>LR989987.1:7500-10007500 GCA_905147175.2 Nymphalis urticae | reverse complement strand
AGATGAGTAATCTTCAAATGGGCGTATCCATGTCTATTACTACCAAACATAATTACCAACATCCTTTTTTGTTCATGCTGATTTTGAAATATGATCAAAACGCAAATAATATAATATTAATTTTATACTATACATGAATGTTTATATAAATCAGTGCTAATTGTCACAATTTTTATCAAAAATTATTTTCATTGCATCATTTCCTTGTATTTGTTAACTTATACATGAGAGAGAATTATTCATGAACCACTTTTCTTCTGTGTAGTCTCCGCTTAATTGAATAAAAGCTAAATGTATCAAGGTTAGGACGAACCAAATTCAGATGTTTTTCAAAGTGAAAGTATTATAATGAGGTTCATCATACTGACAGTTGGTAATTAGCGGAAAAAGATAAGAATCTGTTTGTATTTATAATTTATATTATTAAAATACATATATTGTAACTTATTTTTTAATTATTATTTTTATTATATTGTAATTCATATTTCAGGATAGCAGAAGTATTTTTATTCGTATTTTATCAAAGCTATAACCAGTAAACGTCTATGATAATTGTACGTGACATATACATATATATATATACTCGTATATATATGTATATGTCACGTATATATATATATTGGTTTCCTCACAACGTAAAGAATATGAAACAGGAATTAAGTAAGTGATTAAGCAGTTATGCTTACTCAAATTTGAACCCGTAAACTTCGGTTAAGATCCACGTGATCTATCTATGTGGGCCATCTCAGATTATAATTATAAAGGACGCTTTTGTTTTCACGTAACTTTTTTTATGACGTATAACTTTATTGATGATGAAATTATATATTATAATGATGATAAATTTAATGATGATAAAATTATATTTTATATATTATATAAAAATGTATAAAATCTTGCTTGTATTTAAGCGCATCTGGATTTAATCTCCAAAGATAATAAAGTAGATTTTTTTCCACTTCGAAACATGATGCGACCTGTAACTCTATTTCCTCGACACGGAGGATGATATTGAAACGAGATTGAAACCATGGCAAAGACGTCTTATCTCAAACGCCTTTTTGTTCGCTTATTACCCACGACACGCTTCACACACTCGAAAACGGTCCCGGCTTCTAACTTTATTTTGCATGTGAAATTTTGCCTCTGAAACATCAAAGAAACGCTTTGCCGAAAGCGTCTCTGTTGTCACATTTTCTCATGATTGTAATGACGTTCCTTTCGTGTAATTTAAATTTATTCACGATTAGGGAATTTAATTTTTATCGTTTACAGGATTTTGATCAAAGAGACATGTCATTTTGTTCGTTGCGGAAATTAATTAATTTGTTCATTATTACTTCTTAATATATCATACTTAAAAATAATTATTTTTGATATGATATGATATTTTCTAAATATATTACTTATAATTAATATGTTTTAAAAAAATGGATTCATATTATTGATACGGAGTCTACGAACAATTTAACTAATATTTGATGAATAAACACGTGTCTTATAACCTAAGTATATTTATTTGTATAACATGGAACTAAAGGTCTAATTACACACCAAACTGTACTGGAGAAACGTGGATTAACTTCAACCGTTCTCCGCAAGAGAACCCTTACCCAGCTGTGTAACACTTACAGCTACTACTTTAAAATCTTTATAACGAGCATGCATCGCGTTCAAATGTCTTGTATAAAGCAAGTTGAAACAGAAAAACAAAATAATACTTGAAGTGATAAACTTCTTAAGAGTCACGCCCAAAGTCCACATTAATAAACTCATAATCACCGCTCACAATTAAATTAAGTTAGGTTGGTCCTGCGCCTGAAGTCTTTCTATTCGTGTCAGATTGCCATCCCATCGAATTATAAGAGTTCGGGAATAGAGAATGCACCTGTGTTTGTGCACACATTTGTGCACAATAATATGTATTGTGCGGTTGGTTAATCTCTCTTGAGATTGGCCACCGTGGCCGAAATTGGTCCGGAGGGCATTATTATTATACGTTAGAAACAACATTTAAAACGATTCAAGTAACAAGTTCATGTTGTTAAGTAAAAACCTCTTTATTGTATTTTTAGTGTTATTTCTTCGTTCAAATTAATTAATGTACTGTTAAAATATCCGTAATAATAACTTATATAATCTAGAAGGTCTAGCGGTTGGCACTGCTTTGGTAATATAGATGCTTGCCAAATTACTCTATCCATTGATAATGACTATTGGCAGAGGTAACCACTAACATCAGGTGGGTATTTTCAGTAGTAAATACATATTTTGTTGCACTTTCACTCTTCGCAAATTATATACGAATGTTGTAAATTTTGGCGTATCTGATAACTAGCATATGTCCTGGGCTTCTCATAAGTCCTTCGGCTTAACTTGTATATGTGCAATCATACAGAAATTTTGTAAGTTATTCGAAACATTTAATATTGATGGAGGAGAATTTGAATTGGCATTTTATGGCCAATTTGAAAAAAACTTTTTGGGTTCGATAGCCGGTTCATCAAAACAGACTATAGTCTATATAACATTAAGCTACGAATCACACTGGGAGAATTAAAGTTAGACGAAGGTAAAATCGCGTAAAACATTTAGTTATTGGTGCGAAATGTCATCTTTAACGTTGTGTTGACTGGTTGTGAAGGAGTGATCATTAAATTAATAAGAAATGTATCCTGGTTTTTTTTTTATTGTGTTGAAATGAAAATTCTAAAAAAAAACAACTTTATCACAACTTTTTGATTATAAAAAAAAATATTGAATCGATCTTAATAATAAAAATAAAAATTATATTTTACAAAATATACAACTCGAATGAACAAATCTGTTATTTTAAAATTTATATAATTAAACCCTGAGGAGTGTGAGAGGATTATAAGTTGTAATGATTTGTCAAATTGGACTTCCGATAATAGGACATATTACAACCATTTCCAAATGGCAAGTAAAAAAAACTACTATAAAAACTTTTCCAATAACATTTCGGTTCGAAGGTGTTGCATGAATTTTTCACTAATAAAATCTTAATTAACGCGAGCGTGGCCGTTCAGCAACGAATGGATAAAAAGTCAATTTTTCTGTTTGAATCTCAAATTAGAATGTCCTTTTCACAGTCTTTTATCGTTGATTTGATTTTCATAAGTGCGCTGTGTTCGAATTCTACTTTCTTTCACAATAATTTATATACCATTTGCTCTTAGCTTATGATGATAAATCTAGAGATGTTCTACGAAAGAATGATTATTAGTATGGGAGGAGATAGTTTTTTAATGGTGCTTATCATTCAATTTCAATCGTTTCAAAAGTTTAATGTATACTTTTAAGCACACCAAGACTAATATAATCACACAAAAAGACGAATATAATAAATCTGTTTATATTTAAACAATAAAAAAAAAACAATACATTATTTCCATTGCATCATTAGTCAATACCAGGTATATACCTAGTTCCTATATACTACTTCGCATGCATCATGGGAATGTAAATAAAATTAGCGCTTGTTCGTCGCCGATAAACTTGTTTTGTTAAATTGTCGGCTCCACATCAAAGTTCCCGCGGGAATGGCACCACATTTGAAATTCAGATGTGGTTTTCTTGTTTTCGCCCTCAAAAAGGTCCAATGATTTCGTTTCGTGTAAAAAATATATGCGTTTATTGTATTTCATTCGGGGATTGTAGGTTTCATTTGATTTCGTAAATCAATGTTATGCGTTACAATGTCTAAGTATCTTATAACACTTACATTATAGTTCTCAAACATATAAACTTCTAAATATAATACTTATAGGCTGCGTGTATTTTGAGAATATTTTCGATAGATATTATTGGAAGAGACGACTGGGTGATAGAGAAAATAATCTTATTAGTAAAGCCTTTGATACTGAATATATATCTGATAATGTGGATTGAATGATTGCTATATCTCGTGTAGGAAATAAGTGTATGTAATTGATACAAATTTGTATTTTTGTAAAAAAAAAAGTAATTACTGAATTGCCGGTTCCTTTCGGTAGAATCCGCATTCGGAATCTGTGGTAGTGGTTGATAATTTATCAGTACTTGTAAAAGTCTATTTAAATTTTAAAAAAAGATTTAGATTGACCAAAGCGTGCTTGCTCAAGGATCTATTATGATCAAGTAAACAAAATAATATAAAGAGCCAGATCATTTAGTGGTTTCGATTATGATCTTTCATTTTATCAATCATATAAAAGTTATGTTTAATAACTTGATGCATATTATGTACCGATGCTGTTATATATGTTACATAAATTCTCAATTATGAACTGATTTAAAGGCCTCTGATATTTCGATCGTTATATTAGGTTGCTGCTGACAAAACCAGCTTTGAGCCTTTGTTTCAAATTCGGCTAAGTGGCCTTTTGCTACGTCACATTTATCTGTTGTACACCCATTTAATTTATTTTGATATTTTCTGTAAATTATATCTTATATTTTTATTAAAAGTCAAGTAAATTCATACCCCGTAAATATCCCATTGCTAAGCAACGGGATCTTTTCCCATTTAAGAAGATGGTTGGGATGTTATGTGCCATTATCCGTAAGATTTTTGTTTTAGTAACCATCCCTTACATTGCAAATGCCCTACCAACCTTGGGAACCAAGGTGTTATGTCTTGTGCCTGTAGTTACACCAGCTTACTCATCATTCAAACTGAAACACAACAATACTAACTATACTTTTTTGGCGTTATAATATGTGATGAGTGGGTGGTGCATATTACCCAGGCGAGCTTGCACAAAGTACCACTATATAATGGTCCAATGCGTTGATGTTTTCCTTACAACCGATCACGTGATAGATAATTATAAAATCAAATTAAGCATATGAAAATTTAGCGGTACTTGCCTGTGTATGAACCCGCAAACTTCGTTTAAAATTGACGTGCTCTAACCACTCGAGCCATCTCGGCCACATTTACTAAATATTAGAAAAGAAATAATTATTTTATGATTTAATCTAATTCACTTAAGTTATTCTGCATAAAACATTTATTCTCATTGCTTGATCTGATAACAATAACCAAAATGTATGTTGAAAACCAATAGACAGTGAAATTTTGATTCAAGTACGCCTTAATCATTATAATAATGAAACCACTAGAAATTTGTACTCTTATAAATTACACAATAATGGAAATTTAACGCACGCACATTCGGGTATGAAACTTATGTTTTTCAGTTGAAAACAAATAATGATATCGACTCCGAACCCATCTTTATCGAGGCATAATAGTATAATTAACGTTTTATTTAATAATAATAAATTAATTATAAAATACTTGTAGATTATAACATACAGCTCAAACATAACATTAACTACAATACCAATAATGAAAGCTTGGAATTGTGACACGAATCCCAGCAGCATTTCCCTGTTGGTTGAATCGATTCAATGCGTAAATGACGTAGGTCTCCTGTCAACAACGGAGGCATTAGGCATTATAACTGAGTATTTAATCTTGTAGGCTTTTTTTACATTATTAATTCAAACCTTTAACAAAAAATAGCAATAATAACGATTTGCAATCAGAAACGATTATTTATGACGTGCGACGTTAGATTTAGCGGTGAAAATTAAAATTTTAAAATGATGAATATCACTGAAGCACATAATTGCTTACACTAAAAGGATTTTTAAGTAACGTGTTAGAAGACGACCCTTAAAAAGCCACAATCTTTTTTTAATATCCTACGAGAAAGTCTAAAAAAACACTGATGGTAAGTAGGGCTTTGTGCAAGCTCGTCTGGGTAGGTACCACCCACTCATCAGATATTCTAAAGCAAAACAGCCAGCGTAATTACAGGCACAAGGGACATAAAATCTAAGGTCTCAAGGTTGGTGGCGCCTTGGCGATGTAAGCGATGGTTAACATTTCTTATAGTGCCAATGTCTAAGAGCTTTGGTGACCACTTACCATCAGGTGGCCCATATGCTCGTCCGCCTTTCTATTCTGTAAAAAAAACTACGAGTATTATATCTAAAAGACTAAGACGACATAATAAAGGACTCTTATCATTGTTAAATATTCCCATAATTGTATAGAAAAGAAAGATAAAAATCATAAGAAAGAAAGCATACATAAAGTAACATATAGAATAACAAGGTCTTCCCTGTTTGAAGCTCATAAAAATTATATAACACACAATACAATACATATTGTACATATGTATGCGTAAATAAATCGTTGATTCGTTCGGAAGCTTAGTCAGATTCAACTTCATAATAAAAGTTGAAATTCAAGCATCGCATTGCACATTTCACTAGAGCAAAACGCGAACTTGAAATATGTCTTGCTGGAAATAAGTGGTTGAAAACGGTGTCACATTTGAAATTCAGATGCGGTTTATTCTGTTTGTTTTGCGGTGAGACTGAGCCGTATTGCATACGTTGTTTGAACGGCTTAGACCAGGAGCTGATTGTGTCTTTGAGCTCTTATAATATTATAATATTCAATACTTTTTTATAAAAAAATTTTAAATGATTTTTTTCTTAACTGTTATTATTAAAATAATAAATTGACAAAATATTATTCATCTTAAAACACACGTTCATTGAACAGGATCTTTAAGAATATGTTAATAATTTCATATATTAAATAAGCCTAAACTTTATGAGAAAAATACTTTTCTAAATTCATTGACATTGAAAAGTTATTATATCGATGATGATCAAAATGATCCTTATAATTTTACAACAAAATTCAAACTGACAAATAACGTATGAGATACTACAATCGACTCATGGTCTATGCCATTGATATACTCGTAGTTGAAAGGGCGCGTGTCGCAACCATTTTGAATGATTCGCGAACCGCAGTTTTGCGTTTAAGCGTTTGAAATTTGCATAATAAACTTAATTAGAACTAACATAGTTGTTTTAGATGGAAATTATAAAACAAAAGTACCTAAAACCCACACATATTCAAATAATTCATATGATATAATATTATACACTGAAAAGTTTTCAATTCTTCGATTCCTATTGTTTTATAATTGAAAATGATGATAAATTGTACCCACTGCCCATAGATATTGATGGTGGCGCTGTAAAAATACTAACCATCACCTTACATCGCCTTAAAGTGTCGTGTCCCTTGTGCCTGTAGTTACACTGGCAAACTCACGTGGTGAAGTATTGCTACGGAAGTAACATATATCTAAATTGATCGGGACGTCATTGAACCATACTGACCTGGAAACAATTTCAGAAAACATTGTCTGTTACCAAGGACCTTATTCCTTTTCTTAGTCGATAAAATTTCAATATTGGAGAAAAGCTTTTCAGGAATTTCTACTACTTGTATTTTCAATTCCATAAATAATGATATAATAACCTATATATATTTACACTCCGTCTTTACCTAAGGTAGGTGACTGATGCTTGTGTTATACATAACAGCCAAGTGATAAATATATTTATGTATAATATAATTTTACATAATACACACAGACTTGGGACGTAAATCGAACCCGCAATTCTGAAGCGGATGGCATGGTCTCTGCCAACTGCGCTAACGGGCCAATTGATTATTATTATTTACTACATATATGAAAACGGTTCTCTTTTCTTGGACTGACAATTTTAATCTTTAATGATTGTTTTAACCTTGGGATGAAGATAAGATAAAAACAGACCAAAATTATGATATAATCGTTTGATTAATGTTCAGTTTTAATGTTATAAAATAAGCAATAAAAAACTGAATTGTGTATGTTATGTATATTAATAAATGCGAGCATGTTAGAGTGAAAATATACCGTTTGTTTATGAAATAGTAAAAATATATTTTAATAAGCAGCGGCCTATATTACATCGGCCATGGTACCCCATGGCCGATGTAATATTCATATCGGCCACCTGATAGTAAGCAACGACCCACGAAGGTGAAACCGCGCGTCCCAGCTAATTTAAGTATAATCTCAAAATGAATTTAAATAAAAAAAATATCTAATGTAATATAATTATAACATAAAAAACGTTCCTACAATAAACTTACTAAATTGTATATTCTATATCACGAGACTTCTAAATTAATGAATAAATTATATTAAAATAACTAAGCTAGCAAAGTTTGTTATTGTTGTTATGATAACACTATGGAAAATACAAATAAACTGTACCAACATAATATAAATTTATTTTAGATTTAATTAACCTAAATAAATTTACGTGGGATTCTACTCCGAGTTTGGGTATGAAATAAAATTTTAAAATACGATCACTTTATTATAAACAATATATGTTTTTAAAAAACGCTATCTTAGCGCGTATCTACCTAAAAGAATGAATATATAATATAATTTATTATATTTACAGTAACTACCACATATAGTATGGTATACTACACGGACGAGTTTATCTTTATATTAAAGAAAGAGATAATTTTGTCTCTTGTAACAGAAAATATATTTCTTACTAAGATAAGTATAAAAAGGCCACTTTAATTAATCTCAGTATATAAGCCCGGTCTACACATATAACATCCAATCTTGTTATCGCTCATACGGTTCTCATTAAGCTGCTAGTATAATCCGGTTATTCAGTTGCGGGATAAAACAATACAATACCCGGTTAAATTGATAAAAACCAAGAAGAGATCATTGTTTTATATATCTAGTGTTTTCGAAACCATATAAAATATTATATTTAAAAATCTAATCAGTCAAAATTCCTATTTAACCCAAAACTAGAAAACTAAAAAACGTGGACATTTAAAAAGTCTTACACTAAAATCACTTGATTATATGAGCTGTGTTATGTTATGTAAGAAAATATTAACTCAGACAGAAACACACTATTCTCAAACACAAAATATACCGTAATTTGAAAAAAAAATGGTGTCATATTTTTGACATTTTATTGCAAAACACAAAATATAAATCGTACTAAAGGCGGGCTTAATGCTAAAAGCATTCTTTATATTATATTAAATCAAAGAGTTCATTGACTTGTCGTTTAAAGGCGTCACGCGAAGAAGCTTTTCTTATGAACACTAGTAATTTATTTCAAAGGCGAACGACAGATACGGAGAAACAGTGTGTTGAAAGATTTGCCCGATTAATAGAAGTGTTAAAATTAAATAAAAAATAATTTGCATTAAAAGTTTAGAAGTTTAGATTGCAATAAAAAGTTTTCGAATAATGAATTCTGCATTAAAATTGGTTAAGTACAATATGCAGTACACGCAAATCGGAGACACGAAAAGGCGTCAAACTTATAACAGTTTTCAATGTCCCATATAATTTACTAACGCTATGTTTAATGTAAAGTGTATATAGGGTAGTATACTTATTTATGGTTTTGTTAAAATATTAAATAAAGTTTTAAAAAAATTAGCTCAGTTCACTAAATTAATTTTAACGAATGACTTACAACATATTAATTAATGCTAATATAGGGTTTCTGTTTGACCGGTTATTATTTAGTTCGTCTGAAATCCTGTTAAATTAAGGGAATAGAACAAAAGCTCAACTAAACTGGAAATAACAGAGCTTTTAAGCTACCTATCATAAGATAATATGAAATATGGATAAGATAAAATCAACATTTACAATTTATATTTTATTCATAACTTTGTTAGCTTTTGATTTAAAATTATATGTCTAGAATATTTTTTATCTCATTTTTACTATCTATTACATGATATGTATATAAACAATATGTATCTTGAAATATTATTCTATGGGAGAGTTCGTTTACGTTTGTTGTTGCTCATGTAAATATTTTCATTTCATTTCGTACGTAGTTTTCAGAAATTAAAAAGTAGATGTAGTTGTAATTCCAGACTAATGAAATTGATACTTTAAAATTATTTAGAGATTTTTGTACTAATACTTTTAAAGTAATCCATTCATAATAAAATCAATTTTAGTCTATATTACTATTAATTCTTGTTTCATTAAAATACTTTATACAACTAATTACACTCATTGTAAATTCGGATAGACATTGTTAATTTATCGGGATCTCTATTTATCGGGACTTAATAGTGATTTCGTTAAAACTGAGTATTATTGCTTTACATTATTAATTAAAAAGGATGATTTCACCTTATACCCTAGTTTATTAGGACATAAGATTATACAACAGGTTGAAAATTAAAAAAAAAAAACCACAGTATATCTTATCGATTAAAAAAAATCAGTCAGAAGAAAATGCGGTAAGCTAGAAGTTTATAAATAAAATATGTCTTCCAACATTACATAAGCTACACGTACTGCATGAAATCTAGTTAGCGTTTATCCGGTTCTCGTTAAGCAGGTACGGCTATAATCCGGTTATCCGGTTACCGTGGAGGGAACAATAGTTACCCGGGTAGGTGGAGATGCGAATCAGAGCGTGTTTAAAATCCTTACAATGCTAATGTTTCTTGAATTTTCGCCTTCAATTTGAAGTAAGTATATATTGTTTAAAGCGTCTCTTATTCTAATTCGTATGTAAGATAGACTTTGTTCGAAATTTGAGATAATTCTAAAATCAAGATTAACGATATTTTCAAGACGTTATTTTCTCTTCATATTTAGTTACTTCATAGCTAGTATTTTAATTGTTTAAGGTAATCAATACATCCTTTTTTAAATTTAATGCTTTTATTATCGAAAAAATAACCTTACTTGACTATGAAGACAATTAAGATAACCCGCCTAAATAAAAAGGTTACTCATTACTTAATAAAAAAAAATGTTATTTGAAGATTTAATGAGGTGAAGAGAATTATTATAATTTTCGCCTTATTTTCCTGTGGTCGTCGTCTTGTTTCCCTTCCCTTTTTTAACTGTGGGCTTTCTTCTAATTATGACTCATTTTGTAAGTATCTTGATCTACAAAACAATGGACTTAAAAGATCTTGGTTTTTTGGATATAATCGCATGAATATATAATAAAGTTTAATTTTTACTGCGTTTTATTTGCGACCTAACTAACGAATTAGTCGCCTGATGTTAAGTGGCTACGGCCGCCCACGGAAATTTGTAAAATCAGGGTAACTGCCGATGCGTTATTGGTTTTTAAGGTATGTGTTCATTCACCTATTTATAGTCCCAATTGTTATTTTTTGTGGAAGTAGGTTTCATGCGACTTGTCTAGGATCGGAACAACAACCTTTACATTAGGTGGTAGAAACTATTAATGCTGAATTTAAGTTGATGTTTAAATTTTGTAAGAAATTTTTGTACGGTATTGACACTTTAAGTAAAATTTGGTAATTCCAAGCTAGTAAAAAGGAATTATGGAATCTAACCAAAATTGGCCTTGGCTTATTTGCGTTATAGACGACGCCAAGTTTCCAAATCACTAGATTATACGTCTGTTAATAGCTGAATAATTAAATCGTTGGGATTTTTATTCTTCTTCTTGTTAACTTCAAACAAATGATTCATATTCGTAAAACTCACTTGACAGCGAAACTTTCTTTTACCTCTCTTTATAAGTCTTCATACGGAAAACAAATATTTCTACAATATCTTCAAAATTACTTTATAACTTTAGTAACTAGACCATCTTACATAACTTAAATAATTTCTTCGATTAGAAAAAAAAATACATTTAAAAGTAGTAAGAGTAGATGTGAAGGCAGTATGTAAAAAAAAAATGTTTTTTAAATTATAACTATGTTATGTTGAAGCCTTGCAAAGAGATTCAAACAAATTTAAATGAAAAAAATATTGAGGCTTTTCCTTTATATCATAATATAATAACCTAACATAACCTTTTCTTATTTTTATGTAGACTTCGCATTTCGTAATATGCGAATGCTGAATCTGCCATTTTTGACGATAATAAGTATTTTATTCGGTGCGAGAATGATGAAAAAAGAATATTAGAGTTTTATTATTTCATTCGCCTGTTATATCACTCAGTATTTCACCTTGTAAATAATTAAGTTCAATGGTTTGTTATGGAAACAAATATAACCGTTATTTGTAACTGTACGTTTCTTAAGTCATATTTATTTACTTTAGTTTTACATTACTCTTATATTTAGACCGATGGGGCGAGTATGAGAATCTTAATCGAAAATCACATGAATGAATGAACCATGTCCCCATTAATAAAACCGCTTGAATCTTCAGGTGAAGATGTCAGGCAGCACGTATGAATACATTTTTGTTTTGCTTTATTAATTGTAATTTTGTATTAGTTAAAAGTGAATTATTTTCTTTTGTACAAGATAAACGAAAGATTATTTTTATTTTATTTTTCTTTTAAATATTTTAGTTATATTTTTTAATCATACAATTTACTTTATCTTAAAATTATGTTATGGCTTAAAGTGGTATTGTATGTGTATATAGCACCTAAAATTCCGTCGGTGGCGCTAATAAATAGAATAAAATACAATAAATAAAAACTCGTTCTTTTTCGGAAGTGAGGACATTGAGTAGCATGGGATTATTTCCTGGATGTAACTTCATATAAAAGTTAAAAAAGCAACAGCTTTATATACACAGCTATATCGATTAAATCAATTCCAAAAAATATATTTTTCAACACTTGATCAATTAATACGAGTAAAATTATTCATACTTATTGGTTCTGCTGTTATATAACTCAATATCGTATTATATTACAACTATAAGTACAACAGAATAGAATTCACTTCAATTTTAAAGCAGAATTATCGAGAGAATTTTAGACGATATAACTCCCCTACAAATAACCATAGACATGTTTCTGTTGTCTGTACATTTTATATGCAAAGGAACAGTTTCAATTACCCTATACACAGGGCTGTCACATGGTAATAAGTGGTTGTCAATAGAACACAGAATATATCACTTGTATAGCTAAGCTCCTTAAGAGAGGAAATTAAATTCTATTTAGAAACGCTGTACCACCCTTGATTTGCTGAACTAAATTAGATATAATCTCGTTAAGGACATTGCAATTAATACGTTTGGATTACATTTTCGAAACGTATTGCTATATGGATTAACCAAAATTGAAGTCATATACTGAACTATGTTTTAATCTGGTTTGAGTTAGAATTTAATTAAACATGAAGTGACATTCGTATGTATTGTATCAACAGTAAAGTTAAAAATATTGAGGGTTATTATTAGTGAAACTTTTTTTGAAAAAAAAACAGTTATTAAAATGGAGATTCTAGTATAATTAAATGTTAGTGAATTACCAGTCTCCTTTGAGCTCAGTGGCGTGCCATTGGAGAGGCCTACGGCCAGCATAATAATATAATTATAAGATTATGTCATCTAGTTTTTGTTATTGTTATTGGCTTAGCATTGATAGCACAATAAATATTTCCTATTTCAAACAGCAGATGTCAAACGTAGACGTTATTGCTTACTAATCTTATTTTCTGGAAATGAAATATATGTCAATAAATGAAACAACAAATATATAAACAAAAAAAAAAACAAAAAAAAACTTAAAATGTTTTGACGGTGAAGTTCTGAAAATACGTTATTATAGATAAAATAAAATATATCGTATTTCAAACTATTAACACTTTCATATTAGTAGATTTAAAAGACACACACGTAAACACATACACGTACATAATTATTGCGAAAGGAAATAAACCGAAGGCATTTCGTTTAAAGTAAACTTCTACAAACTGTTTCAAATAATATTTATTTATGTATCTACGTAAATATATTTTAATATTCAAAGCAGGAAGCAAAGAAAATTAAATTTATTTTACGTGCAGTATCTAACTCGATGGTAGAAATGCAAATACATCCCGCTCTTGGGAAGCGTTGAGGAAACCAAAATTTATCCTAGTACCGACACCGGTGCAATTCTGTTTAACATAGAGTAAACCCGCTATGTGAACGCTATTGTGTTGCTATCCTTAAAGATATTGTTAATAATACGATCATAGATATATGAAAATACAGAACTGAATAATCTGATTCATATTAAACGCATAAAAAACATAAGTGAAAGTACTGAAACGCATGCATGCATGCATTTGAAAACAATTTAAAGTGTTATTCTATGAAAACTTATTTCCTTCACTCGTGAAATTTTAAAAGTTGACATATCTCCATATATGGTGATACGCTATTTTAATACGTATGATACACGTAATGTTATAATTGTTAAAGTCAGTATCGCATATTATTATTCGACATTTCACGATCATGTTCTGCATTGAGTTTGTTATTTGTTCACTACACAATAGCTCGACTGGTTTATATTGATGACAACAGAACAGAGTTAGCTCTGCGCGTAAACGCCTTTGGTAGGTATTTAGTATTCCTTACTAGCAAGCGTGTGACCTAAATAGTTATGTCCACTGTGCTTGTAATTAAATGGACTTACTAATCCTTTACACTATTTTAAGTTGTAGTGCAAATATGTAGTACATAGTGTGACGTCATTATCATCCTAATAATATGGTATTGTGTACAATAAGTCCAATTGGCGTACATTAAAAAAGTGACGTAACGAGGAAAAGTAAACCGAAATAAGGTTTTTTCGGTTGCCGAAAAAAAACCGAAATAAGAGGAGGGATTAACACGCCCATTGTTTAATGATTGTCAGTGGAAACGTGAATCAACAGAGATAAAGTAGCCATGATGGGTCACCCAGCAGAAAATCAATAAATAATTACAAAATATTGTAGGTTATTAAAGATATTTATTATTATTAAAATAATAAAGCAAAAGATTATATAGCATACGCGTCACGCACGTGGTGGAGGGAGGTCATGGCGGTATAAGAAAGCATCAGGCCATTTGCCTTTACGGCGTACGAATTGGTCATAGCCACAAGGCACGCCAGTAGATATTTGTAAAAGAAAAAGGTAATTGCGCATCGCTGGGCTTATTACTTTTTCTCTAATGTCCAACAAATTCATGGGCTCAACTCAAAAGATAATAAATTATACCTAACCATAACTAACGGTAGCTAAAATCGTCTAGAGTATCAAAATTTAAATACGCTAAGCATAATTCACAGAGCTACCTAACTCCACCTTAGGGAATAAACACTTTTGTAACTTTATCCGTATAAAATCTATGAGTAATGCAAAACTACTCATAAATTTTAATAAACTCCACAAAATTCTATATCAACATCGAAGCGCGCCCTATGATAATATTATGGCTTTCAAAGCACATTTCAGCTGTAATGGAACTCCATTGTTAGGCATATTTTCGAAGCTTTTGTTAAATGTTGTGAAGGTGAACGTAAAAATTCATTTTGTTTTCCCACTAACTAGCTACTTGAAGCTTTACACAGACTTGTGATTACACGGAATCTGTAGTCACATGATTATAATTTCTATATATAAAAACAGTTTACAAAACTTTATAGATATACATATTATTTTAGTATTTAAAGTCGAGATGGCCCAGTGGTAAGAGCGCGTGAATCTTAACCGATGAGCGTGGGTTCAACCCGGGCATGCACCGCTGAATTTTCATATGCTTAATTTGTGGTTATAATTCATTTCGTGCTTTACTGTGAAGGAAAACATCTCGAGGAAACATGCAATTGTCTAATTTCACTGAAATTCTGCCACATATGTGGCCCGCATTGGAGCAGCGTGGTGGCATAAGCTCCTAAACCTTCTGCTCAAAAAGGGAAACGAGGTCTTAGCCCAGCAGTGGGACATTCACAGGCTGTTACTGTTTAGTATTTAAAAGACAACCTCTAGAGAGAGAGGTAAAGTTTAGTCAAGGATAATAAATATTAAAGTTCAATAGATTCACAGTACATAATTACTAGCAGATGTTACGGTTATTAGAACTGCTGACTTTGACACTTTAATTGAATTACATGAGCCGTTAAGACTTCGTTCGCGTGGACGTTTGATATATAATACATACTTTATGAAAATAGAGCGTTAACATAATTTAATTATGCTAACGATAGTATGAACAAGAGCCAAGATGACCCAGTAGAACAAATTAATCTTAACCGAAGATCACGCGTTCTCTTGTTCGTACAAGGAAAACATCATGAGGAAGTCAACATGTGTTGGATGGAAATCTGCTAGCGTAGTGGAATAAGCTCCAAGCATTCTCCTCAAAAGGAGTTTAGCCTATCGATATATAGGGGCCTCAAGCTTGCTTTGTATTATATATTTACGTATAGATCAGAACTGTGAGTAGATGTAGAATATGATGATGAATATCAACAAGTTTTTCTATTGCTGTGTCTCAGTATTTATTGGTTGAATCATACAAATTATTAATCGTTTAAATTACATTGTGTTTGCAATTTGATATAAGAATATAAAAGATTGGAAACACCAGACACGCTAAGAAAGTTTTGTTTTTTATTGAACTTTACTGTTGGTAGGGCTTTGTGCAAGCTCGTCTGGGTAGGTACCGCCCACTCAACGGATATTCTACCGCAAAACAGCAGTGCTTGGTATTGTTGTATTCCGATTTGAAGTAAGCTTCCGATGTAAGCGATGGTTAACATTTCTTACAGTGCCAATATCTAAGGGCGTTTGGTGACCACTTACCATAAGGTGGCCCATTTACTCGTCCGCCTTCTATTTAAATAATCTTATTCTATTTAAAAAAAAGAACTGTAGTGATATCTGTCCTATTTATAAATTTGAAAGAACTGACTTTGTTTATCGTTATACCAATTATTTTATGAATTTCTGTATAATATTATCTTTATTTAAACACATTTATTCCGATAAATAGATACGTCCTAATTAAACACACAGGTTAATTGCTTCATTAGCGCAACACTAGAAGCGTATTACATAATGTAATCTCATATATATATATATATATATATATATATATATATATATATATATATTTACATTTCTCCTGTTTTTTTAGAGAAATAAAATAACCTACATCACTTTAATATATAGGTACACATATTTATTATTAAATTTATTCATTATCGTAAAAACAGCGCCGATGATTTACAAGCAAAAGGAGGATCTTTAGAATGTTTTCATTAGCTAGGAAGGACAAAATAAATTTAATTTTTTGTTACCTTAACGTTAATTATAATTACTTATTATATTAAAATCATTATTTCAATTCAATTTTAACGTCAAGTTTGAAGTGATGTCATGTCAAAATTTGATTTACGAATCTACCTAAATAATGAACGCTCCTTGGTTGCAAATTGCGTCATTGACTCGACTTTGATCACCGTTTCAGAAACTGGAAGTAAGAATTCAAGCACTTTCTGTTTTACTTTCGTTTGGTTTTGATTATTTTATTGAATCGAGACTAATTAAATATACTCAAGTGGAGGCGAGCTAACAATGAAACTCGTCTCAATTCTTTCAAGTGCGTTTGGTTGCGAATTCAGGTCAAACCGTCAGATAAGTAAAAAGATTCATTAATTTTCGCAACATCTTTACAGAAGCCATAATATAACCGTATTAAAAATATTGGAAGATATTTTTTAAAATGTTGTCTGTCATAAGAAAAATTTTCATTTTTTCGGAAAGTAGTATCTTATACATTGATCCAGAATAAGCTAACATCATTACATGGAGGATATAATATAAGGATATACGCATACTCCAAACTGATCTTTGTAAAAATGTATTTTCAAATAAATCATACACAGATACCCTATTGTAACAGCCTGTGAATGTCCCACTGCTGGGCTAAAGGCCTCCACTCCCTTTTTGAGGAGAAGGATTTGGAGCTTATTCCACCACGCTGCTCCAATGCAAGTTGGTGGAATACACATGTGACAGAATTTCAGTGAAATTAGACACATGCAGGTTTCCTCACGATGTTTTCCTTCACCGTAAAGCACGAGATGGATTATAATCACAAATTAAGCACATGAAAATTCAGTGGTGCTTGCCCGGGTTTGAATCCACGATCATCGGTTAAGATTCACGCGTTCTTACCACTGGGCCATCTCAGCTCTTACCCTATTGTACATACAGCAAAAAGGTACGGACTTCGATGGCATATTTTATGTCTTTAAGAAATCGCGTTAAGTTTTAATATATCATTACTTTTAATATATCATTTTTTTATATGACGCTTTATGAATAAAGCGTCTCTCTCAAATTTGCAATATAATACAAAACATAAATTTTCTGACTAACATAAATAAGGTCAAAATATTGCCGCACCCTTAATTCGCTTAATTAAATAATCTGCGAGGGATCTCAGAATTTGTTACCGAATCATCATAGCTACACTTTACCGTGTAATTTTAATATCCCATTAAAACTTGGTGTCCACACAGGACAGTAAGCCGAAATGACGGGCAGTATGAAATTCAAATTTAGTTTCGTTTGTTATTCAACTTTGGGAAAAAGATGGATGAAAGGCAAAAGGTTACTTATTTATGTAAAGGGAAAGATTTATTCCACAAGATATAAACAGATTTTTCTTTTATTTCTCTCCACTTTTTACGTATTAAATAAAATAAATGCATTTTTTTGCATAATAATGAATGTACATTTATTGCATTATTTGTTGCATCTTGAGTCGTATTAACTTTAATGTGAGTTAAATGATTTATTATTAATATACATTAAGATTAAGATTTATTATTAACATACATTAAAAAAATTGTGTGTACAAAAATCGCTTAATTTTTAGTTTAATTTTGTTTCCTTTAAAGTTATTTATTTTTATTCCTAGGTGATAGTTTTTGTAAAGTCTTAAGATAGTTCAAAGGTTACGCTGTCGTGTCTTCATCGAGAACACTCCATTGTTAATATTTTGGTTAAATGCATTAATGTATGTTATTGTTAATTGTATAATTGTAGTCAGTTTGGTGGTGAATAAAAAAATAATAATAATAAACACTCAGAAATAGCTATAACGGAATAATGAGTTTCACCTTTATTTTTTGTACCACTGAATCAATACTCTGTACACGGCAAGTGCTTTGGTGTGAAGAGTGAATGAGCAAATATAATTACAGGCACAAACATTGACGGCGTAATGAATAATATATTATAGTAGGGATAAGACTTATTTACTTTATCGGATTTTAAAACCAAGCTTTCGTTTCTAAGTACGGCGTAGTACGAGCAATACTTGCAAGTGTGAAAGTATTTGCTAGGGGAACGGGTTGAGATGGTGTATCATGAGTTAAATAAGAAGAACAATATATATTTAACTTCCAAAATGTTATTTTGCGATTGTGTTCTTTATTCGTTTAAATAAATGGATCAATTTCCTATCGTACGTAAATAGAGCAAATGATGCTATTTGTAAAATACTTTCAAAGTATTTTAAACCTGCCTCTTTCAACCTCTTTACGTACTCGTGAGAAGACTTGGTATTGAATTATGCAAATATATTTTATCTTATATATCCTTTAGCATCTTATATTCGAGTTGCGGTTGATACCGCATCAATGCTTAAGAAGTGGCTTACACTTTATGCACGACGGTGTTTTCAGTCGATAATGATCAATTACGACCAGAATCACCGTTTGAATAAACTATTACGACTTTCTTTTTTAAGGTAATTTATTATATGGAATTAATTTTATTTATTGATTATTAAAATGAGTATATTTAAGACAAAATAAGATAAGTAGATTGACAAATAGGTCTGAAATATTAACCAATCCTCGGTGCTCCACAAACATGGGGAACAAGATGTTAAGTATCTTGTTCCTGTAGTTACAGTCTCACTCACCTTTCAAACTAGACCACACATAGTAAGGTTTGCCATTTGAAGTACCTACACATAACTCTAATACCTAGTAATATAGATATTTCACAAACAAAAATAGAACCAACAGCTATAAAGACGTCAAACCGATTCACGAAAGCATTAGACTAAAACCATTATTTGTGACGACAATTTCACAAGGGAAGTAGTTATACCAAGAAAGCCATTACACTTTGAAATTATACAAAGCTAATTACACTTAAGAACCATTTCGAAAGGGCTGGAACGCAAATAGAGTTATTTGCACGTTGTAAACAAAATTAAGGAGGTTCATAATCGTTTGTCGAGTGCTATTAACTTTACCTCTTCTATTATAATACACGTGTCGCAAAGTTTTTGTTGTTATAATTCTTATTTATTTGGTGATGTGTGTGACATTTAAACTAATACTGTACGATTTAAGTTTTAACGGTATTCCTTGTAGGCGTTCTTTAGCAGGTGTTCAAGATTAAATACTATTTTTTCTATCTCATTGATTTGTCATTTACTTATTAAAATTATAATGGGTCAAAACGATAGATTTGTGAATCTATTTTAGATTAAATTAATAGCTGCTTTGCGCGGTTCACTCACGTTAAACCTTACTGTTTCGCTACCATAGGCTTAAGCGTGATATTATATAATAATTCGTCGTAGTCGTAAGTCGTAACAGCCTGTAAATGTCCCACTGCTGGGCTATAGGCCTCCTCTCCTCTTTTTGAGGAGAAGGTTTGGAGCTTATCCCACCACGCTGCTCCAATGCGGGTTGGTGGAATAATTATATAATCATTTTCAATAAATGGCTATCCAAATCAATACGTTTTTTTTTCGAATGCAACTGATATATCCTGAAATTAGCGCATTCATAAAAACTAACTATTTCGCTCAGTATAATATATAGTATGGATTATATTATTATATTATTATGTATCAACGCTTTGTATTCTCATTTAGAGTTGTATGTAATATTTCTACATTAAATTATAATTATTGAGCTTAGTTTAATATCACATATAAACAAATATGTTAGTACTTTATAAAGTAAGCTTCAAAATGAGTGCATATACAGTTGATAAATCTTGCATTTAATTCGAAACTATAATCATTGTATTAGATAGCTTATTTTAATGACTATTTAGTTAGTATTTAGAAATACTTTGCAAGTGTTACTTGCTATTATATTAATGTTGTCCAGATATATAATAATGAAAACAGATGAACTTCGTAACACGAAAACCATGTTCACTTCAACCCTTTTTTAGTGTTTTCGTTAAAATTGTATGACTGAAACTTTGAGAGATGAAATATAAAATTGAACTAACATTTTCTAATTAACGTGGTACATACGACCAGTCTTGAAAATAAACAAAACGTGCTATTTTCACCAAGCGTATGACGCCATGTTACTCACGAAAGGCGTGAACGAGTGATATACGAACCCTTTGAAGTGAGCAATGACGGAAATGTACTCCCGCGAACTTATTCGCTAATGAGCGAGTGTGACGGATCAACCAAGTTAATAAGCATTTAGTATTAGATTTTTGTGGGCATATTTTTAGTCGGTGATTATGATGAGTATAATGTTCATCTTACCGATTTCACTCTTGGTGATCATTCAACGTGGAGAATATCTAACTTAGTAGGAGATATTAAGACGCTCAATTATTTGTGCAAACATAGGTGCGCTTTCTATTCTTTCACTCTCATAATCCGATGGGACGGTAATCACGAGAGTTTAAAGAGTTCAGGCACAAGACCAATGACTTTACGAGGTTTCCAAGTTACGGGAGTGTAATTAAGTAGAAAGAAAATATAGGCACGTATCAGGGTTTGAATCGAAGACTCCGTGATCTGAGATCTTATGAGCAAGCCCAACGAAGCTACACCAAAGAAGTAGTTAATATGATATAACCATAAGACCAATATGTTCTTTGATAACATCCGATTACTCACTATTCAAACCAAGTAAGAAAAATGAAAGAAATCGTCTATCACCAAATTGAAATTTGGTGATAGACGAATTAATACCGAGACTTTGTAGTCTTATTTTAGAAAAAAACCTAGTCCACTCTTCCTAGTTAACTTAAATCTTCATTGTCAAAAACTACAGGGACAGCCATTGATACACTTACTTCAAATATTTATGTATAATATACATCGAACAAATTGATTTACACCTACCGAATTAAGTGTCGCAATTGAATTCAAATTTATTCGATTCCCTCACGACGATCCTTTTAAATTAAAAGGAAATATAATATTTTATTTACTTTCGATGTATTTTTGTAAACTTGGAAAAATAAAGGTATTTTTATAGATAGATTTGTTTCTTTAGTAAACTTGTCACTTCTTGTATTTGCGCGTTTAATGTGAAAATAAGATAAAATATGTTCCGGAGATTGTTGACTCATACATATTCATATTTTTCTTATTAAATCTGTACAGACTATGTGCCCGTGCTTTTTTTAATTATCTAAGTATATTCGGTTTAATACTTTAAACTTTTTAAAAGCAAAGGAACTATAAATGTATGAATATTGCAAATGTTTTTTTTTATAATATAGGTAGGTGGACGAACATATGGGCCGTAGGGCGTAGGTGACCACTTACGATCAGGTGATGGTAAGTGGTCACCTACGCCCACACTAGGCTCACTCACCCTTCAAACCAGAACACCACAATACCAAGTACTGCTGTTTTGCGGTAGAATATCTGATGAGTGGGTGGTACTTACCCAGACGAGCTTGCGCAAAGCCCTACCATCAGTATAAACATTAACTATAGTGAATACTTTATTGTATAAAGGAATATTTAAGAACTATTCCTATTGCCCCTGTTAAACATGTTCTAAATATATGACAAAGTTAAATGTTAAACATTATTTTCACTTTTGATTGTAGAACTAAAAGTATACGTCCGAATAACAGCTTCGAATATTTTCCAATATTTCCACTCTAGAATAAACTTAATGTACATTGTATTTTATTTCAGTTGCATCGAATTCAATTCATATATACATCACGTGTATGTCATATCAGTAAAATATCGTGTGATTTGGTCGAGTCACGTACTTTTAGTTTTACATCAAAATATCGTAAAATATTTGAGCCACTTGTCAAATAAATTCAGCCTTTTTATACAATGACTTATTTCGAATATTCTGTATTGAATTTATAAATTATATTTTAATGTGATATAAATTATAGTTACGTGAGGTTTTCTGGAGAGCTTAACAGCAAACCCATCTCAACCAGTGGGTATTCTAATAGGCGACTTAGGAATGTTTGTGGGTAGCGCATCCATGAATATTAGCAGTTAACACCGTAGCAACGCATGTAGTGGCTGGAAAGTAAACCAACCGCAAAAGCATTCCCAAGGAGAGTTAGCGTTTCGCAAACGACTAACCGGAGAATTATACTAAATCCACTTTGTTGCATTGTTATATTAAAAAAAAAATCTGTCTGCTCGTAATTGTATCTCAAATTTACATAAGTATATTCAGAACATTTAGATCATTCAAATTTTTATTATTTAATCATAATAAAAATACCTTAATTCGATTGTATATTGTTAGTTAGGTAGTGTTACCAACCTGCATTGGAAATAAGCTCCAAGCCTTTACCTCGAAAGAAGAGGAGACCTAAGGCCAGCAATGGGACATTTACGGACTTACTTGGCTTTACTTTTCTTTTTGCTTAGATCATATATAATATTTTTTTCTCGTTAATTATATATAGAATTACAGAAGAGCTGGATTTTATTACATAAGTAATAGAAGAACTACGAGTCATATAATAATTTGCAACAGAGATCAAATAAAATGAGCGCTTTAAGATGATCGTGACCGGGGTCGTTAAATCTAGATAATAGCACTTATAAGCAGATCAAACTCAGGCGAGTATATAAAAGCAACATAGATTTTAACTATGTAATACAAAACGCATTCGTTTTCGTAAAAAACGAAACAATGAAACCTACAAATCGGAACGCGAAATCGACGTTTCGAAACCGTTGTCCACTTTTGAGATGTCCATTTCGTAGCACCCTGTTGCCACGTAAAATATTTTTTCCAATTTACACGGAGGATATATTGCGATTTTATACATTTCGTGTTTTTATGGCTTAGTTCGATGTTTGATTGACGTTTGGATTTTGATAGTCAATCAATTTATCAATCAAGATCAAATTTTTTCAATAAATAAGTCAACATGTATAAGGCCCTTATAAGGGCACTTTTGTATGGTCATGTTACAGCATTGTGTTAAATTTAAAGCTCCTACCGGTTCGGAATGTAGATTCTACCAAGAAGACAATATTACAGAACAGTAAAAGCCTGTGAATGTCCCACCGCTGGGCTAAGGCCTCCTCTGCCTTTTTTGTGGGTTTGAAGCGATTATCGGTAAAGATTCACACGTTCTTACGACTGGGCCATCTCGGCTTTTAACACCAAGAAAAACCGGCAACTTAGTAGTTACTCAACAAAACGTCACTAAAATTCTTATAAACCACCACAAATTTGTGAGATATATATTGTAGTAATTGCACCATCATAATTCCAAAACATCAAACTACCAAATTAATGATGATTCAAATTGAAAAACTTTATTGTACACCAAATGAAAATAGAAAATACGGAGACGGATACATTACAATTATTCAATTGCTACAAGCACATGAACTATACCGAGCCTGTGTCTCAGACGCTCGTCTCTAGTATAATTTTAAAAGGGACATGCTAAATTATATAGCACCTTAATATTATAAAAATAGTCTATTGTCGGCCACGTCTGCCATTCTCAATGAAGACCAGCTATTTACGTAAGACATATAACAATGCGCAAACACAAGAACATTTTCTATTACTTCATTCTATTTTATAAGCTATCAAACACAAACGGAAATGGTTCAGACGCAGGATCAACGTCTTTACGTGTTTTTACGGAAGAAAACTGACAAATGCTGGGTATAATTTATTTTAAGAAAAACCTAATAACATTTTATTGGTCCGACGAAGCAGTAAATTATTTCAGATACGACTAACTATCTTACTATTACCGACACAAAGAAAATTTATCTACTTAGACAACTATTAATTAATCTATTAATTAAATATAAATATGCTTAGTGAATATCACGATAGTTTAGAGCTGGTATAGTAGCTTAAAATCTTATCTATCATATAAATTTCATTTCTGCATACATCAATCAAATAAAAAAAATGATTAAAATTAAAGTGTTAACATCACACTACTGACTGTGATCCAAGCCTCTACTTATCCAGTTTTAATGAAGCGTTTCGTTTCTGAACTCTGAACTCTGAACTCGCTCATCGCTCCAAATGCATACATTATATACGAGTAGGTAAATAATGTAATGTATTAAAATGTAGGAGTATGCTGTTGCAGTAGGTTAATACTAACTACGAGTGCTACTACTAAATTTTAAAATGCTAAAACAAAACTAATAACTTATTTACTTAGTATACAGGCAATGCAATTTGATAGAAATATAACAACCTAGTATATCCTACTACAAGTCAAAGGCTCTCATGTTAAGAAATAATTATGGAGTTTATTCCATCACGCTGCTTCAATGCAGATTAGTGGAT
The DNA here is from genome assembly GCA_905147175.2 of Nymphalis urticae. NCBI lineage: Eukaryota > Metazoa > Arthropoda > Insecta > Lepidoptera > Nymphalidae > Nymphalis > Nymphalis urticae. Next base: position 9,982,273 of record LR989987.1, on the reverse strand, counting down.
ACAAATTTGGCACTTTCATCTGATACATGCAAGTTTGTTCAGCGCCGAGCATGAGATGAATTATAAACTCAAAGTAAACACATGATGGCTTGGACCAGTAATCTTCGGTTAAGGTTCACATATATTTACCACTAGGCCATTACGGATCAGTGCATTTTATACTAAAATATCGGTCAGAAATTATTCACGAGTGGCTACGCAGATATAGATTTTGGAAACAAAGAACGCGCAAGCTTACAATACACGATATTATTACCTAAATAGTCGATTATTTTATATTATTTCTACTGTTTTACAATGTCAAGGCTTGAAGAACCTAACTTCAGGCCGCTCAACTTACAATGTGCATATTGCAGTACACCGAATTGAGATATATATCTTAACTTCCAATAGAAATTATTTAGTATAAAAATATGTTGTTCTACTTATTAGGTTAATATTCTAATGAAGGATGATAGGTTCTAATGAAATATTTTTTCAAATCAATTAAACTCAAAACACACGTCTATCTCAAGTAATATCAGTTTAACATACGGTACGCCTTGTACAAACCAAATGAGCCGAAGCTTGATTGGTAAACAATTGAAGAATTAGACTATATTTACATTAGAGATTAAAGCTCCAATAGCGCATTGGTTTCCGAGCCACCTAGCGATGTAAAAGTCCCAGGTTCTACACCCTTGGGCTATTGTCATATAACTCCTATTACAAGCATTAGGCTTAATTAGAGGGCTGAATAGGAACTTGGTAGATTATTATTTCTTATAAGACGGGGATTATATTTATTTCAAATAAATTTAAAATATATACATGGACGAAGATTTAAATCGGTTTTCTAGATATGTTTCCGTATTATCTCTTCGTAGAATATAAATTAAGCTTATATAAAGGCCTGTACAAAAAACTATTAAGATATATAATTTCAATTTGCTAATAGCATAAATTTTACTCGGGTGGTTGGGCTTTGTGCAAGTCCGTCTGGGTAGGTACCGCCCAATTTTCAGATATTCTACCGCTAAACAGCTATGGATAGAATTGTTGCGGTCCGGTTTGATGGGTGAGTGAGCTAGTGTAACTACAGGCACAAGTGATAAAACAACTTTGTTCCCAAGGTTCGTGGCGCATTGGCGATGTAAGGAATGGTTATTATTTCTTACATCGCCAATGTCTATGGGTGGTGGTGACCACTTAATATCAGTTGGCACATAATCCCGCCAATGGTATTAGTAACCATAAAAACAAAAAATAAACAGATTATGACATTGAACAATATTAAAAACTCTTTATTTACAAAACTATTTCAATCATCGGTTTTAGTAGCCACATATTAATTTAAAATAACCTTAATATAACTGAATTAGTTCAAATTGCAATCAAAGTAATTAAAATTTAATGTTAATATTAGCACCAGTTTATTAACTGTGTGGTTTTCGAATATTGGAAGTTCTTACTTTAAGAGCGTTTTCAGATTGTCCGATTCGATAAAGGTTCCGATTTTGATTTCAAGTTACGATAGTATTAATTTTAGTATGAGTGCTAAATCGATATGAGTAAGCTGTTAATTATTCGAATTTCAAAATTGTATTAGAATTATTGAAAACGTTTCTTAATAATATCGTACTTTATGTTCATATATTTTAGAATTAGAACATATCGTATCGTACAGTTAAAATGTTTGTAGTGCTAACTTGAAAACTAACAGTATATTGGCAAAGCCCCAGTTATAATATAATCGAAATTGTCATGTTTGCAGTTCATTGTTTAGTGCGCTTAGCGTTCTATTTAAATTTTAAAACGATAACAGCCTATAAATGTCCCACTGCTGGACTAAGGCCTCTTCTCCCTTTTTAAGGAGAAGGCTTTGGGGCTTATTCCACCACGCTGCTCCAATGCGGATTGGTGGAATACACATGTGGCAGAATTTCAGTGAAATTAGACACATGCAGGTTTCCTCACGATTTTTTTCTTCACCGAAAAGCACGAGATGAATTATAATCACAAATTAAGTACATGAAAAACTTCAGTGGTGCTTGCCCGGGTTTGAACCCACGATCATTGGTTTAGATTCACGCGTTCTTACAACTGGGCCATCTCGGCTTCCTTTTAAAACAGTGTACATAAAAGGAAATGCCTCATTGACAGATAAAACGTAGATAATTGAAAATTAGAAGCGTCTTTAAACATCATTCAGCAATTGATTCTTTAAAAGAGATTATTTTTAGCACACTAAAATAAATAATAATTATCACATAATGTTTTCGGAATTAGTTAAACTTGTTAATTTTCGTTGGAAACCGCAACTGGTAGTGCTAGTTGTATAAATATGAAACCATATAAATGTAGTGAAAATATATATAATAAAAGTGCTGCCAACCACGGTATTTTATTTCTACATTTCCCTTAAAATAACATTTGGAAATGTGTTTCAGGAAAGTAATTTACACAGACGATTGAACATTTGTATTTTTTAAATTATATCAAGGAAAGCAGAGGAGTAAATTTTATTTACCTTTTAAAAATAATAAGTTTTCCATTTTTAAATAATTATTCTGCTTTTCATTAAAGACTTATAATTTAAGTAAATTCCATAATTTAAGAGTTAAATTCTTTAAATATTTTTACAGTTTGACAGCTTTTGTATTTGATTTTAGCATGTAGGTGTTATGTTAAATGTTTATTGTTTCATGAATATATATTGTACACAAAAAAAGACCTCGAGGTATAATTTTTATCCACAATAAAAGAGTGTTAAACGGTTACGCCATTTGAACAATGAGTTAAGCTTTTATATAGTTTCAAATGGCTTAAACACTTTGTAACATATCAATTAAATTTGGTTAGTTGTAATCATTTTAAGCTTAAGCAGTTAATTAAAAAACATACTTTTTTTTTTTATTTCCCCATAATAGCATTTAAAAATAGAACAATCTGGCTTTGATGAAATCTCGTAGTTAAATATAATCATAAAATAAAATATTAAAACTTATCTGAATTGTTGATTTTAATGTAAATTATGCTGATGTAGTAGGAAGAGCCATGAGAAAATTGCATCACCGTTAATGAAAAGGTTCACGTACTAGAAGTTTGATCAAAGGATTGGGAGTTGTGACCAACTTTTGGACCACTATTGTCCTACATTAACAACTAACGTCCAGGTTCCAGGAACTTACTAATTTAAATTAGTTATTTTATATGTTGTATGAAATTCTAAAAAGGAAAGATGTTTAGAATATTTAACAAAATCTGGGCTAAGTATGCCTTCGATACACTCTACATATATTTTATCTGATTTAAAGTAAGAAGAGCTTTTACTTTAATATAAAAGTGTTAATATTATTGATACACGAATGGTACAAATTTAATTTATTTTAGTCGTTTTAGAAAAATAATAATAGAATGTATTTATAGACAGACTTAAACCCAGAAACTCGTAATTTATACAAACATTAGCGTTTTACCCGTGGCTTTGCTTGCATTTAGTTCAGAACTACATAATACCAATTTACATATATCAAAAATGTAGGATTTTTACACAAACTTTCATCCCATTGATAATATTATACCAATAAATTTTCAAAAATCCTTCCATAGTGCTAACCTACTGTGTAAAAGGAATCCTAATGCAAATGTTAATAGTGCTATCCCCAGGAGCTTGGGATGTGCGATGATCAGTCAGTCAGTTATCCTTTTATATAAATATATATATATATATATATATATATATAGAAAGCAAGTGCCAGTAAGGTTTTTGTGCAAGTGTAATTGCGGTCACAAGGGACATAACATCTTAGTTCCCAAGGTTTGTGTGGCATTGGCGATGTAAGCGATGGTTTACATTTCTTGCAATGCCAATATACCACCATATACTCGTCCGCCTACCTGCACGATAAAAAAAAAATAACGCAACAATTCAATAAATTTAATTTTGAAATTCAATACAAAAATAAGATATGATATTAATTTCTTTGAAAAATTCTCTCATCAAACGTTGGTTAAGCGCTCCATGAATTTGGAATTAACCAACAACATCTACCAAATACATATTAAATTTGTATTTAATATATTAACAGGGATTGTACTATAAATGGTATATTACAGTACCGCCTGCGTTGCATCTAGTGCATGGATTATTCAAAATTGAGCCCTCTACTGAATATGGATATACTTAAATGGGAGCTCACATTATATTGGTTGTATTTGATTGTGAAATAGATATAGTTTTATAACTGTTTTTTTATTATTTAAATAATCATAAGCTTTATATCGCTATAAGATATCGTGAAACCTTTCCATTAGGTAAATAGATTACAATCAGATAACAGCTATAAAAAAACCGAGATGGCCCAGTGGTAAGATCGCGAAGAATCTTAACCGATGATCGTGGGTTCAAGCACCGCCGAATTTTCATGTACTTAATTTGTAATTATAATTCATCTCTTAACTGCTTGACGGTGAAGGAAAACATCGTGAGGAAACCTGCATGTGTCTAATTACACTTAAATTCTGCCACATGTGTATTAACCACCAACCCTTATTGGAGCAGCTTGGTAGAATATGACCTTCTCCTCAAAAAAAGGAGAGGAGGCCTTAGCCCAGCAGTGGGGCATTCAACGGCTGTTACGATACAATAACAGTTATATAATAAATATTATTGAATTGTATGAAGAAGATATATCAAGTAGCTTTGAAAACTAAGATATTATATGCACTGTCTCGCTCACACTTAACACCGGAATATAACAATACCATACTAAGTGATAAGTGGAGTACCACGATGAGCTTGCACAAAGTCTACCAACTTGAATTATAGGTAAAGTTAAGAAAATATAACCCTAGATTCATAAATTCCATCGAATTTTATGAGGATGGAATATTTAGCAGCTTAAATCTTGTCTAAAAGCATATAAGATATGAATCATTTGCATTACCAGCAGTGAAAACAATATCCACCGCATTATATGAGCTCGTGGTTCTCGCTTGAAATATACGAACATTAAACGTGAATATTACAAAATCAAATTGCTTGTTTTTCCACGCTGTTTGTTTAACGATGTGAGGGAGGTAACATTTTTTGGGTAATTTATCCTAGAGAACATTTCACTTATATTCTTATGTGGAATTCATTTGTTTTATTAATATTCTGTTTTACAATCGGTCACATCTCGAATCAATAACTAGTGTGTGTTTTATCGAACCAAGGAAATTATGACGTCATAAAAATATTCAATGATAATTAATAAGAACATCGTGACGATAGAATAAGAACAGATTGCGATAGAGAATAGAAATTAATGAGAAAAGTCTCCTCGCAAATGAAACGACTATTATAAAAAGCTAACATTGGCGCCAATTCTGTTCTACGCAATCTATAAAAACTTTATTTCTGTCGTAAGTTTAATTTGATTAAAAATATTGTACCTTTTTATACTTAAATTTAAAGTAAGTTTTTACGTTCCTTAATATATATCGCATCTAATAATCTACAATTTATTTTTTTATGTTACTATAAAATTGAACATAATAATCACCCTAATATTATAAAGAGGTAAGTTTTCTTTTATTATTTTTCCAAATTCACGCAAAGCCTAATAATACTGTTGATATAGAATTTTCATATAATTTTATTGGTTATAGCATTCGTAGCTCGTCTGGGTAGGTACCACCCAACCAACAGATATTCTACCGCAAAGCAGCAGTATTTTTGTGTTCCAGCTTAAAGAGTGAGTGAGCCAGTTTATTTACAAGCACAAGGGACATAACATTTAAGTTCCCAAGGTTAGTGGCGCATTGGCGATGTAAGCGATGATTAGCATTTCATACGATGTCAATGTTGATGACCATTTACCATCAGGTGGCCCATATGCTCGTCCGCCTACCTATACTATAAAACAAATTATTAGACACAGGTTATGTCAGAAAATTAATTGGAAAGAAAATCATGTACAACAGATACGATAAAACTTTGTATTAAGGATGTCGAGATCTCCAAAATTTTTTTAAAAAGGCCCTCGTTACATTTATTTCTTTGAAACACACTGTAACCATTTTATATAAAAAAAAAACTAAGAAAAAAAACTAATTCAATTCTCATTCAAATAAGGTACATTTAAAGCATTTTCTTTATATTAAAATTGCCATTTATAGTTTGCAATATGAGCTGAGCTCCTAGGTATGCTAGGTGAAATTAAACTACTAAGTAATACTAGCTACGAGTATGTACTTGAATAAACGCATGAGAGAAACACGTGTAGCGTGAAGACTTGTTAGAAGAGTACGATTGAATAAATCCTTTGACGCGATATTGTAGATGAACGATTTGTATTTATCATATTAATAAGAAATATGTGTATCGTAGGGAAAGCTTGATTAAATCCGAGCTAAGAAATGATCTCGTGCTGCTAGTGGTGATAGTGAATCGTGAGGAAACCTTCAATCGTTAGTTGATATTCTGTTACTTGTGTACCCATACAAACCCACATTGGTAACCCTCTTTAAGAGGACAGAAGTCCTTTGCCAAATATTGAAAGGTGTACTAGTTGCTACTTTAGTTCTAAGTAATTTTAATAAAAATATAATGTTTTAAGTATTCATTTATATTTATAACTTGTTATAATAAACTTTAATTTAATCAGAACTAAACATTCTACATAGTTTTTAATTATGAACGGTATTTATAAATTATTGATGTTGTTTTGATTTTGTTTTTTTATACAGGACGAGCAACAGGGATACCTGATGGTGAGTCGTCACCACCGCCCAGACATTGTTTTTTGTAAAGTAGGTGATACCTACGTCTGGAATGGCTTGTACAATAAGTTTAAGGACGTCAAATAGGTAATTAATTATTTAAACCAAATAACACCCTGACCAATGCAAAACTTTATAAATATTTCGTTCAAAAATAATCTACACTAATAAATGTGGAGACGTTTTTGTTGTTACGTTTAACTGAAAAATCTATTAAGCCAATATGAACAAAACTTATCCATAAATAGTTTCACCCACTTAAATTTTAGATTAATTGAATTTAATGTTCTGGTATGAATATAACGATTTCATCAATGTTAATTGAAAGTTATAGTTCTGATATAGCTAAACAAAACCAATTGATCGGTTACGATGATTGTAATATAACACTATGTTTCCAGCTGAATCCTAAACTGGTTAAGCGTTTCACACATTGGAAGTTCCATTAGTTTATTGGTAATTCTGGGAATGTAACAGACGTAAATTTAATTCAGTGGTTAATAAGTACAAATTGCTTGTGATGAAAGTTTGAATGAAATTTTGAACTATTAGATGGAGGTTTAGGATTAATTCAGTACATTATTGTGGTTTAATAGACTTAAATGATTATGACGTCATTGAGGTATATCAATAATGCGGTTGAGACATATTGATCATTAAGAAGCCTTATGTATTATGTAGCAGAGCCGGGTTTTTGTGAAAATTACACCTAAATTATATAAATTTAATCTGCTTATTTCTGAATTCATAAAAAAACTAAAACGATAAGTCTTTTAATATATAATTAATAAAATTATGTCAAGTTAGCTGGATTGTAAATAATGGTTAGTCCAAGTACTTTCAATTCAAGCACTGTCAAAACTTTAAAAGAAACAAGAAAACTTTGATGAAGGCGAGATGCAGAAAGAAATATCTCTGAGTGATAGACCCTTTTTGTGCACAGCTTAATTTTATTTATGATTTTAACTGCGTTTCTAATTTACCTCTTTTTTTTGAAGATATGTAGATCTTCAAATAATTTTACAGAAACGCTAACTATATAACGCACAGGACAACATATATTAAAAAAAAGTCAAAACCAATGATTTTATGTCTAAAAATGTAGGTAAAATCCAAAAATTAGGTCAATTCATTTATATCAATATTAATCTAGTGACGTAATTATCTTATTTTATTGCCAGAATCAGTAAAGTATACTAATGGTTCACCAAGGAGATACTATGTATCAATCACGTTAAATTCATATTAACCATTAATTTATTATTATCCATTAATTATCTGTGAAAATATATCAATCGGATTTGATATAATTGCATGGCTATATAATTACCTAATGTTTCAATGGTACCCAATGGTTAACTAATATATAAACGTGATAATGGTTAACAATATGATTCAGATAATGTGTATATGGTAGGGTAGAATGTAGTCACATTCAACCTAACCGGTGATTATTGTTATGTAACAGTCGACAGTCGAGTACATAAACGTTACAAAAAACTTTTAAGATGGCGGAGAAACAAACTACCAGAAAATCGTTCACAGGTTGATGGAGGTTTAAGTCTGCTTAGTCTTTAAAAAAATTGGCTAAAATAAACAATTGACAATTAAAATACATATAAATAATATTGTTATGTAGTTCTAACATATAATAAAATATAATTAACATCACGCAATATATAACATAGAGACATTTACAGGCGGTTACCAACCAACCATATTAAAATATACAAAACTAAAATTGCATGTCGCCAATGCGGTGCAATGTGTTCGCAATTGATACTAATGGAAAGAGGCTACACATGCGAGCTACTTACGGACAACTAATGTTGCAAGAGAAACGTGTGGATTTGAGAGAATGATGGCATTTGAAGACAATACAATTCGGCTGTAACAATACTGTATTTTCGAAGAAATAAAAATAGCTGTAATATAGTAGGTATGATAAAAAACCAAGATTTTATCATCACCAGACGGCTCTTATGTTTTGAGCTAAAAGGTCGTAAATTGCTAAGACACCAGATAAATAGTTATCTTAGTTTATAAAACTAAGCATGACATGAGAAATCGCTCAGAACAATTCAAGTCGTGTAAGGTCACCAACCTTTACCGAATCACTATTCGCTATATAAGTTTCTTCTGAAGTTCATAATGACTAAGTATAAAAATACCTGAAGTATTTTTATTGCTTTTAAAAAGTTCAAAGCGTGGAAGGAAATGAAACAGAAAATTTCGTAAAAAATCTATTAAAGATAATAGAAAAAAATCTCAAGTTCAAACAAACAATTTCAAGGTTGCCCTTTTTTAAAGTTGAAATATTTATTACCCTACTCTCTAAGTTCATTAGCTACCCAATAACTTTAAACTGGCTCATCCTAGGTGTAGAGCCCAGGACTTCAGAATCTGCAGCTTTATAACAAACAACTAAGACCTACAAGGTATTCATTTTTTTTCAAATTTATAAATAGTATCTTCTTCTTCTTCTTCTTCCTAGCGTTTTCCCGGCCTAGAAATGCCAGGGTCCGCTTTCCTACATCTTTGCCTCCACTTTGCCCGATCGAAAGCGTCGTCTTTAGTGAGATCGTGCTCTCTCATATCGTCCCTCACAACATCGAGCCAGCGCTTCTTGGGCCTGCCGCGGGATCTAGGGCCTTCGACAACAAAGTCCAGGCATCGGTTCCCAACGTAGTCTGGCGGTCTGCGGCTAATGTGACCAAACCAACGGAGACGGCTTTCCTGCAACTTATCCGCTACATCGCAAACGCCAAGGCTACCACGGATGTGCTCGTTACGAATACGATCTAGTCGCGTAACGCCACACATCCACCGCAGCATCTTCATTTCCGCGACGTGAAGTTGCTGAACATGTCTCGCGAGAGCTGGCCACGTCTCGCTGCCGTACAATAAGACCGGTCGGATGATGCACTTGTACACAAGGCCCTTTAATTTCACCGGTATCCTGCGATCACAGATTACCCCGGTGACTTCCCGCCATTTGGCCCAAGCTGCGTTTATTCGAGCTCTGACGTCGTGGTCGATCGTACCAGACTCGTGCAGTACGGACCCGAGGTATTTAAATTTTTCCGTCTTGATAACGGATTCTCCGCCTATCTTTATGGGTTCGGGGTCCGTACTGCCACAGGCCATATACTCGGTCTTCGCAACATTTAGCATCAGACCACCCCTCGCTAGCACACCCCTCCACTGGTTCACCTTTTGCTCCAATATCTGCTTGTCCTCATCTACCAGTGCAATGTCATCAGCATACATCATGAGCCAGGGAGACGGCTCATGGGCTTTCGCTGTGACAACGTCAAGCACTACACTGAACAGAAAAGGACTCAGGGCCGAGCCTTGGTGGACACCAACTGTGATCGGGAAAGGGTGCGTGTCGCCAACGGCGGTCCTTACTATTGATTCCGAATTATGGTACATGTCTCGGATAATGTCAATATAGATTTGTGGCACATTCTTCATCTTCAAAGCCCACCAGATTATTTGGCGTGGGACGCAGTCAAATGCCTTCTGCAGGTCTAGAAACGCCATGTACAGCGGCTTCTTCTTTTCTCTATGGGCCTCGGTTAGTATTCTTAGGGCGAAGATGGGGTCTATGGTTCCACAGCCTGGGCGAAACCCATACTGACATTCCGAGACGGTACATTCTTGCCGAAGCCTTGAATCGATTACGCGTTCGAAGAGTTTCATGGTGTGGCACATAACCTTAATACCGCGGTAGCTTTCGCATTTTTTTAAATTTATAAATAGTATATATAATATATATAATATGCATATCATTAACACTTAATAAGTGTATTTATATGATGTATAATGTCTCTATCTATGCTCATCCGTCCCACTTTTTCCTATCCAGACTCCATTTTTAGATGGAAACTTCTAGAGCATAATTAAGTTGAACTACGACTTGATGAATGAAAGTCTTTTAATCGGTCATAGGACTAATTTCACACATTCATAAATTTCACGGAACATGACACAATTTCTCAGTAATTTTATATTTGAGACGTTTTTATGTTATGAACATGTGATTTAATCTTATGAACTTCGATATATTTGATTAGTACAAATACAAATTGTGTTTTAAATAAAATTGCTGTATTGACTTATGTATTCTTTATTATTTTATCTGTTTTACTATTCTAATTCTGATAAATCAGAAGGTGAAGTCTCTCTAGGTGAAGTCTAGAGAACCGTAGCCTTCCATGTCGAGTTTTGCTTGATAAATAGCGTAATTGACACCGCATTATCTAGTATTGTTGTAAGCAATTACAACTCATTTAGTAGTAAAATAAACTTTTTATTACTCGTAATAAAACAAAAAATAATCAAAGCATTTATCGATGAATTTGAGTAACCACAACTCGTTCCATTGCGGTTCACGGCAAAGTAATAAAAAATGATGCAATCACGTTTAAAGCCCAAATAAAATTTATAAAATGGATAACATATATTGAGATAGTTTAAAGTGTTATAAACCATTTACTTTTAATAAGAAATTGACTACATTGAGTAACTTTCCAAAAAAACTATATTACATTTTTTCTTACCTTTTTTAAGGTTGGCTCGTAAAAATCTTCAATTTATTTTAATTGATTGCATAATCAACTCCTCTTGACGCCCAAAGAAAATAATTATGTAATTAATAAGAAAATAATATTAATTAGAGATTGTTAATAATATTTTTTCAGACTTTTTAGGACATAAGCTGTTGTATTAATTTTAATGAAAAATTAATCACTCGTTTGATAAGCTTATTCGAATAAGACATTTGTATTTGTTCTTAATATATAAATAGAGAAAATTTATTCACGAACATCGTTCTATTTAGTTTTATTAAATCACAATGTACTGGATTCATAATCCGGGTTCCGTTTATTTTTTTTATGGTAAATACACACGCAGTCTGAAAAATCGGCCACCTGATCGTCAGTGGCTATTACTGCCCATGACATTGGCACTATTAACTATTTTTTACATCAACCAATGCGCCTATGATAGCTCTAACGAAGTATTGCTGTTTGACGCTAGAATATACGATGGGTGAGTGTTACTTACTTGTACGGGCTAGAAAGAGTAAGAAGATGTCATTATACTATACTTATATATATTGCTACCATTCTAAAAATTGTGTAGACTTTAAAGCAAAAGAGAAATATGTTAAGATTAACACTTAAAACTTTTATAAGAACATTCAAAAGTAAAATCAGTAAATAAACCGTGAAAACTTATGAGAACCATCCATTATACGTTCAGAATTTTTTTTATTAAAAAAGTATGACTTGTAAAGGTGCTTAGGGAACTCGAAACGATGTTTTGAAGAATTTTTGAGTTGATATTGATTAAGACTATATATTTTTCGATGTTATGGTAATATTACATATTAATTTTTTTATCTTCTTTGAAGTTCAGCTAATGTTTTGGTAATGTTTTTTTTTTTTATATCTAGAACAATTGAATTCAATAATTCAATAAGTCAATTCGTCAATACGAATCGTGTTGATCATATTAGTGATCTGATTTTAAAACTTAACAGTTATTAATAAACTAAAAATATTTGGTGGTGTATAATTTCGAAACGCTTTGTCTTCTTCTTTCGAATGTCAAATTACTGATGACAGACAGTAATAGATTGCTGAGTAGCTTTTCACTTACTATGATGTTGACGAAAACGCCACCACTTTGTATAAAATATGCAATTGTATTTCCATTTTAAAACCACTTCTTCTTTGATATTTCCTAAGAGACTAGTAGTAGTACATTGGAGCAAATATTTACAAAGTTAGTGAATGTGGGTAATAGATTATTTGTTAAATATTCATTAAAGTATAGTAAAAATAACTGTTTGTAAATGTAAATCTGGGTAAAAGCATCGTCTCATTTCACCCCTCTGCTCTAATGAAGGCTAGTAAATATACATTTGGAAAATTGTAACTAAATTCCGCGAAGCCAAAAGAAACAAACGCAAATGTGACTGATATTGGATTCTGAACTAAAATTGATTACCAAAATCGCAAAAAAAAATCAACCTATATAATGTAAAAAATCTTATGTTCAATATTGAATCAGATTGAACATCTGTTCTGATTAGATAAGATTATTAGATTAACTGTAATAATTATTGTAACACTGCGTGTTAATGACCTATTGAGCGATGTCTTGGATTATATCAGTGATGGATGGAAGGAGGCCGCGAAAGGACATTTTCCTTATAGGCTCTGGCTGAAGTTGTGGGAGACTGCGATAAGATTATTTGTACTTAACTATGGTAAAAAAACATCCTGGTTTTGTCAGATTTTATACACACACACATGTACAAAACACAGGAAAGTTTAAATGCGTTATTGATGTAAAAAATCAACAACGGCCTAAGCCGTTAGCCGTCCTCAACATGATTTTTTAAATCTTTTAAAGTTAAAGTTTTAGTGATTAAAAACATCTATTCAAACTTTTTTCTTGGTAATAAGCAAGTTAAAATTTACTCGATTTTTTTCACGGCCAAACTGTCAAAGTGCAAAAGATAATTACTATTTTCGATTAACAACAATAAATTAAGCATATATAAATTTTTCAATCACTTTTAATGTAATAAAATTACAGAAGCAATTGAATAAATAATGGAAAATGGTTTTGAAATTGTTAATTTATTATGAGTGAATTATTAGTAATTCTTTATAGAATAAAGAAGACATGTGCTTTGTAGTGCCTAATTTAAATATATACAGCAATTCACGTCAGATACAAAGGGAAATTAAATCTAGTAATGCATGATGAGTGGCTCAGAAACTATGAATTTTAGTGCAACAATATTATTCCGCTACCATCCTCGTGGATGCACAGTAATTACTCTTTGATTCACTTATAATATATATTTAAGTTATCGTCATAAACGAAGTTTCGAAATTGAAATTGGTGACTATAACTACCTTAATATCTTCAAACTTTAGTTATCAAACGGTAGTCGATCAAGGACTCCTTATTTGGGTTTAAAAAAATCCGATTTCTTCACCCGCTTCGTGAAATAAATTTTCAGCCCGTATAATTTTCAGTGAACACGAGCCTTAACTGGCGGTGATATTAATGTTCCATAACTCAAGCCAAACCCTAATTTTCCGGGCAAAAGGTGTCGACATCCATCTAGAGGTTTATCCCACACCGTAATAAACGTCTATAGGGAAATTAAAATCTGCTTAGCCACTACTCTTTTATGTGCGCATTATTTTATAGGACCCTCATTCGTCATTATAGTTATTCATGGTCGGATACTTTAAATTGATTATGCTAATCGAACACGTAACTTACCGCTTATTATACATTGTAAAATAAATATCTTTTTAGATCTATGTATTTATGTATATTAATGAATAGACTATTCAATACTTCTTAATTTATTTATTTACATATTTCAAATGAAATAAATAAATCTCCCGATTTTGCTGATTTTTTAGAGTGAATTTACTAGCTCCGACTGCAAATGCTACTGAATAAGTATTTCTAACATTTCAAAATAATATTTTGATTTTAATTGTCCTTATAAACTTTTACTTTTTATAAATATTAGAAAAGTCTATTGTTATAGGTTGTTGAACAAATTATGCGAATCTACAGTTCCACTAAATTGTTTTTATTGTTTCAGAAAAATATACATCATCATAAATTTATTAATTTTAAAACTGTTTTAAACCTGTTTTCAAATTACCTTCATATTATATTACTCAATTTGTATTAATTAACTTAACTTCTGTGCGATACCAATAAAATATTAAGTTATATTACAGATTTTATATTATAATATATGGGTTTGATAGTATTAAATAATTATATTTTCATGTTGCCAGTTTTTTATTATATGACCCAAAATTGGACTATAATAGTATTTTCGCCTTTGAAAGAAATATTAACTATTCCTTACATCGCCAATGCACCACCGCACCAATGCACCATATCATGTAATGTTATTATGTTGTGCATGTAGTTACACTTGCTCATTTACCCTTCACCGGAACATAAAAATATTAAGTATCGCCATTTAGCGGTAGAACGTCTGATGTCAATATTGGAAAAATTTACTTTATGCAAAGTGGGCTTGCACAAAGCTTGGTGGTAGCACCAAGTAAAATTATGTATTTAATTACCATTTATTAGAGTGTAGTGTCAAAAAATACACCCAACTTTTTGTTTTCTTGTTTAGGAAACAAACACTAAATGAATTAAACACTTTAATTAGTATCTCCTTGTACAATTTCTTTATACGGAACTACTAATTGGATGTATTTACCCAATTAACTCAGCTCAACATTAATTGATTTTATTTGATATAGAGCTTAAAAAACCGAGATGGCCCTGAGGTAAGAACGCGTGAATCTTAACCAATGATCGTGGGTTAAACCCAGGCAAGCACCACTGAATTTTCATGTGCTTAATTTGTGATTATAATTCATCTCGTGCTTGACGGTAAAGGAAAACATCATGAGGAAACCTGCATGTGTGTAATTTCACTGAAATTCTGCCACACATGTATTCCACCAACCCGCATTGGAGCAGCGTGTGGAATAAGCTCTATACTTTCTCCTCAAAAAAGTAAGAAAAGGCCTGAACTACATTTTATTATAGCTCAAAGTTATTAGAACATATATTTTCGAATGACGTATCGATGTTATTATTCATGATTGTACTGAGATCGAGTACGATTGAAATTCAAAATTGGGACACCATAATACTTCAATATCTAAAATAGGCCGTTCTGACGCAGAGAGCGTTCGAGTTGGGTTGATGCGAATTTCTGAAGGGTCTTGAACGACTCGCAGAGTTTGTTAGCTGACGTCCAAACTCTTGAGGCGATAGGCTGTATTCACGACGAAACCACTTCGGACGCGACTTGTGATTCTTGACTCAAATTTTATATCTATCTTAAACTTGAAATTTACTTCGAACATACATTTTAAATTGTAAAACGCTTTACATATCAATAATAATAATTTATATTTTTAATTTCAAATAATTTATATTCTCAATTTCAAAATAAGAATATGTTATTTTTTCATAATCGCATAATTATTGCGATAAAAATGCAATTATAATAAGCTAAATATTAGTTTAACGTTATTCCTTGATCACATCCTTATGTTCCTTCAACACCTCGATGTAACATTGAGCTATCGAACAGGTAGTTAACTTTAGTTGTTCACCTGCGTTGTAATTAAGAGTTATCTCGGAAAGCCTTACATAGCAAATATCAAATTTATAGCTTCTCTGAAGTTAATCTATGTATCGAAGTCATTAGTTTAAGTTATAAGTTCATAAGTTTAGTACAGTGTACTAGTTTGTTTTGATTAAAATTCGATTAAATATTGATTTAACTATTTACTTCAAATGTGACTTCTACAACTATTAGTTAGATCTCATGTTCTGCATTATATTATCATCACACGCTTACGATGCAATGACTACGATGTACATAGTTTGAAAAGAATAATGTCTGACTTTGCCTGACCTGAGTCCTTGATAATCCTCCTTCGGATTGGTTCTTCTGGTCGTATGGTTCAACGCCATCATGCTCGGTCGAAGAACTGCTTAACAAATATTTCCTGAGTAGATTTTTATGAAAATCTTGGATTGAGATAAAGTGAGTGACTTGTTTAATAATAAAATGCGTGTAGCTCTCAAATAATGTTTATATTGTAAATAATTAATATGATCATATAATGCAATCAACAACATATTTTACTGATAATAATCACTAGAAAATTCAATTTTAGCAATAAGTTAAATAAATAGCAATAATGTGACGCCAAAACGATATATTATATAACGACAAAGCTTCACTTTCAAATTTCACCTACCCGATATTCTTCGACTTGGAAGTGTAAGCCGATTAATTTTCCAGTCTAGAACAAAGGCCTTTACGGAGAACGAGAATATGTAGCTTAACCTACTTCTGTAATCTAAGTTAGCGAACTACATATCTACACGTTTTAACCTAAATCCAACTTTTGTAACGTTTTTGTTAAATTTATAACAGAATAAGGTACCTAGATCATTTTGGTTTAAGTCTTATTCAAAATTTATTTTAGTGATACTGATAATATAGAAATATCTCATTTTTTTTTCTTCAAAGTTGTAACGAAGATGGGTAGCTTATAAATTTTTTTAATGGCTTCCGACTGGATGGGTGCAAGTTTATTATTCTCTCGCAAATACAAATACTTTGTGTTATTGTATTCCGGTTGAAAAGGTAATCGAGAGAGCAATATTACAAGGCAAATAAAATCATATAGGTTGGCGGAATATTGACAGTGTAATAAGAGTAGTTCAACAGCTAGAATATGAACAATCACAGTTTTCATAAATTTTATTTAAAAAAATACATTTCAAGATATCCCATATAAAATAATGAAACGAAATTTTACTCTATACATTTATTTCATTATATATTTCAATGACAGCGTTAATGATAGTCATCTATGCTATCATACAGCTAACGTAATGATTCAAGTCAAGGATCTAACTCATTGAGTGCTTCTTGCCAAAACGCTGACGCGGCGATTCCACGTACTCTTTTCACCACGAGAACTCTTAACTTGACGTTCGCGTCTCATCAACTCGCTCTCAAACGTATTGATCAAAACGGGTATTTTGAAATTGAGACATAAAAGAAACTCGATTTAGGATTTCGTTCATTCGACATTTTATTTCGATTCCATTGTGATTTATTTTCTCGCATTTGTAATATAGTGAATTTTTAAAGTCAGGGAAGTGTTGAAATTTAATGTAGAATATAAGATTTATATTGTTATTTTATTTGGATTCCTTTTTTTTACAAACCAACGATGACTTAATAACCAAAAGGTCAAGCATTTTTTATTGATACTTTTAGGATCATAGAATTTAGAAACGACAAAATGTTTTTTAAACATAAATGAATAAATCTTTAATACAATTATAATGTTTTACTTAAAGTAAGACAGAATAAAAAAGGACGGGAGATAGATTAATGCGACTTTAAAATTTTTCTTTGACAGATATTTAAGGAAAATTGGTCACGGGGCTAAAGTTGTTGAGTTATAATTCTATTGCCAAATCAAAAAGATTGTGTTTGAATTCTTGACGTTCAATCAAATAGAAACAAATTGAACGGCTAAATGGATTTTAATAAAAAAACTACTTAGTAAACGATTGACTTCTGGGCTTAGAAAAAGGTTCATACTTACAAAGGTTTGTAAGAAAACATCAATATTTAGACAAATTACATAAGTAGTTGAAAACTCAAGTCATCGAAGATTATCGAAAGGAAAACGATATAAATGGTTTTAAATCGCCTTGAATACATTTGTCTAAGCTCACAAATCCTTCATTAATGTTTAAAATACAATACAGGAGTATGTATATTGTCAACAATAAATTATATTATTTATTACATGCCAAACTAATCGTATTTTTAAAAATTCATATTTCATATTGTGACGATTTTGCTACATTTTTAAAAATATAATTTAATTCTGTATCTTATAGTCTTATTACCTTACAATGTATAGTTTAGTTCATAGCAAACACATTCATTATAAATTATAAACATATCTTGTCAAAATAAAAAACCAATTAAAATATTATTGGTGCTATATATTTTTACTTCATCCTGCTAACAAAAAACCGTATGACGTATGTATGTATGTATTTTTATATATTGTTTAATCATGCAATGTCTCTTCACTCTTACAAATCACTCTTTGTTACTTTTAACATAATAACATAAATTAGATAAATTAAGGTCCTTATTAAATAAACCCAAAAACTAGCGGATTAGGCCACTAACTAGGCTCCCTTTAGGATTTGCTATAATTAATCACGCCAGAGTAAACAAAACCGACTGATTTAACACAAAATACGCCCAGAGTATGGTTCTGGCGCTGAAATCCCGGGACGAAATATAAAATTACTAAAGGCGACCAGCCAGTTAAAACTGCTGTATAATACGACAAAGTATAATTTACTTAAATACATTATGGACCCTAGATTAATTAAAATACATTTTTATTTATTGCAATAAGCATTACAATAATCGAGTGATATTCGAACTACCAGCTTGGTAAAAAATCATCTAAACCTAAGAAGATTTACATATTTTTTTATCATTTTTTTAATAAAATATAAAATAACATAAGGGCGCTCGTTTCATTCTGAAAATAAGCTTTCATTTAAAAACTCAATAATTCTTTAAATTTGAAACATTTCTTTACCTTTTTAAAATGACAGCAGAGCTCTTCGGACGTAACATAGTATAATAATTCAAAAGTGATTATAATATTAAGCATTGAAAACTAGAACAGTCTGAGCTGTCTGTATTCGAATGTATTTGCGAATAATTTACAAAGGCCGTCCCAGAGGAAGGAGGAAAGTTTCTAGACATTCCAATTTTGAAAATAATTGTTATTACTAAATTAAAATGTTGTTACCAATGATAACACCATGGAAGCACGTATTGCTTAATGCTGAGGTATTCGTGTCTATACACTTCGTGCGCAGTAGTCAATGTACTTTATACATACTTTATATATTGTTAATAATTAATGTGTCACCATTACATACAGCTCGTTTTGTTTCACAGAAAATGTGTGTAGCAAGTATTCATTTAATATGTACATATGTAAATCGCTTTAACATAGTTAATAGATTCTCCCTCATTCCTGCTTCCCCTTTCCTTCACAAGTCTACGCGTGCTCTCGATGTCACCGCTTAACAGTGACTGCAATTCTATCGCGCATAAGGAAATTTGGCAACTGTTTTCTTTGTACGCATTACTAAAAATGGAATTCTTTATCAGCACACGTGTGTACCTTCTCTTACAACCTGGGTTGATCAAACGAGGCGTGAAGAGGCATTTTGCGGGCCGGCAAGGCGGGGACGGCTAGTGCAGAACAATCTTTCCGACTGTACTAGCCGTCATCGCGTTTGGACTCCACTACCACTTACCATCAGGAAGAGTGGAGTCGTTTGCTTTCCCGGTTTATATAAAAAATATTAATAATATTACGAAAACTTCCAGCAAAAACTAAAAATATGACTGTAATATTTTCATAATAATTCTGTAGCGCAAAAAGAGTTTCTTCCATTGTATATATTTGTGCATTTATTAAAGCTACATAGAAGCAGTTGTTATCCAGAATGAGAACCTTATCCTGACAAACATAAACCATTGAATAAATAATAATATCATAATTATAATTTCGCGATTACGATCTGCGGTGAGCTTTGTGTTTGTTCTAACACAAATAAACCTACTGTTAGTAATATAAGAACTAGGTAACAAGTAACAGCTTGTAATATTCACCTACAAGTCTCCCCTCCATTTGAGGAGAACGTTGGAAGCTGAATCCACCGCGCCGCTCGAACGCAGATTTGTGGATGTGAAAGATTTTAATCCAACATAATATGCAAGTCCACGATGTTTGCGATGGTGAAGTAAAATAAATTATAAACATAAATTATTATTAAACAGATGAAAATACAGTGGCTTGTACCCACAATTTTCGGTTTAAAATCAGGTGTTCTAACCACATCCGTTCCCTGAAATATCAGTTATTTAATTTAATAAAAACATACATTTGAATACCAATACTGTTGTTGCACCGATGTTCGTCGAGCTATAGGCATTTAATTTATACCTACGCACGATATGAGGAATGTCTGCTCAAATACAGAAAATGAGTTCAGGTATATGGTCCGGTAGCTGAAATTCCCTTCACTAATGAACCAACTAAAATAAATGTATGTACGTGTATACATCGCGGCAACTCTCCTAATGTAGATAATCTACTTCACATAATGTGACTTGTAATTTTTATATACTAAAATTAGCATTGCAAATACATTTATAGAGTTTATAATAAAGCTCATTTTACACTTACGTAAACTATCCGTAAAATTGTTTTGCTTCCGCATTCCTTTGAATCTTATTTCTTGAATGTTAAATTGCATTTTCGTTTGAAATGTAATTACTACGTGATACAATAGTTAGCTTTCTTATATCGGAGTTATTTAAGTTTTTTTGCTTTGAACAAAGACTTGATTTTAACCTTTGTACAACTGGGATTAAATTAAACGTTGTATTGTCTGGTATTTTATTGTAGATGTTGTAATTGTGTCATTGTTCTGTTTGATTTTAATTTAGTTTCAGTTCAACTTGAGTTATTTTTTGTATTAAATAAAAGGTCCTCCAGACCGATTACTGCCACGGCTGCCAATCTCAAGAGAGATTATCCAATTGCGCAGGACATATTATAGTGCACAAGTGTGTGCGCAAACCCAGATGCACTCTCTATTCTCTAACACTCATAATGCGATGGGACGACAATCAGACGGAAAAAGTTCAGGCGCAAGACCAACGGCTTTACGTGCTTTCCGAGACACGGGAGTACACTACCAACTTCCAGACTCTGGGCTGTTATTTATTTATTTGGATCTCTTACAGCTGTACATAATACACATTCAAAACACGCTTTACATTAACTTCAAACTAACCATGCACAACCGATTACAGGAGAACACATCATACCCAAACACAATTACAAAAATAATATTCGACAGAAAAACTCAATAACTATGATATGACATGACAAAGAAACCTTCAAGTTTGCCTTGTCTTAAATAAAAAAATGACGCTAAATTATGACACTACCAAAACCACGAAAATTCGTCTACGTATCTGGATTTACATAGTATATAACTATAATTGTTTTAAATAAAAGAACTTCAATTAATAATTAATATTCTTATTTAATTTAATATTCTTATTTATTTTCCTCCCTGTTCTGTTATCTAAATATTTTATTCAAAAATGGTAAGGAAATAATAATCTATTTTACACCCAGCACTGAGTAAAGTTGGCTAGTTTTCGTTTGAACTATTGTAGCCTTATAATATATTTTATATATATAAACTCTTACATTCCATTATATATTAACATTCGCACCATACAATTTTCTATAGAAAACATTTCCCATACACATATGAAAAAAATATTTTGTTCTCAAGATTAATAGATTATACCAACGATTTGTTACGACTACATTTCTTTAAGGATGTTTGTGTGCTATAAGAGACCTGTCAGAGGCCCGTTCTCTTGGAAGATTAATCACCGTTAACCGAATATCGCTACGGAGGTAGTCTACATATCCTATTTAAGATATCATTACGGAATAAATGACTTAAAAATACTTATATTAAACCTTAAACGCTTATTTATATATTGACAAGTTTTATAATTTAATTTGAATGTATTTTCCATCAGCTTTCAGTTCATTCCGTATGGGTGGGTGGTTATGTATTTTGTCCCCCTGAATACGAGTATGCAAAATATCATGATTATCAGCTGAATAGTTAAGACGTGAAAACGTATCAAATTTATTACATATATACACTGTTTTATTATAATAATAATGTTTGTTTAACTGATTACCGTATGAGTCCGGTACCGTAGAATAGTAACAACCTATAAAGGACCCGTCGTCGTACGAGTCATCCATCTATCGAATACGTAAGCGCCTCAACTACTCTTATAATGATGGATAGCCAAACCAACAATGCCAGTGCGTATGCCAAGGAGAAATAGCAATTGGCCTAAAAAAGGTCGTTAAGGACTTCAAAATCCATACACATTATCACCAACATTATTTTGCTGCCTCGTTTGTTTAGTGACTAGATCCCGAGGTTCTGGTTAAAACCCCTGGTCAGATCGATTAAAGTTTATTGGGAATTTTTGGTCGAAAAATTCTCAGTAGCCCGGAGTCTGGAAGTTCGAGGTGCGGAAATAAAAGAAGCACGTAAACTCCTGCGTTTGAACTCTGTCCAGTCGTATAGGATTTGCTGTCCCATAGGATTATTAAAATACATCATCATTATTAATTGTATAAGGGCAAAGAAATAATTCAGATGACTAGTTATTATTCTTTTAAAAAACAATATTATCGCAAACAATAATATAAAAATACCCGTTATGTCGACGTTTGTTAATATTTACAATATTCTGGGCGTCAAATATGTGAGTATAGTTTATATTTCTTGTTTCTGGCAAGCTAGCAGAATCTCAGTAACAGACGTGGCTGAGTGACTATAAAATCTTTATAGTGATGGTCAGTTTTATTGCCCACTCAATAATGGTTGGTTACTATGGGAGTTGCCCTCGACTTTATCTCTTATCCTTTGAGAATACTTTAGTTTTCCGGGATAAAAAATATTTTTTTTGATCCGGGATATAAGCTACTTCCCTAATTTTATGTTAATTTTTTGAGTGATCTGAGCTATATTCACACCAAAAGACGATATTTTTAAGATTAAAAAGTAAATAAGTGTTGTAAAGTAAATAAGTGTTGTTTTTCATATTTTATATATAAAGTGTAAGTTCCATATAAATAGTATTTCTTTGAATTATTTTGGATTAAAAAACAGACCATCAAAGAGTTTAACTATAAGATATATTTATTAACATTTATTTTAAACACTGAATTATTCACAATATTCAAACCACAACACAGTGCTAAAAAAGTGCACAAATTATTGAAGTTTGACGAAAGAATAATCAAATTTCATACAAATATATCTAGTCACCAGCAAATTAAATACAGAAAAAAAAAATGATAAAATAAAGATTTTTATAAATATCAAATATTAAACAAATATTAAAACGTAAATGTAATTCTTACAGCTTATCCAAATTGGAATAGACTTCTTGTAAAGTATTTATGAGACTAGAGAGCTATCTCAGTTTAACTTCTGTCTTAATATATTATTTAAAAAAAAAAATTAATAAAAATAACGCGTAATAAATTTATTACGCAATGTATGCCAAAGTTGATGCTATATCAATGATCAAAATAAAAAAGAAATGATCAATTAGATGAATATATTTGCGTAAATTTATATGACAAAAATGTTCCCTTGAAACTAGTTATTTTTTTATATGAACATCAAGTCCTCCTGACCTTTTCCAGCCACGGCAACCAATCTCAAGGGACACTATATAGTTTTTACTTGCACTCTCTATTTCTACTCCTAGTTATATATATATGTATGTATAGCTCTTGTATTGTTGGTACAATATTTCAATTACCGCCTTTAAGGATTTCTGTTTAACTTTAGCTTAAAGGTTGACAGAAAATTCAGGCATTAAGTCCGCCTCGTATTTCAACTGCATATTGTGGTAGTTAATAGAGTTTTTGAATAAATTAAAAAAAAAAAATTGAAAATATTTAGATAATTTTTTTTTTCTTCAATTGGATAAAATGTTTTGAATGTATTTTTACTCGTATAATATAAAATAATCTTTATTGCAACGTCGGCTACTTCCTTAATATGTAAAAAAATATATTAACAATGAATGGCGTTACACAAAAACTCTCACAATGTCGATAATTACGAGTATCGTTTTTATATCAAAACACGATTAAGAACAATGATGAATACGGAGTATGTAGAAGTTAATTAATACGAAACCGTTGTGTTCTTGTGTGAAAGTATGCGGAGTCATGCAAAACATACAGACAGTAAGTTATATCAATACACGTTTTGTGTTTAAGACCAAGTTGTTCGACACACTATTTTTCGTTTTGTTAAAGCTGAATATTTGATACAATTTGACAGTAAATTACTTATTTTATAGCCTTTCAATAAGTGCAGGCGTATGTTTTATTAATGTGTTCAACTTTAATATAATACAAATGAACAACGTATTCATATTTAGTAGTGTAATATTTAATTTTTTTGTTGGATAAAACGCAGAACCTAATGTATTGAGATAAAATGTTATAAATATATAATAGAGGTAAAAGTCTGTAACTTATTTATCATTGAATACAATATAACATTATTCTACCACCAAAATACGTCTTAACAATGCAAACTGTTTTAGACGTCTGAATTTTTCTCCATGACACGAGTAATTGAAAAATATTTGTTTACGTACGTGTGTAATATATTGTTCACGCCCGAAAGGCTTATCACTCGTTGTATAAGTCTGTCACATGTATTAAGGCTACTTACACAGCTAAGACAGAAGAAATAATAAAAAACAAAAGACAATGATTGTAATCTGTTGCGAATTACCCTTATTTTAAAATGATAATGCTAAAACATTCTCAAAGAAATGATAACGATTATATATTTTAAAATATTACTTATAATAAACGTATGCACTAAATAATAAAATTGTAATATAATTAATGCTGCACTTTTTAATTATTGTTTTAGTAACACCTTTTATGGTACTTCTCATTTGAAATCGTAAATGATTTTTTTGTAAATATTTCCTTGATGTGTTAGTTAACATCAAATATAGACTTAGTTTAATGTTGCGAGGAATAAAGAGTACACCTTTTATTTGAAGTTTTTATATAATTTTAATACTTACAATTTAGCGAGTGCAAATTATGCAGTGTAAGCAAGAATGACAAAGTGAAATTGGAATAGTTTTCCAATTCCACTTTTGTTGCGAGATCCACCAAATCCGTGAATAGCACTGCTTTGATAAGAATTTTACACCGCAACACCACCAGCGCCACGTGGAATGCGTTATCTCAAAACGATTATTGCAGAGACCAACGCAGGAATTTTAATGGGTAAGAATCACATATATTTCAGATTTCTACGATATATTCCTACGATCCCATATACTTCTGATACTACAAGAGACGGATGCATATTGAAGGTTTCCTCAGTGGCGTAAAAAAAGTCTTAAGGCGATCTGACTTGCGTGTGTAGGGAGCGGTAATAATGGATCTTCAGTATAATAAATGACGACGCGCTCCAAGGTAAGTCCGTTCTTTCATTTTTCGCACGTTCGATTAATCTTCCCGTAAGGTATGCTTCGAGAATATCGACAAATGTTCTGTGACTTTATTGGTTTTTGGTGTATTGATGGTTGCTCTCTTTCCTACCTAATATAAATTTCTAAGCGAGTCTCTCGCTATAATATTGGTCTGAAGATATTTTAATGGAATAAGAAACATCCGTTTTAAATGCTTGGAGAAAATCAAGGGTATCCAAATATTATTCCGGTCATTCAATTATATTCATTCACTAATATTTGAAAGCGAATTATAGATTTATATATTTTACAATTTAGATAAATATTTAGATATATTATTTATAAATACATAATGTTATATAATAACAGGTACTAAGGGATGAAGCTTTTTTGTTATGTTATTATTTCTACAATCCGATGATATAAACAGCAATATTTAAAAAAAATATTCAATACATCATTAAACAGGATATATACATTCCGAAACAATAAACTCTCGTAATTTGAAAGTTTTATTTAAGTCGTATTAGTAGTAAAGTTAACCCTGTATATGTCCCACTGCTGGACAAACAGGTTATGTTGGATGAAAGTATTCACCTTAATCCTCTTTAAATGTTTCATTCACCGCCGAGCATTAATTATCTCGTGAATTTTAAAACAAATTAAGCGCATTAATATTATTACTTGACATCATTTTTCAAAATATACTTTAAAATAAGGTTGTTTGCAATTTTTTAGTAAATAAATAGGAAATATATTTTATGATATTTAGAATATTCAAATCTTTTTATTTGTATTTAGTATTTAAAACGTTTAATATAAGCTTCGTAGGAGACGTGAGTATATGTATCAACAAGACACAAGAGAGTAAGCCGTCACAGAACGTGCTCTGCGTCTTAACAAACACGAAAAGTAAACGTCAAAACTTCGTATTGTGTTTAGACTAACTCGTCCGAATTGCGTGAGTTCTTAACACCTTGCGATTTATCTGTCAGATATTTTGTCAAAACAATACGTTGTTTACAACATACAATTATTGATTATTTCTATAAAAAATAATAATATTATACATGACCTAGATACTTGCTTTTCAATAATGTTCCAGGATATTATTATTATTAAATTTCTATGTCACTTTACTAAACTATTATCATACATTTCTTTCTTATAATCATGCACGCCAATAATCATACACAAATGCGAAAAAAACCAAGATTTACCGTCAATTAATTAATTGTATGTAATTTATACAATTTTGTAATTTTTTTATACTGACTTATTGGTGGCGCTTGACAATTCATAAGTACTTGTAAAAGGCTATTTGGATAAAAATATTTTGACTTGATTATTGATATTCCATTGATTGACTATCTGTAAGATACCTGGAAAATACCTCCTACGCTATTAAGTAAAACTGATGATGATGATGTCCTCCAGACTGATTTCGGTGACCAATCTCAAGAGAGATTAGCCAACTACGCAGGAGATATTATATTATAATGCACAAGTGTGTGCGCAAACACAGGTGCACTCTCTATTTCCTAACTCTCAGAATCCGATGGGACGGCAATCCGACACGACCAGAAAGAGTTCAAGCCAACGGCTGTACGTGCTTTCCGAGGCACGGGAGTTCACACTTCCAACTTCCAGACTCCGGGTGCTACTGAGATTTTTCTTACAGAAAATCTCAATAACTTTGCGCCTACGATTTATCGGATCAAACATCGGACGTACCCTGCAAGAACTTTTCATTTAAATTCTACTAAAACCTGCGAACCGAAACTTCGACCCTGTCGTCTCCGTCAGAGGTTCCTCTATTTAACTGACGAATTTGTCACATACAATCACGAGTTCCCAAAAACATGTGTGTTGTCACTTTAAAGTTAAATCTAATCCGCTTCATGTGAGGACACGGGTGTATTGTAATTTAATTAATATAAATAAATAAATATAATCATGGAATAGCACAACATTCTATTTTTTCTTATTGTTAGTCCCTTATTGTTTATACAGTTAAAAAGGACTATGATCATTTATTTATAATTTACAATTATAGAAAAAAAACAAAATGTTATCAACAAAATATTACTTATTTAAACAAAGGAAAAAAAACATTTATTTTATTGAATCAGCTTTATCAAATAGAGTACGTGTATACATTTAATTACTAAATATATCTGAATAAATACAAAGACTAAATGTTTCGCGTATTTTATCATCAAATCTTATACGTAATCGCCATCTAAATCTATATATAAAACAACTATAGCTACAAAGTGTATCGAAACAGATACACATCAGTTACCTTGATTAATGCGGCGAAGTGTTTTATTTGTCGTTACAATTAAGCGGTCGCAAATTCGTGCTACTCGTCAATGGGAACTAGTTAGAACCGTTTATTTAATTTGTGAATTACAGTCACGAGATGCCCTAAGCCGTTTTGTGATATTAAAGCCGACTACAATTAAGAAGAGTTATACGTTTACGCATTTGTATGAACACACTGTTTTTTTTAATAATATTTGCTTCGATTTTGGATCGCAGTGTGTGTACTATAGAAATTATCACTTGATTTTAAGTGTATACTTAACATATTTTTGCACGCTTCTTAGATAGGTGGTATATAATGCTTTAAATAATAAGTCCTTGTTTAGTAAAATATATATTTTTGTGTTGTGCAAGTGCAATAATTAAATATATTTAGTGATATTTTCTTGACTGTTTTCGCCTACAATGCGAAATTACAATCAATACAATCATACTGCGCAGGATTTATTAAGCCAACCTCTATTCTATCACTTTCATACTCCGATAGGATAGCAGTCTGGCATGACAAGAGAAGGGCTCAGAAATAATAGCTGTAACTGTTTGTGGGTTTATTTTTGTCAGAGAATCTAATAACTTTACTGGTGGACCATGACATCGTGAAAAGATCAAGAGATTCGTAACCCGAAATTCAAATCAAACTCATCTAGATCTGGAACTCAGTCATACTAAGTATCTACTAAGCTAAAGAAGCAGTTAATCAATAATCTTATACGATACAAGTACGTTATTATCTGATGAAAAACCGCCGGACATAACTTGTATTCTGATAGAATAATTTAAATCATAATTATTATAATAATTAACACGCTTCAGTTATTAAAATTTATACAACACCGTTATTATTTTGAACTAAAATAGAACTAAACCAGTGTATATTGATAGCTTGGAACATTATGTGTGCTCTAATTATATCAAACTCATACTGTTCGTGTGTGAGACACTCACACATATGAGAATAATTAAATTACCAAATACCTACAAATGAATTAGGCACTTTAATTAAATATTTAAAGTGAGTTCACGGACAGTAACTGTGTGGTTGTTTGAATAGGCCCCAGGGAATTGTTGCCAAGTTTGTGTGGCCACAGTGGGAGATGGAGGTTTAGCGGAAATAGTTAGAAGTAGCTTTTAAATGATTTACAGTATTTTTTGAATGTCAAAATGAATGTCCTACAACATCAGTAATTGCTGAACTAAGGCCTCCGCACCATTTAAGAAAGTATTAAAGCTTATTTCACCACGCTGCTCCAACGCGATTGGTGGATAGACAAATGGGAGATTTTCATCAGATAACCAAACGTAAAACGTTAATCTACGTTAGAATAATACATTTTTTTTTTGTACAATCGACATTTAGTATTTTATTCATAGTTCAGTAGTTATATTTTATTGATTTATGTGTAAAATCAATGTTGCATTGCATTTTTCATACGACTGATTTGAAATTATGCGTAAAAATTTATTTCATTATAGCAACGACGTAAAATAGATAGCAAATTGGATATTTGTAAACCAATAATTTAAAGAGACTGTACATGCATATAATCTCACATAACGTTTTTTTATTATATAAAATAGGTAGCCACTTATCTGTTGGTAAGTGGTCATCATTGCTCATAGACACAGGCAGTGTAAGAACTATTAACGACCCCTTAGAACGCTATGCGCTACTAACCTCGGGAACTAAGATATGTCTTATATGCCGGTAGTTTCAATGGCTCATTGGCTCAGACTCACACTTCTAACTAGAATACAACAATACTATGATAGTATTACTGGTTAGTGATGCAATATGTGATGACGGGCTTGCATAACTTCCGGCATATTACTTTATAAAATGTCAAAAATGGTTTGCCAAAGTTTAAAATTCATAGTCCGTTAGGTAATAAAGAGCATCACGTAAAACAATTTACGGATGCCTTTAAAAAATTCAAGCTTCCCTCCAAACATTAATGTATAATTGTTACTGTTATGACGGTAAAATTATTATTTATGGGAAAAAATAGGCTGGAAATTTGTGATGGCAAAAAAGCAGTAAAGACGCCTTAGTACGGTCAGTAGAAAAAAATCACTTTTAAATATTTTTGATGTCATTTTACCCTCATTGTTAATAAGTGACTCCGAAATGAGGTAAAAGTGATAAAACTGTCAAAAATATTAATAAATTTATTCATTTAATTAAAAAAAAACAATATATCACATGTAGAAGGCTTAATAGTCAGAATAATATTTTCCTTAACATTGCTTTATTTATATATAAAAGCAGCACCACCTCCAACCAACCAACTTCATTACCTTTATAATTAAATATTAAAAAAAAAAATTAAAAAAAAAATGTAATGTTACATAAAATAAAAAAGTCCTTTTGGTTTAATATCGTTGGTACCATATTTTAATTCTGTTGACGTTATATAATGATACTTGTTCGTTTGCGACATCATCCATCATCAGAAATCTGTCAAAGAGGGCAGGCCGCAGGTGTATGGGCGTATATGTACCATATGTACGCGTAAAACCATCTCAATGGTCTTGGATGAACTTGAACTTTCATTTTTACATAATATGAAGTAATATTTTTTTAATAGTTGTATGTATTTATAATAAAGGCAAATCGTATTGATTTGGAAACCTTGTAACCAAAAACTAATTAACCTAACCATTAAGCATTATGAAATCTATTAAAAACTCTTGACTTTTTTATATGTATCATTTTAGTTGGAATAATAAAGGTACAAAATCATGAAACATTCATGAAAATACCATAAACCGCAAGTTATAATAGGTTCAAATATTCTTAATAGATTGATTTTTTCTATATAGTCCGTTTGTTAAGGCAAGTATAGGCTAACTATACGATACATTCCTAAACATTACTTGGTGGTAGGGTTGTGTGTTAGCTTATCTGGATTGGTACCACCCACTCATCATATATTCTACCGCTATTACAATACTTAGCAATACTTAGTATTATTCTGTTCCGGAAGAGTAAGTGAACCAGTATAAATTTAGGCTTATATCATTTTTATTCCCAAGGCTTAATATTTTTTTACAGCGCCAATATCCATGGGCAGTGGTGACCACTTACCATCAGGTGACCCATCCTCTCGTCCGCCTATTTATTTTATTGAACAAAACAACCTAAACAAGCCAAAAATATGAAATATAATAAAACCAACAACTGTTAAACAAATTCGTAATCCAGGATATTTTCTCTTTTCATTCATTATACTTAACAATATTTATTTTTTCCAAGAGAAAACATCAGCAGGATCTTAAGAATAAAGAACCAAACAACTAAGACGATCTTCGAAACTCGCTAACTTGTGTAACGTATATATTCACGTTAGCAAACAAACCATACACTTTGTTACATTTATCATAAAGGCTAT
This sequence comes from Nymphalis urticae, assembly GCA_905147175.2. Classification (NCBI taxonomy): domain Eukaryota; kingdom Metazoa; phylum Arthropoda; class Insecta; order Lepidoptera; family Nymphalidae; genus Nymphalis; species Nymphalis urticae. Next base: position 9,950,998 of record LR989987.1, on the reverse strand, counting down.
TTTCGCCAGAAAAATATTCATCTCTTTGCGGCATAAGTCACAACACGGTTCCTTGATCCTTAACTTTATGTAGTCCGGAACTTTGAGAGCGTGCAGTTATCTAAGGATAATGTTCAAAATCTGTTTGATGCTATTAGTCTTATATAAACTTTTATGAATCAGGTATCACTTATTATAAAACCTATATTTGTTTATGGGTTTTATGCAGGCCGAAGGCATCCTCTCCCCTTAATGGAGAAGGTTCATTTTAAAGTTAATAATCTCTCTTCTCCATTGTTACACTTACTATATAAAGCGGTTTCACTGTAAATGGCAATGTCGGGGCCACCGACCACGTCCAAGCTAAAGTACGACCTCATACGAGACACCCTCAGAATAGACGTCACTCAGTGCCCGAGAAGGCTTAAATTTAAATGTGGAGTCTACTAATCGCCTGCATATCCGGTGGCGATGATAAAGGCCAGTAGAGCCAACTACACAATCAGGAATATACTATAAAGGTATATCGTGGTATTCGCTCGGTAGCTTCCATAGGATGTGGTTGTCTTCGGCACGACTTGTTAGTTATCCTTGCATTGTAAATTGATGCCTAAGTAGAATATATCAATTTTGATTTGGCTATATTTGGCTGCTTTGCAAATAAGATATAATACTTATTTAAAAGTTTATTCATTTTATTTAGATAACGTTATTATTACTTTTTTATTATTAAATTAAAATACTTGTGGTCGTCATTTTAGTACCACTATGATCGTTAATGAAATAAAACAATCCAATCCACATTTCTGACTCCGTTTTTGGTATGTCGAAGCAATAATATATTGAATTACTGCGAACCCAACACTAGCGTAGTTTAGGAATTCATTTATTAATGTACAAACTAATATTAAATGTTTACTCTATAATATAATACTTATATTAATGTAAGGATGTTATGTCTTCATCATTATCATTATTTACTAATTAATTTTTTTTGTGTTATTGATATTTGTAAATATGTAAGTATATGTTCTCAAATCCATAAATTGACTTGGATTATAATTATTATCTAACTATTAAATTACAGTAATTGCAATAATTTATATAAATTATTGGAATTAAATTGGGCCTAGATAAGTGAAAATGCCAGTGGGCAGACCACCCGCCTGATAGTAGATTTTAGAAAAATGACGGGTGCTCAATGGATGCGATTAGCACAGGACCGGGAGAATTGGCGCACCTGTGAGGAGGCTTATGTCCAGCAGTGGCTACATGTGGGCTGAATATGATGATGAACATGATATTATCTATACTAATATTATAACTAGTAATTAGTATTAGTAATTCTTTCTGACTATCTGTTACGCTTTTATGGCTAAACAGCTAAATGGATTTTGACCAAATTTAGTACAAAGCATGCTTGAATAAACTTTTTTAAGGCACGTCGTCAATTGCAAGTCCTCCATTTTTAAGTTAAAAATGAATATACATTTTTTTATCTATAATTTAAAATCACTTCAATCCATTTAAAAAAATGTTAGAATATATATTTCGGTCACACAATTGAATTCGTTATATGTGAATACTTGTATATTTAAAAGTTGCGTCGAACCAAACCCGTTATACTATGTTCTGTTTGTACTCAATACGAGCTTAGAAGTTAGTATTAATTCTTGAAACGTAAATAATGTGCATTATTATAATGGTAGTATATTCAAAACTAAAAATAAAATTACCTAAAGTAATAAAGTAAACAACTAAAGTTAAAATCGAGTTTCTCCTTTACCGTATGTTTGGTTGTATACAAAAAAAAATCGTCAAACGCATGTATTTACTGGTGGTGGGGCTTTGTGCAAGCTCGTCTGGGTGGGTACCACATACTCATCAGATATTATACTGCAAAACAACAGCACTTGCTCGTCCGCCAATGTTCTCAAATTATCTTCTTCCGATTATAATAAGCTCATAAAAATTCGTTAGTTCTTGCTCGGATTTCAATTCTCTTACTCTATTCAATACCCAAGCACTCCTTTCTCTGAACTATTTCGACTAAAATAATACCATCCAATTTTAACATAAATACAACCATGAATTACCAATTCAATAACGTGGACGCTTCATCCAAGTTTGAATTAAAGTTTAGTTAGTTCCCGGTAAAGCACTATTATCAAGCACAATTGTTTGGTAAATGTGAGAAGCAAGCTATAAATTAGATCACAATGGACCTTACTGGCCGCTGTGACGATGAAGCTACTTGTCTTGATCAAATTTATCATCAACTAGATGACGTCGTTACTTTGTAAGAGCGTTGAGCTATATTCTGTGTTGGTCTTGTTGTGAAGTTTACTTAATCTTTGCGAATATATATTAAGTAACACGTATTTAAATACGGTTATATACGGTTATTATCAACTTTCTTTAAAGCTTTTTACTTTATTATTCCACTCAAGTTCTGATATCTAATGATAAGTGATGGTATAGCTGTATGTTCCAGATTTGGTAAATAAAAAATACTTTTTATTCCTATATTTTAATACACAATGTCAAAGCGTCAATAGCACTATGATTTGCGTGTCGTCTGTCGATAAAAAAGCCACAGGTTCGATGCCAACCTCTTAGGCTATTGACATCCCCTATCTTAACAAAAACTTTACGCTTAATTGGAGGGGTAAATAGGAATATAGTAATTCCTAAAAAATGGGCATAGTTATTTATTGTATAATGTATTATAGTGTTATGTAATTACCAATTTGTATTAATTTAGGAAGGCGAGCAATAGACGACTGATGCCCATTTATACTGGAACAATATCAAGAAAGACGAACCTATTTTTAACCGCTTATGTACCAACCACCAGATATATATTATTTAATTAAACAACATTCGTGCCTATTGTTATAAGTTGTGACGTCATTATATATATATTAAATAGAGAGTGGTTCCAGAGGGCATGTTTAGTTAAAGAATATATTACCCAAACTAAGATATGACCAAGCTTAATCCCATTCTCATTTAAATGTCGGTTCTATCCTGATTAAAATCGTTGAATCTCGAATTAGTTGGGTATGATGGAGGTAAGACCTCTGGGGGCAGCCGACCGTGTGATAGATGTTCCAAAGTATTACCATAGCTATTGGGTATTAAACACTACAGAATTGCGATTAAAATGTCGCTCTGAAAATCTTATGTAACGACACTATATGATTTATGTATTATGTTTTATTCAAATTGCCTCGTTGGTCTATTAGCTTGATGTAAGGCGGCAGACCCAGAGATCCTGGGTTCCATTCCCAGGTCGGGCCAGTAAAAATTAATTGGGTTTTTCTGTTACAAATTCTCAGTATCAGCCCGGAGTCTGGAAGTTGGAAGTGTGTACACTCCCGTGCCTCGGAAAGCACGTAAAGTCGTTAGTCCTGCGCCTGAACTCTTTCCGGTCGTATCGGATTGCCGTCCCATCGAATTATAAGAGTTAGGGAATAAAGAGTGCACCTGTGTTTACGCACACACTTATTCACTATAATATATCCAGCGTAGTTGGCTAATCTCTCTTGAGAGTGGCCGCCGTGGCCGAAATCGGTCTGAAGGACATTGCTATTATTATTGATTCAAATGCATTTTGTATGTATTTAGAACAAACAGTAACATTCTGTTAATGTTTGGCAAAGGCTGGGTTCGGTATATACTATTCAAGTACAGATTGAGTATCTATGTAAATCGAAATTACATCTAAATATGCACACGGTTTCATTATGGCTCGAATATGTTTGCCCGGATTTCAATTCGCTCTCGCATTAAGCTTCTGTGCCCGTCAATTTAGGCCCGTTGATATGTGTTAAAGCATATAGTCTAAAATATTAAGTCGATCCTAGCTAATTTTGTCAATACAAAAGTAAGTTTGTTTGCTACGCTGACAAACAGGGAACCGGCATTTAATAATAAGAAGCTGCATCTTCATTGGATCATCATCACACATGGATTCATACTATTAGCTTTAATATTTTTGATTCATTGTGTTAAAAAAAGATTTATGATTATACTTAGACAGTTATATATAATGAAAATTAAATGAAAATAATAACAGAAGTTTATAAATAATAAATTAAGGAAATTCTTAGCGATCTTGTTTAATTTCAGATTTTATTAACAAATACTAAAGAAATTTTGCGAAAAGAAAGATGCTTATATAGTAAATAATCTTATATGTATATCTTAATAATATACGGGTATGAATATACTTTATTATTTTTGCGGACTTGGGTGAAATATGGTTTACTCTAGTAATAATGTTGGCAATAGCAAAAATATAAAGCTGTCGTTAGTGTGCGCATAATTTAACAACTATAGAGGTAATTATCGCATTACTTATACATATTCCGGGTATGATGTAATAAGGACAGAGTACGTCCCATTAAGAACCATCTTGGGAATTGAGAACTTTAACCGACTGTACCTGAGAAATTCAACTTAACATAATTATACAAATATTTTACTAATCTTTTTTAAGGAATGGAAAAGTTTCAAGCACTCTCTGCCTGATAGTGTTTTTTTTTACTTTTTGTGTAGATGGTAAGTGGTAGTTATTGCGGGTAGACCGTTGTAAAATAATCTCACCATTTCTTACATTGACAATGCGCCACAAACCTTGGACACTAAGAATTCATATCCCTTGGGCCTGTACGATGGGTCACTCATCCTTCTAACCGACTGTACATTTATCTAAATTATCACTTTACCGAAACTTTTACCGAATTACAGAGTCCACATTATTATTTTTTTCTGACTAGAACTGATGTTATATACATATAAAATAAATAAAACTCCAAACTATAATAATTATATTTAACTTTTGCGTAACCAACAAATACGACAGCCTAAAACGATGCTGCCATAATATGCTTACATTTTTAATACCACAAATCTTTTACCGCTGTAGAAAGTTATCATATAATAAGAATTAAATAATAAATTAGATAATTCTGTTCATACTTGCGTAACACCGTTTAGGATAAAAGTTATATTTTACTAACCTTAACATATATTTAAAATGTAATAATTTCATTTTAAGCGCGATGTTTTTCCACTTAGCACAATGGTTGCTTTGTTAAAAATAATGTAACGGGCGTTAAAAAACTTTACCGTTTAAACTAAACGGGTAACCGCTGAAATTACGAAATACTTAGTACAGTTTTGCACAAAACTGTTTTGTTCCTCTCAAAATGTTCGTGCTCATAAACACAACTCTTCACGGTGTGCGAGCAACGGGCGAGTTTCCTCTATATTTTTCTCCCGCGTTCTCAGTTTTAAAGCCAAACCAGTCACATATCTCGACAGCTGTGTTGTGTCTGTGACGTCAGAGTTATGGCCACTAGATGGGACTTGTAATTTTGTTTGTATAAAACGAATTGTAACAAATTGCCTTTTAAGAAAAACTAAGTTAGGGTTCTTTATAGTTGCTATTGAGTTGTTGCTTTTAACGTTTAATTTAATTATATATACTAAATAAAAATAAATCTATATTTTTAATTATGTGCATATATACCATATTATAAAAAAAAATTGCGTAAGTATACAAGAGAAGAGTAGTAGAAAATGAAAAGCTAACTGCACACATTTTTATTCACCCGTTTAATGTATTAAGTTTCAAGTTGTTATTTTATATAACCTTTATTACAGTCAGGGTGTTGAATTTTACTACAACATAAAAAACGTCAAACACTACTAGATATTAAATATTTACAAATACTTCAAAGCTCTTCTAGATAACGTTTGCCTCACACCAAACGCATGAAACTATTTTTATCATGTATAAAATTAGCTCCCCCTAGCGGCGGCGGCATACTAATTGACGTTTTAAATCCGTCCGCACCTTCTAGTATAGAGCACGTTAGTAATAATTTTATTTGAGTGTTATGAGTTAAGAGCGCGAATGTACATCAAGCGTGTGTCATGTCAGATGTGTCCCTTTGTCTATGATATACTATATTATAATATTAAGTATTCAGTTTATTGATGTAACGTCTACAAATCTTTATTTTTTATGAAATGTAAGCTAGTAGTTTGGTGTCTATATGAAGGTGTTATTTATTTAAACGCGTCATTGTTCAGTGTGCGTGTGTATGTTGTGTGTATGTGCGTATGCTCAAAAGCGTTTTTTTACCTCATATATCTTAAGAATATTATCATAACATTGACTACGAATTGCCTTTCGCATTGCTAACTACTCATTTAATTTATTTATACTTTATCGACCACAACTAAGTATGTGACACAAAGGCGGGTTTCCTCAATAAACCTATATGCTAAGCAGATAGCAACAAATGCTTAACAGGTATTACCAAAAAATGAACTAATATTTTTTTTTATTATATTCTATTCGGTATTTCAGAGAAAACTACATAAAGAGCAGAAAAATATTATGTCGAACATGAAATGGGTTGAGCTATATGCCGACAGAATCACGTCCAGAGCCTTTTTATAACGATTTATAAAACTTGCGAAGAAATACGTCGTGTTATATTTATTTTTAAAATTATTGTACAGTTACAGTTGTACAAACAAAATCTTAATAAGCGTCACTAGGCGCAATGGTTATCGGGTCTCCTAGCAATGTAACTGTCGCAGGTTCGATCCTACCCTTTGGCCTATTGTCGTTCCCAGTCCCAAATATAAATGATTTCTTATGAGTATTAGTTATTCCTTAAAAAAACAATGAATTGGTTTTGTGGTAAATTTTTTACAACACTTTAATGAGAATAAATATATAACAAACTAAAATAATCAAACACGATACACATCAAGGGACAAAGATTATGTGACAGTCTTATGTTCTACGATAAATATGAGTTATCCCTGAAATACACAACATCAAGAGTTAGCAATTAAATCGAAGTTCGAAACAAGTGCAATAATATCAAATAACCGCTATCGGAACTTGTATGAGACCAGGCTCCAAGGCATCTAACAAACTTTCTGACGGATATAGTTTTAACGGCCATTTATTATTTATTATATGTATAGTTAGGCATGACTTTCTCTTTGGTCTTATGGCTATCTAAGGTCTTGGGTCTTGGGTCCAAATCCCAAGTTGGCTTTTTTTTTGGCCCTATAAGAAGTTATTGAGTTTTCCTGTCAAGAATTCTGTCTCAGTAGCAGCCCGGAGTCTGAATGTTGGAAGTGTGTACAGTTCCGTGCTTTGGAAAGCACGTAAAGCCGTTGATCCTACCCTTGAACACTTTCCAGTCGTGCTGGATTGCCGTCCCATCGTATTATGAGAGTAAAGGAATGGAGAGTGCACCTGTGTTTGCGCACACTTGTGCACTATAATATGTCCTGCGCAGTTGGCTAATCTCTTTTGAGATTGGCCGCCGTTGCCGAAATCGGTCCGGAGGTCATTGTTATATTTTTATTATTATGGTTAAGCAGAGGTATTCATTAAGATAAAATTTCTTGCTCATGTCTACAAAGAAATAATATTACATTTAAGAACATCCATTAATTAAATTTAATGTTTACAAATGGCTTTTTAAAACAAATATTTTAACATGTTATAAGAAATATTGATGCGATGAGTAATTACACTATTGAGCTTCGTGTTGTGTTTAAAAGCAAAAAATTTAAATACCACAAAAATATACATCATTTTATTACTTAGACATTGAAAGCATGATTTGATTTTGTATATAGAGATAAAAAAAAACTTGGCTTAATTTAATTGTAAGTGATGGAAGTGAGACGAGTTCCATATTACTTGTACATATTCGGTTGTAATACACCGCAGGCGAATGTTTAATTCGGTCGTACTCAAGTGGTTTGTAGCCAAATTATCAAGCAGCTACATTTTGCAAGCGGATTGACAATAAGGCTGGATAATTTTAAGCGCTTCAATTTATGCAGCTTAACTTAGTTTACACTGCCTTATTGGATAAGCGGCTAGCTTATAAGGATGCAGAATTCGAGGTCCTAGGTTCAAAATTTTAATTAAAAAGTTAATGGGTTTTTCTGTTCAGAAATTCTCTGCAGCAGCCCAGAGTTCTGTCGTTCTATTGAATTATATTGTCATTTGTAATTGTGCACACACTTCTGCCCTATTATATATCCTGCACAGTTAGCTAATCCAAAATGAGATTGCCCAATGTGAGGATTCGTCAAAAGGACATTTTCATCATCATTACTGTTGCAATCAAACTGGAAAATTATTACTAACTATAATCATTAACATAATTTTAAAATATATACTTATTTAAATATATACTTTATTTACATATAATAACATATGATAAATTGCTGCTAAGTAGTGTGCATCGTTTAACCATAATTATAGCTTAAATTAAATTAACCTTATTTTCAACAAAAGAAAACATTTTATTCATTCTAATAAATTTAATTATAAATGGCACAGCGATTAAAAGTGTAATAAGGGACGATATACCGTTTCATTATTAAAATATTGTTAATTCAAGTAGCTCTTTTGAACCGTCATTTTACAAAACAAATTAAACGTAAACAAAACATTAAATATTAATAATAATCATTAAAAAAGCCGAGATAGCCTAGTTGTAAATCAGGTAAACCTTAAGCAAAGGTGCCTGCCATGCATCCTCAAATTAAATGATTAAATTTTATAATTCATCTCGTGCTCATCGGTGAAAGAAAATATTGTAAGGAAACCTACATGTGTCAGATGAAATTATGTCATATGTGCATTTAACAACTTTTTTTGGAGACTGGTGGAATAAGCTCCAAGCCTAATTATATTATAATTCGTAATTAACGAAACTATTCTATAAAAAAAAGTATCTTTTTCACCGGCATAATTTACTGATCGCACATATACTGCTGAAACTCCAATAGTCAATTTATCCGTCTCCCCTAAGTCAAAGGCGAATTTAATGATAAAAAGTCCCCCTTCGTTTACAAGAGCCGCGAATTTCTTCCCTACAGGGTTAATCCGGACGAAATTTACATATTTATTGGATAGCTGGGACAGATGCGGTGCTAATCGATATCCGGCAACTTTCGGGATGATTACGCATACGAAATTTTATGTAAAGATAAATACATCTCCCCGATGTGCGATCCACTTTCGTCTGAAACACTTTAAAGATCAACACGTTACAATGAACGCTTGTTCCTTACGGTTTTGTCAATATTTTTATTTAGGCTAGCAAACGAATAATTGGATAATGCCCACCATCACCCATACATACTGGCTCTGCAGAAAATATAAGCCACTTATTACGCAGCAAGGGATTAAAGAATATCCCATATATTGGTCAGGCATATAAAAATATATAAAAATGGAAGGCTTATTGAAACTAGCCTAGCCGTTGACAAAATCAAAAAATTTAAATATACTTTTTGAACTGTAGTGTGATTCTGTATTCACCCGTGAAATGTTGACAGCTGACTTTGGCTGGGTATTTACTATTGTTGTGCGTGTATTCCTAAAGTATTATCATTGTTATGGTCAATGCCGCATATAACTTTTTCTGCGGTGAGTTTGGAGTTTGTTCTCAAAGGATAGCCTTTGAGTGTTTTAAGAACTTTTGAATCGACAAATAAGAATAAATTTAATATAAAGCTATCGGTTCGGCATACAAATTATCCCAAAAAAAATTACAAGAAAATTAAGATGAAACTCAGACTATTCTTTTGTCAAATTACATCTGCCTTTTATTATCTTTATATAAGCGTTATCTACGAATGTTTTTTAACATCAGATTTAAATTTATTAATAGACAAAGTTCAATCAGAATATTATATTGAGAGGAAATCTTAGTATTACAAATACGTACTTTATTTTAAACGGTGAAGAATTATTACACTTTTCAAAATCTTATACACACATAAAGCATTCTTATTTAATTTAAAATTATATTGTAATTTGCGACAGTAATTTTTATTAAAGTTCCTTATTCGTTTAAATGATTTTAATAATCGTGATAAAAGGGACAAATCGAACGCGGGTAACTATGTTATTATTGTGACAAGACTAAAGAGTTCAGGCGTTAGGCCAATAGCCGAACATGCTTTCTGATACACACGTAACACTTTGTTAAACCATAGAGTCTAAACCATAGAAACAAACAGGAAAAATCAATAGTTAATCTTTTTACTTACCTAGGTATTTTATTATAATCATTTGCAAGATTTAAATTTCAATGGAAGGAAAGTAATATGTATAAAGAGATCTTGAATAAAATAATAAATAATAGACAACGACAGAAACTTACCACCAGAAATATCAACGTAAAATATGAATGAAGAACTTATTATAAAAATCTCTGATTCACTCTATAATTCAGTAAAATTTATTTTGAAAGTTTGCTGCTTTTATCGACTAGTTTAGGTAACTTAAAGAGGTACTTTAAAAAGCAGTTTTATGTAATTATGGAGTCGATCAAATGGCGCAGTTCAATGGATTTATAAGCTAGTAGCGATCGTTTGGTGCTGCGATAACGAAGGTACCAATTTTAGAGTTACAAATTCTTGTTAAAGTTGCTTATATTATTTACATACCTAAACTACTAGTAAGCCTATAAGTAGAGTATATATCATACATATTATCTGGTGGTCAGTTTAAAACAAGTTTTGTGTTGGGTTTACTATATATCAAATTTAATGTATTGAACATTTATAATAATTTTGGTTGAAGCAAACCTATCCCAATAAATGACATGATAAATGGTAATTGTTTTAAATTAGAATTTATTTAAAAAATAATTAAAATTATCACACAGCTATATTTTTTCTGAACACTATATTAATAATATAATTTACCTCCGAGGCATATTTGTTTATAAGTAAGCGATGTATAAAGCCTTGTGTTAACAGGGCTCTTTAAATAACCTCAAGGGTGGGAGCTTCATAAATATTATGTGAGGATATGATAACATTCAGTGTATCAAAGTTTGATAAGGTAGAGGTTATCGATCGACTGTTAACTAAGGTAAAGATGATATTATGAATTTAATTACAATTTTCAACACGTATTATTAAATTTTCTTAAATTATTAAGGTGGTTTCCCATGGTGGGTGATTCTGAGAATCATTCACACACGTCCGATGACCACGGACATCCACGCACCGCAATGAGGCTGTGACAGTCACATATAAAATAGAGTATACATTGTTTTATAACATATTATTGATTCTGTCCGAAAATACTTTTGTTAATTTTCATATTCTATTAATAAGCACTAGGCAAACAGCACTAGCCATGTAATTTATCTTTAAAATAATATTTTTGACATTTGATCATTTAACATTTGATTAAAAAAGTAACAATTTTAGACTTAAACAACAACTATACAAAGACCTACGATAAAAATCCTGTATAGTTTAAAAAATAGTTTAGAAATTATAGGCTTATTTTATTTATGTGTCACCCACGTTGTAGGGAAAGGAACAGGTGTTACACATAAAAAAGACCCCTATGAGCTTCCTTGGGTCTCCAACTTGCTTCTTACTAAATTTAATTTCAAATCCGTTTAGTGTTGTAGCCGTAAAAGCGAAACAGACAGACAGAGTAAATTTCACATTTATAATATTAGTATATAAATATTTTAATTGTTAATACTAAAAAACTAGGTATGTTTTATAATTTTGTGATTGTGTGATTGCTGGTGCTTAGCCCTCAGACTTCAAATAATACTCCACGGTATCTTTTATAACACATTATTTAAGCTAAAAATAATATGTAGTTACACAAAAGACCAAACTCTTTCCCGATGTATCCCACGTGTAACAAAATCGTGCATTTTATTAAACCGATGTTTTTGCCAAGATGAATTTAAAGCGGACACGAATTTATTGCGTGAATTTATGAACATTCAGGCAATTTCGGTTTAATGACGGGAACATAAAGATAAACTTTTGTGTATACATAATTCATCAATTTCGACATGACTCTAAAACAGCGCCGACAACGATCATACGCGTATACATATTTATTTAGGAATTGGAGTATATGATACTCAATGGTCGATCATTTATTACACTCCACAATGTACACTTAGATGATAAGCTTACAACAATATCATTATGAACTCACTAAAAAATAGTGTTTTTTTATAAAATATTAAAATTTAAATAATAACATTTGTAATATAATTATTTAATAAACTAGTATATTTTATCATTGAAAATAACTATAAATCGTATAAATATAATTATTATATGTGTAACATTTAATAAAAATGTAATAATGTCCTCCAGACCGATTTCGGCCACGGCGGCCAATCTCAAGAGAGATTAGCCAACTACGCAGGAGATATAGTAGTGTACAAGTGTGTGCGCAAACACAGGTGCACTCTCTATTCCTTAACTCTCATAATCCGATGGGACGGCAATCCGACACGACCGGAAAGAGTTCAGGCGCAGGACCAACGGCTTTACGTGCTTTCCGAGACACGAGAGTGAACACACTTCCAACTTCCAGACTCCGGGCTGCTACTGAGAATTTTCTAAGAGAAAAACCAAATAACGTTTTATTGGCCCGACATGGGAGTTGAACCCACGACCTCCGAGTCTGCGGCCTTACATCAAGCCACTAGACCAACGAGGCAGTCAAACATTTACGTAGTGATAATTGCTTAAATCTTTTTTTTATAGAAATTAAAAATATTTCTTTTTGTTTTATTACCTGATAGAATCGAAAACTACCGAAACTAGTCGTAGTAGTGCATATAGAAGGTTAGTCATTGTAAACGTCTCATTGCTGGGATAAGGCTTCCTCTTCTTTATTAAAGGAACTTTTCATAACAGTGCACCTGTACGGGTCGGTAGCTATAATATATAGTAGTAAATATTTCATACTTAATTATAAACACAAATTTACTTAATAATTCAGTGGTACTTGCTCAGGTCTTTGATTAAAATTCACTAGTTCTAACCCCTTTTTTCGTGCTGTGGTATGCTAACAAACATAAATCAAGATATCGTCCACATATGGTTCAGATATCCACGTGTTCTATATTTAGCGTCCAATGTGTCCAGTTAAGATGAAGTTTAATAGCGGTCTCCAAATTTATAGGTTCATTCATGAACGGTCAGGCAATTCCACTTTGATGGTGGAAACATAAGTGCTCGACCGAATATCGTTCATCAATTTGAAACCCAAAATGTATACTGTTTCAAAATTTTACCTTTGATATTGGTATTTTTTTTAATTATCGTTCCAAATACAAAATCATTGAAGCGGTTATTAAATATAATTAATTTTAGCTAAAATTCGTTTGATATCGGAAATATTATTACAATTAATTAATTACATAGTATTTATTTTTATAGCACGATTACTAAGCGTGAGACATTTTAGTTATTTTAGGATAATTTTAATTTATACACTTTCTATCTATTTTTATTATTATCGTTTTCTTCTCATTAATCTCTTTAGTTAAGATTGTTTACATAGTTAAGTTTACTTCTTGTTTGATCATTTGTGTGCAATAAAGATATTTACATAAACAATATCAACTATTACTTTTTGCGAACAATTACTTTTTGATAAATATCCTTGTACCAAGTAAAATACATAATTAATTTATCGAACTATCCAGTTTTTGAACGGAAAAAAATAAGGTCTGATTTATTATGTACCGACTCGACATCGTTATTATTGTTTATATAAATAAATCATTTCTATGAAATGGTCGAAGTAAGTATATAACTATGTACAATATATAAACGGTAACCAGATGAACCCGAATGCCCTCCTAGGAATGCCGCGGTCACCGAATTTATGGCTCTAAGCGATTTATGAGCGGTGCGAGCTTTGATGTTACGTTAGCTTCATGGATTCTGATATATATATTGTGTTTTTTTTATATGAAAACATTTTAAATAAACCAAAACAGAAATATAATAGATGTACAAACAGATAATATGTACTAAAATTTTACTTCTTAATTTAAGACCCTGAATTTTCCTGGCATCATAATTCAGTTCATCATTCATATTAAAGAACTAACACAACAATTGGTATCTAGTTTATGTTGATAGGTTTCGGTTTAAAGAATATTTATTCCCATAAAGACTAACGTCAATTACATGAGAACTATGTCAAAATTAATTATTACATTCGTCGTTCGTTGTTACATGAGTCGACACTTTATCAATTCATACTCATTTAACACATTGTGACTAGGTGCTTAGAAGTGAATGATCTTTTGTAAGAAACGCGGCTAGTCGTGTTTTAAATGTGTTAAGCGAGTTAATATATAAGAAGATCCAATTGGAACCACTTTCAAGGTTATTTAACACCAGCAGACAGTCTTAATTAAATAAACATTCAGGAATTTTGTATTAACCAGCAAATTTATATATAATAAATTGAGACATGTCGCAGAATATTTGTTCTTATGACCCCAAGGTGAACAAAAATTACAATGCCTGTTTCATTGGGCATGTACAAGACAAGTGGCCACTGCCCATTAGGTCTTTCATGGGATCGTCTTCTCTTACGTGTAAAACTTACCTGCCAGTTTAAGTCCGATTCGTTTTCCCGGAGGTTTTATCAGCTCAATGTGAGTTCTCCTTAAGCCTCGCTCAGTACAAAGACCCGAGTCAGTTGAAAGCGATGTCTGCGATTTGAAAACTGAAACAAAATAATTCATTTTATTTATTTCTGTTAAATTATTTTATGTATATTTATGTTAACCGTAGCTGACGTACGTAGATACGCCTTACGCGTAAACCAACTGTATTGAACTAGAAAAAAAGTACTACCGTCAAAAAGCAATACTGGGTATTGTTTTAAGCCAGTTGGATGGGGGAGTGAGCCAGTGCAACTACAGGCACATAACATTACCAAGGTTGGTGTCGCCTTGACTATTACTAAGAAATGTTTAATATTTTTTTCGACCCTAATGGGCAGTGGTGACCACTTACCATTAGATGGCCCATCTAGCCAACCATCTACCTATATTATAAAAAACAAGAAAAAGTATTATTTTAATACCTGAATACTTCTATAAATATATAATTACATGAATTAAATATTCAACTGCCTAGTTGGTTTTAACTTATGTACGAAAAAAGCGTTTATTTATCGTTATTCTTTATGACTACACAACTAATTTACGGTATTTCCTGCAGTCTAATTAAACGAATTAACTTAGTAGTGACAACCCTACGTTCAAATCTCGTTTGTTGGAAGTTAGCTCGTTAGCAGTGACTTTCAAAGCAACAACCGTAAACTGCTAAAATAATAGCGCAACTGGACAATGTTGATAGCTACGGCCTTTAAGCTAACCGACTGACGAATTTGAAACATCAAGTGGCGAATTCTCACGCGTATTCACTTCGCGCTCATCTTTATATGAATTGTTAGTGTTTTAATGAATTAATACTTATTTGAAAATTGAAATATTTCGAAGACATGAATGATAATTTCAAACCCTTTTATACGATAAATGTTACACAAAGATATAATTTAAACAATTTTCATAAAAATACTTCTATTGACCATAAATATTAAATAAAAAACCTTAACTTTTGAGTGTTAATAAAAGTTAATATTATTTTGGCAAGTATAATTTGAGACAAGATTATTTAAGAGAATCTAACGTAGTAGATTCGGACTATTGTCTCGAGCACTTGTCGGCGATATTCCTCCAACGTACATAACGTTGGAGGAATATCGCGTCCGAAAATTGTACGCAAAGTCATCAACGATACTGCCAATGCAGATTTGATCAAATGTACTTCATTTGATTGATGATTTTATCTTTCCGAACTTGTAATTTACACTACGAAGTCCCCATGAAAAAGGCTGTGATGTGAACGTGAGAGAACAACATCGTGTATAATACGAATGAGAGGGATAGAAGAATATTTTTGCAGCGTCGACGTATATTTCGATATTCAGTCGGACCCAATGCCGGACAAATGGACTAGTCGCTGAAAAACTGTGGTTGCCATTGAAAAGCGAAGCGGCTAGAATTAAAAGCCTGAATCGAGGCTTGAACTAAATGTAGTCGTGTAAACTAAGTTTTTTAAAGTTTTAACGTATTTCTAGATTATTAAACATTGTTCGTTTATTTTAAATGAGAAATACTTAGAAGGACATAGAGTTAAAAACATAACACTTTTAAGGAAATTTGTGTCGGTTCTTTTCAGTAGAAGCTATATTCCTATAACACGAAGACATGACATACGTATCGAGTAAACTCCTTCTTAGATAGATTTCTGCTTCTTCTGCTTCAATAGATTTTTCACATTAATAATTAAATTATGTTCAACTCAGAAAGAACCTAGCCTATAATTGGTATATTTTATTTCGGTTGATATCTTTGGTATGTATTATAAGTAAGTAATTTTCCACTTTCAGTTTCGCATCAACTTTCAAAGTATAAGCGTAGTAGGATTCTGACATTTGTGTCATTTTAGGACTATTTTTTTTGGAGCATGTAACGATAACATCATATCTCAAAGAAAAAGAGACGAAGTGGGGTATCTTCTATAATAACTTCACAAGTAGTATGAAGCACTGCAGGTCATATGTCATACAAGAGGATTCGAATTCGCTTTAAATTACGTTGTTGACAACATAATTCGAATTTACTACATTTTAATGATTAATAATAATGTATTTGCCTTGTTGTATTAAAAATAATTACATTTTGAATAATTCGATTGGGTGAAGTTGAAGATAGAATGTGAATAGTACTCCAAAAAAATACTTCTATCAATTCTATAAATTTTTAAATCTCTATTTATAGAAGTTTAAGCTGTATGTTGATATTCATCCTTACGTTTTGCATAATTATTTTCATAAGTTTTGTCGAGAGCTTAAATAAAAGATTGTCTTTCCAAAACGACACGATCTTTTACTCTTAGCGTCATTACCACCTCTAAAGCTGTGCTAGGATCTTTTCTTATTACAAAGTGGGAATGAAAGTTAGGACAGTTAAACGCAGCTTTACAATAGTGAGAAATTAAGTTGCAAGTGAATAGCGATTTAATGCATTTTTTTTATTTATATATACTCTTTATTATTTATTAGGTGGTGGGATTTGTGCAAGTCCATCTGGGTAGGTACCACCCACTCATCAGATATTTAGTACAAGTCTATATACATATAGATTGTTGTGTTCCTGTTTGAAGTGTGAGTGAGACAGTGTACAGGCACTAGGGACATCTAGGGACTATAACATCTTAGTTCCAAAGGTTGGCGGTGAATTGGCTATGTAAGAAATAGTTGATATCTCGATTTATGGGCAATGGTGACAGTTTACCATCTGGTGGCCCATTTAACAGACCGTCTACCTATTTGATAAAAAAAAACAAAGTCATTTAACCAAAAAACAATTTAAAATACAAAATGATCTTATTGTAACTATTTATTAGATCCAGACAATATTTAGAGTGGTGTATTTATACATATAACTACGAAATAATACGAATATACTACAAATTTTATAAGAATATCTTTAATAAACAGTCGTGGAAATCTACAAATGTTTCGTACATTTTTTAAAGACTATGCCCTTCTCGAGATAATACCACAATATGGAAGTTTTAAACAATAATATAATTTTGTTTTGTTTTAATCCACGAAACGAACAAAAAATATAATTGTATTTTTAATAATGAAAATATGCCCAAATTTTAAGTAACTCATAAATTAAGATATTCCAATCTGTATAATAAAAATCAGTTACAAATAACCAGGTTATTATTGGAATTCGAATTAATTTGCTCCTTGGACCACACTTTGTTGTTGTTTTATAAATTTACCAGCGGGTCGTTAGTGAAACTTGGCGTTTCATTAAAAAGAAGGATTGCTTTATCTGCTTCCAATTTGAGACGGAAGTCGTACAAGTTTTTTTGTCGGTATGAAATCGTTTATGTTATTCTTTTAACTAATCACTTTGTCAGGGTGATTACTTACGTCACAATTTATTTGACGTCTTTTGTTTTTTAAATTCGTGTAACCCTTACAATTTTAAAAGGCCTTTGAACCTGATATTGTAAGTTGTCGAAACATTGCTCTTACTTTTCTAAAGATAATGTTGCTTCATTTCATTTGTTTGAATTAAGGTTACGAATAGAGATTCGGATGAAATGCATGAATTTTGTATAAAACGTTTGTTCAGGCTGAGTTAAAATACATGGAGTATTATAAATGTCAGAAATGTTATTATTATTAAATAAACTCAAATACATAATATCTATATACCTATAATATTTCATGTTCAACATGGTAAGTATACTTATGTCAGGAAATGTCCTTATGTCAGCTGTCGATGTCTATATGTAGCTAGATGATGATAATGATTTCAAGTTAATCGAAGATAAGACCTTTTTTGAATCACACCATATTCTAATAATTGCAATATATTCGACAAGGAGATATCAAAAAATAAACTGTTGAAAATTTTCATAGCTTTATGAATAAATAAAGCCGTTCTTAGCACAGTTTTCTTTTAAGTCTAGTAAAACTTGTAAAGTGCTGTATTTAAATATAGATTAAAATGCTTTAATGG
Organism: Nymphalis urticae; assembly: GCA_905147175.2. Classification (NCBI taxonomy): domain Eukaryota; kingdom Metazoa; phylum Arthropoda; class Insecta; order Lepidoptera; family Nymphalidae; genus Nymphalis; species Nymphalis urticae. The sequence goes on along the minus strand of LR989987.1, from coordinate 9,932,531 downwards.
AAGAGAAACCAAAGGAAACGTTTCAAATCCGACCTTTGAGTCAGAAATTAGCTGGCATTCCAGGACGAATCATTTATCAAGGCAAGGAAATAAGAAGTACACGAGTAAATTGCAAGCTCTCGTTAAATCTGTGATTTATGTACGCGCTAGTGTTAGCGTTTTTACGAGCGGATTGAGAACAAGAAACTACGAATAGACGTTTTGCAAATACAATGAAACATGTACTGTATTTCTAAGCATTTAACAGAAATAGCGATATGCTTGCTGTGTTATTAAAATATAAAAGAAATATATGAAATACCCTGTAATCCTAGAAATATGCATTAATCGCTCTTCATAAAAGCTTCAACAGAAGCCTTATGTTTCAGAGGAAATAATTCTTACCAATGAATTACCTACCTATTTATGAATTGTGAAATATAATTCATAAATTTTCCCTGTGTAGTTATACACACACGCATATATATACATCATATTTATACAAATAATATATCAAAATTCCCGCTTTAATTAAGACCACGCAATGTTATAAAAAGAACTGGAATCACTTCCAGGGACGTTCACGCTATCCGGTGCGACGGAATCCTCAGTCGTTGTACTAAAACAAACATTTTTGTCTTTCCGTTGTTTATTTATAAAACATTTAGTAATTCATATTGAGCACAATGTACATTGAAACGCACTTAAGTGCGTACAGTGAAACACGTAATGCCATATGATCACGTTTCGGAAATAAATTTTGTTATTCATTTATTTTGAAGCACGCAATAAATTATTTGAAGTTTATAAATTTATAATAGAAACGTACATATAAATTCATATAAATAGTCTTTAACAAATATAAGTACAAATATTCTAAAAGGTAACTTTAATAGACGTTTTTAGTTAGCGGTAGGCATTTTTGCAAAGCCCGTCTGGGTAGGTACCACCCACTCATCTCATATTCAAACGCCAAACAGCTTTACTTAGTCTTGTTGTGTTTCGGTTTAAAGGGTGAGTGAGCCAGTGTAACTAGTGGTTGGTGGCGCATTGGCGATATATGCGAATATTATTTATATTTCTTACATTGCCAATATCTATGGGCGATGGAACGGAACGAGTTCAGGCGCAGGACCAACGGCTTTACGTGCTTTCCGAGGCACGGGAGTGTACACACTTCCAGACTCCGGGCTGCTACTGTAAATTTTCTGACAGAAAAACCCAATACATTTTTATTGGCCCAACCTGGGAATTGAACCCTCCGAGACTGCGGCCTTACATCAAGCCACTAGACCAACGAGGCAGTCAGTATAAAATAAAATACTACCAAATTGAATATGACATACGATTTGCTATAAGTCAAACTCATACAGTACCAACAAATAACTTTATCAAAGTTATAAGGCAACATAAATTTATCATTATTTATTTCTCGGACAAGAATTCTTCAGACTTTAACATAAAGGTAGAAACTGAGACGTTTTGAGAGGTTCGAAGCCACGAGGTCACGTAATACATTACCATGGGACGCGTGACTTTCAGATCGCCTCTTGCAGTTTTATTTATGTTGCTCAGTAGCTACAAGTTATAAGTACATGACCTTATTATATTAGAAAATAGCTTTTACACTCCACTTTACGTTGAAGAAGTACTACTAATATATATATCTATATGTATAGATATATATATTAGTAGTACTAGCAAATACGATACTAGCAAACCCATGTGGGTTTGCTAGTATCGTTTGACGCGGTGGAAAGTAGATGATGTAGAAGTAATAATGATAACCAATAATAGTGACATTTAAAGCGTCCGTAGTGCAATAGTTTACGGGCCGTGTAGCGATATAAAAGTTGCAGGTTCAAACCGGGTGGGCTCCTTGGGTCGTCCCCACTCCTCACACTAACTTTACGCTTTATTTATTTATACGCTTAATTGGAAGGGTAAAAGGGAATATTAGTAACTAAAACCGGCCATTATTTTTTATTTGATTTTAATTATTAGTTTGAAATAAGTAAATTATTAAATTGTAAGTTAGAAAATAGTAAATGTAAAATCCCGCATAGCTATGTAAATATTTGCTAGTTTCGATCCTTCCTTGTACCCCTCCTAACAACAGCAACTCCTAATGTTTACTTTTGTGGAAAAAATGTAACACTTATAGTTGATATAAAAAAATCAAAATATTTATTTTTCCGGCAAAAAAATTAACATAAAAAAATTGTTACTTTAATGTATCCATTTTTTTATTTGTATCAAATATAACTGAACATGCCAAAATATATTCGCTACGGATCTTTCTTTTTAAATAAAAAATCACATTATATCAATGATTTAAACATGTTTATTTCTTTCATGCGTTCGTTCTTGACTTCTGACATATTTATTTCTTTGACACTAAAAGACTTCATAACGAAAAAACAAATAAAGATTATTTTTTTAAATAATGGTGATATAAGGATCTTTCGATACCCCATATAATCAAATAGGCTTAGGCATTTAAAATATATGTTAGAAACTCATAAACATACATGAACCCTGAAAACATTATTTTTTTGGGAAATCGTGTAATATAGTAATATTCCACCAACCCGCACTAGAACAGCGTGGTGAAATAAGCTCCAAACCTTCTGCTCAAAAAAAGGAAGAGGAGGTCTTTAGCCCAGCAGTGGGACATTCATAGGCGGTTACGGTATAGTAATATAAATATACATACGTCACTATAAATGTAGTCGCTTATCAATCACCTCTGCTTTGACAAGGCTTTAATAGCAACACAATAAATAGACAGCGATATAAAAAATAACATTTCAGTTTTGCAAACCAAATCAAATAATAGTTTATTCAAATAATTCTTATAAAAGCACTTTTGAGTCGTCATGTTCCATAAGCTCCCACATATTTTAAATGAGGATTGTAACTAATACAAAATTAACCTTGTATGAAATTTTGTGAAAAATTTCGTTGTGTAATAACATACCATTGCGACATTTGTCACTGTTAAAAACTCAAATCGTTCTTAAAAAAGTATTTTTGAATTGCCATGTATTCAATTAAAATAGCTTCCCACTCATTCAAAATATGGATACTAACTAATATTTTGTAAAAAATTTAGTAGTACCAAATCATTGATATGATTACGGTCAGTTTGTTACTTGGACCAAATATGAGTCTTTGTTTTATTCGTGACGTCAAACTATTGATGCTACGTGATATTGAGAAGCTGCGAGTCTGTTCATTTTTTATTTATACCATGTACTTCGAGAGCACGAGATGTTGTATAGCGTATCTAGTTTAAAGGAAAAACTTCGAACTTCTGTCTTATTTTTGTTTCTGAAACTTACCTTGATTACAAACCAGCTTCCTAACCTTAATTAGCGTTGGTATAACATCCATGTTTATAACATATTCTGTTGATTGTTATATCATGATATGGTCTGTTTATTTTTTGTATTATGTTATTATTATATTTTAGCCTTCGTTCTATTTATTTAGGATTGGTGTAATGTTTGACTAATGATTTGGCACAATTTTACGCCCGGCTCTCCTGAAATTAAGCGTTAAGAACGCGTTTGCGGCTAACTTGAGTTCCCATTACAGTATACAATATTAAGGCGGTGTGTCCTGATGACATCGGAATGCAATTAACATAAAAAGTACCCATTATTTGAAATAGTGTGACTTATTATATTCAGAAAACTAGATAAAAAATTAATTTATAAATTTTTATTATTTAAATTATTGAAAAACAAGAGTAAAATGGGAAGGACAATTAAATGCGTATCATATTTGGCAGAAATTCACAAGCAGAATAATATATTTACCAGAAAAAAAAAACAGAATTTGTCCGAATTTCAACGTTACTTCACTGTTACAGTGAAATCTTAACTGAAAATTGGCTTCCACTACGCTCTGTTCTAGTTCTAACTACAATAACATCAAAATATGTATTATTGATGTAAATAATGTATTAAAATATGTCCCTATAACACATGGTATATTATCTTCTTTATAAAATAGATATGAGACAGATTTATTGGTAAAAGGGCCACCTCATGGTAAGTGGACACGCCCAAGGACATTGGCGCTATATGAAATATTAACCATTCCTTGTGAACTAAGATGTTATATCCCTCGTGTCTGTAACTGGCTCACTCATCCTTCTAACCGAAACAGAACAATACTTAAGTATTGCTGATAGTATGCGGTGAGGGGGTGGTACCTAATCTACCCTAATATTTGGTTTTTGCCCAGGGTTTGCACAAAGCTCGACCACTTATTGATGTTTCGAACAAAGACCATTAAAATGTTTTCCGTACTGTGCAAATTGATGCGCAAAATATTTTTAACATAAAAATATATTGTTAATTGAGTTTCTGACAAATGCGTGTGCATTCTAACAATATTTTCATTCAATTTCATTTATACGGTATACCTCAATGGAATTATGTAAATATCTGCATACATGTGTTTGCTTTTCTATACAATTCGTCAGATTGTGATGAAAATTTGGTCAGTTGTTGAACTCGCACGCAAGCAAAGGTTTCCAAATTGGGGCAATCTACAATAGGCAGTACGAGTCGTTCCAATAAATTCAAGACAGAAAAGTCTAGTACCTATTAATTAAATATTATTAAATTTTATGGAATTGCATTATAAATTACTGCAAAATCAGTATTCATTTTTTATTTATTTAACATTTAATGAAAAAATATTACTCATTTATTAGCAGTAATATTTGGTATTGTTGACCTTTGAAGATTGTTGAGGTTTGAAGGATGCCTGAGCCACCAGGCATTGTAAATATACACACAAAGAAACATGATATCTTAAATTTGAATACACTTCCTTCAGTTCTATAATGTACATACATACTTATACTCGCGATAGTGACTGCATTTTTCAGGCAAGTAAATTTTAATGCCTGTAATGTCACACCACATTTCGAGTCATATCACGTTACGCCAATCCAAGCGAAAGCCAATGACAAAGCTATACCATGACAGATATTCAGCCAAGCCTGTGACCATTAGTGAAGTTATATCCGACTGTGAAATGGTAAAAATTAAATACCCTACCCGCACATTTCGGAACGTCATTAGCTAGTTTATTCGGCAGCGATTGTTGCCCATGACAACCGAAGAACGAAAGTGTCGTGCTTTGTAGCAGAAACAACGCAGTGCAATTGGAAACAGTATTAATATAAAAGTATAATATATAGATGGCTTTAACAATTCGGGTCAAATTTAGTATATTGATTGGAAATTTCTTTTTAAGTTTATCTATATAAATGTCTTTCCTAAAAAATCACTTTTTTATTAATATTTATTATAGCAGGGCAAAGCTCGGTCGCCGGTACTATTGTTAATAATTACATAATATAGTGATCAATAGACTAATTTACACATTTTATTACGCCTATTATTTAATTAGGATGACATTTTGAAAATGAATTCTACGAGTAAGCCAGTTGAGCTGAAGTATTGCACAAGCTTATGATTTTATTGACAATATAATATCGTATATTAAATATTTAATTTGAAGTATATATAGTTTTTTTTTCTACTTACTCGATAGTTTTACACTACGGCATATATATTGTTAAATGGCAAAGATCACACCTATACAGTTCAATAATTTATGCGATTATCGGACATGTCCAAGCAATAACCGATAACGTTAAAGCCTAGGTTCACTTGTATTGTTTGTTTAAATCGCCTTCTGAGCAAACATTAGCAACGTTGCAGTTGGCAACGCTATTCACTAACCTGTTTTTGGTGTTTCCCCAATGCCTACATATGAGAATGGTTAAAAGCGAACCTCACAACGTATGGTTATCCCAGAAACGCTACATAGGATGACTTTACATAAGAATCCAGATTACTCGGGCTAGTATCACAGAGTTATAATATTACCCAATCAGGTGTAATTTTACAAAGTTTTCATATTTTCAGACCAATCACATTTGCCCAATGCTTTAAATATGAAGAAGGTCCCTTGCTGTCACGGGTGTCGTGTGTATAAGGGGCTCGTTACACCAAGAACGTTACATTAATAAAACTAATCAAAAAGATTATAAAATTTTGATTATAAAATTTACAACATATAAAATCAGGGGGTGGGCCGTTGACAGTATCTGGTCAATTAAATTAATATTAGTAAAATAAAATACTATAATTGAGTTAGCTGTAGGTGAGTTGGCATCGGTTAAAACTAAGTGATAGATTCAAATAAATAAGCAGGATAGTGCAAAACCATAACGCAGTGTCACAATGAGTGAACAAATAAATAAGAGTACTGCGAAGCAGCAAACAGCGCCAACAGCAATAGCAGGCCACTGGACAAGCAGCCTCCTGGTCACAAAAACATAAGAGTTTCCGACAGCTCCAAACCAGCAATAATTCCTCAGTTGAGTCCACCGAACAATATATATACATATACATATATACTTTATAATGCAATATACGAAGTATATATATAATTAAAGAAAAATAAACACTCCCTGTGAACAAAACAACTTATTACCTATCTTGCATAAACACTAAGAAGGTCCTAGGAATGCCCTAGACACAGGTATTAAGAAGATTAAGTTATTAAAACCAACTAATAAGTAAGACATTTGAGGTTATTAAAGTTAACTTTTAAAGTGTCAAAACATGGAAAATTATTGCATAATTAGCAATAAAATAATATTAGAAAGCAAGAACTATATTTAAATTAATGAAACAAAGCTTTTAAACAATTCGAATCACATTAGGATTCGACCCAGGTCACCTAGTACATTGACAAAGTCTATGTTCAGTTTTTGAATAAAATATGAAGAAATTTATAAAAATAAATATTGAACCACGTGGTATATCAATTATATAATGTAATTTATTCATCAACTCACCTCAGGAGTGTTTAAATATGTAGAAATAAGGCAATATATAATATTGCACGTGGCACGGTTTTAATACAGACTGAAATTAAACGAAGAATCGAATAAATACTGCTCAAATAACAAATATTATGCCTCGACTAAACGAATACAATATGTTTTACTTTCGGTTTAGTAACCCGAACCTCCCAAATAAGTTTTACCAAGTAGATGACGTAGGTAACCCTCTGTTAGTTTTTTTTTCTATATAATCTGAAACGAATAAAAACACCAATATACGAAATGTACAAACAATATTTTCAATGCCAATAATCCATTACATTCAACAAATATACCTACAAAAAGGAATATCTTCAATCTTTTAAAACTGACTGATCTTCTAAAAGCGACCGGCGCCTGCTCAACGATCAAATGGACGGCCGAACAACGTAGTGCTGCCATCTCTTAAGCCGCACAGATAATAAATGTCGATTCGATAACCGTAATTTATTTTATAAACCGGTTCGGTTAGGTAAAATAAATACAATATTTTAATAAAAATTAAAATTTTGAAAAATTAAAATTTATAGGGTTACAGTACTCCCTTGTCCAGTTAAAGAATTCATGCAAGGAATTCGTCGAATGCCCTCGTCCGCTCATTTCACCACGAAGACAACTGAAATTAAAACCACACCATCTACAAATAAAACTCCTAACTACTTTCTTAACAAACTACATTACTATAACTTAATCACACCAAAACAAATGATATTACTAGACAATAATAAACCTAGCTTTAATTCAACATTATAACTGAAAACCATAAACAGCATAAATCAGCATTGCAGTCTTATAGCAAAACAACAAACGATATGACTTTGATACCGTGAACAAGTTCAATACATGTAAACAGTTCAAAAGTAATAACTTACATTACAAACAACTTACCTAAAATAGGTGAAAAGATGCTAGTCCACTTGACTACAGTACATTACTCTTAATAATCTCAGCGGCCCGGACTTTTCGGCCCCACGTTGGGCGCCAAAATTGTCACGTGTGTCGTGTGTATAAGGGGCTCGTTATACCAAGACCGTTACATTCATAAAACGCATCATAAAGATCGCAATGCAGGAGTTTGCATGTACACATATAGTAAGTAAGTGGACCATATCATTATATAACCAACGTTTATCTCACATAGAATCTAAACACGATGAAGTGAACCACAAATCACTCTTTCCATTTAATCTTCCACAAAAGATATGTGTTTTGTATTCTTTGCGTATCATAACTTGGAGAGAAACTTGGGAGAGTTTTTATTATTTGATTTATTAAATGCGAAATAACAGATAGCCGTTCAGAAGTTTCTTTTTTTGTAAATATTTATGATTTATATGGATTAATACTGGAATTTCAAAGTCGTGTATGAAATATATAAAGGGTTACTTTGAATAATATTTTACTTTGTACATACAACTAGTTTAGAAGTTATTTTGTTTACTTGTGTGATATGCTAACTTACCACACACATAATATTATAACAGCAATTAACTGTTAAACTGTTTATATTGCATAATAAAGATAATTTATTAATATTAGCAACGCGCATGAAATCTATGAAATGTTTATCTTATATGATTTCTGTTGCTAAATAGCTAATGAGTACTTTTCATAATTCTACTAAAATTCTCAATATTATGGAGAACGAGTACTGAGTTTCATGTTGGTTCTTCTAGATAGAATCTACTTTTGAAGCAAAGGTAGCTTCACGTATAATTAAATCACGTAAATTTACGATTCAAAGCTGCTTGTAAGAGCCTTCTTGTATAAAGTACGTTTGGATTTTGATTAAATAATCATCGTGGAAATCCTCGGGGGAGATCTTTGTCCAGTAGTAGACGTTTTCCGGCTGAGATGATGATGATGATAAATTTATTTTCTTAAGATATTCTCCTCTATGTACGCAACGCTTTTCGTGTTAAAATTCTGAAATCTTTAATAAATAGTAGACTTTGCTTAGATTGCAACCTTTCAATAATACAGTTTCAATATATTGCACAGTTTATGTATGAAATAACACACATGACCTAATTTTAAATTCATCCTAGACAACTTCGACCACGGTTCGTGAGAGATTAGCCTTTCTCTCTAAATGGCCTCACTCACATCGATGAGGCGGCAAATCTGACATGACCGGAAGGACATTCAGGCGCAGGACCAACGGCTTTACGTATTTTTCGAGGCACTTGTACCAAAGGCGATTTTTGGCAGAAATCACTATAACTGTGTAATAAAGTATTAAATAAATGATTTTCAAGTCTAGTTTTTCTTTTTTTTATAGTTTTTAAGTCTATTTTTAGTCTGGAAATAGAGTCCAAGACAACATTCGCTACTAGACCAATAAGGCCATATTTATGTCTATTTTCACATGTTATCAATGTGTATCAAATACTCTGTACAACAGTATAGTACAGTATTTTATCATATCATCTCATACGAATAAAAGGTTTATCATTTATTTCAATCAAAACAACTTTGGGAATTGTCTAAATTCAATTACTTTATAATAGATACACAGGTTTCAACTTTATAAAGTAATCACAAACTTTAATCTGGAACAAATTCAGTAACAAAAACAATTTAGCTTTGCTTAGTTACCATTATAATCATAGCCGAGATAGCACAGTGATTACAATACATGAACTTTAAAAACATTGTGCGATCACAACCACGTATTGCTAGGGAGGGCAAGCGAGCGATTTTTTATGTGTAATTGGAACTTCTTATGATATCTTCAATATTTAGTTCAGTATTGTCATCACAAGTATAAGACTGAACCGACTACCTTCAATTATAATCCACTCGCTCTATCCACAGAACCGATCTATTTTTATATTTGAATATTACAAGCTTTTTCATTCGATGTATTGACTAGTTTCATACTTTCACGTCAAATATTTTTCTATTCATCCATTTTTAGTATTAAAGATTTTGTCTTTTTAGTTGAAAAGGTATCGCCAATGGTTTCTATTTGATAGTGACTTTTATTTTGTTTTTTCACCTCGATAATACAAAAATCTCAATTTCATATCGCCATAGGTGTATTGAATTTTTCGCAGCCGCCAAAACACAGTCAACGGGCCTCTTTCAAAACAAATAAATTGATTTTCACATATGAATTCAAAGCAAAAATGTATATATAAATATAGCCTGATTGAAACACTTATATATATACAATGTTAAGGAAATAATTTATTTATTTAGACTCTATTTTTATTTAGGCAAGCTCGTCTGGGTAGGTACCACCCACTCATCAGATATTCTACCGCAAAACAGCAGTACTTGGTATTGTTGTGTTCCGGTTTGAAGGGTGAGTGAGCCAGTGTAATTACAGGCACAAGGGACATAAAATCTTAGGTTGGTGGTGCATTGGCGATGTAAGCGATGGCTAACATTTCTTACAGTGACAATGTCTAAGGGCGTTTGACCACTTACCATCAGGTGGCCCATATGTTCGTCCGCCTTCCTATTCTATAAAAAAAAAACAATTCAATTTAACAAGTAAAAATATTGTAAAATATAAAAATAAAGGGATAATATATAGAACCAAGTACATTAGGGTTTCCATTCTAATCTTTATTCTTACCTTTGTATTATGGGACAAACACATAACTCGGGTCAAGAGACCATCATAATATTGATTATTTTCACACGATTTTGTATGGTTCTCAATGCAAAAATAGGCTGCAGATAAACATACGTTTGCAGGATCCGTAATAGAGTTCCAACCTTTAAGTACGGAATCCTAATAATGAAGCTTCCATGATCAATCTTAATTACCGTTTCAACTAAAAACAATAACATTACATACACAAGTTTTGAGATTTTGTTTAGGTTAGTAAGTTTATACTTGGTTTTATTTTGGAGAGACAACAGGCAAGTTAAACGACTTAATGACTTGATACATTCTGGCATAGCTGAATCCAATTATTATATGCAAATATTTTTTATAAAATGGAACGCTGTCAACAGCATGACGTATTGACTTGACCATAATATCATGTTATTACGTCATGTAGTCGATGTCATCACTATCATTTTGATATTATAGCACCTGTATCATTATAGTAAATGTTAACACAAAATTCTCTTGCATAGCAAATTCCTTTAATTCATAAAATTAAATATAAATTCAATCATTTAATAGTAAAGAATAGCCTGTTAATTCCAAATTAAGGGTTTGGCTCGTATTCGACTACGCTGTTTTAATGCGGGTAGATTACATATATGCAAATTTTTATCATCTTCACATGAAAATTCAATGATGGTTACTCGAATTTGAACCCACAATCTTAGTGTAACCTGTGTTTGAGCCGCTGTGCCATCTCGGCTCAGTGGGCCGCCTCGTCTCTTAGTTACTTACCAAATTCTTCATTACTATGTCTAACTTACAAAACTGTACATCACGAGGTCTATGGTTTGGAATCTAGAATGTATATAACAAAAAAAGGTTCTGGTTTTTGAGTTCGAGGAAATCTCATGAGCCAGTTGTCAGAGTTACGAATTCCAAAAGGAAAGATGCTCTCGAACCTCGAAAAGCACGTAAAACTATTGTTCTGCACCTGATCCCTCTGATTGTATCAGTTTGCCGTTCCATGGAACTATAAGAGTTAGGGGAAAGAGAACGCACCTGTGTTATAATATACGGTTGGGTATTATAATATCTCCTGAGCAACTGGCTAGTCTTGATACTTGAAGTCCGAAGTACATAATTACTATTATTAGTTATTCTACTACAGAACATCAATAATTTGTATTGATGTGATTCATTGCTTTTTAGGATATCACAATATACATAACAGTGTAGATACCGTAGCCAATACCGTAGCTTATTGAATAAAAAATAATTTTCTTTTAATATACTGTTCTTGTATTTTTCAATCATACTTGAAAATCTCATAAAGTCAGCGTTGTCGTTTTATACCTTACGTGAGGGACAACAGCTTACAGCTTTCATTTAATTAAATAAAATGTGAAGAAGCTGGTGACTTTACGTGCCTATAAATTTTTTTCTTTCCTTGCAGTTTCTCTTAAAAATCAAACGCTTGATCAAACGTTTTTAAATTAAATATAATTAATACTTATTAAAGCAAGTGTTACATCATAATAATAAATATTTAAATTCAATTTTAAACTCACTTTTAGAAGTCAGAAAAATAAACGTGTCACCTGATTTTATGCCTGTCATATTGTATATTTTTCTCAAAGAAATTTATACCATAAATGCACCGTCAAATATAAGAATAAATAATGTGATTGTAATTACACCGGCTTTTTCTTCATAATAACTGAAACACTGTCATAAAATATGTAGTACCGTTAGACTATAAAATAAGTGGTGTACGGTTCGTTCCCATCCTGATGAGCTTGCACAGACAGACAAACAGAAAAAAAAATCGTTAAAGAATTGGTTGTGAAAATTTTGCATTAAAGCAATAGCGTAGCATAACTCTGCGCCTTCGCCAAAGGCAAATTGGAAACTTTAATTGTGCTATCAAAATGTTGTAGTGATAAAAGATTCTGTAATTAACTTTAATTGTTAACATAAAATTATACAATGTTGAGTTAGTGCTGAAAACATTCTCCGGACTTCCAAAGTTGCCAACAATTTCAGTGGAAACACAATAATAAAAACAGACTTGTTTCTCTGTTGCTGTAAACAAAAAACGTTAAACGAAGTATTAAAAAATCCTTTATTTCATGTACAACAATTCAATAATGCCACCCAGGTACGAGTCTCTTATATTAAGAATGTGTATCTAAAATGACTAAAATTTTACGAAGAGATGTGCAACAGATTCAATTCTGAATTCTCAGAGCATTTCATCGTTTCGTTTGAACGAAAAGTTCTGCTTGCTATTTGCTTATTGTTCGGGAGTATATATTTCAGAGTTTTAAAATGAATTATTTATATCCTACCATTCGATACTATTTCTCACAGTAATTGAAATTATGTTGTTTTCGTTTTATTCATAATGTAGAAAATATAATTATTGTCATCTAGAATTTTAAAAAGTTGAGCCTTATTCTTAGTTTCAGAATCGCTAGTTATGGTCCTTTGGTCGATATTTTTTGTTTGACTTAACATGATAATATATATAATTTTATGATAATATCACTTAGTAATTTATTCTATGATGTACAATTCTAATATTGCTTGTTTTTACTTTATATTAATATTATTAAGTAAATTATAGTGTATATTTGTTGTTGTTAGACTTTGATATTTTTCGTTTCAATGTAAAATAATACTAAAATGAAAGTTATCTTTATACTCCTAGTAACCATTGAGTATTTTTGTTAATCGTAATTATGTATAAAATATTTTACTGCAAATAATATATAAATTCTGATTCGATTTTTTTAAAATATTGTTGCAATTAGTAAAATGAAAATACTTATAGAAGGTTGCTTAAGATTTAAAAGTCGTTACTGTACATTTTGATACCAATTTCATTGCAAACTAAGTTTTTATACTTCATAAACCTTAAAATTTCCTTACAAAATAAAACATTCTACAATTCATTTCATTGTAATATTAAGAGTATCAATATCTTGGTCACCCATGTCATAAACAAAGACCTGACCATCCAATATCTTCAGCGTTTCATTTCAAAGCTGAACCTTTAAGTAATTTGCTCTCCAAAGGTTCCTTTATCATCGAAGTAATAACCTGTTTGAAAGCTAGTCTTAGGTAAAGCTTATTAATTCCTTATTTGAATTACATGGATAGGCGCTTCGTTACGAAATTGGTTTTACCTTTAACCTTTCCGCCCGAGCATTGTGACTTAAAGTTAAGTTATATATCGTTCAAAGTAAATTTTAAGGCGTATCTTTATATACAAAATAGTCTTTAAGCAGTTTACAGTTTATTCGTATGCCTTTTTATAATCCACCAGCGAACAGTCTCATTTTTTTAAATTTAGGACAGCACATTTGCTACTCACTTAGGTAACTCACTTGTCACTACCACCCACGGACTTTGGCGCTGTAAGATATAATAACTATTCCTTATATTACAAATCCTTTTTCTCCTACCGCGAGCCTTATATCAGAATAATTATGCATCATATAATTTACTTAGAACTAATTATTATACATTACAAAGCGGTCTTATGACTGATCAGTAAGTTCGAGAAAAATTAATAGCATTTCTCATGAATACATATAATTGCTTATTTCAAGTATTTAATCATCTGCTGTATTTTATGTCGAGTAACATTTCATTAGTACCATTAAATCTATCTCATTTACGTGCCAAGTATCAAGTATTTTGAATTTATTTGAGAGGTGAAGTATTTAAGTTTTGCCTAAAAATAACGTTTTAACTTTTAAGTTCATGATATTATCATTCGCATAAGTACCTTGTCTTACCCAAATACAAAAACACTATCCAATAAGTTTTTGTTTTTTAAATAGTGCCCTACGTAATTTATAAATTCTGAAAACTACAGTTATGGATTTTAACAAATGCCCAAATAAAAAAGTATATTTATATAGCACTAAATGTTAAGACTTTCTCAGTTATCATTTAATATGTACGTGTATATAACATCTCTAGATATCTTTAGCGATTCTGTTAGAAGTTATCGTAAGAGCTTACTGAAATAGCCGAGTAAGGGATCAAAGTAAATTATTGACAAGGGTTATTTTATTTATTAAATTATATCAGTAACATACATTTATATTTATATAACGCTTAATAATATAAATACTACTTATTTATTTTTATTCAATTAAATGATAGTTTTATTTAGATTCAATCCTTTGTTAATTATTGTAATGTAGGCATAATATTAAAATTATGAATGAAAATGTTGATCGTACTTTAATAAGATTTTACATGGTGGAAACCCTTCTGGTGCCCATCCCACTCATCTTCTGTCACCAAACAGCAAAACTTAGTATTGTTGTGATCCGGTTTGAGACAGTGTAATAGGGCGACAAAGGACGTAACATCTTAGTTGTTACGGTTTGTAACGCAATTACGATGTAAGGGTTGGTTAATATTACCTACAAAGCCAATGTCTTTGGATGGTGGTAAAAATCTATAATTAAAACACAAAAAAAGAATACATCACAAAACCAGTGTTATATTTACGCAAACACGTGTTCCAATAGGTACCAAACGTAAAACTCACAAAGAGTTTACAAGACGTTTTTACGACATTTATAAATCTTCAAAGCGTCATTTCAATTTTCATTCTTAATGTCGCTAACGTGACTGAATTTTACAGCTTCCAGAATAGAATAGGAAAAATACACGTTCTCTTTTAACGAACTTTTTATGTGAAATAATTCGTAATAACCTGTATTTCTGTTAAATATAAAATATAATAAAAATCCATTTTAAAATGATTCCTGCGTTTATATTTATAGTTTGCTTTCAACAATATCTGGCTGGACTCTTTTGATATCCTCAAATCGTATTATCCAAAAATAACTTATGCGAACTTGTTAAAATTTAATCATATATAATTATTTATAATTTTATAATATCTACATAATATCCTACATCTGAACTTATTAAAATGTTTAAACTAAGCAAGGTTTCAAGTTACTGGAAAGTTGGCATACAAATTTTCTTCCGATAGACATATTGATATACTTATATTGGAAATGTATAAATTAATAACTGTAAATTATTATAACATTTTGGTTTGATGTCGATGTTTGTACTTTCTTTGATATTGTTATGTAAAATGTTTCAGATTTTATCATACATACAAACACTCACCAATAATATATGAGCACACAAGTACACACCTACGTACGTACCTCATGAAAATCGTTTAAATAAAACAATCAAGCCTCAATGATATAAATTAATAAATTAGAGAGTAGTTTTAGTTCATAAGTAACAAACCTTAAGGAAGAGAAAGGCCCTTCGACTGCAATTAATATAATTTTAAGAACATCTAAAGACCGTTAGCTGAAAGTTTTTTTCCGAGACCATAATTTGACCTAATTAGGGCCATCTGGCGCTATGCAATATCACACACCAGTAACCTCCAATCTTCGAAATGCAGATTTAATTTAGTCGGCTATATTTTCGTAAAACTTTCAAGAAACTTCCCACTCAAGGCTCACTCGCGGAAATCTCGGGATAATTTTCTCCTAAACCACTAAGAAGTTTTAATGTCCCACTTTACCGGAAATCTCCTTCGGGCTAGGATTTTTTTACCAAAATTTGTTGATAATAGTGGTAAGTCTGAACGATACTATTTAAACGAATATGTTATTTTTTTATAAAAAGATAATATGTATAACTTTCAATTAGTTAAATTATATGCATTTTGATATTATCTAACTTATACATAGCTTATGAAATTAATTTCTTTCAAAAAATTATTATTTACATCTTAATAAAAACAATAATTTTGTGTCTTTTACATATGCACGCGGAAATAGTTCATAGTACTACTTTATATTATGTACTAGATTTTATTATTATAAAAACATTGAAATATTTACAGATAATCTAATCGTAATTTAAAGTTGAAGTTACAATGTGTGACGGGGAGGGAGAGGTGTTTGATACCTTATGCACCTTAGTACCTTTTCGATACCTCGCAACATGTATGCAAAATTCTATGATGATCGTTTGAGTAGTTAAGCCGTGAAAGCGAAACAAATGAACAAAAAAACTTTCGCATTTGTGATATTAGGTTAGAAACATTTGTCAGATTTCATGAAATTATAAAATTTTAAATGTAATCAAATTTATTGAATAAAGCAATACCACGAAATCGCTATATTTGAAAGGAGGGTTTTTAATTATCTTTGAAGTCAGTTTTCTAAAACTACAACCTGTGCTTATTCCAACTTCGTTCTTTGAGTACAGTAATGAAATGTTTTTTTTTTATATTTGCTCTTAAATCTACCACTATTTGGAGTAAAGTTTGACTATACAATTATATTTCTTAAAGAATATTAATGATGTATTTTTGAATAATACGAAGTCAAGTAATACTAATTCTACAAAATTTCTTATAGTATTATAAGAATGAGGCAAAAAAATTTCGGAGACCCTTTTTTCTATTAGGACTATACTATTATTAAAAGTGCGTGTTGTCGATACAATTATATGATATGGACATAGTGATGAAATATAAGATTTTGGAAGTGAATGGCTTGTGTACATTAAACAAGTATATACATGCTTGCCTGAGTGTTATAGCAGGCAAACTAGACTGTTCATATATATAGCGCAATGACAATTAACCATCAAGGTTAAATGTTTCTAGTAGTAATTTTAATTTTGAAGTGTGTATTTTTAACATGTAGAGCTTTGTACTAAAAAGGTATATGAGATTCAATTTCTTAATTTTAAAATATTAATAAATGAATTATTAATATTTACAAATTTATTTACAAAAAAATTATATATATTTTTTAAATATATTCGTAAATAAGAAGACATTATTTTTTGTTTTCTTATTTTGTTATACAGTTCCGTTTTCAAATTAAACATAATAGTGATATTTAACTAAAAAATATTTTATTATATTTATATTCTCTTTCCCTGTTGAAATTCAGCTCATAAGCAAAAGGACTGGAAATATTATTATATTATTGTACACAATTGTACACAGGTGCACCACTACTCCTCCTTTACACAACACGATAGAACTGCAAACCAACATGACTGAAAAGAGATCAGGTGCAGGACCAGTGGCTTTATATGATTAACTATTTTACTAAGAATTTCTTTACAGAATGAAAGACCTCAGCCTTCCAAGGTTGACAAACTGTTCAAATGAAAGGAGTATCTTATAGGATAATTGTTATTTTATGCACTACTACACACTACAAAAAAACTATAAAAAAATCACGTTAACTGTAATTGATACCCTAAAAAGATTTAACCCGTTATAGTTTGAGTTTTCTTCTACGTAATGAGTTCCCAGTGATCGTTTCTTCGTTAATAATGAATGTTTGCAGTCCAGTAATATTGAGAAATCCATTGCAGTGGTTAGAATATCTTTACTTTTTCCTTATAATTTTTTTTTTGGGAGTTGTTGCAATGTTTTATACTTGTTGTTTTTATAAGGTAAAGTAGAAATTTTGTCGTATAATCTCAATGAATGATTGCATATTCAGTGTTAGTTAATTGTTTTTTTTTTTACCAATCAAGTTCGAATTTCAATCATAAAACCATTTTATTGGTAAAATATACATATATCTATAAAGAGAAGTATCTATAAATTATCCTCAAGATTTAAAATTTAAATCATTTATCTTTTGAGCGATGTTACGATATCTTTTTATTTTATTTTATTCGACAACAGAAAACGTATCCCATTTAAAAGCTTTTAGTAACACGATACCAAAATTTAAAGTAACAGAACAAAGAGCATAAAGCCTTATTTTTTACGGCAGGTTTCCTACCTTAATTTGAAAGCTTTTAGCTGTAGACCTGATTACCTACTTCTCTGCAGTTCAAGTTATTTCTGCTTGTGTAATTAGCTTCATATTTTTGGAGAGGTTGGGACAGCTTCTTAGCTATAAAATAACTTTTCGCATTTATAGTTGACTAGTTTTCATCCGTGGCTTCGCACGCGCGGCGAAAAATCTATACATGTATACCCAGTACAAATATAAAGTAAACACAGTATTAAAAAAAAAGTAAAAAATGTTTAGAAATTAGACGGTTTCTTTCTTGGAGATCAAGCTTGCTTCGTATCAAATTTTATAAAAATTGGGTCAGTGGCTTAGCCGTAAAAGCGTAACAGGCTGATAGAGTAACTTTCGCATTTTTCTTTCGCATCGATCTTCTTTTTTTCGAAAAAAAAAGAAGATCGATGCTCTGGAGATGTGGTGCTGGAGACGAATGCTAAGAGTTTCGTGGACCGAATTTCGCACCAATATCTCCATTCTTCAAGAAATCGGCATCAAACAGCGTCTTTCGGCGCTGGTTCGAAAGCGCATACTAACATATTTCGGACACGTCTCCCGGCAAGGAAATAACTTCATAGAGCGCCTTGTCATTCAAGGCAAGGTGGATGGCACCAGACCACGTGGAAGGACGCCCATGCAATGGATTGACTAAATAAAAACAACTGTTGGCGGTCCTTTGCATGAATGTACCAGGCTCACCACTAACAGGGACATATGGCGAAGGCTCGTGAGGCGAATAACATCTGCGCCGAACAATTTATAATACTTCATGGCGACCACGACCGCTCTGACAAGAGTGTCACGACGAAGAAGAAGAATAGATAAATAATATTTATTGTTGTTTATAGTAAATGTTGTCGTTATCACCACTTTTAACTTATGTTTTCGGAAGTATTAAAATTTCTTAAGACGAATTGACAATTGACTGCAAAATATTAATTTTGACATTATTTGGAGTTCTTGAATTCAATCATTTGTGTATTTTTGCACGTTTCTTCGAGATGTAACTGTTACTAAATTTAATTCAAGATAAACAATATATTTACTGGTTATAATATTTTTTATTAACTTGGCTTACTACCAAAAGTTGTATCTGATAGCAATTTTACCTTTCGTAATACTCTAGATTACCTACACTCAGCCTGATCTTGGTAAATAAAGCAAAAAAACATTAAAAAAAAAACAAGATTAATTTTGATTGTCAATATGGTTACATTTGCTGTATGTATAATATATTTTTATTTTATTTCTACGCATAAGTTATATTGAATATATATTCATAAAATATTTAATATAGAATAATATGATGCATCAAAATATGACGAAAGCAATATAAATTTTAAACCTTGCAATTTTTTAACTGAAATAAACATTTTCAAGCGGAAGCGGTTACGAAGATTTATGGAAATGATGCTATTTTTCCCAACTCGCTGAGAGCGAGGCTTAATGGAGAAAACGCGGGTTTAATAATTGCTAGTAGACAGAATAAAACTAAGATGCTTAAAATATCTGATTACTACGTTCGAGATAACAGATTTTATGTTGATTTCGTTTTTACTTTTAGTCCATTTATTATTTACAATTCATTTAAATACTAAGGTATATTTATTGTTATGTTTCTACAAAATTTATTTTATGTTTGTAATACACGTATGTATATATATCATATGTTTTAGTTAATATAAAGCTAAAATTATACTCTAATGAAAACATATTTGTCTTTTTACTGGCCGCCTGGATATATACTAATAATAATTTGTTTTTCCGGTATCACTGGTGAGTAAGTGTAATTTGGCACAGATACAGTTGATGCTGGTACAGTGGTGATATAAGAAGTGGTTTATATTTCTTACAATTCTTATCTTTAGGAGAGAAGGGTATGGGCTGAATTTATTATCTGAATTTTAGAAATAAATAAAAAAAGGTAAGTCATGTCAGTTGTTACGATTTTAAAAGTAGGTTACTTGTTACTTGAATTTACTTAGAGATAATTATAGATTTTTTAAATTTCAAAATAAATAAACTGTTTACATTGTATTATGTTCTAACAAAAGCTTAACATTAAATAAGTTAATGTTACAAATTCAAAACGGTAAACAATTAAATTAATGTAACTGCGTGTAAAATCAAATATATTTCAGCCAGACCATTACTCTTAGTACAATAACAGTGGGAGTCGTAACATTATCCTTTTAAAACGAATTTTCGAATAAGTAAAACGGACGATTTAATTCAATGAACCCAACAAATGCCTTTCAGGACATCCGCAGTTTTTTACCAAAGAGGTCGAGGTAAATAAATCATCCTTTGTTCCACTCTTGTCGTCTGTTCTTTTTAATTGTATGATGATATTGTTACGTGTACTGATAATTTGTATAGGGAAAGTGTTGTATAAGTTCGTATTTCGAATGAGATACTGATGTTTTGATGAGATGAGATTTGAGTATAATAGTGCGATTATATGACATTGATCTTGATACTTGTAATATCGGTATTATTAGGCAGCCGTCCTGACTTCACATGGATAATTTACGAACCCGGTCTCATTAACGTACCCGGTGTACGCAAATTCATTGTTTCTCCTCTAACTAGGCTTACATATTAAGCGATTTTATGTAAAAATTAACATAAAAGTACAATCGATCATAATCGATCTATCGATGTAAAT
This sequence comes from Nymphalis urticae, assembly GCA_905147175.2. NCBI lineage: Eukaryota > Metazoa > Arthropoda > Insecta > Lepidoptera > Nymphalidae > Nymphalis > Nymphalis urticae. The sequence continues at coordinate 9,911,565 of LR989987.1, read as the reverse complement.
GTTTTATATCACAGTAACAGTAACAGCCTGTTAATATCCCACTGCTGGGCTAGGGCCTCCTCTCCCTTTTGAGGAGAAGGTTTCGAGCTTATTCCACCACGCTGCTCCAATGCGTTTTTATATCAATTGGATTCAAATATTTTATAACAATCATTATCATCAATTAAATAGCTCCTATTTTACTAGTCATATAATAATATAATATTAATATACAAAAATAATTATATCATTTTTCTCTTTGTAAAACAATCCCATTTTTTATATTCTTTTATTTAATTTCACCAGCTGTTACTAATCTTGTTTAAGAAAGTATGCATCTATTTTCTACAAACAATTTATTACAACATCTCGGAGTTAGAAAGCCTAATATTTCCCAGATTATATCGAATTAATAAGACTACGAGAGTGAGGAAATAGGGACCATGTGCTTGCACCTGTGTACTTTGTTACCTCTTGCAGAGTTAACTTGTGTTTGAGATTGACCCGCCACGGCCGTCATTCAGTTGGAAGTATCCTTCTGTCTTTATTGTCGATTATTTTAATTCATTTTTATCATTAGTGTGAAGCTTAAATAAATTATAATACGGGTTAAAAATAATAGGTATCAATTAATTATTGATAATTTGACCAGTGAGCACTTTTTTATTTGGTAGTGTGTACTTTAAATATGTAAAATAATGTTATTGAAGTTAATATAGTTAAACAAAACCACTGTTTGAATCAAGGCATTGTTAAATCAAATTAAATTATTCCAAAAATAATAGACTAAAGGAAAAGCTAGACGTGAATTTTCTTGTTAAAAATTGAAATTTATATTCAGCCAGCTCGCTTTCGGAATATAAAGAGGTATATTCGAAAGCAGTCCTGAACGAAATTGGCAAATCATTGCAATCTTAGACAATGTTTCGTGGGTTCGAACAATATTGAATTCTGTTGGAGCGGTGGAAGAAAAAACGTGCAATGACAAGATGTCGCCTTTTTATGAATTGTTATCAAAAACTTATTGTAGTTTTTCTTAAGGAAGAACAATGATATTCAACGCAGTATCTTTGATGTCATTTGTTAAATCATTTTTTTTGGAAATTCTTTTACGCGGCTTACAGTTGAGTAAAATGGCAGAAATTGTCGCATAACGAAATCGCGTTATGCCTACTTGAATGCGACCTCTCTTTCTCTTTATCACTGTCTCTTTCTTATACGTTTGATGTGTGAACAAAAGTGAAATTAGTTAAAAAAATATAAAAGCAGTGTTTCGAATGTATAAAATAATAATACATTCATTCTAAGTTAACGTTTAAATGAATTTATTAATATCTAAAACACGAAAATTATATCCAATAGTTATTGGAAACTATTCGACCAATATTTATCAAGCTATTAATATTTAATTTATAGTGGACTCTGTTTTGATAGTGAAACTTTTAAATACTTAATTAAAAACTTTTTGATGCTTAATTTATTGATAAAATATTTAATTTACTGTGACGATAAACAAAATAAATTCCATTAGAATTAATATCATTATTCGAAATCAAATTTAATTATTTTATACAATAACTAAAACTTAATTCCATTCGAATTCTGTTAAAAGCGCTTCCTGTGAACAGAGTTAAAATAATGTTTGCTTATTTTAATTGTTATATTACGGTTCTGTGTAATTGTGAAAAAATAAACTTAGTTGATTTATTTATATTATATATATTATTATTATATTATTATAATATTATTATATATATGTATATATAACTTACAATTCGGTATTCTATATTTATTTGAATAAATTATTATTCTCCTAAAAATGTTAAATTAATTTTATAAATTTAAATCGTTTCTTGACATTGAATTTTATTCCTTTAGAAAAACAATAAAAAAATACATAAAATATACAACTTACTAAAGTAAAGAATTCCCCCGTTCGCACTATTTTTTTTTGACAAACAGTCGATTGTGTGTGTGTGGCTTTGGTTGTATTTGTATTTTTTTTTATAGAATATGGAGGTGGACGAACATATGGGCCACCTGATGGTAAGTGGTCACCAACGCATAGACGTTGGCGCTGTAAGAAATGTTAACCATCGCTTACATCGCCAATGCGCCACCAAGCTTGGGACCTAAGATTTTATGTCCCTTGTGCCTGTAATTACACTGGCTCACTCACCCTTCAAACCAGAACACAACAATACAAAGTACTGCCGTTTTGTGGTAGAGTATCTGATAAGTCGGCGGTACCTACCCAGCCGAGCTTGCACATAGCCGTACCACCAGTACCTAATATATAAATCAATAGGTTATTACTTTTTATATATTCGTCTACAATAAATACATTATCAAATTTACGACGTAATACTGTACTAAATAATTATTTTTTTATAAATTTAATTATTAAATATTTGCAAAACTCTATACTAAAATTAAACTATATTCCTTATTGTCTTGATTAATTATATTCGATAAAGTTGTGGATGCTTAATCGAAGATTTGTCATTAAAAGATTTGTCCTTAAAATATTTATATATGACATCATAACTAAGTTCGCGTGCTGCTTTAATGATGTGTTACAACTTCAGATATGTTGGTGGCGCTTAAATTCTAATAGAATTTTGCTTTGAAAACTTTCTCATAAACTATTTATTTCTGTATTTTTATTTATGTCCTTATCGAGCACAGTTTTAGGAGTTTGATATTAGTTTTTCAATAGTTTCTATATTCATTTTTTTCATCTTAATACATAAATATCTAATATATCTATTTTTGTTTATTATTCATGATTATAATTTAAGTTTGGTTATGTTTCACTTGATTACATGGGAACGCGGCCAACAGTACTACAGTTTTGACATTTTACAGACACCAGATATACATACATATATTGTACATACAATTGAAACCTCGTATCGTATTGTTTGGTAAGAAGATCACTATTACTTATTATAATTTAAGCTTTAAATCGTTAAACTAAAAAACTTTAAACTAAATTTTGTATTTTTATTTCTTTGTAACTCGGTTAATACATAGCGTTACTTGTTTTCTTGCACTTGTCTTAATCTTAAGGTTTTCGGGTAATTTAAATTCAGAAATACTTGGAAAGTTCGTGAAAGGCAGTCAGTCAACGCGAAAAATATTATGCAAAAAAATTCTATTGATATTTTTTTATATATAGGTGAGGATTAATATATTTAATCATTGTTTTTAACAAGAAGGCATGTTATTAGGCCTAACATGGATAAAAAAATTACGATAGGAATATGTGAAAAAAAAAACAGAACGCGCTCGACGAAAATCCATAAGTTAGTAATAAAAAAAGTTTAAATTTATTCCATGTCCGAAAACTGTACTAGATAATTTTATCACCGGCACCAAAAGCGTATGCTAAATTTCAGCTCTTTTGTTGCAACTTAAAATTCAGTAGCAAGACCAGCATTTGATTCATTCATTCTCACATGTTTTTTAGTGAAATACGAAAAAGCTTAAACAATAACAAAAATGCTTAGAGAATTATAATCATTTGGCAAATTTATCGAAATAGTTAAGATCCAACTAGGCATAGAAAAATATCTACGGTATACAAAAACTTAAGATTTTATATCATTTATTGAAAATAGGTTGATAGACTCGGTTTATGGGTTACTTGATGGTAAGTGGTCACGACCACCCACAGACATTGGCGCTGTGAGAAATATTAACTATTGCTTACATCGCCAATGCACCACCAACGTTGGGAACTACGATATCTCTTCTGCCCGTATTTTCATAAACTTAAACTATGCTTCGTTATATGAGTATCAGTTACATTAGAATTGATGATTTTATTTCTTGTCGAAACTATTTCTATATTTTGTACGCATTTGCAAAGTAAATGTGATATGCTCAAGTAAATGTTATAAGACTTTAAGGACTTGCGATTTTTGTTAAAGTATTTTTGTTGTTCGTTTAAGTTAACCGATGGGCAGACATACGGTAATATTCTAAATATTTCGTTTTTTTCTTCGTTGCACGAAATCTATAATATAGCATGGATCAAATATTGTATAGAAGTATTATAAAAATAAAAATATGTAACTTTATTGTTTTTAAAAATGTGGTAATTTTCAGAAAATTTTAAACTAAATTTTAAATTTTTATTTCTTTGTAACTCGATTAATACGTAGTGTTACATGTTTTCTTGCACTTGTCGTAGTCTTAAGGTTGTCTTGTAGGAAATGAAAAGCATTTCCTAAGCCTGACGCAAGCCCGTCTTTTATGCTGAACAAATTGTTGCTTCACATTTGAATAAACTAGTATTTTAATTTATGCTGTATAGGAATACATGAAAAGAAGGATAAGGATCAACTGCAGAGTGCATTTGTTATTCCATTGTAAAAGTAAGGGAAAAATATATAATAAGAGTTAACATAGTCAGTTATTTCAAATAGTTACCTTCGTATTTATGGACGATATAATATGGCAAGTAGAATGACTAGATAAATAAAAAAAATACCTAGAATTATATATATATAATCTAATTTCATAGCATTACAAAGTAAATATGATAGTTGACGAGTTACAAATAGATGGATACCCAGACGGACCGACGGACTCACAAAGCGATGCAAATGAGTGACAACATTTCTCATATTGCATCTAAGTACCATTTGACTGCCAATTCTGGTATTTAAATATTATTGTATTATAATATGTTATATATCTTTATTGAAAATCTAATGAATTTAAAAATACATAATATGTATATAAATGAATCTATTTGTATTAATGCTAGTTTCTTTTAATCGCTCGAAAAGCTTTCTTTGAAATATACGAACGGAACTATTGTTCTGACTTTTTAATATTATTATTGCAACGAGTTGAAAATCTTTCTTGCAAAGATGGGTCTTACAATATTTCATCAAGATTATTATAGCAACATCCGTTATCTGGTGTAAGCTTGTTGCATTATTAATATTAATCTGCGTCGAACTAGTAAATGCTTAGTGCAGCACGATGTTTTTATATGTTGCGATCAACAAGGAACTAAGAACATATCTTATCCGATTTGTCACATTAATATAGACGTTATATAATGAAAATGTTAACTACAATACCTCAAAACAAACGACGACTTGCCTTATATTTCAAGAATCTTAGAGTAACCTAATTGTTATTTAGTTATTTATCAATCGTGAGATTACTTACCATCTAATTCATAGCCCTGTCCCCACTGCGGGAGGCCTTGCTGAAAACCCTTAGGATCAGTTTTGCCTATCGATATCTTAAGGCTCTTCCACAGCTTCATCTTGACCACATATTTGTTATTCGTACACGTCACTGAACTCCATCACATACACTGGCACTGGTAACGATTTAATCTGTAAAAGAAAAAAAAATATAAGCTTCCAAATTTAAACAAAAAGCTTTCGTAAATTAACTATTGCTACATTTAATTATTAACCGTTTCGAACAATTTTTTTTAAATATAATCTGTTTTCATTAATTTATGTAAGTATAATTCTTAATCTTATTGAAAAGAACATTTTGAGTTCGTTAGAGCGAATATAAGAAGGCAGTTTATTATTATGTATTATATATTAGTGATTTCAGTATCAAATTCCTTATGAATATGTAAGTGCGTATTTTATTTGTTTACTATTAATCTGAAAAGCAAATGAACCGATTTAAATAGAACGTTAATTTTAATAAAATGGTAATCCTACTGTAAGACAGAGCTAAATCTACGCTGAAGAAACTAGTCAGTAAATTTAAATTATACTTGCATTCTAGCGTTGTAAATTAAGTTTTCGCCGGTATATTTTTAACATGGTTAATGTATAATACTAATAAATAACCTTTGTAATCCTTACTTTATACGACAACTTATTATAAAGAGATTATCTATTTATGTGTGTATATATATATATATATATATATTTGTAGGTATTGGATCCAATCGTATCATTTGAATACTTTAATATGAATAACATTAAAAATCGATATAATAAATAAATGAACAATATGTCACGTGACTACAAAATGCGGTGCGATGTTTGTGACGTCATAATATTAACGAAATCACACGAATCAACTGTCTGTTCCAGAGGCAAATGTAACGTTGTGACGTAACATGCGGTCGGGAACTGTCAGCGTGTCATCGGTTTAAAAACGATTCGTATAACGTTTTAACTACACAATGTTTTGTTATTTAAGTATGACATTTCTATCCGTGCCATAAGTTATTTCATAATATGAATGTAAAATGTATTAATAAGTATATTAATTTTAAAAACAAACTTCTTAATATATTTGTACAAGTAATTTATTTTAATAAATAATTTATTAAAAATAAAAAATAAAAAATTAAAGCTTTAAATAAATACAAATAAAAATTAATAATAGTTACTGTACAAATCGTGAACGCGTGGAATGGTGGCAAGAATGCTAGCAGCATTTCTTCTTTGAATCGCAATTCCGATTCTCTGGGCGAAAAATGAACCAGCCCTCCTGACACCAGTAGAGGCAATAAGTATGTACATAAATATCATAGAAATATTTTCAAAAAATATTTTTACAATATATTTCTAGGTATAAGTAAATTGCGCTTCTTTTAAATTTATTCATTGTTTCGCATTGATTTATTTTATAATAGAAACTACATCAGTATTACCATTTCTTCTCGCTAGAGGCTACTTTCCGAAATGATGAAAGAGTAAAAAGATTAAAGGTTAATTAAATAAAATACATATGATTTGATTTTAATTTGCATGCCTTAAAACGTTCTTTTATACACTTCCTAACGATAGAAAGAGAATAATTTTAGTATTAAGACCGCTTTTTGTACAATATATATTTTGACTTGGAAACTGGAAAATGTGTTAACTCAATAAATAAATATTTCCGTTCCTTTTCATAGACATTCTTGAACTCATCAAAACGGCTTCTAAGCGTTCTCCAGCAAATAACACAGAAAAGAGTCGTCGTACGATATGATCTCCAAGCTTTATTTACTTATAAAACATAATTTAAACACACTATGATCATCATAAGCTATTGTTACTTAAACGTTCTAAATCCAAACGTCGTCAAATTTCAAGAAAAAAAACTTCAAAACTAATTAAGTAACATTTGCTTGATAATTTACATTGACGAACCTTTGTATTGAGAAACTTTATTCATAAAGAGTTCCATTATAATGGGTCAGACGGCATTGTTCTCACGGGAGCGTATCGCCTTACAAGCAAGTGATCTGTAACGAACGGATGTTGGATTTCCATCTAGTAGTTTGTATATTCGAATGGTGGGTAGACAACGGTGGATGTGACGATAAACAATGTATAATTGTTATTGAATGATGAAATATATAACAGAATGTAAGCCGTATCATACCATGTTTGATTCTACTAACAAACTGTTTATTCTATAGACTGGAATAACAATAATGAAAAATGTATATTTTGGCAATTAAACACTATTCAAAAGCTATAGTTTACTAATAGGAAAACCTGGCAGTTGTTGTCCTGCCTGTGTATATATACATACATTTATAGAAATTGTGATGGCGATCGGTTAAACAGTATAGAAGTTGACATACTGCCCCTTCTCTAAGAAAACAATTATATGTGTAATTTTTCCTTGCAATCAAGTTCTAGTCTTTATAACCCGGAATTTAAAAACAAATGAACATCCTAATTCATAATATATAAGAAGTTTTATAAATATATTTACTAGAAACAACTGCTACAGTCTCAAACGACGATGATCCGCTTTATTGCTGACAGGAAAGGCGTCATCTAGAAGCTGACTCATGCTTACATAATAAAATAACAAAGTCATGTTCCACATAAAACACTTGCCTTATACCAGCTGTTGAATTTAAATGATAAAACAACTATTAATAAAAACTAACAATGTCCTGACAACTGCATTAGCTGATATTCCTTTTTAATGGTAGTAGGGCTTTGTGCAAACTCGTCTGAGTAGGTACCACCCACTCATCAGATATTATCGCAAATTAGTAGTACTTGGTATGTTGTTGTGTTTCAGTTTGAAGAGTGATTGAGCCAATGTAATTACAAGAACAAGGGACATAGAAAATTAGTTCCCAAGGTCGGTGGCGCATTGGCAATGTCTATGGACGTTAGTGACCAATTACCATCAGGTGGTCCATAAGCACGACCGCATATCTATGCTATAAAAAAACTATCTTGAACGCCCCATTTTGGATACAATTGGTAAAGAGCTTATCAACAAATTAGGCTATAATATGAATGTTAAATGAGCAGTGACTATGACTATCAATAAGTAAGTGTAATACTTCTATATTTAAGAGTCCATACCACCCAGCTCGTATTAGAATTTTGCCTCAACCTCATCACCGCACATTAGCAGTTATTTCCCTTGCAATATGCAAGCAATGATTGATTTAATAAGCTTTAGGTTAATAAACAACCACATTATAGTCAACAATTCCGTCTTTTATGTTTTTATTGCAGTATTATCCCATTCATCCAATTGAAATGACGTCAAAGCTTAGGACGATAATGAATTTGTTCGGGGATTCGAGTCGGAAGAAAGGAATAACTGAGCGTACACGTATTTTTCAGTTTAATTTCTAATAAAGAATTGAAAGCCTTTTTAAAAATGTAAAATTTAAAAGTACCCCTTTTCTATTAAAAATGTAAAATTTAAAAGTACCCCTTTTCTATTAAATTTAGTTTTTATATATTTTTAATTGGTGTGGTTAGGCTTTTATTGCGTAAGTTTTTGATTTTTTTTTGTAAATAGTGTTTTTACAAAATTAGTATTAACTCTAAATTTACTGTATTATTTATAAAGTGATTAACTGAAAAGTCATTGTTAATGCGACATGGCATATAAGGTGTTAGAATTTGATATTCGATATATATTTATAGAATTGGGTATAAATTGGAAAACTAAATAAAATTATATAATTATAAACAAATACATAGACCTGATCGATAAGTACTATACTAAAGCGTACAATACTAAAGCGTAGGCGAAAAGTTACGTTGATGAATGAATTAATTAATTTTTACTTTTAAAAACTTATTTTAAAAACAAAACTACAAGAAATAAAATATTGTACTAAATATAATCCTTTTAAACCAGAAAAAAACAAATTACTTTGTACCAAAATTTTTTGGCTAAAAACATTCCTTGTTATTCCCCACCTTTTAAGTCTTCAGGGAATCACATTAGCAATTTTGTTAGAGCTCGAGTCCAAGCTATTCAAGAGAGAACAGTTTCTACCAAAATAAAATTCCTTCGCAGATCCTTTGTTATCAAGAAATCCTAAATATTTTCCAATTTAAATTTACGTGAGCAACATTAAAATTTAATAACGAGACCTAAAATAATATGATAATATTGAGGAATTTAAAATACATTATATTCATTATTTACGTATACTTACAAAAGTTCATTACTTACATATAATTAAAAAAGTTTAAAAAAAGATTTATATAATTAAATTTATGGTTTTATGTATTATTTAATTATTATAAAACGAAACAAATTAGTAATGACTTTTTATATGGTTAATGTTTTTCTTAAAAAGTTATAAAAAACCCAAATATTTCGAAGTTTCAATCTTTTAAATATCAATTGACTTGATGATTATCTTCAACTACAATTTCCACTGCAATTATAAAAATTCCTAAAAAAAATTAATGCATATTGGATTGCCATTCCAAAAAAAGTGTGATAAGGATTAAACATCAACAAAATGGACATGATGATGATGTCCTACTGACTGATTTCGGCCACGGCGGCTGAACTTAAGAGAGATTAGCCAACTGTGCTGGACATATTATACTGTACAAGTGTGTGCACAAATACAAATGCACTCTGTATTCCCTTACTCTCATAATCCGAAGATTCGGAAACCCGACCGAATCGGAAAGAGTTCGTGCGCAACGGCTTTACGTGCTTTCTGAGGCACTGAAGCGTACAACATTTCCAACCTCCAGACTCCGGGATGCTATTGAGAATCTTCTGGGCTGACCTGAGCTTGAACCCAGTATCTCGGAATTTGCGGCCTTATACCTAACCATTCAACTAAATAAATAAATAAATAAGTCTATTTATTAAATAAGGAGGCAGTCGAAATCGTCAATAAACACACTAAGAAAAATGAAAGAATATTAGCTATGACGCAATATTAGTTATGACGGCGCGAAAGACAATTTTCAACTAAATTATCATCAATTTTCTGTTATTTCTCGTTTTAAGCCTTTTTCAGTATTATAATTTAGAGTGAGAGTTTCTAAGGAATTATTTATACAGTTCATTTAATTTGGCGTGACGTCGGATTGACTGAATGGCGTAGACGAAGACATGGCTTAAAGACTACAATATATGTACATAAAGAGCTGACATACTTTTTTTTCCGTCCACTGCTGGACAAAAGCCTCCCCCACAGAATGCCAACCATCCCGATCTTGGGCAGTCCGCACCCATCCCGTACCTGCCACCTTTTTTTAAATCGTCGGTCCATCTTTTCACAGGGCGCCCTACACTACATTTGCCTAAGCGTGGTCTCCACTCTCACACGTATCGGCTCCATCAGCCATCAATGCACCTGGAGACATGACCAGCTTACTTCTACTACAGCGAGCTAATTCTACGCGCGATGTCGGTGACTTTAGTTCTCTGGCGAATGTCCTCATTTCGGATTCTATCTGCCAGAGAAACCACAAGCATCGCACGTTCCATTGCTCGCAACTGAGTCAACCTTACCAGAGTATGATTATGTTATTTGATAGTATTCAATTAAGTAAATAAAAGTAAAAGTAACATCTTCTCTTCTTTTCAGGAGAAGGTTTCCAACTAATTTCTCAGCGCTGCTCCAATGCCTTTGGGGAATAAGCATGTGGCATTTTCATCCGACACACGACGGGCACGAGATTAATTATAGACAATTGTTAAGCACATGAAAATTCAACGGTGCTTGCCTTTGAATCCGTAATATTCCATTATAATTCATGTGTGTTATTCACCGAATGTCGCAATAAAATCAAATATTCAAAATATTAGTACCTCACACGTTATTGGTTGCTAGTTCTCGGAACATTAGTGATATTTTCTATTGCTTTGGATTGGTTTAAATTGTATGTGTTTTAAGAATAAAACCAAGGACATTAATCCCAAATTAATGCTAAAATTAATTTCGCTCTTTTTGATTGCGGCTGATTGCTACTGTAAGAATTTACTTATGTCAGTGTATAGGTAACCATTTACCAATAAAGAGCCCATTTGGTTTATTTTCTTGAAATAACTTGAACGAAATGAAAATAAAGACAAATTCAAATATATAACTCAGACTTAACTAAGACAAAATACACTTTTGGAGTAAGTTTAGATCCATTTGCTTACAATTTATATAATTTATATTAAAATGAACTAAACTAGTGATTCACTGTCTTGGGCAAAGCTTTGAATGAATGTGCTCACCCAGACAATTCCTTTGTTCAGAAATGAGTACTAACTGACCGTTAGTAATTCTACGCAGAGTGAATGAATTAATGTAATTAAAAATATATATGTTACTTTATATTTCAGCTTATTTAAAGGCTTGAATTTTAAAATCTCAATTAAATGAAAACGAAATATTGAGGTAAAAAAATTATCACGTTCGAACTATGTAGTTCGAAAACTGCTATAAAATAAATAATATGCTTCAACCAGTCTTAACAAAACTCGTTAATTAATCACTTTATGTTCACCAATTTATTTAATATTATATGAATTAATCAAGATATAAGTAAAACTGCATTCATATATGTGAGTCGATCATATCGTGAAATAAAAGAAAATCAATACTAAAATTTAATTTATTCTGAGCGAAGCGGACATTTAACAGCTAGTAGTAACAAAGTACTGCGCTAAATTAGGTGAAAATGACAAATACGGAAATTTTTCGAAACTTTATGCCGAATGGGCATAATTTATTGCGCAAATTTTGTGGCTTAAATTGTGTTGGTATTAATGTTAACAAATAGCTAAGATTAAGCAGAACATTCTGAATTAAGCAGTTATTTATAATTTATGTGGGACGCTTTCATACTTCTTACATTTTTTATTTTATGTGTACGTATCATTAATTGAAGAATTATGTTTTGTATGTGACGTTTTGTACCGGTGATAGGGCTTTGTGCAAGCTCGTCTGGGTAGGTACCACCCACTCATCAGATATTCTACCGCAAAACAGCAGTACTTAGTATTGATGTGTTCCGGTTTGAAGGGTGAGTGAGCCAGTGTAATTACAGGTGCATGGGACATAACATCTTAGTTCCCAAAGTTAATGGCACATTGGCGATGTAAGCGATGATTAACATTTCTTACACCAACGCCCATAGACATTGATATATGTCTATGGGCGTTGATGACCACTTGCCATCAGGTGGCCCATTTGCTCGTCCGTCGTTCTATAAAAAAAGTGATACAATTTAATGAGTAATTTAATAAATGCCGAGTTGGTTCAAAAGTTAGAACACATGAATCTTAATCTTAACCGATGTTTGGGGATTCAAGCCCAGGCAAGCACCATTGAATTGTGATGTACTTATTTTTGTTCTTAATTCATCTTATGCTTGGTTTTAAAGAAAACATCGTGAGGAAATTTGCAACGTGTATATCTACTAACCCACATTGGAGCAGCGTGGTGGAAAAAGCTCCAAATATTTTCTTTAAATTCTAAGCCTTAGCCCAGCAATGGGACTTTAACAGGTTGTTACTTCACTTTACATTTTAATGATATTTGGATACCCTAGATAAATATTACATACCATAAATCGGAACAGAAGCTGTTACTTATGAATTATCAATTATTGAATCACGTATTTTGACTTGATTCGCGTTATTTCCTATGCATAATGTTCAATGATTTTGATTTAATAATAATATTTAGTATACCTCAGATAGTGAGTGGCTCAGTATGGGTCGATAAATCAAATCCATAGTCATCTTAAGAAACGACTCACTAAAATAACATTTTTTATTTTATATGTACGTATCTTAAATTGAATAATTACGTTTTGTATGTGACGTTTTGTACCGGTGGTAGGGCTTTGTTCAAGCTTTAAACAATCAATTCCATTGTCATCTTAATAAACGACTTAGTAAAACAAAAAAAAATATCCGTGTGAAGACAAAACGAAGGCAGTATAAAAACATTACTATTTAATGAGTATTAAATTCTAGGCCGTCAAACATTACTCTTATTTCAATAAATACGACCAGTATATTTGTTTGCCAAGTAGCACTTAAAATAGACTCAGTTGCTACTTTAGGATCGGATTCGAGAACATCCGTTCCGTTCTGTTGTTTCGGATTAGTTCTGACGGTGTATTCCATTTCAACTAGATATCTCACACACATCGATTCAAAGAACTGAAAGCTTCAAATTATCGTTTTATTTATTGCCGCGTGTTTCTTGCAACTTCAATTTGCTCTAATCAAGTTTTAATATGGTTATTGAATTACTTCATAATATCTTATGATACAACATGTCACTAGTAATGGATGACCCAGGTGTTAGAACGTATGATTTTTAAGTGAAGATTAGTGGTTTTAACTTACCAGTACTGAACATTCATGAGCTCTATTTTTCTTTTATATTCATCTCATAGGAAGTAGCTTAAATCTAGACCACTTTATGACTTAGAATTCTTTAGGTTTTGCGCAGTGTAAGAAAACTCAAAATAAATTCTGGTATGTTAAATTATTTATAGCACCAAGTGGTCTAACGTGGAACAATGAAGACTTAGGTTTTTTTTATTATGACAGCCAACAAGCACATAACTTGATTGCAAGTCACCACATAACCGCAAACTATGGAAGTTAAAATGTTAAAGTATTCTTTTGTACAAATAATTCGTTTCTTCTTCGTAGCAAGAAACAGGAGGCTTTCACTGTGTTCTTTCCTTTCTTTATAATGAAATTCCCGAACTCTGAGCGCAACATACTAGTGAGATATTATAAAAAATAAAAACACTATTTAAATTTAAAATTTCTTAAATGAGATCTTTAAAACAATCTTTTGGCAGATACAGTTATACCTTTAATATTAGATGTAACTAGAAATAGTTAATTTTAATGGATTTTGTTTATTTCTGTGACCATTAATTTAATTGTAAAAATCATCTGAAATAAGCTTAGCTCAAGATTTTTAAGTTTCCAATTAAGCTATTGTCGTATGTTCATATTTTCGGAAATGGTGAAATGATGAATTTTTTGAGTGATTGGAGCTTATTCCACTACGCTGCTGCTGGTTGGTGGAATACATATGTGGCAGATTTTCAATGAAATTAGACATATGCAGTTTACCTCACGATGTTTTCTTTCACCGTCCAGCACGAGATGAATTATAAACACCAATTAAGCACATGAAAATTCATTGATGCTTGCCCGGGTTTGAACCCACGATCATCGATTAAGATATCACGTGTTCTAAGTAGAAGGTCATCTCGGCTTAGATTATTAATAAACCGAGAAAAATAATTCTACTTATTCGTAAATATAGAAAATTTACGAGTTTTATCTTTTTTATATATCTTATTTATAATCAAAATAACGTATTCCTTACACTATTATAATATAATGTTGTAAACGAAAATAGTTTTAAATATTATTTTAGTATAGTTTTAGATTTAAAGTTATTCGTGGTTATAACGAAATCACTCTAACTGTAGTCACAAATCGAATAGAATGACGTTTGGAGCGACGCCAATGAAACTCCATTTTGGAATAATATGTTCTGAATAAATATTTAAATTTATGGTATGCCGTCCTTATCTCATTCACCGACATTATTATTATGGTTTTCGTTTCTGGAATGTAGGATTTTTTTACATTGATATGGAATATTTTTATGTTATTATTTGATTTATTTATAAAAGTTTTCTACTATGAATGTAATTAAATTTTATATTTTAAAGTTTTAATTATGAGATTACTTGATTCCGAATGTCGTGCTTATGTGAAACATAATTGTGTATTTTTTAAAACTGATGAGTTTTTTAATTTATAATTGGCACTCAACCTCGTGTTATAGTACCTGGTGACAAGTCAATATCACAAACTATAGACATTGCAATGTCAATGCAACTAAGATACTTACAGCCAAGGGAACTAAGATATTATATACTTATAAATAAGTATGTTCCATCCTTATTCCATGTAGTTATAGGAACTAATATCCTTTGTGCACTTAGTCTCAACTCACTCGCCCTTCAACTAAAATAATAATAAAAGTTATGCCTATTTAACGTCAGAATTATCAGGGGTGGAGACTGTGCGAAGCCAGTTAGAACTATAAAAAGGCATCAATACACCAAACAATTTTATTAATAATATAATTATTTTCAAAAATATTTAGTATATATATTTTTTTAATAAAACGGTTTTGTTGTTCTTTTGTAACTATTTACGTATCTCACTTGTGAAATATTGAAAATCAATTTACATATGTACTATTTTGACCAGTATATCCTTCAAATGCTATTATTATTCTTATAGTCAATGTTAATATGAGTGGAATATATGCGGGTTGGTGGAATACACACGTGGCAAAATTTCAATGAAATTAGACACATACAGGTTACCTTACGATGTTTTTTACTTTCACCGTCCAGCACGAGATGAATTATAAACACCAATTAAGCACATAAAATTTCATCAATTTATTATATTAATTAATAAAAATAATTTTATATATCAACTAAACTGTCATTCCACGATCGAGTTCTGCGGTGAATTTTGAAATTTTTCTTACACAATAACTGATCATAATTTATTCTAAGCTCTAACACGACTAAGTGCATTTTGATGTAACTGATGAATATCTCATTGTAATACATGTAATAAAATAAGTTTCGTAATGGTCATTTAAGCAATATACAATAATATGTTAAGCATTCAGACAATGGCTAAATCCATTATCTAAATATGTATATATTTAGGTAACCATCAATGGCTTACTTAGTATAGTGAAATAAAATTTAATATTATTATATTAATAATAAGATTAAAATCCATTTGTGACTTACAGACACAAGACCTAATGACTCGACGGCTATAGGCGTTTTATTCTGGTTTTAACAATATCGGTCACGGCAGCCAATAACAAAGATGAGCCAACGGAGCAGAAGATAATACACCATTGATAAACGGCAATCCAATTGAAAATAAAGCAGGCGTACAATCAAATATGTACTTTGAATATCTTAACCCAATTAATTTTAATGACACAACCAGATTCTTGTTCCCTGAGCAATTTTTAAATCCATAACCCATTTTATTCATTTTTAGTAATTTTCATTACTGCAAGTCCTTTTTGTTTCAGTACGCTGAAAACGACTCCTTGGGTAAATATAGGTTAAGATTTCTAATCCCAAAAATAATTTATCGATTACAATGTTCCAATCTCTCAGTAAGTATATAAACTGAATTATTGAAATGATTTTTTTTACTATTTTAAATAGTAACTACATTAAATATTTTTCCAGATGCCATCATTAAATACAGCGTTCAAACGTTCCATTATACAGTCGAGTAATAGCGTTGAAGAGTCGTGATTGAATCTTCTATTGATTTTACACGGAACAGAATCGAATTATTCACACCACATGTGAATAATATAATTTCGCTTCCAATCGAGTTAATGTTACACACTCGATACATGACAGGCAGAGACAGGGATATTATGTTAAAATGTCTTCAGAATTTATACTGTTTTATTTTAAATATATTTTTAATTCGTTTTATCTTTTAAGGCTATACATCTCAGTCGATTGAATATATCAAACACAAAAAATTACCGTGACTTGAAAAAATGTGATTTTTAAACTTTGCATTTGAAAAAATATAGTGTTTAGTTATACTAAATCTTAAAGAAACTTGTATGTATTGAAAAAAAACTTACACGTTTATGTCTTAACTCATTGTGATGTATCTAGCGTGGTAAAAATAACTTCACTTTAACTTAAGTCGTTTACCAGCAGTTTGTGACGGAATAACCTCAAAATCATTCTCCTAAACAGAAATACTTTCCCAGATGTTAATTTATGTTTTAACTTTTAAAATATTTTCACAGGAACCACTATGTTTATAAATTACTTTGCATGGTTCTAAACTGAAGACATTATTGTTGACCTTTTTTAAAACCGAAGTAATATACCGAAGTATATATATTGATTATAAAAATCAATCAAGCAGTTACTGCATTTTACAAGAGATAACAACACAACTGTTAATATTTTTAAAAATTGCGCATTTTGTCTGTTAGTCAATAAACATAATTCATAATACAAGCTAAAAGATAAATTCTATAACAGTTTTATAGCGGTGTTTCTCCAGTTCTTTTCAATTATCAAACCATCGTAAATTCTACTGCCATTGTATTCGCAATATTTATTTTCTATACATAAAAATGTTTAAGATAAAGAATTGTTTACAGTGGTCTTTATTGAAATTGAATCTTTAGAACTTTAGGATACATACATGTTGACATGGCCGTCATAAAAATAGGCATTAGAACATTCGAAAATTAACCATTAGTCTAACGTCACTTTGTTATTTGACATTTTAAGATTAACGCTAGAATAGACTACAGAATCCAATTAAATCTATGTGTCTTATTAAATCAGTAGATATAGTGATTTGCCTCAAATGTACACGAAATAAATTTTTAAACAGAAACATCAATCAAAGAACGGAATTGTCATCGTGAATCTTCAAAATACCTGTCAAAATTTTTTACTTCCTGAATTTTGGATTAATTACAGAAACTTTTAAACAGTAGCCTAATATTGAGATGAAATTAAAAAAAAAAACTAGTGAAATTAATTAAATAAATTATAAAAGTAATTACAGTCAGCACTAAAGAAACAATTCTAATAACAATGTCAACGTGTTACTGACTTGAGATGTCAATGTACAAGAAATTAAATTATAGTGACGATTACTTATTCATCTTAATAACACAAGAATGCTTCTACTTAATAATGCGTATGTTAAAGTTATCTATTGTATTTGATTACACGCTTCTGCTGGCTACGGTCCAACTAATATGAATCACTTTAACCGGTGAAACTCAAGCTTCTATAGTATTTATGTTATTTAGAGAAACTTAAGTACTGGGTGACCTCATATAGATTAATTATACTATCATCATCATCAGTTTGTTCGACATTATATATGCAAATATATATTGTTCTGTATTGCTTAATTAAAATTGTTAAGGTTAGGGCTTAGCCCGTCTGTGTAGGTACCACCCAATAGAAACTATATCGCTCAACAGCAATACTTAGTATTGTTGCATTCCGGTTACAAGTGAGTCAGTTTAACTTCAGGCACAAGGGATATAAAAGCTTAGTTTCCAAGATTTGTGGTGCATTGGCAATGTAAAGAATGGTTAATATATCGCCATTGTCTAGGGGCGGCGGTGACCACTTAACATCAGGTGACCCATTTGCCGTCTACTTATAAAATGAAAAAGAACTTTTTTATGTATTTTATAACACCTATGTTAATTACCTAATGCTGAAAAAAATGCTAGGCATAATATATTTTCAGGGCGTTATTTAAATGAATATTAGCAGTCAATAACGCTTCAACTATCTATGAAGTCAGCGTTTCAGCTAATTAGGTCGAGTTGGTGTACCTCAAGGCTTCACTCCTGCTGACTAGAACGCACTTAAGCACGTATCTATTGAGTAAACAATTTTAAATACATTGAAAAGAAAATCTTCTCTTCTTAGACTTGTACTAATGATCGCTTAAGAAATAAATATGTTACGATATAAAGATTATTTCTTTTTAAGTTAAATGAAATACGAATATTATTAGATATATTATTTATTAGTAAGTAGTTAACTTGGCGGTAGGGTATTGTGCAAGCTCGTCTACATAGCTATCACCCACTAATCACACACAGCGAAACAGTAATACTTAGTATTGTCAGTACAGTGTACATTGTACAATATATTGTGTACAGGCTCAGAAATATAATGTAGAATATTTTTTTACGTACAATATGTTTATATAAAACTTTAATTTATATCTAGCGAAGCGGTTGTTTATTTTAATGAATCTAAAAGTTATATTCGTAATTGGAAAGTCGGATGGCAATTTTCAGCGGAGGAAAGAGTTTAATTTTGTTATAGAATTTATAATTATACGATAATATTGAAATTGCATTGCAAACATTCAAAGCAAAGCTGGTATTTATTTTATATTTCTTTCATACTTCAAAATAAAGTACAGTTATAAAAATCTAAATATACAGTTAAATACTAGACATTTACATTCTTCATTATTTACAGTAGACCGATAAAAGAACTTTGATTTCTGACTCGAATTAAACCTAAGCGTTGTCACTTGTCTCGTTGTTTTAAAGATTTGGAATTCAAGCAATATATATACGAGATCAATGTCTTATGCAATATTACTTGGTACTTTATTACGAAAAGGATTTGTATCCGCGCAATTAATCGATTTTATTAACTTTTTTTTTATTTAAAATATTTGTACTGACTGACTTTTGCATATTTATTTATTTATTTATTTATTTATTTATTTGGTAATCCAACAGTTTTTATACATAAGTTGATATATTGAATATTATATAACATATAATTAAAACCAAAATTGGATTACACAGGTAACTTAAACATATTAATAACTAGAAGACGGTAGTAAAAGTAAAACTGTTTACGGGTGGGAATCCAATATGTGCGTGTATGTGTGTGAGTGTATGGTGTGTGTGTGTGTGTGTGTGTGTGTGTGTGTGTGTGTGTGTGTGTGTGTGTTATAATGAATTTTTATCTTTTTTAATTATAGCTTTTTTAAAAGTTAGTTTTGATTTGCTGAACAGATCTATTTCTGAGTATTTTGAATTATATGTGTGGACCATGCGATTAAGGACATAATTAGTGTTTAGCTCAGGCGTGTGGAATAGTGCTGTGTGACGTGTGCGGCGATAAGGAACTCTTAAATACAAAACGCTCAATAAATCGTTTCAATCTATATCTCCGGTTATTATTGCATGTAGCATATACATATCGTAACGTCGTCGTCTCGTTTCTAATGTTTCAATATTATATTGTTTACATATATCAACA
This sequence comes from Nymphalis urticae, assembly GCA_905147175.2. Classification (NCBI taxonomy): domain Eukaryota; kingdom Metazoa; phylum Arthropoda; class Insecta; order Lepidoptera; family Nymphalidae; genus Nymphalis; species Nymphalis urticae. Next base: position 9,891,457 of record LR989987.1, on the reverse strand, counting down.
TAATCGTTAAATTCTTTAAAGTCCTTGAAGCAAAGAAATTTTATGTACTTTTTTTGTATTCTCTCCAGTTTTTCTTTGTAAGTTATATAATTCGGAGACCATATACTACAACCGTATTCTAGAATACAACGTACATAAGTAAAATATAAAATTTTTATGCATTCAATATTATTAAAAGATTGACATATACGTTTAATATAGCCTAATTGCTTATATGCCTTATCAGTAATGAGTTCTATATGCTCTGCCATCAATAATTTAGAGTCTAATTGAATTCCAAGGTCACGCACTGATTTAACTTCTTGTATCGGCTTGTTATCAATATTATAGTTATATTCAATATTTTTATACTTCCTAGAAAATGTTATTTTTACTGTTTTTTTAATATTAATCGTTATTTTTTTTTCGTAGTAATGTGAAAGATTACCAAGGTCACGTTGCAATTCAATGCAGTCAGATGTGCTACTTATTACTTTATAATTTTTTTTATCATCTGCGAATACTAAAAAACGGGAGTGCTTAAAACAATTAAATATATCATACAAGTATACGTTATACAGTAACGGACCTAATAGTGATCCCTGTGGGACCCCTGAAGTTGCGTATATGAAGTCACTACGAGCACTACCTATAACAACTACTTGCTGCCTTTTTGATATATAGGAACAAAACCACCTATGCAAGTCACCTTTGATTCCAAGTTCTTGAAGCTTTTGCATTAGTATATCATGGTCTACTCTGTCAAACGCCTTGTGAAAGTCGGTATATATTACATCTACTTGCTCTCTATTGTCCATTGCCATGTAAACAAAATTAGTAAATAGTGATAAGTTTGTTACCGTTGATCGTTTTTCCATAAAGCCATGTTGTTGTACGGGTATTGAGTTATGGATAATAGGTACGATCGCCTTATAAACAATTCTTTCAAAGATTTTACTTATTGTATTCAATATGGAAATGGGTCTATAATTTTCTATTTTATTCCTTGGTCCTGATTTATGGATTGGTATGATTAGTGCTTCCTTCCATTTCGTTGGAAAAGCGCTAAATACATTGACAGACTTATTATATAGTATTGCATAAATCATACTTATTTGTCAATATAAAAATAATAACTTGAAAAAAAGCCGAGATGGCCCAGTGGTAAGACCGCGTGAATCTTAACCGATGATCGTGGGTTCAAACCCGGGCAAGCACCACTGAATTTTCATGTGCTTAATTTGTGATTATAATTCATCTCGTGCTTTACGGTGAAGGAAAACATCGTGAGGAAACCTGCATGTGTCTAATTTCACTGAAATTCTGCCACATGTGTATTCCACCAACCCGCATTGGAGCAGCGTGGTGGAATAAGCTCCAAACCTTCTCCTCAAAAGAGGAGAGGAGGCCTTTAGCCCAGCAGTGGGACATTCACAGGCTGTTACGGTTACGGTATAAAAATAAAATTGTTTGATAATAAAAAATCAGGTTAAAAGCAAGATCAGAAAAAAATAAATTGAAAACGTTTTCCATTTCCCGGATAATCAGGGAAAGTATTGAAATGTCCATCACGTTTATCGGATTTTTTTATTAAGAACACTTTTTTTTCAAGAAAATTTATTATGACTAATATAATGATCAAAAATTCATGCATTGCATCGTGTAAGTTAAATTTCCCTTGTTGTATAAAAAATACTAAAATGTATTGTACCTAATTTTGAATACGCCCTAAATTTATACATATTACAACACGATTAATATATAACTGCCTACAAAAAGCAATGTAATAAATAAGTCTCTTTTAATTACCTCATCATAATTATAGGTTCGTCTCTATATTATCATAATTTTATTATTCCCTTTTTCTACAATGGTTTTTAAAGGTTAACGAAATCACATCAGTGTATTTTTTTTACCTCATTATGGCATTTTATAATACTTGCGATACATTTGCATTACAATCACTACGTAAATACTTCTTAATAAAAATAAAAGATGCGCCTATAACAGGATAAAATAATGGTGCTATTATTCAGATGTTATCAATTTTATTGCGACCTATAAATGTTCAAAAAGCCCGAGCCAAACCTTTGGTGTGAATAACTTGTTCCTCGTTCATAGAATTTTAACGTTTTCCTTCTCACAATAAAAGTCTTAGTAGTGTTATTAGATTTCTGCAAACTATTGACATCAATTTCATTTTCTTTTCAGCTTTCATGTGAGTTCTATTTAGAATATATGTATATATAAAACGTAAATAAGCTTGTAACTCATCTTATAGTTGCTATTAGGCGATATCTAATTATTATTTTTTCTTAGGAATGCAATAATCATTATAAATGTATGCATTACCTAAATAATGTTAATAATATGTTCACAGAAAATCTCGTAAATATAATTAAATATATTTCACATGTCCTACGTTGACATTCGCTCCCTTTAGTTATAACGAACATTAAGTAATAGTGTAACAAGCAACTGCCAATGAGCCTGATGGTACATATTTCACTGAGAGAAAGAGATACAGTACCAGTATCTCTTTATTAAGATATAATTATAAGAAGTTTAAGTCAATTCCAAGACAACACATCAAAGACTCGCCAGAAATAGAATATAGAACATTATATTTCATTTATAATTTTCTTATATACGTCTTTTATGTATATACATACATTGGCTCATCTAATGCAAATTAATAATTTGGTTTTTGTCTAGTTATCACAAGAAAAAATGTATTGGCAACACACACACTTGCATGATAACTTATATTATATACTAATATAGATTTCTGTTACTATGTTATACTGATGACTGTGCTGTGTGAACATAGCGCATGTTTGATACTTCGCCTTGAACTATCACCGCACTAAATAATGTTGGCTATTTGTTAAATATAGCTAATCTAGTTACTCAGTTTCACCCGCGTTAAACGTAACTGCCTCTGCTCCACCCCCGTGGGTCTTAGCGTAATGTTTTACGGCCTATAACATTTCTCAATAAATAAGTGATTGAATGCAAAATATTTTTTTTACATCGGACGAGTAAATCGTGTAGTTTTTCAAATAAAAAAAGCACTTCAGCTTTATATTATAACACGTCAAAAGTCAAGTTACACGTCAAGGCAAATTTAAAATTATACTTAAATTAATATATTTAAATTTAATTAATATATATATATATATATATATATATATATATATATATATATATATACATATATATATATTAAATAATTTATTAACGCTTAATATAGAAATGTAATTAAGAAAATATTTAATTAATTTTATTGAATTCAAGATTAATTATATTTATTACATATACTCTTAGATAATTTAATAAATAAACTCGAACACATATTATTTCCAATAACTGTCAATAGTAGCTCTGAAAGTGAGCTCTATTAATGAGAGTTCTTTCAAATTATCTTTAATGTACTTCTTAAGTCTTTCTATATGAAGCTTATTTATTAAAGGCTATTGATAATTAATTATCATTCGTCCATATTCCCCTAGGTTACTGTATTTTCTGTCAGAAAATTCTAAGTAGTAAATACGAAATCTGGAAATTGGCTGCGTTTACACTCCACTGCCTCGGAGAGCACGTCAAAACTGCATCTGAACTTTTCAGTCGTGTTATTGTAACTGTTCAATCGGATTATGAATATGAGGAGTTTATAACGTAAGTTTTAGTTTTCATCGGGCGGTGCTACTACCAATTTTTAAGAATTAGGTATATAAAACTTTACATAATTAGCTTAATTAATATTACACTTGGTAACTCCATCAACAATTTAGTTCTCCAAAATAAAGAGCGATAAAAAACAGACAATTTTAATATATAACGATATTATAATTCAGGCTAATAAAAAATAATAATGAAATGACTACATAAATCTATGCTATAATAACTATATATATCTATCTAAGATTATACTAACACACTGTGTTATTTATATTTTTTAAAATCAAATACCTAATAATTGTATGATTTTTTTAAAAATTCAAAAATTGTATATATCGTTTGCTATTCTGTCATATATATTCATACGGTAACAGCCTGTAAATGTCTCACTGCTGGGCTAAGGCCTCTTCTCCCTTTTTGAGGAGAAGGCTTTGGAGCTTATTGAAGCACGCTGCTCCAATGCGGATTGGTGGAATACACATGAGGCAGAATTTCAGTGAAATTAGACACATGCAGGTTTCCTCACGATGTTTTCCTTCACCGAAAAACACGAGATGAATTATAATCACAAATTAAGCACATGAAAAACTTCAGTGGTGCTTGCCCGGGTTTGAACCCACGATCATCGTTTAAGATTCACGCGTTCTTACCACTGGGCCATCTCGGCTTTTGCTCATATTTTCATAATATATTATATACATAACGATAACGAATTTAGTTTTATACCAGCATCATCATCAACATCATCATCATCAGCCTTTCGTAGTCCACTGCTGAACATAGGCCTCTCCCAAGGTGCGGCAAAGTTCCCGGTCCTCCGCCTTCCGCATCCAGTCGGTACCCGACACCTTCTTAAGGTCATCGGTCCACCTGGCTGGAGGGCGCCCTAGGTTGCGTTTGCGTTTGTTTATACCATCTATTAGTGATATTCTGTAAAATGACAATATTATACCACTCGTAAAATGTTGAAAATTAAATTACGATGCCTGTGATCTTTAAATTTTATTATTATTATTAATATAGTCGATATCTCATATTTAATACCGACATTTCATGATTTTATTCTTTGGTGAGTATTAAGCGTGTCCTTAGAGAATAGTTCTGTAGGTGCTTTTTGATCACATGGAGCATAAGTTCACATCACACACACAAACGTCATATAACGATTGTATATTTATACAATGCTTTGTCTTTTTCTTTTTAATATCAATATCCTAATGAGGGAAAAAGACAAACACTTGTGAATAATCATAATTATATCAGTAAGTCCGTTTTAAAATTAATAGATTGACATTGTTATATTATATTAACGTTCGAAAATATTTGTTTTTATATAAATTTAAATAAACCTCTTTAGTATCGTGTGTTAAATACCAGCTACATTTTATGGTGGTACCGTTTCCCCTTTCTATCACCACATCTATTTTAGTTACACATCTGACAACATCACTCCGATATTTAATTATCTTCATCAACGCACGGGCCTCCCACTACGCGGGATATTTTTGTTCATAATTCACCTCAACCTCCTTCGACTGTGGTGTGTTATGACTTTTTTCTATACTTTGTAGATCAGGGTGTTCTATTTTATCACATACATCGTAAATTATTACTTTTGTACGATATGATATACGATACGGTATCGTTTTGATATGTTTAAACAACTTTGCCCTGATAGTCACAGAATTATGACAAATTACTTACTTTATGAAGCTTGTTATTTGTGTGTAAATATTAATAACCTAAAAGATTTTTATGTATATTTGTATTGAGCTAAACTTAGATAATGATTATTTTTGTTTTTATAACTCTTCAATAATCTAATGAGCAATTCATATCTTAGTAATTGATGGTTATTATTAAAGATTATTATTTTGTGATTAATTCAAATAAATACTTAACAATTCATTTTAAAGATCGTTACCAAGATTACCCACCTTACCTACTTTCGTCTAGGAAACGGAAATATTATTGTTACAAAAAATTGAATTAAAGAAATTGTATTTATAAAGTTTTGTGAACGAAGTTTATTTCTGATTTCAATGATAATTATATAATATTGTTATATATTTTTGATAATATAATATCTCTGAATTAGTTAGAATAGCTCTACTAAAAACAATTAAGAGCATTTTCACCACTCGTTCCGCATCGTTTAATTCGAGCTGGCTTTAAAACTGTATACGCGTTGGAAACTCGTAGAAAGCCTTAAGTGACTTGAATTGGTCGTGAAAAGAAGCATTTACATTATTAAGTATTAAAGTTTTCGTTTTAGGAAATGCACCAAGCTTAAGACTTAAGATTTTTCTTAGCAAATGCTCAGAAAAATCCATATGCAATAGTCTTAAGTAACCCACTAAAAATGTTAATAAGTAAGGTAAATGAATTAAAATTATAATAACATTGTCAAAAACATTTAAGATTTAAAAATAATAAATTAAACGTAAGCATTTTTAGCAAATGAGTTCGAATTCAAAGAATAAGTTTTTATATCTCCGAAAACCTTTTTACATTATTAACAACCATCAATTTCATTCAATTCATTCCTAAATCGAGCATAAAGAAGATGGACTTCGACAATACAAATAATATGACGATCGAAATTTCTCGTAATCAGAACATTCACCCATTTACCCCTAATAATAGATAATGGATGAATTCAATTGGTAGATATAATCTGATCGTGTTTTCTCCGCGGATTATTCGCTTGTGTATAGTTATGGAAGAATTATAGCTTATTCAGACGTGTCTTATAATAGAAAAGGATTTGAAGGCACATTTCTTCGACTATAGCTAAAATATTCCCAAGACTATTACTATTTGATCTAGTTAATTCACTTAGTTGATGATAAGCCGAGACATTAATTGTCTATGAATATTAGCAAAGCTACCATTAGTCATGCCGAACATCGCAATGCATTGCCAATCGTGAGACCCATATTGCTAGTACGTTTACACGACTATACGTATAGTAATTTATCGCTGGTCTTCTTTACTCCTGAAGAGAACGATTTAGAGCTAACTTTACCAAGTTTTCAAGTGCAGGTAAGATACACATGTCGCAGAATTTTATCCGACACATGTATGTTTCCTTAGGATATTTACCTTCACACATGAAACATGAAATTAATTTTATTTCACACACATGAACCCACATTAGTTTCTATTTCAATACTTTGAACCCATTGCAATTATAGTCTGCATAATTTTTCGTCCAATTTATTCAAACTGCGATTCAACTGAGAAATGATATTAGATTTCTTGTAACTATTCCACGCGGTCATCAATTGTTCAATAATATTTTATTTATATTCTTCTTTATTATATTATATTTATACTTATTTTTTGTAATAAAACATATTTGTATTCAGTTTATAAGCATTCAATTAATTTTATGTATAAGTTGTTCGCACACTACGCCCGATTAATGATTCTGGCTAAAAAATAATAATATTTCTCTTTACAGAGGTTGCCTGGAAGAGATTATTGTAAGGCCGCCTTTGCATACTATATGTACTATTTATTCTTTTATATGTTTGTAAATTGTGTGCAGTAAAGGATTAATAAATAATAAATAAATAAAACTGTTGTATAGTTTTTAGTTGAAATCAAAATTAATGTAAGGATTGTTACTTTCAATATTTTAAATTTCTTGTGTTTTTATGATTGATTATTATGAAAACTAACTCTAAAAAATCAAACCATGAGTCAATTTAGTGTGTAATAAAGCAGGAAGCAGAAATAAACTAGGAATAATGTTCAAACTACGTGGATTGAGTGAAAACAGTAGATGGTTTAAAAGTAACCAAACTTTAAGTGTATCTCCAAACTTCCGTACCTGAACTAACTTGCTTTAAAAGGATATTTATTTCGAAACTGCTATGTTTTGTGTTTTCCAAAAGAAGAATTTTTCTCACATTTTCGTAACACAGTTTCAACCTGCATATATGCACTTAGTGTTTACTGACTTTGTTATTTTTCGTTTTTAAAAACATCTTATTTATTGTAGCGTCTTGATAAAAAGTCTTACGTGTGTTTTTTCAAAGAAACATAAAAGGTATAATTTTCCATGAGTCAGATCAGAAAGCCTTTGACATCTTTATTAAAGGCATAATTCGTATCCAACCGAATATTGGTTTAACTAATGCGTATTAACTAAAGTAATGGACCATCAAAGACATCGGTACCCTACATCTTAACTGCGCTCAATTGAAACGATGAGGGTCAATTGTTCGATACGCTCAAAATCTAACATACGCGTTCACGCTTAAGTCGTCTCTATGACCGGGTAATAATACATATAATAGTATTTTTACATTTTACTATTTACGTCGTTATTCTCCTTAAATAATCGGTCGTCATATAAGGTTGCACAGATCGTAAAAGGGTATAAGCGAATGTAATGATTATAGAGAACCATATAATGTTTATATTCGTATACCAATAAATTCGATATAATTCAGTGTAATTTTGTTACAACTTATTTAATATATTTTTTACTGTAGTCAATAACTTTATTAGGTTTTTTATGACGAAGTTGCAGAGGGGATGTCAATGCAATGATTTCGAAATTAATTGTACTTGTGGGGTTATCTGTTACTATATTATTATCGTTAATAAAATTATAACAGTTAAATAAGATTTTAATATTATCAGTTATTTACAAAACGATTACGTAAATTTCACATCACTTCAAATAATTAATTGCAACTTTACTATTTCAAAACGCGGTATTTTCGATAATCGACTTTTTACTATACCAAACAACCTGTCGATAAATATACAAAAAGTATAAATATTTTTGTTTATTATAGGATGTTAAGCAAATGGGTCGATTGATAATAAGTACATCAGTTGATCCATAGACATTGGAAGTTTAGGAAATATAAGTAATGCTGGAAATTAATACGTTATATCCCTTGTACCTGTAAATTACACTGGATCATTCATCCTTCGAGAGCCGACGTAGCCCAGTTACGAACGCGTGAATGAATGAATGAAATGAATCTATGATTCCGGGTTCTAATCCAAGTAAGCAGCAATTAATTTCCATAATGTTTAACTTGTATTTATAATTAATATCATGCTCGTCGGTGAAACCAAAACTCATAAGGAAACCTGATTTTTTCTAATTGCACTGAAATTCTGCCACATATGTAACCGAACACCACCTTTTTCTGAACGGAAGAGGAGAATTTAGATCAGGAGTCTGATAATTACAGGTTTACTTACTTTATTCATCTTTCAATCTAGAATACAGCAATACCGATAGATTTTTGGCGATATTATAAATGACGAGCTTGTTGAACCAGACTAAGACCAACGTATAGTTCAATTACAATAGTTTTAAAACCAACATTACCAGTTATATAGAACTCTCCAAATTGTATCGGTTATTCACAGCAAAGTCTGAATTGACTCTGAATTAAACGAGTTCAGACGTTGTAAAGTTTTACTTAATTAATTTCAGCAAGTTCAGAAGTATAAACATCAAGAGGTTTTGATTGCTTAATATCAATGATCTTGGAGAGATTTTCGGTTTGAAATGTATGTTTTTTTCATTTTACACACTACACTTATGTATTTTTTTTTACTTTTTACTATTGGCCTTATTAAAGCGCACCTTGTATTAGGAAGTTAATTTAGTATTTCGTTACGTGTGAACTAATAAAGTCAAGTCTCTTAAGAATTGCAAAATGTCATATATATTTTAACTATTGTAATCATGAAAATGTAAGTAACGTAAGTTACGTTTTAATTTTTTGTATAAATACTTTAAATTATTTGTTTAATTATTTTACACTTAACAAATATTGTACGTACTTAACGTAAAAAGCTCTAATCAAATGCACGTTAATTTAAAAATATAACTGATAGTATTTCCAAGAAGCAAATTAGACATTACGAGCATTTATCGGCAGTTCAAAGAAGTTGTAAAAATAAAGCAGGATATGTCGCATCACGTGTTCCTGATGTAGTATGTATGTATATGTTTATCCTTGTCTTTCTTGTTTGAACAGTGTATGACCATCTCTGTCAGTGGCGTTAGGCATTTCCAAGAAAGTCCAGAACATTTTATTGCTTAAATTATTTTCAAGTCTCCACAAGGTTAACGGGCTTGTGTACTAATATTTTATGGTATTTGGAAATATCGACTAAGCTTACTGTAAATATTTTTTACTTTTTCATTTGTTTTACGATATATTCTACAATTGTATATAGTCTAATATTTTGAAACATTGTTGAAAAAGTGGTACAGTAAGAAAAAAAATGACCACACATGAAATATATTTTACTACTTTACTTCGGGTTAAAATTATAATAATAGCAAATGTATTTAAATATGAATTCATTAATTAAGTCTTTTTTAATTGCCTTAAATTGCCTATCCTCACAAACTTTCCTTCAATGTTATAACATATTTTATATATATATATATATATATATATATTTTTTAAACCTACTTTACATTTAAATTTAACCATATTTGTAAACAAATGGCTTAAAATCGGCAAAGTTATTTTATAGTAAATACAAAAAATAATCCGTAACAGCCTGTGAATGTCCCACTGCTGGGCTAAAGGCCTCCTCTCCTCTTTTTTTGAGGAGAAGGCTTTGGAGCTTATTCCACCACGCTGCTCCAATGCGGGTTGGTGGAATACACATGTGGCAGAATTTTAGTGAAATTAGACACATGCAGGTTTCCTCACGATGTTTTCCTTCACCGTAAAGCACGAGATGAGTTATAATCACAAATTAAGTACATGAAAATTCAGTGGTGCTTGCCCGGGTTTGAACCCACGATCATTGATTAAGATTCACGCGGTCTTACCACTGGGCCATCTCGGCTTTTCGACAAAAAATAATATGAACGAAAATAAAAAAGGGGCGTTTTCAAAGTTCATTGAAAAACTTCTTCAAAGCTTTAGTAAACTTGTTATGTTTAGTTTAACATAATATTATGTTTGATTATGTTATAAAAACTATCCACAGCTGAGATCTGTCCATGTTTTACGAAAATATAAAAATCAATTTATAAATCCATATAAACATTTATGTTGTACATCCGACAATATTTTATAAGTCAAGTTTGTTCCTTTATCCATCTTGGGTCTTGTAAAGAATATCCTGAAAAAAAGAGACACACAGCTTTAAAAATGTATAAAACGATTAGTGTATCATGATATTTGTACCATATTTTTGTATACTTGATTACGTTATAACACATTTCTTGTTACATATTGTGAAACGTTTTTTTTCATAAACGTCACACATCTCACTTCTAAATAAAATGCGTGCAAAGTTTATTTCGTGCAAATATTGTCCCCGCTTTTATAAAATGTGGTGCACACGTGATTTATATTAATGTACAGCAAAACATCCGGAGATGAAAGGAAGTGAGGACTGACAATCATAAATCCGTTTTAATGAGTAGAACTTTTGAATATGACATGGTTGTATTTAGTTCTCAGCTTCAGATTAGCTTGAAATTTTATCAATTATTTAATTAAAATTACTCTCTCCTCTCTGAGAGTACCTTAAACAGTAACATCCTCTATCTATATATTATCTATATGGCTATTTAAGAATGATTCATCTTAGTTAATATTTTTTTAACGTCGACCAGGAGACGAATCATAAAAAAATTGGTATATAAAAGATTCCATGCATACTTGTTCGGTTTTGAGGTCGCAATCTTAGTATGATTTGTAAATTTTTCATACACGTGAGCAGACATGCTACAGATTATATTGATTATGTAAATATAATAGCATTAATATAATACATAATAAATATTACTCATTTTGTTTAGTCATTAATAACGGAATCCGAGTTATGTTTGATTCTTAACATTTATTAAACTTTATATTAATAAAGTTCTTCATTTTGAAGTAAACTAAAATTTTCATCGCTAAAGGACTGTCTCAAGGTAAAACAAAGTTCTTGAGTCTTTGAACCATTTATTATTAATTTAGCTAACTTGATAAAGATGTTATCTTGAATTTCTTATGATAACTGTTAGAAATGTTCTATATAATTCCAATATTAAAGAAAGTAGACTGCTTATGAGTATAGATAGTACTTGGATTTTTAAACCTGATTGGTAACAAAAATCGTCTTGCAGTTTGGAAATTTATAGTGCTTACAATCTTGTTCCTCAAAAAGCAGATGTAACAGTTGATACTGCGTTTGAGATGAAAAAAAAACTCTTTTCCTTACCATCGGATTATAGTGAGGAAGAAGAGAGCGCGCACACTTGTAGACTGTAATAACACCTCCAAGCGCTATCTCGAGTAGATAATCTTCCCCTAAGAATAGACGCAGGTTGAAATAAATTAGGATGAATTATCATTATTATAATATCTAATAATATCGTCTCGTTCTGAGTCGAAAGAGATCTACCAAAAAAATGTTATCCTGTCCGTTTATACTTATTTACTGCTGTATATAGAAATTAATTATCTTTATTTGGTTACTGATACATATATTATATTGTTACTTTACTCCTATAACAATATTTAGATTAGTAAGTAAAGAATATACTTCAATTATCATTTTACAAAATACAATTAAACATTAATAATAAACGAAATATTGAATAAGCTATTTATACGTAAATACATAATATGTAATAATATATTCAACATGTAAATCAAGGAATAATTAGCTGCATACTTTTTATCAACTATATAATATTGTTCTAATTTTATCGTATGAATATCATTCAATTCAGTAATACTATACCTGTAAACTTTGTAGTTGAGTCTCGCTTTCTTACTTCGCGTCGTAAAAAAAAACATTTCACGATCGCGAGTGTCGCCTGACGCATGATGTCAACGAAATGTATTAATAATTTTATAATACGATTCAAATGCAATATCGAAAATTCATGTTTTCAAAAATAGTTCGTTTAAGGTCCGATGGCGGCGCTTTACAAAAGTCATATAAATTTTACCTGCGATGATAAGAAATCATACTTTTCGGAAGTTCTTCGCGCGTACACTGTTCCACGTTCCGTTATTTATTTATTGCATTGCAAACAAAACTGGTAAGTCGATTTTATTTCTAAATAAAACTATATAAAATAATGCAATAATTAAAACGTTCTTCTGTGTCAATCGAGGATAATTTATTTATAAATTTTTGTAGAAAAAATATGTTAACCCATTAAAATCTTCTAACTTTAAGTGTATGTTTTTTTTTTTTATATTAATGTAACAGTGAGCACTTTTAAGTGTTATTTTAAGTTTATAATTATTTTTATACTGACGGAAGATGTTAAAAAATAAGCTGCACTTGACTTTAAAAAAACTGCGTATCTGTAATCAATATTCCAACCCGTATATAATCTTATTAAATGTAAATTAAATACGAAAATAGATTAAAACTATTTAAATAAGAGTAGTAGCAATTATTAAGAAATAGACTTCGTTGAGATATTTTAACAATATTGGAATACTTACGGAATATGAACAACAATACTGTGTCCTGGAATACATTAATTATTTTTAAAGAGAAAAAGAAATAAATATTGACTAAACACGCGAAGTAAAGAAAAGTCTCAATTTTCCGTATCTGCAAAATCTATTCATTCTTCCTTGGGTAAGGTGCTCACTATTGTGATGAAGTTCTATAAATACTTGTTTAGCTTTTCCAATCACTAAAATGAAATGTCACGTAAAAATATTGATAAATAAAGCGTTTTACGTTCATAAAAGATGATGACGAAACTACGTGAAGTTAATATAAATAGATTTCATTCAGTCTTGATTTACCTTTAACAAGAGGTGGAAGAGGACATCAGTGTAAAATTGACGACTGTGTTATTATTGATAAGCTTTAATAAAATAAAAAAAATTATGATGGAAATACTTTGACGATACTGTGAAAAAAAAACAAACAAATTTTCAACATACTTATTACATATTATATTACTATGACTTAAAACGACTGCATATAAAAAAAATCTTGACAGGTCTAATTTATGGATAAATGTTTATCATATTGGATTTGGAATATTACATCACGTAAACTATTTAAATCGTAACCCGTACACACAATACAAGTCAAATAATAATAAAATTATTCCATCACGACGAATACTTGCATGTTTAAGCATGTGCATTGTGAAAAAGCCGTATGTTTGTGTAAAATAATTACCTGTATACAAGTTAAAGATAAGCTTGCAAACTAATTAATCGTTATCAAACCCGTCTGAGAGTATATAAAATATGACATGATGGCGTTCCAACGATACTCCAGAAATTTTTTCAAAAGAAAAGTGCATTTTTTTGCCTCATTAGTATATGGAAAGATGTGTTTTTCTGTATATTTTTTACAATGAATAAACTCAAAATTAATAAACCGATTTTAAAAGTTCTTTTATCTTTAAAAAGCTATATTATTAGCGAGTAACAAATTCTTTATTTTCAAAACAATTAGAGATCACCACGAAAATTGCAATAATGTAACCCGAGGTATCTATTTTTTTACTATAATAATATGTAAAATAATATATTACCTGTTTATAGTCATCATTGCCTACTAAAAAGTCCGCGAGATTATATATATAACTATTATAGTTAAGACACAATGACTGCTTTTTGTTCAAAATAGTCAATAAAAACACGGATAGAATCGAAAGACTATGACATTCGTTTCATATATTTTATCAACCTTAATTAAAGTTTGATTAAACACATATAAATTCCTCTTTAAGTTATTCCAATTGGACGTTTAGTTTAGAAGTAAAGATTGGTACAATAATGCAAAAAGTAATAAAATGCCGCGACGTGAGCGAACCACGGATATCAGGAGCGAACTGCTACTACACTTACGATTAGTCTATTATTTATCAGTACATTTTATTTTTTCAGTTTAATAGTACGTTTGTAATTTATATACATTTTTTATTATTGATATATTAAAACGATCTATATAAAAATGTTTGCCGACCGACTACCTCGTTGGTCTAGTGGCTTGATGTAAGGCCTCAGACCCGGAGGTCCTGTTTAATTCCCATGTCGGGCCAGTAAAAAAAAAAGTTAAGGCCTTTTTCTGTCAGAAAATTTTCAATAGCAGCCCGGAGTCTGGAAGTTGGAAGTGTGTATACTTCCGTGCCTCGGAAAGCATGTAAAGTCGTTGGTCCTGCGCCTGAAATCTTTCCGGTCGTGTCGGATTGCCGTCCCATCGGATTATGAGAGTTACGGAATAGAGAGTGCACCTGTGTTTGCACACACACTTGTGCACTATAATATGTCCTGCGTAGTTGGCTAATTTCTCTTGAGATTGGCCGCGGTGGCCTAAATCGGTCTTGAGGACATTATAAAAATACTTATGGTGCTGCTTCATATATATAAGGAATAGCAAAAACTGGCGCAAAGAATTATGTTTCATTTGTATGAACCATGTTTACTCAGTGATAAGCCTTTGTGCAAGCCCGTCTTGGTAGTTATCGCCCACTTGTCACATATTCTACCGCAAAACAGCAATACTTAGTATTGTTGTGTTCCGGTTTGTAAAGTAAGTGAGCCAACGTAGCTTCAGCCACATGGGAAATATTAACATCTTAGTTCCTAAGGCGCATTGACGATGTAAGGGAGGGATATTATTTCTTATAGCACCGATGTATATGAGTGGTGGAGAATCATCAGATTGGCCAGCCAGTCTGCCTGCCTGCTCATATTATAATTAAAAAAAATTAAATAACGTTTTCTAGAGGCATGTCTCTTAATTTTGGATCTCTTAAATTTGAATCTACGATGAGCTTACAAACAGAAACCGTAGACGGAACTGTTAAGAGACTTAAGAAGTTCAGATAAAATTATGAAAGTGTTAGTAGTTTTAAAATAAATGATACCTACATGATATTTATTAAGATAGACAATTGTTACTTGGACGAAGTTGTGGCGGGCCGCTAGTATAACATAAATTTATAATTCAATGTAATGCATATTAAAAAATTGAAATATATTCAAATTATAACCTTAAATGACAATATAAGTCACAGACAATATTTCATGAACTATTTATCATAATTAAACATTGTATCTATGCCACCGTAAAATTGTAAAAGCGCGATAAAATTGTGAGCATTTTTACAATTTTTACTTAAATATACACGTTATGTTACTGCATATAACACGTTATATGCGCGGTTGATAAAATTTTTTCGAAAGTTAAAAATTTTGTAACATTATGTAAAGAAAGTAAACCAACTACCATATTATTAAAATGTAAGAATAGCGTACGTCTATTCTTTTTATACATAAAATCGCTTTATTTTTTCTGTTTTGAACGAATATCAATGTTGACAGGAGTTTGAATTTAATTCAACGGTTTCGCTGCTACATCATTCTATCTATATGTGATATCTTACGTCTCACTATTGTTATTTTTTTTAAATGTTATATTATTTTGTGTATTCAAATATAATTAATAATTTCTATGCCAGCTAAAGCTAGTCAGTCTACGGCAGTCTATGTTGACCTGAGTTTAACCTCAATACTTTTGTATATTGTATGTATACAGCTATATATAGCTTAATTAGAATTAGCGGAATAATATGTCAGTGACACTAAATAATTTAAATGTATACAATTGATATCCAAAACCTACGGTCAATACAATTTGGAATAGAATCAAAATAAGTATTTAAAACAAACTGTATTTAACAAATAAGATAGATCCACATATATATCTGTATATAAAATAGAAAAAAAGTTCCCGTGGCACACACCCACTGCTTTAATAAATAATTAATTCTTATGAGCTAATACTGGGATTTACTAGTTCATTTCTTCGTTTCTTTTAAATATATTTAACTATTTAGCAATAAAGTGCATAAATAAACTTTTACTATCTAAATTTCTTATGGGTTCTGAGTGAAAATTTATCTGTTCGTATCATGTATTTTTATGGCTGTTCCAGCATTCAGCAAGCATTTATTTGTTACAGTTACCAGCTCAGCATGACACCCTCCGTTGTTGAGTTCTACAAAGGGAAGAACATTTTAGTTACGGGAGCGACAGGTTTCCTTGGTAAGGTAAGAACAAAATGCGTCATAGATAAAAACATCTTCATAGGCAAATTCAAACAATAGGACTTCTTTAAAAACAAACTCGAAACTCTCTGAATAAAATGAACGTGAAATCTCAGATAGTAATATGTGACATTGACTTATTGAATACACGCATCAAAGTATATCACCTTAAGTTGATTGTCAACATTTCACGGGTGAGTAATGAAGTGAGTTCTTATAGAATAGCATAACAGGCCACAATTGTGATATGCTGTGGTATATACCGTCAATCCAATATTACCTAATTATATGTTCTTAGTATACTTACATACTATTTCTGTTGCTAAGAAGGTTGTTAATTTTTACCCAAGCCAGCACTACGGAAAATTCATGACGTGCTTAATTTGTATGTGTAATTATTTATCTCGTGCACACGATGGATGAAAATCTTTCATATGTGAACCTGAATCAGAGCAGCGTTACGGAATAATTCCCAAAGCCTTATACTCAAAAGAAGATAACTCCTGAGCCCGGCAGTGGGAGGTTTACAGCAATATACATTTTATATTTGTAATAAAAAGGTAGACGAGCAAATTAAACATCTAATAGTAAGTGGTCACCACCGCCTGTAAACATTGTCACTGTGAGAAATATTAACTATTATTTAGGAGATAAAATCTCATGTATCCCTTTAATTACACTAACTCACCCAAACACAGTAATAAAAAGTTATGACGCTTAGCGGTAGAACGGCCACTAAGTGAGTGGTACCTGGTGGTGAATGTACTCAGACAGGGTTTTCACACACACATCACAGTACATAATACAAGGAAATACTTTATTCGGTATTTTTGTCATTAACCGTAAGAGGTTTTGTCCATATTATGCTAATTTAGTCCATAAAATTAACTTAATTGTTTCCTATGAGTTTTACTACTAACTGCAAAGTAGTACATTAATACATGATTTATTATTGTTTTATAGGTATTAGTCGAAAAGTTGCTAAGAGCATGCCCCGATGTTGGCATCATATACCTTTTGTTGAGGGTGAAAAAAGGTTTGACAGAAGAAGAAAGACTGAAAATACTCTTCAATAACAAGGTAAATATTCTGCATTCATTGAAAAATATAATTTTAAAATGTTATAAATTTCTACTAAAATAATATTACACATAGCAAAATATTATCAACTATTTTTCAAATTCACGAAAAATTAAAGATAACCTATAAAATATACGTGATATATATGTTTATGATATTTGCTGTAACTGAATATTGAGAGCAGTCTAGAGGGATTGACGTTAATACGTTTTAGATCAAAGTAAGTAGATAAAATAGGCGACTCAAAAATAAATATGACTACTATATTCAAATGACAAGATATACAAAATAAGATAAACAAACCATAGGATTATATATTTTATTCAATATGCTTAAAAAGCTCTGCTATATATTACCACAAATAGCTTTTGATGAACATACATTTAGTTATAAAATAACACTAATCCACTAGAAACTGTGATACCCGATTTCATGTAACTTTAATAGTTCCGATACCAACTTCATGATTCTAGAATGAATTACCAAAAAATATTGTAAATCAGGACCGAATATGACGATATAATATCAATTCAAGGTCAAACTTGTTTATATATATATATATACTTGTTTATAAATATATATATACTTGTTTATATACCTTATAAATAGTAAATAATTATAAAACAATCATTCAAATAGAACTTACTTAATGTTGATATTTCTTACTTTATAGATATTTGAAAATCTACGTGAGAAGCAACCAGATGTATTTAAGAAAATAAAGTTAGTCGCTGGAGATATCTTGGATGATAACTTGGGCCTCTCTAATGACGACGTTCAAGAGTTGAGACGAAATTGCAATATTGTGTTCCATAGCGCTGCTTGTGTTAGGTGCTGACCTAATTTTATTTAACGTTATAACTAAATACGTAATATTAAGCCAACGAGGTACGCGGTTCTCCAAACTAGAACCTCTAGGTACTTCATTTTTTTGATTGAGAAACACGAATCAGATGTGAATATTAACGATCGCTTTTTTCAGATTTGATCAGAATTTAAAAGATGCAGTCAACATGAATACCAATGGTACTCTGCGACTTCTAAAGTTGGCTGAAACAATGGAAAATATCGAAGTATTTTAAAAACAATATTTTATTTACGTATAGCTTAAAATTAATTTTATTCATGCCTTAAATTTTTGTAATAGTTCCAATTGCTTAAAATCAAATTTTGGACTAAATAGTATTAAGGTCCCATGGATTTGATTCTGTGTTCCATAGAAATTTGTCTGTGAATCTTATTTTTTTTTATCTTTAATATTTCTCTTTTTCATGACAGTTGATTTTGCTATTTCTACACTTATATTTGGTTATGCTTTAAAGAAAATTTTAATTAAAAAACTTTACAAAACTGCTAATACTTGGAATTACAAATTGAAACTTTATAGCGCCCGAAAGAAAAAAATTAAACCCGACCAAAAATTTTTAATTCTTAGGCGTTCGTTCACCTGTCTACAGCCTATTGTCGATGTGAGTTAGAAGTGTTGGAAGAAAAATTGTACCCAGCAGTACATAGTCCCGAGAAAATTATTGATCTAGTAGAATGGCTCGACGACAAAACATTAAGCTTCATAGAGTCAAAGTAAGTAAAACAATATAATTTGTAAAAGTTTAAAGAAATTCACGTACAATTTTGCTTATATAATGAAATTATTTTACTATTTTAAGCTGTATGGTACTTTTAGATTGATATCGTCTGAACCCAATACTTACGCCTATACAAAAGCGATGACGGAAGATCTTGTAGCGCAATTCAGTTCCAAATTTCCCATTGCAATTGGACGACCGTCAATTGGTAAATAATTTTGTTCTTTCAATAGCAATATCAGCCTATAAATGTCCGTGATCTGAGCAGCTCCCTCTTTTATTAAAAAAGAGACTTGTGCATACACATTTGGTAAATTTAATCGCCATGTGCAGGTTTCCTCACGACAATCTTCTTCACTGTCAAGTACAAAAAGAAATAAAAACACTTGTTTTTTTTACATTTTTTTTTAAATTGAGAATGGTTTATTGGCAATGTTTTGTAATTGAGATTTAAAAATATATAATTTACCCAAAAGTATCTACAGGATCAACAGTTTAATGATTCTATTGATTTATTTTAAAGTATAGATTTGATGACAGTGTACATGAACAATTGAAATGTTATTTTATGGAAAAGAAAATATGATTTGTCATTTAAAACTCTAATAAAGTAAATGACTAACACTAATGATTTAACATTAAGATTAAAATTTGTGGACAAGTTGACCTTAAAAATTAAAGAATTTCATGTGCAGTTGTAGCAGCCTGGAAGGAACCTTTGGTTGGTTGGGTTGATAACATCAATGGACCGACAGGACTCCTCATCGGTAGTGGTAAAGGTAAAATTCCTTTAATTATTCATATTTTCAAGGTATAATATACAAATAGAAACTTAGTTTTAATTTTGCGTCGATTTTTTTTGTAACATTTATTGTATTAAGATTAATTTTTTAACATAATTTACTCGGTGGTGAGGTCATGTCTAGATAGGTATAGAACCATTTTCATTCAATATTCTACTGCCAAACAGTCACACTTTGTTATTTCGTGTACTAGAAATATGATGACGTTTTTATCTTAGTACAATTACTTGTTGGTGCACTGTAAATGAAAAATAGTTATACATATTACTAATATTAATTATGTTTATGGACAGTGAGAAAAACTAATTAAAATATGACTAATGATTCGTCAGCCTTTAATTTAAAAACCATATAAATAATAAAGCATTTACAATAAATAAAGTTCTCGAAAAATCTTCAAGGATATCCATTTTTAACGATATTTATATATAATACTTTATCATCCATCATTACACCCAGACTGATTTTAATATTCACTCACCTAAGCTTTCATTTAGTGCCAATGCCTACGCCAAAATATTAAAAAAAGTTTAGGTTTTACACACATCATTTAAAATTTGTTTTTATTAATGGTTTGAATCCAAATGAAATCCAATGCTGAACTATTCTAAAGAAGGTCCACGAAGTATAAACAAAATCACATTAAAATTAAGTGGTGCAAACCCGAATGATTGGAACCTACACAAGCGGTTAATATTCACTTGCCCTAACCAGTCGAATTATGTTAATTTTAGGTGTGATACGCAGCATGCATTGCGAGCCATCGTACTTAGCAGATGCGATTCCAGTCGATGTAGTCGTCAATGGATGCATTCTAATAGCATACACCACCGCCTTGGATAAGTTAGTTAATTCAAATGATTCTTTATGAGAATAGATATTATATTTATAATTTATTCGTTATCTTCTCCCCAATAATATAATAAGCAATCCATAATAAGCAATAATCAGTCCATTAAGCTCAGCAATATGATTATTATCTTAAAACAAAGAAGCACCTATATCTAACTATATCCCTTGTATAGGTATATAAGAAGCAATGTCCCGAGTATTAGCTCTTGTGCATATAAAATTATATTTATGCTATACTATAAGTCATGTTAGCTTTGTTCGCAATGTATATTTAATTATTAAAGTTACTCCTTTCATCAACAGGCCAAAAGATGTTCGTATTTTTAACATGACACTATCTGGTATTCTAAAGATTACGTGGCGAGAAATCATCGAGTTAGGTACGTTTTTACATTTTTATTTAATTAGTGAAATATAGTTTTAATGCTATTTTTTTAAAGGAAATATAGTTTGTGGACTAGCTTGAATGTATACGTTTATACGAATACGCTCTAAGCTTACTAGGAAAAGATCCGAGTAGATAAAGTATTGCTTGCACTCAATAACTGGTGGTAGAGCTTTGTGCAAGCTCGTCTGGGTAGGTACCACCCACTCATCAGATATTGCAGTACTTGATATTGTTGTGTTCCGGTTTGAAGGGTAAGTGAGCCAGTGTAATTACAGGCACAAGGGACATAACATCTTAGTTCCCAAGGTTGGTGGCGCATTGGCAATGTAAGCGATGGGTAACATTTCTTGCAGAGCCAATGTCTAAGAGCGTTTGGTGACCACTTACCATCAGGTGGCCCATATGCTCGTCCGCCTTCCTATTCTATATAAAAAAAAAACAAAAACAAAATGATAGGTAACTATAGTTAGTAACTAGTTATAATATGGCTTAATTGAAAATAATGAATAATAATCTACTAATAATCTACTACTAATTTTCGTACGTATAATATATATATATATATTTGTTCTTTTATAAGGTAAGAAGTGGGTTAATGAATATCCTTTTGCGGTCGCATTATGGTATCCTGGAGGTAACATCAAGTCTTATTGGCTTACACACCAAATTGCACATATCTTCACTCATGTGCTGCCAGCATATTTTGTCGATATGTTGCTACTCTTATTGGGGAAGAAGACATTGTAAGTATCTTATTGGATAAGATAAGAGAAGAAGATATCGAAACAAGATATCTTTTTTATTTTCTTGTAATGTGAAATTTACCGACATATATTTTTAGAAGTACGATATGGTAAATGTCTGTAAATGTCCCACTGCTGGGCTAAGGACTCTTCTCCCTTTTTGAGGAGAAGGCTTTGGAGCTTATTCCACCACGCTGCTCCAATGCGGATTGGTGGAATACACATGTGGCAGAATTTCAGTGAAATTAGACATATGCAGGTTTGCTCACGATGTTTTCCTTCACCGAAAAGCACGAGATGAATTATAATCACAAATTAAGCACATGAAAAACTTCTGTGGTGCTTGCCCGGGTTCCGGAACCCACGATCATCGGTTAAGATTCACGCGTTCTTACCACTGGGCCATCTTGGCTTATTTTTTTTAGAAAACTATGGCAATTTTTATTTTATTCAGGTTAATTATGACATTATTCAAATCAGATTGTAACAAACAAAACGACATCAATTAAGAATAAAAATTGCAATTTCACGAGTAAATTAAAAATATTCTTAATTTTAGTCTTTATTTATTGCCACACTAAGGCCTATTTTTATCACAACATAAGTTCGAAAGATTCACTCTTTCATAACATACTGAGATTTGTGTTTACAATAACACGTCAGTATGTTATGTATACTCATATGACAGACTAACTTCCGTAAGCTACTTTGATCTAAGATATGAAATACTATGTTGACTATACGAATCTTCTACAAAGCGCAAGTAAATAATCATTTAAATGATTTATATTTTAACTAAATCAACCAAAATTTAAAAATACTTACGTCAAACTTATATTTTCAGCATGGTCAATCTTCTAAACCGTATCAGCCACGGTCTAAGTATCTTACAATACTACACAACAAAGGAGTGGCATTTCAAGAATACCAACTTTCTGTCGCTACAGAAGCGAATCACTGAATCAGAAAATGACACATTCTATACAGACGTTTCGACATTAGACCGAGATGAATATTTGAGAAACTATGTCATTGGAACGAAATTATACACACTTAAAGAAGATCCAGCGTCTTTGCCACGAGCTAGGAAACTGCATAGAGTGTAAGTTGAGAAATTTTTTTTTACTCTACGACGGTAAGCTAATTTTATTTTTGGTCCAAGATTGATGTTGTTAATTCTTCATACATCATCGAATGACTGATGATAATAGAAAGTACTCTTCATCTAAGCGTTCAGCTTTTATTAATTATATTTATAGATATGAAAAAAATTAGGATCAAATCTACTACTTTACTCACCGTTCAATGTCAGTGAGCTTACTTGTAATCTTCTTATGTAATATGTTGACTGACTTGCTGATTTAGTCGCTAACTTATAAGACTTTAGACGCCAAAGTCCTGAATTCAAACCCAAATTAAGTTATTTTGTCAATAAAACAATAGCGACATGGAGCTTGGCAGTTGGCAGTGTTTGCCAGGTGTTTGGGATTTGCACACATGCTTGTGCACTATATGATCTCCCACCCAGTAGGCCAATCGCCATTGAGATTGTCTGCCGTGACCATCATTATCAATATCTCTAATTCATGTGTAAATTATTTTAAATTTTCTTTTCTTTATTTTACAGGCGTTACTGGCTTGACGTAATCACAAAAGTCATATTTTATTCCCTAATAATATGGTTTTTGTATTCAAAATGCGGTGTAAGGTCAATACATAAGTACTTTTCTAGTGAAGTCAATATTGACAAAAGGAATATTGAATTTGGTGAAGTATAAAATCTTTTGATATTGTTATTCAGGAACGGAAAGTAAATAAAATATATATTTTTTATAATTTTATTTATTAAGCATAAATATATTAACGTTAAAGTTAAAATAAATGATTTTCTAATAACTGTAGTTTATTTGATAGCGTCATACGTACAACAGATTTTAATCAATGAAATGTTCTAAGATACCTTTGTACATGTATCATATAAATTTAAGGTAGCCTTTTTTCCTACGTAATACGTGAAGGTTTGCAATTAAAATACGTATTAGGTCATTGATACAATGGATGAAAGCTGTCATATTGTGCGTACTTTATATGACCTGGTAGAAAAGGTGAGATTAAAATTACGAATTATATATGTAAATAGATAAAACATCGACAGCCATTCAAATAAAATAATACTTCAATTGTAGAAAAATCATATCGCAATAAAAAATAGCCTTCTAATAAATAATTGGATGTAAGGTTTAGAGATGAAGAATATTTTTATTATTGAATATAGCTCTAGTTACGTCATGCATAAAGACTATTATGCAAAATTGTTTATTCCGACCCCTTCTGTACATGAATAGCTAAACTACGTCCCTGCTTTGATATTCCTTCGGTTCAATATTTTATCAGAATCAAACTCCAAATAAGCAATCGCGTTATGTTTTATTCATATTATCTATTCGTGCACTGATCAAGCTAGATTTGCTTCGTAATACCTATATTTTATTAGTTTTTATAAAAAAATCATATTACTTATTTTGAACAATTTTCGTTCATGTTCAATCATGTTAATTCATTTTCGTAATGTTAAAATTATGTTTCAATTTAATAAATGAATAAATATATTCAAAATAAGACAGATATATTTATAACTACTTAAAATTATTATTTTTATCATGATAGTATTTGAAATGTAATCACAAAAAAAGTGTATCTATACAAATAAATAAAATTGCAGGGTATGTCTGTGATTTCAATATACTGCCTTTTTTTAAAGATAATTAAGCGATATACCAAAGCCAAAATAATCTTTATTTATGGACAACATAAAAGCTTTTTGATTTGGAGAATAATTATATTATATTATACTCATAATTATCTTATATAATTCATCTCGTGCTTGGCGATGAAGGAAAATATCGTGAGGAAACCTGCATGTGTCTAATTTCACTGAAATTCTGCCACATGTGTATTCCACCAAACCGCATTGGAGCAGCGTGGTGGCAGCGTGCAGCCTTCTCCTCAAAAAGGGAGAGGAGGCCTTTAGCCCAGCAGTGGGACATTCAGAGGCTGTTACGGTACGATACTCGTAAGTCTAAATAATACTGCTTAAAATAATAATAGATGAATGAAAAAAATATTTATTTTGATATAGGTGAGAGACCTTTTTAAATTATTAAGAATCCTCTCATTGAGGTACACGTCGTTTCGTCATACCTACTGCATTCGTAATCGTAACTATATGTATAATGTATTATTGGTGATTAAATGTAAAAATACCTCTAGATATTTCTTAATTTTACGCGTATTATTATTTTGTGTAATAGAACGTCGCATGCTAACATGCATGCATATAGTTACAGCTAATTCCATGTTCTAAGTTTTCTATCGCACGCCACAAATAAATAGCATTCTTGAAACCCAATTTGGCTTTACATATTTTTTTACCGTCCGCTCAGGTTCGATATGTCGTAAATTCGTAATCCCGACAAATTGCTTGGCCACCGGCACGTTGTAGATACCGAGTACCATACAAGCGATACTGGTTTTACACTTCATTTGCTTGACAGATAGCCTCGATTTTATCTATTACTGCTTCTATAAATTTATCTAAGTATAAACAAAAATGTGAAATACTGCGGAATTCTATTCATCACGGTCTTCTTATATTGTATTAAAAAATATATTGTACTTTATATAATTATTTGTTATTGTATGAGAGGTAATGTTCTGACTGACTAAATATCAAACAATGTAAACAATAAGAGAGAAAGAGATAAAGATAAATGAAATCAAGTTTGGATGTGACCGTCCATTCTCGGTTATTATGCTCGACATAACATTATTTCTATCTTCTTCTCGTATCATTATGTGTTATTTTACTTATGAAATATTTAAATAAATTAATGTATGTATATAATATCTATATAATTATAATTTGAATGTAATCTAAAATTTCGTACGTACGTACGTTAATTTTAGTATTTTTTTTTGTTTTAGTTACTATGTAAATATACATTTAATCAAATAATCAAATCAAACATTTCTCGTAGTTCATAATAATTATAGTGCAAAAAGCCAAAAGAAAATTATTTGAAAGACGAAACGTAACAACGTTATACATAAGTTTCTTTATTCAATCAGGTATTCTAATTGTTTATCGTTTTAACATACTTGGTAAAACTAATTCAAACTTTATTAACGGAATTCCACCAAAAACAATGTAAACGTCGAAGCTTAAAGACTAATTCTAACGACTTTACGAACTACGACTAAAAAGGCGAAGTTTATGACGATATCGATTTCTAATGGAAACTTAGCGAAAAGTAATTTCATCTGACGTTTTAGTCTCCATGGGTTTCGGAGACCATTTTCTCGGAGTGGAATAACAAATTGAAAACAATATTTTAAGTCCCAAATGCTTTATAGTGAGTGGAAATATAAACTTAATCTGACGTTGACAAATTTACCGAAATGTCGATATGACTATTCTCATAGAAATCATGTACCATAAATCAATTTAAATAAAATGTCTTATCGCTAATAGCCCCATGAAGCACTGATTCATCAGAAGAGATTCCCTGATATATAGATGGCTCTTTTATAGTTTATGTGTCTTCGTCTGTTAATACTTGTGTATTAACAGACGAAGACGACAGAATTCGTCTGTTAAGACAAACTATCTAAATTGTTCCATGATAAGAAAGATAACTTTTCTAGCCAATGTCCTTCCAAGTATAGGATCAAATAGTTTGTTCTGTCACGCTTTATAACAATGGGTCACTAGACTTTCATAAAGTAACAGTCTGTAAGTATCTAACTGCTGGGGACATGGGCTTTTCTTTCAACCAGAAGGATTTAAGCTTCTTTCTCATGTTTGTCCAATTGACGTTGGCAGATAGTTGGACTCACGTTACTCCAATAAGGATACGATACACATTTAGAAGAATATCGTCCGATATCAAAACAATTAAGGACATGAAAATTTGCACCCTCAATTTTTGGTATATCGCATGTGTTGTTGCCATTGGGCCATCTTGACTCGTCATTAAAAAAAAATACGAGTCCTATTTTTAGTATTCTTTTAATTGATGATCTAATTATATCTTTATTATTATAATTAAGTATTCTACGAATGATAAAGTAGTATCGTAACTATAAGTACGGTATATACATATACATTATATTTGTAGGTCCTTTAAAGGTATTAATATTACTATTATAAACTTAATACATAAATAATTATGTAAGTAAAGTAAATAAAAACGTATGGTTTCATTGATAAAAGAATATATTATTATTATTATTATATGAACATAGCGAGGAAGTACGCATACGCACCATGCACACACAAGAGAAGAAAACACCATGCACACAAAGCGGTGGAGCGTGATGACATAAGAGAGCGTCATGCCCTTTTCCTTCACGGCCTACGAGTTTGTTTTGCCCCAAAGCGTACAAAATATCATAAGATAAATCTCAAACAACAAAGTTTGGCAAATGAGATTTTTATAATGATGACTTTTTACTATATACGTTACAAAACGAAGTATAATTTGGCATCAGTTCAAAATGTTTATATAATCTATGCTTTGTATAAAAAAATCTTTGAAAAATAGATGCACTTACATTTCTCAACATATTCTTCTAATCATATATCTTCATAATGTTTTAGTTCAGCTCATAATTATTATGTTTTAAAGTTTATCCTTAAATATTTCTAACCATAAAATTTTGTATCGCGTTAAATAATAATATACATTTAAACTTAATAAAAATAACTTTTCTCTTTTTGTCTTACAAAAATTAGACTTCTTGGTGTAAAATACTTTGATATAATTCAGTTTTACCTGAATAATAAATTAAACAAGCTCCAGATAAAACTACCCACTGGAATCGGCTAAAAGTACCTAATCCTCGGTTTTCCGACTTCGTTAAGAAATTGCTGGCATTTGCTTGATTCCACTGGTAATTAAATTTGAAGAGTTTCAGCGGAGTTTTAATGATAAATTATTGTAAGGTCAGGATTCCTTTAAACTAAAAATCTATTTTAAACTAAATGGAACATATTTTAAATGTTATAGAAATGATAACAACTTTGCCACTTTAATAAATATTTAATAGATCTCTTAATCTCTTTAATTTTTAAGCAAGAAAATATAAAACTTTAGTTTTAAATGCCCTCATTTCTCCATTCTCATTAGGCTTTCAGCTGATCTACTTTTAATAGAGAAGAATATTTATAGAATTAAAAAGAAATTTAACTTTGATTTATGCAAAATTTTAAGTAATTATTTAGAAAATTTTGACAGGTTTAAAAACAAGTATAAATAATTTTATAGATCAAACTTAGTTTCAAACTCTCATTCAATAAGGCATCCTTTTCTAATGAAGCGTCCATAAAATGATTTGATCTTGAAATGTACACTCTAAACTTAAGTTTTAAAGTTCAAAATGATTTGTAGCTTATTTCTAAATTACTTTAATTCAGCAATGTTGGCCCGTCTTAATCCCTTGAGACTGACTCTTTTCTCGAAATCGCTCCAATGTGATTTTCGACTTTTATCTCGAGTTTTATTTCTATTTTCGCCATATTGGACCGGATTTATTAGCCTCTTAGTTAAACACCTAACGGAAAGATTTTAAGACTGAAAAGCTGCTGGATATAAAATTTTATAAAAACACCCATGTAGATTAGTGGCTTTTAGTACATTTTTGTTTATATAAATGTCTTTATTATATTATGAACGTTATAGGATACTATTTTGGTTTATTTTATTTTTTTCGAACATATGAAAATAAAAATGCTTTTCAAGTGAAACGTATAGCTTCAGAAAAACACCAAATGACTATGTGAACTAGGTGTTCACTAGCAGCTATCCTGAGCTTAGTTTACAACTTTCGGCTCTGTCACCCCATCTTATGATGTCACTACCAAATTGTGTTTCAACCACGTTACATATATTTGCAAGGTTTAATATAATTATATAATTAGAAGAATATTAAGTAGACTGTATATAAAAGTGACGCTAACACAAAGTATATTAAAATCATAATCAACATATGATCATAATGTCATCGAAGTTCACAGCGTGATTGATTATTATATAACAGATATATAATATCTACATCGAGAAAAGTACATGTATTATAGATGGTTATTTCAAGAAATTGGTAAAATCTGAACTATTTTGAAAATTCAATTTCGAATTGAAATTTCAATTTAATATAAGCAATGTTTCAACACCATTAAACATTAGATATAATCTGATGATTGCTTTTACACTTTCTTGTGCCTAGACCAGATGTCTTTGATAGTGAAGTGTCTGTTACGACTCCCTTTTGTTCTTTGAATTTCCTTCTCTCTTATCTTTTCGTAATTATCTTCACTTGCTTTTTATAAATATGTATATAGGTTACCTACCCGTCTCTATATAAGCTAATGAATATTATATAATATTGAGGTATTTATTTATTGGTTTATAGAAGTTATGGTTTTAATCATGAATGTATTTGGATGGCGGTGGCATTTCTTTAATATGAATTTTTAAATGACGTAAATACTTTATCATACATTTATATTATTGTACTATCTCATTTTTTAGTGGTATTTTTATTATTTCATACTCATATTTATAGGAGGTGTGTGTGTGTGTGTGAGTGGTAAACCAATGGTTTACCACTCTTTTTAATAACTGATGATCTTTTAATGCCAATATTCTGCCTTTTTTATTCGCCTTTTGGTCACTGTGTTATAAGTATCGAGAGGCAAGTCTCTAGTACCATTGTTACATTTTCCTCAAACAACCAATTTTTTTAATATGTATATAATATATCAGCTCTGGCTTTACTCTAAAAGCAGCGAAATAACAAAATGCGTATTGTGAATTATACTCTCATGCATGTTTTTTGGAACCATTAACAGTAGAAACATCGTATGCTGTCCCATTTATTTGCCATTTTTATGGCGGGACGTAAATTAAGTACCACACGATAAAAATTTCAGTGGAATATTTCATATATGCTAAAGATATTTAAACTAATTTCATACTGTTACCAGTGAACATATTTTACTTAATAAATTATTTTATAGCAACATGTCAATTATCACACACACTGTTTGACAAAATTAGTCTTTATTAAATTCTAATTAAAAGGTAGGTAGTATTATAGGTATTAATTGGAGGTATGGTATAGGTATTTTATTTGTGTTTCTTTTATTCTAACTTTAGTCTGATAGTTATAAACCAAGTGGCAGTGGTCACTACTTAACATCAGAGAGCCATCACGGAAATATTATTGCTGAAGAATTAGTTTCCCACCACTATAGTGGTGGTTGACGAGCTTGTGTGATGCGTTTATCAAAATAATTCTTTAGACGAATTTTACGACACACACGATTTGAGAAGTCGAGTTATGATTTAATTCTTTTTATATTTTGATATTTATATTTAAAAATAAAGGAATAAAAATATTTCTTTTTACATTTTATAACAAAATGAAAAAATGTTAAATAAATTGACGTTTCATGTATAACAAAACTTCTCAATGTCTTTGTTATTAGTTAAATTCCTTTGAACAACAAGATGATAATATTTAAGCTAAAGATAATATGTACTTAAAATACTTAAAATAAAATCAAATTTCAATAGTCTTCTGATTTTTGATTTAAAACATTTTAATAATCTTCATCTGATAAAAAACTTATTGTGCAACAAATTGTTTACGAATTTTCCCTAAAGTTAAGCAGTTTTATATATGTGTAGATAAGAATAGCTTAGTTTTGTCTAGATTTCAAATACGGATTTTTAAAAGCATTTGAGTAAAAAATTTTTCATTTACAATGGGAAGGTCATTAAATCATCAAATCTTTAAATAATTATTCGTTTGTACATTAGTCCATACAAAATAACATTTCTTACTAAACTTGCAATCTTCATAAAAGTTCTGATGTAATCTGGGCTCCATGAATATAATTAAATGCAAACTTGTTAATTAAATTAAAAAAATACTACGAATTTGCGTAGTTTTGAAAGTTTTCTAGAGTAATTTAATAATATAAAACGTGGCCTAAATTTAAAATATCGACGCGAATAAGATTAAAATATATATTTGCGATAAAAAAATTAGGTTAGTTTTAATTTTAAATTTTATAATATATTTTTCAAAACCAGCGCATAATACTAAGTTCATTTATCACCAGGACTATAATTATCGTCAAAATTGATTACACTTTCTGGAAATTCGACTAAAATCCTGTAAATTATTTTCTTTTTGCTTTGAATAATTCTGATTCATATGAAGGGAGACGGTCGGTGTAACATGTAAAAGCATCGTACAATATCACATATCAGATAACTGTACACGAACAGCTCTCCAAAGGATGCATTCCTATTGTGGACACTAAAATTGTTGAAGCATAACAGTCATCCGGGCGTGACACGTCTCTTGATACAAAATCCTCAAAATTTGCACACAATTCTCGACCTTAAGCTAATTGCTTTAAGGGGCATTGTCCCTGAAAATTGCATATCTTCGTATGTATTTTATTGCACTAGGTTTATTCGTCCCTTTAAATAAGCGAGCTAAGGATTTAGATGTTTGTAAGTCGTTTCGACCTAGCCCTAACACGGTTTATACTATTTTTGTAACAATGTTTGAACTGTAGGAAGTGCTAATTGAAACTGAAACAGAATGTTATATAGCTATATTATGCCTGGTTTTATATATTTCTTCGAAATAATTAACAACAATTTGATTCAGATTTTATTTTTAATTCTAGAAACTATAAACGAGATATTTAATTAAAGTATATATATTAATAGTAAAACTATTAAAATATAAAAGTTTGAGTCTTTGAATATTTTTACGTTACTAAGAAACTGATGTCATAAGTGATATATATAAATAGTAAATGACGTAAATTACACTCCAAAACAACGTTCAACGCCCGCTTAATTTCATTAGTAACAAAGTTGTCTACAAATAGATCGATAGCATGAACTCGAAGTAAAAATAAATTCTTAGAAAGTCTTAATCCGTTACAGAAAATTTAACTTTATAAGAAGATGAATTGAATTGAAATTAATTTGAAGATTTCATAAACAAACACAAATTTGTGCAGATGTATCGATACTTTAGATTGACTTACTTCGGCAATTTTTTGTACGATGAAAACTCTTCCTAATTCAATCTCCGCTATCATTGTTTATGATTGTATGTTGACTGCATTTTTAGTCTAGTGAATAGCCTATAAGGTCGCAAATCCCATAGACCAAGTTGCAAGCCCGGGGTCGGCCCCATAAAACATTTTTTGGATTTTTGTCGAAAGATTCTAACTAGCAACTCGTAGCCTGAAAGTTCGCAGTAGGTATTTACACTCCTATGCCTCAGAAAGCATATAAAGACGTTGGGTTTGCATCTGAATCCATCGGATTGTGTGACCGAGGAAATAGAGAGTGCATCTGTATTTGCGCACACATTTGTGCATTATAATAATATGTACCGTTTAGTTGACTAGTCTCTCTTGAAAATGGCCAACTTGGCTAAAATCTTTTAGACGAACATCATCATTGTATGTCCTTTGTTAATATAAATTTTATCACTGGAGCTAACAACATCAGGTACAGAAGTGTATTACAGTAGCATTTTTTTTACTTGCTAGATTTGACACGGGAAAAGGCACCGTATAAATTTGGATATGTATTGTCAGATAGCCAAGTAACAATGATTTGAATCGTTGTATTGTAGTCAAATCTGGTCGTTTTGTGGAGTTGTGGTTTGGCGATAAGAGTGATCTGTGTTAAGTATGAAATAGCCAAATCAGATCTAGGTTTAAAGTTTGGTATCTAGGTATAAACTAAAAATGTAGCCAATTTCTTTTATTAATCTGTAAATTTTCGTCGTTTTACTGATTACATCATATAACATATAAAACTACTGTAGACACTTGTTTGTCTAAAACCGAAACAGCAATACGAACATACTCCGTATCGCTGTGTTTCGATTCCAAGGTTAAGTGATCTAATGCAATAAAAGACAAATAAGAGAAATGACAAGTTGTATCAAAATCGCGTAAAAATTTTAAAATTTTAATCGCTTGTCAGTAAATTGTATATGTGTATATATGATAAATCTATCAAGGTCGACAAAATCTTGAATGGACTTTAAAATATCGCAGTAGCGGAGATAACCCAGATTCTAAGCCACGTACATCCCAGCGGGAATTCCAGTTTTCAAATCCATCCGATTTGTTTTACTATGCTCTTCGTAATGGAATCTGCCATATAGGCCACTGATATCTACTAGACAGAAAAAAGTTACAGACATTGAAAATAGCATATTCTAATTGCATTTTTTAAGAGAAACATGATTTATAATTTGAATGGACAAAAATTTTGTTGTACCTCGAATTTAGACAAAACATAGGGAAGTGCTTATTTTGACATTACCTATAATATTTATGTTTACGTACCAGATATCAACCCAACATTTCAGGTTAAATTACTGACAGGTGATGTCAGTCATAGGATAACAATGATCGGGAGAACAGCGTGGTATATGTGGTGGTAATTGTATATTGCTCAGTACAGCAGCATGAATTAGTAAGCTCCAGATTGTCTTATCTTTATAGAAAATTTAGCTTAAATGTGGTAACTTTATGACAAATCTTTGTTGGTAAAAAGAAAAAAAAACGATTTATTAAAGATTATACAAATATATTTTTAACTTGTACTATATAATAGTGTAATATAGAAATATAAATGACATTGCCCCTTTGTTTGCTAAATGGGTAATATTTCTCTTTAATATTGTAGGTTACTCTGAATAACGATTCGTAATACCATGACTAATTAAACATATAAGCTGCTAATAGGATGGGATACTGTGCTAATAGTTTTATTAAAATTATTGACAGTATTTAGATGAAAATGAGTCATACTACTAATTCGGTTTAAACAGTACTAGTTGAGTCATGATATTTTAACGCATGTTAAATTTGTATTATATTTATCAGTTTTATAAAAATCGCAACATTGGTTGACGTTAACTGCTACACGATACATAAACTTACGTATCATAAATTATCTATAATCTTTCTCGATAAATAGACTATATAGGTAACACAAAATAATTATTGAAATCGCCACACAAACAACGGTAAAACCATAAAAACTCTTAAGCGTGTTGTAATTCATTATTACCTTATAAGCTTGCTTAGAATTATTTAATAAGTTCTTATTCACAATGTAAAATATATGATAATATTTATTAGGATATCCTCAGTTCATGCGTTACGACTTATGTTTAACGAAGACGTTTCAAGTGGACTATGACGAGGCAGAAATTATTTAACAAAACATAATGAGTGCCTGTTATGTCAATTATCTTAAACTATTGTAACACATGGTACGTACTTTGTATAACATAATATTATGATTCTTCCTGATGGTCTAGTGGTTAGCTTGCTTTGTTGCTGATCATAATGTAAGGCTTTTAATTGTTTGCATGGCGAATAATAGTGATTATGTATTATATTCAGATATTTTAAGTGACTGATACTGCAGAATAAACGGAGTTACACACCCGTTCCTCGTACAGTACGTAGATCAGATCTAAATTTAGACTGAACAAGTTATTTAAAACAAATAGATATATTTTAATTTATTATTATTATATATGTATCTAATAACTCAAAATGGTTTTAAAATTTTTGGTGTTACAAAATCTATAGATGATCTAATTTCAATGTTGTATGAATTGAAACTTTAGAAACAAACATACTGACAGATACTTTTGACATGACAAAATTTCATAATTCAAAAACACGTTTTTTCTTTACTTATTATTATTGTTCGTTTATCTGTCTATAATCTAGACGAATTTTAATTAAAGGCAACGTTTCAATTGTTGTATTGAAATGGCCCACACAGAAACTTCTTATTATTATTGTATGTCAATATCATTCCCAACACACACCAAGTTGGAGACTTCATCAAACTAATATTATACGGTGTGAATATTATATTGCTTTATACATTCTGAGATTGAACTCAAAAAAAAATGTTGGGCAAGATGAATTAGAAGAAAAGTAGTTAATCAACGTAAATTTTCCATGATTGGATAAAATGAGGAAGTAGAGTAACCGCACGTGTATTTCTCACAACTGGGCAAAGGAACTGTTCTCCACCTTTTTCTTTTTTTTCACGATGTTGATAAGTTGATGAATTTTAATATATTTTTAATAAATATTTTCATTATTATCAAATAGCATAATTCATAGTATATGTAATTCTAAATACCAGTATAGAAGGCTAGGGTAGCTAATTACTAAATATATTATTTACATTGTAATGAGAAGTCTGTACAAATAAATGTATTCATTTGTTTTGTCCATGCGTCCGTCTGTTATAAAAATTAGCTTGCGGGATTCTTTGACGTGCTATTTTCGTTTCATTACGTCTGCTAATGCAATTAAAATTTTAATTAAATAATTATGCTTTTAAAATGTGGAACCTTTCGAAACTTCGGTGAGCAATTTAATTTTTAAATATTTTGTTTTAAGGTCGAATTTGTTATAATTTTTTATGCATTGTTTATTTCGTTGTACGTACGAAAATGTTTTTATAAATGATATTTTTTAATCAACTTTTTTTGAAAATTGTGGTTATTTTCTATTAAAGATAGTCAATTTGGCAATTACCAGTTGTTTTTATTAATGAATTCATGCTTTGATCTTATTCGAAACATATATCGATTAA
The DNA here is from genome assembly GCA_905147175.2 of Nymphalis urticae. Taxonomy (NCBI): domain Eukaryota; kingdom Metazoa; phylum Arthropoda; class Insecta; order Lepidoptera; family Nymphalidae; genus Nymphalis; species Nymphalis urticae. The sequence continues at coordinate 9,855,558 of LR989987.1, read as the reverse complement.
AATATGAAAAGCATATATCCACAAAGATGCTGTGTATTGTTCCTTATTTCGCCGTTTTTTTTTTGTTAAGTATAGAAAATAATCTCCTCTTTGGGCCCTTTGGAGTATCATTCATAACATTAATTATTTGGTTGTTTTTTTTTAAATATTCTCTAGTTTTTTATACTTTTCATGAATTTTGTTTATTTCTCAGTATGGCGATATGCCACACACACCCATCACATACATGTCCTTCCACTTAGCATCAATACTTGGCATTGTTGTGTTCCGGTTGAAGGAGTGAATGACATAACGTCTTAGTTCCCAAGGTTGGTGAAGCACTGTCGGAAACGGTTAATATTTCTTACGGTGAAAATGTCTATGGCCGATGGTGAACACTTACCCCCAGGCCTATTTGCCCGGCCGACTACTTATGTTAAATGAAAAAAAAGTTACATTTTTATTCATTGTATTTATTTTATCACCTAAATACTAAATAAAAAATCGTCGACGTGATTTCGGTGGATTCGCTCTATAGCTATCCGGACCGTAGTCTTCCCGAAACATTTATTAAACATTCTTCGAAAAATAACGTTAGTGAAATCGGATTAATTAATAATGGTAGTACTCAGATGTTATGCTTTTAACTATTTTCATCACGTTAGCCTCTAAGTGTGTGAAGTTTTCACATCGTATATAATTGAAAAACATACTTAGTAGGTATTTATTAAAATATTAAATATCACTTACATCGACAATGTACCACCAAACTTGGAAACTAAGATATTATGTACATGTTAACGGTAAAATATATGATGAGTCGCTGATATATACCCAGACGGCCTTGACCAAAGTCACCAAGTAAGTAATATTTATTAACTTGATACTTAGGATACTTTTTTGTTTTCCAAGTATATATCGAAGCAATTTTACGTGAATTTGTATGATAGTGAAACCGGCATTGTTATCTTGTAACTTCGTACATCACTCGTGAAATAATGAAAGCCAATTACAATATCATATATATACTATACCCTATTCGCTATTTTTGATGTGACCTTTAAACGTCAATGTTGCATATTACTTTTCGACTTGTCACGAGTCTACTGTTTAAAACGTGTCCCAAGCTAAACGATTAGTTAAGCCGTGAAAAACAAACAAATTATAAAGCTTCATTCCATATTTATAACATTAGTAAAGTGAGCAATAAACTTAATTTAAAGGATAAATGAAAAAATCCAGCTCGCAGGCTTAACAAAGTTAATTTTCACAATACTGGATTAACGACATAAGCGGGGCTTGAAGGAGATTTTAATTTAATTACAGAGGATAAAAAATAACCGTGGTTTTTTTCATGAATAAGATTTAAATTCGTTCATTAATTGGTCCTATAAATTGAACGTAATGTTATTCATTGATTGACTGCCTTGTTGGTGTAGTGGCTACATGTAAGGCAGACCCAGAGGTTCTAGGTTCAAATTCCAAGTCGGGCTAATAAAATGTTATTGAGATTTTCTGTCGAAAATTCTCAGCAGCAGCCTGGAGTCTGGAAGTTGGAAGTGTGATCACTCTCTTGCCGCGGAAAGCACGTAATACCGTTGGTCCTGGACCTGAACTCATTCCGGTCGTGTCGGATTGCCGTTCCATCGGATTATGAGAATTAGGGAGTTAATAGAGAGTGCACTTTTGTTTGCGCACACACTTGTATCACAGTGCACATATATTATATGTCCTGCGCAGTTAGCCAATCCCTCTTAAGATTGGCCACCGTAGCCGAAATTGGTCTGGAAGTCATTATTATTATTATTCATTGATAAGATAATAATGAATAAATGTAGTTTAGAAACATTTATAATGACATTTGTCGTTATAATTTAATGCAATTTTCACATTTTACGTTAATTTTCAACTGGATTTTATCCTGTTTAGAATACTAACACAAAGTATAAACTGCTATTTTAATATGTCTGAGTTTGTTTTAATAAGTCAGACCTATACCAAAGGTTGTTAGATACACACAAAATAATTATCGGATTATTCAGCTTTTTAAAAATAAAATTAGTTATGGCAACAGGCAAAACGTTAGCTTATATATCATTTTTCTGAACGTGTGTATGGTACTTAAATCCTCCTAAACGTACGTGACATACTTATTAATATATAATTATTTAAAAAAAAACTAATAATTTGTCTTATCATTTAAGTTATATGGCTGATTGCCTCTAGGTCTAGTAAAGCTGAAATTTGAAGCCCCAGGTTCGTTTTGAAGTTATTGAGTTGTTCCATGCTTCGGAAAGAAAAAAAAGCCGTTAGTCCTGCGCTGATCTCGTCAATCATATCAGATGTTCAACTTCACCAAGTTACAAGAATGAGAGAATACAAAGAGCACTTGCGTTGGCGCAAACGGTACACGATACATAGGGTATCAAAACAGGTCCCGTGTAGATGGTACCATAATGAAATGAAAAAAATTTAAAAAGTATGATTAAAAAAAATGTATGAGTTTTAAGGTTGAAATTTAATATATTAATATCAGTTCATGGCATCGGGTCGTATTACATGCACACATAAATGAATGCAACTGTCATTTTGTGACGGCAAAACGCAATCGGTTTCAGTGTAAATTTAATTTTTCCGGTTCAAACACACAAATTTACGTAAAAATTGAGATCCGATACAAAGGCCTTTTATTAAGCCTGAAATAAAATAGTAGTGTTACTATCATATACATCCATCAAACTTGTAAATACATAAGCACAAAATCCGTGTGAAATAAATACATTTTATTTTTGTGCATCTATATTCTACACAAATAAATAAAATTGAAATGTCTGTCTGTGATTCCAGAATGTGTCAGAACTGTCTCTTTTAAAGTTAAACTCGCTATTTGCGAGTAACCAAAAACCAAACAATAACATTAATGTTACATTTTTAAATGCCACCACACGTGGAGACATGGATGTCGATTATTTATCTATATTATTTTCATTAACTTTTAGTATCACAAGTTTTACTTATGTTTACTTAGATATTACTTATAAAATACCTATATCTTACCTATAAAATGCCTTATAAAATACATAATATCATGTATTTTATAAATAGTTTCTTTGCTTAAATAAAATAAAATATGTAATTTTTAAGTTATACTACAATATAAATAACCGCCAAACAGCAATACTTTAATTAAGCATTATAGTTAGTAATCCTGAGTGTTCTGGTTGAAAGGGTGAGTGAGCCAGTCTCACTACAGGCATACCGAACATAACATCTTAGTGTAAATGCTGGCAGCGCATTGGCGAGATGTTATAAAAAAATTAATTCATTCCTTCTTTCTTGTTATTTCTGTTCTATTTTTAAAAATATTTTATTAATCAATTTGATGTTCTCATTCGTAATTTTCTAGACAAACAAAAAAAGGTTTAAGTTAAAATCTATACGTATTAAAATATTTTTTTGTGTAAACTTTTTTTTTGTTAACGCCGATAGTTCGACGATCCCTGTGATAATACAGCACCATCGTTAAACAGATGATTGACTGCCATAAATTTTGAGCTCATTAAGTACTTAAGTTTCAATGATAAAATATGGAAATCAAAAATAAACTTATAATATAAATGCGTTTCATTACAAAAAAAAAATTAAATGGCGTTACAATATTTATGAGTACAAATAAGTCAAGTGTATTTGTAATGTACGACGTAAGATGGGGTATGTTATAACCATAACCCGGGACCAGTGGTCGTAAACGGCTCTGCACTTGAAGTTGTGCATGAATATATCTACCTGGGCCAAACTATACAACTTGGCCGGCACAATTTTGAGAAGGAGGCTAAAAGAAGAATACGTTTGGGCTGGGCGGCATTCGGGAAAATGCGTCATATTTTTGAATCGTTGATCCGACAGTCGCTTAAGACCAGAGTCTTTAATCAGTGCGTCCTACCTGTAATGACTTGACGTTGCCGAAACGTGGACACTCACCGTAGGACTGGTCCACAAATTTAAGGTCGCTCAGCGAGCGATGAAACGCGCAATGCTTGGGGTTTCTCTGGGCGATAGAATCCGAAATGAGTATATTGGCTAGAGAACTAAAGTCACCGACATCGCGCGTAGAATTAGCTCGCTGAAGTGGAAGTGGGCTGGTCATGTCTCCAGGCGCATTGATGGCCGATGGAGCCGACACGTGTTAGAGTGGAGACCACGCTTAGGCAAACGTAGTGTAGGACGCCCTGTGACAAGATGGACTGACGATTTAAAAAAGGTGGCAGGTACGGGATGGATGCGGACTGCCCAAAATCGGGATGGTTGGCGTTCTATGGGGTAGGCTTTCGTTCAGCAGTGGACGGCAAAAGGCTGAAATTGGAAAAATGACGTAACATTGCTCCTATCATCATTCTCAGCTTGTATTCCAAGGATTTCAGATACTGATATTTTTTAAATAAAAACTAGTTAATGAATACCATATAAGGTTCGATTAAAAATATAAAAATATAAAATAGTCTTTAAACAGTCACTTTGCAACGTTAATACGTAAACCCGTAAGCGTTTAAGGTTCGTAATTTGCTCACTCTTTTGAAATGTTTTTCTGAGTCTAATATCGAAATGAACAAAGTTGGAAACAACTTGTATAAAATAAAATAAAAGCAATACATTCGCTAAGAGTAATAAGCCCAGTATTTCAAGCACTGTATCGCAGTTGTCTGTTTATCACGTCTGGCTGTTTCCCAAAACTATTATACGTCACGTGTTCTTTGCTTCGGCGAAGGGTAAATATTGCGCGGAACTTATCACAGATGAAATTCTGCAATGCTCGCATGTAACATATTATATAATAGAGTTAAATATATTGAATACATTGATTTTATGATACGAATAGGTACATAAACATGTATCAAGATTTAATAGTTGCAATATATTCCAAATAAATATTTACGCGATATAATAACACCGATGAATAAAATCTCTGGACTAATAAATGTTTTTGTCTGTGAATTGGAAGGTATTCATATACTCATATTACAGGAATTCTTTCCCAAACAAGTTTCCTCTCGCCGAGTACAAGATGACTTCTAAATACTTTTAAACTTAAAAACTCAGAAGAGCTCACATACTTTTATATCCATGGTTACTCTATCCTCTAAGTCGTGAAGTTTCATAACAGTTAAGACTTTTTTAACTAGAACTAAAACACAGAAACAAACTTTAAATTGAATATACCCGTAGTTAGTACATAAACAGGTCAAAATTTGTATATAAACTTTCATATGCACTTTTTATTTTTATGTTAATTGAGGTGCCGTCTTTTATATACCTTACTAAAAAGAAGCTATTCCTATCGCTATTGACTACAATGGAACTTCCAACAATATGGTTCCATGCATACTTTGTTACTTACTAAACGACTCCTACTGTCATTTATATAAGACCACCAATACCCCACTTTAAATTTAATATAAAATTATTTTAATTAATATTTAACAATAAAATAAATAAGTGCTGATAGTAACACACAGACTATTAATGGAGGATCCATTTGTCCTCCTGATAACTTTCAACCTTTTGACCCCACTGAGAATCTTCGACAGAAAACCTCTATACCTTTCAACAATTTTAATGAAAAGTGATAGCGAGTCCAATGTCAGGCAATACCTACTAAATTTTTAAATGCTTAATTTATTTCTATAAGTAATCTAGAGCTCGGCGTTTTCGAAAAAAACATGCAACGTGCATTCAACCCGCATCAGCAGTATAGGTGGGATAAGCTTCAAACCATCTCATTTAAATGTGATAAGGCATAAGCCCAGTAGTGGGCTATTTACAGGCTTACTTTACTTAGTGTGATTTGGTAGCAACTTCCGATTTGTGATTTCCTCTGTCATTTGACAACAAAAAACTAGACTGACTTCTTCGTACACTGCTTAATTTTATATTTATTCTCTGTCGCATACTATTATTAAAATATTTTATGTACGAACGAGTATACTAATAACAGTACTTCCCAAATTGACATATTAAATAAACAAAACTTTATATAGAGCAATGTTAAATTCATTTATTAAAAATGACGTATTCCCGCCGAAAGAATATACAATATAAATTAAATATGTAAACATTTTTGCTACTGTGGTGAACCGTTTTAATTACGAGCTTTGAGAGTTTGTTCGAATAGTGGAAATAATTAAAATAATTCAAACTGTACGTAGTTTTAGTAACGTTGCAGAAATTTTACGTGTTTTATATTTTCACACTCGGGATGTCACGTCTTAATTTATGTTTCAACAGCTTAATATCATAGTTGCGCAGTGCAGCCCATTAGAATAAGGAAACCGCCTCAGAACGTGGGAAGAACCAATTTATTCCACTCTCTGCATTTTGTATTAAACTAGCTAAAACTTTTTACACCGACTGTACTTTGCACTTTCTTCCGCAAGTTTTATTTTGCTTTTGACTTGAACAAACCGGGTCTGGAGTTTGTGCCTTGGTAATGTTAAAAACGGGCGTAATTCACCCATTCTTCACGTTTAACTGTATATTATTCTTTAAAAAAGAGCTTGTAGAACAATCTTTGAACACATACAATGCTGTTAAGATATTTATGTTACTATCACAAGGGTATCGTGTTATACTGTAACATTTATTCCAAAATTATTTTCATATAATTTATTATTAACAACATACATTATTTTTAAATTAAAACATTATTTAATGAATAAAAATCCGGGATGGCCTAGAAAATATTTTAACCAAAGATTGCAGGTTCAAACATAGGCAAGCACGACTGAGTTTTCGTGTGCTTAGAGTAAATTTATAATTCACCGCCGAGCGTGAAGAAAAACATCGTTAGGAAACAAACCTACATGGGTCGAATTTTAATTGAGTACATATTAATCTACCATACTTGATCACATCAGAATCTTGTTAATATTATAAACGCGAGTTTATAGGTTTTTTCTAGGTTTGTGAGCATATTTGCAACAATTTTAGCATATTTGCAACAATTTAATGTATAAACTACGGAACGGATGCGGTTGTTGTTTGAAATAAAGACAGCTAATATCCTGATTTAAAATAAAAGCTACCTTACACTGCGTGTAAAATCTAGTATTGAAATAAACCTCAAACAAGTGGAAGAGGAGAGGAAGCCATCACCCAGAAATGGGGCTTTTACTAGCTGTTATTATACTTGTTCATGATTTAACATTAAACAATTTTTTCAGCACTATAAATTGTCCATAGCCAGGCTGTAAGACTTTGTGCAAGTCTGTCTTGTTAGTATCTCTCACTAGTTATTCTATCGTTAGTGTTTGGAAGGGGAAGCAACAACAGGCACAATGGTTTTTGCATCTTTGTTTCATAGTTGCCGGAATATTGAAGATGTTAGGAATGTTTAGTATTACTCATAGTGCCAATATCTATGGGTGAAAAAGCCTCTTGCTAAAGGAGACCACTGAAGTTACACATTTCATCGTTTGTTTTCCAACTAAAAATATAAAAGCCAAATAACATCAGTGAAAAAAATATGAATTAAAGAATTATTTTTGATTCGATATAATATATTGAGTCGAATAGTTCTTAATCATAGCAAGCAGGTTACGTACGCCACAATTTCATCAAAACAAAAAATACTATCAATATTATATAATCTGTCATTCTTACCAAAACTAATAAAAAATAAATTCAAAGTCAATTTTTTAAATGTATGTAATGTAACAGCCTGTGAAAGTCCCACTGCTGGGCTATAGGCCTCCTCTCCTCTTTTTGAGGAGAAGGTTTGGAGCTTAAATACAAACATAAAAATAATTTATTTATAACCACAGTCGTCACCGCATGTATGAATCTGGAATTGCAATTCTTACTTTAAATTATATTAATCATTTCAAAAGGCCACAAATATGCATTCCACTTCCTAAATACAGTTTACGTAATTTCGTGGACCGCAACTCCAAAATGCGCATCAAGGGTCCAATCACTCGCTAAATACAACATAATAAATATATGAACATTGAACGACGCTTAAACTAACGGTGAAATTTAGTTATTATTACAACAACATAGAAACTGTATTGGCATACATAATATATTCTGAAATGCGCTGTTAATTGCGTTGTTGGTACACTACATTCATAGATTGTCCACTAAAAAGCATGATGCTATAAGCTTTATTACATGCAATTAAAGGTTAAATTCCCGTGCTGCGATACGAGAAATTAATACAATTATTTCTCATTAATAACGCGCGGGTGGAGAACAATTCGGCTTTGGCGTAAATTGTAATTATTTCGATATCACTGTTTATAAACAAAATGTACAATATTTTCAGCGTAATCGCGACCACACAAGATTTTTTGCATGGGTAAACAATTGTTTTTAGTTATAACTTTAACTTTTTAAAATATATTTTATCGTTGCTTGATGGCATATAATAACATTTATAAGAAATATTTAAATATAAGTTAAACTAGATTAATTTTCTTTTATTTATTCATCTATGTGTGTGTTATTTCATTCATTAATATAAATCCCCGATAGTGTTGGATTGTTCAATTATTGTACCCCCGCATGCATCTCTTATAAAGTATGAGATAAAATTGTTACCTATAAATGAATGTTTACGGTGTGTGCGTGTGTGTGTATGGTATGCATACCTAGGAAAATGGTATATAAAATATATCGTTGTGCAGCTGTTATTGTTAATATATATTGATATAGCAATTGCAGGAAAGTACAGCAACAGAAAGTAAGTACTGATTACCACACCATTGGGTTGTGAGAGCATATGAATAAAGAAAACAACTGTGTTTGCACAAACTTGTGCACAATAATATCTTCTGTGCAGTTGGCTAGTAACCTTTGATAATGGCACCCGAAGCAGAAATCGTTGAGGATGAAAATATCATAACTATCAGTTGTAACTTGCTAGTTGGTCCCAATATTTCTTGGTAATTAAAAAAGCACTAATATTAAAAAACATACTATATAATACGTACTGTATTATTAGTATCTGGATGATTCAGCTTTGCTCGGTTCTTATAATTAGTTATATGTTTTTAATCGATAAATTGAAACAGCAAAACCTCATCTAAATAAAAAATTTAAGCCAAGTCATATCTCACATGTAATATGTATAAACACAAGAATTGCTCTTTTAATATTAAAAGACACAAAATGTCATGTGTTGTCAATTACGTTAAGTTTTGATTAATTCCATATATAAATTAAGAATTTTTAAGTAGGTAAATCTAAATCCATAAACCTTCATCGGCAAAAAGGTCACATATCTGAATGATATATAAGGGTGGAATCCTTAGTAAAATCCCTTTATTGTTATAAAGGAAACCACTAAATTAACTAAACACCCCAACCCTGCCTCCCTAAATATCTTATCCCTTACAATAATATATTATATTTATACGCACCCTTAATTTTATATTGTACTTGAGTTGGTTTTTTCAATTGCTTTCTAATATTTATATTATTATTATATTGGTTGAGAGAAAGTTGCAGATCCTGAACCTAGCGGCATTCCTTTTGGGAATCTACGTTTACAACCCAATCTTTTAAAACGTGATTGATAATGTTTTTTTTGCACATTTTTTATTAGTACTTAGTGCGATATGTCATAAAGATCTAAAGTACTAATTAGTATGTAATTAGGCAATGAACTCACGATTGTAAAATATATTAAAGGTATAAAGTATGCGATGCAAAGTTTTTCTTTACTGACAACAACAATATAATCTATAAATACAAATACGCTTAAGTCACTGTAATTAACGTAATTCGTAAAAACAAACCAAATGATTAATTCAAGGAGGTGGGCTGGTATTTACATGACAGAATTTTAATTAAATATTAGCAAGGATAGTTTTTTTTTCTTATAGTATAAAAAGGCGGACGAGCATATGGGCCACGTGATGGTAAATGGTCACCAAACGCCCTTAGACATTGGCACTATAAGAAATGTTAACCATCGCTTACATCGCCAATGCGCCACCAACCTTGGGACCTAAGATTTTATGTCCCTTGTGCATGTTATTACACTGGTTCACTCACCCTTCAAACCGGAACACAACAATACCAAGTATTGCTGTTTTGCAGTAGAATATCTGATGAGTGGGTGGTACCTACCCAGACTAGCTTCCACGAAGCCCTACCACCGGTATAATACCAAAACCTTCCAATAAGACTTGAATAGAGTTACTTTATTTAGATATTTAATTTTTTAGTAACATCAAGTGAAGCTATACGACATGCTTCAGACTCGAGATTGGCATAAAATAGTTACACGTAGCACTTCCATTACATACATTTTTTAAAAAATCATTCGTTTTTTTTTTAATATCAGCGAAATTTCATAGTACACAGCTGCCGTGCTCATTTAGCATAAAGTTTACCTTTCACGTATTTAATATTTTGCGATTCGAGGTAGAGAGTATGGAGAAATATAGTATGTAATGTTAATCATGATCTCTAGAAGATGTTTTCGTATTATTAGACGAGAATTTCACTTATAGTTAAATACGTTTAACCCCTAAATATAAAGGGAAATTAAAATATAAAACTTATTTGTAACTTGTTATAATTTAAAAGAAAAAAGCGGTAATGATCTATTTTGAAGCATATAGATCGCGTTTCTTTATTAAAATCCAATTTCTCAAGCGAGTCAAAGAATGTACGCTATCTCTTATCAATTTGAAAGTCATTTATCGGCTATATGTTTCATCCATTAAAGCCATTTTTACTTGACGACAACGATACGATTAAACACCTACATAGCGAAAATATTGTATAAAAAAAGTTATATAATATAGTATAAAAATAAAATAAAAGAAAACTGAGAAAATATGTAATCTTATACGCGTTGAACAAACCGACGGTATTGCTAAAAGCAATTTCTTCCAGACAAGCTAAGTGTGATAGTATGTAAATATTCAGCTTTATTTAAATTAAAACTTTTGTATTGTATTTACTTTTATCTTGTTAAATATGTTGTATATTAAGTAGGACTTAAAGTATTCGGTTCTTTTTTTTCAATTTTTTTTCCGCGATACAATAATACGCATTTGAAAAATCTAAGCAGATTATAAAAGATAAAGAAATAATTTTATTGCACAGAAAAATGGTTCGTTTTTTGTTACCATTTCAAGCGGTGTAATTGTTAGAGTTAATTATTATTTTTATACAATTTATGTTTAAAATAAATTAGATACATTTAATACATACTTTACATAAATATAACAAAACCTTTCTAAATCATGTACGTTAGGTAGAGAAGCTAAACAAAATCTTTTGAATTGTATTAAAATTACGCTCGTTAGCTTAGCTTATCAGGTAAATTAAAAAAAAAACATCGTAGTGTCACTTTGACATAGTATCGTATCGTTGTCGTCTCGTGTAAACAGCCAACATTTTTCTTTCCAGATATCGTATAAAATTCCACGTATCTATATGCGCCCTGGATTCCACCCTCCGTGGATGAATGGAATTTTTATTGTCAATATCAGTACACACGATACTATCGCGTTGTTTATTCACCGCTTTCTTTATGTAATAAATCTGTTATTTGTCAAAGAAAAATAATTTATTAACTCTAAAGATTCTAAAATATTTGAAGCGCTTTTATCGCTGTTTTGTTAGCTTAATAACACTTCTTTACACTTTAGTCAGAAATACAGAAAAAAAAACTATTATTAGATTATAACGAGATAAAAGATTACTATTATTTAATATGAATTATATTCACATATACACAAAATCTTATTTTTTTTTATTTATGTTTAAAATAAAAATCGGTTTTATATATATGAGGTAACAACCTTAGGTCAAATTCACAGGTCAAAACACAAGGGACTTTAGCAAATTGTATTATAGCACAGTCCGACCGAATAAAACATTATGATTGTTTTCTGCGTCATTTACTTGATTCTTAATTACAAATTGCAATTGTGCTTTATAGTAGTTAGTATTATAATACTGGGAGCGAATTCTACTAATCGATAACGATTGCGATAGGTTCCCAGTTCAATTCCAATCCAGTATCTGAATATATATAGAATAGTCAAAGTACCTTAGTGTCAAAACCAAACAATAATAAGAACAATTGTTAACATTTATGCCAATAGTCGATAATTACATTAAAGAATCGTATTCAAAAATTTCAAATGTTCTCAGATATAACTACATATCATAATAGCACGTAAGTTGGCTTTCAAAATTTCATTTTAGTAGTGAAATACGAAATGAGTCCCTACAAAATATCACTGTTGTATTTCAAAAATCTGTAATTCTTAGTATAAGTTTCATACGATCGTTTGCACATTGTACACAATATGTGTGCGGTCAGCAAATAATTGTCTTACACATCAATCACGTTACGCATTATTATCTCAGCACTAACCACATTTCACGGATTTGACGCAGCTTGCGGTATGATGAATGACCCATTATCTGACATTTCTATGGAGTAGCATACTACAGCCATTCATAAAGTTTATTAAAAATATTTTAATAAAAATAAATTCTATATTTTAGTCATTCCGATGTCAGTTATAAAGATTTTTTTTTACTTTTAATTTTGTAGATAGACTAGCAAATATGTCAATAGTAAATAATAACCATCGTTATAACGTCCAGGCGCTACTAAACTTAGGAACTGAGATATTTTGTCCCTTGTGCCTGTAATTATACTGGCTCACTCCCCTTCCAACCCCTTCAAACAGCTTGCACAAAGCCCTACCACTATATTTATTACATAAACATAGGACTGTGTTCAGAAAGTACGGTTAACATACAACCAATTGTCGTCAGGTTTGAATCCGGACAAGTGCAATAAACTTTTGCAAGTGCTATTTATGTTCACGATTGAATACAGCTCTTCGGGGAAACATTGTAACTTCGCGTGTGTCGGAGGTAGGCCAAAACATTGCGGAGTGTTTGTTTAAGATCCGAACTTGCCAAGAGCCTTAACTCATCTGTGAATATTCATAACATTTAATCATTGACATTTACTATAATCGACTGCATTGGTGATTTCACACATTTCATTCGATTAACTAATGAGTTATAACTCAGTAGCAAATAAGTCTTAGTTATCCCTGCTAAGTTCCATCGAGAAAAACGGCAAGCAACTATATTTATTATATAATAAACATCAATCATTTATTTGTAATATAATTTTCACTAATATTTTACACTCTTAGTATAAGTAGCAGTATTGTACAGTTCTGTGAGACCGTCATGGTCCAGAAGGAAATGGTGGAGCGGGGCCGCCAAAGGGGTCGATCCAGCTCAATGGAGACGACGTCGGCGTCGTTTCGGCCCTACCACAGCCCTGACGCCCGGGGCTTAAAAGATAGAGCGTAACTCTGGGACCATGAATGCGTGAGGTGGGGGCCTCACGTGTCCTATTTCAGATGGCCCTGATGAGGACAGCAGCTGGGATGGCCTCGCACTGCCGTGCACTTGCGAGAAGTGTGGAGGGACCGCGGGTATGTTACGTCAACACGATCCCGCAGCTTCTCCGATTTATGCCGACACATGGCCATAGCAGTTGTTTCAGTAGGTAATATAATAATAATAGTCCCACATAACTTGTTCCCCTCCCTAAGGGAATCGGAATAAACCTTTATGAAGTTACTAAAACAACACGCATGCAGCATGTAGCATGCTCGTTAAATAGCAAATTAATCCAGTTAAAAGATTCTTTCTAAAATCGAGTTTCTTTTTAAGACATGTAATTAAACGAATAAAATTTTATGTATGTACTAGATTTTCCTGTCATACCTTTCTGAAACGATAACGTTATTTGAAATTCTAAGAAAGGTATAGTGCTAGGTATAAAAAAGTAGCGTTTGTCCTTGGGGATAAAGCCAGCTTAAACCGTAACAGTCAGACACACAGAGTTACTTCCACATAATATTTATATTGATAATCGCTTAGAAACTAAAGAACATAATATTACAGTATGTTCATCTTAATGATATTGTCCATGTACGAAAAGATTCGTTCATCCATATCCAAATCACAAATATTTAAAATCAAGACAGTTTATAATGCAGCGTGGTGGAACAAGCTTCAAACCTTCTCCTCAAACAGGGAGAGGAGGCCTTAGCCCAGCTGTGGGACATTCACAGGCTGTTACCATACTATACCATACATAGTCTTAATCGTGTATCTTAAATTGTATTGAATATTGTGATACACGAAATAAATTACAAAAGCACAAAATAAATGCAAACACAATGCAAAACTATTTGCTAATAAGTAGAAAGAACATCGAAAAGATTTAAATGCAAAACAAAAACACCGCTTACAAGAAACATCGGTTTTAAATTATCCAGTACGTTGGATAGCTATTTGTCTATTGCATTTTAGAACATTACTTTTCCCCATTTTTGCATCCAATCTGCAATCACTAAAACAGAACGGCTATAAATCCCTGGAACTCGCGAACATTTTACAGGCACCAATAAAAACAATGAGGCCAAACAATGAATTCGATAGTCACTTTTATTCCCAACGTATATTATGCAATAATTCAAAGGGAATGCAAGTGTTGGACAAGTTCTATGCGACTGTTACCAAAGTTCCGCGAAGTTGAACGTTTGGCTGACTCGAGGCTGAATTTCAAGTAATTTTGTAGGAAATTCAAGCGGGAATTTTGAGTTTCGCGTCATTGACGACTATCGAGAAATTGTGTAAGTGGTCTTGGCACTCTTATCGCAACGTTTATATTATATTATATAGAATACAAATACAGATAGATGTTCTACGTTTTGGAAGAGCAATTGTAATATTTTGTATAAAAAAATTTAAGCAACACTTTAAGCAATTTATGTATGAAAGAGATACTCTTAAACTCTATAAAACTTTCAACCATCATCTTCATCGTGTCTATTGCAACTCAGGTGTATACTTCACTTTAGAAGTAAGTGGCATGTCAACTTTGTTGAGTTTATAAATGTTCTCGATAAAGTATGTTTTCTTTATTATTGTTACTCGCACTTTTACGATTTCTTTTACAGTCAGTGCAGTTAGAAATGTTCGATTTTATACTAAGTTATGGAAAGAAAATAACACAATTAATTCAAAACTACATTGACTTTATTTTTTTAAATATATATAAAAGAAAAACATATTTACAATATTTTTGTTTTATTAAAAAAAAACATTAATATCGATTTACTAACGAAGGAGATATCACGTAACGCGAAACATATTAAGCAAGTAAACAGTCTCTTTTCGAGTTGGCTAAAAAAATTGCCAAGTTAGAAAATAAAATATAGATACAACAAACTTTATAACTAAAAAAATAATACACGACGTTATATTCAAAATAATATTTAAATATAGTCAACAGCGTGAAATACGTACGGCGCCATAAAATTAAACCAAGTCCCAATTTATATACCAGAATGGTACTATTTTGACGATTTAATGTTTAAATTCGCACAAAAACGACCACTGCGAAATATAAATTAAATCGATGTTGTTGGGAGCGTGTTTTTTGGTAAAAAACAATGAGTCAAGCGTGATACGTATAAAACGTGTTCTGTACATTGAATTTTGGCAACAAATTGTTGTATACGGTATCGTTGTACCCGATCGACCCATTTATGTACTTTTCTATAAGTTCAATCAATAAATAGGCCCGGAAAATTAATATCTAGCAAATTCGCTTTGTCGCTATGACGACGGACCTAGTCGTAAGCCATAGATTAAAAAAGGCAAAATAGCTTATGCTCGAGGGAGCTTAGAAGATCTATCTTTTATTTGTGAAATCTCATCCTTTGTAACTGCAAACTGCCTGACTTGCTGAGCAGAATATAATAGAGAATTATCCAAAAGAATAATGCTGGTCGTGGCCTTGGTTTTAATAGTTATATTGTAGGTCTCTAAAAAGTCGGGATTGGTCAATCATTGCGAAACAGGCATGAAACTATTTGTTAACCAATATATGTAGCTGTATGTAACTCCGAGGATGCTCTCGTAAAATAAATTACTGTATCTGACATCAGTGATGTTATTTATTGAAATCATTTTAAATCTTTTTTTTTATATAAAAATAAAACGGGAATGAAATCTTTAATATCGTTTTTTTAAACAAAATTTTTGCATTTTACCTTTATGTGATATGCATGTAGGAAAAGTATTTATTAAAGTAATTATTTAAAGTATTTATTCTTAATATAATAGCGTAGGACGCCCTCCAGCTCCAGCAGTGGATGGAAATCGAGAGCTGAAGATCGAGCTCAGTGGCGTGCCCAGCGGTGGACGACAAAGATATGATAATGGTGACGATGATGACGATGCACTCAATAAAGACAACCACTTATCTATATATGCAGGTAATATAGTAGGTAATAGGTAAATGTATGTAATATATATAGCTATAAATACCATATGTTAGACCATTTTCAAGAAATGATTATTTCACTGGACGCTTAAATCTTGTAGTTGATATTGTAAATTTCATTATCGTAAGCAAATAATCGTACACACAGTCAGCTTAACTAAATTAAATTGTTCAAAGGCGAGCTTATCTGCATAAGAGATTCCAGCCAATCTTTGCGATACGAGAAGAGGATTAATCAAGGGGTTAGATAGAAAATCGTGTACAAACATATATAATATTTGTACATGATATTTTAAAAAATGACGAATATTATATAACACGATTATTATATAATATTTCGTTACATAATTTCGTTTCTGTTACAGAGAATTATCAGTAAGTTGGTAGTGCTTACACTGAATTATTTATGCTCGTGATGCATTTGCCGTTCATCAAATAATAACAGAGAGAGGACTAGGAATAATAAGAGGAGTGCTAATGCACCTATGTTTTTATACACTTGTGCATTATAATAGGTCCCGCCTAGTCTCTTTAGCATGGTCACCGTGGCCAAATCGGTCAGGAGTAATTAGAGATTAACATTTTATTATTTTTATTGTATGACATAAGACTTTTGCTATAATCAACTCAACTCCATAGTTATGTATGGCATCACATTAAATGTGAATTTTAGTGCTATATATAGAACGTTTTATAAAATAAAAAAACCACTACGACGTAGACTACAATGCGGAGCTAGCGCGATCTCGTTTCTTACAATACATACCTTCTGCATCTTGTGCTTCTACCGTAGAAATAAAAAAATATAAATTGTTTTGTATAAAATTTAATATGATTAATATGCGGTGATGTTAAAAAGTCCACAAAAATCTTGAGAATTCTAATATTTTGCTTCATTGTGAGATACCAAATAAATATGACATATATTCTTTTCTGACCGTATACCGATTTTCCCAGAATGTATTCTTTCATGAATAGCATATTACAAAAACTTAACTTAAAGTTCTGTAGATTTATATCCACATTCTCTTCCCATCCTAGTGACTTATAAAAGATGAGTTATTATAATACATATTATATCCTAACAGGATTACTAATATTATTAACTCGCTTTCTAGTTTATTTTTTATTATGCTTTAACCTCTATTACTCAAACGATCGTCATGAAATTTTGCATACATGTTTTCACGGGTGCAAAAAACGATATAGGATACCTAACACCTGAACCCTGGGCAAAATAATCCACTTATTTTAAAGAGGTACTATAGTTTATTCCACCACGTTGCTACTATGCGGGAGGCATAATTTTATACAAAACATGCATATTTCCTGACAATATTTACCTTCACCGTTGAACGCAAGAAGAATTATAATCACAGATTAAGCCCATGAAAAAGAGGTGCTTGTCCGTGTTAAAGAACGCAAATATCGGTTAAGTTCGACTTACTTTTTAAACACTGGACCATCTTGTTATTATGAATTTTAAATTATATTTACAGTAAATATAACTTTTAAATAATAAATTTCGCATCGATATTTCGTGTGAGATAAAGCTGCCAACGCTACAAACACTGCGCTTTTTGCTTCAATTTGTGAATTTTTTATAAACATCTACGTAGTCCTACATATATACTAAATATTAAATTTATGAACAGCCATTTCAGTAAAATGTACACTTTACAGTATTTGTTATGAAACATCATTAAAAGAGTTTGAATAATTTACTTTTAAAGTTGTTTTTTTTTTTATCAAAACGTGCTGGGTTTTAGTTATGAATAAAAACATTATGGTTAAGATTTGTTAATTCCTTTACATATTATTTATATTTAAGTTTTTATTATTTTAATAATTATTGACATAAGTAAAAGAACATTAAGAAAGTGTCTTACTTAGTTCTTATTAAATACAAAGGGAATTAGAAAAAAAAAATACCAGTTGTCGTTCCAGTTGTCGTTTATTGTTCCCCTGTGAGCGATTCCTTTATCTGTAATAGTCATGTACGGTTAGTATAAGGTAAAATAACTTAGCTACTACCTAAGGAATGCTACTTTATTTAAATATAGTTTTATATCGATTTAACACAAAAAAAAATTATTTATTCAAGTTGTTTCTTAAAAGCAGTTTAGAATCGCCATTTAAAAGATGAATTCAATTCTATACCGGTGCGTTATGCGCGAGAATAACTATCAAATTATTATTTTCCAACGTACTGTTTTCCAACGATAATTTATTATTTATCTTACATGAAAAAGAATAATTGATTGATAGAAACTATACACTTTTTTATCATTGTATCGTAATAACTGGTACAGCTTAAAATAAAAATATAAATAAAGCACTATTATTAACTAAATAAACTATATCATGAGTGGCCAGTTGTATACAGAACGCCAGTTATCTATATTAGTTTTTATTTTAAGTTATTTCATGCTCATTGGTGAAATAAAATATCGTGTTATTTTTATATTTGAAAAGAAATTCAAATTCATTTCGCATTGGAAAAATGCAACGGATGAAAATTTATGTATTCGTTCTTTATAATACATACATAACATCACAAGTGCAGTATAATTAAAGACACAAGGGACATAACGTCTTAGTTCCCAGGGTTGGCGGCCCATTGGCGATGTAAGGAATGGTTAATATTTCTTATATCGTCAATGTTTAAGGTCAGCGGTGACCACTCACCACCAGGTGGCCAATTTGCGCCTGTCTTTCAATTTCATAAAACAAAATAGAATAGATGAAAATCTTATAGTCTCAAGACTGATTGGAAATGAAATGGTCTTGATGGATTTTCTATTTCACTGAACGAATCCGATTTCCGTTCATAATATGACAATATTGTATTTTGATCCCGGGAATGAATTATGCCAATCATTTGCACACCTCGAATGACGTGAAGAGTTAGTGATCTATTTTCGTCAGAAAAATATGAGATCCACTCAAATTTAATTATTTCTGGTTTCATATTGCACTTATAGAAAAATTAAGTACGTTTATGTTCTGAGTATTTTCTAACGACGATTTTGACATCGTTATATTAATTTTATATAAATTTCAATACAACATGTTTTATTATTTTATTAGCTTCAAATTTTATTTTAATTAATTTCATTATTTAGATTTAAAATGTCAGAATTATTTTTCCTTTTTTTTTTAAGAACATAGTAAATATACATGTTTATCGTTCTGCTTTGACTAGATGGATATAAAAATAACATTACTACGATTTCATTACTGGTTTCCAATGAGAACCAAGGATATCATTTGCATCTGTTTTTCCCACTTTATATCCCTTTAAATGAATCTGCAAAGGAGAATTCCATTACGTAATGACTGATTAGCATCGAGCACAAGTACGAAAAAAATACTTTTGTAAAAGTAAGAAAAGTGACTTTTGTAAAAAAGTAAAGCCTGTAAATTCATTCAGCTGGGCTAAGATATCCTTTTGAGAAGATTTGGAGTTTATAGCAGGTTTTAAACTGCCATGATTATGAAAAATTTGAGACCCAAGTTTTAATTCGTAAATTTCCATTACCATTAATGATTTCCTACTACTGATTCTTCTCAGCGTATAAAAAAACGTGATAAATATATATATTATGAATAAATCCAAGAATCGTATTCGTACAATGAAAATGCCTTTTTTGTCTGACATCTTATTTAAAGTGTTCTTATCATTACAATTGTCAACTCAAAGAAATGCTTATACCAAATGCCTTAGACTCCTCACAAAGAATAAATGGCAAAGGATTTCTTTGATCTTTTTTACATACTTGAGACTGTTATACTATTTACAAATATTGCTATGATACTTTTTTTAAATATTACTCTTAAAATTTTTGGAATTAAGTTGGATAGATACTTATAAATAAGTAAGTCACTTACATTTTATTATAAAAACAACACATGGTAATAATAATTTATTTTACTGGTAGGGTCTGTGCAAGCTCGTCTGGGTAGGTACCACCCACTTATCAGATATTCTACCTCAAATATTTTATAAAAAAAATGGAATCCAGACATTTATTTGAAGCATCAATAGTACATAGCGATTTCATTCATTAACAGTCATTCATTAACAGTCACAGATTCGTTCCTGACTCATTGGATTATTGTCGTCCCGGATTAACTGGAGGGTTAAATAGGGATTTTATTAGTTTCCTTAAAAAAGGGAATTGTTACTATTATTTAAAAAAACAAAAGAAAAAAATAATAGCAGATAGTGATTGTAATCAAAAGCAGCCATGAAACATAGTATTTTAATTTCATTTTAAATTGGACTTGGTGGAACATTATCACGCCTCCTAAACTTAATAGTAAACGCGTTCCCTAACATGTGGAATTTGAACATTCGATTATGGCTCTTTGAGTTTATATTAAATTCTTTGCAAAATTTACGCCTAGTTAGAGAAGAAAGTAGAAAACTAGTAACGCTTCAGAATTCGCTTTGAAAATAAAACCAAAAAAATTAATATTTTAAGACGTTACTTATAGATTTTTTACTAACAGTATTGTAGTGCATTGAACAAGCTTTACATACAGCTTTAAATGAATTAACTTTCCATCGGTAATCTGAATTATTGAAGTCAGTCGGTTCTTTCCTTCCATAGATTTTTATTTTATTTTTATTTATTTATCACGGTTTTCATTTAACTCATAATTAAATTAGAATAATCTTATCCTGTTTTGTATTTATTATATTTATATATACAGCTATAATTATGTCGTTTTATTTATTTATTTATGAAATGGGTTAAAAATATCTAAATGCCGACGATAAGTATTTTAGTTTGGCGATATATTATGACAAGTGAGTGGAACCTCGACTGACTTACACAAAGCCCTACCACCAAGTTGATTAATATAATTAATCAAACTGAAAATAATAGTAAGCATTTTCACTGAAAATATTGAGTAATAATTCAATGAGTACCATACTCAAAAACAAATATTTTCGCATGTTCTTTGTTATAATACCCTCATTTTGCTTAACATTCCCGGCGTATCTTCGTAGAATTTAAACGTTGCGTTACTGGTATTACATTCGACCCTTAGCTATTTACAAAGAGGCGGATTACTCTCAATGTTTTCCCGCCGGCTGATAAATATGTATTAACGGCAAACTTTATTTCGCACTATGACAGGGCTGGCGGACGTGATACCCTTTTTGTATTTTACCTTCCAACAAAACACATATATGTATATATTAATATTTTTTTTTTCTCTCAGAAAATTCTCAGTAGCAGCCCGGTGTCTGATAGTTGGAAGCATGTTTACTCCTGTGCCTTAGAAAGAACGTAAAGCCTTTGGTCCTGTGTCTGAACTATTTCCAGTCGTGTCGGATTGCCATCCTATCGGATTATGAGAGTTAGAGAATAGAGAGTGCACCTGTGTTTGCGCACACACTTGTGTACTATAATATCTCTTACGTAATTGGCTAATCTCTCATGAGATTGGCCGCCGTGGCCGAAATCGGTCTGGAGGAAATTATTATTAATACATATTATAAAACAATGTCCGCTGCGTCTGTATGTCTGTTCGAACGCGATAAACTCAAAGACTAATAGAAATAGAAAGACTAGGCGAATTTTCATACGGTTTTCATCAGTGTATAATTTAATAAAGTTTTGTGTAAACTGACTTAAATATGACGATGAATGTTAAATATGTCGAAAAAAATCATGCGACTGGGAGCTTTACTGGAGTGTGCCACGTAGACCAATACAGTATTATGTATATCATAAAATTTATGTAGGCCTTTAACCCATGCGAAGCCGGGACGGGTACCTAGTTATATATAATATAAATGTGAAAGCGCCGCAGCAATGAAATAGATTACTTTACACTTTGCCTCTTTATATATTTATTTTGAGATACCTTAGAATGCCTTTTGATATTCCCTGATTTTTACCCAATACATTTACTCATTTTTTGTTACTTATTTATATAATATTTTTAGTAATAACCCTTTAAATATCCCACAAAGGTAAGACTCGGTTAAGGACTAGGCTTGGTGCTTATTTACGAGGTGCTTACTCGGATTTCCTCTAACTTTGTTAAAAATTATTATTTCTTATATTTATTAATATATATATTAATGGTTAGACTGGCAAACCTGATGATAAGTTGTCACCGCCACCCATAGAGATTGGCACTGTAAGAAATATAAACCATCCCTTACATTGCCTATACACCTTGGGATCTAAATCCCTTGGGCCTGTAATTATACTAGTTCATTTTTTTAAATAAAATAGGGTGGTTGACCTGATGATAAGTGGTCACCAACGCCCTTAGACATTGGCATTGTAATAAATGTTATTCATCGGTTACATCGCCAATGCGCCACCAACCTTGTGAACTAAGATGTTATGTCTTAGTGCCTGTAATTACACTGGCTAACTCACTCTTCAAACTGGAACACAACAATACTAAGTACTGCTGTTTTGGGATAGAATATCTAATGAGTGGGTGGTACCTACCCAGATGAGCTTGCACACCATAAAGTAAAATATTAAAAGTATATCTAAAAAAAACACTGCTAGCTAGCCAAAAAGACTCTGTTTTATTATTAATTATCACAATACATCTACTATTAAAGATTTATGGGGTTACAAATAGTAAAGTTCTATATAAAGCTAACAGCCCACAGGATCGCATGGTTAGACACGCAAGCCAATGAACAATACTGGAATATGTGATGTGAGGAAAGCCTGTGGATGATTTATTTTAATAAATGAGATAATTGCACGTAATTTAAAAAAACTATAAAATATAATGAAGAAGAAACAGACCTAATATCATCCATATTTGATAGATTTTATCGATTAATTGTATTAGTATTGAAGATCAACGCATTTACACAAACAAAGTTTAAAGTAAATTCAAAATGAATTTGATATTGAACGAAATTTATTAGAATTCGATAACTTCATCTTTCTTGTCAAAGTTTATTCTCTTAATATTTGAGTTGTAAAAATTAAATCGAAGACGATAAGTCTTTGATCAAACTAATAAACATTAATGTTATATTAATTAAAAGTCATTTATTAAATTATTGCTTACAAAAAGGCGTGACTGCAAATTATAAAAATAGTTGAAACTATTTAAAATCTTCACTTGTAAAATCGTCAACGCACGTCCAAAACTACTGAGCCTGGAAAGATGAAATTGGGAGAATAGGCTTATTAAACCTATATACTTAAATAAATTTTATGGAAATTTCAAAGAGGAAATGGGAGTTTTCACTTTGTATGAATTTTACTCGTAAGAAGTAAGTGGTAAGGCATTAATATAAAAGATAAGAAGAAAAATATATTTTGTGTAAGATTTGCTTAAAAACTTTTTGATTACCATAGTTGATGGCGTAACTATGATGTAAGGAATGACTTTTGAATGAAATGAATGTTGCTTAAAGTAACAGTGATATAATTAAAATCGGTGGTAATCACTAAGTCTAGCTCTGCTTTTTTATTTTAAATCATAGAAAAAGTATACCTATTCAGAATATGACTTTTTACCTTTAAGTTTTCGACGCCAACCTTATTCTCTGACGCATTAACGCACCCCTGCCTCGCCACCTAAGTAAACTCGAAAAATCTAAAGTGTTATAGCTTTCGAGACGGCGTTCAATGTTTAGACTCAAAGTAAAAATATTGAAGAGCCAAAATGTGTTAGAATAGTATGTAAAGTGAAGTAGACAGAGTGCACTACTTTGCATATTTATAAGTGTATCTTTGTATACATAACAACAATAACCGAGATTGCTTAGTAGTAAGAATACCTGAATCTTAACCGTAGATTGTGGGATCAAATTCACATAGCCTCCTCAAAACTTTTACGTGGTTAAATTGCGTTTATAATTCATCTCGTGCTCGGCGTAGAAAACATCGAGATCAAAACAGCGAGATACAATAAGCTGTTAGTGACGTTAATACTAAAAAAAGTATATTTTTATTTTATTAAGTCCAGTATAGCCTTTTATAATACAATCTGCGTAAGATACCATTGTTTTCATAAATATATAATCGAATACTAAAGCAATCAATACTAATTATAAAATTAATCTTATATTTTTCTTTTTGGGAAACAAGAATAGACTAAGTGCCAAGATCAAAACTGGGGTTGAGCTATTGAGGAAATACACAATTCTTACGATATAATCTTACTTTTTTATTTATAAGAATGCATGCTCATTTATGCACTTATATAAGCATTCAAAAACTTGAGTTTGCTGAAAGATTTGTTGGTTGTTGCTTAAAAGCTATTTTGCCAATATTAATTGAACCCGGTGACACAAAAATAAAAATTTATGTAATAATGAAAAATAATTTTAATACGAACGATAAAAATTAATCAACATAATCAAATACGAATACAACCCTTAAAATGGAATTTGCTCAAAGCAATCCAAAGAACCCATTAAAAATATGAAACAAATTGTGAATATCATTTTTAAAACGAATTCGGAAATGAAATTGTGATGGCGCAAGTCAAGCGGGACGAGTTATTGAATTGGAGCTGAGGTAGTAGAAAAGTTTTCAACGAATAAACGGTTTTAGAAGAGAATGTTTGGGTCAGAGATTGTTTTATCGATTTTAATGCGCTGAGTGTTTTCTTTCGGGTAATTCACGTAGAATAACTTCGAGATTAAAAGAAATAAGTTTATATTACAGCAGTACTATTCTCTAAGAACTCTTGCATCACAGTAACCAAATGATACGCATTCAGTAACTACCTGTGAGTGTCCCACTGCTGGCCTTCTTGAGGAGAAGGTTTGGAGCTTATTCCACCACGCTGCTCCAACGCGGGTTGGTGAAATACACACGTGGCAGAATTTCAGTGAAATTAGACACATGCAGGTTTCCTCACGATGTTTTCTTTCACCGTAAAGCAGATGAGTTATAATCACAAATTAAGCACATGAAAATTCAGTTGTGTTTGCTTAGTTGTCCCTTGCTTTGAACGCACGATCATCGGTTAAGATTCACGCGTTCTTACCACTGGGCCATCTCGGCTTTTCTTTACAAACTAGAACATTATACAAATATCAAATTTTAAGTCAAGCTGAATAGGGAAAAATATTTTATGAATCTTTTACAAAATCAGATTCTGATTGTGTAGACAGAGACAAGTGACCTGCATATGGTATCTGAATGCAACGAAGCTGGCTAACCTAGTTTCCCTTCCACAGGAGCCAAGACTTGATAAGTGGGTAACAGCAACGCCGAGCATAAATTTTAGTATTTGCTCAATTTACTACATCTAGTATTTAGTCCACGGCTCAAACGTATAATAATAAATTATAAGGGGAGTACAAAACAACGCAATCACAGTTAATAATAAAATAATTTGTGACGTTATGTTTGAACTGAGTTTCAATTTGAAATACAATTATTACATTTAGTTCAATCTATGAAGTGAATATTGTAATATTAAATCTAAATGTGATTTAACGATTATGCAAGGTTTCTGAAATCGAATTGTTGCTATGTATACATTAAGTGCAACAAAAAGTAACTTTTTTCTTGTTACCTTATGTATTATGTATTAATATAGCTTAATAATTTAAAACCATCTAATTTTCTCGTAATTTTAATTAATTTCTGTTAAAAAATTTATCAAAATAAATATTATAATCCATTTGACTAACAATATAAAATATAACGCTTCTTAATTATTGTTAGCTTCTCATTTTTTTTCTATCATAAACAATAGTAAATAGTAGAATATAAAAAGTAAATTGTATAAATATTTATTTATCGCTTACAAAATATAATATAGTCGTCTTAGCAAATTTAGATCAAGTTCCTCGTCTGAAAATGTATGTTCTAAGATGAAAACATCTCACAAATCTCATCACCGCAAACCGTAATCTTTTTCCCAGTTCCATTCTGACACGGTACAATAATAAAAGCTTAATGCGATGAAAAATATCACGTTTGTCCGCGTTGGAACTTCAGAAATTAGAAATTGTTGACGACGCGACGTCCTGACCTTAATCCTCTGTTGGTTTTAAGAATTTGTCGGACTTCGTGCGTTATGACTGTTCTTATTCTTTAGGCACATAATGTTCAATTTTTTAAATAATAATAAAGGCTTCAGAGATAAAAAATGAGCCACTTAAATGCCCAACTACCCAAAGACATTTTCATTGTAAGAAGTGTTAAATATTTCATACATTTCTAATTTGTACTGGTGGTAGGGCTTTGTACAAGCTCATATAGGCAACTACCACCTACTAATCAGATATTCTACCGCAAAACAGCAGTACTTGGTATTGTAGTGTTCCGGTTTGAAGGGTGAGTGAGGCAGCATAATTACGACATAACATCTTAGTTCTCAAGGTTGGTGACGCATTGGCGATGTAAGCGATGGTTAACATTTCTTACAATGTCAATGTCTATAGGTGGTGCTGACTACTTCCCATCAGGTGGCCCATTTGCTCGTCCGCCAACCTTTACTGTAATAAAAAATGGATTCTTTTTTATCTGTAATTAACAATGTCTTAATGCACATAACTGAAATGCTTACTACTTACTTAGAAAATTGTCTTAAGTCTTCGAATTTGTAAAATAGATGATTTTAGGATATCAATTTAAAAGGAACTTAAAAGGTATTATACATTTATTAGCCGTCTTGAAGTTTTCGTTTTGTTAAATAATGTGAAAATATGGTAGAAGTGTCCACAGTTTAAATAATCCATTATGGTAATTTTAAGTACTTTAACTTTTTTCTAAGAAATCATTTTTTAATTTTTGTAAACATGACCAGAAAACGTATTAATGAACTCGTTGAAGAACGAGTTTTTTTTGGGAGCGAACCAAAATCATCAATGAATTCAATAATTCATTTTATGAGTGTGATCAAAGAGCATAACCGTGTATCAAAGAGCATAAGTTTCCGGCAAAGTAGAAAACGCCTATGCTACTTCATCGTTTTGATATCATACGAGCCGACTTTTTTTATAAAGTGCATCTTTTATCATCACAAGCACTTTTCAACTGATTAATCGGTCTGGTAGCGGGAAACCATCGTTTGGTTTCCAAGCAAAATCCCCAAAACGTTGGCGTCAGGCAGGCCAAAAAAAATATATTGACATGATGTGTATTAGTGAAAGGGTATTATGATAACAATTGTTTTAATATCTTAAATACAGCCACAATGACGGCATAAGGTATACCATATTAAATCCTATAATTTGCGGCACATTACTGGTGATAAGAGTAGTTTGTATTGCTTATATGGTCCCTATAGGAACGGAGGTGATTATTACCATCAGATCACCTATTTGATCATCTGATTCCTGTTCCAACCAAATAAAATAATAGTAGTTAATATTTGATTGACGTATTATTTAAAAACATAATTCATGTTTTTATTTGATCCTGAGATTCCTTTTACAAATTTTATCTTAATCTTCAATAGTACAGAGAATATTCCATTTTATAGAGATAGTACTCGTACATTTCATACATTTTATTATTAACATATTTGAAACGTTGAAATGTAATACTTAAATTAAATAAAGTAGCACATATCATAAAGAAGCCGTCACACGGACTTCACGTATACATGATAAAACTAGTTCCATGTTTTATTCAAGGCGGCGTGTAGGAAATCGTCGGCTGAAAGACTCTGAGATATTGGATACAGTGGCTAGAGGAATCTAGCGCGGATGATACAGAAAAATAACTTTGATGTTTCAACCTACCATTTTTGCTTCTATTTTACAATAATTCTTTTAAGGTATTCGGTTACCGCATAATCCCTCATCATATTTTATTAGTCTCAATGTCTCAAGAGACCAAAATTTTATATTGAGTTTATTTTACCATTGCTAAAATAAAGATAGCATTGGATAAGGTTTACTTATAAATGAAGTTTGATATTTTAAATATATTCTAATCTATTCTATTCTATTTTAAAGATATATATTCTTGAAATTAAATCACGCTTAAAACGAATAATATTGTGAAATATCAGAATGTCATCTTTAATTAAAAACAAATCAATGTGTTATCTCGTCAGTTTAGCTTACCGCTATGTTTATTTTTACGAAAGACGGACTAATAGCGTACCAGGTAGATGGGCTTCCTCACATACCAATCATCAGAATAGATTGTTGAGTAAATGTTTACATAACTGCAAAGTAAATTCATCTTTATTTGCACAAGAAGTTTAGTTCTATAAAAAAATCTACAAATACTTTTACCATTTAAAAAATTGATTATATAAGTTTCAATAATATAACAGTAAATTAGGTTTTTTTTATGTTATTGGTAGACGGACGTGCAAATATCGCACCAGATGTTAAGTGGTCACCACCACCCATAGACATTAGCGATATAAGAAGTATTAACTGTTCCTTACATCGCCAATGCGCAATGAAGATCTCTTGTGCCTGTAGTTATACTGGCTCACTCATCCTTCAAATTAGAACGCAACTCTAAGTATTGCTGTTTGGCGGTAGAATATCTGATGAGTGGGTAGTATTTACACACACGGGATACACAGGTGCACAAAGCCTTACCACCTAAATAGGGCTTTGTGCAAGCACGTACATAGCTGATAAAAGATTACACATTATGATAAAAAAGTTTGAAATTAATTATTCTTGTTTTCGTTGGTGATAAGTAGTAGTTTAATTTCATTTAATTAACTTTAAATGATAAAAAAAGAACTACTAATTTTCTTTCCGCTTCTTCTCGGTAGAAATTACGTTCCGAACCGGCAATAACTTTAAATTTAATTAAATCATGTAAAGTGACAATTCAAAAGTGCTTGTAAGAGCCTCCTTCAATAAAGTATAATTTAATTTTGGTAAATGTTAAACTGATTCAAAAGCTCTTTTTCCCTTGGTTTGTTAAAATCATTAAATAAATTACGAACTGAGTTATTAAAACTTTTGACCACGTTAAAATATCTGTACAAATGACTAGTTCGAACACTTCTACTAAATTGGTTGGAATTAAAACTACAGTTTAATTTAGCTCGGAGTTTAAAATTCGTACAATTTTGGCCGAAAAAGTCATATTTTGTGTATTATTTCATTTCCAATGCCACAATATGCTCGTATTTTCAATAACGCACCGCGACCCTAGCTCGTCTGTTAGCGTAGTTTAATAAAGCGAGAGACGCCTCTCGACGTCGGGTATTCTCATTTCGATGTTGCCGTGGAGCTAGTACACCTTGTTGGAAAACTTTTTCAGATTTCTTGTTATATAAACGTTGCGACTCGCTGTGTTTGATTATTTTGTTTGGAAGATAATGTCTTAAATGTTTTGTTTATGAGAAAAACTATAAAGAAATAATCGATAAATAATATAATGGAAATACGTCTGGACGCAAGTTGAATTTAATAATTTTGCTCACGCTAAGATAATCTAGTAATTTGGATGAATATTTTCGGATATATTAAAAAAATGTCTTAAGAAAGCTTTACCATAAAAAGTGTGTGGTATATTGGAATGTACTGGTATTTTACTTAGCTTAGGTTTATATATTTTGACTGCTTCGTAGGTTTGCAGATTAAATTTGCTGATTCGAATTCTGAATCGTAACTAATACATATAATTCACACATACATACAATTTGGCTACATCCTTTTATAACTTAATTTTTAATGCAAGGATACAAAATTATTTATAAATATTAATTTTCGTTTTGACAGGGATAAGATCAGATATTTCATTACATAAAGGTAAATTGACAATTAAATAAATTTGATGTTACCTTACTCATAATTGACACAAAGCTTTGAGAAAAAGGAATTTATAACAATAATTAATTTTATAAATGAATATAAGGAGTCAATTTCAATCAATCAACTGCTAAATTGAAAGTGATTTCAAGTGACCAGACTTTCAATTAATTAATTGAAATGTATGTGACGAGCCGGTTCGCGTGGTTAGTAGATTCTTGCCTTTCACGCCGAAGGTTGTGGGTTCCCACCCAGGACAGATATTTGTGTGCATGAACATGTCCGTTTGTCCTGAGTCTGGGTGTAATTATCTATATAAGTATGGATTTACAAAAAGAAAAGTAGTATATCAGTTGTCTGATTTTCATAGTACAAGCTCTGCTTAGTTTGGGATCAGATCGCCGATTATTATTATGATATCGAAGTTGTCACAGTATTTTGTCGCTTAAAATAATAATGAAATTTAACTAATTTTATTTAAAAGCATATTTTTAATTAAATATTTCAATTTATGAATCAAATTGATTTTACAGTTTTTATCGTAATTGCAACCTCTTAGTAAAATATTGAAGCTTAGATTTAATTTATTATCAAAACAAAACAAAATAAATAATGTTTTATCAATTTTGAAAAACGAAAATTTTAATAAAATTCTTTTAATATATATAAATATGAAATTATATAAATATATAATCAATTTGAAATTAAAACATTAATTTAAGATCATAATTTGGTAGAAATAAGTCATAGATTAAATAAATAAGTGTTACAGCCAAAAAATCCGCGACCACACTGAAATCTATTTCCACAGTGTCACAAAACAAATTATTTCCCGACATTATTGTTGGTGAACCATTGTTCGGTGGAAGCGGGTTTAATAAAAAGGACTGAGCAACGTCGGCAAAATGCAATATTCAATGGCTTTAGCAACATTATATAATGCGGCTGTATATTGTATCAGTCCTTGAGGAAAATCTTAACTTTCATCTTAGAAATGAGTGTATAGAAGTTTATTGCTTTCTTAGAACTATGTCAGGATAGATACTGGAATAAATCAAAGCCAAATTTTTGCCGTCCACTTATGGACGAAAAAAGCCGAACGCCAAACATCCCGATCTTGGGCAGTCCACATCCATCCTGTACCTGCCACCTTTTTAAATCGTTGGTCTACCTTGTCACAGGGCGTCCTACACTATGTTCGCTTAAGTGTGGTCTCAACTATAACACGTGTCGGCTCCATCGGCGATCGAGGCGCGTGGAGACATGACCAGCCCTCTTCCACTTCAGCAAGCTGATTCTATTGGCTATGTCGGTGACTTTAGTTCTGTGGCGAATGTCCTCATTATCATATTTCACCGTAATCATAATAACAGGTATAATTAGCACGCAAACGCTGCATAATGTAGCTTATAGGTTAATATGCTTATATATGAAAATAATGCTTGTTTTTGTTCATTTTATATGCGATATAGAAAGAGTCGCGGGAAGCCGTTGGATGCGGGCAGTGCAAGACCGGCCAAAATGGAAATCCTTGGGGGAGGCCTTTGTCCAGCAGTGGACGTCTTTCGGCTGAGAGATGAGATATGTGTATACGAATCGATTCTGGATTGAGCTTCATATTTCTATAATAAATCTAAAAAATATATACATATCGTTAATACCTACTAAGTGTAGATTGGTTGTAATGAGAATTTTATAGTTTAACTAAAGCTGGGTACAACAATATCACATACTGTAGATGCACATAGCTCTACAATTATAAACGTAACATTAACATAATTTATACACTTATATAACGCTATAATAAAAATTCCATCAATACGACTTGAAACAGATGAGAATTATTCTGATCAGTTTCAAGAGTCGTATTTTATCACAAGATTTGTTAAATGTGTTATAAAATCATTGTAATTAAATATTAACACATATAGTTAAATAAAAACGTGTTAATATTAATATATATTATTATGAATATGAATTGCTGTGATTTTATACAGATAAAAATCAATAATATTTTAACTTCAATAACCACAAAACACTTATGAAAAACAATGTAGATAGCACAACATATTACAAAATTTATCAATATAAATTGTTCACCAAACAAATTTATTTTAGACATAGCCAATTATTTAATAACGTTCTTCAATAAAACCATCGTATGTTCCTTCATACAATTTGATTAAACGTACTTGAGTAAAACGTTTAAATATTGTTAATTAATGAATGTTTTCTTGTATAATTTATGACAGTTATACTTATACAGTATATAGGTGATTTACAATTTAAGTATTTAATGTTCTTAATTAAATACAATTTGGTTAAATGTTGTTAAGAATTTCAAATAATAAATACTTCATAATGTTTGTATATTTTATATATCTCCGTGTTAAAGAAAAAAGCTATATTATAATTATAACATTTAATGATTGATAAAATCTTAGCTAGGTACAACCCATTCATGACATGTTTTACCTCTGTTGTGTTCTGATTCGTAGGCTGAATGTACTATAGGATCATGAGTCATTACTTCTTAGGTTGGTGCTGTATTGGCGATATAAAGGATGATTAGACTTTTTTAGTGCCGGTGTCTATATCGATGGGAACCACATACCATCAGGTGGCATTTGTCAGCATATTTAACAATTTTGCATAAAAACAAAATTTTCTATTTGTGTATCCAAGCTTCTTCTTAAACAGAGAGGAGGCTCAGTCCAGGAGTGGGAACTAATAGGCTAATACTTTACTTCGAGATATACAGCCTTATAAACTATCCACTTGACCAATCAGGCCGTTGTAAAGAATGGCTTATAATAATAATTCTATTAGCGTTGGATATACGAAATACTAAATAAGAAGAAAAGAACCTATGGTCGAGAAATAGGACAATAATCTCCCTTTTATATCCATTCACATCGTCCCAATGTAAGCTAAATTTCCTCCAAAGAATGGGGCACTAAAACTAGTTTGGACCCAAAAGGTCATTTCAATTATTACCTTATGCGTGTGACATTTTACACACGACGTAATTATGGCCGACCCAGTAAAGTTTTTGTACTAACACCATTCGGTAAGACCGATAGTATTCATTTTAACAAGTAAAAGTCGTTTTGGAAATGGTTTTAGAAACTTTTCTCTTTATTGTGTTTCGTATTTCACTCTGAACATTTTTGGGTTCGGGAAATAGCGAAATTGTATAATTATGTACCCTAATCTAGATAATATGTAAGATAACGATGTAAATGATAAAAAAAAGATTTAGTGAAGGAATGTTGTAAAAGATATTATGGAGCTAATATAAAACAATTTATATTATTTATTATTTATGGAAAAGTAGCTGTCTGTCTATTTTTAAGTTCATAACGACTAAACTAACTAATCATAATAAAATATTGACAAACAGCTAGCCTGAAATCTGAAAGGGGACACTAAAAATTGTGATTTACGGGAAAATATAGAATCTTCGGTAAACATTTTGTAACAGATAGTTGCTAGAACAGCTAGTTAATATACCTAAATCGTGCAACTGATGTTATCGATTTCATGCAGGGTAAATGATTTTTTGCCGGTTTATCTGGCTCGAATAAATACTAGGAACCGATATTTGCTGCGGATTTAATTGACATGCACTATGAGTTATTGTAAACCGAGATGGCCTAGTGGCCTTATGGCCAGGTTCATGAAATACCTGGGCCTCACCCTGGACGGTCGCTGGGTCTTCGAAGAGCACTTCGAGTGCCTAGCCCACCGGATCGAGAAGGTAGCGGATGCCATGCACAGACTGCTGGCTAATCTCGGGGACCGAGGGAGGAAGTTTGCCGTCTCTATGCCGGTGTCATCAGAAAGAGACGGCGGAGCGGGATCGGGAAAGTGCCGATCCTGCTCGGCAGAGACGACGTCGGCGTCGTTTCGGGTTGAGATTACCTTTGAAACCCAACTTATAAAATACGTTTTTTTTAAATAAATAAAAATTTATAGTGAAACAGACGGCATAATTTTAATTGTATAAGCAATATTGCAACAAATAGTAATCATTTCAAATAATTCGTCATTAAACCATGGAATTGTACTAATTAAATTAAAATGTGATTAATTAGCTTTTACCATTTTTATGGTATCCAGTATAGTAAACTTAATCCATATCTACCAATCGAGTCGTTGCCATAACGAAAAAAACATTTTCGAGAATTGAAAAAAAAAAACAAAATTACAGACCCATAAAATCTAATCGCTCATTGGTAGCATATTGCGTCATCGACTACCAACGACTATTCAGATTAAGATTAAATTAGTTAATTTGACTTTGACAAGCGTCTCAGAAATTAAATGCGCTAACATCTAGTTTCTGAAATTTAGATGAGAGATGTTACTAGTTATTTAAATCACAGCAACGGTCTGTTAGAATGCTCCATTATTATAGTGTCGTATATTTCATCGTTGAATCAAGTTCACTAAGTTATAAAACTATATTGTATTACAAGTTAGCATTCTTTTCTTTTGTTGGTGGCTGCCAGTCTAAGCGGTAGCGACCTAGCTGGTTGTTTCATTTAACTTATGTCAGTTTGTGATTGCATTATTTATTTTTACTGTGAAATACAATAGGAAAAAAATGTGTGGAATATAGGGCCTTTATAATAATACCATAGAATAATTTTTCATGTAGAATGTTAGCTATTATTGCAATGATTACCTATATCCAACGATATTTTTTTATATTTTTATGTTAAATTCTTAATGAAACAGCAATATAAATACCAACTGAAATATTAATAGAAGTTAAAGTAATTAATTAGGAAGCCAAAGTTATGTTTTAAGAAAAATATTAATTATCTAATCTAATTGACAAAAAACAAAATATAACATATTTAATATAAATAACAAAATAAAAAAACTGAATTTTGGCAATGACTTGTTAAAAATCAAAGCACGAAATAATATATAAAAAGATTTAAAAAAAAGAATGAAAGCGAGCTATAATAATTCACACCGTGAGTTAGTTAAGCAGAATTAAAAAGAAGAAGATTACAATCTTTGCATAATAAATATAATTTATGTATAGAATTAAGAATATCTTATGTATATATCCCTTCACCGAAGGATGTAGAGTGCTTCTGCGAAGTCCTGCTAACGGTAAAAATTTATTCACGTTTATCACTATTTGCAATGTATAATGTGACTTAGAAGTATTGAAAAATAATACGTTGCTTTCACATTTGTTGCAAGAATATATCATACAAAACAGGTCATGTCAATATGATTCATGATTCCAGAATATTCTATATAATAAATTCTTTGTAGTAAACTTGTAAAAAAAGTGATATTTTTCGTGAAAAACATTATCCTTTGACGTATATTTCAAGATATTTTTTTAATATTTGAGAACGGCTAACGAAGAAATGGGCATTTGGTACTTAGTCTTCGTCTATAAACAATGGCACTGCAAGAAACATAAACCACTCTTCAGACAGTCTACGCGCCGCCAACTAAGAGATTTAAGATGGGATGTACTTGGATGGGATAGCCTATAATTACAATGGTTGACTCACTCTATACACTGGAACTCGATAGCAAAGTGTATTGATATTTCATGATAAAATATCTAATGAGTTAGTGCCCCACAGACAGGCAGTAATATTTATATAATAAATTAAAAAGTATTTACATTTACGAGACTGCTTGATGGATTTTAATAAACCGAGCCGAGATAAAATGAAATTTGACGAACATTTTTGTAGTAATTATTATAAGAAGAAGAGTGAACCGGCGAATAAAAATTAATCGGATTTTATCCATTAATATTCTTAGCGGATGTTTACTAAAAAAAATAATTCATGTTCCTAATTTCAACTTTCTAGTTGGTAGTTAGTCTAATCAAACGGTTTTATAAGTATAAATTATCTCTGAAGTATAATAGGTGAATAAAATAGCGATAAAATAAAATAAAAAGTTCATATAATTAAAAAAAAATTAATTCATATCAGCTTAACGATACACATACAAATAAAACAAATTCGTAAGTAACTCTGTATGTCTGTATGAAGCAAACTTGAACCTCAAGGAAGAACAGAGACATATTTTTTAATACCTTTTTTAAAACCTTTCCCCCAGGTGAGATCATAGATAAAAACTAAATACTAGTTTTCATTCGAAGCTTTATCTGCTTTTAGCGAATATCTAGCACGCGCAATTTAAAATCTCAAATATTCATTCAGCGCCATCTATCGGTACCAAGACTTTTACTGGTGGTAGAGCTTTGTGCAAGCTCGTCTGGGTAGGTACCACCCACTCAGCAGATATTCTGCCGCAAAACAGCAGTACTTGGTATTGTTGTGTTCCGGTTTGAAGGGTGAGTGAGCCAGTGTAATTACAGGCACAAGGGACATAAGATCGTAGTTCCCAAGGTTGGTGGCGCATTGGCAATTTAAGCGATGGACAACATTTCTTACAATGCCAATGTCTAAGGGCTTTGGTGTCCACTTACCATCAGGTGGCCCATATGCTCGTCCACCTTCCTTTTCTATAAAAAAAAAAAAAAAAAAGTTACAAATTCATTAAACATACCGCCCACCAAGATAATTATTACAAATAATTTCCTATTCAATAAGTCTATTTCAACAAAAGAAGAAGAATTCTACATCAGAGATGAAAAACAAACGCGTATTTGTTATCCTAAATGATTGATGGAATCAAGTTATGAAGAGAGTGGGAAGAGGAAAAATTTTGCAAAAGCAAGGTCGAAATAT
This sequence comes from Nymphalis urticae, assembly GCA_905147175.2. Lineage (NCBI taxonomy): Eukaryota > Metazoa > Arthropoda > Insecta > Lepidoptera > Nymphalidae > Nymphalis > Nymphalis urticae. Next base: position 9,818,777 of record LR989987.1, on the reverse strand, counting down.
AATTGATAACCATCCTTCAAGCCATGTATTGTATAGATTTATATATGAGCTACATCCCGAACTATTTCCGGTAAAAACTAGTTATGACTGGCTGCAACCACTTTTGACTAAAGCCAATGGTTAAGTTAGTTTTAATTTTACAAGTCGGGGCTTTACGATCGTATGCGTTAGCGATCCCGTGGCGCCTTTCGAAGAGACCGGGTACCGCTGGACTTTTAGTGTGTATTCCGAGGTCCACATACCCTTCATGTAAACGAGTAAAGCGTTTTTCAAAAAAGATTTAAAAAAAAAGTTTTATTTTAAGAAAAAAACGCTACGGTCAGATAAATAAATACATTGCATTGCATTAAGAAAAAAAAGCATTAAATATATGTGGATATTATATTAAAGTGTGAAATATAAAAAGTTAGAATATGAATGCTCATTATCAATGTAACCGAGTTAGGACGAGACCGGTCAAAAAGAGAGACTAGCTAATAACGCAATCGATATTATGGCGCAAAGTGTGTGAGCAAACACACAACACTCTATTTCATCTCTTAGATAAATTTACTCACATTTCAATGAGCAAAAGTGTAACACTGCTAATTTCCTAATTCCTGAAAAAGAAACCCGATTTTATTGGTTAAATATGAACACCCGACCTTTTCATCTAAATAAAAAAAATCGTTTCAAAATCAAATCAAATTAACGTTAATATTAAGCGTAAAATAAGATATAAATTTCACGAAAACTTTTAACAAAATAAGTACCTGTATGACAACGACAACCAGTTTTTCATTTACAAACGTCGGTTAAGCATTCGTTGGCTCATCACTTATGTGACAGGGGTTGACAACCCGCCTCGAGCTATTAAATAATGGAGTGTTGTTCCACCGTGAAAACTCTTTTAGGAGACTCATAAGCCTAATTTTCTTGTTGACAGCTTTCGTGTATTTATTTCAAACATAACAAAACATTTGTTAAATGCCTTTGTTATTGTTGTATAATGAATGTGGTTATTGAAGAAAGGAAGTAAAGTATTCGAAAAAAGGGCCTCGACACCAATTGCGTGGGAATCAAAATATGATATTTCTTAACAAAAAATATTATAATATAACGAAGGCATAAGCAATAATAAGTACAACCGACATCATTCTGTGTTTAAATAAGCCGCTTTTGGTTATTAAAAACGGTTTGGGTGCACTAAGAAATCTTTTTTTACATCGTACTTATATAACTTGGAAATTATTTATATATAATTACAAAAGAAACGATTAAAACAATTTTATGAAAAAAAAAATATTATACTTATATCTCATATATATAATTATGCAACACACAAAAGTTTCCGTACTTTTGTGTGTGCTACACTGGTAAACAGACTAAACTTCTCACACATTCACACGCACACGTTACGCGTACACGCACGCACGGCTGCAAATACGGAAGCACCCAAACATCATGGGTTTTTAAAGCCACACGACCTCTGAATCTAAATAAATTTCAAGATTAACTTTTATATCATTAAAATATGCACTCACTCATATATGCACACACAACTATCGCACAAGCACACTTGTACGGATGTAATCAAACGTCATGGGTTTTTTAAACCACGCGCTTTCTGAATCGCATATTAATATGCACACACACACACACACAGACACACACACAGACACACACACACAGACACACACACACAGACACACACACACAGACACACACACAGACACACACACACAGACACACACACAGACACACACACACAGACACACACACAGACACACACACAGACACACACACAGACACACACACAGACACACACACACAGACACACACACAGACACACACACAGACACACACACAGACACACACACAGACACACACACAGAAACACACACAGACACACACACAGACACACACACAGACACACACACAGACACACACAGACACTCACACACACACAGACACACACACACACACACACACAGACACACACAGACACACACAGACACACACAGACACACACATACACACACAGACACACACAGACACACACAGACACACACACACACACACACACACACACACACACACACACACACACACACACACACACACACACACACACACACACATGGACGGATACAAAGCCACACGATCTTAAAATCAAATTACTGGTGGTAGAGCTTTGTGCAAGCTCGTCTGGGTAGGTACCACCCACTCATCAGACATTCTGCCGCAAAACAGCAGTACTTGGTATTGTTGTGTTCCGGTTTGAAGGGTGAGTGAGCCAGTGTAATTACAGTCACAAGGGACATAAGATCGTAGTTCCCAAGGTTGGTGGCGCATTGGCGATTTAAGCGATGGGCAACATTTCTTACAATGCCAATGTCTAAGGGCGTTGGTGTCCACTTACCATCAGGTGGCCCATATGCTCCTCCACCTTCCTATACTATAAAAAAAAAAAAACTTAACTTGAAGTTTTCAAAAAATAACTAAGATGCAAAGTTAAAATAAATTTTAAAAAATTACAAATTACGTAATAAAATTAAAATGGTAGTCGTTATATAGACTACATTGATTTATACCAGGGCTTGTCTGTCTGTAACTGATTTCGAGGTCAAGTGCTTACACGCCACACATTAGGAAGTGTTAATAACTTATCCAATATATCGAATTACTGAGAATAAATTGGTTTAACTGTATCGAATGTCAATATTACTTCCATTGAATTACCTTTAAGATATCAGTAATATACTCGTAATATACGATGAGGGGTCGCGATTAGTTATTTCTAATATCGTTTTATTTGCTGAATATTGAAAAAATATTTTTATAATCTTTTGTCATACAATAAAATTTTTAATAAAATGAACTGATAAACGAAAATCTTCTCTTTTGATGGATGATGTGGTATGTAAATAAAGCAATTAAAACCAGAATCTTTAATACACGGTTCATTAGTAATTCTCAAAACATATTCGTGTAAAACGCGTTGCTACACACTTAGATATATTTAACATAATTCATTGATAGCAATCAATTATTTCAAATATCGAAACAGAAATATTTTATAATAAAATATTTTATAATTTTGAATATATTTTAAATCGAACGTTGGTCAAAGTATCGAACCCTTAAGAGATTTAAGTTAAAGGAATTCAATGGAAGCCATCTCTTTGAACGGGACCGTTTCAACTGAACAGTCGGGAGCTCTATTGTTATATTTCACCCGACACTGAGCATATCAAAAGAACTGCATGTTTTAAAATCTTTTGACATTGTGGAGTATCAGATTTTAAATATATCGTTTTATGAATTTTATATTCGAGATACGAAGATTCATAGTGATCTATCGCGTTTTGTTTGATTGTGATCAAATTTTAAAACGAAAATATATCCTGCAATATTACATCAGATATGGTCACAAAGCCACTAACAACAAAAATTTTACCAAATTCCGGGCATCATTATACCAATTTAAATAAAGTTATCATCGTATAGATGTTTTTTTTACATGAATGCTCAGAAAAAGAGTAATTGTTTTTAGGAATCTCGTTCTATATGAACATGAAACTTAATACAGTTGTCGTTTGCAATTGCGTTAAATATTTTTTACATAGAAAAATCAATGTACTTGCTCGGCAACAAAATTTAATAATTATAATACTGTATATATATATATAGAAATAAAATAATAATATTATTATTTCCGGCCGCCAAATCACTGACGTTAACCTTGGAAATGCTTTTGCTGGTAGTTCGTGAGGTTTGTATCATATATATTCTCGTATACACACTATGAATAATACAGTTGATACTAGTGATACTAGATATATTACAATAGCTAATCATACTACTATCACTACTAATTCGTATCGTTAAAAACATTAATGGAAAATCATCGATTTCGTTGATTTTTATTCAGGCCATAATGTACGTTAAATTGTTTACATTAATATTGTAATTTTTTTGTTGGGTCTCGATAGAATCTATATCCCAAACTGGTGATATTCTTAAATTTAATTTGATTAACTGTTCATTGTGGCTCTAAGCATTTTTCTTGACAGTAAAAAAGTTATTTGTCGAACAAGGGACATTTGTTAGGACATTTAGTCTTTATTTCGTCAAGCGAGAAAACGGATTAACTAGATACATAATAAAGTATATAAAGAATCAACATATAGCTTATGTTCATCTTCTAACTTATTATTATAATGCAAAAGTTTATTAAATGCAAATTATTAGTAATGAATGTTATTTGAAGATTTACATCAAACAAATTATATTTATTCAATTATAGACATAACTCATTATGCATTTTATCAAATGAAATTTAATTACACATTTATAAACAAACATTGTCAACTATAGATAATCAAATTAGTACGACCTGTACGTAAATTACCGAATATGAACTAATTAATAACATTATCTTGTATTCTATAATAAGCCTCATCATTTTCGTGATCTAAGTTTTTCAACATAATATTTAATTTTAAGGTAAAGTTAAAATAAGCAATCAATTGTCTTTAGTATTGTTTTCTTACTGGCACGAAGTTCCTTAAGGTTTTTTAAGTTTTTACTTAAAGGGAAGTTTGCAACACAATTTAACGAAAAGTGACTGAGCAGTTTTTAATTGTAAATCTTCAAGCGATCGTCTCTTCGATCGATATTCTCGACCGATATTTTGAAAAAAAAAATACAAACATATTCATCACTGGACTGAAGCTAGGTAATTATAATAAAATTAACATTATTATTATAAGACATTCTCTAGCTTATACAATAAGACTTTTCTATAACAGAAAACACAAATCTTTTCATAAGCTAAGGTGAAACAAAATATTAAATACTTTAGACTCAAAACATGGAGTTATAAATTTAATAATGCAAACAATGAACAATAAATACCTTTGACAACGATTATTGGAATTAATTTAATTACTCCTTTACACTTCGAAATTCAACCCTTAAATTCTAAAAGCAATTAACATGGCAAAACTAGTAATAACTTTATGTTCTATACCTACTCGACGCAAATGCAATTACCAAACAAAACGTCTGGTAACGTACTCGATAAATTTGATTTCTATAAACCTTTTAATTAAGATCGAGAGCCCCGTGAATATATTTAATTAACGAGGCGTTCATGCTTTGAGTTTATTGCGTGATCGAAGTTTTATTTACAATGTTTACGCACGGTAATGGTTTATAAAGCACTTTGCAATATTTCGCGTATGCTATGTGTTACTTTGTGCATATTTGCGACGGGGAAAATTAATTATTTTACATTGTTTTGCTTTAATATCGATTCTGTTTATTATTGAATGATTTGTAAATTGTCACGATGAAACGTTTAATTTAAAAATCACTAACTTGATACTCTGATAATGATGACGTTTAGAGACTAGCCTTGCACATGACACATAATAGTGCACAAATATATTTGCAAATACAAGTGCATTCTCTATTATTTCTCACTCACAATGCGATGGGACGGCAATACGAGGACCGGAGAGAGTTCAAGTACAGGATCAACGACTTTATAAACTTTTGTTATTTTAATATTAACATCATATCATGCATCTCTCGCATCTCTAAAAGCACTGCAAGGAAAAATACAATCATCGATTTTATTCTCGACGTTTGAGTTGTTTCTTCTTGGGCTACAATTACTAGTCACTCGCAGAGCTCAATTTGGAACATGTAATATAAAACTACCCATATAAGGAACAGTCCGCTTAAATCAATGCCGGCCATTTTCAATGACTCCCCTTGGGATTTGTTGACTGTCATGCCGAACTACACTTTAAAAGGGAACCGTATTCTGTTAAATTCGAAAGGGTATTCTGATGAAAGTTTATAAATTCAATAAAGAAGCACAAATAGTAAATTTCAAGCAGATCAAACCATATTATTATTAACTTTTCTCCCGCTTGAGGTTGAATTATCAAAAACGACGAAATAATGTTATGCATTCATTTCTGTTAAGAAGCTGTAATGTTAAATTTTATTCTTTTTACTTAAAAAATGAGGGATCCCCATATTTACTTTCTACTGCCATCACACCCTCTTAGGAGGTAGATTTTTAAAAACAACGAAATGCGTATTTATTTCTAACCAGATGCTTATATATCAATTTCATCCTTCTAACTTTAGAAATGATGAGTTCCATAAAACTGTTCACCTCATATTTTACCGGTTTAGGGGTGGAATTTTCAAAAATCCTTCCTAAGCAGCTGTATACATCATAAAATGCATCAACTGCCACGAACCAAGCTATCAAGTTTTTAAACCCAGTGTTTTATGCTCTGCTTTGATGAATCAGTCAGGACGAGTAATTCGATGTATATTGATAGATAAAATCCTTATTTTACACTTACGAATTCGGCTAGTATAATATATTTTTACACTACGACCAAAACGACTAAAAACAAACAAGATTAATAGATTTCACAAACTTTTTTCTTTTATTTTATAATATAGGACATAAGCGCTGTAATAGAACTATTATCCATTCTTTACATCACCAACCTTGGCAACAAAGATGTTATGTTCCTATTGCCTGTAGCTACACTGGCTTATTTAATTTTTCAACCGGAGCCCAACTATACTAAGTATTGCCTTTGGCAGTAGAATATATGATGAGTGGTAACTTATCCAGACGAGGTCACATGAAGCCCTACTATCTTTTAAATGTAGACGAAGCAGGCACGTATAATCCAAAATAAATTCAGGTATAACCGCGAAGCATAGCAGAAATAGTAGAATATAATCACAGTCACAATCACAAACTACTGTTTTCCGATGCTAATCAACGAAATCAAACAACGAATCAACAAATAATTGCCGATTTAAATCATGAAATGTTTTCGAAATACCAACTGGTGGTTGTAGATTTCGTATTTTAGATAATAATGTCATTTCATTTATCTGAATTTATTACAATATACATGAGTTAAATAATGCATCCGTCATGGGACGCCCGATGAAATGTAAATTATCGAATATGATGGTTATTGAAAGAATTAATAATTATTATTAAAGAAATAAACAAAGGTTTTCGTTAATAATATAAATATATCTTTTTATCTTATTTATTACTTTGTTATTATACAACAAACACAATATTTACACTTTGTAGCACACGCACCACGCATACGGTTTTACCCCCATGGATAGATAACATCATTATTATTAACCCTAATAATATTAACCTTACTCAAATATTTGAACTCTTAAATATACAAAATCTCTGGTCCTTATAGTTTCTAAAATGTAAATATGATATATAATATAAAAATTGTTAACTATTTCATTCATAATATAGTTGGCATAATATTATAGATATATAATTATAATTTGATTACGGAACACCGCCATTTGTCTTGTCTGACAAGAATTTGGTCCGATATTTATAATATTACCCTAGCATTGTATTTGAACGTTCACACGCACGTAAAAACACGCACACATAAATAATCACGCAAATGTCTATTCACATAGGAATAAGGAAGTAGCGATTTGTAATAATCGATTCACACGGGCGTAATAATAACAGTTACAATGAAGAATATTTTCAAAAATGGAACCGCAAATTACGCAATGGAAAAGAAAGGAAAAAATATATATAATTTTAATAAAAAGTAACGACGGAAAACGTGTCGACGAGGCATTTGGAATTCAAATCATCTAGCTATTAGACGAAACGACGAAAATATAAAATAAAATGTACCCTTAATTGTATTTGCAGAGGGGTGATTTCCCTAGAAATTATTGTTAAAAAAGAAGTATTATTTTTAAAATTAGAAAACTTTCATTCGTGCCAATGTGTAACGTTTGTTCTTTCTGCAAATAAAAATACTATGAATTATTAAATTCTTAATTTAAAATTATCAAATTTTCTTATTTTATTAAATTCTTAAATCCTAATCTGTCGTGTAGCTATTTAAAGGATATTAGTTATCTGACCGCCGACGAGCATTCGTCGATAAATAGAGCAACCATTCCAGATCAGATATTTTACAGGCTTTTGTTTAATTTCACCTGTTTGTATGTAAGTTAAGCTTGCAACTGAATTTTAATACAATTGTAACCAATGAACCGATTGATCTGAAATTTTGCACACACTTTTGTTGCTTTATATTAGCGAAATCTAGTTTATTAAATTTTATTCGGTATAATGACGATTAATTATAATGATACATGAAGAAAAATTGAAGCTTATTTTTTTATACTGCTCGTATTCATAACTGAGCTAAAGTCAGGTATTAAAGTACTGTAATCTACCCTTATAGTTAAAAAAACTTTTTCTATATTCAAAAGAACTTCGTAAACTACTTACGTAAACGAACCGCACTTTGAATAGAAATTCGAAGTTCGCATCGAATTTGTTCTCATATTTAAAAAAAAAACCTGATATCGGCCATCTGAGATGTTTGATATTCAATATTACTATAAATAAAAATAATGAATGGACCAATTTATATGTAATGACGTAATTCACTTTTATATTATAATATAATACTAGCTGTCTGTACCGACTTTAAAATTTGAGATTTTTAAACGTTCTATCTTAGCGGATGCTGACGTTACAAAATAAGCCTGTGCTTCAAATTTCGGCTCTTATTTAAGTTTGTGCAATAATAGTCAGTCAGTATTATGATATGAATATAAATAAAGATTGAAAACTTTTCTTAACGAACTAGGTAATTCTGTGTTCACATTAAATTAGGAACCTTTCCTTTTTACGGATAGAAATATTTACCTCAGAACCTCTTCTGATATATGCCAGTTTCTTTAAAATATTTACCTTCAAATAAGAACCGAGTTGTTAACAAAACTTTACACTTGCATGTATTAGAGATTTGAACTGACGGTTTCCGAATTAACGTGTAATTATATAATCCGTATGTAATAATAATGTAAGAAGTTCCGTTTCTTTCTGATAGGATTTTTTTAAATATAATTATACGTATTCCATTTATAGCTTTGAGCACTGTGTATTTATTACATTTTTATTCATTTAATTTTACTACTAAACAGCAATACTTTGAAGAAATTGGAAGCAAGAACGCCTTTGCATTCTCACTACGAAGCCCTAATTTTGATCTTCTGTTTTGATAGCACGCGTGATAGAAAAATAAAGTGTATCTTTTCAATTAAATTTTGTCCATTTAAGCAAAACAATACACGAATAATAAACCTTGTTTTTTTGCTTATACGTAATTTTTTATTTTTCATATTGCTTTCAAATCATATTTTGATTCATAGAAATAACACATTTATCTTGTACACAGTAATGCAAATATTGCTGTGAAAAGATTTATCGAGCTTGCGGTTTGTAAACGAGCCAGTATAATAACAGACATACGGGCCATAATATCTAAGATCTTATGTTGGTCGTTCAATGGTGGCGACTATCATTAACATATATTCACCATATGGTAATGATACCTACTACCTTCGCTACCATTTACCTTGTCTTACCATGATTTTTTAATAAACAATGTTGCAGCTTATTTCTAGTATGTTCAGATGAAATTTTGATAGTCAAGAAAATTAATTTGCTTACCAAATCGTGCCAAATCATAATAATTGCATCAGACACCTCGAACGCGAATCAACTTGGTATTGTAGGGGCTAAAAGCGCAATTAACTCAGTTTTAATTATTTGTCACAGCTTTAGATTATCACTTATAATATGATGAATAATTTTTTTTTTGTAGAATTTTAGTTTTCTAATTTATAGACATCAATAGAAGTTAAGATATTTGATACTTAAATAGTACACATTAATGAAATCAGCTAAACTTGAATAATTTTTAAGTAAATATTTTCTTACCTTTTATGTTTTGTAAAATATTGTACATTTCATTGAATATAAGCTATTTCTATGCAAAATAGATTCAAAATGCATTCATAGTATACGAATGATCCACATACTGACGAATAAAAATTCAGAGTAAATTTTAAAAATTGTGGTAAGAATTTTACTAATAAATTAAGGACAGAACTAGACATTTGGGAAATAATAGCCCGTAATAAAACCTTTAATAATAATTAAATGTTTTGATAAGATTCTGTAATTAATTTAATTAACATTCATTTACCCTTTCGTTACATATCACTCACATTAACAAATAGGAAGCATAATTATAGTCAAAGGGTGAAAATTTGTAATTATTGTGTTCATACCATATTGAATTGCATTATATAATTTATATTAACTTATATCATCAATTCAAGCCCGTGATAAACGAATGATTAAATATAATTTTTATATAAATTATGAACTTGACGATATTTTGAACTAAATATTTACGTAATCAAAGTTTAACAATTCAACTTTCAATGATTGTATTCATTATAAGAGTCCCAAAACATTATGAAGGACCTTTCTCATTTAGATAATGGTGAGTCACAGCTGAGATGATTTTATTGAAATTAACAGCGAAATAGAAACAAAGTCACTTACATTAATATGATAATCCTTTGAATTGTTGCAAACCTTAAAATAATCCGAATAATAATATTTTGTTTATTAATTACGTTACAACACTTGACACAAATCAATGTCACACTGAACGTAAAAATACGACTCACTGAAAATACTATTTTCGTAACGAAACTTCGTAGGGCGACGCGCGCGACCTCCCCTCACGACGGTCGGTACGATACTGTTCAATTTTCTATAGCAAAAGCTCAAAGATGCAAAGATTTAATGTTGTTCACCGAAGCAATAAACTTATTCGAGCAAAATAAGATAGTTGTACACTCGAAGTGATAACAAAGCTTACTGATTCTTTGATATCACCATTTTGTTTGATGTTATATGAGTGGTATCATGTACAGAACTTTCAAGTTCATTGTACCTAATTAAATCCAAAAATAAATAAGCTGAAAATAGTTCCGTGCAGTGCAAGTGAAATGCAGTCCAAAGTTTGTTTTATAACGAAATGGAATGTTTTTGAAAGATAAATTTAAAAGATAATAAAATTTAGTGATACAAGAGGTATATACGAACTGTTTTCAATTCGAATCGATCATTTGTGTAATTAAAAAAGTATTATAATATATTGTGTTCAACGGCATAACAATGTTAAGCTTTTATTAGAATCGGTTCAATTTGGAATAATTATTACATAACTAGCGATTTTTTAAATTGTTTAAACACTTAATTACTGTATAAACTTAGTAATAATAATTATTATTTACGAACTGTACTTACGCATATGCGTTTAGCGTATATTCATACAAGTTATTTACTATATATACCCTGACAACTTCTCTTAAGCGAGCGCCTTTAGTCATCTATGACATAAGCTCTATAAAGCTTAAGTCATTAAATCAACATTATGCAACAGTCCTGACTATCTATCTATTTCTTTTTTATAAAAATTTCATATAATATGTAAAATAAAAAGGTAAATTTACAAAGCTATACAGGTAAGGCAAATTACTTTTTTTACAAATACTGTTGACTTCGATAATTACAACGATTAAAAAATATAAATTTCAAAAATGTTTAAATTTATAATAAATACCAAAATATAGATTTATTTTGACATCGAAAATATTTAAGTTAAGCATAACATTTACGTTGCACTCAATTTTGCTCGAAATTCTACTTCCATCGCACCCAAGGAAGATTCACTTCGATACCAACACATACGTGATTGCCTCTTCTGGTAATCTTATCTATCTTATTTATCTATTCACTAAAATTTTTTATTGCTACATACTATGTTCTTAAAACTACTTCGGCACATCATTAGTCGAAGAGGCTTTCGAGTCGGGACACGATTGTACTAACGACCTTATACGAATGCATTACTTATGTAGAGATAAACTATTGTGACTATGAATATTACATATGTGTTTTTTATTAATTTAAATTTTAAGGTTTTGGAGTATATATATTTTGTTGTATATTATTTTATTTATATAATATTTAAATTATAAAGAGTTGTGTATACTACAGATGTGACTGATTTTGACCACGGCGTCCATGCCCATTCTAAACGGGGAATAGCGGCTACATGGATACATATTTTATTATTCATAAATTTGTTTTATATTAAAAATACTTTTTTTTTAATTTTTTTTTATCTTGTTACTTAATTTTAAATTTGCATGTTTTTATAACGTTTTATTGATAAACTAGTTTCGGCTCTCGGCTTCACCCGATATAGTTAGCTGACTGGTGTGTATGAAAACTTAGGTGTAATTTCATTTCCCTCGCTTACATAATACGATTGAAAGGCAACCCGATAAGACCAGAGAGTCTTCAGGCGCCGGACCAAAGGCATTACGTGACACGGAAGGTTAAGCACTGCTAACTTATTTAGATACATAGGACATACCATTTTAATTCCCAAAGTTAGTGGCGCATTGTGATGTAAGCGTTGTTTAGTATTTCTTAGTGTATGGGCGGTGTTGCCACTAGGTGGCCCAATTGCCAGTCTGCTTAGATATATTTAATAATAAAAAATATATAACCAGATTTATTTCAAAATAAAAATAAACTTCATTGAATTCCACTACATACTCTTTTGAATCATCATTTAGAAAGTCAATCATTGAATTTATAAACACATGCCATTTTGTACAGAAAGTTTAGATGAAAAAAAAATTTTAAAAATTATTACTTAATATGTTTTCATTGATTTTAATTAATTAATTAAATTTAATTTAAATATATAGATTAAATTGCTTATGATTATTGCATGTAATATAAATAATGGAAATGGTTACCAAATTGCTGATTTTGATGAGTTTTCTCGATATTATCTATATTCCGCTCCGGTAAGTTTAATTTAAATTTATCTTGTAAAATGAAAGTATTCGTGAGATATTTCTTGAATAGAGAATATTTTCTTTGTGTTTTATACAATCCTTTCCAGAAGAATATCTTACTATTTTCTTAACAAAATAAGCTTAAAATATATTATTTGTGTCGAATGTGACAACCAAAATTGTAGTGTATATAACATAGTTATAGTGTTCGTATTATTATTGAGAAGAATTTCGTATAACGAACACCATGTTCCTCTGCCAAAGGTACCTCTTTTTTAGTTTGAAGAGTACACATATATAAAATATCCTAACTAGCATCCAACCTAGCTAGCAACGTTTTGGAAATAAACTTATTTTTAAATATACGTATAGCCAAATAGTAAAATTGATATAAATAAAAATGTATAGTAGTTTCTATTATGTTCCTAAATTCTCGGTATATTGGTTACTACCAATTAACACTATTTCTCGAAAGTATCACAATAATGAATATCGTCAACGCCCTATAACAAATAAAAGGGATCGGGTAGGCGGATCGCGCTGGCCGGTTTTAATAAGCCGATTCGCGTTGTTGCGATAGTCCACGCGTTTTGAATTTTGATGGCAGATGGTATAGAAATACTTGGAAAATAAGTTTATATGGTATAGAATTTTATTTATGAATTTAGTTCATATTATCGATTTGAAACTTAGTTTCATTAATGACTTAATTATCAAATTATGAAAGGCATAAGATAAAAAAAAAACAGATAAAGAGAACTTGTTTCAATCAATTATGATTTGAATTAGCATCTCAAATATACATTATGACTTTCATTTGTGTGTTTTCTGCCACATACTAACAATTATTAATACATATAATAAATTAATTACTAGCAAAAATCTTATATTCCTCATTAAAAAACAATCATTCGTATACATATTTGCTATGCACTTTCGATACTAGCAGGGCGATAAAAATTATATTATTAACAACATATATATTGCAAGAACAAAACTCCTCTGCGATACAACATCTTAAGCTATAACATATTATATTTATATGAAATTTTAATCCTTTGAAGTTTGTCTATGAAAATAATTATTTAGCAAAAAGGAAAGCATTTTATGCAAAATTTCTTTTAAGTGCTACTTTACATGCTTATCTCATAAATTTTAGACTTGTGAAGGGATACATATGTATCATGGAAAATGCTATCTTTGTAATAAAACTTCCAAGCGTGTATGGGTATAGTTTTTCGATCGAATGCTAGTGCAACATTTATATCACTTCGAGCAATGTTAAAAATCGGCTAACGGTATGCTATTTTGAATTTTGATGCGTATATGCTTTAACTCTTATAGTTTTTGTAGTCGATGTCGCATATCACTTTTTGACATTTCGTGTTTTGCGTGAATAAATTCGCAACTACCCAGTTGTAAGTTTTTTCTGCCACAGGTATAGCCAAAATCTTTATACAATAAAGAGTTAATAAGCAAATATATTCTTGTTAATTAATCAGCAAAAATATAGCACCGATTGAAAAAGATCCGAATTAGAAAAACTTATTTGGATTATTTATACAATACACATATCGTACATGAGTACTATCGTCTTGTGTCTTTTTTAGATTGGAAGTCACGGTCACTTTTGCTTAGCTTGGTCACGTAGGTTTTTCCTATATTACCAATAACGAAACGTCAACAATGATGAAGGATCCTAGTTTTTTGTTAGGTACATTTCATCATACGTATTTTCAATCATGCCAATATTAACAATTGTTGTAATATTAAGTTACTAATAATCCATAAAAAAGCAAGCCGTTTATATATTATTATAGTTACTAGAAAACTTTTGTTTTTTATTGTATTTTGTATTGTATTTTTCATTTTTATAAAAAATCAATATTATATTATATATATATTTTTTTTTTATAAAAATGAAAAATATTATATAAAAAACAATAATTTTGATAGATTTATGCGATTTTTATCTAATTGCAGGCTGGCAGGCAGCAAGGCTTTTTTGAAAAACATACGCGCAGTGATATATATGTATGATGATGATGTCCTCCTGGCCAATTTCGGCCACGGTAGTCAATCTCAAGATGATAAGCCTACTGCGTGGGAAGTAATATAGTGCACAGGTGTGTGCGTAAGCACAGATGTACTCTCAATTCCCTCAATCTCATAATCCGATTGGATGGCAATTCGACACGATGGTCACGTGATCGCGTAAGCGAATTATTAATTTGATTATACCTCTATACATAAAATAAAATCTTTATATTTAACTCGCAAAGTCGTCTAAATGAATGTATGTATTTAAATATATTCTCGTGTGGGTTTTCACAGGTTCCGTTAAATAATATGGCCATAAAAGATTATCTATTTGTCTTTCTAAGCATTTCGCGATAACTTTTTCGATCTAAAGAATTTAAAAAAAATTAGAGGAGGGTTTTATAAATATAAATGAAAAATAAATCATTATACAACGACATTATAGACACTAAGCTCATTTTTGACAAAAATGAGGCCTTGGTCTAGCGATCCAAAAGTCCTGATCCTGAAAGATCCTGATCTCTTATCCCTTGAGCTATTTATCAGAATCATTCCTAGCAAACCATCGCGCTTAAACGAAACACTAGTAATTATTCTTTTAAACAGAAAGCCTGAATAGAATTCCATGTATCTTTAAAAAAAAAACCTTCTGGACTGCTATCTACGGGCTTACTTCACATAGAGAACAGACGTTACGAAAAATAGTTTTTTCACGACACCTCTAAGACCACTAATCACTAACTGCATATTCCAGTCACGTTCCGTCCCGAAATCTGAGCTTCCTTAAGCAATAAGACTACGATGGGCAATTGTCCGTAAATGGTGGAAAGTTACGTTTTCTTCAGACAATTAACAATAAATACTACTAAGCGTTGGCTGTTTCTCAGAATTACTTTAAGGATTTTGCCACTTCCGTTATTCGACATTAGAAAATGTTGATAGGTATACACTTGATGGTAGAGCCTTGGTCCAGCCCGCCTGGGTAGGTACCACCTACTCATCAGATATACTTCCGCCAAATAGCAATAAGTATTGTTACTTTCCTGTTTGAAGTGTGAGTGAGCTAATGTAACCAAGCACAAAATACATAGCATCTTAGTTCTCAAGATTGGTGTTGGTGATCGCATCGGCAATGTAAGAGATGGTAGAGCTTTGTGCAAGCTCGTCTGGTTAGGTACCACCCACTCATCAGATATTCTATCGCAAAACAGCAACACTTGGTATTTTTGTGTTACAGTTTGAAGAGTGAGTGAGCCAGTGTAATTACAGGCACAAGGGACATAAAATCTTAGGTCCCAAGGTTGGGGGCGCATTGGCTATGTAAGCGATGGTTAACATTTCTTACAGTGCCAATGTCCAAGGGCGTTTGGTGACCACTTATAATCAGGTGGCCCATATGCTCGTTAGCCTTCCTGTTATATAAAAATAAAAAAATAAAATGATATTTCTTATATCACCAATTTCCATGGGCAGTAGTGACCACTTACCATCAGATGGTCTATTTTTCTGTTTGCCTATATTGTTATTAAAAAAACTACTTAATTGGCAACGATAGTCGAGCTTTCATTAATAAGAAACAAAATTTTTTGCAGTGTCATTCAAGTATTACCTGTGCTACGTGATTTTACCCGCGTTTTCAACATCGCCAAAATTAACATTTTTTTTGTAAATCTAGCTCGACCGAACAGAGTTTATGCACAGATATGTTTTTATGTGCTTTACGAAGCACGGAATTGAAATGAACACACGTGCTCTTTACAGAGTAACCCGGAATTTAATCTTTGAATCGAACAACTACAAGAATTTCTAAGCAGTTAAAAGAAGTTGTTTATTCATACAAAAATTATGAGCACTCCTATAGTTTGACAAATTTTCTGACGTTTATTGTTTAGTGTTATTGTTCCTGCATCGATCCAAAGAGTCAAGCATGAAATTATATAGCTTATAACATACATATATTATCTATCTGCACGTGCAAATTCCGTTTCTAAGTTTATATTGTAAAACTAAAACCCTTTTTGTTTTATAATTTAAAATAGCCGTTACAGTTGGATTATACACGTCTGTTTCTGAAAGTCAGCCATATTCGTTGACGTTTATGGTTACAGCGTCCGCATCTTATGATCATAGGTTGAAATAATAAAGCCATAACCATCCTCAATGAAATATCCTTTTTTTACTGGAATTGTAGTTCCTGAGATTACTGTGATAGATTTGTACAGATTAAAAACTGGTGCAATAAATGTTCATAATAAATTTTGCTGTCCAAAAAAAAGATGTACTTATTATTTTCAGGGTTCATTTATGTAAATATATGTAAGTTTCTTTGTTCTACCGTAACTTAGTTTAAATATCTGAACAGATTTGGATGTATGGGTATCGTTAGAATCCTAATATCATCCCGACTAACTGACTATAATTATATTTTTAATTACGATTTTTTTCCTTACTCATACAATTAACTTTGATCAGCTGCCAGTTGAGATTAATCATAAATATAAAACAAAATTTGAAATAATTTTTATACTCGTATGACGTAGATGAATTGATGCATGGCTTGTCATTTGTATTGTGCAATTTGGAAGAGCGTCTATTGTTAATCTTAAGTAAGTAAAAAAAAATATGTTTGGTAAGTATTCTTAACTTCAGTTCATTTTTGGGACAAAGATGTATTTTTTACATTGAAACCGGCATTTTTAGTTTATTTTTTTGTATTATATCTGTCGGACTAACTCTGCAATAATACAATACTATATAACAGCTATTTACTTACTAGCTTTCCTATGCTGACTTTGTACGGGTAAACTAAGGTTTTTATATTGCGCTATTTTTTAACACGATATAATCAATCGCCAACTGATCTATTAGTCCGTACTGAACTGTGTTTTATAAGCGAAAGATAAAACACAATATTGTTCTACATAAAATATTTAAAATTTATAATTATGTTATTTATTTCCATAAGTTTTGTTACATCTTGTAAATATAAAAATTAAGGCAAAAAAATGATATCTCTTAAAGAATGTGTTTCTTTAAGATGTACAAATGTTTATCACATTTCTGTCATTTTTTCTCATGAAGCCCTTCATTTTTTTATCATTCCTAATTAGGGAAGTGTGACATGATTTAATTTGATACAAAAAATACCTGATTTGAATGTTTAACCAAAGTAAAAAAAAAACTTTAGTTCAAATGTGTAGTCAAAAAACTACCCTAAAGATTAAATAAATCTCTTACAAACACTTAATATATACGTACCAATCTATCAAAATAAACAAAACAACAAAACAATCCAACCTTGGATCAAACATTGGCGGATTTCAAATATGGCAATGGATTTGGCATTCCGCCAATCCACATGAATCATCGCACGCGGCGCAACCAACGATTTGTCAGCATTACGAGTCCTCGCACACTAGAAACGAACATATGTGTAAATACGAAGGATCTTGGCGGAATCGGTCGGGTGAATTCTGATATGACAGCTGCGGTAAACGTCTAAAGATAGACTGGCTGAGGAGACGTTTTTGTAAAAAAGTGTTTCGTAAATAAAACAAAATGTATCGTTTAAGTTCGGGAGCACCGATAATATATTGACGAGTTTAAACGAGAACATAATTATTCAAGCAACTAAATTAGATTCCTGACTAAAAAAATTATATTAAAAATAACTGCATTATCGATTTATTTATAGGTTAGCATGAAAATTAACGTTGACATGGTTTAATAAATGGCAGTGCAAAATTTATTATATTTTTTAATTATTTCTAATTTCTTCAATCGTACGACGTCAAACAAGTTTTTGCTTGTATTGAAACTATCAGCTTTATACTTTGTATTTAAATCGATATAACTATTTTCGAATATTCTTACCTTGAATCTTCCTATACATATATTATATATTTATTTATTATATATTTTAACCAGCAAACGAACATAGATACGTCCTACAATTCCTTTGTGTAATCACAACATTTAATTAATCATATAATCCGTATTCTTACTCAAATTATTCTTAACTAATTGCCTTCTTATATGATTCTTGCTTCAATATTAACATCGTACGCTCATGTTCTGAGCGTGACAGATACAATTGTGTTAGTCTCATCAGACGTTGTTTGTTCTTCGTTAAATTTGTCTTAATGCAAAGTGACTTCTGTGTCTCTTGTTTTTGATGCTATTTTTAATATAAATTATTTGTCAGTTTGTTTACTATTCTGATATCTAAGACTGATAAATTATTTTACTTAATATTTTAATATTTTAGTAATGTTTAAAAGAACAAAAGTTGCTAGTAATAATTTAAATATCTCTAAACACTCTCCAGACAAATCAAATGTTGCAGAGTTTAGATGGCAATTGTATAAAAACGAGTGACCCACAGAATTCATATTGGTAGCAGACCTTGGGGAAATTACAAGGAATATGCTTACATTTTACCTACTATCTTTTCAACAGACTAAGTATTTTAATACGACTGCCTAATATCTCCATGTTACTTTTTTCTAGCTATTTAAAAACATAGTCATCATTGTAATAGTTTGTTATTTTTATTTTTTATTTTAGGTGTAAGCGTTGCAGATGTTTTAAGATTTAACTACGACTCCAACTCCTAACAAAATATTTGAAATATCATGATCCTGATAAAGGTAACATTTCAAGAAATTGACTCAGCTATCGCAATTCCCTTGCTGTTTGTCTGAATTCAAATCTTTGAAGTCATTAGAATTCGAAACACGAAAACTTATTTCTTACATGTCTTTGAATGATGTCCTGGGGGTTGGTCCCGAACTCATTGGAATTTAACTAAAGTCATTATCATACTTGAGAATATTAGTCTTCTCTCAATTCGAAACAAATCCCGGAAATTTTAACGACAGAAACTTCATAATTAAGTTAAGCCGTTTTTAACGAATAATATTTAAATATGGAATACATGTATTTTTTAAATATTTTCTTTCGATACGCTGTTTTGATAGATTGTGCCCTATGGCTATGTGGCTTTTATTTATTAATATTTTTCTCGTTTCTGAATTAAAATGTTTATTTATATTATTCATAATTTTATTATTGTAACCATAAAATTAAATACCTGGAATAATTTCACATGGTTATACTACCATATAATACAAACAGAAATATTTATTTATGATTGAATATGTACATTTATTAGTATTAGAAACTATTTTACCGCCAAATAATGTACCCACATAGGTTTTTCTCAAACTATATCCAATAAATTTTTAAAAGCGAGTTGATACTGTGAAAAATAGCGTTAATCACCAAACTGCATACTAGACTGGATTATAGCCAAGTACATCTACCTGCTCTTTTAAGCTGTTATATTTTAATGAATTATGTATGTTTTTGGCAAAGAACTGTACTTTTGAAATGATGATAATAAAAGGAATAATAAAACGGATTGCATACCAAAGTATTACTATAAATAATTAAAACGTGCCTTACACACATAAATAGGTTACTTAAATCATTCGATTGCCTCGACGGTCTAATACCAGCTTATAAGGCTCCAGATTCTGAATTAGAATCTAAGATCGAAGCATTCATTAAACATTGAAGTCAAGAAATTCCAATTTACACTCACGTGTCTCAGAAAACACGTAAAGCCATCAGTCTTACGCCTGATCTCTCCTGCTGATTACTGATTGCGGATTTCTTACGATATATACTTTTCTATTCTTTATACGATAAAGAATAGAAATTACCGCTTTATTTACGTGAAAATTTTCACTTTACTGCAAATATTCACATTACTAAAATATCTACTAAATATCGTTAAATTGAACTGCAGTTGTAATTTAAAAAAATAAACCGTACTCTATTTGAGAAAAAAAATAATATTTTTTAATTTATATTCTCAAAGTACGTTGTCCCAGTTGGTTAAAAAGAAAATAAACATCATTAGACAGCGACACATGCACAATGATCACGGCGAGGCGGTGCGCAAATAAATGCAATTAGAACGTGATGTTCGCACTGGGGAATATTTAAGAATACCTTCTGCGATATAAGCGCTAGCGATTTCATTTTATTTACATTGAAATTTTTATCCGTGCAGTGACGGAGAAAGAATACATTTCACTGCCCCTTTCCCATGGGTGTCGTAAGAGGCGACTAAGGGATATCATCTGGTGGTAGGATGATAAACATCCGCCTGGCTTGTTACCACCGTACGCATGGTGAAAATCTCGTGAAGTGGCTTGCAGCCGCGTTTCGAGGTCAGCCAGCGTACAGCCAGTGCCCGAGCGAGCATTGCCGCGATGGGTGTTGGTCCAGTGGAGACGGCTGCTGAACCAATGCCGGGGGAAACACGCCTCCACACTTTGCCCATCCCTATCGTGGCAATACGTCGCTCGCTTCACGTCTCTTTACGAGGCGTGAAGAGGCATCTTGCGGGCCGGCAAGGCGAGGGCGGCTAGTGCAGAATCTTCTTCCCGACTGTACTGGCCGTCCTCGCGTTTGGACTCTACTACCACTTAACATCAGGTGGAGTAGAGTCATTTGCCCACCCGGGAAATATAAAAAAAAAAAAAAAAGAAATATGTGCATATAGATGGCTTCACGCTAAATTTCTGAATTTTCGTCAAGGTCGGAAATACCTAGCTTGAGTCAGAGCCGGCTGGATCTCTTTACTTTGTACAACACACTAATTTAAAAAAAAACTACGTTTAAAAAATATCTATACTCCAGTTGGAATGATGAGTGAGTATAATTACAGGCAGACGAGATATAACATCTCAAGTTCTAAGGCTAACATCGCATTGACAGCGTAAGAAAGACTACGTAACTCTTGAGGACCGCTTTGCTTATGTTCTGTCAAAAATTAAATTAAAAAAAATCATTCAAAATTAATTGATTTAATCCCTAATTTTATCGATTTATTATAAACAACTATGAGTAAACATATCGAGCCCGATTATCTCGTAATTATAATCGTGCTCGGTAATTTGGTCGGTAAAAACTGAATTGATAAGTATTGTAATATTTATAATATTAGACCTTATCGCAGTTATTATTATAATTTATTTTAAAAGATTGATTTCTTTATTTAATGTCTTAAAATAAATTAGAAAATGTAAGCTAAATACTATATGATTCTTATGAATTGGACCAAAAATTAAAAATATTTGCAGTGAAGCTGTACAGTAACATCGCTTCGGGCGCGAGTTTCGCTTATTTGATTTAGTCTTTTATTGACACTTCGCATTTTAAACTTTTGTCACTATGCTAATGTAACTATAATTTACAATATATAGTAATAATATGTAAACTAAATCATTTAAGTATCTTTACATGACATCATAATTTATTTAACATTACATAATTATTATGATTATAGTGAAATCGGTGCTAACCTGTAAAAAATTGTTTCGCTAAGCTTATATTTAAAAATACTGTGTATCTGTTATAGTTTTAGAGGCAATCGCTTGGAAAACATCAAGCCTGACAATTTTATCTCCAAATATAGTGGATTAATATATTATATAATATACTAAAAGGCCGCAGATCCGGAGGTCCGGAGTTAAATTCCCAGGTTGGGCCAATAAAAAGTTATTGGATTTTTCTGTCAGTAGCAGCCCGGAGTCTGGAAGTTGGAAGTGTATACCGCGCCTCGGAAAGCACGTAAAGTTGTTAGTCCTGAGCCTGAACTCTTTCCGGTCGTTCCGACTCATCGGATTACGAGAGTTAAGGAATAGAGAGTGCACCTGTGTTTGCGCACACACTTGTGCACTATAATATCTCCTGCGTAGTTGGCTAATCTCTCTTGAGATTGGCCGCCGTGGCCGAAATCGGTCTGGAGGACATTAATTATTATTAGTATACTAAATAGCTTAACTCATTTTTGAAAGTTCTACTTATCCAACTGTGTGAAAATATTAACGGGAATAATATTTTTTATGTGTATTCGGAAAATACAAATAATCAAAACTAACTTCTGAATATCTATATAATAATATCATAAAGAATAAATTCCCTAATATTCCCATAGCAACTTTTTTCTGGCTTTTTTAAGCTTCACAATGAATCACCTAGGGAATATTTTACAATATCCATCGCCAGCGCGCTGTCAACAATGAAATTAAAGATTTAATGTCTCTTGTGCCTGTAATGGCTCTCTGACTATCTACAGAATAAGTGCAGCCTTTATTTCCAAGCGAAAGCGTTTTATCTATTGCTTAAATTCATTATCTTAAAAAAAAACTAACTATAAACACAAACCAGTATTCCTCACAGTTCAATACGATACATTGACATTTCCCTTTTACAAAGCCGAACAGCATCAAAGAAGTAAAACTCCATTAGCCGTGCGGAGTTGAGGATTTCTTTTATAATGAAAGGGATTAGTGTACCCATCTGACCCCATTACCCCGAAACTTTTGCTAATTAGGGGAGTTATCTTGATGTCACCCGATTGTATATCACACACTTCATGTTTTAGATGAACGTTTTATTTTTTCGTAATACAAGAAGTTACTTAGTAAAAAAAATATAGAAATTTTTGTCCTGTCAACATGCCTTAGCGAAAATGCAAACCCAGGAATTGCTAACTATTTTACTGCAAACGCGCGTTTAGCTTTAATATTTATACTATAAATTTTCACATTAATAATAACAAAGGAAAACATAGTTATTTAATAATATAAAAAGCTTACATTCAGTTTCAATTTATTTTTCATTTCCAATAGATCCAAGGTACAAGATACCAAAGATTGTCTTATACAAATTTACAATCTAAAACATTTGCAATATTTTAGATTGTAAATTTGTACATTTATGGTTGACTTAGTATATTTGCTTAAATACAATGCTTCGCATAGTCCGCCTGCGTAAACATACTAAGTTATGAGTAATAACTTCATAATCGTACATTTTGTTGTTAAACAAGCAAAGCGGAACCGCAGTAAGATAGAGCCAGTCCATAGCCTGCCAAAAACAGAAATTCTAGGAGTTTAACAACAAAAACTTTCGACTTAGTTACAATGTTATATAACATACATTGATCTATTTGTGACTTTGTTCACGTAGATCTCTTAGAGTTAGGGATAACTTATTTTTATGGTGTTAAACATGTATAAGCTGACCTAAGCACAAATTTGAACAGCCCTTGTTGCATGTACATGTTTCCGACAATTGTTTTTAATTTCTAAACCGTTAATCATATTTCAAACGAAAACTTCTTTGAGCTTTTTATCATCTTCAGCCACGTAGTTTGAGCACACAGTTTTGGCATATTCTATTTAATAAAGCTAGAAACTTCTAGATATAAGACCCCATTAAAAATATTTTACATAGAATGTAATGCTTGTTTAATGTAAAATTTTATAGACAATATTACATTTCAAGGTACATTAACCCCTAATTCACCGACGTAAATGATATCGCATACGAATGATATACACAAAAGACTGCGTCTAGTCTATTTACTGATATAAACGGTGCTTCCCACATCAATATTTCAAGTAGTAGTATAAAAATTTTTTTACTAGACTAGTATTCTTGTTATATACAATAACTTTTTGTAATAATAATAATAATGTTCTCCGGACTGATTTCGGCCATGGCGGCCAATCTCAAGAGAGATTAGCCAACTACGCAGGAGATATTATAGTGCACAACTGTGTGCGCAAACATAGATGCACTCTCTATTCCCTTATTCTCATAATCCGATGGGATGGTAATCCGACACGACCGGAAAGAGTTCAGGCGCAGGACCAACGGCTTTACGTTCTTTCCGAGGTACGGGAGTGAACACACTTCCAACTTCCAGACTCCGGGCTGCTACTAAGTATTTTCTGACAGAAAAACCTAATAACATTTCATTGGCCCGACCTGGGAATTATATATATAAATATTGGCCCACCTTTTTTTTTTTGTCGAGGAGGAAAGGCATTTACGCCTACCGCCCGGTCCGCGACCGGGACGGTTATGTGGGACTCACGAGGCAGAAGGCCACCGTCCTACCCACTAAAACCTCCCCGTTTCCGTCTCACCGCAGGCGGCGGGGTTACGCGAACGCGTTAGCTCACCACCGCAACCCCGCCAGCGGCCGTTGCTATGGGTTAGCGACCCACCGGGTGTTTTTTATTGAGGTTGTCTCCTCTTGGCCCAGCCGGTGAAGGCCAGACCCTCGGTCCCACCGCAGGCTGACGCCTGGATGGGAAACGAGTTTGAGAGGCGGTGACTTTTGACGGTCTGTCCACCCAGCAACGACACCGAAACTGGGCGAACCAGCCTCTCCCTCCTCCTTCTACTCTCCTCCTCCCTCCGGCAGTCCAAAGGACCCCGGAGTCCACCTACTTGCCACGGAGCCGCTCGCTAGTCCACTCTGCTGCAACAGAGAAGCACCAGGAGCGGCCCGTGACACTTCCGCCGCGTCAGTCTCAGCCGCGGTCGACAAGCATTCCGGAAAAAACGTCGGATTGCTGGTCGACCCCGTTGCCCAGGGTGCACCACGTGGAGGTGCCTGACATGCACCCCTATATTGGCCCACCTAGGATTTCAACTCAATGTATCTGTGTGTATACTGTAGTGCAAATTGAACTCGGGATCTGTACCTGATGTCAAGTGTTTTTTTCCCTAATATGGTATATTTTTCTTTGCTTTATCTTGTAGTGTTACTGAACTCTGCTAATGTTATTCAGGATCGATCGAATGCACCCGACTGTATCAATGATATCGACGTGCGTCAGAAATATTGAGATTCCATTACAAAAACTTGTTTCATTATTCATATTAGAATTCAAATTTATAAGAAAATACTTTATTACGTACTTGTATTATATATGCATGCCTCTCAAGCCCTCTCATAGCAAATCATTAGACGGGTTGCCTAGGATTAGTTGATAATTATAAAATCCAAGTTGACAAGTCTCAATAGATAAATGACCGCAACTGAACGTTTACAAAAAAAAGTATAAACCATATAAGAATACGATACTTTGTCCCTAGTGCCTTGCATGCTTGAACGAACCCAAACTGTGTGACGGTATAATAACTAATTCGTTCATAGTATCTACCAACATAGAATCCCATGTGATTAAATATTGCTACCTTTTTTGCCTTAAAAAAAAACCTTGCTTAAATCAGCTTAGCCAAAAATAATATTATTTATGTTATGATGAGAATGTCATACACAAACATTAGCACCGATAGAAATACTGTCTTAATTCATTTTAACTATGGTTAGTAGTAGCTTTTACCTTCACAATGACACAGCAAGAAGCAAAAATCACTCATCACACAATCAATGCACCGTCATCCATGAAATCTATGATTTGTTACTAGAACAACTATAAAGTGGGTGGTGTAGTACGAGTTAAATCCACTTAAAGATCTAAAAACTTACCATCACAACAATATATTTACAATTCACACTGTAACAAGTCAAAAAACTAAATCCACGCAAGTCATAAGCTACTGTACTCGCTCATACATTTCTTGCTCAATATTGATCAGACTCACCCAACTGTGATGATATCAACGCAAATCACGTTGTGTGACGGTATAGAAACATCGATGCATATTTTTTGACTGTCGATAAATCATTTATTCATTGTTCATTTACCCTCCATCCAATTTCTCAAATTGTATGTATTATTTATGAGCCTATTTTTATATTGCCTTCGGAGATATTATATAGAGGCTTCTCAAAATCTAATCATATTTTATCAAATAATATAATTAAATATTATTTTCTTTATATACTTATTTTAGGAAGGCAGATAAGCAAATGGGTCTTCTAATTGTAAATGGTCACCTTTACCCAAAGCTCTGATTCTGCAAAAAATATAAGCAACTTCTTACACGGACAATGTACTGCATACTATTGGATCTAAGAAATTATTTCCTTGTGCTTGATATTACACTACATAACATAGATTTCACAGAGGAACACAGCAGATAGAAAATGTTTGGTGGTAGTGAAATTGAGAGCGCACCTTGGGAGAGGCCTATGTTCAGCAGTGGACAAACTGATTGGCTGTTGATGATGATTGATGATGATAGTGAAATTGATGAGTGAGTCACATGCAACCGGGCCGTTATAGTCTTGTATTATGTTTTTACTGGTGATAGGGCTTTGTGCAAGCTCATCTTGGTAGGTACCACCCACTCATCAGGTATTCTACCGCAAAGCAGCAGCACTTGGTATTGTTGTGTTCCGGTTTGAAGGGTGAGCCAGTGTAATTACAGTCATAAGGGACATAAAATCTTAGTTCCCAAGGTTGGTGGCGCATTGGTGATGTAAGTGATGGTTAAAATTTCTTACAATGCCTATGTCTATGAGCGTTGATGACCACTTACCATCAGGTCTCCTATCATGTCTGATTGTCAATTCGGATTATGAGAGTTAATGCAATAAAGAATACAATATAATATCCCCTGCACTGTTGGCTTTGAGGACGGTCGTCGTAACTGATATCGGTCTTGAAGACATTTTCGAAATATTTCGAATCCATATTTAAACTATCATACTAATAGTTTGTATGTTTGTTACTTTATCACGCATAAAAGGCATTCAGTTTATAAACATTGGGTGTAAGGGGAGTCGACAACAACCTAGGCTCCCTACCGTCAACCTCACCTGCTCGTGGTGCATCCTGCTAATCAACGAACGAGGCTCTGGCGACCGAAATCGTGGCGGTATAACCACACAAATGCTGGAATCCGAAAATGCTAATCCTGATAGCGGGCAGCAACGCTATTAGTGAAAGATTCCAGCCACTGCGGTCACCAACCCGCCTGCCAAGCGCGGTGACTAAGGCAAAAACCCCCCTATGAGCGACGACTCAAATTCACGGCCCCCAATTCCCGGTAATCGCACTATTCCTGGCCACGGTACCGGCCATGGTAACGGTGCGATGGGGGGTGCTAAGAATCCCCGGGCTACGGCAGGGTACCACAAACGGCGACTGTTACTACGACGACTATACTATTTTCAGGGTTCATTTATGTAAATATATGTAAGTTTCTTTGTTCTATCGTAACTTAGTTTAAATATCTGAACAGATTTGGATGTATGGGTATCGTTAGAATCCTAATATCATCCCGACAATAATTTTTATACTCGTATGACGTAGATGAATTGATGCATGGCTTGTCATTTGTATTGTGCAATTTGGAAGAGCGTCTATTGTTAATCTTAAGTAAGTAAAAAAAAATATGTTTGGTAAGTATTCTTAACTTCAGTTCATTTTTGGGACAAAGATGTATTTTTTACATTGAAACCGGCATTTTTAGTTTATTTTTTTGTATTATATCTGTCGGACTAACTCTGCAATAATACAATACTATATAACAGCTATTTACTTACTAGCTTTCCTATGCTGACTTTGTACGGGTAAACTAAGGTTTTTATATTGCGCTATTTTTTAACACGATATAATCAATCGCCAACTGATCTATTAGTCCGTACTGAACTGTGTTTTATAAGCGAATTGCAAAGGATAAAACACAATATTGTTCTACATAAAACATTTAAAATTTATAATTATGTTATTTATTTCCATAAGTTTTGTTACATCTCGTAAATATAAAAATTAAGGCAAAAAAATGATATCTCTTAAAGGATGTTTCTTTAAGATGTACAAATGTTTATCACATTTCTGTCGTTTTTGCTCATGAAGCCCTTCATTTTTTTATCATTCCTAATTATGAAAGTGTGACATGTTTTAAATTTATACAAAAAAATACCTGATTTGAATGTTTAACCAAAGTAAAAAAAAAACTTTAGTTCAAATGTGTAGTCAAAAAACTACCCTAAAGATTAAATAAATCTCTTACAAACACTTAATATATACGTACCAATCTATCAAAATAAACAAAACAACAAAACAATCCAACCTTGGATCAAACATTGGTGGATTTCAAATATGGCAATGGATTTGGCATTCCGCCAATCCACATGAATCATCGCACGCGGCGCAACCAACGATTTGTCAGCATTACGAGTCCTCGCACACTAGAAACGAACATATGTGTAAATACGAAGGATCTTGGCGGAATCGGTCGGGTGAATTCTGATATGACAGCTGCGGTAAACGTCTAAAGATAGACTGGCTGAGGAGACGTTTTTGTAAAAAAGTGTTTCGTAAATAAAACAAAATGTATCGTTTAAGTTCGAGAGCACCGATAATATATTGACGAGTTTAAACGAGAACATAATTATTCAAGCAACTAAATTAGATTCCTGACTAAAAATTTATATAAAAAATAACTGCATTATCGATTTATTTATAGGTTAGCATGAAAATTAACGTTGACATGGTTTAATAAATGGCAGTGAAAAATTTATTATATTTTTTAATTATTTCTAATTTCTTCAATCGTACGACATCAAACAAGTTTTTGCTTGTATTGAAACTATCAGCTTTATACTTTGTTTTTAAATCGATATAACTATTTTCGAATATTCTTACCTTGAATCTTCCTATACATAAATTATATATTTATTATATATTTTAACCAGCAAACGAACATAGATACGTCCTACAATTCCTTTGTGTAATCACAACATTTAATTAATCATATAATCCGTATTCTTACTCAAATTATTCTTAACTAATTGCCTTCTTATATGATTCTTGCTTCAATATTAACATCGTACGCTCATGTTCTGAGCGTGACAGATACAATTGTGTTAGTCTCATCAGACGTTGTTTGTTCTTCGTTAAATTTGTCTTAATGCAAAGTGACTTCTGTGTCTCTTGTTTTTGATGCTATTTTTAATATAAATTATTTGTCAGTTTGTTTACTATTCTGAGATCTAAGACTGATAAATTATTTTACTTAATATTTTAATATTTTAGTAATGTTTAAAAGAACAAAAGTTGCTAGTAATAATTTAAATATCTCTAAACACTCTCCAGACAAATCAAATGTTGCAGAGTTTAGATGGCAATTGTATAAAAACGAGTGACCCACAGAATTCATATTGGTAGCAGACCTTGGGGAAATTACAAGGAATATGCTTACATTTTACCTACTATCTTTTCAACAGACTAAGTATTTTAATACGACTGCCTAATATCTCCATGTTACTTTTTTCTAGCTATTTAAAAACATAGTCATCATTGTAATAGTTTGTTATTTTTATTTTTTATTTTAGGTTTAAGCGTTGCAGATGTTTTAAGATTTAACTACGACTCCAACTTCTAACAAAATATTTGAAATATCATGATCCT
Organism: Nymphalis urticae; assembly: GCA_905147175.2. NCBI lineage: Eukaryota > Metazoa > Arthropoda > Insecta > Lepidoptera > Nymphalidae > Nymphalis > Nymphalis urticae. Next base: position 9,788,748 of record LR989987.1, on the reverse strand, counting down.
GATAAAGGTAACATTTCAAGAAATTGACTCAGCTATCGCAATTCCCTTGCTGTTTGTCTGAATTCAAATCTTTGAAGTCATTAGAATTCGAAACACGAAAACTTATTTCTTACATGTCTTTGAATGATGTCCTGGGGGTTGGTCCCGAACTCATTGGAATTTAACTAAAGTCATTATCATACTTGAGAATATTAGTCTTCTCTCAATTCGAAACAAATCCCGGAAATTTTAACGACAGAAACTTCATAATTAAGTTAAGCCGTTTTTAACGAATAATATTTAAATATGGAATACATGTATTTTTTAAATATTTTCTTTCGATACGCTGTTTTGATAGATTGTGCCCTATGCCTATGTGGCTTTTATTTATTAATATTTTTCTCGTTTCTGAATTAAAATGTTTATTTATATTATTCATAATTTTATTATTGTAACCATAAAATTAAATACCTGGAATAATTTCACATGGTTATACTACCATATAATACAAACAGAAATATTTATTTATGATTGAATATGTACATTTATTAGTATTAGAAACTATTTTACCGCCAAATAATGTACCCACATAGGTTTTTCTCAAACTATTTCCAATAAATTTTTAAAAGCGAGTTGATACTGTGAAAAATAGCGTTAATCATCAAACTGCATACTAGACTGGATTATAGCCAAGTACATCTACCTGCTCTTTAAAGCTGTTATATTTTAATGAATTATGTATGTTTTTGGCAAAGAACTGTACTTTTGAAATGATGATAATAAAAGGAATAATAAAACGGATTGCATACCAAAGTATTACTATAAATAATTAAAACGTGCCTTACACACATAAATAGGTTACTTAAATCATTCGATTGCCTCGACGGTCTAATACCAGCTTATAAGGCTTCATATTCTGAATTAGAATCTAAGATCGAAGCATTCATTAAACATTGAAGTCAAGAAATTCCAATTTACACTCACGTGTCTCAGAAAACACGTAAAGCCATCAGTCTTACGCCTGATCTCTCCTGCTGATTACTGATTGCGGATTGCTTACTTGATACGATAAAGAATAGAAATTACCGCTTTATTTACGTGAAAATTTTCACTTTACTGCAAATATTCACATTACTAAAATATCTACTAAATATCGTTAAATTGAACTGCAGTTGTAATTTAAAAAAATAAACCGTACTCTATTTGAGAAAAAAAAAAATATTTTTTAATTTATATTCTCAAAGTACGTTGTCCCAGTTGGTTAAAAAGAAAATAAACATCATTAGACAGCGACACATGCACAATGATCACGGCGAGGCGGTGCGCAAATAAATGCAATTAGAACGTGATGTTCGCACTGGGGAATATTTAAGAATACGTTCTGCGATATAAGCGCTAGCGATTTTATTTTATTTACATTGAAATATGTGCATATAGATGGCTTCACGCTAAATTTCCGAATTTTCGTCAAGGTCGGAAATACCTAGCTTGAGTCAGAGCCGGCTGGATCTCTGTACTTTGTACAACACACTAATTTAAAAAAAAACTACGTTTAAAAAATATCTATACTCCAGTTGGAATGATGAGTGAGTATAATTACAGGCAGACGAGATATAACATCTCAAGTTCTAAGGCTAACATCGCATTGACAGCGTAAGAAAGACTACGTAATTCTTGAGGACCGCTTTGCTTATGTTCTGTCAAAAATTAAATTAAAAAAAAACTCGTCAATTCAAATCATTCAAAATTAATTGATTTAATCCCTAATTTTATCGATTTATTATAAACAACTATGAGTAAACATATCGAGCCCGATTATCTCGAAATTATAATCGTGCTCGGTAATTTGGTCGGTAAAAACTGAATTGATAAGTATTGTAATATTTATAATATTAGACCTTATCGCAGTTATTATTATAATTTATTTTAAAAGATTGATTTCTTTATTTAATGTCTTAAAATAAATTAGAAAATGTAATCTAAATCTAACCTAACCTAACCTGTAAAAAATTGTTTCGCTAAGCTTATATTTAAAAATACTGTGTATCTGTTATAGTTTTAGAGGCAATCGCTTGGAAAACATCAAGCCTGACAATTTTATCTCCAAATATAGTGGATTAATATATTATATAATATACTAAAAGGCCGCAGATCCGGAGGTCCGGAGTTAAATTCCCAGGTTGGGCCAATAAAAAGTTATTGGATTTTTCTGTCAGTAGCAGCCCGGAGTCTGGAAGTTGGAAGTGTATACCGCGCCTCGGAAAGCACGTAAAGTTGTTAGTCCTGAGCCTGAACTCTTTCCGGTCGTTCCGACTCATCGGATTACGAGAGTTAAGGAATAGAGAGTGCACCTGTGTTTGCGCACACACTTGTGCACTATAATATCTCCTGCGTAGTTGGCTAATCTCTCTTGAGATTGGCCGCCGTGGCCGAAATCGGTCTGGAGGACATTAATTATTATTAGTATACTAAATAGCTTAACTCATTTTTGAAAGTTCTACTTATCCAACTGTGTGAAAATATTAACGGGAATAATATTTTTTATGTGTATTCGGAAAATACAAATAATCAAAACTAACTTCTGAATATCTATATAATAATATCATAAAGAATAAATTCCCTAATATTCCCATAGCAACTTTTTTCTGGCTTTTTTAAGCTTCACAATGAATCACCTAGGGAATATTTTACAATATCCATCGCCAGCGCGCTGTCAACAATGAAATTAAAGATTTAATGTCTCTTGTGCCTGTAATGGCTCTCTGACTATCTACAGAATAAGTGCAGCCTTTATTTCCAAGCGAAAGCGTTTTATCTATTGCTTAAATTCATTATCTTAAAAAAAAACTAACTATAAACACAAACCAGTATTCCTCACAGTTCAATACGATACATTGACATTTCCCTTTTACAAAGCCGAACAGCATCAAAGAAGTAAAACTCCATTAGCCGTGCGGAGTTGAGGATTTCTTTTATAATGAAAGGGATTAGTGTACCCATCTGACCCCATTACCCCGAAACTTTTGCTAATTAGGGGAGTTATCTTGATGTCACCCGATTGTATATCACACACTTCATGTTTTAGATGAACGTTTTATTTTTTCGTAATACAAGAAGTTACTTAGTAAAAAAAATATAGAAATTTTTGTCCTGTCAACATGCCTTAGCGAAAATGCAAACCCAGGAATTGCTAACTATTTTACTGCAAACGCGCGTTTAGCTTTAATATTTATACTATAAATTTTCACATTAATAATAACAAAGGAAAACATAGTTATTTAATAATATAAAAAGCTTACATTCAGTTTCAATTTATTTTTCATTTCCAATAGATCCAAGGTACAAGATACCAAAGATTGTCTTATACAAATTTACAATCTAAAACATTTGCAATATTTTAGATTGTAAATTTGTACATTTATGGTTGACTTAGTATATTTGCTTAAATACAATGCTTCGCATAGTCCGCCTGCGTAAACATACTAAGTTATGAGTAATAACTTCATAATCGTACATTTTGTTGTTAAACAAGCAAAGCGGAACCGCAGTAAGATAGAGCCAGTCCATAGCCTGCCAAAAACAGAAATTCTAGGAGTTTAACAACAAAAACTTTCGACTTAGTTACAATGTTATATAACATACATTGATCTATTTGTGACTTTGTTCACGTAGATCTCTTAGAGTTAGGGATAACTTATTTTTATGGTGTTAAACATGTATAAGCTGACCTAAGCACAAATTTGAACAGCCCTTGTTGCATGTACATGTTTCCGACAATTGTTTTTAATTTCTAAACCGTTAATCATATTTCAAACGAAAACTTCTTTGAGCTTTTTATCATCTTCAGCCACGTAGTTTGAGCACACAGTTTTGGCATATTCTATTTAATAAAGCTAGAAACTTCTAGATATAAGACCCCATTAAAAATATTTTACATAGAATGTAATGCTTGTTTAATGTAAAATTTTATAGACAATATTACATTTCAAGGTACATTAACCCCTAATTCACCGACGTAAATGATATCGCATACGAATGATATACACAAAAGACTGCGTCTAGTCTATTTACTGATATAAACGGTGCTTCCCACATCAATATTTCAAGTAGTAGTATAAAAATTTTTTTACTAGACTAGTATTCTTGTTATATACAATAACTTTTTGTAATAATAATAATAATGTTCTCCGGACTGATTTCGGCCATGGCGGCCAATCTCAAGAGAGATTAGCCAACTACGCAGGAGATATTATAGTGCACAACTGTGTGCGCAAACATAGATGCACTCTCTATTCCCTTATTCTCATAATCCGATGGGATGGTAATCCGACACGACCGGAAAGAGTTCAGGCGCAGGACCAACGGCTTTACGTTCTTTCCGAGGTACGGGAGTGAACACACTTCCAACTTCCAGACTCCGGGCTGCTACTAAGTATTTTCTGACAGAAAAACCTAATAACATTTCATTGGCCCGACCTGGGAATTATATATATAAATATTGGCCCACCTTTTTTTTTTTGTCGAGGAGGAAAGGCATTTACGCCTACCGCCCGGTCCGCGACCGGGACGGTTATGTGGGACTCACGAGGCAGAAGGCCACCGTCCTACCCACTAAAACCTCCCCGTTTCCGTCTCACCGCAGGCGGCGGGGTTACGCGAACGCGTTAGCTCACCACCGCAACCCCGCCAGCGGCCGTTGCTATGGGTTAGCGACCCACCGGGTGTTTTTTATTGAGGTTGTCTCCTCTTGGCCCAGCCGGTGAAGGCCAGACCCTCGGTCCCACCGCAGGCTGACGCCTGGATGGGAAACGAGTTTGAGAGGCGGTGACTTTTGACGGTCTGTCCACCCAGCAACGACACCGAAACTGGGCGAACCAGCCTCTCCCTCCTCCTTCTACTCTCCTCCTCCCTCCGGCAGTCCAAAGGACCCCGGAGTCCACCTACTTGCCACGGAGCCGCTCGCTAGTCCACTCTGCTGCAACAGAGAAGCACCAGGAGCGGCCCGTGACACTTCCGCCGCGTCAGTCTCAGCCGCGGTCGACAAGCATTCCGGAAAAAACGTCGGATTGCTGGTCGACCCCGTTGCCCAGGGTGCACCACGTGGAGGTGCCTGACATGCACCCCTATATTGGCCCACCTAGGATTTCAACTCAATGTATCTGTGTGTATACTGTAGTGCAAATTGAACTCGGGATCTGTACCTGATGTCAAGTGTTTTTTTCCCTAATATGGTATATTTTTCTTTGCTTTATCTTGTAGTGTTACTGAACTCTGCTAATGTTATTCAGGATCGATCGAATGCACCCGACTGTATCAATGATATCGACGTGCGTCAGAAATATTGAGATTCCATTACAAAAACTTGTTTCATTATTCATATTAGAATTCAAATTTATAAGAAAATACTTTATTACGTACTTGTATTATATATGCATGCCTCTCAAGCCCTCTCATAGCAAATCATTAGACGGGTTGCCTAGGATTAGTTGATAATTATAAAATCCAAGTTGACAAGTCTCAATAGATAAATGACCGCAACTGAACGTTTACAAAAAAAAGTATAAACCATATAAGAATACGATACTTTGTCCCTAGTGCCTTGCATGCTTGAACGAACCCAAACTGTGTGACGGTATAATAACTAATTCGTTCATAGTATCTACCAACATAGAATCCCATGTGATTAAATATTGCTACCTTTTTTGCCTTAAAAAAAAACCTTGCTTAAATCAGCTTAGCCAAAAATAATATTATTTATGTTATGATGAGAATGTCATACACAAACATTAGCACCGATAGAAATACTGTCTTAATTCATTTTAACTATGGTTAGTAGTAGCTTTTACCTTCACAATGACACAGCAAGAAGCAAAAATCACTCATCACACAATCAATGCACCGTCATCCATGAAATCTATGATTTGTTACTAGAACAACTATAAAGTGGGTGGTGTAGTACGAGTTAAATCCACTTAAAGATCTAAAAACTTACCATCACAACAATATATTTACAATTCACACTGTAACAAGTGTGACGGTGCAGAAACATCGATGCATATTTTTTGACTGTCGATAAATCATTTATTCATTGTTCATTTACCCTCCATCCAATTTCTCAAATTGTATGTATTATTTATGAGCCTATTTTTATATTGCCTTCGGAGATATTATATAGAGGCTTCTCAAAATCTAATCATATTTTATCAAATAATATAATTAAATATTATTTTCTTTATATACTTATTTTAGGAAGGCAGATAAGCAAATGGGTCTTCTAATTGTAAATGGTCACCTTTACCCAAAGCTCTGATTCTGCAAAAAATATAAGCAACTTCTTACACGGACAATGTACTGCATACTATTGGATCTAAGAAATTATTTCCTTGTGCTTGATATTACACTACATAACATAGATTTCACAGAGGAACACAGCAGATAGAAAATGTTTGGTGGTAGTGAAATTGAGAGCGCACCTTGGGAGAGGCCTATGTTCAGCAGTGGACAAACTGATTGGCTGTTGATGATGATTGATGATGATAGTGAAATTGATGAGTGAGTCACATGCAACCGGGCCGTTATAGTCTTGTATTATGTTTTTACTGGTGATAGGGCTTTGTGCAAGCTCATCTTGGTAGGTACCACCCACTCATCAGGTATTCTACCGCAAAGCAGCAGCACTTGGTATTGTTGTGTTCCGGTTTGAAGGGTGAGCCAGTGTAATTACAGTCATAAGGGACATAAAATCTTAGTTCCCAAGGTTGGTGGCGCATTGGTGATGTAAGTGATGGTTAAAATTTCTTACAATGCCTATGTCTATGAGCGTTGATGACCACTTACCATCAGGTCTCCTATCATGTCTGATTGTCAATTCGGATTATGAGAGTTAATGCAATAAAGAATACAATATAATATCCCCTGCACTGTTGGCTTTGAGGACGGTCGTCGTAACTGATATCGGTCTTGAAGACATTTTCGAAATATTTCGAATCCATATTTAAACTATCATACTAATAGTTTGTATGTTTGTTACTTTATCACGCATAAAAGGCATTCAGTTTATAAACATTGGGTGTAAGGGGAGTCGACAACAACCTAGGCTCCCTACCGTCAACCTCACCTGCTCGTGGTGCATCCTGCTAATCAACGAACGAGGCTCTGGCGACCGAAATCGTGGCGGTATAACCACACAAATGCTGGAATCCGAAAATGCTAATCCTGATAGCGGGCAGCAGCGCTATTAGTGAAAGATTCCAGCCACTGCGGTCACCAACCCGCCTGCCAAGCGCGGTGACTAAGGCAAAAACCCCCCTATGAGCGACGACTCAAATTCACGGCCCCCAATTCCCGGTAATCGCACTATTCCTGGCCACGGTACCGGCCATGGTAACGGTGCGATGGGGGGTGCTAAGAATCCCCGGGCTACGGCAGGGTACCACAAACGGCGACTGTTTCTGGCCACGTATAATGGACGCTCTCTGCGGCTGGACGAACACCTGACAGAATTGGAAGTAGAGTTAAGTCGTATTAACTGGGATATAGTAGGTCTATCAGAAATCTGAAGACAGGGCGAGGACACGATGACACTAGATTCCGGTCACTTACTCTACTTCCGAGAAGGACACCAACCATCCCAAGGTGGCGTCGGCTTTTTGATCCACAAGTCACTCAGAAGCAATGTCGTGGAGGTTGGCAGTGTGTACAGGTAGTGGCAAGGGTGGCATACCTTGTCTTAAAGATAACCGAGAGGTATGCCTTGAAGGTAATACAAGTGTATGCCCCAACGTCTACATACACTGACGAAGAGGTCGAAGCCATGTACGAAGACATAGTGAAAGCTATGTCTCGTACCAGTACCTTCTACACAATTGTTATGGGTGACTTCAATGCCAAAGTGGGAGTGAATCAAGAAACAAGAAGATGGTGAATCGAGGGTAGGAAAATTCGGCTATGGGCACAGGAATCATCGGGGGCAAATGCTGGTAAACTTCCTTGAGGCTCAGGGATTATTGCTGATGAATTCATTTTTCCAGAAAAAGCCCCAAAGGAAGTGGACCTGGCGAAGCCCCGATAACACAGCGATGAATGAGATCGACTTCATTTTATCCAATAAGCGCCAAATATTCAGGGATGTCTCCGTGATCCACAGGGTAAACACTGGAAGTGATCACCGCCTGGTAAGAGGCACCCTGAATATTAACACTAAAATAGAACGATCGCGGTTAATGAAGTCGACTCTTAGACCAACTCAGCCCCAAGTCGAAGCTGGTTGCGAAAGCTTCCAGTTGGAACTACAGAACCGATTTGCCATGTTGGAAACCAGGCAGGACATTGACGACGCCACCAATAGTCTGGTGCGTGTCATCCGCGAAGTGGGCCAAAATTACTTTCGACAAAAGAGCAATGGACGTAAGTCGAAGCTCTCAGTCGAGACTCTGAACGAGATGACGAGAAGACGAGAACATCAGAATATGACGCCATCTGAGTGTCAGGCACTTAACAGGAAGGTTAAAAAACTAATAAGGCGTGACACAAGACGAGCTAATACCCGGAATATTGAAGATGCCATAGCACTCAATAGGGGCTCAAAGGTTCTTGCAAAGTCACATACCTCCTGTTGTCACCTGACAAAACTCAGAACCACACAAGGCACAACCGTCACCTCAAAACCAGAGATTCTCGCTGAAGTCGAAAAGTATTATGGCGATTTATACTCATCACGAGTACCTCCACCTGAGTCCCACAGTGCGGATGACCCACGAGCCAGACTGACACGCCACCTATCAGACGATCTTCCCGACATCGATTTGGGCGAGATTAGGATTGCTCTCGGACAACTTGGAAACAACAAGGCTCCAGGAGATGACGGAATTACCTCAGAGCTTCTTAAAGCAGGAGGCACACCAGTTCTGAGAGAGCTGGCTAACATCTTCAATTCCGTCCTCCATAATGGTACTACATCGAAGACATGGAGCAGAAGTGTGGTGGTTCTGTTTTTCAAGAAGGGTGATAAAGCTCTTCTGAAGAACTACCGCCCCATTTCACTTTTAAGCCATGTTTACAAGTTGTTTTCGAGGGTAATCACGAATCGTCTTGCCCGGAAATTCGATGACTTCCAACCCGTTGAGCAGGCTGGGTTTCGAAAAGGCTTCAGTACCGTAGACCACATACACACACTTAGGCAAATAATACAGAAGACCGAGGAATATAATCAGCCTCTATGCCTAGCGTTTGTGGACTACGAAAAAGCCTTCGATACCATTGAGACCTGGGCTGTTCTGGAATCCATGCAGAGGTGCCTAATTGACTATCGGTATATCCAGGTGTTGAAGTGTTTGTACGAAGCCGCAACTATGACCGTCCAAGTACAAGATCAGAGCACAAGACCAATCCAATTGCATCGCGGGGTAAGACAGGGGGATGTAATCTCCCCGAAACTTTTTACCAATGCATTGGAGGACGTCTTCAAAACGCTCGATTGGAACGGACGCGGCATTAATATCAATGGCCAACACATTACACATCTGCGATTTGCCGACGACATTGTCATCATGGCGGAGACTCTGCAGGATTTGGAAGAGATGCTAAACAACCTGAGCGATTCTTCGAGACGAGTAGGTCTCGGGATGAACATTGAAAAGACCAAAATTATGGCAAACAATCATGTATCCCCGGGACCAGTGGTCGTAAATGGCTCTCCACTTGAAGTTGTGCAGGAATATATCTACCTGGGCCAAACTATACAACTTGGCCGGCACAACTTTGAGAAGGAGGCTAAAAGAAGAATACGTTTGGGCTGGGCGGCATTCGGGAAGTTGCGTCATATTTTTGAATCGTCGATCCCACAGTCGCTTAAGACCAGGGTCTTTAATCAGTGCGTCCTACCTGTGATGACTTACGGTGCCGAAACGTGGACACTCACCGTAGGACTGGTCCACAAATTTAAGGTCGCTCAGCGAGCGATGGAACGCGCGATGCTTGGGGTTTCTCTGGGCGATAGAATCCGAAATGAGGACATTCGCCAGAGAACTAAAGTCACCGACATCGCGCGGAGAATTAGCTCGCTGAAGTGGAAGTGGGCTGGTCATGTCTCCAGACGCATTGATGGCCGATGGAGCCGACACGTGTTAGAGTGGAGACCGCGCTTAGGCAAACGTAGTGTAGGGCGCCCTGTGACAAGATGGACCGACGATTTGAAGAAGGTGGCAGGCACGGGATGGATGCGGACTGCCCAAGATCGGGATGGTTGGCGTTCTATGGGGGAGGCTTTCGTCCAGCAGTGGACGGCAAAAGGCTGAATTCATTATAAACATTCAATAAATTTTAAGTATTAGTTGTTTGCGCACTAAGCCCGATTAATGCTCGTCCGCCTATAATATAGGCATATTATTAAGTCCTTACATATGAAATTAGCGTTTTGTCGTACTGACCACTTTGATCTGTAATATCTCCTCTTTGGTTAAAATTTGGGAATGGATTTAAAAATTCAAATTTATAAATTCATTTAGCTGGTACATTTTAGTTTTGCAAACAGTCATTCATTTGTTTTTCCTCGTTATTTTTTTCTTTGACGTCGCTTATTATCGCACAATGGAAAACATGAAATATCGGTATATTTACGAGTACGAGTTCTACCGTGGCACCAGTGCTGCAGAAACAACTCGAACGCGGTGTCGCAAAAGCAAGCACGGTACGTTTTTGGTTTCAACGTTTTCGTTCTGGAAATTTCGACCTTCAGAACCAACCCCGTGGACGGCTGGAGACCAAAGTGGAAAATGAAGAATTAAAGGCTATTGTGGAAGGGTATTCATCACAAAGCACTTCAGAGATAGCTGCAGGCTTCGGGGTAAGTGATAACACTGTATTAATCCACTTGAAGTAAATCGGGAAAGTAAAAAAACTTGAATGATGGGTACCTCATGAATTGAGTGAATCGAACTTGCAAACACGCGTCGACTGCTGTGATACTTTTCTCAACCGACACAATAATGAAGGGATTTTAAATGGAATCATTACTTGTGTTGAAAAGTGGATACTTTACGATAATCGGAAGCGCTTGTGGCAATGGCTGAACCCTGGAGACCCAGCCAATTCCTGCCCTAAACGAAAATTGACTCAGAAAAAGTTACTTTACAGCTTTCTAAAATCTGGCCAAACGATTACGGCAGATATCTATTTTCAGCAACTGCAAACCATGAAGGAAAAAAGGTGCTAAACAACCGAGATTGGTCAATCGCTCTAGACTACTGCTGCTTCACGACAACGCAAGACCACACACAACAAACAACCACTGAGTTAGATGAGCTACAATTGGAATGTCTGTGACATCCACCGTACTCTCCGGACCTTGCTCCAACAGATTACCATTTTTTTCGGAATTTGGACAACTTCTTACAAGGAAAAAAATTCAACTCCGATGCGGCAGTCCAAACCGCCTTCAAAGAGTTTATTGATTCTCGCCCCCATGGTTTTTTTAGTAAAGTGATCAATGAACTTCCTATGAGATGGCAAAATTGCATAGATAATAACAGTGCCTACTTTGATTAATTAAATATATTTTACAAAAAAAATTGACTATATTCCTCCCGTACAAAACGCCAATTTCATATGTACCTAATATAAACAAAAAAGTCACTTTGTACATTGATAATGTCAATCTGACGAATTCCGGCTACAGTAGTAATTCACCAGCAACTAGCCACAGTTTTTTGAATTATTAAGTCACATAAATATATTTTAATAGACTATTTCAATCAATTATAATTCTAAAATTAAGTTTCGTTCGCGAATTGTATTTTTCTATTCTTTAGTATCAGATGTTTACGAGTGAATAACATAAATATCTCGCATCGAGTGCCGAGCCGGTATCGACAGCGGGATTCTTGATAACGGATGTTATCCTGCATCTAGGGAAATAGATGAGACTTTTCCATTTACATCGAGTAAAAGAAATTCTGCACGTCAATGAAAAATAAACAAAAACAAATTTTAATTTTACAGGAATACATTTTGAGGTATTATATTTGGTTTTAGGAAATACATTTCGAAAGGTAGTATATATAAAGTATTTATAATATTATATTATGTGAATTAAAATGGATTCAATTTTATAAACTACAATGAATTCTTATAAGTAATTAATAAAATACGTGAATACGAATATATACATATATATATATATATATATATATATATTGATTTTTTATACCAATGTACTTTCCAGGCATTATAGCTATAAGTTAATCGCTTTGCCTGGAGTTAATTTAATAAAATGGTTTGACACTCAAATATTAATGGATTTTCATTTCGAACGGAATCTTTAGACCTATGCGAACGCCGGTTTATCAATTTTTCCCTTCAGTGAAGAGGATAAATCTAGACTCGATCTCAAGGGCATTCAAATGGCTTTAATTTTTGCTGATATACACAGTTATATTTATTTTAAAAGCTGAAATGGTCTAGTACGTAAAAAACATTAACGTCGACATCTAGGACGTAAGTTTTATTTTGTTAATAAGAGTTCTTTTGTTAGTATAAACAATGCTGTTTTTCGGAGAAATCCTTATTCTTTTATAAGATTTTTTAACGTTTAATTATTCAAGATACAATATTTTTAAATAGAAAATTACACGTTCTACCCTGATCAAGCACTGGTAAATTTTCATGAGCTTTTATAATTGATTTCGTGCTCGAATGTGAAGGAAAACATTTTGAGGAAACTTACATAATATATCGGATGAACATTTTCCATGTGTGTTGACATTAGACTTGGTTTTCTACACGATTTGAACTAGTAGTCTTAAATATTGAGTATCCAGCCCCAAATTTATACCTATTTCTACAAGGCACTGACCTAGGGGTCCGACAGCCGAAGAGCCCAGCCAGCTGTGGGGCCCTACCTAACATAAAATAATATAATTTTAGAGTAAAATTATATCATTTTTACCGCGGAATCGGAGGCCTCAAATGTTGAATTGTCTTGGGACCTTGGATTTCTAACCTAATCTTGGGCCTTTGAGATCCACTAAAGTCCAACTGTACAGGCAAATCACAGTGCATAAATTGTTGACCCACTTGATGTTACTTTATTTTAAACTATTTTAAATTTCAAATGTTTATATTAACACCTAAATAATTTGAATTAAACAACAGACAGTTGTTTACTTTGTAATTAAATACAAGCAGTTTTTTAATTCAAATTATAAAGTGTTGTAAAGTGTTTGAAACGTCATGAAATGATAAAAAATGTTTAAATGTTTGCGGCCCGCGTCAACATTATTAACACGCGTTGTGGTCCCTAAAAATAGAAGGTATTCAACCTTCACTTTTTTACGCCGTGGAAACCTTCAGAAAGGTACCTAGGTCCCATGAGTGGGGAACTGGGTTATGTGGGATTCTTACCTACTAAAACCAATGCGATGGCCGTCCTCGGCACGGATCGGAGAGGCTGCGGGATCGTGTTGATATGAATATCGCTAAACTATACCAACTTGACTTACAAGCTCATATAAATCAAATAAATATATTTTGCAAGAAACCGGAAAAAACAATTATAACTTACCTTTTATAATGTTAGAACGATACTACAGGAAAATTATATCAACGTAGACGAAGAGAAAATGAGTTTTCGCTGTAAGATAATTCTGTAAGCAAGATTCATCTAAAACATAACTCGACCCACCGGCTCCCTTGAAATGCTGATACGCGGTACGTTTATTAATTAAATCTTACAAATAAATTTTTGACTTTGGTCTCAAGTTATATAGAAAAACAAAAGCTATATACATGATATAATCTATATCCCGTATACACCCGAGACTATAAAATAAAACTACCAAGTATGTACGGCTGGCCAGATAGTGTAATTTTTCTCCCTCATTTTAAATAAGCCATATTATTAACCCATATTAAGAAGTTAAAAAAAAATTGTAATAGCGCAATATAAAAGACGACCGGCGCCATCTATTAATGAAAAAAAAAAATTGGCATAATGTCATTTGATCTTGAACAATCTTATATATACAGTCCCGTATTTCAATTTTAAATTCAACTATAAGAAAGTAAAATTTAAATCAATTAGCTTTTTAAATAGATTTTGGAACTTATTTGACCACCACGCAATACTTTTGGATACATATGTATTTCATTCGATATATGAAGGTTTAAATCAATTAAAAAAATATAATTATATGCGATAATAATGCATATATAATTAAAAATATATAATAAATAATAATGTAATACTCTAATGAATGTAATATGTCGAATGATTAAACATTGCTATAATTTTGAATTGAATTGTTGCGTGATATTAAAGACTAATGTATACGTAACATTCAGTGGGAATGACCCGACAGCTAGTGCCGCTGCTGTTGCTGACAAGATCATGTTGCGAATGTAATACTACACTCCTAGCTCAGATCTTGTCAGTAGGGGTACGCGTAACCGTTGGTTCACTCGCGAATGTGCCGATGCTGTATCATCAAAGCAGGCGGCATATCGCGAGTGGATCAATGACTGCATTAGCGGGGCATCTAACATTGACTCACTGAAAGGAAACTACAATAAAAACTCCAAGTCCTGTAGGAAGGCTTACACGAGAGCGGATGCACAGCGCATTGCACAGATTGGTCATGACCTTATTTCACATCCTAGGGGCTCCCGTAGCTTCTGGCGTCTGACCAAGTCTGTGCAAAACAATTTCTGCCAACCTTCGCTGCCACCACTCAGAAATCCGGACGGATCGCTAGCTCACAATCCGCAAGAGAAAGCTGATCTCCTATCTAAACTCTTTGCCGATAACTCCGTCATCGATGATTGTAGTGCGCTGCCACCAACAATACCTTCATGTGGCCATACGATGCCTGACATCAAAATCAGGCAACGTGATGTGCGTGCGGAGCTGCAATCACTTGATGTACGGAAAGCTAGCGGTTCCGATGGAATAACAGCCATAGTACGGAAGAAATGCGCGGTGGAGCTGTCTCCTGTGTTATCGCGCCTGTTCCAACTTTCTATCTCTTCGGGATGTGTCCCGGAGGCTTGGAGAAAAGCTAATGTGCAAGCGGTTCCCAAGAAAGGGGATCGGTCTGACCCGGCAAATTATCGGCCAATAGCTATCACCTCGGTACTTTGTAAGGTGATGGAATTGATTCTAAACAACCAACTCATCCATACCTAGAATATCACTGTCTAATTAATGATCGTCAGTACGGGTTTCGACCAAAACGGTGTACAGTTGATGTTCTAGCGTACATAACACACCTCTGGGGTGAAGCTATCGTCAAGCATGGGTAATCGTTGGCTGTCAGCCTAGATATTTCCAAGGCTTTCGACAGGATCTGGCACAGAAGTCTTCTATCCAAGCTGCTGGCATAAGGTCTGCCTGCTCAGTTTTGCACCTGGATTGCCAGCTTCCTCCACAAGCGCTGCCTTCGTATTTTAGTTGATGGTTGCGCTTCATAATTCTATGTAGTGAATGCTGGGGTCCCCCAGGGATCTGTGCTATCTCCCACTCTCTTTATTTTGTATATCAATGATATGCTCTCTCTCGGAAACATCCATTGCTATGCAGAAGATAGTACAGTGCATGGTGAATACCACGGAAGCGCAGTGGCTGTGCGAGCGGAAATTGAGGAGAGGTGGGAGGATCTTGTCATTGAACTCGATAGGACGTTAGAGCTTATCGCCAAATGGGGCTCAGATAATCTTGTTGAGTTTAATGTCAAGAAAACACAAGTATGCGCTCGCACAGCGAAAAACTCACCATTTTCCCCTCTTCCCTCCCTCTGTGGTACTCCGCTGGTGATACAAAGCAAAATTGCCATGCTGGGGATGGACGTTCGCGGCAACCTTAGTCCAAGGGATTACATCGAGGCTGTTATAAAAACAGCTTCACGGAAACTCGGAGTTCTGATCAAGGTGCGGCGTTTCTTCACGCCACAACAACTGGGTCTGTTGTACAAAACACAGGTACGGTCTTGCGTTGAATATTGCTCGCACCTTTGGGATGACTCCGCTAAGTACCTACTTGATGCCTTGGATCAGTTGCAGTGACGTGCGGTTCGCATTATTGGCGACGTAAAGGTCACCAACACCCTCGAGCCTTTACAATTGCGTCGAGAGATAGCAGCGCTAAGAATCACCTAAGAAATTTGGAAATTTTCGTTTTAAGCACTGTGTCCATCTCCAACTTTACGACTGAAGGCTCCTTGTAATAGGTTTAAAGAATTTATTCTCAAAAAGACAAATTCACTTACATGAGAATAGCAATATAAATGTAATAATAAAAATATTCGCCTCATAAGTAGGTACTCAGTTAACGGAATAGAATATAATTATATTGTTGTTTAAATTTTAATCACTATAGAAGTGGGTATTCTCTAAAATATATTTTGAGAGTTGAGACTTAAATCCGTTAACTGAGTTTACATTTTTTATATAAGATGGTAATTTGTTGTAAAGTTCTGCTCCATCGAAAGTAATATTTTTTTTTGCAAATTTGGTTCTAATTTTTGGGAGAACTAATGAGCTTGGTCTACGGGTGCTACGTTTACTGTTTTGTTTTATGAACGTTAAATCTGAATGTATCATTTTATTAATAATTTTTCTGATAAGAATACATGAATTATATACATAAAGTTGTCGTAGGTTCATAATGTTTGTTTCCTTGTAAAGTGTAGTTTTTGATGTCGAGGGTGGATATCGAAAAAGTATTTTGATTATTTTATTTTGTTTTCTTTGTAGTTCTTGCAGTTTTGTTTTTCCAGTATTACCCCATATTTCTATTAAATACAATAAATGCGATTTTACTAGAGAATTGTAGATGTTATACTTTATTTTTTTAGGTATGCATTTTGAAATATTTTTAATGACCCAATTAATGAAGAAAGTTTTTTATTTATGTAGTCTACTTGATAAACGTTCAAACCGTGTAGTCGAACTACACGGTTTGAATGTTAGAAGTTCATGATGTTCATTGATTGAATTAATCGGGTGTAGGATGTTGTGGTATTGTGTTTGTATTCTTTTTGCTAAGAGGGAACCTATTGTTGCGAAATGTTTGTTAAAAATGTTACAAATATCGTTTGTATCAGTAAATATTTTTGATTCTACTATTATTTTAGAGGGAGAACAACCTTGACTTGTAATAAATTTATGAAATAGATATTTCAATATGTACATATCATTATATAAATAATCAAAATATATTTTCTACAGACATCGTGTTTTATATATTTTACTATGTTTTTTTTTATAAAATAGGTAGGCGACCGAGTATATGGGCCACCGGCGGGCGGGCGGTATGTGGTCACCAACACCTACACACATATTTTTTTTATAGAATAGGAACGCGGACGAGCATATGGGCCACCTGATGGTAAGTGGTCACTAAACGCTCTTAGACATTGGCTCTGAAAGTTACCCATCGCTTACATCGCCAATGCGCCACCAATCTTGGGAACTAAGATAGTATGTCCCTTGTGCCTGTAAATACACTGGCTCACTCACCCTTCAAACCGGAACACAACAATATCAAGTACTGCTATTTTGCAATAGAATATCTGATGAGTGGGTGGTACCTACCCAGACGAGCTTGCACAAAGCTCTACCACCAGTACATACACATTGATATTTTAAGAAATTTTAAACCATCGCTTACATCGCCAACGTGCCACCAACCATGGAAACTAAGATTTTATGTCCCTTGTGCCACACTTGTACACTGGCTCACTCACCCTTCAAACCAGAACACAACAATACCAAGTACTGCTGTTTTTCGGTGGTAGTGGTGGGTGGGACCTACCCAGAAGAGTGAAGTATAGAGTGTATTGTATTGGATACAATTTAATTCTTCAAAATATTATTAACGTCATTAATATGACTAAGATTAATAATTTTATAATAGCTTGAATTATAACTACTTGATTTTAGAAAATTGTTTGAGAAACATATCCCTAAAATTAAAATAATCTGAACGAGAAAATTTTTAGGAATATCGTAACGCCATCTATTTGGTTCAGTGTTTTGTATTGTCGTGCCGTGTAATTTTCGTCTCTGATGCGAACGATAACAAACTGGCGTGTAATTTGAGGGCGGAACACACTTTTCTGCTTATTTTTATGGAAGAAACATCGCAAGTAGAATTTATATTGGTGTTGTGTAGTTTAGTAATTTTCATTTCCGAAATTCTTCTACTTGAAATATGTCACTTAAGATTTGATCTATTATATTAACTATTTACCTATTAGTTTACATGTGGGGTTTGTTTTAACTATATAGCAGACCCGTTTTTTAAATAATCACCTCAAATATATTTAGCATTATTCGCGATTTATTTTATGCTGAAAAGGTTGTTCTTATGTTAATCGGAACGCATAATATCAGTATACACTGTTCTGATTAGATAAAAGCTTTTCGCGTTAGATGGGGCTTTTATTGAAAGGGTGCAGCGGTTTCGGAGTTTAACGAAGGTGCAATCACGCGGAACAAATAATAATAAATAAAACAGCAATAATAAATTAACATTAATATTTATTTTTTATCACAATATTAGATCTTATTTTTATAGTGTATATTAAGTCAATTATTAGAATTGGTTGTAGAATATTCTATGAATTTACTAAAGCTAATCAGTGTATACTACACACCTAATGCGCAATGCCTTGGGTTTTTAACCGTCGACGATTACCAATATTGCATATTTACATTGAAATTTAATAAATAATGGAAGACTTTTTCAAAAATAAACACTCATCAAACCAAATTAATTAAAATACATTGTGGTAGGAATGTCTGGTGTCTTAAGTATAAATTATAGTTTTAGTCCCGGCACTTTGTTTTCGTCAAGCATTTATTTCGCAATATATAGAACTCTAGCCTTATTTCAAGCTGCCCGATACGATCAGACCTGTTGTTTAATCGCGATGGACTAATAGAAAAATAGGAACTTTCGCTTTTATAATAATAGTGTATTTGTTAAAAGTAATAGAAGGGATAGAATTTTTAATTTCACAATGCACACGAATTTTAACTGTTAACCGTCGAATATATTAGCTAATTGGCCTTAACAAACGGTTAGACTGAAATAAAAGTAAACCTATATAAAAGTTATTGG
This sequence comes from Nymphalis urticae, assembly GCA_905147175.2. Taxonomy (NCBI): domain Eukaryota; kingdom Metazoa; phylum Arthropoda; class Insecta; order Lepidoptera; family Nymphalidae; genus Nymphalis; species Nymphalis urticae. The sequence goes on along the minus strand of LR989987.1, from coordinate 9,769,655 downwards.
ATGTACGAAACCCTAGCAAAATACAAATATCATCATTAAAGTTGATAAAAAATGAATGACGTCATGATATAACGATATGATCCAATTACCTTCAACAATACATTAATTAGTGGCTCCACTTCATACAAAAATATGATAGCGTAACTTGAACCTGTACGGAAGTCGATAGAGATCTGTTACATACGAATTATGCGCTCAACGTTGTTCGGCTGAGCTTTATATCATCAGGTCATAATCTATTAGTCTAGCTATAAATATATTAAAGTAGTTCCACTCATCACAAGATCTCCCAAAGTATCCGCCCGACTAAACATTTTTGACTAAAAAATTTTCAGCTATTTCTTCCCCGACGACTCACTATGAACGAGTTTACGCAAATCCTATTTATTTATATTTTTTTCTTATTATCTACCCGCTCGAAGCCGGAACGATTAGCTAGTACTTATATAAAAAACATTGCCCTGTCTGACCTAACAACGAATTAAGCTATAAGACAACAGATACTTGAAACGTGGAGCTGACCTTTGTTTCGTAGTGTCTGCAGAAATAATAATAATACTCTCCCGGCCGATTTCGGCCACGGCGACCGCTTCAACTCCTTGCCTGATGTCGATCGTGTGCTCGCATGTGGCTTATGTAGCCAATCTTCTTACTGATGATCCTCGCGCATAGCGGGCATGAGAGCACTCCATTGATATAATTGTAGTTGATTGCCGCGGGTGGTCGGGCTTTCAACTGGTCGCGTCTGGCATCAAGCTCAGCAAGGCGACTCACTTCAAATTCTTGGATCCTCGCTTTAATGCTGGATCTCCATTGTACCCTGTTGGCGGCCTGCTGCTCCCACTGCGCGCTGTTTATATTGCACTTTTTCATGTGCCGCTTAAGCACATCTTTGTATCTAAGGAGTTGTCCGCCATGCTTACGCTTGCCTTCCTCAAATTCACCATAAAAGATGCGCTTAGCGACACGCTGATCCGCCATCCTTGACACGTGACCACACCAACGAAGCTGTCGCCGCATAAGGTAAGCTTCAATGCCACCCACATTAGCTCTTCGCAGCACTTCTGAATTCCGCACACGATCAGACCACTGGATATTCAGGATTTGGCGTAGGCATTTAAGGTGGAAGCGGTCTAATGAGCGGATATGATGTCGGTACACGGTCCAGGTTTCGGCAGAGTAAAGAATGTTAGGTAGCACGACCGCCATATATATGGAAATTTTGGTAGCCAGTTTTAGGTCATGTGAGCGGAAGACTTTGGTATTCAGCTTGCCGAATGCCGCGGCTGCAGCACCGATCCTGCTGTTGATTTCGGCATCCAATTCGCACTTGGATGTAACAGTGCTCCCCAAGTAACGAAACTGATCGACCTGCTTTAGTACGTCATCTCCAAGTTTGATGACCAGTGTTTCACTGCCGTGGATATCCAAAGACATCACTTCTGTCTTTTTGACACTGATCTTTAGGCCGAACTTGCGGCAGGACACATGGAACTCGGACATGAGCTTTTGCAGGCCGTCTGCGGATTCTGCCACAAAACATAAGTCATCCGCATAAGTGATCTCAGTAATCATTGCGTGAGACACTTTTGTTCGGGCTTTTAACCTGGCTAAATTGAAAAGGCTGCCATCAGTGCGGAAACGGACGCGAACTCCCTCGGGAGTCGTCTGTAGGACATCGCGGACTACTACTGCAAAGTACATGGCAAACAGTGTGGGCGCCAGCACGCACCCTTGCTTTACCCCACACGTAACGGGGAAAAAGTCCGACTGTTCACCGTCAATAGTGACGCAGCTCCTCATTCCGTCATGCAGTAGTCTCTCTAGTCGCACAAACTTCTCCGTGCATCCCAATTTTCCTAGCACAGCCCAAAGAGCTTCACGAGGCACGCTGTCAAATGCCTTCTCAAGGTCGACAAAGCAAAGATACATGTTACGACCCTGCTCTCTGCTTTTCTCCTGCAGTTGACGCACTGAGAAGATAGCCTCACAAGTACCCCGGTCATGTCGAAAGCCAAACTGGGTTTCAGGCAGAATCTTTTCTGAAAGTTCTGTAAGGCGGTTTAAAAGAATTCTGGTGAGGACTTTTCCGGGGACCGGTAATAGTGAAATACCGCGGAAGGAGTTGCAGTCAGAACGGTCCCCCTTTCCCTTATACAGTGTCCTGATGATAGATACTTTAAACGTATCAGGGACTTGTTCTTTTTCCCACATATGGGTAAAAAGTTCCCATAGAGCCGAATGCAACTCCTCACCCCCGTATTTGAGTAGTTCTCCTGGTATAAAGTCTACACCAACCGCGCGCTTATTCTGCTGTTGTTTGATGGCAGAAACAACCTCATCACGTGACAGTGGCTCATCCAGCTTGATAAAAGTAGGGAGTTGAGGTAAGGAATAAATGTAATCCAGGTTGAATTCTCGGTCTACATTGAGCAGGAAGTTAAAATGTTCTGCCCAACGCCTGAGTACTTCCTCCTTGCTTTTAATAAGGCCATCGCCAGTTACTGGACGTAGTGGCACTTTTCTTAAGCGGGATGTACCGAGCAACCTTCGAACCTCACTGTAGAACTCTCCTAACTGGTTAGTGTCAGCAAGCCACTGCACTTGACGCGCTTTGTCCCTCCACCACTTATCCTTAATCTCTCGAGATAACTTACGCAGCTCCACGTCACCTTGCTTGATCCCCATTACGCGTTGGCCTGGCTGTGTTCTGCTGCGCACTTGTAAAAGACGCCGATGCTTGTCAATTGCCTCAGTAAGGACTCCGTCATTCTCATCATACCAGTCCTCGTTCCTGCGGACTTTTAGTCCTATAGTAGCAGTGGCAGTGTCTAATATTTGAGAAGACAGAGAACCCCAATCAGCTTCAACATCACCGGTTCTTTCATGTGACATAAGTGCGCTGGTCAAGGCTTCAGCATATTTCTTCCTAGTCTCGAAATCTTTCAGCCTCTCGACATCTAAAGATGCAGGTTTCGCTCTTTCGGATCTTCGGGAACGAAGAAGACGGAGATGTAGCTTAGTGACTACAAGCCGGTGGTCGGTCCAACAGTGGGCACCGCGCATGACGCGGGTGATTTGGACTTCGGAGATATCTTTTTGGCGCACGATAGCATAATCAATCAAGTGCCAGTGTTTGGATCTTGGGTGCATCCATGTAGTTTTGTGCTTGGCTGGAAGTCTGAATATTGTGTTCGTGATCGCTAGGTCTAATTGTGCACATAAGCTGAGCAGCAGCTGACCGTTGCTGTTCATATTGCCAACTCCATGTCTCCCCAAGACTTTAGGCCAGGCGTTGTTATCCCGTCCAACTCTAGCATTGAAATCCCCCAAGACCAGTATCTTCTCTTTGGGGCGTATGCTTTCGATGCACCGGCTCAAATCGTCGTAAAACTTACCCTTTATGATATCAGATTTATCCAGCGTTGGAGCATAGACACTGATGACATTCAGGTAGTTGTCATATTCAAGGTGAAGGCGCAGTGTGGTGATGCGGTCCGAGATGTGCACCGGACACTCTTGTAATTGATTAATGAGCTGGTTCTTAACCGCAAATCCTACGCCTGACCACCGCGGTTCCGAGGTAGCAAGTCCCTTCCAAAAGAAAGTATACCCGCCACCATGTTCTACCAGCTCCCCTTCTTCGGCTAAATGTGTTTCGCTGAGTGCAGCCACATCCACATTATAGGGTCGAAGTTCTCGAGCTAAGACGGCAGTTTTCCGTTCCGGGCAGGCATTGTCATCACGGTCAAGAAGTGTTCGCACGTTCCACGCGCCGAATGTTATTGCAGGTGTTTTTATTTTATTTTTTATTCTGTAACGCCGACCACGAAATTGAAGGATGCGAAGGCAGTCGTGGTTACTACCCTCAAAAATAAAATGGTTGGGAAGAGCTTTTGTTTAGGGCACCTTTTCTAGCCCCCTCCCCGGCTGAGCGGGGAAAGCAGTGCCTCCCTAAATAGGGCTGCTTTGTCACTCCAGATGCTGCCGGGTTTACTCTGTCTCCCCTATGCAGAGCAAAAGCGACCACGGTGTTACACACCCCCAGAGCCGCCCATGTGCAGGCCTCAGACAAAGCCCGGATTGCATCAAACCGGACCTCTCTACCTTGACCCATCGCCACAGGACTTTATTGGTATCGGAGTCCATATACGGAAGCAGTCAGTTACGCAGGAGATATTTCAGTGCACAAGCGTACGCACAAAACGCAGGTGCACACCCTCGTCTTCCCCTTCCTTGATCCAGTGGAACGGAAAACCGCTACGACTGGAGGAAGGATCCGATGATGTGTCTGGCCGACAGTAACTGTGCGCCTTCTACTGTCGCCCTAGGCCGTCCACCTTGCCTAGCTACCTCGCCAGTTCCGTCAAGCCCGAGTGCATATCTGCGTTGGGTTGCCTTCCCCGCCGAGGCAGACTTTATGCATTAAGCGGGAAGGATCCGCTTGTAGGTCCACCATTCTGGCAAACCCCCCAACTGTCAACCAGGTTTAGCCCGCGAGCCAACGCGGTTACCAGGGTGTGGCCGCTGCATGCACTACAGCTTCTTGGAGCCACTGGTGAGAGATTGCAGAAAGCCTGTGATTAGCGAAGCCACACCGCCCATTTTGGGCTGGCTGGTGAAGCCCCGAAAGTATTCACACTAGGCTCCCCACTACACCCCGTCAGCAGAAATAAATCGTTATCTAAGAAAATAAATTGGGAAATTTTCATTTTAAGCAGCGTCTCCATCTCCAACTCCACGACTGAAGGCTTGACTGGTAGTGCTTATGGCATATAATTATAAATTTATTAAGTGGATTTTACACATAGCACTAAATATTATAATTTGTATTATGATATATAAGTTTTATATAGATTCTGCACGTGCGAAACTGGGACGGGTATCTACTCAAAATACAAATATTTAAATAATAATTTATAATAATAATCAAAATAAATATATTTTATACAGACAGAATACAATTCAATTATTGTTTTTATTGTACGCGTGATTGAAGCAGCAACCATATGTTTTTAATCATGACTGCGGTTTTATGACGTGATTTTTTTAATTTAGTTATGCGAAATTTTATATTACTGTAACGTTTGACAAGCCGGGTTAGTAATATTCGAATCAGAGCTCATTTGAAGCATATGGTCAAATTAAATATATGTAACTACGTATGTGTATTATGTGTTATTTAAAGGGTTAATAGCACAGTGGTTAACGGGCCGTCTAGCGATGTAAAAGTCACAGATTTGATCCTGAACCCTTGACAAATGTGAATCCATAATCAGCATTGGCCCAGCAGTATCACACTTATAGGCAGTTATCTGTTATGATGATACTTAATCTCTAAGTTATACAAAATATTTTCGTAAAGCTATAAAAATATAAATATACAAATTTAATAAACAAAAATAAAACATTACAACCGAAGCTGATCATTAAATTTGATATCAAGCACGAGGGTCAACAACCCCATTTAACTTGGGGTGAATATGTATAGCAAAATATAACATTTACATCGTGACTAATTCGCGACTGATCTATATCAAAGGGCATTAAAAGAGGGAGCGTTATAGTTATTTATACTTATTTTGCAGTTGCGTGCGAAGTCAAAACTTAATGTTGCTTAACAAAATGAAAATAAAATTTTTCATTCGGTTGAGTCATAAACTTTTAGAAATGCACAAATGCTTAAAGCAAATTGCAATCGTTGTTTATATGGTAATAATGTTTCCGATATTATATAAGGTCGTAGATCCCGAGGTCCTGGGTGCGAACCTCACTTCGGGTCGTAAAATGTTATTGGGGTTTTCTATCGAAAAATTAAAGATTGCAGCCCGGAATCGGAAATATGACAGTCCCATGTTTTGGGTCCTTTCCGTAAAGACGAGTACAGAACCTGAACTATGTCCAAGCGTTTCGAATTAGCCGTTCCATCGGATTATGAAAGTGAGACAATGGAGAGTTTTGCCCACACATTTGTGCACTATAGTACCTCCTATGTAGTTAGCTAGTCTGGTGAATGGTCAGGACAGGATATATATATCAGTACAGTAACAGCCTATTAATGTCCCACTGCTAAGGCCTCCTCTGTCCCTTTTGACGAGAAGGTTTGGAGCTTATTCCACCACGCTGCTCCATTGCGGGTTGGTAGAATACACAATTTAATGAAATTAGACACATGCAGGTTTCCTCACGATATTTTCCTTCACCGTTAAGCACGAGACGAATTATAAATACAAATTAAGCACATGAAAATTCAGCGGTGCTTGAACGGGTTTGAACCCATGATCATCGGTTAAGATTCATGCGTTCTAACCACTAGGCCATCTCGGCATGATATATATATCGCAAAGCATAATTGTATATCACCGCTAATCACTTTGCTACTACTATTTGGAATCGATAACATCATCTCATTTTATGCTATACATTTTATATACGGGAAAAAAATACTATACCATCGTACGAACATCACAAAACAGCGAGATGAACTCGAGGGACTTAACTTAAAATTTAACAAACATAAGCTTCCAAGCGGAAAGTTAATTAGTCGGAAAAACAACTTGTTCACTTTTATAATACCTATTCTATTTAATTGTAATAACAACAAAACATGCCATCGGCTAAAATTATAAAGCTTCTACATGAATACTTAAAGTTATTACAAACCATAACTTGATTTTCCTCTTAATATAGTAACCCTAGCTTAAACCAGTTACGTATTTCTAAAGCCTGGCCGGCGGGGACTCACCGTTTGGTTATTTAATATTAATAGACACCTAAACACGTCGTGTAGTATTATGAAATGCAAAAATGTATCAGGAGTTTTTTTCTGGTAACGTACACTTAATAAATGTTCCATGCAATGGTAAGTAGTTGCCACCGTTCATAGATATCTATAGGTTATATCACTATAGGTTATATGAACAATTCATTTCTCAGTCAATATATTGAATCTAAATTTTTATATTTTTGTACCCTATGATTACGCTGTCTTCAAATCAGAAAACATCAGACAAAGAATTGGTATTTGGTGATAGAATAAATGATAAGTGTGTACATAGAAGTAGAATTTATTACAAAGAAGAATTTTATCTAAATAGAGGTTTCTAAGTCAAAAATATTAAATTATCTATTATGATTGTAAAAATAAATAGATTAGATAAATATTATCAAATTTTAGTGGTTCAGTTTACAACATTCATCATATTATAATATTATATATTGGACAACAATTTGTTATAAGCTTGAGTACCTTACAAATACTGTATGTGTAATCCAAAGTTAGGTTTAAATCGCGTTACAAAAAATGTCTTGTCCAGCTACCATAACTTAAGAAGACGTGGATTATGATCTTTATTCTTCTAGCTGAAAGAAGAAAATACTTTCCAAAGCAGTGACACAGTTAAAGGTTATTTTAGTTATTAGTAAAAGTCACAAAAACTAAGTGAGGTAGGAACAAGGATGGTAGAACTATAAATATTTTTTACCAAATCATAATATAATTTAAAAAATTAAATCGAATAATCGTTCTCATAGAACGGTTTAATTACGTTAGGTTATTATGATATATAATGATAACGAACTAAAATATTAACGCTAATAAAAACCTCAGCTTTTAAAACTTTATACGTAATTAGAAGAATTAAAAACAAACTTTATCGCTTTGCTCCACGAAGTTAATGACCAAAGATTACTGGCTCGACCAAGCACTGAGCATGAATCCATCAACAGTGAACGCGACATAATCGATCAACGCGTCATTTGTTCTTGCGACGGGTCATCAATCACATAGCTCTAATCAACGGAGCCTCGGAGATGTCAGGTCAAACGTATATGAGATGAGATAGCGCTAGACCTGAAGTGAATTATAACTGAGGATTAAATTTTGATAACTATTACCGTAGTTACTTAAGCTGTTTGCATTTAGCGCCTAATTATAATTCATGAACACGTTAGCTCATTTTGATATGAGTATATCGTGCTGTAACATTTAATGATATACTTTTAAATTATTATTTGACGAAGTTGTAAATAGTGTGACTATCGTATTTATGTATATCACCATTATCTCCAATTATATTAGTTATTTCAACGCAAAATCGTAATGATTGTATTTCATTAACGATATGATGAAATATAAAGGTTATAACGTCACCGGAACAGCATATTTTTGCAAAGTGGGGTTTTGGTAAAATGTCTAAAAAGGTGCAACATTTCCAAAGTTACAAAAGTTCCAAAGTTGGTTAAGCGATCAATTAATCTTGTCTAACGACTTGTAATAATATTATTCAGTAAAAGCCCATCAAAAATATAACAGGTAAAAAAACGCGGACTGCGTTTTCTACCGGAAAATGTTCTGAAATCTCAGGTTAAGCCAAGTCAGTTATTTTATTAAGTGACTATGGAAGCAACTTCAACAACTTTGTCATAAAGTGTTTCCTAATTAATTTTTAACAAATATTTATAGTGACCGTATCAATATAAGACATATTTATTTCTATAATAAATTATTTTGGCATATTATTTATTACCATTCAACAGATTCCTTTATTAGATTCGAACAATTAATTTCAATTTATAAATAAAAAGATTACTGGCTTGTTAGAAGCACTAGGATTCACCCCGTATTAAACTTACACACAATTTGCTCCAGTCCCAGTGTACTTCAGATAAAGACCGTGCAAGACTGCTAGCTGTATCTGAAAGAGAGTCAGGCCACTGGCTTCAGGCTCTCCCTTTTAAAAATCTAGGGACACTAATTGATCGGGCAACGATACGCATTGCCGTATGCCTTCGCTTAGGTTTAAAGGTGTGCGAGCCTCACACATGTCCCTGTGGTACCCAGGTGGATTATTTCGGACGCCATGGACTTAGCTGCCGCAAAAGCGCTGGCCGTGCATATCGCCATGGGTCTCTTAATGACATACTTCGTCGGGATTTTGCCCCAGAATCGATTCCTGCTACATTGGAACCGAATGGTTTATGCAGAGATAATGGCAAGAGACCCGATGGAGCGACATTAGTACCATGGTCGATGGGACGTGTTCTTGTGTGGGATGCAACTTGCGTAGATACGCTGGCAGTATCTCATATCAAGAATACGTCTCGTAAAGCCAGTGCAGCCGCTGAAGCTGCTCAAATACTCAAGCACCGCAAATATTCACTTTTATCCAACGAATAGGAATTTGCGGGGCTGCGTTTTGAAACATTGGGTCCATGGTCGTCCGATACAAAAAGAATCATAAAAGATATTTCTAAGAAACTGGTCCACACTTCGGGTGACCCAAGAGCTGGCGCTTATTTAGCCCAAAAGCTGAGTCTAGCCGTGCAGAGAGGCAATAGTGCCATGTGTATTTTGTTCTTTTTATTTTAATTTTGTATTTTATAAAAAATATCTGTACATATTAAAAACTAGTTTGCTCACAAAATAATAATAATAAATTCATTAAAAGTTCAATGTTTTGTCACAAGTTTTATTAAAATAAACAACCGTATACCGTTTTGATTATGTAAGCTAATTCAGTAATTATATTTCTAAAACAACATTTTTTTTATTATTTCTAAGGACATGCAACAATAATGGCAAAACATATATTATTTTATTATTCAGCATCATATACTGCAACCCATTGAGAGACTAATGATAATCTTATTTTTCACGAAATTAAAAAATAAAGCTTGTAAAATATCAAATTTTAATAAATAGCGGTAAAAAGTGAAACTAATTTAATATTAAAGTAACGTTCCCAGAATGAAATCATATATATCGACACAGATTTAGAAATAAATCCCTCGGTCGCTATGGCAACTTCGATTCGCAACTAGTTGCAGTATTAATAATACAGAATTTTGGTATATCATAGAGAAACTTAAAACCGTTGTCGATCAGTTATCCAACAATGTTATCGTATTGTTTCCGGATCGAAACAATATTGCAGCTGCTTCAAAGCTGCTTGAATAAGTAATTTTCATTTACCACATACTCATTACATATTCTATCGCCAAACATCAATACTTATTGTCGTATTCCGATTTGAAGGGTAAGCCAGTCCGTGTTACTCCAGGCTCAAGTGTAAGATAATTTCTTCCGAGGGTGGCGATTATAATTTAAAAACACCAATTTACTGTCATACAATTTTATTTTACATTACTTTACATATCAATCACACTTTTAAATCACAATACAATTATGCAGCGTAACGACAAACGTCTCTTATATTTATTATACCCTTATTTTATACATACAAATGTGGGTATATCGTAATTTCTTACACAAGGGACATAACATATTTAATTGGCTCCCAAAGTTGGTTGCGAATTAGCGATATAAGGAATGGTTAATAGTTCTTACAACGTTAACATCGAGAGCCACTTGCCATCAGGTGACCGATTTGTCAGCTCGCATATCTTTTTTATTAAAAGGGGATCGAGAGTGAACTCGTGTTTTCACCCACACTCGTCCAAAATATATGTTCCTGCTCAAATGTCTAGCCTCCCTGATAAATTTCCTCTCTTTCCCAATGTTTGTTCACTTACAATTCAAACCGCAACACACTATACAAACTACTAACGCTTAGCGGTAGAATAATTAATAAGTTAATACCTACTCCTATCTAAAATCTGTAAATCAACAGAATTAACTTTCATAACCAGTAAGTTTGTACGCTTTAAAGTTTATCGTTTTGTTTGTGACTTTCACATTTCTATAAAATATTTAAGTAAACAAAATTAATTGTATAGTAATCTGTTTTATAGTTTTATAGTTATAAATATTCAATGTTATTTCGATAATTTATAATGTTATAGAAAATTATTTCTAAATTATTATTATTACTTATTATTGTTACATGATTTTAATTTATTAATTACCGTATTTTAGAATTGTGTATGTTCGTAAATTAAATGTAACAAAAACCATTTTGAAAAAGCCTTTAGAGACAAACACAAAAAGTGACCATATAAGTTGTAAAAATTTTCACGAACGCATACAAAGGCGCGTTCAGGATAATCATTAATGACTGCATATAGAATATGAAGTGATATCGAAATTTGAAACTGTAGAGTGCCAGTATTTTTAATACGGAATATCGCTCGAGAGAATTTTTTGTATGTTTTTATGACAATATATATATAATAAAATGTTATTTTCACGTACATTTCAATCTCGTATTTGTGTCTGTCGCCCGACCGATTGAGCTTTGGCATTCACTTTTAATTCCGACGTCTATAAAATATACTTTTTTTAACGAAGACTCGGTATTTGAGCCTTATTTTCAACAAAGAGGATATATTTGCTGCTGTTTTTTGTATGTTTGTTGAGTGTGTTTTTTATTCTCGCTGGAAAAACGCATTTACGCGTTTTTCTCACTGTGTGACTCACCGGTACTAAATACACCGAATTACCCACTAAAAAACCAGCCGTATCCTCTTCGTCTATGCAGTACTCCCTTACGTACGTACTAGGATTTGGAGGCCTGCAAAACTAGGCCTACCGTCGGGACGTCTCGGTAGTATGCATAAGTGATCCCGTAACCCGAAAAGACGAAGTGGGTATTGCTGGTGTTTTAGTGGGTATTCCGGCGCTTTCAGCGACGGTAAGTCCCACATATTTACGCGATTCTCCCACCTCATATGGGGGAATCGCGTAAATACGTTTTTCAAGCTAAAAAAATGTGAATACTTCACTTTAATTTACGGGGAAATAGCTTTCTTATCTCATACAAACTGCCTACATTATATAAGATAAAAAAGTTAAATTTGTTTAAAAGTTTAAAAAAATATAAAAGTGACTAAATACTGTTTCAAGTTGGTGTTTGAAGTCGGACTTTCTAATCGTCGTTCTAATTTTTAATTTGATTTTGTAAAATGGCGATTTGAAAGTTCTTTGGTTGAGCCAACTTGAATGTGGTGTTTTGTTTTAATTATTCAGTAATATAAATTGTATCTTATTATAATGATTATATTCTGTTATTATTAAATGAAATTGTTTATAAAGCTAAGCGAAACATAGTAGTACATTCTTGGGCTTAGCAACGACTTAACCCAATTGAGTTATCATTTAAATCAAAGAACTAAAATTAATGCATTCGCCGTTATATTGTGATTCTGTTTCATATAAAAATATATATACATATTACTATATTATTACGTTTTTACATTCAAATGGTGTAAACTATTAGCTTATAATAGCATTCAAGCTGTTTCGACAGTCAGACCATTTGTCATGTCAAAGTGACCACAGTCCCGTTGTCAAGGGGGAAATTTATTTGTTTGATAAATTTAGTGTCTTCCTTAAGTAAATGCTTGGTTTAATCGTCCTTAGAATATTTTAAATTGCGATAGTCAGTTGTCTGTTGAAAACAATTATATCTCTTGCTTATCTGTTTTTGTAATTAATAACTGAGTATTTGTGTTGAATTTAACTGCTAAAGAATTATTTTACAAAGAGTTAATTTTTAATTCGAAATATCTATAACTCGTGTGCCGTGACGGCTAACGACAAGACGCTCTCATGCTCCGTCTCCGCCACCGCTTTATACTCTACGCAGTTTTTTTTTCCTGAACGAATTATGCTGTTGGCCCTAATGGTCTTTACAGCGTCACCGGGCGTTGTGGCGAGTACTAGACTCCGCCGTGAATTTGGAGCCGTCACGGGCTCTTACAAGACGTCCATCCTGAGGGTGTCTCCTGCGAGATCGCACCTCGGCTCAGGACGTAGTCGGAGGGGTGGGAAGCGCTTCTGCGAGAAGCACCGTACTAAATCACGACCGATTTCGTGATGACGTTGCAAATCGGGGACCTCGTTTCCGCCGGCGAAAACGGTGTAGGTATGTAGTGCGACAGTTATTCTGACGTCTTTGTCATTCAGGACGTGCATGGGACGCCTGAGTTTGAGTGGAAGGTTACCTCTGAGGGAGGTGTATGAACAGGTCTACGCTATCAGCGGGTTACCGTGTCGTTTTGCTCTCTCGAAATACGCCGTGAAGAGCATCTTTAGATGTTTGGCGATCGAATCGATTTTAAAATCCTTGTGTAAGTCGTAAAAAAAGCCGAGATGGCATGTGACTAATTTCACTGAAATTCAGCCACATGTGTATTCCACCAACCCGCATTGGAGCAGCGTGGTGGAATAAGCTCCAAACCTTCTCCTAAAAAAGAGGAGAGGAGGCCTTTAGCCCAGCAGTGGGACATTCACAGGCTGTTACTGTGTAAGTCGACGTTGCGCACGTACCATGGCGAGTTGGTAGCGATACGCAGGAAGTGGTTCTGAATCATTTGAAGTCTATTAATTTGATACGTGGAGCAGTGGGCAAAAACAGGGCTCGCATAGGTCATTATGGGACGTATGTAGGTTTTGTACAATGTCGTATTATTTCTAAGGGACATTTTACTCCTCCCACATAGCATCACATTAAGTCTTCCCAGTACGAACGCTGCCCTGTTGCGCACTCTTTTGATGTTGGAACGCGTGGTCGTATATAGGGCGGTATCGTCCGCGAAGAGGGCTAAGTTCACTCTTTGGGTCGAGTTCGGTATGTCATTCGTGAATAGCGAATACAGAATCGGTGATAGTGCGGAGCCTTGAGGGACTCCTGCCCTGATGGGGCGAAGGGATGACAGGGTACCTTCGACTCTGTAGCGAAAAGTACGATTCGACAAGTAGTCTCGTATGATGAGAACGAGTCTGTCTGGCAGTCCTAGAGCGTGTAGTTTATATAATAAACCATTGTGCCAGACTTTGTCGAATGCTTTTGCTACATCGAAGAATAGTGCACCCGTTGAGGTGTTTTTGCCGACGGCGAAACCCTTTAGTATGTCCTCCGTTAGGCGGTGGACCTGATTGACGTACGAGTGTCCGGCTCTGAAACCGAACTGCTCGTTGATATGGATCTGGTTGGCCTCAACGTGGGCTTTTATTCGTGCTAGGATGACTCTCTCGTAGACCTGTCCGAGAGTGCTGAAGAGACTAATGGGTCGATAGCTCGTGGGTTGATTCCTTGGTTTCCCTGGCTTAGGGATTCCTACGAATATGGCTTCTTTCCATTGGTCTGGAAAGGCGCATCCTGCCAGAAGGGCGTTGAATATGAGCACGAGAAGTGCTATGAGCTGTTGCGGGAGGCACTTAATGGCCTTGTTAGTTATCCGGTCCGCACCGGGCGATTTTTTGACTTGTAATTCTTTTACAATCGATTCGATCTCCTCGACTGATGTCGGTGATAACGGTTCGTCCGTTGGTGGCACAGAGCTGATGTAGTCTACTGTTGTGTCGACCTTTAGGAGGTGTTCCGGGTCTACCGGTTGATTGCTAGCTGAGCATTGCGCTTCGAAGGTATCGGCTAAGCACTCGGCCTCGGTTATCCAAGTCGTCCGTTGCGGGCGGGAGATTCGGGCGCAACAAAGCAGGCATGGTCGTGACTGATACGCCTTTGAGGGATATCGGCATCGACCAGAACGCTGTGTGCGATGGTTTGATTTCCCCCAGGCGAGTACCGTTATCGTCGAGGAATTCGCTGAAACGGGCTTTGATGTCCCTTCGAAGGGTCCAGAGTTTCCTCTGGTTTTCTGGTGACGGAAAAGCGTCATGAGCTCGTGTGGCTTCAGGGAGCTCCCAACGTTCGTCAGGGCGAATTTCGACCTCCCTGGAGCACATGTCTATTTTGTCGCGTATGTGGGTCGTGAGTTTAATCTTTAACAACGTCTACTGAGTCGAATCTGTCAGGAATGTCTTTTAGGGACTCTGATCCTAAGGACTTTACTTGTTGTGTGAATTTATGCAAGTCGACGATAGTTTTAGTTGGTCGGTTGAGTGGGTCGTCTGGCCCTAGTTGTACTAAGACTGGGCGGTGGTCTGAGTCTAGTTCGGATAGTGCCTCGATTGAGCGTAACTGTAGGGTCACGCCTTTCAAGATCACTATGTCGAGTACGTCTGGTCTATCGTTGCGGTTCTCCGAGAATGGGAACCGTGTGGGTGTCGCTAGAGCGATGACAGCAAAATTATGTGACATGTGATGAGACAAACTGTCTAATGTTCTCCCTCTGGTATTTGTATGGCGTGAATTCCAGTTGGGGTGTTTGCTGTTGAGGTCACCGGCCAGAATGACCGCGCTACCCATTGATAGGAGTGACTGAAGGTCACTTTCTAGGAGTTGTTTACTCGGTGAGAGGTAAACAGAGGCTATGATGACGGGCTGATGGCCCGTCATGCTTAGTTGACGGATTGACGCTTCGATGTTGGTGAGCGGAGTGGTGTCGAGTGGCAGGCAGTGCAGTGACATTTTGTAGTAAATAACCGTACCCCCTAGAGCGGAGATACGGTCGTTTCGTATGATGCAGTAGTTCGCGACGTTCAGATCGCGCGCGCTCGGTTTGAGGAATGTCTCCTGCATTAGCATGACGTCGACAGGATGGTTACGTAGAAAATCGCGGACTAGATCGATTTGTTGGATAAGCCCGTTTGCGTTGAACGATATAATGTTCAGAGCGCCAGGCTTTACCCTAGCGTTGGCCATTTAACTTAGAGATTGCGTTCACCTGGGTGTATTTGATAGGGCATTGATATTGGGGCATATTTGACCAGCAGGCATACGAAATTGCCTGGGTCTGCCGAGTACTCATCCAAGAACGCTTGGATGCCGTCTAAATCGATTTTGCCGCATAACGTGGCAAATTGCTTCAGGTTCGCCGTGTCCTGTTCTTGAGAACGCGGCTGTCTGTTGTTGTTTGCGCGAGGCGCAGAGTGGCGTGGCGCTGCCTCTGTGGTCTTACGGACCATGGGCAGGGGTTTTTCCCAAGCGCCTTTGCTTGTAGCCTGATCGGCTCGCGTGGGTGCCTGAGGGGCGTGCGTGGGTGCCTGAGGGGCTCGCGTGGGTGCCTGAGGGGCTCGCGTGGGTGCCTGAGGGGCTCTCGTGGGTGCGGGAGCCTGAGGGGCTCTCGTGGGTGCGGGAGCCTGAGGGGCTCTCGTGGGTGCGGGAGCCTGAGGGGCTTGAGTGGGTGCCTGAGGGGCTGCGTTGGGAGCCTGAGGGGCTCTGCCCGGCCCTGAGGCGGCCCGTCTAGACCGCTTCTTGGCCTTTGGGTTGCGCTTACGCGGCGCCTTGGGACACCCGCGATAATTCGCGGCGTGGCCCTCGTTTTTACATAGGACGCAACTTCTCTATGTTGTGTGCGTGGTGCGATATACAGGGTGACTGGTGAATTAGTATCAATATTTTAGGAGCATAATCGGTACATGATTCTCATTCGAATTATGTAAAAAAATAGGTACTTAATTTTTGACCAAATTTACAAAAAATTTACTTTAAATAAATAAAGTGTGGACATATTTCCGCGGCGCGTGCGGCGTGGTGTTTGCCACCCGCCCCCTGCCCCGCGGCTAGTTAGTCGGGCGAGCGCCGCCGTAAGGTTCGTCCATCTTCCCGCGCGCGCGCCCCTAGCGATCGATCTTACGCGTATACCTAATATTTCGTGTGTGAGTGTGACCCGTCATTAGTAATTAGGTATGGCTTATCAATACACAAATGCAGAATACTGTGAGTACTGTGAGTAGTAAAGTGACCCATTCGTGTTAAAGCGTGTAAAAGACAATATGCGTAAACGTGCCGAACTGTGTATCACACGAGCAGGAGCTCCCTTGAAAATTTGTTAAGGTTAGTATAGTTATGTAGGTAAATAGGTAGTTAAATGATTGACAATCGTTGTAAATAAGTATGATTCCATTTTTAAATACGCCGGAAATACCAAGATAGGTAAACAGTTAATTTTTGTCCCAAGTTCATATCATTTACCTAGTCAACAAATTTGTTGCTTAAACGAGTGAAATATTTTGGTATTTTTGCCTGTTCTAAGCCAGGTTTAAAGTATGAAGGGGGATTGGATCATGCTTGTTTATCAAAGGTAGCCTGCTACCCTGTTAACACGCGGCGGCGTTTGGACGTAGGTAAAGTACCGCGCGATAACTAAATGTACCTAACTGTGTTGTGTCGTCAGCGCAGCTAGGGTGTCCACATGACGCGTAATTAATTACATAACTTTTGGTTAACTTTACTTAGAAGTTTATTAATATTTATGTTATATGTATTTTTTTTTTGGTCATATATGGTCGTCAAATATCACGTCCTTAAGTATTGATACTAATTCACCAGTCACCCTGTATATAGTTCGTATAGTTGCTATTCCTAGTTACACAAGGGACATAAAATATTAGTTCCCAAGGTGGCGCATTGACGATGTAAGCGATGGTTAACACTGCTTACAGTGCCAATATCTAAGGGCGTTGATGACCACTTACCATCAGGTGGCCCATATGCTCGTCCGCCTTCCTATTCAATAAAAAAAAGTTACTAAAATACCGTGTAAACCATCAACTTCGAAGTTTCACATCTACCGGCGACGGTCACGTAAACAACATTGGTTTATTGCAAAATTTTATTACTTTAATTTATTGAGTAATTAAACTTTCAATATAATAAAAAACAAATCGCGTACGATTCTCTTACACAAAACAGTTACAGTATTGACAATATTCAACCGTTAGTTCGGCGGGAAACTGGAATGTATGAACTTTCTCAAAGTTCTCAATAAATAACGTTCTGTAACTCGAGAGTATGAAATGCAGTGTTATGGAGAATTAAATATATTGATCATTTGTTAGTTACTCCGTTATATTTATTTAACAAAAAGGCAAGAGTGTTTGTTTGTAAATATTTTTTTTGTGAAAGCGTAATGATTTTATTTTGCTGAAATGTATAAGATCGTTATACCTTTTTCTTACTATAATAATCATATTTTTAATTTGGCCTTTCCTAATATATCCTTGTATTATATTATATATTCTAATATATCCTTGGCCTTTATAATAAAGGACAGAATTAATATTGAATAATACTAATACTGAATTAATATGAATTAATTAATAAGACTACATCATATCAAAATAAACCATTTTTTTTTAACAAATGACCACATATACATATCTACGCTAATAATATTTGATAAAAAAGATGTACTAACCGTACGCTACATGAAGATATACCCTTTTATTTTAAAAATAATATATTTTATTAAGTTCATAAGTAATTTCAATCTAGTAATTTCTGTTATTATAAAAAATTTGTAGAATAATTTTTTATATTAAGTATTCCTTATCCAAAAACATAGAAAGTACGGCATTTGAAATCGCTTGAAGTGATTGTTTTATATGAAAAAAAATATAGTAAAAACTTAATACCCGTGCGAAGTCGGGATAGTTAACTCGTATATTTTATTATTGTTCTGAGTTGAATTGAAACGGTGTCGACAAAGTTAGTTGATATTTATATTGTAGCATAAACGATGGTTTATTTATTTATTGCATTTATTTAGCGATAAAATTTACAATAACTCATAAGTTAAACAAACAAAGGAGTCTATACTAATATTATAAAGAGGTAAAGTTTGTGAGGTTGTAGGGAGTATTCTCTGGATCTACTTAACCGATTTTGAAAATTCTTTTACCAATAGAAAGCCACATTATTTGTGAGTGTCATGGGCTATATATTAACCCGAAAAATGAAAAGACTTTATCGTGGTAGTGGGATAAGCAAAGAAACTCGGAGAAAAACGATTTAACGATGAGAGATATATGATCGAGTTCTAGAGAAAAGTTTTAGAGCTTAATAATGCCTACAAAAAAGTCAGCGATAGCATTCTAACTTTTATATTTAAGTCACAAAAAGTTGTTTTTTATATTTAAAAAATAAATAAATCGTTACGTCATGTTTATGATATATGACCAATATTATCAACAATTATGAATTATTATCAAAATAAGTAAACTTATCGTCTCAAGTGTTTAAAACAAAAGACTTTTCCCTTTTACTGCATATAATTTGGACGAATGGTTAAAGAGATAATACGACAGGTATGGAACCGTGATAGTGTCGTGATCTATCTAGTGATATTTCTATTAGACGGTTTTTTCATATACGTCAATCTATTTAAAAATAAATTGCTTTATTACTAAGGAAATTTTATTTAGATAAAATTCATTTTTACAGTTTGTTTCTGGTGGCATATTTTAAGAGATAATTTATAATATCAAATACGCGTGACAATTTTATTAACGTTCAGCCTATCGATCACAAGTAAAAATGTATAACGACCAACGGAGGGGGCACGGGTCAGCTAGTTATTTATCCAAACGTATAAATCCGATTGTAAAATAGTATATAATAATATTATGAAAAATAAAATAATTTATTTTCAATTTTAAAAATAATAATATGAAAACAATCGTATTTCGTCGTATATGTATATAGGTGCGTTCAACCTTACAGTTCTCCGCCAATTGCATTATTTCAGATACCACAAGTATCTTCAGGTCAGCGGTCAGCCACCTAGCTGGAGGACACCCTGGGCATACTATGCAGATATACTTATATATCTTATACTTATATATAATAGTAGAAAACGAGAACTAGGCAAGGTGAGTAATCATCTCAACAAAATCCAGGATATGTTTGTATATATTTTTTAATAACATTAGTTTTTCAATTCATATCATAAAAGTACAATAACGATAACAAGAAAGTTGTTATTGCATTGTTATGGAACAACCTTTACTTGTCAAAATAACCAAAAACTCTGAATTCCATCATGAATGTCAGAAACCAAGTAATGCATAATACGAATAATAATATGTCAATATTCGCATCCCGCAATTATTGTCAATTCCACATCCGTTGAGTTTATATTTACATTACACGGAGTCAAAGTTTAGTTGCCAATTTATGTTTATAAAACTATCTCGTTGGTCCAGAGGTTAGCTTGTACGGATGCATTTTGTGGGGTTTGTTGGGTTCAGTTCAGATTCGAATTTTTGAGTATCGAATGTTCGAGCAATAATTCTATTGGTTTTTTACAGCCCTGGCTTATGTACTCGCCTTACCAAATGTATCTGATTGTCGGTCCTTTGGAATAAAAATCTTAGATTGTAATTACTATTCAATAACATAATAATGATGTATGATAATATATTAATCGTAATATCTACGAAAGAATTTGCAAAAATTATTATCTTCAATTAATATTGTGTAATTGAGATTGTGCAATAAATAAAAAACAAAATATGATGTTAACGATAATATCCTTTTACAAGAGACAATTATAGCTGTTGCCTTAATACAATGTACTAAATTAACTAGGACGCTACAGAACAGTTGAATTTATAGTTTTGCCGGTTACAACAGCGTTTAACTCAGGCGTCGTAATGTACTGCGTATTAGATGTACAAGTTAAATCAGGAAATTGTTTCTTATATTTTTATTCAATTATTTATTTTCAAATTATGCAAAGACATGCGTAATACCAAAATGACGTGTTTATCTTCATTGTAACTGTGAATTTATCAGCAATAATTAGTAAAGTTCTGTTCTGTCTTTTAAGAGTGAATGAGCCAGTGTAAATACAGACACATGGGACATAACCGTAACCGTAACAGCCTGTGAATGTCCCACTGCTGGGCTAAAGGCCTCATCTCCCTTTTTGAAGAGAAGGTTTGGAGCTTAGTCCACCTCGCTGCTCCAATGCGGGTTGATGGAATACACACGATGTTTCCTCACGATGTTTTCCTTCACCGTAAATCACGAGATGAATTATAATCACAGATTAAGCATATGAGAATTCAGTGTTGTCACGATCATCGGTTAAGATTCACGCGTTCTTACCACTGGGCCATATCGGCTCTTTTTATGGGACATACTCGTAATATATTAGTTCCCAAGGTTGGTGGCGCATTGGCGACGTAAGGAATGGTTAGTATTTCTTTAAGCGCTCATGTCTATAGGCGGTGTTTCTTGCCTTAGTAAAACAAAAAAAATTAAGACTGCTGCCCTAAAACGTAAAAAAATGAGATACGGGGGATAATAAAAACACTTTAAAATATTAGTATGAGTAATGTAGAAAGATAATTTGTTGGTATTTAAGCGATATTTATTGCGGTCATTATCTCTATTATATGGTCTCTGTATATAACAGAAACGATGCAATATTTTATGCAGTATTACATGGCGTAAAGGAAAATAATTGTTAGTACAATAATTAAAACAAATAGTGGTGCCATCTAAACTATTTGGATATGTACTAAGTTTTATTACTAGAAACGTTATGCTCGCGAATCGTCGTTGAATTTAGATATTTCATTTTCAGCTGACACAAATTGAATCTAATACTAATCGCAAATAGTATATAAACGAGAATCGTTTGTATAAAGTAAGTAGGTACATAAAAAGTTATTAATATTATGTCATATAATTATTAATTTAAAATTTAGTTTCATTGAAAAACACATGTTTTTAAATTTCATTTTGAGCTCGTTAGTAAAATTTATTCAGACTCGCAAGGAGATTTTTTTAATATGCATCCAAAACTCGTGAACAGTTAAAAAATCCGTAATTATAAAGGAAAATCAGTGTGAATATTGCATTGAATTCTAGTTAACAAGTTCATCATTAAAAATGGAACTCCGATAAATCCACACTAGTTTTTAATTATTAGCGGCAAGTGGAATCCATCGGAAAATTCGAAAAACAATTTTTGTCATTATTACTTTGATACTGTATTTTAATTAAAATTTAAAACAAAATTCTTTACAATAAATGCAATTTCCTTTTATAGCTTTAATACTATAAATGGAAATTAAATGATAATAATATATAATACTTAAATTGGTAACTTTAATGAATTTAAACACATTATGTACATACGCATACAAAGGCACGCACATACTTATACATATGTAATTATATCCTTAAATTTATTTTATATATTTTAAATTTAGTTTCTCTTCATTAATATCTTAATATATTGTAAGAATATTTAGTTTTTATATACCTACACAGATATATTGTGTAATCTGTTTGGCGGTATTTTAAAAGAATTGATTATGTACCTAAATGAAATGTAACGCTATGGATTCATTTTCAATAAATAAATACGTAATTAGTCAGTAGTAAAAGTGGCAGATGAATATTTTTCATGTTTGTATCCAGCCTGCATGGAACACCGTTGTCGAATAAGTTCCAAAAAACTGTACTGTGAAGACACAAATCAAGCCACGTCCACTAGTCTTTAATTGCATATGTACAATGTTTCCAAATTCAAATTTCGTGTATATAATAGTACATAGTATTTTTTGGCAACGATCATCTGAAAAACGGTTGGACCGACTTTATCTCAGAAAGCGTTGATATAATAAATCATATCTTTAAAAATATGTAACATATAAACGATGTAATATGTCTCCTAGTGCATCTAAAAACTATAAACTACAATAACTTGGAAGTTATTTATCGAATCAGTAGTTTTTCTCTTAATCCGAAAATGAGACAAATTAACCTTATAACATTAGTATTATTTGATTGAATATCTAAAAAACCATTAGTCCTGCGTCTGAACGCTTTCCGGTCGTGTCGGATATTCGCCCTATCGGATTATGCGAGTGAAAGAATAGAGTGCACCTGTGTTTGTGAAGCGCTTAAGCGCTAAAATATCTCCTGCGCAGTTGACTATATTCCGGTAAAAAAATTGCCACTATGATCAATATCAGTCATGAGGAAGTTGATGTAATGATTGATTGATTGGTCTTTGTTTTTTTATTAGAATAAAATAAAGTTTTTAATTTATTTATTATTTTATTATCATAAACAATCACCTTAGTTTAATCAATTGTATTACAATAACGGGAAGCATCACTAACGAAGTACTAACAATCTAAGTTCTGGAAATAATGTTAGTCGAATCGATAATTGTTAATGAATAATTAACTAAGTGCATGCTGCAGCATACATTATGCAGCATGCTTTAAGTAAACATCATCAACTTTAGTATCCTAGTTCTTAACTTATGCCCGCAGTATCTCACGTCAAAATATTTATTATAGACTATTCCAAGATGAGAATTTCGTTAGTAAATTTATCGTTAACGAATCATCATTTATTGTAATATCATACAACTTTGTTTTTAAGGATAACTAAATGCCTGTCCCAACTTCATACAGGTGAAATTTATACGAAGCTACATATTTAAAGTTGAAATTTTCAAAAAGTCTTTGTCAGTGGATGCTTGCTTAAAATAATACTATGTTCCAAAGGAGTAGTACAAGGCACCAAAGGTTAATGATGTTTAAAAGAAATGTATTTTTTTTACACTTGGCAATAAATATTCGAAGATGAAATATTATTAATTTCAGGTATACTCGATTTTCGGCAATATGAAATAATGAAATACAATACAGTCATATTTTATTTTTTATTTTTTTAGCGACGCACGCAGTTCTCCTTTCTATATTTTACTTCACTACCGAGTAAGATGAATTAAAAACACAAATTAAGGATATTAACTGATGCTTACCTCGATATTGGAGGACACTAAATCAGGAGTAGTTATGCATCATCGCGAAAAAAAAAATGACCGCAGCTATAACCCAATATATAATACTTAAAATGAATTAGGTATTTTTAAGAATAGGATTAATTTGTGATTAATGGATTTCGAGAAATGCAATATAATTCATAATGACACAAATAAATATATTAATAACATTGAAATATATAAAAGTAAAAATATAATAGAAAATAGAAATAATAATCTGGTCAATTCATTCAAACCAACTTCTCCGAAAGGACTTGGATTATTTTAACATTTGACTTTCAAATGTCACAATAGTATTTGGATAAATATATTTAATACAAAAAATATCAAAGAAGAGATTCAATTGACTGAATAAATGAATGAATTGACCGTAATTTGAATTGGGTTTTCGTATCTGATATTAGATTAATTCAAAATAAGAACAAATTTTCTAAAAAGGCCTTTGTTACCACAAAGCCTAAATTCATCCAAACAGCGATTGGGGTGTTCACCATCATTTCGACTTCATAAAAAACGAATTGGATTCGTGTAACAAAATCCACAAAAATATCGAAAAGGAACCGATTTTAGGAAGAAACTTAATCTGTACAAGTCAATGCAATTATCCTTTGGCGTTCCTTTTTCCGCTCTCTGAAACATTTCCATAACAATTTCCGTTTATAGGACCAGAGGAGTAGCTTATTATTTCGGTACTCATAACATCAAATCTGACAATCGATGGGGAAAGAAAGAATTTGATCTTTTAGAGTAAATTATACGCTATTTAGCATTTTTATAGAAATCTTCATGTGCCATTTTATCATATGAAATAATATAAGTTCGATTATATTAATGATAAATGCTGCAATAATGCTATTTTGATTTGTGTCTTAAAAATGTATTCTTGATCTACTAGAAAGAAACACTGAGAGATTTTAACTATTTAAACAGAAAACAGAGGATATACCTAGAATTCTTGCTTAGTATGTTTTATATATTGTCCTGCTTGGGAATATACAAATAATTATGGAAATTAGTAAAACGGTAAAGAAAATGAAGTGCTGCAGCACCATTGACTTACAACAAATTGAATAGTATAAAAACTTTCTCAATAACAAATATATTTTTGGATGTAACAACATTCATGGTGATGAAACAATGTCAAAGTCTATAAATCTCAAACAGATATACCAAAATCCATTTACTTATATAGATATCTATAACTCAAAATAATATATGTAAATTTTATTTAAATAACGCGAGTTATTTTATTCGGATTCCAATTAAATTTTAAGTATTACCAATAATATTAAAGTACCTACTCCGATTGGTCGATAGGTACCGTCGTATATTTCAAGCTGTTATAAATGCGAGACGTCGCAAGCAATGCATACGAAATGCAGAAATGCTGTGTAAACATTATTATCGAGAGAATTGTTTGAAATTGATTTAAGAAATTCCATTTCTGATATTGAATTACTATTAAAATATCAACGTTATATTCTTTCATATACTTCAAAGTAAATTTATGACAGCGTACATGGTTTGAACGAAAACATATCAACGATAACAGACGTTTGAGAATATAATTCGACGACATCAATGAGTTTTCAAGCGTTGCGTTAAACTATAAATCAATCTTATTATCTTCAGTTTTTAGAATACTGTTAAAATGAAAAACGAAATAGTAATCTACAATAGTTATGTATTTGCCTTTCAGTGCCATTACAAACAATCGGACGGCCTAACAGTATTGATAATCTAACAGTATTGAGATGTCTAAAAACGAAAATTTTTAATCTGTGCGTCCCATCTTTAATGACATACCACAGAGCCCAAAACGTGTGCGCTCACCGTGCGGCTTGTCCATCTGTTCAAGGTCGCTAAGCTATCCTCGGAGTTTTCCTTATAAATCAAATAACTGGTGGTAAAGCTTTGTGCAATCTCGTCTGGGTAGGACTGGTGGTAGAGCTTTGTGCTAGCTCGTCTGGGTAGGTACCATCCACTCATCAGACATTCTGCCGCAAAACAGCAGTACTTGGTGCTGTTGTGTTCCGGTTTGAAGGGTGAGTGAGCCAGTGCAAAAAAATCCGGAACGAAGTATTTCGTCAGAGAACCAAGTTTACTGACATAACTAAGCTATTTAGCAAGGTGAAGTGCTGGTCACATGTGCAAGCAACAGAACCGATGGTGGTTGTAGTAGACTGGTTCTTGAGTGGATCGCGTTTCAGGAAAAGTAATGGAGGGCGCCCTGTGGTAAAGTGGAGCGATGAAATTCGTTAGGAATGGGCAGAAATTGGAAAGGGAGTTTTCAAGGTCGAACTCAGTGGAGTGAGGTTGGAGAGGCTTATGATCAGCTTGACTTACAAGGGCTGATAATGATAGTGATCTTAAGGTTAGCCTTCGTTGCTGAAGTCAGCCAGTAGAAGATAACATCAAGTCTAAAATGTATACTAGAAAGTAATTAACAATTCTAAACATTTTTAAACATTATTCTGTAATTTTTTCATGTATAATAAAGTACAAATGATATTAATGACTAATAAGTTATTCATGAAGTTTTATTACATATAAAGAGAAGGCCTCTTTATTAATAATCTTGAACATATTGGAAATCCACTTTAAGAAAATAAGAAAATATCACATGTAAGCCAAGCGTAAATTTGGTTATTTTACTTATGTCAGATTTTATTTTTACGTCCGCCTTATAAGGTTTAAATAGAGATAAATTGGCACCATTTATAAATGTGATCGGAATATCGATCAAAACGAGAGATGAATTATTTATGCTATCATAACTTTCATGAGACTCGATCTATACTCTATCTAGTACTGTACTTTTGTATCCATTTTAGTTTTGCGGCTTATATAATAGTACCTAAGTTTCGTCAACATTTATCTGCTCGAAAAAGGTAACAAGAGTGAGTCAGTTCCTGGACTGAATGCGGAAGTTGGAGAACAATGATTTTTAGCACACTTTGGAAAACGTATTAGCCCAGCAGTGGGCAACAAAGGCAAATTTATGATGACGATTACGCTGGATACCTTAGTAGATTTTAATGATTAATAAAATACATTGTTAGCAGTTATATTATAACTCGAAGGATAAGTTAATTGTTTATATAGGCGGTGCAGCCTAATCTTCTCTTTTTTCCTTTATGTTTGACCCTTTCTCCCTTCTTGTTTTCAAAAATCCTTTCGAAAGAGGGATCATGTCAACTATTGGACATTTGTTTATTTACAATGGCCTCAAATTCTAAATTCGATTTTTCTAAGCATGCCTATGTTAAAGACCTTTTTTTATTTTTTCCTTTAATACAATTATCAGATTCACACTGAACTACTAAGGTTGACACTTTATATAGAAAATGTGCTCACTAGCTCCCTCTCCATAAACCCTCGGACATGAGATGATTTGTAAATATAAGCTTAGGATGCGAAAAACAAAACATTGTTAGCTCTGAACCCAATTATTTTAAAACGGTCACGGCTACTTTGTTTGCGTTAACATAGTAGCAGTGACCGTTGTACTATACAAGTTCAATAAAATAGAAAAAGTCGTTTACAGTTCGCGAAACTACCGAACATAGTTTTAAAATTATTGTAATTTGAATTGAAATACCAATTCCAGAAATTCTAGAAATAATAAATCAGTAATACTTTAAATGTATAATCACCATAAGAATTTCAATAACAAAATACTCGACATATTACAAATGAATAAATGGGTATAACTTATATTATAGTAATAACAATTAATTTCTCGTAGAACAAATAAAATATATATAATATCAGAGTTAACGGTCAAGGATCATAAATATATTTGTAAGAATATTTGATCTATCGCATGTCAACATAAGTTATGAGTCGATCTTCAGGGTCCCGTACAAATGGGGTGGACCGGCCAATGCATACAAATCTATCTGTATAGTTCTGTATTAAGAGAAACCTTTTGTATCTGACGATATTTCTTTTTGATGTAAATATATTTGATGTAAATATATTAACTTCAAGCAAGAAAATAATATACAAAAATCATTTCAATTTTAGTGTACTTAAAAAATTGGCAGTATTTTGCTATGTTTAAAATTTATTATTTATTAACTACTTCTTTCCTCTGCATTATGACGGATGTCCAAAATAAATTTTGTGACACATGCAGATAAGTAATAAAATATATTCCATATCACGCCATTTTTGCTCTAAAAGTGCAAACTGATTTTGTTTGTACTCTGCGTAGGTTTAATTTGGTTTTTTTATAGAATAGGAAGGCGGATGAGCATATGGGCCACCTGATGGTAAGTAACCAAACGCCCTTAGACATTGGCACTGTAAGAAATGTTAACCATCGCTTACATCGCCAATGCGCCGCCAACCTTGGGACCTAAGATTTTATGTCCCTTGGCTAGCTGGCTGACTGGCTCACTCACCCCTCAAACCGAAACACAACAATACCAAGTACTGCTGTTTTGCGGTAGAATATCTGATGAGTGGGTGGTACCTACCCAGACGAGCTTGCACAGAGCCCTACCACCAGTAGAGATTTCAATAGACAAACAATGTCACTCAAAGAATAGAGATGGGAAGTCCCTGAATAGAGAACACGGAACAATGACACACTCGGAAAAAGTACGTTCACGAATTAGATGGACCTATGAGCTAAAGTGCCTCGGTTATTCTGTAGCACTTTGTTTAGTTTCTGTAAATTAAACATTTTGGGTCTATTATTAAACCATTTACAACTTCTTAATTTTTCTTTAGCATCCATGTGTTTTGCTCACTCCAAAGATCATCAATGATTTGGTGGCAGTCTTAAAGGTTTACAATTTAAAGTATTTTTCCACGTTCAGAAAACCCATTTACCAAAGTGTGAGTTACGAGTTACCTTACTTATTTGTAATTTAATTCACCCTCATGCCCCATCCAAACATTTTTTATTATTTAATACTTATAAATCTATTTAAAAATTAAAAGGCTCCTCGCGATTTCTAATTCAAGCCCTTCGTGACCTTATATATAAAGAAAAAGCGGTAATATCCATCTTGTTCGTAATAGAAAGCGACGTCCGAACCTTGTTCGACAACCCTTTATGTTAAATGAGGGTTAAGTACTACTTTATTGGTTACCATCTTTGTTCCTTTAAAAGGCCTTGTCATTTTTTCCTCCCTTCTAATGTCTGACGTCTGGTTTCTTGAATGAATACAAATGCACCTCTTGCTAATTAGAAAGTAATTTAAATACCACTTCTATTAATCATTTTTATTTAAGTATATTGCCTTGTATGTTGAATATGTTAAATTGAAAACAAATATATAAATTATCAAGTATCAATAGTATATTTTATAAGTAAGTCAATGATGCTTTAAATGTTTAATTTGTAAAAACTGTTCCTTAAATACTTAAAAATCCCTAGTTATTACTTGATTATTGTTATATATTACTTGTAATTATTATTGTCATTATATATATAGCTGATCATATAGGAAAACAAAATATTGCTGTTAAATAAAGGAAGCATTGGCAATCCTTTTATTACCAATTATTATTTATTAATATTAAAATAAATAAATATAAATGCTCAAAATTACAAAGCAACCAAAGTTAATTGTCGACAATAGCACACATGTACATACTTGACCGATTTTTATCTTGGCAGCCACTCTCAAAGGAGACTAGTCACCTGTACAGGACATATTATAGTGCAAGCACAAGTGCTCCCTATTCCTTCACTCTCATTATTCGATAGGACGGTAATTCATCAGAACCGGTGATAGTTCAAGCTTGAGCCAATAGCTTTACTTGTTCGTTGTTGTTGTTCGTATCGAGGCATAAGAATTAATATACTTTAATCTGTCACAAAGATCGTCTGGACAATAATACCCAATAACATATTATTGACTCGACCCGGACTTCAAACCCAGGCACTTGGGACCTGTAGCATCATACACTAGCTACTAGACCAGTACTTAACAAGTTATAAGAAAAATAATTGAAATATCAATCGTTAGTGCATGAGATAGTTCAAGTTATAACCGTATATATATATATATTTTAAACTAGATTTTTAGATAAAGTTTAGTATTATGCTGAAGTCTGTAATTTTTTCCGTCTTTGTCAGCGTTAGCTCTGTTCTAAGCTCTAAGCGTCCGAAATTTTCTGGGGAAATATGAAAATGCTATATGAAAAGGATGTAATACTTTCTTTTAACATTTTCAGTAAAATAGTAAGCTACAAAAATATTATTATGAGTTTATTTCATACTCAAAAACTCAATGGTACTTACCCAGGATTTATAATGAAAGCATTGATCAGATTTCATCATCATAATTACATTGTTGACATATTAAGTATATAATAAGGCGGGTACAACATAGTTCAAATGTCAGAAGTAAAGTGTATGACATCATCAGATATTCTACCGCAAAACGACAGTACTTGGTATTTTTGCATTCCGGTTTGAAGGGTGAGTGAGAAAGTGTAATTCAGGCACAAGGAATATAACATCTTAGTTCCGCATTGGCGATGTAAGTGATGTTTAACATTTCTTATAATACCAATGTCTATGGGCGTTGGTGACCACTTACCATCAAGTGGCCCATATGCTCGTCCGCCTATTCTATAGAAAAATCAAACACTCAATGTGTTTGATTTTTTTACTTACTTGTAGTTTTACTTTTGTCTTGTTCATACTTTTCGTTTAAAAATATTAACTTTTATATTTAAGGCGGAACATTTAAATATAAATAATTAATGTTGTCTCGTTTCGGACGAATACATTATTTCTAATGTTTTCGATTTATCTGCTTCCATTGATCTTTCTATATAATATTATAACTCACACTTAACAATCACGTAATGGTTCACTTTTGTGATCCGAAACGTGACGCTGAACAAAATGTAGGCCAAGTTTTAGAGGCGAAGTTTCCGACGAACTTTGAAGTTTCGTTCCGTTGAAGATACTCGGTGTAAAATATCTGTTTGGTACATTTCGCCGTTTACGTTCAGATTTTCATATCTCACTCGACTTTCAATGGCCGATTTGAAGTATCCGTGCTCTAAGTTTATGTTAATGTTACGTGTTCTTTGTTGTTTGTGGATTTTGAATATTTATCGTCTTCATTTGTTATAAAGTTGTTACTAATATTAAGGTGATTGAGTGTAACATCAAGTTATGTAAACATATGTCGATATATTTGTGTACTCAACTGCTGTAGATATGTGAAAAGCTATGTATATCGTTTTGATTATTTAAATCAAATGTTTGTTCTATTTTGGTTTGTATTGTTACTGGTAGAGATTTATTTGGAAAGGAAATGCTTTTTTTTCTTTTATCATAATTTACCCCAATCAGAATTTTTAATGTTAATTTCAATTTTGCCCCTATTATTACTATCTTATAAATTTTATTGATTCATTGAATGCAGTCCGCTTAATTTCAAATCCAATTCCATTTTCATTATGCAGTATTCCATCTTTGATGGTGCATTTTTATTGAACGAGGTTTCAACTTCAAAACCTATCATAAAAGTGATTTATTCACAAAGAACTGCTACGTCTACATCTTAAATCACACCTTTGGATCAAAGGTGACCTCGTTGCCGGAATCCTAATAGACATTCGAGATTATCGACGAAATGAAATCGATAATGCGCGTCTCGATTTCATATCAAACGATTTAATCGATTCATTGAATAATACTTTTGATCGCCGATATTGAAATTTCTTTTGAGATTGCATCAGTTTTAAAATAATAATTATTTCTTTATATGATATTATGTCTCTAAAATTGATTTATGTGTGGGTAAGGCAGAGTAAATAAAACCACCCAAATTAACTTGCAGATGCCGTATGAGCCTAAATAGATGTCCATGAGTAGCGGTGAACTAATTCTCTAGTCAAAAGTTACCCAAAGAAGTTTAAAATTACACGCAACTTACACGCTGCGCTGATACCATAATAAATGTAATAAATAAATGAATAATGGGGCTTCGGATAAGGTAAATGTATGGATATAAAAAACTGTATGGAAGTGAAGTCTTGTCCCCATCAGCGACAACGCACTAGAAATGTATATCATTGTATCGATGTCTTTAAATACAAATAGCGTTGATCACTTACTATCATGAGCTACTTATACTGTTTCATAAATATTTGGCCGCTATTGAAATCAATAAAATTCCAAATAGGAATTTCATTACGAAGTTTTAATACGGACTTTATCTTTTGGGAATATTAATGCTTTAGAAATTTCTTTGTTTTGTGATATCTAGATTTAATTTCATTTTTTAAGAGGACTAATGATTTAGAATAATATGTTAAGTATAGAAGTATATATTTGTTTCTTCGCCTAGCATGTGTCGAGAATAAATATTGATATCGTCTCAAAACCAATTTTATCTGACGGATGCGTAATTTCATTATAAACACCTGGCTGAACATCTGTTTTCGTTTAATTTTCTTTTAGATTTTTTGCATAGAAAAACATAAGTACTTTCTTTACTCAAAAGAAAGATAAATACAGGATGGATTAATAGTCCTTACACATTTTAAATAGTCATTGAAATAAATACGCTGTGATTATTTTATTTGTACACAGAGGACTTTTTTAATGACATTTTTTGATCACATTACTTTAATATGATCCTTCTTTAACCTGGCTCCTGTAACCTGTACTGAAAATTTTCGAAAATTGCATTAATCTTTGTTTACTTTTAAGAGTAAATAGGTTTGTTGATACAATTTTTTTTTTAAATATCCCCGAAGAAATGTCTGTTTTGAGGACTGTTTTGTCCGGGGTGTTCAATTTTTGTTACCACTTTTGGATATCAGTTATTCTCAAATTCTCAAGGACACGCGACACTCACACCTCACGCATCCACGGCCCCAGGGTTAAGTCTTTCCCGTTCCAGCTCCGCATCTCCTTCTGGACCATGACTGCCGCGCAGAAGAAGGCTACGGCACTCTACGCCGATGCCCTGCTGACACGATTCGACACGATTACTCACAGGGAGAGGCCTTGTCTGATATTGTGGACCAGGATCTCCCTCTCTATAATAGTCCACGCGGGGCAATCCTCCAACGTATGCTGAGCGGTGTCGTGGTCTCCGCCACAATAGTGACATCGCCGTCCGATCTTACACAGGTTGTAATCATTTTAACTTGGCTTCAACGGCTGTAAAAACTGAATTTTGAATGAAAAACGGGTTTGAATGTATATACGTAATTGATACATATGATACGATATTCGCATTAAATATACCAAATCACATTCACTCAGATCACATTCCAAATTATGTAATAGAAATATTGGGAAAAATAATTACTGTTTACACCTATAACTTTATATAAAAATAAATACTCTGGTTATTTTTTTCATTCGTCAACGTGAATACAATCACTCGCTGTTGGCAATTAAAAACATGATGGAACAACATATTCGCACCAAAATTTTTAATTGGCCAGTTCGTTCGAATATACATTTTATTGTAGATGTAGGTAATATGCGTATTTATAAACACTACATAACAATATCATGTATATTCAGAATTCAACTTTTTGTCCCTATCTAAAACACAGTACATTTTAAATGTTATAAGTTTCATTCCCGTGCTTTTTGATTAAACTAGCTTCTAATTTCACACGGATTAAGTTAAAGTTTTACAAAACAATATTTTGAAAATAGTGAGATATAAACAAATATTCCAATATAATCAACAATTAAAATGTTATCTTATTACACGCTCCACGCTACACAAATTTAGGTTCATTAAAATTTAACTGGTACATCTCTAATAGTACTGGTCTAAATTAAATATTTTAGTATATTTTCATCCTCATTTTTTTAAATAAGCCTCAGAAATGTATTTATTATTTGTTAATTCTGTTTTTTTTATTAAAAATGAGTGGCAAATAAATTGAAAATATTTTATATCATCTTTGTTATAAATAAAAGTGACTGATTTATTTTTAAGCGATAAATATATTGTATGAATTGCCAGACTAATTTAGTAAATATTTTGAAGATCTGACAAGGGTTTTTATGTATCTGTTATGGTTTTGGCAGCATCCGCTTGAAAGGTATCCGGGCCGACAATTTTCTCCCTGACCTGACTGTCAAAATACATAAAAAACTATATCTTCAAAATTATGTAATATTCTTCAAAGCCTATTTCCGGTGTGAAACTATAAAATAATATGAATGTTTTCTATAAAATAGATTGGTGGTTTTTGTGTGAATGCTGAATAACCAAACACAACATATTTCTTTATAATTCTTATACATAAACATAATATTGTATGGTTATACTGCAAGCACAAACGACGAGAAATCAGTGCAGGATTTTAGCATTATTATGCTAGTCCACGACATTTAATTTTAGATCATAGTCACTGTGTTTAATTTCGATAGTTATGGTCGTAGGGCTTTGCGCAAGCCCGTCTGGGTAGGTACCACCTATTCATCAGATATTCTACCGCAAAACAGCAGTACTTGGTATTGTTGTGTTCCAGTTTGAAGGGTGAGTGAGCCAGTGTATAACTTGTGTGTTCTGTTATTTTTCATACTTGAACTTTACTATTATTAATTTTTATATGGAATATATATATTGATTTTTTTATTTAAGGGAGAGGACTCAACTAAATGATGTCCGACCTAAAAC
This sequence comes from Nymphalis urticae, assembly GCA_905147175.2. Classification (NCBI taxonomy): domain Eukaryota; kingdom Metazoa; phylum Arthropoda; class Insecta; order Lepidoptera; family Nymphalidae; genus Nymphalis; species Nymphalis urticae. The sequence continues at coordinate 9,735,618 of LR989987.1, read as the reverse complement.
AAATAGTATTATTTAATAATTAGTAATTTTAATTTTATATTTCTGATACTCAATCTGTCATTTCGTACAAATATGCTATAATAATAATAATAGGCAGATTACCTACTATTATACTAGAAATCCGGCGAAACACATTTTTATGACTATTCGCATTTATAATATTAAATAGGGATAGTAAGGACTTACGAGAACTGGTAAAATTCTAATATTTTATTTGATCTCTAAAAAGGCGCTTATGAAAGAAATAACGAACATATCCTTATGAATACCGGCTGATAACAACACAGGGTCCCTCGGCTTTGAACTATTTTGTACACAAATTTGATCCCTATCACTCACACATTAAAAGTTTGTATTGGCTGTATGTTGTTTTTCTAAAAATACTATTGACAACGAAGTGACAACGATAAATTTTGAACCAATTAACTGTTTGACATGTGCAGTGTTGGCGCAAAAAAACGTGACCGAAAAAATGTCGCAGTATTTAAAACCAGTTACTTTTAACGATATCGACATATTTAATATAATATTAAAAATTACTATGAATGTGTGTTTACTACTGAGTTTCCTAAAAATTCCTACGGCAGAATCTACATTCCAAACAGGTATATTATATTCCAAATATTCAATTGAATTCAGTGCCATTTTGATTGCAATGAGCCTGTCTGAAGAAAAAATATTTATCGTTATAAAACGTGTACATCAAAAATTGTTGTATATATTATAAGTATTATATTAGTTTAGAGGCACTTATTAGTAAGTTAACTCTAAAAAACTCGAAATTTCAACAAAAGTTCCTTGAATTATTTTCTAATTTTAAAGACTATAATATCATTTTATTTTTGCATTTATTTCTTATTCCATAGACTTGTGCGTTCCAACCTCTTAGTATTGATCTATTATAGTTTCCCTACATATCTATAATTAATACTAACCTGTTACATAAGATTAAGATATACTGTCATAAAGTCACAATTAAGTTATGATACTCTATCAATATTTCATTTTACTTACTCATTTTTGGCCCACGTGTTGGGGGAGGGGGGTGTTTGGTACAGGTGTTAGGTATAAAGGGGTACCCCATGTCCTTTCTTGGGGTTCAAGTTTGCTTCATACAAAATTTCTTCAAATTCGGTTCGATGGTTTAACCGTAAAAGCGTAACAGACAGACAGAGAATTTCTTTCGAATTTATAATATTAGTATATATTTATTCGAAAGTTAATAAGTTAATATTTTATAAAGTCCATTGAACATTAGAACAAAGTATGTTATATAGTTCAAAACTAATAAATTTTACTAACCTCATTTCAAAGAAAAGCTGTAGAAGCGTAACAACACATTGAATTTTTTTCATGTTTACTTTGCCTCTGCGGCGTTTGTTAGACGAAATTATTGTGACGTTTAATGGAACATTAATCACTTTAGTAAAAACATTGTGTCACGCCTTGTACCGCGTTAAAGATGAAAGCAAAACAATTGGAATGAGGACACGGTAATTAATTTAACTTTTTCAAGCATCAGCCATATGAACTTCGTTTCAAAATCGATTTTTAAAGATTAACTAGAATAATTAACTTAACACAAAGAATGTTAATACATAATAATAAATACACCAAGACTAAGGGTCTAACATTCAGTTTATCCTAAACGATATCGTTCCGATATTCGATATTTGAAAACCAACAATTTAAATGACGTTATCAGAAGTTTACTACGTTATGCATTATTTTAGATGAGACTGAATATTCACTAAATCCGATACCGTTCTAGTATACGATACTCGAAATTCGTAAATAAATTGAAATTACGCTTTCAGAAATTTGGTACTTTATCGGCAGATATATTTTCAATATTATTATTTTTAATCAATGTTATGTAATTTCATTAAAAATAACTTAACGAATAGCTTTTATTATTAAACACTACTAACTATTTCTTAAAAAATCACTTCAAATTAATTTCGTGAAATTTTCCACGTCCCTATGAATGTGTGTGTGTCAATCGAATGCGCTGATAATTTTCACTTTTGACGCATTTCGAGCAATAACAATTACAATAATCTTATTAATAAAGTACTCATGTTACGTAAACGAAATCAAGGCAAATACATAACTAATATAAAAACATACATTTGAAACATGAATACACAAATATAATGTCAAATCATTAAACAGAAAGTGGAAAAAAACTGTTAAGATAATCTTAACACTTTTTACACCCTTGACGACAGATTTGGGTGTGATAATTATATTATTATTAAAGAAACTGAATAAACAACGGTCATGTCAGTGTGAATTAGTTCATTGTAATTTATTTCTCACTTAGGAGAATATTCACAGATATAAAATTTATATTATAAATGTTTGTAACGAACTGATTCTATACTTATAACAAATTTATATGTATATACAGATTTTTTTTTTAAATAAAAATATTTATCAAATATGTGATGTCTTGCGCAGACATTACTGCCGTGGCCAAAATTGACCAGAAGGATATAATAATTATATATTTGTTAAATAACCACATATAAAGTACCTTAGTATATTATATTCATTATATCTGAACACCGCATGACGAATTATTAATATGGCGATAGAGTAAATGATAAATATAACACGATTTCTTTGTATCTATTAATGTTATAACTAAACTATTAATACAACGTTAACTTTAACTACCAAAACGTAAACGTAAACTAAGCATTAACTAATTTATTACTTTTATTTATAATATATACTATTTTTATTCCTTAAATTACAAAAAAAATCTAATATATTGCATTAGATTAGCATTTCTTACACGTCATTTGTCGTATCTGCTTCATTTCTAATTATTAGCTCACCCATAGAAGGTCTGACTGACTAGGTGAAAGCAACATATATAAACTCGCTTATAAATGAAATATCCGTTGTAAATATCGTAAGTAACTTACGTATTTTTACGTCCAATAAAATAGTATTTTATAAGTATTCAAATAAATTTAAATGTACGAGTGCTGTAATGTCAATAATACCTGTATGTAATGTAATAAAATATATGTTGAAGAAACACTGCATAAAAGTGCTTCTGTATTTGCACACAGACCCCTGTGCGCTGTAATATATCTTATGCGTAATATAAATATCTTGTGCGGATGACAATGAGATTATCAAAATTCAGTTTCTATGATATTATAATTCCTTAGAATATTTATCATATTTTTACTAAATAAGCAAAGATATGCTCTGAAATTTTTTAAAGCGGATTTAAAGAATATATTTTTGAAGATACATATAATTTAAATATTTAGAGTGGACTAGAAAACTCTCTACTCTCGTATTTAGAAAATAGAAAAAATCACGTTGAAACGAAATCGTTAAAACCGTTTCTGTCTCTAAAATCATATCCAGACAATAAACTTGAGAAATGTATTCGTTTTCAAACGCACCATTTGCTATTATGGCCCTGGTTTTCTTGCCCTAAAACCATTGTATTTATCGCGTATATATTACTTGTAAATTATGAAATGGCAAAACTATTATATATAATATAGGAGCGTAAACTCTATTTTCCAAGCGTTAGGCAATCTGAAAAAGGTCAAGAGAATGTTCACGACAATATAAAGTCTTAATCAATAATAAATCATCGCAACCGTTTGTTTTTGGCGCCAAAACAAAGACATTATTTAACAATTCGTTAAAAGACAAAAATAATAGGTACCGGCTTTAACTTTATTAATTTCCTTGAAATAAACAAAACATTGGAACTTATATAAATATTTTTCTTTAAGCACGTCTTTTTGTTATACTATACTATATAATCACAATAAAGTAAAGTCCTAGCGAAGCTGGTCGTTAGCTCATGATTGCAATCAATTACCTTTTACTACAGAGATTTATCTTCACACTTATAAATTTATCGTTACCTATACACATTCGACAACGTTTTAATTTATTTTTCTAAGCTTTTAGCTCTCTAATGATAGATTATACTTATACAATGGGAATTCAATGCAATATAAATAAAACTGTGTGCTTCAGAATTTACTTATCGTATTTACTATATTTGTATAAAATCTCGTATTCGTATTTCAAGTACCATTTCCAAGTCTCGGTAGAAAGAATTCAAATAGTCGAGAGACATTTCTTTTATTCGAGGCCTTCCGAAACAATGTTCAAGATTGCAGACAGCTCCGAATATTGTACCAAAGTTCGGCAAAAGTAGAAATATGCACGTACTTTTGTTACCTGCAGTATGCGCTCGCAGAAAACAATCCGATATTTTATGTTATGTAAGTATATTTTAATCTTTTATATTAAGATGTTGTAGGAGACAAGTGAACTGAGAATTTTAAATATTGCTTTAAATTGGAGCACGTGCAATAAGTTCTAATTTATGACGAGACTCAGACTTTTCCCAGCTGTGGGATACTTACAGACGTTTCAAATTAGCTACACTTCCAATATGCCATAATATTCCATCATTATTTCCATTATCCTATTTGAGTATCCTTTTAATTTGGGTTCGATGAAGTGTATTTTATATTTATAAGAAAGCAAGACACATTAGGTCCTATTATAATTACATGAATGTCTTATTTTTTTACAGAACTGAGTAAATGTCAACTTAGAAGCTATAAACATTTTACCTAATTGATAATATTCATTTTTATGAAAAGTGCCAAATATAATTAACGAATTATTTATATCATAATAAAGGAAATGTTTGTACAATTAAATTAGTAAATTAACTCATACATATTTTACAAAGTGCACTATTTAGACTTAAAAATAGCCGACTCATTCTCACTTTATTATATGGTTTGACAGATAGTGTGCGGCGCAACGTGGGCAATCAGATAACTTTATCGTTCGTGTCTTTAAAATTGTTCATTGCAACCGCTACCTTATTTCAAAGCGACATGGATTAAAATTGCTTACAACAATTTAGAGAAGTGCAAAAATAAGTTTGTTTTCAACTGGTCCATATTCAAACCACGCACGGCTGGCATAGCTCCTGAATAGATATCTTGCGAAATGATACAGCTCTCCCGATGCCAATAAAGCCTGATTTATATGAGAGTGCATTATTCTTAAACTGGTCAACGCGCGGTTTATCTTTAGCATTGTTATACAGATTATTTGGGAAAGTGGTAATTTGTTAAAGCATTTATTCGATAAATGAGAATATAAAAAATACATCGCGAGGCTTCTCCTGAAAACCAACATGGAATTGTGATATCTTAACTAAAACCTAGTGGTGATATCGTTCGTTTGGTCATTTTCATTTAACTAAGAAATCTTCACTTTTCTATTAAAAAAAGTTGGTACCACATATTGTGAGATATAAAAATATAATACAATTCCAATTAAGCAATGCCATTAAACCGCTTGTGGGTATTCTGTTATTATATCTTATTACGGACTCTGACTTTTCCTCTCATACGTTTATTCAAATATTTTGTAACATTTTAATAGCACTAGATAAAAATGTCCAATGTTTCAATCAAAACCAGATATACTTGAACAAAATACATTTGATTTGATTGAACTGACCGCTTCAATTTCCTCTACGACTGCGTTGATTTAAAATCTAAACTAAAAATATGCAACATAGACATACTATAAAGCGTCCTAAAAGTATAAACTCTCATAATTAAAAATTCGATATAAATGAAATAAGTAGTTTTTGCTTCATTCTGTAAAAAAAAAACAACAAACAAAGTTTCTCATATTCCTATTCTTGTTTAGGTATTTTATCCACGCTGTCAGAAATATTTTTTTAAAAGCATTAGATTTAAATCCAAATCTTTTATTTAATATAGAAGTATTACACTTAATAAATTGTTAAAATAAAAACTACCACGGATTTGGAAAAGAAAATACGCTGTCCGGAAAATAACTGGAGAAAATATACTCAGTGAGCTTTTACTTTTCAGATTTTGTGATTGTTTGTTAATTTTAAATAAACAAAGAAATAACCACAAGCGTTTCTTTAATTTTTTTTTTATTTAGCAATAGAGATATTTTTTACTTTCTTGGATTTTTACGTTCACGAACATTCTGCAATAATACCTTCATTTATTTTAAGGAGGACTTCAATATAGGTAAAACGACGTTTTTACGTTCAGCATGCGTTGCAATGCCGGAAGTTTATAAACTAATATGGGATACGACTTTCGCTAAAATATTCTCATTGCTCAATAATATACCAAATGGCAATCGATTGAACGGTATGGAATATAGATGTTGTGCTGTTACTGACAGATGTTAGTTATGACAATGTGGATAATATAAAAACTTACTCCATGAAAACTTTACTGGTAGTAGGGCTTTGTGCAAGCTTGTCTGGGTAGGTACCACCCGTTCATCAGATATTTTACCGCAAAACAGCATTACTTGGTATCGTTGTGTTTCATTTTGAAGGGTGAGTGAGCCAGTGTTATTACAAGCACAAGCGACACAACATCTGACTTGAGGTTGGTGGCTCATTGGCGATGTAAGCGATGGTTAACATTTCTTACAATGACAATGGGCGTTAGTGACCACTTACTATCAGGTGGCCAATATGCTTGTTCACCTACCTAAATTAAAAAAAAAAAACATAATATCACCTTTATAAGTACTTGCATAATTATTGGTTAAACACTAGCAAAGCCCATTACACCAACATTTAGAAATTTAATTTTTATTGTTGTACATTTTTATCTTTACAAAATAAAATTGTTAAGCCATTACTCATATTTAGAAGAAAGTAGTTCGCTACTCGCATCTATTGTATTGTTGGCACTTTTTAAGATATATTTATTTTAAAATAAGTCTTATTGCCTGATCTTAAAGTCGATTTTTCTACAATGTTGGAGCAGTTAAAGCGTCACAAAAGGCGATCAGGTATATCGTGATAAGCGAAGCGACTTACATAATGTGTGTATATAAAACATATGTGCAAAACAAGTTACATTAATAATTATTACAACGAAAAATGTTTATATGGTTACTTGACACAATAAATTAGGATATTTTTTTATTAAAATTCGCATATGTATCCTCGAATGAATCCTTTTGAATATAAAATATTTATCGAACTGGAACAATATTTTTGTTAAAAATTATCCATATAAACAAAAAACTTAATGGTAGCACTTTGTGCAAGTCCATTTGCGTAAGTACCGTTCAATTTTCAAATATTATACAAAACAGCAATAGTTATCTATTTTTATGTTCGATAGACAGAATGGATAACATCCTAGTTCCCGAGGGTGATGGCGCATAGGCGATGAATATTTCTTACAGTGCCAATGTCTAGTGTGGTTGTTCCATAATATGGTCCATTTATTAGTCTGTCTACCTATTTTAAATATTAAAAAAAAACAAAGCGGGTTCCTTTATACTAACATGAACTAAATATTATCGAGTAATATAATCGTCCGCTAATCGCTCCGCTTATGGCAGCGCGCGCCATGTATGCAGTGACAGTTTGAGATCAAGTATGATAGCAATTTCCTGGACGCATCGAGTTTTAATATAAACGCTGTATCGAGAGCCTCGTTGTTGTGGGTGACAATAGACACAGGGTCCATTGTAATGGGACGCTTTAATCGTGAGAGATGATGCCATCGAAAAATTATTTGTATGTGGATAATTACATAACATTGTTACAGTTTGAAATTCGAATACATAAATGTAGATTTGTGATAATAACTTTGATGATAAAATGTCATAATGTGATTTATTAATCTTACTTGTATTTTATATACAATTTTTTCCTCAAACATTCTAGATTGGACGAATTCTAATGAAAGGTATTGAAGACTATTAGAAATAAAAGATAGAGAGATAGAAGTTTTAATTTTTCTTTTTTTTACACTTTCGCGTAAAACAATAAGAAAAAATAAGCAATTACTAATATTTTTCTCAAATATTTGCTTTTATTACGATGAATTTTGATTTAAATGCTATTGTTACAATTTTTTCCTCAAACATTCTAGATTGGACGAATTCTTATGAAAGGTATTGAAGACTATTAGAAATAAAAGATAGAAAGATAGAAGTTTTAATTTTTCTTTTTTCACACTTTCGCGTAAAAAAAAGAGAAAAAATAAGCAATTACTAATTTATTTATTTTTCAAATATTTGCTTTAAATGCAATGAATTTTGATTAAAATACTATAGTGTTAAGCTTAGTTATAATTTCGTGTCTTTTATAACACAGCTTATTGGTTTTCTTTTAATTTGGCATAATTTACTTACATAAAAATGATTGGCGTTATTAAGTACAAATAAAAATAGCAAATGTACAAATCATGATCGTGAAATATATCACTCCATAAATAAATGACTCCAGCTCTAGAAGAACGATAAAAAAGACAACAACAGCAAAATTACTTCGCAGTTAAATTATAGTTGATAGAAAAAATATTCTAGACATTATTATCCATCATTGTAACATTAATTTTACTCCTTATGTCCTTCTCCTAATCAGCTACATTGTATCACATTATTTATTTCATTTATTAGAACCACCGACATTTGTTTTTATTTATAGAGAAACAGTTTTACGTAACTAGAAAAACATCGGTCAGTAACAGTACAGCCTGTTAATGTCCCATTGTTGGACTAAGGCCTTTTTTTGTGGAGAAGGTTTGGAGCTAATTATACCACGCTGCTCCAATGCGGGGTGGTGGAATACACATGTGGCAGAATTTCAGTGAAGTTAGACAAATGCAGGTTTCCTCACGATGTTTTCCTTCACCGTAAAATTAAGCACAGAAAAATTCAGTGGTGCTTGCCCGGGTTTGAACCCATGATCATCGGTTAAGATTTACGCGTTCTAACCACTAACCACACTCGGCTTTTTTCCGTAATAGTATACATAGTTAAAATAGTATAACATTATTTATAATAACCATTCACTTGTTATACATGTCTTTGAAGTCTATGGACGTCTTATCGGTCAAAAACGCGTCTGAGAAAAATAATCGTCATTATTAAACTAATTAATTATACTTGGTTTCATTGAATAAAAAGAACACACTTCTAAATGATACTAACTCATTTGAGAAGCTCCATAACAAAGCGTTTACAAAAAAAAAAATTGAAAACAATTTCGAACATTTGTCAGCATTAAAAATCTAAATTAAAATTTACTTTAGTGTGAACTGAAACATTGTGATAGTATATTTTTATATTTGTTATCCCTTTTTCTTAATAATTTAATTAATGCGAAAGTTTGTGTATTGGATAAATTTTCTTTAAAACAGTAAATAAACAAGGAATAAATGAGATGATTGGATTTATTAGAGAATCATGAAAAAGTATGTGAAATGTCGGGAGAAGTAAGAATCAGTTACATTTTTATCTTATAATATTAAATGAACCATATATAATATATACAAGTATGTAAATACATTATGTGTATCTTGGAATGGCTCTGACGATTCGGGTCAAATGTATTGTATTGTTTGTATTTTGTGTAAGGCTATATTTTTTAAATTTATTTATATATGTGACTTTCCTACATCTATTTTCCAAATAAAAATTATAATTAATTATTATCTGAGCCGTGCAAAAATCAGTAGCCCATATACTTAGTGTTTATAATATTAATCTTTTTATTTAAGATATAACCTAACACAGATGAAAAGCACTAAGATACCGTATAACGGTAGATAAGGTATTGATATATATGTACGTACTTGTAAGATTAAAAGTAAAACAAAAACTTCGAATGTTAGAAATAAACGTTAAAAAACATTTATTTTTAGTTTTAAAATTAAATTCTCCTTTTTATTTACTTCATATAACGAAACGCTAGGACTTCGTAAGTATATTAAAATTATAAGAAATGAGTTTACGTCTCAGCGAGCAGTTGCTCGAAGAGATTATATTACATTCTCGCTGTTCTTAGATTTAAATATACTTCCAGATTCATATGAATTTATATGTTTAAATTTATACAACTTGATTTTGGTGAATTAATGAAAATATAATAACGTACTAACGACTATATTATTTACAAGTTGGGCATTACCTAAATAAAGCATTTTGTCTGGTACCATCAAGCAAACCAAATGAGCCAAGATACAAAGTATAAATTAAAATATAGTTACTCGTAATACTCATGAGAGTATTACGTAAAATGTCCATATGTTATATAGTACATAGTTCAAATTCCAACAATACGGTCGATAAGGACAGCTATAATACCTTTTCGAGATTTATAAAGTACTTACACCGTTTCTAATAATATCAATGAAACTCCGTGCTTTTATCGGTCGAAACACTTTAAATGCCGAAGCGTAAATTTGACATCCACTATTTCTATGTAATGTTGACAAATGTACTTATTATTTCATTTTTTAAGCAAAGGGAATAAATAAAGGTAGCACAAATTGAAGCTCCATTAAATGAAAAGTAAGATTGAATTTGAAACTTTTTAAATTCAATACTAAGTTTAAGAAGGCGGTAATTTGTTGGCGGATTCGAAAATTGAACTGCAGCCATTTGTTTCTGGTTAAAAGTGAAGTTATTGAGTTCTGAGAATTGTTAATCTAAATAGATTAAGGAGGGTAGGTAAGACTGTTGTTTCAAAGAACCTTTTGTTCAACGTTTGAACGATTTATTTTTAACGAATTCAAATTTCGAATTTATTTTGTCTAAAATTCGCCTTTATAAGATTAGGGTCAGATTTTCTTTCTGATGGCTTTTAATCTTTTCTAAATAAATAGTAAAATTCAATAATAATAATTATAAGTTTAACTAGAATAAAAATAGATACCAAAATTCTTATTATTGTTGTTTTTACATTTTAATGTAAGAGACAATTTTCATCCTCGGTCCCAAAGACACGATCGTATGATTTAACTCGATTTGAATTGATCTGAAACGTAATCCCCCTCAAATGATACTTAAGCAAATCATATAGTTAAATTCACTAACAACTTCTGTCAATAACGTTCTTAGATAAATATTAATGTTGGAATAGTTTTTTGTGGTGATTCAGTATCATGTCTATTTATTTTTTATCGCCTAAAACAATAAAAGAATAAAAATAGTTCTTAAACATATTGAACTACAAAGCTAAAACTTTAGATCGTGACCTAAAAAAAATATAATGTTAAACGTTAATAATAAATGTGTTTAACATTTTTTTTATTATAGCAATATCGTGAAATTATTCAAAACAATAATATTTTTGTTTATTTTATTTTGCACTTACTTCCAATTGCATTTAGGTTTTATTATTTAAATTTTTATTGGAAAATGGCTTATGAACAAAACTTGTTTTTTTTTTTTTTTTTTATTTACAATCAACCAGATATCATATTATTTCCTGCGCCAGTATAATTAATTTTTTTTTTGTTTATTTTTGTAGACCTCTAAACTGTTGGACAAGTTAGTGGTATCATACCTTAACCTACACAATACACAGATCATTCATAAAAAATGATAAAGAGAGTCACGAGTGAGTGACGACAAGAAATACCAAATCATATATGTATGGTTGCCGCCGCTTCTGAAGTTGGAAATCAAAGAATACTTTGGGCAGCACCTACATTCATACAATTAACATTATAGGTTAATTGCATGAATATGGACTCCCTTTGTACTTTATTCTTTCTACATTCCATAATTAAATGATACAAACCTTCTACCATTATTTACATTACAAAAAAATATAGAGACGAGTACTATTCGATTAAAGCAATTTCAATTACAACAATTTTAATGCAATTCTTGGTTTAATTGTGTATTTTTATTAGTAAAATAAAAATAAATAGTATATTTTTTAATAAAAAAAATTCCGAGTAAAAATCTCGAAACCTATTTTTTTATTGTAATTACCTTTTACAATCATTTTTGACCAATGAAATATAATATTATCACATCAAAATATATCCATAACATCATTATGAAACATAAGTTAAATAAATCTTATAGAACCTAAGAAGATTAATGTTGGTGCGTTCACGTTCTTTAGATGCAAAAGCATGTTTTCTGAACTAAAATTAATTAAATGTCGGTGTCAACGTTTCCAAAACTGTTTTGTAGACGTAGAAAAACCAATTTACTTCTATAGCTATAAAAATGTAATCAAATTAAATAAAATGCAAGCTAGACAAAGAAGTTGAAGTTGAAAAGATTGTAAAGGATTTGATTTAAGGGAAACATGCTGAAAATGTTTCGATGCCGGGTAAAAGTTTCTTATATCATGAAGAATGATTTATATATTATCTACTACATACGCGGTTAAGTAACTAAAGACTAATTGTTTGAAGATAGAAAATTGCACGAACCAACAATTTCCAAGATATTATTGAATTATAAAAGACAAGAGCAAGGCCTTCACCAATTGACTATCAATATTCAAAACACAGCTCTCAATTGCCTGAAAGGTGACTGATTTGAAAGGTGTGTTTAAAACTAATATTACGCTATTATCGGGGAGTTCCCCAATTATCAACTTCACCCGATTCCGATTGACCCGTAATTTTTTTGAAGATATTTAAGCATTTATATTGTCGAAGCGTATATTATTCGCCAGCGTATTTAAGTAGATCATTTGAATTTTACCGAAAATATAGAGGGATTAAGGGTTCGTATAACTAATCTCTTTTGACTGTATCAATCTTTCATCGATAAAATATTTGCTGTACATCCCATTATTACGTCATAAAACGTTTTCAACATTAATAATAATATCTATTTGATTTATTTATAAACATATTTTTTCGTAAATATTCGTACAAATGTACAAAAAAATTAGTAGATTGTTAGCATACCTCCAACGATACAAATCCTGGTATAGACCAATAACCTGTAACAAAAATATGACAAATATAATTTGGTATGTAATATTTTAATAATAATAATAATATCCAGGGACATTATTCACAAGGCCATCTGATACCAATATAAGCAGAGCTCTGCTATACTACATATACTAGTTTTCTTTTGTAAATATATACTTATACAGATAATTACACCCAGACTCAGGACAAATAGACATGTTTATTAACACAAATGTCTATCCTGGGTGGGAATCAATCCCACGAACTGCGGCGCGAATGGCAAGTATCTACCAACCACGTCAACCGGCTCATCAAATCAAATCATGAAATTAATGTATGTTAAATATATATGGACTGTCGACAATACTAGATAAAAGCAATGAACGAACTCGAAAGCTAATAAATTTATAAGACCTCAATCATGAGCTATTTTTGTGGAGAAACGAACTCGGAGCATTTTTAATATTGTTTTGTTCACGTTTCATTTTGATAAGTTAACAATATTATTCTGCTATCTCGTGCTCTTATAAGTTTAAAGAGAGAATGAAACATAACAAGATATTTAAAATCCAAGACTGTGAAACTCAATGTTGTTCAGCGGGTGGTCTCAGTTTAAGAGAATAATAAGCTTGTTTTTGGCTTCAGTTATTTGTTTGTTTTGAATTACAACGTTATTATATCACATTAAGAGTCTTATCTATTTATTATTTTTGAACAGGATTCAAAACTATAAAATAAATTGTACGACATATCACAAACCGAATCCCAATAGAAGCTTCTAATGAATGTTATGTTCAACATAATTATAATATAGCTCAGTGGATATGGAACACGGATCTTAACCGAAGATTACAAGTTTATTTCAGGCGACCGACGCCGATTTGTTTTATGTCGTGTATTGTGTTCGTGGTTTTTTTAAATAGAAGAAAAAAATACTAAAAATAATAATAATACAATTATAAAAATGGTCTAGTTTCCTTTGAACAATTTATTTAAATTATAATATTTCATTTGTTTTTTTTTTGTTAAATTATATAACATATATGTATATATTACAAAAAGACACATTCACCTATATTGAATGAACATATATACTTAACAACGCAAAACATCCCGTAATGTTTGGACTTTAGTGTGTAAAGTCCAATCATTGTAATAAGCAAATAGGTTTATTATTTACATTAATTATACAAACGTTAGGCGAACACAGGTAGATATTTGGCTAATCAGTGCACTAATCAATCAGTATTGACACTATTATGAATAAATTATTTACATTCCTAAGCTCCAGTTTCTGAAACGTTTGCCAAAATCGGGTTAACTAATTTGACTTTAAAAAGTCATTGGTGATTTGTAGTCGATGACGTCGTACTTAAACAAATGTGTAAATCAGCATTTAAAAAACTGGATTAAATCATTATCTGCTACGTTAATATTCATCTAAATTTTATTAGAAACAGTCTACCCATACGAGTATTGTCAGGTAACAAGCATCCAAACTAAGAAACAATCTCATTTGAGCATGAGTCCTCCTGACTGCTTCCGGCCACAACTATTCCCAACGGAAACTATAGTGCACAAATGTCTATTTCCTAACTCAAAATCCGAGGCAAGGGATTGTAAAAGCTGCTCACTTCTAAACTGTGGGTTGTTGTTTGGAATTTATTGATAGAAAAACTTAATCATGTTGATCTAGGATTTGAAAGGAGAAGGATTTATAATATTATTATTAAAATTGAACCGATGATAATACGAGTAAGTGCTGAGTTTTGTTACAACTGTTACAGTTTTCCGAGCGTTCATCTGACCTACAATTTTTGCTCCAACTACGATTACACAATATGGCCCAGTGGTAAGAAAGCGTGAATCTTAACCGATCATCGTGGTTTCAAACCCGGGCAAGCACCACTGAATTTTCATGTGCTTAATTTGTGAGGAAACCTGCATGTGTCTTATTTTACTAAAATTCTTTCACATGTGTATTCCACCCGCATTGGAGCAGCGTGGTGAAATAAGCTCCATACCTTGTCCTCAAAAGGGGAGAGGAGGCCTTAGCCCACCATTGGGACATTTACAGGCTGTTACTTACTAAATAACTACATTGAATGGTTGATTTAGAATCTTATTATATTTTATATAATATAAGTATCATTCAATTTTTTTTTATAGAAAAGGAAGGGCCACCTGATGGTAAGTGGTCAGCAAACGCCCTTAGACATTGGCACTGTAAGAAATGTTAACCATCGCTTACATCGCCAATGCGCCACCAACTTTGGGACCTAAGATTTTATGTCCCTTGTGCCTGTAATTACACTGGCTCACTCACCCTTCAAACTGGAACACAACAATACCAAGTACTGCTGTTTTAAATGACAATTCTAGGTCAATCGGATTAGTATCAGTTAGACTTTTTTATGAATTATGGAAAAACTGACTGGTTATGTTAGATTTTTTTTAATTTAACACTACTTACTAAAAACATCATATCAGATCAGAAACAAAATGTAAACGATAATAATTGCTATAGTGTAAAACTGTGATGCATTTATTAACGCCCGCCAAAAAAGCGACAATTCTCTATTTTGTATAAATAAAAATACGCGATAGAATTAAAATAAACAGATTAAAAAATTAAATTGTATTGTATTACTTAGCATATGGATAAATTGGAAGAATGACTAACGGGTAGAATTGGCATAATTTCTGTAATTAAAGTATCAGCCTAGCAATATCCCACAGCTGGGCTCAGACCTTCTCTGCTCTTAAGGAGAAGACACTGAATTAATTAATCCAATAAAGTTTATAATTATAATTACAAATTAGGCATATAATTAAGTGTGCTTGCCCAAGCTTGAATCCGCAACCTTCGGTTACGATTCTCGTGTGAACCTATGCTGACTATCAATTAAACATGTATTCAGAATCTGACTAATTTTTAATACTGATGAACTGATAATTTGTTTGGATCGCCATGAGAACTAGTTATCTCAATAATCACCGTACAATCAATCCATATTAACAGCATCATGTATTATTCATACGCATTTGCAAACCAAATCTTTAATTATGGCAACGTATTTGGTTTTAGATGATTTTCAACAGCTGATCATTATTTATCTTAAAATATGTGGCGTTATCACAGCGTGGTACATTTACATCTTATAATTTCATTACTTGATTAATTTTGGAGCACGATTTGCATTCCAAACCTGTATTAGTTTTTATATTTATATTTGTAAAACGACAAATCAAAAGCAAGTCTAGTTACATAAAGTATATTTTATGTGACTGATATAGCGTTTCTTAATAAACAGAAACCACTAAATCATATATCCCAAATTGTGTCCGAATTTTGCACTAAAAGTTTCTTTCCGTACTTCAGGAATCTATAAAGTATAATGATTGAATTATACATGGTTTTTGAACTTGTAAAATTGGACTAAAAACTTTGCTAACAAAGTTAAACGCCGTTCACGTCAATTTACCTTTCAAAGGTAACTCCAATTTGATAATATTAGTAACTGATCTTCGACGATGTCGTGAATGTTATGATCAAGTTAGAAGTTTTTGTATTGTTTAAGCATAACTTTTTGTATTTTGAGTTTAATTGCATTTTTCTTTACAAAAAAATAAATATCGTACAAACTTTTCAAACCATATACAAAAAATAAGGCCATACTTGATACTATTACTCTATTTGCTAAAGTCTGAACAGATTAAAAGAGAGCGGCTATTACATTACCATTTTAATGACCCCAAATTGAATATACTAAACTCTACATTAACTAACTTATCTAAAATGGCTTCTGAACCTGAAAAGCTTATACGCTCAAAGCACTAAATTAACTAAGAAGCAAACAAAGTTGAACGCGATAATTTAGACCAGTGACAACAAGAACTTAGTGACATTAACTGTCCTACAACTGTCTCGTGAATATAAAGTCCCAACTTCCAATCATTACTATGATTTACCGGAGTTACATCAATGTAAATACGT
Organism: Nymphalis urticae; assembly: GCA_905147175.2. NCBI lineage: Eukaryota > Metazoa > Arthropoda > Insecta > Lepidoptera > Nymphalidae > Nymphalis > Nymphalis urticae. The sequence continues at coordinate 9,718,848 of LR989987.1, read as the reverse complement.
TATATAGCATACTAATATATAAAAACTTTAAATCATAAGAATAAAAGGTCTATCTCAATACTTGGAAGTTTACAAATTGTATTTTGGAGCTTAACGCGATACATTCTGGGAACGCGATACATTAAAAATAGATACTGTACAAATCGTGACCGCGTGGAATGGTGACAAGAATGCTATCTTGATTTATATCAATAATAGTGTTAGATTACTTATAAGCGGTGCCACAAAACAGTGACGGACAATTTCGTTTGTGCACATAATATACTAAATTGAAACATTTGAAAGAGTTGTGTTAACGTTCGCTTTAAACAACAAGGTAACACGAATTCGTTGCGAGTTAATACGTATACGACAGATCGAAAGATTGTCCTACGTATATACGTCCTACGTATATATCTACTGACTGTCCTACGTATATATGAGGTATATCGAATGAGGTCTGTAAAATAATAGACATAATATTATGTTTATGACATGAGGTAACCGATTATCATTAGGCCGCTATTAAATGTCCCTATAAATAAAATCAGACCTCAAACCAATATTTTTCTCTACATATTGCGTACAGCATATTGTCAGATAATAATAATGCAAGCAAACTTTGACCCTCAAAACTTATGTGTGTGTGTGTTATATGCAAGTCACCTAACGATGTTTTTCTTCACAGCCAAACATGAATGAATTGTAAACACAAATTTAGCACTTGACAAACTCACTGCTCGCCCGAATTTGAAACTGGGCCATCCTGTTTTCTTAATAGTAATAATGATGTTACTTTTTAATGAATAAAATATGAATACAAAAAGGATTTTTAGAACTAAGTTAAAAGAGAAACCACTTATATTCTTACTTCCCTTACATTGAGATACCATAAATAAGAAATAATACCAAAAAATATTATAATAAAGACCGATTCAGACCAGTCGAATTAATAAAAAGTCGATTATTGATTCAGTCTACGTTCGCTTAGTTCTTATATTTAACTAGATACTAGAACAGATTATTAATCGGTGACTGGGTATCCAATAGGCATTCACTACATTTCGTCCATACAATCACACTTATTATTTATTATAAATCACACTGATCACACTTATTCGTTACATCACACTTTGTACACAACCGGAAATAAGTTCGGCTAACGATGTGGGTAATAGTCAAATACTGACTCCAAGCGAGCTTACTGGGCAATATAGTTGGAATGGTGGCTTGGCTATGATTGGCTCTTGGCTTTTCGATTGAATGGCACGCTGTCATTGACTGAGGCAGTGTGACGTAAAACATATAATCTTCATTTTAAATGATGTAGACGAATCTACTACCGATAAGCATAACGAAACATTTCTTGAAAATAGCAACCGGGAATGAGACGCTTCAAACCGTATTTGATTTTACAGTAAATTGATCGACTTGTGTGAACGCACTTTAAAAGATGATTTTAAAGACTAGCTTTGTTTCTTATCAGTAGATTCTCAAAAGAACTTAATGAATCAAACAACAGCTTCGTTTTAGTTTTCGGTTTAAGTTAGAATAAGCTTAGGACAATTTTTCATCTTTTCGGCTGATCATAAACGACTACGTGACAGAAAAGTTAAAAGATATCGATTTTGTATTGTTTTGTACCTACTCGTATGCTTAACTTAAAACTAAAACTATGTTTATTCAATCAATTGGCGTAAATATATATAAGATGACAAGATAAAGAATATAATTTTACTCACTTTAATATTTCTTAGATACACTTAGAAATATTAACGAATATATTTTCCATAAAAAATTATACTTCACTTGATAGAATGGGCTTTGTGCAAGCTAATCTGAGTACCAACCACTCATTCTAACAAAAGTAACAAACAACGGTTCTTAGTATTGTTGTGATCTGGCTTAAAGGAGAGTGAGCCAGTGTAACTACAGACTCGAGGGATGTAACATCTTAGCTTGCAAGGTCATGGGGCATTGGCGATGTAAGGAATAATTAATATTTCTCTCTTACATATCTTCTCTTCTACAAAAAAAAATACTCGAGCAGCGATATATTATATTATTATATCTTTAAAGCGACACTCCTTCAAAACACTATCGTATTAAATTATTTTGTATAATACGAGAGTATTTCATAGACCAAACAAAAAGTTTGGTCTGAGTTAGTGAGTTTTCTTTGTTACGGACTTTATAACTTGATTTAAACGAAATAAAAACTTATTTCTTTACACCATAAATTTTGTAACCATAAAATTTAGTGACGGTAAATTTTCAATTCTTCATCGTCGAACTTGATTCCCTGGATCACAATATTACGCTGAATAATGGAGGTTACAAATGAACAGACGACGTATCGAGTCGATACAAATGACTGAGGAGGTCGGAGTGCGCAGTCTGGTTCATCAGTTGAGGTCCTCAAAGTCAATAGTACCTTGATAGTAGATTATAATTTAAATAAAATTGGATTCCTTCTTATGTTTATTTATAAAAATAAACATAAGAAGGAATCCAATTTTATTTAATTCAATTATTTAACATAATACATACTATAATATTTATAAAGTATTCTTATGTTTATTTTTATAAATAAACATAAGAATTCTAAGATAAAGATTCTAAGATTAATAATAAGATTCCTTCTTATATTTAATTTTTAATTTGTATTAATGATTTATTTCTTTATGAATATATATAAAGTCTAATGTGCCAACAACTATTTACAGCAAATAATAATAGATAAACAAATATTCATAATCTTAGTATTCGTTACAGTGTAATCAATTCATTTTAGGTGAACCCACCCCAGAATTCTAAATTACAGAATTTCAAAAAAATATGCAAATGAAGAAACCAAATAAAAAATCACAGCATAGCTAATATACAATAATACTTAATGTACAAATAACATAATATAAGATTTAGGTTAGTTTCAAAACATTAAACATAACATTTATTATTCTGGAAACTTATTATAAAATTATCAGAAACAATGACAACCTCGTATCCCGACAAAACCATTAACAAAAGTAAGTGACAATATCAAGTCCTTAGCTGTCACATTTCAACCTGAAGCAGCTTGAGCTTGCTGCACACTAACTTAATGATATTACCTTCGCTCGGACTAAAAGCGCTTTATTATACATATATAATAGTAGTGTTCGCCCAGTAGTTATATTATAATGATATTTTTTTGCATAATTCGAACATTTTTCTTTTCCCCTTAATTATATTTATTTAATTGATAAAACTAAAGCTCGTCCACAGCAAACAAACAAAAAGAAAGAATCAAAATAAATATATATTGTGTATATCTTAAAGAGATATATAGAAGAAAGAGATTACCATTCGTTTGTATATATTAATTTTTATATTGTTCTGTAATATAAACTATTACCATTCTTGGACCATAAACTATATTATGTATTATTTGCAATACAAGTGTACACCGTGTGGCGGTTGGATTATATTTAGATACAGTTTTCAAAATGAATGCTTATATTACCTTTCTTTATTGTTTCTTACGTTTTTAATTTATTTATTGAACATTCAAAGGTACCTGTATAAAAAACCTAGTTTTTTTCTTTTTAAATGGCTTCGAGCGCTATCTTGTCTGGTCTACGGTCATAGTAGTAGGTCAGTCTAGTATTGTGTCAAATCGCAACAAAACCAATGCTAAAAATGAAATTCAAAAAGTCGAGAAGAAAAGTGAAAATACTTAAGTCGAACTATTTTATAACGAAATTTTATTTAATAGGTGCCTACAAAATTTGAATGAAATAGAATTTTGAACATAATCACAATCAAATTTCTCAGTGTAATAGGATTAAATACAATGTCCCAGCGAAAAGGGATTAAGAAATTTACATCATCACACCCGAAGGGAACCAAATGGTTAGATAAACATTGAAAAAGGTTTACTTATAATATTATGTAGTATACCATTAAAATTGATAAAAAATTTATTAGTGCCTGTTTGTTTTCTCGGATCAAAAATTTATTAACTATACAAATTGCTAATATTTATTTTCAGGCACATTTTTATTCGAAACAGAAATATGCTTTTCACGATTCAACATTTTTAAACAATTTATTTAAGCCGTAGTATACACCATAACTCATATTACATTAACTCTAATCTAAAAAAAATGTAGATTTAATAACAAAGCAATTTATTATTAACACAATCATATTTGTCCAATAAAAGCACCTAAGCAGTAACCGATTTACATGTAATAGTTATTTTACATTTCAATATAAAAAGACGATAATGAATTGAACAAAAGCAATGTAAAAATCGTTTATCTCATTTGTCCTAGATCCCGCGAGCATTGTTACAAAGAGCCAATTTACATAAATTATAATAAATTTGCCATGTTTAATGTGAGTTTTATTCGTTTTTCATTTAAGTAAATTTTCTAGTATAAACACGTTGGTGTCTGCACTTGATAATAATATATAATATAGCATACAATCGTTAACGTACTTTATTATAAGCGTTTTCATAATATATGTGCCAAAATCACTATGTACCAATATAATTAAATCAGATTAAATTTAAATTTATAATGAATGCATTCTCATATTCAAATAGTCTGACATAATTATGTACAGTTTCATGGTATAATATATAATATTACAATCTAAATTTATGTTTACATTATCGTTATGGAATCTTGTGTTATTTGAAATAATTAAATTTATTTTTATATATAAGTTGAAAGAGGATATTACTACAACTGTCAGTAGCATAAATACCTACATATTGATAAATTGAAAATGTATCCTTTGGATATATATAAATTTACAAAGAATATTTTTTTGATACATAAAATGATTTAATCGTTTTTAAATAATAATAGTACTATTGACATTTTACGATTTTCATTTTATTGACACTTTACTATTGACATTAAGCCGAGATGGCCTAGAGGATAGAACGCGTGAATCTTAACCGATGATCGTGTGTTCAAGCCCAGTCAAGCACCACTGAATTTTCATGTGCTTAATTTGTGTTTATAATTCATCTCGTGCTTGACGATGAAGGAAAACGGCGTGAAGAAATCATCTGCATGTGTCTGATTTAATTAAAATTCTGTCATATGTGTATTCTACCAATTCGCATTAGAACAGAGTGGTGGAATAAGCTCCAAACCTTCTCCTAAAAAAGGAGAGGAGGCCTTAGCCCAGCAGTGGGACATTATCAGGCTGTTACTGTACTGTTGACATTTAAAACACATCTTACTTTAATAATTAATATCCACACAAAATATCTACGCGTTGTATATTTTGGCAAAGATGCTAAAATTAAATTAATTTCGTAAATTTTCAAGACTTTCGTAAGAGTGAATGCTAATCGCGGAATACATACTTCATAGCTGAGATGGCCCAGTGGTAAGAACGCGTGAATCTTAACCGATGATCGTGGGTTCAAACCCGGGCAAGCACCACTGAATTTTCATGTGCTTAATTTTGTGATTATAATTCATCTCGTGCTTTACGGTGAAGGAAAACATCGTGAGGAAACCTGCATGTGTCTAATTTCACTGAAATTCTTACACATGTGTATACCACCAACCCGCACTGGAGCATCGTGGTGGAATAAGTTCCAAACCTTCTCCTCAAAAAAAAGGAGAGCAGGCCTTTAGCCCAGCAGTGGGACATTCAGAGGCTGTAACGGTACGGTATACTTCATAGATATAGGTTTCTCTATCGTCTAGAAAACGAAATGATACCTATAATAATATTTCAAGCTACCCTTAAAAATAGTTACCTTAATAGAACCACTAGTTATTTTTAATGATCATTATAAACTCGAAACTTAAGTGGAATCCTCATTGAAAACAGGCAGACTAAACTCCGCAGCAAATGCGGTTAGAAAGATTAAACTACTAACAGATATTGTTACTGATATAATTATATTGATATTTTTGTGATTTTCATAGTATCATCGGTTTAGAATATAATATTATGGTACTGGTTCGGAATATAGATTCTATCGAGAAGAATCGATATTATAAACGCGAAAGTTTATAAAGATGGATGAATCTTTGTTACTCTTTCGCGCAAAAACCAATTAATGGATTCTTAATGAAATTTAGTATAGGGATAACTTATACCCTGAATTAACACCTACGCGGGAGTAGCTGTGGGAGAAAACTAGCTACGTCACGTATCGACCTAAAAGTGAACTAATTTTTTTCTATGTTGAAATGACTATGATTCTTATGAAAAAAAGGCAATTTTAAAAATATATTTACTCTAGATTAGACGAGATGATACTTAAAAATCTAATTTAAAATGGAATAAATATTGAGATTAATAACTTAGTCCAAAGGAATTTACTTCATACATCGTAACTAATACTAATATATATAAGATTATTTCCTTGAACTAAATGACGATGTATTAGATATTTGATAAATATTAAATATATATTATTATTTTTATATTCCAGCAAGAAGGCATACGGATAAACTTCAAACAAAAGTTCAGATGCTTAAAGGAACACTAACTGATGACTGGGCTTGACGTAATCCACATGAGTGGGACTCAGGCGGGTACAGTGCTACCATATCTCTTTTCGAAAAGGGGAATCCCCAAGAATCCTCCTGGATCCGCTTCAATACGCATCCGCATAACCTTCCAATTCTCGGGGCACTTAACATAATTAAAAAAGCTGTGTTACGTTATACTATATAATATATTAAGCGTTTACCATGCGGTATTATTCAAAAGCCACAGCTTTCTAATATAAAGTTGTCTAGCAAACAGAAAATTCATATCAACTTTAGAGGAAACTATATTTTAATAATAGTTTCTACGACTAAAGTCCATATGTACAGAATAGTCACTAGGCCGAACCAATAAACTAAAAATAAGCCTGAATTGTTTACATAACTAACTTACACTCTAAAATAATTCCACTTTTGGACGAAGGTCTTCTGTAATTTAGAGATATTGGTTTGATATTCGATATACGATCGATCAATAAACGGCTGATTTATTAGAAAAATATTTCTTGGGTCCCAAAGTTACTACTACTACAACTACAACGATGCGATGGTTAACATTTCTTACAGTGCCAGTGTCTAAGGGCGTTTGGTGACCACTTACCATCAGGTGGCCCATATGCTCGTCCGCCTTACTTTTCTATAAAAAAAATTGAATGATACTTATATTATATAAAATATAATAAGATTCTAAATCAACCATTCAATGTAGTTATTTAATAAGTAGCAGCCTGTAAATGTCCCAATGGTGGGCTAAGGCATACTCTCCCCTTTTGTGGACAAGGTATCGAGCTTATTCCACCACGCTGCTCCAATGCGGGTTGGTGGAATACACATGTGGCCGAATTTCAGTGAAATTAGACACATGCAGGTTTCCTCACGATGTTTTCCTTCATTGTAAAGTAGAATTTCGGCCGTATACTCTAAAGCAATATACAAATAATTCGGCTCATTTATATTTACCTTTACATCTTAAGTTCTAAAGATATTCCGGTAATATAATAATCCTGACTACGTGACGTTCTTTGTTGATCAATTTGAGTATTACGTGGTTAGAATTCATAGCTTTGTACACTGTTATATGTAGGTACGTCTTTATTTGAAACTGCTTTAATAATAATATAGATTACGAATCGATATACTATTTTGTTTTTTCTTTATAGTTTTGTAAAGTTATGAATAAGAAATCGTATTTTATTCATCCAAAAAGCTGACCTAGTATCACAACGACAATATACAATAAAATAAAACTATCATTTCCAAGAACCCAAAAAGGAAAATATATATTTGAAAATTATAAGTGTACTAAATATTAAACAACAAAAATATTTAAATACAAACAAATAACTTTAGTTACTACAAAAAAAATAGGATACGTCATGAAAATTTTAGAAGAAACCTTTATTTTTTACTTTAACTTAAACGCACATAGTAAAAATGCTTTATCGCCGCTGTCTGTGGCATTCATATTAATACATTTATTCGTCCACACATTATCCGTGTGCAAATTTTCTCTGCAGCTAATTTCCCGTGGCCAGGCCGTAAATGCACTAGGTACCAAACGCGTTTTTTTTAAATCGGACTTGTAGATCAATGAATAAACACGCTCACATAAAAAAGAAGCAAATTGTTCAGATTTATATTAGCATAGATTGGCATTGTGAAATATGTGAAATTTTTCATAATCTAAATACAAATCGGCAAATACATTACTGTTCAGTACCTTTCTCTCTTACTATTTCCCACTGCATAGTTACTCTTAGTAACTACGCAGGAAGTTCACTGTTGGTAGAGCTTTGTGCAAGCACGTCTGGGTAGGTACCACCCACTCATCAGGTATTCTGCCTCAAAACAGAGGTACTTATTATTGTTGTGTTCAGGTTTGAAGGGTGAGTAATTCAGTGTAATTACAGGCACAAGGGACATAACATCTTAGTTCCCAAGGTTGGTGGTGCATTGGCGATGTAAACGATGATTAACATTTCTTACAAGCCAATGTATCAGGTGCCCCATATGCTCGTCCGCCTAAATATTAAAAAAAAAACATATAGTGCACAAGTGTGTGCCAACCCAGATGCACTCTCTATTCCCACACTCTCATAATCCGATGCGACGGTAATCTGACACGACCAACGGCTTTACGTTTTTCCGGGGCACGAGTGTACACACTTCCAACTTCCTAAGTGCTACTAAGTATTATTGACAGAAAAGTGCAATAACGTTTAATTGGCCTGACCCGGGGTTTGAACCCAATGCCTCGATATCTGCAACTTTAAATCTAGGCTCTAGGTCTAGACCATTGAGGCAGTCAATTACTTAATAATTAATATTCTTTATATTATCGTCAAATTTGTCAAAAACTTTTCTCCTAATTATGATTAGGTAGGTGATCGACTTTTCAAAAAATCGTTACTTAGAGAAACATAGTCAAACAAATGACAATTTATAATATCAAACCGCGTAGCACAAAAACAACGCTTTAAAGCACTTTATTATGACCCCTCTTGTAATTATAGTAGGTGTTAGGATGGACCGCTAAAATTTCCTTTACCTAATTTTCAACAACTTTATTGGATTCGTCCCAACTACAGCAATTATTAAATAAACTTGGTGTTGATTAATGTATTTCGTAATAAATTAGAGCACTAGACAAGATAAAATACAATAAAAAAAGGTTCTAACAGTTATCTATATTTCTCTATATTATTGATAGCTTATCACAAAAATAGTTTGAATGAGTTTTTGATGTAAAAAAAATGTTTTAGTTTTGAAAAAAAGCAAATTTATTTTAGTTTCGCCATCTTTTGTACAACATGAGAACTAAATCAAACTACCAGTTGTGTAAATGACAGAACAAGTAATACAAAATTTAACCAATAGGTGGTGCTGTTTGCCATAATTTTAATTTTTATGTGAATTTATGATTTTTTGGGATTTGAAAATGAAATTAGTTAATTTAATAAAATTTAATTATTTTAATAATATATATACGTTTAGTTCAAAGTATTCATGAATTGGGATTTTAAGTTAAAGAATGTCGCTCTTGGTAATATTTTGTAAACCTCTGTTGAAACACTTAAACAAACTAATAGATGGCGATAATTTTTAAACATTGTATCAAATTTCGGAAACAACGATCGCTACGTATCATTCGAAAAAACACCAATATAAAAATGAACCATTTGAATGAGTCTTTCTGAGCTCCGTATTCTGGAAGAACAAACTAGAACGTACCGCAGCAAACGGTCGTGAAATGTCAAATTGCGATATGCGTCTTTGATCATAATAATCATAACATGTCAAGAATACGCGCATTAAAGTGTTAGGTGGGTCACAAAAACACAAGGCGTACAGTAAAATAGCTATAATATTTCTACCTATTTCTAAAAAAAAAAAACATTTGAACAGGTAACGCTGATTTGTAAAGCAGTCAAGCTGCCATCTTGTTGCAATTGTAATTTTTTAGTTTAAAGCCATCTTATATTTTTATTTAAATATTCTGATTTTAGCAGATAATTTAGAAGTTTTTTTACAAACTATTTTCGTTTTAATTAGATTAGTTTCGTTTTGGTCGTATGCCCGTATCAATAACCTCAAAAATTTTAGATGTGTATTTTTATTGAAGGTATTGATGGGGCAGAGTAAAACGGAGCGCATTAAGCTTATTTCAATGGACCCTTTAAATATTTGTTTCACTTGTGCGCACTTCTAAGCTTTTTGATTTTCTTTCGTTGGAAAAACGCATTTAGGTGTTTCAGCCACATGAGGTGGTGGGGTATGTGGGAATCGCCGGCGCTGAAGGCGCTGGAATACCCACTAAAAATCCAGCAGTAATCACTTCGTCTTTTTTTATGGGAACGTCACTGGATCGCTTGCGCATACTACCGTGGCGAAGCACTTCTAACCCCTTTTTTAACGCTTGTAAAACGCATTATGCGTTTCCCCCACGGGAACAGTTGGGCTGTATGTGGGGCTCGCCGGTAATCGAGGTGCCAAGTGCGTCTCGAACATTGGAATATACACTAAAAAAATAGCGGTATCCTTTCCGTCTTAACAAGGAGCGCCACGGGATCGCTTGTGCACGCTACCGTGACGCTCTAACCAAAGCACTTGTAACCTTTTTTTTTTTTTGTCGAGGAGGAAAGGCATTTACGCCTACGGCCCGGTCCACGACCGGGACGGTTATGTGGGACTCAAGGGGCAGAAGGCCACCGTCCTACCCACTAAAACCTCCCCGTACCCTTTCCGTCTTAACGAGGAGCGCCACGGGATCGCTTTCGCATGCTACCGCGACGAAGCACTTGTAACTTTTTTTTTTTTTTTGTCGAGGAGGAAAGGCATTAACGCCTACCGCCCGGTCCACGACCGGGACGGTTATGTGGGACTCACGGGGCAGAAGGCTACCGTCCTACCCACTAAAACCTCCCCGTACCCTTTCCGTCTTAACGAGGAGCGCCACGGGATCATTAATGACGTTATATACTATATGAGTAAGCATCATAAAATTCTACTTAAGGAGAAATAAAATCTTTTGTTAATTATGAAAATATATCGTAAATATTGTTTTTATCATTATACGAATCTTTAAGAAAAATATTACTGTTTCTCTAAATCGAATAATTTATCGCAATTATTATAATCTTCTTACAAATCGATTTATTATCAAATAAACATATTAAAAAAATATTATCAGATTTTTAGACATTTCTATTCTATTTTAATGTGTATTTTTATTGTAAACTAATCTAAATTTTTAATTCTTCGCATTCATCGCTTTCGCATGCTACCGTGGCAAGCACTTGTAACCTAACTTAACCTATATTTTTCATTATTTTTGCAATTTTTTATAAGAAGAAAAAAAATCTGTTTAAAAAAATAAATGCAATTAGTTTAGTATATAATAGTGTATCCACGCAAAGTTTTTCCAGGAAGAAGAAACGTCAAGCTAACATTTTACATTACCGACGCAAATCACAAAAAAAGTTAAAAATATGTTTGTTAATTTTTTATTTCAGTTATGTATATTTTAATACATCAATATGTATACTACATTGTACCTCACTATGTTTCATTGCGCCCCAAGGATAGTTTTAATGTACCCCAGACCTGTAACAGAGGAACAGAATAATGATTTTAAAATAAAAATATAGTAGGTACTTTTTTATCTCTTTTTAATGACTGTTTATTTGATATTTACGTAAAGCTTTTGCAAGTTTAACAATTTTCTTGAGTTAATGAATAGTTTCATTTTTAAATCAAAATGACTTTTTCGTTTCACTGTGCCCCACCTTCCAATATTTATGCGTGAGTAATGAAGTGAGTTCACAGAATAGCACTGTGCTGGTCGCCATGAGCTAAATTAATTATTTCTTAACAATATATCCGCTTACCAAATACAATCTTTACTTTATATATTTTAATTAATTGTTAAATAACTTGTTATTGTTAGGTTCACTCCATGTTTGAATGTATAAGTGGAAATTTTGTTGGCTTATGTGAAACTTATTTTGTTACCAAATGTTTATGTATTATATTATGCTGTATGTTTCCCAAAATAAATAAAATAAACAATTGATTATTATTATATACCGTTGCTGCTTTATCAGAACTTATATATATTATTGTAGAACTTCTTGAAAATAATCTAATTAAAAATATTGTATGAAATATTTACTTGATAGGAACGCTTAATATTATTTTTCTACAAAAACAACTGCTGATCATGTTTAATATGTAGTTTAATATACCGATTATTTCACATTTACTTATAATGTTAAAATCATCACCATGTGCGAGATTCATAATTTTATCCTACCTAATAATAATAATAATACCATATAAAATAGTAACAAATAAACTTCGTTAAGTTTTCTTCGTACGAATCTGAGGGGGAACAGGAAACAGGAGAATTTTTGTCCACCAAGACAAAATCTTCATAATCCGAATTCTTAATACTAACGAACAAGCTCGCTACAGCTTAGAGCCAGTTAGTTCAAACGACCGAATTGTGTTTAAATAATAAGATCATTTATAATACAATTAAATAATTAGGCCATGAGAAAAAAAAATTTACTAAATTGTGCTTATTTATGACGTAAAAACATCAATGAACCCTCCTTCGTCTATTTCAACAATAGGTTTAACCTTGGCCCAAGTACTTGTTTCATAGATTACAAATATACATAGTATTTCATTATTTTACAACAAAAGCCAGCAATAAAATAGCAGTTAAAACAACCGCAGATAATGAAGTTGGTCAGTTTATCTTGACACAGAATTAACACATTATTCCAAGAATTCTATTTTTTATGCATAAAGCACCGCCCAGCGTATTTTTTCATGCGTTTCTTTATTATTGTTTACTTAGGTTCTGTCTAGGGCACACACTTATATGTGTGAGTGGTGGCTCATCGCACATTTGTCCCACATTATGAGACAGACCTTCTGAAAAAGGTGGCCCGTTATTTGTTTTCTTTTTAATATAGGTAAATGTTCACCGCCACGCATAACCAGTGGTGCTATAAACAATATCAACCATTCCTTACAGCGCCAATAAGCCACCAACCTTGGTAACAAAAATGTCACTTGTGCCTGTAGTTCCACTGGCTCCTTCGCACTTCAAACCGGAAGACAACAATACTAAATATTGCTGTTTGGCGGCAGAATATGTGGTAAACATGGTAGATACGAATAGAACATACGATCAATCAATACAAAAATGTTTAGTAAAGTCCCGTGTTAACTAAGTCGGGGAACCCCCGTCAGGAACCAAGTCCTTTGCGATATGTTTTCATGAGTGAATGGACTTCTATTCTCATACGTACTAAACATACATAAAAAACATAAAAATCGGTCGAGCCATTTCGGAGGAGTTCGACCACAAACACCGTGACACGAGATTTATATATAAATTATTTATTAGGTTGCTATATAAAGAAATGATAGTGTATATATGATAGAATATAATGTATACAAGCATTGGACTCATTAGTGAAGAACTTGACACTACGATCCTTCAAGTCAGGGCAAAAGCCAAAGCCAGGCTATCCATTGTCAAATAATTCAATGCAGATAGCATATGTGTTTGTGAATTTACTTATTAGATGACCAACAAAGTACACAAAAATAGATGAAAGTACAGAATTAACAAATTAAAAATCGGTATATATTGTAGCACAAAAAATATATACATATATATTTGAGTTTATTTATTGTTTTTAATTTATAATTATAATATATAACTTATGTATTCTTATTGGGAATTAGAAATTCGCCAGTTTCGTCCGCGTCACAATCGAAAGCCTTATTAAACGGAATAAAAAGGCCAATGTTATTTATTTTATGTAATAGCTGTGATATAAAGCGCGAAGAAGTAACAAATATTCACAACAAGTTATATTTCGCACTTATAATATTAGTGCGATTATATTATAAGAATATCCTGGGACATTTTTAACACACGGCCATCTGATCCCAAGCTAATATTTGTACTATGGAAACTAGACAACTGATATTCTACATATACTACTTTTCTTTTGTAAATACATAATTATATAGATAATTACACCCAGATTCGGTACAAACGGACATGTTCACGCACACAAATGTCTGTCCTCGGTGGGAATCGAACCCACAACCTTCGTCGTGAAAGGCAAGTATGTACCAACCACGCCAACCAGCCCGTCTATTATTATATTATTATTCTAATTTCTACTAATTAAAGAAACATGAATATGAATTATTGTAATGCCGTATAGTATATACTATATTTGGTGTAGATTTTTCAAATAAAATCAAACAATATTATTTAAGTAAACAAATTGTCACTTTATACTATAACCATTAAATACATATAATTATGTTTATATGTTGTTGTATGTAAGTTACGGATATTACGTGATGGTTTATTTTTAAACACTGTGAATCGTTACATAATGTTTGTTTTGTTAAAGGATTATTGAATATTTATTGCAACTACTATTATGTATCTGATAAGCTAAGACGTCGTGATGCAAAGTTTTAAAATTTCCTTTGATTTTTATTTTGTGATTCGCAACTAATTTTGAATTGGAATCCATAGATTGCATTAATACGGATTTTTGTTTGTTAGTTCATGCGGTGGTTTCATTAGGAAGGAAGTGATTTCAAACCTGTATTAAATTAAATCTAACTACAAATACGATACTATTTATATCATCGACCCCTACTGATGGAAGGACTTGACTAGCAATAATTAATATTGTTGTGTTTCTGATTGAAGAGTGAGCCTGTGTACCCAGATGCAAAAGGGACATAATACCTTACTACCTTAGATCGGTGTCGCATTATTAATGTAAGAAACGGTCAATAGTTCTAACAGCGTCAATGTAGGCGGTATTGATCATTTCCCGCCGCAATAGGCGCCGCCGGGACCAGGGGTTCACAGTACCCTGGGAATTGAGGCCCAGGCGCATAGGCGGCCGGCCGTCAGAGCGTCACGGCAGCAAGCGCAAGCGATCCTGTGGTGCTCCTCGTTGAGACGGAAAGGGTACCGCTGGTTTTTTAGTGGGTATTCCAATGTTCGGGTGCACTCGGCGCCTTAAATACTGGTGAGCCCCCCACTGTTCCCATGATGGAAAGGCGTAATGCGTTTTTCAGCGATAAAAAAAGGCGGTAGTGATCACGTGTCCATTAACCCACCCGCCTACCATCTTCATAAAAAAGTTACGAATACGAATTTACTATTATATTATTATTTCTCTAGAAAATTCCTGCCGATCATGTTTCATACGTTATGTGTTTTAATAATGAAGTAATTAAAATCAATTCATCATATTTATTAAATGTACTATTATTACTTAAGACTTTTAAGATACCAAAGGCTTATAAATTCGCTCCGCTAAGTACCTACTTGAGGCCTTGGATCGGTTGCAGCGACGTGCGGTCCGCATTATTGGCGACGTAAAGGTCACTAACACCCTCGAGCCTTTACAATTGCGTCGAGAGATAGCAGCGCTGAGCGCTTTCTATCGACTGTATCACGGCGAGTGTTCCGAGGAACTATTCTCCCTCATTCCTACTTCCCCCTTCCTTTACAAGTCTACGCGTGCTGGCTCTCGATGTCACCGACTAACTGTGACATCAATTCCATCGCGCACAAAGAAATTCGGCAACTCCTTTCTTTGTCGCACCTCCAAAAAATGGAATTCCTTACCAGCTCACGTATTCCCCTCCTCTTACGACCCTGGTTCCTTCAAACGAGGCGTGAAGAGGCATCTTGCGGGCCGGCAAGGCGGGGGCGGCTAGTGCAGAACCTTCTTCCCGACTGTACTGGCCGTCCTCGCGTTTGGACTCTACTACCACTGAACATCAGGTAGAGTAGAGCCATTTGCCCTCCCGGCTAATATAAAAAAATAAAAATAAATAAAAAAACAAGACATATGCAGGGTTTGTATAATGTCGCCTTTCTTAAAATACATCTAAATCCGCTTAATCCGAATAGCATCATACATAATCTACAAAAAACGAACGCGGTCTTCTTGTACGAACTTTTTGTGCACTGTTTAACTACTGTGTAATATATATATATATATATATATATATATATAAATAATAACTGATTGTGCCTGAAGGTAAGTTCGTCAAACTTAGATATTTTGTACTTTTCTCCAATTAAATGAATTAAGAGAGCGAAATTTGTTGGGGCGAAAATATGTACGTTGCTATATACATATTTATAATGATTTTTATAAATAACTTTATAGCACGTTATATGGACGTCCAACGCCATCTCAGTCATGTACACTATAAGGAACTTCACAAAATTACAACCACAAAAACATAACCATCTTCGCAGGAACAGGGATTTTTTTAAATTATTTTATTAATGATATAGTCTATCTTTGTCTAAAGTTTTTGTAATTATGAAAAAACATATTCTAATATATATGCGACATATATAATTGAAGCTTAGATTTGTCATATAAAGCGTCATAAAACATAAGTGTACATATGTAACATGCAAATGATTGCAGTAGTTTTTATCAGCATATATTGAAACTTTGTTTTCTTAATAAATACTTTTGCAAAGGTATTTAAGTGAGTTGACAAAATTCATAATTTTGACATTCAAACAAGATTCAAGAAGACAAACGCGAACAATTTCATGAAATGGGAAACAAAAATCTCATCCATTCTTACGTTATTCGAAAGTAAAAAGTACAATAATAATTATTCCCAAACTTTGGACACGAGTGGTTAACCTTGAAATGTACCCATGTATGTTAATGTAACTTGACGCAATTGCAAAACCAATGTAACTTCAAGTATATATTCCTATCAGCTAACCGCCCTAACTTCGCATTAAAGGATTTTTATGTAATAGGTAGGACTTGCAAATGGGCCACCTGATGGTACGTGGTCACCAGTGCCCATAGACATTGGAGATGTAAGAAATATCGACCATATCTGACATCGCCAATAGCCAACAACTTTGCGAACTAAGATGTTATGTCCCTTGTGCCTGTAGTTACACTGGTTCCCTCACCCTTCAAACAGGAACACAACAGTACTGAATACTGCTTTTTAGTGGTAGAACATCTGATGAGCGGGTTGTACCTACCCTGACGGGCTTGCACAAAGCCCTACCACTAAGAAAAATGTTACCTTATAATACATCATATCAGACACAAATTGTATGAACATTGTATGCTTTCACGATTCTTTTTTCGACTGAATTTTATTGGTAATTTGATTGATATTGGTCTGCTGTTCATTTATGAAACGATTAAAATTAGGTACCTGACAAAACATAACAAAAAAAATATTAAGTACCCACAAAAAATGTTACGTATTGTCATTATATTTCTAGCAAGATAGAAAACTTTTAAAATAAGGCTCTTTGATGTTATCATTGTTGACTATTTCAACCATTCAGCGAATATAACATAGTCCTTCAAGAAGAGAGTCTGGAGATAAAATAAATTAAAAAAAAACATTATTTAAACTAAAAGGAAAATTAACGACCAGACGTACTTATGTAATGTTTGTGTTCTGATACTGTATTATTAATCTAATTTATATAAAAAATATACTTACAGTATTATATAAGATAATATAGATAAGAAAAATATACTGCATTATTTACTTACAAGCTATTAGCTGGTATTAATTAATGGTTAAACATAACGAAAACTTTGATTTTAGATAACTAACTAAATTTCATATTACGTGTAAGCGGGTTTGTAAAAAAGGCGACGATAACGGACACTTAAAATTGACATACATACATGCACAAATTGGAAGCGCACATTATACACTTTAATTGCGACGTACTCGAGTATTTCAATCTTTAGTTTGCCCGACCGTGACACCAAAACATGCTTATATTACATTGGTAATATTTTTTTCGCATAAGGCGCTTTTATTTGTTTTACCAGTTAAGGTTTTCGGTAAAGATTCAAGTTTTAAGTTGAACAACCTTCAGCCTTTAATTGGACTTTACTTAACGTAATACCAGGCAAGTGAACATGCATTCATTGAGTGGTCTGTTTGCAAATGAATTAAGAAATTATCTATATATTTTTTTATACAAAAGGTTGTAAAAAAAACTACTACTATACATATGTAGTAAAAAAAGGTAGAACCTGTTCATCCAATAGTTAGTTAAATGAGTTGGTGATATCTAGATCAACAACTAGAGATAGAGATATTAATTAATTTAACAACAGGATCCCGGAAAACTTTTGATATGTTTATGTGTGAGATATTATATTTAAAAAAAAATATACGATGACTTCCGAGCCGTTTTCAATAAAATTTAAATATATGCATTGTAAACAACAATTGCGCACTGGCCCTAGAAGCTGAGAATCGTCACAGATTTGTGATCAGTCCGGTCGAATCTGTCCATTCGGCGATCGCCTATTTGTTAAAGTTAATTCCACATAAGTTGAGTTACAAAATTTCCAATAAAAGCTTCTCAGAATTTCACTTTTAGGGTGTATTTTAGTGACGGCTTCTCTAAACTTAAAAAACAATCACATTAATAATCATCTGTTGCCGTGAAAGTTAAGTGTCACTGTAATAACAGACACGAGGGATTTAATCACTTAATTTTCTTTTCTTAAGAAAAGAAAAAAATATATTATTGCGTATCTCTTTCAATAGATCAAGAAATATGAATAAATGTTATATGTATAAAGTTAACGTAAATGCAAGCTGAATACTGGAGGTGATTTAATTAAAATATTAAAAAAAGAACAATACATTTACATACATAGTTATTACATTTAATTATATTTGTTAATGTCAGAATACATCTTTTGTCATTTTCTTTTCAATCTCGTTTATTTAATAATCATACTCAAACAATTCGTGATTAAAACTTCTATTGTAATTACCCGTATTTTATTAGTCTGTAATTTTCATTGTCCTTAATTTAAACAAAGCCTTATTTGTGTTTTTACATTATAAATTATAATCATTAAATACTACGAGAAATATGTTTGTTTAAATTTAAAATTTATATAAATATATTTTAACACTGTAAGGTCTTACGTGGAGTGTGAATTTATTTCCCTAAGTGAATAAGAACGAAATATGTAATTATAAAAGAGTATTATTTACACTTAATTTATAGCCGAAATGGCCTAGAGGTAAGAACGCGTGAATCTTAACCGATGATCGTGGGTTCAGACCCGGGCAAGCACCACTGAATTTTCATGTGCTTAATTTGGGATTATAATTCATCTCGTGCTTTACGGTGGAGGAAAACATCGCGAGGAAACCTGCATTTGTCTAATTTCACTGAAATTCTGCCACATGTGTATTCCACCAACCCGCATTTGAGCAGCGTGGTGGAACAAGCTCCAAACCTTCTCCACAAAAAGAGGAGAGGAGGCCTTAAGCCCAGCCGTGGGACATTCACAGGCTGTTACGGTTACGGTTATGGTTAATAACAATACTATCTTAAGTCAAAAACGACTAATACAAACAAGTTTGTTTAGTATAATTATTTTCAATATTATTTATATAAGTGAAATGAGTTTAAATGAAGAATATCAATTTCAATTTATTTCAGGTATGCTTTACCGTATCACAGCGGCTACCACACCGCCGTCTTCAACGGTGCTTGGCACCCTGTCGCCAATTTTGTCACAATATTGTTTTAATTAAAGCTAATATTATTGATGTGCGTCATTTATGAGATACAAATTCCCGCCCGCGGCTTAGCCCGCGTGAAAGGTGGGGGGGGGGGGAGGCATTAGATACCCTATTTCCTTCTCTATACGCCTGACAATTTGTATGCAAGATTGCGGGCGACAACTAGCATAATATCAAACTAACTTTTGTCTGAAGTCACGTGCGAACTAATGCCAAAATAGCACATTAATACCTATGTTTTTCGACACCATTTGAAAAATTATTAATCAGCCACATTATTTATGTTGTTTTCTAATTCTCTTATAATAAGCCACCAATAAAACGAGCTTTATTAAAATTTGTTTAGTATATTCTACGATTTCAGTATTCCGATTTTTTCAAACAATATATATCTGTAATAAAAAAAATTGTAACCTCTTTTTGTTTCGAAATGAAGATTTTCGGTTTTGCCGTCATTAAACATATTATTATTTTTAATATCCATGTTATTCGTAACGAATTTCAAAATAATCACTTAATTGTTGAGCGTTGAATTATTTTTCGAAAGACGTTGAAGACACATTAGTCCAGTCAGATAAAAAACGCGTAGTGTTTACTTCACCTCATGTAAGAAGTGAAAATTATTGTCAGTTAGCAATATAAATTAAGGTATCAGAACTTTATCTTATATTCAAAACAATCCTTCTTTTAATATTTCACTCTAAATTAAATCTGCGATTGAATTAACTTTGACCTAATCAATAAAAAATTGAATGTTGAATCTATTGTTTTAGTTAAAGAAGTTTTCACTATTACAGAATTATATTTAAAAACCTAGCTTGAAACCTTTTATACATATCGCGTATGAAGCGAGTTGTTACTACTGACTACTACCTGACTGCTATATCAATGCACAGCCCAAAAGGCTAGTATCATGAAAATTTGCTTACAGGTTCCTTTTACGCCGTAGGGAAGGATTTTTGATAATTTAACCTCTAAGGTTTCACAGAGGATGAAAGGAAGAGCCGAGTAAAGCCACGTTTAAGCAGCTAGTATAATATAGTTCTGTAAAATAACTCAAAGATAGAACGTAATTAAAAAAAGTTTAATATATTCATGAATCAAGCACATCGCCATGATTATGAATTATAAAACTACTTTCGTTATTGTGTTTTTAATATGAAAAGTAAAATAAAATTATGATTAAACTCAATGTCTTTCATTAGATAAGTCGTGTTTCTCTCCACTTCTAAATAAAACAATTAAACAAAGTTACTAACTAGTACATTGTACGTATCCTGATTGAATCCGTTCTAACCTACGTGCGTTGCCTAATCAAGATAGATTGCGACTTGCGAGTCAACGATCATCACATAATTTCAAACTCTTTTTGAATATAATGATGAATGATTGATTTATTTCGAATAATTTATTTCTTAACAAACTAACAATTGATTTAAAAAAATATATAAGTATTCCACATATATTTATTTCCACATATCAAAAATATACGTGGAATATTTTGTTCCATTTGAACATTATTATCACATATACCAATTAATGTAACAAAATAGACCAATAAATTATTTTATGAGTACGTAGTACCATCACCAAGATGGCAGTTCCAACACTCAAGGGTTAGTACTAAAATTACCTTCAAGCCCATTGATATGATAATGGACGTAAGGGACATTGGGCTTTTAATTCAATCTATTAATTATTTTTTAAAGGAACACAACATTTACACATATTTTACGAAATAAAGTCAAATTTATTATTATTATATTAAAAACAAATGAGGTTCTTATATAAAGTTAAAATCTTGTGCATAATTTAATTGTATTATATTAATAATGATTTTGAATATGTTTTTTTAATTAATAAAAAATCAGATATGGTAGCATTACATCAAATATTAAGATAATTTTAATATTGCGAAACGATTAAGTTACAACATTAATTACGAAGAATATGTTAGAACTATCAATTTTATCTTTTCTTTACTAATTATCGGATATTAAACCATTCATATAAATGTTTTTTTTTTTAATTATGAGGCCGCTGACCCGTAGGTTTCGGGTTCAATTCCCAGGTCCAGCCAATAAAAAGTTATCGGGCTTTTCTGTCAGAAAATTCTCAGTAGCCGCCCGGGGTCTGGAAATTGGAAGTGTACACTCCCGTGCTTCGGAAAGCGCGTAAACTCTTCCCTGTCGTTTCGGATTGCAGTCCCATCGAATTATGAGAGCTAGGGAATAGATAGTGCACCTATGCTTGCGCACACACTTGTGCACTATAATATCTCCTGCGCAGTTGGCTAATCTCTCTTGAGATTGGTTACCGTGGCCGAAATCGGTCTGGACGACCTTATTTTTTTTAATATGCCATCAGTTTCCGCCATCCATAAACATTGGCAATGTATTAACTATACCTTACATCTTCAATGCATAACCAACCTTGCGATCTAAGATTTTATGTTCCTTGTGCCTGTGCACTACCTCACTCACCCTTTAAAACAGAACACAACAATATTAGGTATTGCTGTTTGGCGGTAGAATTTCTGATGAGTTAATTGTATCCAATTGAATGGGCTCGCACGACGCCTTACCACCAAATAAATCTAAATTTAAGCTATTGATTATGATGTCTTCTTGATCTTTTTAAGCTAAGGGAGACAACTACGCACGACATGTTATAGTACACAATATTGAGTGCGCAGGACGGCAAATCCGAGATGAGCGTAAAAAAATCAGACTCAGGAACCACTCGTATTCTGCGACCTTATAAGCCACTACACCAACGACACAGTCAAAAATAAATTGTGTATACTTACCAAGGTCTACTGATAAAAATTCACACGGAAACAAATATGTTTGCCTAATATTTAAAGGTTTTCAATCTCAGAATCTAACATTGATAACATTGTCGTATCTACAATGATTACGAAACTATAATTACATTCGATCACTGTACGTGAGAATCACTCGCAATCGAGATCTTTAAGCCTTTATCGCCTGCAGGTTGTTTATTATAGCCGCGCGCGCGCATTTGCGGCTCATTTCGTATTGGAGAACGCCGTGCGCGCCTGGCTCGCAGCCACCAACCAGGAGCCTTCTGAATGAGGTTCCAAATTTAAATTTTCGTACGAACCTATAGTACATTAATGGTTGTATAGATTTGCGTTGTGTTAAATAATTGTGTTCAGTGTAAGAACTTTTTGTGGAATTATTTGAAAATGAACGGTAAGTTTTTTTTTATGAATTATAGGCTATTATCAGTAATTAAAGATGAAAGGCATTGGTATTTTAAAAAGGCAAAAAGTAAGATAATATCTTTCTAAGCCTTGACTTAATAATCAATTGTAATTATTTAAGTACAATTTTAAAAGAAGTTTTTTTAATGAGTTAACCGTCTTTATTATAAAATTTCTTGATGGCCAGAATGCACTCAAAAATAAAATAATCGTAATGATAGAGACGATATCTTTTCTTTGAATTAAAGATATTAACGTTAATTTAATTCATATCAAATTAAAGCAGGCTTATAACGTAAACGTTTATTAATTTACAATAATAAATATAATATATATAATTTTTATGGCTAAAAAAAAAACAAATCGTTAAAGGAGGTAGTTACTTCTCGTACATAGGTAACCAATTAATTAATTATTGTAAACACGCAGTTCTTGTGACGCTATCACAATTAGTAAATGGATAGGCAACCGTAACTGTCAAAAATACAATTTAAAAAAAATACGAAATTCACTACCTATTTCGTAAACATTGTAACTATATTTATAATTCTATGCGTGGCGCTAAAATGGTCGATATAAATAAAGGGTTATTGATACCTTTTGATAATCAGAAAATAAACAATTAACAGATGTCGGCTGTTTTGTATAAAACATGCATTTTTTGCGTAACATTGTTGGTTATGTATTAGTTATTATATATGTGTATTAGTTATGTTAAGCTTACAGATAAACTTTTTTTTTATTTCGCAAATGGCAAAATGACAGGACACAAAACAACATAAGTTTAAGATGATGATTTGCTTGTTTACACTTTAGTAATGGTACTTATAATATATAATACTTGGTGCTAGGGCTGGTGAGTCCGCCTGGGTCGATACCACTTATTCTATCGACAAACAGCGATAATGTATTGTTGTGTTCCATTTTGAAGGGTCAGTCTTAGTTACTAAGGGAGGTGGCGCATTAGCGATATAAGGGATGGTTAATAATTTAATAATGCTAGTCTTTAAATACCATTAAAAATTCATATATTTAAAAAAATACACATTTATTAATAAAAGCACAAGGTTCGATTTCGATGGTGATACGATTTGGTGATATTTTTTTATATAATAATTTATAACAAGAATACTCTTTTAAATAAAATTAATTGGTCATACCAAATATCACGGTGTTTATAGAGTCGTATAAATATATAAATAAACATACACAATTTATGTATATTTTTAAATTTAAGAAGAGTAAATATGTAAAATTCAAATTTCGAAACATTAGCTTGAAATTGTTTTGATAGATTTTTTTTATATACATAGTTATTTATTTAGTATTATTTTCTTATTCGAAAACTTGTTATTTTCCTATAACCATCTTAGTGTGGTTGAAAGGATGTAAAGGGCCTTTATTTTCCATAATGCGTCATTATAATTGTGCATGTTATTATGACGCAACACATAATTATGCTAGAATATCTATTTAATTGTTTGTATCATTAACACATTTATGAAAATGTAAACAAATACGAATATAACCTTAACGAGACTGAAAATTAAGAATGGAAAAATTATTTACTTTAGTTTTAATGTAAGTATTGGAAGTCTTATTTATTTCGAAACTTCTTTCATTTCGCAAGATGGCCATGTAGTATATAATGTATTTTAAAAGATATCACTTCGATTAGGATTGATGTATGCATTTTTTACTAAATTAGAATATCAATAAATTTTACAGTTTTTTGTATGCATAAATAAATTAATATGGCCTTTGTTGACAGCATGTAGCAGATAAATATGCTAAAACTTTCGTTCTGTCGTAAGTGAGCCATTATAGAGACAACTGTGCTTTTTCTAAACACCAATTTAATGTATTCAAAAATGCATTTAACATTGCAATTCTACAAAAGAAAAATGTGCCTTTTCCCTTTATTTGATAACAAATACTGAAAAATTTTCTTCAATTTTCGACGTTCATATCAATGTAAACTTCAGGAAGAGAAAAAGCTCATTCAAGGCTTTCAAATAATTAATTTTGACAAAACTATGATGATTGTATCAATATCCGCCTGGAAATGATTCCTGTTTCAGTAGTAAGATCGCCTTTTTTATCATTGTTTACTGCTTTGCATATTGTAATCATTGTTGTATTGTATTCAAATACATTTTCGAATGAAATATGAAACATGAAGAACGAACATTTATTATTATTTTATGAATAAAATAATAATATTAAGGAGGAAGATTGACACGTGGGTCACGTGATGATAAGTGGTCACCACGTCACGTTACTAAGACTTACCTTTCAAACCCGAACACAACAATACTAAGTATGTACAATACAGGCTATCCTGTAATTACTAAAACAAACAATGCAAGCGCATACGGAAACTGCTAACAATTAACATGTATTTTAGAAGCAGTGTGTAAAATGCCATTTAAATACAATCGGCCATGCTAAATTGTGTTGCATTTTGAATTTTTAAATACATCTCTAAATACTCTAAATGAAAATTTTCATTTCCAAGTAGAATACGTGAATTTTAGCCGATGGCTCAATACCTGGACAATGAATTTTTTTTATATCATCGCGCGGTTAATTAATTTTTTATTATTATAATGGGTAGACGAGTAAATGGGTCATTTAATGGTTAGCATTCTCCACTGTCCATAGACAATAGCACTCTAAGAAATATTAACAACCCTTATGATTTGCCAACATTGGCAACAATGATGTTATATCTCTTATGCCTACAATAGGTATTGCTGTTTGGTGGTAAAATATGTTCAGTGCTTAGGTACCCTACCAAGAAGTACTTAATTATAACTTACTTTACTTAAAACTACTTCTTCTTCCTAGCGTTTTCCCGGCCTAGTACTGCCAGGGTCCGCTTTCCTACATCTTTGCCTCCACTTTGCCCGATCTAAAGCGTTGGCTTTAGTGAAACTACTTAAAACTACTAACGTACTTAATTAAAAAAAACCTCCTCGACTTATACAGAAACATAATGTAATTTCTTTAACAGATTATGTGTCAAATATAAGTTAACCTTCGAAATCTTTTTAGTGGATACAAAATCTCCAACTATCAATTTATCAACCGGTTTTAAATGGTAAGTGTATTGCATACAGATTACCAAAATCTTTCATAACTTGTTTACATATAACAATATATTTGTTATTTACAATGCAACCTTGTCCGTTTGTGAAATGTTTTTGGTATACCACAACAAGTGCTATCGAATAGGCCCTAGACATTCTTCTCAAAATTTTTTACATGTCTCATAATATCCAACATATATTCGTATGATGAACAAATAAATTCAAAAATGTTTTTGAATTTCCTTCGTACAATTATACATCACAACCGTTCTCTCAAGTCTTACTCTATCCTTAAAAAAATTAAATGAGATAGAATTTAGCACATACAAAAAGAGATAAAGGATAACGATAATAATTTCTTAAAATTCATTCTTTTTTTAGAATACATTCGAAATTTAAAATAAATTTTAAGCAATGCAATTATAGCCTTGAATGGTAATGCAATAGAGTATGAGATATTCCAATCTTATGTCTCAACCAACCAGTCCTTACGAATAGTAGACATGGGACGGGAGAAGCAATGTAAAGCCGGTTACAGACTAAAGTTAGGTAAGGTCTCACTTTTTACCATTAATTTTTACACAAACACCAGTCATTTCGTAGATAATTTCGATTTATTTATGTGACCACATGTGACATTGACATTAATTTTATATATCTATCAAAACATTGGAATTCAACCTTGAATAAAATGAGACCATCGGCCGATAGACTTTCTTAACGACCGAAATCGTGATGACACGGAATAAATTAACGTTTAATAACAGTATAATATTATTATGACGGATAATAACAGCTTCTAGCCACTTCTAAAAGTTGAAGATTGTCTTTAAAATTTATTACATCTTTATATTTTAATATTATTGTTTCATCATTCTTATTTCGAAATCGTCATTGTATTTACCAAGAGTTTTGCAAGACAAATACAGAGACGCATTGGGTGTTGGGGACTTGCAACGCACTCCTCACTCATCAATTCTTCTACCGCTAAACAGCAATAATTTTGCTGTGTTCGGGTTGGAAGGGTGTGTGATAACAGGCACAAGACAAAATACTCATATATCATAATGCTAATCTTATTAACTAATCTACTTAATAATTTTCGTCAATGGTCATCTTGTACTTGGACCACTTACCATCAGGCTACCCACTAAGCCGTTTGCGTTCCATATTTAAAAAAAAAGGTTAGACTTATAAGGCAGTTTTCATTTATAAGGTACCTTTCGCCATGTAAATTCCCAGATATGAATGTATGTCCCTGACTGTGGAACTAAATTATCAAAATCATATCAATATAATTTAGATACTCTATAAATTATAAAATGAAATAAACTAAAAAATCTTAATATTTATAACATTAATTAAATTAATGCATCATAATATTAGCTTAACGAATAACACAATTGCTTTAAAATAAACATTTATCGAATAAATTCAACGTGTTACCTTCACGAAATTTTTATACACATTTGACCTTTCATAAAGTGGTTGTCAAATACTTTAAATGCCGCTTGAATCTATATATAGGATTTAATGTTTTGAAAACAATAATATAGTAATTACATTTAACCCTGAAAATGTTACAAGAAACCTTTCAAACAGTTAATTATGATTAATTCCCAATCAACTTTAAAAAAATATTAGTTTTCACCCACGTGTTATCCTCTAACCATCCATCCATGTTAGGGGGGGGGGGCGAGTAGATGTTAGATATGAAAATAAAGCCTTTATAAGGATATAGGCTATATTATTAAGTAAGCTTGAATACTAAGGCCAAGGAAGGCCTTGGGATTCAAGCTTACTTCATACATAAAGACAAAGCTTGGTTTCTACGATCCAGTACATCCTTCACTGACTTCTCTTCTTTTTATTCGGCACTTTCTTGTAAAACAATATTAATGAAACTATGTCAGTTCTGTACACTTATTTCAGTGTGTCGTCTGTACGGTTATTACTAGACATGATTTATGATGAATCGAAGTCATTTTTGCTATTATTACATATATCATAACGATATGAATGTATCATAAAAATTATATGTTCGTAATTAAATATCGCTTACAAGCCCTTAAACAGCACATTTTATTCCAACCATTGATATACGGATACGGCACAGTTACTCTTTATTACAGGTTATTAAGCCTATCCATGAGGACAGTACATCAACCATTGTGTTGTACTACAGCACCTTTTATGAAATCAATTGATTATTGTATAGCAAATTTTATCAAAATCGATTCAGGGGTTTAGCCGCAAAAGCGTAACAAACAGACAGATAATTTATAATATTAGTACAGGTAGTAGTAGTTCTCAGCAACCATAATATGTTGTGCCTTAGTTGAATCATATCCGTTCTCGCATTTCATTGTTGGAATTTTACTTAGACTTATAAACAGCTGATTGGCACACCGACAATCATGATAATATTAATTATGACGGAAACCAAATGTTTTTAACGTGCAACCATATTTCGTCACCATATTAACACCTCATAATAATATCATTTAAGGTAATTGTTAGTAGGTCATCTGACAATTCTATCACAAGTTCGAGGGATAAATCTTTACTAATAATAATATAACTGTATATTTGTTTGTTTGGTCATCACAACTAGGTAACATAATGGTATATTTTATGACTTTTAGTTGTGGCATTTGGGCAAAGATTACTTCACTTAACATAAAAGTATCCTGAGATTTAAACAAGGACAGGCTTAGTAATGACGGTATTTAAAGAAAAAATTTACGTGAACGGAGTTAAGGGGAACAGATATAAAAATGTATCTTTGAAGAGAAGTTTTGAAGACCAGACATTCTACCGCAAAACAGCAGTACTTGGTATTGTTGTATTTCCGTTTGAAAGGTGAGTTAGCCAGTGTAATTACAGGCACAAGGGACATAACATCTTAGTTCCCTAGGTTGATGACGCATTGGCGATGTAAGCGATGGTTAAAATTTCTTTCAATGCCAATATCTAATGCCAAAATGCCAATGGGCGGTGGTGTCCGGCTACCATCAGATGTACCCGTTTGTTCGACCGCCTACATAATCGAAAATAAGTGTAATGTCTGTACTTGTAAAGTTTTATTGTAGTGTAAATTTGTTGTAATTTTTATTTTATATATTACAATAATATAAATATACAAATATTATGTTTCTATAACGTGTACTGAGTTGCATGCCCTTCAATCTATTTCTTATACCAATCAAAACAAACACTTATCCCATTTGTGTATAGAACAAATAGTATGTATTTTCTAGTTATTTAATTGTATCTCTAGAGTGAATTTAAAAAAAATGTTTATTTAAATATTCATAGCGAATCACAAATCAATGAATTAAAAAATAAATAATATATTGAATCAGTGTTGTAATGAGAGCACCGCCTTTGAAATGTTCGAATCTCGATAGAATTTTAAATATATATAATATATAAATTATCCTGGTCCGGTCATTTCTGCTTTCCGCAGACTTGGCACCGTTAGCACCGGCGTTGTCGACACTAAGCTGCTAAAATCATGACATCATCACTCGCAAATAAATAAAACACACTATTTACTTTACATTAAATTAAATTGACTTCATTAAATGATATACAGATAAATATTATATTCAAAGCTTATCACAGTTAAATTTTTATTAATAAGTGTTCAAGTCTTCGTGGTAGATCTATAAGTGCAAAATGATTCAACATTTTAAATCGTGTTTATAAACTTAAGACAAAAGAAAAAAAAAACATAATTCCTTCTATTTTCAAATAATTTAGGTTATTACTGTTATAAATCGTTACAAAGTGTATGGGTTGTGTAAAATTTGGTTTAATGATGGTAATAAAATTTAAACATCAAGATTTTTGGAGGAGTTTTGATTTCAGTCACATGATAAATAAAATAACTACGAAAATTAGGTCAATGTTCTGTGGAATATAATAGTTATAATATCTTCAAATAAATAAATAGATTGAATATTAATGTATTTTTTATTTTTAAAATTTTGTTATGTTTTAAAAAAGTATATATGTTGATGCAAATATTAAAATATTATAATATGATAATAACTCACTTAAAATTGCATATTTAATTATTTAAATCAATATTCAAACTAAAACGAAGTAGATATTCATTTGAAATTATAATAATATTAATATTGTGTTGAAAATATTAATTGCAATGATTAATAAGTAAAAAATGATGTATTTATTAATTTTTCATTTTCTTCAGTGAAGTTCAGTTAAATTAATTTAAACATGTTAAAGATCGTCAACAAAATATGAATATAAATAGATTATCTAAACATTCATAAAACATATTATAGAAATTAAAACCTTCATGACAATAAATAAATATATCCTTAAGTTTTTATTGCTAATTTAGTCTGGATAACATTAAACAGCAATATTTAGTTTTATTATTTACGGAGTAAATTGAAAATACATCTAATCACTATATCTAATATCTCCTACACATTTTTATCCGCAACCAAAATCGGTCAAGAGACGCGTCATTATGACAATGGGATTAGAAGACTCGACTACACAACAAACTGTAGGTTGTTTTCAAATTTCGTTTCAAAAAAAACAAGTTTCGTTTTCAAATCCCAAATCATCTTTTAGTTTTCAAGTGCTTAAGGTATTGTCAAGTTTTAATGGTAATGGTAAAGTAAATCTTAAGTACTAAACTTAGTTACTATTTATCAGCGTGCTATGAAGTATCGTGTATAATTTTTTATTGTGCTAAAATAAGTCACTTCAACAAAAAGTCATTGACACTAGTTTAAGAGAACGTTGTCCCTTCAGCGAGACATTGACGGGTTGTTATTTTCAAAACGACAATTAATTGTTTTTTTTTTATCGGAGAAGGGTTTCAGGGCAAATCTGATCGCGCAATGCCAACTGCCAATTCAGTTGTTTTGTTCCGGTTGAAAGGATACGCGACCCAGTTTAATTATTAAAAATACAAATATTTAAAAATTAACAAAACACCGAAGGTTTATTCATACAAGTTTCCGGATACGAACTATATTTACATTAAGTTCTCGTTAATATTTTATTTTAAACAACTTTCATACAATCTTTTTTTTTAATCAATTAAATATATCTGCTAATATTGAATTCGTATATTTCGGCAAGAGATCCAAAAAAGACGGTTTCAACAGACTATATTAAGCATTTCGGCAATATTGATCTCGTTATCAGTTTAAATAAAATAAATACTTACTTATGATTTCTGATTTTTTGCTGAGATTGAAGCTTATTTCACCACATTGCAGCCCAAGCTGCATTGGATTTGGTATACATTAAGAATAATTATAAAAATAAAGTTCCTGTCCTAACGGTCCAACGTTATTGAAGTCTATTCTATCTCAAACATATACGAACATATTTTTTATAATATATAAGATACAAAAACAAATATAATAATCAATTAATTAGATATAAGTATTCATAAAATCGAGCCATTTTAATAACATAAATTTTCCATGACAATCTTTAACTCATAAATTGTATAGTTTTAAATTATTCGCATATTCATTTTATAGTTCTCGCACTTTCGTAACTGACCTTACTTCTTTAACGCGCAATATTGAATGATAACATTTAGACCAGTCGACCATGGATGATAAGGAACTTGGAGAAAGTTAAAAATTAAATGTCAAATTGTATCAATTCTGTTTCCTGATCTTTTGAAGGGCGAGGGCACTTTTTAATGGATTGACCTAATATGGCAGACACGAGAACACATGGAATTAAAAATGGTGATCGAATTTATAGTACTAGTTGTCCGTCCCGACTTTGTAATTCCAAAATTTATACAATACAAGTCAATGTTATATACATTTCTTCAACATAAAATTTCAAATATCCTTTCTTATGTTTCAAATTTAAACTTTCATATACACATACACGTTGTCATACAGAATAGTACATATTGTACCCAACTCCTGCCCCCCCCCATACACGTACGAAGCCGCAGCTAAAACTAGTTCATTGTAAATTAAAGGCCTTCTTCGGTGGTCTATTGATTACCTGTAGTAAATGTGGACCATGCACAGACCTAATTATTTGAAATAGGATTCTGCGCCTGATCCGAGTCCACTGATCAGCCAGAAAATGAGAGAGCCTACTACTACTAACGAGTGTATATGTGTTCGCTCACAAACGTTCGCACTATGATATCGTCATCGTGTTTGATTATTCTTTGATATTAGCCGTTGCCGAAATTCTGCTAGGATAAGTTTATATGTTGTGATAATATTTGAAATATACATGTTACGTTGGTACCAAATACAAAATTGATATGGATGAAGTTGTTTTTCTTTATTTTGAAAACACAAATAAACTGAGTTCTTATATTTAAAAATACAGTGTCATTTTCTTTAAAGAACGTGCAGTTCTCATCGCAATTCCTATTAAATAAATAATATATTTTTCAACCTTCGTCAGTCTACCGCTTGATAAAATATTAAAAAGCTTAGTTTTTCTGGCGACAAATCTGCACATGATTATAATTATTCCATACTAGTTAATGTCTAAAGATAAAGGGCATAAAATATATGCAACGGCTAATTCGGCACATTGGAAATTAAACAATAACTAAAGTTCGGAAATAATTAAGTCCTAAAAAAAAATCTGAAAGGAATCGGATCTTGGGTTACCGCCTTGATAAGGTTTTTTTTTAAAAACTTGGTAATTTTTTTTTTTTTTACAAATAAAAGTTGTATATATTGTTCTTTATACAAAATAATAATATATTATCTCGTCTCGTCATCGTAATATGATTAAACCTTAAAGTTTTTTTTTTTGTTATTTTCTATTTGCATTCAACCAATATATTTGAACAATAGCCTGCAGTTAAAATTATAACGCTTAGTAAAGATATTTTAAGAATTACTGAAAAGATTATCACTTATGATATCTTAAAATAGCGTATGTTAAGTGTTAACTAATTTATAAATAAATTAAAAAGAATATGAGTTCTTAAAATATATACTCATTATAAAAAATATAGTTATTTAATCAAACTTTTTATTTTATTTCTTTCTCCACAGACTTTTGACTCTTTTTGTTCCCTTTTTTATTTTAAGTTAAATGACTTCTTAGAAATAATACACAAATTTAATCTACCCTATTTTATAATTTAAAATCAACAAATTACAATCAATACATTAAGTAATTTAAATGATGAACTAGTAACAAAAATCAACTAAAATGACATATAACCTATGACAAAGTAATTCTTCTTCTTCGCGCTAAAAAGGAAAAATTGTCATTGTGACAGACGATCAAGCATTTATTTTTTATAAATAATATACAAGCGAACCATTCTTATTCATACCATCGAATCAAGAATTAAGGTAAGAACAATAAATAATTATTATAGTTACTAATACGCGTGTGCGTCTTTGTAACCTAACCGGGAAAACCGCCAAAGATGCTCGCGCTAAGTCCCGAGAGTCCTGAGGCTTAATCAGCCCTCAAACAAAATATTTTCATGCGTCTTGTAAGATAATTATATACTTTTTTTGTGGTAATGATACATATAAACAAAATAAAGTTTTGTTAACGATAAACAGCGTTCATATTAAGTAGAATCAAATTAATTACATAAATTAAGTTTTGATTGTTATAAAATCACGCAGGCTCTACGCACGCACGTCTAATAGTATTAATTATATGATTTAGTGGGTTTATTTTCACATTATGATAAGTTTTAGTCATAAGCAAATTAGAAGTTAATATTATGTCAATGTAGTCAGAGAAAAATCTGTCAATATGTCATACAAATAGATACTCGAAATCGAAATCGAATACTTGTACATTTGTATAATATATACTAAAATATCCGCAATTCTATGTTACGGGGGAAATTGTTGTATTAGTCAATATATATTTGTTGCATTGTGGTTTCGACTTAGTATTATAGAGCCAATGTACCTTAACCCGTGGTGTGCTTACAAAGCCGACGAAGTGAGTTTTTGACAGATTTAGCAATTTCCAAGTAAGGTTTCAGAAGGCCGTACTAAAAAATTCTTTCAGGCGGCTTATATTGGACTAAGCCCAAATACAACCTTGTAAATAAATAGTAAATACAATGTCATTTTAATTTATATAACAAATAACTTATGCTAGTGTCTGACCAGCAAGCATGTTGTCTATTGTTACATTTTTTTCTCTAATATAATTTATGCCTTTTTACTGTCTTAGCAATATTCTTAAACAAAAATTCTATGCTTTCAGGTAAAATTTACTCATACCAATAATTTTTTTACGACTCTACAAGTATTGCATATTTTTTATCACTTCTGTATTTTTCTTTAATAAATAATAAAGTATTTTGGTGTTAGTCAAATATCTTCAGTCAAAATTTAGTCAGTTTTATGAAATATTAATTTATTATGAGCTTCTAAGCTTATTTAACGTTAAAACCACAGCAAATTAAAATAAACTTGACCTCATCAAAGCTGTCACCATACAATATCAACAGTGCTAGTGAGAGTTACGTCAGCGGTAATGACATTGCTATTATTATGTCAGCTAGCTCTATACTGCGATGAGTAGAGTTGACGTAACACGCGCTAGAAACATCAACACGTCAAACTTTCAAGCGATTTATAAATTGTTTTTTTTTTGTCGTATATTGTTACCATTAAATTATTAAATTGTTAGATTTAAATACAAAAATGTATTAAGATTACCTGATGAATAAATAAAAATGTCAAACAAAAAGCAGCTTACTAAAAAAAACAAGTAGATAAGATTCGGAACTTACTGTAAGTTCACAGCTAAGGCACTATGTCAATATTTTTTCAGTTTAACCAATATCGTCTGTTATCTAAATACCTTAATAACCATCGTTATATACGCAGTCACGGTAGCATGCTAGCGAGCGAGCTTGCGATCCCTTAGCGCTCCTCGTTAAGACGGGAAGGGTACCGCTGGTTTTTTACTGGTATTCCGATGTTTGGGGCACACTCGACTAAAATGATCGATGAGTTTTTTTTTTAATATTGAAACTTTATGAAACATGTCAATGCTATGTTTAATTTTTGTCAATTCGTTATATTTAGCACATAAATGCATATACTATATTCCCAACATAGAATGTTTTTGTTATCATCGGGGATTTGCGTGGAATAGTTGAGGATATTCGATGAAGTTGGTCGCTGCACTTGTAATTGATTTTATGCAGTAAACATTGATCAAGAATATCCTGCTAATTACGAAGTGACATTAACTTATATAGCTAGTCGCTGATTGTATTAGAACTATGTACAAATCGCATAGATTTATTTTTCTTTCCAGCAACTATGTCAGTTGCTATAATCAAGCTACATATATACGCACTAATAAAACAATAGAACAGTGAGAGGTCAATGACTTTAATGTTTATTGTGTTACAATTGTGTTTAATTCAAACGCAACATATTCTTAAAGAACTTATCCAAGGTTTTTCAACTCGCACGGTAGAATGATTGTTTT
This sequence comes from Nymphalis urticae, assembly GCA_905147175.2. Classification (NCBI taxonomy): domain Eukaryota; kingdom Metazoa; phylum Arthropoda; class Insecta; order Lepidoptera; family Nymphalidae; genus Nymphalis; species Nymphalis urticae. Next base: position 9,683,416 of record LR989987.1, on the reverse strand, counting down.
ATTGACTAATCGTATATTAAATTTTTTAAGCAACCATCGATTAACGGTGACCTGACAATTTATAGCTTAATAAGAGGTCAAGGACCTTTATATAAATATGAGAATGCGTTTTAAAAAAAATTAAGTAAATTATGATAGTCATTTGGTTTAACATATTGATTATACGTCTATAATACTTTGATTGCCAACAAGCCGTCCATTTGAATTTGTTCATATTATATCATGTTGGCACTGACTTTTTAAATTATTTTTTTCATATAACATATTCACGACAAAGCTAACGCAATCGATGAAACTAAAGATATAAGGGTAAAAAAAATAATCCATGTAACTATTACTTCTATTATTTATTATAAAGGCGAAAGTGTGTTTATTTGTTATTATACTTTAAAGTCTTAACTTCTCAACCATACATCATAATATTTTACATACAGGTCAGGGATACAGAAATGGCCACCAAACACACAATACACGCGTATTCCTAGCGATGAAGAAAGGAGAGAATAATCACAGTCGTGATATATATCGTGTCGTGAGTCGAGAATAATCATAATCATGTAAACAAATTCACAAATCGATACAAATCGTACGAACAAATTGTAAATAAGTCGGTAGATGAAAAACGTTTTTACCATAAACACAATACTACCGACAATTCACTATTTTTATAATATTAAGGTATTTTACATTTCATTTCGTCATACAATTTTAAAGATGACATATCTTTAAAATTGTATGACGTCATCGGAAGAAACTAGCGTCTGATACGCAGGCTTGGTCTAGTTCAGACACTTTTACTCATTGAAAAAGTACGTAATGATACGTATCCATAAGTTAGGGGCCCTAAATGTATACATTATTGTTTGTATAAATGAACTGTAAAATTAAAATAAAAAGTTTAATTTGTACTAATATTATCACTCTCAGCGGTGAACAATGATGAAATTCCGACACATGAACTTCTAATAATCTGAAACAAAACATCATTGTGTATTAAGTTTCAAGCCATCTCCTTACAAAATAGAGAACGCCTTGGTCCAGCAGCTTATTTCTTTACACTTATTTAATCTTCAAAAATTACAGTGCAATACAGATACATTTTCAAGGGACTAATTAAATCGTTTGTTTTTATATTAGAAAACAAAGTTTTAAGATCACTCACAACCGTATGTCATTTCGCATTGCAAATTCTGAAACATTTAACAAATTGCAAAGTCATTGTAAATAAAATGTTCTATAAGAAATAAGTTCAGCGTCTACGTAAATTAAAGCTGACTCACTATACACATTTTGACACGATTGCAAAATCGATGAGGTTGCATGTTCGCTAGTTTTATTATAAAAGCTGCTGAGCTTGAATGTTTAATTCGCGTGCACTTTAAACATGAATTTAACTACCCTTTAATACTATAACGACTTAAAAATACCTTTTAAAAGTATTATCATTGTGCCTTTGTCAAATTAACAAATTTATGTGTAGTTTGTCATTCTCTTTTATTTATCAGTCAATCTGTCGGTTTCTTTCCGGCATAAAAAGCCGAGATGGCCCAGTGGTAAGAACGCGTGAATCTTAACCGATGATCGTGGGTTCAAACCCGGGCAAACACCACTGAAATTTCATGTGCTTAATTTGTGATTATAATTCATCTCGTGCTTTACGGTGAAGGAAAACATCGTGAGGAAACCTGCATGTGTCTAATTTCATTGAAATTCTGCCACATGTGAATTCCACCAACCCGCATTGGAGCAGCGTGGTGGAATAAGCTCCAAACCTTCTCCTCAAAAAGAGGAGAGGAGGCCTATAGCCCAGCAGTGGGACTTTCACAGGCTGTTACAGATATGTAATCTCCCAAAATGATGAATATGGGTTATTTTTGGCTTGCATTCATCATTATTATTGATACTAAGCGTCATTAAAGCCTCGCCTTTTACTTATATATTTTACAGCACTCAAATTTTCCTTTGTATTAGTCTAAATTTCGAAAATCTTTACCGAAAATAGGCGTTCCTACAAGACCAAGTACCACTGTCACTGCTTAATTAGTGTTTAAAAGCATCCCGTGTTCCAGGGAAAAGAAACATTTCTTTAATGCAAACTACCACATTAATAAAATTTAAAGAAAAATTTAAATCAGAAACGTCATTTCATAATCTATTAACATATTACGGTTGCGTGTATCGAAATATAAAATTTCCGTTAAAATTTAAAACACTCAAAAATACAGTCCAAGGAAAGACATATATATCATGTTTTTCATATAGAGAACGAACGACATATTAATCAAATTTGTAATAATTAATCTATAACGGTCACGATTAATATGTTTTTGAAAAACATTTAATCCACAAACACTTCTCATTACGTTCATTATAATATGTACATATAACATGAATTTAAAAAAAGTATTTGAAAACAAATACATTCATAATAAATAAACGAATATAATAAATCATTGATGCAAACACTTGCAAATTGAGTGCTTGACCCAAACAATTATGTTCTTCTATTATTTAATATTCATTAATAAATATTTATTAAAGTAAATGCCCAGTCATGTCCCAAATTTCGCTAAAATTGTTTTTATTTCAAACATATATTAGAGGCGTCTTAATTTTTTTTGTGGTGATAGGCAGACTGACAAGTGGGCCACCTGTGGTTACCAACGCCCATAGACATAGAACGACATAGACAAATATAAAGATATCTATAAAACGCGCTCGATCGTATTAACAATTTGTAAATAATAAGAATGAATTGCCATTGTTTCTTATCAATTTGACAGTAATTGATATCGAGCTAAACTTTTGTGGTTTTATAAGACGTGAAAATAACGGAATGCTGTCATACAGCCGGTCGAAACTGGACTCCCTCGCAAAAGCATGTTCGATGTTTCGTAACTTGAACGTCCTTGTATGCAACTTATAAAAGTATTCATGTTATATGAATACATTTTGTAGATATACGAAGACTTAGACATATTGATTTGTCGTGCGATAGAATAAACATAAACGATTGCATACTATGTAAAACACTGCTTTGAGAATTTATACACCTTAACTTAACTTGATTTATTTCGTTTTTTCGAATTTTAACGTTATAAAAATATTAATAAATAAGCCCTTAATACATAATACAAGCATGTCTAGAAATGCCAAGTCATGCGTTAATAAAATGTGGAATATATGTAGGTTTACTTCCATACAGGACATATAATTTTAATTATACCTATAATTATAGTGTCATATTTAATTTGAGAAAAAAGAAGAATTACTTACATTACACTTTATAGAAGTTATTAAGAGACTGTTTAGTTAAACACTGATTTCGCTCATTCATTATTGATTTGACATTTGAAAAAAGAAGACACTGCATTGTTTAAGTAATGGTCCGCTAAAACCGTTTATAAGTAAAACTCGTAATTACTTGCTGGCTGTTATCCATCCCGAACCGGTGGTAGGTAGGTGGTAGACGATAAGTTTTGCTGTGGTTTTAAAAGTGCTTATAAATCCTACCCTACTGAGTAAAGTATATTTGGATTTTTACTTTAATCCTTATGCTTATGTAATAGTTAGTGCTACTCTCTATTTAAAGACTAATATTTTAACCATTCGGCTATGGTATATAACTTTATTATCTCCAAGCAAATGTATGCTATGACAGGCGGACTAAGCTTCTTTAAAATTATCTGCCAGTCATACTTAGGTATTCAAAATGATGTCAAATGCTTAAAAATCCTTCTATTAAATCAATCAATAATTCTGTTAAATTCTTGTATTGAACCATGCTGTGGCACATAAGCTGACTCACGCGTATTTAATCAATTTATAATACAATTATGGTTTACGAATAACTATTGTAAGCCAGACCTGTATTGACCTCTAACGCCTACATAAATTGCAACTGAAACTATTTCTTACAACATACGTATTCAATTAGGTTTCATTTAAATGCCGTAGTGTATCCTAACTCATATTATAAATGGAAAAGTGAGTTTATTTATTTGTTTGTTACGCTTTCACGTCTTAATTACTCAACCGATGGTCATGATTTTACATCATATCAGGGTTACAGGAGAGGACATAGGCTAACACCTGACACTACCCTTCTAACGCGCTGGCGAAGCCACGGGCGGAAGTGAGATAGACTATAATATAAAATGGTTTGAGAAATTTCAAATTTTTACCCATCGCGCTCATGTCCCTTGCATGTGAAAATACAATTGTTTCTATCATTTTCACCATATTCCGTCAGTTGTTCCGACGAATGCTTATTATAATTAGATTATGCACGACGATGATTTTTATTACAAAGCGCAATAAAAAATATCCATCGCCAAAATCTTATTTTCTTATAATTAATATAAATTGAGAGGCTTTTTAATTAACAGAGATCGCTAATAGTTAGCGCTAGAGTGTGAGTAAAAAAATATTTATTTATTAATAATAACTTTAACAATTTGCCATTACTATCCATGTCTTTAAAACTGAATGGATATAAAAACTATTATAACTGATTGTGGCTTGGACTTATTTATTAATTACGTCGATGAAATCAATGAAAAGCTTTCGCTCGCGGTTTGCCCACGTTGTTTCTACAACCCTTCTGGGCTGGAGCTGGTGTTAGGTAAAAAAGCGGTCTACGCCGTTCCTTGGGGTTCAAGTTTGCTTCATACCCAATTTTATCAAGATCGATTCTGTTGTTTAACTGTAAAAACATTACATACATACAGGGTTACTTTCCCATTTATAATGTTAGTATAGATTACGCTACACTGCAAAGTCATTTACATTCCAGGACTTTTTATTTTGTCAGGCCTTTGTCTAATTAATATTTATATGACTTCATGTAAACTATTTAGCGTCTTGACCATCGCAACGGTTTATACATTGATATATAAGTATTTTACTCTTATAATAAAAAAAAATCGCAATATAAAAAACAACTATTAACACAAAACAAAGTACTTATGCGCACGAGATTAAACATTAATTAATTGTCCAAAATTTTAAAGAGATTAGAATTAATGTATTTTATTTTTATTTTTATTAATGATGAGATGTGTTATAAGATTAGTTTTTACATTAAGTCAGTGTATGAAATAAATATATAATGTGTTACGTAATGTGAATACAATGGGCGCGTACTGTGTTATTTGTCATATATAGGTATGTGCCAATGTATTATTTACTGAATATATAATCTTGGTATACAAACGATTAAGTGGAATGCTAAATTGAGAGGACAATCGAATTAGTAGTTTGTTTTAGTATATTTTGTAGTAAATCTAATATAATATCAACTTTTATCAATCGATGCCGAAATTTTCAAAGTAAAGTTACGTCAATCTTATAGCTTAGCTTAGTGACAGCCTGTGAATGTCCCACTGCTGGGCTAAAGACCTCCTCTCCTCTTTTTGAGGAGAAGGTTTGGAGCTTATTCCATCACGCTGCTCCAATGCGGGTTGGTGAAATACACATGTGGCAGAATTTCAGTGAAATTAGACACATGCAGGTTTCCTCACGATGTTTTCCTTCACCGTTAAGCACGAGATGAATTATAATCACAAATTAAGCACATGAAAATTCAGCGGTGCTTGCCCGGGTTTGAACCCACGATCATCGGTTAAGATTCACGTGGTCTTACCATTGGGCCATCTCGGCTTCAATCTTATAGTCAGTAACAATTCAAAAGAGAAATGAGGCAAAATAAGGCATATAAGTGCTTTTCGAGGCCTTGGAGTTACTCAACTACCATACTCCGGGCAACTGATAATTCATTGAAAGAAAAGCCCTGTAACTTTTTATAGTCTCGATTCGGTATACGAACCTGGTGTGTCATGATCTGCAGCTGTATATGCTTACCACTACACCATCAAATCAGTTCTGTACTGATGTCCTCATGACCGATTTCGGTGACGGCGGCAAGTATTAAGAGAGATTAGCCGACTGCGCAGTATATTTTTAGTGCACAAGTGTGTGCTCAAATACAGGTACATATTGCCTAACTTTCATGATCCAATGGGACGGCAACCTGACACGACCGGAAAGTGTTCAAATGCCTAAGCACGGGAATGCACACACTTCCGACTTCCAAACTCCGAGCCGCTACTGAGAATTATTGACAGAAAAACTTTTTATTGGCCCGACTTGGGATCTGAACCCGGGAACGAGGCGGTCAGTTTTGTAATATACATAATATAAAGCAATTGATTGATTTAAACCAATTATAGCGTTAAGTATACCGATATGGTAGACTGCAGATGTCAGGTTACAGTCACCTCACCTACTTATTTCGATTTAATATAGTCATAATCGCTTTCGATTTCAACATGATTGTGATTACAGTTTTTTTTAAAAACACTAGTATTACACGTTAAGGTCATATTATTGGAATTAAACTGATGATCGGAATGACAAATATCGGACATATTTATAACCACTTTCTTATTTCAACCTTGACCAACGTTAAATAAATTATCACGTACGAGCAATATATGTTAATGCAATAATAACTCTTATGCCTATGGTCGTAACGACTAGATATGTTATCTATCTTAAAGGGAATGTTAAGGTTGTAAATAAAGGCCATTGACCAACTAGGCATGAAACCCATCAGTTACGTTTTAGGCGAAATTAATTAACCATGTGTCTTTGACACGTTTTAAGCATAATAGCATAATTATATCTGCTTATATAAATAGTAAAAAACTTACTTCCTTTTTCAAACCTACTTCTTATTTACTTCTAATAATTTCTAAATTTAAATATTTTCTATGGGCCGCCAGAATTATATTCTTTAAAAAAAATCATCAAAATTCGAAATCATAATATTCTTATTCAAATAGACTTAAACAATTACTTTTAAATTATCAAATGTACAAGAAATTGTTTCTATTCTTTTTAATTTCCAATTTTATTATTCCGACGTGATGACAAATCCAATTCAAAAAACAAACGACGAAAAAAGATTTCAGAAAAAGGTAACTTTATTATAAATTATGATCGCCTATATGACGTCATCAGAAGAAACCGCCGTAAAAAATTACTAAAAGTACTCACAATATGGGTAATATTGGCAAATTACATTTAATTCGCAACTTAATTCATTTAAAGTCTGAAGTAATTTGAAAAACGATTACATATAAAATAAGTTAAAACAGAGTAAGCATAGTATTTTTTAATTTCATTACATCCATATATTTTTTTGGTTACTTTATAAAGTTTAATAGATTATTATATACTGTAATCTTTAAATTTTTTTTCATGAAGCATTTAAGTGCTCAATGTTCTTTTGTAAAAACTTTTGGTACCGGGATCTGTGTTTATATTAATAGAATCGTTACGAAATACATATTCATATAAATCAAGAAATCTTGTCATTTAAGCGGATGGTGCACGATTCTGTCGTTAATTTCTATCGTTACCAACATATGACATCAAATGACAGCAAAATAATTTTGATAAATTGTTTGACTATAAGTTTTATATATACTTAATAAACTGCTGATCATTTGCAATTACAAGCGTTTGAGATAATTCCTTATTTTAATATTTATTATTATAATAAAGAGATAATTTGTGTTCATTATTTCCACCAACCCGCATTGGAGCAGCGTGGTGGAATAAGCTCCAAACCTTCTCCTCAAAAAGAGGAGAGGAGGCCTATAGCCCAGCAGTGGGACTTTCACAGGCTGTTACATGTACATGTTACATGTACATTTTTTTTAAATGGTTAATATAGCCATTTTTCATTCAAAGCTGTCTTATTTTTATCAGAAATTCAATTTTCTCTTCGTTATTTATCAAATGTGAGCATTTGTTAGCACATGGTCTCATGACCAATTTCGGATTTTTCTATTACACTGACATAATCCGATAAGACCGGAAAGAGTCCGAAATGTTGGTACTGTAACAACGAGATTACGAGCTCAAATATGGGAGAATAAACATTACATACTTCCGAATTTCGGGCTGCAACTTTCAAGCTAGCCATTTGCTTAACAAGGCATATTGAATAATATTCTACAATAACGCCGTGGGTGGTACCTCGTTTTGGCCTTTACGTCTTCCAAAAGAAGTTATAAGATACAATAACGAAACTGCATAGAATGTATTTACTATGAGTCACGTCCAGCTTCCTCGGGGCAAGTTACGCAAGTGCGAATTTCTTGCAACCAAACTTAGGTCAAGATCATTTCAACGCCAATTTAATAATTTATTTTATGTTACATTTATTGAGTTTTTTTTTTATATAGTACTCATTTGTAAAAAAACGTACAAAATATAACATACAATAACTAAAAGTTTTAAAAAACTTTATTTCGAATCCAATGTTAAACAAAAAAAAAATTAGTATCAGTATTTCTTCTTTTATTTTAACCTCTTGAAGAGCATTTAAATAAGAGCAAGCGATTTAAAATAAATAATTCAACGCATCTTTAGAATTTTATGGGTATTCTATGGGCAATGTGAGTTTTACCTGTTTATAACATATATATAAATAATAATGTCCTCCAAATCGATTTTGGTCACGGCGGATCTCAAGAGAGATTAGCCAACTGCGGAGGACATATTATAGGGCACAAGTGCGTGCGCAAACACAGGTGCACTCTTCACATTCACTAACTCTCATAATCTGGTGGGGCGGCAATCCAACAAGACAGTAAGGCGTTCAGGCGCAGGACCAAGGGCTTTACGTGCTTTCCGAGGCACGAGAGTGTACACACTTCCAACTTCCAGACTCCGGGCTGCTACTGAGAATTTTCTGACAGACAGAATTAAGCACAGGACCCCCCGGATCTGCGGCCTTACATCAAGCCACAAGACCAACGAGGCAGACATTTGTGTTTTACACGACTATTAAAAATTGCTTAAAGACGTATGTTAAAACAAAAACTCAAGTGAATTTTAACATTAATTTAAATGCTAATAAATGGCATATAAAATATAGTTATTTGAAAAATGCTTAGTTCATTCAAAGAGACTAAAAGAATCGGTGTTGACTATACAAATATATTAAATTAAATGAATTTTTAGTATCTATTAGGTTGTAAGGTTGTGTGAGCTGTAGCTTAAGAGTCTAGTTACTACACGATGGCAGCTGTTATAAAGAAACTCGGACTTGGTATTTGACAATTTGCCTGGAAAGATATTTTAGTATATTATTTTATTGGCCCGACCTGGGATTTGGCCTTAACTGTAGCCACTAGACAAACGATGCAGTCAAAATATAAAAATATATTGTATTTTTTAAAGGTTTTATTTAAGTTTATGCATTAATGTGTGTTGGTAAAATCTTGCAATTATTTTTTAACAACATCCGCACAAACGAATGCCGTTTTTTTATTTAGTGCTGTTGACTTTTTTGATATGACAAGGATTGAAAAAAAAGTTTGCAAGGTTCAATAGTTTAATTTAAATCTTAATATTATATAAGATTACTTCTAGCACACTCAAGAATAAAAAAAAATACATTTGACTGTTAAGTAAACGGAATTTACTATTTTAATAAAATATTACCTCATTTAATTAATTTATTTAAATAGAAACAGCATGTAACTATCCCACTGCTAGGCTAAGGCCTCCTCTCATTTTTGAGGAAAAGATTTGGTCCTTAGTCCACCACGCTGCTGCACCGCGGTTGGTAAACGCAGGTTATCTCACGAAAAATCAGTGGCGTTTGCCCGTCTTTAAACTCGGAATTATTGATTTGAATATTTAAATTCAATTTAATACAATATTATGAGAACAACCCCGCCTGACATGATACTTCATTACAAGTAAACAACGTTTTCTGATGTTCTTGTATGCATTGTAAGTTTTAATTTAGCTATGACAACATTTTAAATATTACTTACTAGCATTGCGATAAAACTAACAATTAGTCAGATATTGTTTGAATTTTTTATATCAAATAACAATGGACACATTTTCATACCATGTTACTACATTTCATCTTTTAACGCGAAATCCAGTTTTACATTGTCATTTGAAAATCAACCTTAGCTTATGAGAATTTGAGCTACTTTTATTTGAATGAATGTACACTTAATACCTTATTATTATTTTAAATATTGTCGTGTGAATAAAATTGACTTCTTGTTGTACTTATCTCTATTATGATTACGCTCAACTAGAAGTAGAGTTTTTTCTTGTTCTAGAAAATTGTACAAGTCTGTTTGGATTCAAACATCAACACTTCGGATGATAAATTGTATATTTCTAGCGATTATATATGCAATTGTATATGTTGCGTATAGAACACAGCATAGTTATTCCGATACAAAGCAGTTACATTGTATAAATGAGGCCGTAAAATGGTAATCATTTTAATAATTAAATGTAATCAATAAATATGTAGATAAGTAAAGACATACTTAGTACACTATAAAATAGTTGGGTTACTAAATAATATGATTTTAATTAGTACCATTAAGTATTTCGGTATGGCAATTGTGAAATTTCCAAGTTTTAATAACTCAAAAGTAATATAATGTTAATGACCACTATTGTGATATTAATTAATTAGTTAACGTTATCAATGAAATAAAAGTATGATGCCGATAAAATTACAAGAATTATTTCGGTAACGAATTTATATTAACACATTATATTTGTTAATGTTATAAAGTTAATTTTTTTTTGTTTGACGAGCCGGTTGCCGTGGTTGGTAGATACTTGCCTTTCACGCCGAAGGTTGTGGGTTCGATTCCCACCCAGGGCAGACATTTTTGTGCATGAACATATCTATTTGTCCTGAGTCTGGGTATAATTATCTATATAAGTATGTATTTACAAAAGAAAAGTAGTATATGTAATATATCAGTTTTCTGGTTTCCATAGTACAAGCTCTGCTTAGTTTGGGATATTATTATTATTATTGTTTATATACGCTCATCTGAGGAACTACAATTTCGATTTAATAATAATAAACAATTTTAATATCAGTCAAAGCAGCAAAGCCATATTTATAAGATAAAAAGAATAAGTAAAACACATACATAAGGAAATTAAAACAAAAATAAAGTAATGATATAAAATTTACGGTAAAACTGCGAGGCAAAGCTAGTATGTAATATTTTTAGAATTCGTTGGTTTAAAATTAATATGATCGTGAAGGAATATTTTAATATTAGTCAATACTGCATACATAATTCTGGCATTATATATTTAATTATGTTACAACGAAAGGTCGTCCCCATCGATGCATGCGTATAATATACATATTTGCGAAACATCATAAATAATATGAGTAAAGGTCTAGTGGCTTTTACAGCTGCAGAGTCTGAGTTCTGATTTTCTTTGTCCAAAAGCCTTCCTTTCTTATTATCTCAGAATATTAGTACAGAATCGTTAGTGCTTAAGTTGTTTGTGCCTCAGAAAGCATGTAACCATTTTTTTTTGAGTTTAGTTTACTTGTGGTTTATTTTTTCAATAAATACTGCTTCTTGAAAAAGTAAAAGTTAAAGTCTTAGTGTAACAGCCGTTAGACCTCCTACATAAACAAATAAAAGACTCAATGATGGTTCTCTAACTTAGATTATGACCTTTTTTTTTCGTATTTCCAAAAATTATTAAGTATTTTACGAAAACCAAAAGAAGGTGTTTTTAATTCACTATATCTCGGAAAATATGAACAATAGAAAAAAATAAAAAAGATGGAAATTTTTATCCTTTACAAAAAGACGTTTTTCAAGATGGCGGCTAACGCTCCCGGTCTGGGATGACAAAAACTCGGTTTTATGCTTAGGGTGCACCCTCAAACATAATCCAATCGAAAAATCGAATAACGGGATTTTATGCATGATGAACGCATTTTTGGTGATAAAATTCCTGGACTATAATCTGTTTCAATTTGGTCTTGCGCATTCTCGTGATTATCTATGATTTAGCTAAAAGTTTTTTGTAGATGCGATTATAGAATCTACTAAATTTAAAACGTACCATTACAAGATGCTGGATGATAACTTCACAAGTATTTCGCCCGGGGACTAGAGCACTCAGTTACTGCCTCTTTGGTCAAGTGGCTAGATTTTAAAATCACATTTATTAAACAAAAATTACCTAACCGACCCGGCTTCACACGGGTAGAATAATGGTCTACATAATATGTCCACTCTTCAAACCGGAACAATACCAAGTACTGCTGTTTTGCGGGAGAATATCTGATGAGTAGGTGGTACCTACTCATCAGCTTGCACACAACCCTACCACCACTTTAAATGTCAAATGAAAAATATAAGTTGACACGTAATATATCACAGCCATGATTGAAAATGTAACAGTAAGATAGTTAATCTATCAATAATACGTAACTAATAATTATTAAAATTCTATGGAACGTTATTTAACGCAATATAATATATAATTCCTTATGATTACTCACAGCATATAACTGACAGCTATTTTTCTAGTCATTTCCATATCAATCCACCGTTTTTATAAAATATCTGCATTTAATTGTCTTAATAACTACGTTAAAGGTTAATAATAAAATAAGGAATAGATATTTTTTTATTGATCAAAGACATTTTATATCTATTTTTGAAATGTTATTTATTTTTGCGATTACGCCTTAATTCGTCCATATGCAATTAACGTTTCGATATTACTAAAACCTTACCAAATAATAAAAGTGAACATAATAGGCATAGAAATTATTTTAATATACTATATTTTGATTTTACATAACACCAGCCTTTTTAACGCCCTTTTTGATTTCGTACGGATAAAATTCATACAAAGGTACTCCTCCCATTTCAAACTTACTTACAGTTGAAATTTTCCTTTCCCACCAGTTACTTATGCTATAAAATAAACCAATATTCCAAATTTCAGCTTTCGATTTTCTGTATTGAATATGCGTTAATAATTTTGTAAGTATATATTGTGTAAACTTATTTACAGGCATGTTTCTTTGATGATAATTCTTTTTTATAAATACATAACAAGTACATGAATATAAATAGTGGATAGATATGTAATTTTGTATGTGTTTTTATTGTTTAATTTGGATACATTGCGTTTCATAAGATAAACATTTCATCGTATAGATAATGTACGTCTTCATTATAAAATATTGATAAATATATGCAATAGAATTTTTAATTAACTTAGATGGATTTTTTTACTTTTTATAGTTATACCTACTTTATAAATGAGAGCGCCTGGGCACAAATAGTTAGCAATTACGAAAACAAATATTTTGTTAAAGCGATAAAATTATGCTTTCCTGGCTCTATATAAAGTCATCCAAATCGATTTCGGCCACGGCGGCCAATCTCAAGAGAGATTAAATCGCAGGAGATATTATAGTGCACAAATGTTTGCGCAAACACAGGTGCACTCACCATAATCCGACGGCTTTCATAATCCGATGGGACGGCAATCCGACACGACCGGAAGGAGTTCAGGTTCAGGACCAACGGCTTTACGTGCTTTCCGAGGCGCGGGAGTCTACACACTTCCAACTTCCAGACTCCGGGCTGCTACTGAGAATTTCTCTTTGGTCTAGTGGCTAGATATAAGGCCACGGACCCGGAGGCTCTTCAATTCCCAGTTCGGGCCAATAAAAGTTATTGGATTTTTTCTCTCAGAAAATATATAAGTATAAATAGTAGAAAGAACTTATCAAAAAATGGTTTTGACGTTGTATTATAAAACATAATGTTTCCTGTTAAAAATAATATATAAATATTTTTTTTATTTTTATATATATATTTTTGAATATGAACAAATAAATTATCGTTGAGACGAAAAATTTTTTTACCATCAAATAATATCTTGTTCGTTAAAAGTTATATCAAGCATTTACAAGTAGGCGTACCCTTCAATTTATTTGAAGGACAAAACATTGCGGATGCTACCGAATACGCTATCACATCTTACATAAATAGTAAATTAAATATAGACTTTTCTTCAAATTTTAACAGAAATATTAAAATAGGGAAATATCAGCTTTATAGTTCTGGTTTAAAGACTAAAATTCATTGTACAGTAGCGTTTCAATATCTGTTATTCTCTTATTGACATGGAAATCTAGCGTTTGTTTGATACATTAAATATGTTGAGTATTTAGCACGTGAAGCGTTTAAGCGAAGCGGAAGTTATTATAATTGTAAGTTATTATTATAAGATTTTCAATAAGAGTATGTAATCCCCTATTTAAGAAAGCTCTCATGTGTGTGACTTCTTGAAACACTCACAACCCGAAATTTCGCTTTACCTTAAGAGAATTCGTGTCGTGGTTGCTTTATCTGAGCTTGATGCAATAGTGTTTGACCTTTAAACAACCTTGTCATCAATTGGAACATAAATTTTCATTAACTCATTATGATTATTTTTTATGACTTTGATTGCATGGAATGATGAATTCTATATTTATGGATTATGCCCCACTATGCCTTATGCAAATGTGCCTTCTCGACTAAGAAAAAGTCGAAGTTACTATTATGATTTTCCTTCTCTTACTGACTCGGCTGGTTCATAAGGACGAGCCCAGAATAAGAAGGTTCAAATTCAGAATTGATTCAATCAGATACCATTGTTCTGATCTCCACTCTGTGGGTTTGCATACACTTGACCACTAAAATTATGATGACAATTTTGATCCCATGCAAGCTCAGAAGAAGTAATTCTACCTTAAGAAAAATTATCCTTAAAGGAATATACTATATTTAAATATACTTTGTACTAAAAAAGTTAAGATTTACGAGTACATATTATATTTATTGACCTGTATTAGATTAAATAAAAAATAAAAAACCAACAGAATAAATCGCCTAACTTTTATTAATGGTTGGTAACGTTTATAATAATGAAATTATAATACAAAAGCTTTGAGATATAGTTTCAACATTTATTACGGTAATATTTTAAGCAATATTTTTTTTATGAAATCTTGTATGTTTTAACGTTATATATAGTTGTTATATGTAGTTTTTTATGGTTTGTGTTACGTGAAACTAAAAAGTTTTTGCGGTTTTTTTGGTTTCGCGATTTAATTAATATCTGCTTTTAATTTTAATATCTTACGTATTACCTATGAGATAAAATATATGATATGCCTTAAACTGGCATCAGTGTATATTTATATATGTGTATCAATGTGAAAGGGGCATAAAGATTTAAAAAATATACCATAATATATCATATTATATAATAATAATAATATATCATAAATTGAACTATTATTTTGGGTGGTATGAAATTAATGGAAATAATTTTCATCACGATATGACTATACATATATAAATTCACCTCTTTGAGGCTGTCTGTCTGTCTGAGCTCGATAAACTCAAAAATGACATTACGGTTTCCTCTAATAGACGGATCGATTGACGGAGATTTTTTTATGTATAATTCATTAAAATTTTGTGATACTTTACTTTAATTTACTTATTTTCTACTTTTTATTTTACACCACAAAGAGAAAGAGAAAAAAAATACAAAACATGGATACAGCCTAAATAAAAGTTGCATACAATTTTGTGATAATATGAAGATGATGGAAAAAATCCTGTCGACTGAGAGCTAAATCAGTAAGATTTTCGCAGTGTAAACTAATTGAGTTATAATAATGTTTTACGATATGTACCTTCTATGAAGACCCTTATTCTACCCGTGCGAAGCCGGGATGGGTAGCTAGTTTATTATAAAAGACGACGTTATAACTGATAACAATAATTAACGTCATTAGTCAAATGGCCAATTCTTATGATTTCATTGCGTAAAATCGAAAGTATTCGTTTTATTACGCATCTGAAGGATAATTACGGTTTTCATAATCGACTAATTTAATTTCATTTGAGTTGTAATCGTCGTTTTTCGATCGTCGTGAGAGTAGTTGGTGTCTGACCTTGTTCTGTGCACGATCGGAGCTCCAAAAAGTAGGTCTACGTCCTTGAATTAATAAAGCCCTTGATTTCTTCAGACTTGCTCTTGTAAGTACGACCATCGTTTCTTATTTTACTTCGAATTGTATATATAGTATATATCGGAAACTTACCTAAATAGCACAATGCTATCATTAATCTACTAGGTTGTAAGTACGATATATAGATGTTTTTTTTTTCATTATTATAAATTTATATTTATTATGTGATACAAAACTATTTATACCTGATATAAAACTATTTATTATTATTATTATATTCGTTTTCAAAACGTTCCTTAGCTTATTTGAATTAAACATTTTTTTGAGTAAATTTCGCTAAATGCAATTGATAAAAAAATATTATTATAATACTTATATACGTTTTAGGATTATATCAAAATTTCACGTTTTAACATTTTCGTCGTTGCGTTATAATTGCTATATAAAACGGTTGTAAAATTAAATCGTTTAAAATACTTTGTAATATATTAGGTAGCAAACTTTAATAACAATAACATCTAATACTAGTAAAAGTGACGTGACTTTGTTTATGTTTCTATCAATTTTTCAAATAACTAACATATACCTGTAAAACTTGCTCTATTTTAATACTAAACAAATCGATTATGTTATATCTTTATGCTGTATTAAAACGATAATCTTATTTGTCTTTTGTCAATTATTTTCTCCTTTCAAAGTCATGAGGTCCGACGTGACACCACGAGATCAATTAGTTAATAAAAAAAAACTTGTCACTACATCCGATAGATCATTAACAAAATCTTTTTCTGGGAATCACCAATGGATCTTTAAAACATGCCTTTTATTATACATATTTCGAAAACTACTTAACATAATTATGATTGATATAATTTAAAAAAGGTCTGATATATGTTTCTTTAAAGTTTGTCATATAGTTTTAAAAAATCGATATTTTATTGTTGTACAAACAAGCCTTTTTAAGATGTTATTATTAGTAACTATGTAAGAATCTTATAAGATACATGCTAAACAATTTAAATTCAATTGTCTTTGTTCTCTGACAGGGGCCGCATCAAGTTACAACATGTCTATCGTGGATTCATACAAACGGTTCATGGAGAAGAACAGTGGTAAGTAAATGTAATATTTTGAACTTAAAAGCGATTTCTGAATTGTTTTATCAACAGACAAAATAGCAGACACATTATGAGGGGTTGTACGTAAAGCAGAGTAGTTAATTGTTTATGTAATTTTGTATGGATAAATCCAGTTCAGAGGTAAAAATAAAATATTGTATGTAAATATTATATAATCAAGGGTTGTGTCTGATATAAAACAATAAAATTTCCTCGATAAGTAAAACATCACGAAATGTTTTACTACTTTTGCTTTGTATTCGAAATGGTATATAAAAATTGGAGGGCTTTCTTGTAAAACCCTTTAGTTTTATTTTATAACTGTACAAAACTTCTAGCACTTAATAAAAAAAAATCCGTGAAAAAACACATCTGTCGCATGGCACCCATATTTTATGCGTATATTTCCAGTAATAGTATATTACTGGAATTTATTTTAATTTTAAATTAGAATCAGTGCGTATATCCACTATTTTATATGATTTTTAATTTCAAAAATCCTTATTTATAAAATTCCATTTATTGCAAGGAACTTTTGTAAAAATAAGGCCATAGGGCATTAATACGTTTCAAATTTTATCTGTTTTTCATTTTAGTGTAAAAAAGTTCTTCTTATTTATAGCGGTTACATTTATATTGCGGTGTAATATTACAAATAATACTGATAGTAATCAGACTAAATTAAAAACGATGATGTCTTTTTATGTATATAATATAAAGTCAGTGAGCATATAATTTAATGCTTATACTATGAACTAATTGTACAAAAAAATCACCCTTTTATCACACATCAATGTTTTTATAATAATGATTTTTTGAGAAGATAATACCAATAAACACAAAAATATTTTTCCTGTAAAATTTGAGTTTTGCGAATACTGGTTTACTGACTCTGTGACATATCGTCTGTGACATATCGTCGTATCTATGTCATTTCCATATATTTTGTTATGGAACTGATATATTCGTCAATCTGTATTTAAATTTATATATTCCCGCTGATGGGGATGAACATAACGTGTGCGTATGTATGTGTTTTCGACGATTGATTTTTATCTAAAATAGGAATTATTGCGATGGTAAGTGTAAATGACAATTAGACTGGCGATGATATAAAGACGAACTCACTATGTATAGCTATGATTCGCGTATTCTATCTACTGAGCTATTTCATATTATGGTAATTCATAAAAATGGATTTTTAAGATGTGTTAACAGATACTAATTCGCGTGTTATAAATGTCAACAAACGTCACACTAGTTACGTCAATTTATCGTATACTCGTAAATTTGTATTAGTTAAATAGGAATAGGAGTTATAATAGAGCACTTATAATATTAAAGAACATTTTAATTTATAATATTATAGTATAATATGTTTATTAAAATAGTTGTAACCATAATGGCGATTAGTGTAAAAAATTAAATTATTTGTTCGGTTTTTGAATGATTTGTCCTGGGTTCAAACCCCAGGTCGGGCTAATAAGAAGTTATTTGGTTTTTCTATCAAAAAATCTCAGAAGCAGCCCGGAGTCAAGAAGTTTGAAGTGTGTACATTCGCGTGCCTCGGAAAGCACTTAATGCCATTCTTCTTGTGCCTGAACTCTTTCCGGTTGTGTCAAATTGCCCTCTCATCGGATTATGAGAGTGAGGGAATAGACTTGAATAGAGAGTGCACCTGTGCTTGCGCACACACTTGTGCACTATAATATGTCCTGCGCAGTTGGCTAATCGCTCTTGGTATTGGCCGTCGAGGCCGAAATCGGTCCCGATATATTATTATGGTGATGATTATTAAATCGTGTAGTCATAATTATACAACCACCATTTGATTACTACAACTAAGTGTAGATTACGAGTGCCAAGCGATCAATGTGCCAAGTGGGAGTATACTTTTGCTTATTCGACAGCGTTGACGTTCCTTGCTATTTGTATAGAATTTATAAGAATTAGATTGTTGTTACCAGACGGTGCTGTTTTCATTTCATACAAATCGCAGTTAAAACAGTTAACGTTAACGCTATCGAATAATCGTAAAAAAAAATTCGCAACAAACACCCTAATTAAAAGTCGCGTCGATATCATCATTAGTTTAGAAGATAAGCCAGTGTAATTACAGGGAAAAGCGACATAGCATCTTAGTTCACAAGGTTGGTGGCACATTGGAGATGTAGGCGATGGTTAATTTTTTTTTTGACAATGCCTATGTCTATTGGCATTGGTGACTATATTGGTGATTATATGCGAGACGAAACAAATATTTAGAAAGATAAGCACACAAATATAAACACACGTATTACAATCGGAGTAGGAATGAAAAGCAAACGGTAGATTTACAAACTGCATACGATTTCCTAATTATTCTGCTATATTACGCACTATAAACATTTTTTGATTAATTTACCTTTAATTGTAATTCAACACTATTCCACTCAATCAGCTATAACCTTAATTTAAATTTCGAAGTTCCGATTAGAGCTTCGCGCTTATTAAAAATGCCTTTTTTACGCGAATCTATTGTATATATCATAGATTATTCAAAATCTCGACCAATAATATCGCGTCAATTGATATTGGTGTCAAAATTGCTTATTTGGGTTTATTCATCTTGTTGTTGGGATAGGCTATACAGACAAACATGGTTCTGAAGTACATACACGGAACACGCAGAAACATGATTGGGTCATTTAAAATTATGAGTTTTATATTTTCATGGGTTGTGTTTAAAAAAAAAACTATTGACCATTTTACAAACATCTTTTTTTGCAAATTACTGACTTAATAATTGAATTGGTCGATTGGATACATAGAAAAATATAAATTAATCTATTAACTTCAGTACATTTGCTAAGTAAAACATTTGTAAATTATTGCATGTTTGTTTCTCGTATAATTTTTTATACTTGTAGATTTTTTTTTTTGGATATGAAAATGGATTTAAGTACAATATAATAGATGCAATAAAAAAATACCATTTATCATACCGTACGTTTATTACTAAGTCAAAAAATATTTTGAGCATCAAAATATCAGATACAATGTAATGTTAACAATATTTTTTATCAAATAATTTAAATTACTTATAAAAGCATTAAAACTCTATTCTTAATTATTTATAAAAAATAATTTTATTGCACTAATACCATTAATATTAATTTAGTAGATACTCGTAACAATCGGCTTTTGCCCTTGTGTTTTCACCACTGTAAATTAGTTTGCGACATCGAAAGCAACTTTTACAATTTATCTTGCTCGTGAGTTATTTTAATTAAGGATACTTTAATATTGCTTAATTAAAAAATTAAATTAGACCGATAGCTATATAATATGCAAAACATAGTTGACGTTTTTATGTAAAATAAAATTATATATGAAAGCCAAACCAAACATCACTGAGCTATAGTACCTATAGTATTTGAAGCAATAAATTTCAATACATACCTTGTAGGATAATATTGAGGATAAATAAAAAAAATTGGCCATCTTATATAGGACGCTCGGCTCTGAGCGCCATAGCATTTGTGAGGATTATGTTATGTTGGGACACGACACACAAAAATTAGTCGTATCGATTAAATTCGATAGGAAAACTGGCGAACAAACCAAGGAAGTTCTACGATACAACATAATAATACAGATACCATACAGACCAGTCTTGGAATCCAGAATCTCACGGAGAACAGTAACACGTGATCTATATTACATACAACATCCGAGTTCATAAATATTTCCTACTTACAAAAGTAAATAACACCAGACATTTAAAATTATCCATTGATAAATAATAATAACATAAAAGTTGGTAAGCTTCAAATTTAGACTATGCCATCATACTAGTGATGAAGGCTCTTAAAAACAAATTC
Source organism: Nymphalis urticae (assembly GCA_905147175.2). Taxonomy (NCBI): domain Eukaryota; kingdom Metazoa; phylum Arthropoda; class Insecta; order Lepidoptera; family Nymphalidae; genus Nymphalis; species Nymphalis urticae. The sequence goes on along the minus strand of LR989987.1, from coordinate 9,662,561 downwards.
AATCAGAATAGAAGAAAACAAAAAGTCACGAACAACACCACTGTGAAAATTAGTTTATTTAAAAATACAAAATATAAAGATAATAATAACAATAATATCCCGGGACATTATTCACACACGGCCATCTATCTGAACCCAAATTAAGCAGAGCTTGTGCTATAATAATAATAATAATAATAATAATATTTATTTCGAGTATCATTGACTCATTTTTGTTAGTAATACAAAAAAAAAAAAAAACTTAAATGTCTATGTTAGTACTTAACCTAAAAAAATATGAATCTAAGATATGTGAGTCACCTCTGCGCCATTCCATTAGAAATAGCGCAGCAGTGACCCACATATGTGCAGTCCAGCCTGCTCGCGATTAGTTTCACGATGCTGTTGGTACTGCCCCGCACTCTGCGCACCAGGGCTCCACATCTTTTACGCATGGTGGTATAGAAAACGGTCCACGTGCGCCTCCGCGAACATCCCTGATGCGCTACAAAATCGGGGCAGCCCCATCAGCACCCTGAAAGCATTATTATATTGAACACGAATAGCGTTGTACGACTTTTGCGAATACTTGGCCCACAGGTTGCACGTGTAGAAATTCATACAATATGCTCTGAACAACGTGCCCTTGACACTCTCCGAACAACGCGCAAACCTGCGAGCCAGCATGTTCGCTCTCAGTGACATCGCCCTCCGTTCTCTTTCAATATCAGCGTCGTCTTTGAGGTCTGAGGTCAATATATGACCAAGATATTTAAATTGGGAAACCCTTTGCAGTGCTGTACCATTGAGCATTACAGGTGGTACACTACTTGGCACTTTACCACCGGCCTCAAAAACCATCACTACACTTTTCTTTGCATTATAGTTAAGACCATGACCTCCCACATAATCCTCACATTTGGCCATCAGTTTTCTAAGACCACAAATAGACGCACTCAACAGCACCATGTCATCGGCATAGCTAATGTTATTGACACAAATACCGTCTATGTAACAGCCGATCCTGGTGCTGCTAAGCTCGGCGATTAAATCGTTTACATAAAGGTTAAAGAGTGTTGGCGAGCTCAATCCTCCCTGCCTCACCCCACACTCCAACCCATATGGACGTGACAATGCTCCTGCCCATCGGACATTATTGACCTGATTTCCATACCAAAATTTAAAGATATTGGTCAGTTCCGAAGGTATGCCAATCTCGTTCATTTTACGCCATAAGATGTCGTACGAAACCAGATCAAATGCCTTCGACATGTCAAGAAAACATGCATAAACTGGAGTCTTACGCCTAGTATAGTATGTGACAGCATGCTTAACACAAAGTATAGCACTTTCCGTAGACAATCCAGGTCGGAATCCAAACTGGTTATCATGCGGTTTTATGAATTTATTTAATTCTATATTGAGCACGCTGTCAAACACTTTCGAGATGACCGTAGCCAACGAAATAGGTCTATAGTTGTTTTTATCAGCCAAGTCGCCAGTTTTGTTTTTCACAATAGGCACAACTATCGTACGTATCATCTCGCCAGGCATAAAACTATGGCTCAAACAAAAGCTGTACAGCATACACAAAACCCTGGGAAGATGTGGCCCAGCGTATTGAAGATGCTCAATGCTAAGTCCATCATGGCCCGGGGATTTACCTCTAGTCATATGTTTGATTATATGTGCAACTTTGTTATATTTAAACTTAATACACATGCTATGCTGTGAAACTTGACAACTGATATACTTTATATACTACATATGCTACTTTTCTTTTGTAAATACATGCTTATATTGATAATTACCCAGTCTCAGGACAAAGAGACATGTTCATGCACACAAATGTCTGTCCTGGGTTTGAATCGAATCCACAACCTTTACCACGCACGCAATTTACAAGTACTTTTTTAATCCGGAAAACATTAAAATGAATTTTTAATTTTTACCATACAAATGACAATTAAATTATTTTTAAGAAAATGAATGAATATGTTAATTCTCAAATTACTTAAGTTTATTATTTCATACAATATTTAATTTTCGCATCTGCATAAAACTTTACATCTGTATAAGTTTTTTGGGAAAAAAATATAGGTTTTTATAATTTTACGATTAATTGAACTTGGAGAAAAAAAAAAACGTATTTTTAGCGTTGTTTTTTAGTAATAATATTATTGATTAACCTTTCTTACTAATTTTCGCCCACTTGCCGACAAGTTTAGTTCAAATTAAACCGTAAACATATTAATTTTTATCTTACACAAAGAAAATAACACATTAATGCTAAACATTTCTATCATTCTATCAATGAATAATACCGTTTACACTTAATTTTTTTTACTAGAACTTCTAATAACTAAAACACGATTCGGTCGTTAAAAACGGGTAAGTAAACGAGGTATACACTCTTGCAATTTTTTGACTTTCCAAAATATCTGCTAAATACTATTCGCACGTTCTCATCGTAATTATTCAATTTGTTAGTATTAACGTAATTATAATGATATCCGTTATTTTAATTGTATCCGTTATTAATAAATCAAGTTGTTTGTATTGCTAAATTAAACGTAATAACACGTTCTGTGATCTCATAGATGTGGGATGATAGATTTGTTTTATGTCGATTGCTGTGTAAATTTAGAAAAAAAAATCCGAAACTACTACGAATTAATATAAATATAATAATAACTTATTTGAACACACTCAAAAACAATCCTGTTAGAAAAAAAAATAATATATGAGGTTATGGTATAGATTGAATGAGCCAAATATATTTAATATTAGAGTGCACGTGGGCAGAAACTACTACTTAAAAAAAAACAATAAAAAACCTAAAATTGAAATAATCTTTATTCAATAAATAATTTATACAAATCATTTAAAAATTGTATATAAACTAAATTAAATATAATAAAACTATGTGATTTGCATTAAAATTAAAATTGGTTGTTAGAAATTAAATTGAAAAAATACCGTGAAATGTACAATAGTCTGTAAATATCAAGGTATTGATACCTATATAATTAAATAAATAAAATATGAAGTTAATTTTTAAACCACCAATTGAAAAGCTATTTACATGCAAGATACAAAGATTGTTTAAAATTATATATAACAGTTTTAGATGATCTTGGCCGGTGGTAGACATTATGACATTTGTTTATGGTCAATATATAATTATACAATTTGTATTCACAACTATAGCATTGTGTCTATTTGTATGGAACGTGATAATTTTACGAACTTCTCATAATCTTCTTAGATATGTGATATATACCCTCATATATTTAATAGTTGCATATATCTAATATGCAACTATTAAATATATGAGGGTATGGTATAGAGTGAATGAGCCAAATATATTTGATATTAGAGTGCACGTGGATATAAACTACTATCTATTCTCTCATTCCGATAACCACGACTAACAAATTGTCATTTTCTCAACACAATAATCTAGTTATGGTTAGGTCTTAGTTGGATTAAAATAGAATCGGAAAACGGGCGTAACCATTATAAATTAGTAGAATTATCATGATCTGATCTTTCACGCAAAACGCCTACAAATTAAACGAAGCAAATGTGTATTAACTCACATCTGAGAATTTCTTGACAGTTAAACCTATTCGTAACAGACTGTGAACGTCTCACTGCTGGCTTAAAGGCCTCCTCTCCCTTTTTGAGGAGAAGGTTTTGGAGCTTATTACACCACGCTGCTCCAATGTGGTTTGGTGGAACCTAATCACTTATTATTACCCAGAACTTAAACCCGAGACCTTGAAGACAACCTTGAAGACAGTTAAACAATTACGAATTAGTTCAGGGTGAACGTTCTATAAAAGCCTATAGCTGAATAAATACTAGTATATTTTCGATTATTATATAAATAATGTTCATATTTGCTGTGAATTTAAATACTTGATTTCTTCATCGAATATTTCGATTAGTAACGTCATAAGTATAAAAATATTTAATACTTATCGATTGATGTTGTAACTTATATTTGTAAGTATATATAATTACTAGTTTCCGCCCGCGGCTACGCCCGCGCATATATGTGAGGGCCTCCAGATGTGCAGGTGTTAGTGATCTTATGACTTTTTCTGTATCTTTGACAAAGTGTATGTAATTTAATGATGATCGGTAGTGTTGTTAGGACGTGAAAGGTTAACAAACAAACGAATAATCACACATTCACTTTCGCATTTATCTATAATATTAGTAGGGATAAATAAAGAGTTTATGGCTTTCCCTCCTTACTGACGTCGATGGTGTCCTAAGCCGAGGTTCGGTCTCAGAGGAGGCGCCCTTAGAATATGCGTATTCTTACTTAAGTAAGCTCCCAACATCCGGCTCAGCATTCTAAAAATCACCCCCGGCTGGTGATGCTGTCGCGGCCATTTGAGCCCAGAGCTATAATCATTTGGAAAAAAAATGATATATTTAAATTTACATAAAATGTTTCTTATTAACGTAAATCTTGCGAGGTGGAGGAGTGGGAAGGACAATAGCCCAAGGGTTCTAGATCGAAACTCTGACTTTTACATCACTAGGCAAACCACAGTGGTGTGTGGTTTGCGTTGTTTTTGCTACTGAATTTGTAACTAAGATGTATTAAAAAACCGTTAAAATTCTGACTAATCAAAGTCAGTATTTGAAGACATTTTTACTGGTTCACTAATACACTTCATAAATATTACTATACTATAAAATATATTGGCGTAAAATATTTTTATGTTTCCTTATTATAACCCAACTAATAAACAAAGTTGACATTGACATAAAAAACACTAAGGATGTATGTGCAATTTATTTATCATCATTATTAATGTGACTCACAAGATGTCCGAGTCTAAGCTTTATGATATCGGTTTCTTTGAATATATTACACAAATATCACGCATCTGTACGTGTATATAATATAAACTATATATCATATTTGAGTTATTATAAGTTTGTTAAAAGTCAACTGCAATTCCACAAGGGACAGAGGAAGTTTCGAGCAAAGATTTTAAATTTACTTCACCACTATCTGTCCGTTGGTCTGCAGACGTTGATAGGTTACCTGATGATAGTCGTTAAAGACGTTGACACTGCAATAAATATAAACGACATATTGTACCTTCAATGCCTATAACCAACCATACTGTTGTATATGTTATATCTCTTTTCTTATTCGATTTTCGCGATCCGATATCGGTCTTCTAGAGATTAGCCATCCGATACATCGTCAATGCACCATGAATCTTGGGAGACAAGGTGTTATGTCACCTTTCACTCACCCAAACACGTCAAACTTGAACAAAATAACCCTAACTATTATAGTTTAGCTATCAATTTAAACCACTATAAAATTGAATGGCCTTTCAAATGATCCCAAAATTTGACTAGCTTTATTCTCCTATTCGAAAACTCAAATAGGAAGGAAGGATTAAAAAAAACTATATAAAATGCATATATAATATTCTTAAGTATAATACATCATATTATAAAATTTAATTTTATATATTTGTTTAATATGAATACAATTTTATTTATATGTTATGTTTTTTGGACATATTTAATAACATGCCCCAAAAAGTTGCGAGTTTATGAGGAATTTATGCTTGCATAAAATTAATCAAAATGAGGAAGCAAGAAGTTTTACTTTTTGTAAAGTGACTCAAGTGCAATTTAAAAACATACCTGTATAAAAATTATAATAAATAAAAACACCTTATCTAAATATACTTAAAATAATAACGCTACTTTATGATATCTTTACGTGAAAAGAACCAATGTTGTTTAGTTTCCGACAGAATAGGATAGAACCCTTCCCTTCCCTTCTTCAGCTGTGGATGTCGTAAGATCAACTAAGGGAATGTAATATAGTAATACATATATAAGCATTAAACCCAGGGCCGTCTGTAAAAGTTTGCTAAATCCTTTTTCTCTTGTAAAACATCCTGCATAGTCCACATATACTGAAAAGTTGTGGTATATGCTCCATGACTATTTTTCAAGAGGAGAAGCGTACTTTACTCAGCACAGAACATTACACAAAGCTGTTACTTTTACTTTTTTATTTTTCATAATCATGACACGGGTTTTGGTCAAACACTATATTTATCTTTATCATATGGTCTTGTTCTTTCATTCCAGATCCTCGAACAGAGAACTGGTGGCTGATGTCAGGCCCTGGTCCCCTGATCACACTTCTTGCAACGTACCTATACTTCTGCACCTCAGTTGGCCCTCGTTATATGAGGGATAGGAAGCCTTACTCCTTGAAGAATACCATCATTTTATACAATGTTTCACAGATATTATTAAGCATATTTTTGGTTTACGAGGTAAGTTATTTTAAAGTCGTTTTTTTTTCAAATCAATGTCACCTATCACGATTTTCTGCGGTGAGTTCCCAGTTCTTGCACAATACTGATACTGAATGAGGTAGTACCATTACAAAACATTTCTACGCGGTAGCTTTATGCATTACTAATTTAATAAAAAAATAGAATATAGTGAGCATTATAACTTTTTTTGTTATATTGTATTTTATGTACCCTCTTTAGTTTATTACCTTGTTATAAGTTTTTAATGGGTTTTCTAAGATTGTACTAAATTGCTTGAAATACACTTCTACGTTTTTTTGAATCATCAATTCTCTATTCAGTTACAATGTTGTCTCAAAACACACTTCAAAAGCTATGTCACCATTGGACTGAAGTTGTAAATCTATTTTTCGCGTGTGAGATGAATCTAACAAATCATGAATTGTTCTTTAAATTAACTCACCAGTCACCAGTTTTTTTACATGTAACCACTAATTATTACATAATAAAATTGCCTTCTATTTCCAGGGTTTAGTTTCCGGTTGGTGGAGTGACTACAACTACTCCTGCCAACCGGTGGATTATTCAGATAGTCCTAAAGCTCAACGAGTATGTATTTCATTTTCACATATTTAAATGCAATCAATTTATATATAACTATTTCCATCCTAATTAGACGCTTAAACGTAATTAAAAAAAGATACACATATGTTCACATTAATCAAAATAGGAAACTATCCAACTTAAGATGATTACAATGTTTCTGGACTAAAATTCGACAGAGGTACAGAAGACACTACAGAGAACACACACACCCACAAACATACAAAAATGTAGTTTCCTATGCTCACTTTACTCAGGTGGAACCGACTGGAGAAGGACCACGCACTAGGCTAACGGCGTTATGTGATTGCCGGGGTACGAGAATGTGGCATTGCCACCGTCCTAAGATACATACATGGCTTTAAAAGCAATTTTTAACGATTTAAAAAAAAATAACAATACAAAGACTAACTCAGATACTAGATTCAAGACTACTCAACTGTGAAGGACATACACTCTCTCTTTACACTTTCTCGTAATGGGGCTATAATTTGAAACGTTTGAAGAGAGTATTTTTGCTATCTTACCAGCGAGGCAGTCTTATATAAAAAATGTATCAAAAAATATAGTATTTTTTTCTTATAGATGGCTGCAGCAGTCTGGTGGTACTTCTTTGCAAAGATAGTTGAATTACTTGATACAATCTTCTTCGTTCTTAGAAAGAAGAATAAACAGATATCATTTTTGCATCTTTACCATCATACGATGATGCCAATTTGCGCTTGGATCGGCGTCAAATTCTTGCCGGGTGAGAAAAATTATTAATTAAACATATGGTTAATTAAATTATAGTTAACTTAATTATAATATAAGCACGTATATATTAATAAATAGCTTTAATATAGTCTTGAATCCATAGTATTACATTATTATAAAGATGTAAGTTTAATTATTTTTGCGTATTCGCGTAAAAACCGATAACATAATATACAAAACTTCAAATGATGAACTTAATACTTAGTAAAGTAACGGATTGGAAATATGCCACTGTTGGGAGAAGGCCTTTAGTCGTTAAATAAGAAGTCTTTGCCTTATTCCAGCGCAGTGCGATTTGATAGATACATATGTGGCAGAATTTCATTCGGCGCATGCAGAATCCAAAATGTTTTCAATATATTTAATAAGGTTTTCTTTTTAAAGAAACCGTGGCAGTTCAATTTACATTATTGTAAATTTTAATCAATCAAAACGCCTTGCGTAACTATACAATTGGACTGACTTAACCAGAATATATTTTATATGATAAAGGAATAAAAATATAATTTAATTGTTGTTGTTTATTATTATTGTTTGTTAATTTCAGGTGGACACGGAACTCTTCTTGGTGTGATCAATTCCTTCATCCACATCATTATGTACACTTACTACCTCATATCAGGTCTTGGTCCGCAGTACCAGAAGTATATTTGGTGGAAGAAGCACCTCACCACTATGCAACTGGTACGTTAATTATATATATGACTTTTTTATTACATAATCATCTTAGAAAAGAGTAAATTCACTTATTTATTAAATATATACTTTTAGATTTTAAACTTGAATAAATAAATTTATGAAATATCGTGATATAAGAACCCTTTTGAATAGTGTTTAATATATTATATATTTTACCATAATCATTACTATTAACATGTTCAATCAATTATCAAATTTAAAAGAAAGCTTTTTTTTCAAATGCATTAAAATATTTATACTATTCAGTTCTCTAAAGTTCAGACCGTATACCGTAACCGTAACAGCCTGTGAATGTCCCACTGCTGGGCTAAAGGCCTCCTCTCCTCTTTTTGAGGTTATTCCACCACGCTGCTCCAATGCGGGTTGGTGGAATACACATGTGGCAGAATTTCAGTGAAATTAGACACATGCAGGTTTCCTCACGATGTTTTCCTTCACCGTAAAGCACGAGATGAATTATAATCACAAATTAAGCACATGAAAAATTCAGTGGTGCTTGCCCGGGTTTGAACCCACGATCATCGGTTAAGATTCACGTGGTCTTACCACTGGGCCATCTCGGCTATAATAAATTGATTCTTTATGATTTTTAAAACTATTAAAAGCTTCATACTAGATTCCTTGTTGTAAAAAAAGTTAATAACAAAAAAATGTTGATTAAGACTGATTATCATCGACTCAAAACTACTGTAGCTAATAAATAATTAATTATTATGAAATATAGATAGGTTATTTTTGTGACGTAGGCAACTGCTAAGAGAGGAGGAGGCAGTGCTGGCAACATTTTTGAGATGAAAATCTTGATGCTAAATGAAAATATTGCATAGAAGACAAAAAATCTTGTTTTTCTTCTATGCAATAATTTTCTAGACATTTATTAATACGATATAATCTTATTATTACAAAAATAAAATTAAACAAGTCCTGACTCAAAATATCTTTAAAATCTATATATATATATATATATATATATCAATTTTATCGGGACTATTCCAATGAGTTCAAACGTGATAGGTAAGGTGAGGAGTTGGGTATACTTTTGATTAAATAGGATTAAAAATGGGTTAAAAGTTCTAAGGGTTTCTTTTTAATTATTAATATATAGATTCGGCTCTCACTCTCTCTTTCTCGGAGTCAAATTGTATTATATATTTATTATTATTTTAGTAATCGCCATAGACTAAGTTTATATTTTATTTGAAATTTAAGTTGGAAGTTAATAATATTTCCTTGTTTCAGATTCAATTCATGATTATATTCTATCATAACTTCAGCGTTATGTTCGATGAATGTAATTATCCGAAGGTTATCAATTTCCTACTGGCTCTCAACGCGGGCTTGTTTCTATACATGTTCGGTAACTTTTACTACAGGAGTTACATGAAAGTCGATAATCAAGAAAAATGTATAGATAACTCAAGTACCAAGAGGATAGATGAAAATAAGTCAAAGGATTGTTAGCGACTTAACATGCTCAAATAATTTAATTATGTTTTTAATGTGATTTTTTTTATTATATAATATATAGTTGTAAGAAATTCAGACGAAGGTGACTGATTTTCATAAAATGTAGGTAAAGGTTCTTGGCAATATTCCAAATGTTTCATTACACCATCGACTGTAAGAAAGTTTTGAATTTTAAATATTATGGATTTGAGTATTTTCTTAAATCCTCAAAGTTATTTTTTAATATATCAACCATATGAGTGATAGATGTGGCTCATACTGTCATAAAAGTAAGATAATCGAATCTTCAGAAAATCATAATATAAATGTAAATATACAGTTCAAAATAAGAAATAAAATAACTGCACAGATCATGACTCCGATTATTTAAGTAGTTTGTCTACAATGATATAAGGAATAGTTTGTTTTAGTTTTAGGTATCCCTGCGATTAGTGATCACGGACAAAAAACACTCATCTAAAGGACATTTAACAACTAATATTACTTCAAGTTATAGATATTTTAAAGGAAAATTTCATAATTTACACGTCAATGTTAAGTATATTTCTTGATGAAATTAAATAAATATTTTTTTAAATATTTTCTTTTTAATTGTTATTGTCTACAAAGTGCAATGTTAAACAATAATAATTAGTTTAAGGGCTTAGATCGTGATAGATAGATTTAAAGATTGTTATAAATAAATGATGTAAAAAAAATCTTTAAAAAATCGGTCGAATACAATTAATCCTGTCTGAGGCTTAGTCATGATAAATACGTTTTTGTAATTCATAGAGTGATACTTACAAATTACCAAATATAAATTAAAATTATGAAAGATATAATATTAATTGTCATAAAAATAAAAATTGAAACAAAATTGTCATCGACGTTTATTTATTTTATTTGAATTAATGTTATTTTAATAAACGGTAAAAGTCACACGTTACATAATTCGATATGATTAATTAAATATATTTATACTATTTTATGTAAAAGTATCATTGTAATAAAGTAAATATTTCTTGTAAGGAACAAAGACATTTTATATGTAAGCCGTCTGAATATTCATAGCAATATCATAAAGACTTGTTTTATTTTTAAGGAAAAAAATAATAAAATATTTGCGAAATATGTTTTTTTATTTAACTTAATTAAGCATCTTAAACTATTTTAATATTCCATGCAATTAAATTGTAAGTTTGCTGCACTGCTGGGCTTACACTATCCTCTCCTTGAGAAGGTTTTTTTAATAACATCTGTAAACTAAGTCGCTGAATCAATTCTTTTATCAATTTCTTCATTCATTTCAACGGATGTCTCTGCGTATTTATCTAAAGAGATTCCGTTGTTTTGCGTTTGTTGTATTGATTTTATTGTTTTATTGTAGATTGTAAATTCCAAACACGTTTTCAAAAATTCTGTCAGCGGTGCATCTACCAATATAAAAAGCGGTATTGCGGCTATGTAAGATACCGTTATGGCGGTTAAGGGTTTTTCTATCTGTGGAAATGAAAAAGGTTTTTATCACACTTCAAAAATAGGAGGATCTTAATTTTCTTGTATCCTTATAATGATGAGGACCCTATCAGGTACAGAAAGACACAACTTGCGGTACAGGTGCATGTGTAAAAAACAGAAATTATATTATAATAATGTCTCTCTTTGAGGCTAATGGTTATAACCATTCTAGAAACGACGAAAATTCACGAAGCAAACATTCACGGTGATAAGTAGGTGTGTGGTAACTAAAAATATAGGAAAATAGCACTACTAAATCATGCTATGTCATAGGTCTAATTACGTGCGGCTAGCAGTGACTTATTGATTGTTACGAAAAAAAATACTGAAATACAACTTACTGATTTGAAGTTTGAATATCTACTTAAATCTATGAAATTAAACGTTTATATGTCAATCAATATAATGTATTAAAAATATATATAATGTTTTTTACGGTACAATTATCACTATATAAAAATTATAATCAGTTATAACTCTATCGACTGACTAACTAAGGCAACCTAATCACGACATTCATACATGCGAGTGTTTGATTGTAATTCGCAATTCTTACCACAAAAAAGGTATTTAGTGGTGTCAATGTTGTATTTGTTCCAGTCATTGCTCGTATTATCATAAAATGTAGAAGATATACACAATATGACAGCTTTGAAGGAATCTTCCATCCATTCCATTCCAAAATAACCCGATATATATCTAAAATGAAAATTGTATTCTTATAAAAGGTAAATTGAATTATATTTTAATTATTTTTATTATTTTATTGTAGTTTAGCTTGATTCTAGAATTGATTTACTTTTCATTGTTTTTCGTTTATATTTTAAGGCGCAAATACGTAATAGTCAACATTTGACCTCCAATAGCTGAACTGTGTTTTATTTTAAATGCAAATTTCTTTATGTAGTACACAGGTAATAATTATATAACAGATAAATCCATTTAAACGAATGCTTTATTGAGATTTTTTTATTTAAGTTTAGCAACCGGAAGCAGAAGAATGTGCGGCTTGATAGTCAGTGGTCGTCTCCACCCACAGACACAAATTTACATAGTAAATAAAGAAATCAAACATTTATACTGTACCTGCGGGGCAAAGAAACAAACAGAAATTATATCTATGATATCAGCTGCCTTGTGCCAGTAACTACCGCCGCTATACTGCACCAATCAGAAATATCATTGTATTCCGCGAAACCCGTTTACAACACAAATGATTGATGTTGCACGTATTTTTTTTTTTTTTTTTTTTTTTTTTATATTACCCGGGAGGGCAAATGACTCTACTCCACCTGATGTTAAGTGGTAGTAGAGTCCAAACGCGAGGACGGCCAATACAGTCAGGAAGAACGTTCTGCACTAGCCGCCCTCGCCTTGCCGGCCCGCAAGATGCCTCTTCACGCCTCGTTTGAAGGGACCCGGGTCGTAAGAGGAGGGGAATACGTGAGCTGGTAAGGAATTCCATTTTTTTGAAGTGCGACAAAGAAAGGAGTTGCCAAATTTCTTTGTGCGCGATGGAATTGATGTCACTGTTAGTCGGTGACATCTAGAGCCAGCACGCGTAGACTTGTGAAGGAAGGGGGAAGCAGGAATTAGGGAAAATAATTCCTCGGAACACTCGCCGTGATACAGTCGATAGAAAGCGCTCAGCGCTGCTATCTCTCGACGCAATTGTAAAGGCTCGAGGGTGTTAGTGACCTTTACGTCGCCAATAATGCGGACCGCACGTCGCTGCAACCGGTCCAAGGCCTCAAGTAGGTACTTAGCGGAGCCATCCCAAAGGTGCGAGCAATATTCAACGCAAGACCGTACCTGTGTTTTGTACAGCAGGCACAGTTGTTGTGGCGTGAAAAAACGCCGCACCTTGTTCAGAACTCCGAGTTTCCGTGAAGCTGTTTTTATCACAGCCTCGATGTAATCCCTTGGACTAAGGTCGCAGCGAACGTCCATCCCCAGCATGGCGATTTTGCTATGTATCACCAGCGGAGTGCCACAGAGGGAGGGAAGAGGGGAAAATGGTGACTTTTTTGCTGTGAGAGCGCATACCTGTGTTTTCTTGGCATTGAACTCAACAAGATTATCTGAGCCCCATTTGTCGATAAGCTCTAACGTCCTATTGAGTTCAATGACAAGATCCTCCCGCCTCTCCCTAATTTCCGCTCGCCCAGCCACTGCGCGTCCGTGGTATCCACCATGCACTGTACTATCGTCTGCATAGCAATGAATGTTCCCGAGAGAGAGCATATCATTGATATGCAAAAGAAACAGAGTGGGAGATAGCACAGATCCCTGGGGGACCCCAGCATTCACTACATAGAATTGTGAAGCGCAACCATCAACTAAAACACGAAGGCTGCGCTTGTGTAGGAAGCTGGCAATCCAGGTGCAAAGCTGGGCAGGCAGACCATATGCCGGCAGCTTGGAGAGAAGACTTCTGTGCCAGACCCTGTCGAAAGCCTTGGAGATATCGAGGCTGACAGCCAACGATTCCCCATGCTTGTCGATAGCTTCACCCCAGAGGTGTGTTACGTACGCTAGAAGATCACCTGTAGACCGTTTTGGTCGAAATCCGTACTGACGATCATTAATTAAACAGTGATCTTCTAGGTAGTGGATCAGTTGGTTGTTAATAATCCGTTCCATCACCTTACAAAGTACTGAGGTGATAGCTATTGGCCGATAATTTGCCGGGTCAGACTGATCCCCTTTTTTGGGAACCGCTTGCACATTAGCTCTTCTCCAAGCCTCCGGCACACATCCCGAAGAAAGAGACAGTTGGAACAGGCGCGTTAACACGGGAGACAGCTCCGCCGCACACTTCTTCAGCACTATGGCTGGTATTCCATCGGGACCGTTAGCTTTCCGTACATCAAGTGATTGCAGCTCCGCACGCACATCATGCTGCCTGATTTTGATGTCAGGCATCGTGTGGCCACAAGAAGGTATTATTGGTGGCAGAGCATTACAATCATCGATGACGGAGTTGTTGGCAAAGAGTTTAGCCAGTAAATCAGCTTTCTCTTGCGGACTGTGAGCTAGCGATCCGTCCGGACTTCTGAGCGGTGGCAGCGAAGGTTGGCAGAAATTGTTTTGCACAGACTTGGTCAGACGCCAGAAGCTACGGGAGCCCCTAGGATGTGAAATAAGGTCTTGACCAATCTGTACAATGCGCTGTGCATCCGCTCTCGTGTAAGCCTTCCTACAGGACTTGGAGTTCTTATTGTAAATTGCTTTCAGTGAGTCAATGTTAGATGCCCCGCTAATGCAGCCATTGATCCACTCGCGATATGCCGCCTGCTTAGATGATACAGCGTCGGCACATTCGCGAGTGAACCAACGGTTACGCGCACCCCTACTGTCGAGATCTGAGCTAGGAATGTAGTATTCCATTCCTAACATGATCTCGCCAGCAACAGCAGCGGCACTAGCTGTCGGGTCATTCCCACTGAAGCAACGTAAAACTTAAAACTTATTTCCAATATTATATGGGTACCTTACCTACCCACCTAAATAATAGTAATCTTTATAAGCAATATCTTATTAAACCTTCAACTTACTGTCGATTTTAAAAACAGATCCAATAATAAGTGACGCGAGGATAACTCCAAATAAAGGCTTGATCAAAGCAGCGTATATGGATCTTGCAATAACAGGCGCCTGGAACCCGTCCTTATAAAAAAAACTCCCTATAAAAAATGAACCTACAATTCCTGGCAACGTAAGCAAGAACAGGAACCGGTATTTCTGTAAAAAAGGATTACAAAATTAATAAGAAATAAGGATTTATAACACTTGAGAATATTTTTAATTTTGTGTTATGTAATCAATTTACTTGGTGATAGGGCTTTGTGCAAACCACAGTGCAGTCGAAGATACCACCATGTATTCATGTATTCTACCACTAAACATCAAAACTTAGTATTGTTGTTTTCCGGTTTGGAGGTTGAGTTAGCCAGTATAACTACGGGGACAAGAGACATAACATCTTCGTTCCCAAGGTTGGTGGCGCATTGGCCATGTAAGGAATGGTTATTATGTCATATACTACATCGCTAACGTCTATGAGCGATGGTGACCACTTAACATCATGTGACCCATTTGCCCGTCCGCCTATCTAACCTAAGATAAGGCAAAGAACTTAAAATTATATACTTTACTATGTGGTTTCACATTTTATATAATGTAATATTTGCAGTATTTTTAAAATATAAAATATTCGTAAAAGTTATATAAAATTTTAAAATAACACCAGAAGTACGCCTAATCAATTTTTAAGTGGAAAAAGGATCAACTAACTGAGGCTACCTGGTCTTTTAAAACTTAAATTGTGGCTACCATGATCACCTGACCCAAAAATTTCCACCCAAAAATCGTCAGATTTTTTAGTGACTGTCTTAAATGGAAGGTTTCGATATTTTTTTTGTACAAAAACATATCGAAACACTATAGTACGAGATACGATATTATAATATATACCCTAATTTATTATTTGATGATGACAAAGTTTATATGTTAGATAATAATTATGTATATTGTTAAATCGCAAATGGGTTGTCTGGATAAATCACGGGCCAACACTGTTAGTTAATAAAAACTTTAATTCACTTTTTTTGCTTCAATTACATTCACTTCCCCGATTTTTTGTAGATGAATTTAACACGAGAAATTGGTAAAATATAGGTTGTCTTCTTTCTCTATAGCATAACTATGAATTTGCAAGGTCGTAACAGCCTGTGAATGTCCCACTGCTGGGCTAAAGGCCTCCTCTCCTCTTTTTGAGGAGAAGGTTTTGGAGCTTATTCCACCACGCTGCTCCAATGCGGGTTGGTGGAATACACATGTGGCAGAATTTCAGTGAAATTAGACACATGCAGGTTTCCTCACGATGTTTTCCTTCACCGTAAAGCACGAGATGAATTATAATCACAAATTAAGCACATGAAAATTCAGTGGTGCTTGCCCGGGTTTGAACCCACGATCATCGATTAAGATTCACGCGGTCTTACCACTGGGCCATCTCGGCTTCTATTTACGGCATCAGTTATTGAATTGATTTTTTTATGAAATGAAAGGTTAATTTATTGCCTATTCAACAGTATTAAGTTGCCTCCTCAAAAGTGTGGCACAACCATGGATGTCTAGATTTTAATTTTTTTAAATGTTGGTGAGGAGTCACGTGAATATGGACGTGTACATGGCGGCTTCGGCTATGATCGTGAGAATGCAGAGGGGGAGTCAATTCTCAGCACCTGCTTATTTTCAGACCTTGCCATTGTTAACACTTTCTTCCAAAAGCAACCCGAGCACCTCATCACCTATAAAAGTGGACCGCACTCCACCCAGATCGACTACTTGCTCATAAGAAGAAGCCAAATTGGTAGAGTGACTAACTGCAAAGTGATTCCTGGGGAATGCCTCACAACACAACACCGCATCCTTGTCATGGACATGCTGGTAGTACCAAGTAAAAAAGTGCCTGAACGAAGCAGACCTAAAACTAAATGGTGGCTGTTGAATGGACCAAAACAGCATGAATTCTGTAACCTCGTAGCTAGCTCCAAGTTAAGCACAGACACAGAGGAATCAGTAGATAGTCAATGGTCTAGGATCCAGTTAACAGTGAACACCATTGGAAAACAGGTGCTTGGCACTTCGAAGGGAGGCCGCGTCATCAACAAGGAGACGTGGTGGTGGAATGGCTCAGTACAGAAGGCAGTTCGAGAGAAAAAGACACAGTTTAAGAAGTGGCAAGAGACCAAATCTCCTGAAGACCGGGACGCGTATAAAGCAGCTAAATGTGCCACCAAATGAGCAGTTGCCAAAGCCCGTTACCAGACGCTGTCACCTCTGTATGATACGCTCGAGAGAAACGAGGGCCAAAAGACTATCTTCCGTTTGGCAAAGGCTCGGGAGAAAGTGACGCAAGACATAACAAAATGTCTTTGTGTCAAAGACTCTAATGGCACTTTGGCTTGCGATGCAATTAAGGTGAGGGAGAGGTGGCGTGGCTACTTTAACGTGTCGCTTAACACACAACACGCTAATGTGTCTCCTCCAGAACTGCCTCCTAATCTCGGACTTGTTGCACCGGTAACACCTGACGAGGTACTCAAATGTCTTCGTACAATGAAGAACCGAAAAGCCGTAGGCCCTGACGACTAGCCGATTGAAGCGTGGAAAGCGATGGGTTCTCATGGTGTGAACCTACTTACTGACCTTTTTAACCGAATACTTACTAGCCGGAAGATGCCCAACTCTTGGAGATTGAGTATCATTACTCCAGTATATAAAGGCAAAGGTAGTGTACAGTACTGCGAAAGCTACCGCGGTATTAAGGTTGTGTGCCACACCATGAAACTCTTCGAACGCGTAATCGATCCAAGGCTTCGGCAAGAATGTACCGTCTCGGAATGTCAGTATGGGTTTCGCCCAGGCTGTGGAACCATAGACCCCATCTTCGCCCTAAGAATACTAACCGAGGCCCACACAGAAAAGAAGAAGCCGCTGTACATGGCGTTTCTAGACCTGCAGAAGGCATTTGACTGCGCCCCACGCCAAATAATCTGGTGGGCTTTGAAAATTAAAAAATGTGCCACAAATCTATATTGACATTATCCGAGACATGTACCATCATTCGGAATCAATAGTAAGGACCGCCGTTGGCGACACACACCCTTTCCCGATCACAGTTGGTATCCACCAAGGCTCGGCCCTGAGTCCTTTTCTGTTCAGTGTAGTGCTTGACGTTGTCACAGCGAAAGCCCATGAGCCGTCTCCCTGGCTCATGATGTATGCTGATGACATTGCACTGGTAGATGAGGACAAGCAGATATTGGAGCAAAAGGTGAACCAGTGGAAGGGTGTGCTAGCGAGGGGTGGTCTGATGCTAAATGTTGCGAAGACCGAGTATATGGCCTGTGGCAGTACGGACCCCGAACCCATAAAGATAGGCGGAGAATCCGTTATCAAGACGGAAAAGTTTAAATAACTCGGGTCCGCACGGGTCTGGTACGATCGACCACGACGTCAGAGCTCGAATAAACGCAGCTTGGGCCAAATGGCGGGAAGTCACGGGGGTAATCTGTGATCGCAGGATACCGGTGGAATTAAAGAGCCTTGTGTACAAGTGCATCATCCGACCAGTCTTATTGTATGGCAGCGAGACGTGGCCAGCTCTCGCGAGACATGTTCAGCAACTTCACGTCGCGGAAATGAAGATGCTGCGGTGGATGTGTGGCGTTACGCGACTAGATCGTATTCGTAACGAGCACGTCCGTGGTAGCCTTGGCGTTTGCGATGTAGCGGATAAGTTGCAGGACAGCCGTCTCCGTTGGTTTGGTCACATTAGCCGCAGACCGCCAGACTATGTTGGGAACCGATGCCTGGACTTTGTTGTCGAAGTCCCTAGATCCCGCGGCAGGCCCAAGAAGCGCTGGCTCGATGTTGTGAGGGACGATATGAGAGAGCACGATCTCACTAAAGATGACGCTTTCGATCCGGCAAAGTGGAGGCAAAGATGTAGGAAAGCGGACCCTGGCATTTCTAGGCCGGGAAAACGCTAGGAAGAAGAAGAAGAAGTTTACTTAAAATGCTCGAATGGGGAGAGTGAGAGAGAAACGTGATTACCATGAATGTGCCACTTTTGACAGATTTTTTTTTAAGGTTAAAATATTAATAGATCATTTTTTTAATTTTAAAATTGCTTATATAGTACTTACTTTAAATTTTATCATGTCGACTTTGTTAACTTGCCATCGGTATATAAGAGTACCCAACGCTATCCCCATAACAAAGTTAACCATATTTGTGTGTCCTCGTTTGTAAACGTTATTGAATGTTACATTATTTTCAAAAGTTCTTAAAGTCCTGAAAGTATAAAGAAGAGATAAAAGTTTAAACAACTTGAAAACAATTGACATTATATTAATGTCTGTGATTCTCTTTGTGTTTTTCAATTATTATTTTATTAAGTAATTGATCCATAAATTATTTAGGCATTCCTTTATTTTACAAGTTTTTTAAAAATGTAGATTGTTTTTAATTTTTTTTTGTCCTTTATCGATGAAGCGACATCGAAAACATGTTATAATATCTTATGAATTTACTTACTCTGGTGTAACTATGAGCACAGCATCCAGGTCTTGAAAGTATGTATGTGCAGCTGGTGTCACAACACCGAGTATAAACAGTAATGGCAATAATATTTTTCTACTTGTACTATTTGATAAAATATAAACTATTGATCCAATCACGTACATCTGCATATTAGCTGCCAGGTACCTTAGAAAAAAAAATATCATTAAAAATTGACATAACAAAATTTAAGTAAATGATATTTTTAGTGTCGCTTTTACGTTTGTCGACGAACGAACAAATGGGCCACTTGGTGGTAGGTGGTCACCACCGCATATAGACATTTGCGTTGGAATTGTAAGAAATATTAACCATGGCTTACATTGCCAAAGCGCCACCAACCTTGGGTACTAATATCTTATGTCTCTTGCGCCTGTAGACTTACTCACCCTTCAAACAGAATCACAACAATACTAAGTACTGCTGTTTTGCGGTACTATATCTGATGAGTAGGTAACCCACGAGCTTGCACAAAGCCCTACCACCAAGTGAATTTGTACATTGTTGTTTAGCTTAGTACCTACCATCCAATCATCGATTTTATTTTATTCTCAAACAGCATAATTTGATTTTGCTATGTACTGGAACTAATGATTTAATGAGCCAATGTATAATTCGTCATCGTCGTAAACAATATAATAACAATTTATGGCTACGTGATGTGATGTTTTATACTTCGTACAATGTATTTGATAAAAGGCGACTATTAATCATTACAGGGCAAATTTTTCCGTCTATAAATTTTATAAGCAAGTATACTAAGTTTATTATTACCAAGTTTCTACCATGCACTGTGTGTTGTCTAAATAATTATTAACATATAACAAGTTGGCCCATCCATTAGTGCGGCAATCCTCGACTTCTTTAGTAACAGTTATCTGAAATAATATTAATGTACATACATAATTAATAATGTCTTAAAATAGCCAGTCATAGTTATAGTTAGTCGTTTTAATGTATAAGGCAAGAGCTCCAAAGTATAATGCCAAACGTTAATTTCGCAGTCTTGATTTGGTCTTTTCGATGATTTTGGTGCTCATTATTGATTTAAAGGGATATAAGTTATACGGTAATGTGTAGTATATAAATATTTAATTCAACAACGCAGAACTTCATGAATTAAAAGATAAATATTTCGTTTTATTTCTATTTTGCAGACATTATATTTATTGCATTGCGGTTAAAAGATAATAATTAGTATGAAACGGTTCCGAACTAAGAGTCAATGACGACGTATTTAAATTCACTCCTAGGAATATGTAATAACTAAAATATTACTTTTTAATCAGACTTTAACCTAAACTTACCTCCCAAAAAGGCCCTGAACCGACGTATCTCAACCAAGTTGTAGTGAGACCTAGAACAACTGCGTACGAAGGTGTGAGTCTGAAAATTGTAAAATTATGATATATAAAATTGCTATATCGATACGACACGCTCGGAAAGAATTCAACTCAGGCTTTACGTGCTTTCCGAGGAAAGGAGTGTTAACTCATAGACTCCCGTTTGCTACTGATTTTTTTTTATTAGAAAACCCAAAACTCATATTGGCCCGACCAAGGGCTTACCCAGGACCTCGGGGTCTTATAAATCATTGATAGACAGCTAGACAAACATGCAATGGACACGACGATAAAAATTCAATAATTTATACATTCAATATGTAAGAGCAAGATATATGTATCTAATATCAAGATACATATATTTAATATACATTCAATAAATAAGAGCATTTCAGCCAATTTCTTTCGGCTGTGCCTTCTACTTATACTGACTGTACCCTATATATTTTTTAATTAAATGACAAATACTACTTACTTTATCCAAAACCCAGTTATCGCTTTTGGGATCAATGTCCATTTCATTTCGTTTTTTTCAGCGTACACTTTAAGTTTATAAGCCATCAAACAGCCAGACATAACAAAAAAATTTTGAACCAGAAGCGTCCCGTTTATGAAGAGGAGGTGAAAAATATTTTCATATTGCTGATAAATCAGAAAAAAATTACATTACATTTAAATTAATTAAAATATCTCAAGCAGATATAAACCAATAAATTATAAAGCAAGTTTAATATTATCATTCCATTTAGTTAATGTATTAATATGTGATTAATTGTAATGTATTTATGCAAAATAAAAGCAAAGCAATTCTTATTAGTACCATTTCAATAAAACGAGGATTCTCAGGCCCAATTGCTATTGGTAGAAACGAATGACAGAAGATGACACAAATTATTGTAATTGTCCTGTAAATAAATAAATTAATAAGATTCATATGCTTTATATGATGAATTAAGAGATTGCGTTATGCCTGCTTAAATATTGAATATTGTTGTTTAAATATATTAAAGCCAGTATGGTTAGCATAATACTACACATTTAATAGAGAATTTATTTCATTATTCATAATGTATAAAATTGATTACAAAAAAATCATATTTACCTCAGACCATGAAACGATTTCAATCGTTCTTCTCTTGAATCAAAATTTTTATACGACGATAACAACTTAGAATAATTATGCGGTATCGAGAAACACATGAGAAATCTGTTACCTAAAACAGAATAAGTAAATTGTTTAACAAAAATAGAAATGAATTTTAATATTATTTACTTTGATTTTAGCGAAATTGAAAAGAATTGATTAATAGTTAATTAATTTTCATGTACGTCAGAATCTGGGAAGTTTCAGTAGATACTAGTAGGTATTTAATTTAACAAAAAGGCACGTGTATTAAAATGTGGACACGCTGCACTGCAAGGACGAAAATATTTATTCGTTTCACTAATGGCAATTTCTGTGACGTATTTATTCCAGACCGCGGTTTAAAATCGTTGTGGATTTAAGTATCTTTTATACAGCAATAACCTTCAATGAGTATTTTTTACACATAAAAAGTTGAATTACTTATGCAAATGAATATTCCTATTCACTATTTAGTATTTTTCATTGATTTAAAATTAAAAAAAAAACTAATTAAAAAAATGTCTACCTGCCTTTGTAGTTTTTTCTTCTAACAAGAACGATATCATA
The DNA here is from genome assembly GCA_905147175.2 of Nymphalis urticae. Classification (NCBI taxonomy): domain Eukaryota; kingdom Metazoa; phylum Arthropoda; class Insecta; order Lepidoptera; family Nymphalidae; genus Nymphalis; species Nymphalis urticae. Next base: position 9,640,068 of record LR989987.1, on the reverse strand, counting down.
AATGCTTGAAAAACAATTTACGACGATCAAGGATATCAAAAATGCTGCCATTGCAATATCGCTAGTGTCTTTCTTAACATTTGTTTTGTTATAGTTACAAGTTACAGGTTTAGATATCTTGCATTTTAACTCATAATTATCCCAAAGATTATGATTGAGGCATTCCTCAAGGACCAATTTTATATCCGTTTTATTATCAACCAAGAAACGTTTACACGTCTTTGTCATACAAATTCCGTAATGAAGTTGAGTATAATTAAAATGTTTTCTCGTGTAAGCCGAATAGTTCTGTAATAATGTTTTTTATTCACAATAATATTATACATCAAGCGGTTCTCATGAAATAACGTTAATAGTAAATGTCAATTAAATGTAAAAAGTTTTTAATTATTATGTGAGAATTTCAGTAGACAACAAATATATTTGTACCTTGTGATTTTAAGGAAATAAAAAATGTGCATACATTGTTCAATTTATTAATGAAAATAGAATATTCTCATATATTTTCAATCGTACTTACTCGCATCATCGTCAAAAGTTCACTTAAAGGGTAATCCGATACAATGTCAATATCAGCTGTACAATAAATTCCATCGGGATTTATCAAACAATGATCATAGTCATCTAGATGAAAAATTTGTGGCATCCTGGCGTAGTCAGAATCTGGAATGGAGGACAGTAATCATATTTTCAAGTACTGCTTACTGTTAACCGTTACAAGTAGTATTCTTACGCTAAAAATATCAAACCTAAAAATATGACGAAGATAATGTCTTCCTGAACGGTTTCGGATTTCGAATCTCAAAAAATAATACATATTTACTGAGCTAGTACTCAAACACAGGTACACTTTCTATTCCCTGACTCTTATTATCCAATACGGCAATCCGACACGATCATACGCGCTTTCAATAGTCAAATAACATTTTATTTGCCCGACGTGGTGTGAACTCAGGACCTCGGAATTTGCGGCCTTTTATCTAGCCACTAGACCAAAGAGGCAGTCAAAACAATTACGGTTATAATAATAAGAGTATTCATTGTACCTTGATATTAATGAGACATGGTTATATCGTAGGTTTCCTAATTGGAATAAAATAAACATACATAAAATAAAATCTAATACAACTTACCATTTAGCTTATAAATTACACCATTACAATTATAAACCATTAAAAAAATTAAGATCAGCGTTTTCATTAACATTTTATTATAATTAATATTATTTAAAAATAAAAAAAATATATTTACATAACAGAGTGAGTGATTTATTTACACGTTAATAATTTATTTACGCAACAAATATACGTTATCTTAGTGCGTCGAATGTCACCCCAATGAAGCATCTGTTCCCCTAGTGCATACAATATAAAGACGATAAAAACATAGTTAAATCACGTTGTTATGTCATTTTCATTTATAAATTTATTACGAGAGCGTCCTAACAAATAAACAAAAGCGAGACAAATGTGAATATCAATACTAATAGATTTGTGGGTTAATAGTTCAAATTATTTACAGAACCTCCGAAATACTTTAATTGTAGCGTTCATTATCTGCTAACTGCTATATTAGCTGCTAACTGTAACTGTAAAACAGTATAATGTTCGTGCATAGCATTTTTGTATTTATGTCAGTAAATTATTAACATAATGTATGAAGATGTCATGCGAAAGACTTGAAATCAAATAGAATAAGAATTATTTGGATTTTAAGTTGATTAACTTTTTACAATTGTATAAACTGACGAAATACAATGAGTTTTTTAAATAATGACAAAAAACTGTAATTATTTAAGATTCCGTACATATTAAAAATTGTATATAATTAATTATTACATAAATATAATTTAAATTACTTCAGTCTTTAATAAAATCACAATAATTGTTGAATGAAGAGTTATTTAACTTTTTTATTTAATCTTGCAAAGAAACATATGAAACCTCATATTTTCTAAATTATATAAAAATATTGTAATGATTTGTTACTTTATCATCCCTTCTAAAGGTTGATAATAAATGTAAAACTTTAGAAAAAAATATATATTTTATCATTTATAAAGTTAACAGTTGAGTTTAATAAAAACCTCGTTTTGGATTTTATATTCATTCAAGGATTTCTAGGAAAAAATGTATTTAAACGAAAACGTTGAGTTTTCGTATTTAAACTAACTTCCGTTGACTTTTAAGTATAGACTATTCTAATATATATCTAATAAAATTTTAATAGTTAGATAAATACCGGGGTGTAAATATCTATTGTCAAAATTGTATACGCTACAAAATGGCGAGCACGGCAAAGTCTATATACGCAAATTATTTAAATTATTATATTGAAAACCCAGTCAGTAAGTAGCTTAATATATTTTTTTACTACATGATAATCTTTAAATCTTTCATGATCTTTTTATATTTTAAATCGCTTTAAATAATTGCTCGAGAAATAAGAACACAAAACATTATGTTGTCTTATTTGAAAATAGTATGCTCGTGACGTTAATATTCGCTATAATTGGGATATTCAACGACAAACGTCAAAATGTGACCCACCAAGCAACGTTCAAAATTTAACAATTATTTATTTGTAGTTTTTTTTATTTTTTTTAATATAATTAAACTCGAAAATTGCCATTATTAAATTATTATCACGTTGACCAATGAAACATAATAATTATTAATTAAATTATATTTCAAAATAGTCCTAGATAATGTCCCGCTTGTATTCTCCACGCTTGGTGGCTAGAGTGTAAAGTATTAACGCAAATATTAACACATTTTTAAAGACCTTCTTTAAAAATGTGTTAATAATTTGCGGGCTTTTCATCGTGGCTATTCGCTAATGATTCATTATTGTTGTAAATATTGTGCCATTTCTGTTCTATTGTGGTAAGTATAGGTAACCACTGACTGTTTTAGGCGAGTTTTGTCTTTCGGTAATATATTATGTTTTTTCGGAACAAATCGGGACTGCGCAACAGTGAGACCTAATTTATGTGGTTTCTATTACTTGCTAGTGGCGCTAACTGGTGTCATTAAAAAGTGATACCGCCTCAATTGCTTCAATATATTTCTTCTATTTTAGAATATATTATGTTTGTACTTACGTACTTTTTAATTTCTGTTTTTCAAACGAATATTTTATTTCTTTTAATTTATCTTCGATAACAAATATCAATGATTATAAATATATTGCAAGTCACAAAAATAAATCGTCGTATTTTGTGTGTAAAAAATGTTTTGCGGAGTGTTCAACTTATTTTAATTTTGTGAATAATTAATCTGTTGACGCATCTCGTATTGTACGGTACAGCTTGGGTGGCAATTTGAATAAAGATTAATTTATAAATTAAACCTGAGGCAACCACTCGGCCCATGACAATCTAGGAATTAGAAAACAGTAAAGTATTGAGGGTATTACCAAAATAAAAAAAATATATTGTAAACGGTTATTTAACTGATGAGGAAATGCTCGGGTTAAAGCAAGCTGCAGAGTCGTACTTGTTTCTCCCACTCAGTAGGATTTGAAGGATACAAACGAAATAAATTTTTATGAATAAGAGATCACTTAGTTTTTTAAAAATAATTTATTATAAAAAAACTAGTTTTGATCGCTTTCATGACAATATACGTACGCATTTACGAATTACTGCATATGTAAGAATTTGCGAGTTTTATTTTATTTTTTAATTCATAAGTTTTTTTTTATCCGAATTTCTCATTTTCGACTTGATGTTTAGTTGCGACAAAAAGTTTTTGATGCACTTCAATTTTTTTTAGAACTACATTAATTAAGTAGAAATTAAATGAAATTATTATGTATACTCGTATTATTTAAACAACGGTGTAGTGGTAAGTGCTATCTAAGTGCAATATACGGATTGTGAATCAATTACGATTCAACGAAAATTATGTTCGTTGAATATCCATGGGAGTGCAAGTCGTATTAGCATGTTCTGTACACATTTCACGCAATACATAAACATTATGATTATGTAAACATATTAGCCTGTCTGAATAAAAATTTTACCATTATTTGTATAACAATTTACGTTACGGCGTTCAAACCCCACCAGTTGAAACTCCTGTAGTTTCGACTCAACTATTTACCAGACCGTAGTCTAACCGATTCCTTTTTCGAAATTTGGATAACTTTTTATAGGGCACAAACATTTTAAATCCTATGAGGCAGTGAAGCAACTTTACATAATAGATCCGTTCCTGTCCCTAGGATTTCTATAACAGAGGCATCAATGAACTTTTATTAGGGTTGCATAAATATACCGATAGTAATAGTATATGTACGATTATTTAAATACCATATACTTTCGATAAAAAATAAACGATTGATTTGTTATATAAAATCTGTATAAAACGGAAATTTATGTCGGCTGTTATTGTTTGATTCATTTAAATGTTTCATGAAATTGATAATGTTTTTGTATTCTTTTTTATTATTACATAAATCGTTTTGCCTTTCACTTGCTTTTAATTAATAAATTCTCCATCTATCAATTTTCCGTTTAAAATTTATAATAATATAAATTTTAATTTTCAGTTCCAGAAACAAAAGAATGGATTATGACTGGAAGTCCATTAAAGCTGATTACTTTACTAGCAATCTATTTATTATTTTGCCTACGTCTGGGCCCCTGGTATATGAAAGACAAAAAACCATACCAATTAAAAAACGTTATCAAAATATACAATATATTTCAAATTCTCATCAGTCTCTATTTATTTTATGAGGTAAGAATTTATGTAAAACTTACATGCTCTATGTAACACTATAAGGACACGATGACATTCACGTAACATTAAGCTTAAGGAAAACATCGTGAGGAAACTGGATGTGTCTAATTTCATTGAAATTCTGCCACATGTGTATTCTACCAACCCGTATTGGAGCAGCGTAGTGGAATAAGCTATAAACCTTCTCCTCAAAAGGGAGAGGAGGCCTTAGCCCAGCAGTGGTTCATTAACAGGCTTTTACTGTTACTGTATATATAAGTACTTAAAATATATGTGTAAACAACTAAAATATATTTACACTGCATTACTAATTTATTTTATTGTTTACATCAAAGCCTTAAATATATACAAATTAAAATTGAAAATAGTTACTGTACAAATCGTGGCCGCGTGTATGTTGTCAAGAATGCGCACAGCATAGGGTATGAATTGCAATTTCTATTCTCTGGGTAAAAAATGAACCAGCCCTCCTGTCACTTAGAGGAAATAAGACGATGATATTATTTGACAATTTATTTCAAAAATGTAAATTAATATTGAGTTGAAATGTTTAGTATTATATCACCATTTTCATATGTTAACCTTTGCTCAAGTTTTCAATAGGCTATTACAATAAAATAAAATTGCAAGTAATACTTGTACAATATTTACATAATTTACATTTGTAAATTAAAATTACAAGTTATTTGCACCGAATAAATTAAATCTTATATAATTTTATATATAACTTCATTAAGGATTGAATTTTTAAAATGTAAAGAATTTATATTGTTACAGGGCACAATTTACATATTTTTCACAGATTTCAACTTTTACTGTCAAGGTGTTGGTGATTTAAGTTTACCGTCAACAATAAGGGTGATTGTTTGACATTTTTTTAATATATTACATAATATATATAAATAAATATATATACATAAATTCTCTTCCATCTCGTTTAAATTAATACTAATTGACATTTGACGTATAATCCATGAATGGGACATGGACTACATTTGCAGCGGTTTGGTAGAATAAAAATTTGATTGAATAAAAAATTTCCTCAAAACCACTTAGCCAAGCAGTGAGAAATTTACAGGATACCTTTATATTATCTAATACTAAATTTAACGTAAAAGAGTAACTATTAAGTTTCTTGTCGGTTTCTCACGTTAGCATTCACCTTTCGAACCGGTTGTAACTTTAAATTTTATGACTGCCTCGTTAGTCTAGTGGCTAGATGTATTTGGAGAATAGCTGTGTAAGATCTGTCGCCAATCTATTGCCCAGTGTACATTGTAGGCGTGCCTCGCGTGGAGTGAGCTGAGGCAGGTCCTGGTCCACGAAACATATATGTATATAAGATATTCACTTTGATTATTTCAGTTAGCAAAAGCGATCTGGGTTTATTACATTGTGAAAATAATCGATCTTATGGACACGGTATTTTTCGTGCTTAGGAAATCAAACAGACAAATTACGCCACTTCACTTGCATCATCATACACTGATGCCAATTGCTAGTTGGATTACTATAACATTCATTCCAGGTATACAATTATTTTTTAATGATTTTACTAGTTTAGCTTTACCTATAAATGTTTTTCAAAATTAACCGGGTTTAAAATGCTGTCTTTTTTCCAAATTATCTAATTATTATTAATGTCTGTTTATCGTGCCTGTTAAACTACAGTTATCGATGTTTCTTTTCGCGTTGAGTTTCAGTTCAGTCCCACAAGGTGATCCCTTGTGAATTTAATTTAATTAAATTACTTAACTTACATTCTGGCAATTTATTTAATTTGGTTTTTTGGAATAAAATTTTATATTTAATGTCCTATTTCACACATTTTTTTTCTATACAGGAGGTCAAGGTGTATTGGTAGGATATATTAATGCTTTGGTGCATGCTGTTATGTATACATACTATCTTCTTGCCGGTCTAGGAGATGAGTACAAGAAATATCTTTGGTGGAAAAAATATTTAACAATACTACAATTGGTAAACCAATTTTCACATTATAAAATTTAAAAATTAGTAATGATATTTTATATTCTAATAATTCACTAACCAATGAACCAATAAAACTTCTCCTCGAGTGGGAAGAAGGTCATTGTCCAGCAGTGTTATTTACTCGCTTTTACTACTACTAGTACTATAATTAATGATTAAAAAGAAAGAAACGTTATTATTTTTGATTCATTTTTATTTATTTCAGATACAGTTCACAATCATTGGAGCTCACAGTATCAATAGCTTATTCTACCCATGTTCCTTCCCCTTAGTTTTAAAGTTACTTATTATATTCTATGCAATTGTTTTCCTGAATATGTTCGGAAAATTTTACTATTACAGCTACGTTAAGAGCAAAAACGATAAAGAAAATAAAAATGTATCAAATGAAGAAAACAAGGCAGTTAATAATAAAACGGATTAACTTGATCAATGACAATATTTATAGCTTAATTTAAAGTTAATCCATATTTTCATTAAAATATTATTATTAAAAATATCTATTATATTTTATTTCAAACTAGTTTGACGATCCTGTACTATTCCTAAGCATCAAACCACAAATTATAACGCTAAACAGCAATACTAAGTATTGTTGTCTTCCAGTTGCCGGTGAAACTACAGGCGAAAAGGACATAATATTTTTGTTTTTAAAGTTGGTGGAGCATTAACGATTGCAGAAATTATAATTTATGATTGGGCGTTTTTTTGGCATATATAAAAATACAATTAAATTATTTGAATTATATCGTATGAGTCAATGTAATCATGACGTATTACTTTAAGAATTATTAATCGATCAAGACTTCAAACTTGTGTGTATGTGTGCATTTGTGCTAAGTTATAACTAATAACTTGCCTCTGAAGTATTTACTTTACCCAAGGTAAAACAACGAAATATTTAGCTAATGCTAGACAAAAGAGATCTCGCTGTAAATAATAGCACAGTATTTTTAGGAAAGCTTCAATGGACTTCGCATTTGTCATCACTCTCAAATAGACTTAACTTAGCAGCAATCGCGGTAAGTAAGGTTAGATATTTAACTAATATCGTTACTTCTCTTCTCTTCTCTCTGCGTACTGTCGTTTGATTTATTTTAGATAATATCATAGTGTCATGTGTCATGACATAAAACAGCATTTACTCTTCAAAAACGAGCTGAGAGGGCCATATTTGCCATGAAATAATTGACTCCCGACGGGATAATTTTGTTAAAGTAAGAATACTTACAGTAGACTTACAGTAGTATCATAATATATTTACAACACTATCATGTACGTCCATAATCCAAATCGATAATTTCGATAAAAACTGTGACAAGCGCGGGAAATAAAGATAAAATTATAGTTTCAACCTTTGACTTTACAAAGTTAACACATCCTTCCTGATATTACATTCCTTTATATAATAAAATTCCGCATACATTCCGCATTTTACATGTATGCCTATAGCTAAATAACACTTGATATTCTTTTTAATATAGTATAATGCTTATTATACTGTACAGGATGATATAAATAATAGAAAAGCTTGGAGTTAGTATTCGGTGATGTTAATACAGAATATTTATTTAATTATAATTTGTATACGATTATTACATGTAATTTAAATTTAATTATAAAAACAATAATAATATCCTGGGACATTATTTATACACGGCCATCTGATTCCAAATTAAGCAGCGCTTGTAATATGGTAACCAGACAACTAATATACTACATTACTACTTTTCTTTTGTAAATATGCTTATATAGATCTAGACACAGGACTTATAAACACCAAGACACAGGACAAACAGACATGTTAATTAAATTTAAAAAGAGTAACTACTGAGTTTCTTGCTGGTTTTTCTTCTTCGTAGAGTTTATATCAAAATTAAAATTGGAAAATGACGATTCAAGTCCTTGAATAAAGTATATTTTGATATTTGACTTTGGATCCTCTTAAAAGAAATAAAAAAAACCAGTTGAAACATCTTTACTTAGCCCAACCATCGAAATACGAATACTTATTTAGCACTTGAAGTATTTCATTACTAAAATTCAAGGTAAAATTCAAATGTATAACGACCTTACATATATGTATACACTAAAGGAATACAATGAGTTTTTATTTTAATTATTTTAGTGTAAAAATCAATTTGATATAGATTCCGTACCGTTTCGAGATTGTAATTTTTTTTTATAGGAGGTAAGACTGTCAAATAAGAATCCTTTGAAATTTACATTGATTTATGGTCGCTTTCCGGTCGTGTCGGATTGCCGTCCCATCGGATTATAAAAGGGAATAGAGAGTGCAACTGTGTTTGCGCACACACTTGTGCACTAAAATATTTCCTACGCAGTTGGCTAATCTCTCTTGAGATTAATCGCCGTGGCCGAAATCGGTCTGGAGGACATTATATTGTTATGAATGTGTTGTATTGGTAACTACCCAAGCCTGCACAAAGCCGTAGCCGAGTAAATTATAATCTATATGTAATTTAAATAACAAGTGTTTAATTTCAATATTTGTTGTTTTATTTAATAGTGCAAGATAAATTGGAATCGTTACATACTAAATCTATGTATGATATTGCAATAATTTGATAACTTATTATTATAGTCCATGCAAAAGGTCGAAATGTTATTCCTTAGTTAAAACATTATAAATAATTAATAGATTTCGTAATGTACGCTGGAATCTCATAAATTAAAACTAAACATATGAAATCCATGAAAAACATATGAATACATCCATTAATTATTTTAAATAATAATTTTATAAATATCACGATTTTCCATTCATCCGCGGATTCCTAGTGTAAAAATGTATATCAACCAAATAGTCCAATTTTCGTATTCAAACTTGTTACCATTGACGATTAAGCATGGAATAGTATAACTTATATGAATAAAGTAAAATAAAATAAATAACGCGGTGCAAAAAACCTATCTTCAAAATTTTGATATGGTACAAAATGGCGAGCATGGCAAAATCTATGTACGAAAATTTCTATTATTACATTGAAAACCCAACCAGTAAGTAGATAAGCATATTTTAATATATTTTTTAATAAATGACGATCTGTCCATACTATGTGTAATCTTTGTCACTTTTATATTTAAATTTTTTAAGCGAATCAAATAATCACTTTTAAATCAAGAACAAAAAATATTTTGTTGTTTCCTTTTGAAAATAGTATACTCGTGATGTTAATGTTCGCAATACGTATTTAGGTAATTTACTGGTGCTAAGGCTTTGTGCAAGCTTTTCTGGGTATGTACCACCCACTCATTAGATATTCTACTGCAAAACAGTAGTAACTGGTATTGTTGTGTTCTGGTTTGAAGGGTGAGTGTAATTACAGGCAAAAGGCACATAACATCTTAATTCCTAACAGGCACAAGTTGGTGGCGCATGGTGATGTAAGCGATGGTTAACATTTCTTATAACGTCTATTGTCAACGCCAATGTCTATGGGCGTTGGTGACCACTTACCATCGGATGGAGCATTTGCTTGTCCGTCTACCAATACTATAAAAAAAAATTAATATTCAACGATAAAACGTCAAATGTAAGATGTAACTTTAAAAAAAAAACAAGTTTCTATTATATTATTTTTCTTTGGTCATTAAGTGTACATATATACTGATAGCAAAAGTTTCGAGACGGCCGATATCTTAAGGTGCGTTTAAGGAATTTCTTCCGCCGGTTCTTTTCCGAACCGATGGTAATTTCTAATTCGACAATTAATAAGTAATTGTAATTTTTTCTATGTTGGATAAAGTATTTTGATTATGATTTTATAAAAATTAATACTATAATATGACTGTATGAACAGTACACATCTATTAACTACATTTATAATAATTGAAAAGTAGATTAATGTGTTGTGTATATTTTCTTACAATAAACATAATGAAAAAGTTTCATGATATTGACGTAATGGAATTAAAATAATTATTAAAAGTAATAAATTATTCCATTTTGTTTTGTAAATCCACCATCTTTTAATTATATTATTTATAGTGCCCCAAATGCAAATTGAGATATATGAAGCTGTTCGTGACGTTAATAAAATTAAATATATTTTACAAAAAATAGGACTATATTCCTTCCGTACAAAACGCCAATTTCGTATGTAAGGACTTAATATTATACTTTTTAATTTTCAGTTCCAGAAACAAAAGATTGGTTCATGGCTGGTAACCCACTGAAACTTATCATATTACTAATATGTTATAATTTATTCTGCTTACGTCTGGGCCCCTGGTATATGAAAGACAAAAAACCATACCAATTAAAAAACGTTATCAAAATATACAATATATTTCAAATTCTCATCAGTCTCTATTTATTTTATGAGGTAAGAATTTATGTAAAACTTACATGCTTTATATAACACTTTAAGGTCGATGGCAATTAAGTAACATTACGCTGTAATTTTCTTTATTATAGATAACATTGTAAGTTTATAGTTTGCAATTACTGTATTATTTTTTATATCATATACACATATGTACAAGTATACAAAATATCATATATTTCATTACTTGTGATTTTATTTTATTACAATAATAGTCATGTCCTCCAGACCGATTTCGGCCACGGCCTGTGGCCTTATTTCTAGCCTCTAAACCAACGAGTTATTATCATAGTCTATTGAAAACTAAGAAGAACTAACCATATTATGAAAATTGGTATAGATTATATTATTGACACTTAACATTTTTTAACTGAATTGTAATATTTTTTTCTCGTAAAATAATTTTATTCCCTATTATTACGATTTATTTACCTATATTAATTATATGCACGTTTCAATTGTTACAGGGAACAATATACATATTTTTCACAGATTTTAACTTTTACTGCCAAGGTGTTGGTGATTTAAATTCACCGTCCACATTAAGGGTGATTTCTTGAGACTTTTCATTAAATTTATTACACAATAAATACGAATAATCTTTCTGATGAGATGAGCCATAAATTTTCTTCCATCTCGTTTAGAGTATTAGTTATAGACATTTGTTGACATCCATGAATGGTATACAATAATTATATTCCATTGAAATATCCAGTACGTCATTTGGATTATGGAGGCATAATCGTTTCAAACAAACGGGTAATGTAGTGGCAGTTTAGAAGGATTGGCACATTACAGACAAATTTACTCTTACATGCAGTCGTTTCAAAAAGTACTTGAATTTGAATTTTGAATCGACTGCATGTTTTAAACTAAATGTCACATCCACTAACCTGAATTAAATGAGCGTGGCTGAGTAAGTTCTAAGACTTCATCTCAAATGGGAGAGTAAGCTTCAGCCCTGCAGTGAGACATTTATATTGTTTTCTTTATATGCCATACGTATGTAATTAAATTGTTAGAAATTGAGTAGCTATCATTTCTTGCCTGTTCTTCATGGATGAATTTACTCTTTAAATTTAAAATGACGATTTAAAGGTGATTTTATAAGCCTGAGCCGAGATGGTAAAAACGCGTGAATCTTAACCGATGATCGTGGGTTCAAACCCGGGAAAGCACCACTGAATTTTCATGTGCTTAATTTGTGATTATAATTTATTTCGTGCTTTACGGTGAAGGAAAACATCGTGAGGAAACCTGCATGTGTCTAATTTCACTGAAATTCTACCACATGTGTATTCCACCAACCCGCATTGGAGCAGCGTGGTGGAATAAGCTCCAAACCTTCTCCTTAAAAAGGGAGAGGACGCCTTTAGGCCAGCAGTGGGACATTCACAGGCTTTTATGTTACGGTTTAAAAGCCTACTTCAATAAAGTATTTTTTCAGTTGACTATATATTTTATTACTACTTAAAGTTTTCTTGAGGAATATTATGAGTACATTAGGTATAGAGCCAGAATCAAATAGATTAAGTATATGTTGTTTTTATTTTATAATATCTATAAGATAATCATATTATTTCAGACAGCAAAAGCAGCCTGGGTTTATTATATTGTGAAAATAATCGATCTCATGGACACGGTATTTTTTGTGCTTCGAAAATCCAACAGACAAATTACTTCACTTCACTTGCATCATCATACACTGATGCCGGCTGTTAGTTTGACGGCTTTAACATTAGTTCCAGGTAATCTAAGTTATTATATTAATCCACAGCTCTACAGCTTTATCTATAAATGTTGTTTAAAAGTAGCTAGTTTATTTATGCTGTCTTTTTTTCGAATGTCAAATCAGTTATGATAGAAAGAGAGAGTAGTGTTTCACTAAACAATCGCTAAAAAACTTTTTTAAATAAGGTCGTTAATACCTGTAGTTAGAATATCTAATCTCAATTTGTGTGCAATTGTTTTAACTTAGTCAATTTATTTTTTCAGATTGACGTTTTTATTATAGTTCTTAATAAACATTCTAATGATACAAAAATAATATTCTTGATATTTACAAATAAATACATGTCAACTGAATTTAAGCTCTGTTGATATTAAATTTAAATAAAGCATTTTTTTTTTGTAAATAAATCACTTTTCCGACAACGAGCGGAGATGCAAATGGGTGACTTGATAAGTGGTCACCGACGCCGATGTTTTGCGTATGTTTGGTATGTCCCCACCCAAGTCGTCGGTACTAAAACAAGCTTGCACAAAGCCCTACCACTTTCGCGATCTAGGTATGGAGTAGTATGGAGACATAAAAATGGCTGGAAAAATTAAAGTCATTAAAAATTAATTGTCTATGTCCTACTAAATTTCATCTTTATGGACAATTTCTCTCCTCCAAATCCCCCTGCAATTTACATAGGGTATGATTTCTGTGCTCAAGTAAAGACATAACTGAATATTAAATTTCAACTTAAAGTTTTACAGTTCCGATTATCTTTGGCAAGCAATCTCTTTGTTTATTTAAAAACATAAATAGTTAAATTTTTGTTAATATTAAGTACATAACAATGAATATATAGATTAACAAATTTAAAGTTAAAAAATATAAAATAATTAAAGCATAAATTTTATATATTTTTTTTTCTTTACAGGAGGTCAAGGTATACTGGTAGGATATATTAATTCTCTGGTGCATGCTGTTATGTATACATACTATCTTATTGCCGGTCTAGGAAATGAGTACAAGAAATATCTTTGGTGGAAAAAATATTTAACAATACTACAATTGGTAAATCGATTCTTATATTATTAAATTTGAAAATTTAAGTAATAATATTTAAAAAAAATAATAATTAAATTTGTATAAGCCAATAATTCCGTACCCGCATTTGGAGCAGTATGGTGTAATAAGTTTTTTCTATAACCTAAGTCGAGAAGAAAGGAGACCTATGCTCAGCAGTAGCACATTTATTTGCTTTTACTACTACTACTACTACTACTACTATATTTATTAATAATTAAGAAACATCATTACTTATCGATTCAATTTTATTTATTTCAGATACAGTTTGCAGTTATTGTAATTCACAATGTCAATAGTTTATTCTACCCATGTTCCTTCCCCCTATTCTTTAAATTACTTTGTATAATCTATGGACTTGTATTCCTAAATATGTTTGGAAAATTTTACTATAACAACTACGTGAAGAACAAAAACGATAAAGGTATAAATAATGTATCAAATAGAACAATCAAGACAGTTAATAATAAAACGCATTAATATGAATTGAGCTATTAAATATATAACTTGTATTATTTTTATTAAAAAATATCAATTCTAGTATTTTTTTATTTTAAAACATTCTCTTGTTATCCCTGCGACACTTACCAATAGCTTATGAAACGCTGATCAAAGGTAGATTTACTAATTTACTTTAATCTTAATTGGCTAAGAACAGTCTATGACGCAAAAGGTGGCTAATGAACGTACAGTAATTGTTCTAACTTGTAAAACTGACTTTTATATTTTTTTATCAAATTGGAAGTTAAGCATGTGACATACACCTGCTGTGTGAAACTGTGTTTAGTTCATAATACCTTCTTGATTAATCGTCATAAGGATGAAAACGACTTCATATTTAGTAATATCAAGTGCCTGCAAGAATAAAATATCATGAAATTACGTTTCCTCAATATTGAAATACAATTTATTCAAGGCGGCAGGGAATACAGGGTAGGTTGTTTCTTTTCCGAACCGGTGGTAGTTTCTAGATTGAATATCAATAAGCAAGTTCAATGTTTAAATGTTGAATAAAGCATTTTGATTTTGATTTTAATACGTTCATTTGATTTTCAATAAACAACATTGAGTAAAATGTTAAAAATGGAATTTAACAATGCTGTCGTCTTCTTTCGAATGTCAAATTATTAATGATTAAATAAGTGTTTAACTAAGCAGTCGCTAAGCAACGTTTATAAGTAATTCCGAAAGTAACTAGTTAAAAATGCTATATTAATATGTATCGAATAAGTTCCAAACCTTGTCCTCAAATATTTACACTATTAATTTACTCGTGACATTTACCAAGTGAAAGTGTAATCTACTAAATATCAATTATTGTGTATATCTTTTTTCTTCTGTATATATAAAAGAAAAATAATGTCCTCCAGATCGATTTCGGCTACGGCGGCAAATCTCAAGAGAGATAAGCCAACTACGCAGGAGATATTAAAGTGCACAAATGTGTGCACAAACACAGGTTCACTCTCTATTCGACCTTGTGCCCAACTCTCATAATCCGTTGGGACGGCAATCCGACACGATCGGAAAGAGTTCAGGCGCAGGACCAGGAGAATTTTCTGACAGAAAAATCCAATAACTTCTCCGGGTCTGCGGCCTTATATCAAGCCACTAGACCAACGAGGCAGTTTTATAAAATAAAGAGCATATCAAAGAATAACTGACTATCCGACTGATATAACAATTAATAGCCGAAACTACTGGGATTAGAACGATGAAAATTTGCATACGGGTGCCTGTTTCACAGAAAGTAGCATTACGGAAAGATTTTTGAAAATTTAACACCATTAAGTATAGTATTTAAGGCGATGAAAGATTGAACGAATGAAAATCTTTCGTTTTTGAAGAAAAGAATGGTTTTTTTTTTTATTATTTAGCAATTCTGGATTATGACGAGTGCGAAGTCTCGATTAAGGCGCTGGTATAATAAAAAAATCTATACTTAATGTAACAAAATGGTTTCATTTAATTCTAGTTTTTTTTTAAATGTTTTTTTTACTGTGTTTGTTATATTCATGTATTTATTCGATTTTAGTTTTCGCACTGGCTTTTTGGTTGCAAGCAAATTCCAGTGACGGCCATTTCGCCCAATATAATAACTTACAGTAAATATATGCGAAATAGAAAAAAAATATGCAAACGATATCATTATAATACACACACACTTATATATATACATATTATACATATTCATGTGTACATATTTGCTTAAAATGTTTTTATTGTATTCAAATAAAATTTATTCTTAAATTTGTATTATTAAGTGTCATTATTCTTTTGTTTTGTGAGTACAGCGCCAAGCACGGATGTATATTTATAACTGAGTCTATATTACCAACAAAGCGGTATCCTTGCTTAGATTTGATGCACATATTTTATCACTTTTATATATAGTCTGGGACTGGGCTGATGAGGTTTTTTTTATTATATTTAAAATAGTTTAGCAGATTCGTAAATGGACCACCAAGGGATAGTCGTAACCAGTGCCCCAGACAATGGTATTGTAAAATATATAAAACATCCCTTTCATCGTATGCGACACAAGCCTTGGAAACTAAGACGGTAACGTAGGGACGTAAGTCCCTTGTTGTAGTCACACCTCACACCGGACCACAACAATACTAAGCACTACTATCTGGCGATAGAACAAGTGGTACCACCCAGACGGGCTTGAACAAAGCCCTACGACCTAGTAAATTGAATTTTTGATGACATTTTTTATTAGTAAGATGTGATTTATTCAAATAGTTTATCTCAAAAGATACACACATTAAGCTTATAATTAAATTAATGTTAATTATTTAATAAATACAATTGAAATTGTGTTTTTTTTTTTTTACAAAAATAATTTGAAAATTTACGTTTTATTGTAGTATGTTGTAAAACGTAAATACTTCAAACAGTATATTATGTAAATTACCGAGTCAATAACATGTGATAATCTGTAATGCAAGTTTGAAAAAAATAAATTATTTAAAATACCTATCGTACCTGTGGAATGTCTAGTTTTTCATGTTTAATTACTTTAAGAATCAAATATTTATTTCGTTTGAGCAAGTACTACGTGGATTACCAGTAAAATGTATTGTCTGGAGTTATTCCGTTTAGCTACATGATTATTTAACAGAGGTAATGGAATCAAAATAGAAAAGTTCCTTGATTTAAGTCATTTGTTAGGTTGTAAAATAAACATTTTTAAAATAATTTTACAGAAGCGATGAACAAGATACAACCTTACAGACCAGCGATACTAATCCTTCGATAGAAATCAGTAGATTCACTGGTAGATATAATCAGATACCAGTACCAAAAGAAAAAGAAACAATAAAATTGATTTAAATAAAAACCTCAAAAAATATATAGTAGATAGTTGAAATCACAATTGTAACTATTGTTTATATATAAATACCAATTGTATATTACATGACGAATTGACTTAACCCGTAACCCGCTAAATGTAATTAAAACACTTACATGATTATGTGCATAAAAATTACATAATATAGTTTAATTCTTCAATAATTCAATAAAATGATTCAGCAGATTGCACACTGTTATGGAAATAATTAAAATAGTTTACACGCGTATTTCTTGCTAAAGGATATTTCAAACTTGGTGGAAGGACTGTATGCCAGCGCATCTGAGTGCAACTCACATATCAAACAATCATCTTCTATGTCAAACAACAATACTTTGTATTTTTGCTTTGCAAGGTGAGTCTAGGCACCAATATTATTATATTATGATCAACTAATATGATTTATATAGAATTTTCATATTATTTTATTTTATAGTTTCAGGAAGCACTTAAGTGGTATAGTATGTTAATTACATATTGTATAGTTTTTGTCTCTATCGAAACGAAGGTTGGTAAGACTAAGATACAATTTGTTAAAAAAGAACACGAGATAACTGTAGCTGTGCGAAATTGGAAAGGACAGCCAGTGCAATATAATAATGGTTAGATTGCTAAAGTCATGAAATCTTACTGAAAAACGAATTATCGATAATCAATTAATTAATAGCCATCAGGATCGTACATTAATAATACAATTAGATGGAAGTTTACGACTGCTAGTTTTGTTACTCTACTGGCAAACTTATATGGCTATGATAAGTTGATTTCGTCACAAATATAGCAAACTCGTCTGGGTAGGTTCTGATAGTTTCCGCCACTGATCACATATTCTATCACTAAACAGCAAGACATTAGACAGTATTGTTGTGTTCCGGTTTGAAAGGTAACTACGGGCAAAATGAATAGTTAATATTTAATATAATATGGACACACTTGAACACAGAAGACACTAGAGTGATATGCTGCTACTTTAAGCAATATTGATGGGCAAAATTGACTGTCTGAACCTGTTATCAGCCTTTTCGTTAAACGCATCTTCATTTAGATCCCGTAAACCCAACCTTTTCCATGTGCGTAAGTCAAATTCTAACTATGCCCAAAATTCCATCAGACAACGTCTGGCGCGATCTTATAACAAATTTTATTCTGATCTTGACTTTTTGCACTTATCCAAAATGCAATTGAAAAAAGAAATAATTCAGATTCATCGTAAAATAAAGTGAATAACCACACCCACACACACATACATAAACACACAAACAAGTGAACACAAACACAAACAATACATACGAATTCTCGCATTAATATTAAGCAAGAATGTTTTTATTTTATTTTTATTTTTTTTACCATCTTATTAATACTTAATCCATGTCTTTACCTTTATTTTTTCTGAAGTTTTGTATTATAAAATTGTAATTCTATGTGGCCTTATCAGTAATGAGTAATAACTGTATAACCATTTTTGTAACGCTGTTGATTACAAGTAAAAATAAATAAATAAATATTTCTTACAGCGACAATGTCTCTGAGCGATGGTGATCATTTGCCATCAGGTGACCGATTTGGCAGGCTACCTACCTATATAAGATAGGTTCTTATAAATAAAAGTCCTGTTAAACGGAACGTATTGTTCTTAAAAGTCACATATGAACAAACTATGTAATTTATGTCATTTTCTTGTTTTATTTATTTATTATAATGTTTTAACAAGTATATACTACATGTTAAGATATTTTACCATGGTAAATTTATTCTACGCAGGGTCCTTTTGTGATGTTTAAATTATAAGTAAAAGTACTTGTATTTAAAAATTATTATTTTTAGAAAAGAATATTACAAAATATTGCATCTGTAATAAATAAAAACATTATTACATGACGAAGTAATGTAGTAGAGCATATTTCCAGGTGACAATGACCATATTGGCATACGCTTACGACGTTAAATCACTCTGAAAAAAAAGGGGGCGCGTCATCGTGATTAAACTATCTATACTTACAAAAGCCTACTTTAATGAGGTTTATTATAATATTAATTTTATAGAAAATTCGTAAGTAAAATTGTTATCACAATCGGGTGTGGTCGGGTCGGGTTTTTGTTAATTGAAATATAAATGCAGCTGAACTGACAAACAAGTTGTCCTGTTAATATTTCAATAGAAAAAAATTATCACTTTGTGAATTTGTGCAAATTTGTTGAAAAATGATAGAAATGAGATCTCGATAAAATGAGAAAACTCGTCTGCTAACACAATAAAGTCTTAACTGAAATAAAGCACGTTCAACAACCGTGTAATACTCATACATTACACAGTAAGTAATTGCTTATTCTGAATAATGTTAAATTTGAACTTTGGTCTAAATAAATACAAATGTATACATTTTGTTTATAATATAGTGTGTGGTACGGTTAGTTTCTTTTAACTTAAAAGCGCAAAATTATTGGACTGGCTCGGTCGTGTCTTGTTTAATAATGGAAGCTTTACGAAGTATTGTAACGTATTATAATTATTACTTCTATGAGCAAACTAGTGAGTCTTAATATATTTTTTAAATTTTTTTTTTACAAAGGTATATTTGCAACTCGTTTGTAAAAACAAACTTTCTGGAGGACAAAATCCATGGATTGAAACTAATTAAAATTACCCTAAAGTGTTGTTTACTCGGTGGTAATACTTTGTAAGAACTCTTCAAAGTTATGTTCATGTTTCGGCACGGTTTGGCTGCAGGAACTTGTCGATAAAACGTATCAACAGCTCGCCGTTCTCCGCTTGTGACTAGGCTGAACTCTCCTCTGGGGGTGAAAGGTTATCTTGTCTTCCCTCACTTCTAGCTTATGGCAGTGCACTCCTCAGGACTATTTAAAACAGGCTACATGAAACAAGCTTCAGGCCCCATCTTTTAAGCCATAAGCGTCAAAGTTTTGGGATGGTCATAATGACACCTTCGTCTTTTAAATCGAGTGGAAACAGACCCACGAATCAGTCGAAACTAGACAAATTTATTTCCATATTGATCCATGTCTTAAAGAATATGAATGATTTAAAAAAAAATGAATCAGGAAAAATAATATCTGTAAATTAATACTTATAATTCTTTATTTCCAGATCCAATAACGCGAGATTGGTTTCTAGTTGGAAATCCATTGAAAGTCATTAGTATTGTGAGCTTCTACTTTTACTTCTGCACGCGCCTCGGTCCTCGTTTTATGAAAGATCGGAATCCTTACAATGTATCCAGTCTAATGATAGTTTATAATGTCTTACAAATACTTTTAAGTACATATATATTCATCGAGGTAAGATTAAATTTATATATTTCTATATGTAAATGAAAAACAAAAGCTAATAGTACCACATTTAGTAAACCTCTACCAACTGAGGGGAATTGATGGCAATAACAGTACATAGCAGATTTTGAGGTTCTGGTTAGAAAACCTACTAAAGTATATATACTTTAAAATGAAAAACAAGGATATATTAATTAAACTGTATAACTTTAATGAATAGCCTGTTATTTAATTCGCAAAACAGAGTATTTCTTGTCGCTTCTTTTCTGTAAACTCTACAAACATATATCCTCATCACTCCAGCCAACCTATAGGGAGATATTGAGTGCACAGTAACATGGTGTCACAGAGAGGTTGTGCGATGCAGGAAATGGAAATCCTATATCAAATTCGTTATTTTCCATTTAAATTATTTATTTATTATTTAAGTTGTTTCATTATTTTTCAGGGCACCACCTATTTGCTGTTTTATAATTTCAATTATCGTTGCCAAGGCCTGCCTTCTGATGAAGTTACAGCACGATGGGTGAGAAAGATCTAAATTGTCCCAGCAATTTAAATTTCCAGTTCAAAATTCCGATTCACAACTCAGTCTTTTGTTGTCATGGACGTAAATAAAGGTCATTTATCCGTAACACCTGTGAATGTCCCACTGCTGGGCTAAAGGCCTCCTCTCCACGCTGCTCCAATGCGGGTTGGTGGAATACACATGTGACAGAATTTCAGTGAAATTAGACACATGCAGGTTTCCTCACGATGTTTTCCTTCACCGTAAAGCACGAGATGAATTATAATCACAAATAACATGAAAATTCAGTGGTGCTTGCCCGGGTTTGAAATCACGAGCATCGGTTAAGATACGTATATATATAACGATACGTATACATTCGTATATATTTTAGATATATTTATTCAAATTATCAAACATACTCCATGTTTTATTAAGATTCACGCGTTCTTACCACTCAGCTATCTCGGCTTTCACATTTTGTCAACATAAAAGAAAAAAATATTGAGCATCACATTTTAACCAGTTATTCCGTTTTGATTTAATTTTTTTAATGAGCTAGAGCAATTATAGGGAATATGTATATTTATAGGCATATAAAATTGGTATATAAATAGGTCCGTAAATATGTACGAGTATAAAGTAAAATGAGTGCATTTTTTTTAATTATTTACTGTAACGTTGACGCTAACTAAGTTTTAGCTATTAATAAAAAAAAATGAGATTTTAGTCACATTATATGATACTTTATATTAGTAAATATTTTAATACTGCTCGAGTACTATTAAGCTTGGGCTATTTATTCCCTATTAAAATGATAAGGAACCGTGACAAACATTGTAAAAACATAACAAGTAAAGAAACATTTTTCTAACACCACACACCATGTCTCCTCAAAGTCAATTCATGCTTCTTTGGAAAGGTGTCCGCTTCTATGATAAAATACTTTAAATATTTTTATCTTTAGCAATTTATAAGTTTAAATCTCATGTTAAAAAAACTTTAATTAATCAAGTGTGTTACTCGGTAAACGATTATATAGATGAATTTAGCATTTTTGACTTTTATGAAGGATAAATAAAAAATAATTTAATAGTACAAATGCAAAGCGCTCGTAAGAGCCTACTTTAATAAAGTATATTTTACTTCTCATTCATTCTTGAAAATGAGCTATAAATGTAATAGTAACAGTAACTTATTTGTAACATAAAAATAAGTGAACCCAAATATGGATATTAACAAATTAAAGTTACTTTTTATCATGCTGTAATTAAATTTGATTATAATATATATTTATATAAATGTGCTATTTCATTCGATAATATTCTAAATTTTTTATTCATTTTTTAATTTATATAAAATAAATCCTGCAAACTGAAGCTGTATATTAATTTAGCTTTTTGTGTAGCTACTTAAAAACTGTTCTTTGTGTTTCAGATAGCTGGAGCGGTATGGATTTATTTTATGATAAAAGTTTCAGAGTTATTGGATACTGTATTCTTTGTTTTAAGAAAATCAAACAGACAGATAACATCTCTGCATTTACACCATCACACACTGATGACATTAGCAGCATGGTTCGGTACTACCTATGAACCAGGTATTTTATATTATGTTTATTCAATCAAGCCTTTTGTCTAATCGAAGAAAAAGTAAAGACAAAGATTTTCTAATAGCTCTGTTACAATATGCAATACAAAGAATACTGGATTCTTTATATATAATACAACATTATTAGGCTGAACTTCTCATATCCACTTAATTTTACTTTCAAACCTCCAAAAACAACTTTGCAGACATTTTTGAAATGCTAATTTTCGCGAATCTACATTCGTCATTTAAATGTCAAAGCTGTTTATTTATCTTTATTCATCTTGTAGTTGGAATCCAAATCAATTTGAACTAAAGTTGACTTTTAAAATCACACAATATTACTAAAATATTTTTTGCATTCACACAATGAGTAAACAAAATTGTCGAAATTACGTTGTTTTGTAGTCTATTATACATTCGCACATATTTTAGATATATTTATTCAAATTATCAAACATACTCCATGTTTGATTTAAAATGCGATAAAAGCCAGATTGCAAATTTTGAATATCATAACTTCAAATTGTTTTGTGTTATATTTCAGGCGGTCAAGGAATTTTAATAGGCTATATTAACGCATTTGTCCATATGGTCATGTACACATATTATTTAATTGCTGGATTTGGAGACAAATACAAAAAACACTTATGGTGGAAGAGACATGTAACAGAATTACAGTTGGTGAGTTTCATTTATTACAGTTAAAAAAAATTACATTTTTATACAATTTCTTTGTATTTCTTTTTTTGCACTGTATATATTTTTTTTAATTCATATAGATTTAACTCTACATTAAATTAAAAGTTCAACTCAGAGTGTTAGTGCCATGTGACATCCATATATAATGCAACAAAAGTCGCTGAAGTCAAGTAAACTTAACAAGTTTCAGCCCCTAGAACAGGCTGGGTTTTGAGGGAGATACGAAATCATAGACCACATTCACAGTCTAGCAGATAATACAGAAAACCGAGAGTATAATCGGTCCTTGTGAACAATATGAAGGTTTTTGACTCTTTTTCAACCTGGTCTGTTCTGGAGTACTTGCAACGGTTTTAAATCGATTGACAGTACATCAAAGTGCTAAAGGGTCTGTATGTCGTAGCTGTTATGACCGTCAAAGTACAAAATCAGTAGTCTGAACCTATCCTCAAGCATCGAGTAGTGAGGCAAAGCACTTGCCCTAAATTTTTCACTAATGCTGTATACGATATGTTCAAGACGTTACACTGGGAAGGGCGAGGTATAAACATAAACAGCGAGTACCTGAAACACTTGCAGACAATATCGTCATCATAATAGAAACCTTATAGGATTTGCAATATATTATGAGCCGCCTAGGTCTAGGTAATAGGTCTCCGAGTGAACTTGAACAAAACAAAAAAAAAAAATTCAATGAACACGTCAACCCGGAAGTGATAGTTCTAAGCGGAGTTCCCTTCGAAGTTGTTTAGAATTAGGTCTATCTTAGGCTTACATTGCAGTTAAGTTAAAACAACTTCGAGACACCTATAATAACAGAGCAAGGCTGGGTAGCGTATAGGAAACTTGGATAAGTCTTTTCGTCACAAATACCGCAAAGCTTAAAGAAAAAAGTCTTTAAAACGCACTCACGTTTTACCAGTTGTGACCTTCGGAGCCGAGACGTGGACGCTGACAGTGCGTTTCGTTCTTTTTTTTTTTTAATTTGCCGGGAGGGCAAATGACTCTACTCCACCTGATGTTAAGTGGTAGTAGAGTCCAAACGCGAGGACGGCCAGTACAGTCGGGAAGAAGGTTCTGCACTAGCCGCCCTCGCCTTGCCGGCCCGCAAGATGCCTCTTCACGCCTCGTTTGAAGGAACCCGGGTCGTAAGAGGAGAGGAATACGTGAGCTGGTAAGGAATTCCATTTCTTGGAAGTGCGACAAAGAAAGGAGTTGCCAAATTTCTTTGTGCGCGATGGAATTGATGTCACAGCTAGTCGGTGACATCGAGAGCCAGCACGCGTAGACTTGTGAAGGAAGGGGGAAGTAGGAATTAGGGAAAATAATTCCTCGGAACACTCGCCGTGATACAGTCGATAGAAAGCGCTCAGCGCAGCTATCTCTCGACGCAATTGTAAAGGTACGAGGGTGTTAGTGACCTTTACGTCGCCAATAATGCGGACCGCACGTCGCTGAAACCGGTCCAAGGCCTCAAGTAGGTACTTAGCGGAGCCATCCCAAAGGTGCGAGCAATATTCAACGCAAGACCGTACCTGTGTTTTGTACAGCAGGCACAGTTGTTGTGCGTGAAAAAACGCCGCATCTTGTTCAGAACTCCGAGTTTCCGTGAAGCTGTTTTTATCACAGCCTCGATGTAATCCCTTGGACTAAGGTCGCAGCGAACGTCCATCCCCAGCATGGCGATTTTGCTTTGTATCACCAGCGGAGTGCCACAGAGGGAGGGAAGAGGAGAAAATGGTGACTTTTTTGCTGTGAGAGCGCATACCTGTGTTTTCTTGGCATTAAACTCAACAAGATTATCTGAGCCCCATTTGGCGATAAGCTCTAACGTCCTATTGAGTTTAATGATAAGATCCTCCCGCCTCTCCTGAATTTCCGCTCGCCCAGCCACTGCGCGTCCGTGGTATCCACCATGCACTGTACTATCGTCTGCATAGCAATGAATGTTCCCGAGAGAGAGCATATCATTGATATGCAAAAGAAACAGAGTGGGAGATAGCACAGATCCCTGGGGGACCCCAGCATTCACTACATAGAATTGTGAAGCGCAACCATCAACTAAAACACGAAGGCTGCGCTTGTGTAGGAAGCTGGCAATCCAGGTGCAGAGCTGAGCAGGCAGACCATATGCCGGCAGCTTGGAGAGAAGACTTCTGTGCCAGACCCTGTCGAAAGCCTTGGAGATATCGAGGCTGACAGCCAACGATTCCCCATGCTTGTCGATAGCTTCACCCCAGAGGTGTGTTACGTACGCTAGAAGATCACCTGTAGACCGTTTTGGTCGAAATCCGTACTGACGATCATTAATTAAACAGTGATCTTCTAGGTAATGGATCGGTTGGTTGTTAAGAATCCGTTCCATCACCTTATAAAGTACTGAGGTGATAGCTATTGGCCGATAATTTGCCGGGTCAGACCGATCCCCTTTTTTGGGAACCGCTTGCACATTAGCTCTTCTCCAAGCCTCCGGCACACATCCCGAAGAAAGAGAAAGTTGGAAGAGGCGCGTTAACACGGGAGACAGCTCCGCCGCGCACTTCTTCAGCACTATGGCTGGTATTCCATCGGGACCGCTAGCTTTCCGTACATCAAGTGATTGCAGCTCCGCTCGCACATCACGCTGCCTGATTTTGATGTCAGGCATCGTGTGGCCACAAGAAGGTATTACTGGTGGCAGAGCACTACAATCATCGATGACGGAGTTGT
Organism: Nymphalis urticae; assembly: GCA_905147175.2. Taxonomy (NCBI): domain Eukaryota; kingdom Metazoa; phylum Arthropoda; class Insecta; order Lepidoptera; family Nymphalidae; genus Nymphalis; species Nymphalis urticae. The sequence continues at coordinate 9,614,024 of LR989987.1, read as the reverse complement.
CGGCAAAGAGTTTAGCCAGGAGATCAGCTTTCTCTTGCGGACTGTGAGCGGTGGTAGCGAAGGTTGGCAGAAATTAACGTTCACCGATTTTATCGCTCAGTGAGCTATGGAGAGTACTATGCTCTTTTGCAATGATTCTCTGAAGAATCAAATCCAAAATGTGGCAATCCGACAGAAAACCAAAATTATCGAAATAGCTCAAAGGTTTAGTAAGCTGAAGTGACAGTGGGCTGGACACATATGTGGCAGAGCCGTCATTTTTTGGAGTCGACTTGTGTTCTCGAGTGGAGAACACGTCTTGACAAGCGTATTTAGTAGAATGCCATCCAGCTAGGTGGTGTTGAGGCTATGGCAAAAATTATTGTGATGTAAAGTGATGAACAAAGCTGATCACCACAATGATCTCTCTACGTTACACTTATACTAACTTATTATAAGGTTATGTATAAGGTTAGCTTACATGAGTTTAACTATTACTAAAAGTTACACTATATAGAGCTATATAAATAACAATATCCCGCTGCTGGGCTAAGGCCTCCTCTCCCCTTTTTTGAGGAGAAGATTTGGAGTTTATTCCACCACGCTGCTCCTATGCGGTTTGGTGAAAGACACATGTAGCATACACATGTAATTTCAGTGAAATATACACGATTTCTCACGATATTTTCCTTCACCGTCAAGCACGAGATGAATTATAAACACAAAGTAAGCACATGAAAATTCAGTGGTGCTTGCCGGGGTTTGAACCCACGATCATCGGTTAAGATTCATGTGTTCTACATTCTAATCTCAATTATTAGATAGTGCATAGAGATAGATTTATATTTTTGTGTCATTATAATGATGTGTGCTATTTTAATCTTCTTAGAATAAAGTTTTTTGTTGCATGGTACTTGTTCTAAGTGCCAGTGGCTACAAGTTATTTTGTTGAGTATAACTTATATTATATTTATAATTTCCGTGGAGGTTCTGATTTTATCATGAATGATTGTGAATTAAATAAGTTGTACAATTTCTATATTATAATTGTGTGTTGATCGCTACAAAAATAATGTTTAAATAAATTCAAGTATAATTTTATTCCTTTCAAAAAAAATTATAACTTGCCACATGAAATAATATCTAATTTAAGCGTAGCATTATGTTCAAATTATAATAATAATAATTATCCCGACCGATTTCGGCCACGGCGGCTAATCTCAAAAGATATTAGCCAACTGCGCAGAACATATTATACAGTTCAAGCGTGTGCGCAAACACAGGTGCACTCTCTATTCCTTAACTCTCATAAATCGATGGGACAGCTGTCCGACACAACTGAAAAGCGTTCAGGTGCTTTTTATTGGCCCGACCTGGGATTTGAAACCAGGACTTCCAAGCAGTCAAATTTTATCATTAACATTAATTTTAATTTATTTTCAGGCACAATTTATTTTTCTAGGATTACATAGTATTAACAGTTTGTTCTATGAATGTGAGTATCTTATGATTTACAAAATATTGACAATATTTTATACTCTATTCTTCATAAATAACTTCGGAAGGTTTTACTACGATAATTATATCAAGAAAGTGAAATGATAAAATGAAACCTACACAAACTGGCCAACGATACATATATCAAAGTGATAAATATTTTTTATTAATAATAACAAAGTATAAAAAACAGAAAAACGAACATTGAAAGTATATTACGGTTGACAGCTAGATTTCTCGAGTAAACATACAAATATACCAATAGAGGATATTATAATATGTATAATAAAAAAATACAAAAATATACTTCTTTTTTATTTTTCGTTTAAGATTGAAATGGTACAACATGATCTACACAGTATATAACTTTCACATAAAGTAAATTGATACAAAAAAAAGGCAGCCATAGAAATGAAAGCATGAAACTGTTAAATATATTTGTTCAATTTCCACAACTATTGGCACTTCAATTAATAATCCCATGCCTTTCTATTATATAGCTTTTAATTCATCAAAATACACAGTACGTCGCAAACTTAGTACACAATATAAATACAGCTTAATTTAAATAAATAATAGTTAAAATTCACTTATATTATTTGTATATACTGTTAGTATTTACATAAATTTCAATTATTATCATCCTCATTCATTTCAACAATACTTAAATTATCTGTACTTTCAACCATTTAATTATATTAACATTAGCATGTCGGTGACGCAAAGCCAAAAGTGTGAAACTGCGAAGCGCAGCTACTTACTATAATATTATATACAAAAACCTTCTCCGAAATGCGCTGCATTTTCGGGTACAAGTTTTAAGTATATGATTTTATTTTATTTTTGACTTAGCATACGAATCTATCCCCTATGATAAACAAGCGCGACGCGCCTAAAGAAGTTTCCACTTTAAAAATATTAGATAACAATTCAAGCCAGTTTCGTACAAACAATTACACCGTAAGTTTTGTTTTATAAAAGCATTAGTACTGCCCATGTTTTAGGAATTTACTAGAACTTCTAATAGCCCTCCAATTAAGAGTAAAGCTTGTGTTAGTAGTGAGGAATTGTCATCCTCATCATCAGCCCAATCGGTCAATACCGATTTTTACATTGCTACTGTCCGTAAGACATTGCGCTATTGATAATCAACACATCACATCAAATTCCCTGTATAAAAATTCAAAAAGATGGCAACAAAACTAAACTCAATTATTTTACTAGACCCATACGTCACTAAGAAGTTATGACGTCAGAAAGATGTAATGCATTTCGCAAGAATATGATGTTGCTATTCAATATTGATTGAGAATCCTGGTAGTAATTAATCTATACTAATATTAAATGCGTAAGTAAATATGTCTATCTGTTAGGCTTTCACGGCTAGAACAATACACCTATTTTTGATATAACTTAAACCTCGAGGAAGTTCATAATCTACTTTTTTATAAAAACCCCTCTCTTCAACACCAACATGTCTCTCCCTACCTAACATGCGGGCGAAGCCACGGAAACACTATTTTATACAAGTATATTTAATTTGAAATAAACACTATATTATTATTGATAATGATGTAGTGTGGGGTTTGGTAGTGGAGACCCTCGATGGGAAAAAAAACTTCAAATGTCCACGCAGTACAGTTTATTTTGTAACGTAAGTAAAGTTATAATTATTATAAGTAGGCGAGTACATCTCTAAATACGACGCCAGCAAACTATCCCACCAGGAGAAGTAGCCGATCGCAATTGAGCTAGACGAGATTAATTCCTTAGAAGCGTTTTTACAACGTTTATTTATGTTATTTTAAATTTATTATCTATTTCCTTTTGTGTTTCTTGTAATTTATAATTAATTCTAATTATATGTAAACTAAATAAATAAAAAACTAAATATATAAAAATAAAATAACCGAGTACATCGGTCTACATTATAAATTTTGAGGCTTTATTATGTTCGAAAAAACCTAAATAGTATACATATATTTTATATATAAGTCAAAGTTATGCTTAATGTTCATGTTAATGTAATGTAGGTGGTGCCCCTAGATTTATTTGCCAAACTGTATTAATCCTTGTTAAAATAAATAGCAGTCTCATAATAATAAAGTGTTTTCTGTAAAAATATAAAGTTGATTAAACTCTCGGACTTAAAAAGGACTGGTTTTATTGCAATAGGTACACACCATGTGCATCTTAGCAAGTGTTGTATCCAATTGGCCATTCTAGACTCTTCCGACAACTGCCTAAGCCGAAGTTTGTCATAGATCCTATTTTCTATGAAGATTCAAGGGATTACCATCGTGGGATTAACACTTCTTGGCAGAGTTTCAGTAGGTGCACGGTTACCCACATGGAGATGTTGTCAAGGCCGTGGCAAGCAGTACACATTTTGAAAAAAAAAAAAACATTTAATACTTTTTATTTATTCATTAATAATGGTAAAATCCGTGACATCATGTAAAATAAGGAAAATAATAGAGTTCAATATTCAAGGAAGACCGGAATTAAATAACAATTATTTCTATTGTTGTATACAATGAGGTATTTTTTGTTACAATCCATCCATTAAATCTAGATCATCGTAAATAAATCCATATCAAAATCAAATTAGTCTCGATTTTCAATTAGATTCGATGGAACCACAAACAAAAAATAAAAAAAAAACCGTTTGAAAAATTTGTCAATTTTGAACAAAATGGACTTTACAAAATGTGTTTTCTTCCACGTGTATAGTTTATCGATTGTATGTAAGTTAGTTATGAATAGTTTAATTTAAACATTTTCAACAACAACTAATTGGGCATTTTAAATGTATATATGCTTTAACATATAGCTTCTAATACTTTTTTTTTAAATAAATTCTACTACTTTAAATCACTGTAAATTGTTTCAAAATTAATTTATTATACAATACAAACATGAATAACAATGGCATTGACCTTGACCTGCCTTCGGGCACTTGAAGAGTATGGCTTGTAAAAACATATGACGTAGCATAACGTTATTTTGTAACCGACTTCAAATAAGGATCCGGTTCCTTTATTTCCGTAGACCTATGTATATACAGAGTGTACCAAAATTCAACGATAATTTTTTTATTGTAAATATATATACAAAAAAATAAGTATTTTTTTAGATTTATCAATATTTCGAATAAAATTTAACATCTTGATCTGTGCTACATTTTAAATATTGTGATTATAGATTTAAAAGACTGCCATACAAAATCTTTTATTACCACCAGAAATGTAACGATATTATTGAATTTTATAAAACTTTTAAAAACAGTATATATTTAACTATGACTTTATTTTTATTTAAATTTGCTATTAATTTTAATATTTAATTTATAATATTAATACATCACTTTTGTAATATGTACAGGTATTTTTTATAAAATACAAAATTGAAATAAAAAGAACAATATACACATACAAATTTAAAGAATAAACACGCCGTCTAAAAGATTGTCCTGTGGCATTGTACCCAAGACGCTGGCACTATTGCCTCTCTGCACCACTAGACTCAGCCTTTGGGCTAAATAAGCGCCAGCTCTTGGGTCACCAGAAGTGTGGACCAGTTTCTGAGAAATATCTTTTATGATTCTTTTTGTATCGGACGACCATGGACCCAATGTTTCAAAACCCAGCCCCGCAAATTCATATTCGTTGGATAAAAGTGATTATTTGCGGTGCTTGAGTATTTGAGCAGCTTCAGCGGCTGCACTGGCTTTACGAGACGTATTCTTGATATGAGATACTGCCAGCGTATCTACGCAAGTTGCATCCCACACAAGAACACGTCCCATCGACCATGGCACTAATGAAATTTAAAAGTATTACTCCTCGAGAAAAAGTCACAAAAATAATAATTTGGGATTGCAAGTAATTGCGGCTTAAGGAAACAAAAATTTAGATGATTTTATTTTAAGCTAACAATTCAAGAGTAATTGAATGAGTTTTTATAGAACCGCACTGCTGTGCTACCATCGCAAGTAATTATTTAAGTTGGCAAAACTATAATTGGTCCATAACATAAACATAAATAGACATCTTATATTCTGAAAGCAGTTCAAGCACATGTGTCGTGCATTAAGAGAATGTTTGGCATTATAGTAAGTGTTAGCAATGATTACATATCTAATAATTGTAATGTTATTGGGAGTTAAAAATTTTTTGGTTCTTTTTATTTTTCCGTTTCACGCAAAAACTGTTAATTCGATGTACACGGAGCCTTCATATTGTTTTAGTTTATAGATTCCTATATAATATCCGTTCTGAAATCTGATATTACTAACCTTGAATATTAAAATATTTACAGGCATATAATCGATGAGGATTTTTAATACTTAATTTACCTAATACCTTCACCATCTTCAGTTCTATGTGAGATATTAGTAGTTGTAAAATCAAAATTCAGGTCGGACTATCACCTCGAGTGAGATCGGTCTGGCTCTTCAGTAAAACAATTAAGACAAAACATTATTAAAAAAAACTGAGACTGACAAAGAAAAGAATTATATGTTTTATTGAAACATAAAATCAGGCAATTTAAAAACAAATGTTATCCATTGAACGTGTCACACATTTTTCGATAAGCTGCTTAAGCGGCTATATAATATAAAAAAGTATATAATATAGAAAAAAACAGTTATATAACAATATTGATTAAAGTTTTAAAAGCGGTGATGTGACCGCTCAGGTAGGTTTAGTGTTAATTTTTTTTTTCTAGGGAATTGTATGTATGTTACAATGTGATGAAACTTAAATCACGTTAATATAAAATAAAACATATATCTGTTAATTTTCTACCAATAATAACTACACAATCACTAAAATTAACAAAATCACATAACATCATAATATTAAATGAAATCAATAAAGGTGTAATGAGATAAAACTTTTTTAACTAAACAAAATTAATTACTTAATGGGCACAAAAGTTTAACAATCACAAAACATACAAAAAACACAAAGCTAAAATATTTTAACATTTAATGAGATTATTAAGTTGAAGTCAAAAAAATATTAATGTATGTCGCATCCGGCTCATGAGAACTGGCCGCAAACAACGCACAAACGTCATAGTAACGTGTACAGAGCCTAAATTTGGAAAGAATGACATAAAATGGGGCTGCATTCTGTATTTTCAGCACTTATCGTTCTGATCGCTTTAAAAGGAATACTATGTATTGTATAAAAACGGTGAATATTACATTTCTGTTTGTTGAAGTAAAGACTTTATGCTGAAAAGTTTATTTCTCCCCGGATTCCTGCTCTGGCACACAATGCGTAACCGTGATAATAACGACTCTCGGATATTATATATTTTTTCTTGACTACCTATTTTAACCAAATATAATTCATTATTTAATGAAAACAGGCTACATTGACATCCATTAAGGCAAGCAAGTAAGAATATGACTAAAGTTGCAGATTTATAACAAACTAAAAGATTGAATATTAAGATAGGTACATCCAAACATAAATTACTACAATATATTTTTATCTTATTTGTTTTACTTTAAAAATCATTAATATTACAGTTTAATTCAAAATTATATAATAGTAAAGTGATTCCATAAAATTGTTTATCACCTTATATAAGAATTTTCTGTCTTGTTCCATTGTCTAAAAACTAGATCTCAACACGCAATCCGTCAAGCTCGTAAATAGAATTTAAGTCTATCAGTTTCCCGCCATAAAGAGCATCTGTTAATATTCTTACTGCCAGACTAAAAACAGATTATTATTGATTATAAACGACGACATATATAAATATATATGTCGTTTTATATATATAAAACGACAGACACCCTCCAGCTCCGATCCAGCTACAATCCGACTTAGTCTTACAATTGATTAATACTTCCTTTGTATTTAAGTACCTAATCAGCAAAATGATGTAATTAACTTTTAATATCAACTTATATGGTGGTAAGCCACTATGAGACAATGAATTCAAAAACTCTATCGGATATTTATCGATGGCTTTGTCATCATTATGAATTATTTAATAGTAGCTATGTAATGTCCTCTGGAGGAATTTGTTTAAGTGTATCAGTATTCATCAAAGTACAATAATTATTTATATGTGATAAAATAACGGAGTTTAATATATTATTTGAAAGTATGTTTTCGGAAATATTTCCATACGCCTCATAAATATTATATATTATTTTTATCTCCTATTAATTGTCGAGGTATTTCGACAATATTTTCACCCAACTGAAGGAATTGTCGGGTTTTATAACCAATTCTTTGCGAGATTATATTTCGAGTAAATGTAACTTTATGAAAATATTTCAACAACAACAATTTTCAATTAAAATTGCACGTGATCCATGAACTGGGAAGATTTTCCAAAAATCACACTAAGCTCTAGTTCTTTACACAAACAAATAAAGATATACACAATTCGTATGCAATATCAGTTTTAATGCAAAAACGACACAAAAAATCACTGAAACAATAAATTGTTGATAAAACTTTTTGATTTTGACAACTGCAACTCTGCAACAGTCGTGTGCGGTTCCTACAGATAATAATTTATTGATTTTCAGTAGTGAAACAAAACTTTTAATAAATAAAGAGAGGGAAAAAAAGTCCTTATTTATTAATAATGATTTAAAATAGTTACCCTCGATAATAATAATAATTATATCTACACATTAAGATGGGGTGGGTAAGTATCTAATACAGTAACAGCCTGTGAATGTTCCACCGCTGGGCTAGGGCCTCCTCTCCCTTTTTGAGGAAAAGCTTATTCCACCACACTGCTTCAATGCGCTGTGGTGGAATACACATGTGGCAGGATTTCAGTGAAATTAGACACATGCAGGTTTCCTCACAATGTTTTCCTTCACCGTAAAGCACTAGATGAATGATAATCACAAATTAAGCACATGAAAATTAAGTGGTGCTTGCCCGAGTTTGAATCCACGATCATCGGTTAACACTGGGCCATCTCGGCTTCTAAGTATCTAATATTTAATAATAAATTTGTGTTATACATGACTATTGAAAATTGTTTAAACACGTATGTTTAAAAAAACTCAAGTGAATTACATTAATTTAAATGCTAATACATGGCATATAAAATATAGTGATTTGAAAAATGCTTAGTTGATTCAAGGAGACTAAACGAATCGGTGTTGACTATACAAATAAAAATATTGTAATGAATTTTTAGTATCAATTAGTTTGTAAGGTTGTGTGAACTGTAGCTTAAGAGTCTAATTACTACACGATGGCAACAGTTATAAAGAAACTCGGAGTGTTTTATGACTTGGTATTTGACAAATTACCTGGTAAGATATTTTAGTTTATTTAATATTATCCACACAAACGTCCTCTTTGACTACACTACTACATAATAAACTATATCTGTTTGTCCTCTGTGCCTTCTTAAGCCATTAATCAGATTGTGATACAACTTTTATTAGTTGTTCTGCCTTAACCTGCGAAGGTTCCTGAAAAAAGGAAAGATTTCTTTGTATGTTCTTCTTTTATTACATTTTATGTAAACCTTTACTCTATCTTTTACAACATGCAAAATAAGTATATTTCCGCTATATAGTATCGACATATAGGTAATGCCTAATAGTCTAATACTATATTGGTAATGCCGAAACTAATCAACTCGTTGAGCACATTCAACTAGTTACAGATTCCACCCATCGTGATTCTTAGTGACTTTAATGCCCACCACGTCGAATCGCTTGGATCACGTGCGACCAGTTATGCGGGGAGATTTGTTGTTGATTCCGCTTTGGCATATAATCTGTCACAACTAGTTACCTCGCCAACGCAAATTCTAGACGTGGAGGATCATAAACATTCCCTGTTGGACCTTCTGCTGACCTCCAGGCTTCCATCGAGCCATCATCTTGGCTTATCGGACCACAGTTTTGTCCGGAGTACTATGCCAATTAGGTGCGCTTCGCGGCCTTCGCTGCATCATATCTATGGGGGCAGATTTACTTCTTACCGGATGATCCAGATGTCGCTGCAGACTCGGTCGCTAATGAGGTGCTTCAGGGCATAGAACTCATCATCCCGTACCCAGCAGTGCCCATCGGCGGTAAATCCCAGCCTTGATTTGGTCTGCAAAGAATGCTACCAAGCCTGGGCTAATGCATCGGTATCTGTTGGTGTAAATACCAGCCTATTTAAAAAGGAATGCAATTATGCCGTAATTAAGCGTAGTCCAGCTATTTATTGCTACCTAGCGTCATTTACATAATATAATAAATATTTAAATAATAGACTGCACATACAAAATATTCAGTAGTGAAGTGTCATTACACTCTTTATTGATTTTTTTTATAGATCCGAGGACGAAAATTTGGTTTTTAGTTGCCAAACCATATCAATGCATTATCATCTTAACGATTTATTTGATGTTTGTATTCAAATGGGGACCTAGGTTTATGAAGAATCGTCCAGCTTACAACATAGATACAATTATGATTATATATAATGTGATACAGATTATTTCCTGTGCCTATATATTTGTAGCGGTGAGTATTATTATGACAATAAAATATAACACATTTTCAAAGTCATCTTGTTCGAATTTGGAAGTTATGTAATTGTAATGTAATATGTAAATTGCAACCAAAAATTTAATATATAAATTGCTAACTAAAATATCAAAATTTTGAAACTTAACTATAGCTTTTCGCTTTTAAGTTGAAATATTATACGCTTTTTTATTAGGGAGTAAGAGAAATGTGGATTGCAAAGTACAAGTTGTTTTGTGAGCCAGTCGACTTCTCCCATTCAAAAAGCGCTATGGATGTAGCAACACTTACCTACTACTACTATATAACGAAATTTTTGGATCTAATGGATACGGTACGTTTATTCTTGTAGATTATATTATCTTAAAGGTATTATAGAAAGTTAAATTCTATTTGTCTCCCTATATGTTTGTATGTATGCTGTTATTTTAAAAACTAAACTGATTGTTTCTTAAAGATTTTTGCCTGTGTGGATCAAATCTTGAAAATATTTTTTAGCAGTTTTGCACAAACTTGCAAATCCCAATTTATGATAAATGTATTATCAAGATAACCATTAGATAAAAATCTTAACAAGCAACTTAACAGGAATTCCGAAAATAAAATTCCAGCGAAAATTACTGATTTCTTTTTCCTGCTTTAAATTCATCGCGTTCTTGGTGGTGAAGGAAAAGCTTTTTCAATATATGTACATAAGTATGTTTTAGAATATCATATTCAACAATCATATTTTTTTCCACTTTTGTATCATATCATAAAGAGACTGGTACATTTTTGTAATTGAAAACAAAACGGACAAAAATTACCACTTAATTACATTATTATATTTTCTGAAAAGTTTAAAGTTCAATAAATATATTTCAATCATTTCATTGTTGTAAAAGTGAATTACAATTAATGTGTTTTTATTTTACCTAAGAATGTCAATTGTTATTTAAATGTTATGTTACTTTTAATTTACTGCATATATTTAATACGTACCTAACTCTATTCTGTATGACAGTTGATATATTTTTCGTTTCTACAAATTTTTGTTTTGTTGCGTGTGAAGAAGTAACACTTGTGTATATTGTTGATTGGCTATTGGATTGGTTGATTGGCTGAGGATTTAACTTCCGGGTTTAGTTGTATTAACATTGGGGTATTTGTTAAGGTGTTCTCAGTAACAGCCTAGAGCCTGGAAGTGCAAGTATTTTCACTCCCGTATCTCAAAAAGTACGTGAAGTCGTTCATCTTGCGCCTGAATTCTTTTCGATCGTATTGGATTTTCCATTATCGGATTATGAGTGTGAGGGAAAGTTTTGCTCAGATAGCTAGTATCTCTTAAGTATGAATGCTGTGATTGACATCGCTTCGATGGATATTACAATCAAAAAAATACGTAATAAATCGATTTCTACTTAACACTACTGAATTCTTCTCAAGTTTCGAGCCGGATTATTTTCTTGATTGTAATTATTGAAAGCGATTACGGAGAGCAATGATATTTAAAAATATATATAATTATTGTAACATTAGGCAACTTGGAATCTACAAAAAGTTCTTTTATATTCATAAATTTTCTAATTGTATTTATATACATGAAACTAAAAGTGCATTATTTAAAGTCATACATACCCATTATTTCGTAAAGGCAGTACAATTTATTAGATATACTCTTTATTATATACCTACAAGAACTATTACTTATACGAGTCCATTTAATGAATTCAAGGAAATGTACACGAGGCGTATTTATTTCTGGAATGGTGACCATTTTCAGTCAATCTTTAGATGGAGAAAATAATATAACACGATAGGGAGACTTATTTCATAAATACTCTACACTAAAGAGAAACATATACAATTAGAAGAAAAGATGTTGTTTTATTAATTACTAGTTTCCGCCCTCGTCTTCATATGTAACGAGGGCAGGAGCAGGTTTTAGACTTATTAAAATATTAATATTTATCATATTGAGACCATTTCATAATTTTGATATCATTTTACAGATATTTTTCGTGCTCAGGAAGAAGTATAATCAAGTTTCGTTCCTGCATATTTACCATCACACAGGAATGGTAATGCTTATTTGGGGTGCTGTTACATATCTGCCAGGTATATGTTTTGTCTGGATTCACTTGGAAGTATAATCTTAGTTCCCATCCCAGTCTAGGTCATCCCATTGCCAGTCCTATGGAGCTCATTTATCAGTCTGTCGACCTAAAGTTATTATTATTATTCAGCCTTTTGCCGTCCACTGCTGGACGAAAGCCTCCCCCATAGAACGCCAACCATCCCGATCTTGGGCAGTCCGCATCCATCCCGTGCCTGCCACCTTTTTTAAATCGTCCGTCCATCTTGTCACAGGGCGCCCTACACTACGTTTGCCTAAGCGCGGTCTCCACTCTAACACGTGTCGGCTCCATCGGCCATCAATGCGTCTGGAGACATGACCAGCCCACTTCCACTTCAGCGAGGTAATTCTCCGCGCGATGTTGGTGACTTTAGTTCTCTGGCGAATGTCCTCATTTCGGATTCTATCGCCCAGAGAAACCCCAAGCATCGCGCGTTCCATCGCTCGCTGAGCGACCTTAAATTTGTGGACCAGTCCTACGGTGAGTGTCCACGTTTCGGCACCGTAAGTCATTACAGGTAGGACGCACTGATTAAAGACCCTGGTCTTAAGCGACTGTGGGATCGACGATTCAAAAATATGACGCAACTTCCCGAATGTCGCCCGCAAACGTATTCTTCTTTTAGCCTCCTTCTCAAAGTTGTGCCGGCCAAGTTGTATAGTTTGGCCCAGGTAGATATATTCCTGCACAACTTCAAGTGGAGAGCCATTTACGACCACTGGTCCCGGGGATACATGATTGTTTGCCATAATTTTGGTCTTTTCAATGTTCATCCCGAGACCTACTCGTCTCGAAGAATCGCTCAGGTTGTTTAGCATCTCTTCCAAATCCTGCAGAGTCTCCGCCATGATGACAATGTCGTCGGCAAATCGCAGATGTGTAATGTGTTGGCCATTGATATTAATGCCGCGTCCGTTCCAATCGAGCGTTTTGAAGACGTCCTCCAATGCATTGGTAAAAAGTTTCGGGGAGATTACATCCCCCTGTCTTACCCCGCGATGCAATTGGATTGGTCTTGTGCTCTGATCTTGTACTTGGACGGTCATGGTTGCGGCTTCGTACAAACACTTCAACACCTGGATATACCGATAGTCAATTAGGCACCTCTGCATGGATTCCAGAACAGCCCAGGTCTCAATGGTATCGAAGGCTTTTTCGTAGTCCACAAACGCTAGGCATAGAGGCTGATTATATTCCTCGGTCTTCTGTATTATTTGCCTAAGTGTGTGTATGTGGTCTACGGTACTGAAGCCTTTTCGAAACCCAGCCTGCTCAACGGGTTGGAAGTCATCGAATTTCCGGGCAAGACGATTCGTGATTACCCTCGAAAACAACTTGTAAACATAGCTTAAAAGTGAAATGGGGCGGTAGTTCTTCAGAAGAGCTTTATCACCCTTCTTGAAAAACAGAACCACCACACTTCTGCTCCATGTCTTCGGTGTAGTACCATTATGGAGGACGGAATTGAAGATGTTAGCCAGCTCTCTCAGAACTGGTGTGCCTCCTGCTTTAAGAAGCTCTGAGGTAATTCCGTCATCTCCTGGAGCCTTGTTGTTTCCAAGTTGTCCGAGAGCAATCCTAATCTCGCCCAAATCGATGTCGGGAAGATCGTCTGATAGGTGGCGTGTCAGTCTGGCTCGTGGGTCATCCGCACTGTGGGACTCAGGTGGAGGTACTCGTGATGAGTATAAATCGCCATAGTACTTTTCGACTTCAGCGAGAATCTCTGGTTTTGAGGTGACGGTTGTGCCTTGTGTGGTTCTGAGTTTTGTCAGGTGACAACAGGAGGTATGTGACTTTGCAAGAACCTTTTAGCCCCTATTGAGTGCTATGGCATCTTCAATATTCCGGGTATTAGCTCGTCTTGTGTCACGCCTTATTAGTTTTTTAACCTTCCTGTTAAGTGCCTGACACTCAGATGGCGTCATATTCTGCTGTTCTCGTCTCCTCGTCATCTCGTTCAGAGTCTCGCCTGAGAGCTTCGACTTACGTCCATTGCTCTTTTGTCGAAAGTAATTTTGGCCCACTTCGCGGATGACACGCACCAGACTATTGGTGGCGTCGTCAATGTCCTGCCTGGTTTCCAACATGGCAAATCGGTTCTGTAGTTCCAACTGGAAGCTTTCGCAACCAGCTTCGACTTGGGGCTGAGTTGGTCTAAGAGTCGACTTCATTAACCGCGATCGTTCGATTTTAGTGTTAATATTCAGGGTGCCTCTTACCAGGCGGTGATCACTTCCAGTGTTTACCCTGTTGATCACGGAGACATCCCTGAATATTTGGCGCTTATTGGATAAAATGAAGTCGATCTCATTCATCGCTGTGTTATCGGGGCTTCGCCAGGTCCACTTCCTTTGGGGATTTTTCTGGAAAAATGAATTCATCAGAAATAATCCCTGAGCCTCAAGGAAGTTTACCAGCATTTGCCCCCGATGATTCCTGTGCCCATAGCCGAATTTTCCTACCCTCGATTCACCATCTTCTTGTACTCCCACTTTGGCATTGAAGTCACCCATAACAATTGTGTAGAAGGTACTGGTACGAGACATAGCTTTCACTATGTCTTCGTACATGGCTTCGACCTCTTCGTCAGTGTATGTGGACGTTGGGGCATACACTTGTATAACCTTCAAGGCATACCTCTCGGTTATCTTTAAGACAAGGTATGCCACCCTCGCTGACACACTGCCAACCTCCATAACATTGCTTCTGAGTGACTTGTGGATCAAAAAGCCGACGCCACCTTGGGATGGTTGGTGTCCTTCTCGGAAGTAGAGTAAGTGACCGGAATCTAGTGTCATCGTGTCCTCACCCTGTCTTCGGATTTCTGATAGACGTAGGTCTATATCCCAGTTAATACGACTTAACTCTACTTCCAATTCTGTCAGGTGTTCGTCCAGCCGCAGAGAGCGTCCATTATACGTGGCCAGAAACAGTCGCCGTTTGTGGTACCCTGCCGTAGCCCGGGGATTCTTAGCACCCCCCATCGCACCGTTACCATGGCCGGTACCGTGGCCAGGAATAGTGCGATTACCGGGAATTGGGGGCCGTGAATTTGTGTCGTCGCTCATAGGGGGGTTTTTGCCTTAGTCACCGCGCTTGGCAGGCGGGTTGGTGACCGCAGTGGCTGGAATCTTTCACTAATAGCGCTGCTGCCCGCTATCAGGGTTAGCATTTTCGGATTCCAGCATTTGTGTGGTTATACCGCCACGATTTCGGTCGCCAGAGCCTCGTTCGTTGATTAGCAGGATGCACCACGAGCAGGTGAGGTTGACGGTAGGGAGCCTAGGTTGTTGTCGACTCCCCTTACACCCTACCTAAAGTTACATAATCCTCTATACACCTAACCAACAATGCTATGACTGTTTTTTGTTTTTATACTCTTTAAGTATGTTCACGTTTAATGTAACATAATTGACTGTTAATAAAGAATGTTGACAAATAAGAGCCAAGATTGTCCAGTTGTAGAAACGCGTGAATGTTAACCGATGATTGAGGGTTCAAACCAGGCAAGAACCACTAAATTTTTTTGTGTTTAATTTGATTTATAATTCCTCTCGGGCTTGGTGATGAAAAAAATCACCAAGAACCTGCCTGCATCTGTCTAATTTCAATGAAATTCTGCTTCATGCGTAACCAACCCGCATTGCAGCAGCGTTGTGTAATAAGCTCCAAACCTCCCTCAAATGGAGAACAAGGAGTAGGATTTTTAGACGCTATTACTTTACTTTTATAAGAAATAAGCATTACTAATTTCTACGAATAGTGATTACAACTTTGCATAAAGTTTACAATCTTGCTAACCAATAATTTTAATAATTTGTAAAAAAAAAATAAGCACAAAATTTATAAATTCTATAGTAACTCAAGTTTTTAGTATACAAGAATTGTATTATTATAATAAGCTTGAATAAAGAATTATATTTGTGTTATAATTAATATGACATACTATCTTAAATTTAAACAAATTTATCTATAAACGTTGTTATAACTATTGATTACGCTTTTTTTCAGGCGGGCATGGCACATCGGTTGGTATAATAAATTCTTTCGTACACACTGTGATGTATTCGTATTATTTAATAACTGTCGCTGCACCGAAAGTCAAGGAATCGTTGTGGATTAAGAAACTTGTGACCCAAATTCAAATAGTAAGTTTATACTTTGTGATAAAATAAGAATAAATAATTAAAAACATTACAGTCAGACCAGGGTTGGACCTAAGCCTTTCTATAACCCTGTATCTTTAATAGGAAATACAATAAAACATCTAGATCAGGACAAATACCTATTTGGTGTATACGTATGTTCGCCATGGTCATGACCGTGGATGGAAGTTGTTACACTACTTCACTAATTAGCCAATAAGTAATCATACATAATCATATTCATCGTCATCTGCAGCCAGGATCAACCACTGCTAGTAATCTCTTTTGATCTCTGCCTCACGGTCCTGTGCTAGTCTTAATCAGTCATCTATCTAGCTAGACTTGCAGCTGGATAAACGACGTTATAGTATTTATATAATATTAGATATTTAGACATTCGGGTTACAGTACTATTCACCCATATTGTGCTTATCGTCAACGCACCAGTCATAATTTTAATGTGCTTATTGAAATATCTCCTAAAATTTCTATAACAATTGTTTCAAATTACACTATATATCTACGTAAAACGTGTCAATTGGCTAATCCTTATATTTAACACATATATATACATTATGTGTTATATATATTATTAGTTCTATAATCGAACTCTTTACAGTTGCAGTTTTTCTTGTGTGTGGTGCACATTGGCAGCATAGCATTTATGCCTAACTGCGAGTATCCCAGATGGACCGTAGCAATCTTCCTACCGCAGAATCTATTCATATTAGTGCTGTTTATGGACTTTTATATCAAGACATATATCAAAAAGCCTAAAGCAACCGTTCCCGTTAAGAAACTAGAAGAAGAATCACGTGAAATTGAAGTCGGATATAATGATAATTTCGAGGCTAAGGAACACCATAATACTTTTCAGCGTATTATTAAATCGAACGAAATAGAATCGAAGGTGGTTTACAGAAACAAATAATAGATTATAAGCTTAACAATTATTTAATAATTTATTATTGACTTTAAAAAATATATTATTTTAATTCTATTTTCCTTTTAATTTGTACGTATTTATTTAATAAATTATATTAATTAACTTCATTATATATAATTAGCTTCATTATATGTAATTGACTTTACTATATATAAAGAACTTCATTATACACACCAAAAATAAAGCAAGTAGCAGTTAGCATTCGCGTTTCGTTTAAATTTGCGTTATCGTCGTTCAGTCGTCGTTTCGCCTGATTGTTGTGAGTTTTTTTTAATTTCATTATTAAAATTTACATTAACGAAATTTAATACTTTGCGGCTTTAGTTAACAATTATTAACTCGGTTTCAAATTCATAATATTAGTGTTAATGTTAAATATTAGTGCTATTCACTTACCAGGTTACTTAAGGTTACCCATTACTTAGTTTAAGAATTTAAGTTTGCATTAAAATTGTTTAGTTTTATCCTTATTTATAATTTGATAAGGCAAGAAGGATTGTAATTATTTTCTATTACTTGTTGATAAAGCACCAGCAATTGCTAACTGTGCGTAGCATGTTCACGTGTTCGTGTTGCCAATGATATTGTCGTCCTAGCAAATGGATATATTACACCTAATGTAGTATATAAGTAAGTAGTAAGGAGGTATTACAATAAATCATTTAATTCATTTTTCTTTATAATAATAATAATCACACTTATATAATAAATACGAAAGTTTGTGCGTGTTGTAAATATTTGTTACTTATTCAAGTTTTATCACAGCTAAAATATAACAGAATAGTTTTGACTTTTTATCTCGTTGAACTGGATTGTCGATTATAACGCGGTCGAAGCCGCGGGCGAAGATGCGGGACAAGTGCTAGTGATAAATAAATTAACCTTTACTATAAATAAAACTTTTTTAGTACTATAATTGTTACAAAATTATTTAAATAATTTTGTAACAATTATTTAAATAATTTTGTAACAATTATAGTACTAAAAAAGATAATTCTTTGATAAATAATTTTGTAATTTGTTACAAAATTATTTATCAAAGAATTATTTGTGTTTATAATTCAGCTCCTGCTTTACGGCGTAGTAAAACATCGTGAGAAAACCTGCATATCTAATTTCAATGGAATTCTGCCACATAATATTCCACCAACCCGCATTAGAGTTTGCGTACTGGAATAAGCTCCAAACCCTCTCCTCAAAAAAAGAGAGCAGGCCTTAGCCCAGCATTGGGACATTATTACTATTATAACATAAATTGTATATTATGACTAAAACGTAAATATATATATTTTTCATATACATTTTTATTACTGTAATTGTAACTGGTAACTCTGATGGTCGTAGAAATCGAGGCGGCCCCAAGCTCAGATAGCTATATGGCTTAGTTAAGGTTCTCAAGGAAATTGGTGTAAAGAAGGAGGGAGGGAGAAAGTCAAAGAAATTTCCAGCTGCAGAAATCTTCTCGACTAGCCTAAAACCCTCAAGATGCTGTAATGCCTTATTATTGCTGCCTGCTGTATTGCTGTGATGATGATGATAAAATATTTTACAAAATCACATTGCTTGGCTTTGTGCATTCGTCTGGGTCCACTGGCACCCACTCATTAGATATTCTACTGCTAAGCAGCAATACTTGCTATTGTTGTATTCCGGTTCGACGCGAGTGAGCATCTGCAGGTAAAAGGAAATAGCATCCTAGTTAACAATGTTGATGGTGCGTTGATTTAAGAAACGGTTACTATTTACACTTACCATCGGTGGCCTATCTGTTTTGTAAAAAACTGTCCGCCTATATATTGTGTAAAAAATACTACTTGTTTTCAAAGATAATCTATCTTAGGATAAGTGACGCAGTGCGATATTTCTTACAACTTTTCTATACTAAATTCATTATGCAACTAATAAACATTAAGAGACAAAATGAAAGAAACATATAAATTGGAAATTTGTAAACGGTATCCTTAATAAAAGGCCTGGCCTTTACAGCATGGAACCATTACATAAATTAATACAATGCTTTACTAGTGAAATTCAAAAATACTGATTGTTCTATTATTATTTATTAATTTTTCAAAGTTAGTAATTAATTTTCTTAAAAACGTTTCATGTTACATTCAACGTGCGCGTGTGCGTGTTTGTGTACATGTGTACGTGTGTATGTATTTTTCCCCTAAATATGTTATACATCATATTATTTTTACAGATAGGTGTGTGTTAATTGTTTTTTTTATACTTTTAGTTAAGTAATACGTAGTTAAAGTTACAAACAGATGTCACATGTATTTGCAATCACAATAGTATTTATAACTTATCTCGTGAGCGACGGCTCCCGCTGAAATTTATGTGCGTTATATCACCCAGGATTGTTTTAATACTTGGTATAACTTAAGTTTATACCCTAAGTTAATATCGAAAAAACCCCTTCTTGTTATAAAGCAAAAATCCCTACAAAGTACCGTATCAAATTTCGTAACTCGATTTCTTAATTACAAACAAATGTAATTTATACAAACGCATAAACAAAATCTAGTTCAAACGCTTGAACAATAAATTTAACATACACATGGAAACCACAAGATCAGTTAACAATAATACAATATATATATATATATATATATAATAAATATATAAATTCGTTAAATACTATCTAATAATACTGATAATAAAGTTTGTAATCCTATTTTTAACATAATTAACCAATTACAATGATATACAATTAATATATAACACAAGTAGTACAGGTTTGAGACATTGTTAGTACTTCAACGATTTTGAAATGTTGTTTTTAAGGTATGAAAACATATCTATAATAAATTGTATTAGGTTTACAACTGGGACAACTGTCTGAGTTTCGTTGCGTGTATTTCTCCCGGTCGATAATCCGCAGTCCCAGTCAAACCTTCATAGTGAACGGAGTGTAAACCCACAGGTGAGTACTATTTAGTCGATATTTCATCGTGTTACGTGATTATAAAATGGAATCGCTGTTATTCGAAAAATGAATTCAATCATATTATAATTTATAGCGAAAGTGTAACCCTTTGTTTTTTATTTAAAAGTCTGATTGTAAATTTTTAAAGTGAATTTATAAGGAACTTCGTTAATTTATTAAAAAAAAACTTTTAGTATTTGTCTGTTATTGTTCTTTTAACAAATAACTGGTAATATGTTTGTTTATACTTAAGGACGTTGCATTCGTATTTTGTATTAATTTAAATGTAAACATTATGTAACGTTTATGCTGCATTTCTCATCGCGATATAATTGTCCCTTTATATAAAATTTGTTTTATTAAAAATAGTTTTTAGTAACTAAAATTATCATTAGAAGAATTTTTTTGAACTTATTTATGACGTAATCATTTGTTTTCAATTCTGCTACACAATATATTAAATAAATACTGTGTTTAATTTTTGAAGTCAATTTGAAATATTATTTATATTCGAATCTATATGTAAAGGTTATTCTGATGATCGGGATTGTAGTTTAAAAACAATTTTAAGAAACAGCTACAAATAGCTTTTTTTTTCATCTTTTCATAGTCAGTTCGTATATTTTCGAATTTTCTTTATGTGTAACGTTATATATAGCTAATAATAAGTTCTATTTTTTATTATGAGCAAAAAAAATAAAGACTATTCAATGCTCCTTATCAAATTTAATTAAACTAAAATAAAATATTTTAGTTGATTCCTCTTGCTTAATGACTTTAAAAATGAATATGAGGTATTTCGATTAAATAAGACTTATTTGTACGGCAGTTAAAATTTTGTATTTAAAATAATTTAATACTTTGTGATGAAAGAATATCCTGATTAAATCTGCGTATATTTATCCACTTAATTAGCAGAGCAGTTTTATACAGAAAACTTAATTTAATAATCGTTCGTCCAGCAGTGGGAATGTGGACTGTTTTTTTGTATTGCTTCGATTCTCGAAATAAGATATTTCATTGAAGTTATATATTTCTTAATTTGTAGAGACAACAATTTTATATGACATATTTATAAAAATATTTTGATCAGTATTTTGATCAGTATTTGCTAATCTCAAAATAAATACTATTTTTATATATTTATTTTTAGCGTATAACTAACTAAAGTGCAAACTACACGCTGATGAAGCCATACAGCGTTGTTAGAATGGGAGCTATACGTATTATTCTTTGAACAGGCTATAAACATTAGTTTAAATTAGATCAGCTGACTGATGTCTGTTTAGATTAACAAAAACAGATTATATTATCTAACGAAAGAAATTTTTCATTTAAACAAAACGTGATCGAAACTCATCATCAAGTTTTGTTTAAAAGATAAAGTGGCTTATCGACATAGGCAATAGACAACCATCTTTTATATCGTCAAAGCGTGACCAACATTAATTATCTTAGTTACGTGCTATGCCCCTTGTGCCTGTAGTTACACGGGTGATTGACTCACTGGTCTAATAGCTAGATATAATGCCGCAGATCCCGAGGTCTCAGGTTTAAGCCCCAGGTCGCGCCAATAAAAAGTTATTGGATTTTTCTGTCAATCCGTTCTCAGTAGCAGACCGGAGATTGGAAGTTAAAAGTGTTCACACTTCCGTGCTCCAGAAAGTACGTAAAGACGTTGGTCTTGCGCATGAACTCTTTCCGGTAGTGTCATCATTAGAGTGAGGGACTAGAGTGTAAACATTTCTTTGAATTTGATTGATTGAATGCGATTTTGTTAATATATTTAATTTGTCGTACCTAAGAGCTTAAGCGTATTCAATTTGGAGTATGCAGGGGGTTCATATAGTTTGCCATTATGATTGACCTTGATGGTTACGACCCCTCCTTAGGGTCGCGGTATATGTATAGCCTGTTATCGTTCCCAATAATGTTCTATTTAGCAAATAAGTTTTTTAATCGGTCTGGTAGTATTTATATTAGCATGTTTAACCAAATTTCTCATATACACTACAGTACACTTAAAAGTATAAATTCAATACATACTAAAGTCATATAATAATACATATAAAGTAACAGCCTAGTAGAAAGGTTTTGTGCAAACCTGTCTGGGTACCACTAACTTATAATGTATTTCATCCGATTATCAATAAAACTTAGTTTTTTATAAAATAGAAAGATGGACGAGCATATGGGCCAACTGATGGTAAGTGGTCACTAACCTCCTTTGACACCCTTATTGGCATTGTAAGAAACGTCAACCATCGCTTACATAGCTAATGAGCCACCAACCTTGGGAACTCAGATTTTATGTCCCTTGTGCCTGTAATTACATTGGCTCACTCACCCTTCAAACCGGAACACAACAATATCAAGTACTGCTGTTTTGCGGTAGAATATCTGATGAATGAATGGTACCTATCCAGACGAGCTTGCACAAAGCCCTACCACCAGTACAAATTAGTATTGTTGTGTTCCACTTTGAAGGCTGAGTGAGCCAGTATAACTATAAGCACAAAGAAAGGCAGAAAGGCAAAAACTAATCCGGATCTATAATTCCAATAAAATTTCTATTACCAATGAAATTGAAATGGGACAACCTTTACTGAACCCAAAGTAAAATTAATCATCAAATAGGTTTATAAATTTACATATATACCCAACATACATAAGAAAATATATACACAGATGAATTGAAAACCTTTTCCATTATGGAAGTCGGTTTAATTTGTATATTATTGAAAAGTTTAAATGATGAATAAATAATTGTAAATGTATAAAAAACAAACATTAAAGTTATGTAAACATAACTATTTTATATACATTGTTTTTTTTTAATCTAAGGGATTTTTGTCAATTTATATTCATGAATATACATACATACAAACAGTATTACACGCAGTATACTGTATCTGCTGTTATGAATTGATCGTGTTAATAATAATTATTTATAACAAAGAAGCGCTAGGTAGTATAATTTTATATTATTGAACATTGAGATATATCAAAGGAGAGTCAGTTTTAATTCAAGGTTTTTTTTTTATGTGACGAATAAAAATAGCATATATTGATATTTTCAAGCTGGGTATTTGTGTTAGTTTTTGTGTGTAGTTTTTCTGTGTTAGTAAAATTAGTTACAGGAATATTCATCTGTCAAGCAGCAATGAGTTGTTGTATTTTGGTTTAAGGTGTTAGAACAAGGAACAAATAACTTGGTCTTAGACTTCATATTACGAAGTGAAGATTAATCTAATGCTATCCAAAATTGAATATAACATTTTTTGTATGAACAAAAAAAATATACTGTCTATAACACACACCGAGATTAGGGCTCACTTTTATGAATATTGTTTTCTTTATATACGGCTCATCCGCAGATACAGTTTTGCGATTTTCATAGATAGTTTATGATTATGTATGAGGTGAAGTATCAATTCAATAAAATACTACTTCTTAATACATTTTTCGCAATCAATTTCTACGATATTAACGTAAATAAAAATTTATTACGAATACATCAACTAATCATAATATTTTGATAGGCATCGCATTTAATAAATCAAATCCCCATAGTAATAGATTACCTTGATACAATAAACTTGTTTATCTATGAAAAAAATAAACGTAGCCATGTTCAAGATTAACATCTGGAGTATTTATTTGGTATTTCAAAATCTAAACAATCGTAAGGCGCTTTAATTGTTACGATTATTTAATATAAACATAAAATTTTACTAATAGATTTTGTATATAATATGTGAGATACTAACACTTTGCAAGTAAGCCAAAACCAATTTTACGTTCCAAAGTCTGCGGAAGGTCGAGGCCACTAAATGAATTGAATACTGAGAAATTTTACCGCAATGCGCCAATCTTTTAAGCTTTCATAATTGAACAGATAATCGCGCTATCAAATAGTTATATACTTACCACCTACTTTAGTTTTAAGCGATTCTATGATTTTTTTTTAATTTGGGGACTTTTGAATAAGCTCAAAATTAAATTTTAAATGTTCTTTTAAGTACGTACTATTTCATCGTGTTTATATCGTTGAATTATTTAACGTAGGTAAGTTTTCAAAAATTCTTGAACACGCGACTTTCATTAGCAAAGACGGCATGTACTCAGGTTTTTATTTATTTGTTCGTTTTTGCCCACAGTACGTAACTTATGTTACTAAAAGAAATAATAGATTAAAAGCTTGCGAGGGTGACCTTATCGTTTACAGTAATCTTTAAGAGTTATTTTTTACAAAATGCTTATAAATCAAAGACTCATATATATAGCAGCAAGGAAATAGTGTTTCTTGTATATAATGAGACTTGCTTAGATACATAGCTATATTAATATACATATACATAGATATAAGCAATTCTCATTATACCATAGAATAAGTACCTAATACTTTATTTCGATATTTATATGTGATGATTTTTCAAATGTGCGTGGATGGACAAATAAAAGTACAGATACTAAAAAAAATACCCACTTTAATGAAAACTTATTTTGGAAAGTAATTTACAAAATAAATATGAAAGAATAAGGACTTCATGGAATTTACGATAAATAGTAATAAATAGAAAAGTGTCCACTAGTTCGTCTTCTCAAAAAAATTTAGCTTAATCGTACGTCCGGTACTGTAAGGTATGTCTTCTATAACAGTTTCTCTAAATTAGTTATGCTAAGCTTTGACTATGATAAGCATCCTTATTCAGTTTAATGCCCTAATGCTTTTTTATTATTATCTTTTCAAGCCATTAGATTAGAAACTTATTTAAATCGTTTAGGATTGGATTTATTTTTCTTGAAAAAATATCAATATGATTCACTTATTATAGATATTTTAATAATTGATATGATATTATATAAACTTATTTTCAGAACTTTAATTCTATGACTTAAAGACTGCTCTAAAAAAGATTTCCAACTCTATCTCACCGAGTAATATTTTGTCAAAAATAGTCAATCAAACCAAAACAAATATCTCTATTGTTTATTTATACTAATTACACTGAAAATTGTTGGAAATCTTGCTGAATATCATGAGTTTTGGCTGAGTGAGCTAAGAGAAAAAAAAACTAAATATAAATAAGCTAATCAGTTGAAGAAATTCTTACTTTTCCCTTATTTCTTTTTTCGAAAATATTTATTTGTTTATTTATTCAAGAAACAAAGAATACGAACAAAACAAGTTTTTGTAACGATTTAACATAGCTCAAAAAGGGAGACGAGGCCTTTAGCTTAGCAGTGGGACATTCGCAGGCTGTTACGGTACGGTACGGTAACATAGCTTACCCAATTTTTAACATGTGTATGATACCGAATAAACTACATATGAATGACCAACCTTCATCAAAAAGGAGAAAGCCTTAGGCCAGCAGTGGGATCTTTAAAGAGATTTACTTTACATATGAATATGAGAATAATAATATGATTTGTCATGTTTCATTGGGCCACAACTACATCTTTAAGCGCATTGTAATAGAGCAATGAATATATGACCCGTAAAATTGGAATAAATTGCTACAAATAATTAGTTCAAAGTTTCAAAGATAATCGTGTTAGTAGATTTGTATACAACGATTTTCGTAATCACTATGAATACAATAAAGGTACGAGTGACCGGGAAACCTCACTGGAGCCAGGCAAATGACCTGAAACGACTCACTCGACATACTACCATTCAATGACAACTTCATTATTCGATCTGCCAGACGAATATGAACTTTATAACGTTCATAATAAGATCATAAGTTATATATTAGATCGATGTGTTGCAATTTTACGCGTTCGTTATGCTTTGAAAACGACCTCTCAATCACTTTGAGGTGTACTATAAATCATAATAAATGACATTGGCAATGAATTGGCGTGTAGTCTGTAATGGTAGTTTAACGGGTTTAACTGACCTCCAGATCGTAATGCAGTTTCTTGATAAATAATTTACGATATTTGCAAGTAAATGATATGTATCTTATTATTGATTAGTTATTTTCATCACATTACGAAGCAAAAATGTTAGTGCATTTATCCAGTTATAATTTTTGTATAGTATGACATCTTAGAAATTAAAATGGTGGTGTATCCTTCAAATCTTTTCCCCGAAAAGGAAATGAAGTCTCGACCAGCAGTGCAACATTTAAAAATGCTGACTTACTACTTAAAACTATAGGAAATTATAGTAACTTAAAATCTTACAGCCAATGAGCTCATCTTAAGATAAACATAAAATTTTTGCGGCTTAACTAAAAACAGAAACGGACTTTGAATTAATCACAGCGCACATAAACCGAACAAGATAAATTATAAACATAAACTAAGCACCTGAAAAACTTTGGAACTTCACGTACATATAAGCTTCACATATACTCCATTCGAACCATCGCAGCCTTAATAATAGATCGGTTAACAATACGTAGATAATATACATTGGAGGCACGAACTAAAAAATTGTCTTTCAAAGCAATACAATACTTATTCAATAGCTTAACGTATTTGAAAAGAAACCAGTTTATTGATACGCCACGAATTAGGCATCGAGTCATTTGTCTTTCAACATAATAGAGATTAGAGAAGTCCGTAAACATCTGGCCCACGTCATTTAACGGTTGAAACCTTTTTTTGCAAATACATATACAATATATTATTACATAGATGGCATTTTGAATATTGTGAACCTTGAGTCGTTCTACCTTTGACAGACAACAGTTAATTTATACACAGTTTTGCGCATGAAATTAATATAAAAAATAATTTTCGTATCATTTACGGGACACTATCAGTGAAGCTTTTCCGGAACATAAAACTCAGTAGAGCAGTAGAGCAGTATGGAATCAATTACATTTTCATCATTTTCATTTTGCATCCTTTACACTTACCACATACACCCACCACTACAGTAGCTTAAAGCAATAAAAATAAATTAAAAAATAAAATAAAACGTTTATAAGTAATTTATTTTTAAGTTATTTAGCTTATTTATCTGCTTAACTTGTAAACATTGTTTACCGAATAATTAGTTAAATGATACTGTGTTTTCTTCTTTCGAATGTCAAATAGAGATGACAGATAGAGCACACCTCTGTTTAACTAAACAGGCAACGTCTATAAGGCCGTAAAATTCTTAATACTTATTAAATATATGTAGAAGTAATTTAATATTCAGAACTCCATACTTTAGTATCATATTTAATATTTGGTGTATATTATACAGTATGCTACATAAAAACATACATATGCAACAATAATTGTTAATTATTTATACTATATAAATATGAAAACGGTTTTTTTTTTAATATTATGAAGTTTATAGGCTGTAAGTCTTATTGCAATATGAATAGGTTATGCCAAAAGTGTTTAGCTTTCCTAATATATTATACAAATTGCATATTGATATGAAATATTTAACTATAAATTCATACTTATTATATTATATTCATATTGAGTGTAGAAATCTTGCATATTATTTTAATTGATTAATTATTATACACAGTTATGAAAATATAGAGGTCAAAGGTATTGTTAATGTAATTAAAAACAAAAAGAAATATTATTTACTAGTTCTTGATTTGAAATATCTATTTGCGCGACTTGGAACCGACTCGTGTGCAAGCCACTCTGTTATGCTGTCATGTCCTGTCTCGGCCACCGCTCTCTTCTCACTTGTGTGTACGTGACGCGTATACTATATAGTTACTTCGTTTCTATATATTATTAAAATAATAAGTTATTTAAAATATAATAAATAATTTTACTTACATTGAAACTTTTTTTTTAAATTATAATATATTCCTTCAATAACCACCTTTTTTGATGTATCAAATTAATGATTATACTTTTATTATATTTTAAATAATTAATTTAATTACATTTATTATTAGTTTTTCTTTCAAAATTTGTACAGAAGCTAATTATAATTTTGATTTGTATATTATTAAATGTAAATAATTCTTATTTAAATAAATATATAAGAACAAAGAAAATATTAACATAAAATAAAAACTATATGTGGCACGATACTGTAAATGTTGCGTACAATTAACAGCTAGACAAGCCAACAGCTGTAGGCTTGTCTTAAAATAACTAAAATAATGTGCAGAGATTGTATCTTATGTATTAGATAAGAACATTAGCTCACTTTAATATTAAATATAGATTATATTTGTTAGTAATTGGAGCTGGAACAAGGTATTTCATTTATTTGCGTTATGTATTCAGCTAAATGTTTCTGTTGATTTAATCTTCTTGATGTACTAAGAAAGACAGCTTGTAAATTTCTCACTGATGAGAAAAGATCTCCTCTCGTATTAAGGAGCAGGCAGATAATATCTTATACTACCCTGCTACATTGCCGGTGTATGAATATACCTATTTCATTCGACACTGTCAGAATTTCCTTGATTATTTTTCTTTACAAATACGAGTAATTACAAACTCAAATGAAGTCAATATTTGCCCCAATTTAAACGCGCAATTTTCTATAAAGTACCACGTATTGTATCCACGGGACATGCTCTTCATTTCATCTAATTTCCTATTACCGATCTGTATCTATCATGATATTATATATTTTTCATCAGGTTTCAAGCGAATCATTTGGTTGTTTCATGTGCATACGCATATGTGTACGGATTTATAATACATATAATTCTAATGCGATTGTTTGCATTGCGAGACATTTTGCAGATGTAGTTATAAACAGATACTTGAATATAAATCGTTGAGCTTCAAACACCTCGCAGTATTTTTAACCTGATCCATAAATAAGTATTACAAATATCACTATCGGCACTCCAAATGAAACATATCTAATTATAAATGCCATAATAATTTATGAATAAATATAAAGTTATTGTCGAACAAAAATTACATTTTTTTTTTAATTTTCCTTTATCTTATTTTTATGCATTGGCACCACTAACAAATGTAAAATAAGTCAAACTGACGTTTAATATAAGAAGATTAGTTTAGTTTAGTTGATTCGTGGAACACACTTAGGTAATGTGCCTAATAATAATAATATCCTCCAGACCGATTTCGGCCACGGCGGCCAATCTCAAGAGAGATTAGCCAACTACGCAGGAGATATTATAGTGCACAAATGTGTGCGTGAAACACAGGTGCACTCTCTTTTCCCTAACTCTTATAATCCGATGGGACAGCAATCCGACACGACCGGAAAGAGTTCAGGCGCAGGACCAACGGCTTTACGTGCTTTCCGAGGCACGGGAGTGAACACCCTCCCAACTTCCAGACTCCGGGCTGCAACTGAGAATTTTCTGACAGAAAAACCCAATAACATTTCATTGGCCCGACCTGGGAATTGAACACAGGACCTCCAGGTCTGCGGCCTTACATCCAACCAATTAGACCAACGAGGCAGTAGGGGTATTATGTATAACAATGTGCCTACTGTTACTTTAAACGGTGTTCCCTCGTCAAGACTGAAGCCATAAAACATTAACCTAGACTGCGATTTGAAAACCAGGTCACATTGTGAATAAAAATAAAGTTATTAATACGTTAGATCGAGTATACACTTAATATTATAATTATGTGAAATGTTTCATAGTGTTTAACATGGTTTGAGCTGGAAATGAATTTTAGTAGAAAATTCAATTAAAAGGCCAAAACATTTAACTTAAACAAGTGTATAATTTGATAAAGTACTGCTTACCCCCTTTGGAATATATAATAATAATATATCTTTATTCATAATCGAGATTGAACATAGTAGTTAAATTTAATAATTTGGTTTGTAAAAATTAATTCCAGCTAGGTTATAAAATAAACTGTATTAAGGAGTAACAGTCCCGTTCCCTTTATTGTGTGATAGAAAAGTATTATGTATAACATTTTTTTTTCTTAAAGACTTTCTATAACAATATTAGTTTCTATAGTTAAATTTCAACAAGTGTATGTGTGTGTTTGCGTGTGTGTATGCTTCTTTGTTTAATATTATGTTAAAAATTTCCCCGTTTTAAAATTGTGTCTGTGCTTTTCCTGCATTTATGACAAATAGAATGTCCAAATCATTTCGTTAAAATGAAATATAGACTTACGAACAAACTTGCAGACATAACTAATAACTAAGAAATAACTCTACCCATACAACGGGTAGCGTCTTGGTTAGCCTGAGTAAGGTTCTCTGAGTTAATTGTGCTTGTATACTTATAAAACTAACGACAAGCTACTATAGTTTATGCATTATAATTATGATCACGCAATATGAATTCATCACGCAATATCAATCCATTCTTAATCTAAATTGCTGGCCTCATAAACGCTTTATATATGCGACAATTTAAAAAAAAAATCCCAGGAATATTTTTTATCTAAATAACAACCTAGACTAACTGTCTGCCCTATATATCTTTGAACCTCAGCTAATGAAAGCAATGACTGGAAAATTAACACTAAGGGGCTTAAGTGCTTAATTAAGGTCACAACCTTTAGCAGCCAAGTAACATTTGACCCTGAGAAAGTGTAAGCTCGGTTGAAAAATGTAATATTTTAAACGGTTTATTGGCAATCTGACCGTTATATATTTTTTATGAACATTACATTTTCCTTGATTAATGGGTTCTAGCAGAGGGATGATTTAGTGGAGTACAGATTGGAATATTTGTAAAAATATGTATACCTAGCATTATATAACAACTTAATTATATAGAAGTTACCTGATTCTTATAGAACTCTCTTATGGAAACAAAAATCGGAAGTTATTGAAGAAATAAGGCAATAAAAATATGTCATAATAATACCGAAGTAAATCATTATGATAAAGCCAAATCAATTTTATCGTTAACAGATGGCTGCCTTGTGAAAAGTTATTAATAATAATTTATTGATCGATGTCGATCATGATCGCGTGTTATAAATTACACGTGTATTTTCCAAGCCTTTGATACATTCCATGACAGATATTCGTGTAATATGTATCACATTGATCGCGATGATCTATATTATTAAAAAAATTACTTACGTACTCGTAATAATAATCTGGCTGTTGCATTATATTCGTTTTCCATGAAGAGCGAAAATGTTCTTTACACTATACCTCTTAAAGTTTTATATGTTTAATTTAATGCTATACACTTTCAATAAATTGTTGTGCCATACAATTTATATATAAAGGTGGACACCATTGCACTAAACAAAGATTAGCCAGCGCAGGTAATATGTTGCTGCACAGGTGCACTCCCTATTTCCTTCACTCTCATAATCCGATGGGATGGTAATCCGACACGACAGGAAAGAGTTTGGGCGCAAGATTAACGGCTTTAAGTGCGTTCTGAGACACAGGAGTGTCCACACTTCAATCTTCCAGAGTCCGGGCTGCTACTGAAAATGTTCAACAGAAAAACTCAATACATTTATTGAATCGATTTGGGATTTGAACCTAGGTCCTCGCGAAATGCGGCATTAAATCTAGCTACTAAATCAACGAGGTAGCAAATGAATTTGCTAATATTGTTCATAGGTCACTTTGTTTCTTTGTTTCTTCCAGATATATAAACTACTTATAATATTCTCGTTTACACTTTAGTGATCAAGAAATATGTTATGTTTTTATGTAATAAATTTGTAAAATGTAGTAAGTTATCAGACATCCGAATCAAAACACATCCAATCACAACAAATCATTTAGATTTGTTGTGATTAACAAGCAATTGCGATAAATGCCGAACGGGTTCCGTACCTCTAACGGAAAAAATTAACCCTTATAATATGACTTCGTTTTCGGTCGGCCTGTCTGTCTGTCTGTCCGTCGAGTTGTAATAAATTTGTTGTTTAAAAAAAATAAGGAATTAAATTCATACAAACAAATTTAATGAAAACCTATAAAAAATCTAAATTCTGAAATAACTGGGAAAATCTTCAGTATTGTGTTATGGTACGGAGCCCTCAGTATGCGAGTCCGACTCGCACTTGCCCGATATTTTTATTTCAAATTAGCTTACACATTTACATAAACAAAGAACCATGCAGGTTTTATTCATAAAAAGTATTATATCACTCGCGAAAATTTGAACCTTAGGCCTTAATCTACGTAGCTATTAACATCTATGTAATGTTTTATTCAATCGGATTTTAAAATTATATTATTTATAAAATTATTTAAATAATCGCATCCTCGTATTTTTACATTTTAAACAAAATATAAGGATGAACCTTAACAGCAATGTGATAAAATAATAAAATTAAAATAATTATACTACAGATAACAACCTTACGAAGAAGGATACTATATAAATGACGTGTTTTGACAATTACGTCTTTCACGTGACAAAATGTTTCATTTTACAGATTGCGGTCCAAACATGAGTTATTTAGAAAAAATGGATCGTTACTTGGATTCCTTAAAAGTCGGCAAGAGTAAGAATATTTTATACATATATAAATATATTTATTATACAGAACTTATAGATATCAAATTGGTTTGAAGAACAATCGAACATGTATCAAAATATGTTTAAAGTATTTTCATAATATAATTGTAAAGAAAATGTTTTTTAATTGGACAATTATTTTTCCAGGTGCAATGGTAGATTCGTGGTTCATGATGTCGAGCCCAATGCCGATATTGTCTGTTGTTGTGCTGTACTTACTCTTCATCAGGATCGGACCGAGGGTGATGAAGAACCGATCTCCGCTGCGGATGAATAAACTCATTAGCTATTACAACGCTTCGCAAGTAGTGCTTGCTACCATGATTTGCGTGAAGGTGAATCTTAGTATAAAATAAAAATTACATTTTAGATGTTTTAACATTCTCGAGGTTTTTGGAGTAAATAATATAAACAGCTTGCTGCATCTAATCGTTTCTCGTGACGAACTTTTAAGTTTTTACTGTTTTTATCTTTTAAAAGATAAATTAACATGTAAAAATTACATAATATTTTTAATTTAATTGTCTGTAAATTGTCTGAGTGTGTAAATCTTGGTTAATATCGTGGTTCGCATTCATTTTTAGTGTTATATAAAGAGCTGATATGAGAGTAGCAAGAAAGATACGCTAATACATATCTCTTAAATTAAAATATAGACCTAATATTAAAATATAACCAAATGTTTTTAATAGTTTTATAATCGTTACTTTATTGATAATAAACTCATCGCTAAAGTAGTTTATTAATTTTGAATCAGTTCATAAAAAAATTAGTGATGTTCAGTTGAGTCGTCGAGGGCTATAAAGATAGTGGCTATAGGAAAACCCAAGATAGTTAAAAGTGTGTGTCCAAAAGACACCTCTAATTAAAAATTGTTTAAACTTTTATTTAAACGTGTATTTTTCATAAGATTTATAATTTTTTAACTTAACCTTCCAGGTGTTTAAGTTGAATCTCTTTAGAGATGGTATATTGTATGCAGGGTGTAGATATCCGTCCAACTCGCAAAATCCTATGGTAAGTAATATTCTTATTGTGCAACTTTTATTACTCTTAAAATATTTTACCATAATTAATATTTTTTTATTTATTTGATTATTCTTGAATATCCGCGTTAAAACCTGGTACTATTGACCAGATTTACCATTTTACCAGATTTACCAGATCAATGTTAATAACGATGCCAAACATATTATAATTATCATTTTATATTTCAGCTACTAGATTTAGGCTGGTGGTATTTTTTTGCAAAATTCACCGAGCTTCTAGATACAGTATTCTTCGTGCTAAGGAAGAAAGACAAGCAGGTGACACAATTTGCTATATTACTATGTTTAATGAATATTATTGAAGTTCAATGAAACTGACGAAACCATATAAAATTTATTCGAACGAAAATGCTTAAAAAATATACTTTACTTATTTTTGTAGTTTATTTCAACCAAAACAATTCACAAAATCAAACAATATTCAAATGAAATTGCAAACAGCCACAATTATCATACCACATATATCTCATAGCAATTCTCTTATTTTTATTTTATTAAATGTATTTCAAGAAAACATTTCGTCAGAATATTGAAAATCATTTTTACTTTAATTTCTAAAATTTGATCGCTTTATAAAACGTCTTATTTCAGTTTTTTTATAAATTTATGTATGTTCGTCTGATGCATGTTTTCTTGTTGTGTGTATTTTTGCAGTAAAACATATATTATTACTTGGTCTTAGATTATAACTTAGCTCTTCAGCTATTTCGATCTATTCATGCCGTAAAAATCTTAACTCAATATTAGCTCTAATCTCAAATATTATTGTTCCAGCTGACTTTTCTTCACGTTTATCACCACGTGATCATGGCTCTGTACTCGTGGAGCTACCTTAAATTTGCAGCTGGTGGGGAGGGAGCTATTCTTGCACTTTTGAACTCAATCGTCCATGTGGTTATGTACACTTATTATTTGCTGTCAGGCTTGGGACCAAGGTTTCAAAAGTACTTGTGGTGGAAGAAGTACGTTACTAAGATGCAATTGGTAAGATGTATTTATTTCTTTAATTTATAATAGGTAGCTGGACTGACAGACAGACCATCTGATAGGTGGTCACCATCAGTCATTGACAATAGCGCTGTAATAAATATTAATTCGTTATTATTTCGGACCCATCAAGTGATTACTAATTTATTTAAAAAGGTTATAATATTGTTGTTGGTAGCTAAAAGTTATAATGAAATTCACTTTATTTTTAAAATTAAGTTCTCTTCTATAGTATTCCAAACAATCAAATGTATAAATAGTACAACTTACAGAACAGCTTACACAAAGCTTCTATACAGCTGACCTACTTATAAAATGTATTCAATATAATATGTATGTATTACAAAGACGAATCTGTTTGTTTTCTTCATACAAAAAATAAATAAGTTTAAGAAAAAACAAAGATATACTAGATCGTATTTTATCAAAATCAAGTATATACAAAATTTCAGTACAACAAATTGGCTAAAATTTATTTAAAGCTCAGTTGAACGAAGATTCGACTACACAAAATAACGGATCCAACAAAGCAATCTAAAGAATCATAGATTAAAACATCCCGAAATGCAGTCTTAAGCTTACTCTTGACTCTTCTTCCGTACTTAAATATATTATTTTTATGTTTTCACTAATAAATTATTAATTTCCAGATTCAGTTCATATTGATGCTTTCCTACTGTGCTTGGACATACAACTCGCCTAGATGTCAATACGCTACTGGGTTCACCTATTTCATATCCGCTAATGTTACTATTTTCCTTTTATTGTTCCTAAACTTTTATTCTAAGAGTTATAAGATTAAGAAAGATTCTAAGAAAGAAAATATAAACACGTCAAACGGATTTAATAAGCAAAATGGAGCGACAGAGAAATGTGAAATGAAAGATAACGAGGTTTGTCGAGAAGAAAAAAATGATAGTCCTAGTATTGAAGAAATACCATTCGAAGTGAATAAAGCTTGTGGCGATTATATAAAAGATGGCAAAGTTTTCTTAACAAGGCGTACCGCTAAAGCTACATACGGACCGGAGTACGATTTCGACAGGATAATAAAAAAATGATTTTCCAAATTTGAAAATCGATTTAGATTGTTCATTTGAGACTGATGTTTGTGATGATGAAGATGGATATTCTATTACAGCCTAAATTAGAAGTTAATACGGATTAGTTATGGGGTTTAGATTAGAGCTACTTTAAATCTTAATCTTAATCGCTTTGGTGGTTTTTGGAAGCATTCGACGTAGGATTTTATCACACAAACAAACAAGGTTATGCAATATTCGAAACATATAATATATAAAATAAGCGTTACTTCGTTTAAATTTACAGGATTCATATTATAATAAATTTTAACATTCGCGCTATGTGAAACATAAAAAAACACATGCGTGCTAATTGATATAAAGTTTTTTTATTTTATTATTTAATAATTTCATTTAATTTTCTCTCAATACTTTACTACATACTGTATATGATTTCTAATTCATTTTCATAAGAAATAGTTCTTTTAGTTTCAATATTGCTACTATTGTTAAGCGACGGTGTGACAGAAACCTAACAGAGATCACCAATGCCTTTTAATATGTACTAATATGTACTTATAATTAAAATTAAGCTTGATTCCTTTCGCTATTTTGCAGACGCAGGGTAATATTTAAATGAAAATATTATTATGTCATAGTCGCATAGTATTAAATCTGGTACAAATGAAAAATAAAAACTTGAATGTATGGAGAATATTATTACTACTATATTAAATTTAAGAATATAAACTGTTAATAATGGAATAACGTACTAACGACAGATAATAATAAGACAGGTTAATGTTATGAATGAAATGTAAATAAATGTTTAATAAAAAACTCATTCTGGTACATACTAAATTACAATAAAATAAAAATTACTTTATTATTACAATGTTCTTTATAATGTTTTGTAACGGAAAATAAAAATTTACAATTATTTATATATATATATCGATGAATGTAAGCTAAGAATATTATTTTCGATACATCGAAGCAAATATATTAGAAAATATACAATTTTGTCCATTAAAATTTGCTTATTCTTATGAATTACAGCATATCGTACATAGATTTAACAAATAAATAGTAAATAAGTTTCAAAATATCAGTGAGAGGATACGCTTTACAAAATTAGTTTCATTATTAAACAGTTATTGAATTTTTAAATATTTATTATAATGCAAATCGCACAACTATTGTAAAAAAACAAAACAATATTAATGTAATAAAAAAAAATGATTAGAAAATAAATAATGATGAACAAAACGTCCTTGTATGAATACTGATAAGGAAAATAGTTTTATTTTTTTTTATTTCATAGATTCGTGCATGCTATAGTCTCTATATTCTATATACAGCAGACATTATAGTAACTTCAAATGTCATAATATACTATCAGAAATACGTCTTCCACAAATCTAATTCAAGTTACATTTTAAACAATGACTTCTTTTAAAAATATAATTAGATATTTCATTCTTTGTCATACAGTTTCGGAAACAGTTTACAAAAATAAAGTTCAGACATAACTAGTAATAAGTTTCTCGAAAAAATTTATACGACTAAAAAGCAATGAGCATTTCGACAAGTTTTTCGAAGATATTCTCACCAATCTGAGTATGTACAAAATGTGTCCATGTAAATATTCGTTGCGTTTTTTTGTTTTTTTTTTTAATGAAGATGAAACATTTGCTATTATACAATCTGCCATTAAAATATATCAGAACGCACGAAAAAATATTTTTTTTTATAGGTATCGTAAGTATTTACGTTGTTAGAGAATAGAATAGAATATGCTTTATTGTATACCAAAAGAGTTACAGAAACACACAGCTATAAACACAAACAAAAAAAAAATCTATTAATGTACAAAAGGCGGTCTTATCGCTAAAAGAGCGATCTCTTCCAGGACAACCTTCGAGTGAAGGACCTGAGATAAATAAAGCGGTAAGGAGGTGTACAGATCAACTTAACTTTATTTTTATTTTTTAAATAAATGTATAAATACTATTCCTACATATTCATACATATATAACTGAAACGGGAAGGTAATAATTATAACAATATATCAATAATCGAATGTATATTTCTATCTTAATGCTTTTCCAATTTACAACCGTTATTTTTCGTTGTCATGGCCACCTCAACTCCTCCGTTATTTTGGTTGCCATAGCAACATTGTTGTACAAAAATGAATGACGCTCCGAAATGAGCTGATCGGGTATTTAGTTCTATTGTCACTTGAATGTAAAGCTAGTAATGGTTACAGGCGGGCTTGGTGGACAGTCCTGGCTTTAATTTTCGTGGCATGGCATGGCATGGAATGGCTTGGCTTGGCTTGGCTTGGCTTTGCTTGGATCACCAAGCACATATCAATGTAGCGTGGCATTATATAGCGTGGCGTTATGTGGCATGAAGTTACGTAACATATATAAATATGTAATTTTGAAGAATAGTTATTCTTATTTATTTAAATTTCTTAACGATTTTATTTGTGAACCGCTTTTAAATCCTAGGAAACGTACAATCTTTTAATAAATTATTAAACTAAGATTAATATAATTCAATGTGACTAAAGTTGGAAACGGGGGGTTCCTTTTTCGCATATTAATAATAAAAAAGTATCTCAATTTTGTTTTGTAAATTAATGAGTGAAACGAACCAACAATATTGGCATTCGACACAGAAATGAATATTCACTCAAATGAAATACTTCAGAATTAATGTGTCCTTTAGACGTTAATATATGTCCTTTAGACGGCAATATTTCAGTATATACAACATTTTTAGTTTTATTTTCGTGGGATATAATAGGATTGGAATCATACATGAAAAAAACAACTATCTCATAAATCTATGTAAATCTATGTACTGGAATTTTTTCCCTGTGCTTTATTTATTGTAACTGCAAACGATACCTACACAGGAAATTGTGTCCTTTTAAAACTAAAACGTAAATCTGTTTTCTTTTTAATGATTACTTATTATCAACTAACTAACTGCAACAACAACAACTAACTAAGTGGTTCATTTTTCGCATTTTTTGTGTGTAAGTTTTCACAAACACACAGTCAAACAGACAACAATTCTAACAATCATTGTTTTGGGTTCTATTGCGTTTATAAAGGCCCCCGGTATTAGTTTTACTCAAATATCTTTCATGTACAGACAGCGAGTATCAGTTACATATTTATTACATGTACATAGATGATGTATTTCAATATATTTTTATAGGCAAATAAAACGAAATATATTTCATAAAGATACACTTTATTAGACATTAATAGTCCTTTGCAGCCTGCAAAGGTAGGTAAATATGTAATTTATGTTATTTATTTTACATTTTATTGCGATCTTCAACTTGAACTGTAAAACCATCCACGTGTTTCATCATAATATCAAAGGAAAGTCGAAGTGGATTGTTTTTGTCGTATTTATAATTTGTAGCTGGAGCGAAACGATAATGTCGCAAAAGTGCCACCAAACTGGCTGTTATCGAAAGCATCGCATATTTAAGACCTGGAATACAATTTTAAATCACGCAATATTAAGGAACCGGAAAGGATTCTTCAGTTAATATTAAGATGAAAAACATCTAAGATAAAGTTATTTTTTTACCAATACAGTTCCGTGGGCCATTACTGAATGCCATAAAAGCATTTGGTATTTTTCCAGACATAAAACGATCTGGATTGAAGTCATTCGCATCTTCACCCCAGTGCTCAGGATTACGATGTATTCCCCAGATACTAATAATTACATTACTACCTTCGGGTAAAATTAAACCAGTCGCTGAAAGAAAAAAAATGAAGTGCTGTAAAATGTATAAAGTTAAATCCACTGAAAAGAGGGATAGACAACAGTTAAAATATTATAAATAATCTTTTATCATCTTATATTTTATGTCTCACAATTCATTCAAAGTTAGTTTTCTTATCGTTTTAAACTAGCAGTAGTTTCGAAGTACCAGCTGGTAGCGGTAGCTATTAAAGTAATGCTTTTAAATTGTTATCAAGCGCGAACATCACTTGTTATAATAATATAAATTGAAAAAAATTAAAATGTCACTATGGAATAAATATAAATATTAAAACAAAACCAAAGCAACTTACAAAAGTCATGCAGTTGTATGTCTTGCACTTATGTAAAACAGGAGATAGATCTAACTTTAAATTAATTGTGAAACATAAAATATAAGATGATAATACAATACAATTATTTTTCTTTTATTTGTCAAGTATGCTTACGAAGTTTTAGATCATCTTTACATGATCGAAGAATAAAAGGAACTGGTGGATAAAGTCTTAATGTTTCATTTATAACGGTTTTCAGATACTTTAATTCATCCAAATCTTCCAATAGTAGAGGCTTATCTGAATCACCAATTACTTCTTGTATTCTGAAAATTATTATTTGTATTAAAAAAAAAAAAATTATATTGAATATCCTCACTTAATTGAGACATGCAATTGAGTAAATACATACGTCTAGAATTATATAATAATACAAACAATAAATTGTTGCGTTTTGGAAATAACTTTTAATTTCTTTAAAAATTTGGACTTTTTTAAATCATAAATTATTATCATAAATCATAACATCATAAATTAATTAGTACTAACTTATTACTCATTAGTTATGTTTGGAGAGAATATAAATGCCACAAACGATGCATACTTTACGTGAAATTGCTCTAGTGCACACTGCCCTTTAAAATGTACGCTGTCAGCGCCTATGATTAAATATATTAAAAAATAGTAGTTTTTACATATTAGTTTCGATTAAATACTAGTAGCCAATTCTCCAGAGACGCGGTTATAATATTTTTATATTCTAGACACGAGTGGTGGTAAGTTTTACTTAAATTTTATTTTTAGAGCAATTCAATAGTAATTTATCGAACTTAAATTTTTAATCTTAAAATGAATTTCATTAAAGTAACAAGATAACACATACTCCTTGTAAACTCTTTCTTGTACATCATTATGTTGGGATAACATTAAAATTGTGGTGCAAATCCCAACAGCTGAGGTATCAGTACCGGCCAACATAAGTACAAGTGTTTCTTCCCGTAGTTCTTCGAGTGTATATGCTTTATCTGAATTCTTAGAATTCTCAATTATTAATTCTAAGAATGTCTTAAAATTGCGCTTGGTACTCGTATGGACTGCTGAAAAAAACTTTGAAGTTAAAATTATTGTTTGACATTAATAATACCAAAAATATTTTCTTTATGATCTTACGGTTATTAGTGTCTGCTTTATTTTCAGCTTCTTCTTTAATCCGTGCTTTCATTTTGCAAATAATCTGAAAATATTAGATTTTTACCAAATTATTACTTTAATACTATAATATTATTAAATAGATTATTATAATACATCGGGTAGCCTTTGTCAGGGACTTCAGCCGCAATGAACTATGTCAAAAGTCTTGTGCGTGCATACGATAGTGTGTAATAAGCACTAATACTTTACAGTTCAGATCCTGATATACATATTATAAAAGAAATACACATACACAAGTACCATTAATTTCCATATTATATCCAAACATAAGCTTATGTTACAGTTTACTTAAATTAGGTTTTTAATCTTGAGTCAATGGGCAAATCCGCTTGGAATTGTACCGCGTGGATCACAAAGCCTGGTCCGCAAAATCCGACGATACCTCTCTCTGCGAGCAGCCGGGTTGGTTATCTACTGGAAGTTGGCATGGACGGTCGTAGTCTACTTCTCTGTGAGGCCGTAATGGTCAAGAAGGAGACGGTAGATCGGAACTGGCAAAGCCGAGTCCAACAACGTAGACCGCGGGGCTTAAAGGTAGGCCTCGACCCAGGGTCCGTAGAAGCAAGAGGACGGGATATCACATGCCCTATTTTAGGCTCCCAAGAGGACGGTACTGAATATGGCGCTTGTGCTGCCGTACTCACTAGCGAGGAGTGTGAGTATTTTTATATACTTTTCCCTAAATTCTAAATAATCCACTACCTCAGAAGTCGGACAGTCTTAAGAAGACTTTTCCTGCGAGTAAAAAAAGGCAAAACAGTTTCGTAATATTTTTTATAACTTAATTACAAGTCCGCCGTCTTCTCCTCAAAACGAGGAGAGGAGGCCTTTAGCCCAGCAGTGGGACATTCACAGGCTGTCACGAAGTCCGCCGTATATTCTCCTGGGAACCCTTCGTCTTAAATCGCGATACGAATGCAGTTGCTGATTTCAATCTAATCTTTCTCGAAGCACCGATCACGTTACGTTTACGTCAAACTTGTATATTTTGCCTAAGCTCGTTCTATCAGCATAAGGTTGAAACTAAAATATTAAATGCAAACTTTAATAAAATCCATATCTTATGCAAACTAACTACTAATGGATCTCAAAACAAGAAGATAACCTTGTAACAATTGATAAAAAAACATTATACTTAAAAGTTAAAGAAAATAATTACAACAGTTCTAATCTATTTAAACTATAAATACAGATAATTTAATGCAAACTTTATTAAACCCTACAACTAAAGAATTTGTCAATCATTTTTGATGTAAGAAGCATAAAATTTTATATGCAAGCTTCTGCTTAAAAATAAATAAATACGTATATCAGGGTTTTCGAAAATCTACCAAGAGGGTGAAATTGGGTTTGAAAGTTTAAATGTGGAATCCGTAATTTCGCTAAAAAACTTTATATGTACTTCTGGGTGCACATAATAAAATGAAAAATACACAATGTCTCAAGATAAATAGGAGGATAAGGGAGGAGCAAGACATATTTTTCTTTGTACAAAACTTCACTTCCAAATTAAAGTATTGCTGGTGCAGCTTCCGGCTTATTCGCCTCTACCTGGACCGCCTGATGTCTTGATCATAGGTCAGCATTCTGAACACAATCATTACATGTACTGTACTACACAGTATAATCAATGTTTGCTAATGACTTTTTCGGGAGCCAAGAAAATTATAGAAGATGGACTTATGCGCACTTTTAAAATGCAAGGTCAGGACAACTTCTTTGGTAGTCTCGAAGCATTACCTCAACATGACCTACAAGTCCAATACATTTATTCTATCATGTGCTCGAGGAGAGATTTTCATTCCAAGAATACCGTCCATCAGAATATTCGTTCGAATTTCCAAGCACGTATTATTATTATATTATATTATAATATATTTTATGTTGTGTCATCCAGAGCTTTGCGAGTAACGTAGTAATTTTAGCCCCAAAAGGAAACACCGCGAGTCGTTTACACGGAGGTACTAGGATTATTAATTATACATATTTTTTTCCGCGACTTAAATTATTTTGTTTAATCTGAGTATTTTAGAATTTATACAAATTAATAAAATTTCTCTCTTGTGGTAACATTTTTAATTATACCTTGATTTGTGAAATTGACTCCCTAATAAATGGAATGAAAGACGTTTAACTTAAAAAAAAACTAAACGACTGAAGTCATAATTTTATATGCATACAGATTTTCATTACAAGAATACCATCCACCAGAATATTAGTTCGAATTTCCAAGCACGTATTATTAAAATATTATATATTATAATGTATTTTATGTTGCGTTATCCAGAGCTCTGCGAGTAACGTAGTAATTTTAGCCCCAAAAGGAAACACCGCGAGTCGTTCAAATTAATAGAATTTCTCTCTTGTGGTAACATTTTTAATTATACCTTGATTTGTGAAATTGGCCTCCTAATAAATGGAAGGAAAGACGTTTAATTTAAAAAAAACTAAACGACTGAAGTCATAATTTTATATGCATACAAAACTAAAATCATTTAAACTTATGGAAAAATTAACTAGTATAATTTTCAACCCCAAAAAGGTTTTTTTTACAAAATAATAAATATAAAAGACTTACGTCGTCAATAAATTCGTAAATTATTTTCTTCATACGCTCTTGTCTGGCATATATCGGCATCAATTTGTAAATTGCGTCAATTTGTAACCAAGGTTGCAATATACGAGCAGCAGTATTTTCAAAGATTTTTACGAAAGATTTGAAGAATGGATGA
Organism: Nymphalis urticae; assembly: GCA_905147175.2. Classification (NCBI taxonomy): domain Eukaryota; kingdom Metazoa; phylum Arthropoda; class Insecta; order Lepidoptera; family Nymphalidae; genus Nymphalis; species Nymphalis urticae. Next base: position 9,570,411 of record LR989987.1, on the reverse strand, counting down.
TCCGGCTGATGCTGCAACTCCAGGTTCAAACCAAACACGGTCTCTAACAAAAACAATATTATATGAATTGGAACAAAATCCGGAAATTCCAATACCCTGATGGCATAATTATGTAGTCAAAAATCAAATTTGCACGAACGATGGATTGATATATACATATAGTCAGAGATTATTTGTGAAATAATTAATCTCTTTAGTTTTCCATATATTCGCCGATCCAAGCTTAGGTATTCTGGTTAGTTGAGTTCCAAGTTCTTCTTATAGCATCCCATATACAATGATCGACGGAATATTAAAAATGTATCATAAAATATTATACCACAAACAGAATCCAATGAATAGCTGGCAATGTAATCCCAGCATGAGAAGTTCCCTTTTCCAACTTTGGACTTAAGTTTTTCCACTAAAATCTTATGTTGTGCCTCAAAAACAGGAACAAATTTAGCGACCAATCTTGTCGTGAATGTTGGCGCTACAATTTTGCGTCTTCTTTGCCAAATATCAACTGCAATAAAATAATAATAGAATCCAAATTAATAATATTTCATTATCGATTCATAGCGCTTGTACTGCGTCTAACTCATGGTTATGTAGTAACGAAAAACAACTAGCTTACATGTTTAATTTAAAAAAAAAACAAGGGTACAATTATTTTCAATTGACTTCATTCTTTCTGTTGAAGAATTAATTAAGACAAATACACCGAAGTGATTCATATCCGAGTATCATAACTCATAATGAAATGGAATATCATTTTGATTTGTTAATTATTATTATTTAAGTAGAAATTAAAAAAAAAACATTATATATTTTCATTTTTGTAATCATATTGACATCATTGATGTGAAAATTTGAATTCTAAAAACTTTAAAAAAATGCTTGAAATATTGAGTTTCTAGTCCAGTCAACCAATTCTCAGGAAAGATATAAAATGCATGAGTTAAGTAAATGTTTGAATTAAGTATTATAGTTATGGGATTATAAGCAAAACAAAATAATAAAAGTAAAAATTTTAGGCTTTCTGAGCTCTCCGACTTATGTTTGGCGAACTTCTTTGTGTCAGAAATATCATAAGTTTGCATTATAACGACCTAAGTCAAAAATTTATTCCCGCTCCAAGAACTCTACACGTTGACTATAACTATAAAGCTAACAGAATAAAGTACGATACATTTTTTAAGAACATACCTGGCGCGAACACTGATCCTTTGCCGATAACATAATGTGCATATTTATAAAGAAAATTTTTATGTAGTGTTGACTTTAATACTACTGTTGCTTGATTTGCATCAGATAATACTGAAAAAGAGTATGAAATTTGTTAATTACGAATAATTATAATTACATAATCTAAAACACTTTTCAGCTACAATTGTCAAAGAAAATAAACCGACTAGTCACTTTTTTATATTATTCTGCGGTCATTGTAAATCTTACACCAAGTGATACAGTTTTTTGAATATATAAAAGAATTTAATGTATAATTTGTAATAAAATAGAAAATAAGTGATAGAGTATGGATATATAAATATATTTAAATAACAGTAAACTTATGTCCATATAAATTTTTCATCGACGTCAGAAAAATTGTTAAAGGTGCAAATAATATTTTTAAGCAATTTATAATATATTTATGTGAAATTAGATAAGACTCGCTTCTTTAAGCTTACCGTTCAAAGAAGAGTTTAGACAAACAACAAAATAGGTCACATTTCATTCATTAAAAATACATCAAAATCGGCAAAAAACATTGTCAAAAACTTCACAAACAAATCATGGTCATATAAAATCTTTAGCACTCAGGCGTAAAATATTATTATGAAATCTTTGTTACTTACCAACGAAAAAAAAGGGTCCTAACCACATAGTTGCTGCATTATGCTTCCTTTTTAAGCTTTGTAATGTAATTTGTTTAAGTCTCGTCATTCGATCTGAAATATAAGGAAAAAATATATCTATTGGTACAAACATACAAGACACCAATTGGCTATTCGACTAAAATTTTACCAGTAGTTGTGTTTGTTTTATTTTTATATTCAACGAGCTGACCCGTACCCACTTCGTTGGGCGGTAAATATTTTAAATTGTGATCGATTGGGCGAACGTTAATAAAATTGTCTCGCGAATTTGATATATATCACAACCAAAAAACAAACTTTAAAAAACAATGTAAATCTACTATACTAACTATAAAAATCAATATTTCTCAATAGAGACGACACGATCGCGATTTCATACCTATGTCGTATTATCTCTTGAACCATTGTATGTCCAAATTATGTTAAATTATGCCCAAATTATATGCAGTAAGCGGGAAAAGCCTTTTTTTTAAAACACTTGGGATGATAAGTGTACTTATTTTGTTAAGAATTCATAATTGTTGATCATATGACCAATAAACATGTCCTAACGATTTAAATTATTTTTTAATATAAAATACTACTTTTTGTGAGTTAAATAAAAAAGTTAGACATATGCTGTCGCTAACATTTTTGTAAGCTCTACAACTTTTCTCCAGAACTCAGTCATATGTCTCTCATCGTTAAGGTTCTTCGACTTACTTTGCAAATCCCACTACCACGAAAAAGTCTCTTCATTTTTTGGGTTAATAGCCTATGACACTCATAAATGCTGTGGCTTTTTATTGGTAAAAGAATTTTTAAAATCGGTTAAGTAATCTACTTAGAGAGATTACAAAACTTCACAAACTCAAAAAGTTTACCTCTTTATAATATTAGTATAGATAATTTAATAATTTTATATTCCAAAAACTGTAATTGAATTTTTAAAATAAACATCATTTTATTTGTGTTATAGACCCTTTGGAATTTTTAAATTATCAATAAAAGAACTATGATGACAGACGTTATCTAAAAAAGTACTTCAAAGTCTTGTCCATCGAATTTTCATATTTTTTTATTTCTTGTTCATAGTCGACAAAATAGAAGCTGATAAAAATTAAAGCTGGTTAACTTTGTAAAAAGTATGAATCAAGGTGATTTGTACGCGTGAATTAATTGTCAACGATGAATTTAAGCATTCAGACAAACTTTTAGTGAAATGGAATTTACATTGAATGATAATTAAATATAAGCTATTGTTTTTATTTATTGTTCCTATATTCAATAAAAATGGGGTTGAACGTGAGTAACATTAATGTGTACACATATATATATATATATCCGAATAATCCGTTAATAGCAATCACTAGAAATTGTTTAATATATCCTACCTTCATTGTTTCCTATAAAATTAACTGCATTTCCGATAATAGGAAAATACTTCCAATCATTTCCAAGTTGCTGATGTAATTTCACTAATTTATTTGGTTTCCATCGATCCAGTATCAGCAAGATGAAGAAAACCACAATTAAATATTCCATCAACATTATACAACCACAACGAATACAGTATAAATATTATTTTTTCAGAACATACACGTTATATATATATACATACATAAGACCTCGTAATACCAACAAAAAATACATTTTTAAAAATAGCTCGAAACCGTAAATTTTAATTGGCATAAGCGAAATTTTTGTCAAAATGAGTAATTTATTATTTCCGAATTCTATTGTTCAAATTACATCGATTACTGTATCTTTATTGTTTTATCTTTTAAAAAAAAACCTAATCTTCAGTTATTTCCATTTTTATCTATATTTCATGTCCCTTTTTGTATATTAATTACTTTTACAGTATACCGTATCTTTCATCAGACGCTTAATAATTAACTTGACGAAGTTAGGTCTAAATTTTTCATCAAGATGAATGAAATTAGTCCAAACACGATGTAGCTATTGTAATCCGCTGAGAAGTTCCGTCAACTGCTTTTCTTTCTTCTTTATCAATTTATTTCAAAAAAGTATATATAGTAGACAAGGTCTATTGCGATTTATTCATTCGAGTAATTCTACCATTTGAGTTGTGGAACAAAAGAATTAACTTACATAATAACAGAATGTATAATAAAAGTCTGGCCAACCATAAGTTAAATAAATGGTAATTTCTGATGGTTCAGACAAATGTTGGAAGTGCACGTTTATGTGTGGACTTAAGTTATGTTTTATGAACAAAGTCTTCAGCTTTAGACAGTAAGGTCACATGTTTTAAACTACATAACTATGACGCTCTAAAAGAACACGGGTATTACAAAACAACCTAACAACCTCCTTATCACTAGATAAAATCACAAGCCATTGAGTAAGTATTTATAACCAGATTATGTATCTGGTTATAAATACTTACTCCTAAGTCCCAACCAACCTTTAAAGAGGAACTTTAAATATCGCTAGTCTCTGTTATCATAATATTGGTTATCATGATTCATAATATCATTACACGTCAAATAGTATATTATGTTCGAAGAAAATAAGTTAATTAGATTCGGTCTATATCGTGATAATAATGCAATATGTGTACATATGTTTATTCCATGGCAATATTAATACTGCTAATTTAAATATAATATATATTAGAAATAGTAGACTGCGAATAACTTCAAATAGATATAGATGATGATTTTTTGCTATAAAAACCCATCATTAAAAAATACACACAACACAAGTTATCCCACTTAGCTTGGCTTAGCTTTGTGCTTAGTTTTTTGCCAGGCATTTCAGTTCCCTTCTGTGAAAGTGTGATGTCGCAGAAGGAGGCCGCGGTGCGGAAGCAGGAAGAGGACGCTGCTGCAAACCTGTTCCACTAAAGAAGACCGGGGGAAGAATGCTATGCGCAATTTTTCCCTCCGCCGCAATAAGCACCGAGTCTAGGGGGGTTCTCAATACCCTGGTCCCCCTAGAGAATGGGGGCCTGCTAAGGCGGGCTGTCCATCAGAGCGTCATGGTAGCATGCGCAAGCGATCCCGTGGCGCTCCTCGTTAAGACGGAAAGGGTACTGTTAGTTTTTTAGCGGGTATTCCGATGTTCAAAAGGCACTATATGTACATATATATGTTTCGATATGTGCTTTAAAAATTATTTTATCCAGAAGTGTGATAATAAATGACTTTAGACCAATAATTGCAGTATTTTTTTGTCTTCGGTAAATTATTGAAATCAATATTGGGATATCGCATAAGGACACAATTTGTATACTATCGACTATATCGACTATCAGAAGCTCAGCGTTGGTTCCATACTGGCTGCTCAACTTTTGTTAATCTAATCTTTCTGGACCTATGTAACTGGAATATTAGATAAAGGTTCATAAGTTAAAGCAGCATACTTTAATTTCGAAAGCATTTAATGCAGTAGATTATGCTGACGATATAGTTTTGAGTAAAGCTTCGACAGAGCTTAAACCGTTATCACCTAAAAATATCCAGTTAGCTAATAATCCAAAAGTAATATGATTAATTATATGTGACTTTTATATGTATGTATATATGTTAAATGTCAGGTTGCTTGGTGATTCAAATACATAATGACTGGTTATAAAAACGAATCCAATATCAATTTGATCTCTTGTAGAATAGGTAGTGAGACTGAATGAACAAGAAAAATAATTTTAGGTAATTTTACATACAGACAGACAAACTTAATATGAATTTTAAATTAATTTAAAAAATCTCTTTAATAAATAAAACTTTAAAAGAATAATCCATTTTTTAAATATTATTAAGTTTTGAGATATTTATGCAAATAAAAAAAATCGTGCATAATTAAATTGTTATTTGCGAGACAGTTTTAAAATTAACATATGAATACGAAAATAACTAATGAGCATTTACAACAGAATATATTTTGATGTCATCATTAAAGTTATAAATAAGTTTAAACGTCATATTTGTAATTATGAAATAATAAATATTTAAATTTAATTTTTGAATAATAAAAATAGCGGCACTCAATTTTCAACTGTTCCAGCCAATTGAAATGAAAAAGGAACCTCGAAAGTTATTTTTTAAAACAGTAACACAGTAACGAAAATGTTTGGATTTTTGTTTAAAATAGTATTTTAACTTTAAAACTATATATCAACAATTTGAGGTGAGCGGAAGAGAGATTGCAAGCGAAATGTAGTGTTGCGGTCAGGTGAAGTAAGTAGACGAGCGTAGAGAGTGTTGATAGTAATTGTCATATTATTGGAATTGTAATCAAGCTATCAGTGTGATCGTAGGAATTAATATTAAGAATAATAATAATTTGCAAGTTAATGGCATTAGTATCACACTATAGTGTGTGCCAATTAAAAGTAATTGGGTTTTTCTGTCAAAAATTTTTCAATAGCAGTCCGGAGACTGGATGTTGGAGGTGAGAACACTCCAATGCCTTAGAAAGCAAGTAAAGCCGTTGGTCCTACGCCTGAACTCTTTGCGGTCGTATCGGATTATAAGATTTAGGGAATAGAGAGTGCACATGTGTTTGCATACACACTTGTGCACTATAATATGTCCTGCGCAGTTGGCTAATCACTCTTGAGATTAGGCGCATTATTGATGACGCTGAATTGAATGTTTTGTTTGAATTTATGTTCTCATGGTAACATAATAGATACCTTAATTTTCTTAACAATCTCTTGCATAAATTAAAACGTCAATACCAAAAGAATGAATTTAAAAAGGCAAAAAATAATAAAAAACCTATGTGGCATATTCTCAAAAAAGTTACTAACACTACTCAACAAGTCGAACCTCCCCTTGCATTCCTTAAAATTAAAGGCAATCCCAAAATGGCAGTTAACTCAGTAAAGAATACTTTGTTAAAGTGGCCAAGGATTTGGCAGCTAAGATAACTCCTCCTACTTCGGCTCCCTCTATGTCCACAAATGCCCAAGCAAACTCCTTTGTACTCCCTGAGGTAGATCATGACAAAGTTGAGCGTATAATAAGAGGCCTGCGAGATAATTGTGCTCCTGGATGGGATAGAATTTCTCCGTCTCTAATAAAAGCTTGTAAAAATGTTATAATACCTCCAATTACTCATGTATGTAGCCTATCGATTTCCACCGGCGTCTGTCCTAGAGTAATGAACAGGAGTGATGTAACTAATTATAGGCCAATATCGGTCCTACCAGTGTTGTCGAAGGTCCTGGATAGAATATTTAATAATTCGTTAGTTAAATTCTTAAATAAATATAAAAGTATTGCCAAAAACCAATATGGATTTATAACGGGTATCTCAACTGAAGATGCAATCGTGAGCCTTACTAGTACCGCAGTACATATTCTCGATAGTGGTAACAAATATTTCGGAATTTTCCTTGACCTCTCCAAGGCCTTCGACACTGTATCAATCCCGAATTTGGTAAATAAGTTGGAACACCACGGCATTCGGGGTAGGGAACTAAAAATATTTCCTTTTGGATCGACAACAGTGTGTTAATATTGACTTGTTACCGGTTTGCTACGGTGTTCCACAAGACAGCATACTAGGGCCTACACTTTTCCAGTCGTATATAAAAGACCTATGCCAACTTAATATTCCAAACTGTAGTATCGTTGCATATGCCGTTGATACCGCTCTTCTGGTATATGGCAGTAACTGGAAGAGTATACTGGTGGTAGAGCTTTGTGCAAGCTCGTCTGGGTAGGTACCACCCACTCATCAGACATTCTGCCGCAAAACAGCAGTACTTGGTATTGTTGTGTTCCGGTTTGAAGGGTGAGTGAGCCAGTGTAATTACAGGCACAAGGGACATAAGATGGTAGTTCCCAAGGTTGGTGGCGCATTGGCGATTTAAGCGATGGGCAACATTTCTTACAATGCCAATGTCTAAGGGCGTTGGTGACCACTTACCATCAGGTGGCCCATATGCTCGTCCACCTTCCTATTCTATAAAAAAAAAAAAAAGAGTGTCAAATAACACGCTCAAGAAGCACTCACTATAGTGTCTCGCTGGCTCTCAACCAACTTACTAACTGTGAATACAAATAAAACCCACAAATTCTTCCCTTTTCCAGAACATCAGCTTTTTCGGTTCCTCCAGAATATTCTAATATCATTGCTCATACCTGTCGTATCGTATCTTTTGAAATAAATAATAGTAACTTTGGGCATGTTGAGTACAATTATAAATGCACAAAAGCACACACACGCACACACACACACATATACATAAAAACACGCGTAATAACATATTATTATTAATTGTTTTATATTCTTTCTTATTTTCACTTGTTATCTCTCATATATACTATTATTTTACTACTATTATATAAAATATATATATATATATATATATATATATATATATATATATATATATATATATATATATATATATATATATATATATATATATATATATATATATATATATATATATATAAACCCCTATATCTATATATACATATATATATATATTACTACACCTTTAAAGGTATCTAATCTAGTGTGCAATTTATATTAGTTTCGGGGTCAGAGGTCCACTACCAGTGCTGCTAATGTTAATAAAAACTTCTTTCATATTCTATCTATCTATTATTTATCTATCTATCTCTTATCTATTCATAAAATAATCTTTTGGGTGTGTAAATAAATTATTATTATTATTGTTTTTTTTGTATCTTTTTTGTATCTTTTTTATATCTCCCTTTTAACAGGGGTAACTTCACTATCACGCGGGCCATGACCAAGCGTGATAGGTTTGTTAAATATTAAATTGACAATGGTGATGTAAGGAACTTTCGAGTAAGACGTGTGGTGTTCAGTATGACTGTTTTTTGTAAAAGTGCGAGAGTGGACATTTGGAGAATATTGAGATTACTCTTAAGTGTTTTTGGGATAACGCCTGTACTGGAGTGAATGATTGGTAAAATTTTCACTGTGTTTATTGACCATTGTTTTTTAATTTAAGTAGCCAATTCTATGTATTTTATTACTTTTTCATTATGTGTACTGAATAGGTTGTGTGTGTCAAATACTGCAATATCGACTATATAAACTATTTTATTATTTTTGTTTTCCACTGTTATAAACGGTCTATTATAATGTATGGTTTGGTCGGTGTTGATCGTTCTATCCCAGTAGATTATATAATAATTATTTTCTAGGACTTTACGGGGTTGGTATTTGTAGTAAGCTACTTTATTTGTTATAAATTAATATAGATGGGCTAAGTTTTTGTGGATTATTGCTGTTACTTGGTCATGCCTGTGCTTATAATCAGTATGGACGATTGACTTGCAAGCACCGGTTACGTGTTGAATCGTTTCTGAACTGTTTTGGCAACGTCTACATAAATCAGTCGGTAAATTGTGGTACTGGTGGTAGAGCTTTGTGCAAGATCGTCTGGGTAGGTACCACCCACTCATCAGACATTCTGCCGCAAAACAGCAGTACTTGGTACTGTTGTGTTCCGGTTTGAAGGGTGAGTGAGCCAGTGTAATTACAGGCACAAGGGACATAAGATCGTAGTTCCCAAGGCTGGTGGCGCATTGGCGATTTAAGCGATGGGCAACATTTCTTACAATGCCAATGTCTAAGGGCGTTGGTGACCACTTACCATCAGGTGGCCCATATGGTCGTCCAACTTCCTTTTCTATAAAAAAAAAAATTAGCCGTGCGTTAATATATTTCTGATAGTTTCGGGTGTCTGTTACATGATCTTGTATGGCTATCATAAAAGCCTCTGTCTCGGGGAATAAATCACCACGCCGCAGCCACTCGTTCGACGCTTCCATGTCGACATATGCTTGGCTCAAGTCGGCTCGATGTCTTCCATGCAACGACTTTTGTGACCACATACTAATTTTTTGTTCTTTGCTAATTATTTGTTCGCTTGATTGTTTATTTCTATTACATGGGTTAAGTACAGACAGCGAGTATCACTTACAGATTTATTACATATACATAGATGAAGTATTTAAATATATTTTTATAGGCAAATAAAACGAAATATATTTCATAAAGATACACTTTATTAGATATTAATAGTCCTTTGCAGCCTGCAAAGGTAGGTAAATATGTAATTTATGTTATTTATTTTACATTTTATTGCGATCTTCCACTTGAACTGTAAAACCATCCACGTGTTTCACAATAAGATCAAAGGAAAATCGAAGTGGATTGTTTTTGTCGTATTTATAATTTGTAGCTGGAGCGAAACGATAATGTCGCAAAAGTGCCACCAAACTGGTTGTTATCGACAGCATCGCAAATTTAAGACCTGGAATACAATTTTAAATCACGCAATATTAAGGAACCGTTTAATGGAACAAATAGTTTGATATTTGATGTCTCCATAATAATTAGCTTAGTAAGTCTTTCAAACTAATTAACTTATTTTATTTCTATTTCTCTAATAAATGTCATTCTTCAGTTAATATTAAGGTGAAAAACATGTAAGATAAAATTATTTTTTTACCAATACAGTTCCGTGGGCCATTACTGAATGCCATAAAAGCATTTGGTATTTTTCCAGACATAAAGCGATCTGGATTGAAGTCATTCGCATCTTCACCCCAGTGCTCAGGATTACGATGTATTCCCCAGATACTAATGATTACATTACTACCTTCGGGTAAAATTAAACCAGTCGCTGAAAGAAAAAAAAAATGAAGTGGTATAAAATGTATAACGGTAAATCCACTTAAACGAGGGCTAGACAAAAATTAAAATATTATAAATAAATGTTTTATAACACTTATCGCTTTAAAACAAGCAGTAATTTCGAAGTACCAGCTGGTAGCGGTAGCTATTAAAGTAATGCTTTTAAATTGTTATCAGGCGCGAACATCACTTGTTATAATAATATAAATTGAAAAAATGTAAAATGTCACTATGAAATAAATATAAATATTAAAACAAAACCAAAGCAACTTGCACAAACAAAGTCATGCAGTTGTATGTCTTGTACTTATGTAAAACAGGCGATATTTTATCTAACTTTGAATGAATTGTGAAACGTAAAGTATAAGATGATAATACAATACAATTATTTTGTCTTTCATTTGTCAAGTATACTTACGAAGTTTTAGATCATCTTTACAATATCGAAGAATAAAAGGAACTGGTGGATAAAGTCTTAATGTTTCATTTATTACGGCTTTCAGATACTTTAATTCATCCAAATCTTCCAATTGTAGAGGCTTATCTGAATCACCAATTACTTCTTGTATTCTGAAAATTATTATTTGTATTAAAAAAAAATAGTTATATTGAATATCCTCAATTAATTTTGACATGCAATTGAGTAAATACATACGCCTAGAATTATATAACAATACAAAAAATAAATTGTTGCGTTTTGGAAATAATTTTTAATTTCTTTAAAAATTTGGACTTTTTTTAGCATCATGAATTAATTAGTACTAACTAATTACTCATTAGTTATGTTTGGAGAGAATAAAAATGCCACAAACGATGTATTCTTTACGTGAAATTGCCCTAGTGAACACTGCCATTTAAAATGTACGCTGTCAGCGCCTATGATTAAACATATTAAAAAATAGTAGTTTTTACATATTAATTTAGAATAAATACTAGTAGCCAATTCACCAGAGACGCGGTTATAATATTTTCATATTCTAGACATGAGTTGTGGTAAGTTTTACTTAAATTTTATTTTTAGAGCATTTCAATATTAATTTATCGAACTTAAATTTTTAATCTTAAAATGAATTTCATTAAAGTAACAAGATAACACATACTCCTTGTAAACTCTTTCTTGTACATCATTATGTTGGGATAACATTAATATTATGGTGCAAATCCCAACAGCTGAGGTATCAGTACCGGCCAACATAAGTACAAGTGTTTCTTCCCGTAGTTCTTCGAGTGTATATGCTTTATCTGAATTCTTAGAATTCTCAATCATTAATTCTAAGAATGTCTTAAAATTGCGCTTGGTACTCGTATGTACTGCTGAAAAAAACTTTAAAGTTATATTTATTGTTTGAAATTAAAAATACTAATAAATATTTTCTTTATGATCATACGGTTATTAGTGTCTGCTTCATTTTCAGCTTCTTCTTTAATCCGTGCTTTCATTTTGCAAATGATCTGAAAATATTTTATGTTTACCAAATTATTACTTTAATACTATAATATTATTAAATAGATTATTATAATACATCGGGTAGCCTTTGTCAGGGACTTCAGCCGCAATGAATTATATCAAAAGTCTTGTGCGTGCATACGAGAGTGTGTAATAAGCACTAATACTTTACAATTCAGATCCTGATATACATGTTATAAAAGAAATACATATACACAAGTACCATTAATTTCCATATTTTATCCAAACATAAGCTTATGTTACAGTTTACTTAAATTAGGTTCTTAATCTTGAGTCAATGGGCAAATCCGCTCGGAATTGTACCGCGTGAATCACGAAGTCTGTTTTTAAAGAATTTGTCAATCATTTTTTATGCAAGGAGCATAAAATTTTATATACAAGCTTCTGCTTAAAAAATAAATAAATACGTATATCAGGGTTTTTGAAAATCTACCCCAAAGTGGGTGAAATAGGGGTTGAAAGTTTTTATAGCGAGTTCATCATTTTTGATGTAAGAAGCATGAAATTCTTTCTATATACAAGCTTCTGGCTAGAAATAAATAAATACATATTTCAGGATTTTTGAAAATCTACCAAGAGGTTGAAATTGGGTTTGAAAGTTTAAATGTGGAGTCCGTAATTTCGCTAAAAAAAATTATATACATACTTCTGGGTGCAAATAATAAAATGAAAAATACACAATGTCTCAAAATAAATGTTTCCTAGGGAGGTGCAAGAAATATGTTTCTTAATACAAAACTTCACTTCCAAATTAAAGTATTGCTGGTGCAGCTTCCGGCTTATTCGCCTCACCTGGACCGCCTGATATCTTGATCATAGGTCAGCATTTTGTGAACACAATCATTTCATGTACTGTACTACAAGTATAATCAATGTTTGCTAATGACTTTTTCTGGAGCCAAGCAAATTATAGAAGATAGACTTTAGCGCACTTTTAAAATGCAAGGTCAGGACAACTTCTTTGGTAGTCTCGAAGCATTACCTCAACATGACCTACAGGTCCAATACATTTATTCTATCATGTGCTCGAGGAAAGATTTTAATTCCAAGAATACCATCCATCAGAATATTCGTTCGAATTTCCAAGCACGTATTATTATTATATTATATTATAATATATTTTATGTTGTGTCATCCAGAGCTCTGCGAGTAACGTAGTAATTTTAGCCCCAAAAGGAAACACCGCGAGTCGTTTACACGGAGGTACTAGGATTATTGATTATACATATTTTTTTCCGTGACTTAAATTATTTTGTTTAATCTGAGTATTTTAGAATTTATACAAATTAATAAAATTTCTCTCTTGTGGTAACATTTTTAATTATACCTTGAATTGTGAAATTGACCCCTAATAAATGGAATGAAAGACGTTTAGCTTAAAAAAAAACTAAACGACTGAAGTCATAATTTTATATGCATACAAAACTAAAATCATTCTAACTTATGGAAAAATTAACTAGTATAATTTTCAACCCCAAAAAGGTTTTTTTTACAAAATAATAATTATAAAAAACTTACTTCGTCAATAAATTCGTAAATTATTTTCTTCATACGCTCTTGTCTGGCATATATTGGCATCAATTTGTAAATTGCGTCAATTTGTAACCAAGGTTGCAATATACGAGCAGCAGTATTTTCAAAGATTTTTACGAAAGATTTGAAGAATGGATGATCTGGCTGATGCTGCAACTCCAGGTTCAAACCAAACACGGTCTCTAACAAAAACAATATTATATGAATTGGAATAAAATCCGGAAATTCCAATACCCTGATGGCATAATTATGTAGTCAAAAATCAAATTTGCACGAACGATGGATTTATATATACATATAGTCAGAGATTATTTGTGAAATAATTAATCTCTTTAGTTTTCCATATATTCGCCGATCCACGCTTAGGTATTCTGGTTAGTTGAGTTCCAAGTTCTTCTTATATCATCCCATATACAATGATCGACGGAATATTAAAAATGTATCATAAAATATTATACCACAAACAGAATCCAATGAATAGCTGGCAATGTAATCCCAGCATGAGAAGTTCCCTTTTCCAACTTTGGACTTAAGTTTTTCCACTAAAATCTTATGTTGTGCCTCAAAAACAGGAACAAATTTAGTGACCAATCTTGTCGTGAATGTTGGCGCTACAATTTTGCGCCTTCTTTGCCAAATATCAACTGCAATAAAATAATAATAGAATCCAAATTAATAATATTTCATTATCGATTCATAGCGCTTGTACTGCGTCTAACTCATGGTTATGTAGTAACGAAAAACAACTAGCTTACATGTTTAATTAAAAAAAAAACAAGGGTACAATTATTTTCATATGACTTCATTCTTTCTGTTGAAGAATTAATTAAGACAAATACACCGTAGTCATTCATATCCGAGTATCATAACTGATAATGAAATGGAATATCATTTTGATTTGTTAATTATTATTATTTAAGTAGATATTTAAAAAAAACTCTGTATATTTTCATTTTTGTAATCATATTGACATCATTGATGTGAAAATTTGAATTCCAAAAATTAAAAAAGTTGCTTGAAATTTTGAGTTTCAAGTCCAGTCAACCAATTCTCAGAAAAGATGTAAAATCTATGAGTTAAGTAAATGTTTGAATTAAGTATTATATTTATGGGATTATAAACAAAACAAAATAATAAAAGTAAAAATTTTAGGCTTTCTGAGCTCTCCGAATTATGTTTGGCAAACCTCTTTGTGTCAGAAATGTCATAAGTTTGCATTCTAACGATCCAAGTCAAAAATTTATTCCCGCTCCAAGAACTCTACACGTTGACTTAACTATTAAGTTTACAAAAATAAAGTACGCTACATTTTTTAAGAACATACCTGGCGCGAACACTGATCCTTTGCCGATAACATCTTTCCCCAATTTATAAAGAATGTTTTTATGTAGTGTTGACTTTAATACTACTATTGCTTGATCTGCATCAGATAATACTGAAAAAAGAGTATAAAATCTGTTAATTACGAATAATTATAATAACATAATCTAAAACGCTTTTCAGCTACAATTTTCAAAGAAAATAAACCGACTAGTCACTTTTTTTTATATTATTCTGCGGTCATTGTAAATCTTACACCAAGTGATACAGTTTTTTGAATTTATAAAAGAATTTAATGTATAATTTGTAATAAAGTACAAAATACATGATAGAGTATGGATATATAAATATATTTAAATAACAATAAACTTATGTCCTAATAATTTTTTCATCGACGTCAGAACAATTGTTAAAGGTGCAGACAACATTTTTAAGTTTGGTTTAATTTTTTTAATAAAAATTTTATAGTATATTTATGTGAAATGAGATAAGGCTCGCTTCTTTAAGCTTGCCGTTCAAAGGAGAGTTTAGACAAACAACGAAATAGGTGTGACCTATTTCGTTGTTTGTCTAAACTCATTAATTATAAAATATCAAAATCGGCAAAAAACATTGTCAAAACCTTCTCAAACAAATCATGGTCATATACAATCTTTAGCACTTAGGCGTCAAATATTATTATGAAATCTTTGTTACTTACCAACGAAAAAAAGGGGTCCTAACCACATAGTTGCGGCATTATGCTTCCTTTTTAAGCTTTGTAATGTAATTTGTTTAAGTCTCGTCATTCGATCTGAAATATAAGAAAAAAATATACCTATTGGTACAAACACACAAGACACCAATTGGCTACTCGACTAAAATTGTACCAGTAGTTGTGTTTGTTTTATTTTTATATTCAACTAGCTGACCCGTACCCACTTCATTGAGCGGTAAACATTTTTAATTGTGATCGATTGGGCGAACATTAATAAAATTGTCTCGCGAATTTGATATATATCATAACCAAAAAAACAAACTTTAAAAAACAATCTAAATCTACTATACTAACTATAAAACTCAATATTTCTCAATAGAGACGACACGGTCGCGGTTCCATACCTATGACGTATTATCTCTTACGTGTTTACACACATTCATGTTACTTTTTTACATTATTGTTACATTAATGCTACTTTTTAATTATGCCCAAATTATATGCAGTAAAAGGGAAAAATCTTTTGTTTAAAACACTTGGGATGATAAGTGTACTTATTTTGATAACAATTCATAATTGTTGATAATATGACCAATAAACATGTCCTAACGATTATAATTATTTTTTTAATATAAAAAACTACTTTTTGTGAGTTAAATATAAAAGTTAGAAATATGCTGTCTTTAACATTTTGTAGGCATTATCAAGCTCTACAATTTTTCTCCAGAACTCAATCATATATCACTCGTCGTTAAGGCAGCGTTCGTTTTCGTTCAACCGTTTTTTCTTCGACTTACCTTGCAAATCTCACTACCACGAAAAAGTCTTTTAAATTTTTGGGTTAATAGCCTATGATACTCATAAATGATGTCGCTTTTTATTGGTAAAATATTTTTTTAAATCGGTTAAGTAATCTACTTACAGAGATTACCCCCTACAACCTCACAAACTCACAAAGTTTACCTCTTTATAATATTAGTAAAGATAATTACTAAAACTATAAAAACTGTCATTGAATTTTTAAAACAAACATCATTTTATTTGTGTTATAGACCCTTTTGTATGTTAAAATTATCAATAAAAGAACTATGATGACAGACCTTATCTAAAAAAGTACTTCAAAGTCTTGTCCATCGAATTTTCATATTTTTTTTATTTCTTGTTCATAGTCGACAAAATAGAAGCTGATAAAAATTAAAGCTGGTTAACTTTATACAAAGTATGAATCAAGGCGCTTTGTATACAACTAATTGTCAACGATGAATGTAAGCATTCAGACAAACTTTTAGTGAAATTGAATTTATATTGAATGGTAATTAAATATAAACTGTTATTTTTATTTATTGTTCCTATATTCAATAAAAATGTGTGTAAACATATATATATCCGAAGAATCCGTTAATAGCAATCACTAGAAATTGTTTAAAATATCCTACCTTCATTGTTTCCTATAAAATTAACTGCATTTCCGATAATAGGAAAATACTTCCAATCATTTCCAAGTTGCTGATGTAATTTCACTAATTTATTTGGTTTCCATCGATCCAGTATCAGCAAGATGACGAAAACCACAATGAAATATTCCATCAACATTATACAACCACAAAGAATACAGTGTAAATATTTTTTTTCAGAACATACACGTTATATATATATGCATATATAAGACTTCGTAATACCAACAAAAGTGTTTAAGGGCGGGTGATGCGCAATACATGGCTATACATAGTTACTTAGCCTCTCCCTGTCAACTCCACTCCCACCTACACGTGGTGAACACTGTTACGTCGAGAAACCTATTGTTAATCGACCAATCTCATTGGAGAAATAGGCCGACAAGCCAACGGGAGAGAGGGGGTCCGGACAACAATCTCCACTCCGGATGTCAGGCGCTGGCAGCAGGGCGCTGGACGATATCTGTAACACTTACGGAATCACACATGAGGGGATCCGGGTTTTACGAAACACCTTGTAGCCATACAATATACTACTCGGGCCCTGAAAAAGGAAGCCGCAGTGTAGTTGCCATATCTGTTTCCGAGAAAGTAAATAAGGCAGTCATAGGATACAACCCAGTGAGCGACAGGATAATGACAGTGAAGCTTAACACCAAGCCATGCCGTATGCATCTAATTGTAGTATATGCACCAACATCATCGTCGTCAGAGGCGGATATAGAGACGTTTACAGACTGCTTGAGGACACGATAAAACTAGTACCCAACAGAGACATAATGGTACTCCTAGGGGACCTCAATGCAAAGGTAGGTTCAACAGAAAATGACGACCATCTAAGAGAAGTAGTTGGAAGGTACGGTCTGAGAGAGCGGAACGAGCGCGGTCAAATGTGGCTGCAATTTTGTACTGAAAACTCCCTCACGATAACGAATACATGCTTCCAACAACATCCGAGAAGGCTGTATACATGGGTTATGCCAGGAAGATCGGGCGAGAAATCAAATAGACTACATAGCTATCTCAAAAAGATGGAGATCCTCCATTAGAAGTGTGAAGACCTACCCTGGAGCAGATTGTGGAAGTGACCACAGACTACTTGTGGCAACAATGAGTTTAAAACTGAAGAAGTGTCGGAGAACGTTATACAGACCGCAAAAACGACTTAGCCCTGATGAGATGTCTGCTTTAAGAACTTGTTTAAACACCAAAATATTAGACTTCACTTTAGACACTAGTGCAGATATTAACACCAACTGGACTAGTGTGAAGAACCTTATGTTAACAACTAGAGATGAAATCCGTACAAGGGATAAAACAGACAACCCAAATAAGGAATGGATTACTGAGGAAACTTGGAAGGTAATAAAGCAGAGGAAAGACCTACTTAATGAACCTCAATACTTAAAAAGCAATAATGATACTAGCCGTACGCAATACAGAAAATTATCAGCGAGAATCCAATATCTATGCCGCAGGGACTACAATGGTTACCTTAACAACATATGTGAGGACATAGAGAGGCACTGAAAAACAATGCGCACAGGCAATCTGTTCCTGAAAGTCAAGAATATTACCCGGTAATTAAAGCCAAAAACATGGGCTATAGAGGATGGTGCGGCGAATCTATTAACAGAGATTGACCAAGTGACCGAAAGGTGGCGATCGTATTGGGAGGGCCTCTACGCCGATAGTTACAATCAACGAACTAAAGATTGTATGCTCATAGACCCTAACAACCTTGAACCTGAGATACTGGAGTCCGAAATACGATGCGCTTTACGTAAACTAAAGAACAATAAAGCAGCCGGTAGAGACAAAGTTTACGCAGAAGAACTAAAGCAAATTGGGGATAATAGTATTAAGATACTACTGGACCTGTGTAACCAGGTATGGAGAACAGGTCAATGGCCAAATGACTGGAAAGAGTCAATGCTTATCCCTCTCCACAAGAAATCTACTCGTTCGTGCAGCAACTACCGCACAGTGGCACTTACATCTCATGCCAGCAAGATAATGCTGTACGTCATTAACGAGAGATTAAAGACATTCCTACAGTGGCAAATACCTGAGGAACAGGCTGGTTTTGTTAGAGGTTGAGGTACCAGGGAGCAAATTGTCAACGTTAGGCAACTAATTGAAAAAAGCCGAGAATTTTGCAAGCCAACATTGATGTGCTTCATTGACTACTCCAAGGCTTTTGACTGCGTACGTTGGGACTGTCTCTGGAAAATCTTAATAGAGTTGGGAGTTCCCGAGCACCTGGCAGTATTAATTGCTAACCTGTACAAAGATGGTGAAACTGTTGTGAGAGTCAATGACGCGTTATCGGGACCTTTCAAACCGGAAAAAGGGGTACGGCAAGACTGCATCCTACCCCCATCCTTTTTAACTTCTACGGGGAGTTCATCATGAGAAGGGCTTTAGATGACTGGCAGGGCGGCATATCGATAGGCGGGACGATGATAAGCAATCTTCGATATGCAGATGATACCACTCTAATCGCGTAATCCGAAGAAGATTTTGGCGAACTCTTCAGAAGAGTCCAACACGAAAGCGAGCAGGTTGGTCTAACAGTCAATAGAGCAAAGACTAAAGTTTTAATAGTAGATAGGGCTAGTACACTTATATAATTAGAACCGGAGAACTAAATGACTTGGAATTTGTCTCTGAGTTTTTGTATCTCGGCTCACTACTGACCGACCAAGGAGGCTGTGAAAAGGAGATCCGACGACGATCTTAAATGGCCAAGTCTGCAATGAGCAAACTAACCCGAATATGGCAGAACAGGAAAATATCGAATAAAACGCAAAAACGGCTCGTTCACTCTGATATTCTCCATCTTTCTTTGTGGCTCGGAATCCTGGACAATTCGCTCACTGGAGAGGAAGAAGATCGACGCGTTCGAGATGTGGTGCTGGCGAAGAATGCTGCGCATACCGTGGACGGCCAAGAGAACCATTGTCTCGATCCGAGATTGTCAAGTATTTGCTACCAGCGTGTCCTTCGTTATTTTGGTCATATAGCGCGAAGGCAGCCAGACAGCCTTGATAAGCTGATGATGCTTGATAAAATAGAGGGGAAACGACCAAGTGGCCGCTGCCCCACACGATGTTCGGACCAAGTTACCAAGCTCACTGGTCTCCAAGTGACAGCCCTAAAGAAAGCTGAGGACAGGAAGGACTGGAGAAAATTCACAGAGATCGTGACCTAGACCCTAGATCAGAGTGGACACGACCTTCAGCAATGAAGTAAACGACGGATAAGAATACCAACAAAAAAAATACATTTTTAAAAATAGCTCGAAACCGTAAATTTTTATTGGCATAAGCAAAATTTTTGTGAAAATGAGTAATTTATTATTCGAATTCTATCGATAACTGTATCTTTATTGTTTTTTCTTTTAAAAAAAACCTGATCTTCAGTTATTTCCATTTTTATCTACATTTCATGTCCTTTTTTATATATTAATTACTTTTACAGTATACCGTATCTTTCATCAGACGCTTAATAATTAACTTGACGAAGTTAGGTCTAAATTTTTCATCAAGATGAATGAAATTAGTCCAAACACACATATATATATATATATATATACATATTGGAATATGACAACTACTTATTACTATATATATATATATATATATATATATATATATATATATATATATATAGTAATAAGTAGACAAGGTCTATTGCGATTTATTCTTTCGATTAATTCTACCATTTCAGATGTGGAACAAAAGAATTAACTTACATAATAACAGAATGTATAATAAAAGTCTGGCCAATCATAAGTTAAATAAATCGTAATTACTGATGGTTCAGACAAATGTTGGAAGTACACGTTTATGTGTGGACTTAAGGTGTTATACTTTATGAACAGTCTTCAGCTTTAGGCAGAAAGGTCACATGTTTTAAACTAGATAACTATGACGCTCTACTAACACGTGTATTACAAAACAATCTAACAACCTCCTTATCACTAGATAAATCACAAGCCATTGAGGAAGTATTTATAACCAGATACATAGATTCCTAAGCGCACAAACGTCAAAAGCATTAATCCCAACCTGCCTTTAAAGAGGAACTTTAAATATCGCCAGTCGCTGTTATCATCATATTGGTGGCCTACGTACAAAACATAATACAACATTTTGTTTGGCAATTATTGCTTCCTTAATAGATGTATACTATAAACGAATCCTGGCTCATTAAGAGCATGCGATAATTTTAATCAAAAAATATTCCCTAATGGTCATGCTCTAGTATGATAATGGATATGTTCGCAGAAGATCATTAGTGCACTTCAAACAACATATTATGTTCGATGAAAATAAGTTAATTAGATTCTAGATAGATCTAAAGTTTCATAAATGATAAAAATATAATATGTATATGTTTATTCCATGGCAATATTAATACTGCTAATTTAAATATAATATATATTAGTAATAGTAGACTGCGAATAACATCAAATAAATATAGATGATGATTTTTTGCTATAAAAAACCCATCGTTAAAAAAATATATTGTCCGAATACAGGTCATCAAATTGAGCAAAGTGTAAAAAAAAACGAAAAAGACAAGTGATCCCACTTAGCTTGGCTTAGCTTTGTGCTTAGCTTTTTGCCAGGCATTTTAGTTCCCTTCTGTGAAAGTGTGATGTCGCAGAAGGAGGCCGTGGTTCGGAAGCAGTTTTACTGGTGTTAGAGCTTTGTGCAAGTTCGTCTGGGTAGGGACCACCCACTCATCAGATATTCGACCGCAAAACAGCAGTACTTGGTATTGTTGTGTTCCGGTTTGAAGGGTGAGTCAGGGACATACCCTTGTGCCTGTAATTACACTGGCTCTTATCTTAGATCTTAGTTCCCAAGGTTGGTAGCGCATTGGCGACGTAAGCGATGGTTAACATTTCTTACAATGCCAATGTCTAAGGGCGTTGATGACCACTTACCATCAGGTGGCCCACATGCTCGTCCGCTTTCCTATTCTATAAAAAAAAGATTATGCTGACGATATAGTTTTGAGCAAAGCTTCGCCAAGGTTTAAACCGTTATACCTAAAAATATCCAGTTAGCTAATAATCCGAAAGAAATATAATTATATGTGTAGTTTGTGGGGCCCTGTTTCGCGGCTAATGTCACTTTTATATGTATGTGTATATGTTAAATGTCAGGTTGCTTGGTGATTCAAATACATAATAAATGGCTATAAAAACGAATCCAATATTAATCTGATCACTTGTAGAACAGGTAGTGAGACTGAATGAACAAGAAAAATAATTTTAAATAATTTTACATACAGCATAGACAAACTTAATATGAATTTTAAATTAACTTAAAAAATCTCTTTATAACTAAAACTTTAAAAGGATAATTCTTTTTTTTTAATATTATTAAATTTCGAGATATTTATGCAAATAGAAAAAAATCGTGCATAATTCAATTGTTTAATTGCAAGAGAGTTTTAAAATTAACATATGAATACGAAAATAACTAATGAGCATTTACAACAGAATATATTTTGATGACATTTAAAGTTATAAATAAGTTTAAACGTCATATTTGTAATTATGAAATAATAAATATTTAAATTTAATTAGCGGCACTCAATTTTCAACTGTTCCAGCCAATTGAAATGAAAAAAGGACCTCGAAATTAAGTTATTTTTAAAACACTATGTAACGAAAATGTTTGGATTTTTGTTTAAAATAGTATTTTAACTTTAAAAATATATAGCAACGATTTGAGGTGAGCGAAAGAGAGATGGCAAGCGAAATGTAGTGTTGCGGTCAGGTGAAGTAAGGAGACGAGCGTAGAGGAATGTTGATAGTAATTGTCATATTCCAATAGGAATTATAATCAAGCTATCAGTCTGATCGTAGGAATTAATATTAAGAATAATAATAATTTGCAAGTTAATGGCATTAGTATTACACTATAGTGTGTGCCTTGTTAGGCTAGATATATGACGCTGAAAATTACATTCTCATGGTAACAGAAAAGATACCGTAATTTTCTTAATAATCTCTTGCATAAATTAAAACGTGAATACCAAAAGAATGAATTTAAAAAGGCAAAAAATGATAAAAAAGCTATGTGGCATATTCTCAAAAAAGTTACTAACGCTACTCAACAAGTAAAACCTCCCCGTGCACTCTTTAAAATTAAAGGCAATCCCAAAATGGCAGTTAACTCAGTAAACGAATACTTTGTGAAAGTGGCCAAGGATTTGGCAGCTAAGATAACTCCTCCTACTTCGGCTCCCTCTATGTCCAGAATTGCCCAAGCAAACTCCTTTGTACTCCCTGAGGTAGATCATGACGAAGTTGAGCGTATAATAAGAAGCCTGCGAGATAATTGTGCTCCTGGATGGGATAGAATTCCTTCGTCTCTAATAAAAGTGTTTTTATAAACTACTATAAATAAACTTCAGACTGTTTTGTAACATGTACGCTTTAATAAAATGCATCCGTATTAATTGGTTGTTTTATAAACAATATAGATACATATAGATAGATAGATAAACAAACCAATTGGTCCCTTAATATCTTCTAATAATGCAAAAATTTATACTCTGCACTGACCTACTTATAATAACTTACAGTATTAGTTGTTATATAACTTAGTTATTAAGAAAGTTAACTTTTGAAATAGATAATACAAGCCAAAGTCACACGAGGCTAGTCAATACAAGGCAAATATTGCACAAACATGATTTAAACACAACGACTTTGGCTCTGATGTATAAGGATTCCCTTAAACTTTAATTGAACTTAAATTGTACCTATTTATAAAAAAATACTTGACTTCTTTTTCAAAAATTATTTAAGCATTTCGTTAAATTGTAATTCTTACCTTATACTATTTCAAAAATACACTATCTGTGTCTCGTGTTTTTTCATCACTGGGTTTTATGAAGAGAACTGTATTTTGTTAAGTCGTAAAACCGTTGAACCAGTCGTGTTGTATTTGCTATCCCATAGGATTATAAGAGCGAGGAATAAAGTGGATTCGTGTTTGCGCACACACACACATTAGGAAGACATCATCGTCATTACAATTTTACCTTAGAATAACGTATAGTATTAGTTATGCTAGTACTTAGTTATTGAGACAGTTAACTGTTTGAATACATAGTACAAAACAAAGTCGTGTTACTTCGATTACTCCTATAATATTGCATAGGACAGATTATAAAACGTTTAACATTCCATCATTTTTACATTTAATTAGACTGATTATGCTTTAAGGTAAACATACAAACAACTTTTTATGCTTAAATTATAGTTATTATTTTTATTTCTTTTATGCTCGCATCTAAGATAACTTATAGTAATAATAATACGAGTACCTATTGATATTTATGAGCTTAGTTGATGAAACTAAACAACAAATAAATTAAAAGTAAAAAAACATTTAATAATCAAGCTTTTAGAAAATTTCAGACGGATTGGAGCAACAAACTTTAACTCGCATTCAAGTCAAGTCAAGTCCTTTCATTTAATACCCATATATATATATACATTTTTAGAATAGGAAGGTGGACGAGCATATGGGCCACCTGATGGTAAGTGGTCACCAACGCCCTTAGATATTGTCATTGTAAGAAAAGTTGCCCATCGCTTAAATTGCCAATGCGCCACCAACCCTGGGAACTACGATCTTATGTCCCTTGTGCCTGTAATTACACTAGCTCACTCACCCTTCAAACCGGAACACAGCAATACCAGGTACTGCTGTTTTGCGGTAGAATATCTGATGAGTGGGTGATACCTACCCAGACGAGCTTGCACAAAGCCCTACCTACCACCAGTTATAGTATATTGTAGGAAACCATAAAAAATGTAGTCAGCCATCTTTAGAAGTCCGCCATATTGAATTTATAATAGGTTGAGCAGTTAAACCGTGAAAACATTTATAATATTAACTAATGATTTTATATTATATAATTTACTAGTTCCAGATTCACTCGGGTGAAATAATACATCGTTTATATTGAAGAATAAACATACATAAATTTATTTTTATTTTTGTAATTAGATTTATAAAATTTCTTAACTTTAATTACACTAGAAAAGGTACAGTTACCAAAATGTTGGCAGCTTCGCGTGGCCAATTGTAGATGTTGACGAAATGATTATGGATCGCGTATGACACCGTAAAAATAATTAACCATTCCTTACCTACTAAGCTTTAAAAAAAAACAGATTATACTTACAAATAATTTCAAACATAAAATATATTTTTTATGTTATAAACAGGCGGACGAACCATGGACACCTGATGGTAGTGTTTACCAACGCCTTTAGACATTAATGTAATGTAAGAAATATTAACCAACCTTGCGAACTGGGATGTTATATCCCTTGAGCCTGTTACACTGGCTCACTCCCCCTCCAAAACGGAACGCAATAATACTAAGGATTGCTGCTAAGCAGCAGAATATCTAATAAGTGAGTGGAACCCACCCAGATGGGCCTACACAAAGCCCTACCACCAGTAAATACATTTATACATCAGTAAAATAAAGACATTGTTCTATATTACCTACCTTCGTTATTTCCTATAAAGCTAATTGCATTTCCGATAATAGGAAAATACGTCAAATCATTTCCAAGTTGCTGGTGTAACTTTACGCATTTATTTGGCTTCCATCGATCCATTATTAGCAAAATTATGACAACCACAATTAAATATTGCACAAACATTATTAAAACACAACGAACTTGGCTCAAATGTATTTTTGTCGCTCTAAACTTACATAATATATAGATTTCCGACCTTGCTATCGCCAAAACGAACTTAAATTGTCGCTATATATTATGTATTATTTTATTTATATATAAAAATGGTGTAATTTTTTATGTGTGTTTTTAAATATGTATTAATTATATTAAATTTTAGTGAGAATTGTTATCACATGGACAGATTTATGTTGCATTGTCCAGAGTGATTTTTTTATGTAAATAATATATACCTATGATTCTGATATTACAATTTATATTAGTTTTGGAGTCAGAGGTCCGTCCACCTATGTTGCTAATGTAAAAACCTTAGTCGCTATATATTATGTATTATTTTATTTATTATATATATTTTATTTATATATAAAATTGGTGTAATTTTTTATGTGTGTTTTTAAATATGTATTAATTATATTAAATTTTAGTGAGAACTGTTATCACATGGACAGTTTTTATGTTGCATTGTCCAGAGCGACCGATGCGAATAACTTAGTAATTTTAGCTCAGAAAGGAAATACCGCAAACGTCATTTTTTTATGTAAATAATATATACCTATGATTCTGATATTACAATTTATATTAGTTTTGGAGTCAGAGGTACACCTATTGCAGGAATTCCAATGAAAATTGTAATAGAATTGTAAAATATTAATTAGTATTATTATATAACAAGTTACGTGTGAAAGAGAATAAAATGTTAAAAGTAATTGTGAACGCTTGTTTTACTGGGGTATTTTTCACTTCAGAAGTATGATAAAAATACCTCGTAAGTAACCGCTTACAATATTTTATTTTGAGTTAATATCGATTTATCACAGGTTTGGATAATAATTTATTTTAAAGAACTTTGTTTATAATATCACATTACGCCTACCTGTACTAGAAAATTTAATCGAACTTTTCGTCGAGCAACGCGGACGCTGCCTGGACAGCGAGCAATGTGGACGCCGCCTGGATAGCAATCGACATGACCGCCGGGGCAACGAGCAAAACAGTCAGGGATCGCTGCCTGGACGATGACGAGAGGCCAGGCGGACATTGGAAACGCGGCTTCAGCTCTGAGAGTTGTTCATGATCATGTAGTCGTGCATTTTCTTCAAAAGTAATTTTTAAGTCAATTTACTTATTTAATACCAGGTCTTCCTTAAACTCCAATGAAGACGAAGAATTTAATTTTAATTTAACAAATAAAATAAAATAGAGTCACTCAATTTTCAACTGTTCCAGCCGATTGAAATGAAAAAAAGAACCTCGAAATTAAGTTATTTTTACAACACTATGTAACGAAAATGTTCGACTTTTATTTTAAATAGTATTTTAACTTTAAAACTATATAGCAACGATTTGAGATGAGCGGAAGAGAGATTGCAAGCAGAATGTATTGTTGCGGTCTGGAATGGGAATATAGTGGAATCAAAGTGGATATCAAATTATTGGAATTGTGATCAAGTTATCAGTCTATTCGCGGGAATTAATATTTAGAATGATAATAATTTGCAAATTAATGGCAGTAGTATCACACTATAGTGTGTGCCTCGTCTGTCTCGTGGCTATATATAATGCCGCAGACCCGGAGGTCCTGGGTTCAAATCCCAGGTAGGGCAAATAAAAAGTTAGTTTTTTGCTGTCGAATATTTTTCAATAGCAGCCTGGACTCTGGAAGTTGGTAGTGTGTACACTCCCATGCCTTGGAATACACGTAAAGCCGTTGGTCCTACACCTGAACTCTTTCCGGTCGTGTCGGATTACCGTCGAATCGGATTATAAGGTTTAGGGAAATAGAGATTGGCAGCCGTGGCCGAAATCGGTCTGGAGGATTATTGTTATCATTATTACTATTATAGAAGAATAGGAAGATATTACAGATTAAGAATTTTGTTAGTTAGTAAGTGAGCGTTAATATTTGTATAATAACCTTGTAGTATTTAAGAAATAAATAATGAGCTCAATGTAAAACGTTTTATTAATCAGACACGAGTGAATGTCAAAAAGACAATTTCAAATAATTCCTTCTAAAATCAAAATATACTTTTAAATAATGACCCCGTTACAAATACCATAATCCTATTGTAATATATTTAAACTTTTGTTGTACATCAACACGGCTTTACTAATAAACGCACCTGAGCCTGCCTTCGCTCTTTGTCATTATTATTTGACACTCAAAAGAAGAAGACACATCAATATTTAACTGATCATTTGCTGACCAACGTCATTAAGTAAACACAATAGAAGAATTCAATTATGATTGTCTTTAAAAATATTATTATATGAAAATGATTACATAACTAAATTTCAATTGTTTCTTAACTATTTAAAATAATTAATCACATTAAATAGCTTTATTTTGTAATAATGAAATAAAATTAACTGATGTAGAAGTTTGATAAGTTATTTTAAATTTAACTATCCGCGATTTTCTATTTGAACTGTAAAACCATCAACATGCTTCATCATAAGGTCAAAGGAAAGTCGAAGTGGATTATTTTTGTCGTATGTGAAATTTGTAGCTGCAGTGAAGCGGTATTGTCGCAGGAGTGTCACCAAGGTTGTAGTTATCGACAGCATCGCATATTGATACCCTGAAATACAATATTAAATTATAGAATATACATCAAGTAACCTGTGAGGGTCCATAAAATTGGACCATCAAATTTTCCATCTATTCTTATACCATTATTAATTTATACGCTTAATTTGCATAATGGGTTGAGCATTGCAAAATCATTGAAATATGTATTTAAAAAATTACTTTCTTGTCTGTTGTAAATTATAAATAATAATATATAATAATGTCCTGCAGATCGATTTCAGCCACGGCAGCTAATTTCAAGAGAAATTAGCTAACTGCATAAGACATATTATAGAGCACGATTGTGCGAACCACGACCTTATACCTTAGCCACTAGAGCAACGAGGCAGTCCTAAGGGCTGTTAGTAGTCAATTATTTGTTATATTAACAAAATCAACGGCCTACAAGATTATGACCTGATGCCGTTTTGAACCCGTCCTGTGTTCAAATCCCAGAGCGGGCCAAGTCAAATCATATCAGTAAGTTTTTGTGTCAAGAAAAGTTGCAGCTAAGCTCAGTACTGAAGTAAGCAGTGGTAAAGTTGACAGTATTTCACTTCGTTAAATATAGTTAGCATGTTTCAAAGACATTCTGTAAATGTACGCGTACTACTTAGCACAAGATATTATAGGCTTACCAGTGCAATGCTGCTGGCGATGATGATATAAGCTTATGATTAGTTATTTTAGGAATTTTCTTACCAATACAGTTCCGTGGGCCATGACTAAATGGCATAAAATCATTTGGTATTTGTCCAGACATAAAACGATCAGGATTAAAATCATTCACATCTTCTCCCCAGTGCTGAGGATTGTGGTATATGCCCCAGATGCTGATAGCTACGTTACTACCTTCCGGTAAAATTATACCCGTAGCTAGAGAAACAAAAAGTGTATATTATTTTCAAGTATTTATTAAATGTTTATGTACCTATATGTTTTAAGCTTAAATATGCTTTTTTTTTTCTTAAAACGTTTTTTTTTATTAATTTTTATGTAATTCAATACGCTATAACGTGTCAGTAAAAATGAACAAATCAAGCGATTCACGTAGGTACTATTAAATTTCGCAAGTACCAATACCTATTTTAATAGAAAATATTATTGTATTGAAATATACCATTAAATGTAAACTTTGTTACCACCAATTTTCTATGTAATTTTATATAAATTAAAGACTGTTGCGATATATTTTTAGAATTAATAGTCTTCGATACCTTTTATCATGACCGTCATTTTATCATGAAAGTTGGCAAATATATCTACTTATGTACCTTTTCATAGAAAAAAGGTTTTATATTATTTGTGTAATGCAAAATAACGCCATGCTACATAACGCATATAACGCAATATGACGAGCTAAGCCAAGCCAAAATTATGCCTCGACAGAGATAATGAGTTCATGTATCACTCTACGAAGCAAATATACTTACGTAGTTTTAAATCTTACTTACAATATCTTGTCATAAAGGGAATAGGTGGATAAAGTCGCAGTGTTTCATTTATAACTGCTTTCATATATTTTAATTTGGACAGATCTTCCACCTGAAGAGAATTTTCTGAGTCACTTAAAACTTCTTGAATTCTAAAAGTCATTGCCCGTTTAATTAATGTGAAAAAATCTTAAGTTAAGTTTAATAATTATACCCATAAAAATATTTGTTTGGTATAATAAATTCCAACATTTTTAATTATCTAATATATAATATAATCATTAATCAGTGACAGAAAATATGATAAATGTCTCTTAATTAAAATTTTTGTACGTACTCTTTGTAAACTCTTTCTTGTACATCTGAATGTTGGGACAATAATAAAATTGTGAAGCAAATTCCTATTGTTGATGTATCAGTACCCGCCAACGCAAGTACAAGTGTCTCTTCCCGTAATTCTTCGTGTGTATACGCTTTATCAGTATTCTTAGAACTCTCTATCATTAACTCTAAGAATGATTTAACATCAACTTTAATGTTATCTGCAGATAAAAATAGTTTTTTTTAAATTTATTTCTTTATAAAATAAAAATAATTCTAAGAGTGTTTTCTGAATGATCGTACAGTTATAAGCTTCTGCTTCAATTCCATCTCTTTCTTCAATGAGTGTTTTTTTTTTTGCAAATAAGCTGAAAAAAGAGTTATATATTTCGAATTAGTCACACGATCGTCATTACTAAACTATAACGATGGCAGGTAAAGTAAAGACAAAAAGGCCTTAGATTTACATATTCCCTGCAATTTTTCTAATTACTCTGATATATTATTTACCACCAACAATTCCTGATTAATATATCTTTATTGATAATATAACTCTAAAGATGAATCTGAAATTTGTTATAAAGACGTATTTTGACCTCCTAATCATGAATCTCGTAGAAGAATGTTGCTAATAGGGCTTTGTTGAATATATTATAATTCGAATAAACAAAAAGTGTACCTTTTATCGTTAATGTAACTTATTCCTACTAAATAAGTTATATCCAACTATATCACTTATTATTATTGCTGGGTGGCCCGGAAAATACTCATTGTTGTTTATTCAAACTTAGGTCATTCACGAAGTCGTATATTATTTTCTTCGTATGTTCTTGTCTTACATACACGGGCAATAATTTGTAAAGAGCATCAACATGTAACCAAGGTTGACATAACCGAGCAGCGGCATTTTTGAAGGTTTCTGCGAAAGCATTGAAGAATGGATGGTCGGGTTGTCGCTGCACATCAACGTTCACACCGAAAGCTGTTCCTAATTAAATTTATATTATGTTTAATATATTCTGAAAACGTAGCTATTTCAAATCTTTGCTTTCACTTTTCAGCAGCATTGTCAATAATATTATGATGTCATGAAGATTTGAAACGAACAAGCCATTTGTCAATTAGATTGGTTATAGTTTGAAAAATACATACCATCGCTGTAAAAAGATACATGACATATTATATTCAAAATTTTAACGGACAAAAATAATCAAAAAAAATATACCACAAATCGAATCCAATGCATAACGGCTGATATAATCCCAACATGGGATATTTCCTCTTTCAACTTTAGATGCGAGTTTTTTAACTACAATCTTAGCATGTGTCTCAAAAACTGTCACATATTTACTTACATATTTTGGAGCAAATGTTGGCGCTAAAATTTTGCGCCTAGGATGCCAAATATCAACTACAATGTAAATAATAAGTATTTTATATATTGGCATTTTTAAAGCAAACTTACAAATATTAAGTTACGTTGTTTTTAGATAATAAATGATAATATACCAGGCGCGAATAATAATCCGTTGCCGATGAGATACTTTGAGAATTTGTGAATAAAGTTTTTATTTAATGTTGACCTTAATATTACAATTGCTTGGTCTGCATCCGTTATTCCTGAAAAAGTTAACTTTAAATTTCTTAATTTATAATTTTTTTTCTTAAAAAAATTATGGAGCGGCTTCCACAAGAACAAAACAAACTATATTAATGTATTGTTGTGACAAAATACTTTGCATCAACTTTATTTCATATATTTGCAGTTGTAAAAACGCGTGCATCTTAACCGATGATCGTGGGTTCAATTCAAGTTAGCTTGGAGACGTTTTTGCATTTATAGTAGTGCACCGTCATCAAATAACTAAATAAAGTAAAACTTAATTATTTTTTGCATAGGTCATTAATATACTTAATATATTAATAGCTTAATTATGCCTATCCCATCACTTACAATTTTGGCCACGCCTGGCAGCTTAAGCGAAAAATAAAACATTAATAATCTGCTTACATAGTTACACGCATGATTTTAACTTGCTACTTATAACTAAATTCGATGTGTCATGTTACCTAAAATTAACTTCAACTGAATACATGGAAATCAACCTTACCACCAAATAAATATTTTAACTTACCAACAAAAAAAACGTTACCCAAACAAAAACTTATCGCATTATGCGTTCTTTTGAAATCTTGTACCGATAAATTCATTAAAACGTTCATCAAATCTGAAATAAAAGAAAAGTAACTTTAAGTATTCGGTTCCGTTTTACAGAACTTTATTTCTCATTAAAACATAAGAACATAATTATACATTATTTACAGTTATACACAGTGCTAATACAAAAGAAAAAGTAAAGATTACAAAATTAGTTTAAGTATTGGTTATTAACTAAGAAGCAAGCTCATTGTTGTAAGGCGCTGGTCCAACTAAAAAAAATCTTAGTCTTTCATTATTATAAATATAAGTTAATAGTTTATTTTTAAAACTGCTGAGAGAACTTGCTTCTTTTATTAAATAATAGCGCTCCGCTAAATGTTAAAATATTCTTGCTATAATTTATTCCTACATTAGGTTATATTACATATAGGTGACACGATACAGTGACAATTTCTTAGTGGAATTGACCACCAGGTGTATTTTCTATTTTCTAATGCATTTGCTTCAATTGAACGCGTGATCAGACTTAGGACCAAATGTTTTTACTTGCTTTTTGTTAATAGCTAGCTTAACTTTTTATAAATACAGGTAAAAATGAAAATGCCTTCATAGTAAAAAAGAAGTTCTATTCCAATGTCGAAAGTGAGTGCGTGTTTTTATAAACTACTATAAATAAACTTCAGACTGTTTTGTAACATGTACGCTTTAATAAAATGCATCCGTATTAATTGGTTGTTTTATAAACAATACAGATACATATAGATAGATAGATAAACAAACCAATTGGTCCCTTAATATCTTTAAATAATGCAAAAATTAAATACTCTGCACTGACCTACTTATAATAACTTCCGTAACAGCCTGTGAATGTCCCACTGCTGGGCTAAAGGCCTCCTCTCCTCTTTTTGAGGAGAAGGCTTTGGAGCTTATTCCACCACGCTGCTCCAATGCGGGTTGGTGGGATACACATGTGGCAGAATTTCAGTGAAATTTGACACATGCAGGTTTCCTCACGATGTTTTCCTTCACCGTAAAGCACGAGATGAATTATAATCACAAATTAAGCACATGAAAATTCAGTGGTGCTTGCCCGGGTTTGAACCCACGATCATCGGTTAAGATTCGCGCGGTCTTACCACTGGGCCATCTCGGCTTTCATAATAACTTACAGTATTAGTTATTATAGCACTTAGTTATTAAGACAGTTACATTTTTAAATACATAATACAAGCCAAAGTCATACAAGGCAAAAATTGCACAGACATTATTTCTACACAATGAACTTGGCTCAAATACATTTGATTTGCCGATCGAAACTTGTATAATATATGCATTTCCGACCTCGCTATCACCAATATGAACTTAAATCGTACGTATTTATAAAAAATACTTGTTTTCCTTTTCAAAAATATTTAATCATTTCGATAAATTGTATTACTTACCTTGTATTATTTAAAAAAATACACTATCTGTGTCTCGTGTTTTTTCATCATTGAGTTTTATGAAGAGAACTATATTCTGTTAAGTCGTAAAACCGTTGAACCAGTCGTGTTGTATTTGCTATCCCATCGGATTATAAGAGCGAGGAATAAAGTGGATTCGTGTTTGCGCACACACACATGCTCGTTAACGTTGGGATTGGACGAAAAAACTCATTAGGAAGACATCATCGTCATCACAATTTTATCTTATAATAACGTATAGTATTAGTTATGCTAGTACTTAGTTATTGAGACAGTTATCTGTTTGAATACATAGTACAAGACAAAGTCGTGTACCTTCGGTTACTCCTATAATGTTGCGTAGGAAATATTATAAAACGTTTAACATTCCATCATTTTAACATTTAATTAGACTGATTATGCTGTAAGGTAAACATATAAACAACATTTATATACTTAAATTATAGTTATTATTTTTATGTCTTTTATGCTCGCATCTAAGATAATCATCTAAGGATAACTTATAGTAATAATACAACGAGTACCTATTGATATTTATGGGCTTAGTTGATAAAACTAAACAACAAATAAATTAAAAGTAAAAAAACTTTTTAATAATCAAGCTTTTATTTAAAAGCGCTAAAAAGAAAAAAAAAACTTTTCCTTTAAAACTTGTAACGTCATTATACTAGACAATTTATATCATATAAAAGCTTGTCGCGAGATTTAAGTATGCGTATTTACTTAATTTAAAATTACTTTAAAAATTAAAACCAATTAAATAAAGTTATTTAATTTACTTGTTTTTATCTACACAGGTCAATCTCAAAAATAAAATATTTGCTTTTAAAAAAGTTTTGATACTTTTAATTTATTTTTTACTTTTTATTTATCGCTGGACAGCTTTCTCAGTCTGTTCATTTCATTCAACGCATCATTGTGGCAAGGTTGTTTACCGGTTAATTTCGAATAATCTAACTCTTCAATAAGGAAACCTTCTAATGACTTTACCCCACTTAAGGCCACGTATGCGTGATCAGCAGCGAAGAGCTTCAACTATAATAAAAGTGCGTGGTCGACCTCAATATCATAATCGAGGACTCTAAAAACCGCAGTACATCAAAATTTCAGACAGATTGGAGCAACGAATTTTAACTCGCATTTGTATTCTTAGCAAGTCCTTTCATTTAATACCTATATTATTATTATGATTATTTTTATAGAATAGGAAGGCGGACGAGCATTTAGACATAGGCACTGTACGAAATGTTAGCCATCGCTTACATCGCCAATGCGCCACCAACCTTGGGACCTTCGAATTTATGTCCCTTGTGCCTGTAATTACACTGGCTGACTCACCCTTCAAACCGGGACACAGCAATACCAAGAACTGCTGTTTTGCGGTAGAATATCTGATGAGTAGGTGGTACCCAGACGAGCTTGCATACTGCCCACACACACACAAAGCCCTACCACCAGTTATAGTATATTGTAGGAAACCATAAAAAATGAAGTCATCATCATCATCATCATCATCATCTTTAGAAGTCCGCCATATTGGATTTAGAGTTTACATAATAATAGGTTGAGCAGTTAAACCGTGAAAACATTTATAATATTAACTAATGATTTTAATTACATACGAGTAGTGCATTATAATTATAATGGTAAATAATTATTTGTTATTATTGTATGTATATAATTTACTAGTTCCAGATTCACTTGGGTGAAATAATACATAGAACGTTTATATTGAAGGATAAACATACATACATTTATTTTTATTTTAGTAATTAGATTAATAAAATTTCTCAACTTCAATTACACTAGAAAAGGTACAGTTACCAAAATGTTGGCAGCTTCGCGTGGCCAATTGTAGATGTTGCCCGAAGTGGTTATGGATCGCCTATGACACCGTAAACAAATTAACCATTCCTTACCTACCTAACCTTTAAAAAAAACAGATTATACTTACAAATAAATTCAAACATAAAATATGTTTTTTTATGTTATAAACAGGCAAACGAGCCAATGGGACACCTGATGGTAAGTGTTCACCAACTCCTATAGACATTGGTAATGTAAGAAATATTAACCAACCTTGGGAACTGGGATGTTATATCCCTTGAGCCTGTTACACTGGCTTACTTCAAAACGGAACGCAGTAATACTAAGGATTGCTGCTAAGCTGAAGAATATCTAATAAGTGAAAGTGTTCAATATTACCTACCTTCATTATTTCCTATAAAGCTAATTGCATATACGATAATAGGAAAATACGTCAAATCATTTCCAAGTTGCTGGTGTAACTTTACGAATTTATTTTGCTTCCATCGATCCATTAACAGCAAAATTATGACAACCACAATTAAATATTGCACAAACATTATTAATACACAGCGAACATGGCTCAATGTATTTTTTCGCTCGAAACTTACATAATATATGGATTTCCGACCTTGCTATCGCCAATACGAACTTAAATTGTCGCTATATATTATGTATTATTTTATTGGACAAAATACATTTAAAAATGGTGTTATTTAATATGCCTTAATTATATTAAATTTTTGTGAGAGCCGTTATCACATGGACAGTTTTTATGTTGCATGTTCCAGAGTGAGCTCTGCGAATAACTTAGTAATTTTAGCCCCGAAAGGAAATACCGCACACGTCATTTTTTATGTAAATATTATGTACCTATGATTCTGATATTACAATTTATATTAGTTTTGGAGTCAGAGGTCCACCACTTATGTTGCTTATGTAAATAATAAATAATAATTTAGATGACACTGCCAACTAAAATTGTGTACATGTTTTTGAGTGTAAATAAAATGTATTATTATTTATGTTATAGATATAGATAGATAGATGCCGGGGTATTTAAGTAACATAATCATATTGTGAGATTTTACTGATTTTTAACAATTATTTTGAAAGTTTTACAAAATAATGGTAATATTTTTAACTAAATTAACACTGGTTGGAAACTATTGAGCGAGAAAAGTACGCAACAAAACAACAACACAGAAAAATTGACTCGCTTGATGGATGTCAGGGTGATTGCAGGAATTCCAATGAAAATTGTAATAGAATATTAAAATATTAATCAGTATTATTATATAACAAGTTACGTGTGAAAGAGAATAAAATGTTAAAAGTAATTGTGAACGCTTGTTTTACTGGGGTATTTTTACACTTCAGATGTATGATAAAAAAACCTCGTAAGTAACCGCTTACAATAGTTTAATTTTGAGTTAATACCGATTTATCACAGGTTTGGATAATAATTTATTTTAAAGAACTTTGTTTAAAATATCGCATTACGCCTACCTTTATAAGAAATTTTATCGAACTTTTCTTTTATTTCTTTCGTTCGTACTGGTTTTTTCAAGTCTAATCGCTCAAAATTAAGTAAAGAAATTAGTACAACATTGAAGAGCTTGTCATTTACGGTTTGACCTCTAGAAGCAAATAAAATCTAATTGTATATGTAGAAAAATAGTAGAAAATCTAAATGTATATGTAGACTTCTTATTCCTGTATGTTTGTGAGTTTAAGAAAATGTAAAATCCAGTCGATGGGCGTGTAGAGGCTCCACGACGTGAAGAGGGTGCTGCTAGACGGAGTCGATCACGCGGTCGTCACAGCATGGAGCCGCCAGTGCGACTGGACGGCGAGCAGCAAGGACGCCACCTGGACTGCGACCAACACGGACGCCGCCTGGAAAGCGAGCAACGCGGACGCTGCCTGGACAGCGAGCAATGTGGACGCCGCCTGGATAGCAATCGACATGACCGCCGGGGCAACGAGCAAAACAGTCAGGGATCGCTGCCTGGACGATGACGAGAGGCCAGGCGGACATTGGAAACGCGGCTTCAGCTCTGAGAGTTGTTCATGATCATGTAGTCGTGCATTTTCTTCAAAAGTAATTTTTAAGTCAATTTACTTATTTAATACCAGGTCTTCCTTAAACTCTAATGAAGACGAAGAATTTAATTTTAATTTAACAAATAAAATAAAATAGAGTCACTCAATTTTCAACTGTTCCAGCCGATTGAAATGAAAAAAGAACCTCGAAATTAAGTTATTTTTACAACACTGTGTAACGAAAATGTTCGACTTTTTTTTAAATAGTATTTTAAATTTAAAACTATATAGCGACGATTTGAGATGAGCGGAAGAGAGATTGCAAGCGGAATGTATTGTTGCGGTCTGGAATGGGAATGTAGTGTAGTAATCATCAAATTATTGGAATTGTGATCAAGTTATCAGTCTATTCGCAGGAATTAATATTTAGAATGATAATAATTTGCAAATTAATGGCAGTAATATCACACTATAGTGTGTGCCTCGTTGGTCTCGTGGCTAGATATAAGGCCGCAGACCCGGAGGTCCTGGGTTCAAATCCTAGGTCGGGCCAATAAAAAGTTAGTTTTTTTTCTGTTGAATATTTTTCTGGGATTTGGATTGTAGTGCATACACTCTCATGCCTTGGAAAGCACGTAAAGCCGTTGGTCCTGCACATGAACTCTTTTCGGTCCTGTAGGATTGCCGTCGAATCGGATTATAAGAGTTAGGGAAATAGAGATTGGCAGCCGTGGCCGAAATCGGTCTGGAGGACTATTGTTATCATTATTACTATTATAGAAGATTAGGAAGATATTATAAATTAAGAATTTTGTTAGTAAGTAAGTGAGCGTTAATATTTGTATAAAAACCTTGTAGTATTTAAGAAATAAATAATGAGCTCAATGTAAAACGTTTTATTAATCAGACACGAGTGAATGTCAAAAAGACAATTTCAAATAATTCCTCCTAAAATCAAAATATACTTTTAAATAATGACCCCGTTACAAATACCATAATCCTATTGTAATATATTTAAACTTTTGTTGTACATCAACACGTCTTCACTAATAAGCGGTCCTGAGCCTGCCTTCGCTATTTGTCATTATTATTAGACATTCAAAAGAAGAAACATCATTATTTAACTGATCATTTGCTGACCAACGTTATTAAGTAAACACAATAGAAGAATTCAATTATGATTGTATGTCTGTATATTGCAAAGTGATATTTAGTACTTACGAGTACTTTACTACTTCAAGTTATATAGGGAGTACATATAAAAACTTTTGAATAAAAAACTAAATGTTGTTATTGTTCAATTTTAATAGCATTTTTTAAGTTAATTTCATTAAAAATATTATTATATGAATATGATTACATAACTAAATTTCAATTGTTTCTTAACTACTTTAAATAATTAATCAGTTTAAATAGCTTTATTTTCTAATAACGAAATAAACTTAACGTATGTAAAACTTTGATAAGTTATTTTAAATTTAACTATCCGCAACTTTCTACTTGAACTGTAAAACCATCAACATGCTTCATCATAAGGTCAAAGGAAAGTCGAAGTGGATTATTATTGTCGTATGTGAAATTTGTGGCTGGAGTGAAGCGGTATTGTCGCAGGAGTGTCACCAAGGTTGTAGTTATCGACAGCATCGCATATTGATACCCTGAAATACAATATTAAATTATACTATTTAGATCAAGTATGTCAATGATATGATCAAGATGGAAATTTTGATGGTCCATAAAATCGGACCATGAAACTTTTCATCTATCCTTATACCATTATTAATTTATACGCTTAATTTGCATAAGTGTTGAGCATTGCAAAATCATTGAAATATGTATTTAAAAAAATACTTTCTTGTCTGTAGTAAATTATAAATAACAATATATAATAATGTCCTCGAGACCGATTTCGGCCACGGTGGCTAATCTCAAGAGAAATTAGCTAACTGTACAGGACATATTATAGAGCGCAAACCTCGACCTTATACCTTAGATACTAGAGCAACGAGGCAGTCCTAGTAGTCAATTATTTGTTGTATTAACGAAAACAACAGCCTACAAGACTTTGACCTGATGTCGTTTTGAACCCGTCCTGGGTTCAAGTTGTGTCAAGAAAAGTTGCAGCTAAGCTCAGTACTGAAGTAAGCCGTAGTAAAGTTGACAGTATTTCATTTAGTTAAATATAATTAGCATGTTTCAAAGACATTCTGTAAATGAGCTCGTACTACTTAGCACAAGATATTTTAAGCAGTTGATCGAAGTCGATTACGCGGTCGTCACAGCATGTGCAGCCGCGAGCGCAGCCAAACTGCGCGCACGCGAAAAGGAACTGGAGCGAGAGCGTGAACGGTTTTGGTGCCTGGAGCGGGTGCTCCAAGCTGAGCATGATGCGAGCAACGCGGACGCCGCCTGGATGGCGAGCAGCGCGGACGCCGCCTGGACTGTGACCAACACGGACGCCGCCCGTAAAGCGAGCAACGCGGACGCTGCCTGGATAGCGAGCAATGCGGACGCCGCCTGGGTAACAAACGACATGACCACCGGGGCAACGAGCAAAACAGTCAACCCCAGCACCGGGGCAGCGAGCAACAGGATCGCTTCCTGGACGATGAGAGGCCAGGCGGACATTGGAAACGCGGCCTCAGGTCTGGGAGCTGTTCAAGGTCATGTAGTCGTGCATTTTCTTCAAAAGTAATTTTTAAGACAATTCAATTATTTAATACCAGGTCTTCGTCAAACTCTAATGAAGACTAAGAATTTAATTTTAATTTAAAAAATAAAATAAAATAGCGTCACTCAATTTTCAACTGTTCCAGCCAGTTAAAATTAAAAAAAAACCTCAAAATTAAGTTATTTTTTATAATACTATATAACGAAAATGTTTGCTTTTTGTTTTAAATTGTATTTTACTTAAAAACTATATAGCAGCGATTTGATATGAGCGGAAGAGAGACTGCAAGAGGAATGTAGTGTTGCGGTGCAGGTGAATTAAGGAGACGAGTGTAGTAATTCTCAAATTATTGAAATTGTGATCAAGTTATCAGTCTATTCGCAGGAATTAATATTTAGAATGATAATAATGTGCAAATTAATGGCAGTAATATCACACTAGAGTGTGTACCTCGTTGGTCTCGTGGGTAGATATAAGGCCGCAGAGCCGGAGGTCCTGGGTTCAAATCCCAGGTAGGGCCAATAAAAAGTTAGTTTTTTTTCTGTCGAATATTTTTCAATATTGAATAATAATCCTGGAGTCTGGAAGTTGGTAGTGTGTACACTCCCATGCCTTGGAAAGCACGTAAAGCCGTTGGTCCTGCACCGGTGCTCTTTCCGATCGTGTCGGATTGCCGTCCCATCGGATTATAAAAGTTAAGGGATAGAGATTGGCCACCGTGGCCGAAATCGGTCTGGACGATTATTGTTATCATTATTTATTTATTTATTTATTTATTTGTAAGTAAGTGAAACAAACAGGATATTTTATATTACATAAAACTTATAAACCTTAAATAACACACATGCCAATACAGTTTCCACAAATAATTAATCTGGAAGTGAACATATATATAAAAGAGATAAAACAGTAAAATTAAATGTATGGTAATTAAAAAAAAAAACTAACAAGTGTAAAAATATATATAAACCAAACTTATATCATGTGAAATATGAAAAAGGAAAAAAAAGTTAATAACAAATCTTAATCTAATTATTTTTAAGTATCGAGTTAAACTTACTGAGACTGCTGCTGAACAAGTCTATGTGGTTATATTTATCGTTATAGTTGATACACGATCTTACTATAAAACTATTTTTGTAATAATTTGTTTTATTTGTTGTAATAAGCGAGGACAGTTAAATAATATTTTATTTAGGAGATAAGGCGAATCTATAAGGCTGTTAATAATTTTAAATAGAAACAATTGCTCTCTATGTTCTCGTCTAGTTTTCAAGGACAGTAGAGTAGGCAAATCGTGACCAAATTTATATTTTAATTTTTTAAGAAATTTATTTTGAATTGTTTCGATTGCTTGAATATACTTAGCATAACAT
The DNA here is from genome assembly GCA_905147175.2 of Nymphalis urticae. Lineage (NCBI taxonomy): Eukaryota > Metazoa > Arthropoda > Insecta > Lepidoptera > Nymphalidae > Nymphalis > Nymphalis urticae. The sequence goes on along the minus strand of LR989987.1, from coordinate 9,528,845 downwards.
GGATTCCATACAGTCGATGCATATTCCAAGTGTGACCGAACGTAAGCATTATAAAGTATAATGTGTGTATTAGGGTTCCTAAAATCAGTACCTTGCCTTGAGATGAAGCCCAACATTTGGTAAGATTTTAAAGTATTTTTTTCAATATGCTTATCGAAGACGAGTTGGCTATCAAGGTGTACACCAAGATCCCGTACCTCAGTTACCCTTCGCAATTTAACACCAAAGATTGAATAACTGAAAGAATGTTGCATTTTTTTTCTTGAAAATGTTATAATACAACATTTAGCCAAATTTAGTTGTAAACCATTAGATTTGCAGTACTGTCCTAACCTATTTAGATCATTTTGGATTTCGTTATCTCTTATAACTTTAAAAATTTTTGTATCATCGGCATAGAGTAAAAACTGTGAGTTTAAGAAGCAGCATGTTAAGTCATTGATAAAGACGTTAAATAATAAGGGACCAAGGTGGGAACCCTGAGGCACACCGGATGTTATGTTGTTACGGTACAAAAGTAGAAGTAAACCCTTTAACTGCGACAGCTTGAGTACGATCACGAAGGTAGGATGTCAACCATCGCAAAAGATCGCCGTGTACACCGATGTTTTCTAGTTTTTTTTGCAACAGATTATGAGAAATTTTATCAAAAGCTTTCGAATAATCGGTGTACACGCCATCCACCTGGTGACCATCTTCCATAGCTTTCAATACTATATCAAGAAATTCGCAAAGATTTGACTCAGTTGAGCGTTTATTGATGAATCCATGTTGATTTGGTATAACTAAAGGCCTTAATAACGGAAACAAGTTATCAAAAATAATTTTTCAAACATCTTAGGAATCACAGACAATTTTGAAATGCCACGGTAGTTCTTAACATTATTTTTATCGCCTTGTTTAAAAATAGGTGTGATTAAAGATTTCTTCCACTCCTGTGGCATACAACCCGTGTTCAAGGACTTTGTAAAGAGAATAGTTAAAGAAGTGCAAAGTGCCTTGCTGCAATTTTTTAGAAAAATAGGATGTAGGCCATCTGGGCCGCTACCCTTAGATATATTCAGCTTTGAAAGATAATGCTCTATTTTGTTATTAGTAATCTCAATTGAATTTATTATTGTCTGATTGCAAGAGTTGGTAGACGATATGATCGACATGGACCCTGAATCCAATTCAAAAACAGAATTAAAAAAGTGATTAAACATATTCGAGATTTGTTGTCCATCAGAACTGAATTCATTATTATAATATAAAGTATCCGGCAGACTGATATGACCTTTCTTAGATTTTATGAAAGTCCAGAAATGCTTAGAATTAAAATATATATTCTGTTCTGCTCTCTCTACGAATAAATTGTAACAATCAGTTTCAATATTTTTTGTTTGAGCCCGAAGGTCCGAAAATTTATTGTAATCATATATTCGTCCATAAATTTTCCACTTCCTATGCCATTTTAATTTTTTATTTATTAAGGTAATTAGTGTCCGAGAGTACCAACGAGGATATTTATTGTTTTCAGTAATTACTTTTGATGGAATAAAATGTTGTATGATCTGGTCCACGATTTGATAAAACATATCAACTGCTTCGGTTATATTTTTATTATTTAACTGAAGCTCCCAATTAACTTTGTTTAATTCAGCACTAACAACCTCATAGTCAGCCTTATGATATAAACGAACAATACGCCTATTAGGTCTTAAATTCCTTTCAATTGAACAAATATCTATCATAAGACAGAGAGCAGGGTGGTGGGCATCCTCTGGTTCAGATAAAGGGGCGGTACGAGATACATCACAGTGTAAATTTGAAAGAATTAAATCCAATAACCTACCGTTTACATTAAGAACGTGATTAAACTGACGCAAGCTTGTAAAATTTATAAATGCAGATAACTGATATGTTATATCATCCACAGAAGGATTTGAAATATTAAGAGAACTGTTATCATCACTATATAACCAAACCGATTTACTTATGTTAAAATCACCCACCAACACAATGTCTTGACATGGATGATGAATAATTAAGTCAGAAACAAACTCGAAAAATTCCAATTGTGGCTCAGCCTGGTAACAATTTTGTGGAAAATAGCAACAGAAAAGAAATATTGACTTATGTGGTAAATTGTGCCGCAATATAATTTTTAAGTATGTAATATCGACATGATTCGATCGATTTCATGTTGGTGAAAATTCTTTAATACACATGTCTACAGAAAATTCCTTACGAATAGCTATTAATGTTCCACCCCCTCTCTCCATATCAAGACAGTCATATTTACGGTCATTACGATAAACAGTATATCGGGTATCAAATAATTCCTCGTCAAAAATACATTCCAAAAGCCACGTTTCTGTTAGGCAGATAATGTCATAGTTATGATTTAATACATTAAGATAAAATCGTTTTGTCTTGGTACGTAAACCACGAACGTTGTGGTAAAAAATATTCAAAATCATGGCGGATATAGAAAAATATACAAATATGCATTCTGTTTATTACGAATTATCCAATTAGAGTTTTCGAATAACATTATCCAATACTTAAGTAGAGTACTAGTATCTGAGCAATTACCCCTAGGCTTATTTTTATTAAATAGAAGAAGTAAAATTAACTTATCACAAGATTTAAACTCATAACCACCGACAAGCATAGCAATTTCATCAAATTTACTTCGATTATAAGGTATTAAGTATGATATAATGCAAAGAATTACATAAAAAATATAAGAATATAAAAAATATAACAATTGCCTATAATAAATTAAGTAAGTAAAAAAAAAATTAAATAACGAGTTAACGCTTATGATTTTTTTTTTAAAGATTCCTCAGATGTAATGTGCAGTACCGGCGAGTTATCTGTTCTTCGTACCATAATCGTGCAATTCCGGACCCAACAATAGACATAACCTTTTTCCTTAGAAAGACGTTTGGCTTCTCTCAATAATGCTTTGTTACGCGTGGAGAGGTGATCATTAACATATATTTGATTTTGCACCCCTGGAAATCCAATGTCAGACGCCTTGATGCTTCCTAATTTGCGAAGTGATGACAAGAAATCATCCTTTTTATATCGAGCCTGCATCTTCACAATAATAGGTTTAGGCTTTTTAATGTCTAAATCATTTTTGGTGGCTACTCGAGTAATAAAGTCAATGTCAGTATCAGAGCACAATTTAAAGTTTGATCTTTCAGCAAGTAATTTAACTATATTTATTAAATTCTCACCCTTTTTTTGAGGTATGCCATTAATCTGTATATTAGAGCGCCGAACCCATTGCTCATTCTTACTGTGGCTTTCCTTGAAGTCCTTGATCAATGTCTTTAAGTTATTTAATTCCGCTTGCAAACTATAGATTTTAGATAATTCGACCTCAAAATTATCTATTCTTTCATTAACACTTTTTACAGATGATTCGATGTTTACAATTCTTTCAGTCCACTTCTTGACCGTATCAGTAACTTTTTTCAATTCCTCAGTTATAAAAGTTTTGAATGACTCGATAGTTGAGCTTAATCTATTAAAATGCTCATCGAAATGAGACATTAAAGAGTTTGCATCAACGTTTAAAATAGAATGCGGTTGAGACGCGGTCAGCTCCTGGGGACTGCTTTGACCAATCTTTTTAGTAATTTTACAATTAGGACACTTCCATTTGGCCTTATTCATTGGCAACATTTTCTTAAAATCACCTTCTGATAATCCAATACATTCGTGATGGAAGTTACCTTGACATCTAACGCATTTAATAGATACTTCAGGTTTTAACATATCCATACATTGTTTACAATCCATTTTTTTTATAATGTGAGGCAGGTAAACAAAAAGAAACACTGCATAAGTATTACTTTGCTTTATAAAAAATGTCACGTCCAAAACGTCGTAAGCGCCGTGTATTCCGTGTCGCTTACGCGTTTTATACAACACACTGGCCACTCCACTAGTTTACACCAATTATTTCGATAATATCGTTAATTTTAAGTTTTAATGTTTATTATTTTAGTTTTTATCAAGAAAATTTAAACTTGAGTATCTAATACACTTTAAAATAGTTGTTCACTTCAAAAATATATCTTTTAATTTGTTATAATTAATTAATTAGTACGAATGGGTAGACGACGTAATAACGTTTATGACGTGTTTTTTAATAATTATTTGGAAAATTTTAGAAAATAATGGTAATATTTTAAAATAAATTAACACTGGTTGGAAACTATCGAGCGAGAAAAGTACTCAACAAAACAACAACACGGAAAAATTGACTCGCTTGATGATTGTCAGGGTGATTGCAGGAATTCCATTGAAAATTGTAATAGAATTGTAAAATATTAATTAGTATTATTATTTAACAAGTTACGAGTGAAAGAGAATATAATGTTAAAAGTAATTGTGAAAAATTATTTTACTAGGGTATTTTTACACTTCAGAAGTATGATAAAAAAACCTCGTAAGTAACCGCTTACAATATTTTATTTTGAGTACTTAAATACCGATTTGTCACAGGTTTGAATAATAATTTATTTTAAAGAACTTTGTTTAAAATATCGCATTACGCCTACCTTTACTAGAAAATTTAATCGAACTATTCTTTTATTTCTTTCGTTCGTACTGGTTTTTTCAAGTCAAATCGCTCAGAATTAAGTAAAGAAATCAGTACAACATCTGACCAGGCAAATTATACGCCAATAGCTATCACCTCAGTACTTTGTAAGGTGATGAAACGGATTTTAAATAACCAACTGATCCATTACCTAGAAGATCACTGTCTAATTAATGATCGTCAGTACGGGTTTCGACCAAAACGGTCTACAGGTGATCTTTTAGCGTACGTAACATACCTCTGGGGTGAAGCTATCGACAAGCATGGGGAATCGTTGGCTGTCAGCCTCGATATCTCCAAGGCTTTCGACAGGGTCTGGCACAGAAGTCTTCTCTCCAAGCTGCGCGCATATGGTCTGCCTGCTCAGCCAGCCAACTTCCTACACAAGCGCAGCCTTCGTGTTTTATTTGATGGTTGCGCTTTACAATTCTATGTAGTGAATGCTGGAGTCCCCCAGGGATCTGTGCTATCTCCCACTCTCTTTCTTTTGCATATTAATGATATGTTTTCTGCATTCATCATGCAATTTTCTTATTCCTGTATGTTTGTGAGTTTAAGAAAATGGGAAATCCAATCGATGGGCATGTAGAGGCTCCACGACGTGAAGAGGGTGCTGCTAGACGGAGACGATCACGCAGCCGTCACAGCATGTGGAGCCGCCAGCTCGGCAGAGGACTGCGCGCACGCAAAAAGGAACTGGAGCGAGAGCGTTAACGGCTTTGGTGCCTGGAACGGGTGCTCATAGCCGAGCATGATGCGAGCAACGCGGACGCCACTAGGACAGTGAGCAGCGCGGACGCCGCCTGGACTGCAACCAACACGGACGCCGTCTGGAAAGCGAGCAACGCGAACGCTGCCTAGACAGCGAGCAATGTGGACGCCGCCTGGACAGCGAGCAATGTGGACGCCGCCTGGATAGCAAACGACATTACCGCCGGGGCAACGAGCAAAGCAGTCACCCCCAGTGCCAGGGCAGCGAGCAACGGGATCGCTGCCTGGACGGTGAGAGGCCAGGCGGACATTGGTAACGTGGCTTCAGCTCTGGGAGTTGTTTAAGGTCATGTAGTTGTGCATTTTCTTCAAAAGTAATTTTTAAGACAATTCACTTATTTAATACCAGGTCTTGGTCAAACTCTAATGAAGACTAAGAATTTAATTTTAATTTAAAAAATTAATTTTATAACACTATGAAATGAAAATGTTTGCCTTTTGTTTTAATTTTGTTAGTTAGTTAGTAAGTGAACGTTAAGTAATGTTTTTATAGTAACCTTGTAGTATTTAAGAAATAAATAATGAGTTCAATATAAAACGTTTTATTAATCAGACTCGAGTGAATGTCCAAAAGACAATTTCAAATAATTCCTTCTAAAATCAAAATATACTTTTAAATAATGACCCCGTTACAAATACCATAATCCTATTGTAATATATTTAAACTTTTGTTGTACATCAACACGGCTTTACTAGTAAACGGTCCTGAGCCTGCCTTCGCTCTTTGACATTATTATTTGACATTCAACAGAAGAAGACACATCATTATTTAACTGATCATTTGCTGACCAACGTTATTAAGTAAACACAATAGAAGAATTCAATTATGATTGTATGTCTGTATATTGCAAAGTGATATTTAGTACTTACGAGTACTTCAGCAAGTTATATAGGGAGTACATATAAAAACTTTTAAATAAAAAACTAAATGTTGTTATTGTTCAATTTTAATAGCATTTTTTAAGTAAATTTCATTAAAAATATTATTATATGAAATTGATTACATAACTAAATTTCAATTGTTTCTTAACTATTTTAAATAATTAATCAGTTTAAATAGCTTTATTTTCTAATAACGAAATAAAATTAACTTATGTAAAACTTTGATAAGTTATTTAAATTTAACTAACCGCGACTTTCTACTTGAACTGTAAAACCATCAACATGCTTCATCATAAGGTCAAAGGAAAGTCGAAGTGGATTATTTTTGTCGTATGTGAAATTTGTAGCTGGAGTGAAGCGGTATTGTCGCAGGAGTGTCACCAAAGTTGTAGTTATCGACAGCATCGCATATTGATACCCTGAAATACAATATTAAATTATACTAAATTATATTAAATTATAATACTAATTATAAATAATATTAAATTATACATATATCAAGTATGTCAATGATATGATCAAGATGGAAAGTTTGATGGTCCATAAAATCGGACCATGAGACTTTCCATCTATCCTTATACTATTATTAATTTATACGCTTAATTTGCATAAGGGTTGAGCATTGCAAAATCATTGAAATATGTATTTGAAAAAATACTTTCTTGTCTGTAGTAAATTATAAATAATAATATATAATAATGTCCTCCAGATCGATTTCAGCCACGGCGGCTAATATCAAGAGTAATTAGCTAACTGCACAAGATATATTATAGAGCACGATTGCGCAATCCTCGACCTTATACCTTAGCCACTAGAGCAACGAGGCAGTCCTAAAGGCTGTCAGTAGTCAATTATTTGTTAACGGCCTACAAGATTATGACCTTATGCCGTTTTGAACCCGTTCTGGGTTCAAATCCCAGAACGGGCCAAGTCATATCAGTCAAATCATATCAGTAAGTTTTTGTGTCAAGAAATGTTGCAGCTAAGCTCAGTACTGAAGTAAGCAGTGGTAAAGTTAACAGTATTTCACTTCGTTAAATATAATTAGCATGTTTCAAAGACATTCTGTAAATGTACTCGTACTAATTAGCACAAGATATTTTAAGCACTTACCAGTGCAATGCTGCTGGCGATGATGATATGAGCTTACGATAAGTTATTTTAGGAATTTTCTTACCAATACAGTTCCGTGAACCATGACTGAATGGCATAAAAGCATTTGGTATTTGTCGAGACATAAAACGATCAGGATTAAAATCATTAACATCTTCTCCCCAGTGCTGCGGATTGCGGTGTATGCCCCAGATGCTGATAATTACGTTACTACCTTCCGGTAAAATTATACCCGTAGCTAGAGAAACAAAAAGTGTTTATTATTTTCAAGTATTTATTAAATGGTTGTGTACCTATATGTTTTAAGCTTAAATAAGTTTTTTTTTTATCTTAAACTGTCGTCACATCGGACTGTCAAATGGAAAGAACTAAATACCCGATTGCACTAGAAAATCAACGTCTGCAATAAATACACTTCAACCCATCGCCATGAAAATTGTTATACAATTATATTAAATTCAAAAACAAGCAGCTCAATGTCTGCCGGATTTTTCGGTATGATATAATATTGTATTTATATTGCGTGTTGTAATAATGAGTTTATGTATCATTCTACGAAGCAAATATACTTACGTAGTTTTAAATCTTGCTTACAATATCTTGTGATAAAGGGAACAGGTGGATAAAGTCGCAGTGTTTCGTTTATAACTGCTTTCATATATTTTAATTTGAGCAGATCTTCCACCTGAAGAGACTCTTCTGAATCACTTAAAACTTCTTGAATTCTAAAAGTCATTGCCCGTTTAATTAATGTGGGAAATTCTTAAGTAATATATACTACCGTTTTTAATACTCTAATATATAATATAATCATTAATCAGTGACAGAAAATATTATAAATGTCTCTTAATTAAATTGTCTATACGTACTCTTTGAAAACTCTTTCTTGTACATTTGAATGTTGGGACAATAATAAAATTGTGAAGCAAATTCCTACTGTTGATGTATCAGTACCCGCAAACGCAAGTACAAGTGTCTCTTCCCGTAATTCTTCGTGTGTATACGCTTTATCAGTATTCTTAGAACTCTCTATCATTAACTCTAAGAATGATTTAACATCAACTTTGATTTTATCTGTAGCTGAAAATAGTTTTTTATTTTTTATTTATTTCTTAATAAAATTAAAATAATTATAAAGGTGCATTCTGAATGATCTTACGGCTATAAGCTTCCGCTTCAATTCTATTGTTTTCGTCAATCAGTGCTTTCTTTTTGCAAATAAGCTGAAAAAGAGTTATTTTGAGTTTAAAGTATAACAAATGGCAGGTAAAATAAAGATAAAAAGGCCTTAGATTTACATGTTCCCTGCAATTTTTCTAATTCCTCTGGTATATTATTTACCACAAACAATTCCTGATTAATATATCTTTATTTATAATACAACTCTAAAGATAAACCTGCGAAAAGCGCATACCGCCGATAAATCAGAAATTCGGTATAAAAACGTATTTTGATCACGAATATCACACGAATGTGTACTGGGCTTTGATGAATATATTATAATTCGGACAAACAAGAAGTGTACCTTTTATCGTTAATGTAACTTATGCCTATTAAATAAGTTATATCCAACTTTTTCACTTATTATTATTATTGATGGGTGGCCCGGAAAATGCTCATTTTTCTTTATTCAAACTTACGTCATTCACGAAGTCGTATATTATTTTCTTCGTATGCTCTTGTCTTATATACACGGGCAATAATTTGTAAAGAGCATCAACATGTAACCAAGGTTGACGTAAGCGATCAGTGATGTTTTTAAAGTTTTCTACCATAGCATTGAAGAATGGATGGTCGGGTTGTCGCTGCACATCAACGTTCACACCAAACGCTGTCTCTAATGAAATTTATATTATGTTTAATACATTCTGAAAACGTAGCCATTTAAAATCTTTGCTTTCACTTTTCAGCAGCATTGTCATCAATGTTCTGATGTCATGAAGATTTGAAACATTATATTTTATTTAAAATTTTAACGGACAAGAATAATCATAAAAAATATACCACAAATCGAATCCAATGCATAACGGCTGATATAATCCCAACATGAGATATTTCCTTTTCCAACTTTAGATGCGAGTTTTTTAACTACAGTCTTAGCATGTGTCTCAAAAACTGTCACATATTTGCTTACATATCTTGGAGCAAATGTTGACGCTAAAATTTTGCGCCTACGATGCCAAATATCAACTGCAATGTAAATAATAAGTATTTTATATATTGACACGTTTAAAGCAAACTAACAAAGAATAAGAGTATAAATTTTGTATTTATTAGTATTTATTCTATATTATATTTTTTACCAAGTTATAAATAACAAATTGTAATTTTAACCTCTTAACCTTAATATATATGAATGTACGTTGTTTTTAGATAATAAATGATAATATACCAGGCGCGAATACTATTCCATTGCCGATGAGATGCTTTAAGAATTTGTAAATAAAGTTTTTATTAAATGTTGACCTTAATACTACAATTGCTTGGTCTTCATCCGTTATTCCTGAAAAAAGTTAACTTTAAATTAAGAAAAAAAAATTTAGAGCGGCTTGCACAAGATAAAAGCAAACTGTATTAATGTATAGTTGTGACAAAATACTTTGGATCAACTTTATTTAATGTATTTGCCAATTAAATATAATTTTCTATGTACATAAATGCTTCAACATATGTACATAAAAGCCGAGATGGTCCAGTGGTAAGAACGCGTGCATCTTAACCGATGATCGTGGGTTCAATTTAGCAAATTAGCTTGGAAAAGTTTTTGCGTTTATAGTAGTGCACCGTCATCAAATAAATAAAGTAAAACTTAATTTTTTTCCATAACTCATTAATATACTATATATATTAATAACTAAATTATGCCTATCCTACCACTTACAATTTTGGCCACGCCTGCCAGCTTAAGCGAACAATAAAACATTAATAATCTGCTTACATAGTTACACGCATGATTTTAACTTGCTACTTATAACTAAATTCGTTGGGTCATGTAACGTATAATTAACCTAAAACCTAAAATTAACTTAAAATTTAGTCAACTACTTGATAATACATGGAAATCAACCTTACCACCAAGTAAATATTTTCACTTACCAACAAAAAAAATGTTACCCAACCAAAAACTCATCGCATTATGCGTTCTTTTGAAACATTGTACCGATAAATTCATTAAAACGTTCATCAAATCTGAAATAAAAGAAAAGTAACTTTAAGTATTCGGTTCCCTTTTACATAACTTTATTTCTCATTAAAACATAAGAACATAATTATACATTATTTACACAGTGCAAATACAAAAAAAAAAGTAAAGATTACAAAATCAGTTTAAGTATTGGTTATTAACTATGAAGCAAGTTCATTGTTGTAAGGCGCTGGTCCAAGTAAAAAAAATCTTAGTCTTTCATTATAAAAATATAAGTTAATAGTTTATTTTTAAAACTGTTGAGAGAACTTGCTTCTTTTATTACATAATAGCGCTCCGCTAAATGTTAAAATATTCTTGCTATAATTTATTCCTACATTAGGTTATGTGACATATAGGTGACACGATACAGTGACGAACACGAATTTCTTAGTGTAATTGACCACCAGGTGTATTTTCTATTCTCTAATGAATTTGCTTCAACGGAACGCGTGATCAGACTTGGGACCAAAGGTTTTTACTTGCTTTTTGTAAATAGCTAGCTTAACTCTTTATAAATACTGGTAAAAATGAAAATGCCTTCATAGTAAAAAAGAGGTTCTATTCAAATGTCGAAAGTAAGTTCGTGATTTTATAAACTACTATAAATAAACTTCAGACAGTTTTGTAACATGTACGCTTCAATAAAATGCATCCGTATTAATTGATTGTTTAATAAAAAATATAGATAGATAGATAAACAAACCAATTGGTCCCTTAATATCTTTAAATAATTCAAAATCAATATTCCGCACTGACCTACTTATAATAACTTACAGTATTATTTATAATAGCACTTAGTTATTAAGACAGTTAAATTCTTAAATACATGATATAAGCCAAAGTCATACAAGGCAAGTCATAATACAAGGCAAATATTGCACAAACATTATTTATACACAATGAACTTGGCTCAGATGTATTTTTGCCGTTCGAAACTTGTATAATATATAGATTTCCGACCTCGCTTACACCAAAACAAACTTAAATCGTACGTATTTATAAAAAATACTTGCTTCCCTTTTCAAAAAAATATTTAAGCATTTCAATAAATTGTATCACTTACCTTGTATTATTTAAAAAAACACACTATCTGTGTCTCGTGTTTCTTCATCATTGAGTTTTATGAAGAGAACTGTATTCTGTATTAACTGTTTGAATACATAGTACAAGACAAAGTCGTGTTCCTTCGTTTAATCCTATAATATTGCGTAGGACATATTATAAAACGTTTAACATTCCATCATTTTAACATTTAAATAGACTGATTATGCCATATGATAAACATATAAACAACATTTATATTCTTAAATTATAGTTATTATTTTTATGTCTTAGTCTTAGTCTAGAGTCTAAGATAATCATCTAAGGAATGCTCATAGTAATAATAATATGAGTACCTATTGATTGATACTTATGGGCTTAGTTGATGAAAACAAACAACAAATAAATGAAAAGTACAAGAAAACTTTTTTTAAATCAAGCTTTTATTTAAATGCGCCAAAAAGAAAATAATAAACTTTTCGTTTAACACTTATAACGTCATTATACTAGACAATGTATATGTTATAAAAACTTGTCGCGAGATATAAGTATTCGAAAACTTAATTTGAAAATTTAAAAAATAAAAGCAATTAGGTCAATTTATTTAATTTATTAGTTTTTATCTACACAGTTATATCTCAAAAATAAAATATTTGTTTTTAATTTTTTACTTCTTACTAATTTTTTACTTACTCTCAGTCTGTTCATCTCATTCAACGTATCATTGTTGTTATCTGCCGCTTAATTTCGAACAGTCTAGGTCTTCAATGAGGAGACCTTCTAATGATTTTACACAACTTAAGGCCACGTATGCGTGATCAACAGCTTCGAGCCTATGTATTATACAAGGGCATGGTTGACAGTACTACCCTGCATTTTGTGTAGTGTGCAAGCCCAACATTATATAATTGGCGGAATTCTTTGTTGTGCAGTGTTATTGTTACTATGCCAACCGATGCCGATACAGTCTCGAAAAATTCGACCTCAATATCATAATCGAAGACTCCAAAAACCGCAGTATATCAAAATTTCAGATTGATTTGAGCAACAAAGTTAAGAGTTTATATAATAATAGGTTGAGCAGATAAGCCGTGAAAACGTAACAAACAAACATACTTTCGCATTTATAATATTAACTAATTATTTTGATTGCATTCGAGTAAAGCATTATAATTATAATGGTAAATAATTATTTGTTATTGTAAATTGTATATAATTTACTAGTCCCAGATTCACACGTGTGAAATAATACATAGAACGTTTATATACATACATACATTAATTTTTATTTAAGTAATTAGATTAATAAAATTATTTAACTTTAATTACACTAGAAAAGGTACAGTCACTAAAATGTTGGCAATCGCGTGGCCAATTGTAGATGTTGGCCGAAATGGATATGGATCGCCCATGACACCGAAAAAAATTAACCATTCCTTACCTACCTAAGCTTTAAAAAATCAGATTATGCTTACAAATAAATTAAAACATGAAATATATCTTTTTTACGTTATAGACAGGCGGACGACCCAATGGAACACCTGATGGTATGTGTTCACCAACACCCAAAGACATTGGTAATGAAAGAAATATTAACCAACCTTGCGAACTGGGATGTTATATCCCTTGAGCCTGTTACACTGGCTCACTCCCCCTTGAACACGGAACGCAATAATACTAAGGATTGCTGCTAAGCTGCAGAATATCTAATAAGTGGGTGGTACCCACCGAGATGGGCCTGCACAAAGCCCTACCACCAGTAAATACATTTATACATCAGTAAAATACAATCATTGTTCAATATCACCTACCTTCATTATTTCCTATAAAGCTAATTGCATTTCCGATAATAGGAAAATACGTCAAATCATTTCCAAGTTGCTGGTGTAATTTTACGAATTTATTTGGCTTCCATCGATCCATTATCAGTAAAATTATGACAACCACAATTAAATATTGCACAAACATCATTTATACACAAAGAACTTTTCTCAAATGTATTTTTGTCGCTCGAAACTTACATAATATATGGATTTCCGACCTTGCTATCGCCAATACGAACTTAAATTGTCCCTATATATTATGTATTATTTTATTTGACCAAATATATTTAAAATTTATTATGCCTTAATTATATTAAATTTTAGTGAGAACTGTTATCTCATGGACAGTTTTTATGTTGCATGTTCCAGAGTGAACTCTGCGAATAACTTCGTAATTTTAGCCCCGAAAGGAAATATCGCAAACGTCATTTTTTATGTAAATATTATGTACCTATGATTCTGATATTACAATTAATATTAGTTTTGGAGTCAGAGTCCACAACCTATGTTGCTTATGTAAAAACCTTAGAATTAGATAAAACTGCCAACTAAAATTGTGTACATGTTTTTGAGTGTTAATAAAATGTATTATTATTTATGTTATAGATATAGATAGATAGATGCCGGGGTATTTATGTAACATAATCATATTGTAAGGTTTTACTGATTTTTAATAATTATTTTGAGTTTTAGAAAAAAATGGTAATATTTTTAACTAAATTAACACTGGTTGGAAGCTATCGAGCGAGAAAAGTACGCAACAAAACGTAGTAAATCATCTGACCCGGCAAATTGTCGGGCAATAGCTATCACCTCAGTACTTTGTAAGAAGGGGATGGATCGGATTCTAAACAACCAACTGATCTACTACCTAGAAGATCACTGTCTAATTAATGATCGTCAGTACGGGTTTCGACCAAAACGGTCTACAGGTGATCTTCTAGCGTACGTAACACACCTCTGGGGTGAAGCTATCGACAAGCATGGGGAGTCGTTGGCTGTTAATCTCGATATCTCCAAGGCTTTCGACAGGGTCTGGCACAGAAGTCTTCTTTTCAAGCTGTCGGCCTATGGGCCGGCAGCTTGAAAAGAATATCATTATTACTATTATAGCGTGACAAGAATTTTGTTAGTTAGTTAGTAAGTGAGCGTTAATGTTTTTATAGTAACCTTGTAGTATTTAAGAAGTAAATAATGAGCTCAATGTAAAACGTTTTATTAATCAGACACGAGTGAATGTCAAAAAGACAATTTCAAATAATTCCTTCTAAAATCAAAATATACTTTTAAATATTGACCCCGTTACAAATACCATAATCCTACTGTAATATATTTAAACTTTTGTTGTACATCAACACGGCTTTACTAATAAACGGTCCTGAGCCTGCCTTCGCTCTTTGTCATTAATATTTGACATTCAAAAGAAGAAGATACATCATTTTTTAACTAATCATTTACTAAACAATGTTATTAAATAAACCCAATAGAAGAGTCCAATTATGATTGTATGTCTGTATATAGCAAAGTGAAATTTAGTACCTACGAGTACTCCAGCTAGTTATATAGTACATATAAAAACTTTTAAATAAAAAATAAATGTTGTTATTATTCAATTTTAATAGCATTTTTTAAGTAAATTTCATTAAAAACATATGAAAATGATTACATAACTAAATTTCAATTGTTTCTTAACTATTTTAAATAATTAATCAGTTAAAATAGCTTTATTTTCTAATAAGGAAATAAAATTAACTTATGTAAAACTTTGATAAGTTATTTAAATTTAACTATCCGCGACTTTCTACTTGAACTGTAAAACCATCAACATGCTTCATCATAATGTCAAAGGAAAGTCGAAGTGGATTATTTTTGTCGTATGTGAAATTTGTAGCTGGAGTGAAGCGGTATTGTCGCAGGAGTGTCACCAAGGTTGTAGTTATCGACAGCATCGCATATTGATACCCTGAAATACAATATTAAATTATACTATATAGAACAAGTATGTCAATGATTTGATCAAGATGGAAAGTTTGATGGTCCATAAATCGGACCATGAAACTTTCCATCTATCCTTATACCATTATTAATTTATACGCTTAATTTGCATAATCATAAGGTTGAGCATTGAAAAATCATGGAAATATGTATTTAAAAAAATACTTTCTTGTCTGTAGTAAATTATAAATAATAATATATAATAATTTCCTCGAGACCGAATTCGGCCACGGCGGCTAATCTCAAGAAAAATTAGCTAACTGCACAGGACATATTATAGAGCACGATTGCGCAAACCTCGACCTTATACCTTAGCCACTAGAGCAACGAGGCAGTCCTAGTAGTCAATTATTTGTTATATTAACAAAAACAACAGCCTACAAGACTATGACCTGATGCCGTTTTGAACCCGTCCTGGGTTCAAGTTGTGTCAAGAAAAGTTGCAGCTAAGCTCAGTACTGAAGTAAGCAGTAGTAAAGTTGACAGTATTTCACTTAGTTAAATATAATTAGCATGTTTCAAAGACATTCTGTAAATGTACTCGTACTACTTAGCACAAGACATTTTAGGCATTTACCAGTGCAATGCTGCTGGCGATGATGATATGAGCTTATGATAAGTTATTTTAGGAACTCTCTTACCAATACAGTTCCGTGGGCCATGACCGAATGGCATAAAAGCATTTGGTATTTGTCCAGACATAAAACGATCAGGATTAAAATCATTTACATCTTCTCCCCAGTGCTGAGGATTGCGGTGTATGCCCCAGATGCTGATAACTACGTTACTACCTTCCGGTAAAATTATACCCGCAGCTAGAGAAACAAAAAGAAAAGAAATATTATTTTCAAGTATTTATTAAATATTTATGTACCTATATGTTTTAAGCTTAAATAAGTTTTTTTTATCTTGAAACGTTTTTTTTTATTCATTTTTATGTAATTCAATACGCTATAACGTGCCAGTAAAAATGAACAAATCAAGCAATTCACGTAGGTACTATTAAATTTTGACAGGCGCAATTACCAATACCTATTTTAATAGAAAATATTAATGTATTGAAATATACCATTAAATGTAGCCTTTGTTACCCCCAATTTTTTATGTAATATAGTATACATTAATGAATGTTGCGATATATATTTGTGATTAATAGTCTTAGATACCTTTTATGATGACTTTATACTTATATACCTTTTCATAGAAAAAAGGTTTTAGATTATTTGTGTAATGCAAAATAACGCCATGCTACATAACGCATATAACGCAATATGAGGAGCCAAGCCAAGCCAAAATTGTGCCTCGACAGTTAGTGCCGGGACTGTCGTCACATCGGACTGTCAAATGGAAAGAACTAAATACCCGATGGTAATAGAAAATCAATGTCTGCAATAAATACACTTCAACCCATCGCCATAAAAATTGTTATACAATTATATTAGATTCAAAAACAAGCAGCTCAATTTTTGCCGGATTTTGTTGGTATGATATAATATTGTATTTATATTGTCTGTTGTAATAATGAGTTCATGTATCACTCTACGAAGCAAATATACTTACGTAGTTTTAAATCTAGCTTACAATATCTTGTAATAAAGGGAATAGGTGGATAAAGTCGCAGTGTTTCGTTTATAACTGCTTTCATATATTTTAATTTGAACAGATCTTCCACCTGAAGAGACTTTTCTGAATCACTTAAAACTTCTTGAATTCTAAAAGTCTTTGCCCGTTTCATTAATGTGAAAAAATCTCAAGTTAAGTTTAGTAATTATACCCATAAAAATATTTATTGGTATAATAAATTCCAACATTTTTAATTATCTAATATATGATATAATCATTAATCAGTGACAGAAAATATGATAAATGTCTCCTAATTAAATTATTTATACGTACTCTTTGTAAACTCTTTCTTGTACATCTGAATGTTGGGAAAATAATAAAATTGTGAAGCAAATTCCTACTGTTGAAGTATCAGTACCCGCCAACGCAAGTACAAGTGTCTCTTCCCGTAATTCTTCGAGTGTATACGCTTTATCAGTATTCTTAGAACTCTCTATCATTAACTCTAAGAACGATTTAACATCAACTTTGATGTTATCTGCAGCTAAAAATAGTTTTTTTTTTTAATTTATTTCTTTATAAAATAAAAATAATTCTAAGAGTGTTTTCTGAATGATCGTACAGTTATAAGCTTCTGCTTCAATTCCATCTCTTTCTTCAATGAGTGCTTTTTTTTGGAAATAAGCTGAAAAAAGAGTTATATATTTCGAATCAGTCACACGATCGTCATTACTAAACTATAACAAATGGCAGGTAAAGTAAAGATAAAAAGGCCTTAGATTTACATATTCCCTGCAATTTTTCTAATTACTCTGATATATTATTTACCACAAACAATTCCTGATTAATATAGTTTTATTTATAATATAACACCAAGGATAAACTTCCGAAAAGCACATACCGCCGATGAATCTGAAATTTGTTATAAAGACGTATTTTGACCTACTAATCATGAATCTCGTAGGAGAATGTGTGCTGGGCTTTGTTGAATATATTATAATTCGAATAAACAAGAAGTGTACCTTTTATCGTTAATGTAACTTATTCCTACTAAATAAGTTATATCCAACTATGTCACTTATTATTATTGATGGGTGGCCCGGAAAATACTCATTGTTGTTTATTCAAACTTACGTCATTCAAGAAGTCGTATATTATTTTCTTCGTATGCTCTTGTCTTACATACACGGGCAATAATTTGTAAAGAGCATCAACATGTAACCAAGGTTGACATAACCGAGCAGCGACATTTTTTAAGTTTTCTACCGAAGCATTGAAGAATGGATGGTCGGGTTGTCGCTGCACATCAACGTTCACACCAAACGCTGTCTAATGAAATTTATATTATGTTTAATACATTCTGAAAACGTAGCCATTTAAAATCTTTGTTTTCACTTTTCAGCAGCATTGTCATCAATATTCTGATGTCATGAATATTTGAAACATTATATTTTATTTAAATTTTAACGGACAAGAATAATCATAAAAAATATACCACAAATCGAATCCAATGCATAACGGCTGATATAATCCCAACATGAGATATTTCCTCTTTCAACTTTAGATGCGAGTTTTTTAACTACAATCTTAGCATGTGTCTCAAAAACTATCACATATTTGCTTACATATCTTGGAGCAAATGTTGGCGCTAAAATTTTGTGCCTACGATGCCAAATATCAACTACAATGTAAATAATATGTATTTTATATATTGGCATGTTTAAAGCAAACTTACAAATATTAAGTTACGTTGTTTTTAGATAATAAAGGATAATATACCAGGCGCAAATACTAATCCATTGCCGATGAGATACTTTGAGAATTTGTGTATAAAGTTTTTATTTAATGTTGACCTTAATATTACAATTACTTGGTCTGCATCCGTTATTCCTGAAAAAGTAAACTTCAAATTTCTTAATTTATATTTTTTTGTTCTTAAAAAAATTATGGAGCGGCTTGCACAAGAACAAAACAAACTGTATTAATGTATGGTTGTGACAAAATACTTTGCATCAACTTTATATAATGTATTTTCCAATTAAATATAATTTTCTATGTACATAAATGCTCAACATATGTACATACCAGCCGAGATGGTCCAGTGGTAAGAACGCGTGCATCTTAACCGATGATCGTGGGTTCAATTCAAGTTAGCTTGGAGACGTTTTTGCGTTTATAGTAGTGCACCGTCATCAAATAAATAAATAAAGTAAAACTTAATTATTTTTTTTGCATAGGTCATTAATAAACTTAATATATTAATAACTAAATTATGCCTATTTATTATTTTATTTAAAAACTTCTTGCCCACCACATTGTGTAGTATGACAAAAGGCGGAGTTAATGCCTAGAGGCATTCTCTACCAGTCAACCTTTAGGCTAAGCGGAATTCGTGAAGGCGGTGATTAATAATCAAAAATATACATACATACATACAAATATAACAACAACAAAGAAAATAAAAAACAGAGCTATAATATATATATGAATAATATACATATACACATAAACATACATATATACATATGAATAATAATACATTATAGATGTCAATGATGAAGAGAACTAGGAATTTTCTGTCAAGATATGCTCACGGAGACGAGTTTTGAAAGTGAGTTTAGAGCTGATATGGCTTTCCTGATATGCTCAGGTACTTTGTTACTAAATCGGACAGCTTGAACGGAGTAAGAATGAGAAACCAAACGAGAAGTATGAATAGGAACAGAAAGAAGGTAAGAATCGTTAGAGCGCAGTTGACGATTGTGATTATCACACAAAAATTTGAACCTATCTTTCAAATAATCAGGAGAATAATAAGATATAATAGAAAATATAGGGTTAAAGAGAATAGAGAAAAGAGAAGACAGTAATCGGAAGTGTCTACGTTGTCGAATAGTA
Organism: Nymphalis urticae; assembly: GCA_905147175.2. NCBI lineage: Eukaryota > Metazoa > Arthropoda > Insecta > Lepidoptera > Nymphalidae > Nymphalis > Nymphalis urticae. Next base: position 9,508,969 of record LR989987.1, on the reverse strand, counting down.
AACCATTTTAATTTATCGCGATACTAAGAAATATGATCGAACTTACGAAGACAGAAGATGAAGCGCAAAGAGTTATTTAAGAGACGGTCTAGTTTATTCAGATGAATTTCGTTAAGGTCGGAGTAACATACGTCTGCATAATCAATTATGGGGAAGACCAAAGCGTGTACAAGTAATATCTTAGACTTGATGGGAAGGAAATTTCGAAGTCGATTGAGGCACCTTAACGTGGCTGTGACTGAGTGGCTCATTTCAGAGATATGCACAGATCAGCTTAATGTGGAATCAATATGAAGACCAAGGTCTTTTACATGATGGCGGTAAGAAATATCGATGTCATTGAACAGAACGGGAGATATAAATGTTAAGCCCAGATTAGTGACAAGGCGTGAGCTACCAATAACGATCGCCTGACATTTAAATGGATTGACTTTTATTCAAAATTTTTGAGACCAAGTATTTACACTAGCCAGATATCAATAGTTGCAACAGCATCACTTAGATCATCCAGCGTGGTTGGACAAGAGATCTGCCAGTCGTCGGCGTAAAAATGATAAGAGCAGTTGATGTAAGTTGAAAGTAGATTAATAAACAGAGAGCAAATAAAAGGAGATAAAATACCACCCTGCGGCACGCCAGTTTGAAAATGTAACTAATCAGAGCCTATCCTACCACTTACAATTTTGGCCATGCCTGGCAGGTTAAGCGAAAAATAAAACATCAATAATGTGCTTACATCGTTACACGCATGATTTTAACTTGCTACTTATAACTAAATTCGTTGGGTCATGTAACGTATAATTAACCTAAAACCTAAAATTAACTTCAAATTTAGTCAACTACTTGACAACTGAATACATGGAAATCAACTTTACCACCAACTAAATATTTTAACTTACCAACAAAAAAAATGTTACCCAACCAAAAACTTATCGCATTATGCGTTCTTTTGAAACCTTGTACCGATAAATTCATTAAAACGTTCATCAAAACTGAAATAAAAGAAAAGTAACTTTAAGTATTCGGTTTCGGTTTAAGGAACTTTATTTCTCATTAAAACAAGAACATAATTGTATATTATTTGCACAGTGCAAATACAAAAAAAGTAAAGATTACAAAATCAGTTTAAGTAATAGTTATTAACTAAGAAGCAAGTTCATTGTTGTTAGCCGCTGGTCCAAGTAAAAAATCTTAGTCTTCCATTATTATAAATATAAGTTAATAGTTTTAAAACTGTAGAGAGAACTTGCTTCTTTAAAATATTTCGGAAGTTTATTCTATGATTGCGCTCCTCTAAATGTTAAAATAATCTTGCTATAATTTATTCCTACTATTCTCTAATGCATTTGCTTCAATTGAATCAATCATTGAACGCGTGATCAGACTTAGGACCAAATGTTTTTACTTGCTTTTGTTAATAGCTAGCTTAACTCTTTATAAATATTGGTAAAAATGAAAATGCCTTCATAGTAAAAAAGAGGTTCTATTGAAATATAGAAAGTGAGTGCGTGTTTTTATAATAATAATGTCCTCCAGACCGATTTCGGCCAATCTCAAGAGAGATTAGCCAACTACGCAGGAGATATCATAGTGCACAGGTGCACTCTCTATTCCCTAACTCTCATAATCTGATGGGACGGCAATCCGACACCAACGGCTTTACGTGCTTTCCGAGGCACGGAAGTGAACACACTTCCAACTTCCAGACTCCGGGCTGATACTGAGAATTTTCTGACAGAAAAACCCAATAACATTTTATTGGCCCGACTTGGGAATTGAACCCAGGACCTCCGGGTCTGCGGCCTTACATCAAGCCACTAGACCAACGAGGCAGTCAGTCAAGCATGTTTTTATAAATTACTATAAATAAACTTTAAACAGTTTTGTTACATGTACGCTTCAATAAAATGCATCCGTATTAATTGGTTGTTTTATAAAAAATATAGATACATATAGATAGATAGATAAACAAACCAATTGGTCCCTTAATATATTTAAATAATACAAAAATTAATACTCTGCACTGACCTACTTATAATAACTTACAGTATTAGTTGTTATATCACTTAGTTATAAAGACAGTTAATTTTTTAAATACATAATACAAGCCAAAGTCATTCCGACCTCGCTATCGCCAATACTAACGTAAATTGTACCTATTTATAAAAAATACTTGCCTTCCTTTTCAAAAATTATTTAAACATTTCGTTAAATTTTAATTCTTACCTTATACTATTTCAAAAATACACTATCTGTGTCTCGTGTTTTTTCATCAGTAAATTTTATGAAGAGAACCGTATTCTGTTAATAAGTAAAACCGTTGAACCAGTCGTGTTGTATTTGCTATCCCATAGGATTAAAAGAGCGAGGAAAGGAGTGGATTCGTGTTTGCGCACACACACATGCTCTTTAACGTTGAGATTGGACCAAAAAACTTATTAGAAAGACGTCATCGTCATCACAATTTTATCTTATAATAACGTATAGTATTAGTTATGCTAGTACTTAGTTATTGAGACAGTTAACTGTTTGAATACATAGTACGAGACAAAGTCGTGTTCCTTCGTTTACTCCTAAAATATTGCGTAGGACAGATTATAAAACGATTATAAAAATTACTTTAAAAATTAAAAATAAAATATTTGCTTTTAAAAAAGTTTTGATACTTTTAATTTATTTTTTACTTTTTATTTATCGCTGGACAGCTTTCTCAGTCTGTTCATTTCATTCAACGCATCATTGTGGCAAGGTTGTTTACCGGTTAATTTCGAATAATCTAACTCTTCAATAAGAAAACCTTCTAATGACTTTACACCACTTAAGGCCACGTATGCGTGATCAGCAGCGAAGAGTTTCAACTATAATAAAAGTGCGTGGTCGACCTCAATATCATAATCGAGGACTCTAAAAACCGCAGTACATCAAAATTTCAGACAGATTGGAGCAACGAATTTTAACTCGCATTTGTATTCTTAGCAAGTCCTTTCATTTAATACCCATATTTTTTTTATTTTTTTAACAGAATAGGAAGGCGGACGAGCATATGGGCCACCTGATGGTAAGTGGTAACCAAACGCCCTTAGACATTGGCACTGTACGAAATTTTAGCCATCGCTTACATCGCCAATGCGCCACCAACCTTGGGACCTAAGATTTTATGTCCCTTGTGCCTGTAATTACACTGGCTCACTCACCCTTCAAACCAGAACACATCAATACCAAGTACCGCTGTTTTGCGGTAGAATATCTGATGAGTGGGTCGTACCTACCCAGACAAGCTTGTACAAAGCCCTACCACCAGTTATATTATATTGTAGGAAACCATAAAAAATGTAATCAGCCATCTTTAGAAGTCCGCCATATTGGATTTAGAGTTTACATAATAATAGGTTGAGCAGTTAAACCGTGAAAACATTTATAATATTAACTAATGATTTTAATTACATAGGAGTAATGCATTATAATTATAATGGTAAATAATTATTTGTTATTATTGCATGTATATAATTTACTAGTTCCAGATTCACTCAGGTGAAATTATACAACGTTTATATTAAAGGATAAACATACATGAATTTATTTTTATTTTAGTAATTAGATTAATAAAATTTCTTAACTTAAATTAACTAGAAAAGGTACAGTTACCAAAATGTTGGCAGCTTCGCGTGGCCAATTGTAGATGTTGAATGAAATGGTTATGGATTGCCTATGACACTGTTAAAAAATTAACCATTCCTTACCTACCTAAGCTTTAAAAAAACCGATTATACTTACAAATAAATTCAAACATAAAAAAAAAATGTTATAAACAGGCGGACGAGCCAATGGGACACCTGATGGTAAGTGTTCACCAACGCCTATAGAAATTGGTTATGTAAGAAATAATAACCAACCTTGGGAACTGGAATGTTATATCCCTTGAGCCTGTTACACTGGCTCACTCCCCCTTCTAAACGGAACGCAATAATACTAAGGATTGCTGCTAAGCTAATAAGTGGGTGGAACCCACCCAGATGGGCCTGTACAAAGCCCTATCACCAGTAAATACATTTATACATTAGTAAAATACATACATTGTTCAATATTACCTACCTTCATTATTTCCTATAAAGCTAATTGCATTGCCGATAATAGGATAATACGTCAAATCATTTCAAAGTCGAAAGTGTGTGTGTGTTTTTATAAACTACTATAAATAAACTTCAGACAGTTTTGTAACATGTATGCTTAAATAAAATGCATCCGTATTAATTGGTTGTTTTATAAAAAATATAGATACATATATATAGATAGAAAAACAAACCAATTGGTTCTTAATATCTTTAAATAAAGCAAAAATTAATACTCTGCACTGACCTACTTATAATAACTTATAGTATTAGTTATAATATCACTTAGTTATTAAGACAGTTAACTTTTTAAATACATAATACAAGCCATTCCGTACACAAAGTCATTCCAACCTCGCTATCTCCAATACTAACTTACTAACTAAATAGCTAGCTTAACTTTTTATAAATACTGGTAAAAATGAAAATGCCTTCATAGTAAAAAGAGGTTCTATTCCAATGTAGAAAGTGAGTGCGTGTTTTTATAATAATAATGTCCTCCAGACCGATTTCGGCCACGGCTGCCAACCTCAAGACAGATTAGCCAACTACTCAGGAGATATCATAGTGCACAGGTGCACTCTCTATTTCCTAACTCTCATATATATTATATTTTTAAGATTATAAGAGTTAGGGAATAGAGATTGGCAGCCGTGGCCGAAATCGGTCTGGAGGACTATTGTTATCATTATTACTATTATAGAAGATTAGGAAGATATTATAGATTAAGAATTTTGTAAGTTAGTAAGTGAGCGTTAATATTTGTATAATAACCTAGTATTTAAGAAATAAATAATGAGCTCAATGTAAAACGTTTTATTAATCAGGCACGAGTGAATGTCAAAAAGACAATTTCAAATAATTCCTTCTAAAATCAAAATATACTTTTAAATAATGACCCCGTTACAAATACCATAATCCTATTGTAATATATTTAAACTTTTGTTGTACATCAATGCTTATTTAATAAACGGGCTTAATAAACGGTCATGAGCCTGCCTTCGCTCTTTGTCATTATTATTTTACATTCAAAAGAAGAAGACACATCATTATTTTAGTGATCATTTGCTGACCAACGTTATTAAGTAAACACAATAGAAGAATTCACTTATGATTGTATGTCTGTATATTGCAAAGTGAAATTTAGTACCAACGATTACTTCAGCTAGTTATATAGTACATATAAAAACTTTTAAATAAAAAACTCAATGTTGGTATTATTCAATTTTAATAGCATTTTTTAAGTAAATTTCATTAAAAATATTATTATATGAAAATGATTACATAACTATATTTCAATTGTTTCTTAACTATTTTAAATAATTAATCAGATTAAATAGCTTTATTTTCTAATAACGAAATAAAATTAACTTATGTAAAACTTTGATAAGTTATTTAAATTTAACTATCCGCGACTTTCTACTTGAACTGTAAAACCATCAACATGCTTCATCATAAGCTCAAAGGAAAGTCGAAGTGGATTATTTTTGTCGTATGTGAAATTTGTAGCTGGAGTGAAGCGGTATTGTCGCAGGAGTGTCACCAAGGTTGTAGTTATCGACAGCATCGCATATTGATACCCTGAAATACAATATTAAATTATACTATTTAGATCAAGTATGTCAATGATATGATCAAGATGGAAAGTTTGATGGTCCATAAAATCTGACCATGAAACTTTCCATCTATCCTTATACCATTATTAATTTATACGCTTAATTTAAATAAGGGTTGAGCATTGCAAAATCATTGAAATATGTATTTAAAAAAGTACTTTCTTGTCTGTAGTAAATTATAAATAATAATATATAATAATGTCCTCGAGACCGAATTCGGCCACGGTGGCTAATCTCAAGAGAAATTAGCTAACTGCACAGGACATATTATAGAGCGCAAACCTCTACCTTATACCTTAGATACTAGAGCAACGAGGCAGTCCTAGTAGTCAATTATTTGTTATATTAACAAAAACAACAGCCTACAAGACTTTGACCTGATGTCGTTTTGAACCCGTCCTGGGTTCAAGTTGTGTCAAGAAAAGTTGCAGCTAAGCTCAGTACAGAAGTAAGCAGTAGTAAAGTTGACAGTATTTCACTTAGTTAAATATAAAAAATCAAAATCAAAAATCAAAATACTCTTTATTGTAAACCAGTAAATAAATCACATATACACGATTAGATGAAAGATGTACAAGAGGCGGCCTTATCGCTAACACAGCGATCTCTTCCAGGCAACCTTAAGGTAGAGGAAAACAGATATAGAAAGAGGTAGGGGTGTACAGAGAAGATATAAACATAATAAATAAATACAGTGTAATATTAATATATTAAAAAATAAATAAATAAATAAAATAATGTACAGTACCTGATATCTAAAAGGCATACATATATGTATCTATCTAATTAAATTCAAATTATAATATACAAAAATTAAATTAATGTCTCGCGAAAAAAAAAAACAATAAAATAAGTAAATAATTCTATTAAGTACAGCAATTAAAGTGCAAGATAGTATTGTCTCAAGTAATTTTTAAATGAAGCAAGTGATTGTGCACGTCTTACTTCAACAGGAAGAGAGTTCCACAGACGAATAGCCTGAACAGTAAAAGAGTTTGTATAGAATGAGGTCGAATGAGGAGGGATCTTTAAAAGTAAATTATCTTCTAAACGAAGAGAACGATTGTGACTTGAACCTAAAAATTTGAAATTCTCTTTTAAATAGAGCGGAGTTGAAGGATGAAAGAGTATTGAGTAAAGTACATGGAGTATATGAGTATTCCTGCGATAGCGAATTGGGAGCCACTTGAGCTTTTTGCGAAAGTCGGAGATGTGATCATATTTACGGAGACCAAATATGAAACGAATGCAAAGATTTTGAAGGCGCTCAAGCTTGTTAAGAAGCTCCTCTTTTAAGTCAACAAAGCATGTGTCAGCATAATCGAGAATTGGTAATAGGAGGCTCTGTGCAAGCGAAATTTTGGTGGGGATAGGTAGAAAGTTACGCAACCTTCGGAGTGACCCTACAGCTGAAAACATTTTTCTGCTTATGTTACTCACCTGTGGTTGCCACGATAAATGTTGATCAAAAATAACCATTAAATTTTTGCATTCGGTACTAAACGGTAAATCAACACCATCCAAGCGCACAGTAGGTAAGTTCGAAAAAGAAATGCGCGATATTAATTTGGAACTTCCGATGATAACAACTTGACTTTTTGTAGGGTTTACCTTCAATCCAAAAGATTTTGACCATTTAGCAATTTTATCTAAATTTTCATTTACTGAGTGAATAGTTTTAGCTAAATCGGTAACTTTACTCAGTGAGTATATTTGAAGATCGTCTGCATACAAGTGGTAGAGAGATGTAATATGAGAGGAGATAGAATTAATAAATATTGAAAACAAGAGAGGAGATAACACGCCACCCTGCGGCACGCCAGCAGTAATAGGAGACCAGTTGGAGAAATAACTGTTAACTCCTACACGCTGCCGACGCCCACGCAGGTAAGAATGAAACCAATCAATTACTTGTGGAGATATGTTAAGAGAACCGAGAATAGCAAGAAGGATATCAAAGTCCGCGGTGTTGAAGGCATTACTAAATATAATTAGCATGTTTCAAAGACATTCTGTAAATGTACTCGTACTACTTAGCATTTACCATTAGCAAGACATTTTAGGCATTTACCAGTGCAATGCTGCTGGCGATGATGATATGAGCTTATGATAAGTTATTTTAGGAACTTTCTTACCAATACAGTTCCGTGGGCCATGACCGAATGGCATAAAAGCATTTGGTATTTGTCCAGACATAAAACGATCAGGATTAAAATCATTCACATCTTCTCCCCAGTGCTGAGGATTGCGGTGTATGCCCCAGATGCTGATAGCTACGTTACTACCTTCCGGTAAAATTATACCCGTAGCTAGAGAAACAAAAAGTGTTTATTATTTTCAAGTATTTATTAAATGGTTGTGTACCTAAATGTTTTAGGCTTAAATAAGTTTTTTTTTATCTTAAACTGTCGTCACATCGGACTGTCAAATGGAAAGAACTAAATACCCGATGGCACTAGAAAATCAACGTCTGCAATAAATACACTTCAACCCATCGCCATGAAAATTGTTATACAATTATATTAGATTAAAAAAAAACAGCTCAATGTCTGCCGGATTTTGTTGATATGATATAATATTGTATTTATATTGTGTGTTGTAATAATGAGTTCATGTATCATTCTACGAAGCAAATATACTTACGTAGTTTTAAATCTTGCTTACAATATCTTGTAATAAAGGGAGCAGGTGGATAAAGTCGCAGTGTTTCGTTTATAACTGCTTTCATATATTTTAATTTGAACAGATCTTCCACCTGAAGAGACTTTTCTGAATCACTTAAAACTTCTTGAATTCTAAAAGTTGCCCGTTTAATTAATGTGGAAAATTCTTAAGTAATAAATACTACCATTTTTAATACTCTAATATATAATATAATCATTAATCAGTGACAGAAAATATTATAAATGTCTCTTAATTAAATTATCTATACGTACTCTTTGTAAACCCTTTCTTGTACATCTGAATGTTGGGACAATAATAAAATTGTGAAGCAAATTCCTACTGTTGAAGTATCAGTACCCCCCAACGCAAGTACAAGTGTCTCTTCCCGTAATTCTTCGTGTGTATACGCTTTATCAGTATTCTTAGAACTCTCTATCATTAACTCTAAGAATGATTTAAAATCAAATTTGATTTTATCTGTAGCTGAAAATAGTTTTTTATTTTTTATTTATTTCTTAATAAAATTAAAATAATTATAAAGGTGTATTCTGAATGATCATACGGCTATAGGCTTCCGCTTCAATTCTATCGTTTTCGTCAATCAGTGCTTTCTTTTTGCAAATAAGCTGAAAAAAGAGTTATTTTGAATTTAAACTATAACAAATGACAGGTAAAGTAAAGATAAAAAGGCCTTAGATTTACATATTACTTGCGATTTTTCTAATCACTCTGGAATATTATTTACCACAAACAATTCCTGATTAATATATCTTTATTTATAATACAACTCTATAATATATATAAACCTCCGAAAAGCACATACCGCCGATAAATCTGAAATTTGGTATAAAAACGTATTTTGACCTCCTAATCACGAATATCATAGGAGAATGTGTGCTGGGCTTTTATGAATATATTATAATTCGGACAAACAAGAAGTGTACCTTTTATCGTTAATGTAACTTATGCCTACTAAATAAGTTATATCCAACTATATCACTTATTATTATTATTGATGGGTGGCCCGGAAAATGCTCATTGTTCTTTATTCAAACTTACCTCATTCACGAAGTCGTATATTATTTTCTTCGTATGCTCTTGTCTTATATACACGGGCAGTAATTTGTAAAGAGCATCAACATGTAACCAAGGTTGACATAACCGAGCAGTGATATTTTTTAAGTTTTCTACGAAAGCATTGAAGAATGGATGGTCGGGTTGTCGCTGCACATCAACGTTCACACCAAACGCTGTCTCTAATGAAATTTATATTATGTTTAATATATTCTGAAAACGTAGCCATTTAAAATCTTTGCTTTCACTTTTCAGCAGCATTGTCATCAATATTCTGATGTCATGAAGATTTGAAACATTATATTTTATTTAAAATTTAACGGACAAGAATAATCATAAAAAATATACCACAAATTGAATCCAATGCATAACGGCTGATATAATCCCAACATGAGATATTTCCTTTTCCAACTTTAGATGCGAGTTTTTTAACTACAGTCTTAGCATGTGTCTCAAAAACTGTCACATATTTGCTTACATATCTTGGAGCAAATGTTGGCGCTAAAATTTTGCGCCTACGATGCCAAATATCAACTGCAATGGAAATAATAAGTATTTTATACATTGACACGTTTAAAGCAAACTAACAAAGATTAAGAATACAAATTTTATAATTATTAATATTTATTCTATATTATATTTTTAACGAAGTTATAAATAACGAATTGTAATTTTAACCTCTTAACCTTAATATATATGAAAGTATTAATGTTTTTAGATAATAAATGATAATATACCAGGCGCGAATACTATTCCGTTGCCGATGAGATACTTTGAGAATTTGTGAACAAAGTTTTTATGTAATGTTGACCTTAATACTACAATTGCTTGGTCTGCATCCGTTATTCCTGAAAAAAGTTAACTTTCAATTAATAAGGAATTAAGAAAAAAAATTATAGAGCGGCTTGAACAAGAAAAAATCAAACTATATTAATGTATGGTTGTAACAAAATACTTTGCATCAACTTTATTTAATGTATTTGCCAGTTAAATATTATTTTCTATGTACTTAAATGCTTCAACATATGTACATACAAGCCGAGATGGTCCATTGGTAAGAACGCGTGCATCTTAACCGATGATCGTGGGTTCAATTTAGCAAGTTAGCTTGGAGAAGTTTTTGCGTTTATAGTAGTGCACCGTCATCAAATAAATAAATAAAGTAAAACTTTTTTTTTCCATAAGTCATTAATACACTATATATATTAATAACTAAATTATGCCTATTCTACCACTTACAATTTTGGCCACGCCTGCCAGCTTAAGCGAACAATAAACGCATAATTTTAACTTGCTACTTATAACTAAATTCGTTGGGTCATGTAACGTATAGTTAACCTAAAACCTAAAATTAACTTCAAATTTAGTCAACTACTTGATAACTGAATACATGGAAATCAACCTTACCGCCAAGTAAATATTTTCACTTACCAACAAAAAAAATGTTACCCAACCAAAAACTTATCGCATTATGCGTTCTTTTGAAACATTGTACCGATAAATTCATTAAAACGTTCATCAAATCTGAAATAAAAGAAAAGTAACTTTAAGTATTCGGTTTCGGTTTACATAACTTTATTTCTCATTAAAACATAAGAACATTATTTACACAGTGCAAATACAAAAAAGTAAAGATTACAAAATTAGTTTAAGTATTGGTTATTAACTAAGAAGCAAGTTCATTGTTGCTAGGCGCTGGTCCAAGTAAAAAAAAAAAATCTTAGTCTTTTATAAAACAGATTATAAAACGTTTAACATTCCATCATTTTAACATTTAATTAGACTGGTTATGCTATAAGGTAAACATACAAACAACATTTATATACTTAAATTATAGTTATTATTTTTATGTCCTTTATGCTCGTATCTAATATAATCATCTAAGGATAACTTATAGTAATAATAATACGAGTACCTATTGATATTTATGGGCTTAGTTGATAAAACTAAACAACAAATAAATTAAAAGTAAAATAAACTTTATAATAATCAAGCTTTTAGAAAATTTCAGACAGATTTTAGCAACAAACTTTAACTCGCATTTGTATTCTTAGCAAATCATTTCATTTAATACCCATTTTTTTATAGAATAAGAAGGCGGACGAGCATATGGGCCACCTGATGGTAAGTGGTCACCAAACGCCCTTAGACATTGGCACTGTACGAAATGTTAGCCAACGCTTACATCGCCAATGTGCCACCAACCTTGGGACCTAAGATTTTATGTCCCTTGTGCCTGTAATTACACTAGCTCACTCACCCTTTAAACCGGAACACAGCAATACCTTTGTACTGCTGTTTTGCGGTAGAATATCTGATGAGTGGGTGGTACCTACCCAGATGAGCTTGCACAAAGCCCTACCACCAGTTATAGTATATTGTAGGAAACCGTAAAAAATGTAGTCAGCCATCTTTAGAAGTCCGCCATATTGGATTTAGAGTTTACATAATAATAGGTTGAGCAGTTAAACCGTGAAAACATTTATAATATTAACTAATGAATTTAATTACATACGAGTAATGCATTATAATTATAATGGTAAATAATTATTTGTTATTATTGTATGTATATAATTTACTAGTTCCAGATTCACTCGGGTGAAATAATACAACGTTTATATTGAAGGATAAACATACATAAATTTATTTTTATTTTAGTAATTAGATTAATAAAATTTCTTAACTTCAATTACACTAGAAAAGGTACAGTTACCAAAATGTTGGCAGCTTCGCGTGGCCAATTGTAGATGTTGACCGAAAAGGTTATGGATCACCTATGACACCGTAAAAATAATTAATCATTCCTTACTTACCTAAGCTTGAAAAAAAAAACAGAATATACTTACAAATAAATTCAAACATAAAATATATATTTTTTATGTTATAAACAGGCGGACGAGCCAATGGGACACCTGATGGTAAGTGTTCACCAACGCCTATAGACATTGATAATGTAAGAAATATAAACCAACCTTGGGAACTGGGATGTTATATCCCTTCAGCCTATTACACTGGCTCACTCCCCCTTCAAAACGGAACGCAATAATACTAAGGATTGCTGCTAAGCTGCAGAATATCTAATAAGTGGGTTGAACCCACCTAGATGGGCCTGCACAAAGCCCTACCACCAGTAAATACATTAATATCTCAGTAAAATACAGACATTGTTCAATATAACCTACCTTCATTATTTCCTATAAAGCTAATGGCATTTCCGATGATAGGAAAATACGTCAAATCATTTCCAAGTTGCTGGTGTAACTTTACGAATTTATTTGGCTTCCATCGATCCATTATCAACAAAATTATGACAACCACAATTAAATATTGCACAAACATTATTAATACACAACGAACTTGGCTCGAATGTATTTTTGTCGCTCGAAACTTACATAATATATGGATTTCCGACCTTGTTATCGCCAATACGAACTTAAATTGCCGCTATATATTATGTATTATTTTATTGGACAAAATACATTTAAAAATGGTGTAATTTAATATGCCTTAATTATATTAAATTTTAGTGAGAACTGTTATCACATGGACAGTTTTTATGTTGCATGTTCCAGAGTGAGCTGTGCGAATAACTTAGTAATTTTAGCCCTGAAAGGAAATACCACAAACGTATTTTTTTATGTAAATATTATGTACCTATGATTCTGATATTACAATTAATATTAGTTTTGGAGTCAGAGGTCCACAACCTATGTTGCTTATGTAAACACCTTAGATTTAGATAAAACTGCCAACTAAAATTGTGTACATATTTTTGAGTGTAAATAAAATGTATTATTATTTATGTAATAGATATAGAAAGATAGATGCCGGGGTATTAATATAACATAATCATATTGTATGGTTTTACTGATTTTTAATAATTATTTTAAAATTTTTAGAAAATAATGGTATTATTTTTAAATAAATTATCACTAGTTGGAAACTATCGAGCGAAAAAAGTACGCAACAAAACAACAACACGAAAAAATTGACTCGCTTGATGGTTGTCAGGGTGATTGCAGGAATTCCAATGAAAATTGTAATAGAATTGTAAAATATTAATTAGTATGATTATTTAACAAGTTACGAGTGAAAGAGAATATAATGTTAAAAGTAATTGTGAAAAATTATTTTCCTGGGGTATTTTTACACTTCAGAAGTATGATAAAAAAACCTCGTAAGTAACCGCTTACTATATTTTATTTTGATTAAATACCGATTTGTCACAGGTTTGAATAATAATTTATTTTAAAGAACTTTGTTTAAAATATCGCATTACGCCTACCTTTACTAGAAAATTTAATCGAACTATTCTTTTATTTCTTTCGTTTGTACTTGTTTTTTCAAGTCTAATCGCTCAGAATTAAGTAAAGAAATTAGTACAACATCTGGCCAGGCAAATTATCAGCCAATAGCTATCATTTCATTACTTTGTAAGGTGATGAAACGGATTCTAAATAACCAACTGATCCATTACCTAGAAGATCACTGTCTAATTAATGATCGTCAGTACGGGTTTCGACCAAAACGGTCTACGGGTGATCTTTTAGCGTACGTAACATACCTCTGGGGTGAAGCTATCGACAAGCATGGGGAATCGTTGGCTGTCAGCCTCGATATCTCCAAGGCTTTCGACAAGGTCTGGCACAGAAGTCTTCTCTCCCAGCTCCGCGCATATGGTCTGCCTGCTCAGCCAGCCAGCTTCCTACACAAGCGCAGCTTTCGTGTTTTATTTGATGGTTGCGCTTCACAATTCTATGTAGTGAATGCTGGAGTCCCCCAGGGATCTGTGCTATCTCCCACTCTCTTTCTTTTGCATATCAATGATATGCTTTCTGCATTCATCGTGCAATTTTCTTATTCCTGTATGTTTGTGAGTTTAAGAAAATGGGAAATCCAATCGATGGGCATGTCGAGGCTCCACGACGTGAAGAGGGTGCTGCTAGACGGAGACGATCACGCAGCCGTAACAGCATGTGGAGCCGCCAGCTCGGCAGAGGACTGCGCGCACGCGAAAAGGAACTTTAGCGAGAGCGTTAACGGCTTTGGTGCCTGGAACGGGTGCTCCAAGCCGAGCATGATGCGAGCAACGCGGACGCCAACTGGACAGCGAGCAGCGCGGACGCCGCCTGGACTGCAACCAACACGCACGCCGCCTGGAAAGCGAGCAACGCGGACGCTGCCTGGACAGCGAGCAATGTGGACGCCGCCTGGACAGCGAGCAATGTGGACGCCGCCTGGACAGCGAGCAATGTGGACGCCGCCTGGATAGCAAACGCCATGACCGCCGGGGCACTGAGCAAAGCAGTCACCCCCAGCGCCAGGGCAGCGAGCAACGGGATCGCTGCCTAGACGGTGAGAGGCCAGGCGGACATTGGAAACGCGGTTTCAGCTCTGGGAGTTGTTTAAGGTCATGTAGTCGTGCATTTTCTTCAAAAGTAATTTTTAAGACAATTCACTTATTTAATACCAGGTCTTGGTCAAACTCTAATGAAGACTAAGAATTTAATTTTAATTTAAAAAATAAAATTTTTAAATACTATGTAATGAAAATGTTTGCCTTTTGTTTTAATTTTGTTAGTTAGTTAGTAAGTGAACGTTGAATATGTTTTATTGTAACCTTGTAGTATTTAAGAAATAAATAATGAGCTCAATGTTAAATGTTTTATTAATCAGACACGAGTGAATGTCAAAAAGACAATTTCAAATAATTCCTTCTAAAATCAAAATATACTTTTAAATAATGACCCCGTTACAAATACCATAATCCTATTGTAATATATTTAAACTTTTGTTGTACATCAACACGGCTTTACTAATAAACAGTCCTGAGCCTGCCTTCGCTCTTTGTCATTATTATTTGACATTCAAAAGAAGAAGACATTATTTAACTGATCATTTGCTGACCAACGTTAAGTAAACACAATAGAAGAATTCAATTATGATTGTATGTCTGTATATTGCAAAGTGAAATTTAGTACCAACGATTACTTCAGCTAGTTATATAATACATATAAAAACTTTTAAATAAAAAACTAAATGTTGGTATTATTCAATTTTAATAGCATTTTTTAAGTAAATTTCATTAAAAATATTATTATATGAAATGGATTACATAACTAAATTTCAATTGTTTCTTAACTATTTTAAATAATTAATCAGTTTAAATAGCTTTATTTTCTATTAACGAAATAAAATTAACTTATGTAAAACTTTGATAAGTTATTTAAATTTAACTATCCACGACTTTCTACTTGAACTGTAAAACCATCAACATGCTTCATCATAATGTCAAAGGAAAGTCGAAGTGGATTATTTTGGTCGTATGTGAAATTTGTAGCTGGAGTGAAGCGGTATTGTCGCAGGAGTGTCACCAAGGTTGTAGCTATCGACAGCATCGCATATTGATACCCTGAAATACAATAATAAATTATACTATAT
The DNA here is from genome assembly GCA_905147175.2 of Nymphalis urticae. Lineage (NCBI taxonomy): Eukaryota > Metazoa > Arthropoda > Insecta > Lepidoptera > Nymphalidae > Nymphalis > Nymphalis urticae. The sequence continues at coordinate 9,493,065 of LR989987.1, read as the reverse complement.
AGATCAAGTATGTCAATGATATGATCAAGATGGAAAGTTTGATGGTCCATAAAATCGGACCATGAGACTTTCCATCTATCCTTATAACATTATTAATTTATACGCTTAATTTGCATAAGGGTTGAGCATTGCAAAATCATTGAAATATGTATTTAAAAAAATACTTTCTTGTCTGTAGTAAATTATAAATAATAATATATAATAATGTCCTCCAGATCGATTTCAGCCACTGCGGCTAATCTCAAGAGAAATTAGCTAACTGCACAAGACATATTATAGAGCACGATTGCGCAAACCTCGACCTTATACCTTAGCCACTAGAGCAACGAGGCAGTCCTAAAGGCAGTCAGTAGTCAATTATTTGTTATATTAACAAAAACAACGGCCTACAAGACTATGATCTAATGCCGTTTTGAACCCGTCCTAGGTTCAAATCCCAGAGCGGGCCAAGTCATATCAGTCAAGTCATATCAGTAAGTTTTTGTGTCAAGAAAAGCTCAGTACTGAAGTAAGCAGTGGTAAAGTTGACAGTATTTCACTCAGTTAAATATAATTAGCATGTTTCAAAGACATTCTGTAAATGTACTCGTACTACTTAGCACAAGATATTGTAAACACTTACCAGTGCAATGCTGCTGGCGATGATGATATAAGCATATGATAAGTTATTTTAGGAACTTTCTTATGAATGGCATAAAAGCATTTGGTATTTGTCTAGACATAAAACGATCAGGATTATAATCATTCACATCTTCTCCCCAGTGCTGAGAATTGTGGTGTATGCCCCAGATACTGATAGCTACGTTACTACCTTTCATTAAAATTATACCCGTAGCTAGAGAAACAAAAAGTGTTTATTATTTTCAAGTATTTATTAAATGTTTATGTACCTATATGTTTTAAGCTTAAATAAGTTTTTTTTATCTTGAAAGGATTTTTTTTAAATAATTTTTATGTAATTCATTACGATATAACATATCAGTAAAAATGATCAAATCAAGGAATTCACGTAGGTACTATAAAATTTTGACAGGCTCAAGTACCAATACCTATTTTAATAGAAAATATTATTGTATTGAAATATACCATTAAATGTAGCCTTTGTTACCCCCAATTTTCTATGTAATATTATATAAATTAATGAATGTTGCGATATATGTCTGTGATTAATAGTTTTCGATACCTTTTATCATGGCTTTATACTTATATACCTTTTCATAGAAAAAAGGTTTTATATTATGTGTGTAATGCAAAATAACGCCATGCTACATAACGCACATAACGCAATATGACGAGCCAAGCCAAGCCAAAACTATGCCTCGACAGTTAATGCCGGGACTCGACATCGGACTGTCAAATGGAAAGAACTAAATATTCAATGGCACTAGTAAATCAACGTCTACAATAAATACACTTCAACCCATTACCATGAAAATTGTTATACAAATATATTAGATTCAAAAACAAGCAGCTCAATGTCTGCCGGATTCTGTTGGTATGATATAATATTGTATTTATATTGTGTGTTGTAATAATGAGTTCATGTATCATTCTACGAAGCAAATATACTTACGTAGTTTTAAATTCTGCTTACAATATCTTGCAATAAAGGGAACAGGTGGATAAAGTTGCAGTGTTTCGTTTATAACTGCTTTCATATATTTTAATTTGAGCAGATCTTCCACCTGAAGAGACTTTTCTGAATCACTTAAAACTTCTTGAATTCTAAAAGTTGCCCGTTTAATTAATGTGGAAAATTCTTAAGTAATAAATACTACCATTTTTAATACTCTAATATATAATATAACCATTAATCAATGACAGAAAATATTATAAATGTCTCTTAATTAAATTATCTATACGTACCCTTTGTAAACTGTTTCTTGTACATCTGAATGTTGGGACAATAATAAAATTGTGAAGCAAATTCCTACTGTTGAAGTATCAGTACCCGCCAACGCAAGTACAAGTGTCTCTTCCCGTAATTCTTCGAGTGTATACGCTTTATCAGTATTCTGAGAACTCTCTATCATTAACTCTAAGAATGATTTAAAATCAAATTTGATTTTATCTGTAGCTGAAAATAGTTTTTTATTTTTTATTTATTTCTTAATAAAATTAAAATAATTAAAAAGGTGTATTCTGAATGATCGAACGGCTATAAGCTTCCGCTTCAATTCTATCGTTTTCTTCAATCAGTGCCTTCTTTTTGCAAATAAGCTGAAAAAAGAGTTATTTTGAGTATAAACTATAAAAAATGACTGGTAAAGTAAAGATAAAAAGGCCTTGGATTTACATATTACTTGCGATTTTTCTAATCACTCTGGAATATTATTTACCACAAACAATTCCTGATTAATATATCTTTATTTATAATACAACTCTTAAGATAAACCTCCGAAAAGCGCATACCGCCGATAAATCTGAAATTCGGTATAAAAACGTATTTTGACCTCCTAATCACGAATATCATAGGAGAATGTGTGCTGGGCTTTGATGAATATATTATAATTCGGACAAACAAGAAGTGTACCTTTTATCGTTACTGTAACTTATGCCTACTAAATAAGTTATATCCAACTATATCACTTATTATTATTATTGATGGGTGGCCCGGAAAATGCACATTGTTCTTTATTGAAACTTACGTCATTCACGAAGTCGTATATTATTTTCTTCGTATGCTTTTGTCTTATATACACGGGCAGTAATTTGTAAAGAGCATCAACATGTAACCAAGGTTGACGTAAGCGATCAGTAATGTTTTTAAAGTTTTCTACCATAGCATTGAAGAATGGATGGTCGGGTTGTCGCTGCACATCAACGTTCACACCAAACGCTGTCTCTAATGAAATTTATATTATGTTTAATATATTCTGAAAACGTAGCCATTTAAAATCTTTGCTTTCACTTTTCAGCAGCATTGTTAATAATATTCTGATGTCATGAAGATTTGAAACATTATATTTTATTTAAATTTTAACGGACAAGAATAATCATAAAAAATATACCACAAATTGAATCCAATGCATAACGGCTGATATAATCCCAACATGAGATATTTCCTTTTCCAACTTTAGATGCGAGTTTTTTTAACTACAGTCTTAGCATGTGTCTCAAAAACTGTCACATATTTGCTTACATATCTTGGAGCAAATGTTGGCGCTAAAATTTTGCGCCTACGATGCCAAATATCAACTGCAATGTAAATAATAAGTATTTTATACATTGACACGTTTAAAGCAAACAAACAAAGATTAAGAATACAAATTTGTTATTTATTAGTATTTATTCTATATTATATTTTTTAAGAATTTATAAATATCGAATTGTAATTTTAACCGCTTAACCTTAATATATATGAAAGTACGTTGTTTTTAGATAATAAATTATAATATACCAGGCGCGAATACTATTCCGTTGCTGATGAGATACTTTGAGAATTTGTGAATAAAGTTTTTAGTTAATGTTGACCTTAATATTACAATTGCTTGGTCTGCATCCGTTATTCCTGAAAAAAGTTAACTTTCAATTAATAAGGAATTAAGAAAAAAAATTATAGAGCGGCTTGCACAAGAAAAAATCAAACTATATTAATGTATGGTTGTAACAAAATGCTTTGCATCAATTTATTTAATGTATTTGCCAATTAAATATAATTTTCTATGTACATAAATGCTTCAACATATGTACATACAAGCCGAGATGGTCCATTGGTAAGAACGCGTGCATCTTAACCGATGATCGTGGGTTCAATTTAGCAAGTTAGCTTGGAGAAGTTTTTGCGTTTATAGTAGTGCACCGTCATCAAATAAATAAATAAAGTAAAACTTTATTTTTTTTCATAAGTCATTAATACACTATATATATTAATAACTAAATTATGCCTATTCTACCACTTACAATTTTGGCCACGCCTGCCAGCTTAAGCGAACAATAAACGCATGATTTTAACTTGCTACTTATAACTAAATTCGTTGGGTCATGTAACGTATAGTTAACCTAAAACCTAAAATTAACTTCAAATTTAGCCAACTACTTGATAACTGAATACATGGAAATCAACCTTACCGCCAAGTAAATATTTTCACTTACCAACAAAAAAAATGTTACCCAACCAAAAACGTATCGCATTATGCGTTCTTTTGAAACATTGTACCGATAAATTCATTAAAACGTTCATCAAATCTGAAATAAAAGAAAAGTAACTTTAAGTATTCGGTTTCGGTTTACATAACTTTATTTCTCATTAAAACATTAGAACAGTATTTACACAGTGCAAATACAAAAAAGTAAAGATTACAAAATTAGTTTAAGTATTGGTTATTAACTAAGAAGCAAGTTCATTGTTGCTAGGCGCTGGTCCAAGTAAAAAAAAAATCTTAGTCTTTTATAAAACAGATTATAAAACGTTTAACATTCCATCATTTTAACATTTAATTAGACTGGTTATGCTATAAGGTAAACATACAAACAACATTTATATACTTAAATTATAGTTATTATTTTTATGTCCTTTATGCTCGTATCTAATATAATCATCTAAGGATAACTTATAGTAATAATAATACGAGTACCTATTGATATTTATGGGCTTAGTTGATAAAACTAAACAACAAATAAATTAAAAGTAAAATAAACTTTATAATAATCAAGCTTTTAGAAAATTTCAGACGGATTTTAGCAACGAACTTTAACTCGCATTTGTATTCTTAGCAAGTCATTTCATTTAATACCCATTTTTTTATAGAATAAGAAGGCGGACGAGCATATGGGCCACCTGATGGTAAGTGGTCACCAAACGCCCTTAGACATTGGCACTGTACGAAATGTTAGCCAACGCTTACATCGCCAATGTGCCACCAACCTTGGGACCTAAGATTTTATGTCCCTTGTGCCTGTAATTACACTAGCTCACCCACCCTTTAAACCGGAACACAGCAATACCTTTGTACTGCTGTTTTGCGGTAGAATATCTGATGAGTGGGTGGTACCTACCCAGATGAGCTTGCACAAAGCCCTACCACCAGTTATAGTATATTGTAGGAAACCGTAAAAAATGAAGTCAGCCATCTTTAGAAGTCCGCCATATTGGATTTAGAGTTTACATAATAATAGGTTGAGCAGTTAAACCGTGAAAACATTTATAATATTAACTAATGATTTTAATTACATACGAGTAATGCATTATAATTATAATGGTAAATAATTATTTGTTATTATTGTATGTATATAATTTACTAGTTCCAGATTCACTCGGGTGAAATAATACAACGTTTATATTGAAGGATAAACATACATAAATTTATTTTTATTTTAGTAATTAGATTAATAAAATTTCTTAACTTCAATTACACTAGAAAAGGTACAGTTACCAAAATGTTGGCAGCTTCGCGTGGCCAATTGTAGATCTTGACCGAAACGGTTATGGATCGCCTATGACACCGTAAAAATAATTAACCATTCCTTACCTACCTAAGCTTTAAAAAAAAAAAAAAACAGAATATACTTACAAATAAATTCAACAATAAAATATATATTTTTTATGTTATAAACAGGCGGACGAGCCAATGGGACACCTGATGGTAAGTGTTCACCAACGCCTATAGACATTGATAATGTAAGAAATATTAACCAACCTTGGGAACTGGGATGTTATATCCCTTCAGCCTATTACACTGGCTCACTCCCCCTTCAAAATGAAACGCAATAATACTAAGGATTGCTGCTAAGCTGCAGAATATCTAATAAGTGGGTGGAACCCACCTAGATGGGCCTGCACAAAGCCCTACCACCAGTAAATACATTTATATCTCAATAAAATACAGACATTGTTCAATATCACCTACCTTCATTATTTCCTATAAAGCTAATTGCATTTCCGATAATAGGAAAATACGTCAAATCATTTCCAAGTTGCTGGTGTAACTTTACGAATTTATTTGGCTTCCATCGATCCATTATCAACAAAATTATGACAACCACAATTAAATATTGCACAAACATTATTAATACACAACGAACTTGGCTCGAATGTATTTTTGTCGCTCGAAACTTACATAATATATGGATTTCCGACCTTGTTATCGCCAATACGAACTTAAATTGTCCCTATATATTATGTATTATTTTATTGGACAAAATACATTTAAAAATGGTGTAATTTAATATTCCTTAATTATATTAAATTTTAGTGCGAACTGTTATCTCATGGACAGTGTTTATGTTGCATGTTCCAGAGTGAGCAATAACTTAGTAATTTTAGCCCGGAAAGGAAATACCGAAAACGTCATTTTTTATGTAAATTTTATGTACCTATGATTCTGATATTACAATTTATATTAGTTTTGGAGTCAGAGGTCCACAACCTATGATACTTATGTAAAAACCTTTGATTTAGATAAAACTGCCAACTAAAATTGTGTACATGTTTTTGAGTGTAAATAAAATGTATTATTATTTATGTAATAGATATAGAAAGATAGATGCCGGGGTATTTATATAACATAATCATATTGTATGGTTTTACTGATTTTTAATAATTATTTTGAAAATTTTAGAAAATAATGGTAATATTTTTAAATAAATTAACACTGGTTGGAAACTATCGAGCGAGAAAAGTACGCGACAAAACAACAACACGGAAAAATTGACTGGCTTGATGGTTGTCAGGGTGATTTCAGCAATTCCAATGAAAATTATAATAGAATTGTAAAATATTAATTGGTATTATTATTTAACAAGTTACGAGTGAAAGAGAATATAATGTTAAAAGTAATTGTGAAAAATTATTTTTCTGGGGTATTTTTACACTTCAGAAGTATGATAAAAAAACCTCGTAAGTAACCGCTTACAATATTTTATTTTGAGTAGGGTACAGTCGCCAAGTAACGTCCCCTTGTAAAAAATATTTTTTTTAAATAATATGCTAGGTGTAATGATAAATAAAACATCAGAGTTAAGTTGAAACATTTCTTTATTATTTTGAACAATCAAAAACTTCATAACTCTGTTACTTTTTCTACAAAAATAACTTTAACAAAAAACTGGAAATTCTGAGAATATTTTTTTAGACGCCTAATTACGTCCCCGGGACGATATTGAGATCACAATAATCAGTACGTAAACTTATTTTTTTTCTTTAAAAGTAATTATTAATTATTATATGTAATTAGACATTTATTAATCTTTGGTATAGTTTAAGTAATTTTGATTCTTTAAACAGATTGCACAAGTAAAATTTATTTTTGGATTTTCAAGACAATCCATTTCTGACATACTGGGCATTCAGCGTCGTCGTTGTCACTATCTTAGTAGAGACTGAAATTGGGTCTTCTTCGGATGTGTCCTTGCCAGAAGATTGATTTTCACGTCGCTTTTTGGTTTTCTTTTTGTTGCTTCCTGTCGTATTTTTCTTTAAATTTCTAACCACCTTTTTTCCCTGTTTTTATTTCATCTTTTTCATTTTTTTTTTCTTTTCTGCGTCTGTTATTTATTGTTTATGCGGTGAAGCCAATTGGAACAGGTTGTATGTCAGCTGGAGCTATAAACGGAGAGGAAAGGTTACTTAACCTAGGTGATGCCGTTGGTGTTCTGTGTTGGTGTATGTTGGTGATCTTTTAAAGTGGCTCTTGACCCATTAAATAACTTAACTGCCTTTTATACTCTATTTATTTAGTTCGGACAGCTTCGGAAAGCTACAGAAAAAAGTAAGCCTAACGACAGATGAAATGACCTAAATACCGTCCCGGGGGCGATATTAGGCTCATGTGAGGGGACGATATTAAGAATTTGTCAAGTTTGTGGATATCATCCATCAAACAAAATACACTTGTCAACATAAATACAATTTAAATCAATTTAAATCAAAGAAATAACAATAAAATAGTCAAGCATTTCATTACAATAACTTAAATACATTCATATTTAAACAGAAGTCATAGTATTTTGTTTAAAAACTCACCTTAGACAGTTTTTTCTTTTTTTAAATATCTTGCGCCAGGAGCTACGTTTCACCGTCAAACTTGTAAAAAGGCCGACTGACATAACCAACTTTAGATTTGACGTATTAAAATTAGATGGCGTTATTTAGAAAAAGATATACCGGCGGGGACGAAATTAAGCTCGGGAACGGAATTTGGCACTGTACCTTAAATACCGATTTGTCACAGGTTTGAATAATAATTTATTTTAAAGAACTTTGTGTAACGAGTCAAGGAAAAATAAAGATGCTTATTTTCACAAATCACTTTTTTATTGCAGAATTTATAATTATAAATAACTTTTATAACAATATGACTGGTTGTTATTATACAGACAATTTAACTTTGCGTAATGAATCATTCCCTTCCGAGCAAGGCATTTATATACCCCATGCAATCCACTCCTATCTCCACCTCTCCTCTATCTCCACCTCTCCTCTACCCGCCTCACACTTCACACCTCTACACTAGCGCCTCCTCTCCAACACCTGCTCCTCACTTCACTTTACTCGTTACATTTGTTTAAAATATCGCATTACGCCTACCTTTACTAGAAAATTTAACCGAACTATTCTTTTATTTCTTTCGTTTGTACTGGTTTTTTCAAGTCTAATCGCTCAGAATTAAGGAAATAAATTTATCTGACCAGGCAAATTATCGGCCACTAGCTATCACCTCAGTACTTTGTAAGGTGATGAAACGGATTCTAAACAACCAACTGATCCATTACCTAGAAGATCGCTGTCTAATTAAAGATCGTCAGTACGGGTTTCGACCAAAACGGTCTACAGGTGATCTTTTAGCGTACGTAACATACCTCTGGGGTGAAGCTATCGACAAACATGGGGAATCGTTGGCTGCTTTCTTTTGCATATCAATGATATGCTCTCTCTCGTTTCATTCATTGCTATGCAGACGATAGTACAGTGCATGGTGGATACCACGGACGCGGATTGGGTAGGCGAGCGGAAATTGAGGAGACGCGGGAGGATCTTGTCATTGAACTCTATAGGACATTAGAGCTTATAGCCAAATGGGGCTCTGACATCTTAATGAGTTTAATGCCAAGAAAACACAGGTATGCGCTTTCACAGAGAAAAAGTCACCATTTTCCCCTCTTCCCTCCCTCTGTGGCACTCCGCTGGTGTGCAGCAAAATTGCCATGCTGGGGATGGACGTTCGCTGCTATCATAGTCCAAGGGATTACATCGAGGCTGTTATAAATACTGCTTCACGGAAACTCGGAATTTTGAACAACTGTGCCTGTTGTACAAAACACAGGTGAGGTCTTGCGTTGAATATTGCTCGCACCTTTGGGATGGCTCCGCTAAGTACCTACTTGAGGCCTTAGATCGGTTGCAGCGACGTGCGGTCCGGTTGCTATCGACTGTTTCACGGCGAGTGCTCCGAGAAATTATTCTCTCTAATTCCTGCTTCCCCCTTTGTTCAAAAGTCTACGCGTGCTGTCTCTCCATGTCAACGCCTAACTGTGTCATCAATTCCATTGCGCACAAAAAAATTTGGCAACTCCTTTCTTTGTCGCACTTCCAAAAAATGGAATTCCTTACCAGCTCACGTATTCCCCTCCTCTTACAACCCGGGTTCCTTCAAACGAGCCGTGAAGAGCCATCTTGCGGGCCGGCAAGGCGAAGGCGGGTAGTGCAGAACCCTCTTACCGACTTTACTGGCCGTCGTTGCGTTAAGACTCTACTACCACTTACTATCAAGTGGAGTAGAGTCATTTGCCTTCCCGGTAAATATAAAAAAAAATAAAAAATTGTACAACATTCAAGAGCTTGTCAGTTACGGTTTGACCTCTAGAAGCAAATAAAACATCTAAATGTATATGTAGACTTATAATTTTCTTATTCCCGTATGTTTGTGAGTTTAAGAAAATGTAAAATCCAATCGTTGGGCGTGTAGAGGCTCCACGACGTGAAGAGGGTGCTGCTAGATGGAGACGATCACTGGGCCGTCACAGCATGTGGAGCCGCCAGCTCGGCAGAGGACTGCGCGCACGCGAAAAGGTACTGGAGCGAGAGCGTTAACGGCTTTGGTGCCTGGAACGGGTGCTCCAAGCCGAGCATGATGCGAGCAACAAGGACGGTGCCTAGACGGCGAGCAACGTGGATGCTGCATGGACAGCGAGCAATACGGACGCCGCCTGGATAGCAAACGACATGACCGCTGGGGAACCAGCAAAGCAGTCACCCCCAGCGCCAGGGCAGCGAGCAACGGGATCGCTGCCTGGACGGTGAGAGCCCAGGCGGACATTGGAAACGCGGCTTCAGCCCTGGGAGTTGTTTAAGGTCATGTAGTCGTGCATTTTCTTCAAAAGTAATTTTTAAGACAATTCACTTATTTAATACCAGGTCTTGGTCAAACTCCAATGAAGACTAAGAATTTAATTTTAATTTAAAAAATAAAATTTTATAACACTATGTAATGAAAATGTTTGCCTTTTTTTTTAATTTTTTTAGTTAGTTACCACATACCATACTTAATACATATACATACATAAATATGGTAATATATTTAAACAAAAGTTTAAATATATTACCATAATCCTATTGTAATATATTTAAACTTTTGTTGTACATCAACAAGGCTTTACTAATAAGCGGTCCTGAGCCTGCCTTCGCTCTTTATCATTATTATTTGACATTCAAAAGAAGAAGACACATCATTATTTAACTGATCATTTGCTGACCAACGTTATTAAGTAAACAATAGAAGAATACAATTATGATTGTATGTCTGTATATTTCAAAGTGAAATTTAGTACCTACCAGTACTTCAGATAGTTATATAGGGAGTACATATAGAAACTTCTAAATAAAAAATTAAATGTTGTTCAATTTTAATAGCATTTTTTAACTAAATTTCATTAAAAATATATTATATGAAAATGATTACATAACTAATTTTCAATTGTTTCTTAACTATTTTAAATAATTAATCAGTTTAAATAGCTTTATTTTCTAATAACGAAATAAAATTAAATTATGTAAAACTTTGATAAGTTATTTTAAATTTAACTAACCGCGACTTTCTACTTGAACTGTAAAACCATCAACATGCTTCATCATAATGTCAAAGGAAAGTCGAAGTGGATTATTTTTGTCGTATGTGAAATTTGTGGCTGGAGTGAAGCGGTATTGTCCCAGGACCACCAAGGTTGTAGCTATCGACAGCATCGCATATTGATACCCTGAAATACAATAATAAATTATACTATATAGATCAAGTATGTCAATGATATGATCAAGAAGGAAAGTTTGATTTTCCATAAAATCGGACCATGAGACTTTCCATCTATCCTTATATCATTATTAATTTATACGCTTAATTTGCATAAGGGTTGAGCATTGCAAAATCATTGAAATATGTTTTTAAAAAAATACTTTCTTGTCTGTAGTAAATTATAAATAATAATAATATATAATAATGTCCTCCAGATCGATTTCAGCCACGGCGGCTAATGTCAAGAGAAAATAGCTAACTGCACAAGAAATATTATAGAGCACGATTGCGCAAACCTCGACCTTATACCTTAGCCACTAGAGCAACGAGGCAGTCCTAAAGTAGTAGTCAATTATTTGTTATATTAACAAAAACAACGGCCTACAAGATTATGACCTTATGCCGTTTTGAACCCGTTCTGGGTTCAAATCCCAGAACGGGCCAAGTCATATCAGTCAAATCATATCAGTAAGTTTTTGTGTTAAGAAATGTTGCAGCTAAGCTCAGTACTGAAGTAAGCAGTGGTAAAGTTGACAGTATTTCACTTCGTTAAATATAATTAGCATGTTTCAAAGACATTCTGTAAATGTACTCGTACTAATTAGCACAAGATATTTTAAGCACTTACCAGTGCAATGCTGCTGGCGATGATGATATGAGCTTACGATAAGTTATTTAAGGAATTTTCTTACCAATACAGTTCCGTGAACCATGACTGAATGGCATAAAAGCATTTGGTATTTGTCCAGACATAAAACAATCAAGATTAAAATCATTCACATCTTCTCCCCAGTGCTGAGGATTGCGGTGTATGCCCCAGATATTGATAATTACGTTACTACCTTCCGGTAAAATTATACCCGTAGGTAGAGAAACAAAAAGTGTTTACTATTTTCAAGTATTTATTAAATGGTTGTGTACCTATATGTTTTAAGCATAAATAAGTTTTTTTTATCTTAAAACGATATTTATTTAAATAATTTTTATGTAATTCAATACACTATACCCTATCAGTAAAAATGATCAAATCAAGGAATTCACGTAGGTACTATAAAATTTTGACAGGCGCAAGTACCAATACCTATTTTAATAGAAAATATTATTGTATTGAAATATACCATTAAATGTAGCCTTTGTTACCCCCAATTTTCTATGTAATATTATATAAATTAATGAATGTTGCGATATATGTTTGTGATTAATAGTCTTCGATACCTTTTATCATGGCTTTATACTTATATACCTTTTCATAGAAAAAAGGTTTTATAGTATGTGTGTAATGCAAAATAACGCCATGCTACATAACGCACATAACGCAATATGACGAGCCAAGCCAAGCCAAAACTATGCCTCGACAGTTAGTGCCGGGACTCGACATCGGACTGTCAAATGGAAAGAACTAAATATTCAATGGCACTAGTAAATCAACGTCTACAATAAATACACTTCAAATATTTTTTTGGAGTGAAATTTGTTATAAAGACATAATGTTACATTGTGACAAACAAGAATTGTATCTTTTATCGTTAATGTAACTTATTCCTACTAAATAAGTTATATCCAACTATATCAATTATTACTATTAATGGGTGGCCCAGAAAATGCTCATTATTCTTTATTCAAACTTACGTCATTCACGAAGTCGTATTATATTTTCTTCGTATGCTCTTGTCTTACATACACGGGCAATAATTTGTATAGAGCATCAACATGTAACCAAGGTTGACATAAGCGAGCAGCACCATTTTTTAAGTTGTCTGCGAAAGCATTGAAGAATGGATGGTCGGGTTGTCGCTGCACATCAACGTTCACACCGAACGCTGTCTCTAATGAAATTTATATTATGTTTAATATATTCTGAAAACGTAGCTATTTCAAATCTTTGCTTTCACTTTTCAGCAGCATTGTCATCAATATTCTGATGTCATGAAGATTTGAAACGAACAAGCCATTAGTCAATTAGATTGGTTACAGTTTGAAAAATACATACCATGACTATAAAAAAGATACATGACATATTATATTTAAAATTTTAACGGACAAAAATAATCATAAAAAATATACCACAAATCGAATCCAATGCATAACGGCTGATATAATCCCAACATGAGATATTTCCTTTTTCAACTTTAGATGCGAGTTTTTTAACTACAATCTTAGCATGTGTCTCAAAAACTGTCACATATTTGCTTACATATCTTGGAGCAAATGTTGGCGCTAAAATTTTACGCCTACGATGCCAAATATCAACTGCAATGTAAATAATAAGTATTTTATACATTGACACGTTTAAAGCAAACTAACAAATATTAAGTTACGTTGTTTTTAGATAATAAATGATAATATACCAGGCGCGAATACCGTTGCCGATGAAATACTTTGAGAATTTGTGAACAAAGTTTTTATTTAATGTTGACCTTAATATTACAATTGCTTGGTCTGGATCCGTTATTCCTGAAAAATTTAACTTAATTTTTTTTAATTTATAATTTTTTTTTCTTAAAAAAATTACACAAGAACAAAAAAAAACTATATTAATGTATGGTTGTGACAAAATACTTTGCATCAATTTTATTTAATGTATTTGCAGTGGAAAGGACGCGTGCATCTTAACCGATGATCGTGGGTTCAATTCAAGTTAGCTTGGAGACGTTTTTGCATTTATAGTAATGCACCGTCATCAAATAAATAAATAAAGTAAAACTTAATTATTTTTTGCATAGGTCATTAATATACTTAATATATTAATAGCTAAATTATGCCTATCCCATCACTTACAATTTTGGCCACGCCTGGCAGCTTAAGCGAAAAATAAAACATTAATAATCTGCTTACATAGTTACACGCATGATTTTAACTTGCTACTTATAACTAAATTAGATGTGTCATGTTACCTAAAATTAACTTCAACCGAATACATGGAAATCAACCTTACCACCAAGTAAATATTTTAACTTACCAACAATAAAAACGTTACCCAACCAAAAACTTATCGCATTATGCGTTCTTTTCAAACATTGTACCGATAAATTCATTAAAACGTTCATGAAATCTGAAATAAAAAAAAGGTAATATTAAGTATTCGGTTCTCATTAAAACAAGAACATAATTGTACATTATTTAGACAGTGCAAATACAAAAAAAAGTTAAGATTACAAAATCAGTTTAAGTAATGGTTATTAACTAAGAAGCAAGTTCATTGTTGCTAGGCGCTGGTCCAAGTAAAAAAAAACTTAGTCTTTCATTATTATAAATATAAGTTAATAGTTTATTTATAAAAATGTTAAGAGAACTTGCTTCTTTAACATATTTCGGAAGTTTATTCTATGATTGCGCTCCTCTAAATGTTAAAATATTCTAGCTATAATTTATTCCTACATTAGGTTTTAAAATTGTAATAGAATTGTAAAACAAATTAAAAATCAAAATACTCTTTATTGTACACCAGTAAATAAATCACATATACACGGTTAGATGAAAGATGTACAAGAGGCGGCCTTATCGCTAACACAGCGATCTCTTCCAGGCAACCTTAAGGTAGAGGAAAACAGATATAGAAAGAGGTAGGGGTGTACAGAGAAGATATAAACATAATAAATAAATACAGTGTAATATTAATATATTAAAAAATAAATACATAAATAAAATAATGTACAGTACCTGATATCTAAAAGGCATACATATATGTATCTATCTAATTAAATTCAAATTATAATATACAAAAATTAAATTAATGTCTCGCGAAAAAAAAAAAACAATAAAATAAGTAAATAATTCTATTAAGTACAGCAATTAAAGTGCAAGATAGTATTGTCTCAAGTAATTTTTAAATGAAGCAAGTGATTGTGCACGTCTTACTTCAACAGGAAGAGAGTTCCACAGACGAATAGCCTGAACAGTAAAAAAGTTTGTATAGAATGAGGTCGAATGAGGAGGGATCTTTAAAAGTAAATTATCTTCTAAACGAAGAGAACGATTGTGACTTGAACCTAAAAATTTGAAATTCTCTTTTAAATAGAGCGGAGTTGAAGGATGAAAGAGTATTGAGTAAAGTACATGGAGTATATGAGTATTCCTGCGATAGCGAATTGGGAGCCACTTGAGCTTTTTGCGAAAGTCGGAGATGTGATCATATTTACGGAGACCAAATATGAAACGAATGCAAAGATTTTGAAGGCGCTCAAGCTTGTTAAGAAGCTCCTCTTTTAAGTCAACAAAGCATGTGTCAGCATAATCGAGAATTGGTAATAGGAGGCTCTGTGCAAGCGAAATTTTGGTGGGGATAGGTAGAAAGTTACGCAACCTTCGGAGTGACCCTACAGCTGAAAACATTTTTCTGCTTATGTTACTCACCTGTGGTTGCCACGATAAATGTTGATCAAAAATAACCATTAAATTTTTGCATTCGGTACTAAACGGTAAATCAACACCATCCAAGCGCACAGTAGGTAAGTTCGAAAAAGAAATGCGCGATATTAATTTGGAACTTCCGATGATAACAACTTGACTTTTTGTAGGGTTTACCTTCAATCCAAAAGATTTTGACCATTTAGCAATTTTATCTAAATTTTCATTTACTGAGTGAATAGTTTAATTAAAAATTGTTGTAAAAATAATAAACACAAAGATAGGCACAGCACAGCACAGAGTAGAATGAGAAGAACGAAGTATGAAGAAAAGTTTAGATGCAAGAAGGAAGTATGACTTATTACAAAGACTTAAGGTGCAAAATCGTGTAGCAAATTACAAGCGAGAAGCGACGTGCGTTCAGTACGAGATCTAGGATTCGACTCCTGGCGGAAGGCGGCCGACTGCCGAGCCTTACGTGTGAAAGAGGAGAAAATGTTAAAAGTAATTTGAATAATTTGTTTTACCGGGGTATTTTTGCACTTCAGAAGTATGATAAAAAAACCTCGTAAGTAACCAACCA
This sequence comes from Nymphalis urticae, assembly GCA_905147175.2. Lineage (NCBI taxonomy): Eukaryota > Metazoa > Arthropoda > Insecta > Lepidoptera > Nymphalidae > Nymphalis > Nymphalis urticae. The sequence continues at coordinate 9,476,910 of LR989987.1, read as the reverse complement.
CACGGACGCCGCCTGGAAAGCGAGCAACGCGGACGCTGCCTGGACAGCGAGCAATGTGGACGCCACCTGGATAGCAATCGACATGACCGCCAGGGCAACGAGCAAAACAGTCAGGGATCGCTGCCTGGACGATGACAAGAGGCCAGGCGGACATTGAAAACGCGGCTTCAGCTCTGAGAGTTGTTCATGATCATGTAGTCGTGCATTTTCTTCAAAAGTAATTTTTAAGTCAATTCACTTATTTAATACCAGGTCTTCGTCAAACTCCAATGAAGACTAAGAATTTAATTTTAATTTAAAAAATAAAATAAAATAGCGGTACTCAGCGAGTCTGGAAGTTGGTAGTGTGTACACTCCCATGCCTTGGAAAGCACGTAAAGCCGTTGGTCCTGCACCTGAACTCTTTTCGGTCGTGTCGGAGTGCCGTCCAATCGGATTATAAGAGTTAGGGAATAGAGATTGGCAGCCGTGGCCGAAATCGGTCTGGAGGACTATTGTTATCATTATTACTATTATAGAAGATTAGGAAGATATTATAGAATAAGAATTTTGTTAGTTAGTTAGTAAGTGAGCGTTAATATTTGTAGAATAACCTTGTAGTATTTAAGAAATAAATAATGAGCTCAATGTTAAACGTTTTATTAATCAGACACGAGTGAATGTCAAAAAGACAATTTCAAATAATTCCTTCTAAAATCAAAATATACTTTTACATAATGATGCCGTTACAAATACCATAATCCTATTGTAATATATTTCAACTTTTGTTGTACATCAACACGGCTTTACTAATAAACGGTCCTGAGCCTGCCTTCGCTCTTTGTCATTAATATTTGACATTCAAAAAAAGAAGACACATCATTTTTTAACTGATCATTTGCTGACCAACGTTATTAAGTAAACACAATAGAAGAATTTAATTATGATTGTTTGTCTGTATAAAAGTGAAAATTAGTACCTACGAGTACTTCAGCTAGTTATATAGTACATATAAAAACTTTTAAATAAAAAATAAATGTTGTTATTATTCAATTTTAATAGCATTTTTTAAGTAAATTTCATTAAAAACATATGAAAATGATTACATAACTAAATTTCAATTGTTTCTTAACTATTTTAAATAATTAATCAGTTAAAATAGCTTTATTTTCTAATAAGGAAATAAAATTAACTTATGTAAAACTTTGATAAGTTATTTTAAATTTAACTATCCGCGACTTTCTACTTGAACTGTAAAACCATCAACATGCTTCATCATAATGTCAAAGGAAAGTCGAAGTGGATTATTTTTGTCATATGTGAAATTTGTAGCTGGAGTGAAGCGGTATTGTCGCAGGAGTGTCACCAAGGTTGTAGTTATCGACAGCATCGCATATTGATACCCTGAAATACAATATTAAATTATACTATATAGAACAAGTATGTCAATGATTTGATCAAGATGGAAAGTTTGATGGTCCATAAATCGGACCATGAAACTTTCCATCTATCCTTATACCATTATTAATTTATACGCTTAATTTGCATAATCATAAGGTTGAGCATTGAAAAATCATGGAAATATGTATTTAAAAAAATACTTTCTTGTCTGTAGTAAATTATAATAATATATAATAATGTCCTCGAGACCGAATTCGGCCACGGCGGCTAATCTCAAGAAAAATTAGCTAACTGCACAGGACATATTATAGAGCACGATTGCGCAAACCTCGACCTTATACCTTAGCCACTAGAGCAACGAGGCAGTCCTAGTAGTCAATTATTTGTTATATTAACAAAAACAACAGCCTACAAGACTATGACCTGATGCCGTTTTGAACCCGTCCTGGGTTCAAGTTGTGTCAAGAAAAGTTGCAGCTAAGCTCAGTACTGAAGTAAGCAGTAGTAAAGTTGACAGTATTTCACTTAGTTAAATATAATTAGCATGTTTCAAAGACATTCTGTAAATGTACTCGTACTACTTAGCACAAGACATTTTAGGCATTTACCAGTGCAATGCTGCTGGCGATGATGATATGAGCTTATGATAAGTTATTTTAGGAACTCTCTTACCAATACAGTTCCGTGGGCCATGACCGAATGGCATAAAAGCATTTGGTATTTGTCCAGACATAAAACGATCAGGATTAAAATCATTTACATCTTCTCCCCAGTGCTGAGGATTGCGGTGTATGCCCCAGATGCTTATAGCTACGTTAGTACCTTTCGGTAAAATTATACCCGTAGCTAGAGAAACAAAAAGTGTTTATTATTTTCAAGTATTTATTAAATGGATGTGTACCTATATGTTTTAAGCTTAAATAAGTTTTTTTTTTTCTTAAACTGTCGTCACATCGGACTGTCAAATGGAAAGAACTAAATACCCGATGGCACTAGAAAATCAACGTCTGCAATAAATACACTTCAACCCATCGCCATGAAAATTGTTATACAATTATATTACATTCAAAACAAGCAGCTCAATTTCTGCCGGATTTTGTTGATATGATATAATATTGTATTTATATTGTGTGTTGTAATAATGAGTTCATGTATGATTCTACGAAGCAAATATACTTACGTAGTTTTAAATCTTGCTTACAATATCTTATAATAAAGGGAACAGGTGGATAAAGTCGCAGTGTTTCGTTTATAACTGCTTTCATATATTTTAATTTGAGCAGATCTTCCACCTGAAGAGACTTTTCTGAATCACTTAAAACTTCTTGAATTCTAAAAGTCATTGCCCGTTTAATTAATGTGGAAAACTCTTAAGTAATAAATACTACCATTTTTAATACTCTAATATATAATATAATCATTAATCAGTGACAGAAAACATTATAAATGTCTCTTAATTAAATTATCTATACGTACTCTTTGTAAACTGTTTCTTGTACATCTGAATGTTGGGACAATAACAAAATTGTGAAGCAAATTCCTACTGTTGAAGTATCAGTACCCGCCAACGCAAGTACAAGTGTCTCTTCCCGTAATTCTTCGAGTGTATACGCTTTATCAGTATTCTTAGAACTCTCTATCATTAACTCTAAGAATGATTTAAAATCAAATTTGATTTTATCTGTAGCTGAAAATAGTTTTTTATTTTTAATTTATTTCTTAATAAAATTAAAATAATTATAAAGGTGTATTCTGAATGATCGTACGGCTATAAGCTTCTGCTTCAATTCTATCGTTTTCGTCAATCAGTGCTTTCTTTTTGCAAATAAGCTGAAAAAAGAGTTATTTTGAGTTTAAACTATAACAAATGACAGGTAAAGTAAAGATAAAGAGGACTTAGATTTACAAATTTCTTGCGACTTTTCTAATCACTCTGGAATATTATTTACCACAAACAATTCCTGATTAATATATCTTTATTTATAATACAACTCTAAAGATAAACCTCCGAAAAGCGCATACCGCCGATAAATCTGAAATTCGGTATAAAAACGTATTTTGACCTCCTAATCACAAATATCATAGGAGAATGTGTGCTGGGCTTTGATGAATATATTATAATTCGGACAAACAAGACGTGTACCTTTTATCGTTAATGTAACTTATGCCTACTAAATAAGTTATATCCAACTATATCACTTATTATTATTATTATTGATGGGTGGCCCGGAAAATGCACATTGTTCTTTATTCAAACTTACGTCATTCACGAAGTCGTATATTATTTTCTTCGTATGCTCTTGTCTTATATACACGGGCAATAATTTGTAAAGAGCATCAACATATAACCAAGGTTGAAATAACCGAGCAGTGATATTTTTAAAGTTTTCTACGAAAGCATTGAAGAATGGATGGTCGGGTTGTCGCTGCACATCAACGTTCACACCAAACGCTGTCTCTAATGAAATTTATATTATGTTTAATATATTCTGAAAACGTAGCCATTTAAAATCTTTGCTTTCACTTTTCAGCAGCATTGTCATCAATATTCTGATGTCATGAAGATTTGAAATATTATATTTTATTAAAATTTTAACGGACAAGAATAATCATAAAAAAATATACCACAAATCGAATCCAATGCATAACGGCTGATATAATCCCAACATGAGATATTTCCTTTTCCAACTTTAGATGCGAGTTTTTTAACTACAGTCTTAGCATGTGTCTCAAAAACTGTCACATATTTGCTTACATATCTTGGAGCAAATGTTGGCGCTAAAATTTTGCGCCTACGATGCCAAATATCAGCTGCAATGTAAATAATAAGTATTTTATACATTGACACGTTTAAAGCAAACTAACAAAGATTAAGAGTACAAATTTTGTATTTATTAGTATTTATTCTATATTATATTTTTTACCAAGTTATAAATAACGAATTTTAATTTTAACCTCTTAACCTTAATATATATGAATGTACGTTGTTTTTAGATAATAAATGATGAAATACCGGGCGCGAATACTATTCCGTTGCCAATGAGATACTTTGAGAATTTGTGAATAAAGTTTTTATTTAATGTTGACCTTAATACTACAATTGCTTGATCTGCATCCGTTATTCCTGAAAAAAGTTAACTTTCAATTAATAAGGAATTAAGAAAAAAATATATAGAGCGGCTTGCACAAGAAAAAAGCAAACTAAATTAATGTATGGTTGTAACAAAATACTTTGCATCAACTTTATTTAATGTATTTGCCAATTAAATATTATTTTCTTTGTACATAAATGCTTCAACATATGTACATACAAGCCGAGATGGTCCAGTGGTAAGAACGCGTGCATCTTAACCGATGATCGTGGGTTCAATTTAGCAAGTTAGCGTGGAGAAGTTTTTGCGTTTATAGTAGTGCACCGTCATCAAATAAATAAATAAAGTATAACTTTATTTTTTTCCATAAGTCATTAATACACTATATATATATATATATATATATATATATATATATATATATATATATATATATATATATATATATATATATATATATTAATAACTAAATTATGCCTATCCTGCCACTTACAATTTTGGCCACGCCTGCCAGCTTAAGCGAACAATAAAACATTAATAATCTGCTTACATAGTTACACGCATGATTTTAACTTGATACTTATAACTAAATTCGTTGGGTCATGTAACGTATAGTTAACCTAAAACCTAAAACTAACTTCAAATTTAGTCAACTACATGATAACTGAATACATGGAAATCAACTTTCCGCCAAGTAAATATTTTCACTTACCAACAAAAAAAATGTTACCCAACCAAAAACTTATCGCATTATGCGTTCTTTTGAAACATTGTACCGATAAATTCATTAAAACGTTCATCAAATCTGAAATAAAAGAAAAGTAACTTTAAGTATTCGGTTCCGTTTTACAGAACTTTATTTCTCATTAAAACATAAGAACATAATTATACATTATTTACACAGTGCAAATACAAAAAAAAAGTAAAGATTACAAAATTAGTTTAAGTATTGGTTATTAACTAAGAAGCAAGTTCATTTTTGTTAGGCGCTGGTCAAAGTAAAAAAAAAACTTAGTCTTTTATAAAACAGATTATAAAACGTTTAACATTCCATCATTTTAACATTTAATTAGACTGATTATGCTATAAGGTAAACATACAAACAACATTTATATACTTAAATTATAGTTATTATTTTTATGTCTTTTATGCTCGCATCTAAGATAATCATCTTAGGATAACTTATAGTAATAATAATACAAGTACCTATTGATATTTATGGGCTAAGTTGATAAAACTAAACAACAAATAAATTAAAAGTAAAAAAAAACTTTTTAATAATCAAGCTTTTAGAAAATTTCAGACGGATTTTAGCAATAGGATTTAGCGAACTTTAACTCGCATTTGTATTCTTAGCAAGTAATTTCATTTAATACCCTTTTTTTTATAGAATAGAAAGGCGGACGAGCATATGGGCCACCTGATGGTAAGTGGTCACCAAACGCCCTTAGACATTGGCACTGTACGAAATGTTAGCAAACGCTTACATCGCCAATGTGCCACCAACCTTGGGACCTAAGATTTTATGTCCCTTGTGCCTGTAATTACACTAGCTCACTCACCCTTTAAACCGGAACACAGCAATACATTTGTACTGCTGTTTTGCGGTACAATATCTGATGAGTGGGTGGTTCCTACCCAGATGAGCTTGCACAAAGCCCTACCACCAGTTATATGTAAAAAATGAAGTCAGCCATCTTTAGAAGTCCGCCATATTGGATTTAGAGTTTACATAATAATAGGTTGAGCAGTTAAACCGTGAAAACATTTATAATATTAACTAATAAATTTAATTACATACGAGTAATGCATTATAATTATAATGGTAAATAATTATTTGTTATTATTGTATGTATATAATTTACTAGTTCCAGATTCACTCGGGTGAAATAATACAACGTTTATATTGAAGGATAAACATACATAAATTTATTTTTATTTTAGTAATTAGATTAATAAAATTTCTTAACTTCAATTACACTAGAAAAGGTACAGTTACCAAAATGTTGACAGCTTCGCGTGGCCAATTGTAGATCTTGACCGAAACGGTTATGGATCGCCTATGACACCGTAAAAATAATTAACCATTCCTTACCTACCTAAGCTTTACAAAAAAACAGAATATACTTACAAATAAATTCAAACATAAAATATATATTTTTTATGTTATAAACAGGCGGACGAGCCAATGGGACACCTGATGGTAAGTGTTCACCAACGCCTATAGACATTGGTAATGTAAGAAATATTAACCAACCTTGGGAACTGGGATGTTATATCCCTTCAGCCTATTACACTGGCTCACTCCCCCTTCAAAACGGAACGCAATAATTCTAAGGATTGCTGCTAAGCTGCAGAATATCTAATAAGTGGGTTGAACCCACCTAGATGGGCCTGCACAAAGCCCTACCACCAGGAAATACATTAATATCTCAGTAAACTACAGACATTGTTCAATATAACCTACCTTCATTATTTCCTATAAAGCTAATTGCATTTCCGATAATAGGAAAATACGTCAAATCATTTCCAAGTTGCTGGTGTAACTTTACGAATTTATTTGGCTTCCATCGATCCATTATCAACAAAATTATGACAACCATAATTAAATATTGCACAAACATTATTAATACACAACGAACTTGGCTCGAATGTATTTTTGTCGCTCGAAACTTACATAATATATGGATTTCCGACCTTGTTATCGCCAATACGAACTTAAATTGTCGCTATATATTATGTATTTTTTAATGTAAATATTATGTACCTATGATTCTGATATTACAATTTATATTAGTTTTGGAGTCAGAGGTCCACAACCTATGTTGCTTATGTTAGATTTAGATAAAACTGCCAACTAAAATTGTGTACATTTTTTTGAGTGTAAATAAAATGTATTATTATTTATGTAATGGATATAGAAAGATAGATGCCGGGGTATTTAAGTAACATAATCATATTGTAAGGTTTGACTGATTTTTAATAATTATTTTGAAAGTTTTAGAAAATAATGGTAAATTTTTAACTAAATTAACACTGGTTGGAAACTATTGAGCGAGAAAAGTACGCAACAAAACAACAACACGGAAAAATTGACTCGCTTGATGTTGTCAGGGTGATTGCAGGAATTCCAATGAAAATTGTAATAGAAATATTAATTAGTATTATTATTTAACAAGTTACGAGTGAAAGAGAATGAAATGTTAAAAGTAATTGTGTAAAATTATTTTACTGGGGTATTTTTACACTTCAGAAGTATGATAAAAAAACCTCGTAAGTAACCGCTTATAATATTTTATTTTGATTAAATACCGATTTGTCACAGGTCTGAATAATAATTTATTTTAAAGAACTTTGTTTAAAATATCGCATTACGCCTACCTTTACAAGAAAATTTAATCGAACTATTCTTTTATTTCTTTCGTTCGTACTGGTTTTTTCAAGTCAAATCGCTCAGAATTAAGTAAATAAATTAGTACATCATCTGACCAGGCAAATTATCGGCCAATAGCTATCACCTCAGTACTTTGTAAGGTGATGAAACGGATTCTAAACAACCAACTGATCCATTACCTAGAAGATCACTGTCTAATTAATGATCGTCAGTACGGGTTTCGACCAAAACGGTCTACAGGTGATCTTTTAGCGTACGTAACATACCTCTGGGGTGAAGCTATCGACAAGCATGGGGAATCGTTGGCTGTCAGCCTCGATATCTCCAAGGCTTTCGACAGGGTCTGGCACAGAAGTCTTCTCTCCAAGCTGCGCGCATATGAGCTGCCTGCTCAGCCAGCCAGCTTCCTACACAAGCGCAGTATTACATCGAGGCTGTTATAAAAACAGCTTCACGGAAACTCGGAGTTCTGAACAAGGTGCGGCGTTTTTTCACGCCTCATAAACTGCATCCATTGCGAACAAAAAATTTTGGCAACTCCTTTCTTTGTCGCACTTCCAAAAAATGGAATTCCTTACCAGCTCACGTATTCCCCTCCTCTTACAACCCGGGTTCCTTCAAACGAGCCGTGAAGAGCTATCTTGCGGGCCGGCAAGGCGAAGGCGGGTCGTGCAGAACCCTCTTACCGACTTTACTGGCCGTCGTTGCGTTAAGACTCTACTACCACTTACTATCAAGTGGAGTAGAGTCATTTGTCCTCCCGGTAAATATAAAAAAAATAAAAAAAAATTGTACAACATTCAAGAGCTTGTCAGTTACGGTTTAACCTCTAGAAGCAAATAAAACATCTAAATGTATATGTAGACTTATAATTTTCTTATTCCTGTATGTTTGTGAGTTTAAGAAAATGGGAAATCCAATCGTTGGGCGTGTAGAGGCTCCACGACGTGAAAAGGGTGCTGCTAGACGGAGATGATCACACGGCCGTCACAGCATGTGGAGCCGCCAGCTCGGCAGAGGACTGCGCGCACGCGAAAAGGAACTGGAGCGAGAGCGTTAACGACTTTGGTGCCTGGAACGGGTGCTCCAAGCCGCTAGTGCCTAGACAGCGAGCAACGTGGACGCTGCCTGGACAGCGAGCAATGTTGACGCCGCCTGGATAGCAATCGACATGATCGCTGGGGCAACGAGCAAAGCCACCCCCAGCGCCAGGGCAGCGAGCAACGGGATTGCTGCCTGGACGGTGAGAGGCCAGGCGGACATTGGAAACGCGGCTTCAGCTCTGGGAGTTGTTTAAGGTCATGTAGTTACAATATCGTTACCTCGTCGTTACCCAGGTTACAATATCGTGTACATATATTAAAAATAGAAGTGGTCCCAAAATTGAGCCCTGTGGGACTCCACAGGTGACAGGCAAAGCACTACTTTGTATGTCACCAATTTTCACGATCTGCAATCTGTTTGTTAGGTACGATTTTAACATTCCAAGTACAGCACCTTTGATACCTTTGTTTTGAAGTTTATGTAGTAAGAGTTTATGACTTACGGTGTCAAAGGCTTTTTTAAGTCGATAAATACGCCCAGAGCTATGTGCTTTTTATCTAGGTTCTGTCTTATTTTTGTTACTAGATCTACAGTTGCAGCAGTGGTGTTACTTCTAGCTCTAAAACCGTATTGTCGTTCAGAGATGAAATCAAAAGAGTCCAAATACGTTATTAAGCGGTTGTGAATTAACTTTTCTAAAATTTTTGAGAAAACGGGTAGCACAGATATTGGAAGATAGTTTTCTGGGTCTGTTAAAGATCCAGATTTGTGTATAGGTGTTATTTTTGCGATCTTTAATGAGTCTGGGAATATTCCTTCAGACATAAGCTTGTTAAAACAGTATGTCAGACATTTTGATATTAAATTACATAAACATTTTAATACTTTCGTGCTAATTTTATCTATACCACTACTTGCATTTGAATCTAGATCCCTTATCAGTCTTTCAATCTCACCGGAACTACACGGTTTGAATGTTAGAAGTTCATGATGCTCATTGATTGTATTAATCGGGTGTAGGATGTTGTGGTATTGTGTTGGTATTCTTTTTGCTAAGAGGGAACCTATTATTATGGAGGGAGAACAACCTTGACTTGTTTTATTTCTACATAATTTGTTAACTAAGGTCCAGATCTTTTTTGGATTCTTTGCGTTGTTTATAAATAATTGGAAATAGTATGAATCTTTTGTACTTTGTATCAAATTAGCTATTTCAGTTCTCTTTGAATAGAATTTATTTTTTATATACTCTTTGTCAGGATTGTTCTTATATTGCGTCCATAAAAAGTTCCTTTGACTTATTCCGTCGACAATATCCTTGTTTATCCAATCGTCTCTTATGTTGTTTAGAATTTTGGTTTTTGTTTTTATACAGTCAATAACGTGTTGTTTTATTATAGTTTCAAGTTCTGTATAGTTCTCGATTGAGTTAATCAATTGCGAGGACTCTAAGGAGCTGTACAACTTTGTGTAATCTATAGCTTCATAAGTGGTTCGTATTCTTTTGGAGTTTTGGATTTATTCAATTGAACATATATATTTTTGTGGTCTGATAATGATGAGTTAATAATAGCAATGGTGAAGTTATTCGTGTTTAAATTTGTACTTACGTGGTCTATAATTGATTTTTTTGTACTAGAGTCTCTTGTGCAATGTGATTTATTAATTTTGTTCAGCAGCCTATGTCCTGATTCTTGTATTATTTGTTTATATTTGGTTATTCGTTTGTTATTCTCCAATAGGTTGATATAAAATCACCAAATACTGTCATAATCTTTAAGAAATTGTTCAAAGTTTGTATCACCAGGCTTGTAAACTAACCCAACATCTATGGCGCATTGTTCAATGTGTACCCATAGGTAGTTGTTTCCACCTTGGTAAATTGAATTTATTAGTCTGTGCTGTAGACCATTATGTACGTAAGCCGATACTCCACCTCCCCTAGCGTCTGTTCTAAAGTTATAGTAATGTGTATAGTGTTCTATCTGTAGCTGTGTCGCTTGATCTTCGGATGCTATCCAAGTTTCAGAGAGAAGGATGATATGAGTGGTCGTTGGTATGGATTTTAAAATGCATTTTAATTCGTCTAGTTTGCCTTTTTTCTTAATACTGCGGGAATTTAAGTATAAGAAGGATAAACGCGACTTTTCAGTGCGTAATTCTCGATAATCATTTACTATTTGGTAATTTATAGTGTCAGTTGTATTTATATTTACTGTTGTTGATTGGCGTTTTTTGTAGGAGTTTTGACGATAGCCGGTGTTCCGTTCACGTATTTAATTGTTATATCGGTTTCGCCCTTGGATAAACGTTCGTTTAGCTCATTTTTTAAAAGTGTGTAGAATGTATATTGCGTGGGGGTTTGGTCAGAAAATATTTTTAAATTGTTAGGTAATTTATTACGGCTCTTAAGAACTGACAATGCTGTCTCTGGCTTTTCAAAGCAGACTTTAATTTTACAAGCTTTTCCTGGATTGTACCTACCAATACGAAAAATATTTCTCGGTTTTGGTATGTCTGTAGCTATCTGCTTCAGTATTTTAAGTACTTCATCCTCATCCTGGTAATTTTTCTCTTTCGTGTTACTGGAGTAGCTTTCAGCAACTCCCATAATAATTATATTATTTTCTCTCTTATTGCGTTCTTCTACTTCGCGAATCAATTTTTCGTTTGTATATATGTCATTATTCTGGTTCATGGGAATCGGGCTCACTTTGAATTCCTGCATGTTGGTTTCTCGTGATTCTATTTTTTTCTTATCAATATTTAATTTAGTTTCTAATTGAGTTAATTGAGCTTTTACGTTGTTGTGTTCTATTGAAATTCGTGAAGTTGACGATTTTATATCCTTTATTTCTGAGCTGATTTTAGCTATGTTATTATCAAATGAATTTTTTATTTCGGTATGAGAAAGCTTTAGATTAGAAATTTCTGTTGTTATTATTCCAATAGATTAATTCATTTGAACCATCATTTGCGAATTAGTCGCAACATATGTTTCCAGCAGTGTTGTAATGCGGGTTAATTCGCTGTGTATAAGTTTAATATCTTCCGAGCATTAACATTCCCGATCAGCTGGTTGTTTTCGTTTACTGCGAAATGTTATTTGTGAGCCAGGAATATCCACATGTAATTTTGATAGATCAGGTTGTGATCCACCACCAGTGGTTATAGGAGGCGATCGTGTTACGCTCATTATTTATTAAGTAATTTCAACCGGCAATCGCAATAAGTTTTAAAATACACCGTCAATAAGATCGATATCGGTCGGTATTAGCCGATGTACAAACTTACGTGTATCAGCATACGCGTCGAACGCAGGGTCAGTGTGCGAGCGAGTCAAAAAATAGCAACCGCTCAGCTTTCGCGGGCTTGAGGTAGGTGGCTTCACTTACTTGCACATGCACATCTATATTATTTTGTTTCACAGATAGTTTATGCAGTTATGATTCTAGTTATATTACACACAAAGTATACTATTGCGAGACACTTTTTTACTAGTTTAAGGAAGTAACGAACACACGTCTACTCTGTGCAAGGGTCAGGCGAGAAGGTGCAACGGTCAGGCGTGAATCACGAATATCGGAGAATGTGTGCTGGGCTTTGATGAATATATTATAATTCAGACAAACAAGAAGTGTACCTTTTATCGTTAATGTAACTTATGCCTACTAAATAAGTTATATCAAACTATATCACTTATTATTATTATTGATGGGTGGCCCAGAAAATGCTCATTGTTCTTAATTGAAACTTACGTCATTCACGAAGTCGTATATTATTTTCTTCGTATGCTCTTGTCTTATATACGGGCAATAATTTGTAAAGAGCATCAACATGTAATCAAGGTTGACGTAAGCGATCAGTGATGTTTTTAAAGTTTTCTACCATAGCATTGAAGAATGGATGGTCGGGTTGTCGCTGCACATCAACGTTCACACCAAACGCTGTCTCTAATGAAATTTATATTATGTTTAATACATTCTGAAAACGTAGCCATTTAAAATCTTTGCTTTCACTTTTCAGCAGCATTGTCATCAATATTCTGATGTCATGAAGATTTGAAACATTATATTTTATTTAAAATTTTAACGGGCAAGAATAATCATAAAAAATATACCACAAATCGAATCCAATGCATAACGGCTGATATAATCCCAACATGAGGTCTCAAAAACTGTCACATATTTGCTTACATATCTTGGAGCAAATGTTGGCGCTAAAATTTTGCGCCTACGATGCCAAATATCAGCTGCAATGTAAATAATAAGTATTTTATACATTGACACGTTTAAAGCAAACTAACAAAGATTAAGAGTACAAATTTTATATTTATTAGTATTTATTCTATATTATATTTTTTTTCCAAGTAATAAATAACGAATTGTAATTTTAACCTCTTAACCTTAATATATATGAATGTACGATGTTTTTAGATAATAAATGATAATATACCAGGCGCGAATACTATTCCGTTGCAGATGAGACACTTTGAGAATTTGTGAATAAAGTTTTTATTTAATGTTGACCTTAATACTACAATTGCTTGGTCTGCATCCGTTATTCCTGAAAAAAGTTAACTTTAAATTAAGAGATGGTCCGGTGGTAAGAACGCGTGTATCTTAACCGATGATCGTGGGTCAATTTAGCAAGTTAGCTTGGAGAAGTTTTTGCGTTTATAGTAGTGCACATTCATTAAATAAATAAAGTAAAACTTTATTTTTTTCCATTAGTCATTAATACACTATATATATTAATAACTAAATTATGCCTATCCTACCACTAACAATTTTGGCCACGCCTGCCAGCTTAAGCGAAATAAAACATTAGTAATCTGCTTACATAGTTACACACATGATTTTAACTTGCTACTTATAACTAAATTCGTTGGGTCATGTAACGTATAATTAACCTAAAACCTAAAATTAACTTAAAATTTAGTCAACTACTTGATAACTGAATACATGGAAATCAACCTTACCACCAAGTAAATATTTTCACTTACCAACAAAAAAAATGTTACCCAACCAAAAACTCATCGCATTATGCGTTCTTTTGAAATCTTGTACCGATAAATTCATTAAAACGTTCATCAAATCTGAAATAAAAGAAAAGTAACTAAATATTCGGTTCCGTTTTACAGAACTTTATTTCTCATTAAAACATAAGAACATAATTATACATTATTTACAGTTATACACAGTGCAAATACAAAAGAAAAAGTAAAGATTACAAAATTAGTTTAAGTATTGGTTATTAACTAAGAAGCAAGTTCATTGTTGTAAGGCGCTGGTCCAAGTAAAAAAAAAACTTAGTCTTTTTTTTTTTTTTTTTTTTTTTATATTTGCCGGGAGGGCAAATGACTCTACTCCACCTGATGTTAAGTGGTAGTAGAGTCCAAACGCGAGGACGGCCAGTACAGTCGGGAAGAAGGTTCTGCACTAGCCGCCCCCGCCTTGCCGGCCCGCAAGATGCCTCTTCACGCCTCGTTTGAAGGAACATACAAAACAAGGTCTTTCATTATTATAAATATAAGTTAATAGTTTATTTTTAAAACTGCTGAGAGAACTTGCTTCTTTTATTAAATAATAGCGCTCCGCTAAATGTTAAAATATTCTTGCTATAATTTATTCCTACATTAGGTTATATGACATATAGGTGACACGATACAGTGACGAACACGAATTTCTTAGTGTAATTGACCACCAGGTGTATTTTCTATTCTCGAATGAATTTGCTTCAACGGAACGCGTGATCAGACTTGGGACCAAAGGTTTTTACTTGCTTTTTGTAAATAGCTAGCTTAACTCTTTATAAATACTGGTAAAAATGAAAATGCCTTCATAGTAAAAAAGAGGTTCTATTCAAATGTATCTAATGTATATAAATCTATAAAAAGTAAGTTCGTGATTTTATAAACTACTATAAATAAACTTCAGACAGTTTTGTAACATGTACGCTTCAATAAAATGCATCCGTATTAATTAATTGTTTAATAAAAAATATAGATAGATAGATAAACAAACCAATTGGTCCCTTAATATCTTTAAATAATTGAAAATCAATACTCCGCACTGACCTACTTATAATAACTTACAGTATTATTTATAATAGCACTTAGTTATTAAGACAGTTAAATTCTTAAATACATGATATAAGTCCAAAGTCATACAAGGCAAGTCATAATACAAGGCAAATATTGCACAAACATTATTTATACACAATGAACTTGGCTCAAATGTATTTTTGCCGTTCGAAACTTGTATAATACTATATAGATTTCCGACCTCGCTTTCACCAATACAAACTTAAATCGTACGTATTTATAAAAAATACTTGCTTTCCTTTTCAAAAAAAATATTTAAGCATTTCAATAAATTGTATTACTTACCTTCTATTATTTAAAAAAACACACTGTCTGTGTCTCGTGTTTCTTCATCATTGAGTTTTATGAAGAGAACTGTATTCTGTATTAACTGTTTGAATACATAGTACAAGACAAAGTCGTGTTCCTTCGTTTAATCCTATAATATTGCGTAGGACATATTATAAAACGTTTAACATTCCATCATTTTAACATTTAATTAGACTGATTATGCCATATGATAAACATATAAACAACATTTATATTCTTAAATTATAGTTATTATTTTTATGTCTTAGTCTTAGTCTAGAGTCTAAGATAATCATCTAAGGAATGCTCATAGTAATAATAATATGAGTACCTATTGATTGATACTTATGGGCTTAGTTGATGAAAACAAACAACAAATAAATGAAAAGTACAAGAAAACTTTTTTTAAATCAAGCTTTTATTTAAATGCGCCAAAAAGAAAATAATAAACTTTTCGTTTAACACTTATAACGTCATTATACTAGACAATGTATATGTTATAAAAACTTGTCGCGAGATATAAGTATTCGAAAACTTAATTTGAAAATTTAAAAAATAAAAGCAATTAGGTCAATTTATTTAATTTATTAGTTTTTATCTACACAGTTATATCTCAAAAATAAAATATTTGTTTTTAATTTTTTACTTCTTACTAATTTTTTACTTACTCTCAGTCTGTTCATCTCATTCAACGTATCATTGTTGTTATCTGCCGCTTAATTTCGAACAGTCTAGGTCTTCAATGAGGAGACCTTCTAATGATTTTACACAACTTAAGGCCACGTATGCGTGATCAACAGCTTCGAGCCTATGTATTATACAAGGGCATGGTTGACAGTACTACCCTGCATTTTGTGTAGTGTGCAAGCCCAACATTATATAATTGGCGGAATTCTTTGTTGTGCAGTGTTATTGTTACTATGCCAACCGATGCCGATACAGTCTCGAAAAATTCGACCTCAATATCATAATCGAAGACTCCAAAAACCGCAGTATATCAAAATTTCAGATTGATTTGAGCAACAAAGTTAAGAGTTTATATAATAATAGGTTGAGCAGATAAGCCGTGAAAACGTAACAAACAAACATACCTTCGCATTTATAATATTAACTAATTATTTTAATTGCATTCGATCAAAGCATTATAATTATAATGGTAAATAATTATTTGTTATTGTAAATTGTATATAATTTACTAGTTCCAGATTCACACGGGTGAAATAATACATAGAACGTTTATATACATACATACATTAATTTTTATTTAAGTAATTAGATTAATAAAATTATTTAACTTTAATTACACTAGAAAAGGTACAGTCACTAAAATGTTGGCAATCGCGTGGCCAATTGTAGATGTTGGCCGAAATGGATATGGATAACCCGTGACACATGACGTGACACATGACGTGACAATTAAAACATGAAATATTTTTTTTTATATGTTATAGACAGGCGGACGAGCCAATGGGACACCTGATGTTAAGTGTTCACCAACGCCCAAAGACATTGGTAATGAAATAAATATTAACTAACCTTTCGAACTAGGATGTTATATCCCTTGAGCCTGTTACACTGGCTCACTCCCCCTTCAACACGGAACGCAATAATACTAAGGATTGCTGCTAAGCTGCAGAATATCTAATAAGTGGGTGGTACCCACCCAGATGGGCCTGCACAAAGCCCTACCACCAATAAATACATTTATACATCAGTAAAATACAGACATTGTTCAATATCACCTACCTTCATTATTTCCTATAAAGCTAATTGCATTTCCGATAATAGGAAAATACGTCAAATCATTTCCAAGTTGCTGGTGTAATTTTACGAATTTATTTGACTTCCATCGATCCATTATCAGCAAAATTATGACAACCACAATTAATTTTTTTTTTTTTTTTTATATTTGCCGGGAGGGCAAATGACTCTACTCCACCTGATGTTAAGTGGTAGTAGAGTCCAAACGCGAGGACGGCCAATACAGTCAGGAAGAACGTTCTGCACTAGCCGCCCTCGCCTTGCCGGCCCGCAAGATGCCTCTTCACGCCTCGTTTGAAGGAACCCGGGTCGTAAGAGGAGGGGAATACGTGAGCTGGTAAGGAATTCCATTTTTTGAAGTGCGACAAAGAAAGGAGTTGCCAAATTTCTTTGTGCGCGATGGAATTGATGTCACTGTTAGTCGGTGACATCTAGAGCCAGCACGCGTAGACTTGTGAAGGAAGGGGGAAGTAGGAATAAGGGAGAATAATTCCTCGGAACACTCACCGTGATACAGTCGATAGAAAGCGCTCAGCGCTGCTATCTCTCGACGCAATTGTAAAGGCTCGAGGGTGTTAGTGACCTTTACGTCGCCAATAATGCGGACCGCACGTCGCTGCAACCGGTCCAAGGCCTCAAGTAGGTACTTAGCGGAGCCATCCCAAAGGTGCGAGCAATATTCAACGCAAGACCGTACCTGTGTTTTGTACAGCAGGCACAGTTGTTGTGGCGTGAAAAAACGCCGCACCTTGTTCAGAACTCCGAGTTTCCGTGAAGCTGTTTTTATCACAGCCTCGATGTAATCCCTTGGACTAAGGTCGCAGCGAACGTCCATCCCCAGCATGGCGATTTTGCTATGTATCACCAGCGGAGTGCCACAGAGGGAGGGAAGAGGGGAAAATGGTGACTTTTTTGCTGTGAGAGCGCATACCTGTGTTTTCTTGGCATTGAACTCAACAAGATTATCTGAGCCCCATTTGGCGATAAGCTCTAACGTCCTATTGAGTTCAATGACAAGATCCTCCCGCCTCTCCCTAATTTCCGCTCGCCCAGCCACTGCGCGTCCGTGGTATCCACCATGCACTGTACTATCGTCTGCATAGCAATGAATGTTCCCGAGAGAGAGCATATCATTGATATGCAAAAGAAACAGAGTGGGAGATAGCACAGATCCCTGGGGGACCCCAGCATTCACTACATAGAATTGTGAAGCGCAACCATCAACTAAAACACGAAGGCTGCGCTTGTGTAGGAAGCTGGCAATCCAGGTGCAAAGCTGGGCGGGCAGACCATATGCCGGCAGCTTGGAGAGAAGACTTCTGTGCCAGACCCTGTCGAAAGCCTTGGAGATATCGAGGCTGACAGCCAACGATTCCCCATGCTTGTCGATAGCTTCACCCCAGAGGTGTGTTACGTACGCTAGAAGATCACCTGTAGACCGTTTTGGTCGAAATCCGTACTGACGATCATTAATTAAACAGTGATCTTCTAGGTAATGGATCAGTTGGTTGTTAATAATCCGTTCCATCACCTTACAAAGTACTGAGGTGATAGCTATTGGCCGATAATTTGCCGGGTCAGACCGATCCCCTTTTTTGGGAACCGCTTGCACATTAGCTCTTCTCCAAGCCTCCGGCACACATCCCGAAGAAAGAGACAGTTGGAACAGGCGCGTTA
Source organism: Nymphalis urticae (assembly GCA_905147175.2). NCBI lineage: Eukaryota > Metazoa > Arthropoda > Insecta > Lepidoptera > Nymphalidae > Nymphalis > Nymphalis urticae. The sequence goes on along the minus strand of LR989987.1, from coordinate 9,458,168 downwards.
ACACGGGAGACAGCTCCGCCGCACACTTCTTCAGCACTATGGCTGGTATTCCATCGGGACCGCTAGCTTTCCGTACATCAAGTGATTGCAGCTCCGCACGCACATCATGCTGCCTGATTTTGATGTCAGGCATCGTGTGGCCACAAGAAGGTATTATTGGTGGCAGAGCATTACAATCATCGATGACGGAGTTGTTGGCAAAGAGTTTAGCCAGTAAATCAGCTTTCTCTTGCGGACTGTGAGCTAGCGATCCGTCCGGACTTCTGAGCGGTGGCAGCGAAGGTTGGCAGAAATTGTTTTGCACAGACTTGGTCAGACGCCAGAAGCTACGGGAGCCCCTAGGATGTGAAATAAGGTCTTGACCAATCTGTACAATGCGCTGTGCATCCGCTCTCGTGTAAGCCTTCCTACAGGACTTGGAGTTCTTATTGTAAATTGCTTTCAGTGAGTCAATGTTAGATGCCCCGCTAATGCAGCCATTGATCCACTCGCGATATGCCGCCTGCTTAGATGATACAGCGTCGGCACATTCGCGAGTGAACCAACGGTTACGCGCACCCCTACTGTCGAGATCTGAGCTAGGAATGTAGTATTCCATTCCTAACATGATCTCGCCAGCAACAGCAGCGGCACTAGCTGTCGGGTCATTCCCACTGAAGCAACGTTCCTTCCAAGGGACTGACGCATAGTAATCGCGCATACCGTCCCAATCTGCTGACTTGTAGTGCCAAACGCGCCGTTTGCAAACCGTTGGTGGCGGCAGCTTGGCCTGTGGCACTTTGGTAGATATGAGGCTGTGATCCGAAGAACCAAGTGGAGCTTGAACCACAACCTGGTATTCTACCGGTTGAGAAGTCAGCAGAAGGTCCAGCAGAGAAGGCGCTTGCCCATCAAAGTCTGGGATCCTGGTGGGCTGATCAACCAGTTGGGTCAAGTCATGTGTGAGAGCAAAAGCATGAGCAGTCCTTCCAGCATGGTCAGTTTTGAGGGATTTCAACCATGATTCATGGTGAGCATTAAAATCCCCCAAAAACACCAATTCCGCGTTAGGAAACTGCTCTTGCGCAGCATCTGCCACCCGACTAAGATGGTCAAATAGTCGGCTTGTCTCCAAGTCACCATTGTGGGATCTGTAGAGGCACACGTAGACCCGACTCTGACGAACCAGATCTACACGCACCACCAACATGGAGAAGGAGGGGTCCTCCAAGCAGCGCAATCGGTGACAGCAAACATCCGTCCTGACGAACAAGCATACTCCGGCTTTCGCTTTGAAGGATTCTTCAAGCATGTAGCCGGGATAATTAAGGTAGCTGGTATCGGCAGGACGGAGTATTTGTGTCTCCGTGAGAAACAACATTGCTGGCCGTGCTGTCTCGAGATGATGGTGGACAGCGTTGAGGTTAGCGTGGAGTCCACGGATGTTAGTGAACTCGACCTCAAACAGCGTGGCTATGGTGGGGGTGTGCACCGCTGTACGACCGTTATTCCTGTTTTGATGCGCTACCATTAGGGAAAAAGAATGGAAAAGAGACGTGAAGCGAGCGACGTATTGCCACGATAGGGGTGGGCAAAGTGTGGAGGCGTGCTTCCCCAAGTGTTTGCCAAAAGGGAAACTACACTGACCCGCCGGACGGAAGGGCCCCCGAACCCCCCCGGAAGTGGCCGCCGGGACCCCACCTTCCGGTCACCAACCGGCACGACGGTCCACCCCGAGATTATGCGTGGCCTGGTGGGGCAGCCTCGCGTGCTGGTTAGGCACGCTCGGGCCCCTGTACTATGCCACGGGCGGCCAGCGGAATAGCCGTTTCTTCGGGTCTCCCTGTCCGGCAGGGCAATACAGTTTCCCCCGGCATTGGTTCAGCAGCCGTCTCCACTGGACCAACACCCATCGCGGCAATACTCGCTCGGGCACTGGCTGTACGCTGGCTGACCTCGAAACGCGGCTGCAAGCCACTTCACGAGATTTTCACCATGCGTACGGTGGTAACAAGCCAGGCGGATGTTTATCATCCTACCACCAGATGATATCCCTTAGTCGCCTCTTACGACACCCATGGGAGAGGGGCAGTGAAATGTATTCTTTCTCCGTCACTGCACGGATGATTATTGCACAAACAATATTGCACAAACATTATTTATACACAAAGAACTTTTCTCAAATGTATTTTTGACGCTCGAAACTTACATAATATATGGATTTCCGACCTTGCTATCGCCAATACGAACTTAAATTGTCCCTATATATTATGTATTATTTTATTGGACAAAATACATTTAAAAATGGTGTAATTTAATATGCCTTAATTATATTAAATTTTAGTGAGAACTGTTATCTCATGGACAGTGTTTATGTTGCATGTTCCAGAGTGAGCAATAACTTAGTAATTTTAGCCCGGAAAGGAAATACCGCAAACGTCATTTTTTATGTAAATATTATGTACCTATGATTCTGATATTACAATTTATATTAGTTTTGGAGTCAGAGATCCACCAACAATGTTGCTTATGTAAAAACCTTAGATTTAGATAAAACTGCCAACTAAAATTGTGTACATATTTTTGAGTGTAAATAAAATGTATTATTATTTATGTTATAGATATAGATAGATAGATGCTGGGGTATTTATGTAACATAATCATATTGTAAGGTTTTACTGATATTTAATAATTATTTTGAAAGTTTTAGAAAAAAATGGTAATATTTTTAACTAAATTAACACTGGTTGGAAGCTATCGAGCGAGAAAAGTACGCAACAAAACAACAACACGAAAAAATTGACTTGCTTGATGGTTGACAGGGTGACTGTAGGAATTCCAATGAAAATTGTAATAGAATTGTAAAATATTAATTAGTATTATTATGTAACAAGTTACGTGTGAAAGAGAATAAAATGTTAAAAGTAATTGTGAAGGATTGTTTTACTGGGATAATTTTACACTTCAGAAGTATGATAAAAAAACCTCGTAAGTAACCGCTTACAATATTTTATTTTGAGTAAATACAGATTTATCTCAGGTTTGAATAATAATTTATTTAGAAGAACTTTGTTTAAAATACGCATTACGCCTACCTTTACTAGAAAATTTAATCGAACTATTCATTTATTTCTTTCGTTCGTACTGGTTTTTTCAAGTCTAATCGCTCAGAATTACGTAAAGAAATTAGTAAATCATCTGACCTGGCAATTTATAGGCCAATAGCTATCCTTTCAGTACTTTGTAAGAAGGTGATGGATCGGATTCTAAACAACCAACTGATCCATTACCTAGAAGATCACTGTCTAATTAATGATCGTCAGTACGGGTTTCGACCAAAACGGTCTACAGGTGATAGATCTCTCACGGTAAGTATAAAAAAAAAGAAAAAAATAGTACAACATTGAAGAGCTTGTCAGTTACGGTTTGACCTCTAGAAGCAAATAAAACCTCTAAATGTATATGTAGACTTATAATTTTCTTATTCCTGTATGTTTGTGAATTTAAGAAAATGGGAAATCCAGTCGATGTAGACGCTCCACAACTCCACAAAAAATAAAATTTTATAACACTATGTAATGAACATGTTTGCCTTTTGCTTTAAATAGTATTTTAACTTAAAAACTATATAGCAACGATTTGATGTGAGCGGAAGAGAGATTGCAAGCGGAATGTAGTGTTGCGGTCAGGTGAAGTAAGGAGACGAGTGTAGAGGAGTGTTGATAGTAATTATCAAATTGTTGGAATTGTGATCAAGTTATCAGTCTGGTCACAGGAATTAATATAAAGAATGATAATAATTTGCAAATTAATGGCAGTAGTATCACACTATAGTGTGTGCCTCGTTGGTCTTGTGGCTAGATATAAGGCCGCAGACCCGGAGGTCCTGGGTTCAAATCGCAGGTCGGGCCAATAAAAAGTTATTGTTTTTTTTCTGTCGAATATTTTTCAATAGCAGCCTGGAGTCTGGAAGTTGGTAGTGTGTTCACTCCCATGCCTTGGAAAGCACGTAAGGCTTTGGTCCTGCACCTGAACTCTTTCCGGTCGGAGTCGGATTGCCGTCCCATCGGATTATAAGAGTTAGGGAAAAGAGATTGGCCGCCGTAGCCGAAATCTGTCTGGAGAACTATTATTATCATTATTACTACTATAGTGTGACAAGAATTTTGCTAATTAGTTACTAAGTGAGCGTTAATGTTTTTATAGTAACCTTGTAGTATTTAAGAAGTAAATAATGAGCTCAATGTTAAACGTTTTATTAATCAGACACGAGTGAATGTCAAAAAGACAATTTCAAATAATTCTAAAATCAAAATATAATTTTAAATAATGACCCCGTTACAAATACCATAATCCTACTGTAATATATTTTAACTTTTGTTGTACATCAACACGGCTTTACTAATAAACGGTCCTGAGCGTACCTTCGCTCTTTGTCATTATTATTTGACATTCAAAAGAAGAAGACACGTCATTATTTAACTAATCATTTACTAACCAATGTTATTAAATAAACCCTGTCTGTATATTGCAAAGTGAAATTTAGTACCTACGAGTACTCCAGCTAGTTATATAGTACATATAAAAACTTTTAAATAAAAAACTACATGTTGTTATTATTAAATTTTAATAGCACCTTTTAAGTAAATTTCTTTAAAAATATATTATATGAAAATGATTACATAACTAAATTTCAATTGTTTCTTAACTATTTTAAATAATTAATCAGCTTAAATAGCTTTATTTTCTAATAACGAAATAAAATTAACTTATGTAAAACTTTGATAAGTTATTTAAATTTAACTATCCGCGACTTTCTACTTGAACTGTAAAACCATCAACATGCTTCATCATAATGTCAAAGGAAAGTCGAAGTGGATTATTTTTGTCGTATGTGAAATTTGTGGCTGGAGTGAAGCGGTATTGTCGCAGGAGTGTCACCAAGGTTGTAGTTATTGACAGCATCGCATATTGATACCCTGAAATACAATATTAAATTATAAAATATACATCAAGTATGTTAATGATATGACCATCAAACTTTCCATCTATTCTTATACCATTATTAATTTATACGCTTAATTTGCATAAGGGTTGAGCATTGCAAAATCATTGAAATATGTATTTAAAAAATTACTTTCTTGTCTGTAGTAAATTATAAATAATAATATATAATAATGTCTTCGAGATCGATTTGGGCCACGGCGGCTAATCTCAGGGGAAGTTAGCTAACTGCAAAGGACATATTATAAAGCACGATTGCGCAAACCTCGACCTTATACCTTAGCCACTAGAGCAACGAGGCAGTCCTAAAGGCAGTCAGTAGTCAATTATTTGTTATATTAACAAGACAACGGCCTACAAGACTATGACCTGATGCCGTTTTGAACCCGTCCTGGGTTCAAATCCCAGAGCAGGCCAGTCAAATCATATCAGTAAGTTTTTGGGTCAAGAAAAGTTGCAGCTAAGCTCAGTACTGAAGTAAGCAGTGGTAAAGTTGACAGTATTTCACTTCGTTAAATATAATTAGCATGTTTCAAAGACATTCTGTAAATGTACTCGTACTACTTAGCACAAGATATTTTAGGCCCTTACAAGTGCAATGCTGCTGGCGATGATGATATAAGCTTATGATAACTTATTTTAGGAATTTTCTTACCAATACAGTTCTGTGGGCAGAATAGACAGACAGACATAAAACGATCAGGATTAAAATCATTCACATCTTCTCCCCAGTGCTGAGGATTGTGGTGTATGCCCCAGATACTGATAGCTACGTTACTACCTTTCGGTAAAATTATACCCGTAGCTAGAGAAACAAAAAGTGTATATTATTTTCAAGTATTTATTAAATGTTTATGTACCTATATGTTTTAAGTTTAAATAAGTTTTTTTTTATCTTGAAACGTTTTTTTTATAAATTTTTATGTAATTCAATACGCTATAACGTGTCAGTAAAAATGAACAAATAAAGCAATTCACGTAGGTACTATTAAATTTTGACAGGCGCGAGTACCAATACCTATTTTAATAGAACATATTATTGTATTGACATATACCATTAAATGTAGCCTTTGTTACCCCCAATTTTCTATGTAATATTATATAAATTAATGACTGTTGCGATATATTTTTAGAATTAATAGTCTTCGATACCTTTTATCATGACCGTGATTTTATCATGAAAGTTGGCAAATATATCTACTTATATACCTTTTCATAGAAAAAAGGTTTTATATTATTTGTGAAATGCAAAATAACGCCATGCTACATAACGCATATAACGCAATATGACGAGCCAAGCTAAGCCAAAACTATGCCTCGACGGTTAGTGCCGGGACTGTCGTCACATCGGACTGTCAAATGGAAAGAACTAAATACCCGATGGTAATAGAAAATCAATGTCTGCAATAAATATACTTCAACCCATCGCCATTAAAATTGTTATACAATTATATTAAATTCAAAAATATGCTGCTCAACTTCTGCCAGATTCTGTTGGTATGATATAATATTGTATTTATATTGTGAGTTGTAATAATGAGTTCATGTATCACTCTACGAAGCAAATATACTTACGTAGTTTTAAATCTTGCTTACAATATCTTGCAATAAAGGGAACAGGTGGATAAAGTCGCAGTGTTTCATTTATAACTGCTTTCATATATTTTAATTTGAGCAGATCTTCCACCTGAAGAGACTCTTCTGAATCACTTAAAACTTCTTGAATTCTAAAAGTCATTGCCCGTTTAATTAATGTGAAAAGTCTTAAGTTAAGCTATTAATAATTATACCCATAAAAATATTTGTTTGGTATAATAATTACTATCATTTTTAATAAGCTAATATATAACATAATCATTAATCAGAGACAGAAAATATGATAAATGTCTCTGAATTACATTATATATACGTACTCTTTGTAAACTCTTTCTTGTACATCTGAATATTGGGACAATAATAAAATTGTGAAGCAAATTCCTACTGTTGAAGTATCAGTACCCGCCAACGCAAGTACAAGTGTCTCTTCCCGTAATTCTTCGAGTGTATACGCTTTATCAGTATTCTTAGAATTCTCTATCATTAACTCTAGGAATGATTTAACATCAACTTTATTTTTATCTGTAGCTGAAAAATAGTATTTTTTAATTTATTTTTTACTAAAAATGAAGCAATTATAACAGTATTTTCTGAATGATCGTACGATTATAAGCTTCCGCTTCATTTCCATCTCTTTCTTCAATGAGTGCTTTTTTTTTGCAAATAAGCTGAAAAAAGAGTTATATATTTCGAATTAGTCACACGATCGTCATTACTAAACTATAACAAATGAATCTGAAATTTGGTATAATAACGTATTTTTACCTCCTAATCACGAATATTAGAGGACAATGTCTGCTGGGTTTTGTTGAATATATTATAATTCCGACAAACAAGAAGTGTACATTTTATCATTAATGAAACTTATTTCATACCAAATAAGTTTTTTTCAAACGATATCAATTATTACTATTGATGGGTGGCCCGGAAAATGCTCATTATTCTTTATTCAAACTTACGTCATTCACGAAGTCGTATATTATTTTCTTCGTATGCTCTTGTCTTATATACACGGGCAATAATTTGTAAAGAGCATCAACATGTAACCAAGGTTGAAATAACCGAGCAGCGAGATTTTTTAAGTTTTCTACGAAAGCATTGAAGAATGGATGGTCGGGTTGTCGCTGCACATCAACGTTCACACCGAACGCTGTCTCTAATGAAATTTATATTATGTTTAATATATTCTGAAAACGTAGCCATTTCAAATCTTTGCTTTCACTTTTCAGCAGCATTGTCATCAATATTCTGATGTCATTAAGATTTGAAACAAGCAAACAGTTTGAAAAATACATACCATCGCTATAAAAAAGATACATGACATATTATATTTAAAATTTTAACGGACAAAAATAATCATAAAAAATATACCACAAATCGAATCCAATGCATAACGGCTGATATAATCCCAACATGAGATATTTCCTTTTCCAACTTTAGATGCGAGTTTTTTAACTACAATCTTAGCATGTGTCTCAAAAACTGTCACATATTTGCTTACATATCTTGGAGCAAATGTTGGTGCTAAAATTTTGCGCCTACGATGCCAAATATCAACTGCAATGAAAATAATAAGTATTTTATATATTGGCACGTTTAAAGCAAACTTAAAAATATTAAGAGTACATATTTTAAATTTATTAGTATTTATTCTATGTTATACTTTTTTCAAAGTTATAAATAACGAATTGTAATTTTAACCTCTTAACCTTAATATATATGAATGTACGATGTTTTTAGATAATAAATGATTATATACCAGGCGCAAATACTAATCCGTTGCCGATGAGATACTTTAAGAATTTGTGAATAAAGTTTTTATATAATGTTGACCTTAATACTACAATTGCTTGGTCTGCATCTATTATTCCTGAAAAAGATTAACTTTAAATTAAGAAAAATATTATGGAGCGGCTTGCACGAGAACAAAACAACTGTATTAAAGTATAGTTGTAACAAAATACTTTGCATCAATTTATTTAATGTATTTGGCAATTAAATATAATATTATTTATTAATAAATGCTCAACATATGTTAAGTAATTTTATCTTATTTTACCTTTTACCGCACTGAATGTAACGTTTGTGTTGGCAGCATATATACAGGGCGTAGAATGAAAAGCAGCCTAGCTGAGGCTACGACCTTTTCACCAAATTATCAAATATCACATTTTTAACTCTTTTTTATATGGTTTTGTACCTTAATTTTGTCTTTGTTTCTTTTTGGTGAATAGTTATTTTATAATTATTATATATTCAAATATTAAATCAATAGGAAACCTTTCAACCTTTGTTTCATCAAGTATGGGCAACACGCCATTTGATAATTTATGTGCGCAGAATCGTTCACAGACGTTTGGAAAGCAACAATCATTAATCAGGTTGCTGACGTTTTTGCGTTAATAATAGTGCACCTTCATCAAATAAATAAAGCAAGTAAAACTTTTCATTTTTTGTTTATAGGTCTTTAATATACTTAATATATTAATAATAACTAAATTATGCTATCCACGCGTGTAAAATTTTGGCCACGCCTGCCAGCTTAAGCAAAAGATAAAACATAAATAATCTGCTTACATAGTTACACGCAGAATTTTAACTTGCTATTTAAAACTAAATTCGTTGTGTCATGTAACTTAAAATCAACATTTGACTCAACTACTTGCCAACTGAATACATGGAAATCAACCTTACCACCAAGTTAATATTCTTACTTACCAACAAAAAAAATGTTACCCATCCAAAAACTTATCGCATTATGCTTTCTTTTGAAACCTTGTACCGATAAATTCATAAAAACGTTCATCAAATCTGGAATAAAAAAAAGTAACTAAGTATTCCGTTTCGGTTTAAATAACTTTCTTTCTCATTAAAACTTTAGTCATGAGATGAGAGACATGAGAACAATGTATATAATTAGTCAATTATATTTATTATTTACACAGTTAATTAGGCATCTCTGCATGGATTCCAGAATAGCCCAGGTCTCAATGGTATCGAAGGCTTTTTCGTGGTCCACAAACGCTAGGCATAGAGGCTGATTATATTCCTCGGTCTTCTGTATTATTTGCCTAAGTGTGTGTATGTGGTCTACGGTACTGAAGCCTTTTCGAAACCCAGCCTGCTCAACGGGTTGGAAGTCATCGAATTTCCGGGCAAGACGATTCGTGATTACCCTCGAAAACAACTTGTAAACATGGCTTAAAAGTAAAATGGGGCGGTAGTTCTACAGAAGAGCTTTATCACCCTTCTTGAAAAACAGAACCACCACACTTCTGCTCCATGTCTTCGGTGTAATACCATTATGGAAGAATTGAAGATGTTAGCCAGCTCTCTCAGGACTGGTGTGCCTCCTGCTTTAAGAAGCTCTGAGATAATTCCGTCATCTCCTGGAGCCTTATTGTTTCCAAGTTGTCCGAGAGCAATCCTAATCTCGCCCAAATTGATGTCGGGAAGATCTTCTGATAGGTGGCGTGTCAGTCTGGCTTGTGGGTCATCCGCACTGTGGGACTCAGGTGGAGGTACTCGTGATGAGTATAAATCGCTTTTTGACTTCAGCTAGAATCTCTGGTTTTGAGGTGACGGTTGTGCCTTGTGTGGTTCTGAGTTTTGTCAGGTGACGACAGGAGGTATGGGACTTTGCCAGAACCTTTAAGTACCTATTGAGTGCTATGGCATCTTCAATATTCCGGGTATTAGCTCGTCTTGTGTCACGCTGTATTAGTTTTTTAACCTTCCTGTTAAGTGCCTGACACTCAGATGGCGTCATATTCTGCTGTTCTCGTCTTCTCGTCATCTCGTTCAGAGTCTCGCCTGAGAGCTTCGACTTACGTCCATTGCTCTTTTGTCGAAAGTAATTTTGGCCCACTTCACGGATGACACGCACCAGACTATTGGTGGCGTCGTCAATGTCCTGCCTGGTTTCCAACATGGCAAATCGGTTCTGTAGTTCCAACTGGAAGCTTTCGCAACCAGCTTCGACCTGGGGCAGAGTTGGTCTAAGAGTCGACTTCATTAACCGCGATCGTTCGATTTTAGTGTTAATATTGAGGGTGCCTCTCACCAGGCGGTGATCACTTCCAGTGTTTACCCTGTTGATCACGGAGACATCCCTGAATATTTGGCGCTTATTGGATAAAATGAAGTCGATCTCATTCATCGCTGTGTTATCGGGGCTTCGCCAGGTCCACTTCCTTTGGGGCTTTTTCTGGAAAAATGAATTCATCAGAAATAATCCCTGAGCCTCAAGGAAGTTTACCAGCATTTGCCCCCGATGATTCCTGCGCCTATAGCCGAATTTTCCTACCCTCGATTCACCATCTTCTTGTACTCCCACTTTGGCATTGAAGTCACCCATAACAATTGTGTAGAAGGTACTGGTACGAGACATAGCTTTCACTATGTCTTCGTACATGGCTTTGACCTCTTCGTCAGTGTATGTAGACGTTGGGGCATACACTTTTATAACCTTCAAGGCATACCTCTCGGTTATCTTTAAGGCAAGGTATGCCACCCTTGCCAACACACTGCCAACCTCCACGACATTGCTTCTGAGTGACTTGTGGATCAAAAAGCCGACGCCACCTTGGGATGGTTGGTGTCCTTCTCGGAAGTAGAGTAAGTGACCGGAATCTAGTGTCATCGTGTCCTCGTCCTGTCTTCGGATTTCTGATAGACCTACTATATCCCAGTTAATACGACTTAACTCTACTTCCAATTCTGTCAAGTGTTCGTCCAGCCGCAGAGAGCGTCCATTATACGTGGCCAGAAACAGTCGCCGTTTGTGGTACCCTGCCGTAGCCCGGGGATTCTTAGCACCCCCCATCGCACCGTTACCATGGCCGGTACCGTGGCCAGGAATAGTGCGATTACCGGGTATTGGGGGCCGTGAATTTGTGTCGTCGCTCATAGGGTTTTTGGTTTAGTCACCGCGCTTGGCAGGCGGGTTGGTGACCGCAGTGGCTGGAATCTTTCACTAATAGCGCTGCTGCCCGCTATCAGGATTAGCATTTTCGGATTCCAGCATTTGTGTGTTTATACCGCCACGATTTCGGTTGCCAGAGCCTCGTTCGTTGATTAGCAGGATGTACCACGAGCAGGTGAGGTTGACGATAGGGAGCCTAGGTTGTTGTCGACTCCCCTTACACCCTGCAGAGATCCATGCAGAGATGCCTAATTGACTATCGGTATATCCAGGTGTTGAAGTGTTTGTACGAAGCCGCAACCATGACCAAGTAAAAGATCAGAGCACAAGACCAATCCAATTGCATCGCGGGGTAAGACAGGGGGATGTAATCTCTCCGAAACTTTTTACCAATGCATTGGAGGACGTCTTCAAGACGCTCGATTGGAACGGACGCGACATTAATATCAATGGCCAACATATTATACATCTGCGATTTGCCGACGACATTGTCATCATGGCGGACACTCTGCAGGATTTGGAAGAGATGCTAAACAATCTGAGCGATTCTTTGAGACGAGTAGGTCTCTGGATGAACATTGAAAAGACCAAAATTATGGCAAACAATCATGTATCCCCGGGACCAGTGGTCGTAAATGGCTCTCCACTTGAAGTTGTGCAGGAATATTAGATATATTCCTGGGCCAAACTATACAACTTGGCAGGCACAACTTTGAGAAGGAGGCTAAAAGAAGAATACGTTTGGGCTGGGCGGCATTCAGGAAATTGCGTCATATTTTTGAATCGTCGATCCCACAGTCGCTTAAGACTAGGGTCTTTAATCAGTGCGTCCTACCTGTAATGACTTATGGTGCCGAAACGTGGACACTCACCGTAGGACTGGTCCACAAATTTAAGGTTGCTCAGCGAGCGATGGGGTTTCTCTGGGCGATAGGATCTGAAATGAGGACATTCGCCAGAGAACTAATTAGCTCGCTGAAGTGGAAGTGGGCTGTCATGTCTCCAGGCGCATTGATGGCCGATGGAGCCGACACGTGTTAGAGTGGAGACCACGCTTAGGCAAACGTAGTGTAGGACGCCCTGTGACAAGATGGACCGACGATTTAAAAAAGGTGGCAGGTACGGGATGGATGCGGACTGCCCAAGATCGGGATGGTTGGCGTTCTATGGGGGAGACTTTCGTCCAGCAGTGGACGGCAAAAGGCTGAAAAAAAAAGAAAAATTACACAGTGCAAGTGCAAAAATAAAAGGTAAAGAATCAAAATTAGCTTCGTATCGTATCGTAACAACCTGTGAATGCCCCACTGCTGGGCTAAAGGTCTCCTCTCCTCTTTTTGAGGAGAAGGTTTGGAGCTTATTCCACCACGCTGCTCCAATGCGGGTTGGTGGAATACACATGTGGCCGAATTGCAGTGAAATTAGACACATGCAGGTTTCCTCACGATGTTTTCCTTCACCGTAAAGCACGAGATGAATTATAATCAAATATAAAAACAAAATTAGCTTAAGTATCGTTTATTATTTAAGAAGCAAGATCGTTGTTTTAATGCGCTGGTCAAAGTTAAAAGAATTCTTACAGTGTTTCATTATTATACATATAAGTCAATGGTTTATATTTAAAACTGTTGAGAGAACTTGCTTCTTTTACACATTTCGAAAGCTTATTCTATAATTATGCTCCTCTAAATGTTATTATATTCTTGCTATAATTTATTCTTACACTAGCTGTTGCCCGCGGCTTCACTCGAGCTTAAGTATAAGGAATGGATAAATAATTGTTTGGAAGTCTGTGATTTTAAAGTAAGAAGTATGAAATGGTCCTGGTTAAAAAAAGTAAGGTTAAGGATTTATTTTTATTTTTAGATTGATGATTATTCTTTTAGTAATCATCAGTGAACTTACTGTGAACACTTGTAGTTTCACTTAATATATTTTATAGTGACTTAAATGTCTTGAAGAAAAATTAATTATAAACAAATCTACGATCTACGATTCTGTTGCTTAAATAATCCGGCATCTATCCACGCCGTTGGATATAGTTAATACTATTATATATATTATATTGGATATAGTAAATGAGCAAGCGTATTTTTTTATCTAACTCAGGTTAAACAAAAATATTCAACTCACTGACGGTAGTAGGGCTTTGTGCAAGCCCGTCTGGGTAGGTACAACCCACTTATCAGATATTCCACAGCTAAACAGCAATACTTAGTATAGTTGCGTTCCGGTTTGAAGGATGAATGAGTAATCTGTAAACAGTGTAACTATAGGCACAAAAGACGTAATATCTTCGTCCCCAAGACTGGTGGCGCATTAGCGATTATTTTTTTTATAGAACAGGAAGGCGGACGAGCATATGGGCCACCTGGTGGTGAGTGGTCACCAAACGCCCTTAGACATTGGCACCGCAAGAAATGTTAATCATCGCTCACATCGCGATGTAAGAAATGGTTAATATTTCTCACATCGCCAATGTTTAAGGACGGTGGTGATCACTTAACATCAGGTGGTTCAGTTGCCTGTCCGGCTACCTTTTACATAAATAATAATAAATTTTATTTACATCCAAAAACATGACACGATTTTAGTTAACAGTTTTATCTAAATCTAGGGTTTTTACATAAGCAACATCCTCTGACCTCTGACTCCAAAACTACTATAAATTGTAATATCAGAGTCGGCGAATCTGATATAACAATTTATATTCATACATATTATTTACATAAAAAAGACGTTTGCGGTATTTCCTTTTGGGGCTAAAATTACTAAGTTTTTCTCAGAACTCACTCTGGAGCAAGCATAACAATTCTCACTAAAATCAGTGCCAGCCATGTGCAACGACAGGCAATGGGACTTATGATTGTCATGGGGAAGCACATTTTAAGAAAACACTATATACTTTCGAATTCAAATGAGATATTCTCATGGTTGGTATTCTTGAAATGACAACTACCACTCCTCGAGTACATGCTAAAATAAATCTCTAGGAATTGAGGGTCATGTCAAGGTAAAGCTTTAATTAAGTGGTGCAGATGGCAATAATGGAATACGTTTTCTATACAAACTTCACTAACATAGTGAATTTCAAGACATTGTGTATTTTGCATTTCGTTATTTGCAGAAGTTTATGAATGATATTTTTCAACGAATATGTACATGCGACCGTTCTAACACTTCAAAATATAACTAAAAAATTGCTACCCGTTTGAATGGTATTTCTGAATACTTTGAAATACATAAACGTAAAGTATATAAATTCTATCAAGAAACACAAATAGTAAATTTCAAGCAGATCGAAAATTTTTTTTTCATTTTTATACTGTTTCAACCCCATTTAGGGTTGAATTTCTAAAAACGTATTTGTATTTCGTATATATATGCATTTATTTTTTCTCAGTAGCTTTTATATTAAATATCAACATCAAACAATTCTCTAATGCATTTGCTTCAATTAAACGCGTGATCAGACTTGGGACCAAATGTTTTTACTTGCTTTTTGTTAATAGCTACATTAACTCTTTATAAATATTGGTAAAATTAAAATGCCTTCATAGTAAAAAAGAGGTTCTATTCAAATCTAGAAAGTGAGCGCGTGTTGTTATAGACTATAAATAAACTACAGACAGTTTTGTAGCATGTACGTTTCAATAAAATTCATTCGTAGTAATTGGTTGTTTTATAAAAAATATATAGATAGATAGATAAACAAACCAATTGGTCCCTTAATATCTTTAAATAATTCAAAATTAAATACTCTGCACTGACCTATATTATAATAACTTACAGTATTAGTTATTATAGTAGTTAGAGTTATTAAGACAGTTAACTTTTTAAATACATAATACGAGCCAAAGTCATACGAGGCAAGTCAATACAGGGCAAATATTGCACAAACATGATTTATACACAACGTCCTTGGCTCTAATGCATATTTGCCGGTCGAAATTTGTATAATTTATGGATTCCCTACCTCGCTATAGCCAATACGTACCAAAATACCAAAACTTAAATTGTACCTATTTATAAAAAATACTTGATTTTTTTTCAAAAAATATTAAAGAATTTCGATAAATTGTATTACTTATCTTATACTATTAAAACAAAAAATCCACTCTGTGTCCCGTGTTTTTTCATAACTGAGTTTTATGAAAAGAACTGTATTCTGTTAAGTCGTAAAACCGTTGAACAAGTCGTGTTGTATTTGCTATCCCATAGGATCATAAGAGCGAGGAATAGAGTGGATTCGTGTTTGCACACACACACATGCTCGTTAACGTTGAGGTTGAACGAATGCGCTAAAAAGAAAAAAATAAACATTTACTTTAAAACTTATAACGTCATTATATTAGACAATTTATATTATATAAAAGCTTGTTGCGAGATTTAAGTATTCCTATTTATTTAATTTGAAAATTTTAAAAATTAAAAGCAATTAAATCAAATTATTTATTTTCATTTGTATTATTTCATTTCATTTTTATTTCATTACACTACACAGGTAAATCTCAAAAATAAAATATTTGTTTTTCAAAAGTTTTTTTTGTCTTTAAATTAATTTTTAGTTTTTAGTAATCACTTGACAGCTTTCTCAGTCTGTTCATCTGATTCAAAGCATCATTGTTGCAAGGTTGTTTGATTTTACCCTACTTAATAGGGTAAAATCATTAGAAGGATATAGGAGACGCATGCGTCATCAGCAGCGAAGAGCTTCGAGCCTAAGTATATAAAGGCATGGTCGACAGTACTACCCTGCATTTGGTGTACTGTGCAAGCCCAACATAATATAATTGGCGAAATTCTTTGTTCTCCAGTTATTATGACTATACCAGCCGATGCCGATACAGACCCGAACGATTCGACCTCAATATTATAATCGATTACTACAAAAACCATGTACTGTTGTACTGTACATCAAAATTTCAGACGGATTGGGGCAACGAAGTTTAACTCGCATTATTATTCTTAGAAATACCTTTCATTTGATACCCAAATTGTAGGAAAACATAAAAAATTTAGTTCCCCATCTTTAGAAGTCCGAAGTTGAGCAGTTAAACCGTGAAAACGTAACAAACAAATAATTTCTAATATTATCTAATTATTTTAGTTATATACGAGTAAAGCATTATAATTATAATGGTAAATAATTATTTGTTATTGTAAATTGTATATAATTTACTAGTTCCAAATTCAAATGGGTGAAACGTTTATATTGAAGGATAAACATACATACATTTATTTTTATTTAAATAATTCGATTAATAAAAAATCTTAATTTTAATTACACTAGAAAAGGTACAATTACCAAAATGTTGGCAGCTTCGCGTGGCCAATTGTAGATGTTGACCGAAATGATTATGGATCGCCCATGACATCGAAAGAAAAATTAACCGTTCCTTACCTACCTAAGCCTATACCTACACTTACAAATAAATTAAAACATAAAATATATATTTTTTATGTTATAGACAGGCGGACCAGCAAATGGGACACCTGATGGTAAGTGTTCACCAACGCCCATAGACATTGGTAATGTAAGAAATATTAACTAACCTTGGGAACTGGGATGTTATATCCCTTGAGCCTGTTACACTGGCTCACTTCCCCTTCAAAACGGAACGCAATAATACTAAGGATTGCTGCTAAGCTGCAGAATATCTAATAAGTGGGTGGTACAAACCCAGACGGACCTGCACAAAGCCCTACCAGCAGTAAATACATTTACACATCAGTAAAATACAGACATTGTTCAATATTACCTACCTTCATTATTTCCTATAAAGCTAATTGCATTTCCGATTATAGGAAAATACGTCAAATCATTTCCAAGTTGCTGGTGTAATTTTACGAATTTATTTGGCTTCCATCGATCCATTATCAGCAAAATTATGACAACCACAATTAAACATTGCACAAACATTATTTATACACAACGAACTTGGCTCAAATGCATTTTGTCGCTCCAAACTTACATTATATATGGATTTCCAACCTTGCTATCGCCATTACGAACTTAAATTGTCCCTTTATGCGAATTTATGCGAAAAGGAACAAAATGCGTAGTTTCTAAAGGCTCGAGGTAGCAGGTATGTAAATGATCATGATGATATCGGATATTTGGGTAGTGATAAGACAAAAAATATATTAGACGTATATGTTAGACCGTACTTAAAAATTTTTGGTACCTAAATATAACCCGTTTCATCACGGACCAATGACTCTTTTAATTTTGCGAAATCACATTTTAAGCTGACGATGAGGTTTTCTAGATGCGTGATAGTTGTAACGCGAACACGTTTTATAACATCGTGTTCGCGTTGTTATATTATGAAAAATGCATGTCTGTCCATAGTTGTTAAATTTATTAATGAGGTCTTCTAAAGTGATTCCTGTTTTTTCAATGTTGAATTTATTAATTGTTTTGACACCTTGTCCACCATACGAGTGTAATAAAATATTGCGTGTATTAATAATGCGATTTTTCTCTTTTCATAATAGATAAGGAGTATCTAAGCCAGTGGCTAATAAATATATTTCGAAATGTTATAGACACTTTTTCAACATTCAATTGTTATTATGGTAAAACGTTGAATTTTTAACAGCCATTTTAAAACTTATGACAGAGGCCCGCGAAATACGAATTTACTACAAAGTTAAATTTGTGATGATGTTAAATATCATGTTCACAGCACGCTCTTCTAAAACCATGTTTTATTACTATATTTGGTCTTGTAGAGTTAGCTTAAACACCTTTATACTATCCACGTATTTCTTGTCACTGTTATGTATAGATAAGCCAAAATAAAGCATGATTTATGTCTAATGTTGAGGACAAAAAAAATCTAATCAAAACACATGTAAAATTCACACTATTGACTTTTTTTTTAATAATGTAAAACCTATAGTTTATCAATCAAGCCGAGTAAATTTATCGTTATACATACTTATTTTCTAATATAATATTATTATTAAAGCGCCTTAAAATAATAATAAGCAATAATTATTTTGACAAATTTGCTATCAATTCGTTCCTCTGCAAAACATTTTATTCTTTCTTTGTGTGTGTAATAATTGTATGTAAATTCTACCAAGAAACAGTAGGAAAATCAATTACTATTTTTGTATTTATGTACATAACAGTGACAAATTATATCATACATAATCTATATATTAATTTTATATTATTTTGTATTAAATAATATACCTCATTTTTAACGAATTCCGTGCTCTTAAAGAGGTATTACTTACGTAACTGAAACTTTGTAATAGAAACGTAAAAGAAAGTTTTAGTACTTTTAGTGTTAGTAGTATATTTGTGGCATAAATTAATTCAAAGGCAAACTAAATAAAAGTTAAGAAATTATTAAAAAATACTAACCACTTACCTGTTCCCCGTTCCCATAACTTCTGCCACCAAAGATTTTCTGGAGAAATCGTTTTAAGATTTTTTTCTGTTACTCTTATGTTATTTGTTCTTTATATGGTGAAATAATATATAAAAGTAGTAAAGTAACAGTACCACTACTGGGCTAAGGCCTTTTCTCCCTTTTGAGGAGAAGTTTCGAAGACTATTCCACCACGCTGCTCCATTACGGGCTTGTATAATACACTTGTGGCAGAATTTCAGTGAAATTAGACACATGCAGGATGTTCTCCTTCAAGGTCAAGCATGAGATAAATTAGAAACACAAATTAAGCACATGAAAATTCAGTTGTGTTTTCCCGGGTTGGAAGTCACGATCATCGGTTAAGGTTCACGAGTAAATATATATATAAATTAAATAACTACTTTCTTAAATACCAAAATACTATTACGTTTTGCCTTAGTATCGAATTAACAAAATAACACAAATTTATTAATTATTATAATATAAAAACAAAATCGCAAAACAGTCTGTGTATAATATAAATACTATACAGTTGCAAATAATTTGTAACGACTGAAACCTTTTTGCATGGTACCAAGATTCAATTCCCAAGTTGAATAAGAAGTTGCTTCGCTAATATGTTCCGGGTTAACTTAGTTCCCGACTGAGCAGGACAGGTTGGTATTAAATCTATTCAGGGGAGCAAAACCTTTGTAAACTTGTAAAGATATCTAATAGTATGACTGCATTTTACACTTTCACTTGTTATCGGAACAATTCAATAAGACGAATAGAGGCTGAATCTTAAGATCGCCTTAAGGTATTCACTCATTATATTATGTTAACCGTCAAATATGTATAGTATTGTTATGTAGCGGTTTTAAAAAGTGAGTACAGTACAGTAACAGCCTGTTAATGTCCCACTGAAGGGCTAAGGCCTCCTCTCCTTTTTGAGGAGAAGGTTTGGAGCTTATTCCACCACGCTGCTCCAATGCGGGTTGGTAGAATACACATGTGAAATTAGACACATGCAGGTTTACTTACGATGTTTTCCTTCACCGTCAAGCATGAGATGAATTATAAACACAAATTAAGTACATGAAAATTCAGTGGTACTTGCCCTTGTTTGAACCCACGATCATCGGTTAAGATTCACGCGTTCTAACCATTAGGCCATCTCGGCTTTTGAAAAGTAAGTAAATATAACTACATGTACGAGGAATTTATGCTTCATTTTCAACAGTATATTAATGTTTCTAATTTCCATAATTACCCATATTTCAAAGTAAAATTTTAGAAGGCATTTTGTATTTACGTCAAGTAATTCCTTAAATCTATAAAATGACACACAGACAAAACGAAAACTGATATACTCCAAGGATTAAGATACCACATTCACAACTGTTCAGGCTTTTAAAAGTGAACTTTGAAAAACACACTTATAAAATAATTTTTACACGTGTACGTACATACATACATGAAACATGAAAACATTACACTCCCATTTTTAGGCTGTCGGGTAAAAAGCCGTATCACAGTAATTGCTTATGCTTACTCGTTTACCTTAAATTTAATTTTATGTTGATTTTGATCAATTATTTTGAGAAAGTTTTATCTCCGTTCCAATCTGAGCTCTGCATTTATATGGTTTAATACCATAATTAAATTAAACACAGTTATAGCATTTCGATTTCCGATACAGTAAAATTTAACGGTTTTATCAAAAATATGAATATTGAACAATAATGAACTTTACATGAATAGAAGCAGTAACCATATTTTGAAAGTGCTTAACAATTTAAAACACATATTTAAAGAAAAACGGCAGTGCTAAATATTGTTTCTTCTAGTCTATATATTAAACAAAATATCATTTATATATTCTTATTTAGATTTTAGATAGAATTGATTTCAATTATTTCAAGTATCCTATGATATATTTTTTTATTTAAAAGGTTTTAAAACAATACGGTTGCCAACACCTGGCTAGTTCACTTAGGTTCAATCAACCCTTTGCGTTCTACAGAACTCCTTACTAGACTAGACAGCAGTCAGATCTCGAACTCAGAACGGGCAACGCAAGGTAAGTTTTATCTTTATAATTTCCAAGTTTCCTAGAAGTAAAACACGTATTTCGTTATTAAAAATATAAATTTATGTAAAAAATAACTGTTAAGTGTTAGTTACTCACTTTAGTTTAAAAAAAATCGTATAGAGTGGAGATAATAACTCCATCTCCGTGTAAGAGGAATTCGTGTGTTTATTTTTAAAATATTCGGTTAAAGTATAAAAAAAACTATTTAAACGATATTTATTATTTACTCTTATAAAATTAAATAAAGATTAATTTAACGATTTTGGAAGTACCTACGACGTGACTTAGGCCACTTATACCACTTTCAAAAACGTCATTTATTAAATAAAACTAAATCAATTTGTATGTTCATATAGTGTTATCTCAAATTTCAGATGCAGTGTTTCATATGTGTGACATATCTTATGATCATAGTCACTGCGCTTCCACCAAGGGTTCGAGAAACTTCTAAAACAGTTGAAAAGCGGTCTATATTCAATGACGTCATACAATCGCTTCGAATGCGAGCGCAATTACCGGAAGATATTAATTTAAATGACGAAAATAATTTAGGACTCAATTACGACAGATATGGAATTGAAAATGAATCTCTTCAATTACCTAATGATCTAGATTTCTTGCCGCGACGAAACGATCGAATAGAAATGCCGCCAATTAAATATCGTTTTCCAAAAAGTCTTATGAGCAACGATAGTTTTAATAATGCAGAGAGTTCTAAAGAAGAAATTGTTCTGTATGTGAATACGCCCGGCGAATCAAATCCTACCACACAGAAACCAAAGAAACAAAAGCGACCAAGACCACCTGGTAACAAAAACAAATATACAAACAAGAATGAAGAAGATGTTACAGAATCAGAAGCAATGAATGATAAACCATTTATGAATACAATGGCTGGACAAAGCCAAATAGGTAATCGAGAATCTCAAACCGTGGTAAAACCGACCGTGATTGTTAATTTTAGAGGAACTGTCATGCACCGAGAAAGTGACATTAGACTTGAAAAAAGACGAAATGAAAATAATACAGTAATACCACAAAATATTTTTAATATAAATCAAGAAATTAAAGTTGAAAGAAATGACGCGCGAATGCAAACCACTGACAGCGTGAAGAGCTTAAATTTAAAACAAAATGTAAATATTAAAAATCCACAAATAGATGAAGACATGATAATGTGCGAAACGTCTTCATCTAAAGATAAGGAAGAAAAAAAGCGATCAAATCGTAAATATAATGTCTTACAAATAAGGTTTACAATTTAAAAAAGAATTAACATAAAAAAGGCTTAAAGATAATTAAAGAGAATCCATAATGATGTACTAAGTTGCTGCACTATAGATTCGGGGTTATAATTTTGATAATTTTCAATCTAGCGATATACTGGTATCTTAGTTTTAATATAAATTTAGTATAATTTTATAATAGTGTTATTTGTTTACCATTTAAGTCGAGCCTAAAATAGCGTTAAGTATACTTCAATAAATCAATTAGTTACATTTTTCTTGTCTTAATAATTGTACCCGTAAATTTGATTAATTTGTAATTAAAATTATCTAGAATAATAACAATAACGTTTTTTGTTACTAAAAGACTAAATTAAAATGATATTTTAATACAGTAGGTAATAAACAATTTTATAAACGAATAACATAAATAATTTAAATATTAAATTTAATTTATATGTATTTTATTTATTTATTTTATTTTTAATATTATTCGGGTTGTATTGTATATACACTTTACTACTATACTATATACACTTTTTTATTATAACTGACTCTGACTAGATTAACTGACTGATCTCGTCAAATATCATATTTACAGATCGTATGTCTGGGTGGGTACCATGCTCTCACGATTAATACTCCCACCAAATAGCAATACTTTGCATTGCTGTGTTGCAGTTTAAAGGGTGAGTGACCCAGTATGATTATGCATGCCGGCATAAGAGAGCGTCATGTCGTTTACTGTCACGTCGTTTACCGTCAGGGCTAACGACACCAAATGCACGTCAATAGATTTTTCAAATAAACAGTAATTACATTTCTACGCATAGCTATGTTCGGTTTATAATGTGGATTCTATTGAGATCTGGTTTTCTCAGTACCAAGATAACAGTAATTAGTCATTAAGACTTGTTAAGATATACCTTACAGATATTTATATATTATTGAAGATAATTAACATATAATACTTCCACCTTATTTTTTCTTTAAATAATAATTACGTATTATATTAAAAATCTTGAGATGGCTATTTATATTGATATAAATGTATGTTTGTATGTTTCTACTCTATGCGTTGCTAAACCATTCATCCGATTGTGGTGAAACTTTGATGAGTTGTTCTACGTCTGCCTGTAAAGGTTTCTGGCGCAAAATCCAAAAGTATTTTTCTTTGTATGTTTGTTTTTCAAAATAAATACAAAAAATAAAAAATAAACTACATATAGCTATTAACTACATATACCTTACAAAGCAGAGTGGGGTAGCTAATATATTTTAATAATGTTAGTACAAATGTGCCATCAAAACATGGCCGTTTATATGTATAAATGAATCACATCTGTTGCCAATATGTAAACTTGTATTGCCTTTTCGATCTGAGCAATAATCCCGTTACATACTAATATGTCTTATAGTCCGACAACAAAATAACTAATTTAGAAACGTTTTATGGACATTCAAAATGAAGTATCGGCCTGTAAATGACCCACTGATCGGCTGAGGCCCTTTGGAGGACAAGGTTGACTTGGTAGTAGGGCTTGAGTAGGGTAGGTACCACTCATTATATATTCTACCGCCAAACCGCAATATTATTATTTCTCTGTTCCGGTTTGAAAGGTGAGTGAGCCAATGTAATTACAGGCTCAAGGAACATAACATCTTATTTCCCAAGGTAGGTGGCGCATTGCGTCTGTAAGGGATGATTTATATTTGTTATAATACAAACCACTTGCCATCAGGAGGCCCACTAATTAGTCTGCCTACCGAACACCATTATCTTATCCCACCACGCTGCTTCATCGTGTGTTAGTGTGCTGTTAGTGACTGTGACACATTTTATCTGAAACACGCAGGTTTCCTAACAATGTTTACTTCCACAGTTAAGCCAACAGGTCATTTTTTAACATAAATTAAGCACAAGAAAAATCAGCGGTGCTTACCCTGGTTTGAACCTAGTATATACGCTTTAAATTATTTAGCTCAATGCATAACGTCTACTGCTCAGATAAGAACTATCAAACGCGCTTTTTAAAATAATACTTTTTACATAATGACCTCGTTATACATAGCATATTGGTCAAGCTGGTTTACTGGTGGTAGAGCTTTGTGCAAGCTCGTCTGGGTAGGTACCACCCACTCATCAAATATTCTACCGCAAAACAGCAGTACTTGGTATTGTTGTGTTCCAGTTTGAAGGGTGAGTGAGCCAGTGTAATTACAGGCACAAGGGACATAAAATCTTAGGTCCCAAGGTTGGTGGCGCATTGGCTATGTAAGCGATGGTTAACATTTCTTACAGTACTAATCCAAGGGCGTTTGGTTATCACTTACCATCAGGTGGCCAATATACTCGTCCGCCTTCCTGTTCTATAAAAAAAAAGCGTTTCTGTTTATTCCTTGAGAAAGACACAAAGCTTACAACAGTACATGGCATGTAGATTTTGATTGAAAAATTTTAACTTTTTAGACAACAAAAACAAAAGAGTAATATGCTTTTTCATATTGATGTTCTTCTATGATGACGTCATACATGGTACCACAGACAACCCGTAAATATCCCAGTGGATAAAGGTCACTTGCTGCCTAATGAAAACGAGACGCAATTATCGTCGAGTTCCTTCTCTAAAAACACAACGTTCGACATACACATGAACCGTTAATGGAACAGTTTTTTAAATTATATTTTTATTAACAGTCCATCTTCGCTTCGCACGGAAGTAGTTAAGATTTATATAATTATAAAATATATAATATACACTGAACACATAATATATTATGTACATAATATGTCCCAATGATTACTATCGCGTCTTTCCTAATAATATATAATTATAATTATGTATACTATGCATAAAATCGTGACATTTAAACTCTTAATTGTTTAACTTGTATGTAGCATATAAAATAAATATTTAATAAAATCTAGGTCATCAATTTTAACTTGTAATCTACAGTAATAATATAAATGCGGTAGTAATTCGGAGAGCCGAGATGGCCCAGTGGTAAGAACGCGTGTATTCTACCAACCCGCATTGGAGCAGCATGGTGACGAAAGCTCCATACCTTCTCCTCAAAAAGGGAGAGGAGACCTTAGCCAAGCAGTGGGACATTCACGGACACTGTTACTGTTACTGTACTGATCGTTTTTCTGTCTCTGTATGTCTGATACTCTTTCACGGCTATACCACTGAACCGAATATTTAAAAATAACAAGGAAAGGAAAAGGTTATTTTTCTACTAGTTGTAAGTTTTAGTTGTTGTCGTTTAAAATTATTTTACAGCTAATTTCTATAACAATAAAATATTTTGGTGCCATTGATCTGGTCTAATGATAAAACCAAGAAATTTTTGTTTTGAGTTTGAGCTCATTTTGTTTGTTTTGATGATAGACATTTATTTCACAAAATATGATTTTCAATTAAATTTAAACTATAATGTAAATGCTATATTTTACAAACTGAACACTATAAAAGGACAGTCAGAAAACGGTACTCTGATATGGTACGTTCTTACAAAGAAAATCATTAGTATAAAACTATGTCTATTGGTCACGACAAAAAAACAGTTATATTGTACATATAAACATTATGTCGTTTTCTATAGCCTTTCTAAAATACTTAAATGGTAATGAGTAATCTTAACATGGTTAGGCAAAAAAAAAGTTCGATAAAATTTGTCCGATCACAGAAATAAATTTAACGGTATATAAATACATACAAAAATTATAACGGAATCCTGGTTGTGCACAAAATATCATGATACAGAAAAAAAATTGGCTGACAATTGTAACAGTTTTAGGGTTCCTTCAAAAATGCTACTCAATGAATATTTATATGCATTTTTTTATAGTATAGGTAGGCAGACGAACCTGTTGGTAAGTGGTCACCAACCCTACATAAATTGGCATTGTAAGAAATGTTAACGATCGCTCACTTCGCCAATGCACCCGCAACCTTGGGAACTAAGATGTTATGTCCCTTGTGCCTGTAATTACACTGGCTCATTCACCCTTCAAACTGAAACACAACAATATCGAGTACTGCTGTTTCGCGGTAGAATATCTGATGAGTGGGTGGTACCTACCCAGACGAGCTTGCACAAAGCCCTTCCACCAGTGAAAGTAACAACGTTTAACCAAGCGTTACAACCGATACGGAACATCTAACTAGTATAACTTTTATACTATAAATCATTTTATAATAGGCTCATCAAAAAAGGAACGTATTTTGAAGTATTTTCCTGCTGGTTTTTCGAAGTATATGATCAATCAAGTTTAAATCTATTCAAGTTTTTTTTTTGTTTTTTGACGATGAAATATTATTTTTTATATAATAAATATATTTTAACTAGAATATTCTTAAAATAGTTTAAATATTGTATACAAAGTCATAATATTCTATGTTTGACGATTAATGACGCTCAAACGAATGAAATAATTTTATTGAGGTGTGATTATGTTTTTAAAATAAATGAGAGGGCACATTTTCTTGACATCTTGTCATTCTTGACATGAAGCCGAGATGGCCCAGTGGTAAAAACGCGTGAATCTTAGCCGATGATCGTGGGTTCAAACCCGGGCAAGCACCACTGAATTTTCATGTGCTTAATATCGGATAATAATTCATCTCGTGCTTTACGGTGAAGGAAAACACCGTGAGGAAACTTGCATGTGCCTAATTTCACTGAAATTCTGCCACATGTGTATTCCACCTACCCGTACTGAAGCAGCGTGGTGGAATAAGATTCTTCTCCTCAAAAAGGGATAGGAGGCCTTTATCCCAACGGTGGGACATTCACAGGCTGTTACGGTTACGGTTACGGTATTTTCTTGAGGGTATTACGAGGGTATACTTTGTTTAGTTCGAGCTTGTCACGATCACGTAGGTGTAAACTCTTAATTTACATCTAGGGGCTGTTTATTTAAATACCGATCTTTCTTAGAAACGTTGTTCAGCGGGTGATTGGTGGGACAATATTGTGTCTTCTACTTTCGAATGTCAAATTAATAATGACAAAAAGAGCGAAAACAGTGTAAAAACTAAACAGACAACGTTTATAAGTGAATCCGATTAACATCAAATAATTTATCGTCGATTTTATGTCAATTTTATACTTTTTACATGATAATTAAAGTAGAACGTTTCATATATTTACAACAATCATATAATTAATTAAATCTAGTTTGTGAAGCGACGAGTCAATGAACTAATAAATATACTAATATAAAATCAAATTTATGTACTTCCTTTATAATTAAAATTTGTATTTATAATTTAAATACGAAGATAAAAATAATTATGCATACTTAAATAAGTATAGGTATAGTTCTGTTCACTTCATATTTGTAGTCTTGAAAACCGACAGGTGATACGCTATTTTGATACGTGTGTATCATTTATGTTAGCATTATTAAGTCAATGTCGCATATCACTTTTTGACATATCAAGATCCTGTTCTGCGGTGTATTTCGAATTTGTTCCTACAGAACAGCGGTGCTATTCTATAAGAAGTCACTTTATTACTCACCCGTGAAATCTTGACGACCGACTTGTGACCGATTTCGACTATTTAGATACGTGTATTCTTGTAATGTTATAATTATTATGGACAATATCGTATAAATCTCACGACCATTTTCTGCGGCGAGTTTCGGGTTTGTTCTTACAAAATACTCCTTCGTCTCTATAAATTTGTAACTCTTTGTCCAAGTACCGATCTTGTCCGATGTCGATGTCCGATTTGTACCAATGAATATTGGTAAGAAATTCACACCAATTATTTTGTAGCGTTTATTTACTTGCATCTTAATTTATGTTAGATAGAGTTTATACAAAGTTTTTGTAAGATAGCATATACTCAAATAAACCCGTCTAATAAGCTAACATATATCCTTCTTCTTCCTTCTTTTGTTTTAAACTGTTGGTAGTTTTCCGTCTCCATCATCAACATCTTAAACATGTTCATGCCGCACAGAATTGTTTCTCTCTGCACTAAATATGATTTTTTACACAATTCGGTTATATTGATTCTTGACAGATAACTGTAATGATCAGTAAAACTGGTGGATCTTTTATTACCAGAGCAATCACATTATAGTTACCTTCCAGGTTTATCAATACAATCTAATTACGATCTGAAATCATTGAGTCGAACGAGCTCGTCCTATAAAAAATAGTACTATTATTCAATACTATATTGGATATTCTTATTCTTAACATTTTAGTATTAACTGTTCTACCTTATTTTTATTATTATTATCTTTTAAAATACTTTTAAATTTAATATTTTTATCACTCTAAGGATTTTTGTCTGAAAATAAAAAATATTCTTATTGTTAATAATGATTAACACGATCACTTAAATTTTTAAAAACATTGCACGTTATTATTTTTAAGCGTGGCGTTAATTAAATGTTATTAAGGTAGGTTTAATATGTTTGCATATCATAGGGTCACAGGTCGATATTCTGGGTTGGCCCAATAAAATTTATAGGAATTTTCTGTAGAGGTATTCTCAGTAGCACCTTAAAGTTGGAAAGTTAGCAATGTTTCATTTCCGTGCCTCGTAAAGCACGTAAAGTAACGTTCCTTTACCTTCTACACGATTGGATAGAGTTTTATATTTCGTCATGACTCGGTCAAGTGAACATCGTCATTTACAGTTAAATTTACATAGTATATTAATACCACAATGTTCCTTCCTCTTAAGCGTTACCAATCTACTCCACTCCACTTTCTGGTAATAGGATGTTGTCCAAGCGACCCGTTAGCCAATTATTTTTCGGCAATTATTATATTTATTATGATATATGCTGGGCTTATTGCCGGTTATTCTCGTCAGCATCTACATTTCGTACTTGTGAGATATATTTCAATCAGCGTGAAAATATTGTGATTTGAGAGTATACTCTTAATGGTAAAATACGTTTGGTGCCAATTGGTATACATAATTGAATATTTTGATATATGAATGTTCACAAGAGCTTGTAAAGGTTTTTCTGTTATTATCTTGTTATTATATTATATTATCTTGTTTTTTTTTCAAGTTACGAATGATGTCACAGACCTGCTTATAATAAACATAAACATTTGTATTCAAATCATCTAATTTCAGTTCAACTAACGATAATTATAATTTATTATTTGTAAATTATGTCGATATGATAATTAATTCTGAAATATTACACGATAATCTTGTCCGAGAGCTTTTAAGAACACGTTAGCTGCAGTGGTAGTGATGTACTGCCGTAATATATGTTTGTTTCGGTTTTCGATTATCGATAGTCACCAAATATACGAAACAATCAAATGTCTGTAGAGTATTTTACATGGTATTTTTACCAGGAAGATGTAATGACGACGATGTCCTGAGATGATGATTAGCCAATTGCGCAGGACATATTATAGTGAACAAGTGTGTATGCAAACACAGATGCACTCTTCTTTCCCTCACTTTTATCCGACGGGATGGCAATCCGACACGAGCGAAAAGAGCTTAGCCGCAGGGCTTCACGTGCTTTCCGTGCCAGCCAAATCGATCAGGAGGATATCATCATCATTTTCAATGAGTTTTTATTGAAGGATCGGTTGAAAGAAGAAAGAAGGTTGACATTAAGACAAGTGTCAAAAGTATGACCGGATACAGTATACAAATGGGATATTCCAGTACCTACCGATAAGATAAATGAGGAGTATTTACTGAAATTAAGTAGAAACATTTAGGCATAATGACATAGTATTTGGTATAGGCCACGCCTCTTCCCTCGCCTCCCCTTAATTTAGCTTTTATGGATCCCGACTCTTAACAAGGAAACCAGTCAAACAAATTAACCACCCGATTGGTATATATGGTATAAACTATTCCTAATATTGACAATGAACTGCTAAACAAACATAGGATTTAAATTGCTGGATAATTACATTGTTTTTTATGATATGGTTTGGTTATGTTATTGAGTATGTTTTAAATTTTTTCTAATGTTTGAGGTTTTAAGAATTTAAAAATTACCTATCAAATTAAGGTATTAAAAAGTCAATACCAAAATTTATAATCGATCCCCAATTAAATTAGATTTAAAATTGATTTTAAAGTAAAAAATAAAACAGATTAACATATATATAATTACTAGTTAAATAATTATCTAACGAAAGAATAGATGGTTTGTTTTTTTTTTTTAATTTTCCATAAACTTGGTACTTCCATAAATATTGGTATGGTTGGTCACTACGACTTTCACATCCCTGCTTGGTAACTATAGAAACTCGAATCGATCTCGACTGTGCATTCAAATTTATTTCCTTATGAATTACGTTCAATTCATAATTCATCAATGAGTTAAAACATTTTTTTTTCTTATTAGCGTAGCTTTCATCATCACAAGCTCAATTATACGAATACTTATTTATCGTATAAAACACTAAAGAAACTACTAAAACATAAATACTATCAATACACATACGAGCCCATTCTCGTTCAAGATGTCTTACTAAAAACACAGAATCCAACAGATTACAAAATTGGAAGTGAGTATTATGTTACGTATATATATGTTACTCTTTTACAGCTAAACTAATTGAGCCGATTTTAACGAAATCTTATATAAAGCGAGCTTGAACCACAAGGTCGTATATAGGCTACTTTTTTATACCCTAATAGGCGAGCGAAGCCGCAGAAGAAAACTAGTATTTCATAAATCAATATAATCAACAACGTCGATATGTTAAATAAAACACGCCTTTAAGTCATAATCGAAAACTGAAATAATAGTAGGAACGCGACGGCTTGACCGCGAAATTTAGAAAAAGCTTCCGAACGCTCGCCTCATCAAACAACAAACCAACACGAGAGAGAACGCACGTATCTGAAATTATAACAGATTTTGTTAACAACAAAAAATGCCGTTGAAATATTCGATAGCAGTTTTGGTGAGTTGATTCTTTTAATATTTTGATTGTAGCCTTAATTGTTATGTATGTCGTATGTAACTTTCTTTCAATTAAAACGTATTGATTTCTTGCCACAATAATTTAAGGATTTCTGGGAATTTCTGTGTTAATTTAAACAGGCATAAAATAACTCGTCTTTTTTTATCATTATTTATTACAAAAATAGAAATTCAAGTAAATGTTCTCAATATATCTCAATGTATCTCATAACATTGTTTTGAAGATTTAAGTAAGGATTATAAATATTTTGCAAAAATATATAAACAAAAAGATTATAAATATATTTTAATTAAAACATTTCGTCTATCTCAATATTTTGCATGTTATTTTATGTTAAATCATCTATAAATAAATAAAAAATATCAGTTAATTTATAAAACAATGAAAGAAAATTGGAAATTTTAGTTAATTTTCATTTCATGTACCATCGTTACATTAGTGTAGGTAGGTTAGCCAAGGTATTTTATTGAAGTATTTAATTCGTACCAAGTCTGATAAATATTTATATGCACGGTACGTTTCAGATTAATTTATATTAAATTCAAGTCCTGTTCTACCTTTTAAATATATAGCTTACAAAATGACGAGATCACTAGCACTAGTTCTGCCCGTAATTGTGTCCGAGATTAATTTGAATTTAATTAATTGTTTATCAGATGATTCAAATCCATGATCGATTTTTAAATTCAAAATTAAGGATTGTTATAAACAATTATCATTCATATAAATTGCTTTCATTTCTTTATTTTTACTTTAGTCAAGTATATAAACAATTAACGTGAAATATACCAATATTTAGAAGTCGTATCGCGATAAATAACACTTAATAAATTTGACACAAATACGATACAACTCCATCTAGTTCTATATAATAATATTTTATACAGAATGCAGTAAAATGACCTTTTAAACAAAGCAGCAAATAAACATAATACGATAAAAGAACAAATCAATGATTGATCAGAATGCATACAAAAAATAACAGACTATTCCATCTTATTCTATGGTATAGCAATGTGAACTCTATCACGATGGTAATAAAAACTAAATTCTGTTAACGTTTGTTTAACTTTCTCAGTAGGTAGATCCAGACGCTTGCGAATTACGAAAAACTATTCCATCTCTGATATAAAAAGAAAATAATATATAATGAGGATAACAATCGCAAATCGGACTAAAATGAGGGTAATGCGTTTTGCAGTTACTGTGAAAGTATCATCTAACAAACAGCTCTTTTGAGTTTTTCACAATATGTAGGTCTAATATATATCAAGTTGTAAGTCTTATTGTGTGTTCTTAAATCGAACGAGACAATGGAATTTGTAACGGTTGCTTTAATCCGATGTACTTATACGATATCGTTTATTTAATTGGAGATTTTTGTTTCCATTGCCATTATCTCACAATTTGACGGATGGACCTTTCTATGAAGATTGACATAATGATTAACATTAAGATAGATATTGGCATGACATTTTATAAATTAATTTAATTATTTTTTTATTATTTATTAGAAAATAATGAATTTAAAACAAACATAGATCAAAGTTTGAAAATATTGACTGGAATAGAGTCAAGGACACTTGCGCTCCCGGTTTTGATTATTTATTAAACCAATTAGCTGGTCCCTTTTCACCAGTGGAAATATGATGAATTTATTTCCTATATATCGATACTGGGCAATATAGGAATTATAACTATTGAAAACAATACTATTATTATATTTTTGTGCTAAGGAATTTGACGGGCCGGTTGGCGTGGTTGGTAGATAGGTAGGTAAGACCTTTCACGCCGAAGGTTGTGTGTTCGACCCACCCAGGACAGACATTTGTGTGCATGAACATGCCTGTTTGTCCTGAGTCTGGGTGTAATTATCTATATAAGTATGTATTTACAAAAGAAAACTAGTATATATAGTATATCAGTAGTCTGGTTTCCATAGTACGAGCTCTGCTTAGTTTGGAATCAGATGGCCGTGTGTGAATAATGTCCCAGGATATTATTATTATTAATATTAACTATTATCATGTCAATTTTCAACAAAATCTATCCAGATGTTTCTTGACGTGACATGACGTAATGCTATATGTATAAATAAAAAGACACATATCAATACGTAAGATATAAATAAATAAGTTGCTAATTGTTTTTTTTTTAAATTAAAAATAAGATTATAATAAAATTTTATATGTACATAAAAATTATAAAATGACGATTCAAAAGTACTTACAAGAACTTTAATAGAGTATATTTTGGTTTGATTTGATTTTATTTAATATAGCTTTTAAATTATAATAAATAATATAAACAAGGAAAATTTTGCGTTTTCTTTGTTTCCGTAACATGTGACAAATAAAATCAGACGCTAAGGAATGTTCTAAGAGAAGTCAATGATCTGTCAATAAAGCTTATTTTACTTGAACGCGCACCGAATCGTGAACAGATTATAGAAATTCACTTAGAATATCAGCATCGACAAAATAAACACGGTTTTTGAACACAGTAGGTACTAGCTGCCTGAACCGACTCCATACGGGTAAAATATGCAAAGTAACCTCTTTAATATTTTAATTTGGTTTAATACCAAATAGTTATCTGCAAAAAAACCGTTCATAGTAAGCGTCAACGTCGCGAAAGAAGTAACTTTGAAAGAAGTAACGTGATGAGTCAGTCAGTGGTATTACGCTTATATAGATTGTTAATTTCCCACAGCTTGTAAAGGTTCTGTTATAAAGACGATTTGGGACTTATTCGACTTCAGTGCTCAACTCTATATTCGTAAATATAGTACAAATATTATGGCCAGCAAATTCAGGTTTCCTCATGGTGCTTTATAGTAACAGCTTGTGAATGTCCCACTGCTGGGCTAAGGACACCACTCCCTTTTTTGAGGAGAATGTTTGGAGCTTATTCCACCACGCTGTTCCAATGGGGGTTTGTGGTTTACTTTACTACAAAGCACATTATAGGCCCAAAATAGGCATGTAAAAACAAAATGGTGCTTTTTCGAATTTGAATGATGCTTTCTTCTGTTGAAATCCATATCTACCATATTTATATTTATTTTGCTAAACATGACATCAAAATATTATATTATTTATTATCGAAGGTGTAAATATCTAACGGGTTAACAATTTATTTATAAGTTAATTTACATTGATATTAAAAAGCTATGGTTGAACTCGCTAATCTCAAGACCAAACGCTTCAATTTTGTAAATTCTTACTAGTTTGATAGCCTGCTTTTTGAGAAAAGTTATAGGCTATTAGGAAATCTTTAAGCTACGACTCAAGGAGCGGAACAGTAACTTTAAATATCAACCTATATATACTCGTATAACAAACTGCTTGTAACGCGCATTTTTAATTCAAATCCGCTACATAAATATGTATATAAAATGTATACATATAACATTCAAATGATAATATTTCCATTACTATCAACTTTTAATATTTTGTAATTTAATTAAAAATTAAATTCGTTTATATTCCAGTCTTATTGTTATATTTATGAAAAAATATTTAATTGATTTTCAAATATTTATAATGATTGTTTGCAATATTTAATTGATCTTTTATTCGTATGTTTGGATTAAAAGGAAATAATTAATTGCACTTTATATAACTTTTATTTTACTAATTGTGCAAGCGACTTCGGGTTGATTTTTGATTTATCCAGACATTTCACAGAAATTATCACTCAAATCCATCTCTAGAATATCGTATGGTTTTGCATACATGGAAAAAAATTGTAAAAACCAACAAGCAATAATTAGTTTAAGCAACATTAATTGAACCTGTGTTTTTTTACAGAATTATTAAAGTTTCAGTATATGATGACAATGTCTTCTTAACCGATTTCGGCCATTGTGTCCATTCTCAAAAGACTAGCCAACTGCGTTGGTTATGTTTTAGTACACAGGTGTACGCAAACACAAGTGACTGCTCAAGACGAACGGCTTTTCGTGTTTTCCGAGGCACAAGAGTCTAAGTACTGTCAACTTCCAAATTCCGGGCTGTTATTGAGAATTAGTCAACAAACTCTTAGGATCTCTCATTATATAAAAGGATATAATTATATTATATTTTATAAATATGTATGGTAAGTGTTTATAAATCGAAGTAAACCAATCGAAATTACTGTGTGACCCTGTGTGAGTGTGTGTATGTGTTTTCGACATTCGATTTAACAAAATTTAAAAATTTATACATAATTTAATCTTTTCTTTTGCTTATTTTTTTATCGTAATTAAATTTAAAACATCTCTTATTAAGTAAAATCTATATATGTAGAGATTATTTCGTTGACCCCATTGAGTGACTCAATTTCAATAAATTTGTTCTTTTTTTTGTATAGAACCGGTTTATCCGAATAGCATCATAATATAAATCGAAGTCGATTGTACCAATATCTCAAATACATATCAAATAATTTATATACACATATTTATTATTATTTATTATTATGGATCTTTAAAATATTTTGAGTATAATTATCCTGTACTTTATTTAATAATATAGTGGGGTTCAGTGCTGTAAAAAAAAATTGTAGATGAACGCTTGTGTGCATAATTGTAACATTGTTAGTAAGTTGATGGCTTATAGGACACCTTGGAAATTAAACTTTTTCTTTGAGTCTAACACAAATTTCAAATTTACAAACAAAATCTGCCAAAAAAAGGGTATTTACTTTTCCGAACTGGTGGTAGATAGTAATTAAACAATCAATAAGTAAGTGCTTCTATGTTGAATAAAGGATTTTGTTTTGATTAGAATCAAAAACGTGTAGTACCCATTAAGGCGGTATTGTAAAAAGTCAATACCTGGTGGTAATTGAGCAGATCAAATCGTTCTCAGATAATTATTTTTTAATTAATCAAATAATAATTTAAACAGTGACTATACGTATAAACAAATAATATTTACAGCTTTTTTGTAATAGTTGTGAAATCAATATTTAAATACTGTTAAATAACTTTATAATTTCTTCCGACTGTCTTTCTGACAATTATTTATTTTTTGCTAAATTTTCATTTTTAATTAGTGTCGAAATAGTTATGCTGAAAGGTTAATTAATAGTTACATCAAATGTCTTACAATTAGAGTGTATTTTTTTTTAATTTGCAAAATATTGTGCAACGCCCGCATATTTTACTATCAAATTAACTTTTACACAAATTTGTTTACACTTATATATTTAATTGACATCCTCGGCTTATTTCACAAATTTGTTTCAAGTTACAACACATTTTAATCGACTTTAATAACACTGGCTCTCAATTCTTCGTATAATTTTTATATACGCTTAATTAATTTTTATATGAATCGATTATCATTATTTATTTTGCATTGAATTAAAAAATACCAACGATTCGAAGATGGTCACCTTTGTTATGTATTCATATTATTAATAATTAATTTAACAGCATTTAAGAGCAGCGTCACTTAGTCTCAGGTTCTAATCCAGGACCTCATATTGTCAACAGATTCTAAATAGCAGTCCACGTTAACCAAGTGTGAGATTACATTCCCGTGCCTCACATAGGACGTAGAGACTTTGGTCCTGCGCCTGGTGACTCTGCAATCGTGTCAAATTGCTATCCCATCTCATTATGAAAGTGTGAAAATAGAATACCTGTGTTTACGTATACAGTACTGTGCACTATAGTATAGTAGTTAGTTAGTTGATATAACCGAAGTGAAAAATATTTGTCACGAATAGTTCGAGATCAATTAAGTCGTGACGGTATCGTTCTAGAAATACAATTAATTTTCGGTTCAGGTTTTAATTTATTTATATAAGTATGTATAAGTGCTTGTTGCCCTTCACGTTTATAGAGAGGTCGTATTATTATACGTCCATTAATAATGCTCCTTTAAATTGTAGGTTACCGCGTTGAATGTTATAGGAAACGAATCGTTTGTGTTCGTCAGAAATGGACGGCAACATAATATTATTAAAAAAATTAACTCAATAATTTTCAATTTAAGGTTATCGATCCGTGATGGCCCTGCTGGTAGAACACGTAAATCTTAAGTAAAGATTGCCGGTTCAAAACCTTTTATTTGTGTGTATAATTCATCTCGTGCTCGACTATGAAAGATAACACCGCCAAGAAACCTGCATGTATTGTATAACACAAACATTTACAAAATTTCAGGCACATCCGCAGGTTGGTTGGGATAGTTTAGTCACGTTGACATAAACATTTGTCTTGTGCAATAAAAATTAAAAAAAACTTCCTTTTATAATAATAATGTTCTCCTGTCAACGACAATGAAATTGAAAATTCAAATGTATAATCAGTGTATGCGCAAACAGGCCCACTCTCTATTACTAACTCTGATGGTCCGATAGGACAGGTCTAACGGCTCCTCCACCTGCTTTCTGACACACAAGTGAAAGATAATAGCAACTCCTTACTAACGGCTATTACCGAAAACTACTTCATTGTCATATACTCAAATAACTTTTAAAGAGGCAAACAAGACGAATTTCGACACCAAAACCCGAATTCATAATCTACCTACTAAACCATCGCATCAGATAACCGATATACAAATAATTAAGGCACATTAAGTTTTAATCTTCGGAAGATAAACACATCCTGAAAAATAAGTTGTTTGCAGCATAATTTTGTATATTAAAATCAATATCTGATATAATATCTGCTCAAAAAACTTTTTTTAAAAGTCATTACAAGAACATATAATTAGGTACGAACGTATATAAACATTGACATTAATAAACCATATTAAAATTGAACTTCAATCAAAAATAATTACATTATAATACGCTTAAAAGAGTAATCACCAAGTATCTTAAACAATTATTTTCTTCTCCGTAATTGTACAAGATTATAGAAAAATAATAATTAAAAAAGTGTGTCCTTTTTAATTTCGTGTTTAATTTGTCTTTATGATATATCTCGTACTCAGCGGTGTCGGAAAACATCGTAAGGAAACCTGCATGTGGTGGATCTAAATCTGTCACGTGAATCCACTTACCCGCATCGGAGCAGAGTGGCGTAGTAAGCTCTAAACCTTCTCCTCAAAAAGGAGAGGTGGCCTTAGCTTAGCAATGATATTCAAAGGCTGTTAATTTTTATTTTGTTTTTTGATATGAGATTTATATTTATTACTAAGCCAAGTTAAAAACAATATTTTATTTATAAAATACAGCGGATCATATAACACATTAAAAATAATTTCAAATAGTTACTTGATATAGATTTTCAAGGTAACAGAGCGTGTCTTAAATGAAAGGTCTTATAGTAATGAGGTTTTTGATTGTTAAAATCCTAACGGAGTTTTTGGAACGCAATGACTCCGTGCCAAGCTAATAATGTTGATATTCGGAGCTGAGTACAGTTACATATGTATTAATCTTTCACGACCTTCGCTTTACTATGTGAAGTGGAAGTCCCGTTCGATAAAAAATCGAGTTATTTAAATAAATATGAATCGAAGTTGCCCAGTGGTTAGAACACGTGAATCTTAACCGAAGATTGCGGATTCAAACCCGAGCGGTTAATTTGTGCTTATTATTCATATCGTGCTCGACGATAAAAGAAAATCTCTTGAGAAAATCTGCATGTGTCGTATGAAAGTCTATCATATGTGTATCCACCATCCCGCATTAGAGTAACGTGTAATATGTGCTTTAAACCTTCTCCTCAAAAGAAGAGGAGGTATCTGCCTATGAATGGGACATTTACTGCCTAATGTACCTCCTGTTTAATATTCACGTTTGATATCTTATGTCTTCATCGACGATATTTTTGGGAGTAAAACCGAGTAACCATAAAGAACATCCATGAGAGTGACGTATTTACCCTACGCGTAGAGGCACACGCCCGGGCAGCAGGTCATGTAGGGGCGGCGATCTAAGAGCCTTTCATAATAATCGTTACCCATATTTGCTACTTTTTTATTTTATTTTTTAAAATATTATTTCGAAACCTGCCAACGCCACACGAGTCCTGTAAATCTAAATATTATCTGTATTACCTACTAAGATGCGGATATTTTTTAATTCCCGGGCCAAAAATCTTAAAATACACTGATCAATGTTTGACAATGATGGGCGATGAAGTTATTTATTACATAACCAATATCTAATGCCCGCGGGTTGCAATATACGATACGAGTCTTCACATGATACCTACGTTGATGGCTCTATGCCAGAAACTTACACACAAGAGCCAAAAACTGTACAAACGTACAATTCAATCAGGAGCTCCTTGACTTTTGTACTAATAAACTGTCACTTTATAGCAATCGAATCAAAACTTAATCGTTACTTTTTCCTTTTCATAACACAACAATCGAATTGCACTTCGGTTGAAGTCGGTTCAGAACAGAATCGGAAACGTATCGTAACAGTTATAAATTATTAAAATTAAACTGGTAAACAATATGTGAACGTACAATACGAAGAAAAATAATTATCTTTTAATTTAATTAATAAAATACGAATAAAAAATAAAATAAAACGGAATAAACAGTTTAGCACGATATAATCCTCATAAAGCAGTAATGAACCGTGTGTGTGTTTTTTATACATTATAATATAAACACTTAAAACACTTTTTGTCTAAATACATTCTTGTTACGATAATTTAAAAGTAATCAAATGATTTTAGATTAATGAAATAATATTAAAAAGTTAATATAACATATATTTAAAGATATCAAAAAACATCAAAAGATCAAACACTTTTGAATCGTCATTGAACATTTTAAAACCAAAATTAAATGAACTAAATGAAAAGCCTTTTTTTGTAATGCCTTACTGAATAAGCTAATATTATGTATATTACTTAAAATTATACCAGAAGATGCAGCGTGTTTAGATGGTTTAAGTATATAATGTTATTATATAAATAACTTCGTGGTTTAATCCGTTTTAAATAAGACGATTGACGTCACGCATTCGGTCATTCGGCACTAGGTAATAAAAACAAAAATCTGATAATTAAACGCTACTCGTAAAGACAAAAGCGACATGTTAGCTATTAATGATTGCGTTAAAACGTTCACAGTTGTTATTTTTGGATGAATAAATTATTTCCTTGAATAGTATAAAATGATAATTAAATTATTGTGAAAAATAAGTTTAAATACGTTAAGTTGTTAAATATTTCACAATTACTTTTAAGGAATTTTTATTAAGGTCTATGTTAAATAAACAAGTATAATTTTTACATATTAGTCTATAACAAAAAAATAAGCAAGTTGTTAAAAAAACAAAATTGATAGAATTTGCACTAAACATTGAGGAATAACTTATTATTATATATAAATATAAATTACTAATACCCACTTGTTCCATAATTTTTGTATTTACTTATATGATTAACGTGTATTTCTCATATTAAGTGAATAGTATTCCTTTTTTTAGAAATAAATGATTATTATAAACCAGATTTTTATAATACGTGTCTTATATTGCAAGACTCTTGTTTGACTTAAAGTGACCGACTAAATGACTAACTTATATGCAAAGTATTAACAGCTATATATAATCTCAATAGTATTACTATATTTTAAAAAAATAACCGTGAACCAAGCGATCCAATCTTACCCATGCCTCTGCTAAATATACCAAAGCAATTTCTATTTCATTTACAAAGAGCAGTGCTATTCCGTAAGAATACACTACAATACTTATCCGTGAAATGTTGACGACCGACTTATGGTGATATACTATTTTAATGAATGTATCCTTGATATATTATGATTGTTATGATCAATGCTGCATATCACTTTGTGACATTTAACAACCGTTTTATGCGACACGACATACATAAAGCGAACAACGATATACATAAAGCGTGACCACCGATTTCAAGTATTATTCGATTAAAATAAGTCGCATCAAAAATATAACCTTTTTTGTAATCGTCCAAAAATAAAACTTACGTTTCATTTAACGCAATGTAATATGTTAATGCGAAAAGGTGCGAAACTAGTCAAATAACGGACGACGAGAGCACACAAGTTACAGATTAAAAAGTATAAAACACGTCGGCCGTAAATTAAAAAATAACATTGACATGACTCATAAAATACAAGATTAAATCCTAATTAGCTATCTTTATTTATTATATTTTGCGATACACAGAAAATAGTTTACGATTTCTGCAGTTACTTACATAAAAATGTATCTTTATGGTCAATCTGTCGAATAAAAATACGGGCTTTTGTAAGAAAATATAAATTAAGCACGCGCATAATTATTTACTAGGTGCTTTGCGTTCTGATTAAAAATGTAAATCTGCTAAATATAAATATATAAAGCCTCCGTATTAATAATAAGACGTTCCTTTTTGTTATAACCATTTTAATAAAATGTAGCTGACAAGGTAAGGATAAGAAATTATTCTTGTATGAAGGCTGTATAATATTATTTAACAAATGATAAACCGTTATAGTATTTTGCAATAATTATACAAGTAATCTTCCTTTTAATTATATTTTAGAATTGTATTAATAAGGTTTATGCGATATAGCTATAGAAGTTCGAAATTAGTCATGCGTTGGACAAAAGTGTTATAAAAATTAAAATGTTTTTGCAATTCCTTCCTAGTAAGTAGTAATAAAAAATTGGGCTAGAATTTATCTAGCATTTCAACATCCTTGTATGTCTTGACAGACTACTGACATTTTGAATGTAAGAATTTGTAAGGACGCCTACAAACTTCCATCATAATATATATTTTTGGTATCCACTCAAATATAAGTCTACGCCAGTAAGGAAATTAATAGTGTATAAATATATATAATATATTTAAAAGACTACTGAGTTAACTTTAGAATATTTTGATCACATCTGAAATAATTGTGAACTTCTCAACTTAGTAGCCAACGGAAAAAGAAATAAAGTTCATCAAATCTATTTGATTACCAAATATTTTGCAAACACTGCCGGCCTTACTAAACTTAACTAGTAAATAACTTAAATAATTAACTTATGAATATTTAACGAAAATCTGATGTGCTCAATAGTTTTAAGAAACGTTCTAAATCTATAGGATCACCATTTTCAGATCAGCTCTTCTACTTATGTTATATGATACCAAATTTAATACCAAAATTAACACGAATGTAAAAGAAAATTAAATTGAGCGAAAGCTGATTGTTTTCTTGCACAGATAACTCACGACCTTTAATAAAACCAAGATTTTATCTACTAGGTCACTTGTCAAAAGAAACTTTCATATTCACAAAATATTAGTACGTACATAAATTAAGATAAGTCCTACTGATGTTCGCGGGAGCCCTTACATACTCTTAATACAGTAACTATTTATAAATATATCTTAATCCTTGACATAT
Organism: Nymphalis urticae; assembly: GCA_905147175.2. Lineage (NCBI taxonomy): Eukaryota > Metazoa > Arthropoda > Insecta > Lepidoptera > Nymphalidae > Nymphalis > Nymphalis urticae. Next base: position 9,415,690 of record LR989987.1, on the reverse strand, counting down.
AAAACAATAACGGTGAACCCAAAAAATACAATTAAGAATTAAATTAATTCCTTCCGTCATGTTTTTATTTAGATAATGTATGAATTTGACGGGTGACTGGTGTAATAGTAGCTTGTACCTTCAACGTTGACAATCGCATTTTATTCCATAGAGGTTATAAATTGTGATATTAATCTATATTACATAAAGGTTGTACAATTGTTCCCAAGTTTTTAATAGAAGCGTTGTAACTGTAACTCTCATATAAAATATTGCTTTCCGTGCTAAAACGTTGCAGAACAAAATAAATTATCTTTCAATTTTGATTTTGATACGAACCAAACAAGCATCTGTACCGAGAATTTTCTTCGGCTACGGTAGTAAAGTAGGCACATAATTGTTTCGTAAAAAGTTTTATATATAAATACAGACCATACAAATAATATTAAAATTATAATTCGACATCTATCAGATTGGTAGTTTTTGCGTAAAACCGAAAAAACGAACGAAACCTACCTCTTTATAATATTAGTATGACATTTAAAAGAACGAAACTTGATTTTAATACAATTTTTTATGTAACACAAATATACGTAGAAATGCAAGTTTTTAATCAGAACATGAACGGCGTCACAGCAAAGTAACGGTACAATTATCATAAAAACAGCCCACTATTACATTCTTAGGTGAGAGTGACGAGTTGGACTTTTTGTTCGTCGTTCTACTTACGAGCGGTCGGTCATGTTTAATGGCAAATATAAGCACTTTTTGTAAATAAATCAGACAACAGTCAGTTTATTCATAAGTTCTATGATTGTATATTTACATAAATCCAGAGGCATTACCTTAATAAAGGTTATGAAAGTGAATTTAGAAAGAAATTGAAAGCCAGCTCAGTGACCGACACGACCAAAAAATATTTCCATTAAAACTCCAGCGTGATCTACGCTTCTTGTGACCCAAGAGGTTGCGCTTATTTAGATCAACGAACACACCTCGCTGTTCATAGAAGCGCGTCTCGAGCACAATGTCTATCAATCAACACACATCGCGACATCGCGTTCTAATTATAAACTGCCTCGTTGGTCAAGTGGCTAGCTTTATAGGCTGCTGAAGTTTTGGGTCCTAATCCCGGGTCGAGTTAATAAATCTGGCAAGAAATTTTTAGTAGTATTCTAGAAGGAAGCTGACAGTGTTTACACTTTCGGAAAACACTTAAAGCCGATGGACTTACGCTTGATCTCGCTCCGATTGTATCGAATTGCCTTCCCATCGGGTTATAAAAAGTCTAGGCTAGTCTTTATTGAAAATAGCAGCCATAGCCAGATTCAATTAGAATTACATCTTCAATTATGTTATAATTTTAATAATGTTAGATATGTATATTTATCGTAAATAATGAGCATATTCAAAAATAATGACTAGTGCTAACGTACTGTTCTTTTTTGTGCTTGTTTACATTGGAATCCAACATGGATTTATTTTAACGGCTTGTTTTCACGCTAAATAAACTTCCAAAGTTACAACACTTAAGTGGTCGTGAGAATCTTATTTATACATTTGTTTTAGATGCTGTTGGTTTGCTGTCTGGCAGAGGTGTCGTCACGTCCTAATGAGTAAGTATCAATATGCAGTTTTTTTCTAGTTAAATGAAATATATATTGTAATTAGTATATTTAAGCAATTCTCAATATACTTTATAGTTTAAAAATTAAATTACACTAACGTAATATGTAAAAAAATATTTTTTTGCTAATACATTATTACTTATCAAAAATATATTGTAATTAATTTAGGTCATAAAAATTTATGTTTACTATTCGGTATTTTTGAAATTTGATTTAATTTTAACATGATACAGAAAAACAAAATATTTTTTACTAATAATGTTAGCATTATTAATGATCGTGTGTACATATTTTATAGAAAGATGATGAATAACTATTATCCTGTATAAATATTTATTTACGTACGCTTACAAAACTAAGGATTATTGTGCACAACTAACAGTATTTAGTAAAGTTTCAAGTGTGAATCTACTTAAGCAACTTATACTGGCCGGGGTAGAGGTTCAGGTATGCTGTTTAATGTACCTTATGCTTACGTCACTGCTTTTATAATTCACGCAATAATCCGCTTAGTTTAAAAATATCAACGATATATGAAAATGTAGTAATGTATAATTCAATATTTTCAGATCGTCAGTAAATCAAGATACTACTGACAAGGCAACTTCTAAAGCTATTGCTGACACAGAAGATGGATCTATTTCTTATCAAGCAGATACAAATATAAATATTGAAGAAGATAGCACAAAAGATATTGTTGAAAAAATTAAAACTATAAATAGTTTTTTAAATAAACCATCTCGGTCGCAATTCAATTTAAACAAGCCTTACAGTGATAAACCCAACGGCATCGATAGAGAAACACTAGAAAAAATTCAACAAATTATAGCGTCAGCAAAACCATCAAGACAGTCAATTGAGGATCAGAAACAAAACAATTTTCTCAACGAAGATGACGATCGAAATTACTATTCAAGATCTTCAAAACTAACACCCAATATTTATTTTCCAAGCCCAATGATTCCTTATATATCAAACCCATATACAATGAATGTACCAGTTGTTTCGTCACCTTCTTATAATGAAATGCTTAATGGATATGCTACAAATAATAATTTGAAATCATTTTCAAATGAGATATATCAAACTAGACAACAACAGCCATTATTTCCAGGATTTCCATCATTTCCGACATTTTCATCGTTTCCATCTTTCTCACTAGATAATTTTCAACCATTTGCTCAATACTTTCCCGTTTTGATAAAGAATCCTTTGGTTGCCTTTAGTCAAGGTGGTGGTTTGAATAATTTTATTGAATATGGACAAAACGCTGATGTGTGCACCAGAAAGCAAAAATCACCTACTGATAAAAATGACAAAGATATTGATAATTTAAAAGAACCATATAATACTGCTGAAAACTTTCCTGATATCAATAGCGGTAATACGATTTCCGAGAAAAAAACAATTTCCAGAAAATCTCGTGCACTAAAAAAACGTACTGTTTCTACTAAAGCACCAGAACAAGAAATCGAAGAAAGTGAAACTGGTAAAAAAAATTACCCATCAAAACCGAATATTACTCGCAAACCAAGTAAAAGACCTTCGCTTGTTGAATCAACTGATGATTTTAAGAACAGTGATCCTGAAGGTGATCTACGTTTTCCCTTTTCAAGTGATTTTACTTGGTTTTGGAACAAAAAGCCTGTTGCACCGAGTCCTGGCTTCTTTATAAATAAACTTAAAGTACGTAAAGGTGGAGTAGCTATTGCTGGTCCTGGTGGTATAGCAACAGCTGGAAAAGGCGGTACGGCCATCGTTGGTCCAGGTGGACTAGCTTATACTAAACCAGGTGGTTTAGCAATAGCTGGACCTCATGCTCGAGTTGTAGCCTTATCACCTTATTCTGATCTCTTTTCCACATTATCTCGACCTCAACATCAAGGATACGATTTCAGAGCGTTAGAATCATTAAGAGAAGGAAAAATAGTTGCAACTGGTCCTGTTATTTATTATCATCCCATCGAACAAATATGATCCTAGTTCCAATATGAATATATATTTAGTTGTATTAACATTAGCTATTTGTTACTAATAGATACTTCAATCCCGCTATGAAGAACAAGCATCAGGGAAAAGCAACTGAAGTTTTCAATTACGATGGTGAAAATTTCGTTGATCATCTTTCGCAAGATCCTACATTTGTATTTCACATTAATCCACGAGCGTATGCAATGAGTGGGGAAAATGGTGTTGCTATTTCAAATCCAATATCAAATGTGGTGATACGAAAAGGTGAAACAGGGTCAATTATACATACCCCAAGAGCAACTGCTGTAGCTGGACCGGGAGGTATCGCTCATGCAGAATCAGAATTGAATGTATACGAATATGACATTAACTCAGATAATTAAATAACGACCATGCATCGAAAAATAATTTCGACTATTCTTGAAAATATTTTTCGGCTATATAATGTTTAATATTGATATATTACAATGTGTTTTTACATGTAAAATAAATATTAACAGTGATAAATTACCATTGTTTTATTAAAATAACATATTAATTCACATAAATTAATCTTAAGGACATATACAATAGAATAAACTTAACTGTATTTAAAACAAATTATATTCAAGTTTCTTAAAAATTATAGAAATTATATAATATCTGTTTTCATAAAAAACAAGTTTATTATTTAATCATTTAAAAACATGTCAGATATATATTTTATAGAATAGGAAGGCGGACGAGCATATGGGCCACCTGATGGTAAGTGGTCAACAACGCCCTTAGACATTGGTATTGTAAGAAATGTCAACCATCGCTTACATAGCTAATGCGCCACTAACCTTGGGAACTAAGATTTTATGTTCCTTGTACCTGTAATTACATTGGCTCACTCACCCTTCAAACCGGAACACAACAATATCAAGTACTGCTATTTTGCGGTAGAATATCTGATGAGTGGGTGATACTGGCTACTAAGACGAACTTGCACAAAGCCCTACCACCAGTAAATATTTGTTACAATGACAAATTACTTATAATCATCTCATATTTATAAGAGCTTGTATAAAATTTTGAATCAGACACTAATGTGTTGAGATATCATGTGAGTCAGATATTTAATTTTAAAGTTATCTTATAACTGTCTTGTAATATACAAGGATTAAATTTAAGGAAAAATATTTTATTTTTTATAGTGGTGCTATACAATACATCCCATTTTATGGAGGCGCAAAGGGCCAATATTTAGAAGTGAAGAAAGATACAACAGGATCAATCCTTAGCGAGAAAGTGGTGGCTGAAGAGAGTATAAGTAATGAAAACATCGTCAAAAATAAGGATGAAAGTCTGCTGTCCAAAGTACTAGCTGCTAATTTACAGAGCCTGAAAACTCTATCGGATAATTTACTGAAAATACACAATATAGGAAGAAAAACTGGCCGTTTAGGTAATCAAGAAAAAAATAGATTCAAGGGTCAACTATTTTCACTAGGGGAAGCTGCTTCTAATACTATTAAATTGATCGATGAAATCGGAGATGATGTTGACGTACTATTTAAAAAAAATGCAAGTCTCACAAGAAAATACGACGATGCCTATGACGATGATGTAAGTATAACCTTTTCTATAGATATGTCATTATAAAAGTATTTTGGAAATATATTGTATTTAAAATAACTAATTACCATTGATTAATAACTAATAGAATTGAAGCAGACTTTTTTCACAATTGTTACAAAAGAGTTTCTTTGTACCAATTTCATACAAAGCTGACCATCTGTCTTCAAAGCTTTTTATGTATGTTATTTTGCGTATCGTCAATGGAGGTGAACACGTGCCTTACATACTTATAATTTAAGGCTTTGATTTAAATATAAGAAATATATTTTTCTAAACAAGTAACATTTTCTAACACAACATGTGATGTTTAATTTATAATCAACAGACTGCAAAGGAAAGGGCTTTTAATGACTGCAGATTTTGCTATCGAGAGTTAGAAAATTTATAATAAGATTGTATTCGTTGAAAAATCATGACATAGATAACTAAGACACATATACGTAAGCTTAGCTGTTTTCTAAAGGAAATTTTGAATTCCTAATTTAAAAAAAGGTTATCTTAATGCTAATTGTTAGAAATTCACAGGCCTTATTTTTATTCGATTCTGTGCATTTTCCTATTTCCGATAATATAAGGTATTATTCTTAACCAAGGTTGGCGAAGAAGGCATTAGCATCGAATCTCCAACGGATACCGGTGACTCTAACCTCGAGGGCTCTATGATTGCTGAAGCGAAGCCTGTTGGTATGTTCTTGAAATTTAAGCAAGTAAAGCATAATACTTAAACGTTTTTTCTTTATTTTATAATCCGTTCTTGTAACTACTGTAAATTTATAATTTGTAAGAACATAATTACATGTTTTCAACATTTGACGTTTGTAAGGAAACCTTAATAAAGTCCGCATTTTTTGTAAAAAGTCATACTTTTTTTATATAATTAGAAATATTATTGTTGTCAGATATTTTCGGGATCATGTAAACAAATATACTTTTAGCTTTTTAATAATTCAAAATCACACAATGTAACTACATAAAATAATACATCACTCAAACAAAAACGACGCAGGCGTCTCTGATTTTAAAATAGGATTTTTTTAATATTTCACATTTTATTTGAAATTGCTAGGTTTGGCAGTAATTGGTGAAACTGGATTAGCCGCTTCCCGACCAATGGCAACAGCGGTGGCGGCCTCTGGTGTCGCTATTGCTCGCCCAATTGGAACAGCTATAGCTGGCATCGACCCTATTCTACTTGGTCCATTCCACGTCAACCACTCTGAGCAGAAAATTAAATACAAGGGTCAATTCTATTAAAAAAGAAAATCGTATTAAAGAAAAATCTCGTATAGATGACAAAGACCTTAAATACACGAATATAACAAAATAAATTTTATATTTTGGACAATGAAATGAAACACTTTAAATACTATTTTGATTTAAAAATGTAAAAACACAAAATTAATATCCTCTTCAAATTTTGCACATATTTTATGATGACTTTGCTGTTTGGTAAACTTAGGAATAATGTCGTGTATAATATGTATCTTATAAGAATTCAAGCAATTCAATACTTTATTTAGTAATTTTAATTGACAAAAATTGGTTCAACGATAAAAATTAAAAAAAAAAGTATAAATTAAAAAATAAATAGTGAACAAATGTTGAAGATTGCCTTCCGTATTGATTCTAGTTAAATTGCTTAAATCAAAACTCTTTCGATTTATCACATACTAGCTTAACATAAGTATATGATAAACATCAAGCGTTGATGTAACAAGTCATCATATTAATATTTTCGTTATAATATGTAGGTAATTAAAAAAAATTTGAATTAAAAAAAAGCTTAAACAAATATGTGACAAGATAATATAAAAACATAGTCACATACCCAAAAATTTAGATATGTACAAGTTGAATTTAAACAGTTAAAACATCATTTTATATAATTTATATAGGTACTTAACACATTTTTTTCGTTGATTTCTAATCTTTCGTTGATTTAATCGTTAAATAACGATAATACACGTGTTTTGCCATTATATATATATATATAATAATAATTCTAATTGTAAGTTATTAAATAATATAAATGTACAAATTAAAGAAAAAAAAATATTGTGATAAATTATATATTAATAGATATTGAATTAACTATGTATATTTGTAATTTTATAAATAAATCAAAAATACTTTGTATTATAAATCTTTTCATTCCCCTTTCTTAATCAAATATAGATAGTTAAACATATTGTGTAAAAAAATATTGTAGAATTATTAATTCATTATTGGTATACAATTTACCCCAGAATATTTTGTTTATGCCTAATCAATTAAAAACGCCCTCTGTCGGGATTTTAGAAATGTCATTCCCATCTTATGATTCACATATCTTAATAACGAGACGATAGATGGCGTTTATACCTATTTATTCTGCAACTTCACTATCGCGAAGTCGAAGGACGTGGTCCTTCACGGGGAAATGTATTTATTGCAGACCGTTATGCAAACTTTTTATATGGTAGATTGAGACTGCTTAAAAATAGAAAAAATAAAATTACAGACATAAAACATAGCACAGTTTGAGTTGACTAAAAAGCCCGAGTACTATTATTTTAATCTTCCTATAAAAAAAAAAAAATAACATCCTTGGTACGGAATCCATAGCTCAAAGCGAGTATTAATAATTATGGTTGTTTATAAATAACCTAAAATAATATTTGGGAGCTATTCTTTTATTAATAATAATTAAAGCTTACCTATTTAATAATAAAGATAATGAAAAATCTTGGAACTAGTAGTTGTTAATTTACAAGCAGGAAAAACAATGATTTAATTGTATTTCAATAAAATATATAAATTAGTAGAATAGAGTAGGTACCTGTTGAATTTCTTGATAGTTTTACTCGATAAAATCTCCAATCGAACTAGAGGTGGTAATGTGACGATTGAAAAGTGCAGGAATAAACAATACTTTGAATTGAGTAATTTATTAATGTCAAAATGTAGATTTACAAATAAATTTTGTACACCAATGTAAGGGAACCATAATATAAATAGATATATTATATACATAGTATTGTTGCTCGTTGTAAAAACAAACCAATATTTATATAGTAAATGAATACTATATCTCGATATTTTTTTTCTGAAATTTAAATTGTGATGCTGCTTAGTTAGCATCCAGGGACATTAAATTACCTTAATATAAATTAAAGATAAGATACACCAAAGGCACAGACAACTCGTCTGTGAAGATAAAAATACAAAAAAAATAAAAAATATAGTTTCTTTTAAATATGTGCAATAAACTAGAACTAGTGTCTAGTAGCTTCATGTCTTTGCATATAATAGGTCAGATAGCATCTGAGCTACATACATTTATGGAAAACAAAGTGATCTAGATTTGTGATGATAATATAAACACACGTGATTGTATGAACATAAACAAGACATTATACTAATTTATATCTGTATGGACATTATTAAATCGTATGTGACTCTCATTTAATAAAAATATTCACTCCTTTTCATACTCAATTCACATTCAAGGTCAAATTCAAAATATTTTTTCAATATAAAAGAGGCTGGACTTGCTTTTTATACCAAAGACTAGATTAGGTTTTTTATACCAAAGACAATTTTGGTTCACAAAAAAAAAAACACAATATAATTAAAATTATCCGGAAGGCAATCTTTTCATTCCCATTATGTGTGTATGTGTGTACTTATTTATCAAACAGTATAGTATAAAAAAATAGTATAGTATAAAAATTATTATAAATCCATGGACTTGCATCTTATCACCATTCTTAATATAAATAAACACATGTTAAGCACATAAAAAATCAGAAGTGCTTGAACGGGTTTGAACCCGCATTCTATGTTTAAAATACTCGTGTCTCAACCACCGCACCATCTCCACTAAATACATTGTTTACACCATCATAATATGTCTTTCCTATCAACTAAAAAAGTTATGATGTAACAGCGACAACAAATACATAACACAATATTAAAAAATGTGGCACTAAGCCGGAAGAATTGCATATAAGTTTGTCTCTTTCTCTCTTTTGGAGGGTGCACGATGTGATATACGCCGATTAACTACAAGCAATCAACTTGTATCATCCAGCTAGGTTGAGTGACGCTAAGTGGCGGCAGTGGATGGAAATTGGGAACTGAAAATCGAGCTCATATCCAACTAATGTGGCAACTGATTTTCAATACATTACATACATTTACTTATAATGCTCAAAGAACCCAAATAAAATAAAGCCATTATCTTTAAACTACGTTTGCTTAAACTACATCAAGTATAAAAATATGCATTAAAAATATTAAATTTATAATATGCTTTTTTTTTCTTTTACTTGCATTATCATCCAAAACTAAGCAAATTCAAAATTTCAAGGCTTACTCATAATAAAGTATGTTAAAAATAAATTGCCCAAAGCGAGTTAAATAAAACGTGTTAATCCTTTGTAAACAAATTAAAATTCCATTACAATGAATAATATCTCCTACGTAGTAAATCTTTGGCTTTAAGAAAATAAGTTCGCAGCATATTAATTATGAAACCACGTGTCCGAAATTAACATTAAAACATTTATGTGTGGAAATGCGTCGTATTTGTGCATTACATTGTGTGGCCAAATCATATATATAATAGTAATAATAATAATAATGTCCTCCAGACCGATTTCGGCCACGACGGCCAATCTCAAGAGAGATTAGCCAACTACGCAGAAGATATTATAGTGCACAAGTGTGTGCGCAAACACAAGTGCACTCTCTATTCCCTAACTCTCATATCCGATGGGACGACAATCCGATACGACCGGAAAGAGTTTAGGCGCAGGACCAACGGCTTTACGTGCTTTCCGAGGCACGGGAGTGAACACACTTCCAACTTCCAGACTCAGGGCTGCTACTGAGTATTTTCTGACAGAAAAACCCAATAACATTTTATTGGCCCGACCTGGGAATTGAACCCAGGACCTCCGGTTCTGCGACCTTACATCAAGCCACTAGACCAACAAGGCAGTCAATATATATAAAAGTATTGTGGTGTTGTATTGAGATACAATTTCGAATTATGTAAATAGCTTACCGCGTCCAATTTCACTGATGTAAATTTCAGTTTAATTTCTCACTTTTTCCCAGATTACTGGTATTGGGCAGTATAACATTTATGTAAAACGCCCTTAAGATTTAATTGTTACAACGAGTTTTTGACAAATAAAAGAAAACATTGACAAGGCACTTTTATAATAGAAAAAGATGCACATAAAAACAAATGAGGAGAACAATTCTTAAATATTTTTGTTTACCATCTCTTAAATACTACGTATTGGTACGTATTAAAAGGTAATACTTTTAGGATTCATATTTTTGCGCATTTTAGTGACTCTTTGTCTGACGTTTCCGTATTTTTGCATGAGTAAGGCAGGTTTAAGGAAAGCGTTAAACAAATACGAGGACGTTCCGAGAAAAGATAAGACCAATTTTAGTGAATTGTTTTTGTGGCCAAAACTTGTAACGTCAATGGGATAAAGCCAAGACTTTTACACAAATAATAAAAACACAAAATATTAACACATGACAGAGTTGAAATTTTGCTTTAAAATCATTTTATCCAAACTTTGCTTATAAAAACGTTTCACAAGAATTGCATGTAAACTTTAAATTGAATCTTTTGACTGGTCAAAAATAATTACGTACTCTTAAAACAAATATTTTTTTTTAATTTTGATGGCGAAGCGAAGGCAATGATCATGAGTGATGAAATCGGTACAATAGTTTAATCGTGAAAGTGTAACAGACAGATAATTACTTTCACAATTATAATATTAGATTATATCGATAGTAATATTATAAGTCTATACTACTAAAAATAACGTAAGCTAAACATAAGAATTACATATTGTTCCGTTTCCAATTATGTCTGATGCAGTATGTAGCAAACATTGCACCAGGAATGGTGCAATATGTGCTTGTGTGGTTTGTATAGTTTCGGGAAACATGACACATGTAATTATTAGACAACAATAAAAAAGAATCGTACTCGGAACTGCTATGAAGTATGAGTTGACCGTGCGATTGTAAGCAAGGCGTAATATCCCACCTCATGCTTGGCAGCGCACTCGTATTGCACATGTGTTACAGTCAGAACTATTTTCCGGTCAAACTTACGCTTGATGGGTTACTTTTGACTAATAAAATTTAGTTTAGCACTAGCACTCCACCTGTCTGTATGTAGTATATTTCAGTACAAGCATTGTATTTTTAATACCCGTTCCCCAGGTGCCAAGCGGTTAATACTTCTGCCATCGCTGTCCTTGACATTTGAGGCCTGCCCATTCTGAAGCGGTTAGAAAATTATATAATTTTTGGCAGGATGCGGCTCTTCGGCTGGCCGGCTAACCTAATCTAAGCCACTGCCTTGTAGGCCTAGGCATAATTCCGGAGCTAAACAATAAATACCTTAGGTAGCCAAGGTATTTATTGAGTACAGGTAGTAGCACTCGACCAGAATCTAAATTCGAAAATTAATAAATCAAAAGTTTAACTAATTTTCTCGGTCGAGTACAATTTTAACTGAGACGGAGTTATGACTGTGACATGTATAAAGGGAGGTGAACATCATCATATTATGTACCATCCATTTGTTTACTTACATGTCTATAATAATAACGACATTGTATAATATATTGCCTTCGTGGTTTTTTTTACATATATATTTTTTAAATGAGTAATATATACAACTTATAAAAAAAATTGTTAACGTGATTAAATATAAAGCCAAGAGGCAGTATGAAGATAAGAAAAGTATATATATATAAGTATAAGTATTTTTTTTATGTTCAAGCTATTTATAAATAGTGATATAATAATTGTATCTGGTTAGCAATCTAAGAAGCTGTTTTTTAAACGCATCGGAAGATTTTTGTTTGAAATGTTAAAAAGGTGAAACTAATATTATAAGCATATGATAACAGGTTCAAAGTTTTGAAGATTTATTAATGGGGCATGAGTTACAATTTCTTAAACTTAAGTATTTTATTGACTATCGTCTATTTTGTCCTGACGTTTAAAGTTAAAGCCTACAAGTTAAACAAAAAGTAACTGATTATACTTGTTCGCTAGGAATTAATAATAATAAGTAAATGGTCAAAGCTGAATACAGCTGTAATTATTACAGTAAGCCGAGATGGCCCAGTGGTAAGACCACGTGAATCTTAACCGATGATCGTGGGTTCAAACCCGGGCAAGCACCACTGAATTTTCATGTGCTTAATTTGTGATTATAATTCATCTCGTGCTTGACGGTGAAGGAAAACATCGTGAGGAAACCTGCATGTGTCTAATTTCAATCAAATTCGGCCACATGTGTATTCCACCAACCCGCATTGGAGCAGCGTGGTGGAATAAGCTCCAAACCATCTCCTCAAAAAGAGGAGAGGAGGCCTTTAGCCCAGCAGTGGGACATCCACAGGCTGTTACGAATAATAAGTAACTTTATTCACCAAAAAGAAACAAAGACAAAATTAAGGTACAAAACCATAAAAAAGAGTTAACAATATGATATTTGATGATTTGGTGAAAAGGTCGTAGTCTCAGCTAGGCTGCTTTTCAGTCTACGCCTTGTACATATGCTGCCAACACAAACGTTACAGTCATTGCAGTAAAAGGTAAACGAAGATATAATTACTAAATAATAAAAGTGAATACAATTTATAACACGCCCAATAGGCTAAATTAAAAACATGCAAGCATTAATAAAACAGAGAGGTTTGCTTTTTTTTTTATTCTAGTAAAAGGAAAATATTTCATATTGAATAAAAATAATAATAATATTTAAAATGTATAAGTAAATAGCGATATATATTTTAATAAATTACAATCAAAATAATAATTAAGTATATTAAATTTATTTACACACATTTGTCCAGACACATTGCGTCTTTTGCATAGATAGAAGCAATTGCTTGCATTGTGCTTTAAACTTATTTTGAGACGTACTGTTCTTAATCGGAGGTGGGATATCGTTCCAACACTTTGAAGCTGCAAAGCGAAAGCTACCTCTAAATGCTTGCTAATGTGGTCTAGGCAGTATTAGTCGCGGAACTCGGCTCAATCTACAATTGGATTCATTTGTTTCGGACCATTTAAGTTTATCCGCCAAATAATTGGGAATTTTACGATATTTTAAGTTGAAAGTGACATTATTTAATTTAAGTGTACGGCGATTTTTCATATTTAATATATTCAATTACTAATATTTATATTTGTTTTTCCTTCCTATTAAATTTGTATAATGTGTATGAACTCACTTACACATAAGTATTTACAACCCAAACCCATTCGTTTACGTCAGAATCGAACCTACGAGTGACACATCGTATACCATTGAGTTATTGCTGATATTATTAATTATTAATAATTATTATTATGTCCACTAATCCACATTGGATCTGTACGGAGTAATAAACATACTCCTAACCGTATATAGAGGCTCTGCAGAAGGATTAAAGAGTATTTTAGTCTTTGACTATATCAGTTTAATGTGAAACATCTATTGAATGGGGATCCCTTAGAAGAAAGAACGACTTGTATGCCGTAACAGTAAACGGCATGACGCTCTCTTAAGCCTTCATACCTGCAGGCCAATTCTACTGATCTATAACGATTACGATACGTTCCCGATTCAATTCCAATCCAACTATATTTGTTCGGAACGGAACCGAACCGATATTTACATATACGATGTTAACATATACCGTTATGTCTAAACTTAATTGTTAACTTTTATATCAATAGTCGATAAATAAATTACGAGTGAAGAATAGGAAAATGGATAAACGGCGATACTTCGATTCAAAAGTGTCAAGTTTTAGTCCCCTGATCTGTCATGGGTTTCTACTCCCTCGTGTGCGCGTAACACGAACACTATATAATTCGTTTCTATATATTATAATACTAATGTAAAAAATATATTTATTTCATTAATGTTGTTTTTATTTAAATTATTTCATTAATGATTTCGATGTGTCACATCTGACAGGAGAGACATTTTGTTCTATTTAAATCCCGTTCGAGTTTGCAGGGGTGGTTTATCAGAACAATAAATTACATTATTACACATTACAGGCGTTTCTTTTGTGTACAACCGATAAGTTGGAAACGCGCCAATTATTATAATCAGTCGGTTTGCTTCCGACATATTATAATTATTTCATTAATCTTTTATGTTAGGTAAAGGAAAAAATTTTCACATATTTTTTTTGCTTAGAAGAAAATTTATCTGAATGATTCATTTTATAAAGTAATCTTAACTTATATAAAACTATGTAGCCTGACAAAAAAATTATAATAGCTTTTTATAATAGCTTATAATAGCTTATTATAATAGCTTTTTTATTTAATTAACGAAAGTATATTTGTTGGTAATGGTAACCTCCGTCCATAGACATTAGCTTTGTAGGATGTAAATAGAGACCAATCATTTCAGCGTCAAAGCCCCACCAACGATAGGATTTACTACTATTGCCTGTATTTACACTGCTTACACCAGGCTACTGTAAACCACTGGATAACTCCCTCTTTAAACAAAAAATGTATTTTACATGTATTAATGTTCTCTTAACATTAAAAATACATTGGCATTAAAATATTGATGCATCATTGTTGTGTATAAAAAATTATATTATTGTTACTTACATAAATTTCAATAACCATATTATGGTAAGGAGGCGGTGAAGGAAAAACCAGCGGGGCATGTCTGCAACCCTGCGCACACGCAACTCTTAATATAAAGAGACGATAGCAAGTACAGGCGCATTTCCCTAGCGTCTCTTGCGCAGGTGTTTTCCTCAAGTGTAGTGACAATATGGCGACATTTTTTGTAAGTTAATTTTCTTTTTTTTTACATCAAAATAGTTATTAATAACTTTTATACAATATATAATACGCTTTGAATTAATAAATAGAAATTTAAGTTAATATTAAAATATTTATTCAATATAGAATTATACTTACTTATGTCCAAAATCTACTACCGGTTCGGAACAGCTGAGACCTTAAAATAACCGGCAAAAAAGACAGCAAATAAAATAGAAATATCTTTTAATTTAATTTTTAACTTTTTACTATAATTTTCGAACTCTTCGATTTGTACATAACAACAAGACAGTTAAGATTTTTTAATGTTTAAATAACATTGCGTTATAATATTGTATTATTAAATAGACAATGTTTTTTGTAATACATATTATTTAAATTGAAAAAAATCCAGAATTTCGTCGCTTTTCGTCGTTTCGTCACATGCATTAATTTCGGGTATAAACTATATCTATTCAAAATTTCAACCAAATCCGTCAAGCCGTTTTTGCGTGTTTAAGTAACATATAGCCAAGCATACAAACTATCACATTTATAATACTAGCAGGATATTGGGAAGTGGAATTTGTATGGCCAATATTGGAAATACTAATAGATTAACATGTGTATTTATTATAGATAATCAAACATCAATTATAAATCCGAAGTGAAAAAAATATTATTGCCAAATATCACTGTAACTAAAGGCACAAGGGCACATCACATATAAGTTCCAAGGTTGGTGGCAAATTGGTGATGTAAGGGATGATTAATTTTTCTTAAAGTGCCAATGTCTACGAGCTATGGTGACCAACAATTATTAGGTGACCCATTTCCCAGTCTGTCAACCTATTTGAAATGAAAATAAAATAAAGATTTTACTTATTTATCAAACATCACTTTTGATATGGTTTAGGGAGGAACAGTAGGGTTTCCATACCATCCTTTACTTTTTGTACCACCAAACAACAACACCATAATATATCTCATATATATATAATTACATATTTGTTGCAAATTTCTAACCCTAAGTTGTTTTATGAAAAGTACTTCTGTATTTATTTTATGTGTGAGGTGTATAATGTGTATCTATGTATCTATCTTCCATGTAGCTGTGTTTAGGTAATGTTAGGTAAAAAACAATGAAAACAACTTCTTAAACGCCATCGTGTGACTGAATCGTTAATATTTCTTAAACTGTCAATGTCTTTGGGTTGTGACCACTTAAATTAATAACCCCGAAATTAATAGAATAGAAGCCTCATTTCATCATTAAAATAAATAATTTATTTAACATAAGAAAACGTTTCAACAATTACAAATAAGCAGTGGATATACGCTATGATTTGAGTCATGAGATCGTCACGCTATCGATACCTAAAACTTTCGTAAATAAAACGTTTTTTTCTTTCGTTATTCGTAATTTCTTTTCAAAGTCGTGCTATATTATACTTCAGAAAATGTTAATTTTGTTATTGTTTCACTTTTCAATATTGATTTTCATTCATTACTTCTGAACATCGATTCTGCATCGACTCATCAAGTGGTATTTGCCATATATAAAACTCACTATAACCAATAAATTAAAATATAAATAGTCTTAATTTACTATTTACGGATTAAATTATGTGTATAAACTTTTTAAAATTATAATAATTATAAAACTACTTTTAAAATGCAACCTTATTTCCTAATAATTAATTTTTATAAATATTAATTATTTTAAATACATTTTCATAACGCAAGTATTTAAAAGATATAACCGTTACATACAATTTATTTATTTCTAAATTACCACATAGTTTACAAAACTCTACTTAAAAAGGAATATTATTGTAAATTACCAAATAAAAAAGGGTTTTATTCGATTGATTAATGTAATGTAAATGTAATTAAAACTATCATTTTTATTTTAATGCCTAAAAGAGTAATATGATACATTATAAATAAAATTATATGTTCATACAATCCCTAACAAAACCGTGACAAATTGACGTCTATTTATTTAACTTTCTTATTCATACTCTATATAATATAACTTAGAAACCATAGACCATATCATATAACCATAGAATAAATATCATTAAAAAAATCAAATCAAAATACTCTTTATTGTACACCAGTAAATAAATCACATATACACGGTTAGGTTAGGTTAGGTTAATTAATATATTTGTAACGGTTATTAGAATGTGTTTTTTTTCTAAAATTATGGTAATGATTTTATCTAAAATTAATTTAAAGAAAAATAAGTGCTGTTTTGAAAAGTCTGGCTTTATGTGAAATATTTGTAATTCCATAAAAGGTGCATCGAATACCTTAAAAGTAAAAACTTCATCATGCCAACACTATAATATATACTGATATTTGGATAAAAAATACTTTTTTTATGAAAACTAAAAAAATAACTATATTTGCGTGCGCTAGAATGTCACATACCATTTGTATGTTTTACGGTATCGTAACAAACTGTCCCACATAACCCTTGCTTCACCTGTAATTATGGAGGTTGTGATGGGAACTCGCCTCGTTGGTCACTTAGTATTTGAAATCCTTACTAAACACATAAATACCTGTTACGTAATACTAGATGTGGCCACGATTTCATTTCTAACATACGTAATGCAATGCTATTGTTCGTTGTTTTGACTTATATAGAAGTTAGAACAAATGAGATTAGTTTTTGCTAAAAATGGTTAGATAAAATATATTAATAACTGTTAAGCATTTAGGAAATAAAAGCACCAATTTTTATGATTAAAAGTATGCCTTATTATAATGTTTTCAACGCTTAAGCGGTATCATTAATTATATTGTCTATTATGTATTTTGTGGAGACAGACGAGCAAATGAACCATATAGGTAATCGTTTAACCTCTGCCCGTAGTAGTCGTTTGGTGCAATAAGTATTAAATTTTTCCTATGTTTTTTTCGCTGACGTAGTCGTTAAACACAAATAATATATCAGAAAATGATATGTTACATTGATAATTATCGTGTTTAAAAGATAAATGCCGAGAAATAGCGTAACACTAAGAAATGATTATCCGAAATTATGACTTTAAACGGGGCATACGTCCTCAATCAATATTTTTTCCTACTCACTGTTCGAAGTATCTTTCTTTTTAAAACACTATGACCTGAATCTGATCATTTATATTTTTGGAATAATGCATAGTTTCGTTTAAAAAACTCACTAATATACTTATTTAAATTTCCGCGAGCGAGGCCTCGACTTATAGTTGTTAGTTATGTTATTAAATGAAACTTAAATTCACATAACACAAGATTCTATTTGTCGACTACTTTAGTCACATAAAAAATACTTGTACATTTAGGTTGAATGTCCCCATTATGTGTGCTTTCACTATACAAAATACGGTATCAGGGTTCAAAGAATCTAGACACAGAAGTACGTTATCTTAAATATTATGCACGTTTAATCTTACGCGATTAATCTGAAACATGGAAGCAATATTTCATAAGATTTTCGACTTAAATTTCTGTTGAATTTTATGTTATTCATCTATGCTGTAACAACAAACAAGAAACTCACAGCAGAGCAACATCACCATTGCAAAATATCAGAAAATGATATGCGACATAAATGTACTCGAATTTCTAATAACCAGCGCTTTACCCACGGCTTCGCTCGCGTTATAATTCTGAATTTTTCATAATCCCCTTTCAAAAATGAAGAATTTTCATACAAACTTTCACCCCCATTATCACTACCTCAGGGGTTAAATTTAAAAAAAACCTTATTTAATGCTAATCTATTGCGTAAATAGGCGTATGCAAATTTTCATGGTAGCCCCAGTAGATCGGGATGTGCGTTAATATGTCAGTCAGTCAGTCAGTTATTCTTTACATACATATATATAGTGACATTTAAAGTATTAACGCATCGATATATCCTATATCACCGGTATATCGATTTCCAATATTTCACGAATGATGTATAGACTAAGTTATTAGAACATTACTGTATCAAAATGTGCGAGAGCAGAAAAAACATTTTGCATTGCAGGGGATGCCCATTTATCCATCAGTTCTGAATCACCTTCTTTGTTGAATTAGTCGGGACGGGTTGTTAGTACATATGTACATAAAGAAACTACTGTTCACAGAAAAAGCTTCGTAATAGTAGTACATACTACATACATATATATGATGTCAAAAACAATTTTTTTTTTACTAGTGGTAGGGCTTTGTACAAGCTCGTCAGGGTAGGTACCACCCACTCATCAGATATTCTATCGCGAAACAGCAGTACTTGGTATTATTGTTTTCCAGTTTGAAGGAGCTTGAGCCAGTGTAATTAAAGGCACAAGGGACGTAACATCTCAGTTCTCAAGGCTGGTGGCTCTTTGATGACGTATGCGATGGTTAACATTTCTTACAATGTCAATGTCTATGGTGACCACTTATCATCAGGTGGCCCATTTGCTCGTCCATCTACCTATTCTATAAAAAAAGATAGCCAATAGATAGCTATCAATTCATATTACATGACAATAAAGCGACGGTAAAATTAAAAATATAAACTTAAACATTGCTTTTTAAATCTTCTTTTTTTATCAAAGTGTACATCTATCTTTATTATTAGTTTAAAATAATTTTTTTTTCGTTAAAAACATACAGTGCAAATCACTCCTTATTCCAAGCAACATTCGCACCCATTTCAATCGTTATACGATATATTATGTCATTCATGTCCACGTTTACGAGCCATTGGCACGCAAGTGGGTGAAGGTTGCACCAGAGTTACATGCTAATATGAAGCGTACTGTCTTCCTTCCGTCGAGTTAAATTGCTGTTGCTAAATGGGATGTATTGCTCAAAAATGTACTTAGATATAAAGTTTACTATGTAATGACAATATAATGATATAAATTTGTATGATTTTCTTCACTGCATATTATTAAACAAAGTTACTCTACTCGTCTGTCTGTATAAATGTGATATATTCAAAAACAAGTAAGCGGATTTTCATACGGTTTTCACAAATGAACGACGTGATTTATTACGAAGGTTTCGACATATAATTTATTAATGTTATGTGTAAAGTTTGGCCGTAATATAACGATTATTGTTAAAGATGTCGGAAAAAATTCTTGCCGACTAGAAGCTTCACTGGCGTGTGCCACGTAAATTAATAGAGTTATACATATAATATTACGACATATACGTTTTATGTAGACCCTAATTCTATCATGCAAAGCCGGGACGGGTAGCTAGTTAATATTATATTGTATAAAAAAGTAATAAACCTTCATATTCCAGCTGTAGGTAAATAAAAAACGTGAGCCAATAGCATCTAGGAGTTTGTTACTGAGGTATATAATTATAGGGTAGTAAAAAATAAGGCTTTATTCAATGTAATAGAATAAAAATGTGAAATATGTTCTTGAATAAATATTAGTAAATATAATATAATGGACCAAACCGCTGGGGCAGAAAGGTTCTCGAGTGGCGACCACGAAACGGAAGACAGCATAGCCTAGGCAGGCCCCCTACAACATGGACCGACGATGTAATAAAAGTCGCGGAAACATGGAAATCCTTGGGCGAGGCCTGTGTCCTGCAGTGGACGTCTTCTGGCTGATATGATGATGAAGATGGACCAAATATGAATGGATCACGATTACAACGAAAATAGTCACTAAAAATTATTTACTTTTTATTTTATAAGTGAATTAAAATAGCAAGAAAAACCACACCCTGTGGACAGTAGAAACAAGGAATTTGATGATTAATGTATTAATATTTTCCTTCCGCAGTTTTGTAATATGACTAAATAACGTTTACAATATGTTAAGGGGCATTCTCATCGTTATATTCATATATTTACTTGCTTTTCAAGGAAAATATTCGACTCATATTATTTATGAAATTAATACTGAATCAAATAATTTTCCTGAAAATTCAAACAAAAACATCACGTCAAAAGTGAGAAATAGGAATCAATACCTTTGACTGGCATCGCCTGACAGCGATCCCGATATGCGCGTGTATATGAAATTGATCAAACTTTTATAGCAAAATCTCGTGGGAAATCAATTCAAAGTACTTGTATCCAAAGCTATGCAAAATACTGTTTATTCTTTATATATTTTACATTAATAAATATTTTTAATAAAATTTAATTATGAGGAGACGAGGGCATAAAATAAAATGTTTTATGCTTAATCAAAATAATCTAATAATCCATTGATGTATAATTAACATACTATTAAGATTCATTATCAAAAACAAATTGAGAAAAAATAACAAAAATATAAATCATTTCTTGTTTCAATTATCAAGTTTTTGTTACAACAGGTAGCAATTTAGCACAATAAACATATGTAACATTTACAATTAACTGTCATCAGAATTATAAATATCCACAAACAAACAAAATTATCATTAATGATTGCAAATTAATTCGTACCATTACTTATTGATTAAAGCAACGAATGCCAATGGTAATTAATTACTATTTAAATCATCTGTCATCGATTGTGATCTAACAAAGGGGGTGGAAAATAACGCTGACATACGCTAAATAAATTTTCCCACATTCAGTTAGCATACTCAAATCCAAGTATACAAAGCCACAAGCTTAAGATATTATGCTTTAACCTTAATCTCAATTAATAACACATCAACAAGCCATAAATGAAACAGATTTTTTTTTTAAATAATGATCAAAAAGTATATTTCTGTTTCGGTCCCTCTCCCTATGTCCTACATTTTTCTTCTCTCTTTATTTGTCACTTTATTTTAAAGATTAATCAAAAAATCATTAATTTTTGCGTTTTAAATCAATTTCAAAATATGTCATAACATTATTATAGCCATATAATTAAACCATTCAGCGCCTAGTTTCATGTAATTCTCTGGAATTCTCTTTATTTTCATCCAACAGTACCATAAAAATGCTTTACATGTAATTATTAATAATATAATATTTAAAATATATATGATATTGAATTAAGAATACTAGAGATACATACATTCTTTTTACCTCAAAAATCATTTATTTCTAGGAGGTAATCCAAAAAGGATTACATGATTTCCTCACAGCTGCATGTAACCTTCGAAATGTGATTAGCATTGTCAATGTCTAATAAGCATTTTTATCACCTCCAACTAAGCCTACGGAGTACGCACGTAAATTAATGTATGAGCTATCTTCGTGCCTTACGCCATTTTAACATTAAGATTGTGTCATGAGTATTAGCGAAGAGATCACAACGACAATAGTATAATATTTATTTCGATTTGTTAAAATTTACAATAAGATAATAAACTAATAGCTTCCGTCTGACGAGAAAGAAATTATCAAACATAACCAGCACAAGCAGCACTAAATCATATATCTTGCAAAGGCAAATCATTTATGTTATTATCTTTTTTTTAAAGTAAAAACTCCTTTTGGCTCGTTACGCTGGTTTATTGTAGGGGATAGACTTGTGGCTTCACGTCACCGACATGTTAATGTTAATATAATGAAATCGTTGAAAGTACAAATTTAACTATTGTGGAAATTAATGAGGATAATAATGGTTGAAATTTACGTAAACACAAACAGTTATACAAATAATATAAATGTATTTTAACTATTATATCTTTAAATTAAGCTGTAACAAGTTTTCTCTTCTATCGTCAGTCCCTATGACAGTCTTTTTTTTTCATTACTTTGATACGTTATTTGAACTTTCAGACCAACATACTATTCATAGTGTCCTAGTATAATCTGCAACAATTCTAAGATTAAATAGTCTTCTGGTGAGCCATTAATAGACTACAAGAAAATATTGTAATATTCCGGTTGGATATAAATCGATACTTTATATTAATTAAAACACTTTAAAATTTATTTAATTTTTAACACAACAGCAATTAAAAACATTGATTTAATAATGTAATTTAAATATGGTAAAACGACGAAATAGATATCATCATCACAAAAAACGACACATAATTCGGTCGCCTTCGCTCTGATATACCATTGAATTCATTACCTTAAATGAAATGTGCGTGTGTTGTGTTTAATGTTTTAAGAAACCACTTTTATCACAATACTTTCAAGGTTGAACGTGATAAGTAGCTCGGTAGATCTTTTCACAATAGCATACTTCGCATCTAAGTTTTTCACTTAAGCTTACAACACTTTTTAAATCACGCGTGTCCTTTTAATTACTAAGTTTTCTCTGTGCGTCATATTATATTGTATGATTAAAATAATATGTATAATTTTTATTTTTTATTTTTTTTTAGTTTTTCATTGTTTCGCTGTACGCGGCCTGCGCAGCACCGCAATCAAGACTCTATCACCAAGCGGCGCAATACCAGCAAATAAATCCGTATGTTGATTGATTATTAGATAACCTATTAGTATGTATGTAATATGTATGTGTCGAAGATGGCCCAGTGGTAAGAACGCGTGAATCTTAACCGATGATCGTGGGTTCAAACCCGGGCAGGCACCACTGAAGTTTTTCATGTGCTTAATTTGTGATTATAATTCATCTCGTGCTTTTCGGTGAAGGAAAACATCGTGAGGAAACCTGCATGTGTCTAATTTCACTGAAATTCTGCCACATGTGTATTCCACCAATCCGCATTGGAGCAGCGTGGTGGAATAAGCTCCAAAGCCTTCTCCTCAAAAAGGAAGAAGAGGCCTTAGCCCCGCAATGGTACATTTACAGGCTGTTACCATGTATGTGTCATCGTCAAATTGTAAGGACAGTTAGTTTGTACTGCAGACCTATTATAAGCTCTTCGAAGCATTCAAGCCTTACTAATATTATAAATGCAAAAGTGTGTTTGTTTATTTGTTTGTTGGTTGGTTTGTTATGCTGTTATGTCGAAACTGCTTAACCGATTATTATGTTATTTTCCATACGCATTGTCTGGGTTACATCATTGCGGGAAAAGCAGCTAGCCCTTACTAGTTTATAATAAAACACATAAAATTTTGTTAAAAATCTTTTTTTTAACAAAATTGGCTCGTTATAGTACAAACTTATGCTCCGTTCATAATGTTTTGACAATTTACAGTTTAGCTAGATTTATTATTAACTAACGGTCAATACAATTATTATTATCCGGTAACATATTACCTATGCAACTGCAACTGAATTTTAAACCACAATTTTTACACATTTATAAATTTATTTAGTGAGTAAGTTATTATTTGAGCCATTTAGTCCACATAGAACGAAAGATAACAAATTTCTGGTAATATTGAAGTCGGGTATTTACACATAAACCTGATATCGATATTATTTAAATCCTAATATTTTAATATTGTTTCAGTTTGGACTACTATTTAGATAATCCCGAAGCCAGGAACTACTACGAACAAGAACAAAAACAAGGTAAGTTATGGCTGTTCAATTGGTAATTTATAATATATTAAATATTATTATTATTATTTTTGACATTGAGTTCGTCAAGTACTTAATATTAATAAAAAAAAATTTGATTGTAATTATAAAGTCACAAAAATGCAATGAACAATTTACATGTCCTTAATTTTTGTCAATAATTTTGCTTGACGGTGAAGGAAAACATCGTAAGGAAACCAGCATCTGCGACAAACACGCAATGAAGCAGCGTGGTGGAGTAAGTTCCAACACCTTCTCAAAAAGGAGAGGAGGCCTTAGCCCAGTTGTTCGACATTTACAGGCTGTTACTTAAAAAAAGAATCACATATTCACGATGACCTTATATTGTTTCAGTTAACGCAAACTCCCATAATGCGCCAGCGCGCCTTGAGACGCTAGAGCCTGACAGTGAAGTTGAGCTTATACCAGGAGCATAACAACCTCAGCAGCCACCACAGCAGGTGATAAATGACTCCACATACATTAATTATAAATATAGAGATGAAATTAAAACGCCTGATAAATTAAATTAGCAATATAATTTCTAAGGCATTTGCTATTATTTTGTTTTAACATAAAAGATGTACTTATATATATTTACCTTTATATATTTTCTCTTTTTTAGACACCTGTTGCACCTAATATACCAGGTTTGATTCCCGGTCAAAGAGTATTTATTGTTCACATGCCTATTCCTGGGTATAGGTTTGTAAATTTATTTAAATAATTAAATTTCTTACCAAATATATGGCTATATATAAAGTTACTTTACGATAATTACTAAATTTTACAGACCTGGTACTGTTGGTGGGTACCAGCCGGTTTATGTAGTAGCAGCAGCGCCACAAGCAAATGCAGGATACCCTGGTAATTAAACTTTGTTAATATAAAAAAATCTAAGTTATAATATACTGTATTTATATACCTTAATGATTGTTTGATTGATACTTCAATAAGCAGAGTTTTAAGCTAAAGCTGCTCCAAAAGAAAAACGGTATGAGCTGTATAGTTCACGTGCATTTATGACACAAAGAATGTAGTTGTATTGTAGTAGGAAATAACAAAAATTACAAGCAACGAAATTGCCCATTTTCTTTATTATTTAATTAAAACTAAAAATAAAAAAACACCCCTCCGTCCTGCTTTAAAAGTAATTAAAATTCATCAGGCTTTCGAGTGTTATTAAAGGGCTATCATCTAAATAAAGTATCATATTTACTAAATTACAAAGTAAGATTCAATATTTTACATACATTAAATAAATTACATTATCACCTTTCATCAGGATCAGGATACCAAAATCCTGTTCTACTAGATCCATCTGGCCAAGGTGCTCCAGTACTTGGTTATCAACCAGGCGCTCCGGGAGTTCAAGCTAATCCAAATTTTGCGGTTCCTTTTGGCAACCGACCCTTCAACTTTGGATATCAAGCACCAATCATCGCATATCAGTAAGTTGCCACAGATCAGTCAGGAGCCGAGGAACTCAGATAGATCACGCGTGAAACGGTTATAGTTAAGATAATGTTTAAATTTAGAATTTTTTTAAAGAATTTAATTTAATTTTTTAACAGAACCTTCTTCCCGACTGTACTGGCCGTCCTCGCGTTTGGACTCTACTACCACTTAACATCAGGTGGAGTAGAGTCATTTGCCATCCCGGCAAATATAAAAAAAAAAAAAAAAAACTGGCAAGCACCATTGTATAACGTTTATTTGTAATTAATTTCGAGCTTAACGATGAAGGAAAACATTTGAGATGAAACCTCGACGTCTCCCTTTTTTATGATTTTTTTTAGTTATTTTTTATATTATTGATAGGCGATGGGCAAGTGGGCCACCTGGTGTCAAGTGGTCACCACCACCCATAGACATTGGAAATGTAATAAGTATTAACCATTCCTTACATCGCCAGTGTACCATCAATCTTGGGAACAAAGATATTACATCCCTTGTGCCTGTAGTTACTTCGGCTCACACAGTTGCTGTTTGATGATAGAACATGTGATTAGTGTGTTGCCAGACGGGCTTACCACCACGGCAGACAAAGCCTTACCACCTAGTAAAATCACCCATAAAACTCTGCTACATGTATATATCTATATAACTCCAAAAGCAAGGCATTTACCCAGCAATGGGACATTTACAAAATTAGTTTATTTTTAATGTAAAATACTAATTTTACAAAAAATATACAGGCCAATAACAAAGAATCAAGGTGAAGTGCCTGGCGCTCTGCGTCTCTCACAACTCGTCTCATTACAAGGGCAAGTCCAACAAACCAATGAAGGTCGCCAAAACAATGGTTTGTATAATTCCTATAATAAAATAATCTTTATATATATGATTATCACTCTAATATCTCCATGTAGAAGTAAGTGTATTCTAATATTTTTTGGGTTTTTTTCAGAAAATTTGTCGAAAGCTGAACCTAAAAATGCCAGTCAGGTCACGATGGAGTCCAAACAACAGGCTCAAAATTCTAAGCAGTCATTGGCTCAAATTAAAAACAAGGCATAGAATGTGTTAACTTTTATTTTTCCAAAGATTTATATTTAATTTTATTTCGCTTACTTCAGAATACTTTTTCTATTTAAAAATGTTTTACGTGCAATATGCAAAATACAGAAAGTAACGATATAATAAAAATTAAACAATTAAATACATTTAAAAAACTATATTTATACAGAGATATAAAACTGATTGAATCGTGATATTGATTTTCTGACGATAAAACAGTTCTACCACGCCGCTTCAATTTCGAGATTTGCTATACATATATTAGACATGTATAATTGTATATATAAAAATTGTGAAGTCATCTCACCATTCTGGTTGCACTAATACTATGGCTTGCTAATTCTCTCTAGCATCAATTTTGGTTTTTGTACGAAAAAAAAGTAGTTAATTTTTAAAATAAAATTATTGCATAAATTATTTATATTTATAACTTTTATATTATTCTAAATGTCATAATATGAGAATGAATAAACATTTGGTACCTGATTGTATTTTTAATAAATATTTAAATAAAGCTATATCTTTTTATTTCTGAGTATGTAAAAAGAAATACGTCATATACTAGATATATAGGATAAATAGTATATCACTTTAATTTTATTCACTTTAATTAATGTAAACCCCATGAAAATTTTCCATGGTTCCTGTGGGTTTGAGCCCACAATTTTCAATTAAGATTTTAACCCAGTGCCAAAAGTATTCTTAGACATAAAACATTTCTTGGATTTGATTATATAATCGAAGTATCGAAGCTGCATAATATTTAAAATTATTTCTCACAAAAAATTTTTTTTTTGTCAATTTCGAAGTTACAACTTTATACAGATTTAAAAATATTGACAAACTTGAACAAGGAAACATTTATATTATTTTGTTTATATACAAAAATATATTAAGAATATTATTAATTTTACATGAAACAGAACTCATAGATATAGAATGAAATGTAATTAAAAAGTAAATATAATAAGATTAAACGTGTGTCCATAGTTGTATTTAATATTTATTTTATTAAACATGACTGATTAACGAACCAACGAAATGCGTCTCGAATGAAAAGCGATAAGAACGTGGTAAACTAAAACTTGCATATCTCAAAAAGGTATTTTGTAACAAACTTCACTTATCGTGTAGCTTTTAAGTCGGTATAGCTTCCAGGTTTCCTATGAAAAATGTACTGATATATAATTATAGAGCGATAGCATCCGACGGGTACTGCTTTCTAGACTTGCCGCTATCTAGGTCGTAACGGAAACACAAGGCTTCGTATTTTACCTAAACTGGGCGATAAACAACCAAGAGACATCAAAGCTGTTCGCTTTGATAATTTTGTGCTTACGGCATTATGTTGTACTATTTGCCCGTTCCTACTTTGCAGGTAAAAAAGGATACATATATATACATGGGATATAAATATGCTGTGCTTTTTTAAACCGGATGAAAATATATAAGCATTGGCAAATCGTCCGTCCTTTTCGTCGGTACACGTTAATATTAAAGCTTCGTACAACACGCTTTTTTCACTCATATATTTAAATATCTCATTACATTTCTTAAACTATCGCTTCGAATTGCCAAATAAAAAAATAATATTTTTATATATATATAAAAAAAAAACATTTAAATCAATATGTTATTTATTTAGATAAGGATTACTTTATGGCAATTAAATAAAAGTACCGTATGGACGGCAAGGGCCCTTTAGTTTTGAACCATATTAAGCTACATCACACAAAATATTGAATAGATACCCTGAAACAATGAACTAAAATAATATTAAACTTTCATCAAATCAAAATTAGTAGTTTTGCTTGAACTGGAAAAAAAATAAAGAAACAAAATTTACCTCCTTGTAATATTAGCATGGCCTTCACGACTAGAAATTGAATCTTATACCTAAATATGTTAAGTCATACAGCTACAGCTATTAAAAGCTTAGTACTCACTAATTAATTTATACATATTAATAATTATCGATATTAAGAGATGGATATTAGATACATGTCATTGACCTTGCCAGATTGGGCATTACCGATAAATATACTACGCGGAAACCTCACACCCTGCGCCTTGTGTTTGCGGAGAAAAGTCTCAATACAAGTCCGTTTAGCACGTCTCATACCGCACTGATTTTTAGATGACAGAGGGGTTACATCGAGATTTGAGCTTGTCATTTACGTAAATTCGTTAAATATATTAAAATATATTTTCCGCAAAATAAGGTGAAGGTTCCCTTATTATTGTGTCACTTAATATTCAGATGTTAATACAAACATCTTGTGATATATAGCTTACGAAAAAAATGCTAATAATAATAAATTCAGAGGGTATTTTACATATTTATTTCTATTACTGCTATGCTTGTTTTTATTTTATTTTAAGTCATTTCGGTAACGATTACCAAGAAATATGGAATCAATGTTACTCAAATGAAGCCAGTTTACGTATGCCCACGCCTTAATATTATCAAGCTGGAGAGTTTGTATAGTTGAACGCGTAATCTCAGGAACATCCAGTCCGATTTGTCTTTTACCGTTAGCGAGCTCGTTTATTGACAATGTTCCTTCATGCTTCGACTAGCAATGGCCATAAACGCCAATTTATATAGCAAACTAATGATACTTAATAAAAGAGGATATTCAATAAATAAGTAAATAGTTATTGATATATAATTATTAATATATTAATAATTATTGACCTAATTATTGATACTTCAGACTTTTTAAATGCCGAGATGGCCCAGTGGTAAGAACGCGTGAATATTAACCGATGATCGTGGGTTCAAACCCGGGCAAGACCCACTGAATTTTCATGTGCTTAATTTGTGATTATAATTCATCTCGTGCTTTACGGTGAAGGAAAACATCGTGAGGAAACCTGCATGTGTCTAATTTCACTGAAATTCTGCTACATGTGTATTCCTAATGAATAAGCTCCAAACCTTCTCAAAAGGGGAGAGGAGGCCTTTAGCCCAGCAGTGGGACATTCACAAGCTGTTACGGTCAGACCTTTTAAGCAATGCAAGATTATACAGGTGATAATAAAAGAAATGCAGTTAGTATTTGTTGATAAGCATCTAATGCTTATAAGCAACTGTATCAAACACTATTGTCTTAATTTTTTAACTCGAAAACTTACCTTGATCGTATATATATACCTAACCTAACCTTTATGGAAACCTTTCTTCGTTCTGAGATAAAATCCCGGTGGAGTCGGAGCAAATAATGCCTAAGACAGAGAATTTTCATAGCAGTCTGCTGGTTATAATTCGCAGTGTTCCCTGTGCCTTCGAGCACGTAACGTCGTTAGTCTTGTGTCTAATTTACATGCTATTATTTAACTCTGTCTGTGTCGACCGTCACATCTAACTAGGAGAGCGTGGGAATAGAGTGCATATGTATATAAATTATTTTAACTCTTGCCCTGGTGACTAGGCGGAAATTTAGTCAAGAGTCAATATAATTATTATTATATTATTGAAAAATACCTATTAAGCACTTATTTTTTAGAAATAGTCAAATATTTTGTTACATTTTTAATAACAATTTTTAATAAGAATAGAACAAGTGCCTAGAATACCGGAACAATACCGGAAATAGACTATAAAGGTTATTGTAGTCTTCAACGATGGAACAAAATAACAACGTTACTTTAATACTTTTTAAATTAATAAAAAATACATAAAAATAAGCGTGTTAAACAATAAAACAATTAAAAATTAACTGCATTCCACATACTAAAACTGTACTAAATTGTACAGTTGACAGACCGTATTGTCACCTGCATTAAAATGTTGCAAATTACAGCTCAATCGGTTGTGTGGAACTGGGTCGGCATTCACTTGTTAAATTAAAAAAATAACAGGTACTTTTATTATTATTAAACAACTTTGTCTCACAAGGAAAAAAGAAAAAAAAACAAGTAAAAAAAGAAAAAGAAAAGTTCAAGAAAAGCCTTGAAGAAAAACCAAAATAAATTCTTAGGTTTAGATTAATTATTATTAAAAAATAAAGAAGTAGAGGATTTACAAAAACTGACACAATCTGAATTTCAACTGTATTTGATTTAAAGAAGTAAAGATAACGAGCCTATACCCAATAGACCGAAATATTTGATATTTTGTAAGCATTATACCTTACGCGCATTATCAGTTTTATTCATCGGTATAATACTTATTTATTTCATTCCTATTTACAACAGATTCTCACAGATAAGGAAGGAAATGCTGCTTAGTAAATAAATCTAATATACTATGCAGTTCAAGATTTATGTATATATATTCGTTTCATAGGATACCTATACGAAATTAGACGTCGAAAAAAAAATCGTTGAAATAAATCTTTCGATATAATTTATACGACTTTTACTGTTAAAATCGCATTCCCTATTACATAAACGGGCAGTAACGGGTTTCCTTGATACGTGACCTTAGACCATAATGTACAGGACTCTTAATCTCTCGTAAATATACAAACCAAAAAAATTTAAACCTTATACTACATATCTTAAGGTTCATTTTGTATTTTAACACTGTTTTGAGTATAAATGTAGTGTTCGTATACATATGTATGCCAAGCCCAAATTATGTATAACTATGTTTTACTTAGCAATATAAACAACTTCATTTATTATTAACGGAATATAGTTATAATAAAGTTCAAATATGACAACCTGCGAGAATATTCTTCAAAGGTTTGGTTCCAAATTCAAAAAGCTTTGCTGTACAAGCTATTAATAAGAAACCTTATTGAGTTACTTTTTTTCTTTTTTTAATGTATAGGCAAGGTAAGGCATAAGCGATTAGTAGTATAGACTCTTACCCACACTATAAAGTGCATATTATAGCAATTTCAGTTAGTTTATTGATATTTTTACATTATATTGCTCCTAGTAGAGTGTAAGGATTAAACATTACTAAGAAAATCATAATAATTATCTATCTCTGTACCTAATGCTATGCCTATGCCAGTACATCTAACTGAAGGTCACACGTGTTTTGTACCTAATTTTTTATAGAAATATACTATTGAATTACTATAAATTGATACATATGTATATGTATGTGTATATTTGTATGATCGATGGTATTACCGTATGTCTAATGTATTTTTCTTAAATATCGTGTAATATATACGCAAACTCTGGAATAGTATTTCCTGAATTTTTAAACAGTTAGTGTTTTAACAGAAATATTTATTTGCAAGAAAACATTTTATATATATTACATTTATAAGAATTAATAGTGCGTCGAATTATGTAATTTATGTGGATGTTATAGTGGATGTCAGTTATTAAGCGTTAATATTAGCTGCATATGTATAATATAACAAAAACTCATGCACACTACTTTAGACAAAATAAATTTTTTGTCCATATAAAAGCGTAAATTATTATGTTTACAAAGTGTAGATAAAATGATAGAAACTTGTAGCCAAATAAATAAAAATCTATGAAAAGCACCCATTGATGACAGTGTCTAATATATATATATATATATATGTCTAATATATTGACAAACCGTCTAATATATTTAAAGAATCACTTGCAGTAAATACACGGTGTAACCGGTTTTAGATAATCCGTATATAATCCTTTTTAAAGGAGGTTAAAAAAATCCAAATATTATTTGCAGTTAAAATGGGTACTTACAAATTAAAAAGAAATGTAAAAGCAGATTGTAATCATTATTGTTAATTAATTTTTACCATCCAAAATTTAACATCAATAAAAAAATCCAAACGTTTAAACAATTCTAAGCAATCAACCAGTTTTGCAGAAAATGTCTTCCGATTAAGAAAACTTTCTTCGCAATTTAGTAACAATTTGTAAAATTATTGGCAATAATGAAATATTTACGATGCGAGCCATTCACCTCCAATTAGCCGTAAACAATGCGCGAAACCCCAGTAACCGCATTTCGTTTTAATGGCACATGCATCTGACCTTGATACTGCATCATAACGCTAGCAGCAATCATCTGACTGATTTATAGCTGTAAATATGATTATAACTTAAAAAAACTTTTAAGCTCGAGATGGAAATTTAACTTTAATCCAACGTCTTAAGGTCCTAACATTTCTACATTATATCTCATTGATAATAACATCCTCGTTATTTCCTTCATAGTAAAGTTAAGAAGCCAAAACAGAACCGTTCGTGACATTGTAAAAGTTCGCGCACATATAGAATCATTAAATAGACGAGACTGTAAGGGACTACAGTCGATTGGGATGCGATAATGATGACTCACTCGAATTAAGGCGGCAGCTTTCCAAACGAAAGGTGCTGAGAGATCGCTGCAATTACAGCGTCCGTAGCGCGACGGGGCAGTTATGATCTTTTTGCTAAAGACCCGTTATCTTAGTTTAGATGCGCGGCAAAAACGCAGCGAGCGCAGTGAAGAGACTTATACCGTGGTGACCGGACGCTGAAGTGATGAGGAATATGTCTTTCCGAGCACTAATCGTTATCGCGTTTACCGTCTGCTTGTATCAGGCGACGGCGAGACCCGTACGAAGGACGCTCAATTTCAACATGTTCGTGCTCAAACCACATGAAGGTACGTCTGACCGGACCATCCTGACCACGGATGGAATTTCCAGATTCGGTCCGATTTTGGAATACTTGGTTCAACGGGTGCAAGGAATGATGTCTGTACGATTGCCTCCAGATGTCAACAGTTATGAAGACGTAGATGCTAAAGTACCGGTAGGCGATACTATGGAAAATGAAGTCGATGGTCTCCAAGAGTCGAAGATGCCAGGAGTTGTTGTTCGACCGTCTCGCACGAAACCTGGAACATACGAAGTTGAAATCGACGTGGTTGTCGATGACGGACAACCAAACAAAATTGAATGAACTCTAGTATTTATAGGAAAATTGGTAATATAATTTTGCATTTAGGATGAGTGTACCTATTTTTTTAGCTTTTATTTATTCTTGCCATATCCGATTTAATAAATTATTTTTGTGATGTGTTAACATTGTGTTTGTTATAATTTCCTTCGTAGTCATTGTTTTTTTTTTCACTGGTTACAGGCCATAGCGACAATTTTTTTTCTGTATTTATATAATCTGTCTTATTCATAAGATATCATGTACACGTTTAGTTCCAGCCATACTGAACCTTAATTTAAAAAAAAAAATATTTTTATTAAATACATTGGATACAGTATTACAGATATTTTGAAAACGTCCATGTAACCAATTTTCAAAAATAATTATTTAAAATTTCAATTAAAACTGATAGCAAAAAATATAATATAAATAGTAATACCTATAAAATATAAAAATAAATAGTAATAACCCTAAATTTGAAATCTAATTTATTAACCCCAGATCAATATTTTTTCAGACCTTGTTGACAATCAGGAAATTATTGTTTTTCCTTTTATAAAACTGTACATTGACTGCAATATCGTGTCTAACGGGAACCCAACTAGTTCCCATCCAGCACTAGATTCTTAATCATACATTACAGGTCCGGTATCAGACTGGAATTTAAAATTATGTAGCGAATTGTATCTTTAGTTAATTCCGCGTTTGAACTCTTTACTTGATTATTTATTATTGTTTTTTTTTTGTTTTGTTTTAATACTAATTTTTACATATGAGTTTTTTACTTGTAGTATTATGTAGACATTATCAACTCTTATAATCCATGGTTTTGTAGAACAATTTCTCTAATTATTATATTTAAGTTAGTTTTAGTGTGAGGAGCTTTTGAAAATAATTACGTTATTTTCAATATACTTGAAATATTTAACGTTATTGAGACAAAAACTGGTTAATCAATAATCTCTTTCAGTAAATAATATAACGTATAAGGGCATACATACTTATGCCTATAAGTTGTAAAAACACGAATCCTAAAAAAATATCGAAAAATCACATAATAATAAATTTTTCAATGAATACTTAGCTGCGATTCTGTAACATGACAAGTGAGTGAAACTATAAAATACTTAATAAAAAAGTGTATAAATAATATATATAATATAATGTATATAAATAATTATATATGAAACATGCACCTATTGTCCAAATGTAATGAAAGTGAAACCGCGGGGTAAAGCTTTTATGATGATGAAGTGCTTTATTTTTAATTAAAATAAAAGAATTTAAAAATACTTTCGTTCGATTGATCGCTACGATTCATTGTGATATTCATTGATATCGAAGAAAGCGAAAATAATGAAAAATAAACTACTGCAACAAAAAATGCTAGCATATAACCAGTTCTCTACAGCGAAGCGCAACAAATTTACAATAATAAAAAACTATTTAAATTACTTTTAATATTTTTATTAAATTTCATTTTATTTCCCAAACAACGATAATTTTTTATTAGCCGATCTAGAGTTTGCACCCAGGGCCTCAGGATATTACGTAAAAATATTTAACATATACTTATTTCAATTTTACATATGTACGTGTTAATAATTTATCTAATCAATTTTAATGATCCACTAATATATTTTTTATTCAAATTTATATATTAAACTTAATTGGAATCGATAAAAAGAGGCTCTTATTACTTAAATAGAAATCGTATTTATTTTTTTAAAGTTATTATTCGAATATTTTTAAAACTTTCAAATTAGACTAACACTAAATCAAAAATTATATTAAATAACTCAGTGAAGCATATATAATTATATTTACTAACCTTACTTCACTGTAGCTGGTTTGTATTTCGGCATAGGATTTGCTCATGTAAAATATCAATAGGGATTTAATTTCAATTCGATACAAATCAATCTTGTGTTTTCGAAAAAAAAATCGTCAAAAAAATACTAATCCATATAGGATTTCTTTTGTAAAATGAGGAAGCTGTACATCAGATTGCAAATTGCTGTCAAATTAAAATGTCGAAAAATAACATTTCGAAAGATCATTTTTCTGTGATAGTCATTATTCCAAAGCTTTCTAAATATAAAATCTTATGATAACTCTTTCATTTAACAAATTCTCTTTTTTTAACAAATTCAAAACACAGGTAACAGACAACACAGCGCTAGCAAAATGGCAGACATAATCCTTAATGTTTACCCTGGTCGAAATATGACAATAAGTATGATAATGATGAAT
Organism: Nymphalis urticae; assembly: GCA_905147175.2. Taxonomy (NCBI): domain Eukaryota; kingdom Metazoa; phylum Arthropoda; class Insecta; order Lepidoptera; family Nymphalidae; genus Nymphalis; species Nymphalis urticae. Next base: position 9,379,701 of record LR989987.1, on the reverse strand, counting down.
GAATGAGCAAACTATATTATCTATAACCTATAAATAGTATAAAACAAAGGCGGTAAATTCCTCCTACTGTATCTCCGCTAAATCCTTGTAAGCAACGCAACGGATTTTGTTACAGTTTTTACTAATATTATAGAAAGAGCTTTAAAAGGGAATAGATTATATACTGACGACGCCGAAGGTTGTGGGTTCGATTGCCACCCAGGACAGATATTTGTGTGCATGAACATGTCTGTTTATCCTAAGTCTGGGTGTATTTATCTATATAAGTATGTATTTACAAAAAAAAAAGTAGTATATGTAGTATATCAGTTGTCTGGTTTCCATAGTACAAGCTCTGCTTAGTTTGGGGTCAGATGGCTGTGTGCCAGTAATGTCCCAGGATATTATTATTATATACTAGCTGTGCCCGCGGTTTCACCCGCGTATAACTTAAATAAATCCCTAAGAGCAGACTTATAATATTCCAGTATATACAACATTTTTAATTTTATTTTCGTAGGATATTAGTATTCAAGTATTCAAGAAAATAAATACGTATGTATGTATGAGTACTTTCAAAACTATAAAAAGTAATAAAAACTGTCTATGTCTATTTCGGTCTTATCTCGATATCTTTCATAAAAAATAATATTAGGTCCTTACATATGAAATTGGCGTTTTGTACAGGAGGAATATAAAGTCAAATTTTCTTTTTTGTAAAATATATTTAATTAATCAAAGTATGCACCGTTGTTATCTATGCATCCTTGTTATCTATGAACTTTTACCATCTCATAGGTAGTTCGTTGATCCCTATACTAAAAAAACCATGGGGACGAGAATCATTAAACTTGTTTGTTTGGACTGCCGCATCGGAGTTGAATTATTTTCCTTGTAAGAAGTTGTCCAAATTCCAGAAATAATGGTAATCTGTTGGAGCAAGGTCCGGGGAGTAATGACCGGTCACAGTCGTGTCGGCGATGCTCCGCAGGGAATCGGCGTGGAGGGCCGTAGCCTCCTTCTGTGAGACCGTCATGGTCCAGAAGGAGACGGCGGAGCGGGAACGGGAAAGGGCCGATCCTGCTCAGCGGAGACGACGTCGGCGTCGTCTCGGCCCTCCCACAGCCCCGACGCCCGGGGCTTAAAAGATAGGGCGTGACCCTGGGGCCGAGGATGCGTGAGGTGGGGGCCTCGCGTGTCTTATTTCAGACGGCCCTGAGGAGGACGGCAGCCGGGGTGGCCTCGCGCTGCCGTACGCACTAGCGAGGAGTGCGGGGGGGGGGCGAGATAACCTTCGCCCCCTGAGGAGAGCTCCGCCGAGCATCGGGCGGTGCACAGTACGGGAGAGGCCGCGGATGCGTTATATCAACACGATCCCGTAGCCTCTCCGATCCGTGCCGAGGACGGCCAGGACGGTTTTAGTGGGTAAGAATCCCACATAACCGAGTTCCCCCCAATGAGAGCTGGGTACCTTTCTGAAAGTTTCCACTGCGTTAAAAAAAAAAAAAAAAAAAGGTCCGGGGAGTACGGTGGATGTCGCAGACATTCATTCCAATTGTAGCTCATCTAACTTAGTGGTTGTTTGTTGGTCAGTGGGTGGTCTTGCGTTGTCGTGAAGCAGCAGTGAGAGATTGTAGACCACCATCCTCCCATCCTCCATGCCTCGGGGAAGTGTCCGGTTCGGAGTATCCCGTTGAAAATCTCCGTGAGCGCTTCGAAGACTTCACGTGGTAGCTGCATCAACGCGGCGTTGGTGATTCCGTCGGGGCCTGGCGCCTTTCGCTTCGGTAGACGAAAGACGGCCTTCCGCAGCTCGGACAGGGAGATAAAATCGTCTCCCTGGAGTGGCGGGATCTGGGCCGACAGAAAACACTCCACTTGCTCTTGGATCGCCGCGTGATGATTGGCGTTGGTCAAGGTTGGGAGTAAACTGCCTCTCCAGGTGCTCCGCCAGGATCTCTGCCCTGTCTCTGGCGGAGTATCTCCTATTACCCGCTCGATCTAGTAGCGGGTAGATAGGAGTGTCTCTACTCGTGAGTTTCTTGCAGAGGTGGTACAGTGACGTGTCGTGCTCGCCTGCTCGATCGATTGCGACATCCCACTTGTCGCTCTCGAGAGCTACGAGCGCACGTGACACTTCCTCTGCAAGCCTATTCAGGTCACGCTTCACCCTCGGACAGCGCGTACGTGCCCACAGTCGGCGAAGGTCGCGCTTCTTCCGAAGTTTGCTGCGAAGCGAGCTCGGTAGCGGGTCCCTGCGTGCCGATCCACCGACGGTGGTGGCTGTTTCCTTGGCTTTGATGATGGCTTCGAAGATTTCCGTCGCAGCCACCTCGACGTCGGCAGACGTCACGATGGGGACTGTGAGCTCCAGCCTCGCGAGTTCGGAGTTGAAGCGCTTCCAGTCTACCCGCTTCCTAGGGGGACTAGGCGCTGTGAACTAGCACTGCAGGGTGATGGTGACCAGAATGGGCAGATGCTGAGTGTCTGTCGTATATGACCTCAGCATCTATTGGGCAGTTTACTCCATGGTGCAGCACTATGTCCAGGACGTCCGGTTGGCAACTGCAGTTGGTCGGTATGTGAGTCGGCGCTCCTGAACCCAAAACACCGTAACCGTGACGTTCGCTGTCCTCGTGCAGCTGCTTGCCCTCATGGGTGATGACGCGTGAGCCCCAGGCGTGGTGCTTCGCATTCAAATCACCCACGATCAATGTAGGCTGCGGCGAGTCGAACAATGTTTGGACATCGGTGCTGCAAAATCTCTGTCCGGGTGGTTTGTAGGCGGCATATAGCAGGAGCTCCATCCACCAGCATGCACACGCACCCCCTGCGTACGCAGACTCGCAAAAGGGGCATGCGCAAGTTCCTCATGTACGATGTCTCTTCTCACCAGGGCTGGTGTTCCTCTGTAGCGGTAGCCCCTGGGAGAGATTTCATCACGCCGGTACACGAAGAAGTTCGGGATTCGGAGCTCAATTTCGGTCGAGAGCTTTGTCTGGCCCAGGAGGATTACATGTACATCCTGCGACTGGGCGAGTAGGGTCAGCTCCCGGACACGGCCTTGTATGCCGCCTGGGTTCCAGTATAATATTCTCAGCTGGAATTTAGTTTCGCTAGTGCGGCGATTCCAGCTGAGATTGCCGGTATGATATCCTGGCCTTGCGAGTAGGCGACCAGGATTGCTGTCAGCGCTTCCATGAAGACCCGGACGATGATGGTAGTGTCCGGGACTTTCACGACGGTCGAGGCAGTTTTCATTGCAGGAGGTGGAGGCACTTGTTGCCTCTCCACCGGCCGCGTCGCGGTAGCCAGAGCGGGCTTTGGCTCCGTCGCTGCCTTCCTAGGCTGCGGCGTTGATGCCGCCGCAGGCTCGGTTTTGGCCGGCCTCGCCGCCCTCTTCTTCTTCCTCCTCTTCTTCTTTGGTTTGGGGAGAGGTTGGCCCCTGGTTGTTGCCTGATTGGCCGGTGGTGCCAGTGTCGTGATTGGGGCCGCTGGTACAGCTTGCCCCGCTACCACAATGGGTGTTTCCTTGGCTTCTATCGTCACTCTGGGATCTGCGACGATAGGGCGCTTCGGTTTCACCACCGGTACTGGTGCTGGTGGGGGGGCGCGCTCTTCAGCCCCCTTGGATTTTGCCCTCGGTCCGTTTGGGCGGAGGGCGGGCACAGTTATGCCCCTCCTTCTTGCCTCTTTCTTAAAGACCGGGCATCTGCGGTCCTTGGCTGTGTGCGCCTTCTTGCAGTTCGCGCACGTCTGTGATTCGGGATTCGGGGTCTGTGATTGGCCTTGGGCAGTCCCTGGCTAGATGCTCACCTGCGCAGCGAACACACCTCTGCTGCCTGTGGCAGTTCGCTGAGGCATGGCCAAATGCCTGGCAACGGTGACATTGAGGTGGGCTCTTCGCGCCCCTCCAGGCCTCCACCAACAAGCCAGGCATGCACAGGAGCTCGGTCACCCTGTAAAGATTTGTGAGCTCCTGCTCCTTTAAGTGCGCCAGCTGCACGAAGAAGGTGCACCCATGCCGGCTCTTCCCGCCTGGGATTGCCTTCGCACTCTGTGCAGGGAACTCTAAGCTGCACAGGGCGGCAATCCCTCTTCCGGGGGTGTGTCGTAGGGCAGCCCCCTAATGGCCACCTTAGTCGGCAACTCCGCTGCTGGGCTATAGCAGAACCAGGATATGGACTTATCCTGGTTCATTGCTTTCGTCAGATGGCGCTGGAACACCTGGAACTCCTCCGCTGAGCCGGGCAGGAATCGCACTCCCCTCCCTAGAGGGCGCGCGTTCTTGGCATGTCCCAGTTTGCCCTTCAGTACTTGGAAGTGCCGCGTCCAGTTAGGCAAACATTCCGCTGTAATTGGCGGGTAGCTGGAGCGCGGCGCAGTTCTCGGTGCTGGTGTAGGTTGGGGGGCCCGGCTCCTGGGCGATGCTGGTGCTGCAGCGGCCGCAGCGTAGGAGACCCCAGACGGTCCCGGTTGTGGCAATGTTGGCCGAGAGGTGGTCATCTCGACCGTCGATGGCAGGGCCGCGTAGCTGGTTGAGTTACGCGGCCATGTGTCCTGCGACCCCCCCTCCAGTAGGGAGGTTTCCCCCGGTTTCCGCCTGTATAATGCGGATCGAAGGGCGTGGTGCGGTGGCGGGGGTGAGGGTGACGGGCACGGTCGAGTTGTCGAAGATGTCCCTCCGAACAACCGACCGTGGAATGCCCGACCTACCTCGGCCGCGCTTGCGTTGGTCTAAGGGGGGAGGGCTCCCCCCCTTCAGACATGGTGGTGATGGGTTTAGACTCTGCTCTGCACAAGTATGCACGGTACCACAACCTCAGCGCGTGCCACCCAGCCAGGTGAGACCCACTAGGGGAGGCCCAGCTAAGCGCCCGCGAGCGGAAGTTCTTACCGTGCACACCTGGTATTCACAGGCGTCAGCAGTCCGATAGTTTTGCTCCTGCAGGAGTTTTTGCTCAGCAAAAACTTTGCAGGATCCGAATGTGCGTCACTAGTCCGTTGGGAGCAGGCTCCTAGCAACTAACACCGGCCGTTTCCTCAAGCCGACGTCGGAGAACGCGGGGAGTACAACTGGCACCGGAGGGGGGCGTTGCGGGGAGCGGGGGATGTCCAAATACACAAGTGTGCACAGTGTCTCATTCTCCACGATCATTACAACAGCACTGTTAATGTTGTCGTTCAATCAATCGGTAGCGAGAGAGAGCCTCATTAATCCTTCGAACTGTTTCTGCAGCACTGGTGCCACGATAGAAGTCGTACTCTTAAATATACCAATATTTCATGTTTTCCATTATGCGGTAATAAACGACGCCAAAGAAAAAAATAATGAGGAAAATACAAATGAATGACTGTCTTTAAAAGTCCAATGTACCGGCTAAATGAATTTATAAATTTGAATTTGGAATTCTAAACCAAAGAGGAGATATTTCAGATCAAAGAGGTTAGTACGACAAAACGCTAATTTCATATGTAAGGACCTAATATAATATTTTATAAAAACGAATTTTCTTAGAACAAAGTTGATAACCATACAAAAAGTTATAGTCAACCTTAAAAGATAGCCATATATCTACGTGAGGGCGAGTTAACCGACATACCACAGTATAAACTGAACCCTATTTAATAAGACTGATCGTATATATCTGAGTTTAACTTACATTGGAAGTACTAAATCTCTGAAACTGTCCATTTTTAGCTTTGATTTGTTCCTATAAACTTTCAAGCATCATCATTTTACAGATTATCATTTATAGGTGACTAAAGTTTCAACCAATTCAACTGAACAGTTATTTTATAGCAATTTTATTGAATAAAGGTTCAACGTGATTCTTTTAATTGACATAACTCTATTATTTATAAAACGATTGAAATAAAACTAAACACTAAATTTTAAATGAAGTTAGCCATAATACTTTGGTGAAAATCACACTCAAATCCGTTAAACCGTTTCTACGATTAGCTTGCACAAACGCACATACAAACAGATAAACAGACAATAATTCTATCAATCATTATTTTGGGTTCTATTGCGTTGATAACAGCCCCCGGTAATCGTTTTACTGATATATCTTCAATGTACAGGCAGTCACAGATTTTCTATACGTATAGATAGTAATAATTTAATTTAATTTTAATATTTAACAATTTAATATTTTAAGTAGACATTTGTACACAGGTTTTATTGTATGTTTAGATATATATTAAATGAATAGTTAAAATTACACGAAAATAATGTATGGCTGAAATGTTTCGCGCAGCAAAAAAATTATTGTAGCGGCCAGCGGTGCGATTGTGGGGAAGTCAGTGTGAGGGCTTAGTAATTAGTTGGAGGTTGTTGAGTCGTTAACGGTCATCTTAAATTTATGTGTATGTTTATTTATTATGCACATATACATACTAACTTAGGTCTATATTTTCTTAGATAAGGCATAAAAATAGATTGTTAATTCTGTATTTGAATCTTAAATTCTTAAATAGTAATTGTAGTTTCACATATTTATTTATTTTTTTATTCTTTATTGCACACGATTTACAATTTATAAAAACAAATAACAACAAGTAGTACATTTAGTATGCAAAGGCGGCCTTATCACTAACAGTGATCTCTTCCAGGCAACCTCTGCAAAGAGAAATATTTATGTTTTTTTTTTTGCAAGGATAATCGGGCATAGCGTGCCGTAACAACGTATACTTAAAATTTATTAAAAGCTTAATACAAACTTAATACAAATATGTAATATACTAACATACATAATCATATATGTACATATACACTTATACATACATACATATAAACTTATATAGGAAATAAATAAACATATACATATTATAATACAACATGTTATAGTTATATTGATAAATAATAATTATGCAAACGACTCTTAAAGACCCAACTACGTCCCATTTTGCGTTAATTTTCGTCTGTTAGCGGTCCTTTGCATGAATGCGCCAGGCTCACCACTATATATATATATATATATATGAATTCAGCCTTTTGCCGTCCACTGCTGGACGAAAGCCTCCCCCATAGATCGCCAACCATCCCGATCTTGGGCAGTCCGCATCCATCCCGTGCCTGCCACCTTCTTCAAATCGTCGGTCCATCTTGTCACAGGGCGCCCTACACTACGTTTGCCTAAGCGCGGTCTCCACTCTAACACGTGTCGGCTCCATCGGCCATCAATGCGTCTGGAGACATGACCAGCCCACTTCCACTTCAGCGAGCTAATTCTACGCGCGATGTCGGTGACTTTAGTTCTCTGGCGAATGTCCTCATTTCGGATTCTATCGCCCAGAGAAACCCCAAGCATCGCGCGTTCCATCGCTCGCTGAGCGACCTTAAATTTGTGGACCAGTCCTACGGTGAGTGTCCACGTTTCGGCACCGTAAGTCATCACAGGTAGGACGCACTGATTAAAGACCCTGGTCTTAAGCGACTGTGGGATCGACGATTCAAAAATATGACGCAACTTCCCGAATGCCGCCCAGCCCAAACGTATTCTTCTTTTAGCCTCCTTCTCAAAGTTGTGCCGGCCAAGTTGTATAGTTTGGCCCAGGTAGATATATTCCTGCACAACTTCAAGTGGAGAGCCATTTACGACCACTGGTCCCGGGGATACATGATTGTTTGCCATAATTTTGGTCTTTTCAATGTTCATCCCGAGACCTACTCGTCTCGAAGAATCGCTCAGGTTGTTTAGCATCTCTTCCAAATCCTGCAGAGTCTCCGCCATGATGACAATGTCGTCGGCAAATCGCAGATGTGTAATGTGTTGGCCATTGATATTAATGCCGCGTCCGTTCCAATCGAGCGTTTTGAAGACGTCCTCCAATGCATTGGTAAAAAGTTTCGGGGAGATTACATCCCCCTGTCTTGCCCCGCGATGCAATTGGATTGGTCTTGTGCTCTGATCTTGTACTTGGACGGTCATAGTTGCGGCTTCGTACAAACACTTCAACACCTGGATATACCGATAGTCAATTAGGCACCTCTGCATGGATTCCAGAACAGCCCAGGTCTCAATGGTATCGAAGGCTTTTTCGTAGTCCACAAACGCTAGGCATAGAGGCTGATTATATTCCTCGGTCTTCTGTATTATTTGCCTAAGTGTGTGTATGTGGTCTACGGTACTGAAGCCTTTTCGAAACCCAGCCTGCTCAACGGGTTGGAAGTCATCGAATTTCCGAGCAAGACGATTCGTGATTACCCTCGAAAACAACTTGTAAACATGGCTTAAAAGTGAAATGGGGCGGTAGTTCTTCAGAAGAGCTTTATCACCCTTCTTGAAAAACAGAACCACCACACTTCTGCTCCATGTCTTCGGTGTAGTACCATTATGGAGGACGGAATTGAAGATGTTAGCCAGCTCTCTCAGAACTGGTGTGCCTCCTGCTTTAAGAAGCTCTGAGGTAATTCCGTCATCTCCTGGAGCCTTGTTGTTTCCAAGTTGTCCGAGAGCAATCCTAATCTCGCCCAAATCGATGTCGGGAAGATCGTCTGATAGGTGGCGTGTCAGTCTGGCTCGTGGGTCATCCGCACTGTGGGACTCAGGTGGAGGTACTCGTGATGAGTATAAATCGCCATAATACTTTTCGACTTCAGCGAGAATCTCTGGTTTTGAGGTGACGGTTGTGCCTTGTGTGGTTCTGAGTTTTGTCAGGTGACAACAGGAGGTATGTGACTTTGCAAGAACCTTTGAGCCCCTATTGAGTGCTATGGCATCTTCAATATTCCGGGTATTAGCTCGTCTTGTGTCACGCCTTATTAGTTTTTTAACCTTCCTGTTAAGTGCCTGACACTCAGATGGCGTCATATTCTGATGTTCTCGTCTTCTCGTCATCTTGTTCAGAGTCTCGCCTGAGAGCTTCGACTTACGTCCATTGCTCTTTTGTCGAAAGTAATTTTGGCCCACTTCGCGGATGACACGCACCAGACTATTGGTGGCGTCGTCAATGTCCTGCCTGGTTTCCAACATGGCAAATCGGTTCTGTAGTTCCAACTGGAAGCTTTCGCAACCAGCTTCGACTTGGGGCTGAGTTGGTCTAAGAGTCGACTTCATTAACCGCGATCGTTCTATTTTAGTGTTAATATTCAGGGTGCCTCTTACCAGGCGGTAATCACTTCCAGTGTTTACCCTGTTGATCACGGAGACATCCCTGAATATTTGGCGCTTATTGGATAAAATGAAGTCGATCTCATTCATCGCTGTGTTATCGGGGCTTCGCCAGGTCCACTTCCTTTGGGGCTTTTTCTGGAAAAATGAATTCATCAGAAATAATCCCTGAGCCTCAAGGAAGTTTACCAGCATTTGCCCCCGATGATTCCTGTGCCCATAGCCGAATTTTCCTACCCTCGATTCACCATCTTCTTGTACTCCCACTTTGGCATTGAAGTCACCCATAACAATTGTGTAGAAGGTACTGACAAGGTACGAGACATAGCTTTCACTATGTCTTCGTACATGGCTTCGACCTCTTCGTCAGTGTATGTAGACGTTGGGGCATACACTTGTATTACCTTCAAGGCATACCTCTCGGTTATCTTTAAGACAAGGTATGCCACCCTTGCCGACACACTGCCAACCTCCACGACATTGCTTCTGAGTGACTTGTGGATCAAAAAGCCGACGCCACCTTGGGATGGTTGGTGTCCTTCTCGGAAGTAGAGTAAGTGACCGGAATCTAGTGTCATCGTGTCCTCGCCCTGTCTTCGGATTTCTGATAGACCTACTATATCCCAGTTAATACGACTTAACTCTACTTCCAATTCTGTCAGGTGTTCGTCCAGCCGTAGAGAGCGTCCATTATATGTGGCCAGAAACAGTCGCCGTTTGTGGTACCCTGCCGTAGCCCGGGGATTCTTAGCACCCCCCATCGCACCGTTACCATGGCCGGTACCGTGGCCAGGAATAGTGCGATTACCGGGAATTGGGGGCCGTGAATTTGAGTCGTCGCTCATAGGGGGGTTTTTGCCTTAGTCACCGCGCTTGGCAGGCGGGTTGGTGACCGCAGTGGCTGGAATCTTTCACTAATAGCGCTGCTGCCCGCTATCAGGATTAGCATTTTCGGATTCCAGCATTTGTGTGGTTATACCGCCACGATTTCGGTCGCCAGAGCCTCGTTCGTTGATTAGCAGGATGCACCACGAGCAGGTGAGGTTGACGGTAGGGAGCCTAGGTTGTTGTCGACTCCCCTTACACCCTTACAATATTATATATATATATATATATATATATATATATATATATATATATATATATATATATATATATATAATATTGTTAAGACCGCATTTGTAAGTCGCTCCAATTGTTAAATATTTATTGCTGTACGTTTTACTTATTATGTCATAAGTTTTGTTTCTTTATTTCGGGTTACGCTTCATATTGATGAATATTGCTAACAAATACTATGCAATTTGAACCAGTATTTTTACAAATATTACGAGATATTTAAATAAACGCATGAAATAAATTAGGCCGATTTGTACTATTGTTTATGCATATATAAAATAGCAATTTTATGCTCTTAGCACTGCATTGTATCTAACTGAAGATCGTTGAGCGAATGCTTATATCTAATTGATTAAAAAATGCACGGTATAAAATGCTTATTTTATCCATATGAAGTCGAATCGGATATCTAGTCGAATTACAAATTTAAATTTAGATTATAATCTACACCGATCAACGGTAGAAATCAATAAAAAAGTTATTTTCTAGGCAGAATAAAAATAATATTAAGGCTAAAAAATGATAATTGCTAATATTAATTTTATTAACCTTCCATGTATTTTATGATACATAATAAAATGTTTTAGTATTAATTTTATACAATTTATTACATTATTATTACGAAAACATCTACAAGAGGGTTCGGATATATTGAAGGTATTATTAATAAACTAGTGACATGTCTACATTTAATTAAAACTATCGATTAATATTTGTGAGTTGTGTAATTAGTATTTAAATAATATTACTTTTGGAACAATATTTACACAAATGCAACAATTATTACGTCAGTAACATTCGACTTTTGAGCAAAATAGAGATTCCGAAATTGATTAATATTTAACGAAATTCGGGCTTACACGCCATGTTTTTCTTTACCGTATAAAATATTTAAAGCCTTTAAAAAAAAAACCTAAGTTTAGTGTGCATGACGTTCGCGGTTCGATCTTAAACTTAATATCAGCTTATCGCCGTTCCTGCTGGACGAAAGCCTCCCCCATAGAACGCCAACCATCCCGATCTTGGGCAGCCCGCATCCATCCCGTACCTGCCTTTACCCGTGCCTGTACCCGTACTTGTAACCTTTTTCAAATCGCCGGTCCACCTTGCCGCAGGGCGTCCTACACTGCGTTTGCCTAAGCGTGGTCTCCACTCTAACACGTGTCGGCTTCATCGGCCATCAATGCGTCTGGAGACATGACCAGCCCACTTCCAGCGTGCACCCCCACTTCAGCGTGCTAATTTTACGCGTGATGTCAGTGACTTTAGTTCTCTGGCGAATGTTCTCATTTTGGATTCTATCTGCCAGAGAAACCCCAAGTATCGCACGTTCCATAGTCCTACAGTGAGTGTCCACGTTTCGGCGCCGTAAGTTATAACAGGCAGGACGCACTGGTTATATACCCTGGTTTTAAGTGACGGTGGGATCGACGATTCAAAGATATGACGCAAACTCCCGAATGCTGCCCAGCCCAAACGTATTCTTCTTTTGGCCTCCATCTTAAAGTTGTGCCGCCCAAGTTGTATAGTTTGACCCAGGTGGATGTATTCTCGCATCGCTCTCCGCACAATCTCGAGTGGAGAATCATTTACGACAACCGGTCTCGGAGATATATTATGATGATTTTGATGATGATGACTCTCTGGGGGTCGGAGGATGACTTTAGATCTTAAACTAAGTTCAATTAAAATTTAAAATATTCTATTTTAAATTAAATTTATTGTTGTAAATTTTATTTTTATCGTAGCATATCGTAGTAAATATTTTTCCTTTTCATCTGACATCACAATAATAATACGCTAAACTGATTTTGCAAGTTAAAAGAAAAAAAAAAGAAATATATTATATAGGTTATACTAGTTCATGTAATCTAAGTATGTCATATGGTCTTGTTATAAACCTTAGCCTACAAACAACAGTATTCATAACTCATTAGCACACATTGCTTTTAAATAGCCTATTGTGTTATCTTAGTATACCCATACGGTTGTTTTTAATGTCGGTATGTGCAGATGTTTCAGCACCGTAATTTATTTTACGATAGGCATATTATATTTTCAATTTAATACTATAGGAAATTTGTGATATTTTGTATTCAAGTCGTTCAACGGTGCATTAAGGGCACATAGCTTATAAATGCTAATTAGATAATAAGAAATGTATTAAATCAATACTCCGACTGACACTTGACTTTGCCGTAACTCTTAAAAAGAGCCGCCGATAAGTCCGCGCATGTGTCTCGTAAGTAAGCGGTTATTTCCTTTTTTTGTTAATGCGATCTCTGATTTTGATACAACTATGAAATTTACGAAACTTTACCCATAAAATAGGATTGTGGTGGTCTTTACTTCTTTTTTATAAATTACTAGTAAGTAATAAGTCAACCTTGTCGAAAAGTATCGCCCAAATGCATTTAAATATATAAATGGAAGAAATATTTGTTTCAGTATTATTCGGTAAATTATGTATCGAATTATTCGTCATATAAGTAGCACCCATTAATGTAATCGCTTATTAATTATTTTAACTGCCTGTAAAACGTTTGTCATCTGGGGCTTTGAGCCCTGAAAAATCAGTGCTTAAAATCAGTGCTTAACTCGCAACCTTCGGTTAAGTATATGTCTTTGGTTAAAATAGCCGAATGTTTTATATACTATCTCGGCTCATTGGTAATTTTTAACAATATTTTTGTGAGATTTAAATTAAGAAAGAAATACATAATTGTAATTTATTTTTAAATTATCATTATCCATATTTAAAACAGTAACTGAACCCTAAAAAAGAAAGCACTAAAGGACAAGGTCACGTTCTGTCAGTGGGTCAGTAGCCACATCAGCTCATGCATAATAATAGCTAAACAATCATCACACGCATTCGCTTCCTGACTGTCTACTTCATCGTTACACTATCGAATACATTTTAAATTATATTTGTAACAAATATAATTTTATAATTATTTCAGATGGTTTAAAGTTTCAAGAAAAAATAAAATAGACAAAACAATAAAAAGTTCTGCCTATAATTAAATTTAGTGTCTTACTGTGAACGAGAAATTTGTAAAAATGATTTTAATTTAAATACAAGTGGAAAAAATATACAGTGAATAAATACAAATTAATAGTGATAAAATGATTCCGTTAAATTTATTTATGACAGTGTTGTGTCTACGAATATCTGTTGCATATTCAGCACCCTTGCAGTTGCAATTACTTCAGCCTTATCAAAGACTAATGATGCAGCAACAAGAACAGAATATTCAACAGCAATTAATGGAATTACAAGCAATGCAACAGTTTAATCCAATATCAGGACCAATTCCTTTGTGAGTCTAATTGCAATAATCTGCACTCTTGCACCATATGCTAGGGCTTTGTTTTGTTTTTTCAGTTTTGAGCCACCAAATGCAGGCATCAGCCTATTATTGCAATGCTTTATACTTTTTCTTTAAGTATTTATTTAACGTTTAAAACTATTTTCAGTGATATACATGTAAACCTAATGCGTTGACAGTTCGAACTGATAGCATTTACCTCTTCTGCCTATTATGACAATGAATCACTTGCATTTCTCTTAAAAAAACTCTCCTAAATCCCTTTTTGTACAAATATGTATGTACATATTTATATAAAATATTTATCATTATTTTTTTTCAGGAATAACCCTCTTCCACCACTTCTATTTTTTATACCAGAACATCAAAGCAATACGCATGTGGAAGATCAAAACACTAACAACAATATCGGTAACGAACTAAAGCTTAGAGATTATAATACGAAATCAAAAGATGAAGATTCAGACTCAGTTGTAATAAATGCTGAACCGATACCAATAATTGAAGAACAGAAAGCTATTTTAATGCTACCAAATGGAAGATTCTCAATCGGAGACTTTATTTCAGCCATACCCTTTTTACCGATAGAAATTAACGTACCTGATACGATTTCTTGGGCATATAACGGTATTGCTAATGGAATATCCGGTATCATATCGATTATTGGTCAAAGGTTGCCTTTTCAAAGGCCTTCAATGGATACAGCTACGAAAGGCATAAGCTTAAAGTCATTAATTAATAACTTACAAGTGAGGAACGAAAACGAAAACATGATGAGGCCTATTAATATGATGATGCCACTAAATGGATTTAACAGGCCGATATTACCAGTTCAATTATGAGCAAGTTCTATTTGTATTCATAAAAGTAAATAGGGATTAACGGAAAAAAATATTTATATCAACGTCTAATTGATTGAATTCTATGTCGTCTACCAAAGTTCTTTAAATATTCGTCGAAGCAAATATGCTTAAGGAAGGATTAGGATGATATAATATATTATATTATAATATATGTATAAGTTATTAAACAAATTCTGCAATAAAAGTTTAAATAAAAACAAAATTCTTGAAATTATCTTTATTTATTGACACGAATGTTATTATTACAAAATATTTTATGATTATTGGCAATTAAATCATACATTAAAAGCTAATATTAAAACAAGACTGGGTTCAAGAGATTAACTGAGAATCCAAAGAGAGATACATATAGTACAACATGTATTAATTAATAAACCTAATCCATCGCGAAGCAAAGTTACTCTTTTAAACACCAGTCCGATCGAATCGTGAAATTAGGGAAAATAAATTTAAAAAATTAAACAAAATAGACGGACTCTTAATTCTAGAAAGTTCCATTACTTTCGTCAAAACATTATAAGTAAAAGTGCTAATGAAATGATTACAAACAGCTACTTTAACCTACTTAACTAAAATGGCAACGCAAATTACTTTATAATATCTCTTAGAAATCAATAAAGATTCCAAATATGAAAGCGTAGTTGTCAAACAATTGTCATCGTGGAATAATAATGTATTGTAAATAAAATTGTATTCTAAAATATTGAAATCTAATCAATGTTATAGGACAGGTTAGACATTTACAATTCGGTTTCAAGTTTAAAATTTAATATGTAATAACAATCCATTCTAAAACATTAGGTTAATAAATCTTATTGTATTACTTTAAAAGAATCAGTAAGGCTTGGAGGGGTTTACTGACTCACCCTGGAGACTGTTTTTAGGTACGATGACGGAGACGGGGTAGTCGAACTGATAGAAGAAACCACGGGGGGGTCCCTGAAAACGAAAATAATATACATAGCATCAAGTGAAATCAATTGTTTAATGAGTAGAGAAATAAGTAGTCAAAAAAATTATATTTTAATGTTAGTCATATTCCCTAAATATTTTCATTCCGACTAATTTATACGCATATTTGTCAAATAAAATTTGACGGAAGCGGTATTTCACTAGACTTCAAATGAGGTGTGTGGCGGTGTCCTTCTTTAATATTTTACGACGGTATGAAGCACAAGGTTCATTGATAATTCAAATATTTGTCGGAGTAAATATAGCCTCATAATAAATATAATTATCGGATATTCGGTTGAAAGCAAGTCATGCTCAATCTATTATATAGTTGTCAACTTTTTTTAAATTTGTTACTTTTACTCAGAATTGCACGGAGGTTAATGCGATATAATTATTAAACAACCAAAATAAATAAGCATTTATAAAAAAATATACACAGTGATTTGTCAATCCTCTAAAGATTTAACATTATAATGTCGAAATTAAATATTAATATTACTTTCTAAAATCATTTAATTGTTTGTATGTCTTGTGATTCATTAAATAATGAATTGTTTTTTTTTTAAATATTCATACGATTTTATATATGAAAACATTTTTTCACCAACACCACTGTACTGTGTATATCTTAGAAAAGAATATGACATCCAACTCACCGTTGGTTCCGGCTCCGTAGTCGTACGAGCTGTTGGAACACCTTGAGCAGGCCCGTAAATGAAAGAGTCGCTTACATCACGGCTTTGTCTCACATGTCCTGGTGCAGCAACAAAAGCAGCATGTTGTTCAGACGCAGCGGGCTGGTATTCGTATTGTCTGTAATACTCGCCTCTGAAAATAGAACAATAATTATATATAGTTTTTTTTTAATTTACAATGCTAAAATAAGTATGCATAAAAGTTTATGTAATTATGGCTCCTTACTGTGGGTCAGGTTGCTGACGAGCGGCAGCGGCTGCCTCTTGCCAGGCCTTCTCGTGAGCGAGACGCGCCTGTCTTACGTCTTCAGCTTCCTCAATAGGCTTCAACACAACTTTGGGAATATTGTCCTCTTGGTGGAAACCTTGGCTGTCAGCCCAATAGCGAACCTGCGTGAAAAAATATAATGTTTATTAATACAGTACCATCATAAAAGTCACTTAAAAATTCAAATAATAATGAAAAATATGTAATTTATTCATTGATAAGCAATTTCAAATAACTTCGACCAACATACAACCACTACACAATAATACAGTTACAAGGATTATGCAAAAATATACACGCCTACACACATGCCCACATACATTATTCTAGATTTTTATAAATACTGTTCCTCTCCTTAGGGCCGAAGCGTGATCTTACGTCATAGTCCTTACCTTTCTTAATAATTTTGGCTATCAACATTAAAAAAAGTTTATTCAAATCAGATAAATCGATACAAACCTTGATGAGTTCATTGTTTCCAGCTTTGTATGTGTAGGAACCGGTTACGTCACCGGCACGTACTCTGTTCTCAACCTTTGCTGATTCAGGAGTTTCATAACCATATGAGTATGCACCTAGGCCGTCTTGACCATGGAATTGTCTTGCGTTGTAAACCTTTAAGATAATAAGTATGAAATGAATATCCAAAACGAAGATAAGGTATTTTCTTAATATAGCAAAAACAATATTTAAATATAATAAAGAAATACAAAAACAATAACGAAAATTATTGATAACAAAAAATATTTGAAAAATGAGAAGAAAAATAAAAATAATGGATATAATAATCAATGAAATATAAAAGATTCAAATAAATCAATTGGATGATGATTGATCTTGATAGTACTCAGTCAAACTTTGGTGACTAGACAAAGGACAAATTGGAAGGTAAACTTAAAAGGATATCGTGTGATCGAATATCTTGTATCAATATCTTAATGGGGCCGCGTCAGCATTAAAATATTTTTATATTCTTTTGGTACAAGAAGTAATTTACTTTAAGCCTATAATTATACATGCTCATAAACATCTGTGTTTGTCGATCAATTAAAACGCTTGACGCATAATATTACCTTAACTCTATTTAGTTCTTAAACATGGTAGTAAGGAAATAGTAGTTGGATGTAAAGAGGAATTTTTTGAAAATAATTGTTGTAGCGAGCACAATGTACAGATGTGATGTACCTTACCGAGAAAGTGTTAAATGTGCTTTTTAAATGATAGTTTTTAATGAATCCAGTGATCAATATTCGACAATAGTCATTTTTGAAGAAAATCATTTATAAAAAAGGAATTTAATTTTTATTCTTATTTCCAAGTTTTATTGATAACCCTATATGGCTATTCTCTATACTTGACAGTTATATCTACCGAACAAAAGAAAATAATGGTTGACAAACAGACGAGAAAAAGATACTTGTCTTTGCCTATTTATATAAAGCAGATATCAACATTAATAAATAATAGAAAATTATTATTATTATTATTATATTAGATGAACTGTCTAATAGATTTATCTCTTACATATGAATCCACATAAAATTGCGCTTATATTCTTAACTCAAACTTACCTCCTCAACGTAGTCATCTGGGTTCTCGATTTCGTGGCCATTTTTCCAGTAGTGTCCGAGAGTGGGGCCAGCCTCAGCTGTACGAAACCTCGGGTCGTTATATTTTACCTATATCATAACAATTAAGAAATTATATTGAATTTCTATCATAAAAGTTATTGTTAGTTTCGGAGAGAGTATTAGTAATTTTAATGACTTATTGGTATAGAAATAATTCAGTTTTTTTTTGTTTTTTTAGTGAACTTTTATTCTAGGCTGTGTGAGGCTAGCCTATAAGGCTATCGACTCAGAGGTTCAAGGTTCAATCGCGTAGCCGGGCCAGTAAAAATTATTGCATTTCTCTGTCGAAAATTCTCTGCAACCGGAGTTTGGAAATTGGTAGTGTTTTACTCCTGCACAATGCACATAAAATTATTGGGCCTACATTTAAACTCCTCCCGGTCGTGTCAAATTTGCCGTCTCATCGGAATATGAAAGCCGGTCATCATCATCAATTAGGATTTGTGTCTTATAGTTTGTGTACGCTACTATGAATACGTAATCATTTAGTTCAAATCATTAGGTTCAATATTTGTTCGTTTTTATTTTATGTTTAATATAACAGTAAGCTTACCAATGGCAAGACAGCAGTGCGACCTGCTAGCTTAGGTTCTGTAAATGGTGGACTGTTGAGGTACTTCTGGGCTTCTTCAGGTGTGATGTCCAGTTCCAAGATATTGGAGACGGGGTTAGGTGCAGCTGCTGATAGCGCCACCTATAACAAATGTACAATTTTATAACAATTGAATAAATGATATAAGTTAAGTCTCTACTGAAATTTTATTTTCTTTATACGTCATGATAATGTTTCATTTTTTAGCTATTAGTAAAGCTGACGTAAACAATGTAGCGGTTGAATAGTGTGTGTTCGTAAATGCTTATTTATATAAACTAGTGTTATTATGTTATTATAAGGTATAATATTCCGCCGCAGGTGTCTGTATCGGCGCGTATACTCTATATACTACGTCGCTATAGGTATAACATTAAAAACATATATATTTATTTTAATTAATATTATTTGATGGGTTTTAATTAATTATAAATTATTTTAATTTACATTTGCATTTTTTTAATTATATAATCGACGTCATTTTACGTTGGTAGTATGAAATTTTTTAAAAATAAATAAAGATGGAATAAAGGAAATTATAAATGACGCAATGTTCATATGTGTGATGATTAAAAGTTAATGACCATAAGTCATTCATCACAGTAAACCGGATATCGTATACACGTAAGGTAAACTTGAGGATAGGATGTCGTCATCCTATTAATATGGACGTCCGATTATATTTAAAAATAATTAATGGGACGAGTTTTTATTTTATTAATAAAATAGAAATACCCGCAACTATTTTATGCTTTGGAATTGAGGATATACAGCCCCACATTTATGCCTACACCTATAAGGCACCAGTCAAAAACAATATAATTTTACTCTAACTGCTTCAGAACGGCGGGCCTCAAATGTCTAAATGCCTAGGGGTATTGAATCTCTAAGTCCGGCCTGTGGATATATATTTATTTCAAAGTATTGTTTGTTTGTTTATACGTATCTGCGAAAAAATAACCCTACACTATCTGAAATTTTGAATTGAAGAGAAACTGTGTCTTAAGACACAAGACACATAGTTTTAAAACTACAAATGACTAGTTAAACGTTAAATTACTGATTAAAACGAACATTTTATAAAAATAAATACGTCATTATTATCTTCAAAGACAAGTAACTGATTAATTTATATACAAAATGTTTAAATTTCTTAAAATAGTAACCTAATTAAATTGGTGCAATAGAGCATATATTTTTATCATAAGAATTTTTTCGGTGTAACAGAAATGTATAAGCGGTCCCTGTTTTGCGGACTGTACCATTTCTACAATACTATATTAAGCACATCGCCACAAATCTAGATAAATGTACGAATTTAGTTGCAAAAATAATATTTTTTTAACAATAATATCCTACAGAGACTCGATTATTGTATTTTGAAAACAATTTGAAGGAATAAGTCAAGGGATTTCATAACCTTTGTGGTTCACCGACACATCGCGAAAAAATGGATGAATTTTGATTAAGTTCGATATTCTTTACTACCTCGATTAATATAAACATTTTAATAATATTAAAATGTTTCGTAGTAAATAATCAAAACACTATAATACTTCCCCATGTTCAAAGTCCACGTGAAACAAGTCGAGGTCGTTTATAGTATTTTGTCAATAGATTTTATAAAAAAAAAAAAATATCAAATATATAATATCATGTTAATGTGACGCATATGAATAATAAATATGAAATAAACAAACAATATAAACGAGATAATACTACGTTTTATTTTTATTGATTATATCATCTCTAAATCAAATATTTAATTGTTTGTGTTAAAACACGATAAGGAAAATAACATTTACAAGTTGTGTCAAGCACCACCTAAACTTACAGGACACACCAAGGTTCCATAAATCTATGGCTACTGCATTGTGAATGATGTGACTACGTCTCCATTTCACGTTCTTAGACTTTATTTGTATAAAATATATAATTATTATAATATAATCATATTGAAATAGTCTTGACTGTAATAATCTCAGTAGAAACACACACAATTACCCATCAAAGTAATCGAAGGCTTTTGCCTGCGAAGGCTTTTATCGATTTTAAAATTTTAAATATCCTTTTTAATATTCTTCGACCCTAATTTAAAAGGTGCGTTCTTAAGAAATTCCTGGGATGTTAGCTTGCTGGAATTTTAATGTACCGATAATGTTCAAGAAGGGCAACACGCAAAGGATCCAAATCGTTAATCCTAAACTCACATCAATTTTATTTAAATGAATCTGTTCAAAAAAAAATACACCACGATACGCTTAAATATTATTAAAAGTTTTTTCTGTCTGCATGATAGTCCGTTTAAAATAAAAATAAAAACATAAAAAATACAAAATATCCTGTTTAACCCTCTAACAGGTCAACATTTTATATTGAACTCGTTTATAGCTTATTATAATAATTCCTACATATCTCTATTCGATAGTAATAAAATTAAAATTAATTTCACATGAAACAAGCAATAATCAATTTATAGGTATCATATTGCAATATTTATTAAATAACTATTGAAGAAAAAACTATTTATATAAATAAATAGAAGTAAGAATGAAAAATATATAAATTAATTAACAAACGATAGCTATACTGCCTTGATATGTTTTTTTTATAATCGAAATTGTTTGTATAATTGAAAGTACGTTTTTAATAATATAAGTTTCATTCGCTTCCTTTAATAATAAACCTTTAAATAATATATTCGACAATTTTCGATGATAAATAAATCGTTTAACGATTATTATTACTATTACTTTTTTCTAAAAAACTTTAAATTAATTATGTAGTGATATCAGCACACAGCATGACGTACCATTTAGTTCAAAAAATATAACTCATTCAATATTTTATATGTTCAAAATATTTTATTACATCTTTAAATTATTTGAAATCGCAGTCTTAATAAATATCTTTATAACATAATTTTCAATATATTTTAAATTTATGAGTCAGGTTTTAATTTTTAAAGAAATAAATATATGAAATATTTACAAGTGGACTTTGAAAGCAACAACTTAGAACCATAAGATTGATTCTAAGAGTCTCTTTAATAATATACTTTTTAAATGTCCTCGCCTTAACTCGAGAAACCATACTTTATTTTTTGTACCCCTTTGTAACTGTGACTATTCAAAGAATATGTTCTTGTTACGTGCGTGTAAAAGTTATAACAAACATTGTACAAAATTAGATATATTTAACTCAAAAATTATCAAATTTAAATTTAGTTTACGTCATATATTTAAATAATAGAAGTTTCACTTGCAACTTATGCTTTCTGTTTTTGTTTTTATTCTTAATATAATATGTCATTTGTTTGTATTAATTTTTAGTGGAAACTTGATTGATTTATGTTTTTCTTATATTTGTTTTTTTTTACTATTAAGTGTAATCATAATTGTTTGTTTCCCAAATAAATAAATAAATAAATAAATAAATAAATATTTTAAAATAAATAGTGATAATAACATAAATTGGCTTAGCTGGCAAAATCTAAAATTTGTTTTATTTACAATACTGTTTAATAGTCAACTCTAAAATTCTCAATACTGTTGATAAATAATTATCAAAGAATCGAAATCGCATCTGCCTGCAGCACTGCGAGAAGTTCAGCCTTTGCGTAACAGGCTCTCTGTTTCTGGTTTTATCTGTCATAGAAGAATAGTTTAGTAGTATCATGAACCAGGGTCAGTCAGTTTCGTAAAATTTTTCTTAACATAAACAAATGGCATATCAAGGCTATTTTATTTATCCTTAAATCATGGTTACTCTAACATATTAGTCTTGGCGAAATCAATACGATTAAAAGCATCGTAAATTTGCATTCAACATTTTACAATCAAAGCGTCTGCAAACATACGTTTGTTTATAAATAAAATATTTTTGCTCAACTTTATAGGTGTAAATATATATACGCACGAGCAACGTTCATAACGTTACAAATATACAGGAAAAAAGGTGACAATTGTTAAAATTAGAACATCTATCGTGTTAACACAATTATCACACCTTTAACGTTTAGGTCTATCAAGTTTATAGTATTTTAAGATTGTGACAGAAAACTTATAAGATGACCAACAAAAATGACGGAAAAGCTTAGCAGTGTGCCTAGAGCTAATTTTTTTTACTTATTTAAGTGTGTCCACCTAACCGCAATGGACAAGCGCGGTGGAGCTAGCTATGCTCAAAGTCTTCTCCTCATAAAAACCTACTGGTAAATGATAAAAGCGCAGCCAAAACCTTGTAGGCGAGTTTATATAAAACCTTATTAATCGTTACAATAAGCATATTTATATTACGCACAAGTGAGTCACCAAAAAAATATTTACTCATTATATAATTCCATTTCCATAATCGTGCAAACAAGATCCGTGCTTACGAACTTATATAAAAATATTAGTGACAAATTCAGTTGATTCATACCTGTTTAAAAAGTAACGAGATTAAACTACAGATAACAAGGTTTTGTTTTTATTTTTGTGTAAATAATTTATTGGATTGAAATTTAGAGTTAATTTTTTCATACGACACAAGCAGGTGAAGCCTGCTGTTTTCAATGTTTTCCGAAACGAATTAAAAATGCAAATTAAACATTTAATTAATTTATGCTTATCCGGGTTAGAACCCACAATCATCAGTTATGATTCACGCATTGTAACCATTGGGCTATCTCATATGAGGTACATGAAATTAATGTAGTATGTACTTAATAGTAGGTTTTGAAATTTCAAAGAAATATCCGCGATATCATATTACTTTATTTTGCAAAGAAAACATACTTCCCTCACATACATTTAACTTATTAATAATAACTATGCATGACAATAAAATCGCCTAAACCGTCATAGTAAGAATCGCATAAAAATCCTCTAGGATGTTTATAAGAAATAAGCAAACCAAAGGTCAAACGCCAAAAGCGACCGCCAAGCAAAAATGTACAGTTCATTTAAAGAATCTAATTACGAAGCCGATTGTAACAATACTTATGAGAACTGGGTTTTTATACTCAAAATCGTATTTTATTAAAATAAAGTTGGTAATTAATTTACTTATAAATTGTTTAATAAAATAGAATCTTGAATTAATAAGATTATGAATAACTACAGAACTTAAACCACAACGTAATATTATAAAGTATATAATTAAAATATTGAATAACAATATATAACTATATAAGTCTATTATAATCTTTGACCCCAACAGAAAAACCACTACGAAACTAGTGTGCGGTCTTCTAATTGCCTAGTTATATAATAATATTTACGTTTTTACAGATTTTTATAAAAAACGATTATTATTTAAATTTATATATTCCGGAAACCGTTGAATGTATTGTCTATATAGGACAAGTTAAGTTTTATAACGCTAAACAATTTCACTAAAATAAAAAACACTTCGTTTTTTAGTAGTTCATATTCTCCTCTATGCTGGATATTATATACACCGTCTTAAATAACCATTAAAGTTCATTTGATAGTGGCGATTTATGTCTACTTCGTTCGAATAATAATTTACATTATAAGAAGATTTTTTATTATATTTCTTCGAATCTACTAGATAATAAAGTCGAGGTAGATGGACGTCTATCATAGACATAAAGCTAATATAACGAATTTTAATATTTAGAATCAAAACGGCAAGACTCATTATGAATATTTTTCATTTTCATTTAGAAGGTATAGAATTTGTTTTAATCATATGACGTTTTAATCTTATTCATTAAATCTTATTAAATACGGAATAAAACAAAACAATAATATCATATTACCTCTGTCACTAAGCTAGATTTTGTTCCAGCTAGTTTTTTATAATCATCACCTGAATAATATAAATAAAAAATAAATAATGACCGACGATGTTTTTTGAAATTGGAGTATAATATTTATTGTTTATAAAGTATAAGACTTTTATTTTTAACTAACAATTAAAAATCGTTATTGAGCACAATAAAAAACAAACATTGACCGGTTTTAATGATAGCTTGTAAATAATCTAATGATATTCATTGTAAATGTCAGGTGCGAATTTATAAAGATTTTTTTGTTCAGGAACGTTTATAAAAGTCACTTAAAACTATGATATCATTTTAATATATGTCTTTATTGTCGTAAATACATAATCTTACAATTATTTTACATTAATTTAATATATATATACATATATTGAATGAGTTTATTATGCCTGGTTTCCAAATATGTTATAGATACAGTTTGCAAACATAGGTTAGCTTGTCTATGGTAATATTAATAAGATTACGCCTTATATGGCAGCATTCTCAAATACCTACATCATCAAATCTTCGCAATCATTTGCGAAAACCAAACAGGCGATTTCTTTGAATTAGCATCGACATATTATAAAATGAATCACTTCCTCAAAATATGTCACTACTGACAATTTTCCGCCTAATATCAAAGTTATTTACATATTATTAATAACAACAAACAATCAAGTTAAATGTCACGCAATATAATGAAATATTCCTTCAGAGATTCACCGCCATTTTTATTTGAATAACGATTTCAAAATACCAACTTGATTATTTAAAAATACTTCTTGTCGGCTCCTTTATTGCTATCATCTTGTCTCGATCCTCTTACTTTTACTTTTTTATCGACGATTCGACACGCAATATTAATATTATTCATTGAAACCGCAGTCGTGACAAACGGGAAATTTCGGCTTCCAAGGCCAAGGTCGTAATATTTATTACTTTACACGTATATAATTGCATGTATAATAAATTAGTATTTTTTTATAATATATATTATATTGGAGGGAAAAAATATAAAAATTAATAAATAAATCTTTATATTTTTATAAAGCTCGGCTAGAAAAAAAATAACTTATTTGCTGTCTGAAATTATATTGCCATTAAAAAAAACAATCTTCTAGTTAAATAATTCTAAATATCCGTTCTTTTACGTCGTTAAAAATAAAGTAATTACAAAAGCACAAACAAAGGATCGGGTCCTTAATGATTTCTTAATGTTATAATGATTTTTTATTCTATTTACTCAGTAAATACCTATTAAGTTTTCGATAAATCTAAAAAATGTATTTAAACAAACGCACGTGAGAAGAGCAGAGCGCCACGCCATTTATTGAACGACAGGTTCCCTGTATATTCTATCAATA
Organism: Nymphalis urticae; assembly: GCA_905147175.2. Taxonomy (NCBI): domain Eukaryota; kingdom Metazoa; phylum Arthropoda; class Insecta; order Lepidoptera; family Nymphalidae; genus Nymphalis; species Nymphalis urticae. Next base: position 9,354,012 of record LR989987.1, on the reverse strand, counting down.
ATATTTTTGAACTGTTACTAATAATCATAAATACAGACTATATGACATTATAAACAATAATCTTTCGCTTAACTTATTTATTTGATAAGAAATATCCTTTTGTTGATAATAATTATGGCACGAAGTCTCAACTGTTAAATCGCTCATATTGTTTCCAAGTCACAAACATGCAATTGCACGCTTACAAACAATAGGAACATTATTATAAGAGGGAGACACAAAATTACATACAAAATATATGCAGTACTGTATGTAATCTTTTCCATATTAAGCACATGTTACAATAAGCACATATAGAGATTATGTAGAGAATCAAAATATAAGCATTCTTATAATACAAGTTGGTCTACCATCGATTCAGAATGTGAATTTTACCGAGAAAATACAACAAGAACATAGCAGGTATTTCTTAGTAATTAAAATACATCATTAATATTAATCAGCTGATTTCAATTTAATATGTACTATTAAATTTATCCTGCATGAAAATCAACGAATACTAACTCCAACCTTTGGCTTCTTTTAGCTTGGAATTAATGCTTATTTTTATCAGAGTTTATTATGTGTTATATACGTACACATAGTCTGAACACTATAAATAGTTAGCCCAGCAGTGGGACATTTACAGGATGTTACTTTTAAAATAAAGTATACCATCCGGTTAGTGTATGTTTTCAGTCTAACTGCGTGTACACTTGACCGCACCCATTTATGCCAATTCATATTCACCTTGACTGTGACCAACATTTGCTCACCGGATTTTATACATGTTTATTCGGAGAATGAATGAGCTTTAAGGATATTTCAAAATGGTAAAAGATATTTTTTTTTGAACAATGTTTTTTTTCGCACTTTTCATTACTCACTTGGCGATTGAGTAGGCCGAAATATGTGTAAGACTGCGAACATCTCGACACTTTTATCGTGCTTTATTATATATAGCTTTATTTATATAGCCTACTTTGATATGTGTGTATTATTTAGTAATATCTAACGTAATTATTCTTGATATCATCCTAATATTATAATTGCTAAAGTCTATTTGTTTATTTTTTTTTGTAGGGCACCGAACACCTCACCCCTAACACGCGCGCGAAGCCGTGGGCAGCAACTAACTATTTTTATATATTTCTGTTTTACTTAATATCTAATATTAAATTATTTTAATATTAGAATTAAAATATCTTATAAAAATATAATTAAATGAATGGCAATTAAACGAATCCATCATTAAAAAAACGTAACTGTACATTATAATTACGTTTATTGAAAAATCATTGTTACGCACCAAAAAGTTTAGTATAGCAATAGTTTTTTATAATATAAACTATTGTAGCGCGAATAGCTTTTTTGTATGTTATCAATCAGTTGTTGACTATTTAAAGCTAATCATACATGATTAATAACAATTTTGATTGATATAATTGTAAAGATTTTTTCTAAGTATTTACTAAAAAATAGCTATACTAAAAACTCGGATTTTCCAAACACAAATTAAATATTTGTTATAGTATTTTTTTTACTGTAAAAATCTGCCGTTAATAATATATACGGAAATATTTATTATTGTATATTTAATACTGGTAACACCTGTATCCTGTAAGGAAGGCTTCTTTATAGGACGAATAGCTTAGTAACTGAAAAGAAAAGCATCATTAATTGTGAATCGTTCACACTTACCGAATTCATTTTTTACGAAGTAAATGATATTTGATTTCCGTAACAGCCTTTGAATGTCCCACTGCTGGGCTAAAGGCCTCCTCTCCTTATTTTGAGAAGAAGGTTTGGAGCTTATTCCACCACGCTGCTCCAATGCGGGTTGGTGGAATTGATTTCCAAATTTAAAATTTGATTTCCATCACTATTATTTTTTATTTGCGTGTCATACACATGCAGTCATGTCCATTTTTGTTTTTTTTTAATGTTTTTGTTTTGCATTATTACTAGATAATAATAATTCCAAAATTCCTTGATTACTCTATCAACAACAAAGACATTATTGTTTTTTTTTTATCGTAAGTAATATAATTCCATGATGATCGTGTTTTATTAATTTATGGATCCTTTTTAATTGACCTTTGATATGACCCGGATAGAATGAAATAGTCGCATCACTATTAAAATAATACAATGCGCTTATGACGCGGTTATAAATATGTAATTCCTATATTTATAATATATAATATTAAGAAATAAAATAGAAAAAAGAGTTTATGCTAAAAAAATATTAGTAATATATATTCAGCGGTTAATGTATAACAATTAAGAAGTTATTAAAACTTTATAGTTATTTTTTAATCCATTTATTTACTTAGGCTCGCTACTATTAAGCCTACAAATAATTCAATCACATATAAGTTTAAATGGCAAAATTTAAATTAATAAATACAATAAGCTATTAGAAAACTTCGGGGCGTATTTATTTGTTGAATGCGGAAGTAAAGTATCTAGGTTCTTATTTAAGTTTTCATGTCTTTACGTTCGTGTGTTTTTTTATCAACTATAATTTGATTATACCTTATTAAAATTGTAGGTTGTATACCTTATAAAAAATAAATAATGTAGTAGACTGATACGCATTCCTATTCGTATTCATTTATTTCGTAAACATCTTCAAAAAAAATGATCTTGAACTTAACAAAAATACCATATTAAAACATTATTCACTAACCGGTTCTTAACATTTTTAATAAACGGATAAAAATATGAAGTCGTATCAGTAAGGTTATTACAAATTCTGGAAAACTCGTAACTTGTATAAAAACTTCTAGAACTCTCTAGAATTTACGACAAAAGCAAAACGTGATGTTTAACATTGACTTTTTCATATTTGCAGAAACTTTAGTCATATATTATGCAGCTTCATCTATATGCGATTACCTATGTTCTTCTCCTATATTTTACATATAATATAGAATATAATAATCGCAATAATAAATACTTGATATCATTATGTGTACGAAAGTACGTAAAATAAAAATTAAACATGTATTGAATTTATCTATTAGTTATTTTTTAACAAGCAATAATTAAATCGACATATTTTTTTTAAGAAATTAAAAAAATTTTTTTTTTCATACTTAATTGTTAATAAGGTAATTTTGTCTTTGATACCGTATAAAATTCATTTATGAGTCGCATTAAAAAGGATCAATGCCTGTTCAATGCTCAATGCTTTTATTTGTAAATTAGCTATAAAATCAGACACAAAGGTGACATAAATTATGATTCTCGTAACAAAACAGATAAATGTAATATATTTTAATTCTAACATGTGTTACTGTCCTAATTATTTTTCTTTTTATTTCTTTGAATAAAGACAGCGACTTTACAGTAGTGATTGTATTCTCTTTGACATAAATTTCACAATAAAATTGACGTATTTTTTGGAACAAAAATTATAGTGAATATTGTTAACAGTTACAAAAGTTGTTTTAAGAAATTTATAATATTTTCATACAAGTGTAAGTTCTAAGATTTTTTAACAAATTAGGTAAGTACTAAGATTTTTACTTTTCAATCTGTTTTATATAATATATTTTATTAATCAATAAAAAACATATATATATATATATATATATCTTACAAATAAATGTGTGTGTAAATAAGTTATTAAAAGGTGCACTGAAATTACTCAGTACTTTCCACTTTATCAATTATAATGTAGATACTTATATTTAGTTTATTAAATTTATCCAATATATTCTATTATCCTATCCTATTTTTTATTGTGTATGTATATTACGCAATTAGAGACGTGTAATAATAATTAAAAAAGGTTTTCAAAAAACCAATTATAGTTATTATTTCATAACCAATCCGTCTCTAATTAAGAGTAACAAACGGATATTAATTTTTTAGCTATATTTATCATTTCCATATTTTGACGCTGTACAATTTCTTATCTTTGAAAACTGAATTTTGTTGTTTTGACAACAAAATGGAGTTTTAACTATAGGTTCTATAAATAATGAAAACACCGTGGAAAATTATTTGATAACTTTAAACGTAATACACAAAAACGTATAAACGTAATACATTATTGTGAAACTAAATACCATTTTCAATAGATATCAAGCTATAGATATTTATTATTTATGTAATTATTATCTTTAGTTGATTTTAGAGAACAATAAATAATTAACTAATGTTACGGAAAAAGAGAAAGGTAATCCATTATAATACAAAAGGCACGTTACTAGAGATAGAGAGAAATGTAAGAGAAAAACCAGCACCCCAAATGGGATAAGAGCAAAGTAACTTTGGTGATGACGATGATGAATATAGTGTGTGGATATAGAAAACATTGTCAGTAATATAGAATTTGCAAACCAAATATATGGTATGCTATACGATAACAAATACCTAAGCCTCGATATATAAAAACTGATAAATTTATTTAAGCTTTCTTAATCTGACATACACGGTTTGAGCTTACGATAATATCAGATCCTATAATTGAATATTGACTTATGAAATATTCAAAAAATATTTTGGTGCTTCTGTACTTATGCCTATTTTTCTTGTATAAAATAATCTGTTTGTTACGCAAAAACTGCCAAAACTATATTTCCTAAAGTCAAAAAAGAAAATCATTAATTTTGAAGTATATCGAATTTACAAAAGTATGTTTCATGATTTTTTTATCTATATATATAAGTAATAATTTTATAAAATAATATCGTATTCGTGCATAAATTTATAACTATTATAAATATAATTGAAAACAAATGCGCAGTGCACACTAAGAATACAAATATTACATAATAAACAAATATAATAATTATTTCTCATGAAAACGATTCGTGCTATAATATTCCAGAACTCTCCACGAAAATATAAAACAAATATTTTTAAAGCATGTAAATTAAATACTTACAGCTGCGGCTAGAAATATCCCAAAGCGCAGCATCTTTTTTCAATATTACTTATTCGTAACACAAGTCTTCACGAGTCAAAATTACTTAGTGTGATGCGCGTGCTCATCTCCTATATATCGTCGCAGCCTCCAATGACGTCATCACCCCCTCGCCCCTCAAAACCCGTTCAGCAACTCATCTTCACGACTCTTGACCTCCGGTTGGCATTCATTGACTGCTTGGATTATAGAAACAAGTTATTTTCTTATGAAGTAGCAATGGATTACAAAATTGTCATGAATTATTTACTTGCTATTTATGTTGTCAAAGTTTATTAATACGTTAGTGTCAATTCGTCTACGATTTGGTCTTTAGTAATAAAACTATCGACTGTAGTGCGTCTTACTTCGTTCTCCTAGACATGCCGACCACAGTTGAGTTGCGGTTACTAACTAAAAATAGAAAAAAAAATGTTATATTGTATGATTGTATTCTGTAAAATTACTAGCGGGCAGCTAGTAGGGCCCCGAATTCGTACGGATAAAATTCGTACAAAGTAAACCCTTTATTTTTTCATTTTAATAAAAAGCTTATATTCCAAATTTCAGATAGTGAAAACTTTAGTATAGATAGAATTCGCGTAAGAACTGTTCAGTCTATTAAAAGTTATGTTTGAATAAACAAAATTACATAATATATAAACCCTGAAAACAATATACTCCTTTTTTTGGACAGTCGAGTAAAAATCTTAATGTGGCATGTGTATCCATTAGCCCATATTTAAACATCGTGGTGGAATAACCTTCAGATCTTTCTCTTTCTTTTTTCTCCTTTCGATTCTCTTCAATAGGAGAGAAGGCCCTGCCCTGAACATGTACAAGATGTTACCACCTCAGAATACATTATTATAATGTTGTAGAATGTACAAATGACAAAATATTTTCATTGCTATTAGTGGGCTAGTGGTGAATACACACAATATACATTGCCTGAGATTGCTTTTCAATTTACTTAGAGTATTAATAACCCGTACGGTTTCGAGAACCAGCAAAATGTTTATCGTAAAGCAAGCTTCTCGTAAAAGTCCCCTAAATTATTTTTCTTGCAGTTAAAAAGCACTGCACCGACCCATGGCGATATTGAATTCTGGTATGGATTCATATCTTCCACCGTGTTCATATTAACTATAGTATTTCATAATTGTAATTCTTTCAAAAAGTATATTTCAAATAAATCTAGATTACAATATTTCATTAAAAGTTAAATTAAATTATATTTAATGACTTCCTAGTCCAATGTCATTTAATAATTCTAATTCATCAACAAACAAAAAAGTGATAAATAATAAGAATAGTCATAATTAATATTATAAAATAACGATTAACAAAAAATATAAGTTAAGTTAACAAGACTCGACGTTCAATGATTCTTTAACTTCCTTTTTATTTTAATATGATAATTTCCGCTAGTTATAAAATCGAATGAGCAAATAATATTATGACGCATTCCAGTAAAATAGCTGGCAGCTTATAAATGCGTTCACAACTTTTAATTTCTTCAAAACAACCAATAATTAAATAACATTGTACGAATTTTGCTTGACAACTTGAGTTAATTACAATTATCGTCAGTCATTGCGCTATTGACGATATAGATGCTGGTTTAAGATAATTACATCAAATATTCAATAAGAACAAAGGCGCAAAAAATAGCTTATTCGTATATCTTAACCGAGGTTCAACCCAAGGAGGGTAATTAAATTGATAGTTTTTTAGATTTTCTTGTTCGCTAACCGATACAATCGAGAAGGAAGTGTTATTAACTAGTTTATTTAGTTGGATAATTCGTTTTATTGGGATTTAATTACATTTGATTCATTTAGTTTTAAGCGTTTTGATCTTATAAGGAAACTGTTTCTTTAAGTAATTCTTCGTCAAATTTACCTCGTTTTTATAAACTCGCTTTCTTGTGTATTGTTTGGTTTGTCTGTTCGATATATATTTTGTGTTTGATTTAAAATTGGCTTCCAGAAGATGAGTTAGAAACTTTGAGACTTAAAAATAGCTGGAAACTCGATAATGGTCATAAAAAGAGACAAGACATAGAGACAATGTTTTTTTTAAATAGAAACATTTGATGTATTTACTACTAATTTAAACGTATAATTTACTTTAGTCCACTACATACTTTGTAAGAAGTTTTTGCGTAAGAGTCGGTACGATAACAGCGAAAGGATTTAGGATCGAACTTACATCTTTAAAATCATTTAAGTAGTTTATTTTTAGTCCATTCGTAGTGTTAAGGTAATGTTAAACAATAGATATATAACAGGAAAATTACAATAAGAAAAGAATTGAAAGAGAAAAAATGCATAAGAGGCTTACGCAGGACCTCCCAAGCTCTAAGAGTAATCGTCATTAATTTTTGTCTCGAACAGGATTCACGTTAAATTATTTGACGGGTTTACAGACCTTATCGATTTACGGCTTAATGCCATTTGAAACGTAATTTAAAAAAAAACAGCGATCAAATTGCAAATTAAGGGTTTAAAAAAGATAAGTTATGAAATCGATACATATAAAACCTTTTGAAGTTTTTTAAAAATAAAAGCGAGATGATACAGGAGCATGATCGCGTGGTTCTTAAGCAAAGATAGCGGGTTTAAAATGTAAAAGAAACATCTCTGATATTGTAATATTTAGCGATAGAATAAGGTGAAACCGAATAAATTGCACTGCATGAGAAGTTAGAATATAATATATATCAAAGTTCTGGTATTTTTCCTTAAAAGAAACGGAGGCCTTTACTCATTTGTATCCCATTACTTATTATAAAATTTAACAAATTAGGTATTTATATAATTTTCTTTATAATTCTACCAAAATAATTTCTTGGTTCATTATAAAATAATACTAGAGAGTTTTGTAGGGAAAACGCTTTGCAATCGCTATTTATCATCTACTCCGGAACGGACGCATTATAATACGACGTGCAAATTATGTAAATGACTATAGAGATTAAAAGTATCGACCCGATGTGTTTTTGTCAAAATGGATAATATTCAAATTCCTACCTAAAAAAGGAGTCCATTAGTTCGCATATTATACTGTTTTAACTAAAAACTTTATTTATAACGACAATTTATTACGTATACACAAGGAGATATAATTTCATAAACTATGTGAAACGAAGGTATGTCGTATGTATGGTGCCGCATCTCTTTATTGCATAATTTAACTTTAAGCTTTCGTTGTTAGATAAATAAATATCAAAGGCATTCTTAACAAACAGATCCATTAATAATAAGTAATAATAACGATGTCAGAAAATAAAGAAAATCATTTATAGCCAGTATTGCTCCGGGTGATGTAAGGTTTCTAATAATATCCCATAAATCAAAATCTGTCCAAGTATTTAAAAGTTATATTGGAAGAAATAAACTCACATAATTATAAACATACATTACACTCATTTTTGGGTAGTCGTGTAAAAACGGACAGGAGGGGGCGACTCTTAGCATTAATATTTTTATTCAAAAATTTTGACTATTAATTCAATAGCTATTAACATCTGAAATTTATTAATTGTAACAATAATTATGTAAAGCGATTATAAAAGAGGTTTAGGCGGGTAGCGTAAAAGATTTTCTAAGAGGAGTTGTCGGCCATCAAAGCCTCATTTTAATGGTGATTTTATTAGCAAGAGTCATGATTGCATAAAATAAAGTATAATTATTAGGCACTTAATTAATTTACTTAGTCCTTTTTTCATTTAGTGAGTTAGTAGTTGTTTATAATCGTTTTTGCGACATATACATATGCAAGACAGTATTATTAAAATATTATTTAGGTATTTATGTATTCGTAATATTCGAGTAAGTTTTGTAACATCAAAAATTTCTAAAAAATTTAAAATTCATAAAATTTCTGATTAATAATTTCATTAATATTAAATTCTAAAATATAAGTAACAGGTAGTAAATATCCCACTGCTGGGCTATGCCCTCTTCGTCGCAGAATATGCTTAGAGTTTATTCCACGACGCTGCTTTAATTTTAGATATCTATATTTTTTGGAATTTTATTAAACATGAACTTCAATTGTAGCTAACATTGTATCGAATTTATGATACATAAAAGACCTCTACGATATGTATTGTTTTTTCCTCATATTCCTGTTCTATATGATTATACTGATACTAAATACTATATAAGTATTTGCTATATAAAATATAAAATATAAATGACGTTACATTTTCAGGGTTAAGGCCTTGCTTTGAATGAATGTTTTTGTTAATTGAATGATATTTTTACAAGCTTTTATTTGACTCGCAATGTTGATTAGTGTGTCAAGAATCACTTCCTCTTATCCTACGGAGTTAAAATTTTATACGTTCATACAGTTTCGATAACAATGCATTTTGATGGCAAGCATGGCAGGGGACCAATTCTACAAACAAATTGTCACTTTATCGCAAACGAATCGATGCGTAATCATTGCCGTTTATCCGTTTTCTTATTATTTCATTTGATCATCGACTATTGACATAAAAGTTAACAATTAAGTTTGGTTTTGACATAACGGTATATGTTCACATCATATCGATTCGGTTTCGATCCCAATAAATATAGAATAGTCAAAGTTGGATTGGAATTGAATCGGGAACGTATCGTAATCTTTATAGATTAGTAGAACTGATCCCCTGATTTTACATACAGCATCGGCTCCAGATAGAGGAACTTTTAAACTGTCAATGGTATAGACATCAAAATTTAAATCTAGAATTTTTTCAACATTTAGTATAACAGAATTTTAAGAACGCTTTTTATAGTTTTTTTGGTAATTACATAATATAAAGGTAAGAAGTTATTACGCCAATTTATCAGACTTAAAAGTTGATTCACAGGAATGGAAGGTCAGCATAACGGATACACACACTTCAAGATATTATATTTTAAATTCTTAGAATTAACGACGCAATGAAACTTAATTCTGAAAAGTATTACGTTTTCGTGACTAATATATATGTAAAAAGGTGCTAAATAGACTTGCAACAATTTTATTCGGCTACTATTGAGTTTTTGATATATTCGTTTCATTCTTTGTCGGCCATTGAAAAAATAGCATTAATGCTCGACCCATTAACATTATTATCAAGGATATTTTAATATTAATTTGAACACATTTATTTTCTATCTTTCATTTATTTTCTATTTTTCTATCTTTACCTCTAGATGTAAACACTGGTTGTTAAACCATGTTTCTCATTGTTTTTATCAAAATCATGGGTTTTATTGGGATATTACATTCAATATATTGTAACTCGGCTACTCGTTCAAACATCTCGCTGTTCAAACATCTCATATTGATCTTTATGCAAACATACGACCCGTTGCAATTTAATTTAAAAATGTATTGAACATAAAATATATAGGGCAATTTACTTAACATTAAGCAAACTTCAAAATAATTATGTTAGAATATCTATATATAAATAGGCAAAGACAAAACACTACCTTTAGTGTTATTAAAAAAAGGGCATATGAGTAGAAAGAAAAACACAACATACTACATAAACATTTTCAATAATGATTATGGTCGAATTTCGACCACTCGACCACTCGACCATTCGACCATTCGACCACTGAACGAACGCAATTTATTAAAACATTACAGTTCACATAACGTCTCTTTGTTTGTTAATTATTTAAAGGTATTTTTTATGTACCGAACCTAACAGGTATATGGTCTTGGGCAACATTTATTTAGGATAAATAAAAAAAACATGTTTATTAACTCGATGTATTTAAGTATAATAATTGTATACGACTTAAAAACACCACATCGTATCGAGTAAAATACAAGGTTGATTGATGATTTTTTAACCTCTAATTGGCAATTTATTATTAGTTTATTTTTTAAAGGGGAAAACGTCTTCTTTACTTTACTATATTTATAATGAACTTCTTTGGTGTATTAAAACCAATGTCCAAAATAAAATTAACACTTATATGCCAACACGAAGGCTTAGTTGTACGATTTTATGCGATCATAATTATTAGGTCGTATTATAAGAAGTTCAAGATTAATAAATGACCACGTATCATAATAATAATATCCCAGATTAACGAAATAATATTTATATAACCTAATAATGTTATTAAGAACATATAAAAAACACTAGTTGTATAGCTCAAAAGCACAAAAAAAAAAGTATAAGTGAATCAGTATTATGTGACATAGCTTTGGTTACCTACCAATTTATTAGTTTATTTGGTTTTCTGTTCCTAACTATATAGTTCCTATAATTATTTTTTTATAAAGTTTTTATGTATTTTTTATTTATCTCATAAATAACCTACCAACCGTCTTCTACGTAATTAGCTGACAGTGATAATAATAGGTAAATGATGATATTTATTTCGAAATGGTATAAAAGATTTTTGCGAATAAGCAAGCAAGAGTAGCATGATCAAAAATACTTATTAAAGTCGTCTTGATATCAACGTCCAAAACGTCACAGCAGTTCTGCTATTCGGTCAAAGAATTCAACACTTTTCCATGGGACTTTTAAGACAAGATATCAACAGAATATATTACTAATCAGTATAATATATTTTATATACGTCGTATATTAATAGTAAGTGAATAATACCGTCATAAATCGAATACAAAAGTAAAGATATAAAACCGGTCAGGTACCTCAAGAACTCGTATGTCCATATTCAACGCGAATTTTTATCGTAAATAATGAATTCACATTCTTTATGCACAATCTTAAACAGAAATGGGCAGCAGTCAATCAACCAGAGCAACGCATTTCCATCGTCACGATGCAGCTAAAGCCATGGACGATGTATCAGATGACCATCACATCAATATTTCTAATAAAATGGTAATTAACAATCATTTCCTTTAAATTAGCAATATTTCCTATTAACAACAAGTTACCTATCGCTATCAAGGCTTCGTGACAGCACATGCAGCTCAATTTTGAGCTCAAACAGTACACTAAACAATGACAATGAATATGACTAGTTATAGATAAATCACAATACAAGACGATTCGATTATTATTTGGTTTGTTTTGAGGGTAACATTTGAATAATTTAACTCAACCGTTAGGAATGAATCGTGACACCGATCAATCTCCTCGTGTCTTCTCCATCCTATCTGACATTGGCAAGATAATCGGAAACAGATTATCTGTGGGTACAACTAAAAAACATAAATAAAATAAATAAAATCATAACTTGACTAAAGCTTAACGCGTAGGCGCGTTCCGTTTTATCAAACTTTTTTTACGGATGACATAAAGGTCGAATGCTTGCGTTTCGATTATTTGGTACTATAATGTGATTAGGCTAATACAAATATTTGTATCCTTATTTGTTGCACCTTCATTTAAGACTACAATCAATTATTGAATAGATTGATGATGACAAGTTTGGAAGCATTGGCGAAATGTCTAATTTTAGTTGTAATTTTGTAGATTATTGTGATCATCTTTTAAAATACTTTTTATTCTTATTCGTTATGATAACACATTCGATAAATTTGTCAGAAAGAAGAAATTGAACTGCATGTTGTGGTGCCCAAATTCAAACGTTATAGTTTTTTTTTGACGTTATTTCTCCTAGTGCTAACGTTTGAATAAGACGTGGTACAAAATATTATACACGCAAATACCCTTCCTTTGCTGTCGGGTAAAATGCTTCTGAATAGAATTGAAGAAAAATTAAATCAGTTATTAATTACGCTGCCGAACGGCAGATGAATTTAATTGAGAGTCGATGCCAGAAAAGTATACTTGATGATGCCATATATTATGTATTTTTTAAATATAGAATCGAAAACAAAAATGTATTCATATGTGAAAATAAAAAAAAAAATCTAAAATTCGGACTTCAAAGTCGGGCAATAATATAATAATTTGCAAACGAAATTAATGAAAAAAATGATACATTCTCCGTTATATAACTATTGCCTTAAGTCAGAATACTTTTACAATCTGTTGGTATTAAAATTAAACGAACCTCCATAATGAGCCACGAACATGTGATTTATAAAAGTTTAGGAATATTAAATTACCATAAAACAAAACAAATGTGATGCTCGGTCGTGGTGTGATTAAATATTCACTCTAACCACATCCGTGCACTTATGAGCACGTTACGAACAAGTTTGAAACATCTCCTCTTTGTTTTCCATCGGAAACCGGACAGACACTAAAAGCACGGTTAAAACTCATCTGACTTTTCATTTAATTATCTGTGTATTGTAACTGCATTATAAAAATTAACCCTTGAACAATAAAAGAGAGGCAGTATTTTTTATGACGATTTAGGAGACCAGAAATAAAAGAGTCAAGACAACTGCGCAGAAGATTTAATGCACAAGTGTGTCCGCGAACAGTGGCGGACTCATCTATTTTCTCACTATGAAAGACCGATAAGATATTTATATATAGATTAATAGAGAATTGTATTGTGTATCGCTGAGATGGTAAAGAAACCTGCATGTGTCTAATTTTACTGAAATTCTGCCACATGTGTATTCCACTAACCCGCATTGGAGCAGCGTGGTGGAATAAGCTCCAAACCTTCCCCTCTAAAAAGGAGAGCAAGCGTCAGCCCAGCAGTGGGACATTCACTGGCTGTTTCGAGTTTCATTCGTATCCGTCCAGCAATTTGTGCATTATGTAATATTATAACATATAAGCTTTGACGTACATTATATTATTAAGAAGTTAGATAGTTTTAAGGATCCAAAAACCGTACACTTTCAATATTAAATAATGAAATATATGAAATAAATAAATTGATCGATCATGAAAATGTTCATATTTAATTTAATAAAATTTACATTTTAATGTTTTTGTCGGTCTTCTAAATCTATAGAAACTACTTCCCATAATTTTATTTTTCTTAAACCTATCAAATATTTGACTCTGAACACTCCGTTGCGTTAATATACGATATACTCTCTAATATCAGGTTAATTGTAGAGTTTTTTATCTTTTAGGTTGAAAGGCTCGTTGAAGACGCTGCTATAACAAATGACACGGTCACTAGTTCCTCAAACGCCAAAGGAGATTATAAGGAGAAGATATTCATTGAGAAGCTGAGATGTATGGATGATAAGCACACTGAAAGATGCGGGTGAGCGGATTAATTGAACGTTTGTAGACTACATGTTATGGACACTGACTTTTCCTTATGTTTATTTTTTTATATATAATATCTACTTACTGCATTTCGGTTTATCGTGAATGGCATATCTTTTTGCTCTTTCCTTCCTTAATATAATTTGCTGATGATCTGATATCTATCAAAGGCATTATGTGAATACTGGAGTCGTTTAACGGAATCTTCAAAAATAGTAAAGAGCAGACAGGGCGAGTAGTTTGATAATGTAAAGTGTTTGGAGTCACAATTATAAACAAAAACTACCTTAGTATAACAAAAACAACATTAGTTTAAATAAATTCTACATTAGGGTCATTGAGCCAGTGCAATTACAGGCATAAGGGACATAACATCATAGTTCCTATGATTGGAATTGCATTAGTGGTGAAAGAATAGTTAATATTCCTTATATGACGTATTTGAGCAGTGGTGGTTACTTACCATCAGGTGGCTCATTTGTCTACCTTCAATAATTAAATAAACACTAACATAAATGCAGCAATATAAAAAGTAGTATGTGTTTAAAAAATAATTATTTCCTTATTCATATTGAACTGATGATGAACAGCCACATTTTTTTTTTTTAATTATTTAATACAAGGTACTTTCCATGCAGCTTAAACGACCAATTATGTTTATTAAAGTTTTAATCAAAAGGTTTTTATGGTGTTGTGCCTTATGTAAAAATATGAATAAAATTTCATACACAATCAAGAGAAAAACATTTAAAAGATCAGGTTTTTTTTACCTACCTATTCTTATTGTTTTTTTATTATTATTTATGAACAAGGATTGTTTTTAATTTAGAGTTTGCCATTCGATAAATTTGTGTTGTTTTATAGAATAAGCTACTCTATAAAAACAAACACTAATATAATTAGGTGGACGGACAATTGGTGGCTACCTGATGGTAAATGGTCAACACCGCTCATAGACATTAACACTGTAAGAAATATTAATCATCCCTTACATCGAAAATGCGCCACCAACCTAAGGCAACTAAGATGATATGTGCCCTTCAAACCGGAACACAACAATACTAAATATTGTTGTATATCTGACAAGTGGGTGGTACCTATCGAGACGAGCTTGTACAAAGCCCTACCATCAAGAAATAACTTATACTCGGCGGTTAAGGTTACTGGTTGTGAGGAAACCTGCATGTGCGAAAAGGATATCTGAGACATGTTTGTCATCACATCCGCCAACCCCAATAAAGTGGTGACTTTAAATAAGCTTATAACTTTTCCTTGGAAAGACTTAATATCGATTCCAGTAAATCGTTTTGTAACGTGATTTTTTTTCTAAATCAATAAGATTTTTTTATTATTGTTGTTCATATTGTATTTAAGTGATATCTTTCGAGAAAATAAATGTAACACAGACTGAGTCAGCTTTTTTCATACTCTTTTCAAATATTATTATTTATTTTTTATATATACAAGCGTTGTAGATAAATCTATACTGAGGAACGAAATGAAAAATAATTACTTCCTACGTAACGTTGAAACTGCATATTTATTAAAAACCTTTGCGGGTACCTAAACTTTCAAATAGCTAGCCTAACTACTAGTATTTCATCAGCAAAAAAAGATTAAAATGAAAATTAATCATTTCAAAAATCATAAAAAATGTTAAATGTGATTTTTAAAAAGTAAATATTAAAAACAAAAAGTTTCAAAGGGAGGCTATAAATATATACAACCTAAGTAAAAAATAACCTAAGTTACCACAAAAAAACGTAGGATACGTGAAGAAAATATAAGAAAAAGGACTTATATTCTATACATAACTTAATTTAAACGTACCTTAAAAAAATCTGTCAATTAGACAACTAAACGATATATACTACGAAGGCTAAACATTTCAGAAACACTATTGGTTCACTGGTCTATAGTATTATCAAAACTTATATTGCTTAAAAATAAATATACGGAACCACTAGTAAGCGTCGTACAGTAAAAAATTGTAATTTATATTTAACTTACGTTTTGTACGATGAAAATAATAGGTACAAAATGAAATTAAAAAATGTCGTAAGATTCAAGTACTGATCTCGTCGAATGAACCCGGATCAAGATAAACATCGCCTAGCAATCTTTGTTTCGAAACTCATTGAGAATGGTCAATAATAAACAATTTATTATTGCAATTTTGTTATTAAAAAATTTATTATACACATCGTTAATAAATAGGTTTATTTCCTTTATAAGGAAAAGGCATCTTATGATTTAGGGGTCGTAGTTTTTCATCAGATTCTATTTTCGGCGATGAAGAAATAAATCAAGAAATCAAAAAATCGCATTACATCGTAGTAAAACAATTATATGTTAGGTACATATTGTTCGCCAAGTGGTTGAAATACGACCTGAATCATTATAATTATTGAAATTGATTGCCATTAATACTATATAGCTAATATGCATTTCAATATTTGGAAAAAAAATTTTCTACTCATGTTTCAATATTCCGGTGGTAAGTTCCGCTTTACATTGATACACTAGTAAAATGATAATTCAAGTGGTTGTAAGAAACCTTCGGAAAGGTATGCAAACGTTTACATCTAAGCGTGAAATAATAAAATTGACCTTATTACTTGATATATTAATTTTCTTTTAAAATTTTTCGACGTTATTTATTGTTGAAGACATATAAGTAGGTAAGCACCTAGTTTAATAGTTAATCGTTAATGACTAGCTATATTGGAAACATTATATTATCGACTTAAAACGTAAAATATTGTCATCAATTTGTTTATGCATAAAAAATGGAATCTTTTTAATCGTCTCTCGCTTTCCATGGAAACGAAATAAGACACCTGTGACCGTTAAACCAGTTGTCAAGTATTATTATGTTGAATGAAGCATTGTATCGCCGAATATCTTATGATTTTTACATAAAATTAAAATGTTATTCGTATATAGTTATGGTAATATTAGACTTCATTAAATCACTACCGATTTTGTTCGTAAATCTTACTATGTAGAGACTCTAAAAAATGTTTAATCAATTATCCTAATTTTCTAAGAGTTTGACAATAATAGCAGGAATATTCAATATAATATTTTAAATTGGAGCTGCAGTTCAATAGAAATTCACTTTCTAATTCTAATTTGACAAAATATGTTAAATTTATACTGTAGGTAATTCTAACGTAGGTAACTAATGTAAATAAACCGATCTGACGGAATTTTTATATTTATATTCTATATTATATTTAAACAACTCCAAAATATTTTGTTATTACGTTTTTACATTACAATAATATTTTCACAAATTCTTACGACATATCCTTCAACACCAGACGCAAAATGACACATACAAAACTCTTCGGAAATTGCGCGATGCTTAACGCTTGTCTGAATTTGACTCTGATGACTACGCATTTTATAATTTTCTGATTAAAACTTCGTAGTAATTTATGTTCGTAACTCGAAATTTTAATTATTTTCCATAATCGAGTGATTTTATTATAGATTAACGATAGAAGATTTAAACGCCTTGGTGACTCGTGTAGAAATGCGAACATCTCACATATCGAATGTAGAACCAATTTGTGAAGATGTAAAGGATAAAATCATCGATTGCTACGATACGACAGATCCCTCGGATATTATTAAATGCTGGAATATTGTAGGTAAGTTTTATAAGCAAATTATTTTATTGAAACTTGCAACAGAAGCGCTTTTTTCGCTTAATCTTTTGTAGCTTCTGCCAATTTTGCCGTAGATAGCTAAAAATACTATGCAAATAGAAATGTATTTTGTTCGGTATTTTTTTACCGAACATTCGCATGCGGTAAAACCCATATTCGACGCATCATCGATTACGACTACGACACTTGGTTTTACATTTGACTGAAATAAATTACTTTGCTGTTAATTTTATTATTGGTTTTTAAATCTTTCGATCTTTAGATTGTCAAAACTAAGTTAATAGACGCTAAATACAATAAATATAGTTTGTTGTGCCAACTGCTCGTATAGCTTATTTCAATCGAAAAAGTAGATATAATTAAAACTTAGATTTACATATTCATAATTTTATATAAGTGATTAAATGTCATCAGGAGCTTTTAGTCAATGCGTGCAAGATGCTAGCTCGAAGAGATTAGAGGCGCGGACTGCGCGGGAGGCGCTCGCCACAGCTCAGCGCACACGGCGCGTGGCGCGCGCACGCGCACACCTCGCCACGCACGACGACCTTACCGACGACTGACAAATCGTAATCTCAATATAGCAAATAACAGCTATCGAATCAGAGAAATAAAGAAATTAAAACAATAACTAAAAACGAGAAACTATAACATATGTTTTGTTTATAGAAGCGTTATTAAGAACATAGACGATATCTATGCACGGATCAATAGAGGCTCTGACTTTCGCTTGTACGAGGGGAGGTCCAAAAGTCTACAGATTGGAAGTGTCGTTAATTTTATTAAATAACAAAAATACTATTTATTTTAATTATCCTCCCTTATAACTTTTATGATGATGACGTTGATAACTTATTTGTTGCATGATTACTTAGAAACGAATGACGTCACCAAAATAAATATAGACATATCTTATACCGAGTTCCCAATTAATATCAAATGGTAAGAAACCCTACTATTGCCTTTCCCCTCCATTGTAGGGAGTTTCTTCCCTCGCATTTGTAGCGCTGCTTTGAATTTTAAGAAGTCTAAAGTTATTGTAAAATTATCTGA
The DNA here is from genome assembly GCA_905147175.2 of Nymphalis urticae. Classification (NCBI taxonomy): domain Eukaryota; kingdom Metazoa; phylum Arthropoda; class Insecta; order Lepidoptera; family Nymphalidae; genus Nymphalis; species Nymphalis urticae. Next base: position 9,335,258 of record LR989987.1, on the reverse strand, counting down.
ATATTAATACAAAATCACAAGTTCGGTTAGTTTGTAAAATATATTTCCACATAATGTATTATATATAATATAAAATATATTCATAAATAAAATATAATTTTTAGTGGGTTTGTAAATCGTGAAGCATAATGATTTTCCTTACGAATTATGAATATTAAAAAAAATACAATTTAAAAATAATAATCTTTTATTTACAAGGACCTCAAACATTATCAATTAAAGGACACTTTCTTCTTAACATCGTCTGGAGTCGGTCTGTTGTTAACTTGAATAGTCACTTTCTGCATGCCTATATCGTCTCTATCGGCATCATTTGTTTGTACGGGTGATTGCCTAACGCCTGTAGCTGTGAGAAGGGCGATTTTCCTTCGCAGCTCTCTCACTTGTGCTGCGCTAGCCAGCTGAGCCGCACCTCGAGATAATACTTCTGCTCGCAGTTGCTCACATTCATTTCTATAAAGCAAAAAAAAATCAATATTAAGAATAGTTTCATTAACAACTCAACCAAGAAAGTAGCCTACCCCATAACGACATTTTTATCTCGCGGAGTCGTTAACTTGTTAAAAGCTTATGTTTACGTCTCCCGATTATAACATAACTATTACCAACTCGTTTCAAAATTATTGCGAATACATACAAAAACATAATAACATTAATTTGTCTGTCTGTGATTTCAAAATAACTGCCTCCTTTTTAAGTTAATATGTCTATTTGCGAGTTACTAAGCTGAAAAGAACCATTTTTTTATTATCGTGCATCGATATATGTACTAGGCTGTACAGGCGAAATATATTGATTAGCAGTAACCATTGTCCCTTATGATATTGTATTTGTAATATGGGCCACCTGATGGTAAGTGGTCACCAACGCCCTTAGACATTGGGATGGAAGCAATGTTAACCATCGCTTACAGCGCCAATGCGCCACCAACCTTAGGACCTAAGATTTTATGTCCCTTGTGCCTGTAAATTCACTGGCTCACTCACCCTTCAAACCGGAACACAACAATACCAAGTACTGCTGTTTTGCAATCTATATCTGATGAGAATAGAAGAATAGAATAAATAATATCTGATGAGTGGGTGGTACCTACCCAGACGAGCTTGCACAAAGCTCTACCACCAGTAGGTTGTAGTAGGCTAATAGATTTTATACATATGTATATATATATATATATATATATATATATATATTTAATCATTTTCTCTATATAAAAAACCTATAAGATACTTACTTTAGATGATCCAATACACCCGGCAGCCAGCCCTGTTCGGTTGGTTCGCACAATTTACCGAACCATCGCGCCAACTCTCGCCTCTGTCTCTCGCATAAACCTTCGAGTTGTGTGATGCGATCTTCGTAGCTCTCTGTACGTGTCGTACAATAAGTATTTTAAATAGTGACAATTTATTTTCTTAAAAGTTTGGGTAATTTAGTGCTATCTTTTCTAGTCACTATACATCATACTGTCTTACTTCACTGTAATGCAATAAAACAGGATAGCTGCTTTGGAGTAGGATCATTATTAGAAAAAAATATATGGAACTATATTACTGTTGTCTTTTTTGCGTAAATGGTTAACATCTATCTGTTTTTGTTAGATGGCTTCTTATGAAATCGATCAAGTATTTCCCAAAACCGAATATAATAATAACTTTGAATAGCAATAAGTCACGTAAATAAAGGAAAGTGCTTTTAAAGATAAATTAATTGTTGTATGATCAATTTATGTTTTTTTTTTACTTTATATAAAACTATATATTAACTATATATAAAAAACTTAATAGCTAATATGTAATTAATAATAGAACTTAATATATTGTTCTTACCAATAAGTTCATGGTCATGATGAGCGGCTGCTCCGGCTTGCTGTTCCCATACTGTTTGTTTCTCATGCAAAAGTGCTTCTAGCTCTGCTTGTTTGTTTCCCAGGTCTCTTCTTAACTGAAACACAAATATATATTTTTTTAATATATATAATGCAGATTTTGTAGTGTTCAACAATTGCAATATACAACATGACAGAATTATCAACAAAGACCAAGTGTTATGATAAATTGGTTTCTTAATAATAACTGCATTTTTGCTCCAAAATTGATAGAACTTAACAGAAAGATACTCAACTACACAGGAGACTAATGTGATTAAATAAGTAAATGTACTCAATAATTAATATTAAGATTAAATACTACAACTTTAATCTGCTGCATTCCTTTTTTCTAGATTTCAGAATCTTTGTTTTTATTAATTCTATTTTACTGTAGACTTGTGCGTCCGTTGGGTTATCTTTGGTTTCTTAATTTGCAATAAATGATTGCTCTGATTCAAATTTTTTAAAAATTACAATTTAATAATATTTATTATTAATATCAGTAACTTGAGTTTCACTTTACTTGAAGATAGAGCCTTGTTACCCATACTGCATTGTTAAGTCCTATAGTTTTTATTATAATAAACCATTTATACCTATGAAAAATGATAATATAGAAAACATTTTTGAAAGTCTTTTTGTAACGTTGCAGAAGACATCTTATTATTTAAATCTGACCAGTCAATAAATATCTAAACTTACAACTGTTGGATTTATAACATATAGTTCACTTTAATAGCAACCCGACAATTATTAAGTAAAATGTTTAAACAATCTCATAAAGTTATGACAAACTTACCCTGGAGTTTGTTTGTTTCATTTGTATTAGATTTTTAGCCATCTCTTGTCTTTTATCTTCAACTTCCGCAAATATTGAATTACCTTTAGCAGCTGAAAATAATGTATAAGCAATTTTATAAACATTCTGATTAAATATATAAAATAGCAATAATTTCAGTTAAAGTAGTATCGATTGAAGAAAATTAATTCTAATGAATTAATAGCAGTTGATTGTGGGACAAATGCAGGGAAAGTGCTCCAGGGGCCGAATTCCAACATGATGGTGTAAAAGTATTGTAGAGGCAACAGGAGAAACTCTAAAACAATCTATTGTACTACACAAGACAGAAGCAAATTGAGACAAATCATATATGGGCACAATCCTTATTAGTGAGGGAATGAAAAAGAAAAAAAAAAGTACAAATTGCCATTCTAGTGTACATTGTACAAAGTTTATTATAGACATTGTTTTGGGTAAATGGTCTAGCTCTCAAAGGGCTAAGCTGTCATGTCCTAGCTTTACTTTTTAATTCTCATAAGTTCTCAACTACCTGAATTTCTTTTATATATTTTGTTATTAAGCATTTTTTTAGTCAAAACTATATTTATAAAAAAAATGATGAAACTAATTAAATCTAAGTTATCTAATGGAATATGAAATTAGCAAGACATAACAGTTTAGATTTTCTTTGTTTTAAAATTTCATGAATTACCATGTGGTTGGGCATCTTGAGAATCTACTTGGTGAAGCAAAGCTCTAGCTTCTGCTAAATCCGCAAGCGCTGCAGCTTCACGCTCTCCAGCTGCGTTTAATTCTTCTTTTCTTATTTCCGCGGCTACACGAAGTTCACTAACTTGTGTCACTAACTCCTCAACTTTCATCTGCCATGAACAAATTTCGGAACGCGCTTGTTCAAGCGCCGTTTTTGCAGCAAACGCTTCAGATGCCGCAGCCGATAGTGCTGCACGCGTTTCGTCTATTTCTGAGGTATCAGGCACGGGTGATTGGCGATTAACGATAACCTGTTCTTCTTTCAAACGTTTATTTTCTATTTCTAGAATTCTAATTTCACTGACATGCCGCTCTGCCAAATCCGTACGTTCTTGTTTCAATGAAGATATTTCTTCTTGAAAAGCGGTAATACGTGATGTTAGTTCACTCCTACGTTTTTGTTCATCTGCTTGATAGCTCTCTAATTCAGCAGTGAGATGACTCTGTACGTCTAATGCAGTTTGATAACTTCGCCTTGTATCGTGGAGCTCTTGCTTAATAGCGTCGAAGTTGTTGGATAAATTCTCGTATTGTTTTCGAAGTGAGTAATACTGTTCAGAAAGTTCACTGCTTGTTAAATCCTCAGTTTCTGTTATATTGGTTTTGTTACTAATTGTGGAATAATCCATTTTTATCTATTTTATACTTATAAAATGGCAATATTAGTTTACAAAAAATATTCAGAACTCGAACTTTAAACTTAAATCAACGGCCGTAATATTTGAAAATAATTATTTACTAATATGTCACATTATCACTTGACATTATCGTTCAACATCTGCATAACAATAAAATGTGAATTTGATTTTTGGCACTTTTAATCATTAACATTTAATAACAATTAAGAAATTAACACTTTTTTACAATATTTTAAATTTAAAAACAATAGTGGTTTAATATTAAAGATTAAGACGATACTGAATTTACTACCAAAGACTACTCATTGAATCTGGGTAATAATGAAAACATTAAACTGACGTTTCAACTTCAATTGTCAAATTTGTGATTCGTCCAATTGGGTTTCGATCAGATGATTATTTATTTCGATAGGTAAATGATTGTAATGAAGAATAATTATTGTAGGTGGATACCATACCATAGGATATAAACGATAACTAATTTCACTTTCTCAAGTCAAAAAGCATCAAAATGTCTTCTCCGCCACCTACTAAACCACCTCGAGGAGTGAAACAGGGGAAAGAAACGGTAGGAGAAAACTGATATATACATGACCAATATCTAATTCATATGTAGTTTTAATTTTCTTTAAAACCTGAAAAAACTCACTAGAAGTCTATCTCTTTAAGTAATATATTATTATAAGATATTATCTGAAGTATTTTCATTTAAAATGCCATTATATAAATGTACTTTGATTAAAGTATGTAACTTATATTTCAAAGAGTGGGCTACTCATGTCGGTGATTCGTACGTTGTCAGCGAGTGAGACAAATGAACAGCGAGAAAAGGAGAGAGCAAAATTAGAAAAAGAATATAAAAAGAGTGATGCTAGGCTTGATGAGTTGGTTGCAGCTCATGCTCAAGAAATTACTGATGTTATGCAAGTGAGTAAAATATTTTCAGCAAAATATCAGCAGACTGATAATTTCTTTTTTTATTAAAAAATATCCATGAAAATTATATTGAAGCTGAGGTGATATACCCATATTATATTGTGCTGTGTGTAATTATTGGATTTTCTTTTACAAATCTAAACTTTACAATTAATGATAAGTTGACACAAATACAAAAAATCAATACTGTTGCCAAGGCGATGTATATGTATGAAGCCTATTCCAATAATAAGGAGTAAAGATAGCCAAACATTAGATTTACACATTCCAAGCAATATGTATAATATACTATTTTAATTAGATAGATAGCTCTGTCATATTATGCACTACATATAGTTCTTCATAAATATATCTATCTCTATTTATGATATCTCACTATTCTACTAAACCATTTATATCCACTTTAATTTCACATCCAAAGTTCAAATAACAACTTCACCAACATTCATAAACAATTTCTTTTAATCCATAATAATTATTATATGTTATTCAAGATCACGAGCACTAATATTATTTCAATTCAATATCAAAGTTATTTATTTGTCTTTATTTCTCTTGTGGTTGGAATAGACTATACTATATCATGTAGAGTATTAATGTCATGCTTCTATATTGTTCTAGAACTTCTTTTACTAACTATAAAATTAAAGAATTTGTCAAAAAGATTTCTCTTATTTTTGTTTGTAGTTTATTTGATATTGGTGAAATATATAATATTGTAGTGATTGCTACATGATTAAAGTTACTAAATGTATCATTTTTTTATACAAATGAAAATGAAATCATAAATATTGCAGAAATTTAGCGCAGTATGTTCAGCTCTTGGTGCTTGGGGTCAGCATTGCTCTGCAGCTGAAGCTAGGTTGGGTGCATGTAGGGCATTGTTGCGTGTCAGAAGGGATGACTTGAGACGGCTCTGGGCTGACGCTAGAACACACCATCATGCTTTAAGAATGCTTACTGATATGTAAGTTTTTATTTTCATAATTGTTTGGTAAACATATTTCAATTTTTTTTTTAACTCTTAACTGAAAGATAAACACTCAACTAAGCCAACTTATATTGAATGCTTAGCCCCTACAGCCCCTAGAGATTCCCTCCTGACCTGAAATTACACTGTTACCTTTCAAGCTAGAATTTAGGAATAAATCTATTATGACTTTCATTGTAGAATTGTTGATGATGGGGTGGTACTTAAATTTGAACAAGATTTAAAAGTTGTAATTTTGTGTCGGCACAGTGAGCGTGTGGTGGTTTCGGAGCGGAGTGCGCGCGAGCTGGCAAGTGCGGGGCGCGTGCTGGGCGCGGCTCACGCGCTGCGAGGGGCGTTGCTCACCGCCAGCACGGAGCTGCCGCGAGTTCATGCGCTCAGCGCTACCACCGCACAGCTGCAGGTTTGACTTTATCTATCGTTTTCTAACACGACTACCTTTTTTATTTATTTCGCAAGGTACAATTGTCAAAGGAACTTGTTAATCTGCTAAGCAGATATTTACTGTTTGGAAATTGTGGTTTGCATTCAGTCTTGACGAATGATGAAATACAAAATGTAGCCTAAAATCGTAATCGAGAATGTTAAATATTCTCGAACATACGAATATTTTTTTCTGTTTTTTTCAGTCGGTATTTAGATTTCTCATCAATAAAAAATTGAAGCATGAGACACATTTCCCCTCCTAATAACTTTCATGATAACTGGTATTCAATTCCTTTCTTTATTACAAAGAATTTACTCTAAACGTGTTCAATTAGGAACTTTCCATGATCTGGTTTAAATCATAGTCCTGTGGATGAGTTTGCCACTATTCCAGCCTCACTAAGTCTTCTTCACATTTTTTCTTGGTGAACTGTCTACATCTGAAACAATTAAAACTTTTTACTTTTAACCTCAAACGAAGTCAAAATATGATTTCAATTAATTGTTCAAAATATTATTGTAGCGTTACTTAGCATTTACTTTAGTTTAATGTTGTTAAACTGTTTTATTTACAAAACATTATATTTTGATTATTACTACAGGCTAAGAAGATAGAGTTGGTCGACATAATAGTGCGTCGCATAAGCGGTGCCGTGTACCGCGGTGAGCGCGCTCCGCTGGGTCGAGGGCTGTCGGCGAGACGACGGACTGCGTTATTGCTCGCTGGTAATACAACAATTCATTATAATGTCTTTTGTATGTTTCAATGATTTATTAATTCATTATATGACTAAGCATGCCAGTTCTTAAGAGGGTCTATCATTATTAGTTTAAATTATTAGTATTCTATTTTATATAATTAAAGTGAGTGCAGTGTGCTTATTTCAACATTATAACCTTTGATTATTTTTCTACAATCCTAAAAAAGTAAAATTGCAAGGCGAGCAATCTAGCTTTTCTAAAAAAATATTTATAAAACAAAAAACTGACTTCAAGAAAATGTACTAAAAATTCAAAAACCTGCTTATTCTCACTTTTAAAATAATGAGTTTGTTTATTTCACTTTCACTTCTTAACTACTCAACCTATCATCATGAAATATTTATTGTATACACATTGTCAGGTATTATAAACTTAGAAGACTCCTAATATAGTAGATAAATAAATTTCAGAATTAACAAAAAGTGAAGAGGTGACCGATGCGTATCTGCAAGACATAACACCAGAGTACGAAGCTTCCCTCACGGAAGAGGATAAAACTTTTGAAACTACTGTCATGATATCGCTCGAAGCTTTGGGTGTCTTGGAGCAGCTGAAAGAAGCAACTGAGGTAGGACTTAAATTAGTATTATTCTATTAACTAAAAAATAACTAAGCCGAGATGGGCCCAGTGGTAAGAACGCGAAAAATTTTCATGTGCTTAATTTGTGATTATAATTCATCTCGTGCTTTACGGTGAAGGAAACATCGCGAGGAAACCTGCATATGTCTAATTTTACTGAAATTCTGCCACATGTTATTCCACCAACCCGCAGTGGAGCAGCGTGGTGGAATATGCTCCAAACCTTCTCCTCAAAAAGGGAGAGGAGGCCATAACCCAGCAGTGGGACATTAACAGGTTGTTACTGTTAACTAAAAACTATTTAGTAATACCATAATTATAAATTAGTTACTGATTTTTACATAGGTGGACTGGCAAATTTACGGGATGGGAAGTGGTCACCACTGCCAATAGACATTGACATTCAGAAATATTAACCATCCCTTGCACCGACACAGCGCCACTAACTTTTGGAGCTAAGGTGTTATGAGTCTTGTACCTTTAGTTATATTGGCCCACAATTTTTTATGGGTATAGATAGGCAGACGAGCATATGGGCCACCTGATGGTCAGTGTTTACCAACGACATTGGCATTGTAAGAATTGTTAAACATCGCTTACATCGCCAATGCGCCACCAACCTTGGAAACTAAAATATCATGTTCCTTGTGCCTGTAATTACACTGGCTAACTCACCTTTCAATCCGGAACACAACAATACCAAGTACTGCTGTTTCGCGGTAGAATATCTGATGAGTGGGTGGTACCTACTCAGACGAGATTGCACAGTCCTACCACCAGTAAACGTAAACATTACTTTAAATACAACAATACTATAAGTGTTCTTGATTGTCGATAGAGTATATGACGCGTAGAAAATAGAGTGTTACCTATCCAGACGCGCTTACACAAAGCCCAGGATATGTTTTAAAATCCATTATTGGCGGCATATTGAAAATATAAAAACACACGGCATATGAGTACTGTGAGCATTTAAATACAGTTTTTAAATCTCGATCTTACTAAAATGACGTTTTACAAAACTATTTGTATCGCTCAGCAATGTCATAAGTTTTTCAAAGCATCATCTTTTCAGAAATTCAAAGTTCAAATTCAGACCGAATTACTGGAGGTTATCGACTCAGTGTCGCGACGTATCATTGACGAAGTTGAGATTGAAGCCGATGCCGATGGAGAAGAAGATTTAGAGATAACAGAAGTCGAAGGTGTGACAGAGACGGGTAGGCCGTTGGCGAGGCTGGTCACTTGTTTGGCAGAAGAATTTAAAGCTTGCGGGACTAGAAATAAACGGTAAGTGAGACGGTCTCGCGATAAGTATGGCGTTCCTGCCATCCTAAATAATAATATCCTAGGATATTATTCATACACGGCCATCTGATGCCAAACTAAGCAGAGCTTGAGCTATGGATACCAGACAACTGATATACTACATATACTATTTTTCTTTTTTAAATACATACTTATATAAAATTGTATTATGGATATAACTAAACTGTTTTATAAAAGTTGTCTATTATTATAATTTTAAAATTCACCGATTAAAGTCATGTTTATTTCGTTTCAATCTAGAATTTTTAAATGCGTTATACGTATTGATTTTTATTTGTTCCAGCTTGTTACAGCTATGGCGGGCAGCGCTGCAGCGATATGCGCTGAGTGAGCGCGGACTGCACTCCGAGCACCACTACTGGAGTGCGGTGCAACAAGTCGTAAGTATTTTTTTATGTGTGATTTAGTATTTCTGACGTCACATATTTTCCTGCGCGCCGTCTTCCGCTACTGGCCGCGGTGCAACAAGTCGCGAGTGTGTATCATACCGTACTCTCACCACTTGTTGCACTACGGCCCAGCAGTGCTCACCAGCTCCCTCACAACATGTTCAAGATGTCACAATCGAAGAACGAAGGTCCAAAAGTCCGTGGAATAGTTGGTAAATAACTCAGAGGCATTATTTAATTTAGTACTATTATAATTGTCATTAAAAGTATATGCGAAAGATTGGCGTCCTTTTTCATGACATTCGCTACGTTTTTTCAATCATCGCTTATAGGCTTAATGTTACGACCAAGTCCTTGTAATGTATCGATCAGTCCTTGTGCTAGCGGCGAGCCTGCTTCGTAAAATTTTATTGCTTTTTTTATCGTTTTTTAAATTCTACTTTAAGTTAACAACGTAAGGTTGAATTTGTAATGTATGTAGACCAGCTATTGTCGGTCTAAATATGTGTGTGTGTAAATATGAGTATGAGTTGTGAATACAACTTTAAGCGATGATCTTAAGATTGAATTTGCATTAATGTGGTTTTGTTTCAACTACAACTACATAAATACATTAAGGGACGGTTTTAAAATGATTTTTGTACGGGAGTGTGTATCTATTTTTGTTAGTGATCGAAGTTTGCAACAGTTAAGTCAAAACTAGTTAGACGTATGTGTGTATGAAAATTTGCACAATATTAGACATTCGCTGAAACACTCGGCTTCGAATTAAACAGAGTATCCATGTTTAGCTGATCCGAGTGCATTGCGAGTGTTGTAAAAGTCACCGTGCGCTACGTTCGACATTTGAATCATGTTATGGTTTGGTTTAAAATTGAATATTATTATTGATATTAATTGTTATTGTTAATTTTTATTCGCTTCATGGAAGAACGGTCCGATTTATGTAACATAAGAAATTACAACAATTTATTAAAATACGTTATAAATGTATTATATTTATTAAATATTTGTGTATACTTTTATAAAATAATTAATTAAGAGTCGCCGGAATTGCCATTGTATTTATTTTAAGAGTTTTAATCAAAGAAATAATGGTTATATTTTTTGACGTCTAAACTAAGTACTTTCCACTATATATATATTTTTTTTACTAGCTGTGCCCGCGGTTTCACCGCGTATAACTTAAATAAATCACTAAGAACACTGACTGACTTATAATATTTCAGTATATACAACATTTTTAAATTGGTAAGCGTTTTTCCATCGCTTATGAGTGTAAGAAATTCATAAATGACATCTTATTCATATAATCTATACTTATAAAATCCTATGTCCTGACTGATTAAACTGATGTTTGGAACATAAGTTCATCAAAACATATAATTTAGAATCCGCTAAGAAATGATATTTAGATATTTCAACTTTAAGGTAAGTAAGTACAAAGCCCGGGCGGATACTAGCTATCCGTATAGAACAAATATTTTTATATTTATTGCTATTTACATTTTTGACATTGATCAATGACTTTTTATAATTACGTATTGTCGGTAGCTCACGGTTCGAATTTTAAATATTTATTGTAGTGTTCATGTGTTTCTTTTTTAATTTTTTTAATTAAGCGGTAAGTGACCTCACTCATCCTTTTAAATATTAACCTTTTTGGATTGACATTTAAAGATCTTGAGACTACCAATATAAACAATTTATTATCAGGGGCCAATGTGCTGCCAACTGCAATGCTATTCTGTTACAACTCACTTCGTAACTCACTCGTATTATAAAGACAGTTGGTATGTGAATCTTTGGAATCACTTTTATTACCTATACTTCTAAAAATAATCATAAAGTTCATTAGTTCTCATCATTGAGATATTTATAGATTCATAAAGCAGAAATTTTAAAACTAGTTTCATAGTTGTTTTATCACAAAGTATAATTATTTGTTAACGTTGAAATAATCACTGCTATTATATTAGTGTCCAATTAAGATGTTTGCGACCGGTTCCGACTGTACAAGAACTACGTTTAAAGTTTTATTTCTAGTTTTTTTTTTAATAATTAGTTAGTCTTGCAATATACGTGAGTTTCGTACGTACCGACTTATTGGAACGGTAGGTTAGGTTTTTTTTATAGATTCTTTAAAATACATTATTGTTTCTTTATTTAATGATTGGATGCAAAACTGCGTTGGAGATGAGTGTTGATTGTTGGAACAAGTCCCAGACCTTCTTAAAAAGAAAAGCGGCTTTTGCTATCAATTAACAAATTTAGAAAAAATATTACAGATATTTTTTTAATTTTATATTTACAAGAAGGTAATAATTGGACAAGTCATTAGGTACTTACTAATTTAATTAGATAATGCGACACAGTGTGCTATCTATACATATAATAAATGTGTCTGGGGAATTTCTGTCACAATCAGATGGATGACAACACTACTTAACAATTATTTATTGAATTCTTTTATTACTTGTATGCAATCCTTATACTGACCTTACCATACGTCCTAAAGGTATGCAATGGACTCAGAGTGTCACGGTAGCATGCGCAAGCGATCCCGTGGCGCTCCTCGATAAGACGGAAAGGGTACCGCTGGTTTTTTAGTGGGTATTCCGATGTTCGGGGCGCACTCAGCGCCTTAGACACCGGCGAGCCCCACATACACCCCACTGTTGCCGTGGGGGAAACGCTTAATGGTTAGGACGCCGTCGACGTTAGGAGTGGGTGGACAGTGTTCACTTGTGTGATATAAATTACGCTGTAATACTGATACGATGTTTGTTTTAAACAAGCTAGCTCGACCCCGCCGGAATAGGAATTGTCTACTTAACACATGCGATTTATTGTATTTATATTGCTATTATTATGGCGATTATAAAAAGCTAGTTTTAGGTTACACACGTTTCACATAAAAATACTGAAGAATAGATCAACTCATATTTCCCAATAAGTATACATATGTATATGACATACTATTTTGACATAAAAATTATTTGTAATATTTAAATTTCGATTCTGTTAAATTACATAAAATAAAATTATACTGGTTTAATAAAAAATATACAATAATAAATTAAAATCAAAGTACTAATTGTTTTATCCTACTTTGCATCGCATAAATAGGAAAGGTCCTACAATTTTTATATTAAATATAAAAATATCATCTTTTGGAAATATATAATTCAGATGTGCTGTTTCCTTTCAATGAAGAGCAGTGGTAGACCATCCTGTATACTCTGCACGATACCCGAAGCAGGATTAACGGGTGGGTGACGTATCGTACTTGGCGCGGGGCGAACACTGAAACGCGACAATATGGCCGCCAGTCCCGCTAACGATTGCATTAGCCCCAAGCGCGCACCTGGAAACATTTAAAGCTCGCCACAATTCATTCATTAAACATCTATATTTCTATATCATTATATTTAAAAAACCCACTGTATAAAACACACTGAAGATAGCGGACTCAAATATAGGTTGCTATATTTTTATGTGCTTAATTTGTATTGAAACTGCTAAAAAGAGATAATGACGTAACCTAGAAATGGGACATTTACTGTTACTAATGAAACATTAATGTGTCAGATAAAATTCTATCACATGTAAATTCGACCAACTCTTATGGAGAAAGTAATCTTAACAGGAGAGGATAGCTTTGTCCAGCACTGAGTCTTTAAATTCATATAATAGTCATTCGCAAATTGCGAATATTTTTTTCTATTATTCCCTACGATGTTAATCAATTCGAAATGATAACACGTAAAAACAAATAATAAATAATTCATATTATACATATGCAGTTGAATAATAAGTATTTGTTAATGTGATAGGTAATTGAGAATGATATACAGTAACAGCCTGTTACTGTCCCACTCCTGGGCTAAGCCTCCTCTCCCTTTTGAGCAGAAGGTTTTGGAGCTTATTCCACCACGCTGCTCCAATGCGGGTTGGTAGAATACACATGTAGCAGAATTTCAATGAAATTAGACACATGCAGGTTTCCTCACGATCTTTTCCTTCAGCGTCAAGCACGAGATGAGTTATAAGCACAAATTATGCACATGAAAATTCAGTGGTGCTTGCCCGCGTTTGAACCTACGATCATCGATTAAGATTCACGCGTTCTACTCACTAGGCCATCGCAGCTTGTATGTGACATAGAGTGCACTTATATACCTACCTATACAAGCACGTGGTCCGTCACCAAATGGTAAATATGTGTATTTATTATTCGTCGAAGTGCATTCTAGAAATCTTTCCGGTCGAAATTCAGTCGGGTTATCGAAGTATTTAGGATCGTTGTGCATTGCTTGAAGCGGTATTATCACTCTCACTCCTTCATCTATTGTCAGATTTATCTCCTCGAAAGTGTACTTGCGTGCACATTCTCTTATCAAGAAACCAAGTGATGGAAAGATTCTCATTCCTTCTTTGAAGGTCGACTCTAGATAAGACATCTCCTTAATAGCGTCGTAGCTGAGTTTATTGTCGTACTTCGCTAAAACTCTATCAATCTCTTCATGTACCTTTGCTTGCACTTCTAGATTATAAGCAAGTTCGTGTAGAGTAATACTAGTCGCAGATGAAGATGTCTCAAAGCCAGCCGCGAAAAATATAAATACTTGAGCGGCTATTAACTCATCATCTAACTCTAAAGTCGCAACTTCTGGCTTCCCGTCTGGTTTTATTCTCTCGATAGATTCCCCTACTATCGTACCTTTCATTTTGCTCTCGAGTAGTAAGTCTATAAAATCGTTTCTGCCAGACGGTTTATAGTTCCTTTGCCGCTGAACTGCGTCCACTAGTTGAAATATTTGTTTTTCGACCCGACTCATTGATTTCAACTTTTTAAACATGCTCGGAAAAAGTTGTTTTAATGTAAGTATGAAAATTTCTTTAGGACCTATTTTAAATATAGTCGCACCGAGTCGTCTGAATGCGGAATTCTCGTCTTGAAGGGAGTCGGAACCGAGTCCAAAACCGCAGGCGCCAATAAAGTCAGTAGTATAGCGAGCCATGAGGTCGCGCGCATCGATTGCTTTTCCGGCGGTGGCAGCAGTAAGTGCTCGCGTTTGAAGTTTCTCAGCACGTTCCACGATCAACGGAAACATAGCCTTTAATTTGCCGCTCGAGAAGGCGGGAGTCATTCGCTGCCGCAGTAATTTCCATATGTCTCCGTCCGCAAAAAATAAATTTTTCAGCAAGGGTTCTATTTCCTGTTTATGTTGATTTAAACCACGTGGATAGAAATGGCTAAAGTCCGTTATTAGTATCCGCTTGACCATTTCAGGATCTCTGATTATTAGTTCAGTACGCGATGCTCGATAAAATCCTACCACTTTTTCGTTTGAATATTTCCAGTACAATTCAGAAGACAATTCGGTTACACTTTTTCGCATAAAATAATTTCTCGCATTGTTACCAAAAAATGGTAAGGGTTGGTCGTGTTTTACTCCTTTTAATTCCCAATACTTGTGGTTTCGCTTTCCATATAAATATAGAGCGAAAATGCCAATTATACATAAGGTTAAACCTATCATTTTGACCTGTCACACTGTATTTTTTTCTCTATTGGAACTAATTGTAATAAAAATGAAGCGTTTGTTTGTAACTAACAAATCACAGAGAACTGCACATGTCTGTTGGTTTAAACGCACTAAAGCATTTTATATGAAGTGTGAGTGGTCATGGCGTATTCATCGATGACACATCGCTATTAAGTTAATACGAAAACCTGTATTACAGAAACGCAGCAAACCAAAATGTTACTGTATATTGGTTAAAATATCACTAAAGACAAAGTACTTTGTTAACTTAAAAAATCTTAAACGAATTATATAAAAATATATAAATATTTTTTGGTTCAATCGACTCAATGTGTTCAATATATTACTGAATGTATGTTGTCTTCCATCTGATTGTGTATTTACACAGATGTAAATATATATTTTTATGAAAAACAAGCAACATACCGTTTTTTTAAAAAACACAAAAACATCGAGTTTTATATATATATATATATATATATATATATATATATATATATATAAGTGTTTTTTATCTTCCTGGCATTAGCAAAAGCTTAAATATATGAAATTATTGTGCAACATCATATTTTTTAAACAAAAATGCACAGCAACTTATTTGAAATTCTTGTGCAATGTAATATCTCCGCAACATAGGTTGAGCACAGGTTCAAAGTACACGAAATTGTTGTGCAATTTGATATGTTCTAAACATAGGTCGAGCACAGGCGCAAAGCTTATTGTAATTTTATTTATGGTTGAACAGTTATAACTTAGTACTAAAATGATGAAATTATTGTGCAACCTAATTTTGTTTTTATTTGTTGATATGTTAAATAGAATTTCATCAGATAAAAGTTTTATGATAACCTATTAGGTGAGTTATTTTTTTCAAAATAAAATCGAATGATTTAAACAACTTCATATGTTTCATCAACAAAAAATACAATCTTTATACCGTGTACTTTGAGTTGTAAGCGCATTGATGACTATAATGTTATATAATTATTAAATCTCAGCGTAGAACGATAATTCAGAGTAACTTCGTGGAATTTGATGTGATGTTTATACAGATATTATAAATAAAGAAACAAAAAATGTACTACGAGTCTATAATAAACGATATTCTTCGTCCAATTTTATGTTTATATACGCACGATGAAGATACAAGAAAGATATCCCTTGAATTTTTCAATGGTTTTTGTAACCTTTTTTTACGCTGGAAAAACGCATTACGCGTTTCCCCCACGGGAACAGTGGGGGGTATGTGAGGCTTACCGGTGTCCAAGGCGCCGAGTGCGCCCCGAACATCGGAATACCCACTAAAAAACCAGCGGTACCAATTTCGTTTTAACGAGGAGCGCAACGCTTTCGCATGCTACCGTGACTATGTTTTTTTGTAACCTGGGCAACCTTAAAGAATAACGTTCAGACTTTATGCGACCCTGTCTGACGTTGAGTAAAATCTTCTTTATTCTACCGCTACACCGCAATAGGTACTTAGTACTGCTTGTGTTATGAAGCATGAGTAAACCAGTGCAATTACAACGCAACGAGACATAATTGTGATGTAAGTTTCGCGCTTAACTTACTTACTGTCCATGTGTATAGAGTAGTGATCACTTACCATATATGTTTAGAGAAAAGAAAAATTCCTTCCTCGACGTAAAAGACATAGAAATAAAGTTTGTTTCAGGCGAACAAAATCTGTGCATGTTACATTGTTAATTAAACGAACGATGTTTGTGATGTATGAGTATATACGTGCAATTATTTATTAAGTACAATATGTTATGATTACTTGCCGCGGCTAGCAACCGTGGAAACTTTGCTATGTGCAAAGTATACATATTATGTTAGTGCGTTTTAGCACGACACGTTTGTCCAATCTGAAAATGAAATATAGGCCTATTTATTTGCCTTCGTGTGTTAAAAAGAATGACAAGCCGAAAAATTGGAACATTTTTTTTTTGTATCTCCACAGAAGTGTTTCCTTGCGTTTGGTTCATCTTATGGTTAATTGATGTACATGTTATTTTAAAGTGCCTGCATGTCTATTGCCAGATAACTTTTCAATTGTCTCGGAATGTATGCCAGTTGACTTCCTTGAAGTGATGTTAGTTGTTTTCATTGATCATAACCATGAATGGTTTAACCATTGGAACTATTAAAAATCACACAATTTCCTTTATTGTGTCTTTATATTACAAAACTATGGTCTCCGAGTTCAACTCTGGGCGTAATAGTCTTTCAGTTAAGACATTGCGGTTAATATGTATAGGTTATCCGAAGATTATTCGTAATATATGTCACACACGATTGACTTTACTGTTTTGATTCACCTGTCACTTAGAACTTTGCGATTTATTTATTTACTAAAGGTTATTTTACGTATACATATCTACCTCACTTTGTAATTACTAAAGTATATACTGATAATTGACTATATAGCTGTGTAATTACTTATTTGTTTTGTTTTGTGTAACATAATGTATTTTGTAATTTATTTACCAATTTATGAAAATGGACGTCTTTTAAAAAAACTACGTTTTC
This sequence comes from Nymphalis urticae, assembly GCA_905147175.2. Taxonomy (NCBI): domain Eukaryota; kingdom Metazoa; phylum Arthropoda; class Insecta; order Lepidoptera; family Nymphalidae; genus Nymphalis; species Nymphalis urticae. Next base: position 9,317,701 of record LR989987.1, on the reverse strand, counting down.
TCGCCAAACTTTATATAGTCATCACAAAAGTCTAAGCAACATGCTACATATTACAAATTTTGCAAATTATATTAATCAATTGTTATATTTTTTCTTACCAAAGGTATATAACCTTTTTTGTTCAAGATAACATACTGGCTGGTCGTTAAAATAACTTTTCGATTGTGTTTTGTTTTTTCACAAAATTAAAAGCGAATGCATTTTGTCGAATTTAAATGTGTTTTTTTTTTGCTAATTAAAATTTTGAAGAGTTTTCAACAATATTTAATTGTGACAAATTTTTACGTCATGGAGTGACGTCATTTGACCGCAAGTGAAATGCAAAAAGCTGTAGGTATATTACAAGCGGGAAGCAATCAATCTTAGTCAAAAGAAGCGTCATTTGCCGTCTGTGGCGGCGTTACACTAACACGAGAGATCCCGCTGAGCAACATCGAGGCGGCGGAAGGAGAACAATCAATCCTTTCGAGCTCGGTTTTGTAAATGGAAACAAGAACGCAGAAAATTAAGAATGTTCTTAACTTATGCCCGTCCATTTGCACGAACACTTGACACCGATTTCACCTTAATGCATTACAATGCGCGTTCGCACACAGCTTTGTGGACCAGCGAGTACTTGGCAATGGAAAACATCCGGGTTTTGTTCTGGCTCAACCGCCAAACCTTAACCCCATCGAGCACGCATGGGTCATGTTACAGAGACGTGTTTTAGAGGATAGTGACAACAAACCAACAGCTGAAGGAATTACTAAAATTTCATTAGGAACGTTTGGCGCTGGATAAAACAAACAGACTCATCGATTCTATAATTACTCGTTGCTGACAAGTTTTAAATAAGTTTAGTTGCTTAGGTACCTTGGTTTGTTTTACGCATGACTCTATATTAAATAATAAATTTATAAATTAGAAGAACAATTTAAAAAAACAAAACATTTTCTTTATTTTATTCTTATTTATCATTATTTGAATAATAAAATACAAAAAACATTCTAATATTCAAATTACCTACCTTAATTACTGTACACGTTGCTTCGACTTTTTTGATGTGTGTATTTAGAAATAATAATATTTTACTCGTATTATATAAATACTATTGTTTGCTTTTGTTATACAGGGACAGACACGATGGAATTGGTTTTGGCAGACAGGAGAATAACAATAATAATATTTATATTGACCCCAATATTGACAATGTTTTGTTCAACTAATGTTGAAGACGATGTATAGAAATACATTTTAAACAAATAAAGATTTTATTATCAAGTTTCTCGCTACAGATGCAACTCCTTCTCACGGAATACTTAGAAATAGAGAGTGTCAACTTAGCGGCACAACGATCAAGCGCAAATACAACCGACAGCAACACGCCCGAGTTGCGTCTTTCCGATTACTTTGCAAAGAAGCGACCACAGCGTCGACGCGATAAGTTATTCAAGCTTACGGGTACGTATTATTTTTTTCCTATAATATGTATAGTATATATGAGCCGTCATGGCCCATTGGTTAGAATACCTGCATATTAAACGATTATTGTGAGTTCAAACCGTGACAAGCATGATTGAATTATCTTGTGTTTATAATTGATCTCGTGCTCGGCTATGAAGGAAAAGAAAACCTGCACGTGTGGGACTGCTTTGGAACAGCGTGCTTTAACTGAACCATACTATACATAAAAACAGTAAGAGCAATATAACAAGTATCTGGAACATTTTCGTTACAAACTCTAGAATTTTTATGCGTTATAGTGGCTACTCCCCCGGTCACGGGAGTGGTGTCGCGTCGACAGCGCTACCCGCTGGTGTGTCGCCCGGACCCTGCTCTATTGCACGCTGTGCTGCCAGCGTTGCATGCGCTCTGCGCACATCTTGAACGGCCTGGGTAAATACACATTTTTTTCGCTAGAAGAACGCATTTACGCATTTCTCACACATGAGTTGAGGGTATGTGGGACTCGCAGGCACTAAAGGCGCCGGAATACCCACTAAAAAACCAGTTGTACTCACTCCTCTCGTGGTGTATTCCTCCCGGACGTCACGGGATCGCTTGCTGATCTACCGTGTAAGTAAATACATTTACTTATATAGGGACTATTTCTAATGGACAAATTAATTATTTATGTAAATTGATCTTTTTTTATAGTATAGTTAAGCAGACGAGCATATGGCCACCTGATGGATAGTGGTCACCAAAGCCCATAAACGTTGGCTTTGTAAGAAATGTTTATCATCGCTTACATCGCTAATGTGCCACCAACCTTGGGAACTAAGATGTTATGTCCCTTGTGCCTGTAATTACAATAGCTTACTCACCCTTGAAACCGGAACTTAACAATAACAAGTATACTGTTTTGCGGTAGAATATCTGATGAGTGGGTGGTACCTACCCAGACGAACATGCACAAAGCCCTACCACCAGTAAAAATCGTTAAAATATCTGAATTGTTACACAAGCAAATCTTCTAGTTTTTTGTCTTTCTATATATCCTTTTACTCCATGATTATTATTTTGTAAAATTGGATATTATATTATGTATCGTTGGTTATAGAGGCAGCGAGTGCTCGCTTCGCGCATTCATCTCGGACTACGTGCGCTGGGGCGAGAGCGAGCGACTCGCACAAAGCGCGCGCACGCAGATCGACGCAGCCATGCGCGCGCCCGCCGCCTGGCGCGAGCGAGCGCTGCCGCCCGAGCACACGTCGGTATCAGAATAATCATAATTGAAACTCAAAATAAAAATAGTCTGCATAGTTTGTGAATATGAGTCCGATCGTGATGTACAGCGTCGGTCAGCGGCCGGTGTTCGCGTGCTGTATCGAGGCATGGAACGCGGTGCGGGAGAGTGCGCTGGCGGCGCGGCGCTGCGGGTCGTGCGGCGGGTCGGCGGCGCTGCGCGCGTGCGAGGTGGCGCTGTCGTCGCTGGCCGTGCACGCGCGCGCCGCCCACGCGCGCCTGGCGCCCGCGCCGCCCGCCCGCGCCGCGCGCTGGCTGGCCGACGACGACATCGTGCGCTTCCTGCAAGCCTTGCCCAACTACCGCGCCGCCGTCGAGCACGGCGACTACACTGCACAGGTCAGAGCAGGAAAATTCACACCAATTTATTAATAATAAATACTGTTTGCTCTAGACTACAGGATGTCGTGTTATATGATGTTTTTCAGTTATTTTTCTCTAAACTTATTTTATTAAGATACTATAATTTATTCGGTTTTCTGTGTTCTAAACAAATTAGGAGCTAAAGCAAGCGTACGAGAGAGAAGCAGAGATCCTCGGAACAAGCCTGGGAGACGGCGAAGTCTCTAATCGCGAGATAGTCGCAGACATCAACACACTCGTTGATTTAGCTCTACTGTGCGAAAGTATGGTACGTAATTTTTTTTTAAGAAAGATTTATTTGGTATCAATTCAAATAATATATACTTTTTTTTAAAACTAATAATTAGAATGAAAGTTTGTCTATAATTGTTTAATTAATAGCGAATCACTGCAAAAGTACATAGTACAAACTACCTTGGCCCCGACATACACTCGCATTCGTTTTGTATTAATTATGAATTAAACGTTAATTAGTACGTGACCACAGGCACAACATATAGTGCAAACAGCAAGGGACCACCGCTAGTCAGAAACAAAACTGTCAGTCGTACATACATACCTAATGTGGACCAATTCTAACTGTTCTATATCGATGACATAGGAGTGGCTGAGCACTAATATCAAGACCATTCCGAGCTTAGTGAGCGCGTCGAACGCGACGGGCGCGGGACTCAAGTTGTCGGAGAAGTTCCAGAGCGACATGGCCGCCACGGCCGCCGTGTTCGACGAGATCGCACACAAGTGCTTAGTGTTCCTGCACTTAGAGGTGAGGCGATCGTTTACCCAGGAATTTAATACGTCTTGGCAAAAAAGTTCAGGAAACGTTTAATCTTATATTCACGGCTCATTCATTTTCGTTCATATTTTTTATTGAATTAAATCTCTTGAGCGAAATCAAACGATTTATAGAATGTACACCTGATGATGAAATAATTTAATTTTGTCATTGAAGATGCGCATCGAGTGCTTCCACTACCTGGGACAAGAGGAGAAGTCTGAAGGACCGGAAGGCGAGGAGCAGGCGGGCGGCGCCACGAGACTCGCGCATCGCCTGCTCGCCTTCCACGAACACGCGGTCGCTCTGCTCGCACCCTCCGCACTCGCGGTCAGTGCTCTACAAAAATATTTATATAATATATAATCCTAAAAATATACTATTTTTAAGGTTTACAAGATTAAAAAAAAATTGGAAACATTATCTGTCTCATCGAAAATGTCAGAGACGGTCAGAGTACGATCAGTCTCTCAGTAACGTCCGTCCGCCCGCAGTACATAATGAGCGGCGTGGGCGAGATGATGTCGGCGGCGGTGGTGTGGCGCTGGCAGAGCGAGCGCGGCGCGGGCGCGGCGGGCGCGCGGCTGGCCACGCTGCGCCACTGCCTCGCCGCGCTGGCGCTGCCGCACGATGGGCTGCACGCCGCGCACGCCTACCTGCACCTGCTGGCCTGCACGCCGGAGGTACCGCGACCGCTCACTTTTTTAATTTAACAGCAGATAGTAACAGTAACAGCCTGTTAACGTCCCCATGCTGGGCTAAGGCCTCCTCTCCCTTTTGAGGAGAAGGTTTGGAGCTTATTCCACCACGCTGCTCCAATGCGGGTTGGTAGAATACACATGTGGCAGAATTTTAATGAAATTAGACACATGCAGGTTTCCTCACGATGTTTTCCTACACCGTCAAGCCCGAGATGAATTATAAAAACAAATTAAGAACATAAAAATTGATCATGGTGCTTGTCCGGGCTTGAACCCAAACCCCCTGACAGCAGAGCAAATCGGTATTTTCCCCGTAAGAGAAACTCCTATTCCAACCATAGAAACTAAGATGGTCTGGCCCTTGTGCAGATGATAATACTAAAATAACTGATAAGAAAGGTACTACACCTTTCTGTACGAGCTTGTCCAAGACCATTACTATGTTCTCAGGAAATCATAACGTCGGTCCGCGAGAAGGGTCCGCAATTCTCGGAACTGGAATACCTAAACGCGTTCAAGGTCATCGGAGCGCGTCGCGGGCTGTCGGACGCCGAGATGCGCGCGCAACTCCGCCAGCTGTCGGCCGCGCTCGGACACGTCGGCGTCACTGTGTGACCACCGGTCTACGGACTTGAGCTTTGAAATTTGGCTTTACGATATAGGGTGATGCCATATCGAAATTCTGACAATATCAGAAAAATACCTAGTATATTTCTGAATTCGATGATACATATTTGTACGCAATGCAAGATTATTGTCCCTTTATTGATTAAAACACTAATTAATTATGTATTTGGAAAATTAAGTAGAAATATTTGTTATAGCAATGATCTATTATTTATTTTCTAAGTTCAGTGAACAATATTATTATTTTAATATAACTAAATTATTTTATACCAACATTTACTACTAAATAAAATGAAAAAGAATTATATAATTGTTTTGTATAATTAAAACTTTATTATAACGAAATGTTATTTTATTTAAAAATATATCTATTTCACATCGCTATAATATCATCATCGCAGACCTAATGATTATATTGATGAGATTAATAAATAAAATTAAAAAGCAAGTATTTGCAAATAATTTATTATAAAATTGAATAAATTTGTTTATTTCTTATTCTGGCAAATAACCCAGTTGACGGTCATCACCCCCATAGTCATTGGCCACTAATCAGGTAGCCAATTTGCTAGTCTGGCAAACGATTTGAAATAAAATAGAAAAAATAAGAATTAAAAAGAGACAATTCTATCAAACCAAATATATGTCATCATCATCATCATCATCATCACCCTTTTCTCGTCCACTGCTGGACATAGGTCTCTCCAAAGACACGCCACTGAGCTCGATCCTCAGCTCTCAAGCTCCAACTTGCGTATATCGTCACTCCACCTAGTTGGAGGGCGTCCTACGCTACGTTTACCGAGGCGTGGTCTCCACTCCAGAACACGTCTGCTCCAACGGTCGTCGATTCTGCGCCATATGTGTCCAGCCCACTGCCACTTCAGCTTACTATTTTTTTAGGCTATGTCGATAACCTTGGTTCTCTGTCGCCACATTTGGAATTCGATCCTTCAGAGAAACTCCGAGCATAGCCCTCTCCATAGCTCGCTGAGCGATCTTAAAATGGTGGACCAAACGCACTGTACGTCTCGGCTCCGTAGGTCATAACCGGTAAGACGCACTCGTTAAAGACTTTTGTCTTCAAGCATTGCGGTATCCGTGACGAAAAGACTTGACCGAGTTTTCTATATGCTGCCCAGCCCAGCTGTACTCTTCTTCATGTCTCCCTCTCGAAGTTGTTTCGACCCAACTGCAAATTTTGCCCAAGGTACACATACTCCTGAACAACTTCGAGAGTAACTCCGTTAAGAGTTATTTTTATATATAATATAACAAATATATTTAACTGTTGTTAAATATAGCTTTGAAATGTAGATAATAATTAAATGCATATATTATGTCTATGCAGTTGTTTTTATTAAGAAAATCATAATTTGTATTTCAGGTTAATTTTCTGTAATTATAGGTATGTTCTGCATTAATTAAATCAAATTATCACATGTCAGTAATTATTCTCATCATCTTCGCTAAAATCTTCATCACTATTGACTATCACTTATAAAGAAATTATTTAACAAGTTGTCTTTCCTTATTTTTCTATTTATCACTGGAGTAACAACTGGATGATTCTTCAGCCATTTTTCGTACGAAAGAAAACCCACGAAAAATACAAAATATACACTGTTATACCATAAATTATTTCATAAAATTAGTCTATCAATTATTTAGGATTGGGAATTTTTTATTTCCAATAAGATATGGTAACACTTTTCTGGTGTATTGGCTACGTAGACAGAGTAACAAATAGACGCAATGACGTTTTCCTTTTCACTTACACAAGAAAGAGAACGAAAATTACGTTACAAATGGTTTAGACAGAGATAGAATTATCAAATCTTTTGTCCCTTATCGCGTAACCAGTTTTCGTGTTTGTTTCGCTACTTAGTAGCGAAACAAACTTGACAGTTGGTGCGTTAATTGTGTTTATTGTTCAATTTTTGCTTATTTTTATGTTAGAAAACGATTCAAATCCAGTGAAAGGCCGAGAGATAATCCTTATATCATATCGAAGGTTATACAATGTCGTATTATTTCATGTTAAAGTGATAGCAAGAAGAAAATTGGCGGCGTGTGTTTTCACGCGTAAGTACGACTATTTTGTCTCTAAATATAGTTTCTCAGTGATTTTTATTTATGCCATAGCATGACAGAACCTTATATTGCATTAAAATCCTGAAGATAATAGGATTTTCCAGTTTTTATCATTCATAACCTATAATTATTTATCATGTAAGTGCTGCCAGCGTCAGCTAAAAAAATGTCCCGATTTTCGATAAAAAATATCGACTCGTCGAAAATGTAAACAAATAAATACGGAGTCCAATAATAACCTAAAGTCGGAGTCCAATAAAATGCTTCGTTATATGTAAATATGTTATTTTAATTTAATCGTTCTCCTATTTATAATTTCCTAACGACAACATTATTTAACATGACTTTATAATATTATTAGATTCCGAGTCAAGAGGTTAACATAGAATAATGAAATATATGTGGCAACCATTCTTTATTAATAATTTAATTGAGTGTTTTAGATTTCAACATCTGAGGAGAATGCTAATCCGGTACCATATAAAGATACTGAAGAACTATTGATAACGTAAACAAAAACAAACAACGCAACGGTTTTTGGGTGTAGTTGGAAAACAAAAAAAAAATTAATTAAAAAAATGTATAATAAGTATTAAAAAGTAAAATTGGATAACCTCATTTTGTTTTAATTAAATCCTGAAAATTATTTATCTCCCAAAACAGGGAATGCAGTTACTATGACAACATTATACGCAAACATTGACAAACTATCTCTCGGCTTCACGGCCCCTTGGTCTATTTGTTTCTCTGTCTACGATTGGCTATCAAAATATGACAATTGACACTTGACAAGACGTATAATAAATAAAAAAATCACCAACAAACTTTTTTACTATCAGTTGTTATAGTCATAATATTGTTGGTGTAATTTGTTTCGATTATTACTTAAATTCACTAAAAGAAAAAGAATATTAATACAGTAAATTATGAGCGAATCCGATATTACAGAAATACGAAAACAATGCATTGAAAGTTTATTATTGTGTGCTAATAATGTAGCGAAATATTTAGACACTGGAAAAGACGTTGAACTCAACAAGCTAAGAAAACATATGCAAAGCTATTGTTTTTCAGAAGCGCAACAAAATGTAGAAGCTATGGCTTTACAGGAAGTTAAAGTACGTGATAAATATTATAAGTTGAAGTATTGTTTCAAAGCAAAAACAGTCATTATTACTACTTTAATATTATATAATATATAGATATATTAAGTTTTTTTACTGAAATGTATTGGCCGTATCTTGCGCCATTTAACAATTTACGTTTAGTACTATTTTTTATATTCCTATTTATACAGCTATTTCTACAGATTCCAATAATCCAAATAGATTTACATTTATTTATAAAATACTAGTAATCCGGAGCTCTCTAATTAAAATCTAATTTTGGAGCTTATTCTACCACGCTGGTAAAATGCGGGTTGGTGGAATACACATGTGGCGGAATTTCAGTAAAATTAAACACATGCAGGTTTCCTCACGATGTTTTCCTTTACCGTCAAGCACCACATGAATTATAATCACAAATTAAGCACATGAAAATTCAGTGGTGCTTGCCCAAGCTTAAACCCACAATCATCGATTAAGATTCACACACTCTTACCACTGGGCCATCTCTGCTTTTTTAACAATTTGTTAACTAAATCTTATAGTAATTATTTGCATTTTATCATAATATATTTGAGTTCTTGAAATTTTTAGTATAATCTCATACCTTTCTATTTTATAAGCTATGTAATTTTTGATGCTTTGTTCTCAGGACAGTGATATATCAGATCTCAATAAGCTAGATGAGGTTGTTAAGAAACGATTGATACAAATTACTCAAAATACTGATATTAGCAGTCACCCTCTTGTAATTGAATTTGACAAAAGGATAGAGAGAAATAGCCAAATTGTTGCACGTAAGAGTTTTTTTATTTAATTGGGCCTAATTTAAATTATCTTATAAATTAAATTAGAATCTGAAAAAGATTTTAGAATAACTTTGTTTTAAATAATTTTAAAGCAAAAATTTTATAAGCTGTATTTAATTCATCTGTGTCATTGGGAGTGGGCTTAAATTCTATTGCCTTCAATATGGCAATCTTATTTTTATAATGTAAATACTAAAGCTCAGGTTTAATTTATTAGTTGTCTGATAAACAGTAACAGCATGTGATAGTCCCACTGCTGAGCTAAGGTCTCCTCTCCTTTTTTTTTTTGAGGAGTAGGTTGAGCTTATTTCACCATGCTGATCCAATGTGGGTTGGTGGAATACACATCCGGCAGAATTTCAGTGAAATTTGACACATGCAGGTTTCCTCACGAGGTTTTCCTTCACCATCAAGCACAAGATGAATTATAAACACAAATTAAGTACATGAGAATTCAGTGGTGCTAGCCCGGGTTTGAACTCACGATCATTTGTTAAGATTCACGCGTTCTAACCCCTGGGCCATGTTGTCTTTAATATTCAGAAAATTGAGAAGAATAATCTTTAAAATGTGGTTTTATATACAACGATAAAACCATATAGGACATTCAAAAGGTTATTGTTGAAATTTTGTCCCCCACATGTCTTTTATGGCCTTACAGGCCTTGCGAATTTGTGCCTAAAACTTTTCAAATGCGTGATCTTACATTTCATGACAAATTTTTTTAGAAAATTTGGATGAATCCGGTGTGACAATAACTCAAGCTGAAGAGAGCAATGTAAGTACTATTTTATATAAATATATTGATCATGACTGCTTCTTTCATTATACATAAATTTACTGAAATAATTAATTACATATAAAAGATAAATAAATATTGTGGTACTATATACATACACATACATCAGCAATTTTAGAAAATGCTGGTAAAAAAAAACCAAATTATTCGAGTGTCCCTACAACTACACAACATACATATATATTTTTACATCATAAATATTTCTATAGGTTACATATAGATTACTGCCTTGATCTAGTGGCTAGATATAATCTCGAGGTCCTGGGTTTAACCTCAGATCGAGCCAATAAAAAGTTATTGGGTTTTTCTTTTTTTATCTCGCAAATATCTCACTAGCATCTCGGAATCTGGTTTGTGTCGTGTCTCGGAGCCGTTCGGTCTGAACTCTCTCCGGGCGTATCGGATTACCGTCCTATCGCATTATGAAAATGAAGGAATAGAGAGTGCACCACTTGTGCAACATAATATGCCCTGAGCAGTTGACTAGTCTCTCTCAAGATCGACGCCGTGACCGAAATCGGTCAGGATCACATAATCACATATAGATAAAGTTCCAGACATGTTATTAAACAGCATTATATTACAGATAGATCCCATAACTTTGAAGCCTATAGAGAATCCAGTAAGGAACAAGATTTGTAAACACGTCTATGAACGTGACGTTATACTAAAACACATCCAACGAAAACGAGGAGCAAAGTGTCCAGGTAATAAAATAAAAATTGTATTCTTTTATAAACGACTAGCTGACCCGTGGCCACTTCGTTGCGCGGTAAACATTTTTACTTGTGATGAAATTATGATTATGGTTCGGTTAGTACTGAGTGCTATGATTTATTTCCTGACTGTCAAATTTCGCGTTGGCCATTACTGACTGACCTGACTGTCAAACATCGCGTTTGACATCCGAGTACCACGAAAAAGTCTTCATTTTTCGGGTTAATATATAGCTTATGACATTTACAAATAATGTGGCTTTCTATTAGTAAAAGAATTTTCAAAATCGGTTCTGTAGATCCAGAGATTAGCCCCTACAACCTCACAAACTTTACCTCTTTATAATATTATATAGAATATAGATTTCAAACGTATTTAGTTTGTAAAACCAATATAACGACTTAAAATCGTATTTATTTTAAAATATCGTCACCTACCAAGTTATTGTACGTTGTCCGTTTTTTTTTCTATTACCATTTAAAAATTAATTTCTTCGTGTCCTTACAAAAATTGCTCTACAGTGGCTATCATTTGGCTATCCTCTTCAAATTTTATAACTGCCCCTATATGTTTCTTAAGCTAATTCTAAGCATTTTTTTGTAGCTGTATGTATCTTCACTTTTAGCAAAAAAGCGGTTACACCACTCCCTGAAAAGGTGAAGGTGCCTTAGTCAGCTAGAAAGATAAAGGCTACAATTATTTTTGACTGTAAAGGATTTTTTTTATTAAAAAACAGTACCAAAATCGGCCTAGAATAAAATTTGTAAATGTATCATGACGAGGATAATTAAATAGAAAATAAAAATAGGCTTTACGGAACCGAGATTGTAAATTCTCCATTCGTACAATAACCGCCAGTTGATTTTGTGACCATTCTACTTTACCAGAAACCACACCGCTTATCACCTATGTAATATATCAGTACTATTTAGTCATCCGAACTTTTTGTTTTTTTTTTCAGTCGCGGGCTGTGCTAGCCAGCAACCTTTACGAAGCGAAAATCTTATATCAGACGAGGAGTTTCGGACTAGGATGTCAATACCTCAGAACTCTAACGTGTCGCAGAAAGAATCGGATACCGCTGCAATTTATAGCCAGGAGTACTAGAAAAATAATGTAATCAATATATAATTTAAGTACTATAAACTTGTTTATTTTATTAACAACGCTTTTTATTGTATCCTAGCAAAATTCGGATTTTATTTAGCTGTTTTTAAGAATTATAATTACCTACTCATATACCTAATATAACGGTATACAAGCAAATTATTTCGATGGACTAAACCAGCTGTACTCAACTGGTTGCCGCGTGGCTTACCGTGCTTTTGTTTCTGGCCCACTTAATGTTACTTTATTTTCAACTTCAAAGTTTTTTTTTAATAACAACTGAATAATTTTAATTAAATAACTGCTTGTGGCGGACACTGCAGGGTGTATGAAACATGAAATGATTAAAAAAAATGTTAAAACTTACGCGATAAATGTTTGCGGCCTGCGACACCATGAATAAAACTTATTTGTGGTCCCTATAAAGAAAACATTAAGTATAGCTGGACTAAACAGTACATAAGAAATCGTAATGTTATATACTTCCAATTATTTACATTTGTAATTATAACCAGGTTTCAAGATCACTCCAGTGAAACAGAGAACCACTAATCGAGTAGGAAGCTTGTATATATCTGACACACGCAGATTACTTTGTTTTCTCCTCCAAGCATGAGCTGTTGTTCCTAATAAACTATGCGCTAGTTTTAGTATACTTGTCAGGGTCATATCATCTCTTGCAGATTAATTGAAAATTTCACTACCTATATGTAGTCAGAATCAACTTTTATGATAAAACTAATCAGGTGTAAATGAAAATGCTTTTATTTTGGACTATCATTTTATTTAAGCTGGAATCTATTAACAACGCACAAAATTGCACAGTTACGATTTATGTATCTAAATTATCATATAGAAATAATGTGCTTTGAAAAATTGGTATTAAGATTTAAGTGCACAAAATCTTTAAAAACAAAAAATAAAAAACACCTGAACACTAAGTAACTTTAGGTACTAAGTATTTTGTTTAAATAAATAAACAATTGAACATTATTTTTAAACATTTAAACGAATATGTTTTTTTCGCAAAATGATATGTATAGTAAAGAAATAAGTTAATTAAATAGTATACTTAAGAAAACCTTTAACAAAATATCAATTTCATTAGAATTTTTACAATGAAAGTCTGCTTTTAAACTGTGTTTTAAATTCAATTTACGACAAAAATTGTAAATTGTCATCAATAACCGAGGGCATTAAATGACCATCTCCTTTACAATGTTGACTTTTTTCAGTTCAAGATTTCTTTACATTTTGTATAAATTCCTTTGAAATAACTAAATAAATACTAACACTACACATACGAAAATATTCACAATCTATAGTAGAAGTTTTAAAATAACACGATTACTACTTTTACTTGCATTGCTTTAGTTAAAGTACTAATTTTAGTACAATTAGTACATTTAATTAACGCTTTTTTATAACGATGACAAATAATTTCAAAGTCAACTCGCAATCATAATTAAAATACATAAATTATTCAACTTTATTGTATTCAATAACAACTTGCAAGGCTGAAATATCATTTACATAGCTTTCCCAAAAAATTTAACAATATTTGGTCCATACTTAAAAATGTGCGTTAACGAGAATTATCGTGTTCATTTATATTATAATCACAAACATTGGATTTATAAGCGAATATAATAATTAATAAGTATACAATTGGTAACATCAAACTTGTCCTACGACTAACGTGTTCGTGCGATTTTGTGCTTGAATTCAATGACATTTGTTCTTATAAAAATTCATTTAAACTCATACCAATTTGTGAATTGAAATACATGTTACATAAATTATGTATATGTGGTTGATTAATTAAAAAAAAGTTATACGGCCTGTAATCATACTACTGTTAGTGATTTGATTTAGAACCTTGAAAGTATAGAAATATCACAAATAAAAAGAATATATTTATACACGAATATTTTATAAGAGCCTGTACTTTGTTTACGTATAATTGCATTATATTTGTTAAGAAATAAAATTGTTAATCTGCTTATATTTCTAACATTGGGCTCACAATCATCAATATTGTAATCAATTTTTAAAGTTTTGTTGATGCAATTTATATATTTTTTATATTTATTACTAATTTATTGTTGAGCAACAAAATAAGTAGTATGTAAGCACACTATAATATGTATCCTGAATATGATGAACCGGGGGCTGCAACTTCGGTTTGACACCCCCCCTCGATTCCAGACTGTGTGACGTATTATGTTAGCATTTTCATAGTTAATTAATAATATACTAATTTACAATATACATTCATTCACAAAATCGCATAGATATTACTAGAACTATGTTCTAAATATTTGGGTATAGCCTCAAACTATTGATAAGTGCACTATCGGATTCTTAGTATTACATACCCTACGTCAAAACATGAATTTGGATTATTGTATAATAATGAATGTCTATAATCAAATCATAATAAAATTTAATAAATTGTATTAACTTGCTTTTAATTTCAAATCAATATAATTTATGTAATGTCTAATTGCATAAAAAAACTATATTCTAAGGTTAGGCTCAGAAGATCTAATTTTAATATTTGAGGACTTTTTCTTAACTTGAACAATGATAAGGTATTTTATTGGAATTTTTAAAACGTTAACTTGAATCAATATACAAATTCATATTACGACGTAGAAATCTAAATAGAATTAAGAAAGACAGGATAAGCTTACATTTAAAGTGTATAATACTTATATAATAAGTGTATTGTACTTAGAGTATTACGTCATATTGCTGATCATTTGTAACACACGAGTTGGGACATTAATGGCGTAGCTTTCAAATAAATATAAACTTTATTTTTGTCCATTTTATATTAAATAAAACCAACAAGTAAATAAATAATCCTTAAAATACTTCATATTATTCTCTTAAATTTCTTTTCGATTATATTACCTTTTAAACCTTCTTTAGTGGATGATTTGTTGAACAATGCTGTGTCTCCTTCTTTCGAATGTCAAATCAATAATGATAGAAAGAGCGAAAGCAGAGTTTAACCAAACAACCGCTACGCACCGTTTATAAGTAAGGCCGTTTATGTCTTGCTTCTAAGTCATCGTTAAATCATTAAAAATGCATACGTAAGAAGCGGTAACATATTTTGTACATATTGGATTACAATACAATAGAGTTAATGTTTTCGCTCTTTGTAAATCAAAGTCCTAAAAAAATATCGTGTAATTCATATTACTGCACATAGCTAGGTATTTTAATACAAACTAATTATAGCTACGCCCATGTACCAAATTGTAATTATAAATTACAATAAAAATGTTGAACTATAGAAGTTGTTAATAATTCATTTAAAGATTATCATTAAACTGCTTACAATTAAAGACGTTTTTTCTCTAGACATTATATACAATCATAAAACGTTGGTGCGGCGAGATTAATCTGCTAGAGACTATTCAGAAATGCATCTGGCTTTATTAAAATAAAGTAATAATCTATAATATTATTACATAAAATACAATAAAAATATCGCCATGCGATAAATATCTCTTAAAGCAGTATTTGACTTTTATTTATTAATTTAATGTTGTAACGCGTATTCGGAACGCACATTTGTAACGTGAGATGCGTTTAATGCTATCTATGGATAATAATCAGAAACGCCAATGTCGGCCATTGTTATGGTTCTATCTTCGTTAAGACCCTGACTGAAGTGCATCTGGTGTTAGATCAGGAGTCAGAACCTAGTAGCCGATATAATAACCAAGTAGCCGATGCTATTTGTATTGTGTCTGAATGTAATCATTGATGACCAAAGTGGCTCCGGCCTTTTAGAAAGAACCCCACACACGGTCACGAATAAGACGAAAATATCTGGCCTGTGCACACTTTGCATACTTTTTTTTGGCTTCTGCAAAATTGTTTGATGAAACACGAGATATATTATTATTAGTTAATTATGATAATTATTATTTATATTCCATTTAGTTGATTTAGATTAAGAATAGAGGTTAAATTATAAGGTTGTTATATGCGGGGATAGAAACATTATAAAAAACAAAACTTATATAAAATAATGAATTCACGCCAGATTCGCCGTTAAGTTTCTAATAACACAATGATAGATTTGTACCATGTGTCTGGAGAAAAAATGTCGTAGCTTACATTTTTTTATATTGAATAAATTTAACATTTTAATAACATTAGTACTTATATTTTTTTCAATTCCATACATAGTAAAGGCTTTATTCTGGTTTTGCTATATAAAATATTTCACTTAATATTATGTTATTTTATTAAATCGTTGACAGAGTAATGTAAATAATTCTATTCTTGAAAAGCATTTTCCTGTCATTGGATTATGGTTTCTATTCGAATGCCAAGGCGCATTATTATATGCTGATTGCAACATTATTTTTAGAGTTACCGAAACTTTTTTTAGGATAAAAATATAATACAACGTAGTCATATATAAAATAAGGAATGTTTATTTTAGCATACTCTTATAAAAGCCACATTAAATTCCATCAATAGAGTTTTTGTTGTCCATCATTCCATATAAAACCAATGACAAATTTCTCAATTCTCGTCATCTATTAAATTCACTTTGAGTCTAGATTTTTAAAATTATAATATTAACTTTTTTTAAATGGCAAGGGTATTATATTTTTGGGCTAAATTATAAGTCACATTTTCGTCTATACAAAGTATTGCTTCTATAAATAATTTATTTGACAACTAATTACCAGATACATTTTCGGTTCATCAAAAATAATTTCAAACAAACAATTGAAGTTTAGTTTCGATTAAAAAATACATATTAATTAAACATTTAAGAATCATGCTCAGATTCTTTTGAAAATGAGTTTGTCGAGTGATATTTTATAAAATGACATTATTTCAGAATATATGTTTACTGCTTGGATAGTTCTGATAAGTTAATTGTAAAATTATCATTTGTCCAAAATTACTTTATCCGGAAACTTTGTAAGCAATCTCTGTCAAAAAAATACTCAAGAGAAAACTTTATAAGACTCCTTAAGAAAAACGTTAACAACTTGAAATCATTTTAGTATGGATATATAAGAACATATTTGAATAATGCATGATTAAAGAAACGTTTTACTGGTGGTAGGGCTTTGCGCAAGCTCGTCTGAGTAGGTACCACCCACTCATCAGGTATTCTACCGCAAAACAGCAGTACTTGGTATTGTTGTATTCCGGTTTGAAGGGTGAGTGAGCCAGTGTAATTACAGACACGAGAGACATAAAATCTTAGGTCCCTAGATTGGTGGCGCATTGGCGATGTAAGCGATGGTTAACATTTCTTACAGTGCCAATATCTAAGGGCGTTAGTGACCAATTACCATCAGGTGGCCCGTATGCCTTCCTATTCTATAAAAAAAAAAGTGGGACTTGAGGTATGATGTATTAGCATGATACAGTAATCTGTATTATACTATTTGTTTATCTTAAAAAGCTCGATTTTGGCTTTAAACTATAGAGTTTTAAACATATAGTTATACATATGAATTTAATTACATTACTCAGTCAAGGCACCAACTATATAAATACATTATGTATAACATTCTTATATAACGAAGAAAGCAAAGCTTCGGAATGTTGAATTATAAATAGAGAGATGAATAGTAAATGCAATAATTATATTAAATACTAATAAAGAGAGGAAATATATTATTTACTAATACATAATTATAGGTAAATGTTACTAGCGAATAAATCTTTTAACATGGGTGACGATTACTTTGAAATCATAAAATATTTTAAATTCAAACTACTTCAAGTTTAAATCTGTACTCGGATGAATATAAAAAACGATTACATACTGAAATAATTGTTTGATGTCAAAGTAATTTTCATCCTTGTATAGATTCCTATGAAAATACAAGTATCAAGATTAGTTACAGATTAATAAAGCACTAGAAGAGGTTATATATTAATTTAATTATTTAAATATATGATACCCTAATTTTGTACTGAATTAAAATTTAACTATTACTATGGAAAAATACATAAAAATTAAAATATTTGTATTATATTCGTGCCCCATAAATATATTATTAGTAGCCATACATACTAATGAAAATATTATTTTATCTAAATGAACATCACTAAATATACAAAAAGTTGCTTTGCAGACATTATAGACAAAATTGTTAAAAAATTGCTCAAAATAAAAATTGCCTTAAAAGAATTTTTGTGTTTGTGTAGATATTATATAAGCAAATACAGAACCATAATCTTAGAATGTGAAAATGTGTTCTACAAGGGTCATTTAAAACTGTATATACATAATAAAATAAAAATATATAATTTAAAAAAAGGTATAGAAGTATACCTTTAAACACAATATTATCAAATAAAGAAAAATTGACTAGATAAAAATTAACTAAATTAATATTAAATCGATTAATACTATGGCACTTTAACCTAGTATTTATAATTAAAAGTTGACGAAGAAATAAATGCAGATTAAATACCGGTTCCATGCCGGGTATGTTCTAAGAGTGAAATGTGGATGAGTACGTTATTTGACAATTATAGTGCTAGTACAAAACAATTTATTGTGTTACTGTTGTGAGCCACTGTAATTATACAAGGCAAAAAGTTCTTCGCCATTGTCGCGCATAGACAACGTACAAATTGGTTACATATATAAATAGGCAAAGATAAAATATTTATAGTTTTTCCTCCTCTTTTAGCTAGTGACGAACATTAGTGTTATCGATAAAGAAAAACAATCGAAATATGCAAATTCATACATGTTTTCCTTAAATTAGCGATAATTATTATAGTCGAATTGCAAGCACTAGTACTTTTTACGTTGTTGTTAATGGTTAGAACCAAGTTAAGAGTACCTGAAGCCTCATGACCTCTATTTTTCAGTAACCTTATATACAAAAATTAATGCTTGTTTTTTCTTGTAATCTATGCGATATTTGTACAAAAATTTGTACAGATGTTGTTGGCACTTAAGTTAAGGTCCTTTGTTATTTTTGATACTTTTGTAGTACATAAAAAGACACTGCAATGCATGCCAGCACACATTATCTAGTTAAAGTCAAAGATTAAAAATGGAGTATTTTAGTATAATACGCTCCTGTGTCAGTATTTATCGTTATAATAAATTACTATAAAACTAGTAATAGTTCGAAAATTTAAATTTGTATGAGATACAGTTAATAACCAGAGACGTTTAACAACTATTTTCAAAGCCTGTAAAAATACAAGCAACTATATAGAAATTTGTGTCTTTTCGAAGCTTAGAAGTTAAAAATATAGTTTAAAGAAGTTATTTCAAATTTAGAATTTAACAATTTTGACAAGCATTACACCATTGTCACTATTAACTCTAAAATTAAAATCACCCTATTCATCAGACATAACAGTATTAATGTTACCAATACACAACTTAAGTGAGTCGTTGAAATCATATCTCGCTTCGACAAGTTTTTTTAAGGATTCGTGTACTTTAGCGTCCTTGTAATCGGAAAGGATGGTGTTGTTCTTCGACGTTATATCGAGGAAGGCTACGAGGTTCTCTGCGACTTCTACCGGCATTTTGGCGCAATTCGTCTCCATAAGTACCGAAACGTGCTTACCTATTTCCGAACTTATTAACTGTGTGACAAAACTCTTCTCTATTTCGATAGTTTCCGGCGTGTTCCTGAGCGCGTGTATGGCGAGTAGAGTGAGAGCGAGGATGGCCTCGTTCTGCATAACGGAGTGAGATGCTACGAGCATATTCACCAAACTTGAGACACAGCCTTCTGCCTGAAAAGAGACATGATCACCATCATTCGCTTGTATACGTTGGAAATAAGTGTGGTTAGTGCAAGTGCTTTTTTTTATAGAATAGGAAGGCGGATGAGCATATGGGCCACCTGATGGTAAGTGGTCACCAACGCCTTTAGAGATTGGCACTATAAGAAATGTTAACCATCGCTTACATCGCCAATGCGCCACCAACCTTGGGACCCAAGATGTTATGTCCCTTGTGCCTGTAATTACACTGGCTCACTCACCCTTCAAACCGGAACACAACAGTACCAAGTACTGCTGTTTTGCGGTAGAATATCTGATGACTCATACCTGGGTACCTACCCAGACGAGCTTGCACAAAGCCCTACCACCAGTAAAAGTGCACCATTATAAGCAATATTATCGGTAAAGCATAACTGGCGAACCGATTTTCTGAAGAAGACGGCGGTATCAGACTGTGGCACACCCTTCCAACACAATAGTATATCTGAATGTATAATATATAATAATATGATAACCCAAACGGGCTTGCACATAGCCTTACCACCAAGTAAATATAAAGGTGTATCTAAGACCCAACCACAGGTGTAAAAACAAATACACAACTTATATGATACACAACGGATATAGATAGAAACAAATAGGCAGATTTCTTGTTTTTTGCCAACCCTCCTTACATTACATACGAAACACTTTTGCTGACACCTACATGCGTGATTGGTTAAAGGAACAATGCTTAACAAAAATTCTCTTATTCGGCTCTCAGGTCAACTAAAGTTTGAGTGAAAGTGGCTCGACTCTGCTGCAAGCTCAGATAAACGTATGTTTAAAGACCCTGTACCTGCACGACGTTTTCGAGCGCGTAGTCTCTGGGCAGGAGGCGCACGAGCCACGCCAGCAGGCGCGGCGCCTCGCCCCCCGCGCCCGCGTGCGCGTCCGCCCCCCAGCGCGCCGCCGCCCGCAGCGCGCCCGCGCTCCCCGCCAGCACGCGCGCCACGTTCTCTGCACACGCGCACTGAGCACTTAGCACACTTTGTGTCGTGATGAACATACGAGGCGTCTCAGGCCAGACAAGAGAGGATCCCGGGTGAACGGGTCCATCGCTTTCATATAAATTGTACAAAATATATTAATATATCACATAATACATCTCATTTCATACAGCGCATGACATATTGGACGACAATCTGACTCGGTCTAAAAGAGATCAGGCGAAAGAGTGTAAAGGGCTTTACGTGCTTTTCGAGGCCAGACTCCGAGTTGCTACTGGAAAATTCTCGAAAATAAAAACACAATCATATTTTTATAGGCCCAAACCCGGGATTTGCACTAGAACCTCAAGATAGCAGCCCTTTAACTTTACTGCCGTTACTAGTCCAACAATGTCAATTGGACCAACATGGAGTAAAGTAAATAATCTACGACGTAGAGAGAGAGTACACATAGATCACCTTGTCCGTCGACGAGCATACGAATGGCGGCCAGGAGCTTGTAGGCCACGTGGTGGTCGCGCACGGCGGGCAGCGCGGCCACGAGCACAGAGGCAGCGCGCGTGCGGGCGGCGACGCGCTTGTTGCGCGGCGCCACGCTGAGGTTGCGCATGGCCGACAGCGCCGCGTGCTGCAGGCGGCACGCCGTGCTCGCGTCCACCTCCCCTCCGCTCTCCGCGCCCTCCGCGCCCTCCGCCTGCGAGCGCACGCTGTAGCCGTGGTACAGTTCGAATATATCTGGAATACATGTTCACATACTCGTCAAATCCCCAGAGGCTCTTTTATTTTATTCTCAAGTTGTATAGGGTAGATAAGGAGCTGCCGTAAAAGTCTTCTAAATCCTTGCATTAATATACTCTGCACCGTTTTCAAATAAATAGACAAGCAAATGATAAAGATGATGATGGTGATATTGTACTGATCACATTAGGGTGTTTCATGTCCAAAAACAATTCTCATGTGATTTGATTGACATATCAGTTGAGGATGCATTGACAATATAAATACATAATCTTTTACAATGCCTATATGTGTAGACAGTGGTAACCATTTTCTGTCGGATAATCTATTTCATAAATTATAAGCTAGTCTGTACCAATAAAATAAAAATTACCAAGCAACTTATCGAAGATTTTGTCATCCATCATCTGTGTACAGTAGTCATCCCGTCTAGCAAAGTTACCAATAGCGAGTACAGCTGTGGTAAGGAGCTGATAATTCTTTGAATCCAACCACCGTACCATAGTCAAGTAGACTTCACCTTTTCCATTATTATATAGGGTGTTCATAGCTTCATCTGAAAAAGACTTTTTTTTAAACTATGTTATGAATAATGCCAGAGCTGAGACGTCTCATAGATAAATAGATAAAACGAGTACAGTTCAGTAATGCTTCTGAGTTTTTATGAGTTATCAGTGTCTATAATTTATCTCATACTCAGGGCTCAGTGAAAACATAGTGAGGGAACTTGCTATAATACATCTACCAACCCACACTAGAGCAGCATGTCTTCTCCATAATAGGAGTGGAGTCTAGAAGCAGGACATAAATGGGCTGTTACTTTATTTATAAGAATACATAATAAATGTTACAGTTTTATTAAGCTGTCTCTATGCAGTTTGTTTAATTTAGGATTTTTTTTTTTACATTCTTGTTATGTACATGTACATTCATACATTCTAGTTTTGTTTTTATCAACTTGTTTGTTTCTTATAATGTAAAATGAAATTGTCAATTTTACATAAATATGTCAATATATTAATATTCCAATTAAATGCTGTGTAGACACTTAATCATCCAAAAATGTTGGTTAAAAAAATATATACTAAATTAACATACCTCCAGTCAATACAATAATAATAAGGTCGCAGGCTTGTTTCATAACAGTAACGACTTCATTGTCATCAGCAGTCAACTCGTCAGAGTCGAGCCTTTGCATAAGTTGTTCAAGACGTAGACATACCAAGTTCACGCCTCCTTCATTAGCCAGTAGAGTTTTCACTGTATCTGAAAATATAAGTATTATATATGCATTAAAATTATTATAATGAAATGTAGTATGAACATTATATCAAATAGCATCATCAGCATTTATCAGGATTTTTCGGGATTTTTTTTATAGCTGTAGTAGTCCATGATTATGAAAAATTATTGAATTTCATCAAATTATGTATTGAATATTACTATAAAGTTGTAACATAATAATTACAAATATATTTGTTTTAAACCAACTTTTAACTATAACCAAAAACACATTAGTTTTTATAAAACATCCTGTTAAAAATATCAATCTTTATTAATGAAATTAGCATATAATGTAAAATAATTTTTAATATAATGAATTTTAATTACCATGTTCAGCTTGGGTGTGTAAATGCTCCAAACACAACTCGGATATCTCAATATTTGTGGTTTCCTTCAATATATTCAATACAGCAGTATTTACATTTGCATCATACAGAAATTCAGGATCATTATCATTAATCACACTTAGTATTAATAATACTGTAGATACAAGATCATCTTCCATTTGTTCTTTCTTGTATTCCATAGACAATATTTGTTTAACACATTCAATTATGCCTCCTTTCACTAATGATTCTGAGTATTCTTGTCCACCGATAGCAAAGTTTAACAATGTTTTACATATAAGCAATTTTATTTCATTTAAAGGCATGTTTGTTTCAGTTAAGCTGGTTTCCATTATCTTGTAAAGTGTTTCAATACCATTGTTCTCAATTAATAATATTCTAGTTGTGTCACAATCACAACATAAATTACCCAGGGCTCTACAGCACTGTTTTATTAAATCTATTCTTTCTAAAGTTACTTCCTTATTTAAGATTAGCAAAATAGCTTCAATTATATCTTTTACAGCGTATGTTTGTCTTTTATTTTCGCATTTAGCTAGTTCTGATATCGCTTGTACCGTCAGCAATACAATTACTTGGTCGCTACTTTTCAATAAGGCCCTAAGACAGGATGAAACATCGTATTCATAATTACTGCCTTCTGAAATTATTTCGTTGAGTTTTGTTTTTAAGTCACTTACATTTTCTATGTTTTGAATTACCAATTTTTCAAAAGAAGAAGATTTCTTTGCTGAAGATCCTGTGGTTTGTACAAATAATATTTTTAAATTAGAATCATATATTCATTTTTTATTCAATGTAATTAATATGTGAATACATTTACCGTCCATGTTGAATTTAATTAAACCTAATTTCTACGAAAAATTATTACTAAGAGTATGAATTATGAGTCTCTCTCAAAATAGGCACCGCAAAAGTATTTTTACATAATTTAAAGTAGAGTTGAACTTAAACCAAATTTTTCAAGCAGTGAAAATTAATTGACAGATAGACAAATCGATGTCAAATTGTGATTAAATATGTCACGGTCAATGTCAAAATGTTTATTCGACACGTTTGGTTATTACATTAAAAGTGTTCTCTCTGTTATTGAAGAAAATAAACCTTTTTATTTAATATATCTCAGACTAAATAATGAGAGACGCGAAGAACCTTTTTCTTAATATCATTGCGTAAAAAAAACAATTGAAGCGATTAATTTCCCTGTTAGTTTGTTTTATTCATTATTATCTTATAAAATGTAGTCTAAAGTTGGTCTTTAATACGCATAGATTTAAGTATATATTTATTTAGATTTAAGTATATTACAGTACAATATAGAGTTTTATATGAAAAACAAATAAATATACAGTGAAGTAACCGAACCGTATTACTTGTAATTCTGTGACTTGTACCAACCCGCATCGAAGCAGCGCAGTGGAATAAATTCCAAACATTATTCTCAAGAGCTTTTTTACACCAGTAAGACGTTTTCTGTAATATACTTTTTTACTTTACTACTAATAATTGTCACGCACGTGAGTATTAGGATATCCGAAAAGAGATAAAACACGTGTAGGGTCCAAGACCGAAGAGGATAAGAAGGATATTTATTTTAAGTGCTGCCAAGTCAGCCAGGTACTACATAAATGTCATAAAAATACAATGTGATTATAGACACGAACTAAAAATATCATGTAAGCATCCATAATAGATTTTAAGCAGCTATAATTAAACATAAGAAATAAACATTTAGCTTTGATTTAACGGACGAATATGGATTATTATTGTTATGTATTGATATTACTGGTGGTAGGTCTTTGTGCAAGCTCCTCTGGGTAGGTACCACCCACTTATCAGATACTCTACCGCAAAACAGCAGTACTTGGTATTGTTGTACCGGTTTGAAGTGTGAGTGAGCCAGTGTAATTACAGGCACAAGGGACATAAAATCTTAGGTCCCAAGGTTGGTGGCGCATTGACGATGTAAGCTATGGTTAACATTTCTTACAGAGCCAATGTCTAAGGGCGTTTGGTGACCACTTACCATCAGGTGTCCCATATGCTCGTCCGTCTTCAAAATCTATAAAAAAAATACGTAGTTGTATTTACAGGAACGTAGTTGAAAATATCGTCGAACACGTAACTCAAGCGACATTGTCTATTGTTATCTATGACAAAGAGCATAATATTGTGCTATTATACTAGTATCCACTATCTGCCTGCGGCTTCATTCGCATTTGAGGGGACGTGTTCGGTATCCTATGGCCTTCGCTGTACCTCTGACAACATGAAAGCAAAATTTCATGATGATCAGTTAAGTAGTTATGACGTGAAAGTATAACAAACTAGCAAACTAACTCACTGTCGCATTTATTATATTAGTAAGGAGATTATCCTTGCCATGCCCAAAACTTATTTTCCAAATATCAAGTTACATAAAAGGATGTTGTCAAAAATGTAGTATACATCAATTTACTATTTTTAAATATGGATATATTTTCTACGTTACATAATGAATGATTAAATAAATAAAAATCATAATATAGGTACTGTAAGCCGTATTACAGGCCGCGCGTCATTAATCTTGCAGTTATGACTTATTCATAAACCTTGAAATTATTCGCATACGAACGAATTTTACCGACGTATTGATAATAAAAACATTACAACGTAAACAATAAGTTATAAAATCTTTTCGAAAGTCACATTGTTTCTATGAAAACAACAATGCGTGTATTTTTTAAAATTAGTTTCATTTCTATTGTTTATAGTTATGCCTGACGATATGATTTTATTTATACTTTTGTTTATTTTAATTCAATCGCATCTCTTAATTGGGCTTAACGAAACCTTTAATTATGAAAAACTTCACAAATTTGGATTAGGTCGACCAATTATTTATAGGTATGTATATGGGTTTGTTTGTATTTTTACAATATTCTCTTCTGTTTTTATTTAAGAGACAAGCCCTTAAAATAGGCATGATGACTGATTTTGAAATAACCTTCTATAATGTAGGTTAAATGTCTACTATTACTGAAAATAATTTTATTTCAGTAATAAACTAACTGCTTACGCAAATAATTGCATTTTCATTTACCTGACGTGAAGTCACGCCTCAGAAAACGTTGTATTGTGTCTATAGTCAACGAAGAAAGGCAGAAAGTATTGCGTATTTCCTAAGGTTAAAAATGAATTTCAAAGTTTAACAACGTGCAATATGATGCAAAATAATTTTGAAACGCGTAAACACAACAACTGTTCAAGAGAGACGGTTATAAATAAAAATATTTAGTATATTTTATTTTATTAAAAATCTTATTAATCCCAATGCGTATATTAAAATGGGATCATTTTTTAGAATCCTTTTAAAATAGTTTATTCTCTAAAATCATTTATTTTTTAATTCTTTAATACTGCCATCATGCCTATTGTTATTATTAACAATATTGCTATCACTTTCTAAAATTTCACAATTGGCTTCTGTGATGAGTTTCGAGGATTTTCATATAAAATAGCTTTATTGAACAGGGAGAGTTGACTTTTTTATAACAATCGAGCAGTCACACAGATAATAAAGTAAGCAATACCAAATCTACCCAAATTATAAAATGTCTAAAACGAAACGATTACGTTTCCATCTTTAAAGTTTACTTATGTATATATTGTAAAATAGGGCAAGAAGGGGCAAGACGGGGTTGCCCCATAGGGTACCTCATTTTAACGAGGGAGGGGGCAACATGGGGAGATCTGACTTTTTCTACTTTTTGGGAATTTTCTATTTAATTACATAACATATGGTCTTACTTAATTACATTGAATCATGGAAGACTGATTCCAAAGATGACTTAAAATAAAAATGATAATATAAACACCAAAATAGTAGTTTGGTTGAGGTTCAAACGTTAAGTACCCCATCTTGCCCCCTCTCCACTATACATATGTATATAGTACAAATCTCTAACCAACTGCAATTCCGCGCTATCAACGCCGTTAACCGACATACTGCTACGATAGATTAAAAAAAATTATTTAAAGTTCTTTCTTACACACATCATTCAGACACAGGAATTATAATTATGCGTATCCCGAAGAACTGGTGACAAAGCGACCCGATTACATACGATCACCATACAGAAATGTATATCAAGGGACTAGTCCGAACAAGGGTGATAGAAGGGTGTATAATAAAAGATTTAAATACAAACCACAAACTATGGGTCATAAAATAATTTGCAAAGGAGTTTTTGATTGTACGGTAAGCTAAGTAAATTAGGCATATGTATTAACCCCGTAACTCACGGCGTAACGTCGGTATTAGAAATTACATAAAATATATTATTGCGATGTGTGTCACTCGAGATGACAGATGGAAAGACACAGATAATAAAATTCTAACAGTAACAGCCTGTGAATGTCCCTCTGCTGGACTAAGATCTCCTCTCCTTTTTTGGGGAGAAGGATTTTTTTATATTGAAAAATAAAATTCTAAGCAATATATTTTTGTATGTGTATTTAGATACTACAGTATGTGTAATATATTGTTTGTTCTATGTAGTAATTATCTACTAATTAATATTGTAAAACATTATTTAGACTTGGAACTTGAACTAGATTTTTCTTCCTCATAGAATATTTTGCATTAATTCTAACTTGCCAGTGTCGACTTAACCAACGTTCCGTAAACGTTAAAATAGATATTGAAGATACTAATGATAATATATAATATAAATGTGTTAATCTAATGTTATCTTAATATAAATATGTTAATCTAATGTTATCATTCTTTTTCTATTACAACATGACAACTTAAATTAATCATAGCAAAAAAAGTACCATAACAAAGAAAATACACAAGTTTTCGCACACACTTGTGCACTATTAATATATTCTGCGCAGTTGGCTAATCTCTCTTGTTATTGGCTGCTGTGTCCGAAATCAAGATAAGGAAGATCTTACAATGATGATGAAGTCCTCCTGACCGAATGATTTTTTTCCAGCTAACACATTTGGCAATTGAAACAAATGGTAGTATTCCAATAATATTCCGAGGAGGCGTAGGGTATAAACATTTTACCATTATAATAAAGGCGAATCCCGGAGACGAGCTATCTGGGAGAGTGAGAGCTTTCTGTGCGCGTATATTGGGTGATAAAGACAGCTAAGAAATATTTAATTTAAATTAATAATAAAATATTGTATTGATGTAAGTCCTGAATGTTAATAAATATAAATGTAATGTTATTTAATTAAATTCTATGAGTGTAATATACATATGTAAATAACTGAAATAAAGTCATTTAGGTAATAAAATGTTTTTTACATTTTTTTATTTCAATTATATAATTTTTCTTTTAATTTGGACATTTGTTATTATGTATTAAAATATTATTTTTATGTGATTTACGAAAAACCTTTTTAAAATATTAACAGGTAATAATAGGTATTTTGTTTTGTAAGACCGGTAACTGTTTTGAAGTAACTTCTTAAACAAAAGCTTAGACAATATTTATTAGATACCAGTTTCCGCACGTTTCAGATTTAGATTTATTAAGTATGCTACATTACATAACGTTAATAATGGTGGATAGAATGCTATGTGCATTTCTACGATAAATAATAATTATTTATCTTAGTGAAAATTAATCAGCCAGCCTTCTTGTTATCAATAGAATCAATTATGATAGAATGATCGGTACTCGACATACAACTCTCATTGCTTAAAGGCCAGCAATGAACCTATCAGTATTGCAGTATATGTATGTATTTGTCCATTAGTGGTAGTCACTTTCTATCAAATAGATATCATACACCGTTTGTTGCCTCTTACATTAAAAAAAATATAAGTTAGCCTTACACTAAGTAATGCTTCAACTGCAAACGGTTTAGGTATTACTACTATATAATTTCGGGACAAGTTATAATAATAATATTTTAAATATTAATATATATATCTAGAAACGTCACAATATCTATGAATATTTGTTTCAGAAACTCTTAATTACATCAACTAGCTAGTAATTTAAGTCACCTTGCCCCTTAAAATGATAACTTCGATAAAATTATTTATATTAACTTCATATTAAAGTACTGATTACTTAAGTTAGTTAATAACTGTGATTACGTAGGTCAAGTATAATCTATATAGAAATAAATAATAAAACCGTATAAGACGTTCTTTAAATAAATTAAATAATATACCTTACCTTCGATATCGAGCGAAAAGTATATTATTTTAATTCTTTTGTACCAATTACCATGCGAGTAGCTCATCTTAACTTATCTATATTATGCAAATCTGAAGATTTTTTTTGTTTAAACGCGCTCATCTGAGTCCGAATTGAAAAAAATCTTAATGCGTTGTCATAGCCAATTCATTAGGAAAGGTTAAACTTTACAGAATTAGGTACATCGTTCTATTGATACACATACTGGTTAACGCGGCACACGTGAATAAAGCTCCAGTTGAAATGTTTTTTCTGACATCTTTGACATTTATCGTCATTATTCATCTAATTTTCTCAACTTTAGTGAATTACATCTAAGCCTTCCTTACGAATCATTTTGTCCATTGGTAAAAACCGTATGAAAATCCTTTCACTAGTTTTTGGGTTTATCGTAGTTTACCAGACAGACAAACACGGCGGAGGACTTTGTTTTATAATGTTTTTTTCCAGCTAACACATCACCAAACAAGTGTACATTTTAAATAGATTCACAAAAATATTGCCGGCTTAATAAAGTTATTTTCTAGGCAAAGTTTCCTGTGAACAAAGACGTAGTACATATACTCATTTTTTTATATTTTTTTATTGCTTAGGTATGTGGGCGAGCATATGGGCCACCTGATGGGGTAAGTGGTCAACAACGCCTATAGACATTGGCATTGTAAGAAATGTTAATCATCGCTTACATCGCTAATGCGCCACCAACCTTAGGAGCTAAGATGTTATGTCCCTTGTGCCTGTAATTACACTGGCTCACTCACCCTTTAAACCAGAACACAGTAATACCAAGTACTGCTGTTTTGTATCTTGAATCATACTATTCCATTACCTCCATTCATCAACAAGGAACAATAATAACATTGTAGTGATCGAACGTAAGACTGCTTGGAATGGAGCGGGAATTAAAAACAATTAACAGATTCAGTTCCCGCGGGTCTGAGGCGGTTTAAACTAATTCTAGCTGGATACAGGCTGTTTCTATTTCATATGATGACGAAACAAATATAAACTTTTTTTTTTATTTGAAATATATTAGTAAACTCAATAATCAACAAAAATATACAGAAACAGGATAGGATTTTTTTGGATTACTATAAAGTAATTTTACTTTTAGTAATTTTAAGGTAATTTTTGTAGTGTAATATATTTTCAATATAATTCGATTCGATTATGAAACACTATTAATTTTATAAATATAATTATAATACCATGTTAAATCCAATCACTTGATTAATAGTAAATATTTCTATATACAGGTATAATATTCTAATCACTTAATTATTACATATCACACTAGAAATATTGTTCAATAAATAACGACTTTAAAACGGAAACACCAGCTTATTTCAACATCGATACAAATATAATTTAATATTCGAATAAAATCAGACGGGCCATGATTTATGTACAATAAATTTTGAGTATCATCCTGTACGTCACAGTAATGATTACCTCCATAAACAATAATAAACTTGAGATGGTAGTCAGAACGCAATGTCACGCGTGAAATTATACCGACCTGACTTATAATTATTGAGTTTTTATTCCAATAGCTTTATCAATTAACACGGTGATTCACGTTTATATTTTTCTGAATTATGTATTTGTGTGGTATATCGGATTTTTTTCGAAGACAACGACCATCTGTTGAAAGGGTAAGTTCTTTATGATATTTCAAATATATGTCTGATATTTTAAGCACGAATAAATACGCCTAATATATATTAAAATTTGAATCGGTGTTTGTTTTTACAATTACTTTTTGATAATAAAAGCTTTGAAAATATTATTTTAGGTCAGTTATCATAGCGTTTTATGATATTGAAAATATAAATTTAGTTTACCATTTAATCTCGCTTTAATGTAATGTGTAATAAGTGGTGAGGCGTGTTTTATATATATATTTTTAGTATAGCAGATGTGGATTAATTAAGCAGTTATTTTCATAGCTGTTTTTATAGTGAAGCGCAATGTCCCACCTACGAATATTGTGATAATATTCTTGTTGATGGAAATAGTTCAGTTCAAGATACGAAAGATGTATGACTATACTTTCGTATTTATAATAAACATAGAAAAATGATTATAAACAAGATTATCATGTACTAGTTGATATATTCTATTATATTTATAGCAATTAATGAATGTATTAATTCCGATGAATTATACTAGATGGCTGGACCGGGTTCCTTTCGGTCATTTTTAAGAATTTTAAATATACTTTTAAACTTCGAGATAATATTTATATTCATAAAAATCACTAATTAATAAGTAATATTGCTAAAATTTTTATATACCTTATGGTTATGTCCATTTGAAATGTGACAGTCATAAAATTATCACATATGTACAATACTAAAAAAATCGGATTAATAGGCAGTTTTGGGTGAATTCAGAAAACATACATAAAATTATCGATATATGAAATATATTGTGACGCTACCGTAAGCATTTCTACTTTAACAAAACCAACCCGAAGGGAGATTAGTTCTAAGATTACAAATAGTCTGAACAACTCGTTTTTCAGAGTGTCGAGTGTTTTATGTCGTTATTATGTATAAAAGTAACTAAAATATCAGTTAGTCGTCTAACTTTCTTAACAGCATATACCTGAGCATTCGCCTGAGTTTACCCGTAAGGTGTGTGTGATAAATGAGAATTCAATTGAAACTTTGAATCGAAAGTGATTGCTCAAAATGCATTATTCCTAGGGTTTTTTTAACTATTCCGTTCTAAGTCGATCGATTCAATTAATTTATGATTAAAGTCGTATTATATTCTGTGGGTAAGGGGTCACTCTGACCCATATCCATGCCGTCGAATATACATATTAAAAACTTAGTTATAGTATGTAATGTAAGTTGGTGTGGTATAATATATAGAATCAGTGGTTTTACCCAAAATAGTATCAATATGTATCCTACTATTCAAGTTTATTCGAGTATCAAACAGTTTCATCAAAGGATTTAATCGTAGTTACCGGTTCAATAGGTTCGCTCTGATCGATACAAAAAGAAACGGAATTTAGAAACCTTGCTTGTTAAACATTATAATTATACTGTATTATCCAACCCATTTTATTGATTATTGTTTGATGATGATGATCTTGTTAACTTTTAGTTATGAAACCACTACCTGTGTATACGTGTCTTAAAACACTTAGGCGATTTTAATTATTTTTTTTAGATCTTTTTAATGTAGGGACAATGGGTCGTGGCGTGCGTCATAGTCGTAATGTTGCCACAATAAAATAAACGACTCCTGTTATAGAATCGGTATTTTAAAACGAGATTCAGAATTTAACTAGCAATTTTGTTATAAGTCTATGTCAACAAACGTATTAAAAGTAAAAAAAAATTAAGTATAAACCTTACAATTTTTATCCAAAGTATTATTACACATGTCCTATGTGTAATAATACTTCGGATAAAAATAGATCAACTGTTTTTTATGTTAGACAGGCGGGCAAATTGGCCACCTGGTTTTAAATTGTCACCACCGACCATATACATTAGCGATGTAAGGGATACGATTACGAGTCGCCTAGGCGAGACGTTAAAGTCGCAAGTTCAATCCCGAACCGTTTGTCTATTTTCGTACCTACTTATAATACAATATTTACATTTTACTGGGAGCGAAGTAGGAAGAAGTAAGGGAATCACTAGTATAATTAAATAAAAACAGGAATCCAAATAAAGCATGATTGATACCTTTAAAAAGGTTCATTAAATGAAATCAATATTATAATAAGAAAGTTCCTTAAGCTTAAAACCATTAAAAAAAAAAACAATATCATGCGACAAAAACTTTCACCTCCGCAAGTTCTAATCTGATCCAATTTTAAATGTCAGATAATTGTGCAACGCGCTGGCTACGGCTCAACACTGTTCAGTAGACCTGTCTGAAACACTAATTCAGTTCACGCCTCTTATCGGGACAAGCGTGTCCCACTATTTCCGCGAAACACGAGTTACGAACAAACTTTTATAAAATTAAAACAAAAATAAATCGTTTTTGATTAAATTTGAGTGATATGTCTGGATTGTAATCTGCGTGACGTTTTATTAATAATAAACAATAATGGAAAGAAGAAGGTGAAAATTGTGTAAAATTTTTGTCGTTATTGAAAAAAATACGTTTACAATTTAATTGTCTTTGAATTAAAATTTCTGTAAAGCTTAAATTCATAGCTACTAGTTCTAGATTATGCATTATGATAAATGTTATTAGGATAATAATCCATGGAAACAAACATGAGATTTGTTATATAGCTTTGTGGATATAGCTTTACTATGTTTTTTTTTTTAATTAAGACATTTAAATACGTATATAGCTACTATTTGTTTTTTAAATCCTACAATAAATAAAGTTACGTCTAATCATATGCTTTCCCAAGCCGTGTGACAAATAATCGTCAACAGTGCCAAAAGCAAAATCTAATTTTGTCACTATATATATTTTTTATATTCAAAATATTGATGTCAAAGACGTTGACCCCAATCTACGATCATTTGACGGGCTATTGTTTTCTATTAATTTGTAATAGACTATTTTTTAAAAAAAACAAAAAGAAACACCATTACGAATTTATATTAACATTGAATGTATGGAAATCTTAAAAAAAATACGATACTATGAATGCATCAAATATATAATAATGTTGGTTCCTCGTTAATTGTATGGACGCGTATTAATAACCATTCCTAATACACATTTTTTATTGATGAACTGTCATGAACATGAATTTTGTTTTCATTAAATTCGATAAATCTTCTATGGTAAGATGAAAATGGTATCGAATGAAAGCTACTTCCATTCATTCATTTCCATTCATCTTACCAATATTGCAAATCAAATTCACATTTATTTATTCAATATCTAGAAGCTGTACCCTTACTTATTGATTGTCGAATTAACAACTACTACATTTTCGGACAAGAAAATATCCTGACCTGTAAAGAACCGGCCAAAGAAACTCAGGGGTTTCTTGTTGGTGGATTTGTCGTAAACAATTTTTAAATAAAACAAAGAAATAGCCAGCAGCTTATATAAAATAGCTTTATATAAATATATATAAAGGTTGTGTGTTTGGATGTTTGTGATAGCTTCACGCCCAAGCCGATGGATGAATTTAAATTAAATATTGCATGGACGTCGAATAGTGTGTATTTATTTAATTCACAAAGATATCAACAAATCAATCTATGCTAAAGTTAAATTTATAGCGAATATCGATATCGAATTTTTAATCCCGTATAACACTACAAATATACATCCCATTCCGATCCACATTATAAATCATAACTAAACGGATATTTTTTAAAAAGAAGAATGTTCCGTCCATCTCTTTTGCGCGGTGTGAGTACCGACTCTGCTGACTCAGCGGGCTACGAACTCGACAGGAGCCGGCGCGCGTCACTCAGCGCTGAGCAACGACGACGCCTGAGCATGCTCAGGACATCGAGCATCCCAACTACGCTGTCTTCGGTGAGCCACATTTACCATTTGGTACCCTGCCCAAGAAAATGTTGCCATCAGGTATTAGAATTTAGAAGTCCTCGTGTGTCTTGTGATCGTCCTAACAGTTTGTTGTTGTTTTCGTTAAACTTGCACTCTCTATTATTAATTCGGTAGATATAAAGTAAATAAAATACATTAAAAATGTAAATTGATAATAAACAAGGAAATGCTAGATTTATTGAATCTGCATGCTAATTAGATGTCTGCGAGTAACAACTAAACAGGCAAGTACATTTAAATTGAAAACAAACTCAGTCGCGAGAGTTACAATGATATTACGAAGAATTTGTTTTCATCGAGATTTTAATTGACAAAGTAATTATTTTGACGTTTGTAGTTGAGGAAAATTAGGCAAAAAAGTGCATTATCTCGGAACCGGTCAAAACTTGTTAAAATTATTTATAACATGTTTTTTTCTATATTTTTACAGTTTTCAGTATTAAACTCGATATCTCCAAGGCTTTCGACAGGGTCTGGCACAGAAGTCTTCTCTCCAAGCTGCCGGCATATGGTCTGCCTGCTCAGCTTTGCACCTGGATTGCCAGCTTCCTACATAAGCGCAGCCTTCGTGTTTTAGTTGATGGTTGCGCTTCACAATTCTATGTAGTGAATGCTGGGGTCCCCCAGGGATCTGTGCTATCTCCCACTCTGTTTCTTTTGCATATCAATGATATGCTCTCTCTCGGGAACATTCATTGCTATGCAGACGATAGTACTGTGCATGGTGGATACCACGGACGCGCAGTGGCTGGGCGAGCGGAAATTAGGGAGAGGCGGGAGGATCTTGTCATTGAACTCGATAGGACGTTAGAGCTTATCGCCAAATGGGGCTCAGATAATCTTGTTGAGTTTAATGCCAAGAAAACACAGGTATGCGCTCTCACAGCAAAAAAGTCACCATTTTCCCCTTTTCCCTCCCTCTGTGGCACTCCGCTGGTGATACAAAGCAAAATCGCCATGCTGGGGATGGACGTTCGCTGCGACCTTAGTCCAAGGGATTACATCGAGGCTGTAATAAAAACAGCCTCACGGAAACTCGGAGTTCTGAACAAGGTGCGGCGTTTTTTCACGCCTCAACAACTGTGCCTGCTGTACAAAACACAGGTACGGTCTTGCGTTGAATATTGCTCGCACCTTTGGGATGGCTCCGCTAAGTACCTACTTGAGGCCTTGGACCGGTTGCAGCGACGTGCGGTCCGCATTATTGGCGACGTAAAGGTCACTAACACCCTCGAGCCTTTGCAATTGCGTCGAGAGATAGCTGCGCTGAGCGCTTTCTATCGACTGTATCACGGCGAGTGTTCCGAGGAATTATTTTCCTTAATTCCTGCTTCCCCCTTCCTTCACAAGTCTACGCGTGCTGGCTCTCGATGTCACCGACTAACTGTGACATCAATTCCATCGCGCACAAAGAAATTTGGCAACTCCTTTCTTTGTCGCACTTCCAAGAAATGGAATTCCTTACCAGCACACGTATTCCCCTCCTCTTACGACCCGGGTTCCTTCAAACGAGGCGTGAAGAGGCATCTTGCGGGCCGGCAAGGCGAGGGCGGCTAGTGCAGAACCTTCTTCCCGACTGTACTGGCCGTCCTCGCGTTTGGACTCTACTACCACTTAACATCAGGTGGAGTAGAGTCATTTGCCCTCCCGGGTAATATAAAAAAAAAAAAAAAAAAAAAAAACTTTTGATTGATATTTTATTATTCGTTTCATTTTTTTATAAAAAAATATATGATTATTTTTTTTAATTTTTCGTAAGGTTCAATAATTTTTTAATTACTGACATTTAAAAAAATACATAAAAATCGATTCAGAAATGAAGTCCTCCACTATAATTGGACTTATAATGAATTAAAGGATGCGGTGCTGTGTGTTATTTTTTATAACGTATACGTTATCATAATATTTGTGTTAGGCTTAAATCGAAGAATTAAGTTTTAATATATATATTATATTAGTCGTATATCAAAACGGAAAAGAAGAAGAGCTGCTTATTAAATTACTAATTTGTTATTTTATTTAATTTAAGGAAATTGTAACAGCTATTAATATTAATAAGTGTAAGCTCAGTTGATTTTCTATTATTAATAATTAAAAGATAGTTATTTTTATTTTTTGCACATAAATAAATATATTAAATAAATTGCATTGCGTTGATTTATTTAATTGTCCGTTCTGAGTTAAGCCTGACTTTGTGTACTAATCTCCGTAACATTGTATGCTTAAGCTATGTCAATGTTTTTACATCGAATATTTAAATATTATGAATAATAATAATTTGCATCCGAATCCGAATCCGAATTTGCATTGCGAATATGCTTACTATGAAAATTTACGTCTGAATTTGGCCAAACGGGTAAATGTACATTAATGTAGTAGTAGTACTATATTTTGTTTCGATAGTTCGAATACAATATTTCTATTGTGCAGGATATCGTCCAAAACAAAAGCTAAGGCGCAACTTTTTTAGACAGCGCGTGTGTGGCGCGGAAATGTTTTTTCTTTTAATCTTTTTACTAATCTAAAACTAAGCAAGGCCAGTGGCTTAACATAACGAGCGAAATGGATAACGATGAGGTTGCCAAATGGGGGCAAAATCATGAACTTATCTCAGCTCACCTGAGTTTCTCGTTATACGGTATGGTAATGTCCATTGAATCACTCTTGTGTGTGCCCGATTGACCACCATGACGTCAGAAAAAAATGCCAGAATCATCCCGTACTATAATAGGATTATTTGCAGTACGGCAACGTTGTTCAGAGACTTCAATTCTACCTGTGATGAATTTTGATTGCATCAATATGATTACATAGTTGTTTTATGTTTTTTAATTTATTTAAATTAACAAATATGCTTAAAGTACGTACCTAAACCACATATATTCAAATATATTATTTAGTCCATACATGCAAATCGCATTAGTGTGCTATTTCGTACTGTCGCATAGATAATAACATAATGCGAATCCATACAAATTAATTTATCCATATTGATTTTAACGCCAAAGCCGATTGTCTGTGGAAATAAGGTTTCTATCAAATAATTCAGCATAAAGAAAATCGAAATGTTAGAAAAAGTACTTCATTTATAATTTAACTTAATTTGTATTTTTTGTTTAATTGAACGAATGAGCCGAAATAATAAAAACGCACTATTATTATGTATCTTTTTACTAAAACCAACACGTTTATGTATTGAATAATGTGATTATGTATTTAATAAATATACTCTTATTAGCCATAGCCACACGACCCACTGCTAGGCAAATGCCTTCTCTTGTCTCTAGGAGAAGGATTGGAGTTTATTTCACCATGCTCATCTAATACGAGTTAGTGGATACGCGTTTCATCCTACGAAAGTCTGCAACAATTACGAATGTTAGCCTTTGTTTACGTGTATACATGTTATTCGGGTTGTCAGTAGCAACTGTCTGTATTAAATAAACTGGCTAGTAAATGAATGTTTATTTCATGTTGGATGGCCGGAAAGGTTCTATAAATGACAATTTTGCATTCAAAACATATTAATAAAAAAAATACTTATGAAGTAATTTCAGGTTCAGGTGAGTTCATAGATATGAATACAATCCGGTTAAATACTATTTTTGTACTGGAGTACTATTTCGGTTTGAAGGATTAGTGAGACAGTATTATTACAAGGGAAAAAATATGTATTCTATAGTTGTAAGTGAATCGACGGAGTTAGTT
This sequence comes from Nymphalis urticae, assembly GCA_905147175.2. Taxonomy (NCBI): domain Eukaryota; kingdom Metazoa; phylum Arthropoda; class Insecta; order Lepidoptera; family Nymphalidae; genus Nymphalis; species Nymphalis urticae. The sequence goes on along the minus strand of LR989987.1, from coordinate 9,279,317 downwards.
ACATGTGTACCTAACTCTGTAAAGGGTCTGTGCACCATTCGCACACTTCAAATTCTACCATCAAAATGTTGTAATCCGGATTGAAGGCTGAGTGAGCCAGTACAAACACAAGTAATATAACATCTCAGTCCTCAAGGTTGGTGACGCATTGCTGATGCAAGGTATGGTTGAATAAATCTTATATCATTACCATCAGGTTGCCTATTCTCCAGTATGCTTACATATTATAATAAAATAAGTACAAGTTTTTGTAAAGTCAGTGTCTATTTTCAAACTAAACTACTTAATGGCTATTGCTAGGATAAAATACTCGTCTGCCTTCTTTTTATAAATAAAAAAAAAAATTCAATTATCAAAATGTCAGAATTATCAATACAATTACTATATCTAGAAATACTTAGAAAGTTGTTTATAGCTGGATTAAAAGTCTATTGTTTTCCACAAATATTTGCGACGTAAACAAATAGATACCCAGTTAATGGCATTGACGGACCATCAAACTGCGACGGACGATTAACCCAAATATTGAAGCTCAGACTAAACATTTACATCGGTCGGTTTGTGTGGCCGTAACGAGGATTCGTTAGCTTATTACGTATGAATATTGTTTCAGTTATTTCGGTCAATATTGTGTACTATAATAGCGTACAAACTAATAATTTTGTTGAACCAATTACACCATTAAAACTTCACTAATTAATACACACATCAAGAATCATAGTGTTAATAGTCACTATTAATATTTCATAGTTAAAGGAAATTATGTTCAAGGTATTGTGGCTCGTAAGTAGTCAGTAATGTATAAATATTATTCGGCCTAAATAATATATTTTGGTTCATGCAAATATTGTACGTTATTTCAAAGATCCTTTGACAGAACGTTTATATCCAAACCGAAACAATCACAACAAATACAGAACAGTTGCGATGCGCTATAAATCACTCGGATAATTGGAAATGTTTTCTTATTGTAGTAACGTAAATCGTCAGGGTTGGTTGTGACGTACGTGATGACTGACGACTGACGTGTGATAAGAAACAGTGAATACGTTGATTTTTTTAAACGAATATTCTTTTGTGCTTTATATTATAAATGAGCTGCGACGCTTCGGTTTGGACTTATCTCTTGGTTTCTTTTTGATTCAAAAAAGTTATTATTTCGACAAGAAAATAAGAATACACCAATTCTCTCCCGTGGATCGTCAATCAAGGCTCCGTTTATAATATTTCTTCCTGTCCTATTTGAAATGTCAGGAGTTAAAATTTAATTGACTCAAAAATGCTGAATAGGTGTCAAGGCTATGATCATGGCGCCAATATGAAAAAGGACGTTGAAAAACGTTTCCTTATACATGGCTAGGACATGAAAGTTCAATTTATGTCGCGGGAATTTAATTGTTGCATTCATGTATTGAAGTAAAATAAAAATATTTTTTTATGAAAGTAGGTTTTTATAAGCACTTTGGACAATCATGTTACGGGATTAAATTGAATGTAACCGTCTCCGTTCGGGAAGCAGATTATACCGAAAGGAACTGACAGGAAACCCAGCACGTACTTTAGATAACTAATCAGCGAATAGGAACTGTTCGCTTTTATATAATATACATTTTTAACAGTTCATGTACTATGAAATGAGCCTTATCTATTTTTATTTTTTAACATTAGTTTTGTATGTATTAATAAGCAGAGTAAATAATATAATATGAAAAAGGGATATTGATTGAAATTAGATTTTAATTGACTACAACAGTTGTTATTTTTAGAACTGCTGTTTACTCTTCAATTGTCTGATGTTTTAAATATTTTGAATAATTTGGCATGAGATGATAGAGCGGAAAAATATACAAACGTCGCTTTAACTACGTACCTCAAAAGATTGGCACGTTATAAATTGCAAGCGTTTAAATATAGACCTATAGTGACACAATACAATTAAAAGTGAATTTTAATGCAACTGTTAAATATATGTGTGGATTTTTTTAATTTTTGAAAACCAAGTTTTGAAATTTTTCACTTTTCAGAATGAACTATGTATGCTAGAGCCTGTTTTTTTTATATTTTTCATATGATGTTATTGTTCATATGAGTCGGCACTTTAAGTCAAAATATTCTTTATTCAAGAAGGTAACTCTTATAAGAACTTTTGAATCCCCATCGGAATGTAAATTATATCGAGAATAATAGATAAAAAACTCATTAGATATCAAATATTTACTTAAACCCATCCAAAGCGTGCGTGTAATACCAAAGGCCGCGTATGGCCTGCGGACATACACCATACACAGGCATCCAAACGACTAGTGGCGTGTCGTAGCGGCCACATATCTCCCATTAGTTTCAGTTAATAATCGTTTGTTGTCTCTGTCTATCTTTGCTTTCTTCGCTTCTTTATAATCTATATCGTGTTTAGCACTATAAATTAATCTGCAATGCGTTGGACCAGCGAAGTGATAAAAGCTCCTGCTTGCCTGATAAAGCCTAACAAAATTGGGTTGATGGGCCGCCTGATGGTAAGTGGTCATAACATGTGTGACATTTATTCATTAATATTGGGAATTAAGATGTTATGACCCTTGTGCTTAAAGTTTTACTAGCTCACTCACCTTTTCAACTGGAACACAAAAATATCAATATTGCTGTTTGCTGGTAGAATAAGTGATTAGTAAGTGGTATCTGCCCAGACGAGCTTGCACCAAGTAAACTTGTAAATGTAGCATAAAGCGATATTTTTGCTTGAGTCTTGCTACAACTTCTTAGTATAAAAAGTATGTAATGTTCAGTAGACGATATATAAACGCTTTAAATATCTTACTAGTAGGTGTTTTTTGCACCAAGCCGGCACGAAATATATTATTATACCGCCTGACATAACTAAATTTTACGAGTATGAACAAACTCGAAACTTATCGCAAATGATCATGTAATGACAAAGTGATATGCGACATTGACTATAATATATTATAACATTAAAAAGATAGAACGAAAATGCTCACTATCTCGGAAGCCATGGCTCCACCATCAGAAGTGGACCATAGTGATATAGCAGAAACCCCTGCGAGTTATGTTCGAATATTTTTGTTACGTAACGTTTATACAAAACTTTTTTTAGATCACCACGAACATGTTAGACGGATACAATGTTCGTTACATATTTGTTTATACATGCTATAATAAAAAAAATCTGATGATAAGTGGTCACCAACGACCATAGACATTGGTATTGAAAGAAATGTCAACCATCGCTTACATAGCCAATGCGCCACCAACCATGGGAACTAAAATTTTATGTCCTTTGTGCCTGTAATTACACTGGCTCACTCACCCTTGAAATCGGAACACATCAATATAAAGTACTGCTGTTTTGTGGTAGAATATTTGATGAGTGGATGGTACCTACCCAGGTGAGCTACCCTATACTTAGGAAATATGTTCGTTAACATGTATACGTGTATTATACTTTCTCTACTAATATGAACTATTACTATATTTGACTTCTAGTAAAAACTATTCTCAGTTAGCTTGTCATATTTTAATTAGTAGTAAATAAAAAACGATTATTTCTTTTTTGATTTACAATAAGTGAACGTATTTAAGATATTAATACGATTATTTAATTTGATGACAAAAACAACAACGTTGACGTAAACATTGAGCGTGATTTTGGCAATGTTGGCCGCCATTACAAACGACTGTCATCGTTTCAAAATTAAATTGTAATATGCATTCAACTTAAAGGTATTTTTCTTAAGAAATACAATGTATTTGAATAGCTGGAAATATTCGTGGTTTAACGCTTTACCAATATTTTACAATAGCATTCGGTTTACGCATACTGGTATTTATTAATATTATTTTTACGTGGGTTGTCGGCGTAGAAGAACGGCGTGATGTAAATTGTGGATTATAAAGTTATTAAATTTACGATAATGGCGTTTATGCCATTAACGATAGGAAGTTAAAATGTTCACCTGTTCTGTTTGACAGCTACTAGAAATTTTGATAGATTAGCTCTCTTAGAAGTATTAAATTTCGAATAAATAACATAAATAAAATTACGTCAACCTTAAGAGTTGATTTTTTTACATGTAGTGAAATTATTTATTTATTTTCTTTTTTTTTGTTTTAATGTTTTATTGATTACAAAGTAGTTAAAAATGTAGATTTCTTTCCTATTTTTTAACACACAACGACGATTTTAACTCTCAATATTTGAATTTACGCCGATATGTAAGGTTTTTTGGTTTGCAATTATCTTACTATGTAGTTATTCCACTGATTAAGAAAAAGATGATAGAGATGATATGTGATATGATGATAGAGATATAGAAATATATTGGTCTAGAAGCGATTTAGCCTGTCTACATTATTAAATCCCATTTTACGTAGTGACAATATGTACCTATTTTTTTTATAATTGATAGAATAACAATAAATCGAAACTCATAATAACGAAGGCCTTATATACATATGCATCGAATGAAATTGATTGAAATTGATGCGTTACAAAACACCATTTATTCCACATATAATGTCCCCTTAGAACGCGAAGATTTGTCGTAATTTGGGCAAAGATTTCCCAAAAAACATCAAATTTTACACTTTATTTGAGTTATTTTCGATTTCATTTTGTACAAAGCGTGCCAAGGTTTGCCTTTCGGCTTATTTCTTTGGTTTCAAACTGTTGCAGCAACATTATATTATAGCCTACGTTTTGATTGTCATCTTGAATCCCATTACAATGTATATATTTGTTATTATTATTGTTGTTTATATTTTCTGTGATTATTGACAAGTGAATTTAAAAAGCGTTCAAAATACATTCCTTTTTAATAAAAGCCAATATTTCGATATCGTATTACGATACGCATTCATTTTATGTCATGCATCAAAGATACGCCCACAAAGTTCAATCTGTTTAAAGGAACTCGCTGAGACTTTATTGATACAAATTGTAGTAATTATTTAATTAGGGATACATACATGCTTTAATTTAGGTTTTTTTTAGTTTAAGCTCTCACGCGTTTCATTGTTAGAACCTGTCTTGTTAATTGTCGTATTGGATGTATAACAATTACTGTTATATAAGAAAAATAGCGCGATAATATAGTTGTTATTTGATGATTAAAAGAAATATATGATAATCAATTACTAAATATAGTGACTATTCTCTGGAATAATATTACTTACCTAATATAATATTTCAATTCATGTAAAATTTTTATACATTTCCTGTGTTTTTTTCATAGTAAAGTACGGTAGTTCTGTTTCAAATATATTTATTATAGATATTGGTAGGTAATAAGCTCCAAGGTATATAACGTCTTTGCTCTAGATGGTTAATATCATATATATGTTGGTTCCTTCAAATCCTGAGTAAACAGATTTCTTCTAGGCAAGCGTGCTACATCCTGGACCGTGTCGATTGTTTACATCGGGCAAACGCTGGCCTAAATGAGATGAAAAAATAACCATATGAAATCAACTTTAAATTTGTGCTAATTATGGATTGGTTTATTTGATTATGAAAACATGTGAATTTATTATTATATTTCCATGATCATGAGTTCCATGGTTTCCTAAGAACTACTTCATTACCATATTCTGATAAAACTTGTCGTATTGTGTAGGTATTTCGAGTATACCTCCATGTAAACTCATGTCATCTTTAGACCCAGATAATAACAGCAATTCTATACAACGAGACAGGTTATAAGTATTTTTAACCTCTATTAGTGAGGCGACCTTGTATGTATTCTTGTGTTGGAACAATTTGAAAAAACATTATAGTTGTCTGAAACGTATGACAATTGAGTACTCATCGTATTGTAAAAAATAAAATAAATAAGCGCTTTTTGTATTTATTCTGGATATTTGTAATGTTCCGTTTCAAGAACTTATTAATATTATTTTATAATTCTTATATTACTTTGTTTTTCGCCTTCTTTCTAAGAAAATAATCATTCCAAAACGGCCAAACGGGTTAAATTTATATTATATTTTTAATAGAAGAAGCATTACACTAATTTATTGACAATCATAGTAAAAACTACCAAATGATCTAAGAAAAACCACCAAAAGAAATTCAAACAAATTTCAAAAAAATGCGATTAATTTTGTAATTGTTTTCAATTTTCAATACGATACCGGAGTGTAATGCATACAAAATTACTAATATCACATCTATTTTAAATATACAGTATTTATTTACAAAATCTATTTAACAAAATAAGAGATTTTTTTGGTTATTTTGCTGAAAGTAAAAGGAATTTGCTTGTTGTTTGTTGAAAACATCTCCCACAACCTACACTTGCTCATTAATTTAAACAAAATATGACTTAAAAGTCAAGATCTAATAATTTTTCAAGACTTTTCGTTATTGCAAGCATGTTCTGTGATGAAAGTGTGAGAATTTTATTTTTTTACAATCTATATCAAACTGCGCTGAAGCAAATTTTCTAAATCCTTATATGTGCCGCAATAATGGACCTATAGATCTTTCTTGTATACTATCTTTAAATGTTTTAAGCTATAGCAGCCCTATTTTAAGTGCATGTCCCCAGTGTGCGGGAAATATTGGTACTAAGTAGTGGCAGGAAATTGCTTCCGATAAGTCATCTTGCCTAGTCTTTAGTAGAGCTAGTTATATTTCTGTAAAGCAATATTGTAAACACAATTTAGAAACCCGATGATGAACTAAGACGTTATATTTAAAAATTAGACTTATTTTAATACAATAATTTAATTTACATAGTAATTCATTCTTTCTTCTGAAAACCTAAACTATTACTAAAATGCTTTATTAATTCAAATATTGGATCGTTCTAATGTTTTCTTCGCTCACGATCAGATAGAGAACAAAAATTCGTTCAAGGTCAACGAAACAATGCGCTAATAGACAACTTACGATGCGCGTAAACGTCTAACGACATTTTAAATATTCACACATTTTAGATTTTCACTTATCTACAGTTTAGTCAGAAAAATAAAAATGAAAAGTGAACGTTAATGGAACACGCTGGGTTCAAATTCAGAGATGCATAACTAAGCTTTCAGCTCCAGCAGCAGTATTCAGCAGCAGCTGGATAATTTGTGCAAAAATGTTCATTTTACACTAAGCGGCGAAGGAAATTATTATCACGAAATAATTCTTTAATTTATATACCATCAATCCGCAAAGAAACAGCGTAGTGGAATAAGCTCCAAACCTTATCTTAAACTCCACAAAACTAGAGGGGACCTTGGCATTTGATTTTTTGATAGTTGTCATGGGGTGATTCTGAAACTATTTCGATACTGGCACCGTGTCCCAACCATGTCCAATCCATTGCCTAAATCATTAAATGATTAACTTATGTTATATTCCTAAATGCTGCCAGAAATACGATTAAAGCGCATATGAATTAATTTGTATATGGTGATAGTATGTGATCGTAGTGACTTCAAGCGGGAAAACTCGGAACTATTTACAACCGATACCAAAATATACTCGTGGTGTAACATGAAAAAAATTCCAATGAGGCAAATTAGATGGCGTCGCGCACGTTTTTTTGCGTAAGAATATATCTTTAGTAAATTGGTGTTATAGATTGGATTTGTCAGATAAATAATTAATAAAATAATATCTCTGTTGCATCTCTGCGTATACAATCATTGGTTTAGGGCTTTATGCGAGTTCTTGAAGGGTCCTACCACTCAGCCAAACAAATTTTCAGAAACAAAGTGAGTGAGCCAGGACAATAATTGCAAGCACAAGGGAGGGTAAATAACATCATAGTTTCTATTTAATAATAGAAATGTTTTAAAAACTATTTTATTTACTTATATAAATGTATTGATGAATATTAATGAAATAATGCGTATTTAATTATTTATTAGTGAATTTAAAATTAAACAGTCATTATGACTACAATGGAAAAATATACCTACAGTGTTTTGAATTTGTCGTTTTTATATAAATACTAAATAGAAAAACAAGGGGTTAAATATAGGTGGCGTTTATCTCAGCCATTTGAGATTTGCAGATGATATCGTTGTACTTGCCGAAACACCTAGGGAACTCGAAATAATGATACATTCGCTTGACGAAGAAAGTGCTAGGGTTGGACTAGAAATGAATGCCTCCAAAACAAAAATAATCACGAATAGCCAACGTCTTCCTATCAGTTCAAATGGTAACCTCATAGAATATGTGGACAAATACATATACTTGGGAAAACAGGTATCCTTCAATAAATCTAATAATGAAGAGGAAGTAGAAAGGAGATGTAAAATAACTTGGAACAAATTCTGGTTCCTAAAGGAAATTCTAAAAGGAGATTTTACATCAACCATTAAAAAAACTGTAATTGATACCTGTCTTCTGCCTAGCTTATTGTATGGCTGTCAAACATGGGTTTACACACGTAAAGTGAAAGAAAAAATAAGATCAACACAGAGATCAATGGAGAGAAGTACACTAAACATTAGAAAAATACATAAAATAAGGTCAGAAATCATCAGGCAAAAAACTAAAGTAACGGATGCTTTAACACAAGCTTTAAGATTAAAATGGCAATGGGCTGGTCATATCTCAAGGCTTAAAGACAACAGATGGACAACAAAAGTGACATGCTGGGAGGGGCCAATAGGGAAAAGAAGCATCGGCAAACCAACAAAACGGTGGGCTGATGATATCGTTAAGAAAGCAGGGCAAGACTGGATGACTCTGGCCAGAGATAGAGGATTCTGGAAGGAGAAAGAGGAGGCCTTCACCCAATCGGGATCCACATTACAAGATAATAACTAACCACACTAATACTAGATTAATAAGTTAAAATATATACTAACACGACTAAGAAACATTCGAATTATAAACATTTTAATGTGGAATAAAAGGCTTACTATACTATACTATACTATATAAATACTAATTTGTTTTTGTTCGTATTGTCGACTCAATCTAATAAACGATGCGAGAATGTAAATACATTCTCGCATCGTTTATTAGATTGAGTCAAAACTTTGTACAGTTTTTGTTGGCGCTTGCATTAAGGTTTCTGGTATAGAAGGATCAATGTGTAATGGTGGTATTATCATTAATGTATATGGTGGCGCGGGTTTTTAAGTTACAGCGCGATACGTATTATGATACATAAGTGTATTGCGAACAAGTGCCCTTTTTGTTCCCTGATGATGGACTGGCAAAATCGGCATTAGCGGAAACAGTTCAGACAGAAAAACCCAAAATTTTTATTGATCCACGGTTCAGTCCCAGGGTCTCGGGATCACTGGCCTTAAAAGATACCGTACCGTACCGTAACAGCCTGTGAATGTCCCACTGCTGGGATAAAAGGCCTCCTCTCCCTTTTTGAGGAGAAGGTTTGGAGCTTATTCCACCACGCTGCTCCAATGCGGGTTGGTGGAATATATATGTGGCAGAATTTCAGTGAAATTAGACATATGCAGGTTTCCTCACGATGTTTCCCTTCACCGTAAAGCACGAGATGAATTATTATCCCAAATTAAGCACATGAAAATTCAGTGGTGCTTGCCCGGGTTTGAACCCACGATCATCGGTTATGATTCACGCGTTCTTACCACTGGGCCATCTCGGCTTTTTGGGCCATCTCCGCTTCTAAAAGATACGAGTAGCTACTATTAGCTTAGTATAGACACCCAATGATACAGTAAATAATAAAAATATTATATATTTAATAAAAATCCGCATGGAGTTGATATTCTACATTCTCGTTACGTTTATCAGTAGCAGCTTGCGGTTTAATGCGATTGTGTACTAATTACAAGCGAGCTAGGTATCCGAGGGACCATAATTATTGACCTACTTTCGTAATAAGGCAATACTCTATTTCGCTTCGCTTATTTATAGGGGTACCGGGGTAGGGTATCGTAAAACACATTTCATAAATAAATAGGACAGAAATTTTATTACGTCGAACTATAAACACAAATAACATAAGACACAAAAGCATTCAAAAAAATCTTTAGAGCATATCTTGATTTGAATTCGCGATTTTATATTCTCTAGATTAAATAGCTAAGATAGTTCACCTTGAACGTTATTTTAATAATTTTAAAAAACTAAATTAAAACAGCAACGCAAAAGTCGTGAGGCTTGAATGAATTAAATGATTTGATGACAACGGTCAACGGTCAGGTGTCGTAGTAACAAGACGAACTTGTACGAAATAATACCGCTTTCGATTAAAGACAGTTATGTATAATAATTCATTTTCATATCCAGACAGTTTATGTATTAACAGACCATTTTTTGGCGTTTAATTTATAATGGGATCCAGCCCCCACATTGCCAGACAGAAGCAATGACATTGTTTACTACCTGCCAAAATGTCGTTGACACTGAGTTACACCTTGCATACTGCGTAGTTGTCATGACGATACGTTTCAAAATAACGTTAGTTTTAATTAAAGTTAAATTTGAAACGGTTTTTTTTAACCATGACTCATGGTCATTTGTTTTATATTTAAATGTTTTAAAAGTAGGAATTCAAAGTTGATTTTAAATAATCTTAGAAAATTAATAAGTACTTAGTAAAGGTTCTTATTTTGCCCAATATGTTTGTATTTAAATATTAAAATAGTTTGATTTTAAATAAATAATTAGAACGTGTTTACTGTGCACTGTGCATGTTTTAGGCTTTTAACTTTGCACCAACTTATTATTATTATTACTTTGATTACAATTGACTAATAATAATAGATTTATCACTCATTTATCATTAATATGTATCATATATTAAATTTATATAAAAAAATAATTAAAAGTCGGAATTTATTTATATCGTCTGTTGAATTTCATTTCACACGTTTGCAATTTATTAACACATTACAGTTTTCAAACGTACCTTAGATAATAAAACGATCTAGTTTGCGCTTTGCGAATGACAGATGAATTTATAAAGTTTTAATGAAGACGTTTTAGATTTCTTTAACAAGAAGGAGAGTTAAGCTTAATTGAGTTTGCTCTCCGAACATCATCACTTTTAATTAGTTTCCTAACAACAAACATAATTAAATAACGATGTTAAACTTAATGAACGTTATATTATGAGTATATTTGACATTCGTATCAGTCGTTCGCTCTTGACAGAGTGGTCGTGGTTGACGATGATGCATCGTTTTTGGCTAATGTAGCCCCCGCTATGTGTCTCCATTTGATGCGGTCTTCAGCATCTCTAAAACATTGGACTATGGAGGTCTGTGTTGTAGCTTTTATAATGTCTGTCCAACGCTTGGGTACTCGACCGCGCGACCGCTTGCCTTCTACTTGCCCTTGGACAACGAGTCGTTCCATGGAGTGTTCATTTCGAACAATATGTCCGAAGTATTTGAGAATTCGTGTTTGCACAGTCGACGATAGTCTTTTTTTGATTTTTAGTTCCTCCAAGATCGAGATGTTAGTCCGAAATGCTGTCCAAGGGATCCGCAGCAGTCGCCGCCAACACCACATTTCGAGTGCGTCAATTTTGCGTCGGTCTTTCTGTCGAACCGTCCATGTTTCTGCGCCGTAAAGAAATATAGGGAAGACTAGGCTTCTCATCAGGCCGACTTTGGTGGCTTTTGTTATATTGCGGTTGCACCAGACTTTTTTTAGCTTATCAACAGCAGACCTTGTGATAGCACATCTCCTTCGAATCTCGTCCTCACATCCACCCGTGTTCGTGATTGTGGAGCCGAGGTACACGTAGCTTTGGACTACTTCACAGTTGCCAATCAAAGATATATCTGGCCGATTCAGTTCAGCACGGTCCACGATCATCATCTTGGTTTTGATTCTATTGATCGCAAGTCCGAAGGAGAGGCTTATTGTCTCCAGGCGTGTCAGCAAGTGTTCCATGTCTTCTTTTGTTTGAGCGAGAAGAGTAGTGTCATCGGCGTATCTTAAATTGGATATCTTACGACCTCCTACTGAAACCCCCTTGTCCCCTTGCTCCAAAAATATTCTCATAATACACTCCGTATATATGTTGAATAGGAGTGGAGAGAGTATGCACCCTTGCCGAACACCAGCATGTGTCTGAAAGCTTTTTGAGTCAATGTCGTCTATTCGAACAGTCGCAGTCCCGTCCTCGTATAGTCGGCAAATGAGACGAACAAGGTGGTTAGGTACTCCCATTTGTATGAGTACGTCCCATAACTTGTGCCATTTCACGGTGTCGAAGGCCTTGCGAAAGTCGACGAAGCAGATATAGAGCGGGCTGTTAAACTCTCTAGACTTTTCGATTATTTGTCGAAGAATTAAAATCTGCTCCCTTGTCCCTCGACCCTTGATGAATCCTGCTTGCTCCATAGCTATTTCAGGTTTCAGAAAAGCTTGAAGTCTGGTGTTGATGATATGAAGGAGTACTTTGCTGGCGTGTGATATTAAGGCTATTAGTCTGTAGTTGTTGCATTTCTTTGTTGATCCCTTCTTATGCAGTGGTATAAACACGGAGTGTGCCCAGTCTTTTGGCCACGTTTCTGTTTCCCAGACACGATTACAGATAGTGTGTAGCATATCAACTCCGTATTCACCCATTGCTTTGAAGATTTCTATTGGGATTTCGTCAGCTCCTACAGCTTTATTCCTCTTCAGGTGATCGATTGCGGCTCGAACTTCACTTTTCAGTACAGCTGGTTCCATGGTATTGTATGCAGTCTGTGAGAAAAACTTGCACGATAATCCCATGTTGTCATCTGTAAATAGTTGCTCGCAATATTCTTTCCACACACCAACAATATCCTTGATTTCGGTTACAGTAACTCCATTCAAATCCTCGATAGCCCAGCTTTTAAGTTTAAATTGACGAGTTATGCTACGAATCTTCTTATACAAGTCTTTCGTTTCGTTGCGTTCTGCGTTTTTTTCTAACTCTAGACAGATGTTTTTGAGATAGTTGTTACTATCTTTGCGAGAAGAAGATTGAATCTGCGCACTCATCAAATTTAAGTCTTGGACAGATGTACCCTTGGCTTTCATCTCACGGCGTTTCTCAACGAGGCGCCAGGTGTCGTCTGACATCCAATGCTGGTGCTTAACCTTAGTTCGGGTAGGCTGTGTTAAGTGAACAATTATTTTTATTTGCTCTTTTGCAGATTGCCAGAGTGAGTCAGGATCATCGCCTAGTGCTTTGGATTTCCATGTATCAACTGATAGTTGGTTAATAAAAGCAGTTTGGTCCACTATTTCTAGCTTCTTGCTAGATTTGCGAGGTATGGAGTTACGTAACTTAAGTTTGAGGTTGCATACGAGAAGTTGATGGTCAGACTGACAGTCAGCTCCAGGCAGTGTGTGTGCGTTCGTAATTGAGCTTCGCCATCTAGATCTTATAAGTATATAGTCAATCTGATTCCGATGTTTTCCATCAGGGGTCGTCCAGGTATACAGTCGTCTGTGGTGTTGCTGGAATACTGTGTTCATGATGGTGAGGTTGTTGTCAGCTGCGAATTGGAGTAATCTCTCCCCTCTAGCATTTCTTTGGCCGAGACCATACTTGCCTACAATATTCCGCAAGCCCACATCCATCCGTGTATCACCCACCTTTGCATTAAAATCGCCAAGTATAATCAGCAATTCTCTATTTGGTATTGTTGCTATTGAAGATTCAATGTCATTGTAGAAACTTTCTACATCTTCATCTGTCGCCGCGCTGGTGGGTGCATATACCTGTATAATATTCAACGGGGTGGGAGATGCACCGAGCTTCAATGTTATAATTCTGTCGCTGACAGGGTTATAACCTAGAACTGCTTTAGTCCATTGTTTGGGAATTGCAATGGCCACTCCAGCGTGACTACTGGAACTGTGTCCTGAATAATAGATGGTATGTTTAACTAAGTCTCGGTGGCCACTATTTTTCCAGTGAGTTTCGCTTAAACCGGTAATAATGGAGTCACATCGTTGGAGCTCATGATCCAAGATGTGTAATTTACCCTCATCAAGGAGTCCTCGTACATTCCATGTGCCTATACGGGTGTTCTTGCGCAATTGGAATTGTCTTCCAGTCGCATGCTTTCCGGGGGATGCCTGGTTGTCTACATTCCCCCGGCCGGTAGCCAATTTCACACTTTGAGTCCCGGAAAACCCAGAGCGCCGGTCGCTACGCGGATCATCAGGCAAACGTACGTATCTCTTGTCTTGCATTTTCATCGTACAACTCTCGTGGGAATAGATAATGTAGTAGTATCCCGTTGCTTTCTACATCGCGGTACTACAGACTTGGTGCCCGTAGAAATCTGTTAGTGAACCGATTCAAAACATATGGTTCTTGCGCTTCACCACAGTACTGATGGTTACCGCTGCCCTCCACCAGGATTCAGGTACTACGCCCCTGTGGCTCGCCTCCTCCGCTGGTTAGACCGTACCGACAACTATTGTCTCCGCTCTTCTCCATCGTTGAGGTCTTCACCCGTAACCCTGGGCACAGGTTCTGCGTTATACCCCGCAGAGCTGGGTCCCTGCTGAACTTCGCCATCTAAACACTCCGGCTTACTGGAGTGTAAGATGCCCACCCCCGCGACGTGGACGCGCCAGGCAGGAATTGCCCAAGTGAAGAGTAAAGAAGGTGGCTCTACTCTCCCAGGGGCCGAGTTAATGGACATGTATGATCCCATGCCCAAAGGCATTCCACCAACCCGCACTGGAGCAGCGTGGTGGAATAAGCTCCAAACCTTCTCCTCAAAAAGGAAGAGGAGGCCTTTAGCCCAGCAGTGGGACATCCACAGGCTGTTACGGTATATCACTTAAAATACATTCATCGATAAAGCGTAACATCGTAAGTCGATTTTAAATAATTGACGAGTGAGATACGAAGTGGGTTCTCACAGAATGTTACAGCTGTGGTCGGTGGATCGTATTAACAATATTTAATATACACAGGTAGGTTTACCAATAATTTGCTTTCTTTACAGAAGAGTTAATATTATTTATTTTAATACGCGTTTTACTACTTCTACACTATTATACCAATATACAATATACTGTTCTTTGATACATAGAACGTACTGTCGTATTTTCAATCTTACGTTTCAAATTCCATATGACAGTTCCCGAATGTGCTTCGCGCATTTGCAACTCTACCCTATTAGATACATTAGATACCCATGAAGAAACTTCTCCGCTTTATATTCACACAAAACCACCACAACGCGAACCATTGTGGAGCATATAATTTGGATGCTCTTAGAGCTTAATTGTACGTTACGGAAGGATGTACTACTAAATAAATTGCAGGGGCGTGGATTACTATCTATATTTTCGCAAACATGGTGAAAATGCTTATATTTTTAATTAGAAGTTTAGGGAGCAAATTTATGACGAGTACCTAGTAGTACCTATAAGAGACTTATGTAAGCTAATTGTCATTTTTGACATATAACCGATTTTTGTGTTCCTCAGTTAGTTATAGATTTAACTCTTTATTACCTACTATATTAGTGCCTCTCACAAATTATGTCATTTTAATATAGTCTTAGTTGACTACAAAAACAAATGACAAAAACTGGTTAATTAAAATATATTATTTATAATACAGTACTGTAAAAGCATCCTTGCCATGTCGGCCAGTATTGTGTGTGTTGTGGAATCTATTATATATCAGTGGTACAAAGTTACTAAATGAAACTGTTTTGGTTGCCATACCCAGATGGGTCTGCGTAAAGCCTTTAATAAAATTATCTTGTAATCCGTCTACTTAACAAGCTATAGAATATTTTCAGGGAACCGAATCGAGAGTAATCAGAACGGTCTTGGGTCTTTCTGAGGAAATTTTGACAATACAGAGCTAACAATTCGACTATCAAAAATTCTTTACTACGGTATTTAGTTATTTGACAAAGAGTAATTAGTTTTTGTGCGAATAGTGAATCTTTGTTTACATATCCGATAGCATTTATTGTTACTAGACGGCGCTGTTTTAATTCCATACAAATCGCGGTTAACGTCAATGCTATCCAGTGAAAGAACTCACATCTTTGCTGAAACATGATTGTCATTGTATGAATTTGATCATATACATTCTTGGCTATAGGTTTAACGCTGCGTATGACCACTTCCTACATTTCCGATTAATTACCTACGACTACGTCATTTAATAGTGTGGTAAGAGCCTAATAGGTAGCTCGATCCTCTTGGCTGACTGCTCATAAAGTCTAGTACCATCGGTGAGATAAATCTTAGTATAACAGAACATATTTTGAGTATGTCAACCTATTTATGACGTTAAGTAAAAGTCTATTTAATAGTAGTTGTAAATATTGCAAGGATAAAAAAATATATAAAAAAATGGTTTCTTATTATAGTTTCTAAAATTAATGAATAGCCTATTCCAAGCGTTTAATTGTATCTAAGTATATTATATTATTTTTTAATTACGTTATTAATGGCTTTGTGACTGTGCACCCTTTTTATCTTTTTTATTTGTACGAGTCACATATTCATTTTAGGTTTTACCTAATTGCAAAAAGTTACATAAATATTAACTTTTATTTTCTTTTAATGTCAACATTATGAACAATGCATAAAATGTCTTCTTAATTAAAAAAAAATATCAACTCAAAATTTCGGGTTTTTTAAATTAGTTACAACGAAATTCTTAGGTGTACTGTCTACTGTCGCTTACGTCACTTTTATATTATAGGATGTCTTGAAACGATTAGTGTGGCGTAGGGTATGACATGCGTTCCGACAGTTTGTATGAGGACTTATTACTGTATATATTTATATTGTGGTTAAGTTCTTTTTTATTCAGTTACGTGCTTATTATAATATTTTAGTTTCTAGTTTATTATTTCCAAAGATTCAACATTTGAATCCGAATGTACACGTATAAAGTATCGTAAACGCTCCTACGTGTTTCTCCGCCTTCCATTGCACTTCAGGCTCGCACACGGAACACCCGCGCCGGGAATATTTGGGCAATTTGCAATATTGCCGTTTTGTTCTTTGCAAGTGTATTCTAATTATAAAATTAATTTCCGTATTGTATCCCGTTTCCGTTAATATGGCCGACACCGACGAAAAGGGGTTTCAGGTAAAATTTCAGATTTGTTTAGTAGAAATTGTATTATTTCAATAAATATATTTGTTATTTACATTTTAGATAAATCAATTACTTTTTAATGGTATTTATTTTAGTGTTCCCCTATTAAAAATTTTCTTTTATCTTAAATAATTAAGCAATGGTGTTTGTTTCTTCAGACAAATTTAATATATTTGTTCGCACTAAAAATATATATGAATAAAAAATTATAAATTAAATAAATATTCATATTTTAATAATAAATACGGTATCATCATATTATGTAATGTTATAGTACTATTATAAATAAAAATAAAAGCTCCACGTCATACTTACAGGGAAGCAAAAAATGATTTAAAACGTTTATTTATATCAAGCAAGTTATTGTCCTTGATTACACTTACAAATATTAAGAATGTTTTCAGAATTTTTTTAGATAAAATAATTCATAACTATTACGACGACTCTAATAAGTATAGTTAGATTTTTTCATCTCGTAGTATGTACTTTTGCGTCATTGCTTTTATTAATCTTAGTGTGCAATGAGTACTGACGCTGTTGCATCTGTGAGTATCAATCATGTATGGTATAATTTAATCTATTTTTATTTACAAGCTGTGAGCAATTTACACCTTATTATACCCCTCGAGACAAATAAATATATACTATTATTTAAGTATTTTTGTTCTGTTATTAACTTTTGTATTTTAAAATAGATAAAAAATATATTGACCAACACCTTCAATCGGTTTAGATATGTGAATTTGACTCATTCCTAAAGCTACTTTAATTATCATAGATTATTAGAACAACAGAAACTTTATAAAGCCAACGGTTCGAATTGACCGTATTCGCATTTGTTAATTTTCAATTAATCAAAGTATATTAACAAAATGTTCGTTTAACGTAGAGGTTGATTCTTTAAAATTTACCACCAGAACGTAAAAGAAAACCGCAATCGCAAACAAAAACGGAAAAGAATTAGCTTTGCCGTTTCAAATATTTTTCTCATATCAAAACATAGTATTGCAAGTACATAAGTACAAACCTAAATATGAAATACGAATAATCGTAGACAAGACAATAGCCGATATCTTTAACTTTTCGTAAATTATAAACTAAATTAGATATAATGTGAAGGTTAAGTAAAGTATTGATTTAAAGTTTTTATACGTATATAAGTAGAGATAGTCCGTCTAAAGTATTCCGTGTTCTAAACTAAACTAAATTATTTACTCAAAATATTCTGCCAATTAAGTTCAAATGGTAAGGTATTTTTTATTCGAGGCAAACGTAGTGGGAGTATTAAGGAATACTATAGATAATATTTTTACTGGCGACATTTTATTGAAGATTTCTCGATTATTTCCAGAAGGAAATGACGTGCTATTGTAAGAGTTGGAGTTAATGAGACGAGTGGCGGAAACTTTAGTCGTATTGATAGCGATGGAACGATTAATTGACCCTGTCGGCAACTTTACTTTGACCATTAGTGCTTTGACTGAACTGACGTTTGAAAAATGATTTATTTTGAAGAAGTCTACGGGTATTTATTTATTATAATACTTAAAGGCACTGACAAAGGACTGTACAAAGGAAATAGTGCACTATTTCCTTTGTACGACCCATCGTAAAGTATGCGTTTGTGCAAATAATAATTATGTTTCTTTTTAATTATACAATTATCCAATCCTCTAAATCTTCTAATTGGGTAATGCAGCTTATATAATTCACTAAGTGATTTATTTACCTTTTTTGTTTAGGTTTGGGGGATGAATAATCTAGAATAGATACAAGACATTAGGTGGTATAAAGATGATATAAGAAATGCTTATTTTCATCTTTCAACTATCGGTCGTGACCACCTACGTACGACCCAAGGCCCATAGGGGTTAAAAAAGTATAATCAACAATATTTTTGAGTAAAAACTCATTTTTGTTTTTATGGCTTATTTTTAATCTGTATAATTCTGTATATAATTTTACGGCGAGTACAATTAGTCACTCGGTCATTGATCGAGTGGTCCTTATACCGAATATTGCGTTTAATCTCGGCTGTTTTGTTTCGCCTCTTCAATATCGATTAATCGTTCAGCTCAACGTTGGTTGGATTTGATGTTAACGAGATTTAAATGTTGTACGCGGTTTATATTTTGTACTAAATTTCGTTTCTAGTTTATTAAATATGGAATGCTTCTGACGTATGCGCCGTAAAAGTAGCATAGCGAAATAACTTTTATATATTAAAATACTGATTTATGGATTGGCACATTTACCAAACTCTGGGATTGGGCCAATAATAAGTTATTGATTTTTGTTTTGGCAATTAGTACTCAGTAACTGCCCGGAATAACGAAGTTGTTTGTCTCTAACAGTCCCATCGGAATCGCCATCCTATCAAATCAGAGAGTGCACTTCTGCTTGCGCATATACTTACACTATAATGTGCTGTGCTGTGTGTATCGAGACCAGCCATCTGGCTGGTCTCGATTGAGAACGGTCGCCGTGGTTGAAATGGGTCAGGAGGATTTCTTGTTATTATTTAAATAGTAAGATGGGAAATAGATAGAAACATGTCTATTATAATAGGATGGGACATTTTGTCGATATGACTTTTTATTTATTACTGCTTCTTGTCATTTTCTTCGATAGGAATTGTACTACTATTAAACAGTTTAGTACAATTCTTTTCAGCTGCCGGAACTATTTTTATTTTATTAAAATTGATCTAATTAATTTTTAGTTAGCGTAATTCTAATATGCCTTTTATCCGACAGAAAAAGGTGATTTTAAAGTTTATTGTTATTAATTTCAAATGAAATGCAATTTTAGTGAAAAGTAATTGAGCATCGTGTAGGAGGCTATTTACACCAATTTTCAGCAGTAACGGGAATAAGCGCGCCAAGGTTATAAAGTATTTGTAAACAATTCGTTTTAACACTCCATGTGGGCGTTAAATTTATCAATCTATGCAGCTAGTAACAGAATAACACAGATATATCGACATAAGAAAACGCGTTCTTTCTTTTTAAGGCATTTGACGTCATTCGGGATACAATTGAAGATATATTCGTTGAGTTTCTTTCGCCGGTTCTTTTCAGGGTTGGGTGTATCTTTTCCGAACCGGTGGTAGTTTTTGGTCTGACTATCAATAAGCAAGTGTAATGTTTCAATATTGAATAAACCATTTTTATTTTGTTTTTATATATTTGAAGAGTTTAATATTTCTTAATTTTGAAACACAAATATGTAAATGGATTTAGTCGGTTCGCGACCTTATTGTAGAATTGGCTTGTAATAGATATTTTCTTTCGTATCCCCCTAAACTTTCACGGAATTAAAACTAATCTTTCATATTTTTTGGGAATATTATTCATAGCTTAAAGTATCCTGTCATGCGCCAGATTATAGTACTTGGTTGTATGGATAATTAAAAAAGGCACATCATTACCAAGGATATGTATTGTTGGGACATGGATGTGTATTTCGTATTTTAGTATAATATGAAACACAATTTAGCACACGCGACTGTCATGACGTGACGCAACCACGTGACAGTTTGCAGAATAGACGCCGTTAGATTTGGGGGTTGAAAGTAAAGCTTTTATGAATGTTGTTTTAATATTTTTTCCTCCGAACAGATGTGTTTTCTAAAATAACATTTTTATAAAGATGCTATAAACGCCGTCAAGTTTAAATATGTTATTATTAACTTTATATTTTTTAATGCTATGTGCTAGTGCTTACTATATTATATTATATTTTTTTCGTTTCATTTTAAATGAATAACAATATGAACGTGTTGATTTGATTATGCCGAAGATTATCTAAGCTTCTCCAAAAATAAAACATGTCAAAGCTATTTATATAAATATTATTACAGAACAGAAGTCTCTCAAAAACATTTTTTTAAATTTGTTTGAACATAAGAGTTTAATTTTTGTTTTAACAAACGACAATACACAGAAGTGTCTAAATGTACTTATATGACGTAACATATATGATATAATATGAGATTAACAGAAGTATAATTATGCAGTTAATTAAACAAGGCACAGTGTCTACGATATCGCGATCGACGTCGAAAATTTTTGTTACATTTTTTGTCACACCTACGAAATTTATTAAGTCGATCTAGCTCCGTAGTAGTAGTAAGTGCTTCTTCAGTAGTTTTTGCTGTGCGTTGATAGTAAGAACAAATGATTTTATAAGTATAGATTTTCTAGACTATAAAACTGAGCGTCCCACAACGCTTCCAGCCCTCAGCTAAATTCGTCTCAAGGTTATTACTATTGTTGTTTATTAGTCAATTGCTAACGATTGTTTGTACTATTGCGTCGATATTCTTGGACTCATTTTATTAAATAACGGGAACTTAGAAGCTAGAAATGGGCAATCAATCAGTTTGATATGAATAAAATTATTTTCAATTACGTGCTATATAAAAGTTATGGTATTTTTGTGATCAAATGTAAATATATTTTTTACTTTATAATTCATATACATAGATACAATACCTACATGAATCCTGAAAACATAACACTTCTTTTTTTGGCAGTGTAACAATTGGCCGATCTGTAAAAAATAGACAGTTTTTAAAAATAAATATCTTAAATATATTTATTTTGTTTTTTTTTGCCAATAAATAAGAACGTGTAGGAAATTGTACACTCGTTTTTTTTTGGGTTTTTAACTTGCATATATGGTCAGTTTTAGTATATTCACTTACTTCACTACAGTTTTATATTAGTAACAAGCGCTTTACCCACAGCTTCGCTCGTTTTATAACTCGGCATAGCTAAATACCAATTTTCACAGCTCATTCTCAGTTACTCTTTTATACATAGAGATTTATTACTAGCATAGCTTCAAATTTTGTAACCGATACATTTTTAGCTTAGATTATGACAGAAGTAGAATATTTTATATATAGGTGAAACGACCGTTTGGATGTTTGTCATAAAACTATGCATTCGATATTCATCGTATATTGCATTATCACATTTAGTAAACAGTAACAAGATTTAAATTTGCGTAAGCGTCAAAGCCGCTGCGCTGCATGTTATAAGTGTGTTTTAAAACTAAATTCGTGCGACTACGATTGGCTATGTGTCAAATAGCTACAATCATAACAAGCAAATGGAACGAGTATATGTTTGTAAATATTGAGATGACATCTGCACTGTAACTAATGGAGATGTGTGCAGTAATATCAGAGGTAATTTCGAGCACAGATTAGAAATTTTACATTGTCATTGTAGGCCAAGTACTGACTCGACTTAAGGAATAATTCGTGGTAAGGAATTAATCTAGTGAGGTCCTTGACCTCTTCTTAGATATTTAGATCTAGTTGTTTTTGTTTAATTCATCATGACTAATTTTTAAATGAATTATAAATTATAATGAAATTATAGTCTTCAAGAAATAAGCTTACGTTTAAATGAATTGTTTATATAACAATATTCAGAAATTTAGAGACGTTAGATTTGATAATGTTCTTAATTAAATACGAAGGGATAATATAAACATTTGACATTCATACGAAAAACTAACAAAGTGATTAGTAGTTAGTGATTATCAATGCTTCTATCGAATGTCAAATCAATCAATAACAATGATAGAAATCATTGCTTAACTAAGTGTAGTGTACACCCATCTATATTTTATATATTATTATAATATAAATACATATTATGTGTATATATTATCTTTCATATCGGGAGATACATCGCGAAGCTCGGGAAAAATAAATTGGCATTATTGGCGCGAAGTGAAGACGGTGTGTGTGCATAGCGAGCTGATATAAAATATAATTAAACTTATTTAGTTTATAATACCGACCTTACGTTGTGAGTTAAAGTGGAAACATTACACTAAGCAACGTTAATAAGTAAGTTACACATTTTGACAGTTATTGTCATAATGACCTTTTTATCGATCTTACATTGAGGTATTTACTTTATTTTCTAATTAGACAAAAAGTTTTTAATTATATCTTGATTGTGTAATTCACCTAAATGGCGCCATCTCACAATAGACACGATGTTAGAATAACATTTTTGATAGTTTCGTGCAAATGTATGTATATGCGTCTTCACTAATGTACGGTGTGAATGATTTGTTTGCTCCAGATTATCTTATACTCGATAACATATAGTTTATTTTACAATTGATTAATTTCTTTTAAAATTATAAGCATTATTTGAATGATTGATAGAATCGAATGAATAGGTTATCTTAAAGATGCAACTTTAATCGTAATTGTGGGGTTTAATTCTACTAATTTATGAAGGTTACGAGACGTTCCCGGTTCTATTCCGATCCAAGTTCAACCAAACTGCAACTGGATCGTTATGTTAGTAGAATAGGAAGTCCATTAAGCGATTACGTTTCGATTCGATTACGATAAAGGGACAATTTGTTAGTAGAATTCTATAAATAGTGTTACTTTTTTACAAAAAATCATAGAGGGTTTAACATGCGAAAATCTTTAAGCAGTATAAACTAAAATCGCTTTTTATGGCAGGGCCGATTGTTCCCTTGCTCCTTCTGAATGAAGCTTTATCGTGCTTTACTGTGTTTTAGACAGAGACTAAATTTATCTTAAAATATATAAATATATATAATTCTTCTGTACGTGTTTTTTCACCGAACTCCTAAACGGCTGGACCTATATGGATGAAATTGTGTAGTGGTTCCACAGTTTTATTTTGATTAATTGATACACGTGATTTTTATTAAAAGATTACGTTTTATTGGATATCAATACTGTGCTAATTATCACTACCACAAGGGAGATTTTAGATCCCGTGGTTGGTGGCGCAGTACCTATGGGGCATGGGCGTATGTGGTTATTTGCCATCGGGTGGCCCATTTTGTGACATCGATATATAATTAAAAATATCTAAAGTCTTTCTCATTTGTTCCAGAAATACGTTGTCAGTACAGATCGCAGTGGAGACATTCATGTCCACGTTCAGGTAAGTTTTAATTTATAAGTATTAATTTTTTTTAAATTGAAAATAGAAAGAAGTAAAGAAACTACGGTGTGTATTCTTTAAAATTGTATTTTACTAATAAGATTAATTCGCTAATAAGATGCTTTAAGAATGGGAAAGCTGTAAAATTTTATTTTTAATTGTGATGTAGGTCTTTCAAAATTTAAGCATGCATATCTTAATTTTTATTTCCAGAACTAACATAATTTTAGATGTTATTTATTTATAAAATTATATTTATTGGTTATTATTTGAAAGCATTTTACGTGATGATAACCCTGGTGAAATTGAGAACGAATAATTAAAACGTGTTGAGTTAAAGTCTCGAACTTAAAATTTTCAGTTGAAAGCAACGTATAAACATCTCGGTAAGTGCTGTTTATATTGTTTGACTATGAAAAACCAAAACTATGTGAGATTCAATTATTGAAACTTTTGCATCTAATTTATATTGAAGGGATTTTTGGTATTTCTTATGTGATTATGCTAAATATTTTTATTCGGTGTAGATTTCCTGTAGTCCTATCCTATAGGCTTGTTAGCATTTTTACGAAATATAAAACATTGATTCCAAGTAGCTGTTCTACTTCAAATTTTTTTTAGTAATATTATTAATTGTAAGTATAAGTTATTTCAATTGGCCTATAATTCTGAACGCTCATTACATTGGCGAAGATAATTTTCACCGTTGGCATTCGATTATTCCTTGCAAAAGTCAACCAAATGTCTTCGCGAACCTTTACACAAATGTTGCTTTTTTGTAACTCCGGTCTTATACTACCGCTTATAATAAGCGCTGTGAGAAAAAAGATCCTTGACATTTCATTTATCGCGCAAATGTGGCGAAGAAATTGGCAATAATGCTGACACTATTCCTCTACATTCAAACAGACGAAGGGTTATATTAGCCTTAATTTTTTCAGGATAACAATATTTGTCAGTAAAGTTATTGGTTGCCGAAGTAGATTTGAGTCAAAAGTTGTTTAAAGAATTATTGCATTATTCCTTGTTTTTAAACGTGAACATATTTTTATTTTTCGAAGATGGGCTTATGTGTTTTTACTAGCCTTTCAGATTGCAATCTTTCAGTTTTGTTACGAATAGATATTTAGGTAAAATTTCGCTGCACTTTTTTTATATAAAAGTTAGGCGGTCGAGCAAATAGGCAACCTGATGGTAAGGGGTCACTAACACCAAGCGCCACGCAAGATGTTATGTCCCTTGTATCTGTAATTCCACTGGCTTGTATCACCCTTCAAACCAAAAAACAACAAGACTAAGTACTGCTGTTTTGCGGTAGAATATCTAATGAGTGGGTGGAACCTACCTAGCTGAGCTGGCAAAAAGCCCTACCATCAGTAAAATATATATTGTTTACAAGAAAGAGAAACGTAAAGGCTTCTTTGGCATAGCCGTCATGAGGAACTGTTTATATAAAGTTTTAAAGTGAGGTCTTGCCACAAAGAAAAATAAGTTATTTTTTAAACTGGCTAATGTTGCAATATTATATATTCGATTATAAAATATTATGATTTCAAAAAATGATTATATTAAAAAAATGATGTCTCTGATCAAACGCGTACCAATAGTCACTGGGGTTAGTTGAACGGCATAAAAATGTTTGTGTAGCAGTGCTCTATCTAATTACGACTTACAAAAAACTTCACTATATAAAAACTTTCTCCATGAAGAAATACGTAATATATGTACTAACTTTTATGGTTATCAATCTAAAGCAGATCAACATCCATTTTTATACACAGATCATATTATAATCCTATAGATATAGATTAACATTGTTTTATTACCAGTTGCTATGGCTTCGTCTATGACGAACATACAATTGGCTTATTGACTGATTAAATTTACATTATGTTTATTAACGATAAGAAAAATCTAAATTTTTGTGCTGCGTCCAGGGAATAATTCCAAGATATGGACAGGTAATTTTTTTTCTTTATAAGTACATACTAGGCTATTATGCTTACTATCTTACTGCCTTTTTCTTTTATTTTTACAATAGGTACGAAAATTGCTTGCGCTGTACCCATTAATTATGTTAATTATTTTTTTGTGTGGATATAAGTGAAACGACTTCATTTGCGTTGCATTGATTCCTTTTATATCGTTAATCGTCATCAGAAAGACTTATAGAAATACATATGTAGAGTACCAACTGAATTTAATTATTTTTTTGTCAGCTATAAAAGATTTTGTTATTTCCATCGGAATGTTAAGACCACTAGTGACAGGACTAGTGTTTCAATAAAACAATGTACGTTTTTTTTTTCTTTAATATAATAAGCGGTCTTTAATGTCCGAGCACAATAATAGTATTCTAACCTAACGAAGCTCTAATCACAAAGAGGTGAAATTTTATATAATACTTTTATATGATCTCCAATTAACTAGAACCAGTTCTAAAGTACATAATAAACAACCCGATTATTGAATTTAAAATAAAAAAAATTGCACACTTCTTTTTTGTTGTTATTCCAGGGCGATTTGAGCCAGCAAGACAAGAGATGCGTCTTCCTAACTGTTCACGATCTCGGCACCAATCGTAAGTGCTACATACCTACTATGAAGGTTTATCATATAAAAAAGATTCTAAAAGGTCTTATATATAAATCCTACCTAATTCTACTGAACCTTTTTGATTTACGAGTATTTTATTTTATTTTATCAAATAGAAAATCAATGTTATATAGTAGGAAAAACATTGTTTTATTGCTTGTTTAAAAATATCGTAACAAAATATAAATCAATTATAAGCTAACGTAACATTCAAAAAATAAAAAAATATCTAATTGACGTAAAACTAAAAATATCTTTAACTTAAATAAATAATAATAACGAATACTGGAATTTGTACATTTGGTTTTAAATTGTATTATGCTTGAAATTGGAATAACATGTTTCTTTAATATATGAGCCGAGATATCTTAATAGTTATTACACTTGAATCTCAAACATATATTGTAGTTGCAAGCACCAGTGCTTCGGCGGTGAAAGAATACTATATAAGTACTGTAAGTTTCATGTGAAATTTGGCCATCACTCAAAGTAACTTTCAATTACACCAAATATATCGTTGAATAAAGCGCGCTACGCGAACACGCTGAGCCAAGTAAAGTATAATTTATTAAAGTATAGTATATTTTGTTTGATGCACAAATTATTACATCAATTTATTACGCTATGCTAACATGTAACAACTATGCTAACACAGATACTTCAATGGTGGACTTCATAAACCACCCTGCTATGGCCGAGATCAAGGAGCGCTCCTGCTTCATACACGCCGATGTTCCGGGACACGAGGAAAATTCTCCTGATCTACCTGAATCGTGAGTTTACTATAGTTTTTATTTTTGTCAAGCGCTCTCATTGACTAGAATACGTTCGATTTTAAATACATAGTTATTTTTACTTTATATGTGCTAGTGAGGTTATTAATCGAAAATAATTCAATAGGCACGAAAAAGTAAATACATTATCAAATTTTTATTAAAATTCTTTTTTCAACTCTTTGAGTACATGATACGTTTTTCCAACAGATTTGTAGTTAGAACAATTATATTAGAAACTTCTTTTTTTAAAACCCAATTAAATTTCCTTATTACATTACTGTTTTGTTTCTAACTAGGTAATTGGGGTGTACCTATTTAGTTAATTAATAAATATTTTCGTAATTCAAAAAGGGCTAGAAAATTTAGAATAATTAAATTTCTAGTTAAGGATAATTTAAAAAATATTTTTTCTTTCATTTTCTTAATTTCAGCTATCCGTTCCCATCGTTGCAAACTCTTGGCGAAGATCTTATAACAGTGTTGGACTTCTTACACGTGAAATATGCCGTTGGCCTCGGGGAAGGCGCTGGGGCGAATATCCTCGCTCGATGCGGACTGGCCCATCCGCGTCGTCTGCTCGGTCTGATCCTCGTCAACTGCACGGGCTCTACTTCATCTGTAGCCGATGCGTTCCGCACGAGGTTCTCTCGGTGGAGAGGAACTAATTTCTCTCAGTCGGAGGAAGATTTTCTCATCTACCATAAGTTCGGACACGTGAGTTTTACGACAGAGATCCTTGACTATAACTATCAGGTAATGTTTCTTTGTTTTGCAACTAACATCACTAAAAACTAACGCTTAATTTGGACAACTGTGTTTTTTAATTTGAAATATCTTCATTACTATTATTTTAAATGTTGATAAGTTTAAATAAGTCTCAGGAGTTTTATTTAATTGGTAGTTTGATTTGATAACAATTTACAGGAATTTATTAACACTTATCGTTGCTACAACATTAAAGGATAAGTTATTTCTGTACTTTTTTAGTAAATGATTAAAATAATTAATATAATTAAAATAAATAATAAAAAATTTACGCAACAAGTTTAACGGGAAAATAAATATAAATACTAGAATTGCGTGAAATATCAAATACAGTTGTTCAAAATTATATCGATTGAACCATAAATCAGGTAAGGAATTTGTTTTTTTTTTCGTTTTCTTTTTTGTATGGAGCTGATTGCTTATGTGTACTGCTTCGTGTGTATTCTAGCTTAATGTGTGTGTAAGTAACTAACTAAGTAGTGTTAGATTACATTTGTATTGCCATTATAAAACATTTTCCTTATCAACTTTCTATTTATTTTCTTAGAATTTTAACTTTTGATTTTTCTTTATTTTGTAAATAAATAATGTAAATAAATAGCCTGTAAATGTTCTATATATAAACATGTGGAAGATTTTCACCCGATAGCTATAAATTATAAACACAAATTAAATACATGAAAATTGTATCGAGCATAACCGGGTTTGAACCCGTGATCTTCGGTTACGATTACTTTGTTATTTCCCTAGCCAACAATACCTACTGCCCCTTAACTGTACATTGTATCGATCGATTGTTAACAAAAGGCTTTGTTTTTTCATAAATATTTACGATTTCTAATTATTTTCTTAACTTGAAGTTCTTAATATTAACAACAAAATTGACTTTCTAAGAAAATAGATAAAATTACTAACAAACTAACCAACATTAAACGTATGCACTTTGATATATTTGTTCGAAGGAAAACAAATCTATTAAAAAAATTACAGTTAATAAAGTAAAAACAATGAAATAAAACTAATTAACTTTTAAATGTCTGTATAAATTGCTTCCTTCGTTCATATATTATTAAAATGGTACATATCTTAAAGACAATAAATAATAGAATTTTTTCTTTCTTAATCTTTATTATTTTCCTATATTATATCTGTTATATAATCGTATATCTAACATTATATTTTCTATGTTATATATATTATCAACGATTTTATTGTTGTATGTAGCGTTGTTATATATTGCCATTTTTTCATCGCATCAACATACTTATACTTTAGATTTTCTGAACGATGTACGTAAATATTTCTCATGAATCACTCCGTCCTTTGGTGGAAACCTTATTATAGTCCGTACGGTATTTGATGTTATCGCATTCAGATACAGACAGATCGACGCGGCAGAAATGCCTTTGTTTTATACGTATGATAATTTTATGTTTTCCGATCTCTTATTTATTCGGGGCCGGCGAGATCAAGTTTAACGAGCAATCTATGTATTTTAAACTATGAATAAATTATAAACTTAACATTTATATATATTCTGGTTTCTATTGTATTTGGATGAATTGTTGATATTGTCGTAGATAATTTTAAGTTATAATCAATTCATTTTTTCTTGTAAAAAAATGACGGTCGTCGCTATCAAAATATCAGGTCGATCACGTCACGTGTCTCAATATATCTTTACAAAAGTAAAGAGATGCATACTCGGGTATGTTTTATGAGTACGATAATGCAAAAATGGACTTAATAAGAAATTTATATATTTTGAATAGCAAATCACGAGCGACTCCACGGAGTCAGGGGAGCGTGAGCGCGAACGCATGCTGTCGGAGTACCGCTCGCGTCTTCGCGGGAACCTGAACACGCACAACATAAAGCAGTACGTGCGCGCTTTCATCAAGTAAGTGGCTGACCAGTACATCGTTATTTGTCATATATTAAATATTAGTTTTTCGTATAATTGTGATCTTGAAAAATCTCTCGTTGATCTCTTATGGCTCCCGTACATTCTCATGATTAATTAAGTGTATATCTTTATATACATATATAATCCTTCTAATCGTCTGGAACGATTTTGATGCGTGTCTTTGTTCGTTAAGATTGTTGGTTGTATTTATTGGAGACGAAAAAATATGATTTTTATAACTTTGTATTTGCAATAATATTAGGTATACTAGGTATACTATGAAACGAGGTCTGGAATACTGAGTTTTTATTTTTATTTTAAGACCATAATTTTATGTAAATGAAAAAAAGTTGTAGGCCCTGAGATATGCTAACTTTGAACTGGCGAGTGATTTTTTTTTACATCGAAATTATGTATTTATCGTATTTTTCGAATCATCGTATAGACTTATTAAATAAATTGAAAAAATAAAATCCAATTAAAAGAAATGATTTCAGTATGGCTTTTAATTATGTTCTTATAAATAATAATTTTCTGCGATGTTACAAAAGGCCATCGGTTCGCGAAACAATTAGAAATAATTAAATCGTTATTATATGCGAGTTGGTCATGCATACACGTTAATACTATAAATGTTTACATATTTTTCTTCTTTGTAAAAAGGTTTTTTCTTTCTTTATAAGAGTTGTGTATTCGTTAACTCTTAATTAAAAAGCGTTTTATGTCCGACGTCCTAATTTTTTACTATACTTGTTTCAGTCGGAAAGATCTAATCCTTAAAGGCTGCCAACCGGACATACTACTGATCACTGGCATGTTAAGTCCATACGCCAGTGTGGTAGAGAAGATGTACAAGGAACTTGATAAGGACAAAGTGACTATACTCAAGGTGGAGCGTGCTGGAGACGTCCTGGCTGAAGCTGTGAGTATAATCAAATTTAAAGAAAACATTTTTTCTTCTTGCTAATTGTTTAAAGTATATTTAAGCTTCATATAGCGTTGACATGACAGATATGCAGATTGATTAAAATTGAAGTTAAGTTATTTTATTTCATAAGAGGACGAGAAAAAGTTGTATTATATATTCATGAATACAAGAGCATTAGACAATAGGTTAATTACATATGGATCTCGAATTCTTCCGATACTTTATTTATCATGATTTAATATAAATATAACTGCTTAAAAACGCTTTCTATAAGTCTTTGTTAAAAAGAAAAATCGAAATTGTCAAACGTGGCACCAATATTACAATCCATATAAACAAAACGCAATGTGTTCTAATTGGCACTAGTGACTATAATTAGTATCGGAAGACAAAAAAATATTTTAAAATTGTAAGCTCTTCTTTTCTTTATGACTGGAGATTAAGCTTAAAAATTAACGTCAAATAAATGACACGAAGGCAATTAACCATGAAATAACCGTCCTAAATAGCCATTACTAACTTATAGTCTGCTCTCGCGAATGACTGTTGATTTATTGTCGTATTGGAATATGCGTATTAAAACGTAATGGAGTCGTATATAACTGTAGTAGTTTTTTTGACAATCGCTTAGTAATGCTTCTATAATAGTGTTTCGTATAATTGTGATCTTAAGTGTTTTGACTTTTGACTTCGGATCAGAAATTTAGAAAAATGATTACTAAACAAAATAAACAAACCCAAAAGAAGAAGGTTTTAACGAAATGAGCAACGTAATAAACAAAAAATAAAAAGTATCAAGTATAAGACATGAAGTATTAATTCAGCAGTGCTATTCTGTAAGAACTCATTTCATTACTCACCCGCGAAATGTTGGCAACCGACTAACGGTGATATAATATTTTTATGCGTATATTCGTGAAATGATGAAATGTTATAATTATTATGGTCAACGTCGCATATAGCTTTCAGACATTCCACGACTGATTTCTTCGGTGAATTTGTCGCGGAGTTTGTTTTTAAATAATAGCCTTTTGAAGAACAAAAATAACAATGCGATATTAATATAATTGAATACAGAGTTTGAAGGTATTTTATGACGTTAAAGTGCTTAAAAACATTTTGGGAAAACATGGCATGTGCCGGAGGAAAATTTACCACATTTATATCCACCAATCTGCAATGGAATGCATCGCAGCGTGTTGGAATAAAATCTCAAATCTTCTCACCAAAAAGTGAGAAGACCCAGCAGCGGGACATTGACTTCACTCACTATAAACGAAATAACGACGGCACTCTTGTAATAAATTAGCACTCTGGTATTTCTCAAAGCGAGTCAAATAATCACTACACACTGCAGCTATGTATATTAAGAATCTAGCATTATATAAATTATGCGTCTTCTCAAATAAACCTCGCGTCTTAATGACAGTATTACGAAGTGGTTATGTGGTATTAAGGTTGCTATTATATAGAGTGACAAGATTAGAAGTAAATATGGTGTTGCATCTATTCACTTATTTTCGTTTTCTAGTGTATATTTATCGTAAGTGATACTCCTTAATATATTGCGTGTTCGTCAAAGTTTTTTTTAGAATAATAAAACCTTAAGGTTTCTTAAGGTTTTTTGAAAAAGTATTTCACACTGCAGATTTCGATCGCCTGGCGTGAAATTTAGTGCATAAATATTTTTAGGCAGAAAGATACGAACTCAGGTTACCGTGTTCGTCCATGTCCTATGGTACACAAAATGTAATTAATAAATTTAATTATCCGTATTTAAACGATTAATTATCAGTAATGTGTGTTGACTCCTTATTTAATTATATTTATTTATTTATTATAATATTATGAATTTATTCCTAAGTTGATTATTTTGCGCGAATGTTATTTAAAACGCACATCATGCACGTATATATTTCCTCGCTACTGAACACTAATACAACGTCTCCGGTATTACATCGCTTGAAAGTAAAAGTAGGTGGAACTCGTACAACCACGATTAGCGCAGTTGTTGCCGCGACCTGTTTGGTGCGCTCTTGTGGGTCAAGCAATATAATATTGTCTTTAAGAAAATTTCCTTCGGTGCTGTGTTACTAAAAATGATTATTCTGTATCTAATCATCGTTATAGTAATGCTAGGTATGGCTGTTGGCTTGTATCAGAAAAACACAAATATAATATGCAAATCTAAAAAGAGACTTGATGGAAAAACGGCTATAGTTACTGGAGGAACGTCAGGAATGGGTCTCCGAATTGCCACGGATTTCGCTGATAGAGGAGCTCGAGTGATCGTAGCTTGTCCATTTGTTGATGAAGGTACTCGTGGGAGGAAATTCATCGTCGACAAAACTGGCAACGAAGAAGTTATTTTTAAACTTCTTGATCTATCATCTACTGCATCGATACGTAAATTTGCGGATGATATCATCAAAACTGAAAAAAGACTGGACATTTTAATCAACAATGCAGGTGTTGGTAACGTCGAAGATTTTGCTACAAAAGATGGGCTGAATTTCACAATGCAAGTTAATTATTTTGGACAATTCTTATTAACGTTACTACTGCTGCCTTTATTGAGAAAGACGGGGACCACCTTGGAACCTTCTAGAATTGTTAATACAGCGTCAATTTTGCACAATATAGGAAGCGTTAATTTTGATAAAATAAATTGTCCGAATTATTGGTATCCAATACAATTATATGCAAATAGCAAACTATGTTTGATATTATTTACTCGCGAGTTAGCAAAAAGGTTGAAAGATTTAAAAGAATTTAATGTTAAAGTTAACTCCGTGGATCCAGGTGCTGTTGGTACTACTATTTTTAACACTGCAGGAAAGTACTACGGTGGTTTTATAACATTTTTATTCTCGGTTCTATTCAAAACTCCTTGGGAGGGAGCGCAAACCGCTATCCATGTGGCCTTGGATAAGAAGGCTGGGTTCGTGAGTGGGGAGTTTTTTAAGAATTGCAAATTATCTCGAGCCAAACAGATTGCGTATGACGATCAATTGGCTTGTACACTTTGGGAAGAATCTCAAAAACTTATTGGTTTATGTAAAGACGAATATGAACAATGTTTTCAAGTCTTAAAATAATTCGTCCAGGTCACTTTCAAACATAAAAACTTTAAAAAATAAATCATATTTCGTCGTTATGAACGTATCGATTTGTATGATTTCTTTGTTTTTATGGAAATTATAATAAAGGTAATGGTGATAATATAGTTTATGCATTATCTTTAAATATAAGTAAAAAAGTATATATAGAACAGTAACTGTTTATTGAAGCGATCATTGACATAATACGAGTTATGAATGAAGATTGAAAATTTTATACTCTCAGGATGTTTTTTTTTCAATGTAGCCGTGAAATAAATTGAGACCTCCATACTCGTATTTTTTAATTTATTTTTAAATACCAAAGATTAAAATCGAATTCACGATTATTACTCGAATTGAATTTAAGTTTTTTTAAGCTTAGATAAGTATTAATTTATATAAGTTGCCATTTATACAGCCAATTATATAGCCATTAAAATTATTCACCATCTATTGAATATTTTGTAATGTGATACGCGTGTAAGTAGGTACATGAATAAATGGGACATTAAAACATATAAAATATTAATGAATACAATACCTTGTTTTATTGACTGCCTTTAATTTAATAATTTTAATTGATAATTTATAATAATTGAATTAAAATACTACTATACTAATTTAAAATTTTATTTTATTTTATTTTATTTTTTCGATTTGTATTTTATTTTATTTTTTAAATTTTAAATTTTATTTTATTTTATTTTTTTGATTTTTACTGTAACTTTAATTTAATAAATATTTGTGGGATTATTGTGGGATAAAATCGCAGTATCGAAAGAATAAAAAAAAATATATATATTTCCGCGATTTAGTAACAATAGAAAATGCAAACGCAATATCGTTTTTAAGATTTACATATAGGTGTGATTATCATAAAAATTGTTTACAGCCGGCAAAAGTAGCACAGTCGTTGCTATTGTTCTGTCAAGGTCAAAGCCAGTTGACGTCATTACCACCACCAGGAGTCGAACGGCGAATGTCGCGTGGGATATCGATGGAGGAGTACGACAAGCCCAACATAAGGAGGTTGTCACTTACTCCGAGCGTCGCGGAGTCACCACCGCTGAGGAAATTGTAAGATGCCATTTCACCCTATTCCAGATGGAAAATTTATATCAATATATTTATGAAAAGCTTTTCATTTATCTTTCAATGTATCAATTAAAAATATTTAATGGACCGTCTAATAGTAAGTCACATCAGCCAACAGATAATTTCACTATGTAAATAATCTGTCGACCTTGTAACTTTACGATTATAGTTGTTTTATTATAAAATTAACATGTAATTACTTTCAAAAATAGCAATACATAATGCGATGAATAATAAATATTAATTTTGACTTATATTGATGTAAGTTGAAATAACCCACCGCATATTATGTATGTACATTGTAATGGTAACGTTTTTGGTACAGTAAAGTTCTGTAAGAACAAACTAATCTCACTACTGAAAACGGTCACAACGTAATATGCAAAATTGACTATTATAATTAGGAAACGTAGGTTATACGTATCAAAATAGCATATCACCGTAAGTCGACTTTCAACATTTTACAAGTGTGTGAGTTCAATCAGAATTGCAAAGCAAATGTTTTCAATTTGAAATAAAATGATAATATATTTTATGAATTGTATGTGTTGTTAATTATATTGCAAACAAATGAACATAGGTATTCATTGCGTGTTATATTATAACCTATAAATTATAATGTACAAATATGTTTGATTAATTGTTTAAATTATCTACTTATTTTTACTTACTGATGAATACTTTAAGACTTGAAAAGCGTTCTAAGATTATAATATAATACATTATATTTTTTGGAGTGTATTTAATTTGTCAGAGATTATATTATATTAGACAATAATATAAATATGTTTTGTAAATAATGATATATTATATAAATATTCTAACACATATTGTATTAGTAAAATGTAATCAAAGTTCAAAGTCATTAATATATCAAATGATAATTATATTGTGTATCAATATTTTTATAAATTATTTTAAGTTATAAATCTTTATAACGCCAAAGGGATCATAATGAAGATTATCACTAGAATTTTTTATACTTTACTTTCTATAGGCAGGGGCGGATTTACTAATAAACCGAAAAGGCCCAAACAAAACGCCTTCTACGTAGATTACACGTAAAAGTTTAAAACCAAATAATTTGTCCATCGCGACTCGTATAATTCTTATAAATCATTAAATTTTTCTCACTTCATAAGGAGTCTTTCTAAGGCCTAGGACTCCTAACATGGCAGAGATATCAAATCCGCTCCTGCCTCTGTGTTTTTTTTAAATATTTAATAAACAAATCTATTATTCTACGAACAATTTTACATGAATATGGTTTAGTTGAGGATATCTTTGGGAAGTTTTGATTTCGTGTTCGGAGCATTACTCCAACGTATTAATAAGTTATCTAATGGGAAGACTCTGAGATGACTCTTAACGCAGACATTAGCATCAAAGCCTTTGAACATCTTACACTGATAATGCGTTTATTTGTAACCGCAGACAAATAATACATTTTTGTTGATATCTACAATTAAATTAATCTCAAATTCGTTTTTAAAGAGTTTTTAGAAGAGATCCTTAGTAACAGATGAGTTTTATCATTTAATTTTGTTTTGTGTGTATTTTATTATTCAAGAATAAATAAATAAATAATTTCACCAGCTCATCTCGTAATAAAAACTGTATATTGATGCCAAGGATTATAAACAGACGGATATGCGCTCTTTCCTTTCCGAATAGAACTTTGTACATATGTCTGTTGTTAAGATATTAATTGTTTCAACATATAAACATTAGAGGTATCGATATATTCGAAACGTTATAAACTGTGTTAAGGGATCGTTTTATTATAGTTTATTGAAAATGGTCATAGTTATTTGAGTCACCTCAAGGCAATCATAGACATCAAAAAAGGTCCTTTATAAAGTAGGTCGTGTATCTCTTGTATGTGTTAAGAAATGTTTATGTAGTTAATATATTACACGTGTATGTAACTATTATGCCACATTTACATGTTTATTATCAACATTTTGATATTTATTAACGACGTTCTTTAAGAACATAATATGTTCAGTGATAATGTCAGTGTAAAACAGGCCATTTTTGAAAGGTGCATTTTTAAAATTTTTTTTCACACCCGTCTCTTTAAAAAATTCATAAATACATAATATAAATCGAATCGTTATAATATATGGCAGTATATTTTTTCTTCCATTATTTTTTCTCTATACTTAGAGTGTATTCTTAATTACTCAACAAACTACGTCTTATTATAATTATAGTTTAGTCGTTTTAATGAAAAATAAAGAGAACAAGGAAAAAAATCCTTTGTTATGTTTAATTATATGTTTTTATAAAATTATGCTCCTTTATATTAATTACGTACATATTTAATGAATTATCATTATGTGTTTTGATACTTTACAATAAATAGTTTTAAATTTAGCGTTTGTTTCATTAGCCACCATTAAATTAAATAAAGTTATTAAGATAATAAAGTTATTTTACTTATCTTGAATATATGGTCAAAATACAGACACTGGCAATATAAGCCAAACAACCATGACTACTAAGAATTTATCCCTTATCCCTCCTTTCACTGTCTTCAAGCCGGATCGCATTAATTATCATTTTATAATTAAACGCAGAAGTACTTAATGCTTATATTAAAAATGTTTTTTTTTTGTTATGGCGTAATGCTTGATTGATGCCTCTCTTTTTTAAACAAACTTTGAATAGTTTACTACTGATTTTCTAAATTGTAGGTATTCGATTGACGATTGAAATATTATACAGCGTATTAAGCCGTTCAATAACTTTGAAATTGTCTTCCGAAAAATTAACAGGAATAATTTGCATGAATGTCCAAACTTTGTCTTACCCCAGTTCTTGTTATCCCTGTCTTTATTTTTGTGATTATAATTCATCTCGTGCTTTAAGGTGAAGGAAAACATCGTAAGGAAACCTGCATGTGTCTAATTTCACTGAAATTCTGACATATGTGTATTCCACCAACCCGCATTGGAGCAGTGTGGTGGAATAAGCTCCAAACCATCTCCTCAAAAAGGGTGAGGAGGCCTTTAGCCCAGCAGTGGGACATTAACAGGCTGTTACGGTAAGTAATTCAAAATCACTTCGTCAATTAATGTCGAAACTTTATCTAACCTCTAGTTCTTGTTATCCCGAATATGTAAGTGAAAACTGATGGTAGCTTTACATTCATTTTAATCTTGCTAAAGACGACTGCGCGTAAGAGTCTACTAAGTGTAGTACGTGTAGTTTTGTATGTATTTAATTTTTATAAGAAGTAAGCTAAGGGGATTGTTAATTGTAAGAGTGCACCTTGCCAATTCTTTTACTACTTTGTAGTTTAAATTATACTCGTAAAAATATTACAAATTGGATATTATAATTTAAAAAATCTAACCATATAAATTTACCGGGTCAAAGGATACGAGTCAGTGAGATGGGACGTTATTTCATTAAAAACATGTTCAAAAAGTTTGAATGTAGCCTGTTCCAACTTTCTCTTTCTTCGGGATGTGTGCCTGAGGCTTGGAGAAGAGCTAATGTGCAAGTGGTTCCCAAAAAAGGTGATCGGTCTGACCCAGCAAATTATTTGCCAATAGCTATCACCTCAGTACTTTGTAGGATGATGGAACGGATTCTCACCAACCAACTGATCCATTACTTAGAAGATCACTATCTAATTAATGATCGTCAGTATGGGTTTTGACCAAAACGGTCTACAGGTGATCTTCTAGCGTACGTAACACACCTCTGGGGTGAAGCTATCGTCAAGCATGGGTAATTGTTGGCTGTCAGCCTCGATATCTTCAAGGCTTTCTAAGAGAAATTTGGCAACTCCTTTCTTTGTCGCACTTCCAAAAATGGAATTCCTTACTATCACGTGTTCCCCTCCTCTTACAACCCGGGTTCCTTCAAACGAGGCGTGAAGAGGCATCTTGCGGGCCGGCAAGGCGAAGGCGACTAGTGCAGAACCTTCTTCCCGACTGTACTGGCCGTCGTCGCGTTTGGACTCTACTAACACTTACCATCAGGTGGAGTAGAGACATTTGCCCTTCCGGGAAATATAAAAAAAAAGCAAATACGAGCCACCAAATTTGTCATTGTTGCGTCGTCTTTCCACAAGCGCAGTCGTTAAAAGTTTAAAATAAAAATAGTTATAATTATTAGCTTTCGAGATTTAAAGTAGAAATTTAATTTAAAAAAAGTGATGTATGTCTTCCGTTCTTGAATAGTTGCGGGATCTGGATAAAAGGTTTGACTTATTGTCACAACAATTGGTAAGTCATGTTAATAATACTTTATCTTCGAATCATGCTATTACTGGTGTATGACCGGTGGCACCGTCCTCACACTTACAACCAACAACTTATAATAATAATATGTCCAATCTAGCATCGATTACCATTCAAAGACCGACAACGACTGACGAACAGTTTTTACGTCCGCCAGTAATTGCAGCGGCTAATTTTGTAGATTTAAGCGTTACCGTAAAAGTAACTGTAATTCAATTCAGCATTTTCGAGAGCAATTCAAACACGTGTTGACACGTGGTGCGCTATATAGATGTTTGGAAAAAGTATGTAGCGTTTCCGGGCTTTTACTGCACTAAGAGTCAATGATGAGCTTCGACATCTGGGGGACCCCCAGTAATGGACTAAACCAGTAGTTATGCTGCATTATCTAATGCCTTTTTGGCACAGAACGATTTCGTTAATACTGCTTTACAAAGCCTTGTTGACTGGTCAAATTCATCGGACGTTCAGTCTAATACTTCTTCTATCTATTAAAACAGCTATTTGGTAAAGATTCTGGCTATAAGACAGTTTTTCACGATATCCTTCAGATAATTTGCGGTAAGCGAGCCGAGATTTTAGGATTACGCCGTAGGAACCTCTTAAAGAAATTAAAGGATAAATGTTAGAATTAACCCCGGTTTATTAACTGCATATATACAAAAATTTGTGGTATAGATAAATTACAAAAGCGAGCACCATCTGCTACTCGCAATCGGCCCAAATCCCTGAACCGTCAACTTCTACTGCCAATGCAAAGTCATTTCGAGCTAAGCCAAATTTCAATAAAACTAAACATGCCGAAAACAGAGATTCTGAGCGATTCTATTCGAATAACTCCTCAGCAAAGAAAATGTGGGGAGGGGACGGGATTTTCGACCCAAATATGGGATATAATTGGGGCGAAAATTGATTCATCTTCGTATCGATAATCAAGTTGGACCTTTGTGGCTGCTCCGGAACGAAACATCAACAGTGAATATGACACAGCAAATCAGAGGGAATATTAGTAATCTATTTTTAGCAATTAAGGTCCTACTAAGCCGGCTACTGCAGCGATGATCGGTGGTTGGATAAAAATACTTTTAGCAAATCTTTAAATTGGGTAGAAAATTACCGCATTAATGATATTTTAGCTAAAGGAAACTAGCAACATGAGCTTACCTTTAGAAAGTTCTATCAAAGACATATTATTAATACATCAAATACAGAGATAACTTCTGAGAAATCTCTCTCAGTATTTTTGTTATAAATCTTAATATTTCATTAGGAAGTATTTGATTTATGTCGATTTAAATTCAGTAGTTAATATTATATGCTTACATTCAATTAATTCAAATTAGGTACTTAATACATGGTATTCAATTAAATGTACTGAATCACATTGTTGCGTCTTAAATAAATATTATTTTATTACAAATACAAGCCACCAGGAGATAACAAACACGTCTCTCATAATGGACTTCGGACGTCGAGCGGAACACATAATATAAAAAGTTTACCTTCCAATAAAATTTGTATTATGTTTCCTAAGACGTCCGAAGTCCAGAGAATGTCTTCCTGGGGCTACATCTATCATTATGAGCCGAACAATGACAAATTTGGTAGCTTGTATTTGCTTGTCAGCTTAGGAAAGGAGTATAGGGGGCGCTGTAGGCGCGAGTTAGGAAACGGAAGAAGCGAATTTAGCGACCTGCAGCGGAAATCGGACGATGTACGCTCATAAAGGACTTAGGAGGTCTTAGGCAACATAATACAAATTTTATTGGAAGGTAAAATTTTCATATTTTCTTACTGGTGGTACGGCTTTGTGCAAGCTCGTCTGGGTAGGTACCACCCACTCATCAGATATTCTACCGCAAAACAGTAGTACTTGGTATTGTTGTGTTTAAAGGCTGAGTGAGCCAGTGTAATTACAGGCACAAGGGACATAAAAGCAATGGTTGACATTACTTACAATGCCAATGTCTAAGGGCGTTGTTGACCACTTTTTTTTTTTTTTTTTTTTTTATATTTTATATTTACCGGGTCGGCAAATGACTCTACTCCACCTGATGTTAAGTGGTAGTAGAGTCCAAACGCGAGGACGGCCAGTACAGTCGGGAAGAAGATTCTGCACCAGCCGCCCTCGCCTTGCCGGCCCGCAAGATGCCTCTTCACGCCTCGTAAAGAGACGTGAAGCGAGCGACGTATTGCCACGATAGGGATGGGCAAAGTGTGGAGGCGTGTTTCCCCCGGCATTGGTTCAGCAGCCGTCTCCACTGGACCAACACCCATCGCGGCAATGCTCGCTCGGGCACTGGCTGTACGCTGGCTGACCTCGAAACGCGGCTGCAAGCCACTTCACGAGATTTTCACCATGCGTACGGTGGTAACAAGCCAGGCGGATGTGTATCATCCTACCACCAGATGATATCCCTTAGTCGCCTCTTACGACACCCATGGGAAAGGGGCAGTGAAATGTATTCTTTCTCCGTCACTGCACGGATAAAACTTAGCATTAGGTGGCCCTTATGCTCGTCCGCCTTCCTATTCTATCAAAAATAAATAAATATGTATATATATATATTTAATACACAAAATGGAAGCAGAATGGAAGCTTTTAAACAGTCTAACAGTTTACAGTTACATATTAACTTCTCTCGTAAGTACCTATTGGGCAAGGTCGAAGTGTGCGTTCTATAAAAATGGGCGTTTTACAAAAAGGTTCAACACTGCTCCTAATAAGATGAGGTCTCAGGATTTAAAAGATGGAAGAGTATCGAAAAGTGGAGGTAAGAACGAATGCAGCGATGAGAAAGATACACAAATCAGATCAGATGCCACATCAACTATCTTCCCAAATATAATTCGCATTGTAGAAGGAGTGAGCGAGACAGAATATCTTATACCTTACATGACA
This sequence comes from Nymphalis urticae, assembly GCA_905147175.2. Classification (NCBI taxonomy): domain Eukaryota; kingdom Metazoa; phylum Arthropoda; class Insecta; order Lepidoptera; family Nymphalidae; genus Nymphalis; species Nymphalis urticae. Next base: position 9,236,995 of record LR989987.1, on the reverse strand, counting down.
TTAGACAAAATGTATGATTTATACTGTGACTATATAGGAGACTGTAAAAGTTACTAAGGGAATGTATTTAAAGGTGTATTGCAAAGATTTCAATCTTATAAAATATACTTGTAATAAGTGTGCTACATTGCAAGCGAATTTCATCCATTGTAAAACAGCTGAGGACAAAAAAAGTCATATACATTGAACGCGAAGATCATTGCCGGAAATGCCGGAAGAAGCTCGATAGTTTTGATATTAAAAGCATTTTTGCATTCTCATCCCACCCTGAAAAAATTACTTAATTATTAAAATATAATATTTTCCTTTAAGGGTTTATGATAAAAAATATGCTTTCATTCATATTAGTATATTTACAGGTTGTGGTTCCTTTTTGTAACTGCGATAACCCATCTGTTAGTAAAAGTCAAAAGGAATCACATACATATTTTTGTAATTATCTAGAAATTTGTAGTGAGTAGAGTGTAAATTTACGTACACATATTTAAATAAGTAATTAATAAGTTCATCAAAATAAGTTTTTTTTTTTTTAACGAAGCTGCTAATTTTTTGTAACACCTTTAATATCTCAGAGATGTGTTTTTGTCGAGTGGGTCCTTTTTGCATAAATACGGACAATATAAATAGCCGGTCGTCTTGACGTCAGAATGACCGGACATTTTAATTATTTTCTTGATGATTTAGTTACCAAATATTTAATGTAAAGTATAATGTGTAGTAGTATCCGTGCAGTGACGGAGAAAGAATACATTTCACTGCCCCTTTCCCATGGGTGTCGTAAGAGGCGACTAAGGGATATCTGGGTGACCATCTGCTCATCTGGTGATAGGATGATAAACATCCGCCTGGCTTGTTACCACCGTACGCATGGTGAAAATCTCGTGAAGTGGCTTGCAGCCGCGTTTCGAGGTCAGCCAGCGTACAGCCAGTGCCCGAGCGAGCATTGACGCGATGGGTGTTGGTCCAGTGGAGTCGGCTGCTGAACCAATGCCGGGGGAAACTGTATTGCCCTGCCTGACAGGGAGACCCGAAGAAACGGCTATTCCGCTGGCCGCCAGTGGCATAGTACAGGGGCCCGAGCGTGCCTAACCAGCACGCGAGGCTGCCCCACCAGGCCACGCATTATCTCGGGGTGGACCGTCGTGCCGGTTGGTGACCGAAAGGTGGGGTCCCGGCGGCCACTTCCGGGGGGGTTCGGGGGCCCTTCCGTCCGGCGGGTCAGTGTAGTTTCCCTTTTGGCAACCACTTGGGGAAACACGCCTCCACACTTTGCCCATCCCTATCGTGGCAATACGTCGCTCGCTTCACGTCTCTTTTCCATTCTTTTTTCCCATATGGTAGCGCATCAAAACAAGAATAACTGTCGTACAGCGGTGCACACCCCCACCATACCCACGCTGTTTGAGGTCGAGTTCACTAACATCCGTGGACTCCACGCTAACCTCAACGCTGTCCACCAACATCTCGAGACAGCACGGCCAGCACCGTTGTTTCTAACGGAGACACAAATACTCCGTCCTGCCGATACCAGCTACCTTAATTATCCCGGCTACATGCTTGAAGAATCCTTCAAAGCGAAAGCAGTATGCTTGTTCGTCAGGACGGATGTTTGCTGTCACTGACTGCGCTGCTTGGAGGACCCCTCCTTCTCCATGTTGGTGGTACGTGTGGATCTGGTTCGTCAGAGTCAGGTCTACGTGTGCCTTGGAGACAAGCGGATTATTTGACCATCTTAGTCGGGTGGCAGATGCTGCGCAAGAGCAGTTTCCTAACGCGGAATTGGTGTTTTTGGGGGATTTTAATGCTCACCATGAATCATGATTGAAATCCCTCAAAACTGACCATGCTGGAAGGACTGCTCATGCTTTTGCTCTCACACATGACTTGACCCAACTGGTTGAACAGCCCACCAGGATCCCAGACATTGATGGGCAAGCGCCTTCTCTACTGGACCTTCTGCTGACTTCTCACCCGGTGGAATATCAGGTTGTGGTTCAAGCTTCACTTGGTTCTTCGGATCACAGCCTCATATCTACCAAAGTGCCACAGGCCAAGCTGCCGCCACCAGCGGTATGCAAACGTCGCGTTTGGCACTACAAGTCGGCAGATTGGGACGGTATGCGCGATTACTACGCGTCAGTCCCTTGGAAGGAACGTTGCTTCAGTGGGAATGACCCGACAGCAAGCGCCGCTGCTGTTGCTGGCGAGATCATGTTGGGAATGGAATACTACATTCCTAGCTCAGATCTCGACAGTAGGGGTGCGCGTAACCGTTGGTTCACTCGCGAATGTGCCGACGCTGTATCATCTAAGCAGGCGGCATATCGCGAGTGGATCAATGGCTGCATTAGCGGGGCATCTAACATTGACTCACTGAAAGCAATCTACAATAAAAACTCCAAGTCCTGTAGGAAGGCTTACACGAGAGCGGATGCACAGCGCATTGTACAGATTGGTCATGACCTTATTTCACATCCTAGGGGCTCCCGTAGCTTCTGGCGTCTGACCAAGTCTGTGCAAAACAATTTCTGCCAACCTTCGCTGCCACCGCTCAGAAGTCCGGACGGATCGCTAGCTCACAGTCCGCAAGAGTAAGCTGATCTCCTGGCTAAACTCTTTGCCGACAACTCCGTCATCGATGATTGTAGTGCTCTGCCACCAGTAATACCTTCTTGTGGCCACACGATGCCTGACATCAAAATCAGGCAGCGTGATGTGCGTGCGGAGCTGCAATCACTTGATGTACGGAAAGCTAGCGGTCCCGATGGAATACCAGCCATAGTGCTGAAGAAGTGCGCGGCGGAGCTGTCTCCCGTGTTAACGCGCCTGTTCCAACTTTCTCTTTCTTCGGGATGTGTGCCGGAGGCTTGGAGAAAAGCTAATGTGCAAGCGGTTCCCAAAAAAGGGGATCGGTCTGACCCGGCAAATTATCGGCCAATAGCTATTACCTCAGTACTTTGTAAGGTGATGGAACGGATTCTTAACAACCAACTGATCCATTACCTAGAAGATCACTGTTTAATTAATGATCGTCAGTATGGATTTCGACCAAAACGGTCTACAGGTGATCTTCTAGCGTACGTAACACACCTCTGGGGTGAAGCTATCGACAAGCATGGGGAATCGTTGGCTGTCAGCCTCGATATCTCCAAGGCTTTCGACAGAGTCTGGCACAGAAGTCTCCAAGCTGCCGGCATATGGTCTGCCTGCTCAGCTTTGCACCTGGATTGCCAGCTTCCTACACAAGCGCAGCCTTCGTGTTTTAGTTGATGGTTGCGCTTCACAATTCTATGTAGTGAATGCTGGGGTCCCCCAGGGATCTGTGCTATCTCCCACTCTGTTTCTTTTGCATATCAATGATATGCTCTCTTTCGGGAACATTCATTGCTATGCAGACGATAGTACAGTGCATGGTGGATACCACGGACGCGCAGTGGCTGGGCGAGCGGAAATTAAGGAGAGGCGGGAGGATAATCTTGTTGAGTTTAATGCCAAGAAAACACAGGTATGCGCTCTCACAGCAAAAAAGTCACCATTTTCCCCTCTTCCCTCCCTCTGTGGCACTCCGCTGGTGATACAAAGCAAAATCGCCATGCTAGGGATGGACGTTCGATGCGACCTTAGTCCAAGGGATTACATCGAGGCTGTGATAAAAACAGCTTCACGGAAACTCGGAGTTCTGAACAAGGTGCGGCGTTATTTCACGCCACAACAACAGTGCCTGCTGTACAAAACACAGGTACGGTCTTGCGTTTAATATTGCTCGCACCTTTGGGATGGCTCCGCTAAGTACCTACTTGATTCCCTACCAGCTCACGTATTACCCTCCTCTTACGACCCGGGTTCCTACAAACGAGGCGTGAAGAGGCATCTTGCGGGCCGGCAAGGCGAGGGCGCCTATTGCAGAACCTTCTTCCCGACTGTACTGGCCGTCCTCGCGTTTGGACTCTACTACCACTTAACATCAGGTGGAGTAGAGTCATTTGCCCTCCCGGCAAATTTTTATCAGCTTACCGCCGTCCACTGCTGGACGAAAGCCTCCCCCATAGAACGCCAACCATCCCGATTTTGGGCAGCCCGCATCCATCCCGTACCTGCCACCTTTTTCAAATCGTCGGTCCATCTTGCCGCAGGGCGTCCTACACTACGTTTGCCTAAGCGTGGTCTCCACTCCAACATGTGTCGGCTCCATCGGCCATCGATGCGTCTGAACTGATAAAAAATAAACTATTCAGCGTCCTTAATTATGTGACATGAGAAAAAAATAAATGCTATAACTGTAGCGGAACAGAGAAATGTTTTTGAATTCTATTAAAGAGGAAATGAAAGTTCAGGGTTTAGACAGAATATCAGGAAGAGTTATCATTAACATAAATGATTAATCGGATGACGGCGAGTTTGAGGAAGAAATTGTTCATTAATTAATTAGTTAGAAAAAATATTATTACGTTTAATACGTAAAATATTAAGAATTTATAAAATTAAATAATATATAAATAAGTATTTATTTATCTTGCACTACTATAAACTCAAAAAACATCTCCAAAGTGTTTTGTTATTGTACCTACATGACATGAACACCGAACACGTTTTTATCAAATAAACTAGCCACCGTCTGTTATCTTTAATTAAAAGAAATGCCTATAGTTTTAAATTAAAAAATAAATAGTTTTTACTCAGTGATAATTTAAACTCATGAATTGTAAGATTGTGTAAGATAACAAGGTCAATTATTATGATTGATCAATTATTTATTACAATTTCAAAAGAATGTTTAAAGGCTTAACTTTGTAAATTATCAGTAAATTTATAGCGAGCGACGAGTTATATATAAGTTTGAATCTAAGCGGAGCGTGACTTATTTCGTCGATGTTCTTGAGTGATAAGCACATTAACATGTTGCTGTTCTTATATATTGTCGTTGTAATTATAATCGTAGCGCTAATTGTAGGCTTGTATGAGAAATCCACTAATGCCATATGTACGTCCAAGAAGAGACTCGATGGAAAAACCGTAATAGTTACTGGAGGAACGACAGGAATGGGATTACAAATCGCGACGGACTTCGCAGATAGAGGTGCTCGTGTTATCATCGCTTGTCCCTTTAAGAACGAGGGAGTTGAGGCCTTGAAATACATTCTAGAAAAAACCGAGAACACAGATGTTGTCTTCAAAATATTGGATTTGTCTTCTTTAACGTCTATTAGAGAATTTACAACGGATATCCTTAATAACGAGAAAAGATTGGATATTTTAATGAATAACGCCGGAGTTGGCGTCGTTAATGAGTTCATCACAGATGATGGGATGAGTTTTATAATGCAAGTAAACTATTTTGGTCAGTTTTTGTTGACTTTATTATTGTTGCCTCTTTTAAATAAAACTGGAACGAAGACAGATCCAGCTAGAGTTGTGAATACCTCATCTGTTTTACATAATTTTGGTTTTATTTATATTAAAAAAATAAACGACATACGCTTCTGGTTTCCCTTACAGTTTTATGCGAACAGCAAGTTATGTTTAGTATTGTTCGCTCACGAATTGACCAAAAAATTGAAACGTAATAATGTTGTTGTCAATTGTGTAGATCCTGGTATGGTTGGAACTGGAATTTTTCAAAGTGCTGGAAGCTTCCTAGGATGTGTTCTGACTATGATAGGATTAGTATTATTCAAAACTCCATGGTTAGGTGCACAGACAGCGATATATGCGGCATTAGATAAGAAGGCAGGAGAGATGAGTGGACAGTTCTTTAAGAATTGCAAGTTGACACGAGCAAAGCGATCTGCCTATAACGACGAGACCGCTGAAAAGTTGTGGGATACATCCGCGAGTCTTGTTAGATTAAGTAGTGAAGAAATTGAAAAATGTTTTCTATAACATTATTATATGGTGATGTGTTTTTTTTCTGTGATGGTGAAGTGATGTTTCACAATGTTAATTTTCAAGCAACAATAATCAACAAGTATTTGGTAATTTGATTTATCTAATAATTATTATTATTAAGACGTATTCCCTATATTGTTTAACTATATTTAGTTTCTTTTTTGTACGAAAATGTAGATATAGATATGGTAATATTTCGTAAAACATACTAAATTCCATTCAACATTCCATAAAGCAGGCTATTTATACAAATTAGTGAGTGATAAGGAGGTTAAGGTCTATTCGTTGTTTGATAATAATTTGTTTTAAATTTAACTGAGATTACGTGTAAATATGGTTTCTTTCTTTCTTTTAGTTTTATTTAATATACTACTGAATAAATTAAGTACTGTGTCGAACCTACATAATTCTTATAGAAAAATAAAAACGAAATGTAAGAAAATGCACAATTTATTGAAAACGGACAAGCAATGTAATACTTTTTAATAACTTTTTACACAGACGCGGACAAAACAATTACGCTTACAATAATTACCGTCACACGATACATTCCAGATTAAAACAAGAATAAAAAATTAAGAGGGAAATGCATCTCGTTGACATTTAGAGCCTCTTCCAACCTTGGCGGACATTTTCGAACCTATAACAATTTTCGCAGTTCTGCCATATTCAATATTATAATCATGCGGTCGCGGTTTTGTAGCGTCCGCTTTCGGTGGAGAAGCTCATGGGCTTGCGCGCATCTACTTGGCCTAATTTTTTAGTAATTTTATTTAATTGATTAGTAAATTTCGAAGTAAACAATCATTTTACATAGTTCATTGGAATTATATTATTATTTTTTTAAATGTATTCGCAGTGCATGCTCGACCCACATTGAATCGAGTGATAAGTTTAGCATAAAGACTTGCGCGACTAAGTGAACTAAGTTAAAATCAACACGATTACGAACAAATCAGAATTATTCAACAAATAGACCTGACAATCACATGGACGTAATGTTCCTCAAGTTAATCGCGCATGTCTGTACGATTTGAAAGATGCTCGTGTGACGTCTATTCTGTGAAGAATGTTTCGTGACGTCACAGCTCGTCATCGCCGCCCTGTGGGAGGTCAGCGGTCTCGATAGCCACCTCATCGTAGTCTCGCTCCAACGCGGCTAGATCTTCCCTCGCTTCCGTGAACTCACCTTCCTCCATACCTTCGCCCACGTACCTTAATTACAAAGTCGAGCATTAAATTAAATGTGGCCTCCAATATTTAATATCGAAATTCTGTATATTATTACGACAAACCAGTTTCGATAAATATTTTTTTGTTATTTTGCATTTTTTGTAAACATTTCCTGTTTGCCTTATATAAAAAGTGACAAGACCAAAAATTCAAACAAAATACAAGGACATTAAAATAAACAATAATTATAATTTTGATAAAGTAAAAATTAAAACGCAACCGACTTCTACTAAGAATGTTTTATTAAAATATTGTATAATTAGAACAACTATATCTCGAAAGCCATTTAAGTTTGTGAGAAACCAAAATTTCGTAAACATACGATGACAAATTGAAAGCAACCCAAATTATGAGAGTATATCAATTGTACGATGTGATAGGAATACAATTATAGTAACTTGTAAGCCAAACATTGCTGCAATTCGCAGTAAGTCGTTTCCGTCAATTCATGCTTATAATATAGTTATCATTTATCATCAATATAATATTTTATTGCTAAGTATAAAATCGTAAAGGGACAATTATATTTAACATTATTATTACTATCATTCAGTATATACCAGTCTATGTGCAAAATAAATTAACTAAAAAACGATTTACATAAGTTGTACCATAACTTCCTTTTAAAACTATAAACCCTTGAATTGCCGTGAATTTAATGTTATTTCTTTATTTAGTATTTATTTAATTAATAATAATAATATTTTATTTATTTCTTCACAAAAAGTTTACAAAGTAACATAACATTTAAATATCAGCTAAATAATGTGAAGACAAGTGCCTGCAACAGATAAACTATTCTTCAAGACACCAGAAAACAACAACACATGAAAAAATAAACGGATAGCTCAATCTAGATTATAAAACGTTATGGTTTCAATTTTGTTTTGGTCTAAAAATCTAGTTCGATTTAAAAATGACTTGTGTTAACTACAAATAGAGGGTGGTAACAGTGACCATAAACACCAACCAAACGGATATATAACGAAGGTAAACTGATGGCCAAAGTTCGTATATATGATAGTAATGATTTTGAAATGAATATGTATTTTGTAAAATAAACTAACCAGTGCACAAAAGCTCGCTTCGAGTACATGAGGTCGAATTTGTGGTCGAGTTTGCCCCACGCCTCCGCGATGGCGGTCGTGTTGCTGAGCATCGACGCAGCGCGTTTCACCTGCGCGAGGTCCCCGCCCGCCACCACTGACGGTGGCTGGTAGTTTATACCAACCTTCAAGAAAGAGATCACGTGAATTGAACAAGAGATGATAATGTTAAATGGACTAATTTATTAAATAATATCATATTCAAAGAAGAATCAAAAAGCAACGACCTTACTTTCCTAGTACAGTAAATGATAATATTTACTTGTTAGAATGTTTCATATAGGTTTTATCATTACTATAAAGTACATAAACTATGAAGCTTATGTATAAGAACGAAGCGCTAGGTGTTACTAGTTATCATTTGTTACCTTAAATCCGGTTGGACACCAATCCACAAAGCGTATCCCCGCTCGTCCCTTCATCGCTGCAATGGCCGCGTTCACGTCCTTGGGCACGACATCACCGCGATACAATAAGCAGCACGCCATGTACTTGCCGTCGCGGGGGTCACACTTCACCATCTGGTTCTGAGGCTCGAACAGTTCCGAGGTTATCTCCGACACAGACATGCCTTCGTGGTATGCCTGGTTATGGAATAGTTAAGATCAAAAGAAGCAATATAATTTGTATATAAATAACTATTAGATATATATGATACCACACTATCGAAACCCATGCACACACACATGCACAGAGCCTTCAAAAATTGAATTTCTTACAAAATTTAAATTAAAAGCTAAAAATACTAAATGTTAATTTAGAACATTTCGAACGATATAAATATTATGTATGTTTCGGATATTCAATCCTACTAATCTAACTAATATTATAAATGTGACAGTTTAGATTTTGTTACTTAACCACTCAAATCGGCTTAAGGGATGAAATTTTGATAGAGATCTTATATAAGCTATACATATAGATTACGTCACAGGCGGGAGGCAAAAGCGGAAGTTAATTTTGGTATAAATATTGAAATAAAATGGTTGTATTTTGACACTTTTTAATGGGCCCTTTTAATGATACATGTATGTCTGTATTTATAGAGAGGCGTAACTCATCACCTACGTACTCAGGGCTAGTTGAAGTCGCCTTGGAGTCCTTTTAATTTTATCCTTTTTTACATGTAATGAATTCAAATTTACTCCGATTTAGTACATTTTTTGATTGGAATCGATATTAATATTAATTCTTATTTTTTTTATTTTAATACACCGTAGAAAGTAACCATTGCCTTGTTAAATACCTTATCAGCAGAGACGACAGGTGCATATGCGGCCAATGGGAAGTGTATTCTGGGATAAGGGACGAGGTTGGTCTGGAACTCCGTCAGGTCCACATTGAGCGCGCCGTCAAACCTCAACGAAGCAGTTATTGACGATACTACCTGATGGTAACCAAAATCTTGCGTTAATACTATAATTTACTACTAACCTTAAAGTCCATATATATAATAATGTCTTTCGGATCGATTTCGGCCTCAGCGGCCAATTTCAAGGGAGACTAGTTAACTGCACGGAACATATTGCATTATAGTGCACAAGTGTGTGCGCGCGCAAACACAGGTGCATTCTCTAACTCGGGACGGCAGTCCGACAGACCGCAAATAGTTCAGGCGCAGGATTACCGGCTTTACGTGCTTTTCGAGGCACGGGAGCGTACACACTTCCAACTTCCAGACAGACAGGCTGCTACTAAGAATTCTCGACTGAAAAATCCCAATCAAATATTTTTTTATTGTCCGTCCAAATTTAAACCGTTCTGGGTTCAAATCAGGCTCGGGGTTCGCGGCCTTATAACTAGCCACCACACCAACGTGGCATTCAGTTTATATATATATATATATATTTAAAGATACATATACATATATGTATATAATATATAAGAGAGTACTTACTTGTGATATAAGTCTGTTAAGGTTGGCATAAGACGGCCGTTCAATAGACAACCTTCGTCTACAGATGTCGTATATTGCCTCATTGTCCACCATGAATGCGCAATCCGAGTGCTCGATGGTGGAGTGTGTAGTTAGCACAGCGTTGTAAGGCTCCACCACTGCCGTGGAAACCTGCAACAAGATATATAAATCAGCTTGGAGACGCTCGTAGTAGTGTAATACATACATGACTATATTCGGAATAAGCTTTACGCTAGCTACCACGTGCATCAAACTCTCGCATAAGTAGCATTAGAAGTGTCATGCCATTTTGTTTTTTATTATTATTTTCTTACTAAAGAGTACATTATACATTTGGCGTGAATATATTATATTAAACTCTTAAGTATGTTGTTTGATAAAGTTCAATGGAGTTCCAACAGATAATGATAGTAAGCATAATTTAGTTCGGAGTGTATGGATGACTTTGTACCGAATGCCTTGTTTATGTTTAAAGCTAACCAAAAAATGGATGATTACCATAAAAATATAAGAAATATAAGAATAATATAACAGCACGTTACTGTGCTCCGTTTACTGTCATTACTCCCTGAATTTATTTCTATAGAAAGTGTATGGGCGATAGTGAAAACTAGTAAAAAATGTCTCATTAAATATGAATGCTATAATGACATAATTGATAATTTTAATTCATGCATCATATTTTATAATGATTATTCATATGAATTTATATTTCAGTACCTTTCTTTTGTTATGTTTGGTAGCTATTTCCGTACAAATTACAAAAAAAAAATTGAAATAAGAGTGGAAACGTTCGAAATATAAAAAAGTATATGTTATTCCTTAAATTCTCAATAATGAGTAAGGTCAGATTTTGATCTCTATAATAAGATAAGAAGATAAAGTAAACTGTAATTACGCAAACGCGGCCTTATCACTTACAGTGATCTCGGCCAATAGGGTACGTGTACATATACATTGTTACATATATAAAAGATTACGAAATTGTATTACGTAAATTGCTTTGTTTTATCTGGCCACTATTTCTTTTATTTACGCTTATATCTGTATGTTAGCGTCGTTAAATATTGAATATACATATACAAGTGAACCTAAGGGACAATGTTATAATAAATAAGGTTATGATCTCGTTAAAAAAATAATTACTGAATACAATGTATAACAAAAAATATAACAAAATATAATGTAAATTATAAAAATAAAAAAAGTATCTATCGTAACTTGATAACATAATTTATGCATTTTAACACAGTTAAGCAAACAGTCAAATGTATCACAATTTTCAAAATACGATCAGTTTTGTGTAAGAATAGTAGAATTGTCTACGAGATCAAAGTATATAACGTACGTATGTGTAACGTATAGTAGGGTAAATATGCATAAAGATTACAGATTCCTGTGTATCAATGAAAGACAATGAAACAAATTTATCTATAAGTTACAAACGGAACGAATTTTAAGAACTTACTTAGTAACCGGCATTTTATTGCCGATTATCAATACTGACTAATGTTAAGATTCTCGCATTTTACTTGGAATTCCAAATTTAAATTAATAATACCAAATGGCTGACATTCCTTTTAAACACAGTCGTTCAATTGTTTCATCGCCGTGCGATTTCATACCCACCAGAGATATAGGCAATGTATAATGTAATGTATTTTAACCACTTTGTTTAAAAAAAAAGATTAGTAAAATAATTTAGACAAAATGAACTATTAAGTACTATTTTAAGATACCGTAACAGCCTGTGAATGTCCCACTGCTGGGCTAAAGGCCTCCTCTCCTCTATTTGAGGAAAAGGTTTGGAGTGTATTCCACCACGCTGCTCCAATGCGGTTTGGTGGAATACACATGTGGCAGAATGTCAGTGAAATTAGACACATGCAGGTTTCCTCACGATGTTTTCCTTCACTGTAAAGCCCGAGATGAATTATAATCACAAATTAAGCACATGAAAATTCAGTGGTGCTTGCCCGGGTTTGAACCCACGATCATCGGTTAAGATTCACGCGTTCTTACCACTGGGCTATCTCGGCTCTATTTTAAGATAACGTTTATTACGTTTCAAAGTTGAAATCTATTGGACATTACTTTGTGTCGGTCATTATTTTGTGTGAGTGTGTTTGTGTGTGTGTGTAAAATATTTACCTGTGGAGCTGGGTAGACAGCAAATTCCAACTTGCTCTTTTTACCAAATTCTTCAGACAGATTTTCCATTAGAAGAGACGTGAAACCGGACCCCGTACCTCCGCCGAACGAGTGAAATACGAAAAAGCCCTAAAATAAGTCTCCTTTTATTTTTAAAGAAATAAAATATGTAAATTAATATATAACTAGAAATACCGCTTTCTAAATAGATTGACAAATGTAATATATCTCCTACTCACTGTTTGTAAAGTTAATACTTAATAATTAACAAGTACTAAATTGCACCTATGAATCTCTGATTAAATACGTGTATGTATGGTCTATGCTGGATAATTCTGTCATAATTAAAACGTACTGAAACATACTGAATAGTTAAATAAGCAAGTTAATGACACACAGTAACAATAAAACCTGCTGTCCGAAAGACTGTTAGGCTCTAATAATAGAAAGAGATAAACAAAATACTCTTAACAACACTACCTGTAGCCCCGTGCACTGGTCCGCTAGCTTCCTAACTCTCTCCATCACTGGTCCCAATACTTCCTTACCCGTGGAGTAGTGTCCCCTCGCGTAATTATTAGCAGCATCTTCCTTGCCAGTGATCAGCTGCTCCGGGTGGTATAGCTGACGATACTCGCCTGATCGGACTTCGTCTGCGATATTTTTTAGTAATAAATTGACTTATAACATCTTAGGAAAATTATTTTTGTATTTCAATTAATAGTTACTATTTTTTCTTAAATATTACTTTCAGACAGATTAAACCGAGGGACCTGACTTAATCTTCTTTAGCGTGATCATCGCTGGTGTGAACCCTGCTGTTTATATTCGGACATAAGCCACATTTAGCTAAGCACGCCGACGGGTTTACACAAAACCATATAAGGGAAAAAATGTACGCACATGATGCCTGGGAGTATATGACCAAACTTTACCTATAACAGTTGGCTCCAGATCCACCATAACGACTCTCGGCACCATCTTCCCCCGATCAGCCTCGGAAAAAAACGTATTGAAACACGAGTCCGTCGCATTAAGATCTGTCTCGCATCCTGGCAGTGTGCCATCAGGGCTAATGCCATGTTCTAAGCAATACAGTTGCCAGCAAGCCACGCCCATTTGCACGCCGGCTTGACCCACGTGCACTGAGATACACTCCCTCTATAAATGTTATAAAGCAATTTTTTTAAATTACAAATTAGGAACATATAGAAAATAACAAATAATTACATCCATTTCTATAAATGGAAAAGAGCCGAGATGGTCCAGTTGTTACAAGGGAAGACTGTGCGTTCAACCCCGGGCAAGTAGCACTGAATTTCTATGTGATTATTTTTTGTTTCCAATTAATCTGATCAAGAAAAATGTGACGAACGTTTATATGCAATATCTTTATCCACCAACCCACATTATAGTAGTGTGGTGGAATATGCTGCAAACTTTCTCCTCGGTAAAACATTTTACAGGCTGCTTTATATTTAATGCTACTTTAAGATTTCTTTTCAATATTCGAAACTAAAATAGAAGATGTCGTGATGTTAAAAAAAACATTGTGTTGCATGAACTTCATGCCACAATGTGCATGCAACTTATAAAGAAGTAATATTTTTCATTTTAACGGTCCTCGTTATAACATTCAGCCTCATACGATGGGTCAAGTACAAAATAATATGTAAAATTACTTACCATTATGATTACTTAAAATTTTGACGACACGGACGTAAAAATAAATAAAAAACTTTGTAAATTAAAACAGTTTTACAAAAATTTAATGTAAACTAAAATTTAGAAAAAAAATTGTAAAAATAGCGCCCGTCTTATGGGCCGCTTAGATCTATTATGTAAATCGTTCTAAAATTAAAAAACATAATAAGACAATTTAAAATGTATGACCAGCCAGTTTTCAAATCCTCATGCTTTAAAAAGTTTTTAAAGTATATATTATTATTTATTAATTTAATTATTAATAAATTATTTTTGTAATTCAATAACCCCAGTAATACATTATTAATAAATATATATAGCAGCATTTTTTTTGTCTTAAACAAAAAATACTACTTAGGTCGGAAATTTTAATCACGAATTAATAAGACTCGAACACGCCGAAGATAGGATCTCTAGCCATCTCTAGTCTGTGGAACAAATATCAAGGGTGGCGAATGGGGTTGGTGGCATGGGGTGGGACCCCATAGTTAGAACTATTAGGACACAATAGAGTTTGACGGGTCCCTTTAGGCATGGACCCCAGAATGTTGGTGCATTGGATGTAAGTTAATTTGCATTTTTTGTATTTATTTTACTCTTCAAGGCATGTTTGATTTTCGGTAGGTAATAAAATTTATTTCAACCATTACAATTTATAATTTTTTTAAACAGTGAAAAAAAAGGTATTTTTAAACAGGAAGTTAATGTGTTGGCTGTGTGCAAGATCCGTTTCACATTTATAGACGACCTTTTTTGTCGTATACATAATTATGATTGTGACCAGTATCTTATTTGGATAGACATTCGTACATTAACTATTTAACCATCTCCTGGTGTGACTGAGCCTATATATGGGTACATTCATTAAGTTTTCTCATTGTTCACAATCAGAAGTGCTCACTTACTACAGTATTTGCGTTGTTGTCTTCCTTCTCATATATACACGAAACCTATTGAATGAACGGCGTGCTATTTCTATAATTTGTTTATATGTAATTATTATTATTATTTTATTTGTTTATTTTTTTATTATGACTACTATTTATTTGGTTTTCTTTATTTATTTTGTACTTATATAATTTTTAAATAAGACAATTTCAAATACTCTGTATAATATTGCAAACGTATCGTCCAGATATTCATACACTGTACTGTATTTTGTTATATAAAAACTCTTGATTTAACACACTTAAAGAGTTTAATCAACACCTAATTTTGTGGCGTCACGCAACACTGTTGTCATTGTTAATCTTCGTAAACAACTATTCTTATGCAAACGTTTTATCATGCCCTTTTATTGAAGTGTATTTTGAATATTTAATTGCGTGACATTGTGGTGTGTCAAACAGAGAGACACGATAATCGATTCGTCACGTTTGTTCTTTGACAATGCGTGATACATTGTTATGGTTACGTGTAATTGAATTATGTGTAATATTGTATTATATATTATTAAATTTTTAACTAAGGCTAACTGACTATAAGCCAAGCAAAATAATAATAAGTAATCTGGTGGTATTTTTTTGTCTTGTAGCAAGTAGACTGTCAAGTGGGTCACCACTTCATATAAACATTGGTGTTGCAAGAAATATTAACTATCGCTTACATTGCCAATGCACTACCAACCTTAAGAATTAAATGAAAATGTTATATACATTGTGCCTGTAGTTACACTGCCTTACTCACCTGTCAAACTGGAACACAATAATACTAAGCGTTGCTGCTTGGTGGTCAAAAAGCCATCAAGTGAATATATTTTAAGTTTATGTTTTGAACAATACTATTTATATGATTCTTATGATCACATTGAATCTCCTAACTGATTTTGTTCACGATGGTTCTTTCCAACGTAGAAGAAAATGTGCTGGAGATATAGGTAATTACACGAGCTTTAATTGATATGAAAAGTTTTTTTTTTCTTATTTATCGTGTTGTATGTTGGTGGATTAATTATTAAGCAATAAACTAGGTATGTCACCGATGGGTTCTGTCATTGTTGCTCTCGTGTATTTCTTATGTTGAATAATGGAATATCAAACTCATCCGAGTCTTGAACACATAATTTCTTCATTCTGTAATTATCACACAACTTAATATGTGGTTTTTATTTATACTATCTATTTATTAAAGTAATTATTTACATCTTTATATTAGCGAAATCATTCGAATATATCATGCACTAGCTGTGCCTGCCTGTGGGTTATAGAAAATGTATGTGCTGATGGATGCGCTTAACACTAAAACTATTATTTTCCATTAGTAGGCTCCAAAGACCTCTAACGAGTTGACATGGCTAAGCAATATTTTAAGATAAAATATTTGATATTTGCCATTACATATTTTTGTGATACTAAGCTTTTGACAAATAGCTGTCACCGTACCACGAGGGTAGATCTAAGATACGAGGCCACGGTTCGGCTTATCAGAACAATTATCGCTAATGCGCCCAGATAGTATCTTGTAGGGAGAGCTTACCTTCCATTTATAATGGACCAAGTGACACCCGTGACTTTAAAGATATTTTCCATACTATTATTTAAAAGGAACGATTATTTAATTTTACAATTAAAGTTTAAATGTGTTGTTAAGTACAAAACAAAAAAAATATATATAATTTATTAAATAATACACCAGTGCCCAAATTATTAACAAATTTAAAATATTACTTATATATTTTTTTTATTCTAACCAAATTTTCAGTTACAGATAAAATATATTCTAAATTAGTTTATGAGTCGATTTATAAAATATGTATAGTTATAAAAGATTATATTTTTACAAGTACATATAGTATATATATATGCTATATGTACTTATAAAAATATAATACAGATTTTTAAAATAACGTTCCATGATATAAAAACCCGTTGGGTGACACAATAAAAAATAGTAACTATATCAGCTAATAACAAATATGGACAGCGTACTAGCTCTTACATGATTCGGCGCTTAATAAACAACTTAGATAACAGAACAAGACGAGAAATAACTATTAAGAATATTAAATATAGTAGTTAATAGTTAAAGATGTATTATTTAAAACAATTATAGAGTATATTGTATGTAAATCAATAGATATTGTATGTAAATAAAGACTCAAGATAAACTTTCGTGGTTTTTATAGTGCCATCATTAAATTGTAATTTGGTTGTTTATATTGTTAAATAAATACATAAATAATAAAAATAAATTTAAACATTTGTTGTTTGTTATATTTTAAATAATATTGTAATAAATTATTTTATACTATTCAGTAATTTATACATATATATTTTTGTATTAATTAGTTTTTGCTCAATTCTTAAAAACGAATTACGAATATGAGTGAATAAACAAATTATTTATCGTTATTAAGATCACCAAAATAAAAAAATGTTATTTGTCAATACGTCAATTACGCCATTTTTTTGTTTTAAATTGAACACTAATTTTACTTTTTGCATCCAAAAATGTGTCGTTATACATAAAAAAGGTATTTATATCCAGTCCAATAGATTTTCTATCCCGGGGACATCCACAATGCCTCGAGGTGTGGGCAAAATAAAAAATCCTATTTGGTCCACGAGGCGGAATAATGAGCTCTTTTTACTGGTTTAATCCGGATCAGATAACTGCGGATCCCTAATACGATGTGCGTTTGATATTCATAAGTGCTCAAAGCATCGTGGGGTAGTTGGGTAATTTGAGACATTTTACTTAAAATAAAATAGTAAATTGTAGTATGCTTATTTGATTACATCTATTAAAATAAATATAGATTGTGTGCTTAGGTCACTATAAGGCTTACATTTTATATTATAATGGTGTAAAAACTATATTAAAACTAAAGTTTTGTGTATAACCTGATGACATGTATTGATTTTTTTATGAAAAATTAGTTTTTCCAGCGATAAAAAAGGAAATTAAGTACCCCTGTCGAGGTTACAGACAAATCTCTGTTGCCTGAGTCCGTATTTCCTGATAGGTACAACATTGGTGTTTTAAAATCCAAAGTGAACAGGTTTCTTTTAGACAAGCGTGCTACATCCTAGACCGTGTCGATGCTAAAGATCAGGCAAGTCAACGGCCAAACGCTTGCCTATTAAGTATAAAAAAAAAAACGTGCGTACCAGTCAAAGTCAAAGTCAAAAATCTTTATTGAATAAACAAGCTTTACACTTACTTATTGATTGTCACACATCTACTACCGGCTTGGAAAAAAACACCTCAAACCTGAGAAGAACCGGCGGAAGATACTGAGCCGGATAATCTTGCATTAATCTTGCCACTTGCGGAGCGAAGAAAGACCTTTAGGGTTTTAATGATTAGGAGTCCAACATAGCCCTCCATCATCTCCACGATTGGGATATTTATGAATATTTCCCGACGGTAAAAAAAGTTTACATTACTATAATTGTATTAATAATGCGCAATAAATGTTATTACAAATTTTGTAATTTTTATAATATATCTAAATACTAGTATACTACTAGTATTTATGTACCTACTACTAGTATTAAACGTGCACGTACTCTTAGTAAAGAGTTACCTTTTCTTCATATTACATATTCTAATGCTATACTTTTAGCGATAAAATATTCCAAAAATGAAATGTTCATTAAATAATAAGTACGCGTGGGACGAATTTATTTGAATTCGATACTATATTATGACCTGGGGCTATATTTAGGTTCTGTGATCTAAGCCTGTGCATATTTTCTATTAATTAGGTGAAGCCTTTTTTACAAAGTACTCAGTTATCTAATAAGTTACAATAACCATTTGTGATCATACGTGAAGTGTTAGTGAATGAGAATAAATATAAATATGTCGAATTAAAAGTAATCGAGCTTCAAGTTCAACTAGTGCCGCACAAACTTAGATTTGACTTTAACAATATTAAGATAGATAGCAAATAAACTTTATTATAATCACCTTGTAATTAGACTTAGAATATCATTTCATCATTTCTCAAATCTTTTGAAGCATGCTGTACGGTTCATTGCACCGACAATATTACAACGTATTCATTTATCAATTAAGCACGTCCACAATATAACGCAAATGTAATTATTTTAGTTAGTCGACGTCATAACCGGCGTATCTCATACTCATCATTCATTCAGCATTAGCATAGTTAATGTATATGAAAAATAAACATATTTTAACATTGACTTCAGTTTAATTTCAAAACACTCATTACACAAACGTCCAAATGCAATTATAAAAAATATACTATTTGATAATATTGTGTGGCGTAAATCATTACGAATTTCCAGTTGCCTAAACAATAATACAAACGAAAATAGATTTTTAACTTAACATACAATGCACATTCGGATCGTGACATAAACTTTAACCTTCACTTGTTCAAAGTCTCAATATACATAACCCTCAATATACATAAACCTCAATATACATAAACAGAGCTATTCTTTTTCAGGACAAATGAAACTTAGCGCAGATCGCGATCGTCAAATGTAAAAAAAATATGTGAGACAGAGATTAAAATAAGCAACACGGCAGTAGCTTGACGATTCATAAAGTAATCTATTTTGAAGAAAGAATTAGGTAGGTAAGGTAAAGCGCTTAGGTAAAGCGCTAGTTTTATATAGTATTCTAAATAACTATATTGAAATTTAAAAATATGACACAACTGTTATAGAATGAGAAATTATTATTACTTAAATTAATCAATGAACCAGAGATGGATTAAAAAGTGATCTCAAAACTAGATTGAAGAAACAAATAATAGAAATAAACAGTAGCAAAAGTCGGTAACTATAAAGGACAGTAATTAAATCTTGAGGGGCCTAAGGGCTAGGGGTTGAGGGTGGGGGCTGTGGGGACTTACAATGAACGAGCCAGGTGCCGCCGATGTATGTTCGCGAACAAATGTTGACTTTATTTTATTGGCGATTTTGACGGATATAATATACCCAAGCTCTGGTGTTTGTATTGAAGCTGTTTTGGTTGTTATTTAAACAGATACAAAGTTTATTGTGTGTATATAAATCTATATATCCTTCTTATATTTAAAAATAAATTATTTATATTTATAATTTTATATTTATAAATTGTTTGTTATAAAAATATGTAATATAATTTTTAAATAAATTTTTTACGTAGTATTAGATCGTATTGTCACTTTTACTAAAATGTTTACAAAATTTCAACTCAATCGGTTGTGTGTAACTTGCATTATATCCATTTGCAATATTATAAAAACGTGTATATAAGAAAGAATAATTTATATTGTGTAATTATGAACAACATTGCTACATCGAACATAAATTTAATAATATTTTTAAATGTTAACTAATTATAAATAATTTTAGTTTACATACCAGATTCTTTAAATTTCATTCATTCATTCAAACTCACAATTGAAATTATTTTTTTATTAATCTTTTAAGACAATAGAATACCCGTCCTTGGGACGGTACAAAGGCCAAAACTAGTACATCATAAATATTAATAAGAATATTAAACGAAATATGATTTTCGTAAAAACTGTACACAACTTAAAAGCGACACCCCGTTTTATTATGAATATCGTGTTTTTTGGTTAGAAATGCATTTTTTGATAAAAAAAAAGTCAGTGCATGAATGGATTCATTGTTCTCAAAGCTACGACAGATGGGAGCTGTGTACAGCGATAAGGGTAAACGGTTTGACACCATTGCAATCGGTCAATGTGTACCAGAAAGAGGGTAAAAGTAATAGTTTTAACACTTCATTCCAGTCACCTTTGAATGTAAAGGAACCTTATTCAAAACAAGCTGCTGTCCTTGTAAGTATACCACACTGTTCTAAATACAAGGAACGTGTATATAGAGAACACTTAAAATTAAATCGTATGGTTGGTAAGTCATGCATGGAGTCAACATAATATTTGTAGAATCGGCTGAATATGTCCATGGCTCTTATATAAGATTTAAGTAATTCTTGTATAAGATTATAAAAATACATTTTTTCGAGTTTGAGGTGAAACAGTTATATTCCCTTTTCGAATAATTGTATCAAGCAATCATTGTGGCAAGTAAATTTAAAAGAAATAGTCCTAAAGTGGCTTCGATTTTCAAAATACATTTAATATTGCTTTTTTAATGTATTTATTATAAATATTATTCATTATCTTATAACTATTATACTACTACTTATTTTCTATATTAGTATTATAAATACGAAAGTAACTTTATCTATTTGTTAGTCAGTTACGCTATTACGGCTAAAGCAGTGAACTGATTTTGATGAAATGTGGTATGAAGAAAGCTTGAACCTCAAGTAAGGATATAGCGTACGTATACCTAACAATGACTGCCTCGTTGGTCTGGAAGTTGGAAGCGTGCACACTCCCGTGCCTCAGAAAGCACGTGAAGCCGTTGGTCCTGTGCTCTTTCCGGTCTTGTCGGATTGCCGTCCCATGGGATTATAAGAGTTAGGGGATAGAGAGTGCACCTGGTGTACTCACTTGTGCACTATAATATGTCCTGCGCAGTTAGCTGACCTCTTTCGGGAATGCGGGCGAACCCGCGGGCAGGAACTAGTATTTAATAAATTACAAAACGACAATTTTGTGTACGGAAAATCCTAAGCATTCATTTAACGTTACTTAAGCATTTTCAACCGTCAACGTCATCAACTTACTTTATGTACGTTTTCAAAATATAAACTGTCATAATGTAAGTTACATATCAATCAGATTAGATTATATATGAATAAAAAAAACACAAACATAACTTATCGCTTTATAATACATAACATTAATATAAAAACCAATAACGTTTAACCAATTACAATTTCTGATGGACGTGAAATCTCCGTGTCATTGACAATTGGTCACGCGTAGGCGAGTGTTCTCTGTATGTTTATTTGCTTATTTAACGCTTGTTAAATTCTTATTATGGGTTTTGGAAGCCAAATGGGATAATTATAAACGAAGCAAATGCATTAAGTAGTTATATGACAGTTATTTTTTTCGACAAGCTATTTCTTTTGTTTTTCTTTTCATATCTAAGTATTTAATTTAAATGTAAATTGATACTTCATTGGGTGCGTAAGTAAAATATCATGGCATCGCATGCATAATGCGGAATTAACCAGATTGTGCTAGCTGCCACTAGCCTCGTACTCTCGCATAAGAAGTGTTAGAAGTGTCATTTGTTTATTATTTTTTTCTTATTAATTCATAATAAATTAAATATGTGATATTTTACGTCATCAAAAAAAATACACAATAAATATGAATGCTATAATGACATTAGTCGAGGAAAAATTAAATGCCATAAGCGTAGAGAAATGTTTGTCTACATAATTTTGAAGAAAAGCGTTGGATATAATATATCAATGATAATTCTCTTTAATTTAAATCCGAAACTAGGAAAAATTTATATAAGGATATTTGGCTATACGTTAAACATAATGATACAAATGTGTTGGCATGACAATCTTATCAATATCGTAGTTTCTTAATATACATACCTACATACGTTGGCAGAGACGACAGGAATTATTCTCCCTAATTCCTGCTTCCTCCTTCCTTCACAAGTCTACGCGTGCTGGCTCTCGATGTCACCGACTAACTGTGACATCAATTTCATCGCGCACAAAGAAATTTGGCAACTCCTTTCTTTGTCGCACTTCTAAAAAATGGAATTCCTTACCAGCTCACGTGTTCCCCTCCTCTTACGACCCGGGTTCCTTCAAACGAGGCGTGAAGAGGCATCTTGCGGGCCGGCAAGGCGAGGGCGGCTAGTGCAGAATCTTCTTCCCGTCTGTACTGGCCGTCGTCGCGTTTGGACTCTACTACCACTTAACATCAGGTGGAGTAGAGCCATTTGCCCTCCCGGCAAATATATAAAAAAAAAGATTAAAAACTATTATTAATTTTATCTTTATATTTCTGATAGTAAAAAAAATCATTTTGATACTGGCAGCCTGAAAAAATGGCAAAAGAAGTAATTATTTGACCACTAACAACATTAGCATTATTTTATAATATTACAAATTATATTGTAATCTTTATTTAAAATCTTTTATGTATAATGGATGTAATATCGTGGGAACATTTATAATCATGCTATTTAACACTATTCTTAACTATCTGCGCTTTGTAATGACACTTGAACGATGCGCATGCGCGACACCAGTATTAAAAATGACACGCGCTACTTCAAGTGGGATATCATAACAATTAGTAGGGTATTAAAAAATGATTTGCCAATGATACACTTAAATTTTTTTGTGTTTGGTATTTATAAGCGCATATTTTATTCGTTCTAGTACCGTGTGACATATTATTTTTATTCTGTGAGAACTGAAATTGTTATTGCAGCATATTCTATGTTAGGTATATTTTTAATTTAAATAACCGAATATTTCAACGAGGTGCAAAGGTTTTGTATTTTTTTAACTTTGTAATTATAAAGACGTATTATTAACCACGTGTTAGGTATATTTACGCTAAATTACATACGCTTGCGTTTGTTCCTTTTGTTTGGTGTCGACAGTATCCTTTATTTACCTCTTTGTTCAACCATATCCTCAGTTCCTCCATTCTTGCACATATCTTCCCATATAACGTAGTCCAGGCGTATTAATTTCGTTCTACATCGTGCCTAACGCAAATTATCTTATCTTAATTTCCTAACTCTTAATTAAATTATATATTATCTATTAAATCAAAAATTGTCATCGCTTCCGTTAAAAAATTAAGAGAGGTGGTTCATTCGAATTTTATAGTTTATAAAAATTAGTGTACATTTTAACACTCGACCAAAAGCCGCGACGCACGTCATACGCGTGTCTGTAAAACAATTTTCTGCTTGTTAGTCCCATATTGTCGCATCATGCTATTATTATTATTATTATTTAGTTTTCTGTCTCGAATTAAAACACAATAATTTATGATACAAATTTAGACTTATCCTTACTCAATTTTTTAAATATTCAAATATGATATCAATTAGCTTAGGTAGCTATTAGTATTAATACCGGACTATAAAATCTATATATGTATATGAAATTTTGCAGGCAAATTCGATGACATAAGGTACAGCTCATATCCTGTAATAGAATGTATTATTAGTAGTATTTAGAAAATATAATAAGTATAAGTAGGATCTGTATCGCTTTAATCGAAAATTCCATGCGCACACAAGTAACCTACCTCGTAGTTATTCCATCTTAAAATACAAGCATTGCACCTATTTTTAATTTAAAAAAAAACTAATCCTGAATAGTCTACATAGACGAAAGTACAAGCTTATAATCCAAATAGCTGTCTGTGACGAATTTTATACTAAAACAGCCTGCATTTTTAATCGTTGTATTAACACACTGAAAAAAGTAAGATATGTATAATGCAGAAAAGTACGTAATACCACCTTTCACTTGCGAGCGAAAACTATATTTTATCTCTTCAATAAAAAATCTTCGTTTAAATTCATGATCACTACACCAGCGAGTATTAACCGTAGGCGCGTGTCTCGCGTGTGTCGGTCGCGTGTTAACACTTGTATGGAAGTTCATAAAGATATCAATTTCCCTATTTAACAAGTGTTACTTAATAAATTACTTCTGGTTTATTTGTAGTTTGAATTGGAGACACGTGTGGGTAGTAGGGCACTTGTCGGTTATTGTTGTGGTATCTGTCGCGATTTTAGCGCAACTGTTTTATATTGAGGCAAAATTTGTTTTATATTAAAGAAAAGTTTTACAAAACTCTACATTTACGTTACCAATGACGTTCTATTAAATAAGTAAAAACGTTTCAATTTAGATCAAAGTAAAGCTCTCCTTTCCTTATGGCTTAAGAGCCAGCGATCGGCAGACTTACGGTATTTTAGCAAACTCTATATTTATGCTAGGTATACTATTTTACCTGCCGTTAGTGAAATGGGGATTCACTATTCCCGTCGATAGTTCCTTTGGGCGATCGCTGGCTCTCAGTCTATTAGTTTTAGGGAGATGTAAAGATATGTTGCCGTCCGTTATAATATCAAGGGCAAATTAATAAAGAATGGGGCTATAAAACATTAAATTCTAGTATATGAATAATCGTATCTTATGTTATAAATGCGAAATTCAGTCTGTTTATTTGTTCATCCAATGAAAATTTGCATTCACGTTGTCATGGATACAGACAAGGACATAGGATACCATACCTGCCCCATCTCTCTTGCACACAAGCAAAGCTGCGGACGGAAATTGGTATTTCCAAGCAATAAACTCTATCAAAGAAAAATTTAAATTGTCGAACGTGTTCTATTGCAATCCATATTTATTATCGTTTTGTGGTTCGTCTTAGAATTTAACGAATGATATAAACGCATGAGATTATGAATTAATCCATAAATTTTATTTAGTGTAGTGGATAAAGGTATAATATAAAACAAATGTTGATATAGTTAAAAAATATAATACCTTGTCGAAAAGGTATGTAACATTTGCGGAATACTCGGCAGTCCTAACGAGTTATTATATCTACATGGTACAGGCTGTATAGGGTCACTGATCATAAAGTAAACAAGTGGGCAAACGCAACATCGACATGTTACGAGTTGCCCACTCGACCCACGCTCCACTTACTGCAGATGCGTGCTCAACTTCAATGACGTCAGTTATTATCTTTACAAACAAACATACAAAGCAAGGCCGGTTTTCAATCAACTTCAAGTATCAGGGTAGTTAGTGTGCCAAATGTTTCTATAACTTTAGAAAAACATACCCTAATAGTTTAATACGGTAACTATTTCACGAATGTATTATTAATAATCATAACTTTTGTTTAAATTTCAAAATGGTTTGTATTTTTTAAGTGGAAATTTAACTAATATGAGCAGGTTAATAACGTGTATTAAAAGTAAAATTGTATGATCCCCAAAATTTAAAATATATAAAAGTTATTTTTATATTTCTAGTGCCCTACAAATTTACTCGCATTATAGGTACGTCATTACTTGAATCATACACCAATATATATGTATGTATATATATGTATGTATGTATATATATACACACACACATACACCGCTACCATTATGGTATATGATATTCGAAGAACGCGTGTCGTGTCTTGCGCACTTTTCGTATTTTAGTTTGCCATTTTGGTTATTTTTTCGCGTACATATCACCGTAGTGTGAATTATATATATAACTATATAAATAATATTTTTTTATATTGTAAATAATAGACACGGTGAAAAATCTTTATATCAATTTTATTTAACTAAATATTTTGTTTCAATAAAATCGATTTAAATCCGTCAGCTGGTACAGTAATTTGCGGTGACATCGATTCATCTTCTGGATTAGAGAGTGGGACTTTATTCATAGCTTTAAGGGTCGCTATGTGATTATAAATGATTGATATCCTTTTTTCATTATAGTTTACCTATAAGTGTCAAATCACAATAATTATAGACTAGACATGAATAGACTTTCTTAGTAACACTAATATTATTATTTAGGAATAATTTGTTGAGTTACGTTGTACTTTTATTAGGGATTTTTGAGAAGCGTAATTAAACTTATGCTAATGTTATGTAATAACTGGAATATTTGGAAATACATTATGTACTTACAAGAATATATGTATTGTATGAACATAAGCTATTTCCAATCAAGCAACTACATTCTAGACTTGTTTCTTTACAATTTTATTAAATCTAATCATGAATATGTTTATTTATATATTTCCCGTTATAAAATTTTGGATATTTAATTTGACAACTCAATTATAGTATAAAACTACATAATAATAAAACAACCCTAATAAAAAGTTAAAAAATAAACAAACTAATATTGGCTTAGCTATACAAATACTACGCGTCGCTCGCGGGGCCGCTCGGGCATTTTAAATAAGTGCACACAGACAAACTTGTAAGCAATTAGCCTGGAGCCAGTGATGGACATACGATATCAAACATGTGGTCTTGTTTGATTGGGTTCTTTAAACAATTTCAAAAGGTACATAAAAACGAAAAAAATTAACTTTGAAAATCGAATGATTCAGTTTATAAAATAGATTCTTTATGTGCCTATAATTTTAATATAAAAAAATGTATTATTTGTTAAAATTGAAAAATACATAGCCTTGTTTAATTAATCAATAGCTAGACAGCATTTATAAGTAAGGCTAAAACTATTAGTTGACAACAAACAAAAACAATCACAAAAACATCCTTTAATTTTAGCAATGAAATATAAACCTAGTTATTGCATAATAATTGTAATTGTATTGTACTTTGTAATATACTTTAACGATTATAGAATATTGTATCGTGCATACTTAAGCATAATTTTTGGGAAATTACTCAAAAGAAGCATATTATTGCAGAAACTAGATGAATCAATAAGGTTTCATGGATTGCCAAGTACGATGGTTAACTAATAATAAATTAATTCAGCAAAAATATAACATTTATAATGGGAAGGTCAATGATCTTTGATTTTTTTTAAACTATATATAAATATACATATAAACGAAAAAGACATTTAGACATTGATTCGTTCAGAATACATTAAAACGAAATAATTGCTATATTTTTTTTTGCAGCAAAACCGCCACATTTGCAATGAATATTTACAAGGTCTCGACTTAATCTGAGGGGAACAAATGGATTTTACGCGAAACGCAGGATTAGTGGCTGGATGGGGACATAGTTTGTGGTGGGGTCGTTAAGTATGACGTTAAATATTCGGCAACTAATTTACCGGGCTTTGAAATCCATAACCATAACGTAAATTCACCGGTATTAGTTTTATTATTATTAAAAAAAATCTATTGGATTTATTAAGGACTATTTGTATTACATACATTTTGTATTAATTAAGGAATAAAATTCATTTCTAAAACCGATGGTTCGAATTGCAATGCATAAAAAGTTTTAAATTAATGAGTTATATTTATTTTTAAAAAATGTTACTGTTGTGACATTTAATTTGTTGTTTTTTTTTGTCTATAAAATTTAAATATGCGCTGGCACTAACTAACTTCTTGATCGACATGTTCGAGATCCACAAATTATACTGAATGACTTTTTTTATATCGATAAATATGGTTCGAACCAAGATACTTAAAACGTATAAAAACGATCTGTTTTTCTATTTATCACGACATTATATAAGGTCAATAGGTCGTTGGTTAAAAAAATATCACAGATAAAATACTTTACTCATATTGGGTACTATTTACTTTACTCATATTAGATTAATCTTCCATTTAAGTGTTCGTGTATCTTCATTAGTTTTTTTTATTTATAAAAGTACATAAGTCTCCATTGGACAGACATATGGCGCATGTTGCAATTATAAACGGATGTTGATTTCCTGTAATTTATACATTTGACAAATAAATAACCGAAATGAATATCCGTGTCGAAAGTGTAGATTTGTTCGATAAATAAATAATTAAATATACGATGTATTTTCAAGATTTTATTAATCTCTTCAATATGTGGTATCTCTTGCACAAATTACTAGTATCTTTTGAAAATGGCCAACATGGCAGCAATCGGTCAATAAAATCATTGGCGTTATAATGCCATCGGACAATTGACATACGCGTTAGATACGTTTATTATTCTTTTTGAAATAAGTATTATCTAGTTCGTCTTTATAATTTATAGCATTATAACGCGAACTACATTCAATGATCCCAATAACAATATAATTCAAACATCTACCGATAGAAGCAAATCCTGACCCAACAAAATAGACCGTAACGAATTTCTAAAGCAAACATTAAATTTCGTAACACGAACCGAAAACGGGTGCCCCTATAATGAATTTACAACTTAAATGTTGTAGTTATGTAGGTCTCTATTACTTTGATTAAGAGTCGAATATTGCTTGGCAAGTTTGGTTTATAAAATGGGATTTGTGTTGAATATGAACAATGCACTTGCACAGGGGTGCGCAAAGCATTCACAACTATTCGCTCTTTAACATCCATTGTTCCAATTTGATTTATATTCATGATTTTTTCTTGTATTATTATTTGTTAGTAAATCAAGTGCGAATTCTCTTTCTCTCTTATTTGTTATTAGAATTGAGATCATTATATGATTAATAATTTAGTTTTTAACTTTTAAGATTTCTGCTTTATCATTAGCCACGTCTTGAAATTTAATATCTGATATGTTCTTAACAAATGTACGTTATTAAGTGTGTATGAGAAAGTTGTAGTAATTTGCCACATATAAAATATTTTCAAGGTTTATAATATTTCAAATTTATATAATGATCACTGTACTTGTAAAACTTGTCCCTTACATTATAAATAAGATCGTTATTTTAGTAATAACAATAAAAAATATATGCAAGAGAAGATTTTTAAAATGGTAAACGGAGAATAATAATATTAAAATTAAAAACCTTTGCTTAGAGTAATTATTTGTAGTAATCAATTAAGAAGTATCTTTAAAAATAAAAAAGTTACATTTTCTCCATTTTGAGATTACCTAGCTTAGTTCTAATAGGACTTAAGGTTTTAAATAATACAAAAAAATACAAATATAAAAAAATATATTTTTACAATTCCATATGACTAGATATTATAAACTTTGGTAAATTATTTCAAGGGCACAATTCATTTATTGTCTTATATTTAATAAATTTTGTAAACATACAATTTTTTTTCTAAATGACTAGTTTTATTTTACAAAAATAGATTTATATCAAAATAAATTTATTATGTTTGCGCGTTCACAATACTAGGGCTTCTATAAAAATCTCTACCTATATATCTTTGGTCGTTGTAATACAAATTACTTTGAGAGTAATATACGTCATTTCCGTAATTATATTTTTCATTGTAACTGTAGTTTTGGTTAGAAATGGGACTGTAGTTACACGTATATTCACTCGTATTAGAACTCTTTCTATTTTTGGCAGTCTCAAATGCATTTTTAAATATCTCGTAATTTTTCTGATTGAAATATTCTTTAGAAGTTTCAATTGAATTTTGTAGTGTCGAATTAAAATTGTTATAATTGTTAGCGGCATAAGTTTCGTTGTAACAATTTTTGTGAAACATATCGTCTCCAAAACTCGCTGGATGTGTAAAAAAACCAGTTCCGGTAGTAGATGTTATACAATTGCCACCTTTATTGTTTACAGAGACGGTAACATTACCAACATTTATCAGCACACCTTCCGGGGTTTGAAGGAAATTCGATCCATTTGCAAACGGTTTGCTAAATCCTTGGAAACTTCTGTATCCATCGCCACTACATTCGTCACTTTTGCTGGGAACAAACATGTCTCTGAATGCGTCTTTGTTTACTTTCTCAGCTATAGGATAGTTTTGTAACTTATCATAATTAAAACTCAATTCCCCAGCTGGTAGTTGTCCTGAATTTATGTTATCCAATGATTCCAAGGTTTGGCTTAAAGCGAAAATGTAGTTGTGTGCAAATCGCAGTGTTTCTATTTTCGTCAGCTTCGTATCTTCAGGAAATGTGGGCAGAACACATCTTAGCCGATCTAGAGCTTCATTTAACATATGCATCCTATTTCTCTCCCTATCGTTGGCTTTCATTCTTCTGTTTTTCTTTATTCTTAAAATCTGTGTAGGACTTTTACATCTTGATACTCTGTTTTTGCCATTAGCGTATTTCCTTTTTGGTTTATTCGGATCTTTAGGCTTTTTATCTTTTGATTTCACTGGCGTTGACGTGTTGTTTAGTGGTTGGAAGTCTTCGAATACTTTGACGTCTTCAATTGGTGTGGGAAAACGATATGTATATTCATCTGTAAACAACTTTCTTCGTACATGACTTTCTTTGTTTGGTGTCATAGATACGCCTAAATCGATCGTATCATGTTTTATTGGAGTGCTTGTGACAGAAACAGGCGTCACCAAAGAGTCTGTATGTGATCTTTCAAAACCGGAATCGTTACTGCAAATACTGTCATTAAAGTCGCAGTAATCTTCAAAATCAGTTCCGAACATTATGGTTAATCTGCAACAAAAGGAATAAGCTTACTATCAGAGTAAATAAATTTTTAAGTATTATACAGATACCAAGGGATTTTTTTGTTGTATAAGAAATAATAGACAAAGAGAAGGACGGTTAAAACTATAAAGGTTTTCACAAATTTTCAAATGCTTTTTTCTTTGTTAGTGTTTACACTTGCAGACAAATATGTTCCATATGTTTAACTTAGTAATTTTCGTGTCAACTCCAGCGACCCCTAAGCTTGCGTGAGCAATGTGTTACGGTAAAGTCAGTTGAACTTTATCACTTCCGACTTCCGGTCTGTGATTTCCGGTAAGGGGCGCTTAAAAAGTTAATTTGTCTCTACACTTCACGCGATTATTAGTGATATAATTATTGACTATTCCTTTCCATTATTTTAATTTTTCATTTCATTTATATAGATTATAAACAAAAGTGTCAACTCAGATTCACAACGCAGAAGTATGTCTGTTATTTCAATTTTCGTACTTTTTCAAGTACAATTAATGTAACAAATGACAATTGTTTTTCATATACCTTTTATCGAAATTGAATAAATGTTATGTTTATGCCCTTAATAACTTCAATCGACACTATCCCTTACCGAAGTCATACATGACACGTGACTTGCGCGTGTCTGTAATCGAAGCGTTAAGAAGTCATTTTAATACGGTTTTAAGCATTGCGGTAAACAACTGTTCAATTAAACAATGATTTCTTCTGTCATTATTTTTTTGACATTCAAAAAAAGTTTTTATTGACGGCATTGTTTAACTTAATCACTCTCACAGTGCTCGTTTTGAAGTGAGAAACTTTTAAAGATATGATATAAAAGAGAGGTAATATTTTGATTTATCAACGTATTTTCAGGGTTTATTTTATAAAATAAATTTGTTTCAAAATAATGCTTACATACAAAAGTCTGATCAGTTACTTGTTACATGGTTTCCAGGTCATAACTACACTTAATTGCTTAAAAACAAAATGGCCAAATGCTTCGTAAAGTTCTTTTAACTAATGTCGATTATAAAAATAAAAAATGATAAATGGGAATTTACCTATAGCACGTACCTATTTATATAAAGTTTTAATAATATGAATGTGTCTTTGTGTGTCAGTAAACATGTTTTTAAATTCCTATGTTACTGGGAGCTTAATATTACTAATCGTGAAATGTTAACCGTATAAAATTACGTTTTCTAATTCTGTTATTTTACAATATAGGATACCTAAAGATCCACTATACTTGTTCCATTAATAATTTTATTTCATTATTATACTTGAGTTTACGGCAAGTTTTTACTATAAATGTGCAAATTATTAAATACCGAAAAGACGAAGCCAGATGGGATTATTAAAAACTCTATATTTATTTTTAATGCTCAATGTATTTTTTTTATTTATGTATTTATGTAATATACCCATTCAATTTCTAAATAACGATATAACGCCTTCTAAAAACAGGACATATAGGGTAAATATTAAATTCAGTACGCAGCACCGAGCACTTTTATAGGTACTGAAAGTAATATAGCTTTCTTTATCTAATTGACTACCATTTAACGCTAACACCACAAGTATAAACGTGATAGATATATGTTTAGTTCAAATTGTTTATTGTTTTCAAAGCTACATACGTTGTTCGATTATTTTCATGTCCCTCTTGTCTAATTCACAATATTTTTTTGATAAATGTGGAAGGATATAAAATTGTAATCAGGACTACAAAGCTAAAGATTACTCATGAATACTCATTCTAATAAATCATGAAAAAATTTGAGAAGAACTTAAAATTTTTATAAAGTTTGCGTGATAAAAGCGTAAAAATTAAATATTATGCGTGATCGGGTCAAGCTACCACCCGCCATACACATGACGGTACCACCTGCACGCGACATGCACGCGACGTGCGCTACTTCCCTCATTAATTATTCTATACCCTTGTAACAATTGTTTCATGTTTAACTTCTTATTAAAATACAATACTAAATTGTGTAAACATAATAATTATATTAACGACTCTAGGCAGTGGTTTCAGGGCCGCCTAGCTAAAAATCTGTAGCTTGACTCCTAGGACACTTGTTTGTATAAAGAGGTAAATCGAAATATTAGTTATTTCCTTAAATTTATTTATTTATTAAAATAAGAAATCTAAATTAAATAGATAACAATAACTGAGACGATCTTATCACTAAGCTACTAAGCTAAACAATCTATAATAGCATCATTCTATTTACTAAAATGTTCTCTACATAGTATTAGTAAAAAGAAGTTAACAATGGTAAATATATCGCATAATAATATCACATTATATCGATTGATATTATTATACTGGTTGATTTGCTCTACTTCTTTAGATGGACAGGTGCGAATGGGCGGCCATTCATAAAGTATTTCAGCGTAAAGTAATTATTATTTAACTTAAATTCCTATGCATTCCAGTTTATAAGGTGAGTTAAATAAAATAAAAAACAAAATAAAACACGCCGTCTGAAAGATTGTCCTGTGGCATTGTACACAAGACGCGGGCACTATTGCACTATTTATTATTTTAGTTATAGATTATATAAATAAAAATGACTGTACATAGAATAATAATTAAAATATATTTTTAAGATGAGTACGCCATATAAATGGCAACATATATCCCACAGTCGGTGTTTCATGTACACTATTAAAGAATGGCTTATACTCTTTATTATGCCAACGTCTGAGGGCAGTTATATTGTTTATAAAGGTTCAGAAAGCTACCGACTTTATATTTATATAAATAATTTGTATATCAATGCAAATCAATAAAATTGCAGTGTCTTGCTATTATTTCTAAATAACTGACTCTGTTTAATTTAATCTGACTATTTGCGAATTTTCATTTTAATTTTAATTTACCGCTTATCTATACGCGATATATATAATAATATAATGTGATATATAAGCGAAATACCACTAATTACGAAATCTTCTAAACTATCCGTCCGAGTGACTTGAAATTTGTTAAAGTTACTCCTTCCCCGACATAGACGCTCACTAAGAACGTGTTTTACGGAAATCCTATCCAAAATACATTTGTCTTCTTATCTTCCCGTGCAAAGCCTGGACGATGAACTAGTACTTAATAATTTAAATATTTTGTACCATATTTTATTTAAATAGGCATTATGTACTTTAAAATAGCAAATTTTGAAGGATTTTCGTCACAAACTGATTTTCACGCTGGCGAAGCCGTGGGTTTTTCTAGTAACACATAAAAACAAGTGAATTTAGACCATTTTGGATAATAAATTATTACAATGAGGAAAATATAAAAAATAGCTAAATTTTAAAAGATTTGGCTCAAAATTTGTTTTTAGAAAAAGTTTTGCTTTTTAAGTGTATCTATGTTTATGTATTTTTACTAAAAAAAGGCATTTTTTCCCAAAAACTGAACAAAACTCAGCTACCCAGCCTTCTTTATTGGTAAAGATTTTGTCTTTGAACATAATAGATAAAAATTTGTTCTTTAAAGCAAGGTACAAAAAACCAACTTTCATTGCAGCGCTCCGTAGCGCTCCGTAGCGCTTTTTAATAAATAATTTTGAGACAACGCTGTGATCACGCTAGTTACGCACCTAATGCGAGTATATTCTCATTTTGTATTAAATAGATTTGTATGAATCGTTTAAGAAAAAAATAACTTTTATTTTACTTAAAAAATTATCCTTAATGTCGATATAGTTTTGATAAAATTGATGACGTTATTATTTAATCTCTTTGTTATACACGACATAATACTGTAAACGAGAATTAATAACTAAAGAAATTGATTGTGAAGTGAAAGGATTTATTCCTATTTTATTAGGGACCTCTTCTAGCAAACCAATGTGATATATATATAATTATCTGATATATATTCAATGTCCGTTTCTGATAATAACAAATTCTTTGTTAATTGGCTTTTTAAATGATTATTTTATGTTAGAAAAACAATTATCAAAGAGTACGGCTCTTACGGCTATGTTTGGCGGGAATTAGAAAGTCAATATCTTTTCCTAAGGAAGTATAACCGTTACATTGAACTTACGTTATGATCACACAGACTTAAGCTTCTTTCACCGGTAACACACCACTGTTTATACACTCGACACTAACACCAAATTATACTATTAAATTTAAATATATATATATTCTCCATGACTAGAATCTACTATCTGTGGTTGTGTACTCCCGCGCCTGTGACGCCACACTGTGGGCTGAACGCCGCTCACCCTCGTTTTATTGTAAAATTTTCCAATGGGATATTGTAGGTGTTTAAGGACACGCCCCATACTCGAATATGGCGATAGAAAATATTTCGTCAAATGTATTCTATAAGCATAAATGCATTCTATAAGCTTTTTTTTATAAATTATTACATTAGTTTTTATTTTAAGTACATGAAGAATGATTGATCTATCATCTATTTTAATATTTAAATTCTAAATCAACAAAAGGCTAGAAGTTAAAAAGTTAAAAAGTAACGATAAGGCATTATTTATTTATTTATATATTAAATGTAACCACTCACAATTCCCGTTTTGGCTTTGACTTGCTTGAAACCGGCCAACTTAAATTGCGCGTATTGATGACGCCCTCCTGACCGATTTTGGCCACGGCGGGCAATCTCAATAGAGCCTACTGCGCAAGATATGTAACAAGGTATGGTGAACAAGTATGTGAGCAAACACAGATGTATTCTTTATCCTGTCACTTTCATATTTCGAAGACAGAAAAACCCAAAAACTGTTTATTGGCCGAACTGGGGTTTGGACCCAGGACAAGATTGTACCATGATTGTATATTTTTAAAATCCATTAAATCCTTACCAACATTATTTAATTAAAAATATTTACTTGTAGGCTTACTTTACTTTATTATTGACTATTTTTTTTTATTATTATTATTTCTATAAGTAAAGAAAAACCTAAATAAACAGATGTGACAAAAATTGCATGTACCGTTAACTTGTTTATTTAATAGGTTAATAGTGCATGAAAATGTTTTATTGTGATGCAACCCTTTATCGATATTGACATGCAATAAATTATATTAATATTTAATTGGTCACACCATTTAGATTCATCCGTTACATTTTATTGATATATAAATTTATTTTATATAGTACCTAGCTCACAATAACGGTATATGAAATTCGACTATATTATGATCGGTTCCAAAAAAAAGAGAATAATGGATAATTGAAAATTAGTAGGTAATTTTTCTTTTTCCAAATGTATATATTCTCATGAGGGGTTAAATGATTCTGCATAGTAAATTTGTTAATTTATTTTTAATTCAATATATTAATTTGTTTTACTTTTTTTCGTACCTATATTTAAGGACCAAAGTTAGACAAATAGCTTGTATATTAATTTCACGTATAGACTAAATTCCTTTGAGAAAGCTTTATTTGATGACCTTGCTGATTGACTTTGAAGGCTTTGCAACCCTGTCCGGGTAGGTACCATTCACTCATCATGCAATACTTAGTATTGTTGTATTCCAGTTGGAAGGGTGAATGAGCCAGTTTACTACAGTAGACTACAGGTACAAGGGATAACATTCTTATTCCCAAGATTAATATTACTTACAGCGGCAATGTCTATGGGCGATGGTGTATATTATAAATATATTATATTAACAAAAAACATCGGCTTTCAACCAAAAACAACGATATATAAACAAACAGACTATTATTATTTTTTACAGTTCAATTCAATAAATGCTGCATATATTTCTACGTATCATGTTTCCTTTCCAGATGATTGGATGGCAAACATCCGTGTATGTTGTAACAAATGTTTAACTTCACGGCTTGATGTCGATTTCTTACCAATTTGTGATAAATTGCGACACGCTTCTCAAACGAAAGGGCTTGTACGAATCTAACTCAGCGTCATACAAATGTTCAATTCTAAGCTTGTATATAATAAACGTGAATACATGAAAAAACAATTAAATATTTTTATTTCGACACCTGCTCCTTATTTCCATTGCAAATGCGATGTTGGATTACGATCCTCGAAAAGGATCGTTGTTGATCGTATTATTACTTTCTTTTTTTTTCACGCAGTGGAAACTTCCATTAAGGGGGGGATCGGGTTATATGGGATTTTTACCCATTAAAACAACTGCGATGGCGGTCCTCAGCACGGATCGGAGAAGCTGCGGGATCTTGTTGACAACGCATCCGCGGCCTCTACCGTGCTGTGCTCCGCTCGTAGCTCGGCAGAGTTCTCCTTAGGGGGCGAAGGTTATGTCGTTTGCCGCACTACTCGCTAGTATGGCTGCGCGAGACCATCCTGGCTACCGTCCTCCTCAGGGCCGTCTGAAATACGGACGGTGAGGCCCACACCTCACGCATCATGACCCCAGGGTTACGTCCTATCTTTTAAGCCCAGGGAGTCGGGGCTGTAGGAGGTTCGAAACGCTGAGAGCTGGCTCAGCCCTTTCCTGTTCCCGCCGTTCTTTCTGGACCATCTCCTCCACGCCGATTCCCTGCGGAGCATTACCGTCACGATTGTTCACAGGGACAGGTCTTGTCCAACTTCACAGACCAGGATCTCCCTCTCCACACTCCACGCGGAGCACGCCACCAACGTATGCTGAGCGGTGTCCCGGTCCGCGCCACAGAGGTGGCACATCACCGTCGATTCGCGTCCGATCTTACACAGGTATTCTCCAAAACAATCTTAACCGGTTATTACCTGCGTAAATCGGCAGGTAACTCGTCGCTTCCATCTCATTCAGGCTTAGAAAGCTGACAGGGTCGCTCCGATAACGATCCTAGTACTTACTAATTTATGTAGACAATATCTTAATAAGTTTAAGAAAAAATCTCTAATAAAATATAACAGGTGTTGTAACTCAATGCTAACGATCCGTTACATCCCCTGAGTAAAAATCTCGAAATTATAACTGTGCCGTTTAAAATAATAAATAAAAAAGGGAATAGGGTGGGGCAATGGGGCTGTTAGTTACTTTGCAGTCGCCACGCTTGAGAGGTCATGAATGCATTAAAATTCGCCTCTACACGCGTACACGTTTAAAGGGTTAGTAGAGGATAGTGATGTAAATAAAGAACGATAGTCATAATTTTTAATGTATTTGTACAAAGAGTAGAAATTAAGCTCTTTTATGACTAATTAAAAAAATGTAGTGGTTTTACTTACGGATGGTAATACGAGGCGTAATTCAAAAACCTCCATATAAAGACAATATGTGACATAAAGGAACCGACAACAGTAAATAATACATCTATCATAATACTATAAATGTGAAACTAACTCCGTCTGTTGGTCGGTATGTCTTATACGCTTTAACAGCGAAACCACAGAACCGATTTGGATGAAATTTGGTATAAAGCCAGCTTGAATCCTAAAGAAAGACCAAAGACATACTTTGTTATCCATAAAACCTGATACGACCTAACATGCGGACGAAGCCGCGGTCGAAAATTAATAATCAATAATAATGATTATAATAACTTAAAAATACGCACATCATAATTCGTTTTATATAATTTCACGAAAGGGTCGAACAGTGAGAAATAAATTTATCTCTTATATTACGGTATCGATACATCATCAACGGATCAATCGCCTCACTATATCAACCCTTGCTGTGTGCGCGCCCCTCACGTGTCCCAAACAAGAATGTCGCCACCGAGCATAATTCTGCGGACTTAGCGGCTCGCGCGTTCAGATAATTATATGCTTGTTTTCAGATTATCAACTGGATAAAATCATCTTAGTTTTTGTCAAAAAGTAGTGTAAGAATATCCGAAGCAATGGTGTGGAATTGTAAAAATAACATGAAATATTACCTTTTATGTTTTCATTACATAACTAAACAACTGTCTATATTTGAGTAGACGCTCAAACTTACTAATCAGATGTGATGTGTTATTATTAATACAAAAAACACATTTTAAAAAGAAACTTTACATACAAGTTGTTGTATATAAAACCTCTTCCGTCAATGTTGTTGATCTTTAAGGAGTTCATTTGTCTGGCGTCAATTCTGAGTGTAGAAGGTTATGCTTACCGTTACGAAGGCCGTTAAAAATATCATGTCATCGGAACAGAATCCACTTGTAAGATATCAACTCTCTAGGATGAGACATAGTGTTACTAATTGAAAACATTACAAATTAAAGAAAAACATTAATTATATAAAAGTATTTGACTTAAAAAAAATTAAGAACATAACATACCGTACCATTTTAAAATCGATTTACATCTTCGTCGACCACATTAGTATCCACCAACCCGCATTGGAGCAGCGTGTGATAAGTTCCAAACCTTTTCCTCAATAAGGAGAGGAGGCCCAATCAATTAGCCCAGTAGTGGAACATTAATCAGCTGTTACTTTTACTTTACTACATAACTTAACATTACATAAATTTATAACTTGTAGCTTTATTTCTTATTTATATAGAAGGGGTACCAACCCGTCCAATAAAACCCAATTTGAAATGATTTAAAAATCAAAATCTTAATACAAATAAAAACATGTTTATTTTTAAAATATTTACCTACACTTTAACATACTAACATGACGCTAATCTTTTAAATATTAAAACATTTATACGGCGAGGACTGTATAAGCCGAGGTCAAAAAAAAAATCAATGCATCATCCATTGTGGGTCGCAGTTTTAAAATGTTAAAATGCTTTGTCGTTAAGGGCTTTACCAAAGGGTTGTAAATAATGACGGTGCAAATCTATAGAAAACTAAACGTTCGCTCATAAAAGGGTGCAGGGATTGTTTTCTAAAACCAAGTGTAGTAAGGTAGTACTTTAAAAATCGATAAATAATATGAAAAGAAAGAAATTATTCAAGTATAATAGCAAACGATAAAACATTATTTTTGTTGATAGTTTTCATTTTCTTAATACTTTATATCAGACGATCTCCCTTTTAACTTAATACACATCTTGCTAAACTCCCATCACTTTTATAACGGTTTTATTAAAATCATCTTTACAAGTCCAAATAACTAATATTATTTCGCACATATAAAATAAATGAAGACTTTAACACGTAAGAAATAGTAATGGAAACAACATGGTTTACTTGCGTATTTTCAGAAATTATTACTCGTTTCTGCATAAGACTTAAATACTAAGGTCAAATTTAATCTGGAATTGTATTAAAATAGTGTATTAAAATAGATACATTTATGTAATTGAAGTGATATTACACTGGACTCCTACTAAAACTGGTTCGACTGTGATGGGTTATAGTAAAAATACTTTACCAGTCGTAATTTTTATATTATACTTCAATAATTTGTATTTTATATGAAGCTTTTGATCGAACAAGCAGTGACATTTGAGCCAATACATGTTGACGCTTGGGACAAACACGGGACAATCATAATGTATAGAAAAATCATGATAAAATTATTTTAAAGTTCCTGACGGTAAATGATCACCACCGCACAGCATCAATGCGCCAACCTGGAGAACTGATTTGTTATATCCCTTGTTTCTATAGTTGCGCGTTTAAAAATCGAAAACAAACCCTAATTATTACCGTTACTCAGCTTGTATAACGAAATAAATGGTGACATTCAATTAATGCTGTTTTGATTGTTTTTTTTTTATTAGAAACTATAAAATCCGAAAAAATGACGAGTATTTGAAGTGCTTTCAGTAAGATTTTACTATACCATAATGTTTTACTAAAAATGTCTATTCTTCATCGAGCTCTGTAACAAATATTTCTGTCTTAATTATTCAGTAATCTAATAAAATGTATACTTCAATATGGTTGTGCTCATTATATCATCGTTATTAGATTTAGTTTTACGATGGAGTGAGTTGAACAAGTGAACCAAGCGTTTACCAGAGTAATAGTGCAATATTTTTGTCAGTAGTCGAGATTGTTGATTTGGTCAAATATAAAATTTTAAATACTAATATTGGACTGGCACAAGCCGGTACCTACCGGTTACGGAAAGTGTTTTAACATAGCTGTTTAAGATTTAAATAAGCAAACATATATTACAATAATAGAGAGGGCGTGTATGCGACTTTGTTGATGTAGTTCGTTTTCTAGAAGCAAACTCATTTTTTAACAGAAAAAGGGTAGGCAAAAAGCTTCGTAAGATCATAAAATTAGTGTGGGACATAGACAGGTTGCTACACCGGTTCAAAAACGTCGTAAATGCAACTGACGGAATCTAAGCCCGTTGCTGGGGTTATGGCGAGGAAGCAGCGAGCCCAAACGGCGGCGACCTCTAAAACAGGCGCAATCACGGCGAAAATAATTACAAATACTAATTTAGGAGTAATGCACCGACTGTCGTCAAGAATAAGGTCAATATGCTTTCAATGCCTAGAGAAATATCGCCTGCCGAGGTATAAGGCGATATTGCATCAGACTCACACCAACATGCTTTCGAAGCCGGTTGAGTAACCATCTATAAGAGATGAGTACAAGTCGATGCTAATTTGGCTACGGTGGAAAAAAAAATATATACGTACGGTCGTTAAGGAGTGATTTGTACACGTAGAAAGTACAATCTTATTTGGCACAATGATTATTTACTGGTTCAACATACGGGAAACTTATATAAGTTTGAGAGATAT
The DNA here is from genome assembly GCA_905147175.2 of Nymphalis urticae. Taxonomy (NCBI): domain Eukaryota; kingdom Metazoa; phylum Arthropoda; class Insecta; order Lepidoptera; family Nymphalidae; genus Nymphalis; species Nymphalis urticae. Next base: position 9,195,439 of record LR989987.1, on the reverse strand, counting down.
ACATACAATACATTATACATATTCTGTTGCAATTTTTGTTTCTTCAATAGATCATCATCTAGGTCCATCCTACCGGCAAAATCTGGCTCAGTAAGAGCATATTCTTAATGGGTTTTGTGTGCTCAGTAAGTTAAATTTTAACTATCTATATATCGTCGGTAATAATTTAATATGTCTTTTAGTTTGTGTTTATACTCCTCCGCAATCTAGAGCATAAAATTCACAACATACAAGTACATATCAACCTACTTCATAATTTGTTAAACCTCCATATTTTTATTTAATCTACATTCGATTTTGTAAAATTGATTTAAGTATCGAAAGCTAATGTAATTTTAATTACGAATCATTGTATTCTTATTTGGATCTATAAAATATTCATAAACGAAAAGATAATAAAGTTACTGAAGGATACTTGCTCATCGTGATAATATAAGTGTTATTTCCTTTATAAAATGATGGGAACGTGAGAAAAATGCTTGGTACGTCAGGTGTATGGTGACAGATAATACCGTTAATATATTTTGCAATATCATAACTAATAAGTTGACATCACCCGTTTATTTGCCGTGATTTCTACTTCATTTGTTCCGATAGATTTGGACACGATAGCATTGTAAATATTAATATTTATGCAATATGTATTATATTAGAAACTCCAATGTGTATGAGTTGTGATAAATAGTTCATTAATTTTCGGCTTACTTGCTTGATAGTTAAAAGAAAACCTTTGATTTATTCGACTATTCGAAATTGTAACCACAACCTGTGATAAATACCCACTCATTGCTATTAGATACGTCAAGATCTTACAACTTATAAATAAACATTTATAATTGTTGTCTATAAACTCTTATTATAAAACGCTTTATTCAAGGGGGCTCTTAAAACCAATTTTGAACGGTCATTTTATAACCTCTTTATAGTCTATGGCCGATATAAATTAGATCTAAATCTACAAACGTATCTATCTAGTCACAATGTATTTTTAAACAAAAAAAAAACAGGCAATCTGTACGAATCGAGACAAATATAATTATTAACTATATTGTTTTTTATCATCTAAGTATTCTACCATAATGTAGTTTATTTCGAGCAAGTCCATCTGCATAAGTACCACTCTTTTATCAGAAATTCTACCCCCAACAGCAGTACTTAGTATTATTGTTTTCCGGTTTGAAGGGTGAGTGAGCCATTATAACTACGGGCACAAGAGACATAACATCTTAGTTCCCAAGGTTGAAGCAAGAAGCTATGTAAGGAATGCTTAATATTTATTACAGCGTCAATGTCTATAGGCAGCGGTAATCACTTACCATCAGGTGGCCTATAAACTCGCTCGCCAACGTATTTTATATAAAAAAATAGAATAGAATAATAATAAGCCGTCGTTTTTAGCATATACACTGTATTTAATTGGGAAATGTACAACCTTCTTTAGGATTTTATCATTTATAACTAACTACCTTCAAAAGCAGCTCCAAATTATTATTTTGTATAAATTTGAGTACAACTTAGAATGTGGTCCTTTTTTGAATAAAAACCAAATGATTTGTTTTAAAACACTTCTGTATCAGATTTTGTTATTATAATTAATATTTATAAATGATTTTTCAGTGTTAACGTTATGTATACTTATTTATGATTTTGTCAATTAAAGAGAAAGGCGTAATATTAGCAAATGGCATACATACACAATGGCATTAAAATCAAAACGATATCAAAATGGGCCTATCACAACTAGTCACTTTGCTTCCAATATTTTTACCCACTCTTTAGAAAGGTTATGTTATGTTATGTACATAGGCATGTAGGGTTTCTATAATTATATAAAATAAATAAAACAAAAGTACATATTATATGTAATGTACGCAAAATTAGTTGTGTACTTCTATATAAAGGCAGAAAATATATTTCCGTTTGAGGGACATATCCAAACACAGATTATATATATCGGCGCAAACATGATAATACAACGCGCCTGTTATAATTAATATCGGCGCAAACATGATAATACAACGCGCCTGTTATAATTAAACTAAGTTTTAATAATTATGTAATCATTATTATTGTAATCTAATGAAATATATGTGATCATTTAGTTATTTATAAACATTTAATTATGTGATTGATGATTTTAAGAGTTCAATATGAGTTTACATATTTAACCTTATTACGGTTCTAAAATCATGTTATATTTTTAGACAATTTTAGAAGTCATTAATTTACACATTGTTATAACAATAATTTATGTTAATAATTAGTTGACTATTTATTTGTAATTCTATCACCTAATTCTAGATGGCGCTCAAACGCCATCTAGGATTGTTAAATAAGAAGTGTTTAATATCACAATAATAAACTTTATAACTTAAATAATTAGTAAATATTATAAGACGATTTAAGAAATAATTACTTTTTAATAATTTGTTAAATTAGTACTTAAGAGTTGCTAAATTATTATAAGTCCTATCTGTATACGCTAACGGCGCTAGGTGGGTAGCTTGAAGGTAAAGCAGTCCGCGTCGGTAAGGAGCCGATATCACAATATGAGAGTAGGGCTGGTCGCCCGACAGAACATTACGAGCGGCTCACCGGCGCGGACGTGCTGCGATTAAGTTACGTATTACTTTTTGTTTTCTATTATTTACGATTTGTGAAATTAAGCTTTATTTCTCCTTTATCATTTTATATTGAAAATCCTTATTTACTATTTGTAGTTACTATGAATAAATAAGTGTGTTTATGATTAAAATTGTTAATTTACATACAAGCTTGTTTTACTGAATAAGATTTAAAAGAAGTGCAAATTATTAGTTTAATATGAGTGATAGAGGAGCACATGACGTCAGCAATGCTGACGTCATGCTTTTTAAAAACAGTCAAGAGGATTCTGCTCCGTCATCAGAAGTGGGATACAATCCCACTACTGCGATTCCTGGTGCATCAGAAACCGTAAGTACCCAGCCTACATTAATAACTCCTTTGAATATTAATAATGAAGTTGCGGGTACTTCACAACCTGCAAATACGCCACCTGCACAACCGGTATCCACGAATATTCCTGCTGATTTCTTTATGCAAATGATGCATACAATGAAAGAAATGTCCGATCGTCTGTCAACACCATCGCAACCCGAAAAGGTAAAAATTAATGATATTTTTCTACCCTCTTTTGATCCCGACGCTAATATAGGCGTGCGAGAGTGGTGCCAGCACGTCGCTCAAGCTGTTGAGTTGTATAATTTAAATGATTACGAAGTGCGAATGAAGGTAGGTAGCCTACTCAAAGGACGGGCAAAACTTTGGGTGGATAATTGGCTTGTGACGACGTCAACATGGGAGGAGCTTCGAGATAACATCATCACAACTTTTGAACCGGAATCCAGGTACTCTCGTGATATAGTTAAATTTCGTGAACATAATTATGATTCTACCCAAGACATATCAGAATATTTATCTAAAGCGTGGGTTCTCTGGAAACGCATAACTAAAAATAAATTAGATGACAATAACGCAGTTGAGGCAGTTATCGGTTGTATTAATGATGAACGTCTTAGAATAGAACTATTAAATGTTAGAGCAAAATCTGTACCCGAACTGATATCCGTAGCTTCAGCTTTGCGCGTTAAGCGTCCGTGTAACAATACTAACGTTTCGCAACCACCACACAAACGTATCCGGTTTAACGAAAAACTAACCGCAACTTATTGTCAGATATGCAAAAGAAATAACCATATGACACGCGACTGCAGATTTAAAACTAATAGCAATCTACAACTAACTAATAATAATAACGTCGAAAAATCAAAAAGCGGTTATGTTGTTCCTAATAAGCCTGTCTGTACTTTTTGTGATAAGGTCGGGCATACATTTGAAACCTGTTTTAGACGTGAAAAGGCTGTAGTTTCTAACGTGAATTGCGTGGGTAATCCGAAATTAAATTACATCGAGGTTACTATCGGTGATTTCACGTTTCAAGCAGTTTTTGATAGCGGGGCCGAGTGCTCAGTTATAACCGAAAAAGTAGCAGCTAAATTACCGGGCAAAAGAATTCATAGTGTTAATTATCTCCGCGGAATCGGGCGAATACCAGTAATATCATTATTTACATTGACCACTATTTGTGTTATAGATAACGTAAACGTTGAACTTAAATTCTTTGTTGTACCAGATTGTGACATGACTTCGAAAATCTTAATAGGTATGGATCTAATTAACAATTCTTCCCTTAACGTTTTAGTAACTGCATCGGGTGCCAAGTTAGTTCGTCAGTGTACAGTTATGCACATACAGTCAAATAACTCAATTTTCGATACACTTGATAGCGACCTTACTAACGATGACGAAATCAATCGATTACGCGCTTTATTAAACAAATATTCACATATTTTTATACGAGGGTTTCCTAAAACACGCGTTAATACCGGACAATTAGAAATACGCTTGAAAGATACCAACAAGTATGTCGAACGTAGACCTTATCGTTTAAGTCCCGCGGAACGCGAAAAGGTACAGAATATTATTAAAGAACTACTCGAACATAATATTATAAGGGAAAGTGTATCTCCGTACTCAAGTCCAATTATTCTCGTTAAAAAGAAAAATGGAGATGACAGATTATGTGTTGATTACCGCGAATTAAACTCGAATACGCTCAGAGACCACTATCCACTTCCTTTAATTTCTGACCAAATCGACCAATTGACAAACGGACATTACTATACTACATTAGATATGGCTGCGGGATTTCATCAGATCCCTATCTCTGAACAGTCTATAGAGAAAACAGCATTCGTAACGCCCGATGGATTGTATGAATATCTTACAATGCCATTTGGTTTGAGCAATGCGTGCTCTGTATACCAACGATGCATTAATCGAGCACTACAGCATCTCTTGGGTAGTGCAGGCATTGCTCAAGTTTACGTGGACGACGTCCTAAGTAAATGCATTAACTTTGAAGAGGGAATTTCCCATATAGAAAGAATTCTCATGGCACTGGAAAAGGCAGGCTTTTCTATTAATATAGAGAAGTCTGCGTTTTTCAAGCGTTCTATTGAATACCTTGGAAACATAATAGCTGACGGACAGGTTAGACCTAGTCCTCGTAAAGTTGAAGCTCTTTTAAAAGCTCCTGTACCCACGAGTGTAAAGCAAGTTAGACAGTTTAATGGTCTAGCTGGCTATTTCCGCCGTTTCATTCCCAATTTTTCACGCATAATGTTACCTTTATACGAGTTAACCAAGCAAAACGTTAAATGGGAATGGAACGAGCGTCATGAAGAAGCACGTAATACTATAATTCAGTGTCTGACGTCAGATCCCGTGTTGTCAATTTTCCAGGAAGAGTACCCCATCGAACTGCACACCGACGCCAGTAACATCGGATATGGAGCCGTCCTCATCCAGCTGATCGACGGACGCCGGCATGCTGTTGCCTACATGAGCATGCGTACTACAGACGCTGAGAGCCGGTACCATTCATACGAGCTCGAAACGCTCGCAGTGGTGAGAGCAATAAAACATTTCCGCCAGTATTTGTACGGTCGTAATTTCACAGTGATTACAGATTGCAATGCTCTCAAAGCATCTAAGCATAAGAAAGAGCTTCTTCCTCGAGTGTACCGCTGGTGGGCGTTCCTCCAAAACTATAATTTTGAAATTGAGTACAGAAAAGGACAAACACTTCAACATGCCGATTTCTTTAGCCGAAATCCAGGAACGATAAACGTTAATATAATGACTAATGATTTGGATTGGTTGAAAGTGGAACAACACCGTGATCCTGTAATACGATCCAAAATTGATAACATTCTGCAAAAGCAAGAAGTTCCCGGTTACATCTTGAAAGACGACGTTCTTATGAAGGTTTGGGATGATCCAACACTGGGACCGCAACAAGCTGTAGTAGTACCCAAGGCATTTCAATGGAGCCTTATAAACAGTTTTCATAATGCATTGAAACACACTGGATGGGAAAAGACCTTACATAAAATTAAAGAGACTTATTGGTTCGACACCATGAATACCGTGGTGAGAACGTTCGTTGAAAATTGCATCGTGTGTAAAACATGTAAAGGTACGTCAGGCGCTATACAAGCACAACTTCACCCTATACCTAAACCTTCAACTGCTTTTGAAACCATACATATGGATATAACGGGTAAACTAGGCACTACTAATGACTACGTCATAGTAACTATTGACGCCTTCAGTAAGTACGTCCTTTTATATCATGCTACAAATAAGAATCCACAGAGCACGTTAACAGCCCTAAAACGTACGATACACTTATTTGGTACACCGACACAGATAGTCGTGGATGGTGGGCGCGAATTTCTGGGAGATTTCAAGAATTATTGTGAACAATTCAACATAAACATACATACAATAGCGCCAGGAGTAAGCCGAGCGAATGGACAAGTGGAACGGGTCATGGGCGTGCTAAAAAACGCCCTTATTATGATAAAAAATTATGAAACCGAATTATGGCATACAGCTATAGACAGCCTACAGCTAGCTTTAAATTGCACCCCGCATCGCACCACAGGTACTGCACCGCTTACTCTACTCACTCGTCGAAAACACTGCGTCCCGCCCGAACTCATAAGTCTGGTAAATATAGAAGAGCAAAGCATCGATATTGACCGATTATATCAGCATGTAACTCGGAAAATGATAGAAGCGGCTAAAAGAGAAAAAGAACGCTTTGACAAAAACAAAGCAAGGATTCACAGATATCAAAGAGGTGACTACGTATTAATTAAAAATAACCCTCGTAATCAAACGTGCCTCGATTTAAAATTCAGCGAACCGTACGAGGTTTGTAGAGTTCTAGATAACGATCGCTATCTAGTTAAAAAGGTGGTAGGACAAGGCCGGCCGCGAAAAGTGGCTCACGACCAGCTTCGCCGAGCACCGCAACCGGGTCAGCAGGCAACCGTATCGGCGGACACAAATGACAGCAACGCGGGCGCATCTGATGACTTACAACAGCGCACTGCTACAACAGAAGTTTCCAGCGACGAGCCACAAGCTTCCACATCACACGAGAATGCCCTAGAGGAAGCAGCCGACTAACCAATTAACCGGTGAGAAGGGTTAGGCCCTTTGTGTATATTTAATTGAATTGTAATAAAACGTCAATACCTAATGAGACGTAATTGTTAACATAATGCGATGTTACAATAGTTAAACATGAACATCATCATAAATACTGCTGTTAAAACCTGCTTGACGTCCTTGCTACATGAATATTTTTCAGAGCCCCTGGGGACCACGGTCATAAAAATAAGGCCTAGACCCCAGCATCAACCCCCACTATTCCTTTAGAGCCTCTGTGTACCACGGCGCACAGTACCGCCCAGAGCACAGCATCAACCCAATTGTTTCAGAGCCTCTGGGGACCACGGTCATAAAAATAAGGCCTAGACCCCAGCATCAACCCAATTGTTTCAGAGCCTCTGGGGACCACGGTCATAAAAATAAGGCCTAGACCCCAGCATCAACCCCCCGCTATTCCTTTAGAGCCTCTGTGTACCACGGCGCACAGGACCGCCCAGAGCACAGCATCAACCCAATTGTTTCAGAGCCTCTGGGGACCACGGTCATAAAATAAGGCCTAGACCCCAGCATCACCCTTACCCCATTCCTTTAGAGCCTCTGTGTACCACGGCGCACAGGACCGCCTAGAGCACAGCATCAACCTTTCCACCTTAATCAAAATATATTGTTGGCGTATTGAGACGTACAATGATAAAAAAAAAAAAAAAAAAAAAAAAAAAAAATAAAAAAAAAAAATTGACTACAACTACAAATGACATAACTGTTACTATGACTAAAAACTAAATTGCTGACGTAGTGAGACGTTCAGTAATACCAATGACAGATAAATCCCAATATAATAATTTATGTATTTATCGCTAGTGTGGCAAGACGTGAACCAGTACCGCAAATTTTTAATTATAATAATTCAACATGAATACTTAAATGTATTACAAGTAACGTATCACAGATACGCATTTCAAATTACTAATATTTTTGTGAACAAGTGCTGAGCACGCACTGTTCATCAGAATGGCCGTATCGGCGCAAACATGATAATACAACGCGCCTGTTATAATTAATATCGGCGCAAACATGATAATACAACGCGCCTGTTATAATTAAACTAAGTTTTAATAATTATGTAATCATTATTATTGTAATCTAATGAAATATATGTGATCATTTAGTTATTTATAAACATTTAATTATGTGATTGATGATTTTAAGAGTTCAATATGAGTTTACATATTTAACCTTATTACGGTTCTAAAATCATGTTATATTTTTAGACAATTTTAGAAGTCATTAATTTACACATTGTTATAACAATAATTTATGTTAATAATTAGTTGACTATTTATTTGTAATTCTATCACCTAATTCTAGATGGCGCTCAAACGCCATCTAGGATTGTTAAATAAGAAGTGTTTAATATCACAATAATAAACTTTATAACTTAAATAATTAGTAAATATTATAAGACGATTTAAGAAATAATTACTTTTTAATAATTTGTTAAATTAGTACTTAAGAGTTGCTAAATTATTATAAGTCCTATCTGTATACGCTAACGGCGCTAGGTGGGTAGCTTGAAGGTAAAGCAGTCCGCGTCGGTAAGGAGCCGATATCACAATATGAGAGTAGGGCTGGTCGCCCGACAGAACATTACGAGCGGCTCACCGGCGCGGACGTGCTGCGATTAAGTTACGTATTACTTTTTGTTTTCTATTATTTACGATTTGTGAAATTAAGCTTTATTTCTCCTTTATCATTTTATATTGAAAATCCTTATTTACTATTTGTAGTTACTATGAATAAATAAGTGTGTTTATGATTAAAATTGTTAATTTACATACAAGCTTGTTTTACTGAATAAGATTTAAAAGAAGTGCAAATTATTAGTTTAATATGAGTGATAGAGGAGCACATGACGTCAGCAATGCTGACGTCATGCTTTTTAAAAACAGTCAAGAGGATTCTGCTCCGTCATATATATAATATGCAGATTCGACATCGTAGCCAAAAAAGAGGAAATCAATTGTGGTCTGTGGACTTGACTATCTCTTTGTTATCTGATAAATTAATACAATTTACATGATGATGATAAGGTTTTAGTATTGTAATTAATTATATATTTTATTACATTTATATATTATATATGCATTTGGCAATAGTCAATTAGATTAGATGCCATAATAGTAGTAAGATTTGTTGGTATCTTCAAACTTACTTACAAGTAGAGTATACATTGATGGTATTAAATAAATACGTTTTCATTTCTATCATGTTTTATTTTTGAGTGTAATAAATTTTCTTTTTCTTTGTATGAAAAATATGTATAATATAATTGAAAAGCATACAAATTAATAAATATAAATTTAGGGGTTGAATTCCAGACAGAACCTTAAGGGAGGGTATAGAGCAAAATTGCTAATCTTTTATTTGATTTTTCACCCAAATCCGTTTCAAAATTAAAAATAATACATTGTATGTATAACAACATTACTTTCAAGGCACGTCTAATCTTGACATTTCTTTGATTTATACTCGTAATGCTGCAGATTGAGACAGACAAAATGAAGATAATGAATTATATTTACATATATAGGGTGACTAATACTAGGGATTTATTATTATAGCTTTTGGCGCTTACTACATTTTCTTTTCTCGAAATATCGCATGTCACCTATACCTCAAACGTATATTTATTTTTAAAATCGGTCGCTGCTGCGCTGTAGAGACGAGGGGGGTGCGGATTTTTTTTTTACAGCACACTGTATTAAACATGTTATTATTAAAAAACTTCACCATATTCTTGATAAATTGAATAAAATATGGACAACACGAAAAAAAATACAATATTGCCGGTCGTTTTAAATAGAAAAGTATAGAAATGAGATCGCGTGTCGAATGGGGCGTATAATATTAAGTAACCTTGTACTTGACGCGCGGAATAAATCTAACAAAATGTTAGCTTTAGGCGCGCTCTTAAATAATATCTTAATTCAGTATATAACTAAATACATTTTTTTTAAGTTTAACAAATCCGTACTAGTTTCTAGATAAATTCAAGTTAAACTACTAAAAAACTTTTTTAATTATTATTACTTCCCCAATCTCTTGAGTTACTCGTTGTTCTCGTTGTTGACTTACTGTATCGAAGAACTAAATGTACTAACGATAAATATAATTATATTGAAATTAAAATTTGATTAGAATACTGAATAATATAGACAAGTGAGTAACTTGAGAATTAAAGCTATTAGAGCGGAATAGTATTAGAGCGGAATTGCAGTTTTTGTGCGAAATTTGACGTAAATAACTAATTTGACCATATATCTGCATGTATGTTTCTTTATAAACATTTTAATTTTCAAAATAATAAAATTCAATTTTATAAAATACAGGTTACATTACTATTACATCAAGCTAATGAAAATACTATATTACAAACATTGAACGAGTTATAGACTGCGAACTAGGGGTTGAAGCTAAATACGTAAATGCGCGCAAAAATCGTGTTTACCTGTGCCGAAGTAAATATTCACTACAAAGCAACACGTGCAAACCCTTGAAAATACAAATAGTACTAAACAAATAATTATAATAAACAATTATTATGACAGAATTTATTTGCACAAATGTCCGATTTTGCGCAGATATCGCACTGTCGGAGCTCTAAAAAAATTATTCCTGGTTACAATAAAATTGATAATATAGGTAATCCTTATTTACATTGAATGTGTGTGAAGTGGGTGAACCGATAAGCAAGCAGGTAGACAAAAAGAGCCATTTCTATTGATGAATTTAAGTGCGAAAATCGCCTAGAACGAAGTCAGCGCGCCATTGAACACTTGAATCATATCATAATATTCGTGGCTGTAATTTTATAAATGTGTAAAATACGAAAAATAAATATATATAAGCTCTATCATAAGTAAGAAAATAGTGACTAATTTTTTGTCGCGCGTTTTTTGAATAACGCGCTAATTTTAGGGCGCGTAAATATCAGTAACGCTGCGTTATACGCACAAACGTTATAGTATTGAACGAGTTACAATATTTATTTTGAATAAATATGAAATCGTGATTGTTCAAAGAATGTTCTAGTGATGTTATTTTTAAATTTGTTTCATTTTATCGTTTAAAGTGGTTTTTAATAGACTGTATTGCTAACTTCCTCTTCATCTTTTAATACGGTACGCTTTTAAAAGAAAATTTAAAGATCGACGAATTATTTAAAAAAAATGCGTTTTATCATAATATTTATGTATATTTTCGTTACAATCAGATTTGTTTATATACAAACATAGACTGTTAGATTTATTAGCAGCAAAGGAACGATGAAGGATCAAACACACATATTAGTCTCAATTAACTCTAATATATATTTAAATTGTACGAAAAAAAATTTCTACAACAATTATACTTGTACACAATATTATATTTGAACATCTAAATTTTCATTTCAATTTTCATTCAGTGAATTTTTCAACAGCGCTGGCGTGGGCCAAATCATAAACTATAAGGAATAGCAAAAAGTACTCTTAAGAGTATTATTGCGAATACGAATTTGTTAATTCACATTCTGTATTATAACACCATTCGATAGTATCACTTTTAATGATCAAGTTATAGGGAATAATGACAAACTTAAAAAAATGATAAATTTTAATAAACTAATTTATCGTTTAAAATTAATAGGTATGTCTTTGATTAATATAAGGACTTTGTACCAAATGATGCTGATTGTTTTTTTAAACAAATGCCCGCCGCGCAATCATATTTACTATATTATGTGGTTTCTAATTTTAAATCAGGTAGGTAAGGTGTTAGGTAAGTTTCCTTTAGGCAGAATTTAGAAGTTTGAAATAACTCAATTCTTCCCATTTCAAATTTTATCTGTGATAAGTTGATATAAGTAATTAAAATGAAAAGGTAGGAATACCACAAACAATTTGATTAATTTTAATAAATTTTATTACGAGATCAACTAACAACAAATCACTTTAAATTACAATGAAAATAACGAAAACAATCTATAGTCTATACAAATAAATAAAATTGAAGCGTTTGTCTGTCACTTCAAAATAACTGTCTTTTGTAACAAAAACTTTTCAAATGTCTCAAAAAAAAAATGTTCCTAATTTACAAACTCTCATATTTAATGTTTAGTTGCTAAGAAATCGTTCCTAAAGGAACTAAATATGACATAAATATGATTAAATCGTAGACAGAGAAACAAACAGACCAAGGGGCCTTGAAGCCGCGATTGAGACAGAGAGAGTTTGTCAATGTGTGCGTATAATGCTGTCATAGTAACTGCATTCCCTGTTTTGGGAGATAAAGAATTTTCAGGATTTAATTAAAACAAAATAAGGTTATTAAATTTTACTTTTTAATATTTATTATACATTTTTTACAACTACACACAAAAACCATTGCGTTGTTTGTTTTTGTTTACGTTATCAATAGTTCTTCAGTATCTTTATATGGTACTGGATTAGCATTCTCCTCAGATGTTGAAATCTAAAACACTAAATTAAATTATTAATAAAGAATGGTTGCCACATATATTTCATTATTCTATGTTAACCTCTTGACTCGGAATCTAATAATATTATAATTTCATGAATAATGTTAAATAATGTTGTCGCTAGGAAATGATAAATAGAGAGAGAGAGAGATAACGATTAAATTAAAATAACATATTTACATATAACGAAGCACTTTAGGCTATTTTTGGACTCCGTATTTATTTGTTTACATTTTCGATGTGTCGATATTTTTTATCGAAAATCGGGACATTTTTTTAGCAGACACTGGCAGCACTTACATGATAAATAATTATAGGTTATGAATGATAAAAACTGGAAAATCCTATTATCTTCAGGATTTTAAAACAATATAAGGTTCTGTCATGCTATGGCATATCACTAAATAAACATTACTGAGAAACTAAATTTAGAGACAAAATAGTCATACTTACGCGTGAAAACACACAACAGCAATTTTCTTCTTGCTATTACTTTAACATGAAATAATACGACAATGCACCATCGTATAACTGTCAAGTTTGTTTCGCTACTTAGTAGCGAAACAAACTTAAACCATTTAAACCATTTATTTTGCTACACACATACATTACATAGATTATACAGAAGAAAAAAATTAAATTTAAAGAATACAGTGTAGGTAGCAAGGGGTTCATCTCAGTATAAGCTGTGCTAATGCACAGCACTGATTTTCAGATGGCCCCTGACTATTGGGTAAACATAAACAAATGCGAGCACATAAAAATAAATAAATGAAATTATAAGAACAAAAAAAAAAAAAAAAACTTAAACTAAAAAGCCCATATCCTTGAGAAAAAAAAAACATATTACACAAAAAGAAAAACATCACAAGGAACTTAGACATAAGATAGATAGACAGACAGACAGACAGACTTAGACATAAGACATTAAAAATGAATATGATAAATACTAAGTCTATGAGATAGTATGACTGACACTATATTTGGAGGTTGTTACTCTGACTTTTGTTTATTTAAAAATAATACCGTCAAATGTTTTTTCCAAGTCACCTGGGACGTACTATTACGCAGAGGAGGGGGTAAGTCGTTCCATATCTTGGTGGCAGAGTATTTAAACCCTCCCTTATATTGAGCCGATCTGTGAGCTGGTACCACTAATTTATTTGCTTCTCTCCTACGGGTACATCTCTGCTGCACGTCTCTAACCGAGTCCAGCTTATCGTACAGGTATGTCGGCCTTTTCTTAAAAATAACTTTATGTACTAGACACGCGAGATGTATTTTTCTTCGAGCTTCCATTTTTAATGTGTCTGTATCGTTAAGAAACGGCGTGACGTGAGCGCGCTTGGGGACAGGGTAACAGAAACGAACGCACGCATTTTGAACTCTCTGTATGGCCTTTTTGGTTTTTTCGTACAGTCGTGGCCCGTATACTGTGTCACAATAGTTAAACTGAGACAGTACAATGGATTCGACAAGTATTTTCCTAATGGGTTGTAAAAGATATTTTCTAATTTTATATAATGTTTTTAAGCGATAAAAGGCATTCCTTATTTTACAATTTATATGTTCGACGAACCTGAGTTCATTATCCATAACTAACCCTAAATTAACAGCACTGTCCACCCTTTGCAAGACCTGACCGTGAACTTTAATATGAACCGATTGCGATATTACTTTGTTGCGTTGTATTTTGGTACCCAATAACATGTATTTTGTTTTACTTGCATTTAATATTAATGAGTTTTTATTTGCCCAGTCTGAGATATTATTCAAATCTTCATTAATGAGATCAATTGAGGTTTCCGCGTATACGGGTTTGAAAGAGTAATATATCTGCGTGTCATCTGCGTACAAGTGTGTTTTACAGTATTTTATGTGTTTAGGGAGATCTGCCGTAAAAAGGATAAATAAAATGGGACTTAAAATTGATCCTTGGGGGGTTCCTTTAGTAACATTTTTGCGATCTGAGTGTAATGATTCTCCCTGTTCGGTCGTGATTTCTACATATTGACTTCGGTTAGTCAGGTAAGAACGGAACCAACAACAAGCCTCATCCGAAATACCATAATATGAGAGTTTTGCTATGAGTAGGTCGATATTTAAACAGTCAAAAGCTCTTGAGAAGTCCAGTAAAACAAGTGCACTACACATACCAGAATCTGTTGCAGTCACGATATCGTCACTGACATGTGCAAGAGCTGTCGCAGTGCTAAAACCCCTTCGGAACCCTGACTGCATTTCAGGCAGGATACCTGTAGCTTCTAAGTATTCAGTGAGCTGATTACAAACCACTCTTTCCACAATTTTCGATAAAACAGGCAAAATACTAATCGGCCTCAGATCCTTAAAATCTTCAACTTTTGAACTTTTTGGAATAGGTTTTATTTTAGCTATTTTCCAACTATCTGGGAATTTATTTGATTTGAGACAATTATTTACTATTTCTGCTATAGCTGGTAAGATAAAAGGTAGCGTTAGCTGTATCATATCAATCGAGATAGAATCATGTCCGGTAGCTTTTGTTTTAATATTGAAAATTGTTTTTTTAACTTTCTTGTGTAAGTGAGAAGGAAATCGTCATTGTGTCTATTAGCTTCTCTGTCTACTGATTAAATAGACGATTTAATTTTGAAGTTAACCGAATAACTATATAATATTGTTAATTTTCAGTAAATTTTATAATTTTGCGCTAAATGACATTTTAAATAAATGAAAAAACAATTATTTATAATATCTTTAAGCTGCTTATTTCTAATGTAACATAAACTTGTTAGAGCCAAATTGACAACGTCAGGAACACATTTTCTCAGCTGAGTGCTACATATGATACAAATTGAATTCAAGCAAATGTAAGTTAAGTTTCGGTAAACTTTTCTTCAATTTAAATCCTGTAATGATATGATAATTATATAAAATATTAATTATTATTATATGACAGGCTGTATGGTGGGATACTATTTTATCAATAATTGTGACATTGACAACTAGCTCTTTTTCGATAAATATTATATCTATTAGTTGTCACTTGTCAAGGTTAACTTTTTATAAATTATGAATTAAAATTGTAAAGTGCAATTAATAATAAAGTAAAAAAAGTGAATATTGATAATCCTTTTTATTTTATATTTGGTATATTATCTAAGTATATTATAGGATTTATTTATTTTAAAATAAAATCTTTACTAAAAACTATTTTTCAATTTTAGGTTTATTTCTTCTTCAAGTGCAATGGTAAGTTCAATATCCTATTTTCATAAATATTTATATAACTCAATCTGTTTCATAAAAACTTAAAAAATAATACTTTTATTGATAACAAGAGAAGAACCATATAATATATAACAAATATATACCATTATTTTTATTTATATGCTATAAAAGAAAAAACAAGAAAAATGCCAGTTTTTATCTTTCCACTACTAAAGCCTTAACATGCTATAAAATTTATTTTAATACCATAACTCCAAGATTATTTGTTTTAGATATAATGTTTTACAAAAAAAACTATCTACAAAGATATGATGATAAGGTGTAATACAACATCAAAAAACTATTTGTTAGTACCATATAATATAATTAATCTTTACTAATTGGAATTAATACTTTTAGAATAATCCTGTAGTGATAGTAAAAGAAGGAAAATTGCAAGGTACTATCGAAAGCTTGAGTAATGGAACAAAATACTACAGCTTCAAAGGAGTACCATATGCCGAACCTCCTATTGGAAAATTAAGATTCAAGGTGATATTAATATAAGTAAAACAGACATACAAAACATAAATTATGCAGATATGTTCTAACACATATCCGTATAATGTATCATTTTTATATTAAATTTTTATGTGAACAATAAAAAATATTCTGTTATTTTATATGACAATGATATACTATGAGAATTCTTGTAAAATGTATATATATTATGTTATACCTTTTAAAAAAAAATATTTTATCTTGTTTCTATTCATGGCAATACTTGTGTTGTTTATAAGGTTAAATTTAATAAATAATGAATTCATGGTTGAAATTAAACATATTGTAAAAAAAAACTTCTAAGCTTTTAAATATACTTTAATATTCTTGAATTACTTTATAATACTCTTTAATTTTCATTTAACCTTATCACATTTCTAGGCACCTAAGCCATTGATACCATGGAATGGAATATTAAAAGCAATAGAACATGGACCTGTATGCCCCCAAATCGATCTTCTAACTCGGAATCTATTAGAAGGCAGCGAAAATTGTCTCTTTCTGAATATTTATACACAATCGCTTCAACCAGACTCAAAAATACCAGTAATGATTTTTATTCATGGCGGAGGATTTCAAGCTGGGTCTGGGAATTCCGACATGATCGGTCCAGAGTTTTTGATTCAGCATAATGTTATTTTGGTAACTATTAATTATAGGTTAGAAGCATTAGGTTTTCTATGTCTGGATATTCCAGAAGTGCCCGGTAATGCTGGCTTAAAAGATCAGGTAGCAGCATTTAATTGGGTTAAAAATAATATTGCCCAGTTTGGCGGGGATTCAGAAAACATTACTATTTTCGGAGAGAGCGCCGGTGGTGCATCAGTGACATACCACATGATATCCCCTATGGCAAAAGGACTATTTGAAAAAGCGATAGCACAAAGTGGTACATTCTTAGCGGATTGGGCATTTCAACACAATGGGAAAGAGAATGCTTTCAATATTGGAAAATATTTGGGCAAAAATACCAATGATCCTTACGAACTACTGGATTTCTTACAAAGCATTCCGAGTAATAAGCTAGCTGGGATAACATATCAAATAATGACGCATGAGGATAAAGTGAGAGGAATGCCGATCATTTTTACTCCTGTTGTTGAAAAAGAATTTTCGAATTGTGAGGCATTTCTTAACGAGAATCCTCTTGATATGCTAATGTCAGGCAAAATTCAGAAGGTTCCGTTTTTAACTGGTTATACAACTGGAGAAGGTTTAGTATCAGTACCCAATGAATTGAAAAAATTAGAAGTTAAAAACAAATTTCCATCATATTTTTTGCCAAAACAAATAAGCATGGCGGTAACAGAGGATAAGGCTAAAGAATTAGGTGAACGAATCAAGCAATTCTATTTTGAAAACAGAGATATCACACGTGATGACGTTAAACAATTAACAATCATCGGAGGTCTTCAATTAACCATATATGACATTTATAGATTCCTTCACTTCTATATTAAAGCATGTGAAACAGTTTACATGTATAGATTTAATTTGGTGACGGAATTGAATTTGATAAAAATAATGTTAGGATTGGAAGCTTATGACGGTGCTTGTCATGCAGATGACCTTTTCTACATCTTTAATAATATAAGTACTAGAGAAAAATGTGAAGAACAGAAGAAATTAAGGGACCTTGTATATATGGTTACAAAATTTTGGACCGATTTCGCTAAAACCGGGTAAATTTTATTTTTTCTGTAAAGGTTTAATATGAGAATGTTAGATGGAGTGCGCCATCTAACATTCTCATATCGAGAGCCAATAATTCGTACATTAAATCGAAGTTATTATACTTGGTACACTAATTCTTAAATACATACAACAGAGTATTGTTACTTGTATATTTGATATCTTAGAAGGATCAAATTTGGGTGCCGTGTTTTTATATTGTAAGTTGAAAGCTATTATAACCTACAGAAGTGGAAAAGCCATTACGTTCGATCATTTGTTTTAAGAATGACTTTACTTATGTATTTGTTGTTACGTTTTTTCCCGAGGTTACACTCCCGAGTGTACGCTGCCTACTGCTAAAATTGAGGTTACTGTAATTAGGTGGTTAATGATAACTGTAATTACAAACAGTTTTTATCAAAACGCATTTGCATATTGAACAATTAATTACATTAAGATAAAGAGTATTTTATCTGGAGTCAAATTACTTTACTTTATACTTTTATTGTACACCACAAAGAGTAAAAGAATATAAAACATGGATACAGTCTAAATAAAAGTAGCATACAATTTTGGCGACCTTATCGCTACATAGCGATCTCTTCCATTCAACCAGCTCAATTTTATGAGGATATAACCAAAATTATATGAGGATATTGTAGCTAGACTTAAATTATCCTTAGAATAATAATTCTTTTTTTTTTCCAGAAACCCGACTCCGGATAACACATGCAATTTTAAATGGAAACCATATACAAAATCGAGCAAAGAGTATTTGCGTATAGATGAGACTTTGTCCATGGGAACAAACGATGATAAAATGCACATAGACTTTTGGAATAAGCTGTTTATAGACGCCGGTCTGCCAGGTCTTAGCAGAAGTAGTTTGTAAAATATCACAAATTAATAAGCGATATACCATTTATTATGTATATTTTGTAAGAATACTGAATGTTTTTTTTTAAGGTAAAGACTTTTTAAAGGTTTTATGTATTTCTATGGGTGACTAAATAATAGAAATAACTATTACTACTATTATATAGGTAAACATACTTTTGTACGTATTTTTTTCAATAATAGATTGTGGGGACTAATAATAGGGGACTGACAAATGGGCCTTATAGAAAGTGGTGAGCACCGTCCATAATATCCGAAATAGTAATCATACCTTAGATCGCCAAAGCTCCACCAACCAATTCCAACAACAAGAGGAGTAAAGAAAAATAAACATCTTTGAATTGAGCGATATCATTGGTCAAGATTAATCGTGAATAATCTATGATGTTCACTATGGATTCGTGAAAAATCGTTCGTTGTAATCGGAAATTTGGAAGTTAAAATAAAGTGGTTATAACTAGTTACGTGGAATAGAGTTGAATTATAAATAAAAGTAAATGAATCAAAAACTGTTTGTTGTGCATATTTCAATAGAGCTATTAGCAAAACGCGTAGAATATGTAAATATTACTATATAAATATTACTCCTTCGATTGGAATAGGGTATAGTTTCACTAGCTCACTCGCCTAAATATTGTGGTTGAGTTGGCCAAACGAGCTCGCACTATGCCCTGCTATCAAATAGCAACATTGAATTAAAAACATTAACTGGATACAATGAAGCAACTGTTGACAAAAAAATATATTACCATCTGCATTTAAAAACAATTAGAAGTTAAGTCCAATTATTTTTACTTATAATTGATAAGACAAAGAGGGGAAATGACGTCAGGTTTCAATTTAAAATCAGATGAATCAATTAAAATGAATAATACATAGATACAAACATAAATGACGCTTATTTCAAACATTTACAATTCTGAATTTCTTAAAAATACTTGTAAAGATTTAATGTGTAAAATATTTTTCATGGAAATTTATTAGGATAGGTTGATCATAATCTGTGATTTTAAAATTGTTGGAATATTCTATATTTTATTCCATTTGTATTTTCTATTTATACTAGATTTTTTACTGTGTTTTTATATAAATGTTTATATAATAAATTGTGTTGTTATTTTACTTCAATGTTTTTATCGCTTTTCCTTCTCTGCTTCCTAATGTAATAAATAAATGTAATAAAATTTATGTAATTAATTATGTAAGTTTGAGGTCACGTAATCCTCATTCATAATATTACTACAAATTTGACCTTTCACCCAGAAACGGGTCCGCCTAACACAGTGACAGGTCTGAGAGTACATTCGCTACTTTTTAGTGATAGTGATAAAATAACAGGCTTTCTCTATAAATTAGGTACATATTTAATGAAAAGCAACGATTAGACAATGTCAAGAGCTGTAATTGTATTTAATTATCATACTAATTATAAATAATTAAGCTTAAAACTATTAAAACCATTTAACATGTACATGTTTACATGCATTGACACAACGGAAATAGTGTCAATCAATGAGATCTTACCATCATCACTAATTCCCAGGGGGTTCATTAAGACCGGACAGAACATCATCGATGACAAAAAAAATATTCAAGTATTTTTTAAGATTTCTTTGTTTGTTTCACAAAATGAAAATTTATTTGATTGATTTTTGTTAGGACTATGTCAAAACTATAAAAGTTACTAAAATGTCTATGATATCATCTTGATATCTTTCAAAAGATATCAAGATTTATTATATAAGTATTGACAGTTCCCTCAAGGCTTCGTGTGATCAAGGTGTATGTCAGTAAGCTCAGTGACAATTAATACGTTAATAGTATTTAATATATTTATTTAACCAATCAATGCAATTTTGTGCAATCATCACGAAAATACACTTAGAGTAGAATGAGAGTGAAACAATAAACGATTTATCATTTTTTCTGTTTATATTATAATTAGCAACTAGACATATTTAGAAATCATTTTATTTGACTATGTAGTTTATAGTTTGAGGGTAGTTACATATTCATTTAAAGAAAAAATCCAACCGTCAAGGAAATAAGAGGGAAATTCGCCATAGGGAAACCAAAAAAACTGTCTCTTTTGGGGTATTTTTAGTAGAGCCTTTAGTGTGATAGAAACTGATTGCAAGATAATGTATATACATAATTTATTTTATTGGAACTCGATAATATATACCTTCTCATTGCTATCGTAATTCTTAATATTTTATTGAACAAGTAAGCATTTTCTATTTGCATTTTAAACGGCATATTCCTTCGCTACAAATGATGACTTCTGATAACTACGCTAATCTTAAAACCGCCATTTTCGTTAAGGACTCTTGGACACTAAGGTAAGTAATTATTGGAATGACTTGAGACATGTTAAAATTGTTCAATTATGTGTCTGTTTCTCTGGAAGACGGATGGTCTTCACTGACGCTAAGTCATGATGGCCGTGTGGTCCTTTCAAAAAGGTGAGACGTCATCAGCCTGTGCTCTTTTCACAGGCTTATCAATCTAGACCCTGTCTTCAGAGGAATCACAGCTGTAATGATATAAGTAAGGTAACGTCATTATTGGCACGACTTGTGATTTGTTAAAAATGTTCAATTGGACTTTTAAGAGTAATGGAGTGAGTAATTAACTTCAATTCATATGAATTGGTGTTTTATTTTTGTTCAGATCAAATCGATGTTTTCATAAAATGTATTTCTCTTCTGGATGATAAAAACAGTTATTAAGCTTCAAAAATTATTAAATTAACTTTGATTACATACAAATATAACTTAACATGAACTATGTTTATAATAATATTAACTATGTTATTCGCACTGGGGAGCAGTGAGCACTGAGACGCTTGCCATGTTAACAATATTCATCTTTAGGAAACGATTATAATTTGCAGTGACTAACAATGAGCTATGAACTCAGCGAAGACGGAGTATAATTTTTTTTACAAATATTTAAGATTCGTTCGTCATTTTACACAAGGAGTTAACTACCCCTACAGTGTTACTTCTTTTGCGGTTCCGTGCGTAATCGACTTACAAGCAAGTACATACGGATTTCAAAATAAAGCAAGCGAGTAATTTTAAGCCTGGCAGCATCGTAAAAACCCTAGCCTTCTCTTTGAGGAAAATATCAATAAAATAAACATAGTTGTAGTGAATGATTGTGAGTCAATTAGATCGATTAGAATTACAGACGACTAATGTTTATATTATGTACTACAATATATTAGTATAAAAACATTTCTAGTTTATTTATGTTGTCACGTCAGACATAATATTAAATGTTATGATGTCGCATTGGAAATGTTTTCTCGTTATCGTAGTTTGTTTACAAATATCTGTCGTATTGTCTACAAAACAACACGTGAGTTAATCTATTTTTGTACGCTTCATATTATTTTGGTTTATTTGTAATATGTAAACGAAGCCAATGTATGTTAACTAATGTATTATAAAACCTCTCGAGTTTGTTTTTAATTAGTAAGGAAAAAGTGTGTTATTTAGCTGTTTGTTTAATAGAATCGGAATATTTTCAAAATATTGTATTGATTTCACATTAACTAAGTGTCTCGTATTCTAAAATAAGAAAGTCATTTAGTACTCGATATTATACGTATTTATTATTGTGATGGCATCCGGCATAGGCTGCTCCACTTACTTTATAGCCTCCTGTCGTACTTGCTGTCATGACAGATATTGAGATGTTCCAATAGACAATTTCTACGTTTATTTACTAGCTAGACAATATTCCTAACAAATGGAAAAAATAGCAACACATATAGTATGTATGTTCTTAATAAATACTTTCAGAAAAATACAAATCCATGTATCATTTAGTTATTGTTTGGTTTTAATGAGTAGTAAATACAAATATATTTATTCAATGTTTTTTTTTTACCTAAAAGCTTATATATAGATCTATTGTATTTTATCGAATACTAATATGAAATATGATATTGTCATATATTTTATAAGAAAATTTATATCTGGTTGTTGAAACTTTATAGAATGAACCAATAGTAGCGATAAAAGAAGGCAAAGTGAAAGGTTCATCGGGTTATCTGGTAGATGGATCCCCGTACTTTAGTTTCAAAGGAATACCGTACGCAACTCCGCCTGTGGGAAATCTTAGATTTAAGGTAAATATTTTTTATTACATTTTTTAAATAAATAAACATTAACTAAATCAGTAACTAAACCCTTTATAATTCCAGGCACCTTTGCCGCCCCGACCTTGGAAAGGTATACGTAATGCAATAAACTTTGGTAGTATTTGCACACAGTTTAATATAACATACCAAGGTGATGAAGATTGCTTATTTATTAATGTATATACGAAATCCTTAAACAAAGAGGCTAAGTTCCCAGTTATGGTATTTATCTACGGAGGCTCATTCACTCAAGGCTCCGGGGACTTTTATTTACCAGACTTTCTTTTACAGCATGATGTTGTATTGGTAACGTTTAACTATAGACTAGAAGCTTTAGGCTTTTTATAACTTGAAACGCCTGATGTACCAGGAAATGCAGCAATGAAAGATCAGGTAGCTGCTCTTCGTTGGGTTCAGAACAATATAGAACAATTCGGGGGTAATTCAAGTAGCGTCACATTATTTGGCGAAAGTGCAGGTGCATCTTGTGTTTCTTTGCACTTGTTGTCTCCAATGTCGAAAGGCCTATTTCATAAGGCAATAGCCCAAAGTGGAACATACGATTTGGTTCAAGCGTCAGGTGCGAAAGAAAGAGCATTTCGTGCTGGAGAATTTCTTGGAATTAAAACAAACGACGTAAAGTGCTACTCAACTACTTCCAAAATCTCAATGCAAATGCTCTCACTAACATAACTGCTGCGACTTATACACCCGATGAAATTTATAGAGGATTACCAGCAAAATTTTTACCAGTAGTTGAAAAAAACTTTCCTAAAATAGAATCCTTTCTCAACGAAGAACCAGAGAAGCTTCTTCTTGAGGGCAAAGTTAATAGAGTACCACTAATGATTGGGTATAATTCTGGAGAAGGATTAGTGAATGTTAAATATCATGTTACGCAGTTAGATGTTTATAACAAGGAACCGTCGTACTATGTGCCTAGACAAGTAGTAGAAAAAATTTCAAAAAATCAATTGAAAGATTTTGGTGATAGAATTAAAAGGTTCTATGTTGGAAATAGAAATATAACCGAGAAAGATTTAAATATTATATGTGATATGCAAACAGATATCCACTTCGCGTATAACACTCATAGATTTGCACATTTGTATACGAATTCGTGTGAATCCACTTTCATGTACAGATTTAATTTTGACACTGAGTTGAACGTTTTCAAAATTGCTTTAGGATTAACCAATTTAAAAGGCGCCAGTCATGCTGATGAACTTTTCTATATTTTTTACAATTACTTAAATGAAAGAGCTTATCAAAGTCAAGAGAAACTTAAAGACATTGTGTATAAAGTAACGAAATTGTGGACGGACTTTGCTAAAACTGGGTATGTGTTTTTTTTATCCATTTTTCCCAATGTTAATATGAACCATAGTACTTGAGCTATCATTTTGATTATGACAGAAATTCGGCATTATATTATTGAGCGCTTTCTATTGACTGTATCACGTCGAGTGCTCTGAGGAATTATTCTGTCTAATTCCTGCTTACCTCTTCCTTCACAAGTCTGTGCATGCTGGCTCTTGATGTGACCGCCTGTAACCGTAACCGTAACAGCCTGTGAATGTCCCACTGCGGGGCTAAAGGCCTCCTCTCCTGTTTTTGAGGAGAGGGTTTGGAGCTTATTCCATCACGCTGCTCCAATGCGGGTTGGAGGAATACACATGTGGTAGAATTTCAGTGATTTTAGACACACGATTTCAATTCAGACAGACAGATTTCAGCTTAGACAGTTTCCTCACGATGCTTTCCTTCACCGTAAAGCACGAGATGAATTATAATCACAAATTAAGCACATGAAAATTCAGTGGTGCTTGCCCGGGTTTGAACTCACGATAATCGATTAAGATTCACGCGTTCTTATCACTGGGCCATCGCGGCTCACTGGTCACCGCCTAATATTATATAGAATATATTAAGGCTCTATATAAGTATATTACTTAATTTAAAGAGTTAGTCACTCCTTAAAGACTGGTGTCTTTTGACATTTCCTTAACGTTATTCAACAATGTTTGCCTTATACATTACATAGACGGGTTTTTGTCCATTCATCGATTTGTCACCTATTTCTAGGTTTTTCCAAAACAATGATCAAAAAATGTTGATTTATATAATTTGAAATTGGCTTAAGAAATAAAATGAAAGTTATATTTCAAGTACTCTTATAAGTACGGTATGTTAAAGAATATGGGAATAGAATGTACGCACAAGATATCGTCAATAATTCAAACGCAAACGTGAGATACCCTTTCTTGAGTTCATTTAAATGTTTATGTCACTACAATTTTTTTTAAATATTTTAAAATACACACAGTTCAAACAAGTGAGTGAGAAGAGTGAGTTTTAAAGTTATAACCTCATTTGCATATAATGTTAATTGAAAACCATTTTTTTAATCTTTCAGTCATCCAACTCCAGATAACCACCTAAGCGCTATATGGGAACCTTATACAATCAAAGGAAAAGAGTACTTCAACATTGAAAATCAATTTTCGTTTGGACATTATGCAGATAAAAAAAGGATGGAGTTTTGGGATGAACTATATAATGAGGCTGGACTTCCACATTTATCTTGAGAATATTAAATATTTATACTCATATAATTTTAAATTAAATATATTACTATTATAGAGATTATATTGTAGAATATTTACGACTGTATTTTATTAAAAGAATTTTATTACATCATCAAACATGATTTGTTGTTTTTTTATATCAGTAATGATAACCTTTAATCACAGTGAATATAGAAAATACAATCATGTTTCGCCTTTTATAAGAAGAAATTAAATATAGGGATCATTTTTGATCAGCACTTATTATGAGATCCACAGATTTTCGTTCGAATTCATTCTATACTAACTCATTTACTGTTCATGCTATTCGTTTGTAGAACTCTTTTCCTTCTGAAACAAGTCGTCCACAATCACTAGATTTATTAAAGAAACTAATAAAACAAAACTATCTTGCTTTATCTAGTTTTATTACTACTCAAGTAGTTACATTTTTATTTGTAAGTAACTGTTTAAATCGACAATCACAATCGCAAAAATCGACTTCTTATAAAAATTTATAAAATAATGAAAATGTTTTTCGAAATCGCCTTAAGTTATTATGAACGAAAATCTAGAATCCATTTAAGTTATGATAGTTAACTTGGAGTCTTGCTTATGTGTTCTAGAGAATAAAGTTGCAATCGTTATATATTTATTTTACGTTTGCTGTATAAAATACTATCGACGGCACCATTTCTTTCTTTTTTGTTTTTGGGTAACATAGGTAATTTCGCCTAAATTTAGCGAAATTTTCTAAGTAGGGCAACCCTGATTTTTCTGATATTAGAATGGAGTCTCGATTCTTGAACGAACATAAAATGATTTGCTTGAATAATAATATTACATGATTAAAAAGTCATAAGTTGCTATGTTTTTGTTATTTTGGACTCATTACAAATACTATTAGAACATAATATAATTATATTAGCTTATAAAATGTAATAAAGACCTTATTCATCAAAATATCATTGGGTTTTTAAACATAGTTTGAGGAAAACTTCAACAAAATAACAACTGCGCTAGTATAAAATAAAACGTACTTCAATGTGTGTATTAGTTATTATTTCATCACCATTGAAGGGCGCAGTACTTTCTAGTAATGTCTACTTTAAATAATATTGTAGTTCGTATAATATTTTATTATTTACAAATAAATATTGCGTTCTCGTCACTACATGTTAATGTAAGTTGTTTTTAAAGGTAGGTATAGGTTATATTCATAACAAAACATATATAAAATAATTGTGAAAATACCATATATAGAAATATTTCTTACATACGTAGTATGTAAGAAGTAAACATTTCATATCAAATAGTTATATTATTTTACTTAAATATTATAACAAAAAATATATATTTTTTATTATAGAATGATCCCATAGTAGCTGTAAACGAAGGAAAACTGAAAGGTTCAGTAGAAAAACTTGTTGATGGTTCTTCTTACTTTAGTTTTAAAGGAATACCATATGCAGCCCCGCCTGTTGGTAATCTTAGATTCAAGGTGAGCTTACTATTAAGTATATTTTAATAAAACCAAACACTTAACTGTGTACTTATGTACCATAAACTATGTATTTTGCAGCAGTCAGCACTGCTACAAAATTATTTTCTATTTCACCATCACAAAAATGTACTAACCAATGCAATATTATGGTGGGGAAGGACTTCAAACGCCATAAAAAAAAGTATACTAACCTAACTTGGATAAAATAGATATGTGTTGAATTCAATCACTCAAGGAAACCTAAATAACTATTCTATATAGAATGATTAATTAGGTTAGGTTTTTTCTTGCTTAACATAAAATTATATTAATATATGAATATAAGTAATAAAAAAGTTACTTGCTATCATTCCGTACATAGTTTTAATATTTACAAACGTTTGTAATCATTAAAATTAAATTAAATAGCTTAATTATATATTTAATGTCACATTAAAAATATGAAACTGCTTACTTACGTATTTCACGTTTTTTATATTCTTTATTAAAATTACCAATAAGTTCATAGTATGAGTGTATTATAATAAATCAATTTCCTCCTACTTTGACAAAATTTTTGAAATATTTCAGGCTCCTTTACCACCGAAATCATGGAAAGGAGTTCGTGCCGCAAAACAATTTGGTTCTATTTGTGCACAATTTAACACGACATTCCAAGGTGATGAAGACTGCTTATTCTTAAATGTCTACACAAAGTCATTAGACAAAAATGCTAAAATACCCGTTATGGTATATATCCATGGTGGGTCTTATTATGAGGGCTCTGGAGACTTTTTTACGCCAGATTTTTTCTTACAACACGATGTTATCTTAGTAACATTGAACTATAGGCTGGAATTATTGGGTTTCTTATCTTTAGAAGTACCAGAAGTACCCGGCAATGCCGGGATGAAAGATCAAGTTGCGGCCCTCCGATGGATTCAAAATAATATTGTTAAATTTGGGGGCGATAAGGGAAGTATTACGATTTTTGGTGAGAGTTCGGGAGCATCATCCGTTACTTACCATATGTTGTCTCCAATGTCAAAAGGTCTTTTCCACAAAGTAATTGCACAAAGCGGTGTTGCGATTAACGATTGGGCTATTGGCAAAGATTCCAAAGGAAGAGCATTCCGGGCGGGAAAATTATTAGGAAAAGACACTAATGATGTTCAGGAGTTGCTTCATTTTTTCAGAGGATTAAATGCGAGCTCTCTTACTAACCTTACTATTGCCACTTTAACACCAGATGAAAGGTACAGAGGTCTTCCAGAGCAGTTCATACCTGTAGCAGAAAAGAAATTTCCGAATGTCGAAGCTTTTATCGATGAAGATCCACTGAAAGTTCTTGTTGAAAAACATTTTGAGGCGGTCCCCTTGATGCTTGGATATAATTCTGGAGAAGGCCTAGTAATCGTAAAAGATCATATAACTAAATTGGATGTATATAATAAAGAACCTTCATACTACGTACCGAGGGAGTTAGCAGAGAGAGTTTCGAGGGAAAAATTAAACGATTTCGGCGATAGAATTAAAGAATTTTACGTTGGAAATAGAAATATAACCGAGAAAGATTTAAATATAATCACTGACATGCAAACAGATATGCATTTTTCATTTAATACACATAGATTTGCACATTTGTATACTTATCACTGCGGAGTATCTTACATGTATAGATTCAATTATGAGACAGATTTAAATATCATTAAAATAGCTTTAGGTCTTAGAGACCTGAAAGGCGCTAGTCATGCCGATGAATTATTTTACATGTTCTACAATTATCTAAACGAAAAACCTTACAAGAATCAAAAGAAACTGAGAGACATTGTGTTTAAAGTGACAAAACTTTGGACCAATTTTGCAAAAACCGGGTAAGATTATAATTTGCTTTCTAGTTTAATTTTATAATATATTACTTATTTAGATAACCTTAAGGATTCAAAGAAAACAATATATATTTTCCTAATTTAATAGTTTTCCTCAAGTTATCGTTTTGATATTATTTATCATATCTATTGTATCGACATTAAACATACCATATTTAATTGGTGTATAGATATCGACCATATCGTTCAATATTATGGAGTTAAAAAGTTTTGTGCTTTTTTTTGTTATATCTGAGAGTTAAAGTTCGCTGTTATGTTGTTGATATCAAGAACAATGTCACTCATTTACATTGTTCTATCATCAAACTGAAGAGTTACAATTTGTTTTGTTCAGAAGACTAAGTTGATTGAAATAAAAGGGACGAGTGAAATTAAATTTCTCACAACCTTATGTTTGCTTATGTTTATCCGTACCAATAATAAAAAAAAACAATAACTTTTTCCTTGTTCTCTAAGTTTGGACAAATTCTAATTAAGAATATTATTAAAAAAAAAGAACTGTGGCTTTTTAAATGGCGTTAATTATTTTTGTAGTTCATTGAACAGTCGCTTTTTAATTAGACCTCGTTGTTATTGATTAAGCGTTTGACTCTCTAGGTTATCTCATAAATTATAATTATAGTTAAATGCCTTTAAGATAAAATTATCTTTTCGTTTTAAACGAATAACAATATTAATTATTCTTTTGATTGCTATTTTGAAATGAAATACCTGTATTATAGGTGTCATAAAGTATTACAGTGACGACTTAAGAATGCTTTATTATATATATTTTATGTGTGTGTTTATAACTGTATGTTTTTGTAACTATTTTGGTGTACAATAAAGCATATTCTATTCTATTCTATTCTATAATCGGTACGATTCGAATTCGATTGAAATATTTGATTATATGATTTTTCGATTTGAGTCTAACTGTTCCTTTAAGACATTTAGTTAAACTGTGTTTTAATGATATTTTTTTTATATAAATTATACAAAGTTCACAGAAGTGTTAAATATGTTACCAATGCTTGATGTTTTTAATTTCTTAGTTACGGTAAAATGAAACGATTAACAATACAAATTATTCATCATATCAAAATTTATTCAGCCGAAGTAAATTATATAACTAATACAATAAATTTTAATTACAGTCGACCCACGCCTGATAACGACTTAGGAATAACTTGGGAACCATACACCAGAGACGGAAGAGAATATCTCAACATCGGTGAACCTATGACAATGGGAAAATTCGCGGACAAAGAGAGAATGGAACTATGGGATAAAATTTATGAAGAATCAGGTGTTGAACATTTGATGTCTTCTATCCATGTCTAAAGAATGAAGCTGAAGGAATAACAACTATTGTAATCGAAAGTTTTGTGATCATGTGCCTCATGGTCATGTCTTATAAATCGATTTGCTTACCAACTAACTTTGTCCAGTTTATTATCATATTTTAAAATCAGTAGCATAATATAAAACAACCTTTATGTACGTATTAAATAAAGGCAGGTTTATATTGAGACAATGACTTTCGACTGGAGACATTGGATCGTGTTATTTAAAACCTTACGTTGTATTACTCAATACGCGTATCATTTTTGGCACATTGGGGGACACAGTAGCTACTGTGACTGTTAAAAGCCACAAGATAACAATATGTCTTAATATAACTTGCTTTTAGTTCGTCGAAATTATTTAGTAATATGTTCCTTAGGAAAACAAAGAAAAAGCTGATACCACTACTACTATAAGCTTCGCGTACAAATTTGTCAACATTATGTATTGTTATAAAAATTAGTCACACGACTTGAAAAAATTGACAATGCCAATACAACGACAACAATGTTAGTAATTTATTCTGTTTTTATAATTTGCTAAGGATTATTCTCAAAATCTTCCAAATTAACATAACTTAATGAGACAATACATCACTTATTTACCTCACGATGTATTATAAATATATGAAATAAATCAAATATAATATAATAGTTAGTTTACTTTAAAAATTCTAATTCGTGATTTTCTAATTTAACAAGTTCGATCGATCGTTCCCATAATTTCTCTGAAGCATCGTCAATGTTATCAAAGAATTTGTTATTAACAATTTCACAATTTTCATATATTTTTCCACTCAGCAATCCACATTTCTCATCCAGTGCGATATGAATAGCCGTCTGCGCTCCTTCCCGAGGATTTTTGAAAAACACATTCAATAGTTGTCTCAAGATCCAACCGATTACTGCATTGCAACTGTCGTATATCTGAGTGCCTACAAGACCTGGGTCTGCACTGTTCACGACAACATTATGCCCCGCAAGCCTTTTAGTTAACTCTCTTGAAAATAATATAAAACTCAATTTACTATTCGAATATATTTTCAATTTCAGCCAGTATCCAATTTTATCATAATTGTCTACGTCCATAGAACCGATGTAACGTGTCATCGACGTCATATTTACTATCCTGCTGTTTTCGGATTCCTTGCCAGTTTTTATCAGCAGCGGAAGTAGGAGGATAGATAAAAGAAAATGCCCATAATAGTTCACCTGCATTATAAAACTCATACCATCATCAGTTAAAAAGTCGCCCGTGATGCCGACACCTGCATTATTCATCAGTATATCCAATCTATCTTCTATCTTTAATACATCGTTAGCGAATTCACGAACAGACTTCAAGGAGGCTAAGTCAAGAAATTTGAAAATCACATTTCGGTTACCTGTTCTTTCTATGATTAGATTTTGAGCGTGTATTCCTTCATCATGAAAGGGACAAGCGATGATAACTTTGGCGCCCCTGCTAGCAAAATCAAGGGCTATTTGTAATCCAATTCCACTAGTCCCACCGGTGACTATCGTCGTACGCCCAGTAAGTTGCTTTTTTGACTTACATATTGCGTTTCGTTTCTTCTGATAAATACTTATTAATAAACATATGATTATTACACAAATTATAATGAATAATATAAACATATTTTAAGGTATTTAAAAGCACTTCGGTTTTAATTTAAACGAACACGTTGCGTTTGTAAGAGCCATTCATTTAATCTAAGAGTTTAATGTCGCTGTCTTTTTAATTTTTAGGGTTCTTCGTACTTAATTAATATGCATATGATAAACGTTTGATATATACAAATATTTTGTCTGTCTGTCGTGTATAACATTCGTATTTTTTTTTAAATATTGTTGGTATGTTATTAATAATAACTTGTAAATATAATTTGAAATTCGTCCTAATCGTACTCTATTGATTGATTATAATTCATCTCGTGCTTTAGGGTGAAGGAAAACATCGTAAGGAAACCTGCATGTGTCTAATTTCACTGAAATTCTGCCACATGTGTATTCCACCAACCCGCATTGGAGCAGCGTGGTGGAATAAGCTCCAAACCTTCTCCTTAAAAAAGGGAAAGGAGACCTTTAGCCCAGCAGTGAGACATTCACAGGCTGTTACGGTACTCTATTATATATATCAGCTTACCGCCGTCCACTGCTGGACGAAAGCCTCCCCCATAGAACGCCAACCATCCCGATTTTGGGCAGCCCGCATCCATCCCGTACCTGCCACCTTTTTCAAATCGTCGGTCCATCTTGCCGCAGGGCGTCCTACACTACGATTGCCTAAGCGTGGTCTCCACTCCAACATGTGTCGGCTCCATCGGCCATCGATGCGTCTGGAGACATGTCCAGCCCACTTCCACTTAAGCGTGCTAATTCTACGCGCGATGTCGGTGACTTTAGTTCTCTGGCGAATGTCCTCATTTCGGATTCTATCTGCCAGAGAAACCCCAAGCATCGCACGTTCCATAGCTCGCTGAGCGACCTTCAACTTGTGGACCAGTCCTACAGTGAGTGTCCACGTTTCGGCGCCGTAAGTCATAACAGGCAGGACGCACTGATTATATACCCTGGTCTTAAGTGACTGTGGGATCGACGATTCAAAAATATGACGCAACCTCCCGAATGCTGCCCAGCCCAAACGTATTCTTCTTTTGACCTCCTTCTCAAAATTGTGCCGGCCAAGTTGTATAGTTTGGCCCAGGTAGATGTATTCCTGCACAACCTCGAGTGGAGAGCCATTTACGACAACCGGTCTCGTGGATATATGTTGGTTGATCATAATTTTGGTTTTTTCTAAGTTCATCCGCAGACCCACCTGTCTTGAAGAATCGCTTAGGCTGTTTAGCATCTCTTCCAAATCTTGCAGAGTTTCCGCCATGATGACAATGTCGTCAGCAAATCGCAGATGTGTAATGTGTAGGCCATTTATATTAATGCCGCGTCCGTTCCAATCGAGCGTCTTGAAGACGTCCTCCAATGCATTGGTAAAAAGTTTCGGGGAGATTACATCCCCCTGTCGGTACTCTATAGGGAGATGAAAATTATTGCTTTCTTATATTTTTGATGAATTTATGAATGACTCATTGTTTCTACCGGTGTGGATGTTTGACGTCGACATATGATACATATACATAGTTACGATGCATTTAGTTTCTACCAGATGTCGTGAGAAAATATTATTAGTTACTGTATACTAATAAATAAAATTACGTATCTGATGTGTCTTCAAAAATATAACTTACATAGTGTATAACGTGGCAGAGCTAGTTCTAAATATTGTACGGAACCTCAATGTTCTGTTCCCATTCGCACTTCGGTTGGCTGACCTTGAAGGTTATATCATAATTTTAAACATATTTTTTATGCTAACTAGTTGAATTAATTGATGTTCGATTTGAACTGGTATTCAACGTTATAACATACAATATTATTGTATCTAACCGATTAAACAATTTTGTGTATTGTTATGTAAATACTCACAATGTAGATTTTTAAAACATGATTTACTAATAACGATGCTGAAAGACATGGCCTCATTGTAGTGAAGGTTTGGAAAGAAATAATACAATTTAAAAAAAACACTAATATTTATTTTTCTATGTACAAGGATAATTTTTCATCATTATTCTTTAAGGAAAAATAAAATAATATTCATACTGTTGTGACTTAGACTTAACCTCTTACTAAATTATCACAATATAATTATGTTCAATTCAGATTTGTAGAAATATTTGTACAAATTGTTTCGATGTCAAGGTCATTTACAAAAACATAACTACATAGAATATTATAATACATTTTATATTATTTTCGTATAATATTCTTAAACATTATAAATTATTACATATTTATTATAAATTATAATCGACAACCCTACGTGTCTATTTGTCGATTTGCAGACTTTTATGTAAACTGAGGTCAAATTCTGCTAATTTACAACGATTACGAATCGTTATTTTTGTAAGGAATTGAATCGGGTCAACTATTGAAACGTTATTAGTCCAAAAAGAAAAAAATGTACCTATTTTAAATGAATTTCTATACTTAATTAAATTTATTAACGATAGCTTCAAATTTATTATTTCTTTATAAAGTTACAACATTTTGTATTCAAACTACAAATAATATTATAGTCTGCTCGAAGTATTTTCTTTTATAAATAGGAAATACATTTTTAACGACTTTGTTTACTAATAGTTTAAAGGTAATTAAATAATACAGTTTCTTCAAAAGTGTAGGTACTTGTTATATTCTAGTTCATAGTGTAAAAAATATAGTTTTGTTAACAAATATGACTCTTTTTGCCAAGAAACCTTAATGGTATTATTTGGCGTAGCGTTTACGCGCTTTTGCCTCATTTGTCCGAATATGATAAGTGTACTTATAATATTAGACAATTATGGACGCGAATAGAAATGAGGTATTTCCGTAAAATTCTAAAATTTTTATTACACATCAGAGTATATATTTAAAAAGAAAGTAAATGTTTACTGTGATCGTGATCAATTGGTCCGCTTAGTGGTATTAAACTTCTCTCGCGTTTATTCTTTTGTTAATAAACAATTATTTATGTTTCTATTGGAGTTATTCGTGGATGAAGTCCATAAGCAGATACCGTTTTTGTTAAATTTGTAAATACAATAACCTGTCAAAATCGTTTCTTACGTCTTTCTATTAAGTAATTTAAATTATTCTTTAGTTAAATCAATTCATCATACGAGTTCAGCTAATGTTAGACTTTTCTTAAGTTATTTATTCATTACGGCAATTTCAATATCAGAAAATTATTGATGATTATATTTTAACTATATTCTGATAGAAATGTTTTAAAAAGTGTAAATTCATTGTTATGTTTTATCTATAAATTGGCTCATTATACATGAATTTTGTAAACTTGTTTATAAATTTGGGAATTACGTACGTAATTTATATAAGATAAGCGTGGTAAGGTATGTAAATAAGTGCCACGTTGGAGTTGTGTTGTCACGTGGAGTAAAGCGGCTCGGCTAGCAGACGCGGCGCGCGGTTGGCCGGCGGTACGTCGTGCGCTGCATGCAACGCGGCGCGCATGCGACTCTTAGCTGTAGAACGACATTTCAACTTTAAAAAACATATTTAAATATTTATGAATATTTCATATTTATTTTCGCCGAACGACGTAGCTCAATTCTGTTGAATACGTTTAATGGTTGAAATTCAAGAGCTCTCTTGTGTATTTATTATATAACATGTTAATAATCAACTTCACCAAATATCGCAACGAATATATTGCTATCACCTGAATAAAAAAACATGCTACATGTCACACATTATTCAATTTCTGTCATTCAAATTCTTCATATTAAAACCATACCACCCGTATACACTAGTACCGTTTTTTTATGTATTACCTCTGGAACGTAGACAACACAGCGCTATGACAGCAGTGAGCGCAGCGAGCGGCAGCGCAGCAGCTAAAAGTAATAGCGCGCGCTGTGCCGGTGAGTGCTGCGTGCTGCGCGAGGGCCCGCAACCCGCCACGCCGCGCACGCCATGCTCCAATAACACCGCTTGCAACTCGTCTCCCGCTGAGCGCATAGCGGCGCGCGTTGCCTTCGGAGTCAACGCCTCCCCTGTGTCCGTCTTGCGGAATTGAAAGCACGGCCTGCCAGAGAGAACACGTTATCACATACAAATTGTGTGAATAGTATGGACCAAAATAATATAGATATTAAATAATGATAACGACGAAGTACGAGGTGCAAGTAAAAGCAAGGTATCCCGATTCCTGACACAACTCATTGTTAGTCAGTGCAATACAAGACTTTTTAAATAACTCACCCGACGTTGTCATAGAAAGCTGCATGTGGAGCGTCGTGTAGTTGCAGTTTTAAGTTGCGGGGTTCAAGAATTTTAGAAATTTGTTCCTTCAGGGAAGCGAGGCGGGAGCGTCCGTCAGGTACAACCAGTCTTAAAAGGTCGCGTTCGCGCACTACCACAACCTAACGCAAAAATAAACCTTAGAATGTATAGGTATTATTAATTTTATTAAATCAGAGAACTAATTTAATATTAAATATTGAAAACATTTATAAAGAAACAAATCCGTATTAGAATATTGGCAATTACATGATAAATAATATAATTAGTACTAAATGTAAAGTCACGCTTAACGAATAAATATATTTCACTAACGTAAATTGTAATTGAAATCATGTCAATGTTATGTACATACATAATTATTTAAATAATATTTTGACATTACTTACTTCAGCATGAAGATCACTGTATCTGTCTGTTTCGTTAGAATTATTTGCACGTACGATTAATCTGAAAATATATTTCTTTAGTATTATAATTTGCGACGGATAACGTATGTGCACTAAAAATTCTTTCAAGCCTTTAACATAAGAACTTCACTTCGCAGCTTCACTCACCTGAATATACCGTCAGCATAATGTATCAAATTTTTCATTATCTTGATTTCTCCAGTCACATTATTTACTACAATAACATCAGTAACATTATTCGATGATTTGGACTTTATAGGCGATTCGAAAGTCATGTTTATGATTTTATACTCTATGATGAGTGCATCAGGATCTTTGTCTATGGCCTTAACAGTGGCTATGACGGTGTCTACTGGCACGTTAAGAC
This sequence comes from Nymphalis urticae, assembly GCA_905147175.2. NCBI lineage: Eukaryota > Metazoa > Arthropoda > Insecta > Lepidoptera > Nymphalidae > Nymphalis > Nymphalis urticae. The sequence continues at coordinate 9,158,470 of LR989987.1, read as the reverse complement.
GGACGCCAATCGTCATATTGGTGCTTTCGAATTCCGGAAGGTGATCGTCTATATCCAGTATCTTAATGACTACCTGGATTTCTGTCGGATCCTGAAAGATCAGTTAAGGTCAATTACTTGGTATATTTTCACTTGGTAATTGGTGAACTAATATGAAGGGAAAAACTAAACTAAGTTTACACATAAAAATAATTATGACATGACAGATAAGCTTGTTAAACTTCATAATTAAACAGTTTTATTATATGAAGATTGTATTTGAAACGTACTGATTTTGAAACTTGACTTATAATTTAAATACTAACCAATCTATTATAAGATTTACTATGTCTCGGCTTGGTCCCATACTTGAAGCATTTTACAGTAAGCAGTTGTCTCGAAACAGCCTCCCTGTCCAATCTCGCAGCCGCAATTAGAAGTGCTTTACTATCATTTGTGCGTTTTATTTTAATCAATTCTAGTTCATTGCCCGCTGTAAAACAAATTCAAATTAACCATTTGGCGATTTGTTTTTAGACCGAAGTCATATTACGGCGACTTTCAAAAAGTATTTTTTGAAGTTACATGACAAATACCAAAAGCAAACACACCGTTGTTTGATATAATAAGCCTACTTTTTGATCAATAGTTACTCTTTTTTTTTATAGATTAGGGAGGCGAACGAGCATATGGGCCACTTGATGGTAAGTGGTCACCAAACGCTCTTAGACATTGGCTCTGCGAGAATCCATCGCTTACATCGCCAATGCGCCACCAACCTTAGGCACTAAGATGTTATGTCCCTTGTGCCTGTAATTACACTGGCTCACTCACCCTTCAAACCGGAACACAACAATATCAAGTACTGCTATTTTGCGGTAGAATATCTGATGAGTGGGTGGTACCTACACAGACGAGCTTTCACAACACTCTACCACCTGTACCACTCATTTGTTATTTTTAATTATTATATTTACCTGTTATCGTATAATCTATAGCAGCATTTTCACCAATATCTTCGTCAACAGCTTCAAGCTGTCCAATCACAGTTCCAATTGGAACTTCTTCATTTGTAGCTATTAACACTGGCGGATCGTCCTTCAAGATTATATGTTATTTTATTAATATACGTTATATTAGCTTCACTTAGTCTTATTTGAATCATTGTACGTTTATGTATTTTTATTAACAATATGGTTTTTTTTATAGAATAGGAAGGCGGACGAGCATGTGGGCCACCTGATGGTAAGTGGTCACCAATGCCCTTAGACATTGGCATTGTAAGACATGTTAATCATCGCTTACGTCGCCAATGCGCCACCAACCTTGGGAACTAAAATCTTATGCCCCTTGTGCCTATAATTACACTGGCTCACGCACCCTTCAAACCGGAACACAACAATACCAAGTACTGCTGTTTTGCGGTAGAATATCTGATGAGTGGGTGGTACCTACCCAGACGAGCTTGCACAAAGCTCTACCACCAGTTGTTCCCCGAGTTTAGCCTTCATTGGTCACACGAGTCTATAATTTTATGACGACTGAGTGAATCGTGTTCTTTCAGTTTTGTATATTATAACTTATTAAAATGTAAATAATATTTGGTTTGCATTAATGAAATTGAAAATAAATAAACGTATGCCTAGCCGTAGTTTATATCGTTGCAAATTATATTTATATATAGAAAAAATGACTTTAGAATGTACATTAATACAATAAATGGAGACGTTACTATTATTCCTGCTGTACCAAATATTATATATTGACAAGAAGCTTACCAGAGCTCTTGCGAACCGCGGTCTATGATCGTCCACATCAGTCACCTGTACGCGCACTACGCGTGAGGTTTGCTGCGGCGGTCGCCCGCCGTCCGCTGCCACCAATACTAATGTGTACTGTGATTGACGTTCACGATCTAGCGTCTGACGTGTCGTTATTAATCCCGTGTGTGGATCTGGGGAGTGATAGGATGCTTGGTCAACTATACTAGTATTTTAAATTTTTACAAATAAAACAATACAATCTGAAAGGTATGTGGTATATTTTTAAAGTATCTTTCTGAAGTGTGTGTTGTATAAAATTATATAGTATTGTTGATGAAGTTTTGATGAAAGAAAAACAACTCTTATAAATAAATGGACAGTGAAAATTGTTTATTTACCTATCACACTACTAATTATTATTGGATTACAGTAACAGCCTGTTAATGTCTCACTGCTTGGCTAAGGCCTCCTCTCCCTTTTGAGGAGAATACACATGTGGCAGAATTTCAATGAAATTAGACACATGCAGGTTTCCTCACGATGTTTTCCTTCACCGTCAAGCACGAGATGAATTATAAACACAAATTAAGGACATGAAAATTCAGTGGTGCTTGCCTGGGTTTGAACCCACGATCGTCGGTTAAGATTCACGCGTTCTAACCACTAGGCCATCTCGCCTTATTATTGGATTAAATAAAGCATATACAGAACCAGTGTGTCCGTAGTAAACAAATAATCAATCTATTGAATTTAAGGTATATTAAAAAAGTGTGTTACTATTTAAGCGTAAATAGAAACGTAAATTTAAGAGATGTCAGACTCACCGATGGCAAATATTTTTGCGTCGGCGTTACTTGGTTGTATCGAATAAACAAGTTGTCCGGAAGGCTGCGTGGGATCATCCGGGTCGGTCGCAACCACTTGGAATACTGTCGTGCCAATCGTTGCGTTCTGGATAAATGTTTAATACTTAGATACGTAATGATAATTATTTATTGGTCTATGAATGTATGATACTATAGGCTCTTGGTCAATCTCTCATTGCGCTGCGGTCAGGTTATGTCTTGGTACTGACATACTTACATACCTCACTAACACTGAGCTCCTCCTCAGGCGTAGGTCTGATGAAGGCGGGCACGCCATCATTAGCGCTAACGTCGCCCACATACAACGCAAGTGACGCAACCGCCTGGTGCTCACCACCGTCCGTAGCCGCTGCCAGTAAACGGTAGGGCGCCGTACGTCCGCGGCCTGTGAGTGCGGCGCGCGTGCTCACCACGCCCGTGGCGACATCGATTGCAAAGAGTCCTTAAAAATAAACAAATTTAGTTCCAGTATATGAAACTATAGAATGCATTAAAATATTTAGTGCCTGAGAATTTATGCAAGTATAATATAATATGTAGATATATGTATATGAAAGTGATAATACGTTGTATTATATAATATATATTTATATTTGTAAGATTCATTAAAAAATAATATAATTTACAATACGAAAATATTATATTTTATATTCAGCGCAATTGAATAGATTTGCGAATTAGATGGCACAACATATATGTAGAAGGTAGACGGACAAAAGAATGAGGAGAAGGTGAAAATTATACCTTTTGAGTCTGGTTTGAATGACGCGGGTAACGGTGACGCGGAAAACGCTTACTTTTACGCAGTTATTAATTATAACCTTAATACTTTTTAATTCATAATAATGACGTTATAAGTAAAGTAAATGATTCAAGAGATTATATTAATTTTGTGTTCACGTGAAGTACTTGACTTCATTTGATCTTCATCAATCCTGAATTATAGGCAATTGGGCTATCAACCCATATTTATATAAAAATTATTTTAGCACTAATATGATATATAATGGCGTCATATTCTGATGTTCTCGTCTTCTCGTCATCTCGTTCAGAGTCTCGCCTGAGAGCTTCGACTTACGTCCATTGCTCTTTTGTCGAAAGTAATTTTGGCCCACTTCGCGGATGACACGCACCAGACTATTGGTGGCGTCGTCAATGTCCTGCCTGGTTTCCAACATGGCAAATCGGTTCTGTAGTTCCAACTGGAAGCTTTCGCAACCAGCTTCGACTTGGGGCTGAGTTGGTCTAAGAGTCGACTTCATTAACCGCGATCGTTCTATTTTAGTGTTAATATTCAGGGTGCCTCTTACCAGGCGGTGATCACTTCCAGTGTTTACCCTGTTGATCACGGAGACATCCCTGAATATTTGGCGCTTATTGGATAAAATGAAGTCGATCTCATTCATCGCTGTGTTATCGGGGCTTCGCCAGGTCCACTTCCTTTGGGGCTTTTTCTGGAAAAATGAATTCATCAGAAATAATCCCTGAGCCTCAAGGAAGTTTACCAGCATTTGCCCCCGATGATTCCTGTGCCCATAGCCGAATTTTCCTACCCTCGATTCACCATCTTCTTGTACTCCCACTTTGGCATTGAAGTCACCCATAACAATTGTGTAGAAGGTACTGGTACGAGACATAGCTTTCACTATGTCTTCGTACATGGCTTCGACCTCTTCGTCAGTGTATGTAGACGTTGGGGCATACACTTGTATTACCTTCAAGGCATACCTCTCGGTTATCTTTAAGACAAGGTATGCCACCCTTGCCGACACACTGCCAACCTCCACGACATTGCTTCTGAGTGACTTGTGGATCAAAAAGCCGACGCCACCTTGGGATGGTTGGTGTCCTTCTCGGAAGTAGAGTAAGTGACCGGAATCTAGTGTCATCGTGTCCTCGCCCTGTCTTCGGATTTCTGATAGACCTACTATATCCCAGTTAATACGACTTAACTCTACTTCCAATTCTGTCAGGTGTTCGTCCAGCCGTAGAGAGCGTCCATTATACGTGGCCAGAAACAGTCGCCGTTTGTGGTACCCTGCCGTAGCCCGGGGATTCTTAGCACCCCCCATCGCACCGTTACCATGGCCGGTACCGTGGCCAGGAATAGTGCGATTACCGGGAATTGGGGGCCGTGAATTTGAGTCGTCGCTCATAGGGGGGTTTTTGCCTTAGTCACCGCGCTTGGCAGGCGGGTTGGTGACCGCAGTGGCTGGAATCTTTCACTAATAGCGCTGCTGCCTGCTATCAGGATTAGCATTTTCGGATTCCAGCATTTGTGTGGTTATACCGCCACGATTTCGGTCGCCAGAGCCTCGTTCGTTGATTAGCAGGTTGCACCACGAGCAGGTGAGGTTGACGGTAGGGAGCCTAGGTTGTTGTCGACTCCCCTTACACACATCTGAGTGTCAGGCACTTAACAGGAAGGTTAAAAAACTAATAAGGCGTGACACAAGACGAGCTAATACCCGGAATATTGAAGATGCCATAGCACTCAATAGGGGCTCAAAGGTTCTTGCAAAGTCACATACCTCCTGTTGTCACCTGACAAAACTCAGAACCACACAAGGCACAACCGTCACCTCAAAACCAGAGATTCTCGCTGAAGTCGAAAAGTATTATGGCGATTTATACTCATCACGAGTACCTCCACCTGAGTCCCACAGTGCGGATGACCCACGAGCCAGACTGACACGCCACCTATCAGACGATCTTCCCGACATCGATTTGGGCGAGATTAGGATTGCTCTCGGACAACTTGGAAACAACAAGGCTCCAGGAGATGACGGAATTACCTCAGAGCTTCTTAAAGCAGGAGGCACACCAGTTCTGAGAGAGCTGGCTAACATCTTCAATTCCGTCCTCCATAATGGTACTACACCGAAGACATGGAGCAGAAGTGTGGTGGTTCTGTTTTTCAAGAAGGGTGATAAAGCTCTTCTGAAGAACTACCGCCCCATTTCACTTTTAAGCCATGTTTACAAGTTGTTTTCGAGGGTAATCACGAATCGTCTTGCCCGGAAATTCGATGACTTCCAACCCGTTGAGCAGGCTGGGTTTCGAAAAGGCTTCAGTACCGTAGACCACATACACACACTTAGGCAAATAATACAGAAGACCGAGGAATATAATCAGCCTCTATGCCTAGCGTTTGTGGACTACGAAAAAGCCTTCGATACCATTGAGACCTGGGCTGTTCTGGAATCCATGCAGAGGTGCCTAATTGACTATCGGTATATCCAGGTGTTGAAGTGTTTGTACGAAGCCGCAACTATGACCGTCCAAGTACAAGATCAGAGCACAAGACCAATCCAATTGCATCGCGGGGTAAGACAGGGGGATGTAATCTCCCCGAAACTTTTTACCAATGCATTGGAGGACGTCTTCAAAACGCTCGATTGGAACGGACGCGGCATTAATATCAATGGCCAACACATTACACATCTGCGATTTGCCGACGACATTGTCATCATGGCGGAGACTCTGCAGGATTTGGAAGAGATGCTAAACAACCTGAGCGATTCTTCGAGACGAGTAGGTCTCGGGATGAACATTGAAAAGACCAAAATTATGGCAAACAATCATGTATCCCCGGGACCAGTGGTCGTAAATGGCTCTCCACTTGAAGTTGTGCAGGAATATATCTACCTGGGCCAAACTATACAACTTGGCCGGCACAACTTTGAGAAGGAGGCTAAAAGAAGAATACGTTTGGGCTGGGCGGCATTCGGGAAGTTGCGTCATATTTTTGAATCGTCGATCCCACAGTCGCTTAAGACCAGGGTCTTTAATCAGTGCGTCCTACCTGTGATGACTTACGGTGCCGAAACGTGGACACTCACCGTAGGACTGGTCCACAAATTTAAGGTCGCTCAGCGAGCGATGGAACGCGCGATGCTTGGGGTTTCTCTGGGCGATAGAATCCGAAATGAGGACATTCGCCAGAGAACTAAAGTCACCGACATCGCGCGGAGAATTAGCTCGCTGAAGTGGAAGTGGGCTGGTCATGTCTCCAGACGCATTGATGGCCGATGGAGCCGACACGTGTTAGAGTGGAGACCGCGCTTAGGCAAACGTAGTGTAGGGCGCCCTGTGACAAGATGGACCGACGATTTGAAGAAGGTGGCGGGCACGGGATGGATGCGGACTGCCCAAGATCGGGATGGTTGGCGTTCTATGGGGGAGGCTTTCGTCCAGCAGTGGACGGCAAAAGGCTGAATTCATGATATATAATTAAACTTTATAGAAAAAAATAAGTCCATGCTACTCACCATTAGCTTCACCTTCATCTAAGAATTCATATGTAATTTCACCACCAAGACCTTCATCTGGGTCAGTTGCTGTTAACTTTGTAACTGTAAAACCCACTGGAACGTTTTCTGGTACAACAGCTGGCAAAAAATTACAATGCAACAATGGTTTATATTTTACGTGTATTTTACATGTTTTGTATCACGAATAAAGATGTAAAAAAATTCAAATTTCACCATTTTTTTAATTTCATTAAATGTCTATGTTTTACCTGTATACAAAGCCTTGTCAAAGGTCGGCGTATTGTCATCTACATCTAACACGTCTATTAGAAGAGTAGCCACAGATTTGAGACGATCGCCCCCACCTTTAGGTGTGTCGAATGCTTCCACTTCTAACCGCAGAACAGATTGGCGTTCACGATCCAACGTTTTATTTGGAGCTACCTAAAACATAAAAAAAAATTAAGTAACTGATTTGTAATGATTGCAACTAGCTTTTTATTATTTATAAAAAAAATCAGCCTGTACTCAATTTTCGCAAATAATTTGAATAAATCCCTGGATGTGAATCAAAAGTAATAAATAGATTTTGGGATATCTTTAAAGGTACTAAATTGTTATTTTTAAAATTATAACTGTTGTATTTTAATATATTGCCGGTCTAGGTCGTATTTCTACTTAAATACGAAACGAGAATAACTTAGTTTGCATATTATCAAAAAACAGAACATTTGTCGGCTTTAGGCCTACGTTAAATATTTAGGAATGTCAAATGAATGAATGTTTTTTTAATTTTATTATACCTTAATGACTCCAGTGATATTGTTAATAGTTAGCAGTTCTGCATTGTCTCCTCTCAATGTGTACCGAACATCAGCGTACCCGCTTGCTTTGTCCTCCTCTGTTAAAACTGCGTCATTGTCTATAGCTTTCACCGTTATTATTTGATCTGGATGTTTTATTGATTCCAGAACACTCACTTTATAAAGCTGCAAAAAGTTAAAATTATAATTGTTGTACAATTAAATTGTTTAAAAGTGCTTACCATTTTTCATATGCTTTGTTTATTTTTCATATTTATATAATAAAGCAACAATAAGAAACAGTGCGTAAGTAAGAGAAAATTAATTATTCTCTTTTATTTATTTATTATCATCATTAGCTAATCGCAATATACTGCAGGAAGGCGGTAAGGCCGTTTTCCGCAAATTACTAATTAAATATTATAATAATAGTTAAAAATAAAAACAGTACCTCTTTATCAAAAACTGGTGCGTTATCATTTAAATTCAAAACTTCGATTATTATTTTTGCTATGCTGTGTTTACTACCATCGTTACTGGTAGCTTGAACAGTAAGGGTCAAATTTGGATTAGTCAGCTCTTCGTAGTCTAGATGTTTAGTTAAAACTACTTGCCCGCTCAAAGGATCTACTTGTAATAAGCCAGTTTCCGAATTTATAACTTTGAAATTAGACACCATATGACCTGATGTTGGATCCTCCGCCATTAGTACAAGCACTGTACTTCCAATAGGTTGATCTTCTTTTACTTTGTGATGTATTACTGGATTAGAGCTAGTCCAGCCTGGATTTGTAAACTGTGGATTTTTATCAGCATACGGCTGAATGTATATCGTATGTTCCATTACAGCAAATTGTTTGTCTTTATTAATTTCAGCATTAATATCTGTTACTTTTACAGTAAGAATTATTATAGACGTTTGACTATAATCTAGTTTACCATTAACCAATATTTCACCAGAATCTTCATCGATTTTGAATATATTTTTGTAATCATAAGGCGAATTCGGTTTTAGTTGGACACCTGCTTTCGAAAATGCTTTAATCGGTTCAATGAGACTGAATTTAAGTTTTGCATTTAAATCTGAATCATGAGCATCAATTTTAGTAACAACGTCATCTACTTTAGTTCGTTCAGATATGTATGTTGTTGGCTCAGTAACGTTAAATTTCGGTGATTTATCATTAACATCTAGTATCGTTACAAAAACGGTAGTTGTCGCTGTTTCTGGAATTGGTATGCCACTGTCTACTGCAGAAACTATTATTTCATAGCGGTCTGGATTTACGTCCCGATCAAGATTTGAATCATTTGAAACAGTTATCAAGCCGCTTCTGTAAGAAAATATCTTAATTCAAGTATATATGTCGAAACAGTAGTTAGAAAATAAAAATGCTAAAAAAATATTATAAGTACATTATGTCTATGGATCAGATTAGTTTGTAATTTATATTTAGTTCTTACCGCTCATTAATAACAAAATTATCTTTAGAACCAGATACGATATGATATGTTAGTAGATCGTCCAAGCCATCAGGATCGCTAGCTATAACTGTAGTAACATTTTGTCCAGGTGGGGCATCTTCTCTAATACTAGCTTTATAATTCATCGGGTTAAGATCGAATGTAAAATCTTCATTGCTCTCTGGATTTCGTTGATTGACTATATATTTATAGTGGTGATAGTTGCCTTTAAATGTCGGTCGCTGGTTCCCAGGTACACCTACCCTTATATAAACCTTCGTTTCGTTAAATTTTGTTGGTTTTCCTAAAAATGTTTTTATTAAAACAAAAGATACGATGCAAAACTAAAAATGTATAACATTTATATAATATATTGTAAAATTAAATCATTTACATTTCAGTCTATACTACTGTACTATCAACTAACCGTAATCAGTAGCCCTAACGACTAATTCGTACTGTCCTCTTGGAGTGTCCATCGTCTCAACTTTGGTCATGATGGTGATCTCTCCTGTATCTTCGTCAATTGCAAACACATTTCCTTTGTGCGCAATGCTGTTGTCTGACTCCAAAGAATATCGAACTCGTCCGCCACCTTGAGTCGGACCATCTATATCAGTTGCCTGAAATATAAGTTCTTATAGTAGATAGAAAATTATATCAAGTCTTAAATATAATATGACAATATCTTAACCTATTGTGATTGCCATTCAGTATCTAGTAGATTTTAACATTGGTATTAAAAGGCATCACCCTTAATATATCGCACAGTATATATATTGAAAACCTTACCCGTACTACGAGCTGTGGTTCAAAAGTAGTAGCACCATCTCTGATAGTACGACTATATTCTGAAGCTTCAAAAATAGGTGCGTTATCATTCGCGTCTAAAACATCAACAAAAATACTCGTAGTTGTCCCTTTCCCACCGCCATCTTTTGCAAACAATGTTAGGCTATAACTTTTTTGTGTTTCATAATCCAATATATTTGCTACAAATAATCCCCCGCTATTTTTATCAGTCTTAAATAAATGTGAGCCGAATCCAGTAAGAGAATACTCAATTTCTCCAAATATACCGTAGTCTATATCTGTTGCTTGTACATCACCAATTTTGTAATCAACTGGAGCACTTTCGGATACGTTAAATTTATATTGTGGTTCATCAAACACTGGAGCGTTATCATTAACATCTAACAATTTGATGTTTATTCTTGCAGATGAAAGTTCTTTATTATTTACTGAGGTAACAATGTCGAATTTAAACAATCGCTTGTCTTCATCATCAATATCGTAATCCAGTTTAGATGAATCCTTTACTTTTATGCTAATAGGTGTTCTTCCTTCACCATGATCTGTACTTATGGAAAAAACATCCTCGGAGTTAAAAACATTGCGTATCTTTAAATCATATCTGCTATTCTGGCCTAAGTCATCATCTTCGACATATATTGATAGACCTGGGATTGGACTTCCATTTTCAATGTTTTCAGGTATCGAAATATCGAATACATCCCGATTAAATTGGGGTATGTGATCGTCAACATCTGTCACTATTATTGTTACAGGAATGACTGTGGAATCGGATGGCACTTCATTGTTTATTAATTCTGTTGCCTGTAAAGTTTTGGTTAATCAGAACTTTAGATAATAATATTACGTGGGAATCTTTTGTTGTATTTTGTTATCTTATTTATAGTTGATAAAGAAAAAGCACCAAAACTATTTTAGAAATGATATATAGTAAAGATAAGGTACACAACCTAAGCACATTACTTGTGATACGTTTTACGCACATTACTTAAAGTTACAATTGAGGTCAGAATAAATAACAACCTTTTACCTTTACGTAAAAACTATAAACGCCTCCATTTTGCACAACTACATCGCTTTCTCTATCTATAGGAACATCCGTTGTGACCAGTGTGGCTCGGCCAATAGACCTCTCCGGGTCCAGCTTGAAGTAATGTAAGATATCGCCCTCTACAGTCAGCAGCACGTGGCGTGGGTTGGCCGTGTCCCCATCTTTGGCTACGATTTCCATTATACTTGTGTTCTATGAAACAAATGTTAATAATATTTTTTCAAATCTTATTAGAGGAAATTTTTATTTAACGATTTAAAAAATACAAAAGGATAAATAATTGATAATAACTAAAAAAAATGTTAAATAAAAATTGTACTCCCATTATTGCGGAATAAATTGTAATTTGAATCGTTTTGATATTATTACCAAAATACAGTTCAGTCATGATTAGCAATACATATTTTTTAGTCTAAAAAACTGTAAAACACATGTTATATATATATATATATATATATATATATATATATATGTAATACTAAGAAAATACTTCTTTCGTGTTCTTTAAATAATGAATGAGATAAGAGCAAAGTGCATATTATGGGTTAAAAATTGAGAATTATTACAGATCTACAATATTAACTGTTCTCAGTAGTTACCGGTGGAGTATTCTCAGCAACTGTTGCCGAATATGGCGCGTTCACAAATACCGGAGGTTGATCTTGCACATCTCGGATCGCTGTTGATACACTAGCTGTGGCTCGAAGAGGTTTGTCTGATGCATCTGAAGCCTCCAGTGATATTATGTAAGCTGAGCGACTTTCAAAGTCTAGTGGTTTCGCTAGGAAGATTCTGACTTGGTATTCGTTTGGTGTTACCTTTAAAATGACAGAATGTATTAGAACCTTCAGCGTTTTAGTCATATTACGTGATATATGATTGTTAAGTTAATGTTATTGTTGATAAATTTATATACATACAAGTTACGCAGAGCTAGTATAGAAAGACTGCTGAGGTTGCAGTTAGGCAAATAATTATTAAATATCTAATTTTAGAATTTCTGAGATCTTTAGTCTTTATTAATTATAAGTTTAATTTGTAAAATTATTATTTCAATAAATTAATTTAATAAGATTTATTTTTTCTGTTTTTTTCTGGTGCTGATGCTTTGTAATAAAATGTGTGACGGTTAAAAATAAATAACTTGTCACAACAAACTCATTTTAAAAGTTTACCATATCTGTAACAATTCTGAAGACGGAACAGGCCTCAGCATCACTTCCCCTCTCTTTAGTAGAGCATGTTACTTTTATATTTGCATTTTCACCTTCATCTTGATCCGTAACTGTTATTTTCGGAGATACCTATCATATAAAGACAACAGTTATTTTAATCATTCAGTATCATCAGTTATTGGTATTACAGTTTTTATCTAACTTTAATTATTAATTAAATGTATGAGCAACATTTCTGAACAGAATTTTAAAGCACTTTCAGCTGAAAGAGGAAGCTAAAATTTTGGACACACTTTTGATGGTGACCATACAAATAGTACATTGAATTTTATTTGTTTTATGAAAAAGATAAAATGAATTATCAAAGGCATCGGAATTACCTAGAAATTTTACTATCATCGCGTGATATCTTCACGATTTTTAATTTGAAATTGCATTGAATTATTTAGAATAATGCACAGCAATCGGTATATTTAAAAGTTCACCTCGATTTCAGTCCCAACAGCTGTTGCTTCACTTATATTGACTATGTAGGGCCTGTTGTGAAATATAGGCGGGTTGTCGTTCACATCTCTCACTGGGATGACGCGTCGGAGAGATACTGTATTGGGTTCAGTGTCTTCCATACCTTCATCTGAAATGATAACAAAATAAATTTATAATATTTTTTTAATTATTGGAATATAAAAGTAAAAAGAAATGTGTTAAATGAAATCTTACAGTAAATAATAGATTTTAATAACATTTAGATTTATAATTAATAAATTAAATATTATAAATTCAAACCTGTAATACTGATTATGACTTCTAGCGCAGATTGCTCCTCTCTATCTAAAGACTTAGCAAGTGTGACGACACCAGTAGCAGAATCCACACTAAAGTACTGCCCCGATATGGAATACCTTAATGGACCATTTTCTGGATCAATGCCTAGAAAGTAGAATGTTTGTTATTGTTACAGAAAGATCAGTTTAAGGAACAAATAAAAAAGGCTAATGATCAAAATATTAGTAATGCTCGTAAGTAAATGTATTTGGAGACTAAGTCTTTTATAATATACTACATAAAATTTTATATATTTTTATATAAATGAGCTCTCTGATTTCTTTCCACAATATTTACCTTTTAAATGATAAACTGGCGTTCCTACAGGAGTATTTTCGGGTAAAGTGAATTTTGACATATCTCCAGTTTGTGGGATGAAATGTGGTGCTCTGTTTATAACTTGAGCCACACATAGTTGTAACAAAGAAATAATCAATAATATTATTAAAGGATTTGGTTCGATTAGCACCGCTGCCACTTTCCGTCGTTGAAGAAGTATTTCAGCCATCTAGAAAAATAAAAATTAATATGAAATTATAGCATTTTCAAATAAATTAAATCACTATAGGAAATTTAACTATTAAATTATTTATATACATTATTAAATATGGTAGATTTCAAAACAAGATAGTTAAACTAGTATTAATATTACAATTTCCAAAATGATTGTCAGAATCTAATCGAATCGAAATACGTATCAGATTAAAATACTTACTAAAATTTAAATAAATAGTATTCAGGAGATATAAACAATAAATCGAAAGTACAATTGAAAAATGTCGAGGGCACAGGTCAAGAATTCGTTACAGAAATATCTACAGATGTCAGAATTATTCATACTTTTTAGTCTTCAAGTTATGAATGTGTAAATACAATAAAATAGCTATTGTTTAATCGGGCCGTAGGAAACTATATCTTGGCCTTGTCATTATACCGCATAACCGGTATTTTGTTGACTAGAATTGAAAGTGGCACAATTCCATCACTTGTCCCACAAGTAACGGACCCTTAGATGCATATGGAAATTTAAATGAAGGTAGCTCGTTTGGGTGTTTATTTTATGATTTACGTATTGAATCGATCAAAATATATAAGATCTTGTTCCAAAATGAAATTAGTATTTTGACAATATTCAGTTTATCGCTATGATTGTTTCGAGGAATTTTTTGAGTTTAGTATCATACGTTTAGTTATATAGGTGTTTTTTAAATAAATATCTTGCAATCAGTAAACATTTATTTCACAACATAATATCCACATTGATATTAATTACTCCTGATATTGATTTGACAATTATTTCTACTTAATTAGGTTAGTTTTTATTAAATAAATATAGATATTATTATTATTTCATCAATTTATTTTTGTAGTCATTTAAACGAAAATATGAAGACAGACTAAGAAGAATAATTTTATAACAGAATCAGAATTATTTATTTATGATGTTGCAGATATATATTTTTTCAATTTAATTTAGGAAGCCTTGGAAGATTAGGGTGTGCAGATAGACCACCTGATGATCTGGTATTGAAAGAAGCACTTCTTGCAAAGCCAACACCGGATCTAAAAGGTTATCCCCGATTGTTATTGCATTGTCTCATCCAACATTCAAACTGGAAACAGATATGCACTATTGCACAAAAAGCACTTGTTTACTAATTAATGTAATGCAGTGTACTTTCATTGAAATTGAGTACAAATAATTATAGAAACACGCACCTCGATTACACTTACTAATTAAATCGTTTTTAGATGTACAGTTAAACATAACCGGGCCTTAATTCAGAGCAGTCGGTTATTTATCGTAAAATCGTGCGGTTTTGCAATAAGTTCTAATCAAGCGAGTGGCGTCTCGGTCAGAGCTTGCACACATTTTGTTATAGTTACGTAGTAGTAATAGTTAGTATTTTTTGGTTACATAGTGGTCGGTTTACTTGGTTTACTCAGTGGTAGGGCTTTATGCATGCCCCTCTGGGTAGGTACCACCCATTCATCACATATTCTACCGCCGAATAATAATACTTAGTATTGTAGTATTCCAGTTTAAAGGGTGAGTGCGCCAGTGTAATTACAGACACAAGGGACATAGCAGTTCCCAAGGTTGGTTTTGGCGATGTAAGCGATGGTTAACATTTCTTACAATGCCAATGTTGGGCGTTGGTGACAACTTACCTTCAGGTGGCCCATATACTCAACCGCCTACCTTATACTATAAAAAAGCAATAACATGAAATTATAATTATTTCATTTTTTGGTCTAACTTCAGGCAGAAAGAACACAACATCTTAGTTCCCATAGTTGGTGGCTCATTGGCTATAAAATGATTGATTAATATTTCTTACACAGCCAATGTCTATGGGTGATATTCATCACTTTCCATCAAGTTTTGCCTATGAGCTAAACTATTTTATAAAAAGAAAAATGGTTTGTGTTATTCAGCAGAGTAGATAGAGCCATTAGTTAACGTTAATTAAAGAAAAAATGTTGTTAATCGTAACTGCTAATTAAGTACCTAAACGAAGTTCCGAAAGTAGGTTGGCGTAAGACGACAGACACTTTCCCATGTAGGACTAATACCCATCTAATGTCATGCGCTGACACTAAACACAGCAGCCACATAAGAAAAAATAGGATATATAAAAGTTGCAATTACACACTTTTCGTCATCTCAGGTATCCGTTTATTGCGATTCTAGCAAGCTATGAATAAGTATGTTATTTATTTACGAGTATTTAAGATTGTGTCACCCGAGTTCTTGTAGGTTCCGCAGCGTATGCGTTTTACGTCACGTCTTAAATTTCCTCGTTTGTAAGCAACTTACTTTGATATCAAATTGCCACTCGTTTCATTTAATTATAAATTAAAGACGTGGCTTAAAATCGCTATTATATTTTTATCGAGATTATTTCTGGTAAATAATTCTAAGCATAAAAAATATACGCATGTTGCAACCGTTTACGCATGAAAACTACTTTTTAACACATCAATAAATATGCCCACCTCGAAGCGAAACAGCGCGGTCGTGCTCTATTATCGGAATTTCTGTGTTGTTGTTGCATGATATTCACATAGTTATGTTAAATTAGTTAAAAGGTTAGGATTGTTTAACAAAATCTTTATTATTTGTGCTTTATATATGTTAATACTTTTATCAAAATCATAAACACAAAAAACTTAAAAAACAATAATATTGTGATTATTTCAAAATAAACATACATACATAAATATAATTATATATATATTACGATATATGTAAACATATTTCTCCTTAGTTGAAGAGGAGATTTTTATCCGAAAAATAAAATAAGCATATGTGAATATACTGATAGTTAAATAATAGGTATGATATAGAATATATCGACTCATATCGCAGAGTAGTTTTGTCAATACCTTTATAGAAAATGTATGTTTCTACGTATTGGATACCCGCATATTTAGACGCATTTTATATTTAGCCCACTTATCAAGAATCTTTGGTGTCATTATCTTCTACCTTAAATTTTCGAGAAATTACGTTATGAGTGAATGTTTTTAAAAATAATATTATCGATGTTGACAATTTTATACGTATATTAAACAAATAGGCATGTGTTGAAATTGTTTTTACTATTTTTATCTATAATGTTTATGATTTAATGTCCAAAGTACACCGGATACTTTGAATGAAATTGTACAAGTAGGTACTATTCTTCTCTAATAAATGAGATTTCTAGAAAAGAGCAAACTAAATTACCTAACCCAACCCACAGCTTGTAATTGTTACTAATTTGCTAATTTTATCTATAGACCCTATGTTTATATACTCCATGAACACATTCATAACGGCCTTTAAGTCAGTGAACTGTAGACAATGGTTAATGGTGCCGTGAGAAATGTGTAAATTGGATGTTTCTTGATATGAGTTTTTTGAACGAATATTTTAAATTTCGTTTGGATTAACTTTGTGTAGTACGTCACATTAATTCGTTCACACAATTCGTCCAGTTTTATTTAATAAATATATTTTAAAGTTAGGCCACTTAGTAGGTAAGTGGCTACTTCAAATATTTATACGATTTTAATATGATGAGCAAAAGCTAATTATTTACAACGACCACCATGAAGTTAATGGTCTGATATAAAGACTTCAACGCGTGCGAAGTAGTGGTTATTAACTAGCTTTTTTAATTAATTCAAATATACAGGAAGTAATACTGAAATACAATAGACAATATATAGAAAATGACATATGTGCCAGTTCGACTTATAACTGTCATATTTTGTTTTTAATATATACGTATATATTAGTAGTGATCTTTAAATTATCAGCTATTCAAGGTTTGTAGAAAATATATTCTTAATTTTTACACGGCAATTGATATCTTAAGATGGCATTTAAATCGTGTCAATATAAAATCTTAAATTACAATATAACCTTGGTGACTAACCAAAACGTTACGCAAAGAAAGTTCCGTATATACGCACCTTTACCTAACTGTCATTTACTGTTATTACTTATAACCCAAATACGTACCTTTATCCGAATATCACAAATAACATATCACAATCACATTTTACACAAGAACATTTAAACACATTATATAAAACAAATACGTAATAATTATTTAAAACAATCCATCTTTCGTCCAACAAACTTCGAAGTCAACTCCGCTAAGCTAATAACATTCTGTCAAAAACTTGCACCACCGGTCCTTGAGACGCAATTTGTTCTGTACCAAGCCCTTTCACACACAAACGCTTACTATACGAGCTAAAAAGAGACAACAAGATGTTCTCGCATCCTCTTTAAGCCACTGCAGATAGCGCCTTTTTGCACAGGTAAAAGTAACGGGGTATTCTCTTAAGATGCTAGCTGAGATATACATTGTTTGGTACTGTAGTTAGAAAGAGATAGTCTCATAGTTGGGTCATGTTTATAATGGCGAGTGAAATAGTTGCATTTATAAGGTCATGGGAGCGAAAAAAATATAGTACATGCATGAATATATTTGAATTAAGTGTTATATATATATTCATCAGCAAAATTGTATTTATAATATGTAACTTTTTAATTGATAAGTAAGGTTGGTTTATTCAATATTTAACACCGTTATCGCTATTGCTCTCAACATATAAACTAACCGGATGATGTGTTGGACAAAACATGCAGAACCATTAATACATTACTCACTTGTCCGACTTCATACGGATAGCGTTTGTTTTAAGAAGGGCGCTAGATTTAGTTTGATGTGAAGTCATTTCTTTTAGCACTGTGATATGGTTATATCAATCAAAATCGAAAATATTTTTTTTGCTTAACGTTATTTTTTAAATCGAACAACGTACACTGCTTGTAGTTCTTTTTTTCGTATCATAACAATAATAATAAATTATTATTATTTGTTCTGTACACTTATTTATCTCTTATCTATTTATCTCTAATTTTCATCATGTATTTTTGAATACATTTAGATACTTAAGTATTAAGTGATGCATTTCAACACTAGTACATAATAAAAAAGAGAATTCACGCGCTCTGACCAGTTGCTTTGGAAAATCTCGACTGTTTATATTATGTACAGTTAAATCAGTTATTTAAATTTTTTATCAATTTATATAATATATGATTGTCATCGGTTTTCCATTCGAGTGGAATATTCTTAATCCAGAAGTAAGAAAACTAGGTAAAAATGCAATTGCAAGATTCTATTACATTCAATATATGAAACAGATTATTACTAATATAATGATGAGATAATAATTATATTTAATTGAATATAGAATGTAACACGTTAAAACAAACTAAAGGACCCAACACTCGAGATGCTTACTAGTAGCCATTGAAGAACTCCATTATGCACCTCTGGTTCTATCATGAGACTCATTCCCAACTATAACGTACGAGCCTCGTCGAAACAAACCAAATAAGCCCAAATTCGGACCATGGGCTAAATTATGACTATGAATTGTCACCTGAATAACAATTATTCGCGGCTACAAATCGATAAGGAAGTAGGTTTAAATAGACTTTGTATTGGTTTATATTGACAAAAATATCCAAGCGTCCAATAAAAAAAATGGAATGATTGTGCTGCCATCTCTGTTAACTCATTGTAAATAGCTTAAATCTACTAACGATGTGGTATTTGTGTGGCTAATTTGATGATGATTCGCTAGATGTCGCTACAACAAATATAAAAATAATAACGACCCTGCTGCCATCTCCGTGTACTTACTAGAGATAGCTTAAGTTTTTTAAGTATGTTCGAATTAAGTCAATCGATACCTTACTCAAGTAAAAGAAGCTAGTTGATATTTGAGGATAATGGTCAGATTTATCTTTACTTTTCCATCTGGAAGGGATGATTTGCTTCCATCTTTATGCTTATGTAGGAACTTGTCTCTATGCTGCCCTGCTGCCACTCTCACAACTTCGTCATAAATGCATTTTTAAATATTTAAAAAATATTATAATTATAATTTATTCATAGAGGAAGTAGACGAAATCTATAGAAATAAATGTTTTTTTTTCTGTTTTTACAATATTATTTTTTTGCGTTTTTAATTAGAATATAAGAATAGTATGAACATTCAAATAGCTATAAAGTTCACTATAAAATTATTTCCCTTTTCTCACGTGGGTGAATAAAAGTTTGAATGTTCTGCCGGTAATACGATACGATATAAAGAATTAATGTACTAACTATTACTACTACAATGACTACTCTCCTATAAGTACTTAAGTGAAAACAATATGAACAACATATAATATGAGTTTCGTAGTAACATAAAAAAAAACAAATAAATAAAAAAATCATATTTTTATTTCGACTAATAACCAACGAGAGACCAATAATTATTTGATTTAACTTTTTAGAAAATATTAATTCGCAACTAATTTTATTTAATTCATTCAAAATTAAGTAATAAATTACGAAAATATATATTGCAAATTAATATTTATACGACAATCATTAAGCGCAAAAAGAATATTTTCGTTGATACATATGTTAAGACAAAATCATAATCG
Organism: Nymphalis urticae; assembly: GCA_905147175.2. NCBI lineage: Eukaryota > Metazoa > Arthropoda > Insecta > Lepidoptera > Nymphalidae > Nymphalis > Nymphalis urticae. The sequence continues at coordinate 9,138,469 of LR989987.1, read as the reverse complement.
GTGGGCCGTCGAAAATACTTCTGCACCTCATTTTGATTTATTTTTTAATATTGGTTACTAGCCGTATTGTTTCTATTTCGTTTGATTTCAACATACATAGGAACATATGTCGGATTTCGTGTCGTTAATAAACTCTCGATTCGCTTTTTTCTATATTTTTCAGAGCTCTCTTGCAATAAACTTATCAAAGATTTATGTTTGACGTTTCTGTAATGTCCATTTATCTGTGGAACATAGGTTCCTACTGTTGTATAGATATTTTCTTCTTGTTTAATTTCAAAACCTTCAGTAGTAGAAGTTTCTTCGGTTGCATTTTCTTCTAAGGTAGCTCCAATCGTATTTCTTAGTTTTACTATAAGCGTATTATGTTCATACTCATCGTAATTTACTTCAGTGCTTTCAGAATAGTTCCATTTATTAATATCACTTTCTGTGACATCATCTATGTTAGACTTTCTTATATTAATAAAGTGATCGGGAACTTTAGCGTCCTCGGGACTAAATTTAATAATATCAGGAGGATTTGTAGTCATTGTTTCCGTAGTCGACATGAAAAGTTCAGATAGGGGTATTATGGGCGTGACAGGATTTATTAGTGGTCGTCCATGATCAACAGGAATTATACCTGAGCTTCCCATATGATAATCTTCAATATCTGAATAATTTACATTTGGATAATTAATAACGTGGCTGTTTCCAAATGTTGTTTTGACGTCTGAATTGATAGTAGTGAAATCAAAGTAATTCTTTTTAGGTTCACTTATTTTTATTTCATTGTTAATATTTTGTATTTTCGTGTGATGATTAAAGTATTGTGTAGTTGTATTTTTCACATTATTTAATTGAGAAAGAAAATTGCTCTTATTTTGATCTTTAAAGAACGTAGGTCTTTTGTTATTTCTGTAAGAGAACCGCCTTACGGGGCCTGTATATTTTCTTTTAAATTGAAAAATAGGTTTTGATGTAGTAATAAAAATATGATCTAATTCATTTTTATATTGAGAATTAGACTTATTGATCGGAAACAAATTAAACATCAGTGATTTGGGTTTATTATTGTTTAATTCCGAGGAAATAGTACTTACAGCTCCTTCAGCACTTGAAAGCTCATCGCTCTTCAGGATATTCTTATTAAAGATTAAACATTTTATCCCCACACAACTTTGTTTCGATGTAATAGGATGCTTCATTTCTGTATTTTGCTCGTTAAGTCTTGGAACAAATGTTGGTGCGAATCTAAACCCATCCGCTAATAAATTTACTTCACCTGGATTGTTCGGCCTATAAATGTGTAAAGGATCCGAGTAATGATTAGACTGTGGAGAACTATGTATAACTGTTTTTATGTTAGAGCTAGTATCTTTCGTTTCGACAGGGCTTACATACATTCCTGAAAAAGCAATTTGGGTTCTAGTTGGAAGATAAATATCTCCAAACTTGGCATTTAAAGTTTTTTCTAGGTATTTGATTACATCATGAAGGTTTTTTAGTCTTTGAGCATTGCGATATTGTTCCATCCAATTACTTGGGCTAATGTTCACCTTAGTAAAAGGCATTGGATATGGGCTTCTGTACTCAAAAATAAATGGTCTAGGGCTAGTCCTTCTTATGAACCTATTCAAAACAGTAGATGTCCGCGGCTTAATGGTATAATTTTTAGAAATTTGTTTTTTTCTTTGAGAACGAATACGCGTTACTGAATCTGTATTGCTTATATCTTGTAAAGCATTGATGAGAAGCGGCATTCTCTCATAATAATCTTGATCAAATCCAAAAAATTTTCTGTCAAGCCTATCAGCTATTATTGGTAGATCCTCATGGGTGTATTTTGTTTGATTAAATCTCTTTTCTTGTACAAAACTTGTTTCTGCTGCAATCATATACTCGTAGATTACTAGAACTATCTGAAATATGAAATAAAGGAATTAGTAGTGTATTATTATATATATTTATATCTGCTTTTTTATTCGTCTAAAAGAATAATGTATGAAATACATAAATGAAAGACACATCTTTAACAGAATAATAGATTAGGAAAATGTTTTATTAGAAGAATGGAAAAATATAGTTTATATTAATGCTTATTCAAATAAATATTGATTTATATTATTATCATAATCTTGTTGTTCATCTGGTTTCCATTCATTACGCTGAATCTCTAGATAACTTGCTCTATCTTGAGGTAGCTTTGATTTTATATCTTCCCTTGTATCGTATTTATCTTCAATTTTAATTAGTTCCCATTCATATAATTCAGAATTCTCAGTTGTAGTTTCATTATATACATTTGAATTATTTAATTTTTTTAATATATTTTCTAGATTCTTTAAATCTTCTTCTGGCATCACGTCCTCGTAAGAGATTTTTTCTGTTTCCTCTTCTAAAGTAACATCATCAAATTTCAACGTTTGTTCCATTATTTCATTTTCTGTTGTCGCCTGCCTTATATCAATGACTGTTGTTTTATTTTTTAAATTTGTTTCACTACTAGAATAAGAACTTATTTTAGTTACTTCCATATTTAAAGACTGTGTTTTTCCATGTGATTGCCAATTAATACCTGAATTATCATGAGGAGATATATTTGATGAAAAATTTACTTCTGTCATTTTATTCAGCAAGTTATAACTTCCTTCCTTACATACTTTGCAAAGAGAGCTTGTTTTACTTTCAGAGACATTTGAATTGAGACCTTGTTTATGCGAAATATTTTTTCTTTCCATTAATTCTAAGTTATGTTGATCGCGAGCATCAATATTTGGTTTCAAAGTAGTTTCAAAATAGTCTTCGTATTCCCTTTCAGAATTTACTGGGGAAGATAACAGAGGTTTACTTGTTTGAATAGAGTGAGATTTTAAAATGAAATCTCTTATAGTGACAGCAGAATTAGGAAACAATAATGTAGCACTATTGTCCATAGTATTTGTTATATCTTTGAATTTAAAAGAGTCTTTTCTGTCAACATCACTTGTGGTAGTAGTACTTTTTAACGAGAGCAAATTATTTCTACTTATATCTCTCTGTTGTATACTAGGTTTAAGTAAAGCTATAATAGCATTTAGCGTGTAATCTATCTTAGGTGAAACAGTCGATGTTTGTTGACTTATATATGGCGTAGTAGATGTTACCGTTACATTTCTCGTTGAATTGTAAGATTTAAAAATAGATTTTAATTGTGGTTTCAAAGTTCTTGATTGCGGTGACTTTTTTTTTACATTTAAATGTTTAGTGCTTGATGATGAATTATTTTTGTAAAAAGTAGGCAATATTGAGTGAATGCCAACAATGAGCTTGTTTAAGAGTTCATTTATTCGTTTCGGGCAATGACAATTATGTTTTTCGTCAGATATTCTTTTTGTTTTTGTTGTGCGTGTCTTTTGCGTGGTTATTTCATATGCTTTAGATTTCATCATTGGCGTTGTTAAGTCTGCTATTGAGTTCTTGTGAATATTGTAAACATTTTTATTCATTGGCTGGGTTGATCCGAACGTGACTCTTTCGCTAATCATCTTATCCACGTAGTTCATTATCCTCTGATAATCTCTTATCTTTCTATCCTTCTTAAAGTAATCAATATTCCTAGTTGGATTTTTAAAGTATACAATGGGCGATGTTTTATATTCTATTGTATATAGCCTTGATGTTGGCATTCGCATCCAATTCCTTGTATCTGAAAAAATATTTTTATTATCTGTATGTTCTATTATATCTTCTAATGGATTTGGATTCGAAGGTTCTTCTATATTATTGTCAAAATATTTGTGTTTCTTCAATGTTTTTAAAGAGTCAAGGTATGTTTTGGCTTTGTCCAATTTAACTTCAAAGGGCAAGTCATTGACACTAGAATTCATGAGATTGAGCCAGTTAGGCGTCAAAGTAGTTCTCGAAGCAGCTTCGGAGATCGTACTATATTTACATATCAGAATAAAGCTCTGAAAGCAAAAAAAAAATAGTTATTTTTTTGTTCAACCTTAAACAGCGCATGTATTTTTAACTAACATAAAATAATTTTAAATAAATTTTTTTTTTTTGTTGGTAGTGCATTATAGAGATAAAAAATTTAACATAAGACGTACCAACATAGCATACATCTTTGATTCATTAATTAATATTTAAATCTAAAATTTTAGGCTTCTAAATTTCATATACACATAATAACTTAAATGCAAATTAAAATACACAGAAATCAAGTCAGAAAATTCATATAACATAGATTAGTTACTTACCTCAAAAATTGCTTTTTGTCAAAGATTTATTAGTTTAAACAACACAAACAAAACTAAAGTCTAAAACGAAATTAGATAACAGAACGAGAAATGCGTTTACATCATTTGTGAAATTGAAGAAAAATAATTATAATTATTGTTAGTTATAACATGAATAATAGCAAAGTCGATACTTTAAGAAAAAGTAGCGATAGCGTTGAATTGAATACATATTTTTATGATCAATAACTAAATATTTATCGAACACAATAAAATGTAAACGTGAGAACATAAAGTTATTGTAATGTAACTATCTATTCAACTTTCATCTAGCATGTCCAGTCGGCCATAGCTAAGTCACAATAGACTGTCAATATGATGTTTTCGTTAGAATAATTGCGATCAATTAACATTTCCAGAATCGACCGCTTCTTGATAACAATTAATAGTCATCAGATTTACATACGAGTACATCATAATAAATTAAATGTTCTCTAATAGAAATTTATAGAATATTACATAAAACTCTAATTTAATTAAGATAATAATTAAATTAAATTTTGCAAATATATTAGTGAGCTTCGATGCCTTGATTTAATCAGAATTTGACTGCCTCGTTGGTCAAGTAGGTGCATATAAGGCCGCAGTCCCAGAGGTCCTGATTTCAAATTCCAGCCAATAAAAAGTTATTGAGTTTTTCTACCGAAAATTCTCAGTAGTAGTAGAGTATGGAAGTTGGAAGCGTGTGTAAACTCCCGGGAATCCCATAAAGACGATTGCCGTCTGATCGGATTATAAGAGTTAGGGAATAGAGAGTGCACCTGTGTTTGCGCACACACTTGTGCACTATAATTTGTCCTGCGCAGTTGGCAAATACTGGAAATGGGTCTGGAGGACATTATTATTATTATTATCAATCAGAATATTCATTTGAAATATGAACATTACTATTACACTACAAAGGATTTTCTATTAAATACTACATGAGAATTATTTACATTGCGGAAATTGCTACTCTAAAAATGACTGAGTAAAATGCAGCATTAATTGAATATAATATATAATAAGGGAGCTAATTCTACTAACAAATTGACACTTTATTAAAATCGAATCGAAGCCGCCGAGCGGCTTTTATTCGTTTTCCTATTATTTAATTTAACTATCGACTATTGGCATAAAAGTTAACAGTTAAGTTTGGTTTTTGGTTTTGAAATACAGAATAGTCAAAGATAGATTAAAATATCCTGGGATATTTTAATCACCAGTAATTATAATAAGGCGGGGTGTTTGCACTATTACTATTCATGAATAAGAAAATGATAATATTATTATTAGAATATATTATTCCGGTTAACATATGCGTTATTTTTTTGTAGAAATGTTAATGACCGAAAGAAAAAGAAGAAATGAACCGAAAAGAAATAAGATAGTAATTATGTTACAATTTGTTTTTCTTTCTTCAAGCTTGTAATAAAACAGATTTAATCACGGTTCAAAATCAGACAACAGCGCTTGTAGAGCTGTTTGCGTTGCACAAATTCATTTCCATATATTAATTAATAATAATTAAACTTTCATTAAATATAATCACCTATCCACATGTTAACGTTTAAAAAAGACAAATTTAACAGCGTTTATTGTCAAGGCTAATTTAACAGCGTTTATTTACAATTGCAACAAAAAACCGCATACAATGCGACAAGAGAAAATACAATGAAAATAACAGTTTAAATGTTTATAAAACAACACAGGAAGTCTTTGATGATGATATATTTATTGTTGACATACTATAATATGTTTTGAATTCCAGTTATTTACAAGCGCGAATTTTTAACAGAACTAATGTTCGCCCAGTGGTCGAAACTCGACCATAATCATTATGGAAAATTTATGGAAAACATTTTATACATTTGCATTTTTTTAACTTTTTTTATTTCTATTACACATTATAGTTAAATCAACTTATTATATTATTAACATATTATAGTTAAGTCACACTAAATACTATCAACTTAATTTTGTTATCACAAAGCATTAGGTTAATTTGAATTAGAAGACGATACTCAGACATAAGAGCTTAGGCAAATTCTTTGGTCCATGGGGCCAAACATAGGACATAAGGAGAGTTCGCCTGGATCATGCTTTGACGTTCGTTTCTAAGTCCTAACATAATATCATTACACATTTTTAAAATGTTCCCGAATAAAACTCTTCCTTTTGTATATTATCGGATAATGTGGGGTTATATAGAAATTGCTGTGGTGAATATAGAATGTTCGAATCGAATTATTTTCGAAACATTGGAAAACATAATACATTTTTTTAATGTTATATTTATGCAAACGGGCAAATGGGCCACCTGATGATAAGTGGTCACCACCACCCATAGACATTGGCGATATAAGAAACAGTAACTATTCCTTAATCTAAAACGCGCCACTAACCAAGGGAATTAAGATGCTATGTCTTTTGTGCCTGTAGTTACATTGGCTCGCTCACCCTTCAAAACCAGAACGCAACAGTACTAAGTATTGCTGTTTAGTGGTAGAATATCTGATGAGTAGGTGGTACCTACCAGACGGGCTTGCAAAAAGCCCTACCTAATATTTATAAATCTGCATGTTTCAAATACTCAACTCTCTACATTTTTATTTCAATTGTTTTTTTATTGAAAACAATAACCTCGACAAAAGCTACCACACAAAGGTCGTTAAACAAAGTTGTAAAAGTAATTAACTGTCTTTGCCTATTTATAAATATGTAGATGAAAAGTACTAAAAATTACACGATTAATATTATAAAAAAAGTTTTAAGTAAATTTAGTGAATAAGATATGAAAATTTCACTACACATCATTGTGAATCGCATGGATTTTACATAACGGGTTAAATTACCATAATTTTAATAATAATTTAGCAAAGAAACGATAATTAAATACTTTCACTATTTAAGATATACTTACAACTACAACGGTAACGGTGATCGTCGTGGAAATAGCTGCGCAGGTGCAACCCTGTCTTATTTGCTTCTTCTTCGACAGCCTTTGAAACTCTTCAGTTCTGGCATCGATGGTTCTGTACAACCCAAAACGCCTGATTTGGGAACTAGTTATGCTGTCAGACTCGTCTGTTGACATCTTGTTGTTTGGTTCACATCACTGATAATGCTTTAAAGATTTTGTCTTTGTTTGTTCTTGTTTAAAAACACGCGCGTCGCTCGCGTCCGTACTGAAAAATGCGTCGGATTCTTTGTGAGCGCTGCCATTATTTTTTCTTAGAGATGTTTATATTATAGGGATGGGATGTATACTTTTACATTTTCATCGACCAGTTTATTTATTTGTTACTTGTACAAAGAACACATATTTATTATAAGTATTGTCACTAATTGTTTTTAGTAATTGCAGATGTCGATTTAATTCATTGAAGGTTGAGTGACTAAATAAGTATTATTATTAAAATGTATAGTTAGACATATGTTACCTACCACGGGTAATGTAAAATCATAAGCTTAGCGACGTTGTGGATTATTATGTAATAATAATTATTTATCAAACAAATAATCCTTTAATTTAGTAATTAAATATATAAATATATATGGTATGGAAATCCCTTTATACATTGTCTGACTTTGAGCAGCTCAAATAGAGTCGTATACATTCTATGCTTATAATATATATATAATACATAAGACGAAAGAATAGACTAAATAATGTTTTTCTGTAAATAAACAAAAACATAAAATATATTTATAGTGCTCAAAATATTGCCAGCATTTAAATATTTCATAATATCGATATAACGATTTCACATCACTTCAAATTCGCGTGTGCTGGGCAGTGAAGCGTGCTAGCCACGGACAGTGCTCTAATCCCACCTAGTACTGAGTGAAAACGTTTGTTTTATTTTTGACATTACTTTCGTAAGTTTCATATCGCACGGGTCATACGACACCAACTACGAAACTAAGGATTTGCATACCCTTTTTCTATATTGTTTTTAAACAAACATCCAGTTTTAATAAAATTCTGTTAATATAAATTAGATAAAATTAATTATTTTAACAGCGACTGAATAAATATATTTATTATCTGTTTGTTATATTAGAATTTTCATGTTTCGAAAAACTTTTTTTTACTCTTATATCCAATTAGTTTTTAGCACTAAAGCTTGCTAATATCTACCAAGCAAAATAGAAAAGAAAATAGCTCGATACAAAAAGAAGAAAAAGGTACCGAACTGATTTGTCTTTGCCATTTTATAATATAATATATGTAAAGTTAATTAGAATAAAAAAACTACTTTAAAATCTCGTAGATGTAATATATGATATATATTTTTTAATTAAATAATAAAAAAGTAAAACCAACTTTTTTTTGGACGTTTTCTTTAAGTTATTTATTAATAAGTAGAACCTAGTTACATTTATTAATTAACTTTTACATTTTTATAATTATAATAAGTTAATGTAATCAAAATGAGAAATCAGTTTAATGTAATGTATAGTATGCAGATTATATTTTTTTATCTGGGTAAGCGTAGGAAATTTTAAGCAGTAGCATAGGAAAACAAACTTACACGCCATTAGGTATGTTTCTATGTAAACTATTTCAACTATACTTACTAAATTGATTAGTCCAGCATCAATTGTATATAAAGATTAAAAAAATTAAGAAAAACTTTGCTTGAATTGACTCGGTTTAATGCAAGGATTTTTTAACATAACTGAATAAAATGAATGAACAAAATGAAAAGTCATCTTAATATTAAGTGAGTATCTTTGCCCGTCCACACGTAGACACAGCTAGCATCGCAAGATAAAAAAGATTTCGCGATCCATAGGATTCTACTATACTGTGTCTCGACCTCGACTCCAAATAAAAGTTGTTAACACAAAGACAAATATATGACAATGACTGGTTAATACTGAGCTCAATAAATACCCGTAATTTGTTGTAATAATACTTAGTACAATTTACATCATTTAATGGTTACCGGCATCATATTCTTAGCAATAAAAAGATAATTAAAACCATAAAATACTTAAGTAATTGTCTCTTTGTATATGTTATAACTTGGCGCAGAAAAAGAAATAGTCGCCTAAATTTATACAAGCATTGAGACTATAATGGGTTTTGTTGTATACGATGTTATTAATCGAATATATTTTGGTATTGGACCTATTGAACCGAGACTGAGTAGAATACTTGAACGTTAATCAAAGATTGTACATTGGTTTATTTATCCAAATTACAACTTAGTGTATTTCTAATAGATGATGATAAACAAGATTCATGGTTTAATGAATCATTATTCGTTAAAGTATTATTATTAAATTAGTATTAGTAAAACCATAAGTAAGTTATTGTAGTATGTAATAGTGCTAAGCAATCCAAGTTCTATTCATATTGCTCTCTGTACTAGTTGCACTCTATGATGGTTGGAGCAAAATTGTGGGTTCAAACTTAAGCAAACACCATTGAATTTGAATGAATCGAATGAATGAACTAAGAGGAAGCCTTACTATATCAATCAGAAATTTAGAGGATGTTTCTTTTTCTATATTTATGTATGATTAATATTTTCGAAATAACCTTAAAACAATTTCATTAATCAAATAATCATTTAAAAACTCTTAAGTAAATATTGAAAGTGTTAAAAGTAAAACCCATATTATCATGTAATCTAATTCAAATTCACTCAGATCGTTCCTATTACGTGTTTCAGTAAAGAAAATCAAACAAAAAAAAAGATTTATTGCATGTTGATATGTCGTTATCTGAAAGCATTTCTGATTGATGAGTTTAAAGCACGACTGAACGTACATTTGAAGCAATGTATTAATTTTTAATATAATTTTTATTCTTTTCCTTTTGACATAAGTTGGATGAACTTCAAACAGTATTTATTATCCGACTATGGTGAATTTCTTATTACTTTGTGTGAAATAAAAAACAAAGTATTATTATTTTTTTATTTAAAAAATATAATTTCACAATCTTAAAATTAGATTAGGGCAGTGGCGATTTCGCGTTCGAGACTTTTGAGTATTATAATTATTATTTATATATATTTTATACATAAAACACATCAATAGATTAATGAAATACTTTGTACATTTTCAAAACAACTAGCAACTGTGCAACATTGGTTTAAATAAATTCCGCAACAACATTCCTTTTAATTAAGTAATAGTATTAGATTTAAAAAATCAATACATCGACATGTAAACAAAAACAATCAATATGTTGCGCTCAGCACTCAGTTTGGTATCACAATAATAATAATATTTAATAGTTATGGCATCTTAATAACATTTTTACACTAGATTAGAACACAAAAGGTACTGAAGGTTTGTCGTAGAAGTATCCTTGGTCGGGAACAAATGGCGGCCGTGTAGAAGGAGGAATATAAACCGGTGGCGCTCGGGTCGTAGAAGGTGGCACGTATACAGGAGCCCTTGTTGTTGATGGTGGAATGTACACTGGTGGAGCTCGGGTAGTAGAAGGTGGTAAATATATAGGAGGAGCTCTTGTAGTTGATGGAGGTCTGTAAACTGGAGGAGCTCGAGTTGTAGAAGGTGGTATATACACCGGAGGAGCTCTTGTAGTTGAGGGGGGAATATAAACAGCTCGGGTCGTAGGCGGTGGTACATATACAGGGGGTGCTTTTGTAGTTGACGGTGGAATATAAACTGGTGGAGCTCGGGTCGTAGATGGTGGTAAATACACTGGTGGGGCTCTTGTAGTTGATGGAGGAATGTAAACAGGTGGTCTTGTAGGTATGGTAAACGGTACTTTTGGAGTTGGGTAATCGTATCCGGTAGTCCTAAATTCAGGTAATATTGTCGAGTATGTTGGTGGTCTAGTGGTTGATGGAGAAGGTGGTCTTGTTGGAGGTTGTGTGGGAGGCGGAGGTCTCCTAGTAGTCGGTGGTGGTAAATAAGTTGATGGACGTGTTGGTGGTGGAGGTGGTCTAGTTGGACGTTGTGTAGGAGGCGGCGTTCTCCTAGTAGTCGGTGGTGGCAAATAAGTTGCTGGTCGTGTGGGTGGTGGAGGAGGTCTTGTTGGAGGTTGTGTGGGAGGCGGAGGTCTTCTCGTCGTCGGTGGTGGCAAATAAGTCGCTGGTCGTGTGGGTGGTGGAGGAGGTCTTGTTGGAGGTTGTGTGGGAGGCGGAGGTCTTCTCGTCGTCGGTGGTGGCAAGTAAGTTGATGGACGTGTGGGTGGGGGTGGTGGCCTTGTTGGGGGTTGTGTGGGAGGCGGAGTTCTTCTAGTTGTTGGTGGTAAATATGTTATCGGTTTTTGCGTGGTCGGAGGTGGGGGTCTAGTTGGAAATGTAAACGGAACTTTAGGAGTTGGATATTCATAGCCAGTTGTTTTGAAGATGTCTAATATTGTACTGTACGTTGGTGCTTTAGTCGTAGTTGGTGGTGGAGGAGGTGGTGGTGGTCTAGTTGTTGGTGGTGGAGGAGGTGGTGGCGGCCTTGTAGTCGGTGGCAAGTAAGTTGAAGGTTGCGTTGGTGGTGGCCGTCTCGAAGTAGGAGGTAAATATGTAGGTGGCTGAGTAGGTGGAGGAGGCGGTCTTGTTCTCGGAGTAGGCGGTGGAGGCGGTCTTGTTGAAGGAGGGAATGGCACCCTCGGAGTGCTGTAATAGTATCCCGTTGTTGACGGCGGAGGTCTAGTAGGTGGTGGTGGAGGTCGTCTGGTCGTTGGCGGTGGTGGTCTAGTAGTAGGAGGAGGGGGTGGTGGTGGAGGTCTAGTAGACGGTGGGGGCGGCGGGGGTGGAGGTCTAGTAGACGGTGGGGGTGGGAAAGGTATACGAGGCTTGTCATACACATAACCTGTATCCGTAGTGGGCTGTGGTGGTGGTGGCCGAGTTGGAGGTGGGGGTGGTGGCCGAGTTGGAGGTGGGGGTGGGGGCCGAGTTGGAGGTGGGGGTGGTGGCCGAGTTGGAGGTGGGGGTGGTGGCCGAGTTGGCGGTGGTGGAGGTGGTGGCCGAGTTGGCGGTGGTGGTGGTGGCCGAGTTGGTGGTGGTGGTGGCGGTCTGGTTATTGGTGGTGGCGGCGGGAAAGGAACTTTCGGCTTAGGGTAAAAGTATCCATCCTCATTCAAATCCGCCGATATGGGTGCACCTAGGACAGCATAGTTTTGATTTGGATTGCTTGGGATAGCACGGTATAGCCGGTCCGCTCTGCAGGTGTGGTACACCGCGAACAGGACCACCGCGATGTGCAGTGACAGCCTCTGTAATTCAAAAAAATACATATTAATATTTAAATATAGATCCTTTACATAAATACAATTTTTTTATTTATGTTAAAAGCCGAGATGGCCCAGTGGTAAGACCGCGTGAATCTTAACCGATGATCGTGGGTTCAAACCCGGGCAAGCACCACTGAATTTTCATGTGCTTAATTTGTGATTATAATTCATCTCGTGCTTTACGGTGAAGGAAAACATCGTGAGGAAACCTGCATGTGTCTAATTTCACTGAAATTCTGCCACATGTGTATTCCACCAACCCGCATTGGAGCAGCGTGGTGGAATAAACTCCAAACCTTCTCCTCAAAAGACAAGAGGAGGCCTTCAGCCCAGCAGTGGGACATTCACAGGCTGTTACGGGTTATGTTACAATGTAATCAGCGATGTAAAATAAAATTTAAGAGAGTTCGGGGTATTTAAAATGAACTTGTATCCTTCAATAATATTGATTTTAACCATATGAGATAATAAAGCATTTTTGTAATATAATATTGCTTAATTAAAATCGATGAATTAAGAATGAGCATCTTTAAATAGTTAAGAATAAAATTGGTCGCGAACGCAGGTCAAGGCTTGCCTCTAGATTTTGCAACGTCAGTTTAATATTATGTGTGACCTAAGGTCAGGCACGTGGTGGGTAAACATCAGTTGCGCGTACGTCGACGACTCCAAAACTAAAGTAATTTAACGTAATACTATAATAATAATAATATCCTGGGACATTATTTACACACGGCCGTCTGATCCCAACCTTGCAAAAAGCACAGCTTGTACTATGGAAACCAGACAACTGATATACTACATATATTACTTTTCTTTTGCAAATATATACCCATATAGACAACTACACTCAGACTTAGGACAAACAGACATATTCATGCACACAAATGTCTGTCCTGGGTGGGAATCGAACCCACAACCTTCGGCGTGAAAGGCAAGTATCTACCAATATAATACACTACATATATACACTACAATAATATTAAACTTGCTTGCACAATTTAAATCATTAAAATGCTATTTTTATATAAATGATAAAAATACATATTTAGTTACAATATATAGAAAAATATAAACTATAAAACCTATAAAATCAAACTATGCATTTAAGTTGTTCTTAAAAAGCACTTTAAGTTATATTACTGGATTGCAATGAAAAATTACCACTAGTTTAAAATTACGACTCAGAAGATTTCTCAGTAGAATTTTTCAAATAAAATTACATTTTAACTCTTTTTTTTTATCAGACTTATTAATATTCATAGTGAAATTTATATTAGGTACAGATTCATATCTCATTATAATCTTATAATAGTAAATAACGAATTCTATTTATATTTTATATAACGCAGAAATGGCTCCAACAATTTGGCTCAAATATTGGATTTAGATATTTTAAGTTAATCTGTATAAGGTGAAAATCCTTAAAAAACGCCGTATTTCACAAAAAAAGAATCGAATGGAAATGGTAACGTTCAGAGCAATTGTAGAGTTACTATTGTACTATTATATGTACTAATTTATATTGTTAGAGTTTATATATGTTATTATAATGACATACTATAATGAATTATAATCACAAATTAAGCAAGTTTGTTAACTTAATATGGTAGTACATGCCCGAGTTTGAACCCGCCATCTTCGGTTAAGATTCACGCGTTCTAGCCACTGGGTCATCTCAGGTCTCGCTATGTTTCGTATTCCATTTGTAAAAAACCGATTAAAAAGTCAATACGCAATATTGGTATTGTACGGATTTCTATTTATGTAGTAGCCTGTACGGGTAATTCGGTTGTATTGGCAAATGTTGAGTAGATTTTTCTTATTGATCATTGAGTTTCAAAATATTTGATGAATAAATATACGACAAAACATTGAAGACATTTACCTAATCAGCTTTACCGTCTTAGTAAATAGGTACTAATTAATATTTTACCGCCTTGTGACGAAATTTTGGCATGTGGTATTTATACACATGTAGCAATTTAGTGATTAACGAAATTTTAAGAAATATGTGGACTAACTTATGACTAAATCTTTTACCAAAAACTTACACTTGCGTAGGCCTACAAGGCGTGGGCCTGTGGAGCTAGTCGAGGGGCACCCAACTAAAAATAATATAATTTTACTCTCAACGCTTCGGAATGAGGGATCTAAAATATTACAGTTCCTAGAGACCTAAGGTCTTTCATAAATATTAAAAATATCACATATCTTTGTAACAGACCAGCACAGGCAATAGCTATCAGTAGTAAGTCAAATATTGATCGTGTACCTATTTAAATGCATGTTACAACTTTACATGTTAAAAATGACATATCTAAGCTCCAGTTTTTAAAGCGCTGAACAAAATAAAATTAACTAATTTGCCTTTAATCTGTTAACGCCCGATGTTATAACATTCGATCAATAAACGTTTAGATAAAAATATTAGTTATTTATTTAACTAGAGCGTAGTTACTTCACGTCATGCGTATATTCATAATAAAATATATATTTATTTTAGTTGAGAAAAATTTAGCTTAATAAATCATTGCTCAAATAATTTAGCAGGCGCAGAATATTAAAAACAATTCTACATACATACTATTTAGTATCAGATTAAATCAGCTGTCGTTATGTTATGACCAAAATTGTTACACCTTCAGATATTAATAATGATAAACGCAACGATAAATATTTAAAGAATGAGTAGGATTTAAGTGGGTTGATTCTAGACAGTGAGTTGGCTGAGTATGCGCATTATTTTATATGCAAATGGCGCACGAGAAGTGCATCTTCAATCGACATCTACATTTGTAATTTACCGCTTTGCTGAATCTATTTAGTCATTATCTTTTATTTCTACATTCCTCATAAAATAAACAAAAACAATAAACTGAACAAAAAATGACAAAACGCAGATTTTTTTTATATTAACATAGTTGCTACAAGTATTAGCAATTATGTAACAGCTTTAATGTTTTCAAACCCAGGACTTCGGGACCTGTGGCCTTAAATCTAGCCACGAGACCAACGAGGCAGTCAAGTATTATAGATATAATAAAAATATAACATTAATGTTGGCTATTCACTTTACATTATGTAACTTAACGTCGGTAATACGCTATCAAGTCAAAGGGCAAGTAGCGGATCTTCAAAGTAAGACAAACGTGCCCCCCAGAAGGTAATAAATCAATTTTTAGAAGTCTGTTACTTAATTGAAAAGGTTACATTGTAATGTTACATCGAGTGTTAATACATTACAAATAATAAGACAATTTACAAGTGTAGATCAATTTTTTTAAATAAATATAAGCACATTAATATATTTTTTGTTCGACCTTTATTACATAAACATGTTCGAATTGTTTGAACACTGTCAATGCCATGTATTGTATTTTATTATGAAATTTCATAAGACTGAAAATATTTAGCGGCCTATTTGTTAGATATTAAAATTGCATCGTTTACATAATAACAATAACATTTAATGTTAGATATGCAGATGTACTTTGAGAACTATTTATTGAAAATTTAGTATTCTTTCGGTAAATATATTTAAATGGGTATCGCTTGCTATGCTGTGATGTATTCAATTGAAACAGACTCGAAACAATTTTATTTCTGGACATTCTATTATGGTATGGGTAGTGAACTGAATTTTCGTGTGCTTAATTTGTGTTTTGTTTATATCGAAGCAGCATACTGGAATAAGCTCTAAATCTTCTTCTCAAAGGTAAAGAAGGCCTTAGACCAGCAGTGGGAGATCACAGACTGTTTTATTAAGAAAAAAAGTAAATTACCAGGTAATAAATTAAAAGTTATTTTAGCAAACTTTTTAAGCTGTATGTATCATTGTAAATTATAAACTTAAACACAAGACGATTGACAACCACGACAAGATGATTTATAACTAAGATAGAACTCTTTATTGTTACGCGACTTAATAGATTTCCATCCATGTTGGATGCATCTATGAGCAAGTGAAATATTTTGTTATTCCGCTTATAATGAGAACAGGCGTCCGTCAAAGTTACAAAAATAAAAAGGATATATAGAAGTTATGGACTTTGATAGCATTCATAGATCATTGTAGAATGTTTGTCAATCCGATAACGCATGATCGAACGAAAAGCTTTCCGTTAATATTAATACGATAATATAATACCAACATTAATGTATAATAATATATTATACATCAAAATATATCAAAATTAGTACAATATACCAGTTTCATTTAAATTTTGACATATTTTTACTCTGTCTGCAATAGGTCCCCTGTAGGTATTCATCTTATACGTAAGGTGTAACGGATGCTTGCCAAAACCTAACAACATTTCATAATTACGGGGTCAATGTTTTATCACAAATCTATGATATTATCACATAACAAAGTCAAATATATGCAGTCCACTGTGCTTGTTTAAACTGTACAAAAGTGCAAAAGCATGAACCTGACCCCAAAGTTACGCAAGCTAACAAACAAACGCGTCACGGAATGTTAAGAAAACTGGTACAGAGGATATTTTAGTAAAACGATTTTACATCGTTATGCCAAATTTGTTATGTAAGTTATAGAGAAATAGTTCGAAAACATTTCTCTGCAAGGTTGTCTAAGAATTGGGTTATGTCTATTGTTGACTTATTTCGTTGTAGTTGGTTGTGAAAATAGCTCTGAATGTTGAAGACATCATGTTCTATTTTGCTTTGAATATTAACGATTGTTACTAATGATTTCTGTAAAGAATATTTAGTCAAATTCTAGAGTACATAATACATACATTTTCTTAACATAATGGTTGAGATGTAATTAAGCAAATACACTAAGTAACTTGGTACCGGTTTAAAAATCTATATAATATCGTTATCCATTCGAGTTTAACTGAAGAATTTAAAGGTTAAGAAAAGTTTTTGACATCGTTTAACTTTACGATATTTTCACTTTTGATTGATTTGACAAATTATGATGACAAATCAATAAATAAAGTACGTAAACTACGGTCTAAATTAAAATAGCACAAATAAAGACTATAAAAAAAGTTTTGTAGTAGAAGTTGGAACTGACCTGTAAAAATTTTTCAATAAAACACAGATTCATCTTTTTGACCTCCTTAAATAAAGGTCATATTTAAATGTATCGGTAAGCCATCAGGTTACGACCTCAAATCTTCAAATGTTAATATTTATTTAGCGTAACCTTTTAATAAATATTGACATTTCATGGATCAACGTTATTGTATATGAGATGCCATTGAAATAAAAACGTCAATAAAATATGAGATGTTATTTTGATTAGTGGTAGAATTAAGAACCGAATTTCGGTTTGGAAGTTGGAAGTGGACAATAGGTGGAGAATAATTGTTAGATTGTTAGAAACAATTGCCAAATGTTATGGTTGGTTATATGACGCCAACCTTAGAATATCGGGTCTTGGAAATACATTTTAAGAACCTTTCTTACTTTAGCTGATAAATAACTGGTTCCTTTTAGATACGTACATACGCCACGTTTCTTCATTAACCCTTAGCTGTCTAAAGGGTCGGTTTTTGCGAAAAAAGTACACATTCATAACTGTAAACTGCTAATTTAGCCTAAGATATTTAATCATTAAATTGTATGTGAAAATAATTAAAATCGGATTAAGAGTCTTAAAACTACTGTAAAGGCACCAATTTAAGATATCTAAATTTTAAAAAATTTGACGGGTCTAGTTAATACACAATTGGTGTTCTATTCACTATGTAACATTTATATAATTAATTGATTCCGATAATATCAAGCTGAAACGAATTAAACAATGACATATAAATAATGACTTGAGCAAGCCCTACCGTTGTTTGACGTGACATAATATCCACTTGACACCAAAACTAAATGGATTGTATGACAATGTTTATACTTAAAGCGATGTAATTTAGCGCTAATTGTATTCATTCTCAAATAATCTCAAACTTAATATTACATGACTTGAATTTATTATCTATTATATTATTTTTATTTCTTAACATAAAATTAATATAAAAGCAAATAATTATAATTACTACCTATACTATAAAAAAGCAATAACATAAGTTATACATTAAGTAGGCGGACGAGCATATGGGCCACCTGATGGTAAGTGGTCACCAACGCCCATAGACATTGGTATTGAAAGAAATATTAACCATCGCTTACGTCGCCAATGCGCCACCAACCTTGGAAACTATGTTATGTTCCTTGTGCCCGTAATTACACTGGATCACTCACCCTTCAAACCGGAACACAACAATACCAAGTACTGCTGTTTTGCGGTAGAATATCTGATGAGTGGCTGGTACTACCCAGACGAGCTGGCACAAAGTCTTACTACCAGTAAAACTAAACTTCTATTATATAAAAGTATAAAATAACTTCAGCCGTTTTGATAGTTTCAAAATCGAAAGCTCTGACCGAATAACCGTTTTCAATAAATACCCATTTAAGCATGCCTTCTCATTCGGTTAAAGAGTAAAAATGCTATAATTGCTTTACGATGTAAAGAAATGTCGGTAATTCTATAATACGCGTGGAGAATAAGTACCTATCTCTTTCGATGTCATCGTGACCGTATATGGCTGGACAGGCCCTTAGCAATATTACTCAATACCGACCATCAGTCGACAGAATGAAATACACCGACCGACAGATATTTTATTATTAGGCATGTATATAAGACTTGTGCTGTATGTAACTAATTGACCTATTTTGTGCTTATGTACGGAAATGTTCTCAGCTACTATATCATTATTTTGGATAACGATATTATAGACTTTCCTTATGAAAATAATAGTCGGTTTCACAATTTAACTATTTAACAGACACGTTTCATAAATTATTTTTTATATATAAATTTGATTAAAAGACATTTTAAATAAATGATAAATGATCAAAATCAAGAAACAAAACGTTTTTACCTTATTATGGAGTTTTTTTATAACAAACGTTTATATTTAATTTATAAAGCATCGTCTATGTTTTATTAATAGCATAAGTCCGAATCCCTTTAAACGGGGAACGAGGCTGAACGGCTTTTATGTAACAGGGTTAAATTTATAGGCTGTTCGTATGAAGTTATTTCACCATATATCACAGTTGCGATTCAATGGACGAAAAATGTTTATGGATTTTTTATGCTTAAGTTTTTTATATATTAACTGTGTGGTAAAATTTCGTTGATATTTTATGTCACTTTAATCTTAAGTTTTCTTAAAGACCTTGACATTTTACACCAAATCCGTTAACCTTGGCCCAGCAGGTAGCCTGCCTAAAATCATAAATAAAATTTTAGGCTATACGTCCCGAATAGTAACAGTATAATGACATATTATTTAATATTATTCATGATGTTTTTCTAAAACTGGAGAGTTTGTATATTTGAAAGCTATAATCTCAGGAGCTACCAGTCTGATTTAAAAACATATTATTGTGTTAAACATTCGTTTACATAGATAGTTTAATTCACGATGACACGCCTTACTCTTTATTTCAATCGTTACAGTACAAGTGTGAAATATAAGATGTAGAATGATAAATATAATACTGGGTAATATAAAACTGGGGCGCGTCTTCGTGTATTGAACTATCTTTATCAGTATACTTTATAACATAAGTATCTTTACGCTACAACACTAAGAAGCAAAGACCTTAAAGGTCAATCGTCCTGACAAATCGTACTTTAAAAAATTTAAGTAATCATATTTCAGACATACATTTTATTTATAGGTTCATTTAGTACAGGTAAAACCGTGGATGCGGCTTTATAGGTTAGTAAGTTTTTTTTTTAAATTTTGTTTTAATATTATTGCAGTTAGGTATAAACATTAGCGTCCTTACACGATTCAATATTTTTATATTTTTTTATATCCATATCAAAGTCAATGACACTTTTTTGCCTAGTTTATATTATTAATTTAAATAAATGCACAATAAAATTATTAAATATATATAAATTATTATCTAAGCATATCAAGTGACAATCCAGTATGTTTATTTACATTAATAATTAAAATTATGACTATTTAATCTGTAAATATTAACATAACGACTGACTACATTCACGCTAAAATATTTTAAGTACATAAATTCTCTTTTAGTTCAAATAAGTCCACAGATAACGGAAGCAAAAAAGCATGAAACATATGAACTAATTCAGACACCAAGCAAACGATCTTCATCGTTTTCCACGTTTTTTTTTTGTAAAATGGTATCTAATTATATACAAAATATGCTCTATTGCAATAAATCCCATTAATAATCACGCTCAAAAATCTATAGGGGAAAATTACTATATAACTTTAAGCGTTTTTATTTAATACCCATTAAAACATTACATAAAAAATATGAAATAAAATATAAATATCTAAACGTTATTTGCAAATGGTACTAATTAGTATTAATGTTTATTATTTTACTGGCTTAAAGCGATGATGACCTTCTAATTAAGCTTAGGATGATAATAAAAATTCACTTTGACCTTAAGGATTAGGAAATATTAAAGACGATCTCTTTCGAGTCAATGTTTTGAAAGCGTTCGATACAAGTCAGAGGTCAGTCTGTGGCTATAGACAGCTTAGGATATTATGTCTGAAATTAAATTATTCAGAAAATAAGTAAGATAAACACTCAACTAATAATGATAGTTTTAATATCGTACTAACTTATTATTCCGATAACGTAATATAACACCAATATCACCCTTTCGATGGATTCTATAGATTATAAAGTCGAATATTATTTTTTTGTAAGAGGGGGCAGACGAGCAGGAGGCTCACCTGATGGAAAGCCACTACCACCGCCCATGGACACCTGCAACACCCGAGTGCTTGCAGGTGCGTTGCCGGCCTTTAAGGAATTAGTACGCTCTTTTCTGAAGGGTTTCTATGTCATATCGATTCGGAAAAGTCGCCGGCGAAAGCTGGTTATGCTAGTCCACAGAGTGGTTATGCGAGGCAAAAAACGCCTTAAATATCGCGATGTTGTAGATTTCCAGACATCGAGGTGGTGAGGATGAAATTTCGATTCAAAATTAGCTGTCATTGCTATTAGACGCTATTAGACACACGTAAGGTGTGTAATGCCCACATTAACTTGTCCATTGAAGCTAATGGCCTCCAATAAAATTCTTAATTATTAGCGTTACGCTTGCTCATTTATGACATCTAGATTTAAGACGGTTTGAGTGAGAGAATACATGTACTTCTTTTTTTTATTATTTGAAGAACTTAACGACAATTATTTTCATCTAACAAGTTAATATTATATTTGAACATTGAACATTATCAATAAATATTCTAATTATGTCACTTTTAATTATTTGTTTTAGTTAGAAAAAAAATTAAGTATTTTAAATTACGTCATCACATAAGTGGGAGTTAGCACGTAGTGATTTGTATTCAAACCGTATTGTTATCATGTCTTCCGCTTCTAAGATAATATAATTAAACATTACAAGATGCTGTGTTCACATTTAATTTATAACGACAATGGAATGGTGATATAACTTCTAGATAATTGCGACTTCAAAAATAACTAAAGATTTTAATAATAAAAAAAATTAATACAGTCTATAAAATTAAAGACAATTTCATCGTAAATCAAATTTTATTGTTAAAATTGTAATTAAATGTGTTGTTTATTTTTTTTTTATTTCATTCCTAATGACAATCGTGACGTTCTAGTGATCGATTTTGGCAACGGCAAAAAAATAAACATACATTTCTAGATAGAACCTTACCTAAGCTTATTCAGCTTCAAATGCATTGTATTAATTAATTTCCTTATTAAAATATGTAGTGTGCATTAGAGACATACTAACGTCTCATTAGTCCGTCTTAAAACGGTAATACCTTAAAAGTAAATCTTTGTATTTGATGCAAACGGATAAATGCATTCAGCGTTTGTATATAAATCGCTCATTACATAATAATAAAGAATTAGTCATTGTTGATGCTAGATTTAAATATAACTAACAATAAAAGCTTATACTTAAATGACAAATGAGGTTCGCAGTTTAGACTTCAACGCGTTCTTAAAGTTGTTTTAACGATCATCATTCCAAATTCCAAAATTCAAATATACCGTAACAGCCTGTGAATGTCCCACTGCTGGGCTAAAGGCCTCCTCTCCCTTTTTTGAGGAGAAGGTTTATTCCACCACGCTGCTCCAGTGCGGTGGATGATGCCAATAAAACTTGTATTCGACTTTGACCAATCCAATAAAATATCTATTAATATTTTATAAAAAACCATAAAAACACGTTTTATATGCCATTACTATGGCAATACCAATTGGATACTTTAATTGTTGACGTTTGTTTGTCACGTTTTCCTTAATTCTTGTTGTTTGAAACTTAGTTTTATATCTCACAGTATCGAGATAATAGAATCTTTATATTTCTAAAAATTACGTAACTATCTTTTAAATAAACTTGCTATTATTTATTATTGCTTCATTTGATTTCGGTTATTGAAATCAAAGTCACTTTAATTGCAGTGATTATTTTTAAGGTAAGTTTTTACAAGATTCTGGATCATAATATATACTCTTTATATGGTTTCTGATGTTTTTTTTATTTCATACAACTAAATGTATATTGACACATAATATAAATCAAAAATGTTTTTATTCAGCAATTACTAATAGCACGTGCTCATCCTTAGTATCTCAAATATTTTTAAACCGCTAAATAGCAAGCCAGTTCAACACGTATGTAAGAGTAAGTTATTTTTATGTATGTGTGCATAATATGTTGTTATTTTGTTGTATTTCACACTGCATATGCAAAACGCATACAGAAATATTGCACACACATGTAAGTAATATTTAGATAAAAGTGGGTAAGTGATAAAGTTATATAAGCGACATGCACGGTCAAGTCTGTCTTGCCATTTAAACACTCAAAGGATCCAAAGATTATACAATCAATTAGAGCTGCTTTCTTCATACGAGACGTATACGATTTGTAATACTTTTGGCGACGATTATTTATTATCAATTAAGGTATTTATTGTCAAAATTTAGTAATTTTCTTATCTCAGAATAAAATGAAAAATCATTATTTTTCCATAATATCTATATTTATAATAATTTATCTCGTGTGTGGCCGTGATAGAAAACATCGTGAGGAAAAGATTTCCTTACGATGTTTATAATTTTATACAAAAACAAAAAGTATGAATCAACAATTTACAAGAATATATAGATTGTTTTATACTTATTCGTTACCGACATAATTTGAACGTATAATAATTTTATAGTTTATCTGGAATTTTTTAATATTTCTTGAATCATTCAAGTATAAAAAAATAACTTGGTTTAACAGAGCTGTTGCGGATGTGATGATAACATCACTGCCATTTATGGAAGTAGTCCAAATTCGAATCAAATTTACATAACCTATGGTGACCTTGACCGAAGCTTAATATTATTGTCGTTATTGTGAAGAATATTATTGATAAACAAAAAATATATATCATATGGAGTATTTTTTAAATACATAAAGATTCATTGCAAATACCCAATGTTATGGGTAAAGAAAAATATGTTTCGATATAATATTTTTCAGTTAATAATTTCATTGTATAGTGATTGTTGATTAAAGCTCGCCAAAGGTATTCCTAAATTGCTAATATAATATATATCAAATAACAGATATTTAAAGTGTTAAAGTTATAAAATTCTAAATCTTTTAACGTTACATTATAAAAGTCTAGAAACGACATACTTTGGAAGCAAGTCAATATTTTTATACAATAATCTTAATAATAATATGACATTATTTAAATAAGCATATTAGTCAATCAAAACACTCAAGATCGTGATTTATTATTAAGTAAGTGAAGATATTTTTTATTCAACACGGATAACCAAAGATCCGTATTATTCTTCCTCATAGACATAGACTCTTCAATAACCTTTGGCATATTTGCTTCTACATTTTAGAACCTACAACCATTAATGTCCAAATATGTACACGAAATTGAAGCTTTTACGACGTACGTGTTAAGAACGAAAGTGATGTGTAATAATTTAACTGGTTTTTACGTTCTGCGGTAATCTCGTGGCGTTGTATGGGTGTTGACATTGAAATCTTTGAATAATTTTTCATATTAATAAGCTAATTTCGAATGTGGCTGCTATGTGTTTTGTGTTAAGAACTATTCAATGTAATTATGATTTTAGTAAATATTGTGCATTGCAATGCTCTGACGGAAATCCTGGTTTTAAAAATTAAATTGTAAATAATATTTTGATGAAAAGTATAATAGACGAGAGGATTAAGTATATTTATATAACGTATTGATAAACATTATTGTGATTTAAATTAGGATTTGCACTTGTAAATAGCTGAATAATCGTTTTTTTAGCGTAAGCGTGTTTACTTGGCGTGAAACGTAAGAGTCATTGGGACTTACCGCGTGTGTAATACCGTAAAATAAATTACATTATATATTAATATAAGCAATTATGTACCACAAAATAAGTGAATTTGCACATTTAGCCTAAGTGAACGCCCGCACTCCACTCTTTCATTCCTAAATTTATACTTATATAAACTCTATCGCTTTGAATAATTGACCAGTAAATTCAAATCTCGCATATTATACATTTTTGGCACTAGGAGACAAACGCGCTGATTGGTTGATGTGAGATGACCTAATATAGAGAAGAAAGACAATAATTCAAAATAATTTTAAATTAATTAATAACTTTTATACTTATTATCGATATAATGTACAATGAAATGAACTAAGTACAAATATTTACAAAATGTGTATGTTGAAATTTGTAAAAATAGACTCGGGTCCAACCAATAAATACAGCCTGTTTGTAAATCAGAAACTGCTAAAATATTCAAATGTATATAAATTAATGGAAACCTGAACCAATTTCAAATGAGTTGGTGTCATTAGTCTGTAGTAATTTATATCGTTGTTTTTCTATTTCAAAATCGTTTGTGTGTTTTTTTTCTACATATTATAATTTATTACATGAACCTTGTCATTCTTTACCATACTCATGTTCATTTGGTGTGTTAATACAATTTTTTTTGGTAGTTTATGATAATAACTGTTAATTGTAATATTTATCATTGACCTTAAAGTATTTTGTCACATTAATAAAATTCAAACGTGTTTCGCAATATTGAGAAAGTGATTTCCGAAAATTGATGGATTTCCTCGCACAAGGTCCACCAGTTCGACGTTGAGTAACATCAAGATGACTTGTGTAGTGACTCATTAAGATGACATATTTTTTAATAAATATGTAATACTGTGATGCATATGAAATAATACAATTAAATACCGACATAGTAGAGGCATTAAATATTTATTGTATTGAATACATCTATATATTAGATATATTTTTAATTCTATGTATAAAATTCATTTCCGTAACAGCCTGTGAATGTCCCACTGCTGGGCTAAAGGCCTTCTCTCCCTTTTTGAGGAGAAGGTTGAGAAGGAGCTTATTCCACAACGCTGCTCCAATGCGGGTTGGTGGAATACACATGTGGCAGCATTTTAGGTGAAATTAGAAACATGCAGGTTTCCTCACGTTGTTTTTCTTCACCATAAAGCACGAGATGAATTATAATCACAAATTAAGTACATGCTAATTCAGTGGTGCTTGCCCGGGTTTGAACCCACGATCATCGGTTAAGATTCACGTTTTCTTACCACTGGGCCATCTCGGCTCAATTCATTTAGAACATTTTAATGAATAAATAAGAGACAAGGGATAAATTCAAGAAATTATCTCTACATTCGTTGATAAGAAAAATACGAATAATACTAATGATTGGTAATAACCAATGGTAATATCAACTTGTTCGCGAGTAGTTGTTTGAAGTACACTAACAGAATGTAAATGTCTCCCTGCGGGACTAAGGCCTCCTCTCTCCTCGAGGAGATTTGGAGTTTATTCCACCGTATTGCTCCATTACTGGTCGGTAGACACACATATGACAGAACTTCCGTAAAATTAGATACATGCAGGTTTTCTCACCATATTTTCCTTCACAGCCGAACACAAAAAGAATTAGAAACACAAATTAAGCACATTAAAAGTTTAGTGGTACTTGCCTGGGATCGAACCGTAATCATCGGCTTAGATTTACGCATTCTAACCTCTGTCGATAATGAAACATCAATTAAATAATATTACAATAACATCAAAAACTTCCACGATTTATTAATTACTTGTACGTAATGTAATCGCGACAGATAAAGCGCTTAGTATGTCAAATTAAACCGATTAAAACTCTTTGCCACTTTTAAAAATCAACACGTTTATAAAATAGCTACAATATACCCGCACGAAATTAAGATAAAAGCCAGTTTTACACTTAACTGAATTTCGTGTCTTAACTGAAGAAGTTATATCTTACAGCTTTACCCATACATATTGTTTAGGGGGTAATTCTTTGAATAATGTTGTGTCTTCTTCTTTCGAATGTCAAAACAATGAATGATAGAAAAAGAGAAATCAGTGTTTAACGTGTCGCCCGCCTAAATTCTGTCAAAAAGAATAAATAAAAACAAAGTGTTTAAATAAAAATCTAGACAATAACTTTAAGCAAATTTTGTCTATAATACACACTAATTAGTATTTTAAAGTCGATCAAAGTCCATTAGGTCTGACGCCACCTCTATTTAACTATCTTAATTAAGTTCTTTCAATTTAGCCGTGTGTAAAGCCAAAGATAAAAGCTAGCTTATGTAAAGATTTTAAAATATGCTTTATAAATATACTAGAATGTAGTCATCAGATGTTACGAGTAGAACAATGAAGCATTAATTGCAGTTTTAGTTCATTTTATGATACCTTAGTATTATGTACATCAATGTAAAGATTTAATGCATCCGAATGCACGCAGCATCATTAAATTCACATTAATAATTTATAATAACTTATAGTTGTATTGTAATTATAAGCTGTAACAAAAGCAACGTGACCTAAAATAATAATTTAACTTAAAGCAACGTAGGTCACGGTGCTAACTTAAAATAATACTTTATATAATTATAGTGGTTGAAATGAACTGTAATATTTCAAAATACAAATGTTTAAGCCACTTGAATTACATTTTTAATCGATGTAGCGTATCTGCGAAGCTATGAAGTTTGCTTGCATACCACGATTTCCTTAAATAATAAAGTTACTTAACATATTATTATTAAATAGTTTTGTTATGTCTTTCTGTATTTCGCTCACACTTTTCCGTCGTGTATCAAGTAAAACTTGATAACTGGAGTAAAAGCTTTTTTCATAAAAGCGATGTCCATAATATAAAGTCTGTAATGTGAAGTGATGTGAACTGTTTGTAGTGAAAACATCTCATTACAGACTTTAATAATTAGTCACATAATACATATGATAACAATTTTCTATATATCATTATAGCTTGTTTGTTTGTAGCATGTTTTTGTTGCAGTTATATAAACTTATAAAATCGTTCGTCCAAACTATATATCAGCGCGAAGTAAAACTACTGAACCTTAAAAATTTGGAACATAGGTTTAATTCCTTATACATCCGCTAAGAAAAGTTTTTTTTCAAATATCAACTTTAGGGGGCGTAATATTGTACAAATTTTATTCATAACAATCTGGACGGGCAGCTTTATATTACATATAAAAATATCATAATCCGTAGAAACTAAGTGGGCGGAATGTCCAATGCTACAACAATATAATTAAAAGTCGATTTTATTAAATACGACATTTTCATACGCCTCCATCTTGAATCTTATTTACATATCAATCAGCTGTCATCTCCAAGGTGCCATCTTGCGTAATGCTTAAGAACTATTTTGTAAATAATTTGTAACTTTGTGTATAATTTATAATCGATTACTTTTAACTTGGAGACTTCGTTACATTGACACCAATATATTTTTTTATTTGAATATTCCTCAAGTTAAAGGTACTTACGTTGAATTCTTAAATACCATTGACCATTATTAATTTAAATTTAAATTAAAATAGTATCACACGCTTATAACGTCCTTATACATAATTGTCATATCTATAATTTTTTTTATTAATATTCAACTGAATGTGTTTTGATATGTGTTTATGTTTCAGTAATTCATTCATTAAAAAAAAGCTGCATTAGTACTACTTTATCAAATTGTGTTATTTGAATTATATTCTATATATATTGCTATTTTAGTTAGTTTAAGCATTCATTCATTGAGTATATAATAGGGCTAGATGTGTACCATTGACTCACAACTTATTTTGGCACCAGGTAGAATTATATATTTTTTTAAGCTCAATTAAATTATGGGATATAATATAACTTCTGGGATAATTCTACTATTTTTTTGCCATGTTAAGCGGCACATAGACATTGACTGTATATAGATTGCTTAATTTCTCTCGTCACTGCTAATGTTAAATATGGTAGTGACCACTTAGTAAGAGGCTGTCTATTTGCTCGTCATAAAATTGTAATATTTCATCAAAAAAAAATTGAAGGCCGCTTTTGAAATTCCAATATCCGGTTACGATTTCAAGATCCACGTGTTCTATCTAACTATCATACATATCGACTCCTACCTTAGCAATATCTATTGGCAAAACGACTTATAATCAGAAGGAATAATTTACTTGTTCTCTCCCCAGTTGACGGTCGTCAGAAAAAAGTCATCTAGAAGCCATTAGTCTCAAACACCCAACAATCGACAAACCCGTCACCGACCGTGTCGCAAGACTGCGGCTCTGAACAGAATCGAGGCAGATCCATAGATATGTATTCAAATCATTGTTCTATTGAAGATGAAACGTTCCACGTGTTCGTTGATAGGAAAAATATGTTCTTTATGTATTGATCATTGTTTACGATTTCAATGGTTGATTTTTTACGAAAAAAATTAGACTGTGTCCATTAACCTTGTGTTGCTTTCTGATCCTTGTTATGTAAATAGAGCAGATTAAGAGATAATTATGTACTTTAAATCCACGTGAGGTAGCGAATAAATTTTCTACCAAGCAGCAATACTTTAAGGGTTGGAGTGTGCCAGTGTAATAATAAACACAAGAATTAGGTATAGCAAGTTAAGCTGTAAAATACTTTTGGCCACGATGATCATTCTCAAGGGAGACTAGCTAACTGCACAAGGCATAGTTATAAAAGCCTACAAACACAAGTGCATATATAAGCTTCTATAAGCTTCTATAAGCTTCTATGAGCTTCCATGTAACTCAGCAATCCCAGGCCAACAAAGAAGAAAAAGTAATTTAATATTATAATAGGAAGGCAGAAGTATAGTAACTTATTAATTTGTCCAAGTAAAAGAAATACAAATTATATACAACGAAAGCTTGTTTTATTTCTAATATAAATTTTGCCCGGATTTAAACGTCCTTGAACCTCGTAAGAGATTATAGTCACTCCGGTTACTAATAAACTCCGGTTTGGGTAAAATAATCAGTAAAATAACCGATGATTCGTATTCGAATCACATTTTAGGGTTCCTTCGTCAAGACAGTTTCCCAAATCTCTTCTGAAAATTTGTATGTATAATTTTATTTCTGTGTTCTATTTTCTTCATTTTTAAAATTGAGGTCGTGGTTTTATGTTATTTATCAATTAAAATAAAAACCGTATATCTATATATAAGGTAAAATAAATAAATGTAAACAAAATATATAATAAATAAGTTTTTTATAACGAGCATTCATTTGCTGTATATATATGTGGATATTTGCACAAATAAATTACTATCTTATAATTTGGAATCATATTTTACTTTATTTTATTTATAATATCATAATAATACCGCAAAGTATCGTACATATATTTGTTAAACTAAAAATATTTAACGTCAAAATAAAAATAAATCGTATTTTTAATTATTATTTTTTTACACTCATCACTAATTATGATTTTCAGAAGTTGTATACAAAGTCAAAGTGCATTACAGTGCTCAGTTACGCGTAGTCTGTTAAAGTGTTTTATGTGACAGAATCTGGAAGACGCAACACTGTTGTTAGTTGAAGGCTTACTGAGAAAGGTCAACTCACATAATTGACATTTTAAACAAAACCGTCACTTTGTTCACCTACTGTCAGTATTAATTTCATAGTAATATATGTGCTACAATACAATACGATTTAATGTCATAGCTTAGCGGTAAATGAAACTAATAATAATTGATGACTTTTCAATACTAAAGTTGCTGTTGACGAAATCTTCGAATTGACTATATTGACTTGTATTTTAACCACCATGTTAAATAATTATACACAACAATAACACAATTACAAATAATAATTTTCGGACTTAAGTTTTATGCTTATGTTATCCTATTTAAGGTTTTTGAATGAGCGTTTTAGGTTATTTTTCCTTAAAGGTCAAGCAGTAACCAGAAACTTCAATAAAAACTACTTGAATACGCTAGATATGGCTATTAATATATATTATACAATTTATTAAATCAACAAATAATTACTTATATACATTAAAAAGTACAAAACAATAAAATAAAAATATTGTAAAAGCAATTTGAAGAGAAATTTCGATAAATGAAGAACGAAATTGTTTACTCCGTGAGTCGACAACTCGACATCGCTGTAACCTTTTCACAACGGCCTTTATTACGTCACGCATCCCAGTGATCTCTTAAACCTTCACTCACTGCAGTAACTCCGGTACAACATTTTTTATACCATCAATATATCACCAGTTTTTTTTATTAGTATATCATTTTAGTAGCTAGTTATTTTATTCGACTAGTTTTCGTCCGCGACTTCGTACGAATGTTAGTGGAGGATCAGGTATTAAAAAGCCTATGTCCTTCCTCGAGGTTCAAGCTTGATTCATACCAAATTTTATCAATTTCGGCTTAGTTTAGCCGTGAAAGCATAACAGACAAACAGACAGATTTATTACACATTTTTAATATTAGTATAGATTGTATTACTTGTAGAACTTCACCCATGTTAGGGTTTTATGCAAGGACTTGGAACATGGGAAGGTTTCATTTATCAATTATTGTACCGCCAAACATCAATATTTTGCACCTAGAATTGTGTTTGGGTTATAAGTTTGAATAAGTCAGTGTAAAAAGATATAATTGCTTGCCAAGATTCCATGACACATTGACGGGGCGAAACGTGATCTATACTGATAATTTTTACAATGGCAATTCTAATGAAAGGTAACGAGATATTTCCTAATAAAGACATAGAAAGCAATACCAAATGTACGGTAATGCATATTTTAAAGTTTTAACAAAACAGTATTTTTATTAAAAACAATTAATGTTTAATATTATATTTACTTGTTTTTACTTTAATGAAATATTTTTATAGAAAATGTTAACCGCTGTAATTAAGGGATATCGACTTGTACAGATTTTATTAATAATATTTTAAGATACATAATAATAATTCGACATGACAACTGTCGTAAAATTGTCAAACGATATTAACACTTGTATTTCTGTTCGCGTATTACCGTATCGTTAAGTCGGATAACTTTTAATGTGTACAAGCTTTATACCAATTTAGCTGTCCAGACATTCAAAATGTAATTACTTCATTCATTTTAGGTTTACGTTACGTAATAAGAGATATTTTGAGGTCTTTCCTTTTTTAAAAAAGCCTCAAGTGATTTATGAAATAAATTATAATTAAAGTGTTATTTCAGGTGTTATTCCACTTTTGTACCGACAACAGTGAAAATTAATAAATTCATATAACTACTTATTTTATTAACTATAATAGTAGTAACTGTATCACATAAAAATATTAGATTATATATGATTTTTTAACAGTAAACAGTGTCTTTTATTTTTTATATTTGTTTAAAAAATACTTTAGGGTGACGTTTGAAAATATATATTCCTAATATACCTATTAATATGTATGAATGACCAAAGTATTGATAGTTAATAATAAATCAAGAAAATCGTTTAAAACAACTCAATGTACCGACCGCCACAGTCCTTTCAAAATTATATTAAATGTTTTGTCTCTTTCTTTCACACAGCACATTTTTGTCGTACATATAATGAACTTAGAATAATATACGAAAGCAATTTTTATGAATAAATTTACTCTATATATTCTTGGATATGGATACAGTATACAGAGAAATAACATAGTGTCCGTATTAGTTCATTTTAAATTATTCCTTATTAATACCACAATAAAACATATTATCAAAAAAATATTAAGCGAAACATATTTAATCCGACAATATGTAGTTCTGGCAAAACAAGAATTTACTTAAAATAATCTCGCGATGTTTCGTAAAGGTATTGACGCATTGTTGTGAGGTAACAGTGAATATAACATTGATTGGAGCTGTAAGATGACATCTGTGAGTTTCGTGAATAACTTCGGATCAATGAAAGAGTTTCAACGCTACTTCAACTATTTCGTATAAAGGACCCACTTACATACGAGCATTAACAAAAGTTTGGAAATTATATAACAGCCACTAAATTTCCTAATGCTGGACTAAGAAAGCTTACTCTACTTTTGAGGAGAATCTTCATATCTTCATACACATGTGGTCACACACCCGACTCATTCAGGTTTCCTCGCGATGTTCTCTTTCACCACACAGCGCTAGATGAATTATGAAAACCAGTTAAGCATATGAAAATGGTTGTCTGGGTTTGAACCCCCAACCATCAGCTAAAATTCATGGATTTCGCATCCTAAGGTGCTGTCCCTCACTCATCACTCATTATTTCCTAATTACTATAACATATCACGGTGGTATGTTTGAAAGAACACAAGACGTGCCTTCGAATGTATTAACATTATACAGTAGGCCGATTGAGTACGAATAGATCGCTTGGCGCGATAATGATTTTATTACAATCGTTGTTTACGCATTGATTCTTTAAAAATATATCTCGAATTTTTTTTTAATGGCTAAATAAAAACTTGGCTACGTTTTATATTGTTCAGTTATTAACTTCTCGGTGACAGTAAAATGAGGTCACCTGATCGTATCCTACGGGCTTATTGACTAAACTTATTGATTTTCCGTTAAAAAAACACTTAGTAACAGCACACTTCTGTGCCTCGTACGTCGTTGATCCTGCCCTTGATTCGGCTTCAATTTTATCGTATTACAGTCCCATCTATCTAAAATAGTAACTAAAATTCGTGTGTTAGGCACACACTTGTGCACCTTTATAAACAATTTTTTTCGGCAGTTGGCTAGTTACTAAAACTGATCGTTTAAGCTGAAGTTAAGCATGTATAAAAAAAGAAATATCAAGCGAAATAAACCATCTTAACTCACAGTTGGCAGATCAGTTTAATACGACTCGATGCAACAAATATACATAATTGAATATACTTTTCATATATTGACATTTTCTTTGTACAGTCGCGAAGCAACACGAACATTGCACAGTGAGTTTAAAGGAAGTGTTGTTTGCGAATCGAACAGGTTTATGGGTTAAACCATTGAGCTATTTACTCTATTGATACACGACTAAGGTTTCATGTGCTTAATTTATGTTTATAATTCGTCTCGAGTCCAACGGCGATGGAAATAAATCATAAAGAAATCTGCATGTTTCGACAAGTATTTCTACACAATGCACTAAAGCAGTGTGATGGAGTACGCTCCAAATATCCTGAATAGTGCAGCAGTAGGATCATACGGGCAGTTTGACTCTATCTCATAGCTCTCCCCCTAAGGCTTTATAAGGTTTGACTGATTATACCTACGCTTTACTTAATTATATTTATTTATAACATTTATATTTTATGTTTCTTACTAATCACATACAATGTAATATTATTAAAATAAATACTTATTTCTTTATTTAAAATTGATTTTCTCTTCATGTGTGTTACCAAATTGTTGATATTAATTTTAATGCAATTTATGTTCTGTGAGACATCATTATCGTTGACCTAGGTTCAAATACGAATGTTTACAACAGGCCAGGTAAAAGGCCAGAAATATATTATTAAAGTCACGAATTCCTATGCGCATAATTATATATTTTTTTCTGAAAAACTAAAAAGCTTG
The DNA here is from genome assembly GCA_905147175.2 of Nymphalis urticae. Classification (NCBI taxonomy): domain Eukaryota; kingdom Metazoa; phylum Arthropoda; class Insecta; order Lepidoptera; family Nymphalidae; genus Nymphalis; species Nymphalis urticae. The sequence goes on along the minus strand of LR989987.1, from coordinate 9,103,990 downwards.
GCCTAAAAACCTTATTTTCTATTTATCGGTTCTTTTTTTTCTTTTTAGTATTTAATTACGTGTATAATAATTAGTAATATAACAAGTAATATAAACTTTAAATGGTATTGATTTTTTTTAACAAAATCCTAAATATTAAAATAGAGTATTTGACAAAGATGGCGTTACGTTTTTTTTCCTCATAAAAATATATTTTTAATAGTAGCATTCAATGTTCATTTAATGTCATTTACGGTAGTATAAAAATACCACACACAATATAATTTGAAAATAAAAAAATATACATCATATTTTTATCACGACCATAATTTAAAACAAAAATAAACTAAGTCACTTTTGTAGATAAATTAAAAAAAAAATAGGCTCACCATATTTTCGCCTGAGCTGTCCTCACTCACTGCATATTCACACACAACACAAACCGTGCGCGGACGCAACTCGTTTGACCTGCGCGCGCATCCTCCCGTCATATATAGCTTTGCACACCAAATATTTAGATTTCTTTACATTGGTCATTCAGTGGTATATTTACTATATTAGATGTTATAACGATTTAAAATTCTTATAAAATGAAAAAATGTTAATTAAATATTAATTTGTGTAATTGTATTCTTATATGTCCTTATATGAAAGAATAGGCCAGTTATTTACAAGGTCGCCGTATCGATCCACTTTTAATACGAGGTAGGCTTCTCATTATTAATACCTTCGCCAAGCAGCAATACTTAGCATTGTTGTGTTCCAGTTTAAAAGGCGAGTGAGCCAGTGTAACTACAGGCATACATACAGACAAGAGACATAACATCTTAGTACTCGTCAAGCTTCGTGACGAATTAGCGATGAAAGGATGGTTAACATTTCTTACATTCGTTTTTCGTTCATTTCTAATACTTAACTGAAAAATCCTACTAAACCGATAAACAAAAACTTATACAAGAAGATGCAGTTCGGAAATTTCTTTCGAAAAAGGTACCTAGATAATACTATTATGTAAATAGCTGCGCTTCACAATTTCGCCCGTTTTACATTTAGATTATTGTAATACTTGATTTTATTTGTAATGCAAAGAAAGTAAAATGGTCGTCTAGATTTTTTTTTAAGCTGACGTCATGTTACCATAACAAATCAAGACAAATCAATTTTAACATAAACACCAATTTCAAGAGTCACGGAGTAGGTTTATAAATATTTAATTAACAATAATTTAATATATGGTCTATATAAACTTTACTTCAACAGATTAAAAAGATTTTTTTTTAAAGTCCTAAAATGAATTTTATAGTTCATTAAGGCATTATTACTTATATTTTTCAATAACACTATTTAAACTTGTTGTCATAATGGCAATTTAGTTAGAATTATTTTTTTAACCTAATTTGTTGTAATTAATATATTATAAAATAATTATAACTTAAAAGTCCAGACATTTTATTTCAATTAATTGTTCTGAATCCTATTTTATCTATATTCTTTAATCTTTGTTAATTAGACGTCATCTTTCCCGTGACTTATGACATGTTTCTGCTGTACAAAATAAAAATACAATAGCCAACCAATGGTTACTGCAACCGACTACTATACAAAAGGTCGCCGTTTCGAATTCGTCGCGTAACAATCTCAGGCTTACAGTTATTTGTTGTGGCTAGCGCGTTTTAGCTTTGTTATCAGGTGTGACGTTACAATAACGATATTTATAATTTTTCTATTAGAAATAATTATATATAACCCTATATAAACTACAAATGTTGATAGAATATTTACGTTTATATTTCACGATAAGGGGATTTCCGATTGTTTATGATTTTTTGACTTTCATGTCTGATGTTTTATTTAAAACGAATTAAGTCCGATGCTTCTTTGCATATTATGTTTTTGCATGAGTATATACAGTACAAGCAAAAAAAAAAATACTGCAACATTTTACTCATAAAATATGAAAAAAAATCCCCGACCTGTTGTTATTTATTATTGTTACTTATTGTTTATTATTTTATATATAAATTATTTACATAAACGACCTCATAGAAATTAAATAGCTACTGTTAAAATCATGGCTGCGTTTAATGGTGATAAGAATGCTAGCCGGCATATTGAATCGCAATTTTTTAATTTAACATTAAATAAGTACAAATTATGGGGTTCATAAGTTTTGATAAAGAAGATTTTATAGTTACATTAGAACGATTCGTCGTCAGTTTTAATTGAAATAAAATTAAAAGAATATATAAATATCTTTAGAATGACATATTTAACATAACTATTATAGCTACCGTTCATGCTTGATAATCTTATTAAATATGGTAACAAAACACTAGAAGGTTGATATTTTATCAATTAATAAAATGAAATATAATTTAAGAAATTTATTTTTAAATTAATTAAAATTATGTAAATATGCATAATCAACAAATTTTATTAACAAAATATACAAGTTTGTTTGAATCTAAGTATCATGGTTCCGTATTCTAAGTTATGCTAACATAACTTGGAATTCAAACATATTGAATTTCTAAAGTATGTACTTACTTTTAATGTTTCATTTGAATCTTATCATCATTTTAGTGCATTACTCCATTTATTAGAATTACTTTTTTAAAACCAAAATTTATCAATAATTAATAACTCAACGTCTATTTTAAGTACCTGAAGTACCGCAAATGGTATTATCTTGTAGTAGTTTTATACATTTAAAATAGTTAGGTGAACGGGAAAATGGGCCACCTGATGGTAAATGATCACCACCACTCAAAGACTGTAAGAAATACTAACCGTATTGCCAATGCGCAACTTATCTTGGGAAATAAGATGTTACGTCCCTTGTGTATGTAATTGCACTGGCTCACTCGCTCTTCAAACCGGAACACAACTATACTATGTATTGTTGTTTGGCTGTAGAATATTCGATGATTGTTCACCTACCTAGACGAACTAGCAAAAGCCCTCCCACATAGTATTAATTTATTAATTATTTTATGTCAATTAACAGAAAACTCATGTAATATCACGCAAACGACGAATGACGTTTTAAGCATAAAAGAATTTCGTGTTTACTTACGGAACCTTAAAGACCATAACGATATATTACAATGCTTATTCTAGATTCTAAATACAAATGGGAATAGAGCCTTGGGCCTTGATTCAAATACTCCTATTTTATTACAATTGACATTATTTCACATCTTAGGTATATTTTTAGGATTTACTGCCTTGTTCTTCTAGTGGCTAGATATAAGTTAGCAAATTTCGAAGTTCTGGGTTCAAATCCCGGGCTAAGCCAATAAAAGTTAGTAAAGCCGTTGGTCTTTGCTCAACTCTCTCCGGTTATGTCAAATTTGCTGTACCATCGGATTATAAGAGTGACTGAATAGAGAGTACACCTGTGTTTGCATACACACTTGTGCACTATAATATATCTTGCGTAGTTGCTAGTCTCCCTTGAGATTGGCCGACGTGGCCAAATCGGTCAGGAGGATATTTTCATACGTTTAGATTGCTACCTAAAATACATCTGTAATAAAATTAAACAATAATTATTTTGCTTCGGTACAGAGTGAGACAAGTATATAATTTGTATACATATGTGAAAAGCGCATTGAATTCTTGCTTTTTGTCATGCAGATATTGATGCTTAGTCCAACCAGTGGCTACCACTATAGTGATTAAGCCCATGCGCATATTTTCATATGAATAGTACAAAATATCTTATTAATATTAAATATTTCTACGCCGAATTGTTATTGTGGATTCATTCAATAGTTACGAAAAATGCGAAGTTTTATTTAAAATAAAGAAGTTGTTTTATAATAATTTTGGTGTCAATGCTACAATAAAGATATCTGCGCATAGAATTATTATTGCTAGAATTGTTAAAGAATTAATAGCTTAATGTGATTCAGAGGAAAACGTTTAATATTTATCTTTAAGTCATTTAAAGTTGCAACGAAAATTATATTAAACTAATGGTTGAATACAAATAGAACGAAAGGATGGAATATTTATAATGATGCTGTGACTTAACTTTATTCAAACAGAATTAATCAAATCAGAGTAAGATTAGCCTCTCAATCAGACAAATTTTAAATATCTATACTAATATTATATAGAGGTAAAGTTCGTGCGGTTGTAGGGAATAATCTCTGGATCTACTAAACCGATTTTGAAATTTATTTTACCAATAGGAAGCTACATTATTTGTGAGTGTCATAGGCTATATATTCACCCGATTTTTTTTATTGACTTTTGCCAGTCAGGAAATAAATCATAGCACTCAGTACTAACCGAAACACAATCATAATTTCATCACAAGTAAAAATGTTTACCGTCCAACGAAGGGGGCACGGGTCAGCTAGTATTGTATAAACTAGCTATGCATTGTGATTTCAACCGCGTTCATTAGATTGTCATAAATTATTTATCAATAAAAATTATTAACAATTTTGTACTTATTATATATATGTACATATTTAAAGAAAGCATCGTTAATTTGTAAATAAGTTCAGTATTCTTTGGAACATTATCTTTGATTAAATTATTATTTATTATAAAATTTAATAACTGCGGTCGATTGAAGCTGCATAGTCTAAACGCAAAGCGTTTTATTAAACACTTCATTAATTCAAGCAAGAAAGCGCTTAGCTTAGCTGTTTAACTATTAGGAGATAATTATATGAAAACATATGGAACGTACAAATTAATTAACACTGTAGGTAATTACAATGTGACAAGATATAGACATTGATAATTATTATTGCATCAAAACACATATTTAAGTATGTATTAACATTTATTTAAAAATGTTGCTGCCTTCTAGGATTCGGTTTCTCTGTCAATACATTTTCAGTCTTCTTCAACTCCGGACAATAAAAAAAAACGATCAAATTAAACCCGTTTCGATTTGGCCGGTTTTCCGATCAGGACGCTGATTTCACTAACAAATTGTCGCTTTATCGCTATGAAATCGAAACGTAATCATTTCAGTTATGCCGTTTTGCTAGTTTAATACCGCAACGATTTATTTGCGTTCCCGTCGAAGTTGGTTCGTAATAAAATTGAAATTTATTAACAGTTACGATTAAGCTGAGGTTTATTTTTGTGAGGAATAGAATCAGAAACGTATCGTAGCAGTTATGCATTAGTGGAATTGTCCTAAGGCGAAGCCAAGTCTCCAAGAGATTGTGCTCGTCTGTCTTACTATAATGAATCAGTCCACAAGATCCGTTCCCAAGAGTTACCTAGTACAGACGCAAACCGCAAGGGCCTTACGGCGGCGTTTTCACAGGCTTACCTGGAACAGTATAAATGAGGTAACCGGCCATAAATCCCCAGTTCCTATAAGAAATAGATCACTAATAATTATAATGTTCAAAACACTTTCACATTAATCATTTAATACGCTTCAAAAAGCTGCGCTACCGGTAGTCAATCAGCCTAATCAAGGAGGTAAACAACTAAACATTGAGTACGGTAGCGAAATAAGAAATTCATCTATAATATAATTGGTTCAAGGACATTAAATGCATCACATTACAATAATTTATTTGTATATTAATTGTTTTAGAATTTAAGTGTCATTCTTATGGAAATCGCTGTTCGGAAGTATAATCAAAATGTTTTAATATTATATTATAGCTTGGCGCCGTATATTAATGGTACCTAATAAAGCTATAAATTTATGTCAGAAGATCATTTTTGATTAATGGCGATAAACAAATTTTAATTAGTCTTAATTTCTAAAACATAATTTTATATTCATTATGAGCTTATTTTAAAATAGATCAATTTCATACATTTGTTTTTTATTTGATTTATTACTTTAGTGACTAATTCTGTTTGAATAAAACTCAGGAAATATAATAAATAACTCTTATTTGATAGTGTGTATAAACTGATATGACCGAGTGGTTAACACACATAAAACTTAACCAAACAATGTGGACTTAAATCCTATCCATCTGCACCGGTTGTCATGGGTCTTATTTGTATTTATAAAAAAACATCTCCTGCTTGGTGATGTCGCATAGTCTGTCACATATTTATCCACCACTCCGCATTGGAGCAATTTAACAGAATAAACTCAAAACTTTCTCTTCAAAAGGGAAGGAAGATTAAACCTAGCACGTTGACAGGCTATCACTTGCGAAGGTCAAACAAAAGTTGTCTATTATGTCACATTATTTATTATCAATGATGTTCGTAATTTGAATAAAAATGAATAATGAAATAGCTAACGAGAAAATGGTCACGAACATACCACTGATGAAACTCAATCAACAAAAGTTGAAGCTGGTCATTTACATGTCACGTTTAATCAAGTATCAGTAAAAACTTGACTAATGTCGACGAGAAGATTTATTTTATTGCTAAATATCCTTATTAAATGGCCCTCACTGGCTTGTTTCCACATAGTTATATACGGGCAAGATTTTCATTTCATTTGATTTACTTGTACGTAATATTTATAGAGAAAAAAAATCCGCTCGCAAGTTCAAATTCTGGAAGTATAGCCAAAAAAATGTGGAATAAATTCATTTATTATTGAATAATATTTAGAGAAAGTGGTCTAATTTATCAATTAAATTGGCGCTGCAAGAAGTATAAATGAGCTGAACCTGAATGAAACTAGGTAATTTGTTCATGGTAAACTTAATTAGAAACATTCACCAATGTGTGAAAATGACCCATCCGGAGCTTTCAGCTATATTCATTTTTCGTTATTAATTTCGTTACAAAGCCGATTTTCGCTAATTGTTCTGGAATACATAAGTTACGAGATCTTTATGAGTAAGATAAATTTTATAGAGTGATAGATTCATTAAAAAAAATGGCAATTCCTTAGTACCTATCAATAAATAATAAATAGAAACATGTAGCAGAATTATTAAGAAGCATACTAGGAATAAAACTTGTAGTTAATTTTAAGACAGTCCTGATTATTAGATGCTTCATTAGCTTCGATATATGAAATCGAAACATCAAATAACAGACCCGCGACTTCCATTTGCAGAAGTACAACTTTCCTTAGTTTTTTATCACTTTTGGTATCACTACCAAACCCAAATATAAAATGAACTGTGTCGTTTTTCGTAAGATTCTTATCTGACATAGTCATAGCTATTTATGATAATTTATTAACCTTATATATGAATGCCTTGAGCTTAAACACCTTCATCGGTTTTGATAAATGAGCAGACGTTACGTTTGTCGAAATTACGCAAATGTCATAGGACGAAAGGACAACGAATATAAAGTATATATATGACGTCACAAAAATTCTGAAATGACGGTCGCTATCTTTTAACAAAATAAATATAAACAAAATCTGACTTACACTACAAATACAAACAATACAATAATAATATGATTATTATACTACGTAATTACTAACTACTTATATATATTGTGTGTATATCAGTATTAGTAACGACAATCGCAATAAAACACAAGAAATAATAATAAAATTATACATTTCCTGTACATCTCGTGCTCACTAATTAAGGAAAACGTTACGAGAAACCTGTTAAAATTCTGCCTCATCAGAGCTCACGTGACTTTATACAAATGTAGTGGAGTAAGTTCCAAGCCTTAAGAAGAGGACGCCTTTGCTCTTTTTTTAAATATTCATGAAAAGCCTTATGGAATCACTGTCGAAGTCTACTCAGGAAAGCAGTTTAAATTTGGTACTTATTTAGAGTTTCAATGAGACAATTACAAACTTATAGTAACAAGTATATAATTTTTGAGGGCGTTTTGTATTACTATATGTAATTTTGAATAGTATTTGTAATTAATATGTATTTTTGGCTATCAGGAGGATAGCCAAAAATCATTTGCACAATTTACTAATACGCCAAGGAAAGCTCTCGCTTCGCTTTCATTATAGTCTAATCAATTTCGCTATTGCGTTTCGTATAGATTCAAGTTAAATATAATAGTATTTACTAAATTTTTGGCCAATTAAAACTTCTCATTAGTATATAATTTTGTAAACAAGGTTTGAATTACACTTTCAACTTCAAGCCACGGCACAACCATAAGGTTGCTTGTGGATTATTTTCAATCAGAATATAATTCCGTAATCTCATACGGTTACGGTTATTACTTGTTTAAAATATTTTGTAAATGTAACTTTAATGATTGGGAATCGATTTAGCAAGAAGGCAGTTGAACTAATAGGCAACGCGATTGTAGCAAAATCACGTTTGTATTTTACATATACAAATAGTATGTCAGCAGGATATAAACTTTAGCCTAAATTGATAAGTAATATGTGCTTTTAGTGGCAACAATGAAATAATTGTTGTTTATCGGTTGAATATGATTATACATTCATATATTTTCTTATTTTCTATCGCTTCAGTAATACCGTTGCAGCCCACAATAGTTTCGCAAAATTTAGTTTTAAATTTTTTATCAAGTGCAAGTAATCGCGTAATTAAAAAACTAGCAAGTGATATTGTAATATAAGTCACTATTATTATTATATTTCAGTCAGTAAATGTCTACTGTTGGACAATAAATACTCTAATGCGACTTCGATACACAATATGTAGCACAATTTCAACCCATTCATGGATGTTTAAGTCAGCGTATTTTGTTCTCAAGCAAGACTTGTGAGCGAGACTTGGCAGGGGCGCTACCGTGATCCTCATATTTAAAACATTTTAGAAAATCAATCAAAAGTATGACAGAATGTACTGCAGAAACAAAATTTCACGTCAAATAAAAAATATCCCTTCATTTTAAAAGGAAAGTTCATATTTATAGTAAATACAAAAACAGAAATAAATTAAATTTAAAATGTTTTTTTATTAATAATATTGAGGCATATATTCTGAACATCCATAGCGTATAAAATACCCAACTAGCCGGGAAGTCGCAGATTACTCTAGTGACTAGCTTGTATGACTGCAGTTCCTGAGCTCTTGGTTTTTAAACCCGGATCAGACCGGTTAATTAAATTGTTGATCGAGTTTCTCTGTGAAAAAAAATCTTACGATTAGTATCAGCTTTAAAACGGGCAGTCCTGCACTCCCTTGTCTCGTAAAGCACGTAATGTTATTAGTCTCATGATTGATCTTTCTACGATTGTGTCACCAGCGCAAACAGCTAGTCTCCGCGAACGGCCTGGGTCGAAATCGGTCAGTTCAGAAATCATCAACACTGACTGTCTTGTGTTGACTATTCCTATGACATAAGAATTACTCTTTTTGACAAACGACCACTTGAATTTTATTATTGATATGAAATTTAACTATATATAGTTCAATGAATATAAAAAAAATATTACTGTAACAAAAATAAGAATCATAATCCTACATAACCTATAGACGGTTCGAATATTAAAAATATACTTCAAAATAATTTTCGCTATACACAAAACGTATGTACGGTAATTTACGGTCATTCGTGTTAGTGAAAGGATACATCACGATGTCATGAACTCTTGTTTAAGGTAATTTTGTTGCAAGAAAGATTATATTTTATTCATAAATACACAGTGCAAATAGTTTATCTTCCAATAGCTAATGTTGGCTTGTAAGTGGTATTGCATTCTAAATTTAAATCTACGACTACATAAGTTAATTATATCTGTGAATCCATTCTTTTCCAAGAATAATAACACTTTTGATAAATTTCGCGTCACCAATTATGAACCTGTAATTAAAAATATGACATACAACATTACCATTTTTAATCTTAATATATCATAATTAAAAAAAAAAAAAACATTCGCTTAACTTCAGATTCGGTATTACGTAGTACAATTTGTATAAGTTATATATGTATCATACTGAATTATAATCAGATATAATATACCCATTAAAAACCTAATTACACAGGTTATACAGGTAAGACTATATAACTCCTATATATGTTTTACTAACATGAAATCACACTGCATTCATAAACTCCATGAAAAGTGCACTATTCGAAGTTAACTTAAATATGTTTGTACTAATGATGGACGGATGGATGACCTTTATAACACAGGATTTTCCAAGCATAAGGGTCATCGATCAAAACATTTAAGTACTTTTGTATATTAATTAATTACTTCTGCGAAATAAATTATTATTATATATATTATATACAGGTGGTAATAATTTTCTAGAAGAGGAAATACACCTCATTGTTACAAAGCAATGATCTGAACATATGCTATCTTTCCCTTGGAATCGATCTCAGTCATTTATCATCTGCAAAATAATATATTCATTTGTTTACTGACTCTTGAGCCTCTTGAATGTAAAAAATGTTGTAACGTAAATTTATGTCCATCACTAAATGTCATCACTAACGTTCTTAGCAAGTGGTATTGATTAGATATTTATATATTAAATATATATTCAGAATAGGGTTGCCATCTTCAAGTTTTTAAAACTTATATTTACATTTTTTTACAAAACCGTATTACCTAATTTGTATTCATTGATTTTGTATGTAATTGTGTAACTGTCAATTGACAACTACAAATGCTTTTAATTTTTATAATAAAAGGTTTAATTAAATTCAATCTTAATTTTTATTTTAAGAAACGTTCTGAAACGATTACCTGTAACAACATTTCACGATTTAAAAAAAATAACAGTGCCAACCTTGATATATGAAAAATCGTTTACAAATTTGCTTGAGTTAACTAATTAATTAAAGCGTCAATAGCTTAACTTGAATGACAGATAGGTTAAAGTGTCTAATTACCACTTGCCAAATCAGAGTCAAAGATCAATGATGAACTATCGAAGTACCCTCAACTAACAACTATATTCGTTTGCGATCATATTGGATAAAATTGCAATTAACCAATCAAAAACTGCGATCAGCGATTGGCTAATCGATATTAGGGCGGTTCTTATATTTATGTTATATGATACCTTAAATGTTCTAAGTTTAGGCTTCTTTGGAAGTAGTTATTAAAAACATCACATTATTATGGATTTTAAATCTTCTGTTTAATAGTATTCTATGTATGTCTATTTTTATCGAATTATAGTAATTCCCATTTATTGTTGGCTGTTTTCGTTATAGCTTACATTCGGAATCAATGGTAGATAAAATTTACGATTACAAAGCACTTATAAGGATCTACTTAAATAAAGTTCGTTTTGATTTTTATTCGTTGACAAAGATAATAATATTTCGCTTGTAATAAAAATTTAGGACCATCAAAATCGTTTCCTACAAAAACTCATTCAAAATAATGAAAAGATATATCAAAGGCGCGAACGACAAATATTTTCAGATTTATTTAAATAAAGAAATTAACAAAATTGAATCTTATTAATTGGAAGTTTTAGAATTATAACTACATAGATAAGTTTTTTTTAAATTAAATGGCCTATCTTATATTACCTTCTTCTAAATTTGCGAATGACTTACACAAATAAATCAAAGGAAACTTAATACTATCAAAACAATTATTTAATTATGTTATCTATGTTATTTAAACATATTGAGTAAATTGAATTCTCATAAAATACCTAGTAGCCGTAATATTTGAATATTTCAAAATAGTATATTCATAAACATGCGTTACCATTTTTGTCGAACGACAACGTTCTGTTTCAATATTTATACGACACGATAAAGAATACATTTTTTTAATATTTATTATTTAACTTTCATATATCAGAATCGTTAGGTGAAGTGACGTCGTAAATCTTATAAAATATAATTTTTTTTATTACTATTGTTGATCGCTTTGAACATTGCAAGTAAGAAAAACATTCTAAGCATATTATATGGAATTAAATGCTCAAATTATTTTTTTGTAGGATATAATTGTGTATCTCATAACAAATATCATTTTATATAATGTCGTGGATTAAAAAAATATATCGTATGTTCTAAAATAAATCTATTTAAGAAGTTTATATTCATGGTCGACCGGTTTTACAAACTTCTGAATAATAATTTGAATCGGATATATCGGGCGCATCATTATATATTATATTATTATTTAAATAACATTATTGGAATGTTAAATAACCTTTATATATATATAATCGACAACGGACACATTTTAAGAAACCAAGACAACCCTTTGGGATAATCCGATCACTAGTTACAAAGAAAGAACGTTCTGTCTTTATTTAAAATAGGTAAGCAGACTGGCAAATGATCCACTTGACGGTACGTAACCTTGATAATCAAGATGTCCCCTGTGCTTAGTTACACGTGATGAGTGTGAACCGTTCAAGCCGAATTACTATTAAATGGTTTGGAATGTGAGATGAGTGGAGGTTACCTACACGGGCTTGCAAAAAGCTCTACCATCAATTAAGACATTAAATTCTGTAACACTTTCCGAAATAATATAAAATATTTACTTAATTTATAAATATTTCAATTAGTTAAGCTGAAAGGCATCATTATAATAATATAGAGCAAATCCTACTAAAACTGTAGTTGTCTCGTAAGAGCCGAAAGGATTTTTTTTTATCAAGCTTACCCAATAAAACTCATTACTACAGTGTAATAGTGCCTTAGCAATAAGTATCATGGCAGAATTGGAAAATATTTAAAAGCACAATGATTGTGCATTGGCTATTGTTATAGCAGATTAACATTTAATTCAACCCCAACAAGATTTAGGTCTTCATCAGTTTTTTTTTTTGTTTTTTTTTAGATAACCGCCTTTGATGTCCGGGAAATTGTGACGTTACGTGAATGCCATGTTAAGAACCGATATCCGTGATCTGTGACGTCATACTAATCTAAACTCTTGATCTGGCGAGGAAGTTATATGAAAATTGATCTTTAATTCATTTAAAGGTCACGTGTTAAATTTGCGCAGTGATTTTTTTAAATGGTTATTAATATGTATATTTCATTCGTACTCTGCAATGAAAAAAAAATATCGACAGGAAATCTACAAGTTTTAAAGATATATTCAGATATTTCTTAAAAATACATTATATTTTATGTACGATGATATTTATTATCTCAGAGAACGAACTTGGCGCGTAGAGTTCCGAAACGTTCCGATTAACAAAAGACCTATGCTTAGCAAAACTTCACAAACTGTGATGCTTTTTAATGCCGTTGTATTCAGTGCAACTTGAAAAAAGCGTGAAAAAAAATATAATGACAAAACATAAGTACATGAAATGAGGTTTAAATCGAATAGGATTTGCGAATCAACAGCGAAATGTTGCTAACTTTGTTAGTTGCACACACGTTGTAAATGATTTTCACAGTACTTTTTCTAATTGCGATATGTATATACATTATTTTGTCCTCGATATATACAAAACTGTAATGCTTTGAAAATAGTTTAATATATATTATAAAAATAAAGCAACAGCTCGTAAATACTTCACAGTTGGACAAATACCTCTTATTTACAGCATATATATAAATAAATAAATAAATAAATATGTATGTAGTTTAGTGTTATCATCACGTTGCTCTAAAGTATGATGATAAATACACAAACAGTATCAGAATTCCATCCGACAGTACATACATGATTTACGATGTTTTCCTTCATTATCGTTTATGATGAACTGTAAAGACAAATGAAGCACATGAAAATTCAGAATTATTTAGCAAAATTCGAACCTGCATCAAATCATCATTTAAGATCCACACTTTAATTTTTTGGCCGTGATATTATACTATTACTTATCGGTCATATACAATTCACAGAATCAATTATATTAATGTCAAATATTAAATAAAATAACTTATTTTGATTGTGAAATAAATAAGGGGCATATTAAAAATACACATAAATTAAGCAAACTAAACCTACGACACGATTAATTTTATATTAAACTGAACAAATTATATGCGCATAAATTAAATTAATTTTAATAAAATTAATATTTACGATTGTAAGAGATAGACATTACTAAAAATATTTACATTAAAAATTCTGTTATGTAAATTAAAATGAACATAATTAAAGTTTGGATGTTAATACATATTGTTATTACGATTTCAGACGAAGGCTGGACATTTTAAATAACTTGACAAACAAATGGAAGGTCTAAATAATTATTACATGGATACGATTTGACATTGCATTGCTGAATGAATAAATATACATAGAAAAATCTTATGTATTAATGGGTGGTCATTTATATCTTCTTATGTAACAAGAATTACATTATATTAATACGATATATTAAAATAACAACGGCTATTTAAGTAAATTTTATTATAATTAATATAATACAGGGACTCCAGTTGAATAAGGACTCGAATTTCAACAACACTAGCTCTGCGTCTGAAATCCAACACAGCGCGATTTTTAAGGCATTTTCTGCCTCGCATAACCACTGTCTGAACCCAACTTTCGCCGGCGGTTTTTCCGAACCTATATGACTTGAGAACCTTTAGAAAATATTATACTTTTTCCTCAAAGGTTGGCATCGCACCTGCAAACCTCTAGGTTTTGGAGATGTCCATGGGTGGCGGTAGTCAATTTCCATAAAATGAGCCTGCCCGTTTACCCTGGCAACTTGGGAGAGGTCGTCGTCCACCAGTGAACTGCTGATTGATAGTGATGATGTTTATTTTATTTCTTTGCTAATATTATTTTTAGTGCAATACTATCAGCATTTCAGGTGTCATATCACGTCAAAGGGTTCCTTTAAAATTCACTTTTGATTTTGCCAAACTTGGGATAAATTATTACTTGCAGATAAGATCTTCATATTTTTATTTAGTTTTATAATATTTCAAAAATTTATTACAATTTACTTAAACATAATTTTTAGGGCATCGTCAGATAGTTCTTTACATAGTCTTGCTGGCTATGCCTACTACTTATAGTGGGGCATGGGCAAAAGTGTGAAGTACTCGTAAAAATATGTAAAAGCGCGGCAAAAAAGGTTGAGAAAGCACGAAGTGAGGGTTGGCTTGAGCGTATGTTGAAAGAATAATATTTAATTGACTCGGTAAAGTTGTGGCTTTGTGCCACGGAAGAGAGATGGGTGAGTATTTACCAACAAAACTAACAATTGTAAACACCAAAAACCAGAATATGACAAGTTCATAGAGGTGATAATTCTCCAAAATATTTTCTCGTTTACGAAAAAGAGTTACGCCGCTGTTCACATAATTATTTACAAAACATACTACTATAATCATACAATTATAGTCTTTGCACATTCGTTACACCGTAATCGCATCGAATTGGTAAATCGTAATACTTTTACTGTCCGATACGATACGATACAATTCCAACTCTCGGATGATGTTGTTTTCATGTCCCTTTATATATATCGTCTCGTTGGCCTAACTACACATTACTTTGGTACGACAACAGTGCAAGTAAGGATGGTGGAACCAGTACGAATTAAGAGATACTGGCATATTTCTATTTCGTTGTATCCAAACAGTTCCAAACTCCCACTTGTACTGAGTCCATCGTACGCTAGGTATGATTTATCGTACGACTGGCGTGCGAAGACCTCAACGTAAAGATCACGTTCTTATACGCAATTAACCACACAGGATGCTTTGTGATTATTATATTGAAGAATGTAAACCATCCTCTAATTACTGATTATTATATATTCATTCCATTGCATTTAACATTTACAGATTATTATATATAGTTCCGTGTTAAATTAAGATATCAATGTAATTATAAATTATACTTCTCAAGTGTGACCTGTTATTTCTATGTTAAGAAATAATTATAACAACGTAAATTATGAACCATATGATTTTTCCTACATAACGATTCAAATGTCCATTGTTGTGTAACCCTACTTTTTACGCAGCTAAAGGAGGATTATCTTTTTGAATTGTATGTTAGACTAATTGGCTCAATTGATTGTAATAACCAGGGTGTTCTTAGATTCGTCTCAATTGTCTCAAGTGACACATGGTATATGATCTGTCAACACAAACCATCGTAACGGCTGTAAGGTGCTAGATAATTGCAAAACTTTCAAATCAAACTGGCCCTACTATTTGGACTGTTGATGTTTAAATTGGCAGGAAAATAAAAAGATTTATATAATAATAAAATATTATAAAAATAAAAATAAACTTTTCTACATTCTAAAATTTATTTATAACGGCTAATTAATATTATAGTGATTTTAGGTTCCTTATAATTTTATTTCAAAACTTAAAAGAGATCTTCGATTCTGAACTTATATAATAAATTAATTTAATGTTTTTTTTTTTAATTAGATTCTTCAATATATATATTAGACGTAATTTTGTACAGTAAAATAATACAAAAATATGATCATTTTCCTAGTCTAATCTTCATGGACAAATCAAATGGTTACATCAATGGTTAATATTACGATCAAATAATTGAAATGTGTTTAAAAATTATACATTACGCAATCGTTAACAAATTTTATTGGTAACTAAAACTTAATAAATTAATATAAACAGAAGATTATATCAATTTATTTCATTCAAGGCGACAAACGATGGGACGGCCATGAATGGGCGGTTCAAGTATCTACGGACATATTAAATAGATCGATTTATTTTATAAATATTTTTTTAAATGTTTAACTAGCATTGAAAAGGTTTTACTTGATGTCAGCGCTTTGAACCAGAACCTTATAATTGTTTATTTATCATAAAACCACAGTCAACCAGTTTGCCATTATGAACAAGACATGAAGATTTTCCCAAAAAATTTAAAGGAATTTTTACTAAGTCCGTTCAGATAAAGCAGCTGATTTTGCTGGCCATCTGTATATATTTTAATTTTTTAGTTTTTTTCTCATGTATTGTCATTTTTTTCAATAAATTATATAAAACTGTTATTTTACCTAAAATATTCCATACACTTATAAAATATATTATAATTCAAATTTTAAATACAGTTTACTACTCGTATGAGCATTTCGTTTATAACTAATGTTATGTTACAAAGTAATTGTTAATACTGAGAGCATTGAGCATAACGCCGCACGTGTTGGATCTTTTTAAATGATCTACATACGCATTCATACCATAAACGAACGCAAATTCTTGCCGTGTTTCCGACAAGAATTTGCGCGTGCGCACTATCAGTACTTGTGTACTTGCTTATCGTAATCAGTTCACATGCTAATTCATTAACAGGTGTCTTAGTTAAGTACCAACCTATAGTATATATGTGTGTTGTGGATTTAAGGAAAATAATCTCTGTATGATGATAATAATTTTGAATGAAAAGACTACAGTGCTACAGCAGTATGTAACGAGCTTGTACATAGGGAAACTAACCATTATTAGTCGTCTCTGCAAATACATAATTTGATTGATGCCATTTTTTTTAATTTTGCATTCCAGGCAATATTAAATACAAAATATAATTTCTACATGCTTGACCCATATACAACACTGACACACACTACGCTATTTTGCTTTAGATGTTTATGATCTTGAATCGTTGTATATAAAGATTTCTACTGACTTTTCTGAGTTTGATCTCGTATCAGGGTCTCTTACTATATTTTGCTTGCCTAACCTAGAGCTGATGGTGTTCTTGTTTTTATACATTGCAACTTCCGTAATGCACTTAAGGTTATCTAGTTATTCTTAGGTAAAATAATTTCTATATTTGGTAATTGAAATTATTTTATATGAAACATCTATTGGCTCGCTTGGATGATACACAATCGTTTGCCGTGACGGCAAACGATTTAGTCTGTGACATACCTTCACACACGGGGTGCGCTGCAACGTACTCCCTTGTATGTGTGTAGTATACGAACACTGTATACTCCGCTGGTATACGTTGTCATAATAATGAAAAGCATTTTAACTTATTTTATTCCATATTTATTTATTCGTTACTTTAATTCTCAAATATTTAAATAACCATCGATTTCAATATTTCACACCTGCAGGACGTCCCGTGATGGCCACCTTTTTTTTATTATCAATAGCAGATGTGTAAATTGGATTTAATGATATTAAAATTACGACAGAGTAAAACTTGAACCTGTATCTCTACCTGCTAACTGTTAAATGTCAATCGATATAAAATGAAATTAGTCATGCTGTCATGAAATTTGATGTAATAATTTAGGTATTATGTATTTTTTTCTGTCAAATGTGTTTTGGTTACCTTAATTTTAATGAATTAACAAAAAATAATAAAACTCCTTAGACGGAAAGGTTAGCTTGAGATGGAAAGGATTAAGCGCTTTGTATTTAAGTACTGTGATTTAGTATTTTGTTTCAGATGAAGTTAAAAGGAGTTAGTTACTCTTATTACAGGAACAAGATACATAACATAACTGCTTAAGAAACGGTTTTATTTATTATATTACCAATTTCAGTCCTCCGTGTCCTTGTTGTGTATCTAACTTACATCCCATATACCTACTACTATAATGTATAATAATCTACCATCGTCAGAATTATCTTTACTTAACCCACATACGACTTAACACAGAGCTTAAATTAGAGCTTTAAGAATCATTTGTAGTTTACAGTCGTGGATGAGGTTTTTATTCAGTGGGGCGAAAACGACATGTAAATTAATATGACTTTTGTCACTCCATGACTTTACAACACTTGAAAATGACATTGCTACTTCATTGACATGTATGTACGAATTTCATTATATGTACAAGACGCCTTTATTTGTATATATTGGTATGAAGAATTTAAGTTGGTACCATTAGCACGGGTTCAAGAACATTGTGGTCAGTTAAATAAATAAGATCAAGAATTATGTGATCTAATTTCGACTTTGCTCGCTGATATTCAGCTATTTAACATTATTTATACCTGTACACACATTCGTATTTTTTACAATCACTTATTTAATTTCGTATTGAATTGGTTAAAGTGGTTTCTCGATTATTGCGTTTTAATCTAAATGTGTCGGTGTTTTAATCTAATTGTCTGGGTTTTATAATAATTAATAATACAACAACAAATTAGTAAAAAATTATAGAGTTCTGACTGACTATTTCCAATATACCATATTTTCAAAAGGAGAATAGCTTCACACTTAATCTATATGTGTATTTTGTTAAGGCCTCAGTTTTTAATAAATTATTTATTAAGGTTCATACATACAATAATCTATACATGTATTTAATTGAAATTTTGTGTATTGCTGGGTTCTGCTCATAAGATATAAATACAAAATAAAAGGTTTAAGTAGTATGGCACTATGGCAAATAAATAATTTACGTATTCAAAGTCCGTGTGTCTTAAAAATTTACATCGAGCTCAAGGGCTCAATTTTAGTAACTAAATTAACCGTTAACCGTTTTTCTACTTTTTTAGGTATTTAGAATAGGTAGGCAAACAAGCATTTGGATCACCTGATGGTAAGTGGTCACAAACGTTCATTGACATTGGCATTGTAAGAAATGTTACCCATCGCTTACATCGTCAATGCGCCACCAACCTTGGGAACTAAGATATTATGTCCCTTGTGCCTGTAATTATCCCTCAAACCGAAATACATCAATACCAAAAACTGCTGTTTTGCGGTAGAATATCTGATGATCTACCAGTAAAATTCCATGAACATAAAGATCCAGTTGCGATTTGGTCTAAGTTAGATCGGAATTGAATTGGGAACGTATCGAAACTGTTATAGTAGACATATTAGTAGAATTGTTCCCCTGTTCGAACAAGATTTAAACAATATACACAAGATGCTATTAATCTTGAAATACAAGTTATTTTCGTAACAGTTTTATTTTATATAGAACTATAATTCCAACAATGATTGGTTTTCTGTGCGTTATCCTTGTTTCGGTTGATCCGCTATAACCCTAAAATTATGGATCCTTGAAATAAATCTCTTAGCATTAAATCATCACTAATTATTCTTATATTAGTGGGACACGTTGCGAAATAGGTTGAACTGCGTCGAATTAATAAAAGGTGAATATTCTTAACAT
Source organism: Nymphalis urticae (assembly GCA_905147175.2). Taxonomy (NCBI): domain Eukaryota; kingdom Metazoa; phylum Arthropoda; class Insecta; order Lepidoptera; family Nymphalidae; genus Nymphalis; species Nymphalis urticae. The sequence continues at coordinate 9,084,149 of LR989987.1, read as the reverse complement.
TCGCGATACTGTATTATTTTTTAACAAAGTTTTTAATATAATATTTATAACAGATTTTACCCGTTTTGTTTGTGTTCGAGGTTACGTTCGTGTATCATTCTGTATTAACATATTTTTCGGTCATAGAAACAAAATAATCTTTTACTTACAAATATATTTTTAAGCCGGTGAATTTCATTGACAGGCACAATGCGTTAAAAACGTATCAACTTAAAATATATTGTAGATATCTCAATACTTGCATTCATAATTTAAATATCATTATTCGTTATTTTGTGTTACGTACTTCAAGGAACTACAATCAATGAAGGAATTATAAATTTGTAAGGAAAATTTCAACATAAATATATAGATATAATAAAGCAACATATTATTTTAAAATGTTTACTATTTTTTTAAACAGGTAGGCAAATGGTGCTATCAAATGTGCCTCCTGATGGTAAATGGTAATCACCGCACATAGACATTGATGCTGTAAGAAACATTAACATTTCCTTACATCTTCAACGCGCCAACAACTTTGGAAACTGAGATGTTTTTTTTTTCTCGCTGAAAATAAGGATAGAAGCTAGAATTACGCATTTTTCCGTGACGAGGGGTATGTGTCACTTGAAAGCGCCGGAATACAAACTAACAAACCAGCGGTAGCCATTACGTCCCTCCGGGGAACATCACGGGATCGTTTGCGCATGCTCCAGTGCCGTCCCAACGGTTGGTCCGCCTTTGCGGGCCCCCAATTCCTAGTGGGTTCTCTGGTTACAAATATCCTCTAGCCCAGCGACACTTATGAAGGGGGGAGAAGGTGCGCATAGCGCCGACGCCTGTGGTATAAAAGTATAATATAACAAATCTAACTTATTAAATTAAATAAAACTCTAACTCATTACTTGCTAGTTGCTTAGCGACTGTTTAACTAAATACTAAACTTGATTTCGCTCTTTCTATCATTATGGATTCGACATTCGAAAGAAGAAAATAGCATTACTTAACTAATCACCTACTAAGCAACGTTTATAGCTAAGGCCGTAATAGTGCTGCTAATTCTGTGCTTTCATTAAAAATTTTAAGAAAACTATTGAGTAAAACAAAAAACAAAACCTATATTTATAGTTAGCGAGATCATGGAGTCCAAATCCCGGGCTGGGCCAACTATAGTTAGTGTGTTTGTCTGACGAGACAAAGCAGACGAAAGCTTTGTTGACCAAAGTTGGGAGTGCAACACTCTTGCGCCTCAGAGTGCACCTCCTCTTTCAAGATGCAATCTTTTAAGATGCAGACATGGATTGACCTTAATTATCAGGAAGACACCATAAAATAAATCTGTAGATTGATTTATTTCAAGATTTCATCGTCATATCATAATCCTGAATAATATTATAAGTGAAAATAAGTTTATTTGTTACCTATTAACTACTCGACCGATCATCATGAAATCATGAAAAGGATACTTAACACCGGCTTTGTTCAAAATTACGTTGAAGTAGGAACCTGCTGCAGCGAAGGAACGTTTGAAAACTACTGAAAAACATTTTATTTTATTACTAACTCAATATATCGAATGATTGCAAAATCGTACATCTGTATATATAGATGTCATCACTGGAACTTATGATCACAAACATTCAACAAGGCGTGAATAAATTTGTAGCGAGTACGTTAGTGAGGTCGCAACGATGACCTTTCCGGAAGCAAGGCCAAGTCTCAAATTATTAACTTGGATATTCCGAAAAATTTCATAGTAAAGATGATGCGTATCAAGTAAGCGTTATAAATAATCTTTAAAAAAAAACCTGTTTGATAATATTTTAGACTATCGAAACTCATTAACTATAAAATAATATTGCGTATTCGACTAAATCCTTCAACAAATAGTGGAACAAAGTGATGAAACGAATTCCAGATCTTTTTAACAGGAGAAGTGGAAGGATTGCTTTGCTACGGGATATTTACTTTGCTATTATAACATGAACCGATATATCCCAGATGTGGTTATAACACATGATTCTTTTCTGAAGATTGAGGGATTTGATCCCGGCTCGACCTCGAGCTCGATCAAAAGGGCTCTCAACTATAAATCATCTCTTGTTCAACGGTGAAGGATGATTGTGACTTTTTCAGGATGCTATTATGCCAGCCTGTCCAGGATTCTTCTTACTATTGCAGTGTTCCGGTTAGAAAGGTGAGCCATTGTAACTACAGACACAAGGACCTTACACCTTAGTTCCCAAGGTTGGTAGCGCATTGACGATGTAAGGGATGGGTAATATTTCTTACAATGTCAAAATCTATGCGCGCTGGTAACATACACAATTTGTTATTGGCACAAAAACGGGTCCAATTTCATTCCCGCACACTCAAAATCGTTTAGCACGGGCTATCCACCGTCCGGAAGTAAAAGGCACAGAACTGTACATACTCGTTAACTCCAGGCTGTAACTTAGAATTTATTAACATAAAAAATCAACAACTTCAGCTGAACATTCTTACCCACGATTGAACCATGAACAGGATCTATAACAATATTACACGTATATATTTCAGTGTAATTATGATTGCGTGACGGCGTATACAAGCGTAATATACGAAACGTGGACGTGCCTTCGTACACAACCGATTTTCAAAATGATTTTGTAAAATTAAAATTACACCATAGCTAATAAAATTTTATTCGTATTAATTTAAAAAAAAACCTAAATGGAAATAGACGTTTTAAATTAAGTTATGGGCCTATTAATACAATTATTTCACCTAAAATACAATTAACTGACCTTCGTAAAATTTATAAATCTAAAATATTTTATGTAAATTAAAGTAATCAAAATAAAATTGTCCTTCATCATTCCGATTCGAATACAATTCTATTCTAGACTAAACAGCGATACGATAGATTATTTATATATTTATTGAAATAATATACATTCATTAAAACTAGCTGAGTTAAAGAAAAATGTTAAAAATATTTTTTTTGCAATTTGAAAAAATATATATAAACAATGACACATCGTCTCAATATATACATAAAGTTTATTTTTATCATATTTATATAAATTAAGAGCCTGAAATACTAGTTCACTCAAGTGTACAAATAATGGTTCACAAAAATAAGTACCAATATTATGAAAAACAAATTTAATATCGTGGACGCAAAATGTTTTATAACTATTTATTTATATAATATAGGTATATATTACTTTTATAAGATAATTATTACCATTTGCTTTCTACGAAGTTTGTGACATGACATTTGTGATTTACTCTACAGATTTTAAAATCATGTAAAAAGGAACTGTCCCATGTATCTTGGAACTCGGGACTCATATATTACTAATCTTTACATTTAAATTAATACTGTAAAACTTCGATTCAGAAGGTTTAGTTCAGTAGTTTTAATTGTATGCTTTTATTTACTTGAAATCACTTTATGAAAAAATTGTAATAAAGAACATTTGCCCAGTGAACATTACAACTGGCAACATTAATACAATACCTGTTGTCTTTGACATTGACTGTGTTGTATTGCAGCCTTTTTCAAATTTACTACCTAAGCTTTACTATACAACACTTATTTTAACATGTATAATGAAATGACTAGTAATTTATTAAAAAATGGTGATCATAACATTCACACATACATAGCACACACATACACACATAACCTAGCTATAATAAAAGAATGTGGCGCTGCCATTATAACCTACGCATTCTTTTACTACCCACGTAATATAGATTCTCGATTTTAATAACAAGGTAAACAGCGCGATGACAAATTTAGTTTTCTACACAAATAACCTGAATCAAAGATAAATAAGGTTAACAAAATCGTTTTAAAAAGGCAATTATATAATGTACATAATAAGTTATAAACGAGATCTAATTTCATATATTTATTAAATACTATTGATATCCATTTAACTGCTTTTCTATAGTGAATACCATTTTAAATGTTGCTTGTTTGCAATTTATTTAAATTTGTGGCGTCTACATATTTCTTACCAGATTTGTGCGGCTCTAACTCGTGAAATAGAATTTTGTTAAAAAGTTTTTTGCAATTTAATATGACTTGTTATAGTAATTAGTATGTGTTCATGTCGCTTTATATCAATGGTTGAAATGTCATGAATATTATTGAATTAATTATATTTGAAATTTCAGACAAAAAATAATAGGGACTTGGTGGATTATACACCTTAACGCTAAAAAAATCTCTAACAGCGTCTTATTAAAACTGTTTTAAAATGTTAGTTAAAAGGCCAAAGGTAAGTATAAAATGAATTTGGTATAACGACAGAATATTTCCGGGACGCATGTAATTTATGATATGGTAACAACATTTTGATCAAAGATTGACTTTTAAATTAAACGACTTTTTTTGCCACAGATTTTTTTGTTTAAATTTATAAAATATTTAAGGAACATAAAATTAGACTTATATATAATACTATTCATGTATAATATGAGTCGAAACTTTATACAACAAATAAATGTTAAGCACTGTTAAGAGTAATTAGAAGTACAATAAACACTACTTGAGTTCTTTATTTATACTAAGCTAAATAGTGAAAACGATACAGCTCATTTTAAATAATTAAAAAAGGTATAGCCTTTTTGTATAAAGCTAAATTACTTTTTGCAAGGCAACGATCATATAATTTTATTAGCTTATAATAGACATAAAAGTTATATATCTTGAAATTACCTTAGTTTTTTAAGCAATTAGTGTTTTCAGCAAAATTGCTTTTATTTTCTCCTAGGATCTCGACAATTACTGTTAAATGCCTGTTAAAAAATAATTGCAATTTCACACAAGATTGATAAAAAAAACCAGAAATAAACTTATATAAAATTATATATACGAAGAGTATATTATTTTAAAAAAAACATGCGTTTGTAACGAGTACGTACAAATTATAATGATGTTATATATTGAGAATGACAATACGATCTCTATCGAAAATATAGACGTTATTAACGTTTGGCTAATATTGTCCAAACTAAGCATTGTAAGATTATTTCCTTTCAGATAACCACGAGGCGAGGCGTGTTTATAATTAAAGAAATCCAATAACCAATACCAAACCAATAAATAAATATTGAGTACACAAGGAAGTATTAGTAGACAGCGTCGCCGGTGAGGGGGAAGACGGCATACGAATTGGTCTGAATCCCACAGCATGCCAATAAATGCGGGGATCCACCGTTGTGGGCACGGTCGGCAACCCTGCGGTAGACTCTGGAGTCAATAGAAGTGCTTATAGGTCCATACGGGCAAAGCTTGGACAAGGTATCCGCGGGATTTACATTTTTAAACTTCTTTGTACGAGTAGGAAATGTAGGAATGCAATGTGCCGATTATACCTAACTGAGTCTGAAGTCCTACTCGCACAGCTGATTTTCGGGCGACTATTATGACAATTTTTTGAGGGCTGACCCACGCCTCAGTTGTTTCATATCAAAATAAGTCATATTTTATGTACGCAAACTCCAAGAGCTCAAATGCCTCCTTTAAATAAAATGGAGTTTTCCGACTATATAACAAAATACAAAATACTCAAAGTAAAAAAACATTATTCAATGTAGAAACATTACACTTGCTTTCTGATTGTTAAAAATCTACCTCCAGCTGGGAAACAAGCAGCTCAGAGATGAGAAGAACCGGCGAAAGAAACAGACTTTTTTTTTATCTCATGTTTATAGGGAAAATATATGAATATGAATATGAATTTTAGTAGTAAGTTTTTCGTCGTCGTCTTCCGATTTAGTTTTTCTTCTTCTTTTTTTTTTGGTACGCACTGAACGATATAGTTTTATAGTACACAGCAAGACAAGTTGCTGAAGAGTTTAAGAAACGAAAAGCCTTGATATCGTGGTTAGGCAGTCGATTATAACGCTCAACTCTCCAATGGCTTAGGATAAGAAATTGCTACTTATGGCTTATGAATTTATTTCTCAAAAAAAGAATACAATTCACTTTAAATATTTGAGAAAACAAGATTAACATACTTAAATATTATATATACAACATACGGTTACAAAAACGGTACGGTACACAAAAATAAAGAACAACAATTAGACTCTTCACTTAAAATAATGTGGGTATGACAAAATAAGATGCAATATTTCGTATCGTTTGTGTTATAGCAATTGGATAACAATTGTAAAAATATTATTTTCTTTAGCTAATTAACACTAAAATTTTGTAAGAAAAATACAATAATAAAATAATATATCAGATAAAGAAAAATACATAAAATAAAATAAAAATATAGTAGAAAATTAGATAATATTAAATGAAACTCTTAAAACAATTTTATAACAGACGCAAATACTTATGCTTTAGGGCCTAGAGAACTGTTTTAAGATGTGGTGTTTTAGGGTTTTTTTGTATTAAGTTAAAGACTGAATGTCCTTAATGCTATTAGGTAGTTCGTTGTATAACCGTGCTCCTTCATATAATATACTTTTTTTACCGTCATTGGTTCTTGGTCGTATGAGACAAATTATCCACAATATGTGACAACAATCATAATCTATGATTTTCAATAGTCACATCGCGTAAATGAATATCGTTTACGTACATTTGATAAAAAAAGATTCCAGTTATGCTCGACACACATTATCATATAAATAAACGAATGCTTACGGGATTTACATTGATTATTTTATTTATTTATTAGTAAAGAATTTAATGTTGTCACGCACATTCATCTGAGCAATTTTTTATGCGTGATAATCTTGATTACGTTTCAGGCGATTTGAACCCGCAATACAATAGTTATAAAAATAAAATTGACAAAAATATAAATTTAGTATTAAAAACTTTAGCTTTTTAAAGCGCACTATTTTGATTATTAAAAATATTTTATGTAGCGTAAATCTTTCCCTTGTCTAGATTTACAAATTCAAATATTTTAATGATTTGGTGGACGGTACAATTCTCGAAAAGATTAGATATCATAGATATAAAGATTAGATATAATTAAGTTATGCAACTAGACAATCTTTTCCGTGTCAAAATATCCTTTTGATTTATTTGCGCTACCACAGATCATATAATTACTATGCAGTATAGACAGTTTTTTTGTCAAATTTGAACTAGAGAAATGTATTTTGACTATTACTTTAAATTTAATGTTGTATTTATTTTTATTGTATAAGTTAATTAATTCAGTAACAGCCGGTGAATGTGCCACTGCTGGGCTAAGGCCTCCTCTCCCTATTTGAGGAGAAGGATTGGAGCTTATTCCGCCACGTTGCTCCAATGGAATACATATATAATAGAATCTCAATGAAATAAGACACATGCAGGTTTCCTCACGATGTTTTCCTTCACCATCAAGCACGAGATGAATTATAATCACAAATTAAGCACATGAAAATTCAGTGGTGTTTGCACGGGTTTGAACCCACGATCATCGGTTAAGATTCACGCGTTGTTACCACTAGGCCATCTCGGCTTTTTTTCATTAATTAAATCCGTTTATTGTTATTTTATTCACCTGATAATTTAATAGTACTTATTAAAAAAAACTTTATAAACAATTAATAAACAAACGCGTGTAACTGGAATTAATATTTAAAAAAAAAACAAAATTAAAACCATGCTTTTTATTCACAACTTAAGTATAACTAATTCAACATACAATTAAAGAATTAAGTTTATAATATCAAAGAGGTAATATACCTACTATTTAACTGTAGCATTATTATTTATATAAAAGCTAAACTACATACATACATACAACATTTATATAAAATAAGGCAAGTATTTAAAATCTATTTGAAGAACAGTTAAAGCAGAAAAAATCAAATTAAAAAAATTACTGTAAATATACAAATAAAGTTTTACAAGAACTACTAGTGTGATATTTTTTTTTTGTGTTAAGTAGTTTATTTAAGGAAAATTATAATAACGATTTTTATACGATTTAAAGGTACGACAAACTATATATACGACAAAAGCTAATTCAATGCATGCATAGATAGAACCCTGTGTCCCTTACTCAAACTTAATGTCATATTTCTTATTGTATCGGTCTTGAGAAATTCGCAACTCGAATGCGAAACGCTGACGAATAAGTGTTTGAACATTCAGTTATAGGTATCGCTTTTATTCAGTGGAATTACGATGATTTTATTTTAATTGTTGTTTCGATTGTTACTAATGACGATATGAATTACACGCCAAATACTATTAAAATATATTGATAATATCATTTTAATGAGAAAGATAATATGTCATAGTACAAAATTGCTAAATGCTATAATAAAATATTTATTATAAACAAAAGAGAAAAAAATAGTTATTAAATGTTATTAGTTGTTGGATAATGGATAATTAACATCCTCTTAATGATATATACAGGATTATTTCTGCAATATTAAAACTAAGCTATAAATTGCATTCTAAATAAATATACTCCTTAAATCTCAAATAACACAATTTTTTGTTTAACCTTTAAATGTCTTTGGAAATCTTAAGTTAGCCTCTTAATACATCTTCATTTACAATTACCACCAATAACCGTGGTGACCGTAATACCCACCATAGGGCCAGCCTCCATACCATCCATAGCTCGGATATCCCCACCCGTAGCTATAATGGGGGTAATAACCGTAACCACCCCAACCGCCATAACCACCGTAATGTCCACCCCAGTGTGATGCTGCGGTCTGTAGATCTTCCTTTTCAGAAGATACGAGATCTTTTTCTTGTGCAGGCGCAGATAGTGCCACCGCTATCACGCACGCAAAAGTGAATAGAAGAACAATCTAAGCAGAAAATATTTTCATATCAGGTAAGTTACAAATAAAATAAATTAACACAAATAAACTATATCGAGGAATACGATGATTTTGGATTTTTTTTCGTTTAGTATTTGTTTAATATTAAAAAGTTACAAAAAATTAGAAAACACTTAAAGCACTTTTTAAATAAAGTTACTGATTATTTATCTGTATAAGTTTAAATGAAAAAAAATACATTAGTATTTATACAATTCGAAGGCGTAAAACAAGGCTAGTTATTTCTCATAATGTAATACAAAAAAATATCTCGAAATTAGTTTTAAAAAAACTAGCACAATTAAAACAAAAATTATTAATTGCAAGTAAAACAAAAATATTTTTAATTGAATATCGAAATGTTTAGGATTAAATAGGACTTACTTTTCTGGAAGCCATCTTGGTTCAGGTCCTGTGTCGCACTGTCCGTAGTTCTGAAGACGATCGTTTTATATGAACGTTGCGTCCTAGACGTGTACGGTCGACTGAGCATCCTTCCATGGTGCCATTGACCTCCATGGTGTTTGGATTAGCACGCAATGCCGAATCGAAGAGACTACCAGGGACTGTAAGTATGTGCTGTTATTATGGGTTTTTACATACCATTTTTAAGTTATCGCAAACCGATTCCGAACAAAGCTGTTTAATTTTCAAGGATTTTTTTTTTAATTTGTGTATTTAATTAATATATAATAAGTGCAAAAAAACTTGCAAAGTATCTTTTACCAGAATTATAATATGGTCTTCAAGCTTTTTATTTCAAACCTCAAATATACGCCTGACTAACTTTTCCTTAAATTTGGTTTTTGTTTTGACAATTTGTTTATAATAAGAGAAATATCTCTAAAGGCGTTAAATTGGAAAGTAATCGCATCAATTAAACTATCAATAAAAAAAACAAATAGCACTATTTTTTTATATAATTATACAGTTTTACAGGACTCTGCCTAATTAGTATTTAAAAAAAATGGCTTTAAAAATAAATTAAGAGTCTTGCTCCTTTTCTATGCGATTTAAATCAATAAAACCGTACCATAACCATATTTTTATCTATAGTCATATATAAGCTACCGTTTGTTTAAACTGGCTTGTGTCAGGATACATCAGTCCGATTTTTGAGTCCGATCGTATTCATTGGGAAAGGTAAGATATTTATGGGATTTTGTTATAATATGATTTTATATACTTAGTGTTCTTACAAATTGAGTGCAACTCAATAAACTTAAGTAAATACTAGTATATTGTTGATATTATTTATATAGAAATGACAAGCGGTTACGTCAATGTTTTGAAAAGCCATAAATAATATTGTTCACAAACCACACTCATTAAACTAAACAACTTAAACATTGTCACTAATGCTTACTGAACACTATTTAAAATAAAGCTAAACTAATTACAGGCAAAAACAGCTGCAAACGATTTGCTTTCGATATTGTTATATATTTAATAAAAACAATATTATTGAATGTATTATTAACCAAGATGACGACTTGGTTAAAATCTGTGGAAGATTAACAAAATTTTCAATTGATTAATTTGTTTTTATAGTTCATGTATTAATAATGTTAAGAAACCGACATGTGTCAAATAAAACTATATCACATGTGTCAGCAAATGGAATATGAACAGGATGGTGGAATAGCCCTCAAACCCTTTGGCCAAGTTGTGAATTCAATTGTATTGTATTATCATATTTAATATCGTTTTACGTATTAACAAAAAACATACATTGTAATGTAATTTCGTGTTTTTGTAATCAGGGGCGGTCCGTAATTAGATAAGTAGGGTCGCTTAACACAATGGGTGCTGTTTCCTCGAGAATGATTGTACACATACTATAGACGAAAGCGATAACATTTTAAAAAGATTAACTCCAATAATATTTATGGCGATATTTCTCTTAAATTTAATTATTACGACATCAGCAGCTTTTCAAGCTGTTCCTTTTAAGTTCGGGTGGAAAAATATTTGTACGACTATTTATTGATCTGATTCTATAAATATAATAATAATTATTTGATTGTTTTAGCCGTTGGAGCTGTCGAGTCCTTGAGTGGAGACCGTAGATCGGCAAGGGCAGCATAGGTCGCCTCCAGCCACGTGGACCGACAACCTTGACCTAATACATGGTGTACTAGAGCAAGCAAATGATGATCTCTTATTGGTCTCTCTGACCAGCCTGCTTCATCACAATCATGTAAGACGTTAGACGCTTCGCCCTTGACCTGGTCAATATTTTAACCCAGCTATATCTTTATCTTTCACATATCACACTGATTGTCAAGATATCTTCCCCAGCCCGCGTCGCTTATGACTATATCCAGAGGCAGAGAACGGACGCAGCCGTCGCGGCTTCATCCTTCCTCGCGCGTTTCTCTTCACTACATCTGTCATTGAAGTGGCTTTTGTTAATTTTATTCACTAATCTCTAACGGTGTATTATATGCGACATTGATAATACGTTTAAATTGAGTATTATTTTTATTATATGTATTATTGTTATTATGTGTATTTTTAGTATTAATTGAGAATATATCTATGAGTGTCAATCGTTGATTTCAAGAGAGTAAAGTAGAGAGTCAGACATAAAACATAGTTATTGAGTTTTTTAATTTGATCGATTTCGAAATTTAAAAAAAATAGTCAATACACACGTAGAAAAATATAATGGTAGTAACTTTACAGAAAAAAATACAATGAAACAAATAAAATATACCAATCAACAATACTGAATCTGAAATTGTTGCGGTGTTTTTGATATAACACCTTGTACATAACATTGAATTCAACAAAAAATATATAACAGATACTAAAATAATTCAGTACATATCACATTTATCTGCCATTAATAACAATGTGTAATGCTTTTCTCCGAATTATTATCGCGTTATAATGTATTTCCAAATATATTACATTGACCGCTAAAAAATACCGCATCGATACATGTTTCGCATATACAATAAATATACAGTACGTAACAGAGAAGATTTTTTATAAGTTATATAAGCGATTGACGTCTCTACTACATTGCAATAAGATTTATAATAGCATTAAGCATTTTTATAAATGTGAACTGTAATATGGAGTCGATTATGGAATTGTCAAACACGTGCTCGCGTCACGGGAGCTGCTTGAAAAGTTCTCAATGAATGTAAGAAGATTCTCCGTGTACGGAATATTTATTGGTCCTAATATATGGTTGGGATTTTCGTGTGTTTTTTTTTAGTAAAAGAAAAAATTCATTCACCTTTTTTAAAGTAGTAAATATTGTTGTTGGTTTTGGGTTAGTAAGTAAGTAAGTAAAAAGTTCATTGACTTGGTCAGATTATTCTTAATACAGTAAAATTTCAACGTAATGAACGTGATTTTAGGTTCTATTTTCAAATAAAATGATTCGCATTTTATCCTTATTTTAAAATATTATTTGGTGCTAAATTTTGTTACTGTTACTGTTACTTATATATACTCCGGAAATGGCCTTAAGAATACACTTTTTTTTCGGTTTAATCATTAAAAAATATATTTATAGACGGCTACCGAAACAAATGATCAATTAAGAACGCATTGTCATTTACAATACCAAACGTATTGTCTTCAGATTGTAATAGAACGATATCGATTAGATATAAATAACAAAGTAAAAATATTATTTTAAGGTTTAAAGATTTTTTCTCAAAAAGACAAATAGTCACTTACATGAGAACATAGGAAATACATTATACATATCTGTGGCCGTCGAAAACATGAAAAATTTGATGTATGTGTGAGTTGAACGAGTGTTCAACGGTTGTGTTTTGAAAGCATTATTAATTAAAATTATATTAGAGCTATTTTTAATTATATTTTTTGACAGTCTGGTTTTATTCCTGCTTCCCCCTTCCTTCACAAGTCTACGCGTGCTGGCTCTCGATGTCACCGACTAACTGTGACATCAATTCCATCGCGCACAAAGAAATTTGGCAACTCCTTTCTTTGACGCACTTCCAAGAAATGGAATTCCTTACCAGCTCACGTATTCCTCTCCTCTTACGACCCGGGTTCCTTCAAACGAGGCGTGAAGAGGCATCTTGCGGGCCGGCAAGGCGAGGGCGGCTAGTGCAGAAACTTTTTCCCGACTGTACTGGCCGTCCTCGCGTTTGGACTCTACTACCACTTAACATCAGGTGGAGTAGAGTCATTTGCCCTCCCGGCAAATATAAAAAAAAAAAAAAAACGTTGTAGGTTTTTACATTTTTTTATATATGATGGTAAATTATTATATAGTTTTTAAGCGTAATTTGTCCGTGTTTTTGGCAAGGCTAGTAATCTCGGTCAACGAAGATTACGTTTAGAAATTTAAGATTTCGTAGTAAAAGATATAGTTTTTTCTAGGCATTAATCGAATTCTACAAATTTTCTAATTAAATTCTACAAAATGTGCAGTCTAACATAATAAACTATGTTAATAGACTTTGGAAGTAAATATGTGGATAAGAAGGAAGTGGATATAAGTAATGAAGTGGAATATGAATAATAATAATGAACTGGAATAGTATTATATAATAAATAAAATATATTTATCAAGAAATATTCGCCCGCGTGTTACGGGGAGAGACTACTTTTTACTTAAAACCCCCCTAAGTAAAAAAGTAGCCTATGTCCGCCCTTGGGGTTCCAGCTAGCTTCAAACTGAATTTTACCAAAATCGGTTTAGTGGTTTAGTGGATTAACAGCGTAACGGACAGAGCTACATCGCATTTATAATATTGGTATAGATTGCTTGCATCGATTTGCAAGGAATATATAAATTTCAGGTTCGTTGATCTTTAGTCCTGTCATTTAAATCGTCTATGAGACGGTACAGCTTACAGGCTAGGGAATACATTTTACGATATTTTTTATATTATACTTTATATAAAAATAAGCAATTGTTAATTTATTTCTATATAATATACCTATATACTATAAACTATATATTACTATATAATACTGATTTCAGAATGGGTATTCTACGAAACAAAATGGGTTTTGGGTTACCTAAGTGCTCATTACTAGGTTTAAGTAATCTAATGGTACACTCGCCAGCTACGCGGGCGATGCGTGACGGTAGGCCTAGTAAATTTATTATGTCACCACACACATTAACTGTCATAATAACAACGAACAATTTTTTTTAAATTTTTCATTTGATATAGGTTTATTTGTAGATTTTCATCAAAATGTAATACAATAATAATAATATATGAAAATTCTATTTTTAACTGCGATTACCTAGTGTAATCGTAGTTAAAAATAGATTCACTTAATCTTCGCATCGGAACACAAAGTATATGTTGTAATTGTTGTAAAATGAAATGCCAAATGCGAAAGAGCCAAATGGTGGGACGTCACCGGGGTCATCTGTGATCGCAGGATACCGGTAAAATTAAAGGGTCTTGTGTACAAGTGCATCATCCGACCAGTCCTATTGTACGCCCGCGAGATGTGGCCAACTCTTGCAAGAAATGTCCAGCAACTTTACGTGTCGGAGATGAAGATGCTGCGATGGATGTGTGGTTTTACGCGACTAAATCGCAATCGTAACGAGCACATCCGTGGCATCCTCTGCGTTCGCGATGTAGCGGATAAGTTGCACGAAAGCCGTCTACGTTGGTTTGGCCATATCAGCTGCAAACCACCGGACTATGTCGGAAAACGGTGCCTTGACCTCGCTGTCGAAGGCCCTAGATCCCGCGGCAGGCCCAAAAAGCGCTGGCTCGATGCCGTGAGGGATGACCTGAGAGAGCACGATCTCACTGAGGAGGATGCGTTAGATCGGGCAAAGTGGAGGCATAAATGCAGGAAAGTTGACCCTAGTCTACCCTAGCAGCGTAACTAGGCCGGGAAAACGCTAGGAAGAAGAAGAAGAAGTTGTAAAATGTTATGTAAAAAAGGATGAGAGGTTGATGAATTTGAAAAGACGTATCAACACAGATCATAATTTTAGATAACCATTAATGCTACATAAGTAAATTTTCGAATAAAAATTGAAATAAAGTGTGAGCCTTTATGACTGTTAAACTTTTTTTACTGTTACTTCAAAAATCGAGAATTTAATTCAAGACTAAGACAAGCATCTCTGAGATTTTAATAAGCTCAAAGACCTTTTCGACCATTACAGCAATGGATTCTTATTTTTTCTATGACAGTTTGTAAAACATAAATTTGTAAAATAGTAATAAATACATATATTCTTATTTCTTCTAAAACGTGTATATGTATGTGTGTGTATGTAACTGGCTGGTCAAGCGACCATAAGTCGACAATAATAATATCAGTATTGTATTTTGAATATTCCCACGAGTATCCGATACTATTGTCAAAAAACAAATTACATGTTAATTTGAAATTCCATTGATATTTATTTGCATGTTAAGAGTTATAAGGTACTTACACTTACACAATAGATACGTGATAATCATTACGTTTCAAAATGAAAATATTATTTTAATACAAGAATCGTCAGGGAACCGCAATTTAAAATGAATCGAACCTGTGAATGTTAGTAAAACCCTTTCTTAAAGTAGGAAGTGAGCTGATGATCTTCGCTTGATCAGGTCTTCATAATTTATAGATAAAAACCATTTCGATCACATCAGATTTCATACAGAAAAAACCACATCAAAATCCATTAATTTGGAAGTTACTATACAACAGAACCACGTTACATACCTATTTTATAACATTCCTATTTTTTCGTCGGGTGTTAAATAAAGTTGGGATAATTTAAACGAATAATGTAATGCCATATAATTTACGGAATACAATGAAGACAAAAGTAATTTTTATAATTATGTATAATTCAACAATCAATCTTTAATCACTTAATTATAAAACGTCAATACTCAACCCAAATAATAAGAATTTGGCTTGAGCGCGAATATAAAACTATAAAAATAAATTAAATAAACTATTGTTAACGCCATCTATTATAAAAACTGATCAATCGGCGCGTAATTTATGGCAGAAACGGTGTGGAAGTTCCCACCTCGTCCGATAGATGGCCCTTGCTGTCTGAAGTATTCAGCAACATTGCCGCTCATACTGCCGTAAGGAATGCCACCTATAAAAGTAATTAATTTTATAAATATGTTATATTTTTTATATATTTAAATATTTGTCTTATATTACGAAGCTAAAAACGAATAAACGAACAAGAGACGTAAGACATATCTTTACCTTTGTTATAATATAAAACATTATATTTTGCAGATTTTACCGCTCTATATACATTAAATTGTACATTATGCACTGCACTAGCAAAATTATAAATACTTTTACTAATTACTATTTAGTTTTTGAATATAGTGAACAGCTTGTTCGTTAACGCTTACTACATTTGTTTCTTTACAGGGTCATATTTTAAACGCCCTCTAAAAATAAAAAATGCCTACCATATGAAAGTCCCGGTCCAGGCAACGGAGCATGACCCGCGCTGTCAGGTCTCGCCTCGCAGAACATAAACACAGCGCACGAGACGAAAATCAGGACTAATATCTGAAATATTTACAAAAAAAAATATATGAAAAATAATAAAACTTGTCAGTCGTTCACTTAATTTATAAGAGCACGTCATATTTTCTTCGTATTAAATAAAATAAAAAATATTTTTTTCATAACTTAGTCTAGATACATAAGCATAGTGAATGAAGTTTGCTTGTGCTAGGAAGCAGCGCTCTTTCATTACAGGGCTTAAATTAAATACTTAGATTAAGAAGTAAGTATTTGTTTCAAACGACAAATTCATTTTATCCTGATAAACTACTGTATACATATAATCGTTGATCGATTCATCAATAATATTAAAAAAATATCAATGTAATGTAATGTTTTGCTGATAAATAATATTCATATTTTCTTCTGTAGTTATTCGTGAGCACAACCATTTTCACATCCTTCAGAAATGTATATGAGTCCTTGGGGTGTGAAACCGGCATATGTGTGATTATCTATATTATCTGGTGGATACCTGCATAGCTCAAGAAATCGAACCAGGAACTATCACTTATATATAATATGCTTATTAAGCTATTGAGCTATTTAATTATCTACCCATAAATTGTATGAATAATGCTACGGCCTTTCCTATATAAGGCATGGAATGAACTAATATATAATATTTAATATTAGACCATGAACGTTCCAACAAACAATGTCATCTAACGTAACGTTATACATAATATTATATCTCAATAGTGACAACGTGTACTTTAAGACCTCAGCAAGACCTCATACTGCCTCAAAGCACACAGAATAAAAACGATTGTAGAAATAGCTTTTGATATAAATATTAAAACTGCAAGATAAAATATTTGAAATGTAAAATAACAGGCTAATGTTTGAATGTAGTGGAAACTTTGTTGGCTTTTGTGAAACTTATTTTGTTACCGAATGTTTATGTATTATATTATGCTGTATGTTTCCCAAAATAAATAAATAAATAAATACAAAAAAAATAAGTGTTTATGCAAAATGGAAGTTAAGCATTTACCTTATTGTATTTAGTAAAAAAACATAATTAAAGGTATTATATACGTAAATAGCTACCAGTCTAGCTTCGCCCGAATAAAATAAAGATCTACATAAAACGTTTACATCGTAAAACATATAATTAACATATATTCTATTGGTTTACGCGGTGAACGCCAGTAAAACATGATTTACAGTAGACATGATTTTTCCGACATCTTTAATAGCCATATATTTCACCAAATTTACTGAAAACCTTTAATGAATTATACATCTAAGCCCTTCTCGTAAATCACTTCGCCCGTATGAGAATCCATTCGCACACGGTGAGGGGGACTTTGTTTTATAACATATAGTAATTGTGATTATAAAATATTTATATTATATAAGGTTTTAACATTTTTATTATGTTAGGTATTTGTGTCAATAATTTTCTTTCCTCGCGATCCAAACATAAATTTCCCCCGGATCTGTGATGAATATATTTTTTGGTAAATACAAAATATTCGCTATACTTTGATTATAAACAATTTCTATTCAACATTTACTGCTTAGTAACAACTCCTCGAGTTAGTTAACGATTGACATGAATGGTAATGACATTTGCTGGAAGAAACCTTGACGAGCTTTTGAACTATGAGTATTGATATACTAACAATAAGATATAAAGTTAAAGAGTGTTTTGTTTTGACGCACAATGGAACTAAAAGATCGATTTGAAAAAAATGTTTAGCGTTACACAGCCAAATTATTGTAAAAGTTTATAGACTGCATAATATTAAGCTACGATACTACGGTAATATAAGCTCCCTAGCCCTCTCCTCACACGGAGAGGAGACTTCAGCCCTACATTTATGAGGTTACTTCAACTTTAATGGAGTCCTGTCTGTCAATATTTCCATATTTAAGGTATGCAATTGTATTGGTGGTAGGGCTTTGTGCAAGCCCGTCTGGGTAGGTACCACCAGATATTCTACCACAAAACAACAGTACTTGTTATTGTTTTGTTCTGGTTTGAAGGGTGAGTGAGCCAGTGTATTTATAGGCACAAGGGATATGACATTTTAGTTCCCAAGGTTGGTGGCGCATTGGCGATGTAAACGATGGTTAACATTTCTTACAATGCCAATGTCAATGCTAATGCCAATGTCTATAGGCGTTGGAGACCACTTACCATCAGGTGGCCCACATGTTCGTTCGCCAACCTATATTATAAAAAATAAAAAAATGGCTTATTTATCTAATAGCTAGCTTGTAGAACTGATCATCATTGTCCAGGTTTGAAGCTCAGATTGGGGATCGGGATAATAAAGGATGTGATGATGACACAGTCTACTCTCTGTATTTGGCAACTAGTACAATACTACTAGCCAATTCAGGGTTGCCGCCGTGGCCGAAACTAGCTAGCAGAAGATTAGGTATATTAGGACATAATATATTATATATTTTAAATAAGTTCTTATTAAAACTTGCCTGTTTACCAAACAAAGTTATTAGTATTAAATAAGTATCGCTTATGCAAATATTTACTACTCAATTTTGAATACCATTTCGTAGAATGTAGGCTATAATTGAATGTGATTTGCATAACCTAAAAATCAAACCTTGAACTTAAGGCTTATGCACAATGTTAACTACTATTGCGAATTTTAACTTCCTGCTTAAAATAATTGCAACTAGTTTTGGATTTTATTAAATGTTTCAAGATCGGTTTATGAAAGGAATTGAGGCTTGATTTGTAAAAATATAAACATAAAAATTTGTTAATCACAGTTGTTATTAAAATAAATAAGTGTAATAAACATGAACAAAAAGAAGGCTATTTGGTGGTATGTCATTGTACAAGCCTGGAAAGGTAAAACCCACTCATCACAAATTCTACCCCCAAACAGCAATACCTATTTGGTATTGTTGTGTTCCACTTTAAATCGAGAATCAGCTAGTGTAACTACGTGCACAAGGTACATAACATATAAATTCACAAGGCTGGTGGTGCATTGAATATAAAAGGGATGATTAATATTTTTTACCATTTATCAGTTTCCCTATTCCTTAATTTAATTATCGACTATTGGCATAAAAGTTAACAATTGAGTTGGATTTTGACATAACGGTATATGTTAACAAATATCGGTTCGGTTCCGATTCGAAAAAATATAGATTATTCAAAGTTGGATCGGAATTAAATCTGGAACGTATCGTAATCGATATAGTACAACTCAGCCCCTAAATTATGACGCGAGCGAAGCTATCTTATATAAAACTTGCATTTGTTTTACTTTATACGTTAACGACTGCCTCGTTGGTCTAGTGGCTTGATGTAAGGCCGCAGACTCGGAGGTCCTGGGTTTAATTCCCAGTTCGGGCCAATAAAACGTTATTGGGTTTTCCTGTCAGGAAATTCTCAGTAGCAGCCCGGAGTCTGGAAGTTGGAAGTGTGTACACTCCCGTGCCTAGGAAAGCACGTAAAGCCGTGGTTCTGCGCCTGAACTCTTTCCGGTCGTGTCGGATTGTCGTCCCATCGGATTATGAGAGTTCAGGAATAGAGAGTGCACCTGTGTTTGCGCACACACTTGTGCACTATAATATCTCCTGCGTAGTTGGCTAATCTCTCATGAGATTGGCCGCCGTGGCCGAAATCGGTCTGGAGGACATTATTATTATTATTATGTCAACGTACTATAGGAAGCGAGCGCTATATTTCCGTTACGATACGTTCCCGATTCTATTCCGATCTAACTTCAACCGAAACGCAGCTGGATTGTTGTGTTAGTAGAATAGAAAATCGGTGAAGCGGCAACAATTACATTTCGATTCGATTGCGATAAAATGACAATTTGTTAATAAAATTTCCCGTGGTTGCTAGCTTGAGAGAAATACCTACAAAAAACTAATTTAAAAATTTAAATTCTACGAAACCTTACATGACCTACTAAACACGGAAGAATGTATACAATTCCAAAACGAAATTAAAATTGCAATTATTGAAAGACGAACACAGAATTTTCTTCATATGGGCATATAATTTGACACACATACGAACGCTGCATTAGATTTCCAATTTAGTGAAATAAGGTTTTAGTACAAAAATGGAAATTGATTAAGATTACTCGTCCTCTAATACGTAATTTTTTATAGTCACGATGATTTACTGCACAAAAATATAGTATAAACAGAAGTAAATTCCATCTTAGTCAGCGGTGCAGAATAATATATTATTAGTGCATAAGTGTGTCCATAAACACAAGTGATACTCTATTCCTTCGCTTTTGTAATCCAATAGCAAAACTCCATACGACTTGAAAGAGTTTAGACGCAGGAGCATTACGTGCTATCAGAGACATGTAAATGTCACTGCCAACTCTAGGATGCTACTGAGTTACACTCAAAATCGAATAACTGTACTATTGACATGGCACAGGGATTTATACTGGGAATTCGGGACGTGCAGTCTTATAAGCCATTAGACCGACGAACCAGGTAGGTACTTATGTAAAAATATTTAATCACAAGCCACCGCATTACAATAATTAATGATTAAAATTTCTTCCGACACATGAAGGTTTCCTCACGATATTGCCCTTCACTGTCAAACGAGACTAATAGCACATACATTAGAACTTGACAAACTCAGTCGTGCCTTTCCTTTGAACTAACCTTAGATTACGATCCAAGTGCTTAATCTTATGTATCTTATTATTAGCGGCTCAGCCAAAGACATATAGAGATATCTAACTCTTTATAGATATTGAGATATAAATCTAATTGGTTGACTGTGTTTCACTTTTAGTGCAAGAAATAACCCATAAAAACCAATATTTTATTTGAAATATGTTAGAAGGTGGGTGTAAATTCAAATGGCGAGCGTTAACCACCATCTTGAATAAAGCGCTTTTTCAAATATAAGTGCAAATATTAAACATTTCAAATGATGCATCTTATGAAAAACAATGAATTGATTTTATTAGTAGAAAATTAATTAAGTTAATAAATTATTTTTTAACAATTTCGCGTGCCGCTTTTGTCAAGCATCCTTATAATGGTAGGATATATATCAAAATGTTTAGTCTAATCTAAGAAATGTTCCAGTTCAAAACAGTCCATAAAGATAGCTCTATCGCCGCCCCTAACTTTCCCACGAACCTCCCGGCTAGACGGCTACTTAGATAGTACTATATTGTACAAAAAATAAATATACCTTGTTCATTCTAGCACTGTCTTAGTATAAATGAATCATAGTTATTAAACAATAAAATTCAACGAACCTGTTTAATCGCGAGCATGGTGGTCACGGGCAGTTTATACTGGCACTTAATATTAAATAAACAACGCGCGCAACGCCCGCGCTCTATATATACAGAAAGATGCGACCCTCGAATCAGTGGGCGATTTAACATAACCAATTAATTGGTTGTTTAGGAACATTTTCCGTAAATAGCAAACACGTGCGCAATTTAAGTCAATCACTATAAGCAGCGTTTCTATTCTGTCTTTCTTGGCTTTGTACGTACTGACTGTCAAGAAATTATATTTATTCAAACGGTATACAATTTTATCCACGATCGCGTTTGTTTGGCAATAAACGGTGAGTACGGATATAGTAATGATTTTGTATATATAAATCTTTTGTATAGACAATATATACCTATTCGGGTAATTTTAAATTAGTTAAAATATCATTTAGGTACTAACAAGGGCTGTAACATTAAGGAAATTGATTAAAACATTTACAAGGATTTATAATATGTAATTTGAGTTAATTGGCCGGCTTGAAATGTAAACAGTTTTTTTATTGAACTCCAATGGGGTTAAATAAAGAAATGAAATTAATAAATTATTCTTATTTGTTTAAAATAAATAACAAAATATAAATAACACAACACAATTTTAAGGTTATTGCACATTTCCCTCCAATATGGTTTTTATACATATAAAATAATTAACAAAAGAAATGTGACACTGGAATATTTATGCAAGAATATTCGACTTGGTTTAAATAATTATTTTTGTCTTCAACCTGAACACAAATTTCACATACCGAAATACAAAATAATTTGATACAACCGTTGTAATCTGATAATGGAAGGTGATAGCTTAACTTCCCCTCGACTTTGTACACATTTTTAATGAATGAGTCACATACATTAACACTGAATAAAAGCTTGTTTTTAAGTTTGTATAAAGCTTATCTAAACTAGCAAACGTGCAAGCAAGCAATAAAGGCGTGCTATAATTTTAATGCGTGTTAAAAATTTAAGCCAACTACAAATTCCAAGTTTGTTAGACGGATCTCAATTTAACGATTACGTCTGTCGTTATTTTAATCTAAAGTGTTTAATATTTGATTCTAAGTGTACGATAATAATAAACCACTCTGATTTTTAGCAATTACTTTCTCTTTTACTAACGTATAGTGAATGTAATATTTTGCATTTGTATTTTTATGATAGGCAGATAAAAATGTGTGACGTAATTTAAGTTATGTAATTATAAAAATGTTATGTTTTTTCTATATATTTTTTTAATTGTAGTTGCATCTCAACAGTAATCTATTGGAAATTTAAGGTATAACGTGATCTGTTCATGAATGAAAATTACTTTTTTTTTCACTTTTTTGTTATAAAATAGGGAGGCGAACTGGTCAATGGGCCACCTGGTAAGTACTCACTTCCGCCCATAGATGTTGGGTATGTAAATCGTCAATGCGAAACCAACCTTGTAAACTAAGATGATACGCATGTGAAAATTCAATTGTACTTGGCGGACTCCCACAATATTTGGTTAAGTTACTGTTAGCAAGGGCTTCCTCTAGCTCTCTCCAATGAAGTCTTTCAAAGCATATCTTCTCCAGTAAGGTCCAGTTGTCAAATTTATGTCAACCTCGTCCGGTGTTCGTAAATTTTCTAACTACAACAACAACACTCTCTTTACATTGTGTACCGAATGTACCTGCTACAAAATAATATTATCTTACTGCCTTTAAAGAACTTCTGTTATAATATTTTATGATATTTAGCACATGTTACTTCTACTTCGCTCAGCAATGAGGTTAGTGTGAAGCCTTGACAAACAAATTCCAATTGCTAATACTACAGTTAAGCATGTACTTATAAAGCATTCGCCACATAATATGAATTTCAAACGATCGCGTGATATATGTAAGTAAGTTTATTAATACGGTGATCAATTTTGATTTTTAAAATATTTTTTTCAAGTGCTTAGCGATGTAAAAGTATCGATTCGGACCCCTCGGGTTCTTAATATGAGAGGTAAATAGGAATATTAATAATTCGTTACAAACAAGTGCAAGTATACTTTAAAATCAAATGAATTTTTTTTGCAAACTAAAATAGTAAATCCGGCAAATGGATGATTTGATAGTAAATAGACAACGGCGGACAATTTGGCGGTAGTTAAATTTAAAAACACTAATTACAGTAGTACAATTGAGTCTACTCCGCGTAAAAAGCATTTATATATCATTTTTACAAGATATACTCTATACACATTTAATTCAATTCTGTATGTATCAAACAAAATCATTTTCAGTATTTCAATCATCCATATCTAAATTGACAAAAACCAAATAAAAGTAATGAAAATCCCTCTAAATGTTTCACTGCTAGGCAAACTTCCCGTCTCTCTTTGAGTTGAAGATTTTTAAGCTTTTTCGACCACGCAGCTCCAGTGGGGGTCATTAAAAATGCTTTGAGTAGATAAATCAAATCATCACTTAATGACGAAGATGTCAATCGTTATTGTTATTCATTCATCTACTACATTTAAATTACATATATCGATATACCTCATTAAACCTCAGACCAAAACATTTGATAGTTTTTTTGATGACCGTAACAGCCTGTGAATGTCCCACTGCTGGGCTAAAGGCCTCCTCTCCTCTTTTTGAGGAGAAGGTTTATAGCTTATTCCACCACGCTGCTCCAATGCGGGTTGATGGAATACACATGTGGCAGAATTTCAGTGAAATTAGACACATGCAGGTTTCCTCACGATGTTTTCCTTCACCGTAAAGAACGAGATGCATTATAATCACAAATTAAGCACATGAAAATTCAGTGGTGCTTGCCCGGGTTTGAACCCACGATCATCGGTTAAGATTCACGTGGTCTTATCACTAGGCCATCTCGGCTTTCTTTTTTGATGGCACGTTCCAAAATCGAAAACAAAACCTAGAGCAACATAACAGACTAATAAATCAATACTCAATCCTAAGTAAATCATGAGTTATATTTTTTAATGAAATAATGAATAATATGTTTAATGTGGGGATGACCTTCAAATATATCTTCATTGCAAACTAGTTTCGACACGCGTTTCCGTATGATAATAAAGGTCGCTTATATTAATTGTTTTATAAGACAATGTTTTACGCTTGTGGTTGTAAAATTTATGTTATGTGCACGATAATAAGGTCATCATTAGCCAATCCTCATCTACCTGGACATAGACCTCTCCTAAGTTGCAACAAAACTCCCGGTTCTCCGTCTTCCACATTTTTTTTTATGTAGTATAGGTAGGCGGACGAGCATAAGCGGACGAGCATTAGACATAGCCTTGAGATGTTATGTCCCTTGTGCCCGTAATTACACTGGCTCACTTACCCCTCAAACCGGAACACAACAATACCAAGTACTGCTGTTTTGCGGTAGAATATCTGATAAGTGGGTGGTACCTACCCAGACGAGCTTGCACGAAACCCTACATCCAGTCGGTTGACGCCACTGTCTTCAGTTCATCGGTCCACCTGATCGGGGGGCGCTCTACGCTGCGTTTACTTAATATACACGATATTATCACACGAAATTCAACCCAATCTAATTCCAAACCGATTGTGTTAGAGTAAAGTAACAGCCCGTCGCTATTAATACCTGATTTTGAGGTGGATGGTGACTCTTCTGCTTTGAGATTTGCAGCCATAAAAGCTACTATTCCACTGTTTCTGTTACCACTTTTTCAGTTAAACTAAATGAAAAACACTTCTACTCATTTATTAGTATATGATATAAATTAATATAATTATCCTATGAAACACCTGTTTAGTAGCTTTATTGGTAATTCCCTCTACGAAGGACGAGCTCAGCACTTTTTAAAGCATGAACCATAGTCTACGGTCGCCCTAAGCATGAACCTTTTTTAACTCATTATACTGCAAAAACTTTATCAACTGCAACATTTCCTTGACTCACGTTTTTCAATCAAGATGTTTCGAAACTTTTGATTCTCTTTGATTGTTGTTGAAATAACAAATAACGACTAGACACTATTAAGAAAATAATATAGATAAGTACGTGTCAGATCACGCGGATGATGGTTTTGTAGTTATATACATTTTACGAAACAGAATTATGTTTAAAGACAACAGTAAGAATAGAAACCCATAACGTGGGTAAGAGTTTTGATGTAACAATTTGAATATTTTAGAATTAACTACATATATCATCTTAGTTCCCGAGGTTGGTGGCGCATTTGCGGTATAAGGGATGGTTTATATTTTTTCCTTTCTACAGCGCCAGTTTCTAGTGAACCCACTGGCCAGTTCGTGTACCCAAATTATCAACAAAAAATGTTAAGTTAAAATAAATCTAAGTCTTCGCTTCTAGATCAGCGCAAGTCACCATATTTAGTTACATGTGTTTTCAAATATTTCATAAACAGAGCATCGTATGATAAATATAATAGGAATCTATGTAGTATAAAAAGCACTTCCTTTTTCACATCATACATTTTACATTGCGTACATTTCGTTTCCACTAGTTTATATTTTTTAAATACGGATAATAACACGGTAATGTCAAACTGTATTCAAATATTCTTATTATAAGTATGTATTGTTAGTAAGTAGCTGGCGTGTTGAATAAATAATTTTATTATATTTGTTTTCTTTATTAACAGTTGTCAACATTTAATAGAGAAAGAAGTACATAGAGAAAGTATTCTAAAGTGATTTATTTGTACAAAAAAGGTTCCATCCACAAGGTTTATCACACAATGGATATGATAGGTAATATAGGAACGACTTAATATATTCCAAATGAAATTATGCGTAATTTAATTTAATTTTAATTAGATTATTATTGTAATAAAATATTTTTTAAAGTCACTTATAATTACAACAACATTTCATTCAAACGGTTTAAGCACAACTACAATATAAAAAAATCATATTGGAGCATTTTTTAATGTCTAATTTAAATTTAAATAACAATAGATGTTTTAAAGATAGAGCTCCCGTCAGCATAACATGCAATACCGCCTTTGATTTTAAATAATACAATATTACGAACTAACGATTTAACTAATAAAATATCAACAGGCACCTTAAAAACGTTTTTAACGATTAATGAGAATTCCTATTTGGGTAAAAACTGAATCGTCTTGAATTTATATTTATAAATCTTGTGCACGGTGGTGAAGAAAATCGTTGTGAAATATGGTCATGGTGAACAAAATCCTCATTTACCAACCAGCAGTGTAATAGCTTGGTGATTAAAGCTTGAAAGGAGCTAAGAGGCCTTGTTATAGTGTATGTGCAATATATGTATTTGTTAAAACAGTACGATCAGCTTAACATTAATATATTTGGATTGGATAGATGGATCTTCAAAGAGAATGAATTGTATTCATTGAATTTGTGTTTACAGTTTTTAGAAATCGAGACGTCTTTCAAATAGACTCCATAAACTTCAAGAGCTTTCAACAGGGCTCAGTTTTGGGTGTTTTTTATTCCAAAGTTATATTATTAATATTCCTGACGTTTTGAGAAGCTTGTGTGTTTATTTTATTATTCGCAGCTATAAATATATTTTTTTAACTGGGACTTGTTTTCGTAAAACAGCCACATTCGTTTACTCCGTTATTTTCTATAGTATCATAGTCAAACTATATTTGTCTATGATATTCAAAAATTAACCTTATGATCTAGTTATATTCTTAAGATTATTTTTATAAGGCAGAACTTCATTCAGGGACGTAATAAGTACACAGTATATTTATTTTAACAACCTAATTACACGTAACAAATACTTAAATAGAAAATTACATATATACAATACTACAAGTAAATAGAAACTTATCTAATAGTGTGAAAATTAAAAACATTTGTGTCATAATATAAATAACTCGTCCGTACGAACTAAAACGAGAGCGGATCTAATGCATTGATACAACTAAATTATTGACGGTAGCAGGTTCTTTGCAAGATTCAACTTTCGTCTGACCCATAGTAAATTGTTCTAGATAATTCGACTGTTTTGTAAGGGAAGCCAAGGACTTGATACTCGCAATTATTAAAAAAATTGCTATGAAATAGAACTGAAATTATTTTAAAATTCTCGTAGTAGTACCTAATAGTAATAACATTTCAAAGTGGTAAGTTTCAATATATTTGGCCAAATGATATGGAACTTTCATCATGATAATATAATTTGATTAAGATATATTTGTATATTTCATATTTTTCGAGATATATTAGATAAAAGTTTCTTATATATATATATTATAACTAATATGTATCTTCTAAGACCAGTTGCGAATACCTTATATATTATGTATCTACATGTATAATTATATGTATTATACATAAAATTTATGTCATAGCTGTGGATTCTACGCCGTTAAGCTTTGAGAGGAGTAAGATAAAAATACGTTGTAATTTAATAGGTTCGCAGTAAGTTGTAGTAAGGTACATTGATTTGACTGCCTCGCTGGTGTAATGGTAACTAGATAGAAGGCCACAGACCCACAGTCCTAGATTGAAGTCCCAGGTCGGGCCGATAAATAGTTATTGGGTTTTTCTGTCGAAAGTTCTTGGTAACAGCCGGGATACTGAAAATGCGTACACTTCTATGAAATATAGAAGGTACTAAAGATATAAAGTAAACTATTTTTCTAAGCGACAAGTCTAGTTTCTTTTTTTATTCTTGTGTCATTTTAACCATAATAATGCTTACTGTAATGGACATATTTGTTAGTATTGTATTATTAGTATTGTTTTATAAGAATGCCATTGAGTCTTTTCTATGTAAAGATAAGTTAAAAATAATAACAAAATCTGTTACATAACTTACATTTCATATCTAAAAGGATTTATCTTGCGGTCTTGCTTTTAACAAAAACGGACACCAGTTCAAGTTAGAAGTCAGTTTTTTTTTTTTTTGCGATATTTGTCTTCATAAATATTGACAATTAATGATAGTTACATATGGAGTAGTTAATATGCACTAGGCATAAGCTAAATACAACAAATTAAATTCTTCAAACAATATAAGATAACTAATTATTTTAGATACTAATTACACGTTATTAATGCACTGGATTGTGGTATAGTCCAAATAAACTGGCGGAGGTTTTTCTAACCGATTACAAAAATAAGCAATAATATTGTAATTGTAAATAAATAATTATCTACGCCATCTGACCTAGACCTCTCGGCCCGTTCAATGTCACAGGCGATATAAAAAACAGATCTAAGACATGGTCTAAGATTCGTGTAACTGGTTATATATTTATGTGAAACACGAAAGAAGAAAAAAAAATCTCCTTTTAAGTAAACGATTAATAAACGATTAAAGAAACGATATAATAAGATTATAATATAAGAGTAAGAGCCCGTGAAAGCGAGACGTGGTATCTTATACACCTTTGCCACGATATCCTAAACTCCATAGAAGCCCATCGTTTTTTGTTGAGAGCAAGCGCTTTGAAACTTTCAGCTTTTATAAAATAAGGAATGTCTGGCGTTCACGGGCTCCTGGTACGTATGTATGTGCATATATGAAGTTAGATCTGTACCGAGACAGTACTTACTTTAAATTTCTTTCGATGATATGAAATTACATACCACTTTTTTCTCTGTCATTCTGCACACATATCCCTATAACTCGAATGATCCTATTATAAAATTGTTCTTGAAAATTTTAAGCTTAATAATAATTTATTTTCACTGTATAATATGTTGTGTATTACAACTAGAGTTATTAATGTAATCTTTACTATAGATGTATTTGTGGTTATGATAATTCTAGATGTGGTCCGTGACTTCATTATGATGTTGAAAACAGAAAACAAGTTCTCAGTTGGCTAACTTAGTTCTCATGAAATAAGCCTTATAAATTAAATCGTTCACAAAACTAAAAGGTGTGTCCTTTATCGGTATTTTATGTACTATTTATTATCATTGCATCTAAGAGACTGTTTGAGATTGTTGTGAAATCAATTCTGAGTGAATATCCATTTAAATTGAATCCATAAGCAATACAGTGGTCTATGAGAAAATCATAAAATCTTTACGTAAACTACAGTACAGTCTTCCATCATTTGGTCAAGGTTTCCTCTTAAAAGGAGGACGTATAAAACTTACTAACTAATGAAAAATCAACAGGATCTCTTAAAAATCAAATAAAACCCTACAATTTATATATATATTATGGAGACAAAATGTACAACAATGAACTGAGTGTCCAATGCGTAGAATATACGGATCTTAATTTAATGAAAGAGAATTATAATCACAAGTTATGCACATGAAAACTGTGAAGCTTGTACGATTATAAACCCGCAGTAATCAATAGATATTCACATGTTCTAACCACTGGACCATCTCGGCTATACATACTTATGTATATATTGAAAATGAAAGTCCCCGAAGTTTCTATCTACATAGGGAGATTCAGCAAGAGACAGATTTACTTACGAGGTGTAAGTATATAATTGTCGAATATTTTCTCAAATTAGATAATATTATATTATTTAGTGTTTTACTTGAAGGTAGTGCTTTGTGCAAGCCCATTTGGGTTCCACCCACAGAATGAGCTATTCTACTGCCAAACATCAATATTTAGTATTGTTGTTGGTGTTCAAAGCTTAAACTAGCCTTGGTCCGCCCATTTGCCAGTCCGCCTATTACATTAAAAAAAAGATAATATGTTTATATTTTCCTACTCAGAGCTTTCATGGCGTGTGCTTCGTCAGCGCTCAGTCTGCGTAATCTTAATCATTTCTAAAGAACCAGCCACATATATCTATGCAGCCAGGGTGGGTTCCTATGTAAAAATATATTATACACATGTCGTAATATACACACTTAAACCTCCTCAAACATGTAATTTTAAGTTAATGAATAAATTGTTCTCAGAAATATCAGACACTTTCGGTCGACTTTCTTTATACCGTTGATAAACGATACATTTTATATTTGTACAATACTAAAGTAATTGTGTTACGTCAATTCGATCAATTGTCCGGCCGATTGCCAAGTACCGTTACATAAAGGAACCCTGGTTAGTTGGTTGCACAAACTGTTACCACTAAAACTTGTTGCGTCAAACCTGTTAAGCTTTTTGGTTTAAATTAGGCCGTGTGTACAGAACTGAAATGACTATAAAAGTTAATGTGTTTTTACCTGACAAAGTATTAATCTGTATGATTGTCGACTGTGTAGAGCGAACCTTATTTCGTGTTTTAGTACCAATAATTAATTAATTATGCAAACTTTTCTTTTATATTAAACATTATTCCTTTGAACTTATGTAAGATTCGCAACTTCGCAACTAATTATATTTTATTGTATTTTATATTAAGATATTCACTGATCCATATCACAGTATTGGAAATCGTAATAATGAAATATTCTTTGTTACGTCCTATCGTTTTATGCGGATTTTTTCGTTGTTGCAAGTTCTATATTGTCTCGCTTCGTAAAATTTACGCAAATACCTTTGGCCAAAAAATTAGAAGATGCTTAGTCAACGATTTTTTAATGAAATACTTCGTTACTTATTTAAAGACGCCTAACATTTCACTCCATTGTTTATCCGAGTGACGATAAATGTTGGACCTGATTACGTATTTTTATTTAATTTGTCTTATTAAATGTAAATAATGTTAAAACATCTCCCAAATGAGAGAGATATTTAATTAATCATTATGTTTTTATTATTAGTTGCAATCATTTCAACATGTTTTTGTAAAAGTTATTAATGCTATTTTGCTTTCAATTTTTTTTTACAATAAATTACAACATTTAATTATTTTAAAATAAATTTTAAAGTTTTTTTCACTACAATATTTAACAATAAAGCTGCTAAGTTTAGCGGCCTAATATATAGTGTTTTAGTGAAAAATCCTTACCCTTATTAACCATTTAATTATCGTTATTACAAAGCATATGTTACTGGTATATTATACTTAGTCATGTAGAGTAAAGTACAAGTAGGCTTTCACGCTTCAACATCCGGCTGCTTTGTGGTCGTAGAATTTATCTATTTCGTTAATCGTCAAACTTATACACCATTTTCTTATCTCAATTTCACTAAACTGCAAGTAAATGGTTCAAAGCAAAAGCTACTTGACCCCAATTTTCATATATGGTAACCGGTTAACTAACAATAATACAACTGTATATGAAATTTCGCTTCACATATTATGTTTTGTTAAAAGTAATCCTTTATATAATGATTATGCATAGTTCAATAATTGATTACACGAATAACTATGTCAACGGATATAGTTTTTTAATTTTTATTTTACGTTAAAAATCAAATAAAAAGATTTGATTTCATTTTGATTCATGTCAGTTGGGAATAATTAATCGATATATAAAAAAGCTTTCATTTGTTTTACTTTTATTTTTGACGCTTTCATTCATGTTTTGGACCAAAACGCTCAAACAAAATGCACGATCACTAGCTATCGGTCGGCAACGCCTGACCGAGGAGATAAATACAGTGATCGGCGCGCCGGCCCGGTTAGTTGACCGCTGTATTCGCCCGCGATCCGTGATGTGAACAATGCACAAGAAAATAGTGTTCATTTTTTTAGTGCTCCAGTGTACGCTCTGTCTAACCATCCGAGTGCCCGTGGACTGGAATGATGATAGTGAAGTGAAAGATGGTCAGCTTACCGTAACAAAAGACAATGTACAAACGCCGCAACCACCGATATATAATGAATACTTCCAATACACTGCGAACAAACCACAATTCGCGATTGATATCGCCGCGGCACATGGTGTGCAGTCGCCGGAAAAACATTACGAATCGTATCCTATTAGACCTCACACAGGCTTGACAAGACCGGTATTAGGACAACACCAAATTTTAAATTCAGAAAGAAATACATATGAATCTTATCAACCATTCCTTCAAAATTTTGGACACTTGAATTATGCCACCCCAGTGTCTACATCGTTTGAAGTATATCATCCGTATAAAGAGGAACAGCCGGCTCTGAAGGAAATATATAAAGATCCCGTTTTGGATAAAATAAGAAATGACCTACGTAATAGCAAAAACAGATTGCAAAAGTATGAAAATGAAGCTGGAGAAACGGATATAAGTAAAGATGAATATTTAGAGACACCTAAGCAGATTGAACGTAAAAAAAATCCGCAAAAAAATATACCAACCCAGTTTGAAATACATAGACCTCAGCGTCGACCCATATATTACCGGTTGCCAGTAAGACAAAATCATAGAGAACAATTATTAAACCATAAATTGAGACATCCTTGGAATCAGAATATTAAAGTCACGCCACACCATTATCGCCCTGTTAAAAATCATCTGTATGGATTGAGGCAGCAACATGCTCTGAAGTACGATGATGAACATAATGAATATCCTCAATTTACTGTTCCCGAAAGTTATAATGAACAACCAGATGGTTACGATATATATGAAAAAAATAAAGCAAAATATGTGCAGCTAAGAAATAATCTTGATGAGTCTATTAATACGGTAGTCCAGCAACATAGACCTAACACTCAAAATAAATTAGAGTTGCAAAGTGAATATTCCAATGATGATTCGAATAATAGTGATGAAGAACAATTTGTACCTATTAAGAACTACGCACAGGTAAGAAAAACTGAAACAACAAAACATCTTCCTAGAACAGCTGCACTTCATGACGCTGAAAATATTGAAGAAATTCAGAATGCACCACGCCTTCGAGAAGCTATTAAAAGCACAAAAGCACAAATAGTTTACTCAGAAGAGGGCTATGAAGATGCTGCATATGACCACGCTGGCGAACAAAAACATGCCTCTGATCACGAAAGACATGGCGGTTATCTCAAAGAAAATGAAATAAGTGGTGGTAAATATAAAATACCATCTGTAAGTGCCAATTACGAGGACAACAAAGGCTCTGTATACGGAGATCAACTATTACATGACGAAAAATGGAAAGATATTAAAAAAGAAAATCAAGACGAAAATGAATCGAATGACTACTCTGAAGATGAAGAGGAAGATGATCTTAGTCGTGTTATTATAGACGACTTGAATATTGAAAACGAAAGTGATCGAAATAAACGAAATAGTGACATCTTAGAAACAGCAAGTTCTTCTGAAAGTCTTTTGAAAAATGATAAAAAAGAATACTCCGATAACTCATCTAAAAATTCTACGCAACATGAGGTAATAAAAAGAGAAACGTCTTTTAAAATTCCAGAATTTGATTTCAATTCAACATTACCTTCAGACGATGAAATACTGAAGCTTTCGAAAACCAAGGTGATCTCTCAAAAACTGAAAATAGAAGATAAAACCAAAAATAAAAAGTATCCCTACTATTTAAAAAATATTAAAACATTAAATAAAATTTCACCACTTCGTTATGCTGAAAATATTAATTTAATTCCTAAGAAATCAAATGGTGGAACTGAATTCTACGACTCACGTTCGGAGCATGAATGTTCTGAAGTTGAAGATAATGTAGATGTTGTACCTGAGAAACTAAATAAAGATGGGAACCCGGATGATAACTCCGATGGTGAAGCAAATAAGAATAAATTTGATAATCTAAAGGACAAACAGCGACTCAAAGGACTTGGCGATAAAATTGATTGTTTTAAGGTTAAGTACTTCGGTGAAAACCCACTAGACAGTCCATTTTTTAATGAAGAAATAATTGAAAATCCAGAGCCGATAACAAAACCCAATCTTAAAGTCTTTGAAACAAAAAAGGTTGAAGATATGTCAAATAATAAATTATTTTATTATGATGCTGATATATTTTCCATCCTAGAAAATATACAGAACAAAAATAACAATTTAACGCACCCATTAAAAAATGAACTATCGATTATTAACAACAGAACATTAACAAACAATACTTTACTATCAAATCAACCAAATTCTTATCCAGAACTTTTGAATATAACTAATAAAGCCTTACAGGAAAATAATAAGTTATTAGAAAACATACAAAATTCAACTTTATTAAATGGATCATCCGATTTATCAAATATAACGTATACACATTTTCAAAATAAGGAGGATGTTACAAAACCTCCTCTATCTATTAGAAAAAAGAGAGCCACGCCTTTTTTGTACGAACCATACAAAATTATAAGAGACAGTCAAGTGCAAGATTCAAAGAAAACAACTACTTCAAGTAACATTAGTCCTTTAATTAAACAACTACAATCAAGCAGAGTCATTGACAAAGTAAAAACAAATATAGATATAGATCAAGGTAAAAAGAATTCAAAAAATTACAAAGATATTGGGAAAGGTGACAGACAAAAATCTCCTAATGAGCATATCATTGATACTAAAAATTCAAGTTTCGTAGATATAAGCTCAGGTAAACGTGGCGAGCCCCGTTATGAATTGCGACCAATAAATCATAAAACCACTTACTCACCAGTGGAAAACAAAAGAGCCTTATCAGTCGAAGATTATAAAACACAAATGAGTAATGATGGCACAGAAATGAATACAAAAAATGTACACCCCACTGCGCAAGCTCAACCAAAACAATCTATATCATCGAAAATGACCTCCAGGCCTTACTTTGATGTATCTAAGTATTTACCGGAACTTGTAGAAGCACAAAATATTGCTGCGTCAAATACTGTACGAAAAGTCATTCGTACAACTACCCCAGAAGTAACAACAGACCAAATACAACGACAAAAATATGAATCTGATGATGATGATAATGAGGAATACGATGAGTATGAAGATGATGACGAAGATAATGAAGAAGATATTAATAAAACAGCAACGACAACAACGACAACGACAACGACTACGAGAAAACCTACAACAAGAAAAAGAACTAGAGGTACAACAACTCTTAAACCAATTCCAATAGAAAAAGAAACCGAAACGCCAAAGTTACGTTTGACTACTAGATTCCGCAACTATCCATCTACGATGAAATCTACTACACATCATGAAGTTGTGAAAATGCCTATTCAACAAGTATCCAATGCAGAAAGTGATTCTCCCAAATATACAGAAAAGAAGAGAAAATCAACCAAGAGTACCTTGATAACCGATACAAAGACGTACGGAGAAGATGACGATGATATGACAAGAAAAGAAGTCGATGCCTTATTACGTGTAAAACAAGATATGGATGAGTATATGCCACATTACGAAAAAGAAAATAATAAAGTAAATAACAAAAAAGACGAGCACTCTGATAACAGTGCTCATAACGTTTCTGACATAAATGAGAACGAAGATGATGAAGAAAACGATGAAGACGATGAAGATGATGAAGAAGACGATGAAGACGATGAAGATGACGAAGAAGAAGAAGATGACAACGAACATGAGGATAAGTCACATCATCAAAATAAGAAGAGTAATTTAGAATTCACAACTTCAGAACCCACAAAAAGGACCCTAGTTAGAACAACAGTAGCTCCGGCTACAACAACTGAATCAAGAAGTGCCAGAATAGAATTAAAACCTACAGTATTAAAAAAGAAATTTGAAATACATGAAGAATTACCGATCAACAGATCATCTCCACATATTACTCAATTCAAACAGGATATTAAGGAAATCGAAATTGTTAAAGAAATGCCACCAAAGCTTAGAAAAAAGAATCATAAAAATTTAGAAGCTTTAGATTTGTTTCGAGATGAAAATTTAGCTGAAGAAATAAACAAATTAGGAGATGTAGAAGTTTTTAAAGAAAATTTGAATTTGAAATCAGGACCAAAACACGGTGGAAATTACCGAAGTCTTACATCAGAAGATGTACGAAAAGAAATGGTTGCAACAAAGATACGTGATAATACAAATAAGGATGACGTTGAGACTTCTCCGACACAACCTAGAAAACGCATAAAATTAGATGATGATCACCGTTTAAGATCTCACATAAATTTTGGTACAAGAGGTCCGCAATCATCTGCTCCTGGCGATGCTAAAAATGCAAAAATTACAGAAGAATTAAGTGATACTGTAGACACAGGCTTAAATAACATGCATGGTGGCAATTTAAAATTATTAAAAAACAAAGGTACAAGACACAATGATAAAAGTGCAAAATTAATTGAGCTTGATGCTGATGACGAAGTTGAGACATCGAGGATGCATGGAGGTAATTATAAATCCTATGGAAACAGAAATACTGGTCGTCAAATGCATGGAGGCAACTACAAAAGTGCAAAAATCATTCAATCCGAAGACACCAATGATAACCCAAGATCTAGAAGCAAAATCAGAGACGCGAGAACTAATGCAGCAGCTCTATTAAATGACTACGCGCGCGCCGTACCTATTCTCACTACAACCCCTGCTTTCATTTTAGATCCTAGTAAGCGTATGTACTATTATGTAGATTCCTAAAACTGATAAGGTTTTCTTAAAATGTACTCATTTAATGTTTATAAATAGGACATTGAAAAGTAGAAAGTGCCACAAAATTAACTTCGAATCACTTTCGTGACAAAAATTGTGAAAGTGTTTTATATTACTTTTTAAGATGTTTGACGTGACAACATTAAATAAGTAATAACACGACGTGTATTATAAAAGTATTAATTTTAAGATTCTGTGATAAATATTTTGTTAGACTTTTTTACTTAAAATTTTATATTTATACTGTTGAATTTATTAATAAAGATCCTTGACTTGTATCTTGTATTTATTTATTATAGAACTAAAAATTTATTCAATCCGTATTTGTAGTTAAAGGCTATAAGCCGAGAAGTTTTCGTTGTTGCTTGAATACTCATTCTCTTTACGGAACCACATTGTATATTTGTTCACCGATTTAATACTAGGTCCAGGCAGGTCAATCCACAATTTCAACATTCAAAACGAGTAGTATGTAATAGTTTACTGTTCAAAGTAAGGCAGTGTAAACAAATTATTGCTCTAGATTCTATTTTGTCTCGAACGTTCACCTCATTACAGAAACTGCACTTTCACTTTTGATGGCATTCGACGAAAAAATATTGTGACAATACGCGCAAAGTTATTTTATTTAATTATTCCATTATTTATTTATAATATTCCATTATCTGTTGTTGAGAAATATTCTGAGTTTTACAAAAAACATGACTTACTTGTACACAAAGTGCAATAATTTCGGCTTAATGTTACATATTTATAACATTCGCACGATAAAAAGCGAAGAGCTTCAATAAAAAAAACTAATTTAAATAATTATTTTATTGGCAAGTTTTAAAATTGTAATAAATACCTATAAAATTGTATAAAATAGTAAAATAAATTAATATAAATAAAAGCAATAACTTAAATAATTTACATTGCAAATTAAATTTGGCTTCGTTTTTTGTTTATAAACTATATTGCCATACGTACTTAAAGCTAGTAAAACGATAACATTTATCGTTCACAGATACACTAAATGTATTATAATTTTAACTTATAAATATCTTTAGTAACTAACTTCATTACAAATATTATGAACTATTTCATTTAAGGTCAATTACTTGTGTTTTTTCCGCTCTATTTTGTTCGTAGATTTAACATCTGAAGATGGACGGCTTATTGGTTTCCATTCCGATTCAGGGGACACTTCATAAGTTTTAACGTTATCTTCTCTATCGATGGATTCGTCTTCTTTATCACCTTCGCCAAAGAAATCAATAATAGGATGATAGTTATAATTAACTTTCTTGACATTCGCTGTTTCATTGTTTATCATTTTTATTTGATCAGAAGTAAACGTAGTAAAATTTCTGTCTGTTGTTACAGCATACAACTTAGGAGCTATCGTTGCTCTAGGGTTGAAGTTAGAGCTTACATTTTCTACTTCAGAATCATCTAAATCCTCATTAAACTCTTCCATAGTCTCCAAATTGTCACTAACATATGTACCAATAGATGATGTCCCCGATGGTACTAAATCTTCCGGACCACTGGATATCTTTTTTCTTATCGGTCGTCGACTCGGTCTGATAGGACCTCTTTTGAATTGACTGTCATTTATTTTATACTTATTTATATTATCTTTCGAAAATGAAAACGATGATGATGATGATGCAGATGGTGTGGGTGGTTCCAAATAACTGGGTAGTGTAACCGATTCTAATCCAAGCATTCCACCTGGATTACGAGCTATAGGCCTTTTCATGTTTCTTACAGAACTCGCCTGATTAAATGAATCAGTAAAATATGCATTTCCATAAGAGTCCATAGTATTTGACGGTATGTTATTAAATTCATCGTCATCACTTAGTTTAGCTTTATTAAAACCTGATCCTGGTATTGAATTATGATTATCGACGAACGGTGGGAATGTTTCTAAAGGCTTATTGAAATTAAATGGTGCTGTTTTTGATACGGTTGGCCTCTTTACAGTAGACTGTAAAGATTCAAAGGCCTGATTTTCATGTTCCGAAGATAAATCTTCTCCTGGGAAATGTTCAGAGGATGTTTCATGAACTCTGTGACTGACTGGCGGAAAAGATACGCTGTACCCTTCGATATGACAGGAACAGCAAGTTGGGACCTACAAAATAGTTAATGGCAATTTATATATCTAGATTCTAGAGTAATGTTGGATTCGAATGTGAAAAATGTAATAAATATATATAATTGTTTTTTTTTAAAGAACAGGAAGGCGGACGACCATATGGGGCCACCTGATGGTAAGAGCTCACAAAACGCTCTAAGACATTGGCACTGTGAGAAATGTTAACCATCGCTTACATCGCCAATGCGCCACCAACCTTGGGACCTAAGATTTTATGTCCCTTGTGCCTGTAATTACACTGGCTCACTCATCCTTCAAACCTGAACACAACAATACCAAGTACTGTTGTTTTGCGATAGAATATCTGATGAGTGGGTGGTACCTAACCAGACGAGCTTGCACAAAGCTCTACCACCAGTATCTATTATTATAAGAGTGCCCATCTGAAATAGTTCTAACGTAACTCAGAGTCGAAACTTTTACATCATATAATTTAACAGTAGAATCATGTAGTTTTTTAAATTATATAAAAAGGTAAACTTCAGCTCACTTTGAATATATCCATATGTAATCCATTTTGTTGATCCCAAGTCAGAAGTCTATGGTAATTATAAACTTGGACGCACTTCGATTTAAAATTGTCAGTCAAATAAGTGCACGACTCCTTTGGTTTTCTGGAAAAAAAATAGTCTCTTTAGCTTATACCATGATCGTGTAATAATACATAAAATAACACGAAGAGGCATGCAACATTGTCCTAAGGTATAATAACATTTAAGGTAACAAAAAGCTTTCTTTGTAGAAACTTATCAAGCATTTTGCTTGATAAATTACCACCAAGTCTTGTGGAAAGTGAAGACAAAGAATTCTGGAAGTATGCACGTGTACATATCAAGCCTTCTAATGTTGATATAATGAATCACTAAATATTTAAAATAATAAAACACTACGCTATACTTTTTGTACTAAAAGTAGCTTAGGTATTAAAACGAGTTAAGATTTTTTAACAATCTTACTCTGATTTGTCCTAATATGAGAGCGTAATAAATTTATTTTATATATATAACCAATATATTTAGATCGCTTCGTCACTAGTAAGTTTCATTCAACGTGTATACACATGCAACTACTCCTTCAACTTTAATATTCAACCTACTTACAAGCATTTCTCTAATCTCAATGTCTGCGTGTGCTCCCCAGTATTTACGATGTATTTCCATTGTCCTGACGTTGCTCTAGCTCGCTGCGGTCTCGCGTACTTCACTGTGCTTGGACACATAAATCCAGCCTCTCCAGCACCGGCGAAGTCACGGTTGGCAGTATCTCCTCGTCTAAGATATAATAAGATATTATCATTTGATCGCTTGACCTGTTTGCTTGTAACGGTGTAATACTGCAATTGTGACTTATATTATTATTATCTATTCGAATAAGTTTGGATGTGAATAAATTAACGTACTTTCACTAGCAAAGTAGTTTTTTTTTTACAATAAAACTTTATTTATTCAAGCCACTTTAGATTTTTTTCAATAGTAAATGTATTTATAAGCGAATATTGGAATTGGAATCATTAGCAATCGTCGAAATATTTATGATGAAAGGAGAAATGTTTCGAACAAAAGAGATTTGCATTTATTTATTATAGAATCACTTCGATCTTTTTAATTAATTTACTTTGGTAGACGAGCGAATCGGTCACATTCTCAGACTACTACACACTACACAAACATTTCTACAAACATTTCTTAAAGCGTCAATGCTCCGTCAAACAAATCTAAAATGTTATGTCCCTTATGCTAATTGTTTTAGCTTATTCATCATTCAAATCAAGAGAGCTATTTATCGTATTAATATTTGGCATGAAACTCTTCGTCTATGGATGATACCTAATCAGACCTGCCCAAAGCCCTCGGTAACCTGTAAATGTCCCACTGCTGGGCTAAGGCCTCTTCTCCCTTTTTGAGGAGAAGGCTTTGGAGCTTATTCCACCACGCTGCTCCAATGCGGATTGGTGGAATACACATGTGGCAGAATTTCAGTGAAATTAGACACATGCAGGTTTCCTCACGATGTTTTCCTTCAGAAAAGCACGAGATGAATTATAATCACAAGTTAAGCACATGAAAAACTTCAGTGGTGCTTGCCCGGGTTTGAACCCACGATCATCGCTTAAGATTCACGCGTTCTTACCACTGGGCCATCTCGGCTTACAAAGCCCAAAGCCCTGTAACAACTAAATAAAACTCTATGACCAGTTGGGAGACTTGAGAAATGCTATGTTCTTCTTACAATGGTAATACATATGGACAAGAATGTATCATACGAAACGTAATCGTTGCCGTTAAGCTATCTCCTATTGTACTAAGACAACAATCCTGTTGCTTTTCAGTCGAAGTTGGATTTGAATAGAATCGGAATAAATATCGTAACCGTTATAAATTAAATTATAACTGTCATCCAGTTACGATTCAACTGAGGTCTATTTTTGTAAGGAATTGGAATTTGGGAAGGTATCGTAACAGTTTTAAAGTAGTTGAATTGGCCCCCAAGTTTCCTATTTATATATAAAACATTTATATGTATAACATAGAAATATGATTTCGTAAAATAATTGAAACATCGTTTACCTGTTAGACACTAGATAATGGTCAGCAGTGTACTTCGCTTCCTGAGCAGCTGTGATACCGTCCACGGCGCCTTCACCCGGATCCTTGTAATCAGCTAGCAATGCTCCAGCCGCTGCTTTGTTCCTGCGGATGGACTGCACTATTGCTTCTCTGAAAATAGTAGTTTTATTAAATAAATTTTTTAATTATATTCAAAGTATTACACGCTAATATAACCCTACTGAAATAGCCCATTGGTTATAAAACCCGGAAATTTCAGGTTCCAACCCGGAAATGTATCATAGAGTTTTCATGTGTCAGTTATGCAAAAAAACATCGTGAGGAATCTGTCTGTTAAAAGGCGAGTAAGCATTAGTCCAGCTATGGGAACATTACAGGATGTTAATTTTATCATACGTATAAATATAGTATGTACTATTTTATTTCTATCGTAACTTTACAAGATCCTCTTCATGCTAAAATTACATACAAAACTTGGCTATAAAAACACAACAACAAAAAACGTTACTTTTAAAATTCCCTACATTACGAATCAGGTTTTGCTTTTCAAACTGACCAGTGACATATCACTTTCGCTTTTGTACGCCGTTCCGACACGGCAAAGATTATATTTTTATTTACTTTTGCCTTCGTTTGTGATCTACTTCTTAAGTCGTTGACCTATGTTTCTTTGTTTTTGCATATGATTTAATTTTATAAATAGTCAAATATTAATTATGTATGAATAAAGTAATCAGACAAAATGTAAGGATTTTGGATTTTTTTTTTATATTTCTCTTGAAAAGTGATTTTAAGTCTTTAGATTAATTATCTTGGCTTTTCCATGTACAAAAGTTAAATAGGTTTTACTTACGTAGGATAATCATCAGAATGTAAGCACAAGGTGTTGGTGAATAGCTCGCATTTCGATTGATCGCTGACTACAGGTAATTTTCTAGCTGGCATCGGTCTGCGACGAATGAGGGGACCAAGAGTCGGTTCAGCCGTTGTCCGACGTGATGCGGGTGATGGTTTTGGATACATACCACGACGTATTATGTTGCCTGCAAATTTATTTTAAAAAATCACTATTAAATATTTTACCTTGTCAATGATTTTATGACAGCTTCAATTTAATATTTCATAAGATCATTTATAAAGTCAACGGAAGGAAATTTTGATACGTTTTTTGTGATATATCGTTTTATTTATTTATTTTTTATTTACCTTTTCTGTCCATATATCTATTTAACGAACGAAGTTTCTCGGGCACAGGTAAGTCTTGGATTAGAGTCATATTGGTCGCGTTTACTGCTACATCCATAGTGCTGTTATCCATGGCACGATCGATATCGTCAAATCTTGATTTAATAGTAGCTTCTGTTGTCAAAGATTGTGTTCTTGTGCGATTCCCCTGGAAATTTGTTAAAAATATGCCTTTTTAGTAATTAACTTCTAAAAATTACAATTGTTTCCATAACTTATAAAAAGGTCGTAAATTAATATTAATAATTAACTAACGGATATAATATACCGCTTAACAAAATTATTGCAACTATTTTCTAAATTTGAATTCCTGGTGACACTTAACCTACCCAATGAAACTATTCTTAAGCGAAAATAATAAAGTAAGTGAATTAGCAGCATCTAAAATATTATTTTAGTAAAAGAAACGCAAAAAATAATAATAATAAATATATCAAAACAATTGCAAAACTAAAGAATTATGCATAATATTATAAATACTCACAAAGTTAAGAATGAATTATTGTCAGTAATAATTTTAAGAAAATATGTTAGAGTATATTCTTAAAATTAACAATTTAAATAAGATAAAAGGCTTAGTTTGCAATAGTAAAAGTCGACTCATATTTTAACAGCCTCGTAGCGCAATATCGAAAGTGCAAACAATGACTGATTATCTGTAAACAGAACTAATTCACAAATCTCGTTGTAGCTTTCATCTCATTTAATAATTCACATAAATATTAAGCCTTAGCCTAGCCTTTTTAAGAACTTATATATATAACATCTAGTGACATTCGACTATAGATATAAACACAAGAGTTAGGTAAATAATAATTTATATCGAATGGTTACCGACACATTAACATTTTAAAGATGGATATTATAAAGTACAACAAATTAGCAAGTTTATCGAGAAATCAATAAAAATTAATATCATCCATGTCTCGATAAACTAAGAGGACTTAAAAAAGACCATTATTTTATAAGGCCATCCATATTAAATGTATCTATCTGTTTTGTCTTAAAAATTAAATCAATTTTAAATTTGCACCTTCAATATCATAACTGTATTTTTTAGGATTAGAACTATTAGTAAGATATTGATGTTAATCAGGAAATTTAGAGGGTATTTTGATAACGAGGAGGTAAAGCATAATATCGTTAGAATTAGCTATGTTACAATACTTGAATTGAATGATCGGCCTGAAGTTATAAGATCATGTAAAATTGTATT
Source organism: Nymphalis urticae (assembly GCA_905147175.2). Lineage (NCBI taxonomy): Eukaryota > Metazoa > Arthropoda > Insecta > Lepidoptera > Nymphalidae > Nymphalis > Nymphalis urticae. Next base: position 9,040,076 of record LR989987.1, on the reverse strand, counting down.
AAATAATGATAATGAACTACCTAATTGTAATCGTAATCATAATTGTAATAAATTACACGTTTGGTCCGCACACACTGTTATTGTTCCTATAAACTTAAAAAATATACTTGCACAGACAACGACTAATTTCTGACTATATTATTTTTACTTTATTTTTTTACTCGTATTAATACTTACATTCTCATCTATATCATAATCATCAAGTGTAATGTCTTTGGGTTTATCGTTTTGCGTGTGATTTGTTATTTTATTTTCTCGTGCATGTTCTTTGATTGGGTTTGTTGAATTTATTTTAAATGGTATTCTTTGTGATCTTGTTCTGAAGTTACGATATTTTTGTATGATGGATTGTGTGGTTGTACTTGATTCGTTTTCTTGTCCACTATCGAATAAATCACTATTAAGTGATGTGTCTTCGTTAAATGATCTTCTTTGGAATAGTGCTTGTGGAGTTTTAACTTCGCGTGGTTCTTTACCAGGTCTCATCGAACGACGAATCAAATTAGCCGTGTCCAATAAAATTGGTAACATTAGATCCGAAGCGGTGTTGTTATTGAACATTGATCTCACCTGAAACGAAATTTAATATTATTAATAAACAGGCAATCCTTAATTGTGCAAAAATCCTCTACAGAATTTTTTATTTTTATACAATTATGCAAAAGCTCTAATTAGAATTGTTTTTTTGTGTTTTTTTTTTTCAAAAACAGGAGGTACGTTTTCTTTCATTCGATCCATTATGTTTTCTTCCTTGATTCTGGTAGATCAGCAGTCCGATTCTGCATTTATAAGATATAAATCTTCATTTTATCAAATAATATTTGAAATTATCTTATTAATGATCCAATTGTTTGTAAAACACTCTGTTCTGAGATAAAAACTTATGTAAAATTTGATATAGAATTGTCTAATCTAAGCTATTGTGAATTACACTTTATTCGACGGTCATGCGAAAATCTACTTCAAATAGTGGGACAGCTTTCAAGAGCTCATTATCAACGGAACAATTCATTCATCAAATTTAAATTTAAATTCCACTTTTTAGAATTATAATCTCTATATTTATGTAATTAACGACTGTTATAGTATGTATGATGTCTCTCGAGTGGCCTACACCGCTAGTTTGGTAAGGTCACTTATTTTCAAGATTCTAGTTCAAGTTCTGTAGCATATTGTTTTATATTATCAAATATTACAATGGTTAAGCGTGAGAGGTCAGTTTGTTTAACTACCGTGAGATCGATTCCCGCCGGCGCGTAATTCGGCTCTGTTTGATAACAATAACATTGTCTCATCAAGGTCTTATAAACATATAATACATAGTATTTAATACTAATTATGTTCATTAAAGAAAAGATATTTAATGACACAGTTATATTAATTTGAAAATAAAATTATAAGTCGATAAAACAGTAATTATATTTTAGAATTTATGATAGATAAAGTATATTACACTTATTTATAGTCAGAAGAAGATAATACAATTATCCATCGTTAGAAGAATTTGTTCATGCTGTTGTTAAAATAAAATAAAATGTTGAATTTCGATTTTCGTATTTTTATAAATATCATAGTTTTTTATATCAATACGTGCATGACATATTTTCTTGCAAGAATTTTTAATTGCTATTGCAATTGCAACATTATGGTCAACAAATAAAAATTGTAACATGCATTGACGATGGTCAAATAACTTATAAGAAGACAAAAATTCACCTAAAAATAGAAGTGCTTCATGAAATTTTTATTTCTAATTTCTATTTTATAATATATGTATATCCGCATATATAACTAACATTCCGCATGACTTGGACGATAAAACCGATACGACCGAAAACAATTCAGGCGCAGGATCAACATGCTTGTCGAGGTATATGATTGTAAAAATTGGACTTGCAGATCTTCCAATAACTTTTTAGTGACCCGACTTAAGTTTTAAACCTATAACTTCGAGATCTTTGCCCATAAATACTAGCTACTATGACAACGAAGCTGTCAAACATTTTTATTACCTTATGAAATATAACGGTATTCAATCTTCCTTCGCTTCACTCACTAGTCATCTTAATTGAGTGTATGGTTGAATATTTATGGGAAGGAAATAGTTGGGCGCCGCTCATCTGTGTCGAACGTGACACTTCGACGTAAGAATTTTTATCATCAAATTGATGTCTTATAAAGCATTAAGCTGAGATGACTCAGTAGTTAGATAGACTGATTGGTAGCGCAGCAGAATAAAACCTGAGTCCAGCAATGAGACATTTTAAGGTTGTTAGTTTATTTCATTTTGCTACAAATAAAAATGTAATGGTTCTAACAATTATGTATAGATATAATGTACTTAAAACGGGATAAGGAAATGTATTGTATTGATTACTAATACATTATTTTAGATAAAATGTGTTTTGTCCACGACCTTGCCCGCTTGTGAGTTGGTGGGTACGCTATGTCCTTTTCTGGACCCTGACATGCATATATGCAAAATGACGTAAAGATCGGGTGAGTAGTTTAGATATGAAAACAAATAAACTCACTTTTGCATTTATTATATTGGTTAGGATGGATAGATCTTATAAGCTATTTTGAGAAGGTATATACCTTCCTACCTATAAATACGTTACTTGGAACATTGAGTACATTGGCACTTTAAGTAATATAATAAAATAACACCAAGACACCGCCAACCTCAGATTCTAAGACGTTATGAGAAATGACGTGTCGTGTCTATCATATCAGTGATTCACTCACCATTCAAAGCACAGAAATACAAAATGTAATGTTTAGGTGGAACGTGGTGGCTAAATTAAATTGCTTGGTGATAACATGTAATAACTTATATACTAGTCAATACATATAACAATTATATCTTTCATATCTATTTTCTCTTAATAAATATGAGCAAAAACTATTAGTATTATTTATAATGTAAAATAAATAATATGTATAAATAACATATTATTACTTAACACAATAAATAATACAATTCAGTAAGTGTTTTAAAAATAAACTACGTAAAATACTTATTAAATTTAATTTCAAAATAATTTCATTACTTATTAAAATAAACTTATTATGAAAATATAGAAAAAAATTAATCACATAATTGTCTATTTCATAATATTGACAAAAAACTGACAAATGTTTTACAATAGTGTCTAACCTAGTTTAGATTTCAGAAATAAGACTTCTCTTTTAAATGTTCTGTCTGATTAAACCTTTTTACTGTTGCAGTACAAGTGAACAGTAGCAACTACAGCAGTGTAATTCTGTAAGAGCTCACTTCATTACTCACCCGTGATATATTGACAGCCGACTTATAATGATATACTATTTTGATGCATGTGTTCTTGAATTGTTATAATTATTATGGTACCTATTTGATATGTAAGATAGCTTAAGATACGATGGGTTTGATATGCAGTAAAGACAAAAAACCCGTAATAAAAAAGATTAAAAAATATATATTATGGTCAATGTCGTATATATATCACGTTCTGGCATTTTACAATCAATTTTTGCGGTGAGTTTAGTTTGTTCTTTCAATATAGCCCTACACCTCACCGGTCATGAATAAAATTGATATAGAACATAAGATTATATCTCGGTGCTTGTATCTTTTACGTGTAATAAAGTCCAATTGCCGATGTTATAAAATTATTTGTTGGATATTCGCATTGTAATAAATATAAGCTCTCTCTTACACCTTCAATAAACTACCAAGTTACCAACCAATATTTGGAAGGTTATTAATATAAGTACTTTAATGTACACTCACAAACATAATATAAAAACATGTTGAGGAGAGAAAGTGTTGTCAACGGACGGACCTATTGAAATTGCCTATTAATAATCTCTTCCAGATAATCCGAGTGTAAAATCATTAAATTGAATTAAATCAATTCAAATTCAAATATATATATAATTAAATTATATTACATTAAATGAATTAAATTAAATCAGACAAAATAAATCAAATTAAATCACATTAAATGAAATCAAATTAAATTTAATTAAAAATAAATCAAAATAAAACAATGTATTGATTGTAATTATTGTCGATTTACACATTAATATATCTTAAAATATTTAAGTTTTGTTTAAACACTTAGTAGTATCATAAATACAAATAAATGCATAACTATTTTCAATTGCGCCGGAGTCGCGTAATAAACAATCTACTCGGTCTAATTGACGCTGTACAATACATGTGAGAATTTACATCGCTTGACAAAAAAACGACCCCGTTCCGGATCTCGAATGAAACTCGCGGATGGAAGACAATTCGATACACTTCGTTGAACAATGCGTTTATGTTGAAAACTATTTATTGAAATTGCGGAGATTTTTATTAAAATATCGATTGATTGAAATATTAACAGAAAATTAATGCAAATTTCAAAATTCGTATTACATTGCACCAATATCTTTGCAACAATTCTGTTTTTCATTGAAACTTGAAATATTGAAGAAATATCTGCTATAATTATAATGCAATTACTTTAAATAGATAATTATTAAATCTTAAGCGAAGATATTAACCTAAATTAAAACTGAATCTCAGATAATATTAAAAATTAATTAAACTTTTATAACTCGACGACATAGATACTAGTCTCGTATCTAATTTTATATTTGATTTTCACTGTTTTTAGTATTCTAATTTTAATTTCAAGCTTACGAGTACTTAGAGAAACGAATAGTATTTTTTTAAACATCAAATTAAAAGTAAAATCACTGATCGCGTTTCCAATTCACACAGAAATTGCAACATGATTAAACGTTGAGAGTAAAAAGTTTAACACCTGTGGGAATAGATTTCGCTAGTATAAATGTCGTAAAATGATAGTTTATAATTTTTTGTCGGCCTGCCGTGTAACAAATGAAAACCTTTGTGAGTGTAAAATTTACACAAGTTGTAAAAGTATTCATAATCTTTTATTTTTACGAACTTGCACAAATGTAATGACCATTGAAATACGATTAATGTTATACGCTTAATAAAATGTTTTTTTTTTTCTTAGCAATTTATTATCTAGATTTCAACCCCCTTAGCCCAGCAGTAGGTCATTTGCAGGATGTTACTTTACTTTTTCTATACGGGTTTTCCTCAAAATACTCTTATGAAATCTTTACATTACATACAGAAACGCCTGTGAATGTCCCACTGCTGGGCTAAGGCTTCCTCTCCCTTCTTGAGAAGGTTTGGAGCTACATGTGGCAGAACTTTATATTACATAATAAATGTTATTTGACGTTGCATTTGTTATACTAGCATTGAAACAGAAATGAATTGCCAACCCTGGTTTAGTGTGTAGAACTCTAGGTTATCCCAAAAAAAGCGCGGAAGGTGCTGACGACAATATTATTATGGTAATAATAATAAAGAAAACGTATAATATGTAATTTTTTCCAATCCAGACAAAAACTCATCATTTGATTAGTATAAAACTTTCACATAAGTATAAGTATTGTCAACTCAACGTAATTACGCGCTTTTCTAGCGAGCTATGGGAAAACTAAGAATTTAAAAGGAGATTCATAGATCACAAAAAAAATATCTACAAAACAGTTTGAGGTAGTATATAATTATGTGTATAGTTGGGAGATTCCTTCATACTATTACTGGCTAGATAGAAAAGAAAAGCGCTCTACAATACGCATATTGGACGCATTAATCTTTTGGGTTCTCGGACTGTGAGGTCATTATTGGCGCTACTTGTACTTTGTTAAAAGTGTTTGTTTTGTTTTAATAGGACTAGACTTACTGAGTAAGTATTTTACTTCAATTTATATAAATAGGTGTTTGATTTATAAAAAGATTCGATGTGATACTTTCGGATGGTGGTGGTAAATTGCTTAAGTTAATTAATTAATTATTATTATTTTTTAACCTATTTAACTCGTTGGTATTCTCGCTTTAAAGGAAAAGCGTGAATACGTCCAAGTGACCGACTGGCCGACTATAATAATAAATATTTTGATGAGATCTATTTCACAAGTATGTATGTACATATCATTATATAAGAAGAGAAAGTAGTACTAAATTATAAAATTTTTAACTGTTAATAATATTTACTGTTAGGAACGGATATACGGCAGCTCGTCTTATATTAATTAGCCCGGTTATGAAACATTGCTTAGCATGACTATTATATAAAGTGATTCCGAGTATATTATTACTGATCGGAACTGATGTGTTCTGATACAGGGTAGTCTACTACTACTAAAAGTTGGTTCCTGCTTTAAACTTGCGAGTTACTGAAATAGACTATTTTTATTTATTATCGCTACAAAAAGTATACGCCGATATTTATGTAATTTTAATAAATAACTTGGGAATTTTTGGCAAAATAATTTTTTTTCATAAATTGTTACAAATACGATACAATATTGTATGTGAACGGTACTGTCCTTTCCTGCAGTGCTGTTCTGTAAAAACTCACTTCATTACTCACCCGTGAAATTTTGACAACTGACTTATATGTAGGTGATATACTATTTTAATGCTTGTATTTTTTAAATGTTATATGACATTTCACGACCGTTTTCTGGGGTGCGTTTCGGGTTTTTTCTTACATATTAGCCCTCAAGCACGGAAGTGTCAACCACAATCGGTCAAAGTTTCAACTCAATCGGATTAATGGTGACAAAACCCAAACGCAAACGCAGAGATTAAGATAAAAGAAAATGACAGATGTCATTTTTATATAAGAAGGTTGGCTTCGTTTCTTGATTTTACAGAATTGTAAGATAAGCTTTTATTAGTATGATTGTCTATCTCTTCTCTATTACACGACCAATCATAATTTATGTGTATAGTGTACACACATCTACAATAATGTATTAATTTGGATTTTATAATATGAATATATATTATCTGTGTATCTATCCATCTTTCATCTCGGCGCGAAGTGAAGACGTTGTGTGTCCATAGCGAGCTGATATATAAAATATAATATTTATTATTTAATTATTAATACCGATATTACGACTTGAGTTAAAGCGCGGTTAAAGGGTGAACATTACAATATGTATTATAAGTTATCGACCTCGATCACTTCGATATCTTTGCAATTATATTCCCATTGAACATTATCATCGTTAGCAAAGAGCAGATCATGTCTAAGCGAAGTAAACTGTGTGCATTAACATTATCCATGATAGAAGAAAGGTAAATACGCGTTTCATCCATCTCATGCTAATCCATCATGTCTAGTAAACATTATTATTATATAATGTAAATGATGGATAATAGGTATTTCTGGGATTATGCATTCTTTACATAAGGGTTGCCAGCTAATATTAAAAAAAAAAATTTTTTTTCTTCTTAAAAGGACAAAAAGTATTTGCAAGAAAAACAAAGCATATAATGTTCACTTTGTTACACTTCCGATTTATTACTTTCTATGCAACTAGGAGGCATATATCCGAAGCGCTAATGATTTCTTTTTAATCAAACCAATAAAGAATTCAACTAACATAATATTTGTTATCGACGCGAGATTTTATCCAAGAGCCACATCAGTACATAGATATTTTTATATCTACCATATTAAAAGTACATATGAAAAATATATTTAATATAATTGTAGTTACTATGACAGTAATAAAAAGTATCTCGATACGCATATCGGTGACAATTTATATATCGTTATACAATCATACTTTCCAGTTGAAACATCCATACATTGTGAAAGTATTTTTTCATACCATTTAATTACAGAAAAGTATAAATGATTTACTTTATTAGAAGTTATAAAATTTTAAATGTAAACAGGAATATAAAATAATCTCGATTTCATTTATTCCGTTATTTGGCACATGGCGCAAAACGAAAAGTCATAAAATATATATTTTAGTACGTACTAAATTGTTTAATTGGTAAATTATATATGTTTTTTAAATGTAATAGGTCTAGTATATGGACGACTAAACTAGAATCAGCATGGAAAATACAATTTTGCGTGTTGTTTTACGCAATTTTATATTTTTGAGTCATTTTATTTTTCTCTCTCGCTACAGGTGGACTTTCTCAAAGAATTACTAGATCCATATAGGAATTAACTAATTACTGTCTTGCATACTTAGTCTTTGTGATCTGAACTAGGTACTAGCTTATAAATTTACAGATTCCGAGATCTCAGTTTCGATTCCAGTGCTATAAAATGAATTGGGTTTTTCTATCGATAAATTTTCAGTAGGAAGAAGTTAGGACACTTCCTATAAATTTATTTCTGTCGTATTGTCGTCCTATCGGATTATGAGAGAATAGATAATGCACCTGTGTTAGCTGCTAGCGCTATAAAATGTTCACTGCACAGTTGGCTGGTCTTTGAGATCAGTTACCGTGGACGAAATTCGTTCAGAACATCATGAACTGCTGATTAGACGACAATATTAAAATAAGACATAATATAATAAATATCAAAATATGTAACAATAAATATAAGCATATAATATCAAAAAACGAGACAACGTAGACCAAATATTTATCCTTATATTTATTTATAAATTAGTGTTTTATTCAAAACTTTATTACATAATATTTCATTTTCGCTCTTTTAGAATAAGGCATGAACGATTAGTCCATAAGTACTGAAATCTATAAATATCAAATATTTATAAATATGAAGTATTATAAAAACCTAGGTCTGTTTCGAGATACTAAACAATGATTTATTAAAAATAATAACCCATTAACCGGCATCAACTTAGCCAAAAGGCTCACACTCATGAACATTTATTCAATATTCTTCTTACTTTATTTTTATTGTTTAAGTATAACTCAATAACTTAATACCACGTACTTAATATACTATATAATTTATACTTAGATTACATTGCATAGATATCTCACATCATATATTATCTAGAGCTTGTCTGTTGATAGATCGTAATGATTTTACAAAACAGCATTTATAATAAGGAATGTATAGATTACCTGAGATAGACTTAGTGGCTGCCGTCCAGGTGGTGTAGTTACTTGACTCGCGACTAATGACGCGAGTGCCACCCGCTGGTTTCCAGACATCGCCCTGATGATTGGAAGGATCTGCGCGAACTTCCCAACATGGTCCTTCCTCTCCAACGCTCTTAACACAGCATCCCTTATCATGCCTTCCTTGTTCTTCTTGGTTTTATAATTCTTTACTAAAGCCTTCTTCGTTGTTACTTCATCGTTGAAATGTGAACTATCTGCTTCCAAAGAATCTAAATTGTACTGTGGTCTATGCGAATTTGTTACGCCGTTAGGTTTAAGGATCCTGATGGGAGGTTTGACGACCGTCTCGTATTGCCTCGATTCCTGTGCTATTAACAGTTCATTTGGCTCAGAAAACTCAAAATCTTTCAAATCGTCGGCGTTTGAAATAGCCCAGAGTGCTACCAATAAATAAAGTCTAAAATTCGCCATCGTATTCAATATCAAACCCTAACTGCAATATAGCATTATTGTATAAGAGCACTAAACACAGAACACCGCCTATTCACATATCAGTCTTTTTTGTTTAGGCAGAGATGCGCGCGCGCAGCTTTCTGCCTCGCAGCCGAATGAGCGCGTGCGCGGTAACCACACGCATACAACTCTCACGTATTTACAGGTGTCAGATAATACCGGAACTCTCAACTTTCTCCCATCCTAGGGTCAAAATGCGACCTATCAAAAGTGCAAAATCACCCTTAAAACGTACATCGTCAAAATAATTGCATATACAAATCGATGACGAACAATACAAAACAACACAAACAGATTGAAATGGAATACATCTGATAATGTATCATATTTCCAAAGTCATAGAAATCACTTTTCTATGACTCAAAGTATTATGTATCGTTTGTAAAGAGATGCTTTCACAGAGTTACGTCAGTTATGAAAGCCTTCTATGTGTCGATAATATCGAAACTATTATTAGCTTTGTCATTTATAAATGGCGATATGTTTTTTTATGTGACGATTATGAGTACAATGGAGTTTAGAAGATGACAGCAAATATAATAATAACATGCTTAAGTTTTCTGATTTCCTACACTAACATAAAACTTACAGCATTCAAAGAAAAATAAAATTTACAAACAAAACAACAACAATAAAATAATAATATAATTTTGTTCTAAAATACAAATTGCAAATACTAGCTTTAAATAAATTATATAACATAAAAAGGCATAGATGATAGAGTTTATTTATTAATATACAGCTATTTTTACTGGTGGTAGGGCTTTGTGCAAGCTCGTCTGGGTAGGTACCAGCCACTCATCAGATATTCTACCGCAAAACAGCAGTACTTGGTATTGTTGTGTTCCGGTTTGAAGGGGTGAATGAGCCAGTGTAATTACAAGCACAAGGGACATAACATCTTAGTTCCCAAGGTCAGTAGGGCATTGGCTATGTAAGCGATGGTTAACATTTCTTACAATGCCTTTGTCTATGGGCGTTGGTGACCACTTACCATCAGGTGACCCATATGCTCGACCTATTCTATAAAAATGAAAAATGCGTTTCGATAAAATATTTTAGAATATTACTACTGTAGCTATATACCTAATATATATATATATATATATATATAGCAAGTATAGCAAGCATATATAGCAAGTAAGTAAATACTTACCGTACATTGAATAATAAGATATTCTTTCATAATTGATTTTCATTTCAGCACACAATAGCTTATAAGCGGTTACGGCACTTCGCACTTTCCTTTTAACCGCAGATTGACCCGACCGCATTATCAGTTTTTGTAATTTGATTTTATACATGATGTTTAAAATAAAAAAAGCCCTCAACAAAAATAATTTAACCATTGAAACATTTTAAAATTATGTTAATTATTAATTAATCATTTTATAATTGGCGTTAAACTACATTTTAAAAATAAATTCAAAGTGTATTTCTTGTCAAAGTGATTTATTATTTACTCCTCTTTTAATTGGAATAAGCTATTTTGATTGGCATATAAATTAGCACCTTCGACTTCGCTGAAGCTAGTTAGGTATAACAAAGATTACTGAGTATAACCAAGTTATTACAAATATTTTGCCTGTGCGGTCAAAAATACTAATAATCTAGTATTGGTCTGTAACAATTCATAATCTAAAGCAGGAGGAACAAAGATAAAAGAACAAATTTGAATCGACATGACATCATTGGCAGAGATCTTAAAAACATTCTATGGTAATCATTTTCTATGAGAATCATTATGGATACGGACTTAGATACGAAAGTAGATATAAGTAGTTGTGTTTTTTTTTAAATTATGTATGTATATATACCTACTAGCGGACTAAGCAGACGTCGTCTTGCCATACAGATATCTGTTAATTTGGTGACACATCGACAACAGCGCCACCTACCGCGTCCAATTGTTTTCTCAAACCACCCAGAAACCCATTGAAATGTACATACAAAATTTCATCCAAATTGGTCCAGCCGCTTTGTAGAAGTTAGGTGACAAAACACGTACAGAAGAATTATAAATATGAAAATATTAGTAGTACATACGTAATATATCAGAACTACTTAGAAATCGCATGTATAAAGTTTGCTTAGCTGACTCCTCTTGCCATCGGAATATTGTATATGTATAATATTAATCTTATCTTACGTTTTTGCTAAATAACGTAAACATTTCTAAATCAAACATAAAATGAGCACAATAAAGATTATATTTTGAAATATAATAGCGGGGATCACTCTGTAAGCGAATAATTCAGGGAACAATGGTTCAAAGCAAAGAAAGTAACAAGTCATACCTTTAAACCGCAGACGTTTAATTTTAATATATTTTCGTCTTTGGTTCCCATTTTGCTATAATATTGAATGAACAGACAATCTAATTAACCCTCTATCTTGTAACTTTTAGAGACGAAAATCAAATAACGTATTTGTCATATTAACGCTTTTCAATATTTCGAAATCAGGCATTACTTTAAATGATTATTATCTATGACATTTCAAGATTAATTTCTCTCCTTCAGAAATATTTAAATTAGTCAATGATTTATCTACCTAATTGCAGTGCAACATTAGTTAAGAAATTTGTTTTATTTTTGCATCATTATTGCTTGGAGTTGTTTTGTTTTTACCGAGTTCTTCTATATCCGTTACTTTCTCATTATTCTTTTTTCTAAAAAATCACTTAACTTTTACGGAATATTTAAGAATGTAAGTTTTTTTAATGAAAATAAGCCCATGCGCTACCTGAGAGTAAATGGTGACATTGACAATGTGACAAATATTCACCAACATTTTCAACGTCAATGAACCAACATTGCGAAGAATGTTATGCCCCTTGTGCTTGTAGTTACACGGACTCACTCACTCACTCACCCTTCAAACAGGAACATAACAACACTAAGTAGTTTGGCGGGAGAATATATTTATGATGAATGGTAGGTACCACATACCCAGAAGGGCTTGCACAATGCCTTAACACCAAGTAATTATAAAAACCACAAGTGTAAAAACATTAAAAAATCACACATTTTTTATTAATGCGGTGTACGCTTTGTTGTGAAGTACAATTCAGTGAGTGTATCACACTTAAAATAATATAAAAATGTGCGATATATAAAATACGTATTAAATGTATATTGTGTGTGTAGCCTGTGAAAAAAATTAACATTAATTCCGTTTTATAACATTTTTTTTATATTTTCACGTAAAAATAAATATAATTAGGAAGATGGGCTTTTTTATGATCTCAAAAAAATCATATTTAAAATATAAAAAATACTGGCGAAAACATTTTTACGATATCTGCAAAATTGAAGTTCTAACAATTTTTTTTAAGTTACGAGTTCTTAAATTCTTTTCTGGAGCGACCGATAGACGCGTGACGTCAAATCGCCCAACGTCGCTCGATTGCCTATACAATTTCGCCTAAATTTTCGCGTTATTCTTGATTTTATTTATAAAGTACCATAGCATACTAATTTAACTAATAGAACTCAGGAAAAATACTTTTTCCATATATATTATCAACAAAAACAAGTACATATTTTCGTGATGAGCATTTTAATATACGTGAGTACCTTAGTAGTGAAATTTGACGTATTATAAGTTTTAGAATCAAACATTTAATTTTTACAGGCTAGTTATAAGTATTCGTTTAATATAAACATAATTCTAAATTTCAGAATGTTCGTCTTAACGGCCTTGATACGTTGAATACCGATAGTGTTGTAATAAGAGTTTTTATCGATGAAAAATGCATTCCAATGTTAATCTTAGGTTTATTGTTAATCTTGAAGATGATTTGTGAACAACGCCGTAGCAATGATATAAGTTGAAAAAATCAAATTTACCATATTATGTTTCTTTGAAAGTCAAATACGTAGTCTAATATAGTACATATCATAAAAATGTTATTTAAATAGGCTTATAATGGGACTTTTGAATCGCCATGTTACTGTATATAATTAAACGTAAAGCTGCCACCTACTATGCTTCTTTGTATTTTAATCACATGTGCAAATTAGCATCATTCAATGTTGGCAGACGACAGCACTGTAGACGCCTTATATACCGGCCGTGCTAATATTTGTCGGGAATACGTTGATGAGTATAAACTTGTGTCTGAAATAAAAAGTTTTTATTAACCAAAGCCTGAGATTGGGGCCGACCAAACTTGGTACAACTCAACCCCAATACGACACAAACACCAAAATGACACCTTTTGACCGCGATGACTTCTAAAATGACCATCCCCTCAATTTGAAAATACCGCCTCGCTACCAAATCCAGTATCAGGACGTTAAGTTCCGCGGTCTATTGGAAGGTGAAGCCTAAAAGCTTTGTGTGCTCAACAAGGTAAGTCAGTACTTCACGTCAGCTCCTCGCCTAAAATTCTCCAAGGCGAAAACTTGGCCCCACATGGAGTACTGCTCTCATCACTGGGCGGGAGAGATGTCATCACTATGCATGTGGAATGCTTGAAATACATCTGAGAATGCTCTGAGGAACTGTTTAGATTAATTCTATGCGCTGAATTACACAGGACATCGCGTCTATATTCTAAATTCCATCCATACCATCTCGATGTCTGGAAATCCACTACTACAGCGCTATTTTTAAAGCAATTCTGCCATTTCTGCGGAACCATATTGCCCAGTGACTTTTTTGAACCGTTATGACATAGAAACCTTCAAGAAAAGCCTAAGCCTACTCGATCCGGATTCACGATCACGAATCACGGAATCACGATTACACGATCTGGATTAAGGCCGACAACGCACCTGCAAGCACTCCGGTGTTGCTGTCCTTGGACAGTGGTAATCACTTTCCATCAGGAAAGCCTCCTGCTTGTTTCCCCCCCTTTTACATAAAAGAAGGTTTCGTCCAGTAACAGATTATTTAATTAAAAGTAGGCTCCCATCGCTATGAGCGCTACCAATGACATAGTATATATATTTGCATCCTTCACATCCGAGATTGTTGATTTTATTTGCACTATCATTAGAGAAAAATTTACAATAATATGCCGTGGCTCTATATCGTAATTATCGCACCCCGAACTGTGTACGTAAAATTAAAATGTAAGAAATGTATATTATATTCTTTATCGATATTATCTTCTATCGCAAGCGGAAAGCACTAGTATCTACATGAAGAATACGGACTTATTGCCGATCACAGTTATGATCAACTGCATTAATAAAATTGTAAAATAAACAATAATAATAAGCTCACTAACATGTTTCGAGTGATTTGTGAAAGAATCCGCAATCATAATATCGACTTTCGGTAGATTATTTGTTAGTCTATGTGTAAATACTGCTCTTACTTTAGCATAAAATAATATATTAACAGTTGTTCAAAACATATGTGGGGCGTCAAATCACAAAGAAGGATAAAATAAATACGAAATTATCAACGCGCGTATCGCAAAAGAGTCGCCCGCAATAACGAACCGGCGATGTGACGTCATACTCTAAATTCGGACGGAGTAAGAATTATACTAGAACGCCCAAATTGATTTGCTTTTAAAAAAAATGTTTATATGATATAATCATATTTTTTTCACACATGTTATTATAATCGTGTAAAGATTATTAAGGTTTACTAGGAAAAGGTTAATTATAGAAATATTTTGTAATTTTGTGCATTTTATTAAAGAGCATTCCTGACATAACAGAAAAAAAACGTAGGAAGCATTGTTATAATATTATTAATATGATCTATAAAACTCATTTTTTACTATTTAAAAATATTACATACATTTATTCTTAAGAATTAATAATAGCAGCATCTTAAAACATAACTATAAACATTTAAATTCTCTTTAACAAATGAACGACACGTTCGCCGATCGCATATTATAAATATGACAACATAATTCTTCTCTATTTTATAAAAATATAAAACATCCACTAAACACTCCATGTATATTTTAGTCCCCTGACTAAGAACCATATTTTAAATATAATATTTCAATTAATTACTCGACTTTAAAAGAGAACTTATCTCCACGTTTCGAGCGTCTAATGGAGACCTTTGAATGGTCATATGGCACGAGAAAAACAACTATAGGAACCGAACTACTTCCGCCAACGCACTCAGGCAAGGCTGAGGAAATAGAAGGCGAGCAGCGACAGCGCGTAGAAGGCGCCACTGAAGGCGAGCAGTGCGCGCACCGCCGCCCGCTGCGCACGCGAGCCGCGCCGGCGCGCGCCGTTGTTGTAGCGCTCCGTGTTCAGCACTTTGCGGCGCAGCACTCCGCTCACACCTCGCGCCGGCCTCTTCGCCGCATCCTTTTCAGGCACGCCATACGCCTCATAAGTCGCATAAGCGCCTGACGCTTGCGACGTTCTCGATACGCCGTACAATCGCTCGTCAGCGGACGGTGCCGCACTCGGTAGTCGTGACGGTGACGGCGCCTCATCCGGTAACGCGAACTCAGGGCGCGGAGCCGACTCGGACGCGGAAGTGCGCCGACTCGTCGGTGATTCACGACGCCACCGACGCTCGGCGGTAGATAACCGCGTTCCCAGCGGCTCGACACCTTCCGCCGGTTGACGGTAATCGAGTGGAAGGTATCGAGCTGGATATTCGCCCGGGGCAGACTCGCCGGGACGAGTCTCTAGCGACGGCGCGAAAATGCGAGGGAGATCCCGCCGACCACGACGAAGCGGCGCGTAGCGTGGTGAGAGACGGGGGAGCGGGGCACACGCATCAAACAACACGCCGGCGCGTGGCGCCTGCGTCGGCGGAGGCGCACGCAGCGGCACGTGATGGGCGCGGGCGCGCGGGGAAGCAGGCGGCATTATGCTAAGGGGTAGGCCGTAGCGAAAGTAGCGGTCACTGTACACGACGGTGGATAGCGCTCCGACGCGTGTAGCTGGCAGTAGGTTGTAGACGACGCGTGAGAGCCGCGAATTGCGGGCGCGGCGGCGACGTGGCAGCAGGCGACGCAGGGCGGCGGCACGCCGAGCAGGCGGGGGCGGGCGCTCGTATGGCTCGGCGTAGAGGCGGCGTGGTGAAGGGGAGCGCGGCGCATGGCGCACGCGGCGCGGGCGGCCGCGAAGGGGCCGTCAGTCGGCGGGGAGGGGGCGCGCGCGTCGCGCTAGCTCGAGCTCATGCAGCACCTCAAGCACACAGCCCGAGCTCCATGCCTGCGTGCGGCACGAGTCGGCACAATAGGCGCCACTTGCGTTAGTCAACTCCGGCAAGCCGCGCCAGGGCGAAGAACGTATTTCAGCCACGTGGGGCGCGAGGGCTGCATATACGGCCGCAATCGTCTTTGCATACTGCCCGTTCTCATGGGCGAATGCGAGGCGGGCTCGTAGATAGAAGCCAATCGGCCACACCCACTCTGGACCCTGGTGATAGTTGAATCCGTGCGCGACACTAGGATCGTCGCTGTTGTTAGAGTT
Source organism: Nymphalis urticae (assembly GCA_905147175.2). Classification (NCBI taxonomy): domain Eukaryota; kingdom Metazoa; phylum Arthropoda; class Insecta; order Lepidoptera; family Nymphalidae; genus Nymphalis; species Nymphalis urticae. The sequence continues at coordinate 9,023,204 of LR989987.1, read as the reverse complement.
GTCGTAGTCGCTCCGGTATGCCCAGTCGGCCGGGTCGAGAGTCTTCACGCCAAGCGGACCGAGCAAAAGTCGCTCTACGTTGTCGAGGGCGAGCCAGGCGTGTTTTGGGTCAAAGAGATCGGGCGCAACCGCCATGGCGACGGAGTAGTTGCAGCGCAACTGGTAATCTGCCCAGGGCCGCGTGGCACCGTGCGTATCCTTGTAGATGGCACGACGGTGAACAAGGTCTGGGCGCGCATCAGCCGCTGAAGGAGCGGCCGGCACCCAGAAGTGCCGCTCAAAGGAACGATGGATGCGGTCAGCCCACTGGGCGAAGGTCCACGCTGTGAGCGACCCGTCGCGATGTCTGCGCGCCACACCGGGGTAGGGATAGCGTCCGGCACGCTGCTGAGTCGCCAGCCATGACGCAGCGCTATACGCTAGCGCCACGAGCTCCACGGCGCTTCCGTCGCGTGGAGTGGCAGGCTTGCCGCGAGTGCCGGCCGTTTCCGATGAACCCATCTTGTCCATCCACGTACCGCAGTTGGCGTCGTTACCGCCGAACGGGAAGCCAGTTTCAGGGTCGACGCCGATCTGTAGGTTGAAGCCCTTGTCGGACATGTGCGCGTCGATCTGCCGGCCAGCGTTGCGCTCGCGGAACACGAGACCCTGTGGATAAAGAGCGGTAACAATGACGCCAACTAGACTGCCATAAATTTAGAATAAATCAGGAGAAAGCACGCCGGTCCCTTCAATTCCAGGGTTTACTGAGATTAATTGTTTAATTACCTGGAAATGCACGTCGAGAGCTTCCTGCATGACGTCATGCAACGGCTGGTCCGCAGCGCCGGGCGGTGCTGGCTCGCTGTCGTCTTTGGGAAATATTCGCGATACGGGATCAGTCAGCAGCGAGTAACCTTGAGGTGCTTCGGTACAGTACTGGAATTAATTCATAAGCCGATTAATATTAAAATAATACAAATTATATAAATGATATAAACTATATATTTAAATTATTTACCTGTTTTATGCTCTGCAACCACCACCAAACGGCATCGCGACAGTTAAAACGAGCATTTCGGCCTCCGTCCAACAAATTCGGAATGAGTCCATGTCTGAGACAAGCCGCGAAACCGAGGATATGATAGCGAGCGTCCTGCAAAAAGACAACCATCAATGCTGCTAATAGAAAAGACAGTCTCGTCATAGAATGAGAGATTAACACCGAACCTTTTGACTTACCTGAAAACGGCCAGTCAGCAGAAAATTGCCGCGCAGGGCGATAAAGGTGTCGCGACCCCAGCAGCGCATATAGCCGACGGCGAAGTGGGGTAGGCCGGCCGATAGCGACACCGAGTGCCCGGGTCGCGGCGGGGGCAGACTAGGAGACAACGCTGGCAGCCGCGCAGATTGTACCGCACCCGCCAGCTGCACGCTGGTTAAAGCAAGTGCACGCGACAGACTGCAGCCACGCGCTGCACCACTCATGCGAGCTAACGCCGTGCATTCCACACCCGCGTGCAAGCCACGCATCACCGCCTCGAAGTACGCAGGCACGAGGAAGCGCGGTAGCTCGGCCACCACGCGCAGCACCTCGCGGTAGCGCGCGCCCACTGCATTTAGCCTCGGGTCGCTCTCGAGGCGACGCCACTGGTACTCGAGCAGCCAGTCGCCGGCACGCAGATTGTCGCACAGCGGATGCCCGAGATCGTCGCGCGGAGCCACGTCGTCGAGCAGCGAGATCACACCCTGCAGGCCTGCGTACACGAGCGGTCCGTGGCCGGGCACGTCGTAGGCGCCGCCACCGCAGCGCTCACGCTCCTCGGGCTCGCTACAGTACAAGAGGGCATTGAAGTCAGCGAGGTCGAGCTCGGCGAGCGCCGGCCCGAGGCCGAATGGATCGGCCCGTCCCGCGTGCAGCGCAGCCACCGTACGCCGCAGAGAAGAGATCGCGGCGGCCTGCAGAGGTAAAGTTTTTTTTTTGAGTAATTCTATAGAGAAAGAATGAAAAAGACTCGAAAAAGGGGTTCGACCTGCGGTGCGTGCGGAGACACTCGTACGGCGACGATGGTGCCGGGTGGCAGCGAGTGGAACTCGAGCACGGTGAGCGGCCCCTCGCGGCGTTCGGCGGAAAAAACAGCAGACTGCGCCAGCGGCACGCTACAACGCACGTGCGACTCGTATTCGCTTAGTCCATTGATGTACTGTGAATTTCGGCTGAACGCACCCGGAGGTTGGAATGCGCGTCCCGTGTTTCTGTAACAGCCGACGTATTATAAAAGTTCAACGGGTTTATTAATACCCCGAAAGTTTCATGTCGTTGATTACGTCACCTGTAATCCTTGTGTCGAAGACCGGCCTCGAGTATTATTTCGTCAAGTTGCCCTTCGAATCGTAGAGGCTTCACGTAGCGGCCACCGAATGAGGCGTCCGGTGACGTGAACGCAGTGAAGGCCACCATAATCACCGACTGCGAGTGACATGCATTTCTTAAATTCACATCATTAACAATAACAATATCATAACCATGTACCAAAACATGTTCTTCACCTTTCTAGAGAGTGGTTCATGTCTAGTCACGGCTACAACGTCTGCGTCCATTTGGTCGACGTAAACCTACACCAGATAATTTATAAAATCATAATAACAACAAAAATATGATTTCATTGTTCATCAGGTTTGATTATAAATCAAGCCGACCTCGCTGTATCCGGCGGCGGCCAGCTCCACATGAAGCGCGTTAAGTGCGCGTCGCGCCGCCAACAGCCCCGCCACGCCACTTACACGCCCGTCCAGTCCTTCGTCGGCCTCGGTCTCGCCCCATTCCGCGTAAAGCCGCGTCTCGTCTACCACGTGGATCTGCGATAAAGACGCAAATAGTCAGCGTAGTCGCCACAGCCGGCTTCCCGCTCGCGACACGACACTCACGTGGTGCGGCACCAGCTCGTCGTAACCGCGTGTGCTGCCCGTCGCACAGCAAGCCATCGCAACGAGAGCGGCCGATGGCAGCATGTCGAACACGCTCCTGTTAATTAAAATGATTGCAAAATATGATTATCGCGTCAAGCCTCGCAGACGTACGGCTCGAACCAACACTGATCGAACTAACTAGATGTATTTCGAAGCGGTTTCAGAGTTCGAGCATACCTCTTCTCGAGCGGCGAGGGGTTGTCGTGCGTGAGGTCGAGCAGTACGGCGTGCGCGACGAGCGGCACGGCGAGGCGGCGCGGCGCGCGCAGGAAGGCGCCCACCGCGCGCCCCCCGAAGCGGTGCACCAGCCGGCCCTGCTCGTGCGAGTCCCACGCGCTCAGCGCTTCTGTAACGCGAGGAGGAATGCTCCGTTTCGTTCACTCTGTACTCACGTCAGCCAACGGCATTGTAGCAATATCGGTAAGGTTTTCTCGACATAGCTGTTAAAAAAATGTCAAGAAATTTATTGTTCCTTTTGCTGCATAATAATAGATTACATTATTATGTAAACCGCGCTAATGCATGCTTGCCTCTTGCCAAATATATATGTAGCAGTACGTCGTTACGCACATAGCAACAAGAACACACACACCACGCATGCTGCAATATATGACGTCATCGTTTATATATATATATATATATATATATATATCGTTATATATATATATAATAAATGTCCTCCAGGCCGATTTCAGAAAGAGTTCAGGCGCAGGAACAACGGCTTTACGTGCTTTCCGAGGCACGGGAGTGTACACACTTCCAACTTCGGGCCGCTACTGAGAATTTTCTGATAGAAAAACCCAATAACTTTTTATCGGCTCGACCTGGGAATTGAACCCACGACCTCCGGGTCTGCAGCGTTATATCAAGCCACTAGACCAACGAGGTAGTTGATATATATAATAAACGCATCAAGACTGAGCAACTGAAACATTATTTATGAGATATCCGTCACAACCGAGAGTCCAAGCAGAAGTGTAAAAACTAGCACCTGCCCGTGTCTCCGCTCGCCCGCTTGCATTCCCCTCTTCACCTCGAACCGAAATCACGTGAGCCACCTGGAGCCTATCCTTCAGTTAACTCTTCATATAAAAATCTTCACTTCAATTGGTTTCACTTCTTCAACGAAAACAACTCAACTTGCTGACTTCTTGAAACACGTCTTAACTCCACGTGCCGCCCGAACTAACTGAACGTGACGACGCGATAAAACGAGTATTTACAGAATCAGCCGCACATCGTCGATAGTGGGGAATTAAGCGCGGGTAAAGACGCAAAACAGTTTTTTTTTGCGGCAATCAAAATCCCTACTTTTAATGTAGACGCTCACATTTGTTATTATTTTCATATTTTTACAACTTACATTTTTCTTGTATTCTGATTGGTTAATTTTTAATACAAAAAGTTGTATATACTCGTTCCGTTTTTTAATAAAGCATTCCACCATATTCCACCGTTCTACCGTTCTCAAGAAGTTTTATTTTACTGCTACAACATCAACCCCTAAATATATTTATAAATATGTTTTCAAGTTTGATCCAACAGATACCTTCAAGAAGTCAGAGACAGCGATTTCATTACCTGAATATCTAGAATATATCCCTTACCTCGGATAAGCGAGGTGATTCCGAGGCGGTTCACGAAGATGTTGTCGACGTGGTCCGAGTTCGTAAACAGCTCAGCAACAACATAGAGATCCGGCTTCACGTTGCGCGCACAGTCCAGCATATACTCCGCCACCTACCGTGCTCTTTTGATAAATATCTTTGCTACATGACGCAAAATTAAACTAAATCCAAACATATAATGGTTTATTAGATTTTCAAATATTTTATTTAAGAACATAGCTTATTTAAATTTTAATCTTCAGTTTTGCATGCACGTTCGTATATATACGCTTACTGAATACTTCACAAGTGTTTTATAATTAATAAAAGAAAAATAGAAAAATATACGGTGTTCGATAAAAACTTACATATGACAAAAGTTATTGAAATGCAATTTCATAACTTACGTGCAAGGGCGTCGAGTGACAATTATCTAGTCGAACACCGTCAAAAACTTCAGCCGTCAACTCGACATACTCGCGCATCTGTCCCCAGAGGAAAGGACTGTCTTCCGGTTTGTCACCGTACCTGCGAAGGGTAATGTCAACAATAGCATCGAACACAACAAGTTTAGTTTTTCGGATTTTTCATGCGCACCTAAGCTTGACACTGTCTCCCCACGCAATAAGCTCGCGGCGGATGTAGACGCGTCCCTCGTGCTCGCGAGCCGCGAAGTCTTGCAGCGGGTCCGCGTTCATCACCCAACCGTTGTGCGCCATCACCAACCGCCCAGTCTCGCCGTAGATTATTGCTTCCATATCCGCCAGCGAGCCAAACGCACTCGGAAACGTGAAGTACCTGCGACACGGTGCTATATCACTAGTTGTCGCCACATACTAGATTCGACTCACCCGTCGCCAGTACTCACCTCGGTACTAAAGGATTTTTGGCGCTCACCTCCTCGATCTTCGGCCCGTCGGACTGCAGCCGGAAATATCTGGAAGAGTACATTAATTAATGTCGAAATAGATGATGGTTTTACCAGTTAAGGTAAAGCGACGCACCGCATGCCGGCCACGCAGTTGTCGAGCGCTGCGCAGAGATGATCGCGCATGCAGTCGGTCGCTGCCTCGTTGAGCTGCTCGAGACGTCTCCGCAACTCCTCGCAAGACCTTTTCAACCGCGACTCCTCATCGTAACAGTCGGATCTGCAAGAGATCGAAGAATGGTTATGTAAATTTAATAAATAATATAATACTACCAGTAATACAACTAATTTTTTTTTTAAATATATTATTAACTTTTTGGTGAAATTATTAAGTATGTAATGTACAATAGGACAATGATCTTTTAGTGCTCGAATAAAATTAATATTAATAAACAGACTTAGGGGTACCAGTGAATAAAATCTCCTCACTTCCAAATATCAATATATAATACTATAAGATGAGCAACTCCAATGTAAGTTTATAAAACGGCGTTTTCGCAGTACGAACCTGTAAACGTTATAGATCTGCAGCGCGAGGTCCAGGTCGACGGTGGCTGCGCAGCGGCGGCGCTGCGGGTCGGGAGTCAGGCGCAGCGCGTCGCGCGCTCCGTCGCCCAGGCCCTTCACCGGCGGCACCCTGCAACACGGCGGGCGTCAGCGGTCCGCTGGGACGGGGCGACGCCAGGCCACATCCCACACTCACTTGTTGCGTGCCATGTAGTAGAATCGCTGCACGGTGTCGTCCACATCACATGTGAACATCTCGTGCAGCCGCGCCTCCGGGATGCGCTGCGTCTGCAGCACGTGCCGTATCGCCTACGCAAAAAATATCGATGATAAATCTAAATAAGCCTGTCCGAGTAACAACGGACAAATCGCAAAAATCTACGTATATGTAGCCATTATGTTTATAAAGCTTTTGGAATAACAGGCAAAAGGCACAGACTCAGATTGCATGGTTGGTAGTGAATGCTAAATAATAGCTAACGCCCTTGCAGCGGATACCACTCACCTCAATATGGTCGTGTTGCGTGACGCGTCTCGGCACGGCAGGCTCGAGCGCGCCGCGCCCGACGTCGTCGCTGAGTTTGGCGAGCACGGCGTCCAGCAGCGCGGCCGGCCGCAGGTGTGGACAGTTGTAGCAGTTGTACGTCGCTTCCGGGCGCTCCGCTAGCCACGGCGTCTCGTTGGCCGTGTGGTTCAGCACTACATCGCATATCGACAGCATCTGCGACAGGCGTCCGTTTTGAATTAGATAGTCGCTTGATCAATCGGGGAAAGCACATCGGAACGCCACTCGCCTTCCAGTCACTGCGCATCTTGGCGACGATATTTTCGATGTCGGCGAACGTCGCCTCGCGACCGGAGTTCACGTCGTTAAAGCGCGGGTCTACGCGAAGCTGGTTGGCAATGCTGTAGCTCGAATTCGACCCACCCAGCTCCTGCAATACCAGGTCTTTCTTCGATTATTCGTCTTGCGGTCGCGAGAGATCTCACGAGCGAATGCGATGATCGCACCTGTACGGGTGTAAAGTGTATCATGTTGTAGCCAGCCTCGTGCGCCACACGCAGCACGCGCAGCCAGCGCGGCAGTGGCCCGAGGCACTTGGCGAGCACAGTCTGACACATAACACCATCTAGCGGCACTTTCGAGCCGCCCGCCGACAGCGTAGGCGCAACGTGGAACCAACCTGAACCCTGCGGGCCTACGCGTGACTCCCTGCAAATTATATTGAGATTAGCGACAGCGGTACAATCCGATTGAGGGTGAACGATTTAGTGGGCGCACTGACGGGCTATCATATACGAAGTAATAGTGGAAGGAGCCGGCGCGTGCCAGGCGTAGCTCGCAGTAAGCGTCGGTGTCAGTCAGAAGCAGACCGGAGCCGAGTGTCTCGTTTACGTTCTCACGTTTCCACTCCAGTCCATAGTATTGATTGCGCACGAATTCTCCCTGCTCGCCCTGTTCGCCCTTCTCTTCAGCTGCGAAGATAGGGAAAAATATCAATTCATTTGTCTTAAAATGTCATCGTTTTAGTGAATAATGAGAATTTTACTTACGATTGTCTGAGACTACATAATTGGTGTAGAGAAAGACCTTGCGACCGAGCAAGCTGGGTCCAGGGCAGAATTGTAAATAGCAGCCCTTTTCAAATCTGTTGGACAAAAATGAACAATTTTACCTTTATTCCCATAAAGTCCCTATGGACTATAAAGCCCCTTTATAGTCCAGAGTGATAACAAGAAAATTGTTTACACTTGTAGTTGTACTTGTATTGTTATCATTATTTTAAATACCGAAAAAGAGTGGCATCCTGGTGCTCGCCGTGGTTGAGTGTGAGCGTGCGCACTACCAGCGCCTCCGCCTCGCTCTCGCGCGCCTCCTGCGCCTCCCGCCGCTCCACCGCCATCTGCCTCTGTAATAGATGAATATTCACAAATTTATCTATTTTTAGGATAGATTATAAACATATACACACATAGCGATAGAATAAACAATAATAAACACATCAAACATCTTTGTTTTGCTAGCATTTTACAAAAACGAGTTAATGCAACATTAATAAGAATTCTTATTTAATTACTTAATTAACCTTTTCGATAACAGCCTTCTCGTGCACCTTTCGGCTGTAGTCGCTTTTCTCGCGGGTAAGCATTTTTTGCATGACGTGCGAACTGCACGACATGAGCGCACACGCTGCAGTCGCAAGCTATCGTGCCGGGCTTGCCTTTATAACCGCGGGATACAAGGAAAATATGATCTCTCACTCAGGATACGGTTACAAACTTTTGTGAGCCTCGCTGGCAACTAACCCGTCCTCAAACAAAGCGGGCGCTGAAGCGTACGACTATTATATCCTTTGTATGCTTACATGACGTTATAATTGTGCGGTTAACAAGTTGTCTTCAAAGCTATATTATTAGCAAAAAAACTGTTTTAGATATGCACCATGATTACCGTCAATTACACAAAGTATAATAGACTTAGTCAAGCTATTGTTTATACATTTCAATTAATTTTGGACTTAGCTTAGATATAAGCTAACGTCAACTGAAATTTGCGTAATATTTACAAATAGATTTACTTATTATTTGTGTCGACTCGATGAATTTCGTGTTGTCAGCACTCACTTTACCAACGCCGACGATACATGTTACGTCACCACAATCGGTATGCCACCTCAATATTTTCTACAACTAGCAAAGTCAATCAAATCAAATTGTTATTGTTCCATGTTTCGAAGTCCCTGACTTTTTCCAGATTTAATAGTTCTAAGCTGGTACTATAATTTTTCATGATTATAGGAACAGGCTTAATCATATATTTACATTCAATTTATTACCTCGATATATATATATATATGCCATTTAAGTGGTATTTATGTACACATACATACAGACAGGCAACTAGATAATTTTAAACATGGCAACCCTGAGTAAATTTACTATTTAAAAAAATTCCTTTGATTATGTGTAGTAATTGAAAATATGATATAGAGAATGCAATAATAAAACAAACTGCACATGTGATAAAGTCAAATGAATGATGATGAAATAATAAAAATGATGCCTTTTTTCTTTTTTTTAAGTATAAAATCTGTTTCTCCAAATTCATTGTTTTTGTTTATTTTTCCTTATAATATATATTTTTTTATATGTTAATCATAGTAATATCTAAAAAGTACCTTATAAATTTTATGTAGATGAAAAATAATTGATAACCTTTTTTCTGTTAAAAATATGAATAAAACTATACAAACAAAATTTAATATTATTTTATACATACAGTATTATGTATTTTTAACCTCCTACAAAATATAATTAAGAGCAGTATAGACAATAACCTAGATCCAACTTTGCCAAAGTGCTGCCAACAATGATTGGAAATATAGACAACTGCTTCATTTGCCATTAGATTACTCATTTGCTGGTCTACATATAAAAAATGAACATGGACACACGAACTAAAACATACATGTCCACGATAACTAATATTTTAATTAAAAACTAAATAATGTAACATACCTTTAAACATGATATCTTTGCAACTTGTTTGGATAAACAACAGAATATCATGTCTTAAGAAGAAATGATTATGGCATAAATGATAAACGCATTTGCTAATAGCATTTCTGTTGAATGTATATCATAAACCTATTTTGTCACGGTAATTTATCGGACACACTTGCTTTCAATTCAATTTCAATGAAATGCTATTATTATCAGCGGTAATATTTTTTTATATATTAGGAAAAAACCCTCATTTTTTTAGGCTTCAAATATATTTCATTGTATGATAAAAAATAATACTTCTTTATTATTTAAAAAGTAACTTCATAAATAAACTGCTTATATGATGTACAATACATATTCAAAAAGTTAACAACATGTATAAAGCTAAATAAAACAAAAAGATAAGCAAATATTAAATGATAAACTTAATGACATATGAAAATTATTTAAAAATAAAATACTTACTTTAAAATATATTCGATTTTAAGTAACCAGCATTCAGCACTATCTAAAGCTTAAAACAGTACTGTAGCAAGAAACTGAAGTATCTAGGGCATTTACAGTCTTTATTATTAATTCTTACATTTGTATTGGCATATTTGAATTTAATTCCAATTCCCTCTCATAACTCAATTCAATAACAGAAAACTTTATGACAGAAATGTCCTCAGTGTCCTCTAAAATTTATCAATGTCAAGTTTGACAAACATACAGAAGACAGAACACAAAAATATAAACATAATAATAATATATATATACATTACAGTCTATATATATATATAAAGACTAATGAAATTATTTTGAAAATCTTTCAAAACTTATTATAGTACTAAGACGTACCAGTAAAATTGTAGTGGTTATGTACTCTGTGAGTACTAGTAAATATATTAAAGTTTTTTTTAATTTTAGAGGACTGAGGATATTATATATGTATCAATTGTTATAAGTTTAAATGTTAATTTAAATATAAAAAAATATTGGTATAATATAATTAATAAATACAGTTTAAAAAAATATTTAATTTCTAAAGGAAGATAATTTAAAAACGATCATTGGCAAATAAATATAATATAAGGGATAAAGAAAGAAATTGCTTCTAATATAAAATGTAAGTAAATAAATTTGCTTCTGCAACTTCTGCAACTGCGTAGGTATAATAATACTATAAAATATAACTATATCCTGTGGTTTACATAATACAACGTGTGCCTATAACACTACAATCGCCGTCTAGGCGTTTGGGGATGTCGCTTTCGATAATAACAACTCGAATGCATATTTCACACACTTTTTGAATTATGTAATTATGTGCATCTCATTAACTAAATACGATGAAAGTCTGCCAGATTGGTAGACGTTTATAGTTAATTTTCAAATCTTAAGATCACAGTTTGTTGTTATACCTATGTACCCAGGTTTTACCTCTTTAAATAAAAAGGCAAAGAAAAAAAATCAAAACAAAACCATAGTTTCTGAGACTCGCCCCTTGAAAAATCCAAACTCTCAATTTTGTTAAATTACATTAGGTCTGTAACTATGTATAGGGATTTCCGGAATAATCTAAAACATGTTGTTGTTGCGTGTATCACCTCAAACATAAGAAAGTAAGTTTATTATTTGATATCAGCTTATTTTTGTTATGTTATATGCTTATGTTATCGTTAAATTTTTATACCCACCTTTGACCTTAAAAGTTATATCTTATCTTTTAACATGTAATAAAACCCTAACGTACTCTGTCTGTACTGTACTAAAAATATATGGATATATTTTGTAGGTTTTTATCCGTTCTACGTTAGTAATGACTTTTAGATACCTATTGTTAACAAATGCATAACCCAGAAACAACTGGAATTAAATAAATGCGCGCGTGCGATCAAGCAAACAATGTTAAAGACACGTCACACAATAAATACCTATCTATAACGTAATTTATATTATAAAATAACAGTAATCATAAGCGCGTTAAACCATACAAACTGTTACAGTGTACCAACTCTTTCCAACCATACAGGTTGAAAGCGCTTATCTAAGAAACTAACAGTCCGATTTCAGAGAATATTAATCGCTGTTTAGGACATCTGCTTGTACTGCTACAGCTGCTATCTTAAAAAACGGATCAGTAACCATAATCGTCATTCCAATTTGACAAACTGTAGGCAAATAATTGTCATCTTATGAATCAGAAATTTAGGTGTAATTCAAACCTAACAAAGGTAAAATTGCGAGGCACAGTTAGTATTTTATAAAGCTATAAACTTGATTATAATAGTAATAAGTTGCTGAATTACTTAACAACTCATTCTGATATTAGTACTCTAGTTTTCAGCTCAATTTGTTTAATAAGGAGTTCGTCGGTAAAATGAACGTTGTAATTACCGGTGCAGCAGGATTTTTAGGATCACGATTAGCAAATGCTTTGCTAGCAGAGCATTCAAAGATACCTATAGCGCGGCTAGTTTTAATAGATCTAAAACAGCCACATCCATATAGCGATCCACGAGTTACAACACTGTCAGTTAATCTAGCTGACCCTTCTGCAGCTGATCTCATCATTAAACCCGATTGTCATGTGTTGTTTCATTTAGCTGCAGTATTAAGCGGTCAAGCTGAAGTTGACCTGGACCTGGGTCTTCGTGTTAATGTTGATGCAACTCGAGCGCTAATCGAAGCGGCAAGACGTCGAGCTCCAAATCTTCGATTTATATTTACTAGTACAATTGGAGTGTTTGGAGGTACCCTTCCACTTGTCATTAACGATCTAACGGCAGTAACCCCTGAAAATTCATATGGCTCCCAGAAGGCAATGTGTGAACTACTTCTAAATGATTATGCACGGCGTGGTTACGTCGATTCACGAATAGTAAGACTGCCTACGGTAAGCGTAAGGGCTGGTACTCCAAACGAAGCCGTAACATCATTTGCTAGCGGTATTATACGCGAACCATTAAATGGGAAAATTAGTATTTGCCCCGTTCGTAAAACGCAAAAACTATGGCTATCAAGCCCACATACAGTAGTGCAGAATATAATACACGCAGCCACGATTCCGGCAGGTGAGCTGGGTTCATGGCGAGTAGTTAATTTACCTGGCATATGCGTGTCGGTAGGAGAGATGATTGAAGCGCTACGGGAAGTGGCAGGCGATCAGGCAGCATCTTTAGTGCATTTTGACCGAGATGAAATGATTGAACGTATCGTTGCGAGCTTTCCGAGTCAGTGTGATAACTCCCGTGCTCTGCGTCTTGGTTTTGCAGTTGATAAAAGTTTTATTGATTTTATTCGTTATTATATTCGGGATGACTTAAATTCTTCAAAATAATACAGTTTGTTTATTTTATACAAACAATAAACGCAAATTTTAAAAAGTTTGTGTGATTTTATCGTACTTTATCAGTACATGTAAAAAAATACCATTAAAATTTAAAAGCAAGCATAAAATATTCGAAAATTGTACAATATAAAAACTAACAACACTATACACAATAGTACATTCTGTTATAATCAATACCCTCGACTATGACAAAGTTTGAATTCCGCGATACTATTTTTCTGGAAAGAGAAAAGACAAATAACTTTGCGGGTGTGTATTTAATTTAAGCGTTAAATATATTTCTTATTATTATTGTATGTAATAACATACAAAGGGAAACAATACAATAGTTTCCTCCATGCCATAACGCATTTATTATTCATATAAGTTTTATTGCCGTTAGTAATTTAGCAGAATGTTGCAAAGTGTGCCCTGAAGTATGCGCCGCTGGCAGCCTGGCCCCCCCATTTACGACCCTGCGGTGACTGAATTGGACTGGACACGAAACGAGTTGTATTAATATAGTTTTTATATGTCGAGAAATTTAAAACAATTTTTTTTTATATATTTTATGTATTATAAAGAAGTATACAAATAATGCCTTATTTTTAATACTAGTAATACCCTACATTATTGTTAAATAAAAATTGCAATATCAGTTTATTTCTTTTAATATTATCAATAATAAAAATATTAAAAATCAAAAAGATTTTTTTCTATAGCTTGTTCAGAGTCCCAAACATCAGTGGAATCTGGTTCATTCTTTATATACTTAGCTTTTTTTGCTACATGTTCATCTTTCATACTAGACTTTCTTTTCCTCTTCTTTTTCGCTGATTCCATAGGTATAGTTTCAGTCAGAGGTTTTGTTTCCACATCTGATTCAATTTCAACTTTTCGCTTTTCTTTTTTATGTTTCTTTCTCTTCTCCTTATCACCATTTGAAAATTCTGTCACAGTATTGTTTAGTCGCTCATTAATCGATGGTGCAATTTTAGTAGCTTTTCTGTAATTTATACCAAATAGTGGATGACGGCATTTTGTTTCCGGTAATGGAATAAAGTTTATTTGATTATTGGTTATTACATTCTCTTCTGGAATATGTGCTTTAGGTATTCTTTTGCGTAAATTAATTGAATTAATTATAGGAACATTTTTCACATGTAATTTATTTTTGTTATATGACAATATTGGAGCTTTCTTTATACAATTATCAATAACTGAATCATAAGATTGTCCATTAAATTTTAGCTTACATTTTGTATCTATTTTTATATGTTTACCTTTAAAATCTTTGACATTTAACTCATGTGGACCATTAATTATCCATATTTCATCATCTTCTGTAATAACAGATTCTGTTAGAGCATTAGGTGTTATCAATGATAATTTTTTATTATTCTCAAAAAATTTTTTTAGATGTTTTGACAAGTTTGTTTCATTGTCATTTCCTTTAGGCTCTGAATCATTACTATCTTCATCTTCAAATCTCAATCTGTCTAATATTTTAGAAATTGGTTTTGATGGCTTAGTGTCAGAGGTAACTGGATAATCTGTCTTTGATTCTGTATTTGTTGATTCATTATTTAAATCACATTCACTATTTTCTTTGATATGGTCATCATCTATGAAATTATTATGTAATGTTGAACTATTGATGCAACTAATTTCTTCAATCTGTGAATCTTCACTTTTATCAAAACTTTTGCTATTAATTTCCTTTTCATGTTTTTTCTTTTTTAATTTCTTCTTTGCTTGGAAATTATTGTCTGAATTGTCAAAATCATCATTTAATGCAATAGTGTCACTTGTATTTTTTTTACTCTTTTTCTTTTTTTTCTTTTCAACAACTTCTTCTTCTTGGACATTTAATTTATTTTCTATTTGAGAACTTTCTGAATACTTTGAAGTATCTACTTCTTGACTTGTATTTTCTAAATCCTCAGTTACGGACTCGGAATTTCTTTTATGTTTATTTTTCTTTTTAGTCTTAACTGGTGTAGGTTCTAGAAATGAAACTTGCTCTTGCTTAACTTTGTAATTAAGATAACTGTCATCATAATCAGATTCCTGTAACTCTTCATTAGAATTATGATGTTTTTTCTTCTTTTTTTTTCTCGGTGTATCAAAATCACTATCTGGTTCAGATTTTATAAGTTTTGGTTTGCTATCGATAGTTCCATTAACTTCTTTTGGTTCCTCATGTTTCCTTTTCTTAGCCTTCTTTTTTTGTCCATGTGATTTATCTTCAACGAAATTGTCTTTATTATTGTCACTTTCTTCTTGTTTTATGTCAAATTCCCTGGAAAATAAATACAGTTTCAGTTTTATTTATTCACTATTATGTATTTAGTGGATTATTTTGTAGCAACAAAATGTATATGTTCTATAAAATTAAAGATTTCATATAAAAATAACGTCACTCTTTAGGATTGTTACTTCTTTAAAATTATTTCTGTTATTATATATATAATAGTATTAATTCAAGTTATCATATCATAAGCAACCATTCGAAATATATAATGGAAACAAGAATTGAATTGTAGTTTAAGCATCAAGTTTCCTTAAAATGTAGGATTTTAAAACATTCACGCTAGGTTTCAGATCTAAGTAGTACTAAGTTAGGAATTACTTGAGTAATTGGCGGGAATATTTTCAGTTAGGATAAAATAATTAAATTTTAAATTCTGCTCATCGTAATAGTTGAAGGCAAGTAAACAACGTGAAACGATATCTAATATTATGGTTTATTATCATATAAAGATTCATGAAATATCAACTATTAATGTTAATCATACATGTCAATTGCCAATGAATAAATATAAATCTAACATACATTATGTCAGAGTCGTTAGAAGCATCAGACCAAATAAAACTGTTATCAGAAAACTCCATATAACATTTATAAACTGATTATATTTCACTTAATTTAACATATATTTAAAAAATAACTACGTATATATAACCAATACCCAAGTATTACCGTAGGCATGGTATCTATGACATATAACTTAACCTAAAATATTATCACAATTGAAATGTTGTTGTTATTTTAATCGTTCGCTTGGTTTAGGCAAAGATCTGAACAATACAGTCTAGTTTTAACATTTTGAATATAATGTGTGCCTACGATATTTCATCTATTTGTTAAAATGAAGCGAAGCTTCTAACGCGTAGGACTGTATAATAATATTTTTTTGATAATGTCGTTTAGACTAGCCTAGTCTAGTAAAAGGTCTTTATCAAAATCAGACGAACAGTTTTCTATACAGCAGATGCTACTTCAGTACGCATTCGGAGAACTAAATCCATAAAGATCTTGAAAATACGCTAAAGTAAATTTATAGAAAAAACAAAATAAATAAATTCATAAAAAAATATATGAAGTGCTATATTTATTACCATTAGGTTTGGTAGCACTAAAAGTATTTTGCATTTAATTGAAATGAATGAAACGTATGTGAAATTGATTTAAGCAATAAGTGATGCAATTTGAATAAACGAAACGAGAATGTAAATCGAAAATATTGTTATTACAATTGCGCCTGTAAACGTAATTATTTATTTTCTATTATGATAAAATGTAATATTCATGTTATTTTCAAATGCTTCTGATAAGATTTCAGCATTTCATATTACGTAGTGTTTTAGTAAAAATGTGGAAGCTCTTTACACTAATATTAGTCACTCACATTTGCATGAATACGTGACT
Source organism: Nymphalis urticae (assembly GCA_905147175.2). Lineage (NCBI taxonomy): Eukaryota > Metazoa > Arthropoda > Insecta > Lepidoptera > Nymphalidae > Nymphalis > Nymphalis urticae. Next base: position 9,006,681 of record LR989987.1, on the reverse strand, counting down.
ATATTTGCAATGATTTCGCTGCATTCGCTATTTTACAAGGTGTGCCAGTTTTTAAATAAACTAGATAGGTATCTACTATCGCCAATAGACATTAGCACCTTAAGAATCATTTAACGATAAAAAAACCTTACCTGACTTGACCTAACTTAACCACCCATATTATGGCAGGGAACCAAATTACGAGCAAAAAAACAAAATACTTTGCGTCAAATTAAAATAACCCATTACCGACCGGAAAAACTTCAAGCGCAGGACTTTCCGAGGCACGGGAGTGTACACACTTTCAACTTCCAGACTCCGGGATTGAGAATTTTCGACCTGGGATTTGAACCTCCGGGTCTACAGCCACTAGACCAACGAGGCAGAAATATACTTCCAATAAAACAAAGTACAACTCCTATTTCTACGAGTTGTAGTTTTGTTTTTCGTAGCCATAGAGATTAAAGATCTACATTATACTTTTGTATAGTTGTATAGTCTGTTGCTTGTAAAAAAAGACTTGACGTACGTTTGACGTTTACATTCTTTCTTGTTAAACTTTGTGTCCAACATGGTGAGTTAAATTTAAAAAACCGCGTTTAATCCGCTTAAATCTATCAATTTTCTAATAAAATCAATTGTTTTTAGTGATTAATGCGTAGCTTAATTTTACATATGACGTGTTTATCGATTATTTTTAGAGTTCATGCAATATTTTAGCTGAAAAGTTGAATACAATATAAATATTTTGTGGAGTAAACTCGAACTTTATTTTCTTAAATTCTTGAAGTAATTATTTTAATTCACACCTTATTAGGCTAAAAGAAAATAAATTGTTTAAAAAATATATTTTGTGATGTGTTTTCACATTTAAGGTTATAGTTATTTAAATCTTTATTGTGGTGATTATAGGCTCGTGGACCCAAAAAGCATTTGAAGCGTTTAAACGCTCCCAAAGCATGGATGTTGGACAAATTAGGAGGTGTGTATGCACCTCGTCCATCCACTGGACCGCACAAACTGCGAGAGTGCCTGCCGCTAGTGATTTTCCTCCGTAACCGTCTAAAGTACGCGCTGACCGGCAATGAGGTGCTCAAAATTGTGAAGCAGCGTTTGATTAAAGTTGACGGCAAAGTCCGAACTGATCCCACTTATCCAGCTGGTTTTATGGGTGAGTAAAGTAGAATCATACCTTATTCCTAACATTTACATATTTCTACTCTTTACATTTTTTACTGTTTAAAGGGCTTCTCAATTCACTATAAAAGACTACTGAGACAAAATAAATTTTGTTTATAATATAGTTTATCGCTAAACCTAACAAGCTTGATAGTATAGTTAAAATTTAATTTATTTGCAGGTTACAACACTATTTGGTTAATTTAAAGTATATTTTAACTTGAGTTTTTTATGGTTTTTATTTTCAGATGTTGTATCAATTGAGAAGACCAATGAATTATTCCGATTGATCTATGATGTTAAGGGACGTTTCATTATCCATCGTATTACTCCCGAGGAAGCTAAGGTTGGTTTTGTTTATCAACAATTAGTTACAAAAGATGAAAGTTATTTATTAAGAAAAGTAAATCAAAATTATCATAATGGTATTGTTAAAATCACATGGCATGTTTTATAAAATACATATTATCCACATCATGGCAATTAGAAATATTCAAGTAAGTCCTGTGTTATCAACTGAAATTTATTGATGGCTAGTCTCTTGATCATAGTTGCTGTGGCTGAAATTGGTTAATAAAACATCATTGAATATTATGCATTAAAGAAATAAGCATTTTCAGTACAACAAGTGTTTTAACTAATTTCACAGTACATTAACAAATCCTAAATGTTCCATTGTTGGACCAGACTTCCTCTTTTTTCATCCCTTATGTATCTAATAATAATAATTGTAGTCTATATATGATATCATGTGAAAGCTTTCATATTAGTTGCACAGGTTTGTGACGTGTTAAAACATAATTTATAAAACAGTAACGGTCTTATTTATATCTATAAATATATAATATATACTAAAATGGCCAATTTACTACTCTTGTTATCAATTTTTCAAATCCCAATCAAACATTTTAATTCTTTTAAATGTTCATTGTGAATGGTGAAATTAATCTTATCATATTCAATAACTACTTAACAATCAATTCATCAGTTAGTTATGCTGTGTTATTAATCTAATTTCCTACCATTTCAGTACAAGCTGTGCAAGGTTCGTGCTGTAGGCACTGGCCCCAAGAATGTACCTTATCTAGTGACGCATGATGGCCGCACATTGCGCTACCCTGACCCCCTAATTAAGGTGAACGACTCTATCCAGCTGGATATTGCCACTGCTAAAATCATGGACTTCATCAAGTTTGAGTCAGGTTAGTTCTTCTAAATATTAATGTTTTAGTCAGCTTGTACAATACAAATGTATTATATTTTCATAGATGACAGGCAAGTCATAGTATGGATGTAGATGGATGATGGATGATATCCATTATTTTAGGTAGTAGGATAATGAAGTTATGGTCCCATTTTAATTTTACAAATAATTGTCATAATTATATTAGTAAGTTAGTTATATTAGTATAATAGGTTAGAATAAAAGATGGATATAAAATAAAATTTAACCTTTACAAAGAAAAACATTGTAAGTATTTGGCAAATGATCTTTTACAAAACAATATGTTAGCAGAATGAATAGTTTCTTTTTAATTCTTAAATCTTTTTCATGATCATTTGTTATATGTTTTTTTGTCAAACCTTTGGGAACCATTCTTTTAGCATGGCACCTATGTGTATTGTTAAACTTTATTATGATTGATGGTTCTTACTTTCACTGAAATAGAAATCATTACTTACTTAATAATTAGCGAACCAAAATTAACTAAGATGGCCCTTTGTAACTATGATTACACTGAAAAATGGTAGCAGTAGAATAATATTTGATGGTAAATTTACCCAGAAAAGTATTTTGAAATATATTATTTTCAGGTGGTTAAAAAAAAAACATTAGTACTACACATTTTATACTCACTTTTGTACATTCATTTAACATTTAATTCAATTTAATGAGATTATTTAAATCACTTCTAATCAATCTATATATTCTTATGCTATTATTATTATTATTAATTCACAACTATTTTGTTCATAAGAAAAATGTTACAGTATAACCAACCATATACAATGTTTCTGTTGAATTTTTGTGATGATTTTATGAAATGTGGAAAAATAGTTTTAAATGACAATTTATGTTGCCAGGCAACCTGTGCATGATCACGGGAGGTCGTAACTTGGGAAGAGTGGGCACTATCGTGTCACGCGAGAGGCACCCCGGTTCCTTCGACATTGTCCACATCAAGGACTCCACGGGACACACCTTCGCCACTAGGTCAGTTATTTGATAACTTGTATATATGTTAACCTACAATTCTTAAATAATATAAAGAAATGATATTAAAAAAGAAAAGTTGATAAATAATAATTAAAAAACAATAATACTTTAAGATAAAATGAAATGTTCTTATATTGTACAACATCAATGACAGTAATTGCATATAATTTCCTTATTTGGCGAGTTACTTTTTACCATATTTGTATTTTTTTTATATTAATTTCACTACTTGGTATTTTTAATTTAAATACTATTGTGATCCTGACTCTTACTATGTTATATATTTGTTATTACTTTCAATTGGTTTATAGTCATTTCATGTTGTTTTCATTTTTGTTGTGTACCCCACACATACATGTTTAGATCAAATATTTAAATAAGGCATGTTTCCAAGTTGCTGTGCACTGTTCAATAGACAACATTCAATTAGAATAATTAAACTAAAATTGGCCGAATAACAATGCAACTTTCATTGAAATTATTCAACTTCAGCATATGTTAATCGTTTTTGTACAAATATATACTCGTACTGTCATATTATGTATGTATTATAAATGTAAAAATCGTGTGATTAATTATAATTTAATGATATATTGATTTTTTATATAGGCTCAACAACGTGTTCATCATCGGCAAGGGCACGAAGGCATACATTTCTCTGCCACGCGGCAAGGGTGTGCGTCTCACTATCGCTGAGGAACGCGACAAGCGCATCGCCGCCAAGGTCGCTGCGCACTAGCCTTAGCTCTAATATTAAATATTAAAAACCTACTACTGAAATTTCATTGATTCCCACTACCTATAATACTCAGCGATTGTTACTTTATGGTAATTTAGAGTTAAACGAGTGAGAAATGTAGCAGACGCAGCATTACTGAAATTGTTATATGAACAGTATAGCGATATAGAAACCATCCTCCAGATCACAAGATCTTACAGTAACAAAGCGCAGGAAAAACATACACTCCAATTACTAGAGTATACAATTTTATACCTAGTAATAGTTTTTAAATTAATATATTTTTAGTCGTTTGATGAGTAAACCTATTTAACTTGACGGGTTGATAGGAAACATTCGTGAAAGCAAGGTAAACTTGTCTAAACGTATATCTCTGTCAATCGAAGAATAAATAGATAAACAAATCTTATAGTTACTAATTCTATGCGATTTGCAAATAGTTATGTATTATATACTACATCCCTTTTTGCTTGTCGCATCTATAGGTATAGTTACGATTCGGAAAAGCTAGCTCTTGAACTGTTTATTTGAAACAGAAGCAGCATGCAAAGAACTTACGGTGCGCAGCTTCGAATCCAACCACTTTACCTACCGACGACTGAGCAGGGAATGAATCGACACTCTTTTCTGCTTGTATGTATGCTGGTGGCCCTACTGGCCTTTACAGCGTCACCGGGCTTTGTGGCGAGTACTAGAATCTGCCCTGAAATTTGAGACGTCTCGGGCTCCGCGTGTCGTCCATATCCTGAGCTTGGGACGTTGTCGGTGGGGTGGAAAGCGCTTCTATAAGAAGCACCATACTATATCACGACCGGTTTCGTGACGTCACTAGTCGGGGACCATGTTTCCACCGTCGGAAACGGTGTATGTGTGTTAGATATAGTCTTCCCTTCGAAGGGAGCGTTCTGTCGTCTTATCGTCCAGGACGTGCATTGGACGCCTGAGCGTATGCAGGCGATTACCTCTGAGGGAGGTGTACTAGCAGGCTTGTGCTATAACGGATTACGGAATACGCCGTAGAGAGTATCTTGAGGTGTTTGGCGATCGAATCGATTTTGAAATCCTTGTGTAGGTCGACGTTACGTACGTATTACATGGCGAGTAGGTAGCGATACGAAGGAAGCGATTTTGTATCATCTGCAATCGGTTGATATTCGACACTCGACTGAGTGCTTGCTTTTATAGGTAGTGGCGGGGCTCGATGCTGCCCACAGTAGGTTTGGCTTATAGAACAAACGAATCAAGACTGAGCAACTGAAATATTATTTATGAGATATCCGTCACAACCGTGAGTCCAAGCAGAAGTGTAAAAACCTGCCCCTGTCTCCGCTTGCCCGCTTGCGTTCCCCTCTTCACCTCGAACCGAAATAACGCCAATCTGACGTCACAGTTAAAGAAACGCACCCCTGGATCCTATCCTTCATCTTCCAACTCCACATATTTTTATTAGTTATCCTCCACTTATTTAGTTTTTTTTTTAATATAAATGTAGTAGTAAAATACAACAATGGTTGGGTTATTATAATTTAAGATTACCGCATTATTGATTATTGTATGTGATATAATATTACATTGATGAGTATATCAAATATAAAATATACCATGAGTATATCAATTTTAAATGTAACCTGACAATGCCAACCGTAAACAAAACGTATTTTTTTTTATTTGAGAACTATTATTGTTAAAATATGTATGTGTATACTAGTGACAACATTAGCCTGAAATTTGAATTAATTCATTTACTTTAGGGCCATTGTCACTCGGGATGATGGTAAGGATTCCAACGATACCCCATACATTCAAGTCTGTTCAAGCATTTAAAAGTATATTATTATACTTATTTAAATTGAGAGCACTTCCGTCGTATTGCACTGACCACAAGACACAACATTTTGTACAGAGAGAAGATTGGCTTTTCATTTAGATTTAAGGGCGCACTTAGTGTTCCACGCGGTCCATTTGTTTTAGCATCTGAGCCCTTATATTTATTGTCTAATAGAGATATTCACTACCTATTAAAATTTAAACATAAGTAGAATTAATCATAGCTATTATGTGTGTGTGTGTGTGTTTTTGTTATATCTTAAGTTTTCGGGGTATTTCTTTCGTTTTTTTTTATTATAAATTCGGGTGAGACCGTCTTGTACTCGCTTCGGCAGTACATATACTAAAATTGGAACGATACAGAGATGATTAGCATGGCCCCTGCACAAGGATGACACGCGAAATCGTGAAGCGTTCCACATTTTTGCCACGGTAGCATGCGAAAGCGATCCCGTGGCGCTCCTCGTTAAGACGGAAAGGGTACGGGGAGGTTTTAGTGGGTAAGACGGTGGCCCTCTGCCCCGTAAGTACCACATAACCGTCCCGGTCGGTAAATGCCTTTGAAAAAGGAGACCGTCTGGCGGGTAAGGCCGTACAGTAAGGGATACGACTAATTCTTAATAGCTACGTACATAGCAGCATGATGTACGAAAGCTATTTGCTGTTCTAATATCTATAAATTTAAGTAGATGGCGTTAATTAAGACACAGACAGAAAAAAACTTCATTTAAAATTTAGTTTGTCAGTTAACATTCATCAAGACGATACCACATTGTTAAAAAAATATACGCTGTGTGTGTGTGATGTTATTCGGATCTGTGCAGGTTAGTACATTAGCTTATAATTTTAAAAAACAATTTCTTTATCTAACAATTATTTCAAAGTTGATTAAAACTTATATTTTAAGAAATTATTTCTAAGGATACAATTCAAGCCTCTAAGTACATTAGTGGTTAAGTCCGTCTAGTAGTTAGAGGCAAAGACCGGTATATGCCGATGTTCGCCGTATCCAGATATCGTAAACCGTTTCCGACTAAGAAAGGTTTTTATTACTAACTGATGGCAAAACCCTATTGTACAATTAATGCTTTGATTTTAGCTTTTATTATTATTAGATTTGACTTTAGCTAACTAAATACCATCAGGTATTATCCCCAGTATGCAAATTATTTAAATTGTCGAAATAAGGCCGTGGTTCACTTGAAATAAATGATCTTTTTATTTTTGTTTAATTACTGTTAAATAAATACTATTGGGGTGTAAGGGGAGTCGACAACAACCTAGGCTCCCTACCGTCAACCTCACCTGCTCGTGGTGCATCCTGCTAATCAACGAACGAGGCTCTGGCGACCGAAATCGTGGCGGTATAACCACACAAATGCTGGAATCCGAAAATGCTAATCCTGATAGCGGGCAGCAGCGCTATTAGTGAAAGATTCCAGCCACTGCGGTCACCAACCCGCCTGCCAAGCGCGGTGACTAAGGCAAAAACCCCCCTATGAGCGACGACACAAATTCACGGCCCCCAATTCCCGGTAATCGCACTATTCCTGGCCACGGTACCGGCCATGGTAACGGTGCGATGGGGGGTGCTAAGAATCCCCGGGCTACGGCAGGGTACCACAAACGGCGACTGTTTCTGGCCACGTATAATGGACGCTCTCTGCGGCTGGACGAACACCTGACAGAATTGGAAGTAGAGTTAAGTCGTATTAACTGGGATATAGTAGGTCTATCAGAAATCCGAAGACAGGGCGAGGACACGATGACACTAGATTCCGGTCACTTACTCTACTTCCGAGAAGGACACCAACCATCCCAAGGTGGCGTCGGCTTTTTGATCCACAAGTCACTCAGAAGCAATGTCGTGGAGGTTGGCAGTGTGTCGGCAAGGGTGGCATACCTTGTCTTAAAGATAACCGAGAGGTATGCCTTGAAGGTAATACAAGTGTATGCCCCAACGTCTACATACACTGACGAAGAGGTCGAAGCCATGTACGAAGACATAGTGAAAGCTATGTCTCGTACCAGTACCTTCTACACAATTGTTATGGGTGACTTCAATGCCAAAGTGGGAGTACAAGAAGATGGTGAATCGAGGGTAGGAAAATTCGGCTATGGGCACAGGAATCATCGGGGGCAAATGCTGGTAAACTTCCTTGAGGCTCAGGGATTATTTCTGATGAATTCATTTTTCCAGAAAAAGCCCCAAAGTGGACCTGGCGAAGCCCCGATAACACAGCGATGAATGAGATCGACTTCATTTTATCCAATAAGCGCCAAATATTCAGGGATGTCTCCGTGATCAACAGGGTAAACACTGGAAGTGATCACCGCCTGTTAAGAGGCACCCTGAATATCAACACTAAAATCGAACGATCGCGGTTAATGAGGTCGACTCTTAGACCAACTCTGCCCCAAGTCGAAGCTGGTTGCGAAAGCTTCCAGTTGGAACTACAGAACCGATTTGCCATGTTGGAAACCAGGCAGGACATTGACGACGCCACCAATAGTCTGGTGCGTGTCATCCGCGAAGTGGGCCAAAATTACTTTCGACAAAAGAGCAATGGACGTAAGTCGAAGCTCTCAGGCGAGACTCTGAACGAGATGACGAGGAGACGAGAACAGCAGAATATGACGCCATCTGAGTGTCAGGCACTTAACAGGAAGGTTAAAAAACTAATAAGGCGTGACACAAGACGAGCTAATACCCGGAATATTGAAGATGCCATAGCACTCAATAGGGGCTCAAAGGTTCTTGCAAAGTCACATACCTCCTGTTGTCACCTGACAAAACTCAGAACCACACAAGGCACAACCGTCACCTTAAAACCAGAGATTCTCGCTGAAGTCGAAAAGTACTATGGCGATTTATACTCATCACGAGTACCTCCACCTGAGTCCCACAGTGCGGATGACCCACGAGCCAGACTGACACGCCACCTATCAGACGATCTTCCCGACATCGATTTGGGCGAGATTAGGATTGCTCTCGGACAACTTGGAAACAACAAGGCTCCAGGAGATGACGGAATTACCTCAGAGCTTCTTAAAGCAGGAGGCACACCAGTTCTGAGAGAGCTGGCTAACATCTTCAATTCCGTCCTCCATAATGGTACTACACCGAAGACATGGAGCAGAAGTGTGGTGGTTCTGTTTTTCAAGAAGGGTGATAAAGCTCTTCTGAAGAACTACCGCCCCATTTCACTTTTAAGCCATGTTTACAAGTTGTTTTCGAGGGTAATCACGAATCGTCTTGCCCGGAAATTCGATGACTTCCAACCCGTTGAGCAGGCTGGGTTTCGAAAAGGCTTCAGTACCGTAGACCACATACACACACTTAGGCAAATAATACAGAAGACCGAGGAATATAATCAGCCTCTATGCCTAGCGTTTGTGGACTACGAAAAAGCCTTCGATACCATTGAGACCTGGGCTGTTCTGGAATCCATGCAGAGGTGCCTAATTGACTATCGGTATATCCAGGTGTTGAAGTGTTTGTACGAAGCCGCATCCATGACCGTCCAAGTACAAGATCAGAGCACAAGACCAATCCAATTGCATCGCGGGGTAAGACAGGGGGATGTAATCTCCCCGAAACTTTTTACCAATGCATTGGAGGACGTCTTCAAAACGCTCGATTGGAACGGACGCGGCATTAATATCAATGGCCAACACATTACACATCTGCGATTTGCCGACGACATTGTCATCATGGCGGAGACTCTGCAGGATTTGGAAGAGATGCTAAACAACCTGAGCGATTCTTCGAGACGAGTAGGTCTCGGGATGAACATTGAAAAGACCAAAATTATGGCAAACAATCATGTATCCCCGGGACCAGTGGTCGTAAATGGCTCTCCACTTGAAGTTGTGCAGGAATATATCTACCTGGGCCAAACTATACAACTTGGCCGGCACAACTTTGAGAAGGAGGCTAAAAGAAGAATACGTTTGGGCTGGGCGGCATTCGGGAAGTTGCGTCATATTTTTGAATCGTCGATCCCACAGTCGCTTAAGACCAGGGTATTTAATCAGTGCGTCCTACCTGTAATGACTTACGCTGCCGAAACGTGGACACTCACCGTAGGACTGGTCCACAAATTTAAGGTCGCTCAGCGAGCGATGGAACGCGCGATGCTTGGGGTTTCTCTGGGCGATAGAATCCGAAATGAGGACATTCGCCAGAGAACTAAAGTCACCGACATCGCGCGGAGAATTAGCTCGCTGAAGTGGAAGTGGGCTGGTCATGTCTCCAGACGCATTGATGGCCGATGGAGCCGACACGTGTTAGAGTGGAGACCGCGCTTAGGCAAACGTAGTGTAGGGCGCCCTGTGACAAGATGGACCGACGATTTGAAGAAGGTGGCGGGCACGGGATGGATGCGGACTGCCCAAGATCGGGATGGTTGGCGTTCTATGGGGGAGGCTTTCGTCCAGCAGTGGACGGCAAAAGGCTGAATAAATATAAAATAAATACTATTATGAATTAAAATAAATTTCCATTGGTGAATTTGAATATAGTAAATATTATAGTAAATATTTTCAGGCAATTAATTTAGTTAGTCCACAATGGGGAAGTATAACAGAAAATCCAACAGAGGATCGTATTCTAAGGAGAAATTAAGAGAAGTTGTTTGTTGTTGAAGGACACTACTTTCTTATGAATTGTGATGAGAATTCGATGTACTTTTAAATGAATACATTACCTTTTTAAATCAAAATATGAGTGTTGTCTATTTTATATTTGTTTAATTATTTATTGTTGTGTTAATTACTTAAGAAATATTAAAGGCTGATCTCGTAAATAAACGTTTTATTTTTTGATTAATGAAACTGTTTTTTACCTCTGAATGGCGATGTGTGCCGGACTTATCTGACAAACGCTTCATTTTGCCGGATAAAAGCCGCCAGGAACGATTTATTAAAAATTTGACGGAACATTTTGAACAAATGTTTAAATACACATACATAGATAGTATGTACAATCATGTAAACTGTCTATTTAAAGATTTTTTTTTACATTATACGGTCTTAGGCGACGTGTCAGACAAGTGCGTCAATTTGATTGTTTTTTAAAAGTTATGATTTTTGCACAAACAAATGATTTTTAAATAATTGACTGTTTAATTTAATAGTCAACTAAATATTTAATCATACTGTAGTAAAATTTGTCTGAAACTAAATTTTTAATAAAGTATGCCGGTCTTCCCAGAAGTGACCTTATATTTTTTACAACATTTATATTTCTTAAATTATCACTAACCATAGGATCGAATTGCGTTTGGTAGTATTCAATACAGTGCTAAAAAGCTTTTTTATTGAGATACATAGTAGATAATCATAACTCAAAGTATTACTTTTTGAATGCTTAGAAATGTTTACTATTAGGGTAGGTTTTTAAATAAATAAATAGAAAAATGTGAATAATTTACTCTTATATACAATAAATTAAAAAACGACGACTAGATAAAACTAACGCTGTACAAATGACCGTAACATGAGATTTCCCTTTTAGAAAGAGGCAAAGACTATTAGTGTATCTCTGCGTATTTGGTTTCGCCGGTCAAAGATAATGAAGAGAGGTGTTGCGGGTGGTGCGAGCGCAGGTGTCGCAATAAGTCGCGCCGTCGCGCCAGCGGCTTGTGGCACAGCCCGCACGCGTGCGTCAACGCCCCCGTCCCGCCCGTGTCCCCCGTCCTGTTCGTGTCCGCCGCGGCGTGCAGGCGCACATGTTTGTTGAGGTTGCTGGGGTCGCCGAAGGCGCGCAAGCAGTGGCGACAACGTAGCGGCTTGTAACCGGTGTGTGTGCGGATGTGGATCTTGAGTCCGTACTTGCGCGAGTATAGCTTGCCACAGTAGACGCAAACATGGCCATCGCGCGAGCGTCCCCAAGCCGCCGCTAGTGCTTCGAGCTGCGCGGGGTCTGCAACCGATGTCGCAGGCAGCGGTAGTGTGCTGATGCGCAGAGTCGATGATAGTGGGGAGACTAGTGACGGCCCCAATGGGATAGTTGTCGCAGTCGCCGAGACTGAGGAACGTAGCTGTGCAATGCAATGCTTCCAGAATGCATCAGGCTCGTATGTTCGACACGAAAGAAACATATGTATCTTTAAAGGATTTGGCTGTTCAAATTCTGCATCACAATTGTGACAAGCGTAGTTCTTTTTTCCTGTTGAAAAACGTGAAAATTAATTATACCGAATAAAGACAATGCTTAACTCGAGTTTCATACAGTTGCAGTATAAATTAAATATTTAATCTTCCTAATCTAGGTCAACTCTTTCATTTATTTATTTAAAAAGTAGATATTTATAATCAACGTCTCATTTAATATGATAATGTCGTTTACCACATTTTTGTAACAAAAAACAACAATTTAATATTTATTTAAATTTTGCTGTGTTTTGAGCTGTGTACGTACACTTTTTTTTTAACGCTGGATGAGTTATTTATGTGTTTCCACATAAATAACTCATCCAAATTGTTCTAACGTTTGTATTAATGATTTGTGGAACTTATATTACTAAAAAATATATTAATGATTACCAGTGATGTTGCGTAATGTCAGGAATGGCATATTCAGGTGTGCGAGTGTGTGTTCGTCGAACCAAAGAAGCAGTTCGTGTAGAGGAGGAGCATCGGTAGTCAAGCGAAGGCACAGCCGAAGATCATCGGGCGAGGCGGGCGGCGGGCCGCGCTCGAGGCAGAGCAGCGCCGAGGCGTGCGGCGGCGCCGGCGCGAGGCGAGCCAGGCGAGCTGCGCGCGCCGGACCTCCGCGAGCCGTCAGCTGTCCGCACGCATCCATTTCCATGTAGACCTAGTGAAAATTATTTCTTATTAAACAACTGTAGTGGATTTTAGAATATTAATTGACTTCATTTTACAGTTCCATGTCTAAAATATTTTCATACTGTTAATTAACAACTGACCAATCGTGATTATACTAACGTTTTCTTCCTGGTGTCTTTGTTTTATTTCTGCTAAGTCAGCTAGTGAGAAATGACGGGAACGGCAACCGTTCTTGAGACCGCGTCGTGACATTACACGACCGCACTGTCTTTCTGACATCCTATATCACTTCACCAATCAATTCACCGGCACTAAAGGTTACACCAAAAATAGTAAAAGATCAAGTATTGTTTTGATGAAGAAGTTATGATGTGCGGGCGCAGGTGGCGAGAACGAGTGACGGCAGGTTCATGGGCTGAATCTATATATATGAAGTCATTCGGAGGGCGGAGGGTGCGCAGAGGGTTGTCGCTAAAATCTGCGGAACACCCTCCGCAAATCAGTCTGTGATTAAACAATTGTTATTGAATCGCGCAAGCCGGGCTCCGCTGATTTGACAGCGGATACGCCTCCCCACATACCGAGACTAAATTGGTGTGCGGGGTTGAATCGTCAACTGAAAAAAGACTATAAAACAGCTAGTTGTATAAAGTAAGTAAATTTATAAAAACAATAGTTATAAAAACAAGCGTTATATATACGTTTATATGTCATGTACAGATATTTAACGGTTAATTAAGTATACCCTTAGTATAGATTTAATTTGTAAAATTAGCGATACTTAGCATAATTTCACTGATATGAAAGTTTTCAACTAAATTATAATATACTAAGAATCAATTTACATAATTAATGAAGGCACAAAGATTTACAAAAAATATGTAAAAAGTAAATCAAATTAATTTAATTTATTAAATCTTAGCCGAGATAAAAGCCGAGATGGCATAGTGGTTAGAACGCGTGAATCTTAACCGATGATCGTGGGTTCAAACCCGAGCAAGCACCACTGAATTTTCATGTGCTTAATTTGTGATTATAATTCATCTCGTGCTTAACGACGAAGGAAAACATCGTAAGGAAACCTGCATGTGTCTAATTTCATTGAAATTCTGCCACATGTGTATTCTACCAACTCACATTGGAACAGCGTGGTGGAATAAACTCCAAACCTTCTCCTCAAAAGGGAGAGGAGGCCTTAGCCCAGCAGTGGGACATTAACAGGCTGTTACTATTAAATCTTATATATGCCTATGAGGAGAAAGATCATGAAGATACTACTAGATGTTGGTTCAGCAGATTGGAGAAGTCATTATACTTTAGAATGAAGCAAAACATGATGAGTGCACTTGCTTGTCTCAGAAATTACTCTAAGTTATGTAACGGAGCAGCGAATTGAAGATTATTAATATGATACAATTATTATTTTTGACTGCTTTGAGTCAAAGGGTTACTTTTAAAGAAATTCAAATGAACAACATAATATTATCGTGAAACCAAAAAATCATAGTGATTGTTATGTATTTTTAATTACTTAAGTTAAGGTATAACAAGATAACATTCTAGAATATCTAAAAAATATAAAAACCAAGTAATATTATAGGGAAATGGTTTAAATTAAACATGATCGATATCTATTTAAATCTTTTATTTTATAAACTATAACAAAGTGTTTAAATAATACCTAAAGTATACAATTTACAAACGTACGAGATACAAAAGTTTACGTTTTAATGTTGTTTACAAATTAAAATATCCACATTATATTGATATTATAAGTGTTGCCATTATATGTTCATTTATCTTACTTATATCAATTTATATACCATAAGACTCAAAAAAAAACATTTCAAAATTACATAATAATGTTTACTACGTAATTTATTTTGATTAATTAAAGTAAATAGTGCGCACAATCTCATATTGTGTTATGAGCATTATTTTTTAATTTACAACTTAAATTTATCTTTAAATAAGAAGTGTGTATTAACATACTAACATTATTTGTTATATTTTGAGTTACACTTTCTATTCGATATTTGTACAATATTTTCAGATATATTCAAACGAATCAATAAAATTTAAGGCAAATATAACATAATTATGTTATATTTGCCTAATAAAATAAGACATAATTTGATACACGATTTTTAACGGCACTATATGCTCAAAATATTTTGCCTCTGTATCATTATTATCCTAAACAAAAGAAGGCGATTAAAACATGTTGTATCGTTTGTTTAATTTATCCGACTTAACTAATTAAAATGCCGTAGGTATCTAGTGTAGATGACATGATGTATCATCAATTTACTACGAATTTCTATATTATTTTAGAAAATAGACTACGTGTCAAGTTTGGCGCCAAATCATATGTCAAGTTATACTACTGAGATACACGGCCTAAAATCGGAAGGTTACCTCTAATGTCCAGTTCTCAAATAGTAAGTAATAATAAGTTAAGTCTTGATAATAATATAGTAAATAATAAATTTTAATTCGGATACCTAAAATGTGTTAAGAAATGTAGAAATTTCTTAACTAGGTACTAATAATTTTATACAAAACCAGTACGTACACGTGACGCTGCTATTCCTCCGGTTCTGAAATTACAAAAAAAAAGATATAACATGACACTTCTTAATTATTATAATAAAATAAATAATCTATTTATGTTTAAATAATAATAAAAAATAAATAAGCAATTATTGAGATTTCAATTCAATTAATTCTTGAAATTTTATAATATTTTCAGATATAGTTTTTAGAATAAAAAAAATAATGTAATAGTAATTATTTTCGAATTATGTTTATAAAATGTTTAATGCGTTATAAGCGAAGTGACCACGCGTATCGTACACTTGACATAATCCGCGTCGCTGTCGAGCGGCCGCGCCCGACCCGCGCGGGGCGTTTTGCTTGCACAAGCTACAGTGATTTGTCGGACAATAGGGAAGTTATTTAAATTTTAAAAAGATTAATCTGCTCCGACCACCATTTGTGTACGCGGATTGAAACAGTTTAACATTTATTTTTTTGGTAAGTAAACTTTTACAAATTTACAATTTTTAACGGAAATATCTTTTAAGTATATTATATTATATTATATACATTGTTTTCCGCTGATAGATTACATAGATCGTCAATATGAAATGTAAAAATAACCAATTTTACCTCGGATTCAAAAACAGTGTATTATGAATATAAAATTTCACTCAGTGGGTCTTTAAAGAAGGGGGAGGCGGGGGGGGGGGGCGCTGTAAATATTATCGTAAACCGAACACTCGTAAAATATATACGCTTAAAACTATTCGCTCGCAGTATAGCATCATAGCAAGTGTTTTTATGAAGTACTTCTAATAGCAACGTTTAAGCTCTACATTATTATCGTATTGTACGGAGGCGACGTAAACTGCGCTCGCGCCCGCAGCTGCACAAACAACTTTATATCGATTTATTTTGAACTCTATACTTTCAGACAGAAGGTTCATATTGGAATAGAAGGTCGCTATGTCTGTCCAATTCAATTACAGATCTAAATTTCCGCTATACACTGGAGATGTGTAGAGCGATAGTGTTGCAAATGGCTAAGGGGTGGTGAAGGGACGGTCGATGGTAACCTATAATTGTTTGTCAGTACCGCTAATGTGGTGTGAGTGTTGCAACAATATTGACGTTGCAAAATGTCAACTCATCGATTTCAGATAGTTGTAATTTGATATTAAATTTCGTATGTTCTACGAAGAGTTTGTTAATATTCGTCTATTGTCATCAATGTTGTTCGTAATTATATATTACGGTTTACGTTACGAGTTGTATTTTCATAATAATTTACTTATTAAATAAAAAAAATTGTTCAACTAAAAAAAACTACTCGGCGTGTATAAAGTACAGCCACAAATCAGAGGAACAAATTTGTTTCAAGGAACTTCGAAGATAAAAATCAATGTTAGGATATAACATATACTATTATGTCATACAGATATTTAGTGTCTGCATCATAAAATTCCTTCAAAACTCTAACTCGATTTTTGCAAAGTGATGAGCTTACGTAAGTATGGACAGATCACGTGATACTTACTTACTGTACAATATTATTTTTGCTGACTCATTGATAGTGACATATTCTAACCTCAGATCTAATGAAAAAGATCTTATCATAATAACCTTGTTGTAATTCTTTATTTTAATTCTGTTAAAAATGTCTATGGGAACATCTTAATGTCTTTGATAAAAAGTTTGTATATAGAGTATTAAGAGATTTTCGAATGAAGACTTAACATGATAATGATACAGATTCTAAATAAAAAAAAATAGTTAATAATTATTAACACGATTTAATTAACTATAAGAGTTATAAAACGATTCATTTTAATTCTCTGCTTATTATCTGACTAAACTGAGTGAAGCAAAAATTTGCAACACAAATTATTATCAATATTCAGCCTTATACGAAATGAAATAGTAATTGTATACATTTATAAAATGAAATTGTTTGCGAATACGTCAGGTGTACGGAGTTCCACACGCGCGCGGGAGTGAACACAATACACGCCTAATGCTTTTACACTCTTATCGCTGCAGTCAGATGTGATCAAGATAAGCCATTGTAAGTGCGAAAGCCCGACTGTGTTTGCGTTTCGGATATTTTTAATTATTAAGTACCTACTTATTTTATTATTCTGTACTATATATTGGAATCATTTGAATATATAGTATATTGACAGTTAAGATATTTATGACAACCAATAGGGTAGCGACTTGAATGTATGTCTAAATATTTTTAGTAGAATTTATCCAGCATTTATAGTCTTTTAAATCATATGATTTATTTAATATTTTGAATTTCTTGAAATTGGAAAAAAGGACGTTCAATGACCTTTCATTCGCACTCCATTATAAAACACGCAGACAAATAATATTTAATTCAATTTAATTTAAATAGCACTGTCCTCGAATAAACGTCCAAATAAATTAGTTTGAAAAACTTTGTACAATAGCGAGAATGGTAACGCACGTGCGCGAGCGGCGTTTCGTATCAAAACGATATTATAATGTCATCACAGCGTATCAATCTTAATCGTCCGCGACCGCAGTTCAATCTCGACCCCCTATCTACGTAGAGCTTAGCGATATCCGCACCAGTAGCTCGATACACATAAGAGCTAAAATCGCTCGGGTCGAGTGTCGATAGGATAATATTATAAGTAACGATTTCCAGCAGATTGTTATTATTAAGCAAGGTCGAAATAGTAAGCTAATAGGGATGGCATATCGCCCTAATGAGTGCATTCATTGAGGGCGGGGTGCGGTGCGGGTGCGGCCGCACGTGCGCCGCGACCGATGTGCGGGCGGCGACAGGTTGCACTTGTTGCTGTTGCTGGACGACATTTTTGGCACGCGTCACGTATTGAAATACATATTATATTAAACATTTAATATATATGTTTTAAGTTAAAGTTAAGTTAAGATTAAAAGGGACGGCCTCTTTTACACGGTTAATATGCTTATTTATATCAATATGTAATGGATTATCGAAATAAATATATATACATTTGAAACGAAATATATCTGAAATCTGAAACGTATCTGATACAACGTCAATAAATTTATAAAAAAATATTACCTTCCTCCGACGGCGCGGAGGGGGGCGTGAGTGAGTCGGGTGGAGACACGCGCTGCGAGTCGTGGTCGTCTGTGCCGAGCAGTTCGGCTCGCGTTTCCACCACGTCGCGTACGATCTCTGTAAAGTAATTATGGGCGTGAGAAGTCATATTGTAGAGAAAGAAAAAATAATTTTAAAATTATATAAGTAAACTGGATTTTCTAGACCTTTATATAACATTGTATACAGAATTTAGCTATGAACACCGCCGCTAAATCGAATCAATCGATTAAACAATGACGCTACCTAGGTTCGTTCCTGTAGTTTACACCAATGCGCAGATGTAAACTTAAAAACGTTACGTATATTGAAATAAATAGATATTTTACTTAGATAATGGTAACAGCCTGTAAATGTCCCACTGCTGGGCTAAGGCCTCTTCTCCCTTTTTGAGGAGAAGGATTTGGAGCTTACTCCACCACGCTGCTCCAATGCGGATTGGTAGAATACACATGTGGCAGAAATTCAGTGAAATTAGACACATGCTTTCCTCACGATGTTTTCCTTCACCGAAAAGCACGAAATGAATTATAATCACAAATTAAGCACATGAAAAACTTCAGTGGTGCTTGCCCGGGTTTGAACCCACGATCATCGGTTAAGATTCACGCGTTCTTACCACTGGGCCATCTCGGCTTAATAATGACTATATGTGTTTTATATAGGAATGTATATTATAATGTTCCCAATTTTATTTGTATTAATTATTAAAATGAGCATATATTTTTGTATGGCATAAAAGTTACAATAGTCTGACCCAATTTTGTCACTAGAATTTTCTCACACTCGAAATAAAACCAACTTCAATAAAATATATTTTGACAAATTAATGCGTAGCTGAAATATTCTGATGCAGCTAAAGGTTGAGTACAGAGGAAATACATTAAGTACCTGCAATAACGTCTCTACTCGTTATGATTGACTCGATCTCGTGCGAAACTTCTTGTATCAGCCAAGGCATAAATTCTTCTTCAACTCCTGTATTGAATAAAAACATCTTATCATCTACATATT
This sequence comes from Nymphalis urticae, assembly GCA_905147175.2. Classification (NCBI taxonomy): domain Eukaryota; kingdom Metazoa; phylum Arthropoda; class Insecta; order Lepidoptera; family Nymphalidae; genus Nymphalis; species Nymphalis urticae. Next base: position 8,987,271 of record LR989987.1, on the reverse strand, counting down.
ACATATTATTGTAACAGTTAATTTAGGCCGTGTAGTTCCGGTAAAGTAGAATACGGCGACCCTATCACAATTTTGTAAAGCGCACCCGTCTATCGAACACATAAGCGCCTCTAGCTTAACTAATCTCTTCAATTCTAATCGTGTGTGATCAAATCTGATTGTAAATTAAAAAAAGGACTTAGTAATAGTAGAGTTAATCCTTTCACTGTAAAGTTTATTTAATACAATTGATATAATAAACACTCCATATACGTTTGTGTATATAATTTAATTAGTGGTCAAAATGTTTTGATCTGTACCTCGGCGCATGCGTCGCACGAGGTAGCCGGAGTCCCTCAGGCCGGCCAGCACGGCGGGCAGCAGTTCCGCGACGTAGCCCTGCACCAGCGCCGCGGCGGCCACCCTGGCGCGCGCCTCCTCGCCCGCCGCTCGCGCCGCGCGCGCTTCCGCCACGCGCCTTTCCTGACATTGTACAAAATCTTCTATCTTATCACAGTAAAATTATTTAAATAAAAATTAACAGTCCAAACTTTCAAAGATGGTGTAACTTAATTTATGTAACGATTAATCTGTTTTGAAGTTTTAATCTTGATGTTTGATATAACAGTGTCAGTAATTAGGTATACCTTCTCTAGATTTAGTCGTTCGTCTCGCAGTTCAAGTCGCTGTCGCTCAGCGAGCTCCGCGTCACGCAGTTCCCGGTAGCGCCGTTGCTGCTCGCGTAGCGTTGCCAACTCTTCCTCCTGCGCCACCTCCGCTAGTGCCTGCTCTGTCGTCTTCCCTATTAGCACCTCCAGTATGGGTTGCACTTCCAGGTCAAAGTCGAATAACTGCAATTAAATATATATATCAATAATTGTAATTAGATAAAAAAATACTAGAGATAGATTAAAGCTATTAAATAATCGATATTTATCAAAAGAATATTCTTCGAACCAATTTTTTTTAATCGTTGTTCTACTTAGTTTGGATTATTTTTAATCGTGTATTTTTGTTAAGATGTTTATTTCTATGCTAGTTTGAAGTATTTATTTTGTCAAGCTTTTATATATTGGGATAATAATAATTTTACTTACGTCTCCAGGTTGTATTTGCGTGTAAGCGTCAGCACCAGTTTTGGCGGGTACATAGATGGGCGTCGCTGGACGGTCCACGAATAGGTCCGTTTGTACCCCTACCTCCATTTCTACCCCCTTATCAAATAGCTGAAAATGAAGTACATACTTTTATGATAAAAATGTTATTACTTTTCGCATATGAAATGTACCTACATTACTTAAAACGATACTTAAAAACGTTAAACAGTTGTTTAAAAATATATATTAACCCTTCGTATGCCGCATCACACACCATGAGAAATGCTGTATCTGCCGCCGATTTATCGAGTGAAAGAGAAGAAACATATAGCGTACGACCTAAGAAAGACAGTTTTTTCTGTCTCCTTCATACGTCGTCCAGGTGTAATATTTTATTTAGACAATATTATCGAAAGTTTATACTCTTTCTTATCACTCTCTCATATCTCTCTCGCTCTCATATCCACATTTTTTTATATATTTGTTGAATATAAGTCTCAGTGTTTTACTTATTTATTATGATTGTGCTTACTTTTTTACACAAAGTGAAAATATCATAGAACCACAATCTAGACTTTACGAAGAGGGTTGATGACGTAAAAAAATATTGTATGGGATTATGTTATCGTAGACTGGATAATTAGCCGATAATAATGCTTATAGCATTATTATCGGCTATGTAATATGTAATATAATAATGCTTATAGCATTATTATCGGCTATGAACGTATAATTGGTAAAAAACCTTCTATATGTATAAAACAAGACTTCGTAAACCCTTCTATTTAAATCTTGCACTGGCTGCATTGAACATATACTATATATGCCCACTTTGGCATGAAAGTTTATGAACTTCCTTGAAGCTGAAATAGTATTTTTTATTAAATATGTAAACGCAATACATTGGCAAGAAATTGGTAACGTCATCGGATAAGGTACTCGTATATACAGCAGCCTCGTCAAAAATTGTCCTCAAACCTATGATAAATTATCTTAATTAAGAGGAAAGTTGCTAAACTTTAACTTGATTTTGCAGAAGGTGAATCCAGTTCATGGTGAAAAATAAAATATTGTATGAACTTTCTTATTGCTTATATAAAAATATACTAACAAAATTTATATCAATTATAGGCTAACTTAACATTCAAATATTTTTTTTTTCTATTTTTTAACTAAAACATTAATCTTTTTTTACTCTAAAAAGGTGTTATAAATTACTAACTAATATGAATAAGATTATTATATCTACAAATTCAAGTACCTACTACCAATACGTACAATAAGCATCTTTGGCGAATCTACACTAGATTCGATTTTGTTGTTAGGATAAAAAAAAAACTTAAGCCTGTAAGCTGTCGGGTTCAGATCTTTGCACGTGGACTTGATCAATGTGTTGTATGATATGCAACATTTCTCTAGGTGATCCGGAAAAGGCAATGTCTTAAATATTATCCTAGATTAATTTCATTCAATTCCGTTAAAACAATAATAATATTTGTTTCGTAATTAACAATACAATTTTACCTATAAGTATATATGTTATATTAGTAGTTAAATTAATATATTTTTTTAATAAGTAAAAAATATGACTTAAGTCAAAACAACAAAATTTGTTAAAAAATTAAAAGTAATTTTCGATCTCGGTATAGTGTGTTTATGAAAATTATTATGTATTTTTTTAATTTCTTGTATATGAAACAACGAAGTTAAAAAATGAGTTCGCAAATACAAAGGAGCCGAACACAACCTGAAACTAACACCTGAATCTTATTGTACCAAAATGTTTTTAAAAAGATTGATGAATACCTACGTATTAAATTAATTTAATATTATAACTTTATTTAAATCATATAAAATTATAAATATTAAAATTCAACGATAAGTTTAAAAAAATAATAATATAAGTTTTATTTAGGGTAAACTAAAATCTTTAAAAAAAAAGAAGCGAAAAAAACTATTTTATATATAGAATATAAATATATTCTACGCTGACCCGAGAAACTTTGTTAACATGAATAAAATCACTTTACTGCTGTTAATTATATTCGAAAAACATTTTGCAATTTACGAAATTTTCACAAAAATGGCCGCGAGTATTTGAATGATGTTGGCGCGCGAATTTGCGACGTGAATCGTCGCCGCTGATTGGTCAAAATGATAATCAAATAAAAAAGAGAGAAGGAGGCAAATATATAACAAAAACTATGGATAAAAAAGAACTAAATATATGTTTCTCTAGTCTACACTAGATAGATAGTAATCCAAAAAAAAATTGAACTATGAAATAACGTTCGAGCGCATATCTACGCTCCGGCATAGTACTACGGGTAAAAAATTGGGAGCGTATATACCAATGACCTCCGGTATAATTAAATTGCTTGACTATTTAGTATTTTATCAATCTTGTTAATCAATTTATCATTAAAATATTTTTAAGGATAGTCTATTTCAACATATTTTATAAATAACATAGATTTTTAAATAACTACATCCGCAATTGATGATCGAATCTAATCATTCAAATGGTTCCTGAAATATAGCGGTATAAATGATTACATAAAAAAATACCTCCTCAAGGTAATATTCCGTTTGTATCGGATGATGTCGACGACCAGGCGCTGGTGGAGGCGTGCCGGGCCGAAGACGCGCCAATGCTGCTCGTCTGGCGAGCGCGCGTCTTCTCGTACGAGCCGCTCGTGCAGCACCGCTCTCCAAGCCATCGCCCTGCGCGAAAAAATCATAGGCATCACTTTATCTTATCTGGTAATGTTAAGGTCTTGTGATAGACCGTCCCTAAGACCCTAATTACTATGGAGTTAGTAGTCGGCATTTGTACATAGTATTTTTTCATTACTTAAAAATGCAATTGTACATTTTTTTAAATGTTATTTACTTCATTAATTATGCACTTCATTACGAAGTAAATTAAAGTTCGGAATAAATTATTAAGTGTGTGTAATTTCCAAATAAAATATAGGAAATATAAAGCGTAGTTTTTTTTAAAACACAAATTGGTCGAATTTTTTCTGGACCAGATTCTAATCAGTTATTCTATCCACCATCCACACCGACACTTTGCATCTATTGATTGCTTCGGTTTGAACGGTAAGTTCCTCTTAAACGCCAGTAATTGCATGAATAAATGACACATCTTAGATCCTATAGTTGGCAACGTAACGTGTTGAATTTTTTTTAAACGTTTTTTTTATGATGTTAATGTCTATGGGTGATGGTAACTAATTATCTCATATATAAAATAAAGCATGTGTGGAACAATCATTTTGAGGTCAGCATTTCGCCAGTTGTGTATGACAGCGCAGAAGTATGTGCGTCTGTGAACTTAAGATTGCCAGGGTAATGGAAAAAAAATTCACATTTTTTTCTTAAAATCATACTTATTTCTTTTTTTTTATTGAAAATCTATTAATTCTGTACTATAATGGTTATCTAATTATAACTTTAGATTACTGCTTTATTGATTATTGTAATAATATGTTACTCACTGAATAATATATTACGTTGAATATTACCTACATTAAATTTATAAAACTCGAAATGTTTCGAGAACCTTATATATATATAAGCCGCATTGGAGCAGAAAAAAAAACTTTCTCCTCACAAAAAAAAGAGAAGATGCCTTGGCCCAGCAGTGGGACATTTACAAACTGTTACTGTACTGAATACTGTATTATTTTAAAAGTAATTTTGATTGATTTATATAATATAAAATGGACAATATCAAAAGATCGTGTGTATTAAATTGTCGCAGACATATATAACTATGACCAAGCAAGTCTTAGGAATACATTTCAAGGTAATTATGGTAATGTTTTGATGTAAATTTCATGTTTTCTTAGATTTGATCAGTAGGTAAAAATGTTAAGGTCATATAGTGGCCTAAGCGTTCTTTTGGAGTTATGCTTTCCCGCGTTAAACTGTCTTCTGTCTTATCGAGAAAATTGATAAAACACACCTCTTGAAAAAAAATTATTTCTACAAGTAAGTTATACAAAATTTTATTTTCAACTTTGAATTATGCAAATTTAAATAAAAGAAAAGCAATTAGGACAATACGACGATGGTACATAATGGAACTGACCGGTGTCATGGACGGACTATAATGCAAGTATGCAACGTATTATATGTATTTATAGTGGATATACCTGCTTGACTGATTTATAGTGGATATTAACTGGTGGTAGGGCTTTGTGCAAGCTCGTCTGGGTAGGTACCACCCACTCATCAGACATTCTGCGGCAAAACAGCAGTACTTGGTATTGTTGGGTTCCGGTTTGAAGGGTGAGTGAGCCAGTGTAATTACAGGCACAAGGAACATAAAATCTTAGTTCCCAAGGTTGGTGGCGCATTGGCGATGTAAGCGATGGTTAACATTTCTTACAGTGCCAATGTCTAAGGTGACCACTTACCATCAGGTGGCCCATATGCTCGTCTGCCTTCCTATTCTATATAAAAAAAGACTACTTCGTCAGATCAGAGGTTCTTGGAGTAAAACCCGGGGTCAAATAAAAATTAATGGAGTGTTTTGCCAAAAAATAAAAAAGTTCCCGGAGATTTTTTTTGACAGTCATTAGATCAACCAAGGTGGAGAACCAAAGAGGTTGACGGATAAGCGGCGTGAAATGTTGTTTGATAAAGAGAGGAGTGGTCTTCACATAAACCGTAGGTAGATTACTATGACAATCAATAAGTGGGTGTAATGCAATATAACATAAATATTTCGACTACGAATATGACTTTAAATTACAACAATATGCATGGGTCACACAATTAATGGTTATTCTATATTAAATTTTCGGTATAAAAGAAATATATTCAGGTACATTATTCCTAAAACGGGTACTATCAAAGTCTATCGATAAATACCCGCATCGAACTCCATACCTGAATACAGCATTGCCGTCGTCGCCCCGCATATGTATGCACACATTTGTACGACGTATCAAATACATATATTAGCATACATAAAAGAACAGTTATTAATTTTTTATGCTAAATTTAACCAAAACCTTTTTAACTTCTTCGTTGGTCTAATGGCAAGATTATGCAGTTCAGGGTTTATTCTGGCAATCAAATGTAAATAGTATGTTTTTTGTGTATTTATATATTTACATACATTTTATATATATATTTTTGGAACAGAGTCGTAATGCCATTTTATAGGATTATGAGAGAGATGTAATAGAGAGTGGACAGTGTTTGAGAACTATAATGTTTATTTCGTAAGTCGATATCCGCTGTGAATGGCCGGCATGACCGTAATTGGCCCTGAGAACACTATCATTGAATTATTTTGAACGATGCTCATAACTAATTACAGGCGTTGACAGAACAGATCATTATGATTCAGAATTACTAATAAAGACTTAAGTAAGCTAAATTTTAGATTTATACAATATACAGCGAGAGATCGAGGCACGTGGTAGCTAGCGCTAACTGGTTTAGTTATAACCGAACTACTCGTAATTCATCCTATTATTATTATTCTTGATCGGATCGAAGTTAGGGAAAAACGGCGTCTTTTTACAAAGAAAATAGTTTACTGATAATTGCAACGTTACAAATACGTTCGAGTTGTCAGCGATGAAATCAACAGTTTACATTTCTAAGGTACTATTATAGTGGAGTTGTTTATTCTGTTTCATTACCCGCGTAATTGTATTGACTGCCTCGTTGGTCACGTGGCTACATGTAAGACCGCAGACCCGGCGGTCCTGGATTCAAATCCTCGGTCGGGCCAATAAAATGTTATTGAGATTTTCTGTCGAGAATCCCAGTAGCAGTCCGGAGTATGAAAATTAGTGATGTCTACACTCCCGTGCTTCGGAAAGCACGTAAAGCCGTTGGTCTTGCGCCTGAACCCTTTCCGGTAGTGTCAGATTGCCGTCCCATCGGGTTATGAGAGTTAGGGAATAGAGTGCACCTGTGTTTGTTCACACACTTGTACACAAAAATATGTCCTGCGCAGTTGGCTAATGTCTCTTGAGAGCCGTGGCCGAAATCGGTCTGGAGGACTATTATTATTATTAAATGCATTGACGATGGATAGCTATGGTATGGTAGACACTTTAAGCTGAATTCCGATTCTAAACTTTGCGATTATAGATATATATCAGTAAACAAAAAAATAAAAATACAGAAAGTTATATAGTAAAGTTATATCAGGTGATTCATATAAAAGAGTAATTAATACTCTTCAACGTTTTTGTACATGTAATGTGTTATAATTTCAGCCCAAACGTTTTAATATATTTCTCTTTGTGTTGTGCTGTGTATGTCAAAGTCGTAGAAATATCCCTTGAATCGTGAAAGTATTGCAGGTATTTCTTTTTTTTTGTCCTATGAAATGTAATAGACGTCGTTTTTATTATATTTTTTTGGAGTAGATAAGCCATTTTAATATTTAACTGCTATCATTATTTATTTTTTCAGTTGCAACTACACAACAAACAAAATTGATAAGGATCTTGGACTTTTTGAAGGAATTAGAAAACTAACATCTAATTAACCCAGTTTGAGTGAAGTCTAGTGAAACAGTCGACCGCATTCGATAGTTTGAGGGTTGAATTCGGTTTATACTTATATTTGAGGTTACTGACCTACACGATGTCAAACAAATACTCCTAATCACAATCGTATGTTCCACTTTATTTATTTTATAAAATTAAATTTACAAGCAACAATTGTCGTTTTTGTTAAATTCAACCGACTTAAGATTTATACAAATATCGGTTATATTATATCGGTTATAGTAAAGTAGCAATAAATATAATAATAGCATTTTTGTACGAGACTAGCTATAGGTAACACGGATATACATATTATACCCTGTACAAGTTAGCTTTTTTTTTTGACAGACGGGCTAGTGATGGAAAACATAAAATATCTACAAATAGTAGTCCAATAAATAACGTTTTAAAATACTTGTAACTATGACGAGATGGTGTGGGTGTATTATGTGTGAAATTCTTTATTGCACTAGACATATAAAACAGTACAGTAAATAAGTACAGGGTTATTTAAGGACCTCCCGCCAAATTTAAATAGGTGGTTCAGACCATGAAAGTAAACAACTTTCCCAAAGAAACACGGTTTGATTTTTTTTTTCGCTTTTCGTAATTCAAATTAGAATCCAATTTTGTTACCTTATTTTTCTAAAAAGAGTTATACCAGCTAAAACCCTGAACCAAAAGGTTCGTAACAATAACTTAACAATGATCTTTAATAATGATTTTTTGCAATCGATATTTGTAACAGTTACTGCCTGTTTTTCGTGTCCCATCCGTTCGACCGATGTAACATTGTACAAGCGTCTATTACTTTTAGTGTTCCTATTTAAATTTTACTTTGAAGCAATAAAAAGTCTTAAAATTTTCGGATAACGCTTGAATCTTTAGGGACTTTTGTGTTACTTATATGTACTTTTTCAATATTTTTACAATTTTTAAAACCATTAAATTAAGAAAATAATATGTTCGTCATTGCAAAGTTATGTCGATCAAAAAAATTTACATCTGTCAAAAAGATCAAGCTAAGCTTGTACAGGGTATAATATATAACGTAATGTAATGCGCACGTAATATGGCTTTTGGACTAAATTATAGATATATTTGTATAAAATTATATTTTTGTATATAAAGTGTGCGAATAATGTATGTCGATAATAACACCCCAAAACTAATAATTTATAAAGCTAAAGAGACTACCTGTAAATATCAAAAGTATTTCACCGAAATCAAAAGCACAACCTTCAGTATTTAGGAAATATATTTTCTTTCAATGTGCTATTATGGCACCTATATAGAGGCAAATATATACTATTAGATATAAACTCTTACCTCCCTCCCTCCTCTGGGTTGCTGTACTTTACTACATAATATATTGCTGTGGCAATTTATTTTAGAATTCATCTAAAATAAATTGAGTAATAAACCTGTAAACACCCAATTTTTGTACTTATACTCATAATATTAACTAGAGTGACGACGGTGTTGCAATGTCTCTTTTATTTCTTCTTAATAATTAACCCATACGACTACACCGATTATATTACACGTTGATAGTGTAGTACTATCAAATCAATCATAGAATTGTCAACAAACTCTATGTCCTTTCCAATCGAAGGAGTAAAGATAAACCAATTCAGATTTACATATTCCAAGCAATTTTTAATAACTTCGTTATATCATGTAATACAAACAGTTTTTGATTAATATATATTTCATTATACTATATTACTATTACACTTATGATATTCAAAACGCAGTTTTTTTTTGCAAATTCATAATGAATATCATAGATTATTCAAGTTCTCAACAAATATTACGTCAATTCAATGCCAAAGTTTTTTATCTGTCCTTTCTCCTCTTGCGGTTGGAACAGCCTCAAATCAGTGAGATGTATGTAATACAAACATTATATACCTATATAATAGATACATTTGTAACCGTAACTTTTATAAATCAACAGTTGATTACATCAACATTATTAAATCAGATTGTAATTTGTGCCTCAATCGACAATAACCAGAGCTGGTATTCATCATGAAATAATAATTATAAGTCTATTAACGGTCACGTCTGACCTTTTATTAACGACTTCCACTACACGTCGCAGACTTGACCGCAGTAATGTAAGAAAAACACTGTATAGCATTTTTTAATTATTCCGATTATATATATATTGTTTTTGATTAGATATATATATCGATTGTTTAGACAAAAAATGATTAGTTCTGGTGAAAGAACCAGTCGAAACTAAGTGACGGGGTGTTATTTATTTATTTATTTTGAGGAATTGTTTGGATTAATCGCGGCCGCCGAAGTGACTCACGGGACATCCCGTCAGAATTCTAAATTCACCACCACGATGTCTGACAATCCACAACATCGCGTCTTTTATGGTATTTCTTGCCTTGCACAACTACTATGTGGTACTAGCTTTCGAAAGCGGTTTTTCCGAACCGATATGACTTAGGAAACTTCAAGAAAATAAATTATTTAAACGCCGGCGAGGCACCTGCAAGCCCTCCGGTGCAGATGTCTATGGGCGGTGGTAGCCACTTTTCATCAGTTGAGTCTCCTTTCCGTGTGGCCTCACTTACATAAAAAACAAACTATAACGGCAACTATAAGTACAAGGTTATACTCGTATAGACGAAAAGCGTAAAGTTAATTGATACGAGAAATATAAATTAAATTTCATTTAGCTGATGACTTAATTTGACTCATACAGGAATGAGCTTCTATTACTTTCTACATTTATTCATTATTCATTTCGAATCGATGAAAGATTTAATTTCATTTTAACCTGGTAAAAAAAGTCTTTAGACGAGCCTTCTAGAACAAAGTGTTCAACTTGTGCTAAAACAATTTGAAACTTCGAACGTGTTTCGTAGTCGATTTTAACCCGTCAAGTTTGTCTAAGCCCAAATGTGCATGTGACCGTATTTATTTGTGTGGATGAGCTAAACAGCATGAGCATGAAAAAGAACAATAACCTACTGTAATGAAAGAAATAAAATTTAGTAAACTAGCTTATATTGTCACCAGCATCAAAATAGAATTAAAAACAAAAGTACCTATGTTCAAAATTTTAGCTCAATCGGTTAAAATGATACAATCAATAAAATTTATGTAGTTGAAAAGGACTTAAAATTCATAACGGTTTTACTTGAAACTTTGTTTAGCGGGTGTTTATTTAAACAACGATTTCGCTCTTTCTAACATAATTGATTTGACATTCGAAAGAACAAGACACATTGTTTAACTACTCAGCCCATTAACAGCATTATAATTATAGGTAAAGTCGTAAGATTGAAGAGACTATTTTGGAAGTAGGTATACTTACGGCAGCCTGAGGATGTGATCCAAAAGTGCTGCCGCGGACAACACGCTTGTCGTGCATAATATTGGAGTAGCCTGTGTTGCCCGTTGCACCCGTGGCCATGCTACCGCTGCAATAAAAAATATAAGTATAGGGGTTTTGCCTGCCTCTAATGTCAACGTTCTATTTTCGTGAAAATAAATTAAAGTGTATAACCATTTTTTAAAAATACATAAATATATTATATTGACTATATTTTTGATATTATTCACTGCCTGAAACTGACACGTTTCAAATCAGGAATCCTTCATATAGGATTGATATAGCAGAGGTATTTTTATTTAAGCAAGTAATTTATTGCGACTTGGACCATAATTATAACATATAAATATTTATATTTTATATACATGATTTTATATTTTATCGCATAAAGTGGACGTCTTCCGGCTGATATGATGATGATGATCGCATGAGGTAACAGCCATTACGTGTCCCAAGCTGGACATAGACATTTCCTCCTCTTTAGAAGACATAAGTATTTCTTGACAAAGTTTCCCCACAAGGTTTTCCTTCGGTGCCGAGAACGAATGAATTACAAACACAAATTAAGCGCATGAAATATCTGTGGTGTTGGCTCGGGATTGAACAGTTACGATTTACGTGTGCTATGTACATTTTGTATGGATTATTTATTGACAACGTTTCCCTTCCTTTGTTTTCCTTAAGATCGATAAGATACTTATTGTCTACTAAATATTTTAATTAAATATAAAATGATGAATTATACTATTGAATAACGTTAAAATCATAATAGTATATTAAAATCGTAACTGGACACTGTGTTAGTTGCTTCCGTTAGTTATGAATAATTAGCTAATATAAATTAATGCAATAAACGATTATCATATTAAAAAATGTCTTGAGTGTCAGTCTACTTCATCAATTTGTCTACTTCTGTTTATTTAAAGTATCCTTACTGGCAAATGGACCAGCTGACGGTAATCGTTCAACACCGTCTATTGACGTTGGCTCTCTAAAAAATAATTAGTATCCAATACATAGCCAATGCGCCACTGACCATGAAAATTAAAATGTTACTTATGCCTGTTGTTACAGTAATATTGTTATTTGGCGGTAGAATATCACTTAAGTGGGTGATACCAAACCAAACAGGCTTGCACAAACGGTCTTTTGATTTGGCTATTTTCTAACACCGAAAAAAATGTGTGCTGTAGATGGTAGGCACATATATCGGTTAACTCGATATTGCTGTATTATATAAATATTTGCTAATACGGCGGACCTGATGGTAAGTTGTCACCACCGCCCTTCGACATTGGTTTTGTAAGAGATATTAACTTTTCCTTGAGAACTATGATGTGCCTGTACGGCGACGGTGCGAAGCTGAAAGACAATACTATTTATTGCTGTTTGGCGGTGGATTATATGATAAGTGGTTGATACCTAACCATATGAGCTTGCTCAAAGCCCTACTAGTACAAAGTGTATTTAATATTAAAAAATACAATTAAAAACTTGAATATAAAGTAATCGTAATTATATAAACTAAAATCGGTTTTCGATACTCCATAATTTAGTTAGTCGACATGAATGTATTTTTTCATAAGGCATCTATAAACATCTTTGTATATATTAATACATTTCCTTTTCAGATTTTTTGTTATAGTTATTATTCATCATAATTTAATGTGTGTCATTGATTATTTTGATTATCATACTCGTCCCAGAAAAACGATGCTATTGTAATTACCAAATTTTGTATCTATATAATTACGGAAGTATATATTGTAAGTGTAAAAAAGCACCTCAATCAACCACAATTTTTTATAACTTATATTTAATTATTTAATTTAATTTTAATTCATAATTTACTTCAGAAAGAAAATCAGTCGAAGACACGACAATAGGTTGCTGTTTATATATTTCAAATATCTCTTTAAAATCGTTGATATTTATTGATTGCTAATTAATTTCTTATAGAGATAAGATAAGGTTGATCGCTCGCGGGGGTAGTTGACCTCTAGCGAGCGGCCAATAGCAGCGGCCGGAAGTAGACCACGGCGGATCCCCTACAAATAGCTTGACCTCTTTACTAATCATATTAAATTATTTTTTCTACTTATTTCAATATGGGTAATACAATTCTACCATTACTAACAGATTTGGAATAATAAACTGGGTCTTTTTCTTACAAATTTTTGTTGATAGTTTTTTCCTGTCTAGCGTGTGTCTGTCGCTGATTCTAGCTCAAAAAAATTTAATCAATGATTCCCCGTAATGATTCCCCGGGTAAATAGTTTCAAGAAGGTAGCCAGAAAAATTGACTAAGTCCAAGGTGACTGTATTTATATTATACGATACTCGTGTATCATATCAATAAATAACAATCACTTTTGACATTGATGTGTGCACTGTTCGCAAGCGTCTGTAATCGATATCAAGCGATAACGCTTTCGTTTCGACATATAAATATAAAAACATTTTCTTTAATGCATTTTTAGATAGTTGAGAATTAATGAAATCTACCAATTATAAGAAGTTGTACTAACACATGATCATGTTCCTCGAGGAGGTGTTTGACACCGGCGACACCTGCTATCAGCGCTCGAACTCCTTTGAAAACTTCACCACCGCTTATTCGCTTCTCGTTGCTTATCCCAGGCGGCACACCGTTTGGAATTGTTTCTTTCTTTTCTGCCAAGGAACGTTTGCTTCGATTCGTTACAGCTTTTGGTTTACTCGCATAGGAATATACAATTTTCTCTCTTTCCTGAGCTGGATATAACGTTTCCAATCCGAGAAGGCAAGCTACGTCCGGTGGTGGAAGGAGAAACTGTCCAGTTTTTACGGTGGTTACAAATCTTGGTTTGTCACCCTCAGTCGTCCCAGAAACTTTGCTACGACTTTTGTTTGCTAAAGGAGACTTAGTTAATTTGGGAGAAATTTTCGTTCTCTCACACTCACTCGATATTATATCGATTCGAGGTTGAGATTGACTCAACATTTTCTTTGGAGGCGTTTGGTCTTTCCACGTCAGATTAGGATTAGAAGTCGCTAGGCCTCCAGCGCGACGGCGATAGCGTGTTGGTCGTCGAAGATTGGCCTCCAAAGTTTCTTTCTCTTTCAGACGACGGAGTTTGAAATCGAGCGCCCGAGTGAATTTAGGATCGAGAATTGTCTGCGGAGCTACGGCAGCGACCATTTTCTCCGTCAGCTGCTCTTTCGTCGCGCTCGGTAGGTGTGTGCGGCCGTCATCATGCTGGAGCGGTTTAACGATATTTACAATACGCGGTAACGGCACGTGTTTTACTATATGCTTTTCGTCCTCATGGTTTATTACGGTAAATGCATTCGAATTGTCAGCCGGAATATCTAACGCTGGCATCGCGCGTCACATGACTTTCCGTTGAAAATGAAAGCGACGTCGTTTTAAAATGTTGTTTGGAATTAGCTTGAATATTCGCTTGAGGCGACGTATCGCGAGTGTATCGTGCTCCGTTTGGTGGTGGCCGCGTGGTGCGCGGGTGGTGGCGGTGGCGGCGGGCGGGCGAATGTCCGGCGCGGCGCCCGGCGGTCAACACGCTCACCCCCGTAGAACATAAGCGCCCAGTTTTCTCACGTCGCTTATGACTTTTAATGCGGAAACATCAACTAATGCGGTACATGTAATCGCGCAAGCGCCCACGTGGACTTGAGACGGTAAACATGAGTGTGTCGAAGTACGAAACACATTTTAACCGAAAGTCGGTACAACGATTTCGAAATACACATGATTTGAAACAGGTAAATGAACACAGACTTTGTGTCAAAATAATATTTAAAAGAAATTCATTGAAACTTAGCGAATAAATCATTTAAAGAAACAAAATAGAAAGATTTTGATTAACAAACGCCATTATAAGGTCACTAAAGTAATACATTCACTTTTCAAACATGTTTCTCGTATTCTAACACATAATTATGCAGAACATTTTGTTTTAAATAATCAAATGAACTACATTATGAGATAATATATATTCAAAGAGATAGTCTACACTAGCGAGTCCGTTCATGAAGCACCGAGTACTAATCGCTTACACCTACACCTAGTCCACACGAGGTGCGATGTACATATAAGGCTGTCACGGGCGCACTCGCACTGTAGATAAAGCGACAACGTGTAATCATCAGCAATTGCAAAATGATTTTGTTTAGTCGATGAGCGGTTGGGGACATAATTTATAATTGGGTGAAAACTATAACCTTACAATTTAAAAGAATATCCATACATTTTTTTAACATTTTTGTATGGTTCGTTGTAATATAATCGCATTGGGTTTTATAAATCGAGACTCGGTTTTCTTTCCTTGACAAATACTTCATTATGTAATACACTATTCATGTATGCTTCGAGTGTAAGGTATTTAGTTAGTTATTTATAGTATTACAGGAAATCGAAACACTAATTGTTCCTAAATGTTTCATCATCGTTTTTAAGTTACCAGAGAAAACTTATATATACGTTAAAAGACCACTTATATATACGTTTCAAATGTATAAAATGCAGTGAAACGTTAATAGCGTAGGGATGAATCACTAATTGTAAGCAAGTAGTGTTAGCGATTCATTATGCGTTTGAAAAAAAAAAATGAAGTGAAACTTTTTAATTTCAGACTGCTACTGAACTTGCGATTGAAACCAAGACCTTGCTATCTGCAGCCTTATAAGGTAGCCAATAGACCAACGAGAAAGTTTAATTTAAGTAAATCGGCTACGTTGAACATGCTTTATTTTTTTATGATAATTATAACCTATTATAAAAAAGCCGAGATGGCCCAGTGGTAAGAAAGCGTGAATCTTAATGCTTAATTTGTGATTATAATTCATCTCGTGCTTTACGGTGAAGGAAAACATCGTGAGGAAACCTGCATGTGTCTAATTTCACTGAAATTCTGCCACATGTGTATTCCACCAATCCGCATTGGAGCAGCGTGGTGGAATAATCTCCAAACCTTCTCCTCAAAAAGAGGAGAGGAGGCCTTTAGCCCAGCAGTGGGACATTCACAGGCTGTTACGTATTATAATATATTACTTAAAATAGATTGAGTGGTCAAAGACACATTATTCATAATTATTCGATAGCGGTTCATCTTTTATGTATAGATTAAGCGCTCCATATTTATTAGTTTTTAGACTTGCTTTATAATGTAAATAAATCTCAGTGGATTTGTCTACGCAGTTATATTGCTAACGATATAAAATGATTATAATATGGATATAAAAGATATGTTAATTTTAAAGCAAAATTAAATTCAATTTTAATTATAACTTTCAATATAAGCTATATTATCTAACACCTTGTTCATAGTACAGGATAATTATTATTAATAAAAATAAGAAACAAAATCAAGTTATATAAATGAGGAAGGCATTTGGCTCAATAGATAGAATACGTTAATATTAACCGTAGATCGCATGTTCAACTCTGGACAAACACAATTGAATTTTCACTTGCTACTTTTGTGCTTATAATCCATCCTGTGCTTAAAAGGAAAGAATCATTCGAAAACATCGTTAGAAAACCTACAGGCATTGGATGCTATGCTGTCCTTTGTATCAACCACCAATTCGAATTAGAGCATCGGGGTGGAATAAAGCATTACCTTCTCCTTAAGAAGAGAGGAGACCCATGCCATACCATGTTAATTCTTAAATATTTTTAAAAACTTAACTATAATTAAATATGATATTTGAACAAATTGTATTACGAAACACATAAAGCACGATAATGTATGTTATAATAAAACATTTTCGTGTTTCGGTTATGTACTCGTTTTAATATAAAAGTTAGTTAAGACCTTGGAGGTCAAATTTTAATGTTTTCTAAGTAACAAAGTAACAGTGGTTAAGAACCGGACGTGCGTCATTGGGTGCGTAATAGCAGCGTAGAGCTGCGAACCCTTATGGCTCGCGCGTCGCCGCAGTGGTCACAATCTGATAAAACTTATGGTCTCTAATAATACAGCGCGGACGACTCTATTGTAGAATTCAATTCCATTTTTAAATCTACAAACTTACGCATTGATTTCGGACTACAAATACACTTTTTATAGATTTTATGTTATACCAGCTAATCGTCCCGGGTTCGCGAGGGTAGATAAGAAGATAAATGTATTTTGAATATGGTTAGCATAAATCCGATCTTAGTAAGCATCTACGTCTGAAAAGGAGTAACTGTGATAAATTTCTAGTCAATCGAGCGGATAGCTTAGAAGATCTCGTGATGAGTATTTCGCTTATATATGAGTATGTAAGCAAAATATATAAGAGTTGAGACAGTCCTGCACTGCTAAGTTGTTTTGTGTTTAATTCGTGTTAAAACGATAACAGCGTGGCGAAAAACTTAAACTTGTAACTTATGTCGAATTAAATTTTACCACGTTTGTATCCACCGCACCACACTAGAGTAGTGTAGTGGAATAAGGTTAAAACTCTTCAAAGCCGTAATAATGATTTATTTTATGATTTATAATAAGGATAAATGTGTATTGAGTTATTGAAAGAAAATGCTTATTTCATGAAGTTTATGATACACTGTGACCTCAAGCAGATGAAGTAACGGCAAGCGAATGATGATGACAGAAAAGCTCTATTTTACTGTAAATATAGATTTTTCAAAGTGAAATATTTTTTGATGATTGTCTCTATGACAAAATTATGCTTTAAACGAATTAATGAGTACAAATACAAAACAGACAAGCATAGTTATTTTAAAGATATTTAGCTATTTCTGTTTTAGCTAAATTTTGGCTAATGTGGTTATATATTATTATATATAATATATTATTATACGAAAAGCCGCAATTAAATAGTCATATCATTTTAAATAGTCGCTGCGGTCATTACCTTTCTTAAAGAATTCTAGTCAAGGAGTCGTATGGCGAAGTGGAACGGAAGCGGGCGTCGGTTGCCCTGACTACGGCGACCACGCGGTCCACCCCCCCACAACCCTCCACTACTCTATCAGTGACTCAAGGTTAAGGGCAATGCTCCTCTCACTTATTAACTGAAGTTATGTATTAGTTAATCCTTATCTTAACCTATGATCCTTCACGCGATCGCTTGACGTAGCAATTATTAGGTTAGTACTTAACGAAATCTAACCATTTTTAGGGTTCGGTATCCGAAAAAAAATAATTATAATTTACGTTAAGATATTTGACAAGTGAAAAAAAATGGATTTTTTAACAAAAAGTATATAAGTTCTGACTATAGAATTATACACAATATAGTACAGTACATAAAATTTTTTAAATAAAATTTTCCTTTGTTTAATATGTAATATGATTCGTATTAAAAAACAAAACGAAACAAATTACATATTAAATAGATTTATAATAACATTATTATAGTTATAAAATAAAAACACGGCTGCCCTAACTGAATGAATGCATGAATTTATATTTTCCAAGTTTCGCTCGGTATGTTGGATCCTAACGATACCCCATACATCCGAATCTGATCAGGTATTTAAAAGTTCTCGTGAAGCTACATGAACCCTGATAACACTAGCCTATTGTAGCCAGTCATGTATTAAGTGTTTTCGTGTAACATATTTAAAAATAGATAGACTTTAACTTTTGAAAATCACCTTATTGACTTTTTAACTTAACTGTTATTGTCTTATTTTTATAGAAAGGAATCGTATTGAAAAAAACTGCCAGAAAATAGAAATTACGTTATTCATTTAATGTGTTAATGCTAATTTTATCATGATTTAAATATGTGAAATAAAGGTTTTCGTTAAAGAAAGATTTATATAAATTAGATTGTTTTCTATTTAAACAAAATTACATATTAAATTAGTCTGTTAACTGTACGATCCTTGAATAAGTTAATGTAACGGGTCTTTTGACTTAATAATGCCATAATGACCCCCTATGGGAAAATTTTCTTGCTGAGGATCAAGCTCAATTGGGGATCAGCGGATATTAAGCTATAATATTATTATATCACTTTTTTTCTTAATCAAGTTTTCTGATGGAAATTTGATACGCGGGGTAAATTAATTGTAGACGTTCGTTTATCATTCATTAATCGACTAGATTTTCGATCAGTAAGGTTCAGAATAACTTTAATGATTTTATTTTTCTTTGTCTGAACGGAATGTAAGTTATGATTTTCTTCAAAGTATTATAGTTCGTGAATATAAAACTAATTCTATAAATTTAAACGTTTAATTAAACTTTGTTCTTTGTTAATTTTATTATCGGAGATCAACTTTGACCTTGGGATAAAATCGTCTGTCGTTCGGTTAACGTGGTCACCTCGCGTTGGACACGCGACCATAAGCTCTTCGTGGGCATCTGTGCTCGGTATAAGGATTTCTTACCAATAATTTAAAATAAAAAAACACAAACGTATAATTGCTGTTATTGGTAAGAGGTCACCACCGCCCATAGTATTTGCTTTAGAAGAAATAAAAACAACTCCTTACGCGTTTATTGCGGCACAAGCTCTGGGATCTTAGAGATTGGGTATATACCTCGTGGTTCTGGCTAAGTAACTGTCAAAATTGACAATCACTATACAGCATTACACGATTCTTTCAATGGCATTTTCAATGTAATTTAATTATTCGGCCAGGTATTGAGACTTTAAATTATAAAATTCGTTTTTAGTATTTAGTTTTGTAATTTAATCTAAAGTGTGCGAGGCTCGTATAGCGACATATCACGCAATGGTATAGCCATTAGGTTCAAGTTCAAAATCTATGATTGTAGATTTGATAGAATCAGTGAAATTATCTCTGTATAGACACGAGAAGTACGGATAAGGTAATAACGCCAAGTTTCCGACTCCGCAAAGTCTTACTCGGGGCAAGGTATTCGTTTCCATAATGAAATTGCGCAGATATTATTAACTTCTACTAATGATTATGAAAAACATTTTAAATGAGGCAAGTTATTCAAACCAAGATTAATTAGGCGATAAAAAATCGTGCAGTATTTGTTGACTTTCAGTCAGGATATACTTATCAATTTAATGGTATTGTAACAGTGGCAAGGTGTACTACTGAGTAATTTCTGAGCGTTTTGCCGGTTACGTTGTTCTGTTACGCTTTCAAGGCGAATCTAATTTGAATTGTGTATATATATATGTATATTAATTTGTAACTTATTTAACATTTTATTTTAATAGGGGATGTTTTTTTTTGGTAATTAATATTGATATTTAACATGTCAGCTCTATTTTTGCAACACCTATAATTAGGAAGACACTTGGTTTATATAACTTTTGTTAGTTTATTTGGAGTTGAAATTTAATTAATAAATAAATAATACTGTAAAATGGAAATTTTGAAATAGATTTTCGGAAAACAATATTTTTAAGCAGTTTTGTTACAAATATGTAACATAGCTGTTTGAGTACCAATATTTCCTATTAGTGAGTTACAATAAAACGAATACAGAAATAACTTTGATATAATAACCACATGTTAATCTGGTAAAACAATCGAAGGTCATGAAGGTGCATGTCCACAGGCTATAAAGCCGACGACGTCGCATCACTATTTATTCGTATCTTTGTCACTAGAAAATTCCAGTTAAAAATGTTCGATTAATTTTCACGAAATGCTACCGGAATTGTGGATGACGTCAGTAATAATTATCGAAAAGGTTTCATATGAATTGCTTTTCAATAAAATTATTTTTAAATTTAAAAGGTTAACGTGTGTCCATATTGTGTAAATATTTAATGTGCTACAAGTCGCTGTCAATTCCGATTCGAGTTCGTAAATACCAATTTATTTATTAATAACTATTACCGCTCTACCTCCGTGGGTCGTAGTTTCATGTTGTAGTGTATAAGACTGCCTCGTTGGTCTAGTGGCTAGATGTAAGGCCGCAGAACCGGAGGTCCTGGGTTAAATTCCTAGGTCGGGCCAATAAACTCCGGACTGAGTCTGGAAATTGGAAGTGTGTACACTCCCGTGCCTCGGAAAACACGTAAAGCCGTCCTGCGCCTGAACTCTTTACGGTCGTGTCGGATTGCCGTCCCATCGGATTATGAGAGTTAGGAAATAGAGAGTGCACCTGTGTTTGCGCACATACTTGTGCACTAAAATATCTCCTGCGCAGTTGGCTAATCTCTCTTGAGAGTGGCCGCCGTGGCCGAAATCGGTCTGAAGGACATTATTAATAATCTCTCAAAAAATTAAACATCTGAGTTTAGCTCTTTCAATTTAACAGTTTTTAATATTAGTATATACGTATATTTTAACGAGCGATGTTTTAAAAAATTAAAATATTTTATGCATTTTAATTAGCGTTCTTATGAAGCAGACATGCTATGGTATATCAGGTTACTTTTCGTGACAACTTAGAAATCATAAACAGTTTTCTCATTGGTCGTAAAAGTCGTAAAATACCCTCATTATCAAAATAAATCAGCTTATTTATTTTTACATAATACAATTTATAATCTTTCGAAGTAGGCTTTTATTTAAACAAAAAAACCGACATTCATTAAATTATGTAAAGTAACAGCCTGTAATCTTCCCACCGCTGGGCTAAGGCTTCTTGGCCGCCATGCTGCTTCAATAAAAATTGTATTATATAGTTATATATGTATAAGATTTTCATCCAACACATCCTGGTATCCTCACGATGTTTTTTCTTCAACATCCGAGATGAATTATTAATACAAGCCTGAAAATTAATTGCTGCTTGCTCCGATTTGACCCCACAATCTTCGGTTAAGAACCACGTGTTCTAGCCACTGGGCCCATTCTGCTTACGAGTTTTTTCTACTATAATAAAGTGTAATAATAATTTTTCTACTATCTGTATTTTATAAATTAGTTTCTAGTCAGAACTGATCCCCTTAATAAAACAACTCTGTTTAAGGAAAATCGACAAAAATATAATTCAAACGAGTTAACTGATTTCATAGGAACTTGTGGCGATAGTCAAATAAAAGAATTTTGTTATTCAATCTGTAAATATATATTTTTTAAAGCAAACATTTTGTGAACCTCGATATCGTCAGCCCCGGATTTGTGCCAAGATATACAAGGCACCCACCAGCCGTGGGGACCCATCCAGCCGAAAATAATATTCTTTTACTCTAACCGCTTCGGAATGGGGGGTTGTCTTAAGTGTCAAAATGTCTACGGGCCTTGAATTTTTAATCTGGTTGACGTGTATGATTTTAATAGATTTCAGCAGCAATGATTGATGAACAACAAATATATTATATAAAAGGATCAGTGAAATGAAATTTTTATTTATATATCTTTCATGAAAATTGTACGAAAAATGTATTTAAATAGATAGATAAATAGACGGTCCAGTTTTATAGTCTTCGTGGTCCAGACTCTGACTGTAATTTTATCTCATACAGTTCCATTGTAAATGAGCAGTGGTTACCATTTTACCATCAGATAGTATATCTTCCTGTACTATGTTGACAGCAGTAAAAATACAAATATTGTAATGTAAAAGATTAATGTCAATCGGATTAGTATTTATTGCAAAAAAATATAAATTAGGAAAAAAATCATGTTACCAACTTTATCCGAAGAAGTCACTTCGTACAAATACAAAAAGGGTATTTATTTTCTAATTGAAGCGGGAATGTTCACGCGGGACGTTTATTTCATACAATTACATGGTATTTCCAATGACGTATACTTGTTTCGTTCTTATTTTTTGTAGATATTTAGTTACTTTTTAATGTTAAATTTCAACTCACCACGATGGATCCCTTTTGAGCTTCATATTGTTGTATAATGCTCGTGGCGTGCTAGCATACGTGTACGGTCCCTTGGCGCGAGGAGCCTGCGGGCCCTCTACCAGCACCGCCCGCACCGAAACACTCATCAGCTCGGAGCCGTTTCGCCGCGCTAACCAACAGGAGAAAGCACTCCTCGCAAGCTGCGACCACTAAACAGCACATATATAACACGAGAGACACGAGCCGCGTCTGTCAACCGCCGGACGCCACGCCGCGATGACATGCGACACATTTGAAAATGGAATCACCACACGTCATTTCACTACACGACTTCGTGGACATGCTATAATCGTTCAATATCGACCATCATTTGTTTTATTGACAGAGTCACTGCCCTTTCTCGAATAGATTTTACATATGATAGTAAACCGATTATCGGTTGCCATGGCAACAAACTATCAAGCCTTTCCGGTCATCAACTTTCATGATAGTGTATATTAATGTTGTTACAGCTTGAGTAAAGATTACAATAACTATACGATTATTTTATCAGCGAAAAAAACCATAACTATCGTCTTCAACAAGTTTAAATAATGTATAAGTATCAGTAAAACATTTAACTGAATGCTGATATTCATTCGCTTGTAAACGCTAGGTATACCTATCTATATTAAACTAGTTTTCGCTTGCGGCTTCGCCTGCGTGAGGGTGTTGAAGAGGTGTTAGGTATGCTGTGTCCTTTACAGACAACGTCTATGCAAAATTTAATGACGATCGGTCGAGTAATTAAGATGGGAAATACTAACAAACAAACTCACTTTAACATTTATAATATTAAGAAGGATTATGCAAAACAATCATCCATTGCATTTATTTATTTTTTAAGAAAAGGAAATATTGGTATTATGAATATTATAATACATAATGGTGAAGGGGTGTTTATTTGGTAAGCAAAACTAGTTGAACGATTTTAAAATATAAGCTTGCGCGTAAGACCATATTTCATGGAATGAGATTTATAAGTTTTATGAAATAATACCGAAATTGAACTAATTTATTTCTTAAGTTAATTACAGCAGGTCGTTTAGAGGTAGGCGTAGCAGCATACTAACAATAAATAAAGATTATGAGTCATTGAGAAACTTAATATGTAAATAAAATGGATTAAAAAAAAGTTAATCGAATTGTATTAATCTTAACTCATAATTTGAAATCTATCTATCAATCTTTTTGCCTACTAAACTAAATAATATTTCCACATTTAAAAGTAAAAACATTTAAAAATATCTTATCATGTTACGTTATTATGTTGTACTAGCGACATCTGTTGGAAATCAGCGGTACTTCAACAACCGAATAAAAAAGTTCCGATATGTAGCTGAAGTACTTATCTCGGTTGATTCTGTTGTAGTACGTGGGCTTTACACTAGATGGCAGCTTATTTTTTTTTAAATAAAATATATTCCCCTAATGAACGTTGAACGAACTTAATGAACGTACTATACTAGTGTTTATACTAAGCTTTGTCTATTTCTTTCGGATTTAAAGGTAAACGTTAGCAAACCGACCTGTTGTGCGATAAGTTGCGGACACTAAACAAATAATTGATTCAAAATGGAAGGGATAAACAGGTTTTTAAATAAAACAATATCCCTTGTATTTTTTCTTTACATAATAAGAATGTATAAATAGTACATAAAATATTAAAAAAAAATATCGAACTGCCTGAATCTACGAATGAGAGGTCGATATGACACACGATCAGATTTATTTTATTTTATTAAGGACCATCAGCAGTCACAACACTTACACATAATAATAAAAACTCATTGAAACTTATATAAAATGTGCGACTCTTTAAGACGGCCACAACATGCATTCTAAGGTACAATTTATTTTTTTGTATTACTTAAGACAGATTACAACATAAGCAATATTTTTATAATACTGAAATACTAACAATTGCTAACCACATTTGTATAGAAAATTAAAAGATTTAAGAATAAATTAATAACAATAATTAATAACATTGAAAATAAAGCTATAAAAATATTATAAATTAGTACACTCATATCATTTATCACATTAATAACATATAACAAAATAATTTAAATAAGAAAACAATAAATAGTAATTAATTAAAAAAAATCGAAATTTAAGTATAAAAATAAAAAATGATATTATTCATTTTTAAAAAACATTTTTTTCATTAATTTCTTAAGTTTATATGCTTACAACATATGTTTTATTTTGTAGTTAAGATTCTAATAATAACTCCAGAATATATTTTTTGTATTTATTAAGGGAGTCCTCAAATATGTCAAGTGACATTGAGTATTTATTATATGTTTTACCTAATCTTACAAGAGGTGCATTTTGTCCTAGTTTAGTTTTAGATGGTCTAGTGTAAAATACTCTTATTGGATAACGTGGTATGTCCACGTTATTTCCTAGGCACATTGAAATTTATTCCCCTGAGAATTTGAGGGCAGTCGATTTTATTTCTGACTATTTTGTACAAGAACAAAAGATCCAAGAGAATTCTACGACTTGAAAGGCTGAACATGTTATAAAATGATAATTGATCTTTGTAATTATAATTTTGTTTTGAATCTTCACTTGAAAAAGTTAAACGACGCAAAAATCTTTTTTGTACTCTCTCAATTTTAAGTTGATTAACGTTATAATGTGGCGACCATACTGTACTACAATACTCTAGGATACTGCGCACATATACATTGTATAAAATTATTTTTGTTGACGCGTTTTTAAATATTTTGGCATTTCTAATTAAAAAACCCAAATTTCTTGACGCTTTTGCAGTGATGTTATCTAAATGCGGCAAAAAAGTTAGCTTTGAATCTAAAATGATCCCTGAGTGCATCCCTGAGTGCACTGGGGAAAGTGCATCCCTGAATGTAATAATCTGATGGGAGGTTTTTTTTATTGCGGGTGAACTTTATATGAAAACATTTTTCGGGATTCATTATCATTTTGTTCATTTCACACCACTTATGTAAAGCGTTTAAATCTTTTTGAAGGTGTACAGAGTCTAAATTACTTTTAATTGGTTTAATAAGTTTCAAATCATCTGCAAAAAGGAAAACTTCAGTTAAGAGATCAGATGAACAATGAGACACCCATGTATAGGAACATGCCAGAATTTAAAGATTTCCCTCAATTACAATTTAAGATGATCATTAGTAATCATTTGACGATTGTAAAATTAATATACTAAGTACAAAATATTATGTATTATTAACTAATACGAATGTTTAGTGTAACTCTTTTCTATGACAATGTGTACGGAATATGAACGGTTTTACAACGGAATTATAAAAAATATCCTCTTTCGCTTAATTAAGAAAAATGTAGATCAACGTTTGGGGCCGGTAAAGTTCCGATGGTAAGATTATAGAACAATCAGCATTGCCAAGCGATCTTTCTTTTATTATTATTTAATAATTATGTAATTTCAAAGTGTCAAGAGCAAATTTTAATTTAATATTTTGTTTATTCTGTGTGGGAAATATATTTTAAGCATATAATTCACAATGCTCTATTATAATATGTTACGGACTTATCTTTAGTATAAATTATAACAATTTTGTTAATTTGGCCGTTCGAACCTTTTATCGACAATAATTTCAATGTTTTATAAACGACTTAGACATATATCTCCCCAGGTTCCAACGTTTAAAACATTGATGCCATATAAGAAAACACATGAAATTTACCTAATATTAGTTTTATATACATTTAGTTCTCATGCGATGAGGTGTAAAAGTTTTATATGATTTCGTATTGAATTATTGAGTAATTTTACCTTATACTACTATGATTATATTGTATTATAATACAATATAATCATAGCGTCGAATTGTGTACAAGTGGTCATTTCACTATGTCAATCTGTAGGTCAATCTATTCTGTAAAAAAATCTCATGTCAACCGCGAAATGACAGACCGCTATATCACGGTAAAATCAAATATAACCGATATTCTATGGAATACCAAGAAGTGACGATGATATATAATGGGAAATTATTTGAACTCGTTCAAATAGAATAAAAAGGAAAGGTTATTATTTTTTTCTTTTTTTTTAAATGTATTAGACATGCGAACTGGGATGATTTTATGTTGATGCGGATAGCCGTAACCATTAAATGTTTTAATTTTATTTTAGTCAATCTTACATATTACAACTGTCCGAGATTTCACGGTCGTTTTCTTAGGTTGGTTTTGAGTTTATCATTATAGAATAGCTCTATTTAATTTAATTGTATGGGAAGTTTAAATAGAAAATATTGTCTATACATCACGTAAATTATAAAAAAAAATATTCTTAACGGTATTCTGGCTAACTATAACTGGCTACATAATTATATTTCACGACAGTAGTGTAGAATGAATGAATAAAAAAGAAAAACAATTTTCACAGAAATATAGTGATAAATAATAATTTTATTTAAATTAATTATTTCCAACAAATTAAAGTTTGATATCGGAATGTAGTTTAAATACTTCAGTGGTCAGGAAAATTAAAATATTTGAAATTATGATTCATCATATGAAATTATAATGAAAGACTTAAACTTTGTAAGGCTTAAACCTAGATTTAATTAAATATTTTAAATATATAATAAAAAAATATCACGTATGGAATACTCAAGTTATATTTTCAACTCTTTTGTTCATTAAAATGTAAGTAAATTAATAAATAAATAAAATATGTAGATTTTAAGTTGGTTCTTGACATTTATTTATTATAAATATATTACAATTTACAATAAGAATAAGATAACTATTACACGTAGAGAATAAAATAACTATTAAGTAATTTATAACAATTAAATGTAAATAAGACTTAAATAGAAATTCAAATAAACAAATCAAGCTAGATGCAATGTAAATAAATCAAGCAATAACGCCGTTAAGCCCTCTTTGAAATCTATCCTACTATGAATTTACACATTTCCCCGTCGTTGGCGCGCGCGCCGTGTCCAATGCGCCGATGAAGACATCATAAAATAATGACAATATAACTTTCCAAAAGATAATTCTCTCAGTGACAACCCTGGGGAAATACGTCGCGAGTCATCGTTGCGCCGCAGTCAATTATAGACTCAGTCCCTTTTAGTTACGCGCGATATTGGCGTAGATAGTTTACGGGCAGGGGCGTTCCAGAGCGTGCGGCCACCGGACAGGGTTGTCAAGGCGTAGAGTAATAAATATAGTTGCGTTTTCACTTAGGAGAGGAGAGCGCAGTTTAATGATCTGTGCGTAATGCCCTTGAAACATAACTTCCGCACTCTTTTGTCGTAAAAAAGTCGCCGTCGCGGGTCGCAGCCGCCGCGTGCGCTCGGATTGCTGCTTTCCGTTCAAATCTACTAATGTCACTTTTTTAGGAAATTATTAATGAGAGCAAATAAAAAGGGCACAGCAATAAACATCTCAGACTAGACTATTAAATGTTTGAATAGGGTATATTATGGGTGACTTTGAAAATGTGTTTTTTGCTCTTACCTAATAAAAAACAGTATATCGTATACGCGAATATATATACATATTTATATTTAGTAAAAATATTTTTTTATTTTATTAATTTTCAAAATTAATTTGTTACTTAATTTTCTTTTAGTTAGGTTAGATTTTTTCATTCAATTGCTTGCAATTACAATTTCATTTATAGGTGCTTATTACAACTATTCCATCTAGTTATCATGTGACTGAATAGTATACGCCAAAAGTTCAGATTGCTTGACACTTAACTGCTTCGCATTTTCTAGTTGTAGCTTAAAGTTTTACAGACGGATTTTTTTCAATAAATCTAAGACTTAAGATATTGAAGATAAGAAGGCTATGTAAGACTTAAGATTAATTTGATCAAACATATAACCTTTTTTATATATTTAAATTTCTCGTGTCTGTATATACATATTATATACAAACTGCGCATAAGGAATACAACAATAAAAACCATTACCATTTGCAGCTATAAGTTAGTTAATTACCGTTTTTGTCCACGGTGACCATTATTAAGGGAGACCAGCCGTCTGTGCAGAATATATTATAGTGCACAAGTGTGTGTGCAAACCGAAGTAAACTCTCTTTTCCGTCATTCTCCTAATCTGTTATGATGGGAAATCGAGTGGAAGGCGTTCAGGCGCAGAACAATGGTTTTTCGTGTTTTCCGAGGCACTGGAATGCAAAAACTACCAACTTCCACACTCCGAGCTGCTACTGAATTTATCAACTGACACACATAATAACCAGTCCGATAATCTAGCCCGTTGACCACCAGTAGTACCATAATATACTGAACTTTACCATAAATTATTTTTATAATAATTAACAAAATATATTCATTAAATAAACAACTATTTTGTTCAATGATACAAATATGTCTTCATTATTCTATCAGCAAAAAATGTTATTTATTTACATAATTTATGAGTAATTTATAGTCACTCAACGTTATATAAATTAGCTTATTAATGATGTGTAAATGTGTGTACGTGTAATACATAATGATGATTAACGGACGAATATTGGCTGTGAAACTAGTCTATCTGGCACTTGTACATAAATAACATTAGTATCCAATGGATTGTCGTTGATTCGACGCTTGCACGACGAATACATTAATATTTGCATTAATTATTTTCAAAACAATGTCTGTAATATGTTATAATGAACGGTTTTCGTTGTAATTTGTCTTTAAATAATAAATTGTTTATTTATTATTCAACGAACAAATTGACATGTAACGACGTTGTCCTATTTACGTAATTTTATTATATTTCTATTTAACGATGTAAATAATTATTGTCAGAATAAGTTTTACATTTGGTATGAATGTCTTGTATAAATTCTTCATATATGCGTTTTTACTTAATATTTTTGGTTTTTAATTTTAACCAAAAACCTAGGATTATAATTTTATCGGTAGGAGGATGGGCAAACGGGCCTCCGGAAGTTAAGTGGTCACCGCCGCCCATAGACATAGTGATGTATGAAATACCACTAACCTTGGGAACAAAGATGTTATGTACCTTATGCTTATAGTTCTACTGGCTCACTCATCCTACAAACCGAAACGCAACAATATTTAATATTGCTGTTTAGCGGTAGAATATCTGATGAGTGGTGGTACCTACCCAGACGGGCTTACACGGTCCTAAAACCAAGTAAGATCTACGTTTTTTTTAAATTTCTTGATAAACATGCTGACTAAGAAAGAACTATTTCGTACTATTCTTAAAAAAATAATTGTTTAATTTTTATTATAAAAAAAACATGATAAAAATACCAAATTCATAATGAAATAATCAATAGCTTCATTAATTTAAGATGATTTTTATTGCATACCGTATTTAATTAAACTTAAAAAGCCTAAATACATGAATAAATGTCCCGAACAGAGAGTACGGCTTAGGAAAACGGCACAAAAATTATACGAATACACGTTTTAAAGGCTAGGGTTGTCGACGGATGAAGATTAAAAATATATATTAAACTTTCTTGAAACTGTATTGAATTTGTAGTTTTTTATTTAGACAAGTTCATATATATATTAGAGAAAATAATTTTATATATTAGACAAATTAACTTATTTTTTTTGTAGCATCGACAACTTCTTTTGGTGCAGCTAGTGTAAACTAGTTTGTCATCGCGCTGAACGCCGTATGAACCATTTGATAAGATATATAATTGTAAATTGCAAATTACAAATAGAACCTAGTAATAAGCGATCGATAATTTTGCTCCGACCGTCATACAGTTCACCTACGGAGGGTCATCTGATGTATCGAACTTGGGTTGCTAAGCAATACTACACACTTAAATAACTTAGTATCTATTAGAAATAAGCTACGTTGTTAATTGGATGAATAAAAATATAAATCAATATTCTTGTTATTGCTGCTTACGTTTGAAACTCGAATTTTAGTCACATTTTAAATAACAATATAAGCATTGCAGTCATTCTTTGAAAGTATTGTCCGAAACTAGATATGGTTTTCATGTAAAGTAATATCTTTATACTAATAAATATATTATATAGTATGTACAAATACAAAATGTGTAATTTAATTATTTATTTTTCCAAACTCCACTTAATAACAGCGAAACAAATAAATACTGTCCCCTAACAAAAGCGACAATAAGAACTTTCTGTTATCTAAAAACAAGGCTCCGTCCAATTTATTAGAGAGTCATACATATGTATCATGACCCTGCCGAGTGCCGACGGTGAAAAACTATTCGCTAATAAAATCAATTGAATAATACATTAGATCCGCCATTTTAGGGATTTCGTTCGGGTCGAAACCGCGGTGGGAAAAAGTCGGCGACCGCGAGCGATCGACTTGAGCCAATATTTGATACGTGCCCATCAAATACTGGATTCCTTGACGTTTATATTTATGTCCTTAGACTCAATCGGGACGAGCGTTGTTTTAAGTAACAAAAACATTTCAAATGGTGATAAATCAAACGTCAAGAACGCACGAACAATAGGTATCATATGTTTTTTGCTATCTTCTTATGTTGATCTTATTAAATGATTAAAAAGTATTCGAATGTTTAAATTATAAATTAGTTGAAGTCATATTTAAGGACCGTGGGAAATCACTACACTAATGCTAATCACTCATTTAATTTTTTTTACGTTCGTTTTAAAATATGTAAGGCTAAGGTCGCTCTCGGAAATCACACCGAATTATATTGCCTCATATATTAAACTTCAGATTCTGAAGATACAAATTTGAGAATACAAAGAAGCCCTGTGTGCTTGGAGACACTTATGACTAAAAATATGAAAATAAAACCACGTGGTATAAAATCACGCAGCTAGCAGTGCAAGCCCTTACCTATATCAAAATAAACAGTCAAACAATTAATTCTAAATTTAAATATAAAAAAGACATCATATAATGATGTTACAATAAACTCGCGAAATGTAGAAAACCGCCTTACTATGCCTGTTATTTTGGTGCTTATCTTATATATCTTTAAATCTTACAATCATTTTTGTAGGCAACTAGTTTCCGCGCGCGTCTTCGACCGCATGGTCAGGTGCAAGAAACAACGAAGGTACTCAAAGTAGGCTTTGTTCGTCCTTGGGAGCTTGTTGCTTACTAAATTTCATCAAAATCGGTTGTGTTGGTGAACTGACAGTAATTTTTTTGACATTTTAGGATCCTGTTATGAGGTGAGTTTTGATTTTTTTCTTACAGAATAGCGCTTGTAGAAATGATGTATATAATGTATACGTCGTAGATATTACTGTGACAGTAAAAAAGTAATACAAAAGCACTGTTTAAGCGCACTCGAATTATGGCATTTTTACCTGAACCCTGACATTTCGGTTGCACTATTTAATAAATATTTGATTGTGTAATTAATTTCTAGTAATTGATAAAAATATTATTATGTATTTATTCATTAAGTATATAATAACAACAGTCATTCCTACTTTGTACTTAACAACATTTCATAAAGTACTTTTAGCGTATTTTGATGTTGCTAGGAATTTAATGTTACATGTGAATACTTATTCAGTTTCACAGCTTTTATGGATTATATTAAACGGTACAGGAGGGAGGGATCACTTTATAATGGTTTAGTTGTATTAATATTTTTATATTTAT
This sequence comes from Nymphalis urticae, assembly GCA_905147175.2. Lineage (NCBI taxonomy): Eukaryota > Metazoa > Arthropoda > Insecta > Lepidoptera > Nymphalidae > Nymphalis > Nymphalis urticae. The sequence continues at coordinate 8,954,960 of LR989987.1, read as the reverse complement.
TGATGAACAGTAAACATCAATCAGTAGACGTGAGATGTTGTCACTGGGTAAGGTGAATGTGACCTAGGCTTAAACCCGGGTAAGGTAGTAAGGTTTCATGTGCTTAATTTGTATTTACAGTTCATCTCGTGTTCGCCTGTGAAGGAAAACATCATGAAGAGAACTGCAACCTCATTTTATAGAACATACAAAAATTCTGCCACGCGTGACCAGTGAAATAATCCTAAAGCTTCTCCTCAATATAAGAGGAGACATTCACTCGTAGCGGCTATTAGTTAATTTATTTATTTTTTATTAAAGAGAAGGAAAAATTAAAATTTATGATGCATATCTTATTTTATTTTCATCCAAGATATGAAGGCTTATCAAGCTGTATTCTTTCCTTTAAATTATAAATACAAATTAAACACATAATAATTCAGTGGTGCTTGGTCCGCATTGAATCTATAATCTTTAATATCTTAAATAAGAGCGAAGTGTTTTAACGACTAGTTCATCTCGGCTCAACACCATGGACTAAGTTTATATTAACAGTCCTATGATACAATACTAACGCGAGCTGAAGTAGTTTGCATATTAAAATTACAAAAATAATCACGTGTTGTTCAAACGTGTTACATGTACTTGTAACCATGTAGACTCATAACCCAGGAATTTATGTACTCATACAATTCTCGGTACAATCGCGAGCAGTGTTCTATCAATTTGGCTAGATATTCAAACTATCTAGTAAATAATTATAAATGACTTATGAGTCGAAAAAGCCGAGATGGCCAAGTGGTGAATCTTAACCGATGACCGTGGGTTCAAACCCAGGCAAGCACCACTGAATTTTCATGTGCTTAATTTGTATTAAAATTCATCTCGTGCTTTACGGTGAAGGAAAACATCGTGAGAAAACCTGCATGTGTCTAATTTCATTGACCCAACCCGCATTGGAGCAGCGTGGTGGAATAAGCTCCAAACCTTCTCCTCAAAAGGGAGAGGAGGCCTTATACCAGCAGTGGGACATTAACATGCTATTACAGTTACAGTAGACTTATGAGTAATATATAATTAATAATATTTTTGTTGTTTGTTTGCTCTCGGCGCGTCTGTTGTACAGACAGTCAGAACGCGATAACCTCAACAACTACAGAACGAATTTTTATACGGGAGTCACCAATGGACGGAGTGATTCATAAGGAAGCTTTAGGTGTATAATTAATTTAAGTTTTGGTTATTTTGCTGAAATTTGACGATAATTGTCAGAAAAAAATCATGCCAACTGGGAGCTTTAGAATTTTTATGTATATTCTTATTGTACCCGTGCAAAGCTGGGCCGGGTTGCTGGTTGTCAATAAACATAATGATCGCACTTCGACCACAGAAGTAATTGGAATTTGGTTTTGAATTTTATATATTTTACCTTTAAGTTCTTTTCATTTATTTATTTGGGCTATCTTTTGATACCGTCGAATCAAGTACCTATCATATTTAAAAAACATACATTGTAATTAACACTCAATATTTGTGACACGCTCGACATGGTATTTTCATTGTAGTCTCTGAGGTATGCACCTTCAAGTATGGCGGAGCAGCAACGCGTTCCTCCCGATCCTGCCCCTTATGTAGGTGAGACTTGTAATTTCTCAGCCATATCATCGAACCGGTCACGAGACGTGTCGCGACGACGGCGGATTGGTGCAGTGCGCAGGTGCGGCACGCTTGCACGTTTGTTTCCCGTCCAATGTTATAATAGCAATATTATTAACAACGTTATTACTTAAAATATTATATGACAACTTATGACATTTTGTATTATCCTTAATAATGTTATAAAAGCGAAAGTGAGGCATTTTGTTGGTAATGTTATCACGTCTTAATTACTCGACTGATCATCATGTTATTTTGGATATATATATATTGTCAGGGGTACAAGAAAGGATTATTATTTATAACAGGGTATCTAGCACCTCGCCCCAGAGAGCGACGCCGCGGGCGGAATGTAGTTAACTTTATATTTAAGAAAGGCATATATATATTAAGGTTCTTTGAAACTTACAAGTTTTGAAATTTAACAAATATATATCATAAATACAAAACAGTAAGCGAAGTTCCGGTTAGTTTTAGATACAAGGTCTAATAATATAATTTTTTTATTAATTAGGTTCTTATAAAAGTAATAAGCGTATGAATTACACTTCAGAATTCTGAAGAAATAAATTGAATATAATAATGTATCTTATGTTTTACTTAACTGCTATAACTTCTATTCACTATTGCACTTGATTTTTTATGTTTCGTACACTAAAATCTTCTGGACGGAAATGGTTCAAATTTGGTACAAATCCCAAATAGTAAAAGAAATTATCATAGATGTATGAAAATAAATTTTTATTCTGGCCTGTACTTAAATGTCTTTGTTGACTTTAGTTATTGCATCAGTTATTTATTCTCTAGACTGAGTAAATCTATAAACTCTAATCTGTGTTAAATGTGAAACAAAAATTATTAATATATAATTATGTTTTGGTAGTTGATTTTGTTACGCAAATAAAAAAATTAATAAAATATATGGGAGAGCATCATTTCGTTATAAAAATTATAGTTTTATTTTATTTTATAACTTTAAGAGCCTAATATTCAAAAGTTTTGAAATTATATTTAAAATTCGAACATCCCTCCTTCACTTTCTAAGCATGCTGAATTACTTACAAAAAAAAAAATTAAACAAATCTTATACGTTGTCAACATATGCCTATTGACACTATTTCTTATGAATCTATCAATATTAATAATCATAACAATGAAAGGCTTAAATATTGCACTTAGTTTATTAATAATGTACTTTCAACGCGATATAATGTATACCGGTTAAATTGCTATTAATTTCTTGTTAACCGTTACAATTACAGGCATAATTGTTTTAAGATAAATGTAATTTTAAATGTCTCGAATTAGGAATACTTATCGCATTAACTTATCAAAATGTCAAAATTAATTAACCTATACAATATAATAGAATTTTAACCAGCAGTATTTAAGGTAATTTTATTAAAACTCTTTTTATATGTGGAGATTTTTTATCGATACTTTGAAACGTTGTTGTTTAATCGGTTTTGGTGATAATTTATCAATTGATATAAGCGCAATTATTGTTATAACGTGAAAACGAGGTAGACAACTGCACAGAATATATTATAGTGAACAGGTGTGTTTGTAAGCACAGTTACAATATTTATTATTTCTCTCTCTTACCCTGACAATACTATAGGATGGCAATCTGACACAAACACGTTCGACCCATGATCAACGGTTTTACGTGCTTTCCGAAGCAAGGAAATATAAGCACTGCCAACTTGTCGAGTGCCGGCTGCTATTGTGAATTTCTCTAAAGATTATGTTGTATTGGTGTTACCAAAGACCTCGGAACCTCCAGCTTATAAGAGTAGGTAATATGTATCATACTTTTTACAGAGGGAAATAAAATATCGGACGAATGATTAACACAAAAACTTCTATCTTAATGCCTAAAGTACACGCGAATTATATTGCGGTTTGCATTTATTAATTAAAAAAATATATAAAATATTATATGGAATTCATATGATAAACGCATAAACTTGTTTTTATGTAAGTTGTTGTATTGAAAGCATACATTAATAAGTTTGTGAAAACTGCTTAATAGGATCACATACTAACTTGGCTACTTAATGTGTATATTCTTGTTTAGTATGTATAAGAATTTGTATCAATACATTTCGGTTTCGTAAAATATATTACTCACAAAAGACGAATTAAAATAAAAAACCAAGACCCTTTTAGCTCAATGCTTAAAATGTTGCCTTATTTATTATACTTCTACATGCAATTCGACGGTTCGGGTTCAATACAAATGCGCGAGCTTTGCAACTTGAAGTTGTAAAAATGTAATTGCTTATTTTTTTATATGTATTGTGTATTTTATATAAATACGATTTAAAAATTGTTGGGTACAAATATAGTTATGGAGTGTCGTAATGGATAATATAAGTATATAACATTTTTAATGTATTCATTTTATTATATATACTTGACATTAAACTCAGCCTATATACTTTTATAGCAGTACACCTTGCGAAATTCTTAGAATTTTTGGAAATAAACTCAAAAAAATTAACTTATCCAACGCGATCTAATTAAAGAACCACAATTAGTGCTTGCAAGTATTAATTATCGTAATGACGATTGGTTGACTCACTTCATGGAATAGTAAATACTGTTATTTACATAACTTATAATGTTGGAAGAAAAATATATTTTTTAAACATAATAATTAGAATAGTTACATTACAATTATAATATATTGGTTATACAAAGTATAGTTTATATAAAATAATTTAATTATTGTAAAAATAATTTCAATTAAATCAATTTCGGTATATGAAACATTGACAGATCTAAAAGTGTTTTATTTTTTTTAAGCCTTTAAAGTATTATATTTTTCACTCATAAAAAAACCATAATTTCAATTTAATTGTATAAATATATATTGCCGAATCACTTTTAATTAAAAAAATAATACAATTTGCTTACAATAGTAATTCTTAATAGTATGGAGTAGGTGTTCGTTACGATTACGTTTCTACTTAGAATTTAGAATATTAAATGTATCTAGAAATAGGTCGATCCTGAAGGACCATATGTTATGGATTATTCTGGAAAAATCCTACCGACGGCCTGCGCCCGCGCCGCTGTCACTCAATTCAAATGCATGTTAATGAGCTCACGTGGCTCCACGTGAGTTCCAGCTTCCAACTTAAGTACACAAGCGCATTAATACCTACTTCTTCATCCATGAATATTACAATAACGAGTCGCTTACTCGTACTATATTGAACTATTTATATAAGATTACGTTTTCATAGAATATGTTTTACGTAAAGGGATTTGGAATTACCGAAAGTAGGGACCCTGTAAATAAAAGAAGTGGATCTTAATCGAAGATTCTAGATTTAAATTCGGGCAAGCATAAATAAGCTTTTATGTACTTAATAAATTATATGTGAAATTCATCGGCTTGATGGGGAAAACATAATGAGAAACCAGCTTGTTTCAGACAATACAATTCTTCTTTATGTGTAATGTGTATACACCAACTTTCCAAAACTTTCCTAAGGGGAGGAAGAGGTTTCTGCCCTACAATGGGACACTTACAGACGGTTGCTTTACTTTTCTTTTTGTTTCAATTATAAATGTATAGAAAAATTTAAGCTATTCCTATTATTACTCTTTTGGTAAATCGGGAATTTATACTGGATTTTGTAAAAACCTTTTTATTTACCCAGGGTGTAGCCTACCGAAATGTCTTCATGAAAAGCCATTTCGTTGTGATGACGTCTATTCGTTCAGTGATCATCACATTACTTAACGAACCGTTCACCGTTCAGCTATTGAGGCCTAATTATATTTAATTATGACATTTATATTTACCGAATATTTCAATTTTAAATTAATAAAACCTGCGATGCAACTAGTTATAACCTAACTGGTTTTTCTCAAGTGAGAACGTAAAAGAAAAAATAATGAATCCTTAATTGCGAAGTAGCATTAACATTAACATTAACACAAGCTCGTCCTGTATGTATGTTTGTGTGCGCAAGAAAGTAAAAGAAGATCTTTTAAATATCAATTTATAATAATGATCCCGTGAAAATTCTTCCAAACGAATAATTTTATAGTTAATATAAACAATTCGAATAGCCCCTAGTACGCGGATATTTATCGATACATCGCAGATTAGCGCTTGCTCGACACGAGCAAATCTCGCCGCAAATTTCTTTTAAAGGACAAAGGCTAGAATATCTCGCTAAAGGCAACAATAGCGATTAAACACTAAAGTCCGTTTAATATTTGAGAAAATCAACATGCTATTTTCTACCTTCTTTAACTAACTATAGATATCATATTAAGATGCATATATTTTGTTATGTCTTCGGAATTCGAGTAGGGTGTATGAAGTGCGCTTGCGAAGATGCGCGATATGCAAATCCGGGCTACCGTATTGACCGCGCTATTGTCCGAAGCGGCGCGCGGCGGTACTGCGCGGGCGTCGTTTTGTTGGTAGCGGAGCGGCGCACGCGCAGGTAACTTATGGCCGCGCTGATCCGCGCACAATGAAAGCCGCCCGCTTCCATCCTTTGTTTGTATCCGATATTGTCGATTGTTCACTCATACTATGTAATATTTTAAAATATTACTCATTTCTATACGGTTTTATCGTAATCTGACGCTCCTTTTATAAGGTACATATATAAATTGTCTGTACATTCAATTTAATACATAAATACTTACTAAGTCATTTCTGAAACATACGATTACATAAAAACATAAATTTATTCAATCATTTTTACAGGTGAAGAAGTAAGAGCTTCTGAATGTCCTACAGCTGGGCAAAGATCTCCGCTCCTGATGATGAGAACGCTTGGAGATTCCCACCACACTACTCCAATGGGGTTGGTGGATACACATTTCCTAAAATTTCATCCGACCCGGTTTTTAGGATGTTTTACAATTCACCGCAACACTCGAGATTTTGATGGTCGCAGACACAAATTAAGCACAAGAAAATTTAGCGGTGTTTATTGGAATTTAAACGCGAAAACATCATCAATATTCACATGTTCTAACCACTTTATCTTCTACTACCTGCCTCAATAGAAGTAATATCTAACTTAAAAAGAATAATTCAAATCGGCCTGGTGCTGCCATTAGCGCATTCAACCGAACTAATTATAGAGCTTCATAATATGAATATAGATAATTATTATGAAAAAAAAATGTAATGCCAGCCATGCATTCAAAAGTATATCGTAGATATAACTGTACATCCTGTAAAAGGATATACAGTTACAGTTTAGCATTAATTGTTTTACATGAGGAAGAATATTATATTATAACTTAGAGATAATGGTATTTGTAAAATTCTGAATTACGAAGTAACAAAAAATGTATTTGAATTCATAAGTTAAAGGTTACAATTAGCACTTTGTTAATGATATTTACAGTACATATAAACAAAAGCTTATTTGGTTCAAATTATAATAATTTAATACAAATTAAAATAAGCTACTTATATGGGCCGAATTATAAAAATTCACATTTTAATGACAAGCTGTTTGTCAAAAAGTTCATTAGCTTTGTCTTTGTATCTATATACTCTGAGTAAACTGTTATTTTAAATCGTCTAGATAACCTTTCCATAAAAATAATCAAATTATGGTATAGGCTTTATGAATTTTCGGTCAAACATACAGACAGAAAGTACAAATACAGTATAAAGGTAAACAAACAAAAAACTAAATGACTTCCAAATAAATCAAATTTTATTTTTTGTATTAACATAATGTAAGTCTTTTTCAATACGAGATTGTTAGTCAAACTCAGTCTATGAAAAGCGCACGCAAGTCATAAAGTTTATTTAAGATATATTTCAAATACAACAGTTATTATTTATGAGATGATTATCATTTTTGGATTATGTTTTTTAAGGTCTAATATTTGTTAATATGATCATATATTTAGTGATAGAAGTTAAAATTTAGAAGTTACTAGTACTCTGGGTACAACCTGAATGTAACGTTTGAGTGTAATGATTCAGATGCTAAAGCGTCTTACATCGTAGAGAGGCTAGCAAAATGAGTCTATCAATAGTTTAAAGAAAATCCTTGCAAAAGCAAAACATAACCTTACGGTTATGAGTTTGTGTTGAATGAATGTTCTATCATTTTAAGAGAAAGTAAATATTGTAAATAAAAAATAACAAAATGTATTTGTAAAAAAATATTAAATTGAATGTTCTGGTAGAACATTATTTAGCCGCATACGAGAAATGTTAACATTCATCATAAAAATATTACCACTTTGTTAAAAAAAAAAAAACATATAGAAGTAATAAGAATAAATATGCAACGACCCCGATTCAGTTAATATTTGCTTTTTTTCTAAGCTATTTATTACTAGATTTTTTGCTGAATAAATCTGTAAAACTTTTCTCAAAAACATAGCACAGGAAAACTGAGGTTTCCGCATGCCATATTTATTGATAACTTTTACTGCTATTGGCTTTGTGCTACGATGAGCGAAGATGACACCTACATTCTGATAGCATTTGACATGTTCATCAATTAATGCAAGCAATAAATTACAACAATTAAGCTCTGCATTAAAATGCTATAATTAAGTGGTAGTTTTTTATTTAATTGAGTATTAAACTTGCTTTACAGCTTTACAAATTTATTATATGGTAAATTGTTGAGTAAAGTCCGTCTCTCCTGTTAAGGAGAGCGATTGTAACTTATTCCAACATGTTGCTAAGGTTTGGGTTGGAGGATACAAATGTGGCAAAACTATATTCGATAAGTAATAAGACATGAATGTAAAATAGTAAGCACAAATTAAGTACGTGAAGATTGAGTGCCTGCTCGAATTGGAAAACGCGATCTACGGTTTTATATGTGTGATCCATCGGGGCTGTCTTTAAGGCATTTATTAATTTTAAAAAGCACATACATATATTACAGTACATATATTAAACACTTTGGAATTTAGTAGCATATTATAGTAACATCTATCTGATATGTACCAATTACAGATATGCACAACTCTGACAAGGTAATTAATACTTGCTAATACTGTCTAGTTGATTGATATTTTTTTATTAACATACAATTTTAACTTTTTTTAACTAAAAAAGACTGATAAATATATTAAAATAAAAACGAAAAATACAAATTTATTATTACGATTGTTTTCATAATTGAATCTAATTTAAAAAAGGTACGTATTTCATTAGTAAAGTTGATTAAGATTAATAGCAATCTTTTGAAAAAAACATAAAACGTAAATAGTTTTAATGTTCCTCATCCTTGACGAATTAATAAAAAATGAACAGAAATAGTGTCACTTTATTAAAATCTAAAAGCACAGTAGTACCACATAAATCAGAACGAGAGATGACGTAGGCCATATATCACAGCTTCTATAAAGGAGTTCCAAAATTGCGCCTGTCAGTTCTGCGACGGTTTTTTTTTTAAATTGTTTAGACTTTGGAGCAACCAGCAGCGGCCGCTATTGTTCTCCTTATACAACCTCTTTTAGTGATACAAAGCGTTATGTTTATCATTTATTAGATGTTTTTTGTGGTTTTGCCTGCTTCGATTTAGATCTTTTTGGTTAGTAGAAATAAAATATTGATTAAAAATATTATTTTTCTATTAATTAATCAATTAAGAAATACATACCTAGTGTTTGTTCGAATTTTATAGTTATATTTGCAATTATAAAAATATACAAAAATTTATTATATTCGTTAAGAAAACTACTAATTTTTTTACAATGGCTTTCACTTAATTTCTGTAAATTAGGCTTAAGTAATAATGTTTTGAATAATATAAAAGATATTATATATATTTATAATAATATATAATCTATAAGTTACAGTTATCTTGAATCATTACTTCATGGTAACTAAATTCATTAATAATTACAATACAATACATTACAAATACATGTATACATATAAAAAATGTTTACAGAATAAATTTACAGTTTGTTAAATGTATATAATTAAAACAGAGTGAATAGTTTAATATGCAGTTGTCATATATTTTGTATATGGTATTAGCTTATCGCCGTCCACTGCCCGACGAATGCCTCCCCATAGAACGCCAACCATCCCGATCTTGGGCAGCCCGCATTCATCCTGTACCTGCCACCTTTTTCAAATCACCGGTCCACTTTGCCGCAGGGCGTCCTACACTACGTTTGACTAAGCTTGGTCTCCACTCTAACACGTGTCGGCTCCATCGGCCATCTATGCGTCTGGAGACATGACCAGCCCACTTCCACTTCAACGTCCTAATTCTACGCGCGATGTCGGTGACTTTAGTTCTCTGATGAATGTCCTCAATTCGAATTCTATCTGCCAGAGAAACCCCAAGCATCACACGTTCCATAGCTCGCTGAGCGACCTTAAGCTTGTGGACCAGTCCTACGGTGAATGTCTACGTTTCGGCACCGTAAGTCATAACAGGTAGGACGTACTGATTATATACCCTGGTCTTAAGTGACTGTGGGATCGACGATTCAAAAATATGACGCAACCTCCCAAATGCTGCCCAGCCTAAACGTATTCTTCTTTTGGACTCCTTCTCAGAATACTTGTCAGGTATTTGAATGAGACCCCATGCTGAGATTCAAAATGACTTTAACTACTTCAATGATAGCTTCAAAACGTCAACAGTCAACGACGAAGGATCGTTCTTTATATGGGTATTCATATTAAAAAATGTTGACGAAAACGCGTAACACGAATCCGATACCAAATCTAACAAAATGATTTCGCCATTAAAACAGTTCCGCTATCAGATTAAACACGTGTACCCGCGATTAATCTACCAGGTAGCAACGGGACAATAACGGGTCCCGAGTTTTTTTATTCTATCCCAAAAATCTCATTTCTTCGAATTTTCGATAGTTAGAACGATCGCATTTCTATATATAAAAAAATAAATGATTTGTTAGTAACGCAAAAGTAATTACTAAATGTAAAGTAAGACTGCTTGGAGGACCCCTCTCCTTGTTGAGGAAATGAATAAATCTCCTTATAATGATGAAAATAATAATATACAATTTCAAATTTCATATTGAATTGTTTCTTCATCGCTTAGCACACTCTTAATTGTTATATAAAGATATAGTGAAACACCCTTCGTTTTAATCTATAAGAGTTTTGATTGAAAATAAATCCTTAATAACAGCCGAAAGGACCCGGTCGATAGAACACGTGAATCTTAATTGAAGATCACGGGAAAAAATCCGGACAAGCCTCATGTGTGTTCACCAAGCTATACTTGAACAGCATGGCATAATTAGCTACACACTTATGCCCTTAAGAGGAAACGAGGCTTTTGTCCAGGCTGTTACTTTTAATTATTTCATATATACACGGACACCACGTTAGTAGAGATTAGATAGATAAAATAAAAAAAAGTACTGGGTGCTTCATTCTTATTTAAATTTAATTTAAAAAATACTTGTTGTTGTCCATTTTTCTTTATTATTAAATTGGTTGGCGGACGAACGTATTCGCCACCTGATAGTAAGTGGTCACCAACGCCCATAGGCATTAGCATTTTAAGAAATGTTAACTATCACTTACATCGCCAATGCGCCACCAACCTTGGGAACGAAGATGTTATGTCCCTTGTGCTTGTAATTTGACTGGCTCACTCAATCTTCAAACTAGGACACAACAATACAAAGTACTGCTGTTTTGAGGTAGAATATCTGTTGCCTGAAGGCTTCTGCTTGATTTATATCGACGCGAGTCGTATCGGTATCGGAATATTAACGGAAAAAACCGAAGCATTGCATTATTTCGTAGTGTAATAAAAATTACAGCAAGTACGTTTACGTTACTTCATATGTTATTATATTTAGATTAGTTTTATGTATACGTTTACCCTTGTCAGAATATATGTTTAATGCACAAGTATATGTAAAACTTGTATAATTTATTTGAAATGTATATATTCATTAGCGTTTGATCTGTATTAAAGTTTAAATGTTATGTAACGGGGCCTCGAACCGTTCAGAACCCTGAACGGAACTGATGTTCCTGGGTCAATGTCAATACTCGTCGTGATGGGGAATATTTCGATTTTATTCAAATAAAACCTTATTTAGGCTTTTAGTTCATCATTTGATTTGGATGTTGCATATGACTGTTAGTACCCAATGCTACACAAGTTGTTTTTCGTATCTCATTACATTTGTTGTTAACTAAATTTAAATTAGTTGTTTAATTATGCCTTATAACCTCGTACTATGCGTCAATTCAATTTTCACAGTTGTTTTTCGTGGTTCCAAAGAAAGACTAGTTTTTTTTAAATTGTATTTTAGCCGAAGGTATATATTATTACACTGACTCACTCACACTTAAAAAATATAAATATTTAATTACTTAGAGCGTTGACGTACCAAACTGTTATTTCTATTGTATCCCTGAATACAGTAACTATGTATATTTTAAATTACGCAATCCGTACATAATTTGACAGCAAAACTTTTAAAAAAATATATTTGGTATGATAATGCGTGATCGTCGTTGACCGGTTGAGGTTAATCAGGAATGGTTGCACTACAATAAATAAAAACGAAGTGGTGGTGGATATTCGCTAAAGATGCTAATACTCGTATTGCACGGTAACAATTACATAAATATTCGATTAACCCTTTTTTTAAATTTTTTCCATGTGTCCAAAAGTGGACAAAGTGAAAAAAGTTAAAAAAAGTTAAAAAAATTGATTAGATTAATAATAAAAAATGTATGCTCATTATAATTACATATAGTATATTGTTAGGAACGTATTTGTTATAGGTTAATACTACGTATACTTACAGGCCTATACGTAAGGTTTAATAATATTCCATTGGTATTTCTTAGAACATAACATTTTAATGACAAAGTTTTTTTTTATTAACTTGGGTAAAAGTTTTGTGACGTTGACAGATTTGACAAACGAGAATAAGAATGAGTGCGGGACAAGTAGGCGAGGGGCTGCGTCAATGCATCTACAATCCAAATTCGAGATCAAATATTGATGACTTCTCGAAAAGTCCACAACCGTTACCTCCTCGCATACACTCTGCATACATTGCTTATGTTTTTCTAAATTATCTCGGACGATATGCGTCTGACCGGCTACTAAGTGACACTCGTCCTCTCAGCTCACCTCGCGCCCATATGTCAATCGCCCGTCAGCTAACATGATCGCTTGAATTATTTATATTTTCATACCTCGCTGTTTCGCTTTGCTTTCGATTCTAAGTATTTTTTATGGGCAACGGTAATATTTACAAAAAAGACGTGTAAATGTATACCGTGATTTAAAAATTATATCGCGTTCACGATATCGACAAAAAATATAGCAGTTAATTTTTTCACATCAAAGTTACTACAAATGAGAAACTTGTATAGAGTATATAATGCCCTCCCACATAAATCACATCTCGGAGACAATGTGAATAATCCGGCTATGTGTGAAAAGCCGCCGCGCGACGCACTCGCCGTGAAGAATCGACTAAAGGGTTCCTTAGCCATAATAGGAATATGATTTAGGAGACACAATGAGTGTGGACAAAAACACCACTGCGAACGGCTACAGGTGCGTCGAGACCTTCTAAAGAACTCACTGATACGATCTGTTTGCCATTTGGCGTGTATTAACACGTTCGTGCCGCACCGCTCGACGTTCCACGCCGTTTCTCCAAACTGTTCCCTAGCAGATTTATGCACTACGTGGACTCTTGACTTCCCACGTATCTATTAGATAACGAATCAGCATTTTCAACGATTGTTTACGATTAATACTTTAATCGTTCTTTAACTTGCTTTGCTGATTTTTTTATAAGACTGCGATTTTCTATTTGATATAAATAAAACCTATTGCATATCAAACAATTGGTATTAACTACTGTGAACTTTTTCTTAAATCTTTTGAAATATAAGTAAAGCATTGGAATAATTAATTAATTATAAAATATATATTTTACATTAGTGTTTTATTTTTTAGAAAACTAGGACATGTTGATGCGAAATAAATAGCGTGTTGGAGTTGTCGGCGCGTAGTGAAGAGCAGTTTGAGTGGGCGAGTGGCGCAGGGCGGCGCGCGTGTGCCGACAGGCGAGCGTGGAGGGTCCTCGGCATCTCGCGCCTCGCCGCCTTTTAATTACACACATTTCAAACATCGCGACGACTTCATCAGCACGAAGGGTTATCTACGTCATAATACTGACGCTTTTTGTCTCATCTCCGGATTGTTTTTGACGGGACTCGATTATGTTTAGAGGTTTTAATATATTCCGTTTTCTCTTACATTTCTTTATGATCATGGTAATTAGTAGACGGTGTGTTTGTATGAGTCATTATTGTTAACTAATACACTGCGAGATAGTTCGCTATATCTAAATATATAGACGGTAAGCGAGGGTTAGCGAGGGGTCGCTAATGTATTCGCAATAGTTTAATTTAGCAGAGACATCTATCGGCGCTTGTTTGCGGGCGGCAGCTTTCATTAGGGCGTTTGATCCCGCTTATTGTCCCGACGGCCGGTGCGGACAAATTAAAAACTGAGCCGATCCCACGTGTCACCGCTCAGCTTGTCGACGGGACATTTAATAATGTTCTGTTTATATTTATACAGGAATTAGAAGGTTAAAAGTTTATCTTTCATGTGATTTTAAAAATTCAAATATCGATCGACGTACATAATACAGCTTACAATATAGCTAGATGAAACTTCTTTTTTTTTGGCATAAAAGGTTTGCAAGTCTGAATTATCAAAAGAGTATAACGTTTCGCGTGATTTAGTTATTTTTAAATATCAATCGATATACGTCAACTTCATCAAGGTTAGATCGAAATCATTGTTCACGAGACAAAAGGTTTGACAATTTCTGTATTGTTTTTATTTATTGTGGTCGTTCGAAAGAGTTTGGAACAAAGCTGAATGTTCGTTAACATTGCGGTATTGTCTCGACAGGCGAGCTCCCCTGCTGCTGTATTGACGCAACGCACGGAATGGTCCCACGCCGCGCGCCGGGACTATTTGTTTACTCAGCACCGTGTATCGACACCACTCATTATTTCGACACGCGACTTTTGCGCAATGATTGATTGACACCCTATTAAACGATAGTAAAGGCGGAATTAACAGACAAATATGTTTGTATTATTTGTGCTGCGGCTTATGAATATAATACTCACTATAGTATAGTTTAGGTAACAGTGGGACTATAATTAGAATTAAATGTAAAATATTTTTTGTGTTAAGAATCGATTTTCTGCAACCAAATCATGACCGTAGTTATTATAAATTACAAAATAATATTTTAGTACTTATATCTATTTGTCATTCATTTGCCTCTTAAAATAACAAACCTCCTTATGTTTATGCATCGTATTTCAAGAATCATACCTTAATTGCTTTATTTTTTTTAACGAAGTACCCAAAATGAAGCTCCGAAAATAAAAGAATATTACTATAAAAAAAGATTATTGGTGAAGTGTCCTTTAGAAACAACTGGCTTTGCATCGATGCGAGTGTTGTGATCAGTGTGGCGCGAGATGAGGCGCTTTGCATCTCAAACGTTCGCGCTAGTCGCCACTTAGTCACGACACGGCGACAACTTGACGAGTTGACGAGTTGACGACTTCCAGTATAAGTGTATCTAAGTTGACTACCGCACGCGATCGGACTTGATTAAGTAACTTTTAATTATTTTCAGATGCTTTTGTGCGTGATGTTACGCTTTATAAATAATTTAGCGTCGTGTCTTGCACTTTATTGTATCTAATGAGTGGAACTTTATGAATTAGGCATGGCACTTTACTCAGAAGCCTAGATACGATAACTGATGCAGTGAGCGGGATTATAAAGGAGTTTCATTATATATAATAATTTATATAACAATTAATTTAATATAGTAATTTAAGTATAATATAAGTAATATATGTAGCATGTGAGTCGTACCAGAAGACTAACGCATGCTGTACTGTAGTTAGTAATAAATAAATGATTATTATAAATATATATGTATAGTTGCTGATTTATCAAAGGATTGTAACATTTACAATTTGTTTGTTAATTTTGATATTTGTATTGGGCATTTGTACTCGGCATTAGTATATAAATCTATTCATTTCATTGGTTAAAGTTATTTGATATATATGTAAGATATTTAGTACTCGTTCAAGTTATATAATAGTAATGAAATAATGATAAAAGTAACCCGTAAATGTCCCACGGCTGGGCTTAGACCTCATTTTTTAAAGAGAAGGTGTGGAGCTTATTCCACTACGCACGTGGGGCCAATTTACATCCGAAACATTTATGAAATGAATTATAAACACAAATTAAGCACATGATAACTCAGAGATGATTGGGTTTGCTTTAGGGAACCTGTCTCGGCTTATATTGACGTGTGTTAGACACTGCCATCATGGCTCTTTAAATATCTTAAGATCAAACAAATTAATTAATAATAATATATAAAAAATAATTTTGATTCATTCATCATTAATTTAAATAACGAAAAATTTATTATTTATCTTGATAAACTTTTCGTCAACATAATAAAAAAAATACATATAAGTTTTTTGAAGGTCAAATTTTGGAAGTCGATTTAATTTTTTTTACATAGCATAAGAGCCGTGAAAACATCGGTAGTAACAAGTCGTAGGCAGATCAAACAAAAACGTACTGTTATATACGATATTGTGAATAATACAAATCAAAATATTCCATTTGATCTAAGACGACTCGTAGGGACTCGGTCGAAAATTTTAGGGATTCACAGTCGAATGAGGGCTCTTCTGTTATTAAGTTTGTTTTGTCTCGCGGAGGGAGTGATTTAAATGCGAAAGGCCGCGTAACTCGCACTCGGCCGATGTGAAGGGTTCCGTTGCGAAAAGAGCTTTTATTTTTATTTGCACGAGCTAAGAGCAGACCCGGAGCCTGCATAGACAAACATCCGCCTTAAAACGTAACGCTCTGATTGTGACAAAACGATTTACACCTTACATTGTTAAATGCGTTATTTGTTTTTTTTTGTTAATTAAAATGTTTATTACGCAAACAAGAATTAGAAATAAGGGGTTAAGGTTTTTGATAGAGGTTGCTTGAGTTTATGCTTCTTAGTCAGAATAGAATATTATTGTTTTGTATATAGCAGAAAATAAAAAGCCGAGATGGCCCAGTGGTAAGAACGCGTGAATTTTAACCGATGATCGTGGGTTCGAACCCGGGCAAGCACCACTGAATTTTGATGTGCTTGATTTGTGATTATAATTCATCTCGTGCTTTACGGTGAAGGAAAATATCGCGAGGAAACCTGCATGTGTCTAATTTCATTGAAATTCTGCCACGTGTATTCCACCAACCCGCATTGGACCAGCGTAGTGGAATAAGCTCCAAACCTTCTCCTCAAAAAAGGAGAGGAGGCCTTTAGCCCAGCAGTGGGACATTCATAGGGTTTTACGGTATATAGCAAATCAATCTTATAGATAGGTTAATATTAAATGAATCTTTTATATATATTGTATTAAGATAAGTCTCTGCTTTTGAAGATTATCTCTATTACGTATCTATTACACCATTTTTAACACCATTTTTAACTGGTGGTAGAGCTCTGTGCAAGCTCGTCTGGGTAGGTACCACCCACTCATCAGATATTCTACCGCAAAATAGCAGTACTTGATATTGTTGTGTTCCGGTTTGAAGGGTGAGTGAGCCAGTGTAATTACAAGCACAAGGGACATAACATCTTAGTTCCCAGGGTTGGTGGCGCATTGGCGATGTAAGCGATGGGTAACATTTCTTGCAGAGCCAATGTCTAAGAGCGTTTGGTGACCACTTACCATCAGGTGGCCCATATGCTCGTCCGCCTACCTATTCCATAAAAAAAAAAAAAATCATAATGATTAGAGACAGGCAAAACTTGGTCACCACGGTACTTTCATATAAGATAATTACGTACTCTATGTATATGTATGCAATAACTTGAATTGATAAATGTTGATAATGGAAGGGAGAGTTGTTGAGTATAACACGAATGGTTTGGATAAGTCTCGGCCGCTGAATTTCACCACCGAACATCGTGTCAGAATTTAAATTCTAATCTTACCACCAATGTCTTGAAATCCACAACAGCGTGATTTTTTAAGGTATTTTCTTCATCGGCGGCTTTTCCGAGCGTGCTTACTTAAAGGCCGACAACGCACCTGCAAGCCCTCGAGTGTAGCAGGTGTCCATGGGCGGTGGTAGTCACTTTCCATCACGTGAGCCTCCTACTAGTTTCGTAAATAAAATAAAATAAAATTATAAATCATTTCTGCTTTCGTGAAATATATGTTTTAAAGATATTTATTTTGTAATGTTTTTGATAGTGTATTTTCGATTTTTGTAGTTTTACATAATATGACTCTTACATAATATGTATTATTATTATTTATGTACTTCAAGTAATATATTTAATAATTATATGTTTTTATATTGTATTCAATTTAATATAAATATAATCGGTTTCAGAACGTCATTGGTATTGCTTATTGATAAAGATAAAAAATAGTTTTCCCGCGCTTTAAAAAATATAAATACAAGAACTAAACGACTGTTATCGTATTAACGATATAAAATATATTTTGTTTCTCTCAGAGATCTCACATGCTTTATGATATTAAAATTAATAAATAATAAAATGTATTACTTGTACTACATACTTATTATTTGATAGCTTTTGCCATGTAACATAGTCTTAGTACCTTCTTCTATAAAATGGGAAGTTAGATAATCACGTGAATCAAAATGGCGGCACAGTAGCTCGTGCAATATCGACGTAGATAATGAAAACAGTGAAAAACATATTTCGAATACAAAAAAATAAAATGAAAATTGTAAATTTATTCAGTGCCGCGATTCATTTGAATGTAAGATATTTTAGAGGTTACATATTTCGTCTTACGGTGCTTATGAATAAGTTTTTTTGTCTTTTTGATACGTATGTTTATTAAGATGACTTTTGAGATTTGCTATTATATAAAATATCAAATTTATATCCATAAATTTATTTAAGTACATTGACACAAAAAAACCAACAAACAAAAAAAAAAAGATATATTATCTCTAAAAATAGTAATCAATGGTCAATTAAAACTACGTGTACGTACTCGATATTGGCAGAACATTTTGTACCAATCCAGCAAAAAAGAGATGTATACTTATTGCACAGTAACAACATCTTAAATAGATGACCTAAGCTTAAATAATAATTATTGTTTTCACAGTTTTTACGTCAAAATAATATTTGAATAACTCAATTAGGTACGTGTTATTAAAGTTGGTATATTTAAATTTATTACTTTATACGTAACATTGTCGTCATTTATTCTATATATTTCAGGTCCAGTGTTACCATTTCAAATAATACGATAAAATCTGGTAAGATAAAATATATTGCATATAAAAAAAAGTCCAATGCTATTGTTGTTTATAAAAGTACCCCATTACTTATTAATATTTTTTGACAACTTAGTAAGTTACAATTTAGTTATACCTTCATATATTTTAATACAAATTTCGAGAAAATATTTTGTCTTCCAATTCATTCGACGAAAATGGGTCCTATTCATTTCCTCCTTTTTTACAAAATCGTACTTTTTATACTCCTTAAAAATATACACGAACGATAGCATTCTAACTACATTTTAATATTCGTAAAATTTCGTTATTTTTGGATTACTATTTTAGAAGATGAAATCGAGAATGGAATAACATACTTGCATTTTTTAAATAATAATTCGTAAAGGTAAAGTTATATTTATTTCGATATTATATACGTAGGTAGGTAGGTTTATGATAAAAGTTAATATGATTATGAAATATTTTGAGTTTTTAATGCATTGGAACACCCAAGTGGTGAATGGTGGTCGTAGCTCATCGTGCGCGACGCCTCCGTCACGAAACCACGCACTCATCCGAGCACGCTGTTCCCTTGCCTGTGCTCCAACTCATGTTCCCGTGTCCTTATCTGCTCTTAATGTCCCCAACGTGTGTATAAGGAGCTCTGATTAAGGATAACGTTATAGAGGTTCCCACCATTATTCACGGTGATCGTTTTGATATATTTGAGCGGTTTTTTACTTAATTGTGATGTTGAGTCAATTTTTTTTCGACAATGACTTTAATTAGTAATCAAAAATATTAAAAAGTTAAGATTTTAAATATGGAACGGTAGTGGGTCGTACGATATTCCTTGATTTAAAAATAAATAAATAATACTTGTATAATATTGATGAATAAATTAAGAATATATAATTTATATGTTTCGAAACCTTTGTTTATACAATAGGTTACAATCACTCAATACGTCAACACAAGCATTGCGATACGTATTGTAAATGTAACGCGATACAGTCTTAGTAATTCATCCAAAGTCATAATACATACAAGTCACTTGTGTTCGTAATGACTTAATCAAATCATTACACGAATTTACTATACGAATGTACGCCAATGTTTAATATGTTGAAGTGAGTTCAGTGGTTTAGCAGTGAACGCGTAGCAGACAGACAGACAGTGACAGAGTTACTTTTGCATTTATAATAACTAAATATTAATTACCTAATACTATCTATTAGTTAATACTAAATTAAGCAACATCTAAGTATAGTAATACTAAGTATAGTAATGTACAATAAATGTTGTCAAATTTAGTTACTTAATTATTTCTTTGTGATCTGTAGGACTATTCTGTAAGAAGTCACTTTGTAGGAATCTCGCGAAATGTTGAAAACCGACTGACAATTATATCATATTCTGATGCGTATTTCGTTTTAATGTTATAATTAGTAGGTGTTTATAGTCAGTGTCGCATATCACTTTATTATCACTGAAATTTCACGACGGTTTTCTGTTTCTGGTTTCTTTCATCTCTATAATTGTACATATATACTACCCGCTTAACATATTTTTTTTTGAATTCAAACATTAAGATTGATAAAATAAGAAATTATTGTTGAAGATGTTAAACGGATACTTTAGTATATTGACTAGATAAGAAGGTAAACGATGTAAGTTATAAAAAAATAGTAGCATAATTTACAGATTGTCTCAATAGATAAAGCTAACTTAGGGAGTCTTAGAATAGCCAAACATGGCTTTGGTAAAAGCGAGTCCACCAACTCAACCAGTTAGAGTTAGAACAATACGCACAAACCTTCACCTTCGGCAGTGGAGCTTATAAGCTTTTTTATTTTTTATAGAGTAGGTGGACGAGCATATGGGCCACCTGATGGTAAGTGGTCACCAACGCCCATAGATATTGGCACTGTAATGTTAACCATCGCTTACATCGCCAATGTGCCACCAACCTTGGGAACTAAAATGTTATGTCCATTGTGCCTGTAATAACACTGGCTCACTCACCCTTCAAACCGGAACGCAACAATACCAAGTACTGCTGTTTTGCGTTAGAATCTGATGAGTGGGTGGTACCTACCCAGACGAGCTTGCAAAAAGCCCTACCACCAGTAAAAGGCTGTTACTTACGTAAATGCTAAGCTTACTTAGTTTTATTGTGTACTGCTTTGATGGGTGAGTGAGCCGATATAACTACAGGCGCAAAGGACATAATATCTTAGTTCCCAAGGTCGGCGCTTTGGCGATGTAACGAATGGTTATTATTTCTTACAGCGCACATGTCTATGGTCATTGGTGACCATACACATACATACATTCTATTAGATGGCCTATTGTGCCGTCTGCCTACATATTTAATAAAAAAAAATATATACTTATTAAATATTTGTTTGCTATTGTAAACGATAGCAACTGGCTATTATTTGTTATTTTTATATGACAAACTATAATTCATTAATAAAAAATGTCAATGAATTGTATGATTATATCTCAATTGATTATTAACAAGTAACAATTGAAACAAGTTGTATTATCATTTAAATGTCTATTTTAATAGTTTTGTTATAAAGGTTAATTTAAAATTATAATAATTGACACATCTGGTTATGATAAGGGAATAATAAAAAGAATAATTGTATGGTAATTTATAATAACTTTATTAATAGTTTGTCAATTGAATTACCTCAGAAGCTTTAAAAGGGATGTAACAGCGCCTAAAGTCTTCGCTTTTCAAAATGGTAAGCAATAAGTATCGCGAAAAGGCGCGAAGGTTTCGCGATAAACACGCCCACGCACGCTCCGCCAATAGCCGCAACGCTCGCTCGCCATTGGACGCTTCTTGCCGTCGAAACGATACGAAAAAACGCGCCACGTGAAAAACAATGGCACTCACTTCAAGTACTCGAGTTCATTTATTGTGTCCGCGCCCACCGTACCCTGATCTTCGACGGCCTACACTGTCCTCCCAGTTCACTTCAGATTCGCCTTGGCGTGGGAGGCGAGAAAGGTCGATGTTGCCTGGTCATGGCGATGGCTATATCGACTCGTTATTTATACGTTGGTGTAAGATGTCACTTTTGTATGTGTAGATGTGTGAGTTTGATGCTTAATGCCGTGTTTTCACGCTAGGTGGCGATTCAGGCATTAATCTATTTACGTGGTAATAACTTTTGTTATTAATTGTACAACCGTTATAATTATTATGTTGGTACTACATATTTGTTCAGCATTTTTTTTTGGTTCCGTGAATGATTATTATGATAATACCCTATAAAAATTCCATAGAATTTTTATCACATTTTACATTAAAATTGGCAAAAAATATTATTTTATTTTCTTAAGAATATTTTTAAGCTTTAGATTGCCATTGAGATATTATTCTATGAATTGACATTATCTTTGTGAAATAGTTAACTGAATATATGATGACTGTTTTTAATATGAAGTTATGAACAACATAGCCTATATAAATATTTATAAAATAATTTCTGAAAATTATATCTGACTTTTTAATTTCATAATATAGATAATATAAAGATATTGAAATAGTTAATGTGATAGAATTTATTCATCTAAATATTAGGTACCTATTATCAATTAAATGAAAAAAATATATAGTATAAGCTATGCTTAAGCTTCTTTCTATTAATAGAAGCCAGTTATGATTTACTTATATTAATTTCATAGGTACGAAATATAATTGCCAAATATTACCTTAACAGCACGACAATGAAGGCTTAGATGAATGAAGGCTTCTCATATTTGAGAAAAAACTTTTAGATTTATATATGTGTGTGAGAACATGCCTGTGTGTGTACATATGTGAGTGTTTGTATGTATGTCCTAAAGTGTTAAGGTATTCGTATACAATAATTAGTTTATTTATTCATACTTTAATGTACATCAATTTATTATACCAGGTACCTAATTACTAGAAATGTGCTTTGAATTAATGTATTTTTTAAATTATAATTTAATGTTCTAAAAGTAAGTAAAAGGTCTCTTTTAGGGCTAATAGCTTATTTTATTTAGACAATCGAATTTTCTAGAATATAATTACTTGTAATGAAATAATTGTAGATATTTGTTTAAATTTATTAATATTTATGGAAATAAATTCTAGTCCATTTTATGTTTTATATACCTATGCGGTAATTTATTTGCTGTTTGTTATAATGGTCTGGGGGGGGGGGTATCATTCGGTGAGATTATATTTATTTGTTTTGTACACGTTTGCTATTCATATGATTTACCATAATACGCACAATTATTAAGCCAAAGTTGATAAAATTCCCTGGCCAAGTTTTAGGTTATTGTATTTGTTAATTATAATATGTATAAAAAATTAATTGATATACTGAGATCAAACCTATGTGCATAGAGATTAAGCTTTTGTGATTTTTTCAATATACCTATAATACATTAGTTTAATTTATATTTCAATAAATTTATTAAAAAATACTTATGTATTATTATTAGACAAGTATTATTTTTTTTCTAAATTATATTTGTAAAAACAGTAATTGGCTGTGTGTTAATTACTAATTCATTCTTAATCATTCGTTTTTAACATGATTATTAGTTGTAAGTGTGTATTTTTTGAAAAGAACATATCATTTTGAATTATATGTATGATAAAAATGTGTATTTTAAAATTTTATTTAGTTATTAACATTAATAGAGTATATTTAAGTAATAATACAATGTTATCACAATGTACGGTTGGAATTTTTTTTTATGGAGGTTCTCTTAATTAAAAATAAAAGCTAACTAGCTAGATAGTTTTTTGCTTTATTGAGTTGAGCTGAGATGAGCGTAAATTGCTTTATATCGCTGTCTTATTACAAAGTAAGCATATTTAGAGAGTCGAGGTAACTAAGATCAAGTTGTTTTAATATTAATAATAATTGCAAATATTATTAATAAAATTAAAATAATAATTGTAGACAGTGTCCTCAATTCAAAGAGTTGTAATTAATTATTTTGAAAATATTCCAAATAGTAATGACTCCTCTAGTACCTATTTATTCAGTGTAGTGGTTATGTTTTTAATGCAAATAACAAATGCGTATCATAATTATAAGTAGAGTAACAGCTTGCATTTTTTTATGAAATAGGTAAGGCGACGGGCAAATGACACGTGACATTGGCGTTGTAAGTAATATTCCATTCAGTACTTGCCAGTGTGCCAACCTTGAGAACTATAATGTTTAGTCTCTTGTGTCACTTACACTGGCCCACTCATCCTTCAAAACGGAAAACAATAATACTAAGTTGTTTAAGTATTAATGTATGTGATGAGTGGTACCTACTAGGATAGTTTGGTGCTTCATTCACCAAACTGTTCAAATGCGGTTGGTCGATACACATGTGGCAAATATCCATGCGACACATGCAGGTTTCCTCATGATGTTTTTCTTCCCTACCAAGTATCTACAACTTGAATTATAAACACAAATACAGTACGGGACAACTTAGTTTGCCCGGGTTTGAGCTCGCGATCTTCGATTCTGACTTACGTTCTAGTCACTTAAATAAGTTAATAATAATAATATCACAAGTTACAACATTATAATTATAATAATAGTATAGAAACCACCTTTCATTGGAATTACATAGCACAAGAATGTTATGTCTTTTGAATATAAAAAAACACAAATAAGTTGGTTGTCTCGGGATACAAAAATACATATATTTCTTTACATTTATTATAAAAATATTCGAACGCCAACTCTATTTACCTGAGAGGTTTGTGCAAAACCGTCTAGGATACCAGCCACTCACCAGTTATTCTACCAGGTCGCTTTGAATGATGACTGAACACGTGAAACAGGCGCAAGAGACAAAACAGATTCCATGACGGTATTCCCAGTGTAAGACAATGTCGGTACACTTACTATTAGTCGAGCCAGTTCGGTCATTGCCTTCTAAAGCTAAATAAAAAAAAATTGTGCCTTCAAACGCCCAGCCCGCCCAGTCTTATCCAATAGATTATTGTCACGCATTGACATTTTCACAAATACATCATTACAAATTGTGTTAGCTTGTACTGTATTATAATTAGCTTTTATTAATTACTTATACGAACAAAGCCTTATATGACGTTTACGATTATTGCACCAAGGCAGGCACGTGAGTTATTAAAGTGTTTTTGAAAACGCAACGGAATAATTCATTTATATTTATATATACTAATCACTAAAATAGTCTTTACTAATATAAAATATTAAATTAAATTAAATATGTAGATATTTTGATATGTGTTAATTCAATATGTATAATGATATTGTTAATTATTTCGCACTTTTTGCTTGTTGTCCTCGCACCAGTCGTATCACAATTGACTGTATGTTGTGGATAAGTGTTCGTTGACATTCAAGTGTCGATTTATAAGTGATAATAAAATTTAATGGAGAAAAAAAAATACAGAAGTATTCATCGTTCGTGTAGTTGTTTCAATTAATACCATATTCGGATATAATAGTTGTAAACAAATATTTGGCACGATAAAAATTAATATCATTTTTGAAACTCCTTGTGTCCAGAAACCTTTATTTCGGTGGTTAACTTCGATGGTATTTAAAGACTCGTCGTCTCTGAATGCTAAAGCTAGAGGTTTGTGTTTGACTGTATATATAAAAAGATTATTCGTAATATGTGACGTATAAAATCGATGAAGGTAAGAAATACTGTGAAGAATATTAATCTATCGACCTATAAAAATTTTCCATCATTTTCCACGCAATGATTAATAATTAGTTATGTTGTAAGCCAATGAATAAGATAGACGCTTTTTATCCACAAAGTGTAAAGTTTTTTTATTTTATTATTTTGGTTATTTAATTTTTTTCTTATATAAAACATAGTTAATAAAGTAAATTGCTGTTAAGGCATAATTAAATAATCATATCTTCATAAACAAATGCGTAAAGTTAGAGAGCAGAACTTGTAAATGTACAATAAATTCGCTCCACGCTATAAGTATTCAATTTGTGAGCGACACGAGCCCTAGTAAAGAGACAAAAGGCATTTAGACAGCTCGACACAGCTCGCCGAAGACGACACAGTGCTAGCCTTTCTTTATTAGCTTATGTACCACCGGTGGACAGTGTATTGTTACTGAAAAATGTTTCGACAATCACCAGTTGGGTCACGTAGCGAGGCTGAGTACGCTAGTGGGCATTTGTTTGACGCACGAGTACATAATCAACAATGCAAACATCAGTAGCCCTTGTTACGATTAGCATAAAGTTTAATTTCCCATATGTATGTGAGTTCGTATGTGCGAGTGGCTGACCGTACGCGTACTAGGCAACGTCGCGGCTAAAAAACTCCGAGTGACATAAATATTGTATAGACGAGCGCGGAATGTGTAATGAGGACGTGCACTTCTTGTCTCCGATCTAGCGATCCTCAAACTTTTAGAGTTCGTTATCATATTTATGAAACATTATTTTTTAATACCCTCTTGTTTAACTGCAAAATTGATATTCATCTAATCAAATGCTTAAGATTTAAGATGAACCTTTAAACAATCTCAACAAACACCTATCCCCGATCTCGGTTAAGGCATGAAGAAGATGGTCAAAAGGATGTTTCACGAAGCATAATCATAAATATTAAAATTTCGAATTGATACCATTTGATGATTGGGAACCAGTTTAATGAATCCAGTCGAAATTGGACATTTGATCATTCAACATTGGTAAATTTTTGATATTTTTTAGCTTTTAGCAGAGCTATTCTGTTAGAACAAAATCAAAACTTGCCGTAGAACACGATCGTGAAATGTCAGAAAGTGCGACTTTAATCATTATAACATTTAAAGTATACACGCATCAAAATATTTCAACATTTCACGTTTTAGATATTAATGTTAACGAAATAGCGCTGTAGACATCCCTTAGTCTATAAAAGTTAGAAATGTCAGAAATATTATGTATTTTTTTATCGTTTCAGTTAACATATAAGAAATATTATTGTCTTATGTTGTCATTATTTTAATTACAAACACTTAGCTTTTCTTATACTGTGTAAAAAAAATTACATGCATTTCAATATCTCAAGTTTAACTACATTTTTATTGAAATTAAGTGAACAATGTATAAAAAAGGGTTTGAATATAATCGTATGTAGATCGTTTTATAATTCAGTTGCAATTTAATCTATACTTACTAAAAGGTGCAGTTAAATAAAAACTTGTAGAAGTGAAGTTATTTTTATGGATCATTAAAAAAACAATGCTTATTGTACACTAATTAAGTCCATTCATAAGAATAAACAACATTACGTCAATTACAGCTTTATACTTGGGACGAAACTGTATCGTCAATAATCCTGATTTCTTCGTCTGCTGGTTATTAAGAAATATCAATCACCAGATGATATAAACATTTGTTTAGATAATGTTGGAGATAATTCTTCTAACGCTAACGAGCAGGGTTTCTGATATTTCATCACGCCTCAATCATCAGTGTCGCAGTGCACTGCGATAAAAGTCTAAGAAATGTACCAGCCAGAAGATCCATAAAGGTATGATATATTTCAGCACACTATTTTAGTTGTAAATCATTTTGTAAAACCATACAACACAAGGTAAGAACGCGTGAATCTTAACCGATGATCGTGGGTTGAAACCCGGGCAAGCACCACTGAAGATTTTTGTGCTTAATTTGTGATTATAATTCATCTCGTGCTTTTCTTTACTGTCACAGGGATGGAGACTGCTGAGAAATAGTTTACATATATGTATGTTTAATGTCGACATCTAAAAACAAATAAATATATATTTTAAAATGATTTGTCACAAACAATTATAACACTTAAATAACTAAATATTATAATACGTTCTCTTCGAATATCTTGAGCTTCAACCGCTGTCCTTTTACTTGCTATTTTTTTATTAAATTATTTGTGCTTAATTGTGTTTTTAAGAAAAATATCGCCAACCAGCATGTTCGAGTATATAATACATTGAAATTTTCATTACAATCTAAAGAAAAAGTTTGCTTCATTGCGCATTTATATTCAAGGGATATCAACGGGCTATTACTATCGTTACAATAGATACTCATTAAATTTCAATAAATTAAATATAATTAAAAGGTTGCGAGCCTGTGCGCTGTCGGGCACGGTCACGCGCACCGAATGTCGTCCGCTGAGCGCCTGCGCTGGCCCTGCTTACTACCGTAGAAACCTACTATTGATATTCCACGTTTACACGTCTAGAACATTGTTGAATTTAACAATTGTCTTGGAGCTAACTAAAATAATGCTATGTCTACTTCGACTTTCAATATAAATAAATAAATAAATGAACGACCAGTGTTATGATTGACATTAAACCAATTGACAAATCAGTGTCGGAGTTTTTTTCGAAGCATGGTAAGTTTACTCAGATGAAATATATGATGATTAAGAATATTAGTTAGGCACCCTGTATCTTGAGCAGCAACCATTTATGTCCAAAAGAGGAATACGTACTATTCTGTTATAAATTTTGTAACGACATCGTCATCAATGAGAAAATTATGTTTAATACAGTAAAGAGTCAGTCGAGAAGACTGGCAACACACGGACACCAGGCTATAAAAGAACCCCTCTCGCCATGATGGGCCTTTTTATTGCTCCTGAAGATCGAAACTCTACTTTCACCCGCCTAAGTTGTGCCATAGTGGTATATTTCTCTATTAATGTTAAAGAGTCATTTTCCGTTACTAATTTAATTCCTTTGTTTTTTATTTAACTTGAGATGTAAATCTCTCCGTTATTTTACAAATTAACTTCTGGTTCCTAAATATACATTATTATGATAACTTTATTTAAAAATAACGTTATCTATAGTTTTATTTAAGTATATAATGTTTTGTTAATATTTATTCTCACAATAATTATTTACATTGACGACAATTATTTACATTTATATAAGTATAAACGAATATAATTAAAAAAAATTGCTTCTGTACAAATTGTGATCGTGTGGAATGTTTGTGTGTGAATTTCTTCGTGGAATTATAATATAAATTATCTTTGTTTGATTCAAAATGAATCAGAACTTCTGTTATCAGTGAAAGAAATAAGTTGTCAGCTATTATGTATTATATGTTTTTTTGGTTCTATCGTTCCAAGGTCCAAAGTATCCGTTCCCAAGGAGCTAGACAATCTATGACCAATAATAATAATAATAATAGTCCATGGAGGCCCGAAAATCGACCACGACGCAATATCTGCAGACGGAATCAGTCAATTGAGCTCATAAAATCTCCACATAAGTGTGTGCAAAGCAATCTTTCTCTGTGACAGATGATGTGGTTTTACCTCTGGTAAAACCATCGTGGCATAGTTATACTACTTTTCTACTTTTTCTTTTTAATAACTAAAACTCCCTGCATAGAAAAACCTAATATTAATAACCCAACCCAGCAATCATTTCATTTTTTGGCTTAGAGACCTTCATTACAAATAATTTTCGATTTAAAACTGTTCTGGGCTTTAAAAGAAGGTGCAGCATATTTTTTTGTTAAGAAATCCATAAAATATCTGTCAATGCAGAAATTTGGTGACCGGGAGCAATTCAAAAAAGATGTCCAGTCAGGCGACGCATGCCACCGTGCAGTCCTGCACCGGCGCGCGCGCACTCATTAACATTTCTGCTCCAAACCTAACTTCGTTAACGTCATGTTGTAACGATATTGTATCAAAAGTTTCTGTAGTAACTAATTAAAATCAAGTTGGCATTGTATAATATATTAATTATGAGTTGGGTTTTCTTCTTTTTATTTCAGCCTGCCTTAGGTAGCATATATGATGCGATTTCACAACACACAAACTCAACTACATATTTTCCATATCTTTAGATACTTTCCTAATTTATAACTGGTGTATCCATTATTATTGCAAAAATCAAGATGCATTTATTCACGTACTATCTCTATTATATTATTATAATAATACTCTTGATATGAGCATATCACGAGTCTTCACTATATAATAGAAACATAATAAAGCATCATATTTGGTATATGAATGGCAAGAGTGGTATCGTTTAAAACTTAATGTTAATAAAGAAATCACCCCGTAGACATCTCGTGTGTTTATTCGGGACGTGATTCGCGTCGCCGAATCAATGTCTGAAACTTGCACAAGAGCACAGTTATGCGTCGCTTTAAGAGTTTGGCAAGCTATGGAACAAACGACTGTAAGGAAAACGAAGTATGACGGTATTTGTGTGACAGTTCAAAATTGAATGGTATCGGTTGCGTTTTAATAAGTTTTTGTGCGGTTCGTGAAGTCTGCAGTGGTACGGGAGAAAGACGGTGCCAGTGCGTCGATGTGCGGGGATGTGCGGTGGTACGCGGTGATGCGCGAGCGATGTGTGAGCGGTGTGCGAACGGCGTGCGGCGCTGCGCGGCGGCGCATTCCGGCGCGCCGGCGCACCTCGTTGGTATTCCGCGCCCGCCTCGCGCGCAAACTGAACGCGCAAAAAAGACAATGACTTCGTATTTTATACGACCCTAAACGTTCCATCAATGTATCGATACGATTCGACTGTCGCGTCTTTAAATAATGGTGGATTCTGTTTTTGAGGGATTTGATCGATTCTGTCTCCGTTATTTTTTATGGGTTGCACTGCGGCACGATTTTAATCGTAAGCGATTGCGTGTATTCCGTATAAGCATTAGTATTGTGTTGTTTGTATTCCTTCAGCAATCATTTCTGCTCATAACAATTAACGTTAAGCAAGAAAAAGGTACACCAACTTTGACTCAACAGGACCTATAGTTATTCATTATTTGACTTTGTTACTTGAAATATCGCATTTTATTCTGTTATTATTTTAAGTGTTATTAACCTTTGCTTTCAGTTTGAAGTTTATGAACCATTCCGATTTCTGAGTTAAATTTACGTCACGAGAACAAAAGCAATTGATTACCATTTGAATTAAATTCTGTAAGAGTGTGTGTGTGTGTGTGTGTGTGTGTATTTTCGTGTCATTTGTCACAAGTTGTTTGTCGACGCAAATTCCAACTCGTGATGTACGCTGCGATGAACGTCCTCGGTGAAGGTTTCACCGTTACTTTTTATGGCACAGTAGGAATTTTGGCGCCAGTGTCTTTAGTACGAACTTATACTGGACATCATCACAGATTTCTATCACATTTTGCATTATTAATTTTATCAATCAATCATCATCGATCAATTATACGAATAGCTGTAGAGAAATAAGTCTTATAAAATTATTTGATAAAAAATAACCTTATCATGAGGAGCATAATGATATAAATGTGTATTGTTTTGTTGAATTCTATATTTATAATAAAGTCATAGAATGATGAAAGGTAAATTTGATCAAAATATCTCTATGTTTAGGAAAATAATTTCAATATAGAATTAACGATTTCATTATTTATACTAAAGTGCCTACTAAAGTGACTGTAGTAAAACAAAAAAAAAAAACACATTGCGAAGTATTAATAAAAAAAAAAACAATTTTCTCTTAAAATTCATATCTATATATTTTTTTAAGAGAAATTCTACTAGAATTTTTTGTCACCATTCCAAGCTATCTTGAATTGTACAGTAGCTAATTTTAATTTTGATTTGTAAATAGGTCTTAGGTAAATAAATAAACTTGTCACAAGACAATTAATAAGATCCAATTTAGTAACTCGGTAGGTAAAACATATCGAGCAGATAGAAAAAAAAGCATAAAAGTATATAACTAAGAGTGTTACATATGTTAACATCAACTTTCATCAAAATTCAACAAGCGTATTCAATACGACGCACTCAAAACCAATGATTACAAATAGTGTGGTTGATCGTATCAATAATAACGACGAAAACATAAAAAAAATCATATACACAGTTCATTTATATTTTAATTCCAAACGATAAAAAAGCACTACCAACCGAAGTCTCGTTTACTTATTTACGATAAGTTGTAAGGCATATATAGCTGGTAATACAATCAGCTGTTATTAAATAGCCTAAAGAAATATTCTATAATGGCTCATCAACTTGTATAGACAATTGAAATGAATTGCCACTAATAAAATGGTCTAACTGTTCATTTACAGGTGCAAGTCGTTGTCACGAGTCACATGCCAAGGAAATTTTGATACTATTTTTACGTTATACCGAGCATTTAAATTATGCGAAGATCCTACTTTAACGATACACTTACAAGCTGATGAATTAACACTTTTTATATAAAGAATTTTATCTAAGAAAAACAAGACACTACTTTTCTATAGTTATCGTCGTATTATGGACTTATTATACTTTTATTAATATATGATAATGTATGTGTGTATTGTTTGTTTGCATAATTTCGATCCACTGAAATTTTGCTCACTGTTCTATGATTGTTGCGTAATTTGGCGTCGATTACAAGGATTAGCTATTTATCATAAATATAGTATTAGTCGCCAAGAGTCGGATTAAAGGAGAAATATTGTTAGCATTCTTGCCACCATTTCATGCGGTCATGATTTGTACAGTAGCTATTTTTGATTTTATTTGTATTATATTAAGGCTTTCATGTAAATAATAAATATAATATAGCATTCGTCTACTATAACTACTTAACCGTAACCGTAACAGCCTGTGAATGTCCCACTGCTGGGCTAAAGACCTCCTCTCCCTTTTTGAGGAGAATGTCTGGAGCTTATTCCACCGCGCTGCTCCAATGCGGGTTGGTGGAATACACATGTGGCAAAATTTCAGTGAAATGTTTCCTCATGCAGGTTTCCTCAAGATGTTTTCCTTCACCATAAAGCACGAAATGAATTATAATCACAAATTAAGCACATGAAAATTCAGTGGTGCTTGCCCGGGTTTGAACCCACGATCATCGGTTAAGATTCACTCGTTCTTACCACTGGGCCATCTCGGCTTTTACTATCACGTGTGCTTCACTATAACTACTTATAAAACTAAAATGAAGGGTTTTAAAATTAGTGTCAGGCGTCATCATAAAAGCGATGTCAGTCGCAACAAGCGACATACACCATCAAAATAACAACATTTGCCAGAGGATGGAAAGATAGAAGTGCTTGTCGAAGCCGAGAGAAACGAATTTGAACAGTTGGTTATCTTATATTGTTATGATATAATTAAGGACATTAAGTGGTTTCGATTAATCATAAAACTTATTTATTATATTATTTACTTCCAGAAACGAGCGCGAAATTCTATATTGTAATATGTTTGTGAGCGCTGCGATATCTCAAATATTTATAAAAACATACTAATAAAAAAGAATCGTTTGTAGTTCTTCATTTTATTTTATGTATGTGTGTGTTTGTGTTTACGTAACAGGGATAGCAATGTTTGCACCATGTATTAATATTGTGTGTTATAATATTTCAGTTCTCACAAGCTAGTTAGTGGATTGGAAGTTGGAACTCACCGGTCTTACTCTCACGTGCGCGAACGTGCGCAGCGCAAATGAATCATAACGCGCATATTGTCAGATCCCGCCGACGGATAGCCATTTCTTCGACCAGCGACACCAGTTTTACTTGAACTTGTTAAACATAAGCGTAACTCAGTAACATGGGTCTACTGTGGTTGTTCAAAAGTGTTAAGTTAATAAGATTAGATGAGATGAATGGTTCTCCTTCCAGTGAGATTGTAATTGAAGTCGCCAAGCCGGACGGTGGTTGAATGATAATTTTACTGGTTTCACGCATAATTAGTTAAGTGTGCGTTAAGATTATCTCTGAAATGTCTCTTTAACAAATATAGATAGACTTGATATTTATACTGATTAATGATGAATTACGAATCGTTTTAAATTAAAATAGAAGTGCATCAAGCTCGCCGCTCATCAGCCTTAATTATATGTTCACTATTCTATTTATAAGAAACGTTTGTACGATGCAGTTTATTTTTAAGAAAAAAATGCCTATGATATGATTTATATCAATTATCGTATTACTTAGTCAGTTCTGTGTGAGGCAAAAATGATATAAAGTTCCAAAAAAATTCTTTATTTATAATTTTTTTATAACAATATGTTTTTTTCCTTAATATAATCAACTAACAATGCAACTCTTATTCATTTAACAAATCAGCCATATCATAAAGATGATTGAGATATCAAAAAACGTAAAGGAAGTAAAGCTATACTTGTATAAAAGTAAAGATAAAATAACAGCCTGTAAAAGTCTCATTACTTGAGATAAGGCCTCTTCTGGTTGAGATGGTTTGGAACTTAATTCATAAGTCTGCTCTAAAGTGGATACGCATGACACGATACTTTCCTTCACCACCGAGATACTTCACGAGATGAAATATATGAAAATTTAGTAGTGCTTGCTCGGATTATAAGTCGTAATCTTTGGTTAAGATTAATACGCTGTAGCCATTGGACCATCTCGTCTTGTCACTTTACTTTTATAATCCATGTTGGATATTATAACTTGTTGGTTATTCGAATTATTTCTACTATTATTTGGACCGCAAGTGTAACTTTTTTTGAACCGATTTGTATAAATCTTGGTATGAGGCAAGTTTGAATTGCAAGGATGGACAAAGTTTACTTTTTATTTACATAGCACCTGCTCACCCAACAAGCGGACGAAAACTAGTAAATATATAAAAGTATGTTTTCATTATGACAATCCCCTCTTTGATCTGTCTGATTTAAACGTGTCACGTAGAATCGAAAATATTTATGTATCTATGTATAATATATCACAGAGTTATAACGATGTTGTCTTTTATGAGATTTATAGGATACATAAATTCGGCACGAGATAAAAGTGGTGAGATTTGAATCAATGACTATCGTTACAAACCCTAAGACGGTTATGTAACTAGCCTGTAACAAATATGAAAATTTAGTATTGCTCGCCTGGATTTGATCCGCAATCTTCTCCGCTACTTACTTTCATGTCTATATACTTATTATATATAGTGATAGTTATAATTAATTTTAAATACATGTTAAGCAAATGGGTGTGGTCCCACGAGGGTATGACGTGTCCAGTCATTTGCTAACAATAGTTGCAATTCTGTCACGCGGTAGCGACACGGCCCGAATGTTGCGCGCGCGCATATTAGCTCGTAGAGCATTCTCACGTCAGCCGTCAGGTTAGCGCGAACCACACCGTTAATCAATCGAGGACCGTGGGACTCGTGGCTGAAGCGGCGGCCACGTGCGCCCGCGCCCCGGTCTCCTCGCCCTCCGCCGCAGCTCCGCACGTTCGTGATTTGCGGCTTGCATACTACTATTAAGCCTGACCGAAAACAGTTGACGTATTTCCCAACAATTAAGATATTTCACCGGAATCGAACGACAAACCGCTTGTGTCCCTCATGAACGTTTTGATAGACATGCTACGAGAAATATTATCGGGCGGTGCGGCGATCGCAGACATTCTGCGCAGGCGCGAAATACGAAACAATGGCGGTTTAAAATACAATGAGTGCGACCTAAAATACATAACATCAGCGACATTCCCGTCACGACCGCGTGCTTACCTTTTTCGACTATTTTGTTCGTGGCGCTCGCGGCGTAGGAGAAGAAGCCGATCACGAGCCGCGGTGACCTCTCCTTATTAATAACGTGGCTTGAATTGAATATTCCGCTCCAAAATGATAACTCATCGGCGTCATCTTCAAATTTTCTTTTACACCCACATTCCCACCATAAAGAATCACCTATAAGGAGAACGTCGTTTCCTTCGCTCCCTTAATATTCATAGGCGCTTCTAATCGCATCTCGAGCATAATAGATGTAGTCGTGATCGCATAAACGAGTCATCAACGCGATGAGCACTAAATGCTGATCGCAATTCAGCGTGACGACGCCGGGACACGACCGCGGCCGGCTCCCGCACATCCTAGCCTAATTGTCGCGGCCACGGCCGTTTAGCATACATTACAATGGAAATCAGCCTCGCCACCGATGTCTTACTTCGCACTGTTAAGACTTAGGGTGCTTCCGGCGAAAATCAACCTTCTGTTTTAAATTTTCGGTCCGTTTCCGTCTGGCAATAGCGTAACTTAGAACGACCATTATTGAAATCGAGAGGTAGGCAAGTGTCTGCGGGTGAATAGGCAAATTGTCTAATTAGTGTGATGGTCAGCGGAGGTCACGTGGTGTTTTAATAAGAATTACATGCAAATAGCAATTCTAACAAACGGTATCGAGGATAATATCGTGAGGGACTGCGGTCGGTGTGGTTATGAGTAATATGTATGTGAATCTTGTTTACGGATCGAAGCTAGTTTATTTCAAGACCATTGTGATAGCAATACATTGCTGTGTATTTCACTACGTGTATTATACAGTCATTTAAATTCATTTGGACATGGTGTCCATTACGTGTGAACGCTATTAACTCTGTTTATGTAGGTATAGTTTCTTTATTTAAATTATTGTTATTGTAATTGTCAATAAAATTGAAATGTAGCGATAATATTTGTCAACGGGTTATTTTAATATCTGTTGTAATGTTTTTGCGAGACTAAAGTAAGCTTATTCATAAATTTTAAAAGTATACCAATGCCTTAATTTTGTTAATTTGCATTGGTTGTACTATGTTGTAAAAAGATACGAGGCAGTATTAGATAGTGATAATTATATCATATAAGAAAACATTTCTTCTATGACTTAGAAGAAAAAATGCGTCTATGCGTTGTATATCTATGCTTTTCTAAGATTTACTTTCACTTTGCTGCATCTTAAGAAAATCAAAATTAAAAAATATATATTTTATCGATTTTACTTCACATGTGTGATAGCACAAATCCGCGTGAAGGTTAGGTTGCGCGGGCGCAGGCGTCACTCGGGCGTAGGCGATGACTGCAACCCTTATCTAGCCGCACGTCCCGCACGCATCCCGCACCGGAAATGTAATTTTACCTCTGCCGGGACATGTCCGCGGGACGTGCGCCGACTGCGGAGCCGACACACATCGTGACTGCAAGTTTTTTGTTGCTTCCTCCCTTCACACGCTAGTTTCTTCAATGGTACTTCCACATTTAAGGAGACCCACAAACACATAAATAAAATAAATTTAACAAATTACAAACCCCTGTATCATACGGCAGTTGTAATAAGGAGTTGCGTCAGCATAATTATTATGAAAATGGTAGTATTGTAGTATAGTTATTGGAGCTGAAATATCAAAGTTATCGGGACGATTATGTACACCGAGTCGACATAGCTTACATATATTAATAATAGTTCATCGAGTTTGAATATGATAAAATACCTCGAGGAAGCCTGCTAGTTTTAATAGATAACCTGAGATACATTTGTCGCAACGGAGTGTGGCGAATATAGGTGTTATTATTTACCGAAGACAAAGTTTTTTGTCCATTACTGGGTCATTTAGATTTGTTTGTATTCTACAAGGAATCGTTCATTGCACAATCTAACTGCAGTTTTTGACTGTAAATACCGCGTAGTAGAAACCATGCGAGTACAGTGTCAGGATTTTAGTGTGATCAATAAATCTTGATACTTTATTGAACTAAATGATTCCTCAACACAATCCAGTAAACATTTAAGAATATATTATTTATGTGATAGATATTGGGATAAGATAGTTTATTTCTAGATTCACCAGTTTTAAGTAAAATTTTATTGCACTCGATTAACCACTTCTGCGACTGATCAGTACTCATAGTCAAAATAACGATCTGAGGTATTTTAGATTAGTATTGCACCTTGCGTACTTTCGAAGCGCGGTAAAGTAGCACTGCCTATTTTCTGACACCTGGCTGCTTCTGAGAATTTGAAGCCTATCAACCTGTCACTGCGAAAACTACTTTACTGATCTTATGCCAAAATAATTAAGTACGTGAATAAATTATAATAATATTTACTAATATTTAAATTTTAATATTGCAACCGAATGATTATTTCAAATTCCTCTTAAATCAACAGTAAATGATAATAAAAAAGTTAGTATTTCTTTTTTATAAAGCCAATAGTACCAAGATTAGTCGGATGAGGTAGAGCTAGCGATGAGCGACAGCACGTATCCGACGCTTCCTGCGACCGCTTCGAACCACACACTATCTCACCAAGCTATCCTTAATAAAACCTCTTTTACCGCTACTACCGCTTGTGCTGTTATATTCGAAAAGAATATTAAATGGAAGTCAAAAAATAAATCCAAAAAAGCCGAAATTACAAGGTAAATAAATATCAAAATGACTAAAAAATAATAATAATCTTAACTTTTAATTTAGACGCGACTATTGTGAATATCCCGTATAAAAAGATACTTATCTTTTTGATCGCCGTTTCTTCTCCATAGAGTCTACTTTGCAAAAAGGTGGTATCTATTATTTAAAATTTTGTAAAATAAAAAATCAAAAGTTGTTGCCCTGTTAAGGGCTATTGAATAAAGTATGTTTTGATTTTGGCTCGTCTGCCCAGTATCTGTGTGTTATTTATATTCATATTCAAACCAAAATATTTGTATTCCATTTGATGAGATAGTATTTTATCACATCATTGTCGGTTATTAAAAAAAACTTTCTATATTTTTTTAAATATTTGTATCAAGACGTGTCTGCTAAACATGGTGGCTATTTTGTCGACATTCTTGCTAAGAATATATAGACTTAGTTTTGTTGATTAGTTGTGAAAGTGGTCTTATAAAGTCCCGATTTGAAATAAGAACTTAAGTTTTGCAAATAATTAAATTGTGCGTTTTGTGATTATTTGAATAAATTCTTTAACCACCATAGAGAGATATACAATTTTATTATTATGTATAGAATAACATATTGACTGAGATACAATAGGCAAGCCTCTCATATACCAAACTTTCAAAAAGTTTTAATTGTAGTAAGCTTACAAAGAATGTTAAAAAAAATCAATATCTAAAAGAGCAAAATTTGGTTAAGCAAGCCTTTTGGAATATGATGATCTGTTTTGAAACTAGTAACAAGAAAAGTAGCAATTCCTGATTTGATTTAATAATCTGTGTTTATGTGTAATATTTACGAAAGTCAAGTCTTAAGTTTTACAGTCTTAATTTATACAAACATACAATTTCGCATTTATATATAAATGCAAACATTTTTTAGTTGTTTCTCGTATTAATCATCCAATGAAAGGGCAATAATAGCTATAGTTTCAGAAGCATTTGCGAAGTAAGCTTTCCTCTAATACTTATTATTATTACAATTATCTTAAAACAATAAAATGTTAAGACTTGTTTGTTGACATGCTATAATTATACATAACCATTTTTAAATGTAAATAAATAATGTAAATTGTTCTTACATCGATCTTACAAATGTTCATACAAAACATTATTGGCACTTAAAATTCATGTTGTGTAACTTTACAGCTATTGGCATACTAATAATAAAATATTGGAAATGTTTCCATTTCATAAATTCTAGTGAAATAATAATTGAAAGAAAAACGTAAATAAAACATAGGTAGTTGAAAAAAACGTGCGTCTTAAACGAAGATCACAGTTTCAATTCGAGAAAATCACATGAATTTTCATATGCTTCATTTATGTTTATAATTCTTATATTCAGCTATGAATCTTCTTTCTTCTTAAGAAAAGAGAAAAGAAAAGACATTTGATCCGCAGACATTTACAGGCTAGTGCATCTGTAATCAAAATTTCAATGCAGGCAAACTTAAATCTACACTTTTTTGGGGAGTAGACATAAAATGCTCTACCAATCAAAGTAGCCATTTAAATAACTACTAAATTCCCTAAGATATAAAATTAAAATTTTGTAATAAGATATAAGAATGATTTTTATTGAAGAATGAAATAACTATAATATACAAACTAAAATCAAAAATAGTCTTTATAAACATCACGACCTCGAGGAATTGCGACCAAGAATGCTATCAACATTTCTACTGTGAATTTAGACGAAAATGAAATATGTTACCAGTGGAGGCCATACAACGGGGTTTATTATATTGTAAAAATATTTGCATTATGACTCGAGGACAAATTGATTCAATTACAATTCATATTAAAATATTATTTCGTTGATTAACACTAATTCAAAAATATATAAGGAAAATTTCTCTTATCCCATAACTGTTAAAAATATTCTAGATGTAAAAAAAATGTTAACAAGATAAAAAGCTTGAATTGATGAAATGATGCAGAAAATAGGAACGAATTTGGAATGAATGTTTTTTCCGGCCACCTGGTCCTGAGCATTAGCATTGTATTGTAATATGGAAATGTAAGCGACACGAACCACCAGTTAGGACTACGGACAAAAAATCTATACGAGAGTTGTTAAAAAGGCAAATTAATGAATTATTTAGCGTAGGCGCTCGCGCAGCTCACACGACACGCTCTTCATGCGCCTCATCGACAAAACAATTACATATCTATTACATATATGTAATTCAATCAAGTTTGAAAAGATATTATTCCACTTAATTTAACTTATAAAATATTTATGTATACGTCGTTTATGTAAATAAATACATTAGACACAAATTTATACGATAATAAAGAATATCGACGAATTATTATAAAATACTCCTGCTTTGGAATAATTTTATTAAGAATGGACATTATGAAGTGTGAACGGTAGCTTATCTCTTGACAATTGTAATAAATTTAAATAAATACATCATGATGTCTCTTTTGCCAGTCGCCCTCATTATTATGGATCTATAAGCACACCGAAATAGTAAACAAGACACTTTGTACCATTTAAGTTTATTTTTAGGTAATAGAGTATATAATTGCCCGGCGAGTGTCAGGGTAGCTGATGAATTTCTGCTTCGAGGTGAGCAGTGATTGACGCGTCGATCGCATCTGAATAATGCGGCGCGGGCGAACTGTTTTCATGAATACCATGAATATAAAAGTTGCTCGCTTTTATTTTTACCTACTTTAAGATATTTATATAAAACGGTGATAATCGAACGTAGTTTTGAATCACAAAGTCAACGTTGTCATCGTTGTATATGACTGCACAACCAGAAATAGTCCAGTCGACCTTGGTGACCAAGGTTTTCTAACAAAGAGTGTGTAGAAGCTGCCGCATGCCGTCGCTTGCGCAGGAGCTACTTGTGGATTCCGCGGCGTGGTCGTTCGACGAGTTATTACCGAGAGTGTCGATTGTGATTCCGCGGGCGCTTCGGTCGCTGCGCATACGCAAGCAGGACGCAGCGTACAGTGTTAGAAAACTCGCTACGTGCCCGGAGATACGTGTGCGAGGGATCCGTGCCACCGCCTTGGCAACAGTACCGACCAATAGTCGGCCACTCGCCACTAGCGGTGTTTGATGCCCAGTTGATAATATAGACTGTCTGAGATACGATCGTCACAGTACTCAAATGAGGTCCTAACTGTTTCCCCACTATCCAATCTTAATATCTTCTTCTCTCTCCGCTAAGCTCGCATGTGCCACATAGATGTAGATATATAAAGATTTAAGACACGTCCGTATTCACATTTTACATTTTGTTATCATTACACATAATGAAAAAAGACCTGCTGGTTTTGTATTTTTACCTAAAGTAGCTAATGTCACTTGTATGCGTCTGCGCAAGCGCAGCTTAGCTAAATAAGTATACTATGTTTATGTCTTAGACATTTTAACGTCCATCAATTAAAACATAAGGCCAAATATGCTTAGTAAATTCATCTATAATGAAAAAAAGATAAATAATTCACATACAAAACTTTTAAAAATAGGTAATCCCTTTTAATTGAGCGGCATATTCTAAAATAGTATTAATCAAAAATGTTATTTTGAATCTTATCAAAAGAGCTGATAGCTTCTAAATGTGGATGTTGTTTCTGCTTGGTGACTGGTTACTCGGTATGCGGACGCTGGACGATTCGCGCTGTCATTGCTTATGTCCATCACGTTAAAGCTATCTCGCTATTATTTCCTTTTATTTTATTAGAAATACTTCGTTCAACAGTGATATGGTTAAATATAGACGTCTTTACCAGAAATAATCGAACGTTGTGCATCGGTTCCCAAGTGACCAGCATAATAAAAGTCTTCCTCATATTAGCATTTCATGTGCTTAGGAGGTTTATCGTAACCTGGAATTAATAAAATTTTGTTTATTTTTATAATATATTTGATATGCTGTGTTTTCTAAGCTAAGTTAATTTTATCTAATCTTATTGCCGTAGAATTTTACCTTAGAATATTACCTTAGAATTCGATGGTCCGCAACACCGGATATAGACAGGTCCAAGCTAGCGAAAGCTTGTATGAAAAACTAGATCGATGTTGATGTGTGAATTTTATTGATTCAAATTTTTATTTCAATTCTGTTCAGATGGTTTAAATTGCTTTTATTTCGTAATTGATCGGATGATGTTAACTTTTTAGAACCTACCATAATATGGAAAGAATTTAAGGCCCGTGTGGATGTATAAAGATGATTCGAAATCTAAAAGAAACGTCTTTCAACTACATGCCTAATAAAATTGATATGTAAAAATATAAAAAGAGGTATTATATAATTTATTTAAACGTTATAAACAATATAGTCTGTAAGTTTAATTTTAAGACATTCAATTACGCTTAAATAACATGGTCAGATTTTAATGATAGCTCGCAATTCCGTAAGTGTATTGATATTGGCTTAACCAGTATCAAATAAATATTATAAAAACGATAGTCTTGGTGGAATACATATACCGCTTAGGTAATTAAAATATATGAACAAGATAAACTAAGTGATCGATTCTATTTATATAGATTAATTTATATGAATATTTTATTGTGAAATCGTAAAACAAAGGGAAGACAGATTAATTTTTAATGAGTATCTTACATTTTTGTTGTGATTAAAAAAGTGGTTTTTAAATTGCGCGATGCTGTTTTTTCCGTATGTAAGTCAGAAAACCAAATCGATATACATTATTTTTTATATTACTATTTACGTAAGCGTTTGTGGTTATGGCCACGTCACAGCAAATTTATGTTAAGCATATTAAGTTGGCACGGTTTCCTTTAACTTTTATTATATTTATGTTTAGAAAAGTCACACAATTGAACATTTGAACAGTCACACGGTTATAACCTCACGACTAACAAAACGCAACCATAGACAATGATGTACTTATTTTTTTTATATTAAATAAGTAAAATAACAAGCTTGTTTTTAAGTAGAGACGGTGCGCATGTCAAGAAGAGTGCGGCGCTCGTCAGCACGGGGTCACGTCGCTATCTCAGAATCGCGCTGGCGCCGCCGCGGCCTCTCATGCAAATGCTGTTCAGCTCACCGCCTCATCCGTACCAACCACGTGTGTACTATCGCTTTGTATGTACCGCGAAATATAGCGTTATTCAAATACCTCACATCGTTGTCGTAAATTATTGCTTAGTTTGTAAAACCGTACTAAAAGATTAATGTAAGCTATTTAAAACTGAGTATTTTAAGCCACTGGGGCTAGGGGGTTCTCTGTAACATGGGATACCCCCATGGGATAGCGATAGAGGCCGCCCGCATAGGCAAGTCAACCGAAGAGTTGGAATGGGTACCGCTCGTTTTTTTCTCGGTATTTCTTCTCACTTCCCCCGACTTCATGTAGGGGGAAAAACGTATTTTAGTGAAATAAGAAAATAGGTATCTTAAGTTAAGATCCAAGAGTCGATACCACGCAATCCTAACCCAAAATTGCAGATTCGGATTATGAGATGAAGTTCTGCCACACTGCCTTAGCAGACTGGCGGAATAAGCTCCAAGTCGTCTTACTAAAATAAAATTCAATCTTTAACCAACTGGTGAGAAATTTACAGCCTATAAAGGTTGTTTATCGGGTGATTAAATTTTAATTTTAAGTTATTAGTTTTTTTTTTTTTCGAATGTCAAGTCAATAATGACAGAAAGACATAAATCAGGGTATAACTGAACTCCGCCGAGCCATGGCAGGCACAGCACGGAAGAGGCCGCGGATGCGTTATATCAACACGATCCTGCAGCCTCTCGGACCAGTGCTGAGGTCGG
This sequence comes from Nymphalis urticae, assembly GCA_905147175.2. Taxonomy (NCBI): domain Eukaryota; kingdom Metazoa; phylum Arthropoda; class Insecta; order Lepidoptera; family Nymphalidae; genus Nymphalis; species Nymphalis urticae. The sequence continues at coordinate 8,911,007 of LR989987.1, read as the reverse complement.
CCATCGTATGGGTCTTAGTGGGTAAGAATCCCAGATAACCCATTTCTCCCCCATGGGAGTCGGGTACCTTTCTTAAGTTTTCCAATGCTAGAAAAAAATGGTATTATTAAACAGCTGATAAGATACTTTTAAAAATAAGACCTTTAAAGATTTTTGATAGTTACGATATTATAATATGTTTGTAAATAGCTTACCGAGTGTGAGGTCTGGTTATATAGTAAAGTATTTATGTATATCATAGCTTTAACAATGTTAGATTTAGCAATGCATGAAGCAAGTCATTCGATTCAATTCAATGAAGCACCATTTCAGTCAACTTCACTCTCCACTGCAATTGAAAAGACCACCACAGACGCGGGTAGTGGTATATAGGACCTCAACTTATTATAGTAAAAGTATATGTTTAAAACATATGATAAGTGGCAGTTAGGATAACTACCACGATTCATATATTTTTGGTTTAAATGTAAAACCAAAATGGTTTGTTAAACCAAAATAAAGACTTTCAAATTCAAATAAATACTTTTACATTTGGACAAAAATGGATGTTGTCCTTTATGAGATATACTCAAAAAAGCCCGTGAGGAACTTGATAGAAATCTGCTTTATGTGTAATATACCAATCAAGTATAAAGCACCTAGTATTGGTGCAGCTTAATTGAGTGAACTCCGAACATTTTCCCCAAAACAAGAGTATTATTATATTTATGCGTGAAATTAAAATATTTATTAATTGCTATAATTTTTTACAAGACTAATTAACATTAAACATTTTGCATACATTTTATAAATAAATTCATATTCTTAATATATTAATATTCATTTTGTAAACTATGCTTAAGTTTAAATATGTGTATATAATATAATAGATATGTAATTGCCAATATTTTACGATAATAGTATTAACTTCATGATGAATAATGAATTTTAATTAGTAATTATAATTTAAATTTTGCTGAATGACTTTTTTCCGTCGGGTTTCTTTACATAACTTAATTTGAATAATAAAATATAAGACTTTTTATACTTATAATATTACAAGGACATGAAATTCAAGCTTGTAATAGAAATTATAATCTAAATTGAAATCGTATCAGTTTTTAATTTAATTTTGATGGTTAGTGATCACCACCACCCATATACATTGGCGATTTAAGAAATATCAAGCATTCCTTATATCGCCAATACACTACCATCCTTGGGAACGAACATGTTATGTCCCTTGCGAGTAATTACATTGGCTCACTCATCCTTCAAACCGGAACACAGCAATACCAAGTACTGCTGTTTAGCGGTAGAATATCTGATGGTTGGTGGTATCTACCCAGATGGGCTTATACAAAGTCCTTCTTCTTCTTCTTCGTGTGATTTATTACTGAAGGTCGTGCTTGTCCTGAAATTCTTTCATCATGTTTCGACTAGCTTCCTCCATACCACTCTGTCCTCTGCTTGTCTCATGGCAGTCGGAATTTTGAGTCCCATTATATTTTGAATCTGGTCGGACCAGCGGGTAGGTAATCGACACAAATTCCTACTACCTAGTAAAATCTAATATTATGATATAAGTATCTCTTTATATCATAATATTATGTACTAACTTCTCCGAAACGCACTGCATCGTCTCGTTTAAGTGTTATGGATTATGGTCTAGACATTTTTCAGATACCCAGACATTTAAAAAAAGTCTCCTCTTTTATTAGCATAGATAATAAAAAGATAAGTTTGTGAGTTTTTTTTTAATTAAACCAGAATAAACTTAGTCTGATGATTCTAGACGTTATTTTAAATAAAATATTCATTATAATTAAAAATTAACAAAATAAATTAGACGGTAATTAGTTATATCAAAATATTTTTCTGTAGTTTTTGCTTTGCTTTGTTTGCTTATAAAAAATTACAAATATTAATTTCAAGTTTTTGGTGTTCTTTGTGAATAAGGATTAAAACAAACATTAATCAATATATAATATTTTTTAACAATAAATTAGGTTATGGTATACAAATATGACTTTTACTAAGCCATTAAGAAGGTTTTACATGAGCAACAATAAGAATATATCTTATTCAGATCTATCGAATCTTAGTTACGTATTTAACTTGTTAAGATTATTTGTTAAGATTAACAAAGGATAGAAGATATTCTACGATCACGTAAGACGCTTTATTAGAGCAGGTGGAAGTTCAAATCCGGCTGCTGACTTTAAAAATAAAATTAATATCTCCTTGTTTGTTTAAAAAGAAAACTAGAACATCGATACAAAGCTGTGTAGAAATATACACTTGTGTGTGTTTTAATGTAACTAAGCGTATATAAAAATGTTAGGTTATTATGAAACAGATGACTACACACACATATATACACCAATATACTTTAATTGGCGCGTTGAGCATTCGAGCCACGAGAGCTATGTGCATTTCGAAGTGACTATTTACGGTAAACAATTCACACATACATATGTACATACACAAACTGCGATTAGTTACATATCAATAGAATGTGTTGATAATTAAACGAGCAGCTGTTATCGTGACTTCGTATGCCAATGTAACAGTTTTTAGAGCCTCTTTTTTTGGTTAGCTTAGCAAATGTCATGATATAAAAATGGTTCATTTAGATCTTCGGCGATACCCTGACAGTATGAGAAGTATAAAATATTTCTTACACCACCAAGGAACCACCAACCACAAGATCTAAGAAGCAAAGTATTACTGTCTATTGGCAGAATGATTGGTGATTTGGGGGATTACCGCCCAAAGGCATTGACGATGTAAGGAATGTTAATCATTCCGTACATCGCCAATGTGCCACCAACTTTGGAAACTAAGATGTTATGTACCTTGTGTTATATAATGCGCAATGGCAATTAAAATATATGATATTTGGTAGCGTTTCGTATGAGAGCGAAATTACGAAACAATTTTGGGTACATTTTCAAAGTTCGCTGTCGCGTATGAATGCTTAAGTCTAAGTATATAAATTACGCATTGAGACAATTATGTGTGGCGTACGTGGAGGCAGGTTATTATGAGTAAATCATAGCGGGTAAGACAGGAGCGGCAATTTAGCTTGACAAGCCCGCCTGCGCCTGCGCCGCCTGCTGAGCAATCAGCCGGCGATTACTGTGCATCCTTTTAAGGATCCTTGCTGATTTTTATAATAGCGCTTATAACTGCCTACGTATTCGCTCGATCATGCTTTAATTTAAGTACTACGCATAAAACTGGTAGTCAATAAATGTATTATACAATTTTATGTTATTATGTAAAAAGGTTTATTTTTTATTGAATAGTTTGATAGACGAGCAAATGGGCCATCTGATAGTATGTGGTCACCAATGCCATAGACATTGGCATTGTAAGAAATGTTAATATCACTTACATCGCCAATGCGCCACCAACCTTGGGAACTAAGATGTTATGTCCCTTGTGCCCTTCAAACCGGAACGTAACAATACCAAATACTGCTGTTTTGCGGTAGAATATCTGATGTGAGGGTGGTACCCACCCAGACGAGCTTGCACGAAGCCCTACCAGCTAAGCACACGAATTCGCTTTAAAACCCCTTATACTGGCTTATAATTACTATAGTCCCAATATGTATACTTACCATCAGGTGTCCAATTTGCACGTCATTATTTATAAAATAAATATAAAATTGGCGATAAAGGGAAACGTTGCGAGAAAACAGCATGTATCGGAATTAATTAAAACTCATTTCAATAAGAAAAACCGATAAAGGTGAAGTAGGCTCTATATCTGTAAGCAAACAACATTTGTAAAAAAAATTAATACACCTTCTAATGGTCGTATATAATATATGCAAATTTTTCATGAGACGTTTTTATCAAAATATATTAAACTATTTGACTGCCTCGTTGTCTAGTGGCTAGATATAAGGCCCCCCAGGGCAGACCCCAAGGTTTTGGTTTCAAATCCCAGGTCGGGCTAATAATTTTTTTTGGGTTTTACTGTCGAAAAATCTCAGTAGCAACCCAGGGTCTGGAAGTTGTGTACATTCCCATGCCTCGGAAAGCACGTAGACCCGTTGATCCTGCGCCTGAACTCTTTCCTGTCGGATTGCCGTCCCATCGGATTATGAGAGTTAGGGAATAGAGAGTACACCTGTGTTTACGCACACACTTGTGCACTAACATATGTCCAGCGCAGTTAGATAATCTCTCTTGAGATCAAAATCGGTCCGAAGGACATTAGTTTCGCCTGCGACTTAGGCGTGGCCGCAGGTGTTAAGTACCCTACATCCTTTTCTGTAACTCTGACGATAGGTTAAGTTATTAAAAAATTTAAAGCATAGCAAACAAACTCACGTTCGCATTTACACTATTAGTTCGGATTCAGAATAATTAAAATTAATAAAGATGTATTATTCGTAACCGATATTTCAATACTAGTAGAATACGCATAATATTATACCTATTTAGGAAATGATTATAATTGTGCATCGGTTAAGGCTTAATTAATCAACTAATAAACAGAACGCTAAAAACTAACTTAAACAATTACGTTTATTATTTATAAATGTTGCTTAGCGTTTGTTTAGTTAAACACAAATTTAGCTCTTTCGCCTCTTTCTGTCATTACTGATTTGACTTTCGAAAGAAGAAGACACAACATTGCTTAACTAATCACCCGCTAAATAACGTTTAATTAAGGCCGATAGTATAAAATTTGGGATCGAGTCACTGGAGATAAGCATTGTAATGATAATGCTGAGATGTTAAGTTTATTTATAATATAATTCTCTATTATATAGTTGGCTACTAATATGAGACTTTTTATTGTGTTCTAAACAAGCTATTGTAATTGCTTCTATTTTGGATGTCCTATTTTATTTTGTCTCAAGAACCTTTACATTTAAATTTGATAATAAAAGGAGTTGCTGTTAATTTTATTTTTTATTTGTATTATGGACCGTTATTCCAAATGTAGATTTACATTTACTACTACAATTATCCTCAGATATCGTTTATTAAAAAAGCTCAGACTTATTTTCACTCGTTATTCTCGGGCCAAATGTTCGCAAATATTTTATTTAATAATTTAACAATAAGAAAAGAAACGTGTACTTTTAATTACATTGCCATTATAATATTATGACTGACATAAAATTATAGACATATCCTATATCATATATTTATTATAACTTAAGTTAATGACGTAATCAAAAATCTAAAACGATCGACATTACAAAGCGGAACGTAACTGGGTAGTCAGTTTTTATATCATATATATAATATTTTAAGTAACTCGTATAATAAAATTGGAGTATTAATTTAACGAAATGCTTAATATGTTGTGCATATGAATACATTCACTAAGTGGACGACCTCCAGAACTAATAACAATAAGACAATGATTTTAATTCGGGTTCAGCCGCATCTTGCAGCCGATCGAGAGTGGATTTATTTCAAGCCGCCAGCAAAGAACAGTGTAGGGTGGCCAGGTTGTATGTTCTCGTTTAAGGACAGTCCTGTATGAAAGCGATCACTGACAAGTCGTGTTATTTGTGTATAAAATGTGATCAATGCTATAAGTACTAAATTAGATCACACTATAACGTTCAACGTAGGTGCAGGGATTCCAATTAAGTTTGTCAATTAAGAAAGTCATGTCATGCCACCGCTGTATGTATATTCTTTATATTTGCATGGCGCGTATACTTTTTTCCTATGTATTTTTAATACATTATTAAAAATATATATTAATCAATGAAAAATTATGTTATTATTTATTTTAATCTATATTTATTTTTTCAATAGGTATGTTCATAAAAACAACATTGTTATATTATATATTAATACATTTGCATTATTATTTATATATTATGCAGAATAATAATATTTATTTAGTATAAATAAAATACGTATTCCTTCTTGTTTGTAATTCCGTTTAAACATGGTTGCCCTAGTCGGGAGCTGTTCGATGACTACTATTTGATTCCACTCCGCCCACTAATTATATTCTTATAATATAAACTCAGCTTTTAACCTCGCTCCTAAATATATTAAAACGACTTAAAACTACAATTGTATTCATTGATTTTCAACCTTATATATTGTGAAAAGGGTACAATTTCAATAATCGATGAGCTGATAATAATTGACATCGCACAAAATTCAAACATGATACAGTAGCCCACAGGTGAAAAGAAATTCCGTATTCTAAAAACGATTAATACTGAACATGTTTCTTAAATCAGTTTGTTCATAAAACTACATTCTTATATAGCGGACACATTCTTCATTTTATTTTTTCATATCGAAACACTGTTTTTATGAATCTAAGAAATTATTTGTAGTAGTTGTTAGGTGGTTCTATCTATATGGTATATTTTTGCTTGTTTAAATATATGTTTAGTTTTTTTTTATTATGTGTGATATAATCGTTCGCAATGAAAAGCTAATATTCGTATTCATTTTTTTTTGATAATTGCAATAAATATGAGGGACGTATTTGCAAAAGGACGTAAAGCATATTTTGGCCGTTGTCTAGTCATTTGTGTGAAATGTTTATCGATTTTATTAAAACTAAATTAATAGCTTTAATATTGCTTGTTTCAAATTACACTATGTATATTGTATCGAGAAAAGAATACCTAAATTAGAAAAGTTTTTGCTATTCCTATATTAAAGTAATTACAGCCTGTGCATGTCCCTTTTCTGAGGAAATTTGCAACTTATTCCACCATGCTGCTCCAACGATATTGTCGACTTATATTCCTGGTACCTTTCTCAGCCATTTCAAAAATAAAATTTTGTTTATTTTGTGGTAAATTAGCTCTGTCATTAAAAGAAAAGTAGGCTTACACAATATCTAAAATCAGCCTTAGCGATACACATATATTTATACATAGATTGGACTAAATATTGATGGAAGATACGCCAAAATCTGCTCTGCTAACTGCGAGCCTCGAACAAACGTCACTGCTATCTCAATAAGAATGCGACGATAAATCAATACTCCTAAAATTTATATATATGTCTCTATAACATTTCTATCTGTATGTAATAGACACACACACACACACACACACACACACACACATTTGAACAATTAAACCATAATAGTTGTTATAAGATATCTTCAATCTTCAACTAGCAATTAGAATGTAATGACCAGATCATTCATTATAAAAATTGTCTTACGCTTGCTCTGATTTATAACAAGATATAAATCCATAATTGGACATCGAAAGAGAGAAATTCATCTTAAAACTGAAAGGGAACGGCGTTGAGGCGAAGTTTTATAATAAAAAAAATTACCCGAACTGGCATTGCAAAATGGACAGCCATTAATCCTCTCGCAATATTAATGTCCCAATATATAAAGTATTAACACCTCGATCAGATAAACTGACTGCATCTTAACTCGAACACGCTTATACACAGTGTTTAATTGTGTTAAAAAACTAAAGGTATGAAGGAGGCAGTGTTTTTTTCTTGGAAAACGCTTGAAATCATTTAGACGCTCGGCCCGCCCACATTATCAAGATGGAACTTCAAAATAACTGTCGTTCGCAACAGATTTGTTGCTTTAAGAACGTTTATAAGGGTTTGATATTGAAAATAATTTAAAGTAATAATAAGTATTTATAATTTAAAAATTTGTTACTATAAATATATATAAAATATTTTTTTTATTTTTTTTTATATTTGCCGGGAGGGCAAATGACTACTCCACCTGATGTTAAGTGGTAGTAGAGTCCAAACGCGAGGACGGCCAGTACAGTCGGGAAGAAGGTTCTGCACTAGCCGCCCTCGCCTTGCCGGCCCGCAAGATGCCTCTTCACGCCTCGTTTGAAGGAACCCGGGTCGTATTTGTTGTATAAAAACAAAATTGTCCAATAAAACAATTTTGTTGAAAGATATCAGTTTAATTACACGCTTCTTTTTAACAAATTGAATCCTTTATTAAATCATTTATTTTAATTCATCAATTAAAATTATGTTCATTTAAAAATTTTTCTTTTATAAATGTATTTTTATTTTAATAAATAAATTATTACATTTTAGTTATCAGTTTTAAATTAATAAATAATTGTCTACTATTATTGTAAAGCTTAAAACACCTAAGTTATAAATATTAATCGTAGAATTTAAAAAAAAAACATAAATTTTAATCAAAATATACCTACATATAAATCTGATATAAACGAATGTTAATATTTAAATTATTACCTATTACTAACAATCTCATTGAAGTTGTCCTTAGCTTTGGATTATGTAAATGAAGTATTTTAAATTGTTTTGTGTAAAAAAGTATCTTGTGAATTTTTATACTCGTAGGAAATAAACGAACGCGTTACTAAATTCTTCAAAATCAACCAATCAAATTGAGCACAATTTAAATTAGCCTTTACTACATAATTGAAATTAAAATTAATTTTCTCAATTAAATTAATAAATATTACTACATGTGTAAATTCTGTATAATATGTTTTAAAAGTGGAGCGTAAAACACATGTTTTTACTTAAACGCATCCATACTGCGCGTGCGCAATACTCCCACATTAAATTTTCATTACTTAGTTATTTAAATTAGTATCGCATATTATCGAAATAAGACAATTTTCGGCGCAATGCTTTTCAATTGATATGTTCCGATTATTTTGTAAAAAGTCTTAGAATTATATTAGAAAAAACGTATGTAAAACACAAAATTTTATTCCGCAATCTTGTCGCAAAGATTCACGTGTAACCACTTGGACATATCTGCTCTTAGTCTTCTAATAAAACTGTTACTAATTGCCAATATTTCTTAATCTAGATGTATATATTTGTAATTAATGCAATAAATATGTTAAAGTAATTTTTATCGATTTTATTTAACGATATAGTTACCAGCTGTATGTATAGTAATTTATGGTATTTGACAGTTTAAATTAATAACATTCTTTATTATTTTGTTTATTGGATGGATAGTCTGTTCTATAAAAACATGTTTTATAGAAAAATGTTTATTTATTATCGTACAATAGTAAGTTTTATATGTAAACATTATCTAAGATCTGCTTATATTTATTCGCTCCTCGTTTCGACTTTATATGGGTATCAAAACAACATTGGTCATATAAAGTTAATTATTATGTAGTTGACTATGTATTTCATTTGAGAAAACAAGAATCTACTGAATCACTTACTTAATTTCGCTGGAATCTAGTCTAAGCACAACCTAAACCTTTTAATTATTTGACGTTGCTTCGCTTTACATGTACGAGTCGCATTTAACTAGATTTTTAATTAGTTTCTTTGTATGTGAATGTCCCACTGCTGGGCTAAAGGCCTCCTCTCCCTTTTTGAGGAGAAGGTTTTTAGAGCTTATTCCACCACGCTGCTAGAATGCGGGTTGGTGGAATACACATGAAGCAGAATTTCAGTTAAATTAGACACATGCAGGTTTCCTCACGATGTTTTCCATCATCTTAAAGCACGAGATGAATTATAATCACAAATTAAGATTCACGCATTCTTACCACTGGGCCATCTCGACTCTCATAGATATTAGTTGTATAGAAGTCAGCTGTGCATTTTTAATCTAATGTATATTATACAACGATGTATGGAGGTCTTAGAAACGTGGATGCCATAACTGACGGACTTACGGCACTTTCAATTTTCAATATCTATAATTCATAAAGTTATATATGCTAATGTAGACACGCTTGTTGAGTGGTAATAATTTTTTTAATTATTCCGTGTAATTCTTTTGATTTATCGGTAGTAAGGGCAGTCGGGAAACATATCGCTCATTAGTTCCGCAGAATAACAATACTTTGTATTGAAAGAATTAAAGAAAAGTTATAAGTATTGATGACATTAAAAAATAAATAATAGCAAAAATAGCTTAAAACGATTTTGAGGTTAATAAATTAGGGGCGACTTATTATAGTGTAATTTTTACATTACAAAAAATGTTTTAATTAAATATTAAATATATTATGAAATTTAGTTAGTAATGGTTATTAAATTATTGAGATTATCCGTCATAATTGGTTCTTAGTAATATGATAAAGAAAAGAACGGAACGATCTTTAGAAAGCCAAAACTTTTTTTTAATATATAAAGCGTTTGTATATCAGTTATAATTAAAAAATAACGTGTAACTGTTGCCTCGAAGCAATTCTCTAATAATGCTAATTCGCCAGTCTAATTGTCGTTTGCCATTTTGGCATTTTATGACAATATAAACTTTACTTTAATTTGACCTAAATATTTATTTATTCGGACGTGCTTATGGACCACCTGATGGTAAGTGGTCACCAACGCCCATAGACATTGGCATTGTAAGAATTAGTAACCATTCCTTACATCGCCAATGCGCCACCAACCTTGGGAACCAAGATGTTATGTCCCTTGTGCCTACACTGGCTCACTCAACCTTCAAACCGGAACACAACAATACCAAGTACTGCTGTTTTGCGGTAGAATCTAATGAGTGGGTGGTACCTACCCAGACGAGCTTGCACAAAGCCCTACCAACTTCTCTTACGTTAACGTGAAATGTCACATAAAACACTAGAATATGTTATTTAGTAGGTTTTAATTTTTATCTGATATTTACAAAATTAGCTGTAGACAGAACCACGGTGGTTTCCGAAGTATCAAAACTTTTAACTTCGCTATACTACATAACAGATTAAGGTACCAATAGTTAGTATAATTATTTTCTAAATTCAAACAATTATTTGGAAATTGGTAATAAATTGGCGCTAACAGTTTTGATTTGGCAACGATCACACCACTTGTTTAAAGGTCATAACAGAATGCAATAAAATTGTATTAATTAAAAAAACGGGATTCATAAAATGTAATAAAAAGACGCACTATTAATATTGAAGTTTAATATGGTCGTGTGCGGTGTACCGCTCCAGGGGCAAGTCCAGGCCGGCGCCGGATCGATTCCGCGACGCGGCATCGGGTACAAATCGCTCCGAGACATTGTCGACTATCCACTAATAAATGATAACATTACCATCTGTAGATACGTCAACAAAAATCGAACGTTATGAAAGAACTTTCTTGTATATTTCGAAATGTAATTGTAAAAAATATGAAATTTGCTTGTACCCAAGTTTAGTAGATATAGGTATTTTTATTATTTTTTTATTTTGTATTTGGTAATGCAACAGTGCCTACAATGTAACTTTTTATTTTCAGTAAAATCAGTAAACAGGACTAAACCATAAAATACCTATATCATATTTTTAGAAAACAGTGATTAGTTAAATCGTCAGTTTAACCAAACTTATACAAAGGATTATAAGACAAACTGTGTTTGTGTGTGTGTGTGTTTCTACGTGTGGGCTAATACTTTAATAATAATATATTTTTTGAAACATTTTTGCAAATCAAAAATAGATTTTTTTAATTTAAAATAGATGCTATTGCAAAAATATAAATAGTATAACGAGTGCGATTCGAAGTTAGTCTCAGTGACAGCACTAAGTAGTTAACCCCATCCAGCAATCAATATAACCAGACCACATATCATGCAAAAATATCATGTCACACATTTTTCGCCTCAACGCAAGAGAATATGTGGCTATGTCGGCATGCGTCTTCATAAGAACTAGACCATCAGCTTAATTTAAAGATTTGATTTAAAAATGTAATGCCCGCGAAAGCCTGTTATATATATTTAATATACAAGTTATAGTATTAATATGTTAAAAATAAATAAAAATTGATTAAATTAAATTAAATTATATTAATTTCAATGAAATACATTGAACTAAATTTATTTATTTTCCTTATATTTTTAATATAAATCATTACTTATATAAATAACTTATTAAGGTTATTATTTATTTAAGTGTTTTCAATAAAAAATGCCTTTTATATTGCAAGTTAGAGATATAACAAGGTTTTAAATAAAGTTAAGTAAGATGTATTAGTCTTGATATTTATTACATTATATTATTACAAATTTAAATGCGTTGTTAATAATATGCAATAAATATGTTAATAAAATAAGAATTATTTACATTTATGACATAAATAAGTATATATTAATCGAAATTAACAATAGCCGCTAGATAATTCATGACTCAGTGGAATGGTAATGATTCTCTGGGCGAAATATGAAACAGCTCTGCCATCAGTGGTGTATTTCGCATTATTCTTAAACATTTTTCTATTATAGGTAGGCGGACTAGCAAATGGACCTGGTAAGTGCCCAACACCGTTCATAGACAATGGCGATATGAGAAATATTAACCATTCCTTACATCGCCAATGCGCCATCAACCTTGGAAACTAAGATTTTATATCCTTTGTGTCTATAGTTACACTGGCTCACTCACCCTTCAAACTGGAGCACAAAAATACTGAATATTGCTATTTGGCAAGCGTCATACGAGCAAAGCCTTACCACCAAATCCAAGTGTTCCAAGGTCCAAGTAGTATGACTAGTTTTAAGCCTTAATGTTATCCGTGCGAAGTCGGGATTGGTAGCTGGTGTATTTTAATGACAATAAATTCTTATAGTCAATGTAAGCAGAATGTCTTGCCACCAAAATAAATGTAAAAATGTTGGTTACCAGTTAGCAGCGAGGGTGCACACGTGGCCTTTTTATCCGTCTGTCTCAAGAATTAATACCGCATCCATTTGAAGCGAATTTGAAATTCAATCGATCTGTTTTTTACACGGGATCGTGTAGGTCGTACTGTACCTCGCGTTTTGTATGCAAAGATAATACGTCAATTTTTGGAAATTTTCGGTCAATGTTATTTTTTTTATATTTTATTGAATTATTCATTGTTTCCTGTTTAGATGTATGGCTGTGTTATTTTTGAAATTATATATTTATGTATCCTATACTTATTTACCTACTCTTGTTGTGTAATTGTTATATAAAATATTTATCCATATAAGATCACTGTTTAATTAAAAATCTTAAAAATATAACAATTAATAGGTATAGGATTTTTACTGGTTTAATAGAATACAATGTATTTTCGATCGATATGTGTATTGATTTTAAGTCAAAAATTTGATGTAATAGGTGTTAATAAATAAAGTTAATTAATAATTAAGTTGTAATTTATAATTAAATTACATAAAATATTGATGCGGTGTACACTTATTTTGTACTAGTGCTTTACCAGCGACTTCGCTCGCGTCAGAATTACTCAGAACCAATTACAATAGCTCTCTTCAAAAATGTAGGATTTTCACACAAACTTTCATAACCTTTATACTACCTCAGGTTGAATTTTTAAAAATCTTTTCCTTGTGCTATGCTTGTGATCCTTGTGCTAATCTACTGCTTAAAAAGAACTACGCTAATTTTTAAGGTGCTAGCCACAGAAGTTTGGACTGTGTGTTAATGTGTTAGCCAATCAGTCATTTATTTTTTATATACCTACAAAAAGTAATTATTTATTTATTTAAGTATGTATATTGTAATTTGCAATAAGTATGTTTGATGTTTAATCAAAAAATCTGATATGGTTCAGTGACTTGAAACCGTGAATCTTAACAGAAAATCGTAGGCTTATATGAGTGCCATTGAATTTTCATGCGTTTAATTTCTGTCTGTCTGACTACTGTCTGAAATAGAACTATAATTTTAAATTAAAAAAAAGAACCGGTTCATTTACATTATTTAACTAGGAACGAAATCACGTCTCTGATATCGATGCTTCTCAATACTGTTTGTATTCCCGAAACACTTCAAGTTCAACCCTTCAATACTCTGTCTAAGGAGAGTCATTTCAAATATTCATATATCGAAGATTAACGGACTACTTTGATGCGTGCATAGTGTTACGCAGCTTGAGGCGCGAAAAAAACATGCAAACATTATCACAACGCCATCACCAGTTTCATCCGTAATACCTTCATTAATTCTCTTTTAAAATATCCTTATAAGTCACACAAATATGTCGATGATCTACGATGAAGTTAATAAATATATCGTTAGCCGCATAGTCGCTTATGCCAAGTGTTCTTCCGAGTACAACTTGTAGATAAACTATCGGTTATAAAGTACCCCACTCTTTAATTATTATTATTTGACATTTGTATTTTCCGAGCTATTTTCATAATAAATTTTATATTTTTGTGAAATATATATTAATAATAAAATAGTTAAAGTTATATTCAAAGTGGGTAAAGATATTATCGCGTCACGGCGGGCGCGGGCGCGGGTCGGCGCGGAACGAATCGATCCGACGCGCGCGCAGTAAATTGAATACAATATTTTACGCAACCGACGCGTAAGGGAATTCGTAATCTGCCGTTTCTTATGTAATTATACACTTTGGTGTTGGATTTTGTTGATATATTATTAGTTTAAATACTGCTTCGGGCTTAAAAAATGTAATTACTCCTAATAACATGCCAATAACGACTAACTTTAAAAAAATAAAAAAGTTAAAAAACTTTTTTCAAAATCCAATCATTGTTATGTAATATGAATCTTATAATTCTTTACTAGGTCAATGTGTATTTCAATAATTGTTGACCATTTATTTGTTATTATTTATATATAGTTGTTTATTTTTTGAATGAGAAATATATCTTTCTCTATAAAGCTTTTCTTAATCTTATTAGATTTTGGAAAAACTGTTTTCTAAATTACACAATGGCAGTAACTGTAACGCAGACACAATATTTTTTTTTTTATAATAACTGGCCAATAATAATTCGTTATTCTAAAAATATAAAAAAAAAACAAATCTTCAAATTTACCATTACGCAATTATAAAATTTAAACAAACAAGTACATTACAATTATAATTTACAAAATAACAGTTAACAACTTATAACATGCAGTTGAATGACAATAATGTTTAAAGTAATTAATGTAAATGAAGAAGGAATTAAAATTTATAAAGATATGTGTAAGTATGTATGTATATACAAACAAGAAACATTTTATTAATTTTTTTTTAATATGGACATCAAAAAATCAATAAAACAACGAACGGTTTTTTTATTGTTGATAGTATTTTTTAATTTAAAAATAGAAATAAATTTATCAGTGACCATTCACAATGATACTATATATTTGAAAATATACATTTATTAAGTCACGGGTCATCCAAAGGGCGATATGTTAATTTTAATTAAAATTGTACTTTTGGAACAAAATACATGCATACTACTTACATTTTTATTTCTTAATCATTATTAGTAGGTTTTGTTGACCGAAAAGAATGAGGTTTCATATTTTTCAATAATTAAATATTTCGACGATTATAATTATGTAATAGGAAAGCTGATTCCAGATATATTATTATAATACGAAATTAAATATATATCTACATTTAATATTATAATTCTTTCGAGTTTGTATGGTTGAAAACGTAAATAACATTATTAACAATTTATTTATTTGTTGAAACTATGTACCGACATCTTTATAATATACAAAATAAATATAAAAAGAACAAAATACACATTACAGATTTGAAGCAAAAACACGCCGTCTAAAAGATTGTCCTGTGGGATTGAACCCAAGACGCTGACACTATTGCCTCTCTGCACCGCTACACTTAATCAACTACTTAGCTAATTATATGAATAATTATTTCTCTTTTGGATATATAAAGAATATACATTTACTAAGAAAGATTAAAAGATGTAAGTTAAATATAACTTAACGTTATGACTCTAAGGAGCGTTAAGATGGTAGAGCTTTGTGCAAGCCCGTATGGGTAGGTACCACCCACTCATAATATATTCTATCGCCAAACAGAAATATTGTATGTATATTTTTGTGTTCCAGTTTGAAGGGTGAATGAGCCAGCGTTACTACAGGCCAACGCACAAAGGTATTTTAATTCGCAAGGTTGGTGTCCCATCTTTATTTTAAATTTTTATTGTATGTAATTTTAGTGAATTATTTAAAAGTTCAATTCAGTCCTTTTTCAGAATAGTTTTGATAATCTTAAACTAAGTTATACCAAATATTTAGCCAGTTCACTCAAATTTCTATTTAAATACTTGTTTGACTGAACTAGTAACTAATGTTAACAATGCTCCCTTGCTTGCTCACATACCCTAAATGGATTCCCATTTCATAAAGATTTCATATTGTCTTTCAGTAATTCATAAAAAAGTATTTCATAAAAAACTTTTACTTAAATCAAATACTAGTAAGATGTTTCATTCTCATTCTAGACTGCATGGATTAATTTTTAAATAATATGAAGCGATTTATCAATTTGACTACTGTTTTTCATCGAATAATCCTAACTATAGTAAATTGGGTATAGAGATATGTATTCTATTTTCTCCATCATGGTCAATTGAAAGTCTATTCATTTATACATCAGCCGGTATAGGTCCACTGCTGGGCATTGGCTTCCAATGTTTGAGATTATTTCTACCAGTCATTTGCTTCTCTATATCTTGCAGCTACACTAATGCTAATATAGCGGGTATTCTTTGAGTCATCAGTTTATTTGGTCCGGGATAATCTTGTGCTTCTTTTCCAGTGTCGATTTTTTTCAAGGACTTTTTTTCGCATCTAATTTTATTTATTACTTCTATATCATGGCTCATAATCACTATTTAGATTATATCTATATACTTATACTTTATCGATAGAAAATAAACAATAACATTTGTGAATAAAATAAATATTTGTAAAGGAATTTGAGTTTAAATTCGTTTTATTAGTTTGGCCACATCTTACGTTTTATACGTAGAGTTGATTAGTAAAATGGTCATGGCTTTTCATACAAACATAATTTTATAGGGTTGAAAATAATAATACTAAAAATGATACGTTAAAAGGAATATAATCCAATATTACCAATAAGAAGACTTTCTCAAGCCATGGCTATCCTAACTAGGCTATTAATACGGATTTATTGAGAATAGATACTCTGTTTTTGTAAGAGGTATATTAATTTGTACTTGTAATTAACACGTACTTTAGTACTTATTGTACATTTTTTAACAAAATTTCTTATTAGATAGGTATACAATTGATTAATACTTTCGGACTTCCATAAATTATATTACACGTCGTATTAAAATCAGCAATAATCTTATAACATGAGTTTTTGGAAGAAGAAAGTACTAAATATTTTGTTTGTTTTTTTTTTAATATGATAGCATGAAGGTTTATAAAAATTGACAAGCTTGCTGCTTCCTATATCTATACAAATGCAAATTATTATGTATACTATAAATTGTAATTTTGCAATTTATTTTTCGCAAATAAAGCTATATAAAATTATGAAGTCTCTCTAGCGGTGAACTAAGAAGAATAAGGCAATTGAAACAGTGGCGTTTGAAGAATTTTACTCGACGCGAATGTACTTTTACTTAGTTCTGCTATACAACACTAGATGGCGAAAGCATGTAGAGATTAACTTTGCTTGAGTTTTATTTTAAGCTTTTCGTAATAACATAATATAATCAGTTAATAAACAATTTATGTAAGTAACTTAACATAATTGTTATTAATTCTATTGGTATTATTTCATTAAAAAAATAACAGTATTTTCACTTTCCTAATAATTTAATAAATATTCATAAAAATATTTCGTAAGCAAAAATCGTTAATAATAAATTATATATTTTTTTATAATGGAAAGTTAAATATATTTATTTTTTAAACTTATAGTTCTTCTACTCAATCATAGATGGCGCTAGCGCGGTCAATTTAAGTTAAGCCTACTTCATAATCATTTAGAGGTAGAAATTGCTTACATTATTATTATCGTTATTTTTTTATAAAAAATACAAATCCAATTTTAATGTATCATTTTTTAATTTTTATATTTCACTTTTTTTTTAATGCGTCGACATTCCATAATGTTTCATCTAAATAATATATTAAGCTTAAGGTAAAAAATACTTATATTTTTATAAAGCATTTAAAATCCATATATCTTTTCTATTGATTATGGTTGAAGAAATTTCTTCTGTCGTATTACTAACACCTAACGCTTCATCGGTGTTAATTTTTTCCGCTTGAAAAAAAACTACGCGTTCCGAACCTGTTAATAAAATCGATACAATTTCGATTATTTATAACATGCCTTTTCTGTAAATGAATTAAAATTTCCAATCTTTGATTCACAGAAATCTTTACAATTTACATTATTCAACGTTTTTTTTACGTTCAGTAGGAAATATCGATTACATTTACGCAACTAAATATGTCCATAAATCATATTATATGACTATAATTGAATGGATTAGACACAGATGTACGCACGATTCTCACTTTCTTATAAAGTTACCTTTTATTTTAATTATCTGTATAACTTAATTCCGAGATCGGTTTAATCAGTTTTGTTTCTGTTTTTCTTTTATTTAATATAATATCTCTCTCATAATATCGATCTAATATATTTTTCTTATGTCTCGTTGTTAAATGAATATGATAATTAAACATAAACATTGATATTTAAAATAAATTTATCATTATTATGTTTAGTTTAAACATATTTAATGGTAATAATTCAAATTATAAAATCAAACAGAACCTTCATTATTTTTTTATTATACTGTATAATAAGCTAACAGCTTATTACTTTCGCTTTTAAGATCAATTATTATTTAAATCATGTTAGGAAGTGAGACGGATCAATAAATGCAAATGTATTTTTTTCATTGAAGACATATTATACTTATAAATAATAAATAGTTCATAGCATAGTAGCATCTTTAGTCTAATGAAAACGTATAAGCAAAGAATACATAAAATATACATTAAATTGTATAGGACAGTAGTGTAGCAGTAGCGTTTATCAAGTATCAGTAGCGGCTCTACTGTAAGTCCCAGAAATTGTAGCGATTATGTTTGTAAATAACAAGGTGTGAGTGATAGAGCGCGCGTCGCGAGAAGCGAGCCGCGGCCGAGCCGTGTAGCGATGTAGCGACGGCGGCGAGGAGCGGCGCTGCGGGGAGCGGGGCGGACAGCGAGGGTTGAGGCACGCGGGGAGCGCGGGGCGGCGCGCAATTACGGCGTCATTAGCGGGCGGCGCTGGGCGGGGCCGCCCCTCTCCGGCGCCGGCGCGCGGTGCGCCGCCACCGCCTCGAGCCCAGTCCGCTCCGTGCTGCCGCCGCGCACGCACGCGCATGTCGCTCGTTGTTGAATTCGGTGATGTGAGGTGGCCCCCGCCGCTACCGCAGCGCCGCGCGATTAACGCGCTTGTTTCGCGAAAAAGTGCGCCAGGTGAAGGCTCGAGAGCCTTCGAGCCGGCAAGACGCCGTCCACCGTGGATCTGAGGTACGGCGCCATGGCGGCGACCACGTATATGCCGGGAGAGCTGGATCTCGGCAGCATCGGCGGGTACCATGCCGCCTCGCCGCGTAGCGCCGAGCCCGCCGATATGAAATACCAGCACCACTTGCACGCCGGCGGTTCGCCGTCTCCGGGTGCGCCTGTGGGTATCAATCCATGGGCCTCCCTGCCGCCGGCCGACCCTTGGGCCGTGCATCAGCATCATGCACACGCGCACCAGCCCGACATTAAACCACCTGCAGCTCCGCACGAACACCGCCACCTGCAAAGCCATGGTTGGCATGCGCCAGTTGTGTCTGCGCACTACGGTGCAGGTTCACCGGTGGCGCTGCACGGCGGCTACCCGGTGCCCATGCACCAGCACCACATGTTACGTGATGTGCAGCCCTCGCCACATCCACTTCATCATCATCACGCACTTGAGCGCGATCAGCCCGAAGAGGACACGCCCACCAGTGACGACCTAGAAGCCTTCGCCAAACAGTTCAAGCAGCGTCGCATAAAACTCGGTTTCACGCAGGCAGACGTGGGCCTTGCGCTCGGCACACTCTATGGAAACGTTTTCTCTCAGACAACGATATGCCGATTCGAGGCTTTGCAGCTCAGTTTTAAAAATATGTGTAAGTTGAAACCGCTCCTTCAAAAGTGGTTAGAAGAGGCAGATTCCACGACAGGGAGTCCCACCAGTATCGATAAGATAGCCGCACAGGGACGCAAGCGAAAGAAGCGCACCTCCATCGAAGTGTCAGTAAAAGGAGCGCTCGAACAGCACTTCCATAAACAACCGAAGCCCTCCGCTCAGGAGATAACAAGTCTCGCGGATAGCTTACAGCTTGAGAAGGAAGTTGTACGAGTCTGGTTCTGCAACCGCCGGCAAAAGGAAAAGAGGATGACACCGCCGAACACACTAGGTGGAGAGATGCTAGATGGAATGGGTCACGGGCACTATGGGCACGACGTGCACGGGTCTCCACCATTGCACGCGCACTCGCCCGCGTTGTCCCCGCCGCACGGTCAGCACGGTCAGCACGCGCCGCACGCGCCGCACTCCCAGCATCCGCAACACGGCCTCCAGAGCGCGCACACGCTTGCGGCGCACTAACAGTTCGCCCCGTGGGCGCCGCCGCGGCCCTTCTACGCGGAGCCGCACTAGCCGCCCGCGGGACCTGTACATAGCTGTACATACACGCCGAAGGGGCGTGCCGCGGTCGTCGCACTGTACATAGTTCGCGAAAGCCCAGTTTCAGTTGTTTTTCTCTAATTGGCGTGCGGCCGCGGATCCAGTGACCTCGTAGTGTGTGACAATGCGGAGACAGTTCGCGACACCGAGAACGGGCGCGCTCGTCGCCGTCGCCGCCGTCGCCGCCGCCGGTGGTAAGTACGAGTGCGCCCGCCGACGTCCGTCATGTCCGGCGCCCGGCGAGGGTCGCCCCGCGCTACACGTTTACACGAGAGACAATTTCATCGAATTTATTTATAGATATTATAAAGTAACGATGTTCATAATGCCTGCCGACAGGTAGGGGTTAGTGGTGTGGATTAAATTTTAAACCGTTGCTACTACTGTAAACTTACTATTAGTGATGAGGTTGAAAGTGAAGCGTACGAATCGGGTCGAAGCTTCGTTCAGTGAGGGAATACGATTGAGTCAATAGGTGCAATTTTTATTTTAAGTGCCCGACGAAGCGTAGCGGCGCGGCGCGACGGACCCGTGCCATCGCCCCGCGCCGCTCACCCCGCTCCCGTAATTTATTGAAAATTAAGCAGATACGATGCCAAAATGGTTTTATTCCTGTTTTTGATTGTTTTGTTGTTTTTTCGTTTATATGTAATTGTGGCCAATTTCGGTACTTAATTCTTGTATAAATAGGTATTTTTTTTATATAAAATAATGTTACTGCAACGTATATAATGATATATATTAAAATGTTCTTTATAGAAACTGAGATATAATGATGACTTTTATTGAGCATGTCTGTTCGTGTTGGAGGGCCCCATTAGACATGTTTAGTTTTAACTTGCGAGCTAGCCTGAGTGCAGAGTACTGTGTTGTAAACGATACGAGTGCGAGTGCCGTCGTACCGAGTGTTGTGTACCGAGTGTCGTGAGCCGAGTGCAGTGCGCGGTGTGCAACGCTCGCCAGAATCGAACCAAACCCAATTTTGTAAATGTAATTAATTCGTTATTCTCAACGAAGTTGACAAGTTGATATGTATATAACTGTATAAACTATATTAGGTAATAACGAACAGACGGCAGTGGTAGTGCAAGCCTCTAGTAGGTAAATAATGAATAATTAGTCTTAAAATGTTTTATATTATTATCTAAGTATTTAAATAAACCAGAGTAAATATTTTATATGGTAGTATTATTGGTGAATCCCGGTCGACAGGACGATGTTGTTTGTTATAGGGACCCTTGTGTTTTGGGCTCAGGTAGAATGCTCACGCGACGCTGCCCGATCTAACTTACCTACTAAAAAACTAAAATGTTTCACATTCTATATTGTATTTGAATCAATATCTTACTGTGCTACGATTCCAACCATATATAGACCTGTCCCGTGTCTCGAGCAGGTCTATTTTTATAGAACATTTCATTTTATCAGTTGCTTCTAAGCTGATTAGTGAGACAGCGACAAGTTGCAGGACCAGTAAAGTAACATACACAACGGACGTTCAAATCAAGCCAGTACAAGTAACATAGATTCTTACTTGATTTAGAATTCATCAAGCACCTAATTAACTGACAAAGTGATCTTGCTTACATTTCTCGTGTGCACTTTTTGTTGGAAGCTGATCTGAGCCTTAACATATTAATTTATCACATATTGTTTTGAAGGAAGTCTTTGAAATTGTAATTTCTAAATTTATTTTGATATGTAGTCTATTACAAATAATATTTTTTTTAGGTAATGAATATTTCTTACTAGGCTTTACATAGCAAGTTAAACATTGATGATATCGTATATATATGTTGGTATATATATATATACAGTAAGCACAATCTGTTTTTATTCATATAGTTGAAACTTTTAAGGAACTCTAAATTTATATTCTTTAAGTAACATACACACACAGATACACGTGGATAACGTAGTATGACACACCACAGACATACCTTTGTATTACAGAGAAATTAAATGCATTTTAAAACTTACCAGCCTTTTCACAAAGTAAATAAGACATTACTTATATTAAGCAAATAATAGGTTTTTTTCTTATTCATATTCAAATATTTGTGATAATTGAGTAACCGTACACTAATATAAATGTCATCATGATTGTCATCATCATTCTTTATAATTTGTAAGTTATAAATATGGCGACTGTCGTTCTTCAACTACTAATTATGAAAACGCCAATTAAAAACGATTGCTTCTAATCCAAAAATTAGAAGTTTTAGGAATTAAAATATATTTAATTTCTGTTAATTAATACACACATGATGATTGTAATATTAACGATCACAGTGGTTATCGTATACAGAATGTAACAGTCTTCTTACTTACAAATCGATCATTTTGTTATTAATGTGCGCGGTCTCAGGACGCTACCTGCCGCGCCGTTCGGGTTCAAGCATTGATTTATCGATATAAAAAAATGACCTTTAATTCGAATTACGTAAAATTTCCTTTTATAAATGCCATAATTTTTAAGATTTCGACTTTCAAATCCATTGGGTTACGGGTCAACATCAATAATAATTTAGTAAGGCGATTAATTTGTTACATCTATAAGAATTACCTTTTTTTTTAATAAAGTGATATAATGTTATCAAATACATCAATCCTAGTATTAAAAAAAACATAGTGTAAATTTTTATGTTCAAAACATCTTCAAAAACATATGTTCTATTAAACTAAAATGCAAATACATATGGAAAATTACATATTTATTGCGTAACGATTACTTCAAGTTGAATTCTCATGGAATATTTACAGGAAAATTCAATCGCACATCAAAATAGAGATTTATTAAAAATAAATCACTTATTTCGGAATAAATGTAGCGAGCATTATCGCATTATTTAATTGAAGTTTATATTATATTTTTAACACTTTAATAGTCACTGTTTGACAGGCGTTTATTTATTGATTGGCTCGCCGCATCGATGATTCCGAAGGTTTTCACCTGTCATAGTATAAAAAGCAAGAAGTTTAGCAAATAGTCAGAGCGCTGGTTGAAGAAAAACCTCACGTGTTGGCCAGGGACGAAATGACATTCCTTTAGACTAATGAAGCGTTGCGATGATACCTAGTGAAACTTGTTCATGTTGAAAAAACTATATACTAAAGTTGTTTTTCTTGTTCGTACAATTGTTTTGATGTATGGTTGCAATATAACGATGAAAAATTCAATTTCTTATATTGTTAAATAATATAAAATTAGATTCAGAACAATAATTAGTATTTTGTATCTAAACATAAATGTCAGAGCTATGTGAATGAAATATATATATATATATATATATATATATATATATATATATATATATATATATATATATATTAAATAAAATCAGTACGATTTATTGGTATATAGTATTTATTATTGAATTCGCATTTTACTATAAACACATCATACTTGGGAGTCTGCTAGATAAATTATAACTATTAAATATATGATATTATATTATTATATATTACTTATTCAATTACTTATATGATAAATATCTCAAATATAAAAAAGCAAAAAATACAATAAGCTAAATAATCTGGTGTTGATATAAAATAAAAATATTTTTTTTCTATATGTGATAATTCGTATACAAAACTCAACGTCTGTTACGTATAAACTGTAATTGAACACAACATAACATATGTAACATTTAAAATAGTGTATTTATACTAAATACGATAAAAATTTAGTGTTTCAAAAAGTATGAGGACAAATAAGATTACCATCAGCGCTATTTAAAAATATTGTCCACCGTGGTTAGTGTAAAAAAAAACCGAAGTTTAGACTGTAGTGTACTGTAGTGTTGAATATAAATAGTTCGTCATTTGCATAACAGCGCAAACAAATCACTATACAAAACGACGTACCCTTGTCGCTGTGTTTACACCGACGGAACGCGACTGGCTATTAGGTACTTCTATTTTTGACTTTAGATACAATTATAATTCGCCTTTAACCCTTTAGTAATATATTGAATAATTAACTAATCATTATAACGATAGTTATATTGAGTAATATCATTTTTTATATATTACTTCATTCAATTTATTGTTTTTCTTTATAAAATTTCATTTATAATGTATGAATTAATGTCACGTAAACTAAGATCTCACTGAGGTTTATTTCATTGTAATTCTATGGTTTAAACACGTGAATTTCCACCGAAGATCGCGGGTTCAAATCCTGGGAAACACTTGAATATTTAAGTGTCGGTGACAATTTGCCACATGGGTATCCTTAATAATTAGGACAGCTTGGTGAAATAATTTCTTAACCATATTTTTTACAATAAATATAAACAGCTGCAGCTTCGAATCTTCTTCGCATAAATCTGAACGGATTTGTGCCACAAGCTTACAGTTTTGTTTTTAAACAACAATGATATACATTAATAAGAATTATAATGTATGAACTCTAGTTAATGTCTTTGGATTGGTGTCTTTGGATTTGATATTGATATAAGTTATATTTGTTTTACATGCATAAATAATTGCATTATATACATGAAGAATAATGCTTGATATTTCATAAATAATTTTTATTTTAAACATTTGTAATATAATTTTAATATTCATTTGGGGTTAAAGAAACTTTATTCTAATCAAGAAACACATTCACTAACATGAGAACATAATATTACTTCAACGATTGCCAAGCGGCGCGGCAAAGCATTATGTACACATGATATTATTAAATGATAGAAAAATACAATTTCGAATGGTATCTGTGAAAACCTTGCATTATTATCGATAGACTGGTCTTATCGCAAATACACGGATTAAGTACAGCTAGAAAGTGGTATGAGTGAGTGATTTGTAATATTATACAAGTAACACACATACTTAAACATAACGGCTAGTATTATACTACAAATTTAAAAAGTCAGTACACTGAAACAAATGAATGTCACGTCGCCAGGAATGGTTAAAGCTTTACAATGATTTGATTAGTTGATAATTTGAAGATTTGTTTTTTTCTATCAATTGAAAAGGTATAAAAAAAAGGATTCCAATTTTAATCGGTATCCCTAATTCAATATAGATTGACATTTCCTACACTTATTTATAAATTGTAAGATTAAAATCTACCACCGGTTTGGAAAATAAAACACCTAAAATACCTCTGTGTGCATAAATACACACACATATAAAGCTATTACCGAATGTATTCGAAGCGCTTTGTTTAATCAATTTTATTAAAATGTAATACATAAAATATCATTTACTGAAATTAAATACCTTAAAGTCCAAGTCATTCACGAATACTAAAGCTTTGCTATTTAGTTTATGAGGATGACATTGGGCTAGAGTTGGGTTCGAACCTGCGACTTTATAACGCTAAGCGAACTGTTCGTGTTTGCGCACATTGATAGCCACATAATTATTTTTAAAATGATAATTTTGGTTTCATAAGTCAACAAATTTCCACAGTTAACAAAAACTTCGCATAATCTAAATTAGATTTCGTTTCGGTTTTTGTTTCGCGGTAAGGAATGAGGCAGGTGTATCATCGAGTGCGGGTTTGATGCCTGCGAGGGGCAATTTATGTGCGCGGCGCGGCGCCCCGTCGCGTTTTACCTTCAGGTTATGTTTTGTTCTTTTTTTTTACTGGAATTTGTAGGTGTTGAAGATGTAAACATTTGAGGTCACGTTTTTTAGAATTTTAATATAATAGATACTGTTATAGACAGTATTACTAATGTTACGAGTTTTTTATTAGTACTTACCTTTCATAATTGAGAATATTTTTTTAGTTTATTTGAACAGCTTTTATTCAAGGAGGTGTTGATTTTTTTTTTAAATAGAACAAGCTATAGCGTACCAGTATTATTTAAAAAGCGCATTAAGAAAATATATTTATTTATTCAATTTAAATTGTTTTGAGTTTGTAGACTTAACTTACAATTGATTTTATAGTTTTAACATTTTAAGCGATATGCGAAAACTTTAAAAATTACATCATAATAAAGATTTCAATTAATGTATGTAAAAATCAAATACAATGCCGTCATAAATCGATTTATTATAAAATATTTATTCTCTTAATGCAAACTTATGTTTATTCTGTATAAAGGCATTGACCACAAATAATTTTATATTTTTTTAATTAAAATAAATAAATGTCAGTTATATGAAACACATTTCGTTTTTTTCCTATAACTATGCCTTTTATAACTACAACCACAGCAACATAGTTACATAAACTGGATAAAAAAAACATTAAGCGATTAATTTGTAACCTAGACAAATATACACCTAGACAAATATAAAACTTATTTTCCAAACAATAATTTTATTATTATTTTGCTAAAAGCCTTTTTTTTTGTTTTTGACAGTTTATTTTAGTAAAAATAAATTACTTAAATTTTAAATCACACAATTGTTTTCTGCTTATTTTTTTTCATTTAGTAAGTGTTTTTTGTATAATTATTGAATTTTCAAAATAAGTTACACAGAATATATTTTATAAATCTAAGTTCACACAACACTCAACATATATAAAAGTTTTATATAACTTTACATATCAGTTCCAAGTTTATTTCATATATATATTATCTAGGAACCATATATATGTATTGTTATTATAATTGTGATTCATAGTTCAGTCAGGTTTTAATATATTTTTAATTTAATATATATATATTTTTTAATTAAATTCATTAATATTTTTGGTAATGATAGCTATAAGATTTAATTGTTCTAATATTATTATTTTACTTATTATTCACACGGTACGATAGATTCAAAAAAATTAAAGGTACATTTTAAATTGACTAAATTTTTAATCAAAACTATAGTAATAGCAGTAATTGGTTATTAGATAACAAACAGACGGACAATTATTATTGCATTTACAATTAAAATTTACATCTCTGTTAATTAATTCCAATGGAATTTTCGTTTGTGTAAAATGTTTTTGTTTTGATAGAATAAATTAAAAAAAAATAGATAGAATTTGAAGCACTTAACTCGTGGTAACTTACGCACGATATCACCTGACTTCATGGAGTTCAAGGCTACAATGATACGGGCCCTTATCTCCGGATATATTTTAGGGCTTTACGATAATTGTCTGAGTTTTAGGGAACTGTAATTAGTAATTGCTTTAAGGCTAAATGACGTCACTAGATTAAGTTATCATTTGCTCAATATATATACAATACCACCTCTGTTTGTATATAATAGTAAAGCGCTTTTCTCTAAAGGTTTTTATTACGAAATTTGCATAAATTATTTAATTAATTTAAGAATTTAGTGCTAAAAAAAGAATTGTTCACGTTCTTAGTGTTAGTTTTGAATTAAATTAAACTTTAAATTAATTTTTAATTGACATTTTTAACAATCACAAAAAAATATCTATCTTGATTATTCTATAAATTTTTCATATATAAAATATTCATAATTATTTCATATTAAATAAAACATTCGAATCGCTGAGAAAATTTATATGTACCTACTTTTTTATAAATGATTCTTAGAAATATCATTGATATAAATATATTGTCACGATCGTTGTATACAATTGATTTTTTATTAATACAATACAAGTTGGAAAACATTTTACACGTGGTTATTATTTATATTTTAATATTCTTGAACAAATATTATTAACATTTTTCATAGCACCTTCAAATTATTAATAGCAATTTGGGGGTATTTACTGTACTTAATCGTGGTCTTTATAAACGATCATCGATATAAAGATAAAAATTAAGTTGTAAATAAAGCATTTATTTACAATAACTTATGAGCCAAAACTATCTACTTCCTCTGAAATCATATTTCTACAAGCTATAGTCCTAGTAATTCTACGACTAGTTAAATTGAAGACAAATATATAATTAATTTATATAAAGTTTTATTCAATATCATAACAATTTTAAAAGAAGAATCATGATAAGACACACACTATCAATAAAGTAATTCTCTATCTTATGCTTTATTCAATTCATCAGTATGTACTAGGCATAATAACCATCCTGGTCATACATCAGTTTGACAGTTATTGCCTTTGAATCAACACGCGAGCTGCAGTGACGTCACGAATTAGCGATATGAATAATTGTATTGAGATTATCTTCAACCGATCAACTCGCTTGAGGTACTCATGATCTGTGTGTTGATTTATTTATTTTTAAAAAGTACAACAACGTTGAAACAGGTTGACTTTTAATAAATATTAAATTATTTAAGTGGTATTTTCACATACACTCACACACACAAGATCACATTTCACTTCAGACTGTATTTTGTTATTTAATTTATTTATAAATGACATGTTGATTGAATATTTTTTTATTTGCACAGGCGATATTAGTAGTCATTAAAAGAGAGTAGAGGACTGATTATCCTTCACACAAATTAGCTGATCTTTGTTTGATGGCTGTTTTATTATAACCATACTAGGTTTTATTAAGATTGGATAAGATGCTTTATGTCATATAAATAAAATTCAATTGATTTTTGGTTATGGCTTTCGTAGATATTCGAGCTCAGTTATAATATATTGCAGAATCAAGTCTGCTGCAGATTAGTAAATGTTCATTTGGCCGAACTTTATCCGATGTATGAAAGTTCTTTCGAGATCTTTATTCACGCATATCTATTAACACAAAATTAATCTGTTAAGTTCCATTGGTCAGATATTCGATCTATTCATAATTTTGAATTTATTAAGATGCTAAAACAGTTGCGGAATTGTTTTAAAAATTCATGTTTGTTTATGGTAAGTATCATGATGCTATAATCAGTGGATATTCTGTAAGAACAAACTCGAAACTCACCGCGAAAAACGGTCGCGAAATGTAAGAAAGTGATATGCGACATTGACCAAAATAATTATAGCATTTTAAGGCTACATGCATCAAAATTGTATATCACCATGAGTCGGTTGTCTACATTTCACGGATTAGTAATGAAATGAGTTCGTATAGTTCCATTAGACTTATTATGTTGGACCTCAATGATGAAAAAAAAAACAAAGTTTTGATGTTTGTCCATAAAGTGAGTTCATTTTTATCCGAAGTAGGACATTGCTTTGACTATGCTTTCCACAGCTAATCGTTTAACTACCATAAGCATGTCTTTTTTTTTATAAAAACTCGATTTGCCTAGAACAGGATTAGTTGCTAATACAGCCATTCGACTCCATTCCAGATTCTTGTTCTAAGTCAAGCATTAGTTGTAATAGCCCTTTTAAACAAAGGTTTGATATATTGTTTTTACAATGATGCCATAAGCTTTTTAATTGCGTGTAAGGAAGCAATTCCATTGCCGTTTAGAGAATGACATCGCGTAACCATAGATTAGTCAATCATGCTATAGGTTATATAAAAAAAGGATGTACGTCTTTCTAAAAAAGGTAAGATTAATATAGTAATTACACGAATTCGAAGTTAATATTTCTAACTAGCTTTTTTATAAATTTTACATATGTCCACATGGGTTTGTTTCCAGAAATTATTGTAAACAATAATAATGTCCTTCAGATTGATTTCGGCCACGCCGGCCAATCTGATGATGATGAGATTAGCCAACTGCGCAGGACATAATATATTGCACAAATGTGTCTCTCATAATCCGATGGGACGGCAACCCGACACGACCGGAAAGAGTTCAGGTGGAGGACCAACGGCTTTACGTGCTTTCCGAGGCACGGGAGTGTACACACTTCCAGACTCCGGGTTGCCACTGTGAATTTTCGATAGAAAAACTCAATAACTTTTTATTGGCCCGACCTGGGATTTGAACTCAGAACCTCCGGGTCTGCCTTACATGTCGCCACTAGACCAATGAGGTAGTCAATTGTAAATAATATTAACTACATATATGCATATTTTTATATACAGTTTAAATATCGGATTAGAATATTTTGTCGAGTAGTCACTTGTTTATGTTAGTAAATAATGACCCGCATTTTGAACATTAGCTTCAAGCTATGTTATGTACTAGTTCGTCTAGAACAGTTGAGCTGTTTTGTAAGAGCAAACTATACACTCATACAGACGATCGTGAAATGTCAGAAAGTGATATGCGACATTGACCATAATAATTATGACGTTTAGCGCGATACACGCGTCACAATAGCGTGTTATCGTAACTGAGATACAAAGTTAGTAATTATTACAGAATACATACTTTACTTATCTTTTGTTACGACATACAAACATAGGTACATAAAATTTTCATAATTAACTTTGTATTTTTCATAATATAGTTCATTGGATATTATAAAATTGAAGTAAAATCGTTTTATAATTTTTTTTTTATAAACTTATGCACTATAGAGTATTCTGTAGGAACAATCATGAGACTCACGCCAGAAATCGGTCGAGTAATGCCAGAAAGTAATATGCGACTTTCACCATAATAATTATAATAGCATCAGAATAGTGTATTGTCATAAGTCGATTGTCAACATTTCACGGGTGAGTAATGAAGTGAGTTCTTACAGAATAACATTGCAAAGGATTTAAAAAAAAAATCTTTCATTAGGACATTTTTGTCGAATATCTTATTGCCAATAGATGCTTCTAAATAACGTTGATTTGTTTATATATAGAACACTAACTAATTGATAGAGTAATACATGATTACAGATAAACCCCAGTATTTATATATCTATAGAGATACTGTTATTATTAAAGATGTACACAAAACTTAAGTTCGTCACAGCTTCATATTAAGATACAAGGTATTAATCAAATTATAATGATAGCGTACCAAGCTTCTGCATAAGCGTCGCTCATAGAAATACGTATAATTTATTGTAATAATTCTAATGGGTATATATTAACGCATTTAGTTATATAGTTTGCATTTAAAAGAGCAAATTGAATTCAGATACAAAACGATACTCTTATTTAATTTAAATAATTCACATTCAATTTAAATGAGTTCGAAATTTGAATTAAATATTCATCATTATTTGATCGTTTTGATGTTGCATCTTGATATAGGAAAATCAAAAGTATTCAAATTTGAACTAATATAATCTATGGATACTGAATTATTAAAAAAATAAAATGTATTAAATGTTGGAGTTAAAACAGAGATTCCCATGGCTAGTATTGTCCGCAAATTATACTTATTAATGTCAGTCTGTAGCTTCAATTGACACCCAATTACGAATGGGTCACTAGGACCCGACCCGGGGAGGCAATGTCCCGACTACACAGACGGAATGACGTATATATATATATATATATAATCAAAAATATATATTAATAAATTTATAATATATAGCCATGTTCTTTATATATGTCATAAATATTATGGCGTGTTAATTAAACAGTTCCGGGTACAACCATTAATCGGATTCGTTTGATGAGCTAATTATAAATAATTAAATTTAATTATTTTATTATTATAATATATCTTTAATTAAATTTCCAATAATATCATTAAGTTTATGTTAACTTGTAAATTAATCATTGTATGAAAGTAATAAAACTTTTTTATAAATAATCCCATATAGTAGACTGAATGATTTTAAGATATTATTTATTTATTTATATTATTATATGTAACTCGTGATGACTTTAAAAATACTAATGAATTTGTTAAATAGTTACGTTATAAATTTGTAAATATCAATCTCACGCGTCAGTTTGTTAAACATAATTTAAGACTAAAGACCTAATTTTAGGATATTTATCTATTACCTATCTATTATCTGTGCACACAGTTCTGTGTATAGACTTTTGTAAAAAACTGCTTTCTTGGTGTCTATATAATATGACTGCAGATATTGATGCCCTATTCAAATTCTGAATCGGGCTAATAATTTACAGGTATTTTTAACACTTAATTCTCAGTAGTTGCCTTCAGCAGTACTCAATCCTTTGCTTCAAAATAGACTTAAACCGTTGGTGCAGCTGATCTATTTCACTACCTATCTTCTACGTAGATACTTCTGTCTTGAACACCTGGGAACATTCTCATTTTCCAGAATAAAAATCATGCTATAGGTACGTACCCACGTTTGTATTATTTTAATTTTCATTTCAATATAAAATAGTTATACTTGAGTGGTGCTTGTTATGTTAAATGTTAGAATAAATATGTAAATAAATCCGATTTAATTTCTTTATGAACATCAATGATCTTACTGAAAATTTAACTAATCAAATGCTCCAAAAATACAGGTGCAACGGTACTAGACGGTAAATTGTCTAGTATAAAGTAACATGTACATGATGAATACATTGTATTGACGAAATACTTTTTTTTTTAAATAAAATTACTGGCACTGTTTGTCTCATTTTGCAAACTTCAACATTTTAACTTCGTAAAAACTTTACTTTTATCACTTGCACGTGTTCATCGAATGAATGTGAATGTGAATTAGTGGCATAGGATTTCTTTTAATTTCTTCGCTACCATTTTCGCTTAGCAGAGCAGCAATCCAAACGATCAATTTCACGTTAAGTGTTTATCAGCCAGCTGGAAATCCATAAGGCGAGTTGCAATAACACATATTGGAAATGTCCATCAGGGCAGTATTAATAAAATAATAATATTAGACTTATATTTCCTAAACTATTAAATTTCTAAGAACACGGCGTAGTTAGTAATTTATTGCATCTTATAAATGTATTTTATACGTTACAAGAGTAAAAAATAAAAATTGATTATGCGCTTCGATCTTCCAGACAATATTTTGTGAGATATGGTAAGTAAACATTTATTGCAGTTATTAAATACGTGTAATAACAATAAAGAAAATTAATATATAACAACATAATAACACGCTCCTATACATGTGTACACACATATAATAATATACATTATTGTACAAGTGCATTAAAAGCAACACACTATATCTATTTAATTGTATATCTGTACATACTCATGTTATATTATATAGATAATTAACACTTTTCAACGTCGCGTGGGTGAATTGAAGTTTCCCGCGCTCGCCGCTAGATGTCAGTACGAGTTTCGAGTTAAAAGCCTCCCACGTGTGACCCATTAAACTAAGTGGAACTATAAAACAGTCGACCATAATGCTATTTTAATTTTACATAAGTTCAATAAAAATATATTCATATGTAAGAAATGGTCTTAAGCTATTAGTTGTAGACTTAAAACGTTTTTCTAGTTAAATGTATCACTCTTTACATAATATTGTATGGCAACGAAAATTAACTTTTATTTAAGTACTAATCAAATTATCAGTTTAATATTTTTATTCTTGATTCAAATTTCAATTTCACCAACCTTCACGTAAATGATTTTAGCTATATAAATAAATAATTTCATATAGAATGATATTTATTATCTGGACCGATGCATTTTATTACCAACATAATAATTGAACTGCCCTTGATTAAAGCCGATTATATCGATGCTACATGCCACAGATTATATAAGTGATTTTATTTAACATCAAATGTCATTTCTTAAAACACATTAGCACTTTGATTTATATTAATTTTAATCTTATACTATGGTTCTGATTACGGTTTCAAATTTATCAACATTTAGGTACTGAATTATGCCTGTTAGTAGTGAAACTATAGATATAATATAAAATAATATAAAACCTCTTTAGCACCGGTAATCTTACTTATAATGAAGCAGGATGTCTTAAACCTTATAAATATTTGATTCGACAGTTTCCTGCGGACGAATTGGGGCGTATTGCGAAGTTATTATGATTGATAGGCGATCGTCAGGCTTCCTGCGATTTGTCTAGACAATACCGTAATAAAATCATTAAGTGTCTACAACTAAGTTACGATTCACTTTCCTAGTAACTTATTTTAAAAAAATACTTTCAAAATAATGTATGTATGTATTACATATATAATATAATATAACTCTTTTGTTTTAAAGTACATTTATAATGTATAATAATAGTATGTATTAGAACGATTTACTAAGTAACATATAGTTCTACGTAGTACTAAATATAACCCAGAGTCTTCTACTGTTATGGAAAGGCCTCCTCTTCCTGAAGGAGGTTTAGAACATGCTCCACCACGCTGTTTGAGATTGGGAGCGAAAGTTTTCTATCGTCTTAAACAACACAAATACTAATTAAGCTCATTTAAAATCAGTGTAGCTTTGGTTGATATCCTGTTAAGATTTTTAGGTTAAATTTTGGAATTTACAAATGTTATTTTATATTAGGATTAATATTTACAGCCTTGCAAATAAATTAATTGAATTAATTGACGTATTCCATCAACTGGGTCATGTCATCGCTTAATTTTTTTATATATGTATGATATACCTAGTTAGATGGACGTGCAGATAGGCAATATGATGGTAAGTGGTCACCACCGCCCATAGACATTGGAGCCGTAAGAAATATTAACCCAATGCGCCACCAATCTTGGGAACTGGCCCTTGATGTTATGTCCCTTGTGCCTATAGTTACACTGGCTCACTCACCCTTACAACCAGAACACAATATATATTAATAATAGCAAGTATTGCTCTTTGGCGGTATAATATGTGATAGGTGGTACCTACCCAGACCGACAGGCACAGAGAATTATCAATAAGTAGTACTTAGTGGTGGGGTAGTTAATATTTCTATAAGTTCCAACGACTGGGCGACGATCACCAATGTATGTATGATCCAATTGCCAGTCTGCCAACATATTTTAATTTAAAACAATGCACGTATATTATAATAACTTTAAATTAAATACATACATTAAAAGAATACAAGAAAACATAGTTTCGGAATATCGACAATCAGTAAATGCATAAGGCCACATGCTTGAACCTGACCTGGCTATTGTTTCATCGAGCGAGTTATAGAAAAAAACTCATTAATTATTTATATAAATATATATACTCATAAATTACTGTTGAAATAATTTTGTAATTGTAATATTCTACTAAATGTATCGATGCCCAACAAAAGGGATCCGAAATACACATATGATAACAAAAGTTTTAAAATGCAAGGTTGTAAAAGAACTATCGTCTATTAAATCTACTTAGGAAAGGACGTCATAATATTATAAAATGTTTGTGACTAAGAAATGTAAGGATGTTAAAAATTACTGAAAAATATTTTTATATTACTAGAAATAGTATATTATTATAAGTCGGTTGTCAACATTTCATGAGTGAGTAATGAAGTGAGTTCTTACGGAATATCATAGCAGCTGTCGATGTATTTGTATTCCTTTTAAAATTTCCAACAGGTATTGAATAGTTTGATGTAATGGTCTTATTAACAATAGGTACTTATATAATTACAATAAATGTTTCTACTTTTATTTGGTTCATTTACATATTTCAATGGTTTTATAGCGCGAGTTCACACTATAATTGTTAAATGTGCGTTAACATTTCCTTAAAATTTAAAACAAAAATGAGGTCTGTCATTCAAAATCAAAAGAATAACCGCAATGTATGTATAAATATTTATTAAGCACAATGAAGATGTTTAAAATCAAATTAATAAAAAACGTGGCGTCATGCGTCAACCGCATCGCATCGCATCAGAAATAATTAACGCCTAATGCATCTATCTATCCGGAGAACATCGCACGGCTACCGGCGCTTACGCCTCCCACGGTTAATTATATACACAATCGCTTTAATATTCAACGTCGAAACAAAATCGATTACGCCTGATCATTATTCGAATACTGAATCGAGTAATTAACCGATCAGACGTCGATCTCGATTCACTCTCGATGTCGATTGATTGAGTCGTGGAGTATGATTTACATAATGACATTGTTAGCGGATGCAAAATAAACGAGTTATGTTGTACGGTCGGATAGCCGGTCGCCGGTCGCCGGTCTCCGGCTACGATCTGGACTTCCTCGCTGCGCCCGCTCCGCTTATTGTATCGAGTAACGGGACTCGATACATACTAATTGGATCAAATCGATTCCCAGAGAGACTATTGTTAGGAGATCGTTTACCAAATAATGACTCGTCCATTCTGAATATATTATATTTTCTTACAATAACTTTAGTTAAATATTTTTCTTCTGTCTGTACATACTTATAATGACGCAACGTTTTGAATAAATTTATCGTTTTTAGTTTTTTCATTTGGTCGTAATTTATTTAAGAATTATTTTATACTAAATTTTTAGGGAAGCACGTTTGATTCTTTTTATAAAAAGCGAATGTTTAAAATTCTATATTTCTTAACTGAAGTTCGCTACGTGTGATAAAAAGTAATCTTAATCACACATTTAAAATAAAGAGTGTAAAATAAATATATTTATAGTTTTAAGAAAAAAACTGTTCCACTATTATGTTATTTAAATAGCCAACCTATAACTATTACGCCATTAGCCAATGGGCCGTAATTCAATGAATTGTCCGTTTTAGAGAAAATGTCAAATTATTTTTATATGTATCCAATTTAATATTTCCTTAATAGTGTTTCCTTTTTATACGCTTGTTTTCGTGTGCGTGAGATAAATCAATATTTACGACATGCGCGAGAGAGAAATACAAATTTTTTACGCAAATCCATCAACTCCAAATCATATTAATTTTCCCACGCAATTTATTCTAATGTAAAAACTAAAGACCGTCAATGTCGGTATGACAATTTGATACATTTTATTGTTTTAATCAATCATTATGTAATGCGAGTAGATATGTCAACTGTACGTCGACTTTTGACGAAACATGTTCACTTTGAATGTAATTAAATATTAAGTACACCTTGCAACAATCTGGATAGCGATTGCACCTGCTCTATGCGCCTGATTCTATGTACTTGTTAGATGGATATCTAGGAATATATAAAACGGAATATTTTATTTACGTTGATAAAATAAATTAAGATTAAATTCAAACTGAATGCAGATTTTTTTTGTTTTTGTGCCATAATATTAAATAATATGTTCACACAATACGACGTGTGCATAATCCTTTTTTTTTAAGTACATTAATTTTTCAACTACATCGTTATTCATATTAATTATACTCATATATTATACTCATAATTATACTCATATAGATTGCAGAGTTATTCTGTTAGAACTCGTAAAATATTGACAACCGACTTATAGTGATATGCTATTTTGATCCCTCTACCATTTATATATTATAATAGTTAAAGTCAATATCGCATATCAATTTCTATAATTTCAGGACTGTGTTCTGCGATGAGTTTCTAGTTCGTTGTTACAGAATAGTTGTACTGAAATTTAATGTTATATGATATTAAAATGTATTTTGACAATATATACGGCAAGCATTTGCTCGAGGTGTCGCTTTTAAATATAACTATATTTTATTGGTAAGCCGAGATGGCCCAGTGGTAAGAACGCGTGAATCTTAACCGATGATCGTGGGTTCAAGCCCGGGCAAGCACCACTGAATTTTCATGTGATTAATTTGTGATATAGATTACTTCATCACGTGCATTGAAGCAGCGTGGTGGAATAAGCTCGATACCTTCTCCTCAAAAAAGGAGAGGAGATCTTAGCCCAGCAGTGGGACATTCACAGGCTGTTACCAGTGCTACTACTATATTTTATTAATTTGATAGGCAGGAAATGTTGCTGTTGAAGAGTTTTATTATCTCTAATTTAAAGGAATTAAGATAGGATAGTCGGCCACGCAAATACAAAGTGAATTTCTGCGTATATATTATTAGTAATATTTATATTATATAAATTAGACTCGACATAACAAATATATGACTCGAATTGGTTGCTAACTAGCTTATCAGTAATTTAGCAACATGTTTCGGTACTCCATTTAATGGATACTTATCGGAGAATTCGAATAAATTACAAAAAAAAAATGTTATTAGACGCAAAACGAAGTCTTTAATGATAATGTTTTGAATAAACCTCGATGTACTGTTTATAATTTGATCATAGCAGTTTATTATTTCAACATTATAATATTAAAAAGAAAGATTACTTCCGTTTATTGACAACATATAATTGTTGCTTTGATTAATAAATTTATTTAATTATTTTAGTCTTTATGATACACCATATGATATTATTTCAAATTAAGCCCAACCAAAATGACAATATGTGCAACACAGAAAGAGGTAAGCGATTTGCGTTTAATAGCGATTTCATCCAGTCAACTACAACAATTGTTGTAATTTATAATAATATATTTAGTATGTTTATTCTAATACTAACAAAAAAACATAAACGATATTCACAAAAAACAAAAATAGCTATGTTTTCCAAAATGACTCTTCTATTCAAAAATAGAATATAGGTAAGTACAACGTTTTCTTTTGTTTCCTGCACACATACACATTAACACTACTACAGATACGCTATAGTTAAATAGAGCCATCTCAACCAGCGTATACAGTATTGTTAATTTCATTGACTTGTTATCTATTACGGTAGGTGCATAAGACTGGTTCCTTGATTACGGACGCGGAAGGACAATCGACCGGTTCTCTTAATTGACTCCTACACAATGATTTCAATGCCGAATATTTTTTATACCGCTGAGTGACAATGTTGCTTCGCATTTGAATATTAAAATTAATTAGTGAAATCTATTACGTGACACATGTGCGTTTTGTAATTTTCAACTTAAGCCTCAGCCTCACAGAGTTCATTATTTTGTGTACGATAAGTGAGTCGTTCAACTCTTTTGCTGTCCGAGCGAAAACTTTCTTGAATAACTTCACTAAAATACCAAGCAAATTACAATATCTTTATCTCTTATCTCTATAACGATATCTCATATATTATTTATGTAAGATTATATTCATAAATCTTAAATATCTTCTAATAATTTAGGGATGTCTTGACCGATCTTTGGTCAAGGTTAATTTCAAATGAGATTAACTAACAACACATGAGATACCTAGTTCAGTAATATACACACATACATGCAGGTGCTATATACGCATACATGCACTAAAGCAACAATTTTTATATTATCGCTTTCATAGTCAAATCGAACTTCTGATCTCCTATTGTAAAAGTCTTAAAAAAATAGTTTTTTTCGTTTTAATTGTGCCAATCAGGTATTTAAAACTGAAATTTTATGATTTAAGCTACAGGGCCAAATACATTAATATCATATAAGTTACAACATATATTGAAATTCATATAAATTAATATTTATATAAATTGTTGTTTATTTCAATTTGTTTATTAGTTAAATAATTTATAATACAGGTTCAAGCTAACTATAAATAATGTCAAGCGCCACATCTTATGTAAATTCGGTCTATTTCTTTAAGATAGATAGAAAATAATTTCGAAAGTATAAAATTAATGATCTCATATAATACAGTAAATATTTAAGAAAAAAATAAAATGCATTCAAAAAACAAACTGTCCATGTTAACAAAATACAGTTTTAATGTCTTGAATTGAATTTTAACGATCAG
This sequence comes from Nymphalis urticae, assembly GCA_905147175.2. NCBI lineage: Eukaryota > Metazoa > Arthropoda > Insecta > Lepidoptera > Nymphalidae > Nymphalis > Nymphalis urticae. Next base: position 8,871,272 of record LR989987.1, on the reverse strand, counting down.
TTTAGTAGGGGAAGATATAGAAAAATTAACCTGTGTCGACATTTGAGTCGAATATTCAAAATATATCATTTTAAATAATGACATTTTATTATACAGTTTCTAAACGTATTTTAAGATATCAAATTATAATAGAATATTTCATTTAAATTACTTAAACTTATCATATAGCAATATTAATGGCTGAAACACAGTTATACAGTTAGATTTAAAAAAAAAAACACAACTTTTAAATTCCTCGGCGGATTTAAAAAATTCAACTATCAAAACTTATAGAGCATATGTTTTAAATCTTTCAAACGAAACAAGTTACTGGCGAAAGTAAATTAGTTTGCAACATTTTAACGACTGCGATTAATAGCTAGGTGACATTTTTTAGCCCGACAACATTTACAGCGTCCGATACGACAACGACGTACCTCCGACGCGACGGCGGCTGAAACTTCGATGACTGGTCGTCAAGGGATAAATGTGACTGGTAAGTATGGTAAGTATATATGCAACTTTCTTTTTTAGAAATAAAACTAATTTCCTAAACTATTAATAAGATATTACTTATTCAAATACTAGAAAGAGTTTTTTTAGCTATTTGTTACTATGGATGACTCCTGTCATTCATTTCGTATTACTTTCAGAAAATTAAAATTCAAAATGTTGTGTTTATTATTAGTAAAGTTTAAAATCACATGTTTTTAAAAATAAATAAATAGTGAAATTATCGTCAGAATAAAATGCGACTGAAAGTGTTACAGCTAGAGTTGCAAATAAAGCGTTTTGTATAATAACACCGCATTTGTTCGTAGATACGACTTGATTTATTGCAGCGCTTTCCTCTAGGTCACCTAACTGAAATTACAAAGAAATAAATTTTATTTTGCGGTAACACATAAAAACTAATAAATGTTAAATAATAAACGCAATCTAATATTACAGTAATTTGAATTTTATGTTTCATTGTATTGATTAATGTTTACAACATTATATTGAAACGTCAGTAACAGCCTGTGAATGTCCCACGGCTGGGATAAGGCCCAAAAAAGGAGAGGTCCTTTTTGAGGAGACGGTTTGGCGCTTATTTTGCTGAAATTCTGCCACATGTGTATTCCACCAACTCGCATTGGAGCAGCGTGGTAGAATAACCTCCAAACATTCTCCTCAAAAGGGAGAGGAGGCCTTAGCCCAGCAGTGGGACATTAAAAGGCTGTTACTGAACTGTAATGTATACTTATATGACCAGTAGTGCTATTCTGTAAAAACACTTGAAGCTCACCGCAGAAATCGGTCGTGAAATGTCAAAAAGTGATATGCCACATTGGACTATATATAATAATTACAAGATTACACGAATCAAACTGTATATCACCATACACACCATAAGTCGGTTCTCAATATTGCATGCGTGAGTAATGAAGTATTGAGTATAGTGAGATCTTACAGAATGGCACAGCTGATGGCAATTTGTTTTTCATATTTAATTCATATATAGAATTAGTTTTCAAGGATTAACAATTTAAATACTTTGAATGTTAAATAGTTGTATGAAGGACATGCAATGTTCGAAATAGGACGCAGTAGGTAGGTTTGTAAGGCCTTATTAGAGTTGTGCTGCGCTGTGGTGATTTATTGTTAAGACCTCGAGACGTTTTATAGTAGTAGAGCACCTTACACGCAAACATACATGCAGTGCCGGTAAATCAAAAATCTTGAAAAGTATTTTTATGAAAAATGAAATTTTTTATTCGTTTTCTGCAACGTCCGCACAAACTTTTTTATTCAATTATATTTTTGGACATCAATATGTACAATTGGTTAAATATATATTTTTTTTAAATATATATGAAATTGATGTAACTTAATAATTTACTTCATTTATACTTTTAATTATATATATATTATATATACATGAAAAAAGGAGGCTTTTTAATAGAAGTTTTGAAGCTTATCCCACCACTCTGCTCCATGCACGCTGGTGGTTACTTGAAGATTACTAATATTCGTTTGTACCGCTCCAAATTAAGCGTACAGGTTGTTTTAGGATGAGGACGACAATTCCTCCAGGGATCAGGATCGAACCTGCGACTTTTACAAGTTAACCGGTAAGCCATTGCCATATTGACACTATATTATATCGCACTTGGCACTGACCCAAATAAATAATATACATACTAGCTAGTTAGGTACTATTTAATATTTAATTATGTGACTTTAGTTTAAAAGATCAATAAGTGTACGAACAGTAGCACAAGCAAAACATTATGTAATTATAAGTTGGTGAATAAATTGTTTTTTTTTAACACGATTTAAATATAATTACATATCGATCAAGGCATAAGGCTAGTAAAGGCAGGTGAACACCTTACAAGTTGCGGCCGCCAGACGCGGTCTGCGGTGGGCGCTCGTCGATCCTCAAGATAACCGCGTTTCCTTCACGGCTCTTAATACAACTCATGTCACTTTCACAGTGACAAAGCTGTACCGCCTGTCCGCGCGTTCGAAGTGGAAACAATTACACGTTTCCTGTTTTAGCGATAAATTATCGAATGTTATAGAACTAGGTGTTTTACTTCCTTTGAAAATTTTCCTCTCGTAATTGCTTGTTTGTTATAAAACTTTACAATGTAAATTGTTAATAAACACTACTAATGGAATCGGTAAATCATTTTTATTATGGTGTTAAATAAATTTCAATTAATGTGTAAGTTATTAATTTATTGTAATTATATTTTATTGTGTATGACAAAACATTATAGTGATAATCTTAACAAGTGATATTAAGAAAGAAATGTGGACGATAAAATTGATTACAAAATCATTCATATTTGAAAATTGAGTTGATATAAAGTGTTTCGGTGTGTATTTCTGTTTGATGTCATTTCTAAAGTACCCTGTCCTAAGGTTAGAATATCGAAGCAGTAAATTATGAACAGTTGCGCGTCGAGCGTGCATCGCGACAGCATCAGACGCGTAATGCGGCGCGTCGCTGTTTTATGCTTCCTGTTCACCTTTAGTCGGCACATACCTTTATTCCGTGACCGATGCACCCTTTAAATAAAAAAAATAGCCACAATAAAACAACAATCAAATAAATTTCCTCATGTCTTTAATCATTGATGAATTTACGAAGAATGTCAAGAAGAAATTTCGAAGTTGTTTTTTTATTAAATAAATGTTTTTATAACAAAACGTATTTTATTTACCTTTTAATTATATCGATAAAGCTAAGTAAATATTAAAGTGATGTAATGGTTATGACGTACAATACAGTGATTCATCCAAATGTGCGTTTTACAAAGAATTACAATGAGCAATCCATATATTTATATCATTGTAATTCTCCCACTTCCTGAGTTTCTGTAGTTTGTGAGAAAAATATAATATTATATTATAAATTGATGTTTTATTTTCCCAAATTTAATTACTCCTATTTTTATATCGCTAAAAATATTTTATAAATATTGACACTATGTAAGCGTAGAGTGCTTGGAAGCACATCATCATCATTATTAGCCAATCGCTATCTACTGCTGGACATAGGCCTCTTCCAAAATGAGCCAAAATTTTTCACCTTCCGCATCCAATCGGGTGTCTCCATCTTCTTCGGGTCTTCGGTCCATTGGGCTTGAAAATAAACGTAATTTATTATGAACTTTATATAGTATGAAATTCTATAATATATATCATATGCGTATAAGGTATTGATAATGTCTTTTACATACACATGAAAGAAAATAAATTAAACTAAATATCGAAGGTTCAAATCCGGATAAAATAAAAACTAAAGGTACTTCATTAGCATTATCCAAATTGTAAAGTTGTGTATATAGTAAACTCAAAGTTTTACTCGTGGTTAAGGAAAACATTGTGATAAGCCTATATGTTTTAGAATCGAGCAGTAGAACAGTACATAAACAGATTGCGATTAGGACTTGTTATATGTAATAAATATTTTAATGAATTTATCATTCGACAATTAATTTTCAAACAAAAATTCAAAGTATGTTTTTTTGTTATAATTTAATACAAGCAAGTGGTCACCATCATCTATAGACATTGGCACTATAATATCAATAATCCTTACAGCTAGCAAACTAATCTTAGGGAACTAAGATGTTATAGCCCTTGTGCTTAACACACTGGCACATACCCTTCAAATTCGGAACACAACAATGAGTAGGTATTGCTATTTAGTAGTAGAATATATAATACAATAATTCTAACAAAACAAAAACAATTCAACAGGCTTGAACTTGTCGACCAATTGAAATACAATTCCATTGTTTCGGCTTGCTATCAAAATCGCTTTATATTTTAAACACGATTACGACGTGTGTTCGTTTAACAATTTGAATGAAATTCAATTTTATTTTTATTTAAAATCCGATCAAATTAAATGCAACTATTATATAATTATTTATTATTAAGTATAATGTATTTTATGCTTATGTGTTGCTATACAACATACATACTATGTACAAGGTATTAATAAAGTCTATAAATCGCGCCGCGTGCGCTTGCGGCTATCAATAAGCAATACAGATAGCCCTTCGACGCACAGATGTCGCTACCCGCGGCTCACCAGGCGTAATAAAAGGGACACGCAATTGATGAAGTTTCATGGAAGATATTTCCGTTTGAGTTTCTACCGTTAAAATATGTGAGTAAAAAATGAAGTTGATATAACACTGCTAAGTAGGACTTCCTGCTTTAAGATGAGCAAAATCCACTACATGAGATATAGATAATTAGCGGATGTCTTAATTTCTCTTTGGAATTTCTAGTTTTCTTAACAGCAGAATGATGCAAACGTAAATGAGGTAACCTTAGAATCGCATCTCAGCATTATAATCGTGTTCTACCACTGTGATACACACACATTGACTCGAAGGTGATAAGATTAAGATAAATAATATAATAATATTATTGATTGCCAATACAATACTTACATGACAAATAATTTCAATGAATATGTTAAACGAATTAGTGAACACGCGATCAATCAGTTCAAATACTTAAAAAGGGAAATTTGTATTAAATTACCGTACAATTTGACATTCAAGTTCAACCTACATCAGCCATGGGCCATCACCACGGGACGAGGCGTGCGCTGGCATGGCTGCCAGAGCTGATTAAATGCATTTACGCGCACGCGCCAATCTTATTGAATTCATCAATTTGATAATACTAGAAGTCTCGAAAGCTTAATGATATATGCCGCTTATCATTGAGAAAGTCAAAAGTTCGATTCTCGTTCTATTTTCAAACCAAATCTTACCTTAATGTTTAATTGGAGAGTCTGTAGGAATATTAATGCAATTAGGGCCTTAGATTTAAAGGCCTTTGGAGGACCTTGGACTAAATTGAGGGGAGGTAGCCCGATACGAATGGAGCTCTCTCCATTTGTATCGGTTTGGCAGCAAATTTGCGTTTTTCAGAGACACAGTAGAGTAATATTGCCAATCTTAATATGAATTCAATTCTTAACTCTAGGCTACCGTTGGGAATACATGAACAGAAAAAAAAATAAAAAAAAATATTGACCAGACCTGGGAATCGTACTAGCGACTCTGGAACTTAGTCTTATAAACTAATAACTAGTTTACTATAACGATTATTTTACAGGGAAAATAATAAATTCCGTCGACTACCATTTGTAAATTTAATTTATTCTTAATATTTTTTTAATGATAGCGAGACTTCATAGAATTGAAATCGAGACAATATTGATCAGTCGATTGAGGATTTATTAGTCGATAGTTATTATAGTCAATTAACCGATTATTTACGTAAATATAATAAAAAAATTATAACATCTAAATTATATTCAATTTAATATTTAAGTCAAGTTTCAATATGTCGCAAGTTATGCAAACAATAGTATCTACTTTCTAGAAAACATGCTTTGAATGACCAAAGAATTTCTGTGGTTACGTGCACTACTCGCCCCTCCAAGGGAAGTGTGGGTGTAGCGGCGCAGGCGCAGCCCACGAGCGAGCCGTCGCGGCGCTCTGCTATTTTTAACGGCCAATCGCTTCGTGATGAAACATCTACAGTAAGTATATAACTTACGGTTAAACCGTGATAATGTAGTAAACGGATACTATTTAGAAAGAAAATAAACGATTAAGTACATTATTATTTTATATTGTTTGTACCAAGTAAATAAGCCGAAATATTATTTTAATTCTAAAAATCTTTTTATTTACATGTTTTTAGTTTAATGTTATTTTCTTATATATATTTATAACGGTTAAAGATAAAATTAACAATTATTAAGACAATTTTATAGTCATACATTTAAATAACCTTTGAACTAAACCGTTATAGTAAATAAACTAATACAAGAAATAGAACTTCAAGTTCATTATAAAAGTAAACAAATAATAATAATCGGTATTGATGATCTCTTTCCTAATTTCAATCACACGAAATCAAAATGAGCTTTCAATGAAAATATTTGAAGGCATTCGACGGGACGTAGAACAAATAAAACATTAGGTGGGTTCGGAGCCAACGATCTATGCGCCCGGGCAGGGGATAGTATTAATTTGACAGATACCGTTCATCCGTGGTAACAGCAGGTGTTCCCAAATTGTCCGTGATAAATATACACCATCAATATCGGAGCGAGACGGCCACCCTTTCACGGTTTATTATGTAAAATGTAATTGTGGTCACGAGGTTTTTTCCGGGACAGTCGTTTGATTACATGGTTCGTATCGTAAAATGACGATGTAAGTTAACGTTTACTAAGGAACTTAATTAAGTTATGTATAAAATATTATATTATGATACAAATTCTTATTTTTATTGAAAAATATTATCCTTATCCGTTTTCTAGAATAATCAGGAATGATTGATGCCTTTCACATCGCTAGGCAGCGTTTATATTATGTATCTATGAACTATTGAGACATATGATAGTTAATCTTAATTAGTATCTAAATTTTCTTTACCTCTTTCTAAAAGTGCATATAAATAATTATTTAAATTTGTATCAATGGTGTCATATTAACTGGAAATAAACGGAAGATATAACTGTTTCAATATAATATTTAAACGCTGTTAGTATTAGAGTGAAAGGTTGTTGTGAAAAATTCTTCATAAATGACCAATAATGCTGACATAGTTGACAGTTATGCGCGGCATCAGGGACAGAATGAAGACGTAGATATGCAGTCAATTTAAAATTAAACATAATATGATTATTACACATGACTGAACGATACACATTTAACTTTCCGATGGAATGTTAATTTTTTTTAAGTATTCTATTTCTTAATGGGTTCTAAATATTTTTATTGGCAATAAAATAATTCACACTTTCATAGTTATTTTATTCGCTAATAATGGCTATTTTATGAAAACTATAGTCACAATTTTATAGAAATTTAAATAAGAAAGAAGCATGAAAATTTATTATAAGTCATAAATTAAAAAATGTAGATCAAATAGTACGGAATGTTCAAAATACTGTGTCAAGACATTAAAAAAAATATATAGTTTGAATTTATAATAAAATATTAGATTTAACCAATTCTTATGCACAGTTCAAATAAATCTATCACAGAGCATAAAGCCGTAAGCGGCGGCGCGGATACAGCGGTGCGCGCGCAGAGCCATAGATCCCACGCGCCTGCGTCGCCGAGCCCGCGCCAAACTGGTAAATCTGCTCTTGCGCAACACGGAGACTACAGTTGGTTTCCAATTTTATGTTGACCGGTTTCAAAGTTGTATTAGCCTTCTAATTTCGGCTCGTTTAGATTGGAAAATACGTCGTCGAAGATATCTAAACGAAATTACGGCAGGTGAGATCGGGTGATTTCACTCGTGATACGAACGACACTCATATGCATATCTCACGAGATTTTTTAGTCATTAATTAATGAGTTTAATCAACAGATAGCAGCAGAAATCTCTTAACAGTTTTGGAACTCTCACCACATTAGTTTGAAATATTGTCTTAATATAATTCGGTTCGTTATCTATTAATTTAAATCTTTTCGCTTTTTAATTTTAAAATAAAATTGACTATTGATTAGAACGGAATAGTAGCTATTTTATATCATTCGATAAAATTTGAATTTTATTTTAGTAATTTCAATTTTAGTTTAAGAGTATATTCGATATAGTCCTTATATTTTGAAACCTTAATTAATATGAATTGAATTTATTTATACTTTGTATATTTTTATTAAATTTATATAAATGTATTTGTTCATATTTACGAAAGGGTCTGCCCTCTGTTATATGCCACGAAGGTACACTGGCATATTAATTCCTTACACCATCGGTACTCCGTTAACGATGAAACAAACTTATTGAATGTTATGTACCTTATGGCTATAATCACACCTTCACCCCTCAAACCGAAACACAGCAAGAAAGTAGAATAGTTGTTGAACGGATAGTAACTAATATTAAATTCGTTTTTAATTAATTCGTTTTATTATATCATGTTTTGGAAAGCAAAGGTGATTTTATTGACAGTTGTAAAAATTAGAAAAAATAGACCACGTAAAATAATAGGTATATGTTCCATTGGGTTTAGAATTCTAGTTAGTTATAAATGCGGTGCAGGCTATCACATTTAAGTTACTATACCATTCTTATATTATCATTGTGTTTGTAAATATCGTTTTGAAGTCCAAACTTTTTTCTTTAAGTTAATTTTATGAATCTGGTAGTTATCTACAAAAGGGTACCTACAAAATTTAAAATCTTGTTGGATTAGGTACGTCTAATGATTTTAGTCGGTGGTAATTGATAATTCTGATGGTTGTTCAAGTGTTCCCTGTACTTCCATGAACAGCATGAGTGTGAAGATTGACAGGAGCGTCTGTCTGTGGGGCTTGTGGTGGATGTCGCGTGGCGTGGGCGCAGTACAAATACTGCCGGCGGGAGACCGGGCACAAATCAACGCGCATGGACGTGCTCGCCGGACCCCCGGTGTCATGCGGTTGCGCATGCAGGGCTGATAACAATTATAATTCGGTATTAATATGATTCGTTATTAAACATGCATTTTATATGAGTTACACTATGGTATTGCGATTGTTTGTTCCGTAAAATATGGCAATTGCAATATAATATCAATTTAATTCGTTTTTAAAAGTACAACTTGTTTTATTTTGTTGTGCAGTAAATTTAACGATTGATTTTAAAAATACATTCTCCTGTGTACTAAGTATGTACTTTAAATTATAACTGATTCAATTTAACGTAAGTCTTTTCAATTGCCAGGACTGTGTCATCACTCCTACATGCGCACGCAGTCAGCCCTGCGGGAACCCCCGCCGCGGCGACAGCGCCAACATCTCTCACCTCCGGAGCTTCGTAATGAACAATATAAATGTGCCATTTGGTGCCGCCGACCTTCTTCGCTGTCCACGCCTAACATCTCAGATACTAGAGGCATTTGAATTCAACATTAACCAATAATTAAAAAAATACGAATATAATCCAACTATACAAAATTAGAAATAGAAGAGAATTAACGTTTATTTTGAGTTTATCTGATAATTTATAAGAATCTATTTATATTAGTATATTACACATAAACTAAACTATATTAAAAATAAATCTTGGCTTAATACAAACTATATTTAAATAAATAAATATATAATGGTTAAAAAGTCTCAAAGTAATTTAAAAAATGTAGCTACCAAGATCAGAAAAATATTTAAAAATCGGTGCAGTTTTTCGGACAACTATAAAGATCGCACTCAGATAACATATTTTACAACAACAATACGCCTGAGGCAGCTTTATTAAATGCGAGTTAAACTTCCGCTTTTAAATTGTAAAAATAACAAAAACAAAACCGGCCGTAATCAAGTTTAAAATAACTAAACGCATCCATAATAAGGACAAGATAAAATTATTACACACTCCCCTAGAATTCTCTAAACGACTGCAATATTTCGTCGCCTATTAACTCTTACGAAAATTGTCCTTTAGGGACTTTTTCTTTAGAAGGGCTGTGACAGGATCATTATAAAATTAGGATCGTTTTAGTAATAATAGGGCTGAGGTACGCGACCTCAGATCGCCGGGAGGGCTAATCTCCGTTGCCACAAAAAACTCGGGGCACTTCATTATAGCGCTGTTCCTGCATTAAAAGTTTGTCTCGAGTAAGAGGACAGCTGATTTTGCATTCCTTTACGGTGACTGGAGAGGAGAGAGAACTCTGATTCTGGCAAGGACCTCGTACGAGCAAATTAAAATGCACCTTTATTATATGAGGCTCGATTAAAACGACCTAAAGGGAAAACAAAACGCCGAAGGGCACCCGACATCAGAATACAGAAACACAAATCCGAGTTAAACAGACAATAGTGGTGGCAAAAAATGAAATCGAAAGCGAGTCCGCAGGAATTTGGAAACGAAATTCGTGGATCGCATTTTGCGAATAGTCTCGCGTGTTACTGCATTATTATTTAAGTTAGGGCCTTTAAAAAATGGTTGTGATGGGCCGGTGATGGTTTTTTTGGAGGCGCGTGCGCAGCGCATAATTGGCACGCCGGACGCGCAGGAGCGCGCGCTTTTTGCACACTGCTTTGCCATTTGATAATAATATAACGGATTTTATCTGTTACTTGTCAATAGACTATTAAAGGACTTTTTTCTTGTATACGCGTTATATTGAACGTATTAAAGTCGAATAAAAACATGAATAAAAATTTATTTAACTGAATAGGCATAGCAAACATATGCTATATAACTTTAGTAGACTTATAACTACAAACTTTTAGGTTCAAAATATTAAAGCGAATTAAAGATTTTGAATCAGGTAAAAAGGGTTACAGAGCACCTAAAACAGTCGGTCGACTGTTGCTGCGAGCAACGGTTGACCGATACGTCTTGTTCCTTTTACGTCGCACAAAAACTAATTTAGACGACGATGGGATCCAATATGATAACAGGAATCCCGTTGCGTAGCCTCGGGTGGCAGAGACTGCACCGCAACCTTGGAACGAATAAGGATTGAGGATTAAGCGCGATATAGATTTTTATAGACCGTTTATCCTTTATTCGTTGTCTCTTAAAATATTTGACCTCACAGTCGCATCGAAACGGTGCCGGGGGCAGGCAGCGACGTCTCGTCCGTCACATGTCATTCCGTCCACGAATACAATGGAATAGACTTTGCAAAAATGGTACGCATGTCGCAGCCCCGACAGACTCCACAATGGATCGAAAAACAAACAATCAAATAGAAATCGAAAACACAGCTCCTTTCGAATGCGACCGAACGGGATTTTGGAAATCCGGTTTTGATTTTGTTTGGTTTGTTTTCCCGGGCCGCCTCCTCCGCGGCTATTGTCAACATGTCAGGGCTTGGGGACAAAGCTATATGAATAGATGTAAAAAACCTACTGGAATATATTTCGAATCGTCTTATCGAAATCTAAGAAATATTCAAAAGGCAAATGTCATCCACAGCTGACGTACTTATTTGTATAGAGAAACGAGCTAAATTTCATTGGTCTAATTTTGGATAACGCAAGAATTCCTTCGAAACACGAAATGATTATCGTTTTTGTCAATATATGTATATTATTTAATTATATCATACTATCAAAGTCATCAGTGCTGAGAATTTGAAAGATTGTAAAATGAATTAATTATATTTAGGCAAAAACATGTTAGACGGAATCTGTGTTTATTTGTAAAGATACGTACCCTCTATGGTTATAGCACATGAAATAGTTAACAAAATGAGGTTGTTGATTTTTTTTGTATATTTGGTACTCTTGTTTTCGCAGCACTGGTGGTGGCGTTGTGCGGGGTCGAGGCCAAAGGTGGCGGTGTCAATGTGACGTCACCTACCATTGTTAGTTTGACGCAGCGAAAATGCGTTTACTTATGTATGTAAGAATGTACCTATAACGTTGGAATTTTCCTTTACCTTTATTTAATAAATTAAGCATGATTAAGTTTAAGAAATTAATACATAGCTTACTAATAATATTAAACAACAAAACAATTTCTAAGTTTTAAAATTATAAGATAATAATTAATAAACATTTTACACGCATAACAACAATAACTTGATAAATAAATTACAAATAATATTAAATTTCCTATTTGTTTTATTTATATCATTGAAAAAAATTATTTAAGAGTATAAATATTTTGGTATTTACACTTTCATATTAACCGTTATAAAGCGCATTGTAAACCAGTGTCTAAAGTTCCATACGATAAATAAATCAAAAAAATAATAATCGGGGATTACTAAAAAAAGCATATATGATCAAAAAAAAATGTCAACTTGACAAAAAAATATTGCTGACACTCACACAAACGATCTTTACGAAAGGTGAGAAAATCGCCTAATTAGGACGTTGGTTCAAACGCCCTACAGCGACAAAATTGTTCCAACCATTGTTACTTTGGCTTGCCTTTATGAAAGTATAATTACCCATTATTCAGGTGTATTATTTTTTAGTATCGTTCCGTTCTTACTATTCAGTTGCAAAAACGGGAACGTTTGTGTTTACGATCCGATGAACATATACTAATTGTCAAAAAAACGTTAAGCCACACTTTGTCACCCTAAAACATCGAGTCACGATTTGTAATTGCACAGTTTCCAAGCGAAGTGCTCTCTAAAATCTCTTTAATGACTCGGAGATATTTCTTAGATATTTTAAACGGTTAAGGAATACGATAAAATGTAAATTGCGTTGTAAATAAGCAAAAACTTGCAGAAATGGTTCCTTTTGTGCGAGAGCGCGTGCCCGAGGCGTTTGCGATGCTTGTATAATTAATGCGTGCGAGTGACAGTGAGATACCTGCGCCTGCGTCTATTGCAAACAATCCGGCGCATGCGTCGCTCAGGTGCATAATCTTTATTTATATTTTTTTGACTCCACTTCCCCTTTGCATAAATTAAGATTTTTGCAATTGTTGATACAACAAGGGATAATTTTATACATAACAATATTTGCGGGCAACTGTCTAAGTATATATACATATATATTTTTTATTTCATCAATGTTTAACTTGAATGGATTGAACTTAAGACCAAGTTAGGCGTCATTTCACTTTTCATTTCATTATTTCGTAAATACTTATCACCAAAATCCCTTATTTGGAACTAGTTACAGATCATTGAGCACTTTGTTATCTATTGCAATCATTTTAAAAATGTTCAAGAATTAAAGAAAAATAAAGCTTCAAGCGACTGAATTGAGTTCAATTTTTGAATGTTCGGAATTCTTAAAACAATTTAGATCTTGACAAAACGATAAGCGATTACCGACTGAATGATTGTGTAATAAGGTATATTTTCGCATGTTGTTGGATATACGTAGTCTCACCTGGCCGCAAGGGCCGGCAGCTGGGCCGCATTGTCTCGGATCATCACTTGACTCGAGCGAAAGGGATGCGGCGCCCGCGCCATGTGAACTTACTAACGGAATCCTGGGAATGGATGCTCTCATAGATAATAGACTGCGTGCTCCTTCAATGGGACAATGGTAACGCGATAGTTCTCTTGCGTAACGCGGAGATACGGAATATATTGCATTTATTTAAAAACAATGGCTGGCAAGGGTTAGCACCAAAACTTTCCTATAATCAGTTGCTAATTCCTTCGGCCTTCATATGTAATAATAATCACTTTATCTTGTTAAAGTCCTTTTAATTATGGAATATGGTTTATATAAAAACTTATCAGATCATACTGCTTAGCGGCTGTTTCGTTTAGAAACACATTATGGACAGCATTGTTTTCATCCGCTATACAACCTTTATAAATAAAGCCGAAAAGATTTAGACTTTAGTCTATTTAAGGCAAAACAACTGATTAAATAATAGTAAATTCACGTCATTATGTAACACTTTGCCGATAGTATTTTAAAAAGCTGATGTAAATTTTATGTTCCCCAATATATTATTTAAATGAGCAAAGTATTCGCCGACTTGTCAACTATGTTTTTTCGAACGGTCAATTTTATGGGAAAAGAAATTATCATAAAAAAGATATGTTACAAAGCCGGCCACGGCTATCTGTTTCGTGTCTTGGCGATTTCCTAATAGATCACATGCATTAATATGCTGGGGACTGGTTCTCGTGAGATCCGTTAGTCGTTTTATGTAAATTATTTAGTTTATGGCGGCTCCTAGTTACCATTCGTATGCCTTACCGAAAAACGTGGTCCAAGTTCACCGCGTTAGCCCGTATGTTAACTCGATAAGGTAACGTTTACAATCTTAGAAAGTGTCGTAAATCATGGATTATGGTATAAAATATTTGTAGGAAATATTTCGTCTATCTATTGATGGATATGGGAAAAGTGTAAAGTGCAGATGTCATCTGGTTTTATTTATAACTTGGATATATTCGATCCGTATTCGCTCGGGTAATGTTATACGGCCTTACTTATAATTCTTAGATTAGACAATGGTCTACCTATAAGTAATACATTCAAAATTATTGATAAAATTGCAAAGAAATAAAAATATTGATACTATGTGAGATATTACCGTACCGTAACCGTAACAGCCTGTGAATGTCCCACTGCTGGGCTCCTCCTCCTCTCCCTTTTTGAGGAGAAGGTTTGGAGCTTATTCCACCACGCTGCTCCAGTACGGGTTGGCTTAATACACATGTGGCAGAATTTCTCAAGATCCCAAAAATGTTTAATTTTTTTTTTATTTAAACCTTTTTGGGATCTAAAATTCTCTTATTTTTTCTCCGATTACGTTCAAATGTCTCAAAAATACACAATATAAAAAAATGTTGTGTATATAGCCTAAAGCTGTTCTACAACTTTAAGACATGAAACCTTCATCAAATTTGGTTTAGCAATTAATCCATATCAATTCGGAAAAAACAAACAATCAACGATTTATAGAATTAGTATGATATCTAAGAGTATTATTTAATAAAAAAATACTATCGACTATTACTATCAAGATAATGTTTATATGTAAACTTCAAGATTTATTGTACTTTGTTCATATTCTTCTTCATTTTAAAATCATATTTTTAAGACATTATATGAACAGTCTATTTTTTTTACTATTGCAAGGTTTAGGCATATATGGTTTATAATAGGAAACATAAATGGTATTTTTTTTAAATATTGAGTTCAAATTTATTTTATGCAATAATATTTTTCGGATTTGCCAAATTTCATGTTCTAAGTGTTCATTGTATTAATATAATTAAACACATACCTATAACATTCAAAACGAATAAAATTTTTATTAATATTATTCAAATTCAATTATTATTTATAAAATAGTGCAGATGTTCCTATGGGAAAAATATTTCTCAAATCGACCGTTACGTGTAAAAAGTGACCGTTCAATAAACTTGATTGTAGTTATAAAGGAATTCGATTACTATGCAACATCTCGGCGTTAGTTATTGTGGACGGCTAGGGAAACGTTCAAACTAGTTTACCTCCAAACGGGCGATCACATAGAAACACATTGTAGAGATTACTGCGCAGAACCGGATGCTGCTTCTCCCGGCCATCGATAAAACGGTCACAAATGCTATAAACGTGCCATAAGACGTGTTTTGTGAACGCTAGAACTGACCACCCTTTCAAATCCCTCCGCGTCATTCATCACGTGGAGATGAAAGGAATTCGTACAATCGGCCGAAGCGCAGACGCAACCGCGGTCACCTCTCGCGTCTAACGGTCCGTTTGAGATCAATTATCCGATCGAATCGTGCACCCTTCCCTCAGATCTTGCTACACTCATAGAAATGGAAAGCTAACCTGTTTATTAAAATAACGAACTCTTTTGTAAATACTTGCTTTTGTAAATATCTATTTTCACTATTGACAAAGCCAACCGTCTCGAAATCGATGAGAGGATGCGATTTGGAGGGCACCGATGGTATCGTGTTTCGTGAACTCCGCACCGATATCTAATTTTCAATACAATGGGCGTAAAAAACTGGGTTGAAATAAATGTGTCATAGTGCCACCCTCGGGCGCAGACAATGAACAAAAGGATGCTCGCGGGCGCATTTAGCGGCCCACAATACGCCTGCGCCCACGCAGTTTTTGTCGCGCATTGTGGCAGACAATCGCGCAGGAAGATCGATCCGCCGTCTACTAGACACGTGTGCGAGTACATACATGTAAATCACTATTTTCGAGGTGAAAGTTGAAGGCGAAAAGTAAAAGTCGCGACGCATCTGCCGACGATATCAAATTATGTTAATTCGAGACGGTGGTTGGGTGGCGGGGGCTGTGAAAGGGTTCGTCGCGATTGTTGGTCCTTATCTCGAGTTACAATACACGACGATTGTATTCCTTGTGTTCCTCGTAAGAGTTAAGATATAAAAAGTGAGTCGTCTCTGAAATGCATTCATTTGAATCCTCACAATCGACTACAAATCGGCCAATCTTTTTGTGACAGTCATTGTCGTAGATTGTTATGACGCTGTATTATTTATTTGACGTCACTTTCAAAATCTTTTAATGCTAGTGATTTATGGTATTTTTTATCGGCTTTATCAAAATATTGAAAGGTTGTGTTTTCAATAAGAGTGTAATTACGTTTTTGACAAACGGATACAGTATCTCAATTTAATTTATATTGAAATTGAAAGAAATTAAACGAAGGCATCTTAAATTGGAGATGCAAAAATTGCCGAACGTTGGAGCGTTTTTTTCAAAAGTCGTCATGAATTAACAGCGAAACTGCGGCCGCGGCATCGGCGCTGGCTCGCATTAAACGGTTTTTAATCGTGTGTCTGATTGAATTGACGCCGATAATGATCTTCGATTAGCGCACGCCGTCGTAACTCGTAAGTCAGGCAGCGATCGGACGGACCGCTTAACCGATGTTATAAGATATATTGTCTACGATTTCACGTCTGTTATTAAGAAATTAGGCTAATAGAATAACTATGAATGGAATTTTATATAATTTGTTTTAATTACACATTCTTTACAGAACTTCACATACGGAAAAGTTACATTATTTGATTTGTTACATTCGCTTCACTCATAAACGTTGATATGATATCGGCACCGTTCGATTCAATATCGATTTTTTAATAAAAAATAAAAATAAAACATCACAAATGGTACATTTAAATAAAAATAAAAATATCGTAAACTTTCTAAATAATTATCATGACCCCCGATTCACCGTTGCAACTCGCGTTTGCAAACTCGCATTTCGCGGTTATGGCACTAAATAACACCATTTGTCCGTAATGGATTGGACAGTTTGTAGTCGTATTGATGGCAATCTCTTAAACACTAATTTGTCGAGGGGCCGCCGCCATATGTCGCGGATTCTGCATCGTACGGATTTTGACTCGTCGAGTGCGTTCCGTGCGGTTGAATGCGTATTTTAATTGTTCCATTATGTCTGAGATTTGTACAACGTCACTTTGCAGTGAATGAACGGTTAACAATATGTCGGAAATATTATTTGTGTTTCATTTTATACTTATTAAACCTGTGACTATTTGTTGGTATAAGGTTAATATTTAAACGATGTTGAATGCAATATATGTATTATATTTTAAAATATTCTTGACATTTACGATATATTTTTATTAAACAATGTCGTATATGAAATGTGACGGTCATCTGCCGGAGAAGGTCGTAAAAATAGTTCTAAACTAGATACGTTGCGTTTGCAAATAGCAACGATATCGCTACAAAAGCAAAAGTTAAAGGTCATAATATAGTGTTTTGTCCATAAAAAGCGAGGGCGCCGCCGCCCCGGCCCTGTCCAGCCCGGCCGGGACAACCTTTCATTGTAAACTGTGTCTGATTCGCCGCGCCTATTGTGCCGCAGTTTGGAGCCGAAACGTAAATAAAGGCAGATGTTACCGCACTCCAAAATATTGCCACACGATGTAGCCAAGCACATATAT
The DNA here is from genome assembly GCA_905147175.2 of Nymphalis urticae. Classification (NCBI taxonomy): domain Eukaryota; kingdom Metazoa; phylum Arthropoda; class Insecta; order Lepidoptera; family Nymphalidae; genus Nymphalis; species Nymphalis urticae. The sequence goes on along the minus strand of LR989987.1, from coordinate 8,853,406 downwards.
TTTGAAAGTTATGTCATTGTCAACCTTAGTATTTTTCAGTAGAGTCTTATTTAGATGCATTGAACGTGGCTCTTAAATTGTTCCGGTTTCAAACGATTTCCACACATCTAAGCGCTGCAAGGTTTGTGTCGCGGCTGTGTGGGTAGTTTTACAAAACCGAAATTGTAGTGGCGAATTTTAATAAAACTCATATTAAATGCGTGGATGTCATTGACATCGGTGACGTATCGGATCCGAGCGTGTTAATCTTTGCCTACAAATTCTACAACGTAGAGTTAAATAAAGTATCTTATGAGTTATGTTACACGAGTTGTACAGAGTTATTTATATTTTAGGATAATCTTTCTAAATTTTCAAGCTTTTATTGAAAGCATTATGTATTACACGATTGCCCAAAAATGTGTAATGTTTTCCGGATTCGTGTATATTTATAATATGTATGCGAGTTTCTATATTTCACCATAACTTTGTGATGTCTGAACAGATTTCGATGTATCGGGTATTGTTATAATCCTGACATCATCCCGAGTGACAATGACTATATATAAATTCATTCATTCATTCAGAGCAGTCGTGTTATATAATTTTTAAGGTAAAAATAGTGTTTGTAATATATGTACATCTTTGTTTTGCAATATTTTTTATCATTTGTCTTTTATCATCTTACTATAATTTTTTAAATTCTTTGAAATAATATACACTTTAGTTATACGAATACAATCATTGATATATTCAGGTCATAACAAACATATCTACATCGCATGGCATTTACTGGTGGTATGGCTTTGTGCAAGTTCGTCTGGATAGGTACCACCCACTTACCAGATATTTTACCTAAAACAGCAGTACTTGTTATTGTTGTGTTCCGGTTTGAAGGGCGAGTGAGCCAGTGTAATTAAAGTCACAGAGGACATAAAATCTTAGTTTCCAAGGTTGGTGGTGCATTGGCGATGTAAGCGATGGTTAACATTTCTTACAATGCCAATGTCTATGGGCGTTGGTGACCACTTACCATCATGGCCCATATGTTCATCCGTCTACCTATTCTATAAAAAAAATGATATGATTGTGCTCAGTTAGAAAAGATAAATGGTTGATGCCTTCAGAATATACGTTCTAAAAAAATTACAATCCCTTAATGTCATATTGCTGGTGTTTGATTAATTCTTGTAATTTAATGACGATATTGAAGAATTTCATCCAACATATTCAGGTTTTCTGGCCACAGTTACCTTTAACTGCGCTTGATATGAATTATAAACATAAATTAAGCAGTTATGCTTGCCCGGATTTGAAACTGCGATTGTCGGTTAAGATCTACGAGTTTTATCCGCTTGGCCATCTCGGTTTTTTATTTTATTAAATAATCTAATTATATCTGAATTAAGAAGATTTAATAACATTAAGAATGATAGATGGTAATTTGCTTGAAAAAATTATTAAACTTTTCATTTAATTAAACAAAATGGTATAAAAACATTAAACATTAAATGATATCATGAATTTTCATCATTCATGTAAAAAAAGGGAGGAATTTGGTTGAATAAAATAAGATTAATATCATCATCATAATCTAATAACCTTTTTTTTGTAATTTAACACCCCCAATAGTTCAGTTCAGTTTCTCAAGCACTTCAACCGCATTCAGAGAGGCGGTGTGTGGTCATGTAGAATTAATTCATTCAACTTTTTATGGTGTGGCAAAATGTATGCTTGCACATACATGTTAGTACAGACATGATATTTTTTCAAAAATATTTAAAACGAAACAATATTTAAAGGATATGTAATTATAAATATAATTTGTAACACCTGATATAACACGCCAAAGTTTTCAATTACATAAGAATAAATGCAATCAACCTGATGTAACCAATGTACCTAACCGTAACAGCCTGTGAATGTCCCACTGCTGGGCTAAAGGCCTCCTCTCCTCTTTTTGAGGAGAAGGTTTGGAGCTTATTCCACCACGCTGCTCCAATGCGGGTTGGTGGAATACACATGTGGCAGAATTTCAGTGAAATTAGACACATGCAGGTTTCCTCACGATGTTTTCCTTCACCGTAAAGCACGAGATGAATTATAATCACAAATTAAGCACATGAAAATTCAGTGGTGCTTGCCCGGGTTTGAACCCACGATCATCGGTTAAGATTCACGCGTTCTTACCACTGGGCCATCTCGGCTTTTTAATGTACCTAATATGAGTATATTTACTAAATACAATAATTAGAGTAATTATTTCAACTATGTCATAAAAATAAAATAATGGCCACGATTTGATTGTTAAACTTTCTTGAAACACTCCATCATCTCCGAAACTTAGAAAAATATATTGTATATTTTAATAGGTAAATTAACTTGGAGTATTCTATAATGCTAGAACTGGTCTGAACCAGTCAGAAGTGTGAAGTTGTAATCAATTCAATTAGCGAGTAGCAGTGACCTGCAGAAGCAGATCGGTCGTATACATTTACAATACTTAATATAATTATATTTAATACGCCCGACTAGTCGTGGGTACAATAAGCGGGAGTTTTACGGTCACTAATTTTATGAAAAATATGCTTTTAAGTGTACTTTAAAATAAATTCTATGCTTTTGCCACAGTAATTAAACAAATAATTTATATATGTGTACGTAATTCAAATAATTTACGAGAATATTGAATTAATAATACATTTTTTTTATACGATAGGAAGGCGGACGAGCATATGGGCCACCTGATGGTAAGTGGTCACCAAACGCCCATAGACATTGGCACTGTACGAAATGTTAGCCATCGCTTACATCGCCAATGCGCCACCAACCTTGGGACCTAAGATTTTATGTTCCTTGTGCCTGTAATTACACTGGCTCACTCACCCTTCAAACGGGAACACAGCAATACCAAGTACTGCTGTTTTGCGGTAGAATATCTGATGAGTGGGTGGTACCTACCCAGACGAGCTTGCACAAAGCCCTACCGCCAGTGAAATATTACATAATTTATACTTGCATATTACATAATTTATATGAATTAAAATATTATACAAAAAAAACAAGGTAGGTAATGAACCCTAAAAAGGTTACGAAAAGCTTATATCAAAGAAAATACATATTAGAATTCAAATATTTACTCGTATATTTAAAGTGAACTCAAAACAATAGCGGTTACAAAAAACCTCAAGCGGTCCCTCCAGCGAACGAATCAAGTTAGTGTAATCACATTATGACCCTCGGAACCTAAATCCGTCACTTGTAGCCGCTGATGAGCTATTCTTTAAAGGGGACGAACTAAACAGCCCTCGGTGGGAGGGCGAGTGATATCAAATCTTGTTAAATTATTTTGTCAGTGTTAAAATCTAATTTCAATTAACTATAAAAGTCGATATTTGAGATTAATTATAGTTTATATTTCACAGGTGGTCGTAGTGCATCGTTTGCGTTTGTTTTGCGTCTGATGCTGATTGGCGATGTAAGATATAATAACCAACCTTAGGAACTAAGTTGTTATGTCCCTTATACCAGCAGTTATACTGGCTTACCCAGTCAGTCAGAGTTGAGTGAGCCAGTCATCAAACCGGAACACAACTAAAATATTCAAAAAAAAAAGTTTCTATATTAAAACCATAATTGTGTTTGTTTTTCACTTGATACTTACTACGTATTGTGGCAGCTTATGGTACCTGCAAGCATAGACATCGTTACAGTGAGATGTGTAAATCAATCCTTACAAGATCAGTATACTGTCAACCTATAATTGTAGCTGGAGTGAGCTTCAACTGAAACACAGATTATCAATATCAATATATATTTCTATTTTAATATATATTTCTGTGGTACTTATATTTGGTTTAAGCGTAATTATTGATGAGGCAGTAATTTCTGTAAAACATTCTCAGAATTGATACTATGCGAGCTCGATCAAATGAAAATTACCAAGTCTGCTAACCGAGAAGTTATTCTTCTCTCCCCTGGTTGAGGAGCAGCCCGGGAGGTCGGGGTTGAGACGAGTCTCTTCTCGCCCCAGCGTAAAAAGAGGATACGATTTAAAAAATGATCTCGTAACTACACCAAAAGGTAGAAGTCCCACATAACATACGCAAAAAAGTATGTTAGGGTCTTGCCAACATTGGTCAGCATAAAATCACTCGTATATTTCGAGCGTATAAAAAAAATCACGTCTATCAAAAATTAATACCCACGAAATCGAAAAAGGTTAACATAAAAAATAAACATTTATTAGAGCACTTTAAAACGATAAAAGTAGGATAAAATATCCACTTTAAACCACGTTGAGAAAACACTTCACAAACATCCACTTAACGTTAAATGTTTGCGGTTATTATGACATGATGAGTGTTAACAAACTATCGAACAATAAAAACATGAATTATAAATTCAAATCTCGAATGTACGGTAGCGCCATCTGTGAAATGAGCGGTCAGCGACGTTACAACAATGTGTAATAAAATAATAATACCATTTATATTTGTTTATCAATAAACGATTTGCATGTGTTAAGTGCATTCGAGTTTAGTGCGGGTAATGTCGGATTAGCATTTGAATGCGCGCGCGCCGAGTGGGTGGAAAAAAAAAGATGGCCGAATACTCGATGAGTATAATTGTGATTGACGTTAAATAGCACAGATTATGATAATGTGGTACTTGACATGTTTGTTGTGAAGTCATTAAAAATGGTAAAAAAAAATTAGGTCACTTTAAATCATATTTATGTTAATAAATTTTTCAAAATATTTGCATGAAGTTCGAACTATTTTTTTTCGTGCAACAACATGTATAATTTATTTTGCAAATGATTATATCATTTAAATTCGTTTAATTCTTTTTTTTTAATTAAACATAAAAATGCAAGACAAGTTTCGATATTACGTATATTCAATACATACATAATTACATTTATACAATTATGTTACCTATTTTTTAATATTTCGCTCTTTCCCTATGCTAAAAAACTATAACATTCCCAGAATATCAAAAAAAAGTATAGACATAAATAGTTAGTGTTATACTACAATAAGTTATCACGAATTAGAATTATGTCTTCTTCTCTTCCGAGAAAGATCTTTAATTCCGTCCTCCACAATGGTATTACACCAAAGGCATGGAGCAGAGGTGTGGTGGTGCTGTTTTTTAAGAAGGGTGATAAAGCTCTTCTGAAAAACTACTGCCCCATTTCACTTTTATGTAACGTATATAAGTTGTTCTCGAGGGTAATCACGAATCGTCTCGCCCAAAAATTCGATACCTTCCAGCCCGTTGAACAGGCTGGGTTTCGAAAAGGCTTCAGTACCGTAGATCACATACACACAATGATACAGAAGACCGAGGAATATAATCAGCCTCTATGCCTAGCGTTTGTGGACTACGAAAAAGCCTTCGATACCATCGAGACCTGGGCTGTTCTGGAATCGATGCAGAGATGCCTAATAGACTTTCGGTATGTCCAGGTGTTAAAGTGATTGTGCAAAGCCGCAACCATGACCGTCTAAGTAGAAGATCAGAGCACAAGACCAATCCAATTGCATCGCGGGGTAAGACAGGGGGATGTAATCTCCCCAAAACTTTTTACCAATGCATTGGAGGACGTCTTCAAGACGCTCGATTGGAACGGACACGGCATTAATATAAATGGCCTACACATTACACATCTGGTGATTTGCTGACGACATTGTCATCATGGCGGAAACTCTGCAAGATTTGGAAGAGATGCTAAACAGCCTAAGCGATTCTTCAAGGTGGGTCTGGGGATGAACTTAGAAAAAACCAAAATTATGATCAACCAACATATATCCCCGAGACCGGTTGTCGTAAATGGCTCTCCAATCGAGGTTGTGCAGGAATACATCTACCTGGGCCAAGCTATACAACTTGGCCGGCAGAATTTTGAGAAGGAGGTCAAAAGAAGAATACGTTTGGGCTGGGCAGCATTCGGTAGGTTGCGTCATATTTTTGAATCGTCGATCCCACAGTCACTTAAGACGCTCGCTCAGTGAGCTATGGAACGTGCGATGCTTGGGGTTTCTCTGGCAGATAGAATCCGAAATGAGGACATTCGCCAGAGAACTAAAGTCACCGACATCGCACGTAGAATTAGCACGCTGAAGTGGAAGTGGGCTGGTCATGTATAAGTGGAGACCACGCTTAGGCAAACGTAGTGTAGGCTCCCTGCGGCAAGGTGGACCGACGATTTGAAAAAGATGGCAGGTACGGGATGGATGCGGACTGCCCAAGATCGGGATGGTTGGCGTTCTTTGGGGGAGGCTTTCGTCCAGCAGTGGACGGCGGTAAGCTGATATTAGTATTATGTTATGTATCTCGGAAATGATGTTTAATATATGACATATATAAACTAAAATTCCATTAAAGCGAATTAATTTAAAAGTATAGAGTTAATATCATTTGGATTGGATTGGTAAAAACCTTGTCTAAGTGATTATTTTAAGGGACCAGTTAACCTAATTAAACAGCGGTTAAACCTTGACGGCTGTTTGGGAACCATCAAACAAATTAGGCAAAGGGTGCAATTGGTAACTAAAGGTGTAATGCACCTGCTCACCGCACACGTCTCGTACTGTGCGAGGGTATGGTCAAACTAACAATAATGTTATGGTTACTTAATATTAACCACGCTAACACTTAATGAATGCATAAATATAAACATTTTTGTATTCCATCAATTATAATTGTATATATAATAAAACATGTTTTATCTCCTTATATTACATAAACGATATTTTAATTGCCTTATTGTGAGAAACCTACCTTCCATTTATACCCTAGATTTTTTGACTGTAAATACAATTAAGTATATAAATTCCTGTAATTGTAGAAGTATATAGATAAAGAAATAGAAAATCTATGACTGACTAGTAGACTCTTGCTCCATTTATAATGACGAATAGAAAGTGCTTGAATACAGTATGTATTGTTTTGATTTGTTTTTCAATCGAAATATTCAAGTCTCTCGTTTTCGTCCATTGTGATCGCGACTCCTCGCCCCTTATAAAATTTTAGTTTCATTTCCGTTCGTATCGTTTTGTAAAAAATAATTTGAATAGTCAGTTCGATATCTTGAACTCACGACGAATATATTTGAATTAATTAAACGCGTCTAATATGGCGCGCGGCGCAAGGACGATTTTTGCATAAGTGTGTTGGAAACGGAATATTTATAATGCGATTTTTTTTTTCGATGTCAATAATTAAATGTTACAATAAATTAAATCATGTAGTCTTTTTGTAGATGACATGTAAGGTAGTTGCAAATAATTAATTTATGTTGTTTTAGTATTACGATATATTCATAAATGATAAGTTATTAATTGGCTACTTCTGATCAAGAATATTGGCAATATTGGCGCGATTAGATGAGCTGAATGAGGTGTATTGTGAACTGAGGTGTATTTTCGTTGTGTAAAAGTGGTCTAATTTATGTTTCTTGTGCTTTTAAGAATGTCTTACTCTTTTATTCGAGACAGAAGTTGTATTGTTATTATGTATGCATACGTGCACAGAGCCCAAACAGAGCACTAGTGACGTAGTTACTTATTGAAAAATTGTAGATATAATTTATGTCTGTAACTCATAGTCACACTGAAAACATGATCAAACAGCACTCGCACAAATACCTACTCTTTGTGGTACTTCTTAATTATATTAACAATATTACTACAGCTAAAAATTGTTAAACCAAAATAATATGTAAGTACGAGCTCCATAATATGTTCTTTGAGCATTGAATATTTTGTTAAATTCGAATATTCGAAACAAAATGTATTTTAAATTGTATTAATAATAAAAACATCATCATCCATCAATCCCACTTATCGAATGATGTATGTTTAAAAAAAGATATAAGATTAAAACTTTTTTCAACCTTTGTGACGCTAAAAATTTGTTGTTAAAAACATTTGAATACTTAAAAACAGACCTGAGTATACGACCGTAGCATTACGAACGAATAGAAAATAAATATAGCAAGTAAATTGTAACTATATTTCATAACATACGAATGTATTTAAATATATTAGAATAAATCTAATTCAACATAGTTACATGGACATTTCCGAAGTGCCAGCGAGCCCTATACGACTGCCTCTGTCAGGGCACTTTGCCAGTTTTGGTCGGTACAATAGAAACAATTTTGCGGTATTCCGCAAACGTGAGAACAATTGTTCCGTACATATGTTTTTGTGTTATGTTAATTTACAAATAATTCAGCAAGTAGCACACTAGCTATATTTGCGTTTTACCCCCTAACAAATGCTTACGGCATGAGCCTGTTTATTAATGTAACGCTTATTTGTGTTATAAATGTATAAATTAGTTTCTTCATTGTCTCTTAGTGTCTCAGATCTTCAAACAATTCATCTTTATTTGAAGATCTGAGACCAACTACTTTTTTATTAAATAACTAGTACGAATTTAGTCGCGAGTCCTCATTTTTGGCTCACTCACCAGCCACGCTCAAAACTAACATAAAAAAGTATTGTTGTTTGGTGGTACCATAACTGATGTACCGGTGAGATGGTAACTATCCATAACAGCTTGCATAAACCGTTACCATCGGTTTGAATATTCCACTTAAAATTAGCTATACAAGTATATGTGTTTTTGTGCACACGAGCAAACGTTATGGTAAGACGTAAGCGTTTTAGAAATGTATTAAGATTTTTGTAATACAAATGTCGATGAGATTAGAGATATAATAACTACGCATTGATAATTAAAACATTTACGATACTGTGTCTTCCTCTTTCGAATGTCAACTTAATGTTGACAGAGAGAGAAAATAATTTTATTCAACTATTTGCATTATTTTTATTTAAAAAAAAATATTTGATAATTATGTATTTTTTTTAGAAGGAGAGCTTTAGGGACATGTGTTTCAAGCCGGGTGCAAAGATGCAGAGGCTGGTCATGGGGTGCGTCCACCCCAAAGACCGCAGCAAACAGGTTTCTAGCAAGTACACTAATTTAAATAAATTCCCATACACCACAAGTGTTTGAATAATTACAACTTATTTTTGCATTCGTAATGAGGTTTAAATATAATACAATATTTTTTTTATTCAACCAATAGTAAACTTTTATCTTTTTGAAAATTTGATAGTTTCAAAACACATTTATAGAAATTTTGTTAAAACGTTTATTCTTTTGCTTAACGTTACCTGAAAATGGAAATATAAAAAAAAAAAGTAGAAAGATTAGAATACATATTTTTATTACTTTTCATACAATAAATACGAATATCTGTATGTCGTAATTATTAATGGATTAGAACATAGTGCTAATAAGCTAAGGATGCACTTGTTATTATATTTCGAAAATCAAAAGATTCCTAGTATGTATTATGTAAAACCATACCATATCATCAGAGTCATCAACAAAATCGTGACAGGGATAGAGAAAAGGTAAAGATTTTTTTTTATATTTTTGAATCAAAAATAATGCATTTAATATTTTATAAAATAGGTACCTATGTATGTAAATAAATCGAATAATCATCAGTAGGAAATTTTATTACAATTAAGTGTGGCGCAGTGTACATATATTTTTGTGATAGCTGGAAATAGAGTTCAATCACAATAGGTCCGGTGCACACACGCTTCCACACGCGTAATAATAAAATAAATGTATAGAAGGGGCTGGCGCGAAACGACAAAAACTGGTTTGATCATATTGATAACGCTTTTTACGTATGTACCGTCTTAATCAAGTAAAATAATTTACAGCGATTTTAAGTCAATAGAAATGAGGAATCGAAACAAAAAAAAGGCGTACGAGTAAAGTCTCAATAGGTTTCATAAATAACAGATCAATATATTTTTTAAGCTATTAATTAATAATTAACCATTTTATATGATTACAATATGAAGCTAAAAATGGCTTACAAGTAGTTAAGTACAACATACTTACCAAATTAAAACTGAGGTAGCTCTCTCATAGAAACCTTGGCGCGTCGGCTGCGCCCGCGCAGATCACGCGAAATCGCAAATTACCACCGGTCAAGGACCAATGGGGTAGCGTCGTCACGCTAACGACAAGAGTGCCTTGTGCTAATGTTCGATAGCGCTGATAACAATGTAAATATTATCTGTTTTTATTAGTTATTTAAATTCTAAAATGATTTTGAACTATGATATGAAACGGTTCGACACTTTGATGTTCAAAATATTTATTATTTCACTATTGAAATGTATTTTTTTTTTCAAAAGTTTTTTCTTAATTTTATGCGACTTTACGTAGAATCAAGTATGATTTAGTCCAAGGATGATTGTCACTTTAGTCTATAAACTCACGAAGATAGTGGAAAATGTTATGAAAATAGCTTTATTCATTTGATTTAATAGTTTGAATAAAATAAACAGAGAGAGTGATCAAACACAAAAAATCATTAAAGCAAAAATATGAGAGAACGATTAAGATTTAAACATGACAAATAGCGAGTCAGCAATCCGGCGCGCAGAGTGCTCGTGATCAGCGTAAAATTCCGGCTCAACGCTCGTCAGATGAAAAATGATTATAAACCGAAATCGCTCAAAATCCACAAAGACACGGCGCGTTACGCAGCTTTGTTCGCTTGTCGGACGGAATGATTTATCACCGCCACGGGAATCGAACTGCATGCAAAATGTTGCGTCACCGCCCTTACCTACCGCTTGTTTAGAATCGACACAGCCTATCTACAATACAAATAAGCGCTTGATATACTGGTCATTTGAAATTAATCTCTAAGTTAGCTTAGTTTAGCTGTGGTGGGTATATTATAAGGAATAGTTATAGTGTACAAGTGTAATAAATCGGACGAATGAGACGTCATTCCGATTCGATACGTATCGACCGCGTGGGGAACTTAATGCTCAGATCCACCATTGATTAAGTACAGCTATTTAGTTTGTGGGGATTAAGTATTTTTGTATTAGGTAATATTACGGATATATTTGTTATGAGCTCAATATACATATATGTAGGTATAATGGTGATTGAGATTCATTGATTGACAGTCTTGATTTTTGCAAGTCAGGTTTTGATTTCTTATACAGTCTAATTACGGTTACGTTTGAAATAAAAATAATGTTATATTTATATCCCTTTATTTAAAATTATTGTTTATGTTTATTTTTTGGCATGTTTTTTAATATCCAATCGGTTAACTGTAACTGTGTGTCATTTTTTTTTATTTCAAACTTTCAACTTATCAAATCAAAATTTCTTGTATTTTAAATCTGTATTCTTAAAAATGGAAATAAATATGTCAGCGTAACTTCTACTCTACCTCCTAACGACATACCTTAATTGTTGGTATATTTTATATAGTGTCGTAGAAAAGCTTCATACTACTTCTGCTACTGTAAATATCTCTGGGTATAATAGTATACCCAGAGATATTTACAGTAGCAGAAGTAGTATAATAGTATACCCAGAGATATTTACAGTAGCAGAAGTAGTATACACGTCATAGGTGATATTACCTTGGGAATGAAACGTTCGACTCCTGGCGTTTTTTTATTAAAATACCTGAGTTTTTTTGGCGGTTCGTCACAGGTCGGAGTATTTTCTTTCCGAAGCCAGTGGTAGATTCTAGTTTAACTATATAAGAGTAATGTAATGTTTCTGACATTGAATAAAAGAAATTGAATTTGATACATTTCATATTCCACCAGGAGCATCTTCAATACCTTCTCTAGTAACGTTGGATTGATCATAAAATTCTTCAACATACCTCTCTATAATTGACGCTCCGATTTTTTCTTCATCGCTTGGACTAATAAACATTTTCCATGTGAGGCTATTGAAATTGTTCTAACTATACATGTTACCGTCTTTTGTCTCACCAGTGTAAGTGACCTCCGTGCTAGAACAACAATGGAGCACGTATCGGCAGCCCGCGTGTCTAATGTTGACTAATGTTACTCACAATGACATCGTCAGACAAAACTACTAGATATATCTCTATACGTACTCTTGTATTCCTTTTAATAGTGCAGTTAGAAATATAAATAGAAATTTTACTTAGTAGTTATCATACTAATGTTAGTTACGTTACGATGTTGTGTGTGTGTAGTAAGTATGGAACTTAATTTTCGTATAAGGTATACTTTCATAATGCTCAGACACATCACATTTTATTGACGATTTTGTTATTAAAATTGTAACTCCTAAAACTCCTAAGCATAATTTATTGAATATTGACGTGTATATAAAATTCAATGAACGCAATAACGCTATCAAATATTAAATAAATTTAAATAAAACGTTATTTTTTGACTTATTTGTAGTACAGAAGTTGAAAATAACTATCAGTTGATTTGTTTAAATTACCAAGACGTTGGGTGTGATAATACATAACTAGCTTATGCTTGCAGTCTTCCCAGCATTGACTTTACTTTATTACGGAGTCATCATTTTTTATCTATCGGTTACTATTCAATGAGTGGTTTTATTCTTTTATCTCCGGCTTCATCTTCATCGTAATACGTACCACTTTTCAAATATAATCGTAAGTTTTCAAAATCGGTTGAGAAGTTTTTGCATTATGCTGTTATAAAATAGTTATGGTACATAATATGCGAGCAGGGTTATATCATGTTAAAATAGCTCCAAGTCGAGAAGGTTGGGGGTTTACCACCAATGCGGGTTGGTTAATATACATGAAGCAGAATTTCATCCGACACATGCACACTTCCTCCAGGGTTCCTCACGTTCTATAAATAGAACGCGCAACGTTCGGTTAAGATTCACGCGTTCTAGGCACTGGGCCATCTCGCCTCGGCCTCGGCTGTGACAACTAATACATATGTATATATTTTTCTTTCTATCTAAAACGTTGAATTCTTTGCTCATTAGTTACCCCCTAATTTTATTAAAAGAAACTTATATGAATGATAATAATGTCCTCCTCATTAATTTTTGTCATAATGCTAAGGACCTGTCGATAAAGCCCAAAATGTTAAATTTTTAATTAAAAATTTCGATCCTTCACCGTTACATTATTTTTAATTATTGGTGTAACTGAATGGTTTGAAAGTTGGATGTCATATTGAAATAATATATATTTGATCTGTTGAGACGATGGTGGAATCGCCAAGTTATCAAGAAAACCTATATTTTTGTAACAAAATGACTCGTACTCAAAATAAAGTATTTGTTAGCTTAGTGCTTAAAAAAAACGAAATCCAATCTTTAGCTCACTGTGACCGTTTTTTTTATTGTAATATTTTCAGGGATGACGTCACGATGTAGCCTGCAAGTTTTATTGTATAGGTATAACAATAATCAGTAGTGGTGGCCGTTGTACGAGCTGCAGTCCTGTCACTGTGCTCGCACGTAGCCGCGGGATAATGAATACAAATACACGCCCATTTAACTTCCTTCCAGCAAGATGAAGTGAATATTAATAAACTTCACGCTTTGATTCTCTCGCTTAAAGATAATCTGGTAACATGTGGGCACATACAACGATGTGAAATTTTATAATATATGTACACATATAATTGTATAGTCTTTAAATTAGATATTCATTCAATAAAAAAAATCGCAAGTTAAAATCGAAAAACTATCAGATTGAAGCTCGCCATTCTCTATTTTTTAAATTAATAAAACAATGCTACAAATCGATAAAAAATAATAATTATTATAATATGATAAATGTTTGACAGAGTGCACGTGAAGTCGCGAGAATGGCAGCTAGTCATATCAATATAAGGTGAAGAGTGTTAAGGGCTGCCACACACGCGCTTACCGGCGACGGCGACGGCGCGGCGGCGAGACTCGCGCGTGACCCGAATACGACGTACGCGTATTTGATTATTGTGCTGTGCCGTGTTCCAACCGACCGGTAACCGCTTCTATGCGAGCTAATGACCGGTGAGAACAAACACTACTAGTTTGACACTCGAAAACGTTTGTTATTCTATAAGCCCATGACATAGAATCGACGAATTCAAAGAACTGTTCTTCATTGCATACAAGTTTTTTGCCTATAAGTAATAATTAATATTAAAAATCAATTAAACCTTTTAACCTACTAGGCCTGTGGTTAAATTACCTTTTTATCTAATTATTTATTAATTTATTCATAAATAATGACAAAATAATAACTAATCATAAATTAATCATTTAAATAGTCGCGATATGACATTTTAAACGAATATCTCGTTGCACGCAAATCGTTTGTGAGTTTTTCTCACGACGGTTTTTATCTGTTTTCTTACTATTTGAAATGACATTGTTATAATGAGGGCGTAGTATGGAGATTCGAAGAGTCACACGCCTTGTCCTTGTAAGCCTCACGCGAATTTCAAATGCCACAGACTAAATGCTTTCATACTTACATTAATGCAGTTAGACAAAGTAGTTGAATCGTTAATAATATATTTCGATGATTTTTTTACTTTAATTAACAATCAATTTGCGAATTTTTTATTACAATAGGAATTGAGATATGGTAAAAAAATTACTTTATTTAATTTGATTTCTTAAAATGAACATTATCATAATATTATAGTAAATTACAAAAACATAATAACAACAAAACACATCTTTATTTAAGATCTCTTAACTTTTCATTGTATTTAATTTCGATTTCTTAGGTATTTTTTTAATTATTTCATATTTAACAAAAAAATAACAGTATTCGTCTTCAATAAATTCACTACGCCCTGTACATAGCAGGTATACTGTTAAATTTAATCTGTGGGTAGTCGTGGTTGCCCAGCCACCGTTCTGTTGATAATTGTGCAATTAGCAGATACTGCGCCAATAACCGACATCAGCACGGACGATTTCTAAAACCAAGCCTAAGTACTCGTCAGCCCTGTTGGCGTTATCTTTGCGTTCGTGATAAGAAAAATCATTGCTGTTCGTTACTTAAGTGGTGCGAAATTATTATGCCTTGGAATTTCGTTCACGATTCGTATGTGTGTGTGTATATTTTAAAAATATAAATAACAGTACTAAATGATTATTAATATTTTAATTATATACAAAATGAACGTTTAATTATGTTATTTTTATTTGATATTGATTAAGATAATTTCAAGATCTGGATGAAATTAATGATAATAAGTTCTTAATTTATCCCATTACGACACATCCGGATTTAATCATGTTTTTGACTTTTACAAAAAGTAGTCACTTGTATGTAGGCTTAAATATAAATATTTAAGATAATAAATATTTTTTTATACTTTATTAACATTATATTGCCAAAATACTATGAAATGGTCGTAATTTTTTTTTTTTTTTTTTTTTTTTATAGAAAAGGAAGGTGGACGAGCATATGGGCCACCTGATGGTAAGTGGTCACCAACGCTCTTAGACATTGGGATTGTAAGAAATGTTGCCAATCCCTTAAATCGCCAATGCGCCACCAACCTTGGGAACTACGATCTTATGTCCCTTGTGCCGGTAATTACACTGGCTCACTCATCCTTCAAACCGGAACACAACAATACCAAGTACTGCTGTTTTGCGGCAGAATGTCTGATGAGTGGGTGGTACCTACCCAGACGAGCTTGCACGAAGCTCTACCACCAGTAAATATTATTTAGGAAAATTTATTATATTTTTAATTGTCTGAGAATAATTTAAGTATTACATCGTCGATGATTTAAAGTATTACTATTATAAATTAAAACATATTGTAACATTATCTTAATATTATTAAGAGTCCAAATAATTAATATGTCACTTAAGATTTCGTTATTATTTTATCTTTTTTAATTTAATCAAGATAGTTTTTTTGCATACATAAACATTAAACAACAATGCTCTGACGTATATGCATATATAAAAAAAAAACTCGTATTAAAAAAAACAGTAAATACTGACATGATGCTTTTTAAACAAAAATGTGAGTGAACGGTCATTACCCGGATTCGGCGGAGCACGGCACAAAAACATCGCAAGACAAAGAAAGTGCATTTTCCTCCACCGTAATCGTATATTATTTAGAGCACGTTACATTATTCATGAGAGCATGATACGTGGAGTAAGGTTCACCGCGTACGGTGCGCAGGCAGACCGGACTCAGCATTTAAACATTGGAAGATCTCTTGAAATATTAAACGGAAGTTATTTAATGAAAATCGCATTTTTAGCCTTGGTTATTATATATAAATAGAATTGCTATTGTATTACTACTATTATTCTTACTTAGCCTTACGAGCTCTATCTGTGATTTATGTAGATGTCGTTTATGAAAGTAGGATTTATTTAGTAATTTCTTGGTAAACTTAAAAAAAGCTTTCATACCCAATTAATAAAATTATCATTAAAATATATGTCATCGTTTTATTACAATGCATGGAAATCAGTAATATTTTTAAAAATATTGATTTTTACTCAGTCTACAATAATGTTTTTAAATGTTATTACTTAACAAGGCCCGCTAACAATATTAAAGTATAATATTGTTATTTTGTATGTTATTATTCTTAAATGTTATTACTTAACAAGGCCCGCTAACAATATTAAAGTATAATATTGTTATTTTGTATGTTATTATTCTTAAATGACTCATTAGTCTCGTGTCTAGTTTACACAGCTGCAGATCTCAAGGTTCTCATTAAGGGTTAGATAAAAAATAGTAATTAAGGATTTCAGCCGACAAATTCGCACTAATAGAATGCTGTATCTAAGTAATCACGTAAAGTTGTTGATTCTGCGCCTGATCTGTGTCCGACTGTGTCGAATTGTCATTCCATCGAGCTATAAGATTAAATGAAATAGTAAGCTCTCTTTTACTCTCTCTAGTATGTCCGCCAGGACATACTGTGTAGATACTGTGAAATCTTCCGCGCTGTTGTGCAGTCTTTGAAAATTTCCATCGTTGCAAAATACGGTCAGGAGTATATTATATAGTTCAGTTTATAATATAAACGTTTCATTTGTTGTTCGCATATTAATAATTCATTATAGTTTCGATTATGTGTTAATTTTATTAGTGTTATAGGTAATGAGTTAAAATATAAGTAAATTCATTTTACTATACCTATATAGCTAGGTTTGTATATTTATTGTTTCCATTTAATATTTTTAATAATATTATAGTGTGATAATATGTTATTTGATACTGTATAGTTATATTAACATACATATTACGTTTGAATCGGGATATGTTTCGTATGTAGACGATTTTAATCAGTTAATATTTTTATCTGATAATAATTAAGAAAACATAAGCCAAGAAATTTAAATGACATTGTAATTTTATTAATATGTATTTTTGTATCCAAAAATACATGAACAAACAAACATAAAGATTTATAATATTGGTGTTAAAACCAAATAAGTCAAATATGGTAATATTATAACACTTTTATATTGTGAAACGATTGAAGTTCCATTAGCCTTAAATAATTTTAATTTATTTTAAATGTAGAATACAAAACTGTAGGTAATTTTCAGTTATACCTAGTAAGACCATATTTTCATCTATTGTTACCATTTCAGATAATTTTATCTGCACTATATTTAATTCATGCTATTTTAAAATGGATCTAATGTAGATTTTTGTGCTATAATGTATAAAATTAAACGAATGGAAGTGATCCTACAACAGAGACTACGAGAAAGATAATCGTAAGAATTCATTGCGTTCTCTTTCTTTTCTACACAATCTGTATATTATAATGTACGCTAAAATTGAACTACGAATGCCTATTGTAATTAAGAAATAAGTAATATTTATTATTCATACTGAAATTTGAACGTTGTTTAAAGTTCCATTCGAAATTTAAATTTATGTATTGGAATTCGGTCTGTATTTTTGTTTGTGCTTTTCTTACAACGTAAAAGAAGTATCAGTTTTGAAAACGCAATCGTACCGTGACATTATAGACGGCTAATGATAAAAGATATTTATGTAATTATATAGCTATTCGCAATGAACATGACCGCGGTATAACATACGATCGCATCAAGTATCGCTTCGAGAAACATCCGGAATTTTGTTTAAAAAAAAATAATAACAGTTAAGTAAAAAAATAGTAAAATGTTTATAGACAACGTAGCACTTGTATAGCTTAGTTTCGTTAATTGCCTCGTTATGATCTTGGTGTTTGTAAAAAAATTCATCAGTTCCAGATGTTTGAGAACGTTGTGGAAATTCTTTAGGAAGCAATTTGCTAACGTTAAATACATTAATAACGAATAATCAACATCATTAGGATTTTTTTAACCTTTCCATGTGTGTCTGCACCATTATTTACGCTCAGTGAGAATAAAAATATTTTATTTAATGATGAAAAACACAAAACATGCACTTTAAGCATGTGCTCGTTGCTGAAGAAAGCCATTGTTAGGTAACCTGCGTGTGTCGGATGAAAAATTTGCCAAATATGTATCCACCTATCCACAGTGGAGCAGCGTGATGGAATACGGTACAGAAAACACATTCAGACATTTTACGACGGGTATCTATTTTGGATTTGTGATGACTATTCGTATATAACCATAATAGTATTGTAAATATTACGCGGCTTAAACGGCTCTCAATCTACAATGTCACTTTCTACAATAGTAAGTAATTGTTACGCTTTTGCCGGTAATATAAAATTGTTATTTATTAAACAAAGTATTATTAGTTTTCTGCGCACGGTACGAAAGCGGTGTATCTGCAAGCGGTAGCGACTCTTATCACCGGTTATTGTTACTAAGTATTTTCTGTTTATTTGAATATTGCCCTCGCCGCAGCTCTATCTGTTCATCTGTCTTGCGGTGCATATTTATGTTAAAATATTCTAGAACTATTTAAATTTCAAGTTAAGGTCAAAATACACTAATGAGACGAACAAAATCTAAAAATCTCCAAATATATCTGAACCCTATTTTATTAGAAGTTTTTACGTATTTTATATAAAGAAATGAAACCGCAACACATTTATTATTAAAGAGATGAAGTTTGTTTTTAAGTTTTTGTTAGTAATGTACTTGTTGGTAGGGATTTAGGACTTCATTCATCAGATATTCTACCGCCAAACAAAATACTTTTATTGTTGTGTTCCTGCTTTGAAGGGCGAGTGAGCCAGAGTATAACTATAGGTACAAGGAAGAACTTAGTACCCAATGTTGGTGGCGATTTAAGAGATAGTTAATATTTCTAACAATGCCTATGTTTATGGACGGCGGTGACCATCAGTTCGGTTACCATCAGGTGGCGGTTTCCAGTTGAGGTACTTAATGCATTAAAAAAATGTGTTCACAAATATTTTCCCTTGAAATAAGATCGAATTCTAGATATATGGTGGTACCACACGACACGTGATGGTTTCTCTATGATGCTTTCTTTCAATGCTACGTACGATATGTATTGCAAATGCAAATCAAACACATGAAACCACTGGTACTTGTCCGATCTGAACCTGTGATCTTCGGTTAAGAGTAACCTGTTCACTGGAGCATCAATTACAAGAATGAATAACAATTGATTTAAATAGCATAATATAAAACCTTCATGTTGTGATTTTTATTATAATTAAATAAAAATAACGTTTTTTTTTGTATTGTTTATTGGTGTTATTAATATTTAATTTCTATCTAGTGTCGCTGACAGTTAATGTTAACAGGAATCGGGTGAAGGTTGACATCGGCACGAATTATCGAGACTACCTTGATAGATTTTATACGATTTCGGTAATTAATGCGAAAAAAAACTTTAGATTTCCACACGGCAATTATATGACATTTGATATTCATCGAAATTATTTCATAAGGTGATAACGTTTCTCAATTCAATTGATGACTCCACATATAACAGTGTCACAAAAATTTCCTATTTTATGTAACTGTAATATATTAAAGGTTATACACACGTATTTATATATTATTGTTGTTATTTGATCTAATGAGAAGGTATAAATTTCCTCATATCTCTTATAACTTCTTAAAAGAAATCTAAAGAAACATTCATTAATTTATTAAAGTTATTGCTTATTGTTATGGATTTAGATGACAGTGTATTATTTCTATAAGCTTTCATATCCTTCAAACCAATATTATACTAAATATAAGATTACATGAAAATTGTCAACTGCATCAAATTATCCATCCATTCATTGTATGAGCACAGATTCTTAAAATTTCGCAGCCGAAGCCGATAAGGAGTTTGCTAGTTATAGTATAACTGGCCTTAGAATAAAAACTGACGCAGTTAAACAAACACTGTTGTAATTATTAATCGAGGCGTTTGGCTACAGTCGACGAGGCACCGATGTTCGACGCGTTTATTAAATTTCCCAAAAGAAAATTTAATTAAGACACTTTTTTCTTTTTATTTCACACCCCAGATTTCATTATTGGCCACGGAAAGGGTTACCCCTTAGTTCGTAGACTTATGAAGGTAATAGACAATACTTTGGTTTGAAATTAATTCTATATATTTAATAAACGTATAAAAATCTCAATATATATTTTTATCTCAATATTATTTTACCTTGGCTTTACATTATTTTGCTAAGCTTGTTTCAACAACATAAACTAGTTGTAAAAATTCTTTTTTTGTGAAATACATTTTTCATCACAAATATTTCGTTCATACGTTACTCTTGAACTTAAATTTTACTCCCATCTCTCCTAAAGAGATTGCGCTTTAATAAACACACACTACATACATAATGCTTCACTGCGTATAAAGTATAATTTGTTTATTTTGTCTGTCAATGTCAAAATAATATTGCAAGTCTGCAATGACGGAGCGTCTGTCGCGTCGCATAAAAAACGCAAAATGAAATATAAAAAGTTATAACTGGTCGAGTAATTCGGAATCTGTTGTTAAGAAGAATTTACGAGCGAGCTTATTAAGGGCGGGTCGTTAATGAATTCGTGTTTAGCCCTTTTTCGAAAAACTCTGAATGTTCTTGACATTTGAACGTGGGGTTTCTGTTATAAAAAAATCTTAAAATAATATATTAATTTTTATTTATTTACTGGTAATTTTAAAAATTAATCAAATGTGTGAAAAATAAGATATTTATTTCTTAAATTTTACTAATCGGTCAAAAACTGAAATTTAAAGTCAGTTTTATTTAAAAAAAACTTCGTTTGTCCATAATGATCAATGATCAAATAATATAACAAAAACATAAATTATATTATTTTTATTTTTAATCTTTATTAAATATTTTAAAAAATATTTATAAAATATATAAGCTACATAAAATTAAATATTTCATTGATATTTAACACATGTTATTAAACTTCAAAATAATAACATGAGCAATGGTACCAAATAGTAAATCGATACAATCTCGTAATTATATAATTAATTGAAAATTCCAATAAGTGACGTTCCCGCGGTTCCCTAGCGAGGCGAGAAATTCCTCACCTAAGCACCAATTTGGGTTACGACTAGTAACTATTTACTGCCTCATTTTATGTACACGAAGCAGGAAAATGACTATAATTTTTAATGTTATATAATTGTTATAAACACTTTCCTACACAACACCTAATTAAACGGCGGTTTATTGCAATTTAATTGTTTAAATTTATTATTTTAACATAAAAACTTTTCAAAACCATTAAATTTTCATCGCTGAGGCTGGGTTTTAGACCGAACAAGCATTGGCTCTTGCTTTTAATCTTTTTGGTATCTGATCCCGCTGCCCGTTTTCAAAAGTTTTGGACATCTTGGAGTTAGCGCGCTTATTTTATAATAGTGCAAGAAAAATAATTTAGCAGACTTTTACGGTCGTCCTGCATGATGTCAATCCTTATTGGGAATGCTATTGCAGATTGCTTGTTCTTCAGACAATACGTTACACAATAGCGTTTGACAATAGCGTTACAACTAAAAAGTAACTGATGATGTTATGCACTTACAACAAAAAAACTTAATCGGTTCTAACGACGCCGATCGAATGAGACTGGGTGATTCTGTTCCGCCGTACAACCTATGCGACGAGAGTTCTACATTCTACTTCAAATTTATATCATAGGAGAGAGTATTTGTCTTTAGCAGGTTAATGGTTTTATCATTGTTTTTATTCATTAAAATTATTTATTTATTAGCTAATTATTATAGCTAATTAATATAACATGTTATTTTTAGTTTTCAAGTACATTTGTCAGTTAAGTCAGATTAAAAGTTCAAATTTTGATAATTTACTTCATAACTGTAGTAATCTATGTTTTATATATCGATAAAATTAAATAGATTTGCTGCGCTTGCGCATACTGGATGAAATTCTGCTGTGTAATCACTGATGTTTGCTAGAGCTACATGGAATATTCTACCAGCTTCCACGTTAAATTTCTTAAAAGAAAAACATTTGTCCAGTAGTCGAATGATTTGCTCATGCACTTCTAACTGTATAAATGTAATATGTAGTTATATAGCTTAAGCTTCTTTTATTTGCAGAAAACTTATTTTTGCCTGAATTATTTATGTAGATTAACTACTTTAGACCAAAGGTGCACGCACTCTATACAATGAAATGCTACATCACACATAATAGTAAATTTATATTAGCGTTCATTTGGTAATATTTATAGTAATATTTTGTAGACTCTGTGCTTCATTAGTTTGCATACTAACAGATATCTATATTTTGTACTAATTATTGTAAGCACTAACTGGCAAGTCCTAGTATATAATATGTTGTTTGGATATTGGATCTAGCTTTATATAAGATTGCAACTCGGCCTATACGTGTAGCCGCGCGCGTGCTTATCTCTTTACAATGATTTCTTTCATTAGACATTATCATTACGTGTAAAACTTTAAAATGTCCATCTCATAGCAACCGTTCCGGCTAGATGAGTCTTGCACATTATAATGCTAAGCTGAATATAGTAGGGACAATTAACACGTTTTAATTAATGATCATTTGAATAACCAGTTGTATATGGCTTCATTATTGCTGTTGCCATTTCCAAGTCGAACGTGGTTTCAATAATGTAATGGCTGGTCTAGGCTTACGTACCATAAAAGATGTTGATTAGTTACTCGTTGTTAACTTTAGTTAAATCTCGTGTCTACGTTTCATTATATAAATCGATCGCCTATTGTTTCCGGGATTACTTCGATGAAAAGTTTTATTATCTATTTTAAAAATATTTTTGTACTCAGGATGTACATATAGTTTGAAAATTGCCTGTACAAGTATCATTAAAAGTTCATTCAGTAATATCAAGCTGACCTACTGAACTTCTGAAATGTAGTCATTTGGTTTATAGAATAATTATTATTAGTATTAGTATTATTAGATTTAACTTGTCAACAAGTAATTTTCATAAAATTAAAACGTCTAGATCGACGTTTGCGCAGTCCGATTGTGTTGTAGTGCATTCGCGTTTTTAGAAATAAAGATAATGAAAATGTAACAAAGAAAATTCGTGCATTTGATGCAGGAGGTTGCGTGGAGTTTACAGTCAGCCCGTGACCTCGACAGGTGCAACGCCAAGCAAAATAATATAAAAAATATATGAATGCGGCTAAAACCCAAATATAACATATAAAATTGTATTATAATTTCCTTAACCTTATTATTTCTTACAAATAAGATTGTTCAAAATGTGTACCCGCCATTAGAATATATCAATAAAAATATATAAACAGCTTATGATGGTTTAAATAAAATAAGATAAAAATTTCTTAGTATCCAAAATTCAATACCTTGATTAGGTAATTTTACAGTTCCGTATTACGACTAATAAATCAGAGAACAGCGTTATTTGAAAGAACGGTTACATCGTCTAAAACGGTAGACGAAAATCGATAGCGTTAATAATTCAATAATATCGCCACCAATAAAATAGGGAGGGGAAACGTCGAACATCGATAATAAATCGTGCGTCTAAGGAATCGCACCTGACTGCGATTGGGAAAATTCATAGTTTATGAACCGCGGCGCGTCGGGGTAAGGATGTGTCGTAAAACATATTCGCGGAATTATGCTTCCCTAGTGGCTCGTACGCCGCACAGCCGACACCTCAATATTTGATGCGGCTGCAAATCGATGCAAGGAACATCTCTAATCCGTATTTACGATCAAATAGACCGATGCTTCTTCGTTTTCTTGCTATGATATCTATTGACTTGACATTAAGATGTGAGTTACATTCCATAACAATTATTGTGAGTTGTTATAAACTAGTCATTAATAAACTATCTGTTTAACATGTTTTATACTGCGAATCAAATTATAATCAATTACTTATGAAAGGTGACTGAGCTGGCGTAATTGAGAACTAACGCATAGAGACCTAACGATACATGTTCTCGGTAATAATTTACGATTATAGGTTATTTTAACATTATTTTAATAGTACGTAAGGACTTTGAAGGAATAGAAGCCGAGATGGCCCAGTGGTAAGAACACTTGAATCTTAACCGATGATCGTAAATTCAAACCTGGGCAAGCACCACTGAATTTTCATGTGCTTAATTTTGGATAATAATTCATCTCGTGCTTTACGGTGAAGGAAAACATCGTGAGGAAACCTGCATGTGTCTAATTTCACTGAAATTCTGCCACATGTGTAATCCACCAACCCGCACTGGAGCAGCGTGGTCGAATAAGCTCCAAACATTCTCCTCAAAAAAGGGAGAGGAGGCCTTTAGCCCAGCAGTGTGACATTCACAGGCTGTTACGGAAGGACTTTAGTCTTATCCTTCACTTTTGATTAGGATTACATTACATACAATGTCTTTTCTGTCAAAGATCATGAGATTAATCGTTAATACAATATTCGTAGTTGGGAAAATAAGATATTGACCTTTTCTTTCAATTCTTTGTTGGTTCCAAATATTTCATCACCATCATGATGATAACATAGTCAATACACATAGATATATCACTGATATCTTTCTAAGAATATAGACAATCGATCTCAAAACGAAAATATATGTATGTCAAAATGTAGACGTACAAAAATCAATGACTTCCAATTATCAATACATAAATTGAGAAACATTAAAACAAGAACCTATTTTTAAATAAAATATTAATTATGTGTATTTATTATCTTTACCGTGAACGCATAAAAACTATAATGAATAAACAAAAAATAGTTAAAACGTTTATAAGACGATCGGCAACCCGCGGCGCACGCGCACTTCAAAACGATAACTTCTTCTGTTAGTACTAGCTCTTGATTAATGAGAATGACATAAGAAATTAATCTTGAAGTCAGCTCTTATGTACATTAAAATTAATCTAGATTAATTACTGAGACCGCTTCAAGATTAATTAAAAACATAAAAGTATGGCGTAATATTAATTGCGTATGAAAACATTCAAACAGGCGAAAACCAATTTATCATGTGAAAAATTATAAAATCAAATTAGGTATAAGCTTTTTGCTCAAATGATCGATAAGAAAATATTTTAAACGTAAAAAGAGGTCGTATTTAGTTGCGATTTGACTTAAATATGTAATTAAATGATTGAATAGCTTGACATTAGTTCGTATTTGGCTTAACTCCGATTCAATTTTTAGGCGATAATTAGCTACAACTAAATAGCAAGAGAAAAATTCCAAGCATATAAAAGATAGCGGTTCATTAAAATTCAAGACTAATGCAAGGATTACCGGTCTATAAATAGTTATTGAGACTGAAGACTAGCTGATAGAACGCGGACCAGCCTTGGGGTTAGGAATGACATCAATCACGTGGAAAAAAACATCGACATATGATAGCTCAAAAATAGTACCGATGTATCACGCTCAAACTAAACCTGTCTCGATTCGTGATAGCGCCATGCTTCAACATTATCTTGACCTTTAACTGATGGTAGGGCTCATTCCAGGCACGGAATACTCAGTTATTTTATCAACTCTTGGAATTGTTATGTTATGAAGGGTTGATAGACGTAATTATAAACATCAGATATGATAATTTAATTTCAGGTTGTCTGCATTTTGTATTTGTACGGAATAAAAAATTTGATTGAATCTTATAAATTAATGACTATTCCAAAGTACGTTGTAAGAGCCGAATTGAATTAAGTATATTAACTTATGTTTAAATGAAGGTGATTCGCCATCGGGTAGCTACTGTCAATAATAAAATTATATGCATAGCGTTTATAGTCAATCAGATAAGAGTTGGCGATTTGGTTGATTACGTAAATAATTGTGTTTTAAATTAAAATCATATAGGTCGTTTGGGCCGAGCAATATCGCACGCTCACCCACAAACGTATCACTCCTACACGACGTTTAATTCCTTCAACGTTTTTCAACATCTTATCTTTAATTTGGACTGGTTTTGGTTTTTTATTAGAATAGTTTCGCCTCGATACCGGTCCGGCTCCTAGCTGAAGGTTGTTTATAGATAACAGTAAAGCGCATATTTATTGGCCGGCGCGTCGACTGCGCAACACTAAGGTCGCTTGTCGTACAAACGGCAAGGCGACTTGAAAATATCATAGTTTCGTGTTTCATAATGAGCGAAACACGTTTTTGTGGGTTACGGAGTGCGGTGGAGCGGCTTCGCAGGACGGGTGACGAAAAATGTAAAAGAAATTCTTTATCGGTTGGTGCTGAGACGTCTGGGCGGTGCTAAGTAGGCGCAGCGCTCTACACGATGTAATGGCCGCGACCACTGGCGTGGAACGATCCGCATGATTGTGTACGACTGATGATATTTTACGCGAGCAATTCCTTTTTCGTCTTGAGGTTTTTTCTTGGGAAAACGGCAGTATGAAATATGGCTCGATACTTTAGTCAAGCGAATCTCACCTGGAAATCTAACGGTTCTAGTTCTCTAACCCTCTACGCGACGAGCAAAAAGATTTTACTTCCATATAAGCGGTACTGTAAATACGCAACGATTTATTATATTAAGATTTCACTGTGGATTTTTTACATACTTAGAACAAAGATCTCTTATGGTATTTTTATACTGAAATCGTCGGCAATTTCTGTGCACGCAACTTTTACAATTCTTCATTAATTGAACAATAATTGTTGCTGTGTGATTATTTTTTGTTATTATCGGGTATTTTTGTTTCAAAAACGAATATTTCAATTAACTTTGGCGTTTCTTTTGGAAAACTAGACCGAAATAAAGAAACATCATTATGAACTTTTATTTTTATATAGAAATATGGTTTCACAGTTAAATTTGCAAGTATTTATGTAAAACTACTATAGGCTTCTTATTATTTCCGTTAAGTTATCCTAATTTTATTACGTTTTTAAATGATCACTAGGTAACCGTTATGTGTACTTTTATCCCTATCCTATATTTTTCAGCTATATATAAAATAAAATGTACAAAAATCATTTATAAACATGATTTAGTTGTATATTGTTATTCCTATAAAATAAATAAGTATTAAAAGAGAAATTTCTAAAACCAAATGACACAATACCGACTCTAATACATTCGCTGTGACAGTTTTAAAGTTTTCATTGGATGTTGTGTCCGAAACGCGGACGAGCGACGTGATATACTGATATGGGTTTTTTTAGAACGCGCTCATTAAGCCAATAGCAAAACTTCTACAACACTATCAATATTAAAATTTATAGTGACAATCTAGAACCGGTACCTTTTAATTCGTATATTTTTAATGTTTACTGGCCGTGATTTATGCGGAATCATTCACAATCTAACGCGTTTTTCCATTTTGCGATATTAATGCTTCTAAACTTTTGACCTTAATGGGTCATATAATAACTTAAGAAGTTGTCACGGATGTTCTCGTTATCGTGTTCAAATTTTAGTCTCAAGTAAATTAAGAAACATCTTTCCGGGCACTAGTTAAGCGGATTTTGTACATGATCATGTCAAGTCGAAATGTATTTTTTATTGCATTAATATTCATAGATTCATAATACAATAAGCCACCAGTTATGTAACTCTATTTATATCAGATGTTTTGAGAGGAATTCCTTATTTTTTTTACATAAAGCATTACTAAAAAGCACAAATGGTTATTCTCATATCAAACACTGTAAATAATACTTACTGTGATTATGATCAATGGTACCCACCATTGTTAAATTGTTAACATAATTGTTAAATTTGATTAATCGCATAGGCATTGGTAGGCTTTTAGACCCACCAGCGCTTAGGTACCCCGGCCCGTAAAAAAATTGATCAAAATCACTTTTAAGTTTTAATTTTTTAGTCTGACTATTTTTCGAGATATTGGTAGATATTATAAGATTTAACTGCTAGATATTTACTACATTAGTTGTAGGTAACTTCTTCTTCGATACTTATCTATTGGAGACTTTTTGGTGAGGCCTCAAATTAGCTTAACCATGGAGACATGGAGGCTAGCAGTACAGAACAGCTCTTGAATGAGTGCTAGACGAGGCCCCTCTCATCCGAACCATCCCCATCGTGCGCAATCGTACACAAATTGAGAATCCTGAATTTTTAATATAAAAAATAAAACAAAAAACCTATTTTTACGTTTTAATCATAACGTAACGTTTGAAACTTTTGAAATATATAAATTAACAAATGTTAAAGATTTGTAACAATTTAATTACTAAAAACCAAATGCATAATTGTAGGTGTAGAACGTATGTACATACATATTTATGTGTTTGTTTTTATGCGCTTGAGCCATCCATCGATTGACGGTGCTGCGGTGCGAGCTGGTCAGAATGCTCACATTAATATTTAATGAGCATTTTTTCTAGTACACATTAGTATGGAATGTATTCCCAGCATTACACGTAATTATATTGCAAAAAATATGTATCAGTTACTTATATTATAACGTGATGATAGATTTGGATGCTACATATAAATAATAGCCAAGATGGCCCAGATGATAGAAGTGATATACGCAACTGAGACGTGGATAGCAGGTTTAAATTTGGGCAAATATCACTGAGATTTTAGGTTCTTAATTTAGTTTCTTAATTTATTAGTTTATAATATAGCTCAAGTTTTGCGTTGAAGGAAAATATCGTGATGCCGAAGGAGCAAGCGTGTGTCAGATGAAACCAACCAGCCAATGTAAGCGTTGTGGAATAAGCTCTAAGCTGTCTGCTCAAAAAATAGAGGAGGCCCTGCAGGACACGTAGGGGCTGTTACAAAACATTCTTCCACGGTAGTTCTGTACATGCATATCGACGACATTAAACGATACTTAATGTAATTTTCATCCACCATAATATATTTTTATTCGCGTAATTAAAACTTCTCGAGTGTTCTATAAATATAATGCATTTTGACATAATCGATTGATGTGCTTAGAATTTTATAAAAATCTCCTTATTTACGATGAAGTAATAATAAGCTAAATTATACATACTAGTTTTGGATCCCTGGTGCCTGTAGTGGGTAATAAGCCTATCAAATCATAAGCATAAGCTTACCTACATCATATATAAATATGATGTAGGTATTTACAAAAAAAATAGTAGCTCATTACAATAAAAAGTGGATATCGTGAGTTTAAATAAGTGAAAATAAAAACAAAAAAAATTAAAGCGGAAACAATTCCACATAATTGTTTTGGTGTATATATGTGTGTGATGTTCAAATGTCTTACTGGTTGATAATAAACGTAATCAACAATTTATTGTAATTATCATTTTATATAATTTTATAATAATTATGGTTAATGTCATATTTCTATAATTGGTTATAATTATCAACAGGTAACAATAGAATTATAACATATGTGTGAGTATGTGTTCCTATTGGTATGCGGCGTCGTAAGCCCGCATAATATCACATATTTTTCCTATAGAGGCACGTTGTTATATAAAACAGTTTAGCGTAACACTATAAGCCATAAATTTCAAGAGAAATATTGACATACTAAAATTGTTGTTTTTTAAATTATTCTTTAATAATAATCATTGTGTCTAACGAATTAAAAATAATTGTCTACACAAATCTGAAGTAAATTCAAAAGTTCATTAAACCAGATAAAAGACCTTAAGCATCGAAAAGGAAGCGCTTCTGCATTTCACATATGTTTTAAAGCACGTGGTTTAATTCAAAATTCTTACAATTTATTGAGATTATATCATTATTTTACACAATAAGTTTAATGTCGTCATTTGTAAACAGCCTACGGTACACCAGTTCAGTTTCCCTGTTATAAAACATAACAAACACAAAATATCTAAAGATAAAAACATCTTTATCTATAATCGACGTATGACCGATAACGTGAAAATTTTAATTCAACTGACATTTTGATTATCTCCTCCATTCAAAGATATAAATACAAAAATAAATATGTTACTTTATATCGAATCAGTGTAAATCCCAATAACCGGTAAAGTAGTACTATGCGGGCGTAATGTAAGCATTTTATGTTAATTGACGCAGCCGATACCGAGGCTTCTATTTCAAAGATATCACTGTAATGTACTTGTTGGCAAAGCGTGTACCCATCTACGACACCGACATCATTTAAGACTAGTATTAGTTCAACGGGTACACTTCCACACGCGTAATGAGATTGTAAAGCGCTTGTGTCTAGACTTGCAATATCCTTAGACCAACCCATTTTTTTTTGTCTTTGGAACACCAAATATTTAAATATAGTATTCAAATTAAATAATGATTTTAGAATTTAAAATGCCATGTAAGAAACTAATTCGAAGCTCGCCGCAGAACATGACCATAAAATATAAGAAAGTGATATGCGTCATTAATTACAATAATATATATATGTATATATATATAATGATTCTGCAAAGTGTTTGTAATTGAGTTAAATACTGGTTTTAATTGTCTATACATGTATGGAAATTAAACTATATTTTACAGTGTCAAAGGGACCTGTGGTAAAGATAGAGCTTTTTATTATAGAGCTTGAAGCACAATAAATCACACCAAACTAGAGATTGATATATAAGTTACAACTTGCTACCTGTTTTGTTAGTCTATCCATCAATCTATCCCTTATCAACATTTTAAATTACAGATTTTGAGGTCCTGGGTTCAAATCTGAAGTCGGATTCAAGGGGGAAGACAATTCCTCGAAGGTATTTTGTGCATCTAAGAAATATAACAGACCTTGAACTGAACCTGTGTCCTAAGGTTTTATTAAATTATAAAAAAATATGTTATTTATCTTAGTTATGCTGTTACCCCCCGGTCCCGACGACCGTGGCGCGGCCGTCGACCTTGTGAGAAAAATCGTGTCAGGAAAGCGCTTTCCGCCTGTTTGTAATGCGCTCAACGTGCTTAGGGCTCTACTTTTACTTTTCTTTCATATCATAACAAATATGGTTAAAATTCATCTTGATATTTTTGGAAAGTGTTATATATCAGAATTTGTCCATAATAAAGAGTATTATTTTTACTAGATTGTCGCGACTATCCTTATATCTCGAAACTACTTAAAAACAACTAGTCAAACGCACAACAATTATAAGACAATAGTTACATAATATCAAGTTTTTGGTAGACTTCATGAGTATGATTTTTAAATTTGAAATATTAAGGAGTTTCTTTAACTTTCATGCAACATAATATTTACAAATTGAATACAGTTAATATATAATTTAGTTAAAAAAACAGGTTACCACCTTCTACCTACTAAGCGTATAATCTTCTACAATTGATTTTAGTATAAAACTACATATATAAATACTTCTAAAAACTTTATAAGAGCTCACTTGAATAAAGTATGTTTTGATATTGAAACTTTGTTAGTTCTTATTGTGAAACAAAGCCAACCAAATCGGTTCAGAGTAGTGACAGCTCACTCGCGGGATGCACGTAGAAGCGCTGTCGTCAACAGACGTCCGGCGGCCGAACAAGGCGCTGTAACCAAATAGAGCAGCTCGCCGTGCGGGAGCATTGCGTCCGCGTACAGAATATTAAACATCGCGACTTGAATCGATACCAAAGAAATCCTCCCGACAATGTTTTGGGGTGTTCTTGCTATTTTGAAACACCTCACATCTCTGTTAAATCAGAATCGTAATGAAATACATTTCTGTGTAACGTAGCTGTAATAGACATACGCTCGGATATGTATAAGGAAATATAAATTAAATCATCTCATATAATTTCTTGAGTTAACATTTGTTATTAAAAAATATTTAATTTAAAAACATTTTTATATTTAAAACAACCGTCATAATATTATATTATATGATAGTCAAAATTCGTATATATTTATATGGCTATAAATTAAATGAAATTATTGAAAATACAGATGTATAAAATTTGCGTTTTTGTCTGGTTTAAGGTCAGTATCCAAAAACATTATAAAATTTTAGGCGTAATATAAAAAACCGGCTAAAATGTAGTTGACTACTTGATGAACAGTTGTTGTTTTTTTACTAAGACATACTAATAAAAATACTATTTTATTTATTGCTAATATTGTATGAATACTATTGAGACAGCGTATTATGTCAAAGCAGTCGGAGAAAAAATATTATCAGTCAGAATGCTTATAAAAACTAATAATTATGAAAAAAAATTGTTATACAATATTTCTAGATATCATAAAGAAAAGTCTTCCTAATTATCTGTCTTATATGTTTTTAGTTCAATTTATTTACCACAGCGTATTGATTATAATCAAAATAAAACAAAAACTGTGACGCTTTTTATGTTTAGCTGAGAGACGTATCTGGCTTTTCATTAGCATAGAACACACACGGAATGAAAATTAAATGTGTGTGAAATATCGATCTCGCATCATTCGAAACTTCATTAATATTAATAAATAAAACTGAAATATAAACATACGATAAGAATCGCGCAGTTCTTAGTTTATAAGATACTTTATAGTATATTTAAATATTCATTTAAAAATAATATGAACCAATACGAGTGTTCTGATACACAATTAAGAAAAATAACATTAAATAGAAAAAATATATATATGTATAATGTGAAAAAATTGCAAAAATAAAACGATTTATAATGTTAATGTAAATCCATCCATCCAATCCATTTACAAGGTCTTTAAAATAATATAAATATAAAAAATATATTATTTAACGGACGCGACAAAAATTCAACCATACCATTGACAATGAATTTGAAGCTCTTTGAACAATCAGACATCTATCTATACTAATAAATTAGGAAATCTTTATAATGCCTAACTGAAAAAAGTACATAAAACGTAAACCTTCTAGTTTTGTATATAATAGAATTATATAAGCTGCGCTTCTCAGATAATCTGGAAGTTTATACTGTTCTAAATAACGGTATAAGGATCACAATATAACAATGACCCTAAAGAGACTTGCATACTGCTAGTTTAGGCTTTGTACAATTTCGTTTACCACCAAACGTCAATTGTACTCTGTATTGCTGTGTTACGGGTCGAATTGTGAGTGAGCCAGTATAATGACAGGCACATGGGATATAACATTTGACATCCTGTACGACGGCGGCGTATTGTCGGTGTAAAGTTACCTTAAGTTAGCCTATTTGTGTATTCCTAACACACGTTAAAATTGACAATTATTAATAATAGGAGAATAAAAAATAATACTTTGGCTGGTGTATAATTGTACAAAACGGTGTATAAAATATTAAAAAATTATGTTTATTTAACTAACTATAATCGAGGATTATGATGTTTATCGACGACAAGTGTTTGTTCAAAAAGTTTAAATAGCTATTGATTAATTAAATTTAATATTTTTTTGATTTTAAAATTAATAGAAAGTTATTGTATCATTTTTGGGTAAAAACTATAAAGCACATATGTACTTCTTTATTATATCTACCTTGGTTTTTAATATTAATTAAATTTGTCATTACAATATTTATATAATTATTTTAATTTAAACAATAGGTTTTATCTTAGTTCAGTTTCTGTTCATCTAATTAATTGTATACGAACTGCCTTTTGCATGCGGCTTCACTTTTCATATCACCCGTACTTATTTGATCAAGATAAGAAGTCCACATCCGTTCGTCTCCAAATAATCTGTATATAAGTAACCCTAATTAGGTAAAAAAATGGCAATTAAAAAAGCCTCAAGCTAGTTTTAGTGTATCAGAATAATTACAGCTCAACTCGGTCTCATAACACATCGGCCGGTAAATCTAACTAGATCTATGAATTAGATTATATCGCTTGAATTATTTATAAACGCCTTATAAGCCCACATCGATGCTGTTATATATTTGATTTTAAAAACGCTAGGAATGTAAACGTTCGATTTCTGGAGTCGACTAATAAATAACGTAAATACTAAAAACGAGGCAAAAAAATTACTCTCAGCAACTCTAATTAATATTAATTAATTTACTATTTATTATTCCCCGGCAAGTTAAGAATGTCGGAAAACTCTATGTTTTTAATAACACTATAACAGAGTCGCGTGTGTACATGAAATGTGTTTTTTAAGATTAGTAACTTGCAACGATATTGAAAAATAGATCAATTCTCTTTCAATTGTTTATACTTGTCGTGTGGACACATATTTTATTTTTATTCTAATAATAACACATACCTAACGTATAGGATACTTTTGTACCAGGATAGAACGAGTTTTTAGGTGGTAAAAAATGTATATCATCATATATATTATATTGAATGACCACGTGACCGAAGATGCGAGAGCAGCTCGTATCACAGTTCAAACAAAAAATCACTGATTTATATATTATTAGTGATATCCTTAAATTTAAATTATCCGATACGACTCGCGCGCCACCTGTTGTTATTGATAATACTTATATTTATACGAATAAATACCGAACGAACAGTGAAACTTTAATTTATATATATATATATATTAATAGAAAATAATTTGATAATATTATTATACGCTACCATGAGGATGGTGGTTTTTCGATTTCCGTAATTTATACTTATTTAGTTTCGTAGAATTATTGTTTATAGTTATATATATAAATATTAATGGTGATACCCTTGTATGTTTGTATGTTAACGACTTTTGTAGATACTTTAAGCGAGAAACTGAATTTTTTTTTGTTGGTTTACGATAACTTTAATTTAATTACGTAAATGAAACGTTTGTGTGACACATTTGTTTTTAATTATTGAAATTAAAAGTTTCCTGTTACATTACTACAAGAATTGTATAAGTAGTTCAATTAGAACATGTTGTAATAAGTAGCGAATCTTATTTTTTGTCATTTTAGTGTATCGAATGTTCCCTGGCCATATTCATCAGTCGATAGTCAATTGTCAGACAGATACTTTGAGTATCTTCGAAACATAGAAAAATATATGTATATGATTGACTTTTAATTGTATAATGTATGTCAAATAGTTAAATGCAATATATAATACAAAACAATGTAATTTATATAAATATATACCAAATTTATATTAAATTTAAATTAATCTTGTCTTTTTTTTTTAAAAATACATTGCGTACATTAAAAAAAATCAACACAATTAATAGGATTTCTGTAATGGACTAGAATTTTAAGAGCTGCACTTATTTATAATTTATAAAAACTCGTAAAAATAATAAAAGGAAATAACGAGTTTTAGAACTGAAATATATTGCGAGTAAATCATTAATTGATTGGCAAAAATATGATTTTATCTTCAAAAATGGCACATTCCATACTTAGCTCCATTGACAGTGTGCTCACGTAGAAGCGTAAGTAATCATGAGTATATATCGCTACCGGACTTCAGTCTACGAATACTTGCTCTCGTACACGAGAGACGAAATTGTCTTTAAAAAAACGCTAAAATGTAAATGTGTGTGTAGCTTTAAATAGATTTGTTTATATTTCGTATCGATTCGAAATTTAAATTGATTTGTATTTTTTTTCGTATTATTTTTATTCTAGCATCTTCCGATACGTATACCGGGATAAAAAACTTCTGTATATCTCTCCCCTAAATATATTTATGTGAAAGATCACGACACGTTCCATTACTACGTTGCTGTATTAAAGACAAATCATAATCATAATTTAACTGTATTAAATTAACATACCTTTGTTGTTTAATTGATGAAAAAACTACTAAGTTCTTGTTACATTTTGAATCATGAGTGATCATTCTAACTTTTTTAAATGTTGAACCGTCAATATACAAGATCTTGACGGTTCAAAAGAGTTTGTAAGAGCCTACTTGAATAAAGTATATTTTGATTATGAAAATAAAAAAAATCAAAATCACTTACTTTTTTATTGTCAAATTAGAAACTTTATCTTCATAACAAAATAGTTTATTGGTAAGTTTTATTAATATAATCCGCCGTTTTGGGACTAAATCCAAGTGTGTGCGCGTATTCGTTTAAATTATATCGCGTATTTGTTTTGCTATTTCGCAAATATGGTCGATCATGTTTTTTTTATCAAAAACGCATTGAACGATAAGGATTCTTTAATAGGAAATTAAGGAAATATCAATATAAGTAATTATTTAACACATATTTTTGTTTGCGCTTATTTTAATTGATATTCTATACCGTTACAGCCCGCGGCTCTGTGCTCGGTGTATTAATAAAATACAAACACTTTATAATATACTAATAAGTTTTTATATTAAATAATTTATATTTCATCTTTAAATAATTATGCATAGATATACTACTGATGATTATTTCTTTAACATTTATTTCTTATTGACAATTTAAATATTAATGATGTATTCATTAATACTATTAATTTATTGATATTTTCTTTTACGTCAATTAAATTAATGTTTAACTTATAAATTTTAAATTCTATTAGTAACGAACAAATGTCGGGTGATTATCAATGAAGAGATATGCTTTATTATTTTTGTAGTTTATAAACAATCTATTACAAGTTCGATATACAAATTGGAGGATGAGTTAATTATTTAGGAATATCACTTAAGCTCAGGATATTTAAAAAAAAACAATTTTAAATGTAATTTTGTCCCGAAGTCGTAACGAAAGTAGTGACAGTTACTTTGTGCAAATGAAGTACGTCTAGAAAGACAATGCTTCAGTAAATAGAACGACTATGTGAAACGCAGGTGCAGTGAAAATGTCCGCGTTCGGTGGCAGTGAAAACAAACAGACATACACATAAACAAGGCACCCGGACGTGCGTCGTTGCGTATGTGCGGCCCGTCGTGCGTAGAAAGTGTCGTGGTGCGGGCGTTCACACTTCACGATACGACAATTGAATTAAGTAAATATAAAGATCAAAAGGAAAAAATCTCGAGGAGATTCCGTACCAATTTCCTTACAAATTTTGTCCATTCGGATGAAAATTTGCATAAATTATCTATATATATATCGACACCAATGTGCATTTGAGCACCTTGGCAGAATAGGCTCCTAAACTTCTCCTAGAGAGAAACTTTAATTTTTAAAGATCATAGTATAAAACAGGTGTAATTAAATATATGATTCCATAATTTGATGAAATTGAGTAAAAGATTTGCTGCTGATTGTAATTATAGAAAGAAACAATAGCAGTCTGATTAGTCATTTTATTAAGGTAAATATATATAATCGAATATGTTAGGTATAAAATTTATACTTATTTATATGAATACATATTTATAGAACTAATCGAACTAAATCTATCGTAGAGTGTAAAGACGATCCAGGCCACAGCGTACCTGACTGTCGCACTGAGCGTTATATATTACCATTGTAAGACGTGGCCAAAGCCATCGAATACCTAATTATGTTGCTGATTTCTAGATTGGAGAAAATTACTATCTAAACTTACATACCAATCTCTCTAAGGCATACAAAAGTGGAGACAAAATAAAAAAAAGTAAATAAATAATTTATAATTTATAATCTTTATTAAGTATAAACGTTTAGTAACGAGTTTCCTTTTCAACAAATACATTTTGCACACGAGTTATATGTACATCTTAGGTAATGCACAGGATACGTGCTAGAAATGGTAACGACAATTCCATTCATTATTTCTCGCCGTTCGTCGGTTGTCTTACAAATCGAGCAAAAATTCCGAAGCGACTGTACGACGCGTTTTCAACGCGAAAACCCTTAACGCGTCAGACTGGAGTAAACAAAAGGTCGGACGTTCGCTAAAAAGGAGCGCGTGACATCGAGACGAGGCAGCAAAAAGCGCGAATGGATGCAATAACTCAAAACTGGGTATACATCAGTAGGTAAGTTACGCTGGCGTTTTTACAGACGCTTGTCACCCGTCAAACCGTCCTCGGGCTCATGATGGGCCGACTTCGATGGATGCCTGCCAACCTCCTTTCCGTGCATACAACATCATATATCCAATAAACAAAAGCGAATAATACATTTTATCCCGGCGCGATAAAGTCGCGGATGGACGCTCGTGCACGATGAGTTATCGCATTGCGCGATGCCGTCGATACCGAGTGGTAGTGTTTTTTTTGCCCTCAGCGACCTGGCGGGCTCAACGGAACTGACTGGCCTATTGTATGTTAATACTCGGCCGGATTTTGTTCGGGCTCAATTATATTATGAAGCTTAACCACACGACGAAAGTCAAAAGTCACCCGGGTGTCTTTTGTTGCGGGGCGAGGCGCGTGTCGCCTGCGCCCGCGCACCGCACTCTTAACTTGCAGCGCAAACGACGCCAGTGAATCGACAAAAAATACAGTTATTAACCAACTGTGTACTTATCGGATACCAAAGTCTTTGGGAATTACAATAATGACTAAAAATAGCTGTTTATTACAAATATCATCGTAATATTTTTTTTATAATCTTCGAATGACGTAATTTCAAATTAGTGTCATTAAAGTAATATGTTGCTCATTCATCTCTGTCGAAGATCATCCGTGCAACTCTTAGCAAAGGTATTCTTCAGCTATGATATATATATATATATATATATATATATAATGGCGTTGTCTCAGCAGGCGACGCATGTATGTTTTTTACCTATTAAAAAATCACATCCTTGACATAGAAGTCGTTAATGGACATTATCAGTGCCGTAAATAAATTATGTATACCGCCTAATTAATTAGCCGGTCGGGTATTGGCGGAATTTTATTGATTTTATTTTATCGCGTCTTATAAATATTGATATTTTATATCTTGACTAAGCTTTATCATCTGAAGATCTCTAAAATTTAGGCGAGATTGTGAGCTGCGTTATTTATTATGCAATATGCCTTTCAAACTACGGCTCGTTCCGTGAGAGGTAATGCACAAGCAAGTTTATGTCACGTGTGAAAGTTATTTACCTGATTCTAAGTTAACTGCGTATAAATAAACACGATAGCAACGTAGCGGAGAGGACGTCGATAAGCCCCGACGGCAGATGCAGGCCGCGTCGCAACCAATGCGTACGGGAACCCCAAAAATTTTGTAGCAATCGGGATAAAACGCACATCAAAGCTGACCGCGGCCATAAGTTTCGATATTTATCGCCTCGCTCCTACACCGAGCAACGTAAAAAGGTTGGCCCGTGATTGAAAAACGAAATGTTCTCACACAAAAAAAAAAAAAAACGTGACCAGATACTGGCATCGTATTTATGAACTATTCTGATTATAGAACGGGTGGTTTTATTGAAAAATCTCTATAACGTATCCAGCGATTCGACACGGATTAGTCCCAGTTATTTGGCTACTGTTAGGTTCTCTTGATTCTAATATATTGGCCGTTAGTGTGAATGAGACCACGCACTAACCGGCTTCGATCTCGGCGTTCAATCTCCAAATTCGGACTCGAGTCTATATTAAGCGATACAAATGTAGGCATTTGAATATGATTTGCGTAAATATGTCACTTATGATAGAGTAATGCGACAGCGACATGGAAGGTTGTTATACCTATCACAACCGGCTCCGGAGAGACGACTATTGTAAGAAAATATTCAAATGGTACACTTAATAATGTATGCTTACTTTCAATTATTGACAATTATTTAGACATAACAATACGAGTGCTAGGTATGCTGTTGTATTATAGTGAAAAAATAAATAAAGTAATATGAATAAAATAGTTTTTAATTTGACAATATGGGTCGCGGATATACATATACAATAAATTGTATACAAAGTTCCTTTCAAAAACGTAAATGAGAAATTATAGTGCGGTCCCAGATGATAATCTAATCAACGGAGATATTTCTCGTGGAATAGTCAAAGAGCAATCAATTAATAGCCGGTATAAGATTGTAAGCGGTAATGTAAGCCGGCATCACGCTGCGACTCCGGCTCAATTTACGACGCACCACGACCGCGCGCCGAATCAGCCTAGATTGCGGCTAAACATGTTACAAACTGGACCCCATTACAACGATATTATAGATTTTGTTGTTTGCTCAATTTATTACCAATAAAACGGTTGTTTGACGTTCTAGAAATATGGTCAAAAGTAATACTCAATGATCACGCTTACATCATATAATTTTTTAATACATACTTATCCGGTTATTGGTTGGCGATTGTTGTTATATGTATGTATAGGTATGTCGAGATTTCCAGCATATATTATTTATATAAAATACTTAATTTATTCCTTACCCTGAACAATAAAAGTACACCTTGAATTAAAAACTGAAATACAATAGGTACCTAGTTGCCCTTAGCAGTGACCCCGCGTCCCCTATTTATTCATCAAATATCGATTACAATTCAAATTAATTCGATTCACACGATCGACAATGACCATTCGCTTGTACCTATAACGGTCGACTCTTACGAGTATACCTTCGTTTACTGCGTTACTTCTTACAAGCTTCGATCGGCTCAATAAATATCACATCGCCTCGACATATGGGTAATTTGATAGCCCTAGTGACCGGTGGTCACTATTTCCACCTGCTCAGTCATCTCGTACATACAAATTTGTGGTCATCGATTCTCTCTCGCTCTATTTGGTGGTGTGTGAAGGAGATGAAAGAAGTCCCGTTGGGAAGGAGCGAAATTTGTTTGTAAGAGACAGTGTAGGGTTGAAATCTGATAGTTTTGTGCAAGTTATAGGCTCAGTTTGATCGCTCAATTACGGATGTTTTGTCGCCGGTGAAGGAAGTCGTAAATATATCGAATGCACGCACCGAGAACCCGTGGAAAATTTATTTGCATGTACGCAATGATCACGGCGTAAACAATTTGAATAATACCACTTCTTCCTACGCCTTACATAAGATATTCGATGAATATTTAATTTTTTAATACCTGTAAAAAGTAACCGCTTGTATATATCCCAATGCTGGACTAAGTCCCCCATTCAGGTTACACTACGCTGTTTCAATGCGGGCTGGTGGATACACGTGGCTGATTTTCATCCACCACAAACAAGTTTCCTCAAGATGTTAATCTTCACCGTGGAGCACGAGAAGAATTATAATCACAAATTAAGCACATTAAAGCTCAGTGCTTGCCCAGGTTTGAACTCGGAACATCACGTCTCGCATTGAATATAATATTCATAATGATATTACTATATGAAGATTGTTCAGTAAACTTCATGTACACACTGTATACGAATTGACGGAATTTAAAAACGGTAAGCAAGGTGATGGAGGCAAGTGTTCCGGGAAGTGCAGCGGCGGCAGTAGGCGCAACATTCGATGTGGACACCGCACACAAGGCTAATTAAACATTCTTTGTCTTCGCTCTGCTTGTTGTCGACTGTTCAACGATAGATTATGTAATCACAGACTCGCCATTGAAATATAAAAGTTATAATAACGTATTAAATTCTGATTTAAATATTTTCTAGAACAAGAAAAAAATAGATTATTGTTTTTAAAATCTATTCTCTACTTCACAAATTATATTGAAATTTGTAAATGTCTGTTGTCTATTTAAGTTAGTTTCTAGTCAATAATTATAATACAGTAATATAATTACTAAGCTATTGTATTCAGTCAGTGTAAAAATGTCGGTAAGTACTATGATTCACTTCTACACGTATAAACTCGAAAGTCACCACAGGACAGGATCGTGAAATGTCAGAAAATGATATGCGACATTGACTATAGTAATTACAACGCTTAAAGGATACACGTATCAAAATTGCATAACACGGCATGTTGGTTTAAACTTTTCATAAGTGATATACAACGTTAGTTCTTATGTAATAGAACTGCAGCATATTATAATTATGATCAGTCTTTTGAATCAACTTCAAAAAAGGAGGAAGTTCTCAGTTCTGTCGTAATTTTTTTTATGTTTGTCACCCGTTTTGGACAACTATTTTTTGTTTGGGAGGGTACACTTTCAGTTTGGTCCTATTTGTTTAAATATGAAGAAATAATATTATATTGTTACCCCTAAGGCTGAAAAAATCGATTTTGTTTTTAAGCATATCATCTCATTTGCCTTCTCGTCGTTCATAAATTCTCATATAAGTGTTTAATCTATGAACAACTCGGCAGCTCAAAGACATGCAGTGTTTGGTGCATGCGGCAGTGTTTGCTCCCGTATCACAGTACAATGTTATTTGTAATATCGGCTCCACTGTCACATGTGAAAAAACATCAAAGAAAACTTTAGAAACAAATTGTGAATGATATATTGTGAAGTGTTTGAAAAGAATATTCATTATTGGGTTAAAAATATCAGACGTTCGGGCTTCTCTTTAACATCTATAAATATTTGGAAATAACAGAACAGTGTTTTTCCCTTGAATAAGATATTAGAAGAGGTTTGAAAATCCTTAACATAGATAATTTTTTTTTAAAATGTCATCTATGTATTGCCGTTGTACTTTGGCAGTAGAAGTGAAAGAGTAGGGAAGAGCTGAGAGACTCGCACAAAA
The DNA here is from genome assembly GCA_905147175.2 of Nymphalis urticae. NCBI lineage: Eukaryota > Metazoa > Arthropoda > Insecta > Lepidoptera > Nymphalidae > Nymphalis > Nymphalis urticae. Next base: position 8,810,833 of record LR989987.1, on the reverse strand, counting down.
ATCGAATTTTATATTTATATTTAATTCGAATGCTAAATTTTCGGAACTATAATAATAACCACCTTTTCAAACCTCGTATAAATTAAACAGGAAACAATACTTTTTAAAATTATATATTATTATTTTATATAGTTAAATTTGGAAATACGTTCTTAAAAAGCATGTAAGGTATTAAATATTAAAATTCGTATCAGTCATCCCTCGGTTTTTAATTCGGCAAAGCAAAATGTTTTTACTCGTTGCGTTCAATAAGCAATATCCATATAAAACTCGTCGCGTGAAGATTAGCTCATGGAATCGGATAAAAGGCGAGTTATTAAAGCGCTCGACGTACGCTGCGATAGGGAAGTATTTATATTTGGAGGAGACGTGCTCCGCCTCGCTGCCACCGAGATGGATCATCCACATTTACCGAGATATGAATTTTAGAAAACCGTATGAAATTAAAGTATTTTAACTAATCCTAACTAATATTATAAATCCGAAAGTGAGTTTGTTTGTTGTTTGTTACGACTTTAAGCCTAAACCACTAAACCGATTTTCAAAATTGTTTTACCAATAGAAAGCTACGTTATCAGTAAGTAACATGGGCTATATTTTATGCCCGTATTCCCACGGGACCGGGAACTACGCGGGTGAAGCCTCGTGCTTAGCTAGTATTACAATATATTACAATATGGTCTGCCTGCTCAGCTTTGCACCTGGATTGCCAGCTTCCTACACAAGCGCAGCCTTCGTGTTTTAGTTGATGGTTGCGCTTCACAATTCTATGTAGTGAATGCTGGGGTCCCCCAGGGATCTGTGCTATCTCCCACTCTGTTTCTTTTGCATATCAATGATATGCTCTCTCTCGGGAACATTCATTGCTATGCAGATGATAGTACAGTGCATGGTGGATACCACGGACGCGCAGTGGCTGGGCGAGCGGAAATTCAGGAGAGGTGGGAGGATCTTGTCATTGAACTCAATAGGACGTTAGAGCTTATCGCCAAATGGGGCTCAGATAATCTTGTTGAGTTTAATGCCAAGAAAACACAGGTATGCGCTCTCACAGCAAAAAAGTCACCATTTTCCCCTCTTCCCTCCCTCTGTGGCACTCCGCTGGTGATACAAAGCAAAATCGCCATGCTGGGGATGGACGTTCGCTGCGACCTTAGTCCAAGGGATTACATCGAGGCTGTGATAAAAACAGCTTCACGGAAACTCGGAGTTCTGAACAAGGTGCGGCGTTTTTTCACGCCACAACAACTGTGCCTGCTGTACAAAACACAGGTACGGTCTTGCGTTGAATATTGCTCGCACCTTTGGGATGGCTCCGCTAAGTACCTTCTTGAGGCCGTGGACCGGTTGCAGCGACAGTTCGCATTATTGGCGACGTAAAGGTCACTAACACCCTCGAACCTTTACAATTGCGTCGACAGATAGCTGCGTTGAGCGCTTTCTATCGACTGTATCACGGCGAGTGTTCCGAGGAATTATTTTCCCTAATTCCTGCTTCCCCCTTCCTTCACAAGTCCACGCGTGCTGGCTCTCGATGTCACGGACTAACTGTGGCATCAATTCCATCGCGCACAAAGAAATTTGGCAACTCCTTTCTTTGTCGCACTTCTAAGAAATGGAACTCCTTACCAGCTCACGTATTCCCCTCCTCTTACGACCCGGGTTCCTTCAAACGAGGCGTGAAGAGGCATCTTGCGGGCTGGCAAGGCGAGGGCGGCTAGTGCAGAACCTTCTTCCCGACTGTACTGGCCGTCCTCGCGTTTGGACTCTACTACCACTTAACATCAGGTGGAGTAGAGTCATTTGCCCTCCCGGCAAATATAAAAAAAAAAAAAAATATTTGGAAGCGGTTGCAATATCATTTACCGATGCTTTCTGTTTTCATTTCAAATTTGGAATGTGTAATACCTATCAAAGATTTTTAGTAGAAGGATATGTTCCGATACGGCATAATTGGAGAATGGTGATTATAAAATGACATGCCTTTAAAGTGGCTGGGTAAAGGTCTCTTGTCCAGTTAAGGAAAATTATACGGAGACTAATCCACCACGTTGTCACAGGTGGATATGCAATGTAATAAAGAAATTAAGATAATATCAAAGATTCATTCAAAACCTATTTTTTAAGATATTTTACTACAGAATACAAGACAAATCACAAATTAATATTGTGTAATTTATTTTGGTTGGTAAATTCTATAAAAATATTTAAAAATTACAATATTAATAATTTTATTGATCATTAAATATTCTTCTTTGTTAATATTTTACACATTGAACGTTAAAATGTGTCACTGTTTTTATTTTCTATTATATTGAAAAATATTTAAAGTTATAATCATTATTTACTCAGTAAGTCGAGTCCACGGTAGTACGTAGTACAATATTAAGTAGCGTCGTCAGGTCTTAAGACAATCTTAAAAAGTCAAATATGAGCGTCGAGTTCTTTCTTCAAACACTCAAACGCAACCTTCGCTTACGCGCAAACACTTAGCGAATGAGCCAAATGGATTTCAATGTTAGATAAAACATAGGCCCTACGCGTACAAACGACAAAAAATATTACCTTCACACAAGTGTAATCTTCGCATTTAAACGGTATTTGTATGTTTAAAAACCGGTCCTGCTTCTAAGGCTCCAAATAAGTGTCTCAATATCTACTTCGTTGAACTCGTGATACGTTTTTAATGAATAAAATTGGTTATTCGCTAAACCGTAATAAAACTATATATTTAAATATTCGTTATTTCAATTTTATATATATGTACATATACTAAGTGTCGTAGTTCGTAAAGCAACGATGATGATAAGCTTGATAAAAAAAATGAATGTAATTTTTAATAATACAAAATTATTACGCAATAAGTTTTTAGGTATTATATGTATGTTGAACGCTCTTGATTTATCTCTTTTGTTTCCTTATTAATATTCTGGTGAATTTTACTCAGTCCACTGATAAGTGAAGCGCAAGCACAAATTAAACGTGAGAAAAGTCGTAAAAAAATATTTTTATTATATTATTTAATATCTTAGATTATACATTGTTGCATTAAAATTTTCAGAATACGACTACATAATTCAATGCTTAATCTCTTAAGTTAATAGTTAAAATATAGTGGTGTTGTAAATATGATATATATTGACAGGTTAAGAATGGAATGCGCGTGCGCAGTGGTCAGCCCTCGACCTTGGCCACACCCGCGACAATATTTGCACGTAGACATCCGCAAGCATCGCTTACATTGGAAGCTAGAAGCCACGTACATTGAACTATTAGAAATTTTTTTTCTTCCAACCTCCTACTCAATGCAATGATGCGTTGAACATTACTCAAACATTTTATCGTTTCCGTGGCGCTAATACTTAACCTCACGTCCTGTGTTCAATATTTACGTTCACTTATATGTTTTTTCTTTTTTATCATATAATTTTATTACAAATTCCCTCTATTGCAGTATTATTATTTGATGTTTTATTAGAGATTATACTCATTGAAATACTATTTATTGTCATTGAGATCCTTATATTCGAAGTGTTGACGGTTCGATGTAACTTGATATTGTTTTCGACGTAACATATTACCTAAAATCAGTTACTTTAAAAATATATTAGTTTAAATTTATTAAGTAATAGTAAACATATAACCGGTTAAGTCTGGTTATTAGCAGTTTGTATTACATTAGATAAATCTGGGTGTTTGGAAGACCTTAAAAACGAAGACTTAGAAAAATAATGCTCAACCAGGGCATGGAGATATGTGTAAGTTTAAGTCCAAATCGAGGATTGGCAGCCCTAGATACACCCATTCAGTTACAGTAACTCATTCACTTAATTCATTCACTCATGAGGCATGTTTTTATTATCTCATCTTGCTCGCAGTTTGTTTTTCGGTACATAATTTATAGTTGACAAATTAATGTTCCTGTTTAGCTAGATTTATATTTGTTTTACGTAATTGAATACTGATTAAACTATTCTATCCATTAATAATGTTTTGATGTTCTTAAGTATATTTCCTTATTCGCTCCGACGATAAATACGACTTCAAAGTTGTTGAACAAGATTTAAATTAGTTTTGTTCTATTTGGATCAAGGTTATTTAAGTGTATTGTGGTTCGTTTCGAAATGTGATGACACGGAAATTGAAGCGACAAAAAAATAACAATATTAATAAGTAATAATTAAATTTATTTGTTAGTTTCTATGGACAACTAGATACCGTGACGTTATGACACGATAATATATTATCTTTATCTGCTGTGTTTACTGCTGAGGTGTAAAAATGTACGATCGCTAAACCCGGTAGGTGTAGAATAATCAATTAGATACATCCACAGTGTAGCTGTCGTGTTATTCATCAATCAACCAATAACGTGTATCATTTAGAAATCGTCAAGGCCTTGTTTGAGTTATAAAATTTTACGAGTTAGCAATGGACTTAAGTTACCAAATTATGTGGCAAACAATCGATAGATTTAATGTACCTATTATGTTAATTGCTGTTATCAGAATTAAAGGTAAAACATATGTTCCGTTATAATAGCCGTTATTTCCGAGTAAAGTCGGGTTAAACGAATGTACAATGCAACGTTCCTATAGCAACGCATGCTTGTGTTGACAAACAGTGGTCCGGCCGGCTCGGGAGCGCGGGCGGTCGGCACCTGCTCGGCGACATGCGTAGGTGTGTCTTGATCTACTTTGGTTTCTTCGACGTTTCACGTTGATCAGGAAAATGTATTAAATTGTTATTTATATTGCAACTTTCTTATCGGTATAAATGTGCTTTGAGCATCTTTAGCCCACTGCTGTCTGACTATTTCTTATATAATTACGCATTGAAGCTTGAATTGTTTTATATTTTATTACAATAATTACATGTACATACACGCACATATACACGATACGTACACACATAAGAAACTCATTACACATAAGTGCATAAAAATTTTAAATGATTACAATTTTGAAATTAAGGAGCATATATTCTATACCATTATTTTCTTACAATTTGTATATTACGATCATTAGATTTCGTGTAATAGGATATGTGTTGCGCAAAGGAGAAACCTTCGAACCTTATTAATACTGGGAGCTAAGATGACAGCGGACTCGCTGATATGCCCGTGCCTCGAACTGGCCCGTGGGCGAAGTGTGGACCACATTACACCGTAGTGCGCGATTAATTTTACGCGTGAAAATAATGTTAATGTGTTATCTTATACATTGTTAAATCAAAAAAGTTGGTCGGTATAAATACATAAATTATGATTGAAGCTAATTACAAAAAATATGTATAACTAGTAATGGTTTGTAAATTATACGAGATTCTATTTTTTTAAATGATAAAAATTACTTTTTATACACATAACTGTATAAGTTTTCAATTTCATTCAACAATTGTTGCCACTTTCCATAAAGTATTTTCCATGAATTTATTGATTCTATTGATAATAATTTTGTATCGTTTTTTGTACACTTTAATATAAGTGAGGTTTTTTAATATGGAACTGGAATGGAATATATTTTCCGTCTGACTATTTCACTGTAAATTGGTGGATATGGAATTAAAGTGCACGTCGACAGGATTGTGAAAACAGAAATCTAGCCACAGCCTTATGATGATCTGCTCGACCATCTATTCAAATATAGAATCATCACATTTATTAAAATAATCTAATCTTTTTAAAAATTAAAAAATATATATTACGCAAGATCACTATCAAGATAGTGATAAATCAAATAAGTAGTCTTTCAAAATAGTTTCCATATACATACCTTAAAAACTATAATATGTTAACAATAATTGTTATTGTCATAAGTATTACTTCGAATCACGTTGCGTTATTATGTATAAAAAACAACTCAAGTATTCCGATACATGTGATGAATGTTATTCGCTTACGTCATTACTATTATCATATAAAGGTACAAAACTATTTATTGCGTGGCTCATTACTGTGCAATGCGGTTCGAGTGGTTGACACTAACACTAGTATGATGAAAGTGAACCGCGGGTGTCTGTACGGGTTTACATTTTTTCTTTTGACATTTTGAAAATATATTCGATAGGTATTCTAAAATTTGATTACGTCATCGCTTTGTGTTACCTCTTTTTTAATATATACTCTATATACTTGTTTTTTAAATTATAATATTATTTTGTTCTAATAGTTTAATTTGATTTTTATAAATAATTTAGTCTATTAATGTTTCAATTTTTTATGACATAGACGGGGCGAATATGAACTTATTACGTAACGAGTACTTATGTAATAGTTCACGGTATTTTTTAATTAGAGCACAATGCTGTACCTACAGGTTACACGTTCCGTCCTTGATAGTAAAAAAAGTATGAAGCAAGTTACATAGTTGCCATGTTAAAGTGACTATCGATTGTTTTTTTTTAATTGAAATATAGATGTAAGCGTCTCGTTTTATGCAAGCACTTTTCAATATAAAGTACACCCCACTAAATAGTTTTGTATCGCTAAACAAAGTGAGTACAATTATTCGTGGAGCATTATATTTTACTTTTACATGGTTGTAGGCGCATTGACAGCACTAAAATATAGTACTGTTAATATTTCTTACGGCGATGATGTCAAAATTCTTGATACTTAAAAAAAGCAAATGAGTGTTGAGGTTTTTAGTGCCTCGGCACTCCCTAGCAGCATTGGCGAAGTCTAGCGTTAAGCAAATTATTTAAAATAATTTAATGAGACTTCTATAATTGCCTTGGTATAAATTATTTACATATATATATATATATATCATAATTACTTACTTACTCAATTTGTAACAGAATAAGTAAATATCACGTTTTGTATTTAATAAATAACGTCTATAAAGTATATGCAAACTTTTTTACCAACCTAAAGTACATACTCATGAGTTTTCAGAATCATATCGTAAGACACAATGGTGAATCAATGTTAGAGAAGTCATCATTTTTAATTAGAGGTTTGCTTTCTATTTATATTGACCACGCAAAGATAGAAATTATTGGGCTCTCTTATAAAATTTAGTTATAGTAAAATACATAAAGTTAGAGGTAAGTAAGAATGAAAGTTTTCTTATCAATGACAAGATATTTTACAGTCAGTTTGCGTTAGCAGGCGTAATTAAGTGAACGGTACCACCGCTCGCCGTCACGCCGCGTGCACACTTTTGAACATGTTTTTCGGACCATAGGCTTCATTGCGACCCCGCCTCGACTTTCATTTCAACTCGGGTTAGAAATTTTTTGCCTACATTTTAAAATTTCAGTTAAATTACTGTACTGCTATTTATGGTTATGACCCAGCTGTTCATGGTTAATTTTAATTTGCAACTAGATACCCGTTCCAGCTTTTTTTTATAATAAAAAGGTCAATTCAATAGGGAAAACCGATTTGTAATGTCCTTTGAGGTCATTCATTTGCAATTATAGACACGCTTCGACCTTCGAAAAAACAACGTTGCTGCATTTTTTTCTTAATATTATGATTTTGTAATCCATGTAACTTATGCAGGATAGTATTATCACATAAGCTAGATACAGCTAGAAAGCTTTATATTCAATTCAATATCAGATTAAAGAAAATGTTCTAAAATATAATTATTAGATAAATCTATACAGTTAATTATTGACTATTGGAACGATTTACAGACTTATTATTTACTTTGAAGAAAAAAATGATGTATTGATATTACTAGAACCGTTCGACCACTGTTCAATCAGGTGAAAATTATTTATTTTCTTGATACTCAGATGAGTGTAAAAAATTATCGCTTAATGGAATTTCGCATCCGAGTGGAACTAATTAGAATTATTATTAAAATTAATCACTTTCTGTGGTATTCAAAGTGTTATTAAAGTTGTGTCTTAAAAATAACATTTTAACGTAAATAATAATATGTTAGGCTTTATCCCATTCTTATTAATAACTTAATATATAACTGGGGGTCTATCAAACAATTCTATGCTAGGTTATCAAAGATCGTGAGGTTAGTATTGCAGGTTATATATATTTAATTGTAAGTCGCTCATGTACACAAATTTATTATATAAATATTATGTTTGTTGACTTAAATCTATATTTCGAATCTGTGGTATCCTGACATTTATTTAATTGTGATAATTGATCATTTAAATGGCCTTGTAACGGCCTCCTTCGATTATTTTTGTTTTTTTGATTTTGAAAAAAAAAAAAAAACCATCGATATCTGTACATATCAGTACCGCATTTGGCAGCATTGGGCAGAAATCGAGATGCATTTTTAAACTCGTACTCGTTAGATTAGATGTATAAGTTTGTTGATTAAATGACATTTATTGTTAGTTCTAACTGGTTATCATATTGTTTATCTATTTAAAGTTTACAAATTCCAAAATAATACTTAGTTTCTTAATGTAATAGACGTTATAATTTACAATAATTCAAAAACAAAACAGTTTTTTTATTGCGTTGATGAGCAGGGTTGTCAATTTATTGTTTACCTTGTTATATTTTCTGAAATCAATTATAATTTGAACTCCTAGGATAAAAGTATTTTTTTTTGCAATACATATAAAAACTCAATATGACTAATACAAATTAACAAATACAATTCACAAAAAATCGTAATTAATTGTATTTATAATAACGTCTTCAAATAGTTATTTCAATAATATCGCTTTTATCAATTGCTCTAGTACGACTTAATGAATATTTGAATTGCATAATTCCTTAAGGAAATAATATATAATAAATATTGAAATGTAAGTGTTGTAACCAAATGTACGTTTTGGTAGCCCTGTTTGAGGTGAAGTGTACATTAAGATAGAGACCAGAGGTCGGTGGCCGGAACCTGCGTCCGCGCAACCTAGTGGTCGAGTACGATGTTTGAGAGGCTAATTACGATTTCGCTGTCACGGACTCTGCCCTGCTTAATGTCCGAGCAACGTATTATTATTTAATAAAATTTTTGACCATTTAAAATGAACGAAAGTTTGCATTACAACATGAAGTTTTTTTTGGATTTATTTAACCACAATGTTCGGTACGTTTATATAATTATTAAAACAGGATTCATTTACGCAAAAAACCTAAAAAGTAGACTTACTAACTAACTGTTATTTTTTACATAAATAGGTAGAAAAAAAAGAGAAATATACTTATACACATATAATTTGTTTTTTTTTTAAATAAATGCGGTTTTCTGTTTTCTCAATAGCTTTTAAATCAGTTCAGTCAACAAAACACAACAGGTATGCGTTAAGCAGTTAAAAAACATGTTTAATTAAACTTCAGGTGTGATTAAATGGTCTCGGATCATAAGTTCGCAATTCAACAGTTTGGTGTTAAATACGTAAATTACGCAGAAAATATGTATAGAAAAAATATTTAGAGGTTTCATTATACAAAAACGAATCGAGTATAACTTGTAGTCGTAGTGATATAAATTACCTTTCAGCTTGCATAAATATTTCAATACTTACTTATTTATACATAAATACAATAGACGAATTGAAGAAGTACATATACGTATACTTGTATTATACGCTTTCACAGTTAAGCCACTGAATCGGTTTTGATGAAATTTGGCTTTTTTGATTAAAATAGGCTTTTTTATACCTGACACTTACACCTCTCCTTAACAGGCGAGCTAAGCCGCCGATAATTAGTTGTTTATAAAAAAGAAACAGTATTATTTTATTACAGTTTTATCTATTTAAGTTATACTAATCATATTCTATATTAAAATATGTTGATTGAAGGAAGACGTAGTTTGTTATCTAAGATGAATTAAAGTAACTTAAAGCAATGCTAAATCAATACAAGTACGACAAAGCGAGTTATTGGTTTAATTAAATTATTAACGACAACGTGTCAGTAAATATCGTCAAAGCGATCGTTTTAGGTTAAGTTAAACATGTCGGTACGTGGGCGCTTACACATCGCAAACAGTGATTTCAATTTCAAAAGAAGCATCATAAAAATTTTGTTTAACAAACACAAGTATCGAGGAAAGTTTTTTTAATTTTTATTGTTTTTTTATACACTTCTTCGTTGGCTTAATACTTATGATGGTCCTGGGTTCGAATCCGGACCAATAAAATGACCAAAAATTCTCAGTTACAGGTCGGAGATTGGAAGTTGGTAGTGTTTACACTTGTCTCGGAACATACGTTATGTCGTTTGCCCTGAAATCCCGGTTGTGTCAGATGGCCGTCCATTTGGATTATGAGAGTAAGGGAATAAATAGTACACCACACAGCGCACACTCATGTGTGCTGCATATATCCTGCGCAGTATAGCACAATAGCCTTATTTTCTATTGAGAATAACGGTGACCAGTGGTCGACATCCTTACTAATATTATAAATGCTAATGAATATTTGTTTACTTATTTATTTGTCACGTCGTAACTACTCAACCGAGCATCGAGAAATTTTGTATACACTTTGTTTGGACTACAGAAAAATACATTATATATAGTTTACCTGCGAACCCACAACTCCCTCGCACGAGGGCGAAGTCGCGGGCGGAAACTAATTAAGTATAATTTTAAGGAGACAACATTATATATTAATCTAAGAGAACTAACAAACATCGCTTCTTATAATTCCTTTTTTTACCATTTTTTTAAATGACAACTCAATAAATTTATGAATATATACGCTAATTAAATAATAAATTTTGAAATAATATTATAAAATTTAATCAAAATGCGACGATTTATCAAAACAGAATCGCTCAATTCATAATTGATGTTAAAACTTCCATTATACAATTGCATACACGTATTAGAAAACTCATTTATGGTTTTTTATAAATTACCTTTAACGTAAGTTTTAAATATTTTTTTATATATATGTATATTATGTATCTATTAAATTGATTTGATATCAACTACAAAATATATCGCATTTAAGAGTTTTCTTACTTAAATTTTCTTAGGCGTATGGAATCGAGTAATCTGTAAGGAATATAAAAAAGTGTTTTTTTTTGTCAATTGAAAATTCATATATGTTTTAACATAAAATAAGACAATATGTATCGCTATGTATATCTTGCTTTTATGAATGCTGTTTTGCTAGAAATATAGCCTTACGATTTGATCAACAATACTGATTTCATTACGATAACTAGCTTATAGTCCATGCTCCTTTAAGAAAAGAGGTTACATATGAATTGCTTCTCAAACAATGAGCTATACGAGGCCTTGGTACGACACATGCGTTTTGACCTTTCTGATATATCAACAACGGAGTAGCGCTCCTGTGATGTGAAAGCAAATAATTACTAAGGTCACGCGGATGTCCTCTGCGCATGCGTACACAGTGCATACAATGTTTAAACAATACTTCCGTTAGACGCATACGATCTACATCACATAATGATATTTTATTTTAAGTGTGTGAAACTTATTTTTTAAAGGAAAGCTAAGTAAGGTTAATAAAGTACAGAGCAGGAGGTTTTTTAAATTTTCCGACGGCATATTTTTTACCTAAGTTAAGGTTTGTACAGGATTGGTACCACCCACAAACAGAAATAATTTATATTGCTATGTTCTCGTTTGAATGGTGATTGAGCCAGTTTAATTACAGGAAAAACGGTCGTAGCTTCTTCGACCCCATGTTTGGTTATGCATTTGCTGTGTAATAAGTGAGTGAACAAGTGAAGCTATTGATAGTCTGTTTTAGTTACTAAAATAATTGAAAAATGTTTTGCTTGTTTCGTTGCTAGTAGCCGCTGTGACTGCTATTGGGCATTAGAAAAATCTACTACATAAGATACGTAAGAAAATATATTTTCTTATTTCTATTTTTCTCCACAAACATTTTAAAAACAATTGTGGCTTACCACACATATACCGTTGAACTATTGAAACCATTACAATAAAATAAACTCATGCGCACCTGTGATATACATTTATGTGTCCTAAAAAAACTAAATTATATATTTTATCGCAGGACTAGTTATACTGAGGAATGCCGCGTTACGAGAGGAAGGAGCAGTGACTTTCCCGCACTGATCTCACGCTGTTAGCGCGAGTACCGTTCAAGTTGAAAGGGAGCTTAAGATACAGCTCGCCTTGAGCTAAATTAATTAGAAATATCACGCACAGGAGCGAGTAAACTCATAACATATTTTATGTCGACGCTGCTGAGTAAGGCGCCTGAGGCTATTCGGTCTAGGTCTTAAAGCAATGCCTGTGAGAAGTCTGGATATCATTTGTTTATCTTTAAAGGGACCGAAGCTTTTTATTAATAGGAATGATTTAAGTTTTTACAGACGTAAATGACAACAGGTGGTAAACGCCATTAAGGGATAGACGCATTATAAATTAAAGATAAAAAATCTTTTTCAAAACCAGAGCCAATCCTCATCATCATCATTAATTTTAGTCATAATAAAAGATATAACAACTAGAAATGTCGTAATACTATTCTCTCCTAATACGGTTCTCAGAAAATTGGATAGTAAGGAATCGAAAATTTGACCTAACCGTGGTGGTGTAATTGTTAATTTAAATAATAAAAAAAAAATCTCAAAATATATTTGAAATTTTGTAATGATCTTGTCTCGTTTTTATTTTAAAAACTGTTGCGTTACTAACATTAGTTCTAGGATTAGTATGATAAGTACTGGTTATAAATGTTTGTCGTAACTGATGACAATCATTGACGGATTTAGAAGTCTACCTTGCGGACCGGTTGTTGCGAGGTTACGTAACGCTGGGGTATTGGGGTATACAAGCTTTAAGCGGTGACAAGTTTCCACAACTTCGCACACGATTATTTATCATTGATTAAGACCCTTTAATTAAAAGTTTAAAGATTATAATTATGTATATCAGATATGTACTATTTCTTTACATTATTTATCTGAGCTTCATAATCAGTTACAAGAATTAAGAATTTTAGATATAAATTATAAGATTAAATGTTTTAATAAAAACATTAAATTTATTTGATCTTAAGTTAGTTAACAGTTCAAAATAATTATTTGATGTTTTAATACGAAGCAAAAAAATAAATGGATATTTTTTATAAAATTCAAAACGTTTCCGCGAACGAAACCCGTTCGCCTATTACGATATAAAGTCTAATTAAAAAGACAGTACAGTGTACACGAGAGAAACCGCCAGTCGTAATATAAATCTGTTGCTAGTTAGTCGGTCAGAATTAATTAGCCGTCACTGCTCAACTTGGGTCGTTAAGCCTCCAAACCATATCGAGTCTCCGAAAAATTCTGATTCGTTTTCCAACAAGGGCACACACATCTTTGGTCGACACCAGCTCGCCGTGATAGCTCACACCGTGTAACGCAGAACCGTCCGTGTGAAGGATTTGTGCGCGTGAGCAAAACTTTTGACTTTGAGGAATTAATTGGCGTAACGACGTTTTTAATTACTGGCGTTTTGGAGCAACGCGCACTTACCCGCGACCGCGCTCTTAGAGGCCTGTCGAGATTTTTTGATTGCACTCTTTTGAGACATGATTAATTATACTATAAACTCGGAATTAAAATAAATGAATTAATATAAACTACATTTTAATATCTCTATCGTCGTATTAAAACGCCTCGACTCGCAGACGTATTACATTATCGAAACGTAAATTATGAATTTGGACACGAAATTTCACTTTGTATTTTATCGTTTTGGCTAAATAGTGAAATGGCGATAAAGTTTATAGCTAATCAAATTTAAAGATGATAACAATAAAAAACAAGCACTAGTCGTATATTTATATTTTATTGAGCCAATTTCAGATATACTGTTCTGTTTCCGTTAGTTCTACTTAGTTTTTTGCTAACTATAACATACTAAACTAAAATACGATGCTATAATACAATTTTATAACCGCATCGTTGTTTATTGGTTAGAAAACATTTCGAACGATTCTAATATGTGTGCAACTAAATTATTATCAAAATAAGCCATCTTATTTTATTATTTATGAACGTTTTATGTATTACTATCGTGATATATGTATGAATCGTCATTTAAATATTAAGATTTGTTAATTAGTAGGTGTTAACGTTCTTCGTATTTATTTAAAAGTAAGATAAGACTTTAATACCGTCCAAAGCTATAAGTACAATTTGTGTAAATATTCCTTTGTTAAAATCTATGAAATATAGTATACCAGTAAGACATATTATTTAATATGAAATGGGAAGCTTTTGACGTATTATTGATATAATTTAAAATAACAATATAATAATAACAAAACAATATAGCTTTAATATGTTCCCATTCAAAAGATGACACAGATACTATACATTCGCAAAGAGAAAGAGTATAGTCTCTATATTCTCTTGTTTTCATCTATTCAGATCCTCGCTATCACGTTGGAGCAAAGGGTTGTTTTCTATCGCATTTTGTCGATGGACGCGTCAAGCATATCGTTTCAGGTCATTTCGGTGTTTTTCGTTTCTCTGATAATACGACACGACAACGACGACGAAAACGAAACGTCTTACGACGAAACGTTTCGGGTGCCCGCGTTTCCTTTCGAGCGTCACATACACAAGACAGCCGTCGACTGATGTACTAACTGTGGATGGAATGACTGTTGAAAAAAAAAACAGATTTACGTTTTTGTTTTAAAAGAACACAATTTTCTGTGTCGTTTAAAGGTATCTTTTGCAGTCACAATAAATAAAGCACAAGGAAAGACATTCAAGTATGTCGGAATAGATTTAAAGGAATGATGTTTTTCTCATGTATGATTCCAATTGTATGTTGCCATATCTAGATCCAAGTTCGAATCAAAAAACGAATAAATACTAATATCCCACGAATTTAAAACGAAAAATGTATATACTGAAATATTATAAGTCTGCTCTTCGTATTTTTTTAAGTTATACGCGTGTGAAACCGCGTGCACAGCTAGTTCATAATATATAATATCAATAAATAATACTAAAGGTATATACGGATATAGCCTAGATTTTATCTGTAAAACAAAAGGAATGGTAGGAAGTATTAACGGGTTTTTGTGAGGAAGTATAAAACTGTCTATATCATTAATAATATAATTAGTCACACCGAACATGTCTTGTAGGAAATTGAATTGAAGTGACGCTGTCATTAGTCTTCATTCTCCTTCATTGATCTCGTACAGTTGACGTTAACGTGTTTTATTTTGTAACAAGTATTAACATGATTGTACTTTCTAATTGTATTAATAAGAACAAGCTTTTTGTACGCTAATTAGTTGGTAGATTTATAATGCTTGTTGACCTTTTAAGGCGTCTTGATGCGAATTTATTTTGTGACAAGCTCCGCCTGAGACTTGTTTACGATGTCTGGGGACGTTGAAGACGAAGCATTTTTTTCTACCCCTTGGAGACATTCATTTTATTTGGGCAGTATAGAAAGTATCCTCTATCTTAAATTATTAATAGAGAAACTTGATTGATTGATTACATTAATTTTTACTACCCGCAATGTACGTATGCAACGTAAAAAAATTAAGAAACAAAAATTAACGATTAAATAGTTTTTACGTACAAACATATCTTCGTATGTTATTTTATATGACGAATATTTTCCTCGATTAATTTAACATATTTTAGAATATTTAATTGTCTAATTTTTAATTGACTCACGCATATTTATAATAAAAGCTTCTGATGAAGGTACATAATTTATATTATATACATAAAAAAGAAAGTATCTGTTTATAAAAGTCCCGCTGCTGGGCTAAGGCCTTTTTTAGAGGAAGGTTTGAAGCTTATTCTACCACGCTATTCCAATGCAGGGTGATGGGTAGTATTCCTTCATTGTCAAGCACGAAAAAATTATGCACACAAACCGAACCCGCAATCATCAGTTAAGATCTACTTGTTTTTTTTTATTAAATAATAAAGTAATATTGTGCAGTTGTACATGTATTTTTAACAAAAAAATATGTACGGTTAACAAAACAATGAAAGCCACCGACCACAAACAGATATTAATTCAAATACTTACAATCTCAACCACAAGACTGAACAGTAACGATCAAAAACAGCGAATTTAAAGACAGGTACAGATTACATCAACTGAATCATTCATGTTACAAACACGATTAAACATAAATATTTAATTGATGTGTAAATAATTTATGAAAGCATTAAATACACAATGATGAGCAGTCGGCGCCGGCGCTGTCCATACCGTGAAACTATAAGATGTTGATTATAATATGTCAATAGTTTCATTGAAAATCATTTAAATTATTTGCCTATACGTGGGAGTTTCTTATTATAGATGAGTGATGTGAATTGTGTTAGAGGAAAGCGTTTAAAAAAATGAAATATATATTAATTTCATTATTAAGTATTACTTTTAATTTAAATAAACATATTATTAATGCCATGTGTTAATTAATTTTATTATATTTAATTTAAAACTTTTAATGTATAACGGAGCTCAAATTAAAGAATGTTACGATGAAATTTCATAGGAATGTTAATGTGATTTTTTTTTCTGCATTCCGTTTAATAACGGCCTTTATGTAACACAAAGTGGTTCTCTTTTATCATGTTATCTTAATATATAATATAAGTGTTACGAACTATTTGTTACTAAATATTTTCATCTATATACTGTTCTAGTTATTACCCATGGCGTCGCCCGCGTATAAGAGGGGATGTGTTAGGTACCCTATGTACTTTTCTTTACCTCTAATGTGTATTGAAAATTTAATGACGTCAGAGCATAACAAACAAACAATGTAAACTTCGCATTCATAATAATAAAGTTATGTTTATGAGTGAAAGTTACTCAGTGGCTGGAACACGTCAATCAGAAATGAAGAACTTGGAATCAAATCAGCTCAGTGGCATAAAAAACCAACTGAGGAAACCTGTTGAGGAACTGTCGGACGCTATTCCACTGTGTATCCCAGACTGGAGGGGCATGATGGAATGAGCTTCCAAAGCTTGAAACACTTCAAGACGAAAGTTCGTTAGTTAGTGTCAAACAATGTATCATTAACAAGCAATTCTATCTTACATTACAATAAAAATCAATATCTGCCTGTCTCCGTCATGCGTCATTAAACACGACGATGCTCGATGATATTCAAGTTTCTTCGACTGACGTGGTTGACAAAGTATACAACAAGAACCACTGATAAAATTAAAAACGTTGTTCCCATAATCCACGTGAATGTAATCGCCACTTCCCGTCTTATAATAAAATCACTAAATTACAAAGAAATTCTTGCCATTAAATACGGCTAATTGAGACCAGAATTATTTTAATACGGTCATAAATTAATTCAGTGATTTGTATGTTAAAATGTTTATATAATTATCTTTTTAATTACATATTTAACACATTGACTGCAACTTAAAAAAACTTATAAAATTATATAATAATTTAATAATTAATTCTGTCAGCACGACTGAACTCAATGAACTGATGAATGATGTGTTTTACTCTTGAATGAATGTTTTTTTTTTTAAATGCAAATTTAAATTTAGAAAAAACAGATTATTTGTACGAAATGTACAAGTGATGAGAAATATGAACTTGATCATTTTAAAACTAACCTTACCACGTATTGACATTCCGTTTTTTTTTTGTCTAACTTTTATACAGATTCTATTTGTGACCTACTAACAAAGAAAGTAAAACAAACGTTATGTCGTACTTTCTCGTGTTCGACCGTTATATAAATTAATGTTTTATTTTGCGTAAAATCGTATTCAAAATATATTCAATTAGCGATGAAAGAGAGTAACTTAAATTAAGCCCTATTTACTGCATTATACCAAAATATTTTTCTCAATGCACAGACATATAGTTAACAGTTTTATTATATATGTAACGAGCTTAGGGTCAACGTGACATTCGAAGTAAATATATGAACACAATATTTAAACGAAGACGCCAAGGAGATCCTCTCAAGTACACAGTGTTAGGCATGCGCGTGCCGACATGTTGGCATAAAACGAAATAAAAGCCGGTTCTAGCGCCATCATAACGGCCATTGCAAAATTAAAAGGATAACTATACAGACTGCTTATAGCCATTCAAAAAGTATTTTCGTTAATAATTATAACGAAGCGCCGTAGTAACCAGAGCATTCAAATAAATACACATACATATTTAAATGTGTCTCATTATCATGTCAAACTGTCATCCCAATTTCACCACATCAACCGCACGAGCCTGCGCACGCGCTGAATTGTTGGACTTTTTTCTTAGCGCTCTGAAGAGTCACGAATCAGTATTTAAATGTATGTAAATTTTCACCAAAGATTCACTCCATGTAATTCTAGGGTGAAAGTTTTTTTTAAAGTAAGTATTTCATTCGCATTATGGTAATGAAAAAGTTAAGTAATATTCATGGCATGTTAATTTGACGGTTTATAAGTGTTAAAGGCGCATAATTGAATGTCTGTACTCGTTCACGCCCAACCAGTTATTGGTACATTTGCGGTTCTACTTTTTACGAGTGAATTATGTTTGCGTTTGAAATTATAGCGCTTCTGCTTGCCGTCGACCATTGCCGGACCGAGTTCGCGGTAATGAGATACCGCCCTGTATTACTACTTTCAAATTAACTATTGGCTCAATAGTTACCTGACATTACATTTTTGTACATAAAATCGAATGATTGTCCATATACATTTTATGATGGTATAATCCAGAAGGTTTTAATAGAGTAGATATTTCAACAATCATCTCAATCATAAGGAAATATCATTAAAATAATGCTAAGATTAAGGTCTCCTCTCTTCGAGTTTCACTACACGGCTGCAATGTAAGTTGGCATATGGAAGATTTTAATTCGACATGTGCACCTCACGTTTTCCTCGCGATGTTTTCCATCATAGCTGTGCACGCAATGAATTATAAATTATGCACGTGAAAACTCAGCATTGATTGGTCAGCTTCAGTCCTTAATCTTTGGTGAACACTTACGTAATCTGGCCACAGGGCTTCCTCGGGCCTGTGTTTGTGCAACTGAAAATTTAATCTAAACAGTAGTAGTCAATAAGATGTCGAATAAAATATTAATTTATTGAAGCTATTTATCTTTAATTGTGTGCCAGATATTATATTTATTGATGAGTATTTTTCAATATTACTTGTATATACTTTGAATTTGGGCAGTTAATGATATATTTTGTTTGAATTTGGTAATCTACGCGCACTTGTAAAATTCTAACTGCTATCTGTAAGGCTACTTTTTTACCTTAAATAAAAATAAATTGCTGGCGCGTCTTTAATGAGCTGTATTGCATATTATAATGAAATAAATAGTTTATTCTGCTCCTATTATCCCAACTAAATCTAGTCTAAATCCTTTTAATATAGTAATAATTAAACAGTTGAGGTTGCTTTTTTATACTTTTTTAAAGACTTAATGTCTCGACCTCACTTTTTTATTGAGACGCGAAATTTATATAGCCATAAAACATGCTTGAATTTGGCAATTGCCAGTTGTAAATTAATAATGAGGTCATGGAATTGATAGAGTGCATTAAACAAATACAGTTTGAATAGTTTTCAAGGTATGTGCATAATTATAGTTCGGCGGTATCTCTCATTCGCCTACTAGTCTAACTAAAACGGTCGCGGAGACAAATTATACAGTCAGCCCCACGCAGAGGCTGCGTCTGCGCCGCTCTGATTGATTGCATTACTTAGCATTGCTTGCTGACGATTTGTAACTACTATCACATTATATCAGATTACGGGAAAAGTTAAAACGTAATAATTTAAATTGTCATCGCTTGAAATAATATAATTACAATTACAGTTGCATACAGTAGCTATTACAGTTTTTTGTCTCTTGGATTTTATCACTCATTTTTGCCTAGCACGGATAGATATTATTATTTTGCTTCTTAAATAATATTAAAGTAAACATTTACAAAAATATATTTGACGTTTTTTTGACGTAACGCTATATTTTTACATAAATTAGTATATTCGGAAAAAAAATAAGAGACGCTAAATCTTAGATATATGACAGCATATAATGTAATATAAAAGATATATAACACTTCAGTTCAATTTCTTAAGCTATTTAAGTTACCTCAATATTGTTGGCCCTTTGACTGTTCATCTTCTAATTTAGATTTTTTTTTGTATTTGAAATAAAATAAAGTTATGACTAAAGTAAGGTTTGAATAGAGGCCTCGGATCCACAAATTATTTGACAGACAACTTGGCCGCGGTAACTGAGTGTTCCTGATCGTTCATTGACGAAATGGATGGATGAATGACGTATTTATTATAACACAAAAAATAAATGATGCAAATGCTTTCGTCTACAAGTGTATAAAGATCAAAACTGGTTGTGATTATACAAGTGCTTATTAATATTTTGCAATTTACGAGTAGTATCAAGGAGTGCTCGAGAACCAGTAGTGTCGATCGGTCCTGGTATATGCAAATGCGCGGCTCCCGCGTTACGTAGCTAATGGAACAACTTCTAGTAATTTCAACTTCGTTCCAGGCTATTTTATTTATATCGGTCGTAAAGCATGCGCGGGCGCTGGTATATTGAGCTTCAGAATTATATATTTATATGCACAGTTGAGTTTTATTTTGTAATCATTTTAATTAATAATCAGTTTGGATTATGTTTTTTTCTATTCTTAACTTGTCTATCTTATCTTTCGCTATTAAATTTTTAAATCAATAAAAAATTGTATGGATTGCCAAAAATTACTCACGTATGTATCGCCTTTCTAAAATAAAAATAAGGTTACTGAAAAGGAGTTTAACACACATTTACCTTTCCACCACCGACCATTTCTCTTCACCACCGAGCAAAACATTATAAACAGAAATTAACCACAATACAAAAGATGATGATTTTTTAAGATTTGAATTCGTGATGTTGTGGTAAGATCCGAAATCCGTTTTATCCACATAAGGCCATCAGCAATAATACTATTTCATTATAAAATGAAAGGAAAATAATATTAGATAAATATGATATATAGACTATAATTAAGCTGTTCGTCTTACAAAGGCTTAAGTTTGATCTGACGTGCGCTCGACACGTGCCATATCAACCTTTTTACTTCCTTCTTATCTACACTAATATATAAAACAATATTTGTTTTTACAAACCAATTCTGTATTGACGTACAAAACTATACTGCAGAGGTCATAGCTTAGGTTTGGACTCTAGGCGATAAAAAAAAATATTTGTATTTCTTGGCAGCCACTTATCAGTGGCTCCCGACGGCACTTTTATTGTACCCGTTCTTCGGAAAGCAAGTAAAGCCGTGGTTAATAGAGCTTAGACCTGTGTTTGAATTGTATCAGTCAGGAGAATATGATCGTATCTTCTTCGATGACATGTTATTTATTGCAGATATTTCTAATCAAATAAACCAAAACAGCTAATTAAAAATAATTATATATTTATAAACATTTGTAACGAAACATTCGTTGCAAATTAATTACAAAGAAATAGATATACATAGATCGTATCTGTGTAATATGGAAATTAAAAAAAGTCAAATGAATAATAATTTATCTTATAAAAGTTTTATTCTATTATTTATTTTAATAATATTTGTTTTATAGCTTTTAAAGTCGAATAAAACAGAATCGAGTGATATAAATAAAAAATAACTTTTACATTAAATACCACATTTTCGTTGAATACTAAATTTTTTAAAATTTAAATTCTAAATGTGGTGAAACATAAAATAAAATCTCCATGTTAATCTCATGTTTGAAGAGAATAAATGTGGTATAAGCTTATTATTATAAATGTTCGAAATTATTAATTCCCTGCTGAACTTTGAATGAGGATAGTATATTTTTTATTAGAAGTAAATGAGTAACGTATGACTTACCAGTAGAAGCTGGCCATATATTTCTTACCCTGTTTAAGGAAAAGGCCATATTCCATGCTCCATAGCAGGTTGGTGATTACGCATAGAGAAGAATCATTTCGGACACATTCAAAATTGCATATGTTCGAAATTTCAACACATGCAATTTTTTCTTCCACCAAGAAGCTCTTGATAAATTTTTATACTGTAAATTAGATACTATTACAATTTAATTGATACAATATCAATTTAATGGCGTATATGGAAGTCGAGCGAGTCTCATTATCCCACCAAAGATAAGAAGGAACTATGGCAAAATGATGATCTTATTTGAAGGAGTGCAACTTTGTAACAAAATACCCTCAAATATAAGAAATGTAAACTCGCTTAACATATTTACTTATACACGACTAGCCGCGTATCTTACAAAAGATCATTCGCTTCTAAGCATGTGTTAATTGAGAATGAATTAATAAAATCTCGACTAATGTAACAACGAACGACGAATGTAATAACTAAGTTTGACATTGTTCTCATGTAAGTGACGTTAATATTTATGGGAATAAATATTCTTTAAACCTACATAAATACTGAGTGATGGCACATAAGACCCGGAATCTTCGTTTACATCCAAATATTTATCTATTAATATGCCATATCGGATTAGTTATTTTTAGTTCCTCAAAACTCGGTTCACAGTTAATGAAATTAATTAATTTATTACTTAATATATATTGATCACTCTTATACTATTATTTGTGCAAAAAATACAAATGCTGTTTTCTATCAAAAATTGTATAATTATACGAGTATATATTATAATTAAGTAATATGCAATGAAATTTAATAATTACACAATTTCACAATTAATAATTTTCAAATTTAAATATTTACAATATTTACTTACCACGTATTTAATTAGAAACCAGTTAGCAGGTTCACTGGTGGTAGGGCGTTGTGCAAGCTCATTTGGGTAGGTACCACCCACTCATCAGATATTCTACCGCAAAACAGTAGTACTTGGTATTGTTGTGTTCCGATTTGAAGGGTGAGTGAACCAGTCTAATTACAGACACAAGGGACATAACATTTTAGTTCCAAAGGTTGGTGGCGCATTGATGATGTAAGCTATGGTTAACATTTGTTACAATGCTAATGTCTATAGGCGTTGGTGACCACTTACCACTACGAGGCGCATATGCTCGTCCGCCTACCTATTCTATAAAAAAAAAACAAGATTTTGTTTCTCATTGCACTATCTTTAAACAATGTATACAACAATTCAGATATATTTAATGAGGAACATCTATCTCGTTACAAATTTTATTTTATACTTATTTCAAAGTTTTAATATAATATTATACTCGTAATTTGTATAATTAACCTTGTTTGTAAGCAGACAATGACGCAAAAGTTATTTTTTTTATGTATTTTAACTTCCTCTGCGGAATTAAAATAAATTAACGCGTTAAATTTAAGACATAATTATAATTAAACATATTTTTTTAGATCAGTCTAGAAATAAATAAAATATAAATATTCATATTGCCTAATATCTTAGTAGAGAGTAATATCTTAGTATCTATTTATACATTATTACTATACACATGTATATATGCATAAATAAATAAATAACTAGGTGATATCATATTAGATTTGGCGGTGTAAGGTTTCAATCTTAGATTGTCGCTGTTTATAAGCCTGTGGTCTCCTATAAACACACCGTACGCCGCGTCACAATGCTTAATATAAGAAAGTATTATTGTGTTCTCTTTAAAACGCCTATGTCGGCATATTGACGTCGTAGTCGGCGTTTAAACGCTTTGGGTCGCGTTTTATTCTGACATACATATTTCAGCGTAAACGTCATGTCTAGGGTCAGTATAAAATGTCAAAATTCGAAACAAACACCACAGGCGAGCACTTTTTATCGAATATTATTGTGATCGAGACGTCGTACACTGACGACGAGATATGTATTGACCGCTGACGTTGTGTTTGGCGTTTAAACGTCGATCGGGAGTTTACACTTAATTCGGACTTTACGTATAGCATTTAATAGAAAACCTTAGCCTTAGTTTAGATAAATAGATACAGCTTCCTATAAAGCTTATCTGTCTACTTTTTTGTCAAATGAAAAAACGAATAATGCGACGAATATTTGCATATTCAATTCTGATCATATTATTTCTTATTTTATATATCCGTTTTTATTGATCTACTGTCTTTGTCTTTTTTTTTGTCTAGTGAGTGTTGTGAAGTTGTATTAAAATACCTCTAAAATCAAAAAAATCTAATTCGTTTATTAATTTAAATAAAGAATCACATTCACATAATAGTCATATATGTAGTTATTATCTTACAAAATACTTAATATTTAAGTTAAATTAAATTAAATTTTATTTTATTATCATTCGATATCTCTCATTTTTCAATTAGGTCTGTAATTAAATAAAAGCTTTATGTAAAATAAGTATGTTTATAAATATTTTAATGTAAGTAATATTCAAAGGTTTATTTAATCGATATTTCATCTAAGTGTATATTATTCCATGAATCGAGGCGTTCTTCCATTAGGAGCTATATTTACGACACACAAGCTAAGTCACGCGTGAAATTAATCAACATCTCCAACCGCAAATTACAAGCAATTATGAGCTATCCTTATCGAACGTAATTTAAGTTTTAGATAAGACTGTCTATTACCCGTGGTTTCTCTTGTTTTAGTGATGTGCTTTCGTCTGACCTTTGTCCGTCGAGGTCAATTGGATGACACGTGACATTTATATCTCTTTACTTTATAGACTAAATCTTTGTCTCATGAAATTTTTGTTTTATTTTATTGATACGTTTTAATAAAAAATATAAAACTTCACAAACGAAATATAATAATAGATTTTATTTTTATTTCTTATAATTTAAAGTATAAAATAACATACAGTAGGTACAGACAGACGTTTAATTAAATTAATAAGATAAGATAAGTATAGAAAATATCGCGGTCGTCTACGTGTTCTTGGAGGAGTTCACGTTATTATTTTGAAGTCCAGCCAACGTAAACGGACGTTGGCTCGCCGCCAGCCTTATATGGTAGTAAAAAACGGTGATAGAGAGGTAAAAAAGCACCGCGTAATTACACATCTTCATTTGACCGTGGTGGCGGTTTTTGCACGTTCCGGCCGGCCGCGCCGCGAGTGCGCTGCGCTGGGAAACTGGGTAAAATTATTATAATTGTCCCATTGGTAGAAAATTAATAATTAGCTATAATACACATGATATATAATTAAGTCGACGAGAAAACTTCTATAACGACTTCTATTTTTCCTACTCGTACTCAAATTCGTACTTACTCAGTAGAGAACAGTACGATGGCAGACTTTAATTTGAGTTAGACCATAGTAATTTTTTGAAATTTATTTTTTCTAGAAATCTCCATATGTTTGACATACCCATAAATATTGGCATTGTAAGAAATATTAACCATCTCCTACATCTCCAATGTACCGCCAACATTGGTAACTAAGACGTTACGTCCCTTGTGCCTGTATTTACACTGGGTCACTCACCCTTCAAACCAAGACACAACAATACTAAGTACTGCTTTTGCGATAGATTATTTGATGGGGTGGTACCTTCCTCATGAGACTAGTTGCCACAAATAAAAATTCCAAAGTTCCATTATAGTATATATTTAAGAAACAAAAAATTATATATGATGAACTTACTTATCCTTATAAATTATAAGTTTATAACTTAAATACTATTTTGTTTACTGATTTCGTTTTGTCGTTCCGATAATTCGCGGCAGACAAGTGATATGTATGATATTAATGCGCACGCGACGCAATGCTACAAATATTTAAATCGGCTGAGATTAATTGCGTATTATTTTAACGCATCACTGCAGCGAAGACTTTGTGTGTGTTTCCGTTATATTAAACTTAACAGTTATTTACTTACTTGGTGAGTTAGACAATTAGCTAAGGCCCTCTTTATACTTCGTTGAAGGACGGTTGTCTCCATTATTTAATCTGGCACTCATTGCAACGCTTTGTAATATTAGCTTATAATGGTAACAATTGTTATGAAATATTTATGATAATGACCCAGGATACTTTCGCTTGTATATCTGCGAGGCAATCATATATCCACTTTAAAATCTAACCTCGTGAGTGAACTATGTGTAAAATAATAACTGCTTCATTTTTACAATTTAATTTTCCATTCTACAAAGCTACGATTAAGTAATAAACTGACGTTGTAAATTGTGATTATTTGACTACGGAACCCTGGAAGTAGTTTAGACAAATCTTCTCACGGGACGATTACAAAATCACCTGATGGAAACATGATATAAGCTATTTATATATAAGATACATTCGAATCATATATTCGTATGTTCATGTACCTCTGTCGTTTTATAGAGGGCCAATAAATATATCGAGCTATCGCAGCTGATGGCCCTACACACTAGACACAACGGTATCTGCCGTGAGAGGCACTAACGGGCGTTTATGGAGCGGTTTATTTACAGCTCTTATGGTATTTCATTCATCACAATTCGCTTTTATCTTATTATAATCTCATTTCTCTCTAGACATGTGTCTTATTGCACTTTTCGCCCACAGTCTATTCATCTTTTTTCGGTCTCCCTATAGTCTTATAGTCCATATTCATATCTAACAATTTAAATATATTTTCTATTTCATATAATTTCCATTTCTTAGTAAATGGCTATTTTCTATTTAGTATCTCCAATAATATTTTGCGTAATTAACTCCAATTATAAATGGTAGAAACTTTAAGGACTCACAAATAGAAAAAGAACTGGTTTTTAAAATAACTGTAATTCGTATATATACAAAGTAACGCGTATATGAAGATCCAAGCAGTCTAACCGTCCGTCTATTCTAATTTCGTAAACACGTCGACATTATGAAAGAGCAGGCAAGCGGGCGGGCGCGACATAATTACACAACCCGGGACGCCAATGAAAAGCCATTTTTATGGCGATACGCGATAAACCTCGATGCCTCCATCGCAGGCAGATAAAAAAACACGTCAATAGAAAAAATACATAGGTTTTGTCAACATTACTAATAATTTCCATGTGGTAATATAAGATGAAATTAACATTACAATTATACTATATGACTAGTCTAGTCATGATAAATTAAATTTATTTATTAGTATTCCTTTATAGTACTCAGTAAGATGGTAATTAAAGTTGGAAAAATAATAAAATAATATATTTTTTATAATTTTTAGAAACAATATAATAACATTATCAATAAAACGAGAGTTAGCAGGAGCCTAAAACGGTTTCGGGTTCAAACCCACACGAGCAACACTTCAGTTTTCAAATACTTTATTTTTAAAATTTATCTCGCGCTATAGCGGTAAAAAAATATATCTTGAGGGAAACCTACATTTGTCTGATATGTATTCATCAACTCGCATTGTAGCTGATGGCACTGACCTTCCTTGAAGAGAAGAGAAAGCCATTGTCCAGAAGTACATTTACTAGCTTGTTACTTTACTACTTCGTTTGATTCACAAGCTTATTTACAAATGAAAATATATACAGCAAAAATGCATGCATTTATTAAAATAATCTAAAATTTTTAGTTACTAAACTTAAAACATTTTTTTTTCCAATCGAAGAAACCACGAAGATCACAAGCGAGATTTTACATTATCATTGACATAAAACTACGTGACGAGAAAGTGGCTTTATAGCTGTATAAGAATAACCGTTATTTGCATATTTTCAATAAAAATCCGACTGCAATAAATTTAGAAGTCAAAAGGAATTATAAAACATTTTGTAGTACGTTACAACTTGACACAATTTCTGAGACTTTTATTACTAATTTAGACGAACATGTGGCTTATTGATGGCAATTATTCAACTGTCTAAAGATATTCGTAATGTGGGTTGCGTAGGTCATTCCAGCAGTTTGTTCTGTTATATTTTTATTTAATATGCGGTCAGGCCACTGGCTACTGATAAGTTTACCACTGACTATAGACCAATGTCTACATTTTAAGAAATATTAACAATCCCTTACACTGTCAACGTGCCATCAAGCTTGGGAACTAAGATGTTAAATATAATATTTATATAGTATTTAATACAGTATTTGCTTGTAGTTCGACTGGCTAACTCACCTTTGTAGCCGAATCACAACAATACTCAGTACGGTTGTTTTGCGGTATAATATCTGATGTGTGGATGGTACCTACCCAAAAGAGCTTGCATAGAGTCTTACCATCAAGTAAAGTTTTATAAGCTCGCTGCTCGAATGGAACAGCGCCGTCTCATCATCATCATCAATCATTTACAAAGAAATCTCGAAGATATCTATTAATATACACAAAACAACAATTTCACTAGTTTTCTACCCGTCTTCCTTCATAGAGGATTTTTTTTCTAATAACAACGGACAACTTTCTGGTAATAGCCTTATTATAAAAAATATATCAAAATCGATTCACAATTGGCGAATTTACCAAAAAACATGATAAACAAACAAAAAAAAAAAAGAATTATAATACGGCCGTGTGGAAAACCTTTCTTTGAAATTTCAATAAAATAGGTCTTTGGTTTAAAATTTATCGTGTAGCAAAATCTTATTTCGTTTGAAATATATGAGTATATAGTTACTTAAAGGTAGGGAGAGCTGGAGGTCACGGAGTGCATCGCAATATAAGCTAAAACACGCAGCGTTTTTACTTCTATCTTTAATTGTCAAGGAACCACGCACCAATGATTCCGCCTGACCTTTAAGCTTCACACGATATGTCAGCAGTTTTGTAAAATATACCTCCATTGCCCTTTGATAACAAACGCGTTGTTCGCTTACGTGACATCGTCGTATTACTTGTTTACTTTATAAATATTTTTTACTAAACACGTGTTTAGGTCTACCATATAATCGACATGGCGATGAAATTAATCGATAAGCGAGCGGCTCCGAATAAAGAAAAACTTGTTAGTGTTGTAGTATTTAACTTAGTCGTTATTCTTACCCGACTTTGTTGCCAAAGTGTGTTATGTAAGTATATTATGCTACGACAGTTAAATATATAAAACTGTTTAATACAGTTATACAGATAAATCAACTTTGAGACATTTTTTCGTTTGTTGTAATGTAATACGCACAGTGACTAAATCCGGAATAAGCCAATTGGCGCTAGCGACCACGAGCATCAAAGTCTTGAGGCTCACATACATTTGTATATTATTATTTTCTTACTAATTAGTTCATAATAAGATATATGGGGGATTATAGAAACTTGCATCGCAAAAACAGTTACAATGAATATGAACGCTATATGGCATTAGCTGCGTGAATTTATCTATATATATACATATATATCTTTATTTATTTATCTGCTGATGATGAACTGTTACAAACAACTTCAAGCTCAATTATCTGTAGACTCCTTTGTTAAGTATCCCGAATACTTGAAAATATGAATTATTAGAGCATCAAAGTCTAATAGTGGCTACTAACGGACTTTGATGCTACAATGACCATAATGTACTTAAACAAACAATATTTTTGTCAGTAGGTAGCCCATCGTTTTGGTTTTACTTTTTACCTATTAAGTAAGTAACTTGTTATTAAACAGACTTGATTTTACGTAAACCACTACCTAGTTTGATATAAAAATAAAACCGTAACAAGTTCTTAGGTCTTGTTTTTATGATGGGGATATATTTAATTGCACTGTTAATTCGTAAACTCACACTCCTCGAAACACAATAGAAAGAACTATACTTATATAACGTGTTAAATTAAATTTATCTTAATTTTGCACGTTAAATGTAATATGTAAGGTATGTTCTTATATAAATATGTGGAAACCGCATGAGATGCAATAGTTTTCGGAAGTTGTCTAGTAATGAGTAATGAGGCTCGGCGCGTGGCGGCCATGCTAATCGTACCCGCCCGCGTCGCACCCCGCGACCCTCGCCCGCCCCGCCTCCGGCGCTATTCAAATCGGTAAAAAATCTCACATGCTACAATTATGACGGCGCGAGAATAATGCTAAGAATTTATTTGAATTACAAATTGAACACACCAGACAGTTTTAGCGCGGAGCGAATAAATAATTTGATATTATGCAAAGTGATGATACCTCACTTAGCCGCCGCGAGCGACCTTGACATAGACCCATAAATAAGAATATCTTAACCGCTCATACATATGGACGGCCGCTCGCACACTCAAATATGGTAAGTGCCGGCTTATGAATAAATTTTATTATTTAAAACTCGGAATGTTCATTACTAAAACAAATACTCGTAAGGCGTAGTAATACAGGCTGCTCCATTTGTTGCGCGCCGAAGTGCCTTACCGTTGCTATTCGTTATAAAATAATGACAACAAGGACATTATTCCTAAATTGAAATAATATATTTGAATACGTGTCTGTCGATTTGTTCAAGAAATGCTACTAAATATCACTTTTTACATCGATCGTTCGATTGGAGCGCTAAATAAAACGTTCAAGGTGAGCGAGGCAGCGCTGGGCGCGCCCACGCACGTCCCGCGCGCCTTACGTCACGCTGCTATCTGGGATATTGTAGAACAATGCCTCTTGCCACCTATTGAAATCGCATTACGCAATTAGCACCTTTGACGAAGATATTTCCTTCGTCAGATAACTTAAAACTCATTAAGTATTTTAAATCCATCCAAACAATAGATACCGGTTTGGATGTTATACCAATATGCTACAGCCAACGTTTTTTGATTTTTAGAGAATCATTTCCAACACCCTGTGTAAGACAATTCACATGACCCGAGGCAAATCGCAAAGCACAATAAAAACAAGACAACAATCGAGTGTTTCGATTAAACAAATTCGTGAATACGTAATGCAGCTCAATGCTCGATATTAATATTTATACGAACGATTTGAATAGATCGCTGATATCGCTCGTTAGCGCTAGCTCCTATTTTCATTTCACGACACGATGTCTTAACTTACGTATGAATTACTGAGCGAAAATCATGTTCTTTGTTTGTATTTTAATTATTATAAATATATTCGCTTTAAATATTTGTGTATTTTGTAAAATAAAATAACTTTTTGCATATACACTTTATGTTATAGCATAATAGTTTTAATTTCAGTTAAGAGTAACTAGTAGGTATAACTTATGATATTGTTTGTTAGAATTTCTTAATCATGTCGATAACGTATCGTTTCATATAAAAGTCTTTAAATGGGTGTGAAACCGATGATTCTATCTCTATTTGTTTGTAGAGATTTGCTGTTCGCAATTAGCTTATCAGTAAACATTTTTTATTCTGCAAACTATTATATATGATTCTTTAAGTAGGTAAAGGTACTGATTCCGACTGGGTCTTGGTGAGAATGTTAATTAAAGGAATGGCTTATACGCATTTAAAATGTAAATAGCGATTCACAGTGAATATAATTAATTGCTATTATTATCAATAAACGAACGATTATATCTATCATTATTTGCGGTGTTAATATCTGGTTTAAGCTTAACGTTTTTATTTTTGTACTTCATGATCACAGTTTAACTGTTAATACTAGTTATCTGAGTAGGTATAATAGATTGCACTCTTCATTCATTCATGCATTGAATCTATATTTAAATTAAATCGTACTTATAACTTTGAAAAATACATATTATTTAAAGTAATCTGAAACATCAAATGTAATTCCATTATTTTAAATTCAAGCGAATCGGAGGCTGTAAGTACTTAACTAATTCATTATAATATTAAATTACTACCTATTTAGAAGCACGTGTGACAACTTTTTATCTTTGATTCCTATTCATTCAATGATTTCAACGATACGAATGAATGAAATACAATATAATTTGATCTCATCCTAAAGGGTTAATATTTAATTAAATTCCAAAGAATAGAATAAGGATTGAATGGAGAATGTGAATGATGGTGACGTAACGTTTCCACACAGGAACACGCACCTACACAAGAACGACCATTATTGAAAAAAAAATGTGATGTGCATCTCGATTCAAATCACGACGCAACTATGGTTTTTATGACCTCTGTTTTTTTTTTGTTTCTTCCTTATAGCCATCGAGGAAATTACAGTTTGATGTTTTGTTTTTTAGTTGATTGCCTCCGTTAAAAGGTGTTTGGTTTTGTTTTCATGTTCAAAATAATTAAAGTAATTTAATTGAAATTAGTATTCATAAGAAATAATTGTATGTGGAAAATAAAAATAAAGTGGAAAAATAATTAAAAAAAACAATATAGTAATCGTTTTATAGATGTATTCTCTTTGCGAAATATTTAAATAAAAATCTCCTGCTTTCGAGTTAATTGGCAACCCCCAGGTTAATAATCCCATTAACACATAAAATATAATTAAAAACAAAGCATATGGATTCTATACGTATAAAAAGATCAATATAAGAATCAACACTCAGTCCAATTGATATTATAGTAAAAAAAATATTTAAACAGGAATAAACAATTAAAAACTTTGGTTGGCTTTTAGAAAAACGCAGAATCAAAATCCAGATATAAAAAAGCGTGAATGAAAATAATAGAACAGGGCTTAGCATTTCTCTCAACATGTCCAATAACAGCATCATAAGGGTAGATTAAAAAAGTTCCCTTGCAGCGAGGAACGGCGACAAAAGGAAGGATACGTGTACGTGCTGCACAAAGCCGTTGACGATATTATCCTGGTGTTTTTTACTTTGACTCATATGATAATATACATGGTGTTAACTAAAGTGATTTCACGAAATTCACACGTATAATAACGGAACATACCTTCAATTAATTTACTAATAAAATGAAAGTACTAAAATTATTGTAATAGAATAAATAATATTTCTTAAACAGCATCTGGTCTCTTGGCTCATAGAATATATTTATAAAATCCAGTGAAAATATAGTGTACTGTATCAATAATATTGCAATACCAACAATTTTATTAGAACTTGTTCGTTATGACGTATTAATATCCGTATTTTTTACCGTCGCCCCCTATGTACGGACTTGGATTTAGATTGTCACCATACAGACGTGTCCCGACCGCATGCACGCCTGTTTGCTCACTTTGTTTATACACACTTTGATACGATACGATCTGGTACCAAAGTTGATCAACTTAGCGATAAATTTCGTGAACTTAATCTGTTATAAATCACAAGTTTTTTTATTTATATAAAATAGAAAACCTGAAATCATAGAAACTAACGGATGTTGACAAAAAATATGGATGATTATTTAGATATATATATATTATGTATCCCAAAGCGAACGTTAGGAAATATCGAAATAATACCAAGGTCAGAAGACGCCTTGAAAGAGATGCCGTCTCAGAAAATTTGCAAATTACTCAAGTTTTAAACAACCTCGTTCTATCTTTGGTAGCCGGATACTCCAAACTGTATCAAGGTCGCCAATAATATTGCTAATATCACAATATTTAGAAATATGAAATTTAAATTATATATATTATAGGTCTGATGCCATCGACATGACATCACAAATTTTAAGCCGTCATCTTATGTAACACAATCAACATCTGGTTTATTTCTAAACGCTTTAGACAAATCCTTCTGTCACAGTCGCATAATTTATTATACCTCTATGTAAGCCATAGGGTAAGGTCATATGGTTGAAAATCCCGTAAGTTATGTTGAAGAAATGTTGGCTAAGTTGTTAGATCCGATTAGGTCAGACGCGATAAGGCCCGGAGTGGATCGACAATAGTCGGTGTATCGCGCAGACATCTCGGTTGACAATGTTCTGTAAATACAGTCGCTTATTGTGGAAGGCGCTGGAAGATTAGAGGTGAGAGGATATACATTGTCGCGTGACGTGAGCTATCCTTGGAATATCACATATCGAAAATGATCAACACAGAATCCATATTTTTATCATCTAACTTTATGGCACCTATTGTTTATTGTTCTAACTTAATATTATTGAAATACGATTTGCCTGAACATTCTAGAATTTCAAACGATTTATAACTTACTAAAGTGCAGTATTTTTTTGTTCTCATTATTAAGATGTATATTTTGTAATAAAAAATAAAATGACTATTCGTAGTGAAAAGAGATCTATTATCAAGTTGAATCGAATAGCTAATTATATTGTAAATGATAATACGGAAGCATCAGCTGTCATTCGGAAGCCAAATATGAATGAACAAAAACAAAAGGTCACAAGCGAAGGTCGTGGCTCGGCCAGAATCTAGATAAAGTTAGTCGAGATACGTGTCCCAAACCGTGGGAAGGAGAGACAATGGCGTTTGTAACACCAACTATAAATTTCCTTACATAATTGAGGCAATTAAAAGTTTTACCTCGTGTGGGACGGCTGGCAAGTGCGGTGATCTGATTTGGTAAAGGTTTGGACTGACTGGGGAAAATTGCTCTAAAACCTTTACAGGTAGGCAGGCAGACAGTAATAGTTTGAAAAAAAAAGATTGTTATCAAATAAGTAATCTAGCAAATGGTCACTTCCATCTGTAGATATTGGCTCTACATCAAGCATATATTACTACTACATTAAGCATGTGGCGTTTATTTTAACATAAACATCTAACATTTGTATTTTATACGAAAATAGAGAAACACAAAGCATGACTGTTTGTTTAGAATAACAGATCAATGAGTATTTCTAACCGAGAAGCCGGCACTTGCTTTCTTACTTAGTACCTCAACAATGAATCTGATCCTATGGTATATATGATATATATGAATCCTAGGTAAAGCGTATTCTATCATTAAATGCCTTTAATGTACGTCACTTTAGTACCGGGTTTTATGAAACTTTTGTTGAAACTGACAAGTTAAATATTATACATAATTACTACTACCTTTGCTGGGCAATGTCCGTTAAATAGACAGCTCCAAACAATGAATATAAAAGATCAGGCTGCAGAGTAAAAAGTGGAAGGTACTGGCGTGCATTTTGTGTTAGACAACTTATTACTTTATAGGAAAGAAAATGTTAGCTTAGGAGCTATATTAATAATATACTCATGACTTTGACTATATTATGACTTTTTGATGTATATAGTGTAAATTAAATGGAAATGAAGTCTTGAAAACACTTCAGCCTTAAAAGGCGTAGCTTTGCCAGAACGTCTATATTGAATTGTGTCCTAACGAGTTGGATGAAATATACCTTCTAGGTTCAAGAAGACATCTGTCATTATTTCAAAAATATAATAAAATAATACAAATATATATTGTAATAATATGTAAGCCTAGGATTAAGGTGAGATTCAATTGTGCCTTATTTGACCGCAATCTTCTCCATTGGTACTCCAAACTCCAAACGATTGGTAGTAAGGGTATGTGTAAACCCATCTGGGTAGATAAAACTCACACATCACATATTCTACCGCCAAACAGCAATACTGTGTTATTGTTCTGTTCCGGTACGAATGGCGAGTGAGACGGTGTTACTACAGTCACAAGGGACATAACATCTTATTTCTCATGGTTGGTACATTGGCGTTGTAAGTAAAGTTAAAGTTAAATATATATATATATATATATATATATATATATATATATATATATATATATATATATATATATATATATGAACATTTTAAGCCAAGCAAGGTATACAACGTAGCAAAAATATTCGATCACTATTTTTTTTAAAATGTCATGGACATCTTTTATTTCTGTATTTTCCTCATGATCATGAGGAATATGAAAACAATGTAGTTAAAATCGTAATTACAAATATTAATTTTCTTTATTCCATGTGAAATTTTAATAATTAAAAATTGCATTGGGAACGTTTTGTATTTTTATATTTCTCTCTTTAAATGTATTTGTAGAAAGGAAATATCAATAAAATATGACTAGAACAGACGGAAGGTTTATCTCTCACAATACATCGGTGTATTGTTTTGGTGTCATTTCCCACGTGCCAGCCCGCGGTTCCGTAGTAATGACCTCAACAACTGACACACGTTAAATACGATTTAAGAGACTATAAGACTGTTTTGTTAAAAACTTCCCATAACATAAACGAACGCTAACAGAAATACAACATCTATTGTAAATTAAATTAACGATGTAATTAATTTTATTTCATACAAAAAAAAACATTTTCATTTAGAATAAATACGCTTATTAGTAAAAAATATTAAAATAATTGGCTTGACTTGTGTGTTTATTATCATTAACAAGAGGATGTTGTCATCTCATCTTAAAGACTTAAAGTAGCCTGAGTATGAGTCCTCTTTTGTTAATCATGGCTGTATCGAGGCCCATAATAAATTTTACTATTATCGTAAAGCAAATATAACACACAATGTATCGTGTTACTTTTGTGATGTATTTGTCGCATATTCCAATTCAATTTGATGTTAATAAACAGGGTTATACTTCGTCAGATTACGAATCCATTATAAGATAATATTAATTTATTATTATAAAATATTAATTGAACTAAAGCTATTACACATAAACAATTCGAACATCCTATCGTCCGTCTGTCTGACAAGAGGTCAGCAGGAAACGGAAAGGGGAAACGAAAGAGGAAGGAAATTCAACAAGTTTGAAGACATTAATGCAAAACAGGTATTTATTTAAATATTATTTTAGAATCAATAGTATTGTTAGTAGTAAATTAATTTTACACTTATGATAATATAAGATATATTAAGTATTAAAATTACCATCTGTCATATTGAGAAATTGTAACGAAACAATCGCCTCCAGGCCATTCCAAATAAAAGATATAATTCTATTATTAAAATTTGAGGTAAAAAAAAATTGGCGCTGATTTTCTTTCGCTGGTAGTAGATATTTGACAATCAATAACCAAGCTTTCTACATTAAATAAAGATTTTTTACTTTGACTTTTATGTAGTAGTATGCTTTATGTAGTAGTAGAAATTTACAGTAGTATTTGCGACATTGAGCGATTACCCATTAGCGAGAAAGTCATTTATTTAATAATATAATTAATTACACATTCTAATTAAACACCTAAATGGTATCGAAACGCGAGCAACAATCTGCATTATCTATTTTTGGTCTGTCCTTGCGTATATCAACGTACGTGACGTCACACAAGGTGTTTCCTTTCCGTGTGAGATGATTGTATACCTCAATTTAGTCTTTATCGTATAGACAATAAGAGCTACATGTTTAAGTACGTGGCCCTGATGTGAATGACAGGAAAAGCTGCCTTCCATACGGGCCTTCCGCATTATTATCCGGTTTTTTAGATATTGTTTAATTGAAAAATAACATATATGGATTTTATATGAATCCACATAAAACAAATCGATCGATTATTAAGACAGATTGGTGTTAGACTTAAAATAAAGAAAAAACCTAAATTTGTCGTCTGTTCATAAGGCAGATAGGTATACATACTTATATAATATATCATTTTAAATAAGTGCATAATTACATAATAAATATTTATATTCATTATAAACTCAGACTCGGGGCGGGAATCGAGCCCGCAACCCCGGTGTGGAAGGCAGAGTCATTGCCAACTGTGCCAACGGGCTAGTTAAATTAAATAAATATTTTTGCCATTTAAACGATTTACAACTTTAATAACTTAAATCTTTTAATTACATTCTAAGCCCACACGTTTTAAGGCTTTGTTGATTGAAGCATAGACACTGTACAAATTTCTTCTTTTTGTCTCTCTATTGTATGACTATTTCTTCTTTATTGTTGTGTGTCTCTATGTTTATACTTTTAGTATATTGTATTAACTATACAGTTGCATTTGAAATTATTTAAAATAGCTAACGAATAAAAGTACATTAGTGCGATAACCCGACTCTTGCCAATTTATTTTTACACTATTAATATGACCTCGTTATTAACTTATTTTTTTATATTTGGTTTCATTTTTACTTAAACTTTATGTTATTATGTTGTTTATTATGCTTATAATAATATATTAAAGAAATAATCTATTTAATGTTATTTTCTTTACACTTGCTTATATACGTCATAACAATTAATTAGCTATTATATATAAGGTACTGTCCCTGATAGTTTTGGCAATTAAATAATATTGTATTTTTACAAATGATTTCAAATATTAAAACATTTATTTTTCAATGGTAGGTTCTAAAACACACGTATATACATACGTTACCTTGTTCTCACCCAGACATTCTTGTTTCAATGTTTAAGCAACTAATAAATTTCATAGATACAAAAGTAATTAACGATTATACTTAATTGCAATAAGCGAACGAAACTCGTCCGTCGAGTTTGTTCAAACAACACAGCCACGCTTATCTTGTTTCCGTCCACTGATAAGCTTTGAATGTGCAGTTTGTTTTATAAAAACATTTTAATTTGCTACCACTTAATTAAATGAAAAAAAATCTCCGTACCAAGGAGAACGGCTCAATGCCATGACATAAATATTAAATATTAAATATTTATGTCATGGGATTTTAACGAAATTATTTAAAAATAGAATTAAACTAAATAGTTCTAAGTATCTCGAGAACGTAATGTATGTATGTGACGTAGTATTTATTATCTAAAGTAAAACCGGTTAATAGTGATAAAAAGTTCATGATATTT
The DNA here is from genome assembly GCA_905147175.2 of Nymphalis urticae. Taxonomy (NCBI): domain Eukaryota; kingdom Metazoa; phylum Arthropoda; class Insecta; order Lepidoptera; family Nymphalidae; genus Nymphalis; species Nymphalis urticae. Next base: position 8,772,470 of record LR989987.1, on the reverse strand, counting down.
GCTATCAAAATAATTTTTCTCTTCACATTCAAGAGCTTACTTAATATATTATAAATTACCTCATCATCTAGGAATAAATTAATTAAATACAGATAAATTAATGATGTAGAATGCACGATTGCATAGATTTAAACCCGATCGCTTGAGATTCACGTGGTGTACCCACTAGATCATTTCGTTTTAATTTATAAATAATTATGTATAATATCGTGACAGTGGAATGTCATCAATGTGGTCGTATATCACGCTTAATAAAGCCGGTCCACCCTTTAAGCGCAACGGAGCAAGCAATGCGATCAAAATTAAATAAGGCGTTATCGGTAATCCGCGCCGAGCCATCAATCGCGCGACTGTCGCCCCACACAATGGTGCGCTCTTCCCGGCTTTACTTCGCGATACAATGTGCGGACTATTACACAGATGATGTGTGGAACCTGGATATGGTATTAGAACTATTGTCAAATTTATTTAAACACAAAGAACGTATTAGGCTGTAATTCATAAAAATCCATCATAATTCTAAAATTTCAAATATATTTAAAATGTAATACACAAAAGCATCACCGTATTTAATAAAAATCATCATATATTGAATAATACGTTACTCATTTATGTGGAATAAGAATTTATTACTACAATTTACTTCTAATTACATACTTAAATGACGTTACACATATCATTCAAAGTCTTAATCTAATCACAAAACAGTAACAAATCATGCAAAGCAAGAGCTCGTCGAGATGACTCAAGTAATCTTATATCACTTGTCAATGGGACGGTATAGTTTTGCATGTTTAATGCATTATCATAGATAAATCTTACTTTTTACGATGATGTTAATTGTTACCTCAACGTTCATAACTTTTTATGGTTATATGGACAGATAATATATTATACACTTTTTATTATAATGAATATTTAACATGCTTATTATAAATCTTGTACAAAGAAGTTATCTTGGAGAAAAATATAATATAATGTCTTAATCGTCATTACGTTGAAAGGAAATATATTTCAAACGGGCTTTTTATGAGTTATTTTCGATTTCTTTTTTAATTTTTAGTAATCAAAACTAAAATTCGTTTTATTTAAGCACTTTCGAATGGTCATTCAAAAGATACATTACATATAAATTTACCGGCTTTTCATTTCTTTTGATAACAGTAATACAATTACCCTATACTGACTTCTTTAAGTGATTTTTGGTTTGTGGTAACATCTGACAGGCCGTTTGGCGTGGTTGATACATACTTGCCTTTCACGCCGAAGGTTGTGGGTTCGATTCCCACCCTGGATAGACATTTGTGTGCATAAACATGTCTGTTTGTCCTGAGCCTGAGTGTAATTATCCATATAAGCATGTATTTACAAAAGAAAAGTAGTATATGTAGTAAATCAGTTGTCAGGTTTCCGTAGTACAAGCATGCTCATGATCCCAAACTATGCACTCTGCATAGTTTGAGATCTGATGGCCGTGTGTGAATAATGTCCCAGGATATTATTTATTTATTTATTTTATTTATTCATATCATTTGCCTAGAAGTCTACAAATATACCATCATAATAAAGAAAATAAAATAAATTTTGGTCAAAAATTTCTTCGTACATCCAAACTCATGAGATACCCTTCCGAACCCTTAACAATGCGTAGATCCACCAAGCCCTGTCATAATAGTGATCGATCAGTACTGATGAGCACACCCAACTGAACCGCGATTACCAAATAACAACACTGTTATTTGAAATTCACGAGACAACTTTCCTTTACATTAGTTACAATCGTAATTTTTCGCTTTAAATATTTCTTTTAATTGTTTTTTTAGTCGAAATTGATGTTACATAAAAACAACTTTCCAATAGTCAATAGTTATTTTTTTGGTTCACACATTTTATTTAATTACGCCTTTTTATATAATTGTTATAATTTTAAATATAGAACGAGTAAATATTTGTTTACGGAGTTATGGTCAAATTATATATGATACAGCAATGATGATTCATGTTTCAGGTATGATAGAGCTCTGATAGGCGAGCTTGGAGTCATGTACAAGAGATTTGTTATGTAAAAATGTTCCTGCGATTCCTCAGATGTCGAAGAAGGTTACAGCAGAAGTTTCAGTGTGTAAATACTAGAAGCTGGCTATCTATTCCTTTATTTAGTTTATATTGTATCAAAAAGATTAATAATAGTAATATTCAACAATATGTAATGACTATTGAACCGAACGCTGCATAAGAACGATTTTTGCAGCATTTCGTATACAATCGTTGCCAATATAATTCTTAATTTCTAAGAAATGAACTTGATTATAATCAGAACCTTCTGGTCTAATTATATTAACTAAACACCAAATTATATTAAATCATAAATATGAAGCTATCAATATAAATAACCTATTGAGTACATTCAGCTTTGGGCTACTAATTAATTATCGTGTAATTCTTTCGCTGTAACTGATTCACTCACATTGATGAGGAACATTGACGGCTCCATCCATCTTTTCTTTTTTGTATAAGTTACATGAGTGATGACCTTGTAATTAGATAATTATTTCTTTAAACACTCGTCTATAGTTGATATATTATTTATGGTATGTTTTCATTTTGATGGTCCAATCAAAAATGGTGTTATATACATTCTTAACTTTATCTCCATCGGGATAAAAACTTAATGTATTCAATTTTATTAGGTTGAACTAAAACTTTTAACCTAATGTTAACAATGATACTGTCTGTAGACAAAATTCACTAATCGCATCATAAAAAATTAGTAACGCTGTAATATCTTAAAAAGTTTTTATTGAATCTTAAGAAATAAAAAATGCATGTAAACGCTTCATTCAAATGATTAAATTATTTCACTCCACCTGTATTGGTTGGTAAGTAGGCCGTTATCTGCGATCTGTCGCACGCGCATTAATCTCGCGATGATTGTTCAAGGCCGTCCTTAGAAAGGCCCGGCCTGAGCTTAGCCTAAATATTTAGACATATTGTTATGCGCATTGCCCTCATTCCGTATTAGGTAACATTTAAATTATAATCATTATTGAATTAGTATTACCTGGTTATGATAGCTATGTTTAGTTTTGTCATAAGCCAATCAATGTTAGATAAAGTTTATAAAGTCTTTTGTCGTAAAGCTTTAACTTTAAAAAAAAATATATCAAATGAATACTTTTAACTTGAAAATTAACAATTCTAGTTAACGAACATAGTTATGATTCTAAATAATTAAAATCAATAGCTCTTTGTTATTATTTCTATTAAAATGGATAATAAATCTGAACATTGAATTTCAAGTAAAAATAAGTTATACTAAAAACAAAAACATCAATACATTCACTAGAACTAAACCCGGAAAACCTTATAAGGCAGCATGCTGCCGAGAGCGCGGATGGTGGCGTCATGCAAAGCTAGATTAGGATCTAACGAACATCACAGATACTAACCTGTAGCTTGTTACTTGATCGTCGCTACTGTATCCTTGATATCTTAAGATAAACTAAAGTACGTACAATACGTACAAATAAAGTACGTACAATTCTAATGTACATAATTGTTTTTCAGCTTAAATATTATGTTATTAAAATCTATTTTGGTGCTTTTTGTGAGTTGTTTTGTGTTTTTCCATTTTTATTAATTTTAGATGCTTATAATTGAATAAAATATTCTAACAATTAATCATATGTTAGGAATCTCTTAAATACTCGTATAATTTTATAATAAAACCGCGATATAACTGCAGAGATATTGTAATTTTACATAAAAGGAAATTATATACTGACTTAGAAGTTATTGAAATTTAACGATCTTATCTGATTTTAGCTTTATTACGAAAGTCAAGTTATCTGATATTTGTCACGACCAAGTGCGTTTGCCCCTCAGACATGATATATTATACAAGTTAATAAAAAAAATGACAATCTTTTAGAAATCGTTTACTTTTAACACGTAATAACCACCTTATTGATCTAATGGCTATTATGATATAGCTGTAGTTTATAAGGTCCTGGGTTCGAGTTCCGGCGATTAAAAGTTAATTTATCCTTCTAACAACAAATCACAGACTACGTTTAGGAAGTTGGCTACAATTTCGTGCCTTCTGCTGTATTTGAACTCTCTTCGGATTGACGACCTATCGACGTAGGAGAGAGGGAGGGAATAAAAAAAACCTCCAAAATGTACGCAAAGCGAAAACAAAAGTTATGTACAATTCGCCTATGGTATCAACTGTGCAGTTGGATAGTCTTTGATATTCGCCGCAACACCTGAAATTTGTCCAGACAGTTTTCATTTGTCACAGGGTTAAAGTTTCGTGAAAGCTTGTACTATCTCTCAAATGTTTTTGATAATTAAAAAGCAATCTGCAATTATTATTGTTGATTGCTTTTTAATGAATCCTAACAAATTTTAATAAAATATTTGTACTGTAATATAAAAAAAAACAAATTGTGGTTTTATTTTAACGTCATCCATCAACTATGTTTAATTGTATTGCCGCTATTGGTTGCAATGGTTACTATAATTCTGAAACATTACGATCTCTCACAACTATAATTGAATAGAAGTAAAATGTATTCAAACTCTTTATCATCATTCAAACCTTCAACCATTGAAACTCAAACGAGAAAAACAGGTAAACAGATATATTAAACAAGCAGCCCACAGACAGATCAATGTAATCTAGGACATACGGCCTGTCTGGTTCGTAAAGCGTCGTTGCGTCGTATCGTGATAAATTGTGAGCTAATAAACCAGGTGTTTATTGTTGTCGAGATATTCAGGGGTCTAAGGATTGCCATTAGCGGCCACTGTTGCCCGTAATCCGCTAGATACGGACGATTCACAACAACTGGCCCAGGGTTTAAGTTTTTTGAATAAGACTATTGTGTGATTACTAGCACACGGGATATGACGTCAAATAACCCAAGCTTAGTAGCTCATTGATAGCCTTAGGAACCACATCTTATGTTATGCCTCTAATGATTAAAACAAGTATGGACAAAATGTACAAGACATAAAGTAGCTTTTTTCGCCATATGAATTATACCTAGGCGCAAGTGCGTTATGGTATACACCATTTTGAAATAATTTGTTTATTTCTTATCAAAACGTGAATATTTACATGTTTCACGTACATCAACAAATGTGTAGGTGTATGCATACATGATTTTATTAAATCTGATTTTGTTAGTATGGCTAAAAATAAATATTTATATATTTTGAAATAGCGAATTATTAGTGACCAAAATAGTTGTTAATATAATGTAATAGTCGATGTGAGAGCAGCAGGTGCGGTGTCGATGTTTACAAGATACTTTATAGCGTTGTTTGTCGGTTGCCTTGACGCTGCGCCTGCGCGACTCGGGAATGCGGCCCGCTGCTGACGTTGCGTCACCGCGACTGTCGCGGGGGGCGTTGCGTTATCATAAACTTAATTTAATTATTATTTTAGAAACAAAAAAGATCCGTTATCTGATTTATACTTAATAAGTTCCCGAAATGATATTACCGTTAAAACCTAAAAAAATCATTTTGATAACGGGTTTGTTTTTGACGCACATTAACAAAGACATTGATACTTTGACGAAATAAATGTTATTTACGACAAAGTATATTATATTTGAATGCCTAAAACTACACAAAAAATGCGTTTACCAACATGACTTTCTCTAACGATAAAGATATAATCGCTTATCGTTCTAAACTTTCTTGATTGTGGCTCAGTGCAAGCCCGTCTGTGTAGGTACTCATCACTATTCTATCGCCAAACAGCAATACTAAGTATTATTGTGTTCAAGTTGGAAGGGTGAGTGAGCCAGTGTAACTAAAGACACAAGGGACATAACATCGCAGTTCCCAAAGTTGGTGGTACATTGGTGATGTAAGGAATGTTTATTATTTCTTACGGCGTCTATGTGTATGAGCGGGGGTGACCACTTACCGTCAAGTGGTTTATCTGCCCGTCCGTCTATCTATGTTAAACAAAAAAAAATCTTTTTAAATTTTTTTGTTTTGATATTATTAAAAAAAAATTTAACATCGGCATTTTTAGTAACACTAGTGTATAACAGCAATAATATATAATGAATAGTTTTTGAATACTGATTACTTGAATGATTAGTAAACTCAATACCCGTTGAAGTCTAAAGCAAGTGTTAATACATCGCTATCAACTCTAGCAGTTATAAACGTTTTATGCGTAAAATATATAGAAATTATAAAAAAATAAGACGTATACATTCAAGAAACGCACTCTACGCATTTACATATATGTTCATCCGCCTTTTCATATATAACGGAAATAATTAGACGAATAATTATAATTAAACCTCATTCAGCATCAACCTCAACGGTATCAAATTTAACGGTATACAGCGGAATAATGAAAGATTATAACCAGAGGATTTTCATACACCTGGCCAAAATTTTACACTTCAATTTTCCTATTTGTGAAATTAAATAAAACAACAAACAATAACCTTTTCTAAATAATTGATCACCGTTATTTGTTTGTCCTTTCCCCATTTATTAAGTTTTCCATACTTTTATGGCTAATCGCCTGTCTGATGCCTTGCCAATGATTTTTGTTCTATTTTGTGTATCAGTTTCATACCACCATGTAGCGGATGGTGGATCGATAGATGCGTTTATATAATTTTTAACAACAAAGCCTGAGATGTATTAGATCTCATCAGGCGGAATCACTTGAAGCAGTTTTCAATAACTTAATACTTCATCATAAGCTCTGCTCGTTATAAAATAAATGAAAAATACTATTCAAGCATCAAATACCATAGAAATATTTATAAATAAATAAAATCAATTATCAGATAAACCACATATTTTCTCATGTTTTCCTCTAGTATCTGCACGTGACGCTGCTTGCATTTGTATCTGACAATAAGGTATAAAATAACGGCAAAAAAATAAACGACTTTTTCCATATTATCGTAACAGCTTCATAGAGTTTTTTTGGCATTTTTTATTTTAAGATCTTTTTTTGTATTTTAATTAAGTAGTACTAATTAAAATTTGATACATGAGATATTTTTGTGCTTGTTACAGTAAACGGAGCGTATTGTGCCCTCCAGACAAGTAGACCGACGACCGGTAAAAGTTGGCGGGACCCGACTGCTTGCCTTACTCGGAGAATTAGCAGCTATGCCGAACATTTGGAGAGTCAAATGTCCAGCAATGAACTACGATTGACTGAATGATAATGATGAATTTTTTTTAATCATATTAAGTATTATTATACGATTTATTTATTTTTTTAACAACAAAGCATATTTCTATTGTATTGTATAAGTAAGTTGACACCAGAAGTGTAATCGAATAGAGAAAGAATAGGCGCAGACCTAACAGTTTTACATGAGGGAGTAATGCTGTCAACTCGCTAGCTCATAATTACCTTGGAAGTTATTTTGATGAAAGTTTTATCGTATCAATCGGAGATTTGATCTTGGACTCCCGGAACATACCTCCCAGTTAGTCACTAGACCAAGACAGTTGAAAATATAACTTATTATCTAATATATTAGGATATATACCCATATGTGTGTTGCCAACATTGTTTGGATACAAAATATTTCATAGAATATAAACTATCGAACAGAGAGACAAAGTATGGTATTTGTTGCAGTTATATTATATTAGCAATAGTTTTCAAATAACAAGATCACAATCAGCACTGATCATTGCATATCAATAAACACTAGCGCCACGACACGTCGGGTGGCGACTAGGTCGTAAACAAGGCAATGTAAATAAAACAAATACTTTGTAATTTGTAGCGCATTCTCGCAATCTAGCTGTATTAGGTACATTCGCACACTACAAGATATTCATTTATATTAATTGCTACAGTCAATAGCTTACACATTATTTAATCGAAATACTAAATACAATATGTTCTCTTATAAAAGTTGAAAGTGATGTATTACGAAAAAATATAAGAAATACTATTTCTTTGATATTATGTCTTTAATAATTTTTATATTATATCGTGTTGCTGTTTTAGGGTGTAGTGTTGGTTTGTAGTGAGCCATTGTAAAAAGTGTCTATTAGCCGAGGTAACTTACCGTCAGATGATTTATATTAATTTAAAAAAAAAACACTGCTTCTCAGTAAAAACTGAATTTATTTTATAATAACGTTATAAATGACAAACAATAAAGTAATGTATAATTATGTCGATTACCTTTTTTATCACATTTGCATGCCTCTTAACCGTATAACCGTAACAGCCTGTGAATGTCCCACGGCTGGGCTAAAGGCCTCTTCTCCTTTTTTGAAGAGAAGGTTTGGAGCTTATTCCACCACGCTGCTCCAGTGCGGGTTGGTAACCGTATAACAATTATCGTTAATGGTAAGGTATTTATCTAACTTAAACTTGTTACAAAATTCCCAAGTTAATCTGGTCGTATGTGTGCGGCATAGTCTTATATATCGTGATATATAGCGCCCACTCGCGCTGATAATGTATTTACTTGTATCTGCGCGTAATCGCGGGAAAACATATGGCGTGTAATCTACGGCGTCGTTCTTAATCCGTTTCATGAGGTTGTAATATTTAAGACGTATGAGTTATTGCTATCGATTTAATTTTTATACATATTTACATTGATTTATATAAACCAGATAATACTGTGAATTTATAACAATTTTATAGACTTTTATTTCTGTTTTTAATCTAAAGGAAAATATAATTATAAATTATGAGAGAACTTACTTTTTTCCGCAGCGGCTATTCTCTGGAAAGACTCAGGAAAGGACAGTATGCAGAACTTATCTTGTAGGATTTATAGATAAATAGTAAATACACAAACACAGTTGCTATACTATTTCCGGGGACCTACTGACAATTTCTTGATCTTGATATAAATTGGTGGTTCCAAGGTCCCAAGGTTGCTGGCGCATTGGCGATGTAAGCAATTGCCAATATTTCTTATAACGCTAATGGCCTATTTTCCAGACTTTCAATCTATTTTCAATATTAAAAATAATAAGTATTTACGATCTGCAGTCGAAAAAACTAGTTAAACTAGAACAAAAAGTGATTCTTTCCTTTTTACATATAGTTTCATTTCATTCATATATTTATAATTATGTTAATATAACCACAAAGAGTGGTGGACACTCTTCGATAATGATTTCTGCATCCATCGCATGTTAACAATTCCCAACACGAGCTTCGAATCGATATAATTGCCATCAATATGATAATCACTGTTTAGCCGTGCTATTTCAACTAACTATACGAAAATAATCTTAAACTATTCATACATTGAGTCATTTTCATCAATGCCGGTAGTCATTATAGTTGTTAAACAGAAATGTGTTTCGTGCAAAGTCAATTCCTCAATTCCATTCACTTGTTTGTTTTGTTCAATCGATTATAATTGCGTTAAGTGATTACTATTATTTGTTCATTAACATAACTCGCATTTAACCATTTTTATATTTATATACGGCTGATTATATATGTATTTCTTACATTCTATGTCTTAATTGATCATGTAATAAAATGTCGTTTTAGAAACTTACCTCTAATTATTATACATAGAAATATATATTTAAATACATATTACATGGAAATATATATTTAAATAATGGCTCATAACCAGCTTCGTAATATTGGAACTAATTTAAAATTCAGTTTTAAGATTTAACCCATACAGACTAGCAGATGAAGTAAACCATTATCTGCTTATGGGCCCTTTCTTTCCCAACTGAAAAAAAAGTAATCATTAAGTAAAAATGATTAAAATCGGTATGGGTTAAATAAAAACTAGCAACAGCATATTTAAATTCTTTATAATTGTTTAATTAAATTTAACAATTAATTTGTTTATACAACGCAACTCTCCATTCATAACGTCTTAAGCATTTGGAATACATTAACAAAACAATTAGAATAATTATTATAAATTCAGCATTGAACGTTATAATTATGATGTGGATCTAACTAAACACTTGAGTTATACACATATCAGATATCTTTTAAATACACAAATAGTTTTTAAACACGGAATTTAAAATTCTTGCATCCTTAGTGTGATTTTCATTTGTATATTTCTGAACTTGAAATATGTTTATAAGTTTAAAAGTATATTAACGGCCAGTATATTAGTTTGTGGTATACGATGATATATTTAATACTGAATGACGTAAATAATTCCGTTAAGAAAAACCACCAAATTACTCGATTCTATTTATCTCTACGATTCTTAAATGATTTGCAAAATCCTATCTTGTGCTTAAACTATAAGATATAATATTGTGTGTTCGAATCAGCAGTTTATAAGTATGGTGAATTGTTAGAAAAAGCGCAAACGAACGAGCCTCAGCGAGCATTGGGGTCGAAGAGACACCTTCGCGTTCATATAAAACAAGTGGTTCCCATTCGTTGACTGGTCATAACCTCCTTTTAAATGTTTTAATACAGTACTATTGACAAAGCCTTAATATATGCAAAGTAAAATGTAGAAATAAATCATTATTTTAAAGACCATAACCACCATAATCCACACGATTAGTGGCAAGAACAGTACTAGCAGTTTATCCGTTGAATTACAACTACAATTCTTTGGTTGGTTTCTTTGTAAAAAATTAAAAATAAAAAAAAATGCAATTTCATTAAATTGCATTTTTTAAATTTCAATTTCAGTCCGCCTACGACTGGCCATGATGTTAAGTATCCATAGATATTGACACTAAAATAAATATTAACAATTCCATCCTTACAACGTGAATACACCACCAACCTACAACATTCACTATTCAAGCTGGACTTGGACTTGGACTTGGAGCAGCAGGGCTAACACAGAATTCCACCACCAAGGAGTGTTTAGTGCACTAATGTTTAAAATACTATCTTAATCATACATATTTAGTATCTTATATTTATCGGTTCACAAAGAATGAGTATCGTTTTTTACTAAACGTGTTTAGAAAGCGATTTGATGCCATCGAGTGTCTATGACAATCATTGGTATGCAATTAATGGTAATCGGCAATTAGACGTCGATTAATCTCAAAGAACTTCTAATAGTGGTTGATTAACGCGCTTGGCATACGTGAGTTGTTATAAAAATAGATACAAAATACTATTAAACAATTTGCAATTTTTTAAAATTGCAAAGATATATCTTTTTATATTTGTTTGTAATTATATTTGTATTCGTTCGACTTTAATTTATAGCAGCAGTATATAAAATAGCAGTTAAGCTAGGTCATCTACGATTATTTCATTGAAGAACATAATATATTAATGTACATGTTCATACCTTCAAGTTACGTAAAAAATATCATCAAATATGTATCCGACCAAATACATCGCCAATTGTAAATACTCCAAATAGAGCCATCCTTTGTGCCGCATATGCCAGGACTTGGTCAACTCGATGACGTCACGCATTGTCAGGATGCTTGAGGTCGTTCACTTCGCTGATTGATGGCTTCGACGTGAGGTTGAGAGCCACAGTTTCCTACTTGGCAGTGTCGAGCGACGCTCTGTCGCCTTTCAAAGACTGTAACCTATTGATGACCGTAGCGAAAGGGATTTGTGTTTCGAATACATATTTTTAAATGAAAAGTTATTGACATTTTAAAACATAATTCCTTTGCAAGATATTGGTTACGACTGGACATCCATATGACTTTTATACTTAAATACGACGAAATTAAAAAGGTTTATTGACGATACCGCCCAATTAAATAAAATATTTTTCGATTTGATTTGTTTTTAACTTGATTGAGATTTTAGTTAAATATTCTACCTTAAATATTATATTATTTAATAAACATCAGTGTAACAATTCAATCTCTTTAATCACTAGAACTTCATAATATGAATTATAATAATATAGGTACTTTAAATAACATCATAATTTTACATTATTCACACACGGCCATCTGATCCCACACTAAGCAGAGCTTGTACTATGGAAACCAGACAACTGATATACTATATATACTACTTTTCTTTTGTAAATAAATACTTATATAGATAATTACACACATACTCAGGACAAAGAGACATGGTCATGCATACAAATGCCTGTCCAGGGTGGGAATCGAACCTACAATCTTCGGCGTGAAACCAACATTATAAATATCTATGAATCAGAAAACGAATGATAAAAAAGTGTTGTGTGGCACATGCCTTACTACTAGGTAGGTTGTAACAACAGCAATACGCGTAAGAATTTGGGGACTAAAAACTGAAATGATTAAGCAGGGCCAATGTAATCGCGGCTGGCAGGGAAAAGATTCAATTTGCAAAAATAATGCTACGATATATACTCGCTAGCTTCTTAGGTGTTCTGAGTAAACAAACCATTCTAAAATTTTTTCTCAGTAAAAATTAACAATGTGCAATAAATGTGCGCTCGCCTTTATCATGATTATGTTGAACTCGAGCTAACAATCGATTGAGACCGATGTAAAAAATAGAATCGATCAATCGAAACAACAAGAATCACTCTGTGTTTTAAGTACCATATTAGGTAGTTGTAATAACGAAAGTGGGCATTTGCTTCACGCAACTTCGGTAAAAACCTGTCGCTATCTATCCGTGACGATGAGTTTTTCTCTGTGAAAACATAACCTCGTTTGACTACCATGGTTAACTAGTTACATGTCGGTTAGCCAAGTTGCTAGTTTAACTCGAAGGCAGACGAACAAACGTGCTATCTAATACAATTGTATCTTATCAATTCATTGAATTGGTACTATACACTCACCATAAAATCTACGAACCCACATTGAAGCAGCGTGTTGGAATAAGGTCCAAAACCTTCTCCTTAATAGGAGAGACCTAGACCACAAGTGGGACATATCATATATTATATCCACCACAAATACAAACAAATTACCACTGCAGTGGACCAATGCTATCCAATAATAAACTATTGCTTAATATAATTTATATTGTAATGGATAAAATTTATTACGACGGAAGTCGCGAGCCGCAAACAATGTTAAAAAAAAACTTAATATTTGGTATATTTTTGACGTACTTTGAATACCTCACGCATTACCAAGACTTGCATTTTTTGTCTATATCAACGGAGCGTGTATGAAATATGCCGCTATTTAAGTAATTTGATCTTATCTCCGAATTTTGATTATAATTACCACAACAGTAGTCGCTATGTGATGAAATTAATGCGAAAAAATTTCGAAATAAATACTTAAGCGAAGCATTTATAATAAATTATATGTAAAAATGAATGAAATGAGCAGATAAAAAAATATATGATAGATGATTCACCCTACCATGAATTTGTTAGAAACGTCATTTGTCTTGAGAACAGTAAATTGCTTACATGAAGCAGATTAAAAAAATATATATCGTAATACGCTTTTGGATAACATTTTTGAAACATCATACCAATATTGCCCCGTTGATTAAGCTTGTTAGTTTTTAAGGGCCCTAGAACGGATCTCACGATTCGAGTAAAATTATGGAAGTTTCTTTAAGAAATTCTCAATTGCAGTGTAGAATTGGCTCGTAAAGCTTATAAATATGTTGCGCCTGATCACTCTTCAGACATGTCGGATTGCTGTTTCATCTCATCACAAATATTGGATATGCAGCGTTGCAACTAGATATGCGCAAATATCTAAGTCTTGAGATTAATCCAAACTTAACAAAATATACAAAACATTACATTAGAAACATAATTTGCAATTTAAAATTACATACGAAAAGAACATTTTAATATTTGTTTATTATGCAATTGTAAACAATTTATGTTGAATTTTAAATTATTTCTCATTTAACATGTTAAGCTTTATGCTCTTTATTTTCTAAATTTTGCACTAAAACAAATATTTATTACAAAAAAAAAGAAACAAATAAATATTATTATATTTCAAAAATTATTACTAAAGTTTAATCTAACTTATAATAATGGCCCGATAGTATAATACCAAAGTATTTTTTCGTTTATCTGAGAACCAATTGTTAAACAAATCTAAAAAAGTTAACAGAGAATAATTTTGTTCTTAAATGACAGTTAAAAACTATACCGCTAAACATACAAGAATTAAATTCTTCTATACAGGAAACACGTATAATTTAACAGTTTTTAGATTCTTAGTTTTATCTATCCAAAAACAACATCGTAGATACTTTTGTTAAAAAACAATAAAAATATATAATAAGACAATAAATCAAAGAGTTATTAAGTAGAGTAAGCTATTATTTACAGACATTACACGTTGGCATTCATTAACGTGTGATGGTGCCAGGTTAATTAGTACGGCGTAAATAAAGCCTCCTACACACTAAGTTCGTTTAGAGTGCCATATTTTCATAGACAATTATATTAAAGAAGGAGTTTGTAAAAATCTTACTTGTACTACTTTTATTTAAATATTCAATTACTCACTGTTGTACTAATGCCTTCGATGCTGTACAGTAGAAGTTTAGGAGATTATTTCGTAAAGTCTATTACACTAGAAGCTTAGTTTCTATAAGATGCTTTTCTTCCGATTTATGATGAAGACTTAAGCTTGAAATTTTCGGTTCAAGATCCATGAATTTTATCCACTGGGACACCTTGACAATTCCTATAAAGTAAAAAAAATGAGCTTTAACTGGTCGTCTCGAAATTTAGCCTACAAATACATATATTTAGATAAGGAGTAAGTTTTACTACTTTCTTTAGGTGATTGGTTCACCAGGCTATAAGACGGCCTACCCTGCATTTGAGTACAATAGTATATTAATATATAGTTTTCTTAATTGTTCAAAATTATAGTTTTTTTTAAGTACGTAATGTTATAATTATTATTTAATTAGTTGGATTTATATCGCATATACATTATTTAACACTCTCAAACTTGCCGAAATAACTATAATAGAAATAGCATCTACTTAGTTTTTTTAAGACTTATCTACTTAATAAGCTCTAAGATGTATATATTTTGAACATATTGGTGAAAAAAATTTTAATAATATTTTCTTTTACATATTAACAGATGAACAGAACAGAACAGTGATATTGAATTTTAGAGCAGTCAACATATTTACGTGCTTACCAAAGTGAGGAGTTGCAAACTTTATGCTACGAAGAATTTATTGAAAAAAAAAACACTCAATACTAAATCTTGTATCTGTACAATCATAGTGAAAACCAAGGAATCCTGGACTATAACTGACAATGGTGATCCATATAATTAACAGAGAAATCCCCATCAATGGATAGGCTGTCTGATCACTATTCAGAATCCCACTAAGACCAATTCACAAGAAAACCAACTGACACAGTTGCAATGCAAACATTTTGATTGTGATTATGAACTGATAGAAAGATAATAATAATAATAATAAATTTATTTATTCTCTCCCACAGACAATAATGTTTACATTTTTTTTTCATAATATATATAAATACAGTTATATTTGGGAGTCAGGAGCCCAGACTAGGTTGCCCTGTGCTCAGGGTCTCCTGGGTCCCCCTCTTGAGTAAGGAACTATTTATTTATTTAATTTTATAGAAAACACGAGAAACACAAACAGAAATATACACCAAAGGCACGGACAATAACAAAAAATTGTACAATCGAGCCACTAACTCTCTATAAATATATCTTTTAAATTAACTTGATAAGCTCTATAAATTATATAAAACATAAATGTGATAATTAAAAAAAATAACCATTTACGTATGTTTGTCATCATAAATTAAATTAATATTTTTTTTTATCATGTTGAGCTCTGAGTCGTATCGAAAGTAGTGGCTCGGAGTCATTATAAAAGAGCACTCAAGCGTCCGTGTTGCAGCCATTTAAACTTTAAAAAGTGGTCATTGCTACCTGTTAACTAATTTACTAATAAAATGTATTATATTTAAACGTTAAATATAATAGAGAAATTATGCCGAAATCACATGATATGCCATCACCGTTAACTTTATGTAACCCTGTGCGGTCGACGAATGCGGCCCACGACTTTGGCAAAAAATACACTACTTTTAATTATATAGGTCCAATTTAAAACGTAAAAACAATGAATGAATAATTTTATCGGTATTTAATTTGTTGTAATAAACACAAACATTTATAATATTGGTGAGATAAAAGCTTTTGTTGTATGATTTGGAAGTAGGCAACTTTAATACCTTCTGATCGACTGGCGTTGTTCAATAGAAGCAACTAGTGCGTGCATAATTGTTGTGTGTGTACCCGATTGTGTGTGTGTTTAACAAATGAAGGTAAAGTAAGTAAGGATTATTTACATTGAGAACTGACGTAAATATATAAGATACAACATTATACATTATTCTGACGCCAAAAAGCAATAATTAGTATTGTTGTGTTCTAGTTTGATGTGAGCCAGTGCATTTACAGGCACAATGCTTCTGATCCTAGACCGTGTCGATGCTTAAGATCAGGCAAATCAACGGTCAAACGCTTGCCTATAAACTGTAAAAAAGACAGAAAACAAGGGACGTTACATCTTAGTTCTTAAGGCTGTTGACGCATTTGTGGTGAAATAAATATTGAATATTTCCCGTGAACATAGGTAGTTTATGGGTAGTAATGACCACTAACCAACAGGTAGCCCATTTGTCAGTATGCCTGCCTATTTAAATAAATTAAGAAAATATACATATACATATAAATAAACAAAACAAAACAAAAATAACTAATGTACAAATCATGACTACGAGGAATCATAGAAGAATTCTATGCGTCTCAGCATTCCCCCGGTTGAATGGCAATCCTGATTCTCAGGGCACTTGGTGAATCATTTCTCCTTTCACCTTTTACAATTTTATTAAGACCGTAATAATAAATATTAAACGCATTTAATCCAAGGCTCATTAATAACGAGAAAGAAAGAAATTTTATATTGATAGCGATTATAAATATCGAAAATCATCGAGTCAAAGGTGAACGGTCACGCAAAATTTTAGGAGAGAGCTCTTCGGATCATCGATTATTTATATAAATTACGAGAAATTATTTTACGGAATTATATAACGACTTTACATAAGAGTCCCAGATTGTTTGATTTTGTGATTTATTATTTATATATTATTTCTTATATAAACGATAGTTGATCGTTCGTACGTTATTTTTTGTATTGTAGGTATATTTATTATTTATAAGGTCTGCAACTAAGTTTGACTCAAATCTAGCAATATTTTATAGATATCATGTTTTTTTTTATAAATTTTAAATAAACTTAAAACTATTTTGTTACATTTAAATTAATCAAATAAAAAAAATACAAATATTCGACGTAGGATAAATCCTAAAAATAACTCGCAGTTCAAATAGAAAGATAAACTTACAAAACAAGCCATGTAAAACTTTTAAATAAAGAATCAATATAAGTATCCATTATTATTATAATTAGAAAAATAGCAAATCACATAAATCACGAACAACGGCGGTCATAAAAATCAATTCCAAGCATTTAATTGACTGCTTTCTCCCAAAACGATTAGCAATTAAGGCTGATATGATGATTTCTTGGGGAAAAATATGTCCAAGTGACATAAATGACATATGTAACAGTATGCTTTATGCAGTATGTCTGAAAAAAGTAGCAATTATTTAGAAAATACGCAACAGTTCGTTATTAACTTTATAAAAAATGCAAATTTTCCTTTGATAGAAGACTCGCTTTTGCACAAACATCAAATTGCAATTGCAACGAAAATTAATAACGTCCTCGCTATAAAAGTCGAAACATAAATTTTCTGTATCTCTTGTTTTATTATGCACAAATCCTGTTTTGTTTTATTTTTAAGCTTGGCCTCGTAATAGACTGTTGTATGTGCGTAAGAGAAAAGCGCAAAAAAAAAAATGTTTACACGGTGAAGGTCGAACTCGGTTGTAATAAAAAAAAATACAATGCTAATTATTTCAATATGAGAATTATTAAAGTTTATAAATATCCACATATAAAACTAATTTACGTTTTTCAAGCCGTGATTAATTCGGCGTACACGTATCTTCACTCTTTCATATTGTGTACATTTTATGACGCGCCTTTGTATTGAGAACCAGTATTATATGATCTACCCCACCTCTAATAATTCTAACCGTTACAATGACACGCGAGGCAAATGTAAAGGCGTCGAGGGGTCAACTTTTGGTTCAGGTACACAATACTGAGTGAGACAATGAGATCAATGAATATGCATGGCATCGGTCGTTGCAATTTGGCTTGAACCATCTTGTAATGACAGTGTGACAAAAATAACGCCTTCGTGAATAAGCTCAAGCGCCTTTTAGATGTGTTTTTATTATTTAATTCTATTTTTAATGTTGCCAAATTTCCTCTTTTATAAAAAACATTGTAATTGACAACAACAACTTCACGCCTCATTATCTTTTTAATTTAAAAGTTTATTCGAGATATTCATATTGAACAATTTTAATACACATTAGCTTGAGAATACGTTGATATCTTTTTATTGATCAATTATAAATTATTATTATTGATCCGGAACAAAACTAACACGATATTGATGTATCTGTTCTTGTATAACGTCCAAGCAACTAGAAGGATCGTAGTTAATTAATGCATAATCAAGAGTATTTGCATGTCCAAAAATCAACATAATTAATGACAAGGAGATGGAATGAAGAAGAAATGGAAGTAAAAGTCCTTTGATGTCCTACTGCTAGGATTCTATTGAGACGACAGTTTTACTTCAGTGCGGTATATTAGATAAAAAGTTTACTGGTGGTAGGGCTTTGTGCAAGCTCGTCTGGATAGGTACCCCCCCCCCCCCACTCATCAGATATTCTACCGCAAAACAGCAGTACTTGGTATTGTTGTGTTTCGGTTTGAAGGGTGAGTGAGCCAGCGTAATTACAGGCACAAGGGATAATAACATCTTAGTTCCCAAGGTTGGTGGCGCATTGGTGATGTAAGTAATGGTTATAATTTCTTATAATGCCAATGTCGGTGTTGGTGACCACTTACCATCAGGTGGCCCATATGCTCGTCCGCCTACTTATACTATAAAAAAACCCACGTGAAACATGATTTCCTAGCTTATTGCTTTCACCACTGAATAAGAAATGAATTATAAACACAAATTAAGCTCATAAAAAATCAGTAGTGCTTGCCTAATTTTCAACCCGCGGTCTTCAGTGAGCTTTTCAATAGCTGCATCCTATATGCATTGGGCCATTTCAGCTAGATGGAAAGGTTTTATGAAAGCCTTAATCATTAAAAAGTTATTTGAATCAATGCAATAAAATGGCCTAAACACTGCTATTAATTGTATGACGAGCGATGCGCAAGCGCATACCGATATCTAGTTGATGACATAACTGCGCGTGCGTCGACGTCGCCTGTGGTTAACGATTAACCACATTGCTTTTTATGTTGATGTTAAACGGTACGTAATTTATTGAAGTTATTTTCATTAAATACAAACAAATTTGTACTTTGTTACTTATTAACAATAATTAATATTACTCCCATTTAAAATCAATTACATTTACATATATAATTAAATTTGATATACTATTTAAAAAGTAATATTATTATTAATTTTTAAGTATCATTTACATTACATCTTTGTGATTAAGACGTGGCAGTCGTGCAAGAGAAATTTACGCAGAGATCAAATGAAGCATCGAATCCCTCGTTTTTTTTCATCTCTTACTACATCACGAGGTATTTTATCACGCTGTTTGGAGCTCGGCCTTCTGGATGATGAGAATATTTGCATTGTTGTGGGTGCGTAGGTGATGGATACATTTGACTGTGTATGCAGTGACATATTTTTATCGTACACAGGTGTGTTGGATTAATAAGATATTCTTTGCAAATTCTTTAAGTTCTTCTTATTTATAGATTAGAATCTAAAAAATATAATTTTAAAGTGTTTTGATGTATAGAGAATATTTCAAGATAATCATTGCAAAATAGCATATTTTAAATTTAAATCTATAAATCTATTAGTGATCAGTAACGCCATCTATTGTCAATAATGACCTGATAGCAACCATCTGCTCGATTACGCGGCAAATCGACAAAAAGTTGGACACTCAATCATCGCTTGTCAATAGCGGGCGACGGAAGTAGGTACTAGTTGAAATAATTTGCATTGCAAATAAGAACGATTCCTACAATGTCACGAGGAAAAAAAGAATAACAACTGTAAGTCTGCTTTGTTGTGTTCCGTATTTTTTTTTTTGAATCTCCAGCAGTTGTTCATAAAATGCATCCAACACATGCTTTACATCCAATTAAACTAAATATGTACTACTAATTATAGAAGAACTCTCCACTTGCAACCACAATAACAATGTTTAGAATTTGCTTGTAATAAGGTATAAATTTGATTAATATATTAAAAGCTTTATAGTCGGAAACGATATCACTGGATTCAGCTTGAATATACCTGTAGCATATTCCTAATATTGAGGAATAATAAAATACTTATGTTGGTTCACTCTCATACATAATACAATTTAATATAAACAAATAAACCTTAAAAACAATGCACAAACAAGGAAGATATACAAGAGACAGACTTACCGCTAAAACAACGAGCTATTCCAGGCAACCTTATGATAAACAAAATAAATTCGTCATTATTGATTTTTTTTAGCTATCAATGATTATTCAAAAATAGGTAAGATACCAAATTATATATAATCAATTTAGAAAAAAACTTTCTTGACGGTTTTCACATATAACTACAGAACCCTTCCAATCGCAACCCAATATCAGTAACCCCTTGCGGGGTTACGCACAATTAACATATAAATAACGATAAATAACAAGTGATTCTTAACAATCGACGGAATTGTGTACGTTTACTGGTCCACATTAGCATATGACTAAACGACTGAAGGTAACAGCTGCCTGACTTTAAACTTAATAACTTTATGAAATATATTTATTAAATAATTTCATTCATGCTATAGGTCCGTTAATATATAAGGAACCCGTGGATGGAACACGATAATCTCTCACGTTCAAATCAGAGTAAGTATTACTGAGCATTCATGTGTTATGTTCGCGTTTATGCCTCATCTCGTACTCGAAGGAAAACATCGTAAAGAAACCAGCGTTTATCGAATACAACTGCTGTCACATTTATACTCACCAACCTAAAGTGGAACAGACAGCTGGTCAGAAATTGGAACGCTCTAAGCCTTTACCTTAAGAATAAGCTTTAGCCAAATCGTGAAACATTTTTACATTTATTATGTAGGTATAAACATATTTGCGTGCGTATTTGGTAGGTCGTTTCAATAAATATATATTTTTTATTCTACTTTGTTAAAGAATTTTCATTGTTCTCGTATGAATATCAACTCAACGTTATCATGCATATTCAGAAAGTTTACATTTGGTGGTTTCCATGACAGAACTATATGTGATAATTTTATTTATTTATCTATGTAACTTGACCATCGAGAAATAACTGCTGAGTTTCTAGCTTGCTCTTCTCGGTAGAATCTACATTTTGAACCGGTGATTAATTAAAAGTTAATTAATTTTGTAAAATGTCTATTCAAAAGTGCTCGCAAGAGGCGACTTGAAAAAAGTGTACTTTTATTTGATTTGATTGTTATGGTTTAATTATATATTCACGATTGTATCGTTAAAATTCCTATTTTAATAATAAAAATATATGCCTGTACATAATAGATTAAATTATCTACAATCAATGGATTACAATTCTTTTTCTTACGACGCCTAAGCCACGATAAAGTAGTCAAAAAGCATTTTAAATATTAAGAATTATTATTCTTAAAATAAACAATTATCAAAAGTAACTTGATTTATTTCTGAAATCAATTGCCAATACATTTATAAAAATATATTCTGTTAATTTAATATATATTTAAAAAAACACAATTGAACTAAATCCCTCAAATAAACAGTCATAGCATTCTAAATATGAACGATTAAAAAATATACAAAAGATATGCAACAGCTGCTTAAAAAAAGAACAATAAATTCTAACATTAAAACCTTACGCCTTTTTATTTCGTTCGATCCATACAAAAATATATCGGAATCGATCTTCATTTAAATAATTTTCCTATTAATCATCAAATATGCTAATTCTAATATATATAAATATTTATTTAGCACTTCACACCATGGCTATAATAGGTCTTATTATTGCCAATCAATCGTTCTAATTTTTTTTATCTTCCTTCCCTTTTTACTATTAACAATGAATATTTATGGATAATTCAATTTCAATAAAAAGTAAGTTATTATGTATTCCAGCATTGTAAATAAAATGTAAATAAAAGTGACCCAAATATAAATATATGAAAAATTAACAATCACAAAGTTGCTAATGTATCTTCTATTTAACTATAAATCAGTAAAATTTTTCATATTTTATATTTGCTACTTTCAACAATATAAAAACTCTTAACTAGTGAAATAGAGTTTAAAATATAAATATGAAGTTCAATTAAAGGTTTTGTTAAGTTTGTATGGAATAGTATATAGCAAAGTTGATGCGTTATACTTGTAGAATTGTTGTTAATAAGGAATTATGTAAAAAATTAAAAATTAGACGTTCCGTAAGCGGAACACGTGATTAGATTATATTTATGATAGAATAAACACCGACATCCGCGAACAAATGGCCAACAAAATCGATACACACCGATTCGACTACCGTGCGTCAAAAAACGATTTAATCGTCACGAAAAACAATAAATTTGCCGAATAATAGTTATCGAAAAATAAGCCAAAACATTATTGTCATCCGGAATACATAAAAGTTTAAATTGTCGAAACAATAGCGCCGAGACAATGGACAGGCGCAAAGGAGACCGAACTTTTTTTTTTTAAGAAAAAACATTTTTTTTGCAAAAGGCCAACAATCAGTGCGCCGCCCTACGTTTGTTTTTTTTTAATAACGGGGTGATGGTTTGTTTATTTAGTCGGTTGAAAAATGTTATTGGTAATGTGTTTTTATATTAAAAAACAAATCGGAAAGCGAGTCGTAAAGATGAAGAGAATGTGTAAAAAATATTAGTGAACCCATTACATCGATGTTTAACGACATTGTAAAACATAATCTTATCCTATCTCTCGTTCTAAATTAAAAAAAACGAACATTCCGTTTGAGGTAAAATTTTGAAGTTGAAATAATTTGGAATTTTTATCACGATTAATATATTTGAAAGTTAATATGACAATAGCCAAATATTTTAAGATTGATGTTAAGATTGGATTGTAAATTTGACGTTGCTGCCGATAACCAATATTTCGATTAAAAGAAAAACACTTGATAATAAATTTGCAACTCAGCTAGTTTTGAGTAAATATATATTTATTGAAAATATTTATATTGATATCATATTTCGCGACAGATCCGTTATATATGTAAAATACTGTATGACAATTTACTTTATATACGAAAATTCAAACGAGCTCAAATCATAATATCCTTGTTTCTAATTTTCAGTGTTGATACAAAAACCCATAGCTAAATTTAAATAAAGATACGAATAAAATTGATAAAATTTCAATAACAAATAATTGAATATTTATAACATTAAAACGTTAGGAGACGCGAAGCACGTATCCAGCCCGAAGGTGTTTCGAGGTAACGGCCTCGGTTCAACGTTTCCGAAAACCGTAAAGGAAGTAATTACATATTCTAATCCGAGCCCCGCCGGTTCATATGTCACTTCACAATAAAAAGCCAAGCATTCGACCTCATAACGGTAACAGTCTTTCTTCAACGGCCCTGAGAAAAAAAGTTGCCGAGAAACGGGTCCCGAAAAAAAAATCGCTTACTTACTTATAATCCACCAAAATCAAAATTATTTTTTACACGAAAATATTCCTTAATACACAAACAGGAAGGGTTTTTATCAGATGCATGCCTTTCATGTGTCACTTTAAAATTTATGCACGCATTTGCATAATGTGCATAGACCCTAAATTTTATTGAATAAAAAAATAGGATGGGTAGACTTTTTTGCATAAATTCTTACAAAGGAAACGGGTTAAAGCATTCAGGAAGTAAAACGTCGTGGATCCGTTTGCATCGCGGGTCAAAAATCAAAGTTCGTAAATGTTTTTAAAGAAGTTAAACCTTAAAAATAAGACTACGTAAGCTACAAAATTGCGTAACAGCTTAACGAGTGTTACGCCTTTTGTAGATCGACCCCCTTCTGCGATACACAATAAGCTAAAATGTACCTGACTATAATTTATGCGAGAATATTAAGAGAAATGTACCTGCCCTTTTTGAATATTAAGTGCAACCTAACCCCTGACATTATTCAATAGGGTTAAGATACTATTTGAATGGGAATAATATAAAAAAATGCAAATAAACTGTCCCCACGTCTACGCGAGGGTTACAGGTATGTAAGGCTTGTAGAAAAAAAATCGCAACCGTATCGACTGCGCAGAAAGTATCCTATTTATTTGTATTACCGTCGACGGCAAAAATAGTGATTGTTGATGGGGCGCACTTGTCACCTTGCGTATAATTTGGGTGTACCGTTCCTTTCTTATGCATAAGTTTGGGGGACCGCGCACAGATAGTTCTTTTTTAATAGCGTTTTTTTATTACGTTCCGTATGCAAAGATTTATTATTCTATATCGGGATGTGCGTGAGAATGCTACGGAGATAATCGAATTTGCCTATAGTCGCATCCACCCTAGGCAACCCTTTAGATCGATTGAAAGGATCCATGGGAAAGATGTGAATATTCAAACAAGGTGTCATCTTTGTGAATATCGATTGCCGTTGAGTCTTTTATAAGGAGCATGGGAATTGATACAGTCAAAAGGAAGAGCAGCGATTTTGCATAATCTATCGACGACGGAGAGTACGCTTTGTCCTTAAATAACGGAACATTTTTTTATCGATAAAGGGTTGATCTTAAAAAACGCCGTTAAAACTGTGACCGTTAGATTTTTTTGTAACTGTAGCGGTGACTACTGTCCGAGCATTGTCCGATTTAGAGCAACTTTTTTTTAACTTTTTTGTGTTTACGTTGACAAGTGACGAACAAAAGAATATATGAATTATAATTTTAAATTAATGCAAATCAAAACATAAATTCGAGAAGCATCAAATATTAATAAAATGTAAGCCGCGGGCGTGTAATTCATTCATACTTAAATGTTTAGAAGACGCTAATAACAGTGATTGCTGTTTTATTGACTTTTAATACGTTAACGCCATCTACGTTTGAATATGTTAAAGAAGTGCCTTATTAATATTAACAAGAATCATTATATTTTGTTTATTTTTACATAACATTTATGTGCAATTTGGAAAGAATGAAATTTATAATATAATTTAAATAAGTTGTCAAAAAATATTTTTATACTATCCATTCATTAAAAAACATTCCAATGTTAATTTAATGTAGTTAATATTGTATTTTCACCAGCATTGTAACTGCAAAATTTCAGGTAGATCAATTGCGTGGAACTGACTTAAAATCATATGCATGATTCTTCTTGAAGTCTTGCAAACGCAATATTATAAAAGCTTGTAAAATTACTGAATAAATAGGCCCTAGCAAAACGATCGACAATTTTTTTAAATATAATTGTTGAACGAGAGATAATGTGATTCACATTGCGTGTGACTTCTTATAATGAGATCTGTACTGAAATAAAAAAAAAACCTTAATTGTCAATGATATTTCAATCACGAGATATAATCAGATAATAAGTTATATAATTAAATTAGGTTTTAACATGAATATGGTAGGAAAATAAATAAACTACGAGTTACTTAAATAAAAATATTTGTCGTCGTTAAGTTGAATGATTAAAAAAAGGGTAAGCAGTAATACTTAATAATAACAGTATACAGTTACCTCAGTAAGGAGTTATTTGTACTTTTTTTATATACGCTCTAGTTTTTGTTCATCAGTCCAAAACAAATAAATTAATAGACCTACGGACATTACAGTTTAAAGATATTACGCAACGGTCAGACAAAGGATATTTTAGCAAAAAGATCAGCCGTAAACTTAAACGTTGAACACATAAATAGATTTTTATATACAGGCTGTTATAATAAAATTAACACTTTTCATGCAAAATATCTGATGTATTTTTCTAACGTTTTTAATTTAAATTTTAATACCTATAACGTTATTGTTTTTAAATACATTTTATTAACAATAAAACTTTGTTCACATGAATAATATTTCAGACAACAAGAAATCGTAAAATTTTAAAGCAAACAGAATATTTAGAAGCTATTAAGACTTTAACATGTTTTATTTTGTAAGTAATAACAATATAACGATTGAAGACACAACGTTTTATATCATCGGTCAATTAATTTTTAATTCAACAATTAATGACTTCGTCTATCATTACAACCTTTTTTTTAAGTTTTTGCGTTTATAATTAAATTAATAATGTATTTACTGGTTAGGTTAATAATTTAATAAATAAACTGAATTAATCGGTAACAAATTTATACTAAAATAATGTATAACTAATTACTGCTTAATTTATTGTAACGTTAAGTATATTCAAGCAGAAATAATTAATTAAATAGCACAAAAGTATCTCTTCTACAATTTCTTCTCGTCACATTTTAAAGAATGGAAAAATTCTATCTCCTTAATAAAATAAATTTATGCAAATACTGGCAATTTCTAACTCTCTCAATTTTTGAAAAAAAAAATGAATATATAAAAGATAGAATTTAAGAAAGCCGTTTTTTTTTAAATAAAATATTAATTGCAACAATATACCGTTAAAACATTCTAAAATGTCACATTAAATTTACCGAATTTCGATACAATAATATATAGGATGCAAATTTGTTTAAAAATATTCAAATAAGGAACACGCTGTTTATGACATCGCTCCAATTTTTTTCATAGGTCCGGCTTTCACCAGCTCGTAAAGAAATCGTCAGCGAACAGTACGATGTTTCGCGTTTTTGCTCCAATAAAACCGACATATTGTCCCGCATCGCAGTGCCATTGAAGGGTTAAAATAAAAATTTAAATTATGCAAATTGCTTATAAACAAAGTGACCGAGACAGAAACCGGTGGCTGGTTCTTTACGGTCTTCCCAGTAGACGAATTGGCAATTGTTTATTTTCGAAAAAAAAAATTGTTTTCCTCTACCGAAGAAAGGAGTTAAGTGGGTATATGCTTTGATATGGAGATTTTTAGAAATATTTGGTACAAGATAATGTCTTTGTTTTTATTTTTAAAGAGTAGGTAGGTAGCCTTATGAAATATTTTTTAATAATAATAATACATTTTAGCTTTAACGACTGTTGCGTTCGTGTATTTTTTTATTTTTTTTTTTAATTTATCGCCACGTTACTGGCGAATTTAAAATTGAGGTTCGTAAACTATTAACCCAGACTTGAAGATGGAGCTCAGTGGCGTGCAGCTCAGCGTCCAGCAGTGAACGAGAAATTTAAGATGATAATGTTGTTCCAAAACGGCTAATTCTAATTACATAATATATTTATTACTATACTTTACTTTTATTACATTTATTAGCTACATTTCATTTCGCTTTAATAGAAAAAAAAATAAAAAATCTTATACATTTAATTAGTTGAAAGTATTTATTTTTCGTTAATTGTTTATTTAATCTGTTACAGCTCCGTTCCGTTTATATTCTAAATTAATTTGTGTTAAATGTAATTACTAAATTACTATTTATTAGTTAACTTCATTGTTAATACTCATTGGTGTCTTTGTGGTTGAACTGTAAATATTTTAATCATATAATGAATAATAATAATAATAATATCCTCCAGGCCGATTACGACCACGGCGGCAAATATGAAGAGAGATTAGCCAACTGCGCAGGACATTTTATAATGCAATAAATGTGTGCAAACACAGGTGCACTCTCTATTCTCTAACTCTCATAATCGGATGGGACGGCAATCTAACGCGACCTGAAAGAGTTCGGGCGCAGGACCAACGGCTTTACGTGTTTTCTGAGGCACGGAAGTGTATACACACTATTAGTTAGGCATAACAAAACAATATCTCTTTATTTATTAGTATAGATCTAGTACCTAGTATCTTATTAAAAGTTAAGCTAGACTTGATCAACGTGGTTACTTATTTAGAATGCTTGCTTGCTCTTTTATATTTGGAATAAATTTCTTAGCGATTATTGGTAAGCTATATTTAAAACCAGAACAAAGTCGATAAGATAAATTTAAACATTTATGATTTTTAATTTACTTAAACATTTTATAAAGGACGATTCCATTCCACCTAAAATAATTCGGGCAATTTATATAATAAAATACAATGGGTTTCTGTGCAAATAAACAAGTAAATCTATTTATTCGATTAGCAAAATTGTTATCTTTGAGTACTAATGTTCAATCTTAAAAAAATATATATATTGAAATAACTTACTTCGATTTTAGGAACGTAATAAAATTACAACGGTTCCTTTCTTCACCCAATTTGACAAAATGACCCTAAAATCGAGCGTGATCGAATATTCTTTAATTAAAAGTAACCAGTCTTAATTGATAATTAACATCTATCAATCGTAATATTATCGGGCGCCAGAAAAACTCATTCCGAGTAAGATGTGACAATAATCGCTGATAACATCGGATCGCTCGTGTTCATAAAAACTCGGACAAACTGCGCCGGCGCAAAACTCGCCTACTTCATGTCGTATACATGTCAAAATTTAATTGAATCCCCTGTTAAATATGTTTCTTAACGAGAGTGGGCTATCTGCTATTAGGGCAGTATGCAATTACAGTGCAAGTGCTTTAGACGAGATAATATTTAGTTATGTATAAATATATTTAATTACCAACCTTTCAACATAATATTACTAATAATAATTTAAATAAGAAAAAGGCAGAAGAATTTGTAATGAATTGAACAAAAAACGATATAAGTATCGGTGTAAAGGTCGTGTCGTTTATGTTTTGTTTTTATATGCTATAATAGCCTTTCTTAAACAACAAGTTATCTAATAACTGTAGATTAAATTAAAAAAAAATCTATTTAGCGACAGGTTTTTGTAAAAATATTAAATGTAACACTGCTCCCCATCCTCTAATAATGTCCACTTTAAAAAATATGTTAAATACATAGATAGCACACCTTGAAGCCTACTGGCTATTTTATATTCAAACAAAATTGTAAACTGTCATTATAATTTAAAAAAAGATGAATTAAATCAGCCGGTTCTCACATGTTACGTTTTCATTGCAATTATCCGAAATCACACTTATTAAGAAAAAGTTACAACACGAATCAGATAATGAAACTGTGACATAAAGTTAGTTTCTTTTTAGTTAATTGACCCTTTTATCTATGTCAATATGAGTTTAGTTTGTTCAGGTTTATTTTTGTAATTCTCTGAAAAATACTTATAAGAATATTATATTTTATTATTACAATAGCAAACAGTAAAAATTAACTATACTTATTTCATAACTTTTTATTCTATACTTATTTTCGTCCGCAGCTTGACCCCGTATTTTGTCAGGTGTTGAGTTTAAATAAAGAGCATATGTTATGCCTTGGGTCTTAAGCTTACTACAAAACAACAAATTTCATCAAAGTCGGTTCGGTTGATTATCCCTGAAAGCTTAAAGACAGACAGGCAGAGTTACTTCTGCATTTATAATACAAGTATAGAAGCAGTTCTTGCCAATTGTATCGTAAGTAATTGTGTGTTTAATCAATAAAAACTTCAGTCTGTCAGTCATTTCAACGTATTTGTTGTCTCTATCTTATTGGAATTTATATAAAAAACCAATCACTCATACCAATATGATTTACTTACACGTTCTTAGAAAAATAGTTAGTTTCAAAGCGCAAAATGTAAATGCCATCTAGATGCATTATATAAATACGAGTATATCGATTTTTCATGCACATAAAGGCTATATAAATATCTCTTGCATTACTTCTAGTTAGTATATGAGTAGATCCATATCCTGTGCTAACACCCTGAGTAGGTCCAATAAAAAGATATTGGATTTACTTACGTGAAATCTCGTCATCTCATCATCATGAAGAGAGAATGCACTTGTGCTTATACACACATTAGTGTAGTATTATGTATCCTAGGCAGTTGTTATATTTTACAACCAAGACTTGTTTGTGATATGTTTATCGTATTTATATAATCTAAAATATATTATAGTGGTATGTGTTGTTTTTTTGCCTTGAAAATAGACGCAAAAGGTTCCGTTTCTTGAGCTAAAACTGTGACAGAAAGACAGATACGGCGAATGTTTTTCTAATCCTGTCACAGTTTTGTTAACATACAATATTTATATATTAAATTGTGCATTGAGTAACTAACATTCATATTCGATTTTCGTGTGACATTTTCATCTGGCAAGATAAAAATCACTTTATTAGACAGAATCAAATATGGCATCAAGGACACTCTACTTGGAAATTTAAAACACATTTCATCTCACACCATCAAAGTGCAAATATGATCAAAATCTGTTAGTCTGTCTGTTATCTGTATGTATAAAGCCCATTCAACCGCATTTAAGGTTTAAACTCGATATATTGTATACGAGGAATGTTGTGCGTTCTGTAAAAAATATATAATTACGTGATCAATTAAAACTCCACTTCAACGAGTTTAGTAAGTATTTTATTTCAAGTAGCGTTTGATTTTTTCCGTTCACCACATAAGGTGCTACCCACTGACTGAGCTTTACAAGTATTACAATTTGCGAAAACAATAATTTGACATCAGATGGAATGTTAGAGCTGATATGGCCCAGAGATGTGAATGATTAAAAAATTATCGTTTTTAATCGTTGATTCAAACTTTGCCAAAAACTACTGATTTTTTATATATTAGTTAATTAATTCATCTCGTGCTCGGCAGAAGAAAAATTCAATACGACTAGATAGGGTTCAGGCTATGGATTAACTCACTAGTTTTTAGAATTTAGTGTATAAACTCATTACCAAATAATAGTTATTTGTTTTTTGTGTGTTGTTTGTGTGGAGCAAACAATACAAATTAAGAAATCAAAGTCAAAGGCATGTTTTAATACTCTACCCGCTAACCCGCTTCTTGCCATAAAGCACGCTAAATATGAGAATGGCTTAACAATATCTTGTTTTGTTAAGAGCCGCAGAACCAGTTGCGTGGCAGATCCTACACTCAGAAGGCGCATTCGTAATAATTACAGAAGCTTGTTTTTTTCTAAAATTGACAATTTATAAAAGTAAACGTGACTACTTACCATAGAATTGAACACCAGCCTGCCTTCAAGTCTACAAAAAAAAATTAAACCAAACGACAAAATTGTTGCAATAGAGCGAAAAAAATTCGCTAAATGACCGCGAGCAGCGTATCGCGAGATCGATACGTATAATCGATACTTATAAATCGAGCCTGTTATGAGACGATAAAATCGACCGGCAACCGCCGGCGGCTACCGGGCGTCGGCTAAGCGACGATTACTCTTAACTCGTCTTATTTTCTTACCGGCCACTCGATGCGAGATTATCGATAAAATAATTAAATGGTTACTCTGGAAATCGATTCCCGAGTGTTGTTATCGAGGGCGCGTTATTTGTTCCTTTTCGGCTCGCCGAATAGTGTTCAAGACCTGTTTCGGAGTTCAACCGTTCGATTTCGGTATATATTTTATATTTATATGATCATTGCCATTGAAGCTACTTTTTTTATGAATGTTTTCTTAGGTTTTCAAAGATTTTATTAATAATATTTTTTTATTTTTTAAAGGATAAGTACAGTTTACCGGTGGTAGGGCTTTGTGCAAGCTCGTCTGGGTAGGTACCACCCACTCATCAGATATTCTACCGCAAAATAGCCGTACTTGGTATTGTTGTGTTCCGGTTTGAAGGGTGAGTGAGCCAGTATAATTAAAGGCACAAGGGACATATCATCTTAGTTCCCAAGGTTGGTGGCGCATTGACAATGCCAATGTCTATGGGTGTTGGTGGCCTCTTACCAACAGGTGGCCTATATGCTCGTCCGTCTACCTATATAATAAATAAATAAATAAATAAATAAATAAATAAATAAAACAGTATTTTAACGATTTCAATTGTGATCAGTGATCGCTATGGTTTTTTTATAGTTACCGGGTAGGCAAAATATGACTCCACTCCAACTGATGTAAGTGGTAAATGAGTCCTAACGTGACGGCGGCCAGTACAGTCGGAAAGAATGATCAGCACTAGCCGCCCCCGCCTTGCCTGCCCTCAAGATGCCTCTTCACGTCTTGTTTAATCTGAGTTATGCACATGCAGTATACAAGATTATTTTATTGCAATCAAACTTTTCGACCCACATTTGAGAAGCAGATATGCTCTATCCTTTTCAAGTTACGTCATAAAATCTCCTAAATATAATCCGTCGAATTTTAAATGTATAAGCATCCGTGAACTCAGGAATCGTCAAACCAATAAGATTTTTATTCATAACAGATTTGTTTTATAGCAATAAAATGTTCGTGACAATTAATTTATTAGTTGTAATCCGATTATAATGTACGTTTATTTATTACAGTCAAATATTTCCTTTATCTTAATTATGCTAATGTTATATTAAGAAATATGATACCAATATTTTATAGGACTTGTCATTTAATATTCATGTATAACTTGGATGCTTTAGATAATTAAATATTATTGATATTACATGAATATATTTTATATATCTGTGACAAAATAAGTGTAATAAAATTTTAGTGCCCAATTTTATATACATATATTTTTTTATTATTTCAAAGATGAATCTAAATTCTAATTGTAATACAACTAATTAACTAACTAGTCTTAGTAACTAAATTGAGAAAAAAAAAAGAAGTAATTATTTCTAACTGGAAAATTATACACAATTATATATATTATGTTATTCTAGTTAGGATTTTAAAAATGAATCTAATAAGTGAAATTTTAAGATTGTGGAGTTCAATGAATATAAAAATAGAGGTCATTAATGTCCCATTGCTGGCACAAGGCTTGGAGTTTATTTCACCACGTTGCTTCAACACGGATTAGTGGATACACATGTCACTGAATAACATCCGATACGTGTAGGTTTCCTTACGATGTTTTCCGTCAACGGTGAGCATGTGATGAATTATTAACACAAAATAAGAACATGAAAATTTATTCGTGCATGCCTACAAAACATAATTATTTAATATTGTTGATATAAATGTATTACTTAAAATTTATGAAATAAAAAATGTGTAAATATTTAATTGTAAGAAATAACTCAATAAAGTCGGTGACACATTCCTTAATTTAAGCTAAAAAGCGATACGTCGTACATGCGCCCGCGCCGCCCCGAGACGTCTTAATTGTGCCGGTGATAACTATGGATTTAGTGATTTATAAACCCCTAAACGTATTAAGCCTTTTGTCGGCGTCGAACACTTATCGCTCGGTTAGAAACGGCTTCCGCTCGCTCGATACATTTATTTCTTTTTATTATTAACAATCTTAAGCCTTTGTTTATTTACATGCAAAATGCGATGCAAGCGCGGACATGCCCCGACCGGCCTCCCAAATTTTATGCCCGACAAATGGCTAATAAAAGCGAAGAAACACTTTAATATTACTTTACGCGTGATTTGTACGTGTAAGAACGAATTTTATCGCGAATTCAACGTATTTTTTATTGTCGCGTCCCGCGACCGACGGCGTCTTTATGTTACAATATGTTTTAAATATCTTGCATTATGTCACATGTTTTGTCTTAACAATGATTTATTATGGAAAGAGGTTTATATATACCTTAAATAGGCATATATAGCGATGGAACGATTCAATATGATAATGTAGATTTAATTGAGTATTTAATTACAAGCAAACAAGTTTACTGTTTGATTATCATTAATTTAGCGTAACTTACTTTTTTATACGTTCGTTTAAACTGTCTGAGTAGTCATGCTATTATAATTTTGGTAATCAATTATTTCTATGCTATCATTTTCAGTATCGAAGGCACTTCGTCACAACCTCAACGGATCCCCAAGGGATTAGTGAGAGGAATAAGAGCGTGTGAGACACGCGAGTGATGAATTGACATGTTCTGAGGCCATTAGGGGCAGATAAGAGGCATTTAACTCAAACCGCTACGCCTCCGCGACCGCCGACCGCCGTCCGCCGCCCGCCGCCACGCTGGAGCAACTTACAGGTGGTTAAAAATATATTTAGTTTGTATTAATAAAATATGTTCTAACAATTGCCATTAAAATAATACTTAATGACTCACATTTTTGTTATTTTGGGTTTTAGGCGCGTTATTTTTTGTTATTTTATTACATTTTTAACCTTTGTATTATAAGCTTACTCGGAACTTGAACTTTAAAGGCTGATAATAAGTGTTGATAAATATTTACTTACGAGTACATATTATTACCAAAATATATGAACAAAGTAAGCAAAATATCACGAATTGAGAATTAAAATATATTGAACTAGATTATGTTAAAAAATTCCCATTTTATTATATTATAAATGATAATTAATTTAACCGTGACTAACGTAATTGCTGTTATGTATTTATTAAAATAAATATTTATTTAGATCAGCCTATACAAGGGTGTATTGGAATCGAACGCACAGTTTATAGTCGAGTCGCCCAGTAGCGTTAATGAGTTCGGCTTCCGACCCGACGGGAATATTTTAATATTTTTATTTACTTGTTAATAATTAATATTACTATAAGAAATATCCTATTAAGGTTGATTAATTGAATAATGTTTAGTCCACTAAGAAATCTCTTATTCGTTTTGAATAAATAAAAAATAACTAAGGCCAAGTTAAGAAATCTTATAAGTATAAAAAAAAATCTAAGTCGATTTCGACCCTACTAAGTTTTAACTACACATTAAGATCGCTTTGTTAAATAAGTTAAATCTTAATCAGACGTATTGGAAAGCATTTCGGTGTGTAGGTGAGTGCGTGATAGTGTTATCTGCTGATACGAGGCACGCTGCGACTGCGTCTAATTAACTTCTTCATTAGCGGAGAGACCAGAGGACTTGGGTTTTCATTTACTTGTGCTATACCTTGTACTTGGTAAGTCATCGGGATTATCTAAAAACTCACAATGCTCTCGTCTCAACCGCTTTGTCTTGTATCCATTGTAGTATTTATATGAATTTACACAAATCTGATTTTATTGACGGAAGTTAAGACTGCAACTGATTCGCTAAAATATTAAATTCCTATATAATATTCTGAGACATAATTCAGTTGGTACTAAGGAAGGCATATCAACATAGGTTTTATGGATTAAAACAAATTATTAATTATCTTAATAAAAAGAAAAACAAATGACTTTCTTACCAAGTCGTTTATGTCAATAATGTTTTAAGAGGATAAACAAGTTTTGTAATGGTTGTTTATTCGGATCAATTAAAGATAAATTTGCGTGTACGTCTTGATCGCTGTCAATCGATTCCTGAACTAATGGACAGGTGCAAGCGTCTTAACATGTGAAGTTCCGAGGATGGGTGACCGTAACGAGTATTTTTCAAAGATACATTCGATTTTGTTGAAATCGTACGTATTTTTGATATTAAGAAATTAAAACTTTTTTTTTTTTAATTCGTGTTTAAGAAAAAAGAGTTACTGTTTCTTGCCGGCTCTTCTCAGTTCAGGTGGTGGCGCTTGACGATTCAAAAGTACTTTTAAAAGTCTATTTGAATAAAAATATTTTGTTTTGATTTGATCTTATTAGAATATTGTTAAGTTCGAATCGTACATGCCTGTTTTACGTCATGAAAACATATTTCCTCTATAGTTAATTTGAATATAAGTACATATATATTTAAGCGCATAAATTTTCATAGATGTCGTACTGCCTTCATGTAATTCTGATTTACCTAAAGTCTGAATAGGATAGATAATGCTTTTAGATTTTTTTACAAACTACACGAATTGCGTTGACCAATAAAGGTATGTCTTACTAAATAAATAAATCTTATTTAAATTCAAATTTTGTATTCTTAAAAATTCTACCGTTAGATTATTCTATCTTCAAAAATGTAATATCTACAAAATATTATGTTTTATTTAAATCGGACTGATAATTTCTGATTTAGCACATACAAACGCTCCTGCTTTACGATATTATTTTAAAGATAATAAAATACCAATCAATCTTCAACACATAAATAAACCTGCCAAAATAAAAAGCGATCACAATATTTATGGAATACACTGAAATGATTACATTTTAATGGCACGGATTTCTAAACACGAAAGAGAAGCGGTGTCCTTTACGCGATAAGTGTATTCATACGTTTTGGATTTATTTGTATCTTTTGTCCCAATGTTACAAGCGACACGGAATAAATTAAGCTACCGGACTTTGATCAGTGTGTACTCGCTTTACGAGATAAAACTGACGAGGGACCTTATTTATAATCCCAAAGATAACTCACGATATAAAGATACAAAAAACACAACTTATTGTCTCGTTTGATACTCTTTAGTAAGTGATCGATTTAATGGGTTTTTGATGGGAATATATCTATAGCAATGTATTAGTAACAATTGCTTAGGATTTTTATAAACAACAAGTAAGTCAAAATTATTTTCTGGCGATAACAACGCACTACAACACCACTTCCACTTGCCAAATCGGTACTGAATTACACATTACACTTTCACATTGCTAAGCATTGGATCTAAGTTTAGTATATACTTTGCCTGCACTACGACGAAATTTTTTGTTATACAGTATTAATTTTATATGAGATATCTTTGTAATACCAATAATTAGAGCGAAATACTAATAAGACGGACAAAGATATTGAAACATAAAATGACTACTTTATAGCCACCAAGATTCATGCTTGACGATTTTAAAATATGTTGTGATAATCCCCAACGCGAGCTGTATGGATGGCAAGATTTATAGCGTCAATTACTCGCCCGAATTGTGGTGTTCCAGAGTTGAGCGGTCCGTGTTACACTTAAGGTAGACGACCGTTCGACTTAAAAAACAGAAGCTACAATTTCTTATACGACTCAATAACGTAACTTACTATGCCTTTCTTTGTTCGGCATTAAGTTTTTTAATTTATCAGAAGTATTAATAAGAGGTCCTTGATAGGTGAAAAGTTACAAAAAAGTGCCTTAGTTCCAATAGGTATACACCATACATATCCAATATGACGTCAATCGTCCGGCATATTAGAATTTGTGACGTCATAAAACATTAAAATGTCACATGAAAATAAAAAGTAGGTTTTTATACGCATTTTTGAATAGTCATTTAACAAAATTAGGTTGTATTTCATTGGATTGTTTCGAAAACAACCGACACGAAATTCAGTAGTTACTGTTTTTCATTAAAAATATACATGTAATCAATACAATTAAATTATTTTAACTCCAAGATCTTTTATCATGTATAAAATACTGTACAATACATACATACACACATGTGCTTTTTAATATGAGATTCTATTTTATTTATTATTAACTGTAAAATGGTCTGCGGATTTAAAAAAAATCTCCATAAATCTATGTTTCTCAAATATAAATGGTGTAAGTGAGCTAATCTTCTTAATATATTTGATTATGCAATGATATCACGTGATTTTTTAATCTATCAAATGCATGGGGTGTTACCCATGCATCCGATGGAACCTGATGATCGTGAATGAAAGGCGTCGTGTAACGATCGCACGGTCACGACGTTGCCGATAGAGCCGTCGCAACGTAATTAGTACCTGTATCAACCTATAATGAGTTCTTGGAAGGCGATAATAAAAATTTTTGGACACGGAATTTCTTAAAACAAATTTCTCAGTTAATTAGACTTATGAAATCGCATGGTAGCAACTTCAATGGTTTTTTTTTTATCAAGAAGCTCGAGTAGAATTATGTGAAGTCGATTTTTTTTTAATTATTTAAAACAAAATATTAAGTTTCGTTAAATATAAGCATTAATATTATATTATTTTATATTTATATTATCCGAATAATCTGTTGCTTCTACTGCTTCTACTGTTATAAAGTGATGTTGACCATCTTAAAAAAACCGTTAATAATCTCAAAGTATACAAACATACTCAACTTATATGACAAGAGTCACTGAGAGACGCAATTTCGTAATACTTTTTCCAAACTATGTTCCTATCGGATAAGGTTAATGTATTAAACGATATACATATATTTCAAATATCGAATTTTATAGTCGACGATGCAATGTTGGGTCAATGACCGCAGTGCTGCTGTCGTACTTATTAATTTTAAAGCTCAACCAACAAAACAAATACTAGAAAAAGTGATATTTAAAATTAATAAATTAAAAATAACGTCATAATTATAATATTTGTTATCACACCATGAACAAAACAGAGATATGTAATATCTAGAGCGCAATAGCTGCAACACTCCTTTGTTTTTTTCATACTTTATATAAAATAACCTATGTTTAAAATTACAACGTCTTGCAGAACATGTCGTTTGTTTTTTTACAAAACAACTGATACTATTGTTATGTCGTTTTAACAACTATTATATTCTTAGTACCTTCGAGTATTTCGGCAATTAAAATATTTGAATTTGTTAGTGATTCCCTCAAACTGAATAAGTCTTAGTTGTTGAGCCTTTTTTGATTTAATTTAGCGTGTAACCATGGGGCTGGCATATAGGCTGCCTATAAAGGCCCCTTAAAAATAATAGATAAAAAATACAACTGTAATTTTACTACAGCAACTTATGTTAGGATATATAAATCCATATGTCCCATCCTATTAGGAGTTAAGAAGTGTGTCCTAAAGGCTATTATTAAATATGACATTATGTATAGACTAACAACTGAGTCACGATTTTATAATCACAAAGAATATTTTTTATATTAATATATTTTTAATAATTTACCTTAAAGCCATTTATATATAAATAAAAATTGAAAATAATTACTGTACAAATCATGACCACGTGGAATGGTGGCAAGAATGCTAGCAGCGTTTTCCTTTTGAATCGCAATTCGGATCCTCTTTGTGGAAATGTACCAGTCTTCCTGTCACCAGTAGAGGCAATAAGCTCAGTATATTAGCCTGAGCCTGAATTTGAACCCGTAATTAATAACCGGACTGTCGATATTTTCGAAATATAACATGTAGGTGTATCATACCCATATATTTTACATTCACCTTGCGATATGAGCAATCGTCGGTCTACCAAATTTCGGTCCCGGTCTGCCTTTTTGAATTCAATCAAAAAATTGTTAGCTGTTATAATAATTATAAAAACCGTATTATTTCTAAGATCTCAAATATTTACTATTTACAATCAATATACCATACATGTTAGTATGAATTATTGATTTTAACATCCTATGAAAAAACAAAATCGCTGTAGGCTTGAGATTGATTACTACGAGATGAATTTCGAAAACAATTGAAAGACACAGAGTTCAACGATCATCACGTATGATATGTAAAAATGAATTCTGATTATGGAAGTGGATATAAAGGATTATAATACTTACCTACTTTTTCAATGACAACTAAAATTTAATCTAGTGTGTAGGTACTATTACTATTGTGTATAAACACACACAGTAAGCATATTATTTTTTTATTTGTTAATTTAATTAATTCTATGATTTTAGTTTATGAAAATTATTTAATAAGAAAAACTTTACGTCAATTGAATGAAAAATGTACTAATGAAGTTTGTAAGAACGTTTATAATTTTAGCGATTTTTTTGTCATTCTTTATAATCATGGCCGAGTAATAAAACGTCAATGTCATCGTGTATGTGAACGCAATGTCGTAAAAGAGTGAAAGCTGTATATTTGAAGAATTCTTTCATTGCTTACATATCTATTAGGTCAGTTTGAACTCTCTAGTCGTAAAGTACGTACTTAATTACTTAGGTTACTTCGTCGGCGGGTAACTGTACGTAATTAGTGAAGAGGCTGAGATAATAAAACATTCCAATAGTGAATCCCGTTTCTCCAACGAGTCCTTATCTTAACCCCCAAGGTCAGTTAAATTCCGAGACACACTTATTACGCGTAACAAGAGAAACGCATTTGAGTCACCCGGTAGCCGTGTGTTACTGATAGCCGGTTCGGTTCCCGCGCCGCCTTTATCTAGCACCCCTACCTACACAGAGATAGACGAGATAAGCAGGTGGATATGTGGGAGTTGAGCTAGAAACACTTACGTGTTGAATGTACCACACTTTCTGACAATTTATTTATCATTAAAATGTAATTTATATTTTGTTACATTAGAAAACTTTAGTTAATGTAAATTACGATCATTTTACTCAATTCCTATAAAACCAAATAAGAAAAAAATAATCACCGAGCAAACTAACAAGCGCCCACTATTGGAAACCAATAGCGTCATTAAAACATCTCCGACTTCCTTATATGAAGTTCGTTGTCACATAAAATCAATCGAATAGGTCGGTCTGTCTAGTAGGAAAAACACACGCTTATCTATGATCATAGTTAGCTCCTAGATAAACCACAAGTACCAGGGTATCATAACTGTGTAGAAGTCAGTATTGTCTCGCCGAGTTGTCAAGTGTCGATGGAAAAACGCAGTCGTAAGTACTAACTGCACGATCTTAATGAGAGTGGACAAACTGGATAGCCCAGAGCTTTGCGATTGGTTTTATGTGGATACGATAATACATAAAAGCAATATAATAAAACTTCAATTGTGAATGTAAAAATATAATAAAAAACTCACTAAATGAGAATAAAAATTATTACTTAGTATCGCACGATTATGAATTTTTTTTTTGAAAGTTAAATAAACAAACTTACAATAAATTTAACTAAAATATTTCGTTATTAAATATATCCAGTTGAAATTAAAAAATAACACGATATTTATAAAAGTAATTTTGTACTGTCGTATCCACAGTAACACCGGCAGCCATCATAACACGCGCCCTATAAGGCAGTGGTATCATTACCTCGACCGGTCGCTACCGGCCACCTCCACGGCGCGCTGCTCGCCTGGTAGCCACCGCACTAACCTCCACTGTTGTTTTTATGCACCTTTATGTTTGTGTTGCTATTGAGATCATGTCTAGCCTATACTTATACAATTGTCACGCGAATATAAACTCTATATATTCTATGTTAAAGGTGAAATGGCAATTGAGTGAGAGAAGAATGTGGCAGACGTTGAATGGTGGGTGCGGACATTTCATTCACGTTCTGGTGGTTTATTGGTATTTGGAATATTACTTAACCGAACGTGCTCACATGTACAAAGCCACATTATCCTTATACATCGATGGCGCGTTTATTTCGATTGCAACACGTTTCCTTGATTTTATCATTAACCGATCGAACATATCTAAACGGGACGATTAAATCGACAGCGTCCAGGAATGTATTGAGATATTTGCTTACAAAAACTGCATTAAATTATGTAACAATTATTTAAATTTCTAAGCGGAATTATACATATTTTAAATGATTAATGATTTGACAAAACTGTACTCTAAGGACTCAAAGATATTAGTGTGGGCAGACCGATTTGCACTCATAACAACCCGTCATGAAACTTTCATATTTATCGTTATTTTAAATAATACTAAAAGAAGAAATTTTAATTAACATTAATAATTCTCGCGTAGCATATTACATGTAAAAAGAAGCGAGCAAGTATTAATTTTTGCCCACACGGTATAATATGGCGTACATTATTGAAGCAGTTTGTTTGAATGAAATTAATAACATTTATGAAGATATATGAAGTAGATATTTAGTATACATAGATATATAAGCATGGTAGTAGTAGAAGTAATGTAATCATTTGTTACTGAATAAGCTTAATGGTTATAATAAAAACAAATTAATAATATGTGATGTGAGTGATGATAATAGAAAAGGGTGGACTTAGTAGTAATCCGTACAAAAGAATAACTACTTACTTGTAGCTTCTTCCATGTAGAATATGTACTTGCTATATTCTGAATCGTGGTACCATCGTGGAAGCTTGTGTTTCGAAAGCCCTTTGGCTACTCGTCTGAAGTTTATTTTTATAAAATCAGTGTTAATTTCTCATAATCATTATCAGCTCAGTCCATTGGTGGGCATTGACCTCTAACTTCGCCTCCTGAGCACAATTTTCAAATCACATTCAGCACTTTGTTTTGCGAGTGTACCAATACAATTCAATTGTTAACGATTTATTTTACTTTAACTTCATCAACTCGATCGATGAATCATATCACGAGTAGAATTCTATTCGTCAAATAATCTAAATTAATTATTGTAAGACGAATTTCAATACAAATATTTGAACTAGCTTATAAAATGATTACCAAAATATAAAAAGATTACTTGAACTACATTAATTTAACATATATAGAGAGGCAATTGAATTCATAAATCGCTTTTACAATAAGAAATCGACATTTATCGTGTTATTATCGTTATTTCTAAAGCGCGGTGGCTTATATCGAGTTATCGTAACCTAGCCTAACAGTAGCATT
The DNA here is from genome assembly GCA_905147175.2 of Nymphalis urticae. Taxonomy (NCBI): domain Eukaryota; kingdom Metazoa; phylum Arthropoda; class Insecta; order Lepidoptera; family Nymphalidae; genus Nymphalis; species Nymphalis urticae. The sequence continues at coordinate 8,730,026 of LR989987.1, read as the reverse complement.
AGACCGCCCCTTTGAGATATAATCCACCGTAATAAGTAAACCATAGCCTTCATTACCCGTAGTCTGTAATGCGGGATATTTATTTTCTTTAGATTATAGTCTTTTGGTTAACCACGGAGTTATTTATTCATGTTCGAACGTTATGATTGGAAGAAAGATTTAGTTATTGGTTATATTTATTGGAATTTTAGATTTTAAACTCAAGACCGCAATCGTAAGTTTCTGAAACTGAATGAAAATATTTACAACTACCCGTTTATGAGTTTATAATTTTCGAAGAATGTAACAAAATTTTATTGTACTTATATTTTTTTCAATAATGATGCTACTTGTAATATGTATATAGAATATAGATATGTATATTACAAGTAGTATCATTATTGAAAAAAATATCTAATCTATGGTAATTTATTCACATAACTGTTACAAATTGGTAAAAGTTTTATTTATTTCAGTTAAATTTGAATTTATACTATTTTTAGTTATTTCGGAACTATTGAAATAATAAGAGAATTAGAGCTAAATGTTTGATTCGGCGCGGTTTGTTTGTCATAATCTAAAACATTATAATTAGATACGTTGTAAATGTTTTTGTATGTTAAGAATATAATTACCCTGAGTTTACCATTATAAGCTAAATTGTTTTTTACTTTATTGTAGACTTTTGAATCCGCGGTAGGTAGATAGTTAATTATAATGTACTTATAACAATTATTATAATATCCTTAATTAATTAAAAACCTTTAACATACAACTTACACATAATGTATATCTAAAAAAAGACGCATTTTTCAAAAAGCAACAATGTTTTCGTTGATTGATTTACGGGATACGATCAGCTGCAATTAAGCATAATTGCTTATAATAAAGGCGATTATTTTAATTTACAATTACGTGTGTGACCTTTAATTGAGATTGTATCATGAACAAAATGCTTACGATCCGTTAGTAAATCCCGCAAACTTGGCCTTTTATAAATGTGTATTAATAATATAATACATCTAATATTATATATGGTACACTATTCCCTGTGTTCGATATGAAATATATACAAAAAAAATAGTTAAATAGATATATTTTTTGTAAATATTAACTTTCCTTGTGAATTACTGTTAAATATAAAATAAAATTAAAACCTTTTTTGTCTGTGTGTATCAGTCAGTCAGTTGGCTTCTAAATTCGTCAGATCAGTCTCGGTAAATATGATTTAAATAAAAATTATAACATCGCTAATTAAGCGTAAAATTTATGCACAATTATAATAAATTAAGCTATTACATTAAATATTTTTATTAATAAGTAGTTCTAAACAAAAACTTAATTTCCATATTTTTTTTTATAAAACTTTGCATAATCTTCATAAGTAAAATATATTATAAGTACTTCTTACTCGTCAATTTTCGTAGGACTAAAAATCAATTCTATCGTAACATGAATGGTGTGGTTACAAAGTATTAATTAAATAAATACTTTTTATATGATGTGTGGTCTCAAGACATTAATGTAATTCCGGGGGCGTGCGCCTGCGCTGATCACATAATGAATAAATATCATATTACGACACATTCATTTAATGACAACGTATAATTTGTACACTGAATAAATAAATATTTTAACTTGTGCGATTGATTTTTTATGGAGTCCGAAACTGTATAACTCTTGTTATGAATGAATCATTAGTTACGATCCGAGATGAAATACGGTAGCGAAAACATTAATGTGAATAAACTCGCAACAGTTCATTAACTGTTATTGAATATTTTTTAAGTGATCTTTGTCTTGTTTTATTGACATAAGAGGTCTTGTTGGAGAAGGTCAGTGGTTGGCATGCTAACTTGGGTTCAATTCACTCATGAGATGTATTTTATAGGTAGGGGTATCTGTATGTTATTATGTAGATAGTCTTGTTTCAATGTTTTTTAAGGAAAAGCTATGAATATAAAACAATTATATATTATACTCTACATTTTATATAATATATATACTTGCTTATTAACAAACTGTAGTAGTATTTATTAATTGCAAGGAATACTTTGTGCGCTAATTCAACACTAAGTAGGTACCTATGTTTAAATGTATCTATATATTTTTAATCAAATGACGCCAGATACAAACAGTTAATTACAATGCTGGTAAATTTTCATCTCTTTCAATGCTTAGGCTATTAATTTATTAAATATCGTAGTTTAAAGTATATGATATATATGTATTTGTACAAATATTTTACGCCGTCACAAGAACGTGGCCTATTCATCTAGAACTAGACATACCTGTACAAACATACATCAAAGTCTAAACTAGTCACGAAGCAAAACGCTAATAAAATTATACCAATAACTTCATCTACTGTATTATATATTGACTTGTAACAAGTATTATTTATATATGTTATTTATAAAAATACATGGTTTTTAACCGACGTGTCGCCGTTTGTATATGTTCTAACATATAACGCCTCAGTTGTGATAAATAAGAGTAATTGAAGTGACAAATACTTATGGTGTTACGTCATTAAAAATATAACGTGGGTGACAATAGTTGCTATATTACAAAGCCTTCTCATGCGTATATGTCTCTGAGAACGTATAATATACAAATATTGTTAGGGGCTGAGATCACTCTAACCCGTGATGAGACTTCCGCTGTTCCATGACCGGAACACAACATGGGTGAAGCCATAGAGGTGTATGTTAAAAAGATCCCGCAGCCTCTGCGATCCATGTTCAGATTGGCGATTGCAAGGCTTTATTGGGTGAGAATCACATTTAACTTGAAAGCCGACTCCCTCTCCCAGGACATGGGTATCTTTCGAAGAATTCTCCTGCGCAAAAAAAAAGGTATGACGCATTAAGAACAACATGACAGTTGAAAACAGATACCTTTAAGATTTCGAAAGAAATAAGAGTTGAAACAAAACTATATTAATACCCTTTGATCACACGTAAACTCGAAGTGACGATCAATATAAACATTGCTTCGATAAATAAAATAATATCACAAAAATCGAATCGAAAACCCAGTAGCAACGAGCTGTCTCTTCAACCGTTGAGAGTGTACTTATCCGAGACACAAGGAAAAAAAAACAAATGGAAAGATTTATTGAGAATCGATCTCGGAATGGAATCGAATGGAGCAGTAATCTTATTGACCTCTCACTCTGACTTGTATGCTCCATCCCACTCTTCATTCAGTGATCTCGTATAGGATAGTTTTTGATCTTATTTTCGATTAAAATATGATGAATGAAAAATTTACAATAAGCGCCGACGAATGGACAGAAATTATTCAGTTGAACACTATTCGAGTGATGTTTTGTATCGATCATGAGCTTCGTGACTCAACGATCGTTTTTTGTTTTTATTAATACGATAATGGATCGTTAATCCGAGTCTTGAACTCATTGTATTTAATCATATCTATTATAAATATGTATATAGTAATTTAGTTGTACTTTTCAATTTATTATTAAATAAAAAACTAAAAAAAGTTAGTTTATTAATGATTAAGATAATTTTACATATATTACACGAATGTTTGTTGTTATTTAGTAAAAAATAAATTATCTCTTTTAAAAAGAGTAATTTTAACAATATGTACCAATTACTTGTCATTTTATTAGTTCTTACAATTTATTACTAACATTTTAGCCGTCGGAAAGACTAGTCCATATTTTGAAACACGATTTATTATATTTCTTTAAACTTAAAGTAAAAAAGATAAAAACTAAAATTCAGAGAGCGTAAAATGCCTTAGAGTTCTATACAATTACACATTTATTTACTTAAATTCGCTTTTCACGCGAAACTGACGTCAAAGTATACAATTGCAATTAGTTGTAGTAGTAATGAAGCGGTTATTAATATATTAATAACTTGAGATTGGTCATTATATGTATGTTGTTATAAGGTTTTGGCTAGTGTTTTATAGCCGCCCGCCCGCCTGACGCCAACCCTCCTTGGGAATGCTGTTGTTGGTGATTTCCCCGCCACCATGCGGGTACCTCAAGGTGTTTGGTGAAGTGTGCAGGTGATCTTCCCTTTATCGCCTTCTACGACATCCATCGGAAGAGATGGATTAGCCCTATTCTTATTTTGCGTAAGAAAGGATATGTGTATGAAAGGTGTAAGTGCTGAGATGACGAGTAACAGAGAGAAATGAAAGGAAAAAACATGTTGTGCCGACCCTACGTAGTGGGATAAGGGCAGGAAGAAGAAGAAGATTGGTCATTATATATGTTGTAAAATACATTTTATTTATTCAACTTACATATTATTCAATATGACCCTCAGGGAACCCAAGGGGAAGGATCCAATGTTATTTAACGCTTAGAAAACTATTTTGAAGAAATAGAATAATATTTTCTTTTTGTCTTTTTTCTAATAGATAGAAAATATCATATAATGTATGAAAATGTATAATTTTGATAATATAAATTTCTATACTATATTGTAAAGCTGGAGTGAGTTTCAATAGAATATATCGAATGTACAAAACAGGCATGTACCGACCATGATGACGATGATGTATTGTGGTATTATAGAGCCAAGAATATGTATGTATGTATTATTGAACTCAATTTGTGCTTTTTCTCTTTACTTCCAGAAAATGTAAAGGAAAACATCTGATGAGTGGATGGTACCTACCCAGACGAGCGACAAAACCCTACCATCCATTAAAAGTACTCACACACTTTACTTTTATTAGTGTTTTTAATTCAGTGATAAATAATATTATAAGTGATAAAATCAGAAACATGATTATAAGCGTTCCAATCATCATTTTAAAAGTGTTGATTAAAAAAGTATCTTAAGTATTTAATAGCTTTAATCAATGTAAATCCATCACTATATAAGAATAGAACGGTACCACCTACCTCTGATATTATGGCTGCATAACAGCTTAACAGCGATAAATATCGATAGGGATTACTCATTTCACGGGCAACGGTAGTTATTATGAGTCATGTATGTAATGCTCAGTCGAAATTGATTATATACTTCGACCATTACATAGAAATTCAATCGGCTGTTTGTATTTTGTTAATGTTTTTATTGTTCCTTACTTTCAAGTAACAAACAAACCTCTTATTACTCAAATTAAACCTTCGGTTTGTTATTTAATTGTCTATGATATTTAATTTCTTACTAATAATAACTACACATATTTGTTATCCCTGTTAAAATCGCTATCGTAGTCACAAAATATATTCGTCTATCGATTCGTTGTCTCTGAAACTAGTTTGGTAAATTAAAAAAAAAAACTGAGATAAAATTTATTTTTAAGTGTTTGCATCTTCAGTATGCCAAATACAATAAACTATTTTATGACGACATTAAAATGTCAAAAGAATATTACAAACATTTCCAGTCCTATTAGAAATGTGTTCATAACTTAGAAACGAAATCAAGGCCTCGCCAAACAGACCCGGTTCTAGCGGCTGGAGGCTTGCGATCCAGCGATAGTGTATTGCGAAATAAAATAAAATTATCGAACAAGCATATTTTATCAAACTTTACAATTTAAAAGGATTTTACTTCTGTGCATTAAATCGCATTATATCTTTATTTTAGGTTCAGTGGAGATGTTTACTATAAAAAGTATTTCTACATATATAAAGTGTTTCTTTTTAACCTTAATAGACTTATATTATTTTTCATAGTGACATGACTGTCAGCAATGAGTGGTAATTACTAAGCAAAAGTAAATAGATGTATCGCAGAAAGGGGTAATATTATACTTATTAAGTAAGTAAGTAATATAACTGCACAGTGCTGCAAGCTGCAGTGGACAGCCAGACTAAGCTATAAATTACCAAAATGATTTTGTCAATAATACTATCAGAGATTGTGAGTTATAAGCGGCCTTAGAGGCCGTTGAATTGGCGTTGTCATATATTATTTTTAAGTGGACACTAACGGGTTTTTTAAATCGAAACGTACAAATTGTAGGCGAATTTCTATTTTAAGTTACCTTTACTAATATTAAATTATTGTTTTTAGTCAAATACACAAACCTACCCTGGAGCTTAAATAATACGAAGTATATAATTGAAAAAAACATAATATTTTTGTGTTATGTGCATTAGTCACGTTGACATAGAAACAAACTATAATAAAATCAAAAACTAACTTACAATTATTGGAATGAAAACCTTATTTAAACAGGATAAATACTTTCTCATTGAATCCAAAATATAATGTGTAGTTATGGCATAAGTTTCAATAATACCTCCTAAATAGATAACATTTTTTTTCAATTTAAAATTGGTAGGTAGACGAACTAGGAAAGAGATCACTGAGGATATGGCCACCGCCGTAGACACTAGCGCTTTAAACATTAACAATCCCTTACATTGCCAATTAATTGCTTTTTTATATATTCTATCGCCATGTAAATTATTTTATGTACGGCACAGTTTCGTTACAATCGTCGATTCACAAGAAGTATGCCCCGCGGGCTTATCGGTAAAATCTTAATCAAAACCGTGTTCAAATTGAATGTAACGCTGTTTATTAAAGTAATCACGAAAATAATGATGGTGTCCTCCTGACCAAATTTAGCCCACGGCGGTCAATTTCAAAGAAAGCGTTCCGCGCACTTGATATTAATGTGTACACATGTGAATACGCACAAACTGGTACACTCTCTATTCTCTCACTCATTCTGTCATTCTACGATGACGGTTTTTAATCCAATCAGACAGGGATAGAGAGTAACACTGTCGAAATCCTAACACCGGGCTATTACTTGGAATTTTATGATAGAAAATCCTGTGCTACTTTGGAACTGTGGCCATATGTGCCTGTATGCCTATATCTAAGCTGTCAATGTTGGATTAACGTTATTATAGAATCTTGTACAATGTTTTATATTTTAAGCTCAATTAGAGACTTCGATGATCACAACGAATATAATTGTAATCGAAACTATCCTCCACAGCTAGCAAATTGTTTAAATACATTTCTCACAGCTCAATATAAATGGCAGTTCGCAATAGAATTTAGTGCACTATTTGTAATATCATTCAGCTTTATTATCGGCTTCAATTATCAACATTAAATACTTATATAATTGTATTTTCAGATAGCAAATTAATTGGATATATTTCTCACAACTCGTTATAAAAGGCAAAATCCGTAAAAGTACATTATAATTTTTTTAAACTGTTTCCGCGGTATTTACGTTCATCCTCAGTGGCCTAATCTCAGCAACGTACCAGTTAGTGAGGACATTCCGCTGTTGAAATCGACTCGGACCAGATTGTTTACGTTTGAGATAGACAGATAGCTAAATGTGTACGAGAAACTCGACGAATTTATCATGATGTGGATAAGACCACTGTATTTGTTTATTATTTTAAAAAAATACAAACAATAATAGTTTTCAAATTAATAACAAAGACTGGAAATTGCAGTCTATTAATTGGTAAAATGAATATTTTGTAAATATATGTTTTTATTTAATTGCAACATGACCCACGTAAGAAATTTACGTGAAATTTCTTTTGAAATTCCAAGTCTATCGGCGAAATACTACCCTGAAGTGAAACTTTTTTATGCAAAGTATTTAATCAAAAAATATTACATTTATCATTGTGTATTGTTCATTTTTTTCAACAATAAATACAAACAATTTCATAACAAACACAAAAAATATATTATTAAGTGTAGATCTCCACAAATCGAACGTATGTCTGAGTTTCAATAAGTTGCTATACTGGTAGCTACCATCACCGGACGACCTTCCTTGGCGACAGGTCAGTCGAATGGCGACTAATAGAGCGGCTTGCGAAATTACTACCTAACCACTACCAACTGGCCACAACTCATCCAGGCACTTATAAATATACCTAGACAAGAATTTTCCGTTTCTTATTAAATATTTAAAAAAAAACAAAACCGTATATGACAGGATATACAAATAAATGAAAAATTACATAACAGCTAGTCATAATTACAAATACCTACAAATCTTAAAACGAAAATTTGAAGGTTAAACTCAACCTTACCTCGTTCTTGGCAGTTCTTTTTATTTATTTTAAGAAGGCAGACAATCAAACCGACCGTTTGATGGCAAGTGGTCCTTCGTACATGACACTGCGAGTGGCAGAATTACTTACACCGTCAATTCACTGCTAAACATATAAGATTTTATATCTCATGTGGGTCGTTTTACAGATCACCTTACAACTGAGTAAAATCAAAAAAAAAAAATGTTGAGTGGCGATAGCCCAGTGGTTAGAATGCGTGAATCTCAAATGACTCTAACTTTACCCTTATTTTTATTGTTATTACATTATGTAATTAATTATATATTTTTTTTATAAAAACATGACAATACATAAAGATTTTATATTTCGTACTTCATTGTAACATACTTCTTTCATCGTCATCTAAATGTCTCAATAAAATGATTAATTGAGATAAAACCTTAATCATTTATTATTATGATTCATTTAACAAATGTTCGATATAAATACGTCGCTTAGCCATTTTTGTATGTATATATGCAAAAATAAACGAAGTGAGTGTCGTTTACGATCACGAAGTTTTAACAACAGAACATGTTAATTATATTTATTTACAACACAAATAGACAACGTTGCCGATCACACCGCAACTATGACAATTATGTATTCTGAGTTCATGCCAATCGTAAACCACCATTGCTTCTTGGGACACACAAATTTTCTGTCGCTATAATATAATTCGTAAGTTATATATTATAAGTATAATAAGTTGTGCTTTACAATTACTGTTAAACGCTTTTTTTTAAATCTAGCGTGCATTATTTTTTTGTCTGTGCCATCGTAGCCCCCAATCGAATGGATCAAAACCAGAAGTTATCGAGATGGTTCTTAGCTATAAATTATGAAAATCTATTCAGGTGTTTCAAGATGATAATAAGATTACTTTCTTAATACTACACTAATCGGCTTTAATATTGTTTATGTGTTTTTTATTATATTATATTTTGTCTTGAAGTGGTTTTGGTAAGGTATTTTGAGAAAATAAATATATTTTGCCGTAAGAAGCAATTTCCGGCATGCGTTGCAATGCCTCTTTAAATGTGAGTAGTTACCTGCTGTGGCTGGCTTGTCAAGTATTGTACGTTGAAGGTACTATATCAGAAGCCTTTGTAGGTAGGTACCCATATGTACAGTTAATTGGAGAACAAAAGTATAAAATCAAGGATTTACAATTATTCATTTCAATAATTATCGTTCATCAAAACATTTTTCTCCATTACATGCACTTGTGAGATTTACAAACGCACAGAACAGTTACCAGTACCTAATCTATTGCACACTGTATAATTATTGTGCATTTCGAAGTATTCAGTTTTCGTCCGCGACTTTGCGCGAGTATAAGAGGGTGGGTAGCAGGCGTTAAGTATAAAAAACTTATTTCCTTCTTTGAGTTCAAGTTTGCTTTATTCCAAATTTCTACAAAGTCGAGGTTCAGAGGTTTAAACGTGCGTAACAGACAGACAGTCACTGTGCATTTAAAATATTAGTATAGATTACTAGTTCATAATTGTTATGATAAATTCAACATTCTCTAAGCTTGATTGAGTTTAACAATTAAAAACCAATATTAATTAATTAATGACTTTTTCTTCATCAAAATATTTATAAATTATTGTGGTTTTAGCTTTGTCCGATTCGGTTAATGTTAAAACATCTTCGAATGATTATATTTTTATCGGAATTAAGGCCAAGGCAATATGAATGTGTCTATTTCTCTTTCAAATTACATATCAAAGGTCAATCCAGGCAGATTATCATCTTTTATATATTTTTATTAAACAAAAAAAAATAACTTTTTGTTGGTTGTGTATATAATACAATAACTTTATATAAATTTAATTGATACGATTTAATGCATTTCATCCAATCATGCATAAGTTTGTATGTAAACACAAGTTTGTATGTAACTCATACATTTGGACAGCAAATCGGGCACGACCGGAAAAAACTCAGTCGCAGGATCAACTGCTTTTGAATTTTTTGCTTTCTGAGACACAAAAGTGTAACACTATCAACTCTGGAACCCGGAGTTACTATATGGTCTGTCAATATTCTGTGAGTTCCCTAGATCGATCTTTCATTTATTCTCGTTGATCTTCGTCCTGTCATAATCATTGTTTGATTTAATTGAATAAGTTTATAATGCACACATAGACAAACCATTCATTTGTGTGTAGAATAAATACCGCCTTAGCTCTAAATGTTGGTCTATGGGACTGATTAGTTAAGCAATGCTGTCTTCTTCTTTCGAATGTAAATTGAATTTTGACAGAAAGGGAGAAATCTGTCTCTAACTAAACACCAGGTAAACAGCCCTCATAAATAAGATACAAAATAAACACACACTACAAATACAACGAGTGCACATAAAATGTTCTGAAGAGTACTAATGTGACTCATATTAACATTAATTTAATTACAATATAAAGATTCGAGGAGGTAGTAACGTTTGTATGTGTGAAACAAAAAGTAATGCGGAATGAGTTATGGCGCGTGATAACTTTTTATCACCCACAAATGTTGTAAAATCTCTCGTAATAACGCAACAGCCTTGAATTTATAGTCTTCTTTACGAAATGCATAAAGTAGCGTCTGAGCGCTAACTTACGCAACCATACTGATTTAGTTATTTTTTTAAAAATTATACAAAAATCTGTAACAAACTGTTGACTAAAACATAATTTATTACTAATGTAATAATTATACAGAGTTCCAGAACATTGTATGGATGTAAGTATGGCCTAACAAGTCGATAACGTAAAGAAGGTGGCGTGACCTGACTGGAAGCGGAAGGCAGAAAACCAGGAGATTTGGCGTTTAGAACCTTGATAGGCTTTTGTCCAGCGGAAGACTGTCATATTCTGAAATTCTAAAAGGTATAAATACAATAGATCACATAATTGATAATGCTAATTGACGGTTACAAATCTCTCAAGGAATTAATAAAACTTCGTATACAACACTAATAGCATTTATTTAGTTTTGTATTTAATGAGGATTACTTCATCACAGTTTTCGTCTCGTTCGTGCCACGAACAATTACTTCTAACGTTGCTAATCGATAACCGTCGAATATTATATGCCATTACGTTTTTTTTGAAGATCCTCTCAAGGCCGGTAATTCTTTCCGTATTCCGGGCTATAAATATTAAATTGATTGAGGACACGTCAAATTTAAAATCGATTCAAATCGGACCCTTGATGATAAGATCACACCAATAATATTATTACAATAAATATAAATCGTTTTTAGCTAAAATTCTGTTTAACCTTTAACATATATAGATATCAACATTTGATTATAATTTTGCAATAAAACGGATAAAAAAACAACAATACCGCTTGATATATTGGTCCATTTAATTTACACGTGCATAATTTGGCGCTTTAATAACGGGTAAAATACACACGAGACAAAAAAATAAAAACTTCTGTTATTATAATTAGCGAATTGGCAGATGTTGCTTGTAATACCTGTTTCGATATATGAGTATTCTTGAAATCGTCAATCACCAGAAACTTCGTAATATGTATCAATATTTTTGTACAATAATTTTTACCTTCTCAGAAACATAGCGATGATATGTGATATTATTTTAATCATCTTAAAACTTATGTTGAATGATGTATGAGCTTCATGTTTTTAGGAAGCAATACTAATTTATGGATGGACAAATTTTCTTTTTTACTTGTCAATAATACGAATGTAATAAACATATTTTAAAGTTTAATAGCGTTATGATATGTTTATTAAAAGCAAAACTGCTGCTTTCATACCGAAACGCCTCATATAATCTTGCTGATATCGAATACATTGATAACATAATTATGATATTTCTCCTTAATTCTTTACATAGATATTACATTGAAATATATAAATATGCATATTATGAACCCAAAATATGCTTGTAATTACGACTAGAGAGATAAAAATTAAACATGCGTCATTTTACACTGAGAGTCGTAAAAATAAAATTATTTCGTCACTCTAATCGCATTACAAGTATAAAAACAAAATGCCGAACCACATGACGTCCAATGATTTATAAAGACCCAGGCTCGGTGCTCACTGCGCCTATAGCTACTTTTTTTAATACGATGAATATTTTCGGTATAATTCCGTACCGCCTTCGGACAAACGGCAATTACTCGATAGAGGTTATTTAATAACCTTACTTAGTAAATACGCTGATAGATATATAAGTCTCAAATGCCAGCAATTGAGTTTGAGACGGTTCCATTAAAACGTATATTTTTAATGTTTAATTTTACTTTAAATTTAAATTAAAATTAAAATGTCAGAAAGTTGTCACTTCGTTTGATTTACAAGTTCAAGTGGGAACCACTTTTTGTTTGAATAAATATTTGCTATATTTTCGGGTATTAAACGCATCACTCACACATGAAAATAATACCTCGAACCTACAAAAATATCACAAAATCAGCGCTATACTTCTGAGCTAACAAAGTATAGACGTATACATATATTCAACTAATTTTGGTACATTGATGAGCAATTAACCGAACAAAGTTCACACGCTATTTGCTATTTGAATTATTTTCTATATAAGGGCATTTGAACCAAATATAAAAACAAAAACACATACACATAATCATGTTCAGACGATTATTGCAAATATGCGAACACGCTACGCCAAATGCAGAACCACCAATACAATATTTTTACACCAATCTTTAATCTCTTGTTATATTGTTTATACTTAAAAAACGCACTAGTTTAGACAAACACAGAGATTAGATAATTGATGTATCTAACAAAAGAAGGATAATAAAGGTAATACAGATAAAATAAATCCGCGAACATTGAAATTGAATAAGTAACAACTGGCAACTCAGGTCTTAAGTTGCAACTTACAAAGTTCTTAATCCGAGACTTTCCAATAAGTTACTATAGGAGATAAAATGTTTATAAACCATGATATATTAAGCTTACATCTTAATATTTTTTTATTGAATATATAAAGTCAAATACATACCGGTTTTAAATGATAGTAAAAATATGGAACTTCTACGATTGTAGAAGTTGTACCATCATATAATTTAAAAACCTGATTTGAGTGATACATGTATATTAAGAAATAACAAGTAAACAGCGGTTCCAAAATTCGGCATGGAATATACAAGAATGTATATTTCGTGGATCAAACATACCCCAAGGCAAAGCGAAATCATCTGCAATGATGTCTTTAAGATGTCTTGAAGGGAACTGAATTGGGCATAATTTATAAGATCATTTTGCAAATCATACGCGGTCTCACACAACGATTAGTATCACGAAGTCAATCATTTTGATCCTTATGGTAATTTTTTAGACTCGAAGAATTTAATATGTTTAGTTCACAATTCGTAAGGTTTTGTTCAAACCCTTCTGGGTAGAAACAATCCACTCATTTGTACCCTCGAACAGCTTGTTTTTCCGTAATCCAGTTTGAAAGGACCAGTGTAACAATAATAATGGATATTACACTTGCTCCAAAGGATGATGACTCATTGACGATGCAAGAAATTATTAATTACAATGAAACTCTGTGGATGGTGGAATCAAAATCTTTTGATTGCCTTTCTGAAATCATATTCTAAAAATAAAAATAGCTTATGTAAGATATTTTACCACTAAATATATTTATACGGTTGTCTAACGAATTGCGAGAACGATAAAGGTAATCATTTTTATGATTTTTTTTATATTAAGTTAAAAAAAATATTTTAATTAATTTAATGGAAGGCAGATTATTCAATAGCATTTTTTATGTTCTTAAGTAATTATTTTATAATCTGTATTACTAATAATATAATCATCGAGTCTATCAAGATCAGAGTCAAGAGTACAGAACAGCTCAGGTCGGTAGCGCATGCGCGTGACCGACCCCGATTAATGACGATTCCAATCTCTTCCGCGTGTCACGACTACACGCGTCTATGACTTCGGAGTTTTTATTTTGTTATTTTTTTGTCTCATTCTTGCAAATCGATTGTTAACATCGAATCGTGATTTTAGTTATCGACTTTATTGCAATTTTTGTAAATAACATTTTGTTTGTAATTTCTATAGCTACAGTAAGTTAATTAAAACACGTAAATTATTTAGATTTATACCAAAACGTATCAGCTGTTATTTAAATACACATAAGTCCACGCATGTGCGTGGACTTATGTGTATTTAAAATTTTTTCTTAATTTTTTTACATAACAATTTTATTGTGACGTGATATAATGTTTGTTTATGTTTCTAACTTAATAATTGTCTGCTCAATGGAGTAATAACATTTAAATTCAAATTTATATAATTCATACTGTTTTTTTAATACACTATTAAAATACAAATTTGATTATAATAATACCTCTCAATTAAGCTTTAAAATCAAATCTTGTAGTACTGCTTCCGAATTAATGTAATGTATGAAAATTTATTCAAAATAAACCAGTAAAAATTACACGCTGAGTTTACTAACATTTTAATGCATTTACAATTGATAATATTATGAGAGCACGTTTTTATTCAATAGCTTTAGTTTATTTTTATTTGTTTACGTATTCGAATGCTCGATTTTATTTTTTGTTTTTGTATAGTTGGTGGGTGATTGCTTTTTTGTGTCTATTTTTTTTTTGTTTAAAGTTCAACTTTCGTTAATATAGGCTTTTGTACATTAAACAATCTTCAGTCAAACATCGGTTTATAAGGTAAGTGGATCATGAAATCTACGTTCTTAAAGTTGGTTGGCCATGATGGGGTAGGCTATTCTGGTGACTCATCTCCACATGGCCCATTTGCATGTACGCTATGAACAGACAAAGTGATATTTAGTTATTTGCTTTGATTTATGTTTTATAGTTGATTTTTTCAGTACGATAATGTTCTAAACGATCTTAAGGCACCTTACTTCATCACAATACTCTTTGACAGAAGTAGTAAGTAATGCCTACAGATTTACACCGAACAGTCTTCTATTCTAATCTCTAGAGTAAGTGATAATATCAACCTTTCTTTATGCATATCATTATTTATATATAACTATATATATACAAAAAAAATACGACCAAAACGTTTTAATTGTAACTCTGGTCGCATTGATGGAATTAAAAACAACTATAACCTCGACCATAGATTTTTACGAGTTGAAATTTTTAGAAATGATACCAGAAAAATTTATATATTTATGTTTATTGAAAATACTTTGTACAAGCATATTTTAATAGGATAGAACCATATTTTTCTATGCCTAGAGGAAATCTGCGGAAGACTCCAGGGAATAAATCGGTGGAATTTAACATTCTGAATATCCTATGATGGCCATCATCGACATAAATAAGAAAGGCCGAAAGGACAATTTTTACATACACATCTGCTGCTTCTCCCGTATCTCGCTACGCCAATGTGCTCCTCTAGGCGCAAAGGTATTTTGATCCACCCACGCCTCTTGCAAGTGCGTATAGAAGCACCAGGTTTTCACGACTGCCGTCCTCCTCAGAAATACACCCACCGGATCTTAACACGTTATTTTCTGAATGGCAGACAAAGGGATTTTTTCAAGCGTGTCAATTTATTATTTAATGTAGCAAATCTAAACTTTTTTTTATGTAAGGTTTAATTTACTCTGTCACCAATCATTCTAAGGCTGATGAGTGTCAGAACCGACAAAGATGATATATGGAAAACCTCTAAAATTGTCTGTGTCTTTGAACAGTTACTTTATATTACGTTGGTTTCGTATTAAAGCCTTATTTTTTTTTACAGGTAACAGGCAAGCGCTTGACCGTTGACTTGCCTGATCTTAAGCATAGTCACAGTCTAGGATGGAGCGCGCCTGCCCAGGAGGAACCCGTTTATTCTGAATTTGAACACACCTACATTGTAAATATCTGGAAATATAGACTCAGGCAAAGCATTCCACAGTTTCGTAGTGCGAATAATAAATGTGGATTCAAAGTGCTTCGTAGGTAGGCGGGAAAGTTCTACTGTGTACCTATGGCGCTTTGGTCGCGTTTGCCTGGCCGTCCGATAAAAAAGGGGGCGGAAGAAATTAGATCATGTAATTCTTGCGCACATTCTCCGAAATGTATCCGATAGAAGACTGCAAGTGATGCAACCACTCTTCGATGTTCAAGACTTTGAAGTCTAGACTCGACCAATGTGTCGTCCCCTATCAGCCTCCTGGCACGTTTCTCAATTAACTCTAGAACCCGAAGGTGGTGCTTAGCAGAGCCGTCCCAAAAGTGAGAGCAGTACTCCATACAGGACCTCACTTGTGCTTTGTATAAGCTGAGCAATTGTTCTGGAGTAAAGTAACGCCTCACCTTGGAGAGGATACCAAGCTTTCGGATGGCTATTTGGGCTTTGGACTCAATACAAAAACCCAAAATTTAGAGTTGAGAGTAACGCCAAGAAGGTCGAGGTGGTCAGTTATAGGTACGGACACATTTCGGAAAGAGGGAGATAGCTGGAATTCGTTCTTTTTGGCGGAAAATAAACATGCCTGCGTCTTGGTTGCACTGAACATGACCAAATTGGCATCGCCCCAATCGAACACTGCCTTAAGAGTCATGCTCAGGCGCTCAACCATGGCCTCTCTCTGCGGCTGAATTAGGGCCTTACTAGCTCGCGTGTTGGACCTGTAGCTCTCGACAACTGTGCAGTCATATGCGTACCCATGGATATCGGGCATCAGCAGATCATTAATGTGCAGGAGAAATAGTGTCGCCGAGAGCACAACACCGGCATTTATAGCCATTTGTTCCGACGAGTTGCCATCAACCACCACTCGTAACGATCGGTTCCTCAGGAAGTCTGAAATCCACACACAAAGGCTAGCAGGCAGCCCATATGCAGGAAGCTTGCTGATAAGGCCATCATGCCAAACACTGTCAAAGGCTTTCGAGATATCCAAAGTGTCTCTTTGGATATCTCGAAAGCCTTTGACAGGGTTTTTGACAGGGACTTTGACAGGCAAGTGCCTCTCCGTGTTTCTCGATGGCCTCGCTCCAGATGTGTGTGACGTACACCAGAAGATCACCAGTGGACCGATTTCGGCGGAATCCGTATTGTCGGTCACTGAGAAGATTATTGGCTTCCAGGTCCTTAGTTTACAGACAAAGCATTGATACTACAAAAACAAATTTTAACTTATGTCAGCTTATCTTTTGAATAACATTTTGATAAAATACAAGAATGCATATAGTTTAATTTACATACATATACTTTTGATGTCATATCTAACAAATTTCTGTTCTATATGTATTAGTAGTAAACAAAACATAGCTAGTGCGCAGTAGCCGATGCGCTCGATCAAGGCCGCGACACTTCCTCGCGACTCCTGCGCAAAACAAGCTTGTAAAATATATATAATATCGATGTCGATACTGTCTAGATACATCCCTATCTGTTCTGGTCGGTCCATTTTATCGTAATTAAATTTTTA
Source organism: Nymphalis urticae (assembly GCA_905147175.2). NCBI lineage: Eukaryota > Metazoa > Arthropoda > Insecta > Lepidoptera > Nymphalidae > Nymphalis > Nymphalis urticae. Next base: position 8,712,560 of record LR989987.1, on the reverse strand, counting down.
CTTTGAATCTTTCCGACAAGCTGTATATTTTTTTAAACGCTTAAAAGGTCAAAAGTAAAATAAAATATTGTAATGAATTAAAATGCATCATGACATTACTGTACATTACTTTAACTTATTAACGTTATCTCCACCATTAAAACCTTTTTTCAATTTAAACGTTATCATACGTTATTATCGTATAAAGGACGTTATTAACAGATCTTTTAACTTACTACCATTCCCGCACAAATCATTTTTTTTATGTATGCTAAGACACAAAAAAAGAACCAGACTTCATTATATTTGTATATGCTTATAAGCCTTAGATCTCAAGGTTCTGGATTCAAGCCCAGGTAAGGACAATAAAAAAGTTTATTTGTTGACCCAATAAAAACCCAGTAACAGCTCAAAGTTAAGAAGATGTTATTGTATGCTAGTTACACTCTCATGCCTCGGAAAACACGTGAAATCTTTGGTTCTTTGCCTGAACTCTCTACAGTCGTGTTAACGCGTTTCCCCTATATTAAGAGGAGAATATGTGGGACTCGCTGGCCCCGACCATGCGCCGGAATGCCCTATATAATATATATACAATAACATAAAATGGTATAATTGTTTTTTATTTCTACTAGGTCACTAGTGCAAAATTAAATAGGTTAAAGCTTTCTTGTTTATGTATATGAAAAATACTGGATGGATGAATTTTTCAAGATTGAATTGGTGCCGGTGCTCATATGCGTTCCAGTTGTGGTGAAATATTTGTGTGTATATTTAATTTTTAAATATCTTAATTTTTAGAAACTGGTCGTTTTTATGATACAACATTTTAAAATGTCGTTACGTAGGCCGAGTGTTATTTATTGATTTTAATGTTATGCTTTTCGAACATAAAGTTAAATATTTGTAAGTCATTAATTAACAAATGCTAGTTTTATTACCAAACGAAGGAAGCAAACTCAATTAACCAGTTTTTAAAATGATTTGGGCGGAGCATATTAAAATTATTATCTTTATTCTAAGATTGGAACTGATACCGTGGTAGACGTACAGTTCCTTATCGACATCAAAGGCTTAAATTAACTCATTACCAATAATAACCGACAAAATTTGGGTATTTTATTCTTTTGACGGCTTTTCTTTTTCTATTTTTTTTTAAACCTTTAGGCTACCATTATACGATATACTTGGTATCCGTTGAATCTATGACCATGGATTTTTTCACTATAAATTAACGAATAAACAAGATTATAATCCAAAACTTAAGTCAAGCTGCATAACAAACTTAAGTGTTAAGTTGTCAACACATTTTCCAAGGCAGTTTTATAGCCTAAAAATAGTTGTAAATATGATAAGGAAACAGTAGAGTTAAATTGAATTCAATCCCACAACTAATAATATACACAAAAGTGCTTGTGTCAACAACTAAGAGACTAATATACATAGGCCAATTTCTAGTAAATAAAGAGCGATCGTCGATTAGAAATTGACGAATAACAGTCACACGATCAATCTGACGATGACGCTCTTTGTCGAAATGTTGATATTAAATTGTCCGTTCCAACTATTCATCAATCAATTTAACGTTGGACGAAGGTCAAATATGAACCTAATGCCTTATTGGCCGTGTCATGGGCGCCGTATATCTTTTGGCAGACATCATACTTATTCATCATACTACAATTATAAATACATATATGTATGTATGCTAAGCTGCATAAAATATATTACAAACTTTAAGATAAAAAATCGTGAATGATGTATAAAAAAACAATCAATTTTTAAGATAAACTTCGAAGAAATCATTACATGTTAAGATTTTATGATTATTTATTTATGTGTGATACGAAAAAGGCTTTACTGCTGGTAGGGCTTTGTGCAAGCTCGTCTGGGTAGGTACCACCCACTCATCAGATATTCTACCGCAAAATAGCAGCACTTGGTATTGTTGTGTTCCGGTTCGAAGGTGAGTGAGCCAGTGTAATTGCAGGCAAAATGGACATAACATTTTAGTTTCCAAGGTTGGTGGCGCATTGGCGATATAAGCGATCGTTAACATATGATAACTCCAATGTCTATGGTCGTTGGTGACCACTTACCATCAGCTGGCCCATATACTCGTTCTCTACCTATACTATATAAAAAAAAACAAATAAGCATTCTGACATTTACTGTAAGTTGTCAATTTTTTTTTTAATTAACTTGTTAAAAAGAACAAATACATATACATAGGACATTATTTTGTAACAAATACAAAATAATGTCCTAAACGAATATTTATGTTTTTTGTTCTAAGTAGTTTCGAATCAGATGCATTTCAAAGTGCTATTATAAAATAAAATAACTATAAAATGAGATGAAAATGACGCTATACAATTAGTTTTAAACGTTTATAGCTATATCATAATTTTAAAGTGATTCTTCCTTAAATAATTTAGTAATTTGCGTTATGTGCTACAAGCTCAGCATATTCGGCAAGACGTACAACATAGGCGATAGTAAGCTGTTTTCAGTTGTAAGGAACTCCCTGATTGCCCGCTTCGATCTGACATCGATCCAAGTAATGCGCTCTGATACTGTCCATGTTAAATACTTTTGTACAATTCTGTTATGCTATACATACTCTTTGAATAATTAAACGTGTTTTTGTTATATTTCTCCAGATTTAAGTGAAGGCTAAACACTTTGCACTAAATAGATAGATGGTTTGAAAGTCATGTAATATTAATTTTTATTATTTCATGCCATAACATAATATTAGTTTATTTTAATGTAAGATTGATTGTATTAACAATATATGTAAAAGTTTGTAGCAATCTATGAATGTCCGACGGCTGGGCTAGGACCTTGTCTTCTTTTGAGGAGAATGTTTGTTTGCTGTTTGCTGGCGCTGGTTGGTTACTGCTGTTGCTTGTTGTTGCTGGCGGATATTAGTAATATATGTAAGCATTAATTTTCTATATGTACTTTATGACAGCGCTTCAACGCTAAAGCTTGTAATTGAAGCAACCTCCCAAGTATCGCAGCGTAATGGTGTGAGCGATTGAGCGCGGTTATTCATTCCGCGCACGTCGCGTTCAGAGAAATTACGCGTCGATCCCGCAGGATCGGCCGGATTCGGTCAATCGATGCGTCTCCCAGGACGCGATATTTGCGCCGAATGCTGGATACTGCTTTGACCTACGCCAGCACATAAAAGGCATTATATAGAAATATTTTTTAATTTAATAAGATATGTACATCCGTTGCAGCACTACATATTTAAGAAATTATCAACCCTTATATTTACATTATAAATTGTTACCTATTTGTTTAATTTATTTCACAAACAAAGAGAAATAAACAATTATAGTGCTTTTAAATATTGAATTGCAAACATCTAATATAAAATAACAACGAACACTAATTTAGCATTTCAATAACAATGACCTCTACATTGTCTACTATTTGTTATCCTGGAAAAAGAAGTATAATAATAAATATAGAAGAAGTAATGAAAAGCAACAGCCTTTAAATCTCCCACTACTGGTACAAAGCCTCCTCTACGTTTGACAAGTAGATCTGGAGTTTAATGCATCGCGCTGCTTTATGCAGAATACACATGTGGTAGATTTTTGACGTGCAGGTTTCCTCACGCTATTCACGAGAAGGTTTACAAACTCAAATCAAGTACATAAAACACATCGGTGCATATCAGAAATATTTTCACTTTGAACCCGCAATCATCTGTTAAGATTCACGTATTGAAATTATTGAGACATCGTGTCTCAATTATAATAATAAAAATTATACATAAATAAATACGACATTGTAGATTTTTAATTTTATCCGTCAAATTTACTTCCTTAATCATAAATCGTATGTTTTATTGATGGCCTTGTTACACTTAATATGCCATGAACATATCAAAACGATCTTTAATAGTAAATATTCCTTTTATAATATAATAGGTTCATTAGTCTGATCTAGATCGATTAACATATCTAATAGATTACCATTAAATGATGTGACAATCGAGGTGGCGAAGATCCTTTACAATATTCAAATATCGTAATAAAATGGCTATAAAAGATACATATTTGATTCAGTTTTAAATGTTGCAACGTGTGACATCATATACGAAACAGTTGATTGATACAAGCTATAAACACTATGATATCTAAAAAAGGTTATCTTTCTTTTTTAAGTGTGAAATAAAAGTAAATTTGTTTTAGTAAATTTGATAATAATAAGTTATTTACATACATATAATTGTTTTGAATTATACCATCACTCCATTCCTTATCTTTTAAAGGTCAACTGCTGGACATGGCTTTCACTAAATATCGCCCCTTCACCCGATTCTGTATAAAGTAGTATGTCGCCGTTTTTTTTTGGATCGGGGGCGTCATATACACTTTTTATCGATTCGTAGTGTCCATTTGAAGATTTTTCTTCCACATCTATTATATCAGTTTTTCAAATGATGTAGACTAGTTATTATTACAGCATTTTCCGGGAACTCTGTCCTTTATCGTCGTCTTTCATTAGCTTGGATTCAATCGGGCAACAAAAAATCGAAAACATTGTTCCTTTTAGAACAAGCTAAGTGATCATGAGTGTGCGAACAATGCCAAGTTTGGAAGAGTCTACGTGTCAGATTCGTATCAATGGTATCATCACAAAAATACTTTCGAGTTCAGCCACTGATGAAATTTGAATGCAAGATATATTTTATTTCTGGAAAGCTGCAAGAAGAATTCTACAAGGGATCTCTCACAAAATTGGATTTAACTATAGATAATTTTTCCCAGGTATATAATATACTCATCGATAACTTCTAAAAAAGCGTAATCACCGACAACCAGTATGACATCGATTCATTCGTCTTGCCCGTATTTATCTTCAGACCGCCTTTTATGAGACACTGTTTATGTCACCCAACGTAACAACCAAGTTCGTCCGCAATTCCACTAAGATCCTTATATCGTCTGCAAAGCAAATCTGTGTAAAATTTTGAAATCACACATCGTAAACTATGGGATAAAATTACACACATGTAAATATTTTGCAAAACCCACAGCAAAGAAGTGTGGTGTAAAGAGCTCTAAATCTCATTTATAGTAGAAGCCAAATAGTAATTTCCAGCAATAGGCCGTTTACGTTAGTGTACTGTACGTTTCTTTCCAACAAAAATACTTACCATAAAAAGTCGTTATCAGAATGAAAAATAGGTCACATACTTGTAGTACATGTTATAATTTTTTTTCTTTACAAGAATACAATTCCACTTTCGCAATCGATTAAATTTAGAATTTACGAATGCCATCAATACCTATATAATATATCCCTAAATCGGGATGTATATGTGTGTTTAGAAAAGTGAGGCCGTGCGTTAAGGAGCGCGGGCGCGGACCCCTCCGCGGTTGGAGTACGTGCGTGACAATCACGCTTTATTGCCGCGGACGCGAAATTGAATGGATCCTACTCCTTGTGCGTAGTTCCAAGAAAAGTTAGAGAACATTTATACGAATACGAAAATAAAACATATACGTGGCTTTTGTAATGTGTGTAGTTTATATATGTATAAATTAGTAACTTTTTTTTATTTAAAAACATAAATATGTGCCATGAAATGCGTTCGAATCATCTTTCATTTGTCGGACAAAAAAAGATATACAGTACTATATACTATAATACTACAGTAAAATACGACAGCTTAAGTTACTTTACAACATAAAGTTCCGTTCCCAAATTAGAATATACAAAATAAATGATTGTTCTAATAAGGACAGTGATAAGAGAGGCATCGGGTCTGCTGGCGTTCGCAGCGCCCTCGTAAACAAAAACCTAGCCAGCTTCGGCCCCTCGCCTCTCGCTGCAGCACGTACGATCCTCATTCCTATAATTCTTTTTAAATGTGAAACGTTATTTTTTTGACAGCCAACCGCTTTCGGATCCGGCCGTGTCCCCCGAATAATTTCACGTCACTTTATGGTAACAAAATAAATTCAAGTATAACAACTACAGACTAAGGTATGAATTTTTCGCATGTAAAGTTCGTAGCAATTAAGTAATTAAATCAATAATTTATAGTAATTAAAATATATACCTTTTATATAACCTAAAAATATTATGGATTATTAGTAACATCCGACAAGAATCCTATACTATACGTACACGTATTCTATACTAATATTATATATGCGACGTTGTTAGGGCTAAACCACTAAATCGATTTTGATGAAATTTGGTTTGAAGCAAGCTTAAACCCTGAGAAAAGATTGTATATTTTTATACCTAACATCTGCCCGATTCAGTCAAATTCAAGTCCATGGTGATGATGGGTGAAAGTAATTCTTTTTAAATTTACTTTTAAATTATCATAATGTTTGTCAGTAAGTTTTTTGTGACTTACTCGTATAACATAACATATATTATAATGAAAAACTTTACACATTTAATATATTTATAAACCAACGATACGCAAACTTAACCAAATATCTTTCCGCAATAAGCATTCTAAATTATTGGCGCGACGAAATCAAACTGTAACAAGTTTTCATCGGAAAATCGCTCTTATTTCAATATCACCAGTATAAAATATTGCGCAATATATTTTAAGTCCTTCGATGATTGTTGTATATCTATTTTTACGATGGCTTCCGATATCGAGAGCTTCTTTTTATGGTACCAATATATTTGATGCAGTGCGTAGAAAAATCCGAATGAATCGGAATCGAGCGGCGATAACCTAAATAGTGATTTCTGATGTGCGAACGCGAGTGCGCATAAATACGAATGTTTGTATTTACGAGAACTTTTATTGTCATAGCCTATAACTAAAGTGCTTCGGTATTTTGTAGGATTATATCAAACATTCAGAGTATCCTGTTTAGCTAATGATACCTAGAATATTTATCTAATTGACTATATATACTTTGTATATATTTTCTTCTTCCTTTAGTACACATTTAGTAAAACTCTTGGACGCGTTTTTTGATGTTCACTTGTGTGAGTGATATCGACCAACTGTGATTTACTATATCATTTATATAGGCTGAATACATATCTTTAATATATTCGATTTACATTTAAAGTCATGTGTGTGCAATGAGGCTATGTCAAATATTTTTTTAGTAAACTGAAACGCCTTCATCGTGTTCCTAATATATTATAAGTTTATCGATATTTTTGAGAATTATTTTCATTTTTACATTCATTATTCAATATATAAGACACAATTTTCTATTACATAAAATATCTTCGGCCCATTGTGTTAATGTTGATCCGGTAGTTTGGTCCATTACCTCGAGACGTAATCGTCTACTATGTTGCCATTGGAAGAATCCATATTGATGTTCTTAATAAGATTATAGATATTGAATGCACCTTTTGAGGGAAATAATTCTCAGCATTACCGAATTATATTTAAGTACTCTCATATTGTTATTTTCCTAAAATAGTACCAGGGCGACAGAGCTTTTCTCGTCTTTGATAATTGGTTATATATATTCAGATAAACTTAAAAAAGAAAAACCTCACCTTAATCATAGTATATATACAACACAGTATATATACAAGAATTACTCACTATATATATACAGTATTGTGACTAAAAAATCTTCTTTATGTTGTATTGAGTAATAATTTAATATTTGGGTGTATTTATTTTGTAAATAATATATGTATCGGTTTGTTCATCTCAACAAAAAAAGTTTATGTTAACCGGATAATGCTTTGGTATTTTTACAAGTAAATTAACTGAAAGATTAATAGCAATACTCGTTTTAAGGAAAACACTAATATTCCTATTTTCTTAAAGCTTGTACTGAAGATTGCGGCAAGCACTGCTGAGTTTTCATGCGCTTCATTTGCGCTTATAATTCAGCTCGTGATCGATAGTGGAGGAATACATCGTAAGGAAACCTGCACGTGTCGAATGAATATGCTTGCATGCGGCACCAACACCTGTTGGAACAGTATATTGGAATGAGCTCAAATCTTCTTGTTAAGAGCCTTTGCTCATTTACTTGTATATCGGAGTCAAATAATGCAATTAGGTTTTGCACACACTTTTGATTCTCGTGATGATATTAATAGTATAACCTTTATTCATTTTAATGTTTGAAGAAAAAAAAGGCGTGTTTATATAAATACCCATAAAAAATATTTTTCATAACTTATTGATTATCAAGTTACTTATCGATTTCGAAGTTTTGCCTTAAATTCTTTGTGGAGATGACTTGTGTTACAATACCTAGGTATTAATATTATATTTAAATTACTAGTAATTTAAATATTTAAAAAAAAACATACGTTGTAGTAACATATATAATGATTGGATGTTATTTAATTTTTCAACATTTACAATTTGGAAATTCGATACGAATTTGATAGTTAGGAACACAGAAATTTCACGTCGAACTTTTCATTTCCATTCCTACCACCAGTGATAATAATAAATTATTTCAAGTCACAAACAATATGATGAACAAACGATGTAATAATAGAATAGAATAGAATATGCTTTATTGTACACCAAAAGAGTCATAAACACAAACATTAAAAAAAACCTATTATTGCACAAAAGGCGGTCTTATCGCTAAAAGAGCGATCTTTTCCAGACAAACTTTGGGTGGAGGACATGAGATAAATAAAGCGGTAAGAAGATGTACACATCAACTTAACTTTTATTTTTTGTTTAAATAATAAAGTCAAAAAGTAATAATAAAGTCATTTTATCTCCATACACTCTCGTCTTCCATACACTATGTAGAGGCCCAGTGAGCAACGTTGCAAATCATTAGTTTAATATGAACAAGATACAAACTGGTTTGATTCGTTAGGCAACAGGCCAGGTGACATTCTCCAGGGCTACTTATAATCTCGGTGTATTAGCGTTAGGACAAACTAGTCATTTATCTATATCTCGTCAGATTGAGAGGCTGTTATCTGTTGATTGCCGGCTCTTGTGGGAGAGTTGGAGGACGACTGGCTTATCGCTACTTTTATAATGTATTTTAGTAAGGTTGAATTAGATAATGATTGGTCATAATGCGGTCGTAAACATTTAGTATTGAAGTTACATAATCATACTTATAATAAATCTTTAACGAAATTGCATAAATCAATACGTGATATCTTATAAAAAATAAGAAATCAAAATATACTCTATTGGTGTTTTTCAGGGCCGTTCGAAATGTCAATTACTTTTTCATTATTACAATGTAATCTGTAATCGTTTATTTGTTACTTTTTAAATGAACAAAATATAAATACCACCACCACCACCACCTACCTCATATCCTATGAGTTATTCTCTTAATCCGTTGGTTGCCTGGAAGAGATCGCTATGTAGCGATAAGGTCGCCAATTTGTATACTATTTTTATTATATATGTATCCTTGCTTTGTATTCTTTTTCTCCTTGTGGTGTACAATAAAGTATAAATACAATAAAGTATAAATAAATATATGAAATCATACAAGTATTTTTGTGTTTATTAGTGAGTTGATACATAAAAATATGTTAAAATGAAAAAAAAAGATCTTGTTATTAATGTGTGTTTGTTACAAATGTATGCATGTAGATTTTATTTTATTATAATATATAATTACTCATTACTAATATAAGTCAGATTATCATTAATTGTCGTTGTTGTAATACATTATATTTGACAGTAAAGCATACTCGTAACATTCCGTAGTGAGTATTGAGTTTACTGTTCAACTACCAGGTGGTAGCAACTAAAAACTCCCACAAATAAGATAAAGTAGCATTGATAAAATAAATAAAGAAAGCTGGATCCGAAGTATAGCTAATTACACGAAAAATTCCCAAACACATATTGGAGATTCAAAGCTGCGCCTGCATTGCCGCTCGTCAATAATTATGTGAGCTAATTAAATTATTTCGGCCCACATCGTCCGAATTGCCTGCAGCGATTTCGATGATAACCATAGATCTTAGAAACGTAAGTCAGATACGCCATTTATAATTCATGAAATATTGAATACTAATTTTAAAAAATACATTAACCTAGTTTCAACATTGCCTTCTTTTCTTTTATCTGATGATGTTTATTATATAATTAAACAACTTTTATTATATTATTATCTCGTATTACTAGCGAAATAACTATTGCCAATATATTTTTTATAATATTCACCACTTTTACCAAATTTTCTAACCCGCCTCTTCTTCATGACTCCATGCCATGTCTGAGTCTTATTTCAGTCTACCTACATCTCCACACAAACACGTGTAGTGGTCTTGGTTCAGTGTTTTTATTGCTGATCAGCATTTTAACGGTTCAGTACTATCGCCGTTGCGCAAGCATCTTTATCTCAGATTCACTAATCATTATATGTCACATTACCTGATTGCTTCTTAATGTTTCATCAAGTGTTAACACCTGTTCGCATCTTTATGTATTCTACTTAATCGTTAAAATTTTTACTGTCCCCTCGTTACGGATAGATGGAAATAAATATGAGGGAACTAATTAAAATCACAGCTGTATGGTAATTAAGTTTTAATAAATATAAAAAAATAAGTGATTTGTGTTATATTCGGCATTAATTTCCGCTAATTTATTTATTTTTAATTAGCTGTTAATTGCATTATTTTAAACGCCATACTTTATTATTGAATAGTGTTTTTAAAAACATTTAAATCATTATGTTATCAATGTACTCAAACACGGGCATAATTTAATCATCATATTAACATATTTTTAAGTAACAATAAACAAATCGTACAACTTAGACTATATCTCATTTCATTCATAAAAAAATACCGTACAAAGTGATAAGATTATCAACTTAATGACGCGATTATGAAACGGTACATCAACATTAAGATAATATTATTAATAGAAAAAATGAGACCTGTATTATATATCTCCGTAACAGCCTGTGAAAATCCCACTACTAGGCTAAAGGCCTCCTCTCCCTTTTTGAGGAGAAGGTTTGGAGCTTATTCTACCACGCTGCTCCAATGCGGGTTGGTGGAATACACATGTGGCAGAATTTTAGTGAAATTAGACACATGCAGGTTACCTCACGATATTTTCTTTCACTGTAAAGCACGAGATGAATTATAATCATAAATTAAGCACATGAAAATTCAGTGGTGCTTGCCTGGGTTTGAACCCACAATCATCGGTTAAGATTCACGCGTTCTTACCACTGGGCCGTCTCGGCTATTAATATCTGCCACGTTACAATAGAGAATCCAAATTGACTAAGCACCAAGTTATTAACTTCAGTACAGCGGTATTCCATATGTCAAATAATCTCTAATCAGCAAATGAGATATTTTTTATCAACACTTAATAATTCGTGTTCCCTAAAACGCTAATTTGAATTAAAATACTGCATCTATACAGGGGACCTTAAGACCGGGTTCAAAGTTAACCCTTTCTTTCTTAATGATCTGGGTCCAAATAAGCTCGGGGAAAAGGGTTCACTCTATCTTTGACGGGGTTTAGCGGATTCCTTTATAAAGGAATAACTTTGTTAGTAATGAGGTAAGATTTGTTAAGAATGTATTAACTTTTTTATTTTTAATACTGCTCGTGTGGAAAATGATAGTTATTTATATTAGTTATATAGTTTTAAATTATAGTTATAAAATATTTAAATTACCCATTTGTAATTCCCATTAATATTATAGAACTTATACACACCCAATTTTACCCCCTCGAGGGGCTTTTTGCTTCGTAATAAGTTTCTTTGGCTTAAGTGAATTAGCCGGGAAGCATAACATATAGATTTTTATTAGTTTTTTTTAAAATTAGTTACTTTAGTTATAAAATTAGTAATTATGCGAAACATTTTTAGTTCGAGAACCCTGCTTAGTCTCAAAGTACCTAATGCTTGTCATACAAGAAAAATGCGGCACTTAAGATAACAGCATCTTAATCGCAGCAATGAATTAATTTGAAGCATTATAGTAGAAATAAAGATATTAAGATGGAAATGCAGGTAGACGAAAAAAAACATGCAATTGACGTCTAAGGACGCACGCAATTTTGAAACCAAATGAGCTCGTTACTACGACAGGTGTAATTTATAAAATATATGTATAAACAAAATATTAAAAAAAAATATGATCTTACTGAAGCACTCGAATTTTTAGTACTCGCATATGATATATTATACCGCTTATGTTTCAATTTAGCTTCATTTAATCCTAAAAACTAATTAGCTTAAAATTCTTATATACCTAACATTTTCAACAAACAGACAGAAAAATGGTGCCTGCTCGAGATTGATCCCACTATCTATGGTAAATTCACGCGGTCTTAGCTCCACACGGGACTGGAGTTCAAAAATCAATCAAAAAAGGATACTCCTCTCCATAGATAATGGTAATTCCCTTGCACCTAAAGAATGGTAATTGACCGCTATAACTAAACATCAACTAAAAATACGATGACGTCCGCGATAAACAATGAAGCGCGGATAACGAGCCTTCAAAACCGACTTCCACTGCGAGTGTCAAGAAATCCATACTGTTATTTGTTTGTACCACAGATGCTAATTAGCCGTTTCAAGCTGGATTCTATCGCCTCTTGTGATTTGTTCTTACTTGGGAACTGTCGCAAAATTCCAAATTCCAATGGAGTCATTTGTAAAGAAACAATCTATCTACAACCTATCTAGTAATTTAACAATAATTATAATGTTTTACATTAATTATGCTATAGATTTTTGTTCTGTTCGATGTGTAGTTTTTAATAATCATCATCATCATCATATTTTTATGGTTTTGTAGTAATCTCAAAGACAAATGCACAATTAGGTGCACACCCAAATAAATCTCTAACTAACTCCACTAGACCAAACTGTTATTATAAAATTTATAAAACAAAACAAATATATAATAAAATAAGCAAAACTATAAAATGATATCATTTACAAAAAGGGGACCGTGAGACCACTAAACGATTTAATTTCACCCAAAACTTATACAAATACACACGAACCTCAACACACTTACAACAACAACAAATCGTTTGCTTGATGGAATTATTCTATATGACACTTATACCATGTCTAACGATACCAATTACCTGGATTCAAATCATATTTAAAAATATAGTATAAATAATATAGTAAAATAGGTACAACACGTGCAATTACTTATTTATTATAATTCCATTAATTCTACATACGTCTAATATATCTAAACATAAGAGGGCGTATGTAAACTAAGATCGGTACCAGTTCGCGCTAGCCACTTCCTACCACGTGTCACAGCGGAATGTTGTCTTTGGAATGCGCCAACTTAGCGCACCTAACATTACGCCAATTGCTGGCTGCATTACTAATAAATCCCCAACATGCTCCATGAACAATAGAGTCGACGTTAATATGTTTAAAATCTTACTAGAACTCACTTCAACAATGTGTTGTTACAATGCTTACTAATTTACCTTTATTGTTTGTCTCATGATATACACCATCAGGAGTTTCATTGGCTCCAAACGATTCAAACAATAATAAGCCTTACCCTATAAACATAGAATAGCAAATAGCATATCATGTTTTAATTTTATTTACATTACAATCATTGCGATCTAAAAGTATATTCAAAGCTGCATCCATTAAACTATCAAGCGTAATATCAGATCCATTTGTCGTTACTTAATCTCTTTAATTGTTGGTAATGAACATAATTTACGTCACAAAAATATTATTTGCCACGCTTTAGCATTGATCGACGATAAATCTTCTTACACGAGCTGATCGAGAAAATGTTGGACAATTTATATGCAAAACATAATGGACACTGAATGCAATCAATATATTATATCGTCTCAATTGGGTTAAGGTTTCTTGTTTTGTTTACGGAGTTTTGTACGATTAGTCGAGTAAGATATTTTTATTTTATTTTCTTCTATAAAGTAGTGATGTTTTAATTTTTTGTTTGAAGGTAATTAATAAAATATAAGCTTTAAGCTGCAAGGTATATATCTTATTAAGATAACTTCAATATTATATTAGCTATTAATAATGTGACTTATTATATATGTAAATATGGAAGAGCAGATTAATGACCACACTTAGATAAATTTTAATTTTCTAAACAGCTTTTAATAATATTGATTTTAAAAGACTTGATTAATACTTAAATTTCTTTTAAATAGAGTTTTATAGTATCATATAAGTAGTTTCAAGGTTTTATATCTGAAATACTTTCAGTCTATATTTTAGGCATATGGCTGTGTTTTTGAAAACATCATCTACTATAGGAACAAGAATCTCCGTGTACATATTGGTATTGCAGACATTACTTAACTTCACTTTACATTTACTGTAACAACATACATCGTTTTTTGACTGTCGGATTATTGACAAGTGGAATAATAAGTGACATAGACGGACCAGCATTAGGTATATGCCATATCAGAAAATAGAAGTCCCAAACATTTGCTGTACTACAGCTAGTACCAAAATATTGCGACACATTTTACTAGAAATCGTTACTAAGGAACAAAACTATTTGCCCTTATAATTACTACAAAAGCTATACGTACATAAGAATTAAAGCTAAACACAATTAATATAAAACAATAAAATTACAACAATATTTTGTCACACTCAATACTGTATATATAACGTCATATTTTTTTAAAAATTTTCTATCGATCATAAATCAAAAACCGAATGCTGGTATTCGAATATCAAATTAATTGTTTTACTACTCATTAGCAGAGAACGGTACTTTCTTTTCAATTATGTAAATGACAGTTTTATAATTTTATGACATTTTAATCGTAAATAAAATAAATATAGTCATAATCTTCCATTCGACCTCGCGTTTACAGATCACGTTTAGTTTGAGCTTATACCGGCTTTTTTAATTTATTTTGCACGTTTCTATAGAAAATTGTCATGACTTTTGAACCTTAAAATTTAATACGCAATTATGTTAATTAATAAAATAACCCGTATAATACAAGTATTCTGGCTGTGTAAATTATAAAAAACACCATATTATGTAAATCATCCTTAAAAAAACGATTTAATAACTCATGTAATAAAAAAAACTAGAATGAAAATTTTGCTTATTCCATTAAATAAATTAGCTGATCTAACTATAAAACAGAACAGCCATGCCCCCCAATTTGCATTCTCAAAGAAAAACAATTCAATCACGCAGCCAACGATGCATACGGACGAAAAAAAATTACAATCAATACAAAGCGAGATTTGCTCTAAAATTGGCCCTAAATCTAGCCTCCCTCTTTTAATTTCGGGCTTCTTGTCTTATAATGGGGAACTTTAAAAAATATCCATTTCAGGGACGGTTAGTTCACCTTTTAAGGGTTCCGTCGGTAAGATTAAGTACGAGCTATTTAAAGTCAAAAGATTAGGCAATTGAACAAAAGAATCGAATTTGTTTCGATAGCTACCTAGTCGACCAACAAAACGTGAAGTCAGTAATCACTATATTTTCAATTTCAATTTCAACAAACAAGTTTAATAATAATGATTCAGATTGTATACAATTTTAATACTTTCTCAAGCTTAGATAATTTAGCTGACATCTATCATAACTCCTAAATAAATCAGTAACGTTAATCTTCTAGTGCGAGGAGTACAGGTTATTTACAACCTACGAGACACAAACATAAAACTAATGTACAACCTGCCACAAAGTTCGAACTTTGGTAAAGCAGGCAATTACACAACCGATAACTACCTTTAAGTCTATAACATAAAGTCGAGTATACCATAAACATATTATAGCTCAGCTTTATTTGGTTTATACAATTGTCTACAATAAATCACCCGTACCGAAGATATGGGACTTTGTGGCTCGAGAACGACGTTTATGGCGAAAATCTCTTGATTTCAACATTCAATTCCCATGATTAAGAATTAGGAAATATCTAATTAAGAATTAATGTGATTTATAAATATATCATATTATCTTGTTTGTGATTTATTTTTAAGCATGTCTTATTAATTCTGAATGTGACATAAGCTTACTAGCATTGATTAAAGTTTTACAAATCTTGTGACATATAAAATTTAAATTATTATTATTTAAAACTTTTAATTAAACAAAAACTAATGAAATAACAAATATTAAAATAGTTTCATTTTAAAAATTCTTTATTTTTTTATGCGGTTGCTGAAATATGTATATTTGAAACATTACCAGTAAAAATATTTATGGGCATTATAGTAATTTGTCAATAGATTTATATCATAATAAATTACTTTGGGAAAAATTATATAAGAAGCTTAGATTAACGACTTACAGCAATAATATAGAAACTTAATAGCGATGTTTGGAAAGAAATTCGGGTGTTATTTCATAAACAAGTAAATGTATTTACCAACATGAAATCTTCTGATCTTAAATGTGCAGTATCTTGAATTTGAATTCCTTCCTTAATTTTATTTCTTTGTACAAATTAATTTGTGGATAAATTTTCCTTTATGGACGTTTCTATTTGCCGTTTTCGTGGGGTGAATTTTTTTCGTTAGGGTGTCGTTTAGTTTTTATCGGATGTATTTAAAGACCCCCGTCTATGGGGTTAACTTGTACGACTTTAATACTTCCTTCTTACATGCACCGAAAGTTATTTTCACAGTATATTGATAAGTTATTTTTGTGTCATTGTACTTTTATTAATTATTCTATTTACATCGTTAAAGTTAATAAAATAAGCAAAACTGTGTATCTGGAATTTATTCTTGTCTTTTGACAACGTTGTATTTATTAATAATCATATATGTTTATGACAGAGTATCATTAATAGTTTCCTAATATATAATAATATAATATCCTGGGACATTATTCACACACGACCATCTGATCCCAAATTAAGCAGAGCTTGTGCTATGGAAACCAGACAACTGATATACTACATATACTACTTTTTCTTTTGTAAATACATACTTATATAGATAATTACACCCAGACTCAGGACAAACAGATATGTTCATGCACTCAAATGTCTGTCCTGGGTGGGAATCGAACCCACAACCTTCGGCGTGAAAGGTATCTACCAACCACGCCAACCGGCCCATCAAATAAATTAAAAGCTTAATTTGGGATCAGATGGCCGTGTATATGATAAATACATTTTTGTATACATTTGTATTTTGAAATATAACACAATCATAATTATTTGTAATAATAAAAATATTAAAAAAGATGAATTCTTGACAACGAATATTGCAAAATGGGACCGCAGTTTGCAGAGGGAACGGAAAAAACGCTACCCCACAAGTTCCTGACTCACGTAAAATGTAATGGGAAATTACTCTAAAATAAAAAAGTATCCCTCCAACGGAACCCTTACTGTTACGGCAATTTGGATAAGACTCCCCTGGCACGAACACTAAAAATTCCACTTAGAAACAACTCTCAATATGCATGCGCTGATATTCTTCCTCTCCCATTACAGTGCAAGGTCATAAAATTTGAACGGTTTTAATCGAAGATTATCTCAAGATCTTACCTATCTACATGCATATACGTCCCCAGTTGCAAGAGACGGGACGTTGCACAAGTTAATGGAATTACTTTTGAAATTAAAACTTATATTTTTTTTTGTAGTTAGTCTAAGCTATCTGGTTAGATTTTTTAAATTTTAATACATTCCCAATAGTTTTTTTACGTTTTGTATTTAGAATGGTATTGCACTAGAACTGATTTGAATTTTTCATTAATATTTTCAATATAATTAAGCAGTTTTATGGATATGTATACACTTTTTCCAACAAACGTATTAGGATCGTAACTTTTATTGCCTACCCGCTGCTCACTAATCCCGCACCAAAAAACACAATAAGCCATTCGGCAGAGTCACAAACGCTAGCTGAATTATTATCCCAGTCATTCCAACCCCACGGTGATCTCTCTAAAGCGTTTGATAAAGTGGATCACAAAACGCGAAGCAAAATAATATAACATAAATAAAAACGGGCCCATAAGTGGTCCTTGCGGTAAGCCGCCGTCTCAGCCCTGCAACGCAAAAGTGGTTTCATGATCTAACTGTGCGAAACGCCTTCCGAGTTGTTATTGTAAAATGTGAATTATGAAAATAATAAAAAATAAAGCGGTGAACATCGGCAGGGGGCTAACTCGTGGCACGCGCCGCACGTGCGCTACCATTGCACCAACCAAAATATTGAAAATTTTAACCGCGGCATTGTGTACTTTCAATTCACTGTAGGCCAACGGTGGCTTTTAATATGACACGCGACTGTCTTAATTTCACCAACTAGCTCAACTGAGCGGGTGTCGTTCGATTAATTAATAAATGCATCCGTGCAATTTAAATATCCTTTGTCGATCAACTCATTAGACGAAGTTTTTCCGCTTCGCTAATTGCCCACATTTAACCTGAACTAAATTTATAAATGTCGTTACTTATCCTTTTTAGTACTTCGGACACCTGCCCCAATTAAATACTTTTAAATGATTCCAAAGAGGCAATCAAAGTTTTGTTTTTCATTAGCTGATTACTTCGTTGTTTGTCACACGGGGACTGTTTAATATTCGATCTCAATAAGGATTATCTCCATCCCGTTTCCATCGCGTTCATCCAATATTTATTTGCCGCCGACGCCATTGTATTAATAGTACAAAAATTTAATACTGTTAGTGTGTGCCGCACGGGTCTAGCGAGCGGATTATAGAGGGTGTAGTTTTTTAAATAGGGTTAGGTTCGGTGCGTTTTTTCCTCCCGCGCTAAACCGGAGGGTTGTGATAAATGACACATGCACATTTCGAAATACCCAATTTCGGATTTAAGTCACCCTAAAGTGGCCTGGTGGTGGACAATAGGATAGTAAGCTCGCGAAGGCGATCTCTCGCGTAATTTACACCGGCTTTGTGTTGGCTCAAAAAAGGGTAGGTCTGTTTGTGCACCTCCATCATAACGATATTGGAAACGGTTATGGGGCTTAATAATGCATTTTTCTATCGCCACACGACAGTAGTCCATTGCCTTGTAATGAATTGCATGAAAAATAAATGCGCTTCTTATGGTATTGCTCGTCATGGTTTATTGTGGACTAAGTCGACTAAATTTGAGATAATTTATAAATAGGAAGGTTCAAACGCTTTTTTAAAAGCTGTTGCTTTTGCATTAATTGTGATCGGTATTAATTTTAACACAAATAAAAACCAATAGAAACAGTTCATAACATATTCAACAATATAATATTCATAATTTTTTGTTATTTTATATAGATAACCAATACCGGATCAGGATCATTGCAAAACGTAAATTGAACGATACAAAATTAAGTTTATCTTATTTTAAATTTATGCTGTTCCGATAATATGAATTGGCTGCCATCAATGGTTGGCCAATTACACTCGAAATAAAGTTAAGTTTGTGTAAATAATAAATAGTGGAACTATATTTTTAAAAATCGAACGTTTTGAATATATCTAATAAACATTTTTGTATCTTACTCGCCATTATTATGCTGTGTCATTTTACTTTTGAAAAGATGTCGCAAGATACATGATGATTACTATCAATTAAAAAAAATTGTGTTTGAAATATTTGACACTTTTTACCAATATTTAATTTATATTGTAATAATATAATGTGGAAACATACAAACCGTGTGAATTATTCTTATTACGATGTACATGTATTATAAATATACTTTAGAATAACTTCCTAAAAAAGAACGATTAAAGAAAATTAATACGAACACTTTAGATCAAAGGGATGATGTACGACAAAGACACATTTTTTTAAGGTACTATTTGTCATAAAACAAAAGCTTAAGGGCAGTTATAGAAATAATTGCCTATAAACAATGGAAATGTTAAGACAGTTCGAATGTGTAACTAACGACTGAAGGCTAAATGAAACATAAATGGATACTATTGTGAGTACTCTCACGTAACAGGACTAATTTTACAAATTAACCAATATAAAACGTTTAACCTTTAACGATATCGCATATATATCGCTGACATAATATAAGAAAATGTGTATGTAAGAACATAATATAAGAATTTTAGTATTTCTTGTTCTGTAGTTTTAAATAAGTATCAAATTACTTAATTGACTGATTTAAAATAAATTTACAATACGCTAATGAAGCGTCAATAGCGCAATGGTATAGGGGTTGCGTAACGATGTGAAGTTGCAGGTTCAATCTTGACCCCTTCGGCTATTGTCGTCCACACTCCTAGCATAATCTTTACGCTTAATTGGAGCGGTAGATAGGAATATTAGCAATTCCCTAAAAAACAATTAATAATCTTCAAATAAAAATATATACTTTTTAATCTAAGCTTTCCTATTTGTAATTATTTGGTTTATAATAAAATTTATGCTAATATAATTAGACAATATATATATAAAAATATAGTTTTACAGTTTAATTTCAGTTAAGTAAAACTTTTAAAATGTTTGTTTCCTGTAAACAAATATGATGGAAAAGAAAATATGTTTTGATTAATTATTCACGATATAAAGATAATAACTTTTTAAAAACCTATCATTCTTATCATTGGATCATCTGCACGCAGAAGCTATTGAATGTATAATGATACCCGGAACAGGTTTCTGTTGACGCCAGTAAAATCTTAGTTTTTAATATTATGAAACGCTTTTCATCCCGGGAGATGAATGAACGAATCAATGAATCCAGGAGAAAGTCCAGTAATTTTAAATGATTGAAACGTCCAGCAAGATAATTTCAATGATCACCAACTGCTTTGTTGGCATAATATATACCGAACAACAAAATTAATTGAAACGGAAAGCGTGAATATGAATAATTGCAAAAAGCAAAACTTACAAGTCATTAACAACAACAACTTAAGTCTACATTTTGATCGAATTATCTATGAAATATGCAAACAACAATCTAGAGATAAAAGTTAGATAAAGGTTAGAATAAATTAACAGCTAAGTAAGGACTGCTTATCACAAATCGTTTCTGTGATTGCTATTTAACGGACTTTCAAAGAAGTTTTAATTTGCCTGCATGCTTGCTGTTATTTTGAAGACTGATATTCAATTTCATAATGGGATATATCACTTAGTACTAATTTACAATCCTTTGCTTTTAGTTCATGTCAAAAGCAAGTCATTATAGACACTAATAAAAAGAAGAACGTTAGAAGTGTCAGACTTTGTTATTAAAGATAACACTAAATGTTATGCTTAAAAATTAAAATCAATTTACGACTTAAAATTTAAAATAAAAATACAAATTAATAGTTTACAAACAATTACAAAATTTAAAATAAAAATAAATCTTTCGAATTCATAATTTTATAAATTCCAATTTTATAAACCCGTCATTAACAAATTATGTCGTGATAGATGAAGAGCATGATTAGAGCAACCAGATTTTGTGTAAAGAGTGCTATAAATACGCTCGAGTTTTAATAACAAAATAAAGGATATGAAAAAAAATATAAAAATATGTAATCGAAATATTAAGTAAGCAATTAAAATGCAATATATACAAAAGCATTTATAATGCTTATATATATAAAAGGAAGACTTTATAGCTAATATTTACTATCGTTAGTAATATTTACTATAGTTTAAATTATTTAGTTATAAAAAGACTAAACAAAAGAAGTAAATTATTGAAATATTCGTAAAATACAATCGTAAATCGATCAATGTCTGTATCAATCGGTTACAAACGGCAAGAATTCGTTTTATGCTTTCCTTCCTGACCACTGTCGGAAGTTTAAAAGAGCGTTCCTCGAACGTCCCCCTATTGTAATAGGCTATTTATTACGAAGCCAGGGGACATCGGTGTACTGACGTCTCGTGTCAATAACGCAACAAAAACACCCTCGGCGACGGTAAAGAAAATGGTCTTGGAGAATTTCTTTTAAACCCTTCTAGCTGTTAATAAATGTCAAACGAAGCATTTTCTAGGGACACAGAGTCGGACGGTGTGGCATTTTATTAGTTGAAGTTACTATTTCTATTTTTTGTTTTTTTTTTTCGAATTTTAATGACAAAATAAATACATCAATTATTTAAAATTAATATTTTATCTATAATATAGTATACTTATATACACAATACTCTCTATAAATAATGTCATTCAACACATCATTTAATGGTGTCAACTTATCGATTTATGATTACAAGAAATATAAATATACAAAAGAAACATGTTTTATTGTTTAAATAAATATATTGGGTACATTTTATGACACCTAATCGGTCCTGGCCATGGCGGTCATTTTATATAAGTACACAAATGTGTGAGTAAGCACAGGTGCACTCTTAATTCGGTCGATTCGGTTTCCGAGGCACGGGAGTATAAACACTACTAAATTCTAAAGTTCCTATAGAAATTCTTGACAGCAAAAATCAATAACCTTAGGATTTTCTAGGTAATTTTATGTTCTAGACACATATCCTAAGAAGCCAGTTCGTTTTGACATTCGCCTAGAAAATTGTGCTTCCACAATTAAAGAGGTTATTAAGATATAATGTATCTTAAACTCCTTATTTATAAGTATTTCATCTGCGTACATAATTGTTTTAGTGTAATATAAAAGTAGTAATAACAGTTGTGTAATTTAAATAACTTTACATCGTATTGTTTGAATTTTGTAGAACGTAATTCATATTTTTTACCTTCACCATTAATGTTGTCGAAATTGAAAATTTTACGCACGACACAGTAATTACAAGCAACCGCGGGCAATATATCCTTACATTTCTGTTAACACGACTGAATGTACACCTTTTCATGTTGACAGTTATATATTTTTTTTTCATAATTGGCAAAGGTACAGAATGACATCGGTCAAAGTTGTATCATAAATATATAAAAAATGGTTGATTTTGTTCCATTCGATTGTTTAGTTAAAAAAACCTACATGGAAGGCACACTCGTCTCAGATCAATGTTTACAAAAAAAAAGTAGTTATGAAATTTATGCCGACCATTAGCTACCAGCTACTGTTAAAAGCTAATAATGAACTGTCTGTAATTATAAACAAAACATTTTACTTGCATTAATTTTATCTTCATAATTTCTTTTTTTTAATTATACTACGCTATGGACTTTTGAATACGTGTGAGTATCTTGTGTCTTGTTTGTTAAGGTTGTTGTTGTTTGGTAAGGTAATATGAATGGATTCACATTTTAACGCAAATAGTATTAGTAATATCGTTTTACTTGATGTTAACACTTTTTAAGCCCAGCTGGGTAGGTACTACCCATTCATCACACATTCTACCGCCAAACTTATTTTAAGTACTGTTATCTTTCAGTTTCAATAGAATAGTGTCAATGTCTATGGGCAATGGTGACCAGTTATATCACCATCGGGCGGCCCATCTGCCAGCAAAATTAAATAAAATGGATATAGGTTTAACTGTATTACTTTTATCATTAAATACAGTTTTGGAAATACTACAAAAAAAAATTGGAAAAATATGGACGTTGCTAAACTGCATTTCGGTCTTTTCATGATTTAAAATATTTAAGATAATCGTGCATCGTAAGAATGTAAGAATTGTTTTTCTATATACTATATATCATACAACAGCGTTAATGCATTTGATAACTAATCAACAGGTGTTCTGCCTTCTTTGGTGTCAACTCAAGTAAAAAACAAAGCAATTTAGAAACACAACAAGTCGTTGTCACAATGTTTGCTTTCCTAAAGGGGTTTATGACATTGTTAAAACCCTTATTGGATTTAACTCTAATAACAGTAATTATTTAGATCAATCATCAGAAAGCGACTCTTTTTAAATGAGGCCGCACTAAAAAAAGTACAATGACTTAAAAACAACGTATATAAGGCGTGTAACAATAATTATTGCCCTAAGATATGCAACCACGACGCAATACATGAAATTCACGCGCATGCGTAAACAAGCCATTATTTACTGAGTAATGACACGGTCAATTTGATAAGAATTCGCTGCCAGTTGTAAATGTAATCAATTGATTAATTCGTAGAATTTTAGTAATTAATTTGTTATAATTACATAATTGTTAAATATTAAATATAAATTAAGCTACTGCCGAATTTCTGTCATCTATAATAAGGATCGACAACGATATAGTTGATTTTGTCATTATCAAACCAAAATCGAAAAAAGTGAAAGTAAATCGTACATCGTTATTACTATCTTGATCTACCTCGCAAGATGTCGTTCCACTAATCAGTTGTTACACGGTGGTGTCACGGCTCTCGCTATTATTACCGGCGCGGGCGCAACGGTCGCTGTGCACCTTGCGGTACACCTTGCGTATAACGTCCTGTGTTCTGATACGCCAAGATATCAATTATATCAAGTAAAACAACACATCGACTCGTTATTCCACACTTAAAAATCATCTTTATTTTTATGTAAGCAAAGTTACAATTTCAATAGACGACGAATTGAAGCGGAAAGATGTTACCACCCTACCTGTAGATTTTATTAAGCTAAGTTTTTTTTACGCCATTATATTAGTGGATACGGTTGTCTTACGGAATTAGCGGCGTTGGTTTCGGACAATTTGGACGCTCGTCAGGAAGCCGTTGAGATCTCATTCGATAACAATAGTGATAATGAAAGTTCTCGAGCCAATTGGTCTATTTGTGCCTGTCACGGTTTTTGTCATGAAAAGAGTTTTTAATAGATTGTTGATGGCTTGGTATTTTATTTTCTTTGTAGATATATAAAATTTGGATAAAGCTATTACAATTTATTTTAAACACAGATGTTCATGTTTTATGAAGCAGTCATTTTACTTGCTTATACATATTATTAAGTTATCAAGGTATTTGTACAGTTCAAAATAATTGTTAAGAAACTGGTTTACAATGGAAACATCCATAAACACGACAAATTTTAATAGAGACTTTACACTGGAACATTGGTACAAGCATTAAAAATTTAAATTGTTTGTTAAATTTATCAAGTTGTATTGAATCTCATTTCTTATTGTTCCAATTTATTTGATCCAATTTTATGTATGTTATTAATGTCAAAGATATTTTACCTGAAGTAGTTTTATGGTATTTTCCTAAAAATATTCAAATGTTCTATTATCAAATTAGTGTATAATGTTAAATCTACATCTGGGAGTTGCGTGTTTTGACCCATTTTGAGTGAAACATTGTAAGCAAGTAGTTTGCGGTATTGTGCGTAACAAGTTGCTATGAAAGCACGCCACTTAATATGGTAATTATTCGCCTCGTGCATAATAGCCGTAATTAGCGTGTGATTAAATTGTACTTGTTCAATCAGTCGAGAGACAGTTTTATTTCAAACAGGTATTGATATAATCAGTACTTCCATTACTCGACTTGCACTTTAGACTGCAGCTACATACTGGAATTGAATATCTTTTTTATTTTTAAATTAAATTGAATATCAACTCACTCATCGCCTTTTTTGATATACCGTTTCTAGGCCCTGATGACGAAACAGCCTAAGTCACGTACTATATTACTACTATACTCTGTGACTCTTTACTTTACATGTAATAAACATTTAAGTATTTACCTTATATTACATAAGTAAGATAACCACAACTTAAAAATAAAAACTGGAACCGTTAAAATAAATCGTCGATAGCGTTATCTTTCTGGTTTGAGGACGTTAATGTTATCACAAATGCTCAAAAACGTAATGAGTATGAAATAATAAAATTAGTGGACAAATTTACGATTGCGTGCGAACAACGCAGGTGAAACAATTCAGATTAACACGTTCAGCAAAATTAATGGCCTCGTAAAAACACGAAAAACCTACCGTCCGAGTGAAACATTACGAACGTTTAATTCTACCACCGAAAACTTATCGATTTTCATTTCGTGATAACGACACATATAATAAATCTTATTGAAAATACCTTTACAAAAGGTAAAACCGTAAGAAACATTTACAAAGCACAAACAAATATGTGTACGTGCCTGGTACATGGCTTCTGTAGATTCAAAAGAGATTACGAATTGATGAAAGCCGATGAATTAAAGGACCTCTTCTTGATGAATGATTTATTTATTCAACAATCTTATCATAATTATCAAGAAAAATAATGAATAAGTTGAAATTCCTGTTTTTTTTATAAGGTTTTATCTTATTTAGCAATTAAAATAAGTCGAAACACCTGAAGCTAGGTGATGAGATCTATGTTTAAGATATGATAGCGTCGTGTTTTCAATCCATCCTCGTAATTACATTCAAGCTTTTATTCTACTTGTATGTTGACTGATAATATATATAACCTCTTAACAATAATTCCAAAACAAATACATAGACACTCCTTTTGAATTACATTTCATTGATTTATCTTTAATTAAATACAAATATGATTAATTTGATAACTCGATATTGAATTTCATTACATAGGAACGTTCGAGATCATACGATAAGTCACCTATTTACTATAACCCTCTCCGTCCAAGTTTTACGATGCAATAAACACTAGGAAGTGCGTTACGGTATATACGTCGCAGTAAATTCTGTGATAACACTCGGAGACTCGGTGTTTAAGGGCGCCGGTCATCAGATAGGATACCGGTTGGAGACGGGGTCGAAGTGTCAAGCCTTCACGCTGGAGGTTATTCTTTTGAGATCTGATAATATTGATAGTGCTAGATTCGAAGGGACGCAATTGTTTATAAATCTTGATTTTATTACAGATTTTTATGTATTATTTTAAGTGTCCATAAACTAAACCAATTTGAACCAAATTGGCTGTTTATTGCCTTTTTTGGTTTTTGTCTTTTTGTTTTAAGTTTTTTTTTATTATAGCTCAACTTAATTAGCATATATTTATTTATTTTCTTTATACAAAACGATATATACAAAAAAATTTAAACGACAATATATTTAAGTACAATATTATTTTATTAATTACTTATTTATATTCAAATCGTTACACTAATCAATAAAATTATAACGTAAGAAATACATCATCTTTAGTGCTTTAATAAAATATATTTCGTTGTAATAAGTATTTACATGACATACAATATATCAAGTTTGACCCAAGATTCATATAGACATTTGATCTTTGTACAATTAAGTTCATTTTATTCATGAATATGTAAAGACATATTTCACTTCATATGAAAGACGGACTTCTAAAAATTTAACCAATTATATCATTTAATAATATTATAAAAAATGAACTTTAAAAGCTTTATTATTTATAAACGTATTAAAGGTGTAGATAAAAAATAATATTTTTTTATTAATGTTTCTCATATATTTAGCTCAAGTGAAGAGGAATGGAGTCCGTAGTAAAGAATAAGTATGTCGATACATTACGATCCCAGCCGGCTCGCCCCGGGGACCGCCACTTTGCCCACATTTCCATCTGACGCCAACATTCGATTTCTTTAAACGCCCCGGACGGTCGTTTATCGACACATATCGCATAGGCGTTTGCGGTAAAGACTTACCCCTATTTATACTTTTCTCATAAGATTTTTGGGAATTCAATATTTTAAATGAAAAAACAGTGACAGTCAGACTTGTCAAATTGGTATGATACTTATTTTATTAGTTTATATATTAATTATTTGCTTATTTCAAAAACATTATATTATAACAACAAAATAACACTATTTTTATCACTATATTTTGTATCTCAGGCATTATCATTCTCTGAAGCAACTTTGAAACCCTTAGCTTACCAAGTTATACGTCTATAAGACAACGCTACCGCCGCGGTTGTCGGAGGCGTCTCATCAATAATCCTACGGATTAGCCGGCTGGTCAGCTTACGCAAATACAAGCCGATTGTTCCAAGATACCGCCTCGCTATCCCAACTATGTCCGGCTAATGCGACTGATTGTGATTGACACGTTCCGCTGACCGATCTCAAGGGATTGTAATACCTTTTGAATTGCCTGGGTAATCATGAGTATTGGAATAGTGAATTGTATTCAGGAACCTACAGATATTCAAATAGTTGCATACTTTGGTGTTATTTTTTTATACATATTTCTGAGACGTTTCCGACAAATTTTAATTGAGCAGTAACTTTTGATTGCTCAACAATGCTTATTTATAATATATTATTTTATGTGAATTAAATACACAAGCATTGTATATAAATTGTATATAATAATGGTAAAATTAAAGAAGAAACTACCTCATCAGCAGCACCAGCACCAGCTTCTTATTTATAACTATAATAACATTAAAATTACTTATTTATATTTCATGAAAATTTCGCCAGAAGTGAAACAATTAATAAACTTTCATTTATATAATTGAAAGACTAAGACAATTTGTTTCTCGCTTCAATTTAACTTTGAAGTTGGAGAAAGCTTAGTAAGATAATTAAATGCATTTGCCGTACAACTATAACTCTTGTTATTTTATTGCAAATATGTTTATATCTCTAGATAGGTAGGCATACTGGCAAATGAGTCACTAACGACCATGAGTAGTGTAAAAAATATTAACCATCCCAATGCGCCACCTACCTTGGAAACTAAAGCAATATAAGCACCTATTTATATATATAAAGGTTTATTAACATTTTTGAATCTTCATATTACGAGTTTAGAGTTAATCAAAATGTAAAGCTATCACCGATTTGGATTTTAAAAATTAAGTAAGTTAATAGATAGGGTAGAACAAATAAAACCAATTTTTATACAAGTAATCCTTTTCCTAACTTAGAGCAAGACCGCAATGAATGCGGGACCGTCCGCTCATTTGCGACCCCAGACTTGTCCGACATTTGCGGTCAAACAACCACTGACCACTTGGCTGCTGTTTATTTTAAATTCAATTGATTTGAACAAATATATTTATTATCATCTTTAAAAAATAATCTTTGATTTACATACAAAAGGCGATTGATTTCTCAAAAATGTAGAATAAACTAATAGTTTTTATTGTGTGCAAGGTGCATTGTGATTACGAACTATTTTTTCGCAATTTTAATGAGACAAATAAACGTAATATATTTTTATATTTGTACCATTTTGTTGTCCCTTTTATTTGTAGATTTTAAGAATACGTAAAAATTAATTTAGAGTCTTTATTTTAAACCATTATTTTGCACAGTTAGTGTCAACTAAATAATCCACAGCCGAGCTAAGTATTTTGTTAAGGAGATGGAGTATATTACACTTCGCTGCTCCAATGCGGGTTGTTGGTAGATATGAGTCAGACTTTTATCCGAAACATGCAGGTTTCCTCGCGATGTTTTACTTTATAAAGAGCGTGCTATGTATTATAAACACAGATAAAACTCAAGAAAATTTAATAGTGCTTGCTCGAGTTCGAAGGCACAGTCTTCGGTTATGATTCGCATGTTCTAATCACAAGGTATAAGCTATCTCTATTTAAATTTTTCACCAATAAGTATAATAAGGGTTGAAAATTCAATCGTCAAAAAAAACATTTCATCCACGGTACGAAAAAAAAAAACAAATCACAAAACCTATTTCTAAGGCTATACACAGAGCTATACAGGCTATACACGAGCAACAGAATCGAACCTGCTTCACTTACATCGCTGCGTTATCTGTAGACCATTAAACTATGCACAAAAAAAACCGATGTAAACTTGTTTTAGTAAGTAAGTTGTTTACTTAATGCCAACCGCGTTTTTTACGTCAACTGCGATGAAGTGAACCATAACTAGTGTTGTTTTTTGCGTAACGTACTCGTAGGACTTAAACAAAAAAGCCGTTTTATTGTTCGCATTGTAACTTGTAATGCTGTAAGCGCAGTTTCAGTTAACCATCCTGCATCAATTGTAATCAAGGTTTCTATAATTCAACTCGGGACAGAAATTGCTTTTGACATGAATATTGAAAAGTAGCGGCTCAAGCTTTGACACCGTAACAGCCTGTGAATGTCCCACTGCTGGGCTAAAGGCCTCCTCTTCCTTTTTGAGGAGAAGGTTTGGAACTTATTCCACCGCGATGCTCCAGTGCGGGTTGGTGGAATACACATGTGGCAGAATTTCAGTGAAATTAGACACATGCAGGTTTCCTCACGATGTTTTCCTTCACCGTAAAGCACGAGATGAATTATTATCCCAAATTAAGCACATGAAAATTCAGTGGTGCTTGCCCCGGTTTTGAACTCACGATCATCGGTTAAGATTCACGCGTTCTTACCACTGGGCAATCTCTACTTCTGCACACCGAGGTTTAAAAAAAATTGGTTAACTTTTCTCAAATTGTATTTCTTTTTTTTTCGATAAAATTTTGCAAGATGCAAAATAAGGGTCTATGGTATCCGCTATCTGATTGTTATATTTAAGCTGAAGGTAAACTAATAAATATGTCATGTGACACTACTGATTTGCAAAAGTAATTATTGTTGATAATAACAATTTCAAACACCTATAAAATATTAACATATCAATAAAACAAATTCAGTGTGCATTTAAACGGTTAAATAAACTAAGGTTGTACAGCTGGGCGCATACAAAACACAGCTTCCGAAACTTCATTGAAAACAATATGAGAGGACACTCGGGGAAATATATTACATAGCCCGGACCAACTTTAAACAGGGCTCATAAATACGTGGTCATAAAGCGAGGCTAGACCTGAAAGTTTACTGCGACCGAATAAATCATTGTCCCAGGGAAAACTGGGAATTCCGGGCAGTGTATGGAGTCCACACCCACGCGCCGGCCATATGTCATTTCGGTCAAGCGACTGCTATTTGTCTTGCAAAAATTCTGAAAACATCTTAAGAATGTCCGGCCGGAGGGGACTCATGTCATGTGACTGGATCGGAATGTGTAGGGTTAGGGCGTGTTGTTTGGGAACTATGACAACGGCTGGGACCTTTTTGCTAGCGTATTGAATTCATCACGTACTATCGTGGAATTGGAAAATTATGTGTCTTTAAATTTACAGTAACCAAAAAAATACTATTACATAAAAAATAAACTTATTTATTATACTTTCTAATGCGATAAATTACACTTTTATATGGCTTGACCTCTGAACTAATGTGTAGTCAGAAGTCAAACAACACAACTAAAAAAAACGATTAAAAAAAAAATTCAAATTTAAAATTCAAGCCATGAGTAAATATGGGGTTTTATATAAATGATTTAGATAAGTGTAAGATGTATGTTAAAAGTTTATCTACTGGTTTAGAATTTAGCGAATAAAGCGTAGTAAAAATATGTTGTTTATATTGAAATCCAAGCGTTTTATTATTTTTTATTTGTGTATATTATTACAATCTAGCTAGTGTGAACAAACTCTGAATGAAATAAAATACAATATTTTGACAGAAAGAGAGAAATTCTATGACTCCAAGTTATATAATGCTTATTGAAGTCATCTCATTGTATCTATTCTACTATAGTAAAGCTGTGTTATTGTCAAACAACAATAAATTTTGTTGTTGCAAAGCGGTATGATGGTGAATAAACTAATGTTAAAATAACCACAAAAGGCAACTGTTGTATGACAGAGGAGCCTGGTGTAATTTGCCTCCTTAATATTCTCTAAAAGTGTTGCTCATTAGACGACCAAGGTGAACCCCTGTCGTTTTCATCATGCTTCAAAACACTTCTACAGATTGTTTTTTTGATTTAAACGTTCCTTACTTCATTAGCCAAAAACTTTTAACAATATTACCGCCCTAAATATACCAAACGACAAAATATTCATGTTTGTATGAATAAAATGTTTTACGAAGTCTACGGGAAAATCAAATATGCCTCGAATCAACGTCTTGGCCGATAAATAAAACAAATTCATCCTCTGATTGCGACGCCCTCTGTAAACATACTCTGCAAACATCGTCCACGTTTTGTGGCCACTGTTCTACCGCCTAATGTATGCGACGGAATACATTATCATATTCTATCTTGTAACGAAATTTATGAATTGAAAATTATGACTATTTAAACTAAACTGTTTTTTGAACGAGAAATATTAAAAAGTTAAGACAAAACGTAAAGAATATCATTGCATCGTTTTATCTGATGGCACATTTTGATTATCCTCTTTTTTTCTTTCTTGATTTAAATAGTAAACTCCTTGGTATCCATTATCTGCGAAGCAATGAATTGCACTCATTAAGCACTTTACTATGATTGATACATGCATAACCATGTAAATTATTAAACGAAAACACTTAAAAGATTTATTTATTTGGAATATCTGTAATTAACAATGCCTTTCGCCATAAAACAAAATCATCTAAACTCAGTCTTGTTAAAGTCCAATCGTTGAACGGCTGTAATTAAGATTATAAATGATATTGTAATTTTTTTTTTGTAAAATGATAAATAAACAAATACACAAACAAATTATTATTTGTAAATGGTTACTTTTTTATATCTACTAAAGATACATCTATATCTGTTAGCGATTTTTTCTATTCTCAATTTAACGTTCTATAAATTTTACACAAAAAGTTTTAATTTTACGTTTACATAATAAGCTGTAGGTATTAAAAATATATACATATATTACATATAATACCGTAATTATAACTAAAATGAAACTATAACAAAACATAATGATTAAGGTATTCTACTTCTTGCATCAAATAAAACAAACAAATAAAACCCACCGCTTTATAAAATTATTATTATTAGGTAGATTATTGATTGAAATATATATAACACACCTTTCTTTTCTATGGAGTTGTATTGTGGTGACTGTGACCGCAAAACCACAAAGGGTGAGAATGTGCTGCGGTTGGTAACAGAGGAGTAAATAAAGGTAATATAGCAACATTATTTATATGTAAATCTTAACCAAAAGACAAATTATGTGTTATTGAGGCAAAAAATAAGTTCTCCCAATATTAAATTTATCTTGTTTTAAAAAAGGATAGCTTAACAATGTTATCTCTATAATACATAAGATGTATACAATTATGTTGTTTATTGTAACTATATACGGTTATATAAATTTTGCATGTTTGCAACATATTTTTTTTTTAACACACAATATATTTTTTTTGTTTCATGTATTTGTATTGTTTTGTCTTTGCCGATTTATATAATTGTTAATTAATGTTGATCTAAATAGTAAGAATAAAT
The DNA here is from genome assembly GCA_905147175.2 of Nymphalis urticae. NCBI lineage: Eukaryota > Metazoa > Arthropoda > Insecta > Lepidoptera > Nymphalidae > Nymphalis > Nymphalis urticae. The sequence goes on along the minus strand of LR989987.1, from coordinate 8,679,602 downwards.
AGAAATACTTCGCTTTTACGTATATTTCAATACTGTACCCCTTGAGAGTACTCTATAAGGATGAGAAAAAGCGACAATCAGACAAGTCCGCCCACAAGATTTGCCCGGATCCACCGGCCCTCGGGCAACCGATTTTACATGAGTGTATTAAAAAAGTATACTATAATATCATATAATTGCAATATAATGTTAATAAAATACCTGATGTATCCATGTCTGTCACAAGAGATATTTAAAATAAGAATAGGAAAACAGAAGCAAGCATTCTTGCCATTAGTGCATGCGATCATTATTTGTACATTTGACATTTTTAATTTTTATTTGTATATATTTAAGGCCTTAATGTAACTTATATATATATATATATTGTAAATAACTTTGTCTTATTGTGTTGTGTACTAAACGAGTGTAATTTATACAAGAGTCACATCAAGGTCACGGGGTTGGCAGCGTATTGGAATGCCAAGGGATCTTTGAATGCTTCTGGAATTTCTAATGTCAATAGACTAATATTGAAGATTTTTTTTTTTATTATTTATTTTATATTATATTTTATATTATAAAAAACAAAGTGATGTGGTCATATCTGACCTCATTATTGACCATTAATAGATATGGTTCTTTCAGTGATAAACTATATATTGAATACTAATACGTAAATTACATTTATTTAACAGAGATTAGTGAAGTCACTATTCACCGGGAACTTTGACAAACATATTCGCTGATTTTTTATTTAAAATATCATGACACTTAATCACACACACTTAAATCTTGCAAAAATATTGATCTGGTTTGTTTATCAATATAACAGAGATTGACCAATGATTGCAGGTTCAGACCCGGGCAAGCAACACATTTGAAATTAAGCAGCATGTTGAAATAAGCGTCAAATAATCTAAGTAAGAAAGTATTTTGCAGTAATAAAATGTTCACTTGCTTTTCCTTATGACATTTCTAATTATTTGATCTCTTTGACTTCTTTATACGTTGACTTCTTTATAAGTAACATACAATATGAACTCGTACTTTCGATTACAAGGATTTAATTCTAATCCGCTTTCCATTTCGACAAATCATGCTTGAACACATAATTTGTATTTCTTTTAATGTAATGTTTGATGCAAATGAATGGATTATTATTATATAATTATAGATAAGTCTTTATTCATTTTCTACATTCTTAGTCACGTGCTAAAAAAAATACACATCGTTATATTAATTAGTTTAAGATATTGTAAAATTACAACGAATGCTTAGTTGGTCCAAGACAAATAGATATTTCCAATCTTTACAAACAAATGGGTATCCACAAGCGGTCATCTATCTTACTTGCCAGTATTTTCCATAAGAGTGGTGTTCCGCGTTGTGACCGCCTCGCGGATGTCGCCCGACCCGCCCTTCGTAGGGCCATGAAACTTAGCTTATAATTGTATTCAATTACTAAAACGATACGTTTTCGAAACATGACAGGTCAGTTTTAAAATAATTTAATAACTATATTCTGTTAGGATTTTAGGCATATCCTAAGCTGATCCCTTGAGTTATTATTGTTCCGCTCTGCTATAGCACATCTTTTCGCTTAGGTAATTAAACACGAAATATGAGTGTTAGTAATTCTTATTTATGTTTTTTTTTTATTTAAAATCGTATTTATCTATCCACACATATGATATTATATACACAGCTTCCGCCAGCTGTAAAGAGCTATTGAAGTAATTTCAAGTAAGTGAAAATCGTGTGGCTGCAATTCAATACAATAGCGACAAAGTCTCCGTTATACATACATACATGGCTGGCAGACACTACAAATTTATCAAGGCAGGCACAACAAATTTACCAACTCCATTATGAAAACGCTCTCAACTCTTTTGCTCTGGCTCCACCGTGTAGGGCAGGTCCACCGCGACCGGACACCAACATTTTATTCCTCTTATCTGATTTATCCGTGATTTAGGCGGGATCCGATTGTGGGAAACAATTACGTGTTAGAAAGTACTCTGTCATTCCTGAGGTTGCCTTTGTCGGGAAACACTGGTTTCCTTATTGATGTATTGATAGAAAATAATTTAAAATGACTTATGAATATAAGGGTCGAAATCCGAAAGGCTTGGCTTGATACACGAAATTTAAGATATTAAGTATCCAAATAAATTCAGCAACTTAAAAAACTCATAAGTATTCTAAGTTTAAGTCGTGATAATAGATATTAATAAAAATAGTTAAGAACTACTTATATGTTATATTCCCATTAGTTTTTTGCGAGAGATCGGTGACCGGTAGCAATGACTGTGCTTCACAAAAAATAAACGTGCATTGATTGACAGCAACGAGATTAGAATGGTTATAATATATGAATACCTTTATACCTTTGTTTCTCTACATAAATATAAATTATACTTAACCATTTCTGTATATGGTAAAATTATGATTAAAACAAAATAATATATCAGAAAAGAGAATAAGATGTTTTTATTTTCACTTAGCCTCTAAGGTATAGTAAAAAGATATAAAAAAAATGATTAATTATTTCAAAAAATACATAATATACAAGTATGAGCGCAATACAATGAGTGCATAGATGCACTCTCATTGTACGAAAGAACTATTAATCAAAGGCAATCTAAGAAGACTGGAGATAAATCTCACTCAGAATGACGTGCCTCGAAAATTACCAGAAGTCTAGTCCAGTAGACTTATCTTTACGCTGCTAGTAAAAATTTCTGGAACAATAACTTATATTATTTCGATGGAATTTGAATTTATGACTGCCAGATCTTCAATCGAATAACCTAGAATATCTATGGGCAAAGATAACCGCTTACTAAATTGTATTATATACTTGTCGGCTATTTCTCCATTAATGAAGTAAGTACTTCTAAAAAAATTAAAAAAATAATAAACATAAATTTACACAATAAGTTCGGTCCGTTAACGGTTTAAGCCGATCGAACATCATAGACAATCTTGTGGTAGTGTCAGAAACCGTAACGTGTCGAAAAAGTACTAGGCTAACATAAACATACGATATATCGATAGGATTGCGTGGGCCGATGTCGCGGCGTGACTCAACACTCCGTAACAAGTAACAATGCCCATTGTGACGGAAGAGCAGCACGGCCATATTGTTTTACCGACTTTCTACTAACCTTTACTTCTGATTGTGAAAAACTTCTGACACACCGTCGCGTACTCCTGTGCGTGGGTCGCGACGTGAATTGAAAAAAACTCAGGAGAACTGATGAGGTAATTTTATTTATTATAACACAACATAATATACAAACAATCAACGAAATAACAGAAAGATAATAATAAAATGAACACGTGAAAAAACTTTTTTATTTTAGAGTACATTGAGGGCTTCATAACAAATGACCGGGTAAAGAAATCACAGATTTAACTATATTTTTAATTATCTTGTTTATTTTATTTATAAAATTATATTAAAGATACCAAGCTTAAATAGCAATAATATTAAATGCCATATCCATTTCTGTATTACGCATTTTATGTACTCAGCAATTCTCTGAGTATGACAGCGAACGTTACAAGACACAAGTCGACTTGCTATGTCCTCGTTCTGTGATTCAGTAGGAGGTGCCATGTCAATATAATATCTTACACTCAGATGGGCTTTACGATCTAATTATACCAGTAACCCGCCCTTCGGCTTAAGCTTATTAAATAATTTATTTAAAATTATTTCATAATATTACGAAGTCAACTTTTGACTAACATATAATAAGTAACTGCTCTAAAACACCGCCTGTTAAAAAACTATTTTAAGGACTTACACTAAGCGTCATTAGAGTGTTCCAGTGCTGGTCTATGGATAGACAGACAAATGTCATAATTTTAACAAATACGTGATGCAGGTTTCACCGCGTGATTTTCTTTTAAGTAAGCACATGAAAACTCAGTTATGTTAATATCTTGATCACTATTAGACTGTTAGCGGATATTAAATTGTGTTAACAATTTTAAGTCCAACATTCGCTATATATTATAAATGTTATTTTATAAATATTTATTCACTATATACAAAAGTGACGGCGAAGGGGTACAAGACTGGGAAGAGACTATAAGAGCAAGTCGCCGTAATTAAGAAGATATTAAGTTATTAAGAATGTTAGCATAAGAGACAATTTAATATCATAAAATCACTGATGACGTAAGCTCTACCATGTATTACTCGTAGAATGTTGGAGTCAAGACCTGTTATATTTCTTATTTTAAAAAACATTAATAAAACATTCATCAAGGAGGTAAACTGATTATTTTATTTAATCAAAATTAAATTTATATGTAAAAAAAAACATTATATACAAACGCTTGTCTTAAGTCTTTGTCGCGTGCAACAATATGAATTGCTTGTTCTCGTTTCAATGGTGTGGAATTAGTGATTTTATTCAATGCGACAGCTAATGCATAGTGTATTCAACCTAAAAATCTAATCATTATTTTTTTAATCAACTTATCAGTATTACTGTTATAATGATCGTATAATATGTGAGTCAATCATTCTAAGATAAGCCGTGCCAACATTATTTGACTTAAAAATTCAAAAGTATACGTTATAATGTTCAACCAATACCAAGTAATAATACATAGCTTCCGTGCATTCAATGTCTGAAACCAATAGTTGTTTTCGAACGGAGTTGTCAGAATATTATTATATGCGTAGGCAAATTCGGTTCAGGTGAGTTTATGCATAGTCATGACCAATGTTCTGTGTTTACTCGCCATTCCGACAGTTCGAAGCGTCGAGTGTGATTCTATCGATGTAGTAATTGATATCTCTATAGCATATCCGCGCACCGTTTGCGTCAGTACAATTCTAGTTTTTAAATATAGTTATTATAAAACACAAATTTGGTTATTTATAGTGTAGAATAGTGTTGCTGCAATCAATAAAATATTTAAAACACAATTAAATGTTGCACTTGCGCGTGATATTCAATAAGTTGGTATCTGGGCGACAGCTTTTTTGGTAGCTTTTGTAAAAAAAATCATTATTTAAAAAACAGAATATGCAATTATAGTTAGAAATAAACAAGTTCGTTTTTTTTTCTACTTTTCAGTAAATGAAATATTTTCAAATAACGAACTTATAAACATGTAATTATTTAAGCGCCAAGCTAACCTAACAAGCGATAACAACTCATTGAATGTTTATCTTAAAACAAGTAGCCTGCCCGTCGAATAAGGTGAGCCTGTTCGATAGATCGTGATGGCCTTCGTACTGGTAGTTCCTAGTCTATGAATATTACTTAATCGAAGTTAAACGTATATCTAGTATGCACATACTATATAAATACCTAGTCTAATATAACCTGTTATATCCAACTTCTTTAGTACATATGTATTTGTTTATTTTTAGTAATTAATTAGGTATGTTTATCCTGGCTGGATAAATTGAATAAACCAACATAGACAAGTGGAATCTGGTTCGTGGAAACGGTTACGAGTTCAAACTCGGGTAAAGATATTAGTGAGTTTTTATATACATTATTTGTGTTTATAATTCATCTGGTGCTCGGCGTGGTGAGAAGACCTCTATAAGTCGAATGACAAATTTTTTTTTTATGTTATAGGCAGGCTGACGAGCAAATGGACCACTTACCGTAGACATTGCGATGTACGTACTTGTTACGTATGTATCTACCACCAGTAAAATGTATGGATTGGAGCAGCGTGGTGATGTCTCCATATTTTTTCCTCTAAAGGAAGAAGGTTTGATGACGAGGGTTAGAGGGACATTTGACTGTTATTTTTTTTAAGTTTGTTTTAACCGTGGTATAAAAATAAACAAGATGCAACGAGCATTCAAGTTGTCAGAAGTTGAAGTAGACGTATAGTCGAAAGGGTCGATTTTTTAAAGTGCTTATGCTAAATTCTTGACTTTATTTACCGAACATTAATAAACATAAAGCACATTTACTCAACACAATAATAAAAATTTGTTTCCGCACATATATAATTAAATTTTGTAAATTAATGATTTAAAAGCCTGCTAGAATTGAATTGATTTCATTCTAAATACAATATGTATAATAATATTCTTCACTACGCCACAGCCGAATCAAAATAGACGTGAAATTACCATCAACGACGTCCAATCGGGACACGTTAACCAAAAACTATAGCTGAAAACCGTGTAACATTACCGATTCCGACGAATATCAAAACGCATCATGTTTATGGAAGTGACGTTCGCATCGAAGATATTTCCGAAATCAATTAATATTGAATAACGATGACATTTTAGAAGGTTTTTCGAGTAAAACAATTCATATGCATGATCCCTGATACTATCATTGGAATTTAATTTACATACTGTCGTTACATTCATGATTACTTCGTTTCGTTTTTCAGTCTTAAAATACAAATTTCGCTATTTTGTACCAAAATAAAAACTATTCTACCATCGAATAATTGATTTTTTTTTAGATCGTCAAAGAAAATCTGAAACAATTTTTTGTTATATGACCCGTATTAGTTCTAAACAAGATATTAATTACCAAGTGGATTGAGCCTCTATATTACAAGTACAAAGAAAGTAACTATAAATCCGCGACTTACAAAATTCATAAGCAAAATTACTGATAGTATTCGTACGACTTTCAGTTTTATGTACATTTTTAATTTTTTTGACAGTTATCTGCACCATCTCTTTCAAGTTTGTACTTAAAATTAAAATATTTCACCAATTTCGTTTTGGTATTATTGCATTATATTTGTTGCGACCGACTTCATAATATTCATTATTTCATAACTCGTTCCAATATTATTTTATGTAGGTAATTATTAAAAAATATATATTAGTTTAAATATGCAGTTAGTATAAATATTATCAACATGCATTAAACGTAATGCAATTAATCACGTACGATATCGACGCGGCCACGTTTTATCACGTGTAGGTATATATCAGAATATGAACAATGTCATGGGCAGTCGCCAATAATTACGTTAAAAACAGATGTACTGGCAATTATATGGATATGCTAATCAGCACACTTAGTGATTATCACAAAAAATATAGGGGTTTTAAAGCTTAAGCAAGTTACATGCAATTTTAACATACACAGATGTTTCTTAGATACGGGTCTTAAGAATTCCAAGCTCATGGTGGCTAATGTACCCCATGTCTTTAAAACGACAATTTAAAAGTACAGTCTCCGTTAATAGGCCTCTATATCTTTATTAGGCAGCGAAGGGTTAAGCGGGAATTGTGCGCAATAAACGAAATGAAATAGTTAACCCTGCAGCGGTCTTCACACTCAGTTTAATTTAGTTAACTGTTTCGCTGCGCCCCGAGCTATGCAGGCCACGGCAAGGGTTAAACAGTGATGATCATTTGTCGATACGATTTAACAACTCGATAAATGTTATTCGATATTTGGCACTCCGTTGACTTAAAGGATCTTGGGATGTAAGCAGATTCAATTATTAAAGCGTGAAAATCTCACATTAATATTGGAAGTACATACGTCTTTTATGCTTATTATTTGTTAAATTCTTCATACCATCTGCGCATCACAGATATAATTTAAAAAAAACTATATTTACATGATAATACCCAGAATATATGGTTATGTATAGTATAATTACTTATAGGAAGGAAGGAATAGGCTATAAGGAAACCATATCTATCGACATTGTACAGCACTACAAAAACGTTTTCATCGCTGGCTAATTTATATCGAGCCGTTGCACCCTCTCTGTTTAAAAGCTTATAATCGCGCGATGAAGTGTTGCTCTTGATTAATAGACTAACAGCCGACATCTCCCGTCATAGTCCGACAATGCCCATACTTCCTAATTAATTCGATTAAAATTATAAAGATAATAGTGGTAAAAATATAGTATTCCTAATTGGATTAATTCTCTATAACACACCATAGATGATTAATGAGTTTTCTTAAAATATGTGTTCATTATTATTTTAACCACTTGCACACGTAGTTTATAGCAAAATAAATCAAATATACCGGTAATATTCGAAATATGAAAAATTATGATGATATTGAGTACATTAATTTTACCACTTACTATTATTAGTGGCGTTGAAGTATTTTGGAAAAGCCAAGCAGACGACACACATCGAAACAAACTGCACACACATTATATCATAACATATTCATTAACATATGTAACACTATTTTTAAATGTTATAAGTAGGGGACACAAATGGACCACCTGATGTTAAGTGGTTACTACCGTCCATAGATATTGGTAATGTAAGAAGTATTAACCATTCCTTACATCGCCAATGCGCCACAAACCTTGGGGACGAAGATGTTATGTCCCTTGTTCCTGTAGTTATACTGGCTTACTCATCTTTCAAACCGGAACGAAACAATACTAAGTATTGCTGTTTAGCGGTAGAATATCTGATGAGTGGGTGGTACCGAACCAGATGGGCTTGCACAAATCCCTACTATGTGTGTGGGTATGTCAATGTTCGTGCTTTGTTAAGGAGGCTTCCTACGGTACGTGATTCTGCGGATTATTCACCCACAGCCGACGACCACTGATAGCGTCGCACTTTCTAAAGCTCTTCAAACAGTCCATGTCGGTCTGAATTAGTCTTGAGATTCGAAGCCATTCTGTGATCCATAATGAAAAAATTCGCTCCGCACCTTTGAAGTTACCGACTTTATCTAACGACATTCTTCTTCATGACACTTCTAAGGACGATACTCTTCCCATGATGCGTCGGTGCGAGCAGGTCCGCGTCCGTCAGTAATATCATGCACCTTGGAATGCCACCTTTTTTATGCAATTTTTATGTTTATTTATTGTTTAAAAATAGAAAGTTAATCCCCTTTCAGTTGTCATTACCCCATTTGGAATTCCAATGTCTCTTGTTTACTCACCTTTATGTTAGGACACAGTACACGCTGCACAGCATCTATCAAAACTTCTGAAAATATGCACAGTTAGAAAAACATACAATTAAACGTAATATATTTTTTAAAGAGCCAACAGATGGCTTGCAATTAAATTACGTAACAATAATGAGCAGAATATAACTTCCAGTACACCTGCGCTACTGGTTTCACTTTAATACGTTATGCCCGTTTACATAATATCGGACAGACATCGTTATAAAAATAATATTCGGACTTATATCTAATCATTAAATTTTCAGGTACATTTGTTGGTCATACGTACATCATTATAAAACAATGAATATCGTATTCATTTTTTTATACTTTTCTCAACATGTAAAAATAATGAAAAGTGATAAGAGTAACAGAAAAATACACAAAAAACAAATGGGGCACAAGGATGATCTAATCGTTTATAGCGATTTCTCACGGATAATCAACCAAAGGATAAAAAAAATTTTTAAGAAAAGAAGTAAGTGCATTCATATAAACACAAAAAAACATTGCATACACTCATTTGTATTAAAATATAAAAATAAACTTCTTTGTAAAAAATACCCATATATGGTGTTATACTACAAATTTTTAAGCAAAAACCGACAGCAACTGTAATTTAAGGATTCAAATCATACATAGGTTTTTTTAAAACAATACGAAATTTAATTAAATATCATTTATTGAAGACGCTATATGTAAACGAGACACAAAATATACACGAAGACCTAAATTATAATCATTCGATTAAACCGGCCCACCGTCACAGCGACTAACGATTACCGATATTAAATCGATTCCATAAATCGTTCGAAATAAATCACTATCGATAAATCGAGTGAGCGATATTCGCTGTAGACTTCACGAGTAAGTAATGATGTCAAGTACTTCGTAAACAAAAGAATCAATCAAAAACTAATATAATAAAATGTTTTAAAATTAGAAAATAAATCAGTAAAAATAGCATATAATAGCTTTATAATTATTCATAGCAAGGTTTTACCTGGTCTTCAAAAAGTAGAAAAAACCTTAACTCAGCAGAAGGACGTTTATTTTACTCTATGTAGTAAGTTACCCGTGATTGTTCAGTTGATTGGATACATGGGTCCTATTGATACATTGTGGCTTCAAATCCGAGCATGCATCAAAGTGTGTACTAATTCCTACTTTTATTAATTTAATTTAACAAAAAATCATTAAATAATATATTGATAAAGCAAGGTACAATAATACAAACATAAAAATATATTATGTCGAAATAATTGTACGACATACGCGTCGCCGCCTACATATATATAATTTATCACTATTACTAGACAATTTATATTCATTGTTTTAACATACAATGCCTGAGATAAATTTATAGAACAGATATTCAATAACTTTTATTGATGTAAAATTTATTAAATGTTATAAAAAATATAATGATTGACTCATGTTGCATTTATATTATATAATCGCATATTCATTAAAGTATTTTATATACCTATTAATTTTATTAGCTTAACAATAAGGGTTTGTGACCTAAATTAATTGTAACAAAAAAACCATACACGTTTGGACCTAAAGAAAGTAACGCCTTGGAAAAGTAAGATTTACATGCAGTCATGACGTTTTTTAACAGATAGTTGGACGTTTTCCGACCACACACCAATTATTCTACCGCTATACAATAATACACCACATTTCTGTATTACAGTTGGAACGATAAGTGATCCAGTGTAATTATAGACACAAAGGCAAGGAAATCTTAGATCATTTGTGTTCGAAGAGGTTTTCTTTTTAGTGCCAGAGTCTATTGACGAAGATGACCACAGAAGGCGCGTTTGCTTGTGCGACACATATTCAACATGTGAACAACATTCTCGCTTTTGCCCTGTTGCTACAAATACAATCAAAAAACTTCATATGCTATTTTCATATGCGAAGAATCACTTGTGTGACATAATCTTTAACAGTTTGATCAAGTGCGCAATCATATCACATTTCAATCTATACATATATGAAATGAAATGAACTGGTGTTCCTAAAACTAATTCTCCTTATTCAAAGCTCACGTGCTACAGCAGGTATACTTAACCACGTACCGTATAAAGCCAAGAGATAGACAAACTTAATATCATAGTTTGTTTGTCAATAAGATAAATTAGAATGTAGATATTTAAATGAGTCTTTCTGAATGTTAAATTCATTTTCAAAAATAAACATGACCAGTATTCAAGATTGAAGTCATGTGTGTGTTAGGTAAAAAGTTTATATCTGCAGGGAACAGAGTATAAACGCCATTGTTTAGCGGTTTCGTCCAAAAGTCAACAGCGCTGCCGCAATACAAAGGCATTTATTGTACGAATTTCACGCTTTCCGTTCCCGTTAGGGATCGCCCGTCATCCCGTTAGGGATGACGGGCGCGACAGTTTTGATACTAGCTTCATAGTTTATGATATATTTTTTAACTAAATAATATCAATTGATGCTACAAGTTTATAAAAAAGCGGATAAGGAATAAAAAAAATAACTGGTCAGTTCCGAGTTTTTTTTTTTGAAAATATTATTGCCAATATAAAGTGTTATAAGCTTAAATATTTTTTAACTAAGTAATATTATTTTGTAATAATTACGCTTACAACAGTATATGATGAATATAAACACTCTAAAGTAATAAACATATCAGAAGTAGAAATTTCAAAATACATCAGGATAAATAATTACAAGTATCAAAACGATATGAACCCGTTACAGCACCCCTGCGCGGATCGCGGTGCAATGCAAGTACTGAAGGGTTGCATCACCGTACCCCACACAATTTCGTCACGCGTGTCCCCAGCTCGACTAACTACAGACATACCCTATAAATGCCACAGACTAAAAAAATACCCTCAAAATATTTGACATACCATAATAAAGAAGAATATTCTTCTAACAAAAATTTAATCTGTGATCACATTGTATGCGATGCTTTAAAATGAGATCCCCTCCGTCACACCGCGAATAAAAATTACTAATTTTTATTTTAACAATGGCCATTGATAACTAGTTTCTAGTGTAAACAAATTGTTCCATTCTTGCAGATTTGACGTACATTGTTAGTGGTTTTGTTAGGAATATTCAATATAACAAAAGTACACAGTACAGTATACAATTAAATATTTACAGCTAAGAATCGCATTTTTAATAAGTTAAATATTTTCGTGTAAGCATTTATAACTTTCATATTTAAGCACGTTTTTCAGCCGTTATTTAAGCGCGTTTTTACAATTATAACATGCAATCTGAGTAGACGATATATTTTTAACCGCGATCGTGAAATGTCAGAAAGTGATATGCGATATTTATTATAATAATTAAAACATTTAAAGGATTTAATGATAAGGATTTAAGCGTAAGAAATCTTTCTTAACACTTTTTTTAAGTGAGATACAAAGTGAATTCTTTATGTCACAGTTGATGACTTCTACACATTTGAGTACATCTTTTGACTACTAGTGTGTAATTTTCTAAATCACTTGATTTCGTATTATCAGACAACAAACATTTAAATAATCATATTTAGTTATTGTATTTTAGAGCGTATTCACAACGCAATAAGGGCTTGTCTTAAAGAGAAATTTTAAAATGGGCAAATGTCATATCCCTTTGTGTCTACAGCGCCTCGTCAGCGAAACACGGTGCTCGAGTGACGTTTTCGAAAATTGCTCGCTTGGCATGGTTCCTTGGCCAACTTTTATAATTTTATTACGGAATAATAGCCTTTATATCAAGGGAATAAAACTCAGCATGAAAGCAGGGGTATGTTGGCGGTGCACCGGAGTTTGCACACTTGATCTCGTGTGTCATGACACTGTTGAATCATTGAATCAGTGGGTTCTTGTGTTCTAAAAGGCATTCGGTTGGATATTATAAATGATATTCCATTTAATGGATGATATTATATTTAATGGTCTTTGTACGTCAAATTTAACATATTATATAATATTACTTGAAAATAATATTACAAAAATTAGTATAAAAAAGTAAAAATTTCATCTGACACCTGCAGATTTCCTTATGATGTGTTCCTTCACATAATCATGAGATAAACAGAAATTAATCAAATGAAAACAACTTGCACTCGTTCATGAGTTCTGACTACTGGGCCATCTCGAAGTCTTGACACCTTCAGATTTATTGAAATAATAAAAATTTCCTCGTCACAAGATTCTTGAACTTATCCTTAAGGACTTAAAGATTTAAAGTGCTAATTTCAAATGTAACATTTGTTTCTAATACATAGCATACGAATTTTATTTAACAAGAGAAAATCGACAGATTTGATATATTTCGCGCGTATTAAGTTGAATTATTAATCCAACTACAATTACAAACCACGTAATAACATTTCAAAAAAGTCTTAAATATAAATTTGTTCTCAATTAAAAATCACCTTTATTACTATGACTCAAGAGTATTTTTTTGAAAAGAAGCAGTACTTACATAGTACATTAATAAGTAATTGGTGGGAGAAAGGTGGGGGCGATTGGTGGTGCGCCATATGTGGTCAATTTCCAGTGGCTGTGCTCTCGTCGTGCTGAATTACCTCTAATCCAAGCCATTATGTCAACACTTTTATATAAATTTAACGAGATTAGCACGTTTCACTTTGGGGGACTTAAATTTTAAGCAATGCCAACGCTAACGTTATTGTATGAACGGGAGTGCTTTATTACTTCGTTTTTACTATTCTTTTCTAGCGTTAAACATTGTATAATCGCTTAAGTCACTTTAAGTATCTCAAGAAACCAAAAAATATTAAACTATTATAAAAATATATAACTCTTAACTCTTTATTATTCATTTTAGATGAAACATGCCAATGTTTTTTATAAATAAAATCAGTAAGTTTTTTTTTTAATTCATTATATTTTAATCATATTAAACCTCCCGCACTAACTTTCTTGCTGGCGAAGTGACAAGAAAAAATATATTTTGAAATTATGTGTTTAATGTATTACTATATAACTTTGTGGATATGTAATGTGCTATTGTTAGATAATACGTAATCAAAATAGGTACAGCTAATCCAATATGCCACACACCCTATCTAATTGCAGCCGTTGACAATGCAAGGGTTAGAGATATTGACAATACGAGCCCTCCAGTTTGCGGTTATTGTTTTCTTAATTTCAGACCGACATTAATTAATTTACTGAAATATGGTTGATAAGGCAAAATAACTATTATATGATTAATTTAAAAAATAATAAAAAAGTCAGTAATGGTTTCCTTCAAGTATAAACTCTTAAAAGAACTTTTATATCTTCATTATACAAGTAAAATTAAATATAATGTCATCGTTTTGGAATGTAGATTCTACTAGAAGTTGGAATGAAACTAAATAGTCATTATTAAATATGTGATAATCAAATGCAATTAAATTTACATATGAAAATCACAGAATACAAATTTGAAAGCTCTATTATCATATACTATTATATAACTAAGAAAATACTGTTCAAAAATATAAAGTATGTATTCTGCTATTACGATATCAATTTGTTTCATTTCATGTTTCAGTTTCATTCCTCAAAATATTGTTTTTAAATTCTAATAAATTTGTCAGGTAAATTGTTTTGTATTATTTTGAGGCGACTAACGAGTCTCTGTTGATTGCGATTGATTCTATGAGCAATACCCATCGTTTGCTTTTGCATTCAGTTATGAACCAATTAAGGATTGCTTACTTGCAATTTAAGCGTAATATTTGTAAATTACTCCTGTGAAGAACCTGTTTTAAAATCATCATCATCAACATCCAATCGTTTTGTCCACTGCTGAACAAAGGCCTCTCCCAAGGTGCGCCAAAGCTCCCTGTCCTCCGCCTTCCGCATCCAGTCGGTGCCCGCCACCTTCTTAAGGTCATCGGTCCACCTGGCTGGAGGGCGCCCTACGCTGCGTTTGCCGATCCGCGGTCTCCACTCTAAGACTCGTCTGCTCCAACGGCCATCATATGACATACGTGACCAGCCCACTGCCACTTCAGCCTACTAATTTTGCAAGCTATGTCGGTGACTCCGGTTCTTTTCCGGATAATCTCATTTCTGATCTTATCCTTCAAAGATACTCCGAGCATAGCTCGCTCCATAGCACGCTGAGCGACTTTGAATTTGTGGACTATTACCGCAGTTAGTGTCCACGTTTCAGCACCGTATGTCATGGCAGGTAAGACGCATTGATTGAAGACTGTTTTAAAAAATATATCAATTTCAGAGCATTGTTTTTAATTAAGAATAAACTTTTTCTTGAGACTTTTTTATACCACTTGATTTTCGTATTAACCAAATAAATTAAAAACACATATGACACCACATGTACAAAAATGAATCCACATTTTTAAAATATTTACATGTATGTACATTAAACGGATTCGAGTTAAATAATGAACTTTACAATATATATTTTGATATCGTTTAAACTTACCAATTGACTTCTTAGGTGAAATAGTGACGGCACGAATTATTTTTATTGTACAGTACAGTACAGTTCTATGAAAAACAGGTCCCACAGCGATATGATTGTGGCAGGAAGGAATAAGTCCTTGCGTATGCTTACAATTCATTGAATTCTTCTAATGTAGATTTGTGCTAAATCTAAGTCACATTCAACAAATGGAACAGTAAGTAACACAAAAGATATTAATAATCAAAGCGCCGAGTCCGCGGCGTAACCACGACAGCTTGTTGAAATCAAATTATAAAGTGAGGGGAACTCAGGGCGATGATTATGATGGATTGTGACGAAACATATCTGGAGGAATTGAGAGAAATATTGGGGAGTTGATGGAAAATAATGAGAAATATAATGTGAATTCTAAATGTTTCTTACATTTGATATAACGTGTTGACTTTAGCCGACAAGTACTACAGAATCAATGAAATGCATTTTTAATATCGAGTTTAATGTTAAACAAAACTTAAATAACATGTATATATACCTATTACTAATGTAGTTTTATGAATCAACTCAAATAAGTTTGAGCATAAAAGGGAATATAATTACGGTCACAAATTATATACCTATGAACCCAAACTTAGAGTGGCAAAAAAATTATATTATAGTGTAAAAAAATTGAGTGAAGTGTGTGTAAAATTTGAATCGAACCAGTAAAACTCAGTCAATAGGATAATTTAATTATATTATGTTTTGACATACATATAATACAGTTATATTATGTATGTATGTACTAATCTAAAACATTATAGCAACTTCCAAATACTAAGCTTCTTTACCAAAATTATCATGTAACATTACCAAAATTCAGAAGTTTGGGCCTTGAAACCGCAGTTACACTCGAAACATATCTTCGTCTTCCACATACCCTCATCCCACAAACCCCAGGATATGTAAGTCAGCGAACAATTACAGTAATAATAATTACGTAAACCGCGAAAACCAAGTTAAAACCCTTGTTACGAAGGCGCCGTTCTCAAAGTTACAAGTTAAGTTTTTGACGTGTGTAATAAAATGGGAAGAGAACTTTATGTACATTATATATCACATTTTTTTAATTAGTCATGTAGTTATAGCGATGAAACGATAAAGAAATATCACTTAATGTTTAATATTGAATTCACGCTTAATATTTAACGGCCTCACTTATTTTTTTTTGTTTCAAATCAATAATGAGATAAAGAAAGAGATCAGTATTTAACTAAGTAGCTGTAGAAACAGCGTTTAGTCTAATATTTTTTCAGTGTTTATAAGCAAGATGGTAAATTTATAATATAATAACACCACCCTTACAAACCGTGGTAACAAAATCGTCCTCGCGAACGCCTGTCAGCCACAACTGTCGCTTATATTGACGACGCGGTCGTGTTTAGGCGATATTCTTGCGGTATGAAAAAATGGAAAAAAAAACAGTTTAGCTATAGAACTATATCCCAGAAAAATATAATACCAAAAAAGACAAAATTCACGGTCTTACATTATCAATATACAAATATACAAAATAAATTGAATATACATACATAATAAAAATAATATACAAAATAATTTAATAAAGAATGAGATGTCTTCATATTTATAAGGTCATGTTACCTTATAAATATACTATTTTTTTATAGATTAATTAGGCGGACAAGCATATAGGCTACCTGATGGTAAGTGGTCACCAACGCCCTTAGACATTGGCACTGTAAGAAATGGCTTGTGCTTGTAATTACACTGGCTCACTCACCCTTCAAACCGGAACACAACAATACCAAGAACTGCTGTTTTGCGGTTTAATATCTGATAACTCTACTTAGACGAGCTTGCACAAAGCCCTACCACCAGTGAACCTAAGTACCTTATATATATTAAGCCTAATTACCTAAGTACCTTTTGCAATTTTATTAACCATGGTAATTAACCGCACCTAAAGAGTGCGGCGGGAACTGACTGGATGTGGAAAGCAGACAACCGGGAGCTTTGATGCATCTTGGGTTCTGCCAAGGACAACAAGATACACACAGAAAGACACAGGGGTTTGCTTATATCAAGCGCTATGTATGTGGAATGATATGATAATGATGATGATCTTTAACGAAAGGTATCGCTAATTTTGAAAAATTATGTGCTTACATTTACCACTTTCTACGTCGGGTAAGTCACGAGTACTTAATACGTTTTCATACTAAGGGTTTTATATAATAAACCATCAGACCAAATATCAGAATGCTTATTTCGCATTAAAACAATCATATTATAAGGTGAAAGGTAGAATAGAAGCATAAGTACTACATTGATATTGATAACATTTAAGATGAAATTGTTCCTTAGTTTTTAAATCGCTAAACGTAAAGCGTCACGATTCCTACTTAATTAGCGGTCTAAGGTTAATGTAAAGTCCATTCCATATTGGACAAATAATAAGGAAGCTTTTGTTCTACTTATACCCTTTTATTATCTTTTATAGCAATAGGCATTATAAGATAATAATTGAATAATGTAATAATATAAGCATTTAGGAGTTTTATCTAGTTTAAATAAACCTTAGCTTTTTGAAAGAAAAATCATTCATCAGAAAAATCAGATATATTATTTTAATTATATATATATAATCAGCATACATATATTTAGATTTTTCTAGTTTGTTTTATTTATTTATATTTTTGTGGCGTTGCCCTAACTTTTCTTTACCGACCGCAATCGGCACGGAGCGATTTTATCGACTGTGACGAGAAGATTGGCGCTTTCAAAAAAGCGCACTTTAATTTTGGGCAACGTCCCGCGTCCCGCGTCTCGGCGGCCGTGCGTGACGCCTGCCTTATTTGATTACCTATAAAACGTTCTCAGTCGCTTCCAGGACATTTTGCTACGATCTATTACTTGTTCTGAATAAATTATTTAAATTGAGTATTTTTATTAAATAATAAAATTTCTTAAGCTTAATATGAGAGCTTTATGGAAAGGTAATTAGTCTATTTGAATTCAGCTATTAATTAAATACTAATGTCAGAAAAAGCTATGACCCACATGACGACAAAACATCTAAATTGTCTAAGTACCATTAGTTATAATCCTTGTTTTTAAGTGTAAAGCGTAGCTAAGAATGGGGACAACAATAGCCCTAGGATTGATTATGACGAACGTGCGATTTTACATTGCTGGATGGCCCGTAAACCGTGACTCTGTTGACGCTTAAATAAAATTGTAGTTACCGTTTTTAGGACTTTTTACAGCCAGCTTCGAAAGATATCAACCACTCAAAATCATTTACTCTACTGCTAAGCATAATTACATTTTTGTTGTGGTCTTATCATTGTGAGTTTGAAGTGTGAATTAGCATTGTCATTACAGATATGAGTAACACCTTAGATCCCATTGTTGGCAGTACGAATGGTGATTTATAATTCTTATAATAATAGTGTTATTATGCGAAGGTGAAATAGTACCACCATACGGCCCTTTGCTCGAGTAAGAAATAACGGTATAGGGTACCGTTGCTCAGCTGACAGGTACCTTGCCTCCTTGCCTCTAACAGAAAAGGTTTGGTGCTTATTACACCACGATGCTCCAATGCGGTTCCATAAATACACATGTGGCATTATTTCGTCCGAAAATTGCAAACTTTTTCACGATGCGGATTAGAAGCAAAAATCCACGAATTAGATCCACTTCACCCTCTTCACCCTCTTGGTTTACCGATAGTTGACTTATTTACTGGTTTGCTCATTTATTAATAGAAAATTGTAGTTTCAATACATTATAACTTTTTGGATTAGTTATGGAGCCCATTAGGTCTGTCTGCTTCTCTTTTATGATTCAAATAAGAACTTCCAATCGAAAATAACTATTTTTTCAAAATATAATTGTCATTACTATAATATGTTTAAAATTTAAATACTAATAATCAAACATTTAAATAGATACTGTTTAAGAATATAACAATAAAAAATATATTTATGTTTTAAAAATAGCGCTAGTAAAAAATGGATACTAGGGCGATGAAGAGAACTTTTTCCTAAATAATGAGGTACCAAATAAAACATTTTCCCACAGGACATAAACACAAGTTCGCAGAACTAGGGCCATCTCCCCAAACTAATGGGCTAGCAATCGATATTGGAGTTTTTTGTGTGCCCTTCGGCGACAGACAAATTGTCTTGCAAGAAGAAATTAATTTGACAAGTCTACGAGCGGGCAGCCCCCAGACGCCTGTATTAATTTATTTGGACGAGTAAAAATGTGGTTTCGGTCAGGGGCGAACTTCGTACAACCACGCTTGGGGAAGTTTGTGCGAGATGAATTTTACTGGCGCTACAAACAGCTTTTTTACAAATATAAATTTCTTACAGTTTTCAATGCCTTAATCTGCAACGAGCAGAATTCAGCCTAAATCGTGCCTAATTCAGCAACGAGAAAGAACTCAAAGCTCGATTTATTACCAAACCGATAATTTGATTTAGAGAATTTGCAATGAAGATTGCACATTCTTGATGGTAAAACTATTTAATGACAAAATTAAGGAGTTACAAAAAATAGAAGATTATATATATAATTTAAATTTAAGCTAGTTTTAGTGGATCAATATTGAAACAGATGACAAAATTGCATTCCAAACCATTCCATGATGACATAGAAATATGTCAACAAGGAAATAAATAGTATATTTTTAAATGACTTATGAAACATACAATAAACATAAAGTGAATTATACTATGACAGTAAATATCTCACAAACAAGAGAAAACAATATGATAACCCGAATTCCTCTAATAAGTCGCAGAGCAAACTCAACAGTCGGATTCAGTTATCGCCTATATATGGACATAATGGCATCAGGAAAAACTCGCGTATAGAAAATATCGACATTGATACAGAGGGGACGTAACAAGTCGAGTCGTATAGAGGGGTTCTGGATTTATGACGTTCTGATGATACAATCGAATCAAATAAAGCATCTATAAATCAATGTCCGACTCGTGAGAGAGGTGAGAACGATACGCCAGCGATTTGGCATGGATTTATTTTTTATATTTGTAGAAAATTTAGATGACACAAAACTAATGAATAATTACTTTTACTGCTAATTAATCAATAATTTAGTTTGCTCAAATGTTTATTTTGATACTAGATAGAATTATATAAATTAAGCTTGGAGTAAGTATTTATTGATGTTTATACAGGATATATAAATTTCATTGCATAATATATTTAATATATTCAAGTATTAATATTTTGACTTTGACTATATTTATACGTTTATTTATCGAATTCAATAAAATAAATATTATGTTTCTTGCAAATAATATATATTTATAGTACTATTTCTAAAATTGTAGCAAAATAAAGTTTAAGAATAGAATCATCAATCTATTGTAAAATATTCAACTACAACTTTTTTCAAGGACTTACAAAACTTTATATTCTATTCGAAGTTCAAATACTTTCAAATAATTTTACTCGTTTTGTCATGGCAGAATATTATATACGAAAATAAAAGGTAAGTTTCAATTAACAATGATTCGATAAGTTCGGTAATGAGAGGTTGTATGGATTTATTGCCGAATAACCGACAATTAAACGTCTTTGTTCGAGACGACACCGCCCCGCCCCGACTGCGCTTGCGACCTCACAAAATGTGTTTTTAACATCGAGCTAAGAAACAAACAGAATCAAAGTTATAGAAAAATTTATCAATACGGTATTTAGATAAAGCCGAGCACATATTATTTACTTATCAATGGTTTTTTTTTAATAACTCTTGTCCTTGTAATTTACTATATAAATTTATTTATTTTAGGGACAGTAAACAGTTACACTATACATTTTAATGACAATGTGTTGATTTGTTGAACCCACAACACTATCCACATATAACAAAAAAAGTACAATAAATTACCGCTAAGTTGTATTAAATACAATGTACAACAAAATTATAGACTAATAAATACACTAAAACCAACATTTATAACGATTGTGAAAGTATTTGTGCAATTGATTTTTAAATTTACTAATAGAACATGCAAAAATATCTGTATCTACAAATTGTATGTTGTACAACTTCTCCATACGGTGAATAGGTGACCGAAGACCTGCGTTCGTTCGTTACTTATGCGAAGAGGCACCCAGCACACGTTTTATTTTTATTAACAGTTCTGGATAATATATAACATAATCATTATAAATATAAGGTCAATGCAATTAATATAATCGTTGACGAGTTTGTATAATGTAATGGCTTCTATTATATATATTATATGATATAGTATATAATAATAATATCCTGGGACAATTTTCACACACGGCCATCTGATCCCAAATTAAGCTTGTACAAAGCTTGTGCTATGGAAATCAGACAACTGATATACTACATATACTACTTTTCTTTTTGTAAATACATACTTATATAGATAATTACACCCAGACTCAGGGCAAACACACATGTTCATGCACACAAATGTCTGTCCTGGGTGGGAATCGAACCCACAACCTTCGGCTTGAAAGGCAGGTATCTACCAACCACGCCAACCGGCTCGTCGAATGTCTCGTCGTATGAATTCAGCAATTTGATCTTTTACATAATTTGTTGAAATTGTAACAGTTTTTTAATTCATTTAGGCTTTTATATATCATATATGTTGAATGTATATGTGTAGTTTAACAATTAAATTTCTTTAACCCACCTTATGTGACATTATGATTTCTTCGTGCATCACCGGCACAAAGGGCAGCAAAGCTCAAGCCTTAAAGACAAAAAGTGCAGCCCCACAAGACGCCGCATTGTCCGCACTCTGTAGTTAAGTGAACAAAGACGGCACGAGACCAACCTAATAAGGATCTTCACGCGTTATAATGTTCGGTTTCAAATTATTTGATAATCCCTTTGTTTGTGTTATTTTAGTTTGTAATTTAAGACAACATTCGTAGTTGATACTATGAATTGGAAATAGTCGATCCTTAAAATTAAATTTATTTAAGCAAGTCTTATAAAAAATCTACTTTTTTCATTAAAACATGCTTGATCTAACGTCTCTCGTACTAATATTCTCACTATTGATGTCTATAATATTAAGACTTCGTTTGAGAAATATACTATCGCATCTAACTGAAGCCTACATAAATAATTTCATACACAAAGCCTCGTACAATCATATCTTCGTTCATATCGGCCATCGCTACAACGTCCAGCTCTTTTACATCGTCACATCTCGAATCGATTCTCAATAACTCCATTGTGACTCTTGTAACTTATCAGACGTCATCTTTATCACTCCCTTTATTTGATGACTCGTCATTTTTATTCTACCAAATTTTTAAAATGAATTCATAAGAAACATACATCTTATACCTTCTTACTTAAGTATCATTATCGTTTGTATTGGCTTCATTATTGTACAATTATGATTAACCGGCTTATACAGAGTTACTACAAAATTGTTTTTTAGATTTAGAAGCTGTTATATATTCAATAAAGCTTAAATTCGGATGTAACGTATTAGGAATTCGTTGATACTTAGCTTTTTACTTGAAGTACTACATACTGCACGTCAATAAGCTTTCATGTGTCCCATTCACGAACGGCCATTCATGGTTTTGTTATCGCTTCGTGTTGTGAATGGAATATTCATTTCATTCATAACATTATAAAATTGAATCAAAACGTACAATAGCAAAAAAGAAATAATATTAAAACTTAAGTAATTCTAATTCATCATAGCGTGTAACAAATATATATCAGTATATCTAAAATGACACAAAAAGAGCCTATAATCAAATATATTTTTATAATATATTGGAATCCCCTAATAATTTAATTTTATTGCTGTTTATAAGGTACATTCTTATAATTATTAAAGTTTTTTTTTTAATCGCAAAAATTATCAGTACTACTTTGTTATATAAAAATCTATAAACAATGAGTTAAAAAGAAAAGCAATCGCTAATAATCGTCGTAGTATCCAGGATGAATTATTATGTCTGACATCAGTCATAAAACAAAACGTTACATTTTGATTCAACAATGTTCGTTATAGAAACACAGCCAATGACTTGGCATTCAGTTCTTCGAGACAAAGATTAAACAAAAAACAAAAAGTATATCTTAAGTAATCTTATGTGACCTAATAAGATATACAATTTATATAATATACAAATGGCTTAGAACAAAAGTAACGAGATTGACACGAGTGCACGACGGCAATAACGCGTCGAATAATATAAATTTGCGAAATTCAATTTTTATCTGCATTAAAAACTGTACAAGTTGCTGATAAATAATAGGTACCTAAAACATTTTTAACTAATAATATTTTTTGTAGTAACAATTAAAGAGTTGATAAAAAAAATGACAATTACTTTGCCCGTTAGAGGCGTATTCACATTAGGCATTAAAGTTTAAACTGCGCATATTCAGGATGAACATAATCTTCTCATCCTGATGCGCAGACGCAAGGCACGGGCCGGGATGTGATTAATACAGCCACACCCCGCCCCACCCCAGGTATGCTAATGTAGGCTTTGTTTCCTCGCGTAGGCGACCATCCTGCGAGTGGGCACCGAAATCACCGTTGTGACATCAACGTTACGATCGTATGAATTGATTTATAGACGCTGCATCAGATAATTTTAAATTGCAATATGAAACGCGATCCTGATATGCCAGGTATATGGAATGTATGAGGAGAACTCTGTGAAACTACATAAATAGATGCATCATAGCTATACAGTCACTTTTTAAATTAGTGATTACAAAAAATTTACACAATTATTCTTCTTATATCGATCAGGGTCATATAGCTGTATCATTCAGTCACAGGTAATTTTTGTTTTGTAAAGTAAGAAATCAATATGAGCGTCGTTACATTTTATCGCTTAAGCCATGCAGGCTAAAACAGACATTTAGAAACAAGAGAATATCTGAGACGTTAACCACTGCCATTGTCAACACAAATACGGCACATTTGCTATAATTACAGGGCGTCCCCCACAATCCGCTGTATTAGCTTCCTCGGCTTTGATCGCGCAACCCAGAAGCGTAATATTAGAAAGACCAGTTGAAAACTATTTCTACTGTCAACGTCCATTGCTTCTGTGACCCAAATGATTATAACACATCTTATACCTAGCGTTCAATGTATCTTTCATAAAATGAGTTATTATTTTCAAAGTTTCATGCTACTTGGTGAGAGGGTGTCAAACCTATGATTACAGCATTATTAACAGTGGGGAACATTTGTGGCGAAAAATGTTGCAACCTCCTCCATATTTTAGAATTGCCAGTTATTGTTAGATTACAATATAATTGTATATATTTTATCAAATATTGACACCAGTTTTGTGCCAAAGAATTATATTTCTTTAAAAGAACTTTTAATAAAAAAATATTATTAATGAACGTGTTTTAGTGTGGAGTAGGCGAATACAACTTCGATTAAGATACTAGGGTCTATTTAAAAAAGGTTATCGTAAATTTCAAGACCCAGTAAATTGATTCCATTTAAGAAGTTAAAAATTACAGAAACTTCGTGGAATTGAGTAGATCACATGAGGCGATTGCAAGACGAGCCATTGTCGAGCGAATAAACCCGTCTCTGATTGATGAAGTCAATTTTTTTATAAGTTCGTCCATTTAATTTCATCATGAAAAACTCCGATCCTTATACTCACAACAATAGATGTTTTTTTTCACCACAATGCGATGCTCTATTCGATCATCGATTACTTTTTTATCGACAAAAATATCAATAATATGTTTACGCCCACTGTTAATTTCGACGTTAGTAAAATTGAAACTTGACACGTGTTACGAAGCGAAAATAATTTTGTGGGTGCGTGATGGTGCGCTTTTATCACTTTTGTTTGTTTCTTTTGGCCGACGCCTCGAGTGCGCGTGGAGGAGGCATTTAGTGCGTGACTAGCGCTTTTTTATTGCCTTTGTATTGAAAAAGTGGACGTATCACAGGCCCGAGTGCATCGCGTTGTTCCACCTGACGGGTACCATTATCGCCCAATCGCTCAAAATTAGCTTTTTCTTCGCATAATTGCGGTCAATTTAGCAAAGAATCTATGTCCATCATTAAACTAACGCGTCGATTGAGTTGTTAAGAGTTTTTTTAATAAATTGAGCTTCTTAATATCCACCTTATCTGCTTTTTATCATATTTGTGTTGTAATAAAACGACAGCTCGTAGAAATAAGCCGTTATGTTCAAGATAATTGGAAACATTTTTTTATAACAACTCATATTACTTTCCTATTATTTTGGCACACTTATTACAAATATTATTATTTTTAAAACAATTATAAATAATAAAATAAAGTTTCACAATTCTACTGTCTGTGGTGGAACTACTGTGGTGGAAGTGGAAGAAATTCGACAATAATCATTGCATGCTTCGAACATTTATTTCTACACTTATCTACAATTTTTTCGTCATCGTCATCAAATAAAAAAAGAAAATCGGTTGAAAAATAGAATAGAAGAAGGTACTGAACTATTTCTACTAGTGCTAGATTAGTACTAGATTTTATTGTCATACGTAAATAAAGTTATATGTTTGTAGAGATCATACGCCTATATGTTGATAAAATTATATCACATATTCAGTGCACTACTTGATCGTATCAGTATCATTTAATTCGCCTAAACTCTCTAAGGACATTACTTATACACATTTACTCGCTCTTTAGGCCGTTGGGTCATGGCGTCATGCGCGCTCCGTGCCCCCAAAACATTCAATAACATAACTTATAACTCGAAAACGAGCCTTCAAATTACACAAAACTGACAGGTTTAATATTTGCCCTAAGCCGTGGATCGTGGATGGCCAGCACACCTCATGCTGAGCTTTTAATTTGTTCCATACATCCTTTCACGTGGTTTTTTCTGTGTTTTGTTTGAAGCAAGCGGTGATCGATCGTTTACCCGCTTTTTTATCTTGTTTAATTTTGGAAGGAGCTCGACGGTTTCGCTAAGTCATTAGTGTGTTACCGAGCATTCGTTCTGTTTTGGGTTTTCATTCGTATTGTTCCAATTTGACAGACGCCGTTCTATTTTATTTGTTATCCCAACAATAACAATGGCTTAGAATTAAAAAAATCATAGAAGATACCAGCCATACCAAATTACAGAAAAAGATAAACTTATTAATAATAGTGTAATCAACAAAACAAGAACAGTTTAAAAATAGAACGTTTAAAGGTTCAGGTAAGCCTTTCCTTAATCTGAGTGATGACAAAATTGGTATTTATTATCTGACACGATTTATGAACTTTCTCGAAAAACTTATTGGCTTGTGTACACAGCTTTGTGTACTTGTGTATAGTAGGCACTTTCAGAATTTATTATTGTATTTTGGCGATGATGATGATAGATGACAAATCTGGATAATTGAGTCAAAATATTACATAAAAGATGAAATTTGAATGTAAACAATTTATAATTGAAGTTTGATAACTCGTTGTTACAGCGATTCTGTAATTCTACATTAAATTCTTTTTATGGCTATAAAAAAAGGTTCTTCTCACCAATTTTCACTCTCTTTATACCTCACTTTGAAATAAAAACTCACTACGTAATATACCAATCAGACACGACTGGAGAGTGTCAAGACGGGGGGCTATTTGTCCAATTTCCATACTCCGGACGTTACTGAGAGTTTCTTTACAGAACAAATCACTTCCGTTTCATTAGCCCGATCCGGGATTTGAACCGAGAACTTCCGATTTATAGGCCTTAAAGCTAACCACGAAACCAACGAGGCAGTTTACGTCTTACATAAAATACATAAAGGAAGGCGAGTTTTCTGAGTAAAAAATATCTACTAATAATAAAAATTACTTTAAGATACAAAAATACAATCAATAAACGTTTTATAGCTTAAAGAAATTGTCAGTAAATTCTCGCTCACTGTAATAGTGATTCTTCATTTTGTTTTTGAATTCTTACAAGTTTTGCATTTTTTCGTACATGGAAGAAACTACTTTAAAATATTTGGTCAGCGTGGTTATGTTGTCTCGATGAGGATTTACGACTCAACTTTACCAACTCGCGCTATTATTTTTCGAAGTTAATGCGTTTGGTTTTTTTACCAGAAATAATATATACGATATTTTATTTACAACAGAAAAATTGTAAACAACATCGAAGTCATAAATTCCAACTTTCTTTTATTTCGACGGAAATGGCCTAATATTGAAATATCTACACTTGAGTATAAATATGTATACATAAAATAAAATTTCGATCTTTATTTTATAAATAAGCTCTTAAACTTCTAATTTGACTTTTTTATGTTTTTTATTAGTTAGTTAAACAATTAGGACTTCATTTAATGTAAGAAACATGCTTTAAAGATTAAATCTTTATGAAATATATTTTCTTTGAGATAATGTCTGTAGAAAGATCCCAACCTCATTATTTTGACATACTCTTAGATAAAGTAAAATATTGCCGACCGTGTACCGAACACCATAACTTGATCTCAACTTTCAAACATTCATCGTGGAGGCGTAAACGATATTTCACGGTAACATAAATACTAAAGTAAAAACTGTCAAGTGTTAACAAGCTGAAATGACACAACGACGCGCGCTTCGGGCTATCGTGTAAGTGATGCTCGCTCTGGACAGTCTTTGAGTGACCTTTGGGTACCTTACTTGTTTTAGTTATAAGTACTTGTAATCAGACTGACTTGTGAGCTTACATAGGTTTTCTTTACTGGTATTAATAGAGAGTTGGTTTTTAATTTTGAAATGTAGTTCAAATTGAAGATAGGTGAACACACAACTCTAAATTTAATTTGTATTATGCCTACAAAATATAACATGTTATTTAAAAGTTTAATGTCAACCTTCTTGTGAACAGTCGAGGTGCCACCAAACTATATTCCACTTGTTTAGACAATTCTGACGTCGTTTTTAGTCCGAACTTATTTCATTTATTTCCTTTTTTGTACAAGAAATTCCTCTTAATGCTAATATAACATACCATCACCGGCTTTCTTACTCGTATTATACAATTATATCATTTATAATACCTTGAAAAGACATTTTATATAATATTTATAGTTGTATTATATATGCCATAAAACCAGCTCGTTTAAATATTTTCATCTTGTGTATTAAAGCACGAATGTAATAAAGCAAGATGAAACAAATATGATGAAGCAAATATAATATCAAACAAATATTTTCCGAGTACCATTCATAGACACGCGACGATTCGCACCGATACAACATCAGATAGCGAGGAAAGAGTAACACGAGATATTGTCTGCACTACATCATACAAATAGTGGCGTGTAATACGATTACTTTGTTTAGCTTATCGATATCGATGAACTATTATTTATCGTTATTATTATAATAATGTGTTGAAGCTACGATTGCTTGTTACCTCATCAGTAATTTTGTATCAGCTTTCGTGCAAAAACCTATAGTTGGCATTGTGTCTTTGTTATGATATTTAGTAGTATAAGGTAAGGTAAATTTTAATTATACTAAACTAATTATATCTGTTGATCGTCAAGTTATTATAAGATTAGATTATAAAATAATTAAAAACCTGCACTGAAGTAATCTTTTACTGTATCTCATAATTCTGTCTCACAGAAAACCTGGGGCTTACTTAAATAAAAAAAATTACAATTACATAATTCAAATACTTTTATTATGTTAAGAATTGGCCAAAAGTACAATCAAATTATGATGAGTTATTATTATTGCTACGTTAGAAAAAGAGTTTTAATTTTTTTTATTATTGATTGAGTAATATTATCAGTAAATAAAGGGACATGAAAATCAGCTCAGAAATTTTGAAATATATACATCAGTATTTTTTACATTGTAGATATTTGGATCTAATTGTTTAGTTTCTTGTAAATAGGTAATGGTCAATATCACCTATAAAAAACAAGTCGTTATTTAGGGGTACTGTTATTGCTGAGTAACTAGAAACTTTACAACAAAAACATTGGCATTATCTATCAACTGAAACCTCTTATCAGCACACCTTATTTTTCAGTATATTGGAAACATTCAAGTCTATATTTTGATAATTTTCCATTCCCAGATTATAATAGCTTTGTAAATTTTATTATAAGTATAAAAGGTTGCTGGTTGACTTATAGCTAAACTCCTGACATTGATTTCTTTGGGATATTAAAATTTATATTTAATTTTAATATTTAGTAGAGAAAAGATTATTTGATTAAAAACAAATAGAATAGCAAGTAGCAACTCTTTGATTTAATAACATTATATTCAATGAATATATATATATATATATATATATATATATATATATATATATATATATATATATATATATGTACTATTTTATGGTAGGCAGACCTGGTCACACCCAAACTCATTTTTAGTATAAAATTACTACTAACTGAGACAAGTTGAAATCAACCCAACGCAGCAACAAATAATTCAATTCAGTTGTTTGTTCTAATAGTCTAAGATTTCTCCAATGTCACGAAGCTTACAGCAAATAAATACTATTAAAACATAACTAAGTGCCGACACCAAAATAGTGAAATAACAACTTTAACGTCAAGTAAAGGGACATTTAGTTGAATTATTCTAAACATAATCTCGGACAGATCTCCTTCCTTACGTAATTTATAGATATGTTACTAGCCCGCAATTGTTCACTATAAGCTATCCAACTCGGTGAAAGTAACACGGGATATTGCACACTTTATTTTACTGTTTATGATAGTGCAAGGTCTACAGCCTTTAGCTATATCGACAATGGCTTCAATAAATATTCTCGGTGTTTATATAAGTGTCACGTTGGGGCGAAAACTAACACATTTAATATTGAATTAATATAACCTATTCGTATTTACAGTAAATATAATAGAATCATGTTAATAAATATGTTTTAAATAATTAATTAATTTAGTGTTGTTTTTTTTTGTTATATAAACCTTGTAATAATATTCTTATAACTAAACTTCAAGCCGAACTAACCATGGTCTATCACTATGATTACAGCTTATCAACAAACAGATATTCATCTCGCAAACGTTACTTAGCTGGAGCTGATTTTCGAATAGGTTGTAGTAGTAAAAAATATATAAAATAGATATTGTTAATTTTATAAATAATAAGAACAAGTAATTATACATTGTCGCATCCCTAAGCCTGCCTACACGCAGTTCGCATCGAGTGTCGACAGCGCGCAACACTAGGGGGCCTCACGCGTAGTGATACGTCGCTTGCGGGTCGTAATTTAAAATAACTGATTTATAGCCCAACAGTAGCATTAAATTTGTAATCATATATTGATTTACAGTCGCGATAAGGGCGCTCCCGCAGACTTCGAGGAACGGACAGTGCTCTATTGCTCTGTTGCTATTCGTTTTGCACTGAAATTGCTTTTCGAACACGTGGGCCGAGTATATTGCTCTCAGTATTGTGATATGATGGAGACGATATTCCGTGTGGATTGTTTAATAGTTTCGACAAATCGTTCTGTCGATGTAGTTCGTGCTACGCGTGTAGACTATGAGTTAAATGTAACTTAGAATAATCCATCGCATTGGCTTATGGGAAACTAGTTCGTAACAAGTTTGCCATTAAAACGGTAATAAATGGAACTAAAAATATGTTTTATTTATCGAAATATCCGTTGAAGGCCTGTCATTTCATAATCTGACGATAATTTGACGTAATAGACTTTTTCGTGAACAAAAACAGTTCACGAACTGTGACATGGTGTCCATAAGGTAGATATTCTAGAAATATCTTATAAATAATCGTCATGTATATACTTTGTCTAATTGTTTACCTCTTATTACATTATAACATATAACTGTCAATATCATAATTATGTTCAAAGTAATGTAATACTGATTTTATTTGTATAATAATAAAAATAATAATAATGTCAATATAAGTGAATATTGGCCAATCTGAAAGACCCACCCAACCTTCGCTGGAGATATAATAAATCACAAGTCTATGCGCAAACACCGTGCTCATATGATTGTATACGTTTACAATTTACTATATACTACTCTCACAAACCGATATCATAGCAATCTGATACAATTGAAGAGATATTAGAGACAGGACGAACAGCTTTACTTATTCTGGGACGCGAGAGTGTAACACTTCCTACTTCCTAACTTTTTTACTAAGGATTTCTTGATATAAACCCAAAAATGGTCGCTATAAATCGGGTTTAAATCGGAACGGGATGTCGTGATCTTTAGCTGTACAAGCTAGACACTAGACCCACGAGGCGATTTGTATACAGCCTGCAACTTGCTTCATTTGCGTAGGTATTGACTGCGGCTTGGTGATCACATTACGATATCTGTATAATGAGATAAATGAAGAGCTAAACAATGTGTTTTGCCTCCATTCCCCACCAGACGAGAGGGACCACCCAGCCAAAAATAATATAATTTTAGTCTAAACGTTTATGAATAAGCTTCAAATGTCAAAGAGCCTTGAGGCCTTGAATTTCGGACGATACGGACTAACGCAAGAATCTTAAACGACGATTGCGAGTTAAAATCCTGGTAAGGACCGCCGAATTTTCATATGCTTAATTTATGTTTATAATTAATCTCATGCTCGGTAGTGAACGAAAACATCTTGAGGAAACCTGCAAGTGTCTAATTTCACTAAAATTCTGCCACATGTGTAGCCACAAACCAGCTTTGGAAGAGCCTGGTGGAAAAGTTTTTTCAGAGGAAGGTCCCAGTAGTGAGACATTCACAGGCTATTTCTATTATTATTTTTATGGAAATGATCTAAACTCGCTTTTTATTATTTATATATAAGAATATAACCTAACATTCTGACAACTAATTTAGGTCAGTTTAGATAAAATTCATACCTGCCTAAAATATTATGTTTACTGCAGCATACTGATATGAAGAGTAAAGCAAGCAGAGTAGAACGACGCAACTAGTATCGACTCATAATTATATATGTAACGTTATCAAACATACCAGTCACGGCGTAAACAATGGCGGTGCATTAAAATTTGTCGAAATGTCCGTCAAGCGATGGTGTATAATTCGATTTAGTCGACACTTCCTGTGCATTGTCACGTCGTCTCCCGCAATGAGTCTGACTTGCGCTGGCGCATTCTCAAAGAGTATAAAAAGCACAGAACCTCTTGCGTGAAGAATTACATGAACATATTTACTTTTTGCTGTCAATTAAATATATATAGGTTTAATAATAATAAGCTGTCTCTATATCTTAACCCAATGTAACCGAAAGCGTTATAAACACTGACTACACTGTATGTAAACGTATAGACAATATTTTATAGATTCGAAATCTACATATGTTATTATCTATACCTCAAATATAATTAATTTCAACTCTTAAGGAAAATGTATTTCAGACATTGTAAAATGTATAGTGTAAGCTTATCGATACCTCAGTAATATAAGTAAACAGGATTGTTGTTGTTGTTACCGTCTATTAAATGATCTCTATAAAACAACCTGACAGCGGGATGTGGGTGTCAGTGTGACGTGCGAACACTATGATTTGCGCCTCGCTCCGCTTGCCGCCGACAAATGATTGATGACTAATCTCTACACCTAAAACCGAGTAATGGCCGAAATTCGTTTAATTTGATTCATTTCACAGTTTCGTACCCGCTATTGTTATCTGACACACAGTACTTGATACAAATTGTTTTTATTCTCTATGACCACCGTGTGTATTCAAATCAATTGACTTAAAATCTGAGTGGTATTTATGAAACAAATATCTTAGGTATTTTTTAATTAAATGTGAGGCGTGACTAAGAAAGTTCTACAAATCTACTTTTAGAATTTAAATAATTTTTCTTTTGAATTGAATTTAAATCAAATTAGAATCGAACGGAAAATTTTCTATTTAAACAAAGCAGATTACAGCTCCGGCCAAATATAATGGCACACGCAGTGCTAAGAACAGATAACCGCTTCTCAGAACGAATGAAAGTATTATCAGTCGACCGATGCCGCTAAAGGCGTGAAGTCGTAACGTCTAATAATAAAACATTATATATTCGCGCCCACGTGCCACGAATAATGACAAAATGTGCCGCGTTAAGAGAAACAAAAGTGGACCTTTTTTGTTGACGCTCAGTGTATGGTTTTATAAGCGTTCGGCACCTCTGTGACAATTGTTTGCAATTTTATGCGCCCGCGGTGTAAGCGTGAAGGCTAGGCTGTTCTGCACACGAGTATGATAAACAGTACGAAACGAATAAAACGGTTTAACAAACATATTTTTAAATCATTCAGACTTCTATAAGTAAAGCATAATTTATCAAAACAATTATTTTACAAATGTATGTATTACCTAATAAATTCCCTAGATTAATCTTATCCCTAGACTAATCTTTCTGCAATAGCATCTATAGCTCATTATTGGGAAATTCAACATTATGAACAGGTCGCTAAATTATCTTAAATCCTTGCAGCTCAGGGAAGATATTCTTCAACAAAAACCACGTAATATTCTGTAAACATAAACTATTCCTATTTACCCGCTGTCTTCACTTGAGATCGTATTATACCCTTTAAATACTAATGCAATTTAATGCTTAAGTTTCTACTTTATGCTGTGAGATATTAAAAATCATTTAAAATTAAATATATTATTTTTACCCCAATTCCAGGTTCCCATAAATAAGAACATATCTTCGAAGAATATAGAAGCTATCCAATATAAAATAATCATTAACATCGACGAAAATAACAAGTAATAAACACACAAAGAAAAAGTCAAATGACCTTCTTCCATGACGTCGCCTAAAAAAAATTATAAGTCAAAATGATTTAAGTTCCTCTCTTGAAATCTAAAATAAAACGTATTTCCAGCGTGTACAGCAGAGCGTGAACCGTTACCACTTACCACCTACACGCGGTAATTACACTGTAATTACCGCGCTAATGTCATTTATTCGCTTCCCAGTATTTTTGATGATTGATAAGCGTTCGGCTCTATTCAACAAAATAATTGGGAAAAATATAACAAAAGATAAAAATTAAAGAAAAAATTTATGACAGAGAACTCCTTTTCAAATCAATATTATTTGTATTTACTTGACTAATTTAAGCAGTTTTATATATTTTTTATCCATATTTAATAGATTACATAGTTCTTCTTTTTCTACGAGGTAATATCTTGATTCCCCGCTGGATATAACACATATTCAGTACAGGAAAAAGCAGTAGTGCTTGCACAAATTTGAACCCAAGATATTCGGTTAAGATCGTAATGAACCACCGGGTCACCTCGGTTCTTTAATTTATATACATGTTTTATCCTACATTATATTATTATGTTATAAATGTTTTATTAAAACACGGTGATCATAAAAAATATTAAAGAGTTAAAGTATATAGCGACTAAGAGAGAAGGCGTGCGAACCCTTTTAGTACCGTCTATATTAAGTCACTTTAAATTTTACTGAATTATAACCGTTTCTAAAGCAGCCCATGTTAAGACGTCGTTCTCAGTTTTGATCGCTAACACCTGATAATAATCGTTACCCGAGATGGCAAGATTACCGAAACGTGTTATTTTGCCTTTAAAGGCTTACGTGGCTAAGATGGCAAGGGCTTTCTAACAATGCTTTTATCTGTATATTATCCGACTAACTTGAAAATACTAAGACAAGTGAATCGAAAACGTGCGTGTTAATAGAAGCTTGTTTAACATAAATAGAAAAAATCAATTGGATTTCAATTTGTTTATGTTTAGCATCTTAAACAAAATACAACACTTAATTGGATACAAATACTTAATTTAATTACTATTTCCTTAAAATAATATAACAAAACTGTTACCTAATATTATTAAGTCACATAATCTTCCCCTAATCGGCTCCATTAGAAACCCATAGCATTGTGTAAATGACATACATGGTATTATTTGTAGCGGTCTTCAGGCTGAGGGCGGACTTTACCTAATGTCCTATAGCGAGACTGCCCATGACTTGATGTCGACTAGTATGGAATGAGCTTTATTAAAAATATAAATTGAACAAATCTATTTATACACTAATAATATAACATCACTACTTAATAGTTAATGCTAAAAATATCATATCAATAAATTTAAAATGTGACATTTCGGCATTATAATGAAACTATGCAAAAACGTTACTTACGTTTTACATTAGTAACCTTGGAAACAGCAGAAAAAAAATTCAGTAACGAAAAGATAATAATTATTATTTATTATGATCTGCTGTAACATACGCTTATTGTCACGTAGTACCCTTTGCACTTGCAGTAACAATAATGGTTTTACTTGCCATGACAATGGCTTATATACTGAAGCAACATATATCACTTAGGTAATAAGATTTCAGAGATCGTTCTCATTGTACCTAATTAGAAGTCCATTGATTATATACAGCTTGCCATATTATATTAATTAGGACAAAATTTGTCCTAATATAGACGAATTGTATATCTTCTATATTTAATATAGACGCAATAATAAAAAAAACAAAGCAAAACGACTGAAAGGTCAATTAGTAAGACTAGAATTCCAGGTTAATGCTAGGGTTTTACTAGCTTTATGTTAGTAAGAGGAAGTAAATATTATTTTATTTGTCATTAATTTCTTAAATTATTATTTATAAAATTATATACTACAAGCTGCCCGACTTCGCACGGACGAATTAAGAGTTTTATTTATTATTTTTGATAAATAAAAATCTTCATCGCAGTGCCTACACACAAAAAATCATCAAAATCGGTCCAGCCGTTAATTGACATACCACCGATTAGTGAAATATACACGTACAGAATAATTACTTAAAGAAAATGTATTGAAGCGATTTCACTTATTATTACTAATTAAAAGAAGACTTTAGTCGATAAAACACTAATATTTTTTTCTAATGAAAGCATCTTCCTTACTAACCCATCACAAAAGAACGTCACGGTCGGAAAAATAGTTAGTGCATTTAGCAGTAGATGGCCCTATCTGTTGACACATCGCCCTAACCCCCATTCTTATCCTTTACGGCCTTTTAACTGGCCCCACTCTTCGGCGATTCTGGAAAGTTCCGTAAGAGGTTCCTGCTTATGTAAGGATATGGGCGTTTTATGACTGATGTCTGATATTAGAAAACTATTGGCTTAGCTGACTTGGATTGGTTTTATTGTTTAGTTTTGTCAGCGCTATCGTGTAGGGAGCAAATAACATTCATTGGAACTTATTTTAAATATACAATATATTACATTCCAAATATGTAAAATATACATTCTAAATATACAATAATATTATGCGTGTCAATTTTTACTAAAACAGTTCAAATGATTTAATTTTATCTAGGAAAATATTTTGTAGATATCCTTATGAATTAAAAACTAAACTTTTATTATTTATTGATGAACCATGGTTTAAAAAAACCCGTATCCACATATATAGGTCCTCAAAAAAATACGCTGATTTCCACAAAACGTGTACAAATCTTCTATATATATTTAACCTTAGCTGATGGCTCAAATTGTTTCCGCCTTATCGCTACCGGTAATCGCCTGACGCCCTTCCTTTGAGAAAAACCTCAGACGAACAGAGAAAAACACGAAGTGATCATGTGATTACGGGGGTCCATGTCAATGGGCACACGTTATCAATCTGTATGAGCTGGTCCCTCTGTGTACATTCAGCTTTACTTGTTGATGCTATGATAGCAATCCGATGGAGTCAAGATGTTTGTAAAGAAAATAGTAAAGATATTATCGCGGACCAAACTATTGGTTAACTTCAAAAAACTTCATAGAGAAATAATTAACGTGTTTAAAAGCAAAATCGACTTCGAATAAATTTTCTTCACCTTCTGCAGGTGGTATTTTTTCTTCAACTTTAAATGGTATTAAACGCGAAGAATACCTTCCCAAACAAAAAATGATTTTACCAAGCCGGGTAAGCAGATTTTACCAAGCCGGGCAATGACGCAGTTCTGAGGATACCGAAAGAAAAAAATACAACCGAATTCGGTTCTCAATTGAGAACATCTGTTTGAAGTCGGTTAACAAAGGACTATAATGCACTACATTTTAAAATGTGAACGTGTTATGTCTTTTTTAGGTTTCGTGTTGATTTTTATTATAAACTTACCGTGTCTGGCGAATATATACTCATATAAATCATTTTTACTACTACTAGTTTTTCCACTACTATTTGCTTGGGTTCTTCTGGAACTTAATACACAACATTAATGAAACATTTTCAATCGAAATAAAAATTCCATCAGTGAAGTGATTTGCACTTCATGATCCAAATCCAAAGAGACGTGTAAATTAAATAAAAAGAATTTGTTTAATAATAATTTTACAATTGCACATGTATATAGTGATGATACAAAACATACAAACTGGTAAACATTTGAAACATGTGTACACGAATAAGGATGCTGATAGCCGGCAGTGTCCGGTGCGGACCCGCCCTTCCTTCCTGACCTTGTTGTGGGAAAATCTTGCTTATTGTAACGTCACAACAACAAAACTAAAATCATTATAAACGTATAACTTAAAAACACTTAAAACCTTAGAATAGGACCTTACGAATACTCAACGTTACATAATAAAATATGAATTATCCCGCGGGTGACTTTGAATAAGGGATTATGATTAATAAGTGTTATTTAGAAATATAAGTCTTATGCTTATGCAAATATGGGTCAATGTCAAAGTTGTTTATATGTCTTTGCTCCTTTTGCGGTTGGAAAAGGCTATAGTTTATAAAGGGTTATTTAGTCACAAATTTACTTGTGTACAAAGCCCTACTACCAGTGACAGTTGTATGTTAATACTTGAACCTAACACAAATTCTACATCAAACGCATCGCTATCGTGGTTCATAGTTAGGTGGCGCGTGCGCAAGCAAAAAGTAAATCTAGTTACATAAAAATCTAAGCAACTTACCCACTAAGGCTTCCACAACTGGGCAATCTTTTTTTTCGGAGACCTTATCAATAAAAAACTAATTAATTATTTTAAGAAAACTGAGTGACTTATGTGGATTAAAAGCCGCTATCGCTTAAGATTCATATTTTCTAACCATTGAGCCAACTCGGCTCGGATAACATATTCATATTTATCACATAGCTACCGTACGCCGAGTCTATAACGTATATCGTATAAGTCGCTTCGAGCTGCAAGACTAATCGAGTTTTCGGCTCTAAGTTATTCTATTTGAGACGTCGACTTCGACTGCGTTTACAACCCACGACACTTGATTTAATTAAACTTGTAAGGAATGTATTCTATCTTATAAGTTTACTTAAATAAATCTATAGTGCAGGTGTACCTGTAAGTGCAAACAATACTGGTTCAAATTCTTAACTATTATGCACATTTGTGCATATAATATTAATAATAAATAAAACCGTTTTTTATAAGTTAATAACTATTCATAAAACGGATATAATGTCATAAGTGAGTGTAATGCTTTTATATTGAATAAAGAAATTTCTGGTCGAAAATTCTGGTGACCCAAGAGCTGGCGCTTACCTAATTCAACGGAGCCTTGGTACTATGCCTGAGGTAAAAGCGTCTCTTTATTTCTTACTTTTTAAATTTAATTTCTTGTTTTATCTTTTTTCATTATATAATTCTTCAATACATGAGATGTATTGAAGAATTGTTATTAATATCTAACAATATATCATATAGTATAACGACTTTTAAAGATAATTTATATGGAAATAATAAGTCAACGAATAACGATTTTTATGTTTATAGAGAAATTTAACTTTAATAAAGTTTAATCGAAATACATATCTAATGAGGAGATAATATTATCTTTAACTTTTTAAATGAAGTGGATTTTTCAGAAACTTTTGCGACAATAGCCAAGTAAAAACTGAAATAATCGAACGTACTACTTTCGAAACGCCAATCATATAATACACCTGCGATATAAATTGCGCGAAAAAAAAGGTACTTGACTTTACTTTTTAGACTATCCCGACAGCTGCTGTATACTTTAAACTTTCGCGATGTATGTTATCAATTTATAACCGAATTCAAAAAAGGAGAAAGTTATCAATTCTGTGTCCCAAGTTATTTATGTTTTTTATAATATAGATAGGTAGACGGGCAGATGGGTCACCTGGTGGTGTCACCTGATGCTGTAAGAAATATTAACTATTCCTTACGTCATAAACGCGCCTCTAACTTGGGGAACTAATATGTTACCTTGTTCCTTTAATTACACTGGCTCACTCACCCTTCCAACCGGAACAGTACTAAAACTAATACAAAATTGAATGACACCACGCATATAAAATAAAAATTACAATTATAAAGCTAACATTACACTCAATTTAAAGTAAAGAAGGTAGAAAGAAAAAACGAAAATAAATACATAACAACGACTCTTTTAAAAATTTAAAAAAGAACTAACTAGTGGTAGCCTTCACTCTAAAAGTTTTTGAACGATCGTTAACTGTAAAACACCTCGTTTACCTACAGATCTAGTAAATAGCACACACAACGTAAGCAGAGACAGGTAAGTTAGGCGTTCGCTAAGATCCCAATCCCGTAAACCGGGATTTGTATGGCCGATCCCGCAACAACTTTCACAATTACGCCGGGATCGCAATTTGCAAATGTACGCCTATCGAATTACCCGAAGTTTAATAATTAATATTATAGTTATGTTATAAAACAAATTCTAAATATATTCTTCTTATATTTAAAATATGATGAAAACTACACACTTGGCAGTAGGTCTTTGTTCAAGCCTGTCTGTGTAGGTACCACGCGCCCATCGCATATTCTACCACCAAACAGCAATACTTAGTATTGTTGTGTTCCGGATTAAAATGTGAGTGAGCCAGTGCAACTACAGGCACGAGTGATATAACATATTAGTTACAGAGGTTGGTGGATTGGCGATGTAAGGGATAGTTTATATTTCTTATGGTGGCATTTCTATAGGCGGTGGTGACCACCACCATCAAGTGACCCATCAAGTGAAGTGAATTGTAAATCTGCCAACCTAGTTTCAATAAAAAAACTAAAATTAAATAAATTTAATAGATTAATCAGATTAATCTCTAGTATCTACCTATTAAGATGTCTAAGACTATAAGCAATAATTGAATTAAATACTAAGTGCCTAAATCCAACAGTAACCTAGTTAAATACCTACCTGGTAGTAGATTTTATAAAGACTCGTCGATCTCTTGTTATATGTGCAAAAAGACATGGAGGAGATCCTGTCAATGTTCCAACAATTGTCGCAGTATAGAGGTCAGTGGGACGTCACAGCTTAGTGATGCGTGTGACGTTTCATCGACTATCGATGTTCCGCTTTGTCTGCAGCACGCCCGCGACGGCCAGACGCGACGATAAAAAGATTACACGTTTGCGTATACGAATCGTGCGTGATGTGAATATTAATGAGCACTCCCCTTTCGTGGTGGCACTAATAGATTTTAATCGGCCCTAGCCAGTGACAGTGGGAATTCGACTTTTCTATGTATGTAAAACGGTTCAAGTATCTTCGAAATTTATAAAAAGCAGTAGCATTTACATTTCACTTAGAAAATTAACTTAGTACTTTTGGATGAGATTTTTTTTTATCTGCGGCAAAGGGTAGAATTAGTGTCACAACCAGAGAACACGCTTTTAGAGATAAAACTGCGACGTCCTCACACAGCTTAGCTTAAGTGGCTTCGATTTGAATATTTTTATGTAGGTGATTTAAAATATTAATGGTGTTTTAAGCATTAAGAGCATTATGGACACCCTTGTTTTTGTTTGACGAATTTGCATGTTCGGGGGACAGTGGGAATATTGGGTGTTTGCATGCGGACGGATCAAAGAGATGCATTATAGCAATGTATTCGCTAACACGTAAATAAATAAAGATAAACATTGCCCGGAGCGGGAATTTATTCGGGCGTATTAAACTGCGCTTATGAAAAACATTTGCAACGCGAACATCGATAGGATGTTCACATGCCTATCAACTTGATATATTGCTTATAATTACGTATTGCGTACATAAAAAGATTATTATTACTAAATTAAGTTGTTTTACTTGGTATTATTAAAGAATATTGCATCTGTTGAATAAAATTACGCTTAATAATTCAAGTTATAAAAAACACAGTTGCAAATGGGCTTTTAAACTAATCTTATTTTTTATTGTATAATAACGATTCAGTAGACAAAACAATTTTATTCCAAAGTTATGGATTTAATAATTAAAGATCATTGATGTTTTCAATTCGTTTCGTGTTCAGTGGTGAAAAAAAACATCGTGAGGAGCTAGCAGTGGAATTTTCACGAGCTGTTACTTTCTTTACATTTAATACTAGTACTATTAATTATCAACAAGACTACTCTGAGTTGTTGCTAAATGAATATTGTTAAATAACTATGTTCTTTGTTCTTTTTTTAATATAAAAAAATACCTAGTGATTAAAAAACTAGTAAAAGTCTATATTATATCTTTGCAAATCCCTAACAAATATACATAAATTAATACATAAAGTAACAGTAGGTAGATATGTACATAGAGTTCAAGTTATTTCTGTTTTAATACCGGTCTTAAGGGAGTTAAATAAAACGCTAAAATATTGCATATTATATACAATTCTTGGTAAAATTAAACTTCGTTCTAACAGTCAGCTCTTTCATTGTTGTATATTTTATCAAATTGTTTTTCAATATTAATATTATTAATTAGGTACGTGCCAAATTACCAAGTTCTACTCCTATGTATCAAATATCAATTATCATATAAATCTTGTTTACTACTTTTCAATCTTTACTAAATTAGTGTCAAGGGTCATAATAATAATACAAACTTTAAAACCTATTTACAAGAAAGGAATGGCAAGCTTGGCACAGAATTCTCATGACATAAGCTCAGACAATGATTCATTGCCAAGACGGAAGATGATAATACAACTATCCTAATTTAGGTTCAAATACAATAAATTTAAAAACATCTATTCCACAATGCTAACATGTTAATAACATAATTCAAGAATTAACAGCCATATTAGATTTCTCTCATTGGTAAATAAGCTTTGTAAACTGTTGTTGATTGGCATGTAAACTAAGGCTTCATTTGGTGGCATGTATGAAACGAAATTGGCAATGTACACACGTGCAGGGAGTAATCATTGGCATGGTAAGTATCACAACAGATAATTAATTAATCTTTTGGAACGCACTGTTTACGTTTACAAAATCGGGTGACGCTCAGTTAAGAGATCAATACAGATATAAGGTCGTGGATCTCAATATATCTAGCGATAGTGGGACGATGTCTGCCCATAATATTCTTTGGGGTGCATCTCATTTGGCTTAAGAACCTGCCTTTGTCAACAAAGTTGGGGGCGACGGGGATCGATACTGGCCGCAAACGGCAGGCCTCGATCAACGTTCGCTTGTCTAACGTAATTCGCGTCTGTTTAAATTTGAAGCTACTATATTATTCCAATGTCGAAGAATTATTCGTTATTTTCGCCACTAAATTCTTTGGCAGATC
The DNA here is from genome assembly GCA_905147175.2 of Nymphalis urticae. NCBI lineage: Eukaryota > Metazoa > Arthropoda > Insecta > Lepidoptera > Nymphalidae > Nymphalis > Nymphalis urticae. The sequence continues at coordinate 8,636,739 of LR989987.1, read as the reverse complement.
TATTGAAGTTCGTTGGATAATATCTGTAGCAAATGCATTACTGCTTAACAATAATTACCAAATACTCATTTAATTTGTTGTAGTTATTTATAGTTCAACGAAATAATTGGTTCGTAAGAAGTGTGCTTTAAATTTTTTTTACTGTTATATCAAGTCTTTAAGGGATCATTATCTCTTAATATAATTATGATAATAATACGATTTAATTTTTATTTGTAACAAGACTATAGAAGAATATTTTAAAAACACGAATACGTAAATGCAATTTAAAATATTCCTTCTGGGATTATTTACACAAAACAGCAACTACTACTTGTCGGATCAGTACATTAGAAAAATGTGTTATTGGCCATACATAAGGCATTTTATTTTATGTACCTTGTGCCTGAAACTGTACTATCCTTTTTACACTTCTTGCTCATTGTTGAGGTAAACATAACTGGAAAATTGGTTATAATTTCCCAGGCGATGTAACTCCTTACTCGAAATCAATAAAAAAAAAATTATGCAAGACCTAGCGGATGACCTATGACAAAGGTGATATCGATCGTCTTTGGGACCTCGAACTCAATCACGATTGGAAATGAGAGACTAGAAACAGTTAACAGTTACTATATCTTGCTTATATTCTATCATTAAGCATAAAACATCAAAAGGAGTATTTTACAAAACAAGACGACATTCTCAATTCACACGATAAATCATTGTTCTAAAACTTGTCTTTTTAACAAATGTCAACAAATACGTACGCTAGATGCTATGAGTCCGTAAACAATGAGCCACCATTGATAATCCCGTTCTTCTTATGGAGCTCTAAGATTGTGTGTGTTTACAACAACGTAATCTGCTTTGGGCCTCTAATGACCAAAATTGATTAGGCGAAATGACGACAAGTAGAGAAAGATGGTGACGGACTGGTAGCCAAGAAGCGTCGGCAAGGTTAAGTCTTAGTCTAAGACTAAGTGGCATAACGAATCTAAACAAAATTAGCACGGATCTAGGCTTGCGGAAAAATACCCAGCAGTGGAACAAGGAAGGCTATAGATGATGATGATAATACAGTCTCTTATGGCCTCATATACAACCAAAAATTATGAGGCAGATTTATAAGACATTACTTTTTAACCACTATTGTTTTATGTATGCTAGATAAATAAGGTATTACGATATATGCATAAGGTATGTATATACTGTAAACATCTTTGATTTTCGAATTAAATAACTAATAGTTTACGTAATAATTTTCTAAAAAAAAAAACCGTCTTACATAATTACTCCCCGTCGCATATATCTTAAGGTTGGCTGGTAGAGAATGCAGTAACGTTAAGTCTGTATGCAATAAATTATTTAAATAAATACATAATTATTTTAGCGAAAAGACAACTTAGAGTAATAAACATGACATGAATATTGATAGTCCGACTTTATTAATATGTGCAAGATATAGTGGATATTATTACGATAATTATACATTAACATAAACGGTTCAATAGCGATCAATCATTTTGTCTTTTTTGTATAAATACAGGATTTATTACGTGTACTGTGTTTCATATTATAGTTATACTAATATTTTTACGCAGTTCCGCTTGGACGTTTATTTTTATCACTAGTTTGTTAAACTATTGTATATTTTGAATGAATTACTAATATTATTCCAAGAAATGAACCATAAAGCTACGATCGAACCAGCAGGCTTAACATTGCTAGTTCGCTTCTTATATCACTATCTAATGCTTCGCGAAAGAATTTCGAAAAATTTAGGTTTTTTAATCTATTTTAAAATACGTATACTATTATTTTAATATACTACTATTTTAATATACGTTAAGTATTTATAGTATTTAGTTTTTGTGTGAATAGCCTTTTCTTTATTCTGATTGATCAGTTTTTCAATTAATAAGAAAATAATAAATTAATTGATTGACTGTGTGTACTGTTTTCAACAGAACAGCTAAATATTTTTCTAAAATATCAAGAATAAAAAAATCTATTAAATTTGACCAACTAGTTTTTAGTGGATACTTGTAAAACTAAGCCACTACTTTATAAATATGTAAAAATTAAAAGTACCAATGAGTATTGCTTAGAACAAGAAATTCTCTAATAAAATGATAACTTCTGAACTAAAATCTGAAATAAAATTAAGTATCGTTTTTATATAGGCAACTATTCAATTCGCACTGTAAACTAATTTATTATAATATTAAAAACACGTACTTGTACACCATTAAGCAATTGTATTAAATCAAGGCAACAGTTTTTTCAAAAAATACAATTTACGGCGACCACTAATATTAATCTTAACGAAGATTTTTCATTACTAGAAAACTTTTCCGACACGAGATCCGTAGCGGAACGTTTGCCGAATTTAAATCGGGCGCCGGCTTGCTTTATTACGTCGATATGTAAATTTTGTACAGCGTCACTACCCTTATAAAGACCCTGTTTGAATTGAAAATTTAGTCGAACGAGCGAGAGGAGCTCGCATCCAGCCAGTGCGGCCACGTCTTTCAGCCAACTCGCTGCTTCAATCGTTATAAGCGTTACTGAACAAAATTTTACAGCGATCGCGTTTCATAATCACATATCGTGCTGTTCTTTACACGATAGTTTTAATCACGGAAGGCGATAAACTGTGACGAGTGACATGTCACGTGGTACGGCGATCTGTCAAAATGTGACAGAGATAGCAGATAAAGGAGGGGGACGGCGCGATCGCGTGTAAGAACGTAAGTAAACAAAGGCACTGCTATAAGATAAGGTTGTACGCTTACTTTGATGTGACATGAGGTTTTAAACTTGATGTTGAATCGAAATGATGAAATTATAATTAGTTATATATCTTCTAAGCTAGAGAGTACATGCTATAGTGAACGACCTCATCAAGGTTCAAGAATGGCGTTCGGAATGCGTCATATGTGGACGTGACATGGCACAGTGCCTTTGTCCTAGTTTTAGTTTCATCCATTGTGATATCTGCCTGCGCGTAGCTATGATCACCTTTAATTTTCAGTTGACTATGAAGATAACGGTGGTTTTAATGAAATATAAATTGGACGTATTCTTTTTAAATTGGACACTTAAACTTTAATCAACAGTTGGCTCGCAAGTGCGTACATCTAAAATCATATCTTAGCATAACAATAGGCATATAATTTTGTTCTGATGTTTGAAGCCTTGAGAGTATTATAACGTCATTTACATTCGACTAAAACTAGCTGATTTAAAAAAAAACATCGACTTCTTGCCTTTAAATTTTTTTTAATTATTAGTTTGCGAATGTTCCAACAGTGTCATGTGAAGATGCAAAAAGTTGGACTTTAGGTTCTACTGAACGAAATTTACAAGACACAGTCATCATTATCATGGTTATCATTTGCTTGTCCCGTTTATTTAAGCTTGGAACAAATTGTCTTATTAAACTATGATGACGCAAATCACACTTGGGAATAATTTTGCTGATTTGGTACCCCTCCATAATACGACTAATAATGCTCTGAACAAAATTTCCTTAGACAGCTGTAAAACCTCTGCCAATGATTACATGGACCGCCTGATGATAAGTGGTTAGCACTAACAAATATATTGGAATTACAAGAAATATTAATATGCCACAAACGTTGAATCTGGTATTACACTGGTTCACTCACTTTCAAATCAGAACGTGCCAATACTAAGTCTTACTCTTTGGCGGAATATATGATGAGTGAGTCGTACCTACTCAGAAGGGTTTGGACAACGCCTTACAACCATGTAAGTATTATTAGAATATCAGAGTAATTATCATCATCGTTCAGCCATCTTAGTCTGTTGGTAACGTTGCAGTCCTCTCTTAAAGTGCACGAAAGCTCCCGGTTCTTTACCATACACAGCCAGTCGGGACCAATCGTCTTTTCCAGATCATCAGTTAGTATCAGTTTTATGTATAGCCCACCTGCGAAAAAAGAGGTCGAAAAAGAATTTTTGCAAAATTATTCTTAAATTTATATAAATTATAAATAAAATTTACAAAATTATAATATTAGCCGATTGCAAAATTAATAAGGATAAAGTTTTTATTTTTTCAGTTTTAGCTTCCAATTTAAGTAAATAATTAATTCAAAACAAATCTGCTCTTTTAAAACTACAAACATGTAAACATGTGCTATACAGGTACTTATTTTGTCTATGCGGGCTTGTGTTAACTTAAATCCTAGTAAGTTTTAAAATAATTGAATTTATACTCACTTCGTTTCGACAAATCTCGACGGCCTAAAGTCCAAGATTTTTTTTGTTTGAACTTCGGTAGTGTAAGTACGGATGTTAATCCTATATTTAATGAGTAGAATTTACAATAACAATTGATTGCTAACTAGTCTCAGCCAAGAACATAATTTAACATAATAAATTTACAATTTAAAACAAATAAATTTCGCAATAATAAAGCAATTATAACTCATGTAGTTGTGAATTCAACAGCACTGCACTGTTATAGACGATGAGGCTACTGACTATAAATATAGATGATGTTTTAATCTTCTAATAATGTTCATGAAGCTAATGAAATGGGCACAACTGCGCGGAAAATTTTCTATCATTACCGCTTCACCCTTCGGTTGGAGAGATTGACTGCCTGACTGCACCAGCACGACCTGATAATTAAATTCTAATCTACTTACCCTTATTAATCTATATTAGAACGTATGTAAAGGGATAGCTGTTTCAGTTTTATTTTGAAATAAAGACTTGTTTGAAATTTTGATGTACCATGTTAACTTCATTGTATTTACTAATATGATCTACATCAATACATAATATCAATAATAAATTAATTACCAAAAAACATTTATGAACATGATATGGTTGATCTAGAGCAATAATAATTATCAAAAAATAAAACTTAATGTAACTCTAGTTAGAATACTTGTCGTCACTTATTTAATCTAATCTTAAAGATAAGTAATGAGATATTTGTTTAGCGCGTTATCTACTATTAAGGCAATCGGAAATTATATACACTATCTATACTAATACTATAAATGCGAAAGTACCTTAGTCTGTCTGTTATGCTTTCTCAGCTAAACCTCTGAAGCGATTTTAAGTAAATTTGGTATGAAGCAAGCTTGAACCCCAAGAAAGGACTTAAAGTACCTTTTTATACGTAACACCACTCCCAAACACGCGGGCAAAGCCGCGGGTGAAAACTAGTTATATATATTTTTTTATAATATAGGTAGGCGGGCAGACAAATGGGCCACACGATGGCAATGTCACCACAGCTCATAAATTTTGGCACTGTAAGAAATATTAACCATTCTCCATCACTAACGAGCCACCCACCTTGGAACCTAAGATATTATGTCCCTTGTAATTGTAATTTCACTGCTTCACTCACCCTTTCAACTAGAATACAACCAGAATACAATGCTCAGTATTGATTTTTGGCGGTAGAATATTTGATGAAAAAGTAAATACCCAGACGGGCTTGCTCAAAGCTTTAATAATAAGATATACAAATATAATTCATCATTATTTATCTTGAACGTCTTGACTTCAAAGTATATAGTTAAATAATTTTATTATTTTATGTACTTCTATCTGTTACTGAAGATAAATATTGTATGTTACTCTATTTTATTTTAATAGTATACCTTTGTAAATAATTAAAAAAACTAATGAGTTTCTTGCCGGAAGAAACTACATTCTGATCCAGTGGTAGCGTTACATTTCATTGAATACTGTAATATGACTAAACAAAAAATTATATGAGCATAATTGAGTATATATAACATATTAATTTGATTTACAAATTTTAAAATTTTAAATTACAGTATTATTTTTATATTTGCCGGGAAGACAATTGACTTTACTCCACCTGATGGTAGGTTGGTAGTAGAATCCAAACGCGACGACGGCCCGTACACTAGGAAAGAACGATCTGCACTAGGCTTAACCACCTAGCTGGCCCGCAAGATCCCTATTCACGCCTCGCTTGATGAAACTTAGAATTACTTGAGACATTTAATCACTAATTCAAAATGTTTTATAGTTCCCAATTCGATCGAAATAACGGTTCCAATCGATGGCCACTCCATGGAATGGTCTTAGCAGCATGCAGCCCTTACTGGGCCGGAGGGCACCGATTATCATAACAAGACCCCCATTACGGACCTATAGCAAGGCACTGCTTAACAAATTTATTGCTAAACCCATAGTTACATTTTAGTGCAATCTTATTGTAAGTGAATAAAGGTTAATATGGATTGACAGAGCGTTTTCTATCAGGTTTTAGGGTTGTCCTCTCTTTTGTTACTCTGAAAACTAGAATTTGACAGAAGAACGCTTCGTTTGTCAATTGCCATCGATTATGTATGGTGAAGTAGGCAGCCGGAGGCTAATTTAGGGGTCCGTAGTTAGGTATTTTTCGTCACTAACTAGATAACAAGTGGTTTTAAATTGGAATCTACATAATAATGCGCGTGGAGGGTGTGTGATAAAGTTATAAGGGTGACAGCCGCTGTCATTCGAAGAGTAACGCTCTCATACAGGCATTTACTTTTCATTTTTAGAATTTACATTTGTTTATCGTCAAACGACAAAATAAAGTGACATATATATTTTTAAACTGTTTTCGATGACGTCATCTATTTTTTTTTTTTTCTAGTTTTTTGTTCATTGTATAATTACTTTTTAAGGCTCAAAGACTAACGACTAAGGATGTAATCAAAGAACAATTATACAATATAGACTAAAAAATGATAGCATTTCAAAATGTCACCGCATCCAATTTTCGCAGTTAAAATAAAGTGACGGACGTTTAAAAAAACATCGTAGCGAGCACGTGTTATAAATTATCAATATCCCATGATAAAACAAACGATTCTGTTTGTTTGTCGGTTGTTTTTAAACAAAACTCACTGGCTGCGCTCGGCTCGGCTCGATGGCTGGTTTACAGTCGGATACACTTTAGGGTTCCTTAAAACAAGCTAAGGATAACATCACGCTACATGCAGCTGACTTTCTAAGGGGAGCAAAAATAACAAGAATTGTAATTGTTACAGTCGCTTTCAAATTACAAATTACATAATAAAAAGGCTAACTGCAACCATCAATACATTAAATGTTTAATTGTTATGTTCTGTTAAAAACAAAAAGAAAAATAATTGCTACAATTATCGATATACTTCTTTATATTTTTAAAAAGTCAATTACTGTTTTACACATACAACGCGAAATCCTTTCAATGGATGTCGATAGATCCTTTATACATGACTTTTTATGCCTCCCTTCCAGTAGTAAGCAGTAACAGCCCGTTAATGTCTAAACTAATGTCACTGCTGGGCTAAAGGCCTCCTCTCCCTTTTTGAGGAGAAGGTTTGGAGCTTATTCCACCACGCTGCTCTAGTGCGGATTGGTGTAAAACACATGTGGCAGAATTTCTGTGAAATTAGACACATGCAGGTTTCCTCACGATGTTTTTGTTCACCGAAAAGCACGAGATGAATTGAAATGAAAATTGCTTGCCCGGGCTCGAACCCACGATCATCGGTTAAGATTCAAGCGTTCTTACCACTGGGCCATCTCGGCTTTAATCGGCGGCATTTCCTTCCAATAGGTACACTAAAATTATATATTGTTATTTTAATAACTACACTAAATTTCAATTCACATCAATATAATGTATTGGCCAACGAAATTGCATGTGCAGTTCCTATTTCATTAACAAAATCATTTTATAAGATAAAGCAAAGTTTTTATAACCAACGTTAATTTTTTTTGTTTCTAATTATTCCAATTCTTATGATTCTTTTACTCGTTAGTAATTATAACTAAAAAATATATCACGCTAATTACTTGTAGATTCGTCCTTATAAATGTAAATAATACATTAATTTCAAGCCATTAATTAATGTAATAAATGTTATTGTTAAAAATTTAATATTTTGCACTCGTGTGGGAATTTTTAACATTGGTGTGTGCTAAAACAATATTTTATCAATAAAAAAAAAATTAAATTTAATACAGCGACACTAGCGACATCTACATTAAGTATAATTAATAAAAAAATGAGAAATTAAATAAAAGAATGAAATGACAAAAAATATAAAAAAGACAATATATTTGACGTAAATAATATTTAACGTAAAATTCAAAAAAAAATACTAGCAGAGCGTGGTTTCGATCCACGGACCTCTGGGTTATGGGCCCAGCACGCTTCCACTGCGCCACTCTGCTCTCGAGAATTCATGCGAAATAGTTAAAGTGTATATCGAGTATATCTGTACTTCCTTTTATTATAACCTTAATTGTTATATTTATTAGAAATAATAAAACTAAAATAACAAATTTATTTCGAAAGTATAGTATTAAAAAAAACAATCGCATTAAAAAAAACATTTGCAACAAACTCTTTGACCGTAATAAATTCAAACGCATATTTTGTTAAACAACTCGAATTTCACAAGTACCATTAAATAATTTTAATAATATTTAAATTAATCTTTTGAACAACGTGGAAACAACAATATCAGTAGCCGAGGGCGATACTTGTTTATAGTTCAATGCTTTTCATTTATGGATATGAGTATTTTGCGCTTGATTAAATCCGCAGTTGAAAAGCGCTCCAAATTTTATTTACAAAAAAAAAGTTTAAGAGTATCAATTAAATAACATTCACATATATAACTTGACGATTGAATTGTGACTAGTTTCATATGTGATTGAAATGGCTTTTATTTTTTTATACGAAGTTCAACTATTTTTTTGTGCACAATTACATCACGGCAGAGTACGTGATATTATTGGAATAATTTTAGTTTCCTTCCTATTGTTATGAAATATTTATAATGAAATTGCTATGATTAGTATTGTATAGCATAGCATCTATGTAACTATTTTTGTTTTTAATTTTTTTTGTAATTTAATTATAACGAATAATCGAAACCAGTAGTTAGTTTTCTTGTTTAACTAACATTAATATTATAATTATGCTTATCGCTGAAATTTTTTAGGTTTTATTGCACTTATATGATGATGATGTCCTCCTGACTAATTTCGACCAAGGCAGCCAGTCTCAAGGGAGACCAACCAACTGCGCAGGACAAATTATAGCGCACACCCTTGGCGTGCGCAAACGCTGGTGCACTTTCATAACCCGATGGCAGGGCACTTGGAAAGAGTTCAGACACAGGATCAAAGGCTTTACGTACTATACACAGTACTGTACTTAGTACATTACGGATTGTACACAGGTTTGAACTCAGGCCGTCGAGATCTGTCGCCTTATGTCTAATTACCAGACCAACGATGCACTTATATAAAAAACAATTGTACAAAAAAAACACAACAAATATATTTACAAATCAAAAAGTTCGTCAGTCAAAGAAACTATAATGCTTTTCTTAATAAGGCAATTAGTAAATATGGCGTATCATTGCCGAAGTAGTAGGGTAGAGATCCCAATAGCTGGCGTCTAGCAACAATGACGTCACCTCGGGGAGTCTGTGGACACCAATAAAACTGTACAATGGCACCCCGTGGTGACCTGCGCCCTGGCCGGGTCGTTCTTTATGGCGTTAAAATGGTTAATCTTGCTAGTGGGGGACGCGTTATTACCTTTAGCTAATACTTATTTTTGTAAGTAAGAAAAGAGGATTAGTCCTAATCGATGTGAATCTTAATAAAGTAGTAAAATGTCAAATGTACATATATAAAATAAATACATAACATACTTCACATACACATCACTTACACATTTTAAAATAAAGAAAAAAGAACATCATATTATACAACATCTAAAGGAGTTATTATGAGTCTTCTTTCTCGAACGAACCAAGTGTAAATATCTCAGTGAAAAATCACATTAGTATAATAAAAAGTTTCAAATTCAAATGGATAAGCAATGCCAAGATTTTTAAGTGCTTTATTTGAAGATTTTGGACTTTTTGCATAGATGATTGTGTTCAAGGAATATTCGAGGCACGTCAATTAACTCAGCGGATCTGCGTGGGTTATATGTATGATGAAGCCATTTAACTGAGCAGTGGGATATTTCAACTTGTTAATATAAAATACCAATAAAAAATGGGCATCTCATTCTATCCATTATACAAGTAATTATTCCAAGGTGTCAAGTAATGTTTCCCATTTCTTTAATATATTCTTCTCATATCAACGTCTTGTTAAAGGTTTTAATAATTAAATGCACTACACAAATAAAATACCAAAAAAAAACACGCATTCACTGCTTGCCACGTAGATGAGCAAATCGGCCACCTGAAGGCAAGTGGCGTCCTTTACCCATAGATACTACCAGTATAATTTATATGAACCATTTCTTCACCGCCAATTCGCTGTAGACCACGGTATGTGATATTCAACTCAACATTCAAACTGTAACATATCACATCAAATTATTACAATATTCACTGGTATCTCACATATTGCCTTACCTATTAATTAATATACAGGTAGGCATTTTACCGCCAAACAGCAATACTTAGTATTTTTGTATTACGGTTTGAAGGGTGAGTGAGACAGTGTAACTACAGGCACAAGAGACATAATGAACAGTGCCCGCCAAACTATATTATAAAAAATAAAGCGTAAAGACGAAATCATATTGAAAAATGTACTTAAAAACCCATTATAAAGAGCATACTGCATTGAAGGATTAATATAAAGGGGCATGACACCAGCCATAAACCAAAATTAAAACTATCCAATACATTGCTTCTGCACAATAAAACCATTCCAGCTCGACTAAATACTCTGCATTAAGGTATCGTTAGTCAAACGACGTTGTCAAATTTAAGCTTGTCGTTAGTAAAAACAACGCGCTGTTTTATTTTGAACCTAATATCTCAGGTAAGACAGGGCTATTTTGAATGTAGCTATTATTATCATAGGCTTTTATGTGATATGGAGATGACAATAAAAATCTTTATGAATGGGGTTGTCGTGTGACGATCTGCCCTACATTAATAAATTATATCGCCAATTTCGCGTATTGTTTTATGAACCATCTTTTTGTTCACATTACTAGAAACAAATCTAAGTTTAAGTATACAAAATGTTTTCTTTCATTTTATAACATGACTTACATTTGTTTAGCAATAAACATGTAGTAATGTTTTATTTTTAGAAATTATAATTAAATGCTTAAATTATGTAAATCCACTAACTAACTCACTCACACTTTCAAGGGATGTTTAAACAAAGCCCTTATTTTATCGAAATATTTTTAAATACATAAAAAATATTAAGTTTAAATTAAAGTCATACAAAATAATCATCATCAAATTTGAAATAAAATACAATTAATAAAAAAATAATGCTTATCAAAATTATGTCACTGTTGCCATTTTTACTAAAAATATTCTCCATTAAAGACATTATTTTATGCTATCCAAATTCCTAGTCTATTTTTTTTATTTCTAAACTATATTTAGTAATATAAAGGGAGCTTGTAAAATATTTTATTTCATCCCCACGCCATCATTCATAAAATAATAGTGGTCGTCATCAGAAGGGACGTTTAACAAATGATATGACACACTTCTATTGTTAAAGCTTTTGTTATTTTGCTTATCATCGCTGTAAAAGATTATATGCGATTAATGTTTTACTATAAACCTTATCACGTTGAAATAGAATTCACGTTGCGTATGTTTCGTAATGTAACTGGCTAATAAGTCACATGAGTAAAATTATTTTATTGCTTGAGCTTCGAATGCAAGTCATTTGCGTATAATAATTGTATGTACTTATTGTTTCTTCTCTTTCTGCGTTTTGTTTTGTTTATGATCAATTTGATTCGTGAGTAATATAATATATAATGTATAAGGTTATTTGAACAAAATTATTTTTTTAGTATTTTTAATTTATCAGTAGAGATTTAAAAAGCTAAGGTTAACAGCCACTGCATACTTAAACATCTTCTTAAAACATAATTACAAAATGACGAATTAAAGAGAGATCCCAATTATGCTACAGATGATTATTAGATTATAATTTTTTATTTTCGAAATTCCAATTATTTGAATGAATAGCTTATGTATTTACTTACCTTGTAATTATAAAACTGATCAACACATACCTTCAATTAAATAAATGAAATATATATAATTTTTTTTGTTTTTGTTATTAATATATTTACATTTCACTTTCATTAACACCAGACAGTTTGTTTCATAATTTAAAAAAGTGTAGTCTATAGCAGCCCGGAGTGTAGAAGTCGGCAGTATTAATACTCCCTTGCCCCGGAAAGCACGTAAAGCTTTTGGTTCTGCGCCTGAACACTCCGGTCGTGTCGGATTAACGTTCCATCGGATAATGAGAGGAAGACAGCAAGACATCATCATTAAAAATACCTATTGCTATGATTTTCCTGTAGATCATAAGACACAAAAAAATTGTTATCTGTGCCAATAGTAATATTGAGGTAAATTTCATTTTTATAAGCATATGTGTCTATATATATAACGAACGCCCCGATACAATTTTATTGATATCTGGTAGATAAATAGTATTTTTCCAGTCCACATTAATTTAATGTTTTGCCTCATAGTTTTGTTCTATGCGTTTTGTTTCGCGGGAACAGTTCGTATCGTTGATAGTGATCGGCCACGTGACCCATTGTGCCAGTGGCTGGTCCGAGGGTCCCGGCCAAGACACGTGTCCTTCATTATTTTCGCGCCAAAATGTTCCAACATCGCTTTGTTAGGAGATTAGGCGTGAGTAGGGTGAGGTATTTAATAGATCCTTTATTTTCCTTTTAAATATTAACGTCACATATAAATTACATTAAAAAATAGTATCAGCAAAAAGTTTAGATTTTTATAATTATAAAATAACAAAGTAAATAATATAGTTTGTATATAATAAATGTATACATAATTATATTAAGAGTTATATATATGCGCGTATGTGCTCTATAATTTTATTTAGTTTTGCCTATTTTTGTAATGAATAAATATTTAAACTAGTTCTACATTTAAAAAGATTTTGCATTTTATTTTTATCTGATGGGATTTCAGTTAAATATTAATTTCGTAGCCTTATAACGATTTCATTACGTACTGTAAACATAATACTCATTCATGTACTATATCTTAATTTACTAATTTGATATACTACTATAAGGGTGCAAATACACAATCAAGCGAGACAGAAGCCATTGCTTTAAACAAAATCTCCTAAAATAGCGATGGATAATCCGACGATACATGTATAATCATCACACGTGTTAGCCTAAATGAGATAAATTTAGATAATAGTAATTTATTTTAATTGATAAACGAAAGCGAAGCAAAAATGATATAACCTCGTCTCGTAAGCATTGTTGGAAATAATACCCTTTCTAATATTTAAAATGCACTATTAGCTACTTAATATCTAAATTGTTACGTCTTTTTTACAAGTTATACTTAAACATAATTATCCTAGAAAAACTAAACTAAATTTATAAGTTCATCAGTGAACATAAAAAAAGCACGATAAACAGTGTGGCCGAAGCCTTACAAAAGCTCTTGAATTCGCTTTTACTTCTTTTGGTAGATCATAAGTAAGTTCAAATTTTCAAATAGAACTAACATTGATTGTATATGAAACAAATACATTTCAACGTTCTTGTAATAACTACGTAAATAATATTATAAAGTATTTAATTTAGTGGTTCCTTGTCAAACGGTTTTAACATTATTACACACATAATTTTTTAGTATTTTAATATGTACCAAATGAATATTATTTATCAATATTAGCAACTCCCAAATTTCGAAGATCGTTAGTGTTAACACTTCCGTGCCGCGGAAAGCAGTGGAATGGTCCAGCGCCTGATTTCTAGTTGTGTTAGATTAGCGTCTCCTTGAGATAAGTCACAGTAAAAAGAATGTACCCATTTAGCGCGCAGTCGTAGTCATTTATGAATTTAGTTCCATCATATGACAATTTGGCGAATTATTATGTTCTGCTGGAAACTAAAGTAACGTATTCTACATGTATGTGTACTGTGATATACGCCAAGGACTGTCTATGTTTTTGACCAAAACTTTTAAATACATGGCAGTGACGTTTACCCGTCTAACCGTGATCATATCAATAGCCGGTTAGTTCCATTCCGCTATTTTACCCCCGGTATTAATCACCCCAATACAAAAATATTGAAACACAGACGGCATGGCCATTGTGCCGGTGGGCGTTACCGGCCATATTTATTATTTTTGTCACCATTGTATGCGAGTGGATTATAGCGAGTATTTAGATCAAATTGGGGATAAGGCATACTAATCTCCGTTCTTTTGTGGTGTCGATATCGATTTTTGTAACAACAACCAACTCTGGGCGTGGGCGCAACTTAGGAGTTTTTATTGCATACTAACTTTTTGTGTTATGCGATTGTCTTCGTATTCCATATATAATCATAAATCATAAAGCTAAAAAGTATATATTTTTTATCGTATTCGTTAAGAGGGAGACTGGCATCTGGGTCACCTACTGTAAGTTGTTCACAACCATCTTTAGACATTGGCATTGTAAGAAACATTAACCATCCCTTAAATCGCAAATGCACGACCAACCTTTTCCATGTAGTTACATAGGTTTGCTCACCGTTCAAACCCGAACTATTTTTTTATTTATTTAAGTTCTAATAAAAATATTTACTAAGCCATATGTATACCTATATGTCCAAGTTCAAGTTCAGGAATTTTTCACGTTACTTATTATTTTTTCCAACGGTCGGGCATTTACGGCTTACTAAAGATCGTACAACTATTTTATTTATTTTTCTTCTTCTATATGTTTGCTTTGCGGATTGGTACTAGTTTCTTAAAAAGAAAAGCGCTCCAAAAACAAAACTTTTACTGAACAGAACATAAGTTCGAATCCAGGCAAAGCTAACCAGTAGACCAAAAAAGCTGAATAAAATGCAGTAAAAATATGATTAACGTCTTATTGTATTTACTCATCGTACAAATTGCACTAAGTACCATTATAAAACTGATACAGTTTTAATATAATATAATTATACAAACATTAGCAGATAAAGAATAACGTGCGTAAGAAAAAATTATACTTCGTCTCAGAATCTATTAATAACGTAGTACCTTGTACCTTAAAAATTGCACTTATTACCTAGCCTTTAATTAAGTATTCTTGTAAATAAATTTGTATTTTTCAAATAATTTTACAATAGAAATAGACTATGTTGTCACTCCTATCACGAAGTCTGACGCAATATTGCATCATAAGAATTTCATATTTTAATCAGCAATTGTTATTGGCTAGATAAATGTTGTATAACAGGTTATAATACTTATTATTCCTATAAAAGAATTCTATATATTCATTTAAAAATGTAATTCATAAATATACGATAGAATTCGCAACATAACGGTGTCACTATTAAGCTCCTAGGGCTCTTGAAGCTGGAACTTATTTATACCATCATTAAATAAATAACAAATACCATGTATCATATTTAACTAAAACTCATGTACTCGTAATGATAGTGAATAATAGCACTTATTAATCGAAGTAAACAATCTCCGTCTTGTGTCTCAGAGTTACTCGCAGCAACAGCACATTAGCACTACACTAGGCGTAGTGAATAACCCTTGAAATGGTGCCTCGGGTCAAAACGACCCTTCATTCGCGTATCTGATCGAGGAACCGCTGAGAAAATATATTTTCTAAATTCAACCTTAATCATCTTAGTAACAACATAATATTTCGAGTTTTATATAATATAACAAATTTAATTAATTTTACATGAAAAAAATTATTGAAACATATTACAATGATAAAAATGCAAACGAACCATACTGCAAGTATTATTCAAAACAAAATGTTTATTTGAGTATTTCATTTTATTCTGATCACGAAAATAAGTATTTGTCATGCGTAAATACAATTACTGTTATAGCTGTATTTGGTTGATGACATTGAAGCAAATGCATAGAATCTAGAGAGATTATAGATTCGACTAGAATAAATTGTTTTCCAACCAGCAGCAGCAAAGGCAACAGGAATATTACAAGAGTAAAGTAAGATTACGTTATTACGAATTAAAATCATTTTTATAAATAAATATTTTCGGATATTACTTTTAAGCTTATATCGTTCAGGAAGTTAGGATGAAGTCGATAGCAAAAAATCATTATTCCCTAGATTGTTTTGAAAAAGGCCGCCCTACGCCGAGGGCCGCATCGGGCGAGGGCAATCAATACGGGCAGCGCTCGCTCAGAATACTAAGCAGGTGCTGTCGACCGGCGCGTCTCCCTGCACTATCCTTCGATCCTGCGATCTTGTAATTATATTTATCCCATAATCCAAAAAACATTACCTTCATTTGTACCATTTTGAGATACAGCATCAACATAATTCGCTTAGCACACAGCACTCATATCATTATTTAATATAGAAAGGATAAAGTGTTCCAATGTTCGAAAATAATTTAAAAGTATGTTGAGAAATCTAATAAACGTTCACATTAAAGAAAATGAAGTATTTTAGTAGTTTGCTTTTGAACCGAAGATATTGAAACGGATATTGAAACTGTTATCAGCAAGTCGCGATCTTCAATGTCAACAGATAACCCGTTTTCGCCAACACAAACATCGCAGCAAACAATGAAGCACTCATCCTGAGAGCCAATCCAATCATCTCAAACAGTAACTATCTGAGATAACAATACTCGAACAACCCTTGAGAATACGGCCAAATCAACTTAACCTTTCATTTCGAAAACGCCCTTGTTGACTTTTGGCGTTACTACATCGGCAATGTTATCTTAGTTTACTTAATCAGTAGTTGAACGCAACCGATTCGGTGTGTGGTCTCTGGGGCCCCTTAACCGGTTAACTGGCCCCAAAACGAGGCTCCCCATCCGGGGGTCAGAAGGGGTTTTCCTTCATAATCTCGATGCGAAAGGAAAATATTCCTTATCTTTTTAATTATAGCCCAGTGACGGTTCCGCTACGTCATCTGTTTTAATTTTCGCCCCGCCCTTTGGGAATCCGATAACAAATACGATATTATGAGAACGTTAGGATTAATTTCGTTACTTAATACTGCCATTTAGTAGTTACTATACCTTCATCGTATTATGTGGAATTTCGGCGACGGATTATAATAACACTAATACAGTATGATTCTCAAGTAGTATTCGTGTATATTGTCACACATATTTAATTAACACAAATAATAAAAATAAGACAAGGTTTAAACAACAAAGAATACTCACTTATATATATTTCATATATTTATTAATAAATAACCAAGATAATACAAATTCGCCTTTACACAAGTCCTATACAAAATAACATCAGGCGTAGAGTACGCCTACATTTTTCAATACAAGGTCAATACTACTACAACCTGTATATTTTATTTCCAAAGTATCTTTAAATAACTGTCTATCTGTATAGGATATTAGTCGAAATATTGATATAAATTATGTTATATCTTATCTCATTTTACTATTATATTAAATTTTATAATAATGAACTCTCTGAAATGACGTAAGCTTAAGTTTTACCTGTAATTGGATCAAATTATCTTGGACTGCGTAATAATAACTAATAAAATGCGTATTGAATTAATCTTACTTAGTAAATAAAGTAGGTATATTAAGTAACTAATACATAAAATATACTACAAATATCTTTCTTTTTTATAAATGTAAATAAATTGCAGCTTTGCTGACGCCAATATGACGTCCAGTATACCCTCAAATCTGGTGTCAAACTACATCCCATCTGTCACTGCTCGCGCCGCTATAAAAACTTAATAAGCGATCCGTCACCATAAAATAACCATTAAAAAGCCGTCCGACGCTTTTAAAAATACATCAAGAAATGAAATCGGTAGTTAATTACCAAGAGACTTCGCGGGTCCGATTTCATCGGGGCGGTCTATGGGGTGAGTGAGAATTATCTCGCGAAAACGTCAAAAACTACCCTACGTTTCTCTGTACAAACAAAACCGACAGCGATACGCTCAATCGCTCACTCATCAAAAACGCAATACACATCCTCTAACGGGTTCTTTAAAATCCCAAACGTATTTGCTCTTAAACACTTCAAGTTTGATATGTATGCAAATATTTAGTATCGGAGCACATAACAGGTAGGCATATAGCCCGACCCCGTTCACGAGTGAACGCTTGACTGACTCCTAACGAATCATTCGGTCCCCCCGACCCCGTCTGCTAGATCGCAGCGTGCCTCCACCCACGCAGGTATTATACGTAGAAGCATCCACTATTTACCTACGACCTATGCACGGATCCCAATTTGAAATTTGCGCGTCGGGTCGTCGAGGCCCTTGTGCGTCCAATCGGAGCGGGTGAGGGTTGAATTTGATTGTTAATTACGTTCTTGTCTACGGTGTATGGACTGATGAATTACATTTCGGGTATTCGGATTTGTTTGTATAGCCCTCGTAATAAAATAATAATCTTTGTATTTACTTAATTTTAATGATATTTTCAATCTAAATATTACTACAAATATGAGTGCTGGTTTTATCTGTTATATTAATACGAAATCTTAAAATATAAATTGAAGGTTTTATTACTAAAACAATATGTATGATCGTAGCGCTGATTTTAATTTAAAATTACTTTCAAAAAAACTATTATCGATTTTAAAGTAATATTTTATATGGATGCGATTTTATCTGCTTGCATTATTTTAACTGCCGATTTGACGAATTGAGATCTTATGCTAAATTGTTTTTTTTGGGAACACATTGAATGCTATTAGTTAAAACTAACGAGTAATATTTATATTTGTAGTTCATGATATGTGTCAAGAGAAAAGTTTATGATAAATATTTTTGAGCTTCGGCGTATACACCCTGATACGAAAAGATTTGTCGTTTGTACTTCCACAAATTACCGACCCATTACGCTTTTACTTTACTATTTTTATTTTAATATTTTTTTTGTTTGTTTGTTATGATATAAATACATAAATAATACCTATAAATAAGCCTCGTTCAAACCTCGTCACAGTGAGTAATGTAAACATTTTAAATATTTCGCATTCATAAGCCCTGCGAGAGCGTCGCTGGAGACGTCAGGAGCATACGACTATAGAATCGGGCCCTTGGGACTGCACGATTAAAAGCTCTCCAGTACTGACGGGTTGAAACGGTTTGTGTACGAGGAACATTTTTAAAATCACTTAAGCGTATATCAAAATAATCATTTGAAAAAAAGTTTTCATTCAATTAGGTACTTTTTTGTAAAAACAAATATACTGAAAGAAATTACAAAATAAATAGATATTAATTATTATTTAAAAAATTAAGGTTAATTTAAACATCAGCATCAAAACCAAGAAGTTTTTGAAACAGTAATTTAATCAGAAAAGTGTTGATGCTGTAACTCTTGCAAAATGATTAATATATAATTAATCGTAATTTTACAAATATAACATTTTTATTATTATTTTTCAAATACGATACCATATTGTTCGTATACGTTACGCCATTGTGCATGTCTTCGAAGTTGTATTTTTATTCTTTTCATTATAATGAAAGTTATTTTTGAATATATTCAATATAACGTCTCTTGGCAAAAAAACATTTTTTAAACATTCCCAAAGTAAATGGAATCAAACTTACCGATCCCAAAATGAAAACCAAGAGCCCAAAATAACAAAAATAGAAAGGTAATCGAATTATGCATCTCATTATCGCCCGTTTTAAATTAAGGGACAAAATCATCCCTTTGCATTGGCGAATAACAACTTCCTTGTTAGCGAACTTGTATAAGGGACAGGAATTTCCACTTGGATACGGTTCTATAAACCTTCTGTTGATATATGCGAAAATCAACCTTACCATACGAAGATTAGGTTCGATTTAAATTGACACGGAAAATTTTAATACACCCAAAATCGTATAGTGTGATGATATTGCGGTGAACCAAAATGGAGCCTGTTTTTAGTGAAAGGCGTCAGCTTGTATGATAGGATTTGTGTATGGAAGTATGAACTAATCTCCCTCCGCGGCGTTTGATAACTCAATAACGTCGCATAATGAGAGGACGGCCTTTGATGCCTCCCTCGTCGTAGCCGGGAGGTGTCAAAATCCTAATTGTAGATAAAAAGATAACTTTGACGCAACGCAGGGGACGTGATATTGGATTCGTTGCATTACTCGCGGATGCGGAAAATTAGTCCAAACATATAAAATAGACTGAGTCCTCATTGACACTGTTTTAGTTGCCTTTCTTTATTTTGTAATTAAATATTTTCAAAGATTATTACATAAAATAAGTCTATATAAATAAATACGATATATAATTATTAAGTAAACTTTATATAGATTTAATAATATTAAACTAAAAAACAGGGCAAAAAAGTCCGTGTCATAAATAAATGTGGATAATATAAAGAAGTACAATATTTAATCACTGGGTCAAATATTTTTGCTAAAATAACATCATAAATTTATCTAAAAATAAAGTCTAAACTCGTGTCTTTAAAAAAAGTTGCTTTAAAAAACTAACTTCTAAATCTCGTATGTTATCAAAAAATGAAATCTAAATACGAGCGCTATCCGTCACCATCTGTCCGTTCGTTCATCAAGCTGGGACTCGCGCGAACAAATTGCAATATTATAATTCCCCTGGCAATAGCTTTAAAATCAACGAGCATTGAACATTTTAATATATTTTGGGACATGTCAACGCGGTCACCCCTTTGAATATAAATAGATAAAAAATACTGAACGGAATACGCGAAGTCCCTGCCTAGCGGTGCTAAATGCGAAGCCTCGAATATGACATATCTTATACCAGCCCAATACTACTGACTGATTACTATAAAGTAAGTAATATTTGCGACCAACATTATCTAATTAACAAAGTTTTATGAATAGCTTATAAGAAATTTTAACCATTGTTTACAGCGTCAATACGCTACCAACCTTGGGAACTAAGATGTTATGTCCCTTGTGCCTGTAGTTACACTGGCTCACTCGCCCTCAACCCGGAACACAACAATACCAAGTACTGCTGTTTTGCGGTAAAATATCTGATAAGTGTGTAGTACCAACCCTGACGAGCTTGCACAAAGCCCTACCACCAGTATAAACTTTCCCTCAGTTACGTCGAATGATCAATAGCCTATATGTAAAAATGCAATATGGAAATTAGTCCATCCTACAACGGTGGTAACGTATTCACTACTACTGAGTATACCTACTTAACTAGCAGCCACGTATTCTCAAGTAACCACTTGAAAAGATAGAAGCGTTAAGGACGAAGCGTGTCTCCGTCATGCCCAGCATCTGGGAGCAGTTCATTCGCCGCGGTAATAAAACGCAGACAGTAAAAAACTTTAGCTATGAGCGGTACTGATCCATTCGTTCTGCTGATCTGGCGTTTGTTTAGTGGGTATTTTCTGACAGGAAAGGAAAATCATCATTGGAATATACTTGCTTATTATATTAGGAGAAATCCTATGATATATGTATATTGTATGTAAAAATACTTTGCATATAATGTTTTATATATCTTATTAAGTGAGCATAATAATTGTGTTTTATCACATTTGTAAATATAATTTCATTAAAGAATAATTCTTAGTGACTTGCCCAGTTAGACTTGGGTTTAAATTCAATATAAAAATATATTTGCACAAAATATAATTTACAAATCATAAACGAACGTAGGTACATACAATCTTTGGCTCAATATATTGTTGTAATTATTTGTGGGTCAAATATTCCTTACAATAAAGATGATATTCAATTACAGAAAATACAAGATTAAAAAAGTACCCCAAAATGATTAAAAAAAAATATTAATTTTATTTTTCTTTCTAACAAAACTGTTCGATTATTCAACATTAATACAAAAAATACAAATATGCTATACCAATGTAGAATGAACGAGTATAAACCAACTACATTAATATAGTTACCTCAGTAATAATTACGCAGTGCGTAAATTACGACGCAAGTAATTCACGCTACACGGTAACTACTACATATGATGTTATCGCAAAGACTTCGGTACAATGGATTACAGTTCACTGAAAGGCAAAACTAACAAAATATAGAGTAGTTCTAAGTTTTATTTTCAACTTATTTTTTTTACAACGATAAGGTTAAATTGACTCAGCTTAAAACTTTGTAATGAAAAACAGTTTGAATATGTATTTACGTGCGTGGTATATTGTAATATATAAATCAACTAAAAATAATATAATAAGAGCCTAGCATACACTGAATAACGTACAAATATGTTGCGTATAGAGCAAAATGATAAAATTTTACAGTGACAGCATTGGCGCAGTTTTATCGATAATAGTGTACCGATTTATATATACGTTTCGTTAAAGTTTGCTGGTTTCGAATATCTCTGAATATATAAATTAAATTAAGAATCAACAACTCAGATGATTGATTCTCATTTTTATGAAATGTCTGTCATGTGATCCTCTTATCGAAAATTTAGATATTCTGAGGTAAAGCAGTCGTAATTTCGTTTGTACACCATCTTTCCACTCTATATATAATGTCCTCCAGACCGATTTCGGCTACGGCGGCCAATCTCAAGAGAGATTAGCCAACTACGCAGGAGATATTATAGTGCACAAGCGCATGCGCAAACACAGGTGCACTCTCTATTCCCTAACTCTCATAATCCGATGGGACGGCAATCCGACACGACCGGAAAGAGTTCAGTTGCAGGACCAACGGCTTTACGTGCTTTCCGAAGTACGGGAGTGAACACACTTCCAACTTCCAGACTCCGGGCTGCCACTGAGAATTTTCTGACAGAAAAACCCAATAACATTTTATTGGCCCGACCTGGGAATTGAACCCAGGACCTCCGGGTCTGCGGCTTTACATCAAGCCACTAGACCAACGAGGCAGTCTATATATAAATATATCAATGTAAGGGATAATTAATTACTTAATTTTCAATGTTAACAGATTATTAGCAACACATGCCTAATAATATTCCAGCATCCATAGACGGAAATATGGTCAAGTTCTGCAGCTTTACACCTTGTACTTTAACACACTATATACATTTTTTTTAAGTATACGGTGATGACCAAATTCGAAACTATAAAGAACTAAACCTGCTTGTGAAGGGCGGATGTTAGATACCCTCTGTCCTTTTCACAAAACGAGTGACGTATGAAAATGTAAAACTGATTAATAATCAGTTTGTTAAAAAATACCTCTTTTGTTTACAGACATTTTTTCACAAACTCAACGCGTTCTGTTTCTGGCTAAAATATTTTTTTTTTGTAAACTGATGAAACTATTTTCTCCGAAATCGACCTCAATATTTCTTTAAAAATAATTGTACTTTGTTTCGAATTGGCCCATAGCACAAAAATTTTGTGTTTATTATATTTTTAATTTATGAAACATATTTTTAATTACGCAACCTATTTCCTTTATAAAAATTATCAAGATAAAAAATCATGTATTAAATATGTGGTTGAACGAAATAATAACTGAAACAAGCTTAGTGATATTTATTATAACGTGGACGTGTAAGAAGATATTATCAAGAATTCCTAAAATAATTAACGGTGTATGTATTTATAAAAATCGTGACAATAATTTCATTTTTCCCTCAAATTTTATGAACCGTGGTCTATTAGAATGGAACGATATTTAACTCGATAACATCAGTAATTACTTAATTTATAAGTCATGATAACATGCTTTTAAATTATGGTATATTTTTGGATGACATATAACAAACTTGATGAAAAAATATCATTGGTATATATGTATTTTTACGAGAGAAAAAAAGTTTAAGTAAATATTTTCAATAATTTGGATCTGTTAACTGTTTGGTATTTGTATAAATAGATATATGTATATATATAACGAAGAAAAAAAATAATGGTGCAACTATTAATACACAAGCAATAAGATAAAGTACAACATAAATCAACACAGTTATCGAGTCTGTTGGATTTGAGAGCACATCATATGCAATATGAACTCCCCGAGAGAAAGTGAACGAGGGTGCATCTGATGAATATGTATGAGGGTGGAGGGGATCCGGGGGGAGCGTGTAAATGGAAATTTCAAATAAAAACGCCTCAAATATTAACATGAGCTGGATTCGTGTTTTTCCGCGTTTTTTGCGGCGGTACACGTGTGATAACGTAGTCAAATAAAACTCCTCTTTTAGAGATTTGAGTTTTGTGGTTTTTAATTTAATTTTGGAACGTATTGTATGAGTTAAGTATATTTAGATGAGAATTACGAAATATGTAATAATCATTTGTTTTATTAATCACAAGCTATAAAATTATTATAACAAACTATATTTATTAATAAAAACGAATAAGTCGTACCGAATTATCTTGATAAAATTTTCAACCTTGGTCTTGTTTTTCCAAAAACTAAAATATTTAAATGTCAAGGTGTAGTGTAGTATAAAGATCGAAAATTATATTATTATTTTTTATTTTAGAATTGTTTTAGTAGAGGTGGTGAATAGCTAGTAATATTACTAACACCCTGTGAAAAATCCGGGGCATGTAGGATTCTTACCCACTACAAACACTGCGATGCTTTTTACGGATCGAAGGGGCTCGCGGGGATCGCTTCCATGCCTCTCCCGTGCTGTACTTCAAGTGGACTCGGCATTTGTCCTCATTCTCTCGGCAACATTCTTCTTCTTATTCGTCTCAAAATGAGAGAGAATTAATTTGAATTCTCACGAGATCGTCATATGCGTATCCATAGCCATCCTAACATATCCTTCTACGGGCTGTTTGTAAAGCTGTACTAGCTTCACATGCAAAAACACGGAGCAGTCCATTTGTTGTAGCAAGAACTCTGAAAAACAGCTGGCCTGAATGCTCTATTTCTAATTCCTTAACTCGCAATAGCAAATAACAGGTACTCTAGATTGTGAATAATATACACTTCTGTTTAAAGTGTCAAATAAAAGTGTTTTAGTGTCTAAACTTTTTTTGTATCTATAGCTTCTAGAAAATTAAGATAAATAACAACTCC
Source organism: Nymphalis urticae (assembly GCA_905147175.2). NCBI lineage: Eukaryota > Metazoa > Arthropoda > Insecta > Lepidoptera > Nymphalidae > Nymphalis > Nymphalis urticae. Next base: position 8,611,740 of record LR989987.1, on the reverse strand, counting down.
AAGAAAATTGTACCACATTATTCTCCTTATGGCAGTAGGATAATTACGGAGTTCATAAGTGCTTGACTTGACTTGAGCATTTTTGTACAAGAATCAATCTCAATTCTTATTATTTAAGTAATAAGCAGTTAAATAACAAGAGAACATATAATATTACTTCATGCTATATTTCTTTTTTAATGAAAGTAATATCAAAAATGGTCAATCGCTTCAAATCACTTTTAACATTTACTATTTACATAACTCATTATAAAAATCTTAATAATTAAAGAAGTAATTGAACTGTTCATAATTCAGGCATACTGTGATACATTATTCCTGAATGATTACTAGCTGCGGCGGAAGTGCGTCATGCGGTCGTGACGTCACGACGGTCACCGGAACCGACTAGCCCGGAACCGGATGTCAATGTCCGACATCTTATCCGAGGTAAATGACCTGTATTCATGATTTCTGTTTGTCCAATCTTGCAATTTTATTCATCAATCACGAATAATATATGACAGCTCTTATTGGAAAAATAATGTAAAATGTTTTGTCTGTACAGAGTCGGAGAACGAAAACAACAATCGTGTATCTTCTTCTTCCTACTAATTTTCATAATCGGTAAATTTCCTTTGATTTAAATGTAAGCTTGTATTACTAGATCATTTAGATGTATAGAGATAGAGTTTATTTCATTGTCCTGGAGAAATTATATCATTGGGTTTTCATCTGACGTAAAATTTGACCAGTTCCATCGCTAGCTGACGCTAGTAAGCAACGTAGTTACTTTTTTAGTTTTCCAAATAATCTAATTTCGCCCTTAATTCAACTCAATGCGAAATAAACAGAAATATAATATGATTATATAAAATTCGCATTACATTGGTCTAAAAACAATTACAGATTAAACCTAGCCATTCTTTGTCTCTGAACGACACAATTTGCCCGCTTTAATACGACGCAAGCATCAAATAGAATATTTGAACAAAGTTTCTGTAACTTCTACCCTCAAATGCGAGATTAAGAATTATTACAGCTTATCTATAGCTCTAGTCGACAACTCGACGGCTATTCGCTTACGATATCTACACCGAATTGTCTGCAAACTTTACCTAACGAACACCCTTAACCAAACATACGAATGAGCCAGTAACGAATATAAACTTTATCTCATACACATAAGATATATTTTACAACAACCCAAGAACAAGACGCGTGATTAGCGAAGAGCCGAAAGCAGAGAATCATTTGTGAATCGAAAGGGACAGGTGACATGATATTATGCAAATGTGCCCGTGTAAAAGAGACAACACGATAATCTGGTTTCGCGACGGATATAATTTATACTCCGCTGAAACGATTTATTACAAAAGCGTTGAGTTGGTGCTCGAAATTAATTATACTAAGTTTTGCTTTAATTTCGCCCCATTGTGCGGGGACGAGATGTCTGCGAACCGGCGGTTTTTATTGCTATGGAATATCAGGTGTATACTTTATTATGACTTACGAGGTATTTGGTGTAAATTTATTTATTTGTAAATGATCACAACATTATTTACAGATTGGTAAATCAGATTTTCTGTTGTGCAAAAGTTTCATAAAATAGCGTAACTCAAAATGTGATGATAAAATTATGTTCCTCTAGTTTTATGTGTCGCTTAACTGAAATAATAAAAATAAACAAATGAAAAAAAAATTTTAAGGATACTAAATTAAATTGAATACTTTAATATTATAATGCAATATTTATTTTAATAAAACTATACCCACGTATATAATATAATATACAAGCATATATTCCTCGTTTCTAAAATATATTCATATACCTTTATTTACCGGACCGCACAAACAAATTGTGTTTTGTTGGATACTATGTAATTATTTGCTTTTAATTACACAAGCTCAAATAAAATGTTAGTTCTTTGTTTTTTTTTTCTTCTAAAACAGCTATTTGTTTTTTTTCAGCTGACGGGTTAGCCTGTCTGCTAGGTAAGTAGATTCTGTATGAACAACGACCGCTAATATATTATCTGTTTGTTCATGCTCATTCGTTTTTTGCCTTAAATCGGCTCTTTTTATGTATATACTAAAATAAAATTTTGTTTGCGAAAATATTTGCAAAATATAATTATTTTTAGAAATTGTGTTTGTAAGCTTTTGTGTATAAAATTAAATATTTTTCGAGATATGTTTCTAGCGATACAATATATACGTAGAAGTAGCAAATAAATAACGTCTTATAAATTCCCTTAGGGTTAGGGTGAATTTCAGGAGGTGTTAAGAACCCTTTAAAATAGTGCGTCAACTTGAAGGGAAGTTTAAATATCTTTTAGTATCTGTGAGCCGACTCATTTTGAGGCACTTCAATGCGATGAGACTACAGTAATGGAGTTGGTAAACGGTCGGAACCAACCAAAATCTTAATGATTATGTATAAATGTCTTATTTAGAACTATATTAAGTAATAATTGAATACTTTTTTTATAATTAGAATATCAATAAGCGATGGTTACAAGTAACATCGGTTCGAATTCGCCTTTCGACTTACAAAAAATAAATTTAATATATAACTATTTTTGTAAAATTCAGTTTATAAAGTTAATTCCTAAGATAAGCAACAGAATTGATAATTTGAAACATACAACGATTAAAAGTAATCTATGGAAAGTTTTGTTGCTTAGTATTTAAAATTGTGTTAAGTAATGATGACAAAATATAAATATTATTTTTTTAATCGCAAAATATTGTGGCTTCGGTGTACTTTTTGCTAATCATTTTCAATTTTTTTATCTATCTATCTATTAAAAAGTCTTAGTAAAATTACTTTTAGCTTCAATTTTTAGTGCAGTTTTTCTTACGTTACTTATGTTCAATAACGATTCTCGTGCGTAGAACTCTTTCGTCTTCTTATCCATGCTAATCTATAACCACATAAATTTTATACGAATATTTAATAAATGCATTTATTTGATGTCTTTTTATCTTTGAGAGTCCTACATCATTTGATAAACGTATCAGGGACATTCTTAACCAATTTTGATAAAAAAATTATATTTTAATCATAAACATAGTTTAGATATATATTTTGGACTATATCAAGCTACTTAAAATCTTTATCTATCATGATATACGGAGTTAGCGTAATAAATATAACAAAGCCCGGATGTTGTTTAATGTATACAAAAAAACTTATTTCTTTTTAACTTTATTTTTTATGTATGTAAAATTGCTTTATTTTCTTAAATGTAACAGATGTTGTTGAGAATATTTATAAAATCAGGTCGAATCCAGTGTACTTTTGTGAACGTAGACCGATCTCTGTGGACGGTCCTTCGGAACACCATTCCCATAAGATAACACATAAATAAATAATCAATGCTATTTATATATGACTTTACACTTTGAGTTTAAAGGATTTTAAGCACTGAAAATTATCACACAGATAACACTCGTTCTCTCACCTGGAAGTCTAAACTGTTGATTGGTATCGGGAAGAAATACGTCTTTGTTTTCGCAAAGTACAAATAGTACCAATTATTACTCCAATTAACATAACTTCGAAAAACTTATGTGTTATCCTTTACTTTTTTAATTTCTAATCTTTATTTACTATCATCTTTTAGTCTAACAATAGGAAGTACACTATTGTCCTCAACTGCAGGTACTGGACTCTTGGCACGTTATCAATTTTTCTATGTTTAGGAAAATACAATGAAATATCTACTTTTTATCGTGTCATTGTTTACATTGGACTCTATTTACTATACTTCATAAAAAATGCTGTAAACAAACGGCTGTCTAAAAATACCCTCATCCCTCTCAGAGCACTTCAAACAGCGTCCTAAAATATTCCATTTGACACCCGCCTGGTCTTTGATCTTGTCCCAGCAGCATTGCAGCCAATCACGGGCCGGTTCGAGTTTGATTGCTTGAGGGACTCTTAATTACCCGATGACCTTCCGAGACCCTTAACACCAGTGAGGCAATTTGCTTAGACTCCGCTATGGGTCACGTATTTCGGGTATTTGCAAATGCCCCATTTGGGCGAGGAAATGTATAATTTGCATTATACAGCATTCATAGAAGCGTTCCAATAATACATAAACATTAATGTCTTCGTTCGTTTTTAATTAGTAGTTTCTTTAATGAGATCATCTGATGGCTATATCCGGTTAGATAGATAATTCTATCACAATAATTTAAAGGTTAATTGATGATACACATATTTATTGTATTTTTATATAGACCTATGAGGCCACGACATACCAACCAACGTTACACTAACGAATACGTGTTCATCATTAAGAACTTAACATTATCGATAATAAACCGATATAAATAATTAGACTGCCATTGGAATCCAAATAAAGAGAAGAACAAAGAATGTATTCCACATTGCACATATAAAAAGTTTTCCAGCAATGCGCATTTGATACGCAGACTTTTGCGAGTTCTTAATGCTATTTCCCATTAAATAAGATAGCTTGGTTTTACTATTAAAATAAAAATGGTATTGTTTGATTTCTTTGTTATATTATTCAGCGTCGATAAAATTTAATGAAAATATTATGATACTTGCTCCGAACTTATAATCCTACTTGCCAACTGTCTAATGACTGGATTATAAAGCTACATACAGATCATGAAGTCTAGTGTTCGTATCCCGGTTCGGGTCAATAAAAGTTAGTGGATCTATCTGTCAAGAAATTTGACACTCACGTTTCACGTACCTCGGAAAGCGAGTAAAGCCATTGGTCTCGCGCTTGATCTCTCTCCGGTCGTGTCTGATTTCCGTGCCATTGGATAATAGTAAAGAAATGGAGGATCCACCTGTGTTTGGGTAAACACCTGCAATATAATATCTATACAGATATTATATTACACAAGATGACTACTCTGGTCGAAATCGGTAAGAAGACATTATAACACATAATTATGTGAAAAAGTTTACATTACATTCGGGATTTATCTTTTTATAAAAGAATTAAGAACATGGAATATCCTCTTTAAAGGCGACAAATGTGTGGGTGGACAAAATCGCACGCAGGCTACATTTTCGTTACAATTACTAAGTCTACAGAAACATCGAACATTTTTTTTATAATGAATATTTGCATTGCCCGTTTTTCTTTTCTCTTTTTTGTTTAAGGAATTAACTATACTACTTGCTAATAACTTAAAAATTTCTTTGACATCAAAATTGGCTAGTCTATATTTCAAACATATACACATACTCTTTGAGATATTCAGTGGACACGGCATAACACATCCTGTGTTAGTTGACCGATAGCTATAAGCCGACGGACCAGCGGCCGCTCACGCCAAGCATGCATACTATTGTATACCTCATAAAGTAACAACGTTAGAAGAAACGACTTCCCTCTTCCACGAATTTACAAAGTATAAATAAATCCAGTTATTGGATTTTAATGATGATGAAATTTAAATTTATTGGTTATGCTCATTGTGTTTGATAAAATAAGAAAAAAATATATAATTTTGAAAACACTGAATATAAAATAAATTTAATGAAATTAATTATAATTAATACCAATTTTCTTTTTTTTAAATTTCTCATGTTTCTTCTTCTACGATAAATTTTAATAAGGCTGGTGATAAAAAATATGTTAAATACTTTCAAGATCGCATGTATTTCAAAATGCTTAAAGATATTTTTTCATATTTAAGTTCATGGAAACGCTAAGCTAATATAAATATTTATTGTATTTGTATTAAAACTTATTAAATTATACTACTACTACTATACTACACTATTTATGAATTATATTTAGAAGGTCTAAATACAAATTAAGTTACCTTATATATTTTTTCTAATTAATTCGTATTATTTTATAGCAGCTATCGCCTGCAGCTTCGCACGCGTTGAATTACGGCTACTTCATACCACTGTGACTAAACATCGTAACAACATAAAATATGCTTTACTTCAGTTAAAATTAAGATTAACAAAATCTAAAATACAAATCAAATATATATCGTATATAACTAAGATTAATTCCAATTACGCTTTGACCCATCCTATGTATTAATAATAAAGAAATCTCACGAAGCACTTATACGGTCGAGATGAATTTACTAAAACAAACATTAAAATGCCTTAATTAAGATGCCTCAAGCCAAAAATAGCTCAAGATACATAAATTAAAATAAACTGTCGATACCGTATCAGCCTGTACGAGACGTGCAGATGGACAGCTGATGTATAAGATCAATCCTGAGCAGCTACCGGCGCGACGGGTTCGTGTCGTCGCCACATACACCACTATACACTATCCACACCAATCCAGAGTAGAATCAACCGTAATATTTTCACATACGGTTTAATTTTCAACAGACATTTATTTAGTAGAACTATATCGTTTATTTTGTGTACGACTCAATAAATTCCTAACCCGGGAGCGAATGTTGGATGTATTAAAAAATCTGCAGACATTGTCTCGCGGTTGTGGCCGCTCGGATTGTTTTTTGTAGACGCTTTATCGACTGTCATACGAAATAAAACGTATTATAACGACTAACTGATACTCGGTTTTTATACATTTAAACATTCCTTCAAATAACGAGTCGACAGAATGTTTGTACCGACTTAAAAAGTGTAAGGAAATACAATATCGCAATATTTTAAGTTCCGTTAAGAATTCCTTCTTTTTATTTTACTTTACCAAATCAGAGCAACGGGATAACAACTTCCATGTGAATGCTTTAATATTTCAAAGCCAAGCAAATAAATCAGTCCACGACTAAAGGTCCAATAAACTTCGTAAAATTCGTCCCAAGTGCGTTTCCGAAACGATCTAATTAACAGAATATAATTGGAATTCCCGAGATTACAGCGACACTAACACACTTACACTAAAAGCAACTCTGTGTCGCGCTGGGGGGCGCCACGTTGGCTGTGATTAACGCTGCGCCCGCGCTTGTTTCACTTAATTAGCCCAAAGACACGCCGCATTCACACTCCAGCGAGCCTAAAAAGGAGATCTCAGTTAGCTCTAAGTAGACGCCTGTGTTACGCGATTGTTCGTTTTGTTTCGAGATCCAATACAGATTATCCTATTTAGGTAAACATTCTCTACACTATTTAATATTATTATTTAAAATTTCATTCTAAATAATATTTGCCCGTAACAGGCGAAATAATGGATACATGTATTTATTTATTTATTATGAATATACGGAAAGAGTGGCAAAAGATATAGACAATATATTAACGTACATAACCAGGATCACGCATTACATAACAAACATAATGCAAAACTCGTCCACGACAAAAACTTGACGTTGCATTATGAAAAACAAAAAACCCCGCAAATACACAATACCGGAGAGTTGTGAGCAGTATTACTTCATTCCGCGCGCAGCTTCGGCAAGGCAGCGGCAATGTGAACAAAAACGAAACGAACCTTGCAATGCGGCCAACAGTAGCTAAATAATAAGATCGCACAACAAAATAAAGAAGTGCTCTCGAAACAAAAGGAAGGCTAGTGAAATAAGGCGAAAAGGTTTAAGGAGTGACGCGGTGTGGGCCTGCGCTCATTGTCTTCTAACCGCGCGGATTGAGAAACAATGGATGCGATATTTATATACGAATCGAAATAAAAAGAGGCATATGTGACTAATGGAAAAATGCATTTAAATTATATTATAAAATCAGAAGATATTTTACCGATACATTTACAAAATAATAAGGAGTAAGTTAATATAACAAAAGTATATTACTTATGTAAACTGTTAGAAATCTTATCCAACTCGTTTAGATTCCTGATAACAATACTAACGATCTTGCAATGAATAATAAGCGAATTTGTAGTCACGCAGTATTAGCGGTAAAGTTGTAATTGACAACGAAGTCACTATTTAAGGCGCCGGCGCTGATCACGACAGAACTTCGCCGCATGTCAATGAAGCGTCAATGTTTGATGTAGAAATACGATAGCATAATTTAAGACAAACATTCATGTTTTCACATTATATGTAATATGTAATTTATAAGTAATAAACAAAGAAAAATATGAAAAAAATATTCATAAAAAATATGTAATGCACATTACGCATAATAATTGTTATATTACATGTATAATTGTGTAAATCTATATGCCATATCAATAATTTTATACTTCCATTTCCAAAAGGATACTGATAAAAAAATCGCTCGCAATGGGACTGGCCGTGGTACATCATTGTTGCTTCCGATACGTGCTACCATTCGTGCCACGTCGATTTTTTTCAACGTTCTTATAACAAGGTATTAAGAGCTAAATTCCCACGACAAGCGCTAATTAATGCTGAGAAATCATATAGGAGTCTCAACCTGGCCATTGATAAACTGACAACCAGAAAAACTTATGGCGTCTTGTAAACTTTTGTATTGTTTATTATCTTATTGTACCAAAGCGTAAGGCACAGTTGATTTCATTAAACAGATTCCTTTTCTAAATATTAATTTACTATAACAATAACTATTGTCATTTAAATATTTAATAAAAATGACGCTTTGCAATGCCTAAGACCTGTGTATTGAATATCCAAAAAATAGTTTTGTTCCTTACAAATAAAAATATATCGGACTATATTTATTGCTGACAGCTCAGTAGGTAAAACAGCGGTGAAGGAAAACTGCACATACCAGATGATATCCTGCCACATACACCAACACGCAGTAGAACAGCGTGGAGGAATAAATTCCAAGCCTTGTTAAGAGAAAGTGAGGCATTTTTGGGACAGTGACATTCAAGGGCTGTTACTAATGGAATCGATTGGTAGTTTCTGGAATCATCGCAACCGACTGTACAAACTCTCTAGCCTTATAATGAAATATCGATAATGTATGTTATTTTATAAAACTAAAATAATTTTATTTGAACCATAAAAAAGGTAAAGTAATAAAAATAAGTCATAAACTTTGTTTGTCTAGCCAAGCCAAGAGTATCTTCTGAAAAATTTTAAACGCTTCAAATTTAAATTAAGCAAATATAGGAACTTGGCAATAAAAATTCAAGATCTTGAAATGAGGCAGCAATTCAGTATTGAACCTCCTCGTTCCCAATTTCGCCGAGGGTACGTTACTCATCGTACGTGTGCGATCCACGGCCGTCACGTGCAGATATTTGGAGCTCAAAATCCACCGGTTTTACATTACAATTGTCGCTCCAACCTGCGCTCGGGAATATGATAAATCAGTATAATCGTGACGAAAATGGTCATGTCATGAAGTTTCTTATTATTCAACATTATATTTGTTTTTAAATAGTAGATTACCTTTTAATAGTTTACATACACATAGAATGTTATTAAAACAATATTTAAAATATTCTATAAATTTAACGAAATTTTTGTCGAAAATTCATTAATGACGGTTTTTATTTTATTTTATGGTTGCTTCCACCCTGATTACTTTACATCCTAATGTATTTTGAAAAAAACAAAACAATTATCCCAAAGGTACATTTTCTCTGTGACTGTACGCTAGGCAATGTATCTCTGGAACCCAAATTCACTAAACCAGACAGCCTTCGTTTAGATTGAGGTTCTTATTTCAATGTATATAGGGATTAAATATCTTATGAATTGCTTATTTTACAGTTTTAAGTTATATGTCTACTATTTTTTGTACATAATATATTTTATATAGAGAATATCGTCATTGGTAGACTTCTACAGCCGGTCACCTGCCCGACGTTAACTGTCATCGGAATCCTTTTGCTGGTTTATTGGTACCACCCTAAAGGTTGATGATCGGCTCACGTGCTCGATTAATGGTTGCGCATAGCAAAAATATTCTCAGTTCAGCTCCTACGTTAATGAGTGATTTAATGTAATGAAATTTTGTTGCAAATAATTTATATATTTTTTTTAATCATTTAATTTTTTTATAGCCACAACGAAAAAACTATGGAGTCAACTTGAGCTTAATAAATTTAATTTTGATTTGAGTGTTTTATTAAAATAAATATTTTTATTTCAAAGGCAAATTGAGTATACGTTAAAGAAACAAAACAATTTACTACAGAAACTTCAATGATTTAATCTACAATGTTCTCTTGCATAGTGAAACGGAGACGATGGCATAAGCTAGTGTGTGATAAAAGTGTAAAAATATATATATATTTTTTGTTTGTTTTGTTTTTCTCGTGCGAGTGATAGAGGTTTCGCGGAAGGCGCCCTAATGAAGATCTTAATTGGGTGCGCGCGTGTGTCCATGCCCTTATCAACACTGGCTCCTGTATGAAGTACTAGCTCCATAACGTAGCTGCGCTCCTGGTGCTTTAGCTTAAAAAATTATAATAACTTAATCATTAATTTATCTCATAAATTAACCGAAAAAAGGAGAATATGTTAATAAAACTATTATGTTTTTAATTTAAATTACGTGTTAATAAAAGTAACTGCCTGTAGTGTAAGTGAGCCCATTAGCTGGGATAAGGCTTTCTTTCCTTTTTTAAGAGAAGGTAAGAGAAAGAACAATGAAATGGTTCCATTACTTTTTTTAATATATAAAATTAATTAAATACATAAAACATTTTAAAATATTGTGTTGACATTATTATATCATTCATTTATTTATTTTGTTTTATTTCCCAATAGGTAGACTTAAACGCACGCATTTATTCGCCAGGTAGACCTTACGAATACGTTTACGTACGTTTCTTGGTAGGTTTGTAAATTGAAAAGTAAAACTAAAAAAATAATAAATACATATTATATAATTTTAATTGAACTGTGAGTGTTGTTGAAAAAATCTTAGCTAGAAAAAAGCCTAGATTTAGAAAGATAGTTGTGAACATTCTCGTGCCTCGGAAAGCACGTAAAGCTGTTTGAGCTGTGCCTGATCACTCTCCGGTTGCTTCGGATTGTCTTCCTAGCCGATGATGAAAGCATGGAATATATAAAAGCCATATTTAAGGAGCTAAATTCATACTATAATGAAATCTTGTAAAATAACAATTGATTAAAACAACAACCTTTTATCCTTAAAAAAATGTCAACAGTATTTAAAATACAGCCTAGTGAACGAATATCATGTTACAAAGACCCCAGCAATATATTATAAAATCTAACGGATTGCGTTTGCTGACACACGTATACCGCGACCCTCGGGACTGGCCGCCGCGTAACGATATACGATAAGCAAAAAATAAATAACGAAAAAACTTGGAAAAAAATGTGCTCACGCGAAACAACCATTACAAAATAACTCCGCCGTGTAGCAAGTGATTCGATTTACCGAACGCAAATAGGAGAAGCGACTGACATAAAATCAATCGGCTGGCACGCGAGGCTTAACACCGAAATAATGTAAATTATTGCTCGTAAAAGTGTCATTTTCGACGTACGCGTGACGTCACAGCGAACGACGAGTCGGCAAAACTTTACGTAGAGAATCATACTCTAAATCTAAATGTATAAAACGTAGTGTCGCGTGACGGCAAATTGGTCTTCAGGAGTGGAAGTCGGGGAAAATCGTTTGCGCTCAAACTGCCCTGGCTTTGTTATCTTTGTCATCAGTTAGACGTAGCATTTGCATGTCTAGTAGATCTCGGTACCATTGGCTCACTGTGTATCGGTATTGTTCACGGTACCGTACCGTTTCATCGTGAAGTATGCAATTTTCAAAGTATGTACGAGGAAAATATACCGAAGACGCGGACGTCGCATCGCATCAAAATCATGTTTAAAATAGGACAAAAGCTGTCAGAGCAGTAAACCTCAAACGTCGACTGCGCTTGTGTGAGTCCTGCGTAGTTACGAGAGTGGCCCGCACACTGGGACTCGGAGACGATCATTTACATACGGCGGGGTGCGGGTAGGGAGCGAGAGGGACCACCACCCGCGGGACTGTGCCCTCCCGCGCGCACGACAGAGACCACTATATTATTATCCTAAAGTAAAAAAACGAAAAGTGGGCGGGGGATTACATTATAGTAGCGAAAGTAATCGATATTCTGTTTTAGTACGCGGTTGTTAGTGCAACTGCAGCCTAAATACGCGAGGTGGTTAGGTCACGGCACGACTCAGGTGACGCGACTCTTTAGCACCTCCAAGGGGCCCGTGTGAAGGACTGCTACTACGCAGATTTACACCTATCGTAAACAACTCCGTTTTACAGCTGAATATAAATCTCTCTTAAAACCCAGAGACTGTTTCCTAAAATCAATTGAAGCATTTATTTAATGTACATGCCTTAGTTACACCTCACCTTAAACAATGTCTAGGTAATTCAATGAATATAGAAAGAATCTACCCGTTCATTCAAATCAGAAAACATTCGCTTTAAAATTTACAGCGAGGGAGAACGAGGTAGCCTATTTCCATGACGTGAAACAATGATGCGGAATCGAAAGGACTTCATTCATTATTAACACCAGACGTTGGGTCAATGGGGTATCAAAGATGCACCGCTTAAAAGCAATGAGCCGTGGGTCATTTTGCGCATAATTTCGCAACTCAGCCCCATGCGCCGGCCGTCGCTAAATGGACACCTTCAAAGATAAACGTTCACAAATTTATGGTCCCCTAGTAGTACATATTTTATTTTAAGTAAGAGTCTTCTTAGAAAGTTTCTTAGAAAGTTCAACTTTTTTTTTAATAGAAAGGTTTCGTTTTAATTTTTTTAATATGTCTAAGATATCTTGCTAAGTCTCGGTGCCAACACGTGACTTAGTTTATTGCGATTATTATTTAATTAAAAAGAGATGACATCTTATTTTTGATAAATATTAAAAATGAAATGTTGAAATAACCTAAGCCTGTATTATCATTAATATTTAAAAAGACAACTCGAAATGAAATATAAATTTACGTTTTTTTTTACATATTTGACATTAAAATTGATACTCAATAAAATATTACATATATAGATGACAAAAAGTGTTGAGTTACCGTTCGTAGATTTCCATGCAGGATTATTAAAAATTCTATATATAATTGTATTTAATTACCAATGTAACTTCACTGTCGGAAAAGAGTAACTACATTAACTTTAATTTCGTCTTATAAAATGACGATTCAAAGTGCTCGCAAGAACCGACTTAAATAAAGTATATATTTTTTTATTTGCTTTGATAATAATTAATGCGCCGTGCATTTATTGAATGAGAGAATTACGCATAATTTCACGACCTTTTGTTGGCCGAGTTATACCGGCTATACACAGCTCCTGAAAGATCGTGTAATTTTATGTTTGCCTAATAAAAATAAGTAAATCATTTTACTGTATGTTCGAATTTATCCTGAGGGAGATAATGCAATCACTATTAATTCCTCAGTTATTGTAACTAGTTACAAGATCAAGACGAGACATAGCAATATAAGACTTTTTGTAATTATAAAAGAGTAAAAATTACAAGATCACCAGACCATTGAATGGAATAATATTATAAAAATAATACCAATATTACCATCGCATGAAATACGTATAAGTAAATCTGTATTTACGTTACGTTACTCGGCGTGTCGTAACGCAAAAATGGCGGATATTTATATAGTGATAAAATCCATTTACGAGCTGCGCTACAATGCGGGACGAACAAACTTTATTTCCATAGCTTTCATATCTAGCTGAGAACGACATTAAGAATGTACTGAGGTATCGATATCGATAAAATGTTGCTTTAATTTTTTTTTAATTTAGAGTCCATTTAAAGCTTAGAATCAAAATATTATTTGATTATTTATTTATACAACAAAATTAATTGGTTGATTTTATTTTGCGTTGGCTTTTTTTTTGTAACAAAAACAAACAAATTATTCAATTCAATATGTAAAAGAAAAACATTATAACAGACGAACAACAATATTTAATTCAAGGTTACACTTTTAAAAATATATATTTTAATAAGTTATGTTGGGTATCTTAACTGATTTGAACAAAAAAAATAAAACGAAATCATCGATATTTAAAAACCAACACTAATGTCCAAAGCCACCCTCAGTTTTTCCTTCAATTTTCCTTTTGCGATCCCCGTTCACTTAATTGACGAAGAATTTTGATTGGTCCGGGTACCTCCGCCATATTTCTATGCATCCGTCGCGACGTCGATTTTTTTTTCCTTTTTAATTCCAATCTCATTTGTTATTCCGCTCTTATTTTAATGGTTAGGTTCGTTATTGTTGGTCTCTCGAGTTGTCGATAATATTTTCGTCTCTAATTGCTCCGTATTCTGCGAGCTGAAGCGTTTTCGAGTGGAGCGACTTGTGATGTTAGACGTATGCTATGTATATTTGATCTGTTTATTTGAAGATTTTTGTTTACACTTTTCGATATAAACGAGCCACCGTTCGGCAGCGAACGGACACATTACCAACTTTACTTAGTTCCGTAGTTTTGTATTCAAATATATGAGTCGTCACTCACACCGGCTGCACTGAAACTCCACGTTCATTTTATTTAATGATTTAAATTTTACAAGAGTGAAAACATCAAAATTATAATTAAAGTTTTTTTTTAATGTAATACTTCATTTTTTATGCTTCGATTATGAAACTGATACACATAGAAATAAAGCAAATGCTTCAAAAACTAACTTATTCATTGTTCTATTAAAATACATATAATCCGGTTCATTTTAACTATTGTATTTCTTGAAGGTCCGAAATGAATGTTTCAATTTTTTATTTTAAATCTGCTATATAATTTAAACTTTATAAATAACATTTTGTTGTTTAAATCCTAATTATGATGTTGTAATCAAAAAGACAATAAGGCATTATTATTCAAATAAGCCATACAAACCATTGAATATTCGCAAATGATTCAATAAAAAAAAAAACTATCGAGTGTAGCGTAACAAGTAACATTTCAATCGAGGTAGCAATTACTCGTCAAAGGCGGTACAGTTGAATGCTCAAATGATTAAACAGCGGCCGGCGGACGGATTGACAAAACGGCTGCGCGCGCGCCGATTCACTTGTAGCCGAGAGGATCGCCCAACAAATTTTCCAGAATGGTCGCCCATTGAAACGTCATCGGGGTCTTATTGTGCAGATATCCCAAGTCCTGGATGTGGAACCTTTCCTGCCTCTGAATATCGATGCAAGGCATTCTTTATTTCATGTGACGTAATTTTTAAATAGGATATTGTCCAATTAAGTTTATTACTATATATAAAAAGTTTTTCTCCTAAATTATAAACTTTATATCCAAAATTCGGTCGAATCACGTACCGGTACTTCTAAACTTATCCTGACATCACTGAAATTGATATAAATCACCTAGATCCCCGTTAAGCAATTCTACACAAACGTAATTTCTGCCTTAGAAAAAATTAAGAAATTTCTTACTATGCATGCGCTAAGCATAAATGTACACTATACCAGATAACAGAAAGGAAATTACAGGCGCAAAAGACTTAACTGCTTTCATCCCAGGATTGGTGGCGCATTGGTAAGGAATGTTCAATATTTTTTACAGCGTCACCAACTATGGGTGCTGATGACTACTTACTATCAACAGACCCATTTTCTAGATAGCCTGCTCATGCATCTTCATAATTGTATCATAATATGAACTCATTAATTATTTAAAATATTCCATGGATATAATACGTTAAATGTAAATGAAACAAATTAATCAATTAAATGAATTTTTATTTTGTGCATGACAAAGTTGCCCAAGATAAGTCTTGGGCAACTTTGTCATCAATCATAGATCAACCTTCAACAACAATCAACAAAAATATGAAATAAAATAACATAATATATTTTTGGATATAAAGTACATCATCAATTAATTTCTCCTTAAATTTTCAGATTCTAGCGCCAGTTCCGCTACCAGCAACGCAGCACGGGCAGCGGATGCGTCATGTGAACACAATGACACGGCCTCTCCGATTCGTGTCGAGGCCGGCCATCGCGGGGGCTTTAGTAAAAATTCCACATAAATAAGACCCGGGTATCTTACGAAAATTTTCACTACGCCAACATTTTATATAAGGTACGTATATCTACCCGTTTATTTATTTCGATGATTCATTTGTTTAACGTTTTTCATACAACATTTATATAATTATAAAGACAACATACATATACAAAACGGTTTACATTTAAAATCAAGGATAATTTATATATTTTTTGCAAACGTTGTCTATACACAGGTCGATGAATGAAATAACTCAGGCTCACAATAATTGATTAAGCGCTATTAACATTCTGATCGCGATGTAACCGGCGCCATGTTTACTGTTCGCTACATTCATTGTGCTGTAGAGCTTTTAAAACTATATAAATATCCGTAGTTATAAAATTAATCATTGAAACATCACTGGTTGAATAAATAATTTACAGCAATTAGCTTCTCAGCTAGTGAACGATCTATACGGTCTAAATTTATTTAACAAACAGTTAAACTATATGTAAACTAAAATTTTATTGAGCTGATGATGATTGTTTGAACGAGCGAATATCAGCATTTACTAGTCTGATTTGAAAAAATCCATTTGCGATAGATAGGTTATATTTAAAAAAAAATATTTGTTTGGTGGTAAGGCTATATACGCAAGCCCGTCTGGGTAGGTGCCACCCACTTATCGGATATGCTATCGCCATATCCATTGTTATGCGTTCCAACTTAAAGGGTGAGTGAGCCAGTGTAAATACGGGCATAAGGGACATGTTATCTTAGTTCCCAAGTTTGCTGGCGCTTTGGCAACGGAAGGAATTGTTAATGTTTCTTATAGTGCAAATGTATATAGGCGGTGGTGATACTTACCTTCAGGTGGCACAATTGACAGTTCCCTAACTATTTCATTAAAAAAACCATGGCTGCTGAGCAGTATCGTTTAATGCGAGAGAGAGCGCTTCGATCAGCTACGAGTAGCTTATAAAATAAAAATCAAAGAGTTAATTTTGTTAAACGCGCTTATTTCAAGAACTACCCGTCCCATTTAAACAATCATCTTTGCAAAATCCTCTTTGTTAAATATTATATTTTGCTTTCGACGTTTCACTTTAGAAGGTGAAATCTTAACATTAGCCATGACTCATAATACTTCTACTGTTAAATATTCCCGTTCTACTTAAGTTATGTTTCTAGGAATGCCCGGCATGTATTATGTCAGTGTTTCCGGAACATATAATGGTAATAATAGTAATATTAATAAGTACAGTGTTATAAAGTTTTAAGCGTCAATAGCGCAATGGTCGACGGGGCCGCCTAGCGACGTAAAAGTCGCGGGTTTGATCCTTACTCCTTGGGCTATTGTCGTCCAAACTAACACAAGCTGTACGCTTAACAGGAGGCGTAAATAGGAATATTAGTAATTTAAAAAAATATATACATCTTGTTGTAAGTAGTTACCAGTGACGTCAAAATCAGACTTTTTTTTCTTATTTCAACGAGCCATGAGCTCTGTACAGAATTTATTGAAATTTATTAGAGGTCGTATTGACCGGGTTTTACGTTAATTGGATTATCTTCGACAAATGTACTTTTCCATTTCCTTCGACTGGTTATAGAACTATATATTTTAGTGAAGCTTTATCGTTTATAAATTACTCGCTTAACTATATACTTAAACCTTTTATATAATAAAAATGCACAAACATTAATGTACCGCAACTAGCAACTAGCTTAAGAATCTATTAATATTTATTGAGACTGTGGTAAAATAACGGAAATATAATTAACAACTGGTATAGCGGCTTATATATATATATATGTATATATATACGTTTTAGTTCAAAATTAAATAAACTAAAATCGAAAGTAATTTAATTTTATTTATTTGAATTTTGTCATTGAATTTACCAATTATTAATTTGACCAAAATATATACTACACGTATAATTCAACATTAAACTTAAAAATCTTATAAATTAATTGTTAAGGAACAATCGCTTATTAATAAAATAAAATTTCATGGGCATATTAATGAGTGTTTTTTTATAAAGAAAAAAAACCATATTTGCATATTCTCTAACAGTACCTTATGTATAAGTAGTAGAGGAATACTAAGGCTAATTCGGTTACTAAAGTGTATCAATATGTTAACATTCTTAACTATATACAGAATAGATATAAATTTTTCAAAATAAATAACATAAATATATTTACATAATAAGTCACTCTTATCATAAAGTAGCGATCCCTTTTAATAGTAAAAAGTAACAGCCCCATAGCCATGGCCCAGCCGGGCTAAGGCCTCCCAGTAATTTAAGGAAAACATTGGAGCTTATGTCACCATACTGCTTCTATGAGGGTTGGTAGTTGATACATTAATAGAAAATTGCAATAATGTATATGTAGAGATATATAATATTAATAACATAAGGAATAACCAGATCCAAAAGCAAATACTCTTACAAAGCTCAAGTGAATATAGCCTTCATTTGAGAGCTGAACTAATATTATTGCGAGTGCCCGACGCGCATCCCAGGTTCATTAACCGCTCCCCATCCCCCCTGTACCCCCACCACGAGCTAGAGATAAATACATAGTGCATGACTGTTATTATATATAATGTTTCATGTAGTCTATGTCGATCGACTTCGTCTAATATAGTTTGAATTATAATTAATGTTTAATTGACAAATTATAGATTCCAAAATAAAATATTTTCATAATCAAAATCGTAACATATATGCTTTATTAAGTAGACTCTAGCAAAGTTAATTGTGATGATAATTATACCCTCAAATAATACATTACAAACATATTATATGTATGTTTTATTTGTAATCTATGTCGTGCTCGGTGGTGAAAATATTGTGAGGAAAACTGACTGTGTTAGATGAAAATCTGCCACGTGTATTAACCCGCACTGGAGCAGCGTGATTTAAGCTCCTAAGCTTCTCCTTAACGGAGCACTTAGCCCAGCAGTGGGACAATTACATCCCGTTACTTTATTTATACTATTATAAATTATTCATTTTCGCATCGTAAAAACTTACATTTGTTTGAGGTCTATATATTTCGAAAAAAATCACTTCGAGTATTGACAATACAAATAAAATCCTACCTTTACCTCATTTAGAATATATATAACTAACCTGCATCCTAAAATCATCTTTAAAATTTTTCAGACAGAAAGCAGTGCTTCAGAAATATGCAAAACGTGAACCGAGCCCTTGACATGGACCTACTTCAAGACTTCATTATCCCGAACAATGCCCGTTAAAAGTTGACACGCACACAACCGAAACACGTGTTTACAAACAAGTAATTAGGGTGTGTGGGATAGACCACAGACTATGTGGTGATAACGTTAAAAATAACTCAGTTTCTATATTGTATAAATAGTTCGAATAAGAAATTAAAAAAAAATTACATCAAAATATTTTTGCCATTATCAGTTGCAATACCTGTATTTTTAGTATTAGTAGGTAATTATTTATTATCTATGCAAATAAAAGTTAGATATTACAATCAATAATTAATTGAGTCTGTTATTCTATACTTGTTTGAATTATCAACTTGACTTCTACTCGTAAACGATATCTACTTTATTCATGTAATTGTAATTACATTTAACCTAAAATACAAAGCATATTATAAACGTTAGGAGTCTCATTGCCAGTTCAGGTTTAGAGATACAGAACCGATGTAATTATAGGTTTAACGAACAAAACTTATATGCCTTATTAAACACTTAAACACAGTACATTTAAATATAAGCAATATAATCCCAATATGTGATAATCCCGTGACAAAAGATGATCACTTACTATCACATACCATTGCTCATTCACTTTTATACTATTGATAAAAAAATTATAGTAATAAATTTGATATTTCTCAATCGACAATGAAACAGCAAAGACATTATTCAACGCAGTGGTGACCCTATGCCCTAACCTACTGTATTAACCAATCTGTGCCTCAGCCGTGAGCTGTGAACGACAATGGAGTGTGTGTGGGTACAGTCTCATGAAAAATGCATAAGATACGCTTTCGTACCGACTCCGCTGTCTTACGCACAGATGTTTCGGTGAAAGCAAATTTTTGTGGCCGTGAAAAGTTCGCGCTGAAATTTTAATAAACACCACAAAACAATTTTTGTTTACGTCCATCTAAAGGTCTTCTTTAATAGTTTTATTATTAATTAAACATTGAGCTTGCTTTATATCAAATTTCATCAAAATCGGTCCAGTGATTTTAGCAAAGTGAAAGCGTAACAGACACAGATAGACTGACAAAGTTACATTCGCATCAAAATATTAGTATATATAAACAAATTAAATCTCTCACAGCGCCTTATTTTTGTAATATTTTAACAGTCAAGGACCTTTTATAATTTATGTAAATTTAACAGTCTCGATATATTTTAATAGAACGCTAAAAATTAACAAAAATTTTTGACGGTAGAAATACATATGAATTACCGATAAGCGTAGGGACAGGTTTACCAAAATAATTGGCGTAGATATCTTAATTCGTTATGTACAATGAACATATCATACACTAAAATTTTAGTGTATGATCACTAAAATTTTCGATACCAGTTTTAAAGGTACTAATATAAATGCAATTTATGCAAAAAAGCTTAACAAATAAAAAATTTAAAGTAATATTTTTGGCCTTTTATCGCTAGATATATTTTCCAATTGAATTAGGTTTTTAACATGTTATAGGACGATTCTATATGATCGATGAATTTAAAGGAATTTCTTCTCACCATTAGATCCTATTTACTGCTGAGTCAATGCTATCGACTAGTCTTATATGACTAGTTTATCGTATAGTAAAAATTTTTTGAAACAGTTTAGTCGTCGGCCGTTTAAGATACTAATGGCTTCGTAAGGAGTCGTTCTAAATTTAAAACTGTCTAATGACTTCTACGTATTGAAAGGATCTAAAATTGTGAAGAACATACATTCAAACTAAATACCATACATGAAAGCGTTATCATCTATAGTTCTATTTGAAAAGTGCGTGAGCTAGTATACAATTAGGCAGTTAAAGTCAAAAGGGGTATTACATCCAAGTTTGGCAGCTTATAGGTGGTGTAAAGAATGGCAAGCACTTCCTACACAGCTAATGTAACCTGCCCAGCAGGTAACCTCCAAGTGCCTTCCAATATGAAATTAAAAACAAAACAATTCACGTTACTGTTTAGAAAGGTCACATGCTTTTATTTACAGTTAACAAATAAAACGGTATCATCAATACTGGTGAAATAAAGACGAACTAACCCATATACCACAATGAGCATGACCTTATTCCAACAGCGACAAAAGTACTGAGCGTGGAGCGCATCGTAATGACAAGGTCGACGCCCCTTTCAACCCCCCACCCCTTCCCACACACCGCCGTCGAATGCTTCTAAAACTGAATACATGAAACTACTGTTATATCAATATCGGCTTAACAAAATATTTTATGCGAAATAATACTATTAAATAATAAGATAATTTCATAAGTATATAGAAAGTGATAAATATTTAAAACGAAAAAAATTATGAATGCAATTTTATAACTACATTATTGATTAAAAATAAATAAAAAATCTTAAAAATTTATAATTTCCAAAAAAATATAAAACAAAACATGAGTTTCGATGAATAAACTTAAAATAAGCAAATAAATAAGTATTCATAACATATTGCATATACATAAACAATTTAAAGATTTTTTTGTAATAATAAATACAAGCTATTAAAGTCGTTTCTTAAAAACATTTCTTTCTCAACAACTTATACTACACGGAAAAAGTTCAAAAGTAGGTGTAATATCATCGCGAAAGCTGCTCTGAACTTTTGCGAATTTCTCCTCCAATTTTTAGGTCAAGCTGTTGAGCAACATCTAAACAGTTTCTTATCAGCACTTCGTCTATGTTAGCTTAAGAGGATAGGCTCGCAATATCAAAGATCGTTGACAACACTTTGCAAATATAATGAAAAAGTAAATACGCTTACAAGATGGTCCAAGTAACCTGTTCTCATTTATACTATTCCTTATTCATTATCAATTAACCAAAGATTGTGGGTGTAGAACCTACAAGACCCGCTGGACAAGAGCAGCTGATTCTCATGTGATTATTATAATCCATCTAGTGCTCGGCGGTGAACGAAAACGTCGAAAGAAAACCTACATCTGATAAAATGCTGCCACATGTGTATCCACCAATCCGCTTTGAGTAGCATGGTTCTTCTCAAACGGAGAATAGGCTTAGCCAAACAGTAGGAAATTCACACTTATACTAATTCAAATGATTTTAATCGGATTTGTCAAATTTTGGTTAAATTGGTGTAGTCAACATAACATGTGCAATATCCTTGTCCAATTAATATATATTTTTAAATTCATAAACAGTATTTAAATCAAAAAACTATCTATATCGATCGTGGATAAACGAACAGTAATGAACTATAGTATATTCACAATGATTAATTACGTGCGATAATTAGCTCTTTAAAATATTAACACCATCAATTGCCACCGTGGATAATAATTTAGTAAAAAATGTCACTAAGAATGTCTATCGCGAAAGGATATATCGTTTTTATCGAAGTATTTTTTTTAAATGACTGTTTTATAGAACCGGGCGATCCCTACGTCCAGGTGTATCCAGCGGTCAGAGACATGTAAAAGTTTTTACGCAACTTCGACGCACATACGCGCGCTAATGCTGGACTATAGGCGACATCTGCCGTGTTACTACCTCGGAATAGTAATAAGCTTACTTTCCAACTGCCTGCGAGTACACGAACATCGAGCTTAGATCTAACCCACGTTATTTAATTTACGTTATCTCGAAAATAGGCTTTTTTATATAAATTTCATATTAATAACTAACCTTTAATCGACCTCTTAGCTTCTTCACCTTTTTTATAGATAATAGAACATTTCATAATTTTATTACCTACGTGCGTGGCTTTTTTTTTTGTAATTACCTATATATGCTTATATCATCTACAATAAATTTGAAAAACTAATAAGCAATGCTATTGCAGTTGGTCGTCGGTCCTGTTTTTGTCCCCGCTGGTTGTCATTGTTACAAAAAGTCAATTCAATTAGAGCCAAAAATAGAATATTTTATAAAACATCCAATTAAACAATCATACGGAAACAATTTGTGTACAATTCGAAACCCATTACATATTTTTTATATAATACTTTTTTTACTTTCATAACCATAAGCATATTTTTAATTACAGATCACATTTATCGTCTTTGAAAACGTGAAAAAAGTGAAAAAAAAGTGATGAAGAAGAGCCGGTACAAAAAATATAAGCAAAACATTTATCGATACGTGCCCTCATAATGAGTTGTCATATAAAAGTAATAACAGATATTTACATCATCCCATGAAGCAATTGTCAAGCCACACACGAGCAGATGTTTTCAGGACGGGAGCTAGAAACAAAATCGCTAAAACTTAAGAGGGCGACGACACCGCCGAACCGCGCTGGAAATGTATTCAAATATATGCGCGATTAATTCAGCCTGCATAGCCAACGGGACGGTGTTAGTAGTGGCAGCCAATCTCACTTTCTACGCGGATCGATGAGGCCGTGACCTTCACAATGCCTCTTATTTGCCTCCTGCGACGATTTTTCAGACTTTTACGGAAGCCAGGACTCTAGGTGGACTTGTTTTTAGACGTAGCTAGTGACACGCTAGTTATGGCGATCAGTGTGTTCGATCCTCATCGTACTTTACGAATGTGTCAGTCTCAAGGTGCAGTTTCATTTTTTAGATGCTTTTGTGCAAGCCTTATTATACTATGATATGGTTACGATTATAATTACAGGCAAAGGAAGGTAGAATTACGTAGCATTACAAGCAAACCAATACATGAACCATTGAAATCTTCAACTCTATAAACATACAGAAAACAGTGTTAAAAAAATTTAAAACATTTTATCAGTCTTAAATTGTCTGGTATATGACGTATTAATAACTAGAATTAGTTTATTTAAGTTTTTGTAGATATTTTAAATGTAATATGAAATATAGAATAAGCGCTGAAAATGTCTACGTGTAAAAACTATTATGGCAAGTTTAAGAATAACATTTTTACGAAAAATTCTCGATTACAATACTTGGCGAACTACAAAGGACGAAATCGCATCAATACCCCCTCTATTACAGTTAAGAGCCCCCGTTTTACAACCAAAGGTTTGTTCAAAAGAAAAGGCGCCCTTGTAAAATTCCATTTCAGATCTCTGAGGAATTCAAGTACACGTAGAAGTGAGCATCGTATACACATAAAAATAGATAGTGTGCCGTGGTCGGGGCGTAGAAGGATGCGCGGGTATGTGTGTGTACGACGTGACACAAATACGCGGAGTACGTGCGCGCTGGTGTGAGTGGAATGCGGTGCACGGGAGTAAGTGTGTAGCGCGCCCGATGAGGTTTTGAGCATCGGTGACGTCACGTACCTTTCAGTCAGTTCATGAGAAATCAATAAATGTAATATTGTCTGGTTTTGTTTTTTGTTTATTGTAATTAATTAAAGAAGGATTTTTATACCCTTACATAATGTTTTTTATAATAAAACACAGACAACAATATTACTGTATTTTTATACCGATCGGAAAATTAATCATTACATATATCGCAAAAGTTCTCGCTTAATCTATAATCATCATTCAGTTTCTAAGCATACACAAATTTTAAAATCTAACTTCTTAAAATAGTTCTCGACGCAGAAAAATATGAAAAATAATATTTCACAACAAAAGATCCAGACAACCTGATCGCAGTATAGCCTACCCACACATGCACAACGCTACGTGCCGTCGTCTTGGCAACGAGACGCATGCGTGGCGCCGCCTACCGCCACCCCCCCTCCCCCTCTACACTCAGTGCCAAGAGTACGGCGAGCAAATCTATTCTATATGATTGGTCATTGAAAGACAGGCTATAGGACATCGCAGGTTTTTTCCTAACGGCCATACGACACGTCCTTAATCGCTGGTCAGCCATCATTAAATGATTATAATTTAATTATACCTTTAATTGATTGTTGATTGATGACAATTTTTTCTACTTAAGATAAATATAACAATAATCAAAGTCATTTGCAGATTGATTTCTGAGACGTAATAAAGTCCAAGCGTTTGAAAAGTAATAAAATATTCGTCACATCGATTTACAGGCAAAGTTGATTAAATTTATCCCTTTGAGAGATTACACTATACAAACTCTAAACTTTATTTCATAATTAAAAGTTATAATATTTGTTATAACACTAACAATACATTATTATTCAACGGTTACGCATATTACAGTAACAATAAAACGATCTACTCCTAACAAAATATTAAAAAAGAAACTGACATAAACAATCGTTTTTCATTACAATAATACATTCCGTAACGAGGACATTTACAAAACACTGCTAAGTACACAATAATGGACTTTTGAACGACATACTATATCTATAATATAATACCAGGCGAACATAGAGACATGTGAGCTGGTCGAGAGTGAGCGAGATAGCAGATGGCACACACGCACGATGGAAAACCTCACGCACACAGCCGCGCGCGTACGGAAATGGAATGTAGGTATTCGTCAGTTGATAACTGCAAGGTACGGGTATGATTCCATCCCTCGACTATTATATAGGGGGTTCAGTGATTTTCCATTTACTTTCGATAATGGGAATTATTAATTTCGAACGACGTTGCTAATTTGTTCAATTTTAACTGATGCTGCCGTTTTGTTTTGTATCTTCAGAGGCTTATGACTGCGCTACTGCGAATGTTTCTTCGGTTTCAGGGTTTTAGATACAATAACACGGAATAATTAATTGATTATATTATCTGTTTGTTATATATTTTTACCTTATAAAGGTTTGCTCAAATATTTATTTGAATACATTAAAAGGCAATTTGTTAACTGTTTTGATTTAATATAAAGTGAAAATTATATTCTAATGTGGAAGTGTTAGCGACAAGGCCGCCTATTGTACATCTTACATGTCTGTAATCTATTTTTGTATAATAAAGAGTATTTATGTTTGTGCAAAAAGGTTTCATTATTAACAATCGATGTTTATATTTAAATACCTACCATTTGCCTGTAAATTCACTCATGAAATTAAGAGAATTATTAAATATTACCTAATTGTATGGTCGAGTTTCACGATCGGCGCAAGTTCTTTATAATGATTTATTTTATTACTATTAATCAAATATTTTTTTAATCTGTGTATCATAGTATAATCAGTATATGTGTGTATTATAAAAATAAATTTAAATAATAAAAACAGATTTATTTTTATTTAATGGTTTTTTTTATAATATATCAAGAACAACAAATTACTACAACATTGTTCTTGTGTTCTTATTATTTCCTTAGTTTCCTATCTGTACCGAGTAAACAAATTTGTGCCGTTAAAATAATAAC
Organism: Nymphalis urticae; assembly: GCA_905147175.2. Taxonomy (NCBI): domain Eukaryota; kingdom Metazoa; phylum Arthropoda; class Insecta; order Lepidoptera; family Nymphalidae; genus Nymphalis; species Nymphalis urticae. Next base: position 8,585,441 of record LR989987.1, on the reverse strand, counting down.
TTTTTAAGTACCCGTGAACAAGATAATTTCCTATTTTAAATTTATCGAAGCAAAGCAAACCAAAGATATTAAAGTATTTTCTCTTTCTTAATTTATGCGAACAAACGTAAACTAAGTATTGTCTAACTTAAAAGCGAGGTCAGTGCCCTTATTCTAAGAAAACCGTAATGATAGTTTTATTACAGTAAGTAAATATAATCCTTAAAAACAAATATATGCAGATTAATTTGCTTAAAATCCGATACAGTCACCCGTCCACAGAGACATCTAAAATAAACACCAAACAAAGTTTTATTAAAATGTCTACGCGTTTCGTTTACGTGGTCAGAGTAAAAACGAACAATAAACTTTTCCACTACAAATACGACTTACGATACGCCCAGCGCCATCTATGAACGAGTAGCAGAACTCACACGCTCGTGGTTTGAATCAAAGTATGATATAATTTACAAAAAGATTTATTTTACAAAAAAATAATTATATTTAATAATCACTAGCTGTTATGCTATAAACGAATAGTGTAAAAAGTGTACCTTTATAACAGGCGAAGGAAATAAATTCAAATGACCTTGCTTCATTAATGCGTAACATAAATTATACATGAGGAACATTATCATTGTTTGAGGTTTGAACTGCTTTTTCACATCGTTCAGTTCTGTAATGATCGCTTTGACTCGACACCTGACGTTTACTTTTAAACATAGTATTCAAACAAGATTACGAGATAAAACGTAATAAGATTATAAAAAAGTCCTTGCTAATTGTTATTTTATTTTATCATATAGTGTTGTAATTCAATGAATAAAAATTATTTAACTTTTTACTTAACTTTCGATATCAATCTTAATTTTAAACTTTAAAATCTAAAATTGCAGCTCAATACAATTCTAACAATGAGACATGATAGAAAATGTAGACTATTCTAACAAATTGCCTTAAATTTCCACCGTCACAAATATTTCGACTAACACAAAAAAGCCTATTCATAACAATCTAATCATGTACAAAAAAAACATCTTCTACTGGAGCCAATATTTTTTTACACTGAAAATGATGGGCAAGCAGCGCTGATAATTCATTTGTTTTATAATTGATCCCAATAGTAGCGGAAACCTGCCTATGTCAGATGAAATTCTGCTGCATGTAACCCGCATTGCAGCAGCATAGTGGAAAAAGCTTCAAACTTTCTTATTGAAAAAAGAGAAGGCAATTGCCTAGGCGAGGCTTATTTACAGGTTTATATATTATTAACTCACTCAAGCTTACACTTTTGAACAGACCAGATATATCTTTCTACCAATGGTATTGAGAAGAGCTTAGCATCTTACTTATACCTCAAGTATAACTATAAATTTATATATCTCCCTGAAATGTTACCGTACTTCTTAAGTCAACAGACTTGCAGATAAGTTAGTTACTTTTGCTGCAACTTTCCACAGACGGTCGGTCTGCAGATGATTGTAACTTCAACTTACTACGGAAAGATATCGAAACGAAGGAGGCAGTTTTGTATACTTTCTAAAGCTATAAATCTTGTATGGTTTTACATTACAATTATTAATATAAATTCCTACCTATATTAGGTTATTACATTATATACAGAACCTCTTTTTAAATTAATTTAGGAAGGCAGGCTAACGAAGTTATATGATGGTTGAGAGTAACCTTCGCGCATAGAAACTATCAGAGCCAGCACAACCACTTGTAATCATCAATTAAGATACACCGAACCTTGAGATCTAAGACATATGCCCTTGTGAATACTTCCAGGGTTTCACTTGCCTTCGAACAAGTTCTGTTAGCTTACTTTGTATTGATGTTTGTTCATTTCTTACTACCTTTAAATTTTTTAATTTAATTTAAATCAAATTATTGTTTAATTATAATACTTGTTCCGGTATAAAATATATATATTTTATCCGATCGAATATTCGATCCGTGGCAAGCCGGCACGGGCAACTAGTTTAGAATTATATTATATTAAAAAAACATTGTAATTTTTATAAGCTGTCGTTGACTTGGTACTAATAATCGCACTACTAGATACAAGACCTACTAAGTAGACCTGTATAGTGAAGGAAGTAAATAATGTTCTACACATACACACAGGCGTACATACGACCCGAGTTCAAACTAACAATATTTCCATGTCAAAACCCATTTCCTATATAACGCGGTACAGTTACGTGCATTGTCCCCATCGATCTGCGCCCGCGCACCCGACGCGCCGCACCAACCGTGAAATGAACAAAATATCGCAGCTGCGTTATATGCATAAAGAGTCCTTCGTAAACAAAGGGTATAACATATATGAGTATACATATGACTTTTAAATACTAAACACTTATACACAGTGATAACTATATTCATACATTGTAGTCGGTCCGTCTGAAGTGCCTGCTTCCGCTCCTGGGTTGTGGATTCGATTCCCGCCCTGAGTCTGAGTGTATTATGTATTTATTTAAATTGTATATGTAAATATGTACATCAGTTTGATGTTAGGTAACTAGTAACTATAAAACAGGCATAAACTATTAAGCCTACCTTACGACAAACAACCGAGTGCGTAAAAAATACTTATAATATTAATTAGTGAATTAATATTAACTAAGGGCATATATATCATGGACTTAAAAGTGACACTGTGTTCGCACTTCAAGCGTAATCTCTAGTTGTATGTCTATTTTCTGTATTTTACAGACAAACAATTATTTTTATTAGCCTATCGTTTTAATTCATTGAATAACCTAGCACCGACTTATATCGGATGTTTGATTCATTAGTAAGTTTTCCATTATAGGAATATAGTATACATGTATATTTATTTGTTCAAAATGAATACTAAGCTTAGTAAAATTGAGTAAAAATTAGCCTTGATTTGTTGTTTTTTTTATTTTTCAAGTACTTAACGATTTTATTTTATTTATTTAAGCAGGAAATTGTTTACAACCGAATTTCGAAAAATAACAGTGTAGCAATTAGACACTAAAATCTATGAACTACAGAGAAGAAGGTGACCGCGGCTTTCTATGTTTAACAGAAATACAAATAAAGTCCTTAGTTCTTAGATTGACATAACTATTATTATCCCGTTTAAAAAAAAAGGTTATCCTTAGAAATTAATATTCGACGAAAAAACGGTCGACAGCCGTAACAGTAAGATATACTTGAATGATAAAATACTTATATTACCGTATGAAGTCGGGACACGTGGAAAATACTTACAAGCAAATTGATTTAACGACTAAAAATATATTTTTTTATAAATCAATTAACAAGTTTCTTGTTAGAAATTAGCTTATCAATGTTTTTAATAATTTTACACAACCTTTTTTATATAGCAAAGGAATTTTAATAAAAAAAAAATATTCGAACTATATAAAGTATTTGTTCCACTAATTATTACTTTTAAGCCATTTCATAGTAATGGACTATCGGGTTAATGTAAAAAATGAAGTATTTCATTTAACGCAATATATCTTATCGTGGTGTTCCTATTAAGCCCGCAATGGCATGGCGAGTCACAGTATAAGGTAATGCAGCTGTCGATGCTGTATAAAAACTCCAGAGTAGCTTACAGCGCCAAATTATTTTTACTTTCTTACATAACACGAATTTTTGAATCATAATACGATTATTATTGCGTTTGTGGGTTAAGTTATTCATAATTAATCAATAGATTTCGAATTTTACCCGCAGCCATGGTTTTTGCATATTTATTTATTGTCATATTTTGAAAAAGGAATTAGGCGTGCAAATGGATCCTTCTAGTGGTACGTATTCTTTGCCCTTATATCATCAATACGCAGCCTATAGTATACCATATACATATAATATACCAAAGATATTATTTAGCTTGTGTATTTATTATTCTGGCTCACTCTTCTTACAAACCGGCTACTTCGCTTCTATCACCATAAAGTAATACAGCTAATATATTGTAAAGTTTTAAAATCAAATTCACATTAAAATTTAGACAGTCCACAAAACTGTACGGCCTATAATTTTCAAAAAAAATCTAAAAAAGTTAACTAGTAATTAAATTCTTTTACAATATGTATTAAAAATGCTGCTAATTTTACAAACTTATATAAAAAATATATTTAAAAAAAATGTTACAATCTCGTGACCTTTAACAAACAGCCAGACACAATAATCACTGAGCATGAGTCTCTATTACTTAAAAAAATACATCAAGAAAATACAACATAAATGTATGTCATTTAAAGTAACAATGAAGATAGGCGTGTATTCAGTGCGCCGGCGCAGGCGGCGATTTGTTGGTAACGCGAAGCGTGAAATGAAGGTTCTACAGACAGACGCCTGCCGGCACAATGGTGTTGTTTTGATACACTTTTCTACAATACACCTACCTATACATGTCTAATACGTATATATGACTAACATAATCTAATACTAGCTATTGTCTTTGAACCCTTGCTACTGTGATGCTCTGCAGTAGATTTCAAACGAATCTCAGATATTGACACACTAGAAAGCAACCAGTTGTTATCCTTCATTGCCTAGTAAGAAATGAATTTTAAACAGAAAATTGGAAAAACTAATCTATCATACAATTTTCTGTATAACCGCGTAATAATATGGCAAGTGAGATAATTCACCAGCGACTGTTCACCAGCTTCCTCGTGACGTCATATATCTCCCACTCGAATGCTGTAATATTCAATATAATATATTTGAATAATATACTATAAAAAGTATAAAATTATATTAACACAGGGACAATGAACTTTAATCTTTATCCTAAATGTCATTAGGCGAAGGGCTTTATGTATGCGTATGGAGGTAAATATGAAGTAATTAAAGTGCTCACTAAAATTACTGTTCACAAAACCCTAGACGAATTTAAACTTTAAAGCTTTATAATAAGACTTAGTTCAATTTGTAAAATTAATAATTTTTTCGATGTAACGATTGTCTCATTGTCGAGGGGTGGATATAAACAACTAGTAAATAATGGTGACATAATTACATATTTTATATAACAAGTTGTAATCAATTATTGCTTCTCGTAATAATAATATATTGTTATTTGTGATCTTACGTTAGACTTTCGAATTCCCTTTAACATATTTTGAACAAATTAGGAATAGTTACGCCTCAATACATTTACAACAATATTATGTTTACTGGTGGTAGAGCTTTGTGCAAGCTCGTCTGGGTAGGTACCACCCACTCATCAGACATTCTGCCGCAAAACAGCAGTACTTGGTATTGTTGTGTTCCGGTTTGAAGGGTGAGTGAGCCAGTGTAATTACAGGCACAAGGGACATAAGATCGTAGTTCCCAAGGTTGGTGGCGCATTGGCGATTTAAGCGATGGGCAACATTTCTTACAATGCCAATGTCTAAGGGCGTTGGTGTCCACTTACCATCAGGTGGCCCATATGCTCGTCCACCTTCCTATTCTATAAAAAAAAAAGCTCCCAAGGTTGGTGGCACGTTAGCTATGTAAGCGATGGTTAACATTTCTTAAAATGACAATGTCTAGTGGTCACCAAGACCACCTACCATCACGTGAACCATATGCTCGTCCGCCTACCTATTCAAAAAAATGTATATGTGTGTGTATGGACGATACTATTAGAGATTTTGATAGATCTAGAGAAGAATAAGGCCCTCCAGATCGATTTCGGCCACGGCGGCCAATCTCAAGAGAGATTAACTAACTGCGCAGGACATATTATAGTGCACAAATTGTGCGCGCAAACACAGGTGCACGCTTTACCTCCTAACTCTCATAATCCAATGAGACGGCTATACGACACGACCGGAAAGAGTTCAGGCAAAGGACCAACGGATTTACGTGCTTTTCGAGGTACGGGACACACTACCAACTTCCAGACCCCGGGCTGCTATTGAGAATTTTCGACAGAAAAACCCAATAACTTTTTACTGGCCCGACCTGGGTTTTGTACCCAGGACCTCCAGGTCTGCAGCCTTACATCTAGCCACTAGACCTTGTTGGCAGTCAAATTATGTAACAAAGATAATTAATAACTAAGAACTTTAGTTAACATAAGTCTATATAAATATGTATATATAGTTTATAAATAAGTCGGTGCCTCCCATCGAGTCTTAGCATGGCTATTTTATCTTTTTTTTATATTCGGTAAAATAATGTAGTTATGTACTCTTGACAAAACAAATACATTGTGTATAGATAGTTTGATCCACGAAGTCGTGGTATATAATTTTATATCGTACATAATATATAATTATGTAAAGTTTCATTCATACTGTCATTTTTGAAAATGTTTTAAAAATGTTTACTAGATATGATGAATAAATATATTTAAATTGTGTCAGAAAGTCAGAATATCTAATGAGTAAGTCCCTACCATCAAATAGTATCTTAATTCTCATAATAATAGTATATATTTTGTATCTTTTAGTCTTAAATAATCTTAAGTAATCTTTAGTTTCGTATATGTGGAAGTCAATTTAGTCCCTTGCCTCAGATTGCATGTAAAGCCGTTGTCAAATTTACCGTCCCACCGAATCATCTGACTAGGGGAAATGAGAGAAAAAGTCAGGGAAAACAGATGGTGTTTACGCATATACTCGTGCATTACAATACATCCTGCGCAGTTGACTAGTATCCCTTGAGAACAGCTGCCGTGCCCGAAATAGTTCAGGAAACCATGAAGTAAGTGTAACTACTCAAACACACTATATCCGGTCACTGATAAAACTGTTATTCATGTAACGTACGTATATGAGTCTTGAAAACTCTGTTCTCCAATAGTGTGTTCTCTATTTAAAAAAAAGAAATGAAAACTTTTATCATCGAAACAATACACGATCGAATCAATTCAGTGTCAAATATATCCGAAATGATATGATAGTAGTTCTGTATACATATACATAGGTATGAGTAAATCCGGGTGTTTGGTGAATACAATTAAGCGATCCCCGCAATCCGTCGAATTATAAATTCCATGGGAAAAGCGACAGGTGGCGACGTAATCGCATGAGTTCGAATCATACCGCCGGCCGTAGAGTACATGAGCTCAGACCGGCTTTTAATAAACTGATATTGTCTAGTCAAATACTACCTACGCATATCATATAACTGTAGAACGGTTCAGTAGATGTTTTATGAGAAGATCAATTTTAGATTGAATTATGATCAAATCATTGATATATAAGCCAATAGCTGCCCGGCCTGACTTGGTACGGGTTAAGCTTTCAGATTTAAGAAAATTTATTTCTCTAAAATAAATATTACATTAAACATTCACTTAACAGAGAGTTTGTTAAAATTAAGACAAAACAAAACATCGGAAAACAGCTTAAAACGTATGTATATAATAACCTTATCTATGTACTATTATAAAAACTAAAATAATTACTGGTGGTAGAGCTTTGTGCAAGCTCGTCTGGGAGGGTACCACCCACTCATCATATATTCTACCGCAAAACAGCAGTACTTGGTATTGTTGTGTTCCGGTTTGAAGGATGAGTGAGCCAGTGTAATTACAGGCACAAAGGACCTAAAATCTTAGGTTCCAAGGTTGGTGGCGCATTGGCGATGTAAGCGATGGTTAACATTTCTTACAATGCCAATGTCTAAGAGCATTTGGTGACCACTTACCATTAGGTGGCCCATATGCTCGTCCACGTTCCTGTTCTATAAAAAAAAAACTTTTGTGTATGTTAGTATACATATATTTATAATGAAAAAATTAAAATTTCGAAAAATCTATTTGTTAGTTAATGCTTAAGTTATAAAATCAATAATAATGTTAAAAATTTCAGCATTCGAGACCCAGTAGGTTTGGCTGTGCGTTGATAGACAATCGTCACCAACGATTTTATAAATGTTCAACTCTTTGACCTTGGGTACTTTTTAAATAACTCAGTTTGGTGATAGCTTATACCGGGTATTGTTTTAAATAACCAATACATAAGCAAATCAACAGTGAAAAGCACATAATAACCGTAAATTGATTTTTCTAGAAGTCTTTTTAATTTAAATAATTATCAAATATAATATATAATAAAATAAGAAAAAAAATTACAGAAATACCTCTAACAACTTTAACAACAATAACAATTAATATCACCCGGAATTTTTTATTTAATTTTCTTTTCTACATTGTAAAAAGTGCAAGAAGTGCAATTTTGAAACGCAAACAATAATATTTGCATGAATGATTTTTTTTATATAATAAAACATGTAACACCCCTTCCGGATAATTTAATGCAAACGGTTTTTTTCATATTACTAAAAAACCCGTAAGTGTACATAATTTTTTTACTGTAGTTATTTCAGCTTATAATTACGTTATATTTTATGGAAGGATATTCGATATGTTTAAAACCACCAATTACTTACTTCTAATGATATAATTTGCGCCTCAAATTAACACTAAGGTTATGTACATATATTTAATGTTAATATCTGGCTTGTAATATAATATTTTTCCGATGTGTTCTCGACACTTAACACATGAGCGGTTCCATGTTCGTAATTTCAGAGTATTAAAGTATTAACGTAGCGCAACGTGAACAGTATCCTACAGATTATTCGCATATGCAATAATTATTTTTAGCCCGTTTCGAAATGTATAGCACAGTGGATGGATCAAAGCGAACCTCGTCAAAATATAATAAACTGAATAATCTTTTCATTTTTTAAATGGTAATTTTTTACTACCCACCTCGTACTTTGCGGTGAAGGATAAACGTCGTGAGGACATCGAAAACGACAAAATATGACACGTAATAAAAAACCTGAATTGAATAGTAAATAAAATTTTAACAATATATTAAATTAATGATGTTAAATAATTTTAACTAATAGATAAATTGAATAGAAACTTGTGAATAATGCTATATAAATTAAAAGAAATAAAACTATCACCAAGCATGAAATCTACAGCTAAACATTTTTTGTTCTAAACGACGCTGTCTCGTTTGAGCACTACGTGATGAAAGGCCTACCCATTTTTAATATAAAATTATGACACTCATTTACCACTAAAACATTAAATACAATTGTAGAAAAATACTACAACTTCAAAAATTGTCTACAGGTATGCATTGACTAAAAACTTAAAAAGAATATTTAAATACTCACGAAACCTAATCAGTTAGTTTTAGGGTCGGTGTTAGACAAAGCATCATAAGGTAATCTGATAAAATATAAATAAATCTTATAATAACAATGAAACGTTTTAAAGTAAACGGAATCAGGATTAACTTATTACCTTTTTTACTGCAGAATAACTTTTAATGATATAACAAACCATCATCCGGAGCGACCTGAGTGAAAACACAGCGAAGGGTGACACAGCATAGTATTTGCGCAGCGCGAAATGAAATAACAACCCACAGATAACACATATCTACCGCCATTGTTTTTAGTTTGGACAGCGAGCATTATGAAATATATCCGTGGCTATAATACAAGTACCTCGCTTGACTCGACGTGAGCCTTGATTATTTAGCTTGATTATTTTTAAGATTTGTATTGCTTAGATATATTTATTTATTTTAATTTAAAGGCAGAGTATTTTAAATTAATAAGAAAAAAAAGTGAAATCTATAACTGTTTTACATAATGTTATTGAATCAAATATTTCACTCGATGGTAGGACTTTATACAAGTCCTTCTAGGTAGATAACATTTTTGAATGCATTGACAACTAATAAATTAATGCGTAAATAACCTAATGAAATGTTGACTGACGGTCTAGGCCCTATGTCCTCATAAGTATATTTATTATTTAGATATATTGTCTAGTGTCATGGACAAGACATACTGAAAATCTCGAGTTGAATCGAGCAACGAGGATTTCTGAAATACTTAATTTGTATTCTTTTCGTGCTCAGTATTGAAGAACATTGCTAGGAAACAGTTATCAGACAGATGAAGTTATACCATATGTGTATTCACCAACCCGTACTGGGGCAGAGTGATGGAATATGTTCAACCCTTCTCCTTAGAGCTCCTTAGAGCCCAACAATGGGATATTTACGAGCTTTTGCTGTTATGTCTTGTGAGTTATATGTTTTATCTGTGTAAGAAAATAGAATTTTATGATTATAATGTAACTTTTTGTGTAAGTAATTGTTACCGTTTAATATCGTTTTTATATAATTCAGTTAAACATCGACGTTTAAAAAGTTAAGAGCTGTTTCTTATTACTATTTATAGCAGAATTACTCATGCACACATTAAACAACTGTTTTTTTTATCTTACGTGCGTAGTCGCATCTATCGCGCGCATATTTAGTGATGTATGTTTTATCGATAACTAACTTTGAATTTCGTCTAGATCTAAAGTTTTATAGTTATGAAACAAAACAATTTATTATTCAGTTATTCTGAAGTTTGATGTTTGTGAAAAAATATGTTCTTCAGTAAAATGCTCTTCAACATGTTCACATCAATAGGGTATTTCTGAAGATAATTTTAAATTTCTGATATTATTGTTAGTGTTGTTCCATAAATTATATGCACACTAATACAGATTATTTACAGTATTTTTGAGTATTGATTCTCCTGCTTACTTAGCTAGTAATTTTTCTTCCAGTATAATTTATTATTTAATACCTTTATGACATGATAATAAGCATTCGAGCGCATTCGAGCGCATTTCGAACATGACTTTCTGATTGTCTGCGCTACACGATGAAAAAAACATGAATACAAGCTAGTTTTATATAAAATTAAAAATAAAACATCGATATATCGATAAATAATTAACACCAACAATTTCAAAGTGGATTTTTCGTCCCGTCGCGTTTAGAACTAGTAAACATTTTCGACGTGTTTACGATACAAATTTACGAGCGTAAATCGCAAGCTATTACAATAAAGTACAAATTTACGCATGGCGAAATATGCCGTATTCATTTATGTACATAAGAACGTAAACTGCATGATTACTTTTTCACATTAATAGAGAATTGACCGTTTGTATAAAGGTAAGTCGAGTCGACGTAACACGTCACGGTTACATGCATGATAGAAAACAAATGCAAGTAGAAAATGTTCCTTTAAAGGCATCGCCACACTCTGACCGATCATCTGTTACGTACAGAGTTTGTGATTTAATATTGGATTCGTGGTTCAGCTATTTGTTGAGTGTGTTTTTCTTTGATAAATGCCGAAATAAAAGGTGGTAAGTTCCAAAAGCCGAGGTGGCCCAGTGGTAAGAACGCGTGAATCTAAACACCACTGAATTTTCATGTGCTTAATTTGTGATTATAAATCATCTCATGCTTTTCGGTGAAGGAAAACATCGTGAGAAAACCTGCATATGTCTAATTTCACTGAAATGCTACCACGTGTAATCCACCAACCCGCATTGGAGCAGCGTGGTGGAATAAGCTCCAAAACCTTCTCCTCAAAAAGGGAGAGGAAGCCTTTAGCACAGCAGTGAGACAAACACTGGTTGTTACGGAAGTTCCAAAAACAAGATACATTTTTAAATCAAAGCAATAGTAGTGTTCAAACATACGATAGGCAAAGTGAAATAAAAAATATCCATTAGTTAAAAAAGCTGTTAAAAGAATTTTCGAATTAATTCATTTAAAAGTGACCACTGGTTGGAATTAGATTTTTCCAAGAAAAAACCAAAAACGGCTTAGCAGTTACTCTTTTTTATCTGAAATATACATATAATAATCACATATAATTAAATCTTTATATAAATTGTACGAAAATCAACTAATAAATCAAGTGTATCTATTTAAAAAAGCATGACGCTAGTACGTTTTAAAAATGAAATGTTGCACAAACTCAGCAAGAAGCTCTGGTTGGAGGATTTTGGCAGGTTTCTTTTGGTGCCATTAACTTACCAGTTATTCTATAGCCAATCAGCAATATGTATTGGTAGTGTAACTAGAAGCCCTACACACAACATCTTAACTCCCGTGGTTGGCGGCGTATTGACATGGCGGCATTTAAAAGTGGTATATATAATATAATGCTTTGCAATGCTAACGTCTAGGAGTAAAAGAACTTACTTATTAAGATGGTTTATTTGCTCGCATGCTTTCATTATTTAAAAAATGCTGTCCTTTTTAAAATCACATATTATCTTTTCACCAATCAGTAGTCCCTCCTAATAAGTCGAACTAGAATATAATCATTATTGTTACAGCAATAAATATGAGATTATCATATAAAGGTGCAACAAAGATAAATAGCGACTCGTTTATGGGTTATAAATCAAGTCGCCGTAATAGAGGAAGCTGAATACAGTGAAATATGCATATACATATAAAAACAATACGTGGTGTCTGTAAGTTATAAAAATAACATTTTATGACAATACTTGTAAAAATACACAAATATTAATTTCAAAAATTTATAATATTTTTATAAGAACACTGAATTTTCATGTGCTTAATTTGGGATAATAATTCATCTCGTGCTTGATGGTGAAGTAAAACATCGTGAGGATCAGCTTGTCTAATGTCTAATCTCACTGAAATGCTACCACTTGTGTTTTCAACCAACCCGCATGGTGCAGCGTGGTGGAATAAGGTCCAAACTTTCTCCTCAACGAAAGTCCTCCTTAGTCCAGCAGTGGGACATCCACAGGCTATGGGACTGGGACTGTGGTTGCTTTTTTAATAAGAATTAAGATGTCCTAAATTTGACTCCATGATAATGGAGTCTTAATTAATCTTTACATTTCGTCTCGTGCTCTCAGGATAACACAGTAAAAAAACTTGCAAATGATTTCACTTATCCGCAGCGAAGCAGCTTAATGGAACTAGCTCATAACCTTTTCAAAGAGGTAGATATATAAAAATAAAAAAAACAAACATAAAAAATCTTACATATTACTTATAATGTTTTATAAATAATTGTTTTTTTGGTTCCTGATTACTAATACTAATGATACTTATTTCAACCACAGAGGTCTTTCTAAACGGGTTTTAGCCGATTCCAGGCTGGAGCCTGAAAAACTTTCTGCCTGGAGGCAGAAAAACAAAAAAAAACAAATAAACTTATAACCTCCAAGTATAATATTAGTAAAGAACTAGAAAAACATAGCCAACCTTAGACATACGACACCGCGAAACGCAATTAGTCTGATCTATAGTTTAAACTCGAATTAATCGAAGTCGTAGGCGTAATGTAGTCGTTTCAATATCTAATAGTCAATATCACAGTAATTACAAGGGCGCATGTTTACGTAAAAGTTGTTCTTTACAATGTTACTTCTTGTTAGCCATGATTTCCTAGTACTTCTCGAACTGGCCCACGCTTTAAATTTTATCTTAGTTTTATTAATTCACCTTAGTATCTTATCCACGAGCCTTCATATTTAAATCTATCACAGATTCGAAATGTAGGTCCTACCCGGAGAAGAATAGAAAAATAGATTATTTTTTTATAAAATAGACAATTGGCCTTGCAACTGGGCCTCCCAATGGGAAGTGATCACCAAGAGTTATAGTCTCACAGTCGGATGGGACGGTAATCTGACAAGACCACAGAAAGTTCAGATGCAAAGCTTTATGCGTTTTTTAAGGCCAATAAGTAACACTGGCAGCTTACAAACTTCAATCACTTGCTCATATGTATAGAATATTTTGCCATATAAGCTAGTCTAGATTAATGTAACAGCATTACGATGCCCCATGCCCCATGTCTTAATTACGTCTTAATTATATTATATGTACACATACTTATAAAATAATAATATGAAATCTTGTATATGTACATATATGTACGTCTATATTGTGTTTATCGAAAACGGATACAATGATTTTGCACACATTTTTTATTTAGAATAAGGTTATGATTTTAAAGTTTAAATAAGAATATTACAATATACCTTTTCTAATGATATATCTTTTCTAATACGTGATGAAAATGATTAATATAAGATAAAAATTAATTCACCATAGTAAATCAACAACAGCGCCTTTCACTTTCCCTTCAAGCGCTGTGTATTTATTTAATAAAAAACTACACACTATATTGTTGATATGAATCATTTCAGTCCATAAACATAGAACTTGTTAACAACTCGACTATAGTGCCATCTATCATATATAAAGGTGTATAAATACATATGTGTAAAAAATTCAAAAATATTTTAACATTAACAACCTCTGCATAGCGATAACAATGGTGTTTCTAACTGCCACTAACTGTTTATTATCTTTAGCTAATGACATAACAAATATTATCGCAAACTACTCCATATACTAATAAAACAAAGCGTTAGTGCAACCGAACGATGCTTGCATATATGCAAATATATGCTAATATATGTATCTCGTGATCGGTGGACCCACTTCCTTCCGCCGCTAATTATGCGTACGCGCCGAATGATGTCGAATCGCCCCCCTTTTTACACTTACTTCGATTTCAGAGCTCGCTTGACCTCTGGACTGTTCGTGAAATCGTTACAACCTTATAACAATATCATAAATATTGTAAGTAATTATAAGCAAGTATAGTCAATATTATAACAATAAAATAGTAGCCACAGGGGTAAAATAACTAAAGGAATTTCGTTAATTTGTGGCGAACTTATGGTAAATACAAATGTTGTGAACTTAGATATTATTGTCTACATATATATTTGAAAACATTATACAAAAATATTGAAAGCATATTTGTATATACTGACTTTAAGTAAAACTCCTATCGATAGATTTTAAAATAAAGTTATTAAAGATTTCTCATTAAAGAGTACCTTTATGTACAAATAAACAGTCATATAGACTCTTAGGTTTACCAATATTTACTAAGTTTGTAGTGTATCGTAATGCTTTTATTAATTATAAAAATGTTGCCAAAACAAATTGACCAACTGAATGCTGTGTAGTTGCCGGTAAAATGAAATAGGGCAATTACCTCACAGCTTATGGGTGTTATTAGCGAGTAAGGAATTTAATAAAACAAACATCTATCAAATGCAAAAAAAAATTAGTCTAGCTCTAGATTTAGCCTGCGGTAGCAAAAGCGGCCGCAATAGTTTGCTAAATCTTTTTAATACACTTTTTTTTTTTCTTGCAGTTTAATAACATGTCAGCAAATACACGACGACGGCGATGATGATGAATGATGACGACATGGCAAACCTAAAAAAGGTACATGTTAAGAAAAAATAATCTACAAATAATTCACTTTAGACTTATAAAATTGGAATATTAGCTTCGAAGCTGTTTTTTATTCTATTGCAGCTGTCAATCGAGATAGATCATAAATAATCTGTAATAGATAGCCTGGACACTTTGCTATCCGCGGCTAAATGCCGAGGCTCCGTGACAACATACAATTTACTCAATTACTGGTTAATCTTTAACATAGTAAGCAGCAATATACTTGCAATATATCTAAAAACACGTTTGTGAAGTAGATGATAAATATATTTTGTACCGTACAATTTTTTACTACTCGTTTTTTAATATCTGTTTTTTAACAAGAGCAAATTAGAAGACGAATAACCTTTCTCAATAAATTGGGGTACTTTTATTTGGTGATAGGCTTTGCACTCATCATATATTTTACCACCGGACACTTAGTTTTGTAAAACAATTCCGGTTTGAAGAGTAAGTTAGCCCGAGTAAGCCAGAATGAAGCTGAATTAAATTCCAAAATTCTAAAAGTAGTTAGCGTGTTTTGATAGTAGTGGTAATACTGGGTGTATTATAACAGTCAATGTTTTTATGTAAAAGTCTAGATTCCAACGATTAGTCTATCACATTATACACCTACATTATAAAAGTCTACTTCAATAATCAATTTGATTTTATATTTCGATTTTATAATATCTACTCGAATTCGATTCTGGCGCGACCCTTCTTATGCCACAAGCGATTATCTCATAATAAAAACATATATTTATGTAACAATAATTACCCTATTTATAGTAGAGAATAATAAGAAGTTTTAAAAAAACACTTAACGTACCTACAAATTGAAAGGCGTCGTTTTAGCGTAGAAAAAATATATATTTATAAACAAATTTTCGAAACTTAATTACTTTCGGATTACAGCACTATGCTATATATTACACACGAAAATTTCCCTAAATACCATTTTAATACGGTCAGTTATTCCATAAACTAATAATCTAATAAATGTCATAGCGTGTTTTGACATTGAGGGCGATAACAAGGAGCATGTCACGGTAAATAAGTAAATAACACCGCGGAACCGAAACTGTTAACAATTAAGACATGACGGTACCGCTAAGGCAATTGCGTGTGTGAAAATTAACCCCATTTTAATAGGGAGTATGATTTGGATTTTATAAAACATTGTTTATTAGGGGCAACGTGCAATATATAATACACGCTCAAATTCATTATTTTTAATCGACTTCAAAGGAGGAGTTAGATTTTCTGATTCGTTTTCAAGCTAACTGAAATACTAGAAAATTATCAATTCACCTTTTTTATGTCTATATAAGTATTACTCTATATATCACTTCGATTATAAATTATTTTCGAAATCCTGTTTTTATTAATACTATTTGGCTTATTATCAGCTTACCGCCGTCCACTGCTGGACGAAAGCCTCCCCCATAGAACGCCAACCATCCCGATTTTGGGCAGCCCGCATCCATCCCGTACCTGCCACCTTTTTCAAATCGTCGGTCCATCTTGCCGCAGGGCGTCCTACACTACGTTTGCCTAAGCGTGGTCTCCACTCCAACATGTGTCGGCTCCATCGGCCATCGATGCGTCTGGAGACATGACCAGCCCACTTCCACTTCAGCGTGCTAATTCTACGCGCGATGTCGGTGACTTTAGTTCTCTGGCGAATGTCCTCATTTCGGATTCTATCTGCCAGAGAAACCCCAAGCATCGCACGTTCCATAGCTCGCTGAGCGACCTTGAACTTGTGGACCAGTCCTACAGTGAGTGTCCACGTTTCGGCGCCGTAAGTCATAACAGGCAGGACGCACTGATTATATACCCTGGTCTTAAGTGACTGTGGGATCGACGATTCAAAAATATGACGCAACCTCCCGAATGCTGCCCAGCCCAAACGTATTCTTCTTTTGACCTCCTTCTCAAAATTGTGCCGGCCAAGTTGTATAGTTTGGCCCAGGTAGATGTATTCCTGCACAACCTCGAGTGGAGAGCCATTTACGACAACCGGTCTCGGGGATATATGTTGGTTGATCATAATTTTGGTTTTTTCTAAGTTCATCCGCAGACCCACCTGTCTTGAAGAATCGCTTAGGCTGTTTAGCATCTCTTCCAAATCTTGCAGAGTTTCCGCCATGATGACAATGTCGTCAGCAAATCGCAGATGTGTAATGTGTAGGCCATTTATATTAATGCCGCGTCCGTTCCAATCGAGCGTCTTGAAGACGTCCTCCAATGCATTGGTAAAAAGTTTCGGGGAGATTACATCCCCCTGTCTTACCCCGCGATGCAATTGGATTGGTCTTGTGCTCTGATCTTGTACTTGGACGGTCATGGTTGCGGCTTCGTACAAA
Organism: Nymphalis urticae; assembly: GCA_905147175.2. NCBI lineage: Eukaryota > Metazoa > Arthropoda > Insecta > Lepidoptera > Nymphalidae > Nymphalis > Nymphalis urticae. The sequence continues at coordinate 8,567,983 of LR989987.1, read as the reverse complement.
CACTTTAACACCTGGACATACCGAAAGTCTATTAGGCATCTCTGCATCGATTCCAGAACAGCCCAGGTCTCGATGGTATCGAAGGCTTTTTCGTAGTCCACAAACACTATTAGGCATAGAGGCTGATTATATTCCTCGGTCTTCTGTATCATTTGCCTAAGTGTGAGTATGTGGTCTACGGTACTGAAGCCTTTTCGAAACCCAGCCTGTTCAACGGGTTGGAAGTCATCGAATTTTTGGGCGAGACGATTCGTGATTACCCTCGAGAACAACTTATATACGTGACTTAAAAGTGAAATGGGGCGGTAGTTTTTCAGAAGAGCTTTATCACCCTTCTTAAAAAACAGCACCACCACACCTCTGCTCCATGCCTTTGGTGTAATACCATTTTGGAGGACGGAATTAAAGATCTTTACCAGCTCTCTCAGAACTGGTGTTCCTCCCGCTTTAAGTAATTCTGAGGTAATTCCGTCCTCCCCTGGAGCCTTGTTGTTTCCAAGTTGTTCGAGAGCAATCCTAATCTCGCCCAAGTCGATGTCGGGAAGCTCGTCAGATAGATGGCGTGTCAGTCTGGCTCTTGGGTCATCCGCGCTGTGGGACTCAGGACTATACTCATCACGAGTACTATTTGGCTAGTTTATTTAAATTAAAAAATAAAAACATCCTAAAAAGTGAATAAAGGTCAAAAACTTCGTCCCCGGTTTTGTTGAATATATAAAGTGTAACATTGCTTATGTTACACTTGAGATATTTGAAAATAAATAATAAATAAAAATTTGAAAATAAAAAATATTTATTCAAAACAAATTAAAACATATACTATAAGTTTTTTGTTAATTTTTAGTTAAAGAATAAATTATTGTGTTTTATAAACACTTAAATCTCAATACTTACTGTACTTTATTTTTTTTTAAAACATACAATATAAATATAGACCTATGCACATAGAAACAGAACGTTTTAAAGAATTAAAGTCGGTTATTAAAGAACAGTGCTGTACGGTATTTCTAGGCCGTAATGGGCATGGCATAACGATTCGTAGGCTGTATTTACGGCGGTATTACCGGTAATGGCTCCTAATAACCGATGTCACCTCGGCACGCCTATAACATTGACTTTGTTTTCCTTTTAAAACTAATTAAATTTACACCACATTACATTTAGACGAGAGTCTACGTTTTGGTGTATTTTTTAAAGTGAAATACAATTTAGTACGAGCTACAAATAGTACATTTGATATATATATAAATATATATATATATATATATATATATATATATATATATATATATATATATATATATATATATAAATGGCAATTTTAAAACGAAATTGAAAGACTAGGCCCTCAGACATTAATATATAATATCAAGTAAACCTTGTTTAAGTACTCAAGACAAAATGAAAAATGTTGAAGAGATGAATTGTTATAAAGAGAGATAAAGATAGAAACTAAAATTGTAAACCATCTGTTTGTTGCACGTAATAGAAAATCATTGAATCGAATGCTGTTTATAAAATAAATCCCAGATCAAAACATATATCTCCTTAATCTTTTTACTCCACATTTCCTATCAGCTATATCCCCATATATTTAATCCACAACGTACACGCACTCACTATAATTACAACAACGGAACCAATTGAAAATGTCCCAAATCTTAACAAAAACAACATAAAACTGACAATCAGATTTGGCCGCATGATAATTCTCGACACAGGAACCGTCCACTAACTAAATATTCCCGTCCGTTTGTACTGGACGATTTCCCACGAAGAAAAATGTTAGCCAAGTCATCGGCATATGGTCGTATCGTTGCTCATACATATTTATAAAGGCGACCCTCGATTTTAACGAACAAACCAACGAACGTTATATCTTTATAGATTGCTAACTTATCAGCTAAAATTACTACATCGATTTTAGAATAATTGTTGGAACTATTACTTACATGTATCTTATATTGATTAAATGTATACTTTATTACAGAATTTATGGTGGAGTAGCTATTCAATGCCTTGTTGATGCTTTTCGGTAGAAATTGCGTTTTGAATCGAATTTTCTAAATTTAAATGAATGTTGTAAAAAGACGATTCGAAAGCTAATAATTGCCTACATTTTATTTTATTGTAGAACATGTATAATGAGCACGGTATGAATCAAAAAGTCATGCGTAAGACTCGAAGATTTGTCACAAAATAAATATTTATTATAATTTTGTAATTTTTTTTGTGTTATCATGTATAATATTTAAAAAAATAGTTTTTTATTAATTATATTTTTATGTAGCTTTTAATACTTGATTTCGCCTGTGGCTTTCTTATATCCTGTTTTTCCACGAGGTTAAAACTTACTTCATACGAAATTTAATAAAAAATCTACTAGAGGCTAGAGAGAGTTGTGAAAGCGTAACAAACAGACAGACAAATTTTAAATTTACTCGTACTTTTGCATTTATAATATTAGTATAGATTATTATTATTATTTCGAGGTATTGTATAATTGGATATTATTAATATAATGAATCTAGTTACCTTCTATTACAGCATAAATTCCATCGTTATTGCATATAATTTTATAATAATTAAACACATACATATATAAATTATGAAATAATAAAATAAATACATAATAAATTATCTCGTTACGCAAACCTTTAAAATAATTAACTCTAGACGTACCTAATGTATAAACTACTAACAAACTACTAACATACTCCTAGTAGTATCATGTAGATGTTCCTGGGCAAATTTCTCCTCTCCTCTTGGGGAAAAACTTGGAGCTCATTTAAGAACGCTGCTTCAATGCGTATTATTTTATTAATTTAAAAATATAATAATGCTTTGTAACCTAAAAACATTAACTATACGTTATTTAATTAAAATAGTTATAGACAAAGAATAAAATATAAATATTAGAATTATAAATTCTTAACTATAATATGCGTTTTTATCTTTTGAATAACTAGGATATTTTGGGTATGTTAGGTGAGCCAAGATAGGTAAGTGAATCTTAACCGAAGCTTGCGGTTTCAACACCGAGCAAACACCGCTAAATTTTCATGTGCTTAATTTGTTTTTATAATTTATTTCGTACTCAGCGGTGAAAGAGAACATTGTGACGAAATAAGCATATGACGGATGAAAATCATACCACAAATGAATCCACCAACCCGCTTTAGAGCAACGTTTTGTAAAGCTAAATACAAATCTCAGTTAACAAATCTTATCTATCCACGTTAACAAATCTTAACATTTACTATGACTTAACCAAGCATTAACCAATAAAGAATTTCACAGGATTAATTATTCATGCGGGACATTATAATATACTCTATGACGAATAAATTTGCTTGCATTAGTGCATCGTGTATATGTGTTTGATCACGTGATTGTGTAATGTGTAATCACGAATGACAGTGTAATTTATTTATTGAAGCTGTGTTATTTCATGTAATTGTTAAGCGTATCAAATATTGATTTGCTACGAGTTTCTTGGTGATAATTTCTTATGAATATTGATAGCAATAAATATCAAAATGTATTGAAATAGATTCTTACAAGCAAATCTTAAAAAATCTTTGTTTTATAAGTTTCATTAATCTACATACCAAGAGTTCGACATACCAGCTAAAACTAGTTATTTTTTTACTAATTAAATACATTTTAGGTTTTATTTTACTGATTAAACTTAATATATAACTTACATAGCATATATAATAAGTAAGATAACTTACATAGCATGCGTATAAATTAACTAATACTTACACTAGCCTACTACTACTACTTTATCATCTACAAAATCTTGTATTGAACACGATGGCTTGTCTATAAATAATGATTTAACATAATAAATAAGATGTATAAATAATACATTTATTTACATAACAATTATGTACATGGAAGACCTAAATGTAATTACATATTAAAATTGAATAAAACTACTGTGAAAATCATGATTGCATAAACATGGTGAGATTAAATTCAATTACTGATAAAAGTATGGTGTATACAAATCTGAATTCTCAGGTTCAAGACCTAGATTGAACCAAAAAATAAGTTATTACTTACTGTCTACAAAGTCCCAGTAGCTGCGCCTGAATACTTTCCGGTCGCGTCGTATTGCCGTCGCATCAAAATATGAGAGCGAGAGAGAGATTGCATCTGTTTTTGAGCACACATTTTTGCACTATAACATCTTCTGCGCAGTTTGCTGTTCTCCGTTGAGAATGGCCGCTGAGACCGCAATCAATTAGGAAGACATCAGTGAGAGGAAAAAAAATAGAAACTCCTGTTGGAAGGACGATAATTGCACGCCAGATTTTCCCGTGATCATATTTTTACATGTTCTGGATTTAATGCCTACTCCAATTAGTTTAACATGCCATGGCCTACTCACTCAAAACAACATGATTTCAAATTCGACTATGTCGTGTAACCTAGTCAGGCCTACTAGGTCTAAAAACACGTCTTCGTTCTATGAGATATTTTACAAGTTAATTTTGACAAATATCTCGAATATTATATTTTATAATATGAAGAATTACATTCTTATTAGCTTACTATATTTTCTGTACTTGGAATGCCGTATACAATTGTATTATTAACCATACCAACGCAAGATGGATAAAAAGTTTATAAAGTATACAAATACCATTACGCATAAAAATAAAAATTAATAACGTAAAAATGTAATTCTTGTTTGATTAAAATTTACGATAAACTAACTATGTACTGTTTAACCGTTACACAACTTTACTTAAGATGCTTAAAAAATAAACATTTGAAGTAAACGATCATGGTAACATGCGCCATCTCTCGTCGAATAGCTAAATTATACAAATGTGAAAATATTAATTAACGCTTAAATTTAAATTATTCATTTATTCCAAGAATATATTATTATTTTCGTTTTCTGAACATGCAATTTAAAATAAAAATAGTTTTTTTATACACATTCTCAAATAAAACGCCGTGAAAGTAGAAACAGGTAGGTCGTGTAATATAGCTTCAATTGAGGAAAAAAAACTTAGTGTTTTAGTATATAATTTAAATTAAATTAAAAAGTTCTATATGATATGCTAAAAATAACTTAATTATTTTATTTATTTTTCACAAAAAAATTATATAAATTGAATAATAAACTCTAAACATGTTAAGTTCAATGTAATAATAAGTTATTTACAAAAACTAAACTAAAACTTACAAGCGTACTCGAATAATGAATTATTTGATTTGAGTAAAACTAATTTATGTAAAAAATAAATATTTTATTTTTTATCTGTTCTCACATTCCCAAAATTCAAATTATATAATTGATAAGTAGTTCTAAGCATACCTTAACTATACACAACATTTTTTTATGTTATGTTTTCTTTATTAATAATATTAAGTTTAGATTTACTTTATATTAAAATTAACTTTAGGTTTTTGAAATAATAAACAAAAAAAATATTTTTAGTAAATATCCGGCGTATGATAAGTGTAAACCCTCTAATTTTAAGCCTACGGTTGAGGTGTCCAATTATCAGATGGCACATTTTCTCATTTGCATTCCTATTATCATTAAAAAAAACTTTTTTCATCCAACGCGACAGACAAAAGCAATTTAAAGTCTGTGTCGAAGAAATATTACATATAATACACCGTAGCGGATCTCGGCGTTTAGTAAGAATCAAAAAAAATATCTCGATCTAACCTCGCCTGTCCAGAGCGCCGGGAGGCAGGACACCTGACGTTGATTCAACTTATAACTTATATTTTTGATTATTATATTTAAGCGTAATTTATATAATATCCATCATATATTACCCATTTTCATCTTCATTCAATTAATAGTTTTTTATTGAGCAAAGTTAAATGATATTTGGTACTTAATTATCTGCTTTCGGAAATACGCAACTCTTGATGTCTTACTTTTCCGCTGCGCACGAGATTGAAATTTACAAATTCTAATACATTTGAATTCCCAATGTTTGGTCAAGATTCACTTGTTCTAATCACTGAGCCAAACTTAACTTACGTAAAGTATAATAATTTTAAAATAAACAGTCTTTAATTTTACTGCAAAGTAATTATTGTCATAAAATACACATATTTACCATGTGTGAAATTTTTGTCGTACACTTACAAAATATGAAATATTATATTAAAATTACTGTGAGAAAGAAGGTAGGCTTCGTCCGGTGACCGTTGGGAAATAAAAAAAAAAGTAAAAACAACGGTTTTAAAAAAGCGACCCATGTGCGTCTAATTTTATTCCTGTGCTCACTGGATATGAAATGTATGCAAATTTATGCGTTGCGTCGATATGCGAGGTTATCTGGTGCCATCGATGTGGGGCGATATACAATTTTTATAGCAATCTATTTAAAAAAAATAGACCTATCATTCGTTACACCGCTATTAACGTAAACGCATGGTTGAAAATTCGAGGGCATTTTTTGCATCTATTATGTCTTTCGTTTGTTTTAACTGTATTCGCCTGATAAGGTGTTATGACAGTTTCGAAGTTGTTTTTACGGTATTTGCAAGAAATTACATATTCAACTTTATGTTCTATCAATTAGTACTATTATTTATGTATATTAAAATATCACTATCTATATGTAAAGAACATATTATGTAGTATTATCGTACGAGTAAATACGAGGATGACACGATTTGAAATTGTCATGTCAAAAACTGTTTCTCCAACTTGTGACATGGGTGGGGTAATAGGGGTAAATGTTATAATTAATAAATAAAATATTTATATTTTCTGTACTTTAGGATTATATAAATGACAGAAGAGCTTGGAGCATTCATTGATACAGGATACAAAAATATAATTGTAAATGATTATTATGTGTATATTTTTTGATTGATGAAAAAAATAACAACTGAGTTTGGCTTGACTTTAAAATTAACCTTTTAAAAGGACAATTCAAAATTGCTTCTAAGAGCCGACTTGAATAACGTCTATTTTGATTTTGAAATCCTTAATTATTGGCCTACATTTCAAACGGCACACATATTCACGCTTATTATTGAATTTGAAACTATTGACGGTGGATTAGTACTTACTTTTGATTACAGTGCTCGTTCCTTCATAACATACCATAAATAACATTTTAAAATTATTACATTTGTTCACACACATTTAGTTCACACACACACACGTTCACGACACAATTAAAGTGGAAATTCGTATTCTGTTAGTTCATCAGTTCATCTAAATATACCAAGATAAACCACTGAAATTTAAGAGAAAACTCATAGAATAATTTTTATTCCGTTACTTAAAGTCTAAAAAGTTAATTTTCGTATCCGAAGCGACTCGTCTCCGATATTTAAATGAGGGAGCGATATCGGTATCACGCGGACATTCCCAAACTTTTCAATTTATCCGCGGACGTAGAATATATTATACCGTCAAGATGAAAATTATTAAATGGAAAATTAAAAATAAAAACAAAGAGGGATACAGACAAACGGTAACTTTTTAAAAAATATTCAACAATATATTCAAATTTTTAAAACGCTCGTTTCCGCTTGTCAATTAAAAGTTTGGAGATTTAGTCATTATATTTTCCATTTTCTTTTAATATTTCGAAAAATATAAACAAATGACGTAAATTTATTATTAAACTAGATATATGCATATGCAATACTCATAACCATGTATGATATGTACTAATGGCTTTTCGCTGTTGATATATGAACAAAATAAAAATATTGTGAAAAAAATTCTCACAATGTTTAACAATCATCGACTTGTCACTAGTATAAAGTTAAAAATCATAACAGCGAATCATTTTTGATACCTGATAACCGAATCAATATAATAACGTAAGGGGGAATAACTCTCTAAAATCATAATGATTTCTAAAGCGAACATCAAACTAAACTCAATGCCTTTCAAAAGCCCTTATCGTAGATTATTTATTTATTAAAGAACACGAACACGTGGAGTATCAACATCGGTAAAACATTCACTACATGGATATCAGTTCATCCACTCGTCGACAGAGGTCGCTACTAATTACCGAGACGGCCCCTTCGCAATTAGCATAGCCTTTGATTCCGGCTCAAGTGAGCTTTTTTGCTAAACCTCCTTAATTTCCCCCGCAAATTTACGAGACACACAATTTTCGTCGCAAACGCTTCAAAAATCATGAATATGCACATTAGTACAGTCAGGGACCGGAGAGATTTCGCGTTGTCTTTTGCTTCGAATTTTTGAAAAATCTTTGTTATATTTGCAACAATTGTTAGTTAATAAGTATAGATATGTATTTGCTAATATAAAATATTTTATGACATTATATTATGTATAGGCTATAAATAATAAGACTATAAACTAATACTACTACGTTTTGATATGTCTGACAATCGTTGAACTATCTTGCGGAAAGCACTGATTCTATTTATTCATCCGGAGACCGAAGAACGTCATTATGTAATAATAATTATTAAGCTAATGTTATTCATAGATAATATTATATATTTTTTACACAATCTCAAGTTGGCCCATTTAAAGGGCTTGCCAATTTGTCTATTTCCAAATTACATAACTAAGTACTTCCTATGGTAAGTATATTGTATCATACTTAATGTTATTTAGCAAAAGGAGTATTTTTTGCTAGCAAAAAATCTAAATCTAGAAGAGCACCCTAAAATGAAGTTTTTGTGGCGACAATGCAAATTCGAAGACATTAGCGTGTAAAGATAAGAAATAGGATTAAACGACTTATTGCGGAGGCGGATCTATGTAAATTGGTTGGTTAATTAGTCGCAGACACTCTCTGATGCAATATAAGAGAAACCTGCTTAACATTAATTGTCAAAAGAAACATTAAGCCGTAAAAAATCTATGCAATTTACGGTACTAGAAACTAACGGCCTTATTTATAAACGTTGTTTAACGGGCGCTTCGTTAAACCTTCCTTCCTCTCTTTCTGACATCATTGTTAGGAAAGTTATTTACCTAATAACCCCTAAACAATATTTATATTATAAGTAAAGCTGTAAGTTTGTATGGTAATAAATCATGTTATTCGATATTCTGAAGTTAAACGTATTGCAAAATATAATACTAACATAACATATAAGTTCATAAGCTTAATTACTTGTTAAATAATTTGTTCTTGTTAGGTTCACTCCATGTTTCATATAAAAGTGGAAACTTTGTGAAAAAGTGGAAATTTTGGGAAACATACAGTTTCCCAAAATAAATAAATAAATGTTTTTCTTAAATGATCAGTGTTTTAATGACCAGTTAAAAATTAAAACAGTGCTTTGTATTGTAATACTTTTAAGTGAAAACTACAATTGCACGATGCGTAGCTCACACAGTGGTCGCAATATATAGTGGTCGCTCGTCTTGAGTGAAGTGAATAAAACAGAAGTAATACAAACTAGAATAGAAAGTTTTATTCCAAATGTTACCACTATTATAAGGTAACCTCTTATCGTCACTAGGACCATTTAACCCTTCTACACTCAACCCTTTAATTGTAGATACAAACTGGCACGTGGACTAATTTAACGAATCTAAACAAAACACAAACAATCCACAAACTCTGGAGTAAAAACAAGATAATATATAAAAACAACGCTTACAGCAACAAAACATTTCACCAATGCATATAGATTTCATCATCCTATAGTGCCCATTGGAAAACATCATCCAATTCCAACAAAACCGCTCACCGAATTTATCAATAACCACTAGCAGAAAAACGTAGTATTGATATAATAAGACGATAACAATAAAACATAACGGCATCAGAACGGTTCGGACTCTATAAATTTTCCTTTATTTTTCTTGCTCTGTCCAGGGTGCATAACAAGTGTGGGGTGTGTCTAATTTCGTAGATAGATCGGGCAGCGGTTACATGTTGAATTGTTGATAATACATCAGGCATCGGTTGTTTTTTCCAATTATTGTTTATTGAATAAATATGTGGGTATACTTTAGTTTGTTTTGATTGTTTCTCTTTAAAAGTTCATCTTTTAAAAATATCATATCAAAAAATGTGTTTGACTTATAACAATGTTTTCGTTATGCATAAAATATTGGGCTAGTATTATTATAGATCAAGCTTATTTGACTAATTGACTAGAACTTTGCGTTATTCTTTTCGGAATTGAACTAAACTTAAGGGAAACGATTTAAAGGTGGTCTTGATATTCATTTGTGTTTCTGGACCCATGACCAGGAGTCTCAGTAGCGACCATAAAACTTTACTGTTGATAATTAACCTCAATTTATTATTTCCACATTAATATCGATCAACAAAAAGATTCTTTAAATTTCGGCAAGACGACAAAAATGTTTGTATTTTTAATTTCAATAAAATACATCAAACTTTAAATAATACATTGTTGTACCTATAAAACACTGCTTAGACGAAATCATCAAAAAAACGGTCGTTCTATACTCGGATCATTTATTATCTTCCACAATATTTTAAGATAAACATTACAGAGCGATCAGAGGCTTTGATCGGTGAAGCGAAATCCCCATCTATTGACGTGTAAATAACCTTCCTGTGAAGGAAACTATCCGTGTCTGAATATATGCATTTTTATTGAACTTATAGAGAAGTGCAATAAGAATATCAATGGCTGAGAAGACAAATATTTACTGAAATAATATTAAGAGCTGGCGTAGCTCTATGTGTATTTTGTGTATGTGCTTTTTTATCTACAAAAATGGCATTTGTATGTAAAAAAATTATATTTGAAAAGATGCTATCGTTTGCGGAATCTTTTATTGGCAAGAATTTCCAAACAATTAACAATTGATATTTGAATTAATTAACGTTATTTTGAAATAATATCATAAGCATTCCGTAGTTTCCAAACAATATTAAATTATCTCCTGTTTTTCTTACGAGGTAGATTACATCTAGAATAAAGTAAACCATTTACTAGAAAACGGAGTGCTGACTAAGAAATGAGTACCTACTGCTCAGCTTTCCTTATCAAGCTATTCTTTCACTAATCTTCCAAATCTTCGTATACTGTTGCCAAATTTTCCCAAGAAAACCTCGGCCTTATTACCGTGGGTCATCAGTATGCATAATTAATGAGATCCCGCCATCTAGCGCTGCGCGGCTGAACTAAATAATCGTTGAATACGCAAGATTGATTACACGCCGAGCCTGAGTAATGGCCGGTGCAATGAGTCGAGTATTTTTATTTCAATAATCTTTGTTTAAGTCATTATACTAAATAATAAAATATATTATCTACGTATTCTCACAATTTATTATAATAAGAAAAAAGTTTTAAATTATTTATATTATGACATTGTTGATTATATAATTAAAACAAAATATTATGTAGGCGAAGTGCCTCACGGGTTAATTTTTATCTACACACATTAATTATAACAGATAATATCTTAAGTCAAAATATTTAAAACTTTAATCATTATTATATACCAAATAATGTATGTATTTAGATATGCTTAGACGTAATTTAATCTGAAATAATATATATTTCTTATTTTTAATTTTGAACGACTAAATATATAACAAATATAACATTAACAAAGTTCCTTATTCCCAAGAAACATAATTAAATCACGAATTTATCATAACGACGACATAACCGCGGCTATTACTCCAATGTTGCTACATTGTCTCCCTTAAACTTTACCAGAGGTAACATTACAATACACCCTACAAAATGCAACTATAGTCCTACGACGTTCAAAATAAAGGTTATAATACTTTGACATAGAAGTAAAACGATTGTAGTATAAGTTGCCGCGTTATACGTAAGGGGTCTATAAGTAACAGGCAAGAGATGTCGCTAGTGGTCGATTTATCACCGCTCTCGTGACAAGTGGCCCGTCCGCGACAGACGCCAAGAAGATGCTTTTTACTACCCACCTACAGTTTTGGGATTAGGGCCGCATAATTTTCATGGCAACTGTATAAAATTGTCTCTAACTGGCTCCTTTGGATAAAACACATAATTTGATAATAATATTAGTACTAATGTTGCTAGTTATTTATTTTCATATTTTATTAAATATAGCATATATTTATATCGACGTAGATAAGGTAGAACTCCATGTCAGCTCGTGAGCGTGACAGGTACATATCGTATATATTATATATTGATGTTCGATCTATATCAATCCAATTTCCTTACCAAAATCAAAAAGATACTAAGCTTATTTATATATAAAGCTAGCAACACCAAAGACCACTAATAGAACTTAACTAATTCAATATAAATATTATATTATTACAGATTTGCTTTGAAATAAATCGAATTCAACGAAACTCATACTTATTATTTAGCAAAAGCTTCTTCCTTATTAAAAATTCTAAGTACCGTCATAAATCAAACCTAGTTTCATAACAAAAAGTGTTCGCGACTATGTAAGTCGATATTTAAAGCTAAAAACGGCGGTAGAATGTGTCTCAGTTCCAACCCTACTGTCAGACTTAGGAGACGTCTAGATATCAAATGCAGACCACACAAACGACACTATGACGAATGGGATGCCGTCAGTGGAATAGAAATGACATTAGTGGGATATGTATGAGTCAGTCGCGTGCTAGAAGACCAGGGTAGGGTCAGCTCAGATGTTAGACATATTAGTCGCAATGTGAAAAAAGAATAAAAAAGATAATTCTGAACACAGGTTTTAGGCATTACTTTCAGCGATTTCAAATAATGTCTTCATTATACATATAAGCAGGTATCACCCATAGAGCTTTTCTATAAGGACACGCTTGATACTCACACGGTGATGAATATGTAAGAAAGTTATGCGGCATTATAATAGTTACGACAATTGTAATTATAACATTTAAAGAATTCACCCATCTAAATAGCGTATTATGGTAAGTCTGTAGACTGCTATTTAAAATATTTTAAAGTACTAAACGTACGTTTACATATATAAAGGTCGCTTTTATGCAATTAGTTATACGGCATTTGCTTCATTATGTTAAACATTATATAGATTAAAAATGTTAGAAAGAGTTCAATAAACACAAATTTTCCATAAACACTCGTCTCCTGTAAGATGAGACGCAATTCTCGCTAAAAGCAATGAGTACAAAAACAAGTCAGGTGGAATGAAAGTCTGTGGTTTTTCCATGACTATTCATGGCTCTCGGATACCTTCAGGAGGGACTTCAGCAAACCTCGGTTTCGTTTAAACTAGTGCACCGGGTTTTCGACAACTAGGTAACCGATTTAAAAAGTAGCGACGACGAATAGCAAAAAATATTACAATAAACTGAATTGGACATCAATTTGGTATTTATTAAATTGTAATTATATGCATATAAGTCGGATTAAAAAATGTATTCCGTAAATATTTCAAACTTTTAGTTCCTTATTTCTAATAGTATGAATTTGTACCACATAAAACTTAAAATGAAATAATATAAGCTTTATCTTATCATTGATTTTATTAAATAAGAAATAACATCGAAGGATACTGAACGTTTTATTTTATTTAATTATTTTATCAAAAACTTGCAACGTTTTGTCATTTACTTTTGATAAAACTTAATGTAGTTCCTAATATACCTCAATGTCACATACTTACTCCTCTTCATCAGGCGCAAACGAGCGAGGTCGAACCGCGTCTCAATGAGATGCTGTGACCTCACGAAAATCGCGGCTCCACCCACATTATCATTCCTCCCCTCCCACCATTAATGTAATTGCACTCTTACGTCGAGTATTAATTAACTTTATCGGACAACTCGACCGGAAGACGCTTTATTTTATTGTCCTGAGGATAATAAATATGGAGTGGACTTGTATTATTGTTACCACATCCCCGGGAACGGAATGACAGTGCTGTTATGTGATTGTGTTTTTAAACAGATTGATTACGTAATAGTTTATGACATGAAGTTTTTTTTTATAGAATAGAAAGGCGGACGAGCATATGGGCTACCTGATGGTAAGTGGTCACCAACGCCCTTAGAGATTGGCAATGTAAGAAATGTCAACCATCGCTTACATAGCCAATGCGCCACCAACCTTGGGATCTAGGATTTTATGTCCCTTGTGCCTGGAATTACTCTGGCTCACTCACCATTAAAACCGGAACACAACAATACCAAGTACTGCTGTTTTGCAGTAGAATATCTGATGAGTGGGTGGTACCTACCCAGACGAGGTCATGCTGTTTCAGATAATATTACTCAGTTTTAAATAACATATCTGAAAAAATTACATTGATGTACTAGATAAAGTAATTTGGTTACGTACCTATACATTGTTTTTTTTATTCTATTAAAACAACCATTAAACACTAAATTCTAAAATGTTATTGTTACGTATTGGTAATGCATATAAGCGATGAAATATTTTTTCTAAGGGAAATTTGATAAACTTATTTTTAACGTGAATGGATTCGATCTCGAAGAATAGATATAAGTGAAAATCTGTCACGTTAACAGACATAGCCTATTTGAAATGTCTGTCCTTTAAGTCCAACTGCTGATAAACATATTTGGATTATCTCTTTCGAATCAGACGATCACAATAAAATAAACCTAAATAATTCTCAAGTACATAGCCGAGGAAGGCATTATTTGTACGAGCTTAGTACATAGTGGCTATGTACTTGTAGGCGGCGCGACCCAACCGCGCCAATGTTCTTTGAGATAACGATAGGGTCGACACTATGTTACCACAGTTAATATAGAAGTAGCTAATCTCTTAAACATTACATAGATTTTGCAGGAGATTTTACTTATTTACAGTTCAAGAAATTGACTTGAATTATTTATAAAATCCGACGAAGTAGATGGCATAATAATTTACATGTACAGAAAATGCATGAAACTATGATTATTTATATTCAATTATACAACCTTAGCTTACTTTAAAATTCTGGTAATAAATTGCATCGAAACATTTTATATCCTCATTTTTAAGTTATTTTAGGAAGAACGAAAAATAAAAATCCTCATTATAGTGAGTGGCTACATTTATATTTTTATTAATTTAAAAAAGAAACAAACTGTATCTTAATTTTTTTGCTGTAATGTTTGATTACATTAAGCTTTTTATTCTAAGTTATAATAATAAATCTTAGGTTTATGGCAAACTATCTTGAACATTCACTCTTTAATAGTAGTTTTTAAAATAATTATTATACATTTCACAATTTATACTTTAACGTCTATGATTATCAGCATGTTATATCGATATTATTGTTGTCCTTTGTTAATATTTTCCTAAAAATAGAACGCTAGATATATATTAACATACAGATAATAAAATTATATAATTAAATATATCATAACATCAGATAATTGATCAAAACAATACTTTCTGTAAGATTGCCGTCCCTAACGAGACCGCGTTCGCGGACACCTCCCCCGCTGTAAAAGAAAACACCCTCTCCCCACCAACCCTCCGAAGAACACTCCACAACGATTGTTCATGTATGAATTCAGCACATTAGGAGTCAAGTAGGATAAAAACAGGACGAGGAGAAAGCTTTGAAAAATATACCGAGCATCGACCATTCTTCGAGTGTTACTTTTTATTTCAACTTCGCAAAAATAAAGGGATGTTAAAAATGTAAAAATAGAGGACAGATGTCCGTCAAATGGGATAAGATCTGTTGACGTTCGGAATTCAGATTGATGTTTGTGGGTTAATGCCTTTTTATACGTCATTCGACTGGTGTATTTCTTTAGTCCGAAGTAAGCAGAATGATAAATTTTCGAATCGAGCTTACTTTGCGTCTTTTTATTGAATGATTTCTTTGTAAAAATTATAGGTAGTATTGTTTTATAATACAAATAATATTGAAATACAACATTATAATTTTTATCGCTTAAACCTTCACTAGCAGTAAAACTTATAGAAGCAAATGTACAACTACGTGTATAATATAAAAATAAAAATAATGAAGACTTACCCTGTGATGTTTTATTATTATGAATACGAGCGTCTGAACTGAATTTAATTACAAATGGCGTGCTGCTGCAATCATCTTCGAAATAAATTGGTTCAGTTAAACATTTATTTTCTTGCTCTTCTCATTAAATAAAGAATAATAATTTAATTAATTGTGTTCAACTCAACCAAGCTGGTCTAATAAGGATTGGTTGAACCGCAATCTTCAGTTAAGATTATCACGTCTACTTACCAAATTACGACTTCATTCTATACAAAACTATATTTCTTTACATCCAACTCAAATAGATTACCGTATCATACAATATGAGAATGAAGACATAAACCCCATTCGAGCCGCAATAAAAGCTTATAAAATGTTCTGTATCTAATTAAATTGAATACCTTATTACCTAGAGTGAGCTCGCACAAGGGCGGTATGATAATTCACCCACAATTCCTTTTTCACTGAATTATATTTTGTTTACTCAAGCCGTGTGTTTTTGATTAAATTTTTGTTTTGAATCATTGAAAACAATACACATATTACATCGAAACGATTTTAAGGCCATTCAAATCAATAAGTAAATGTTTATGAGTAAATATTTGTAATTTTATTAAAAATAGATGATTTCTATTTCGTGTTTTTCTTTTTTTTCTGTAGCCTAGTGCTAAAGGGCCAATATCGATAACCCTTACTTTTAGTAATCAGAATAGTAATAGTTTTTTTATAACATAAGCCTTTTTACGTAATTTTTTTAGTAATAGGTATTAATGGTGATCTCATACCGTTGTATTAGATCAACTTACGTACATAAATTTGTCATTGCTTAAATGGTTTGAACATTTTGGAAACACATTTTGCCAAATCGTAACAATTACGTGCACATTTTAGTCTAAAGTGTACTTTGGCCCTTTTAGCAGAAGGCCGCAGAATTTAAAACAAGGTTATATCATTTTTAATATGCCTTCAGAAAACTCATATTCTTTTAACTCATATTCTTTTTTTGCGAAATATTTATGTAATAAGCAACTTATGTACATAATAAAGGTATCCTATTATAAAATTCTTTATAATACAAGTCTGAGTAGTAAGGAATTTTAAACAAGTTCTTTATAACGACAGGGAAAAAATTAAAAGTATTTTAATGATTTTTTTCCTAGCAAGACTACATTGCGTAGTAGACTTTAATTTGATATCCCAGGAGATGAGATCTAACATTGTTACTCGCTGTGATATTTGAAAAATTACAACTATAATATATCGCATAAGTATAATGTAATTTATGTAATTGTTATATCACAAAGTATTGAAATAATCTTTTATAATCTGGTTATTTCTGTCGGAGGGCTGAAGGCATGAATATGGAGGTTGGTAATGAAAGAAAAGAGAGGTGTTAATCTTAAAACTTGGGTCGAGTTTTAATTAATACAATCAAAACAAACAGCGGGGCTCAACGGCTTATATCGGACAGGGAGGAATTTGATTTCTATTTTAATTAAAGTATAAAATTAAAAATATTTAATAATAAAAAAGTAAGCTTATTTTTATCGGAATCAGCATAATCTTATTAATTATCAACAAAAAAAATTAAATATAAAAGCCGTACTAATTGTTTTAAGATATCCTTAGGGATTAATTTTGATGTTTAAAACATAATTTAATAATAACGGAAACATTGTACGCTAATATGAGTAAATTAGAACTAAATATCACAGATCCATCGGATTAAGTTAATAAAAATAATTAAATCAGTGCATTTTCAGCACAAGTTCATTAAATCGTAAATAATTATATGCCTTTACAAATTTGTTTTCGTCTACTAAGAAAAATGACGCTCTAATCCCCCCATTTGTAGAAAGAAGAAAATTATGGCGATGCAGCGCTAACAATAAAATCAATATTTTACAAATAAACAATAGTCAGCTAGTGAATGTATTGAGTTTTATAACACAAATAAATAATGTGCATGTAATTATAGTATACAGCTTCGAAAATAACGAAAAAAAACCTAAAAACTATGCTTGTAAGCAAAGCCTTGCTGCCATACATCGTTATCAAGATATTTATAGTCGTGAATATATCGATATAACAATATTATAAACATTACATTATCTAAGGACAAATTAATAAATTCTTCCAATACATTACACACATACCCCGACAAATAACAATACGTGTTTGACCTTACGATTCGAATTTAACTCAGAAATGAACATAAATAAATCATTAACTCAAATAAATTGCTATATAAAGTAAAACTATTTTAATTAAAACTAAACAATTGTTGGCATTATATTTTTTAATAGTCGAGAAATACAAAATAACTAGGATAACAGCTACGTTAGTCACATAATTAATAGCTTTGACAATATCAACATTGACAAGGTACCTAAGTTTCCAATATAGACAAGATTTTAAACAAAAAATATATAAGCTACGGTCAAAATTTTTAACCAGTCAAAAGAATATTTTAATTAAAAACTTACTTTTAAAATTTCATTTGGCCAAAGTCCCTAAAACTAAACTTTAAAACGTCTTTTGGCCATTTACAAGTGACTGTAACACCTAGAGCCCCACTCTCTGCCCACCATTAGTAATTTTACATTTTTTACTTAAAATGCGTCCCTGTCCGTCCGTCTCAAGTAGCGACCCTCTAGTCTTTCATTAACCGCTGAATTTTATTAAAAACCTCACCTATTAATCTCCCAACGTCAACTTATTTTCATATTTACCTCCTGTTCAAATCTTTAAAAAGAAACTCTTTTAAATAATGAAATCTTAAGTAAGGATTTTAACTGCTATTTAAATTATGAAAATATCGATTGATTAATTTAATCAAAAACGTGTTGTTTTGTCTGAATTTGTGTCTGCCTAAAGTCTTATGAGAACTATGAATAAAAGAAAATAATGATTAATAACACAAAAACACATACGATATATATATAACTGTTGAATTAAACTTTTAACCTGGTTTTTGTTATCTTTATTAAACTATTTGTATTACGAAAGGCCTAAGCGTAATTTTATTGAGTGTGTTAAATTATAATATTAAAATTAATTAATATTAATATTTTTTCTATAAAAATACAAACAAGAGAAATCGTAAGTTACCCATTAAATATTTAAATAAAATAACTTTCATTCTTTTTAGGTTAAAATCCCAAAAAACTGGGAGAAGCAAGTTCGTAACTAAAAGTCCTCCATGAATACCAAATTCGGCAGACAGACAGTTTAACTCCTGAAATATAGCCAGCGAACGGCTGAAATTTACATGAAACATTTTAATATACCCACCTGCCCTTTTTCTCACGCAATAAAACCACCAAAAAGTTGAATTTGATGCCTCCTTAAACCCGTTACGATGCTTTAATGTTTCAACACTTCCAAAAGTATATACTTTATGTGGTGCTTACGATGAAATAATGTCACCTGTGAAACATAAATAAAGAGGAGAAACAAACTTGTGACGGGGTGTTCATTCATCGTTAAGAGTAATTATAATTAATTATTACAAAACGTTGACTTCCTTTTTTAAAAGTGTCTGATGTAACAGTTTTCGAGATCCATATTGAGGAAACTCGTTTCAATTAAAATTAAATAAATTTTGGGAAAGCTTTATTTTTAAAATATAAAACTTAAAAAAATATACATAATATTTAAACTAGACAAGAAGGCGAGCAAAAAGTGGTCACTTTCTTCTATCGATTGGATGTTTGGTGGTAGAATAATTATTGACTGTTTGTTACCTAACAAGGTAAACCAGAAAAATGAGTATTACATTATTTTTACTTTCATAGAATGTTTGAAACATTAATTAGACATAACAGGGTGTAACAGGTTTTCATTTCAGTTTGTACCCTACACACTGATATCAAAACACTATTATAAAGAGGTTTACTAAGATTAAGGTTTCTCCAGCGCCTTCGCTCGCGTCTTAGGTGGGGAGGCAGATGTTAGGTATAATTCGGTTCTGTGGCTTAACCGTGAAAGCGTAACAGACAGATAGAGTGACTTTCGCATTTACAATATTAGTATATCTGTGTTGTAGATAAAGAAAATTTAATTTCACTTACCGTAACGTATAGTTATTTATTTACCTGCATATTTAAGACATTCAGGAATCGAAAAAAAAAATAATACCTGTAAATCAGCGTACATAATACCTAACTTTAGGTATTTTCGTAGAAAATTCTCGACTTATCAACGTCAAAAGGTGACCGAGGTCTGTCACAATCTCGGTAAATTTATGCACATAGATTACACGTAGAGCACTCGAGTCACACGACAGCGCGCGTGAAAATGTGCTAACACGATCAATTTTTATTTTTCTTAATATTTATTCGGCGTCTACGTAAGTTGATGAAATCAAAAATTTATTGGGAATTTATTTACTACACAAACGGCTCAATTCTCAGCAACATAGGTATGCGTTAAAAATTGATAAGACATTTTTATATTTTATGTCGACAATAATTTGTAAAAATTCACGTTAGGAAATAAAATAGTAACAGTATAAGTCCTTATAAAGATACATATTGATTGTTATCAATTACTTTTAATGTGTATACTTTACTTTTAAAACATTTATTTTATTTAATTACTTATTAAGCTATGTTGCTGCTGTTTTTTTTGTATTTTTCGTTATTACGCAATATGATTCTTATACATATGGGATTTGTGTCAGTGAGATCTAGAAAATATATTTAGAATATCAAACATTACCCTGACGATACATTGAAGATTAAACTATGGGCAAACAATGCAACAAACATACATTATATAAAAAAAATCATGTCCTTATCACTAATCACTAGTTTAATAAATATTTTTAATAAAACTTCTTCTTCTTCTTCTTCTTCGAGTGCCACTCCGACTAGCGAAGGTTGGCAGTCAGCTTTGAATATTCCTTCTTATTCTTCGCGAGGCGAAACAGATCGGCAGCACTCGCAATTCCCGTTCATTCTCGGATGTGGCACAGCCAAGACTTTTTTCTGCGCCCAACAGCTCTCCTTCCGGCAACTTTTCCCATCATAATGAGTTGCAAAAGTTCATATCTTTCATGCCTAAGCACGTGTCCGAGATATGCAATTTTTCTCTTCTTGACAGTCTCCAAAAGTTGCCGGTTTTGGTTGACGCGTCGCAGAACTTCTAAGAACTTACAAATATACTGTCCTTTGTGGGTTGATATATTAATAATCCTTACCAAACATAAAAAATGCAACAGGAATCAAACCTACTGGACAGGTCCATTGCGCAAAAACCGTGATAGATTTCGAAGACTTTCCTCTAAGGTCATTTAATACTTCTCACAACCCTTACCCCAAGAGAATTACAAAGCCACAGGTGCCGATTGATGAAAGATTGATCGAGTACCTGTTATTATGTAAAAAAAGGTTCTATGAACTTAACCATTGCGCTGTTAGTATATAGTATATAATTTATCTATTTATACGATACTACTAACATCATTTTTCTGCGGTATTTCCAAACATAGATCATAATGCGAAAGTATAAGTCTATTTGTTTCATAATTATGGCTATGCCACAGATGTGATCTTAATCAAATTAAACATACCAATACCTAACATACCAAATACCCAATAATTTAATACAAAAAAAATTAAACAAGCCGATGTTAAAGGATTCCAGGTAAACAGCTAGTGAGGAATATGAATGAATATGAATATGAATTTTTTATTAAATCTTAAATCAACGAAACATTCAGCATCAAAACAAACCAAAAGACTTCTAAAACAAGTATTTGTACGGAATTCGTAATTACATAAAAGAACGAACAAATAATTGTGTAAGAGCTAGGAAAATCAAATTGAAACAAGAGTGCGTTCAATCGGGCCAAGAACGGAGAGGCAATAGCCGAAAACCAATAGAGCCGACCTCCAACAGCCGAGCGCCAAAAGCCGAGTTTTTGCACGCTCCGTATTCATGGACATTACTTATGCATGCAGCAGCGAAAATATTACAAGATTTTAATGAAAGAAATATTAATTTTAAGGTAAGTTTTCTTTGCGGTCTCGGCGAGGGCTAAATTAAGTTTGGTCTGGCGTAAATACTCAGAGTTTTAAGTCTTTGCTAGGAGAAAATATGCGCGGTTGAATTTAAATTTTGCTTTTGAAAATCGTTAGGTTACAAAATTATTTGAAAAGTAATCTGTTCAGGTTTTTAATTATTTATAGCATATTTTATTTCAATCTTTTTATTCTTATTTTATAATGAATTTACTTGAAATAGAATAAGAAAGGTAGTAAAGCTTTAAAAGTATGTTATAGTTAATCTAAGCGTAACAGCTTATAATTAATGTCTTTTTGCTAGGCTAAAGCATCCTTTTTTAAAAGAAGATTTGGAACTTAGTTCACCTTGCTGCTCCAATGCAAGTCACGTTAAGTTACAATAAACGTGTAAATGTGTCGAATGAAAACCTTTTCTATTCCTCAGTGTTTCTTACACCGTCAGGCACGAGATTAATTATAAACTCAAATTAGGCACATTAAATTCAGTTCTGATCTGTGTTTGAATCTGCAATTTTCGATTAAAATTCACGTGTTCTAGCCACTAGGCCATTTCGGATCTCGGTTATGATTATTATTTTAATTTGGCTACACGTTATATCTGAAGATCAATAAAAAAGGTACAAGCAATACTTCACGTACTGGTACTATATCTTAAACTAATGTTTATTAACGAAGGTGACAACTTACCATGTTTAATTTGCCTTCGCATTCATTTGCATCGTAGGGTCAGAAAGTATATAACTTGCTGTTTTAATTAATTAATTCCAATTCAATATATAGCTTTTATTCTAATAAAAACGTTTATATATTGTGTACTTTTCTTACCATATTGTATATAGCGAGCAATGTACATGGCTGAGTATTGTATATGCAACGCCGGAAGCATAAACGGGAGTTAATCTTGAAGAAAATAATGTCGACGCACTTTATTCAAATGCGACGTCTAGAGCAGTTGAAGTGGAAAAAATATGAATATGATTTCCGCGTTTACTCGGAGAAGTTTCCTCGCGCCAAATGAAGCATATTTCGAGCCATAACACTCGCATTATTCAAAAAAAAATCCATAAAGCCCGCCATAAAGGAACCGAAAAACATGAGACAGTCGCGCTTTTCTGCCTCGTTTTATATTTGTATTAATATATGACAATAATCGCACAAGAGTAATAGATCAAGGAAAATACTTTTATATACAAATATAATTCATCAGATACTAGTTTTATCATCATCATCACCCGTCACACACTGCAAGGTATAGTTTTTCAGTTAACAAATCACCACGGTCTCTATCCTATCTTTGCTGAACGTGCCAAATTCCGTTTCTAAGCTTGTTTATTATTCACGTTATTCACATCACTTGTTCCACGGTACCCTTGAAAGTTAATTAAAGTTCGAAATATTATAAATAAAAAAAAATGTTTTGGGTTGATCTCATACACATATCATAAACTAATAATATGATAATAATTAGACAAATCTTGTAGGTAAATATTGAAACGAGTAGTAGAATGAATGGCGGTCATTATTCAAAGTGTTTCTTAAGAACAGTCGGAGGGAAGCTTGAAGCACCTTAACTTTTATATACATTTGGCGGCTAAATGAAGTGAGACTGTCTCGCAGATGCTAACGAAAGTTATTTTTTATGTTCCCAGGGATGGGCCCCATGAATTTGCATAAGAACCAGATCAGACGCAGCCTCGCAAAAAGCATCAGTAGTTAAATTAAAATTATAAAAAAGAAAACCGTAAAATTTTGTACATACATTAGTAACGAGTAAAATGATTATTTGCTCTTTTATTTTAATATATGTATTATTTATACTTTATATGCTTATTAAATAATTATTATATTAACCTACAACACAAATATCTTCTTATTACGTAATTTCCTTTGTAACTGTGACGGTAACTACGATTTGTATAAAATTCCGAATGTTGTCACTAGACGGTGCAGTTACGATAACACTATCAAATATGTAAAAAAAACTTGCACTATGCACCACCAGGCACACCAGCTTAGTCTAAACAAGCCAACCATAACTTATTTAATTATTTATAGTAAATATATTTAAGAATCACATATACATCGTGATATCAATGAACTACATAATAAAAAAAAATTTGATAATATATATATTTTTTAAATTGGTTTGTAATAAGACCAAATGTAATAAAGTGAAAATATAATAGTCATAGCAAAGTTTCACATCTCCTGTATCAGCGATATGTTCAAATTATACGAAAACAAAGAATCTGGTATTGGAAATAAAAATCCAATAAATTGATTGAAATCAGCGCGACAGGAGTGCGGAGGAGTGTTGTGTAACGGAGAGAGGCAAAACGTTTTTAGGTGCTGGGTCGCGGGCGCATTCATTTGAATAATTTGAAACTTCGAATCCATCATTTCCATTCCGTGTTTTATATTCCAGTTCAACGCGGAGATGAACACTGAGAGAACAATGTTTGAATGTTACACTTTGCTTCTGAAAAACTACATTTGATACAGAGTTTTAAATTATTTTTACTTCAGACTACCATCATTATATATAACCAAAAATCAATTTAATTTAACCTAAAGCGAAACAAAAATTAACCATTTCTTTTTTTAGCAGTATTATTTACTGCAATAATCATGACAGACGATAAAAATAATTCTTTGCTAACTTAAGTAAATAATAAGTACCGATGTATCTATACGGGGGTGTGAGGTACTCATACCGAATTAATTCAGTAACAATATTTTCTTCAAACATCCATCATTCGCGATAAATAAGGGCCAGAGGAAATTTCGACTTGTTTACGGACCAGGAACATTTTGCCTGGCGTGAATTACTTCTCTCACCAATAATTTAACCGGACTCCGAATGCTTGATTAGAAAAACTATTTCATATTCAATGACTATTTAATAGTACTATTGAGTAGTCCAATTCAATTAAACTTATGTAATGTATAAGCAAAACCAACACTAATAAAATACAGTTTTTTTTCAAATTCAAATTTCTTTTTTAATATAGAATGATATCTATAGCATTATATTACTTACTGCTTAGTCAAAGAAAAAAAACACCGTGTACTACACATTGCATGTGTACATTTATGTGTACTAATAAATGTACACATGCAAATACATAGTGCTAAAATTAAACAATCACTACATCCTTACATAAATAACATAGCATTTTCGTTTGCAAATTACATACAAGAAAATATATACTTAATAAAAACAAATATACTTATCTTTCAAAATCAAACTTTCTTAACTAATTTTTTTTTGTATAAAAACTTATTCGAAAACCTAAAATTAAAAAAATACATAGACAGAAAATGTAGCCAATCCATTAGTAAATAATGAAATCAATTCCATTGGACAATTCAATTTGGCGGGTTTTATCTTAATCAGAGACAAAGTAAAAATGTCTGGAAGACAAACAAGACGACTCGTTTAATTCCCCCACGCATACATTACGCGTTATTTGTTTTCGGCACATTAACATTTTTATGACTAAACTGAAATCACTTGAACAAGTAAATGTGTAACTAACAAGCGTTTCCTATTTTTCTTTCAGAAAATAAATGTTACGTTAATTTAAGTTTATGTTATGTGATATTTAATACAGCTTTATGCATGAAAAGTTCACATATAAAATACTGTACGGGACAAGTATACGGTATAGAAATTATATTAATGTAACAATCATAAACGCATCTTATAAACAAATTTATACAAAATAGAGTACAAAGAGCTCGACTGCTTTAGCTACGAAAATGTCCGCGAAATTGAGTTTCGAAAGCATTTAAGTCCCAAAAATCACGTTACCAAGTTAGGGCCAGCTTTGCTATCTTCGCATACATTAAGCGCGGTGTGAGTAAAACAAAATCATTATTCAAATCCCTTGAATAATGTTTTCGGGAATCGAGTGAGAGTTTGCAGTCCTTTTTGAATTTTAATATGGACTCTAACAAGTTTTCAGTCGTCAAAGGAAATCGGCGGAACTAGGTTTCTGTGTGCTAACGAGCAAAGCAGATTATTACAATATTGGCTGTTTACGGAAGACTTTTTAAAATGTGTGATTGTATATACGTGTTAACACATATTGCAATAACTGTTAATTTTTAAAAATATATATTTGTTTATTCTTCATCTTATCAATATTAACTTAAACAAATCTGTTTTTAATTTTGACTGAATATAATTTCAATCGTCTTAAAGTAGACAAATTTGACCGATAGTTTTAACAATTTCGTGATAAAAATATTAACACAAATCTTACTTGTCCGGATCACTCGTAAGTCAGTGATATACCGATCAAAGTAACGTGATCAAAGGACGGTGAGGCGGCACAAAGTCCGACAATAATTAGCTACCTTCCTTAAAGCTCTGAGAACGGCTGGACTACAGAGGGAAAGTTGACTACATTAAACTAGCAGTGTCAGTACTTTCTTACTTATATCTCGCACGACTATGCTTTTTTAATCTGATCATCTTAATTTTTTGTAGATATTCATAATATTAGTCATTTAGTAGTTTCAACACAATGAAAATATTATAAGGTGTACGAAATTTCATTGATATTAATGCCGAATCTTGGTTAAAGGCAGCTATTTTGTACATCATTATTCCTATATAATAGTTATAACATATAGCCATAAATATATAGTTGTAAAAGGAGAAACTTAACTATAATTTGTACCCGACTAGGTTAAGTTGAAAGAAACGTGAATTGGATATTTTTTGTACGATATCGCGACTGATTATTCGAACTCAAATAGGCAATACGGAGCGATGACTCCGCGACCACCCGTCGCTTCTCGTCGACGATCAACGGTCACTCGGTCATTACTGCCCTCGCTCTATGAAATATTTATGGCGACTCCCATAATAACGCCGGCGACGATATCATTATACTTTGTGATGGGGGTGTCGGGCGGGGCGGAATTTCTGAACGCTCCTTACCATTGCAAAGTCGTAATCGCGAGCGCTTCAGGACGCGGGAATACGCTCTAGCGAACTTTAAAATATCCTGGAAGCAGGTAAATGTAAATATCTTTCCAAAATTTTCAGGCAGATCTCACGACTGATGATTCCGATTCAAATTTTAAAACGGCATCACGTTCATCCGCACCCTGTGCGCAGACGCGGCCCCGGATCGTCCATATTAACTTGTTAATTAGGTCCATAATACGACTTGCAGATGAGCTACAGAGTTGTGAAGTTGAATACATAAAAAGCCCTTTTTCAGCGATCGCATGCATTGTAGGCTGGCTTGCCTTGGCGGTTACCAGCTCCGAGCTCGGGAGGCGAGCCTATATCGTATTTCGTGCGTCCCACCAGCCACCAGAAGTTTGCCTGTTCATAAATAAACGCGAACGGTATTCAACAGCCCTTGGTGCTGTATGCATAACGAATTTGAAGGAGGCAAACTTGGAGGCTCTGCTGACTGGGATGGAGTATAAAATTCAGTAACAACATGGTAGAGCTTTTCATTCGACGGCTCGCTGTCGTTGAAGACATAGCTCCGTCATTCTAATTACTAATTAGTGGTTAATTAATGCTGTAATAGATTCAGTTTTGAATGATCAATCAATTGATTAATGCATGTGGACTATATATATTCTTTGTGGTGAGTGCGAGTGATTGTGTATAGTTACTAGTGGATAGTAATGCAAATGAGCTACTATTGTGGCCGTTGCGGATGTCCTGGATAAAATTTAATTTTGTTAAGTGTCTGTGCGAAGACGTTCGCGAGATGGAGTTGGAGTGCAGCGGCCATCTTTACTGACTGTCAGATGGCGGATCGTGTGAGTACAAGAAGCCGCTAGGTGGCGTGCGTGGCGCCAATTCGCTACAATAAAATGGCGGAACGGATGCCTGCTGAATAATTTTACATTTATTTCAATACTTGTAACGATATTTTCTTCGTATAATATACATTATCTTAGTTAGTGTTTTTAAAGAAAATAATGTCTTCAGCTAATTTGGGCGCAATATTTATGAGATGAGGGATTTATGACATTACGAACTTATTCTAGAAAAGGTGGAATTTACAATATTAGCTTAACTAATTGCAGTTTATTTGTTAGTTTAATTTAATACTTAACTACATATTCTTTACACTTTGACTGTGATACCTGAACTTATATACCACATATTTTACGAAAAACTTTGTTATATTTAAAAAACTAATTTAAAAACTACGAAATAGTGAGAGTACTTTATATCGGCATATTTATGAAAATTTTCGTTCCTATATTATAGAGGTGTCGGTCCGTAGATACGAGCTCTCGCGTTGACACGTCATTTTCTGCGCCGCTGCTTGCCATCCAGGAATTTGTTTATGTCAACTGTCAAAAACACTAACACAAATACATATGCCTTATTGCCTGAGGCATGAAGTTCATAATCCGTTAGCAATTTCCCATATTCGCATGCTTTGTATTTGCAAGCGTCAAAACTTTTATAACGATTTTCAATTCCATGTTTCGTTGTATTAAGGATCATATTATATCACGCGTCATTTGTTCATTTGTATATAAAAGTTTGTCTTGGTATGTCAGGTCGTGTGTTATCCAATCTCGTTGTGAATGCAGTGATGATTTTGAATTGAAAGTATAATACACAGGTGTTGATGGAATAATGTTTGTGTTTAAATTTAAAGGGAAGAATTTATATAATATTTTTCTTAAATTAACAAGAGTGACGTTGTTTTTAGGATTGTAAGAAATATAAGTAATACCATTTAGTTTCATATTTTTTTATATGAGGATATAAGATCTTTCAAATGACACAGTTATTTACTCAACCTTCAAACCAGTTTTCATATTGCCTATTTAAATCACAGGAAGGTTAAAGACAACTTCACAGGAAGGTCGTACTGGTGGTAGGGCATAGTGCAAGCCCGTCTGGGTAGGTACCACTCACTAATCAGATATCAACCGCAAAACAGCAGTACTTGGTATTGTTGTGTTCCGGTTTTAAGGGTGAGTCAGTGTAATTACAGGCACAAGGGATATAACATCATAATTCCCAAGGTTGGTGGCGATGTATCTTACAATGCCAATGTCTATGGGCGTTGGTGACCACTTACCATCAGGTGGCCCATATGCTCGTCCGCCAACCTTTACTATTAAAAATAAAAAAATAAAATGACAAATACACAACTTTGACATAGAATTGACATAATACCATTTGTATTCATTATGGATTCTGGAAAAATAGCATTTTGAATATCGGCGAAGGTTTTATCGGAATTAAAATTAAAGTATAAATAGTTAAGTGAATTATTAAATATTTATATATTATTTATAGTATTGAATTAAAAATAAAGATTTATTAATCAAGAAATGTTTGTAGTGCTTAAGATAGCAGAGATATTAGCACATCGCGTAAAATATATAAATCTTAGGATTGTATATATTTACTCTATCTTCGAGTGAGATAGGCTATACAAAGCTGAGCTGTTTGGTGGTAGTATAAAGTCAGTGGCAACTATCAAATAACGACCTCGACCTTACACCTATAATACTACTAAACAGTGATACATTAGAAGCCTCAACTGTTTTGATTATTAACTAATTAATCTAGAAACATCAACATTAATTATTGTGCTTATCAGAAGGATTTCCTTACAAATATGTAAATAATGTTTAAAAGCTCGCATGTATTTCAAAAATAAGTACACTCATAATCATTAGCGTCTTTATCAGCAGTTGCTAATGGTGGCAATTTTTCAACCCGTTTTGTAGTGACTGTTTCCGCATTGCGGACCATTTACTCGTAACTCCGTTATAATACAAACAAGTATAATGTTGTAATGTTATTATTTTGTTTTCAGTTTTTATACTGGGTTTGGTAATTCGGCTTTACTGTTGATCCCACGGCGACAGTAGTACTGTTGATCCTGCGACTTCGCCCGCGTATGAAGGCGAAAGGTTTTAAGTATCCTATGTCCTTTTTTTGTATCCCTGTCAACGTGTATGCAAATTTTCATAATGATCGGTTGACTAGTTAAGACGTGAAAGACAAACAAACAAAATCACTTTCGCATTTAAAATATTAGTAAGGATTGACAAGTTTATATATTTTTGAAGCAAATTTCTAGTTTATTGTTGTTGTACTACAATTTAACATAATCCCGAATATTCGAAAAAGTCTTTAAAACATGATTTTGTTTGATATCATGGTTATTACAAATTGACTGCATTAACGAGATCAGATCAGCAATTACTGGCCTCATAGCAATGAACTATATTCGTATCGTGTTCTACTTTATTATATAAAAAACTGGTTATTTAGAACTTGTGTGTTTCTTAAATATTAATTATAAAGAATTAAAATTATTTCTTGCTATTTATATAAACTTTATAGTGGTTATGATTATTCGGTTAATTAAACAGTAATCTCAAAAATACACTTTTTAAATGTATCGAAATTAAATTGTTTGATCAATGTAACTAACTGAAACAATGTAATGAAAAACAAATCGTTTTTTAAGTTCGCTATAAATCTTCGTTAACAATTTTTTACAGCTTATAAATGATGATACGACCTTAAATATTACCAGTCCATAAGAATATGATTAGTTAGTAGTTACTTTTTTTGACCAATTAATTATACATCTATTATTTTTAACATCCGAGAGCCAATAAGACCCAGTGTAAAATCCACGTCTTGTGATACACGTGGATTTTAACAGAAGATTGCGGCTTCAAAAAAGGGCAAGCATCTCTAACTTGTCCTGTGCTTATGGTTATAACTTACCTCGTGCTCAGTGATAAAGCCAAACAAAGAAACAAAGTTAAAATTATGCGAAATGTGTCGATTAAACCGCATGCAAGCAGTGTGAAGTTTCAAGCACTTTTTTTTAAGAATCATTACCCAAAAATGGTGCTAAGTTTTATGAATGGTTCTAGATTACGCATTAGATATTTTCTTAGTACGATTACGATCTTATTAAAGCTTGTTTAATAATAGATAAACTTATAACACTAGATTGAATATAATGCTAATAGTCACAAATTAATTCTCATAATATAACTTTCGCTGTTACATGTCAAAACTGTTTCACACGGTATTTATATACATACCTATATAAAAGAAAATAATATTAATGTGTGAATTTTTCATGTATATAATTTATGATTTGCGTAGTAATTGTTATTTCTAACATCATATTTATTAATTATTATGACGTATTTAACAATCAAACACAAGAAAATTATTTGTTGTATGCGCACAATACACAGTAATCAAGAAATCTAATGAACTCATATAACGATATTTTATTATTTATTATGGGTAAAACATTTTGAAAGAAATGTGTATAGGACCACCAAAATAACAACTGTATTTAGGAAGGCAGTCAGGCAAATGAGCTACTTGATTGAGATGATTTATTCACCATCGTCCGTAGATATGTTCATTGTTTCAATTGTTATCCACTCTTTACACAAACCATGGGAACTAAGATGTTATTCCGTTTGTGTCTGTAATTACATTGGCTGACTCAACCTTCAAACCAGACCACTACAAAGTACTGTTATATCGTCGTTTATTGTTCTAGTTAGACGCTCTTGTACAAAGCAGTATTCCTTGTAAAAAATAAGTAGCAAAAAGTTTTACGGCAAGATATCTATACTATGCCGTTTGACATATTATTACCCGGCGGGGCTTTGTGCAGGCCCGTCTGGGTGCGTACCATCCACTCATCAAATATTCTGCCGCTAAGCAGCAATATTTAGTATTGTTGCGTTCAGGTTTGAAGAGTAAGTGAGCCAGTGTAACTACACAAGGCACATAACATCTCAGTTCCCAAGGTTGGAGGCGAGAAGGAATGGTATTATTTCTTACATCGCCAATGTCTATAGGCGGTGGTGACCACTTACCATCAGGTGCTCAATTAGCTTGTCCGCCTGACTATAACATAAAAAAAATGATATTTCCGTTCCCGTATGTGTGTAATCACATTGGCTTTATCAACTTTAAAAACGTAACACAACAATACAAAGCATTGTTGTTTATCCTTTTAATATCTGGCGAGCAGACAATTGTTTAAGCATGCGTTGAGCCACAACAGTAGCTATTATTATATAATGTTTGATATTGTTTAACTTAATGTAGTACTCCTGACTATATTTTGGGTACAGCGGCCAATCTCAAGGACCATCTTACTTCTGGAGATTTTATAGTATTTAACACAGATGCACAGAAGATCTTGTATGCCTCTATGCAGCCATGGTTAACGGTTAAGAGTACATTCGTTTTTGAACAAATAACTCATAGTTTAGAAAGATGGTTCATGTTGAACGAAGATGATCGGGGTGATCTATGATAGCTGGTAATGGCAGGTTGCATGGGCGCACGCCGCGGGCGTCGATGTGCGCACGCTCGTACTATCCCACGATAGTTTGTTCACAGGATGACTAAAATATTAATATCAATATAATATAGTATAAATAATAATTCACTTATATCTTTTGAAAACACTAAGAGTTATTATCGTGTTTTTGTTACATGTGACTAAGTACGTAGTAAACTAAGACGCTATGACATTGTGTATTTACATTTAAACAAAAAAAGGTTTTTAGTTTATAAAGTATTAGATCTATATTAAATTAATTGAATTTGCAATATACATACACAGTAATGTAGCTTTTTAAGTAAGTAACAACCTCAAAGTGTCCTACAACTCGATATTGATATCTTCTCAGCCATTTCGGTTCTAGCTCTAGCGTTTAATATTTGTCGCATTCAAAAAAATCTTGATAATGATAATGCGATCGCAATCATAATACTTATTTATAAACCCTACTAAATGTAACAGTCCATAAATATTATTTTCAAGATGATAGTTTAATTTGAAATTCATCCTGTATCGTATTGTTTGCAAAACCGTGTAGCCACTGTTTGCTCAGCCGATTATCGCGTAAGAATCGTAAACGCGATCGCATCACGACGTCGCCGACGCCCCGCAATCACGACGGACGATAAATCGAAGAAAACTGTTGATTAAATTTTTTGTTCTTGTAAATATTTTCGGTGCTGATGTATGGTAGCTTTTAAATAATTAATTTCGTAGGATTTTAATGAAAAAATAATAAGAATTCAACGTTAAGAATTTCGTGATTTAGAATTTATGAAACTATTCTTTTAATCAATTTCATTTTAAAGTAAAACTTCTAAAAATTTGTTTCTGCCGCCGCCGTAATGCAATAACATCTTTTTTTTTTTAATGTCGTATCATTTTTATTTTATATCATAAATGTAAATTAAATATTTCTACATGATGATAGAAAAAAAATTAGTAATTTATAATGATAATAAAACAAAAATATAAACAATATATTACAATGCATTGCCGAGTACAATATCGAGATAAAGGTCGTCGGTATAAATCTCGAGCGAGTGCGCCGTTAGCATTTTGTACTTTTTAACGTTAGCAAACCGCATTTTTATTCAAAATAGCCACTTAGTAAATAAAATATGTCCGTATCTAAAACAATAAACATCCCCTCGCTGGGTCGTTTTCCTTTTCCACCGGGTTTCCTCCTTTTTGTGTTTTTTTTAAAGCTCGTGAAACGGCAGATGCGGTCCGGAACAAATGAATAGACTCGCGGTGCTATTTAAGTATACACCTTACTATTGGCAGAATAACAACTAGCCTTTGTTCTCACGATAACGATGAGTAATAAAAAGCAAGAATACGCTTTCATTAAAAAATTGCAACCGTTTTAACTTAATAAAATATTTACTCAAACATCAAAATAGTTTTTAATAAAATATTAAGTAAAAAATATTTCTTTATTTATATTCACTTATTTTGCAAGTAAGTGTATCCTCGTTTTGCGGGTAATGTAACCGAAAAATGTTTAGTTTCTGAAGAATTAACATTTGTTTGGACTTTGTTTACAATAGAACCTTTTTAATTTATATTCTTTTTTTATTTTATTACGAATAATAAATGACCAGATAATTAGATAAATTGGTACATGGCAGTCCATTGGACAGAGGTGATCAATTATCATCAACATATATGTATTTAGCGAATTATTATTATTACATATATATATCATCTTAATGCGATTTTCTTTATTTGAATGAAATAGTAACGACAATTACAGCAGGCGTGCCTTATTCAGAATACAAAATTAATCGCAAAGCAAATAAAAATAACTACTTGTCAAAGCTAATAAGCCTCCAAACTTACTCCTCCAAAAAGGAGAGGCGCCCTTATCCCCGGCAGTGGTACATTCACAGGCTGTTACTAACTTACTTACTTGTTAAAGACTACTTGTTTCTTAAAACAGCATCATTTTCGAAGAGCTGTATAGAATATAAACGATCAATTTTTTTAAGCGGTTTTTTATACGCTATTTTTATGTAAATTATTTTCTTTAAAGATCAAGTCTTGTTAAAACGAGTGTTTTGCATTATGATAATATTCGATTTGATTTGATTCGATTTCGATTGCGTATCTAACTACACAAAATTATAACTTAACCCGAGATTAGAACTTTTCAGACCTAACCCGTTATTAAAATTATGATTTTAAAAATGAAATAAAAAGTTGAATATCATCAAAATTATATAGTGAATGATCATTTTTGTACTTAACATCGTTCGACAAATTAATAATCACAACAGTCATATTTTCTTTTATAATGATTGATTCGTTTAACATATTTTCTGAGTTATTAAGTGAAAACGTAATTTCACGATTTTTGGGTTTCATATTCCTTTTAGTTATTTACGAACTATACTCCAGATATGTCTGTCTAGTCTATGTTATATATATGTCTGTGTTAGTATTGGTTGAGTTGGAATAAATTAAAACAAAAAACAAATTATACTTACATCTTTATACTTACGCACGAAATTATATCAAACAAATGTCTATACATGTTCTGCTAAATTTTATGTGACTGAAGAGTTTATCTTCTCAATTTCTTACATTCATAGTAGAATCAGAAGTACTAGTACCTAGGAATCATACTAGATTCAACACTCCTTTTGTTGGACTGTTAATAAATCATTAAAAAAAAGTCATTAATGAAAAATATAAGATGTTATATCTAGATACGTATACAGTTGCTTCACTTACATAACATCTACTTAAAAAACAATTTATTTTATCAAAAACGGCAACTAGGAAAGTTACTTAACGTGACACGCCCACTCGCTAGAGGACACGCCCTCGCCCCGCCCACAGGGAGATTTTCTCTTATATAATATTTCCCTGGAAGTAGAAGATGGGGGTTGTCTGCCAAGGATTATTAAATTTATCGAGCTAAGTGCTGGCCAGCCAAGATGGCGTCTTTCCAGACAAAGAGATTGCTTTTTACGTCTTATTAATAAGTTAAGTAATATAAAACGCACCGAGCTTATAATACGAATACCGAAATAACTTATAGCATATAAATATTGTTAAAAAATACATCGCTTGGTGATCTGAATAGTTACAACCGATATACCAAAGCGTAATAATAAGTAATATTACATATCAATTGAATTTCCTATACCAAATATGCCTGCAATTAACACAAAAATTAGTACAATTGTTAAAATAGTACAATATGGTTAATAATAGTTAACAATCAAATGGATTTTGGATGTTCACTTCAATAAAAGCCAAAAGTTCAATAAGTTTAACTTTACCAAAACATTCTGTATTAACATTCTAAATAATTTCATATATTTTAGCCTACTCATTCCTTTCCTTAAAGGGCAGCACCTGCAAGACCTCGGGTGTTTGCCCCTCTTGCATAAAAAAAACCAAAAAACTATTCTACTTATTTGCTTCAGTGCCGGAGATGGCGCAGTGGTCACAACGCGTTAATTTTGTCTCATGATTCTGACTTCAAACTCAAGCAAGCACCACTGATGAAGCAATGCGGTGAAGGAAAACATTGTAAGGAAACCTGCATGTGTCTAATTTCACTAAAAATCTGTCACATGTGTATCTACCAATCCTCATAGTAGCAGCGTGGCAGAGTTGCAGCTTTATCCCTTCTCCTCAAAGGGCTCCCCCTTAGACCAGCAGTGGAACATTTAAAGACTATTACTTTACTTTTTTTAATCTGCTTAAGTGTGAAAAAAACATATATAAAATAACTATAAGTTTAATTTAAATTATCTTTAATATATCAAGCGTACAAACACTAAAATGACAACTACGAAGAGATAGAAAACTTTTTAAGTAATAATATATGTATTTATTATTATATAAACATCGATAATTATTTTAATGATGTTTTTCAATCTACCCACTATACTTATTATTATAATAATAGTTCGATGTTCAATATAATAAATACACCAGTAGAAGTAATAGATTTTATTATTTGTTAATCTTGATATCTTTAATATTTTTTTTTACTAAACAATACCAATGACGTTCTGAAACCGATTATATTTTTATTAAATCAAATACAATATAGAAAAATGTAATTGTTAAATACATATATTAAGTGAAGTACATTAATAAGTATTTCTAACATTCGGCCATTCTGACTATTAAGTTTGTCCTCAAACTTACACCTTCTCCACTATTTATAAGTTCCACAGGCACCACACCCCTCATTAATGATTATGCGAGCGTTGACTACAAAGGTTAGCACCTCACCCGTCATCACACAATGTGACCGTGTGAGACTTCCCAACCACGACATATTAGTCGACTTCCACAATCATAAGGTTAGCACCTCACCCGTCATCACACAATGTGACCGTGTGAGACTTCCCAACCACGACATATTAGTCGACTTCCACAATCATAAGGTTAGCACCTCACCCGTCAACTCACAATGTGATCGTGTGAGACTTCCCAACCAAACTCAGTTCTTATTTATCATGTTGGCATTTCACCCCTCATCACCGGTGTGATGAGGGGTGATCACTTCATTATAACATATTTTCTATATTTCTCTTTCTAATTTTCCAAATGTCAAAAATATAATTTTTAAATTTAAAATCCAATTATGTAATTTACAATCATACTTTGTTATAATGCATATTTTTTTAAAGATGTTAAAATATAAATGAATATTTAAAAGTTAAATACTTTGTAACAAAGAAAACTCTTCAGTTATATAAAAACTGTTACAATTTGTTTACAGTGTACACTAGTTATAATTAATATCATTTCATATTTACTAGAATATCTTTGTGTTATTTACAAACGTCTTTAAGAATTTTCAACAATTCTTCAGGCTCTGTATAACGAGAGGCCGACGCACCAGCACTTATTGTACGATCATCGATACCGTGTATAATGCAATCTACCGCCTTCTTACAAAAAATATTACATGCATTTAATAAATTATTTTTATTATAGAAATATTCATCAAAACAATCTCCTACCCTCATTCGTTTATCGAGCATTTCTGTTAAAATAACACCGAAATTAGTTTCGGATGGAAAAGTAATGTTTGCCACTCTGACCAGCTATGTAAAATAGATTTTTGACTATTATACCATTTCTTAGCATTACCCGACAATTTAGGTAAAGCAAAATGTACAATATGAGATTCACTCCACTCGTATATTTTTGCACACTCATTTACTTTCGATAGCCATAAATCGATACGATGATTATTTACAGACGGGTCAAATTCCGGTAACAAATTGGTATTATGCGGTAAACTAGGCCTTATTAATGTTTGAACAAATTGGGATAAATCACTAAAGTTTACTATTGCACTTGAGGAGTTAATATTATTTGACTCACCTAATGTGTTAAATGACATACGCTTTGGCACGGCCGAAGACCCTGGAGAAAGATATGTATCAGGCACGTTGTTCGTTAATTGTCCCAGAACTGGGCTGCAACCTCCAGTCTGGAACTCACCTTCCTTTGAACCCTTATCGTTATCTCGTCCTGTCGCAGTATGTAGCCTCGGAGTCACAAGATCTCGTCCGGTCGCAGAATAGTTCGCTCCCCTTTCAACACCATCTTGTCTGGTTGCAGAACTGTTTTCAGTCAAATTGATGCAATCGCGTCCGGTCGCTGAATTTTTTGTTCTTTTTTCGTGATATGTATTATCCCTTCTCTGTACTGGGCTTGGTGTTCTAGTTCTATTTATTTCACAATGTGTAGTCGAATATCGTGTTGAATGGTTTCTATTCTTTGTTTTACTTTTCTTTTTTCTTGAGTGTCCTCTTCTTTACTCAGAATGACTGCGTGATCGTGAGCGTGATCGTGTAGAACGATGAATTGTTTATAAGAAAATTATCCCACTTCTGATAATAAATACACCAGTAGAAGTAATAAATATTTTATTTTGTTAATTTTGATATCTTTAATATAATAACTTATTTACTTTTAAATTTAATTAAAACAAAATATCATATATTGTTAATTCGATGACAATCGTTCAATTCTCCTTTTTTATGTTTAAACATATTAAGTGAAGTACATAAATAAGTATTTCTAACAAATATAAAAATGAATTTAAAATAATTAATAAAAAATAAGATTTACCTACAGAAATAAATAAAATATATACTTATACAATACTTATGATCAGAATATATGCAATTCCATCCAACAGTGGTAGAATTGGATTAAAATTCTCTTGCAGGATTTGGCCGACGAAAACTAACAGGTGAAATTATTTTAAAACTTATCATAACCATAGTTGAAATATTCCAAAATTACATTCAAAAAATCGAAACTAAATGTAGGTAGATGTAATAATCTCGATCATTCTTTGTTTACTGCAAAATAACTTAACTTAAATACTTATAGTAACCTGCGCAAAAAATACACAAGTGAAAATTGTTAATTTTAATTTAAAATATTTTTTGTTACATAATTATAAACAAATTTATTATTCTTTTACTTTATTCAAAATTAGAAACGAAGATTCAACCTAGAGATAATAAAAAAACTTAGTAGATACTCTTTTACGACGATTAAATTACATAATTAAATGCAATTGAATTTTTGTTGTTCCTGGAATTCAAGGAATGCTAACTCACACACGGTTTATCCCAAATATATTGTTTTATATAAAATCAGATAAGCTGAATATTAGTAAAACCCACTCACTAATAATTCCAGTACCAATGAGTAATATTTTGCAATGGTATTACTGGTGGTAGAGCTTTGTGCAAGCTCGTCTGGGTAGGTACCACCCACTCATCAGATATTCTACCGCAAAACAGCAGTACTTGGTATTGTTGTGTTCCGGTTTGAAGGGTGAGTGAGCCAGTGTAATTACAGGCACAAGGGACATAAAATCTTAGGTCCCAAGGTTGGTGGCGCATTGGCTATGTAAGCGATGGTTAACATTTCTTACAGTACCAATGTTCAAGGGCGTTTGGTTACCACTTACCATTAGGTGACCACCAATATGCTCGTCCGCCTTCCTGTTCTATAAAAAAAAAAAAAATGCTGTGTTCCTGTATGGATGGTGAGTAAGTTAGTGTTTTACTCAAAAGATCCATTTAATGCCTTCTATCATGAGACAGGTAATTTGCTCGTCTTTCATCTTAAAAAAATGTATCATTATTATTTAATAAATGAAATAGAAATCGGTAAATTTTATAATCATCTCTTGAAGAGTAAATATCAATATGTAAAATTTTAACATGTATTTACTAAATTAAAGTAGTTGGTACTTCATACTAAGGTAAATAGGAAAATAATATTTATCAAACAAATCAAGTGATCTGTCAGTTATTTTTCAATCACATCGATGTAAAGTTACCAAATACTTTTTACATTTGCACTTTGTAAAGCCAAGCTTAGACTTGTCCGAAGTTTGTTTTTATGTTGTAAGTAGGCAGACGAGCAAATGGGCCACCTGATAGTAAGTGGTGACCACCGCCCATAGTCATCGGCGAGGTAAGAAATAATAACACCCACCTTGGGAACTGAGACGTTATGTATCTCCCTTGTGCCTGTAGTTACATTGGCTCACTCACCCTTCAAACAGGAACACAACGATACTAAGTATTGCTGCTTAGCGGCAGAATATCTGATGAGTGGGTGGTACCCACCCAGATGGGCCTGAACAAAGTCCTACCACCAGGTAAAAGTCCGAAGTTGAGCGAAATCACTCTAAACAGAAACTCAAATAACCGGTGCGAAGATGAAATTGAGTAAAATACACTATTTAATTCTAAAATCTATCTTAGATTTTAGAATCAAGTAGTTTATTAGCTATCAATATAAAAACAATCTAAATATTAATGACCTAATTATCAAAATAATTATACTTAATTGTTTTAAATGAATAACATTCAAGTTACGCCTATTTGCACGTTAACTGTCTTATCTCCCGTATAAAAGGCAGAGTGCGCACGCGCAAATTGCACTCGGGCGATGACGCGGGACGTGAGTAGTTTTTATTTAAATATCTGGCCTTTCTTCCATTTACCCATGTACTCTTTTCTAAGTTAGAAATAATTATTGTATTTTAATCAATTTATAATTTGTGTATTTATTTATATTTCAAAGAGTAAAAGTGAAGTTATCTAAACTGAATATTTTTGATTTCTAAGTGAGCTAATTTTGTTACAGTGAGCCAGGGTGCCCGCGGCACACGTGATCTGTTGAAGGGAGTAAGTATGCTATTATTATTATTATTTAGATATTTTTTTAATATAGTATACATGCATCTGATATAAATCCATAGTTTACATAACCTCAACCTGACTTTCTACCGAATTATGAAAATATATTAATGGTATAATATCAGGCAGATGCAGCCCGCTCCCGACAGCAGATCGGCGCCCGGTGCGGCGGCCGCCGGCGTTAAGCGACGCCGCCCGGCCGCGCGGCTGGCCCGCGCTACTGTCGCCGACTCGCCACCATACGCGAGCCGCGCTCAGAACACGCGCTTAGTTTAGTTGTGAGTAACTATTTTATTATAATTATAATCCATAATAGAGCTGTAAGTCATGTAACGTCGTTTTGCCACGCAGTGGGCCAACATATATTGGAAACCACGTGGTTGCTACTTTACTCTTGAAAAGCACGTGTCGTCTTATAGGTTTGTTAGATTTGATTAACGGAAAATTTCATTAAGCCACGTGGACTACTAAGCTGCTATATAGCAATTGTATGGAACGCATGAAACAATGCCCAAAAAGACCAAAGGTAGTATTAGGCTGTTTTTATATAAGCTTCGTTTTTATGTTACTAAGAAATTTAATGGAATATTTTACATCTTGTTCCAGGTGTTAGTATGATTTTAGTTTAGGCTGTCGTAGACTGCCGATCACGCGGCCAGCCACGTTGGAAGTCAAACAGCCGCGGGCAGATTACGAACAGTATTAACTTCATAACTGTAAGTAGTTTTATCTAAAATAACAGAAATTTAAGACATTTAAATTATTTATACCATATATAATCATAACAATATCTCCATGCTTAAGAGTTGAGCCTATTATATCACAGTTGATTTGAACCTTTCAGATAGACTTAATTTATGTCATGTACTTGATAGTGTTATTTTTTTTCAGATATTGTAGTATTTAGAAAAAATGGACTATGTATCTTACTAATATTGTAGCAAGTAACATATTGAAGACATATCCGTCAGACGAGAGCCACGAACCGCGGGCTGTCACTAGGCTATATACTTTGTTAAACTCGTTTGCTAATGTTTGTGAACCAGATGGAGACGTTAACTTTTTACTTTTCCGTTACTAAATTAGAATAGTTTGTGTAAGCGTTTTAGCTATTCTTGTGGGAGTTAAGACATAAGTTAGCTTTGCGATAATAAAATAAGATTCTACTTTTGACAAGTTGTATTTATTTAAGCTATAGTTTTTTGTTTTTGTATAAAATATTTCTTACAGTCAGTTAAGTCCAGGTTAAACGAGCGAAACCGATAGTTAAGTTATGATTAGTGTTTTTGTTACAAGTGCAACTTAGGTGTAAGTTAAATTTAGTGCGTGCCTTTCGTAGAGTAGGACTTGTTTTATTTCACATTTGTTTTGTAGTCTTAAGCTAAATTTTTTTTATATACTTTAATTTTTTGGCCAACGACTTTATTATATATTTTTTTTCATATCATGTCTTTTATTTTTCTCACGTCGAAGAATTTTTTATATTATTACCAAATAATAACCTCGTTCTATCTTCTAGTTGAATTTTTTTTTATTTATTTCACAAGGGCAGGCATTGTCAAATGGGCCTGCACAAACCTGACGGTAAGTGGCATTGTAAGAAATATTAACCATCCCTTACTTCGACAATGTGCCACCAACCTTAGGAACTAAGATGCTATGTCACTTGTGTCTATAGTTACACACACTTTAATCCGGAACATAACAGTACTTCCTAAAATGTGAGCATGGTTTGAGACAAAGGCAAAATATATATTTGTTGAAGCATCAGTTACCACTCCGAATTTCGATCAGCTAAATGTATTGGAATTGAGGGTAAAGGAAAAATATTGTTATTATTTAATTTACAACGATTCGATTCGTCTTTTGGATTCACCCTCGTATATAAATGAATACTAAAACATATTTCTTATCTCTTTTACAAATACTACACCATTAGTTAATATATTGTCCTGACCATATTAACAGTAATGGAATAAAACAAAGAATTATTAGTTAAAACTATGTACCTAAATAAAATTGTTTAATTAATATTAAAGCTCAATTAAGTAACGATGCGTATTTTTTCATATTATTAAAATGTATCT
Source organism: Nymphalis urticae (assembly GCA_905147175.2). Classification (NCBI taxonomy): domain Eukaryota; kingdom Metazoa; phylum Arthropoda; class Insecta; order Lepidoptera; family Nymphalidae; genus Nymphalis; species Nymphalis urticae. Next base: position 8,525,407 of record LR989987.1, on the reverse strand, counting down.
ACGAACAATCACATATTAAAGTCTGACCTTTAAGTAAACTGTATCTGAAAAGGCTGCTGGTTAGTAAATAAAATCGTACGTTGTAGGTCGCAGCGTTCTTAGACTTCATTAAATTATTGATATATTTGAAATTTATGTTGTTTTAGTCAGTTATTTCGTATATCCATCTAAACGTTAGAGATTTTTCGCACTAAATAAATCGATGGTACTTATATTGCCGCTGAAAGCCGCTCACCGTCACTTTGATCCCACGATATTGTCTTGCTCCACTGAGAGATACACAGTACACGATATTATATAAAATGTGCTATAAGCACATCAGATACAATTTATTTATTTTTTTCTTGATTCTGTTCCTTTATTTATTGCTTTTTGGTGTTGTGAGGGTAAATTAAATTAATTATTTCTAAAAATATACATATTATAATAAATATTTTAGATAAATTGTATGTATAGGTAGTATGTTTATTTTTATTCAACTACGGAGAGTATATGATTTCAGCAGGCTATATATGGATGTATACTTGTTTGTGCTCACATATCTTGTAAACTACATGTCATAAACTTGAACAAACGAGGTATCGTTAAAAAACGTCTTGATCACCTGCTGGTTATGTTTATGCTGGTGCGTTCTAGAGAACATTAGATCCATACATAAAATATAAAATCCCGTCGCAAATGTTCGTTCTGTCTAAAACGTGAAGAATAGTCGTATGTCGTAGTCGATAGTCGTTTGAATTTTTTTTATTTATATAATTTAGAGTCGGATATCATATACTTACAATATCCAGCCAATCATACTGCTTAACAACTGCTTGCAAAAAATAAGGTATTCTATGGATAATAAAAAAAATAAAACTATGTGAAAAACGACATAGTGTAAAAGAGACCCTTTTTACTAACTCCTAAACACCCTCACTGTCCCTTGCAGATATTTAAATTAGGATCATCTGTTACTTTGTGCTTTTTGCCGCGCCATCGTGTTCCCGTCCCGTCCCGTCCCTATGAAAACGTTTCGTAAAATATTACTTCGGAAGCGTTTGTTTAACCTTTCTAAAACTTAACTGGGATTGTCAACTGAATATGAATCGTAGCATAAAAGAACAAAACGTACAAAAAAAGTACTAAATCTACGTTACTAGTAATTAAATATGTACAAACTTTATTCTTAATTTTATTAATAAAAATGATCTTAAATTCATAAATAAATATGATTTGCATGGATTATATAGTTTACATTTAAAATATTTCCTTACACTTTTTTCAACTGATCGAATAAAAAAAACACTAATTTGTTTATCAATTATTTGTAATCCAATATCTCAAAGTGAACGCGTTCAGAATAAGACATTAACATAGAGACAAGTTGGGACAGGTACAAATGCCTCAAAGCCGCCGACCATAAATTGAAATGAGACGGCGAATTAAAAAATAAATCAAAAGAGGATTTTCCCGACGCGTCGCCGACGGGGAAATTGAAAAAAGAAGCGCGAGCTGCAACTCCTAAGACATCTCCGTTACTTTGAACGTCACGATTTCGTGATGTCCTTAAATAAAAAAAGTATTTACAATAACTAATTATATAAATATATCATACGAAAATAATTAAGTTAATTTACCTGTTTGATGAGAGAATAAAATAATGAATACTGGTACTTCGCTATTCTATTTCATTATTTAAAAAAAGGATATTTATGCCTGCGTATGCAATTACCCTGACCATTTCTATTCGTTATATCTGGCCATTAAGATTAATCTAATAACATGTCCTATGTTAAAATCTATCAAGCAATTCAGGCTATACAGCTAATACAGAAATTATTACATATAAAAATGAACTACATTACTTATATAAACAACTAACCATAATTAGTAATTATAGTTAGGTTGCCTAGATTTGTTTCCAAATTCGGTTGTCCACTTGTCTTATAAAACATTAATTGCTGTTCGATTCGCTTAAGTATTTGTTTTTTCCTATTATATATAGATTTAAACCGTTCCTTAAAATCTCGCCTGTTACTACACTTTCTGTTTCATGGTCAGTATTATAAATATATTTAAAGCTAAACATAAGGTATGAACGTAATTAGAAAGCAAACTAGGTGTGACATTCACAGACTGAATCATTTTAGATATTTCTTAATTAAAATATCTAAAATCATGTACAATATCTAGCCGATATAGCCCAGTGGTTAGAACGCGTGATTTTTTACCGTTAAAATCGCAGGTACAATCTTAAACACCACTAATTTTTCTAGTGCTTAATTTGTTTTTATAATTCATCTCGTGCTCGGCGGTAAAAGAAATCATCTTTAAAGAAATTTAATGTAACGTGGTGAGATAAGCTCCAAATCCTCTGCTAAAAGCGACAGGATGCCCAGCAGTGGGACATTCACAGACTTACTTTAACTTTGTATATAGTAACCGTTCATCCATATATAAAGGCAAGCATTTAATGAATTGAAAATATAGCTACCGTGTTAGAATGGAAACGCGTAAGCAACAGGATAATAAGAATGTTCCGTACATATTAAAGGTAAAGCGTACAGACTGTAATACAAACCTCATTTAAATATACATGATGAAATTGAAAGAACTGCAAAGATGATGGGGACCTTTATTGCGTTCACGAAACATGATTAATTTTTTTTTCAAATGTGTATTTTTATTTACAAATATTAAAATAATGGAGTCTTTATAACAGTTCTTATTTATAGATAATTTATTATTTTATATATCTTTGTAAAACTGATTTACTTAGTTTGTAAAATAATACATATAAGGTCAAAATTATATACGATTTTTGAAAGCTATGTTTATTTATTTAATTCTTATTGTGTTATTTAATGATACATATATATGGCTTTACTTGGTAGGGCTTTGTGCAAGCTCGTCTTGGCAGGTGCCACCTACTCATCAGATATTCTACTGCAAAACAGCAGTACTTGGTATTGTTATGTACCAGTTTGATTTGTCAGTGAGCCAGTATAACTACAGGCACGGATATAACATCTTGTTGCCAAGGGTGATGGCTCATTGACGATGTAATGGTCGGTTAATATTTCTTACAGTGCCAATATCTATGGGCGATGGTGGCCACTTAATATCATTTGCACGTGGGCCTTGTGTAGCCTTGGAATTAATTAATAAGTAGGTAATCGTAATAATAATATCTTACAGCCACACTCAGAGGCGTTTTACTGCTATTTAAGGCTCTTATTAGATATTTCAATAAGATCCCTTTCAGACTTAGTTAATGGTTCTTTATTCATTAGCGCTCCTTAATGAAAATTATAGATAAATATACCAAAACCATCGCTTAAATTATAATGATTGATTTAACATTGACGTTTGATGAAGTATCCAAGCTACGCGCTATAAAAAGAGGCAACAATTACTATATTTTATTGAAATGAAAGTAAATATTCAGGTCTGTCTTTTAAATTACTAAAAATAATAAGTTTTAACGTACACAGTGGTAAGTCGTGAATCTTCCAAACCAATGGTCGTGGGTTCAAACCAGGGCAAGCACAACTAAAGTTTTTCATGTGCTTAACTTGTTATTAGGTATAATTCATCTCGTCGTCGTCTTCGGTGAAGGAAAACATTGTGAGTAAATCTGCATGTGTCTAATTTGTGATTATAATTATAAAAACACTAAAATGATGTACCTGAGATAGAAATTAATGCTAATAATTGAATATGGACTAATTGAATGAACATTTCTGAGTGCAGCAGTTACAAAGTACTAAAAAGTCACTTTATTATAATTTAGGTACTAATAAATAATATTAGTGTGTATTAATGTAAATAGCACTAGCTATTTACAATAATTTAAAAAAAATGTCTGTCTCGTTGGTCTAGTGGCTAGATGCAAGGCCTTAGACCCTGGAGGTCCTGGGTTCAAATCCCAGGCCGGACCTTTAAAAAGTTATTGGGTCTTTCTGTCTAAAATTCCCAATAGCAGCCCGGGGTCTGGAAGTTGGTAGTGTCTACACTCCCGTGCCTTGGAAAGCACGTAAAACCGTTGGTCCTGCGCCTGAACTCTTTCCGGTCGTGTCGGATTGCCGTCTCATCGGATTACGAGGATTAGGGAACAGAAATTGCACCTTTGCGCACACACTTGTGCACTATAATATGTCCTGCGTAGTTGGCTAATCTCTCTTGAGATTGGCCGCCGTGGCCGAAATCGGTATGGAGGACCTTAAACAAAAAAAAATAGATACTTTTACATATATTAAGGCGCGTTTTCATGTAAATAGTTTAAAATTCAATTCAATAGTTTACAATTCAATGTCAGCATGGTCCGCTGTATAGAATGCTATCTTTTGCTAACCGTTTTAGAGATACTATAGATATTTTCAACGATAAAATCAGGGCCATTAAAAAAAATGTCTACACAAATCTTTTAATTTTTAGTTTTATTTTTAAATTATTTATCTAATTTTTAGTTTTCACTTACTTTTTAATCTTGTCTTAAAGTAATTTATTTTTATTTTATAGATTTTATAGAATAGTTTTTATAAGTTTCACGTGTTTGTTCTAATGTAAATTTTATTAATCTGTAGTTACTAACTAATGTAAATTTTTTTTTTTTGCTCTTTAGCCCTCATATAAGCATGTAATGTCCACATCGAGAAGACTCAATTGTAAATATTTTCGGTTTTCGGTATTACTGTATACCATTATTGATTGTATAATTGTAGTCAGTTTTGTGGACTAAATAAAAAAAAATACTAATATTTGCCATTTGTTTTCAATTCTTCAGAATATTACGATCAATTACGCAATACTGTGTGATTTATTTGGTAATACTTAATTCTACTTAGTGACTTTTATTACCAACGCATATTGACGTAATAAAAGTTGCAAACTTTTGATTCAGAGCTTTAGAGGTAAAGTATACCCAAGAATTTGGCACGTTTATATAAACATTTATAGAATAGTGGGAAAGGTGTTATAATGCGAATGAAATAATAAATTTTAACGAGTCTGTTGTGCTCAAAGACCAGGTGTCACAAATATTAAAATATTGACGACATTAAAGTTTTTTGTATTTAAATTTTTCTCGTTTATGAAATTGATAAAAAAATAAAATAAACGAAATAGGTTTATTTAATTCATTTACAATTTTCGATAAAACAGCGAAATAAAAAGAATCAGACAAAGAAAATTAAAGCAAGTAAATATGTACGTAGAATTTCATCGAAAACTCCATTTCTTTAAATACAATTGGAATAAAAAAACAAAATAAAAGCCTCTCGACATGGTTTCCCGGCCCCTCCCTGTCCCTCCCCGCCACGCCTACCAGAGGCCACGCCCAGCTTGGTGGCTTGGAGGTTTTTATCTCGGACTTATTACTTTGCACAGCCCGGTTAGTTTCAGAATCACAAAGTCACTTGCTCTTTGAGATCGCAATTTCGTACTTTGCCTTATTAAAGGTATATTCATTTATACCTAAGAATATTTGATGATAGATTTAATAAAGTAGTTTATTTTTACTTTATGTTTTCTATTATTAATATTCTAGTAACATTTCGTAAATGTTATTCCCACTATCATCCCTGCGTATATGTATTTATCATTAATATTTCTAACTTATTTTTAAATATTACGGTATTACCTTCAGTAAGCAAAAACATAATCTTCGTTATCATTATATATTTTTTATTATTTTAAATGTGCCAAATAAATTAAATATTATTTAACTGTAATCTGAGTAAGAAAAAATACATATATAGCTATAGTTTACAATTAGTAATAAATTTATCTTCTTCATTGGAAATAACCATCATCAAGAATATATTCTATTTATTCATTAGAATTTTCCAAATAAAATACTTTATAACTCAAATCTGCTATATCATTTTCTTCTTGGACCTTGGTCCCATTAAACTAAACAAATATTTGTGCAGGTACTGTTAAATGGTTATGTATGATATGTCGCAAACTGTAATACGGTTTTGTAATGTACAAGACTTTTGTTAAAAGACTAGTCTCATGACCTATGACTTATATAGCTCTTAAGTATTACCAAAGTCAATATCAAAAACTATAGAATATAGAAACTTTACACTTCAAAAATCGTCAAAAATCACCTGTTCGAAAGAAACAGGTTAGGTTAGCACCGTCAATTTTTTATAGTACTAAATTTGCTGATAATTTATCGTATTTTAATAAAAATGAAAAACATATAACAGGAAAATGTAGAATAGAATATTTTTTATTCTATACCAAAAGAATAAAAAATTATATATACTTATAGACAGTTTACTTCCTTAAATATAACTTATATCTTTAAATAGTTTTACTAGAAAATATTAAATATTTAAAAAAAGATTAAGGTTCGTTCATACAAGAACGTTGAAAAAACGAAAATTTCATTATGAAAAAAAAATAAGCAAGCAATACATGTTTCAAATTTCAGTGTATTGCAACATATTAGGAAAGATATTCTAAATTCAAGCATTTAACTTCAATGACTAGAGACAATTTGCTAAATGTGGGACGATTAAAGGCTTTCACTGAAGAAAATTTCCTAAAACAAATGCTTAGGTCCTTTTAATTGTAACAGTATAATATACGATCATTAATTTTTATAAAAAAATAACACAATGATAATATTATTTTTTTAGATTACAAATTGTATGTTGTTCGCGTGCGTTGTTCCGTTGTATGAATTGAAATAGAACAACATGACTGTATCTTATATTCTGCGTTACATACCTAAGCCAATATTTTCAAACAAGTATCAGAACTTTCAAGAATCATTCAAAATCATAACCACATCTATATATAAAAATATACGAGTATTTTATAAAGATTACATAAATTATAAAAAAAACTATAAAAGACATGAGACATTTTTGTCTGTACAATATAAAAACTGTTTAAAAATCTTAATGTATTCAATGAGAAATTTTTGCATATATATAAATTTATACCGTGTATCTCTGAAACGGCTCTAAATGGTTTATTAAGAAAAGGTCAAGTATTGTATTTTCCTTTTAAGTTTATCTGAAAAAAACGTAATTTTTCACACAAAAAGTCACATTTTTGTAACAAATTATTAGAGCCAAAGCGAAGCGCTTTCGTCCAGGTACGTAATAAGTAAGAAACATGAAAATAGTTGAATTGCAAGAAATGTATATAAATTCAATTCTAAAATACGTAATATGCGTATAATGGAAACTAAACGATGTTTTATGACGATTCGTTATGAAACAAGGGATAGTGGAAAATGACGTGAAACGACGAAGTAATATTTTTAATTTAGTTTTTCAAATAAACAGTAGCTAACGTTTCTATTCTCGCTTTGTACTAACCAGTACTACCCGTCGATATTTATAAAATAACATACTACAAAATAAACAAACAATTAAAATATTTCTATAAATAAAAGTTAGTTAGTATACCAAATACAATCTACATACCTAGTGAAATAAACTACTTATCTACTTATAGAGCAAGTAGCTTAAGAGTATGTAGATGTTCACACAGTTTCCGAGAAATGGTACAAAATTATTTAAAATAAAGGGCAGAAAATGAGTAAAACGGTACCTAAGCTATATTGGTCGGAAATTGATCCCAAGGCGATCTCAGCGCGTAGAACTATCGACACATTAAACCATCCCTGAAGGATTCTACCCTCGATTTCGTTTCATCCTCAAAGTAAGAGATATCAAAAAATACATCCGGCCGGCCTTTTGGCGCTTTATTAAGAATAAATTTAGGGCCGCTGAAGAAAAGCGAATTACAAACTTATAGCGTTTTTTATAAAGTATTAGGATACTTTATGTCGTTACTATTTGTGGTTACTCATGTGTATGTGCATTTAATATTTCTAACAATTATAGCAACACTTTTACTATTAATAAATTATGCTTACTATTACTCATTAAGAGCTTCATGGTGTGAACTAGAATAAGAGAGTGCAATTACTCACACAAATGATCCATTATCAAATACAACATAAAACTATCAACGGCAGTATTTTTTCCTTTTTTAACGGTTTTGTGATTGATTTGACGGAAGGTGATTTTGGGTACTGGAAAGAATAATACTCGAACAAGTATAATACTTAGTTTTAGCTGAGATTGTTATTTTTTATTTCTTTTTTATAATCATCGCATCTACTTTTTTTAATTAATACAGGCTTCATATATATTAAAATGTAACAAAACACAATCGCTACCTGTCTTGATGTATACCGCAACAATAGTGCGCGGCGCCTATCTTCAGGCTAATGCATTTATGCAAGAGGCGCGCCGATCGATGGCGGCCGTAATTTTGCCAAATATTGCGAGATCTGTTTTATTTTTATACCGAGATCCTTTGTTCTACGAGCTTCAAACGAATTTGATGATTCTTTGAACTTTACAGAGTTAAATAAACACTTATTATACCTATAGTATTAATATAGTTTTATCATACTTTTTCCTGATCGTAGAAAAGTAAATAAGTATATCGTACTCCTTGTCCTGGACGAAGATTTTGGTTGAATAAGTCAGAAGTATCACTTAATGTTATAAGCCTATGGTTTTTTTTTATAGAAAAGGAAGGTGGAGAGCATATGGGCCACCTGATGGTAAGTGGTCACCAATGCCCTTAGACATTGGCATTATAAGAAATGTTGCCCATCGCTTAAATCGCCAATGCGCCACCAGCCTTGGGAACTACGATCTTATGTCCCTTGTGCCTGTAATTACACTGGCTCACTCACCCTTCAAACCGGAACACAACAGTATCAAGTACTGCTGTTTTGCGGCAGAATGTCTGATGAGTGGGTGGTACCTACCCAGACGAGCTTGCACAAAGCTCTACCACCAGTAAAATCTCTGTAAATCTGTGGTCTCGTATAAACTACACCGGCCGTTTACAGCGTCACACCGTTCACCGCGTCACCATGCTTACTATAAAAATGTAATGTTGTGGTCTATTTACACCGCTGACGTTGACATAGACGTCGACCAAACACTTTGGGTAGTTATTTAGATTTATTGCAGCGTAAACGTCGTCTCTCAGACGAAAAATAAAAAAACACTACACGCGCTGTCTATCGGCTATTGTTATTATTATATGATGGAGGCGTCGTTTACTGCTGATACGACCGCAACCGCTGTCTGGTATTAAAACGTCGATCGGAAGTTTACTTTGAAGCCGGATCGTGGCTCCACTGCTGATGATAGGTATTATTTGCTAACATCCGTATTCTTCGGTAAAGTGCCTTTTAACTACTGGGCCGTATATTTATAAAAACAATAAAAAGTTAAATATAAATTACTTTCTAATATCAATTTTTTCGAACTATAAATGAAAGTGAAATTAAATAAACACTTACAAGTAGTTTGAATCGTCAAGTGTTACCACTATCCAAAATGTAACCGAGTCGAAACTCGGTATTTACTCATTTTAAAAAACCAAATAGACATTTTTTTAAATGACATACAGCAAATTTTGGAAGTATCCAAAAATGATTTTTATTGAATTCATATGATTGATAAAAAAGAGTAACTACTAAGTTTCTTGCTTATTCTACTGGATAAAATCTACATTCCGAAGCAGTAGACGCTATACATTTGTTTTAAAAATTACAATTTGAAAGTACTTGCATGAGCAAATTCAAATAAAGCATATAATATCACTTATTATTAAATTTTATAAAACATTGTAAGTACATTAAGTGTCAATTGCTTTCAGAAAAAGGTTCAATTTTAAGTTTTATAACAACATAAATTATACCTATCTTTTGACAAATATTTATTATATTACAGTACAAACAATTAATAAAAAGTTTAAAAATTAAAATTTCAACTTTTATTTTATTTTTCATTTAAAAAGCATATTCACAACTATATAACCGCATTTTTTATTGATATTGGTCAAAGTTTTCCATAGTCACCTAAACCCCAAATTAAATTAAAGGTTTAAACTTTTATTTTAGCTATGAACAAAATAAAACAAAATAAATAGAAGAACTGAAAACAGGAAGGAAAGTTAAACAAATGCTCTTAACAAGACGAAAGAAAATCCGATTTACGAACGAATTTGAATAAGACGGCATTTGAGTTGGGAGTATTTTTTGTTGTTTTTCGGTTTACGATGCACAACTTCGTATTCGATAGTATTTATATTCTTTAATGACAATGACTTCTTTATTTCTAAATAAATATAATGTGTAACGTCTGAAATAGAAATAAAATGATATTTACCGATGGTGCAAATTTAAATAAAGGTAAGATATAAGGAATTTTATTTTTTCTCTCATGTATTTTTCCGAATAGCCTATGTCACTCTCCAATCCATTAAATTAATCCACGTGAGAGTAGAACAAACTGACAAACACACTTTCGCATTTATAATTTATGTACTAACTGCTATCTGCGACTTAATTCACGTGATCTTTATTTTATAAAAAATTGTGCCCTGGGCCACTTGGAAATGGAAAGCATATGAGCAAAAGGACCACTAAATGAACATTGGTCACATCAACAGACAGTGTAAATATTATCCTTTTATTACACCGTCGCGTCAATAACATTACATCTTTAACCCCTCTTAAAGTGGCATCATAATAAAACTTCTTCTTTGCAAATATTTGGGGAATCTTGTGTCTATGGTGTAACAAAGTACTGCTTTCTCATTGCATTTGCATCTTTCATCGCCACTGCCTACGGAGGAAAATTAATCACACATACATTTACTAACGAACTTTCTTTACGTATAACGTAAATTAGCGTTAATATGATTAAAAAATAATGAAATGCCTTAGAGCGTTATCGAATAACCTCGCTCCAAATTGTTAACATTAAATACAATAATGTAATAGCGAGTATAAAGCCCATATACGCCTGAATACAAAAGAATTTCAAGTCATATCATAACTCGTTTACAAAATTGATGAACGTACTTATTGAATCAGCGCTACATGCAAAGATAAGAAAATACAATAAAAAAAAATCGTTTTTTAAATAAAAAAATATAGAATATGTAATCGGACGAGCATATGGGCCACCTGATGCTAAGTGGTCACTAACGCCCATAGACATTGGCAATGTAAGAAATGTTAACCATCGCTTCCATCGCCAATGCGCCACCAACCTTGGGAACTAAGATGTTATGACCCTTGTGCCTGTAATTATACTGGCTCACTCACCCTTCAAACCGGAAAACAATAATACCAAGTACTGCTCTTTTGCGGTAGAATATCGTATGAGTGGGTCGTACCTACCCAGACGAGCTTGCGCGGAGCCCTACCACCAGTAAATATGATAACAAAATATTTCGTAATTTTCACAATTTATTTCAAAATAACTCGCTTTTTACCTGTAACAATAGAGAAAGTAATTACAATTTATGGTATCGTGTACCAAAATAACAATCTGATCTAAATAAAATCTGTCGTTAATGTTTGTATATATAATACACAAAGAAAAAACAATACAAAACAGTAAAAAAACTATACTAATATTATAAATTCAAAAGCAATTCTGTCTGTGTGTTTCGCTTTCAACTAATTCGATTATTTTTTTTCGAAATTTGCTATAAAGCAAATTTGAATCCCAAGTATCGATTACTTTTTTTTTAAATTTATACATTATTAGTAGATAATAATAATACCTAAACAAAAAAATATCACAATGGCTGATTATTTGGAATTTCTTCATAAATTGAATTCGATGTGGGCAAAGCCGCAAATATAACTAGTAATATATAAATACCAAATAAATGCGCTGAATTTTCACATCAGCAAGCCATTAATGTAAAGAATTAAACCAAATTAAATTGATGCAGCAAAAAATAGTATATTATATTTTTACTTTTTTTCGCTCGTTAACCTTATCTCAACGGGACCCCTTTTAATTGGGTAAAAAAGTTCAAAGACCCTTTGTACAACTGGAGATATATCTGATGACATGGATAATAATAATTAATAATAATAAGGGCTAATACGTGCAATATGAAAACTCGGTTTACACGATGAACAACGCAGAACGTTTTATTTCCAATTATGGGCAAAAAAATTAGCCATTCCGAGCATGATTTTTTATATTCACAAGAGAAATGAACGGATAAAACTTAGTGATAAGGTTTTGTGCAAGCCCTTCTGGGTAGGTAACACCCACACATCACATATTCTATCCCAAAACAGCTACAAAGGTACACTAAGTAGTATGGTTGTGTTTCGGTTTAATGGCTGTTTGAGCCATGGGCGTGCCATGTTGGTGGCGCATCGTCGATGTAAGGAATGGTATATATTTCTTTTGGTGTCACAAGTATATCCAGTGTTTTTGTGATTTCAATGGCTTAGCCTTGATTAAAAACACAGCAATACACGGCAATACTATATAGTACGATTTTACACTTACAACTATTACCTTATCTTATTACGTTTAAATATTTCTACAAAGATTCCTCAAACGATCGCAACGTCACTTTATTTCACAAATATGGCGAGCTTGTTAATCGGAAATTCGTCCGCATTGTAAACTCACAATACCTTCGATATCATCAGTATAATGTACAAATAACAAATATCGCCACCGTTTGTCGCACAAAGCGTGAAAATCCAAACATTTTGTTGCATCGTCACCTTTATAACCGATTACGTTTTTCTTCAATACAAAACTTGAAACTTTGAATGTTTTTGGATACGGCATTTGGATAATTATGTTAATTATATGACTAAATTAGGAGCTGGCTAATAAATGTTTTACATGGATAAAGCGAGAGCGATCGCAAACAAGGAGAGAGCAAAAAAACAATATTAGCTAATTATTTTTGCCTCCTAATATATACCATACTTATTTAGAGCTTTAAAAAGTAAAAGAAAATATTTAGTAAATAAATAATGTAATTTACTGTTAATAACGTTCTAATTGTATTACAAAATTCTCTTTATATGCGGTAATACTTAATAATTTCTCTAATATTGATAATAATCTTTTTAGTTTCATGATTTCGACGAAAAAATCGTCGAATCACGTCGATTAGTGGCCGATGCTCTACGGAGCTCATTGTTACCGTCACCACAATACTCCAAACGATCTACACCGTTACACAATTCAATACTGCCCGATATAACGTCGTCATTTGTACGTGTCAACCCTTAGGCTATTTAAGGGAGTATTAGGAAAAATTTATCACATTTATCTATGGAAATTCGGAAGGAAATCATATACTTAAACGTAATTTTAAGCAAAACGAGAAATCTGCAAAAGAATTAATTTTACTAAATATGTAGTGATGTAATAAATTTAAACTCTTACAAATTATTGATGTATCAAAAGCTCCAATACTATTTGTTACGACGATGAATTTTCAAACGGAACCTCTTGACTTATCAACCAAGAACAAATCCAACAAAATGCTGAATGTTATAGATTTGAAGTTCCTCGCTGGACTAAACGATCATTTGGTGAAACTCTATGAACGGACAAGTCTCGTCGACAAGAGAAACCCTTCATTGACGCAAAGAGCGGCGAGTATGAAAACGGTGCTGCCGTGTCAAGTGTGTCTGAAGACTTTCGACCGCCCTTCATTACTGAAACGTCACATGCGTACCCACACAGGTAACACGCAGAGCCACAGTTTTAGTTTAATACACGACTAGATGCATGAGATTACAGTGCGAGATACATATCTACATATATGTTTTAAATAAAATTACATGAATAAATATCAAAAACTAATTAATTTTTCCTTGTTCGATGGCTTTGTTCATACTTCATAGTCATTTAATTTATCTACTGCTACTCCGTCATCACCCATTTCTTTCCTTTTTTCGAACTCATAAATTCATCTAAAGCGACTCAAATCTACTTTAAAAATAAATTTATATTTTATTAAATGACATAAATAAAAAATAAATACTTATATGTAAAATGCAGGTGTTTTTCGAGGATTTCTCTGCGGCATTTAAATTTCGAATTAAAATTTAGGACATTAGTAAAAAAATATTTTCAACAGCAAACAAATATTTTCTTTTTGTATAATGAATTTTATTATATCAATCTTAATATTATTATATTTTAACAAATTATATATTATTGATTATAGTATATAATTCTCTCTGTCTCGCTCTCGAGAGAAAACCGAGAAAAATACCTTGGTTTACTTTATATTCCATAAAATAACAAAGTATATAATTAAATCACAAGAATGACTTACAGCAAGTTAACTATGAATCCTAATTCTTATTTTAAATATTATTTTCTTTTTATATCACGGAAAATTTAATAAAATGTCCTATCAACTTTATCTTAGTTCGTGCTTTAAATACTAAAAAATCACTGGCGTCTCTTTTGGATACTATTAATTATTTTTTAATATCTTTATTTATACCGCCATCTTACGATACAACATTGTTTAAACAGGCGAAAAGCCGCATATCTGCAACGTTTGCAGCAAAGGCTTCAGCACTTCAAGTTCGCTGAACACTCATCGAAGGATTCACACAGGTATAAATGAATATTTTTTTATCAGAGGTTTTTCGAATTGCACCCGATACATACAATTTGTTTATTTTAAAGCACAGAATACATATATTCTTATATATTCTACCATTTAAGAGCTGTCATAGTCAAAAAGTCCAATATTTTACTTGTGTTTATTATTGCTTATACTCCAAAAAAATAAGGATAAAATATGATATAAAAATACATAATTATCTTAATTAGAATCTCGGGTATGGCAGTATATACAAAATTAATACTTTATACATTAAACTGCTTCCCAAGAGTGCGCTTATTACGAGGCTTCGTTATAAGTTATTTACTATTTTCCTGTACACTAATTAGGAAATTTTTAATCTTTGAAATATGTATCTTAATATTTTTTATTTCCTCGTTAAGTGGTAAATATAATTAAAAATTCGATTAAGGTATCTTATAATTTATTTTTTATAGCTATGTCACCCGTTATAAAGATAACAAGACAAAAAACCTTTTTAAATCGATGATCATAGTATTTAATAGCATAATTGTAAACTCTTTATTAGTTGTGCAATAAAGTAATTAGAAACAATTATTAAATAATTGTTTCTAATATACTATTGTTATTCTTACACAAAACTTTTTGAAGAAGTACATATATACTTATGAAAACATTTATCAATTATTTTAGTTATCGACTGATTGATAAATTATAGTCTAAGTTTAAGGTAAAGATGTGTCAGAACAAAATACTCAGTATTTCTTTCTTTTCAGGCGAGAAGCCGCACAAGTGTCCTGAATGTGGAAAATGCTTTACAGCTAGTTCAAATCTCTACTACCATCGAATGACGCACACTAAGGTTTTTATTTTATTATTCATATACAAACAATCACAAGAAATTTAGTGTAAATAGCTCGGTATACGGGCCGCAGACCTATTGTCCTAGACCTTTTGAGCTATTGTCATAACCCACTCATAGCACTAGTTTTAGTGGTATGAGTGGGTCTAATAAAATAAAATCTAATTGATCCTTTCCATTTCCAGAACAAGCCACACAAATGCACGTGGTGTACGCGATCTTTCCCTACGCCAGGAGAGCTCCGAGCTCACGTCGCATCCCATGCAGGTCTGATTGGCAGACAGGCTGTGGGACATGTCAGCAAGCATGGCGACCTGTGGCCCTTTTCAATATCTCCTCAGAATAGGTTTAAGCACAACAATTTTGATGAATAAAAATATTTACATAACACATACCCATCTTTTTCTTATAACATGATATATCGTACTTATATTATAAATAGATTACTTTCCTAATTTACGCAAAAAGTAATTAAATTATTTACATGGAAGTATTACTTAACCGGAATACGGGAATACTAAGTATGGATGTAGTGGATAACATAAGTGATGGATCAATGGAGCCTATTCAAAAGTATACAACTGTACCAGCGTACCACCAGTAAAAATTAAAACTGCTCATAGCTCATGCTTGGACCATAGAATGAAAAGCAAACATGAAAAGCATTAGATATAATGCTTTTTAATTGGTATGGGAAAATCTAATACAAAGGCTAACGGCCTTAGATACCTTTATATAAATAGCAATCTCCAATTTTCGCTCAAGTGCTTAGTTTCCATGAAAATTAAAAATTTTACCATTTTTTCGTGTGAGGAAAATACTAAGTGATAGTTACAACCACCGCTCGTATTATTATAAGGGTGTATGTATCATTACAACGTATCGGGAAAAAAATACCTTTTTGTAATACCTGACTTAACTTTCATTAATTATTTTCAATAAAAATATTCGATTTTAGAACATTGTGTCATAAATTAAAATGGCAAACAAATGTTGGTAGCGATTCTATCGCCATCTATTGACTTGAATGGTAAACTGTTTTGTTATAGTGAATCGTGACTTTAGTTTTGATGCGAACGCGGACAATAAAAGGCTTATAAATTGAGGGAGACACCACTTTCTGCAAATATTTGAGACAGAAACATACGTGAAATCTATGTTGGTTTTACTAAAATCCATTACTACTTTGTTTACTTCGACGTTCGATTATTGAAATTCCAATAATGTAATACTAATAAAGAATCAAATCTGTGATATTAAGTATTGAACCAACTAAATAATAGTTCCAGAGATTTAATTTGAATTTGAAATATTTTAAGTTAAATTTAAGTTAATATTAATTATAGCTCTCTCTTTCTAGCTTAAATGTTAGATCTGTTTTAACTGTATAGTTGTTGTAATACATAAAAGATTATGGAATGTAACTCAATTAAATAACAAATTATAATTAAATATTTATTCATCACCATTTTGTTTAGTTTTCTTGACTAACTCTTCATCGAGATCTTCATCATCATCAATTTTTCTTTTCTCTCCTAAACTAACGTTTTCGTTAGCTTCAGGTTCTTTATTATCAATACTATTTTTATCGCCCTCCTCATGGTAATTATTCTGCAACGCTTGGCTATCACTCGATGTGTCTACTCTCAGTAATTCTCTGAGAGCCATCGTGGCGTAACAACTCGTAGGTAGAGTCATAGTTAAGAGCAGAGCTTTGTATTTACCACCTGGAACAAAATCCAATATTAATAAAATGTACCTGAATGAAATCAAATTAAAAAAAAAAACATTTTGATAAAATTTTATTTCGATATATGTAATAACAATACAAGATTAATACAATAATCTGTACTTGTAATTTTCTTTGGTTGGTACCGTTCGCCGGATACAAAAAGTTATAAATAGGTGTAGGGGTGTTGCTAATTTGGCGTAGAGGTCAGCGAGCGCGAGCGCGAGCACTCACCGTCGGCGGGCGCGGTGCGGCCGTCGAGCACGTCGCGGTCGGACAGCAGCAGGTCGTGCGCGGGGTGCGCGTAGTGCGCGCGCCGCCACTCCAGCGCCAGCGGCCGCAGCGTGCAGCGCCGGTACCCGCCGCACATGCTGTAGGCCCTGTAGCCGCCCCATTGGGTTATGTACTTATGGAGACACAGATTACAACGAGCCTAGTCCCTTTCTATAGATTTGCACTTCTGTAAGTCATCACGAGTACTATTATTTTTCTTTATGAAATTATAAGTTTTTGAAATGTCGTTATTGATGCAAGATCAATATGTTTAAAAATCAAACTTACTTATATTTATGTTTCATGTTAAGCTTTAATCCATCTTTCTCTAGTAGCTCCTTGTAGTAATCTATCATGTTGGGTGGATATTCAACACTATACCCGGGTAGCGGTAGCACGATGTCAAATATCGTGTATTTCCCGCTGTCAATGTCTTCTTGGGTTAAAACCTTGACTGGCATGAGCTTCTTAGTGAAGGTATCTGTTTTGTCTGCTGGCTTTTGTGCATTATTCGTGGCCGTCACGTTATCATCTGATATTTCGTCATTTTGTAAATCTATTTGATTATCATCATTATCCGTTTCTTCCACCATTGCCTCTAAAAAATTTTGACAAAACATTAGACAATTTAGAAAAGTGTTTATATATTCCCCTTTTAGATAGATATATATTTTTAAAGTAATGCAATTCAAAAAAGTTATGTCCATTAAATAAAGTCTTAACGGTATATAAATCAGTCTTTTTTTTATTGCGATATTAAATTCAAAAAGTTGGGTGGTTTTTAAGGTTTAGAATCGTAATTGTTGAGCGCAACAAAATGTCAAAATATAGTTTTCCCTAACATTAAAAGGATTGAGAGCTGACGAATACCATGCGATGTGGAGAAATATAACAGGACGTGAAAAATGCCTAGTCGAGTACAATAGTGCGAGGAGTCGCTAACCGTCGTCGTGCCCGGGTGCCGGCACGAGGTCTCCGACGGCGGCCGAGCGCCCGGCTCGGCGTAGGCGCTCCGACACCACACGGTTCCAGATCAACGACTGGTACGAGTGGATGTACAGCAGTCTCGCGTTGCGCGCGACCTAATAACATTTCCTACTTTGTAAGGGAACACCGGTTTTTTGTAATTCGGAGTCACATCACTCATCGAACAAGGTGTGTAGAAAACCTTTATGTAAAAATCGACTCGCTAGTCGCACATTGCATTAAAGTTAACCTTGTCTAGCGCGCCGAGCAGGTCGTGTGGGCGCAGCGACAGCGCGCGCAACACTCTCGCCTCGTTCCCGGCGTTGCGCGACACTCTCGCGAGCGCGGCGCGCGCTCCTTCCGCGCGGTACGTCGACAACACGTCCTGGCAGTCCGACAGCATGCACTCGATAGCCTGCGGGAGTGAGAGATATTTTATATACTGACTGAACGAAAACATTTCGGTCGCAAATCACGAGATGTAACATTGAACAAATTTTAAATGGACAATCGACTTTATCGTTTATTTGTAAACACATTACGACGACATTTTATATAAGTTACGATACAATCGTCGCTAATCATTTACGTCATTATATATTTATTTCTATAAACTTAAAAGCATTTATAAGCATGATCATATTGTAATGTAATAATATAATTATTTATTTATATTTTTAACGCATAATATGAAAGAAAAAATTAGTTGTTTCTAATTACTAACTTGTAAGTTTTTGCTTTGACTAAATTAATTTTATACAAAGCAAAATTAAAAACCAACATAATAAACACATACCTCCTGAAAATTCCCCTGTAACAATTTCTTTCCTATCTCGTAAGTCGGCATATCGATACGAGAACCGAACCTCTGCAGTCCGTAGTAGTTTATAAAACCGTTGGTCTGTAGCAACGTGCATGCATTGTCGATACATTCGTCTGAGGCCTTTACGTTTCGGAGACATATACGGAACCTGGATTGGCATAGAAATACAGATATAAAACCTAAGCTGTATTCAAATTGCTGCACTTAAAATATAACCGTTACATCTGTCTGTATATAAATAAGAATACCTTATGTCTAGTCAATCAATAAGAGGAAATCAGCATGTTTCGGATGAAATACTGCCACATGCGTTTCCACCAACCATTGGAATATTTGGCGGAATACACTCAAAACCTTTTTATTAATCTACCTAAAGGGTCTATAAAACATCAAATGGCTTTGTGTGATGCAACAAAACAATGAAATTTTTCAATTAATCACTTGGCTTATATATTGGAGGTCGTCCATTTATCACGTTTTAAGCAATTTTTCAAAAGGAATTGAATTAAAAATATTAAACATAATAATAATTAAACTTACACATTTCCCTTTAACATTCCTAATTTAAGGTTATCATTGCTGAAGCTGAAGTTCCCGACCCGGATATCCCTCAAGTCCTTGCACGCATTGACTATCCTCCTAGGATCTACTTTACGCAGACTGAACCATTGGGAGGTCTTCGCTCTTCTATCTTTGGTACCGGCGTAACCGACCATGGACGGCTTTATGCTGTAATGTAATCAAAATGTCCTTTATTCAAGCCAGCTGTGGCAAGCACAAAGCAATGGGAATATAGTAACTTCTTTTATTTTGAAATAATAGCAATATTTAAAATAATAAAAGAGAAGAAGTTCACTTAAACCTTCAAGAACTAATTATTCATATACAATTTAAAAAATGTATGTTAATTCTGTAATATAAGAAGTCATCGGGGGCGTTAAGGACGTCTCTAAGACGCCTACAGATCGAAAACAAGATGCGAAGCGCTGATACTTATATATAATATAAACATATATATATATATATATATATACATAATCTTTTTTAAGGCGGCGACCTAATTGGGAGCGATCGTACGATGGCGCGATGATTTTTTCATCTCACGATCAAAGTGGTCGTGCGATGACCTAACAGGTGTCCTAATAGATCGCGCAATGTCCATCGTGTGATGCCGTCGCTCGATGGCTGGCGCTCACGCCACTTTAACCATGGCTCTTTACTTTTAGAGATGCTCAGTTATTGCTGTCGGGCAATATTGCTTTAAAAATTGCAAATGACATTGAAAAAAGGAAACGTAGACAGCATAAAATACTTTATAGATCCAGGAATCTTCGCGGTGAATTTTTCAACCGTTATATTGATGTACGAAATAACGAAGAAGACTTTTACGATTATTTGTCCATGTCAAAACAATAACCGATTAGGACACTCAAAAGAGATCTGTTGCTATCAAACGCATCGTACGATCGTTATTAAGCATTTCATGTGCTCGCACGATTACTTGCGAGGTTCAAATAGGACACTGTGATGAAATCTGTATGTTTGAACTCATCGCACGACGAGAACGCATCGTGTCATCGTGCGATCTTCGCCAATTAGGACAACGCCTATACCTGTTCATATTCATGGGTTTTTTGACAGTCTTTAACTTTTAAGCTTCACTCAAAAGACGACCTAATATTAATAAAATGATAATTACTTTAATCTCAATCGTTCTGCAATGCGTTGTGCAGCTTCCATAGTGTCACAGTTTTCTTTATACACTATGAAGCGAACATATTCTCCCGGCCACACCCACTTCACTCTGTTGTCTACACGCACTGTAACAAAAAATATCCCATATATTGTAATGATTGAAATAGTAAATTATGGAACCTTTACATCGATCACAGATCACCTTTACATCGCTCCAGAAAATGTGATGATATAACTTTGTCCTAGTTTATTGCAAATTATATATTTTAATATACAGTAGTACACCTAAATAGGTTTTAAATTTTACAATCCTATATACCTTCATGGAATAGCCACCATAACTAGGATATAAATGTTTTATTTCCAACTTTATAAGCTGTCATACACCATTATTCACAAAAATTTTGGGCGAAAGCCCACATGTTTACTGCTACATAATTTATATCTTACAATGTACTTTAATTTTAAGTATTTTTAGTATTATTATATTGAATTTAATTAAATTTATGCTTAAAAAACTAACATTGCTAATTCAACGGGAAAACATTGATTCTGAATACTATTGAAATGACAATAATATTCAGTATAGATAATAAAAAATTACATTTCTGTTAATATTAATATTAAAAGCTGAGATGGCCCAGTGGTAAGAACGCATGAATCTTAACCGATGATCATGGATTCAAACCCTGGCAAGCACGACTGAATTTTCATGTGCTTAATTTGTGATTATAATTCATCTTGTGCTTTATGGTGAAGGAAAACATTGTGAGGAAACCTGCATGTTTCTAATTTCACTGAAATTCTGCCACATGTGTATTCCACCAACCCGCATTGGAGCAGCGTGGTGGAATAAGCACCAAACCTTCTCCTCAAAATGGGAGAGGAGGCCTTTAGCCCAGCAGTGGGACATTCTCAGGCTGTTACGGACGGATAATATTAAAATCATTTACACTATACACTGACCTCCTTTCCTATACTTTTCAAAGATCACATACTTCTTTTCATCTTCAGTAATAGTGCTACCAACAATGCATTCACCAAAAGCTTTCTTAACTGCATCATGTATCTTAGTTCTTTCTTCTTTTGACATGCCAGTAACATCCACCTAAAACATGTTAAAACAAATAATGCTTACGAACATGTGCTTATTTTTAATTCACCCTCACTTCTACAAGAAATTACAAACTGAGATCAGCAATAATCACGTTAAAGAGCCGCCATTGTGGCAAAAAATACCAAAAAAAATGGATCACATGATCTGAGAGAGATATTCTGAGTAGTTCTGAGATAAAAACAGCTCACTATTGTTTGAACAATACATTGAAGATTTTGTATCGAAAAGGTTCTGTAATAAGTATTTCTAGTCAAAATAATAAAGAAATTATAATCACTTTCAGGAAATCTCTTGTATAATCCTGGTTTAATGGTACAACACCATTGTCATACAACATCATTCACATAAATTAATTATAAGAAAAAACATTTTGCCTCCATGTGTTCTTAAACTACTGGGGTAGGTACAAAAAGCCATGGAATAGAGGGGATAGAGTCATGGTATACGGACCTGGTAAGTACCATACTAATTCCGAACTCATTGGAGATATGTTATGTTATAACCCTATAACTTCATTTATATAAAAGTAATCATCTGATAAACAATTGTTGCAGTATCTTTTAATTAATTATCTCCATTTTTTTAAGAATCTAGGCATGACAAAAGTCACTGAAAACAAGGGAGAAACATCTAATGACAATGTCAAGAAGACTATTTTGACCCATTTTGAGGGCAATGACAAAAAATATTTTTGGCTGTCTAGAAAATGTTGTCACGTCAAAATAGAAAATGTAAAACCTGTCTTTAGTCATTTTTACTTAAAATAATACTTAAATGCAATTATACTGGTTTTATTGTGAGTAATGGCAAAGTTCCTGAGAATTAATCTCAGTCTAATGTGTACCAGTTACAAAAAAGAGAACTGGAATCACAGTGCCTAAAAAAAAGGACTGGTATAGATCTTTTTAGGTAGACATTAACCGATTATAGCCTATTTCAATCGAAGAAAAGGAAAAGAAAAAACTAGATTTAAATATTCCATGCAATCTTAATGGGATGTTAGATTTAATGCATTGAAAATAAATCCATCCAACAATCCGCAATAATAACATTAAAATTGGTGTGAAACTTACTTTTACTGGTGCAATTTTTTCAGGAGATATAGCCACCTTATTAATATTGTCCCAAGTTTCCATGGGCAGGATCTCTAAATTATACTTATTAATAATCAGGTCCTCATCATCCACTACATCCTCATCTACTGGTGGCTCAGGTGCAGACAAATCAGTGAGCTTTGCAATTTCACCTTTCTCATTAATTTCAGATACTTGAAAATCTGCAAATCTGTAACAATACCAAAGAATATTGCAAAAAAATATTATACTATTAATATTTATAAAATTAATTTATATATAATATATCTTCAAATTGCATGCTATTTTTAGATGTTTGTATAGCCTAATGTAACCACAAGCAGAGTAAACACAAACAAACAACAACAATATCAATTGACACTATATTTTTTTTATATATTTGCCGGGAGGGCAAATGACTCTACTCCACCTGATGTTAAGTGGTAGTAGAGTCCAAACGCGAGGACGGCCAGTACAGTCGGGAAGAAGGTTCTGAACTAGCCGCCCTCGCCTTGCCGGCCCGCAAGATGCCTCTTCACGCCTCGTTTGAAGGAACCATAACCATAACCAACTATATAATTGGTCGAGATCTTAAATAATCTATGATATTCACTATGGATACACAAAAAATAGAGTTTTCAATGTCCGCAAAGTTGTAATCAGAACTTCAAAAGTTAAATTAATGTAGTAGTAGTAGTAGTAATAACTAGTTAAGTGGACTAGTGTTATATTATAAATACAGCAGAATAATAAAAATTTCATACAATTTGTAAATCTACAGTTTGTTTACCTTTACTTTTACTCCAATTGGAATATATATAATAGTATAGATATTGAGTATAATATATTTAAGAATGGAAATATTTTTTTTGAGATTGTTCAGCTAACTTAATGAGGCACCTTAAGCTTTCAGTAGCATAATACTAAAGTACTATGTCAAAAAAACTTTAAAAAGACAGAAATAACTTGTGGTAACTTTATCTTTACCTAGATTTAATAATGCCATTAAAACCCTCATGGTCACTTAAATACTCCGTAACCCCAATATCTTGTTCTGAGAGTTTTTTGGTTGGCGCATCACGCTTCGGTTTCTGAGTCCACTGATTAAATTTTCTGTCCTCAAAGTTTTGTCTGGCGCCGCCCCGATTGTATCCACGCCAATTAGAACCTCGAAAGCCTCTCTGAGGCCAAAATCCACCGGATCCTCTCCCTCGACCATGACCTCGACCCCTATTATTTCCACCCCGCATTTGATTGCGATTCCAATTATTATTCATCCGGTATTTAAAGTAAGAGTTAGTTGCAAATGGATAACCTAAAATCCAAGTTCCTTGATATTTTTATATTTACTAATCAAACCTATGACCAATGGGATTAGTTCATTTCATTTATTGAATTGAAAACTATTTTGATAATTATAATTCTTTAAGACAATTTAGTTGTTGCTATTATAACTATCAATGATTTGTTGACGTTAATTATACGGTCACTTGTGTTGTTGACACTTGGTTGACGCATGTGCTGTTTAGAATCTAAGTGACAACCTAAAATGTGACAATTACGGCACGTTCACGTTACACGTAGCTGTCAACCGGGGTGGATATGGTGCGGAAAATTTATTATGTAACTGCTATTTTGAATAGTAGTCAATATAATATTTTAGAAAAAGAAAGAAATCTAGATGATCCTACTGGGTTTGCAATTAATTTTTAAAACATGTATAGGTAGGTAGGTTATTTCTGCATTGTAGCCAAAAATAATATAATTCCACCATATGATAGCACGGCTATCAGGCTATCATTTTTAGTAAGAACTATAATAGAAATAGATAGAAACTATAAAAGTATTAGAAAAGAAAGCAAAAACCGATTATAATTAATTTGATTAAGTAAAAAACCGGCATTACTTACTGCAAATGTTTTCAGCATTACCCCACAAGTACTGCGTTATATTTACTAAAGATTCCTTTTTTTATTAGTGTCTAGAAAAATAAATATTGAATCTGATTTGAAAAATAATTATACTGAAGACGATGCTGAATGATGAAATACGTTTGCTTACTAGATTTATACGTTTGCTACGTAGACAGAGAATTTGTTTCTCTGTCTACGACAATAACACAATCAACTATGACAGAAATGACAGCTTTAAATTTCGATTCGAAAATTTGCTTTTGACAATTTTGACAGCAAAATGGGAAAATGAAATAAAAATATAAAGTTATTATAGTTCCAAAATTGAAGGTT
The DNA here is from genome assembly GCA_905147175.2 of Nymphalis urticae. Classification (NCBI taxonomy): domain Eukaryota; kingdom Metazoa; phylum Arthropoda; class Insecta; order Lepidoptera; family Nymphalidae; genus Nymphalis; species Nymphalis urticae. The sequence goes on along the minus strand of LR989987.1, from coordinate 8,500,193 downwards.
AAAGTTGTGCGTATAATTGAAAATAGAGTATACTCTTTCACCATAAAATTTAACTTTGTAGAAAAAGGTACTTATTTTCCAAAATAATACATTTTGATGCAGTACAAATTCTTAAATATTTAGGACAAATTATATAAAACAATATGAAGAATGATTTTTACTTACATGTTGTTTTGTTTTAGATGGCTACGAAAACTATAGCAAGTGCAACTGTGCGCGCTGTAAAAAAACGTATGCTGCCTTCTAGAACGGCGCTTATATTAACCCCAGCAGCAGTTCAAAAAATTAAAGAAATTATGGCGAAGGAAGAGGCTAAAGGTTCTATTGGCTTAAAAGTTGGTGTTAGACAAAGAGGTTGCAATGGATTATCTTATACTCTTGATTACGCTTCTGCTAAAGGAAAACTTGATGAAGAAGTAAAACAAGACGGTGTAACTATTATAATTGATAAAAAAGCGCAGTTGACATTATTAGGTATGTGTTATTAATGAGCTGATAATTTCAATATCATTTAAGGACAGCTATAATACAAAAAAAAACATTCAAATTTGCCTAAACCTCTTTATTAATAAAACACACTCAAGTTAAAATAAATTTAAAATATTAATAAATTATGTTCCATCTAAAATAGTTTGCATTTTTCAGTTCAGACAATTAAATAGTGTAGATCAGTTGTACTCAACCTGCTGCCTGTAGGCAATTTGAATTAAACAACTGCTTGAGCCACAGACACTGCAGTGTTTGTAATGTCATGAAATGAAAAAAAAAGATTTAAAATATATGCCATAAATCCGTTCACACTTGCATAATATTTGTAACAATACTGAAACCTAAGATATCATTACCTAAATATTGGCCTGGCGACACCTTGAGTTACACAAGGTTGAGTATAGCTGGTGTAGATGTATATGTCTATTGAGTATACAGAAAAAACATATTTATTTTTAATACAAATTGTTTGTTTTTCTTGTTATAGGAACTGAAATGGATTTTGTAGAAAATAAGCTGTCAGCAGAATTTGTGTTTAATAATCCTAACATCAAAGGCACATGTGGTTGTGGAGAATCTTTCAGTGTATAAATAGCCCCCAATTAATGAGTGTGACAGAATAGTATATTTAAAATAATAAAGCTAATTTAATATACCATTCACATATTATTAAGTATGGTCTTGAAATAATTTGATGATTTAAACTACCCTAGGACTATGGAACAAATCTTATCAAATAATGCCTCCCATTTTTTTAACACAAAAAAAAAACAAAAAACAAGCGGTACCCTTTCCATCTTAACAATGAACGCCACGAGATCGCTTGCGCATGCAACTGTGACGCTCTAACGAAATTTTGCCTCCCTATGATTGGTCCTTCTCAATCTAAAGGAAACCATGTGCATGGTATGGTAAAGGAAGTGTTAATGTATTTATAAACATTGAAAAAATATTGTTGAAATTTTATAGTTATTTTTGTATTTTATTTTGAAAAAAAAATATGGCTTATTTTAAACTCATCACTAAAAAATATTTAAATAATAGTTTTGTATATAGATAATATAGATTGTGTTTTCTTGTAAAGAGTAGCGTCATTGTATAGAGAGTTAGTTGTAAAGCAGTTAGTGTTAAGATATCTCATAAAAATCATATAATGATGTATTTAGTTAATTGTATAATTACCATTTTTTTGTTTTACTTGTTTAGTTAATGCTTTACTTATGGTAAAATAATAAAACCAGTTAAGAAAATATAAAGTACATCTTGTTTAATTACAACCAAATGTAAAGAAAAATTATTACCTAATCTTATCTTACATGTTTACAAATCTTGGCATACATTTGTGAAAATAAAAAAATTAATAAATTCGAACCAAGATTGAAATTAATGTCTTATATATTAATAATACTGGTGGTAGGGCTTTGTGCAAGCTCATCTGGGTAGGTACCACCCACTCAGATATTCTACAACAAAACAGCAGTACCTGGTATTGGTGTTATGTTCGGGTTTGAAAGGTGAGTGAGCCAGTGTAATTACGGATACAAGGGACATAACATCTTAATTCCCTAACGTTGGTGGCGCATTGGAGATGTAAGCGATGGTTAACATTTACAATGCCAATGTCTATGGGCCTTGGTGACCACTTACCGTCAGGTGGCCCAAATGCTCGTCCACCTTCCTATACTATATAAAAAAAATACAAAAACAATAATAGTTATAATCATTGCAATTAATAATTTACATTTATACAATTACTAGTTAACAATACAATATCTAGGCTGTCGGCTGTCCTCTAATTTGCCTATTTAGGAGGTGGACGTTGTAGCAGTAGTAAAATAAACTTCTTGAGAACAGTAGAAACGGTGGAACAACGTCATATATTGCAGCATGCGTGGCGGGTGTGATCTTGTTGCTATGTAGCGACGTACTGCTACACCTACTTAGACAGGCAGACCCTAGAATAACAATGATGACTTTTAAATCCGCTCATTTGAGATTTTATAATTATATATTTCCGAATTTATGATTTATCATGTTAGATTAGTTTTATTAAGACAATATATTTGTAAATCATATGAAATCATCTTTGTCGGTGATGTCAACAATACGGGAGTTGTTTTGACAATGAGCCGCAAGCGTTATCAGTGACCAGTGTTACATAACGCTTAGACGGAGTCTAGATGGGTCGGTGCGAGTTGGCGACACGACACTTCAGTGCTAGCCGCCGTAAAGACAACACGTCTGGAAACTGTTTTACGACTAGTTGTTATAATTGTCTTAAAAGTGATTAATAAATCGTTTTAGTTATTCTGGATTTGTTATCTGTTACCCGTACCCTCATATTGCCCACACATAATATCTGATCTTGAAGACATCCGCTTACATCGACCATCTTATATATATGCCTATATCTTTAAAAAAAATATCTGATTTGTTTGTATGGTTAATGGTGTGTCGCCCTTAGACATTGGAACTGTAAGAAATGTTAACCATCGCTTACATTGCCAATGCGCCACCAACCTTGGGACCTAAGTTTTAATGTCCCTTGTGCTTGTAATAACACTGACTCACGCACCCTTCAAACCGGAATACAACAATACCAAATACTGCTGTTTTGCGGTAGAATGTCTGATAAGTGGGTGATACCTACCCAGACGAGCTTGCACAAAGTCATCAGTAAGTTAGTTACTATGCAAAAAAGAAATATCAAATAAATTACGTGTAATGTATGCTAATGCATTATCGCGATGTTTTATTTAGTAAATTAAAAATTAGATCAGAAAACTAAGTTCTAGTAAGAACTAATTTATCTGGTGTAAAAATTCTAGTAAGAATTAATTGATCTGGTGTAGAAATTCTAGTAAGAATTAAGTTATCTGGTGTAAAAAATCTGTTTTGAAATAATTATTTGCCATTTTCTAAAAGCTTTATCCAATATATCTAGTTTTTAAAGGCCACTTAACATAAAATATTCACAATATGACTGTGGTTAAACCGATTTCCTATTTTTCTATATGAAATTATTTAGGAACGCATCCAATACAATGTTCCATTCTGTGATTTCATTTTGTCTCACTTGCTCAAATAAAACATGGAGGTAGTGTCGTGAAACGTTGTTGAAGTATTTGCCTTTGTTTACGTGTCGAAATCAACGAACGATATTAGCAAACTAATTTAAAGTGCTTTTTGTATTGGTGTATGGAATTTCTTCAAAGATTTGTCAACATACTGTTTTTATTGAGTATCAATATCACTGATATTTCTTGAAATGAATAACGGGGAGGTTGGAGGATCTAGAGGTAGAGGCCGTGGTTGTTGGCATCAACCCGAAAAGACGGCTCGAGAGCTCCGTCAGCCCAAGCATTTAAATGAGGAAACTAAATGTAAAATTCTTTATTTATAATTATACGTTTTACTTTTGTAACGTAAATATATACTGATCAGTGTCACTAGTCGGTTTTAAGTATATAGATATTACATCGACATATAACTCAGGTGAAAGTTGTAAGAATTTTCATTTATGGTGACGTCGGCGTAGTTTGACATAAAGCAACCGGTCCTGCTACTAAACGAAGTAGTGTAAATTATCCTTAATTTAAATCTTTGAGAGAATGGTTACTGGTATTGAAATATTTGTTATGTACTAAACTTTAATGGAATTAATTTAAAATATAAAATCCAATAAATAATAACAAATTTAATTTTTTAGCAACAACTGAACCTCTTAAGTCGACACTGTCAGCAGATGCTAAGGAATGGTATCCACCCAACTATGTTCGTCAAGCTCCAGTGGCATATCCACCTGAGCCTTATAGAGTGCAGCGGTTTTCCTCCCCCCAGGATAGAATTCGACAAGCGCAAGAACTGGACACTTATAATTTGTATGAGTTGTCAAATTCAATTGAAGAAACTGAAAATATTGATTTACGGGTATATCTATCTCAATTTTCTAATTATAATATAATAATATATTTTTTTAATTTTTATATACATGCCTATGTTAAATTGATACATGTGAATTAGCTCTCAATATTTATTTTTAATAACCTATAAATAATAATTGTTTTTATGAGTTTTTAAAAATCATATAAGTTAGAGTAAGTTTTTACTATTTTACTTCCATAACCATCAAAAAACCATAATCATGGTTGTTTTATGAATTTATGAAATTACTTTTTGTACAAATGGATATTTTTTGCAATTTATTTACAGGGTAATATAGCCAGCCTGATTACAGTCATGTGTGAGATAACAGTTGACCCTGGCAAATTTGACACTTTATGTGGACCACTTGTCGATTCATTTATTTTAACACTAAATGATGTGGACTACACTCGACCACTTGTTGAAGCTATTGTTAATCAGGTAAGTCTATTCTAATTAATAAATACAGCAGGTATCTATGATAATGTATGTTTTAACTGGTTCAGCCTGCCTAATTACACCAGAATCATATGAAAAAGTTATGTTAATAGGAAATTATAAAACATATTTATTCTATTTAACTACATTAGAAAAGTCATTTGTTATAAGAGTATAGGAGTTGTTTTAAATTATAGTAATAATAGTGTTTTAGGTTATGAAACAACCCTGTAACAATCTTGTATAAGAAATTAATGTAGATATTTGTTAAAGAAACTGCTTTGTGATTTAACACAATTAGAGTATAACATATACCTGAGTTATAGTTTCTTATCAATGTGTTCGCTATAATAACCTTTTATATCTCACAGTCAATTGCTGAAGCAAATTTCCGTTACAACGGAGCTCGTCTGTGCTCCATGTATGATTCAGTGGTTCCTCAAGAAGATTCCACTTTCCGTGCATGTTTACTGGAACGTTGCTCGGCTGAAGAGAATAAAATTATAAGTGGTATTGAAACATCTGAGGAGAATATGCGTGGTTTTGCGATGTTTTTAGCTGAAATATACACACAACTTGAAGACAATCAGGTAGCAATTATATTCATTAAAAATATCACTGACATAGTTGGACGGTAATATATTTCGTTTCATAATTAGTTTTATTTAAGTGTATGTAGATTTATTTATTTATTATTTGTAGAAAAAATGTTTATCTATTCAGAGTTCAACTTTCTGTCCTTTGTATTAGAGTTCTATAAATTAAATTTCTATGTCATAGGAAAATCAGTTGCACATTAGGCAACAAAAATGGTTTCACAATTATGAACCTTTACCCACAAGCCAACATAAGAGGTATGACAATGTGCTGAAATGAAGAAAATTATTTATAATTAAAACATTACATTCTATTGTCAAAGAACATGAATAAATATTTTTGTGACATTATAACTAAGTATACTCCACATGTTTAAACAACACATTTCATAAGTCATACAATTTGTTGATTATGCAAGCAACATTGTATTCAAATTTATTAGTCACTTTATCTATATTATTAAAATTTATTTTATATAAAAATTATAATCCAGCATATTATTAAAATAAAAAAATATCTATGCAATTATTCTCTGTACATCCAAATATTTTTGCCAATTTTTATTATGATAAATCTTACAGAGAGGAAGAATAAGGTCATTGGGAGAAAGTCTTTGTAAAGTATTGTTACACCTGCTTGACACAGATAAAGAAGTCAATATAAAAGCCGTCTGCCAGTTGTTAAAAGTGAGTAAAAGCCATTATTATATGTATGTACTTGTAATTATTTAAATATAGTTACTTATTTCTTCAAACATGTTTTACAATTTTATATAAGTTTCAGTATACTGTCATGTACAGAAATGGTCAAATTATATTTCCATTAAATACAAATAAATGAATACAATGAAAAAGTTGATTGTGTTCTATTTATTTAAAATATTATAATTTCAGCAATCACTTAGAATCTCAATACATTAGTGCACTCTGGCTCGTTATAAATTGCTGAAATAATAATGATTCCTCAGCTGTCCGGCATCGCGTTGGACGCGGACTGTCCGACGAGCATGCAAGCGGCGTTCGAACGGCTCAAGTACCGGTCGCAGTTGGCGTGCGTGCAGCGCGTGCTGGAGCTGCGCACGGCGCGCTGGGGCCTGGCCGAGCCCGAGCCCGAAGAGCGCCGCGCGCCCGCCGACACCCGCCGCCGGCCCCCCGCGCCCGCACCTGCACGTACGCACACACACACGCACCGCACTAACAAATATATACTCCAAGCGATGACAAATATTAAACTATAAATTTGTATAAGTCCTCATTTGATAGTCTATATCTATAAGTTTAGTTACCTCGTGTCTTATAGAATCTTCGTATACGCGAGTGTTAGATATTCAAGGTTAAAGGAAGCCATGTTTTCAATATACTGTTTTGATTGCTTTTAATGACTTTTGAAAACTATTTGACAAGTTTTCGAGGCTAAATTTCTTTACAAAATACCGTCTGGTAATATTTCCAAACATTTTACATAAATACAGAATTTCTTAAAAAGAAAAATAATTATTTACCCGATTTCTTCGAAGATATAGAGCCAAATGCTTCTAGTATACCGATTAATAAAAAATATACAAGTAACGAAAACTTAACTATTCCTCACTATTAACCAAGTTATTTAATAAAGCTATCTCCAGAATCGGAATTTTTTTTATTGCTTTTTCGATGTTAACTTTTCGGCCTGTAGAAACAAACTCCGAAACGGACGGGTTGGTAGGCGGGTACTTAGCCGACGGGCAGTCGCTGACAACGGAAGAGTGCAACTTCCTCCAAAGTAACTTGCCGAACAAACCCGCTTCGCTCGATGACGACATTCTGTGAGTTCTGGTTTTGAATGTATTAATGAATTGCTATGAGTGTAAATTTATCGATATTTATTATTAAATAAAGTTTTGAAATGGTAGCTTATCAGCAATTTTTAGACTTGTTTGGAAGATTGTTTTCCAAAAATATAGTCTAAATAAAAGTTTTTTTTCATATATCTGAAATTGGCTTTAGTGAGGAGTTGGAGAACGAGGCCTGGGACACGGGCATGGACCTAGAGATGCAGGATGCATACTTGGAATTCCTCAAGATTTCCAACCAGATCAAACGATAACCGCATCTCTCCCCGTACGACACGTCCGGAACAGACCAGATTGCGTCTTTATATTAGGACAATTGTGAAAAGTATAAAAAAAAGAATAAAACTTTATAAAACAATAAAAAGAGTTTCGGTGAATGCTTATAATCAATTTATAAATAATATGCATAGGCATGGACATAAGTACATAAAGTATTAAAATATATTGCCTTTTCTACATAAACCAATAGTATACTCATGCCATGGATCGAGCAATAATAAATTAAAAAAACTGTAATGTAAGTTTACACATGTATGGTTATATCCCAATAAAATATTCATATTTTAAAAGAATTATATCTAGATACTCTTAAAAAGCTCCTTGAGTATTGAATGTTAAAGCTCGAAAGCTCATAGTACGAATAAATAATGCTTTATAACATATAATGTACATTTCTTTTATAATGAAGTTTCTAATACACAATTTGGTCTGTGACTCTGGAAACTTGCTTGCTTTACGACGTGACGTGACTAATGACTAGTTTTTAATTAACATATTTTTAATATTACTATTTTAATCGAGCATGCAGTAACAGTACATAATTATTATAGACTAAATGTAAACAAGTAGGCAACTAAATTTTTCTTTAATTAATTCTGAAAACTCAATTGGTAGTTAAGTAGAATTGGCAAGTCGTTTCTTTTCTATACCATGTTTTTTTAAATATACAAAACCGCAAAAGTCGTTTATTTTGACACCTAAATTGACTATGAGCAAGTTCAAAATAATCAAGCCTTTTTAAATTTAAGATTTAAAATATAATTCATACCGCATTCACACATGCGCTTCTTGATGAAAAGTTGGACAAATACAAGCGACCGTGAGCATATTTACGTACTATTCATTTCCAATCATCCCGTGTGACAAAGGACGACGTCTACGTCACTAGCGCAGCGCGCATGTGTAAATGAGGCTTTAGGTGTCAAAATTGTCGATGATTTTTTTTTAGATTATTAATTATTGTCTATTTAGTCTTACAATTTAATAAAAAAAAAGTCAGTGAAACTTGTAGTTTAAAAAACGTTAGTCATTTGAATGAGTATGGCATAAAAGGGAAAAAAGAAAAAGTATAAATTATGTTACACATTGAATTCTTCCATAATAGTTATATACGAAAGTGGTGCTGTTATCACAAAACGTAATAGAAAAGGCCTTACATATGATCGCGATGCAGTTATTCGGAATAAGCTAATACAGTTACAATGTAATTTAAATGATATAATATTAAGGTGTATTTCTTTGATTTTGAGGGAATTTTTTACAACTTGATCATAAAAAGGCGTTGGTTTGTTTTTGATGTGTTAGGTTCACGTTTAAAGATTTTTAATAATACTATTATTACTCTCATAATCCGTCTTATATATAATACCATATGTAGTACCCACCTCTTCTGATAGAAATAAGCATGTTTTATCTACTTTATTCTTGTTTACATTTTGTCTAAAATGTTAAAAATGTTTAGTGATCTCATTACTTTTCCATTTATTTTGTCTAATTAACGACAATAAATGCCATATTCAATCTTAATATCGAATATCTTCCTCTTAATACGTAGAGTATATTTATATCACAAATGACATTTTTATTTGAAACAGCACAAATCCTTTTACCAAACTGTTAAATTTAAAATCGGTATTTCTTTTATTATCTTTTAAAATGCTCTGCACTATTTCGTGGCAAGAAAAACATTCCGGTAAACATACACATGCATTTTTATGTTAATGATATATTATTGTATTTTTCAAATAAATTAATAATACTCAAAATTAATGGAATTTAGTCAATTGCAAAAAAAAAATTAAATCAAAAATATTTTTTGTCTTCTAGTTTACTTGTCCCGGTTTACATTAGAAGCATGTGATAGAGCTTTTTTTAAATATTATTAAGATTTGTTAAATGATGACAATATTTTGTTGTGGAGGTCAACATTATGCCAAAATGTTACATTTATTTGTTGTCATTACATAATAATGCGTGTATGATAATGTTTGGGAGAGTGTGGTCGTGTCATGAGCGCAGTGAATCCTAATGGCTGTAATAATTACTGAGAACTCATATGAGTAGTAATACTTTTGTGTTATTATTATTATTATTCTCATCTTGCATAATAAAAGAATTTTTGAATGTGTTTATGCAATATTGGTTTTATTTATTTGAAGCAATTAGGCGTATGTTTATAATATTCCATTGTATTTTTTTGCAGTGATATTATGAATGTTATAAGAATAAATGGATATTTTAATAAAAGTCATTTAAATATATTCTTGTTTTATTTAAATTTTTATGATTTTTTTTCAACAATTCGTAATAAAAAATTAGGTTCCCAAAATTTGATGTTTAATATAAATTGTTATAAAAATAAAAATATTATTTCTAAGATTATTTTTTCTCAATATCAGGTACGTCTGGTAAAACTTTGTAAGGGTTAAGTATTCCATTGGGATCCATAGATTGTTTCAGATCTCTCATGAGCTGTAACGCCGTCTTGTCTTTGCTGTAATGTATGAACTGTGGCTTTCTAAATCCAACACCATGTTCCGCACTAATGGATCCTCCGACCTTCGCGACCTCTTCGTAGATAAATGGCTCCAATATCGCGTATAACTCTTTACTGTATTCCGACGCACTCACGTTTATGTGAATGTTACCGTCGCCTGTCAACAACATTCATTATTTATTTATATAATGTAAACGATAACGCGTGTCGCTTAAAATTGTTGACATCGAAAACGATAGTTGCTGTGCAAAATACTTATCACGTTCAAGAAGTCGATACATTTCAATTTCTTTTATCACATAACGTCGATTTACGTTCATGCAGTTAAAGGTAAAAAAAACAGTCAGTTCTAGGGTCGAAAATAATACAACTAAACCGAATTTGTTTACATTTTTGAATTATTTTTCATACATTACACATCTAAATTGAGTTTTTCTTTCTAAATAAAAGAAAAAGTTTAATTACCCCCAAATATGTCAATATGTCAGTGGATTAATTAAATTGCCCCACAATTGAACAAAACAATGCAACAAAATGATTAAGTATGAACGAAATTGAAGGGAGCATACAAGTACAGATATGTTGGTACGCACCGACGTGTCCGTATCCGTAGACGAGCGCGCGGTCGCCGACTCGAGTTCGCAGCGTGAGCACGAGGTCGTAGTAGCTGCGTAACGGGAGCGACACGTCGTATTTAAATACGTAGCCGTGCACCATACCCGCGCCCGCTATACTCTCCCGGATGTGCCAGATATTCTAAGTTTTTTTTTTTTCTGAATTAATAATAGGAGGATATAAGGGACGTAGAACTCCGCCCTGTGGCCGTAACAGGATGTTAAAGAATTCCTATGAATGTCGCGCACTTGGTCGTCTTTAGTGGCAGTGTTTATTGTTGGAGGAAGAAGGAAGTGAGCACTTAACTTTAGGTAGCCCATTTGCCCGCCTTTCATTCTTCTATTTATTTGTATTAAGTAGTCACTACAACCTTAAAAAAGTACTATCTACAGCTGATTCCAACCACACGATGAGCCAAGATAAATAAACAACTTTGACATTGAATTGACGCGATATCATTGGTCGAGACATTGAATAATCAAAATTTCATCATGGATACGGGAATCGGCGAATTTGTTACCGAAACTATGGAGGTAAAATGAAAGTAAATATAAATATATAAGTTAAGAATACTAATGTCTAAGGATTATTTATTATAAGCCGAGATGGTCCAGTGGTAAGACCGCGTGAATCTTAACTGATGATCGTGGGTTCAAGCCCGGGCAAGCACCACTGAATTTTCATGTGCTTAATTTGTGATTATAATTCATCTCGTGCTTTGCGGTGAAGGAAAACATCGTGAGGAAACCTGCATGTGTCTAATTTCACTGAAATTCGGCCACATGTGTATTCCACCAACCCGCATTGGAGCAGCGTGGTGGAATAAGCTCCAAACCTTCTCCTCAAAAGAGGAGAGGAGGCCTTTAGCCCAGCAGTGGGACATTCACAGGCTGTTACGGTTACGGTAAGGATTATTTATCTTTACTCCTTTTTCGATTAGAATAGGCTATACATATACTAGCTTGCATAAAGGCAATTTAAGATTTGTAAACATTACTCAAGTATAATGTCGACTCATGTTTTAATAATGAATACCTTAATTTTAGCAGGCTCGGAGGTGACAGTCCCGTCCAATATTAGTCCACTCTCCATCTCTTGGGACAGGAATCGGGTCAGCTTCTCATTATCATGGGTCTCGTCACTGCCGTGCGTCTCTATCAGCACATAGAACGGGAAGTCACCTATTGGGTTTCTATAAATAATGTTAATGTAAGCTCCTCTAAAAATGAATTTTATGTAGTCTTTTTAATTGGAATGTATATTTAAATCGGTTGTGATGGCGTCTGATTTTTGGACTTTTATTAATTTCGGTTAAAGAAAAAAGTTATTATTTTTAAAAGCCCCATGTCTACGGTGCGGCACCAGCCACGTGTAACGCAGCCGCCGCCGCAGTACGGCGCACCGCAATATTTGCTGTTACTTAGTTCGCACGTGTTAATAAAAATGTGATGTGAGATATAAATTACTTCTGCCAAAAATCTACTAAATTTTTCTTTCTGATAGTAAAAGTGTTTATTTTAAATGTTATTTACTGATAAGTGATAAATCACAACTAGTTACGAAAAAATAAATAAAATTCATAGATACCTATTACCATACCATTAGATTAACCATTATTTTGATATTGGGTTGGAATTTTTACAGTTGTGTGTTGGATAAAATAAAGACTCAATTATAACTCGTATTATACTTGTTATTAGGTACCTACTTGCTTTTTAAGAAAATATCTATCCACGAAACTAGTAAAGATCCAAGATAAAACGGTGAATTAAATACGTAACAAATAATACGTAACAAAGTCAAAAACCGATAAGGTTATATAACTGATTATATATAGAAACAGAAACAACGCAAACACTTCAGATAAGAAGCTGATAAATTGTATGCATTTAAATATTAATACACGACAATACTTACGAAAGTTTGAAATTTTTAATAGTCAATCTAATCGAACTATTGTCCGCCATTTCGAACGCTGAAAGTATTTCTCCCAAAGACGACTTGGCACTTTTGTATAGTTTAAGAAGGTTTTCAAAATTCTTTACACCTGCAAATAATTATAATCATGGAATATACAGGTAATTACGCATAGTTAATGTTACACTAATGTTTGCGGTCAACATGACATTCTTAACACTTTGAAGATGATATGCAATATTCCGAAACTCTGGGTCTAAAAACGTTCTTAGTGGATTTGAATTTGAATTGAAACAAACTTGAATTTAAAGAAACAGTGTGTAACATCATAAAAAAATTGTAATTATATCTTTATTACGGAGAATGTATAACTTTTAATATTATCTTATCGTTAGTGTCTCCAAATAGGTTAAAAATATATTTGACCCTTACTATAAGCCCACCTTCAGTACTTTACCTAAGTTTACTTTACCTTTACTCTGGTAAAGTAAGCTTAGGTAAAATACTGTTATGGAAACCTTTATCCTGAATTCCCAAAACTTATTTCCCATTTAGCACTTAAATTTAAAATAATTGTGTTCCTTAATATACAGAATTGCGTACCGAAGAAACCAAGAGACACAGCCTTGGGTAGGGCGGGACAGTGAATAGCGACTTTAGTAACTACTCCCAATGTGCCTTCGGAACCTATGAATAGGTGTTTTAAATGGTATCCCGTGTTGTCTTTCTTAAGAGTTCGGAGACAATCCACAACAGTGCCATCTGCTTTAACCTGTAATAATTTCACTCATAACTGAGATACGGAAAAAGTTTTCTTTTTTGTTTCTTCAACTTGTGTTTGTTATTACTACAAAGTAATGAAAGATTATTCAATGATTCTGATGTATAAATAAGATGTAATATATATGTAAATATATATGTAATATATACATTCAGATGATTTCAATAATGATTTTACCTATTTAATTTAACTGACAATAGCTTGTAACGCAGTCTTTGAAAATGATGGATAAGAATGTTGGCAATTTATTTTGCAATAAAAATTCTTTATTTTGCAGTATGAAAACAATCGAATGTAGGATATATTAAAACGTTTATATCTACAATATTAGGCTTTTTTCCTGTATAGAAAAGTATCCAATTCAAAAAAATTAAGGCGATTAATTCTTAATATTATTGATTATCTTTCTTTTTTTTCTTTCTAACAGGTACCTCCATAAAATTGTTTATAAATATTATATATTGACACAATATAATCTATGTATAAAAAAAAGCTTAATATCAATGCCCGTTATCGTGCCGTGCCTCATAGAAATCTATCATATAGAAATCTGTGCCAACTTCAGAATTGTTAGCACCTTATCGATATAGCTTGCCGATGTGAACAAAGCTTTAAAATCACAACAACTTCGTGACAAATTAAGGTACTCGTATTACAGGTAAATAATAACACTTACAGCTTCGATCCCTAAAACTGACCCGTGCAAATTGCCATATCTGAGTAGTCTGAGACCCCCCGCATTGGTGCTGATGTTCCCACCGATATGACACGAGCCTTTAGCGCCGAGATCCAACGGCATAATAAGGTTGTGATCGCGAACATAGTCATCTAGATTTTCTAAAATACACCCCGCTTCACATACTAAGGCACCTGTTAAAATAAGTGAATATTCTAAACATTACGCATCGATTGTTATCTATACTTATATAATTATTTGTTCTGATTGACGATCAACGCCCATTGGAAACTAAGAAGCTGATATTTGGAACATAGGTTTATTTTATAACGAGCTAAAAATGTCGTTGTGGAAATTTCATTTCATGAGAGGTAAGCTTGTTTTTACGAGGTTTTACGTCAATCTATATAACAATATGAGTTTTGTTTGGGTATTACAAAATATAGTTATTGTTAAACTTACCTGATATATCATCTAAGCTGATAATATTGTTCATATAGGCAAGGTTTATGACAATTTCGTCAAAAACTGGAACTGAACCCCCGACCAGTCCGGTGTTGCCGCCTTGAGGGCATACTGCTAAACGTTTGCTGTTGCAATACGATAGGATCTGAGACACTTCATCTGTTGTTTTAGGTTTCAAAACAATTTTCGATTGCCCTGTGCCGTAAAAAAGTTTTATATTTTTCATATCTTTATTAAAATAAATTACAAACAAAACTTTGTATCACGTATGTATAAATATACTTTCAAGTAGGTATACCTATACTCATGTGTTTATGTATATTGAGTACCTAATGACTAAATAAAATCAAAATTCAGAGATCACGTATTTACATAACTTTATTATCACTTATTTGTTTGTTTATTCTCTTGATTGTACACATGAACAATAAAGTCATACTCAACAAAATAGTACTAAAACGGTTTCTAGCATTCAACCTTAGGTTACCTTTATTATTATTTAATTTGAGTATGAGTTTATAATAATATTTTTAAAAGTAATACAAACCTCTACAATTTTTAATCCAATCGATATTAAAAGGAAGAACATCTGATTCATCGGTCAGTACGCGATCTTCACTTAAAACAGATTTAAAATATTCAACATCTGCTGATTTTAAAATGCCAAATTTTTTCCTTTGCACGGCATATTTTTCCTATAAAACAATTTACACTTATACGTGTATGTCTTTTTATCATCCGTATTATCAGTGCCTATTTATTCCAAACAAATGGCTAATAACAACATATAATGTTGTAATTTTAAAAACTTTCATCAGTAACATAACATGGGAAATGAGGTTAAACACTTCATCCCTAGTATAGGGATATATATCATTTAAAGTAGGATTGGCATATACTGTTTTGCCTAATATGACCTTACTTATTAGGAGATTTATTTAAAAAATTTACATTATTTAAAAACAAACTATATTTTACTGTATCAAAGAGATAACGCAAATATCTTCAATAAACATTGTTATATTTTGTAATTGTAGAGATATTATATGTTATAATAATACAATTTATATGATTTCCTTTATTTGTTATAAATAATTACACTCGAATAACATTGTATAGACACTTACTGATGAAAATTGTGGAAGGACACTTGTTGTGTATTTTGCTTGAGAGAGAATATTAATCTTATTTAAATTTGAAACAAGAATTGCTATTGATTTTATCATTATGAAAGAATACTACGATGAAATGGGCATACGCGAAATATATTTCTATTACGTAGATATTTTTACAACACTATTGCGCATGCGTTCTTTTCCGCGTTCGATTATCTACTAAATTATACGCCGCATAACGCATTACGGATTTAGCTGCTACATTGACGTATAATTTACATACGAAAAAATAATATGTCTACTATGCGCTGTACGTATCAACTCTCATTAAAATACCTGCAGAGCACAGCGGTAATTACCAAACCCGTTTAATATACATTAGTAGGGATTTGACCTGATTTGCTAATATAAATATTAGCAAGTATTTGTTAAAATAATATACAAGATATTTTGGATTTATTAATACAGGTAAGCATATTAATCTTGATTATGGAGTGCGTATGACAGAAAAAAAAGAATTTTAGGAATCGAACCTTCGACTTTACCATTGCTCATCGTAACTGTTATTGCGGCAAAATATAACAATACCTGCGAAAATGTAACAAATACAACAATACCTTGTAATGTTATCTTTTTTATTATTAGTTTTCTTAAAGTACTAGTTTAAAGCTTACGATTAGCGCTATTCATTAGAACCTAATTTTCCATTACCTATATAAGTTGTTTTTACTAATAAAAAGAAAATACTAAAATGTATCGGTACAATAAATAAAGCAAAAAAATAAAAATACTTGTAATGTTAGACTGACTAACATTGAGCTCTACTCTAGAGTTTGTATTCTCATTGGCTCAACTATTGGAGCTGCCAAGTGTCAACATTTGACATTTACTTATCAAATCCACAATTGTTTTTGTGGTAAACACGTGGTTTTAAGAAGTGTAAAGTAATTAAATAGTCACTAAATTATATAAAATGGTGAAAATTAAGGCAAAAAAGATTAAGAAACAAGATAAGCAAGTAAAGGAAAACAATAAAGAAGAAAATGAAGTAATCTTACCGCCTGTTCGTATGTCCGACGATCCTACACCTAGACAGGTATATTTTATTTTTATTTTTTGTAAGCAATATTATTGAACTTAGACCTTACAGTTAATTGGTTAAAATATTTGTTTAATAGGTAAAATGGATCAACAGACAAAGGGTACTTGTTTTTGCTGCACGCGGTATTAACCATCGCCATCGGCATTTGATGGAGGATTTTAAAAAATTAATGCCTCATCATAAAAGTGAGTCGAAAATGGAGAGAAGTAAAAATTTGTATGTCGTGAATGAGATCAGTGAAATGAAAAACTGCAATAAATGTATCCTATTTGAAGGTAGAAAAATGAGAGACTTATATCTATGGCTTTCTAATATACCTAACGGACCCAGTGCCAAGTTTTTAGTCGAAAATAGTAAGTATTATTGTTATTACTTGATTTGAATAAAGTGTTTATTTCTAACTTTTAATTTGATTTATAGTGAAAATAAATATTTTTAAACTTTTAAAAGTTTCAATAATACGGTTAAACTTTTGAAATGTAACCTATACATTATCATGTTTTTTTTAGTTTACACAATGGGCGAGTTAAAAATGACTGGTAACTGTTTAAGAGGTTCTAGACCTCTCTTATCGTTTGATCCACAGTTCACTAAAGATCCTCATTACAGTCTCTTGAAAGAACTACTTATTCAAATATTCGGAGTTCCAAAACATCACCCGAAAAGTCAACCATTCTTTGACCATGTTTATACTTTTATGATTTTGGACAATAGAATTTGGTTTAGAAATTACCAGATATTGTCTGAGGATGGAGCTCTAGCTGAAATAGGCCCGCGCTTTGTGTTAAATCCAGTAAGTACTAATTAAATAATATAATGTAATTTTTCAATATAAAAATTATGACACAAACTATAGTAAATCACTTTAGATCACATTATGTTTGCTTTCTTTGTATACTAATTATAATAGAAAAATATAAATTTTATTTATCAAATAGGTAAAAATATTTTCGGGATCATTTGGAGGGACTACTTTATGGGAAAATGCTAAGTATGTAAGTCCCGCTAAATTAAGGCAAGCGTATAATAGAAAGGCTGCTAACAAATACGAAAGAAGAATTGAGAAAAAAGTAATGAATGAAGCTACTAGACCAGAAACTGGTTATCCTGACATAGAAGGAGCTGATTTCTTCAAAGGTGATCCTATTAAGAAAGCTGAAGATGCTCTTATGGAAGGTATTGTATAAGTTTCATTTTTAATTTTGACTAAGATTTAATAAACTTTTTGATATTGATATCATTGATTCGCAAGTGGAAATGTTTATAAAAATGAATTTCAAATTTTTGCTTCCAGAAGAAATCAAACAAGAAAATGACTCAGTGGCCGATGAGAGTGAAATTGAAGCCCAAAACAAACCAGCATTTAGTATGAGGTTATCTACCAGTAGGTCTGATAAAACTATAAGACGTAAGCAACTTAAAGCAAAGAGCAAGGCAATATCAGATCAAATAAAGAAAAGAAAAAAGTTCATCAAGAAAAAGGTTATAAAAAAATGATTTGAAATAATAAAAATCATATTCATAATTTCACACTTGTTTTTATTTATACCAAAGCATGTTTAAACAATTTCAAGATTATAAATAAATGTTTAACAAAAGCAGGAAAACATTATTTTTTTAATTACTTAAATATTGTCATAGAACACTTAAATATAATTAATTATGACAAATTATTTGAAGCAAGTCTAAGCATGATAACTCTTAATAATTTTGTCTTGTAAATAATGGAAGTGATTTTGTGAGGTAGAATATCAGGAATTTTAAGTAAAATATAATTTATATTATGTTTGTTAAGAAAAATATATTTGAGAGTTATGGACCTAAATTTGTTTTTGTTAAAATAAATTCAAATTTTCCTTATACTTAAAATGTCAAAAGGAACAGAAAACAGGTCTATAAAAATATAAAATCTAATCTAAATTAAAAAAAAATATATGTAAAGTTACATTCTATGGCAAAAACTGCCCCTTACAATTAAAATTAATAAAAAATTGTTAAAACTTACAAAACACAGTTTTAAAATACATTGATTATGTTTAGTTCAGAAAGGACGGCATTTTATAAATAATGTCATTATAAAAATAAGATTTTGTAGAAAACAAAATGTTTTTTTTTTTAACTTAATATACTATTTAATGAGATTTCAATATTAAAGTTGAAATGATCATTCATCATCGAAAAGATACTTGAATTTTACAAAAATTCTTGTGCATAGAGATTTCATCATAATAAACTATATATTTTAAAATTAACAATATGAAGAATTTTATACTAATTTATGAAACTATACGCCATAATAGGATAAACAGCACCAAAATTGGTGTTGTAGAAATATATATGTTGATATATATGTTTCTATAATAACATAATGGAATGAGTTTGAAAATTTCAAAATGCTTGAAAAATTATTTCTCAAACCCTTAATAACTTGTACTCTTTTTTTAGCAATTAAAATTATTAAAAAGTAAAATCACAATTTTTGAGATTCGTTAATTGAATATTATGATTAAATTTTAGCAGTATCTATTAAAATATTGATTTTTTGCTCGTACAAACATTGCCTTACATCCTAGAACACTTATAAGGTATAATAAATATTATTTAAAAAATTATAAGAAATTTGATTGCTTCATATAACAAACGTGATTATCTGAAACAAAAATGTATTTGCATAAGTATTATTTGGCTCTTTTTTAAAAATGTCTTTTACATAAACACAACAGTTCAAAAATCATGAAAATCTTATTTTTGGGTTTATTTAATGTAATTTTATAAAATAGGAATTTGCACAATAATTGAATACTATTGTTTTTTTTATACTTTTAAGAAGTTATACATTTGACCAAGTAAAATTAAGTCAAATTTTGGTTGTTATTTAACAATTAAGTCATTCGAATATTATTTATTATCTATAATTATTTTTTATATATTTACTAATAATACTATACTAATATATAAAAAAATAATTATAGATAATAAATAATATTCTATACTATACTTGTGTACACATTTGCTGATTAACATGCAAGGCTACAATATATCATTCCCCAGTTAGCAAACACACCACTCTAACAGAATTTCATGTTACTTTGTATAATATTATGATGCACATACTAGATAAAAACAAAATAAATTCTTAAGACATCCACCACAGAACAACAAGCAAACTTTCCCATTTAAAACATTATTATAAAATTATTGAACACTTAAGTAAATAGTTATTTAGCGAAGTCTACATAAATAAATTCCAACAGTCACCAGACAGAACACTACATGCACTGCTAATTAAAACAACCTGTATGGCGAATAAGGTAACAAGAAAGCTTGGGTGTTTGTCAGATCCCTTCACATTACAATCTATCCAAGTTTACATTAACTTTTCCAGTTCACACTCCAATGTCTAAAGATTGAGCACTATAGTTAAACAATAACCATAAACAAATGAGTAGGGGAAGGGTTAATTTATTTAAAAATAAGAAATGAAAGAGTTAACGAAGCTAAAAGCATACATTACCACAACACAAGTCAGGTGACATGCACTAGATAGGATCAGTACTTCTCTTGCAAGTCCTCCGTCTCGGCTCGGTCGCTGACGGCGCCCAGCTCTGCGAGTCGCGAGTTCTTCCATCGCCCGTCCGCACTGTTCATGTTCCGGTCCTCGCACACGCAGAGGAACAGGCAGTCCACGACCATCTGTTATAATCAGCATTTGTTAACCCTTATCCTATTCATTTTGGGTCGAAGCAGTGTCAATCCTCCACCCCTGATAGTTTCTTAAAATACGTTATAATCGCAACCAGACTGATATTTTTTTTTCTTTATGATAGAACAGCAAAACCATGCAGAGGGGCAGGATTACATCTGACTAATTTAATAATAATGTAATTATATCAGCTTATCACTTTTTCAAATCGTCGGTCCACCTTGCCGCAGGGCGTCATATACTACGATTGCCTAAGCGTGGTCTTCACTCTAACACGTGTCGGCTCCATCGGCCTTCAATGCGTCTGGAGACATGACCAGCCAACTTCCACTTCACGTGCTAATTCTACGCGCGATGTCGGTGACTTTAGTTCTTTGGCGAATGTCCTCATTTCGGATTCTATTTGCCAGAGAAATCCTAAGCATCGCACGTTCTATAGCTCGCTGAGCGACCTTAAACTTGATCCAGTCCTACAGTGAGTGTCCACGTTTCGGCGTCGTAAGTCATAACAGGCAGGATGCACTGATTATATACCCTGGTCTTAAGTGATTGTGGGATCGCCGATTCAAAAATATGACGCAACCTCTCGAATGCTACTGGTGGTAGAGCTTTGTGCAAGCTCGTCTGGGTAGGTACCACCCACTCATCAGATATTCTACCGCAAAACAGCAGTACTTGGTATTGTTGTGTTCCGGTTTGAAGGATGAGTGAGCCAGTGTAATTACAGGCACAAGGGACATAAAATCTTAGGTTCCAAGGTTGGTGGCGCATTGGCGATGTAAGCGATAATCAACATTTCTTACAATGCCAATGTCTAAGAGCATTTAGAGACCACTTACCATCAGGTGGCCCATATGCTCGTCCACCTTCCTGTTCTATAAAAAAAAAAAATGCTGCCCAGCACAAACGTATTCTTCTTTTGGCCTCCTTCTCAAAGTAGTGCCGGCCAAGTTGTATAGTTTGGCCTAGGTAGATGTATTCCTGCACAACCTCGAGTGGAGAGCCATTTACGACAACCGGTTTCCTGGATATTTGATGATTGATCATAATTTTTGCTTTTTCTAAGTTCATCCCCAGACCCACCTGTCTTGAAGAATCGCTCAGGCTGTTTAGCATCTCCAATTTTGGATTGGTCTTGTGCTCTGATCTTGTATTTGGACGGTCATGATTGCGGCTTCGCACTAACACTTTAACACCTGATCGTGATTACGTGATCGTATTTTCGAAAATAACTTATATACATGACTTAAAAGTGAAAAACTACCCTTGGATGAATGGAGCAGAGGTGTGATAGTGCTGTTTTTAACACCCTTCTTAAAAAACAACACTGTCACACCTCTGCTCCATGCCTCAGGTGTAATACCATTGTGGAGGACGGAATTAAAGATTTTTACCAGCTCTCTCAGAACTGGTGTTCCTCCCGCTTTAAGTAGTTCTGAGTTAATTCCGTCGTCCCCTGGAGCCTTGTTATTTCCAAGTTGTTCGAGAGCAGTCTTAATCTCGTCCGGTGTCGGGAAACTTGTCAGATAGATGGCGTGTCAGTCTGGCTCTTGGGTCATCCGCGCTGTGGGACTCAGGTAGAGGTACTTGTGATGAGATATAGATTGCCATAGAACTTTTCGACTTCAGCTAGAATCTCTTGTTTTGAGGTGAAAGTTGTGCCTTGTGTTGTTCTGAGTTTAGTCAGGTGACAAAAGGAGGTATGCGACTTAACAAGAACCTTTAAGCCCCCATTGAATGCTATAGCATTCATTGGATGCTATAGCATCTTCCGGGTATTCACTCGTCTTGTGTCACGTCTTATTAGTTTTTAACCTTCCTGTTAAGTGCCTGACACTCAGATGGCGTCATATTCTGCTGTTCATGTCTTCTCGTCATCTCATCCAGTCTCGCCTGAGAGCTTCGACTTACGTCCATTGCTCTTTTGTCGAAAGTAATTTTGGCCAACCTCGCGAATGACACGCACCAGACTGTTGGTGGCTTTGTCAATGTCCTGCTCGGTTTCCAACATGGCAAATCGGTTCTGTAGTTTCAGCTGAAAGCTTTCACAACCAGCTTCGACCTGGGGCAAGGTTGGTCTAAGAGTCGACTTCGTTAACCGCGATCGTTAGATTTTAGTGTAAATATTCAGGGTGCCTCTTACCAGGCGGTGATCAGTTCCAGTGTTTACTCTGTTGATCACGGAGACATCCCTGAATATTTGGCGCTTATTGGATAGAATGAAGTCGATCTCTTTCATTGTTACGCTATAGGGGCTGCGCAAGGTCCAGTTCCTTTAGGGCTTTTTCTGGAAAACTGAGTTCATCAGAAATAATCCCTGAGCCTCGTGGAAGTTTACCAGCCTTTGTCTCCGATGATTCCTGTGCCCATAGCCGAATTTTCCTACCCTCGATTCACCATCTTCTTGTACTCCCACTTTGGAATTGAAGTCACCCATAACAATTGTGTAGAAGGTACTGGTACGAGACATAGCTGTCTATGTATGTCTTCGTGCATGGCTTCGACCTCTTTGTCAGTGTATGTAGACGTTGGGGCATACACATGTATAACCTTCAAAGCATACCTCTCAGTTATCTTTAAGATAAGGTATGCCACCCTAGCCACCACACTGCCAACCTCTACAACATTGCTTCTGAGTGACTTGTGGATCAAAAAAAGCCGACGCCAACTTGGGATGGTTGGTATCCTTCTCGGAAGTAGAGTAAATGACCAGCGTCTAGTGTCATCGTGTCTTCGCCCTGTCTTCGGATTTCCGATAGACCCACTATATGCCAGTTAACACGACTTAACTCTACTTTCTTTCTGTAAGATGTTCGTCCAGCCGCAGAGAGCGTCCATTGTACGTGGTCAGACACAGTTGTCATTTGTAGTACCCGGCCGTAGCCCGGGGATTCTTAGCCCCCCCCCCGTTACACCGTTACCATGGCCGGTATCATGGCCACGAATAGGAGTACCGCTAGTCGCTGATTCAGGGGGGTTTATTGCTTTGGTCACCAAGCTTGGCATGCGGGTTGGTGACCGCAGTAGCTGGAAATCTTTCGCTGATAGCGCTGCTGCCCACTATCAGGATTTGCATTTTTGGATTCCAGCATTAGTGTGCCGCCACGATATCGGTCGCCAGAGCCTCGTTCGTTGATCAGCAGGATGCACCACGGGCAGGTGAGGTTGACGGTAGAGAGCCTAAGGTCGTTGTCGACTCCCCTTACATCCCTAATAATAATTAAGCCTTTATATTTTTTTGTATGTTTCGCTTTCACGTCATAACTACTCAACCTCGTGTTGAGTAACGTTTAAATCAATGGTACAACCAGTCCGATTTGAAAAAATATTTTTCATTAGAGAGCTCATTTATGTAGAAAAATTCTGTGATTATAACTTATACATAACATCACGGTACGACCTTCGAGCAAAGTAACGGTTAACACGAAAACCGCGCAGAAAACTTAATCCTTACTAATAACATAAGTGCGAAAGTGAGTTTGTTTGTTACACGTTCACGTCGTCGTAACTACTTAACCGATCATTATGAAATTTTGCATACACTTTATCGAAGGAAGTGAAAATTGGGATACTAATGAATAAATTAAAACAAAAATACTTGTTTAACACATACCTCATATAAAGAAAGTATACAGTGCGCGATGAAGAATGAGTATATGCATATGACGAGGGTGGGCACCGCGTAGAAATGTAAATCGGAGTTCCGTTTCAACAGCAGCAGGCCGATGATCCCGGTGACCGCGGTGACGATACACTTGCCCAGGAACAGGATGAAGTCTCCCACGCTGTTTATAGTCGCCACTTGCAACGCGTTGTTTACTATAGTGCTAAACGCCTGGGATAAAGAATTGATTTACAATAAAACAAATGATAAATTTATTAAACACTAGCCTCACGTTCCTGTTATTTATTAAAAACTAATATAATATTGAAATTTTATTTCTATTTACAACTAACAATATTATATTTAATATGTTATATGTGTCTGCATTGTTCCTAGAAGTAAATACTTTAACTGTATCGCTGATTCATATTAGTCACCGTGACAACATTTCCATTTAAAGAGATTACCTAATAGAGGATTACGTACTACCGACCTACATACATACTTTGTATTATTAGCTATTTATAAAACTGAATCACAGTCTCGTAAGTTAAAGCAAAATGTTTTAAATTGTCGTTCAATTTATCTATTTTTATGCTATTATATAAAGCTGAAGTGACGGATCAGAATCTACCAAACCGATTTGCCAAAAATCATTTTCCGTTAGATATATTTAGAAATTTAGCCTATATATTTAGAAATTTTATATATATATGAAATAGACTGACGGCATATGGATCCCCTGATGGTAAGTGGTAACCACTGTCCATAAATATTGGCACTGTAAGAATTATTAACCATTACCTTATATTGAAAATGCGCCACCGATAAACAAAGATGTTGTCTCTCTTGTGCCTGTAATTACATTTGCTGACTCACCCTTCAAACCGGAACACAAATGCTAAGTATAGCTGTTAGGCGGTAGAATATCTAATAAGTGGGTGGTACTTACCAAGATAGGCTTACAGAAAGACCTACCTATAAACAAGTATATAATAAGTACTACGACCCACGGGTAAGGAGCAGTAGATTGACGCGGGGAGTACTGCGCGGAACATCTAGTTTTTAAATTAAAAAAAAAATCACCTTTGCCGCCGCTTTACAAAAATTGCACCTCTCGATGGTGATGATAGTGTATGCATTGTGGTTCAGATATCGTATGAACTTTTCCAAGCAATAGAAGCAGCAAATGCAACATTTTAAACCGCATTTGGCGCAGTCCGAACCTTTTTCAGCTCTTGCTGATAATCTACAAAGATTAAAATAAATAACTTATAACAATATAGTAAACATATGTAGAACATAAATAAAAACATTACCAATTTTATTATGATATTTTAAGATGTATTACAAAAAACTCAGAAGACTTAATTTAATAATAGTACTACAAAAATTCTAAGTATACTAATTATTAATTTTATAAAAACATCAAGTGAAAAATGAGATGTAGAACATAAACGGAAATTACACTTACTTAGCATGTAAAAAAGTAAGAATAAGCCGGGGTACTTTGAAAAGTGTTATTAAAAATGATCCTTTAGCTACTGATCCCAAATGATACTTTAGAAGTTTACCAATCGAATACAACACTGGCGATGGATGTGCATTTGGACCTCTGAAAGAAAACGTCGATGCTATTTAAAAAAAAAACGTTGATATACACACTTATTAATACAATTTCATTATTAAAAATATGGCGATGACATTCTTAAACGAATCAAGCCCACTGCACTGAATATATTAGTGTGTGCACAAACACGAGTGCACTCTTTTACGGCTTTTACGTGCTTTCAAGCACGAAGTAATAACACTGCCAACTTCTAGTCTCCAGGAGTTCTTGAGAGAAAAAAAAATATTGGTCCGAACCAAGGTTTGAACCCACAACCTCGGATCTACAGCCTTATAAGCTAGCCACTAGAGTTAGACCAATGAAGCTGTCAAAATATAAAAACTAGGTCAACATAATTAAAACGCAACTTAATTGAATTGAGACACGAAAATTATTCACTAGAGTAATAATTACGACCGAAAATAATTAATTTAGAAATATCTCTCACATGTCACAAGGCACACCCATACAAAAAAAATATAATTACAGCAATTATTTCTAACTATTGCGTTTTTATAACATTTACTTAATTAATGTAAAGACTAAATAAGTCTTAATTAACTTTCACACTATATCCATACACACAGGTGTCCCAGAAAATAGCGTCTAGTCAAAGCACTAGGTCTACACAAATTACCACTATGTATATGTTGCGGTTTTTTTATAATTATCAAAAATCAAGAAATTTTAACAAAGCTATTTTGCCACAGGAGAGTGCACACTACCATATTCCACACTTTGGGCTACTACTGAGCACTTCTTGTTAAAAAAAACGTAATATTACCTAAAGTACCAGTGTGACACAGCACCTGCGATTGTCATCTGCTGGCATCCCAGTATGAACTCACTTCCCCAGATGAGACAAATCAGACACATCCACCACATGCTCTTTACCCACATTGGATCAAACACTATGTCATCTAGAATATAACCTATGATATTACATTAGTAGTATAAACACAACATAACTCATATTTTGATATTAATTAGATCCATATTGCATCATTTGAATATTGAAGATAAAGATTTTTTTTAACTTACTCTTGAAATTAGCACTCTTGTTCATATTTTGTGTTGAAACTACAGCATTTTGCACATTAGCTGATGATATTGTACTGTTCATGAAATTTGTTGTGCCTGGATAATTCGCCGTTGCTAAACTTACCTAAAATAATGTTCACAAGATATCATATGTATTGTTAAAAATTATTATAAACATATTATTTATAATATTTTTTTTTTTAATTTATTTACTTACAACAACAAGAGACCAAAATGTAAAAAATAATATTAGGAAGAAAAATGTGATAATGGGCTGTAGGAAGAGTGCAGGAATTGATCCTAGGCAATGAGCTGTTTCTTTGAATAATGCTGCCAAAAAGGATACACGTGAACGCATAACCCAGACTAACAGCAAGAGTATTACCTAAAATAAACAAAATTATTTTAATTATGAAGCCATAATCATTTAACTTACATTGTTATTTATTATATAAAGTAAGTAAAACCAGCACTTACTGTTATTATTGTAGCTATGATTGAATACCATAAAAAGGCTTGTTCATTTTTGAGGGACTCCTAAAAATAAATAAATTAAATGAGAATCTATAAGATATAAGAAATTATTTTTATATAAACAAATACTACAATATAACAAGGTAAGGTGAATACATATTTATATTAATACTTAAAAAACATATATTTCACTTTTATGTTTTTATTTATGAGATACTTACAGCTAGAAACATAGTTGTATCAGAAAAATCTTTTTGCTTTGTTCTTAATTCATGATATGTATACCATAACAGGGCTGTTCCAGCTACACTGGCTATCGATACTATGATCATAAATATCCAAGATACCAAGGAGGCCAACAAGTGTAAAATAGACACCATTATTAGCGAGCAAACTAAAAAGAATATCCTGAATGTAATCATTGCAACAAAATAAATGTATTAACAATAAAATTTTATTAGGCTATTACTTACTAAATGCGACAATAACACAAATGATCATTTCCTTCCAAGAAGAATACAGGTCAGACAACATCTGTTCAATAGTATCCCAACTGTTAAGCAAATCATAGAAATCTGAGAAGACCTTTTTTCCTAAGTCCTTAGCCGATTTTGGAAAACATCTATTAAGTAATGGAAAAGAGTCATATACAGGCAAGGTAGGGCATAGCCTTTTTAAATTATTATCCAATTCATTTGCACTTGTTTTATTATCAAAATTGATGTCATGGCTGCAAAGATTAGAACCAGTCTCCTTGTAAAAGTTTTGAATATCTGTGAAAGATTCCATCTTCCTATTTGGGCATTGCTTCACACATATTTTAAGAGATTTACGAATATCTTTTATATTCAAGTAAAAAAGATATTTTTTATCAGCAGTACTGATACCAGCTAGTGGATAATTAATAAGCTTTTTGTTAGTTTTGACGCCACAAGTATTACCAAATGAATCATAGCCATTTATTAATCTTTGAGGATTCCCATATACAAATGATATAGCAGCTATTATTATCTGAAAAAAAAGTTAATAACAAAACAATAAATGTATTTATCATAAGAAATAAAAAGGAACATCAGATGTAAATATTTTAATACAACATACCATCAATATCCAGAAAATAACATAAATGACCACCCACAAGATATCGGTACAACCCTTTCTAGGTGTTACATTTTGAGGTGAAATTTCACTTTGAGTACAGCCCATTTTGTTGATTTTATAATGTTTATTTCACATATATCCGTTTTTCATGTTTCGTAATACTATATCGCAATTCACAAAAAGTAAAATACTAAAAGCTCAGCACCCACGCCTACATCGAACAATCCTACCAAAGTTGCAAACAAAGTCAAACAAAACAGTCATGAACAATTTACCAAAGCTAAATAAAAATTAAACTACATACAATAACAAGTAGTTAGACCATAGATAAATACTCAACATGTTTCAAGATAATACAAACTTATATTATAACCTTGTCAATGGTATTTTTGTATTTAGCACTAGCCAATAAAGCCATTGTCAGTATTTTTAGAAATAATGAATAGTTTCTTGGGGTATAAAATATAAAAAATCAATCTTAACGTATGATATAAAATTTAGATGGCATTGCTGGACTGCTAGTAAGTAAAACGGGATTAGACAGGGATAGTAGATAATTACAGATAAAGAGATATTCACCTTTAATTTTTAAATGTTATTTTCAGGTAATACTCTCTAGTAGGTCGTAGAAAAAAAAGAAAGATGAGATACTTTTCCATAATAATTCTTTCGCGAGAAAAAAAGAACAAAAAATATGTCAAGAGTATGACAAGAACTCAGTGTCAAAAATTAATATATTATATTGACATAAATGCAATGCTTGCTTGGCTTTGAATTTGAAAGTGGCAATTTTATTTATACATTTATTCATTTTAAGTAATATATATACTAATTATAAGTTGTTCTTAGAAACAATGAACTTTAAAGCATTGTTATCACTTAAGCCTTATGTATTCAATTTATATAACATACGAAGATTAAATTGTAATGTATCTAGTATAACCAAAATTCACAGAGAAATTTATACAAGAATGTATCCTACGAAAGTTATCCTACCAAATGGAGCTTCAATAAACATTAGATACCACGAACCTAGACAAATTATAAAAGTAAGTATTTGTAATATGTTTATTCATAGATTGAGGAAATTAAATATAGTTAAAACTGTGGAAATGTTCTAAGAACAGATGATGGAGAATTCCGTTCTGTTAGATTTTTCATTTTGGTTAAAGTACATTTGCATATAGTTAGTATTAGCTAATTTATAGATATAATCCCACAAATGTGTTTATAGTATTTATCATTAACAGTTATCATTTAATTGAAAGATGCATCCAGTATTAATTTTTTTTATAAACATAATTGCACTTTATTAATCCTTGGGCTTAAAAAATTGCAGTGTTTCAAATACTTATAAAATAAATATACATATATATGTATCTTAATGACTATGGATATTAATAGTTGAGTGCCAATGTTTAAGTTCATATGCAATTGTAAATTATATTGAAATAAAATCATTGTAGTTTTAACAATAATTTTGGCTGGCTATGACACCTTGCATCCTGCAAGGGTGCAGATAATGAGTCTGATTGCCACACACACTTGTGCACTAATATATATAAACAGTTAATTTTTTTTCATTAGAATTTTAGTAACTTAGTTATTGTGATCAAAATTGTAACTAATACACAAGTTTAAGTGAATGTAATAATATATATAATTTAATAAACTCAAGCAAAGTGAATTACCTATTTAATTTTTTCAGTTACCTTTAGATTTAAGTACATTATCTGAAGAAGAACGAAAAATTAGGTTAGAAAAGAGGAAACCAAGAAGAAAAGTTAAAATAACGGAAACTGTTGAGGACAACTTTAATGCAAAGAAGTATTTAAAATACATGAAAAAATAATATTTAAAATAATAATTAAATTTGTTATTAGTTATTAATCTGTTAGGTAATGTATTTGTAGAAGTAAAAAATATACAACAAATCTTGATTATGTTTTTTTTTTATATTAACACTTCCATCTTCGCCCTAAAAATACTGGCCGAGGCCCACAGGGAAAAGAAGAAGGCTCTGTACATGGCATTTTTAGACCTACAGAAGGCATTTGACTACGTCCCACGCCAAATTATCTGGTGGGCTTAAAAGATAAAGAGACATGTACCATAATTCGGAATCAATAGTAAGAACCGCCATTGGCGACACACACCCTTTCCCGATCACAGTTGGTGTCCACCAAGGCTCGGCCCTGAGTCCTTTTCTGTTCAGTGTAGTGCTTGATGTTGTCACAGCGAAAGCCCATGAGCCGTCTCCTTGGCTCATGATGTATGCTAATGATATTGCACTGGTAGATGAGGACAAGCAGGTATTGGAGCAAAAGGTGAACCAGTGGAAGGGTGTGCTAACGAGGGGCGGTCAGATGCTAAATGTTGCAAAGACCGAGTATATGGCCTGTGGCAGTAAGGACCCCGAACCCATAAAGATAGGCGGAGAATCCGTTATCAAGACGGAAAAGCTTAAATACCTCGGGTCCGTACTGCACGAGTCTGGTACGATTGACCACGACGTCAGAGCTCGAAGAAACGCAGCTGGGCCAAATGGCGGGAAGTCACTGGGGTAATCTGTGATAGCAGGATAACGGTGAAAATAAAGGGCCTTGTGTACAAGTGCATCATTCGACCAGTCTTATTGTACAGTAGCGAGACGTGGCCAGCTCTCGCGAGACATGTTCAGCAACTTCACGTCGCGGAAATGAAGATGCTGCGGTGGATGTGTGGCGTTACGCGACTAGATCGCATTCGTAACAACATCCGTGGTAGCCTTGGCGTTTGCGATGTAGCGGATAAGTTGCAGGAAAGCCGTCTCCGTTGGTTTGGCCACATTAGCCGCAGACCGCCAGACTATGTCGGAAACCGATGCCTGGACTTTGTTGTCGAAGGCCCTAGATCCCGCGACAGGCCCAAGAAGCGCTGGCTCGATGTTGTGAGGGACGATATGAGAGAGCACAAACAATAAGGAGGAGGCTTTAGATCGGGCAAAGTGGAGGCATAGTTGCAGGAAAGCGGACACTGGCGTTACTAGGCCGGGAAAACGCTAGGAAGAAGAAAAAGATTAACACTAAATGGAACAAATATATTTCTGCAACATCTGCGCTTACTTAATTTTAAATACAATAAACCTGTACCTACCTGAGTACCTAATATTATTTTTAAAACATATTCTTTGTTGTTCTGACTTATATTTTATTACATTCCCAAATAAGAGAACCCAGGGAATATATTAGGTTCCTTTTGAAATAGTTCTTCCCAAATAAACTATAATATATTTATTCTAAAAAAAATTACCTATAATAACAAGATTGGTATGGTTTAGTTAGTATAAAAAAATGGTATCCTTGTTTTAAGTTAAAGTTACTTATCTGCATTACACTTCATACTGGATTAAAAAAAACAAAGGATTATATGTGGCATTACACGCACGCACGCACGTAGATACACGCCAGAAAAGGGAAAAAAATAGGTTTGTTTATACACTTAGTGATTATACTTGTTTTTTAATTAGCAGCTATAATAATAGAATTGGATGCGAGCACCGCAAAACCGACCAACATGGATATCCTTGAGGCCTTTATCCAGCAGTGGACGTCTTTCGGCTGACATGAATAATAAACATTATTAATTAATTTGACTGCATAAAGGAATTTAATTCATTCAAAAAATTATGTTGTTTGTGAATGTATAGGCAATCCTTTAATTTCAGATGAAGTAGTTTGTAGGAACTAACTTAAAATTATTCCATAAAAAATCAGTTTATGGAAGTTAGGAAGGAGTTATATTTATTCAGTGGACAATGGGCACCACTTTGGCGAGAATCGTCGTTATTCACCAAAAAGAAACAAAGACAAAATTAAGGTACAAAACCAGATGTAGTACTTTACTGTACCAGATGTAATTTGTTTGTTCTGCTACGGAAATCTATTACACAATCACAATAAGGTACTTAAAGACTATATTTGCCTGAGCGCAAACGATTTGCCAAAATCCCGCTTGGCATTATCGAAATCGGATATCTAAAATCAGATTTTGAAATCGATTTGTAAATCGAAATCGGATAAATATCAGTTTGCGTTAAAAACCAAAAACGCCCATGTCTACTTGACTTAAGTCTACTACCTACTTTGACAATAGAGAATAGACCAGGGGGGTGACAGTGAAGAACAAAAGACCGCAAAAAATATTTCTATGGAAACTAGCACCATCTCATATGGAGGACGAGTCAACTAAGTCACATAAAAACGTTTGAATTGCACTAGATGTCGCTACAGAGCGCGATTGTCATGTTTTCTTAAATTTTTAAATAGCTTAATTCGAAAAATCAATATAAAAACATTGTTTATAAAATGAACAAATTCATTTTACATTTTTACTACGAATAAATTTATTTAAGATCACAATTTTGCAATGGCACTACTATGTGATGTGTTGAAGTTTAAAACTAAACGTTAGAAAACTTAAAATATTTCTTGTCAAGTTTGTTCGATGTGTTGTGTGCGTTGTTTTCTCTTGTTTGATATAAATTTTATTAAATGCGCGTTTAACGGACCCTGATAGTGTTTCTTTTATTGTTATTTGGCTATTTTTTAATTGACCAACCCCGGCAACGTTTTTAGGCTGATGATAGCGAAGATACCGAAAAGCCCACGATCTAACTGTTATTTCGGGTGTAATGCAGAAGGTAAGTAATACAATTGAAATTATAAACTTGTGTATAGATCGACTGTCGTAGTCCTATCAATTTGTATATAAACTACCAGTGCATTTCCTTTCTGCCTTTCCTTCTTTACTTTTGGGTACAAACGCATTGCAATGTTAAAAAACAGAGCTCATTGTTCCGAAGTGGACTGATATATTTGCAGAATACAGCATAATCAACTATTGGATTATGTGTGAATGATCATTTTGAATTCTTACATTTGGCCATTTATATGAACTAATAACTAAATAGTGGCCGAATATTGTGAATTCTCTAGTTCTTTCCATTAAACATGTTATCTTCACAAAAAAAAATCAGTATAGAATTTCTTTCTCTTTCTATACTTGGCATGTAATTAAGAGTTATGAGTTTTATCATCTTTAACTGGCTTTAATAAAAAATATTAAATTTCAGGTCCTCTGCATCATTTCTCCAAGCCTGAAAAAGATGTAGAAAGGTTTGAAATCTGGAAAGCAGTGTTAGAGAATGACACTACAGAAAAAGGAAATATGTAATCTATAACCAATTGAGGTTATGCAATAAGCATTTTGAAAATTATTACATATTACCAAGCAACAGGCTAACAAGAAATGCTATTTCAACTCTGTATATTAAGAAAGGTGAGAGTTGGTTGACATACTTATAAATATCATTTTATTTAGACACTCATTGTCAACATATTTAAAGAAACAAAATAATTTATGATTAAATTATGACTCAACTTTTTAAAAATTCCTTCTTTATTGATCTTAGCATGCATGTATGCAAAGCAGGATGAAGGTAACTAATAGTACTTTCAGTGGTGTACTTGTCCCCTTCTTAATTATCCACACTAATATTATTAAGAAGAAAGATTTGTACTTTTGTTTGAAAAGGATTTGGATTACATTTGGCACACAGATAGCTGATAACCTATATAAACATATAGGCAACTTGTTGTTCCAAAAAAAAAGTGTCCACCCATATAAAGTTGGGACAGACCACTACTAGATAATATGCTAGATATTTTTTATTTGTAACATGAAATACATCTCAAGACTATATAAAAAGATTACTTGTAGAGAAAAATTATAACATAATTCTTATTATTACAGATGATATGTCTATTTGTGCATCAACATCCACAGAAAAATCTATTGAGACTGCAGTTTTGATCGATAAGGCTACTAAAAAAAGCATAAAGCAAAAATTTCTTTCAGGTTGGTACAATTCATTATACATTTGTCTGTCTGATTCAAACATGTGTGTAATCAAAAGTTAAAAATAAATTATTATGCTGCTATTTCTTGTCTAGTGTGTAACTTATGTATATGTGCTCGTAATTGCTACACACAACCTGATAATTTTACCAACTTTAATTTTTTTAATATTGAAATGCAAGAATTATAAAAAAAATATTTTGATTGGCTGGCAATTCAAATAATCTTTCCTTGTTACAGAACGCAAAATCTTACCAGTGGAGTGTGAAGACACTGCTGATCTACTACTCGTCTTTGACAAATTATATGACTCTTTTAATGGCCACTCATACCATGATACAGCAAAAGTTCTCAAGGGGTCTCCAAAAAATAATTCTAAACACTTCCAGTTCTGGGATGAAATAATGCCAATTATAAAATCAATTTCATTTGAAAAGGTGGTACAAAATCGTGATGCACAGAAACAGTTAAGTATGAAAAAGTGCCATCTGTTCAAAATTGAACACATAAATACCTTTAAGGAAATGTGGAAATATATAAATGAACCAGTAATTTTAATCAAGATCCCCTCGAGAATTTCTTTTGCTGTATTAGAAGTAATGGAATCAGAAGTCACTTATCGTGGATCTGACTAAAATGATATACAAGATATAGGGTGGCCAAATCTCTTCATTTCTGAGCATTTTATAATTGTTAAAAGCAACTTGTGATTGTTTTCATTAATGTATGCTTAAACAAAAGACTGAACAATAAAAAAAAATATTTCTGTCTAACATTTGTTTTTCTGTTTTATTGTATTTTGTACATAATCTCCCTTGAAAATTAAATATATATATGTATATATGTATACGCTCTATGAAACCAGCGCCATCTAACAAAGAGGACGGGTAAATAAAAATAGCTGATTCGTCAGTGTCGCATCTATACCAGTATATATGTATTATCTATGGAATAGACATTGACAGCTAAGGAAATTTGCACTCGAAAATTTACGTTTGTATTAAGTTCTTTTTCATAATTTTATAACATTTTTAAAGACTATTTATTAAAATACGGAAGAGAGATAAGAAATTATTACGTACAATTTTATTTTCAGGCGAAAAATGAAAACGATTCTTGGTTAACCTTGTGACCTTACGTAAGATAATATTAATTACATAAAATGGGAAATAAAGTGTCTGCAGAAGCAATTCCTAGAAATTTTCCTGGAAATGATGGAAACCCACCACCAGAATGTCCTATGCATAAAAAAGACACAAATACGAAAAACGAAACACCTTCGGAATGTCCTGTTCAGCATGATATAAATCCTTATAACATGGTAAATTTTATTTATTAAACTGACAATTTAACTTTTAATCATTTAAGCTGTAAGGTAAAAATAATGTTAATCATTCATCTTATATATTTTACTATAAATTTTCACCCAGATGCCACCTGCAAACCAGCAGCCAGCCCCAGATCAACCATTTTCACTACCAACTAATCGTCAAGTCTCTACAATCCCTCGTGCTATGCCAGATGGATCTACAGAATTTTGGGTGTATCCTAGTCAGCAAATGTTCTGGAATGCAATGCTTCGTAAAGGGTGGCGTTGGAAAGATGAAGATATCAAACAAAAAGATATGGAAGATATCATAAGAATACACAATGCTAACAATGAGCAAGTATGTGTGACATATAATATAAAGTAAAAAAAAGTAAAGTAACAGCCTGTGAATATCACACAGCTGGGCTAATTCCTCTTATCTTTGAGCTTATTGCACCATGCTGCTCCATACGTTGGTGGTTGGTGCAGGGTTCCTCATAATGCATTCTGTCACTGTTGGAGCACAAGATGATGAACATGAAAATTTATGGCACATTTGTATTTAATAAAAGAACGTTTAAATTTAACATTGATTTTATCAATTTAATTTCAGGCATGGCAGGAAGTCTTAAAGTGGGAAGCATTGCATGCCAAGGAATGTGGCCATCCTAGACTTAAGAGTTTTGGAGGCAAAGCTACTCAATATAGTCCAAGAGCGCAGTTTAGATCATTATTAGGGTAAGAAATAATTTCTAAAAATATGTGTATTTAAAAAATGAATAATTTAGTATTTTTATAGTAAGCCATTAAATATATATATTTTTTTTTCATTTTAAAGGTATGAATTGCCATTTGATCGCCATGACTGGATTGTGGATCGCTGTGGAAAAGATGTTCGCTATGTTATTGATTATTATGATGGGGGTGAAGTTGACAACAAATTTCAATTTGCTTTACTTGATGTCAGGCCAGCTATGGATTCAGTTGAGAATGTTTGGGACAGAATGAAAGTATTTTATATGAGATATCGTTATGAATTCATTGGAGAAAAAAAAGATAATAAATTGACTAATTAGTAATGAGTTTGAATTGAGTCAATTTGAATTGAGTAGATGTAGTTGTACAATGTCCTAACCTATTGTCAGGTTATATGTAAGGATATACATAAATTAATTAATAACTTATGTGGGGTACTTCCGTCGACATAATTTGTCACTGCAGTAACTCTTTGTGATTTTAATTGTTTCATCATATTGCATCATATTAATAATTTACAATTTATGTAAAAAAATATCTGTTGTGATATTTCGTTGTATTTAAATTAAAAAAAAATAGACAGCAAAAAATATAAATTATTTACTTCAATGATTCATATAATTTCATATAGAGAAGAATTTGATTAACTTTTAGACACTTGTAGTTTATCTTTTGTAGTTGATACAAAAATGTAATAAAAGAATTAAGCAGTTATGAATGAATTAAAGATTGATTGATATAGATCAGAAATATATTTCATTTTGATAACACAAATGTTTGGTAATCTTGCTACTGTTTTCATATGTAATTCTAGTGTATTAAGCTCTTTATGATTGTTTTACTCATAAATAATTGCCAACTGTGTTAACTTAATAAATGTTAATACTAATACATCTTTCTTTTATTTTTACCTCCAAATATATAAAAACAGAACAATCAGTTAGAATTATTATTAATGATTTTATTGTAGAAGAGATATTTTTACATTTGGTATTTAGTAATGTGAACAGGCATCTAAACTTATAGCAAGTAAATATTTTAAAACATTGTTCAACTATAAAGAAACTATATTTGCAGACAAATACTCGCCTTAAGACATTTATTAATAACAATAACTATTTGTATGTTAACTTTTAATAAAAAAATTTAAGAAGTAGAAAATCTTTAAAATTAATACATATATACTTCTTATTCAAGATTTAAAGTCTGGTGGATCTGAATAACTCCTTTACATTCATTTTTAAATATTTCTGCTTGTTGTTCAATGTATCCTTCAAAATTATTGTATGGACAGCTTGGAAGTATTTTGAATTTGGGTTTTCCTTTAGAACAATGATAAACAGAACGAAGGGTCAGAATTGGAGGTTTTTCTGGAAAATTGATACCTGAAACAAATTTTGAGAAATATTGAGAAATATTGAGATTTCAAATTTTAAAGATTCTTACACAATAAAAAAGGTGTTCTTTAAACTTTCTAATTTGTATTAATTTGAGAGTAAAAAATAGCTGTCTACAAGTAAAATAATTTTCAATTTGTGATTTATAGATCTAACATTAATGTAACAAGTAGTACAATTAGTATAAACTTGAAATTAATTATTCCAAAAAATGTAACAAAATATAGTGTAATTATATGAAATGTAGAATTTCTGTATGATAAAATTGAATCTTACCTATATCTATTTGTAGAATCCAGTGAAAATCATTCATTTCAAATAAAAGTGCTGCACTACTAGCGTCATGCTCTAATATTGCTCCCTCATATTTGACAATAAGTTGAGCTAATAATTCACGTTTCAGTTTGTCATTATTGAGAAGGTCTTGAATCTACAATACGAATATTACTTGCTTTAAGTACATATAACATTTATCTTTTGGGTTATTTTCGTAAGTTGGTGGCCAACTCATATAAAAACAGTTATTGCAATCCTTCAGAAAGTGACCTAAAATTTCAAAACTTTTCAATCAATATAGATAAAACAAAGCAATTAGAGATGCTTTTGTTACTGAGGCTTGTTGATATTATAAAAGTTGCCAATTTTTTTGTGATGGAGATGCAGCTTTTATTTATTTTGTTACCTTATTGTTTAAGATGTCCGTTACCATAGGAACATAATCCATTAGAACTCCTGATTGGTGCATCCTAAAATCGGTATAGATATATATTACATAGAATTTATGTAAAAAAAACAATAATAAAATTCATATGAGGAAATGCAATATTACATAGGTAAGGATATGTTTCCTAATACTTTAGTAAGAAACGGTGATAGAATCAATTCTGCATTGGTGGAGTTAGGATAACGAACAAGAAGAAGAGCTGTATCAATTCCTGGATTTCGATCTATCCTGAAATAATTCATCAATTAATACTAATATTATTCACAAGTAAAATTGACACTACAATAAAGAAACCCATGATTTATTAAATAGATTATATTACCCATCATTGTACAGCTCTGGTAATCTGGAAGTATTTATTTTGAGTTTAATTAAAAATTCCACAACATGGCCTCCCACCCAAACTTCAACATCTTGCTCGGTTGTTAGAGCATTACCTAGCAATGCACTATATTCAAATGAAGCACGAGAACTTTCATCTTCATTTAATTTTTTTACCTAAAATTTTTTTTATTATAATACATGAAAACATAACAATTGTACATAAATATGCCACATATATATAATATTAATTACCTGGTATATTTTATACATATTAATTAGTTCTGAGATTACATCACTAAGGGATTTTGGATCACTGGCATTCCATTTTGTAAGACTTGGGACACCATTTGCTAAAAATTCTTCATCAGCATTGCTCAAGAAAGAATCATCATCAAATCGGAAATCCGGTGCAAACCAAGGTGTCGAAGGATCAAATATTATATCCCACTTTAATTTTTTTGAACAATAGGGTAGGACTAACCGAAACTGAGTTTCAGAACCAATAGAAGTACTACCAATTCTTTCTAAATCCACTTTAGTTTTACACAGACCTAAAACATTATATTAAATAAATAAGGTTTCTGCTACGACATATTGAATATTTACGAATTTTATACCTAGTTTTAAATCATGAAAAATATTTTGAAGATATGGTCGAAACATCGGTGATATATCACTTATGAAGCTGTAATTATCGGTAGACATTTCTATAATTAAGACTTCGATCCGAACACAAAAACTTATTTTAGCACCTTGGTTTTCATAACTTATTGCAACATTAAAAATATAAAAAAGAAAAATTTAAAACAGTCAATTGATTCAATTCAATATTTATTTTGACGCATTAGAGAGATTCAGTTAAAAAAGTTATAACTGTCAACTGTAACCAACCTAAAGAGTAAAAATATGACTACGAAAAAAAACCTTACCAGATGAACATTCTCATTGACCAACAGTTCAATTTTTTTAGTTCATATTCATAAGTACAAACCCCAATTAAGTTTTAAAGTAACATTTTTTCCTATTACAAGGATTGTTTTTAAGCTTTAACATATTATAATTTTATAATTAAATTATTTTGGTGGGGAAGTGTGGGAAGTACCGTAACCGTAACAACCTATGAATGTCCCACTGCTGGGCTAAAGGCCTCCACTCCCTTTTTGAGGAAAAGGTTTGGAGCTTATTCCACCACGCTGCTCCACACATGTGGCAGAATTTCAATGAAACTAGACACATGCAGCTTTCCTCACGATGTTTTCCTTCACCGTAAAGCACGAGATGAATTATAATCATAAATTAAGCACATGAAAATTCAGTGGTGCTTGCTCGGGTTTGAACCCACGATCATCGGTTAAGATTCACGCGTTCTTACCACTGGGCCATCTCGGCTATTTGGGAAGATGTTATGTGGGAAGTGCCTCTGTACAATTAATTATAGTTGTAGATTTGACTTTGTTGTAATTATTATCAATATTGATTATTGAAATTATTAATATATTGTATTTTAGAAAATCTAAAATTATATTTTGAAATAAATTGATAACTAAATTGTGGATTATTAACTCGTTACTTTTGTTATAATTTTTTGTTAACATTTTTGCTATAAGCTATTATACTTTGGATTATATAGCCTATAACCAGAGAACGATCAAAACGCTTGTACAGATACTTTATTTGTTAGATTATGGTAGGTTGTTTAGAAGAGAGAAGAGAACAGCTAAACATATACTATATGTGTACATACATACATTCATAGCCTGCTGAAATTGTCTAGTCATTTAGCAACCTCTAATATTTTTTTTTGATAAGTATTGTGTACACTCATAAATTTTACATTTTTATGAATTCATTGTGCATATTGTAAAGTAAATCAATTTCAATTAAATGCGGTTTGAAATTAATCAAGTCGATCAAAAATCATACTGTATTTTAATAGTAATAATAAGACATATTTTACTATGTTATAAATTCTCTTTGAACATAAATAATAATGTGTAACTTATTCTTATGAAGTGTAGAGGTACCTCTACACTCCAAATTATTTTTCTAAGCGTTGTCATAACTGTAGTAGGGTTGCCAATATATAATAAAATAATCGATTCATGAAATATTCTCGATATTATTTTTGAATCGTTTATTTGTAGTCATATTAATCATTTTAAAAACTGAATTTCAATGAATAGTTTTGTCTATATTGAAATTTTCGATTTAATTATATAGTGAACACGCCAAAACTTTTTTTTATCAATGAACTAGTTTCCTCGCGCGGCTTCATCCACGTGTGATGGGGACAGGTGTTAGGTGCCCTTTGTCCCTTTCTGTAGTCCTGTCAATGTATATGTAAAGTTTCATCATGATCGGTTGAGTAGTTAAGACGTTAAAACGCAACAAACAAAGTCACTTTCGCATTTATAATACTAGTTAGCATAGTTAGGATTACTCCATGCAATCAATAATTTAATAAGCACTGTGAATGATCTCTACTTTGA
Source organism: Nymphalis urticae (assembly GCA_905147175.2). Taxonomy (NCBI): domain Eukaryota; kingdom Metazoa; phylum Arthropoda; class Insecta; order Lepidoptera; family Nymphalidae; genus Nymphalis; species Nymphalis urticae. The sequence goes on along the minus strand of LR989987.1, from coordinate 8,459,038 downwards.
AACCCATGTGAATAATTTTTTATAAGATAATAATCGATTGGATACCTTAGATTTACTTTTTTATGTTAATAATATAATCGAGTAGTGAAATCGATATTACATTCCGCAAGTTCGCTTGAAATTTCTCATTGGAATTGTGTAAAACAAATATGAAAGATATGAATTCTATAAATAAAAATAACATTTCAGAACTAACGAAATTAGCCAGGAAATTTAATTGTTTTTATTTATCAGGTTTGTTTTTTATAGTGGTGCAATGACAATGCACACATAAATTAATCCATGCTTGTACTTTCAAAATATGTGTTTTATTGTTTAAGGACTTCATCAAGGAATATGTAAACCGTTTTTAGTAGCTGGACACCAAGTAGGGCTTGTTCGTCCAGATATACTTAAACATCTTCAAAGATTTCCGGAGGTATATATATGCCATATTGATGTTTTGTATTTATGTATGAACATAACTTTGCGTGTAAGTATTCAACAATATTAATTTCCTAGTTGCATTTCTAATATTAATCTTTTAAATTTAGGTATTCAGAATTACTGGAAAAGTTGTGGAACTCAATCCTGCATTTAGAGACTACCAAGAAAGAACCTCGAAAGTTGCTGGAGTATTACAAGGTTTACGTAAAGAAAATGAATTATGTGCTCTTAAGGGTTGGCGAGATGAGGTTTGTTAGGTGTTTATTCATAAGAAAAATATAGATTTTCTAAATATTTATATAGTTTAATTTGAAACAACACTTATACTTTTGTAATAACATATCAATCTGCTTTTATTGTATAAATGTAGTTTAGTTATTAAAAGCATTGTATATTATTTACATACAATTAAAATTAAGTTAATTATAAACATAATTATTCAGTGTTTCGAGGTGAGCACCCTATTTCATCACGAGAGCCTGCTGGAAATGGACAGGAGTGCAACATGTCTTTTCGGTATAAGAAACTATGGGGTCAGTGTAAATGGCTACTTGTTTCACCCAGTTAAAGGACTTTGTATCTGGTTACAGCAGAGGAGCTTTACTAAGCAGACATGGCCAGGTACATTTTAATACAATTGTTGGAACATATTTGTGAGATTGGTAACATATAGAATTGTTTCATGTTTTGTTGTAAAGATTAAAGGACATATGTAAAAACATGGTCATTTCTATTTGTTGGGTGTTTGATCCGGGAAAGGCTTTTGGTGGATCCAACATCAAATAAAAGTGAAAATCTTTACCAGTTCAAACACAAGTAATATATATAATCTGATAAAATAATTAGTTAGATGTGTGGTGCTGGCAAGCCACCTGACAATACTTATCAGAGCTGATACTTGAAGAACTGCGTAATGTTATCAATATCTGATTGATTACTATATAAGCTTAATTTAAATTTTTTAAAAGATTTTGATTATTTGTTTTAATTATTAATTTTCAATTTAAGGAAAGTGGGATTGTTTTGTTAGTGGTGGTTTAGCAGTGGGCTATGGAATTCTGGAAACTTGTGTAAAAGAAGTGGCAGAGGAAGCATCTGTTGTGGGTGAGTTAGTAAAAAAGTTGGTGCCTGCTGGTTGTGTTAGGTACGTAAACATTATTTTTTAATATAAAATTGTTCTTTCTACTTTGAAAAGTAAGATTATCGATCAATAAAATTTATTGATATATTTCTTATGAGAAACATACTTTAATAATATTGTTTAATTTTTTTATATTTTATTTTGAAGAATCTCATGATATTCATACAAAAATTTCAGCTTCTACTTTGAAAGTGAAAGAGGGTTGTTTCCTAATACGGAATATGTGTATGATCTTGAGCTTCCATTGGATTTTGTCCCAAAAAATGCAGATGGTGAAGTAGAAACATTTGAACTTTTGACTGCAGAAGAATGTGTGCAAAGAGCTCTTTCCCCTCATTTTAAAACAACAAGTGCTCCGGTTTTAATGGACTTCCTTATAAGAAGGGGATATATTAATCCTGAGAATGGTAGGTGTTTTGAATTAAATTGACACTGTTTCTATAAATTCATTTTCTACATTTCATATGTTACTTGTCCTGTACATAGTGACATAAAGTTGTTGCTTATAAATGGCAACTATATCATGGCAACCTTTAAGAGGTTGAATTCCATGAAACCAAAATAGCTAAAGGTCATAATTTGTCAGGGCGGAATAGCAGGACGAATAAACAATCGAACCTGTTGGATAATTTTTACAGGGTTTATTTTTTGCTAGTCCATTAAAAGAAATTCGTCACTATCAAAATGCCATACTTGTCTTGAGGTTTTTATATGTCTTACCATATCATTCCAATGGCTGCAAATTAATCGCAATAGCACTGATAAGAAACAGATTGGTGTTTTTGTATTTTAACATGTGGAGTCAGGGCACATTGCTAGTCTTTTATCAAAATTGAGGTTTTTTATTCTTTCAGAACCGAACTACAGATACATTGTGGAATTACTTCATGTACCATTGCAGACAATCTACAACTGGCCCCATTCTGATATTTCATCTAATGGTGATGTACAGAATTTAGAGTGTTAATCAGTTTATAGCTGTTTACCTAGTTGGATTTGATTGTATTATTTAAATTTGTTTGAAAATTTATTAGAATGAAATATTTATTGGTACTTTTATATTTACCTCGTCTTAGACATTTCCAAGGTATTTTTACGAATAAAATTTTCATTGATAAATGGCCTAACTTATAACTAATATTAGGTGTTACGATTGTATTCTTTCGAATGTAAGGTAAATAAAGACCAAGTCCTGATAATTTCGTAGTCTTGTTGGAAATTATTAGATGCCGCGATAGTTTAGCTAGGAATGTTTTAATTTCTGTGATACTTTACCAGTGGGGTATAAGGTATTTGTATGTAATTTTAGTTGGATTTATTACCTCTTAGAACTGTTTGCCGATTTATCATTTATATTTCTTAAAATACAATTATAAAAGTAATCCCAGTGTATATTTAATAACCTTAAAATAATGTCATGTGAATCCATAATCTAGTCATGCTGTTATGGATAAACAGACTGGTTACATTTATTTTATTAAGTGTATTTGGTGTTTATTTTTAAATTTCTACATGAAATATTGTCCAATATTCCATCAGTTAATCTTAAGTCCGGCTACATGCTAAAGTATCACCTCGCGCTTACTTATATATTACCATCGTCTCGTTGCTGATACAAAGATTTGTTAGTAATTAAGTAGCCGAACTGTTAAGTCTTTTAAAACAAATGATTAAATATTCGACAAAGTTGATTCTCTGTTTCATGGTTATTTTGCAACTATTACTTTTAAAAATATATAGTATTGTCATCGTCATGTCATTTGTATAACAAAACGAGGAATTTTAGTTTTATTAATTGTATTGTATTATTCAGACAGAGGTTTATTTATATTTCACTTTGATCATGTCGATTTGCCTAGTATATTTTATAATATATTATAGATATAGTGCGTGTAGTATAATAATATTTGATATGCTAGTGGTATTTAAAAAACGTCAACAATTTTATACATTTCTATCGAGTAATGTTTTTGACGAAAGACTAACTATATTATTATACCACGAAGATTATCTTGATTTATTAATTAATGTAATCGTTTATATTTACTTCATATAGGAAAATAGAATTTCCTAAGGGATAAAATAAAATAATTAAAAATAATGGTTTAACTTTTTATTATCCTTAATGTCATAAGTAAAACTGCTAATTATGTATAAGAAGTTTATTCAAATAGTGACCTGATTACTTATAAAGAGGTTTTGAGTACCAATATACTGATCAAGTTGTTTATATCAATACTCTCTTAACAACAGTAACATATTTGTCTCAATCATGATATAAACAAAACTCAACAAAACAAGCAATGACTAAGTCATCATATAAAGCAAGTGTTATTTTTTATACAATTTATACATGCTGTATTGTAAAACACTGTGAAAATGAAAACAATTGCTTTATCACTATTTAGTGATATGGTATATTTAAGTTTGTGAAAAAATATCTATAAAATCTAATTAATAAGAACATTTCAAAATATGTTAATAATCATCACCACGAGATACAACCTCCTTGCAAGTAGGTCTCAATAGGATGGTGTGTTCAAACTGGGCAGTGTAGCAACCCTTTATGTCACACAGAGGTGGATAGGCACCAACCACCCCCTTGTCGCACAAGTCTTTAAGAGCCATTGCATAGCGCGAAGCACCAGCACGTTCCAGCCATCTCTTGCAGAATGCAAGGGTGCCAAAATTTTTATTTATTAAGTTGAGGAGTTGTTTTGAAGACTGCAATCTGTACACAATACACAAAATTTCATAAGTTTTGTAATGTTAAAATGTGTTTCATTAAAATCAATATTATTGATAATATTTTTTTAAACCAGTATTTACAATATTACCTTAAAGGCACATATTGTTGGTCAAAGTTTTTCATGTAATGTGAGCAATCCATATCATCATGCACTTGACCACGTCCAGTAGAGCCAAATGTTTCAATTGCATAGAACTCATTTTCTTCCATCCTTGTTGTTTCACCACCCTTCACTATTGGTACAGTTTTACCCGCATGGATACCTTAAATATAATGAAATATATTCATAATTTGATATATTTGTTAAAAATTAGTACATATTATATATCTTTATTTTTAATCCTATAATTTAAAATAAAATGTTTCAATAAAAATATATTTTGCATAGATCATAATTATGCGCTGTTGATGTTAGCCATATTTATTAAATTCAGATTAAATCAAATAAAATCTGCATTTCATTTGATCATTCAATTAATAATAATAATGAAGTTGTTGATAGAGTCACGACCATTATATTTAAGAACTTACGATATGGCCCTATTGAATGGCCGTTAAGATTGCGGATAGGCTTCACTTGGTACACATTTCCATCTAATTCAACTTCATGTGATTCCATCACCTGTAAATAATAATTAAGCAATTACTAACTAGTGGATGAACTTTTTAGTGTTATTAAGTTAGTAAACATTTGCGACACCTACCTCTTGAACAGCAGCACCAACATCACACAATCTGACATCAACTCCAGAAGCCTTGATTCCTGCCTCAGTAGCTTCCTGGACACCCTTTACCAATGGATCATAGCGTGGATTGAAATGCAAAGTAAATGCACAATCAATTATATGTCCATTGATATGTGTACCAAAATCTATTTTGACAACATCATCATACTCAAGGACTGTATTGTCTCCTAAAATGTTATGTAAATATTAAATCACATGAAACAATAACAATTTCATTCATAAAATTAGTATTTGATATATATTTTTATTTTTCTATCAGAATTGTGATTGTCATGATTTTTATTTGTATATTTAATTAAGTAAATAATAATAATAATGTCCTCACGACCAGAAAGAGTTCAGGCGCAGGACTAATGGCTTTACGTGCTTTCCGAGGCACGGGAGTGTACACACTTCCAACTTCCAGACTCCGGGCTGTTACTGAAAATTTTCTGACAGAAAAACCCAATAACTTTTTATTGGCCCGACCTGAGAATTGAATCCAGGACCTCCGGGTCTGCAGCCTTACATCAAGCCACTAGACCAACGAGGCAATTAAGCAAATATTTCTTACATAAATACTAGTATATATATATATAGTGTTAATACTATTATTACTTTTTCGGTTTCAACTCTTTCCAAGTTTGTTAACAAATGTTTTTCTTATTATTTAATGAATTATTCATGTTTCTTATAATACCTTTAAAACTTTGATACCTTCATTTCAATAAAAACTTTAATACCCTCATAACAGTGGATGATCAACCCACTGTTTTTAGTACTACTTAAAATTACATATCTACATGGCTAGCTAATTTAATAATAGTGTATTATATACTAACCTGTGTTTGGTGTATAATGAGCAGCACAATGGTTACGACTACAACCAGTCGGAAAAGCCAGTCCAGCTTTAAGACCATCTTCTCCAATAAGACATCTTGCAGTAGATTCTAGCTCTTCACAGATTTGTATCATGGTCATACCTGGTTTAATCCAGTCACGCATGTGTTTTCGTGTCTAAAATGTGAAAATGAATGTGGAAATTAATATTAGAAAACTACCATTTGGTTAATATGACTAAAATAATTAATTTGAATTGATTGATTAAGCACTTGTCTATGAGCTTCAGCAGCCTGTCTTATTTCTTGATAGATATAATTGTGCATTCTGTCTAAAGCCCTTTTCTCTTCACTTGAAAAGCGGTCCTTAGCCGTTCTTTCATCAATACCCTCTGCTGGCCCATGGTCCATTATCTGGCCCTCAGGGAAGTTTCCTGAAACAAGTGTAAAAATATATCATTGTTAGTAATTTAGTTCTAGCCTATTTAGAACTATGAAGGGGTATGTTATCAAGTAAAAATGTTATATTTATTTGATATTATATAAGAATATATTTAATTGTTGTTTGGTGATATATTTATTTTCATAAAAATAATGAAAGCAAATCACTTACCATCTGGGAAAAGTTCAGCAATTGGAATTGATGGAGGATTAGTTTGTACTTTGCTTGTGTTTTTTCCACTTTTATTTTTCTTTTTCTTCTTTTTTTTCTCTTCTCCTTCACCTGCATTCTCTTCTACAGAAAGCGTTTGAGTTTTTTCTGATACTGTAGTTTCATTATCAACAGCTATATTGTCGGTTCCCGCTAAAAATAAACTTCCTTCAATTTCTAACCTCAACATTTTATAAATAGTAAAAACCTACGGATAGTTTAATATCAAAGGTAAGATTAGTTCAAATAGTTTACCACATTTTAAGTTTTAATAATTAGTAATCCTAACCTGTCTTCTTCTTCTTCTTTTTCTTTTTTTTCTTCTTAGCGGGATCTTTAGCTTCGGTATCTTCTACACCATCCAATTCCTCCTCTTCCTCCTCATTTTCTATCACTTTAGTTAGTTCTTCAACCACCTTGACATCAGCCATTATGTTATTTTATAACTTTACAAAAATAATTCTTTGTATTACCTATAACATGCATGCGAATTGTGAAGAATTTTTTTATATGCGCAATCGAGTTATTAGCTTTGAAATGTTGCTATTGATTCTAGCATTTTGACTGTGTCAAATATATTCAATAATATTATTTCTATATATAAAAAAAAAATATTAAAATTGCCAATGTATTAAGCAATTTACTTTAATTAGAAATAAATTAAATTAAAAATAGTAATAGAAAAACCTAAAGATAGAACCTGATTATAAAAATAAACGAATAATTTATTATTTATTTGACGTGACATGTTTAGTTATTCGAATTAAAAATGAGTAAAAAAATATATGTTAATTCATTAAATAATGTAGCTACTACTTTATTTTATACTCTAGAAGAGGTCAAATAATTATAACATATAATACAATATATTTATTGTAACAAATAAACCTCAACATTCTTTATACATGCAGCCATTAACCATAAAAATAATATAAAATATTTGTTAATTTGGACCTCATCAATTTATATATTTTACTGATATAAAACTTGTAGATTTTCATTGCGCTTAATAAATTGAGTTACAATACATTATTATACACTTGCAACCTTTTATCCACTTTCTGATACCTAGAATAACTTTGAAACTACTCTTCCTAAAACTACTCGAATAGTGTTAATTATCTTTTTGTAAAAATATTAACTGAATAACTGCCAGCCGCAATTTTTAGATTGTAAAATTTAAAATGAATTATTATTTTCTTCATGCACAGATTTCAAATCTTAGCTTTATTTGTGTGTAAATGGCTAACGAAAGATGAGAGGTTAATCGTCTCGTCGGTACAAAAGAGTCTGTCATGTTTAGCGGAAGGCGAGGTTGCACATATGACACATTAAGAATACGTCACTACTAATGCAATATCTACTTCGTTATGCACACATACATTAACACACAACGTTGAAAGAATATAAATATATAGAGTACCTATTATACTTACCTTATTCATACGTTATCGGTTAGTAAACAAATAAGTGCTAGTTTAGAATATATCGGTGTATTAATATTTATATTTCTGAGATTTTTAAATAAAGTTAGAAATAAATAAAATAAAGAAACTTGATATAAATATACAACAACCTTATGTCTATCGGAAGGTAAAAGAAGGTGGTCATTGATTCTATTTAGAAAATAGTGATTTGTATGATAAAATTACACTTATCAAATATACAACCATTTCATAAAATAGTCGGTCACATCATGAAGTTTTCAATTCTAAGATCTGGACACGATATATATGTAGGTACATATTTTAGCAATTAGATACCTAAAGATTATAAGTCAGATAGCCCTTTGGAAAACAAGACTTCTCTGATGTTTTTTTTTGCACTTTACAGATATATTTTTTTTCAAAAGCAGCTGACTTTTGTTTTGTATTGAATACAGTTCAAATATCGATATATAACGGAAATGACTTTGACTTGTCCCTTCGACAGATCTTTCAATTGGTTTAATATATGAAATAACAAAGACAGAAGAAAATAAGTTAAAAGGTACCATAAATACAATGTATGTGTTTGTACTTCACACCAAAGTTGTAATAATTGGTAACATTAAAAGTCAATGGTGCTTGAAAATTTTACTTGTTCTAACCACTAGGCCATCTCAGCTTACTCCGAAGAAAGAGAAATAATAGAATTTTGTTGATATAAAGACATTAAAAAACTACAAGAACCTGTTAATAATAAAAAGTTAATTATTCTTTTAAAATCAAGTAAATTAATTGATGATTATTTATGGTACCCATGATTTTTTATGGCAAAACCAAATTATATCGAATATATAAATAACATAAATCATATACATTGGACTATTTGTAGAGAAAAATAATAAACATAACATCATAATCACAAGACCTTAAAGTGCTCTGATGAACAATAAATATTTATATATAATATATAACTTGAATAATAAATATTTTTATTTGATTTGTCAACGTAGTAAACCGTCGTAGATACTAAGCTTTCAGTTTATTTTTAATTCTTATAATTTTATGTCATGACTGCCAATTTAAATATTTTAAGGAAAGCAAAAAATAACTATGTATTCAAAACTATACATTAAAACCGCTTAAAAGCCACATCGGCGCCGCACCGACACCGCGCGTAATCCGCAAATGACTGCATTTCTTAATAAACTACAGATCACAGTAGAAGTAAGGCAATATAATAATTACTGTACCGACGTCTGTTTATAACGAACTGTAACGAAGTAAATATATCTTGTTTTAAGCAGCTGGAAAGATAAGGCTGAATTTCATGTTCTTGTCCTTAAAAAGTTTATTATGAAGACAAAATTTATAGATACTAGTCTTCACCTGCGGCTTCACCCACGTGTTAGGAAAGCAAGTTTTAGGTATAAAACAGGTAGCCTATGTTGTCTTTGGAGTTCAAGCTTGCTTCATAGCAAATTTCATCAAAATCTGTTTAGGTTTATCCGTGAAAGCGTAACAGACAGAGTATTGAGTTTGCAATTATAATATTAGTATAGAATTACAAATCGATTTAAAATAATGTAGTGGTAAATACATAATACAAGACCTTCGTATAATGTACAAAAAATGGCAGCTGTGCCGTATGCTATTAAATGGTGTTTATTCCTATGAATAAAGACGTTGGTACGGCTGCTGTAAAATGTTCACGAAGCATCTCTGTCATAATCAAATGGGACAGCTTTATTTAACACGAACGGAAAGATCGTGTTTTCAAAGGCACAGGAGAAACCATCGCTAAATTATTTTCTGCAGCTAAAATATAATATTATTAAAATATAATGATGTTACTTACATTTTTTTTATTAATATATTACATTTAGACATCCTCGCTCTATTAAATACTGTTACGATTTATTGAAGAATATATTGTCAATTTCTAAACAAAGAATCTACTTATTTTTTATTTGATTTTTAATAATAAATTATTAATTTAAAGTAAAAAAAAATCACATCAATAAAAAACTGATAGTATCTAAATTGTTGCATTTTTATATAACTGATAGCTTGTCACATTGAAATACGTTATTATAAAGATACCAATCAAAACAAAAAAACAATCGCAGATCGCGTGATAATCGCATACACTACGGTGGCAGTCATGTTTCCAAACGTACTAGCAGTAGGTAGATACGTTGAGCCCAGGCGTTGATATATACAGATATATTAACATGTACGGTATCTAGGTGTTTTCAGGCGATTTTCCATGCCAGTCGCTCGCAGCGTGCCCTGTCGTTTATACGCCCCTCTTTCAGCCACTTCGCGCTACGAGCTACGGCGACGTAGCGCGATCCGATTTAATTCAAGTAACAATTGCTCAACTTACACTGAGTGCTTATAAATACTATTCGCAATTTACATTGTTTGTCTAGTGTTGCGTGAATTTTTCTAATATTTTGATTGTGTTACAATGTAATTTTATGGAATTTTGCCTAATAGTTGAACAAATATTAATTCAAATCAGTAGTTGTGTTAAAGTGAGGAATGCTGTGTTAATTATTGTTTGTAAATAAACATTACCTACACTCGGTAAGTTGTTGTTTATGTATTAATGTTTACTTTGTCCATTTTGTATGTTTAACGATTATGATTGCATTAAAAGATATTATTTATTTGAATTATGATATAATGCATAAAGTGTAAGGGCAATAAACAGTGGTGAAAAATCTACCTTTATTTTGAGATAACTACTATTAATAAGCAAAACTGACAGTTCAATTAGTTGTTTGTAATATCAATACTTAGCAATTAGCATTGACCGGTGAAGTTATACCTCTGTTTATGATAAGTTTGCTCAAGGTTATTCAAGAATTATTTGATAAAACACATGTATCATAACTTCTTATAGTTGCTATGGCAACGAATGTTTGTTATTTATTTATAACAAAGAAACGGTATTAATGCAGTCAAGTTATTTCGTAAATAAAACTGTAACATATTAATTTCATATGGTTTGATGAAAAATATATTAGATTTATTATGTAGTATCCGATAATAAAATGTAAATTTTTATAATTATTTTAATTGGTGGTCATATGTAAGGAGGATTTTATTTTTAAGTTTAGCGATTAGCAATTCATAACATGAATTTTCTTAAAAATCTATATCTATATGTATGCTCAATATACATATAGATTTTTAAATTTTAAAAAAGAAGAGTTATTAACCAACTTAAAAAAAGAGGTGGCTCTATGTTTGCCATGTATGTTTTTGTTAATTATGTATGATTGAACGTGTGACTGAAATTAAACTGTTACTAATTAAACTAATTAGTCTGTTATTCGCAAGCTATCAATGATATAATTTGTAAAAGTATTTTTATAAATAAATTAATTTTTATTATAGAAACTAATTATTAATAACAATACTTCTAAGTAATATATTTGACAATTTTATGGGCTGGACTTTAGGCAGTTGTTCAACATGTACATTTAATAAATAACGAATTATGATATTTTTCACGTTAAATAGTTTTGAAGTTAGTTTAGCTTTTTATATAAAAGTCACTACTCACAATATAAACTAACTCACTGACGGGCAAAGTTTTTCTTATGTAAATTCAAGATTTACTGTTTTTATACATATTTAGATTTTCTTATAGTTTTCTCTAGTTGTGAATGCGGAATAAACAATTAACATTAATTAGCACTTGAATAAGCCAGTGGTGCTTGTCAGGACATTAACCTCCGACCTTCTTGAGAACTTTTTATATAGGTATAGATCTATCTTGAATAGAATACACATTACTTAATATCATTTCTTTAAGAAGAATACGATACACTTTACTTTGACAGCATATTATTTTGATATAATTGTATCTTTAGGTTTCATATACGAAAAAAGTGCAATATAAATAACATAAACTGTGATTTTGTAACGAATGGTAGTGTAAGCCTAGGCAAGCACATCTGAATTTTCTTATGCTAAATTTGTGCTTATAATTCATTTCGGACTCGGCATTGAAGGATAACATCGTGTATGCGTCTTGCCACTAACTGCATTGGAGCAGCGTAATGGTATAAGCTCCAAGCTTTGTTATCAAAACGGAGGCATTAGGCCCGCAGTGGATCTTTTGTAGGCTTTTACTACTTTGGTGTAAAATACAGCGTTTTTTAATTTGTGATTTATTTTAAACATTTAAAATATAAATAGGATTTTACACTAAAATAATCATTGGCAATATTTAAGAATTGGATATAATTTAATTAGACCGTAAAACATTTTTTACTTATTAGGGGTAGGTAGGCGGGTCGAAAATGGTGAGATAGTAAGTGGTTTTTTTATATAATAGGTAGGCAGACGAGCATATGGGCCACCTGATGGTAAGTGGTCACCAACGCCCATGTACATTGGCATTGTAAGAAATGTTAACCATCGCTTACATCGCCAATGCGCCACCTGTCTTGGGAACTAAGATGTTATGTCTCTTGTGCCTGTGATTACACTGGCTCACTCACCCTTCAAGCCGGAACACAACAATACCAAGTACTGCTGTTTTGCGGTAGAATATCCGATGCGTGGGTAGTACCTACCCAGACGAGCTTGCTCAAAGCCCTACCACCAGTGAAGTATAAGCCATTTCTTACAACACCAATGCGCCATCAATCTACTAGGAAGCTAAGTCCTGTGTGCCTGTTATTATATTGGCTCACTCACCACTGAAGCCGGAACACAACAATATTAGGTAGGTACGTAATGCTGTTCAGCGGTAGAATATCTGATGAATGGGTGGTACTATCCATACGTTCTTGCACAAATCACTAACATCAAGAACATAGTCATGTTTATTACTTAAATTCAATTAAGTTAATTTAGATTAATAAAATTGTTTTAAAAAAAGGGTCAACATTATGCGTGAGTGAAAATTGAGCCATAGTTTGATATAAAGAAAAAATAATCAGATACTATATAGACTATAATAGTTGAATCAAACATATGAATAATGTATCACATTATTTACGTTAGCTTTAATTCATAGCTTGCGGTTTCGTTTATAATTTGCTGTTTGTCATTTGTTTTGAAACACACAATTTTGATTGAACTGAAATTGCTTCTACTCGAAAGAACCAATTATACATATGCACAGTTTCATAACTGTGAAACTGTGTGCGACTGTTTTCATTTTGTTAATAGTTAAAAAATATTTAGTATTATTACTTTAGCAAACGGAAAAATACTTAAACATGCTATATAGTTAACGTTACTCCAAGCAATATAAATAACCAATATTATTAATGTAAATGGATTTCTGATCATATGTTGACAGGTGACATACATATTTGAAGATAATCATTCTTGTAAATATAATGAATATAGAATAACACTATGTTCATTGCTTAAGATATGTGTTTAGGGTATATATTATAATGAAAGACTTAATAAGATTAATATTTTATTGATATTTTAATTTTCATATTATCACATTTCTTTAACCTTATTTAAATTTGAGTTATTTATATATGGAATACCTTGGAAAATTGTAAAAATGAGAAACTCAAGATTAATGTATCCAAGCAATTATATAAGATTACAAATTAATTAGTAATCTAAACTAACATGATTACTTGTTAGTATAAAAAAACAACAATAACAATAATTTATAACCATTAACCAGTAAAAATTATATTTATAACCATTAAGATCACGTCTTCGTAACTCATATTCAATCTGTTTGGGCCTTATGCTCTTCATGAATATTGAAGGTAAACAAATTTCATGATAGATTTTACGATCACTGAAATAAATTTGAAACTTCAAAGATCATCACTTGTTTGTTTTCGTAGCAAAATAACATTGTTCGAAACGATTAACGGTATCGTATCTATATTTATCTCGATAAGTTAAGGACTATTATTTATATAAGAATACTTAATATATGTTAAAAAAGTTGAAGCACTAGTCAATTATATATTTGCATATGACATAGCACACTTAAGACTTTTAAATGGGCAAATAACAAAACTAATAGAATAATGATAACGGTAATATAGGTATAGATGTAGCTAACATCGTAAGTTCACAAAATAAATTTACAAAAAAGTGTGTTTGCTATGATTTCAAGTCTTAATTACACAACTGGTCATCATGACATTTTGAATACACATTGTCAGGGGTACAGAAGTATATAGGTTATGTAAAACTTGCCCCCCCACAATAATAGCGAAGCCGCAGGTGGTAATAGCTTATACGGCAAATTAGATTTAGGTCACCCTGTTGTGATATTGGTGTGGTTAATTTAGTATGAGAATTCGATTAATGTTATTTTAAATACGCTAACAAAGCGATCTTAGTTTAGATTTTCTAAATGTGATGATATTATTACCCATTATACTCACTTTGTGCGGCGTCATACAGCTCATAAATCCCGAAGGATTAAGGCCGAGCCACGATAGCTCATTTATTTAAATCGATTTACTCTTTACTGCGCAATATGTTTAGTTTTAGGTATTGAGGGATTACTAATTAACTACTGTCAGTCTTAAAGTTTTTATATTAACACTTATACTTTTAGATATACCTTTAGTCGTTAAAACACGCTTATAATTTAACGTAAATCTTTATGAATTTTAAATGAAACGACAAAGTTGGAACTTTGATTGTCTTTACGTCAGAATATTTTTTTTATTTTTTATATTTGCCGGGAGGGCAAATGACTCTACTCCACCTGATGTTAAGTGGTAGTAGAGTCCAAACGCGAGGACGGCCAGTACAGTCGGGAAGAAGGTTCTGCACTAGCCGCCCTCGCCTTGCCGGCCCGCAAGATGCCTCTTCACGCCTCGTTTGAAGGAACCCGGGTCGTAAGAGGAGGGGAATACGTGAGCTGGTAAGGAATTCCATTTTTTAGAAGTGCGACAAAGAAAGGAGTTGCCAAATTTCTAATATATACGTAATACGCTAAAATACGATATCTAAAAGCATAAACAATAAATTACATTTTTGTCGCAGCAGAATATGTTATTTGTAAAATAATTTCCTGCAAAATTATATTATTGACACTGCTCTTCATAATATATACTTTATTTTTAAGTAACGTGCTGTCATGTTGCGAGTATTTCAGTTTGTGTTGAATATATTAAGTACCGGCTGTGACCGCAATTTCACCCGCGTATAACTTAAAGAAATCACTAAGAGTAGACTTATAATATTTTAGTATATATAACATTTTTAGTTTTATTTTCGTGGGATATTCGTATTTATTGATTTTCGCCGCACTCGGATACAATTATCCATAGGGCAACAATTGCTCTGAGAAAAACAGCATTGCCTTAAATATATTCCGATATATGTCCGATGAATGTCTTTCCCTGTGCTATATTTATTGTGTCTGCAAACGATACCTTCATGGGAAATTGTGTCCTTTTAAAACTAAAAGGTAAATCGGTGTATTTAAAAATAGGTATTTGTATCAACTAAACGATTAAGTATAAATTTAACAAAACAATGAGAAAACAATAGATGCGGCGAAAGGAATTACCTACTTATAAATTTTAACTTATAAAGTTATTTACAAACCGAAAACAACTAATACTTAAATAGAAGTTTTTTCAAACAACCTACTCAACTAAAATAAAAAAAAGTTAAAATGTGGCAAAACTTTAAAAAGTACTAAAAACTTTCTAAGATCTTATCTCGATATCTTTCATAAGAATTAATGCCATGTTTATAAAAAAACGACCTCGCAAATAATGCATTATTTTAGAACAAATTTGATACAAAAGGTAAGGGTAAGATGAGTCAACCTTCAAAGGTAGACATATGCTATCGCGGACTTTTTTTAGAACTTTTCAAGAGAAACTATTCCGTCATACATGATTGTTGTGTAACTTTAACGGTTTACGCAGCGCCTGCAACGGAAGCTCTCAAAAGGATTAAATTTTCCCCTTTTTTTGCAACATTTTTCATTTATGGTCGTAGCAGGATTTTATATATATAGCCTATAACTTTTCTCGATATATGGGCTATCAAACAATTTTTGATATATAAATATAAAATAATTTTTCAATTCGAATCAGCAATTTCTAAGATTAGCGCGTTCAAGCAAACAAACTCTTCAGATTTATAATATTAGTGCAGATAAATAAAGATTTCAGTGAGTTAAATAATTTTGTTAATCTGAATCTTTCGGAATAAAAAAAAAGTGCACTTGATCATTTACAGCTTTTATTATCAACGTAGTGGTCATTAATAACGTAGTGGATGACGGGGGTCTGAGCTGATCTGAGCTATAGCATCGTAGGTGGGAAGACATGTATAAAATAAATTTTGTTTCAACCCATTTAGGTCATTATAAAATATATTAAGTACAAACTACAGTCATCACTGTAAGTTCACTGATGAAAAAAACGTACACAACAATTTACCTATCATTACGCGCGAGCGAAATGCTATAGGCAACAGCGCGGTAATCGGCGAACTTTACATATACGCGTGGGCGCATTTGACCGACGAGTGTTCACCATAAGCTGAACCCTATTCAAAATGTTTGATCATATAGAACTCAACTTACATTAAAATAATCTAAATCTCTAAATTTATAGGAACAAAACAAAGTTAAAAAATGGACAGTCCATTTATTAACTTTGTTTTGTTCCTATAAATCAATCATCATCATTTTACAGACTATCATTTTAGGTAGCTAAAGTTTCAGCCAATTAAACTGAACGACCCGGGTTCCTTCAAACGAGGCGTGAAGAGGCATCTTGCGGGCCGGCAAGGCGAGGGCGGCTAGTGCAGAACCTTCTTCCCGACTGTACTGGCCGTCCTCGCGTTTGGACTCTACTACCACTTAACATCAGGTGGAGTAGAGTCATTTGCCCTCCCGGCAAATATAAAAAAAAAAAAAAACATTTATTGTATAGCATTTTTTATCAAGTAAATATTCGACTATATTCGAAATAAAGAAGATTTATTACTATATTAGCAACAGGCCATTTATATAAAATAAATATATGCTTCATAAATTTATTCATATTTAATGAATTATGTTTTAAAATTTCAAATAAAAGTTTATAAAATGGTGATTCCTTTTCATAAAATATATTTAGTTACTAGTCTTTAATTTCTTTGTATATATATCTATGTGTAAAGTTTGATATATCAAAGAGAATAATAAAATTTCTCTACAGTTTATATAAACCAGTAGTTATGAAATAAATCAAAAGTATGTTTAGTGTCTTTAAATAAAATGAACACTCTCCCCTCTGATGAATTTAATACAATAATAGTATAATATAAGTAAGTATAATAGCTTTGCTGCCAATGGTTAATGGATATGAAAAATCAATCTCACTCCATCAACCATTTATCAAATAAACTGATTAAATTTACCAATATTTGAATTAGTGTTCCATTATTCCTTTGAAAAATGATAGCCGCATTTCATCGTTGAATCATAATTCTGATTCGTAGGGAGAAAAAATAAGACTTTTAAAAATGTTTTTGCATTATTTCTCCAAGGCTCATATGGTCAAAGTTCAAGCTGCAACAAAAATTAATTTGAAATTAGAGATGAATATTATAAAGCATTTTTTTCAATAATTTCCGCCGTGGCTCCGGCCTTGAACATTGTTTATCTTACATGAGGCGGGGCCAAAGTGTCAACGCATGTGTCGTCCCACAATAGAGCCTGTCCTCATTCCCAGGAAACCAGCGTCGTTCAATCAGGTATTTTCCCATGTTTACGATTAATATAGGAACTAAGGCTTCATAGAATCGTGTCAGGAAAGTTTACATTAACTGTTTCTAAATTTTTAATAGATTTAAATTCCATACAAATTAAATTTACACTTTTCCGTCAAGTCTCTGACTAAAGTGTTTTAGTTAGTTTAATGAAAAACTTTCTTTACAAATCCTATTGTATCATGAGTCACTTTGATATCCTCTTATAAGAAGGGTATGGAATGAGGCTGAGCCGCTATGTGTTGACATATTTGTCCATTTTTTATATATATATGAAATTAGTTTTTCGTTCATTCAAACCTTTTATAAAATTTGTTATTATTTAAAACTGTCTTTAGTGTTATTTAAGTGCAAATATGTATTTGGAGTAAAAGCGAATAAACCTATCACATTCATAACATTCACTAAAAATATCAAGGACTCAATAACTCAATAAGTTATTTTATTAGTGTACTTACTTTGTAATTTTGTGAGGAGTAGTTTAAAAATAATTTATATTATTTATTATGGCACCATGTTATAAATTTAATGAGGATTCATTAACTAGCTACAAAAGCAAATATGCAAAGACAAAACTACTTTTTACACGTTTATTATATAATATAATAAACGTGTAAAAAGTAGGTCTTCATAATTATGTCATTCGAATAGTACTCAACGTATTTTGTTGTTTCATTATCTTATATTTTAACGGATTAATAAAAGTATGATTTTATTATTAAATAAAAGTATGACATAACTTATATAATTTGGTACCGAAATAAAAATTATTGTGTTATTTTTTTCTTATTTCGATGTAAACGATGTTGCATGTTATGCCTCTACACATCCAATTATTTTCTAAAATAATGTATGTTATTTTTATATATTTAATTACAAAGTTTGTGGAGTCGCTTTGCCGTAATTCATTAAAATGCGTATTTGCACCTTGAATCAGTTTTCATTAAACATAAAGGATCCTTTATTGTTTACATATAATATGTACATATATACATATAATTTCGCAGATCATTCCTTTGATGGAGGTCTGACAGTGGGTGTTGCGAAATTTTGTTGGAAAGTATGGATCTTACCCGTTTGTAAAGCGGTTTACTAAATAAGAGAACAAATACAATAACAGCAAACGCTAATAAATTTAACATAAACACTACTGATATTATATTAGCCTTACTTATGTTTTAAAATAAAGTAAAAGTTTATAAATTTGAAAATAAGTTTACTAATCAATTAATCTAAATTGACTTAATTCAAGTAGGCGAGCACTTTTTAATCATTTTCTCTAAAATTCTATTAAATGTTTATAATCCGACGAGTCGAAAGTGGTAATTCAAAACCTACCTAGACCTAGTTACCGTTTTATTTGTTTTAAGTCGCGTTTATGTGTATATATGTACTTAGAGAAAAAAAAATTCGAGATGTCTGAGATGTGTGATGTCTATAATTGTATGATGTATGTGTGATGTATATAATTGCCTTTAATTAATACACATTTACAAATACATATCTAAGACGTAGTAAATTAATCTAGTGAGTTGTCAAAAAATTAGACAAACATTTTGCTTAAGTCCTTGAGCTCGGAAATTTTAATGCTATAACCATAATCTACTAAAAACAATTGTAGACTTTTGGCTGTGATAACCACACTTTTGTTTTTTCACGCTCTATCTGTGGCTGATAATAATAAATGATTTCCGTAATCCGTAACAGCCTGTGAATGTCCCACTGCTGGGCTAAAGGCCTCCTCTCCCTTTTTTTGAAGAGAAGATTTGGAGCTTATTCCACCACGTTGCTCCAATTGGTGGAATACACATGTGACAGAATTTCAGTGAAATTAAACACATGCAGGTTTCCTCAAGATGTTTTCCTACACCGTATAGCACGAGATGAATTATAATAACAAATTAAGCACATGAAAATTCAGTGGTGCTTGCCCGGGTTTGAACCCACGATCATCGGTTAAGATTCACGCGTTCTTACCACTAGGCCATCTCAGCTCCAACATGATTCAAATTTTTTAAAAATTAAAAAATAATGTAGAACATAATTTACTCTTTATTCCTGACTACATGCTCGCCCCGATTTTGTACTGTAAAAATAAGGATTTTATTCAGTGCCATTTTTAAGCAATGCTATAAATAAATTAGCCAACCGATTATTCGTGCGTACTGTGCTAGTGCTTTGTACAACAGTCTCACGAATTATTCTCACGTCTATTTAAATGTACAATGATAGTAACTATGTATAATCTTTATTTTCAAGAAATAGGTGTTAAAAAGAAGAGTTAGTTTAATTGATGCAGCTGTTGTAATTTGAACGAATAGTTTTAGAAAAATTAAGAGATAATAAAACGCGTCAAAAGATCGTCGAATCAATAGGTAAATGTTTATATGACATTGCTTAAAAATAACACATCATGAAATTTAAAATAAGTTTTACCTGGACGAAGCTGGGACGAGCAGCAAGTGTAAGTATTTATAGTACCTATCTATCTGTATATAAACACAATCGAAAATAAATAGTATTACGTCATACTTATGGTGAAATGGTGGGTCTGAGTGTCTCCATATCCAAAACTTCGTTGCCTTCGTGCAAGTCGGCCCAAAGCTCGTCAATGCCGTCGCCATCTTAGGCCTCCTTCTACCCAACGTGGAAGGACCGGGATCGCTATGCCGACGCCTCTATGCCGGTGTAGTGAGGTCGATGGCATTGTGCGGTGACAACTAGGCCCTCCTGCGGAAGCCGTAGAGGGTCATAGCTTTGAAGGCGATCAGAACGAATAGTACGGTGTTTTGGACAGCGGCGACCCTCCTCACGGGTGAACCGCTCTGGGAACTCCAGGTCCAGGAGAAGAGGGATCGCGGCCACCGTCCAGGATCAACAGATATTGGGCTGATCAGGGCTCTAGCCCAGCAAGCCCTGATCATCCGATGGGAGGAGGACCTGTGGTTCCCCACAGTGGACCTGGCGACAGTGGAGGAGCGTACCTGTACGAGATAGCGCGGCAATTTTTTTATTGGTATATAAAAGATTTAATATTTTACATAAAAGTAGGTAACTAAAACAAAATTTTGCTAACCTAATTTCTCGTTGCACAAAGATAAGATACCTTACGTTGTTCGCTTTATCTGGAACGGCTACAGATAATATTACAAAAATTAGATACTCAACTTGAATTGTTTATTATTATAACATGTTTATTTTCATATTCCACGATAACATTGGGCAGTACTTCATGTTATTTTGTAGCTGTTTATAGAAAAAGTCTAATTAAAATATTTATTATAATTTATGCTATACAGATTTAATTTTTTTACATGTAATGGTATTATTTGATTTAACGATTAAAAATTGTAATGATTAGTATAGTACGGCGAGGTCGACGTTCTATCGATTTCTTTCAACGTTTACTTGCATGCGAAAGACCAAATAGGTAGCTGCGTAACTATAATCAATGTTACTTAAAAATACTGCATTAAAAAAACTTTTTAAGTTTAACTTGTATTCACTACTCTTACTGATATATTTAGGCTAATTGTTATATCAAATAAAATATTTCGGAAATTTTCATTATTTGAAAAATATATCATATTATAATTGCTATGACGTATACATTTTATTTTCAGATTACAGATAAAGAATTAGTGTAGAAAAGTTCAAATTTTGTCTCTATATATTGAAAATATTGTCAGCGTTGTCTTTCATAGAGCCACCGTTGCAAAATTTATTGTATGAAAAACTGTTTTCTAACGAGTTTGCACATTTAGACTTCTGATTGCGGTTTCCAACTAGCTATTGATTTCATTTTGGCTAAGATCCATATCTTGAAAATTGTCTACTTCTTACAGTTTAAAGTTTTTTTTTATATTAACACTCGTATAGAAATTATATATATGTTTATTTTCCTTATATATTTATTTAAATTGCAAGGTACAAACACAGACAGAATTCTCCATTTTACCTTGTAAATAATTTTGCTAAGTATTATTTCATAGAGAAAGATATATGCTTTGTGATAAGTGCCTAGGAAGTCCTTTTAAGACTGCTAACTTACTTCTCTTAAGGTTCTTAAATAATCAACATCCTTCATAAATAATTTAAAATTAAGATATATTTGAAGACATTTAAGACTTAATCTCATTTACTTTAATTCCCTTAAGCTGGTTTTCTTAAGGGTTAATATAAATGCTAATAGACATTGTTTTACCTTTGACTGTGTTACTTTCTCAGACATTAAAAACAGAGGCCGACTATAAAACAATTAAAACCTGACTTGGTATCCCAAAGAAAAATTAATATAAATTAATTATTTCAGGATATAGTTAGACTTAATGTGTAAAGATACAGTTTTAATAAAAAAAATAAAAAAAAATGTAAATAAAGCCATATTATATAACATTTATATGTCAAAATTAAAAAAAAAATCGACGAAAGATAAACCAGAAAGATATGGCCTCGACATGAAGGAAGTGGAAGTCCGTACTATATAATACGTTGTAATGACGTAAAAAGTAACAAACTCATTCGTCATGCATAATTCAAATTTTGACATGAGATCTGTAGAATTGATAGTCCAAAATGATAAAGGCTATTGACGTATAGAAATGGAACGTACAATGAAATCGGGTCGTGTAATCAACGAAACGAGCGTATTGTGACAATCCCATTTTAAAGATTTCTATATGACGCTATGAATAAGGTTATTATTGAGAAATAACATTAAAAATAAATCCAAGCTACGCATTTCTTGCTATATTCATCATATAAAAAATACAAGGACTTCCTTACGCACAAAATATTATAAGATTTATAAAGGCTTTATTCGCTTGGGTCGAAATGGCTGTTTATCAAACACACTTACACACCACCACACATTTTATGTTATTACAAGTTTCCGCCCTCGGCTTTGCCCTCGTGAGGGGGGGGGGAGACAGTTGTTACTGTTATTGATGTTGTTGGTATCCTATGCCTTTTTCTATACAAAACGTGTATACGCTCACTTTCGCATTTACAATGTTAGTAAGGGTTGTTAAATTTATTGATGTTTAAAAATAGATGAAAATAGATCAATAATAATCAGCTTTTAGTTATATAATTTTTATAAATAAATACTGTACGTTGTGTTTATATAAATAAAGATTGTAGATTATTGGATTATATAGAGATCCATAAATAATAAATATTGTATTAGGACACTATTATATTTGTAACTTAAGCTATGTTATGTTAAAACACGTTATTTCTTTAAATAAATATGAAACAATTTTGACGCCCTAAATGAGGCAGATTTATTTTTTAAATAAACTTAGGTTAAAATTAAACCATTCCCGTAATTTAACCGCTGATTACGTTAAGATTGCCAATACATTACGTCATTGTTGACGTCACGCGATGTATGAATTTTTAAACTCGAACTCTGGTATTTTTATTTTAAAAATAAGTTACGTCGGTATTATAGGATAAATGTCTTTTGGAATAGTTGTCTTTATATTTGAGTTCTCGGGTAATAAATTCGTCCCAGCACGAGACAATTAGGGGTCGTCCACATGCCATTACTTATAATTATACCATCTTAATTAAACGCATATAACTCTATCATATTTCGAGTAGCTTAGAAGAACTAAGCAAAAAAATGGATACACAAAAATATATATTATTTAAAAGAGTCTTAAATTCAACAACGACGTTTATGTTATTGAAAGATTAATACTAGTATTTTAATTTTTAAGCAAAAGATTAAAAATAGATCAATCAACTAGGTATTTCTATGACACACAAATATGCTACTTAATTTGCATCTTACAAGCTTTAATATATAATGTTAATAAAGTGCTGTTACCCTACAACGATAGAGCAGAAACCGTTTTCTCACGAAGCAGGCTTACCTTTAATGTATACATACGTATATTGTAAATGTGTAACACTGGTACTAAATTATTATAAATAGATTAACTTGGGCTTTGTGCAAGCTCGTCTGGGTAGGTACCCACTTATTAGATATTCTACTACAAAATAATAATATTTAGTATTGTTGTTGTTGTTCCAGTTTGAAGGGTGGGTGAGCCAGTGTAACAACAGACATGAGGGACAGAATCCTGGCCCAAACAGACATAGAAATTTTCTTTATATGTTTTTCCTTAATATAAACTCTTTATATATGTCGTTATTCCACCGTGCGAGCTAGAATGGGTAGCTGAATATATCATAAATACAATACGTGCATAGTCTTTGTACAAAATCTTATAGATTAGAAAGTTACTATTAACATTTGAAATGCCTCTTCATTTCCTGGCCAAACGACAAGTTCAATCGTACATGCAGTTTCAAGTCAATTTGCGCCGATGTCTAGACGTGACCTCTGCAATGCATTTATTAGAGAATCGTATGTAAGCACGCAAGCGAGCCCGGTTGCATAGAATTCATTATGAAGTTTTCCAATAGAATTTAACCAATACTGAATATACATTTAAGTGTATTTAGAACAGGCTGCACGTCTATTTAGGATGTGTTAGGTTGAATACATGAGAAAACTTGATTACATAGTTTTTATATAATTAATCGTACGCAAGAGCCGAGTTGGCATAGTGTACGTAACTGAGGACCAAATCTAGGTAATCATCATAAAGTTAACATGTACCTAACCTGTGTTTATAATTTATCTCGTGCTCATACGGTAAAGGAAAACATCGTGACGAAACTTTCTCATATCGGATAAAACTGGCAGGTTTCCTTACTGAAGCAGCGTGGTGGTGATAAGCTTAAAAACTTTCGTTACTTAGAAGAGAGAAAAGCAGAGAGCACACACTAACGAATTGTATTAACTTACTTTACTTGATCATATGCATACAAATAGTACAAATTATATAAGCTTAAATTAAGTAGAATTAATAAAACTGTAAATAAATAAAGCTTTACTATTGAAACGTCGAACAAAATTAAGATATGAGCGCAGCTAAATAATGAGTAACATAGTAAATAGTTTAAATTACAACCATATTCAATTATATTCTGCAAAAAAATAAAATCATACAAAATGTTTGTTTAATGAAAACATATCACTTTCATGAACAATACTTTCATGAATAATACCGTAGATAAAAATGTTTGAATATAAATTTATTTGCCGTAAAATACTGTTAATCGTTTTAAGCTATATTAATTTCGTTACTTGATATATCGCTGATTGTGAATATTAAATGATTATATTTATAATGAATAACTTACACTTCGAGAATGAATTTAAATTAATACTTAGTAGTTTTATTTTTATTTTTTACATATTTAATTTAGCAATAAGTTCCTTTATATTGCTATATTAATTCAAAATGTATTAAGTCGATCAATATTATAATAAAGTACATAAAAGCAAATGTCACATGAATCGGAAACATGTATTGAAAAGCTTTTGATATCTTTTTTAGAACATAATCCGACCGCGACCCAAGGCAATGCGATGAGTGTAATTAATTTTCTCCAAAACTACGTCGTTGGGCGTTCCCTCAATGGCTTTACCTTCGATGAGCTATCGATTGGTCCTTCGATCAATATTAACTTGAGGTGCTCGTGAAAGGAATATCTTCTTCGTTTGTTTGCATTATAATAATGATAAACCTATATTAGCTCAGAAAAAATCCTTCTTTATGCATTTTTGGTTAAATTTTCTCAACAAATCGTTAGTTACAAATTATATTATGACATCATTGTTGTGTGAAATGAAAGTAAGTTTTTTTGATACTCAAAGAAGATATATTCTTGAAAATACATATTACGTAATATGTCTTCTAAATGTTTATAGTAAACTATTAAAATAAATTCAGTTTTATTAACATATGAGGTGATAGTGGTAAAATTGACTTAATAACTTAATAATTTACTAATTTTAATTAAATATAATTTTAAAGAAATTTCAGGAAAAAAATAATTAACAAAAAATACCATGAGTAAATATCTGAAAAAATTGCATACATTACCCTTCAGATGCTAAATTGAATTAAAAAATAATTCCATATCTATTTGTATGGAGCATCGATTTTTTTAAAAAACATTAGTGTGATAAAACCTTAATTCTATGTGTGTGAAATTGTGTCCGGTGTCGTGCAAAGAATGCAAATGCAAATATCATGCAAAGAATCAAACGTTACATTACATTACGTTACATCTGGTTTGTGGTTTTAATTTGTTTATTGTTGTAATAGTTTTTACCAATTATTTATATTAATTTACACACTAGAATATTAAATTTATTAAAATCAAAGGTTGTTGAAACTTTCAAGATAATTTAATTTCCAAATATTTACTTATAAATAGTAAACACACCTTGTGTTTTCATCGGGAGTTAAAGTAAGGTAAATTGAGTATCAAGTTTACTTTTTAATATGGCTTAAGCACTTTACACTAAAATGGGTTAAAAATAATTGTTAACTTATACTAAACCTGACTTTTGTAAAGCAAATATCGTTATCGTTCTTCCAGCATAAATTCTCGCTCTAAAGTCAGACAAAACATCAGAAAAAATTTTCTTTGTATTCTAAAATATTTTTAAATGTAACTCGATGATAAAGCAACTTACTCTCAACAATACATGTTATAATTTTTAAAAATACGACAGAAATAAAAAATTAAATTGATTTGTCATAAAGTACAAGTAGAGCGTATTATGTTTTTTTAATATAACTTTTTTCATTGGGTTTTTCGGCTGAAAGTGTTGGTAATCTGTATTAAATCGTTTCATTCTATAAATAAACAAAACGTATGTATTTTCTCAATGAACGCGCGTAGCATATTTCCTTCGGATATAAGTTTTAATGGTAGAAAAAAAAAGTAATTTCAGAAGTGTTATCAGGAACTTATTACTTCTTGTTACGAAAAGTCCTTGTCTTTTAAAAGAAGTTTCATATTGGAAACATATTAAAAGGTATTACAATTACTTGTTTACAAATTTTTTTGATAAAAGTAAAATCGAAAAAATAATTGGTAGGATAAAAAGTTATGCTTTTTTAACAGATTTTATATTTGTCACTTAATGTACAACTATGTCATATCATAATAAACTACATATTTTCTCGCACTTCACTTACATAAATAAATAATAATTAATAATCAGTACAATATTTGTAAAAATAAATATAAATATTGCTCATTACTGCTTTGTATTCACATATTAGAAGTTTTATTTTTTGTGCAAAATAACAAAATGATGTAGAAAGCTTTTTAATCTGTTTGTTTATATGTTAGTAACATACGTCTAATTTCGTGTTTTGGTTCGATGAAATTTAATAATGACATGTGTGATTTATGTATACATTTTAGACCTTTCACGCCTTAAATACTCAACCGTAGCACAACTCAAGGGGTAAGAAAAGGACATACGTACCGACCAACTGCCCCCGAAGAAGAAGAAGCAAAGCTATGCCACGGGTGGAAACTAGTTTTATGATAAAGTGCCAGTCTATTCGTTGGATTACATTTTGAATGGATGGATAATATTTTACAATTTAAATGTTAGAAGCACAAGGCACACGAGTAAATGGGTCACGGTTGATGATAAGTGATCAATATTGTTCATATACGTGGGCTCTGTAAAAAATATTAACTGTTACTTGTCAATGTCATAGTCAATGCTCCACCCAGGAAGGGGGGGGGGGTGTGTTTGACGAATACTAATATGTTTTGCCCCTTGTACCTGTAATTATATCGGCTCAATTACTATTAAAACCGCAACATATCAACGCAAAATAATAACTATTAGATGGTGATAACTAATATTTCATGATGGTGATGGACCGATACTTGGTGGTAGATGTGCAAACCTCTACGTAATTACCATCCTCTTACCACACATACCACATACTCTACCGCCAAAATACATGTACCTTCTAATAACACTGGATACAAAGCCTGAACGTTATATTACTATGCTCCGAGTCCGGACAAACGTATCTGGTCTAACTGTTACGGATACAAAAATGTTACAAGGAGCCTTTCTAGGTCACGGTAATGTCTACATAAAGTCGCTAATAGCAGTTAGCGGCTTAGTATGTAATATAATGACCATAACATGCACACAACGGATAATCAAGTCTTCCGTTTCTATAAAAGTATTCCTAGGATATTTTGCATTTGCCAATGTTTTAGCTTAGTTATTTCAACTTTGCAACAGAATTAACTAAGTATAGATAAACATAAGTATAAAAGAGTAAAAGTTGACATTTTTTCCATGTATTTCGAAGGTATTTTAAGTAATAGACGGTAAATATTCCACTGATGAGTTAAGGCTTGCTCTCCTGTTCAGTAGACGGTTTGGGAGATATTTTAATGCGGTTTGTTAATAAACATATGGCGAAATTTCATCCGACGCATTCCTATGCGATTTGGATGCACGTATTAATTATGGTGATATTTTCTTTTAATTCAGCATGAGATTAATTATAAGCAAATGAAAACTCACCGGTGCTTGCCAGGGTTCGAACTCACAATCCGCGTTCAAGATTCGCGTTTCTAGTCACTCGGTCGTCTCTGATCCGTATTGGGCTGATACAGACATCGCTTCGATTCGTCTTCAACCAAATTGGATATAGGACAAATCGATACCATTTTAGCTACATCAATATAAGTTTAGATATTAAATAATTTCTTAAGGTATATGGTTTTCTAAGCTTGCACAAGCTTCTAAGTAAAAATAAATGCTTGCACCTAAGACACATGTTTTTGGAATAGGCAAAATGCTTCTTGTATCAGATTTTTCGATTCGTAATTGATAGTTGACAATAATTATGTATAGATGTTATTTTTGTATATTGTATTCATAAGACTTTGTGTTACCTTTCAATATCTACTCATAATAAAGGAGTTCATCACGTTGTCTGTCCGAAAAGGAGCTATTCAAAAAGCTAAGAAGCTAAGAATAAAATAAACTATTAAAAATAATGCAAAAGCAAGTATCAAAAAACACACATTAATAGCTCATTAATAAAAGCCTTGATTAAAATAAGTATGATTAACAAAAAAAAATAGTTCCTATATTTAGAATGTAATTTTCCTATAATCCTTGCATTTCTAGTTAACGTGGAAATTATCCCCAACTTAACGAGCTACGACTATCTTATCGTGGCATTGTTGGCGTGTTTCGCATAATAGCTTCCATTCCAGTCAGGCGTGGCTAGAAATTAGTGTCAATGCAGTTTACGTTATGTATGTACTGGATAGTGTTCTTGAATGAGTGATGACTGCGAGCATATTGTTAATGACAACCATTTACTTTGAAAGTTACATAAAAAATCAAATTAAAATTTCCATAATCATACAAAATTATTTATTAACTAATAAATTATTAAAATCTAAATATATCGTAAAAAGTAATAGCTTGTAAATATCCCACTGCTGGGCTCAGGCCTCTTGTTTTCTTTAGGAGAACGCTTGGTGATTATTCCACCACGAACGATACATGGGTGAACCTGTTTTTTTCCAAAACAAGCTAATTTCTTCACGATACATTTCGTCACCGCCAACTACGAAATTAATTATAAACACAAACTACTCAACATTGCTTGTGCGGCCTCGAACCTGCATCTTCAGTTTAGATTCACGCATAGATAATACATATATACTCACGTTTTCTAACCACAAGACCATCTCGGCTTTAAATAGATTGTGTTTACATATTATTTACTACTTTAGTTAAAATTAGATATAATACGTCGCCATCATTCGTCTATTAAAGATTTACACCGTATATATTTCAATACACATCATGTGTGTGGATCTTGTAATAGGTACACATATACGGGCTAAATACACGCCGGGCATCCGCTTTAACTTTTAATACTCAGTATTAATTTCGTAAACTTAACAAGTTTTTTTTTTACTTTTATATTTATAAAACCCTTTTTAAATTAAGCAGCTATTCATTCTATATTAAATTATTTATGTAATAATTTTAACATAAAATAATTTTGTTTATACACGATTTAGTATATTTATAAATGTATACAATGCGATGAATACATTAAATATTTCATGACCCCGTATACCCTAAATTATTAGAAAAAATATTGTATGAAAAATTTGCTTCAATGGCATTTTTATAAGTTATTCTATAATGATAATAGACCGTCTCAAGCACCTTCCACTTGGATTATATAAATCATATTTTCCTAGAAATCGCTGAACAAATTCGTTCGATTTAGTTTCTAATTAATTATATTAAGCTTATTTTCCGTGTGAAACTTGAATAAAATTATATATTTCTCATCTTGTGATTATTGAAAACATATTTATTAAATAAACCATCACATTCCAGAATGTTACAAATGTATTGAAATAGCTCAAGAATATGTCCTCTCCGTACACGTAATACTCTACCCACATTACGGGCACTACATTGAGGCTTTTATTTCTTGTGTTTTTTTTTTCAGTTTTATAGTAACATTAGAGGAGACACTCAATGATAAAGATTAAAGAGAAAAAATCTTTGAATTCTTTTACATTATCACAAAGAATTTTGCCCTTTAGATACATGAATCTTCAGATTTCAGATATAATATGTTGGCTATATACATCACTAATCAGACACATACGGTAAAATAAGTTTTTATGAAAAAAATACGAGTATGTATAATTCCAGGATATTAAGAAACAGTTTTACGTTTTGTTAAAATATTTAAGTGTTAAAGTTCATTTATCTAAAGAGGTTCTGTATACATTGTAATCGTAGGCCTGGTTGGAAAGAAATAAACGGCATGGTTATAATTCGGGAAGTGGGGCGAGATATCGAGCGGGCGCGTGTCGTGCGACGGTCGGTGCCCCCGTACCTGCACTTACATCTGCATTTCACCGTCTTTTTCCTCAATCATCTTGACGTATTGTTTGTTTTTTTACTTGGAATTACATTTTTTATCGTTATGACTTGTGATGGATCCATTAGGTTTATTTTAACATTTGACGTTTACCTTTGTTTCGTTTCTGTATGTTAACCTTACTTGTCATTCAAGTAATGTGTGTGATCATTGGAATTTTTTGACGTAGGTTTTAAAGACGTTTATATTGACGTAGGTTTTGAAGAAGCTTAGATGAAAAAATAAATCGTAAAATCATGATATCACTATTTAAATAATAATGTCAAAATTTGCTTAAGTTTAGACAGCTGTCACATCATATATAAAATACTGCACATAAATATTGTTTCACATATTAAATGATATAACAGGAGTATCTATTTGCTTTTTTTTTTGAGATTCACGTAAAATGATTGGTTTTGACGTGAATCGTTTGTAATATATATTTTTATTTTACATAGTTTCTGAAAAGACATAGGCTATTTCGTAAATAATATATGTTGTATAATTATATAAAAATAAAACTAGCACCAGAAGGCCTGGCTAGGCTGACAGGAATTCAAAAAATACATTATGATTTGTCAGGTGTAATTTTTCTTAGTGTGCTAAAAATATTAACATCTTAGTAATTTTGTCCTCGGACCGTAGCGCATGAGCACACACTGCACTTTTGATGTTGCCAACACGCAGCGGATCAGACGCACCGCAACAGACTTGGACTTGACTGCGTTTCCACAGACGATACTCCCGCGGTGCGTCAGTGCGGGTTGGCCGCGTCGGTCGGTAATATTACGCGCCATAATTCATAAAGTCCTTTCTTGATTACGAAAGAAAGGTTTTATCAATATTTTCTCGTTTCTATTTGTTATAGTTTTATTGGCTTATATATATTATGAGGTTATACTTAAATATTATGTCAACGTAATTAAATAGAAAATTGTCAATCGCGACACAAGCACTAGACTACGCATAGGAAATAATTATGTAGATTAACAAAACATAAACAGACAAGTTTGCTACTAATGATGTTTTAAAGACTACTAGTATCGAATAAATATTTATTGGATGCTATTTATCTTAAAAACTTGTTAGTAAAGCTTTGTACAAGTCCGTCTTTGTAGATAGGCCACTTATCGATTATTCTACCTCCAAATTGCAATCATTTATATTGCCCTGTTTCGGTTTGAAGGATAAGTGAGCCTGTGTACCTAATTATAGACACAAAGGACATAACATCTTACTGCCGAAGGTTAGTGATGGATTTTGCTATTTTGAGTATTACTTACTATCTAGTTTGACAGTTTGTTGTCAAATTAAAAAAAACTAGTATTTTGTATGGTAATAATAAACAAATATACATAAATGTCATGAAATGAAAGTTAATTTAAAGTTAAATCGAAATGGGTTATGATCCAAGATAGAAGTTTTATAAAATCTGGAGTTGTGCTAATTGCAGCGAACTTTGCTAATCCCTTCCGATTTCTATCAGGGAATAATATAAAAGTTGTTCTCGTAAATGCTTTATCAAATGCAATACGATGGAATATTCTGACAATATTAAAGAACATTAATTTATGTACAAATTTAAAAATATAAATGTTTTTGGGGCCACGTATGTACTGGTGCAATGTTTAGTACAAATTTTAGGAGGAATTTAGTAAAATGACAGAAAAATAAAAGTTGTATTTTTTATGTTCTTGTGTAGGGTTATGTTTTTGGTTCAGGAATTTTAACACCAAAAATGCGTTCGCTCTACATAAAATCCCGCTACTCGATTTTTCGATTGGATTATGTTAGAGGGTGCCTCCTGAGTATAAAACCGACTTTTTGTCATCCCAGACTGCGAGCGTTAGCCGCCATCTTGAAAAAGGTATTTTTACTAATGTCTTTTCTGTAGAAGATACAATTCCCCATCTTTTTTATTTGAAACTTTTTTTCTATATTGTTAATATTTTCTGAGATACAGTTAGAAAACACCTAATTTTGGTTTTCATAAAATATCTTAATAATTTTTGGAAATACAAAAAAAAGTTGGAAAACTATCTTTTTTGTAAATATAACGTTGTATTGATCAAATAAAATTAATTACTTAATGAAAACAGGCTACATTGACATGCTTAAGGCAAATAACAAATTCATAACAAAATATAAGATTTTTTTCTTATAGAATTTTCTTACAGAAAGGCGGACGAGCCACCTATGGGCCACCTGGTGTTAAGTGGTCACCAAACGCCCTTAGACATTGGCACTGTAAGAAATGTTAACCGCTTACATCGCCAATGCTCCACCAACCTTGGACCTAAGATTTTATGTCCCTTGTGCCTGTAATTACACTGGCACACTCACCCTTCAAACCGGAACACAAACCACCCTTCAAACCGGAACACAACAATACCAAGTACTGCTGTTACGTACGTACTGTTTTGCGGTAGAATATCTGATGAGTACCTACCCAGACGAGCTTGCACAAAGCTCTATCACCAGTAATATATTAAGATAGATCGGAACTTCATCATTATCGCTTACATTTTTCATATTATTATAAATAATAAATTTATAATATTCTTTCATGTAACTTCTTTCATCAGCGGGAAAATAGAAAATCCTCTTATATTTAATATTTGAAATCACTTGGAAACTACGCTAAACATTCTTTTGCAGCTAAGGTAGCTAAGAAAAATCATAAATCCGGAAAATTCAATATCAAGCTTCTAATACGATGAGGATCGAGATTTATACAATTATGTAAGGTCGATGTAATAGATTTAAAATGTAAATGTTGAACATGTTTTAAAAAGTACTTAGTATTCTAATCTTCAAATAATGTAAAATTTAAACTTAAGATGTTACAATTCCTGTTCTCTAACATTTAATTATTATTTATGGCTTTTTTTTATACAAATAAATTAAATTATTATGACTTTACTACATTTACATAATATTTTAATATTAAATTTATTTCATAAACAAGTTTAGAATAATGTTATATAAAACGGTTACAAAACTTTTTGAATTAAATATTTATACTACGCTTTGAAAGTACTTATAAATTGTCATTTTAGGGTTGAAATAAGAGGCCGTTTTCAATCTTGAATATTGTACGTTCGCGGTCGATTTCATTTCCTCTTTGGAATGTGGTCACGACTCGTTACAATACGAGAAAGGTACAGCTTAGATGCTCAGATGTGATTCCAACGTTATTTATAAACATCAGAGAATCGAATTATTTTATTAAATTAATAAAGTTTTACATGAGGGTAGCACGAACATATATTAATGTTTCTTATAGTATTATATTGAATGCCTTGTATTTTGAAAATATTGCGCAATGACGGTACCATGAAATATCTTCAAGAAAATGATAACAATAAGTATGAAACAATTTAAGTGGAAAACTAAATCGGATGAATGGTTTAGTAACGTGTATAAATAGGTTGCGTAATCAATTTCCACATGTAATTTGTATTTATACATTTGTTTACAAATTAAATATGCAAGTACGTATATCTGTAGACAGTTTACCTATGACATAAGCATGCCAATTGCCTACTTTCAGAACAGACGACCGTGTTTCTTGAGTATTTAGCATTCGCTTTAAAAACGGCATATTTTGTAAATAACTGTGTATTTTATATTTATTTGGGTGGCATAAGCGTTATAAAATTTCAAGATATAAAATGATACAATAAATGTGATACAATCAAAACATATAACCTCGTATGTCTTTACTTACTGAACTACATTTTTTTTATTGTATTTTAATATTCATAAAATTCAAATCAGAACTTTCAAGACCGAGAAACCAGTTACATTCAAGCATACTGATTTCGATGTAAAGGACGTGTGAGCTGGTAAAATTACAGAAAAAGGAATATAACAACTTAGAACTGACGCTTGGCAGAACATTAGCAATGTAAGGAATGGTTAATTGCACTTATAATGGTAATGTCTATGAGACGAAGTGACCACGTACCACGAATTGTCCATTTGCTCGTCTTCGTCCGTAGTGTTATCCTATTTAGTTAAAAAGTAATTAGAACTATTTTCCTCTTTGGCTATATAGCTCTTGTTATACCTATGATCTAT
The DNA here is from genome assembly GCA_905147175.2 of Nymphalis urticae. Taxonomy (NCBI): domain Eukaryota; kingdom Metazoa; phylum Arthropoda; class Insecta; order Lepidoptera; family Nymphalidae; genus Nymphalis; species Nymphalis urticae. The sequence continues at coordinate 8,424,425 of LR989987.1, read as the reverse complement.
ATCATATATTCAAAATTCAAATAATAAATAATTTTAAAAAGGGTTTTGTGTGTTAGCTTTTAAATAACCTTTTTTTTTTAAGCCCATCTTGTATATGACTTAAACCTTATCACGTTTTTTGTTATATGTATATTAAGCATTGTTATATTAGTAAATATGACCACTGAAACATAATATACTAAACTTATGTTTTATTCGTATGTACAATGAAAGTATATTACTTATATAAAAACGACGAAGTACGTTACTTACGAGTAAGTATATTGACGAATAAGATTGTTTTAACATAATAGACTTCTTACAATATAAAATGCTTTTATAAGCCTTGAATAAAGAATACTTTGATTTTGGTTTATATTTCTAATTCAAAATTATTTGTAAGAACAGTTAACAATCAGTATAAATAGAAATCGTTAAAATCCTCGGCCGATATTATTATAGGTCACGGAGGTCACATAACGAAAGCATAGTAAACTATTGATACGACATAACGATGGAATGTAATCAACTATCTCATTAAATATTTAATAGGTATTAATATAGTTCATTTTTAAAACTAGAATGTTATTCTCATGATAATAATAATTACCAAGTTTTTCTTTTCTTCTCATTTTCTTAAATTTATACAAGTCAGGTATTCATTACATAAGTTCGAAACTATACGTCGGACTATTTTCAATAACAGATTATTTCGCCTGTACTGTATATTATTAGTTTGTTGGGTCATCAGCTAATTTATATTAATTGATAGGCAGACTGTCAGGCGCAAGCCGCGAAGCCTTTATTGAAGTATGCGGTCATGTCAGTGAGTTGTTGTGAGTAATGGTACAGGTACTTATATTTAATGACTTAGTATCGTAACGTATCGTTTTATAGCCATTGACACATAAGTTGAAAAAACCGAATTTATTTTTAATTTTTGAACAAACCTGAGAATTATTTTTTACTCTCTAAAGTCGGAAGGATGGACAAAAGATGATTGCTTTTGTATCTGACATTTAACTTACTTATTACTTATTACGGCTGTTACATCACATAAATTTATCTCTACGTTTAACTACATGTATCCACGTTTTTGTGGCTTAATCGTATCGTTTGTTACAATCTAATATTTTGTAAGATTATACCGATTAATTATTATAGTTTAATAAAATTATAAATAATTTACTATATAAGAATACATTGTAAGTAACGTAAGTTCAGATAAATTTCAATCAATCAATCAATCAATCAACAGCCAATCAGTTTGTCCACTGCTGAACATAGGCCTCTCCCAAGGTGCGCCAAAGCTCCCTGTCCTCCGCCTTCCGCATCCAGTCGGTGCCCGCCACCTTCTTAAGGTCATCGGTCCACCTGGCTGGAGGGCGCCCTACGCTGCGTTTGCCGATCCGCGGTCTCCACTCTAACACTCGTCTGCTCCAACGGCCATCGGTCCTACGACATACGTGACCAGCCCACTGCCACTTCAGCCTACTAATTTTGCAAGCTATGTCGGTGACTCCGGTTCTTTTCCGGATAATCTCATTTCTGATCTTATCCTTCAAAGATACTCCGAGCATAGCTCGCTCCATAGCACGCTGAGCGACTTTGAATTTCTGGACTAGTCCCGCAGTTAGTGTCCACGTTTCGGCACCGTATGTCATGGCAGGTAAGACGCATTGATTGAAGACTTTCGTCTTCAAACATTGCGGTATGGACGACGTGAGGACTTGACGAAGGTTGCCAAATACTGCCCATCCCAAGCGAATTCTTCGATCGGCTTCCTTCTCGCCGTTGTTCCTACCGACTTGTATAACCTGTCCTAGGTAGATATATTTCCTAACAACTTCGAGAGGTTTCCCTTCGACGTACATCGGTCCCGGCACAACATGCCTATTGAACATGACCTTGGTCTTGTCCAAGTTCATACCGAGACCGACACGCCGGGAAGATTCACTAAGGCTACGCAGCATTCTGGTTAGTTGTTCCAGCGACTCCGCTATGATGACGATATCATCGGCAAATCGAAGGTGTGAGATGAACTCGCCGTTTACATTGACTCCACATCCAGTCCAATCCAGCGTCTTGAACACGTCTTCCAACGCGTTGGTGAACAGTTTCGGAGATATTACATCCCCCTGTCTCACCCCTCTACGCAGTTGGATCGCCTTCGTCTTACAGTCCTGGATGTGGACAGTCATTGTAGCGGCGTTGTATAGACATCTCAGTACCTCGATGTATCTCCAGTCGATATGACATCTCTGCAATGAGTCGAGCACTGCCCAGGTTTCGATGGAGTCGAAGGCTTTCTCGTAGTCCACAAATGCCATACACAGCGGCTGATTGTACTCTTCGGTCTTCTGCACAATCTGCCGAACAGTATGAATGTGGTCCACGGTGCTGTAGCCTGATCGAAAGCCGGCTTGCTCTGGGGGCTGGAACTCGTCAAATCGTCTGGCGAGACGGTTCGTGACGACTCTTGAGAACAGCTTATACACGTGACTCAGGAGAGAGATTGGTCTGTAGTTTTTCAAGAGGGTTTTATCACCTTTCTTGAAAAACAGTACCACCTCACTCCCGCTTCACGTTTCCGGGGTCTTGCCATGTTGGATGACGGAATTAAAGAGGCTTGCTAGCTCTTTCAGGACCGGAGTCCCGCCTGCCTTAAGCAACTCTGTTGTGATTCCGTCATCTCCCGGAGCTTTGTTGTTTTTAAGCTGTTCTAGAGCCGCCCTAATCTCGCTTTGGTCAACGACCGGGAGCTCCTCGGAGTAATGGCGCGTAAGAGGGGCGCGCTGGTCATCAAGACTGATTCCCACAGGTTTATCCGATCTTGAAGAGAACAACTGCCCATAAAACCTCTCTACTTCTCCGACAATCTCAGGCCTAGAGGTAACGACCCCACCATTTTCAGTTTTAAGTTTTGTCAGACGCGGCCTCCCAAACTTGCGAGCGAACACTTTCGATCCCCGATTTTGCTCAATCGCAGCCTTTATGGCACGGGTATTGGAGCATCGGAGATCGCGTCGCGTCAGCGTTTTTATTTTTCGGTTTAAGGCCTTATCTGACAAAAACGATGGTAGTTCTCGTCGTTTCCTCATGAGCTCGAGTGTCTCAGCAGAGAGTTTTGGTGCGTTGTCTCTTTTCTGTGGCGGAAAACACTTGCGGGATGTGTTTTGCAGTATTTTGACCAGCGTGTCGGTTTTCTCATCAATACTGCTTACGGTTTCCAACGCGGTAAATTGATTTTGAAGTTCCATTTGGAACTTTTCGGCACCTTGAGCAGCTTGAAGCATGGTAGGTCGGAGAGTAGACCTCATCATTTGCGATCTTTCAGCTTTAAAGTCGATATCTAGAGTGCCTCGAACCAAGCGGCGATCACTTCCGGTATTAAACCTGTTGATCACTGAGACATCTCTAAATATGTGCCTTTTATTCGAAATGATAAAATCTATCTCGTTCCTTGTCACGTTATCGGGGCTTCGCCAGGTCCACCTCCTCTGGGGCTTCTTTTGAAAGAAAGAATTCATCAAAAAGAGCCCCTGCGCTTCGAGAAAGTTTACCAGCATTTTCCCCCTGTGATTTCTGCAGCCCAATCCGTAAGGTCCAACTTTCGATTCACCGCTATTATGTACTCCCACTTTAGCATTAAAGTCTCCCATAACAACATTGTAGTGGGCCTTCGAGGTGTTGTTGAGGGCCTTTGCGATGTCCTCGTACATCGCTTCGACCACATCATCAGAGTATGCCGAAGTTGGCGCATATACCTGTACGACCTTCAGAGAGTACCTCTCGGAGAGTTTTAGGACAAGGTACGCTACCCGGTTCGACACACTACTGATTTCCACAATGCTGCTAATGAGATCCTTTTTGACCAGAAAACCGACACCACCCTGGGAGAGGTTATCACCTTCGCGGAAGTAGAGTAAGTTACCGGACTCTAGAGTTATCGTGTCCTCCCCCTGTCTTCGGACTTCAGATAACCCCAGTATATGCCAGTTTATATGACTTAGCTCTACTTCTAATTCGGCGAGGTGATGGTCCAGCCTTAACGAGCGTCCATTGTACGTTGCCATGTTTAGTCGCCTTTTATGGTAGCCTGCCATGAACCGGTGATTCTTTGCACCCCCTGCCCTGCCGATACCGCGACCGCTACCTTGGTCGGGCCTAGCGGGGTTGCCGGTAACTGGGGGCCTTTTTTGGCGCATTTACCATTGAGAGGTTTTGCCCATACTCGCCACGCTGGGCAGGCGTGTTGGCGAGCGCAGTAGGGGGTAAGATGCTTATGGGGGGGACGCTGCTGCCCATCCCCCCTTTCCCTCAGTCGCCTCTTACGACACCCACGGGATGAAATTGGGGGAGTACTATTCTAAGCCGGTACTCTACGGTACATAATAATACATACGGTACATAAATTTCATAAATGTTCAATTGTTCATACTAGTAGAACGCGAAAGTGTTTATATTTTTTAATACTTTTTTAGTATATATATAGTATTGTCGTGTATTTGCAGTAAGATTCTTTATTAATTTATTTATTCTGAAAAATTTGATGTTTGATTAAATGTCTTCGCTGCGTGTAGTTAACTTAGTGTAACCTAGTTATTAATAAAATAGCACTCCATATACAAAACGAATTTCCTTAAAATCTGTGACTTACAAAATCACTACAATGCATTTAGTTTTGAGTGCTTAAATTGTGTAGTTGTTATCCGTCCGCTCCTCTGGCGTAAGTTATAACTTAGTATTCTCGTGTCAGAGATTTTAACTCCTAGATGAGTGAGTCTCGTGGATCAACATTCAGTTCTAACTATAATTCCGAAAGTTGAATTATAGATACATAACTATAAGACCCTATTGTTACCTCTTGAGAGGTGATATTCATAAATCCTCTTGATACGAGTAGCTCATATTTTTTGATTACAGTTAGGAGAACATTAATGAGCAAGAGAATAGTAAACGCTACTATTATACAGAATATAGTAGATATATGTTTATAAAGGGGAACATTAAGAAATATATATGTATATATTTCAAGAAACTTCATAAGTATTTTTATTATTACTAAAGTACGTAATAACTAATAGAAACATACTATCTTGGCAATTATATATTGACGTAATTTTCCTTTCATGAACTTTTTAGTAAATTATTTATGTAATAATAAAATTACTATCTTACTAAAAAACTTTTAAGCATGATAATAAAAATGAGATCAGCATTTTTTTTTAATAATTCGTGTGGCTTCGAGTTGGAACTGGTGATGCTGAAGCAAACATTTGTTTAAATGTTCGTAGCTCTTCAATATCCTGTTTCTACCTAAGTGAGGTTTTAAGGGCGTCCACGCTTTTACGTTTAGTAGCATGTAACCTTTTTCCGTAACATTCTTTCAAATTGAAAAATTAGCTTTGCACTACTTTCGAACTTAGAGCACTATGAAACTCAGCTACCTTTTTGTAATATCCATTTTCTTAAATTGAATTATTGGATATAAAACATCATAGTCCCCATCGGAAGCCCATCCATTTCGATCAAAGACGCCTTTATACATAAATAATGAGTTTTATATATGGAAGAAGTACTACTCCTACCCATAATTATTGAAATAATTCTTAGATGACGTAATAAATATTATTGCGGAGTATATTTATTTATTCAAGCACTTTATTGCACAATTCTTTACTAGGATACCTTTGAGATAGGCTCAAAAATTATATCAAACGAAAGCTTTCAAAATGAAAGTCAAAAAAAGGTGATTATCATAAAATGGAATAAGTAATTCTAATAATAATAATAACTCATAATGTATTTTATGTAAAAATATACATACATATACACTATACATACAAATAAAATAAATTAAAACTACATTACGTAGGGATAGTTCAATCGAAAAAGTTTGTGATTTGGTTTTTTTTCTTTTATTTTCAGTATGTACAAGCGCGCCGCTTTAGCAAACGGCATCTTACAAGACAAACCTTGTTATCTTCATCTTTTAGTAATTCATACTTTTCTCAGCGGAAAGGTATGTTGCCCTTAAATTGAGGTAATTTTAAAAATATACTGTAGAAGACTTTCCTTATATTTTTCTGACTTTGCTCTGCGGGTTACCCTGGAATATTTGTGTTTATAGTGCCGAACTCATAACTGTACCTTCTTTTTCTTCTATGTTATAAATTAACCGAGCTCATTAAATCGGCATCCTTGGATATTAATTCACTTCTTTATACAGCTTCATTAAAAGATATTATAGTTACAATATGATTCGAAGAAATTGTGTACAACTAAAAATTAAAAAAAATCACAAAGTAAGAAAGAACAAAATATTTATAGGGTCAATCTTGTGTCTGTTTGGCCGTCTGTTACATCATTTTTCAGGAATATACATTATACTGGATAAAAACCGTTGAAATTTGTATGTATATGTAAAGCCTGAATAAACGTATTCTGATTTTTGAGATCGATTTTGGGGATTTAAAATTATTTATTTTTAGAGAGTATTATCTAAGTAGAAAACATATCAAAAGAATTACAAATATACACTTTTTATATTTAAATTACAGTTTCAAACATATTAATGAAAATTTTAATATAAAAATATTTAAATTCCTATGGAAAACTAAATTATTCATAAAGTGAAAATGTGCACATAATATTATTATATTTTGTATGTTATCGTTGTTATATACGTTACCTTATATATCGTAATATTCTTAAATATATTTTTTTCTTAATAAGGATAACAATACTTTTCCTCTATGTTAATTTAACCACTAGTTCGTTTAAATAAACTAATAATTTCAATACCTCGACTGCCTTGTTGGTATAGGTGCTGGTTTCAAATTCCAGGTCGGGTCAATTAAAGTTATAGAGTTTTTATGTCGAAAATTCTCAATTGCAGCCCGGAGTCTGAAAGTTAGACGTGTGCACATTCCCATGCTTCGGAAAGCATGTGAAGCCGTTGGTTCTGCGCCTGAACTCTTTCCGGTCGTTTCGGATTTGCCGTTCCATCGGATTATGAGAGTTAGGGAATAGAGAGTGCACCTGTGTTTGCGCACTCACTTGTGCTCTATAATATGTCCCGCACAGCTGGCTAATCTCTCTTGAGATTGGCCGCTGTGGTTGCAATCGGTCAGCAGGCCTGTTATTATAAATTTTAATTTTGTATAACAATGCCATATACACAAATAAAAATGAATAAAATAATATTAGCGATAACTTAAATTACTTATCTAGACAATAGTGATAAAGAGTCCCAGAGTTGGGAGCTACGTCAGTGAATTTCTGATCTTGGCCATACAAAGGATTTTCATTTTGCTACTACAAAAGACAAATTACCTCAATTTGCGATGTGGTATAAAAATAGTTTCGTATTTCAGACCCGACTTCACACGGATAAAGTTAGATAAATACGAGCTAAGTAGACATTAGTTATAAAAAATATAATCAATTTATAGAGGTGAGCTTGCTGGTGAGCTAATAAATCTTATCGCATCTGTATCCACGTTTTTCTGGTGTGAAACGTGTACGGTTACGATTGGATAGATCGATTCGACCTTATGCCGTGACAGTAAATGGCATGACGCTATTTTATGCCGTCATGCTCTTCCTGCGCCGCCGTTTTCACTCCCTTGTGTGTGCGTGGCGTATATACTCTTGACTTGGAAGCTGGCGAGTTAATTTTTTGGCTCATCTGGCTATCTTATGGCACTACTAATAATGATGATAGTGTAACAAGTTACGTAATGGCCTTTTCCTTTTTGAGGCGAAGGTTTGGCGCTTATTTCATCACGCTGCTCCAATGCATCCGCATGGTTGAATACACATGTTGCAGAATTTCAGTGAAATTAGACACATAACCTGCATGTGTCTAATTGCTAATGCACCTCCTCATTCATTCTTACCACTGGGCCATATACTTCGTTGCCATATATTATTATAATGATAAAAAGAGTTATTTTTTCAATATTTTATGTTCTTAACTACCAATGCAAATGGGGAGTGTTAGAATTTTTACGCTTGTATCTTTGCGTCTGTCTGTGGCTAAGTAGCTCCTGAACGCATGAAACTCATCATCTTTTGTCTGTTGGCTTTATAATGCGTGATATAGAATATAGTGCGTTTAGGCGTTATCTGTATTGGTCTACCTCTTCATAATCTGTGCAAATAAATAAATAAATAACCCCTTTTATATATAAACCTTTTATATCGCTTCTCTTTGTTTCGCAAACTTTCTTTACAGTCTTCTTCATTCATACATAACATTCCTTTTTGTAATATGACAATCAAGCCGCCGTATTACATGTCCATACCCCACCATAAAATCGGTTTCTTTTCTGTATCGGGGGTTCCTCGTTCTTTCTATCTTCCTCTTACGTACTCAATTCGTATTCTATCTGTTCTTGTCACTCTTCACATCCATTTCAACATTATCATCTCAGCTGAATGCGTCGCCTTTCATCCGTGTCACGCGTTTATTCAAATACATCTTATAATATCAATAAAACTACTAGTCAAAAGCGCATGTGTAAAATGGTGGTTGTAATACGCAAAAATATTTTTTATTTATTTAAAAAAGGTAAGACTGATAAACGGGCCATCTGATGGTGAGTGGTCACCATCGCACATTGGTAGTGTAAGAAATATTAACCATCCATTACATTGTCAATACCGTACCGACCATGGGGATTAAAATGTGAACAGTCACTCTTCAAACCAGAATGCAACAATACTATGTTGCTGTTTGGCGATGGAATATGTTATGTATGCTTACCCAGATAAGGTGCACTGCCCTACTACCAAATGAACAGTATCAATATTGTGTTTATTTTAATCAGTATTCTGTATGTTGATATTTTTTTATCCTTATTTATTTATTTTTTATCTTTTTATATTAAAACAAAATTTAACTTCTGATGGTTTCTAATGATTTATTTAAAAAAAATTACGTGTGATAAGAATAATTTTAACAAGAAAAAATATTGTATTTACTTAAATACAAAGTTTTTTTTTATATTTCATGTCTTTACTGTACATGTCGTAGTTAATAAAAGTAGCATATACTAGTTTTATATTATGTTCAGTCACAGTTGTGATCTTTATATGTTATTGGAAATAAAGTTTGCAATTTTATCCGAAATTAAATATATTAAAACTTAAATAAACAGCAGTTTTGTAAACGTTCTCGTCACTTAAATATATCTTTATGATATTAGGAATATCTAGAGCGTATTCAAATCTGAGTAATGTTATTAATTACCGGTCTTGACCTATCTCCATCTATTCCGGCTCTATTACTTTAAATCAGATAACGGTAATTAGTTCTCTTAGCTCAGGTATGACTGCATATTTAGATAATAGTAACAATTACCTAAAATAAATCATATGATTAAATAGACCTAGGTTAGTTTGTTTTTTAATGATGGACATAGGTTACATTGTATTTTAAATTGTATTGTCGTAGAAGTTCATACAGTCTGCTTTAACTAAAATAAGGATTTTATGTTTAATTTGTATAATATTTCCTTTAATTGCTATGTATTCTAATTATAAAAGTGATCGTCAAAATAATAGTAGTCTAGCTAATGTCATACATGCACTGCCCGGCTTGTTCAATGTTCGTATAAAGTGAGCACTTAATTTAAATTCATGAAAGAATCATTAAAATCCCAAGAGCTCAATTTGTTTCTACAATCTATCGCTTTGCGTTGAATAGAAATAGTGTTAAAAATTTACATGTGAAGGAAATTTATGAGACACTACAAGTATATTAGTTTAACTATAGAGAAGCGGCTTGGTATATTAAGCTCGGAAACCTTTTCCTTAACGGAAGAAAAATCGTTGCCAAAAGTGTTATTACAGGTGAGTAAAGAAAAGAGTACAACTCTATGCAGCAAAGTCTATTAAGCTATTATTAAATAATGATAATATTGACTGTAAAATTTACATAATTTCACAAGTACGTAATGTAACTGAGATCATCATTAAACATAATTGTTAGTTGATCATTTTTGGTGAGGAATCCTATGTCTTGGTTTGAGAATTATGCCAACCCGTATAGTTTAAAGATATTTAAAAGATATTAATTTAGTCATGAAATTATATAGATATAAATAAATCATTAACAATAGAAGCTGAATTTAAAAGAAATAGACGCAAAATTCAAATATGAACACAGTTGTTAAAGTTTTTTGAGAATACAAATAAAAGTAAACGAAGCGCTCCTCTCGAATTTATTCCCACTGAAGTAGAAAATACAGTTGTGGTAAAATATCAAAAAAGCAAACAATCCCGCGTGAATTGTAAATAAACGTATGCAAACATTGCTTTATTTTTGTTGTTTGTCCATATCTTTTTACTTTAGCCACCTGTCTAGTTCTCACTACAGATTTTATTCCTAAGGACTATTTTTTAAATGTACGATACGATCAGTATCGTGCCAAACGATCACGCCGTACCCAGTCCGTCTACTAAGTATCAATGTAAGATATTGAAATGTTTCATTGTACTCAACGGTTTTTCATGGGTGTTCTTTCAAACAAGTCATATCTTTAGCAAATTGGGTTCAAATTACAAAGTAAGCAATAGTTGTACGGAAAATTCTCAATTAATTAATGATAATTTATATTGTATAAGTATTTCAAACAAATTAAGTTAGTTAAATTAAACAATTATTATTTTTAATACATAGATATAGGCTTAAGGCTTACACGAGAGCGGATACACAGCACATTGTACAGATTGGTCATGACCTTATTTCGCATCCTAGGGGCTCCCGTAGATTCTGGCGTCTGATAAAGTCTGTGCAAAACAATTTCTGCCAACCTTCGCCACCGCTCAGAAATCCGGACGGATCGCTAGCTCACGAGAAAGCTGATCTCCTGGCTAACTCTTTGCCGATAACTCCGTCATCGATGATTGTAGTGCGTTGCCACCAATAATACCTTCATGTGGCCATACGATGCCAAATCAGGCAACGTGATGTGCGTGCGGAGCTGCAATCACTTGATGTACGGAAAGCTAGCGGTTCCGATGGAATACCAGCCATAGTGCTGAAGAAGTGCGCGGCGGAGCTGTCTCCCGTGTTAACGCGCCTGTTCCAACTTTTTCTTTCTTCAGGATGTGTGCCGGAGGCTTAGAGAAGAACTAATGTGCAAGCGGTTCCCAAAAAAGGGAATCGGTCTGACCCGGCAAATTATCGGCCAATAGCTATCACTTCAGTACTTTGTAAGGTGATGGAACGGATTCTAAACAACCAACTGATCCATTACCTAGAAGATCACTGTCTAATTAATGATCGTCAGAACGGGTTTCGACCAAAACGGTCTACAGGTGATCTTCTAGCGTACGTAACACACCTCTGCGGTGAAGCTTGATCGACAAGCATGGGGAATCGTTGGCTGTTAGCCTCGATATCTCCAAGGCTTTCGACAGGGTCTGGCACAGAAGTCTTCTCTCCAAGCTGCCGGCATATGGTCTGCCTGCTCAGCTTTGCACCTAGATTGCCAGCTTCTTACACAAGCGCAATAGGACGTTAGAGCTCATCGCTAAATGGGGCTCTGATAATCTTGTTGAGTTTAATGTCAAGAAAATCGCGCTCTCACAGCGAAAAAGTCACCATTTTCCCCTCTTCTCTCCCTCTGTGGCACTCCGCTGGTGATACAAAGCAAAATCGCCATGCTGGGCATGGACGTTCGCTGCGATCTTAGTCCAAGGGATTATTATTACATTGAGACTGTTATAAAAACAGCTTCACGGAAACTTGAAAAGATCTACACCCATACGTAGTTGACGTTGACGTATTTAAGACACGTACGAAACGATTTGCTTCCTCGTTTCTGATACGCACCGCCAAGGTCTGGAATACCCTCCCGACCTCCGTTTTCCACACCACCTACAATATTCCTTGTCCTACCTTCAAGTCCAGAGTGAATAGGCACCTTCTAGGCAAGCGTGCTCCATCTTAGACTGTATCTCACTTTCCATCAGGTGTGATAACAGTCAAGCGCTAGCCTATACATTTAAAAAAAAAAAACTTACCATCAGGTGTCAGAGTCATTTGCCCGTCCGGGAAATATACAAAAAGATATATCTGAAGATTATACAATATACCGCACTATATTAATATTTTATATATAATTCTTTTTATGATATAATATTTAGATATCAAATTTTGGTTTGTCTCATATAATTTTATTATCTCTTTAAAGTCCTAAACACCTTGAAAGCCTAAGCTAACATAATTTGAAGTAATAAGTGAAAAAAAGGGGTAACAAATAAAATTTACATCTTTATAAAAATTGCTGGCTTTACCCGTGCTTTACGCACGTGCATTTTCCAGGAAAAGTCTTTGTCCGATTCAAAAACCTATCCATGAAAAAACTGAAAAAATAAAATTTACCGATCATAAAATTATACGACATGTTAGTAATTTTTTTAAATGTTATAAGGATTTATATTCCCAATATTTATATATACCCTGGTATTGTGCCGTTTTTTCACAAAAAAAAAAAATTATACATTTGGCGTTAAAAATATCTATCAGTTAAAAATATCTTACTTGATTACTCAATAGTACAAAGAAAAATGTATATCGATGTAAATGGTGATTCCATTTTATTCTATTTTCAAGACGCTTAGACGCTTAGAGAAACAAGTGACAAATACCTTTATTATATAGATTGTACGTAGACTTTTTCCTTAAAATTCAAGCATCATATATCGTATTAATTTTTTTTTTATTCTTTAATTTTTAAGGGGCCTTTATATGCAGCCTATATGCCGGTCCCATCGTTACACACTAAATTAAAACAAAAAAAGGCTCAAAAACTAAGACTTATTCAGTTTGAGAGAATCACTAACAAATTCTTATACTTTAATTGCCGAAATACTCGAAGGTTTACTAAGAATACAATTAAAAACAACAATATTCATAAAATTTAAATTTAGTTCATATTTTAGTTGTCATGTTTCTCTCAAATTGTGGTTACGAATACATACCAATAACAAGTGTGAAACATCATCTACTACAATCGTATTAATTAAAAAAAAATATTAATATCAGTTAACAAGCGGTAACGACATTACGTGAAATACCCACAAGTGACTAGGTTCCTAGGCTCCACCTTTATTCCACCTTCAGGTGTGGAACTCTACCGCCCAAATTATAACCAATTCCATAAAAAAGGAAATATTAAAGTCGTACATAAGCGATGAAGATATCGCGTAAATATATACACAAAAATAAATTAGTAAATTGATAACCTCCTTTTAAATTGGTTATAAATACAACGAGAACGTACGTTGGGTTGAAACAACCTATGAAAATTGTTGTAGTTTATTCTGATTGACATGTTTGACGTGGAGTTTTGCGTCCCGTGGGATTATTTTATTAAAGTAATGGAGTTTAGGTACTCTGTTATATTAATCGATACTTCGTCCAAGGTGTGAAAATATTTAACCAGTACATTTTCAGTTAACAATAACTTCGTAGCTATATAAAGTCTTTCTTTTATAAAGGTTATCCGATTTCCTTTATAAAACGACTTAATCTTTCTCAATTATCTTTAAATTAAAAAAATATATATAGTTCTTGGAATAAATTACAGTTTCATTTTAATAATGCAAAATGCATTATCTATTTACAAAAATAGATTATCTATTAAGAAAATGAATTGCCGAGGAATAATGCTTAGTTTAATCTTAATGTGCAACAACACAGTGCAAAAAAAATCGTAGAAATAATAGGCATTTACTAGTAAGCTTAGCGAAACGAATATTATTTATAAATAATTACAATTAAATAATGCACGAATCACTGGGCCATGAAATGAATCGTTATAAAATTTATGTAATATTCAGTAATTATAATATTTAATTTAATTTATTTTAATAAGCTTTCGAACTGCATATTTTACTATAATGCATATTTTTTGTTTATAGATACAATAAAATTTTAGTCCTTATATTTTTATGTATTCTAACTATACGGTATCGTTTAATAATATTTTTTGTTACAGGTTTACATAAACGCAGACGGACGAAAATTACAAAAGTATCTTTACTTTAAATCGTGACATTTACGCGCTAATAAAGTGTTACATTGTAATTTATGGGCTTGGCTGTTAATCGAATATAAAGTTAAAGTAAACGTAGGGATGTCCGCTTGTGTGGTGGAAGAGGGTCGAGATGAGGGCGGCGGTTGCGTAGAGTCGAGTGAGTGCGATGTGACCGAGCGCCCTCGCCGCGAGGTGCTATTAAGCGCCCGAGGCCGTCGTGCCTGCTCTGAGCAGGGTCCACAGCAATCTCATTACATGCGTAAGTGTTTATCGATAAATTTATTATTTTTAAATAAGTTATTTCTTTTGAAATTATTATCATTAAATTCAAGAGATTTCCATAACTTAAGATAAAATATTCTTAAACTTCTTTTTCTTGTTAAGGTTTTTTGATTTTTTTGTACACTTTTGATTGAATGAGGTATTAATTTTTGAATAAAATAAACAATTTATTATGACATATCGTCAAAAATCAATTTATAAAATTACTCTTAATCATTTAAGTCATTTTTCGTCTTAAGTAGCCTGTTCAAAAGCTTAATAACTAACATTTTGAAAGAACATATTACATGTCATCTATTGTACCGCTAAATTTGTTAAATGGAATTGTAATTCTGCTTTATATCAAGGCCTTAAGGTAATTTACATATAAAAAGGCGATAAAGGCCTGCGACAACAGAGATCAAAAGGTTGAGAACAGGTCGTGTTTTCATTGACATCTTTTGAAATTTATCGTTCTTTTTTACGTGGTGGTTAATTTAAAAATGTAAAAATATATAATATTTTATATTATTCTATAATATTATACATAACTCTTTTAGTTTGGGTAAGTTATAAAAGTAGGTGCATGTTTATAGAGATGTGTTTTCGTATAATTTAATAACACGAGTTATAAAGAACTATAAGTCTTTGCGTAAGCTGAATAAATAAATTTGATGTTAATATAGTTTTAGAATAATTTAAAGATAACATTTTTGTGTAAAAAATTAATGTAAATAATTAAAAAATAATGTTGAACATGTATTTTTTAAGTATATACTTAATATTAACATTTGATTAATTACTAACCAAACGTAAATAAATAAATAACATTTATTTAATTAAATATATATTTTATTAAAATTGAATCTTTATTACTTAGTAATAATTGCGTAACAACTCCTTTAAGAATGTTCTGGTAACAAGAAATGTAAGAAATATTTTATTTTATTTTATTTATATAGATTGTCATTCGCTCTAAATTAAAATATCTTGTGTTGTTTATTTTTTTAAATTTTTAGTTTATTATAGTGTGTTTAACTTTAAAAAATCATTTTAGACTATTAATGTGGAAGATTTTTATACGTCATATGGAGATTTCCTCGTGTTTTTTTCCTTCACCGCCGAGAACGATATGATTAATAAAAACAAATTAAGCTCTTGAAAATTCAGGTGTTGCTAAAATTCACGTTTGCCGTCACGGCTCTTACTGGCAAATAATTATTAAAATTATAAAACAGGATTCAAATCATTGACTCACAAAGTGACTGGTATAAATTTCTTAAGCAAACAAAAGGAAAAATATAAACGACCTTTTTCACACATAGAATGAAAGTTCTCTAACAACCCGTTTCAAGTTTTCGCCATGAGTATTTGTTCCATAACGATGTGGGAAAGAATAATCATAAAAACAGGAACGAAAATGGTACATGTGCTGAAAATTTTATTTGTTTGTCTGTTTAATTGCTTTTTAGATTCTGTCTATTGGTGACGTATTTACAGTGGAGTATAAAGTTAATGTGACTTCGACTTGGCTCAGAAAATTTTGTAAATGTCTATTTATTCCATGACAAATATTTTCTACTTTTTAGACTGTATTATTCTTATAACAAAATATTTATAATATTTCGCTAGAAAATTAAAAAAAAAGGTTTCTAAAATTGCGGTATATTGACTTCAAATTATTGTTTTCTATTTAATTTATAATCTACTTTATAAGTGAGTAAACTATTTTATTCATTATATTGTGCAGCTCTGTCGAAGCTAAATATATTATTTAAAATGGATAATAAATTAATAACGTAAATTTAAAATGTATGAGTAATCACTCAATGTTATTCGCAGAGCCTGGTACGGCGCATCTATGGGGTGCTAATAGTGGCCGTCGAGGATGGAGTCGCAAGCGAACTTCCGCACCTCAGATGGGCAACACTCAGGGCTCCATGCCCCGTGTGGGTCTTGTGCTTCGCTCGAGACGCAGTTGGCCTGTCGCACCACAGTCATACCGCAGGTAAGCATAAAATCTTAAGAGATCTTATAAAGATTAAACATCTTACACAACTGAAAAAGTCGGTGTTTTCTAAGTTAAAATAAAAGCCTGCCGTTACTTAAATGGACAATACCGTTTTGGTAAAATACTTAAATTACTCAACTAATGGAATACCATAAGTCAAGTTACAACTATACGACATTCCACTCGTCCCTAATGTTCGTCGTAAGCGTGCGTAAGATTTGTTTAGTGCTGTCTCATAATTTTTGTTTAAATGTTTTTTTTATTTGGTTAAAAAAAACTGGGTAATATATTTATACTTATTAGTATTAAATATGCTCAACTGACTTCTTGTAAATTCTAGATATCATATTTTTCGCCAAAAAGACTTATTCTAGTAACCTAAATATTATTAATTTTCAAGTCTTATTTTTTACAATGATAAACGATACCGGCATATCGAAGACAATATGAAACTATAAGGGTAAGGTCGCAAAAAAGTAACACCAAAGGAATACTTTACTGCTGGTAGGGCTTTGGGCTGGTAGCTCGTCTGGGTAGGTACTACCCACACATCAGATATTCTACCGCAAAACAGCAGTATTGTTGTGTTCCGGTTTGCAGGGTGAGTGAGCCAGTGTAATTATAGGCACAAGGTTGGTGGCGCATTGGCGATGTAAGCGATGATTAACATTTCTTACAGTGCCAATGTCTAAGGGCGTTGGTCACCACTTACCATCAGTTGGCCCATAAGCTCATCCACCTTCCTATTCTATAAAAAATAAATAAATAAATACGTGAGATTTATTGTGAGCACTGTGCTGAGAAATCGTAATTTGACTTCTTCCACGTAAGAACTAAGCTTTAAGAAGTTCGACAGTAAATGGGATATTTATTTTTGTTATTTATTTGCCCTTATCTGCTGGGTCAAGTAGCTCAATTATGCTAGCGCAATCGAAACTGGGATGACGATATGTGAAGAACATTACTATTATATATACTAGGTGGTAGGACTTTGTGCAGGCCCGTCTGAGTAGGTCCACTCATCAGGGGAGTACCCACTCATCAGATATTGATGATGCGGGTAGTTTTAACAAAATGAATTGATGAATTATTCCATTTAATTACGGTATACGGTAGGTAGGAAAATCGAAGTTTTAGTTTGTTCAACAATGTTAGTTTTAATAGAATGTTCTAAACAATCCAAACAATCGGTAATTTTTACATTTTTATTGAGTTTTTCTGTTTAAATTTCCTAAAATAAAAGTGTAAAAATTATTGCTTTATTTCAATCTAACAATTAAACCTAATGGAAAATATTTCTGTAAAAATAGGTCACGCAATAATTTCATTATAAAAAGTTTTGAGGTCTCGCTATTAAATTGGATATTAAACAATATATTGCAAGTTATTCAATTACTTTTGACTATTAACAACTTTTTCAGTACTTGTCTTAAACGATACTGATATCTAGTCAACATAACTTTTTTGTAAACAATATTTTATTTAATCCATGTACTAAAATAAATTCAATTTAATATAATAGATTGTTTCCAGGATTATGCATGTATGTAAAATTACAAAAAATAAAAAGTAATAAAGCAAGCTTATACAAATAGGGTAATTTATAAATAATATTTTTAGCAGGAGGTTTCAGTACTATGCACGATGTATCCAGTTTTTAGTAAGAAATTTTTAAACTAATATTAGTGAGTTCGTGATAAAATAGTAAAACTGCTGTAGTAAATATCTTCTAAGCTATATTTAATACAAGCAATCTGGGGATGAAGTTAATTGAATTGAATTAAATTAAGATTAAAAACTGCTATTATTATAGCGATTTAAGTTAGTTTATTACTTGAGTTAATTTTTAGGCAACTGTATGCTGATTTAAGTAGAGTAAAAAAAACAATAATAGCATTCCAAATTTGTTATTTAGAACCTAGTGAATAACTTATAAAACAATAATAATACGCCTGGGCCTATATTTACATAAAACTTTTAAAATTAATATTTAATTTATTTTATAAGAATCCATGACAAATACTATGCACTAAAGATATCTAGAAGTTAACGAAGCGAACGTTAATGTAAGCTGCGTTACTATATAAGAAACAAAGAACTGCTGAACTGATTTCGACAAAAAATCCGTTTTTTATTGCTATTAATTAATGTAATTTAACTAACCGAAATCGGTTGTCTTATTTATCGGTGAATATACATTAAAAAAACATACGATTATTATAACATACATAAAAAACATACGGCTCAAGAATTTATTTCTCAAAAAAAGAATACAATCCACTTTAAATATTTCATAAAACAAGATTAACATACTTAAATATTACATATACCATATACGGGCGGTACACAAAAATAAAGAATTACGATACGATTCTAAAATATAACTTCACGATTTTGTAGTTGGTTAAATTAATTATATTATTGCTTTTGAAGAAATTATAATTTAACAATTGATAAATATGAAACTCCAAGTATCAAAATTGCAATGTTGGCAAGGATTGTCAGCGTAAACGTCTTTGTAAATAATAAACGGAGAGAGCGGCCTACCTATTAAACCAAAGGAATGCCGCCTTCCACGCTGTCCACAATATTAAATACGGCCGCAACTTTGTTAACAATAAATCTTAGCTAAAATCTTTAGACTAAGTATCGAAAATATAATCTAGATATGTTTTAAGGCGTGCCAATACATCTATTTTGACGTTCATATTGATTCTTCTAACAATTGATGCAACAATTTTTTCTTTTATGTTATAGATAGGCATACAAACAAATGACCCACTTGGTGTTAAGTGGTCACCACTGCCATTTTTTAAAACGCCAACGCGACACCGACCATTAGAACGAGGATGTTATGTCCGTTGCGCCTGTTGGTACACGGGTTTGAAGGAGTGACACCCTTCAAACCGGAGCACAATAAAACTAAATATTGCTGTTTGGCGATAGAATATCTGATAAGTGGGTGGTACCTTACCTGGTAGACGAGCTTGCACAAAGCCACATTGAAAACTCTAGCACCTAGATTTTGCCAATTTAATTTATTTTTTATTTTACTTTACTTAATATTTTATTTTACATAATTTCTTCAATAATAGTTATTTCATAACAAAAAAAGTTCAATCAATGCGAAAAACGTTAAACTACTCAGAGTGAATGAAGTCTAGAAAACGATTAATTCACCTTTAGGTAATGAAATAATACCCCTTGTCCATGTTACCGTGTCAAAGTAAAATTCACAACTTGAAATTGGATTGTTTTAAAAATTAATAAAATCATGATGAAATAAAAGGTTTCGTGTCGGCACTTTTTCTTGTGATAAAATCTTATAAAAAAGGTTTGATAAATGTAGCTATTTTTTATTGTAATATATATGTAATGTAATAAAAAATACACTTGTTAACTATTTTATTTTAATGACTAGTATAATATGAAATTAGTTTCACTCTTGTGTGAAAATAAATAGTTGCAAAAAAATTAACGTGTGTGAAAACTGACGGATATCTGTGGTTTAATTTCGTTATAGAGACCTAGATTGAAGATCGATGTATCGATTGGCACATATCGTAAAATGTTCTTTCGCGTTGTGTTACTATTTTACTCTTCTTCTTTTCGCCAAATTTCTCTAGCATTTTATGTAATAATAATTTTACTAAGCCTGGTTTAGTAAAATACTAAGCTTATTATCAGTTGTTTCGAGTGCGAACGCGGGTCAATGAGGTCACGCGCGTCGTCGCGTTAGTTATTACAAGCAGTATTCGTTAGATATCGCGACGCGCTATCACTTGATCCATTGTTTATATATTGATTTTTTTTAGTTCATCATTTTAATTTATGGATTAATTATGATAATTATTTCAAAATAACCTATATCTCACTACATTGTAATTTCGTTATGTTTATAATTTAATTATAATTAATTGGTTGTTTGAAACGATTAATCACAATCACATTAACATTAGGTAGTTTATATTAATATAATTAAAATATCGCGTGAAGCACTTGCTTAAATAAAAATAAAACTATTTCTACATGAGATATACTAAAATTACAGGCTTATCGACTAATTTAAGTTTTTCTTGTAACTTTGAATTACTTTTTAGTATTGATAAGCAATAGTTTTTACTTACAGTTAATTCTGTAATCATCACCCTTTCGTTTGTAGCTTAGCTTTATAAATTTAGGAAATGTATGATGGTGACCACTTAAAGTCAAATGGCCCATCTGCCCGTCCGCCATCCAATTTTTTTTATATTATAATAAAAAAAATTTGATTAAATTTATTTACTTTTTAAGTTGTGTGACTCAAATATATGAGGTCAAGAGTTTTCAGTTCAGCAAAATAATCTTAAAGTTCTTATCTATAAAACGTTTCGTTTGCCAGATAATCGATTGCTTTTGAAACATCACAGAATACGCAAATAACATTCTGTAATTTCCCCCATGCTTGGAATACATGTACGTAATGTTAAGTATACCTACGTCAGCCGAGGAGCGATTTAAAAAGTTATATAACATTTATAGATATATTGACATGAAGGTTTTTTTACTCTTACTTAATCGCTTACTCTTACTTAAACGATATTTACAAAAACAATTTGTATCCATTTTCTAGTTGGTTTGTCGTGACAAACTCATTTCGTCTTTATTTATCTATAATAATATTTTTACGGAAACCGAAAAAGCATGATCTTCGTAGGCGTAATAGTGACGCCTAAATAGATAAAGTTTATAGCTTTACCTTATGTTAATTATAATGCTATGCAATTTAAACTTTGTTCAATTAACGCCATATAGTAAAATTTAATAATCAGGATAAGTAGTACTGTATGTAGGTACTAATAACGTTAATAAAAAGAACTAGTAATATTCAGTTCCTCATCAATTTAGTTTTTTTTTTTTAATTTAAATATTCATCTTAGAGAAAAAAGCAAACAGTTACACATTGTTTATCTCTCCAAATATCTGTATAGAGGTAAATAAAACTGTAGTCAATTATCTTTCTAGTTTTGTTTTGTATGCATTCTTGTAGTTTTTATACATAAATTGTTATTTACATTAATATTTGTGTTAATAAGATCTCCAACTAAGCAGATATTTGTATAATAAATAATACTTTATAATTAAGATTATGTGTGTCTTAATATAAGATAAATAAAATAGCTTATGTATTTTTATATTTCATTGTTAAATTATGAGTTTGGAAGTTAAAAGAAGCATAATAAATTAAAACACGCAGATTTTATTACACACAATCTATTTTACATATTTATTACTTATGAAAAACCGACTTATATTTACGTGATTTAATTAAAACTCAATTTATCTCCGCCTCGACTCTTCAAACAAAGCTTAGTTAAGTCTCATCAGGAAAGTAGGTGTTCGTATTTTTAATTGCTGTGCTCCGTTATCGGTTTTTAATATCTAATTTATTCATCAAAAGATTTTACAGAAATTTTAAAACGTTGACATATTTAGTAAAAATGTTTGTAATACTAATTATGTTGTCATTTACGTCTATTTTTATCTTGTATCCGTTGTCATTTTCATCACAGTACTCTTCAAAGTACCTCCCTTCGCAATCCAGCAAACAAATGAATTCAGTTGATAACTTGATTCTGAAACATAAAGACAAAAACTTCACTCTTTTATTATGATATTGCAAATGATTGCTTTAACTTATATCTCGTGGTAACTGTCAGAGAACATGATAAACGTAGTAAAAGTTTATTGCTTTTGTGGATTTTCTATCAGACTAATAGTTTTGGTTTTACGATTCATCATAGAATATATTTATTTACTAGTTATCCATCTCGATTTTTCAAGCGTTAAATGAAGCATTGAAAGCTTAATTATTGATCGCTTTTTTTTTAATTTTGTAATAAAATATAAAATCTGTTCGTCTATTAATGACGTTTAGTTTTTGGAAAAATTCGAAAAAAAAATTGAAATGTTAGTATGATTTAGACAGTCTCGAATATTCCAGAAAAAGACATAACTACATAAGGAATTAAACAAAACATCCTTAAGAATATCGGCGACCTCAAAAGTGGCGATGTGCCAAAATTTGGGCCTCTGAAATATTATTATAAATTTATTAATTACTAGTTGTAGATAAATATCTACGGTTTTAGTTCACTAGCTATTGGCTGCTGTAATATGTATTAAATATTACTTGTATTTTATTTATGTAGGACTTATCTTTGCCCATTCTTCACATATATTGAGATCTATTTCATATCCCTAATGGCATTTCGGATTCTTGATAATATTTTTTGTATAGATATATCATTTATTAATTTTGTCATTGCTTTGGATCTTTGAGATTACTAAGATATTATATTTTATTACGTTGAGATTAGTATTTATTATATAATACATCCGATTTAATAAAATTAGTATAAGGTCTTATGTGATTTAATATTATTTTTATATTATTGCCGGCGAATTTTTTGAACCGTTATGACATTGAAACTTTCAAGAAAATAGTGTGCTAATAATACCTTGAAGGCCGGAAATGCACTGGTAAGCCCTACGGTGTTGGAGATGTTCATGGGCGGTGGTAGTCACTTGCCATCACGTGAGCCTACTGCCCGTCTGCCCCCTCTGACATAAAGTATAGAATAAATCAATGGTATCTGTTCTGTATTCGAATTTAGGTAAGTTCAGATAAGGATATTTCAGACAGAGCGACTTTTATATACAATTATTATAATATAAGGTATGGAATTAGCACATTTTTCATTTTAACAACTTTAAATACACACTCCTTAGGATATTTTAAAAAAAAAATAGTTTTTGTAATTTATTTATTTTAATATAAATTTATTTTACCAATCATTGTTAACGATATTTCTGCAAATGTAAGTAAATATTTAATCAATGAGCTTGTATTAAACGTGTATAATTAATTTAGAATTCGGTAAATTAATAACTTGATTGTTTACTTTAATCCGATATCTATCCTTTCACCTAAACTTATTAATTAATTTGATCTATCAACTGTCAATTACAGTTAAATTTGATATTGTAGATTCATAATAACAATTTATTAAAAGCGGGTAAATATCGTTAAAGCTGATTTCAGATTTGTGTTTATGTGAAAACGTTATAAAATTATAAAACTTAATTTATCTTTTAACAATAACATTAAGATAATGTTACGTACGTTAATGTGTTAAAGTTCATTTGAAAATTAACATATATTTCAATCATGTTTATTTGATGAGATTAATGTACATTATACAGAATAATGTAGTATGTATTTACGTCAAAGTTTATTCGTTTGATTTAATTTAATTTTATATTTAACCATTTTACGGCAGCAGCTTCACCCGTTATAGTGGTAGTACCACGTTTCATACCTTTAGGTTGCTGCTGAATAGGCCGGCACGATTGGGTAAGTACCATTCACTCACTAAAAATCGACGTAAAGTGGTATCTAAACTACCGCGTTTCGTTCGGGATGTAAGAGTCCCGGAGGCCCAATCCCTTCAACACCTTAAACTTGAAGATCGTGCAGAATTCGGTTCTTCTACATGAGAGTATCTATAAAAATAATATTCTAGCCATCACTTCCCGCGGCCACAATTTGTTTAGTAGCTTTTTAAATTTTTATTTGTATTATTTGAGGCTTTAAAGTAAATTTAATAGTTTTGTAAATAATTCATTCAAATTAGCTGTTGAAAATTTAATTAATGTGAATGACATGGCGGTCACAGTATTATTGTAATTTATTACATAATATTTACTAAATTAAGTATTTTACTTAATGAATTAAACACAGGAGGCACACAAGCAATTCGTTCAGATGGTAAGGGGTCTCCTCTGTCAATATATAAACAAATATTGAAAGGCTTGCCTGCATAATATATGTATTTTTTATTTTATTTTATTTATTAGGTTTACTTACAATCACTTACACGAATACATTTAAAGAAACAATTAATACAAACTTATTATCTAAGTAGAGATTAATTAAAAGTAAACACAACATGCGAATAAAAAATGGAAACCAGTTCATAAATACAAAAAAACAAAAGAACCTTAAAAAAAAAGAAGAAACAGAATACAAAAATAAAAAATAAACAATTCTATAAATATATCCAATAAGTGTTACTCATAATTGTCACTCAAATACCTGTCTACGTACTTCCTAAAGTTTCGAATTAAATCCGCGTGAATGTCGACAAAAGAACACACCTGGTTTATATATGCCTGGTACATAGCCATATTATTATGAACGGTTATTTAATTAATATCATAAGTAATAACTATTGTAGATATTTCATTGTTTTTAATCATAGAAGCAAATACGTTATTTTCCTATCACACTGGCTTACTCATTCTTCAAACCCTTTGTTTGGTAAAATAATATATGAACGCTTGGCACGATCCATTCGGGCCTGTCACGAGTCACTTTTTAATTACTTATAATTAAATTTTTAATGGGATTATATTTGTATAAATTTGTTTAATTTTTTTTCTAAGCTATCAGATAATATAAAATATATATTTTTATTTTGTATGAATATAATGGATCAATCCTATATGGCTTTGATATAATAATGTAAATATACAAAACATATATGTAAGTAAGTATTAAACTAAAATAGACGAGAAAGTTTTGAAATAATTAATATACGGGGCAATAATTAAAATGACTGTATAATTTGACGGGCCGGTTGGCGTGGTTGGTAGATATTTGTCTTTCACGCCGAAGGTTGTGGGTTCGATTCCTACCCAGGACAGACATTTGTGTGCATGAACATGTCTGTTTATCCTGAGTCTGGGTATAATTATCTATATAAGTATGTATTTATAAAAGAAAATAGTATATTTAGTATATCAGTTGTCTGGTTTCCATAAAACAAGCTCTGCTTAGTTTGGGGTCAGATGACCGTGTGTGAATAATGTCCCAAGATATTATTATTATTAGAAGATATTAATTTATTTATACGTAGAGTAAAATAAAGTAGCATTCTGTATACGTTCCTCTAATAGGCAAAGACCTCTTTTAATCTTAAAGAGAAGGTTCGGAGCTTATTTACTCACTCACTATATATGTCAGAATAATTATTAATTAAGCATAAATATGCCTTAACGATTTCGTGGAATATTAGTATTTATTGGTTTTCACCACACCCGGTTCTAGATAAGGCAACATACAATTGGCCATGAGAGAAACATCATTAGCTTAAATCTGACTGCCAACGATTCCCTATTGAAAATTTGTCCTTTTAAAACCAAAACGTAAAAGTGTATTTATAAATAAATACTTACTATCAACTAACGGACTAAGTATAAAACAAAAAAAACAGAAAAATATATGCGGCGACGAAACGAAATACCTACCTAACCTATAAACTTATAAAGGTTTTTACAAACCGAAAAAAAATAATCAAGTATGAGTATATTTAAACAACCTACTAAAGTACCTGTTAAAATATGTAAAAAAAATATGAATAATATTTTGAAATAAAGAAAAAGTAAAGCACTTGGTCATTTACAGCATTACCAACGACGTGGGTGACGGGTGTATCAAAGCGAGAGCATCGTAGATTAGAAGACTGTATAAAATATTTTTTGTTTCAATTCATTTAGATCAGTATAATATTTCACTGATGAAAAAAAAGTAAGTATATTAACTTTTTTATAACCAGAATGACATTTCATGCTTCTTACTTGAAAATCTTAGGCTTACCTTTATCCATATACCATATATCCTTTACCTTTACTTGCGCGCGAGCGAAGCTGCGGGCAATAGCTAGTTAAATATATGAGTATCGAAAAACATAAGGAAATGTGTATTACATACATTGTTATTTTTTTATCCGTAATATAAACTGTTTTTTTTTAATACGCTACTATAAACCCTAACCTAACAAAATACATATATTGCAAACAAATACAGACAGAGACCAGGAAGTGCCGGGCGTCTCCGACATACGTGCGTTTGCTGCAATTAACTCAATGCCATAGGCAATAGTGCGACAATCGGCGCGCTTTAAACATATGCGTAAGCACGTTTAACCGATGTATAATATATATAGTTTCAGCCAATTCAACTGATCAGTTATTTTATAGCATTTTTATCGAAAAAATGTTCAACGCGATTCTTTAAATTGACATAACTTTTTTTATATTTATTAACCGATTGGATTAAAACATTAAATTTTAAGTGAAATTTAAACCGTACCCAAATCATTTAAGCCGTTTTTAAGATTAGTGTGCACAAATGCACACATAAAAAGATGAACAGAAAAAAAATTTAACAATCATTATTTTGGGCTCTATTTACCCCCGATAATAGTTTTACTCATATATCTTTCATGTACATACAGCGATCAGTTATATTTTTATTATATGTATATATTATAGAAGACTCAGTGGTTACTCTTTTTCGTAAATCAAGTACATATATATACTGTTTACAATTAAATTTACATATCATGGATTTAAGTCACCAAATACTAACTTTATACCTTGTAATCACATTATAAATATATATAGGAATAAGTAAATATAAGAATATAAGAACAGTTAGTTTGAACTATATAAACAAACTTTTAAAATAAATGTTTTTGTGAAAAAAAAAGAATATACATAATAAATTTACTTAGCGAATCACGAGCACATAACTTACATTAGCCTGCACATCTCTTTTTAAAGAGCGAATACAGTGTACAGTTGTTATAAAATGTAATAAAGTATCTGAAATTGCAACATAATTATGACTGCTATTGGTGACTCGAGTGAGTTATTGATTCAATAACAATAAGTCAACAAAAGGGCAATATATTTCCTTGAAACATATGTACATATTTAAAAATAATGTTACTTTATTTTCAACTTCAGTTTTGTTTTAAAATTAATTGGTTTTATTTCTGTTATGCTTTCTATGCTTCGAAAACTTCCTGTATCTACAAGATTTCTTTTAGAACCTCTTTTAACATCTTGTCTATTTGTAATTTGCCTCATAAGAATCTTTATTAATTGGTCTTTGTTTTGTAGCTATTTTATATGAATATTATTGTTATTATTTAATTATAACTATTTGCTGCCCACGGCTTTGCCCACGTTTGAGGGGACAGATGTAAGGTAAGGCCTTTTCTGTTTCGGTTGAGTAGTTCATAAAAATAATAATATAAAAAGAATAAAAAAGTAAGTCATATTATAATACGTTACATTTAAAAATAAGTATATATACTAAATTCCCTTGAAAATAAAGGTTTATTTATACTATATTTTCCGAAGTATTTAGAACAGCAGTACTAAAGTTGTTTAATTTATTTTATAGGGCGAACGCGTGCGGATTACCCCGTTTATCTTGTAGTAAAAGAACCACGAGCTCACACGCTTACAGACCGCAACCGCCGGGCCGTATAAATACTAATTATGACGTACATTATATTCATTATGAATCTACTTAGTTTATGTATATATAAGATGTAAATAAGGAAATTATTTTAACCATTTCCGAGGAAACTTTTCGTATCGTTGCTTAATAAAGCTGTCATAATTTAATACAAATTAATATCAATAACGATAAATGTGTTCAATAATTATAATGATGATAATTGATGTAAAAATTTAAAAAAATGTCTTGTTTACGGACATCCGCCCATTAAAGTTTTATTGCATATCAAGATGTGTTACAGTCAGAACTCTGTTCCGATTAAATTGCTTGCGACGGTCAAAAGTACTTTTGACTCACTAGTCGTCATATGTCACTGCATAGGCTAGGTTATTTCATTTCTGTTAACTCGTTATCTGGGAAACTAGTGATGATTGAGTGGTCCTCATACTCTGATACGCTATGTATAGTCACGCTTTCAGAATAAATAACCTTTTTTTTAACGGTGTAAAAACGCCTTACGCGTTTCCCCCACGGGAACAGTGGGGGGGTAAATGGGGCTCGCCGGCGTCCAAGGCGCCGAGTGCGCCCCGAACATTGGAATACCCACTAAAAACCCAGCGGTACCCTTTCCGTCTTAACGAGGAGCGCCACGGGATCGCTTTCGCATGCTACCGTGGCGCGAAGAATAAATAACCTAATGTAACCAATGTATTTTAATCGAAAATATTAGTTATTAGATTAACTTTATATGTAAACATAAGTAATTTTGACCGTAACGATGTAGCTGCTTTAAACCTTTTGTGTTGTAATTATTTTTACTGTGCGAATATCGTGACTGTGAAAATATAAGGTATATGATAAGCTGTTATCCAGACATAGATAACGTTCATAAAATTTGAAATGCCAACATCGTATGTCTGTTAACTGTTATTTAAAAAAAATTAACTATTTTTTTCTGTAAAGTTTATAAAAATTATCCCATAGCTATCCTAGTCTGATTAACTTAAGCCTTAATTTAATTTTTAAATAATATCTCCTATTTCTAAAAAGGGTTGAACGCCAACCTTATTACTCAGCTTATATTAGCTTAGTTTTATATATTCGTATATTAATAATACGTATAACTAGGTCAGTTATTAATAGGTTTATTAAATAACTGAATGTCGTTTCCTTTCGTACTTGCTACTATATAATAATTCATTGTGTAAAAAAAATCTAATTATGGAGTTATATTGAAGTTTTAATTTAATTTTAGATTTAATTTAATAATTTACCTTTAAATGAAGTGTTTAAAACTTTAAAATGCAATACATTGTGTGCCGGCTAAAAGTTATTTACGTGCCCTACAATTAGATCGCAAAAACGCATTTTATTATAAACGCATGCAGACATGCATACCATGTCATGATTTACATTAATAATACGTCAAGGCAATAATTAGTATGAATATATTGTTCGTTTTTAAAAAAATACAATATATATATATATATATATATATATATATATATATATATATATATATATATATATTTAAGTTATTTTTTCCTGTAAATTAGTATTGTAAAATATTTAGTTGCATATAGTGCATAAAATAATAGTCAAAAATAGTTTAAATTATTTTTAAAAATCAAAATACGTGATAAACAATTTAAAATTCAAATATAATTCTGTGTAAACTAGTTAACCTAAAATTCTAAAGTTCGATACGTTATATATTATCTTAGATAACTACATTATATATGTATATCCAGTAATATGATCATTAAATGTTTCGATACTAGTGCCTGATTTATTCAGCTGTAACCATTTGGTGTTGTAAATTAGAATTTAACATCGCGTTTTATTATTGGATCAATAGCGTTCGTGTTAGCAATGCTGGCAGTCTTCTAGCTATATTTATTGTTCAATGAAAGAAAACCATATTCACAATAATTTCATGTAATTATTGTAATGAAAACTCACTGAATTGGAATATTAATAAATGTTGCATTATTTCTTTTACACGAAAGCCAAATCCAATAATTTTTAATTATAAATTGAATAATGACAATATTACCCGAGTAACTGAGGTGAGAGACTTGGGGATTTACCTTGACAACAAATTAACATTCAAATTCCATATAGATTATATAAGTTGCCAAGGCATTTCGAATGCTTGGCTTTATACTCAGAGTTAGGAAAGATTTTAAAAATGACACCACCTTTATCCTGTTATATAATTGCTTTGTCCGTTCATTACTGGAATATGGTAGTCTGGAATCCACGATATAAAATTTATATTGATACAATAGAAAAAATTCAACATAAATTCGTTAAATATCTGAATTCCAAATGTTTCAGTCCAAATCAAAATCCGCCTGAAATGATTTCTTTATTGGATCGTCGTACACTGCGAGATCAAAGTTTTTTATTTAAACTATTACATAACTTGAATGATAGTCCATATCTTTTAAGCAAAATTTACTTTAGGTGTGAATACACGTAATAGAGCTTTATTCCACTTACCCTCCACTCGAACCAATTATGCACAAAACGAATATATATATCGCTCTTGTGAGAGCTACAATAGGAAGTTTAATGACGTGGACATGTTTTCTTGTACGCTCAATACATTTAAAAAAAGAGTTAGGGAGCATTTGTCAATTTAGTCATTGTTTTTTTTTTATTTTTTTTTTTTTATTATATATATTTCACTATTTTGCTATGTGTTAGCTCTTTGATTCTTCATAATTAATATTTATAATTTACTAAATTGCTTGTTTAATGCATGAATTAGTTTAAAGTGGAAAGTTGATTGGTGTGTGAACGAATTAATTGTTATATAATGTATGTGGTGTATACTGTATGTTTCCCAATTATAACAAATATAAAAAAAAAAATATACCTTTAACTTACCCTTTAAAAAAATATAGTAGGATGTAGTATTAGAGATGTAAATAATAGGTAGTAGTAACGATTTGGAATTAAAAATATAAGCATATTAAAGATATTATACTTTAATTATTATACATTTGTGTGTGTTGCATTACTATTAACACATTTGATTGGATATTTGTTTGAATATTCGTTCTTCAGTTGAGCGTAACTAAATAAGCAATTTCAAAAGGTTATAACTGTTTCTGAAGATATTAATCTTAGTAGTCAATTGTGTTCTAATATTGGCCTTTAAAAAATGTTCCCAAAATGTTAATGATTAACGATAAGCAGAGCGCGTGAATAAAGCAAATTCAATTTGTAGAAGCAACCCAAAAATGTAAGTTTATAAGAAATATGTCAATATTTATTATTAACTTATGCGACATCATAAATAATACCACGTGTCATCTTTTATAAGTAACAAGAATTTATGTCGTTTCAATATCATAAAATATGTGTATATATATTTTTTCTTTTTCTTGCCGTTACCTTGGATTATACTCTGGCTAGATTAAAAAAAAACCAAAATGTTGATAAGTTTCTAGAAAAGTGTGAAATATGAACCACTAAGTACTACTGAAAAACCCCGTTTCGAAACATCTATAGAGATATAGATAGAAGATAATCGTACTAATTATAAAATATACTTAAGTTACCTTATGTATGTGTATATGTTATGTATAATCGAATAAAAAATTTAAAAAACACTTCAGATTTTCTTAATAAAAACAGCTTTTTACAAAATGTGTGTATTTAAGAACGTATAAGAAAAGATGCGTAGAATGAATGTAAGATAAATTACCAATTTAGTACCAGGTATGACTCGGTAAGAGCAGAGATAGCTTGGCACGAATTCATTATTTTTTAAGTCTAGATATGTACATAAATATATAACTTTTAAATCATTTTAATAATTTTATTTACATGAAATTGAAATTATACCTCGAAAAGTAAGGGCAGGTAGGTTTTAGAAGGAATCAAATATGGAGTCCCATTATACGCTTTCTGCTTGTTTATTACCGTAGTCATTTCCTGATTGATTAAGCGGTATTGTTTACGGAATCTGATGGAATTGAAGATTGATGAAAAGCTACTATTATTTGTTTCAAAATATGTGGTTTCATTAAAAACATTTTATTAAAACATTTATATATTAAGTTCCTATGTACATAGGATTTATTAGCTTAGTCTTATGTTCTTGCTGTTTCTTATGAATTAAAGGCAACAATATTTGTATAAAATACAAGTCAATGATAGAAATTGATAACAGGTTATTTGTAAATTGTGGCGTGTATGTTATTTGTTGGGTACTCATAAAATAGCTATTATTTTTTAAATTAAATTAGGAAAGTTCATACGGTGTATTTGGATATTATGTATAAATAAAAATATTTTTTTTCATCATTTAATAATGTATCGCTTATTTCTGGTAAGTTACTTTGTACGGATTAACGTTTAAATGTATTTTTTTAAATGTAAATGAATAAAAGAAAAACAAGTTGTATACTCTAAAAATAATAAAATAAACTTAAAGTAAAAAAAAAAACATCATTTTGTGACATTATACAATTTAATTTAATATAAATAAAAGCTTCTAATAAGAATTTGCATCGATATTGACATAATTTAGTTTTCATATATAATGATAATAAATATTGGAGTAGGCTTGGATGTTTATTTCTATACTCTAAGGATTTTTAAATTAAGCTTTATTTGCGATGTTTGTAAAAGTTTTTACTTATGAATAATTTTATACGATTTAAGATATGTTATATTTTAAATTTACGTTTATTTAAACTCCATTTTATTAGTATTTATTGATTAAAGTATGTTCAACCTTATAACTATATTGTTCTAACCACAAGTTAAAAAAAAGTTTAAACTAAACAATCGGTAGATCGCTTTTAACATAAGAAGAATTCTAAGCGTACGGTTAAGTTTAAAGTAGAACAGTAGAATCCGATCTTTCCCGAGATTCGCCATTATATAAAGATTTGTTGATACTTCTTAACTTAGACACTAATTTATTTAGGATTTTTTTTTGACTTATTGATACATTTTAACTTATGGTTATAATATTTTGCTTACCTACCGTACCGCCTACTCGTAAAAAACGCGTACGATATATATTTACATAATTATGTGCAAAAATATTCGTTTAAAATCCTTCATTTAAAAGTTTAGTCTTTAGTATCCTTTCCAAACAGTTTAGTACAAAGTTCCAGAAGTTCTCGTACTGTTTATGAAATAAAATATAAATAGCATAAATTACACTTTTAATTAAATAAATTTGCTTATTTTCTTTAATTAAGAGGAAACAGCAAAGTAGGTTAATCCGTAAGCTGCAATTATTATAAAATGTTTTCACTAATTTTCTGAAACGTAATTGCGAAGCTCGAAGTTCTAGTTTTCGAAGGGCTTTTATTAAATTAACATTTAGCTTATGTAAAAGTAAGTTAAAACCGGTCTCTAAATTTTTAAATATAACTATTCGTATACGAGCAATACTTAGTATTGTTTTGTTGTAGGGTGAGTGAGCATGAACTACGGGCACAAGGGAAATAACCTTAGTTCGCAAGTTTGGCGCCGCATTGGTGATACGACGCCAATGTCTATGAGCTATAGTAACCACTCATCATCAGGTGGCCCATCCTATCTGTATCGCGATATTTGATTACGTGTTTCTTTAATCATTTTGTTACCTCCAAAAGTATCTGTACAATAAATTTTATTTTTTTACAAACAATAATAAAAATTACATACAATTCGGAGTCCTTTGTGTCTCAAGTAAACCAATCTTAATAACAATTAATAAAAAAAATGTTCATATGTTAGTAAAACGATAGATAGATTCGCGTTTTATTCCTTTGTGCTGCCAGCGTTAGCCAGACAACCGCCTCGACTGACAATTTTGTAATTTTGTCGTTAGTTCAAAATCTCAATTCTATTAAAATTCCTTGATAGGTTTTGTCAGTAAAACTCTTTTTTTATAGTATAGGTAGGCGGACGAGCATATGGGCCACCTGATAGTAAGTGGTCACCAACGCCCATAAACATTGGCATTGTAAGAAATGTTAACCATCGCTTACATCGCCAATGCGCCACCTATCTTGGGAACTACGATGTTATGTCCCTTATGCCTATAATTACACTGGCTCACTCACCCTTCAAACTGGAACACAAAAATACCAAGTACTGCTGCTTTGCGGTAGAATGTCCGATGACTGGGTGGTACTACCCAGATGAGCTTGCACAAAGCCCTACCACCAATATAACAAGCATTTTATTTCCAAAATTAGATTTTCTGCGTTAGTTTAATACTATGTGAAAAAGTTTTATAGTTTCGCAAGTACATGTTTATTGCTTCTTCGTGTTCCTTGGTAATTTATAATTCTAATAATAGAATACTTTATAAATAATGCGGTCGTTAAATAATTTAAAGTAGAAATTTGTATGCTTTTATTTTTTACATTTTTTTATTTTCTTGAGGATATAAAAAAAGGATGGTGAGTTATTCTTGTTTGATGGCAGTCAGTGTAAACATCTATAATATGAAGAGTCTCTTAATGTCGCGTCATTTTCTACGGAAAAACGACGACAACCCGACAACATCTGATATTACTCAAGCAAGATTTTTTAGATGCTATAAATAAATATATTTCTTAGAAACAGGGAATTCTAGATTTAACGCTATAAAGGCTATATATATATTGAGTATAAGATTGATGAGTATAATATTACTGTGGTTCATACCTTATTTCATATCTTATGATTGATTAGAAAGCTTTTCCATGTATATTTTTTACTTACTATCACATAAAAGCACTAGTGCTATTTTATTGTTATCGTTTGTATATAATTATTATTATAGTTTCAGTTTTTAATGAGTGCAATATAAAATACATGTATTCTATTTAGCGCCATCTAACGTTGCGTGTACGAAAATTATAATAACTACTCATCCTTACCATCCATGAACTTTGGAAAAACAATACTAGATGGCAGCACTCAGTTATAGTTCTAATGACATTCGAGCGTTTTCAATTTTCCTGTAAAATTTAAATCTACGGTTTACCGATAGATGGCGTTATTATTATTATTATCTTTATTATTAAACAACTTTATTGTACACACACAAGTAAAAAAAAAGAAAAAGAAAAACAAAACTCCTGAAAAGCCATTATTAAATACCATTAACAAAATTGCGTTTAAGTTTTTTTTGATATAACCAATTTAAAAAAATATATATTATTATTATTTATTTATTTAAAATACATTAATATTATTACAGTAGTTTCATTGATATTATCTCCTAGCATTTAAATTATTTTTTACGAAGTCTAGTCTAGGTTTTGAAGAGCCATCAGTCTAATTAAAATATTTTGTAATGGAAATAACGTGGGAGTTTGTCAAGCAGATAGCATTTAATCTTTAAGTTGGCAGATCATTATTTACGATCTTGTCAAAAGTGACTTTCTATTTAATTGAAGAACCTTACCTGTAGGAATTATACCTGGACTGCCATTAATCACTATCAATAAGCTAATAGTTATAAAAAGTAAGTAAATTTATTTAATTTCTAAAAGTAATGCACTTTCATTAAAGGTTCTTTTAATATACACCTGTC
The DNA here is from genome assembly GCA_905147175.2 of Nymphalis urticae. Taxonomy (NCBI): domain Eukaryota; kingdom Metazoa; phylum Arthropoda; class Insecta; order Lepidoptera; family Nymphalidae; genus Nymphalis; species Nymphalis urticae. Next base: position 8,389,218 of record LR989987.1, on the reverse strand, counting down.
GTTAACTCAGTGTTATATTATATGTGTCATATTTATCAGATTTTAATGCCAAAAGTATGTATTTAATTTCTAGTGAATTTTAAAGCATATAATCATTTTATATCCACACATATATGTATTAATATTTAAACAAGATCTTGCATGCCTTTTTATACTTTGAACGGAGTTTTAAATATAAAATTATGGATACACTGCATAAATTGCGACTAAGAATAATAATAACCACAATAACCACTGACGATCTTGGATAATTGCTTAATTATTCACAGCATCATCGTAATTATCCAAGTTTTAGCGCTCATTCGAGAATTCAGAGAATTCACTCTTTATCTCCTAAATTCACGCATTCTGGCTTAGAGGGCATTATTTGTGTTCTTGTGTATTTAAGTAACATCATCATCTGATTTTTTTTTGGGTTTTAAATTACAAAAAATTAGTTTGTAATTACATGATTACTTGATTTCATGACTTAGTTTCATGGTTTCATGAACACCAATGTAACTAGCGGCCTGGGTTCAGTAGAGTAGAATAGACCCGTTCATCATCTCAACTCGTAGATATCGTAAGAAACGACTAAATGTTTTTTTAATTAAGATCAACACCAATAAACCACGTAAGCGCTTCAACCAACCCATCAGGAAAAGCCAAAATCAAGGACGGTTAGCATCAGACGGGCAGCGTAAAATTTAGTATATTCATTTTTACGAATAGTTAATATGTTTCGCCGATCCCAATAATTGTAAAAGGGGGAAGCGAATAATGAGACCAACGTGCTTATTATTTTTGTTCGGTACGACCTTTTTATTTTATAACTATCCGCTGTCGTGCCGTCTCCTTTGCCGTGCTTCACTCGTGGCTCGGCGGACCTAGACTCAGGGAATGGAGAGGGTAATTTTGTTAGTTGGGAAGTGAGCCTATAATAAGTCAGCGTTTTTGTTACATATTGTTATTTTATAAATATATACTGAGCTTTGACTTTCAAGATAATTATTATTATTTTTAATTGAAGTACGGGCTCAAGCCACTTTGTTTCTTAGTTAATTACTTATATTAAGGAACGGAGTAACAAATTTGCAATTCTATTGTATAAATTGTGACCTAAGCCATTTAGATGTTTATTTTCAGTCTATGTAGTCATTTCAATACTAAATGTAGAATTTACATTAAAAGTTAATTTGAAAAAGCTTTTAATGTCCTTGAATATTTATTAACATTTGAAATGAATATCCTACATATCTGAACCAAATACGTATATTAATACTTTCATCTTTATTATTCCTATATAGATTATATATTTTAATGTCATAAATACATATTATGGTATTTTTAATCATCCTTAGCAGAAGGACTTTACCCAGCTCCACTCCAAGTATAAGCCCTTTAGTTGTAGGTACTACTTACTTATTTTAGTGCTGACGTTTGGTAAGCCGGTAATTTTTGTAGTGCCGTGTTTTATGAGCGAAGATTAGACGCAGCAGAAGGCGTAGAGATGAGCAAACCTTATTTAAATTATTCCATGCGATTAGCTAATGTATGCTATGTTACGCACTACAAAGTATTCTCGATAAATATATATTTATTTATAATACAACACTATTCCACTCAACTACTTATGTCTAGTTCATTTATTTTTTCCAAAGTTATATTACCTTATATTATATTATCAAGGATAACAACTCCGCCAACATTCAAAAATATATTTTCTTCACGAATCTATAATGCATAGATAACTTTAGATGACGTTTATTTAAGATACCAATGATGTTATGTCAGTTCAAGGTTAAAATCACTTTTATCTTTGCTTTTTCCTTCTGCCATTGATATCGTGGTCGCTAATTTGGGAAAATTGTGGTTTGTCTTCCTGCTGTAAAATAAGTAAAAAGTTGTGTGTCGATCACCATAATATTATACATACTAGCCTTTATGTACAACCCGAGACGATGAATACATCATCGACCCATTTTGCTACGGGACGTCCAATGTTACTGTTTATGATACTACAAAGTCAATTTCCTTATTATGTTTGTCGTGTTCATTACTTACGAATGTAAAAACAAAATTACTTCAAATTAACGAGCACTCGAATGACTTACTCGATCATTGTCTGCTCGTAATGCATGTTTATTTAATTTGTTTTGTGAGCGAGTAACGCAAGCTTAAAACAATAAAAAAGAGATTATTATCATTAATTTTGTTGTCAATAATACAATTAAATCAAGTTTTTTTTAGAGGTGTATGCCTTAATCACGATTTACTTGTATTCTTTTCAATAGAGGAATAATAAATAACTTTTTAAAGAATATGTTTTTATGTTACGGTCTTTGAAATTTCTTTCAGTAATACATTTTAATTTTTTATATTCTTTGAATAAAAGTTCTTAAAAATGGTTGTCGATTTCAGACAAGTCTTTACGCCGTTAAAAGTTTCACAAATTATGATCACTTCTCCAAGAAATGTCTTGAATAAAGTATTGTTAAACATTATAGCTATTCAAAGTTTAAATAAATGTGACTACGACACGTTAATTATAATTCAGAATCATAAATTATACATAAATTGGTATTTGTTTATTTCGTAAGGGCTTTTATAAAAGCGCTTAGAAAGAAATGTTTTACATTATTTGACATTATCTTACCCATTAAAAAAGTTGGTGTTGTTATTTGAAACAAAAGTAAAAGTTATAAGGAGTATGGACATATAGTTACCCTGGAGAGTTCTCTTGTAAAAACGATTAAGCAAATAAAACTGGTGGCCAATTCCACTAACAAATTGACACTTTATCGCAATCGAATCGAAGCGTGATCGTTGCTATTTATCCGTTTTCCTCATCTTTAATTTAATTATCGACTATTGCTATAAAAGTTAACAATTAAGTTGTATTTTGACATAACGGTTTATGTTCGGTTATGTTCGGTTAACATATTATCGTTCTGTTCCGATTCGAATAAATATAGAGTATTCAAATTGGATTGAAATGGAATAGGGTACGGAAACGTATCGTAACCGGTATAGATTAGTAGAATTCGGCCCTTGAGCAGCCTGCTACAAAACAGTACAGTACTGCTGCTAAAGTGCTACGCACACAGTGATCCACGCGCTCGCGCCGCTCACGCACACAGCCATATTATGATATGTTTACACCGTGGTTAAAGCGACATACAAGATTGAAAATAAATTAAAACTATTTTGTTTTTTCTAATGCAAATCTTTATTGAAATAAAAAATCACATTTTTTAAATCACATCTGTGTCTCATACGACAAGTTTTAAAGGAAATCGTATCGTTTTGAAGAATGTTGATAAGTCTAATATGATAATAGCTATTTATTTTACAATATTAAATTTATTCTGCGTAATAGAAAAACTATCTGCGTAATATACAGAAAATCGTCGTTGAACAGGATCATATGTGGTGAAATGCGTTTCACTTTTTGGCGTTTATTTCATACCTGATTTTATGTAACTCCAATTTCGCAGTTAAAGGTAATTTTAGGAGATAAAGTCGGACGATCGAGAGGCTAAGGCAGCGCTTAAAATTGAACTAATGTTTCGAATATCGACATTGCACGCTCCTATTTTAAGCACGTGAAATGTGGAATGGGGAAGGTCTTGGGGTAACAGGGCGTAGGGTGTTGTCGGCATTCAACAGGCGGCGGTCGATACGGGCGGCGCCGCGGCGCAGCGCCACGCTACCTACCTTGTATACTATGCCCGCCATGCTACAGCTTCGATAATATTGTGTCATACTAATAAAAAAAAAGCTTAAAATTACCTTAAGTTACTCTTTGTCATCGATATCATTTTAATTGCTTGTACTTACCACAAATTATATTTTTATGAAGTGTATTCTTGAATATATTTAGATAACCTTAATATATAAAAAATATATATTAATAATTTTATTTGGATTATTTTATTCGGAAATGAAAAAGTTCGCGGCAATTGACTCATAAAGTAAAAGACCGATGCAGTGAGTACAAAAGTAACTTTAGAATTTTAATTTCAAGCAAGCTTTTTTGGCTAAAACACCGCGTCAGTTACGACTTCGTTACTATTATTTTTGCTGTAAGGCTGAGTACGTGTACAAATGACGCACATAATGTGGCTGAATTCATTATAATATATATATATATATATATATATATATATATATATATATATATATATATATAATTTGTTTCTATTAAGCGAATTTTACGATTACATCATTGACGGTACGCATAAATGTTTATTAGTTTTATATATTTATTTACATAGATTACGATATGGCTTAAATAGTATGTATTTAAAAATAAGACGAAATAATAATTTTAGAATTAGTATAAAAGTTATTGCATTAAAAAATATAGGTATAGTTATTTTTTATACAAAGATACTAATTTCGTCAAAGCGAATATTAACATTATATAGATTAATACTTTTGCGTAGATTAGTCTAGTATTTGATAAAATATTTCCTTTGATCTATTTTAGTTAAGATCTTAAAAGCAATGAATACAACTTTTGAGATTAAATCGTTACGTAAATCAACAAGAATTGTCTTCGATCATATGAGAGGAATTCGTAGGTTTCGTAAATCTTCTTATATAAATATATAGCATCGACTGACTGATCAGGAGATCTTCGACTCTACAGGTCCGATTGACTTGAAGATTAGTACTCACTAGTACGGATTTTAGTAAATCCTATCCAAAATATATTTTTTATCATCTAGAATTTGGAAAATAAATTTTTAACTAAATAAAAAAAAATTAAGGGTATGAATTTAATGCAAATTATCTTTCATCACGTAAAGCATTATACATACACACTGTCCAATATAAACACTCAGTGGCGGTAGACCGAATTTAAAGCTTTGAACTTTAGTCCCACGATCCATATTTTCTATCAACTGGACCATAGGCTCACCTTGGTTTCCAAATGTAAATTTTAATGAATTTGCCATCCTGCTTTAGAAATATGGGTTCTGAGTGGCTTCTTTAATGATATTTTTGAGAGAGTATGTTTTTGAGTGTTTTGCGTAAAATATGAAGCAGCATAACATGTATACATATCAATACATATGACATACTCGTAAATGTTACTAATCAATACAAAATGAAATTAATATTGGTCGACTGTCGTTTGTGCATAATAATAGTATTTATAACCGCGGCACGGTTTAAATAAAATATAAAGAGCGGAGTGGAAACTTGTGTATGGATTCAAGGTTGCGATGAAAAATTGATAAGGTCAAATTATCTATACTTATTTCATGATATGACATTATGTCTCTTCTCCTGATATAATAATACAAATTGAATTTGAAAATGAGATTTCCATTTGGAGACATGTCACACGGATCGTAGGTTCAAATTCAGGCAAGTATTAATGAGTTTTTCAATCGCTTGTTAGTCGTAACTAAGACAATAAAGGCGAAAGTTAGTTTGTTTATTTGTTAGTTACGCTTTCACGTCTTAACTACTCAACCGATCATCATGAAATTTTGTATACACGTGGTTAGGGATATAGGAAAGGAATCCTCTCCTTTCCTAACCTCCCTTTCAAACTAATATTTATATTATTAATTATGTGGCAAGCAATGATAGAAAACTATCGTAAGGGAACCTGCGAACTGTTTTCTAAATAGTATTTTTAAGTTATTTATTTCCATTAAATCGCAATGTAAAAGAAGCGAATTAAGTTCTAAATCGGTCTTCTAATAGGATGAAAGGTTGCCCAGCAGCGAGAGATTTACTTTTTTATTAAAAGAGCTTATAGAATTTACCGTCGAGATTTCGTCTAATAGTGTTGAATGATCCGTATGTAAATATTCAACATTAAGTAATACGAAAAAAGTTATAATACTAAGTATAAAATTATATCTATATATATCTTTTTAACTCTTAAACAACTAGCAAAAATCAATGCAATTGACACCAAATATTGTTTCTATTAGATATACAACTGCGGTCGTCTTTTTTATAAAATATATAAAAATGAAATGGTAACATTATTATATAGAATTGATTTATTTATAAAACTATCACCGAACTTACTTATATTACAATATTATTAATGGGAAATGATTGTATTAGGATAATTACAGTTGACATCAAACAAATTACAAATGAATATAATATACAGTTGTTATACAAAGTCAAATTTAAAATAGTCTCTCCTGGTTCCCACCCGACGCAAAGCTGCCCATAATGCAGGCTGCATTCCCACGCTGTACGGCAATGGACAACCTCTTGGCCAGGTAGGACCCGGAGTGACTGTCAAATCCCCAATATTATTATATTATAAAAAGAAAAAAAAACTTTCTAAACAAATCAAGTAAGGTTAAAATAGAGGTGTGGCGTGAAGCGGCTAATAAAAATATGTATAAGATATTTTTTTTTTAAATAACGAATATTTTAGAAAGTGAGTGTACATTTTTATATTTTTATTCAAATTATATGCTTTTTATGTAAATTAGACTGATGGAATATTACCCTTATACATATATTTATGAAACTCAAACTAGATATGTCACTACAAAGAGACAATATGAATCTGAACGACATGGGTTGTCTGTCCAACTTTGGTTTACTTATAGGCTGTTATATCAACATCTACATTGGGTGTCCTTAAGTACTTACCATTCTTATGGTATAACTAGAATAATACAGAAATCGTTTTTATAAAATATTGTTTATTTTGTCATAGAATGTAATCAAACCAAAGCCGAAAAATTTAATGAAACGTAGGCATGTCACAATTTGAAGGAAATAAAAAACGCATGTAAACGTGCGGTATATTTATAATCCTTAACACGTTTGTACAAAGGTTGCCTGTCAATACAAAAATTTTAATAAAACTGTAATACGTGCTAAATAATTTAGGGCAGCTTAACATGAAGTGTGATTACGGAATCGATATTACTCATTCAACGTTTAATGTAATTGTCGACTAAAAGTAAAAGACGAGTTTACGAATAAATTTATCAAAGATGGCGGCAAATATTTTGACGGGTGTCGTTAAGCACCGACCGAGGCAAGTTTCAGCATTTAGAAAATTACGCTTTGGTGGCTGAAATATAAATATAAGATTGAAGTGCTCTCTGAGGTAAGCTTTTGATAAAGTTCGAATATTCAGGTTTTGCGACTTTCTATACACCAGGTATATAATTAATAATGTTCAGCAATTTAGTTAATTAAAACTACACTGTGTATAGAGATTCGTATTTATTTCTATATTTTATAAGCGTGGAGTATTATGCTATTATGAATTAATGTACAATCCAATAATGAAATACTGCTTTCGTTTAAAAGTAAACTATAAATCAAGCTATTGCAGTTGTAAATTGCAATTGCAATTTTTATTGTTGACTATATTTTATGGGTGTATTTATTTTAAAAAAAAATCATTGTATGTATCGTAATGATAGAGATATAGTTTTATTTTGTATACAGTGTAATAAACAGTGAAACTGGAAGACATATTTGCTTTTACACGTCTGAATTCGTAAAAAAAACGATTATACTAAAAAAACGCATATAATATATGAATAATATTAAAAAAGTTTTTAAAATGTAAGCTTATATTTAATCATTCTAAGTTGTATTCAATTAAACATACGACTAAATCTGTTCATCAGTACTGTTGATACTCTGGTGGTAGAGCTTTTTGCAAGCTCGTCTGAGTAAGTGCCACCCTCTCATCAGATATTCTACCTGATGAGCCGGTTGGCGTGGTTGGTAGATACTTGCCTTTCACGCCGAAGATTGTGGGTTCGATTCCCACCCAGGACAGACATTTGTGTGCATGAACATGTCTGTTTGTCCTGAGTCTGGGTGTAATTATCTATATAAGTATGTATTTACAAAAAGAAAAGTAGTATATGTAGTATATCAGTTGTCTGGTTTCCATAGCACAAGCTTTGTACAAGCTTAATTTGGGATCAGATGGCCGTGTGTGAAAAATGTCCCAGGATATTATTATTATTACCACAAAACAACAGTACTCCGAGTGAGGCACAAGGGACATAACATCTTAGTTCCCAAGTTTAGGTGGAGCATTGGTAATGTAAGCGATGGTTAACATTTCTTACAATGCCAATGTCTATGGGCGTTGGTGATCAGGTGGCTCATATGTTCATCCGCCTCCCTATTCTATAAAAAAAAAAGAATATAGTCGTAAAATTTCAGAATTGGCTTAAATTCTTTTACAAGATTTGCCTTACACCTGATTTATATCAAGTTTCAAATTTCAGCCAGATTCAAATTTGATAATTTACAAGGCGATATGTTCTAGTGGCTTGAACACGTAGCAGAAAATCTTAACCAATTCTTAAAAATTAAATGTAGGTTCAAACCCGTTCGAGTACTACCGAGTTTTCATATGCTTCTAATTCATCTTGTGCTCGATGATAGAAAACATGCGTGCATTGCATTTGTCCCCTATTTAAATATCGGAGCAGAGTAAGCTTATTTTTTTAATGGGAGAGGAGGGTTTGCTCAACTGTGGAACTTTGACTGCTGTAGTATACCATTACATAAATGCGAAAATATATAAATAACGAATAATCAAAGGTAACGCGTTTATAAGTATTAGTATAATTAACTTTATATTGCAATATATGTATGTACCCCTACACATCGACATTACATCCTTTCGCACGTAGCGTTTTGCTTCCTCATTTCTCATGGCGCACAGCGAAAATGTAGAATGTTCTTCCGGCGTCTGTGTTTCCTGAGCATTACAATCTGGGTGTCTTTCAGTAAACAGGCATATTCTAGGCAAATACGTTTTATCTAAGCCTATATCAGCATTTACACTTACAATTCCAATTTACAATCAAGTATTGTGGTAAAGCAATTATATATATGTATATATTAATTTATTTTTGTAACTAACTATCATCTACAGTTTTCAAAGCTAGCTTTTGTGTCGGGATCGATACAATTCATTACGTATATTTATATTGACCGAGCAGTAATTTGTTTCGGTCTGACCGAGTGAATTACCCCTTTCTTGAAAAATTCATTAAGCTGTCGGTTTCTGTAGAAAAATACAATATATCAAGTATAGGTTGGAATAAGTAGCGCATTCTTTTTACATACCACGAATTTTGCCCAGAATAAAAAACATATAACACTTCTTTACGCAATCACGTTCATATTACAAATGATGGCAATCTATATCATTTTATGTATATAAATAATTCAAAAACAATGTATGTTATACTTAAAACCATTTGCAGAAATAACGACGGGGTTGTTTTTAGTGAACATTGCCACATGGCAAAACCTCTTGAGACAGATCTGGATATTTTGTTTTTTATTCTGTCTCAGTTTTCTAGAGATTCTCGTCATAAGGCAAACTTTCTGCCCGCAAAAAAGAATCTCGATTTCTGTACAATCGTCCTTTCCGTGATTATACTTATTAATAACAATAATTATAATAAAAGTAAATAATATGATCAAAATAATAACATTGTCAACTTTCCATACTGAGAAATAATAATATAATTCTGTAATAAGGCGAGATCTCGAATATTAGATAATATAAAGAAAAACGAATATTATACGTTTTGTCTTGTTTTCGTTTTCTCTTGCATTTTCATTCGTATCGTCTAAATGAAACACGATCGATATTCACTGTGTTATTTTTTTAATTTTATTGAAGGTTTTAATTAATTATTAAGTAACTGCCTCGCAAGGAATGATGAATGTACGTAACTGTCGATGTAATAAACTTTTTATTTATAGGAATTAGATCTCCGTGAAATAAGTGATTAACGTTTTTTTTTAAATTAAATACGACAACTATTGAGTGGACTTTTTTTTAATAAAACATGAATCGTTATACTCGAATAACGATCGGCAAGGTAATAGAAAACACATACAAATATTAGGTATAGTTTTTAAAACAATGTCATGAAGTGTATACAGTTCAAAAGTTAAAACAAGTCATTATAAAACTAACTAAAGTTGTATTGGCAACATATTTCTAGGTATATAGATATATTGGCTTATAAGCTATAAATATATAGAGTGGCTTAAACGACGATCGGGTTCCGTTATATACTTGTTGTGTACTAGTCACTTGAAATAAAGCCATTTGCCCGTCAGTCATTGAACCCAGAAAATAAAGCGTAGACTTGACATTTTAGCTTTCTAGATTTTGACACCAATTTGTAATATTGTGTGATTGTGTAGTATTCGCTACTTTAATAAATAAACAAATATTGACTTTATATTAATCAGATGGACCAGACAAAATTATAAAGAACGCTTGTAGTTTAAAATGGAAATGTTTATTACTTGAATACATAAAAAAATCTTAATAGTTTGGTTTGATTCTACGATCTTCATTATATGACTTAAATCAGTTGCGTAAACTGAAAGTAGGAACATTCAGAAACGTTAATTAAGTACTCGCTCTAAAAGTTACTCTTGAAAGCCTTACAAAGTCACGCTCAATTATATATTGTAAATAGTAAAGAGTTGTGAGTACGAATTCTATGAGAAAACATACATGTTACGTCTACATAGGACCGTCTTTTGAAGACTTACAATCGATATCGATATCGTTGGTAAAGCATTTTTAGAAACGAATTTCAAAACTTGACTCCTTGTGTTCATATTTAGTTTTTATTTTTAAATAAATAGTTAGGCGGATATGCAAATGGACCACCTAATGATAAATGGCCACCGCCTATAGACATTGACACTATAAGAAAAATTAACCATCTTACGTCGCCAATGTACCACCTTAGGAACTAAGATGTTATGTCCTTTGTGCCTCTTATAATGGCTCACTCACCCTTCGAACTGAAACACAACAACACCAAGTTTGGCGGTAGAATATCTGATGAGTGGGTGGTACCTACCCAGACGGGCGTGCACAAAGCCTTCAACCAATTAGAATTGTATTTTCACAAAATAAGCAGCCTGGAGTTATTCTAATGTTAAATATTTTCTATATTACTGATATTTCTAAATAAGACAGTAGTAGTATCGGTAGATACAAGTACATTTATCTCACTAAACAGTTATTTAAGATTAAATGGAATATATGTTGACTAAGTAGTAAACATGAGTATTGATTGTTATTCCTATATAGAAGTATATTGTGCCAAGAGTAATATAAATGGGTTGTACCTAAGACAACCCTTTTTTTTGTTCGCATACCAACACGTTCTCTTGCGGAATTCTTCAACGAAACGTTCATTTAGATATTCCGAGAACTTTTTCTTGTTTTTGGGAGTTCGTGGTGATATTTATTGTAAGTTTGGTTATTTCTGAATTGAAAATGGTTATTTGCTTTGGAATAGCGAAATAATGTATTCAATAAGTTGAGTTGAGGTGACCTATTGGTTAAAACACGTGATTTTAACCCGAGATTTCGGGTTCAGATTCGGTCAAGTATACCTGAATTTATCCATAATTAATGTTTATAATTAATGTCGTGCTCGGCGTTGACGGAAAATTTTGCTAGAAAACATGTGTATCTATCGACCCACACTGTAGCAGTGTTGTGTAATAAGCTCCAAATTACAACCAACTTCAAAAATGAGAGGAGGCCTTAGGTCAGCAGTGGGGCATTTAAAGTTGTTACTTAACTTTTTACAATTTTCAAACCTATATTGGCAAAATAACCTCCAAAACTTCTCATTCAGCAATTTTTTTCAGCAATTTACAGTTTATAAAGTATGAGTTTATAAATTATATAAAAAAATAACAAAAAAATGTTCGTTCTTAATATAGAAACTATATTGATAAATAATATATAGATAAAATACGTGCTTAAGAAATTCTTGTTGTGCATAACAACTATGTCGTAAGTTTCTTAACATCCTTAATATGTTTCCTTTTCATTCCCACTCTCTTTTACCTTCACCCTCTTGAACGTAAAACATTTTAGAACTTTGTTTATTTCACCTTTTCACAATAATTCTCTACAGTTATTCTTTTTTTTAAATAATTAATACATCTGAGTTTATAAACATTCTCATGGAATCTAATCTAATATATTATTAATTTGTGGCTACTCTTAGCTCTATAATGAAATGGCTTATTGCTATATGCTATGGCTTTTTGTATATCATAATAGTTTCTGTGACCACATTTTTAATTTTTTTTAGCACTAGAACTTTATAAAGTCTTTAAAAGTAAAGAAAACAAGGTAACAAAGAACGACTTTTGCAACCTTTAACCTTCAAAATGTTGACGCGCGTACTCAAAATTTTATGAGATTATTGAGGTACCTTACAGATTATCAAAGTAAAGTTGTTTTCTACTTATAAAGTTTTATAGCTATATAATTTCAATACTGTAAAATTGAAATAAACTCATAGAATATGTATTACGATTTAATTTTTGTGTGGGTTATTCAATACTTGTGAAGCCGGGAAGGGAAGCTGGTATACGTAATTATTAAAGAGAAAAGTTAAAAGATCACGCTTACATGACTTTGAGTCATGCCTCGGATTTTATGTGCCGGAAACTGTCGTCTGCGTTATTCCTATCGTTTAAATATAGAGTTTAAATCTTTGAACATTATTTAGTATAAACAACGAGTTCCAATTCTTAGTGACCGTTACTATTATGTTCTAGACAAGTATAAGGTCGTATGAGATCGTGCGACTCACAGATGTCGGGTAGAGATGGCGCGGGATCAATATCTCTGCCATGAATAATTAAGATGGATGAGCCACTTTTTAGCGCTCCCTAGCTTTATCATCTTGATTAGAAAACAGATTTCTTTTAAGAAAACCGGTATGAATTTGTCTGCGTTTTGTTGTCGATTTTTTTTAATGCAGTTTTCTTTTTATTTTATTTTTTTACTTTTCGCATAAACTATTTAGTTATGTACAAATATATTGAATAGTACATAAGCAATAAGAATTTGGTTTTATTTTATTGTATTGCAATCTATTTTACCTTACTTAAGTAATACTATAAGACTCAGTTCAACAGTTATAGAACTGGATGTTAGTTAAAATTTTCTGTCTTTATTGATGTTTTTGATTCCATTAAATAAAGACCAGTAATTTAAAAAAATGTCTGGTTCTTACACAGTTATTTATAACTTAATAAAGTTAAAGTATGTTGGTGATAATTCTAAATTTCAATTTTCTATTATTTTTTTGATAAAGGTTCATGTACGTCGTAAAACAAATGTCGTAACACGATACAGTTTTTGGTCAGGTTTTATAGCGATTTGGTATGACAGCTTTTATTAAAATCTGCCACTGCCTTTATTAAATATATTTTGTATTGCTAGATATTTAAAAGTACTTGTTAAAATTAAATAAAGGTCTGACCTTGACCTTACTTCAAAACACCTATTAGCATAAATATAAGTATAAAGATTCAATTTATAACTCAATATTACAGTAACTTGGTAACAATATTTTTATTTTATAATATATTTATTTTCTCCATTCTGTAGGATTTATATTATGACATATTATTCATAATTGTTTTAAATTTAATTAACATAATGTACTTTTACAAATAAATGTAGTGAGAAAAATCATTACGCATATTTTTGTAAGTTTCTTTAATAAGATATATATATATATATAGCTTATTAAAGAATAATATCTGATGAGTGGTTGGTATATATATATATTTATAGAATAGGAAGGCGGACGAGCATATGGGCCACCTGATGGTAAGTGGTCACCAACGCCCATAGACATTGGCATTGTAAGAAATGTTAACCATCGCTTACATCACCAATGCGCCACCAACCTTGGGAACTAATAATAATAATATCTTTATTTTTCAGGCAACAGGGTAACAACTTTTGGTACATAATAAACATAACATTAAATAGTATACATTAATAATTAGAATCACAATTACACTCACAATCACAAAATAATAATAATTAAAATATATAAGAATTAAAAATGAGCTAATTATATGACATAAAAAAGAGCAAATCATACGTTGATATAAAATAAAATAGGAAATTAAAATAGGAAATTACATTGATCGTGTATGAGGCACATGAACCAGAGTATTACATAGCCTTCTGGATCATCCACCTCATCTTATAGCAGTTCATATCACTTGCAATAATCCTTAGGATAGTGTTGGAACTGTCTCTGATTCTACGTATCATAGATGCAGATCTTTTCCTAATGATCGCATAGAAATCATCTGTCCGTGCTTGTGCAAACATTTCTGAGGCAATACAGAAACGGGGCAGACCCAACAGTATCCTAAAACCATTATTATATTGAACACGAAGAGCGTTGAGCGATTTTTGAGTGTAAGATGTCCAAAGACTGCATGAGTAGAAGGTTTGGCAGTACGCCTAGCGTAATTTTTGAAAGTTCGCTACAGCGCGCAAACCTTCTAGCCAACATATTACATCTAATCGCCAACGCTCTTCGCTCTAAGATGTTATGTCCCTTGTGCCTGTAATTACACTTAAAAGTACTGCTGTTTTGTGGTAGAATATCTGATGAGTGGTTGGTACCTACCCAGACGAGCTTGCACTAAGCTCTACCAGTAAATATAGAAATGTTGTTATTTTGAATTATTATAAAAATATATATTTCACTATCATTATATTACTATTTCAGTGATAGCTATATATTTTTTAAATTTGTAATCTGCGGAAAGTGGAACACCATTAAATTTCGAAATAGCTGGATCAAATTAACGCTTGACGCGTTTCTGATTTCGCCTCCCCGTTTCCCTTTATTTCATTTTATGTTCATTTAATGTCCAACATAATTATGTTAAATAAGTAATTTGGTGATATATTTCAATTCTTAGGCAAATCGACGAGTTAAATCATTTATTACAACATTACGTAAGGTAACAGTCCTATTGAAGAGAGGGCTTGGAGCTTATTCCACCACGTTGTTCGATTGCGGGTTTGTCGATATGTCAGAATTTTACCTAAAACATGCAGACTTCCTTACGATGTTTTCCTTTTCTGTCGTGCACTGTACAGTATAGCACTGAAAACTCAGTGGCGCTTGCTCGGATTTAAACCCTTGTTTTCAGTTAAGAGTATTCTGTCCACTGAACCACTTTGACTTATTTTTTGTAGTAGTAAAAATGTAATGCTTATATATATAAAAATATCATGATTTTTATTATGCATTATTGTTAAACAATTTTAATAATCAGAGGCCAACCAGCTAAAATTATTTTGTTGCTGGTAAAGATAAATTGGATAAGGTCACTAAAATATTCGTTTGACACACTTTAGGGTTCGTTTATTAAAAACTATCGACCCGCTGCTCCGCTTCCATTTTTAGAATAAAACAGCGCCTGTGATCATTTTGTTGAGGTACCCTTTCTAACATTATAACATTCAAGATTTTATTTATGTTTTATATTCTTCTTGACTATTAAATAACAATTAAGACTATTAAATAACAATTTAAATTATATAATGGATTATGAACTGCACGTTTCACTGCAGTAGGGAATAATTACAGTACTAAATCATGATATATGATTTACTAGCAAGTTTTTAACAGTTTTTATAAAAACATAATTTGTTACAATTATAATTTGCATTGAATATTATTATAAGCACTGGGGTCTAAAAATATTATTATAGAAAATAAAATAAAAATATATGAATATTTTTTAACTGGTGGTAGGACCTTTACTGGTGGTAGGGCCTTGTGCAAGCTCGTCTGGGTAGGTACCACCTACTCGTCAGATATTCTACCGCAAAACAGCAGTACTTGATATTATTGTGTTCCGGTTTGAAGAGTGAGCGAGCCAGTATAATTATACCTAAAATAAATAAAATAAAATAAGGCACAACGTACATAACATCTTAATTTCCAAGGCGAATTCGAATTCCATTGGCGAATGCTTAAGTTATAAAAGAAACCTATGTTCCAAATTACAGCTTTCTCAGTAGTTTTGGCTGAGCATACATAAAAGCTTTATTAATCGTTGTTTTTCATACTAATACATAAATATAATTATGTATCATTAATACATGTATATGATTGATAAAAAAGATTAATTGCTGAGTTTCTTGAAGTTTCTCGGTTCATTCCGAAACCATAGTTACGTTAAATCAATTCTTGTAAATTGACATGACGCAAAAGTGCTTGTAAGAAAGAGAGATGTGTATCATCAAGTAGCTTGCAATTATAGTAATTAAAGACATAGTGCTATTTATATCACAAAATGTATATTTAAAATAAACGAATGAATAAATGTATTTTCAAATATAATAATATCTGACCTATGATTTGTACATTCGCTATTTCTGGTTTTTATTTGTATATGTATAACGCTTCAATGTAAATAAATATATACCTCACCTCAACAATTCACGGAGGGCCGAGTATATACTCTACCTTTAACGTAACACTACTGCTATAAATTCTGTTAGATTAGTTAATCCTTCGATCCATTATTCCATTAAGTTCCCACCTTCCGATCAATCCAATCACTTTTATGTAATCCAATATACTTACATATGTTATATCGAAACAAGTACAATATAAATTTTTCCATCTACAATTCTTTAGTTCCTCTAAAATGGTTTTTTTAGCTCATTAACCGTTCAGACCATTCTATGTATATATTTATGTAAAATCATTCGATCATCGCAACAATGTAGATTCATATGATTTATATTTTCGACAATGATACTGTACATGTAACTTATTTTATAGAATACATTATTTAATTTTAAAACTCAGAAAATTCAAGACCTTCAAATAATATTGAGTATTTAAAAGAAATATCCGTCTGGAGTTTTGTCCAGTGAGAATTTGGTGCCAGTGACCAGTGAGAATTGGTGGGAATTATTAATATTTTCAATGTTATTTTAAAATGTTTTTTTATTATATATTTATATATCTTTTATAGAAAGAACCGGAGTCACCGACATAGCTTGCAAAATTAGTAGGCTGAAGTGGCAGTGGGCTGGTTACGTATGTCGTAGGACCGATGGCCGTTGGAGCAGACGAGTCTTAGAGTGGAGACCGCGGATCGGCAAACGCAGCGTAGGGCGCCCTCCATCCAGGTGGACCGATGACCTTAAGAAGGTGGCGGGCACCGACTGGATGCGGAAGGCGGAGGACAGGGAGCTTTGGCGCACCTTGGGAGAGGCCTATGTTCAGCAGTGGACAAAATGATTGGCTGTTGATGATGATGATGATGATGATATCTTTTATACCAGCATATTAAATATAATTATACATAAATTATTTTTATATATACTCGTTTTTCTTTTTTTATTTAAGAAGTAATAGAAAAATAAAAAAAAACAAGTTGTTTATCAAAAAATAGTAAGATTTACTTTCAGAAAAAATATTTTATTACATTATTCAACCATCTAATGGATACTTTTTTTAATATTTTAATAAAATAAAAGAAAAACAATCAACGGCAATTCCACCAACCAAAAACTTAAAGAAATATAAATAGTCTGTCCATTTCGAAAGAGGTAATTATTTCATTATGTTTTTATTACTGAATTTAAATTTCAAGTCGTGCGAAGCTATTAGCGGCGTAATATATTTTTTAATTAATAACCTTTTCAGCTTTGTATTTAAAATTAATTTACATCGTATCAAATAAAAGTAAAAAATTTGAAACAGTGTACACATAATATATAAAAAATCTTCAGCGTATATATGTATATTTAAAAAATAAATTAAATTAATATTACATTGATTACATTCATAATAGAAAATATTTATTGGTTAGGCCGTCCATTCATTAACATACAAATACATATGTAATAATATATTAATCTATATATACTTCTGATAAAAACGATTTATTTAACTCTACATCCCGAGCTGTTAGAAGTTTCACATAGGAATGTCATAATTGGTTTTTGAATACGATCTTAGCTCGGAAGAAAAGAGTTCTTCATGCTATTGGGCTAATTAAGTTAATAATTAAGTAAGAGGGGGGAACCAGGTGTTAGGTACTGTATGTTCCTTTCTGTACACCTGAAATGTGCTTGCAATCTTCATGATAATCGGTTGTTAACAAATAAACAAATTCACTTTCGTAGGAAGACGTCTCTAAAACTGAAGTCTTTATTTAGTTATTGATTATAAAGAAATTTACGCATACATAGGTATTTGAATCGGCTTACAATCAGCGAAGATATTAAAAAACATACACAAACAAGGGCGACCTTCTTCGTGACGAAGTCAAGTAAAAACTATTAAAATTAACTTATCTATTGAAAATCAACATACTGCTGGCTTTGTATTTTAGGTTGTCATATATTTTATCGCGCTGAATGAGAAAGTACGGACTGAATAAATATTTTATATTTATTTAGTCAGAATTCATCCATATTCCATACTTAATGCAGATTCGTTCGCTTGTCACGGGTTTAAACAGTATTTTTTTTTTTGTCAATATTTCATGATTAAGAGAATATTTTGAAATGAGTCTTAAAAGCTTAAAGTATAATGGAGCTTTTACATATGCTGTAAATAAAGTTTGTATTATCTATTAATGGCATATTTGTAATTTATATTATCAATATTTAAAATATATTAATAATGGAATAGTTAAATTGAGTGTTGGTGGCTTAAAAATATAAGATAATTTAGTCAGTTAAACAAAATACATAGTAAGCAAATACTAATATTCATAGTAAATATTTCCTAGCTTGTTTAAAACGACGGAGCAAGGAAGATTTAAAAGGACGTGCTTAGTGCTTAGTAGTGGGCTATAAATTATTAATTAATTTTCGCATATAATCTCAGCGCGCGGATGCAAAAGTCATTTTAAATAATTTTTATCATCAATTATAATATTGATTTTATAGGGAATTTCAATCAAATTGCTTGGAATAACATAAATATACATATTTTTAAGGTTTAGTATATACATACTGTCGTGTCTGTCTTTTCGTCTGTTGATTTGTCTTTTAATTAGCAAAGTCAATGAAGTTTTTTTAAATATTTTGTTACAATACCTTAATTGTCTATTATTTTTATTTATCGCTGATTTAGAAACTATAAAGCAAAACTAGCAAATGTTTTTAGTTAGTTTTGTAACATAATTAAGATTTAATTATAGAATTAGAGATATAAATACCGAATGCCGCATTTATAACAATAGTTATCAACGTTGTCGTCGAGTAAATTGGAATGTTTTTGAACGGTGAAATTTTACCTTCTTTCCATTATTTAGTGTTACTCTCTGTTACTGGTAAAATTGCATTCGCGTTTACTTCTTATTTTAATCATGAATAAAACTTCAGCGGATGAGAATTCATTTTTATACAAATACACGTTTGTGGTTTCTAATGTTAGGTAGTATTGTATGTTTAACTTGTCTTCTTAGTTAGTCTCAAACATGTTCTAATGGTTAAAAGTTAAAGCCCAACGTGCTGACTCCGGCAAAACTTCTATTTTAAACTCTCTATTCAAAACTATCGCGTCTGTGTGGAATTGCCTTAAATTTGCATTAAAGGATTTTTCTTCATAATATCGTTGAACCAGCATTACAATGTGTTCTAAAATATCTGTGTCGTTTTGCAGTCCAGGACCTATACTCTATTCGCTCCATGAGATACAATAAGACTCTCATTCAAGGTCATTACATTCAAATTCATTACACTGGCTATATCTTTCTTGTATTCGTGTCAATACATTGATTTCCATTTTCTTATTTAAAACAAAAGCGGAGTCACTGAAAAGTACTTTTCTCCACATTAGGCATACATTATTTTTTAGTTTTGAATGAGCGAGCAAAATCGAATTGATCTACTCGATTATTAGTGGCAACTGAAGCTGTGAGAGACAAGTGCGAATGCTCTTATCCAATTTAGTCTTCTTATGGGTTTAGTGCTATCTGTCACTTGTTGAACTTCCTGTAGCTTGTTCCTTATTCGGATAAAGTCGAAGTACGATTTTTTACTACAGCAATCATCTTAAATTTGTCTTGCGTTTTTTACTTTTTTGCGACCTTGCCCTTAGCGTATCGTAGTCTCCAGTCTGCCGATATTATTTAACATTGCAAAAAATAAAAACTTTGTCACAATGTTTGCGCCACTTTATTGTGAGTGGAACAATTTTCAATTAAAATTACAGCCCTTGAAACCCGAGCTTCACAGAGATCCGGCATTATCACTTGAATTTATTAAGCGATATTAACGTAACGAAACAATTTAAAAATATATTAAGTAGATTTTGCAAAAATCACCGAACTTTCTCTGGATACATATTTGTTAAATTAACTAATCTTAGTTTTCATTAGTAGAACATTATTGCTGCTACTAGGTTTATATTTTTAGTGTCAGTGTATATGTGTCTAGTTAAAAAAAACGACCAAATTAAAGAAACATACTTAGAATGCTTCATTGATCATAAGGATATTTTTTTGAACCCACAAATATAACGTGTAAAGGTGAGCCGAATAATCATTTGAATTTATTTATACTAACCGGTTTTAAGTTGAAAGAGGATTCAAACAAGTGGAAATCGGGATTGTCCAATATTGTTCATGGCTGAAGCTGAAAATACCTTGATATTTACTTACGCATGCCTAAATATGAATAAGTTAAAGGTATATACTGTAGGGTGAAATTAACAGTAGGGTGGTATTTAACAATTTTAAACTTTTATTAGAACTATTAATATGAAATGCCTTTTTTTGAAATTTTTAGTGGCTAACGCATAAGTTGTATAGATTCCAAGATCTCGAGTTTGAGTTGGGTCAGGTATTGGATTTTTCTGCCTAGAACTGCTCAGTAGTACACCAGAATTAAAAAGTTGGCAGTGTTATACTTCCATGCCTCGTAAACGCCGGTCCTGATAACTTGATCGCCATCGTCTTAATCTCGGCGCCTGATCTACTGGGCAGATGGCTAATCTTTAAGTCTTAGTTCATTATTATTTATTTGAATTTGTAAGTAAAGTCATAGTGTATCAATATATTTGACTGCCTCGTTGGTCTACTGGCTTGATGTAAGGCCGCAGACTCGGAGGTCCTGGGTTCAATTCCCAGGTCGGGCCAATAAAACGTTATTGGGTTTTTCTGTCAGAAAATTCTCAGTAGCAACCCGGAGTCTGGAAGTTGGAAGTGTGTACACTCCCGTGCCTCGGAAAGCACGTAAAGCCGTTGGTCCTGCGCCTGAACTCTTTCCGGTCGTGACGAATTGCCGTCCCATCGGATTATGAGAGTTAAGGAATAGAGAGTGCACCTGTGTTTGCGCACACACTTGTGCACTATAATATCTCCTGCGTAGTTGGCTAATCTCTCTTGAGATTGGCCGCCGTGGTCGAAATCGGTCTGGAGGACATTATTATTATTATTATTAATATATTTATTTTTGCAATATAATAAGGTTTTATGGTTACTAAGTTTACGATTCATGAATTTCTACTAATACCGATGGTCTTAAATATAGATTATGGTATATATAATTCAAAATACTTTGGTATGTTTATACATAATTCCCTCAAATAGTTTAATTAAAATATAAATATTTTTAAATTTCTACTATCTAATATTATACTTCTAATATTATAGACGTTTGTAAGGATAGATGGATGGACCTTTGTTACTCTTTCAAGCAAAAATTGTTGAACGGATTTGGGTGAAATTCATAATGGAGAAATTATTAATATATAATTCATGTAGTCTATGAAACCTCTCTGATTATATATTGACCCATGGGGGTGTAGCGCGGTAGTTTTTTAATAATTTAGAGTACAGAATTGTGTTAATCAAAGTATGTTTAGCCACTTTTGTAGCAATTGTATGGATGTATATTTAAATGACAAATCAATAAATAAAATTATGAATACGTCATCAATGTTATATACATCTAGCATATATTTAACATTGTATACGTACGTTCACTCGATAAATGATTTATTTAGAGCTCTGCTGCTGTTAAAGGTCTGCTAAATTGAATCAAATAAACAATGTAGGGTATATGATACCGTACGTGTCGTATCTCTGCGTGACATGTCGAGATGTTATTAATGTTTCTGATTAAAAAAAATCCGTATCTTGCAATTAATTATGTATTGTGTGCGTTTAAAGTTCTTTGGAACTCTGGAGCTTTGCAGATACAGTTATTTACTTTTCATTTGTAAATAATTTGTCGCTATTGATTTAAAAAGTAAATTAAAAAACTGATGTTTTTGATTGTTCATAGTTTTTATTGATTTTAGTATTTATATCATTAGATTTACTCTAATCTTTATTATTAAATTTCAATTCAATATAATATCAAAGTCCAAGTGTATGTCACACTTGGACTTACGTATTCTACTAGCAAAAACTTCGTATTTTTATCTAACGCTTTTTTTTTGTTACAGGTAAATCTAAGGATTGTCAAACCTTTGAATTAGGAAATAATTTTCCATTAAAATAAAAAAGAATATAGCATCAGCATGGAATGACAACAGTTATTTCGGAAATTAAAAAAAAGTGTTTAAAGAGAAAGTATTGAAAAATATCTGTTTCAAGTATAAACAATGATCCATTAACGAAACAATATCCAAACTACTTTTTCTACCAAAAGAAAGTGTCCGCGAAAACTATGTACTTACAAACTTTGCTCATTTCGCGTAATCAAAACTTTTACTATGTAACATTTTCTATATTATACTTTTTATATTTTCACTAGATACTTATATAAGATAATTAACAGCTTACTGCATTAGGCGAAGTTAAAGTGCTCGAAAGAAGAAATTCGTTAAACATATTGGATAAGAAAACATATTCTGATTGGTAAGTAAATTTACACATAATTATACCATTTCTATATTAAATTAAATCTTAATCAATGACATGTAATTATGTATGTTCAGACAATCATAATCCGAATCTATTTGAATTTTCTCTTACATGACTTTAAAATATGAACGTCAGAAAATGAAAACGAGCGTACGTGTATTTCTCTACAAAATTTATACGACATTTCTGTTATGATATATTCACATTAGGCTTATACTTCGAAACCATTTTTGTATTATAAGCTAAATTGAATTAACAATGCGGGTGTGGGGGAAATACGTTAAGTCACATGCATGCATAGATATTAAAAATATATTTAAAGATGGTAGGGGTTTGCGCGAGGTTGTTTGGGTGGGTTTCACCCACTCATTAGTTATTCTACCACCAAAAGGAATACTTAGTATAACTGTGTTCCAATTTACAGTGTGGGTGGGCCACTTGAATTACAGACACGAGGGAAGTAGGTATTAGTTCCCATGGCTTGTGACATGTATGAAATAGATAATATCACTTAGAATGCCAATGTCTACCAGACGTAAGATTTAGGAACATATAATAAAAATAAGAATTTAACTATGGCCAGTAGATAATATTATATATTATCATATGATTTATTTTTTCAGTAAAATTATATTAGATAGATAAAATATACTTTAAACGACGGTATTAGATACTAGTTTTATGGAAATCTACATATTTATATGTTTTCAAAGTTACAAGAGGACAGCAAAACGTATTGTTCTATGAATTTATATATAAATTAGTGTTTGTTTAGAATTTAGATTTTCACGGCCTATTATGAATACTAAATTATTTATTAAGGTATTAAAAAAAATTGGCCATAAAGTCCGATCCACAAATGAGTGAAGCTTAAAAAAGATAATGAAAAATTTAATTAACAATATTATTGAACGTCTTCAGCTGGGAAAATATAAAAAAAGTTAACCCAACAACAAATAGAACTTTTGCATTAAAACATTTTAGTAGAACCTTTTTTTTTACGAAATTTACTATCTTTATTCAACCATGTCAAATTGAATGATCGAAAGCATACGAAGCATTCAAAATATTTCACTCAGTTCGAATGCGATGTAAAACGTTTAATAATAAAATTGCTGCTACGCGAGAATAAACTGTCATAATATAAAACGTTCTCTGCTATTATTTAAATTATGTGCCGGGATGCACAGGTGGGACAGTTATTTAGCGCACACGAATGCCAAAATAAACAATGTTTGCGTTCCTCTCGGCATGAAATTTAACATAAACGGGACTGACAGCTTTTAAATAATTAATTACCAATCGTCTTTAAGATGATATATTGATGAAGTGATATATTACTCCGCGTCCAGACTGTCAGGTTAAGCCGCTTGGAAATTTTGCGTATTTTGCTCAAATTATAATTTGACAAGACATTTGTAACAATTAATATATTCTATATATAATTCCAAAACTCCTATCATTATCACACAATGAAACTAGTAACTAATACGATTATTATTTAATAAAAATAAAAAGTAATTGGTCTGTTATATTTGAATACAATATATGATCATATTATATTGGTAATTTATACTTATAAAATCACTTATTTAACATAAACAATACATTATTTGAGGAATGCAACTATGTGTTTAAAAAGACATTATTGTGCTCAAAACAATTTTAGTAAGTCATTGTTATTAACTGCCATTTACATATAGTCTATTAATTATTATATATGACGATTTCTTCGAAATTTCATTCGGTAGGTACGAAGGCATATTATCGTCTAAACAGTAAAGTGCTTTGAAATGTGTGCCGATAGTTTCACTGTAGCATGGCGCTGAAATTGAAAAAGTCAATTTGTTAGAGCTGTCGCTTTTATGTTGTCTGATAAAAACTAGCGTTTCACACTTGTCACACCAGCAATCTTTCTTCACAAAGAGTACCGCGGCTAATTTGTTAAAGTAGTTAAAGTCATAATTAGTAACGTGAATATTTTACAACACAAAACATATTTTATTTTAATATCAAAGTGTTCAAATTATACAAAAGAACAAAATTATATTTAAGGAATTTATTTAATTATTTCCGACTAAACATCAAGTTCAAAAGCGAAGCGAAGAAATCACACCACACCTCTTATTTTGCAAATATTAAAATGCAATTTAATTATCGGCTACTGGCAGTGCCGGGGTTACGCCGGCGATGGGACGATAAAAGATTATTATAAAAGAGAAAAAAGACTTATTATAAAAGAGGTCTTTATTAGGTGAACTTTAAAGAGGTATTTTGGTCTTTTTATATCCTTAAATCGTAATTTCACAAAATTATTTTTTAGTGTATTGGGAAACGACCCACTCCTTCAAATTTCAAGTCTCTATGTGCAATAGTTTGAGTTTTGTGTTTGTTGCTAGTCCTTTTATTTATGGCTGTTTATATTGGTTTTATGTAAAGCCCCGTTCAATTACAAAACTACAATTAATTGAGCTAAAAATTACTTTTATTGTTACATAAATCAATTATATTCAACAAACATAATATTTCAATTTGTCTTGTTAATAACGAACTAGACCAATAGCGGGTATTGACCTTAATTATTACAAGAGAGTTGCCAACGTATTGTGTTTTAGTATTATGCAAGGCAAATGTACATTGCGTGCGTTCACAAAAAAATACAATCAAAGTCAATATAAACTTTACTCGAATAGGTTTTTATAAGTTTTTTTTGTTATTTCTAGTTATTTACAATGATTAATTAAAATCAAAGCTGCCACCTGTTCGGAATTTAGATTTGGCTAAAACTGGCAGGAAACTCAATAGTTACAATAATACTTTAAAAAATATTTGTCTGTTTGAATTACGAACAACGAATGTTACTTCCGCGTAAATTTGTCCTCTGTATAAATAATGAAATTTAATTTCAATGTGATAACCGAGATTTCGATATGGTCACGATCGTGTGAAATTTGGTTCTTTTTACCTACGTAATTTAAAAGCTGAAAAGAAAATCTTATTAATTATATAAAAAAAATATATTTTTTAGGAAAACACTTAAAGAGCAAAGCCTTGTCTATATACAAAATTTAATCCAGATCGTTAAAGCCGTTTCCGAGAAACATAAGGTAACCATACAAGAATTCCTGAATATTGTAAGATATTGATATCATTTTTGTAGTTTTCAGAGTACACATACAGTGTATAATAAATAGCCTGAATATTGAGCAAACATGTTATTCAATCTCTCAGTCAGTCTTTAAAGTAATAAAGAATCCAAAGCAAATCTTTAAGATTTTTTTTATTAGCTAACATACTAAAGTACTATTCTATAATATACTGTTTTAATAAGATAATTTATGGGTTTGCTTGTAAATCTCATTCGGAAAATCTATGACATTATGTTATCAAAGCAAAGTAATTTGATTACTCTTCAAATATTTATGCCACGACCCATGAGAATACGCGATGAGGATAAAAAATGTGAAGATGTATCTTGTATATTACCAAATACAGTATACCATTATGTTTAATCTGTTGTTTCTCATACATATTTCACTTTATCAAAATTCAAAATTATAAACACGGCGCAGCAAATATTCTTGTTGTATATCTAAGATCTAATATGTCCAAGGTATCTTAACAATAGACATTTCAAAGGAATAGAATATCGCAGTCTTTGATATTGGATTTGATGTTTACGCCGCACTATTGTTTTCCTATCTCCGAATGTTGAGCTCATCATTGTTTTAATCTTTAAGTCTAATTTATTGTGCGTGACGCATGTATAACAATAACGATACCAATAATTATTCTATTTTCTTTTAAATTAATTTACATATTCTTTCCTCAAGGTAATACGGAATATTAATGTTATATTTTATTTTGAATTTGCTTAGATTTTGTTAATTGAACTGATCAGTTCTTACAATGAATAATGAATTGAAGCGAAGAGTTTATTGCCACTATAAAGCAGTTAGTATGTCCTCTGGCGAAGTCTTCTTCAATTAATATTGTATTTTTAGAGCATCTAATTCGGAAATCGCATGATCGTCAACAGATAAATAAGACTGTGTAAGCTACACATTCATATGGTTCTGTATCAAATACACCACATACAAGGCTAAGTATTCAGAATTGCAGATTTTAGAAAATTAGTTTTATATGATTAAAAAAAAATGTTAAATTTTTGACAGTCATTTTCAATGAACATGCTCTTTATTATATTTACTTATAATAAATCTTGCAGAATAACAATTTCAAATTTAGACCAGAGAAATCAGTTATTAAAATTCCAAAGTGTAGTTTCTATTTTTGATATAATACGATAAAAAAATGATAGTCAAATGTTGCCAGCATTTTAATAATTTCAACTGAATTTTATATTCGATATTTATATGAATTGATTGCAATAAATTAAAAATATTCAACTCAATGCTTAAATAAGAATAGTCAAATCCCATTTTAGAAGAAATATATTTACTAATAAACTTAGAGTATTGTAACTATTATTCACGGGTAAAGGCATAAAAAAATCGATCTGTGCAAATCAATCACATGGTTTTTCATATATTTGCGTAATGATATTCTTTTCAATATATATTTCAATATATTTATATTTTTCACGTCAAAAGTACTATCCCGTTCCGTTGGAATTTAACCTCCTATCCTTTTTGGGACTTTAACCAATAACGTTTCTTGCAATGAATTAAGAACACTGTGTTAATTGTAAATATACAATCCAGTTCCAATCTGGTTGAATTTCAAAGCCTAAACGAATACTTCGCAGCCTGAATAAAATAAATAAAAGTATTAAATAGAGATACATTTTTTTTGATAGTCTGACTAGTATATGGGCCACTTGATGTTAAGTGGTCACCAACATCCATAGACATTGGCAATGTAAGAAATGTAAACCATCGCTTACATCGCCAATGCGCCACCAACCTTGGGAACTAAGATGTTATGACCCTTGTGCTATAATAATTACAATGACTCACTCACCAATCAAACTGGAACAGAACAATATCAAGTACATAAAAATATCTGATGAGTGGGTGGTACCTACCCAGATGAGCTTGCACAGAGCCCTACCACCAGTATAAAATATTAAAAAATACGTCAAGAATCTGATGATTGGATTAATCTTAACTAATTTTATAAATGCAAAATAATTTTGTTTCTAATACTTTCACGTCTTATGTACAGAACCGATCATAATAGAATTTTACATAACTGTTGTGAGGGATACAGAAAAGGACATAGGGTACCAACATCACACGCGAGCGATGGTGTGGGTGGAAACTAGTATCTAATAATCAGCCAAAGTATCACTAATCTAATACTTTTTTATATCGTGTTCATTATAACTGACAATTTGTGGTTATTAAACTTTCAATCATATACTACAAAATTATGCTGGATATATAAAAACGCTTATAAAATGTTTTTTTTTTCTGCAGATTCTTAGTTTTATTAATAAAGAATTTTCCTTTCTATTTGACGGTATTATTATATATTAATGTAGGAATGTTCTTTAAAATATTCTTGACCTTAATATATAATATATATTATAACTTCCTAATCATTACCTAAACACTGCTTACCTGCCACAATTATGTTTTTTAAAAATGGAATGAAGAACTCAATTGAGTGCTCACTAACAATCAACGAGAACGTGCAAGTTTCATCTAAGCGAATTTAAACGAATTGGTTGATAAAAAATCCTAACTATGTAACAAAACTTGACATATATGGCAATAATTTATAAAATTATTATAAGTTTAATACATTTTTTTAATTAAATAATAGAATTATAAAGATTGTTGAAAAGGGAATATATTGTAACGACTACTTAATTTTTCTTTGGCTTTATGTATTTAATAACTTGTTTTATAGAGGAATTGTGTAACTCTAAAAATTTGTATTGGAACAGATGCCCGGTTACGCGTTCTTGGATATAAATAGTGATCGATTTGGCGTGCGAATTGACGATACGATGAAGTGCCACGATCTACAGCTTGACTTTAGACGCGTGGTCGTGACGCTATCGTAGATGTATCAATGTCTCTTTATATAAAACGTAACAATATAAGATGTATATGATACCATAGTTATTTTAAGGAGTAATTTTAAATACATACTTACATTAAAAATATTATGTAACGTTATTTGTATTTATTAGTCACATGTTCTGATACAACAAAATTACGTTGTAGTTGAAACGAGTGCACAGTTAAAACTCGTTCATGGTCAAAACAACAAGTCAAAGGCACGTTCAATGGTGATATAACATCAAAACGGCCTATAGGAAAGGCCACACAGCATCTCTATCTCTTGCATCTACGTAACTCCGCTGATGAAACGAACGGTTTGCGGGGTGAAAACCCTTTAGCGGACGCATTATAACATAAGAGACTCGAAGCCGACAAGGTAAATAGGAATTAAGATAGAGGATTCAAGGGCTAGAATCGTAGGTGGAGTACGCCGTAAAGCGGTATGTTCGTCCTGCTCGCTCGGGGCCCTAGGCTGCGACGCGCAGCGACGCTTCACGGCTCCAGTCGCGGTCTGCCGGCCGTCGCGACGCTCGGGGTCGCTCCGCCGCGCCGCCTACCGGCCTGCTTTTCGTGTATCATGTGGGAAACGTGAAATGCACTGCTGACTGTCAGTTACCTGTGTTGCCGCTCGCTCGGCATTAACCTAATATATCGGCTCTACCATATGCGTAGGACTCCGTGACTGGTCACGCTCCCTTTATTCGTTCTATCGCGTTCCGCTCTAACTATATAGTGCAGTGTGCCACAGAGGCATTGTTTTATGTTTTAAGAGCCCTTTAATTTTATATTTTCAGAGTATGTAAATTTCTATAATGTTAACGCTACAAGCGTTCTGTTAGTGAGTGGTTATAACGTTACTGTGTTATCGTTTCACTTATGGATTAAGTTTGTTTAAGTTTATAAAAGTATTATAAATTATTTTGCACAACGCGATCAACGTTACGATACATAAGATAACAGTTTAATCTGATAATCATGCGGTAAAACATTCATTAGCACTCGACTCATCATGAGGTAAAGGTGTGACGAATGTGTAAAATTGAATTGAAAAAAAATCAAAAATAATTTATATAACGAGAATAGTTTATCAAATAAATAAGCAAAAGAGGATATGCTTTGCCGGATACTTCATTTATCGACAACTTGTTGAATGTTTGTAAACACCAAATTTTTTTATAACCTGCAGTCTTAAATCGATTAAAGATAAAAATTAAATATACAAATAAAACTAATCTAATTATAAAATCATTGATTACAAAATTAAACACTATCACAGCAATCTTTACGTTGTATATTCCGGTTCGTGGTTGAAACATAAGAGTTCACAATACACCAAGATCGGTCACTGTTGACGTATTAATAGTTTATTTTAACAATTATTATTGGAGCAACAGTACCATAACTAGTTCCTAAACAATATTTATTTAATTTTAAGTATTTATATTTAGCTTAAAGAATACATTGCGTTTGGTGATGATATTAATGAAAACGAGAATTAATAATAATATTTACTTCAAAATACTGATTATTTTTTCGACATTAAGTCGGTTGAAGCAAAGTTTTTATGAATATATATTTACATATATTTGTTACCTTAAATATAAAATCATATATTGATCGTAGACTGCGATTGAAGGTTACTGTAAAACGTTTCATTTTTACATATTTAGACGGATTTATCTTGGCTAAGGCTTATGATTTGAAATAATAGATATATCACTACATTATTATCAAGATTAAAGTTGTAAATAAAACAGCTCAATAGTTTTGAGTGCTTTGCGTTCAAGGTCAATTTACATTCGTGAGTTATAATTTTTTAAAAGTTATATTTAATTGAATATACTGGTTCGTAGTAGTTTTGATTGTAATGGATACGCTGACGTCATAGGTAGTATTGAGAGCACGTCTTTATCATTAGGTAGTTAGCGATGATGGTCACAAAAACGACTGGCAATTGAAGCACCGACCGCTCAATGAGGAGTAATTGATGTACGTCTCGATCATAGCTCCTCCTTACATGGCTCTCGCAATATGAATAAAATGGAATTATTGAATATTTCTATCACCTATTGTATATGATATGTCGAAGGTCGAATTTAATGATATTCGAATTTTGTTTGTTACATAAATATTTTTTAGTTGATGTTCTTAATTGAAAAAGTTATAAGGTTTGCTGTTATTTAATAAATATCCCAATATTTTTTGTAAATAAGTATGAATTCAATATATTTATTAATAAATAAATATGCACAAAGATATATCTGTGTCACTGTTGAATACTATGTATAAATAAATTTGCCGTTAAAGATATATGAAAACCAGATCTACGTGGTAATGTACATCTCTAGTAAACAAGACGGAAATAATATTTATATGATGAACAGTTAACGCGAACAGAATTATAAAATCTATAGATATCTTTGATAATCTTATTGGGCAAGTCCTCTTAAAACTACAAACATTTTTTTTTTCTCGTGGTTTTCGTCCAGAAGATAATAATGATGTTTTATTCAATCGGTATTCGGGATGTCAATTTAAATTACAATTGCCTCTTTTGAAAATTAATTATGTTTGAGTAAATTAAATCCTATATATAATACTGTTATATAGGATTAATGTTATTATTAAAATATAATACATAACATAACCCTCACATACAAGTAACCGTTTATTGATTTTATAATGGATTAATACGTTGTCTTGTAAATGTAAGTCTGCTTGGTTCTATTGTTAAGTGCTTTTACGTTTACAATGCCAATATATCGTAACAGTTTTAATATGAATCGCTTACAGTGATGACTTAAATAGGTTCCAATAGAAAATTTATCACATGGAAAGTTGTCTCTTAAAATAATTTCGATAAATTCTGTTGATTCTTAAAAGTTCTTGATTAATTGTGTCAACGGCTCCGGTTAACATTCGTTGTTAGATGTTCCGGAAGTAGTTATAAATTAAACTCGACTGAAACTATCACTTTGAAACTAGCGAAATCTATTTAAATAGTATTTTATATTAAAATCAGATTCTTGTGTTTGTTAAAAACTTTACTAATAGATATAAGGATTGTATAGGTCGTTGAATTCAATATTAGATGAAATATACAAATACGAAATAAAAGTTACTATGTTTATAAATTAATACGTAATTAAATTTGTTTGACCACTAAGTTTAAAAAGAAGCAATTTGAAATAAGCAAAATCGACGCTAAAGTGACCACAGATAAAAGAAAAAAACAATTAAATTACCATAAGTAATATACTGCAATTTTGTAATATGTGTTAAGCGTACAATTCAATTAAAAACATGAATAAATTCGAATGAATTAAAATCAGTATTAAATAAATAGTGGACAAGGATTTGAAAACATGTGAGAAATTAGCATTCTATAATTATATGAAGTGTTCACTAACTAAAATACGAATATAAACCTCTATAAGACAGATCTCACATGTCTTTTTCTATTTCGATGTCACTGGAGGGCGAGTGCCTATTCTTGACATTAATAATTCTGTGTGGAATAACTATGAGTCTAATTGGAAGACTGCCAACAAATACTTGTAGATCATCTTTTCGTCACAATCATAATGCACTTTGATCTATATAGTTATGTGAAAAAGTAACGCTGATATATTAAGATCATAACAAAAAGACGAACGAGCTAATGCGCTGTTAATTAATTTAATTAGTTTATTGTCAAAATTTAAATATTCTATATTCAAAAATTATTAAAACCAATGAAAAAAAAAACGGATATAATTTAATGTAAAACGACCTACGATTTGGATTGTAGATTGTAAGAAATAAAAAGATATTTAGAAGTACTTCTTTTTTTCAAATGAAATTATATATATTGCAACGATCAATAAGCATTCCATTCATTAATTAAACCCACACTTTCGTTCCTATTATTGTCAACAGCTAATCTCTATGTGCAGTGGTAATAAGCTGAATAAATTAATGCGCAATGATTACAATCGACATTAGGATTAATTAATAATTCTATTAAAATAGTTAATAATTTATAATCTTAATATCATTTACGCAACTTTAATCCAATTGAGATCGAAAAACGTTTGTATATCAATTTTTCAAGATATTTTACTATTTATTTAAAGTCGAATTAACTTGTATTTCGAAATAATTAATATTTATTATTGTGTATATTAATTATTTCGCAATAAAGTAGTGTTAATATATATGTAAATATTTATATTTGATTCAGCTTAAAGTATATATACATTCGAATGATTCAAAATAATTATTGCAGAAAGAGCGGACAAGTTGGTAAAATTAACTTAAACTTCATACTTAACACGATTTAATGAATGTTTATAATGCGTGATACCGGAAAGTGATAAGTTGAATAAATCTTTGATAATCATTTTCCCTTTCTCGATTTCTCAATCAACTCTCATATCAGTACAATTATCTTTGCTAACTTTCAAGACTGATGTAAAACTTTTGAAAATTTACTCGTGCCAAAACTATAACTAGTGATGGGATTATTTATCATATCAAAGTTGAAAGCGATGTAAAACACGAATGGTGATTTTTAAGTTGTGTGTCGGTGTTTGCGTGTGTGAGTGTAGTGCTAGTGTGGTGGGCGGCGCGTGCGCCTTGGCTTGTCGGGCGCGCACGGCACCAAGGTGGTCGGAGGGGGGGTGTTCCGTTGCTGCGTGCCCTGGTGCGGGGCGCGCGCGGCGGCGCCCGACGACGCCGACTATGCCCTGAGAGAGGGCAGCCCACAGCTCTCTCACCAAGAACTTGGTAAGTTATATTTTTTTACTTAACTAAAATCAGCTCCAACAAAAAAGAGTTTTTGACTATATTATTGTTATTATCTATAATGTACTCTTATCGTATATAAATTGACTTCAATTTCTTAAATCTTAATTAATTATATTTTTGTAAGCAGAAAATTATAATATAAATATTCAGTAAGGTGTGTATGATATCACTACATAACCAGATGTTAACACAACTGAGGGCTGAGAAGCACAAAAATATAACATTTACATATTAATTTGTTATACTTAAAAACAACGCTGTTTTTGGAAATGTTGTATTTAAATTAATATAATTATAAATTCGTATACTTTTCTCTGTGTATAAAGAAACAACATCGGTGGAACATTAATAGTATTTGCACATCCTTATTTAACTGTCGTTGATTTCTCTAGTTAAATCGGTATTCGATGTTGGTTTAAGAACAGGATTACGGGAATAGACTAACATTATCAAACGGATTAGTTTATTTAAGAGGAATCAATATTTTAAAGATTAATTATTATTCAGTTAATATTATAATTTACACCCTCGAAACGTGAACGGCACAATGATTTTCAGAATTATTTAAGTAAATACGGATCAACTACGTAAATTAATATATGCAGCAATGTATCGAAGGGTGATAGTAGTTGGTATAATGGAACGATAAATCTTGAGCCTTTGTCTTGAGAAGCGTAAAGCGATCGGTCTTGGCTCGATTTGATAGATGGCTGCCTTTACGGTAGGAGGTGCAAAGTCAGTTGCTTAGATAGCCTGCAGCACTTCGTATTACATGTTCTAAGATTGAAGTACCGCAAGTAGAGCAATGTCTACGATACGTTGAGATGTCGCGTTATATCGAATAACTTTTCCAATTTTGCAACATATAAAATATTATATTAATAAGAATATAAATAGTTGACACGAAGGAGCTTTAAAAATGAAAACAAACTGAAAACCAAATATTTTGTTATTGTATTGTATTCAAATATAAATAAATGAAATTTAATTTTCATTTAAAGATTATAAAATATAAAATTGTTGTCATTCATTAAATCATACAAATAAGCTATTATATTGTAATGACAAGGTCGTTCGTTACAGACTAAAAACATATCGTGTTTCTAAAACTGGGGGTTTGCGTATAAAATAAAAAAAGCCTCGTTACATCAATTAGTGACGCTCTGACGGTTGTTTTGTAAAAGGATCGCTGGGACTGATAGGCGTTAAATATCTATTAGTTTTATAAAGTAAACTAAACATGCGATGTACGAGTACGAGTATGTGTTTTCAAAATTTTATCTTTTCACATATATATGTGTTTATGTATGTGTGTTTGTATATATACACGTATGTATATTACTGAATTACATTTGCCTCGCATTTTAACAACAATTATACAGCTTAACAATTTAAACGAATTAAGTATATCAACACTATAATTTTTAATCACGGTAACTATATTACCAAAATTAATATATACGACCATCTATTATGAAACTTGTTACACATAACCTTTTGTAATACATGTATATAGTGAAAATCTTGATTTCAATTTATAACAGTTAAAAATCTAGAATTTTACATTTAAAAAGTTATACTGTTAGTTTACATTAACCTGAAATCTTAATAGCTTTAGAAGAAATTAACAATAACCTTGGATTAAAGGCGATCCGTTATAGGTCAAGCAAAAACTTATTGAGTCTTGGCTAATCTCATATCGATGTACTCTACAGAAAAAATAAATTATAATAATATGTGAAATATTTTAGGAATAGACCATTCCATCTAACTATTTTTAATTTGTATGCAGTATGTACATAGTATGTATAAATAGCTTCAAAAGTTTTCAACAATAGACTAATATGAAAGCGGCCTTCCATTAGTGTTCTAACCGCACTCGGTAATTGAATAATTGTGTCAACCGTAAAATTGTTTGATTAGCTTAAATTATAATTGTAAATGTATGATGGACTACAGTAATTACGTTAAATATCCTTTGTATGAGTAATTGTGATAGAAGTTTTATTTTTTATTTTGGTACCTTTAATGACATATGTGAGATTATAATGATTTAGATTTTTGAATATTAGTTTATTGTTTCTGTATTCACCAAACATTGCAAATCCTATTGTTATGAAACTTTTATATTATGATGGATTATAGTTTACATGCGAACGCAGTCAAAAATATAGCAGATATTTGAAAATTGTGTACCTAATATATATACCTTAGTAGTAACAGCCTGTTAATGTTCCACTGCTGGGCTAAGGCCTCCTCTCCCTTTTGAGGAGAAGGTTTTGGAGCTTATTCCACCACGCTGCAAATTAGACACATGCAGGTTTCCTCACGATGTTTTCCTTCACCATCAAGCACGAGATGAATTATAAAAACAAATTAAGCACATGAAAATTCAGTGGTGCTTGCCCGGGTTTGAACCCACGATCATCGGTTAAGATTCACGCGTTCTAACCACTAGGCCATCTTGGCTTTTTTTTTTTATATATACCTTAAATCTTGGAGAAAAGTCTGCGACAGCATGTTACGTCTATCTCTTAAAGATATCACAATGGTTTACGGGCCGCCTAGTGACATAAAAGCCGCAGGTTCGATCCTGACCTCTGGGGCTATTGTCGTCTCCATTCCTAACACAAGAGGTACATTTTATTAGGTGTATTAGTAATACCTTTAAACAAGTATTACTTTTTTTTAATATGAGGCAGTAAAATATTTACACTATTCAATTTGGCACAAAATGGCTTTTAAATATTTCACAAGTGTTTGAATAAAAGCGTAAAATAATGAGAAGACTGTTTAGAAAAACTTTGTGATATTTGTTTATTTCCCTTTTTTAATATCTTGTGCTGAAATCTTATTTGACCGGATGATACCCTTGCAAAGTCGAGAAGGGAAGCAAGTATTACATAAAACCGTTTATAATCAGACTTTTTCATAAAAATATACAATTTTATTTCTTTTTATAATACGTACATAATCTTTTGAACTAAAGTAAATTGACAGTACTTAAGAACGCTATCCCATATTAACCTATTGATTATTTACGTAGTAGCAGGGCTTTGGCTTGGGTTAGGCTCTTCTGGGTACCACTCACTTAACAGATATTCTTAATTCTACTGCAAAACAGTAGTACAAACAGTAGTGAGCCAGTGAAACTACAGGCATGAGTGACACCTTAGTTCGCACCGTTAGTGGTGCGTTGGCGATGTAGGGGATAGTTAATATTTCATACAATGCCAATTTAACTAGCCGGTGGTGACCATTAGGTGGCCCATCCGACCGTCTTAGCTATTCTATAACAGACGGAATGGATATTATTCGTTTTGTCCTGTAGTGTGTACAAAATGTGTGTTGATTGTGATTGTGTATAACAGAATCGGTGCCACTGTAAATTTTATAAAAACACTTTCTCGTTCTACGGTTTCTCGTTTGTGTTTTTCTTTTACAAATCGGTTGTAAATTTTTGATCATCAATTTTATAGTAAAAAAATGTGGCTCGATTCAATTAAGTTTCATTGATTTACTGCCAAAAACAAATACTGTGAATTACTATGTTTTAATTTGATTGGCGAGTGAGTGAGTATAGATAAATATAGGCACAATAGACATTATATTTCAGGATCATCAGATCGGATCAGATCATTAGACTATGGTTAGTGGGGAAATTGATGGTAAAAATGATTTTAAATATTTCTTACAATTCAATTGTGTGTGGATAAAGGTATACTTACCATCAGGACAATTTCTCGTTTGCCGTAATGAAATAAAAAAAGATGTCCACCTAAGTTGATATAAATTTCACCTGAAGAATATTGTTGATCAATATTTTTTTTGTTCAAAAAATAACTTGTATGATTTATTACTTTGCCATGAAGACAGTCTAAGTCACACATTGTTTAACATATCAAATGTAATTGTATGCACAAATCTTAAAAATAACATTTAAGTTTATAATAATATTTTATTTCGAAGTTAAATAAACGAAGATATAATAGCACTATACTTTATTAAAACAGTAATGTGTACTTCCCTGTTGCAACACAATGGTTACGTATTGTAATATTTTTTATTTTCACAAATAACTTACTTTTTAAATCTCTTATTTAGGTTATGTAGGAAAACACGCACAAGTAATTTTGGTTTGATATTCTGTAATAGTTTTAAATTTATCATTCGTGATGATAGTTTGCTTCGATAACTTTTAAAAGTTACTCGACTAATGGACATCTTCAGCTTGATAATAATCTTTGTTAGAAAATTTTGAAGTTATTTTAAAGTTATATATATATATATATATATATATATATATATATATATATATATATATATATATATAATTCAATAGCCCCGACTTTTAGTTTTAACGCGAATCAATTTAATGGACACCCAACTCATCTCAATTGCCAGGACAAGAGTTCAATTTATTTGATATGATAAATGTCCCGCTACTCGCAGAAAACGAACGTAATATGAATATAATTTATAATTTCGAATAAATCTTCGTGAAATCACTCATTTCAGATAGAGCTACTTGAATAATCAATCATTTTAATTAATTAGTAGAATGCTCTTTTCGTTCACTTCCCTGTGGTGGGAGCGTCCCAGCTTCTTCTATTTGACCGCAAACAACAAAGATCAGCTCGAATTGTCGACGATAAAGCTCTTTCCGACAGGTTTGATCCCTTGGCTCTGTGCAGATATGTTGGATCACTATGCATCTTCTACCGCATTTTTCATATGAATTGTTCCGAGGAATTTTTAATCCCGGCTGAATTTTACCATCGGTCATCGCGTCATATTTTTATGCGCTTACTACTTTTAATAATTTAAAAAAGTACTAGTAAACATTGAATTTTAATTTTGGATGGATTCGTCTCGATCGCACCTAATTCTAACAATATACAATAAAGAGACATATTATAAAGTCCATGTCGGTCCTCACGTTTAAACAGACGTATTATATGCCTGTATACTCGTACATCGTATTTGTTAATACATTTATACGAATAGAACATTCGGAAACTCAGTTTTACCTCAATTTATACCATAATTTATCGTGCAAGGTCAATGTGATGAGAGATCATTATATAGTAATCTGTGATGGTACAAAAAGCAAAATAGGTCAATTAGAAGTGGTTATTGATAATAATATGTACGCCTGTATCCTGCATACACATAACGGATATAAGAAAATACCTTTTAAAAGCAAGCTTATATGTAAACGGTCATGTTGAACATATTTACACTCCTGCAAGCAAGAATACTGGCACAGAACATCTGGTATAATAGAATTAAAAAAAGGAATAATTCGCAAAAAAACATTACTACAGAACGCAATTTAAATTGAAATCTTGATATTTTGAGTGTGGTGCTGCCTGGAAATAAAAATGTGGTGGTGCATCAAAAATAAACTCAAATAGAATAATAGAAAATACACCAAATGCATGGACAATACTTCTGTGGAGATTTGAAGCAAATAAAATGTGAAAAATTTACAGTATATTTTTATATGCTGGAATGTATAGACACCAGCACCGACAGTGTTTGCAAATTTTCCTGTAAATCCTTTGGATGAAAATTATTTAAAATTTAGTTGCAAGATTTGTATCAAATATACAATGAATTGAATTTAAATTAAAGTCAGTAAATAATACATGAAGCATTAGTACCTACAAAGTTAGTAAGCGACAATACTGTAATACTTTCTTAATGAAACATTAAAATATTTTTCATCTTCAAAGTTAAGAATTCAGGAAAACAAATATAAAGAATAAGAATTTAAATAAAAACTATTACAGAACTGTATTTTATACATTAAAACAAGGTAAAGAAATAAAAACATATTTTTATTAGTTTGAAAAACGATTTCAAACATATTTAATTAATAAATACGATTCTTTTTTTCTTTCTCGTATACATAATTGGGAAGTTCGATGTTTATTGATAAAGTTTCGACAGCTTGAATACCTCTACAAGCTTTTAGAGTTTCTGGCCAAGTAAACCTTTTAGACGTTTATTTAATTTAATGATTTTAAAGTGCATAATGCTGTAATGTTGAAATGAAAAATGTACAGGAGCCGAGATGGCTCAGTGTAATTATGTCGAATGTCGAAATAAGCGGGTTCAAATCTGGTCAAGTGCTGCTGAGTTTTCATGTACTTAATTCGTGTTTATTATTATTTATCTCTATTATTTATCTCTCAAAAGGAGATTTAAATGAAATTCTAAAACGAATTATTTCTAGTTCAAAAAAAATCTAAACTGGAATAAATATACAATGCGTAGAAGCAATATTGATTAAAAGGAAATAGTAACGGTTTTGTAATGTGACCACCGAGTGATGTATGGTGTTGGGAGCGGCATATTCAAATATTAACTCTTGTCGAATCGATCCTTGTCGATGCTGGCTGCGGTCCGCATGTTTGGTTTAAATTCACATGGTAATTCTCCTATCATTTAGTAGATGACTATGTAATTATTCAAAGCAGCTAAATTTATTTGAATTGTTTATCATATCATTATTTTCACCTTTTTATTCACATACTGTTTTCGTTTACATTTACACCAATTTATATATTGCTATACTGATATATGTACATATATACGCAAACTTGAGTTTATTATAACTTCCGATGCACTCAACAGTTTTTGATACAGATACAGAGAAACAAAAAAAAACATTTTTGTTTTGGTAACTTGCATATATGTATATTAACTTAAAAAAGCAGGTGTTTTAAAATCACAGACAAACACTTCAATTTTATTTATTGGTGTTGCTTTACAAATAGGAAAAGTGATTGAGATATAGCAGCTGTGTATTTAATCAAACTTGTATCGTCAATCAATAATCTTAGTTGCTTCAATGCGCCAATTTCAATAACTACTAATATTGCACACGGTTCAACCTCGAAATAATTAATATCTGAGACGCATTCACTATTACTTATTTCTTATTCATCGAAATGAGGGAACGACTCGCTCTTATACTGTTTACAGTTACGATCTTAAATATATTGGATATTTGCCCACGAATTGGTCATTGGTATTTTAATATACATGTAATTTGAACAAAATGTTCGCATTAACTTGCACTTAAAATAAATGAAAGTGTGGTTTTTCTAAATTTTAATTGTTGTTCATTAATTCTCTGGCCTTTTCTGGCTTGTGTTTTAAGATTTGGTGTCAACTAAAATGAAATCAATACTTAAAGAAAAAACTTTAATTATGTATTCATAAATAAAACATTCAAATTCAAGATTTTCTCATTTGTTACGTGTCATTTGTTACGATCATGACTTTCTGTCTTGTCTTTCAATCAATCAATCAATCAATCAACAGCCAATCATCGTCCACTGCTAAACATAGGCCTCTCCCAAGGTGCGCCAAAGCTCCCTGTCCTCCGCCTTCTGCATCCAGTCGGTGCCCGCCACCTTCTTAAGGCCATCGGTCCACCTGGCTGGAGGGCGCCCTACGCTGCGTTTGCCGATCCGCGGTCTCCACTCTAACACTCGTCTGCTCCAACGGCCATCGGTCCTACGACATACGTAACCAGCCCACTGCCACTTCAGCCTTCTAATTTTGCAAGTTATGTCGGTGACTCCGGTTCTTTTCCGGATAATCTCATTTCTGATCTTATCCTTCAAAGATACTCCGAGCATAGCTCGCTCCATAGCACGCTGAGCGAATTTGAATTTGTGGACTAGTCCCGCAGTTAGTGTCCACGTTTCGGCACCGTATGTCATGGCAGGTAAGACGCAGGTTGAAGACTTTCGTCTTCAAACATTGCGGTATGGACGACGTGAGGACTTGACGAAGGTTGCCAAATGCTGCCCATCCCAAGCGAATTCTTCGATCGGCTTCCTTCTCGAAGTTGTTCCTACCGACTTGTATAACCTGTCCTAGGTAGGTATATTTCCTAACAACTTCGAGAGGTTTCCCTTCGACGTATATCGGTCCCGGCACAACATGCCTATTGAACATGACCTTGGTCTTGTCCAATTTCATACCGAGAACGACACGCCGGGAAGATTCACTAAGGCTACGCAGCATTTTGGTTAGTTGTTCCAGCGACTCTGCTATGATGACGATATCATCGGCAAATCGAAGGTGTGAGATGTACTCGCCGTTTACATCGACTCCACGTGCAGGCCAATCCAGCGTCTTGAAAACGTCTTCCAACGCGTTGGTGAACAGTTTCGGGGATATTACGTCCCCCTGTCTCACCCCCCTGTACAGTTGGAACGCATTCATCTTACAGTCCTGGATGTGGACAGTCATTGTAGCGGCGTTGTATAGACATCTCAGTACCTCAATGTATCTCCAGTCGATATGACATCTCTGCAATGAGTCGAGGTTTCGATGGAGTCAAAGGCTTTCTCGTAGTCCACATGCCATACACAGCGGCTGATTGTACTCTTCGGTCTTCTGCACAGTCTGCCGAATAGTATGAATGTGGTCCACGGTGCTGTAGCCTGATCGAAAGGCGGCTTGCTCTGGGGGCTGGGACTCGTCAAGTCGTCTGGCGAGACGGTTCGTGACGACTCTTGAGAACAGCTTATACACGTGACTCAGGAGGGAGATTGGTCTGTAGTTTTTCAAAAGGGTTTTATCACCTTTCTTGAAAAAGAGTAGCACCTTACTCCCGCTCCACGTTTCCGGGATCTTGCCATATTGGATGACGGAATTAAAGAGGCTTGCTAGCTCTTTCAGGAGCGGAGTCCCACCTGCCTTAAGCACTCTGTTGTGATTCCGTCATCTCAAGGAGCTTTGTTGTTTTTAAGCTGATCTAGAGCCTCCCTTATCTCGCCTTGGTCAACGACCGGGAGCTCCTCAGAGTAATGGCACGTAAGAGGGGCGCGCTGGTCATCAATACTGATTCCCACAGGTTTATCACAAGTTTATTATTTCAATATTGAGATTTATTTAGTATTTCTGTATAAATGTCAAAAATATACCGACATCTAAGCCAAGTAAGCTGACGTATTTATAATTTAATTAAATTTAGTTCATTCATTTATATATCGTATAGTATCGACACACGAATCAAAGATTTATGCTACCATAATATCTATCACTTTTATTCAATTAAAAATAGAGCTTTTGCCACAATTTCTCAAGAGTAAGATTAGAAAGCTAATTGAATAAGGCTTAACGTGCTTGCTTTACGTTGTCTTAAAGCTGGCGTCTGACCGGTATCATTTAAACGTGAAGTAACATGTTAGCATTCGTATAGAAACCGAGCCGAACCATTCACCAAGATCAACGTCCGGTTGTACGTTTTTCAACTAAACCTTTTTTTTTGCGTGTTACGTTACAAGTCACAGGTAGTCATTTCTTTGCAACTTTTGGCCCGTATCGCTTTGAATTTCTATGTTATATCTATAATATCACCTGACATCTTCACAATGAAACAAGTTTGAGCATTTTACTTTTATTATATAACATAGGTAGTTGGAGGTGCAGATGTTATGTCCCTTGTTACTGTTGTTACACTGGCTCACTCAATCTTCCAACAGAAACACAACACTATTAAGTATTGCTGTTTAACGGTTCAATATATGATGAATGGATGATACTTACCGAGACAGACTTACACAAAGCCCTACCACCAGGTAAAGTAAAGTAAAGAAGTATGTGTGAGCATTTTACATGTAAGGATTACCATATGTACATTTTAAGAAGAGCCTCGATGCGGTCAGTCGCCAGCTTAAGACAACTAGTGTCCTACGTGACACTAGTTGACTCGGATAGACTAAGCTGATCTACGCTATGAGTTAAGGTTATGGTAAAATATTATTTTGAAATAACATTCATGCGTATAGATGTATTTGCAATTTTTCATCAGGTTGACTTTGGTTCTAAGTAAACAGTCGCTTATTCATTTATTTAACCGTTCAAATCGTGGGATTAAAGTAGTCTTTGTATAATTATATGTATGAACAAACAGATAATTAAAATATTTTTATGCTTTATGATTATATATTATATTCAGTATAAACTGTATAGAGATTATCTTATCGAAAATATAAACACGGTCGCGTTATAATTTTATTATACAACGATATAGTTAAATATTATACAAGTAAACAAATATTGTATATTAATAATATATAAATATTACTTTATTAATTTATTCTTTAGGTGTAACTTAATTACACCTCAAATATTATAAACATATTCAACCTGGCGATTTAATTAACATCAAATTATAAGTCAAAGCTGTGAA
This sequence comes from Nymphalis urticae, assembly GCA_905147175.2. Classification (NCBI taxonomy): domain Eukaryota; kingdom Metazoa; phylum Arthropoda; class Insecta; order Lepidoptera; family Nymphalidae; genus Nymphalis; species Nymphalis urticae. The sequence continues at coordinate 8,345,475 of LR989987.1, read as the reverse complement.
ACAAGAAATATAATCTGAAAAATAATTAAATTTTACTTTAAGATAAACTTCTCAATATTTTTAAATTTATAGCTTATCGGTGAATGACTTTTAATGAAAAATTGTGATGTAGGTTTATTATGTAATTTTAGGATCTTATTTTTAAATTATACTACTCGTACGAATTGTAAAGAGACGTATCATTGTTCAAACAGAAATATGTACATAGGACACTTTAGTGCTAGGATTAAGTTGTGAATCTTGTCACCTTCTTTTGAAGCTATAAAAAGTAGCTTATCATCATATATAATATGGAATATTAATTACTATTAATAGTACGTCTTACTTTATTAAATTTAGTCGTTTTTTTATTATTTCTATACGTTTATGTGAAGTTATTGACTCTTATGATTTAATTTGTTAATTTAGTATAAGTCATCGACCTGAAACAAAGATCATATTGAAAATTTTGTTTCAATGTCGTGGGTAGAACTTTCGGTCTGGTATTTTTTTCTGGTTTTATCAATCATACTTATATAAATTTCTTTTAAGAATTGAAAGGTATTTTATAAAATATAAATCATCAAGAATTTCATATTGTATTCTTTGTTTAACCTATTATTGTTCTTTTAATTAATTCATTTTCTATTCTTATTACCTACAATCACATTCACTATAAATTTTTAATCCATACTTTTGAGAATTTATTTCGCTTGTAACTTTATCGGGTGCTCATTTTCTATATTTGATTATTTATTTTTATTGAGGATTAAAACTTGGATTGTCTTCTATGTTTTACATAATATCGCTAAGACGGAATTTCCTACTAATTCTGTCGCTATTGCTTTTAATTTAACGTTGACTATAGAATAAAAACATGTACATTAAGAAAATTTATTGAAAATATTTTTGGAAGATCAATATTTATTAAGAATTTTACTTATCTTGTTAATGTCAACTTATAGTAAAGTTATTAAGTAAGCCTTTAAGTGTTTCACTGCTGGAAAAGGCCGCATCTACTGTTGAATCAGTGAATCTTTTGTACAATCACATATTAGTGGGAGAATTTTATCTCATGCAGGTAACTTGACGATGATTTACTTAAACACTGTGCACAAGGTTAAATCTTTTTAAATATGGAGTAAATCTGTGATTTTCATTTTATATGCATCCTTCCATAAGCCATCTCCGTTCTTGCTCTCAATTAATCGAAGTTTCCAATAGTTGGTATGTTAGGCTAACTTAATTTCAAGTGTTAGTAAACTATTAAGGTGGTAGTAGGTGTAGTATTTTGGATTGCTATAACTATCGAATTGGCTACTCTTACCTATCGTTTATTTAATATTACATTCGAATTTATTTGCACCAATTTCGGTGAAGTACAAATTTTAATTAATTTTTGAGCGTTAACCTGTAAGCCGGTTCTATTAAGCTGGCACCCAATATCGATATCAGGTTAATAAAAATAATTACAAGTGATTTATATAGATTTCTATCGTTAAATTATACAAGGTATTTTTTTATATATTTATATTCAACATTTCATTTATTTTTATATTTATATTCAAAACTCATACTATTTAAAATGTTTGTTACGATCAGAACTTAACTTAAAACTACATTTAACCGGCTGCACGATTGCTTGAAAGTACTTGTGGATCTTTAATCTCTGTCTTTACGTAGGTTAGGTTAGTTATTTTCGTCATCGTGACATGTGGAACAGGACCGAAACACATTGTCCTTCTACTGAGATATACTACATATAGACGGCACGCTTACAAAAATGTTGTCGACGAAAGTATTTTCAAGTGATTTATCTTAGAAAACTCTGATTATGTTTTAGAGAGAATACCGATTTTTTACGGGTAGTGCTTGCACCGCTTCATTGCGTATTATAGTTAATTTAATAATGAAGGGCGTAAATAAAATTAAAAAGAGAGTTTTGAAGTTATCAAAAACTTTTCAATTTATAACTTTCTCGTCTCGTCTACAAAACATATTTTATTAATGTCACGTATATTTATTAATACAATTACTTTTAATAACATTTTATTAATGAACACAAGCATTCTCTCTTTATATTATTTTATATTAAAACGTACAAAAATGTATTGTGTTGCCTAAAGAAGATCACATATGAAAATTTTGCCTTAAGTTATTCATAGTGTAGGTATATAAAAAATTAAAAACATAATATGTAGTATTAAATTAGGTGGGAAGCGAGCGCTCCCATAGTCGGCTTAGCAAGAGATAAAACATCAACTTGCATCAACATCAATCTTACCTTAGATGCCATATTCAATCATTTTACACGTGTTCACGTTTTACCTCCAGATCGATTTCAGCCACGGCGGCCAATCGCAACAGAAATTAGCCAACTGCGCAGGAAATATAATAGTGCACAAATGTGTGCGCAAACAGAAATGCACTATCTGTTCCCTAGCTCTTATAATCCTATGGGATGGCAATCTGACACGACCGGAAAGAGTTCATTGATGAGTTCACACTTCTAACTTCTAGGGGCTGCTATTGGGAATTTTCTGAAAGAAAAACCGAATAAAATTTTATTTTCCCAACCTGGGAATTGAACGCAGGACCTCCGGGTCTGCAGCCAGCCACTAGACCAACGAGGCAGTCATGTTCACAGTATAACCATTAATAAATAATTACCTGCCAAAAATTCTTAAGTAATGCTATAAATATAAGACTTCATTGTTTAAAATCTGTTATTCACAAAGGTATAACATGACATACATTTTGTTAGGCCTTGACATGATATAATTACAATGTATATATACAAATTTAAATATATTTGTTTAATAAACACAAAGTATTACTCTCTGTAATAAATTACCTGTATTATTAGACAAGCCAAGACCCAAGATTTAGTCCCCGACTAAGACCGACTAATTGTATAAATTATGTCAATTTGATAACTGTGAACTATCATTCATACCAATTATCTACCAATGCCTTTTGTTTAGATGTCTATCATAAACTCATTAATATTTAGGGTAAAACTACCGGAAAAGCAAATACCCATACAAAAAGAGAATTTTATCCCATCTATAATAATTACTTCATATATAAATAAATTATTATACTTTACCACCAAGTAAAGTAATTTGTAGTTATTGTATAAAACTGTACCAAACACCACTTTCAATTTCAACGATTATTAAGATATTAGGAATTTAATTATATAATAAAAATTAGTATTTGTTTCGATAAATAATGGATAACTTAACAGTTTTATCTCTAAACCGTACATCGACTGATGATTACCTTAATTAAATAATAGCATAATACCAGCTATAACCATTACGTCTATTATTAGGACTTAATTTATTACTGACATGTATTTTCATGCTATGTACATTTATTTAAATAATAATTTATTAAACGAACTATGTTACAAATGCTTCAAGTTAAAAATATTATATATTTATCAATCAATACAAATACACATACATACAATAATACATTTGAATATAAATGACCAGTTTAAATATATTATAAGTAAATAGAATCTTGACATTGCAGGTTTAAAAGTATTTCCATTTAGATTCTATAATATGACTGCTTTTAAAAGTGTAGCTCACAGTTACGTACGTCATCTGTATTCCATTCTCATTTCTAGAGCGATTAGGTTCTCTGAATAGAACGTACCATACCGATACACTATACTAATTACAATTCCAGCTTAACTATCTCTTCGCTTAGAGGCTATTTCTTTCGAACCAGAATTTGAGCTACGATTATCGTACTTTATTTTAATCAAATAGAAAAGCTCATCGTATGTCCTGTTTTATATTTGTACGATAGTTTTATATACGACAAGGTTCTTTATTATTTTTTTAATAGAGTAATCTATTCTTATATACAAGGAAATAGAATCTTGACATTAAAGGCTTAAAAGTATTTTCATTTAGTTACTGTAATTAATTTTTTTATCTTATATTATTTTATCTACAATTTTATGAAGATTTTGGTATATAAAATATTAAAATACTATTTCAATATACATACCTAATATCTTCATTACTTGTATTGATATTTCAAGACGTTTGATTTAAAAATAAACTATTGTTTGTTTAATTTTATACATGTTGACGAGTTTAATTCGACTCTTTGGAATAATAAAAAGAAAGCAATTAAAACCGAGCTCTTATTTGTTAACCATTTTAAACAAATTACGATATTTCATGTATAATATTGTATTGTAATCGGTACTGAATAAGTGCGTAAAGTTTCAGCTTAATAAGTTAAATCGAATGGGCTTAAAATTGAGTAATCCACTAACGGGTGAAGTTAATAAAAGCTTACAAAAATTTAGTTCATTAGATATAAGCATACAATCTAGGATCTTGATATTTTGTTTTTATAAATACTAATTGTTTGGAGTGGAACTGTAAGACTAATAAAAATATTATATTACATAAAGCTATAAATGAAGCTTTAAATATATAAGTGAAATTGCAGGCAATGATTAGATCTTATATAAAAGCTTGGTAGTCGCTTAGAGACTCTAAAGAGCTCGGAGGTACGCGATGAGATTAGTTTCAAGATCTGCTAACGCGGAACAGATGAAACTGTTCCTAAGTTGGAAAGTTGCATTATTATCTGTAACTTTATTTTGTTATTTAGACGTTTATAATATATTTTTGTTCTCTTCATTGTTTTTAGCTTCCTATTCGGAAATTATTGTTTTGATCCGGATTGTTATACGCCAAAATTTAAGAAAATTATAAATCATTTTAGTAGAGTATGTATTTGTGTGTATATTATTTTTTATTTAGTCTTTATTATACATACTATAAAAAGTACAAAAAAAGATCAAGTAAAATAAAAGTACGCAATTATAACTTACAGTGATCTCTTTCAGACTATTGAGAATTGAGGTAGGACTTATGTTTGTGAATATGTCTTATTACCTTTCATATTTCAATAATGACACAATACAATGCATAGAAAAAGGTAGTAAAAAAAAATACAGGTCGTTAAATTCGGTAACTATCTGTCGATAGTTTGGGCTGATCGAGTTATGTTTCTTAAAATTATTATAATTTGTTTTATTTCCACAAATTACTTATAAGTCTTGAGATATATAAAACCATAATTCATGCAGTAATTATTTTTTTAATTATTAAATACAGTGTTGGATTTTCCACTTAGTTGGAAATTCTGACCACACGCAATTTCGGGAAGGTGAGAATTATTCGTCAAAGCTGTATTCTAATACAGACACAAAACAACGAGGGTAGAATACTTAATTTAAATACTTACATTTAATAAGCTATTTATAACTTGATGAATATTAATATTACTATGGAAATTGAAGAAAATTTATATACGTTAATGAAATAAGTCGTTAAGAAATATTTCTATCACATTTATATCTTACATAAAATATTATAAAAACGTATATTATATACATTTTCATCGGTAATCTTATTGCTTGCTTGCAGTCGTTCCGGAGACCGTAATTAGCTCTCCCCGTCCACTTGGTCAACAATCGCCATTGCCGGGTATCGAAGAGGAGGACGATTCTGACTGGCCCCTAGAAGACGCTGCTGACACAACACTTACGCCCTCTTATAAAAGTACAAAGAGTAGTACTGATACCGTGTATACTTCATCGAGGAGTTCTGGGAAGAAGCGGAGTTTCGGTAGCCCTTCGTCAGTAAAGATATGCATCTCGGCGGCTGCGAGAAAGTCTAATAAAGCACGCACACGAGCCGTAGGCACGTCGTCGCCAGCTGGGCAAGTCGGTGACGACGTGTCCGCAGCAGCACAAGGCAGAATGCAGGCTGAACAAGGAAGCATCGGCGAGCTCCAGAAGTACCACGGAAGATATCTCAAAAGTCGTCGACACACGCTAGCAAATGTCCGGTGAGTTTATCGTTTTGACATTTACCACAGGGGTAATTTATATGGGATCAAGTTCCTTGCAAAGTGAGTCTTGTTTGTAATACTAAAGTGTCAGCGGTTAATTAGGGTTGAGGTAAGTTTAATATGCGGTCATTAGCCACGGATCGAAGTCGCACCGAAATTGACAGCTTACTGCTGAATGTTGTGGTCGTTATAAATGAACGCAATGAAAGTGAAAATTTTATAACGTATGTAATAAATATAGTAAAAAAATTCAATATTTGAATTATACGTATTTTTTGAAAGTACTATAAAGGTAGCTTTTCATGAAATGCTTTTAAAAGATTTTATGACCGAATGTAGACGCAAGGCTCATAAAGTTGATGAGGTTTTAAAACGAGAATGTTTAATTGTGTAATGGGCAGTCTAAGCGATTCTAATAATTGCGAAGAAATAAATATTTATTTGGGCATTTAATTTATAGTCTTTTAATTGTTCTATAACAGGAAAGTAAGTCGTTTATAACCCACTTAAACATCTTATACACGCTTAAATATTGGTGGAGATAGATGTAGGTCTTAGATGTTTTCATGAACAAATAATTTGTAACGACATTTTCCTTAATCGTGAACATTAAATTAATTGCAAACATAAACACTTTATTACAGAGACACTTGCTCGTTTTTTAAAGCGCGACCTTTATTTATATTATATGGGTTACACCTATTATTCTCGATTGTTATAAAAAGCAAAAATAATTTTAAATTTATTTTTATTCTTAAAATGTATTGTAGAGCACATTAGCTGTTTTTAACTATCTGATTATTTCTTTAATATTATTTGACTTGATTATTTTAGTGTTTATTTGATTTATTATTATTTCACATTGCAAAAATAACAAATAACTATAAATCTAAAACATGACAAACTGAAAATATAAATTAACTTAAAAATCTTAGCTATCGAACCCCGCTAAAGTATTGTCTTTGAACTCGTATTGATTTGAGACACCTGCTATGAATTCCTTTGAAGTTCTCAAATGACAATAATTCATAAAATGTAATTGTGCCGAGATAAAATGCGGGCCATTAAAATTTCCGCAGAATAATAATTACGTTTAACGAGTTCGGCTTTTATTGTACTCATTTTTAGACTTATCTCTAGACTAGTTAACAAATATAAAATTTCGATCATTTCTTTTGTTTTGAAACGCCCGTACCTATATGTACTAACAATATGGTTTGCTATTTCAAGTTTAATAACCTAACCTAATATCGATATTATACGAATTATATTATTATAGATAAAAGGAATGAATAATAATGAAATGGTTATAGTGTGAAATTATGATACAATCGATACATACCGGTACTTTGGTACAATTGTTTACTGGTATATTTTGCAAAGGAAACCTTCTATAAATTTAAATTCAATTATTTTATTTATACTGAATATTAATATCAGCCATTCTCAAGAGAAATTAGCCATCTGTGTAGGACATATTATATTGCACGAGTGTGTGCGCAAACACAGGCGCACTCTCTATTCCCTAACTCTCATAATAATTCGATGGGACGGCAATCCGATACGACCGGAAAGAGTTCATGCGCAGGATCAACGGCTTTACGTACTTTTCGAGGAGTGTACACGCTTCCAAGTTCCAGACTCCGAGAATAATCCAATATTGGAGAAAAATCCAATATTTTTTTATTGGCCCGACCTGGGTTTTAAACTCAGTACCTCCGGTCCGCGGCCTTATATCTAGCCACTAGACCAACGAGGAATACTGAATAATTTAATCGTGAATTTATTTACTTACAAAATCATGTTTAATTTATTTAAATATACATCATGTTTACAAACACTTTTTGATTCTCAATAAATAAAATAAAATGTAAAGTATGATGGTCTATATTTTTGATCATAAATATATATTATCTATGCAATGTATTAAAATGTTTTCCAACATTTTGCCATTTTCAGTATCAATATCGAATCGCTCTTGCACAATACAATATAACCATTAGAGTAATCTCAGTTTTCTTCAATGTTGCAAATACAGAAGTATCGCTCATCTCGATTTATTACTTAGTTCCACAAAAAATTACTTAAAACCACTTATACTACTACTTTTTTTGGTAAGGGAAATATTTGTTGTCTATTTCAATTTGTTGTGTAGCTTTGACAGTTGAGAAATATACATCGCCGAAATATAAAATAGAAATACCGTTGCAATATTTATAAGAAAACAATGATATATAAATGATATTTAATCCGAAAATAAAATCTTCGCTACCTGATTTCACTTTAGATGTAAATATTTACGTTAGGATAAATTATATAGTCGTTGAATTGAACTGTAATAACAAACAAAAATGTTAGGAAAAGGCTTTTCATTTCAATTTATTTTGAAATAACACTGTTAGGTATGATAAAGAATCTTGTGGATTTACCAGCCCCGTATTACCAGCGACCTCGAAATCTATTTTTAGTGACCACAGCGATCGCAATGTGATGAAAGAATGATACTCGTCTCTGATGTTAGTATAAATGGACCCTGAATTATATATGTATTTTAAGTACATATATATATATATATTAATTAATGAGAATTTTGTAATGTCTAACTGAAAAACTATTAAGCCAATAATAAAATGTATATCAGACAATATTGAAGACTTCAATGAAAGTCAATATTATTATTAATAATTAGTTATTTTTTATTTTAGGAATGGTATTACATGTAAATTTGTTAAATGACTAAAAGAAAAACATACTAAAATAGATTTTTTTTTTCACATGTGTAATTACACTTTCTATACATAAGCAAGATACTATAATCCCAAAAAAATAATATTATACACGCTAGTATAGTATTGTAGTTTATATTATGGTATAGTAATATTTTTTTCCGTTGTTCTTGTAGCGTATCTATTCAGGAAATTGAAAAATATATTACTAACCTTAAATGTTGTGTTAATAACAAAAACAAAAAGAATAGAGACAAGCTTAAGACGTTTTCTTTTAAAGTTTTTATAACAAAACTTACAATGAAAGAAATCGATTTTTAGGCAGGTCGTACTTTATTTTATTAAGTTAGGTAAGCATTTCGTCCAATAAGGGGAGAGTAAAGGCCGTTTGCGTTTATATAAGTCAACAAGCTTACCTTCTATGTATAAGTAAAAGAGGAATACCTGTAGATAGACTAAAACTGTGATTGATTTTTTTATAGATTGAATTATCTAGTAGTATAGTAGTACTAGTAGTATTAATTGAAAATATCTAGACTTAAAATTATTTTACGGATGTTTCTATAACTACATAATAGCCAGTAGATATCCCACTGCTGGACAAAAGCCTTAACTCTTTTAGAGAAGGTTTCGAGCTTATTCAACCACGTTATCCCTGAATTATAATTACAAAGTTAGTACATGAAAAATCGGAGTGCTTACCCGGGCTCGAATCCACTATCTGAGTTAAGATTCACGTGTTCTAGTCACTGAGCCACCATGACTCATTGTATGATAGAAAATATTATTTATTCATTAGATGGTGATGTAATTATAATTCCTTTAACGAGTTTTGAATTTGCCTTGTATTTTTAAGCAATGTTCGACATTAGTTCTCACCCTAACTAGAAACGTGACCTCGCAATCCATCTGCGCTTTTCGTTAAATTTACACGTTTTTCGGCATTTCTAGCACCAACGATTAAGAGCACCTACAACGTAAATTAAAAGCTTTTAAGCAACGAAAAACCGTAGCGCTCATACATTCATATTTATAAATTCAATTGACTCGATATACTCGAAATGAAAAATCTCTGTAGAGTTTCCGTAAGAGTGGTTGTGGAATATACCTTATACATTTTTGTATTAGACGCACACGTGGACCAGTATGGATTTATTGTAACACTTCGTACGTTACGTGGGCATTATTCGGCAAAGGCTTTGTACAGATGTGTATGTGTAATCCATTCACAACATACCTGCGATGATTAATCGACGTCGACTGAGATGATTGATTTCGAAGGATCATCGGATTGAAAGTATATGAACCAAATCCATTATAGTTACCGACGGGGCCTTTAATACTTTGAAATAAATACGACACAAAAGGGCTATGTATTTTATTTATATCTATCAACTTTTTTTAAATTAATCAAAAGGTGAAATATAATATATATAGCGCCTTTGGAGCTGATTAAATTAACTTTTAATATAAATAAATGAAGAAGTTGAATACAATACCGATGAAGAAAATAATAATTTTATTTATTGATGTTTTTTTACGAATTTTTATTATTGTTATAGTTTTAATCTCAAGATATATATTTTAAAGCATAAAAACACTTCGAGACACAATAACATAATGTAATTGTACAGAATTTATTGACTTCTACTGAAAGAAATATTTATTATGATTACTTGTTTAAAAAGCCGAGATGGCCCAGTGGTAAGACCGCGTGAATCTTAACCGATGATCGTGGGTTCAAGCCCGGGCAAGCACCACTGAATTTTCATGTGCTTAATTTGTGATTATAATTCATCTCGTGCTTTACGGTGAAGGAAAACATCGTGAGGAAACCTGCATGTGTCTAATTTCACTGAAATTCTGCCACATGTGTATTCCACCAACCCGCATTGGAGCAGCGTGGTGGAATAAGCTCCAAACCTTCTCCTCAAAAAGAGGAGAGGAGGCCTTTAGCCCAGCAGTGGGACATTCACAGGCTGTTACTGTACTTGTTTAAGTTACTAGCCATCCTGACTTTGATAGAGGTGGATAGGTAAAACTTAGAGATATGTATATAAGCCGAAATAGCCGCTAAATTGAATACGTAAATCTGAAATAAAGGCCGAATGTTTCAAGCCCGGTAAGCACCGCTGCGTTTTCGAATGGCAGTGATCTCTTGGGGCCGAATGAAATATCCTGAGGAAACCAGCTTGTAACGGATGCATTTTTTCTACACGTTCCCAATCCCCAATGTAGGAGCGTAGGATTATATCCCAAATTTTCCCAAGAGGTCAGGAGGCTTTTGCTAATTAGGAGGACATTTATTACCTTTACCTTATCTTGTATTACAATAAGTAGAATAAGTATAAACATCGAGTTTGTCGCAGTCATTAACTAGTCAGGTTACAAGTACAAAGAGCTTTATAGTACTCCCCATTTTTCTTAATACTTCGATTTTTTCATTACCTTTTAATATTTCTGAAGATATTAAATTCTACTTGTATAACTATAAATAAAATTATTATCATCAGATTAATATTAGTTATCTTATCACGACAGAACCAGTGAACCGATAGTTTTGAAGTTTAAGTAAAGAGAAAAAGTGAATAAATTATGGGACTTAACTACCTACGATAAAAATAAATTTGACGTGGAAGGAGCTGCTCATTGCAGCTAGACATTATTTTTAAGACAGTATATTCATGTTCTGAAAACATCAACAATTTTGCTTTAAAGGGTATAAATATTATTTATCTATTGCATATAATAATAATAATTTGTCAACGTTAACTAAGGCCATGGACCCACGTCTACGGTGCGGCACCGGCCACCGTGTAACGGTACGGCTCCGCTGCCTTGCACCGCAATATTTTGCTGTTGCTTAGTTCACAAATGTTAATAAAAATGGATGGTAATTTATATGTTGCATATTTAATTTCACTAGTAGAAGAACGTCCCGTTATATAATATATGATTATTAAAAATATACTCAAACATTGATGTAAACTTATATTTATATATAGTTATACATTTTCATTCGAATCAAGCAATTTTTAAAACACATCTTTACAATACCTAACTAACATTATCAACAAAAATGTTAAATGAAAATATAAGAAATGGTTTAGTGGAAACAACAGGTGGATCTTTATTGAGGTTCAAATCCGGGGAAATATCACTTAGTTTACAATTTCAGTTTTATTGGAAGAACGAGGCCAGGGATTTTGAGGCACTACGTGCTGATGGTATTGATAGATGAGCTACAGGCAATAAAAATCGTACTCGGCTATACGATACCCACTGGTTGAGATGAGGTGGCTCTATTCTTCTCAGCCGGAAATCATTCGGCGTATGACGTACATATACGGCACTGAGTAGGAAAATTAGGTTCTTTGTTAACTTATAACTCTCTGTATTGCTAATGTAATATGTAAATTATGTACTGTTATATGTTTACGAATACAATTACGACAGTTGTTATTAAAAATTAATATGCCAGCACAGTTGTTCTACAGAATAGACGCGAAATTCGTAGGAGAAAAGGATCGTGCAATGTCAGAAAGTCATATGCGACAGTGCGTCCTTTAACTATGCGGGAGTCCAAATCTTAAAAGAATGTAGATCAGGTTATTCATTCCATTATTTTTCTACAGTATTAAACTTTCATCAGAATTTGTTCCGTTTATAATGATGTAATAAAAACATTTAAAGATGACCTCCGTCCGACCAGCGGAATATTCTCTCAAAATACGGCTGAAGAATTTTATATTCATTTCAAACTTTATTTCCGTCTTTCGTCAAAACGTTCTAGAAGAAAACTCAATGTAGTGACTGTAATCATTTTAACATTTGATGGATACGCGCTTTATAATAACTTATCACAGTATAATAGTAACAGCCTGCTAATGTTCCACTGCTGGGTTAAGGGCTCTCCCTTTTGAGGAGAAAGTTTGGAGTTTATTCCACCACGCTGCTCCAATGCGGTTTGATAGAATACACATGTGGCAGAATTTCAGATCATTATTCATCATTTCAGAATTGTGGCAAAATTGGATACATGCAGGTTTCCTCACGATGTTTTCCTTCACCGTCAAGTATGAGATGAATTATAATCACAAATTAAGCACATGAAAATTCAGTGGTGCTTGCCTGGGTTGAACCCACGATCATCGGTTAAGATTCACGCGTTCTAACCACTAAGCCATCTCGGCTTTTATTTATAACAATAATTAGCGTTTCACTAGTGAGTTACTAAGTGAGCACATAATAGCAGTACGCAGCGCCTAATGCTGTGACTGTATTTCCTCGCGTATTCAGTGTTTCAAGCCAAGGAATATATTCTACTACGATACGTCATTTAAACACATAATGGATACAATGAAGAGTACACCAGTTCAACGATGTTTCGTTTATTTATATGTTTTAATGCACTCGTACAGAATTAAAACCACAACAGATTGATGTTTGGGAACGAATGATGGATTTAGAAATAGAAATCGTTTTGAATAAATTTGGATTTATGTACAGGCTCAGACGGTAAACATACGAGTACGGTCAGCTGCGGCACGGTTATCCACATTAATATTTACGTAACTTGCTTTATTGCAACGCTTTTAGTACATTCATGTGAAATACAAACTATGGTTACACACCGCTTGTGTAAATGTTTTAATGTTTGTTTGCATGTAATTCTGTTGTTTTTTTTTTCAATATCGTGGAATGAATGTTTATTTACGTTTTACATTATGGTGAAAACAATAGGTAGTTATGTATAAATCGAGCTTAGTCGATCGATTCGTCTAACCGATTATTATGTCTATTTGGTGTGCCATTTGTTATTATTGTGTGTGTATAATAAAAGGTAACTGATATTTATTTGAGGATTGTAATTACATATAAATATATAGTGAAAATCTTACTTAATTATATGCTGAAATTAATAAATGATAAGTATCTAAACGTATGTGAAATATACGTGTAAAAGTTATATTGATATCGAATTTTGACAATATATTTTTGTTTTGGCTTAGCAACATTCACTTATTATATTTATTAAATATTAAAACTTCTAGTGATTGAAACTGAAATCAAAAAAATAGATGCTGAATGAAACTGCTAAAAACTAAATAAAAGTGTAATAATAATATATCCTAATGTTCTTTACTACTATATCTAGCAAGCGAAATGCATTGATTTGTGCAAATTAAACGGGAACGACGAGTCATTATATTTATCCGTCAATTCGAAATGTGAAGGTTGAAACATTCATTTTCGTACGTTACATTCGTTCGAGCGACGCTTAAATTCGTCTCGTATTGATTTTGATTCGAATGGTACATTTAAAAAGTGTTTGTAGTTTTCCTCTCTCTAAAACTTAAAAAGAAATATTTAATTAAATCTTACATCTGAGTTTTCGAAATTCAACTTATTCAATTACAAACAGTCTTTTCAGTAAGTACTTTTATTTCTTCACGTAATTGCTCTTTTAAGAACGACAAAAGACGTTACCCTTAATGCAGGAGAAACAACAGTAATGACCGGTGTGGGTGTTCATAATGACCAGTGTTCGCGGTAAATACTAGCTAATTGAGATACTAAGTTAGAGTTGGTACTATTGCTTGGGGTATAAGAATTAATGTGTAATAGACGAGCTAATAGCCGTCTCTTCGTATCCCTTCGAGACAGATTTACGAGGCACTAAACCACAAGAATACTATTTTAGCAACTTATACGCTATGTATTCTATCATTAAAAATCGGTCAATGATAAAGTCTCAAACAAAACAAATACGTACAAAGATTGCTGCTTCCTGTCAGAAGTCTTCAATTCTGTATGTTTGAGTTTAACTTGTTATAAACACTATTGGCGATTTTATTAGCTTTGATATTGTTGTGAATAAATAATTTTCTAATGAAAACAAGTTATTCAATTGTAAGTTGCCAAAAATAGTCTAATCTAATTTCACTGTTGACTAAAATTCTGTTATTACGAAAAAAATATGTGAATCAACGAAATTTGTGGTTATTGAAATAATTTTATATTAAACAAATATAATAAGAAAATAAATATATTGTTTTATTGTATTACTTTGTAGCAACAAAATATTAATATAGTAGGTAGTAATTATAATATAGTACTATATGAGTCACGCACTTACAAGGGAGTAAAAAGAGGTGGCGGAGAGGGGTATGACGGTATAAGAAGTGAGTTTTATACCTTTGGCCATCGCAGCATAAGAGTCGGTCCTACTCCCGCGGCGTGCCAATAAATATTTCTCATCAAAGATAGTCTGTAAAAAACTTTTTCTAGCACTACAAAAATATAATATAAGCTAGCAAATAAACTCCATATAAAGTTTCAATACGTTTAGAAAAAAAAAGCTACTAAACCGAGTTTCTGTTACAAGCAATGTATTCACTAATAGAAAAGAAATCGATATATAGGTCATTGTAATATACCCTAGATACGATTCTGTAAATGTTTAATCTATTCGTGTATAAAGTAGAATTGCAACGGAGTCGTGCTTTCACATATTGAATCTCAACAAGTTCATTTTTTTAATGTGAGACGGAAGTTTTTAAAAATATTTTATCAGATATGGTTTTTTTTTCGAATGTTAAAATATTAATGAATCATTAATAGAAAATTAAATTTGAGATATATTTATTCGTAGGGAAAGAATACGAAATAGAGGGCACTCTAAGAGAAGATAAAAAATGCCCTGTTGTAATTTTACGCAGCCACAAAAGTCATATGCTTAAGTATTATATTAATATTCTATCGTACTATTATATAAAATTTTCGTATAGTATAGGTAGGCGGATGAGCATATGAGCCACCTGATGGTAAGTGGTCACCAACGCTCATAGACTTTAGCATTGTAAGAAGTATTAACCATAGCTTACAACGCCAATGTGCCACCAACCTTGGGAACTAAGATGTTACGTCCCATGTGCCTGTAATTACACTGGCTACTCACCCTTCAAACCGCAACACAACAATACTTAGTACTGTAGTTTTGCTGTATAATGGGCGGGTGGTACCTACCCAGACGAGCTTGCACTAAGTCCTACCACCAGTAAGCTTAATACGCATTTTTCTTTACTTTAGCAAACATGAGATCTTTTCAAGTTTAATAATGTCAGATCCCAGTTGGATAGAAGGATTTGGAAGAAAGACATAAATTTCTCCATAGACGTACCGATTTGCTTGGAGAACTTCAAATAATGAATTGTTTGAAGTTCGCATTTTTGTTCGGAATTTAACTTGCAATATTTACTTAGGATTTAGGTAGTTCTGTTCTGTAATAGAATTATAAAACATTTTTCTTTCTTTGTGTTCGTTCTTTGAGCTTACAAAATAATAGTAAAAAATAGTTTCAGTAGATTAATGACACTATATAATGAAACATCGATTATTATAACAAATAATAAAATATAGATTGGAAAATAAAAGCGAAGCAGACATTTAGTAAAACCTTTTCATAAATGTATAATCTAAGTCCCTGACATTTGCAATAGGCCTGATAAAGTTCTGCTAAGCTTATTTGTACATGTATTCTAACAATTATATTGTTTTAAGATGTTTATTTTAACACATTGATTAAATCTTGGATAATAATGGCATGGCGATATTAAGTAGATTTGATTCAAAAGTAGCTTCAAATCTAAGAAATTTTTAACTGAGTATTTCATGAACAATTTTTTTTATTTCATATATTGTAAGAAAACGTTTATGTGATCGTATCGTAACTATTACTTTATCGTAGGTATAGTGAAAGTAATTTCCTTATAAGGCAGAAAATACTTCAAAACATATTAAAAACTGTTAAAAAATCACTCAACGAGACAATACGTATGTTACACATAAATTAAACGCGCAAATTATTAGAAGATTTTAAAAATTGGCATTTGCTCATAAAAATCTTGTGACTACGGAAGAAATCGAGCCGACCTCAGCCAAGCACATGTCAACATGGATGCGTTGAACAAGTGGCTACGGGGTAGACAAAGCTTCGAGACCGAGGCTTTCATAAAATCAATACAGGATCAAGTAATCGGTAACCACGACCCGCAACTGTCAGAAACATTATTCGCATACCCAACTTACCAAATGATTTATGTAGATATGCCTCAGCAATTCAGAATTAATTCAACATATAACTGGTGCTTGCAATTGAATCGTCCAAACTCATTATTATTTGCACAGGCATGATTAAGTAGCAGCAATATTTCACCAAAATCTAGCTCATCATTATAAGTTAATAACAAATAAAATAAAATATAAAAACTCCTATCTAGGAGTTATATAATCATTATAACATAAATTGGATAAAAACCTATCATCACTGCCAAAATCATAAATTATAGACATAAATAGACTTCACAAAGCAGTAGTAGACAAAAAATCAAATGCGGTTATTAAAAATATGGCAGTGCAATCAGAAGAAAAATCATTACATTTCAGCTCATCATTACATATTCTGGGTGTAAAAGTTGGAAAAAACAAACAAATAGTGAAATATATCGTTACAAATATTATCAGTCGCTTACTTTATTTTCTCTCTGTCCCTATCTGAGATATCTTCAGCATTAATATTTTCATCTCAGTTAAATGCGTCGTCTTTCATTTGTTATTTCAGTAGCCCGACACTCTATACACGACATCATGTTTAAAGGGAAAAAAAATATTTCTTTTAGTTTAAGTGGTTTGTTGTAAATAGCCCCTATGGCTTTTTTAACACCGAGACTTTATCTACTTCCTCCTTACCTATTTCACCATCCACCAATCTGTATAAGTCAATAGAGGTACCGCAAGTCGGATCAGTGTGACAGAAAGCAGTTACACAACATAAGTCCTATCGGCTGAAGCATTGGCGTTTGAATTACAACATTTACTATATATTTACCTATATTTTTAATTATGTATGTTTAAACTGTATATCCAATGTTATAACATCCATTGCTAATTAAATATTAGTACTTAAAGCCGACTCTTTTTGTAGGTAGGTAGTTTTATATATACTACTACCACACTTAGCTAAAACAATTAACCAAATATGTATGTACGGACAGATGTATATAATTAAATGTAATCAAAGAGATAATAATATTTATCTTTAACTGTGACAGTATATATATTAAATTGATTTTTATGCACCGGCCCGCTCAAATTTATTGCTCTACATAATTTGATTTAAAAAGCTAGTGAGTACATAATTTACTTTGGAGCTTAACAAAATAAAAGTTGATAAATAATTAAGTTTCCATTATTTGCTTTAACTTATTTCTATAATTCAAAAGTTTGTACAGAGCTTTTACTTTACTATAGTATAATCTCCCAGGTTCTCATTGTATATAAATGACGTTAAGTATAATTTAATATATTGTACCAATTAAATATTTATACGTATTTAAGAAAAGGTAAATCAAAATTTCCTAATAATATACAAACAGATATAATAAGCTGTTTCTGAGCATATAAAAGCCTAAATGTAGTTTATAAAAATATCTAACAACTACGCAAAAACATCAGCCTATTTGTTTTTTTTTTTTAAATAACGATGCCAAACCAATAAAATGTTTGATAAACAGTCAGGCCTAAAAATTCTCGTTAAAAATTTATAACGTTAGTAGTTTTGAGATTTATTTTTGCTATGAAATCAAAGTGTATATAGTCAATGAGGCATGTTACGTCAGCCATTGATTTAGTGAGCTTTTGTGCTTATAACATTATTGACGTTTTAATGTTTTTAATTTTATAGCCTTTATCCGCTCTTAAATAAATTTATTGCCACGTTCTTCCAAAATTTATAAATATCCGGTATTATTAGCTTGTAATTCACTGTCACAGTTAACCCTTTAATTACGTTTTAGTGATAAAGCTTCGTTGATATTATTATTATGTTTAATATAAATAATATATTTAACCGCAGTTTCGCTCGCATACATTTCATAATTCTACCTTAAAAAGCTTAATTAGGATAAAGAGAATAAATAAAAATCATTACACTTTTATTTAACTCTTTAAGATATAATTTAAGGTAGATTTAGCTCGATAAGCCGATTAGCTGACCATAGATACAATAAATCGTTAACTTCGATTCGATTGATCAAGATCAGCTCAAGAGAGTTTTACCGTGATGTTATTTCTAGCAATATAAAATCTTAAAAAAGAAACAAATTTTTGTATCACTGTTTTAAATATGTAGTTTAATTTTTTACCCAAAAATCTAAAAAAGTAGAATATAATTAAATATCCACTTAGTGGCAGGTTATTTTATATATATATATATATTATTCTGCTGCCATTAACAAATGCCGATCAGGTGGTTTTTTAGCCAGTTTGCCTTTCTATGTAAAAATAAAACAAAATACAACTGTAGAATAACGTTGCTGTTCCAAGGGAATTATTAATTAGATATACTTTCATAATTTAACCCTTTTAAAGATAAAGGTGTCAAAAGTAAAACAAGTAAATCCTTGTAATATTTTTATTAATAATGTCTAATTAACTTTATATTTTATATTCTTGTATGAAATATATAATACTGAAAAATATTCTGTTTTTAAAACTTTAATTTTAGTACTCTAGTTGTAAATAATTTAGTTGCGTCTTACTTTCGTTCATGGATTGATGTCCTTAGGTTTATATGTTAAGAGCCTGTATAGTAAGGGTAAATAGGGGCAGCCAAGCGGGGCAAAGAGTATATAGCGTCCCGACGCCAATTCCTATGGGACAACAAAAGTGAAGGATTAGTTACCAACTATTTTATCAATCTGAATAGTTATTCAAATTTTTATCAATGACCCAATAAGAATAAAATTTCTCTTCTATAAACTTTGCTATTGTATTTTTGTTTTAAGTAGTTATTCAATAAGCTCCAGCTTCCTAATAATTAACTTATCTAAATCCATTGGGCTTTCCCTGTCTTCAGCGTTAGTTTACTTCTGCAAATTATACGGTTATCGTAGAAGTTCAACGATGAATATAATTTTCAGAAATTGCTAATAAATAAAGGAGGGAAAATTGTTTATTTCATAAAGAGCCAGATTACTCCTACTACCTAGTTTTTTTCTACTACCTTTCCTTACTACCTACACTACCTACCTTTCCGACTACCTAATTTTAATTTCAGTATTTAAGTTCGAAACAACTGTTACGGAACGTTTATGTGCAAAATAAGTTACATAGTATAACTAACGAATTTATATGTAACACATAACTTCATAAAAGTAACGAACGCTGCCAGCCATTAAATAAAATGACAGAAATAATATATGTTATTCATTGTAATACGTGTACGATTTTTTTGGTATATTTATATAAAAATGTTTGTTATAAAATGTGCTTTGTATATTTAAACAAAGAAAGCTGTTTTCTTAAACATAATTTCATCATAAATTGATAGAATAGAAGATGGTAATTGGTACTCGTAATTCTACTAATTCCAGTAGTAAGTCAACAGCTGTAGTCGTGAAGGTCACGAGACTTAGCCTCAGCCCCAGGGATGGGTCAAAGTCAATTTAATTATAATGAGTCACCTCAAAATATTCTCAGTGCATTATATTAGAATAGGCGACAAGTAGATTTGACGATAATATCTTTGCTTTTACAAATAATAATTTTTCCCCACAAAATTTAATAAAATTGTTCATTACATAGATTGTACTTAAAGAGGTAAGTTCTTATATAGATATTATTATAATAATAATATCCTGGGACATTATTCACACATGGCCATCAGATCCCAAACTTAGCAGAGCTAGTACTATGAAAACCAGACAACTGATATACTACATATATTACTTTTCTTCTGTAAATACATACATATATAGATAATTATACCCAGACTCAGGACAAACAGACATGTTCATGCACACAAATGTCTGTCCTGGGTGTGAATCAAACCCACAACCTTCCGCGAAAGGTAAGTATCTACCAACCACGCCAACCGGCCCATGATTACTTTATATTATATTATCTTAACACATATCTATATTTTAGGCGGTCACGCCTCACTTTTCAATCATCTATAAATAATATTCATACATATTATAAATCGATATTGCCCATCGAGTCATGTAGTCACGTAGTTAAAGATCCTCGTCGCAATTTTATTATGTTTGCAATAACGGGATAAGCTACATAAAGCAATAAGCTGACGAAAATACGAAGCTTAACGCTTAAAACTATCGTAAAATTTTGTTTATACACATCTTATTGCATGTAAGACATCCTTTCATAGCCAAAGAGTACGTAAACTACATACAGAAGAAATGTAGCGAAATTATTATATTGGTACCGGCCATGACATTTATTTTTCTTTTTTTGACAGTTGTCAGTTTGTCTTTCTTTTGTTAAATATTATAGTGGCCAGTAATAATATTTACAATCTATATACAAATATAACAGATTATAATGAAATTCAATTACATTTTCTGTAAATCTTGAGTATCTTCAATTTACCATCTATTCTATGTAGTTTGATTAAACAGAATCTGCTTTAACTGATTGCTACAATACATAACTGCAGTTAATTAAACCAGCCTTAGTTTTGCGGATTGAGTTAACCCTGTAATTTATAAGATGTATTTGAATCTATATGTTATATGAGCACTATTGTCAGGTTTGCTTGAGAAATTAATCTCCATATAAGGAGGATAATAAACCGTACGTTATTTAAATGTCTCTCTTATTTCTTGCCTCATTGGCACCGAATAAAATTAATGTCTTTTTTATCTATAATTATTTTCAAAAATATGATTAATTAGTTTTATCAATTAATCTGGGCTATCAGTGACGATGGATATTTAGTAAATCAACGTTAGGGTTTCGTTGCAATTTATGAATAAATGAAATTATTTATGTTTCTCAATTTTTATTTTTAACGTTCATATGTAATATATGCATAATGGGTCATATTTTACAAGTTCACGTTTTGAGGTCATCTGAGTTTAATTCTGTTTATTTAAAAGGATTTACGGATGTGTGTGTGTAATGTATTGCGGTTGTACTTATGTTCGTGGATGTTGCTTCGCCTCGTATATCTTGAGAACAAATGATGTTTATCTACTTCCTATCTTATTTCGTTCGATATAATATAATGATCTTCTGATTTATATTAAATGCGATTTATTAGTCGATTTATCACTTAAAATCTGTATAAAAATAAATGTGTCAATTAAAATGATTGACCAGTTACTATATTCAAGAAACAATTTGTTTTACTTACGGATAGTAGAATTGTCTACGATGAGTAAATAAAACCTTCCCTATAAGAAACTGTTCGTGAGTTTCGTAGTTACGTGTATGTAATAGCTTGTATGAAAGTATTAAACAGCTATTTATTTGTAACTAAAAACGTTGACTGATGTAACCAATCTAGTTTATATATAGAAACCGGGCCATAGATAATCACGTCATGACACTATGCGTAGACGCAATTGCTTCCTGTCCCAATTTTTATTATATATACGCCAAAATTTTCAGAAACATAAGCGTAAAGACAACATTTTGACTCAATTCTCTGCAAAGATTCTGACAACGTTTCAAAATAATATTATACGCTTTAAATTTTGTGTAGGTTGTTTGTAGCAAATAAATGTAGTCTAGGAATTCAGTTTTTAGCTTATTCCAACTGTCACTTACATTTATAAATTTGCAAATATAAATATATAATTTGTAATCTGAAAACGGATCAGTAGATTCATCATTGTCTATAGGTGTGTCCTAGCATGTTTATTTGGTATGTTTCATATATACCAATTACATTACAGTGACAAATACGTGTTGCTAAGTTTTTATAAATAAAATATTTTGTACCATTTCTAAAAAGTCCTTTTAATGGAAACTAAGTACATTTTACCTGTAGTTACAGTGGCTAATTCATCCTTCCAAGTGAAACAAAGCTGCACCGAATTGCTTGCCACTGCTACTACTAAGTTATCTATCAGACTAACTTTGCCGACTACGGTGAAATAAAAACAAGGGTTTTGAGCAGTTTACTCATACATAATCTTACTTCATTTTTTCGCGTATAAGACAATTATTATACTTTGACAGTTGAGATTTCATTAGTTCTGATTACAGCGCCTCGTGTTTTACATAAGCTATTGTGTCAAAATAAATCCTTAATGATAAGACAGAGGTACAAAAATGTACAATAATAAAAATATTACAAACCGATACATTTTTGTATCAAAATATTCAATTATTATCTATTGTGAAAACATATGTATTTGATAAATTATAATATAATAATAAAATGCGTGTGAAAGCTAAATATTTCTTTAACAAAAATGTGTACCTTTTAAAAGGATTGATTATTCAAAGAGATATTAAATATTAGTCATATATCAAATTAATTTTTATATAAACCTTTCCTCGTGATTAGCATGTTAGTAAAAACATGATACAATAAAACAAAAAAATACTAATATTAAGATTTGTATACGAAATAATGTCCTATAAAACTATTATTTTATTGTTTTATTTTTGTTTTGTTATTTACAAAAATGGCCTTGCTGTCTTTTTAATGTATTGACGAAGACAATTATGCTTATGACCCAAATACATCGAAGCTACATTACATTTGAAATATGGATAATTATCCTGTCACGTGATAAAGTAATTTTAAAGTTGAATAAATAATTTTGTGACCAATTCTTATTAATAGGCGTGTCTCATTATTACGAATATTAAATCGATTCTTGACAGGGCTTTACTATCGATCGTAATAATGTAAGCTCATTATTGTAATTACTTACATATGTAGTAAGGGTTATATATATTTGTATGTATGTAGGTATGTGTGGTTTATTTTTATACTCTAATTGTGCTCATAACATATTTAGTATCTCCTTTTTATATGAAAATGCACTTACAAAGCTACTTTCACCAAAGGTTATCTCTGAGAGATCGCTATAAGCGATAAGACCACCTTTGCGCACCATTTGTTGTTTGATTGTTCCCTATTACTATTATGTTATTTATATGTTGTGCAATATTATATAGTATTAAATAAAAATATATTTGAAGGAGTTAAAAGTCAATTATTTGAACTATAATTAACTAATAACTTCATAAAATTGATGTGATTATTCTTATTCACATAGTCTAAGACTTATTTGACTATGTATTATTTGTTCTATCACTGTTGTGACTTGTTATGACTTGAAAAGAAGAAATGAATAAATATATATGTATCTTACTCGTTAATCGACACTTTAAGCATTCTATCATAAATAATATATATGACAATATTTATTTCTGTCGCTTTGACTGTTGGTTAAAATTCAATTGTATTTAATTATCTATGTAACTTGATTTTCGTTAAAGATAAACTATTGAGTTTCTTATCCGGTTCTTCTTGGTAGCCTCACATAATTATAGAACCGGTGGTAGCTTCAAATTTAATTTAATCTCGTAAATAGATTCAAAAGTGCTCACAAGAGCCTACTTGAATAAAGTATATTTTGATTTGATTTGAATTAGAAACTGTATTTCTATATAGTATTGATTTATATTTCTTATCGTTCAGCCTGTACATTGGTAAGATTTGATTATATATACTTAAAAAAAATTAAGCTATAAAATTGAATATTTTTAATTACAATATTTTCAGGACTGCCTTCTATAATAGTTGTATAAAAAATTAAACCTTCACTTTACTAAATATTTTAAGTTAAATTAAGTAATTCTAAACAAGATAAGGGATAGTGAATATGAATTGTGCAAATTAAAATACTACTTAGATCAACTAGAGAACATTTATTGTTTCAGTATTTTTTAATGCAATCAAAATATCTACAAACTGTATTCCTCCTCTATTCATATTACAAGAAGAAACAATATCACTTTGTAACTTGATTAAATAATTCATTAAACAACGTAAGCTGACTGTACTTGGAGATATTTAGTTAAGAGCTATTCACGAACAATCTGGTAAATTAATGGGATGTTCCCAATCAAATAAGAAACAGTTATATTTTGTCAGTGAATTAAATGTTTACGTTAATTAATATTGAGTTATTCGACTGAATTTTATTATATTTGATATATTTGATTAATATTGTTAACGTGAATAAGACTTATGATATCAAATTAAAAGCACTTATTTAACATGTTTTTTATTCTTGACATGTAATTACGGAAATAAAAATTTAAATTACAGTAAATAACTATTCGTTTTATTATTCTTTTTAATTGCAAATGTAGTGAAGTTGTTTTTAATACATTTTTATTGCTATCTCCATTTATTTTACGGCTGTTTCGTTTAAGCAGCGCGTAGAAGGGCGTAGTTACATGTGTGTAATATAAACAATTTCCCAGTACGAGCTATAGGAATAATATGATGTACAAAAATATCATATATTTGCAGATCTGCTTTGCATCGACCTTCTAGTACCAGTGAGAATATATAAATAGTATTGTAAATTTTAAAATATTATTTTTAAGTGCACGTGTAGGAACATCTTTGAAGTCAGTTACATATTTTTTAATTAAATATGATGATGCAATAATGAACTTTTGATGAATGAAATCAATTTTAATACATGTAAGTTGATCGTTCAACAGCAGCATTATTGTGTTTACCATACCAACAAGTGAATTTTACAAAGAACTTATCACATTATATCACGCACTTTTTATTTATTTATTATACATTCGTTCATAAACAACTAATGCGTTTTTATAAAACCGTTACGATAGTTATTTTCAGTCTATAGACTGTATATAGTCTGCTTATATTGCATATACTTTGGAAATTTATCATATGTCAACTTAGACCGAGAGAAAATTGTATAACTAGGAGTCTAAACAAACCTTGTCTAAATAAGAAAATATACACGAAGACTTTGTATGTAAGGTTTAACAAAACACGTAAAATAGCTACAAAATTGTCTGCAACAGTTTATATATTTTTTAGACAAGTCACATTATTCATTTTATTTGTGTTTTCTGTGATTTAAAAAAAAGTTTTTTTTTTCTTAATTCGAATCACTATTTTTTTGAGATATTTGAATAAACGCATATGAGAAAACGTGTTGTAGACATATTAGCACAGTCAGATAAAATGCTTCACAATATAGCTATTGATCCTGATTTTAGATTTTTTTACATCACATAATTTTAAAAATGTTACAGAGTAAAAGTATTATTATATTCGTCTCAACTCTAATTCATATTACCCAATCGGCGTATGATTACATAAATTATAATCATTGTCACTATCTATTAATACTACAAAATACTACTATTATAGTACACACATATACAACAAACATGTCTAAAATCGGTGCCAATACCAAAACCGTACTGTGTAAATGGATCGGGTATCGTATCGTATCGTATTGTATCGCCTCATGTCTTTTTACTTATACGATTTTTGAAACTTGACGAGCCGGTTGGCGTGGTTGGTAGATGCTTGCCTTTCACGCCGAAGGTTGTGGGTTCGATTCCCACCCAGGACAGACATTTGTGTGCATGAACATTTGTGTTTGTCCTGAGTCTGGGTGTAATTATCTATATAAGTATGTATTTACAAAAGAAAAGTAGTATATGTAGTATATCAGTTGTCTGGTTTCCATAGCACAAGCTTTGTACAAGCTTAATTTGGGATCAGATGGCCGTGTGTGAATAATGTCCCAAGATATTATTATTATTATCGTATAATATATATACGACATTACTATTTTGAATTATAAAATTTACGCGATATTTATTTTTTTCAGAAAACTTTTACATTAAGTAAAACTTAAAACTGAAGCCATGAAAAATGGGCGAACGTCACCTAGATAGTGGTAATGTAAGCATTACTATATACTTACGAAACTACTCTACTTTAAATATGACTTTTTTGGAGTCTCTTTTAATATAGCGCAAGTTTAACATCGTAAGCCGGTTGTCACATTAATTAGCAAAAAAGACAAACACTGATTAAAATCCAGTAAACAACATAAAAATTGCTTAACTTATAGCTTAAATCATTTAAATCAGTCAAGCCGTTTCCAAAAATCAAATAAAACTACATATAAAAAAAAACATACGCGTTGAATATTTAGAACTTTCCAGAAGTAGGTTAATAAGGTTATGTGAGATAATTTGTAAGTATATATTTATTCCGACACATTGAAAAATCATATAAGCAATGGTTTTGTGAAAATGAAAAGATGAGAAAATATAAAGACATTTTAAGTGGACTATAAAGGAATATCATATTACAAATTGAAATAGTGAAGCATCAGACTACACTACAGTATGAACCATAATAGTATTACATAACATATGAAGAAAGTAAGTAGCATGTTGTAGCAGCCAAGAACGAGATGAATTATATACATATGTTAAATACATAAAAATTCAATATTGCTTGCCCGGGCTTGAATCACTTGGCCATCTTGGCTCAACACAATATATTGATCTTTATTTTCGTCAATATCATTTTGTTATTTAATATTATTTTTAGTATTTACTAATATTCAAGGCAAAGTGCCTACTTTACAAGTGTACGCTGAACTTTGTTCAAATTGCAATTAAATTTTAGCTCCTTTATCCAAACGAAATGTTCTCAGCTTTGTAAAGTCTATTTAACGTTCATGAATAAATTTTATCCCTCAGTCATCCCGGTCAGTGACTGGAGACCATTTACAGCTATAAATTTGAAGGTTATGTTCGTTCTTGTAATATTTAGCAGAATAATTGGTGTGAAAATAAGAAATTTTACTACATCTGTAAACATGTTCTGTAAACAAACTTCGTATTTGGAAATTCTCTGATTTAAAAAACAACTATTTTTGTTGGTGAGATATAATTGCATTTCACCAATCGTTTTTTTTTAATTATTCCATGTCAATGTGTGCGAAAACTTCACTAGTACGAGTATATTGTTAATGTGTGAGTTGCGTTTAATCTAATAGCAGTGAGTCGGGAATAAAACAATGTTTTAGTACATTAAGATGGATGTCTCTCGTTACGCAATACGAGTATACTCGTGTACATGTTATTCTCGTGAATGATTGCAATTCGTTTTTGGATATTACGATGTGTGTGTTACAAAACTTAGCTATACCGTGTTTTATGACATTTAACGGATATCATCTGTACCGACGCTCTATGTGTTATGTATGGTAGAAACGGATATTACTGTGAAATTAGCTTGGAGACTTTTGCATTTATAGTAGATAAATAAATTGACAAATATTTTTATTTTTATAATTACTTCATAGTATACAAATTAAACGGAATTTTTAATCATGAATTCCTTTTACTTCGGACATTTCTAAGTCCATTTCTCATCCTCGCTTTCATCCCATACATCATGTATCTTAATGATATTTTGTTTTGATATTTTACGTAAGGCCTCGTTTCTACCCTGATATTACTTTTCTTACTTTTCTACTTCAATAGAATAAATTTATAAACAAAAAATACTTCATTTCTCTATAGTAATGGCATAACATTTTAACTCAGCTAATGTCATTATTATTCATTGTGACATTTTTTGCGATTAATTTTCTCTTTTCGCCATATGTTTTATTCTGAACTAATTGGAAAGAAAATAATCGTAGACAAAAAGACACTTCTAACTTGGTAGCCAGCGCAAACTGGTTTCTTTCGGTTTTAGTCACTGTATACTACTACAAAAGGAAAAACGTCTCCATGCTGATTTATCTGTATATGATTGTGACATCTATATTGATTTGTTTTTATATTATAAATGTGAAAGTTTATATGTTTGGATATTTGTTAATCAATTACACAATAATGGCTAGACGGTTTTGGATGAAATTTGGAATAGAGAATTTTTTTAACCTGACTTACCACGTATATCAACCTAGCACTAGTTTTTCCCTCACACGCAGCCAAAGTCGCGGTCGGAAGCTAGTTATTATATAAGCCCTTCTTGGTAGGTTTAATAAAAAGTTTATTATATTTCTATATTGAATAAACTATTTAACACAAATATGAATAAAATTATCAAATTATTTTATTGAAGTTTGATACTTTTGAAAGTACAGGTATCATAATTTTGTTTATTCCATGTAAATGACGTTGAACTCATCATGTATGTAATTATTACTAAAGTATGTAATAAGAACCCGTTTACGAGATCGCGAGTAAATTTGTCTTCATGAATAAAGTTTTGTTGATGTTGTTTCTGAAGTTTATGTAAGAGCAAATCAATAAATCCAAGTAACATCTTTGTTTCGTCTTGTTAGGAAGTGCTCTTATTTTGTATCTCAAAAACATTGAATACTCTACCACATTATTTTATATTTGTGTATATATATATATATATAGTAGTAACTTATACTTTTATTATACAATTAAAAGATCAGGTGTATTGGACTTCTTAATTTGTCGTAGTTATAACTTTTAATAGTTAAGCTAAAACATTAGATAGATACTTTTAGTTGATAGTTAACAATTTATATATCAAATTTACGTTTACGGAAACAATGTTGCGGGCATTGCATATTGTGTAGTTTCTGTTAGCTTTTATCTGAAAATTTATTGCAGGAGCGTATATATGGACTCAAAATTATAAATTTAATGTGAATGTGCTTATGTACATAGGTAGTTTATAGTCTTTTTCTTTTGAAATGTAGCCGGAGAATAATAATATATAATTGCTTACGAAATAAAACTTGTTGTAAGCTTGAGACCGAACTTTCTCTTATATAGACTTCAATACCTTCTTGAACCTTTTTAGAAACTGTTAAGTTCAAATTCGTGTATTGTAAGTCATTTGGGTATCCTTGAAGGTGTATAAGTTTTATTTATTGATTTCTCAACTTTAATGTATAATTTGATAACAATCATACAACTTTACCGTCATATAAAAGACTCGCTGCTCTGCGCGGTTTCACCCACCTTACACGTTACTCACCCCCCACCGTTCCTTTGTGTCGTAGCGTAATATTACTAGTCTATACAAATAACATATTATTCAGCTTCATAATATTCGTATAGATTATATTGAACAAGAATTGTAGATGTAATTATCAACTTACCCGATTATTGATATACGTATTTTTTATGTTATAGGCAGGTGGACGTGCAAATGGGCCACCTTGTGTTAAGTGGTCACCACTGCCCATAGACATTGGCGATGTAACAAGCATCAACCTTGGGAACGTAGATTTTATGTCCCTTGTGCCTGTAGTTACACTGGCTCATTCATCCATCAAGCCGAAACGCAACAATACTAAGTATTGTTGTTTGGCGGTAGAATATCTGAGTGGGTGGTACCTAGCCAGGCTTCCGCAAAGCCCTACCACCTAGTATTAATAATAGAAATTAATTATGAATAATATTTTGATAAGGGTTAAATACTGGCATGTTAGGATTAGTTAGACATAAACTGTTTATCTATTGTCTTTAGTTCTAGTTGTGTATTTTATTCAATAGTTGGTTGTTTTGGTATCAGGTTGAGCTCGTGATGAATACGACTTTACATCCTACCTAAAAAACGATTTAACATACATAATTATTGTTTATAATTATTTTTCAATATAAAACATAATTGATACATATTTCAAAATTAAACCATTAGACGTTGTATTTTGAAATATCTTTCTGATCTTCTATTCTATATCTTCTATGTATATTGGACAGATGACTGGGAAAAATGATGTGAGGTAATGTTCAGTTTGTGGTATTACACAATATGTTGAATTGCACTTGAGTGGTACTTAGGATAACTACAATGCGGTTAATGGAACTATGTTGTATGCACTTCGATAGAATTGATTTGGTAAAATAACGATAAAAGTTATTTAAGTGATTGTTCATCTGAGTTAAAGAAACATTTGTTTTTATTTTGTTAGGCTTTTCTAGAAGATGTATCTAGTATATAATGTATTATTGACGATTGTACACGATTTTGTTTTATTTAAATATTAAATTTTCTGTTCTATGAACAGTATTTCTATTATATAATCAAGTTTTAGAGCGCGGTCAATATCTTCACGCTTCGGATGGAACACACATAGATACGTATGCTTTCGTGCCCTTGACCGTTCCTCCTTTAAGGAGTAATAAAATAAATAGATAAGGTCACTTGTTGGAAGAGGCGAAAAGGGACCTATCTTTAGTTTAATTATTTATATTAATTACTGGCTATCCTTCAGGACCTTATACAGTTCAAGTTAACATTTTACTCATGATATTTAATTAAATACTCCCGGCCGATTTCGGCCACGGCGACCGCTTCAACTCCTTGCCTGGTGTCGATCGTGTGCTCGCATGTGGCTTATGTAGCCAATCTTCTTACTGATGATCCTCGCGCATAGCGGGCATGTGAGCACTCTATTGATATAATTGTAGTTGATTGCCGCGGGTGGTCGGGCTTTCAACTGGTCGCGTCTGGCATCAAGCTCAGCAAGGCGACTCACTTCAAATTCTTGGATCCTCGCTTTAATGCTGGATCTCCATTGTACCCTGTTGGCGGCCTGCTGCTCCCACTGCACGGTTTTTATATTGCACTTTTTCATGTGCCGCTTAAGCACATCTTTGTATCTAAGGAGTTGACCGCCATGCTTACGCTTGCCTTCCTCAAATTCGCCATAAAAGATGCGCTTAGCGACACGCTGATCCGCCATCCTTGATACGTGACACCAACGAAGTTGTCGCCGCATAAGGTAAGCTTCAATGCCACCCACATTAGCTCTTCGCAGCACTTCTGAATTCCGCACACGATTAGACCACTGGATATTCAGGATTTGGCGTAGGCATTTAAGGTGGAAGCGGTCTAATGTGCGAATATGATGTCGGTACACGGTCCAGGTTTCGGCAGAGTAAAGAATATTAGGTAGCACGACCGCCATATATATGGAAATTTTGGTAGCCAGTTTTAGGTCATGTGAGCGGAAGACTTTGGTATTCAGCTTTCCGAATGCCGCGGCTGCAGCACCGATCCTGCTGTTGATTTCGGCATCCAATTCGCACTTTGATGTAACAGTGCTCCCCAAGTAACGAAACTGATCGACCTCGATCGACTTCGATTTATGATTTAGATCATAAATAATATGGCGTATACAGTAATATATAAAAAAAAAAAAAATTCTATGACTGTGACTTATCTGTAAGATATAGAACAGGTATGAGTAGGTTAATATTGTTGATGTACGAACCTTCCACAAATGTTTTTATGAATCTGTTATAATTTTGACAACATTATTTGAGACGCATCCACATTATGTATTTTCCTTCAGCTTAAGGAATAAGTTACATAAAAAAAAGCATTAAAGTGAAAGTTTGTCACGCAATCGGATTAGTAGTTTTTGCATGAAAACTAAATGACAAAACCTTACTAACAACGCAAATAAAAAAAAATTATCACTTTTTATTATATTATTTATAAGATCTGATGACAGTGATAACTACTATAGTGTGACTAATTAAATTTACTATGAAAGTATCAGGATA
Organism: Nymphalis urticae; assembly: GCA_905147175.2. Lineage (NCBI taxonomy): Eukaryota > Metazoa > Arthropoda > Insecta > Lepidoptera > Nymphalidae > Nymphalis > Nymphalis urticae. The sequence continues at coordinate 8,313,460 of LR989987.1, read as the reverse complement.
TATCTTCGTCTGTCTTTATTACCCTATACTTTATTTTTATTAAGCATTCACCAATAGTTGGATTCATGCTGAAGGTTCTGTAATTTATGAATATTTTTTGCAAATTAGCTAACATTTTATTTGTTGATTAGGCCGGAAAAATCGTGCCGTATGAGAGCTTGCATGTCGTTCGCTGTATAAATCGGTAAATTTGTTTGAAAATAATACATGACGGAACTGTTTCACTCAAACGATTCGAAAGAAAATTGCTCAACATTATCTGTGTCTGTTCGTATACATCCGCGCGACGCTGGGAACGTTAGTTAAAACATGTTTTCTTTGTATTGGGAAAGACAGCTATTGGTTTACACTGAACAGAGCATACTCGTATGTTGTTTGTGAACAAGCTTACTATCGGGTGACCCATTTGCTCGCCTGCTTTCCAAAATAAATAAACTGTAAAAATCACGTTGTTTGTATAGTAAATATATTTTTTTTAAAATTGTTAGATGTGTGATAAATTATTTATAGAATATATAAAATTAGTTTTAATTATATTGTCGGTTTTTAGTCAGCCTGTCATCATGTCAGTCAGCCTGTCATCATGTCAGTTAGCATGTCATCAGTCAGTCCAATTCCGTTAATTGGTGAAAACCATATGAAATGAAATCGTTTTGGTAGTGCTTGAATCTATCACGTTCAAACAGACAAACGCGGCGGGGGAATTTGTTTTCTAATATGTAGTGATTGTTACCATGCAAACTAGAACTAATGTATGTCTTGGTTATTCAAGTTATATCTCATTTCGTTGTTTTATTTCAATCAGTTTACGATACAAAAAGTTTTGTCCGTTTAAATCGAATAAACGATAATTGATCATGTTTGTACTGATTTTGTGTATATATGTGTGCAACGACATTATACGATATGTTACGATAGCTCACGATACAGTACAAGCGTTACGCTATACTGTAACTACAGGAGCTTTAACTTTAGTATTTTTTTTGTTTAATTGTATAGGCTTGCAATTAATTATAATTATCTATTTAACTAATTTAAAACCAATTCGACGAATTTAAAAACCTGTTGAATAAAATTAGTGCCATGAAATTGCCATGAAATTAAATATAGATGGAACTTTATATGACTGCGTTGTTTGTTTAATAACCATTATAATAAATAATCTTAAAAGTAATAACAGTGATCATCAAGAAATAATATGGAACAATTAAATTGTAATTAATTGTAAAAATTTTATTTTTATTTTATTTAATAATTAAATATTTTCATATTAACAATATTTTCATTATAAACACTTATTACAATTACATATGTCAATTCAGCATAAACAGACGTATTCGTATTCGTAAAACATTAAAATATTTCAGATGAAACACTTAAATAATATAATGGAACAGTAATTGACGTTGTATTTTTTATAAGCATTTCATAATAAAAATGAAACATAGCTTTTTATATGTAAATAGACTTAAAACATTCAGGAAGGTTTAATCTAATAAAGTTAAAATTTATAAACAACTTTAGCTATTCATATGTACGTTTGAGTTATTTAGTGTTGCTATTATATTATAATACATTTGGTTACGTAATAATTTTAATTAATGCTTTTATTTCTGCTATAAATATTAGATGGAGACAATAATTAAATAGCAAAGTGTTATTTACTTCGACTTAACGATGACGATGTCCTAAGGTGAGGGACGGGCATACAGGAGGCACTCTTACGAAGTGCTTATTCTAAGCTCTAAGCTCCTTAAAGGGACTTCCAACTTTTGGCAAGCGGCTTGACCTTGAATCTCAGTAATCATCCTCCTGACCGGTGACGTAGTTAAAAGAGCGATTAATGAAAATTAAATTATGCTTATAATGTGATTTGGAATCAATAATTTTTTGGGTAGAAAGTCCCTATGGGCCGAATAGTGGATATTTGGATGGACTGGTGAAAACTTTTATTTACGTTGAGATGTGTTATACTTTATAATGTTTGATTTTTAGTATGTGCCATGTATAATTTGGTTGATAATTTCTGATTAAAGTAAGTCTATAAATACAATTGTCAAATTGCCACACGTGCTTCTTAAAAAAAATGTGTAATATTATTAAATCATTGATTTATTTATACAAGTATCAAATTTGATAAAAGCTTAGTCAAGATATTTAATTTTTCGACTGGCAGATCAAGATAGTTTTTCTTTAATATCCTATAATTTATTCCAAATATTTTAAATAATTCGTTGTTTAACTCTTTCTTGATTCCATTTTTATTATATTATATTCGATTCTTTATTATAAATAACTTTTTTAATAAATTTATTAATAATTTAGAAAGATGACTAATAATATATTTGAAACAATATATTATATATTATTTTGATACGAAGATTGAATTTGATTGATGTAATTTAAATACAAACATAAATTATTGATTGACATTGTTTGAAAAACAATATCAGATTATTTTAAAAAGCAAGGTTAAATGCTCATTTTTTTGTATATAAATATATATATGAAAAACTAAAAGCTATTAGAGGAAAATCGCGGGTGTAGTTTACCGTACAATATAATTTCACGTCTGACGATTTATCTTCAGTTTGTAGACTTTAAAGTTTTTAACAAATAGACAAAAACTCTAAGAAAACGGGATGAGTTGTTATAAATTAAATCATTTATCTTGTTCCAATGTCATGACAAAATTAAAAATCGCTACTGACTCTCCCGGTTTCGTTTAATGAATGCGAGGTTATTTAGTAAACATATGTTTTGAACCTAATAGGGTTACATTTTAGATGAAAAGTTACGATCTTGTGAATAAAAGTTAATATCATCAAGGATGGCTGGATTAAAATTTTTGACAGCAAAACCTGTTTCTATTAAACGACGACGTCGTCACTAACTAAATGAATTTACCCTTCATTAGTCTTGATGGACGTCGTTAAATAATAAAATATTATTAGATTTTATACGCCGACCGCTGTAATTAAGCTGCGTTCACTGTTATTTTGTTTACTAAGAAGTATATTTTCGTTTCGTTGTTAATTTAAAATTCAAATTAGGGTAACCAAAACTCTTGTATGCATTTTAATGATAGTACTTTTAAGGCATATAAAGCTTTTACATAACATTTTAGTAACAGGTGGCCCAGCGGATAGAACTCGTGGATTGTAACTGAAGTTCACTGGTTTCAATCTAGGCAATCAGAAATGAACTTTCACGTGCTTTTTTGCTTTTGTAAATTATCTCATGCTTGGTGGTGAAGTAAAACATCGCGAGAAAAGCATGTCTCGGATGAAATACTTTATGTTTTATACGCCGGATTGTTGTGTAACACATGTAGCATTTCATTCATTGAAACAGCTTGGTTGAATGATTATAGTCAAACCTTATTCTTATCAGAGACATTTGCCCCGGTAAAGCATTTTGTAGCTGTAACTTTATATTACTACAAACGTTAACAACTGTGTAAAGATATTAAAGTATTTAGGTGGTAGGGCTTTGTGCAAGCTCGTCTGGATAGGTACCACTCACTCACCAGATATTCTACCTTATTGCAAAACAACACTGCAAAATAGCAGTACTTGGTATTGTTGTTCCGGTTTAAAGGGTGAGTGAGCCAGTGTAATTACAGGCACAAGGGACATAAAATCTTAGGTCCCAAGGTTGGTGGCGCATTGGCGTTGTAAGCAATGGTTAAAATTTCTTACAACACCAATGTCTATAGGAGTTGGTGGCTTACTATTAAAAAATGAAAATAAAATTCGGTTCGATGTTTAGTTTTTTACAGTATCTGTATGCTCAAATAATTTGCATTTTAAAGAATTGTTGCGGTGTTTGTTTGCGGCTGTCTGTTGCGGTAGTCTTTTGTCATTCGGTCTTTTAATACAAATCATCTTTTTTGTTTTTACTACTCTCCAAACCTTCTTATATTTTTTTGTATTAATATTTATCACAAATTTGATTTTTACTCTTGATAAATAATGGAATGCAATAATTTGTTTATACATTTACAGTAAATGTGTTGTTTAATCCAAAAAATACAAGTATTACAATACAAAATACAAATGCTAAGTAATAAAGTGACCAATGGCTTTCAATTAATTCAATATTTCTATGTTTCTTGTGCCCAGAGAAGATTATAACTTCTTTGGGAATTAATGTATAAGAATTTTTAAATATAAATCTGTTTACTATTAATAATTACTAACTTTTGTCTGGCTGGCTGCTTTAACATGACTTATCTCAAATTGAGCAGTTTTAGTTTAGTGGGCTCCAACTTTATGTGATCGCATTTCGCTATTCCTATAGGTAGTTTTACAGTTTTGTATTCAGACTACCATGCCCACTTAACAAACTCCAACCGCTTATAGTAACAACACCAAGTGTTGCTACGTTGTAGCTTAAAACTGCAAAATTCGTATTTTTAAAAGTCTCTTCAACCATTATTGTTTGCCAGGTTTATGCAAATACTTGTCACTCAATTGAAAAAAGCTTTATTTTATAGTAAAATTGTTGAATATTATGTTTACTATGAAACCAAATTTAACATGCCATTAGTGTTAGGTGTTACTTACTTTATTTTACATATTACACATACACATACATTACAAAAAATTAGCTGGCAATTGATTAATTAGAATACGCTATAAACGTACACATTATGAACCTAACCTGCTTAAAACTGGCTGAGGAGAAAATTAGAGATTAGAGAAGATTATTAAAAAAAATCGCTCTGTATATACTTATGGCCATATTTAGATAGGCAACCAAGTCAGAGTGTATTTCTCATTTATAATCTTACATAATAACTGTATTTCGATTGTATTACAGGTAAACGTATAAATCATGCGGTGACATCTTAGGCTATATTATATTACTAGCTCTTGACCCGCGGCGTCGCCCGCCAAAATATATTATTATTATTGATGGAAATAAATAAAGATAAAAAGAATAAAGATAAAAAGTTAAATAAAGACTAAAAAGAACCTTGAAATGCCGTCGTATCAGTCGTTCGCTCTTGACAGAGTGGTCGTGGTTGACGATGATGCATCGTTTTTGGCTAATGTAGCCCCCGCTATGTGTCTCCATTTGATGCGGTCTTCAGCATCTCTAAAACATTGGACTATGGAGGTCTGTGTTGTAGCTTTTATAATGTCTGTCCAACGCTTGGGTACTCGACCGCGCGACCGCTTGCCTTCTACTTGCCCTTGGACAACGAGTCGTTCCATGGAGTGTTCATTTCGAACAATATGTCCGAAGTATTTGAGAATTCGTGTTTGCACAGTCGACGATAGTCTTTTTTTGATTTTTAGTTCCTCCAAGATCGAGATGTTAGTCCGAAATGCTGTCCAAGGGATCCGCAGCAGTCGCCGCCAACACCACATTTCGAGTGCGTCAATTTTGCGTCGGTCTTTCTGTCGAACCGTCCATGTTTCTGCGCCGTAAAGAAATATAGGGAAGACTAGGCTTCTCATCAGGCGGACTTTGGTGGCTTTTGTTATATTGCGGTTGCACCAGACTTTTTTTAGCTTATCAACAGCAGACCTTGTGATAGCACATCTCCTTCGAATCTCGTCCTCACATCCACCCGTGTTCGTGATTGTGGAGCCGAGGTACACGTAGCTTTGGACTACTTCACAGTTGCCAATCAAAGATATATCTGGCCGATTCAGTTCAGCACGGTCCACGATCATCATCTTGGTTTTGATTCTATTGATCGCAAGTCCGAAGGAGAGGCTTATTGTCTCCAGGCGTGTCAGCAAGTGTTCCATGTCTTCTTTTGTTTGAGCGAGAAGAGTAGTGTCATCGGCGTATCTTAAATTGGATATCTTACGACCTCCTACTGAAACCCCCTTGTCCCCTTGCTCCAAAAATATTCTCATAATACACTCCGTATATATGTTGAATAGGAGTGGAGAGAGTATGCACCCTTGCCGAACACCAGCATGTGTCTGAAAGCTTTTTGAGTCAATGTCGTCTATTCGAACAGTCGCAGTCCCGTCCTCGTATAGTCGGCAAATGAGACGAACAAGGTGGTTAGGTACTCCCATTTGTATGAGTACGTCCCATAACTTGTGCCATTTCACGGTGTCGAAGGCCTTGCGAAAGTCGACGAAGCAGATATAGAGCGGGCTGTTAAACTCTCTAGACTTTTCGATTATTTGTCGAAGAATTAAAATCTGCTCCCTTGTCCCTCGACCCTTGATGAATCCTGCTTGCTCCATAGCTATTTCAGGTTTCAGAAAAGCTTGAAGTCTGGTGTTGATGATATGAAGGAGTACTTTGCTGGCGTGTGATATTAAGGCTATTAGTCTGTAGTTGTTGCATTTCTTTGTTGATCCCTTCTTATGCAGTGGTATAAACACGGAGTGTGCCCAGTCTTTTGGCCACGTTTCTGTTTCCCAGACACGATTACAGATAGTGTGTAGCATATCAACTCCGTATTCACCCATTGCTTTGAAGATTTCTATTGGGATTTCGTCAGCTCCTACAGCTTTATTCCTCTTCAGGTGATCGATTGCGGCTCGAACTTCACTTTTCAGTACAGCTGGTTCCATGGTATTGTATGCATTCTGTGAGAAAAACTTGCACGATAATCCCATGTTGTCATCTGTAAATAGTTGCTCGCAATATTCTTTCCACACACCAACAATATCCTTGATTTCGGTTACAGTAACTCCATTCAAATCCTCGATAGCCCAGCTTTTAAGTTTAAATTGACGAGTTATGCTACGAATCTTCTTATACAAGTCTTTCGTTTCGTTGCGTTCTGCGTTTTTTTCTAACTCTAGACAGATGTTTTTGAGATAGTTGTTACTATCTTTGCGAGAAGAAGATTGAATCTGCGCACTCATCAAATTTAAGTCTTGGACAGATGTACCCTTGGCTTTCATCTCACGGCGTTTCTCAACGAGGCGCCAGGTGTCGTCTGACATCCAATGCTGGTGCTTAACCTTAGTTCGGGTAGGCTGTGTTAAGTGAACAATTATTTTTATTTGCTCTTTTGCAGATTGCCAGAGTGAGTCAGGATCATCGCCTAGTGCTTTGGATTTCCATGTATCAACTGATAGTTGGTTAATAAAAGCAGTTTGGTCCACTATTTCTAGCTTCTTGCTAGATTTGCGAGGTATGGAGTTACGTAACTTAAGTTTGAGGTTGCATACGAGAAGTTGATGGTCAGACTGACAGTCAGCTCCAGGCAGTGTGTGTGCGTTCGTAATTGAGCTTCGCCATCTAGATCTTATAAGTATATAGTCAATCTGATTCCGATGTTTTCCATCAGGGGTCGTCCAGGTATACAGTCGTCTGTGGTGTTGCTGGAATACTGTGTTCATGATGGTGAGGTTGTTGTCAGCTGCGAATTGGAGTAATCTCTCCCCTCTAGCATTTCTTTGGCCGAGACCATACTTGCCTACAATATTCCGCAAGCCCACATCCATCCGTGTATCACCCACCTTTGCATTAAAATCGCCAAGTATAATCAGCAATTCTCTATTTGGTATTGTTGCTATTGAAGATTCAATGTCATTGTAGAAACTTTCTACATCTTCATCTGTCGCCGCGCTGGTGGGTGCATATACCTGTATAATATTCAACGGGGTGGGAGATGCACCGAGCTTCAATGTTATAATTCTGTCGCTGACAGGGTTATAACCTAGAACTGCTTTAGTCCATTGTTTGGGAATTGCAATGGCCACTCCAGCGTGACTACTGGAACTGTGTCCTGAATAATAGATGGTATGTTTAACTAAGTCTCGGTGGCCACTATTTTTCCAGTGAGTTTCGCTTAAACCGGTAATAATGGAGTCACATCGTTGGAGCTCATGATCCAAGATGTGTAATTTACCCTCATCAAGGAGTCCTCGTACATTCCATGTGCCTATACGGGTGTTCTTGCGCAATTGGAATTGTCTTCCAGTCGCATGCTTTCCGGGGGATGCCTGGTTGCCTACATTCCCCCGGCCGGTAGCCAATTTCACACTTTGAGTCCCGGAAAACCCAGAGCGCCGGTCGCTACGCGGATCATCAGGCAAACGTACGTATCTCTTGTCTTGCATTTTCATCGTACAACTCTCGTGGGAATAGATAATGTAGTAGTATCCCGTTGCTTTCTACATCGCGGTACTACAGACTTGGTGCCCGTAGAAATCTGTTAGTGAACCGATTCAAAACATATGGTTCTTGCGCTTCACCACAGTACTGATGGTTACCGCTGCCCTCCACCAGGATTCAGGTACTACGCCCCTGTGGCTCGCCTCCTCCGCTGGTTAGACCGTACCGACAACTATTGTCTCCGCTCTTCTCCATCGTTGAGGTCTTCACCCGTAACCCTGGGCACAGGTTCTGCGTTATACCCCGCAGAGCTGGGTCCCTGCTGAACTTCGCCATCTAAACACTCCGGCTTACTGGAGTGTAAGATGCCCACCCCCGCGACGTGGACGCGCCAGGCAGGAATTGCCCAAGTGAAGAGTAAAGAAGGTGGCTCTACTCTCCCAGGGGCCGAGTTAATGGACATGTATGATCCCATGCCCAAAGGCCTTGAAATGCATCATTTGTAATTTTTAGCCATTTCAAAGATTATTCCGGACAAACAGACGGACAAAAATTAAAAAAATATTTTTCTGGTTTTGGTATCTCGCAAACAGCCATATTAAATTTTAAAGAGGCAGTTATTTAGAAATCACAGACTGTGACTTCAATTTTATTTATAAAGATATACTACTACATTCAAATATGCTTACATACACATTTTAAAAATATACAATGATTCTGCTATTTGTTATCTCACCTCAGCCATGTTTGGCCACTAATGCAAAGCTTAACGTTGGCTTAGTTAATACTTTACGAGATCCTTTATACAATCCGAATCAGACTTTAGTTACGTAACCTCTTCAGCTATCTCTCAAATTAACTATTATCACGTAGAATTGTATAATTAATCATGATATATCTTATTAAGTGTCTTATTAATTGTAGCGGAATTAGTTAATTTTGTAAATCTTAATAAAATTAATTACTGACGCGAAAAGATCTCATTTTATTTGTATGTATCGTTAAGTTACATATTATATTCAATGAAAGAAGTCAGTGTAACACATTTTAATTACTTTGGATACAGTATGGTTGCCGCTTCAATGGCTGCAAAATCAATTCTCGCTTGAAACAAATATTTGTATTGGTCTTAAGTGTTCGAAACATGTTTTTCACTTTAATGGTTTCGCTATTCAATTATTGCTGGAAATGTTTGCTTAGACTATCAAATGTAAACATGCATTTAGTTTTGGGCGGCTTTAGGGAAATTGTCGTTTAAATTTTCTCGTTGCACTGTTAATTCCTTTAAATAAATTAGTGGCCGCAATTATTTCTATACTAATTATAATTACTTGAATTAGTATTATATTTTATCTTTATATATTGTATTTTTTATGAGAAAACGTTCTTCCTATTCTTAATGAATAAAACAAAAGCTTCAAATTTATTTTCAGCAGAGAATTAAATTGTAAATAGTCTCTTTACTATTTAAATTCAGATTCTATGTAACATAAAGCATAAAAACCTTAAAAATTTATTAAACTTTGTTCAAGATGGAGAACAATGTTTTTCTGTTAACACCTTTTTTATCCTGACAGCATTTTAAAGTATTTCGTTATCTGACCCTGTTAAAGTCTCTTTGGTTTCGCTCCATTCATCTAATACCTCACTGCTGAGTCTCCTTGATTTTCAGAATTGAATTCAAATTGAAAAAAAAAACTTCGAACGCCAACCATTCAATTATATTTGCAGAGGATAGGAAAAAGTTTATTGACGTAAAGTATTTACTCAGTGAAGTAAATTACCTACGGGGTGGGAAAATCTTATTTCGCCCTCGCGATTATTAGAGCAAGGTAGATTCTTGACAAATACTATATAAGTATTAGAAGTCATCTCATTACCTACCTGTTTTAAGTATGTTTTTATATATAAACGTTCAAAACGAATGAATCATTGTATAAAATTAACAGCTCGTTAATATCCCAAAGCTGGGCAAAGTTCTCCTGTTAAGCCACTTGTTTAAAGCTTATTTTACCACTGTTATGTTTGACTATGGATTTATGGATGAATGTGATAGAATTGGATCGAAACACCAACATAAATGTTTCCTTATAATAATATTCTTTACAGCCGAGTAAAAGATGAATTATAGATACAAATAAACAATATAATTGAACCTGAGACCTTCGGAGCCATATGTTCTATGCGCCTAATTGTAATATATCGGTATCGTAAAAGAAACTATTTCGTTTTATATATTCCATCAAATTAACTAACACACATTTGAGTGGCATATTTGATTTTGAAATAATGATATTAATAAATAATAAATGGCTCTCTTTAATTGACAAAAAAATTGATATCAACTTCGGTGTTGATTTTATTTCGAATGGAAATGGAAAAATCTAAAGGATATTCTTCTTCTCGTTTCAAATGTATTTATATAAATTTAATTTAGCTTTTTACTAATAAGAAATTCGTTATCAAATTGATGCTGGAAGGTTTTCCTGTTTAAATAGATAAACGAAATATTTTTTATTAAATCTTCATTTAAGAAACGAGTAAGATTTCGAAAGAACTTATTCATTTAGACTATTATTCGAGTGTCAGCAATTGTGAAAGGCTGTTCTCAAATCTTCATATAAAAACTTTTTCGTTCGCATACGGATATATTATTTAATAAATATATTAAAGCTATAATAATGTAAAATTCGTATAAGTTTTACTAATATTAATTAGTATTAAGATTTGCTTGAATTTTTTTGCCTGACTAGAACTCAATATGCCACAGCCGCATGGGAGCTCCATTAGAACTTAAAATTTTATTTACCAAAGACATGGGATTTTTTAAGTTGTTTGTTTCCAATAAATGTTATATCAAAGAATTATATTTAAGTATTAGAAATCTTTGCTTTGTTATCATTAATTATTACGCAATTACATAACACAATAATTAATTAATAAATACGTTACTAAAAATAATATTTATTTATTTATTAAATTTGCCTAACTTTAAAATATACATTAAACTTAATAAGAATTGTGTGGGTATGTACGTATTTAAAAAAAAATATTAAAAAAATAAACGAATAGTAAAAATATAAATAAGAAGTACTAGAGTTTTAGCAATACAATAATACTAATTCGTAATGTACTGAAAAGAACAATAACTAAATATATAATATGTATTGTAAATTAATCATAATAATTAGTGACGATTCTTCTTATAAGATGTAAAATACACGAAACTTATTTTAATTGAATACTATGGATTACCTCGTTGGTCTTCTAACCGGCTCATAAAGTCACCGATCACCCTAGATTCAAGCTCCGGCTCGGGCCAGTAAAAAAATGGTATTGAGTTTTTCTTCACTAGATGTTTCAAATTAAACCTATAAAATATTTTATATTGCTCCTTAACAACTGCTCGTCCAAAAAGCAAATACTTACTGCATTATTGAAGTGTATTTTTTTTTAAACATGTAACAATGTTACCTCCTTAATCATTTGTATTTCATACTAATTATAATAATAAACTTAACTTTAAATAACCATAAAATTAATATATTTAGGCTAGCTTGGAAAATGTCGATAAAAATGTCAAATGCTAAACATGTATGTAGGTATATAAAAATGTTTGCAATTTCATAATTTTACGTTAACGCATCGTTCATCCGACTGTGTTGAAACCTAGTTGGCACTTGCGTTAAGGTTTCTGCATAGTGCTTAAAATTACGTTCATTAGGTGGTGCGGGAGTCTTAGCATATAACTTTCTTAGAAAATAAATGTAAAGCCATGAATGAAAGAAAAACGGTACGTGTACCTGGGGTACCTGGGATGCGTACCGATTTACCATTATTATAAATGCGTTACCATTTATTATAAATATAAATAATATTCATAAGACAATCAATATCTTTTAGCTTACTGACGCACTTCAGTGTCACTAAGGTGGCTATGGGTGAAAATTCCTCAATTCTAAAATTAATTCACCTACGTGATAGTCATAAACGTTTATCAAAATATAACTTTTTGGCATCGAATCATTTCATATATTTTATGGAATTTACATCACGACAGTAGTCCCAGTAAATATATTATATATAAAATTATATTGCGTTTATTTGTATATGTACCGGCTTTTATATTAAACTTGCCTGCAGTTTTAAATTAGGTCAAAGTCACGTTAGGGCAACTGCATAAATGTTAGTCGCATGAGGCTAGAAAAGATATAAGAAGTGTGTAAATAAGTTATTTTTATGTCCATAAATATATTTCGTATTATTTAATAATTTAACAAACAAATGTAATTTAAAGTCAGTAGTGAAAAATATTTCCAAGGCTTAATATCGTTATTCTATGTATGCTACAATTCAACATTATGATAAATTAATTTACTAAACATAAAGGGCCCAAGCTGCCCCAAAGGGTGGGCATTTCCGACCTTTATTTTATCTAAGAACTTAGAAAAGAAGGGAAGAATGGTCTGAATATAGAACAAAGAGGGACATTGTACCCGCAGCTAAAATCAATAACTGTTGTTAGATTTCCGTAGAATAATAATGTAATATTTACCGATTTTTAAGATTATACAGAAATATTTTAATGTTTGAAATTTAGTTGATAAGCATTGTTTTTAAACCATGAAATATGGCATTTATATTATTGCTAAAAATATTAGACGAGTTTATAAAAAAAATATTTTACATGCTGAAATGCAGCGCCATCTATTAGACTTAGCTAGTACCTCGTTGTGCAAAAGCCTGAAATTTACAGTCTTATTATACGGAATGTCGATCTTGGCTTTCTAATAGTTGTGGAAAGCTACAAATAGGTGTCGCTTTCACCATATATTTTATTGTAAATTTTTTGCAACATATTTTATAATATTGTTTATAGGAATTTTTATAATAAATATTATAGTGTTTTGTATCGAATAAGAACAAAATAACCCAAAAAAAAATTACCGCTTAAAATCAAAATTATCAATGAGTAATAATTTGAAATGAATAACGTTTGACCTATACAACCATAACCAAAGCAGTTGATTCACGCAGAACTGCGTTTTCTACTTTCCGCTCAATGATCAAGTCGGTCACATGCGAAAGTGAATGTGCTTCAGAATCAGTGAACCTTTGAGAGTGATTAATGTTAAACTGCTTCGTTAATACAATCTACATGGATATGATGCACGTTGATAGAATAACGACATGTAGGTAATACTCACGACAAGGAGACTGTATCATACTTCCATAGTGTTGAAAAAAAGTAATATGTAGAATAAAATGACTTATTACCTGGCTTCGTACAAGTCCCCATGGGTACCGCCAGCTCATCCTATCGTCAAGCATCAATACCTAGTAACAGATGGCCTATTTGCCAGTCTGTTTACCTATTTTAAATTTAAAAATTGCCGATTGTGGCCTCAATATACTAAATCGACAAATATTTTCCAACCTTAAGAATATTGGAATATGACGACTTTTTGTTTTAGTAAGTTAAACAAGCAACTCCTTCTGACGACAGTATTACGAGAAGTTATGATATGATTAAAACATTTGAAAACTTTTAAAGAAAGACATTATGTTCTAACTAAATAGAACTATTACAGAATTGTAAGGTCATTAAGCATGTAAGCCCTAAAGTTGTGGTCTTGTTCCAAAGAAAACCACTTAGTCTGTTCTGGTGCTGCTAGTAAACTATCCAATAAAAAAACTGTATTTTAACATTCTACATTACTATTACAAAAAAGAGTATTTATAGTATTAAAGTAAAAGATTGTGGATATGAAATTGATGAATCTAAAGTCAGTCACCAGCTGTGCATCTGGACGACATCCAAAAAACAATTGAAACTTCTTACAGTGAATAAAGCTACAGGTGAATGGAAAAAAGTAAAACTCTTTATTATATTTTAAATTTCGTATAAAAATATTTTTATTTACCTTTATAGTTATTAGATTTAATGTCTTATATAGATTATAAATATATTTTTATTTTAAATTATTATTACAGGCATTACGTAGGTACGTTAGCAATGTCTGTACCAACAGATCTCTAAGTAGTTGTTGTTTCCTGCTGAAATTCGAAGCCCAGATCATCATCGTTTGTTAACAAAATATTGTGTTTTATTTAGGCTCTAAGCGTAAAATACAAATTACATTTAACTCTTCGTTCCGTTTAATTATATAGAAAATCGAAAACTTAAACAGATATCTACGATAGAGTTAAGCTTAAAGAAACTTCCTGTGCTGAAATGCAGATGTAAATTTACGAGCAACTTTTATTCAACTGTATATTTCTGCATGTCGTTACTTCTTTTAAATGTAAGTAGCGTGCCGAGATGTTCAGGACTCTGAATGTAATACGAAAGTTTTAGTACTTATTTCGTTTTCAAGTTTATAAATCTTTATTATTATAATTGATTTTGGTTATGATAAAAATCGAAGAGTTTCTTTTAAATATTTGGTCGAAGATTTTTTTCCTATATTATATTATAACTTAAAACATATATGTTAATCTAGAGGGGAAGGTAGTCTTCTTCTTCTTCTTCCTAGCGTTTTCCCGGCCTAGTGCTGCCAGGGTCCGCTTTCCTACATCTTTTCCTCCACTTTGCCCGATCTAAAGCGTCGTCTTGAGTGAGATCGTGCTCTCTCAAATCGTCCCTCACAACATCGAGCCAGCGCTTCTTGGGCCTGCCGCGGGATCTGGGGCCTTCGACAACAAAGTCCAGGCATCGGTTCCCAACATAGTCTGGCGGTCTGCGGCTAATGTGGCCAAACCAACGGAGACGGCTTTCCTGCAACTTGTCCGCTACATCGCACACGCCAAGGCTACCACGGATGTGCTCGTTACGAATACGATCTAGTCGCGTAACGCCACACATCCACCGCAGCATCTTCATTTCCACGACGTGAAGTTGCTGAACATGTCTCGCGAGAGCTGGCCACGTCTCGCTGCCGTACAATAAGACTGGTCGGATGATGCACTTGTACACAAGGCCCTTTAATTTCACCGGTATCCTGCGATCACAGATTACCCCTCTATGTAGTCTGTACATAATAATTAATGAAACACTAAATTATTATCATCTACCGCTATGTACACAAAATTGGTGTTATCAAATCATTGTCTAACCTTAGAAATATTCTTTATGGAAAGGTTAATTTTCTCGATAAAAAAAATCACGAAATGTCCTCCATTTCTTTGATATTTAATCGTTATGCTGAAGGTTATTGAGACAAAAAACTGGATAATGAATTATATTTACAAAAAATAATAGAGAGCCAGCTGCCTTTCGGGATTTTTTACAAAACATTTTAGTTTTATTTTTATAAAACTAAAAAGCTTTTGTGGCTATCCGTATATATTTACCCTATATTTTCTTTTCCCAAAACACAACATCTCCTACCACATACCATCCATACTTCAAATATTATAATATATACTATATACATATATATTGTTGTATATATATTTATTGTTTCTTAAATCAGTCGCTGAGGCGTTATTAAGATTAGAATTCTAGGGATTTTTTTTGACAGCGCTTTATATTAATTATATTATAGTTAAAAGAACTATACCATATTCTTCAGAATGATGTGTAAAAATATGTGTAACATGAATAAATAAATTTTAATACAGTACTACCGGTTCGTTTTAAACAGAAAAAGCATTGAAATGTGATTCAAATCTGTCATATTGCTAGCTTTAGGGATTTTTGTCAAGCTTCCATAAATCGAGTACATAAATCTCGTATAGTTGCGGTGAAGCAACCCACCAATTAAAGCATTCCCGATTCAAGAGAGATAGTTTTTAGCAATACTTCGTTAGTCTGCCAAAATATTTATCTAAATTTAATAAATAGGATAAATAGGACATATTCGTACACGTGAGAGCGCAGTTTTCTGTTGAAAAGAAATCTTAAATTTCAAACACTTTTATATAAAACATTATGTATATATGATAATAGTTTTAAATTATAGTATTCAAAACGAACAATTCGAATGGAATAGTTTTACCCCATCCCAATTCCTGCTTTATCTAAATCTTAACAGTAATCAAAATAACAACTCCGTCATCACATGTCATAAACAATGTTTACACTCTGTTTGTTTCCAACGCGTATCTGTTCTATTGATTTAAGATTTATTTGAGGTTTCAAATCAACAGTTCGCACTTCAAGGAACATTGGACACTACATTTGTACCAAAGTATTCTTGTATCGTCAATATGAAACAGTGTTGCATTATTGTAATTTGCTCTAATGGCCGCAGTCAATAGAATAAACTTATATTATTTACTGCTATGCATTGCCCGTTTGTCATTGAGGGAGTGACTAAAATTGCGAATAGTTATTTAAGAATAAATTTATTTACTAAGAAGTAAAATATGTAGTCATTTTTATAACATATAAAATTAAAATTAAAAAAAAACAACAAATTATTAAATTATTTAAGTTCAGATTTCCGGTTTTTAAGTTTTAAAATATATTTCGATTAAAATTATTTCATTGCATACCTAATATACAATTAAGTTTTGTAGTGGCTAAATTAAATTTAAAAAGTGTTTACCTCTTTTGTTGATTTAATTAATGTTGAATGCTACGGAATAACACTATCTTTCTCTGTTGTATCCAACATTCTCCATCTGTGTTTAAATATTCAATAACTATCGATAAATAATGCAAACTTTCTGAACTTATTTTGCGCTAGGCGGTGGTAAGCGCTGTTTGTCATAATAAATATACTGTAAAAAAGCGGCATTAAAAAAATATTTGCTAGATGAAATAACCGAGAAGAGGTTAATATTCAAGGTTGAAAACACAATTATCCTTAGTTCGCGAGAGTTCTCGAAAAATAATAGGCTATTTGGTGCCGTCGCACAGCAAAGGCTAATGAGAGACGTTCTGAGCTTAACCAACTACGAGTACGTTGCTTTACCGGTTGGGGCGAGGGCGTGAATAAAACTTCTTTATAGGTAGTTTTATTACATTGTTTAACTTTAGTGAATTACTACCGTAAATTGTTCGAGCATCTCTAAAATAAAAAGAGATATTGGAAATAGAGTGTAGACATATTATTTGCATTTCTAATTTAATTTTTGTATAGTAATAAACTAATTATTATTTCATATACGTGATTTTTTCGTTATATTGTGTTTTTTTTAATGTGATAACTCCTTGGGGGTAAGATTGTATGCCATGTCAGCAAATATTGTGTCACTTTGTTAGTCGTCCCCAATCCAACGCCTTTGTATTCTTTAATTAAATTATTTCTATAACCATCAGTTACGAGATATTACATAAGCGGGGCGTCCCGTGACGACAGCAGTTTTCGTCATATATTTTCGCTACAATACATTCAAATTTAAAAATGCATAATCCATTTAATACCATAAATTGCTTGACTTGTAATTGAAGGTATCCATGTAATTGTAATCATAGCTATCGAAAAATTGCAAAGCAAATGCTGGGTGGCAGGGACCCACCCTGATTTGTGCAAGCATTACGTAAACGCGGTCGATACGGTTGTACCAAGCGGGGTCGTGACAATGAGGGCTTATAAAATTCCGATCGACATTTCGAATGATTCTAAAGAAGATTATATTGATAGGTATGAAATATAACATAGAATTCTTTTATAACAAATTATTTATTTTTAGAAAGAGGTTAGACGTATTGTTTCTGTGTACCTGTTAAACAAAAAAAAATACAACGATATCTTAACAATATAAAAATATTTAAATGAGCATAAATGTAATTAAAAATGTGGTTTACAGATTATATAATACCACATTATAATTTGATATGGAATCCCAAAAACCGTATTAAACGGTATAATATTTGAAGCGGAATTTAGGTACCTCATGAATATACTTTTTGGTTAAGTATTTAAATTACTGTTACCCTGCTCTAGAAATAAGATTTACAACGGTTCCATGGGTGGGTTCACATTCTAAACAGGACATGTAATGTAAACAAAACGTTGTTTCCATTGAACAAAGATTTTTGTAAAGAAGCATGTATTTTTATTTCACTCTTGAAAGTTACGAGATAAAATAATTAATTATTTCCATTTTATCGTATTCTGTACTAATATTATAAAGCTACAGTGTTTTGTTTTATTACGCTAAGACCCGTAGGTGAAACCTCATGGAGCTGGTAGTAAATAATAAAAATACTATAATTATTTATTATATACATATTTTATATAACCCAGGCAGTTCACGTCATAATGATTGTTTCATATAAATTGATGAGAATCGATGCTTTAACAAGGAAGAAAGTAGTAAAGATTTTTATACGCTTATATTTATTTATTAGGATACTCATAAAGTGTTACATATATACTGAAATACTTATTTATGATGTTCAAAATTTATAAGTTATGTGGAGTTATATATTTACTTCCTCTTTGTTAAAGGAAAACGTTTAGTTGCAATTAACTGTATAACACAAAATTTACATGCGATAAAAGTTTTAATTAAGTATACGCAATCACAATTAAAAATAATTACAATACGAATGTTACAATCTGTATGGGAAAGTTGGTTCACATTAATTCGGAGCGACACATTTTTCGCCCTGTCAAATTTGTCGGATGTATGTTGTTGGATATATATAACAGCATTTATATCAATAGCACTATTCATATTGATGAGATCCGATAAAATTATGCCGAGCTGAGATGGCCCAGTGGTAAGAACGCGTGAATCTTAACCGATGATCGTGGGTTCAAACCCGGGCAAGCACCACTAAATTTTCATGTGCTTAAAATATCAGCTTACCGCCGTCCACTGCTGGACGAAAGCCTCCCCCATAGAACGCCAACCATCCCGATTTTGGGCAGCCCGCATCCATCCCGTACCTGCCACCTTTTTCAAATCGTCGGTCCATCTTGCCGCAGGGCGTCCTACACTACGTTTGCCTAAGCGTGGTCTCCACTCCAACATGTGTCGGCTCCATCGGCCATCGATGCGTCTGGAGACATGACCAGCCCACTTCCACTTCAGCGTGCTAATTCTACGCACGATGTCGGTGACTTTAGTTCTCTGGCGAATGTCCTCATTTCGGATTCTATCTGCCAGAGAAACCCCAAGCATCGCACGTTCCATAGCTCGCTGAGCGACCTTGAACTTGTGGACCAGTCCTACAGTGAGTGTCCACGTTTCGGCGCCGTAAGTCATAACAGGCAGGACGCACTGATTATATACCCTGGTCTTAAGTGACTGTGGGATCGACGATTCAAAAATATGACGCAACCTCCCGAATGCTGCCCAGCCCAAACGTATTCTTCTTTTGACCTCCTTCTCAAAATTGTGCCGGCCAAGTTGTATAGTTTGGCCCAGGTAGATGTATTCCTGCACAACCTCGAGTGGAGAGCCATTTACGACAACCGGTCTCGGGGATATATGTTGGTTGATCATAATTTTGGTTTTTTCTAAGTTCATCCGCAGACCCACCTGTCTTGAAGAATCGCTTAGGCTGTTTAGCATCTCTTCCAAATCTTGCAGAGTTTCCGCCATGATGACAATGTCGTCAGCAAATCGCAGATGTGTAATGTGTAGGCCATTTATATTAATGCCGCGTCCGTTCCAATCGAGCGTCTTGAAGACGTCCTCCAATGCATTGGTAAAAAGTTTCGGGGAGATTACATCCCCCTGTCTTACCCCGCGATGCAATTGGATTGGTCTTGTGCTCTGATCTTGTACTTGGACGGTCATGGTTGCGGCTTCGTACAAACACTTTAACACCTGGACATACCGAAAGTCTATTAGGCATCTCTGCATCGATTCCAGAACAGCCCAGGTCTCGATGGTATCGAAGGCTTTTTCGTAGTCCACAAACGCTAGGCATCTTTCATGTGCTTAATTGGTGATTATATTTCATCTGGTGTTTAACGGTGAAGGAAAACATCGTGTGAAACCTCCATGTGTCTAATTTCACTGAAATTCTGCCACATGTGTATTCCACCAACCCGCTTTGGAGCAGCGTGGTGTAATAAGCTTCAAACCCTCTCCTCAAAAAGAGAGAGGAGGCTTTTAGCCCAGCAGTGGGACATTTACAGGCTGCTACGGATAAAACTTTTTTTTTCTTTTTTATATTTCCGGAAGGGCAATTGGCTCTATTCCAGCTGATGGTAAGTGGTAGTAGAGTCCAAACGCGTGGACGGCCAGTACAGTCGGGAAGAAGGTTCTGCACTAGCTGCCCTTGCCTTGCCGGCCCGCAAGATGCCTCTTCTCGCATCGTTTGAAGGAGCCCGGGTTGTAAGAGGAGGGGAACACGTGAGCTGGTAAGGAATTCCATTTGGAAGTGCGACAAAGAAAGAAGTTGAAAACTATCGTCAACGAAACATTTACCGGATGTTCTGTTATGATTTAACCGTTGGTTCGGATATTATTAGTATATATTTTTTAGGTTCACCGTCAATAAAAGTAGGCCGGATAGTGTGACATAACAAGATCAGACAATGTAGCAGAGATAAACAATTCATTCATTCAGCTCTTATATAATAGATTAAAACAGAACTATCTTATATTAAGTTAAAAAGAAGCTGGAAGTACATGTATATATACGGGAACTGCACGTCATTCGTTCACGTCGTTTGTTCGCATATCATATGAAGATAAATTATGCACTGTACATAACTGTTATATTTTTCACCAGTAAAAACTAATACATATAATATACATAATATATATATATATATATATATATATATACTATTGAAAATATACTTAAAGAATCATAGTACTCGGCTAAATTATTTTATTATACGAGTAAATTAAAAGTATAGCAGTCACTGTGATTTTATCGCTACAAAAATTATCTACATATATCTTATTATCATCATAATCTCGATAAGTCTTTTTAGATTCATGTAAAGATCTTCTTTCAAACTAAAATTCCAAAAGCACTGAAATGCTTATTCATTGCTAACATTTTCTTGAAATCCTAAATAAGCTAAGAAGACATCAGATTTTAAAATGCATACATGCAAACTCGTTTACGATTAAGGGAATAACGTTTCTGTACCTAGATATAGACGAGAGTGAATATGGTATTTAGAACATAGATCTACTACGTTTTTTTCTTTAATCTAGAAGTAGCATACGCGAGTATATTGAATTAAATTTATTAATAATACTAATTACGAAATTACTTAATTTAGTTTATATATTGAATAGCATAAAACAAAAGATATTTTTTTATTTTTTCATAAAACTATTAGTTTCCGTCATCACATGTATAAGAGAACATATTCCAATGTTTATTGGCTATGGTGACCACTTTATAAGGCGGCTCATTGGCTTTTGCCTACATATTATAATTCACAATATTAACGTAATGAAAATCATAATTTCAAACAAATAAATTTGTATTAAGGGCTTAGTTTGTGATATGCACATAAGGTTCAAAATAAAAAATCCTACCGTGAAACTCATGATTGCGTGAAATAGTGGCAAGAATGCTAGCAGCGTTTACCCCTTAAATAGCAATTTCGATTCTCTGAACGAAAAATTCACAAGCCCATCTGTCACCAATATAAGCAATAAAGGAGGTTTTTTCACTATTACTTCAAAGTTCATTCATTATTCGCTCATCGTAAAACCGTATGATATTATTGTATGAAAAGTGAATATAATATACTATTAATCTTTACTCACAAGAAACAGTATAAGATACAGATGTCTATGATGAAAAAATAATAAATACTAAGTATTTTGCCTCTTAATACGCTTGTAAATTTAAAATTTTAATTATTATTAAAGAAAATTTATTGTACGTTGTATTATATATTTTAAATATACATTTATGGTAAATTAATAAAGAATTTAAAATTTACAGAGCTTATACTTAAGTAATCTAATAGTTTTAATATTCTAAACATCGTCTAGTAAATTGTTGTAGATTTTAATTAACATGCCATGCTAACTTTTAAAGTACAATTGTGTTTATGGTTTATAAGGCATTACTAATCTTAAAGGATTTTTTATACATTGAGGATAAATATCAGCTACTTTTGAAAAAAAGTTATTGTGATTGGATCCAAAACAAAATGCTTTTAATATACATAAGCAATGTATTGTAGTGTCAGTATATTTCTTTTTTTAAGCAGCGATTTGCATATTTGATGTGGAAGAGCACCACATATCGCTCTTACAGATTTTTTGAGCATTTTTTTATTAAAAAAGTAAAACAGATTAATATTTATAGCGTGAATCCCGTACAAACAAACCGTGACGTTTCCATATAATATTGATTGGCCTAGCGTTTCTATGTATCTTCTGTAGTATTCTACTTAAATTAAATTCCAGATGGCTTTTCCAGCACCACCTTTTGCTGTAATGGTCATGGAAGAGCGCCAAAGCAATTAAATCGTGAAGCCGCACGCGACCGTCTCCCGCTCTCGAAAAATTCTTAGTGCGCGCTTCACGTACCGCTTTTTACATTAAAATCCTCAGCTGATTTGCATACACGTGTTCATTTGATATTGCAATAAAATATTTTTTTACCTTAAAGATAAAAAACACGACTGCCCTAAATAACTTTATAAATTAATTTAAAGCCAATATCATTTGAAATGATGAGAGGAGAATCCTCTTACAACCAAATCTGTTCAGGTATTTAAAAAATCATTGCGGAACATACTCACATACACACAGACACATATATAATTTATTATGTAAGTCTATATACTTTATTTATTTCTTTATAAAAAAAAAATTTCTTATATTTCTTTATATGTGTGTGTACACACATAATGCAATCAGGACGTACACTAAAATTATGAACTTACACAATTTTAGACATGATTATATTCTTAAACATGTATTCAGCATCCTCACTAAAATAACATTAATACAGTCTGTTGTTTTTCATATAATAATCAATAAAATTAGAAATAAACATTGAAAAATAACATTCAATTGTTAGGTAGTAGTGTAAAAATATAAAAAAATACACACAATATTACACCACAATTTCCTAAAATTAAGCAAACCATATACTCGAACGTGCGTTCTTTATTATATTAGAAAACCTATAAGTGTGCGGCTTCTGTTGACCAGCTTTGCCCATCCCTAAAGCCGCCATCTTCTCGATTTGCTTATGTAATGTGCGTGGGTGTATAATTTAATTAAAAAGAAAATAGGTCAAGTATCGGTGGTTTTTGTTTCAACTATTAAATTAGTTTTGTAAGCACTGTGACTGTTAGTGTAACATTTATATTGTGAAGTAATAATTTTATTTCACTTTATAAAGCAATAATATTGTTTGATTATTTAAAGACTCCTATTCATATAATCACTGTCACAACAAATTATAAAAAAGCCTGTCTGAGCGTGATAAATTTAAAAACTGCCGAACGCATTTTCATACGGTTTTCACCAATGGTGATCAACCATTTGAGTGATTCACGAGTAAGGCTTCGGTGTATATTTCATTAATGTTCTGTTTAAAGTGGTTGAAATATGAAGATTATTGTTGAAGAAATTATGACAGAGCTTTTCTGGAGTACGCCACGGAAATCAATAGAATTATTTATTTATTACGATATAAACTTTTTATGTAGCCACTTCATTTACTGTTTTAATTTATAGTTTAAATTTATAATTCATTTAAGCTATTTCATATTGCAATCATCACATATAATATCTATAAGATTGATGTAACACATAACAGTTAAATTGTTCAGGCAAACGAAAACGCCAGCTACGTATTAGTTTAAGTAAAGTTAAGACCACATATACGTCACAGAAAGAATGTGTACCATCATTAAAGTAATTGCTTTACTTCGTTACTCAGATGTGACTGTAGCTTTATAACAGATACAGCGCCACGGTTGCTTTTACTTCGCTAGTGTCTATACTTGTTCTGTGTTCAATACATAACGATTTAAGTATTTATCAACAGTGCAGTCCGTGCTGTCGGTGCTCTTACTTAATATAAAAGTTTTAAAATAGTTTTCTTTCTATTTGACTATTTTGAATGGTATTTGATGTAAACTTGTTTATTTTTAAAATCAATAATAAATCAATATTGTCTTCTTTTGTACTGACTTTGCGGCTTTGCGCACGCCATAACCGAAAATACAATTAAATGATATAAAAAAGGCCAAAATATGTTAATTTTAGCTGTAATAAAGCATGAAGAAATAATTAATATTTACAACACACACAACCTTTCATATTAATGATATTATTATTTTAGTAATTAAATATAAATACTGAATTATTGTAATAGGTCATTTATACTATATTAGATGTAGTATTTCCATTTGCTAGGACAATGATATTGCTGGCAAACCTTACACGTGAACATGCAACATAAAGTTGCCCATGAGTAAAGCAGCAGCAAGTAATATAAAAAAAATTACAACCTTTCTAACGTTATTAAACTATAAATAAAGTAAATACTAAACAATTGAATGAGAACTTTATTAAACCCTAGAAACTAAGGAATAGGTCACCTAAAAGTTAAAAGTAATAATGTATAAAATACAAAACAAAAATATAAACTTAGATTAACACACAAAAATTACGACCAAGGCAATAATGGCAAACTAAAGCCTCAACGTATTTAATATTAACAATGTAATATAGAAATTAATGAAAAAACTCAAAATAATCAGACGAAAAGACTACAGAACAGCGACAGAGAATGTATGGTAGAATGTCCTCCACTACAGAAAATCTGGACCCGTCTATTCTGAACTTGACGTATTTAGCACACCGAATCTATGTACTAATGACCGCAACATATATGTGTTATAATAACAATATTACGTACGTTTTTTAACTTTTGATAGACTCAACCGATAATAGTGAAATAAAGACTAAACGGAACCTTGAAATACTTCTAATAATAATACAGTTCTTTCAATTTGTAATTTCAAAGAATTAGTCCGGACAAACAGACACAGACAAAAATGATTGTTTTGGTTTTGGTAATTCCCAAATACATATATTAACTTTAAAAGAAGTAGTTATTTATTTATTTATTTATTTATTTAATACTTTATTGCACACACAGTGAAAGGACATACAAATAAAGAGAACAATTACAACAAAGACAAGAAAATAAGAGCGTGCAAAGGCGGTCTTATTGCTAAAGCAATCTCTAACAGACAACCTTTGGTGAAAGGATTTGCAAAAGCAGAAACAGGATAGTGCAAAAAATAAAAATAAAATAATATTCAAGATAAAAGAAAATAATGACTTATAATATACATACTAATGTAAAATATATATAACCTACATACGTTACATATAAATATATATGTATATACGTACATACATAGATACATATAAATATAAATACATACACACATATAACATTTTTATATATAATACATATTCAATAAACGTACATACATTACTTATTGTAAGGAAAGATAGTGAGTTTTCACACGACGTTTAAATATATAAATAGAATCAGAGCGACGAATTTCCGGGGGAAGCATATTCCATAGCTTCACAGCTTTAACAGTAAAAGATTCACTGTAAAAGCGAGTATGAGCTGTTGGCATCTTCAAGCGATTGTCACTTCTTGACCGCAGATCAAGATGACAATCAGTGTCAGTGCCTAAGAAAGAGAAACGAGTTTTTAGGTAATTAGGAGAGTAAGGATTATAAAGGATAGAATAGAGAAGGGAGAGTATATGCAAGTTGCGGCGATGTCTAATTGTAAGCCACTTCAGTTGGTCACGGTATTCGCTGACATGATCGAATTTACGTAGCGCAAAAATAAATTTGATACAGACGTTTTGTAGTCGTTCAAGCTTGTTTAGCTATTCTTCTGTTAGGTCTGTATAACTAGGGAGCAGTAGTGATTGAGCCAGGCAAATTTTAGTTTTAACCGGTAATAGGTGCTTCAAACGTTTAAAAGAGCTAATAGTGGCAATAATCTTTCTACTCACTTCTGCAACTTGCACGGACCAGGAGAGGTTACTATCTATAAGGAGACCAAGGTTTTTTACATGGGAACAGAGGGTTAAGGAAACATTGTCATAAAGAATAGCAGGTAATTTACTACGATTAAGTTTGGAGAGTTGAAAGGTGCTACCGATTATAATGGCTTGGGACTTGGCAGGATTAACATGGAGTCCATACGCCTTGCACCAATTGGAGATATTAAGCAGGTCCTGATTGAGTCTTGCGATGGCATCATCAATATCATGTGCTGTACAAGTAACATAGACCTGCAGATCGTCGGCATAGAGATGGAAAGAAGATGAAAGGATTTTTGGGATGGTATTAATGAAAATAGAAAACAGGAGAGGTGAAAGGACACTACCTTGCGGTACAACAGTTGTGAGAGGGAGATAGGAAGAAGATTGGTTGTTAATGTGTACACTTTGCCGACGACCAAACAAGTAACTACGAAACCAGTCAGAAACGTCCGTAGCAACATTGATGGACTGGAGGACAGCCAGCAGGAGCTCGAAATCAACCGCATTGAATGCATTGCTAAAGTCGAGCAATGTAAGGATGCTCAGCTGCTTGTTGTCCATATTGGAACGTAAGTCATCACATACTTTTACCAGAGCGGTAACTGTGCTGTGACCCATACGAAAGCCAGATTGATATTTGGAGAATTATTTTGAAATCACAGACATACACTTCAATTTTATTTATTTGTATCGATTCAAACAAATAAGTATCTAATAGCCGAATTGCATTTAATTCGATACTAGTGTGAAGATAATATATTGTAACGGAAACACACAGTTTGCATTTCCGATTTATTTATAAACATAATTCCAAAAGCGAAAAAAATTAAATATGATTTGAAATAGCCAAACAAATCCAAAGGTTGTACGTATTTATTCAGACATTCAGACGGTTAAAATTATTTTCGATATAGCAGTTGATCGATTAAAATTGGCTTAAGTGAACGTGGTTTTAATTAATGCTTGAAAACATGTAATGGTTAATTAAAAGCAAACGTTTTTTACGTTCGATATAATCTATCAATTACAAAGGATGATTTATAAATACGATTTTTTTTTCCAATTATATTCTCGTTTGGTTTTACTCGGATAGTTCTATCTTTAAGTATCTAGCTTCGACCCAGAGCTGTTTAACTAAGGCCAAGCAAAAGGAATCGATATGAGCAATCTTATTATGAATAATCTAACGGACAATCTACATATGTATGTATGTTAGGACGTACATTTATTTCCGTGTAGCTCCTGAGGTACTTATCAGATTTTGACAAACGAGTGTGCGTTCGCTGGGTGCCTCGTGTGGCGTAGGTTTTGATCACGATAATATTAAATCAAATATGGCGGATATGAGTAGTCCCTGAACAATAAAAATGAAAAAGTTTACAAATGTGTAGATTTTTCTATTCTGCTTGACTCAATGTCTATTTTATTTATTAAATTCAATAATTATGTTTTGTATTATATTGTTAAATTAAATATATTATAATGTTATTAACTTACCGTTTGGGGCTTATTGTCTGTGGTGTTTTATAAGGAGATTATTTTTTTATTTAATAAACCTCTTTGCTTGGCGGCCCTACGAATTTCATTCTGTGTTTTTAAGGATGAATCTTCGATGTTTGTGTGTTTTTGTGAATCTAAATTATTACATTGTCTCCAAAACAATATTATACGACGCGTATCGGTACAATTAATGAATGATACATTTTTCATTAATTTCGATTTAAAAATTTTTTTACAATTTAATATTGTGTTCAAACAAAATTAATATTTCTTTCAATAAATGTTAATTACAAAGTCACTAGAGTAGGAAAACGTCTTAAGTCTTCAAGTCGCTATTATAAATTACTGCTATAGAAATATAATTATGTTCTAACAATCTATATCCTTGGTTTTCATTATCGTTTCAGACTGAAGTATTTCTCTGTGTTAAATACGTCAATAACGCAACGCCGCAGGCGATAAACTACTATATAATTGACTATTACTTAACATTTTCTTATTTACTAAGTAATCATCATTGAATACTAAAAAAATAAATTATTATTAAACAGTACTACCTATTTACGTCTTACGATAAATTTGATCGAATATTAATACATGAGACAATAAAAATAAAGTAATTTATTCATGAATCACCGTAAACGTGAGTGGAATTATAATTTGCTCGTCCTTCGTTTTTTATCCACTTCGGTATTTACATGGTAAATTATTTATCAATTTAAGCCGAGTTATATAAATAGTATTGTTTTTATTTATTTACTAAATTTGCTAGATAGCGGTATATAGGTACTATTTTTTATTGGTGGCAGAACCTTATGTAGGTCCGACTGGATGGGTACCATTCACTCTGCAATACCTTGTATTGCTTTGTTCCAGAATAAACGGTTACCACTGGAGGGTGCGTTCATTAACTGTGTAAAAAGTATTTATATTGCTTAAAATGCTTATGTTAGAATTGTAATGTGATCTAAAATAATCGAGAGGAAACCTGCACACATCTGAAAATCTGCCATATGTTTATCTGAACTTTGTTGCAGCAATTCACTAAGCATTATAACAATA
This sequence comes from Nymphalis urticae, assembly GCA_905147175.2. Classification (NCBI taxonomy): domain Eukaryota; kingdom Metazoa; phylum Arthropoda; class Insecta; order Lepidoptera; family Nymphalidae; genus Nymphalis; species Nymphalis urticae. The sequence continues at coordinate 8,284,919 of LR989987.1, read as the reverse complement.
CGATGTTACTTTCTAATGTTAAAGGTCCACTTACAAACCAGTGAAACATATGCATATTTACCGTTCAAAGATAATTAAAAGAAACTATTCATTTAATGTAAAACATTACTGGCGTTAAAATTATATTATTTTTCAAAAAGAGTAAGGATTTAAATCTGATTTGTTTACTAAGCAATAAAATTATTCATTAAGTGTTGTGCGAACATGTACAAAGTATTACTTACTTAAGTATTCTCAAGACACAGACCACAAACCACGGATACGGGTTTATATTACGACCGTGGTCTTCTCGATTACAATTATTCTACATTGCAAAAGATCAATTTTATTCATGTATTTTATATGAACATGAGCCAAGTTGACCCAATGGTTAGAATATAAATGGTTTCTAACCGATGATTCAAATCCGACTAAGCCCGACTGACTTTTAATATTATTCACTAGATGCTCAGTCCGTTAATCTAATAATGCATGCGTTTAAAGCCTCTTTTTTTGTTTACAGCATTTGTCCGATACGTTTCGCATGCTTCTTATTATACTTTGTTATACTAAGCCAGAAACCTGAGAAGAAAATGGTAAACATATAAAAAAAATCACTCAAATTTGTATAAAAATTGATATTGAGGTCGAAATTTAATGCTTAGCTATCCTTTTATAATTATTGTAAAAATATTTACTTCTAAAATGTTAGTTATGCTATTTAGGTGAAATATGTTTCTTGTAATAAAATGTATTCAATTTGCCGTGGATTGTTCGAAATTATTATAAAACCAATTATATTTAAGAACGTGTAAGGTTGTGGCTGTTATTTCACTTTTTACGTTTTCTTATCGGGTCGTTTACTTCGCTAATTGAATGTGGGTGGAAGAAATATATAGCAACATAAAAGTAATAATTGTAAAAAATATAAAAAGGTATTTTTGCTCGCAAAATACAGTTATGCTTATTAGAAACCACATAATATCAGAACGTTGTCTTATCATGATTCTCTTTATTCAATTAAAATTATCAAAGGAACATTCTAGTGGTTTACATTTTATTTGACATTAGTAATAGTTTTTGATAATGTCCTTTGTGGGTCTTGATTTGGATGTAGTGATTAAAGTTTTTGTGCAAGGGTCCAGATTCCGGGCCGCAAGTTACGTCACGAGCGGTCGATATGGCGGCGCAGCCCGCGGCGCTTCGACAACGAACTCACCAAGTTTTTAATACTTTGTTTTACATTCTTCTCGTTATTGCCCTTTTTCGTTTACTACTTCGCATTAATGAGCTTGTGAAAAATAAGAGCCGAGCAAACCTAAGCCGACTAGTTTGTTAGAACCGCCTTCTCTTCGTATATTTTGTCTCTTTGAGGCTTAACTAGGAAACCTTATAATACCCGTCTTTACGCATTTACTCTATTCCCTTCCTTTGCTTGTAATGTAAACATTTTCTTAAATCATCATAATACCTTGAGTTTTAAACGTGTTTTATTAAAAGTTATAAGTTTGTACCATCGTTATTTCATTCGTGTGTTCACTTTACGTATTAATATAATTATAAAACACAAATCACCTACAAATACCTTTACTGAAAAAATAAGAACACAGAATGGTGCCTATAATTTTAGCCTATATAGGATTCATATCTCGTTCATAAAATTTCACCTTACAAAAGGCCACAATTTAAAAAAAGTACCGCCTAGTCAGGGAGTTTTTAAATTGTCTTCTCTAGCTATGAATTTGGCTCTCTGTGTAACCTTGTAATGTAAGTAATGTAAGCCTTTTCACCTATAAAATTAGTGAACAAAGCTATTAAAAAAATAAGCAAAAATTTAAGCGTACGAATATCTTAGCGTTAAAATCTCTTTAATAGACCTAATTAACATAACGTCGAATTGGTTGTGTTTTTTAATTTCGGGAAAAGAAATAACATACATGACGACATTGAATTAAATAATACTTCCACCAATATCAATCTTCCTAAAGAAAAAATGCTCTATTCATATCATTTTGCAAAATATATATGTAATAAATATCACGAGATAAAAACTGATGTATTTTTTTTTTCAGGTAAGTGATAGCGGTCTTTGGTATATAAGAAAAATGTGATGTGTAAGTAAGTGTAAGTATGCATAGCTTAAAATTAATAAATAAGTTTCAAGAGACTCATTTTAACATATGTACTTTGTTCTTCTATTCACATATTCTAAATAACAATCAGCTGTTTTACCGACGGCTTCGTTCAGGTGGCATTAAGCTTGAAACAGTTAGGTTAGTTTGAATTTGTTCCAGGCCGTTTAAAAGTATTAATGGGCTTTTCAGTACACAGACAAGAGCTATTTTAGAAAGCCAAAAACAAACGTCACTGGGTTTGTTATTTTCGAATTTCGCGATCTTTTAGAATAAGGATGGAACTGGAAGTTCATACATAATTAAATATCTTTCTCAGTATATTCTGTAACATTATATAATATTATATCCTGGTTAGAAACTATCATCGCCGAATTTTATTGAAGTTCTATTTAGAATAGTTCGATATTATAATTTGGTGTCAATAGAGAGTAAGAATCAGTTAACGTCAGACGTCACTCGAAGGTAAATTTTTTAACTAATTTGTATCTTATTCCAAGACGAAATTAAATACGTTTTTCTTGATATTAACGTTCATTACTTTACTATGAAATTTTATTGGGATTCCATAAAACCTACCTTGATAATGACAAAAAGTCTTGGTTTGTATTAATTTATATTCTACTATATCTGCTTAAAACGACATATTTCTATGGCGTTTAGTGAGACGAAATCTATTCTTTAATTCAATGTCAAAGTTGTTTATTTACTTACTACCATACTTGTTTTTACTCCTCTTTTGGTTGACATAGGCTATGTATATACATATATATTTGTTAACTAATCATATAGTGTACGGGTGTACGGCCAAACCCAAAGTACAATAAAGAACGGAAAATGCTTTAAAGTATCTCGATATTTTCCGAGCATGAGATGAATTATAAATACAAATGAAGCACACGAGAAGTGAAAATTGTAAGGTGTTACCCTAATTTGAATTTTGAACACGAGTGTTTCGGTAAAGGCCAACGTGCCCCATCCGTTGGGCTATCTCTTAAGCATTGTTTATATTTGTATGTCATGTTTATTTTTGTTTTATTAGCTACAAATACTTTTTTTTAGTTTGAGCTAATATGAGCTGCAATGATATGTTTCGTGTTTTATCCTATTATATATACCTAAGCTACCCTCTATTTTTTGGGAAGTTTAAAAACTACACAAACTTCGTCACCAAAAACATTTTATTAGATTAGTTTTTTTAAAATTATATTATGTATTAAATATTTAGGCCGCATATGTATAAAACCGTTATTTTTCTAACGTTAAAAATTATGCGCCTTAACTTTATTTTTATTTACATATTATATGTATAAATAGAGGCTTGATTATGTTACGAGTACCCTTAATGTTTCTATATTATATTGATGTAGGTAAATTGCTGATTACGACTCATTTTATCTGACAATTTATCAGCGTCACGAATGAAATGTTTATGTTTGGATATTAATCAAAGTAGCTGACTAAAGTGGAATGTATTATACTATTCGTTTTTTGGTGGATTATTTATTTTTTAACATTAAAACTTTAAAAAGTAAGTTAGTAAAGTATTATTGAAAATGTTTGTCTTTATATCCAATGCATTATAGATAATATAATTCTACTAATATTTATCAATCAAATTAGATAGATTTTATAGAATAAGTTGAATAAGTTAATGATTTATTAATCAAATAGAGTAAAGAATATTGATAAAATATCCGTATTAAATGTTTGCATATAGTTGATAAATAGTATTTACATATAATAAATAATTATATAGAATAAATTGTGATGTGATAATACAATGGTTCGTATAAAACGTTGACTTTGAAGAGATAAAGAAGCATGACATTACCTTTCTGTTCAAGTAAATAGATTCGCTAATTAAATGCTAATAATAGCGCATAGTTGTTGAACCAGTTTAGATTTTATTTGCTTTAGAACGCCCAATCAGTCTGTTTTCGAGCTGATTCCGCGACCTCTCATATACGAGAAATGCAATGAATTGATTTTAAGCTAATTGTTATTATATAATAATAAAAAAATATATATAATTATAAAATTAAATTTTATATCAGTTTAGGTAACGCAGTGAATAGAATACGTGAAATATGAAATAAATGAATATATTTATTTCAGTTGTCGCATGTTAAAAAACTATAATCTGGTACCATCCACCATCCATCTGGTACCTACCAGTGCTTGCGGCAGGAGGTAGACGCTGATTCATAACACAATTAGTTTAATTTTTATTAATTTCATATATATAATTTTTATCAATTTTATGTAGCAACTATATAATTTGTTACAATGGTATATAAGCTATATAACTAGTAACGATGACGGTAAGGGCCTTTAATTAATTGCTTAATAATTTACTAGAAACGGGAAGCTGTTCTTTTGTCTCGTCGATTTTAGTGCCATCTTACGTCAGGTCGTTAAGTATGGGAACTGTGGTGGAAAATGCTAAATCTATCGAATAGCGGTAATAATTATCTTTGTTAAAGTTACATCTTTTTGTTCCTTACAGTAAGTGCATCGAAGTAATAATTTGAAAGAATCTCAATGCATTTATGATAATGGTTAAACTGATTAATTTTTCGCTCAAACTTGTATACAAACGATAAACCTTGTTAACATTGTTGCCATTCCTAGTAGTAATGAATTCTATGTGTATCAGTTGTTTGTAAATTGGTTAATGGATATTATTTTTCTCCAATCATGTGTATATAATATATTATATAAAATATGTAACAAAGTATTTAGAAATTGATTTCAGACATCAAAATATTTTTATTTAATTAAATATATGTATTTAATTAAATGAACATATTTGATGATTGATTTAAATTTTGCTAGGACATGGAATTGTTTAAACAAGCAATAGTCTTTTGTAAGTTAATAATGATAATTATTATAATATGACAATTAACTGAAGAACAATTATTAATATTATAATATTTATTTAATTTTTTTTATTTATTTAATTTTTTATGTATTAATTTAAATTATTTTTTTATTTTATCTCAGTAAAAGTTATATTTAATTACAGGTGCAATAAAGAATTAATAATTAAATAATTTCGCATTTGTCTAAATGTAATGTAACAGCCTGTGAAAGTCCCACTGCTGGGCTATAGGCCTCCTCTCCTCTTTTTGAGGAGAAGGTTTGGAACTTATTCCACCACGCTGCTCCAATGCGGGTTGGTGGAATTCACATGTGGCAGAATTTCAGTGAAATTTGACACATGCAGGTTTGCTCACGATGTTTTCCTTCACCGTAAAGCACGAGATGAATTATAATCACAAATTAAGCACATGAAAATTCAGTGGTGCTTGCCCGGGTTTGAACCCACGGTCATCGGTTAAGATTCACGCGTTCTTACCACTGAGCCATCTCGGCTTGTTAAAATGTCTAAATAATTAATTGTTAAAATGAAACAAATATTTTGCAAGTTTTTTAAGACCTTTAAAAAAATACTATTTTACATTGTTAGCTTCTTAGAATTTTTTCTCCTTGCCTTTATTTTAAATGTCTTTCAATCAATCAATCATGTTGACATGTAGTATTCTATTTGATATAATATGAGCATATCTTAAGCTCTACTAGGACTATTATATACTTCAACGTTTAAAGTTCACTGACCTTCTGAAAATATCGACGCGTCAATAGTCAAGCGTATGCTTATTTTCGACAAGCCGCAGGATCGGTTGAATTTTTATGAACCTTTTTAAGATCCATATGAAATATTATAGTATTCTACTATGTAATCTTCATAAAGTTATATGTAACGCCTCTATTGGTTTCGTTACGGATGAGTTGTAATGAGATTTGCAATTTCACGCCACGTTCGTGAAGCGTTTGAAATAAGCCATTTACTTTGAAGTTACAATAAAACCGCTCGGAACATTAGATTAATTATCTATTGATCAGAAAACATTAACTGAGGTTTTCAAAACATAAGAAATATATATGTTGTTCGGGAAACTGTATTAACCGAAAACATTTCCTCAACGACTGCTCATGATTAGATTCTATCTTATGTATTAACTGTATTTACTTAAGTTTGGTATTTAAAAACGCAATATCCAAACATGTTTTTCTTCTTGTGTGAGCAAGAAATCTGTTTATTTATCAGTCTTCTATAAAAGTTTTGGTACAATAGTGTATGTGTGTGTTATATTAGCAACAAAAGCGTGCAGATAGACGTTTTTCTCTTCAACTTTATTTTTATAAAAAATATTTCGACAAAAATAAGAACATAATGTGAAGCCTTTATCTATACTGGAAATACAATCTATCAAAATTCAAAAGTTTTATATGAAACAAAGTAGTTTTTGTGTTAACTCTTATGTCAAATAAATGTAAATTATAGCTTATTTAAGGTAAATTTATGGTTAGTTTTTTATCTTTATTTTTTTATAAATTATTTTAAAATGTCTATTTGATTTTGAATCTAATAAAACTTATGTTTTGCAGTATCTTCCGTAAGGTTTTATTTATTTATTTATTTTATTTTATTCTCAAAACTGAATACAATTACATGATCACAATAAAAAAAAACACTAAAATAATTATTTGTATCCTACTAGTTGTAGTTCTATGAGCATAGTCAGAATAAAAAACGTCACAATTTATTACATTCTGTCTACACTTATATCATCAGCTCTATTACGTAAAACGAACCACATAGAAACATACAACATAGTTATTATCCATAAGTGTTCAATAGTTATGTCCCCTGTCTGTAATTACAGTTATTCACTCACCCTTCATACCGGAACACAACAATACTTGTATGATATTAATTATGTTAAAACAGAAATATAGATTAATTATTTTATATAAAATATATTCATGTCGATTATTAATAAAACTAACTACATTAATTTTGCTTAGATAGATTCAATTTCTTTCTAGAGATTAATATGCGAAGAAAGAACAACTTGGTTTATGCTGATTTTAATTTATTTTGTAAATATTTAGATTGGTCAAAACTTACATCATAAAACATTGTGTTTGGAATATTTCATTACTTAATATATTTCTATAATTACCAAGTAAAAAAATAGTACAATATATAGATATTTCGATATTCTATATTTATTCCGTTGTTCAGAAATGGCGAATAAAATAGCTATTGTAATCACTAATAAACGGCAAGATAACATATAAATAACTAAAACCACTTTTTATTGCACTTCATCCTTATCAACATATTGTAGGTACACGCTTCACGATATCAAGCCCGTTATCTAAACGTCGACTTGTTGCGGCTTCTGCCACCCCTCTGCTTAATTCCCCATGGGTAAGGTATCACAATATTTTAACAGTAAAGGTTAAAAAGTAATAGGCCATGACGTCACAGCGTCCAAGGAGCAAACGACGGACTAACAATCGGCAAAAACCAGAAACATTTAAATTACTCGTATTTGCACGAGGGGTTGACTCAGGTCGGTGCACTCCCTTAGTAGCAAAACTTAGTTAGATATTAGCTGTGGTAATGGTCATCGTCTCCTGCCCGCTCCGCTCGAGTGGTCGAGAACACCCGCTCCGACGCCCGCTATACGCCCCGCTCGTTACTCGTATAGCAGCGGATCGCACCCACAGTCCTCTCTTAACCGCGAGTGAGCGCGCTGCCTCCCGCGGCGCGCCCTCGGCACATCGTTGGAGGCACATGCCTACGAAATGTCACCTACCTTCATACATTTTCTGATAACGTCTGAGTAGCAATTAGTACCGGTTAAGAGCACGTTCGGTGCCGGTATTGTTTATAACTTTTCTTATATTGTACTATCTTACTTAGTGGAGTTTATTCGAATCAGTGCCTATTGCATAAATGGAATGTGTAGTTAATATTTGAAACCTTGAAATATGATGTTCTATTTTTTGTGCGCTTTGTATTAATAGTTAATCGCGTTGCCGGCAATTACAGACGCGTGTGTATGATGTTCCTTGTTTGCGATCGACGCACTTAGTTTGTGACTTTACAACTAAAGCAGGATATTGTTGTTAAAGTTAACGAGTACTCGGTTCGTTTAGTATGTTTAATTATTGAAGTGACACAAATGAACATTATCAATTTGATAGTGAGTCTTCAATCCGGTTTCTGTTTACGATACGGGCCGAAATAACCTTGATGGTAAGAATAGAAACGAAAACAAAAAAAAAAAAATAACAAAAATTTACATATATTTACCTAGTAAGTAGCTATCATATATAGTTAAAACTCTGATATAGATTCTTCCATGTTTCAAAGATGACAGGTATTATAACTATTCCATAGTGTAATATTAATTTATTCTGAGCCCACTATGAGACAATAACATGACTGTATTTGATAATATCATAGGTTATTATAGCTATAAGTAAACAAGACCATTGTTTGCGTTAATAATTAATGTATAATCTCAGGATCGTATTATTACGACATAATTTTATTGATATTAGAGCGTGTATTAAATGAATTTGCTAAACACTAACTTGAATTTTGAAAGAAAAATTTCTTGTTGAAATTTATTATGTATTTAATTAACGGAATAACGTATAATAACATTTTAAAAAGACAATTCTATCGACTATATTCGTACATTTCACTGAATGAGCCGCCGCAATAATATGTACTAGGTAAGTAGGTGGTGTTGCGTGTTGTTATTATTAATATTTATTTCGATGAAATACGACCTATCTTTCCGTGCACAAGATCATTTAGAATTAGAGTTATATCATTTTTGTTACAATACTTTTATAATGAAATTTACGTTATTTTTCGATGTTTACATAATAATATTTTGTATATATTTGATTCAAAACGTTGTTCTTTGACATCTCTTAAATATCTTAAAATTCCCGTCACGATTTTGCCTAAGCGACATGTTTACGTTTTCACATAGCGAAGTGATCTCTATCTGCTCAAATACCTCAAGAACTCGCATAAAAATTTACATAAGAAATGTATTTGCTTTTTTTATGTTAATATACCAGATGTTATGATAAGTGCAAAATATAAAAAAGCGTTTTCTTAAATTTAATTACTATGACCATGAAATAAAAAAAAAAACGTAATTTTAAAAATCTTATTATTTGAAATCATTCCTTATCGATATTTTGTGTATGTTCAAAAATAACTTATTGTTTTACTTTAGTTTAATTTAACTCAAATATAATTATTATTGCTAAAGGTTAACACAATAAGTATTTATTCCGTGGGATCTTTCTATTTTCGAAGAAAGATCACAAAAAATCAGTTGATAGCAAAAACAATACTAATTCAAAAAAAACTCTTCCACATGTCCTTCAAAGTTTACTTACTAATCTTGTTATAGCGGTCGGATTAAAGTAATTATGGAATCCGACTATATTTTATTAAGAAGCCACGCAGACCAATTGTGGACACACTAGCGCGTTGATAACATATCAATCAATATTATTGACATTCATTTTTTTATTTTTAAGTAAACGATTTGCAGTTTTTCACACATATACGAAATATTCGTGTAATTGCATTTGTACTGATGATGCAGAACTATTTTTTTTAATTTTGGTTTAACGTCATTTTACTTATATGTTGCATTTTTTTATGATATTTATTATAGTTGATTATATAAACACAATAACAGAATTTTGAATGAAAATAGAAAGTTTATACTTTTAATTGAAATCAGTATATTAAAGTATTAAAATACACTAAGAAAATTTGCGTTGGTTGTACAATAAATATTTCCTCATGAATAATATTCCCGTCTCGTACTGTAACTAAATATTTTTTTCTAAATATTATTGTATTAAAATATATTATATTATATTTTAATTAGACCAAGCAATTTATTAGATCAGTACTAAGAAAAATACTCAATGCTAATACTTCTTACCGAATGTGTATTTAGCCGACCTTAAGAAAGTTATATAATATTTATATAATCCCTCTTTAAATATTATTAACTACTATTCATGTCAATTGTAGTAGAAGATTAACAAGCAAAGATAGCAGCAAAGATTAGCAGAAGAATAAGGAGTTCTATTTATAAGGAATTTAAATTAATACAATATAAAAGCATTGCTCGACTCAGATTCATGCAGATAAAAAGTTTAAAACATGTTACATTTTATCTTTCAAAGATTCTAATGATAAATGGCACTCCACTCAAATGCTTGTCTGTCAAGTATGATCGTATGACGAGAGTTGTTTGGAGTTTCTTAAACATTCCATGAATACGCCGTAGCGTGATATATTTTGTACATATGAAAGATACCTACGCAATTTATTCTTTTACGTCTTAACAATTTAAACAAGAAACCCTCGATTTTAGCTTTAGCTTGGTATCAAGTTACTCTTGTAATAAAACCTTTTAATTCTCGCTTAAATACATAAATTCTTGCGAAATATTTTAATTATATTACGTCGAACTAGCTTACCCGTCCCATCGTCGGGTATGCTTATATTTTTAAATACAGTAATAAAACCAAATACTATAAAACAATCAGTATATGTAATAGGGTCAACCGCTATCTCCGCCCTTACCCAGCCTGCCTACACAAGCCAAAAAGATCTTATCGTACGACCCTCGATTTTTTTATTATGCGTTCTTTCGAACATTCTTAAATATGATAAAACTACTTTCAAAGTTAGAAAGATAATGTAAAAGAATATTTTTAAAAATTTTCTTCTCCTAAGTTTTGACAGTTAATAAAACCGTTTAAAAACTGAGCTAAATTTTTTATTTAAATATCTTTATTTTTTTATAAATAAATACTTCGTAACATAGATACAAGATTTAAGCTAAAATCATTCTATCAAATTACAAAGCCAGTAACAAGCTATAATTCCGTTTTATTTTTTAATACTAGAATAATTCAGGCATTTTGCTTAAAGTGTATTAATAAAACGAAGAAATTAAATAAACGAGAACAAAGCTATGTATGAAAAGTGTGAGAATTGGACTTGAGCATCGTTACGAATTCGCCAAGCCATTTGTTCTGGTTCAGTAAAGCCTGGGTTTGAAATGAATGACTATTACATTAGCATATACCAAATGACGCTACTTGCGAATATTGCTACAATTTGAATTCGTCGGTTTTCCCTCCGTATAAAAGCATATCCATTCCTACAAGCAAATGTTACTTTTAATCTTAATTTAACGAAACTTTTAATTTGATTATTTCATAAAGTCAAAGTCAGACTAAATTAAAAGACATGCGATTAATTAAAAAAAAGATATAAACATATAGTGTTTATAATTGGGAACAATTTGTTTTATATGCGACGACAACAAGGCGTTCTAAAAGATAACAAAAAGAGTATCTTACGACAAACCTCATAATTCAAGCCAACCAATATTGAGATTGTATATAGTACTTAATATTGTAACCAATATTAAGCTGTAGCTAATAATTCTTACAATGCCAATGAATATGGGCGTTGATGACCACTTACCATCAGGTGTCCCAAATGCTCGTCTCCCTACCTAATATATAACTCGTCTCTTCTACCTGTGCTATAAAAAACACCCGTAGAAATAAATGCGAAATATAATAAATTACGAAATAGTCGCGTTATTTGCAGTTGTTGTTTAGTTATATACACATATTTAAGTAAACAAGAATCTTCGTTATATTATAACATTATAATTATGTAGATTCTTGTTTCTCGGTACTATTTCAAGACAAAGTTGATTTTATTTCTTTAGTTTTGTGTCTAAGTGAAATTGCATTTCTTGAATGTTAAAATGTTTTTTTATTTTTTATAAAAACATGTAAACTATGTATCAGTTTATATAATTATTCTTAATTCTATTGCTATGAAAACTTATTAAATTGTTATCTTTTTATTAGAAAATTAATAAGCCATTTTGAATTTTTCCCGAATGATCTTGGAATTTCGAAATTTGAAATTCTTTATTGAATCAATATATTAACTAGTGACATCTGACCTACAACAGTTTTACAATGATCATTTCAAAATACATATCGTTATAAATTCGTGATTCAATAAATGCTATAATTTAGTGAAATGTACTTTTGTGACCAATGCTGTCGATTATTTGATTAATTCAGAACTCATTAATAATAGTTGAAAGTGTTGAACTGTGTTGTGAAAATATTCGTATTTTCTTTAACAATTAGTTGGTTTATTTTTGAAATATGTATGTGTGGTGATAAATGAAATACAAATTATATTATAATTATTCGTTTCGTTGCTGCATTAAAAACGAAACACAATGTCAACCTGATTTCTCAATTCTGATAATGCTGAGCTTTATCGATAATATCTACAATTTCAGGTTAGATGGGAATATCAAAGGCTAACTTGTTATACCAAGGTTAAAACAGCATTGTGCTAAGGCCCCCGAAATGTATTAATTAGGCAACATTTGAAAGCAGCAAGTTTGCGTTAGAAACTTTAAAGTTGTTCTAATGAAAGTTTGTTGTTTGTTCTTGTTTTTTTTTTTATCGAAACATAAGTAATAATTAAACGGTTATGCAATTTTATTAGATGGTAGGGCTTTGTTTAAATCCATCTAGGTAGGTACCACCCACTCATCAGCTATTCTTGCGTTCCAGTTTGAAGGATCAGTGAGCTAGTGTAACTACAGGCACAAGGGACAAAACATTTTAGTTACTAAGGTTCGTGGCACATGGACTCGCCAATCTCTATGAGTGGTGGTGACCACTTACCATCAGATGGCCCATTTGCCCGTCTCCCTACCTAATATATAAAAAAAACATTACTCAAAATTATTCAATCGATTGCAATTAGTCGTTAGTATAAAATTTCAAATCGAGGTGACCCAGTGGTTAAAATACGTGAATATTAACAGTCGTACTAAGTACGAATAAAACTGTTCGAATTTTAATCGAATATTGTGAGCTTAAAACCGAACTCAATTTTTTCTCTATGTAATATCTATCTAACAGGCCAACATTTAAAGCCTTTTTGGTATACTTATACAAAATTAAAACATTATTTGTATTGTATTTTATGTTACTAAATTATCATTATAAATATCTTTACTATAGATATAAACTATTATAACGTAAGATTTTTATGTAGATTTCAAATTATCATCTACCGTACGTTACCTTAGTGCTAAATGCATACATTATTGAATGAAATGTTTTAAAAACAACGCAAGACTTAAGATTTCGCTTTCTGATGTTTGTGTATACATATGAGTGTAGAAAAATGCAGAAATGTTATTATTTACCAACAACAATAAACTTGATATTATAAAGTCACAATATAATACATAAATATTGAAATTAAATAAATGATAGGAATGTAAAGATTAAATAGAATAAAGGTTTAACTGCAAAAAGGTTTTCCTTCTATTTTCGATGTGTGTATCGTTATGGCACGCTACTGAGTACTGGTGTGCCATTGGCTAAGCAGAGGACGAGAAATAGATGATGATGATGATAATGATATTAATATATCATTATGAACTAACATGCTATTTTATTTATTATCTATTTAAAAAATTAAATTTAACATTATGAAATGAAAAATAATTTTTTTTTTTGGTTTTGTGAAATAATTAATTTACTATCAATTTATGTAAAACATTATTGAGTATACTTTTTTTTTTTTGCTATATCATTTGTATTGAACACTTATTGACTTTAGGCTTTTATTTGGTAATTTCAAATAGTGTAACAATATATTAATAAGTTATTAATATTATTTTTTGGTATTGGTAACTTTTGCCAATCATTTATGAATTTTCCAAATGGCGACAGAAGCTTAAGATGTAAAACATCAAAATTGTTTGTTTTCTTCACAATTAGACGTGAGTTACGGAAAAAGGCGGGCCGTGTGACATACATACGTCAAGCCGTAAACCAGCCGGATACTTTGATGGTGTCGAGCACGACATACATACGTTCCAGACCGTTCCGGCTTTATGTTCTGTGACCGAATGTCAGCATCCATATTGATTTTACGGATGAAATTTTCCATATCCACATTGCTACTCGATAATTGCGGACTCTCGTAAATTTTCAGTAAAGAAGGTTTTTTGGATGTTGTAAAAAATCTTTCCCGTTAATTCAAAGATATATTTGCTTGTATACAGTAGTCATTTATTTTATTATGTACTTCATTGGACATGATGACTTAAAAATACTTATAATAATACTCTCAGCTTCGATATAGCTCTTTTGATTTTGGTTAATTTATACATACTCTGTGGTAGGGCTTTGTGCAAGTTCTAAGTATTGTTGTATTCCAGTTTAAAGGGTCAGTGAGCCAATGTATTAATGGACTTTACACGTTAGTTTCGACGTTTTTGACGTTGTGAGGGATGGTTAATATTTATTACAGTGCAAAAGTGTATGGTCGGTGGTACCAATAAGCATCAGGTGACCAAATGCCCATCCTCTTAACTTATTTATAAAAAAAAAAACTTAGAAAATTTGATATTTCTTACTATAAATTCTCTAGCAAATCGTAATTAATGTTTTAATCTTGACTCGAGTAAAAAGCGAAGATGGACATTCTGGTATACACAGTGTTAACTAAAGGCTTTTGTCGAGCGCAAGCGAACTGCTAATGAATGTGATAAAAGAACGAGATAATTATCTACCTCCATCTAATGGTCTTGTAGCTTAAGTCTAAAATGGTTGTTCTTTAGAGATTCGAGTAGTATAAATAGTACAGTTTAAAAAAATCTATTATAAGAAGTAATTTTCTTTCCCTCAAGTAGGGAGTTTATTAATAGAACTTTAAAGGATCCTCGCTAGTTGTTAAGAGTTTTGTAGCTTGAACATATTAAATCGTCTCACTGAGCGAATAAATTTTACCTTAAAGTCTAAACTGGTAGACCGAGATCCGCTGAATGGTTCATTAAACGGATAAAAGAGTCTTGAATTCTTGCCATCATATAGTCATACAATGTTGTACAAATATTTTTTAATATTAGGAGTTTCGAACTAAATGTTACCTAATATATATAAGTACGAAACTTACCCGATTTTTGTAATATAATATTTTTTGTAGTTTATATACATTAACCTACAATTGTGCCTAAATTATATATGCGTAAAAGTCCATGTATACATTTAAATTAAAAATATTTTATATACCTAATCAGTTCCGCTTAGAGAAACAAGTGATATGATTTTTCTAGTTTCCCACCGTTAGCGAAGAATTATTTTTATAATTCACTTGAAACCAATCATATTATATAATAAAATTAATTTAAAATCGGCGCAGATATTGACAAATATACACAAAACACTCGGTATAACCAACCAAATAAAAATTAATCATAAAAATCATTTAATGATTCAGACATACACACAAACATATAAGACCCAATCCTTAACCTCCTTATTTTCAAATCGGATGAGAGCGGTTTAGATGGTTATCTATTCTTGATATTAAGACAAAGGTGTTTATTCTTAACATTATCTCATTTACATTTTAGAACAAATAATTACTTCACTTATTGAGCAACAAAGTAAATTTACTTAAAAATGTGATGAAGATTAATTATTATATACGTTTAGTAGTTTTTTTATATATACATTTTAAAAATCAAAAACTTTTTTACCTATTAAATTATTGAAGTGAAACTTCTTAGGAAGAAATTCGATAATAATCGATAGGTGGACAAGAATTGAGAGTAAACTTTCAAAGACGTTGATGCAGATTTCGTTACGTGAGAGAGTAGAAAGAAAGAAAAAGAGAGCTTTATTTTTTAAATAGTTTCGCTTCTATCAAGTATAAGCACGTGCGATTTTTTTTTACAGCTGAAATTCTGGGACGACCAGCAATTTCCGATTGATTCTAATGCGTAACAACGATTTTGTGTTGAACGGCGGACGACTCTAAATCACCGTTTCCGACAGAACAAAGTCAGTGATAACGAATAAAACTTTTTAATGCTTAAGTAAACAAATACAATTCGTTAGAATTTTTTGGAATTCAAGCCTTCATTTAAATGATCGAAATTTACTCACTCATTGTTAGAAGCTGAAGTTGCTGAATGTTGTATGCGTCTGTCCATTTCGTCCATTTACTCTTTTAAGCCATAAGATTGATTTCATGTGATTTTCGCCACAATTAAGTTTCTACCTGATGCTTTTAGTGTATCCTTAATACCCTTTGGAAACGCATTTGCTTGTGGGCTAGCTGTCCCTGTGGGATATTAAAGCGCTTAGTGCTGACGATAATGCTTATTGGGGCTTAATAAAAAAATACCTTGGTCGCCTTTAACGACATTGTAGAGTTAAAATTAGGATGCCATATTCCAGCCCGCAAAATATAAAATGCACGATAAACTGATTATATTTTTTGAAATTTATTTATATTTCATTCTTTGTAAAACATCAGTAATAACTCACAAACAACACTCTAATTTTATCCGTGCAAAGCGTTCCAAGGCGTTCAAATGTTTTAAAAAGTTTAATATTAATTTTGCTCCATTTTCATGACATCGATGGTGATGTTTTGGTAAAAACAAAATCAAATGATCTATTTGCTTAACTCCTTGGAATTGTGTCGTATAATAAAAATAGAATGTACCATCGAAGGCACCAGCCTTGTCTTGTTAAGGAAGCCGTGACGGATATATCAAAAGAACTCCCTTCTATACGGACATCTGAGTCCAAAACGAAATTACCATTGCAGACAAATTTAGGGATCTGCTGTTCTTTTTATGTCTTATATACATACATAATGCTTGTATTTGTTTGTATTTGAATCCGATATCCGATTGAGTTATAATATTGTGCAGTAACTTGTTGTTATAGCAGTCTAAAGATTTTTGATATTGTATCATCAACAAACAATAAGCGAGAGATTGCAAATAGTATCGAATATGCAAATTAATAATAAGAAGCACTTATATTCATTAGCAGCGTGTTAAATGTGCAAGATAAATTAATCAATTATTTTGAAATATTATATCTATCTGGCACATTTTACTTTTCATTTGTTTTTTACTGAGCAAAGCTTATAATTTTTCTATCAATAATCACATATTACATATTTCAAAGGTTTTTAAAACTTGAACTGGAAACTTATTCAAAGGTACTAATAATGTGGCATATTGACCCGCATTCGTTCATTTTTGTTTGTACTCTAAACTCTTTGATGGTGAGTTAAACTTACAATATGTTAAAAGAAAATCAATATCTTCTCTGGCGTGTCATGAATGTTGGTTGTGATTGACGTTTTTCCAAAGGTTGAATAACTACTCAAACAAGGGGTGAGTCGGGCATGTGGCAGATCTGAGTAATCACTCTGGGTGAGGCAAGATATACGAGGCCAATAATAATCCCTGCTTTAGGTTGGATACTATATTTTGAATGATTGATATTTTATTATTGATATTTATGTATGTGTATAAATTGTATAAAAATGACAAAATGTTAAAAAAATATTGTTCTAAATTACGCGGCATAAAAAACGTATATGTATTTTCTAAGTTGCGTTTGTCTGGAATAAGTTCTAAGTATAAATAGGGAACTTGTCTTTTTGCCTGTATTTTAAAGATGTATGTTTTATAATCGTTTATATATTCAATTTAGAACTACGGATAGTCGTGATGCGCTTGCTTATAAATATATATATATATATATATATATATATATATATATATATATATATATATATATATATATATATATATATATAAAACGTATAACAGTCAATAAATTAAAATGAATACTAAAAATGAGGTTTCGATAAGTTTACACGACACCGTTTTGTCAGCGAAATCCCAGCGATCCCTCCTTGAACGATGGACCTTTTATATTAAATTTTGACATTACAAATTATTATGTAAGCATATGGCTTACCACCTTATTTAAAGATTAAAATATATGTACACATATGTAATAACATACAAAATGGCACATCAGCCGTTGTTATGAGCAATAAATTAAATAAGCAATTTAATATGAATTTTCAACATTTGGAATGTTGAAAATGAAATAGAAATATTATTTTAAAACAAAAAGTGGAATTATTATTTCAAATTCGCTTAGTTTTCAGATGTGTTCATGCGTATTTCTATAAAATAAAGCAAAATAAACTATAAAATATTTTGTTTATGACTGTTTGTTTGAAAATAGTTTAAGTAGGACATTAATAAACATTATATATCAAGATATATCATTTTTAGAATTATACATTAGTTATGATATTTTATTTAAACCTCAATAGGTACGTCATTCTACCAAGATCTTTTATTATGAGTTTTTTCACTTTAAACGGTAAAACAATGTTAATTGGCTGTTACAAAATAAAACGTACAAAACAGTGTGTACATAAAAGACTGGTTTCACTACTTTTACTTGACATTCCTTAATATAGTAAAACCCGAGGACGATAAAAGCAATCCCTTTGCTAATTCTGGGCAACCTTAATATTCAGGGTCCAAATTGCGAGTGAA
Source organism: Nymphalis urticae (assembly GCA_905147175.2). Lineage (NCBI taxonomy): Eukaryota > Metazoa > Arthropoda > Insecta > Lepidoptera > Nymphalidae > Nymphalis > Nymphalis urticae. The sequence continues at coordinate 8,266,432 of LR989987.1, read as the reverse complement.
AGTAAAAAAAGACGTATTCTTTTATTTCCCTTTCAGACACTTACATATATTGTCAAATATAACTTTCTTAAAATACTTTAGATACGTTTACGGAGACCGACAATCAGTTCTATCGCCATCTTCGAAAATAAAAGTACTTCAAAGTTAAGATCGCAATAAAACGTTATAGTCACGTAGACGTCGAGCATGCTAACGGCGTTTCTTATATAGCATACCGTAATCCTCCCCTATAAGCTTATTATTACCAGGAATAAATGAAAAATATATGTACATATATACAATAAGTAGCTATAAATAGCGTTATAACCTTTTGAATGTATTTTTTTCTAATGAAATAAATTGTAATAACAGTAAATATTGTTTTAGAATAAATAATTTCCGCCCGCGGCTTCACTCGCGTATGAGTGGGTGGGTATGGGAAGGCAAACCTTATGCGCTTTTCTGTACCCCTAACAAAATGCGTACAAAATTTCATAATATTTAATTGAGTGCAACTAATAAACAAAACCAGTTTCACATTTATACATAAAAAATAGTTAGGATTCCACTAAGTAAGTGGGCTGGTAAGAAATTAGTCACGAGCGCCTTGTTCAGATATAGTTTCTGACAAATGCGTGGATTAAAGTAACTCAAACTAGACACGCGAATGGGTCTAGTTACAGTTCAGCAAATAATTAAGTATCGTTATTGTCTACTGTTATAAATACGTAAATTTTAGTATGTGAAGTTAGCCTCTTCGAAACGAGCCTTACTTCAAGCTGGCCAGCTTAGTTTATGCGTGTTTCACACTATTTTTATTTTAGCTTCTATTTTCTAAAGATTGATCATTTAGCAACCTCATTTATTACTTGCACATCAGTAAAGCTTAGTGTCGCGTATCAGTTCGAGATTTTCTTAGCTTCAGCTTTATTCTTTGATTAATTGTACTTCGGGCGGTTAAGAAGTACACGTGATATTTTAATAAATTATACATTTATTTACAAATAATGTCTTAAGTGATTATTCATTTATATTATGCAATTATAATAATCGTATTATCATGAAAAAATAATAGAAATTTATTTCATGAAGATGTAAAGGGAAAGTTGTGGATCGTATTATAGTGTCTTAGCTTCTCGAGAATTTTATCCAATAATGAAAGATTCAATTTTGAAAGCTATTTTGAAACTATTTTCAAACATATCAAGGTCTCGTCGTTCTTAATAATCCACAATTTTCCGATGGCTGAATATATTAACATTCAATAAAAATACCAAGTATGTGAGCAATTCCATCTTTAATTCATGTATTAACATTAGACTAGACACTACAATAAACATGCGATACAAGTTAAGGTCATGAAATAAATCATAAAACCGAGTGCAGTAAAAACATTTGAGTACCGGTTGTAAATTATACTTTGGGAAACCAGTAACTAAATGTTATTGATAATACTTTCTTACAACATATAATATATTAACTCAATTTATATGCATTGTTTTCGCTCAGTGATCGTAATTCCAAGGTAATCATTTTTGAAAATTCGACGAAAATATGTATGTATGCATGTGTGCAAGTAAATTAAATTATTATTAAAGTGATAGAAATTTCAATTTAAAATAATATGGCCCATGGCCCAGTAAGAGCCGAGATGGCCCAGTGGTAAGAACGCATGAATCTTAACCGATGATCGTGGGTTCTAATCCGGGCAAGCACCACTGAATTTTCATGTGCTAAATTGTGATAATAATTCATCTCGTGCTTGATGGTGAAGGAAAACATCATAAGGAAACCTGCATGTGTCTAATTTCATTGAAATTTTGCCACATGTGTATTCTACGAATCCGTATTGGAGCAGCGTGGTGGAATAAGCTCCAAACCTTCTCCTCAAAAGGGACAGGAGGCCTTAGCCCAGCAGTGGGACACTATATGTATCTAACATTAATTTTTCACTCTTATTGCCAACTTTTTCTTTAACAATTAAAAGGAGGAAAAACTGATGAAAATCAGAGAAGAAAAAAAAGTACTAAGCTGTGTTGTTTTGCCGATTTATTATAGATACGTCATGTGTTTATAAATCTCGTATATATATAATATATATATAATATATATCTCGTAGACCATACAACATCGAAAATCTGATATGGAGTGTGAGTTAATAAATATGTGTACGAGTATATAAATATTAATGTTTCTTTGTGTGTCCGTGTCCCTTACCATTTATCCGATTGACTTGAAACTTTATACAGTTGTTGTTGACACTTGCGTGATGGTAACATAATAGGTATTTTTATTTCTAAAAATACTTTAAGCGGCATTACAACGTATCATTCGCCAGTACTTAAATAAAACCTTGGATGTTATTTATCTATCAGTCATACGTAAATACGTTTAATGAAACCTAAAAAAGTCCGGTTAAGGTTACTTCATCGGATAATATGCACTTCATCAACTACGGATTATCCGTTTAACTCTGAAGCCGAGTTACATAAAATGCATATAAAGCTTCTTCTCCTTAAGAGGTACTAATTCGTTTAGACTACGAGCTGTTCTTCACGACAATATCCGGGTCATATTATTTTTCCATAGATTTTACAGATACTACGTATCCTTATACAGATCCTAGGCGATTTAGTAGTTTAGTAGTGATGAGAGTGATGAGAAAACATACAGACACACAATTTTATATAAAATTATATCATTAATAATTTTAGTCCAATAGTTTTATCATATTATAATACTGACATTACTGACGTGTGATATTGTAATATTTATCATTACTGAGGTATGACTACAAGATATTCATATTAAACTCATCCATACATAAATAATAGTGTGGTCAGTTTTCTATTAGTGGCGCTATTATAAATATATGAAATTTATTATTATACATTATACAATTCATAGCCGTAGATATAATAATCGCATATGTTTAAAACCAGCCGCGTAATGTACTCTTAAATAAAATATTAAACGTTTCAATCGAGGCAGTTCTAACTTGTAGCTGAGCTGGCGTATACTTCTAAGATATTAGGTAAAAAACACTATACAGAATATACATATATCAGGCAAAATGCTACAAACAACAATAATATTGTAATAGAAAATCTTGATGTGATGAAACTTTACAATTAGCAAATAAATTTATCTTTTATATCAGCTTTGTTCCAAATGTTATAGTTTTGTATTAAAATTTAAAAAAATACAGAAGGCAAAATTAAAACAGTAATTTATTTTAAAGTATTCAGGAAACTATGAAATTAAATTATAATTTGTGATTGATTCTAAAAGTAAGTTTGGTTTTTATTTTCCCTGGAATTTCTACGTTACTATATTCACCTTGAAACGTGAGCCCGCGCCCGTGTCTACTTGAGACAGTTGAGATGCGATGCACATTCTAAATTGTTTTCGCGCAAGTTCCTGAATTGAATAAATTTATTTTCTATGGAATACATTATAAGTTTTATTATTTATCTGCTACAAAATTATACAATTTTTTGAATATAATTGTAAGGATTACTCAAATCATAAAATCTAAAAATAAGTAAATTAATCTTTCAAAACGTAGCCATGAACTTTAATTGAACATTTGGACATAACTATAATATACGTTACGCCTGAAATTATAAAAATGAAAATAAGAATAATTATAAACACGTATCCTTTAGCATTAAATTTTTAGCGTTAAAACGTTTCTTTATAACTAAATGATTTTTAAGATTCTTATAATTTTTTTTTTTATGTACTACATTAATTTCATCGAGTTATCTAAATTATTAAAAATTGACTGTAACTATTTTACATAATATAGTTTTGACCTTCTTTAAAGTCTGTTATTTATAACAAAGGAAGTATTTCCAGAGTGTGCATTTGAGATTCCAATTTAAAACTACATAAATATTTGTAGACTGAATAGACAAACTTTTTTTATTGTGTATGAGGCCCGTTTTATAACAATAGTCGGTATAAAAGAGCATACGTCATAAAACCTTTCTTTGTTTCGGGAATCTCACATGGGCTTGCGACAGCCGCTTAATTCTCTGACCTCAAAATAATTGTCTGGTAAACATATTGTTTCGTTTTTGGAAGCTTATAATCAAATTAAATAGTTACTGAAAAGTCTCTTTAAAATAAATTTACCGACTCCTTGATATATTATCAATGATAATAATTAGTACTTTAAATCCACCATCTCGCAATTAATATACTTGGTTGTGGTTTTTTATATTATGTATATTTGTTCGATTTTTCGTGACATATACTATCTAACATAAAAATGAAGGTAAAGCCTCCATTAGCATCCCTCTTCATTCATTTATCAATAATTATTATAAAGGAATCTATTTGTGATGATAGTTAGGATGTTATTATTCCATTTGAATGACTAAGTAACTCGACCATCTGCGTGGCCTGCCATGATATTGCCTGAATAATTCTAAGTGTAATATTACATGTATACATATCATATTATATCTGTATTGGTCGTATTTTGTAAAACTTATATAAATAAACCATTATTAGACCTTTTCCTCTGCTCTACGTTACCTGGTTCTTTAGTGATACGAGCGTCTCTTGTGACATCTGTTATTGTGTTTTATTTGACTCACAGAAACTGTTGTCTTGGTGTACAATATAGTGTATGATTATTAGGTATTACTCAAAAATATGATATTACATGCACCTCTATATAAAAACTAGCTTTCGCCCGCCACTTCGCCCGAGTATAGGGAAGGGGGTCAGTTATTAGGTAAAAACGTAGCATATATCAATCCTTAGGGTTCAAGCTTGCTATATATCAAATTCCATTAAGACCAGTTCAGTGGCCATTCAGGCCAGAAATAGACTCTCAGGGTTACTTTCGCATATTAGTTTAGATAAGTCATTTAGATATGATTGAAATACATTTCTATTTTATTTAGAAATTGTTTTATATTCCGATAACAGTTTTTAAAATGACTTTTGAAATAAAAGTAAATTATTATAGCAAAAAAACCACCTAAGTTGTAAACGTATGTTGCGAAGGCATTATGCTCGCACTTCCGATTCCAGCCGATTCTGTCAAAAGAAAAAAGAAATGCATAATGCCGTCGACTGCATCTTGCATTTGTACATTAAGAATTTGAAACTTGTGTGCCTTTTTCAGTTTAGTTCGTGGTAGGTTTTTTTTAACGTGAAGTTATTACGCAAATGTTTTTATACAGCCAAAGAGTTATCGCTATAGGAGAAGATTTAAATCAAGAAGAAGGACTCTGGAACATTTTTTAGGAATAATTAAATCCAATCGCTAACTTATATATATGAGTATAGGTACATGAGTTATAAATAAATCTAGCATAAAATGCATGCATGTTCTTGAAATGAATCTTTTAAATTTTTAATTTGCCTTCCCTTTAATATGTCACTCAATAGGTTTGGTTATTTTTTGGTTCATCGTAAGTCCAATATGAGCGCTTACCTCTGCCATATTCGTTTCCTTGACACTTCATTCACCTCATGTCACTCTATCTATCAAGAATAATCTCATATCTTAAAGGCTGCTTTTTAGGCTACCGAGCGTGCCAAGAATACGTACACATAATCTTTGTTATTTATATAATTGTGGTACATTGTAACATATTGTTATGGTACATTGTATATGCATACACTAACACACATAATTTATTCTGGAGCAGTTGGGTTAAATTACTTCATGGTATTATAAAAATTGCATATTAATGAGTCTTAAAGTCTTATCTAATTGTGCAGTTGAACTCAAGGTCATGTTAGTCAAGTCCTACATTTTAATTGTTACTATTAAAATGTAACAGCATGCCTTAATTTTTGGTTGTTAATATTACAAGGGCATTTCACGTTATGTACCTAATCCATATTCGACGTATTTAGCAAGTGCTAACTGTATATAATCTGTCGAATAGATTCTGCTGATATTCATTAATTAGCGAGCATTAATTCACATCAGTTTAACATTTTCTATTACATAAATTACAACCAATGAGCTTAATTAGATTATAGATTATTACTTTGTGTCTGGTCATTAATGACTGACGCAAGTCTTTGGCTGGCCTTCGTATTCCTATGACATGAAATTAGAAATAATGTTCACGTTCTGGTCCGAAATTAAATTTATAGGCAAATTTCTTTAGCTCAACCTTGAATGAAATAACTGAAGCCATGAATTAAATTATGTTTCATTTCATTTACATAGCAATGAAAATGTTAAAAAATTAACACTTTAGAAGCCCCACTGCTGGGCCAAGATATTTAAATATGTTTCGTATTTGATTATATTATATCTTATTAAAGTGATTAAGTAGATTTTTTCAAGAAAATAATGTAAAAATAATTGAATTTTGGCATAATTAACAATAAATGCGAAAAGAAAGAAATATCCATTACAATAAATAAATAATATATTTTTTATGAAATAAACAAAATACCATTTTAGTTGTTAGTATTGTTACTTTTGTTTCGCTTAGGTGTGTGTTGTTATGTAATTATAAATATATTTTTTTAGTTTGTAATTACATAGTATTTTAATATGAAGTAGATAAATAGTAAATAAAATTACCCTAGAAAAATAACCTTTATTCTTGGCTTATCACATAGACTATAGAGTCATAAGTTTTTGCACGACACAGGAGTGGCTGATAACGAAATGAGCATTTTCCTTATTTTATGCTTACTACATAATGGTTAATAAATTAGACCAGTATAATCAAATTATCTTCACATGTATTAATTTATGTACAATATTTCAGTATTATTGTATTTACTTAGGTTAAATGCAAAACCGTATGTGACAAAGTAAATTCCTTTAATAATTTTGTACCATATTTTTTATTATGTAATTTCCAAAAATATTACTTAGAATTATATCTACTGGGCTTAAAGTTCTTATGTGAATTTATGTAACTCAGGCTCGGTTACTGTATTCAAGGGAAATACATTGTGTGTCCTGTCCTGTGTAACTGTATTTTCAATAGTTTTTAAAATGTTATTTATTAACTATAAATAGATGGATCAAAAATGTATTCTCTACAAACTGCAATGCGTAATCGCAATTTATATAAAATTAAATTAGTTAATATATATCTTAAATGTGTCTTAAATTATTATTTCATTCCTTCTCTCAATATTTATTAAGGTTCGGGTAGCTACCACTCGACGCAAAGCAGACCTATGGAATTGTTAAAGTAGGGCTTATGATGGACTCACAGTTACAATTTTGGGCTTTCATACAATTTAGTAACCTGTGACCTGCGTTTTCATCCGGATTTTCAAATACCAAATACATATTTATTTATTATTGAATTTATTTATTGACATCACTATAACTTATAGATAATATAAAAAATATATACTGATATTTCTTGAAATTGGCGCGTTCCACCAGACAAACTTATTAGCTTTGTAATATGTACATTATATATATTTATATTTAGATACCGCTTAATGGCAATACACTATTAGAATATAATGCGACGTCAATATTTTAGGCTCGGGTATTATATAAGCGTGTAATATGTTTTTAAACTAACAAAAACTTGCTTTAGCACCCAGATCACGGTCAGCCAACCCAAATATTAAAACAAATGATTAGGCGGAAGTTTCTCGAATTTCTTTTCTTTCCGGAGCTTCATATTAAACCAAAGCTGTTTGGAAGTTTCAGAGTAGAAAATATTCTGATGTTCTATGATTATTATTGGCTTACGTTTTGACGATATTCGTACGGACTAAAGCAAACGTGAAAAAATATATAATAGATAATTTTGCCTGTCTTATAAAATGATAACAATGATCCCACTAAAAATATTCCTTCAAATATTCTACGTACAACAACTGAACTACCTTATATTTTTATTATGATTATAAATACTATGCTATTGTAACAGTATATTTTCCAGTTTAAGTAAATATGAATAACGATAAATATTATTTAACATACGATGACAAAGACAGTAAATACATACATTTGCAAAGTTAAACAATTGCGAAACTAACCATATGATATTTACAATGTCTGATTCCTCTCATATTTCATTGATAAATATCGGTCGAAGTTACAAATTGGTAACAGCGGGTTAAAATTTAGTTTATCAATATTAATAACTAGCAGAAAATTTAAAATTAATGGATATTGAAACAAAAATGAAATAAAAAGATATAAAATTAACAAAAATTAAAACTTATTGAGTCTATTTTTGTCGAGTCAAATTAATTTCAAGTTAGATAAGATTGTAGGTAACGCTTTCAAAACCGCAGTTGATCGATTGAAATCGACTCACACAAACGTTTTTGAAGAGTCCTTTTTACAAGACTTCAGCGTAGCCAAGAAGAGGGTTATGATCTAAGGCTAGGTTTTATGCGAATACTTAAGTTAATCAGAATCACAAACATAATGAGCTTATTTAATTGTCAAATAACCAACAGCTAATCAGAACAATTATTCAACAGGAACACTGGCACCATTTAATGTATTCATTATGTTTGAATAGGGTATTTGAAAACTCCGTCTACCTTTAGCTTATCTTTAACGAGGGCAAACGATTATAACCACATAAATGGACCCTTTCGTTTGCAAAACAAACTCTGATTTTCTGTTATATTAAGTAAATATTTACTTTTGTTACAATCCGACACAGAAGAAGATTATTAGCAAATTTAATAATAGTAAATATTTATGTATTTTATAAATTATCATTTTTTTCTCTGTTATAAATTGTACTTACATTTATAAAAAAATACAATACTTTAAGTATATACGTTCAATACCTACGATATTTATGTACAAAAAAAAGTACAGTCGCGTTTAAAACCACTTATTATACTTGTAATACAACTTGTGTGTGATAACGTAATATCATTTTATTTTATTTTTGTAGTATAACGTTATTTTATAGGCCGGGAAAATGCTAGGAAAAAGAAGAAGAAGGAGTATAAACTTTATGTATACGGTGTGCAATAAAGAATAAGTTGTCATTTACAATACATACACAAGAATAAATATGTAAGGTATTAAAAAGTAATATTATTGTAAGAATATTTTACACTCGAATATAAAAGAATCTTTTAATGGTAATTGCAATATTAGCAGTCATTCGTATTAATAGTCGACTATTTTCATTGTCATTGTGACGTAATTCTTAGTTGTCGAGATAATCATTACTAGATGATTGCATGTCAACGTGTATTTGCAAGACGTTATCATTATACATGACAGTGACATTAACTTATTGCAGAAAAGTATTACGCAGAGGTAGATGTACATAGAACAATAAAGAATGCGTTTAGCATAGCTATAAGTACGTAAATACTGTAACAATACAGATAAATCAATTGTTTTCCTTAAATCAAAGACAGTAGGCAAATATAAGATATGTTATAAAAAAATGGCATTTTCTTAATATACTTTAGCTTTGCTGAATCTAAATATTTTGTTTAAAAACACATGATAAGAAAGCTTGGAGAATAAGTATTCGTTCAAAAACATACTGTTAATATTTTATCCTGTATACATTATATAAATGTATATAATAATTTAATGTGTACGTAATGTATTTTATAGAAAATAGTAACTACTGGGCTTCTTTCCAGTTTATCTTTGTAGAATCAACATGTAAAGCACGTGTTATCATTAATTTGTTCTTGTAAAATGACGATTATCAAAACCTACTTGAATGATCTTTTTCTTGATCAATTATGTATAAAAGAGTAATAAAAAAAAGATAGAAAAAATGAAAATACAATTTACGAAGATAAAAACAGGTCACGTACAAGAGATGTACTTGCCGAAGGTTGGATCAGAACTTCTTTATATTTTATCCTTAATATCGTTCTTGTTCTATTTTTTTTTTAAATCCTGCAAATGTATTTCGTCGAATTTGTTGATGACGTATAACTTTGACAGGAACCTTGTGACAAATGCAACAGATATACATTTTTTACTTAAAGATAAAAAATCATACAGTAAAACTTAAATCCAAAACTATATCAGAGTAATATAGTTTATACGGTAAGAATCAATTACCGCCAATGTTTTAAACAAAGGGAAGTTTAAAATCTTGTCTAGAATTACGACAAAATCTTTTTAATTTACTGCGCGCTGATCGGATTTGTATATATATTTTTTAATACCTATTAACAATGCCCATTTTAAGGAATTACTTATATTCTTATTTTCCCTTAAAATTAATCAACTACGTTATTCGTTGCTTTGGAGGGTTTTGCATCAATTGAAATGTTATCTAGTGCTCGTTGTCAAACGTTACCTACATTCATTTGAAAACATGACCTGCAATTAGATAGATAAGCAGATGAACTAACAATTGTTTAAAATAAGAATTAAAAATTCCAGTCTGTTTTTGTCGAAAATATTTGATTACAATTCACGAGCTCCATACATAGCGAGCCATTTCCGTAGTACGAGAATGTATGCGGTTAATTTGAATTGTAAAAGAGAAGTGATAGTGTGATTGCATTTCTCTGTTAAAATCCAGTATTTAATCTAAACTCGTTAGGCTATCAGGTGTGCTCTGGCAAATAGACGATTCCAATCCATTTACTTTTATCTAACTTCATTTAACATTACAGAAAACGATGACAAGTTTGTTTTTATTTGTCTTTTTAATAAAGCTATAGTTTTGTAATAATAAAATAAGACTAAGAAATGTTAACATATTATAAGCACCCCACAGCTAGGCAAAGTCACCTTCTTTACTTTTTTTGTGAAGATATACGTTATACGTATTTCAGATTTTATTTTCCTTCCTTCAGGTTAAGTTGAATTATAAACACAAATTTTACAGCGTTGCTAGCCCGGATTTAAACCTCTAAACGTCGGTTAAGATTGACGTGTTCTTGCCACCGCGTCTCGATCTTGATCATTGTGAGACGCGCCATTTGATGAAGATGTACAGTATAAAAATTTTACCTGTTCACAGTATTCAATTTAACAAAATACTTCGGTTTCTGTTCGGTTCTTATACTAAAAATCTCATTAGTTTCAAATTATTTTCATTCTATAGTTGCTTTGCTATACAGACTCTAAAGAAACAGTAATAAGTAATAAAGAACGGTCCAGTGTGATAAATGCAAATAGCTCAGAAGTAAAAGTTTTTTAATTTATTTATTTACGCTTTTTGCTTCATTCTAGCGTCTTAACTTTCTGAGCAATATAATTATATTTTAGTAGCGTCTACCTTGACATCAGATTTACATAATTAATAAAAGTTTTTAAAAGAGCTACTGTTTTAAACCGAGAATAATTAAAATAGAGTATTGCTAATATGCAGACTAAAATAGCTACATATTTATACCATTTACTACTTCTTCAGTATTTTTAATTGTTATGAATATAGTGGAGAAATATATTATATATTCAATAGTAATACACAATACACTTACACTTTTCTAGATGACGTTTCTCGCTAAAATGTTATTTATTAAATGATATGTATCGGTTGTTTCTAAATTCCCTTTAGTATATAGTATACATACATGAAAATATAAAGAATATTACACAAATACTCATTGTCTCTTTCCCATTTTCCGATACGAATCTCGTATAAGAACGTTCGCCACGAGAGTATAATCTCCCTTTAAGTTTTCGCACGGCCGATATCGTTACTTCTTATACCCATTTCAGTGAATTTCAGTAATATTGTCGGAATAGCAGGCTTACAGCCATTCACGGTTTTTATGGTTAGATGAAACCAATATCGGAGATTGAGAATTTTATATGGAAATCACCAACGTAATAAATATATTTCTTGTTTGTAAATGTATCACTGCTACAGTCCACGGACGAACGGGTTAGAGCTTATTGCACCACGCTTCTCCAATGCGTTTCGGTTGATAAACAAATGGTCAAATATCATCTGACAAGGTTCGATATGAATAGAAAATATAATGCGTGGAGTGGCGTAAGTCCTTGTATTTAGGTTCATTCAATCCTTTTTTCTCGAAAATTATTATCGAAAAAACTTGTAAAAAGTTATGTTAATACTTAATTTAAAGCATTTCATCTATGCTTTAATTTAAGTAACAATTTTTTTTTAAATAGTATATAAATAAGCAAAGTACATTTTGTTTTCGTAATCGTTACCTTTTTGCTCCGGAGCTTACTATAAGATTTTTTTTATTGACATAAGTTTATTGAATAAAATAACAACAACAAGTGAGCCTTCGCCTTTTAAAAAAAAAAAAATTTAATGATTTTTACGTAATTGAAGTGCGTAAATCGATTGAACCTCTCTGTCTCTTAATAAATCTGTGCAATGTGCAAAGTGTCTGTGACACTTATCTCCGCAAATACAAGGCACAGGGTGTGCCTTGGTGTGGGTGTGAGTTGTGCGCGCGGTAACGAAGAAATTGTATTGAAGGAAGAGTTTAACTCTGTATTTATAGTACTACATATATTTTGTGAAACTGGAATATATTGCCTCGTTGTTCTAAACCCTAAGGTCCGGGATCGATTACCGGATTGTACCAATAAAAAGTTAATGGATTTTTGTGTCAAGGAATTGTCACTAACAGTAGAAGCTAGTTTTGCGCCTAATTTCTTTCTGGTGATTATAAGGGAGAGAGAATAAAAGCTGTACATATGTGCGCACATACTTGTGCACTACAATATGTACTGCACTAACCTCTGAGATAGACTACTGTGGCAATAACTTATACTAATACACAAACACAATTATTATTATTTATTACAGAATAAGCGTTATTTTATTAATTTAAAATGCAAAAAAACCACACACGCTATAACATTTCTTTAAACATAATTTTACTTTAATTTTTCACTTCTATTATATAATAAAATAATATTGGAACCAGATGTTAGCTTTAAGCAGCTTTGAATCAGTTTGCGTTATTCCTAGTTAATTTGATTTATGAACAATATTTACATTTTGCTATAGTACATCGAAGGAATTTGGCGCGTGTTTTGATTTATGACTTATAATAATAGTCAGGTTATGCATCATCCCGTCATTCGCGAGGAGAAGAGCCACTCCATATGTTCCCAGATTTAAACACAATTAATTATTTGCAAATGTATCACATACTACCAAGCTACCGTTCGTACTTTACAACTTAACAATTGACTTAAACTCGACTCTCGCGTCTTTTTTCTTATAATTTCGTTCAAAATTTGGACTTAAAATTGGACCCTCAGGTTCAATTTTAAGTCATTAAAGCAATTTTTTACTTTTAATTATTTAACATTTATTTTAAAATTTATTGATAGAGTTTGTCAAATAAATTGAACTAAAGTTATCGTTAGTTTTTCAAAACATAAAATTACAAAAACTAGTATGGGTATTGTGAATTATATGTACATTCAAGATAGATGCTGACACGGACAGTAGACATTTTGGGGATATACATATAAATCTTTTATATACCATTTTTAGTGTAACTGCTGCTATCACAGCCTTCGCTTAGAAATCGTCCGGATCTTCAATTTTTTCTCCGTCTACGTTAACATAAATACTTATTTCACTAATAATAAACAAACATATTATAAATATACTAAATATTAAATTTCTGCTCTGAAACTATAAATGATACTTTTTTCTAGAAACTGAAAAAGTTTATCGGTATAACATACGTTAATTATTATTGAACTGGATATTTATACATATTATCTATGGAGCACTATATATCAAAAAGTTTTAATTTATTTTAAGTCAAAACTAAAGTTAAAATAAGTGAGTATATTCACATTTTGAAATTCTGTGATTAATTGGAGTGTTCTTACCATTTACTTATAAACTTTGTTTATTAATTGGTAATTTTTATTTAAACCTATAATACAAAGGAAATTAACCTCTTTAATATAATGATTTACGTTGAATTTAAAAACTAGTATCTTATTCCTATTCATTTGAAATATTTCTATAATTATAGAATCAACATAATTTTGGGCGTTCGGGTACAATTTATCGACTTCAAAGCTACATGTTGAACAAAGCCACACCTTCGACGAGGGCTACAGATATTTTATGCGAGGATGACACTGAGTATAAAAATAGCCCTGGATAATGAACGTAAATAACGCATTAATCAATTTTGCTGACCATATGATTTTTCACTCGAAATGCAACAAAAATTTTAACAACCACCAACTGCATTAAAATACGACAAATGCAATATTGCCCAAATAGCTTTTACAGATTTTCGATTGATATAATTAATTTTTACATTCTATATAATAATAATAACAATTACAATTTCCCGCGTTACAATAATGAATCCATTTGTAACATCCATCTTCATTTCATTTCCCTGAGGAATTTTGTTTAATTAAATCAATCCAACCACGCAGTATTTCTACGACGACGATTTTACTATTATAAATTGCAATCTAATCTTGTAAGTGTAGTTATCTGATTAATTAAAATGTACGTTTCGATATAATCTATCTATCTATCTTATCAAATCAAATGTTGATGTATGTTTCGCGCAAAACTATGACTACAATATACTATTATACTACACAATCATATACTTTTATTAATTAAACGCAATTGTTTTAATATCTGAGACGATCCAGTAGATGATTAAAATCAATCCTAATCGAAGATCACGGGTTATAATCACAGAAGTTCAATCACAATTATTAAATTTAAATTTTTGTTTATATTTTAGTCTCGTTCATATTTGTAGAGAAATCACCTTGAGGGGTTCTGTTGAAATAGAGCTGTTTTGTTGAATATAATCCAAACCTTCTTCTCAAGTGGAAAAGCTATTGCCCTGCTGCAGCTTATACATTTACAGTCTTTTACTTACTATATACATTCTTCACTTATACGTCCATGGCTTGAACTAATTTTTGCATTGAATATAAAATTAAAAAACTACAGAAATTACTTATGTACATCGGCGACAAATAATCTTTGTATTCTATACAATTTTAAAAGAAATGCTAAATATTGCAACTAATTGCTTACTTTTGTAGTATCTGTATTTTTTTAAGTACATAGTTATTGCATAAAAATAATCTTTACGGCTTAAGAAAAAAAATCATTTAAAATATTAAAAATAAGCAATGTAATTCATAGTAACTATATTTGAAACAGTAGATGGCACGTACAATTATGACGTGAACTGTAATTGTAAGAACAATGCCAGAAGCGATTTAAATTTGAGTCGGAGATCATATACATCAACGACGCAATTGTATTTTTTTTACACGCATTTATATACATAATTATAAAATACAACATTTAACAGGTTATCAATCACAATAACTGTTTACAGTTAGTTTTAAAATAATCTAGAGTACTTGGTACTCCTTATATAATAAGATAATAAACATTATATTAAACAAATAATACGCTTTCTTTTTGACTGTAACTAACTCATAAAAATGTATCATCTAGAATACGAAAAAAATGCGGAAAACGTCAAATAGAATAGTAGGTATTATCCAGCATATACGTTTTTAATTAAATGCCTTTTCACTTTGGCGTGAAAAGCTTTGACGGTAAATTAAATTTCTATCTACTTTATGTTTAAGCCTATTTTTATTACATTACTTTTGTTTGAATAGTGAATTGTGATATTACGAAATTTGTTGCGATTCCCGACGTCAGCCGGTTGTATGTGTGAATTCTATCAATGCTTATGAAGTCACTTTATTGTTTATTGTTATCGTTCAACTCATTAAAAATGCTGCGAGTGATTTCTTAATTTACTAATGGCATCCGGATTCATTTGAGTTGCGAAATACAAAATGCTGAATGTGATTTCGTGCTAATGTACAATTATATAGCGCTGTGAATATTAAATAACATTGTCAGTGTCTATTATTGTTGACGTAAAACTGTGACGGATTAATATACAATATTTAATTATATTTTTTAAATACGTTTTAGGCTATTAGATATTATTTAAGTTTTAATTGTAAATGCAGCTATTTCGAAACTTTACGTAGATCAGTACATTTTTTTCCAATTATTTATTTATCGTCATTTTTTTTATTTATAAATATATAATGATAGATACTGATTGTTTTTAAATTTTTATCTTGTTCCTAGTTAAATATTTTAATGAATGGCTAATTAAATTAAGCTAATGTTTGAAAGCGTTTAAAGGAAGCGCCTGTCGACTTAAAATTGCATGCAGTAAGATGGTGCGTGCGCGAGTCCGTCAGGCGCTCACGCAAAGGTCGAGTTCCTGATATGCGATAATCGCACCCAACTTACCTTATTGCCTCTCCATCTATGCCAAGCTTTGAGTGACAATGTTAAGGTCATCGTGGGACATTTACTAACGATTATGGTAAGTATTTTCGTACGGTTGACATTGAAACTCCAAGGTTTAATATATAAAACCAATAACATTATCTTGTGATGTCAAAAGTATTGTGAAGTGATGAATTATATACAATTCATTGGATAATTCATTGACTATGGTATAATTTATAGATATTATTTTTTAATCTATATATTAGCATAAACAGTGACGTGTTGCCAAAGTGTAATATTTTAATGCATGAATAGGTTGATTTCCCTTACAATTGCCTGTCTGGCATATTCTGGCCTCTAGTAACATAAAAACATTTCCATTTTTATGAAACAAATAGATAGGCAGGTAAGTACTAACATTGCATGATAACCTTTTCGAAGGTTAAAATTTGAATACGTTTTATTGAATCGAAATTTCAACACGAAAGTTATACCGTAATAGCAATTTATTAGTCTGAGAATTCAGTTACAATATTTCTACTCGGTATTACAACTAGTATTAGGTATATATGTTTTCTACACATAAATAACTTAAATCAAAGATATCCATACGAATTTAACTAATGTTACCTACATTAGGTAGGGACAGGTAGGCAATTTGTACTTTTATTCAAATTAATTTCACAATTGGAAAACGATTTTTGTATTCTTATTAAGGGCAATAAAAATTAATAATAATGCCTGTAAATTACTGGCAAATTTTCGGCCAATGCGGCCAATCTCAAAGCGTAGCTATCTCCATTGGATATTTTGAATAAGAGTGAACCTGTTTGCCTAAAAGTAATTACACCAACGAAGATGAAATTTTCATGTCGTAGTACGATGGGACGGCTGTCCGATATAACTGGTAAGAGGCTTTCCAATGTACGAGTGAAACGCTGTCAATTTCCTAACTTACGTCTGCCAATCAGAATTTATTGACAGATAAACGCAATAACCTTTATTGGCCTGACCATGGATTTGAACCTAGCACTTTCAAGTCTGAAGCCTTTTATCACGAAACGCATGAAGCAGTTAATATGCGAACAAATATACAATAAATAAACAATAAAATTACAATAAAGCGTAATTTTAATGTTTCCATAGTAACGGAAGTAATCAGAATGTTATTTATACAAAATAATACAATAGGTATACCCTGTATGTAATAATGCCTGTTTTACGAGTCGACATAAAATATGTCCAGCCCTGAAGGCAGCGTTGCTACGTATTAGGCATGTAGCCAACAGATGCCTCAATGTTCGCTCGAATATATCTAACTGAATATTTTTCCTTTCTTTTTGTTTTTTTGCTAATAATGTGTATCACAAGTTTAATGTAACTTGTTGCGTATTATATTAATATTAGAATTATTATATATATTTCTCTAATTATACCATAGTACGAAAAGATAAATTTTAATATCTCATTATTTTCATAACTTACTAGATACACGACCCAGCTTTGCACGGGTAGAATAAAGAGGTACATAAAACGTTTAGGTATATTAAAGGACAAACATACAAGGAAAAAGCGCTTTCTTTTTTCCTTCCTTCGAAGGTTTCGTCACAATGGGATATTATATAAAATTAAATCACAATCCTGTTCTAGAAATAGAATAAATAAAATTTAAAATCCGAATTTTGCAAAGCAATGATGGCTTCGTAGCATTGTGAGTCGAGCGGTATCGATTTAATGTGAAAACTTAAATTTGGTATTACATTGCCTCGAACTTATTGTAGATACGATCACATAGTAACCCTTGTCGAGGCGCTCTTAAAAACAAAAAAATTACGAGATATTTATTTTCTCTTACTATAAATAACGATTAAGCAATGAGATGATAACGAATATTTAATAAGAAAGAAAATATCAAAAATAACATTTTTAATTTTGCATTACCATCTAATTCAGCACGGATCAAACTCGTGCTTACTATACATTCCATTTAGCAATCGTCAGTAGAGTACACTACGTGATATAACGATTATATTATATAATTTCGTAGGTGTGTGCTTCAAAATATTATAAATAAACCGTTACTATAACAGTGTGCGCATGTGAAAATCAATTATATCCGTGTACCTCACGGTGAATAAAACATTAAAATAAGTAGTGACAATGATATAAGGAAACATTGGGATGAGTGGTCGTCACCAGCTCCGCGTGCCCGAGGTGCGCGTGAGCGGGGCGCCTGCAGAGGACGAGCAAGACAATGCGCCTACAGCTCTGCCACCTTTCGCTCTCACCCTTGCTTCGATACCAAGACGTAGACATTCATGGATCTGCGGGTAAGTACTTTCTAATAATTAAAGCTGTCAATACTAGTTGTTCCGAGTGGTTTCACCCGCGTTAAGCGTTCCTGCTCCGACCCTGTTTGTCGTAGCATGATATAAAATAACCTTCCACGATAATTGGGCTAAGAAATGCAAAAATAATTTATTTTCTTCAAATCTGCTACTTCTAGACATAAGTGCGTTCAAAGTAAAATAAAACAAACAACCTCTTCACCTATATAAGTATAGATGAACAACGTAACCAATTTATATCTCAATTTAATTAAAAAAATGTACGTTCGAAATGATTTAGGAACTTATAACATATTAAGTATATTTAAACGCTCTTAATTAGCCTAAATTAAACGTTTAATTTGAATTTGTTGTAGAAAAATAAATTGAAGTGTTTGTATTGGAATCAAGGCGGGCTGCGGTCACAACACTTCAAATTTCCACAGATATTGTAATTAATTGTTTTAAGTATCATTATTTTAGTACTATATTCAATCTGGAAAAGATCGTTTTCCATATAAAAATCGTCGGATAACAAAATGTGTGAGGCTCATTGACACTGTTTATGTCGTGAGCTGGGATTTATAACACTAGACACAAAAAATATGCAAAAAATATAACCTAAATATAATAATGTAAGTGACCCATTAAACATAGTGTCACTAAATATTTTCTTGTATCTTTCATTAAACCTATTTCAATTTTTCTTAGATTGTCATAGTAAGCGTAGACAGGTATTGGATTCATTTCCTTAAATTACTTTAATACTTTACATAAATAAAAAGACAAATATTAAATAATACTATTTCAAAATAATGAAGACAGTCAACATTTTACTAAAAAGTATTAAATAGAAAACGACATTGACCATATGTTAATGGACTTGTGATGTTTTTCTATTCAAGTTCTATTCAAACATGACTCAAGCAGGTGTCGTGTCTATATTATACGGATATTTCCAGCGTCGACTAAACGTCTCTAAAACAATTAATATCAGTTAATATTCATGAGATGTTCTACACCAACACAGTATCTCGAACATTACCAAAACAAAGGACATGTAAGCGGCAACCTAACCTCGGCTATTGTCCTAAGAATTATGTATGTCTTCAACTGTTTTGCGATCTATTATCAAATTGATGCTGTTTCTGAATATTATTTCTATGAAATATATACGTTGCTTATACAAGTATTAGTAAAGTACTAGTTGCATTTAAATTATTTTATTTACATTAATTAAAATTGTTTTATGTACACTAAACATTATTGATTAGAACTAAATTCTAAACTAACAGGTTCTGAAAAATTAAAAGGAACTTGTAACAGCAGAGTACTCAGCGAAACATTGTATGTGTTTATGTCGATTTTAGAAAAGAGAGAGGTAAGCATTTTAATTGTTTTTGTTGTTCACAAAACAATACAACTAAAAACTTGAATATAGCACTACTGTTAATTACGTTAATGACAAATTAATGCCTTGCCTTACTTTGACTAAAACAGTTTGTTTTATTTGCAAAAATAATTAAGCTGCTTTATCTTCATTCGAGTATCGCGCTTCTGGTATTAGGCATTATTTACACTTATTTACGGCATTACTTAAAAACTTTTTTAGTAGATTTTTATTATCTTTCTGCCATCATTGATTTGTCATTCGAATGAACAACAACAACCCCGTAAACAACATTTCTTGGGTAAAGCCGCCTATGAATAGTTTCAAGTATTTTGTACTTGATTTTCGACAGTCCAGTTTTTTTTTATGTAGGTCACTGAACATGTAATTTAGCTGATTATACAACGGGGTCGCCTTGTACGTGTCATTTATTTTGTCTTTTGCTGACCTACTGCACGAGAATGCCCTTTTGTCAGCTTAGAGATAAATAATTAGGAAAACAATAATTTCTATTATAAAAAACACATTGAAGAAATTAACAAATGTATCATTATTATATTTTTAATAATAATAATATGTAAATAATAAATTGTGTACCGTAAAATATTTTCCTATGTCGTATACAGTAAACTTAATATCGAATATATTACGCATACACATTTTTGAGCTTCATTGCAAACATGAATATGTCTCTTCGAAACGTTCGTTATCTTTGACTTTAAAACAAAGGGTGACATACCTTTTAGGGAAATAAGTGAACATCATGATCGTTGGGAAACGAATCAATCTGTGAATAAGGAAATAACAGTTTGATTCCAATCACTGTTTTGATGTCCCATTGCGAACCGAAATAACTGGTTAATAAAACCATTACTGCTACAACTTTGGCATAGTTCCTAGTTCCTCTTTGACGTTTTCAGTTTAACGTTGCCATTGACTCTTTGTCTCATTAATCTTATCAAGTTATGTCTTGAACAAAAACTTTTCTTGATAAAAGTTTCAAAGTAAAAGTTAAAGGAGAGAAATAGGTAAAAGTTTTTCAAGGGTTAGAATAAATGATAGAAGTCTAAATAAATATATCGACTAAAATATGGATGATCTCTTCAAAGTTCAATAAAGTTATTTCTTTATAAATTTAAAATGTTAAAATTATATCTAAAGCAATATGTAAAGGTTTTTTTTATTATACTTGATTGACGCTGTAATTATTAAGGAGGAAAAAGACCAACTACTGAATTTCTTGTCGGTTCTTGTCGGTAGAATTTACGTTCCGAACTACATTCCGAACTACATTTACATTTAATTCAACGGTACAACATGACTATTCAAAAGTACCTACTATTTCTAAGTATACTTATAGTTACTATTCTAAGTATTTACCTACTTGAATATAGAGAATAGAGAATTTGAAATATTATTTCAACCTTTAAATCATAACTCAATTAATGTTATAATAATTAATAGTAAGTATTATAATGTTTTGATTAATACCACTGACAGAATCACTAAAGAGGAATCATAAAATAAATAATTGGTAATTTACGTAAGTATTAAGATAATTGAAAAAACATCTTTTAACAGTTTGCTTTTAATAAATAAAATAAATTATAATGCCTTTAGCAACAGATACGCTAAAGGCACTTTATTTATTTTTTGTTATTTTGTTGTTCATTGAAACACGAGCAGCAATTGTAATTTTGATGAAAAAAAATATCTAAATAGTCACCGTTAACTTTTCCTTTATATAAAAAAGTAATATTTATTTTGTTCATTTTCTATGCATTTAAGTATTATTCATAAGTTTATTAAGTTGAAATCAAAGTACAATAGATGGCGCGCGAGTCGTATCAAATACTCATTTATTTTTATTTGTTATTGTTTTGTTTTTACACATATGTAACTGTCTATATTATAAGAACTAATTACATAATCGCCTTACCTAACCTAGTTTATATCAAAGCGCATGAATAGGGAAGTCATTCACCTTTTTCTCTACTACATTTTATAATCAGTACGAGCATCATAAAAATGAGATAGAAAAAGAAAATTCAATAAGTCGACATTAGCTGATTATGTCTGAACTCTATATGTCTGTCAGCGTATGACTGACCATTTGAGGTCGTTAATCAGCTCAAATAGAAATGTGACTTAACCAGCTTCAGAATCGTTAGTATTTTTACACCTTCTTCATAATCATCAATATTATTTCACAATATTAGACTATACATATTTACTGGTGGTAGGGCTTTGTGCAAGCTCGTCTGGATAAGTACCACCCACTCATTAGATATTCTACCGCAAAACAGCAGTACTTGGTATTGTTGTGTTCCGGTTTGAAGGGTGAGTGAGCCAGTGTAATTACAGGCACAAGGGACATAAAATCTTAGGTCCCAAGGTTGGTGACGCATTGGCGATGTAAGCGATGGTTAACATTTCTTACAGTACCAATGTCCAAGGGCGTTTGGTGACCACTTACCATCAGGTGGCCCATATGCTCGTCCGCCTTCCTGTTCTATATATAAAAAAAATATATTAAATTAACCTATACGTGTGATATACATGTTTTTAAGGAACAGTTTAAGAATACATGTACATGTTGTTATTAGTACGATAATAAATCAATAAAGAATATTAAGTTTTATGTGAATTGTATGTGTATATCGACTGTCTAATAAAACTTGTTAACCAATATTATAACAGTTTTAAAATGAATTTTTAGTGTAGCAGTAATCCAATGTCAAACTTTCAACACATTTGTTGTTTGACTGTAGCGAATTTCATATAAAAAATCTTTATTGAATAGTCTGTGAAACGATACTATACAAATTGACGCTTGTTTCGAAGTTTAATAATTGGATTTATGAGGCACCACCGAGTGCACGTATAAATTAATTCAATGTTCATACAACTTTCATATGCGATAAACTCTGTTCTACAGGATAAAAGCACTACGATTTACTTAATAATTTTCAAGCAATTATACGCTATATATATATACTCGCACTAACTTTGTAATGCTTTACACGGAAATATGTATATAAATAAAATTATACAAACCAGCGATTAATATTATATAACAGGGGTTGTTAAGAGTAAACATGTTTGTTACTATTTGTCAATAGATGGCGTTGATTCATTTTTTGAAATTCCTGAATCACGCTGTCCTAAGTTTTTTTTGTAATAGTATGTATACGTAATGTCAATGTTACAAAATCAATCAAATTAATGTTATGTGAACAGTTAAATATAGTTCATATTTCGTTCATTATTTGGTCCCTCCGAGTACATTGGGAGTAAACAGAAACAGGGGTCTTAAATAACAGTTCAATGTAGATATTTCAAATTACGATCTTAATTCTCATCTCTGCTGTTCAAAGTTTTAGATTAAATCCTACATTTGAATTTTAATCCCTAAATAAATGACAAACGCACACTTTTCATAACAATAAATAAATAATACAACTTGTATCGTAATTTGTTCGAAATTGCCGCACATAAAAACAAAAACTTGTTGATTATTTTTATATATAAATATAGCATTCTAATAAACATATTTTAATATTTCATACGAATGGACTAGCAATGGGTTCGAATTCAAAATTCAAAAAAAAATTAAAAATCTAGTTAATTTGATGAGGATTGTCATCATGTTTTATATATTGTATTTCATTTTTTTTAATTGTGCTTATATTGAAAATCTCTCATATATATTGCTAAGAACCTCATATACCCAGTTTTAGTGTAGGTACGTATTAACTATTCTAGTCCTTGACTGAATATCACACGGTACAATGCTTTTCTCAATCACTATGTTCAAAAATAGCTTTATTTTATGCAATTTACAACATGTAATTTTTATAATGCTTACTTATGTTTTGGAACTACAAGATATAGATACATATAGAAAAAAAAATTATAGTCGTATTGTCGGATCGAAAGTTGTCTTTTTACGAATTACGAAGAAAAAAAACAGAAATAATAGGTTTAACAAGATTAATAACTGATTCCAAACACACACAATATTTATTTGTATCCTTTTCCTGAACTACTTTCTCTTTTCTATTTTTGAAATGGAAACGTTACTAACTACACAAATAATCGTTTTCGGTTACATTTTGATGAAAACATTCCTTTAAAAAAAAAAACAATCTAAAACTCATTTGTCATGTTCTCGTCAGTGTTTGAGAACGCTGATTTTTCATTATAACGTTTTAAAAAGTAAGAATTCTTGATAAATAATTCTCTGTGATATCGAACAAAGTATTAGATGAAAATAATTTCAAAATATTATTAAGATAACATAATTTTACCGCAGCCTACTACTAATGTCTAATACGAACCTTGAAATGTCTCGAAAATGAGTATGGAAAAATCAGTGAATTGGTATTATTCCACTTATTAAAATGTCGAAACACAACATTTTTTGCCCACCTTATACGTGTTTATAACAAGTTAAGCGGATAACATTACGGATCTCCGATGATTTTTAATTAAAATTGGTATAGTAATAGCTGATAATTTATTTGATCCTATATCTTTTTACGGTGTAAGTATTCATCGTTACCAATCACTTGAATTTCGAAAATATTTTCGAAATTATCTCTTTAGAGCGCGCCTAAAGCCAGCAAAATTTCAGCCGCACGTCCCTTACACGCCCCTCTCGGTACGCGATATCATTCCTAAATCAGAAAAGTGTAAGATTAAAGGACGTTTCGTGATTTTTCGATCAAGCAAATTTCTGTTTTGGATCAGACATAATTCTTGAAAATATAATATAGTTCACATTCAATATTTTATTATTAACTTTAATTTGGAATAACACTTACCAAATCAAAAAAAAGATTAGCAATATAGTTTTATACCACTCATTTAATTATTATATTTTGAATGAATTGTAATCTGTAACATTAACTGGAAAAATCTTGTAAGCAATATATATTTTTGGGAATCAAGATGGTAATAGGTTTCTTAAGGAAATAAATTAAAACAACTATACAACAATAATGTAAACGTATAACGACACGTACAATTTAGACACATAAATAGAACAAAGGAATCAAGGCTAGGCTAGGCCACGCCCTGTCGGAAGACATTCCTAACAATATATATGTGTATATACCACAAAAATGGTTCTAACAACATTGTTTTGAATTTGTATTTAGGTAATAAGTATAGGTAGCCGAGATGGCCTAATTATAAGGTGAATCTTAACCGATAATCATAGGTTCAAACCCGGGCTAGCATCTCTGAATTTTCATATGCTTGATTTGTGATTATAATTCATCTCGTGTTTGACGGTGAAGGAAAACATCTTGAGGAAACCTGCATGTGTCTAATTTCACTGAAATTCTGCCACATGTGTATCGAAGCACCGTGGTGGAATAAGCTCCAAACCTTGAGGAGAATCAAAAAGGGAGAGAAGGTCTTATCCCAGCAGTGGGACATTCACAGACCGTTATTGTTACTGTTTTACTGTAAGTATAGGTAATTAATAGTAAGTATTTATATACAGTACAGTAACAGCCTGTTAATATCCCACTGCTGGGCTAAGGCCTCTTCTCCCTTTTTGTGGAGAAGGTTTGGAGCTTATTCCACCACGCTGCTCCAATGCGGGTTAGTAGAATACACATGTAGCAGAATTTATGAAATTAGACACATGCAGGTTTCCTCACGATGTTTTCCTTCACCGTCAAGCACGAGATGAATTATAAACACAAATTACGCACATGAAAATTCAGTGGTGCTTGCCCGGGTTTGAACCCACGATCATCAGTTAAGATTCACGCGTTCTAACCACTAGGTCAACTCAGTATTTATGTATTACTAAAATTTTATTTTATTTTAGTCCTAGTAACTTTAATTATAAAACTACAAGCTTCAATTTAAATTCTATATGTATGTGTCAAATCATGGTGTAATTTATAGTGAAAACGCACTTAAGCGTTTGACATATCATACTGTACACCACAGTGACACTTGTTAATGACAATATTAATTCATTTTAATAAGAATTTAAAAAAATGAAAATAGTTACTTCTGCGAATTCAAAGAATTGTATCTTCAATAATCACGAATTTGAACTTGGAAGCACAACTACGCTTTGCACATTACGTTTAATTGATTCTGCTAGTGCAAAAAGGTCGCATGAGAAAACTAAGTTCTAATTTAAAACTGGATAGCACAGCTTTGCTGTTATCTCCTTCAATATAATCTTAATTTTCTAATAAAACCATATTATGCATTAGTTCGAATAGAAACATTATTTTAATATGTTTTAATATGAGTGTTTTAAAAATAGAACTTAAAAAAAGAATTAGTCTTTACAATCTTTGATATAATACATTAATTACTTGAGACCTTTTTCACTAACAGGTGCGATTCTAGTATGATATTATGAGAAATTAATGAGATAAAGTTTAGGACAGTGCGACATATTTGAAACTCTGCCACAGGTTATTTTTATCCTCGGTCGCACGTAAATACGTCGCACGAAGACGATATTCAACTTCAATATTCATAAAACTACGCTATAGATAATAACAAAATACTTTATATTTCAATATAGAATAGCATTGAAAATTTTGCACCAGATATTTTTATTTAGAACAACTGTTACATACATTCGTTGTATTTCTGGCAATGAAAGTCTTAAATAGGTTACAAATATAATAAATCATTATACAAGGATACATTATATACATTACTTGGTGTTTAATAAGAGGACAAATCGTCCTGTAATCCCTGTAAATCCTAACCTGTAGGTAGGATTTACTATTGTAGATGGACAAGATTTTATCGTAGGTTTTCCAAACTCATTTTCTTTTATATCTTGAATTGGAAACTGCTTGCTAGTAAACGCGAACGAGTGTTTTGTAAATCCAATTAAAAAAATGGAAGCAAATAAGGACATTGTTTTCTTGAACAATAACAATTTAAAAAAAATACTTATTATAAATATTCTTATATGTAATACTGGATGTGCGCATTAGATGAAAATAAACAAGAAATATATTTATTATACTCATTATAAATATATTTATTACGTACACCATTGTTGTAAATCTGCTTAGAGAACGTTTCGTAAAGGCTTTGTACGATTCGTAAATTTTTTCGTATCTGAGTCAGACAAGTAATGACAGACAGAGAGTTATCACCGTTAATATTTTTTAATTTTTCACGGGAATATCTGCGTGTATGTGTCAACAGCTTCGGTGGCCGGCGCTAGTTTGCAGTTTACGCGCCAAGCCGCACGCGCAGTGCGCACCACGCTCTGGCTAATATAACTTCTATCGAAACTAAAATATATCGAGAAAGTATGCTCAATTCTTTTCACCCAATGTGAGATTAAGAGAGAGTGCTAAGTGCATGATACTTGTATCAGGTTTAAGTGCATCAGTATTGACAAATAAACCGTGTTTTTGTGTCAGTGAACTAATTACAAAAATGTAGTGTTATTATTTATAATCTTCGAAGTATACAAGTAATCATAACCTTTACGTGAGTCTCGATTATCCAAACAATTTAAAATGTCGTATTAATAAGGATGTATTATTATAATTAATTAAATTAAAAAATATATATAATGCCCCATTCTAAAAGCTTTAGTGTAAATAAAATGAAAAATTTTAAATAATAATTCCATTTTTAAATACGCATCACTACATAATTATGTATATTATCGATAAAAATCTCTAAAGATTTCAATAAATAAAAAAATAATTATAATGAGAACAAAATTATTAAGAGAATAAATATATACAACTGGAATCATTTTTTGCATATACTTTCAAGGTTGTATTTATTAAAAAATATGTAAATAAAATACAATAATAAATGAATGTAATGTAATATCATAGTCAATATAAAAAGGAACAATAAATTGTTAGTTGATAAATAAAGGCCAGTTTTTTTCTCGAAATCTAAAAAAAACTCCTGAACACACCATGATATGATTTGGGAATATATCGCCCTCGGGTTATCGCGGACTCTTCTTGAATAAAGAAATCACTGTGTCCGCTATCTTTTTTACATGAAGTCGGCATGTTCTGAATATTAAATATTGTGAAGGCGAGCGTTATTAAAAGATCGTGAATTGATATTTTTGTACTTGTGTAATATTCAAATATTATTAAAAATTTAACGTTACTTTTTATTGCTTTATACTAAAATAAGCCGATATGGCCCAGTGATTAGAAAACGTGAATCGTAATCGAATATTATTGTATCAAACGGGCAAGAAGCACTAAATTTTCATGCGGTTTATTTGTTTTTATAATACATCTCTGAGGTGATAGAAAACAAATGAAGCTTGTTAGATTAATTCTGTCACATGTGTATCCATCAATCCGCATTGGAGAAGCGTAGTAGAATAAGTTCTAAACGATTCTTAATACGAGTGGGGTACTTAGACCAGCAGTGGTACATTTAACTTTTATACTAAATTTATTGAAACATCGCTCAACGTCATCTTTCATTGGAATTGTATTGATAACATTACAAAAAATACTTAAAAGCAACGCAGATCGTGGAATGTGTTAGAAGAAAATTATACAAATTATTTTTAGTACAAACTACAAACTTCCTGTTGCTTCCGACTAGTCATAAAACGAACAATCGTTTCGCCAAAAAATCATCTTCCGATTTCGAGATTAATTATATAGTAAGTATACCAAAATATACCGAAACAAAATGATGCGTGAGAGCCAGTCTATACATTTTATTGTATAATAAAATCATAAATGTACCTGTTGTTTGTTACCTCATCACGCATATGCCACTGAATCGATTGTAAAGAAATTCAAGGTAGTTTGGGACCTGGATAATTGAAATACAGAACTGGTTTTACGTAGGCTTGGAGTCGCTTTGTTTACAATTTGCACGGCGGGTGGATGCATCTGCAAGATTGCTCATGACACAATTCTGACAAGTATTTAAAATTAAACTAAGTATTATGATCACCCAGATTTCATCTAGATTGAAAAACAATATAACAACATCTCGCGTAAATATTTTTTTAAGTTATTTTCTAGTAAAATAAATAACGTATTTTATAGTAACCTATCCTAAAATTTGTGCTCCATGAGTTCTCAAACTTAAAATATTCTACTTACTTTATTTTTGTATAATAAGAGTTCAATTAAAAACTTTATGTTATCCTTATATAAATAAAACTATTAAGTAGGTTATAAGAAATTTTGAATATTTAATAAATTATTCTGAACATCGTCTGGAATAGCCTATTGTAAAAGTGTTTTATTCGTCAGGGAGCAAAAAAAATAAAAAACTTCTTTAAAAAAATTCTCGAGTGATTGATTTATTGCTCGTCGTGGCAAAGTCTAATAATATTGAAAAGCTATTTCAGAATATTTTCAAGATCAAAGTCAATTCGTGGTTATTATAGACTTTTGAGACTAAAATATAATAAATGAATGGGGACTAAGTAAACAAACTTTTCAAAATTACCTGCTTCACCTTTAAATGTTGATTAGGAAAGTATTCGTTGAATAATGCTGTGTCTTCTTCTTACGAATGTGAAATCAATTATGATAGAAAGAGAAAAATCAAGTTTTTACTAAACATTGCACAACATATATAATCAAGGTCGCTAATAATAATTAATATTATTTTCAATTTTATGCATTGTCTTTACAAATTTCTAACAAAAACAATCAATAATTTTATTTGAGATAAATAATCAATCATTGGGTTTTTTGTGTTACTTCTCCTAAAAGTATAAAATAATAATAAGTAAGACATAATAACTTGTAATGTTATTTCTAGAAACTTAAATTAAACGTAAATAATAGTACCATGATTGCTTGTATACTTTGATTAAAAACTTTTCTTTTAATACAAACATTATTTAGATTCGTTACAATTTTATTCGAAGAAAATGTGACAAATGTACTTGTGAACAGTGGCGACATCTAAATAATTCACGACACATTCGTTTAAACTTTGACTCGAACCCTTGGAATAATGTTACCAATCGCTGAATTGGAAGAGGGCGCCACTGCGCTACTTGCGGCCAATGCAAACCGACATCGAAGAACCCGTGACCGCGTGGTTACGGCTGAAGTCCGCGCGATACGCCGTAGGCGGGGCTGGACTGTAGTTGGGTCTGAAACTAGGTAAGTCTCGACGTCGCTAATAGATGCCGCTAATATTGCAATGGCGAATGAAGTTATTATAAATTTTACAAACTAGGTATCTAATTTAATTATTTTATCTTATACCATTTGTAAAGCTTAAATTAATATGTATACAATTAATTCCTTAGTAATTACATTTTGAAATACACATTTTTGTTAAAATTTGTTCTTTAAAATTAGAAATATGACATGAGAATCTCCCTTACGTATAAGGCGTTATATCTTTTTCTTTCAAGTTATCATAAGTTCTAGTTGCAATTAAAAAAAAAAACGTAAAAACTTTAAAAATTTGTCACTTATTCTGTTTTATATCTTCACCGAATGTGAACTGATTTAAACTGTTTTTTTTAATATTTATGTTTAAATATTTTTACGTACAAAATTTTTATTGCATCTGTTGTAGTTTAAAAAGTGCCCGGACCGGCATTGGCACGGATAAAATGTTATAACTCAAAAAATATCGCCCTACTAAAAGTACCAATAAATCCAGAAAACACAAACAAACAAACAATATGGTACCGTAGGCGATTTTTCAAAAGTATATTTTCTTAAAATATTTTATGTTAAGATACCATGAAATTGCATTTCTGAACATTTTTGATTTTATTATATATTGTGATTAACATATTATTCTTGTTAAAATAAGTAGGTCAGTCAGATAAAGCACGTCTTCTTTTTTAATAAATTCAGAAATCAAGATCGGTATTTGACTTAATTTTGTGACAATTATAAATTATTCTTTTTAACAAATAAATTCTTTAAAACTGTTATTTTCAAATTGAGTATAAATTATTTGTTTGTATATATTTAATTATAATATAACACAATATGGTATGCTTTTTTTTGTTTAATACTTTCATAGACTTTACACTAAAGCCTACTTCTCAAAAGGTTGCCTAATTTGATAATATGTTTTTTTAAGTAACGTTTTGAGAAATCTCTATTTAAATTAATTTAATTCGTTACAAATATGCCTTGTCATGTATTACGTGTTCTTAATCCGTCGTTATTGATTTTTGCATTAAAACTTATATAGAGATATTATACATGTGTGCTTACATACAAAGCTTCGTATACCTACATAGGTAGAAGTACATAAAATATTTGCAACTTGAAGCTCAAACTAACTATGAACTACGACATATAAACTAATTGGCATGCACTTGGAGGCAAAATTGTTAAGCAACATATCTCGTAATATAATATTATAGTAGGTAATACTCTTTTATTAACTTTAATATGAGATATATCAACTTATATTATTATTTACTGGTGGTAGAGCTTTGTGCAAGCTCGTCTGGATAAGTACCACCCACTCATCAGATTTTCTACCGTAAAACAGCAGTCTTGGTATTGTTGTGTTCCGGTTTGAAGGGTGAGTGAGCAAGTGTAATTACTGGCACAAGGGACATAAAATCTTAGGTTCCAAGGTTGGTGGCGCATTGGCGATGTAAGCGATGGTTAACATTTCTTACAGTACCAATGTCCAAGGGCGTTTGGTGACCACTTACCATCAGGTGGCCCAAATGCTCGTCCGCCTTCATGTTCTATAAAAAAAAACTTTCATATTGTAAATCAATACGTATTTTAAAACAAGGCACCCCGCTGTCTGGAGGTAAAAATCTTAAAAAAAACTACGATTTTAGTTTTAGCAGCGACGGATGTTTAGGTTTAAAATCATTAAGGTATACTTATGAAACATATGTATTACCATATAAAAGTTTTGTGTAGACACTTATTCTAATCGTGCAAACCCGGGACCGGTAGTTTGTGTTATATAATATATATAACATTATTAGATACAGTATTTATTTCAAACAAATTTAGTAATATTTTATTTGGAATTTAATTATTAATCTTTGTAATTGCGGATAGGCTGTCCGGTGGTATTCGTTGTAAATAGAACTGTGAAAGCTCCTATTGCTTCAGGCTAAACATTTTCCTGTCTTACGCTTAATTAATTTTATATAATAATACTATCTGTATTCCAATGAGTTCCAAAAGTTGAAGTAATCTTCAACCTTGGAAAGATAAAATTTAACGATTGAGTTGATCTTATACCAAAAACGTATAAGACTTTATTAGTCGTGGTATGGCGAACAAATACTTTTAACGGGTCGATTGGGTGAAGTTGAATATAGCAATTGCAACGCAATCTTAAAATGAAACAAAATGAAAATAAATAAACAAATTTTAAGTAAAGAAATAAATTTGTCAGTAATATTTTTATCTATAAATTAAATGGCGAATACACATACAAATCAATACATGAATTAATGTAGTCGTTGTTTATAACCGAAAAAAATACAAGTATTTTTTTACGCTCGAGTCCTTGGATTTATATCAAAAATCTCTGAATTCATTACAAAGCTCTACTCGTCGTTTCGGCACAATTTATTTAGCGAGGTATTTGAGCAAAACGGAATTGAATATATAAAAAAAAACAATTTAGAAATAATATGAGGAATAATTGTAACTTATGTGTATTAAAATAGCGTAATTGTACATTTCTTACATAAATAACTCTCAATATAAATTCTGTCTCGGTTGCAGCTTAAGGGTAGCAGGTATTAGGTATAAAAATGTATATGTCCTAGTCCTACTCGCGTATGTCCTTTCTTCAGGTTCAAGCAATCAAATTTAATTATCTGTGGTTTAGCTGTGACGCTTTAACAGACGATTTAACGATAGATTTACACACACAGATATCGTAAAAACTCTCACGTTTGCCTGGATTTTATTTCACCATGTTTGATTGAAGATCCACTAATATAGACTAATGTATTATTTTTTATACTCATATTAAATTAATAGTATATACAATTCTTATGTTTTTTCTCTTTCTATTATCCATTTCACGCAGAAAATTGAAATAAGGACACACAGAATCTCGCGATTATCTTAAAATACAACCCCGTGACTTTCTATTCATACTATTAGAATCCCGAACCTTTCATCTACACAATAGCGTTGACGAAGTGTAGCTGTAACCTTTAATACACTGTAACCTTTAATAAATAACCCTGTTTATAGTTACCCTATGCGTACATATTATTCTGTCTTACTGTCGCAAAACAATATACTCGTATTCGTTGGATATCGTAAGATAATGAATATGAAGGTACATTTTAATTATCAACAGGTGATGTAAAAAATGAAGTAATTTTATTTTAATGATATTGCCCTGAATTGCATTGCTTCAAGTACATTCTAAGTAACAGCCCTATATATGTCTCTCTGGTGGAGTAAAATCTCCTCTTCTTTTCAGAGGATTTAGAGTTTATTCTACCACGCTGCTCAATGCTGATTGGTTACACGTGTGGCAAATTTTCATCCGACACGTGTAACCTACACGTGATGTCTTCCTACACTGCTTAGTAGAAGATTAATAATCACATAATAATTACTACACAAAATTCAAATGTCAGGTTTGATCTCAAAATCATCAGTCACATATTCTAATCCATAAACCGAGCCATCTCGGCTCAAGTAATATGATAATATTAATAATGCTTAGTTTTTTTTTTACTTGTCCAAAAATTTGTTTTATACTAATTGTAATTTAGTTTAAACTGTTTATTGGAATTTAGTTTTGCATACCACTTCAATGAATCGAGTAGATATTTGGAGTTTGCCATGCGCATATCCGAGAAGAATGTCTGATGCGTCAGCCAGACGCGCTGTTCAGGTGACGCTTCCCGGGCTCTTTGGCAACATGCCTTTACGGATATAGACGGGGACATTGCGTACACATACTTTTGAAAAGGCTTGGTCACATTCACGTGAAATAATATAATTATTGACGACTTATTATTAAAACTACTCATTCCAACATGTAATTAAGCGCTCCGGTTTTATTTATTTTATTATTTATTTTAACGAATTTAATAAAATGATTTAGTTTATTTGAATAGGTATGGTTTTATTTAGTCGTTGAACAAGTATGATTTTAATATGCTTACGTAATTGATTAACCATTCCAATAACACTATGATATTGTGTGCTAATAAAGAGCTTAACTGAAACAATTGAATCATGTATAATAAAGATAGGAATACTGAGATAAAACGATTCAATTTATTATTATGCTTTTATTGTAAAGGAACACTTATCTGCAAAAGATAATTATACAATTAATTAGATCATGAATGATAGCACACCTTGGGAATTAAACGATAACCTCTTGGCTATTTCATTGTTATATTGAAAAATTGTAAGCAATTAGAAGATCTTACAAAAAATAAACCGTTGAGATTTTTTCGCCAGTTATTCCCTTCTATTCCGTACCGGTGGTAGTTTTTAGTTTGACAATCAAGAAGTAAAAAAATGTAAGACACATTTATTAAATAAAATAATTTCAATTACATACGTATATATTTATATAAAAAAATGTTAAGATAACGAAAATAAGCTAATTTGTCGATATTAATTTTGATAACATAATAAAAATATTATTTATTATTCATTTGCTTTTAACACGAATTTCATTTTATATTTACAATTCGACACTAACTTTTTCTGGAAGTCGTTTGTTCAGAACAATTATTTTTTTAATGTAGAAAGGCGGACGAGCATTTGGGCCACCTAATGGTAAGTGGTCACCAACGCCCTTAGACATTGACATTGTAAGAAATGTCAACCATCGCTTACATAGCCAATGCGCCACCAACCTTGGGAACTAAGATTTATATCCCTTGTGGCTGTAATTATTTCAATTTCGTCGATTTTCATTTTGATAGACGTCTCCTATAACCTACGTAATCGCCACGCAAAATGCCACCTTATATACAGAATTTTAAATTTTCTATTGGAGGGCTCCTCTTATTAAATACAGTGACCTATGTATACCCCGATGATAAATATTTAAAAAATAAAACTTAATTTATATTCGTAAATCTGACAAACTCATACTAGTAAAATTCAGGCAAACGCCGGTTTTTTCGACTTTAAAGTTTAAAACTCTGTGTTCATTTTTATTTCGCGGGATATGTATATGTATGTATGAGAGAAAACCGTTAGTAAATTATTTTATAGTTTTATAGCATATTTAAATTTAATATCGTGATAATTGATTATGTGCATGTTTATATGTAATTAATGAACATAAGAAAAAAAAACTATAGGCTTAAGTTAAATATGATAACTTGGCATAGAATACATTGCCAGTCACATGTTCAACAGCGTGTAACAGCGTACACGACAAGATAAATGGAAGCCACAAAAGTTACGAAACGTTTATTTTGTAAAAAGAGTTTAAAAATACTTTCCAAAGATGATTAGAAAAGTTCTGTGTTAGATTTTTATATTTACAGACTTATAAATAAGCGTGGAGGTATTCATTGTTGATTTTCCTGCAGGATAAATAATAATTGAATTGTATTTATTCATAATAACTACGTAATTTAATTGATGAAATAGAATAACTTGGACTTTCTTCTGGTACTTACAAACTCAATGTTGAGGAATGTTTTTTTCGTAAACTCGAATAATCTGATGGGCTTCATAAGAACAATCTACATTCCAAAATGTATGTTCCAATACTTGTGGCAAAGAATTCCTTAAAATATTTTTAGTAATCGGTGATTGGCTGGTGGTGGTTTTATGTCAAGTCACACATATTAACTGGCCCTGTAAGTATCTGATCCAATATTCTTTTAATTAATTTCGGAGTAAAATAGGAATATTGAACGAGGGTGAGAACTACGATCACTATAAGTTTTATTAAAATCTATCAAGTGAAAAAATTATACGATCGTCTATCTGTCTAGTGGGATATCTATTATACAAGACTAAGAAAGAGTACATGACGGTAATTGGTTATTTAATAAATAAAGATATATGAGATACTTTTCTATTTGTTGTAATTAAATAGTTCCCAAGTTGTGAACACGCCATGTAAGTAATAGAACTATGTATTAATTAGTTCTTCATAACTTACTACCTTAGTTTCTAAAAGTCTTAATTAAGCGATTAAAATTGTTAAATTATTGTTGTTTTAAAATTTATTTTTATCCAATGGCGTCTGATCTTAGCTTTGTTTAATTGATCGATTAGTTACGAACTGACAACAATATTTGGCAATATTTTAAGACGCACACAAACATTAATGACTTTGGTAACGATATTAATGGTTATTATTAAATGTGATAAAATTACCCGTCATTGAATCATTTGGAAAACATATTTTAATTTAATAAGCGACTATTTAGTCAATTTGTTATTTTTTTTGTTGAAAAACTATAAAGAAGACACTACTGTAAGTGTAAATGAGCTTACAACATAGAAAAGTGCTCTAAATTTATAACAAAGTTGTCAGTATAAATGAAAAGCTTGGAATTTGTTTTTTGATTAAAATTTTAATATTGCGATTTCGTACATTCATTCTTATACATATAATGTAAACTGTATTGTATAAGCATTTCAATGGTTTCCAGGCAGTCTAGTGATGTAAAAGACATAAGTTCGATCTTGACCCCTTGGGCTATTGTCTTCCTCACTCCTAATACAAGCTGTACGCTTAGAGGGATGGATAAATGGTGGTGGTAAAGATAATAGTGGTTTCTTAATAAGGTGCATTGCTAATATTCATCTTAAAAATAAAACTGAAAAAATAAGAAAATCAATTGACAAATAGAGAAGAAAAGGGTGCTACGCTGAATATACATTTTTACCTTTGCCTATTTATATATAGATAAAAAAAGATAACGAAAAGCGATTAACATAACATGCTTTTTACAGGTTTTATTACGGCAGTAAACATCGTCTCTAATGCAATTAGTGTCTGCAGTTTAATCATCGTAATATTGTTGAAGCAGTTTTTGCAAACACTAAGTGAGAAAAAAATGGCAAAAACTTATTCTAAAAAGCTGTTTTCAAGTAGCAAAAGAATACTAAAAATATATGAAATATATCTTGAAAAATGACGCTATACTCTGTTCTGGCGCTAGATGATAGCAACTATAAATGTATGGGTGAATTGTGGACATTACTTAGTTTGAACTTGTTTTTATATTTAAAAAAGTGATATTTTTTTATATTTTAATGAAATTATATTCTCATGCGATTCCAGAGTGAATTGCTACAATTTGCCGACATACAATTAATAAAACCTACTACCGACATAATATTGCAACAAAGCATATAAATTTTATTTTATAATGTTTAATAAACAAATATATATTTGTATGTATGTATATATATTAATTATTTAAGAAAACGGATAGCCCAAAAGTACAACAAGAGATACAAAAAATATTATATCAAACAAAAAGTGTGCTCATGTTCACTTTAAAGGACTATAATATCTTACAAAGTAAGCTCAATACAATTATGATCAGACTTCTATGAATAATTCTACAAAAAGATGACTGCATCGTGACGGTCAGAAAATTTCTAGAGATATCCATTTATTTCTTTTGTAGAAGAAGCGCTGTAAAACCAGTGTTCAAAAAAAATACTGCACTACTTCTATCTTGTAATTTCCCAATAGATTCAAATAGAGTGTATAAAAATTCGTTTTTAGTACACGTTAAAGTTAGTTAGTTAGTTAGTAAAATTAAATTAATAAATACATAATAGAAAACGTGAATGTCAAACGATATATCTTGCTTTTAAAAGTATTTATATTATTACGAAATTCCAATTGTAAGGTTTAGTCAGGCGACTGTATTTTTACTGAAATTGAACAAGGTGTTATATGTTATTTTCAAAGCTATATCATAGGTTTCACGAAATCATATATCAAAACTAATAGCAATAGTTTGTAACTTTTAAAAATAAGTGATTTATATTTCTTTGTAATTTTCTTATCAGGGATCATTCGTCTATATTAGAGGTGATATACATACATACATATATATGATATATTTACTGCTGGATTATACCTTTCAATAAGGCAATAAATTATAATAGTGCCAAGAACAATTCATGTTCTATTGTTCATTTGTATCGTTTAAGATAAAGTTGCGATTACTGTTTACTTGCCATTTTCTATATTTGCAACTATTTGAAATTCCGAAAACACGGTGCTCATTATTTCTTCAAAACTTTCGTTGAAAACTTAATTAGTTGAAGAAACTTTTGTCAACAACACGTGTCAACAACACTAAAGTTGCTGATTTTTCTTTTTTGTATCTCAGATCAAAAAACTTAATAGATTGCACATTATAATGCATAGACACTAATTATAATATTTTGAGCTCACACCTGAGAGTGATAGAATCGTTTAGACAAACTATTGAACTTTGTATATTGAAAATTGCTAATAATCATGCCAACTGCAGTATGTTATACAATACATTAATAATGATTATCATAGTATTATATTATATACTATTTGTGCCTTAAAGAAATTACTAAGACAATATTTCTTTGTTTATTTTTATTTTCGTGGAATATTAGTATTTATTGGTTTTCGACGCGCCCGGATCTAGATAGGGTAACAAACCATTGGTCATGAGGAAAAAGCATTCCCTTAAATTTATTCTGATATACTAAAATGTCTTTCTCTGTGCTCTACTTATTTTGTCTGCAAGCGATACCTTCGTACGAAATTGTGACCTTAGAATTGACTATTGTGAATTTAGAATAATCGTATTTTAAGTTAAACCTCTAGCAATACATCGGTGAAAACCGTATTCAATTCTGTGTAGTAGTTTTTGCGTGATGTGTGATATAAATATGATAAAAAATGCTTTTATAAAGACGAGAAGATATATTAATTTTTCCAATATCTTTAATGTACAGACATCGACTTATTACAATTTTATTATATGTATAGATATGTGTATAAAAAGCTACATAAGTAGTTAATT
Source organism: Nymphalis urticae (assembly GCA_905147175.2). NCBI lineage: Eukaryota > Metazoa > Arthropoda > Insecta > Lepidoptera > Nymphalidae > Nymphalis > Nymphalis urticae. The sequence continues at coordinate 8,227,582 of LR989987.1, read as the reverse complement.
CTTAATCGCCATTATACCTGATTAGACTTCGTCAAACATAAAAACAAACGTAAAATACAAAACAAAAATATATACTTTTTAATATTTTGCTTGAAATATTAATACTACTTATCAATATTGTCGAGCTTTTATTCATTTCGATTACGTGAAAGCATACGCAGGGTTTTTTACGCGTATTTGGATATGTGCGTAGCATTCTTTATACCTTCGAACAATGGCACCCGTGAACATTAAAATGGCTAGATAGATTTCAATCGATAACATGTCGACTCGTTTAAACTAAAATGGTGGCCGTAAAATAAAACTGGCGATAGCAATAAAAGATCTCTCAAAATCAAGATTTTATCTATTTTATAGTTATATTTATACTTCACAAATTATGTACTTACCTCTGAATTCTTGTTTCATTTGTGTTTATAATTTATCTCGTATTCAGCAATTATGAAAAATATGCAAGTCGGTTAATGTTCTACAAAATACAATCCGTACTTAATTTCCTAATAGAAGACGAGGTCTAATCTAGGCAGTGTGTAATTTATTGAAGATGTCGTAAAATGACATTTAATTAAAAAATAATAAAGGTTTTTACCAAAACAATTAATGATGTGAAATTTACAAAAGCCGTATGTTAGTACACAAATACAATATAAGCAATTTCACATTTGATGCTTTCAATTATCTTCTCTGAATAAGGTAATTACTTGTCACATGTATTTCGGTGTAATTATTCTATTTATATTGTTTACGTAGAATCAGACAACGTATATTATTTATGAACATTTTAGTAAATATATTAATATTCAATTTTGCAATCGCATTCGTCGTTTATTTGTAAGCAGCTTCAGCTTGAAGCTTCGTAAAGATTTAATTCTATACAATCTAGTTAATGAAATTATACTAATCGACTCTACAAAAACTATAAAGTAAACAATTTAAGGAGATTACTAGTATTATAGTACTAAGCAGATAATTGGTATTTCATTCGTACCGTTTTAGTCCACCTAATCTTTTAAAAGCGCAATATATTTAAGGAAATAATTAATCACGGCAATTATTAATTGTTTATGTCATGGTTGCACGAAAGCCATAAATCAACTATGCCAATCTATAACATTATAAAATTACAAAGTCACGCTAAGCTATATTTGTTGTTTTTTAATTAAAATAAGATTTTATTTAAAAAAATAAAGTCAACTTAAAATGAACGTTTGTAAAGATGAACATTGGAGTTAATTAAAAGCGTTGAATATAAGAAATTGCACATGATGTTGTTTGAATTGATTTATTAATTGCAGTTTGCAGACAGAATATTGGAAGTGTTCCAAAAGGGCATCACGATAAAGTCTGGTTTTACGTTTTTAACTCAGTAATATTGCAATTTTAAACTATATTAAAACTTCACTCAAATGACAGATTCTTACATCCATAAACGGAGATTTCATTAACGGATATTTGGAGTCCTAAACGCACTAATTAAAGCATTGACGGACTCACAGTCACAAATACATGGGCACAAATAATATAACATCTTAATTCCCAAGGTTAGTGGCGCCTTGACGATGTAAGGGATGGTTCATATTTCCTGCAGTGCCAATGTATACGAGTGTTGAAGACCATTTTCCATCACGGCAACCGATTTGTAATAAAAAAAATGTAGAATGGAAGGAAGTAGTATTTTAAATGTTTATCTATGTTTTCTGAATAATGTTGTCTTCATTCTTTTAGCATTTAAAATAACTACCAATAATATTAAATACAAAAAACTTTAAGGTTAAAATAGTTTGGTAAAAATAGTTTTACTATTCGCGATTTTCATTAGTTCCATTTATTTTTAAATTATTCAAAAATAATAGTCGCAAAAATATTCTCCTAGTAACAAATTAATCAAAGGAGAATGCAATATTTTATTAAACGAGGAGTCATTAATTTTATTTACCCACGCGAACAAATTAAAAACAATTCTTGTATACGAGAATTGAATCAAACTTGTCGTCGATATTAAATTTTATTCTACATATTTTTTATCTAACAATTTATTTAAAACTAATTCTATATATTTATGTATAGACGATAGCGTTAACTTTTATTATTATGATTATTATTACACGCTCATAATATTTATAAGACAATTATGTTTGGTATATTATATCAAGGTTCTCATCAAGAAAGATAAAATGTAAACTTTTCCTCTTTGTAATAATATCCTGTTGCTAACCGTAAAATTGAAAAAAACTTGGCGCTTAATATTACTGCCTTTTTGAGTCACAGTTGTGTTCTAAAGAGTTCTTATATTTGATATATAGGCAGAGCTAGACTTATACCAGCCTCGTTTTTACCGATATTTTGGTTTGGCTTTTATGGGTCGGACAAATGTTCAATAAAAATGTTACCGAACCGAATATGCCTGAATGTATCCGATTTTCTTATCGCATTTGCAAAATTTCGAAATCTAGGTATTTTAACATATTGAACTATGCTATAAATAACAAAAAAGTGAGTGTAAGAAATAGCTCGAAAAATTTGGTATTTTTTTTTATGAGACTAAAATTAATAAAAGTAAAAATTGTGGTCTGACCAGAGATAAAATCTCAAGACTAAATCTACTTGCTATAAGCAATCGTTTAGACTCGATGTAACTCTTTAACTGAACAAAAACATAAACAATAACATAGAAAAACAATACAATTATATTTTATAAAGCAAGTCATCCAACTTTTAATAGTAAGTGCGTCAGAATTTCGGGTAATTATCAATAAATAAGCCCAGTATAGCAAAGAATGAACTTAAAATGAATATTTGTCTAAAAATCCATTAAATTAGAATCTCATAATATTACCAATAAGTAAATAAATTCAATTATATGGTTAAAACAGTTCAAGTTTTGAAAATTTTGGTGTTCGTGAGACGATGTGAGACGACATGTCTGCAAGTCTGCATGCCAGCATGTTTCAAATTATAGTTGCTCAAATAATATTACATGGTACTGTTTGCGCATTGTTTACGTACACTTAACAACGTGTACTTTAACAATATATTGGTAAAATTATATATCGTTATAAAGATACAAAACCAATCGTGCTCTTGTCCAAATTAAATGTAGCATATATTTATATTACATTAACACCTACATTCTTGAAATTTTTAATTGTATTTTAATGTGCATGATTTTTATTTGAAGATTACATAAATTATTCAAAATAAGTTAGATATTTCTTAATTCAACGGACATTTTGAGCGCAAGCTTCTTAAAAGGTTTCAGTGAGTGCAAAAGGAAATCCCGGTAATTCAATAAAAGATCACGTACTTAGAGATATTGCAAGCAGAACAAATCCTTTACCGCCACTTTAAATGAAACTTCTTCCAGCGAAACAACATCAACTACTGAATGCATAAGACATCAGGTGTTTTATAAAAATAAAAAATCATTTTTTTAATTAGATGGAAAAATATACGATATTCCGATTTTAGGGCAAATTAATAACTCTGAAATGTTTGCAGTAATTTATTTATTACTAAAGCTACAGTGAGAAGATAATATATTCATAAAGTTATAACATAAGATTATAATATTAACGGAGTTTAACGGAGAAACGTTAGTTAAACCTTGAAAAGCCGCTATCAAAACTAACGTGATTGTTATGTTTTATCCTATATAAATTCAGGTGGGCTTGGAAGACCGAAAGTGTAATTTTATAAATATAATAATCAAACACTCTGTTATTTGTAAATGAGTTCATCTAATCAGCGTGGAAATATGTATTACCGTATATAATTTCCTAAGTAAACTTAACAAATGCTGGTCAGTTTTGTAACAAAGTATAACAACGTTACAAAAATGGATCGAGTATTAATTAATATAAAGCAAGTTGATACCATTATAATTTTGCGCGTATATTCCAGATTAGTGTTTTAACACTGAAATAAAATTAAAAATTAAAAACCATTTTAACTACATAATATAGGTCACGTTAACAAATAATTCCATATATACTTTTGGTTCTTAACCACAGATTGCGGGGTAAATCCGGGTCAGAACCACTGATTTTTATATAATACAATTGTATCTGGTATATACCTGATGTTAAGTTTTTACCATAGCCCATAGACAGTAGCAATTAATAATAACAGAGTCCTCCAGACTGATTTCGGCCACGGCGACCAATCTCAAGAGAGATTCCGCCAAGTGTGCATTAAATATTATAGTGCACATGTGTGTGCGCAAACACAAGTGCACTCTCTATTGTCTAACTCTCATAATCCGATGACACGTCAATCCGAGACGACCGGAAAGAGTTCAGGCGCAGAACTAACGGCTTTACGTGTTTTCCGAGGCACGGGAATGTAACCCCAATTACTTTTTACTGGCCCGACATGGGTTATCCCATGGACATCACACATCACCAAGACATCACCAAGGACCTGGAGTCTGCGGCCACATATCTAGCCACTAAAGCAACAAGACAGTTAGATAATCGTAATTATTATAAAAAATATTAATCATTGCTTACAACTTCCATGCGCCACCAACCTTGGAATCTAAGAAACCATTGTCTCTTGTGCCTGTAATTACACTGACTCACACACCCTTCAAACCGGAACACAACAATATTAAGTAGTGCTGATTAGCGGTAGAATATGTCTGGTAATATGTAATATGTATGTAAAATCTACCCAAAACCGACTTGTCTTGCTTTAATATTAGTATGTTAATTTCTTATAAGCTATTTAAAAACATAAAACTTCTAGATATATTAAAACGAATACACACAAATATATAGTAAATAAATTATGAAGGTAGTTAGACTAAGTGTATTAAAAAAAAACGGTAAAATTGGAAGAGTGATAAATGGACTTAAGATCGTAATATTATGTTGAATTATTGAACACCAATGGTGGGTTGGTAGGTGGTTGGAGTCAAGATGAATCAGTAGTTAGAACACGTAGGTTTTAACCGAATATTGTGGATTCTAACTCAGGCAAGCACTAATATAATTCATTTCGTGCTCGGTGATGAGGGAAGGAAAATCTGCATTGGAACAGCGAAGCGCAATATGTACTTTACGATTTTGTTATGGATTTGCTTATGACTCTGTTACCCCCCACCATAAGGGTTTTTAAGGTGCTCGATTGATGGATTTATTTAAGAAAAAAAACCTCATAATATTCGACTCGTTGTTGTGGCACTCGCATGTGGAGGTGACGTGGCTCTATAATTTAGTGGGTATTCCGATGTTCAGGGCGCAATCGGTGCCTTGGCCCACTCGGGCTTCGGCGAGTCCCATATACCCCCACTGTTTCACACGCCTAATGCGTTTTTCCAGCATAAAAAAAACCGGCCCGGATCTCACTCAGTTTTGCTAAATTACGAGCTTTGGAACATTATATTATGTATGTGTACATAAACCATATAAACGATTTAGGATTAAATTTTCTAATCGAAGAAAATAATTCAGATACATTTTTAAGTCTGTTAAAACATAAGCGGACGCAATTCAAAGCCCCGCCGTTTGCTAAACCAAGCGGAAAAAATCGTTTTTGTAAGAGGCTTGGACCCTAATTAGTAATTTATGACTTGCTTTAAAGAAAAATTACATTATAAAATGCAACTTTTTTATTACAAAGGTAAAATGTTTTGTTGTTCACTTCTCAAGAAAATAATATTTTCTTATTTATTAACTTATAAAAGAAATCAGGTAAGAGAACGTTATTTTTTATCTTCTATAGATTTTTTTATTTATAAGTTTAACAGTAAATAGTAAGTGTTCTTTTTTTTTTAAAGCGTGAGTTACTGAGATTCTTGCCGCTTCTCGTTAGAATTTATATTTATTTGAGTCTACTTGCATAAGAGTTTTTTTTGGAGTTATATTTCTTTACATTTATCATTCAAATAATGTTTATTTAATACCATACAGTATTCATATTTACGGAGTAATTGTTAAAAATTCGATACATCCCTAAGGGAATAAATACAACCATCATGAAATATGCATGTTATACGTATACATTCTACAACACTTAATGTTTAATAAGGTTCAATATGCAAGGCATATGAAGAAGTTTTAAATAAACTAGCTAATAGTCCCGGCTTCGTTCGGGTAGGTAAGAAGAAAAATGTATTTTGGTTAGGATTTGCGTAAAATTCGTTCTTAGTGAGTGTATACGTCTGAGAAGGAGTAACTGTGACAAATTTCAAGTCTATCGGGCGGATAGTTTAGGAAATCTCGTGATGAGCGGTATTTCGCTTAAATACATATATATATAGATAGATAGATATCACCTTGCGATGCAAAGTATTATTTTTATTCCGTCAATGCTTTAAGATATCGTACACTATGAGGCGATAAGGAATTCACTGAATATATACCTACAAATGAAATAATAATAAAAGATGAAGTACAAATTGTGACCGCGTGGAATGTTTGCAAGAATGCTAGTAACGTTTTACCATTGTGTCCCAATTGCAATTCTCTGGGTGTATGAATGAGCCCTTTAGTCACCAGTGGCGGCAACAAAACCACATGTTATATACTATGAGTTCTTTTAATATTATTAATCAAACGTCCAAGGCTTTTAACATTATTTAATGTATATAATATTTATGTATGTTACGGTAATTAACTGCAGGCTACTTAAAAAATATCCCTTATATATACATAAAAACGTATTTTATATTCAATTGAAATATATGTACTTACATTAATAATTCAAAACTTAATTATATCTTCTTTACTAATAAGAGTAACTCAAAAATATTTCCCTAATAAAATACTATTTACAAAATTTTATATTTTTTTAATTCTTACAGTCGATATTTTTAGAAAGGTAAAAAAACAGAGGAGCACGTATCGAAGGTTATATTTTTACACGAAAGGACTTTGACTGAGGGGATCTTTTAGGGAATGATAAAAATATACGTTTTCTAAAATGTGTTGTATTTTATATTGCAAAATTTTGTATTCTAACTAAAATCGACTTCAATATTTTTAAGAGACAACATGCAGTGAATTATCAAATAACACACCCATTATATTTTTAATAATAATGTATATAGTTTATACGTATATAATTTTAAAAAAACATTTTCTACTTCAATACTAGTTGTTTTGAAAATAGATCAGTTGTTAAGACAAATTTCCACACATCAAAATATAATATACGAAATAATACAAGAATTTTCAGTTCTTATAGAAATTTACAACACAACTGCGACACAAAATTGTTGATTCACCTGAACTAAGCCACATATTTATAATTCATTATAGCAGTATTCAGTCGAATGTCAACTTAAGCAAATAAGGCTTTGCAACCGTTAAATTGATAGCCAATTATTACTTATAGAATTCGTAGATAGATTCAGAAATAGTTTAAGGCTTCAATTAAATGCCAATTTAAGGGATTTAAATCGTTATCGAAGTAGAGTGCATATTGGTGGCGGGCGATAAGCGCAGACCGGGCAAAGCGCGACGACCGGCGGCGGCGGTAGCGGCAGTTACAGTCGGTAGGCAAGCGCGGCCACACGCGCACCGCGGCCCGACGCCGCCCGCCGCCGCTTCCGCGCTCGCTTCAGCCCCTCTCATACTTTCAGGTAAACACTCCTTATATGCCCCATGTACATTTTCTACCTTAATCACTAATTTGACAATTATATTATGTACTCGAACAACCTAATGAATTAATAACTGTCCTGAAAAACTCATTTGTTTAAAATTTGTTTACATAATGTATCTATGTTTATTATAAGCCGACTTGGATAACGATCAATTGGAGAGCTTTGTTTTGAATGATTTTATTTTTACTATGCGGAGACACCTGCCTCTAATGACATGTTGTGTCATTTTTCTTGAAATAATACAAATTATTTACAATTTTAAAAAAATAAACGATATATTGGACTATTTGACTGTAACATTCTAAAACAATGTGTGAAAATATAGTCTAAGGATGACTTCATTAACATTCTTAACAATAAGAACTTCTTAATAGAAAGACTTCTAATAAATAAATCAGGACAGGACCTTATGGAATAAATTCTTGTTTATAAACTGAAGACAATATATCTGCAGATCGAAAATTTATAACGACTATCTCGATTATTCCTCTATGCAATAATGTTTGAGCAAATATTGCCTATTCATCTTATCTAAAACGGCCTTCGGATGAGCTCGAAATGGATCTACTTATCAAGATTAATGTTGTGGTATCTGCATAATTACAACGATCTTATAAGAATAATCGTGGCCAAATATATCCAAAGCAACACAAGTCAAGCTAAGACGACTTCGAGCAACTTGAATCGGGAATTTGTTATCAATGAATGTGTGTGAAAGTAATTTCTGGCAAATATTGGAAATAAGTTTTCTGGAAATTATTTCTTCAGCGAATTTTAGATAATTTCCGTGGATTCGTAAGTGATTTTGGATTGCTCTGGAATTTATGTGACATGGTGATTCAAAAGGATTTTGTAAGTTATTGACATTATGTCACATATCATCAACTATATTGTTAAATATTTCATTGAAATCATAGTGAAATAGCGAATAGGAACATAACCCATAAACCATATTATGTAGTCAAATATATCAATTAAATACCAAATTTGCTTAATTATACAATTATATAAAATAAATAACTATACAATTATATTATATAATTTTGAAACAGTATATTTAAAAAAAAAAAAAAAAGTAAAAAATCGTTTTTAGTAGTTAATGTTCTGGGTGAAATAGCTTTCACCCAGAACATTAATCTACATCAACTAACTGGTAATTTTATAATATTGGATTGATTTGGTTTTGTTGTTTCAAAGAAAACAAGATTAAATTTATATTAAATGACATATAGCAGAATACGCGCTATAATTATATGACATTATATACGATAAATAATTCTGTAAGCATACACTTCTGTTAGCTAACAAAGAATTTTGTAAAATTTTCGATCATTTTTTTTATCTGAAAACATTACTTAACTTTGAAGATATATTTACTTGAGAATTTGTTTAACATGTATCGGAAACATCTGTGTTTTATCAGTTTGTGATGATTTATACTAAAATTCTTTTCTTATTAATTCGGTTACTTTCTAAATATTAACCTTTGACTGTTTATTTAATATTTCGGAAATAATAACATATTTATGTTTTTGGTATGTTTATCGCTAAGCACGTCATCCGATGACATTTATAACTGATGTCTTCTCTCTTTAGAATTTAGAAAAAAAAACATAAAAACAACTATTTCGTAATTTAATCTAGTTGGTTTTACACACCTTTACCTTTGTTACACATTGTTTCTGAACTGCAGAGTATTATCGTTTCATTGAATGGGGATGCGAAGCCTAATCTTTGAGCTAAGTAAAGCTCTTGAGTCTCTAGAAATATGAATCAGGTTTGACAAGATGAATATTGTGCTGTATTGTGATATTCTAAATACGACAAGATTATTATAATGCTTCCTATATATGATAATATACTTTCTAAATATATAATCCATATATACTAGTTACAGCCATTATCTGTAACAGATGGATTATATAATTGATGTTTAACTAAAATATATCGTTGTATTATTAAGCATCAAAAAGGAAAATTTATCTTTATATCCTTTTAGTTCAAATAAATTAAACATGAATAGGAAATTGTTCTTAATAATATTTTTGGAATATTTCAATTTTATTCACATTCATTGGCAAATAACTTGACCTTCTAAAGATAAAGAGTCAAGTAAATGTATAGCTACTTAAATATTAATGTGTTCACGGGAATCGTTACAAAGCTTCATTGCGTAGTAAGAAAGTTGTTCTACATATTTTATATCTCCTGTAAAATTATTACATACTATTTGCTAACAAATTTATTATTATTTTAGTATGCAAAACGATACTATCAAATACAATATTTTTTTAAAAGATACATAATAGGCGGACTAGAAAACAATTAAAATTTATATCATGAACTTACATTAGGTTATTTATTAGGTTAAAGTAATTTAATAATTTATTATATAAGCATAATATCGTTTTTTGTATTTAATTTATCGTCATCTTAGTATTCGCCTTTGTTGATCTTCCCTATATCTATACTTATAATAAAATGTAACTGATCGCTGCCTTTGCATGAAAGATATATGAGGAAAACTATTATCAGGGCCTTTATTATCGCAATAGAACCCAAAGCTGTGATTGTTAGAATTTTTGTTTGTTTGTCTGTGCATTTGTGCACGCTAATCTTATAAACGACTTAACTGTTTTGAGTGCGGTTTTCACTAATTGTGGCAAACTTCACTTAAAATGTTTTATTTCAATCAGTTTACAAATAAAAAAGTTATGTTATTTATCATTTTTATATTATGATTTAAGTGATTGGCTGAAACCAATTTATATACCTATAAATGATAGTCTGTAAAATGACGAAGATTGAAAGTTTATAGAAACATACAAAGTTAAAAAATGGACAGTTTCAGAGATAAATTTTACAATGTAAGTTGAGCTTAGATCTATATGATCAATTACATTAAATAGGGTTCAGCTTATGCTGGTCATATATCGGTTTAACGCGTCCACACGTATATGTAAAACGCGCCGATTGCCGCGTTGTTGCCTATAGTATTGAGTTATTTGCAGCGAACGCACATATGTCGGAGCCGCAGGGCGCTCCCTGGTAACAGGGACCTGGTAAACCTCTGTGGGTATTCATTCGTAGTATATTAGGTTTCGTAGTACCTTAAGTTAATGCAATAGCTTATTAAAATAAACTGTACATATTACGGATTAAAAATATATATACCAATATACACATTTCTTTCGTTTTTCGATACTACATATTTAGCTAGCTATCGCTCACTGCTTCGCTCGCGCGTGTTTAATAGTGGGTTGTGTCCTATCTAGATCTGGGTGCTGCGAAAACCAACAAAAACTAATATCCCACGAAAATAAAACTAATAATGTTGTACATACTGAAATATTATAAATTTGCTCTTAGTGATTTATTTATGTTATATGCGGGTAAAACTGCCGACACAGCTAGTTTCACAATACATTCCTCTCATGCGTCAATATAGTTTCGTAAAAACATCGCTTTCCTTGTCACTCAATTGTGAACAATATCATAAAAGCAATAACATTGTTACTTGCCGATATAATATCAATCAATCGGTACCTCCTAACGCATAAGATGTTACTAGCCCCTTTAATTTCTCTTCCTCTATAGCTTTTTTATTTATTCATAACATTTCATTTAGTAATTCAATAAGTATTTTAAAAAAAATGGGTATTGTTAATAATTATTCGTGTAACTTCATAGTTCTCAAAATAAGTAGGTACTTAACTTTGCATAATTATGATAATGTAGCCACTGACCTTCGTATATTTTTAGTTAATTTTGTAAGGAATCATGACGTTGCGACTTAAAGTTATTTAAGCGAGAAAAAAATATGACCATGTCTCGATGACAAGAAAAATAAATGGATTTTTGCTGATTTTATAACATTATTTTTTATATTTCATGAATGACAGGTCTCTTGATCGATGTATAGCCCAAAATTTGGCCACCTGGCACCAACGATAAGCCTTTTAACGTGGCGCCGAGCCAAAACGGCATGGAAACTTATCTTTATTGCTCCGCACTAATTGGTTTGATGAATTATTGTATACTGTTTACCACTACCTGCCATTTTGCTATATAACGGCAGTAATTGAATGATTCCTATTGAATGAAATGTCTTCATAAATTATGTTAGTCAAACAACAATAACTCGCGTAACACGAAATCTGAATAATTCATAAACAGATCTACAAATAATGATTTACTTTATTATTAGAAAATACTTCTGTTAAACAAAAATACGCAATAAACTTATCAAAACAATAATACTTTGTTATTTGTTTTCATTTCTAATATTTTGAACAGAAGTAACTGCTTATTTAAGTTTTTGTTTCGGCATCTACATCTACATTAATATATAAGATGACACAAATTATTCCTTAATTTCCTGTTGATACTACTTAAGACGTTTTTAAAAATACCATGCCGTAATGGTTAAAACTTTTTTTTTAGTGTAAATCATAATTTTAAGTTTTTTTGCTGTGACTATATACTATATCAATAAAAATCTTAATTTTTTCAATACAAGACTGAGCAATTGTGTTATGTTCATGTAGAATATTTAATATATGGAATGTTCTGCTTCGCGAGTAAAAATGAAGAGCATTCCACATTATATCAGTTTGAAATTTATTTTATCTACGTTTTTAATTTAAATTACCTTATTTGAATTACATATTGGCTTTATATAGATACTAATTTTCAACCGTGATTTGACCACATGTAAGGGAGGGTCAGGTGTTGGTATATCCTTTTCTGTACCCTTGACAACGGGAATGAAAAATTCCATGATGATCGGTTGAGTAGTTATGGCGTTTCTAGCCACGTAACAAGTATTTATAATATAGTTAGGATTAGGATATCATATCGCATAATCAACGCTCTATTTATTCACATTGTTGGTCAAGACTGTTTGGTCTTAAAAATGTCAGATTGTAATCAATTTATTCATTAAATTCTTACTTCACATTTTATTCATATGATAATGAAAACATAAGAATATTATAATAAATAAACTTTACCGTTACTTAACATGTTGATGATGGTGATGTTATTTCATCCAATTTCGGTCACGATTGCCAGCCAACTGCACAGGAGACATTATAATGCTCGATGCGCAAACAGGTGCACTCTCGAATCGAATGAGACGGCAATCCGACACGACCGGATAGAGCTCAAATGCAGGATCTACGACTTTACGTACTTCACGAGACACGAAAGTGTTTCACCAACTTTTAAAACACAACTGACAATTTCATTTCAATTTCATGACAGTAATTTTCTATTGGCTCAGGCCAATATTTTTTCGATCACATATGTTTGAGTTCTGTTATAAAATAAAACGTTACTTTTTTAAATATCCTTATCTTTAATAGTCTACTGGTTAATTAATAGTCCATAAAAATGCATTAAATGGTGTCCGTGCTTATTCGACGAACATTTACTAGCTCTTTATGATATCGTTATCTTTAACTACGCTATGGGACAATTAAAATGGGAAAAAATTATTAAGGATTAATTCAATGAGTATAATAGCAAAATTACACGAATAGAGGAGTTTAAGTAAATTAAAATGTTTGTAAATGCTCTTAAGGTCTAATGTTGTACATCAGTCAAAGTAATTTATTGAAGTTTAAGATAAAATATATTCCCAAAAATCATATTATTTTCTTCGACCTATGTATTTTGATAGGACAAATTACAATTCATTAATTTTAGTGAACTGATCGCTATCAGCTTAGTAAAGTTCGGCAAGACAATTAACTAACAAGTGCATTACCTAACTACACTAGTTTCAAGTCTAAGATTTCAATTTTTTATTATTTTTCAGTATTATTTTTATGAATAATGAAATATAATTATTGAAAACTCTATATGTATAAATAAAACTATTCATTTATTTAACTTTACTATAAGTTACGTGTAATGCATAAACATGATTAACCTTTAATTGCTGACACTATATCTGACATATGTTATATAAACATTATTTCAAATTTATTATCTATCACCATAATAAATTGGATTTTCCCTCTTTATAGTCAGCTTACTTTTTGATGAAACAACAGGAGGAGGCCTAACTATGCTGTCTCTTCAATTTGTGCACATTTCTAGGTACCACCCACTCATTACATGTACTACCGCCAAACAGCATTACTTAGTATTTTTGTTTCGGCTAGAAGGTTGAGTGAGTCAGTGTAACCACAAGCACAAGGGACGTATCTAAGATCCCAAGATTAATGGCGCATTGGCGATGTAAGGAATGATTAAAATTTTCACCTTCTTATTATAAATATATAAATAAAAATATTTACATCAATTGCATATCTAACTTACTTAAAGTGGTCTACCCATTAAAGGCTGGTCTTTTCGATAGCCATTTTTATTGATAACATTAGGCATACAAACTATGATATCGACACACTGTGTTGCAATTCTTGACACCGGTTTCTAGAGCGGTCTCAGGTAATTAAAAATCATATTAAATAATTTGTAGGCGAACATGCCGCAATTATAATTTTAAAAATATTATTTTAAAATTGTAGTTTTAGGCAATTCAATACTGGATTTCAAAAATATTACTTACTTGAGTAAAGAAACTAAAAAAAATCATAACATCATAAAATGTGTTGAAAATTGATAAAATGTGAATATAATATATAAAAGTAAGTATTAAATGGATTACTAGTTATATTACGAGTAGCACTTGATTTATTCACTTAATAAATATGTACATTATCTCATATCATACTGTTATCATGATAATTCGTATATTGTTATTGCATAATATAATATGCAAAGTAGAATAATTTATATAAAAAAAAAACAAAAACAACGAAATCATTACATTACATTATAATTTTAACAGGTTTTGAATAAATTGCAAACTAATTGCTATCTCATGTATTAGTATTCATAATTTGATTTGGTTCATTTAACAAATAAGCAGTATTTTCAATTCATTGGTAAATTTTGAGGATTGATTGATGTAGATGATTTTAAAACATCCCAAAATGGGCTTACACGAAAGAATAAAACTTAATATATTGTAACGATATCAAACCTAGTAAAAAAATAAACATATACGGTACATATAAACATTGTATAGCAGGCGATAAGATAAACAATGCTATGTCTTCTTCTCTTAAATATCAAATCAATAATGACAGAAAGAGAGAATATTTAAGAAAACAGAACAGAACAGAACAGAAACCAATATTTAAGAAAACACCCGCATATTAAGTTTATAAGTAAGGACGATAATAACTAAAATTATTAATTTTGAACCCAGTAAAAAGTTTCTACATATAATTTTATTTCATCTGTTTTATGTGTCCCTGGCAGAAACAGACTAAAAATAAGCTTATAGAGTGAATTGAAATAGGTAAACTACAGGTGTATTATTTTATCTTTTATTGCGTTAGATAAGATTCTATGTTGTTAATGTTAAAAACATTGCAAAATAATCAATTCCGCCTACGCCATGTGATATTTCTAGTCGTCGTCACGTCGATGTTTCTAGTAAAATCAGATTGAAATATACATTTATACAAACATTTATTTATGGAATATGGAAAATAATGGATTTTATTTGTCACGAGGAAAATAGTCGCAGAACTGATATATGTACATGCCCATATAAATGCATGCTTTTTTAAGACGCATATTCTTATTATTTATCCGTTTGAGTTAACCCTTTGTTCATATATTCTTGATACTTAGGAGAAGTTCGAGTCGTATACTTAGTTACACAAAACAAAACAATTTGTTTGATTTTCAACGCGATTATCTATGGATCTATAATTTAAAAAAATACTTTATTCGTTACGTAGCACATTTGTTACGACAGGTTATAGACTATAGAACACACTGCACCCCCCAGGGGGATGGAGTAGTAACATTGAACGCGGGGGAAACCACGCGTATCAGTTATTAATGTATAACGCAGATCAGATCGTATAGTTACGATATACTGTTGATGTAACTTTGTGAATATGACATGTAAAATTTAAATACAGAAAATTGAAAATGCATGCGTCGAATAGAATCGTACACAAGTAAATGTTATTTCTTATCTTTGTATATAGCTCTGACGTCTTATTATAATAGATATAAAATGAATTACGTAAGCAAATATTATTATAAGTAATTATTTAATACGATTTAAGAGAAAGGCTATCAAATTAAAGATGATGAATGGAAAGAGTTTTGATATGCTCGGTGTTATAGGAAAGTAAGCAAGTGAATCTGCATGTTGTACTCACAACATGCAGATCCACTTGCTTACTTTCCGAGTAAAGGTGAACTCTCACCTTTACTCGATATATTCATTGCCCAGTTGTGGGACATAGACTTTTTTATTGTAAGATATCTTAAGTAACCTTATGATAACCTTAAAGTACTTTTTCTAAATTAATTTCATTCGCTTATTGTGTATTATATTAATTATATATATATATTTATATATATATATATATATATTAATAGTGAGATTAGCTTTGGCCAATCTACTTTTGATATTAACATAACGAACTCCAGCATGTAGCCGAAGTTTATGATTAAATTCGTTAACCATTTTGTTAGCACTTTTATATGATACCTACATCATTTCCCTCGTGTGTTATTTAAAATATTTCGGTACCGTTGTAATGAGCAAAATCTCGGCTTCTAAAATATAAATGATAAGTAAATACTTATATATTTCCGTGGAAACTAAATCAGTTTCTAAGAAGGTGAAGACTGCTGTCGAATAGTTTACGCTTATATCAAAGTAGTCATGTAAAAATGTTGTAATTTAATACGGAAAATTTAAAATATACGTGTTTTTATTGACATTCTTTACATATTTATCCATGTGCTACTGAATTATTGTTCCATTACTATCATATACTAAAATAAATATTTTAGTCTGAATTGATATTAAAAAGTTCTTGTTGATATATATTTTTACTTAATTCGACGCTTATTACATGAAAGAAATGATCATATATATGTGATATAGCACTGCATCACATTTTTGAGGTCACAAACCTTAACCTCTTGACTCAACTATAGTCAAATAGCCCACTCAGAAATATTCTAGCATAGGTTTATAGCACTTCCAACTTTTATATATATTTAAAAAAATTTACTTAAGTTCTTACGTAGTAAACACCAATTACTTTTATTTGCCCGGTCCGGGTCTCGAACAAGGGAAAGGAACAAATGCTATGTAATCATCAAAGCACAGAGGGTGACCTGCCATTTAAACAAATAAAAGGCATTTTGAATAACGCTTGATTGGGTATTCTCGTACTCAATAAATTTTAAATGGGTTTTTACTGAATACAAAATAGTTGTTCGTTACCGAAACGAAATTGGTTGTCTTTTTATAGTGGTTACTGAGAGTAAAAAAGATAGGAGATGATTCAGATCTAGTGATAAAGTGAAATTGAAATTCAACATTTCAACGCTGTTGGTGATATAAGATAAATTGTTGCATTCATGCATTCCGCCGATACAGATAGCTGGTTCAAATTCGGGCAAAAAATAAATATTTTTCATGACAT
Organism: Nymphalis urticae; assembly: GCA_905147175.2. Classification (NCBI taxonomy): domain Eukaryota; kingdom Metazoa; phylum Arthropoda; class Insecta; order Lepidoptera; family Nymphalidae; genus Nymphalis; species Nymphalis urticae. Next base: position 8,210,434 of record LR989987.1, on the reverse strand, counting down.
GGTTAAATTGTGTTTATAAGTTATATCGGTCGGTAGTGAAGGAAAACATTGTGAAACCTGCATTTGTGGAATGATAGTATGTATGTTGTAGCCAAATTTCCAAACTTAAACTGAGCCCAGTGGGCCATTAATAGGCTGTACCAATAATTATACATGCATATTCGATTTATATGTATTATACATTTCAAATACGTATGTTACAGTCCAGATAATTTCATAATATTATTATGGCAGTGACGGTCACGGCTGAATACAATGCATTAATGTAGTCTTCGTTATATGTCATATACATATACACGTACAGGTGCGCAGCAGCATATTTATGACAAAGTCTAGTATTAGAGCTTGGCTTTTGATTATTTGCATACATTATCTATTGACATTGTAGTAGTCATGACTAACCGGAATCAGAAATTATAACCGTGGGCAGGTCGGACTCATAGTATTATATTATTTAAAATAGTTACACTTCCTTATATCATTTAAGTTCTGAGCGCTTGAGTGTTATTGTAAATTCGCTTTGTGTTTCCGAAATAATATTATGATCAAATTTTAAAGGTGTTTTCGTAAGCAAACAAATGCAGCATAAAATCAATATGGGTTTTGCGTTGAACTCGCAGCACGTTAAACATTCACTTTTGTTATAATATTGATTATGTAAAAAAAAATTACAAACAAAGTTACCATACAATATCTATATTATTTTATTCATCAAATAAATATTTTATGAACAATAAATTGATAACTTATATTGACGGATAATAACTTTTTTCCTGTAAATAATTTCCCGTAATTTTTTCTACACAATCCTAGGCGACGGTAATGACAATTTTTTATACGACCAATTCACTTTCTCGTAATGAATTAACAAATAAACTTACAGTATTACCTTCACATTTATTGTTTGTGTCTAAAAAGATACATTATTTTTCGTATATCGTCCTAATCTTTCAGTCTTGTATGTTAATAAATAAATACAAGAACAATAACATAATACAATAAACCACATGGGATATGCTTTTACGAACGATGTCGGCTTGTAAAAGCAAACAGTTAATTTTATTTAGAATAACTATAGCGTTTCTGTTTACACATTTAATATTTTATATGTTTAATCACAAATATTTTTTGAGCAATTTTCACTGATTTCATAATTATTCCTGTAGTGTAGGTAAAGTGTAACCTCTTTGACGGCATAAATAACAAAATGCAAATGACAATAATACATATACAGAACTGTGGTATGTTTGTGTGTTGTGTATTTATCACTCACACATTTCATCTTTGTCCTTACTATAAGAATCGGTTGTGACAACACAACATGTTGTATAAGTTGTTGTATTCTAAATTAATTCTAATTGAATTCATTTAACATTTTAATTTACGAATTGTATGCTGAATTTTGTATTCAGTTCCATTAATTACGATTATATCGATATATTTTATGCATCGAGTGACAAAGCTGTTTATATGCAATGACCGCAACGTTGAGCGACCGAAACATGTATATATGCATGGAATTTAAAGATAAGTGAATTTTACATTTTATAATAAAAGGGCGTTGTAATAAATTGGCAAGAGTACTTTAATATTTTAGAAAGGCACAAGAAACTTATAGACTTATCGCTTCAAGATATATGAGCTATTGCTTTCATCCTCAATGCGTTGCCAACCATGGAATCTGATATGGCACTTGTGCCTTTAATTACACTGGCTCATTCACTCTTTAATCATAATAAAAAAGGAAGAAAAAAAAACAATATAATAATATGATTTCATAATTTTACTGATTTTTCACCTAAAGATTTGAAAATAGTCGTATGTTACTAATGAGGAACACAATTATATTGATCTCACAACGTTTGCGCCCATACACCTACTGTACGTGTGTTCTATTCCTTTTGTGAGAGCAATGCGCCTCTCTGTTTCACTAATGAATGAGATCTCTTACCTTCTCGTGGCCGAGTAGAACGAATGACCGTTTCTATCTGTCGAGTTTAATTCTCAGATAGGACGGATACATTTCATGTCTCTTTTAAATTTTACAAAAGATTTTCCTTAACAATCTTTTATTTTGTCAATAAAATGCTTTATAAAACTTAAATAGATTTATAAAGCATTTTATCAAGTTAAAAGTCAAGTGTAGCGCAACTATATATGTATATTTTTAATAAAGACTGTGATTTTTGAGTTTCTACACATTTAGAAACGCAATGAGTATAGAATGATTATGTATATACGAGATAAAAACGCGTCAAATGTAATATAATTAGTGGAACTACTCTGTTGCTTGCTAGTTCTTCTCGATAAAATATATAATTCATTATGATGTGTGATGAGTTGATCGAAAAAGATTTATATTTAATACGATCTTGTAGAACCAATGACAAAGGTCCTTGTAAGAAAATGATTTTTTTTTGTCTTTTGTCGCTTATATTAAAACAAAGCTATACTTCTAACGGCTCCTAAACATAAACTCGTTACGACATCGTGACTTGGCACGTTGCACGGTACTATTTCGTCCATAGCATGCTAAGTGAATTGCAGCAGTTAATCTCTTCGTATAGTGCAAGCCCTAAGATCATAGTTATATATACTAAAATATATCACAGATGCGGAAATGTCTTCATTTTGTTACTCGACTATATTATTTTTATATCCCTTCTTCGTAAAGCGTAATACCATTAAGTTTAGAAGCAAGTTTGGCCCAAATATTAATAGCAAATTTGATGTTAATTATATTGCAAGAGGTTTTTAATTAAATTGCTCAATTAAGTGATAAAATGCTTATGATAGCAAAATATATTATAGATTGGTGCCTCGTGTGTCGTAGATAAACTTTTATGTAATTTCCTTGCAATCCAGATGAGAGAATAATAAAATAACGGCAAATATACGAGTGCTAAGAGCTAATATAACTTGTTAGTGAAATCTAATTAAATTAATAAACAAACGATTCTAGGAAATTTGTGAAAACGTATTGAATCGCGAGAGTGATTGAAATAAAACACGGCAGAATTGTTTACGAAACAAGTTTTCTATTTCAGGATAAAAAAATATGTCTTCTTTTAAAAAAAAAAGATGTTATACGTTTTCCTATTTGATATTTATCTATTACTTTTTTTATTTAAATTTACCGAAAGCAAAGCTCAACTTGATCTCTGTTATCTGAATACATCAATATTTTTAATTTACTAGTGGAATAATGAATTAACGTTTTTGCCCACTTCTAGAGAATGTTTTAAAATTTTTAATTATTAACTTAATCAAAAAATCGTACAAAACATTTTGTTTGCTAAAAGTTACAACAAATAAAATTAGCGATTATATAGATACACCTTAGAATACCTTGGGAATAAAAGGATCATTTGCAGACTCATTCGTATACAGTTGAAAATTATACACTCACGAGGGAATAAAACCTGTATAGTTTCATTTTTCTGGTCTTCATAGGGCTTTGGTTATTTCTTTGAAACTTTAGCAGTTTTGTCATTTAATAAAATTGTCTGTGAATGTCAACTGTATTATTACTTTGTACATGTGAACATGTGACGGATTAATTTATATGTAATCCTGTTATAAGCTAAAGTGCTTCATCAATAAGCTCACTATATTTTAATTTACATATTATACGATAAGTCATTATGGCTTCAATTAAATATTTTAAGTACGAGTATATCGCGAATATTGTGCCAGTTATTAACTATTGAAGGCGTTGCACGCTCGTCTGGGTATAGGTTAAGAATTCCAAATACAAATTTATAAATTCATTTAGCTGGTACATTTGAATTTTGAAAAGAGTCATTCATTTGTTTTTTCCTCATTATTTTTTTCTATGGCGTCGCTTATTACCGCACAATAGAAAACACGAAATATCGGTATATTTACGAGTACGAGTTCAACCGTGGCACCAGTACTGCAGAAACAGCTCGAAGGCTTAATGATGTGTACGGTGCTGGTGTCGCAAAAGAAAGTACGGTACGTTTTTGGTTTCAACGTTTTCGTTCTGGAAATTTTGACCTTCAGAACCAACCCCGTGGACGGCTGGAAACCAAAGTGAAAAATGAAAAATTAAAAGCTATTGTGGAAGCGGATCTACCACAAAGCACTTCAAAGATAGCTGCAGGCTTCGGGGTAAGTGATAAAACTGCATTAATCCACTTGAAGCAAATCGGGAGAGTAAAAAAACTTGGACGATGGTTACCTCATGAATTTAGTGAATCGAACTTGCAAACACGCGTCGACTGGTGTGTGCTTTGCTCAACCGACACAATAATGAAGGGATTTTAAATCGAATCATTACTTGTGATGAAAAGTGGATACTGTACGATAATCGGAAGCGCTCTTCGCAATGGCTGAACCCTGGAGACCCAGCCAAATCCTGCCCTAAACGAAAATCAGAATAAGTTACTTGTGAGTGTTTGGTAGCCTAGTGCCGGTGTCGTTCACTACAGCTTTCTAAAATCTGGCCAAACGATTACGGCAGATATCTATTGTCAGCAACTGCAAACCATGAAGGAAGAACTAGCTGCTAAACAACCGAGATTGGTCAATCGCTCTAGGCCACTGCTATTTCACGACAACGCAAGACCACACACTGCACAACAAACAACCACTAAGTTAGATGAGCTACAATTGGAATATCTGCGACGACCACCGTACTCCCCGGACCTTGCTCCAACAGATTACAATTTTTTCGGAATTTGGACAACTTCTTACAAGGAAAAAAATTCAACTCCGATGCGGCAGTCCAAACCGCCTTCAAATAGTTTATTGATTCTCGCTCCCATGGTTTTTTTAGTACAGGGATCAATGAACTACCTATGAGATGGCAAAAGTACATAGATAGCAACGGGGCATACTTTGATTAATTAAATACATTTTCCAAAAAAAAAATGACTATATTCCTCCCGTACAAAACGCCAATTTCATATGTAAGGATTATCTAATATTAAAGCTATAAATACCAATGTTTCTTTAGTCATATTTATTATAGTTTTTGTAGTACCTACATAAGCTATTTTTATCTATTTATATTGATCTACAATATATACGTACATATTGACGTTATTTTTGTAACTACAAAGGTTATCAGAGGTACCTACGAGCACATATTAAAAATAAGCTACCGTGCGTGAGTGACCTTATAGTTGCTATTTCCAAATATTACACGGCAAATAATTCTTTAGTATCAATCATGGCATTGAAACTTCGAATCGTATTTGACACGCTATATTTCACCTTGAAAGGTTGATTTTTATCTGCACCTTATAAATATATATTATAATACAAAATAAAGTATTACTTACATTAAGTAATACTTTGATTATAATTCATACTTGTTACATATGTAACAAGTATATATCTTATATGTTAGCTTTAAATTTGATTTAATCTTATTAAATGATTGATAAATACTTTTAAGAACCATCTTTAATTAAATATATTTTGATTTATATATAATTATATATGTAACAAGAATTATATTTGGAATGCAAAAACTAATAATTAAAATATTTTTCGTAGACAATCTAAATTTTAAAGCAATCCCTAATACCATAAAATGTGAGGGCAGGAGCTGGTGCTAAATATTCCAAAAACCGATTTACGTGAAGCAAATATATCAGTGAGTTAGACGTATAATATTATACATTAAAACAGTTATGAAAGCATGATCACCACATTTATATCACTACAAAATACAGTAATATGATGTCTCCCCGTCTCCCGAATTGAGAAAGCTGGCTGCCTTATGGTCTCAAAGGATATCATTCAACTACGCGAGAGATATTATAGTTCTTATGTGTGTGTGCAACACAGGTGCACTCTCTATTCCCTCATAAGTCTGATGGGACGTCAATCCATCACGACCCGAGGGATCAAGCGCAACTAATAACAAAAGTGTATATTATGTTTCTCTATATATACTATAGTATATTTCAAATCTATAAAAGCATATCTTTTATCTGTTAACTTTTGCAAGGTAAAAGTTTGTATCTATGTGATAATTTACTGGGAGTTTCACAAAATAAAAAAATTAAATTAAATATCAAGAAATGTTATTTCTTGTACTGAAAAGAATCGACAACGACCTCCGTAGTTATTCTAATAAAAGTAAAATAAAATATCTCCGAATTAAATTAAAATCAATTAATATTATTCTTTCGTTATATCTATTATAAATTAGAACATATTATTAATTAACGATTTTTTTGGATAAAGAAAGACAAAGCTTTTTATTTTTTGTCGACTTCGTTAATAAACCTATCAATTACAAGCTGCGGTTTGTGTTACAGACATACCTACTAACAATTTGACAAGGCGATTGAACAAGCTCGATACCTAATTACGTTTGACGTCCAATTAGTTTACCAAAACAGTTTCAATTACGGCTGTAATACAAAACCACATTTCCCTAATAAGTTCAAATTATAAGTTTTTATATCAATATATATAAAAAGAAAATTGAGTATGGACTGTATTAAACACAATTTAAGCACATGAAAAATTCAGTAGTTCTCGCCTGAGTTTGAACTCATAATCTTCGGTTAAGCTTAACGCGACCCGACTTAATTTGACCCAAGATTGTGAGAAACCATCTAAATCCAATGAAATTTCTTAGGTATTTTTGAGCTTGTACACATTAATTATGCACATTTTTTAAAAATATAATTTAGATTATACATTTCTCTATTATCATCTTCTTTATTATTATGTCTTCTAACTTAGCCCTGATAGATAAGTATTAACAATTACGGAAGCCACTGCCATGGCGTGCACTACTGTTAAGCATACATTAACAACGAGGCCAAAGTTCTAAAAGGTCAACCTTCGTACGTAAATCAGTAGCTACACCATTAAGAAATGCCGTGTGCATTATTACTAGCGGGTTATCTATTGTAATTTACCTAATGGTATACGAAACACTGTTACATTGGCGATTCGATATTTAAGGTGTTAACCGAATATCCACAACTGAACTATAAGTTTCTTTTTAGTAGAAAAAGGCCTATTCTCTGCTCACGGAAGGTTTGGAGCTTTATCCATCACGCTGCTTCACTATAGATTTGTGCATGATTGGTTAAGTTTTCTTTATGGTCACCTCAAAGTTTACAGTGTAGTTTAATAGACTTAACGTCTAGCAACAAACTGTTGTTAAAAATGTATTGTAGGTAATAATTTGCTTTGGTACGAATAAAGCAATGTTTTGCAAAACTTAATCCGGCTAAATATTTTTACCGTCTTAAAAAAAAACATCATTAGTACGTCAAACGTAATGTATTCAACATGTTAAAACAAAACTGTCGGAACAATAATATTTTATACTTTGTCCAAGGGAAATATGAAATCTATTTTGTTTTATGAAGAATCAAAACATAAAGTATATTTAACACATCAGTGCTACATAAAATATAAACTTTCATTGATTTTGTATGTGATTAGATTATAATTATTAATCTACGATACTTAATCGAGTATTTAATTAACTACTGTATATCAACTATTTCAAGGAGATTTAGGTTACCTTATACTGGGGACAAACATTTAATCTTATTAATACCTATAATGCATTTGGCAATAATATTTTAATTAATTATTAATATTCAAAGCTAATATCGTTTACTTTGATCAAGTTAAGCTCATTGTTATTATCATTGAAATGGATTAATGAATTGAATAACTTTATATTAAATCATGACAAATAATTTAAATTGTTCGTCGTTGAATAATATGATAATGTTTATATTTTTTTATAATCATTACATAAGTTTAATCATGATAAAATTTTTAAATTGCATAAATAAAATTTTGATCATTTTTCATATTTACCGTCTTCTCCGACTTAAAAGTATACATTATATCAATTACTTTAGTTAATTTTTAATGCTTATTTACATAATAAACATTAAAATTAACTATTGCAAATATAATTAACCTAATAGAGCCGAGGTCGCGTCTAAGCTTTAGAAATATTCACAGTTTATTGACACTGAACTATTTAATTCGTGTTTTGCTGTATAAAATTTGATATAACGAGGAGGACATTTTATATCGAATTAGGATAATCGAGATGGCTTAGTGGGTAGAACCGGTAAATTTTAACAGAGGATTGAGCGCGCTTCTCTGAATTTTCATGTGCTTAATTTGTGTTCATAATTATTTCGTGCTCCGTAAAGAAAAACATCATGAGGAAAGATGCATGTGTCGGATGAAAATCTACTACATATGTGTCCCCACCCACATAGGAACAGCGTAGTAGAATAAGCTCCAAACCATTCAAAGAAAAAGAGTAGGCCGTAGCCCAGCTGTGGGGTTTTACTAAAGCGTTTCTCTCGACTCCGTCCGCATCTTATTAAATTTTCTGTTTTCCATCATTTGTATCCAGACTATTTCTGTCAAATTTTATTACTAGGTTGAATCATGAGGTAACTAAAGAGTCATCCTTTCAAATTTATATTACTTTTCACTATGTATTAATATTTATGACCAGAGTATACATAGTATTAATATAGTCTTTATATTAACTATTACAAAACGGAGCCAAGACGTCTGTTCATTAACTGACGACGGTATCGCGATTGTAAATATTAAGCATTCTGTAATATTGCTGAGCGTTATGTCTACTAACTTTGTTTCTCGCGCAACTATAAAGTGAATTACTAATTTTATCAAAGTCCGAGGTTTTAGTTTGATGAATTAATTTCCTATTCTATGTATTCCTGTCTTTAATTATCTAAAACCGGTTTAATGTGTTTGTTCAATCAAATGTTCCATAAATATTAATTCATGCATTTATATGTCGACTAGCTTTTTGCATATTTCCTTTGTTCAAGTAATAACTGATACTCATATTTTATTCCTTCAGTTAAAAGTAAAGCTTGTGATGACACTTATCTAAGGGATCGAAATCGAATCGTTAAGCAGCCCGTAGATATTGAGTTATTTTCGCTTTAAACATAAAAAAATATGTACGTAAATAGATTTCCATTTAAACATATATTTTTAAAACACAAAGAGATTTAATCCTGTCAGATACATTTACCAACATAAACGAAAATAAATTCTTATTTTATACATTGTATAGGCTGAAGTTCATTTAAATTAATTATGTTTTCAATTTACCCGACCTGTTATAATGAAAGTAGCTGGCCAGTTCACTGCGACGCGATTTACATATCGGAATCAGCTTATGTACATATATTGCGCTGAAATACAAAAATATTGAATAATTTAGACCTTACTGAGTCATTACTAGGTTGTAATTATTACCAATAGCATTAACACATGATATTTATTTCTAAAAATATACATATCAGAACATATTATTAAACACTGGTGCGTCTGTATGTACTCGTTAAACTCAAAAACAACCGAACGGTAATTCTTGCAGTTTTCACCAATAGACGGAGAGATTCACGAGGAATGATTAGGTGTATAATTAATTAAGGTTTTGTGAAAATTAGCTGAAATGTGACGATAAATGTTAAAGATAAAGAAAAAATATTAACCCGACGGGAACCGTTACAATTATGTGTATAAAACGTTTTATATTGTTAGACGTTTTATACAGACCATTATTCTGCTCGTGCTGAGCTAGTTTTGAATAAATCTTTAAAATAAAGTTAACCTCAAACTGCTAGGCTAAGGCGTACTGTTCTTTTGAGAAGAATATTTGAAAGTTATTTTACCACGATACTCTAATATGGGTTGTTTGATACAAAGGTAGCAGAATTTTATCCGAGACTACAGATTTCCTCACGATATTTCCTATTAAATACAAATTAAGCAAATAAAACCAAAATATTCGGCTAAATTAACGTTTTGTAACCACTGGGCCATTGTGACTCCCTCAATCATAACATAACAGTAATAATATTTATTTATTTTGTCTCTACAGAAGTAATAGTAGTTGGATAATAATAACAACATACAAAATTTATCATAGTAGAGCAAAGAGATTTTTTTATATGTAAGCATTCGCTAAATAAGTACTAAGCCACTTCACATGAACTTCAATGCTCGCTTCATGCTTAAGGCGAGGTCTGTTTGTATGTTGTATATTTAAAAATAAAATAGCTTATGTACAGCTAAAAAGGTTAGCCCAAACTTTATCAGCAAATGCTAGCGTAACTACAGCAAACATAGAAAAACTTCGTCCGAGGGGATCGTAGCACTTAAAAAACTATAAGTGTATGAGAATAAAAAGTTTGCTTTTGAAATATATTATACATACATACTTTTATAGATACGATAAGCGTTTTTAACTTTAGAAGAATAGGAGACCATTCATTTAACGTTTATCCGTCCATCAACAACAAAGGTTATATTTCGGTGAAAGCTGGTGAGCAATCGTTATAATTACTGGTACAAGACACTTGAGAATAATTTAATTAATTAGTTCAGAACATATAATATCTCTAACTAAATAGATTACTAATACTCATATATATAACTATTATGCTCTCTCTTAACTAAAATAAAAATATTCGCATGCGATAGAAAAATGCATGGTACGAATAGACGAAATCGTAAACTCAACATACATATATAGGTATAATAGGTATATTGTATTCGCGTATGTGTTTTCGAAATTGTAAATTCGTTAAAACAACTCGTGTTAAAATTTTATGAATCGATTAAAATAAAATTTCATTAATTAAACACTACGTGAAGCAACTATAATTTTATGACACGGTATAAATAATCTCTACGATATGAGAGCATCAGCCAATGTTTATTATAACTAATAAATATGTAAATTTTAATGGATAAAAAACTATAATATATATAGTATACATATATAGATATACGTACATGTACTATGTACATGTGTGTACGTATGTGTACATAGCGTATCAGATAGGCTACTCTTATTATTAATTAGTATTCGTAAGAAATATAATATTTTATGATTTTTTATATTCTATATTTATGCAATAACTTATAAATAATAAATTTTATATTTATTATAAAAAATAAACTTAGTTGGATATAAAATCAAATACCCGAGGGCATTCTTGTCGATGGCTTCAATTCAAAGAGATATACTAAAACTTTTAGGAGGATATAAAATATTTTAAAAAGTTCTAGAAAACGTGCTCAGCTCTGAAAGATACATATGTATATAATATAATACATTCTTCGTTTAAGTACATAATACAACGTATTACAATTTATAGATAGAAAAATAATAATTGTCAGTTAAATGCGTTGTATAAATGCAGTTGAAGCTGTTATTTCCCCTTATCTAAAAAAATAATATTTGCAATTATTCTTCTACTTTGTACAATTTTTCGTATAGATCAATAAATAAATAATAAATATGTAATAACATTGTTGTCATTGTTGTAATTGTTGTCATTGTTTATTTATCAAGTAATGTAAAAGTAGCTTAAAAGAACACAAAACAAAGACTTTAATAATTTAATTTAAAACCAACATATCTCCTTAAAAAAATGTTACTAAGTATATTTATATGTCAATAGCTTAAGAAGGAAAGGAATTAGGTAGAAACATGCAACCGTAAGTGATAAACACCTATTTATAACGAAGAAAACTGGGTTTAAAGCACGCCATTTTGAAATATTTACAGTTAGGTATTTTAATGAGTCAGATTGAAAACTGCAAAAAATACGTGAAAAATGAATAACTAACCTTAAATTAATTACAACAACAAATGTAGTAACACCTTTTAAATCGTAATATATTTAAATAATAAATTGTATTTTTCAGCTCTACCTTATGGTATGTTTTATCAAACTGTAAAAGTCAATACTCACAGACCCGCATTGGACCAAACGTTCTCATCAAGGAATATATATATATATATATATATATATATATATATAAATCAAAGCTATTCAAACACATTCTGTAACTGTAGAATCAGAACTTGGTTTAACCATGACTGTGCCATAAATGTTAATGGAATGGGTCAGGTTATAAAATCTTTTCGGACGTTATAACTTGTGTATCCCTTAAGGTAAGCTCTATTGCCCATAAATAGTGCTTCGATGTTACATCCTGGACTTTTAAATTGAGATGTAAGTGTTGTAGAAGTAACAGGATTATCAACATTTGTTATACTCACAGTGACTGATTAAAAAATCTAATTATTACGTATTGATATTACAAAAAGGAAAGAATTGTTTGTTTGTAATTAGTTACCTCTAAAACTACTAAACCGATTTTAATAATTCTTCTACCATTAGAAAGCTACTTTATGCAGAAGTGACATAAGAATATAATAATGTTATTTTAGTAATAATAATAAGATTTCAATATGTTAAAATGTCTTAAGATTTCAAAATGTTTTATAACAGAATTCCACGTGAGTGTGCGGGCACAACCAGCTTATAATACAATAATGTAGACTTATTGTAATAACAAAATATGTTTATTAAACTTAATATTAATCTAATAATATCAATCAATCAAATCAATTATTGCAAATAGGCTATTAATTTAATGAAGTCAAGCGTTACGATAATACATGATGTGTCTTACTTATCTGTATTAAATTTGGATTGCACATGCCTGTTTCATGCACCATACTCGGTACTGTAACTAAGTGGATCTCGTTAAGTAAATATCAACAACCACACATCCAACGTCACACCTAAACCACAGTGTCGCCTATCGTTGTTCTCGCTTCACGTACTTGCCTTTAGTGCGCCAGATTGGTTGACGTTTATAGTTACAACTCCGCAGTTTCGTAGCATAAAGTTATATAGTCAGTTTTTATATAAATTAATTCTACTTAGTTATATAATTTTCCTTATTAAACATCCTCTATAAAACAGGGATGTTTTTAATTTTACCGATAGTTCCTGAGATAAGAGCGTCTAATCACAGGATCACATGATTATATATAATAAAAAATAAATTTATATAAGGTTAAATATTCGCACTATGTGAAGTTCTAATAAATGAATGACATTCTTCTTTTAATAAAGTTAAAATCATAATAAGTATCATATTTACATTTTAGTTTTCTACATTAATAGCTACCAAATTGTTTTTTAATAAATTAAAATTTTAAAGGGGGTTTTACCCATTACATCACATTACGTTATTTATAACGTTAACATATTTAGGTCAACTAGGCACTGACCTATTAACGAGTACTTCCATATTTGATTAACTACATTATTATAGGTTTTCTTATTATGTCTAACATTATATATCATAATATTCTAATAAGTATTTATAAGGTGAATATACCGTTTTAAATACCACTAACGTAATAAATTATTTAGCACAATGTAAAAGTCCCTTCAAAAGCCCTGTAATCCGTTCTAAAATCGATACAGCTTGCTGCGAATTTGTCGGTCCCCAGCTTGTTCGCTACCGTTTGACTTGCTTTTTCGTCTATGGTATTCTTTTGTTATTTACCGGCCAATTTAAATATAACAGACAGTCGTCATAAAAAATAATGATTGATATTATTGACTTCTTTTAAAATTTTAATGATAATACATGTCTAGTATCTTTTACCGTAAAGTCAAGTAAGGTTAAGCATAAATTTCGTTTCAATATCGTATATGGACAATTTTAATATGTTCAAATATGAGTTTCGTTTCGAACTTTATGTCTATGGGTCGTGCGGGTGTGGTAATACATAATACAGTGTATTAAATTTGTAATTCGTTTCCGCATGTATTTAACTAATGAAAAAGCGTCTCGTATAACAAAAGAGTACCTTTTAATTTTTTTACTTTATCATAAAAAATACTGTCGTTATTTCTTTATGGCCGATTAATTTATTCCAATAATTTTATGGTAATTATAATTTATCTCATGTTTCACTGTGAAGACATCCCATTAAGAAACAATGGTCACCCGAAATACAAGCAAAAATCCGTACTTAATTGGCTTTCCAAACTATGTAGTTTTTGTAAGTTTTTACTGGTGGTAGAGCTTTGTGCAAGCTCGTCTGGGTAGGTACCACCCACTTATCAGTCATTCTGCCGCAAAACAGCAGTACTTGGTATTGTTGTGTTCCGGTTTGAAGGATGAGTGAGCCAGTGTAATTACAGGCACAAGGTACATAAGATCGTAGTTCCCAAGGTTGGTGGCGCATTGGCGATTTAAGCGATGGGCAACATTTCTTACAATGCCAATGTCTAAGAGCGTTGGTGACCACTTACCATCAGGTGGCCCATATGCTCGTCCATCTTCCTATTCTATATAAAAAAAAAAAGTTATGAAACAAATTTTTTTTTTACTATAGACCGGGGAGAACATCTATGAAGTAAATTATCTTTATATTTAATTAAGATTTTTTTTTCATCTATGTAAAATGTAAGCGTTGTTTCTTAATATAATTGAGGTAACTGGTTCATAGCATATAGTCTGGTTCATTTCAATCGAAATAAATATAATTTTGTTTATAATTTAACTAGTATATTATATGCTTCTACATGTTCTAAACCTTCTGCAAAAAGTGACTTAAAACCTTTGCCCAGCTGTAGGTGTAGAACCTTTATGGGCTATAACTTTAACGACATACGCAATTACCAAAATATTGTTTTTATTATTTCGGACTAAACATAAATGGGAATCATGATGATAATTCGTGGCTAGTACGATGAGTCAGAGGAAAGCTTTGGCAATGATTATTGCTCATGTTTATCGCCTTCACGATCGTGGAGAGTCATCGATCGTGTTTCTCCGTCTCCTGACGCATGCCATCTATTTCCAGCCCGGGCAGTGCACTGCTTGTGTATTTGTCTTGTTTGAAAAGGTCTTTTTTGGGTGTTTACTTTTTTAACATTGTAAGCAATTTTATTTCATATGGGTTATGGATATATCAATTAACAAGATATAATATAATCTTCGAATTGAACTATCAAAACTCCTTTCAAAATATGTATAAAGTAATAAGATGTTAATAATTTAAATAAAACTAAAATAGTCAATATTTAATTATATAATGTTTTATTATGACTATAAATCTAAGGAATCAAGGTCAATTTAATTAATATTTCCACGTACAACATCTCACAAATTATTGCAATGGATGTCAAAATGAGGATTAATTAATTTAGAATAAATGCGAGAGAATAAATGTGGTATTTTGGCCAAGTCACAGGCGCAGACGCATGGCTGCATACCTATCACCGCCCACGCAAAGCTCCGGACGAAACAAAACGATTCGTGCTCGTCAGTTTACTCCCAGTCTCGACTAAAGCAACTTCTCGCACAATACATAAACAATTTGAGGAAAAATATAATTATTTCCACTTGGAATCGTGCGTGTAGTGAAAAGTTTTTTCTATTCAAGAAGGTAAAAATATTTCATTTTCCGGTTCATTTTTATTTATCTTTTTCCGTCTCAATTTTTTTTATTTTGTTGCACATTAAATATTCCATTGCCAACAATAAATACTTTATTGCAATAATAGATAGCATATTAGTAAAATGTTTGAAAATTTTAACAAAATATTTTTTAACGCCATAAATCAACTTTAGTCAACATAAAAAGCTAGTGATTTTAACATGATATTTTCTTCTATTCAAATGATGTATGTTGATAATAACCATTTATCAACATTAAATTTAATGATAGATACGTTTATTTAAATTTTTAGAAGTCAATAAATTATTGAAGATTACTTGAAAAACAGAGTCACGTATTGTTTAGTATGGATAAATTAATTGTTGAATTCTAGAGCAACGGGCCTGCCCTGAAAATTTTAACAAAGCAAATTTTAATGCCGTTCAAACATCATGCCCCTGGCCTCACGCCAACTGCTGCTATTAATTTCTATCAAACTAGAAATTTTCATACTTTAGGCCCGTCGTTATTAGCACTTTATCAAAATTTTTAACTAGAAAAAAGTGTTGAAACATGAATAATGACCATTATTTGTTGCAATTAGTACTTACTTTATAAGTTAGTTTAAGAACTATCATATAAAGCCAGTCAAACATTGGAGCTTACATAAAAGCATTTCCTTTTATTCTAGGAATTACTTCACCTATTTCAAAACAAAAATTTACTACAATGTCTGAAAGCAAGACTCTGGAAGCTGGTCAGCAGCTCGTTAAGAAAACTATGGATGAATTAATTCAACAAAAACAAACAACTGAAAAAGTAACGATCCAGGCTAGACAAGAGTTCCGTGAACACTACCAAGAAAGTTACGAAGAGGAATTTGAGGAGGAAACTTTCATTGATCAATATGGAAATGAAACCACGAAGAGAGTAGAGTCTAGCAGCGAAAGCAAGGAGCATTCTAGAAGCGCTGACGTAAAAGTAAAAGCAACTGGCCTGAATGCAGAACAAGTAAAAGCCCTAACAGACTGCGCGAACGAAGCTGGGCAATTAGCGCTTGACTCCAAGTCTGCCAACTAAACAATGTAATAATATAATTAATTAAATACGTCGAATAAAGTATATATAACGATTAGTATTATATTCTAAGAAAAAAACGCTCCAAAATTTACGATCTATAAATATCCAAGGACTACAAAGGTTGTTCGAGATACATGATATCCCTTTAAATTACATTTTTGATACTAAGTCCTTTATTCAGAATACTTATTAATTTAAGATGATAGCCATATTCATATTTAAACTTTCATCAATTTGTTCCAGGTGTCCTTTGATTGTGCGTGAGGTGTTCTCAAAAAGTGATAAAGACTGTTTCCAGTGTTCCTTACTATATATTATTATCTACATAAAATTAAGTTTAAATTTGTAATATATTCAATAAATATATAAAAAAGCAAAATTGTTTATTAAAGTGTTGTGTGTGTTTTCAAATCAGTTTCATCCTTACATGATATAGTTCGTTATATTTCAAAATGGAGGAGGAAGACGACGAAAGAAAGGGCCGCAGACCCAAACTCGCAGCTTTTAGTTCTTTAAACGCTCGCATTGTCCATTCCTCTCTTGAGGAAGGTTTCGTTCGGCAGCAAATTTCATCCGAGTCGAATGACATTAATACAATGTCTAGTATCTCAACAGCACAATTTAGCGATAGAAGTTTTGTGTCTAAAGCGAGTACATTTTCGCGAAGTGGCACTTCGAGCTCTAGTCAAGAAGAATGTGAGGTGGCTCAAACAACGGTTACGAGTGGCCAATATTTGGCTGCTGCTCGGGTCGAAACAGCTCGATCGATGGAAAGCCTTCGGCCCAGCAAGGACACTTCGCCGGCGCGCCCTGCGAGCTCATGTACGTCTGTTCGCGTTCATCGAAGTTCATTTTTAACAGCAAGCGAACGTGATGTAAGAGAGACGCGGGGCGCGCCAGCACGGAGAGCTTTGTCGGGTGAGGATATGGGTAACTCAGCTGAAAAACGAAGAGGTCTATTTGCAAGCACTGAACGCCGGGCATTACAACAACTGAGCTTACCGCCTCCAGATCGCCGTTTAACAATTTTAAGCCCACATAGTCCAATGGCATCAGCTGAGTTACAATGGCCTATTCCATCCGGTATTCGCGGAAGACGAAAGAAAGGAATGGTCCTCCCGAAATTAATTCTACCCCGCAGTGACTCTGATGGCTCGGATGTATTTTTTGAAAGGTGCTTTTTTACTTTATATATAATTTAATAGTTATTCATTAGTATGTCACTATTTATTACTTTAAAAATAACTTTAAGCAAGAATTGACACGTAAAACATTGATTTTTACATATGTATAATGTATACGTGTCGTTAACAATAAACATTTGGTAATTTTTAAATAGCATTAATAGCAAAATGAACATTCGAGCGGACGCGGTAGTTAAAATAAAAATAAACTGTAATCGTACAAACCAAATGTTAATTTCTTCTAGAACAACACGTGATTTGCTCAATTTGCGTCAATACTAAAACTACGAATTGCAAACTTCTCTCAAAACAACTGTTTCATTTTATTGAACTTGTTTTTACCTTCGATTTAATTAGACATCAAACGAAACCGTTATATATTTTTTGAAACATTTTATTGAACGTCATAAATTAGTTAAATATACAAGATATTTTCCTTTACTTACATGTTACATTAGAGATTTATTTTGTCAGGGCTATTTTTGTCATCGTAAAGTAAGAGAAGCGGTGACGCAAATGAGGTCAAATTTACCAATATTTTTTAACCAAGAAACACTGCAAAACAATTCTAAAATTGTCCTTGCATTAAATGTTTGTACAGCCGAAAGTTGGATCTTCTCCAAGTATGCTTACATTGTAGATCATAAGTGATCAGTCAAAGGAATCTTTCACTTCGTTATAAATAGCTTTCGTCGCAATGCTCCCGTTAAGCAAAATACGAAACGAAAATAGGTTTTAATTGTATCAATGTTACTTCTCCTTAAACTTTATTGTTTGACGAAAATAATCGTTTTAATAAAATGAGATCTCTTGATCTTGATGACTACTAAACACAGCTTAGCTTGTTTCGTTTATTATTTATATTTAAACTTATAAAAAAATACAGTTTCAAAAAATAAATTGCTAATGATTATATATTCTTTTGTGTTAATTATATTTGAACTTTCAATCAGTTTGTCAACTCAGAAAAGTCAGAAAAGTTACACATAATACACTATTATCTCGAAAAATAAAAGGGTACAACGCTGATAGTCAAAATACCGTACCAATAGATCCAATATCCGTATCTTTATCCTGCTTTATGTTCACGAAAAAGGTTGTTAGCATAAGTTTATAACACAAAATTTATTCCAGTTGACAGCATAACAGCCGTTTTTAGCTTTAATTTTATTGATACCACTGATAATTCATATCTCATGTGTAATAACGGTAATAATTTAGTAAATATACACATATCCAATGAATCAATCTTGTTATCTATGAGTCAATGCTGACTTGTTACATATAAACACTCGTACTTGTAACGAGATTTACATTCGACAATTTCTATATCTGTTCACCTTTCAGATAGTAGCTGATTAATGTTTATCAATTTATGTTGTATTAAATGTAAGCGAATATAGTTTTTGAGGATTATTAGACAGATATTCTGAAAGTAAATTAATTGATCAAAGTTACTTCGACATTTGATTAGATATATTTAATAAAATATATTTTATTTTATTTAGTGTTTTCGATTGCACATTTTTAATCTTTAAAACTGATTCTATATAATATATCTAATAGTATAATTATGTATTTCAGTCGAGACATAGTAACAGCATAGAATATAATAATACTAGTTTGCAGTGTTTACAATACCATTTGTCTTGCGCCTGAAGGATTCGGTCGTGTAGAATTGCCATTTCATCGAATTATAAGATTGAAGGAATATAAAGTGCACCTTTGTTTGCACATACTTGTGCACTGTGATATTTCGTGCGCAGTTAGCTAGTCTTCACTGAGCTCTGTGTCCGAAATTCTTGAGGATATCGTCATTTTATTTTAGTTTACGAACGAACGAAAATTAAATAGATTTTTTTATTTAATCGCTATTAAAAATTTGAGAAAAACATAATATGTCGAATAATTTTTCTACTCTTGTTTCCACTTTATTTTATTGATATATCTCATCAATAACTATTAAACAAAAGGCTGAAGAAACTCCTGAACTTAGTTTTAGTACCTCAATAATAATATCCTTGGACATTATTCACACACGGCCATCAGATCCCAAGCTAAGCAGAGCTTGTACTATGGAAACCAGATAACTGATATACTACAGATATTACTTTTCTTCTGTAAATACATACTTATATAGATAATTACACCCAGACTCAGGACAAACAGACATTTTCATGCACACAAATGTCCGTCCTGGGTGGGAATCGAACCCACAACCTTCGGCGTGAAAGGCAAGTATCTGCCAACCACGCCAAGCGGCCCGACCCGACTTTGGTCTCTGCTTTGTTTATATTTAGACATAATATGCTTAGTTTTAGTAAAGTGTACATATTTAATTACTCTTACTCTACTTTCATTCGTGAAAGCAAAGTACATTTGGTTTCAGTTTGTTTAAAAACTAACGTTTGAGTTTTCTGGTTTGTTTGTGAACTTCAGAATTCGTTTATGCACGCCGATGTTTTGGTTACAAGCAAATTGGATAGAATATAATATCTTAAAACAAGTGAAGGTTTTCATTTATGGTGAGCTCAGTACAGGCCTTTGAGCGCGGACTATTCACTTGTTAGCTTATTTCATCGTCAAGCATCAATGCTTTATATTAAATAATGAGTTATCTGACGTAATAACCTAAATTGTACAAGTAACAAGTAACACAAAAAATATATATAAAATATAATAAAAATATAAAAGCATACGATATCTAATCATTAGCCAAGTCTTTTATTGTTTGCTTAATTTATAAATCTTATAAAAGTAATAATGGCAAAATAATACAAAAAATGGGCATAAGGACATTGCATTCTTCGATCGTAAGAAAATTGACACAATAGTATGTAGTACATAGATATATGTCTAAATGTATATCAAATATTACAAACCTTTCTTGCAATTTATATAAAAGCTAATGTAAAATTTAAAACAGGACTTTATAATATTTTAGATAGCTACAAGATCCCAATGAATAAAAGGTCGCAGGAGTTCCGAAGGTTAAGTAATATGGGATTAAATCCGGGCAAGCACCACTAAGTTTTAATTATATTTATAGTTCATCTCGTACTCGGCGGCGACTGAAAATATCGTGAGATATCGTACATGCAAGTTGCATGTAACTACGAGTACTATCCATGACTGGAACTGCGTGTTGGAATCTTGTCCAGCATTGGAACATTAATATAATCATAATCATGATTTCATCCACGGCGGCCAATCTCAAGGGAGAGAGAGAGAGATGATAGTGTACAAGTGTGTGCGCAATCACAGGTGCACTCTCTAGTCCCTAACTCTCATAATCCGATGGGATAGCAATCCAACACGACCGGAAAGAGTTCAGGCGCAGGACCAACGGCTTTACGTGCTTTCCGAGGCACGGGAAAATTTCACACTTGCAACTTCAGATTCCAGGCTGTTGCTGAGAATTCCGACAGAAAAACTCAGTAACTTTTTACTGGCCCGACCTGGGATTTGAACCCAGGACCACTGGGTATGCGGCATACATTTAGCCACTACACCAACGAGGCAGTCTATAGATATATACATAGTACTTAAACTATTTACTTAATCATGTTAAGCAAATATTCCTATAAATTAATGACAAATTCATGGATGCTTGAAATTATATTACCATGTTGCATCAAACGTTTTAATATTCAATAATAATGAAATTAGAGCAGAGAGAGACTTCGTGCCACGTGAACTATATATAATTATGTACATATATTTATGATGATAGAAGCTATCATGTTTGTACAGTTGTTCACTAGTAAATACTGAAATGTACTGGTTGGTGCAACAGAAATAGCACCGTACCTTAATGGCGTGATAACTTAGGCATGTAATATTGGTTTTTGTACGAAAGTTATTGTCATTACACACATACATACATATATACATACATACATACATACATGTATGGTAATTATATTATATACCATATTGTAAAACGTTTTTTGCTTACGAACAGTAGATTTGCTTATAATAATTGCGGATCAGAAGGTTCCGAAAAAAGGAAACTATGAACAAATTTTTCAATAAAAATTATACTATCCACTATCCGCAACAAAATCGAATCTTTTTTGAAATATATTAACCAAGCTACAGGTAATTTCAATATTATTAAAATTATTTTTTTAACCAATTGGAACCACTATTTTTTCTTTATGAGCATGTTTATTACGCCTAAGAGCTTGTAACAAATATGCTACTTTAATGTAATAGAACCGAACCACATGTACAAATAAACTATTGTAAAATATTTGCAAGTCCTATTTGACAAATTACTTATTTTTTCAAATCGTTAATATCACGTTCCCGAGAAAAACTGTTGTAGTGGATTTCACTTTCATCTAAATTAAAATTGTGTATCAAAAATATTTAATTTAAAGGTGTAGGTCGTTTAAAAATATTGAGCTGAAAATATTTCTTCAGTTAGTTGATTGCTTTTTTGTTAGGCGTGATTGGGAATCTAAGTTGAAAATATTGGATTGAATTTTTCGTAAGGACGAGAACGACGTGATAAAATTATTAAGAGTAATATATATTTTTATCAACAATATACGATATTTATCGTTTATTTTAATTTCCTTTTAATTTAGTCACTATTGTGAAACGATAAAACTTACTTTAACTGTTTCATGAAATAGACACTTGATTTAATCTACGCATACATTTTTTTATCTTACATTACATAATAGAATATGGTCGTATGTATGAAAATTATTATTATAATTATATCTAAAAATAACAATAATCTTAAGTTTGACATTTTCTCTCGCAGTTTTCTCCGATAACGATATCTTCAGATGAGCTGCCCCGATTAATCTATTTACAGAGCTATGGCATAGGTTATAGGTTATTAATATTATTAAAATCTGACGTGGTTATTGTAATTACTTTAGAAGGGTATTTTCATATAAGTTTGCGTATTAGTAAATAATACAACTACTTATTTAGGTTATGGGATTTTTATTTATACTCATAAATGCTACATATTATTCAATTATGATAGAAAATATTTTATTAGATTAAAATGTGTGTAAAGCTAAATTGCAAATTTTCACTTGATAAAATATTGTATGTATTAAATATGAGGGATCGAAAACATAAAATAAAATAAAATTCTTGATAGAATAAAGTTACGAAATATCCTCTAATTCTATTATTTTTTTAATTTATTTCCACTCGTAATGCTACAGATTGTCGAGACAAAATCTGAATTATTAATTAAGTATATATAAAAAATAATCTAATGATAACATTAGTGATTTTTATGAAAACTTTCCCATTTATATTTATTAAATAGTTAATTATATTATAAACTAATTATATATACGGTTACTTATCTTATACATAAAGTTAATAAATTTGCGTTAGTTTGTAATCAAACGATTTTATGTAATGTCGCTTTTAAGCTGAAGTTCGTAGATCAGACGCGACTAAAATATTATTTATTCATATATCCGACCCAAATTCAAATTACTTCAAATATAGGTCTGTTTCTTGTGACTTTATTAACACTATTACATATTTTAAAAAAATACATTTGTTCTCTCCTAAATCCTATCTGCAGTGTTGCCTTATTGTTCATATAGTTATCTCATGTAACTGAGGTACCACTTCTTTTTTATTTTATCAACTGTGTGCTATGATGTATCTGTGTGCACTTTGTTGGTGATCTAATAAATAAATAAATAAATAAAATAAAACAAAGGTAACAAAATTAAAGTTTTAATTTTTTTTACCAACTAATATTGATATGATGTGTGTACATATGTATATAATTATATATTTTGCTCCAAAACAACGGTAAATCTGTAACATAAACCAACTCATAAATCATCATGACTAACTTAATAACTATGATCTCAATAAATCTCATAGTTTAAACGATAGTAGTAAGTAATCATGATGATCAAATCTAACTACCTATTACAAGGAATGACATAAACTGCTAAATGGAGTCTGAGATTCGATTCTGTGAGAAATACGATTTCTAGTTACTTGATTTATTTTTTGAAACCGTAAATCGAACTTGTAAATTAAAAAACACGTCCCGTTTCATTATAAAAGCCGATAGCATCACTAACGAGTGAAATTGAAATTCGAAGTAATATTACGCCAACAGTTAAATTCTTATTCAACATTTAGTAAATTGCTAGGTGTTGTCCAGCCATAAATGCTGTAGGTATAAATGTTGATAATTCCTATTTTTTCTAACTAGTTAGAGCGATTGAGCTTAAATGATATCCAATTCCATGGCTATTTCCAACGAAAATTATACAACTGTTCAGGTGATATGCACATGTGCCTGTCTGAATGTAATTGCACTTTCTATTTCCTCATTCTAATATAATCCAATAGAACCGCAACCGACACGAAGGGAGACAGTTCAGGCGGAGGATCAATAGCTTAACGTGATTTCCAAGGCACGGGTGTGTTAAAACTGCTAACATCAAAAGCTCGGGCTGCTTGTGTGAATTTCTTGCACGAGCTAGACAGACGAACGAGGGATTGATTTATTTTCATTAAAAACAATAACAACACAACACTTGTTAGAAATTTATGATATATTATGATTAAGTAATTAACAAGTAAAATTGAAAACGAATCGATAAAAAGAATCTAAGAACTACTAATTTTTTTAAATGTTCAATTAAGTTTACAAGTCGTTCGTGGTTAACATTGGAGAAAAACATCGTGAGAAAACGATCATATGTTATAAGAAATCAATATTCACCAATCAGGTGTACTGCATAATGGTAGATTAAACATAGCAGAAGAATTTACTTACATTTATAATTTAAAAATACACACTTTTTTTTTAAACTTATATTTATTCATCGTGAAATAGGATGAGGTACTATTATAAATTATTATTATAAAAACATTTCGAAAATATAATTTAACTATATTATAAAGATTAATATTATTATAATAAAATTCTAAGAATCTTTTTGTTCTGTAGCGTTTTATTCAACATAAGTAGAATATATACGCCATTGAATTTCATCCCTCTTGCTCCATAATTGCAGAGCCATTTTTCAATGTAATACCTCTATCCCCGCTTGAGAGAAGCATTACTCAGGTTAGCCAATTATTTAAGAGTACATTTGAACATTTAAAACATTTCCTTTATATATCATATTTTAATTTTATGTCTAAAATAAAAATATTATAATAATGAATAGACCAAATGCTTATGCAGAAATATTAGTAAAGGATTAATTTAAATTAAAAAATAGTTTTAAGTATATAATTTCAAAATAATAAATTATTTTATTACTTTGAACCCACTGAATAAAGGTAATTTAGTTATTCGTGAATATATCCCCAGGCCTCTAGAGAAATTTGGTCGTACATATCAGAAATTGCCGCCTGAAAACTAAATGGAAACATATAATTAAAACCAAATAAGTAATTTGGAATTTGTCATATGAAATTAAAATAAATTCGTATATATAACGTTAGTTATGAAATGCTTAATAGCGTACGCACACATACTGTATTGATATCGGTGCAAAACAGACGTTCTCTGCAAAATGCCCCGGGCTTCATACGTCCGACATGTTTAACTTCCACTGAATTTTCATGTGCTTAATTTGTGTTTATAAATTATCTCATGCTTGACGGTGAAGGAAAACATCATGAGGAAACCTGCATGTGTCTAATTTTACTGAAATTCTGCCACATGTGTATTCCACTAACCCGCATTGGAGCAGCGTGATGGAATAAGCTACAAACCTTCTTCTTTCTTAATAAAAGGAGAAGAGGCCTTAGCCCAACAGTGGGACATTCAGAGGCTGTTACTACTACTAATATCTTATAAAAATCAAATAGATAAAACATATTTTTAAATACTGAAATGTATAGTAATTTTAATAATTATTATTAATACATATTATTCTACACCACATTAGACAAATTAAAAATAAAAATAAATAGAATTATAGAAACATGAATTGCAATATAATAGGCTATTTTATTACGTAGTAGCGATTTCTACTAGACAAACTTTGCATTAGAATTTCTGAAAACTGAAATTGGGTAAGTCAGTGTTATTATAACTATTTACACATACATATAATTAAAGACATAATAATACAAATATAATTTTCTCATGCTAGATAAATATTTAAACATACACAAGCAATAATAAATATATTTAGGCTCACTTTAAACTATTTATAGAAGGATCAAGTAAGAAAATCACCAATTTCAAATCAGTTATACGAGTAACATAAATTTATTTATTTTTTAATATCTTATTTATGTGTTTTCGCCCCCTTGTTGCTTGGTACCATATATGTTTCTGTACCCCTGACAATTTGTATGCAAAATGTCACTATAAAATTCAAACAAATACTATAATACATACAGAATACATTTCAAACGTTTGTACTGTAATATTCTCATTGACACTTACAAAAGATGCTTGAATTACCTTTTTTTTAATATTGTCTCTGTCATTTACAGAAACAAGTTTCGCGTTACTAACAACGCGAAAGACATTTTCTATTTGATCTCACCTATTTTTTTCATATGTAACCGATACTGAGACAAATAGGACTCGTAATAAGGGTGATGGCAATATAAAAAAAAAAACAATTCGACGTCCTCATTAGGTTTTTCATTACAAATAATAAATAATGTTATTTTTTTTCATTTATATGATTTACATTTCATTCCTTTTATTATATTCTTTATTAGTGTTTTCTACACATTACAACTGATAAACTTTATCTATTATCCACATGAAAACATTCAAGACAAGAGTTTTTGTTTAACACAATGATTTATAGCTGCATTTAGCTTTTTTTCCATTGTAGTAGAAGTATAAATTGTGTTATTAAATAGTATATTTGTCTTTTTATTTTCTGTATATAATTCCATTTACAAAACATACTCTTTTAATAAATAGTATACGTATCTCGTGTTCAAAGAAATCTGCCAATACCACAGTAGTGATTCAGTAGTGATTAGATTCAGTAGTTTGTCGATTGAATAATATTGAAAAATTTAATGAAAATGAAAAACGCCGTCATATGTTGATTCTGTATCAGTAAGTAAACAAGCCTGACTCGGGGCAGTATCACATGTCCGTTGAAAAAACTTTATTAAAATAACACGATGCAAAAACTAGTATGTTTTCTGAACAAATATTTTAGGAAGAAAAAATGCTACCTGGGCCTTAAGCTTGCATTGTAAGAAATATAAATTACTAATGCTTACATGATCTAAGATGTTATGTTCTTTGCCATATACTAACTTAAGTCACCCTACAAATAGAATACAATAGGACAATGTGTTAACAGTTTTTGATGGTATCATGAGTATTATTTCAGAAGTTGGTACTACAGAAAATCTTACAATTAGTAAAATCTAAAAAAGAAATCAGAATAAATGAAGCAAGAATTATAAGAACGGAAAGATGATGTATTTCTGCATTGATTAAATAAACCTTTCATAAAAACGATGTACTTCAGTGAACAATACTTGAACCATTGGCTATGAGTAAAGCTCAGTAGTCAAGAAAATGGAAAAATACTGATCACGTTTTCTACATTTATAGGACATTGTTAGGAAAAATTGTAACGGAATTCTAGCACTAAAAGCTTAACATTAAATTAATTAATATTAGTGAGGCGCATATAGACACAAATGAATAGCCTCAGGTTTTAGCATAGATTTTAAGGCTGTAATTATGAATGCTCCCCTCTGAGCGCTGCGTGAGACGGGACTGTGAAATTCATGAATATTTTAGCTCTCTTACCTATTTTTTTCGGAACATGCACAAGGGACAATTTTGAGCTAGAATACAAGTCAGGAAATCTTTACTGAAAGTATTATTTCTTCGTCGTGTTTTTTCTACAAACTATAGTTTCTGTTCAATAATTTATGTTCAATACGACACTACTCTCGTTTGACCCCATACGGATGATAAACAAAATACTCTAATTTATGAAATCAATGTACATTTTAACTTAGCCACCAGATGTGTAGTTATATAAAATAGCACATGTCTTTCAGATCAAAAGAGTGAAACTTTTACACGTAGTACCAATTATTTATTGCGTGATAATATTATAAAATGAATGCACTAATTCAGAGAAATATGAAGTTTCTCATTTGTTAAAGGTTTATTGTATTAATTATGATGAAAATGACATTAATGAAAAAAACGAAACCTTCTAAGATATAGATATACATATATATAAACAGCTTGTCAATATTTTTAAAAATACCCGCACTACATAGAAACCGTAAGAAAACCAGGTCAAACCAAAAATACAAGTACATGAAAAATTCCTAATATTACACAGACTACTTCGATTAGGAACATGCTCCACTTAAATTAATGATGTGTATCTTACACACCACCATGTTTCGTGAATATTTTATTTCATAAATTACTAGAAATAAGAAAAATAAAAGAAGGAATCGAAAAATAAATTCAGCAATATTTTTATAATGATATAGAATATTTCTATCAATTGGCCAAACCGATTCGTATGACGCCAAAAGACATAACCCTCTCCGATATTCCCTCTCGACCGCCGCACCCTAACCCTTGTATATGCATCGCATGTATATCGTGTAGTTTGCTATACATATATTATTACAATAATAATAAAGTTGATATATATTTTAATAACGAAGCTATTACATATGTTTTTTATTTGATGTTGTAAGATTATAAATTATTTCAATAGAAATCAATACCGATGTTTCATATCTGCTGAACATCACGTTAAAGCCAATTTTTTTTAAAGTATATTATTATCAATTAGCTTACGTATATACTATTATCAATTAGCTTAATTTTTTTTATTCTTTTTGAATATATATCGACACTGAAAAAAGTGACAAAAACCCGACTGTTCTCATAATTTCATTAGAAAAAGTTGGAGAAAACCGACATTATACGACGTAACTTTCAATTAAATTACTTTGCTTTTACAAAAATTTATAACATCGTTATTGAATATTTGATGCTACAAAAGATTTACTTTTCACTTCAACAAATTAACTTTTAGTACATAATTTTGTATTTGAATATATTTACGACTTTTTGTAAATATAAATCATTACTAGTAACAGCCTTTTAGCCAGCCAGACCTTTTAACGTCATCATAGCCCAGGGGTGGGGCTTTTTTTATAGTATAGGAAGGTGAACGAACATATGGGCCATCTGATGGTAAGTGGTCATCAACGCCCATAGACATTGGCATTGTAATTAATGTTAACCATCGCTTATGCGCCATCAACCTTGGGAACTAAGATGTTATGTGCCTTGTGTCTGTAATTACACTGGCTCACTCACCCTTCAAACCGGAACACAACAGTACTAAGTACTGCTGTTTCACGGTAGAATATTTTATGAGTAGGTGGTACCTACCCAGAAGAGCTTGCACAAAGCCCTACCAGTAATTTTACAGGCTTTTACTTTTTACCTCATTTTTTGTTAAAACAATGTACTATAATTAATTAATTTGTTTTTTTTTTTTCTTTTACAGGTAAGTGGAATGTGAACGTGCAAACACCAAAAAATATAAGATTGACACAATACGCTCAGAGAAGTGAAATTATTTTAATGAATATTAAATTTATTTACATACAAAAAAAATCAGATATCAAATAATTCGTTCTTTATGGAACGCAATATAAACGAAAACGAATGTTTTATCTACTTTAGTAATGTCAACAATACGTGTTTTCAATACGAGAAAAGAAAGACTGTTTGTAATCCTTTTCGAAATATAAGTATAACAATAAGATTAAAACATAAAAATAGAACTAAACGATAGAGATGATTTTCTAAGTAAACTCTATCCTTTGAAGAAATAAATTTACAGCCTGTAAGTAGCCACTGTGAATGTTGAATTGAATTTATTCTGAGACCAACCATTTTCTTATTCTTATTCTTTATATATTTCTTTGTATTACTATTTGATACTGAAAAATATAAGAGGATTGTCTTGAATACCTTCTGGGTGTTTTAATATTTAATTCTCGTTTCTCATTTCAATTTTTAGAAATTTATAAATCGGTATAACATAATAATATTATATAAAATCCTTTTACATATTATATATTATATAGCTTCAAATTTTATTTAACTTTCATTGTGGAAATTCACTAAAATTTAAACCTTTGTCGCAATATACTAAGACCTAATGCTCATAATGAAACTAGCTCAACGGTTGATGGGTCGTCTAATGATAATCGAAGAATTAATTCCGACCTTTTGGGTTATGGCCGTACACACACATCTTATAACAAGTTCAACACTTAGTTAGATGGAAAATAAGTAAATTATTAATAACTTTACGAAGTTTATTGGATTATTATTAAATAAAAACAATATTATAACAGTTGTTACTAATATTTTCATTACATTTTTAAGAAAAGTATATAACAATAATTTTAGAAAAGTTACACACAAGCTGCGATCACACGAGCTGACAATAATCGATGAACGGATAAATAAAAAGCAATTTGAATCGTCTCCCTATTTTATAGAAGAACATATGTTGGTAATCTAAAATAGAACCGCGTGATCACGCGAGAAATAACACAGAAAATTACAATAGAATTCTCACTGTCTCAAATTGATGTAATCTAACCAAAAAATCACCATTATAAGATGACATTAATAAATTAAATAATATATTGAATATATGATAGACCTTTAAAAAAAGTGAGTTTTAAACCCAAATTCGATTAGAATTTGAGAATGTGGTATACTGGTATACATGTACGTACATAAATACATACTGCAGAGGTTTATTTGAATGCAATGTGCTTCTACAAAGCAAATTCCCTAGTTTTTTATTAGATACCTAAAATGGATCGTAGACGTATGCTGACTTTTCTCTTACTTAAAATTATGAAATAAATAAGAATACTTAAAAATATATCTATACTATTTTTTTTTTGCGAAAGTCTGTTACGCTTACACGACTAGAATACAACGATTTTGATGAAATTTAGTACGAAGCAAGGTTGAACTACGAGGAACGGCATTGATTTTTTTAATAACAACCAGTACCAACATCTCCCTTCCCCCTTACCTAACATGCGGGCGAAGCCGAGGATGAATGCTAGTATTTAATAAAATCGAAACGAAAAACAATTTTACTACTAAATTCGTTTTATCATTTTATTTACTATTCATTAAATTTAATTTATGCTTAACCAAATTTCAATCACATTTATTCATGGCTATACCATATCATTAATTAAAATTTCGCGTGGTTTTCGCTATTGTTCTAATATAATTTGAATAAATTTTAGTAAAGTTTCTGAACGATTACTTAACTTAATCTTGAAATGGTGTGCGAAACTCAAATTGAGGGACCCATCAAGCTTTGAATTTCTCTTATCGAGCCAGTGAACTCATACGCTTGTTACGTCATGAAAGTTTGTCCTTTTATTTTTAGATTTAATATGACAATGTTTAATATGGGTAAAATGTATGTTGTTTAAATTAATACTGATTTTCTTCTGAATTTATACATACGTAATATAAGCACGATAAATAAACATTATTTCCACTACATGGTTTTGACAAGAACAACAAAAAAATATTGAATATATGTATAAGTTATTACTTGGTGGTAAGGCTTTTTGCAAAACCATCTGGCCACCATTTCTACCGCCAAACAGCAGTACTTACTTCTGTATCTATAGGCACGAGGGACATAATATCTTAGTTTCAAACGTTCGTGGTGTTCAGGCGATTAACAATTTATATTTCTTATCGAGTTATTATTAAAATCGGTCAGAAGGAAATCATCAATTTAGCAAATATTACGTATATTGGGTCTGGTTGCATCTTCTTCTTCTGCTTCGTCGACACTCTTGTCAGAGCGGTCGTGATCGCCATGAAGTAATCTTGCACCCACCAACTGCACCGACATTCCAGTCCTCAAGCGCAATGCGCATTACCAGTTCTATGTAAGCATTGAACAAAAGCGGTGTTATTATGCATCCTTCGCGGACTCCAGCGCTGGGATTAAAGTCTTCAGATAAAAACTTAACCGTCCACACAGATGCAGCCCCATCTTCGTAAAGACGCCTAAGAAGATGGACTAAGTGTTTCGGTGTACCCATGTCCAGTAACACCCTCCATAGTTTAGGCCATTTTATTGAGTCAACAAAGCAAATATAAGTAGGCTTGTTAAACTCTCGTGTCTTCTCTATTATCTGGCGATCAATGAGGATCTGCTCACGTGTACCCCTTCCTTTTACAAAACCGGCTTGTTCTGGTGCAATTTCCTTGGACAGAAAGTTCTTCAGTCGTTTATTGAGTATGTTTAGCAGGATTTTACTAGCATGAGATATGAGGGCTATAAGGCGGTAGTTGCTACACTTCTTAGTTGAACCCTTTTTGTGCAGAGGAATGAAAACAGTGTGAGACCATTCTGTTGGCCGTGTTCGTGAATGTCATATCTTGTTGCATATGCTGTGGAAGATATTGACACCTATGTCGCCTAAGGAACTCTAACTATTAGAGTTTCGATCGGTATAGCATTTCTTCCTATGACTTTTCTCTTCTTTAGATGCATAATGGCGGCTTTAACTTCCGATCGAAGAATGTCTGTCTCTTGGTTTTCATTTTCGGGCTCTGTATCAGGAAAGTTTTTCGACTGGTTGTCCTGGAGCAAAGACTGGCAGTATCTCTTCCAAACGTCAGTTATGTGGTTTAGCTCATTGACTACTCTACCATTACTATCTTCAATGGCCCAGGTCTTGGAAGAAAGTGTCTTTGTGATGGATCAAATTTTATGGTAGAGGTCCCTGGACTCGTGTCTATTTGCATGAGCATCGATTTCCTCACATATTTTGCAAAGATAGGCATTATAATCCTTCCCGCATCCTGCTTGAATTTGTGCTGACAGTTTGTTCAAGTCACTATCGCCTGCACCTGTTGACTTTAGCGTACGCCTCCGTTCGACTAGTTCTAAGGTATTATCTGAAATCCAGTGTTGTCGCTTGCAGTTGATGATTCCGAGACCGAAGCAGACTCTATTATTAGTTTTTTGGTTCGGTCTCACAATCTTTCAGGCGTCTCCGCTGTAAAGTCTGCATTAGCCCACTCCATCCAGTTCCGTTTTGCAGCAGCGTAAAACTCTGGTTGCATACACAAATAAAAAATAAAAAAACTTGAAATTATAGCTTTAAGTTTTAAAAAAATATTAGGACAATCAACGTTATCGACACAATCGTTTCACCAATGACCAATTTTACGTATTTGATGACAGTATTGCATATCCATGATAGTTATTAACCACACTGTATAATACCAAATTGTATTATTATTGTTGTTTTTATTTATTTCCGTGTCGTGTCTATCTTTATCTTCCTCTTTATAAATTTATTTGTACTTTTTTTTTTATTAGTTTATGCTTGCATCACGCGCGTAATGCTCAATTAAATAGATCACTCAAAGTTTTATAAGTGTATATAATAAAATTTAAGAAAGATGTAGAGCGTACTCTAAATCAAAATTACAACCCGAAAATAAAACACTAGCGGGCTATAGCTATTTACTCTATAAACCTGGACGTTTTGTATAGTAACAATATTTATTGTTAAGAAATATTTTTAAAACAAGCTATTGTTTCATCTATGGCCTAAAACAAACAAAATTCAATGTAAAACTATTTTCAATTTTGTATTGTCACGAATATCAAAGTATGTGCAAAATTCAATACAATCAGTTGAGTTGTACTGTTTTAAAATTCATCTGCATCATTAAACGCACACATACTAACATAATACATAATATAAAGTTAATTAAAAAATATATAAAAAACGAGCGATTTTTTGGTCTAAATAGACTTTTATCAACGTCATTTTTCGCTAATACCCTTACCGCAAGACTGTAAATTTAACTGTCAGACTCTTATTATGTTTACGAATGAAACGCTTCCAGACTGACAGTAAATAAAACTTTGAAAAGGATAAAATATTTTAGTAATATTTTTCGTATAAATTTAAAATTACATATATATAGTTGGAATTTTAAATTCACAATATATATTTATATAATTGACTTTAAGGTTTGCCAATATGGCACAGAATATATCTTAATATCACGTGCGATGGAGAAAAAACGAAGGAGGTTTACTAATTAAAATATTTTCAACCTGCAGCTATTCATAAAGCTTAGATATTCAATATTGAACTCAAATACATAACCTTAAGACCTAGAGTTTATTGTAACCAATGGCAGTCCGATGAAACTTTTTCTTCATAATAAGGTTAATTAAAGTTTTGTTTTGATTAACACTTAAATTGCTACGAAATTTATATAAAAATTGATACAAATATCAACTTATAATAGGTTATTGTTACACGACGCATATAGAAACTAGAGTATGTTTATATGCTGCCAATTTTTTGGGTATAGCTTATTAGTCAGTCCGAGTGGTTTCCAAGCGAACGCTGCCAAAACTATAACGAATACTTCTGATTCCTAGATTCTCCAAAATGTCTACTGAATAGTCCATCAATAGTTTAACCATCTTTAATATATATCTAACCATATGTGAATTAGTTTTCTGTAATGTAATATTTTTTGTATAAGTTATAAACTTTTATAATAAATTACAAAAACCCTGCAGACTAATTATCATGGCAATCAGTTGAACGCTATTGAAGTTGATGCGCCTCAGTGCTATCTAACGGTGATTTACAACAATGTAGATAATATAAAAACCATCTCCATGAAAAATTACATGTATGTATAAATTATACATGTTATATAATATGTTATATAACTTTCATGTAAATCGGTTTACTAATACCATTTTTTAAACATTCAATTATAAATCCTAAAAGATATGATAGGTAAGAAATAAATACTTATCCATAAATTGTGAACGATGTTCTGTAAAACTAGACTTTTTATTTCAATAATTGGAATATTTCGATAGAATATCGGATATCGTGATAAAATGAACATGAATTATTTTCAATTTTATAAACAAAAAATTGAATCGGAAATTTGGAATCTGAATATTTGTTTTCCCTTGCATGTTATACTTATTTATGTATAAAATGCTTATTTAGCCGTATGTTTACTGAGTACAAAAAATGGATTTGAAAGTCGTAATATAGTGACAGTTACACAAATAAATAGCCAAGCTTAAGATATGACTTTATAATACATGGTAATAAAATTATCAACAACCACTTCTAACTTCTATACTATTCTTCTATCTTGACTCAATACCCATTTAAGCTTACATGACTTCGAAATATATAATTTTGAAACACGACATTTAAAAAAAAAGGTTAACTAACGTTATCATTATGAAATAATATAAAATTTTTGCAATAATGAGAACTTGAATTAGCATTTTTCGAGTACAGCACCCAAGGAGCCTTCCAATTAAGCGACGCACTTTTAGCAAACCCCGCGTTATTTGTAGTGGAATCTTTATCCAATTCCTGACTACGCAAACGCATATTTTATAATGAAAATCTCAAAAAAAGACAATGTTTTTTTTTATGTTAATCATTAAGAATTAGTTCACTCACACGGAAACACAAAAATCTAAATTTGTATAACATAAAAGCAAAACATGCGTTGTTATAATTATTTTATTTGACTGAAAATACTTTCAACTATGATATTGCATGGTTACATTTTTTTTGTTAGCATTTTATCAAAAGGCTATAAGATAAAATATTGAAATCCTGAAATTGATGGTTATTGAAAGAATTTATAATAAATAAATATGGAGTAGATCAAGTAAGTGTATAGTATACACGCTAAGCACACTCTATAAAGTGGCGGTGGAGAAGCATTATGATGGCATAAGAAAGCGTTATGTCGTTTGCCGTCACAGCTTATGTGTCGGACTTGATGACTTGTACAGCAGTTATTTTTATAATATATATATATATAACTCTTCAATATATATCAATAAATAAAGATGTAATAAATAATAGAAAAACATGTAAATATTTACTACTGCGCTAGAACTCCTAGATAATGTTCGATTAGTAAGATAAGGTTTGACCTAATGCTTAACCTCACTAGATAACCGCGGTTGCAGACAGGCCGTTAGCGTGACTTAAAACTTACATTATCACAGTAAGCAAATCATAGCAATAATCGGGTGGTAATCGGCGTCGGGGCTAGGTGATTAATCTAACTAATGTACGCTTCTGGTACGCTTCGGCCGCATTTAAAGGTCAAATGGTATAATCGTTTATGTTCTAGTGACAGCCTCATATTACCTAAAGAAATACATGAAAAATATTATTTTAACATTAAACTGTCACGCTCTCTGTTATTAAGTGGAAAGTTTTCCACTCAAATCATAGTTTTAGCTCCAATTTTGTTTTTTCATTGTATGCGCATTTATTGATCTAATCATAATCAATGATACATCATTTGGTTATAAACTATCCCCATGTCTATAAATGCTTTTAAAATAAGTTAACAAGCTTAGAATTTCGAAACCTACCAAACATACCTTACCAAAATTGTTTATGTGGAATTGTTTAAAACAAAAGCAAACTTTTGCATTCAAAGGATGCTCGAAATATATATTCACTAGGTACGCATATAATTTGAATTCGAATAAAATTTAGCTTCGAATTGTTGTTTATGCGTTCGATTAAAAATTATCTTCAATTGAAAACTTTTGTAACGAAATATTTGTAATATTATTAAATTACAAGTACAAAATTTCATTATTATTTTGTATTTTCTTAAACTCAAAAATTACCAAACGGATTTTCATATAGTTTTTACCAGAAAACGTGAAGTGATTTATGATGAAGGTTTAGTGTAATTTGAAACATGATGATGATTGTTGAAATTGACAAAAAAAATCATTACTAGCGTGCGCCGCGTAAGCCAATAGAGTATTCGGATATTTAAAAACATTATATGTAAACCATTATTCTTTCCGTGCGAAGCCGGGACGAGTAGTTAGTAATCTATATAATACATGTAGTATTAATTATTTTAAACTTTTAATTTTGTACATATTTTTAAATATCCTAAATTGTTTCTAATATATATTAATATTATTAATAATCATTTAGAGTTTATTATGTACAAATAGTTCGAATATTAATATATATAAAACAATAAACTTTGATATAACTTAGGATAATTACAGTTGACATCAAACAAATTACAAATGAATATAATATATAATTGTTATACAAAGTCAAAAGTCTTAAACTAAGTATATTTCTATCCTGTATTAAGAGTCTTCATAAAATATTTACATTGCAAGATGAAAATACAACATTCATTTTTATGAATACAAAAGACGAAGCATATATTTCCGCATTTGTGAATGTTTCAAATAACAAAAAAAACCTTAATCATTTATATAGTATATATAGTATCTACCAAGTAAAAGTAGGAGCATAACATTATTATATATAAGGCATGTGTATTTTAAGAAATACTATTGTATATCATATATAGTATATAATTAAACTAAACATGTAAACATAAAGAATATAGAAAGATAAGGTATAAGCAATCTGTGAATACGAAACAGTAGATACAAAATTTAATAGAAACTGTACAGTTGTTAAATATTTAAAATTTATGAATACATACATTTAACAGCATACATATGTAAAATGTCTTTTTGACCTTGATATAATATAACATTGTACTACGCATGTGAATATTAAGTGCGACAGAATATTTTTACAATGAATGTTGTCTTAAGCTTGCTTACGTCACTCAACCATCTGACCTTAGGCTGTAATCAATTAATTATTTACAGGTTCATACCTCTCATAAAGCAAATTTTACAAAAGCAGGTTTCAGGTTTTGCTAATATAAGTTACATACTTATATAATTATTATAATTATTTGTATTTTTATCGGTAAGATTACATAAAAATATAATTATGAGTATGAGAATATATATGCGGAACAGTGATTTAGCTAAATCACTTATTGCAAATGTTTTTAAAATTCTTATTGCAAACATAACATTTATTGCATAATATTATTTTGTTTACTGATTTATAAATTACAAACAATTTAGAAATTATCTAAAAAAAGTTAAATTAACATTAGATATAGATAGACAGACCGGACTTTGGCCATTTTTAAGCGATCAATCTGGTCGACATTGTTCGAAAAAGACTTTTGAAAGGTTGCCGTACAAAGTCCTCGAAAAATGATCGCTTTGACGAGCGGCTTTGATATATTACTGTTGTTTTGTTTTTAGCATTGATACTTCATAAGGATATCGCTATAGCAACAAAAATTATGTTGCTGTATAAGCTATCCGAATTATGCTCTTTCTTAATGTTTGTCTTAATGAGCTTCCTTTAGCCTTAAATGTTTTTATGCTTAATAGACATTATTAGGCCCAAGAAAGCAGTAGCCTCTAGGCTACATTGGCTACGGAGATTGTATTAAGTTTCAGGTCTGCGTAAGTTTCTTTTTCGTTTCTTGAAATTTCGAATTAAGCTCAAGTATTTTATACGCCCCCACACCCATACCTTGGGGTATGGGTGTGGAGTCTTTGCTACAATATCATTTTTAATAATATTTCAATTAAGATTAGATTTTTTTATGATTACAATCTTCAAGAATGTTACGATTACATAAAAAACATAGCTAAAATAAAAAAAAATGTTATTAAATTAAATAATATATCCTTTGTTCCTCGAATATAAATATCCTAAATTTTTAAAAACATAATGCCAATCTATTACTTAACGAATTTAAGGAAAATCGACTCAACACAATAAATTATTAATTGGACGCTACAATATTTAACGACATAATGAAAGTTATTTATCTGCCCCATAAAATACTTGGTATTGACTACTGAACACATACGAGTTTAAATGAAACGTTGACGCATAAAAATGTTTAATTTAGAGGCTTCCTCTAAAGCAAAATTGCTAATCGTTTGTTTGATTTTGCATACATAAATTCAGTTCAAATTTTAAAATAAAGTATAGTGTGTATAGCTCCATTATATATATTATTTGTTTCTTGTATTAGTTGCAACAGCGCTGTTGGTACTACGTTTTTTTTTTTACAATTCTTTGCATTTTTTATTACATTACATAAGAACTTTACTATATTCTTCAGCATAATTTGTAAAATACTTTACTTTTAATTATTATTGTCTAGGTACACTAAAGCGCCATCTATGACACGTAAGAGTATATTTCGTGGTACTCCTGTTTTCAGTAACGCCGTTTCAGCCGCTTCAGCTTGCCAAGAAATGTTCTACGGAACATGTTTAGTTCAGTCACTTAAAAACAGATGGCGCTGTCAAACATTATCTCTTCATATTACATGAAAATATAATAATTATACTCTTATTACCCACATGTAATTTAACATTATAAATAAATAATATTTATGAACTGTATACAAATTTATTAATGTAATTATAAAACGTTTTAATTTTAATAACGGGCTGCAATAAGTTAAAACTATTAATACACCTATATACATACACATATAATACACCTTTAACAAATAAACACAGGTGAATTATTAACAAATGCATATTACATATTCTAGTGAATTTCGTTTTATGAGGATTGTTACTAATCACAATCAAAATAAGAACAACATTTGTGTAGCAAATATTATTTACGCACTCTATGTCATCGGCCGCGCCCCGCCTCCGTTATATTGACGTCACGCGGAGTGACGTCAGAGAACCCACCGCCCTCCTAACCAGTATTTCATAGCCGTAAGCTACCTTTCAATGTTCAGTCTCCTTGTACTCTTCAGCCTTTTCATTATATAAAACAGATTCGTTAACGATCTTAATCCAATTTCAAAGGCTAAGTTGGATT
Source organism: Nymphalis urticae (assembly GCA_905147175.2). Taxonomy (NCBI): domain Eukaryota; kingdom Metazoa; phylum Arthropoda; class Insecta; order Lepidoptera; family Nymphalidae; genus Nymphalis; species Nymphalis urticae. The sequence continues at coordinate 8,171,065 of LR989987.1, read as the reverse complement.
ATTAACGTTTGTGTTTGTAAATATCACACTGGTTAACATAATTATTAGATATTTATCAGGATCTTTTGATTGAATTTATCAAGGTCAATTATTTTTAATACAAGACATCTTAGTGACTGAAATCTTATGCAAACTAGATGATGTTACCGAGCAACCAAAAAATTAAGATATATGAATATTTTTCATATCTATATAAAATAAACCATAAAGAGTACAACATAACTCGCAATATATGCTAGTGAATAAGTATGCATTTTAAGCCACATTAACACTCAAGAATATGTTTTCCGTTTCTTATTCAAACTTTGCCAGCTGTGTGAGTTTTCATCGAAATAGATGAGTAGCTCAAAGGTTGCGCAACTAGAAGCATCATGCAGGAACAAACATTTTTTTTTTTGCTTTTTTTTTATTCTATGACATCACTCGTTGGGTTTGCCGGCGTAGTGGCGACCGCGAACTAGGAGACCATCTAGTATCTAGTTTGTAAGTAGAGCAAGACAGGTCATCGTGGAGATATCTGTGGAGGTCTTAGTCCAGCAGTGAACGTGTTTCGGCTGAGATAATAATAATTATGAAGTTTTAAAGATGAAATAACTACTTTCAAATCATATGTATCAATAAACAATTTGATTTTTTAGGGGTCGCACCAAAACCGATACCGTTAAGTTCATTAAATATCATTTTTAGACCATGGGAAGACTCGTAAGTTTCTTCGTAGGCTTTTATAATATAATAACGATAACTACTGCATTATACCCTCCGCTATATCATGCAGTAGAAAGAGATCTCCCAGGATTCCAGTTTATTGTAGGGGACTCTCGAGGTCTAGGCTTTTTTTTTTTCTTTCTAATCCTCATTTAAATAAACAACTTGCGTTTCTTTTATGTAATAAACAGGAGTTAATATTAATTACTTCAAATAATTTTTACAGAATTTCAGACATATATACATACTGTTAACATTAGAAACGAATAAATCTGTAATGTGTGTATGTCAAAATCCTAAGCTTTAAAATTGTTTGGGTTTTTCTGTCACGTAATTGTGGCCTGGGGCTTGGAACTAAACAGTGCGTTGAATCCCGTCCTGCGGAAAGCACGTACGGACATCATTTGTTTTTTGTCTTCTCTATCTTTCCGATCCTTTCACCTTCTATTGCCTTCCCATCGCATTATAAGAAATATTGAATAAAGATTAAACCTATATTTGCACATACATTGAAACACTATAATGTCTTCCGGCCAGTTTGCTAGTCTCCATTAAATTGAATTGAAAAACTTTTAACTACTCATAATCAGAACTTTTACTGGTAGGGTTATGTGAAAGCTCATTATATAAATAATATATAAATATAATCATTGGATTTTTCTCAATAACAGTCGAAAATAAGGAGGACTTTGTGCAAGCCCATCTGGGTAGGTACCACCCACTCATCAGATATTCTATCGCAAAACAGCAGAACATGGTATTGTTGTGTTTTAGGTGAGTGAGGCAGTGTAATTGCAAGCACAAGGGACATAACATCTTAGTTCCCAAGGTTGGTGGCGCATTGGCGATATAAGCGATGGTTAACATTTCTTTCAATGCCAACTTCTATGGGCTTTGGTGATCACTTACCATTAGATGACCCATTGGTTCGCGTACCTATTCTATAAAACAACAGAAAACTTTATCATATATATTTTGACAAGCCGGTTGGCGTGGTTGGTAGATACTTGCCTATCGCGCCGCAGGTTGTGGCGTCTATTCCCATCCAGGACAGCCATTTGTGTGTATAAACATGTTTGTTTGTCCTGAGTCTGGGTGTAATTATCTATATAAGTATGTATTATTTATAAAAAAAAGTAGTATATATAGTATATCAGTTGTCTGGTTTCCATTGTACGAACTCTGCTTAGTTTGCCTTGTGTAAATAATGTCCCAGGATATTATTATTATATATGATAAAGTTTTCTGTTCTATAAATATCTATTAGTGCACCTCGGTGATAAGACGGACTCGTATGTCGTGACTTCAAACATTTTTCTTTCTAGTAATTTCTTTTTGTACTTAGGATACATAAGATTATCTGATCAATAAATAATAATAATTAAAAAAAAGGAGTTATGTTATACGCATAAATGCAAAATATATTTCCTAATAATCAAGTATTTCTACTCGCATAAAAATCTTTGCAAATACATCCATAACAATCTCGACGCATCATTTGTTTTGTGCTGAAATCACCGCATTCTATAGCTACGTGCGTAGCTTTGCGTAGCATTCGTAGCAATTCGTAACTAAATTACGTCATGTATTACCAATTCGATTAACCACTGTAGTACCTTAATGGAATAATTTATATCGAAAATTGAATAATTATGTTTTGTTTTGTTTTCCAGGTAAACAAATATATGATCTGGTATTTTAACGAAACTATTTTAATGACCGGTAAAATAGTTTACTGTAATCAATTATGTCAATTGAAATAAGAACTTTTTCTTTTGTTTGTAATATTTTTTACGTAAAATACTATACACCTGGAAACTGGAATATATCACGTACAAGCCAATGTGAAATAAAACAATTAAAAAAAATATATCTTAATAACTCAATATTCTCGAAATCGATGAAATATACAAACACGATAATTTATTTAGAGCCTTTTCATTTAGAGTTCAGAAAAGTGTTATCAATAGATATTGAGTACACATTAGCTATTGACTAAACTGTTTACACGTGATGAATGTTAAGTATCGGATTCTATAAAACTGCACCTCAAAAATCGATTTAGTCCCAAAGCGTTGAGGTCTCGAGGTGTAGGGCTCTTTAGATTTTGAGTACAGGGACTTGAGCGCATGCGCCAACGGGGCCTTCTGACGTCAGCCGCCGGGCCGCACCAGTACCCGCGACCGTGCGACCAGTCACGCGCGACTACCGCCCCTCATCTAAACACGAGCTTCCGATCTTAATTCTCAACAATAACAATAAAATACTGATTAAAAAAGGCTAGATAAAAGTATATCCAAATATAATGGCGGCTGTATATGTGATGTGACGTGAATTGCATATTGAATCATATAACCTAAGTATACATTTACGAGTAGTTAACTATATTGTATTAAACATTTAATTTACTTCTTAGACAGTAGCAAATTAGAACGTTGATTAATAAATAATATGAGTAAGTAAAGAAACTGCCAGTAAATGTTTTACTACTGAAAGTAAAGTAAAGCCTCCTCGTCTCTTGAGGAAAAGCTTATTACGAATTAATATGAATAATCTTCAACCTCTTTATTTTATTTGGTGTAATTAAACAGTCTTGCGTGCTGGTATCTTACACAAATTCTAAATATCTTTATAAACCATTTTTTTTTTTATATCTGGAACTCGAAAAAGTAGATAATTTAAAAGTTTATATTTATTCTTGCAAGTGTTAAATTAACATAAAATCATATTAAAAAAAACTACCGACACAGAATTCAAAAGGATAAACTGTTTTCAAATTTAGATTTTGTTTCATTGAACACGATTTTTCTTTGAACTATCTTTTAGTAGGTTTAATTTATTAAATTAAAGATTAGAATCACTTTCAACACAATACTACTTTACCTTTATTACATACATTAATCAATGATGCATATATCAAATTACCATTAAACATAATGAATTGCCAATACTTATAATATTATCTGACCGCAAAATATAAAAAAATATATAATTGATATTCCAAACGCTACTAACTACTACTACTACTATTTAATAATATTTTTGCAAAACTTTTGTCTCAATTCCATTTTTTTTTCTTGTGTAAATTTAATGTTGGTATTAATATAAACGTATTATAAAGATCATAAGTAGAAGTAGTTTCGTTGAAGAAATATTTCATCTTTTAATTAGGGTTTCGTAATTTTTTTACAGACCTATAATCAAACGATAAATGAAAAAATAATTTCATAATATACACGTACTTAAACACACTTATTTTAGCATTATTATTACATATTATATGAAATCTCAATATTACTGTTTTTTTTTGTTTGTTGTTTGTAGTAAATCCTAGAATTTCATGTAAATAAATAATTATTACTACAATAGTTTTATTATATCGAGATGATAATATTTTACAAAGAGATTAGTAGGTACATTTGACCTCTGCTGCACTCTGAGGGTGAAACAATTACTGGGTAAAGCAATATTATCGTTCATTGTTATTCTTAAAAATCGTATAACATAAATAACAATTACTTTTAAGTAGCGTAAGTAAATAAGAATCATTTTCCGATTACTATATTATATACATATGTATTTTAATTTATGTATAAAATTCATACTGGCAACTTGCCGGGTCTTAATTCAATGTTTTATATGTATAGAATGAAAAAGTAACCTCAAATATCATATAATATTTTGAACAAAGCTACAAATATGCCTTTGACCCGAGCTTTGACATGATTCAGGTAACCCTTTTCAAAACTGCTGTCATATTTTGACACATCTCGAATTGATTTGTAAAGGTTAAAAAGAAAAGTTTGATGCGTGTGTATTTCAAATTATTGCTTATATATATACTCATGTAGAAGTAAAATAGGTAGCTTTGTTTGAAGAGAAATCAGGACAGGGACTCATCGCGCTCTCTGAATGCACGACGCAATCTCAGGTATCCAGCTCTTTTGAAAACCTTTTCTAAAAAGCCTTCTTTATGTTAGGCACATACACAATAATCAACAATATTACTTACGTGGAAGTTTTGTGAAAACTAAAATATTATATAGAGAATCAAGCGTCGATTTATATATTACCGGTAGTCTAAAAATTATTTATTGTTTGATTTTGAATTTGAAATGTCTTGATGACTTGAAATAGTGCACAATTTGTATCCAGCATTATGATACCTTTAAGAAGGTTAGACGTACTTATCCATTTAACTGGTTTTTTTCGGGAAGTTAAAAAAATTTAATACAAATAATTAACTTTGAGTACACGATATTCGCTTAAAAAAGTGTGACAAAAATGCGCTATATATACATATGTAACATGAAATCGTAGCTTCCGTCTACTTAGTTTCTTCTCTGAAACGGGAAAATGTACAGTTTGTTCAGGCTTGTAGATAAAAACGTGTATACCATACGAGCGTAGCTTATGTTGCTAATGAGCAGAGTTATGAAGTTATTTTGCTGTATACGTATTATACTGATAATATTATTTGCGTCGCTGATATATTATTTAGATTAAACATTATACACATTAGTTATTAATTTAAACAATATAGAAATATAAATATTTGTTTCAATACTAACTAAACTCATCGTCAATACATACATCTTGCATGATCCTTATATAGGCCTATTATATTGCCCTATTAGGCAAATACAATTTAATATCTCACAGAAAAAATATTCTGATAGAATTAAACTTTAAAGATAGGGATATTCTATTTCACTATTTTATACACGTAAGGGTACAAACAAACACAAAGTTTCAAACACAGGCACACTCTCTCTGTTTTTATTCTCTTATTTTTTGTATGTTTCTATTATCAATCTCTATTTGTTTTAATAAAAAAAAATCGGAATTAATAAAATAACCTAGCATAGACTATCTTCATATATGTCTATGGACGTATGAACCAACAACAAAATAGGAACCTTTAATCTAGTTGCATAGCAATGCATACATTGAATATATATCGAAAATCAATATTAAATTATATCCGAAACTACAAGTTTTAAAGTGATCAATATATCGTACAAACAGCTTTTTGTAACTGAAATGTTGCTTAAGTTCGTCCTTTTTTTAAATTAAATCTTGTATTTGATAAATTAAATAAAGCGATATTGTCGTACTTTCCACTTTTAATTTCATTAAAGCGTAATTTTCAAGCTTAATTCATTTTATCTAACAAAATTATATGCTTAGAAATACCCACTAGTTACACTATCCACCTCCTGGGTCGATCATGATGAGTGTTTCGTCACAAGATACAATTTATGGGGCTCGTCTAAACAAAATGAATGAACTTAAGAGTCTTACTAATTCAGGAGTTGCCCCATACACTTTCCAGCCCCATTATCAGGTCAATGGCATCAATTATCTTCAATTGTGTATTGGCATCCGTATTATTTATTGAAATCAATAATACGGATGGTAAATAAACAAGTTCGTAAATTTGTTAAATAGTTTTAATTAAGTACATACAAAGAAAACTAGTAAAGGCTCTTAAAAGTAACCAGCTACATTCATAGTTTTATATTTTAGGCTTTTAATTTACCTAATTTAATTTAAAAAAAAGTAAGCAATTAATTAATAATTGTTCAATACAATATGCTATAAATTTTAAATTTTCTGTATTATAAAAGAAGATGATTAATTACAATTTGTTTGATTGATCCAAGATTGATGATATTTAGGTTTTTAAATTAAAGTTTGATTTTATATCTGTAGTTATTGTTAGACAAACAGAAGATTAAAACGGAAGCTCGTTTTTAAACATAAACTAATAAAATGAACATCAATTAATGGACCCCATAAATCAGTGTGCTGACCCGTTTTAAGGTATCATTGAACTCTTAAAACTAAAACGAACTTTTACATAGCAATGAAAAGCTGTTATAGTGCCAAAAAATAAATTAAGTACAACGTGCAACGAATCTAGAATATTCCTAACAAGACATCGAAATATCAGAAGAAAACCTCAGTCCTAGAAAAAACTGAATTTCATAAACAAAAGATTAGTTTAAATTAACAATAAAAAAACAAGGATATTGTATAATAAAGAGTGTAAGATACCTTTGTCGATGTGCTTCCAAAGTGTTGAAAAAGTTTACATGTAAGGCTATGGTGAGTGAGTGAGAGGCGCGCTGGGCGGAGGAGGCTCGCGGCACGCCGGCTGTGATGCGATGGGCCAGGACTGGTGCTTCCGCCGCAAAAGGAAGCGGAGCAGCACCCAGGATGACACCCAGTCGCATCACACCCGGTAAAAGTTAATTCTTATTAAAAGTTCATTAACCTTTTCAAGTCCTTTTGAAAAATGTGATGTATCAAATTTGTATGTGTTGTGTAATATTATATGATAAATATGTATGTGACATACGCATTAATACTATTGCCAAATGCGAAATAATGATTATTGACAGTTTAGCTGTTTCAATGAAAGTGTATTTAAGTGTAGTTGTTAGTATTATATAATTAATTATGTTAATTTTGATAGGTAAATTACAATTCATAATCAATATTTATAACATCAGAAAATCTCGCTAAAATGTCATAACTAAAATTATACATAAGTGCCATCTATTCCAGTATAAGAAAAACTTCCTATTTGCATGTATTCAAATAGTTGCGTTTCTATGGCCTAGATGGCGTGAGTTTCTAAAAAAAATATAACTATAAGCATACTACTCTTCACATTGTGAAATGTCGATATTTTTCACTTGAAAAGTATATCCTTCCGCAGAATTTAATCGGTATATATTTTCATATTTGTATTTTATGTAATAAGTATGAACGATAAAACAGAAACCTATATTGTTGATAAGGATAATTTTGAATTATTGCCTTATTATGAAATTAACATAATTATTTTCTAAAACATATTTATATATATATATTAATAAGCATTTTTTGTGGGAACTTTTATAGCGTATTCACTAGAAATTCTTTTAATTTTACCATTTATAGACAAATGTGTGAACGATGCCAATAAAGAGCACATTCAAATGGGAATAACGAATAACGTGAATAGGAAGACTTTCTATATATGCATATTATATTGTAATAAATGTCGAATGAGCTATGAACCTGACCAACACCAAAATGTTTTTATTGGTACATACACGAACATGTAAATTAAAAACTATTATATAGTATTCAAAAAATGAAGGAATAAAACGGCCACGATATTAATTGTTTAAGTATTAATTAGTTAGCCTTTGAACATGATGCTAGTTATGTGTCTTGTGCATTGTTGCATTATGTCCTACCAATAAATACATAATATAAGTAAGTATATTCAATAAAAATAAGATCAATATTTTTTATCTGTTGTAAACGGTACGGAGTATTAAAACAAATAACAAAACTAAACTTAAAAATCTAATCGATAATTCATAAGCAATAGTATTTTTACAATAAATTATCGTCATGCATGAAAATCTTTCATTTATTTAAATGATGATGATGGAATCATCGATGTTCAAGCTACACGATGCAAATGTTTGCAGACAATCACAATTTAATAGGACAGATTGAATAATTTTGTTTTTGTCGTTTATCGTATTACCCTATTATAATTAATTTTACATTTATAAACTGGCCGTGTCGTGTGATTTTAGCGATAAATTTGGAATATACGTGCTTGTTTTGGGCTCAGGTGGCCCAGTGGTAAGAACAAGTGAACCACGTGAATCTTAACCGCAAATCACAAGTTTAATCCCGGGCAAGCACCATTGAATTTTCTTATGCTTTATGAGTGTTTATAATTCATTTCGGGCTCGGCAGTGAAAGAAAACGTCGTGAGAAAACCTGCATGTTTGTGATGAAAATCTCCCACATGTGTATCCCACCAACCAGAGTGGTGGAATTATAAACTCCAATTCTTCCTCTCAAAAAGGAGAGAAGCCCTTAGTCCAGCAATAGTACATTTACATTTACTCTTTTTACTTTTTTTTTATAAACATGATGAGTAAAGCAAGTGAATTTAATTACTTAATTAAATACGAGTTTAACTTATAAGATCGGTTGTCGATTATATGTAGTTACTGCTCCACTCCTTAAGGTTCAGTTATAAAGTCTATAATCTGTCTCCATAAACGGGCTTACATAAAAGTAAGTTCAAATTGGATTAATAGTTTCTGAGATTAACGCGTTCACACATACAAACTGATCACCCTTATATTATATATAATATAAGTGTAGATACGTAATACAATTATGTATTATGTGAAAGACTTATAAAAAATAAAAAACCTATTAATTTATGTGATACTATTAATTCAAACTTATTAACAAATATTTAGTAAAAAAACTGTACTTTTTTCATTTATACAGACATTGTTTATCTGTATATACAATATTTATACATATGTTCATAATACACATATTTTAATTAAAAAAATATATTGAATACTACAACATGAAATTATAAAATCTGATTGATATCAGTCAACAAAATAATAGCGTATTCGTATTTTTATGAACTATAATTCTAATAATACCTTATCATATGTTGCCTACAGGAAATTTAATTTCCTGCTCTATTATCATATACACAGTCATGTTTACCATAATTTAATGTTACTTCTTACTACAATACCTAAGAAAGAATGTAAAGTTAAATAATGTTTGAATTTTATAATAATACAAATATTGAATTTACAAATAGTAATATTTGTATACAAACGCTGTAACACACTGGGCCATCTCGGCTTTATTCTTCTTTATTCAGTCTTCATATAAAATGTAAATTAAATCCCGACCAATTCACCAAACTTACTGATCAAAAAGAATCGATTTAACCAAATAAATGATTAGTTAATTATTTCGAGTTTCAAATTTCAAAGGTAAGAAGCCGACTCAATCCCCGATCACACGACTACTATGAAGCCGCAAGAAAGAGTAATGATTAATTTAATACTACAAACATATGTATGCGGGTTGTGAATATGTATACCCTCTTATTGTGTTTATATTACAAGGATACTTACGCGAACTAGACATTTTATAAAACAAAATAGTAACTGCCTGTAAATATTCTAAAATTGAATGAAAACTGTGTTGAGAAAAAGCTTATTGCTGCTCCAATGTTCACATACGAAATTTCACATTCGATGTTTCAAAAATTCAGTGTTGCTGCACTGTAATTGAATCCCACAATCCTTGGTTAATATTAATGTATTCTAAGATTATCTCGGCACTTATAAGTCATACGAGTATTGATTATTATTTATATCATTTAAAAGTTTATTACAAAAAGCTAAATTATTAATGCATTGAGATAATAATTGTTTTGTTTCTTTCATAAAGCAATAATTCAGTCTAACAAGCAATTATTTGTTAAAGTGACAGTCTTGGAAATAATCAGTTTAAGGCCATGGGATTTGTCGTGGGCCTCTATTATAACAATTACCCTTTATATAATTACCCCTTTTAACCCAACAACGTTACAGGACGCAGGTCATAACCAGCCACCTAATAATATAAATCGATTTAAGCAACAACAAAGGATAGGAATTTAATTTATATAGTAGAAGCGATACTTGATTTCATTTACTATTTTACACATTAACTATACGATTATATGACTGAAAATTCGGGTTCAATCACCGGGTCATCGATAAAATGTTGTGTTTTTCTGTAAAAAACTCCATAGCATCGAAATGTTAATGTTGTTAGTGTTTATATTCTCCTTTAAAAGCACGTAAAGCTGTTGGTCCTGCACCTGATCTCTCTACAGCCATGTCCACAAAAACAACTTGGAAATAGGGCTTTGTGCAAGCCCGTTTTGGTCGGTACTACCTAATCATCACATATTCCACCGCCTAATAGCAATACTTAGTATTTCAGTTTAAAGAGTGAGTCAGCGAGTATAACTACAGGCACAAGAAACATAACATCTTGGTTCCTAGGTTGCCCATAGAAGATGTATATTTTTTTTAATATCTGTCTATTTGCCTGCCCTTCCTTATCAGTCTACCTTTTATTGACATTCAAATCAGAAGTCGCGAACTCATGTTATGGCACTTATAAACTGGCCCATGTAGCCAACACAGACTGACCACGTAGCAAAATTCGTGTCGAAGTGTCGTTTGTATGGAGGAACAATATTATACAATAACTTACCAATTGCAAACTTATTTATTATTAAATACATATATAAATACTGAGGCAATTACCTTATAACATTGTTCATTTACCGTTTTACTCGGTTTATATGAACTAAGAAAAACATATACAAACAATGCGGTTCTATCCATCCATTTACATAACAATTACAATTGAATACGACTTGGAGCGTATGAATCCATGCAGTCGTAATAGGTCTATTATCCTTCATGCATACATTGCGAGAGAACGGTTTGTTGTCTTTTACATATGTTTTAATGACTTAACAATTCAATGGACTTACATAAATATACTTGACATCATTTCATAAAAGTAGCATCATACATGACGATTTATAAATCACTGTCGTCACTGCAAGGAAAAAGTAAGGTAAAGGTTTTTTTAGACAATTCCAGTTGTATTCCTTTTAAAAATATATATTATGAATTCGAATGTAGTAAAAAACCAATGTCAAGCAGTGATCTCACCCCTACTGTACTTAAGCAGCTTGTCCAGTCGTCCCGTGTCTGTTGACATGGTTGCCTAAAAAAAGGGAATATTTTCAAATTTCATATATCTATGTATGTTGGTTTTTTATTCCACTACAACTTTTGAGTGCCTAGGTTTCAAAGGATATTATTTAATTGCCTATTCCTTAGACTTAGGCAAACAATTAAAACCGACGAAGTCGCGGGAAACAATTGTTCTTATATTCTATCAAAATAATATATTTCTTTAATTAATCGATTAAGAATTAAATGATTCCCAACTCAGACAGGCATAAAAATACTAATTAATTTTAACCATATCTGTAATGTAATTTAATCTTTACAAAATAAAATTCATATTACATTAATATTTACAAGCCAAATAATAATAAAATAATGGATTGTTTATTATCAATTTAGCGTAAAGCAAAAAACATACCGCGTAACTAATAATCTTGTTCATGTGTGTAACTGGATTATTAATGCCTCATTTTATTTTTATTATTTTAAATATTTCATTAATATCTAGTTTTAAAATGAGTCAGAACCATATGTTTCCTTGCATTATATCAATTGAATAAACAATCAGTGATTCGGATATTTTCATTATATTATTACAACTTTATAATATGCAAATAAATTACAACAACAATGACAATAAATGTACAGTCATCCTAAGTAATATTATAATGCGAATATGAGTTTGTCGTAAAGCTTTCACGTCTTAAGTACTCATCCGATCATCATGAAATTTTCCATACACATCAGAGACAGGATATATGGTATAACTTACAGGTGGGCAATGTCATGAAAAGACACTAAGTGTAATATGTTAAATAACTATTTGTTGATAGCAACATACGTACCGCTTGATAAACAAGTAAATATTCGCGACTTTTTAATGTAATTCGTTTATAACCGCTATTTACCGAAGATATATTTTCTTTTCCCATTTAAAAAAAATATGATTCGATTTAAATATTGAAACTTGCTTACTATCTCCTTAACATTAAAATCTGGCTTCCTTTAAGAATAGAGTGAAAAGGCGTCTTTTAGCCAAGCCCGTTCCATCTAAGACTGCGTAAAGTACCTACCCAAAATTCGATACTGAAATGAATGAAAAGTATTATATACTATACCATTAATATCTATGTACTATGCAGTATGTAGTATTTTAATAGAAACTACCGCAATTTTCCCCGCAATTAATCTTTTTTAAATACTAATTTCATCTTTGTCTGAACATGAAATATGTTTAATTTAACTGCCTCGTTAAATTTTAATACATAGTAATAGATAAATAGATAGCAGAGCCTTTGTACAACGTATTTCACTGGTATATGTACGCTGTAATTGCATCTTCGTGCAATCCTACTGTAATTATCTTTAGCCGCAACCGTAATAATAAGGCAGGAGACGGCCTCTGCGATTCAAGGTAGCATTTGTATTCTGTATTCTTCGTTTAAATATAGTTGTTTAAATGTGATTATAATGTGTCACTTTTAAAATAATCAAATATGCGATTCATATAAATACTTTAATGTTCCTAGTTGTATGATAAATATAAGAAAGGCAATGTTTATGATATTATGTACTTATATGTATATCGTTATAAATCATTTATGAATAAATCTTTAATATATACAGACAACCAATCATGATACTTGATATGTAATTGACGTAAATTACGATTTAGGGCATATTTTGTGTCAATTCAAACTTTTATGTTATTTTATTGTACAGATTAAAGTTTTTGTTTATGTCAATTAAGATTACTTGGAGGTTGATGACTGCACCCGCTGGCGGTCAAGTTCTCGCGCCACGTGGTCTACGTAATAGTCACATTCACACACATATAAGGAATCTGTATGTACATTGTAGCATTTAGTACAAAGTTTTCATATTTTGATCAGATTTGATATTTGACATTTTTTAAAATCAAAACGTTAAAATGATTTAAAACCAGTTTATTTGATATGGGATCGTATTATAATACGAGAAAATCAAAATTGAACCAAGATTATTAATTTCATTTTAACAAATATGATTTTATTATAAAGATTACGCGCACAATTTAGATTACTACACTGTCTACTAATAAGATTCCTTTCGTCATTTAATATAGCTCTGTTTAATCGATATCTACGTATAATTTAAAAATTAAATTACTTTATTTTACTTATCGTAAAATCAAAATTTTATTTAAGCAAAAAGATCTGAGTTCTTTTCCTTATTTCGAAATAATATATAACTATGCTGCAATACTATTGGAAAAGGTCTTTAAGAATTCATATAAGTTTAAAATTATATTAAAACTGAAATCACTTCCCGTGATTCATAAACAGCTTTACATCAGTTTTATGACCTACTAAAAACACACATGTTAGGTCGAATAGAAGTGACCCTTCAGGCGAGGTTGTAAAGCTTCGCTTCCACTGAATGGTTGAGGGACTTGCTACGTTTTCTACACGAGGGTTGCGTACCGGCGTACGCATGCGGCTCGCCCCTTTTCGACCCCCGGCAAAATGGCGGTGCCAACATGGCCGCCGGGCAGCCGCAGGATGCTCCGTGACGCTGTTCCTGTCCGAAACACCGCTGACACAATTTCCCAGCGGCCTGTACATTTTAACACGCACAGTCGCATCGAAACCGCCGGTATCATCGATTTATTGGTCGTTTGGAGTCGGCGCGAATTGTACATAACGCGCGTGCAACAAGTGATATCGCTCAGAAAGTTGAGATAATCGACACTCTAGTACAAGTTTCTAGTAGTGATGTGATCGTGGGTCGCTTATAAATATAGAACGTGCCCTTTTGCTGAGTGGCGGCGCGGGTGATCCAAGCAGACGTGTGACGTCGACCGCTCATGTTCCCCGCGCCGCGGAAACGTCAACAGTGCCGCGTCACGCAGACCGATCGTGGCTTCGCATAAATATTATCAACACGCACGCTCTCGCGACCTCTTGCGGATTTTTGTAAACTAGTGTTAAAAGGTGTCATTGATACGTAGTGCAAGCCCATAGTGAGCCCACTATCAGATTTCAAAATGAACACAAGAAGTATGATTCAATTGACTTGATTTACGATTAGGAGTGAATTGACTTATTCAATAATTTTTGATATGAAAATATTATAAGCGAATGCTTCAAACGACGTACAGTCGCCTCGATGCGTCCAGTAGTAGTCGCGATCGCGTGTGTACCGATCGTTTGTCGAACACGTGCGCTTCTTGCAGCCGAAATGCTATTTTCGATAAGGCTCCGCGATGAGAAGAAATGTGTTACTAAATGAAAAAGTGAATTTTAACCGATGCATTTGCTAAAAAAGTGTTTGTGGAGGCTGGGTCGGAGACGCGTTCGACGAATACCGCGATAGGCGCAATGCTTACACTAGTGTTCGCGGTATGGTCGGCCGCGCGCGCGCTGGGCTGGGCTTACGAGACAGCTACGTCGCCCGAGGCAGAGGAGGGGCCCATGCTGCCTCGACTTCGCTCGGCGCGTGCCTCCAGCGACCTTTCCACTCTAAGCACGACCACCACCAGCTCTAGCCAGACCAGTAGTGGAGACTATTCTAAGAGGTCCACGCACTGTTATACCACCATTTTTAAAGACACACAACCGCTTTGCTTTTATTATATTTCAAATCTAATTAAGGAACTAATTCAGTAATCTTCTCGATAAAATAGACATTCATCAATGATTAAAAAAAATATTCATTAAAAATTTAAATAAAAGCATTTTGTATGTTAATTTAAACATAGTCTTAGCAAAAATATAAGCCAGATATTAACTAAGAAACACACTAAATAAGAAAAAATGAGTTTTTTTGTAATATTAGTATTTTATTAATTACGAAAATTTTCTTTTCACCGAGAATTTTCTTTCTTATCTCAAATTGTAATATGATTGAACTACGTACGTCAATTATTATTTATTATCTACGATGAGCAATGATCAAGTGACGCTGATTATGGTAGAAGGCCAACATGATGCCGAGCAATTATGATTGTCGAGACACAATAATAAGTAAAATTACTGTATCTTAAGATACTATAAGTTCTCATCTAACCATTACATTTACTTATGTATTTACCTAAATTTGAATCGTTGCTGTAATGGTTACATTTGTATACGCGTTGAGATTTTTGTAAATAATTTACTTGCGCACATACTATATAATTATAGATCAATCGTTATAAACCGTAAAATATATGTAGCAAAGCTATATTCATTGCAACTTTTATTAAGGCTCTTATCAAATAAAAGCTTACGATTGCTTATTTAAATGATAAGTAATATATGTTTGTCTTCTTTCTAATAGATTTAAATAAAATAAGAAATGCTTAGTTTACATCGACATAATATATGTATACATTCCTAGGTTTATGTATAATTTTGTATTTAATTACGGTTACAATTTTGCTTATTTACTTCGTTACTTCATAGCTTTACATTTGATTCAATATTTTATTTAATACACATACTATAAAAACTTTACTATAATTAGTTATTAACAAGATGATAAAAACAAAATTATATTATTAGGCATTACTTTAGAATTTTGGTTTCATTAACATCATAAAAATTGGAACGATATTTATGTATGTATATAATATAATTTATTGTTTATATATAATAATAATAGGTTTTAATTTAAAAACATACGTAGTATTGTACTTCTTAAATAAAGAAGGAATGCATTTATTTTTGTTTATTCACTCATAACTTTGGACGAATTGAGGTGTTCCGATGTGATTTCCAATTTGTCGTACAGGGTAGAGTGTCGAGGTCCTCGCGAGAGCCTCATTCCGCTTATATTGAAATTGGGTTTTCTTAGGATATCAAAAAAACTCATAATCGAATTTCAAAGTAATATCGCTTTGGATAAATTTAATTAAAATTCATGTTCATTTCAATGCTTCAAATTAAGGTTTTTTGACAAATTCATTTACGACTTAAATAACCACGTTACGCCGTTATTATTTTTTAAAAGTAGACATTTTTTCTAAATCCAAGCAAGACAAGATTACCCTAACTATATTAAGACAAAATTAACTTATACCCTATTCCATTGAAAAAGAAAACATAAGCAAACTACAGTTTTACATCTTTATCAATAATATTTATATAATAACTTCTAAAGCCCCGATAACAACATTCTAAATCTATTATTTTACAAATCCATTATAGAATAGTCTATAGTATTTATTACCATAGATTTTATTCCAGATTTTAACAAACGATATCACGTCGATTCAATGTCAAAGTTGTTTATTTGCCTTTATTTTTCCTGAGGTTGGAATACGCTATACACTCAAACATATATTACTTGAGTATTTCTAATATCCTATACCCACCCACTGCTCCTACCTTTATGTAAAGAAATATACATATTTTATTTTATTTTCATTATTTCATGTTAATCGGAATTGCTATAAAAATCGAGCATATATTTCTTTATCATATGTTTTCCTTACCAATGTTATGAATGCGAAAGTTAGTTTGTTACTCTTTCAACATTTAACTACGTATTCGATTATCAAGAAATTTTGCATACACGTTGTCAGTTGCACAGAAAATGACACAGGCTACCAAATACCCTCGTCATATACGCGGGTGGAGCCATATGCGGAGACTAATACTTGTGAAATAAATTTAAAATTGACTTTCAAAAGTATCAAAACAAAAGAGTCGATCAATTGAAAGCAATAAAAATTCTTTCACTAAGAACGCACTGAGACAATAGCACTATCTCTTGATATATTAATTTATATGAGGCCAGAGGAGAGAACATTCCCTTCAATTAAGCATCTAGAATGAAACAAAGATTAGTCTCATACGAAGGGAACGTGACAGGAGAAATATTAAATCCAATCCATTGGAATTACTATTCTTATTTATAAACAGCTCGCTCCCTTCATACTCGCTTAAACATTTATTATTAGTAAATAAACATTCGATTTTATATGTTAAATATAAAATGTTAATATTCATTTATGATCTCCTAATAATTTCCTATACCAAGAAATAATTAGATAGTATTTCAATACACTAGTATATCAATTCAGTCATTGCAGGTATTTTCCGGAGACTGACTAATAATTGTAATAAAAAATACCTACAATTAATTTTAATTCGGGATTTATGTACATTTTATTCATTTATATAGTTATATAGTATAGTATGGTATAGCATAGTAGTCTGCAATGGCTTAATTAATACACTTTTATATTATATATTAATTTAGTACGTTATTAGGAGATCATAAATCAAAATTAGCTAAAATCTATATAAAATCTATGACAATTAATTTAAAAATGTATGAAAATATATTAAACCAACTAAATAAGTTATTTTTAAGATAGACTATTCAAATAATTTAAAATATTGTTGGTCTAATAGTTATGATAAGAAGTTATTTTAGGTACATCCTTATAACTATCGGTTTATCGCACCCTTACCACAATCATACGATAATACAAGATAAGATGGTAGTCATAGATTAAGAAATCAGAGTTATGATTAAAAAATAACAAAAGATACATGCAACTGATTAAGATCTTAAAGCTATAAATTTAATTTAACGTCACTGATATCGTTAATCTTTGATTGATTTAGATGTTTCCGATAAAATCAAAACATTCTGAACTTATTTTCTATATTCGTATTTATTACCATGTAAGTTATCTACGATCTACTATTAAAATATTTTCCAAAACTTTATCAACATAGTCATAAAATTTAGTCCAAGAAAATAAGTTTTTTAATAAATGTATGAATATTGTATGTAGTATATCGAATAACACGTGTATTTATATATCCCAATATTTACATATAATATCAATCAGCTTGACTAATTATGTAAGATGTAAGCTCGTACGAGCAGTTTTGAATCGTCATTTTACAAGTCAGATGAAATTTGAAGCTACCATCGGTTCGGAATGTAATCTGTACTCCAACAACTCCGTCAAGAAACTGAGTTTGCATACTCTTATCATACATATCATCATACACATATTATAACAGCATATCGTTAACGTAATTTATTCTGTATGAAGCAAACAATTTAAAATATAACTGAAGTGTGCTTTTTTTCGATAGCTTTAAATTTATTATTTTGTAAATAATTTCTATTATTGTTACGTTATCATCACGCTGTGGCGGGTTAAGTCACTAAAACTAATTCCTCATAAAAGAAAGCAACCGTCAACTGTCAAGCGGTGAGACGTTTTTGGATGAAAGCTACTTATTTTTTTAACATTAATTATTTTATATATTGCATCGTTATCTTTACATATATTTTTTTAAATGACTGTTCATGAATATTCTATTGAGAAGAACGGCCAAAGAATTAAGTAATTATTCTCCTCAATTGAGTTACATAGTCATGTTAATAAAATACTATTAAATTGTTATTTATCTTCCATGAAAATAAATGAATACATTTTTTTTTATTATCTTTATAGTCCTTTATCGAATAAACCTTTATCAATGTTATTTTGATAGATTTAAATTTATTGATAGACAAAGTTAAAAATATCTACGCAATCTTATTATAGAACCGAATAATATATTGTTTATCTATTTGACAAAATTTGTGTATTTTTTATATTGAAGCGAATACGGTGATTGTTCAAATCTCGAACTATAAAGAACTATTTCCACAACACTAAATGTTTTCATCCAATTCCTGGTTATTAATAAATAGGATTTTTGTACTATTTATTTTGTGTATTAGTGTAAAAAGAAAACATTCTACTTTTAACGACAGAACATACACATATCTAGATAACCTATCGACTAGGAACTATATCTTATCTGTATCTCTGCCTTCCTACTGTCTTAAATATTATATATAATTTTTAAAACGATTTACATTTATGTGATAAAAATATCAATAAGCTGCCAAGTACTTCAGATAATGATTAAATTATATGTAAGACCTTTATATATAACGTAACAGCCTGTTAATGTCTCACTGCTGGGCTAAAGCCTCTTAATCGTTTAGGAGAAGGTTAGGAGCTAATTCCAACAAGATGGTTTAATGCGTGCTAATTTATAGGTAGCCCAAATCCAATGCAATATGGTCCATTATATAGTTTTTATGTACTTTATTTGAGTTAAATTAATCTCACTAACTTATAATAACGGAAGGAAATCTGCATATTCCACGTGTATAAGCTGTGTATTAGCTAGTCACTTAAATACTGGTTTTATATTTAAATATGTACTTGTAATGTATTCTATTACTCTCTGATAACCAACGACTATGATTGTAATGCAATTAAATAATACTGTTTTAGCAGTTGTGTGTCTTATCATATAGATCCAATCAGTTATAATTTGTTAGTGCGGTGTTTGATAAACTAATTCATTTAATTTATACTTTACCTAATTCGCAGTTTACGTATTGGTAATAAATAAATAAGAATGATAAATTATACGACTATAAATTTATTATAATATATTAGGGATGGTGGTGGACGTAGCTAGGTTACTGAGGTTGAATGTGGGCTATAGGTGGAGTGAAGCACCCCGAAGGTGGAGTGCGAGGGGTGCGTCACGTCGGCCATTGCGTAGACCACCAGTGTCAGCTCGAAGACGTACTACTGGCAGGTATTGCTTCAAATGACTGAAAATATCTTACCCTTACCTAACAATTCTATTACATATACATTTATATAAGGCTAAAAATATAATTATACTATATCGTTGAGGACATTGTTCGCTACTTCCATTTTAAGATGTTATTCGATATCGATTTGTTTATGTAAGAAATTAATCGTTAAAATTAAAAATAAGCCTGTAAAATGATATATTTAACAAGATGTAATACAAGTTGCATTTGATTTAAAGTAAAAATAAGAAACTCAATCTGATAACGATGATGAAGTTCAACTATTATTTTCAGAATAGGACGCAATATTTTATAAATAAAATCAACGCATTGTGTGCGTACGTGTACGTATTTCCAGATGGTATTCATGACCCACATTTAAAAAAAAACTCACCCACAAGTGATGTAACTCTCGATAATGATATATTTGTATAACTTCCTACAGTCCTATTTCAATAACTGTGATAAATATTTGGCATTAACCATTAAGAATACTAAAAATATTTAAACCTTTCAAATACCTACGCGCAATGAAACGTTTTTTGTAAGAATGTTTTCAGTATCACAGGAGCAATCGTTTGTAAAATTTTATTTTCATAGAAGATTTGGGCAAACATCCAAATAAGCCTAACGGTAATATGGATCTTATATCTACGGATCGATATTCATAGTAATAAGCAATTTAAGAAATCCAAATAATACATGGATGCCAAAATTCAGTTCTAATATAAAATGGCATTTTATATACCACAATATTTTGCGGTAGAATGATTTATACTTGAATTACACCTACTGATTGTCTTCTTGGTCTAGTGACTAGCCTGTAACACCGCAGGTCTCGAGCTTTAAGCAATGTCACTGTAAAAAATTAGAGGAAGCAAAATCGGAGATGGTAAATCCCTGTTTATAATTTGTATAATATTGATAATATTGATTAATCATTTGTTAATCAAGAAGATATATTATATAATTTAAAATGTATATGTCAACTTCACGTATAGATGTTTGATTATTGACACTGTAAGAGATCACAAAAAAATTCAGTTCAGCTGTGTGTAATAGACTTATTGTTTTAAAAATTGAAGGAATTCGATGGTTGTGATACTTTTAAGACAGATTATTTAAATTGTTTAAAAATTATATTTTCAAATGTTCTTTAGCAGATATAAGGCATATATTTTAATTACCTCGGTTTTCTTCACAAATTTAAAGCGATGCAGCAACGATGTCACGCAATATGTAGTTACGTAGAAGCTTAATTAACTAGAACAAGTCGATTAGTATTGATCTGAACTTTAATCTTCATCTAAATGAAACGTGAGCAAAATATAATATCACCATCTACCATCGATTTAACAGTGTATATTTTTATGTATTTTGTAGTATTATGTACTAAAAACTAAATATATATATTTGATGTTTTTGTAATACGTATGCGTATGTATTTTATATCATTATTATCCTGCTAACTGGTTCTAAAAAGTAAACTTTAGAGTAAGTACTCATATTTGGTGTAGTCAAATAAAATTCAAACGAAGGCTTTTAAATTACGAATGTTGCAATCCTCAAAGCAATTGGATCGTAAAAAGTGTGTAGCGGATCAATGGATACTGGACATCAAACGGCTTTCCATCAATATCTACCTCGTATCGCATTCCACATTTTTCATTTGACAATTTCTTTTCCCAAAAAATAATGCTTTTTATTGTACATTATTATTAAATATACGGTAAATCATATGGAATTTATTTCTGAAATAAGATAATATTATAGAATCAAATAATTTGCCTAATAGCAATTCCACAGTCACGAAGTTGTTTGTTTTGCTCTTATTAATCGGATACACACATTTAAATAAAATATAATGATGACTATACTGAATAGATAGATCATTATCGGATGGTAAAGGTATATTAATAAGGAATAATCGTCATGAGATGAAGCTTAGTTCGCGAAAAGTAATTTTGTAAAGACAGTTTGTTAAAGACATAATACACATGAAACGTTTACAAGTAAAAAAGGGCAGAACATTAAAATAATGTATAAAGATACATTTTCTTCTTTTGGTTAATTATACAGACGAACCACTAATTTTCTTAATTTTTAACTAGAGTTTACAATTATTTTTAAATAGAAACATAATCTCTATATATATATATATATATATATATATATATATATATAAGCGAAATACCACTTATCACGAGATATTCGCAAAGAACTATGCACCCGATCGACATGGAATTTGTCACATTTACTCCTTACCCGACGTAAACGGACTCACTAAAAACGGATTTTACGCAAATCCTATCCAAAATACATATTTTTTCTTCTATCCTGGCGAAACCGGTACGAATAGCTAGAACGTCAACCTGTCGCGTCGTATATTAAATAAAGTATTACCATAATGACTAGGGGTCAACGAAGCCAGGTACATTAAAGGATCGATCATATCTGCGCAATAAAGTGGAGCGTAAGCGAATACAACCAACCAAGACAAATAAATTTATAACAAAGAGACTTTACACTGTAGTTGTACAATTATTATTATTATTATAACAGGTTTTCTATTATCTTAAAATAATGATTTTTACAAATACAAAATTTGTCTGTTTTGTAAGTTTTTAAAGCGATTACACAAAGAATACATTTTAATATAGATCAAAATTGTATCATTCAGCTTCAGCTTTACCATATGAGCTCTTGGCCTGATAGGGCTTCATGAACGTCGAAACCAAATACGTGTGTCTTTATTTTTCAATAAAGTAACCATCTAAAGGCCTTAAGTTCTAAGACAGCTCATCAGACTAGAACCATCAAATAACTTTCATAGAAATAAATTTATAATTATGTACCTCTATATTTTAAGAAAGTTGTTTTTGTACGTATGTTCGTTAATATTTACACATAGCCTAATAACTTTTTTCATTAAGTTTGAATCAACAAGTATTTTTTTATTTAAAAAATAAAAGTCAATTATGGTAATATTATAAAATACGGTAAAAACCATTTGTGTATTTCACGTAAATTACAGAAAATATGATTAATGCTCATAGACATTACAAACTGTGAACTTACACAAATCTTACCTCAAGTTACCCTTAAACTTCAAGCATTTATGTCACGCGTGGTTACGAACTGACATAAAAGGACAATAAATATGAAAGCAAGTTAAGAGGATACTCTTATATTCTCTATTTTAAAGTTTTTATTTGTTTCTATAAATAAAAATGTATTTAATATAACTTAACACTATATAAAATAACCAACTAATCGTCCAGGCACGCACGGGTTTATCACGGGTAGATAACAAAAATGTATTTTGATTATGATTTGCGTAAGTCCGTTCTTAGTGAGCGTCTACGTCGGAGAAGAAGTATTTTTTATTTAAGACAATTTCAAGTCAATCGAGCGAATAGTTAAGGAGAGCTCGTGATTATCCCGTATAGCGCTTATATATATATTATTTAAAAATATTAGTAATATTAAATTAATCAAAAAGTATATATGTACGGACATAAGGTAAGTAAGATTTTTTTTAAAATAACATTATATTAATTCTTGCGTTAGAGAGACCTCTATTGGAAATGTCTAGAAACTCAAAGCAAAAAGCCCGACTCAGAGAAAAGTTTCATGAAAATTCCGCCAGATGTCGTGATTGTTCGTTGATTCTAGCACCTGTATTTTATTTCATTTTACCTTGTCATTATTCTAAAATAATAGATTATGTGTATACATGTTAATTTAACCCTCATAATAGGTACATGTAATATCATTTACAGTAAAAATTATAGATAATTTAATTTACTACTTAGGTAGGGCCTCCCAGTGAATGCTTTTGCATGAATCACACCCTTACTTTATACTATCAAACGTAAATGTTTTTTTCAGTTTATTGCAAAAGATGAGTGGACTTCAGTGCACTTACTGACACGAGGGTCATAATAAGTTATATACAAAACAAAGCTGATAACGTACGTATCAACCAAATGTCATTCATGCCAATATCTATAGGCTCTAGATTGTTCCAAAGCCCATTAATTGCTCGCCTGTTCCGAACCACATAATAAAATCTATAACAATACAATACAAATAAATATTCTATTAGAAATAACCTTACTAAATCGAAGGCGAAAGTATTTTTAAAAATATACTGATAAGTGAAAATGTTTCCAACTGAATATATCATGGATTTATGTGTGAGTAAAAATAAAATTGCTGAATAACTATAATATAATTAGATGTCTGTGTTAAAAAATAAATATATAAACTTTTGATGCTGATAGTAAGATCTTCAGAATTGTTAATTAATCTAATAATGTCAAATATGAATTAAACACTTCGTACCGAAAATGTTAGTGAAACATAATCAACCGCATCAAGTAATGGAAAATACTTGAAGGATTAATTATTATTTTATGTTGTTCTCCAGATTGGAAATTTAATCTTGCTCAATAGCAACTTCCTTAATTTAATAATGAACGTATGTGGCCAAATTAATTTGTTACAGCTTAACCTTTGCTCTCATTTTCGGCTTTAAATTAAATAAATTAAAAAAAATATTATTATATGGTAAACTAATAATCACTTTTACTTATAATTGGTATCATTTCCTGCATCATGGACATGTTGTCAAGCATTTTGTCGTGATTAATATGCCACTTGTACACTAATATCACTGCTTAGGTGTTAACTTACGTGACAGCGATTTAATCGAAAATTAAAAAGCGACGGCCTTTATTACTAATATATCAAAATATTTTTCTACAAAGATCAGTAATAAACCATAAGTAACTGGTTTTTTTATGTGTATTGTGTATTCAAGTCTTTATACAAAATTGTAACACACCATTGTTTCCACCTGTTTTCAGGGCCCATTTATATCGTCTTAAGAATTAATTATATTGTACTACTTATTGTTCTTGTGTTTCTGTATTTGTAACTGTAAATAACTGATATCAAAATTAATGACATTTGTTAGAAACAGCGTCTAATCTAAGACAATAATATGGCCTACTCTTTTGAAGTATTCATCAATACTTCTCAATTAAGTCATTAGCGAATATTTGGCACACACTTGACATTGATGCCATGGAAAATAGGCTAGTCGTCAATTGAAATACCACTTGTGTGTAACACCGTAAATATTAGCTGTATCCGACATCTTGTGGAAATATACGGTATTTTTCTAAACTTCCCATTTATCCCAATTGGAATAAAAACATTGTACTGTGTAAATAAACATTTTCTATTTTGTTTTTATTAGTGTAGGTTCTGGATTATTTTTCGCCATGAAAACTAAGGCTGATTTATATTGACTGATAAGATAATATCTATATAAGTTGAAGCCGATTGAATCATCGACAAAACTTTTTTTTGTGTGTCTGTAATAGCAGTGAAAAATTAACTTTATCTGAAGACTTAGTTTAAAAATTGTTGTCATTTTTTTTTTAAATAATATTATTTAATGCACATATTGTTGCTTTCTAAAATATGCGATTGTGTTAAGAAAAATAATTAAAAAGACATATCTTTAACTGATTAAAATATACATCTCCATCAATTTATTAAAATATGATCTATGTGTTTTTTAATCAAATGTTCTCGTATGCAGAGACGAATAAATGAGAAACACACAATCCCTAATAAATGGGATAACGGTAAGCGAATGATCGATGAGGAGTAAAGTATTTTTATGTGATAGTTACATTACAGCAAAATAAACTCTGAATTTATTTGTGTATGCACTAAAATGATTTTTAAGGTATTTACCGCAAATGGTATTATGGTATATAGTACCACAATTCAGGAATATATTTGAACTCAAAGATTACCGTTACCTACAAGTGTAAATTAAAATTGTTAATCCTTGCTTTGTTGTTTCAGCTTCGATGTGGAGAATGGCGGGGGCGCCGGCGGTGTTGCAGGGGGCGCACGCTCCCCGCTCGAGGGCGGCTCGCCCTCGGCTGCGCTGGTTCTCCAATCCATGCCCCAGCGCCGCGAGTCCTTCCTCTACCGATCAGACTCCGACTTCGAAATGTCGCCCAAGTCGATGTCGCGAAACAGCTCTATTGCCAGCGAGAGGTAGGTTCATGTAATATTATAAATTAAAAGTAGATATTAATTCGTAAAAAGCAATAACAAAAAATAAAAATAGCCAATTTGTTCATTCTAATTCTGTAAATGATGATATCAGTTTTTGAAATGAAAAAAGAACATTAATAATACGCCTTGATGATAGAATGAATGCCGTCATTTAAATATAAAGGTTAATGACTTAATTAAAACAATATTTTTAGACAACAACAACTTTAAAAGATAAGTCAAAACCGCAACAATAAGGAAAAGTTTCTTCAAGTTATAGTTATAACAAATAATTATTTCATTGAGGAACGGGGGTGATAAAGAAAATTTTAGAAAAATATTTGTTCGAATTTAAATCAAAGGAAAACAAATAGGATATTGAAATAAATATTTCCTTCAAGAGCAGTTTAAAGCCACAATACACTGTTACAATTTATACATATGTTATACACTTATAGCCACAGCCTAAAGTAAGTAATTTACAATTTTGCATGGGTTAATTTATCTCAACACGAAAACAAAGTTTACTATTTATATGGGTAAAAGTAAGTTTAAATTACGATATAATAAAATCAATTTCAACTGCCTTTGTACTGAGACTAATGAATCGCAAACATGAAGAACACTTCTAACATTACATTAACGAAATTAAAAGCTTATAATTAAGTTATTACCGAAACAAATGATTACTATAAACATAATCACTTGAAACTATCGAAACATGTTATTTGCGGTAATGATAATAACATTAATGTTCGATAATTTCATTTTAAATACACAATCATAGGAGTAGTTTACCAAATTACTTTAAAACAATATATTCGTAATAAGTACTATTTATCCGATAAAAGTACAAAGTAGTAGTAAAAGTATTTTGAGTACAAAATATGTGTATGAGGGTATTCATGTTATATTTTTACTTGCTCGAATTAAATACAGAAAAAACTTTGGACTATAAATTTGAATGCTACCACAACAAACATTTTTAATGTAGAAATTATCGAAAAATTAAATGAAAGTGAAGTGAATTCAAGTGAGTTGTAGGTAAATTATAAAGCTTTTAAAGCAAATTGTGCACTAATAAACCACGAACACTCTTATTTTTTAAATATAACCTAAATTAATAAAAAATATTTTATAACTAATAACCGATACTATTCCGCATTCGTTAGCATATATGGTACTCGCGATCAACCTCATAAAAAATATACTAAAGTATGTTGCACTTAATTAATATTAAGGTACTATTAATGACTGTGGATTGAATTACTATGCATAGATTTTTTTAATCCAGGTTATTTAATTATCTTAATACAGTTTTAAAGAATAAATAAAACATGCCAACATGGTAGGCAACATGCCTAGAATTTATTTTGTACCTATAGCACAGTGTCCAATTTTAGAAATACAAGACATACTGACCAATGTAGTTACTCAAGAACGCTTCGAATCGTGTTAAAGTAAGCCGTTTTCCAATAAAATACCGTATAAATGTTTTTGTATAACTAACAGTTAAGTAGAGCTTACTCACAAAGCGTACACACTGGTAATAGCATGCGAACGTAATATGTATTTCATTGATCCTTGTGCTGTTTTGTAACAAGAATGTTACCTAGTGAATGTTTTAAATTAAACTACAAAATTACTAGATTAATCGACCTTAATCATGCTATTGCCACCACCGAAACAAAGCCTGCCACTACACTCCAGCACAAACTATTTGGTGTGAAGCTAGACCCGCATTCTCGTAAGCGCGACCTGAACCGCTTAGGTGTTTGAAGTCTTCGTTCTATCTTTCTTTTCCATATTTTTTAATTGCTTGCAGATTCAAGGAGGTCGAGGCGGCACAGCTGGACAGAGCGTATGTATATTTACCTGCGCACGTACTTGGCATGTCCGCTTTATTGACACTTCCTGATTTTCTTAGCATGCTCTTCTATAGCTAATATTCTTGACGTATCCTGGTTATGATGAATGTTGTATTGTACATTGTTGGCTCTTTTTGTTTCTTGTTCAAAGTCATCATCTCAACTAATATGTTAGTGCCGTAAGCTTATCAGGCTATGGTAAGTATCCTGTTGTAAGTATTATATCATTTTGACTGTTTTTATCTCGGTTGAATAAATATAATGTCATCTACATGCAAATAAAAATAACCGAAACCTTTAATATAATACCTTTAATTAAATAAAATTGGCAATTGCTTTCTTCTGGAATTTAAATTGACACGAGAAATCGACATCTTTATAGGTTCGATGTCAATGCTCTCGTTTCACATTTCTCTTTGAGCTCCCATATCAAGGAAGCTCATTTCATTTGGAAGAAAATAAAATATTTACTTGATCTTTCTACTAATACCCATATTTAGTATAATCATCATGAAATTAATTTACCTTTTTTACCCTTTAACTATTGCACTTTTTATATCTTCTGATCACTTCGTTTGAAAAATTAGTTTTTTATATTAGTTTCCAAACAATATTTTGGAGAAAATGCACCCTTTTTACGTCAAAATTAACAGTTTTTAATAACGTTTAATATACTCATTTATATTTGCTCTTTACATATTAAATATACTAACAAATCTTTAAGAATTTCCAATATCTGATAATGGAGGATTTTAAAATGATCATGATACACCTGAATCTCACTAAAGGTTGATAATACTCTTACTGTCCCTCGATTTCCACGTCGAACATTGATTACCGGCGCTCACCGCCGCCAGTTCCATTAGCGCCAAATTTATCCTCGGGCGAAGTCGCGCACTCTCGGCGGTGGCCGGGCGAGTGAGTGGGATGCCGCGGGCCGCCGGCAGCCGCCGCTGCGCCGTATTCTCCTCCATTGACAGTCCGCGCGGCGCGCCGGCGGTACGTTGCTTCAATGCCAAGACACGTTTAGCTTTGCGGTCCAGTGCGCCGAGAAAGACCCTCTCGAAACGTTAACCCCTATTAAAATGTGACTTTTTTTTATTTGTTATTAAATTTGCACAAAGTAACGCCTCACGTTCGGATACAGAGACAATAAGTGATATTATGCAAATACGTATTGTATATTTTAGCTATATGTACCTTAAATAAAAACGTGCTTATTGACGAGTATTAGGTGTGTTCACGAAGCTCACAGTTGGACACCACCGAGGTCATTCACTGGTTCGACAAGTCCGCCCCGCTTTACTATTTCATTTCACCCGAAGAACTAGACAGATTCTTTGACTCGCATATGAAGTGCCAAAGATGTATGATAATGAGGGCCTAACCTTATCAAAAAACCTTGAAAACATTCAGTAGCACATTGTTTTATTGATTGCGTTGTTGTGATGTTTACCGAAGTTCGCGAGTTATAAAAACACTAGTTGCGTTGTTGTCGATAAGAACACACGGGTGTGATAAAACAATGTAAAATGAGTACATATTTGACATTTTGATATAATACCGAGTGTGCATGGATTACAGTGATCGATATTAATTTGGCATTAAGCGCCATTAATTACGGGCGCAATTGATAATTGACGTCACTTGGCAAAGCGTTAACTCTAAACGAAAGTTATAGAGACACGACCACGAACAACATAAAACGTGTACGGCTTAGATAAGGCAGTAAACAATGAGATTCGAATATATTCTTATGTAGTCAGCGTGAGCTAAAAGCACCGAAATGCATCGTACAGGCTCTCAGTCTGAAGGGTTGGGCGCAAGCGGAGGGTCGACATTTATAACCAAGAGCTCTGCTTCAGAGCACAGCATGGCCACCGGCGTGTCGGCAGCTAGTACTGGCAGCACATTACCCCGTACCCTTAGCACCAGTGTATTACGTATCAAAAATAGGTCCACATTTTGGGACAAATTCTGGGATGAGCGCACTAGGCGTGACGCGTGAGTACCTCTATATACCTCATATAAATCTGCAATTTGAATTTTAATGACGTAATCGTATAATATTTAATTGAAAATATTCTTTAATTATTCATTAAGTATCGCTAATCGCCAACAAAGAAAATCATCAGGTTTGTTTTATCTGCATTTTAAAAAACGTAACCACTGGTAATGTACATAAGTTTTTCCTTTAAAAACGACTAAATTTATTGGTATAATATATTAATTTATATTAATGTGTCATTTTTTTAAAAGTAAACGCTAGCGAAATAATTACTGATATAGGATAGTTTTTCGCGGGAGTACCTAAAAAAGGTCGACGGTAAGGTCTGCTAAATGTTAAAAGTTCTTTGGAAAAATCACATAAAAATCTGGGACATATAGTAAGATATATTTAAAAATCCCTTGTGCCTGTATTTACACTGGCTCATGATACAACTTAAGCAATTCATACAGGAGACCAATGAGCGTTTTATTAACATAACATTTTGCGTGGGTGAATCCATGTCAAAGTACAAAATAATTTATTGTATATATAAATACATTATATTTTTAAGGGTTGTGTTTGATCTAAAACATAAATAATAAAATATTGTGGATAGAAAAAAATCACAAAAGCCCTATTATCTTTACTTTTTATTTATACTCGTAACGCTAAATTATTAAGACAAAAACTCGGTAATTAATTATATTTCAAAATAATCTAGAGCTGCCATTAGACTTTTTGTAAAACCGTTTCGTTTTATTTTTATAACGATAAGAAAATTTCGGCATATACGTTTTCTTTTTGCGAAAAACCATATTTCCTGTAGCACTGTCACTCATACTTCAAGCATATGTATGTATACTTTTTCTTAAATTAGTAACTGCGGCGCAGTTGCGACGAGGGACTAAGGAAAACAAATTTACAGCCCTTTGGATTAATTATTAAATTATAGTTAAAATAACTATACCATATTCTTCAGGATAATTTATAAAATATTTGCAACACCAAAAAAAATACAATACTGACTGCCGGTCGTTGTAGTTAGAAAAATTATTGAAGTGAAATCGCGTATTGCGTATTGAGTGAAAAATTTGCTGGCTTTCGGGAGCTATCAATTATAATATTTTAATAGGATTTAAAAGCAGCGATAAAACAAAAGAAATATTTTGATTACCAAAAATAACTGACATTCATTAATAATTAAAATTAATCCTAACACTTAAACGGATAGACTGTGTAGGAGTTACAATGTCGCTAAAAAACACACACCATGTGTATTTTTTTGCAGTATGATGACTGTACAGATTACTCTGAGATTTTTATCTCACATGAAGTAGATATGTATCCTAAACATTACTATTGCTGGACCTCAAAATATCATTCCTTAATGACGCATGACTGCTTATTTTCAAATAAGGTATTATTTAATATTATGATCAAATTAGTTAATGTTGACAATAAGTCTAGACAAGTACATTTATGAATTTGATGCTTAATTTTTTAATTTCTCAAATATAATACATTCGTAAATCGTACTAAAAAATTCATCATAGAAAGATCTAAAAAGTAAATAGTCAAATTATTTGTTACCATGTGCGATTAATTGCACATAAATAAACAATAATTTTAATTAAATGTAAAAAAAAATTGTTTGATAAATATTACGCAGTGTGTTGATTTTCGCATTATAACCACAGCCCAGTTGCACGTGGAGCGTTATAGATAAAAACATAACTACTTCCGACCAATATAAATAATACTATTAGACCAGATAATAGAATAACGTCTTATTATAACAGTTCTAATCGACAAAATCTAATTAAAATACAATTAAATATCTCGAAAGAAGTTATTAATGAGCGACAAACGAGTTTTATAAAACTTATGTCATTTAGTTTGTTGCTTTGTCAAATGACAATATGCTTAACATGAAAATATGCTTGGTTATTAATTGAAGCTACTTTTTATGTAATTTTATGTATATGTAGCGTTGAAAAGGTAGCCCTAGTATGATTGTATCTTCTCAAAATACTCTTCAACTGGAGATAATTATTTCGTCCAACAACATAATATGAATATTATTGCACTATGACTTAACTAGGTATTTTTAATTTCAGTCTTATTTAGCAGCTTTTCATTTTCAAAGTGACCATTTCATTATAGTATACAGTATACAGAGTACAACAATTAAAGTGTCCGTTAAATAGTAAATACGTTAAAAAATATATAACAACTTTTCACTTGATATGAAAACAAATAGAACGTGAAAAATATTACTTGGTTTGTATGTTTGATTTGATACCTGTAATAGTACAAATAAAAATTCCTGCATGCGAACCAATAGGAAATTTAAATTGTAATGATGGACAGCGATTGACGCTAGCAATAATACTTTAAAAAAAAATATCCAACAAATGTTTGTATGTTTAACAACAAAAAATATATGTGATAGAATGTTGTATTATAGAATATAATCTGACCAGCTCAACCACGTTAAACCACTACTCCGTTTTCGTAGGTTATAGCGTGATGTTATATAGTCTATGACTTGTAAATCCTTTTGCTAGCGCGTTTAAACAAACAAAATTATTAATCAGTTTTATAATATTGATATAAATTATTAACTATTGAAAAAATATTGTTTGGATTTAAATATAAAATAGTTTTCTTGTATCAGTTAAAAAACATTCGGACGTACATACGAAATAATATTTTTTTTCTAAGACAGGCAAGAAATATAAATAGTACGTATCAAAATAGCAAAAGAACGTTTGAATAAATAATTTAAAATTTATACCATGGTATATAGTATAAGTCTTGAAACTACTTAATTGATTAAATACCAATTAAAACTGGTATTTTTTTAAATAAATAATAATCAAATAAAGTAATAAAATATCTTATACATTCTAGTAATTATGTAGTATGTTTTTATCATTTATGATCTTTCTATATATACTCAAGTCTTTAACACAATATTAAAAAAATACATTATATATTCAGAGTTGGACATTTATTTAATGAAAAAGACAAATGAAGATCAAAGAACATAAAAACTAAGAAATGGACAGATGACATTAACAAGGTTGCAGAGCTATTGTTGACAAAAATAGCTTACCACTGACACAAATGAATTTCACTGGAGAGTGCTACTCGCGACGCGAGAAACGCTAATACTTTACTTTTCTAAATGTTTCGTCCATATTTCAAGATATTAAAGTCAAATCTTTCTGTATTTATTTTTTAAATGCTCTGTGTTAACTAAATATTAAAAGATATTAAAATTGTGCTGATAGCGATGTCCGAGCTTATAAACCTAACTAGATAGTGATATTGTTCTTAATTTTAATGAAAAAACTAAATTCAAGTTATAAAAAAACTGTTTAAATAAAAAAATATTTCTAGAGAAATTATTAGTTCCTATTATTACTATGTCGAACATTGTTGCTCTTGATTACTATATTATATTAAATTGCAACTAATATAACTACAAGAACAGTAAACAAATGATAAAGTAGGTGTCGAAAAGTTGTTGCAACTAAACTAAATATAGGACGATGTTTGTTAGAGCAAGGCAAATAAAAGTCTATATTTAGCACTGGGTAATATTTACCTCCACAATATCAGAGGGCACGTTAAGCTGCTGATCTTCTCTCATTGTAATTTTACTACTAGTCATTAATCCATTGGTAATTATATACAAAGAGACCAACATTCCATCGATACGATAATATTATTAATAATAATAATAGTATTAATTTAATTTACAAATATATTTTACCATACTAGAATATTACTACTAGTGGTAGGGCTTTGTGCAAGCTCGTCTCGGTAGGTCAGTCACAGTCAGGTCACCACCAACTCATCAGTTATTCTACCGCAAAACAACAGTACTTGGTATTGTTGTGTTTCGGTTTGAAGTGTGAGTAAACCAGTGTAATTACATACAGGTACAAGGGACATAACATCTTAGTTCCCAAGGTTGGTGGTACATTGGCGATATAAACTATGGTTAACATTTCTTACAATGACAATGTCTATGGGCGTTTGTGACCGCTTATCATTAGTTGGCTCATATGTTGGTCCGCCTAACTATGCTATAAAAAAAATTAAAAAGATTTGTGGGCCTAACTGCCTAATGCAGTAATACAGTTTATTTTTCAATGTGTTAATGTCAATATTTAGATTTCAATGTAAAAAATAAACGGATAATATGTATATCCCCCTCATAACTCATATAGCTTGTACAATATCTTTATAAATTTGTATCAGATGGTATTATTACTAACAGTAAAAACTGATGTTCTTAGAAGCTTCATATAAAATTAGACCTTATAATTTTACAACATAAACAAAAATTAAGTTGATAAAGCTTTGTTTCATATATTTTTAATAGTAATATTTTGTATCATAATACGCCAGGGCCTAGATGCTGCGTGGGCTTAAGTGAAAACACGTGCCGGTGCAGGCAGGGCCTACCTTTCTATAAATAAGCGCTTTGAGTGAGAAAGAGCAGATTCCCTGATAACGTTTGTTTGCTTATCCGACAGTAAAACGGCTAGCGTTATATATTCTATTGTCACAGTTCGACAATATATTTAACTTCGAGGTTATTAATGCTATAAATAAATAAATCGTGCATGTATAATTATATGCATTTTTTAAATGGTATATCTGTTTAAACATATGTGAAGCTGAAAATCCAAATAAACATACCTTTACATTTCATTTTAAATATTATAAATGTTATATTAGATCTTGGGATTGAACCGATCGTTCTCAGAATGTTTCAAGTAAAGTCTAATATGTGAACACTATTTTCGGTGAACTTGTATGTCTGATGGATATAAATAATAATATGAGCGATACATCTGTAGAAAAAATAAAGTAAGTAAATACAAAAAAAATAACGAATAATCACCACAGACAACTTTATCGCTGTTCCATTTGTATGTAAACAACATCCCCAGGTCACTATTTACAAATTGGAAAAAGATTTTTGATTGATTGATTCATTCATTAATGCCTCTTTTATTTGAATACGGAACGAATGATTCAGGTATATGCTCTGAGTCAGATACAGACATTATCTTCAAGATAACGCCTCAGAGTACGTCTAGGTAAATTATAATGTTTTTATTGACTTACATTACGCCATGTTTAAATGCAAATACGGCAAGGAATTTGAATCGGCCTGTATAATTTGTTACATGTTTATTGTTACAAAAAATACTATTTGGGATATTTTAACTTCAAGTTTATTACAAATCAATTTTACATTGCATTTATTGAAGAACGGATGTATAGCTTAAAAATGTAATGCTATGATATGTTCTCTGTTTTAAAATTGTCATGTTGCATTTATTTTTGAAGAAAACTAATGATAGTTAAGTAGTGCGGGAGCGCAAGAGAAGCCACTAGTATGCAACT
This sequence comes from Nymphalis urticae, assembly GCA_905147175.2. Lineage (NCBI taxonomy): Eukaryota > Metazoa > Arthropoda > Insecta > Lepidoptera > Nymphalidae > Nymphalis > Nymphalis urticae. Next base: position 8,135,792 of record LR989987.1, on the reverse strand, counting down.
GTGCCGTTCAACTGATGCTATACTTATGAACGTGTTGCTTTAATATATCTTACATATTACCAGGGTTGAATTTCGACCAATAGCGAAAGAGACTGGATACCACGAGAAATGAGAATCTCTATAATATAATTTTTGTTTTTTTTTTTTTTTAAATAACTTCCGTTTACACAAAAAGCTTCGCAGAGTACTTTTTAAAAAATATTTACAATATTCCAACATTAATAATTTGAAAATAATGTTTTAGTTTGGTTTAAATATTATAATGAGCGTCCCCTTTTTCTGTTCCTCAGGGGCGGTAAAAGTTAAATCCTGCATATTCCTAAGTGGCAATATACAACCCTAGTTGTAGTAGACCACAAGATACAAGAAGCTTAATATAGTTTAAAAGCCATATTATTATCATACAAAATTCATAATGAACATAGGTTTTTATTGTTTATTTTCGTTAAAAATCGTCGCTTAAATTATTTTTTCTTAAACTTCTAACACTGAAATTTAGATAATATTTATTTGATCACGAATATTATGAATACCAATTTTACCTTTATGATTTTCTAACAAAAAACAATTTCGGTTGAAGTTGAATTGGAGCATTGTCACTTAAAAGAAAGATACTCGACTCAAATTTTATATTATTTTATAAGATATTTACTGAGTATTTGCAACATTTATAAATATCTAGCTGGAAATATAAACATATAACGCAATAACTAACTATTTTAAAAACAAGTATTAGATCATTACATATGAAATAGGCGTTTTGTACGAGAGGAATATAAAGTCAATTTTTTTTTGTAAAATATATTTAATTAATCAAGGTATGCCCCGTTGTTATCTATGCACTTTTGCCATCTCATAGGCAGTTCATTGATCTCTTTACTAAAAAAAAACATTGGGGCGAGAATCAATAAACTCTTTGGACTGCCGCATCGGAGTTGAATTTTTTTCCTTGTAAAAAGTTGTCCAAATTCCGTAAAAAATGGTAATCTGTTGGAGCAAGGTCCGGGGAGTACGGTGGAGGTCGCAGACATTCCAATTTTAGCACATTTAACTTAGTGGTTGTTTGTTGTGCAGTGTGTGGTCTTGCGTTGTCGTGAAGCAGCAGTGGCCTAGAGCGATTGACCAATCTCGGTTGTTTAGGAGCTAGTTCTTTCTTCATTGTTTGCAGTTGCTGACAAAAGATATCTGCCGTAATCGTTTGGCCAGATTTTAGAAAGCTGTAGTGAACGACACCGGCGCTAGTCCACCAAACACTCACAAGTAACTTTTTCTGAGTCAATTTTCGTTTAGGGCAGGATTTGGCTGGGTCTCCAGGGTTCAGCCATTGCGACGAACGCTTCCGATTATCGTATAATAAAGAAAAAAATTATGAGGAAAAAACAAATAAATGACTGTTTTCAAAACTCAAATGTACCAGCTAAATGAACTTATAAATTTGAATTTGGAATTCTTAACCAAAGAGGAGACATTTCAGATCAAAGTGGTCAGTACGACAAAACGCTAATTTCATATGTAAGGACCTAATATTTTATCATCTTGAGAAAAGAATTGTGTATAAAACTCGAAGAAAAAATATGTAAATAGGTCACTCCAGGGTCTGCAATTGATCAAGTTGCGAGTTTGTATCATTTTTCTTCAGATGATATTGATAAATGTATCACAATAAATGTGAAACACGATTCCTAACCTTGCGATATATTAGATAACCAATGGTATTTGCAGTTTTTATAGATAATAATTCAACTCTCGGAGACAGTGTTATTTTATGAAAACCTGCAACAAACCAGCGGCGCTTTCATGCCTGGGGAAATAAGCGAGGCCTTCTAACTTTCATCTACATTTATATTACTGATGAATTGCAAGAACCAGTGCTATAAATTTCCCCAGGGCTCGATAAATAATTTGCACATTTATAGATAACGCCATTCGACTATTAACTGAAATAAGGTCATCGTCAACATAATTCTCGTTTGGTCTCATATAGGATTGTTTATTTTGTAAAAATCCAACCTTATATTGAAATGGTTACTACAAATACTGAAATAAAAGTATCAAAAAGTGTAATTCACGTCTATTTATTTACATAGGAACTAATTAGAAGTCGAAAGTTAATAATTTCATAATTATCCTTAAAATGTTATCACACTATCAAAGTTTTAATGGACAGTTAACTATCGCTAATTGAACCGTACAGCACTAATTTGTAGACCGATTTTGTGATTAAATTACTTTATTAGGGGCCAGGAACTTTATAAAACTAGCCGGTGCTTTGTTACATATGCATGCACATTATTGATTTTCAAACGTAAGCAGCTTGTTAATTACTCCATAGATTTCTAAATTAAATTTATGTAATAATAACGATGTACTCAGATACCGACTTTTAAATTCAGTCACTTAATACCCGAGTTAGACCATAACTTTCATAAAAGATCTTTCATAAAAGATCTCAATATTTAAGCAATGTATATTTAGTTAGTTACGTCTAGTAGACACCTTCTACACAACTGTGCTTAAGTATGCAGTCTATAATGATAAGTATTAAGGAAAGAAGTTATGGTATAGTTATACTGCAAAGACCTTTGTGTAACAGTATAAGCACTTAGACTGGCCCTGACTTCACGACGGGAGAGAAAACACAATTTCCGTCTAACTCGCGTTCCTTATTAACGAAATGTTTATACAAGATATTTATAAGTTAATATACATTGTATTCATTACTGTGCTACTTAATAAAGCAAATAATTATTTAGAAGTTTTAATAATGTTCGTAGATTAATTCAAAATACTCCCCTTTGTCACTCGCCGTTTCCATTGTCTTTTTTACCACGTTTTTTTAACTCGCTTCGGAACATGTGAAGATGAAATTCAATTAAATGAAAAAAAAAACCGTGGCTTATATGTGTTTTTATAACTTCTTTGTGTAGTCCTAATAGAATATTATATTATATACTTTAACGTTCATTGCTGTTACTAAGTATATATCTATATATATATTTATGTAATTTTTGTCACTGATAAGATCAAATTTTCTCTCAGATACCGTTCAATTTACTTAACGTGGGCGTACTAAAGCAACGTAGGCGGATACTGCTCTTTCTATTCTGAAACAGATTTTCCTCTTTTATATGGACTTTTTAAATTAATACAACTTTATTTCTATTAGTCAGCCACATTGGCCTTTAAAGAAGCTCGAGTTTTAGTTTTGTGTTATAAACTTCGAATAACTTAATATTTTATTCATTTCATTTTTTATTTATAACCGTCCGTAGACATAAGCATGAGAATTATATACATTTTTCCGATGGTAAGATTTTGTGAAGAACAGTAACGATGGGCGCTACCCACTCATCAATAATTCCACCGCTACACCTTAATACTCTGTATTGCAATGTTCAGTCTTAAAGGATGTGTGAGCTAGTGTAATTACTTTATGGAATACAACATCTCAGATCTCATTATTAGCAGTTCATTGACTGTGGAAGGAGTGCAAGTATATGAACTGTGTGACCAGCTATCCCTTGAAGAGAGACCTTATATTAGCAATACTTTGTCAATTATTATGAAGTCTTGAAGATATTATAACTTAACTCGTTGGACTCGCTCGCCCATCCTTCAAACTTGTACACACCAATATAAAGTATTGATACTTGACATTAGATCAACTAATAAGTGGGTGGTTGACCCAGACGTAACGTTTATATAAATATACTCAATAAAATAAGATTGAAAAACGATGCTCACGTATGATGCTTCAAGTAAAAGTATTAAATTTTTCTTTTCAAATTAAAATCGTATCCTCATATATAGAGTTACCTTAGGAACTCCTCGAATCATAAGTTGATTTTATCCTATCCCAAAATATGACGGTAACGTATTTCTTATTAAATGTTGAGCAATTTTCCGTTTCGCAACCCTAATTTACGATGTAAATATTTTTTAATATACAAAATGTATTCATTTATACTTATTCAATTTCGTCATCCAATAACTCCTCAACTATTTGACTTTCATTTAATTCAGCTTGTTCCGTAATCACATTTTCGTAGAACTGCCTTTTATCTTATGGTACAAATTAAATAAGTTTTTTATGTCATTAATTTCTTTAGCTTCTATGGTTTTAATCACGTCATAATGGTGGTAGGGCTTTGTGCAAGCTCGTCAGGATAGGTACCACACACTCGTCAGATATTCTACCGCAAATCAACAGTACTTGGTATTGTTGTGTTTCGGTTTGAAGGGTGAGTGAGCCAGGGTAATTACAGGCACAAGGGACATAACATCTTAGTTTCTAAGGTTGGTGGCGCATTGGCAATGTAAGCGATGGTTACCTATACAATAAAATAAAATAATAACAATCACCAGGTCCGCCCCGAAGATATCTAGACATACCTACTATATATAAAATAAAGTCCTTAAAGTTATTGCCAGTCATGGAATTTGAAAAGGTTTATTTTCATCTTTTTGAAATAAAATTCGACGACAAGGTAAAATTCCTTGTATTGTTTGCTTAATATTCTCATTGTAGTAACTTTTATAATCTTTAACTTTCTGTATTCTTTCGTTACCTATCTGTTATTTTAGCCCTCCTGCTCTCCTCTGTTCTTCTAAGGTTTTTTTCCAAAAATGTATTTTTAGAAAAAACATCTTATTCATATTAGATTTGGTTTTAGTACGAGGTCGTAATCTACTTGGTATTTCTTCAACCCAGCAAATATATATTTTGTTGTGTATGAATTTCAAAATTTACATATCATTGGTTTATGCCTCCATCTGTTTTCCTGTTAACTTATCTTTAAATTGTCAGCGACAATCATTTATTTCACTTAATATATGGTATGTGAGGTACAAGACCTTTTTTTTCTAGATATATGTTTTCCTACTTTTTGCTTTTGTAATCCTTTTTTCCTTTTCTTTTCATTATATGTTAATGTGATTTTCTACCTTTACCTCTAATTCTTCCGTTTCTGTTTCGAAATTTCCGTATTCGCAGTTTAGTCTCTTTTTTCACCATTGATTATATTTTTCAAGGCCTTCTGAAAAGCATTTTTCGCGCATATTACGAACTTATCTTAATCGTTCGTCGTGAGCCATTATTTTGTTTCCATAAAAACATAGATATAATAATAAAAAAAGATAAAAATCTGAATATAATATATAAAATGAAACTCAAGAACTAATTAACATATAAAGTTATTTGCAATTTCTATGTAGAGGGAGTTTTCTACGAAAATAATTGTCATTTAAAGAAAATTAAAGAATTAAATTCAGTAAATTTACATAAGTTTTAATGGTCGCGTAATACAACCTCTTTTGGTTTCAAACGATAAATAAGAATAAGCTTGAAATGTCAAGTTTATAAAGTAGTAACATCATGACATAACATCTCTATTCTCTCGAATATAATTTCTGCTTAAAAATAATTTTAACGAAATAAAAGTTTTTAAAAACATGCTTGGAGTTAATGGGAGCGATGAAAACTTAGAAACTAAAATGGAATTAAGGTATTGTTTTTAAAACTGGACTTTTTACGTCACCCTAATGTTTAAGTTTTAGCCATTAGTGTGACGAAACAAAATAGACGTTTCAAAATTTTTATAATAAAACCTAACAAACATTTTGTTCGAGCTTGAGACAATTTTATTTGATACACGCTATATGGTACTTTTTCACTAAAACAGATTGTAATTTCTATATATATAATTCTGGGAACACTCATCAACAATAACTACGTTAAGGCAACATCGTATATTTTTTTGTTGATAACGAAGGAAATCATACCATCACGAATACATGTGAACAACAACTACCAATTTTTCTTATACGAATAAAACAGTTATATAATGCAATCAACAGATCAACTGTACTTATATACATTGTGAATGTCATTATAATTTTGTCCATACAATTTCCCATTATTATAGGATTTACGTTTTTTAGGTCCATCTGCGTATTTGAATTACTTAATTAATTATTTAATTTACGTTTTGTTTTGATTAGCACAAGAATAGTAAAAGGTAGAGTATTATTTATTCATGAAAATAGCTGGTTACTTCACTATTACGCAATGATGCATTAAATTGTAATGTAAAATATTACTTGAATCACATATTTGCGCAACAGGGTAACGAGTGTTATAAAGTACATACATACATCGATGCTTCAATTAGAGATAACGTGAAGGAAAAATATAAAAATATAAAACTCAGATTTTCTGAAATTGAAAAACGTAGCATTCGTCTAACCAAGGAATGGTTACATAACGAAGAATTTCGCAATTCTTTATTATATTTCGATATACACTCATCTAATATGCCATTATTAGTTAATATTTACTATAAAGTATACATATTTATAAAAAGAATAATTAAATTATCTCTTTAAATTAATAAATTAAAAAATTGTTACTTTCAATATAAAAAAATGTTAGTTTCAAAAGTACAAGTAAGAATAATGGGTAAAAAATTGTTATTAGTTTAGTTTAATTTACAGTTACTGTTAATCTAAGCCCGTTTATACATATATATTATGTAGGTTTCAAATACTACGAGATAACAGTGTTTTGCAATAGACACGTATGTATGTATGTGTACTGTATGAGTGCATATGTGTGATGCAGTTACTTATTTTTCCATTATTGTGAATAACAAAACAAAGCCATTATACGGTTATTTACAAGAGTTATTACACATTAACGTATCTAGTTTTAATATTTATGAAATAATAAAAATCATAGTGTTGATATTGAATATATTTAAAAAATATTTCAATTTACTCTTCTCATGTTATAATTGTTTCCGTAACCTTTAACCCCTGTGCAATACTCAGCTCCTCAATGCACGTACAAACTCGTTCATGTGACAATAAAATGCGAACAATGCAATAGATATCTTCGATATTGTCAGATAAAAATAGCGGACTGAAACGTATTGCCACTTTGCATACGAGTACGATAACCATGTAAATCTATAAACATTTAATGGAAAACTGTCAGCCTTCAGTGTTTAAATCAATGCATCAATAAAACTGTTTACTTGACGGATTGAACGCAAATCAATAATTGCCGTCGTTACTTTGGGATTACGTTTAATTCAATTTAACGCTCTAACACTTATTTGGCACGTATACTGGACCGAATATATACACAAGACATATATTTATATGTATTTTCATTTCTATCTATGTATGTAACAAAGTAGTAGCCAATCAATATCCTATTTGAAATGCATCGTCTTCTCTTAAAAATAAGTTTTGCCGTTATTCCACTACGCTATATATGTTTTTATTCGTCATAAGATACCTACCTCACGATGTTTTCCTTAACCGCCGAGAACGATATCAATGATTAAAAGTGATTTAAACCTGCGAGCAATGATTATTATTGAGGGCTTTAACAGAAGGACGGGCACATGCGATGACCTTAATTAAAGTCATTTGCTTTTTTTGTTTCATTTAAAGTCACTTAAGTCAATCTACTGAATTACTAATAGTTAGCTGGCAATAAACTGCCACCATACAATCAGCCGTGAATGTTCAATTAAGCATATTTATACTAACCTATTTCTTACAAATTAAGATGATAATTTATTCTTAACTCTTTGCTGATCAATTGATTGTATTAAATTATTTAAATAGTGTAGTTGTTGGCTAAAATCTTAGCTAAATATTTCTAGTTTGAACCCGGACAGGCACAACTGAGTTTCCATTTGATTGATATAATTTATCTCGTGCTCAAAGATGAGACCTGAGGGTTGGAACAACTTGATGAAATGAACTCCAAACCATGGAACACCCACTGCATTTTTATTTATTATTTCACTCTTACGTTGAATTATATAACGTTTTTCGTATTCTCTCTGGTTGGGTATTGGGTATCGATCTTGGATTCCACCTACCTGTCAGTTATTTATACAAGTTCATCGTGATGTTAGCAATCAATCATATTAATCATGTACCGTTATAGGTGAGCGAATAATAGTAATTATAGTCAAGTGGCAATAAGTTAATTATTATATAATTACATAGATTAGGTGTAATTGCAGATACAATAGATATATGTTTTCATCTAAGATGTTTGTTTAATGTTTTCTGTTATTATTTTTAGCAGTATCTAAAGACATTGGTTCTTTGGAATCTTTTAATCAATTCCCATCTTGTATTAGTAGTGTTCAAAGACATTGGGTTTTTTGCATTATTTTAATCAATTTCCATCTTGTATTCTACCTGGTAAATTTAAAAAATGCTAATCAAAATATACTTTACAATTCTATTAATAATGTATTTTTGATATTTATAATATTACAAGTTTATTTGTAAATTTCACCCGTTAGTTTATTTATTTGTTGGTCAAATTTCGTCTCGTTTTCCACTCATTTGATTCATTAATTGACTGATTGACACGCATTTTTTGTTTTGGTGACAATGCTATCTAGCACCTAAAAGGATTTTAGGTAAGTTTTTGTTACATACACTTCATGTTATAAAAGTTGGCCGTGATCAAAGTATCTATTCTATATCATAGAAGGGAAATATTTCATAAGGGACTTATACGATAATACGAAGTCTAGGCGATATAAATAACAATAAACATTCCCTGGAGATTTTTTTAGAAACAATTTCTCACTTTGTCACTTAAACAAAGTGGATAACGGATTATTACCTACTTACTATTCCCTACGCGTTTATCGAGTCAGAACGAAAATGTATGATATTCATGAAAATGAAGCCATCGACCCAATTCTCTCTGAGTTAATATACCATTTACTTAGAATTCAGCTTATTTACTTGAAGTAAAAATAAAGAATGCTGTTATGTCATATATGTAAAATTTATCTTATGAATGTAACTTTTGAATATATTAAATTAATATAAATACAAGCCTCCAGTGTCTTCTCGTGAAATATTTATGAATTATTTTTTTAACGTCAATATACCGAAAACTTTTACAATAACAGAAAAGTTAAATTTAATATTAGGTATATTAAGTCAGTTATTTTTATAATTCAAAATTGTTAAAAAAATTATTTCAGTTGTAGTTACACCATTTATCTTATAGTTTCTGTATATCTTTTCGCATACATTCCAATCTTACAGTACGAAATGTAAACTAAAAAATGTTTTAAGAAATACCATAAAACTGTCATAAACTGTACGTTTATATACAACTGCTCGGAGAAGGAATTGTCTTTTTTCGTCACGTTTTTCAGTTGCGTATTCACAGAGGCAAAATCTAACTGTTGTGTTATCAACACACGTTGGCCAATTTTGTAATCAAATAGATGAATAATTGAACCAGTTAATCAACAAACATTTATAAAATTTTATAATAGTTGACTTTCTAAAGAATTGCAAAAGTTGCCTCAAAAACTGACAACTATTTGGAAACGCATCATTATACCGTACAATACTCGTATCTCGTGAGCTGGGCATGTCTCCAGACCCGCTCGCCAACTCATCACGTCCGCATGATTCCTATCATGTGATATTATAACTCATAACATTAGAATTTAACTCTGTAACACATTTAATTTCACGTTCTTTCTTGAATATCTTCCAAATATTTTCAAGACATATATTATTCACCTGCATTGCTTTAAAATCTTTTTTCGATTTTATAGAGAAATAAATTATCTATACCCTATCCCTGTTTGTTACCTCAACATGACAAAGCCACTGAATTGATCGTAATCAAATTTGACATAAAGATAGCCTGTGTCCTGTACCTGAACTGTCATTTGTTCGCCAATGTACTTATGTGACAAGTAACACCCTCTAAATTTCCCAGTTATGGGAAAAGGCCTCTTCTGCTCTATAGGAGACGCATTCCACCACGCTGTATTAATGCTGGATGGTGAATAACTAATGTGGCAGTACAATGTTTTAATTCGCAACCGAGTACGAGATGAATTTGATAGTGCAGCTAGGGATTGAATTCGCCATCTTCATTCAAGATTCACGTGTTCTAGTAACTTGGCCATCTCTCTTATTTTTCAGATTTTTACAAAGTCGTTGTTATCTTTATTTTCAAGTAGAAAATCTTTGTATATAATAGTATAAAGGTTATGTTGTTCAAACACTTCTATGCATGGTACGATTTTTTATTATTCATAAAAACGTCTTTTCTATTGTACTCTTTTCAAGTAAATTCAGGTCTGCCATGTTATCTGCATAATGTGTTAGTCATATAGTGTTACTGCAAAATACTATCTTTTTCCATGAATATATATTTTGAATAATTTAAATATAAGATGGTCAGTACTTTAACATATTATGAAAACAGAATTGAAAGGATATATTTTTGATAAATATTTATTACATGTAATAGAGAATAATACCTCAAAGCCGCAAACCACAAATTAAAAACAAATAATGATACTATCGATAAATGACCTCATTCTGTTTTAAAATACATACTTATATCTATTACATACCGATGTACAAAATCTGAAATACTAAAAGTAGAAATTAAGCTAATGCCAGCTAATAATCCCTGACCGCAACTTCGCAACTAACGGATATAGAAATACGTGTTTCAATGTAATATGGTATTTCGATGTGATAAAATGGGGTAATGAAAAGTCGACGGTGGCGTTAACTTACGCGCTATTGAACCGTTCTTTATTGGTGATTGCAATCTGCCACAACTCAGGGCCAATAAAAATACTCATAAATTCCGCCTCTGAAAACCCGAAGGATCGAAATAACCACCAGTTATTTGAAAAATATATAACTAGTGGGCTTTTTAAAACTAAAGAATAATATATACGATAATTTTAATGAAATTTGGGTATTGAGATAGTATAATTGATCTGCGTTTAAGAGTTTTCAAGGTAAAAAAATAATATAATATATCAATGTTGCTTATTAAGCATTAAATGACAAGAAAAATTATTAGAGTCGGTTCAATTTAGTTGCGATTATTTCAATGTAGAACTGCATTCATTGTTATTGTACTATTTCACAATGCTAAGTGAATAAATGAGCGGAAATATATCGTTTATTCATTTATCCCATCTCGTGAACAGAGCAATTCTCCTATCCCACTACTGCATAGGACTCTTAAATCGTTTAAGCCTGATCCCCTCATAGACTATTCTCGGAAGATAGGAATTAGACTGAATTCTAAAATAAGATATTTTAGTATATATTAACACTCACATGGTAAATTTATTTAATTCATTAAAATTAAATTATAAAATGAATTGTTTTTTTACGCATTCACACATAAGAAAGCAAGCACAAGTCTTTGTATTCTTATCTTTACATTTATCTCGGGCTCGGCGGTGAAGGAACACATCATGAGGAAACCTCCATGTAACCGTAACCGTAACAGCCTGTGAATGTCCCACTGCTGGGCTAGAGGCCTCCTCTCCTCTTTTTGAGGAGAAGGTTTGGAGCTTATTCCACCACGCTGCTCCAATGCGGGTTGGTGGAATACACATGTGGCCGAATTTCAGTGAAATTAGACACATGCAGGTTTCCTCACGATGTTTTCCTTCACCGTAAAGCACGAGATGAATTATAATCACAAATTAAGCACATGAAAACTCAGTGGTGCTTGCCCGGGTTTGAACCCACGATCATCGGTTAAGATTCACGTGGTCTTACCACTGGGCCATCTCGGCTTTTTTTCTCCTCCGTGTGCTTGATTGAAATCTGCCACGTGTATCTACAAAACTTGCATTGGGGCTCTGTGATAAAATAAGCTCCAAACTTTCTTCTCAATAATGATAGGCCTTAGCCTAGCAGTGGGACGTCTCCAGGAATATGGTACATTTTTAGAAAGTATTTAAAGATATATTTAAGATATATGGTTATAGAACTTTTCTTATACTAGTTTTTACCCGTGGCTACACTTCCATTATATTTTTCGGATCTATGTCAGTTGCTATGTCGATGATTTTCAGCATCAGCATTCCTCTGAATGCTGATGCTGAAAATCATAGTAACAGTACTATGTTATTGCTGAGAAGGACAAGCCAAAAATAACATTTTCTGCATTAATAATATTAAAAGGGGGCGTTGACCTTATTAAATCATTATCAAAAGCAACTTTATTTTAAACTCATCCACATAAATTATCTTGGTGCTAAAAATCACGTTGATCGTTTGTTCTGTTTTGTGTAATAAGGACAAACAAACAATACCACTTTCTGCATTAATGATTAAGAGAGGTCGTTGACCTCATTAAGCTCTCATCAATAGCAACTTTCTTTTAAACCCATCCAATATTCTCTTTACGATATTAACATAATATTGACTTTTATATTTACATAAACAAAAATGTTTACAAATTTATCTTGTATAAAAAATATTTCAGAAGTAGGGCAGTGTTCTGCTCGTTTTATTATATGTATGGATTCCAATTAACTTGATGGACGCTCTTACTGCTATGATGATCAGCGTTTTATATATCGAACCTTGCTTTAGTTTTTCATATATTTTTTAGAATGTAAAATTACTGAGTGCTCAAATATGATTACGTAACATAACGCTTACTGTGAGACGTTTAAAAATGCAAACATTATTTATATTTATATATTGTATCTTTAAATATAATTTTGTTTCTCCTAGCGTAAAGAAAATATAAAAATATTATGAAATCCAGTCTAAGAGTAATTGAGTGAATTTTTCCTTTTCGCTACTTGAGCGTAGTTTCAATATTATACTTCGTTTGCTTGCACGAGCATTTAAGTTAGTTTAATATTATTCTTATTAAATACAGTATTTATTAAAAAGCGCTCATTTATAACTTTAAAAAGGCTTATAATTTTACTTGCAAAATTGTTTAAAGGAAGAAATTTGTTTTGCAAAATTGTTTCGAAATCCATTACGAATCGTTATATTCATTTTTAATATAAAATGTATAGAATAATCATGTATACTCTCTATGGATTATTTTGACGTATATGATATTTACGTTTGTTTATATTTGTTCACAGTCATGGAGAAGACTTGATCGTGACACCGTTCGCGCAGGTCCTAGCTAGTCTGCGCAGCGTCCGCAACAATTTCCTATGCCTCACCAACGTACCGGTTGCAAAGTAAGTAAACATTACAAATACCTACTTCCTCAGATATTATATCCATATAAATGTGGGTTCGACTCATTATTTGTTATGTATCTATCCAAGTTAATACTTTAATAAATAGAATTTCGTAACATCATAATTTTAAACAAATTACAATTAGTTTAATTTTGTTTTAATATATATTATAGTTGCAATAAAATATTTATAGTCACTGTTTCTGATATAAAAGGCATGTTACACAAGTCTGATACGTTTACCTGATAAATAAAATCAAATAAATAATACTTCGTCAGCGTTATCTGATTGACGCTTATCAGATCCCTATATTACATATACGATAATTATTATTTGTTAAAAGCTTAACATGTGTTCAAACATTATTTTAAAGAAAACATTAAAACAATTATTATATATTTTTACGTATAATAATATAATTTAATATATAATATATGCTAAATATAATAAGGTAAAATTAATCCTCTTTTGATAGTAACTAATCTTTCATCGATAGACCTGTGATTATCTAGTTATACAGATAACAAATTAATGATAGATTATTATTACTGACTAAATTATCGTTATAAGGACTTATGTTATATTGTTTTTTTTTTTGAGGATTAAAATGTATTGATGATTATTAAAACTTTCTTTTATGAAAACTTTTTCTTTATTTATTTTTATTTTATTGTAATTGGAAGCCAACGATACATACAATATTAACATTGTAAATAGGTAAACATATATAAAAAAAGGAAAATTTAAACATATCGTATGCCCCACGTAAAGGCTAACTCAACATAAATAATCTTACAGACGTTCTTTGTTACATTTACTTTCAGATTGTTTTTAAGTTGCGTGTATTATTAATTATATATTTTTTATATTTTCAAATCTATTTGTCGTGGATATTATTTTTCACAACATTTCATAAATATTAGGAAATGCATCCCAAGCATAGTCACTCATTTTTCAGTCAGACATCTGTCATCATGTCAGTCTACTCATTTTTTTTAAATAAATCCTTTACGAATGTCGCGTGATCTATGATAGATTGGTGATACCATGTCAGAACTCTTGATGCAGTATTTATAAAAACATTGTACAATTTTTGATCTAAATGGGATAAATAGTTTAAAAACGCATACAGCATAAATGAAGAAACATTAATTATAATAAATATTAACTAAAATACTAATCTACAACATGTAGGACTCGCGCTGACAGATAGTGTGTAATAATTATTCTCCTCATAGAATAGTCGACCAATTACAAAAATCAACTATTTTGATATTAAACAATTTTAAACACATTTTTTCCATTTTTACTAAGCCTTGAATTAAAATAGCTACTGTACAAATCATGACTGCGTGGAACGGTGGCGAGAATGATAGCAGCATTTCTCCTTTGAATCGCAAATCGCTTCGAATTTGATATTTTATTTTAAATAAATATTAAGTATACTCTTATTATACTTTTCGTAATTAGAGGATTTTAATGAGGTGATTATGAAGTATCTTGTAACCTTATATTACTTCAAAGTATTCGATCGACCTTTAATTGAGACTTGAATATCGACTCGTAATTATTCACAATTAAAGGTTCTTAACAGTTGGACGCAACCCATAGGAGGTAATTATTTACTGAGTCATACGTTGTAGATTATTTGAAACATGTAACGAGATAATCGTCAGATATTTTATTTATCTTTACGTCAGACGTTAGGAATATACTTGATCGTTTCTCATATCACATATCATGTAATTACACTGTCTCACTCAACCTTCATACTGAAACACAACAATGTGATACACAGCTGGTGCTTACTTCTTACCTGCCTGCACTGATATCTACGTCCCATAAAATCCTCTCACTGTAATAACAATAACGTTATTATCGTTACAAAATTGTGTAATATGATAAATAGCAAGGATATGACAAACACTGTTGCGGAAAGCTCTAACATTGTTATTTATCTCTCGTATGAAGTCCTCGACATTTACGATCTCTCAAAAAGTTATTAGTACATTTTAGGTAGTGCAAGCAAATGTAAATAATTACACTAAACAATTAATTGTGCATTATTTGTTGTATATTATCTTAAAATATACAATATCATCATCATTCGTTTGCATTTCATACATTTGGGAAGCGTACTGTGCGTTTATTTCTTCCAGTCATCTGTACATGCATCCTCTTTTATTGATCCTATTCGTATACTTATTCTATAACCTATATATTAATGTATTACTTAATAATATGAAATATGATCTAATTAAAACACATTTGTCAAAAATGTAGAACATATAATATACTTGTTGTTATTCTATCTTTTTAGTCGCATGTTTAAAATATGTTAAAGTTAAATTATTACGTCATAAACATATTGACGGTATTTTATAGAAGTATATATATAAAAGTGAAGGTCGTTTGTGAATGAATAATCTTTCTTTTACGAACCAAGATTAAATATCTTTCAAGAGAGCGAAAGTGCTTCAATTTTATTTAATTAAGTTGTAGGTTCTACATTTCACGGAATCTTATATCAACCTTTTTTTTACCTTTAATATATAACAAATATAAAAATATTATCTTTAAAGTTATTTTACTATTGTAAAAATAATTATAAGATTTACGAGATTAAATTAAGTGTGTTAATGAAAAATGTTTTGGGTCGTCCTTCGTGAGATATCTCGGGATAGACAAATATTTGCTCAAGGGCAACCTTTACGTAAGATGAGTGGAATACGTGCCTCCCAGTTATTTTCCTACAAAGTCGGGCCGTTTTAATGAAGACCACAAATTCTTGTAATGTACTACAAGAGAAATATTTGTAAATACTCCTTATTTCTATTTAGATGCACATGTATGTATATAATATTGGGCTATTTCTTACTATTCCTTCGTGATTATTTACTATTATATTTTCTGTTCTATACCCATACCTAAGGAACTAATAAAAATGACAAGATTGTTTTAAGTTGACGTGATATATATGATAAAATATAATGAAAATTTTAAAATTTGAAATTACTTTGCCTTTAACTAATTCCCGCATATGATTAATAGCTTGTTTATTGACATTTTCTTTATTAATTTAGACAAAATTACGTGATTATATTATTCATAATAAATCCTAATTTGCTAAGACTATATTTGATTGGTTTGCTATATTTGAAGGACTTATAAAATAAAAATATAGTTATATTTGCGACAGGCTTATTGATTTTTTAAGGGTTTTAAACGAATTAAGAGTAATGTACTAAGTACAACTGGAGCTAACTCTACTCCATATTATTAATCAGCAGTTGTTAGAAGGAATATTTATTAATTTTTTATTTATTTATTTGTTATTTAATATTATAAAATTATTATTATTTTTAGTAGGAATCATTCTAACTATACAGGGGCAGAGTGTGTCGTATTATACCAAAAAAGTATGCCAAAAACCATTTTAATAACTGTACGCTCAAGTTTTGTAGAACAGCAGAAAAGATAATTTTGTATAGAAACCTCGTTTAATGAACAATCTCTCGATGACTCTCTCATAAAAAAATATAACTTAGCTAGTTTATTTATTTTATTGATCTTCGAAACACTATCGGCATATTCACAAATTACCGAGTTAAAGCAAAAAAGTTCTTGTAGTGTAATACCACACTACAGACCACACACCACTACATTATATATTTTTAACCACACAGCTAAACACTACACTCCTACGAGTACGTTAATGTACATAAATATTTACAATAAAAACATAGACATGAATATAAAGATAAAATAACATAAAATAATACAAAGATAAAAATAAATAAACTAATGAAATAAAAACAAAAAAAATATCTTATCACCAATTAAGTAAACAGCTAGATATTTATTGTGCCTTAACACTGAATTCTGGTAAACTTCAAAATGGCTTCACTAACTTTTGTCAGTGTTCAATGATATTATGTATTATAAAGTATATTTTTATTTCCGATTTATCTCCCCAAATCCGACGGTACCCTAATTTACTCTATTTTTCTCTATTTGACAAACTTATAAATAAGTCTGTAAATATTTCAAACGCAGTCAATTTGTAACATTATGATAATGTTAGTTAGTCTTTTTATATTTTAAATGTTCGTAATATATTTAGATCGTGAAATACATATCACGGAAAAAATCTTCAAAGAGTTTTTCTTATAGACTATTTCAAAGTAAATACTTTGAAAAGAAATAGGCTCTTAGACGTATAATCTTCGATGCTTACCTTTAATCTTAAAAGCCGGTCTATGTAACATTTTTCTTATTTATATATGAACATATTTATTTCACCACTTTACCTAATCAGGTGTAACCTAACGTATCGTATCAAAAGAAAGATGGAGAATATAGTATCAGAAATAGGATTGACAATAATTAATTTATCTACATAAAGCTTACATAACTAAAACCACTACTACTTAAACATACATATTTTTGCATAACACAATTCTAAATTTTTAATTCTACAATTTCAGATCGCGAAGATCATCGGGGGTCGCTACCGCAGTCACACCACAACCGAAAAACTTCAATCCAGGGGGTAAGCGAAAATTTTATTTCATAAAAAACACACACAGAACACGATTGTGACATGTCGGAAAGTGAAATTCTGCATTGACTATAATAAATAATTATAACATTTAAATTATCATCAAATTAGCATTACGAGATAGGAAGTCATGATGACGACAGACATGTGTCATATTTTCGTAAGCTTAATTTGTGTTTATAATTCATCTCAATTCAACGAAAATTCTGCCAAATGTGTATTCCACCAACCCGCATTGGAGCAGCGTGGTGGAATAAGCTCCAACCCTTCTCAAAAAAGAGATGAGACCATAGCCCTGCAGTGGGATATTTACAGGCTGTTTGTTACTGTACTGTATTCTACTGAATGTCGTTCCCTTCTTAAATAAATACTGAAGTCACTTTAATTTTCAATGTTTATATATTCTGTTAATTATACCCATGAGTAAATTTTCTTTGTTGCGTCCTGTGTTGAATAATAATTAATTTATGTTAATCCAATAACATTATATAACAAGAAATCATATGTAAAATATATGAGTACTAGCAGACATTTAAAATCTATCAGCTATCATTCATTTCATTTAAATTTTAAGTTAATTAACAGTAATTCGCTTCGACAAGAGAAAAAATAATTAAATTTTATCAACCAGTATAAATTTATTTTTATAAAAAAAATGTTAATTACAATTAAATTAAGATAAAGATAGAAAAAATTATAGAGAATTTGTTGCAAATAAATCATTTCTAGTCCGATAGGTAGTTTGTTTACTTTTCGTTAAATACATGGTTTAGACAAAGTTTTTATATATATATACTGTAGAACCAACGCGCGTTGACTATAATACGTGTATCTTAACCGATGATAGCGGCCTCAAACCAGCTACTGAGTTTTCATGTGCTTAATTTGTGTTTATTGGAAATATACGGCGTGTGGTGGATAAAATCATGTCTCTTTTGTATCCAAACCTGCATTAGAGTATCGTATTGCGGGGAAGCGCACGTGGCTTCGAATCCTATCCTCAAAAGAAGAAGGAGGCCTATGCCAAGCAGGTCCATAAAACTCTATAATCTTTTTTATATTAAATATAGTTAGTTTATAAATTTGTAGTTAAAGGTATAAATTATTATCTATTTACAATCTACTAAATCGATACATAATAACTTTTTGACAAATTTAAACTTTGATACACTACATTTTTTCGTTGTCAACGATGCGCTTATCAGGCTAGAGTGACATTGCCTTTGTTTCCAATGAAGATTGTGGCGATTATGATGATCTTCTCATCTTTAATTTCGATCAAGAAGGCCATCTTCAAAGGAATGTAACTGCACACAGCATTGTAGTTCACAAACGTGAGCATAAACACAAGTGTATACTATTATCACACTGACAATCTGATAGGACAGTAACACATTTGGAAGAGTTCAGAGCCAACGGCTTTATATGCTTATCAAGATTATGTGAAAGTGGAAGTGAAAGCATCGATGGTAGTGCCAACTTCTAAACTACTGTCTTATACCGAGAATTTCTTTAAACTAACTTTTTATAATACCGCCGGAATACCTACTAAAAAACCAGCGGTACCACCGCTGACGCATACTACCGTGACGTCCCGACGGTAGGCCCACCTCTGCAGGCCTCCAAATTCTAAGGGGTACAGAGATCTCCTAGCCCCAGGGGACTAGACGGCGGGAGGAGAAGGTTTGCATAGCGCCGACATCTTCTCCCTGATCTTCTTCGGCGAAGCGGGTCAGCGGAAGTACTGTTCTCACGCTCCCTCTCCGCGGCCTCCTTCTGCGACATGACGTTTTCGCAGAAAGAGACATTCTTCTTCCAGCGCTCCTCGCTCCTCTCGCTGCCGATCATGGCGGTTATCACGCTCGGCAGCGAGAGGTCTCCGCCTACGATGGCCGCCAGGGAATGGCGCTGAGGCCCCCATGCGGCACACTCCATCAGGGTGTGATGCGCCGTATCCTAAGGCGCACACTTTTAGCACCCTTTGCCAACTATAACGCTTTTACATAGTGCCTAGAGCCGGGTGCTGCTTTCGCCCTAAGCTTCTGTATATGGTTTCGAATTCGCACTCTTAAAAAGTAATACTTATTCTTTCTTCTTAAAAGTGATATTTTTTAATATAATAATATTTTTTAATATAATATAAAATAGTTTATTTTTTATTTAATATCTAAATACAAACTAGAATGACACACTTTTAGACACGAAATACTTGGACACACGTAATAATGTGTAGCTTGATTTTCTTGTTTCTTTTCCTTTCAATAGTGTTGTTTTTATCTGATAAACCGTATGATAACTCATACAATTTACGCCTAAAAATAACTCTTTTCAGAAATTTGTTGTGCGTCTATCGTAATTCTTATATCTATCGTTGCAATTGTTTTAGGATGATAGTTGATAAAAATTATTTTAATACTTTAGTTATCGTTCAATATTAATTGCCTTACCTGTTTGCTGCTCTTTAAATAATAGCTACGATATCTAGTCCTACCAAGTTAAAGTATAAAAGTTACTCATGTGATATTTTAAATAATGAGACTTTAATATTGTTATCTCTTCATAGTATACTTTTTATTTAAAATAGGTAAGCTACCTGCAAATGGGCCACCTGATGGGTTGGGTAAGTGGTCACCGACGCCTTGACATTGACACTGAAAAATATTAACCATCCCTTATCTCACCGGTGCGTTACCAACCTTGGGAACTAAGACGTTGTCTCTTGTGCCTGTAGGTACACTGGCTCATTTACCTTTCCAAACGGAATACAATAATACAAGTATTGCGGCTTGGTGGTAGAATATGTGATATGTGGATAGTACCCACCCAAACGGGCTTTTGCACAAACCCCTGCCAAGAAGTAAAATAAATATACATAAAATATTATTAAAAACGTATTTTTAATGTCAAGACGCTGAATTGTTCCGCTCCTTGTTTCAAACCTCATTGTAAATGTAAAGTAATGTGTAAATTCATCTAAACTGTGCAATCCACTGCAAATACACTTTTACAATTTTATGCACTATATAAAGGGCTTTGTAAAAGATCGTCTGGGTAGGTACCACCCACTCATCAGATATTTTACCGCAAAACAGCAGTACTTGGTATTGTTATGTTCCGGTTTGAAGGGAGAGTGCCAGTGTAATTACAGGCACAAGAGACATAAAATCTTAGGTCCCAAGGTTGGTGGCGCATTGGTGATGTAAGCGATGGTTAATATTGCTTACAGTGCCAATGTCTAAGGGCGTTGGTTACCACTTACCATCAGGTGGCCCATATGCTCATCCGCCTTCCTGTTCTATAAAAAAAAAAAATTATTTAGGTCTGTAATGCTTTTGTATTGCTATTATATTATCACTATTGGTCTTCTCTTGTCGCATCTTCCAGGTCGGACCAAAAATGGATAAAAAAGTTATTGGGGATTTTCAGTTGAAAAATTCTCAGTAGCAACCCGAAATCTAGAAGCTGGCAGTGTAGGCTCTCGTGCCTTAGAAAGCACGTTAAGCCGTATCGTCCTGCATCTGAACTCTTTCCATTCGTGGTTGATTTTCCCATTCGTCCCATCTGAGAGCCCGTATGCGTGCACATGTGTTTGCGCACACACTTGTGTACTATAATACGCGTTTGGCTAGCTTCCCTCGAGTAAGGCCGCTGTGGCTGAAATCGTTCAGCAGGACATCATTACTGTATAATACCACTAATGTCGCAATTACAGTAATCCAAAAGGTCGTGGACGACCACATTGAAACTGCTTGAGGAAACCTTTATCGGTATCGGTAAATGTACAATGTAGATATATAACAAAAAAAACTTTAAACGTAAAAATACAAACGTATAAATGATACATATACATGACGCTAGATGGCGTTAACTGTAGCAGTAAATCGTATTAAAATATTATTACATACATTACATTAATATCAATTTTTGATTTGTTGGATAATTATATAACAATTTAATTGGAATTGGGGTATGCAATATGATCTATTAATATCATAATTGCAGATTACGTCTCGTTATGTCATACTCTGTATGAAAAAAAAATTATAAAACGTAGGTAAAATAAATCACACAATAATAAGTATAAATTTACGGCTGACCTACGGAAACTGTTTTATTTTTATTAACTTCTTCAATCAAATCTTGTTAATGAACGATGAGCTGGAAATATTTCTTGAATCGTGACACGACACTTGTCACATTCAATTACTCTGTTTTAGGCTTGTACTAACAGTTAACAATTTTATCTTTACATATGAGTCAACGACACATTATATTATTTTATGCGTTAGGGACTTTCAAGAGCTTGCTAGACCGTCTACAAAGCCCTAAGTTAATCATTTTTACAGTTCCTGCTTAAATTAATGAAATTCAACTATTATATATTCATAGCTGAAAAATTAAGAAGAAATTTAATTTAAGTATTTAAAGCTTTCGTAATTAATCTTAAATCACTGACCACCATTAGAATATTTGCCGGTTTGTTATCAACGTGTAGCATTAGAAAAATAAATTCTTTGTCTCATTCCATACGCTTTACTTCTGTTTTCAATTAAGCACACTCATAAAATTATCGAATATCTCTAAAGCAAATGTAAAATCAGTGTTGATTAACTTTATATTATAAAGCATATTTTACATACTTCGTGATAATATTTTGTGTGATTATTTAATATTTATACCAGGAATAATAATAAATTAATAATAATTAAAACAAAATCTTCTTTGTCCTACATATATGTCATATTAAGATTAGAAACTTAAAGCTAGCATTACTGTTAAAGTCTGGTTATTTATTCTTTGTTCTAAATAAATAATTTGATAAATTAAAATTATTGTGTGACAAATTTAGCAACGAAAAAATATTTTTAAGGTTATTTTTAGTTTTACGACCTTCGAATTGTTAATAGTGCTTCGACAAAAAAACTTTACATCATATTCCTTCGATTAAGCTAGCGATTGCTGCTAGTTATTTACTGTAAACGAATTATTATAGCTAGTGGTCGCCCAGTAGTATAAGTAGAAAATAAATTTAACAGGTTGGTTTATAATGAATTAGATTACGCCACTTCGGTTAGTCCAGTAGTTATTTTTATATTGTTTTGGTGACTACACGTTATAAGTATCTCACGGTTTAGTAAGCGAAAACAACAAAAAATATTATCTAAAAATAAATTGTTATGATAGATAAGACGATTTAAACCTACTAAGGGTTATTGTCTTTTATTAAAAAAATTATAACTGAACAAAATGGATATTTAAATTAGTTGTATCAGGATTTCTTACGAAAACCATGCAGTCATATCTCCAAGATGCCTTCATTACCACGATATACGAGATAAATAGGAAGCACATAAAAATTCCATAATTTAAACTCGCGATCTACACTTAAAATCCACGTGGTCTAACAACTGAGCTATCATGGCTATCCTAGCCTTTGGAATAAAGTAACGCTATTTTTGTAAATCGGAAGTCGAAAATTTTAGTTCCATTCTAGTGGCATTCCGAATCCTCATCTGTAATTAATAGTCCTGTTATGTAAAATAATCCTATCAATTAATTGGCCTGTCCATTATCGGACTGGTACTACTGAAAATTCAATTTTTCCTTCGGTGTTATTGTTTAATTACTTAGAGACAGTTAAAATATTCGCAAAATAATTTTGAGTACGCACTGTACCGAATAATTTTGAGTACGCACGAGCACCAACAGTATGCAGCAATACCTTGTATTACTGCCAGATCAAACCCGAAAAAGATAATCTATGTACTTTGTAATACTGATTACGTATTCATAAAGAAGGAGAAATAAAATTTATTTAATGAAAAAAAACCTTCTAGCGATAAAAATTGAAATTCCAATATTAATACCAAAAAGCAAAATTTACACTATACTATTCAAGGATTTTGTGTTAAGTTATTGTAAGTCTGAAGTAAAATTAGATCGCTTGTATCACGAATGTATATTTGTCACTTGTTTTGTTCATATTACTCTATTGTGATCCTTAGCATATCTTACACATTTTAGCCTATTGTGATCGAAGTTATATTTAATAGGTTGGAGTTGATTTCATATAAATTGGAAGAAAACATTTCAATCGTAAGGGTTCAATACTTGTAAATATTTAAATATTTTCGTCTTTTTATAATTTATTTTTGATATGTCGATATTAGCCAAAACAAGTTAAAACAAATGTGTTTTTATATAAACAATGATACGTTTATTAATATATTTTAATGTTCAATTTATATTAATTGAAAAATAAATAAAGAACACATATTCTGCTTTAAAATTAACAATTTCACAATATCAAAATATTTGGTTTATATCTCCAATCGGTACTCAAATAAATCAGAAATCCTCTTAAACAAAAAGCGAGTTAATCTGGAGCGTGACAAGTACTAATGAGCCACTGACTCCCCGACGCGATCGCAATTCAGGACACTCACTGTCACACGTTATTTACAGTAAAACGAGGAATGTAGGCCATTGCAAAACTTTTCAGACTTACACGCAATTAGTCAACATTAGCGTAATTCTAAAACTTATTGTTGATAACGTATTTAGTTGCCCTACATAAGTTATTATTCAATATACACCCACACCACTGTTTTAATCCACAAAACCAAAAAGTTTATAAAGAAAAACAATAGTCTGCCAAAACTGGGCTCGATTTATGTATAAAATATACAGATAAATTTAAGTTAAGAAAAATATATTAAATATTATAATATTAGTTTTAAAAATATGTTTTGAGAGTACACGTATTCTTTTTTTTGTTTTTCTCTTGATCATTCAATTTTTTTATCAATTTATATTGTTTTTTTTTACATTTTATCGTGTACAAATATGTTAAATTTGTTACGAAACATTATTTAATAGCTGTTCTTAATAAATAACATTGATAACATTTAATATGTTAATTTTATTACATTCATGTTTCACAACGTCTCCTATAGTTCTTTTATGACGTCATACACACGTGTTGCATATAACATTTTATCTAGCACAAAAGTGCTTTTAATTTAAAAACTTACTACAAACTAAATAATAGTACTTGTTTTATACGTGTGGGTTGATATGAAAATAAAATGTATGCACATTAAACAGGTTTTGAATAAAATAAACTGAAGAATAAATAGATTCTTAGAATCAAATGAAACGTGCAATAATTCAGAGAATGGTTTAATTTAAATATAATCATAATGTGAAATAGTTGAATCGGTTGTCAATTAAAATCTGATAGTTAATGTCAACAACGTATTAAGCATAATAAATACTACGTCAATTTTTATACACAATTTAAATAAACGAACGATTAATGCATATGATCATGACGTGTTAAGTTTAAAAAAAACACTAAATGCATGATGGTTTTTTTTTCATTCTGTAATAGTTTAAACAGTCGGAAACGTAATAATATAACGGAATGCCAGTAGGTTTTAATATAATGTAAAATTACTCTACGAATCATAAAATATCAAACGAGAAGAGAGATGGTATCGAGAGCAAGTAGTAAAATTATTCCAGTTAATAATAATTTAATAGGTTAATGTTGAACTTATATTTATACTCAAGGATGAGATGCAGAGGTGAACGTCTCATATCTAAATTAATAAATAAACTATATACTATTTAGTCGGTTACATTCATATTGAAATATTTAAATAGTCGTTACTTATTTTATAATGAGAAGAAACAATCCTATTTTTATTTGCTCACAGATAACACAAAATATGATAACGAAATAAAAATTTGGTATTGTTAACATAGCAAGTAAGGCTGCGAAATCGATACGTAATTTAAAAAATCTGATTCGTGCCAAACTTTTTTAATTTTATATTCAATGCAGATGCCAGCAACACTAGTGCTTTTGAATTGAATCACTTATTGTCCAATAACGGTGGGATCTTACGTTTACGCCACAAATTTTTAGATCGAAATGAATTAGAATATAATATTTTAAAGTAATTAAAATACCAAAATTGTTTTCGAATTTTTAATGTTATTAAAATAAGTTTTAGCAGCATTTGTTTATTTATATAATGTATATACAGTACGAAGTACATATAATTAATTAGCTATTATAGTCAGTAAAAAACTTGTTTCTCTGTAGTTTATTTAAGGTGGTTGATATCTATACTAACAGTAATTTTAAACTTCGTAAAGAGTTATAGATATTAAAATATTTTAAAATAACTCACACTAAAAAATCGTAAGATATAAGATAAGAAATGTATACGACGGGTTATAAGCTGATTGAAAATCAGAAAGTAACTTGACTCAATACTGATTGTATCATAAATTTCATATTTTAAAGGCGATTTTCCTAAAAAAAAAATCACATACAAAGTCGGGCGAGTTGCAACTGTTGATGTAAAATTTATTTTCGATCCTGTCAAACGTTATATTGCTCTTTTTATTCTCAATATAACTTAATAGAAAATATTATGTGTTTTAAAATCATACCACAAAATATGAATAGCTTAACTAAAACCGGTTTCAACAGTGTTTACATCAAAATAAGATATTGCATAACAAATAATATGATCAAATTAGACCTCATTTTAAATTTTTTTTTTTCTCGACGAACAATATTATATAGATAAACTTATTAAACATTAAAAAACTAAATTCAAAATCAATTTCGGTTAATTTGATTCTTCATTGGTCTGTCCATCAAAGTCCTTTTTGATTATAAATTTGATAGACAGATTGTCCATTAAATAATTTAAGATTAAATTTACGTAGACAATAAAGTAAGGGCAAAAATTTATAATTATTTAGATACTAGACCATTTTGCCAACATTTTCTTTGATCAATAATTGTTTAAAACATTAACGGTTTATTTATTAGTTATAATAATTTCACGGATAAAATATTGTACCCCAGCGGGGCTTGTACTTGAATGAACTTAATAAGATACAGCTGTCGCGTGTTTTGTGAAAGATACACTTGACTTTTTGATGCGCGTGCCCAGCATCATGTTGCAATATTACGTCACAGGCATCGGTAGACTACTTCATGCACTGAACAGTCAGGCGATGTATCAATGTTTACATACCCTGAGGTCAAAACTCATGATTTATCTAAATTGTGACGTATGTGATCACGGCCCACAGACGTGTTCGTTAGCAACAGTAGTGTAATCGCAGAAGGTCGAAGCTTATCAGGACCTCTGTGTGCATCTTTGACAGACAGTATCGATGATTTGAAGGAAAAATAATCGCTTGTTTGTTACCGGAACCGCTCAATGAAGGCCGTTACTGATAATATGTATAGTTTGTTATTTTTGTTAGAGGTAAACAATTGAATACTTATTTATGCACTAGTTTCCGACCGCGGCTTCGACCGTGTGTGATGTGTTGTCTACCCTATGTCTTTTTCTGTAAAATTTCATTAAGATCAATTAAATAGTAAAGACGTTAAAGCGTAAACAAACGAACAAACTCACTTTCACATTTATAATATTAGTTAGAATTATAATGTCGAAACCACATATGCTGTACCTAACTATATAATTGTGCTATTAGAAATATACACCTGATCAGCACGGGGCTAATAAGTTAAAATATGTAGTCGTTATTACTCTCACTCACTTGTGCATCATTATAACATCAACTTAAAAGATGACTCGTCATTGAGATCGGTCAGAAATAACAAACAACTCTATCGATAAAAGTGTCTTAATAGCTTCATGGAATGAATCTTATTATAGTTATTTTATATCACTAGCTGACCCGTGCCCACTTCATTGGGCGGTAAACATTTTTACTTGTGATGAAATTATGATTGTGGTTCGTTTAGTACTAAGTGCTATGATTTATTTCCTGACTGTCAAAAGTCGCGTTGGCCACGACATCCAACTACCACGAAACAGTCTTTTCATTTTTCGGTTAATATATAGCCTATGACACTTACAAATAATGTGGCTTTCTATTGGTAAAAGGATTTTTAAAATCGGTTCAGTAGATCCAGAGATTGCCCCCTACAACCTCACAAACTTTACCTCTTTATAACATTAGTATAGATATTAGTTTATCTTGTAACATTTATCTGAGTGACATAAATCACGTCCGCCATCTAGACATCTAGACCAATTATAGAATAAAAGGCCAAGTATATAGTCTAATATAATAATAGATAAGCTATTTAAATTTTTTTTATAAATATTTACATAATTGAACGTAATCTTTATTTAAAATAAAATTATAAGTGCGATTATAAGTCCGAAGCGTGGTTGATATAAGAGTTAATACATAAAAAATAATATAGTGCGTTATTTATGAAAGACACACTTATTATTATCATATCAGCTACCGTTTTATGTATCGCTTATAAATTTATTATTAATAATAATTGGTAATATTAGATTACATATCAGCAATCTCGCAATCGTGTCGATCGTCAACAACTAACTCTTTTACAGATAATTGGTAAACATTAATGTTGATTTTACAATAATTGTCTTACAACTTTATATACAAACAGCTTAGATTTACATCCTTATTAATATTATAAATGCGGAAGTGAGTTCTTTTTTTTGTTACTCTTTCACGTTTTAACTCACTATCAACTCAAACGATCATCGTGAAAAATTTTATACACGTTGTCAGTGGTACAGAAATGGAAACAGGAAATGTAACACCTGACCGAAACACACACCCCCTCCCCTTTATACGCGAGCGATACTGTGAGCGGAAACTAGTACATTATAAAGTGAGTTGGTTATCTGACTTTCACGTATCGTGTGAATAAGATAAACCTAGCTAGTTTGAGACTGAGATCTTTTGTTCAAAATACGCGCAAAAAGCCTCAAAGACATCTTCGCAAATGATTTTAATTTTAATTTAAAAGTTGACCCTCAATGTTTGATTATAATAATTCATGTGTGCTGTTGTGTGGCAACCTTTAATACTGTATAAATAATAACGTATTTATAATTCGTATTAACTTATAAAAAGATGACATTAATGTTGTAGGGGGCGGCTTTGTGCAAGCCCTCTGAGGATATTAGGTATATCACATATTCTACCAAATAATAACGCAAAGGACATAGCCCCCTAACTTGGGAAAAGTTTGGTGTAAGGACTATGTAAGGAATGTTTAATATTTCTTACAATGCCCAAGGCAAGATGACCCATTTGACAGTCTGCCTACCATTTTTATTATAAATCATATTACATATAATATATATCTCACAAAAAAACTGATCAAATTACGTACTTACATGCATATGTCTAATTAACGTCTATCAAACTAACTGTAAAATGAATACATTTTATTTATTACTCAATTTTTTGTGTACAAACATTATAATTTGACAAGCGTTATTAAACCAACGATATTTGTTCTCAATGAACACATCAAACACATTTTACGGATCAATAACCAGATCAAAATGAAACGGAATTACAGAAAATTATTAAAATTTGTGGAATCAAATCATCATTTGTATTTTAGGCTGGTAATTTAGAGTCTACATATTATAGTTATATTTTTTTTTATAAAAAAACATACTTGTACATATATTCTTCTTGTAATGAAAATGGCAATCATTATCATTAACCGAAAATTACTATTTTTGCCATTTGATTGCCATTTTCAACTGGACCTGGTTCTTGTAATATAGTATGCCAATAAATAAATTAAGATGGTCCCCATTGTTATTAAATCCGTGAAAATAATGACATAATAACTTAGTGGATCGCCTTTAAAAGGAAAAGTATCAACCACTATATATCCTATATATCCCACCGCTATGCTAGGCTAGGCTTCCTTTCGCTCGACGCTCCTCCAATGCAGGTTTCACGATGTTTTCCTTCAGCGACGAGTATGAGATGAATTATAAAACAAACCAAATGAAAATTCAGTAGTGCTTGCCCGGATTTGAAGCAAACTTTAAGTTAAGACTCATGTGTTCTAGTCACTGATTTGATTTGACTTTATTTGAGAAACTTGAGGCCCGTCTCGGCTGTAAGTATCTCAAATAAAATTTATAAATAATTTATCGTAATTAAATGCCAATGAACTACTTACTTAAAATAAAATAACCATGAAATGTAGCTTTGAAATTAAAAAAAAATCTTTAGTTAGATGTTAATCGACATAATAGTAATATGTACATTGGTTTATCTTAGGTTTTAGCTTGGCTAAATGATTTTTATTATTGTTACAGATGAAGCTTATATGAAGCTAGCACTCGAGACCGTTGAGGAGCTGGATTGGTGTCTGGATCAGCTCGAGACCATACAAACACACCGCTCTGTCTCTGATATGGCTTCGCTCAAGGTAAGCAACTAAGCGAGAAGCGTGTATGTAAATAATGCGGTATTCGCACTGAGATCCAATACCGACCGCGTCACAATCAACATTATTTATTGTATAATTAAATCATCATACTCGTAATGAAATGGATAATTTTACTGAGCAATATTTAATTATTACCGCAGCTTAATATTCAATAACATTAAACTATGGAGAGCCTTAAGTAACTGTTGTATATCTCCGAGTGTGGAAGATAGTCATATTTTAAATATCGTTTTACAAAGAAATCGTGTCGTTTACTTTAGATATATATCTTGACGTTACGTGTTTGTTACGTCACTTATCATCGCATCTCTAGAAAATGCTTGCAAAACTTGAAACAGATAACGTATTACATGCGGAATTCAATGATCGATGGCATCGCCACCTAGAAAAAGACTTTTTCCTGGATGTTGTGATTGATGTTGATTATCATATATTGATATTTCTTAAACAATGACCTCAATTTATATCTGACGAAATAATTATGAGTCAAGATTTATGAAAGCGTGACTAATGTTAATTTTGCTCTCAAACGGTAACGCGTTTATCTTCTTTTGAGAACGCACTCTCACTCACATAAATAGGATAAAGGT
The DNA here is from genome assembly GCA_905147175.2 of Nymphalis urticae. NCBI lineage: Eukaryota > Metazoa > Arthropoda > Insecta > Lepidoptera > Nymphalidae > Nymphalis > Nymphalis urticae. The sequence goes on along the minus strand of LR989987.1, from coordinate 8,105,285 downwards.
TAACAACGATCGGTATACGGTGAAAAGTGTTGGGAAATTTCCTCCTGTAGGAGTGTACGGTGAGGAAGGACTTTTATTGAATATGTTTATGAGTTATTTATAATTTCGTGTTCGCTTCAAATTATTTATTATCTATGTCTTATTGTTATTTTCAATTTATGAAAACCTTCAAAGGATAACAATCTTTGAAGGTTTTGTATAAACAAGTTGTATTGAATTATTTCGTTTAACATTAAATATAATCTTCGAGACGAAACGAATAATATTCAACCTTTCTGATTTCCACATTTTCGATGAATGAATACTATTTCGTTCTGTTTAATAAAATATCGAAGAAAATGTGCAGGCAACGTAGGTTTATTTTTTGTCCATGCTTAACTTCAACTAACTACTTTGACCTTCAAATTATAATTCAGCGAAGTAAAAAATAATTCATACCATTTTGATAGCAATATTTTAAAATTTCTCATAGAAAGCTTCATGTAAAGAATAAAATTAAATATATAAATTTTAAATATTACAATAAAATCTAATAAAAAAATTTATAAATATTCTACCGCTAAATAGCAGTACTTAATATTGTTCTGTTCCCGTTTGATCGGTGAGTTAGCCACTGCAACTACAGGCACAAGGCAAGAATGAAAGGGTGAAAACCAGACTACCATATTAAAAATGGCTAGCCATTTCACCAGACAGCTAATTATACTAGCAATCACTGCTCCATTGAGAAGTTTATTTTTGACATATTTCCTGGTTTGCCAACCTAATCTTAACATAGTAGACACTAAATAAAATATAATTGCTATAAACAACCTACAATGATCACTGTTAACAGTGAATTGGGATTATAATGTAAAACAGCGATTAATGTTAGCTCTTTATGGCATTAGAAAAGCATGACATTCAAGAATTTCTCAAATGAAATATTTCTTTTTAGAAAAAAAATATCAATAATAAAATGCGGTCACGTTAACACAATTCCAAACTTTGCATTCATAACTTTGTACAATACTATTTTCGTGGAAAAATAATTCCTAAAATATAACTTTAAAAAACCTATTATAGTCACTTAGTAACATTGATAGAATGAATATAGGATATTGTTATTGTGTAGACTATTATTAACTGAATAGAGCTCTATCAACCACTCATACATTATTATGTAATAAAATTACATATTAGAATAGGTAACGTATAACATAATGGGACAAGATTAATATTTATTTTACATTTCATTTGTATTCTCCGTAACAGCCTGTGAATGTCCCACAGCTGGGCTAAAGGTCTCCTCTCCCTTTTTGAGGAGACGGTTTGGAGCTTATTCCACCACGCTGCTCCTACTGAAATTAGACACATGTAGGTTACCTCACGATTTTTTTCTTCACCGTAAAGCACGAGATGAATTATAATCACAAATTAAGCACATGAAAATTCAGTGGTGCTTGCCCGGGTTTAAACCCACGATCATCGGTTAAGAATCACGCTTTCTTACCACTGAGTCATCTCGGCTCGGCTTGTATTCTATTTTCTTATATATAAATATATTTTTTATAATAACATTAAAAAGATACGAAGACATATTAATTTAACGTAAAAGTTGCTCAAAATATAAGTCAGTGACCTTAAACAACATAGGAAGGTATTATTTATTATTGATACGAACAACATAGGTGTATGACGTACGTATCAATAATGAAGGACATTTCAACTCTACCTTCGCGCTGCCGTTTATCGTTATAAACATATTATTTAATTTCGCTTTGAAGTTATTTAATTTATATGATAGTATTTTTTTAATATTCAACAGTTTTCATCTGAGGAAAAATATTTTTTAATGATGAGAAATAATTTGAATTTCAAATGTTTGATTCGTCTTAAATAACTGTGTATTTATTTTTACTTCTTATAAATGCAGGGGATTTAATTTGTTCAAAACAAATATTGGTTGAATTTCGAAAACGATAAATACTAGATTAAATAAATTAATGGCAAATACCGAACAAATCCATAATTTATGTATGAATTCAGATAAAACCTGAGTTGAATATATTCGTAATTTAAACAAAATTAAAAGAAATATAATCGAAACACTATAAAGTTTTTATTCATTTAAATATTGCTTTGTTGTTTACCCAAAATTCACAAACTTATATTTAAAATGAAACAAAAACAATAATATGTATTTCAGAGTATGTTTTAACTCAGTAATTGTTAGATGACACGTTTTGCAAAATAATGTATGTGTAAAGTAATTCAAATTGACTCTCCAATGTCGTTTAACAACCTTGTAATATGTAGTGTGTCTGATCTATTCTTGAAATTTTAAATTATGTTTAAGAAAACAGTAATGCCGAGGTTGCCTACATAGTAAAGTCTAACGGTTTAATTTGCATACAGATATAAACGATGGAATGTTACTACTCGTTATAGTGTTGCGTTAAACGGATAAGGTCCACGGTCGCAGCTTGCGCTCCGTCGGTCACGTACGCCCTCAGACTTACGTTTAAAGGCGGCGCCCGCCTTACAACAACCAAAAAAAAATTTTATCTACTCATCTTTATATCTTCGAAGATTGAATTTTAATTATTCTAACGATAAAAAAATATTTTTATTCCTATTAAACGGACCGAAATAAACAGTAGTCAATTGGATGACTATTGCGCAATTTATCTTATTTCCTCTTGATTAAGATTCAACTTTAAAATATCATTCGTTGTTTCTGATACATTACATGTTATGGTCTTCTGAGAAAATAACTAATAAAGATTAAAGAACATTTTCTCCCGTTAAATTTATTTATGAAACAATGTCGTAATTATGTAAACATTTCATTCTAGAGATAAAAATAAATTCAAAGAATATCTACAAGGTTTACCTGACTAACGAAAAGGTATATCGTGAAATACTCTGATCTGATTCCCTGAATTTACTAAAGAAATTCTTGCTATACATCAAACATGATAAACCGAGAGCTGGCTGCCACTTTGACTAATGTGTAAAGGCCGTATTTTGTGCATACTTGTGTAATACTAGTAAAATAAACTACATATTATAAAACAAAGTCCTACGCTGCGTTTGTCTGACTGTGTGGATACGAATGTCTGGACTGAAAAACTACCGAATGGATTTTCAGACGATTTTCACCATTGGATGACTAGTTGTATTATTCATTAAGGTTTTATTAATATTGGCTGAAAAATCAAGATAAATGTTGAGGATGTTGGAAAAAACCATACCCATTGGGATCTTTAGTGATGTGTGCTGTGTTAACGTTTTATTTAGACGACGTTTATTCTACCCGTGCAAAGCCGAAACGGTAGCTAGTAGTATGGATTTCACAGTTGCAATGTGACATGTAAATATTTTTACCAATACAAATCCAATATGCTTAATTGTATATCAAATAATAAAATAACATACGGTTAAAATAATTGTTATAAGAGGATGCGCAAAAGGCGATTTTATCACTTAAAGGAACAACCTTAGGGTGATAGTAAAATTTAAAGAAACAGTGAGTAGTTGATATGGTTTAATTTTATTAGTTAAAACAACAATATTTTTACTTAGTATACTTTATTTTTATGCAATAGTGCAACATAAATTTAAAGTTATATTGTAAGGTGGCAAATCTATTAAATTTTTTATTTGATAATAATAAATACAAGGCATAGGAACCGCCAACAAAAGAAAGTTTTTTTTTATTCAACAGCACAAAATCAGTAATCTATGGTAAATACCAATTACAGTGTCGAATCAATAATAATCAAAATGTTGCGTTGTCATACTCTCTAGTTCCAGGCTAGTCAAAATAGCTTCCACCTCTCCTGCTTTAAGCTTAAGCTCTCCTGCTATATACATAATATGATTGAGAAATATATTTTATATAATACTCTTTGGACAAATCCTTTAATTTATTTTTCAATCCAAGCTATTAACTATACGTATAAAAAACAACATCTATACAAAAATATCGAATTTCTCAAACACCTTATTTCACTATATTTTAGTTTATAATTAAAATTAAAGTTGTTTTTGTCCAATTCCATAACAACACGTCAATATTCTATTTAAATATTTTTTACGCGTATTTAATACGGTTGTTATAATGACTGTTATTGAATATTTACATCAAACGAGGCCTAACGAAACATCGATTCTGTACACCGATTCGTGTCTTTCAAATCCAAGGTAAGCATATACGTAAGCTACTGGGCACAAAGAAAACCACATTTGTATAGAGCTTCTCAAAATTGCACTTTAATCTTGAATCGGTAATGTTTCCATTCCTAATATCCGTCAATGACTAATTATGCATTAGTACAAGTAATGAATCATTTTGATTATGTATTAATGACTGATTTGTACGTAAACAACAAATGGGTAACTAAAATTTACCGTTATCAAACAAAAAACTGTATATCAAGTAATGTATACATACTTATAAAAAACTAATATATATATATATTTATTAAAGTTACTTCATTTTATATATCCGATAGTAAGGTGAACATCGAAAATACTTTGATAGTGTTTTAAAAAGGAGGAAATACATACATAAGCAAATGAATTAATATAGTATTAGCTTATAGAAATGTGTTTGAAAGTTTGAAAAACCTAATTTAAAGAATTAAAAAGAATATACGAATTTCTCCGAATAAGAGCTTTTCTAAGTTTTATATACGTTTTATGTGAATCGCTTTCAATGGTTTCAAAGGCACTTAAAATATTAATGAGAGGGCTTGATTTAGTAGGTTTTGAATAGGAGGGGTCGCTTTTAATTTCAGGATGTTACATCATAACGGATTTACTTACTTAGATTGATGTCCTTATTGATCTCTACAACTTATAATTAATTTATTTATTTATTAAATGACTACAGAATAACAACTGTTACATAGAGATTCGTAAATATTTTATGTTAACCTTGTGCGATTAAATAACAGTTAAACAATCAATCGATTTTATCAGCTGACAAAACAATCGATAGTGAAACATAAATGCTACGTCTGGTTACTTGAATGACCCGATTACAGTGTGACGTATTCAGCGACCTCAGAGCAACCGCCACCGGCCACACCGTCACACATGAAGGTTGCCACAACTAGCTGGCTCCAATACTCTATTGTATGATTCCGCCAATATCAATAGAAAAGTGACCACTTAGTCTGTATTCTATTCCGTTTATTCATTCCCACCCGATATCACGTGGTGGTGTACAGAAAATGCATTTGAAGAAAATCATTGCAGTTTTATTTAAAATGTTTTTTTTAATATTTAAAATTTAGATTAGTTTACAATTAAAATACACATTAAAATAGAATATAAATGTCGAAAAATCTGATAATATTTTTTTAATATGTTTATTTGATAATAAATCGATTTGTAAGAAGATTAGATTAATTGCGATAAATTATTCGATTTAGAGAAAAAGTAATATTTTTCTCAAAGATTCGTATAATGATAAAAAAAATATTTACGATATATTTTCATAATTAACAAAATATTTTATTTCTCCTTAAGTAGAATTTTGTGACGCTTACACATATAGTATATAGACGTCATTAATGTAATTTATATAATGTATAGGAGTGTAAGCAATTAATTTAAAAAATGTGTGACTTTATTATCATCTTAAATGTTATATTATCAAGGTTTCTGTTCAGGAAATAATCAAATATTGAACTGCGTGACGTAGTTCGACGTCAAGCTTACCTTTACCGTATACGTAGATGTAGACCGGTGTAATAGGATCAATGCAGTGTCGTGCTAGCTTTAATACAATTTTTATCGAATTTCTTAAGCAATACATACATGATTAATATTCTGATTCTTGCAATTGATTGACAATTCTGATTCTTGTAAATATGTTTCATACAGCATAGTTTCCATTCTAAGTATACTACTAGTCGTTCAATTGTGAACAAACACATTGTTTATACTTTGCATTTTTACTTAATATATTCTAATTTTTTTTTAACCTATTAATGTAGTTTACTAAACATTTCAAATTAAATATAAATTTATGTTAACAGAAATTGATATTTTTTTAATATTTTTGATTTAAAATACATTTGTAAATGAAAGTTTTCAACAAATAACGGAAGTAAATAATTTTGCAACAAAGTATAGGTATATACCCTATAAATATTTGAAAAGCCACAAATCGAAAAATAGATAAATTTTGCAACACACTTGTCATCGAGTTATTTGAAACTGGGGCACGACCACATACATCGATACGATATGACATAATACCTCCGACATAACTAGTGGATGACGTTGAAATACTATTTTAATAGATGCCAAAGATACATAACACACTTATAAATGAAAGCAAATACTGTGTGTGTCGTTAAATGCTACGCACAATATGTAGGTCACGGCCGGTACCAGTTTGATTACTAGACGTAAGTAATCAACACGTGATTCCATAATATTTAACTATCTTACAAATTGTATCTTATCTAAAATCCTTTACATTTTGTGATTCGATCGCGAAATGTCATAAAATATTGATCAAGCCCACCTTAGCAACAGATCGTACATGCGGCTTGATCTTATCTATCACAATAGACGGATCATTCTGACGACAACAACCGAAACGATTACCAATCTAAACGTCAACTTGTTAATATAATTGCTTTCATTTTACAAGCAATAAAAGTTTTAGTTTTACAATGTCTTGTGTGTTCTGTAATATTCGTCTCTTAAATCCCCTGTTATTTGTAAAATTAAACAATTTTCCTTACCAGGTATTTTCCATCAACAATTTATTATTTCATATTTGCATTGTGATGTTATTGTGATTGTGATGTTGCATTGTGATGTTATAACTGGCTAATTCAACGCCTTTGAAATGAACTTTTCACTATTTTTAATTTTGTTGATATATACGTAGTTCGATTTGTAGATACGTAATTATAAAAATAACTATATTTGAAATTAAGTATTAAGGATGGTCTTATCTAATTGATAAATATGCCATATAATTCTAATTTGTTTTCGAATAACGAAATCTTTTGGAGCGATATCGATAATCTTTTGGGGTGGCTAAGTAGAAAATAATACTGTATTGTAAAGCTTAAAGTAATAAATATAAGGCATTATAATAACAACACACCATTCATTTTGTTATTGCGTTTTCAAAGATCACTAAACTGAACGGAATAAATCGCAATTTTTACTTATAAATACATTATAAACAATGAATGGTAATGCGTAAATGAATCGGAAACACTTGCCAGAATTCATAAGATACAACTGTTCCTAGAAAGAATTACAGGAAGAAAGATATTGAGTGATTGTGTATTATCTTAAACGCCTATAACTTTGTATTATTTGAAACGAAAATGTTTACGCAGAATATTTTTAAAAATTACTAGAAGGCTTTTGTAGTAATAATAAATTCAATACAAGTTTTTAAGATTATTATTCGAAGACACTGCTTTTTTTGTACTGCATATAAATCAAGGCCCACGACTCAGATTAATCGTTTAAATCTATTAAACGCATCAAAACATAGTATGCCCGATAACGATATACAAAAGTAAACAAACGTATTCAACATGTACGTGTGAGGAGGCACGTACCATGTGACCATATAGGAGTAATTTATAAATATGGAATTTTATATATGTCGACATATCAACCGTAACATTTTTTTAGATCACCAGATAGACGTCATATTATGTTACGAGAGTGGTGACTCACGATAAAGATGATTGATATATGGACCGCAATTATATATATAAAACATAAATGTATAGAATTTTGAAATAGTTTAAACGTTTTCGCAATACATACATCCATTACAAATCCAATATCTAGTTAGTTAATATATATGAAAATCAAAGATACTTAAGTTTTAAGAGAAAATACATGTATCGTAATGAAATTTCAACAATTACAAATGCATTTTTCAAATGTCTAAATTTGTCTTTACAATTTCTCATGTTCGACGGTGAATTTAAACATAATGTTGAAATTTTGCATGTATCAGAGTTATCCAAAACATGTAAGTGCATCAACCCGCATTGAAGCAGTTTAAAGAATTACGAGTAAGTTTCAGGATTAGAGGCACTTTTCCAGCAGTGTGTTATTAAAAGTCATAATTAATAATCAACGAGGCTTAGGTTTAGGAATCTGCACCATAATTCTTCTTCTTATCTTTAAAGTTACTTATTTTTATTTTGTAGGTGATAGTTTTTGTAACATTTCTGTTTGAAAGATAAACTATTAAAGATTACGCTGTAGTTACTTAGTAATTCTAACATATTCAACTCTTTTTAACATATAAACATGTTATATCCACATCGAGACGACTCAATTGTAAATATTTCGGTTAAATAAACTAGTGTATGTTATTGTTGATTGTATAATTGTAGGCCGTTTTGTGGACTTAATAAAAAAATAAAAAATTCTACTACCAGAATATCAAAATGTAACATTTCCAGAAGATAAGGAAAGAAAAGAATATTCAATTCATTACATTAAAATTATTCTAGAAGTATATATGTTTATATGTATTTGAGACACTTAAATCATGTCTTTTTGTATGATAACATTTGATTCGTATGTAAACATTTCTATTTTATTTTTTGTATTGATTTAACAGTATTTAATTTTTGCATCTTTGAAATTATATAGGAATAGTTGACGGCACAATAATTAGCCTAGCTCAAAAAAATATTTATTTATATGTAGGTACTTATTCATACAGCTATCCTTAACAATGATTTTTGTTTCTGGGAACGTTCATTTTATGTATGTCTACATATTTCTGTGAAAAAAATGTGATTCAATTTTGGATGAAAACTAAATTTAGAGCACTTTTATAAAACATCTTTATTTCCATTGTTTACTTTAATAACTGCTATTAGAAAAAATAAGCTATACGTATTGCCGTTATCAATTAATAAATATAACAAGGTAAATTGATAAAAGTTACAACTAACAACCCACAAATGTTCCACAGCTGGGAAACTCCTCGCTTCAAGTAGCAGATTTAGTATCGACCACCATAAACATATAGCACTTTTATTAGATATATGCAGGCATGTATGCATTGTTTAAGGTTGTGTAAAGTGAATTATAAAAAGGAACTAAGCCTAAAAAATATATTTAAACCCGCAAAAGTAATTGAAGTTTTCGATCCATGTATTCTATCCACTGGGCCATATCGGCTCACTGAATCAGCACTTAGTGAATGTTTATTCTTGAAATTTGTCATGGTACAAAAAAAGGGTTTTTGTTAAATGTTAAAGTTTTTACAAAAAAAAATGGTGAATGGCATTTATGAAACTGCTATATCACAAGATTCAGTCACTTCGCTAATAATAGAATTTTATAAAGAAATCGTTTTTTTCTTAATTTGTCATTTATATTTGTTGTGATTAAAATAACTTTTATGAAATTGGTAAGATAAATGAAATAAAATCCCTTTTTAGTTGATAGTACGACTATTTCATCGAATATTTCTCAAATAATATTAAAAAACATGCATAATCGATACATCATGTTGCTTGAACTAAAACCTATGTCTCGTGTTCATTCATTATTTCATACCTATTTAATACGTATAGATCGATGCCGTAAACATAAATATCTTCAAATACTTTTTATGTATTTAAATAATATAAGACATTGGCACTTTTATCAACTTTTTTACTAAAAAGTTCAATAAGTTTTTTTTTTTCTCAATAAAAGCCCGCATGTTTGTTGAAAACTGTTTGAAACATAAGATTGATATCGTGCGCTGTGCTAGTAAGACCTCGATCGTTCAACTTCCTATCCCGAGTATGTTGTCATCAGGGATAACAGGCAAGGTGATAAGAAAGTGTGTCAAGATCATGTCTAAATTTACAAAAGTCACCAGTCGTGCTGGGATAAAATATGTAAATGACGTAAATTGTTAGCAGTAAGCTTCAACGTAATATCCGCGCCTACTTCATATCAGTTTCACCGGTAAACTTTAGTCTTAACATGAAATACGTTATTAATTAATATTAGACATACATACACACACATACATACATACATACACATTGAATTCTATATCTATACTAATATTATAAAGAGGTAAAGTTTTGTAAGGTTATAATAGTAATCTCTGGATCTACTGAATCGAATTTGAAAATTATTTTACCAATAGAAATCCACATTATTTGTAAGTGTCATAGGCTATATATTAACCCGAAATATGAAGACTTTTTTGTGGTAGTCGAATTTGCAAAATAAGTCGGAAAAGTTGCATAGTTTAAGAGATAATTTCAAATATTAAATACGCGAGACAATTTTATTAATGTTCGGCCATCACGACTTTAAGTAGTCTGAAAATAAATCATAGCACTCAGTAGTAACCAAACCACAATCATAATTAGTTATAGCTAGTATAGTAGTATTAGTTTCAGCTAGTATATAGAATATAATATATATAGAACAATGATTTTTGTTTCTGGGAACGTGCCTTTTATGTATGTCTATATATTTCTGTGAAAAAAATGTGATGAAAACTAAATTTAGAGCACTTATATAAAACACCTTTTTCAAATTATAAAAATATAACAAGGTAAATTGATAAAAGTTTCAACTAACAACCCACAAATGGTTCACAGCTGGGTAATTTTTTAATTGGTAAATTTTAGTATTAACACGAAAATGCGTTATAAAAATATATTAACTATTTTTTTTTACATAAATTAAATTGATTATATATTTATATAAGTTAAAGTGTGGAGATAAAGTGCCGATAAGTTTGGATTAATATTGGAGACAAATGAGTCTATCCAGTGGCATGTCTAGGAAAACATCGTAGAATAACTTAAACTGTCGGATAAAAAAGATATACGTCTGACCAATCCGCATTGCAGCAGTTTGAGAAAGGATATATGCATTATAACAAATTGTACCAAAAACTTTGATATAAATCAATCTAGCAATTTTATATTTATTATAAATCAATGTATAGTTGTTAATTTTTTATCTGTTATTAATATTCAAATAGTTACAAAGTATTTTTTTAACCTCGATGTTTAACGAACTGTAAATTATCATCCATTGAGAGCTTGATTAAAGTAGTTGCAATACGACTTCTTAATTTTACCAACCTCGCTGCTAATTCTAGATAAATCTGATCAAGGGCGGAATACAATTAAACTTGCAACGTTGTCTGAAGCTTATTTAGTGAGTATGATAACCAAACAAAAGCAATTTATTTCAGCAAAGTTATAACATGTTGCGTTTTTGTTAAGTAGCACTTCACCAGAATAATATACCATTACTCTTACCGATCACATCCGTCCTTTCCGTCGTCAAAACTCACGAGGAAATTAGAAAACTTGGAATCTAGATTACTGGTAATTCATTTTACTGAGAATGTATATTTCTGTACGTAGGCGCCGATGACGGATAACGCTCCGCTAAGTGCGAGTTACCATATAATGACGCTTCAGTTCACCGATAGCGCTGTTAACAAACGGACGTTTCTTTATAATAGCAGCTTAAAACATTTACGAATTTAATATACGCACAATTAAAAAAAAAACTTTTCGTATTTAATTTGAACTTGGAATATTTGATTGAACTGTTTTTATTTATCTTCATGTGTTGTGAAATGCGCGTGTGTGCTGAGGAGAGACAGTGCGTTCGGTGTGCGCCGGCCCGTTGGCTAAAACGCCGTGCTGCTAGAATGGCACGTTCAATCGAGATTTTGCATTTACAGTTCAAGCGGATGCTGAACAAGGAGCTGAGCCATTTCTCAGAGTCAAGCAAATCCGGAAACCAGATCTCGGAATACATCTGTTCTACTTTCTTGGGTATGTATTATTTTTATTTTATTTTAATTATACTTAATCTTTGCATTTAAATTAGATTCATTAGAATTAAAAGTTGAATATAGAAAATAATATTTTATAGAAATCACCTTGGACTTTTTTCTAAACAAGATTGATTCAGGATATTTTAAACTTAACATCTTAAATCTTCAAAACTAATGTATGTGAGAAATTAAAAATTTATGCTAACACTGACAATATATAATATGTTCATTTTGCTAAGAAACATAATCAAATATATTTCTCTCATATCTTTCAACTTGACGCTTTGCTTTTATTATTGTACGATAAAAATACGTATTAACTGAATGCAATAACATCTTGTTTATCATTTGCGACTATAACAAAATAGTTGATAATAATCCAAGTCTGTACAAGTTGTTGTGAATGTTATATCTAATTATGATTATATGTTACGCATATATAATGGTTATTTATTCAAATGATACAATATACTAATCATTAATAAAAATATAATAGTACCTAATTGTATATTAATTAATTTAAATCAAAAAGAAAACTCTAGATGCACTGAGAGCACGCCATTATAATCTAGGCTATCTCTTTTTTATTGCAACTTAGTATTTAATATTTATTATATTTTATTAAAGTATTTAATAATGGAACAGAGGGGTAACCATTCGATTTAAATGATTGATATGAACTTAATTTCAATAACCTGTACCTTCAGGTTAACGTTTAAAATTCAGAGATTAATATTTTAAATTATTGATTCGTAGTTTGGCAAATAGTACTAATAAGACATTAGTCGATACAAAAATACATTTGCACTGTATGTTTTTGTATTTTTATATATGTGGACTCTTCTCCGGACGAAACTGCTTTTAGCTGACATCGCGTAGTTTTGATGAATGTTCATTCTAGTTTTTACAGTCTTTTGATCGTAACATAGGTACTTACTAAATAAGCTAGAATGAACTGACGTGAGCAAGAAAATAATCACTAGGTAATCCCTTAACCATTTCAAAAATAGTTCCCTAAGTAAACCATAATAAAATTAGGTAAGATAATAAAAACGGAATATAATTGATTCATGTAAATAAATTAAAATAAACATATTATTAAACGATATCGTATATTCAACTTTTCCTTATTATTTGAGTAGGTTCTTTACTTAATAAATTTATGTTTTATGATAAACAGTTCCTAATAACTACTACGCGTGTTAACATATAGAAATTTAATAAAAAATCTAAAATTAAATGACACAGAAAAATATTCTCTTTGCTCGTCGTCGTCTCTTCAATTTTCAATTATAAACGTCACATAAAGTTTCCCCAGTATTTAACAAATTCATTCTATTTATATATTGACATTTCATATTATCATCGATTGATTCCGAGTTTTCTATTATTGTTCACAAGTCTAAATGTATCAAATAAAATTAGAATCGTGTAATATTTTTTTATTGTTGTTTTTTTGTATTGTATTCTTTATGTAATGCGTTGATCCTGATGAGACTATATCACAGAGATTAAAGTCAAAATGATCTTAGATAGCAAAATATTCAGCTGTTCGGTAATTTCTTGGAACTTTTATACGTAAATAAACATTGAACGAAAATGTATTACAAACTGCTAATGTACATAACGTGCGTGCTAGGAATATTATTGGCATTCCAAAGCATTTTATTTGGCAATTTATGTTGTTAACTGTTTACAAAATAGTTTTTAGTAAATTTCAATATTATTTAATAATAATGGAATAATAGGTACTAGTAATGATATATCAAGGCCCGTCACACATATGCCAGAGATGGCATGTTGGGATCATAATTAATTTGTTTTGCTCCTCTACGCTAACACGATGCGTTGGATAATTTTATTTACTAAAAATAGAGTTCAATTAATATAAAGATACAGTTTCAAATTGTACTATTGTTAACAATGATTATTTAAACTTTTAAAAATATATAATACTTATGTGCTTGAGGCGCACGGTGCAATGTCTCCTCAATTATTTTTTTTGTAAAAAATTACTAGACAAGATATTGCACTTGTTCGTGTATGCAGTTATGTTACGTTGATGGTACTATGCCAGAAACTTTCGCATAAGTGTCTACAATGCCTGCACAGTTTCAAATCAATCGAATGAATGATACTTGAATGCATAGAAAACAAACAGAAAAAGCAATTATAAACATAATTATATGATAATATTACTTAAAATCCTTTAAGGTAAAACAATGACAAAGTAAAACAAACAAATTTCCGTTTCCAACAAAGTTCCACGAGCTCGATTTTATTTTAGTACATCAAGAAAACATTAAAATATATTTCTCCCACTGCGCCGTTATATTACTTACTCGATTTTCTAGAAAATAAACGCGCAGTAAGTAGGTACTTGTACTATCAAATTAATCTGAGATAATAATCCATCATAACGTACTTATGTATTCATTTGGATTATTCAATAAACTATTTTTAGTTTTTTAATCTAGTCGTGTAATGTAATAATTAGTCACTTAACTTTATAGGTGCTAAATATAACTTAAAATCATCGGGTATGTCTTATTATGTGTATTGCATTTATTAAAAAAAATACTTGTTTATCATTTTTTCGCCAATAATAAATCAGAATATTCAGATTTATGGTGTTATTGTTAATTTTAAAGCATTTATAAAATCGATTTATCGAAGACTAATAAAATGAATTGCTTATAAAACATTGATAGCAGTGATGACCCAGAAATGTGTATTGTTATAACTCATATTAGACACTTCATATTTTTACCTACTTTCTTTCGGCATTGATACCCAATGACACAATTTTGGCACAGATAATAAAATTTATTAGGTGTTCCTATTTCCAATGCGTACTCATATGCGCAGTTTGTACTCTGTTATTAATTCTAGGTCATCATAACATTTGCTAGACCGCACGTCGACTCCTGTTATCGCTATTTCCATTGTTAATCAAACAATATATCTGATTATCTACGTATTGGACTTGTAAAAATTTAAGATAAATAATTTATTTGCATATATTATTAATTATTTATGTATTCAATTATAATATTTGTAACATTATGTTTATACTGTTATTAAAATTAAAATTAATTATAAATTTACTTTTTTCTAGATAAACAACAAGAGCTTGACTTACCATCGCTGCAAGTCGATGAAACCACTGAAAGGACTAAGAAAAAAGAGAAGCCACGTCATGCCGGACCAGGGGCAACTATGTCCCAAGTAAGTATAGTAAGTAAACACAACTCATTAAAATTCCTAATTATTTTAAGAAATCATACAGTTCTTTAAAGGATAATATTTAAACAATATAATTTATTGATATAAAAAAGTTTATTCAACATAATTGTACATAATCCATTTTTTTTTCAGATTTCTGGCGTGAAAAGGGCTCTTACACATACGAACAGCTTCACAGGAGAACGTGTCCCAAGATATGGAGTTGAAACACCCCATGAAGAAGAGTTAGGCCGCTGTTTGGGCGAACTGGATCGCTGGGGAGTTGATATTTTCCGCATTGGAGATTTATCATGTGGGCGCCCCCTCACAGCTGTCGCTTATACCGCCTTTACATCTCGGGAATTATTATCCACGCTACAAATCCCTGCACGCAGTTTTCTTGCCTTTGCTGTTACTCTAGAAGAACATTACGTACGTGACAATCCGTTCCACAACTCGTTGCATGCTGCTGACGTAACACAATCGACAAATGTACTTCTGAATACACCCGCTCTCGATGCGGTGTTTACGCCCCTAGAAGTATGCGCTGCTTTGTTTGCTGCGTGCGTTCATGATGTTGATCATCCGGGGCTTACGAACCAGTTTCTCGTAAACTCTAGTTCTGAATTGGCACTTATGTATAATGATGAGTCTGTTCTTGAAAATCACCATCTTGCCGTTGCGTTTAAATTACTACAAAATGATGGCTGCGATATATTCGTGAATCTTCATAAGAAGCAGAGGCAAACATTACGAAAAATGGTCATTGATATGGTGCTTTCAACTGACATGTCAAAACATATGAGTCTACTAGCAGATCTTAAAACTATGGTAGAGACAAAGAAAGTCGCTGGAAGTGGAGTATTATTACTTGACAACTATACAGACCGAATACAAGTTTTGGAGAATCTCGTACACTGTGCCGATCTCAGCAATCCCACAAAACCATTACCGTTGTATAAACGATGGGTAGCATTACTTATGGAAGAATTCTTTCAACAAGGTGATCGAGAACGGGAACATGGCATGGATATTAGTCCTATGTGCGACAGACATAATGCGACGATTGAAAAATCTCAAGTCGGTTTTATCGACTACATCGTACATCCACTGTGGGAGACTTGGGCAGATCTTGTGCATCCAGATGCTCAAGATATTTTAGATACACTAGAAGAGAATCGCGATTATTACCAAAGCATGATACCTCCTTCACCGCCACCTGCACCTGTACAGACACATTCGGGAGCCGAAGATGAACGCCCTGAACAAATACGTTTTCAAGTAAGTAATAAAAAATTTTAACAAAACACTTTTCTTAGGAATTAACAAGTCAAAATATTATTCAATGTATTATTGATACAAAATTAAATCGTTTAAGTTTTAAAAATAAGTCTGCTAAAATATAATGTAATTTGAAAAAGATTATGTTTTTCAGTAACTTGCTTATATTCATGCACGCTTGAACAATTTACTTCCACATTTTAAAAAAAAATATTTCATAACACAATTCTATTTTGCCAGGTAACACTCGAAGAGGGTGAAGGTTCGGAAGAATGCGAAGGAGAGGGTGATGGTGGGATGTGACGGAAACTAGTGGGAATCTGTAAGAAACTCTCTGAAAGGATGCAGGTTTGGTGGAAGCTCTGGCAGTAGAGGGTGGACGCAGAAGACGAACGCCCAGATGTGGTTTCTTGTTGATAGTAATACTTGCCAGTGGCGTAGCTGTCGCTGGACAATCAGTTCATTAGGACCCCAAAGTTCAAGTAGACTACCCCAGAGGCTTACTCCTAAAGGGATAAAGCACGCATATGTTTGAATTTGGGGGTCCACTTGTACTTTAAAATCGTCTAGCTATGCCACTGAATACTTGTTGACGCTTACTCTCGAAATGTAACGATTACCATAAATCGTGACATTTCAAAAATATTTATATTATGTGATCACTTTGCATTGTTGTTTAGAGTTACCTAACGACTAAATTGTCCCTCCAATGATTGTACATTCAAGTTTTGTCTATCACTTTTGTTTCGTTAACCAAAGAAAAAAGATCATTACGTTCGTTCGAGTCCCTTGAGTAGTTTGTCTTCGATTCGTAAAGTCGTATAAGTAGATTTTAGATGCCGACTTCGTGTATCGATTCGGCTAAGTAAGGACATTGAAAACGCTTATTAATTGGTATGAAAGGGTAATTTATATTGTCATATCATCCACGTTTCTCATATTTAATACGGGTTTGCGATAATGATGTTATTCACGAAAATATATTAACATAATAGGTATTCCTAAATGTAAAACTATTTTAAGGTAAATTTTTAAAATGCCTTTCAGACTTCTTGTTTGTCTTTTTCTGAGTACCTACCGGTTGAATATTCGGTCGGCCTCTTACTGTAAGACGCAAACCAAATTCATCCTGTTAAATAGCTTTACTTGATTTTTAACCTAGTAGCACCTCATTTCGTAAAAAGGATCGCTGGCGATCCTCCTTTTTTCTCTTTAGAGTAATGTATTATTTTTATAAATTACAAACTTTATTCTAGTTTGTTAACCCAAAAACTTAAGTCGTGAATCCCTTAGAAGATAATGTTTGTATATTCAACTAACGGCTTGAAGTCTTGAAGCGTTTCATTATTATTATAAGTATTAACAAAGGCGTGTTTTGCTAATAAATTTTTTCTTGAGAGTTTAAATGTTTGCTGAAATAAATATTAAGTGCAAAGTAAAATAGAGCACGGGCCGGGTCTTGCAATAGCAACATAAATAAGTTATTATTGAAAATTGCGCACAACATTCACCACACGTGGCAAAGAACTCATTTCAATATGTAATATTTTTTAGGTGTTGAACAACATCGCTAATCTGATCTATTACTGTGAATATATCTCTCATACATATTATTGTTAACTGGCAACTATTGTACCTAGTTTGTAATAGGTATATGATAAAAAAGATGCAATACTTTATGACTTGTATTATGTATGCATTTTTTATATTCATCGATGTTATTTTTAATTATAAATATTTGTGAGCTGGTCTCTTTACTTTCATGTACTCAAAAGATATTTGTTTAATTGATTGATAAATTTCATTTTTTTTTGCTTTTATGCTTGAGACATAGTACGTATAATAAAAGTATTATTTACAAGTATTCTTAATGTCATTAGCTCCATCATTCATCTGTGTCAAGAATGAAGGTCCAATGTACATTATTTTCGTAGATAAATTAAGGTTTTATTCGGCGAGAATACGTACGAATGCTGTCGCCATGTTTATGAAATGTCTGATTTTAAAAGCATAGCATTAGAGTATGTCGTACAAAGACAAAAAAAAATAAAAAAAACGCTTAACTACAATTGTGTGTAATAGAAACATTACGCTTAGAAACATTTGTGTTATAATATATACATAATATGTATGTAAATTATCTTGAATAATGTTTGTACTATTAGATCTGTGTGATGTCGCGCGATGTATCTACGTGCGCACCTAATCTTTTCTAGTTCTTATGTGAACGAAATCTATAGCCCGTCTTGGCAAAAAATACCGATAATAACTCTTTAAACCTAATAAAATGTGTAACTAGTTATTAATATGCTCGTTGTTAATCTTAATTTCAATATAAATTGGTGTACCTATATTAATAATTGAATGGGTGCGGTTAAAAATAAAACCCATAATGTACCTACATACACAGATGGCGAGTATTCGCTAATGTTTTACTCACATAATAACTACCTTTAAGTCATCTATCACAGTTAGCTAACTACCAAAGAACAATGATTTCCTAATTTCATTATATTATGTATATGTGCATCTGGCATGTCACTTTTTCGAATTACTTGTTTAGAATTAACTGATAAGTATTTCGCAGTTCGGTTTCAGTGTTATATATGTTTGTCGGTATGGAGTACTAACACTAAGATTGAATAAAAACCTAGTTAAATTATAAATACCGAGTTAAAAGTGTGCAATGCTGGTCATTTGCATTACTTATTATTTATGTTTAAAATAAAATAGCTTGTAATAGTTTAAATGAATATTTGAGTTGATTAAAAATATTAATGTATTTAGAATAAAAAATAATTGAAGTAAATTATGTATGTTTTATTTTTTACCTGTTATTCATTTAATACTCTACGAAATCCCATTTCAAATAGTAGTGCACATTTTTTTTACTTACGAAAACTACTTAATCTAGCATACAAACCGCTGTATTTAAAAAAACACAAATGTTTAAAAATAAACCCGAAATACTTGATTGTAAACTTGTCTCTTATATCGGTGTGCAGTGATTTTTACATTTATATACCATTCACTTTTATATTTACCAACTAAGCACTAAAAGGAAAGAATATCAACATCGTCTGTCATTTCTTTTATTAATAAACAAAAGCATTATCGATTTTAGTACTTGCTTAGAAAATATAAGTTCTGATTGTAAATGTGGGGATTAATGCGTTATTAAATATATCGACATATCAATACTAATCATTTTATAAATGCGTATTATTGAAAAGTAAATGTTAGTCGGTCAATTACATTTTTTCGACTAAGCCACTAAACTGATTTCGATGTAATTTGATACCAGGTAAGTTTGAACCCCAAGAAAGAACAAAGACCTCATTTTTATTTAAATTAATACAAATAAAGGTTTGTATTATAAATCAGGGGCGTAGCTACCACGTATCAAAGATATGGGGGTCCACTAGCTACAGGGGGCCCGAACCGTGTAAACAAAAATTCGTAAAATCTTATCCAAATTCTCACTCGAACACTAAATTTCCCGGGAAAAAAATAAAATATACACAATTGAAAAATAAATTTGAATAGCTAGTACTTACTCGTTGACGGTCAAGGCGCTAAATTCGCGTGCCTGGGGATTTGCTTATTGGCCACCGGAGGTCTCGTAAATATGTTAATCTTTATATAAGGATGTAATTTTATACTCCATTGGTAAATTGATTCAGTGCTTCTGTGCTATTTATATGTCATATAAATAATTAAATAACTAAATAAAAATAAAAAAACGGTAATCAAAGTATATCAATGTATCACGAACGCCGCAGTTAGGAAGAAGGGCCCCCTACCAAATTTTGATACAGGGCCCATTAAGATGCTGATGGTGTTCCGACCGCTACCCAGGTAGCTGATAATTGTTTTCGTGCTTTCAAATTTTTAACATTAAAATTTCATCCGGTGATCATCATTTCATCACTAAGACTTTATTTTATATATTTTTATACAAGTTCTTGCGAGCAGCTGACTCATAACCCCCGCCCTGCTCGATGCAGCTGACGATTTTTTTCAGCTCAGTATGATACTAACTTTTCATGAAAAAAGTTTCAACTATAACTTTTTTTTACCACTTTCGCAACCTCCCATAGCCAACCAAAAGCGGGTGCATCAGCTGACACTTGCTGACTTATTAGTCAATTGAAATCTATTGAAAATGATTGCAATCGATCGGTGTAAATCCACCAGCTAAAATGCAACGCTACCTCTCGGACCAATAGCCCAGGAGTCAGGATCGAAGTCAGTCTTGCATCGCTATATAGCTACAATCTAAATATTTTGTAGTTCATAATATTTGTATTATTTAAAATTACTTCATAAATCATCATAATAGATAACTAAGCAAGGATTTTTGTCACGAGCCAAGCGCAGGCGAATCTAAAACGTACAGCTAGTATTTATATCAACTACATGTGTAATGACAAAATGAAAAATAGCTGAGTAATGTAATTCCTGAGGTGAGAATCATCTGAGTTAATAACAAATCTAAGAGGACCAAAAGAAAGCTCTTTCTTGTGTCGCAAAAGATAATAATAAAGTTAGCGAAATGAACAACCAAAAGAAATGGGTAAAACACTTCAAACCAATGAAAAATAGGCAACAAAAATATATAATAATGTCGACAACATTAACAAAAATTAACATAATATTTGTCGCAGGAGAATATGGAAGACTCGTGAACTAATATATCGAACGGTCGGACTCGATCGATCGAATCGGTATGACTAATATATCGAAACGTCAATAAAAACCAGAAAACTAACATATTTTGATTATGTCATATTTACTTGGTGGTAGGCCAAACATTCACGTAATCTTGTATGTTATATCCTTGTCGAACATAAACAAATAATATAAATAGCTAATATATATCTCCAAAATATATAGATTTCCCATAAATATTAATGTTTACTTATATTACTTTTAATTTTTACTCTACATTCATTGAATTAAATATATTTATAAAAACAGTAATAATCCTTACTAGGTAAAAAATATTACTTTTGATCGCTTATATTACAAGTTAATTAATTAAAGGCAGGGCAATCGCCGAGTGGTAATATCAATCGATCTGCTTGATCGTTTGATTGACATTGATTTTATTATACCTAACTCAAATTGCTTATTTCTCTTTATTTAGAAAAATATCATAAGTTATAATATTACTTTCAACCTTGTTAAGTGGGTAACTAGTTTCCATGAATCATAGATATTTAATATATCGATAATCGATATTTAGATTTAATTGAACATCTCTACGTCGGCAAATTGCTGGCTGGTTATAGTGGCAGTGGCTGCTGTTGTATACTCCATAGATAATACATATATACTGGTATAGATGCGACACTGACGAATCAGCTATTTTTATTTACCCGTCCTCTTTGTAAGATGGCGCTGGTTTCTTAGGGCGCATATATATATATATATATATATGCGCTCTATATATATATATTTAATTTTATTCAAGGGAGATTATATAAAAAAAATACAATAAAACAGAAAAACAAATGTTAGAAAGAAATATTTTTTTTTATTGTTCAGTCTTTTGTTTAAGCACACATTAATGAAAACAATCACAAGTTGCTTTTAACAATTATAAAATATGCTCAGAAATGAAGAGATTTGGCCACCCTATATCTTGTATATCATTTTAATCAGATCCACGATAAGTGACTTGTGATTCCATTACTTCTGATACAGCAAAATAAATTCTCGAGGGATCTTGATTAAAATTACTGGTTAATATGTTCGTGATTTTAAATTGTTCATTTATATATTTCCACATTTCCTTAAAGGTATTTATGTGTTCAATTTTGAACAGATGGCACTTTTTCATACTTAATTATTTCTGTGCAGCACGATTTTTTACTACCTTTTCAAATGAAATTGATTTTAAAATTGGCATTATTTCATCCCAGAACTGGAAGTGTTTAGAATTATTTTTTAGAGACCCCTTGAGAACTTTTGCTGTATCATGGTATGAGTGGCCATTAAAAGAGTGATATAATTTGTCAGAGACGAGTAGTAGATCAGCAGTGTCTTCACACTCCACTGGTAAGATTTTGCGTTCTGTAACAAGGAAAGATTATTTGAATTGCCAGCCAATCAAAATATTTTTTTTTGAATTACTGCTTATAATTCTTGCATTTCAATATTAAAAAAATTAAAGTTGGTAAAATTATCAGGTGGTTAATTTAATTTCCTTCACAGGTTGTGTGTGGCAATTACGAGCAAATATACATAAGTTACACACTAGACAAGAAATAGCAGCATAATAATTTATTTTTAACTTTTGATTACACACATGTTTGAATCAGACAGACAAATGTATAATGAATTGTACCAACCTGAAAGAAATTTTTGCTTTTTTTAGTAGCCTTATCGATCAAAACTGCAGTACCTGTCTCAATAGATTTTTCTGTGGATGTTGATGCACAAATAGACATATCATCTGTAATAATAAGAATTATGTTATAATTTTTATCTACAAGTAATCTTTTTATATAGTCTTGAGATGTGTTTCATGTTACAAATAAAAAATATCTAGCATATTATCTAGTAGTGGTCTGTCCCAACTTTATATGGGTGGACACTTTTTTTTTGGAACAACGAGTTGCCTATATGTTTATATTGGTTATCAGCTATCTGTGTGCCAAATGTAATCCAAATCCTTTTCAAACAAAAATACAAATCTTTCTTCTTAATAATATTAGTGTGGATAATTAAGAAGGGGACAAGTACACCACTGAAAGTACTATTAGTTCCCTTCATCCTGCTTTGCATACATGCATGCTAAGATTAATAAAGAAGGAATTTTTAAAAAGTTGAGTCATAATTTAATCATAAATTATTTTGTTTCTCTAAATATGTTGACAATGAGTGTCTAAATAAAATGATATTTATAAGTATGTCAACCAACTCTCACCTTTCTTAATATACAGAGTTGGAATAGCATTTCTTGTTAGCCTGTTGCTTGGTAATATGTAATAATTTTCAAAATGCTTTTTGCATAACCTCAATTGGTTATAGATTACATATTTCCTTTTTCTGTAGTGTCATTCTCTAACACTGCTTTCCAGATTTCAAACCTTTCTACATCTTTTTCAGGCTTGGAGAAATGATGCAGAGGATCTGAAATTTAATATTTTTTATTAAAGCCAGTTAAAGATGACAAAACTCATAACTCTTAATTACATGCCAAGTATACTGATATCAATTTGCGGTAAAAAAAAATTCTATACTGATTTTTTTTTGTGAAGATAATATGTATTATGGAAAAACTAGAGAATTCACAATATTCGGCCACTATTTAGTTATTAGTTCATATAAATGGCCAAATGTTAAAATTCAAAATGATCATTCACACATAATCCAATAGTTGATTATGCTGTATTCTGCAAATATATTAGTCCACTTCGGAACAATAAGCACTGTTTTTTAACATTGCAATGCGTTTGTACCCAAAAGTAAAGAAGGAAAGGCAGAAAGGAATTGCACTGGTAGTTTATATACAAATTGACGGGACTACGACAGTCGTCCTATAGACACGTTTATAATTTCAATTGTATTACTTACCTTCTGCATTACACCCGAAATAACAGTTAGATCGTGGTTTTCGGTATCTTCGCTATCTTCGCTATCATCAGCCTAAAAACGTTGCCGGGGTTGGTCAATTAAAAATAGCCAAATAACAATAAAAGAAACACTATCAGGGTCCGTTAAATGCGCATTTAATAAAATTTATAACAAAGCAGAGAAAACAACGCACACAACACATCGAACAAACTTGACAAGAAATATTTTAACTTTTTTAAGGTTTTTAACGTTTAGTTTTAAACTTCAACACATCACATAGTATTGCCATTGCAAAATTGTGATTTTGAATAAATTTATTCGTAGTAAAAATGTAAAATGAATTTGATTTCATATTATAAACAATGTTTTTATATTGATTTTTCGAATTGAGCTATTTAAAAATAAAAATTTAAGAAAACATGACAATCGCGCTCTGTAGCGACATCTAGTGCAATTCAAACGTTTTTATGTGACTTAGTTGACTCGTCCTCCATATGAGATGGTGCTAGTTTCCATAGAAATATTTTTTGCGGTCTTTTGTTCTTCACTGTCACCCCCCTGGTATACTCTGTGGCTATGTCAGTCTATTGTCTATGTCTATTTTAAGTTTCAATTCAAAGCGTTACTTGTAAATGTAAATTGTAATTTTAATGTCAACATATATATGTTTTATGGAAATAAAATAGTGAATTTATTTTTACGTGTTTAAAAGAATATCAATATGGTAAAGCTTACCACGGAACTCATCCAAAACTCCATGCAGTATATTAACCCTTGTAGAGATCGCGAACTAGATCTCAGAGGTTAGTTTTATACAAAAGAAACGTATTTTTGCTTAAATATTTTAAAGTAGGAATCCTCCATTCCACAATTATTGACACCTAAGTTTACAAGCAATTTCAATGTTAATCGTCAATTTTTTTTTTTTTTTATTGAAACTTATTAACGCTAAATTTACCCTCATATTTTGCATATAAACTACTGGAGTGAAAACATTAGTGTTTTTTTTAGGTTACAAAATCCCTCAAATCGAAAATTTGGGTGCAACTTTAGATCAGTTTGATACAATAGATTTTTCTGATAATGATGTCAGAAAGTTGGATGGATTTCCCTTATTAAAACGACTTAAATGTTTGCTTCTCAACAACAACAGGATAGTGTAAGTATATATTTGT
This sequence comes from Nymphalis urticae, assembly GCA_905147175.2. NCBI lineage: Eukaryota > Metazoa > Arthropoda > Insecta > Lepidoptera > Nymphalidae > Nymphalis > Nymphalis urticae. The sequence goes on along the minus strand of LR989987.1, from coordinate 8,080,205 downwards.
AACCAATACATCAATCTTGCATGTTTTTATAATTGCATACTAAACAATTTAAGGTTACTCTTTGGTTTTATAGTTTTTCAAAATATTTTTTCATTTACAGGCGCTTAAGTGAAAATTTGGAACAATATTTACCTAATCTGGAGTCACTTATATTAACAAATAATAACATTTCTGAGTTAGGTGATTTGGATCCATTGGCTACGCTTACAAAATTACGAACACTTTCACTTATGCATAATCCTGTAGCAAACAAACAACACTACAGGTAATTATTTAGAATAAGAGCTGGATTCACAACATACAACTGATATTTTATTAAAACTTATTAAGTAAATTTGGTAACTACATTATTATCTTATGCTGAAAATTATATAAACTGAATGTATTACAAGGATTTACATTTTCAGAGCATATGTAGCATTCAAATTACCTGAACTAAGATTATTAGATTTTAAAAAAATAAAGCAAAAAGAAAGAGATGAGGCTAACATTCTATTTAAAAGCAAAAAAGGAAAGGAAATTCAGAAGGAAATCACAAGAAAAGCCAAAACTTTTGTGCCTGGTGGAAATATGCCAGATCCTAAAGTTACAAGTGAGTGTTGGTTTTTATATAAGCACATATTTCCTATATAATGTTAAACATAAATTCCCGATTAGAGTTAATTATAAGTTAGAAATGTATAATACGGAATTTAAAACTGAATTAATGGTTAGCATAATTTTCATGGAGCTGCTTATCAAATTTTTTATATTTTATCTTACTATCTTTCTATCTTACCATCAAAAGTATAAACTTAGTAGTCACATATGCATTAAACACTTTTTTCTAGATCTTACACCTCAAGAAATTCATAAAATAAGAGAAGCAATTAAGAATGCTTCATCTCTACATGAAGTTGAGCGGCTAACAAGAATGTTACAATCTGGACAAATACCTGGACAGAAACCATTACAGCCTCAGTCCAACCCAACAAATGGACAGCGTAAGTTTTTTTCTTCACACAAAAATATTATACATATACCTGATGATCATAATGACTTTGAAATTGCAATAAAAATTCTTCAGCTTTGATAAAATATCACTGAACAAGTAGCATATCAATAACTTCAATTGCATAATAACTATAGTTCTTTAGATAGATAATAAATATAGTTCTTTATTTAGATACGTAATAGTCCTTTAGATATATTATTTATTTTAACAGTGATTTTTTTTTACGATCAAATAATTATTACACAGTTTAGAAACATTGCAAAACTGAGTTCTAACATCAAAATTATGTATTTGAAAGGTAAAAAAGCTAGTGTAAAAACAGACTCTCGAGAACATAACATTGAAGACAGCAGTCTGAAAAGGCCTATATACATTAATATTTTTGACATAAAACCCTAGGTTTTATACCATGATTATTAAAATATGACTTGCTAAGAAATTGGATAAAACAAACATGACACTTACCAATGCAATATTCAGAGGTTAAAATAATATTATTGGTGATCTATCACTTAAGTAATAAAAATAATAAACTTATTAGTCCTGTCAAATTGGGATCAATTTCGAGATAATTAGGTGAAAATTCATATACAGTTTGGCGATTATCTCGGTCTTTATAGCTTCAATGATGTTAATATTATCTATTATAAAAATTGTAGAGCATACAATTTGGGACAAAATTTTATTATAAACACTTTTTTATGTGCTCAACCATTTTCGAGATAGAGGGTGGTGAGCGCACAATGCTCTGGCTAAGTGTACAGGGCAGTTTTCTTGTAGAATAACTTGGGACAAACATTGGATGTATAAAAGTATGTGTTTAATGAGTTAGAGATACCGATACATATTTATTATGTTGTAATCATCTTTAATGGTTCCATATTTCAGAAGATGAAGATGAAGAAATGGAGACGGAACAAACAAACGGCCAATAGAGCAAAAGGTTTGTTTTACAACCAGGTGTTACAGCTATAAGAACAGATACACATCCTAAAATTATGTTATTTTATTATTAAGCTGATAAGAACAGGTGTTTCACTACAATTTGCATATTTGGCTTCAAAGGCAGATACTACATAACTACCAAATAAGTATGAGTGGTTCTCGCTCCAACTCCTTATTTAAATGACCCATAAAAATAATAATAATTAAACAGGAAACTATATTGGGTCATTTATAAACTTACTTTTGAGCAAAATATCTTTTTTTTTTCTTAACAAATAAAACTAAATATGAATCATAATTATTGTTTTATTTCAATGTCATCTAATATTACTGTTAAAATACATTACAAATTATTGAATTTTAAGCTCAACAATTCATCATTACCAGCATCTAAATATACAACATATATCATTTCCAGAATAATCTTTTTTCCCATAAGTTCTTTGATTGTTGGCCTTTTGTCTGGCAAAATAGAAAGCATAGAGTCAATAAGGTCCTGAATACCTCTGTCATAAACAGTTAAATCAATTGGGAGTACACTTCCACTTGTTATAGCCTTGACCAATCCAACAAGAGTCTGAAATAAGGAGTTTTAATAAGAAATAATCATATAGGTGACTGTCACTGCAACGCAGAGTAGTTAATATCTTATTCTACCGCGCTGCTCTAGTGTTGGTTAATGGACACTTGTAGAATTTCATCCAATTCAAGAAGATGCCAATATGGCCCAGTGGTAAGAATGCGAGAATGTTAACCGATGATCGTGGGTTCAAACCCGGGCAAGCACCACTGAATTTTCATGTGTTTAATTTGTGTTTATAACTCATCTCGTGCTTGAAGATGAAGGAAAACATCGTGAAGAAACCTGCATGTGTCAAATTTCAATGAAATTCTGCCAATGTGTATTCCACCAACCCGCATTGGAGCAGTGTGGTGGAATTAGATCCAAACCTTCTCAAAAAAGGAGAGGAGGCCTTAGCCCAGCAGTGGGACATTACTGTCATGTACTATTACAAGAAGTATTCCTTGATGAATATTAAATATATACGATCTTTGATGAAAATTCTGTGATGCTCCTCCAGATGTCAGCTATTAATATCCACGTGTTATATTCAATGACCATTTCGGCTATAATCTGGGACTTATATAAAAGTACAAACAGATCCAACTGCACTTAAAAATGAAACAAGTTATTTGAAGACCATTCGGTCATATGAACATAATGTAAATTGCGAAACACAAGCAAAAATAGACGGAATTAGTTCTTATTTCTTGTTTACGATGACTGTATTTTTAAAACTGAAGACAACAAAATAATATTGATGTTGACTTGTCATACATACCTCGGATTCAAACGCTCTTCGATGTGTGCACATTTCGTAAAGTAAACAACCTAAAGCCCAAACGTCACTTTTTGTATCATATGGCTTTCCCTCGCATAATTCGGGTGCCAAATAATATGGAGTGCCAATTACTGTCGAGGTTTTTTTCGCACTGAAAATATTGTTTAAATAAAATTAATGCTTAATGATTATTAATTGGCAGTGTTTTAAATTACTTTCGGTGATTACAAATTTTAGCAACTGATTATGAATGGTAAGACCATTCATAATCAGTTGCTAATATACTATATACTATATACTATAATATACTATATATTGTTTTCACGGCATTACATATTAGTCCTAAATATGTGATTTAAACTTGTCAAAAATTAGCATGCTTATATCCTTGCTCTTCGATATTTTTAAAATAATGTAAGTTTTAGGAATATGTCTACCGAACTAGTTAATAAATGTATAAATTGTCTAAAGGAATATCTTAGAGAGTATTTATATATCAAGACAGTACGAAAGAAGGCTTATGAGCGAGTAGGGTCTATACCGGATGCCCCCTTATGTAAGTAATAGGTAAATAGAGCATTAAAACATATACAATACTAGAGTGTAATAATAATACACCAAGTTCGTACGGTAAGTGTAAGTTACATTAATATTTTCTAAAACCTACCTAGCCAACATTTTAGAGATACCGAAGTCACCAATTTTTACGATAACTCCATTACTTCCCGTCAAAAGAATATTTTCAGCTTTCAAATCCCTATGAATTATCTGTAATTTGTGAATGTAACTAACTCCCAACAATACTTGGCAAAAATAGAATAATATCTCCTGTGAAAAAAAAAATCCTTATTATATTCGTTGCACTTTTATAGTCAGGTAATTTTTATGTTACTTACGTATATATGTATACATATACTTACGTATATATAAATATATGTTTTAAGGCCGTAGATCCGGAGGTCCTGGGTTCAATTCCCAGGTCGGGCCAATAAAAAGTTACTGGATTTTTGTCAGAAAATTTTCAGTAGCATCCCGGAGTCTGGGAGTTGGAAGTGTGTACACTCCCGGGCCTCGGAAAGCACGTAAAGCCGTTAGTCCTGCGCCTGAACTCTTTCCGGTTGTGTCCGTTTGCCGTTCCTTCGGATTATGAGAGTGAGGGAAGAGAGAATGCGCTTGTGTTTGCGCACACACTTGTGCACTATAATATCTCCTGCGTAGTAGGCTAATCTCCTTGATATTGGCCGCCGTGGCAGAAATTGGTCTTGAGGATATTATTATTATTCTACATAAATCATCATCATCAACAGCCAATCATTTTGTCCACTGCTGAACATAGGCCTCTCCCAAGGTGCGCCAAAGCTCCCTGTCCTCCGCCTTCCGCATCCAGTCGGTGCCCGCCACCTTCTTAAGGTCATCGGTCCACCTGGCTGGAGGGCGCCCTACGCTGCGTTTGCCGATCCACGGTCTCCACTCTAAGACTCGTCTGCTCCAACGGCCATCGGTCCTACGACATACGTGACCAGCCCACTGCCACTTCAGCCTACTAATTTTGCAAGCTATGTCGGTGACTCCGGTTCTTTTCCGGATAATCTCATTTCTGATCTTATCCTTCAAAGATACTCCGAGCATAGCTCGCTCCATAGCACGCTGAGCGACTTTGAATTTGTGGACTAGTCCCGCAGTTAGTGTCCACGTTTCGGCACCGTATGTCATGGCAGGTAAGACGCATTGATTGAAGACTTTCGTCTTCAAACATTGCGGTATGGACGACGTGAGAACTTGACGAAGGTTGCCAAAAATGCCCATCCCAAGCGAATTCTTCGATCGGCTTCCTGCTCGAAGTTGTTTCTACCGACTTGTATAACCTGTCCTAGGTAGGTATATTCCCTAACAACTTCGAGAGGTTTCCCTTCGACGTATATCGGTCCCGGCACAACATGCCTATTGAACATGACCTTGGTCTTATCCAAGTTCATACCGAGACCGACACGCCGGGAAGATTCACTAAGGCTACGCAGCATTTTGGTTAGTTGTTCCAGCGACTGCTATGATGACGATATCATCGGCAAATCGAAGGTGTGAGATGTACTCGCCGTTTACATTGACTCCACATCCAGTCCAAACCAGCGTCTTGAACACGTCTTCCAATGCGTTGGTGAACAGTTTCGGAGATATTACATCCCCCTGTCTCACCACTCTGCGCAGTTGGATCGCCTTCGTCTTACAGTCCTGGATGTGGACAGTCATCGTAGCGGCGTTGTATAGACATCTCAGTACCTCGATGTATCTCCAGTCGATATGACATCTCTGCAATGAGTCGAGCACTGCCCAGGTTTCGATGGAGTCGAAGGTTTTCTCGTAGTCCACAAATGCCATACACAGCGGCTGATTGTACTCTTCGGTCTTCTGCACAATCTTCCGAACAGTATGAATGTGGTCCACGGTGCTGTAGCCTGGTCGAAAGCCGGCTTGCTCTGGGGGCTGGAACTCGTCAAGTCGTCTGGCGAGACGGTTCGTGACGACTCTTGAGAACAGCTTATACACGTGACTCAGGAGAGAGATTGGTCTGTAGTTTAAGGCCTTATCTGACAAAAACGATGGTAGTTCTCGTCGTTTCCTCATGAGCTCGAGTGTCTCAGCAGAGAGTTTTGGTGCGTTGTCTCTTTTCTGTGGCGGAAAACACTTGCGGGATGTGTTTTGCAGTATTTTGACCAGCGTGTCGATTTTCTCATCAATACTGCTTACGGTTTCCAACGCGGTAAATTGATTTTGAAGTTCCATTTGGAACTTTTCGGCACCTTGAGCAGCTTGGAGCATGGTAGGTCGGAGAGTAGACCTCATCATTCGCGATCTTTCAGCTTTAAAGTCGATATCTAGAGTGCCTCGAACCAAACGGTGATCACTTCCGGTATTAAACCTGTTGATCACTGAGACATCTCTAAATATGTGCCTTTTATTCGAAATGATAAAATCTATCTCGTTCCTTGTCACGTTATCGGGGCTTCGCCAGGTCCACCTCCTCTGGGGCTTCTTTTGAAAGAAAGAATTCATCAAAAAGAGCCCCTGCGCTTCGAGAAAGTTTACCAGCATTTGCTTCCTATGATTTCTGCAGCCCAAGCCGTAAGGTCCAACTTTCGATTCACCGCTATTATGTACTCCCACTTTAGCATTAAAGTCTCCCATAACAACATTGTAGTTTGCCTTCGAGGTGTTGTTGAGGGCCTTTGCGATGTCCTCGTACATCGCTTCGACCACATCATCAGAGTATGCCGAAGTTGGCGCATATACCTGTATGACCATCAGAGAGTACCTGTCGGAGAGTTTTACGCTACCCGGTTCGACATACTACTGATTTCCACAATGCTGCTAATGAGATCCTTTTTGACCAGAAAACCGTCACCACCCTGGGAGAGGTTATCACCTTCGCGGAAGTAGAGTAAGTTACCGGACTCTAGAGTTATCGTGTCCTCCCCCTGTCTTCGGACTTCAGATAACCCCAGTATATGCCAGTTTATATGATTTAGCTCTACTTCTAATTCGGCGAGGTGATGGTTCAGCCTTAACGAGCGTCCATTGTACGTTGCCATGTTTAGTCGCCTTTTATGGTAGCCTGCCATGAACCGGTGATTCTTTGCACCCCCTGCCCTGCCGATACCGCGACCGCTACCTTGGTCGGGCCTAGCGGGCTTGCCGGTAACTGGGGGCCTTTTTTTTTTGCGCATCTACCATTGAGAGGTTTTGCCCATACTCGCCACGCTTGGCGAGCGCAGTAGGGGGTAAAATGCTTATGGGGGGGACGCTGCTGCCCATCCCCCCTTTCCCCTTCCCTCAGTCGCCTGTTACGACACCCACGGGATGAAATTGGGGGAGTACTATTCTAAGCCGGTACTCCACGGCACTATTATTCTACAATACAGCGAATTTATTAAGTTCCAATAACGTAATATTTATTCTATTTACCCTAAACTGGTTTTACCCTGATAATATATAATTTTTAAAAAATATGTAAGCGGCTAAGCAAATGGGGAACCTGATGGCGTCATTGGCTTTGGTGCTGTAAGAAGTATTAACCATTCCTCAGATCGCCAATACGCCACCAACAATGAGAACTAAGTTGGTCCAAATCCCTTGTACCTGTACTTACACTGACTTACCCTTCAAACCGGAACACAACAATACTAAGTATTACCATTTGGCGGTAGAATATGTGGTAAGTGCATTTATGAATATATCACCGCAACGGTACATTCCTATTACTATCGCGTCGAGAATAAGTACGAAAATAATGTTTATTCATTAAATATACGAAAGCGTTTTACAATAACATTATTATTACTTAGACGAGTGCCTGTTGAAAATTACCTGCTGTTTTATTAATTCTGGACATCGCTGATACATGTATTCCGCTAAATTCCCGCTTACAGCATATTCCATACATATCATTACTTGATTATCTAAATAATAACATTCATAAAATTTTATTATATTAGGATGATTCATTCTTGATAATATCTCAACTTCGTTCGCTATTTCCTGAAATAAATGTATAAAATACACTCTTTTCACTGAAATCTTTATTTCAATTAATAAGACTTCATAAATAATATGTTATAACACTTTTAGTATGTTAGTAAGTAATTATTGTAGTAATGTTCAAATTTCTTATGACAATAGTGGATGCTATTGTCATGTGAAATCTAAACATACATAACTGATAAAAAGAACATTACGCGCAATCTATGTTGGCCGGATTAAAGTTAAAGCTTCCGTGGCGTTCGCCACTCAAAAGTAGACATTATACATAATATTCGCATCTCTATCTTATGTCGACCAACTTAGATTGCACTCAAAGACAGCGATGGGCACCTAAGAATCAAAATGATAATGTAGCAAACGCACAGCTAGCTAGCTAGGTGCTTGCAAAAGTATGGCAGGCGTTATGATTGGAAAAAAATAGTTATGTTAAGCAATTTTTTGATCGGCAATGAATAGGTTAAGAAAAAAATTGCGATTGTATGATAAAAAAATATTTAAAATACTTAAACGAATTCTTTTAATTAAAATATAATTTTACAATAAATATAAGTACACTTAACCAGTTTACCTGCTTGTGATCTTGTATTTTTATATTTAATTCTATATCTTTTACTATCGTCAACATATTGCTTTTCACCATTTCACACAAATAAACATTTCTGTTGCAATAAAAAATACACATTATTATTTATTATAATACAATTACAAATATTAAAAAACATTATCTACAATGTAATATAATGAGGTAATTTAATGCAGTATTATCATACCCATAAGTGCCTTTCCCTATAGTCTTCAATATCTTCAAATTATTTTTTTTAAATCTCTTCTTAAAATCCATATTTATTAAATCACACGTGATTCATTTCTTTAAAAAAATTACAAATATAATTATCAGACTACCCGCTCTTTACTTTTTATTTAAAATAGTAATCTTCTGTGTAAAGCCGACTCTACACTCGTCCATGAACTTTAACCACGAGTGTGGTCTCAATCTCAACGCGAAAAATATGACCCTCTATACTCGCAACGCAGGGAGCGTTAATCCCTTTGTTGCGGATAGAGATGAGCGATACTTATCGATATTGGTTTAATATATTGTATACTTTATAGGAAGTTCAATTTAAAAGAGTTAATTTCAAGTTTACTACTGCTTGTAGTACTTGCTTTGCTTTTTGTTTTAATTTTACCTATTATTTATTTCACTTCATCGGTCAGATAAACAGTCAGAGATGCTTCTCAAAGGGTGGAAATTGTAGCACTACTTCACATTGGCATTTGGCACATATTCTGTGAGCATTTCGTGACACCGTGACAGACGACAGCTGTCATTTTAGTGTCAGTTAAAAAACTATGCCATATTAAAACCTAAAATTATTATTAAATATCTGATCTTTCAACTAAAAGTTGATCTATATTTAAATTTTAGGAACATTAATTAAAGCCGCCAGTATGGGGCAAATGATGGGATCATTTAACGCTCGAAATGTAGACCTTCAAATGGACGATAATCCTACATTTAATCCCCAGGATGGATTTTCTTTCAATCGAAAACAACGAGGTAAAACAGTTAAATAAAACGATCTTGCATATATTTCTTTTTATTTATATGTACATGCATTTGTACCAAAAATAATTTTGGAGAACGAAGCGAGATATCGTAAATATTGTTACATAATGGTCACTATACAACATTACAGAAATGATCGCTAAGGAGGAGGACTTGGTCTCGGCTAGAATCCCACCAAAATATCGTGATTATTGTTCCCATTATTTGCTTGAATACCAAGTATGCCGTTACAAGAATATGCCAATGTTGTATAAATGTGCTCACGAAAAACACGATTATTTAAATTGTGAACATCAAGAGTAAGTGTAATTTGATATTTATATTTGTGTCTTTGAAAATGATATTATTATACCTAATACAATTACTAGAAAAATATATAAGAGAAAGAATGAACATAATACTATTAAATCAGTAGTGCATACTTGCATATGACCTTACATATACCTTATTTCAATCGGAGTAGGAATTAAGGTAAAAAAAACGTAAAAAAATTGTATAAGATTTTCTAATTGATCTGCTGTATTACTCCCTATAAACAGTTCTTGATTAATTTACCTTTATTTATAATACAACACTATTCCACTTCACTAATTATATCCACAACTTTCCAAGTTCTGATTACAAATTCGTGGACCATTTTTAGCAAATCCATAGTGAATATCATAGACTATTCAAGATCTCGACCAGTTATAAAGCATCAATTGATATTGGTGTCTAAGTTGTTTATTTGTGGTTATTCTGCTTGTGGTTTGAATAAGCTGTAGGCATTGGTGTTGAGTATCAATAAACACAAGGCTTAAGACTTGGATAAGCAGAAATTACAGAATTAATTATACTTTATGTCCCAGATGTTAAATATCTTCTCCTATTATTATGCTATGATGTATAATATAAAATAAACAAATGTCATTATTTATTAACATTGCTCAGCAGCTAATAAGACACTAATTCTCCCTTTCTGTTATATTTAATTTGACATTTGTAAGAAGTAAATACTACTTTATTTAACAATAATAATCACCCAATAATCAAATTTTATTAGTAAGGCTGAAATTATTGTTGTTAAAAATACCTGAAGATGAAGTGAAGTATGTAATTTAAAGGATTGCTTATATAAATTGTATAATATAGCAATTTTAAAAATCTATACACATCCATATTAAATTTACTCAATAAGTTCCTTTTTTTGCTATAAAATTGGAATTAAAAGTTGAAAAAGCTATTAATATTGGTTTTACAGCATTTTGAAAGAACCTGAATATATAATGTACTACTTTTCAGTTATATGCTTCGTATGAAAGAATTTGAACGTGAGCGCCGCCTGCGATTGAGAGAGAACAGACTCGTCGGTGTTGCATAGGTTTCAGCATTGAAAAATATATAAGAATTTGTAAATACGAAAATAAATAGATTGTGGCAAAAAATAAAACTGTATATCATTTTTGTTAGCAACCTATAACATATTATTTTCTAATAAGTTTTATAATCACCGATAATTAAAAAAAAAAAAACATTCTTTAAAACAATTATCCATGATCTTTTTTTAACAGAAAAACCGATAGATAAAGGTGATCTATATATTGGTTGATGGAGAAAGAAAGACTTTTAGTCCTATCAAATTTGAAATTTTATAATATTGATTTATCGTAATATCTATATTATATATACGGGAACAGAAATCTTTACAACCTTTTTAAATCATATTACGCGCACGGAAGTGTGAGATTTGGCAGTTTAAGTTACATAGTTTATAATTTATACATAATCTGTGCTACAAATATATAATGTATTATTTATCTACTGTTTGATTTTTTTATTCACAGGTATGGTCGATAATTTTTGTCGAATTAATATGTATTGTAAATGTATCGTGGATTAAAATATATAATACTTACAAAATAATCAAGTTACATAAATTATTTAAAAAAAAGACTAGATTATATAGTAGTAGTTGTTCAAAGTCTGTTAAAAAAGGCGAATATTTGGGCAGAGACTATACAAAATAAGAATAAAATATAATTAATATAAATGATAACTCGAATAAGGATAATTACGAAATGTCAGGAGTTGAAAAAATTCATGATTAAATGAAAAAATACGTTTAATATGTGTAATATTATTGAATATGTCTAATTGTGAGACGTCCACACATAATTTCTGATGGTGAGGACATCCGCTTACATCGACACCTGATAGGCCTGTAAATATATAAAAAAAAATCTATGAAATGAAAACATCGCTGACATAATCGACATTCGTCAGACACACTAATGTCGTCATTTTTTCCCTTTTGTGTAAACATTAAAATGATCTTACTTAATACTTACATAGATAGAGAAACTAACTACTAACTAACTAAAAGTTTGTTTCTCTGTCTACGAATACTTATAAACGTTACACATCGGATATTTAGTTAAACATTTATTTTTATCTTTCTGTCATTATAGATTTGTCAATTGAGTTTTGAAAGAAGAAGACAAGTTATTTATAAATCTCGTAGACAGAGAAACTAATAGACGCAATGACGATTTCCTTCTCACTTACACAAGAAAGAGAACGAACATTACGTCAGAAATGGTTTAGACAGAAATATCAAATATTTTGTCCCTTATCGCGTAACCAGATTTGGTGTTTGTTTCGCTACTTGAGTAGCGAAAGTAGTAAATTGATAACGGAAACAAAAACAAACAATGCAACGGTTTTTGGGTGTAGTTGGAAAACAAAAAAAAATAATTTAATTAAAAAAATGTATAATAAATTTTGAAAAGTAAAAATTAATACCCTTATTTTGTTTAATTAAATCCTGAAAATTATTTATCTCCCAAAACAGGGAATGCAGTTACTATGGCTACATTTTACGCACACATTGACAACCTATCTCTGTCTCAATCGCGGTTTCACGGCCCCTTGGTTTATTTGTTTCTCTGTCTACGATAAATCTATAAAAAATAGATATTGGCTTTCGCCGATTTTCTATTGAGAATTTGAAGAACTACAGTTCTCATATAAGTATTTTTTATCTGTTATAGTTTTGGCAAGCATTATGTTATATAGTGTAACAGCCTGTGAATGTCCCACTGCTGGGCTAAAGGCCTCTTCTCCCTTTTTTGAGGAGAAGGTTTGCAGCTTATTCCACCACGCTGCTCCAGTGCGGGTTGGTGTATTACACATGTGGCAGAATTTCAGGGAAATTAGACACATGCAGGTTTCCTCACGATGTTTTCCTTCACCGTAAAGAACGAGATGAATTATTATCCCAAATTAAGCACATGAAAATTCAGTGGTGCTTGCCCGGGTTTGAATCTACGATCATCGGTTAAGATTCACGCGTTCTTACCACTGGGCCATCTCGGCTTCTATATATGTAGTGATACGTATCTATTTTTAATATAGTTTATTACTCGTAGACACATAAATAATTTTCATATATTATATGCTAGTAACTAGTAAGCTATGATATGTACATAATAATTATTCATTCAAGTCACAACATGTTTTGGTTGTTGTTAATATTAATAAACGATAGTTATTATACAAGTCATCGCAATAATTAAAAAATCAACCCATGATTCAAATAGAGTTGTGTCGAATGTCAAAAAATATTATGCTGTGGTGAATAAATGTTCGGTCTCGTAAGTTTTAAGTTATTTACAAATATTTTTGTGTTTTTAATTTTTAACTAGTTTTTTATTTTACTCTACGTAAGCTATTTAGAAAAATGATATATTAAAAAATATTTATTAGTTTCAGGTTGCGAAATTACTACATCGGAACGGAAGTATTGACATTACAAAGAATGAACGTAATGATCTTAGATAGGTAGCAACAATAATGACAACCCTTAGAATAAGACTGATAATGTTGCCATTGCTTAAAACATAGTGCTCATGTAACTTTTACCCTATTGGTTGGTTACTAGAAGGATCTGTATTGTTTGTGATAGTTTGTTGTAATCATGACTGATTGCTTTTACGCTAGTATTTATTGACATGCAATTTTATGCCTTAATGTAAAATTTAACTAAGGTTGTCAAAGCACACTCCGATAAAATGTCTAACAATTTTAGTAAACACGCTTGTCGAATACACAAATTATATGTATAATAGGCGAATGCTATTTATTGCGGAAGTAATGGCTTCCTAAATTTTAATTGCAGATTATCATTTTTTAAAGTTACAAATCTTAAGATTTTCGAAAAGGACCGTAGAACAGAGTGTTTTCGACGGTAAAAGTGCTCTCTATGAAGATTTTTGCTATCCGGCTTCTTTAATATTGTCTTATACACCGCGTCTAAAAATCTACAAAGAAGACTTCCCAAAATGATATTTTTTTAAAATAAACAAGTTAAATTTGCCGGTTTAGACCAAGTTATCAATGAAACCTAAAGTGTTATTAGTCCCACGTAAAAATGGAAGCTGTAATCTGATGAGTTGATGAGCAACGAACATGTATCCCAGTTAATCACCAGATATTGGAAAGACAGTTTATTTTTGATATGGGTGATGCTGGCGGGACTATGTCAGTTAGAGGTAAATTTAAAGGAAAAGTTGGAGAAGATGAAGATCCGGAAGAAGAAGTTTGGAACAGCGAGGACGAAGATGAAACAATAGCAAGGATACAACGCGCACATTTTGCTCAGGCTGCTGCTATGAACCCTCGGAAGAAGATTAACCAACGTCCTCGACCAATGAGCCATAAAAGAAAAATGGAAGCAGTTAAAACGTTTCACGACTTTACAAAGAAATTAAAAAAAGACACTGGCATTACTATACGCAGTTTAATTGGTCAAAATGTGTTAGAATTGAGTGATTTTTCTAGTGATGACAACAACACTGATAGTGATGGTTTATCAGAAGAAGAGTTTGTAGTTGATCCTAGTGCTGTAGAAGATTTGAATGATGAGAATGACAGTTACATTGACCCAGAAACTGGTGATATTGTTGAAGCAAAAAAATCGAAACAAATGGTTGCAAGTTTACCAGAATCTATGCTGGATGAGTCGACGGTTCATAAAAGTGATCAGGAACCAAAGACACTTACAATTAGTGATATAATAAATGATGGTGGTTTAGATTTAATAAAAAATGTTGAGATAGCTGAGGTAGAACAAGGTGAGTTGTGTTCCGATAAAACAACAGAAGAATTATTAAATATGTCAAAGCAAGAAGATGGGACTCAGGATTTTGAATTAACAGAAAAATTAAAGGAAATGGAACAGATAAGTGTGAAACCTTTAAATAACGATGAACAAGAAGATGAGGAGAAAGAACAAAATGAAGAAACACAGGCAGAAACTGATGAAGAGGTAAAATTTTGCTACTGTTAAATTGTAGACAATATATAATAACTAAGTATTGCAAATATGTGAGATATTATACTTACTTTTACTATATTTGTGAATAATGTGTAATCTTTAAAAACAGAAAAAAGCATCTAACCCTAGTACATTGAATGTTCGGCGAAACATTAGAGAAGTCATGGATGAGAAGAACCTAGATGCATCTACTCTTGCTGCACAAAGACAGGAGTCTGAGAGATTGGCTCGTGTTCAGGAACAACAGAGAATTATAAGAGAGGTGAATTCTGTTTTTCATATTTACCCAGCATGTATATGTAAATCAGTTTAATAGTGAAAACATTCAAAAGTTATGAGTTAATGATATGATTTAAACCTAAGATATTATAAAATATTGTACTGTATTAATAGCTGCCTAAGTAAGAATATATAATAATATACATATATTTAAATTTTTGTCTTACGACAGGTACAAAGGCAGATAGCTCTAAATAGACAAAATAAAATACATCAAAAGACATTATCATTACTTCAGGGTGGATCATCTATATTGAAAAAGGGTGGTTCTGGACAAAAGTTAAAGTATGTATCCATAAGTATTTATGTTTAGTGTATGTATATCATTCTGTTTTTTTTATTATATATACAAATATATCTCTTCTAGTTTACCAAACACAGTATTAGTTAAATTACCCTCTGGCGAAGTAAAGAAGACATCAGTCAAACAGGGTCAAGTAGAAGTAACAAAAATATCAAAACCGACTACATCTGGGGCTTCCATTCTTCAAAAACAAATGAAACCTGATCAAAAATCCGAGAAAAAAGAGGTAAAATATTCTTCTTAATAACATCTCGTAGGGAGGAGAGAGTCCCTTATTTATGCTTGTAGCTACCATGGCTTGCTCATTCTTTAAACTGAAATGTAACAGTAGTATATTGCTGTTTGTCAATCTGTTTGCAAATTGATTACATATTCATGAATGGGAAGTACCTACCTATATAAGGTCCTCCAGACTGATTTCGGCCACAGCGGCCAATTTCAAGAGAGATTAGCCAATTGCACAGGAAATATTATAGTGCACAAGTGTGTGCGCAAATACAGGTGCACTCTCTATTCCCTACTCTCACAATCTGTTGGGACAGCAAGCCGACATGACTGGAAAGAGTTTAATAGCTTTATATCGTTTCCGAGGCACAGGATTGCACACAGTACTAACTTCCAGACTCTGGGCCGCTATTGAGAATTTTCGACAGAAAAACCTAATAACTTTTATTAGCCCAAACTGGGATTTGAACCCTGGACCTCCGGGTCTGCACCTTTACATCTATCCACTAGACCAATGAGGGAGTCAACCTACCTATGCAGGCTTACAACCAAGCTCTATAACCTAATTTTCTAACTATATTTTATTTTAAATTGAAAACATTTTACAGGTGGTAGAAATAGTCGACAGCAGTAGTGGGGAGGACTCATCTTCATCATCATCTGACTCTGATGATTGTATAATGCTGTCAGATTCAGAAGTTCCTCCCAGTCCAGAAGCTGAAGATGATCCAGGCAATTCTGGTATGATATTATAATAGTTCATTTAACAGATTATAATATTATGCTTGATCATTGTTGTTTGTTACGTGATCACTTACTTACACTTTATATATTTTGTTGTAGGTCTTCATGTTAATGATACATATAATGTACCAGATGAGCAGGGACGGGTCCTTATAAACATAGGTCATGCTGAAAATGAAGAAGATATATTCCTTGCACCACAAATTGCTAGGATTATAAAACCACACCAAGTATGTATACTTTGTTTTCAATAAATATTTTGTTGATCATCAAAATAATGAACCAAAAAGTTGAGAATATTAATGCATTGCATTTTTATTTGAATATTGAATATATGTAGTTTCATATTGACATGTTTAAAACAGATTAAGATGTACACATTTACATTAAATGTAAACATTTGATATATATTATACACACATTACTTACTATTCATGGAGTGATTTTTGTTTATTTTATTGTCAGTTGTAGTGTTATTACTGTGATTTTGACTTCTCTGTCACTCTGATAAATTTCTAATTCATGTTATTTTCATAAGATTGTGTCAATCTTTGTTTGATTATGGTAAGTTAAATAGTTTTGAATAATTATCACTCCCAAGTTAAACACAATGTACAAGGTTAGCAATGACTTTTGATAGTAATTAAAGTAACAATTGTTATATATTTTTTTCAGATTGGTGGTGTTAGGTTTTTATTTGACAACATAATAGAATCGGTGCAGAGATTTTCGACATCTACCGGTTTTGGCTGCATATTGGCACATTCCATGGGCTTAGGGAAAACACTACAAATTGTTTGCTTCTGTGATATATTCTTACGACACACTAATTCTAAAACAGTTTTATGCATCATGCCTATAAACACTCTTCAGAATTGGGTAAAGATTTTATCTGTTACTTTTAGATATTTTATACTCTTATTGCTTTTAAATTGAATTATACAATATATTGCTCGGTAACTAACTAATCATCCTTTAAGAGTTTTGTCTTATTTTCTACAATCCTCAAAAAATATGAAACCTTAAATGTTTAAAGAGTCAATACATGTTAAATTTTCATTAATAAATATTTTTATTTAATTGCATTTAAAATGTATGTTCTAGGTAGCTGAGTTCAATATGTGGCTTCCATTAGATGCAACAAATAGTCCACTAGCGGCACATGGTGAAGTTCGACCCCGAAATTTTCCAATTTATGTGTTAAACGATAGTCACAAAACATTACAAATGCGCGCTAAAGTTGTTAAGGTTACTCATTTAAATAACTTAATTCTTAATTTAGAAAATCACATTTATAATATCATAAATATTTGTTTAAGTATCATTTGTGAAATTAAATCTTCGTCTATGAAATAAAATTTGGTGTGATTTTTGTAGGAGTGGTCAACTGTAGGTGGAGTTTTAATGATTGGGTATGAGCTGTATAGATTATTAAGTATGAAAAAAGACAAAAAACCTCGTAAGAAAAAGAAAACTGACAAAAATGACGCAGAAAAGGAAAAAGAGGAAAAGAAAAATGAAAGATTGGATGATGACACACAGGTAATAATTGTATAAATGTATAAACTTTATGATTACTTTGTGGTTTAATGTTTTTTATTAGTAGAATAACTTAACTCACTTAGGAAAGTATTGGTTTACCAAGTGATTGGAAGCATTATTTAAACAGCTGTGACTCTGTCATTACAGCACACACTGGGTTCACACTAGTCTGCTGGTCAGATGTAGATTAAAATACCGAATCCAGTGTAGATAGTTTTTATTAGGCCTTTTGTCGGTTAAATTCTGTGAGTCCAAGAGTCATTGGCTGGCCTGCCTGATTAAATTTTTTATATATTGGTTCCAATGGCAGGTGGAAAAATAAACAAACCTCAGACTTATGTATTCTATGCTAATCACTCTGCTATGTATTGCTATTATTTGTAATTCTTGATTAAGATATCTTTATTTATAATATACTATTCCAATAAACTACTTACATTCACTTTAGTTTTTTTTAAATATGTTAAATGAATATTTTTTATTTTTGTAACATCATCATCATTATCATATTCAGCCCACATTAATCCACTGCTGGACATAGGCTTCCTCACAGGCACGCCAATTCTCCCGGTCCTGTGCTAATCGCATCCATTTTTCTAAAATCGTCTGACCATCAGGGTGATGGTCTGCCCGCTGGCCTTTTTGCTTCTCTAGGCCACCACCCCGTGACGACTTTAGTTCACCTTCCGTCTTCCCGTCTAGCCAAGTGTCCAGCCCATCTCCACTTTAACATCGTGATACGCTTCCCAATATTTAATTCCCAATTAGATTTGTCTTGCGTCGGATTTTCACGTTTGGTATACGATCAACGAGAGAGATCCTAGCATAGCACGCATATCGCCCTTTGTGCCACTTGTATTTTGTGCATGCTATGCTTAGTAAGCGTCCATGTTTCGGCACCGTAGGTGAGTATAGGCAAGACACATTTTTTAAACACCTTGGTCTTGAGGCATTGTGGGAGTTTAGATGTCAAAGTATCTTCGAGTTTTCCAAAAGCAGCCCACCTTAAGCTAATGCGTCGTTCGACCTCCTGTATTTGAGATTTCCGATCAAATGATAAACGATGTCCAAGATAGATATAATCGCTGACCACCTGTACGGTGTCCTTACCTACGATTATGTTAGGTACACGTATTTGGCGATTAGTCATGATTTTGGTCTTGGACATGTTCATCCTCAGACCGATCCTCAGGGAAACTTGGAAGGGTTACACTAATAGCAAAATTTAAGGACACATTTAAATAACTCTAAACAGTATACATGGTTTATTTTGTTATTATTTCTAGGGTGTTCACTCAAATCATTTTAAGCCATTAGATGATATACGAGCAGATAGAGATGACGGTGATTCTTTAGGAAAAGGAGATACAGAACAAAAAGATGACAAGAAAGATGATACACAAAATGATGAAGACAAAAAACTCTTAGATGGTGTGTGATATGTTAAATTTTCTTGTAAAATTCTGCATTATTTGTGTTGTTTTTTATATTTTTTGTTTAGTAGAAATTAGTTTTTTTTTAGAAAAAAATATTTTTGCGTAAAAATTTCATTTTTGTTGGTATTTTACAGAAATGTATGAAGCTCTAGTTAAACCTGGGCCTGATCTAGTAATTTGCGATGAAGGACATCGTATAAAAAACTCGCATTCGAACATATCTTATGCTTTAAAGCAAATGAGAACCAAACGTCGAGTCGTATTGACAGGTAATATTTTAGGTTGTTTTATTTTACTTTGCACCATTAGAACCACTGAAATTATAGGGTTAATTGACATAACACACATAAGTTCCCTTGCCTAGCAGTACATTAGCACATGTAACAAATAGATAACATTTATTACAATGCCAATATGCATTGGTGAAGATGGTTAACTACTCAGCCCACCTGCCCTCGAATTTAATGAATTCATATATGTATATGTAATAATTATAATATTTATATTTTTGCAATCTCTTACAATAATTTCCTTCAAGATATAGATGAATAAATGTTTGCTAGTTTGTGTTATATGTATTCCTAGCTTTTCGTTTAATAGTGTTACAACTAGTTACAATGGTCGTTGACTTTGAATGAAGGTTCTGATATGTCACCAGATAAGTGTATGCCTGACAATTTCATTAAACCATGCTAAATATTTAAATATTTTATTTCCAGGCTATCCTCTTCAAAATAACTTATTAGAGTATTGGTGTATGGTAGATTTTGTCCGTCCCAATTATTTGGGTAGTAAGACAGAGTTTTGTAACATGTTCGAACGACCAATACAGAATGGACAGTGTATAGATTCTACACCCCAGGATATAAGACTAATGAGATACCGAGCACATGTACTACACTCCTTGCTTGTGGGCTTTGTACAGAGGTAATTTAAACTTATTATAATATTTATAACAAAGCTGTGTTATAATATAAGCCTTTTTTATCTTGTGAATAAAACAGGACCTTGTAACATTGATGTTACAAAAGTTCACATTCAGTTCGCATTTGAAAATCTTCAAATTCATTCAACTTTTAATACTTGCATTTAAATTTAATGAAACATTTATTTTTCGGGCAATGTGTGTATGTTTATGATTTGTCATTGATGAATATTTGCGAAGGTTGATAATGTGAATATTCTTCTTTTTCAGACGTTCCCACGCTGTGTTACAGTCGACGCTACCACAAAAAGAGGAATACGTACTTCTTGTACGATTGACGCCATTACAGCGTAAATTGTACGATAGATTTATGAATGAAGTAGTTAGATCTGCTTCAGTTCCTAACCCTTTGAAGGCATTTGCTATTTGTTGCAAGGTAAGTTAAAAACAATGCGTATGGAAATATATTGAAACAAATTTTGTTCAATTTTAATTTTGTATTATATTTGAAGATATGGAATCATCCAGATGTGCTTTATAATTTTCTGAAAAAACGAAATGAGGTCAATGCAGCTATAGAAGAGGATTTGGATTTGGAGGAAATTGGTGGAGTCACTAAAGCTGGCCGTACTAAAAATAGCAAAGGCACAGCAAGAAGAACAGCAAAACCACGGGTTAGTCGTTTCATATAGTGTGTATAATGAACATAATAACGATCTCATAATATCTATAATGTATAATTTAATATGTTCATAATTTTTTTGCTGAAGTTGGATAAGAGAATTATATTTTCACCAGGGGTCATCAAAAAAACCTGCAGCGACTATACCACCGAATACGACAGCGCCTATGCAGCCGAGACAAGATTCCACTACCTTTGCAGATGCGCCATACCCTTCCAATGGACCATATGGACCTAATGCTTTCCCAAATCCATCCCCGTCTGATCGTCCTCCCGCTGACGGAGCTACATTTTCTCAATACCCGCCTTATCAAAACTCTAATAGTGGCTATTTCCCTTCTAATCCCAATTACAATTCGGAATACGGAAATAATTATTACCCACAGCAAGCCCCATATGGTAATAACTATCCAAGTCAATATTCTCCAAACAATCCCGACCAGGGTGGGTACAACCAAAACTTTTGGGGAAACAGTAACTATTATGGTAATCAAGGATATTATGGAAATCAGCAATATGGACCTAATCAACCTCCTGCTGAATTCAATGGAAATCCTCCTCCGAGCTATAATAACCCTCCACAATACGCATCAAATTATAATCCACCTCCGAACAATCCTCCATATCCAGGGAATTCCTTGCCACCCTATTCGAATAATCAAGAAGGTTACGGAAATCAAATCAGGCCTCAATATCAAGGTACGTTTCCAAATACACCTGGATACCCGCAATATAATGCTCAGAATCCTCCACCAGAATATCGGAATAACCCACCGTCTCAAGAATTTTCAAATCAGTCATATCCACAAACATTTACTGGAAATCCTGGGTACGAAGGCAATCCGCCTGCCGCTTACAATCAGTTTGGAAATCAACCTCCGAATTATCAAAACTACGCGAATAATATCCCTCCAATTCAAAGTCAGAATAATGCTATGACTAATCAGCCCCAGGGAAATAATACTTCTAATCAACCAATTGTGAAAACTGAATGTACAATGGATTCGAACTATCGACCCGGTGAGGTAAAAGGTGAACCAAATGAGCCCCAAACTTCGACATCCGCTCCTTATGGCAATCCATATGGTTATCCTCCACGATATCCTGAAACAGAAAATCCAAATAGCAATTACAATTGCCCATATCCCAATTTTCCTCCTCCACTTGAAACAAAACCACCTCTATGTAGTGCTAGTTCTGGTAGTCCTGTTACTTCATGGCCATTGACGGAGACACTTAAAACGGAGGTTGATAAAATTAAATCTGAAGAAAAATTGGAAATGAAATCTGAATCAGATGGAGAAGTTAAAATTGAGGACTTAGATACGAAAAAAATTGTAAAAGACGAAGTTAAAAAAGAGTTTAATGTAATGCCGATGACACATAAAAACATGGGGATGCAATTTTTTAACAAATGTGACAACATTTCGAAGATGGATAGTGTGAAAAGTGATGTATCGGAGACAGACGTCGAAACTACTAAAAAAGGCAGACAAAAGGGTAAAGGGAAAGAAGAGAAAAAAACTGATAATAAACCGAAACCCAGAGGTAGAGCAGCAAAGGCGAAAGGGCGAAAAGATCGAAAGAAATCGAAAGAAAAAAATAACGACGAATCCGAATCAGAAGAAAGCGAAAAAGAGGAGAAATTGAATAAGGAAGACGAAATGGCATTAACGAAAAAGGCTGAGGAAGTGACATATGATTGGGCATCTGAATTATTTAAAGAGTATATACCTGGCATTATAGAAAACTCTGCTAAAATGGAGCTTTTCTTTTACATTTTAAATGAGAGTATAAAACTCGGAGACAGGTTACTGTTGTTTAGTCAGAGCCTGTTCACACTTAACCTCATTGAAGATTTTCTGGAGAGGAATTTTATTCCTGGTACCACACGATTTTGGGAGAGAAATACATCGTACTATCGTGAGTCTTGCTTAAAATCTAAAACAAAAAGATAAATTGAAATAATAAAATATATATATTGTACCACTTTTTAATTTTTAGGTTTGGACGGTTCCACACATGCACTTGAACGGGAAAAACTTATTAACGAGTTTAATGCGAATCCTCACGTGTACTTGTTCTTAGTATCGACTCGTGCGGGATCATTAGGTATAAATCTAGTAGGCGCTAATCGTGTTATTGTATTTGACGCAAGTTGGAACCCGTGTCACGATACTCAGGCAGTTTGCAGAGTTTACAGGTATGATAATAATAAATCACGCTAGAGTTTACTTAACAGTGACCTTAATTAATATGGTTTGTAATATTGGGTAACTTTTTGTCTTGTAGATACGGTCAAAAGAAGCCATGCTTTGTATATCGGTTTGTAATGGACTGTTGTCTTGAAAAGAAGATTTATGACAGGCAAATAAATAAACAAGGAATGGCTGATCGGGTTGTGGATGAATGCAATCCGGACGCTGTGCTCTCCATGAAAGAGATCACGAATTTGTGTTTCGATAACGATGAAAAGGTGCGAAAATAAATGATACTTTGATATTTATTAATTTCAGATTTTTTTCTATCTTAATCGCATAAAATTAACATATGTAATATGTTTTCGAATTGTACATTTTTAGGAAGCAGAAATTAAGGATTTATCAGAACACAGAGATAAATACATTGACATGCTTATGCAAGGTATTATAACATTACACAGCAAGTTGTTAAGCAAAGAACCTTTCCAGCACGAATCACTGCTGGTCGATAGAAAGGAAAAGAAATTGTCGAGTGCTGAAAAAAGACTGGCACAGAGAGGGTGAGCATCGTTTAAAGTTGTGTACATTATTTGTGTTTGTATATATTAATTTATGTTTCATATATAGACGACTCTCTGAAAAATTTATATTGTAGGACAGCAAAGAAATGGTTTACGATTTATTTGTATGTATTTCATAATTTGAAATATCGTCAGTTTCTATAAAAATATTTTATTTTTAAATGTAGCTATTTCATATACATATAATATATTTGTAGGTACGAGCTAGAAAAGAAAGCGGCCTCGGCACCCAAGCCGACGACGGCGTACAGAACCGTCCGCACGGCGGACGGCAGCCTCGTGCAGCGCCCCGTGGCGTCCGTGCGGCCCATGCAGCACGGCGCGCGCTGGATCCCCGCCGACGTGTGGCGCCGCCAGGGCATGACCGCGCAGGAGATGACGCTGCCCCTAGGTACTGTACCCTACCACGGGCCGCGGATTCATCAGATAGCTCAATCATGAACTTCTCTTTAATATAATAGCCGATTGCTTGAGCTGGAAAAATATAACACCTGTTGTTGTTGTTAAAAAATATTCTTTTGTATGCAAATAACAAAAGTTATTTGATGTGCTTGTATAAATTTCTCTTAATATTTTTAATTTTATTTTAATTTATAGATGTTGTTATACCAACAAATTCAGCGGAGAAAACTAACATAGTCCTTAAGGCGGGTCAACGTGTAATGGTGTTGAAGTCACCAAAAGGCATCTATATGCAACTGGAATCTGGAAAGATAATTGCAATCAAAACGTCACTTAAAGGATTAGGACAAAAAGGTGCAGAGAACAAAGACAATCCCCTAGGAAAGAAAGGTAAAACTTAGCAACAAAGTTTATACAGTATATATTATTGAACTTGTGTTATATTTATATATTTTTGTAGTTTTAGGTAATCGACCACCTCCAGTCAACATACCTGGATCTCTAAAAAATAATTCTGCAATTACGATCACGTCTAAAACAGGACCGAGGCCAGGTTATCACAGAGTTATAAGACCTTC
Organism: Nymphalis urticae; assembly: GCA_905147175.2. Taxonomy (NCBI): domain Eukaryota; kingdom Metazoa; phylum Arthropoda; class Insecta; order Lepidoptera; family Nymphalidae; genus Nymphalis; species Nymphalis urticae. The sequence continues at coordinate 8,055,604 of LR989987.1, read as the reverse complement.
ATTTAACAAAATTCAAAGACCTGCACTTTCCGGTCAAAAAATTTCTGATATTAGAAATCGTTTAGGGGAGTTACGTTCGTACGCATCCATGCGGGGTAAACTGCCCATGTCGCCAACTCGAATGCTTCGACCTAACTTGCCGGGTTCCCTGAGTATAACGAAAATACCCAAAGAAGTAAAGAGACCTACAACTGATAATAATTCACCAGTTACCGCCAATACAGATGATGAGCCTCATGTTTTAGACAGTGATGATGAAGAAGAGACGAATAAAGAAGAAAATTCACAGTCGCCTAAAGAGAGCCCAGATATAAATTTGGATGAGTCTAAACCTATGTCTGATAATGATAACAATAAGAGTGTTGTAAGTGAAAATTCGACTAATGAATATAGAGAACCTATTGTTTTAACTACAGACGAAAAATTACCTTCAGAGGAAGCGTTAGAAGACAAATTGCAATCAGAAAATGATTCTATAGAAACACCCATGAATTTACAAAATAAATTAAGTGACGACACGCCTATGAATCTCGTTAGTCGAAGTTCGAGTAAAATTAATCTGCTGAAAAATTATAGACATCAACGTCCGGTTAATCGCGCACCAAACGAATCGAGTCTTAGTCAGTTAGAAAGAACAGCCACTGCTTTAAACAAAGAAGGTCTTCCCGATTTTCGTAAGAATCTAGATGATATTACGCAATCCTACTCACCTGGATCTGAAGAGAAAAGCAGCTCCTCGAGGAAAAAACGATCTCCCAGTAAGGTTGATGTATCTGATTCCCAAAACGAAAGACAGACAAATATGTCTCATAGTGTTTCTAGTCTACTAGGTCCCAGCAACTTGACGAAGCCCAGGATGGGTGATCACCCGATACAGAATTCTTTACCACAGATACCACAACAACACAGTCGATTGCCTAACACGGGGAATCCTCAAAATCTTGCGGGGATTCCTCAAGATCCTCATTCTCTTGCTTACAATTTAGGCACCAAACATCCACCTTTACCGACAAATATCGGACACAGTAGCTTGATACCAAGCGCCTCTCCGTCAGTGGGTAACGAACCTCCATCTGGTCCTCTGAGAAGTGGGACTGAAGTTCCCCCTGCAATGTCTGCGAATGTTATGCCAACTTCTAACCAACCATATCCTGCGGGTAATCCTCCACCAGAGGCACCATACGCTCAATATCCAGGTAATCATTATTAGGGATTACGCGAAAGATCGACTTCGCAGTTTCAATGTTTATCCCATACGTTGTACAGAAACAAGGACCTGTCTCATGCTATTTGTTTTTAAATTAAACGATCGATATAATATGTAGACTAGTTTAATGTAATTATATTAATGTAAGTTTTTACAAGCCAAATAAGTAGAATCGTGTTTTGCAGGTTATGGAATGGGATACGGTGCATATCCGAATACTGCATACTATGGCGGTTACGGAAGTGGTTATTATCCGCCATATGGGCCCCATGGCGCAGCAGCTGGGGCTCCAGCACCATTTACGGGGACTCCCCCTGCTCCCACGGAACCCTATCTGCCGTCGAATCCGCAGTGGTAAAGAATACTTACTAATAGTCAACACGTGGACTTGAAAGTTATTGTTATCGCGATTATAAACTTTTTGACTCTTGTTGCGTGAAGGAATTATATTAGATTTTCAGTGAATGTTTACGAGTGTGACGTATCGACTAGTGAATAGTTCCGGTTGATTCATATTTATGTCATTTTGCCATTTGATAGTGATTTTTGTTTTATAAAAATTTAAATAAAATTTAATGAATTCGGACGTCGCCGTCTCCTTTTATTTGTAGCGATCTCCTGCAAGCGATTTGATTTTTATTTATATCGTAATTTGACTTGAGATTGACTGATCACATTTATTTAAATGAAATAACTTTCATTTTTGTAAATTTTCCTTTGCTATAGATTTATGGATGTATGAAATTCAAATGAAACATCTGATGTATCTGTACTTACTAGAGAGTATACGCGGATTATTGAATTATGAACAAATATAATTTTTAAATGTGAATAATTAATTAAAAACGTTTAGATTTAATGTATGTTATAAATCTCAATATTTCTATAATGTATACTCCGTTAGAGCTAATGTTTGATGTGAGTGCAGTATTTCCATTTCTAAGGCTGGTCAGGCTATGGATCAGTCGCTAGATGTGATATGTTGCTAACTTAGTGTAAGTTGATTGTAACGTATAAGAAGTATTTATCGTTTAAATAGCTTAGATAGGTGCATATAATTTAGATTGTCTTAGAATTTTTGGTTGTCATTTTATTATTCTGAAAGCCAGTGATGTTTTAAAATGAGTATTCATGAATTTTGTATACATAGAAAACTAATTATCCTATCTATATATGTTTGAACACATATTTATGTAATCCTGGAAATTATTTTTCCATTTCTGTGAACATTTATTATTTTTCTTTGGTGTGTTTTTGGTATTTCTGTTGTAATTTAAGCTCCCGTCGCATTGTAAAACTTTGCATAGGCGCTTAAATGAAGTCGCTTAAGTCTGTCTCTCTATAAGCCAACTTATAAAACGTTTAACAACTTAAGTCTCTGTCGTGAAACATGATGGTGTGAATCTCAAGACTTAAATATTAAAGCAAGTTACAGTCACTTTAGATTCTGCAGACACGAACTTGTTAGAAGAATCGGTCATCTAAATTATGATTAAAAACTTCCAATTGCAGCTTTAATTTATTTAAAAAATAAAGGCTGTTTTACTTTCCGTGTTTTTGATAATTTTATGTGATAATGTTTATACAACAAACTTGCGACACGCTAGAGGAAATTAGTAAAATTAAGGCTTTAAGTGTAAAATGTTTTACGGAAATCATTATTTTTATGTCGTCCCGTGTACAAATGTTCAAAGTCAAACATTGCATTTTAAAATGGTCAAATAGTAATGTACTGACAGAATCAAATAAAGTAACTAACAAAATAAGAAACGTTGTCTTTTCTTACAAATATCTTAGTCTATTTTTATAATGACTAAACACTTGATATGATCCTTTGTTACCCGCTGTCCTACTGCGGAGAGATCGCTTTGCGCGATACTGGTTGTGTTATTGTTGATATATTATACTAATTATTTTTTAATGTGTATGTGGTATTCGATTCTTATTTAATATAAAGTGTCTGAAGATATTTTTACTTTTGAATGAATTAATTTTAAAGTTCTGAACTGTCTACCACTCCAATGGAATCTCCAGTTTTATAAAAGAAAGATATCATGTCACAGAAGAAAAATGTGAGTCATCCAGGAGATAAAGAGATAAATTATTTTTGTGAGAAGAGTATATCAAGCTATAGTTTGATAGAGCTTGATTAATTGTTAAAACTAATATAAAATAATCAATATTAGTAATAATAGTAGTATTAGTAATAATAGTAGTATTTGTGAACAAATAATTAAATGTATTTTAAAATACTACATAATAATAAAACAAAATAATTAAAACAAGAATCAAAGTTAATAATGTATAACTACAATTTGCAGTAAATTATACCACGATTATTATCCGCCGACTGACAACAGAAACTGCTAGATTTTAATCCTATAATGATATATTAACATTCAATAAATTTATAACCTTGTTCAGTTAAATGAAATTGTTAATATATTTTTTATGATGAGTTTAACATGTCCAATTTTCCTTAAAAAATTAAGATAAAAAAATGTTTATTGGCAGTTTTTAAATAATAAATATATCATAAATTAGCACCTTAAATATATGACTTAATATACCGTTAGTTATGTATTGAGAATTTGAACAATAAGGTTCATTGGACATACTTGTATTTAAAACATGGTGACAAATGAGTGTACCATTTGGGTACAGCCTAATACAACAAGAGCCGCAATAATCGACTATTCATACTATTCAAAAGCACTAAAAGATAAATAGCATGCTTTTTGCCCGAAGATTGTTCAATTTGTGAGGACGTTGACCCTATATTTACTCGGCAAAGAAGAATCAATAAAATTATTATAAAATACGGATCTGAACAAAGATCATCTGTGTTCTATATAATATTTATGTTGTGCTTATTGCATTGGTCGATGAAGATAGAGAAAAAAATGTGATAAAAATATTATTTAGTTTTAATAAATTACTTACTTAATCTCATTTCTTTAACCCTCTAATAACATCATACATAAATATTCAGCTAGATTTCCTTCGTGTCTTTTAGTATTTAGGAATAATGTAACCGCCAAAAACATTTTTATTCTCTAGATAGCCGTTAGAGTTATTTGTAATTGGAACACATTTCAACTAAATATAGACAAATTTTCATAGACAATAAATAAACTCATCTTTTGTTTTTCATTTTAATACTTATAAAACCTAGCAAATATATTTTCTAGACATTCTAATTCCTAGCGCAGAATTCGCGTTAAATATTTTCGTTCCGACCACGTACATGTACATCGACAGTACTTGCAAGAATTTGTGATTCGTCGCTTGCATTGGCCACCTCGATGGGCCGACCTTATTAAGCTTTCAACACCTTACGTACATCTATCCAACAGAGCACGTTTGGGATGTTTTGAAGCGATGAATAAGATCACAGCAGGCCGCTCCGCAAAACATCAGACACTGTCATTGTGTCGAAGTGGAAACGTAATCCTCAAGAAATCATTAGGATTACCCAAAAAAATATGTTTAGACCAGTGGCCCCGGTGCAGCGGTGCATTTAGAATAATTCGGGTCGGCCCCAAATTTACACATGGGTAAAACTTATATCAGCCCTTAAACTGATATGTAGGAATAAAATTCTTATCTAATTTCTTTAAAAAAACGAACGTTCTTTTTGCAAAAAGGAAGTACAGAAAAAGATAATAATTGATTAACTGCACCTTAAATAATTGCAAAATATTAAATTAAGACGCTACTTAATTTTTAACTAGTGACATAAATTTAAGTTATAGGTAGGGAGTTAATTTTTTACCATTTCATGCATAAAAAAATATTATTGAGATTATGTACAATTATTTACGTATTAGAAATTCTTTTAGAAATCTACAAATAATAAAATTTAAGTGTCTGTCTGTGATTTTTAAATAACTGCCCCTTTTTAAGTTGATATGATTATTTGAGAGTAAGGTGAAATAGGTATTATGTACCGCAGATTTTGAAGGATTTTCGAAGCAAACTGAATTTGTCGCTGGCGAAGCCGCGCTTTATGCTAGTCTTACTAATTATATTTGTTTTAGCAGCGTTGGCTTGGAAAATGCTTGTTCCGACAATTTTATTTCCGACTACGTTGACATAATAGTAAGTGTGCATATGTAAATGTACCTACTATAAGTATAAATAGATAAATATGAATCCGTGAATTCGGAAAAAGAAAATGTTTCTGTTTATAATATTAGTACCAATGATTAGTAGTTGATAATGTTTCCAGCTTGCTTATTTTGTGATGAGTCATAGATAATTTTATAACGTGTAGTACCTGTATTATATTACTATTGTAGTTCGGTAAGAATATTAAGTTACCAAAAAAAAAAATTACATATATTCGGAACAATTAAAGTTTTATTAGAAAATTATATGATATGATAAAGAACTATGATAATGGACAGGACCTAATTAAACATTTAGGCCACCATCATAAGCCAATATAATAACCAACTATTTTGGTAATTGACTAACGATAAGCCTACTTTTTACTTTTTTGCACTTAAATTAAAAAGGCAAACATTTTACGCACCGATCGCTTGAAAAAAATATATGCAGCAGAACCACAACACTTATCTAACTGGTGGTCAACAAAATAAAACTTTAAAGTCAATTTCCTATACAATTGAGCGGAATTGGTTGTCTATAAAACGTAAGCGTGACCGCCGTACGCCTCCATTATTACAATGATAGAAGCTGCGCGCACGCAGCTGCAGAGTAAATAACCACAAGAGCAGTTAATGAAGTGTTGTGAAAAATATAATTAAAAGTGAAGAATAATTTGCAGTGACAATTATTTAGCTGATTCAAATCAAAATGTGGCTGCAGGCACTCTTAGTAAGTTTTAGAAAACATTTTAGGTAACTAAAAATTACACCAACAATTTCAATAAAATTTACTTAATCGGTACACTTATTACGGTACGGTTAATTATTTAATTAATCACCATTATGACGAAAGTTTAAATTCCTTACCATATTTTATCTTCTTACATTAACGCTTTATTATAAAACGATAGTAAAAAAAACAGATTTAATATTTATAATTTCGTATCTCGGATCCATTGGAGGATAAGCCATAGTTACGAGCCATAATTTGATAATAAACCTTTACAAATATAATATCTCTGTTATATAAAATTGAAAAAAGATTGTTGACAATATGAAAATGCGCAAAAGTTGAACATGGGCACGTAGAGAATAAGCTTATCAATGTATCTACATTAATTTTACAACAATTTTTTTTTTTACTTCAAAAATTAATTTAAATTTCTGTATGATTATTCGTTCTTAAATATTTTATGTAAGGTTTAAATCCTGGATCCATACAACTGGATCGCTGTAGATTCAGTCATGACCCCTCGCGGGTACATTTTGAAACGCTTATAATTTTCTTATATAGAATGAAAACCAGAAATAGCATCCAGTTTATTACACGATAAAGATAAAAACTACCGACATAACAAGATTACCTTATATAAAAGTATCAGCGTGCCTCCAATTGGTTAAATAATAAAGCGACAAACAAGTGTTACTTTCTTAGTCGCATGTCTATCACGTAACTTAAACTCCTTAGGTAATTATAATATGGACTTTTCAACTTGTAGCTTGTTCGTTTTCTTAGTAAGTCATTCGCCTAGTCGCAACCTATTAGTTGCACTTTCATTTTAATAACTCTCTCGATAGCTGAGATAGTTCAATAAAACTATAATGGCGCATAAAATAGGCTCAACGGATCTCCTGGAAAGCTGATAACTTTGATTATAAATCAACAGAAAAATTAGGAAATAGGAACTCTTTGCAGTTGGTAGAATAACTGCCGTTAAAGTAATTTATTACATAAGCCGATTATGTCTCAGTTAGGAAATTGTTTATTTATTTTTTATGATGATTAATTAAGTTCAATTCCCCGATATATGATCTCCTATCTCTCTCTCCTTATTCCTTTTCTACCAAGTACCGTCCAATCTGACTACGCACTACGAGCTTCATTTAGATATATAGAAATTAAAATTCAAAAATGCGTTTGTTTTATTTAAAAGGAACTCTTAACATGTTTTATTCTTGAAAGATAATTACTACGTTAACATAAGCTTTATCAATATATAGGGACCATATACATATGTATACAACTATAAGTTCGTACCACGAGTAGATAGGTTGCCAATGCTCGTTTGTTCTGAAACTTTGTATGTCGTTTGTAAGAACAATCTGTTTTAGATCAATTTCCTAAAAGAAACAAACCAAAAAAATAACTTTTTCATAATATTTGTACAAAATATGATAAATTTAATAGTACTATTATAGAGATGTCTTTGGCGATCGTCTTTGAAAGTTGCAGCTTTCTAGGACAGTCCTAGAAAGTGAATATATTCGCGTCATTAACCCTGGCCGCAAAATCGTATCTAATAGGTATTGGAAATTTTCAATGCAAATACAATACCGATTTATACTGATTTCGATTTTGATAGGTTTAACAGTTAACTTAAGTTCAACTTATAATGTGTAATAAATTGGTATAAATGGATAATTTCGATGAAAATCGTACAGATTCTATATTTTATTAATAACTTGCAATCTAATGAAATAATATAGTATCAAAGATTTAAAAAAATGCTAATATTACTTTTTTAAGTAATAACTTTAGATATTAAAGTTTATTTATTTAAGTACAAAACAATAGAACACAAAAATATCAAAGCATACAAGCAAATACATAACATGATATGAGATTCGATAATATTTGAAATTATATATTAAGAATCGTGTAAAACTTTCATAATTTCAATTTTTTAGTGTTTATTTTGCAAGTAGAAATTGCAGATATAAATAAGTACGATTTAACGGGAGCTAAAATCCATGTTAATTTATAACTTAAAAATCGAAGTGATTTTTCTGTTATTAATATTTAAAAAAAATAATGTACTAATGTAAATTTCGAAAAATAAATATAATAATATTTATTTTTGACTGCAGCAAATAGCTATTACAATATTTATGCTAGCTACGGTAACTTGTTTTAAATATGGACTACGTTATTAGAATTTGAGTTAGTTACAGTAAATTGTTACCTTCGTCTTGACATTGGAAACGAATTATAATTTCATGGATTTATTTTCACTTTGAACTAGGTAAATACTCTTCATATTTAAGCAGTATTGTTTTACATTGTCATTTAGTAATATTGTTCAATAAGTATAAAGGATAACCTTCTGGAAAAATTTAGCTTGCTGTGCTGAGGGTCGTGTATTCGAATTGATATTTTCAATCATTGCATTTAACTGTTTGTTTGAATATTAGCTTTGGTCTAATTTTTGTAGATTTGCGGAGTATCTTATGCTTCACGTTAACCGAGCCGTTCACCAATCAGTGAAACATATCACAAATGGCTAAACGGGCTAAAGTTAAGTCTATACAAAAATGTAGGTCAGTTAGAATTGAGACAATATTGTAATAACAATATTGCAATTCCATTTGTATAAAATTGATAGTAGAAATTGTATTTATTAAATTATACAAATAATATAATAGTATGTAATATATTCTACATTATGCGAATCTGATCAGTTTCAATTGAATAAATAAAGGTCCGTTAACAATTCGTGGCGACCTATAGATCCATTTTATCGTTGCACGATTGAGTGGCGAACTTTTCCTGTTTGTTTTGTAAAAAACCTTTTTCTTATAGTGACATACTTTTGTCGATCAAATTACGTTGCGTGATGCAATAGAAAAAAGTTTTATTTTGTAAGATTGATCATTTAGTGCGCTAATAAATCATTGTGTTTTATTTTATTTTTATAAGTTCTGTACAACTTTATTATTGGTGTTATGTAACGATTTGTGTTAATTTGAATTCTTTTTATTTTCTAATTATTTTATTTTTATTTTAGATAACACTACCTGCTTTTTCTATAGCAGCAATTAAAGTACCGGTGGAAACAACAGCTGAGACTATTACTAGCACAACACCTATCAATGGAGAGCAAGTCATTCCAATTTACTATGTTTCCGATGAAGCGAATATTGATAGTTATTTAATTCCACCTGATCCTCATAAGCCCGAGGAGGTTGATCATCAAAAAGTGGCCACACCAGCAACTTACTTGTTGCCGCCGGCACCAGATGCCCAAAACGAATATTACTATAAGCCCACAGAGCCAGGTGAACAAACTGACTGGCTTCCTATAGTAGCAGCACCTCAAAAACAAGCTGAGGTAATTCCGTTAGCTCATGAAGGGCAACCAAATCTGCAAGAACTTAGAGAAAATTTGAGAACAGGAAAAATGCTTAACAGAGAACACGGCTATTCAATTCCATCAAGAAATTTACTACCACCACGGGAAAATGCACCTAATGATTTTGTGATTCTATCTCCTTCCGTTGAATTAGAACTACCTTCAGAGGAAATTGATCATACATTACACAATTCACCAGCTAACATTCCACTGTCTACATTAAGAGCGCCTCTTAAATATCTTATGAATGTTCCGATTAAATTCGATCCGATACCTTTGCCATATATAACACCACCCAAGAATGAGTATAGAAGCCCAACACGTTTGTATCCTAAAAAATATTATAGTGAATTCAAGCCTGTACCGATACCAGTATCTCAGTATGCGGATGCTTCTGTGGAGGAAGTGTCTAATGAAAACCCAGTTGAGCCATTAAAACAAACTATAAATAATGACAATGAGTACTTTGTACCGACCGACCAGAAGAAAAAATACTTATATGAACAGTCGGATAAAAAACGCAAATTAAAGCAACATCATGAAGTAGCTGAAGTAAATATATAATCCTTCTATATCTGATTACATATTATCATACAAAATTTGTTAAAATTGTAATTGTAAAAATTGTAATGGAATAATCTTTACAGTTAGACACTGCGACTAACGAACCTCTTACGGAAGTACTCCCAGCAGAGCAAGAAGCTTCTGAAACGAATTATAGGAGTCCTGGACGTAAGTTTATAGCATTGTAATAGTTGAAAGATATCTTACTACTAGGGAAAACGTTCGCGACGTTCTCTTTTACAGTAAAGCAAGAAATAACTTGTTAAAACAAATACTTAACGACGAGGATACATGATATCCTTGCCCGGATTCGAGCCTGCGTAGGTATTTCGGTTAAGATATACATGTGTACTATTAACTCGCAAACATATCGGCAAAATTAAATATTGAAATATAACAATGAGCATATAAGCTACGTTTTACTATTTAAATTAACTTATTAACCTGATAGAAAATAGTTCAATTTAACATAATAATCTATTTTGTAATAAAATTGATAGCATTGTTTAGAATATATTATAATATAATAGTCTTCCTAAAGTGTCTTATTCTATTATTAAAGATGTAATAGTATTATTTATATATTTTTGCGACAATGCCTTTAGTACTAATAATATTTATACTTACAAAAATTAAATCTGTAAGCAGGCTATGTCAGTACGTACCGTAAATATTTAAAAAAAACTTAAATAAAACGTAGGTAATTAATTTCTATGGACTTTGTTATATCGTGTCGCAATGTTTGTACTATTTTGATATGCTTTTTATACCAAAAGCAATAGAGATGAATATTAAAAAATATATATCTTAATTTTTACTCTTCTTTATTTTTACTAATATTTTAATTAATTAATTTATTAATAATTAATTTATTATATAATTAATTAATTACTTTGGCTAAATAGCAAGGTAATTAATATATAAACTTTTTTGCTTATAAAATAAAATCAAATTCTGGGTCGGACTAATAGATAACCAATAGCTACTTGGTTTTTCGGGTAAGAAATTCTTACATTCAAGTTAGTAGTGATTTACTACCTAAAAGCACTAAAAGCTGTTTGTTGTGCGTTTAATCTCTATGAATTATGTGGTCGTGTCGGATTGCTAATCAGACTATGATTGTGAGACTTGAGAGTGCCTCATGCCAAACCTATGTATGTCTACTATAATATCTTCGGCGCTGATGAATGTTCCTCGAACTTCGATCAAGGGGATATTAGTAATAAAATACATATACATATATCACACGTTTTTTTTTATTTATATTTCAGGTGACGAATATCCAACTGAATTAAAACAATCACATCATGTAAATCCAAAAGCGAAGCACGGCTTAAAGTCGAAAGGCGAGCGAACGGAATTTCGAATGCACGGCATGAAAGGCCCTCATAGTTATCAATTTGGTTACGACACTGGAAAAGGGTAACTTTGTTTTTCCTCAAATTATTTCTCCAGTACCTACTCGAATACAGAACAGTAAAGTATAGAAATTTCAAGTATTCATGATTTCTTTACTAATGATATAATTTTTTTTTATATATTTATTTTGGTTTTTAGTAATATATATTATAAAAATGATAAATTACAGTAAGAATCGTCAGTTTCGATACGAAGAGCGCGACAATGACGGTCATGTAAAAGGTCACTATGGTTACATGGATAAATTTGGAAAACTCCGCGTCGTCAACTACGACGCCGATCCAGAACACGGGTTCCGAGCCGAGGTTCCCGTAGAAAAGGAATAAATGATAATAGTATGCCGTACGATATGGTGTCTTGTAGATATTGTAAATATACGTATATTTAATAACTTACGTTTGTCTTTATTCTATGTTTAAAAACACTAACGACCTTACTTATAATGTTGTTTGGGAGATGTTTAGTTATACACTGATTTCTCTGTCTTTCGACATTGATTTTACATTTGAAAGAAGAAGACAGAGGTCTTTAACAAATCACATAAATTTATAGTTATCGATTAATTTTATCCGTAAATTAAATGATACAAGGTTTTAACAGGCGTAGCGTATGTGGTGTTATTAATGCAGAATAAAAAAAACGTCATACAAACATAAAATATATTTCTTTTTAATATAATCTTTTATTTAACATTATGTAATCTTAAAGGATTATTCCTTATATTAACAATTAACAAGCATCGTCACGTTAGTTATCTAGTTAACAATTTGTACTTTTATTTTATAATAATTATAAAGAATCGTATTAAAAAAAGTTTGGTTTCAAGGAATTATTGTTGTAAGTCTTTTTCCAAAACATTAAGGAGACTAGACGCTCCGATGCGGAAAAGTTTAGGTGTAAGCCATTCAGGACCTAACTCGCTGTAGATCAAAATGAGCCAGTTGACTGCATCTTGGGATGTCTTTATACCACCAGCCGGTTTCAATCCAACCTGAGTATTAAAAAAAAAAAAAATTAATTTTATTTATAGTGTTAAAAATAAGAGAAAATTTTTAATATCTACTCTGCAAAAAAACCCTTCTTGCATAGTAAAATCATAGGAGTAAAAACAAAAAAAAACAACCTTACTGACGTTGAATTGACGCTATGTTGGTATTGGCGAAAAAATAGCATTTTGAATGTCGGCGAAGTTGTTATGAAATTTGAAAGTAAAGTTAATATAAGTAGTTAAGTGGAATAGTTTTGTATTATAAAATATATTTAAATATAAAATTAATATTAACTTTTTATTGATAAAGTAATATTTATAGTCAATTAAAACAAAACTTTATTTAGATATTAAATCAATTACATTTTGATGATAAAATTACTTTAAACATATATACTACATTCATTATTCGATGCCATTAAGGAGGCAATTTCCATTTCGATCGAGGTTTATATTGTGCTTACCTCAAAAAAAAACTAGAAAATATATAATGATGTTTTATTCTATTTTCGAATTTAATTTGAACTTTTATTTAGTAGGTCTTTACATCTAGATGAACGATTAAAAGTTTGTACAAACAACATTTCATTTTAAGCAAGTCTACATTCCTAAGTTGTATAATAAAATATGTTCGTATTTATAATATGAAATGTTAAATATTAGTCTTTGTATTTTTACTGTAAATAGACAAAAGGTCAACAATTTCGTTACAATCACCTATATCGTTGATTTGGGTCATTTAATGTTCGTTGAAGCATTAAAGCTTATTTGCTGAACTTGGTAACATCGCAATGAAAACACACCAACAAGACAGTTCTTTTTTTAAACTTAGAACCCGATCGTAAAATATCGTCTCCTAAAAATTGTTTCTAAAGACATACCTCAAAGTTATTTATCTTATTTCTGACGTCGGGTCCAAGCGATCGCTGCCTTAGTGATAAGCTACAGCTTCATCTTATTGTTTATGGTTTATTGTCTACGTCTATGTGTTTAAGTTCCATTAGTGTGTAATATATTATTTGTATTGTAACTCTTATAAATTGTTTGCTTTTGTTACTTATTAAGACAGAAATAAAGCATGCGCCAGTCAGTCAGTGACAGGAGCATAATTATGTCTCTTCCCTATTGCGCCATTAATGTTTAATTTTGAAACATTTTTATATACAAGATACATAAAAATATTGTTTATATTATATAGTAACAGTTAGGTTAGATTAGCCTATTGTATAAAATTAATATTATTATACAATATAATGTATTTAGTATAATATGAAATGTTATATAATTTATTATTATTCTTATATTATAATTTACCTTGGTTCCGGTCATTTGGTAAAAGTTTCGTATAGCTCGACACATCACCAAGCCCACTGGTAGTGTTGCATTTACCGCTTCTTTACCGGTGGAAGTTTTTATAAAGTCAGCACCTGCCATCATAGATACCATGGACGCGTTGTACACCTATGAGCACAAATGTTCATCAATTGTATATAGAATATAATATGTAATAATAAATATTGCAATTATACACATAACTGATAAAAGTCGAGATTTTAATTGAAAACATTATGATTATAATAACTAATTTAAATAACATATAGTTATGAGCTATAGATTTTTTGGTGGTAGGGCTTTGTGCAAGTCATATCCAGACACAGATAACATTCACTCATCATGTATTGTAACTCCTAACAGTAATATTTTGTATAGTTGTGTTCCTGTATGGGACAAGGGGCATAAAATCTTATTAACCAGGGTTGGTGGCACATTGCGTTGTTAGGATCGGTTAATATTTCGACATTATAGCGATAATATCTATGGCTGGTGGTGACCACTTGCCTTCGGGTGTTCGCCTGCTGACATTATAAAAAAGCTAAAAACGTGTACTTCTCTATCTGTAATGATACACTGTACTATTAGTACAGTACTACAGTTTTATGATAAAATCAAGTAAAAAATTGTCTCATTGTTTTGTTGATTTCAATTAGAAAATAGTCTTTCATTTTCATTGTAATATCTTATGAAAGTTACTTGCATTCAGTTTATGAAATATTTGCTAAAATGTAATCAATAAATTTGGTTCATTGGTCGCCTATTACATAATTAGCTGTAATCAACTAGTGATCACACAGATTAAAGAAAAATTAGTTCTCATGAACTGGATGTATGTTATCATGATGAAAGAATATTTTTTATGAAATATATAAAAACAAGCTTTTATATATTTAATTTTAATAAAATTTAAGACTAGATGATGTTATGTGTGCAAAATTTCAAATAAACTGAAAAAAATTGATTAAAACATTTGCCCCACACATACTAACAGATGAGGTTTAATAAAAACCTTGCCTGTCCATTCAATAAATAAATTTTAAATTGTTTTAGGTATAACAAAAACAAACATGCATATAAATGGTAGATAATAATATTGTACCGATTATATATATATATATATGTGGATTTTGAAACATATATAAGCTTTATACAAATAATATCTCATGTAATATAATAGTTACTAACATTTTCATATGTTCCTAGTTCTCCAACACCAAGGATGACTTTCAGATGTGCATTGCCACATTCTTTTTTCATTTGAAGCACCTCATCATATAATATTTCCCATTTTCCCATTAAAACTAAACTCCTATCGAGAACTACGTCAATTTCAGAAGCTCCATTTGCAACGGCTAATTTAATTTCTAGTAGTCTTGTTTGCAAGGGATATAATCCTGATGGGAAGCCTGTTGCAACTGTTAACATAGGTTAAAACAATATTAAAATTGTCATAGTTTTTTAAATATATAAGGTTTTGATTGTTTATAAAAGGTATATATATATATATATATATATATATATATATATATATATATATATATATATATATAAAAAAATGGAGCTTATATGTATTCGAAATAGATATATAAGGTCTTTAAACAGTTTGGCTTCAAAGAGAGGAAAATACTAGTGGGTTTTTTAATGGCTCAATTGATGGTTATCCTTGTCGCTGCAAAAAAAACCTAGTAAGATATCATTTAAATTTAGAAGTTATTATAGGAAATTTATATATACTACTCAATACCTTTATGATAAAAATTGTCTATACTATATAACTATGAGGTATTTGCCAACCTGTATTGTAGTTTTTAGACATGTTAATCATACCTGATGCTATTTGAATTTTCCCTGCACATCCCAATTTTTTGATAGCTTCACTAGCATCGGCAACTCTATTAGGATATACACACACTGCTGCAGTCTGAGTAGAACTATTTTTTAATGAAAGTGGATAAGCAGCCTGAAAAATTATATATCTTCATTTTTTTTACACAGGCTGACTAATGAATTATACTAGAATATATAATAGTTATTACAGTTGAAAACATTTTTTTCTATTTTAATCAAATATGTAATTGGCCAAGAGGGACATATCAGTCATGCCAATTGCCAATAGTAATGTAAGTTTATTATAAAAGTAAAAATATACAAGTCTTCTTACCTTAACACAAAGTTTAGTAACATTGGACCGTGTATCATCACCCGATAGAGTGGTCAAATCAATCAGAGATACGGCTTTCAGTAGCCATTGTTTATAATTTGTACTGTCTTTTATGTAATATTTTTTAAGTATATTTTTTATTTGTAACTCGACACAATTCTTATCAATATAGACATGACTAAAAGCAGTTGTATCTAAAAAAGAAAGATAATTAATCTTTTATATATCGACTGATTATAATTGTAGGTTTTTAAATATTTTTATAATAAAGTTTTACCTAAAGTTTTTGCGTAGACGAGAACCATATTAGATTTCTTTGGATATTAATTAAATTAAAAAAATACTTTTTGTGAAGATGTTAAGCTGTTGGCGTTTGTTTCCAAAATTTTCTTATCAATATTAAAACATTGAAGATTTTTTAACTTCTTAATTATTATCTTCAGTTGTCTGTTTTTTTTTTCTCTTTTCTGGCGTGTATTTCCGCTATTCGAGCGCAAAATATTTTGCCAATGTCACGTATAAAATAGATAACACATAATTATTATATGAGATTATTTAGTTTTAAATTTTGAATCGTTTAATGATGACGTCATTTACTGTTATCATCACATTGACATTTGATAGTTGACACAGGTCCATTTGACATAACATAATAGGGGCTGCCAGTAAAGTCAATTTCTTTTCCACCGCCATTTATGATAATATAATACAAAATAAAATTTCAATAGTACCGCCAAAATTGTTGAGAAATAGTCTAAAAAAGCAGTTTTTTTTTAAAATCACTTTAAATACGATAAAAACTAAATCATTTTCATTTAGCAACTATTTTGTGTGCAACCTTGAGGAGCAAACGTATTTATACCCTGTACAAGTTAGCGTAATCTTTTTGATAGATGTTAATTATTCTGATCGACATAACTTTGCAATGACGAACATATTATTTTCTTAATTTAGTGATTTTAAGAATTGGAAAAATATTAAAAAAATACATATAACACAAAAGTCCCTAAAGATTCAAGCGTAATCCGAAAATTTTAAGACTTTTTATTGCTTCAAAGTAAAATTTAAATAGGAACACTGGAAATAATAGACGCTTGTATAATGTTACATCGGTCGGACGGATGGGACACGAATAACAGGCAGTAACTGTTACAATTATCGATTACAAAAAATCATTATTAAAGATCATTATTAAGTTATTGTTACGAACGGGGGTCCTTTTGGTTGGGGTCTCTTTAGCTGGTCTTTTTAGAAAAAAAAGGTAAAAAAAATAATTGAATTCTAATTTGAATTACGAAAAGTAAAAAAAAAATCGACCCGTGTTTCTTTGGGAAAGTTGTTTACTTTCTTGGTCTGAACTACTGTAAGCCCTGTAATATTAAATAGGTACTTAGTATGAATATTGACCCTGACTTTATATGTCTAGTGCAATAAAGAATTTCATACATAATACACTCACACCATCTCGTCACATTTACAAGTATTTTAAAACGTTATTTTTTGGACTACTATTTATAGATATTTTCTGTTTCCATCACTAGCCCATCTGTCAAAAAGATCAAGCTAACTTGTACAGGGTACAAAGTAAGTACGAAACTTTGACGTAAATATAGTCAGCATCATATATAAAACTACGGACAACATTATCAAATATATAGAAACATCTAAAGGATCACTTTATAATCACTAAATAATAACATTTATACTAACAGTCTTCAAATTATTTAAATCATCCATTTTGTCCAAATATATCGTAGCGCGAACATCGTCAAATACATAAGTTCATTTAAACCATCATTAAAATAGTAACAATCTAAAAGCATTCAAAGTATTCCAAAATATTTAACACACTATGAAAACAAACCTTATCGCAATACATTTTAATGAGGTAATCCTTTGCAGTATAAATATTTATAAACTATTTTAATATTTCTGACAGCAGAAATGGAACGTTATAATAAAACGAAGCTGATAGTATTCATCTCTTTCTTTCAGAGCACGACGTCAAAGGCATATCATTTGTTTTATATCCATGTATCTATAAAATCAATTTAAATTATGAATTTTAATAGTGCAAAGTAGGTAAACCTCATATTTCGACACTAAAAAAGTAAATGTTGAATATGCTGTCATTACTTTAGTGTGAAGTTCTCATAATTCAAAAATAGTAATAAATGTATTATTTTTATTTAAAATAATACTTATTTGAATGCTTTTCACGACGAATACATTTCGCATTTATGCTGAAACGAAACAAAATAATATTCACTAGAATCTAAAGGTGTCTGTAACAGATATTGCGAGTGACCGCTTTTTGATCACTCGTAATTTATCATTTGAATTCGATGTATAAAGTCCACAATATGGCGACGATTTTATGAATAAGCTGTACATCATAGGACACCCCTAAAAAGCCTGCACATACAACAAGACACAAAACACAACGTCTATAATTTTCACGGAACTATTTAAATTTTAATTTTGAAATGTAGTTTCCATTGACGAAAAAGTATTTTGTTTTTGTAGTACTTTGTAAAGGTGGATGTAGGGACTTGGAGCAAATAGATTTATCTTCAAGAAGACTTGAGGCAGAAATTGTGCAACTGTGGGCTAATAGTATATTAAGAAGTAATGAAAATTTAATACAACCCGTCGAAACTACATATATATACGTTGATCTTTATATGGAGACAGTTTTTTTAACGCGGTGCGCCCATGCGTCAGCGACTTAGAGACGTTATTGTCACTGAGCGTGAAATTATTATATGTTGTTGATTTTATTTAATTTTTCTATTTTATAGTTTTGTTTTATTGAAATATATAGATTATTCTTGGAAATGAATTAGTACTTGATTTTACGTACTCGTGCCTAGAGTATACTAGCAAAAGTAACAGTAACAGCCTGTTAATAACCCACAGCTGGGCTTAGGCCTCCTCTCCCTTTTGAGGAGAAGGTTTGGAGCTTATTCCACCACGCTGCTCCAAAGCGGGTTGGTAGAATACACATGCGGCAGAAGGACCAATACTTGTAATAGAATTTATAGTTTTGTAATTGAAAGATGTTTGGTGCCCAACATTGAGTACAGTACAGTACACCTTAAATATTAACTGTATCAATTTTCAAAATTAAGTGAATTTTTGCCGTCATAAATATTACAACACGTCATAAATACCCAACCGTGTGAAGTGTACTTAAAATATATTATGATAAGGTTACATAGTGTGTTCTATATTTTTGAATAGGTACTTGGGATGCTTAGAAACTAGTGGCGCTTCGTTTGTTACTATTTTAATGACGATGACGGTTTGAATGAACTTATTTATGTATTTGACGATATTCGCGCTCTGATATATTTGGACAAAAGGGACGATTTAAATAATTTGACGCCTTTGGTTGTATAAATTTTATTGATCACTTTAGATGTTTCTATGTATTTGGTTAAGTTGTCTGTTACATTATATATGAAGCTGACTGTACGTACATCAATAATTACATTAATAATTCAAATATTGTATATTTTGTATTTTAATGTTCTGGTCGCCAAACTCCAGCAGTTACATATAACTAAAACCACCCGATTGTGTATTTTTCGTGTTACTTTTTGCGTTTTTCACGTTTGATATTAATTAGGTTATATAGTTTCTAGAGAAGTAATGAAATACATTCAATATTTGCACCTGCGAATACGTCAGGTATACATGTTAATTAGTCTCTGGTGAGCGGGGTGAAAAAGCAGCGAGTTTATTTTTATTTACCAATTTGGTGAAGATCTAAGTGTGTCAAGCGATATAATGTCTCGTTCGCCTGTGACCGCGAACAAAGTGATTAAATTGCGTGCTTCAGCAGTTGATAGCGCATGCTACTTCACATTGTGTTTTTTAAATAAAGTTCCATTATATATAGCTTACAATTTTTCTCAATTAACTGATTATCTATACCAATAAAAAGTTAATAAGATAGGTATATATATAACTAGGTTTATAAACCCATGTTTATATAGAAAATACAAAAAATATGTTTGTAGTGTAATGTTATATATACAAATAGATTCCGATTTTATAAGTAACGTACAAAATAAAACACCGACAAAGCGAAGTAGCATTCTGTCTATGAAATAGCATTCTTAACGATGGTATTTTTCTTGAAAGTAATCTTCATTAAAGCTTCGTCTTTTTGTTTTCTTTAAAAAATAATTTCTTATAAACTTATTGAAAATAGAACGCTAAAGTGAACGGGGAGCCAACTAAATATCAAATAAAAATGAAAATGCTTTCATTCTTATTTGACATTTCGTTGATTAGGTACATACCACTTATAGGTGATCCAGACCGATTTCAGCCACAGCGTCCAATCTCAAGAGAGCTTAGTCAACTGCGCAGGAGATATTATAGTGCACAAGCATATGTGCAAACACAAGTGCACACTCTATTCCCTAACTCTAATAATTCGATGGGACGGGAATCCAACACGACCGGAATGAGTTTAGGCACAAGACCAACGGCTTTCCGGCAAGAGCAACGTGCTTTTCGAGGCATGGGAGTGTATACACTCCAACATCTAGTTTCTGGACTGCTACTGAGAATTTTCGACAGAAAATATCAATAACTTTTTTTGGCCCGATCTGGGTCTTTGAACACAGCACCTCCGGGTCTGCGGCCTTACATGTGGCCGGTCTAGTGGGCAGTCAAAATAAAATTATTATTAATAAAAAAAGTATTATTACTATTTAAAATAAAAATATTCATAGAAAATAAATCCTTATTAAATCTATCATCTGGACAAAAAAAAATAAAAAAAATACTGAAATAGTCTTATATCTTCCTTGATTATACAATAATCATGAAATAATTATTTCAAAATTTGGAATTACAGCAACTGTTGGATACATTGTGATGCAGAACGCGGTTGGAATACAAGCGTAGAGACCGGATATGTGCTGAGAAGTGTGCATCACTTAGAACAATTTCAATTTCTACGTGAAATGTTTGAAAAATAAAGAAAAATTAATCAGTAAAAATGAGTGTCTCCAAATTAATATAACATATTACTTTCAAGATTTTAATTCTCACTTTTTTTCTAAATCAACGCGATACAATTGAGTGACGATGCGAAAATCTAGTGATGCACAACTATTATCAACAAAATTAATCCCACGATTCAGCCAGATCTAAAGATCTAAATTTCCTCTGTATGCACAATCCACTGGTGGTAGAGCTTTGTGCAAGCTCGTCTGGGTAGGTACCACCCACTCATCAGATCATTATAGGCACAAGGGACATAAAATCTTAGTTCCCAAGGTTGATGGCGCATTGGCTATATAAGCGATGGTAGACATTTCTTACAATGACAATGTCTAAGGGCGTTGGTGACCACTTACCATCAGGTTGCCCGTATGCTCGTCCGCATTCCTATTCTATAAAAAAATAAAAAATAATTTAATTATATACTTTCAATTAAGTGATAAAATTTTGATGTGTTGTCCTTACAGTGGAGCAAATCAATACATAAATCTTTGTTCCGAATAAAATTTATTGAGATCGGAGATTTGTATCTTGCAGGACGTGAAACCGTTGCTATAAACATTTCAACGAACCATTACAGTATCCCAAGAAAGAAAATGTCTCTAGTTTTGCCTTGGAAGATTTAATGGTATTATTGTTACTTTGTTTGGTTGTTCTGAAGATACAAGGCGAGATTATTCTGCGAGGGAAAATTTTGACACTACGATCAATTCGATCGTAAAGTGTGAAAAAAAAACTACATTACTATAAAAACTTGCAGTAAAGATATATAAAAACTAGCAGATACAATGAATATTTTACATACGTCAAAGAAAAAATATATATAAAATCCAATTGATAATGCCCGAAATTAATCCCCCGCTTTCATTCGTCTACGACAAATATAAGTTAATACAAAAATTAAGACCGGTTTTTTTTATTTCACATATTTACATTTTTTTAATAAACTGTCGTGTAACATACCTGTTTATAGTACGGTGTTAACTTGCTACATTGATGTATAAAGAAACGGTGGGAAGGTATGTATGACACATGCGTGTAATAAGTACAACATAATTATAAGTACCTAACATATACATTTATATGGATGTAGTGCAAATGCTTGTATTTCATTAAATGGAAAATACACGCTACCCACGTCATGATATGGTCTGATCAAATTATTAAAAATAATAATAATGCGTTTGACGGTATGCACCGCTAAACCTACGACTACTACGTGCTATGGTCAAATATTAGTGACCATCGTAAAATTGTTGTATTACTTCTCTACATTGTTCATCTACATCTTCATCTACATTGTTCTATTACCCACCATTAAATGCGCTGATTTGAAACTATATTTTTAGTTTTAGCGGGCTATATAATGAAATGATCTTAGGATTTTCGTAACTTAAGTCCGGTTTGACTCGGATAGGTCAGGTTACATTGAATATTCCGTTTATGGGAAATTTCAGAAGTTTATCTTTAGTTATTTCGGAGTTCTCAATTCGGAGTGTCCCTTTCAGAACTGTATTCATAATATCACTAATCAAAGTAGGGTTCTGTTCAATTATTACAAAAAAGTATTTACTTTCTAAGTAGATTTTATTTTATTTGTTCTTGAATTCATCACAAGTTTATTAAATTATTTTAAATTAATAAGCCCTTCCACATTGTTTCAAATTACGAAAACCATAATTATTTTCCTGTCTGTTGTTTTTAAAGTACGAAAATAATAGTCATACTAGCACCATAAAAATAAAATATAGGTAGTTAATAAAGTATGAGATTTAACTTTTATATTCTATTTTTTATTACTTTTTGATTGAGTTTGTAAGATTGATAGTATCTAAACTAATAAGAGATAAAAAAGCTATTGAGACTATATAAATATTTATATACGATGAAATAGTTTGATAAAAAGATAAAAACGAAAAAGACCCCATGTTAATATAATGTGGATATGTTTATTTAACAATAAAATAACGAAAACAAACTTATATTATTGTAAAATTTTGATATAAGTTCTACAAACAATGAACATTTTTTGAATTAAATATAAAAAAGCAGACGAGGAAATGAGATACCTAATGGTTACGAGTATTGTTCGCTACCGCCCATAGACATTGGCATTGGAAGTAAATTCTATATACCTACCCCTACAATAGATAGGCCCATATGCTATTTAGATATATAAAATAAATCTATTTTTTTTATATTTAAATATTTAAATCAAAATAACTTAGCGAGTACATAATTTCATAATCAAATATTAAAAAAATTGTATTCTATTTTATTGCTAGTGATAAAATAGACTTTATCAATAAGTATAACTTTTAATGATTAGGTGTAGTATTATTTTTATTTTTCTTAAATTTCTCTAACAATTTCTTAATAGGTAGATATGTATACAAATGTATAATAATGTATCGTGGTAGACTTCGTTATGAAAGCCGTAACTTTGAGTTTCACTTCGACTATACCTCTCTTAGTTATCGTAGTGATATAAGCCTGATCCACAATATTATTCTAAGCGAGTGTGGGAACGAAAATTTTTCATGTTGAAAACGTGACTAAATGAAAGAGTGAGTTAGGTCGTTTCATAAATTCCGAGCCTTTCATTTTTCTGGGTTTATATTTTTATTAGATGTTCACCAACTTCATAAAAGTTATAAATATGACATTACTAATAATTTAATTATTATTATGTGTCAAGCTTCCTAATTATTTTTCATTTATTTTTTAGTTACAGGTTCTTTGGCATTTCCGACTTTACAATAAAAAAGTAAGAAACGGCCTGTAAATGTCCCATTGCTGGTGAGGGCCCTCCTTACTTCTGGAATGGTCCTCTTGTATGGTTTGGTTTATTGCACAACGCTGCTCGAATGCGGCTCGGTGGAAAAACATGAGGCATTCATCTGCTAAGTACGAGATAAATTATAAACACAAATCGAGCACTATTGAGCTTTCATATGATTTATTTCAAGATTAACATGTTAGGCACTGGGCCCTTTAGCTCCTCGATTTTACATTACACTCATTTATTTTAATAGCAATTTCATTAGCTATAACTAAATAATATTAAATCAGCTTATAGCTTAATACATTTTAATTTAGAAAATAGACTTACTGAAGAACTAGAACTTAGTCCTTTTGTCTGAATCGAGAACTCATTAGCAAGACGAATACAATGTTACAGCGTGGGAGTTGTAAGTGAACACCGTTAATTTACTCACCTGTATTGCATAATGTGAGATTGTATAGAAGCAATTAATGCTCTTTGAATGAATAGTGAAAGACTATTGTAATAATAATTAAATCATATGATTCGCATAACATGCATTTGAGATCATTGTCGAATCAAAAGTAACCTCTATAGTGTCAATATTATTATTAATCCAAAAGTATATATACTGAAATGATAGATTAATAAAAATTTTATATATATTTAGGTACTGTTGATGAGTGTATTTGTAATTGTTATTGTTATAAGTTAATAATATATGTACATATTATGTCGCTATTCGTTCAATACATTCAATAGGGTAACAGCGGAATGGCTACGTAAAATGTATAGGTACTGTTTTGGTTTATGCTTAAAGAAGCATATGTTGTAATGATAACCTAAAGAAGTTCATTACAACATACAGCTAAAAAGTGCGATTAAAGATTTATACAAAATTACATATATTTAAAAAATATGAAAGAAATTTACAAAATTGTATTATGAAATTCACATTTTCGTAGACAATGTTCACTTAGGAGCAAACGCGCCAAAAACATTTTATGTCAAATCACGTTCCTATCATCAACTAAGGAGAGTGTTTGGACGTTTTTACATATTTTTACTTAATTTTCTTTTGAATACATGCTGTGCACGCTATTTATTTTAAATACATTTTATAGCTACGAGAAAATTATTCTCAATGCGTCCTATTCCCATTAAGAAGGCGAATTTTATGTAGTCATGAAAACGTCATATTAAAATATATTCCTCTCATGTATTTTGGGTTGTTTATGACCACAGATTATACATCTGAATCTTATCTTATTATGTAATAAAAATGCCAAACCATCTGTGGTTATGACGGTTACGGAGGTGTAGTTATATCTTTATTGATGTTGAAACATTTAATTATAATGATATAAGTACTTAATTATTTTTTTAATTTTACATGTTGGGAGATTCTTATTGTTTTTAATCTTAATAGAATAATTTGGGTTTTGTACGTAAAACTTCTAAATATTATTAAGAAGACCAAAAGGATCTCTTCAATTTTTTTAGATTTCAGAAAGAGGAAGGAATTCGAATGGTGCTGAATATAAATTATTTTACTGTAACAAATTTGATTGACAACGCAGCGCCAACATAGTGTCAGTCGCGGTCATTATTGTTTCTTGTGGTACAATTATCACTACTAATGAGTACCACATCATGGAATTATATAGAAGTAATCTTTTTACATATCCCTTTCATAATTATTATTCTTTATGGTTCCGACAGGGGAACCTCCTTGACGATATCACAGGAGACGCTGGTGCGTGCCCACACTCGGCAAATGGAAGTCTTCGCCAATTATGGTTACCAGGACATAGCGCTGAGGTGTTACGAGATGGGGAGTGACTTATAATTATGTGTACTCCATAACACACGAGTTATATAAAGGCTTTTGTTTTTGACACCGTGACATTCAGATCTTATTTTTCTGCTCTTTTGAGGTGTAGCGTCAGATATTGCATTCTTTTTGTTTCGCGTGTCACAGATTCTCTTAATTAGGTAGTAGTTGAAATTCATTTTAACCGAACCGGAGTTGTTTTTTAGGTCAAGGCTACATATCATGAAGTCGCGCTTTTGCAAATAGTAGTTAACGGCGTGTTATATAAACATAAAAAATCAGAAATTACGTTCAACTTTTAGTTAATCAAAGGAGTAAACTGTATATTTTTAATGATTAAAATACTGAAAGAAATGTTCTTATCAAGTAAAGTGTTCAGTTGGAAAAAGGGTAGCTTACAGTAAACAGAAAACGACTCAGGACTAATTTAAAATACGCTGAACTGGGTAATTGAGAAAAGCAGCCAACTGTGAAATGATTAGCTTATATGAAAACATTAATTGGTTCAAACTTATTTCAGCCATATATCATTATGTTAATCTTAATAAATCATCTAAAGATCGTTTAATGTTACTCAGTTATTTCGTTAAAAATATCGTTTGAATTTGTTGTTCCATTTGTCATAGGCTTATTATTATAAGCAAGGTTATCGACGTAGCCCAAAGGTAATCTGTAAGCTGTAAGCGGTAAGCTGAAGTGGCAGTGGGCTGGACACATATGTCGCAGAACCGACGACCGTTGGAGTAGACGTGTTCTGGAGTGGAGACCACGTCTTGGCAAACGTAGCGTAGGTGGCCGGCAGCGGTTGGAGATTGAGAGCTGAGGATCGAGCTCAGTGGCGTGCCATTGGAGAGACCTATGTCCAGCAGTGGTCGAGAAAAGTGTGATGACGATTTGTCATAGGCTTATTATTAAAAGTATATATTTAAACTGTTTCAGTTTTAGATTTTACTATTCGAAAACATTTTAAAAATCGTTCTATGTTCTGTTATGTAAGTAGCCTTTTTTGTTTCCAAACGTTCGCATAAAATAATGCCACATTAAAAGATTATTAATTATTTTGTGTTACCTTCTATTACAAAATGTTTATTAGAAAGCCTTTTCAATACGCGGACTATATCGTTATAACCTATTTACAGTTACAAAGTTCAGTGTTAGGGGGTGCCATTGATTGATTCGAATACAGTAATTAATGAACAATCAGCAGTGTCGACTACAGTGTACGGATTTGACATCGATTGTACCTACATGACTCGGATTTGTTCATAGAATTATCGAATACGAGGTCTTGACTTCGTTCTTCGTTCAAATGAATAATTATATATTATTCCTTATATTTAACTATTAATTTCTGATGAGACTATGATCTCAATAGTTGTTAATAGTTCTTGTTTTGAATTTTGCTTAATTATATTCTTTTAATAAAAATATCATATTTTTGCATAATAAAAATATCATAT
This sequence comes from Nymphalis urticae, assembly GCA_905147175.2. NCBI lineage: Eukaryota > Metazoa > Arthropoda > Insecta > Lepidoptera > Nymphalidae > Nymphalis > Nymphalis urticae. The sequence goes on along the minus strand of LR989987.1, from coordinate 8,028,608 downwards.
ATTCGATGTTAGTGATATGTTTTTTTCTTAAATAATTTTCTATAATTTTAGTTTTACAACTGTTTAACTTTATTTTCATTAACAAGTTTAAAGATTTTCATACACATGTAATATCTGAAAACAACGTTTGCGGTTTACATTTCCGTTTATGACAAACTTGGATAATGTTAATATAACTTGTACAAAATATAAACAGTACTTGTTTAATAAGTTATATTTCCGTATAACGTTAGGAACCGCTATGCGTGAAGACTTGCTCTTGACGGTCTCATACATTATATATTTTCAAAAGTTATAATTAGTTGAAATTTACAAATTTTCATTGCCTATTTTACCCTCTTGGAGGTAGATTTTCGAAAACTCTGAAATGTGTATAGATATAGATAAAAAAGTAGACTAGCTGACTATTACATACGGGTTAAATCGTTTAATTTTTTTTATTGATAATCTATTGTACTTAATTTATTAGTTGATGTTATAATTAAAGTTTAATAGTTTTTATTTACGTTACATGTATTTGCAGTTTAAATAAGATAGTTTCAACCTTGTGTGAGTAAGCCTAAATGTAGCTTGAAGCTGAGTTATTAAGTGCTACACAGCCGACGCGAATGTTCGTGACATGGTACAATAGAGGCTAAATAATGGCCCCCAACACGCCATCTATAGGTAACTGCTGTCACTAGCCGTTACTGATATTAATTGTTTTGTTCAGTAAATTGTTCTATCTGGTTTTATTATGTTTCATCATGTTATTATTTTAATGTTTAGACGGTAAAAAGCTATCGTGTCTAATCACTTTGAATTCAGACTTTTAACAAGCAATTGTGGTTACTGCTGGTTTATTTATAGATACGCTATTCCCGTGGCTTCGCGGTATGTATTTTAAAATTTACCGTAGAGTTTATTATATAAGAATAAATATAATTATTTTATTTTGTTATTTATTATCAGCTTTTAAAAATTAAATGCAATTATGTTTTTTCTCGTCATCTGATATTGCGTTACATTTATCTCTAGAGTTTTGGGCTGTGTCTAATTTATTTGTACTATTATATATTATAAAGGTTAAATGCAAAACAATTTTCTTGTCTTGTTTCATTTATACTTTATCTATCTTAAGCCAGCCATTCCTAAATGTTAACCAAAGAAATACCTTCAGCTTGAAATAGTTTAATGGATTTAAAGGAATCGGCTTAATAAAACCGATAATAATAACTATTTAAATAATACAATCAGTTTTATTATAAAACATATATGATAAAGTCAAACATATTTTTTTGTTTTTAAGAATTTTAATTGAAACCAGTTAATATATCACATACATAAATCACTAGATTTTTTACTCGTTATATACTAATTATGCCATTTTTACAGAATCAATCATAAATAAAGTTTATAAAAGTTACAGTTTTTATAACTTTCGTCTATAACGAACAACGTTTTATGAGTCTATATAATAAACTATTGGCTGGCGAAAAATGTAATAACCTGCAGCTATAGAAAATTGCTTCGTTACCCGAATTACGCGTTAACGGGTTCTTTTTATTTCGTAGTAATACTACCTGAAATTATTATTATATAGCTTTCTTTTAGGTAACAAAACGTTGTCGACTATTTGTAACGGACTTGTGACTGACATTTAGCAATAAAGTTGTTTTCGTAAGATTTCTATTATTATATTATATCTATATTATTCTATATTGTTCTATATATAATATATCTTTATTAAATAAACGAAATTATACTTTTTTAGTAAACAAGCAACGGACAAAATATTTCATATTCTTGAGAGACATGTAAACATACTGTTTAGGCCATAGTAATGGTTAAACAAATACTAAATTGTGATATTGTTTTTAACATCTCATAATATGTATTATAAATATCGTAAAACATTTTTGTTGGCTTTAATTCCCAAACCCCAATAATCCGATGGGAGGGCAATTAGACACGACCAAAGGGAGTTCGGGATAAGAAAAACGGTTTTACGTGCTTTTAAAGGTTTCGGAGGGTAAACACTGAAATTACATATACGGTGTTGCTATTTTCTATATTATTTTGTGTGAAATTTTAAATACTTTATCTTATTTATTTATTTGGTTTACCTGTTGATATTTTACCAAATAAGTTGTCATTGTAAAAAGAATGAACTACTTCAATGCGTCTGTATTTAGAACCTTGTATTCTTAATTGCTTGCTGACAAAAACATACATACAAATACACATGCACAGGTACTCATATGCTTCTATTTTTTACTTCATAATTTGTATTTTTATTTTCAATATGTTCATGTAATATATCTTATTGGGACTTACAATGCCTCACTCATGAGTAACTGGTAAATGAGTGGAACCCAAAAGTAAATAAAGTTTGTACCTTTAATGTTACACCTAAGTAAAATATTAACATTAATTTTATTTCATAACCTGGTATAATGAAATACTAAAAAAGTCATATTGCAGTTTATTATCTGCATAAATAAACCAGGATATATACTTTGAAATGTGTCTTAAAAGTGTAAATGTCATATAAACCTTAGAATATTTTGCAAGTTTATACGCGTAAGCGACATTTTATGTGAAATCACGTTCCTAGCAACCGAGGAGAATGTTTTATTATGTATTTTTTATAACCTTTTTTCTAGAGAATACTGATTCATAGGTCTTACTTATTCTCATAGATTATTTCACAGCGTTTCATTTATTTGAATACAATTATTCTTTATTTATTAAAAATATTGAGATCTCCACTAACAATTGCAGTTTTAATAAAATGTCCGCCATCGTGAAAGTATGAAATTTAAGTTAATATGTTCATTACTTTTGTTTCTATAACATATTTGTTTTGATAAAGGGCATTAGAAAAAAGAAAAAAAATGTCTTGGTTACTTATAAAGCCGGCTCTACACTCGCCTACGGATCGCAAACACGAACTTTAGCCGCGATTCGAGCATGGTGTCAGTGCGAAAACTTGGCGCTCTATACTCGCAACGTTTCCTTTCCACCGCGAATTTAGAGTGGGAGTAGTAAGAATCGAAAATTATTATCCATCTAACTTTAATTCATCTAAAAAAGTCACAGATCATAACTGGCCAAAAGCCCAAAAAAAAGTTGCCTCATAATTTACTAAACGTTCCAGGCCGGTTTATTACAGTATGTCTAATAATCATTACTATATTAGATAAATGATGAAGTGTAATAAAGTAACGATACGGACAATCTAGAAAGTAACTCAGGGTGTACGTTTTCTCGGCTAACCCACTGAACTGATTATGATGAAAGTTGGTATGAAGCTTGAGCTACATTATTATTTATATACCTAACACCAGCCCACCCCCAACACGCGAGAGAATCCGTACTAGTAAGGAATGTAGTATGGTTCAGTTATTAAATTTAATAAATATTTAATAGGATAGTAATGTATTTATAAGTAGTTCTTTGATGTAATAAACTATGTAAAATTATTTATCGTCTTGTAAATTTTATCGCTTGCGGAATAATGTTAAAAAGTAATCATAGGCATATGTCTTAAGACATATGTAAAATAGTAAAACAAAAATTCATATAATTTTTGTGCATGTTTCCTTACGATGTTTTATCGTCGAATTTCAAAATTAATTATGAACATATATTAAGCCCCTGTAATCCCAGTTCTGCTAGTCCGATTTGTAATCTCGACCCGCGGTTAACACCCACATGTTCTATTCATGAGTGGACAAGACTTTCTAAAGCTGAAAAATATTTTAAAATATAAGATCATATTAATAAAAATTAAAAAAAAAGTGAAGTAAAGAGTATTAGACTGTTAAAAAAATGCTCAGTAAAGAATGTTTGTCAATTTTATTCATTTAATTAGTTTATTTAATTTAAAACAATTAGACACGCGCACATAAGCTCAGTATACGTAGTGTCAGAAATATGAATACACGCTCCAAGTATTTATATAAAAAATGAGAAAAAAATCGTCTGGACTAATCGGTCATCAATTGATAATCAATCTAATTCGATTAGACGATACAATTTATTTACTGTTATTTAGAAGTGGAAAGTCATATTAGCACTAATGTTTTATATCTACGAGAAAAAAACATTTTTCCTTAAACTTTAGTCCTTTGTCATTGTTTTTACGAGACGGCTTTATTTTTCCAAGCGAACAATTTACGTAATGACATAGTAGGAAAACTTACTAAGGTATTAATTGTGTTTAGTTTTATTTTTTTAGATCAACTAGCTGACCCGGTAAACGTTGTTTTGCCATATAAGTTATATTTACTGAATATTTTGGAATTTAAATAAAAGTAACGAATTTATTGTAAGTGTATGGGGATGGGATATGGGGAGAAAAAGGAAAGGAGCGGTGTAGACAATAACCGCCGATAAAAACAAAAAAATACCATCCAATCATTTTCTCAATTCAATGTATTTCATTAATGTAATGGACATATTCATTGTTTGATTAAAACTTAAATTTAAATTGTAAAGTAATATATTTTTATCCTAAAGCAGTTAATTAATTTCGAAGAGCAATTGAGTGTACGATATTTTTTGTCAGTCCGTCTTTAGCCTCGACACAAATAAGCTCGATGGATTGGCCACCCGAGAACATGCCACGTATACTTGCCCGTGTGATAAACATAACAGTAACAGTAACAGCCTGTAAATGTCCCGCTGCTGGGCTAAGGCCTCTTCTCCCTTTTTGAGGAGAAGGCTTTGGAGCTTATTCCACCACGCTGCTCCAATGCGGATTGGTGGAATACACATGTGGCAGAATTTCAGTGAAATTAGACACATGCAGGTTTTCTCACGATGTTTTCCTTCACCGAACAGCACGAGATGAATTATAATCACAAATCACAAATTAAGTACATGAAAAACTTCAGTGGTGCTTGCCCGGGTTTGAACCAACGATCATCGGTTAAGATTCACGCGTTCTTACCACTGGGCCATCTCGGCTTTGTGATAAACATGGTGTACCCAAATCTAAGCCACAAAGGGACATCGTTTGGCCTTGCGACTTATTGATTGTCATTATACATATATGCATAAAGCGCCACCCTGTGAATTTTTTACATGCGTTTATTTATTGTTGTTTTCTTAGGCTATATCTACGATCTATTTGATTCAGAATAATAATATTTCTAAAGGATTTTATTTTGAATGTTGTCAAAGTAATTTAAACCCTTTAATAATAAATTAAACATCAAAAATGTCTTTAAAAATTTGAAACAATCAAAACAGAGTCTACTATAAATTAAATATTGTTATAATAGCTTGATAAATAATGGTCATTGATTTATACTATCATTTCTCTGATTATAATGTCAATAGTAAACACTCGAATCATGTGTGTATTGAATGTTTGTATACTTGAATTAATTTACATGATTTATTACCTTATTTTTCAAGATTGCATTATTTACACTTGCTACAATTTCGGTTTCTTGACTTTTCTGCATAAAATGGCGATGAAGACACGATATAAGTCCCGTGTAAATTAAAACAATAACAAAAAAAATGTACGTTTGGGTAAGAAGAGATCAGGGGAGGAACGAAATCCTTTGCGATATTTTTTCGTGTGCGAATGGACTTCAGGAACAGTCTTGCTATTGGATACGTGTCGATGAGCAAACCGTTCAATGCTTACACGCACATTTTCGTTATTTAGTTCGATTTGTTCGTCTGTTCTTTCTGCTCTATTATTACGCTTGCTTAATGCTTTATTAGTTCGACGGCCCAAATGGGCCACCATGCGTCTTGCACTGTATTTTTCATTGTAACACATACACACAAACAGACTAAACTGTTGTATTTACTGATAAAGTATTTGATCTTTTGTTTTTTACCAATCTTTTCATTATCATAAAACACGTCTATATTTCTTATCAATGAAATAAATCGTTAAATATTTTTTAATTTTTAAATGTCAAAATGATCGAAATGAACGAAAGTTCGATGAGATTCACTATAAGTAATTATTTTGATATTGTTCACACAAAAATACTAAAATCGTGATTACAAAATGGAATGATGGCTTAGGAGGTTGAAAATTTGGGGTTATATGTATTTTTTGACGCTAAATCTAAATAAAATAGAAAAAGAAAGTCTGGATAGGGACACCCTTAACACCTAGCGGGATGAAATATACTTTAGGACCGATTCTCATACCTCCAAAACATACATAACAAATTTCATAAAAATCGGTTTAGCCGTTTCGGAGTTCGACCACAAACACCGTGAAACATTTTTATATATTAGATGTAAATGTATTTTCTCTCGTATATTTACCTACCCAATACCTGTATTTTAGGTTTTTATGATATTGAATATAATTTCAGCCGGAAGAAATATACAATAGGTAAGTTTCTTTAAGTTTATTTTTTAACAAATTATAAACATTTTATGAAAATTTATATTCGGTAGGCGGACTGGCAAATGGACCGTTTGATGGTAAAGGGTTACCACTGCCGATAGACAATGCGTTACATCAATGTGACCTTGGGAATTAAGAAGTTACGTCCTTGTGCTTGTAATGAAAACTCACTGGTTCACTTACCCATCAAACCGGAACGCAACAATACTTAATACGCTGTGTGGCGGTAGAAGTAATGATGAGTAGGTAGAAAATGTATATGGGTAGGGTTTGCACAAAGCACTGTCACCAAATAAAATTCCCATTCGATTTTATCTGCATTTTTTTAGAACTTGCACTACATTTATAAAACGATAAAGTAAGCGATATTTTATTGTTCAATGATTTTAGTAAGGAACTTTTTTATAAACCATGATAAAATACCACTATTTTCTCTTGATATCTAATTTATATATACTAATTTGAAGTGTAAGAATGAAAGAATCAATTATTTTTCACATTTATTTACTCCAAGCTGTAATATGGCTATGATTTAAATGAATATAAACTTCATTAGGGTTCTTCCTAGTTGTGGTTTCGCTATTAATAAGACGCACAATAAACAGACGCTTGGATTAAACATATTAAAGTTGCATTTATATATAACCATATGTAACATATTATTTTAGAAGTTAATATAATTATAATAACTAGAATTTTTTAACATTATATATTTTTAATATATAAGCTATGCTTTTACAATTTAAGGTTCAAATAATGAAAACAATATAACAGTAATTTTTTTTCATATAGAATTGTAATATATTAGAAGAATTATGTAGAATTATAATATATTTGCTGATTTTGTCTTATAAAAGTAGCAAAACTAAAAAATAATTTGGAATAAGGATTTTGTTATGAAATATTAATAAATTATTTATTATTCAACAAAGAAGTGAGTTGGTTGAAATTACTTAATTAGCAGATAAATTATCAAACAGAGAGGTCGCCTTAATTCCGCTTTTACTAATAGAATTCGCAGTAAAGAATCAAAAGCCTTTTACAAAATTAACTACCTAAAACCAGCAATTTGTTTTTGACATTTATTAACTTCTGTAAAACGAATTTCCACCAGAAAGATTTAAAATTAATTAAGATAATATAAAGTTAATATTACATGAAGATAATAGTATGATATTGTAATATAAAGTTATTTTTGTTCGGAAAAAAATCACTAAATGAATACTAGGATATTGTAACAAAACAGTTACACTGTTCGTGAACAATGTCAGTAATTTGTTTACTCGACAATGTATTGAGTTTATATTATTAAATACAGTTGTGAAATTTTAAAACACACTTATATAACGCACGTGTTCTTAAAGTTACTAAAACTGGTGACTTTGTTGACAACGTTGATTTTGAGTATCGAAATATTTTTATTGATGTACATTTTTATAACGCAGTCCTTTTACGTCTGAATGTGTAGTTTTGTTGACTTGAAATTGTTTTGCTGTTTTTGCATAAAGAGAACCAAAGTTGAAACAACTTTATTTCAAGGCAACTCTCAATTAATTAAGAAACTTTTGCGCTGAAATTATAAATTCTCAAAAGAAAGAGGAATTAGAGTCAGACGACAATTTTAGCAATTACCTCATTAAACAGAAGTTATTTAAGTTAATTGTTAATTGATTAAAATAATTACTTCCTGATCTACGAAAATGTTTCGAATAAACAAGAACATATTTTTAATCGCTTTATCTACATTTATTATTGTATATATAATTTCGTTGTTTTATCTACATAGTTGCGTCGCCTTCAGTTTTCCATATTAGCAGACGTTGCAATAAGAGTTACGTGTATAAAATATAGTTTTCGTCAATAAAAGGACTATTTAACGCAAAAATTTGATTCGGACTAATCGACGCTAAGATTATAATATTTAACTAAACAAACTTTCTAATTTTACTATATAAAGGTACTGTCGATTCCAAATCTTTACGGGTCATATTAGGATTTTAATCGATGAGATATAAACATTCGCCAACCGATTTATTCGCCCGTACACTATTCGCATATCACGCCAGGCGTATTTCATCATGTGTTTGTTTAAATATCTCGTAATATTTTTAAAATTACTGGTTGGATTTATCTACATAAATCGTAATATTTATCTACATAAACCATTTAAAATTAATTTATATTTTTTAATAAGGATTTAACGTTGTCACAATTATGGTTTCCCCAATAGAACGCCAACCATCCCGATCTTAGGTAGTCCGCATCCATCTCGTACCTGCCACCTTTTTCAAATCGTCGGTCCACCTTGCTACAGGGCGTCCTACACTACGTTTAGTGGTGGTCTACGTGGTTTTCACTCTAACACGTGTCGGCTCCATCGGCCATCAATGCGCCTGGAGACATGACCAGCCCACTTCCACTTCGACGAGCTAATTCTACGCGCGATGTCGGTGACTTTAGTTCTCTGGCGAATGTCCTCATTTCGGATTCTATCTGCCAGAGAAACCCCAAGCATCTCGCGTTATATCGCTCGTAGAGCGTCCTTAAATTTGTGGACCAGTTCTACGGTGAGTGTACACGTTTCGGCACTGTAAGTCATTACAGGCTGGACGCACTGACCCTGGTCTTAAGCGACTGTGCGATTGACGATTCAAAAATATGACGCAACCTCCCGAATGCCGCCCATCCCAAACGTATTCTTCTTTTAGCTTCCTTCTCAAAGTTGTGTAGCAGCCAAGTTGTATAGTTTAGCCCAGGTAGATATATTCCTGCACAACTTCAAGTGGAGAGCCATTTACGACCACTGGTCCCGGGGATACATGTTGGCTTGCCATAATTTTGGTCTTTTCAATGTTCATACCGAGCCCTACTCGTCTTGAAGAGTCGCTCAGGTTGTTAAGCAGCTATTCCAAATCCTACAGAGTCTCCGCCACGATTACAATGTCATCGGCAAATTGCAGATGTGTAATGTGTTTGTCATTTATATTAATACCGCATCCGTTCCAATCGAGTGTCTTGAAGACGTCATCCAATGCATTGGTAAAAAGTTTCGGTGAGATTATATCTTCCTGTCTTACCCCGCGATGCAATTTGATTGGTCTTGTGCTCTGATCTTGTACTTGGACGGTCATGGTTGCTTCTTCGTACAAACACTTCAATAACTGGACATACCGACAGCTAATTAGGCATCTGCATGGATTCCAGAATAGCCCAGGTCTCGAAGGCTTTTTCGTAGTCCACAAACTCTAGACATAGAGGCTGATTATATTCCTCGGTCTTCTGTATCATTTACCTAAGTGTGTGTATATGGTCTACGGTACTAAAGCCTTTTCGAAACCCAGCCTGCTCAACGGGTTGGAAGTCATCAAATTTTCGGGCAAAATTGTCTTGCTCGTGATTACCCTCGAAAACAACTTGTAAACATGGCTTAAAAGTGAAATGGGGCGGTAGTTTTTCAGAAGACTTTATCACCCTTCTTGAAAAACAGCCACCCACCACACTTCTGCTCCATGTCTTGTATTATATTGATGTAATACCATTGTGGAGGACGAAATTAAAGATGTTAGCCAACTCTCTCAGAACTGGTGTGCCTTCTGAATTGAGAAGCTCTGAGGTAATTCCGTCATCTCCTGGAGCCTCCTTGTTTTCAAGTTGTCCGAGAGCAATCATAATCTCACCCAAATCGATGTCCGGAAGATCGTCTGATAGGTGGCGTGTCAGTCTGGCTCGTGGGTCATTCGCACTGTAGGACTCAGGTGGAGGTACTTGTGATGAGTATAAGTCACCATAGTACTTTTCGACCTCAGCTAGAATTTCTGGTTTTGAGGAGACGGTTGTGCCTTGTGTTCTTCTAAGTTTTATCAGAGCTTCGACTTACGTCGATTGTTCTTTTGTCGAAAGTAATTTTGGCCTACTTCGCGGATGACACGCACCAGACTATTGGTGGCATCGTCAATGTCCTGTCTGGTTTCCAACAAGGCAAATCGGTTCTGTAGTTTCACCTGGAAGCTTTCGCAACCAGCTTCGACCTGGGGTAGAGTTTGTCTAAGAGTCAACTTCATTAACCGCGATCGTTCGATTTTAGTGTTAATATTCAGGGTGCCTCTTACCAGGCGGTGATCACTTCCAGTGTTTACCCTATGGATCACGGAGATATCCCTGAATATTTATTGGAAAAAATGAAGTCGATCTCATTCATCGCTATGTTATCGGGGCTTCGCCAGGAAATATGAATTCATCAGAAATAATCCCTGAGCCTCGAGGAAGTTTATCAGCATTTGCCCCCGATGATTTCTGCGCCCATAGCCGAATTTTCCTAACCGCGATTTACCCTCCTCTTGTACTCCCACTTTGGCATTGAAGTCCCCCATAACAATTGTGTAGAAGGTACTGGTACGAGACATAGCTTTCACTATGTCTTCGTACATGGCTTCGACCTCTTCGTCACTTCATTTAGACGTTGGGGCATACACTTGTTTAACCTTTAAGGCATACCTCTCGGTTATCTTTAAGACAAGGTATGCCACCCTCGCCGACCATTGCCAACCTCCATGACATTGCTTCTGAGTGACTTGTGGATCAAAAAGCCGACACCACCTTGGGATTGTTAGTGTCCTTCTTGGAAGTAGAGTAAGTGTAAGGGTAGTCGACAACAACCTAGGCTCTCTACCGTCAACCTCAACTGCTCGTGGTACATCCTACTAATCAACGAACGAGGCTCTGGCGACCGAAATCGTGGCGGTATAATCACACAAATGCTGGAATCCGAAAATGCAAATCCTGATAGCGGGCAACAGCGCTATTATTGAAAGATTCCAGCCACTGCGGTAATCAACCCGCCTGCCAAGCGTGGTGACTAAGGCAAATATCCCCCTATGACGACGGCAACGACACAAATTTACGGCCCCCAATGTCCGGTAATCGCACTATTCCTGGCCACGGTACCGGTAATGATAACGGTGCGATGGGGGGTGCTAAGAGTCCCCGGGCTACGGCTGGCACAAACGGCGACTGTTACTAGCCACGTACGTACGACGCTCTTGGCGGCTGGACGAACATCTGACAGAATTGGAAGTAGAGTTAAGTCATATTAACTGGGATATAGTAGGTCTATAAGATATCCGAAGACAGGGCAAGGACACGGTGACACTAGATGCCGGTCACTTACTCTATAAAAGATAGATACAAGCTATTCCAGACTTATAAACCTTTTTTTTAAATAAATTTTCATGAGGAACAATTTAGCCATACATTATTCTCGTGCAACTTTAACTATTCACGAAATTCAAGACGCACGAATTTTTCAGACTTAGTTGACGAATGTCATCATGACTGAAGCTGATTTATATTTTATGTACTTATCAAATAGATGACATGATACCGCAGATGAACAAACTCACAAAGTTCGCGCTCTTTTTTTTTTAATATTACGCATAGATATAGATTTCCTATTACTAAATTATAAGAGTACTTTTTTATGATAACTATTTGCAATTATCGAAACCTTAATAAATAAATCAAGCAATATTATAAATTGACCAATTGTCTTGTACAATTAAATCTATTAAAGCTGTCCTCATCCAAAAACATAGATTTGTAAGCCTCTTATAATATTTATTTTTAATGTGGTAAAATTATTTATGATTTTAAAATGTATTTCTATTTAAAAATCATTATCGATCGCCTCTTATTACAAATTAAATGATGGATTGTATATTTATAAGGTATTTGCGATATTATAAATAATTCTAAGGTAAACAAATCAATTACTACGTGATTTTTCAACTTTTAAAAAAAAAATTTCGCTGACATTTTAATTTTGATTACAATAATTTTAAAAATAATTATTGTACTATCTAAAAAAGGAACTAAAAACCTTACCAAAGAACAATGATATTAATTAAAAAAAAATGTATGTTTAAAATTTTAATTAGAAGCCAAAGTTTTCACTTATTTCATATTTGAAACGGATAAATATGCATTTCATTATTCAACGTGTTCGAGTAAGTAATAAATTTAACAAATGTTACCACTTAAGCGCCAATTTATGGGGGTCAATCCCTTGAAGCTGTAGAGAATGTTAACAACTTATCGTTTTCAAAAATATTGCTCGTAGAGATGCGGGATCGACGCTATCACAGAACCCTTATTATCATTTAACATAAACCTTTTCATTTATCATATAATGTGTACAATAAGAACAGAAAATTTAGATAGTAATAAGATTATTTATTTATATTGCTTTTTAATAGAGAGAAACTTTATGGCCACTCTTTATTTGGCGTAGCGTGCATATCCATATATAGAATCCGAATACAGCAATGTGTCGAAGACATATTTCATTATTTTTGCTACTTGACATATTTGTTTTCACTTGTCGGTTTTTGCTTACATATCAAGTCATAAGAAGTTAATTAAAGTATTTCATCGCATAGCAAGCGATGACCAATCACACTTGTTCTGCTCTTACGTTCATCGATTTGTGAATAAGCAAACGTTTTGATAAAGATGATGCCAGGATTTGTATAAACCCTCCAATATCAACGTGCAATACGTCGTTGGAAAGGCATTTTTAAGCTGAACAAAAGTTACTATAGCGCTAAGTTCTAAATCTTAGTCCGTTGAGAGTTATGCTGTTTATGAGAGTTATTTCTGGTGGTAGGGCTTTGCAAGCTCGTCTACAGCAAAACAGCAGTACTTGGTATTGTTGTGTTCCGGTTTGAAGGGTGAGTAAACCAGTGTAATTACAGGCACTAGGGACATAAAATCTTAGGTCCCAAGGTTGGTGGCGCATTGGCGATGTAAGCGATGGTTATGTTTCTTAAAGTGCCAATGTTTAAGGGCGTTTGGTGACCACTTACCATCAGGTGGTCCACATTCCTATTCTATAAAAAATGATTTATTAATTATGACAGTTAAAGTAATAGCCAAGTAATCCGTATTAGTCTTTACTTGGTTAACACGTGTTAACAATTAAAAACTAGTACGCCCCGTCTTTAATTTATTGGGACTTTTGAGCTGAGACTTCGCTTAGAGTTCGCTTCGCTTTCGTTCGCGTTTCGTTTTGATATAATAATAGAATAATTGTGATAAGTTTATTACTCCTTTTTGAACAAAGTGAAAAAATAACGTATGTTAAAAAATATGAATTGGTGACTTGTACCGTCTTTGAAATTTTGTTGTAAGTTTAACGAAACTATAAAATAATAAAATTAAGTTCTAAGGTTATTGAATAGATGTGTGACCAGTATTATTCATTTAAAACAACTAGCTGAAAAACATGATCGTGAAATGTCAGAAAATTACATGTGATATTGACTTTTATGTCGGGATCGCATACATCGCGATAACGCGAAGATTCGCGATGTCACGGTATTGTATAGAGCTAAATTTTCACGAAGTCTTCGGTATTAAAGACACATCGTTCCGCTGTCGGAAAGCTAGGTAGGTAGATATTGCAGTCAGGCACCGATAGCATTAAGCCACGTATGTATAATTTCAATGTGGATAACGTAATGAAGCGGTATAATTTTAGAGCTTTTATCAATTTATCCTTCACTTCATGTTAACTTTAATTTCCGTGTAATGTAGCCGTGCATATTCACCTTAGCTCGGAGGCGAAGTTTTCTCGCACGAATAAGATCGCACTACTTACGTGAGATACCAAGTAACTGCTTACAGAATAGTAAGACATGCTGACTTCATTACACACTGTAAGTTTTTGTATGTTATATTTAACTAACAAAGTTAAAATCATTATTTAAACAAATGTCGAGTCGATGTACTGACTTGTAATTGTCATATCGATTACAAACTTTTCTGGAGCTGGTCTGAAACTGGAACCAAGAACTGAATGGCAGATTTTTTTAAGTGATACTACTTACTACCTCTAGTTACTAGTTCGGAAGTCATTGTCATTTAATGAGCTGAATAAAGTGACTAATGGATTTTTTTCTAATCCATTTGTGAATACCACAATAAACAAGATCCAATTTAAATGTCATTACGTTCATTGACTATTCAATGGCACTTTATACATCTTATATAGTTTATTTACATTTAACTAATTTTTTTAATAAAAAAGAACATGAACCTGAATAAACAATAAAATCATATTATTTAATATCACAAATCATCGTAGTAATGAAGCGATAATAACAACACAACAAGCAATAATTGCTACTGGCAATGTTTGAATAAAAATATACAGTTAAATAACTCTTGCGAGCTTGAATCACGTTCACATTAATCTGGAGCAAATTTGCTCGTATTTTTATGATTAATTAAAGGACCTATGATATTAATAATATATAAGTTCAGATAAAGTAATTCTTAACTGATTTTTTGTATGGCTTATCAGTGATTCATCTACATATACAAAGTATGTTACTCTTGGAAGGTAAGTTTATGTTATTACACGAGAACGGATTATACCAATTATTATATTTATAATAATATTTCATTACATAAGCGAACTTATACTGGATTTAATGGGTTAATTGCTACTGCCTAGTAGGAAAAGGATTTGTAGATACTTAGATAGAATGCATAGTTATACATTCGATGAGTGATGGAATACAGATTTGTACCATAATATTTCCAGAATGAATTTACGTAAATATCAATAAAATAATACTTTTATAATTCCGAAATGTGTTTGAAATTTGATGTTGAATACTAATACTAATAAGAAATTTTTATTATTTGGTTTTTACAGTTTAATGAATTAATATTATATTTATTAAGCGCCACATAAATACTAAGAAAATGAATATTAACCGTAACCGTCAATTTATACAAATTGAATTCAAAAATATGGCAAAAAATATAGCTGCATTTATTATGTAACAGAACTTAAAGAATATATTTTTTTATACTACGAAACTTTTCGAAACAAGTTTAAAAGCTTAAATTTTTTAATAATTGTTAAAATAATCCCACACTGGTATTGAAAAATTAAAAGTAAAATGGCATAATAGTCTCTTGGGTATAGTTGTGTGCCGCGCCGTTGTGTGCAGTGGCGTACTGTCGTCGTTAGCAGCGCAATCACAGCGTTTATTTTCAGTGTCACGTTCCTAAAGGTTCCCAATTACAACTGTACGTATTATGTATGTGTAGTATGTAGTATAAGTGTTAGAGTTACGTTATTTTTTTTACTTTACTAGGAATAGGAATATAAAACCGCTTGGAATATATTATTTTTTACTTGAACTACTCGCTTCTTCGATATTTTGTTATTGTTAGTTCAATTTATCTGGAAGGAGGAGGTTCAAGAAGTATTGTTATTATAGCATTAAAAGTTTAATACTTGAAACGATTGAATTATTAATTGAAATTGGTAAAACTTTATATTGAGCCAGAGGGACTGCAGCGTTTATTAAAGAGAATAAATTCAAACTTTGTGGAAGTTAGCTCAAGATAACACACAAAATAATATTTACAAATTATTTATACTCTTGATCATTTTAAATAAATTCGTTACAATGAATTGAAAAGCTATAACAGCGTAAAGCGGGCTCTAGACTTGCGCGAATACTGGTGTGCATTCAGTTTCGTTCACTTGATCAATGAGCAGGGACGCTAAAATATTAGTGTTTACTGTGTTTATGTTTATATAAAGTAAGTTAAATAGTCAACATTAAGCTACTATTTTCATTTGCGTGAAATGCGCGAACCATTCAAATACGAGCTCGCAATTTCACGGTTGTTTAAAGCGTAGATGTGGAGCCTACATAATGTTTTATAGGATGCTCAACCTATTTCCAAAGATAAAAATCCTATGTATTATACTTATTGGTGATTGTAAATGGGTTGGAAACCTTTATCGCATTTGTTTAGGTTCCGTTTTCTGAAAATATAAAATAGAAAGACAGACCGGCGTATGGGCCACCTGATGGTAACTGGTCACCTTTAGCCAGTGTTTTACCATAAGAAATATTAATTATTCTTAACACCTAGGTCTCTATATTATGCATCTTATATTTGTAATAAAATTGGCTTACTTACTTTTTAAATCAGAAACCATATGCAAGGAAAATAAAAATGCAATAGCAATAAGATGACATGAACACACTTCGTTCAAATTTGAAGTATATCTGTTAAACTGACAACGAAGTACTACCGTGATCCCAGTAAGTCGTTTATTGTGATAACAATGTAGTAACAAAGGTTATATTAAGATTAATTTACTAATTATTTTTGTATCTATCTTGGTTATTTTTAGTTCTAGTCATTTTTATACTAAATTGTTAACGCCTATAGAAACGAAGTCGCCTGCCTTTCTATTTTATATTTTCATTATAATAGTCGTAAAGTTGTGGAATTAATCTGTTTCTATTTCTTTTTTTAATGTTGAATATTAATGTTTAATTTTTTATTTTTATTTTGAGATGTAGTTATGATAACTGCTTGAGCGATAATATGATAATCAAAAAAGCAAAGTAAAGCAAGCTTCCCGATATAGGTATCGGTATATAAAAACGAATTGCAATGATTTACCTTATTGATGGTTTACATTTATTAGTGCGCCTTGAGTAAGTCGACTTAGCCGTGACCGCAAATGGCATGATGCTCTCGCTACTCCCTCATTAGACACAACACACTCTTCCTCATGTGGGTATGTGTAAAGCACCCGTAGCAAAAATATGTTTAATTTATTACTGGGAGCCCATTTTTTATTTTAATTTTAATTCATATTTATTTATTTAATTTATTAAAAATTATTTGAATAATCACCAATTTCGATGATTCGCATGCTGGATATCTCGTGTCGGTCACGTTCTTTTATATTTCTGTGCATGATTAAGTAAGCAAAATAAATTATATTTAAAGCAATGGATTCTAAAATTGAATGAATAAAAATATCATTAAATACTAAATGAATTTCAAACATGAAACGATATTATGAGGAAAAACTCCGCCTATTGAAAAGCTAATAAATTTCATTAGCTCAAGTAAAACCATTACGGACCGAAAAGCTTGAAATTAACTTTTAACGAGCAGTCATTACCTGAAACCGAACTGACGCATCCGTTATCATTTGAAGTTGAATTTACCACTAGAGATGTTGTCGGAAATTTACGTGAAATAATATTTTAAAAATATTAATGTATCAGATATTTATCAAAAACTAATGAAAACTAAATAATAAGATAATTAATACTGATCATAGCGATATCCAAAATAAAGAAAACGTGTAAGTGAGCTTAAAAGACTATAAACAACAAGTGTACAAGTCGCCTACGACAACCTTACAGTAACAGCATGTTACTGTGGGACATTCGTCCCACTGCTGGGCTAAGGCCTCTTCTGCTTTTTTTTTTGAGGAGAAAGTTTGAAGCTTATTCCACCACGCTGTTTCAATACGGTTTGGTGGAATAGACATGTGGCAGAATTTCTGTGAAATTAGTCAAATGCAAGTTTCCTCACGATGTTTGCACCATCAACACGAGATTAATTATAAAAACAAATTAATCATATGAAAATTCAGTGTTGTCCGGATTTGAACTCACGACCATCGGTTAAGACTCACGCGTTCTAACCACTGGGCCATCTCGGCTTGACAACCTTTGCGTGTGATTTTTTACGAGCAAAGTCTACAGATAACCGCTAACAATATCAATACGTCAACGTAGATTTTTTTTTAATATTCATTATGTGTAAGATATCGAACACATAAATCTGTAAGTACCATATCATTTTAGTCGTAAGAACTGATACAATTTGTTTTTTTTTCATAAAATATTCTTTACCGATGTTGCCACATTATTAAGAATAAACAAACTAAGAATAATTAGAATCGGTTGTTGGTCTACATTATATGTATCACTAGATCTTATTATATTGGTACCACGTATCGTGTTTTTTTGGCAATCCTGTGTGATTGGTCAAACATTTTGTTTGCTTAAATCGAATGCGTTTGTCGATGACGTAATTTTAAAGGAATTAGTTTATTGAAATGACAATAAAGTCACTTTTGTATAGACAAGCTAATCAAAATACATAAATACTAGATATGTGGATACACAAAATTTATTATGTAATATTAATAGTAGTGTAAAAAAATATATAAATATATATATTATTATACTCACCGCACCGAAAACGGTCGTAAAATATCAGAGTGAAATGCGCAATTGATTAAAATAATTATAACATTTTGAGAATACACGCCTCAAAATTTTATATCACCATAAATCGGTTGTCAACATTCTACGGGTGAGTAATGGAGTGAGTATTTATAGAATCGCGCTACTGATACAAAATAAAGTGAAGTCCACGTACCCAGGTTGCTGGTGTAAGCAAGTAGTTTAATAAAGGTAATGAATTGAATGAATGAATAGTGCTAAAGCAATAAAAAGTACCATATGGTTAATTTCCCTTTTAACAAAAAGGGGTTATACCATAAATCTCTGATAAAAATGTAGGCCTGAATTCGCAAATCTGAAAGAAAAGGATCTAAATAAAGGAAGATAAATTCGATGGGCTCTCTTTAATCTATGTTCATACTGTTTGTTATAATACCATACATATGTACATATATTTATCATTATTATATTAATCTTTTTTTAAAATATATTTATAAAAAAAACAATTATATTAAAATTGTATTATTATAACTCGCTTTCTCACCTGAATGTTTTTCGTTCAATACAAATTTTGTAATCGGTTTTAAACAAACTTTAGCTAGCCCTAGAACTATATGCCAATACAATATCAACTCGGTTTATATCTCTGTTGGTTTGTATGTCTGTGCAAATTTAAAATCTATTACAGATTAATAACTTCGTACAGATTGATAACATTTTAAAGATAATTTGTATTAACCAGCTGTATTAAACAGCTGTTCCGTTAATAAAGCCGATTAAGTTAGGTAATTACAGGGATAAGGGACATGATAACAGCTCATTGACAAGTAATGGCTTATGTATGCTCAGAGGTTACATAGTTCAGAGGTAACAATACTAGTTGGTTTATTAGAAAATGATTACAAAGATTAGTGAATTGTATTTTTTTAAAGAATATTTCAATGAAAAATGTACATTATATTTTTAATCTTAAGTTTCAGGAAAAATGTTCAACTTACGCCATTGGTACTGTGAAATTTAGCTAATGTTCAAGAAAGTTTCTTAATAAGAGTCACGTTAACCAGAAATTAATGTAAAATGCAGCGAACTTCGGCCCGCTCTTACTCACGTAGCTACAGTTTAAAACTTACAAGACATTTTGAATGTATATCTTTTTAATTTCGAATTTATTAATATTACTTAAAATTTTCTAAGGATTGATTTAATTCATAAATTTTCACTCTATACAAATATATATAACTACATAAATAAATTAAAACGAATTAAGAAAACAGCCTTGTCTTTTAGCTTTTGTTTTGTTCTTTGTTACAAATTTTTAAATTGCCTATGAAATGTAAAATGTTTTATTAGATTTAAATATAAACAGAGGAGATATTTTTGACATTACTGTTAGGTTAAAAAACAACTATTGTCTATATGCGTATTTTGCACTAACTCTACGATATCCTGATTATAGATTTGAATGTAATCCAAACTCATATTGAAAAAAAATCACAGACATTTGTATCCAATACTTATTTTACTTTTTCTATATGATAGCTCTATATGATACTGAATGAAATTATCGCTTCCTGGCTAAAAAAATGTTACTTATATTTCGTAAAAAATTACAAAACTGTATGTTAAAAAACTGGTGCGTTTAGCTGATTCTTCTCGTTGGGTTTTTTACAACCGTGGTTTGTTCACGATTTTCTTAATAGAATAGGTAGGTGGGCGAGCACTTGCGCCACCTGATGGTAAGTGGTCAAAAACGCCCATAGACATTGGCATTGTAAGTAATGTTAACCATCGCTTACATCGACAATGCGCCACCAACCTTGGGAAATAAGATGTTATGTTCCTTGTGCCTGTAATTACACTGGCTCACTCACCCTTTAAACCGGAACACAACAGTACTGCTGTTTTGTGAATATCTGATGAGTAGGTGGTACCTACCTAGACAAGCTTGCACAAAGCCCTACTACCTGTAAAAACTTGGACTTTAAATTATATAAATAAGCATTAAATGCATTAAATAACAATATTGATAAAAAAAATTAAATATCACAGTTCAACTTCTTTATAAAAGTATAGGTAAGTCATTACTCTTAAAAATAGTTTATGATCCTAAGCATGTAGTATAGAAATAGATGTAAAGACCAGCAAGCAATTCAACAGAAATGTTAACAAACGTGAAAGCAGTGCATAAAAGCCGTCGTATTTTTAAATAAATTCCATACTCAAAATGTCTATGACATTTTGGAAACGCTTAAAATTTAAGTAAGTAAGTGGTTGTACTTTTACATTTTATTGTACAAGTAACTAATGTAGTAAATGAAAAACAGGTCAAGGTGAGCGCAGTGTGAAAGTATGCATTCGTTCCTAAGTCAGCCAATAGTGCACTTGTTCAGAAATCAACATATACTGAGAAAATATGGTTCATTTTTCACCGACTTAAAAATTGGTAATATTACTACATAATATGGATGTAGGTTTACCACAGATTGGGATAGTTTATACTTACATGTATTGAGGTAAGCTATAACCCAGGTAAGCCCGTATATAAATAATAGTGAAAACCGTTTTATGTATACAATAATGCATAGAAGTACAATCATAATTGTACGACCAAAAATATGTAAAATTAATTATAAATACATATTATGTTCACATACGTGATGCCTGCTGGCAGTGAGATTTTTAAAACCATTAGTTTTAAAACGCTGTAGTCGGTGTCTAGAAGGTCATACATTATATTCGTGTGCTGTGATATCCCAGCATAAAATGATTTATGCTATAATTTTAAATGCATTTAGAACACAGCTACAGCTACATTTTAATTTTATTATGCTTCAATATTATGTCACAGTTTTTTTAAATGTTTTATTTAATACAGTATGTTTTTTTCTATAAGTAAATGTATCATGTTTGCAATAAAATATTATATATGGTAAAACTATGCACTATATATTATTTATAATAGTAGTGCTATGAGTATATTAAACAATATATTCAAATTTCAGTTGTTTTGCAGTTGCGTTGCTTTTTTTTATTGCTTACGTCCATTTAGAACAAAAAGATTTTAGATATTTGTCAAGATGACAAATTATTATTTATATTATTTACAGAAACCTATCAATTTGATGTCCGCTATTCTTATATGGGTGACAAAATAATACATCATAAAATTTTCCAATTAGACATTGTGAATGCGTCCTTTGTGGGGTGTCGACGTATGTGTTAATAAAATCATGCTGTTTTGTTTCTGGACGGTTCTTCCCAGTGGAATTCATGTTTCGAAGCGGAAGCTTTACGACTGATATATATAATATTTTAATATATTTTGATGTATCTTTCATGAATAAATATATTTAAATTAAAAAAATAATTTTTCTTTGTTAATTTAAAAAAATCTTCTAATAAAATAAACTAATAAGTATTTTGTATTTTAAATCGCTCTTAACTTGTTCAGGCGTAGAATCTATAAAAAATTGCTTAGTTTTAATACTATTACTACTACTACTTTGTCTCAAAAAAGCAAAATCACTGGCAAACGAACAAAGCATTCCAGGAAATGAAGAAAAAATTGTGTCATGTTATATTTTTTTTTCATCGCGTCTAACAAAAATCTTTCAGTGAGTAGTTTCGAGTATAAAATTATGACAATTTGTTATCTCTGCAATTTTTGCAGTAATTTTGCACAATTTTTGTAGCAAAATACGTTTAGATAAGCTATATTTTAACTCAGAGCAACAAACTATTTTTTAAGAGGATAGAGCAAGAATAGGATAAAGCAAAATTGCTAATCTGTTATTTGATTTTGCATGGGTCGATTAAGTTAAAAGTTAAAAATGAAATACGCGTGGGTGAAATCTGAAATTTGCTAACTTTAGGCGCGCTCTTAAGTTAAGATTAATTAATTAAAAATTATACGTTAAATAATTTTATAATTCATTAAGTTTTTAATCTAAGTTGAGTGTAATTTGTAAAATATTTAACAGCAGTGCAATTCTGGAAGAACTCACTTCACATATCACTCTCGTAAAGGATTGAAAACCTAATGATGCGGGTACATATTTTATTTTAACTGTTATGATTATTCCATATGATGTCATCTATAATTTTCTGACATTTCACGATAGTGTTCAACCTTTATGAACCGTTTTATAAATGTGGCATAGATCACTACTTTAAGAAATATTACAAATAAGAAACTCGTATATAATATAGGTATGTAACTATGTAAAGTTATTTCCTTATCATATCTATATAAATATTGCCTATTTCTGTTTTGTTTCGTAAATGGTTATATTCGTTGTAAATAAATAACAAGATTATAAAAATGTAACAAGGATAAGATTGATTCTTTGTATCCATAAATAAGTAAGTTACAAATTTAGTCGTCTGTATGTATTCTTTACAGGCGCTAAAACGAATATATTTCATGTTCTAAACGTGACTTATATAAAGAGCGGTTTCAGTCGTTCAGTAAATTGTAACTCTCCCGAGTTTGAAATTTATTTTTCTATTAGCGTATATCTGAACCGAGACTCTGTTTCGCGTTAAGACAAATCCGATAATAAAATATATTTTAAATTATACTAACTCCGTAAGGCATTCTTACATTTTTGTCTTTGTTTTCAGTGCGTATATATTTAACGGACTGCCTCGTTGGTCTAGTGGCTAGATGTAATGCCGTTGGACCTTCGGGTCCTAGGTTGAAATCCCAGGTCAGACCAATTACAAAAGTTATTGAGTTTTTCTGTCAAAAATTCTCAATAGCAGCGCGGAGGCCGGAAGTTGGAAGTGTGTACACTTCTGTGCCTCGTAAAGCACGTAAAGCCGTTGGTCCAGCGTCTGAACTCTTACCGGTGTCGGGTTGCCGTGCCATCGGATTATGAGAGTTAGGGAATAGAGAGTATACCTGTGTTTGCGCACACACTTGTGCATTATTATGTCCGGCGCAGTTGGCTGTCAATACATAATTTATACTTTGTTGTTTAATATTATATTTAAAACAACAAAAAAGATTAAATTGACTTATAAATTCAAATTAATTAAATTCTATATCCATAAATAAAATATCATATTTAAATAACAAATTATTCGATAAAGATATAAAATGAAAACGTAGTTATTAAAATCATAAATGGTTCTGTTTATATTGACTTTCGTATAAATTTTATTAAAAGTTGAACTGATATTTAAAATATATTAATGTGCTTTATAATTGAACAGATAATACATCTTCTAATTGTATTAATAAAATACATCATTTTCTGCATTCTTCGTTAACAATTGTACCTAAAAAACTGTATAGAAAATTGTATTTAGCTAGATTGAAACTGATTGGTAATTCCTTAGAAACTAAGAATTATAAATAATCCAATAAAATAATTTTTCTTTTATGTATATTCTTTCATAAAGCATTATTATG
Source organism: Nymphalis urticae (assembly GCA_905147175.2). Classification (NCBI taxonomy): domain Eukaryota; kingdom Metazoa; phylum Arthropoda; class Insecta; order Lepidoptera; family Nymphalidae; genus Nymphalis; species Nymphalis urticae. Next base: position 8,004,736 of record LR989987.1, on the reverse strand, counting down.
AATTAGAGTCTGTTTTAAGACAAATCGATACTAATTACTTTTGGTCTTTACATTCGAAAGAAGAATACATAATATTCTATATCTACACACCCCATAAACAACATACATATTAGTAATATAAGCTGTAAATATATATATAGTATACGAAATCTTTAATATGTAGTTGAAAATAGAGTAGAATATATAGTCGTCATATTAATCATGACCTTTGTGCTTTTTTCGGTTCCGCACCTATCTAGGCCATGGCTTTCTATTTCCACAGAGTCGGCGAATTATGTAAAGATGTGTACAAAACAATCTTCGTAGTATGTATTAGTAGCAGTTTCTTGTTTGAAAAATTTTAATGACTAGGATTCTTAGCTGGTTAATTTGATTTCCATCATAGTTTCTGTTTCAAATTACTCACGACAGATATATTTCTTAAATTTTTTTCCTTATCTTATCTTTTGATTTTAGAATTCCATATACCTGCGTAAAATTGCGCGGTACAAATACTGATTATCCTTGGCTACACTAAAATCAATAACAAAAATAATACAAACATAAAACTCTATATTCATTTTTATTTAACAGAATGATTTTAGGGTTAACCCAAATAAATAAATAACTAAAAGTCTCTTCTAGTACTCATTAAAGAGCTTATTCTGTCCCTTTGCTTCACTGTGTTTTGCCCAAATTTTAACTAATAATCTTCGGTTGAGATAAATAGTTCGCCTAAATTTATTTTAAGTATGCCAACTCACGTTTTAGTTTTATAAAATGAACAGAATATTCTTATAGAAAGTCCTTTATTTGGCTTTGAAATTGATTTTCATATACGTTTTCACCTAATAAATAACATTTTCCTCTATCCTTCATTACCAGACGCCATTGTTTTCTCTACAAATCTCGTCGAAACTATTAAGCAATATTGATCAACGTGCAATTAACTTTATTTTTATTATTTAGTATTGTCGAAACTATGTAAAACCATTTAGCGTAAATTCACAGCTACCTATTACAATTGTATAATATTTTTACACCTTATCTTTCCTTTTTATCTAAAAAAATATTGGCAAAAAAGTGTGACGTCCTACAAAACCACTTAGACCACTTCACTACATATTATAAAACAAAATACTAAATGGATTTTTTAAGGTTATTAAAAATGGTGGTTGTAAAGAAACGCGGATTGAAGGTAAAAAATCTACCTCCAGTACAGACGTACGCCAGTACCCTTAAAAATTAATTATACTTCTACGAAAACACATGATCACATATGTACCTATTAAGAATCGTTGGTTAGTGGGTGTTTAATGAAACACTGATTTATCTGTTTTTGACATCGTTGATTAGACATTCGTAATAAGAACTAACAGTATTGTTTTACTAAACACTTCTAAACAAGACTTTTAGTTAAAGTCGAAAGTGTTTATCTAGTTTAACGTGGTCTCGCACAGCTTAATTAAAAATAAAAAATTAAAATATCTGGCAAACAATAACTGTTCAACGCTACAATAACTTCGATGTTGGTTACATTCGTGGTCACAGTATTGAACAAACTACGAACTTCGTTAAGCGGGTCTTCGAAACTACAAAGGTTGAAGACAAGAAGTCAAAAGTTAACGTTTAGTTTAAATACAGACTGCACCACAAAGTTATAATAATTTACTTGAAAATTATTAAAACGGTTTTATAGAATAAATAAAATACAAGATTATTTAGATGATATTATAACATAAAATATAAAATTGAAAAAAAAAAAATCGTATATTATTTTAAGCTTAAATAAAATATTAATACTTAGGAAGCAGTCTTATGTAACAACTCGTGATTGTGGTAATGGCTTAGTGTGAGTATGAGAGAGGAACTCATTAGTCATTAGCGAAAACAACAATGTCGCCAGTCACGGTAGAAACTCGAAACTAACAAACGTCGGTGTAGTCGCTACCTATAGATAATGCCTTCCGTTCAGACTAATGTAAAGTTTTAAGAGATTGACTTTTTACTCATCTAATTAGAGTATACTTATTATGTTATAAATAACTTTGTAAATATTATTTTGATAAGGATCATTATCAAGCTGTTGAATAGGTTTTTATATCATTTTAGAAATACAAATAAGTATCATTAATAGTTTAGTACATATAGTCAATTATTACTAAATATATTGCTTTATGTACCTTTGTATTTACTTAAGGAAATCACTGAAGTGCGAAATTGTAAAGGCAAAGGAAAACACCGAGTTGTTGCAAGGTTGTTCTACTTGTACTTGTGAAACAAATGTCATTACCAGAGTTAATTATTTTTAAAACGTTTAATAATATTTGACTTTAATTTAATTTAGCTTAATCTGTACATTTTTATCAATGCTAATGCAATTTTTTTTTAATATTTTATGATGAAAGTATAACTTTTTTTGTTCTGAACAGTTTTGACAAAAAATTGGACTGAAAGTTAGTGTTAGAACTGTGCGATTTTCCAGTGTGTTTCTTTAATCGCACGTAATGAATTGTATATAAGTAAAACACTTTAAATACTTGGAGATACTTATCTGAAATCCAACTCGAGCCTTAGTGGGTTAGTTAGGATTAACGTGTTCTCTTCGCAGAACAATTTTGCTTTTAAAGACATAATAGTTAAATGGAGGATTCTAAGTTCTAACTGCAGTGTATACTTTCTAAAAAATGTAAGTTAATAGTAACATCGCATGCTTATATTTTTATCAGATAATTGCTAGGAGCTATAAAATGCAGAAATGAGGCTGAAACTTTAAGAACGTCTTGCAAGTTCTAAAATGGAACTACGTGACATTGAAAGAATAACTTTCGTTGCATTATACATTAAACTTGCGCGTTAACGCGAGTTTTATTGGGAAAGTTCTGAGCAAAATTAGCTAAATCTCAACGGTCACTAACGAAACGTTTGAATTAATTTCGTCCCAACTCCTATAGTTATATTAATCTTATTCAATTATTTGTTCAACATTTATTTTACAATAAAATATTTCGATATGCTAAATTGTGTATATCTTATAAAAGATTAATGAAAATATATTTTGTGCCTTTTATTATCTACTAGCTGACCCGGTGAACTTTGTTCCACCTTAAAGGCAATATCACATTATCACATTTTTTTAATTTTTAACTTAGGGTAATTGTAAATAAAAAAGATATAATTATTCAATTATTCTTTATTTGCCATTTATTGTAGCACCTTGTGATAAACGATATTTTTTGTTTTTTCATTAGGCGCGAAAACAAATAACGCGGAAGGTCTTCCGACACGTGAACATGCCACATATAATTGGCCATGGGAAAAACATGAGTGTTCGAGATTAAGACCACAAACTTTCAACGATTGGCCTTGTGACTTATTTACAGTCATGGCGAATGCTAGACGGATCGGAAATTGAAGCCGTTTAAACTGAAATGGCATGTCGGTTGGGATCATCGGGATCCTCGGAATGAGAACTTCCTCACCTTTGAATTTTCCTTTGAGAATTGTGGCGTAAATCAAATTGTTCATCAATTTACTTACCACCAAACGTGTTCCGTTGCACAATTTTGGTTGGTTTAAGTTTCGAAGCATGATTACTATAGAACCAATCTTTAGTAAATTGTGCGGTGGTAAGCCAGGTACATCCAAGGAGTTTTAAAATTCAATGGGATAGTTGGTGGCATCATCTTCATTTGTTAGACAGTCAATAGATTTGAAAGAATGCAGTGTACCAATGATGTCATCCTGAATTATGTAATTTAAGTCATCTACATCTTTATTCTTAGCTGCCAAAATTGCTCGCTCACTCAACCATTCATTATTTTTGAGGTTAGTCATGATGTTTGGGAATACTTTGTTGATGAGTTCGTATTTTGATGAGACAAAGTTACAAAAATTCGGAGGAAATGAAATCAATCCGCTCGATTCGTCGACGGGTACTCGACCATTGCCGATAGTTAGCAATTGCTCAGAGAAATCTTCAGCAGATGTATCGTTCAGCAATGCAACTCTCATGTTTGTTGTTAGCTGAAGTTTCTTAACATAGCGCCATAGATTCGATGATTTAAGGCAAGCGTTTATTTCGTCAGCAGCAGTCGATCTGGGAATTACTGGCAATGTTTGGCGGAAATCACCAGACAGTAAAATCATTGCTCCTCCAAAACATCTCGAGTCATTACGTAGATCTTTCAACGTTCGGTTAAGTGCTTCCAATGCACGTTTGTGCGCCATTGTCCATTCGTCCCAGATGATGATCTTCGATTCTGATAAAACTTTGGCCGTAGCGGAGCGCTTTGTAATGTTGCATGTTGGTTCTTCAATAGATTGAAGATTTAACGGCAATTTTAATGCAGAATGTGCCGTACGACATCCTTCTAGCAATGTGGCTGCTATACCAGAAGAAGCAACTGCAACCGCAATGTTGGATCTTGCACGAACAGTGGCTAAAACTACTGACATGAGGAATGTCTTACCAGTTCCACCAGGGGCATCCAGGAAATATAAACCACCGTTTCCATCATCAATTGCGCGGGTATTGTAATGTGTCATATGAACGATGTGTTTCAGATATTTGTTGCATTTGTCCAGTATCGCGACGTTTAAGCACAATATCTCGTGATTCCAAATTTTCACCAACAATCAGAATGGCAACTTCATCTATTGTTGGAGCGTTAAATTTGCGTTCGTGTGTTCCAGATGGTCGTTTATCCGCTCTGATCACAACTTTGTAGTCATCATTTGGCATGCGCTCCAATGCACTCTTGAACAACCTGACCAACGCATGATGTTCTTGAAGCAGTTGTTGCAGATCTTGAAGAATTGCTCTTTTCGTTGCTGTATTGATCTCTTGACGTCGATCAAGTTGTTCCTCTGTGTTGCCCATGAAGTATATTTGTAAAAATTTATGCTGTCCATCATCGAGAGGTTGCAATGATCCAATTCGATGGTGAATCTGTCCTTGTATCTACAAAAAAAAAAACAGTTATTATTACTTTACAAACACTACAGGAATAAATACAATATGTTATTATTCTACTGTATTGTGTATAAGTACAAAAACAAATAAATACCTTGAATATTAATTTTAGCTTAAATAACACACGCGATTAAGTCCCGTAATACTAAAATCAATATGAGTGATAATCATGAAGGTTTAAATAAATATAAATACCTTGAATGTCGGATTAAATCCTCGTTCTTCAATAATGTCTGCCCCAAATGAGGTCATTTGGAAACAACTATTGTATTTTTGGGTGTTTACAAGAAAATGACGGGATTCGGGTGTTTCGCCACGAAGCAATGAATTTAATGGCTCAGGTGGCGGAGTCAATAATGGCAATTTCACTTTGCCATTAAGGCAGCACAATCCTGGCCGTTCTCCGGAAAACTTTAATGCGCCACAATACTCGCAAACAACGTCCATTGGCCCAATGCGAACGCTAGTATGCAAGCAGTAATCAGTCGTGCAATCGTATTGATACGCTGCCCGATTCAAATCAGTATTTGATGAATTTCTTCTTGTGCTTCGTAAATTATCTAGCTGTTGATCTTTGAGGTTTGCTCGACGATTTCGCATTGCCAACCGAGCCGTTTCACGGGCTGCCTCCCATTGCTCTTGTGAGTAAGAAGCACGTCGAGCCATACTAAGGCGGCGCTCTTCACGTGTATTTTCTTGCTCTTCTTCAGTGCTTTCATTCGCAATTTTTCGAATTACTCTTGCATTACGGCTTTGTCGAGAAAGATTTGATCGTCTTGGTCTCGGCATGGTATTTTTATTGATGATAAATGGCACAGCAATACGATATTAAAAAAAAATTAAATTAGAAGTTGAAGTTCGCTTTTCTTTCTTTTTATTAGAAACTTTAAACAGGCACAGAGTATTTATATTCCTTGTTTTATACGAATTAATCAACCGGCAAGACTTTTTTTTTAAATATTCTCAGCTGTCAGTGGCTTTTTGTTATATACTACTGGACTTTTTTAAAAATATGCTCAGCTGTCAGTTGCGTTTTGTTATTACCTTTTTAACAAATGAACCGCTGACTTATATTTTGACTGAGTTGTTTTGTTATTACATGTCAGTTGCGTTTTGTTATACCACATTTTATGTCACATCACACGGGAACGACGGGAACGGGATAAAAAGTATCCTATGTCCTTCTCCCAGTTCTTAGCTACCTCCCTACCAATTTTCAGTCAAATTGGTTCAGCCGTTCTTGAGTTATAAATAGTGTAACTAACACGACTTTCTTTTATATATATAGATTAAGTTGAATTAAAAATTAAAGATTGTCATTTGTTTTTGCCGTTGGTAAATCATTTATATATACATAAACGATTATATAAGGAAGATGTGGTCTATCGTTATCTCATTACAGACGTTTTAAGAATCTACAAATAATTGATACAAAATATATCTCTTTAGTATCTATTCCGTTGTTAGTATTGGCAGGTTTGCTTGTAAATCGAAAAAAAAAAACGTCAAAAAAATTATTTCTTTGTGATACTATCTATAGTATGATAGACCAACCAAGTATTACATATTACAAATCAAAGTGTTTTAATTTATATAGCAATAATATCAAAATCTAGGTCACACAGCGGCCGATAAAGTTTTCTCATAAACAATAGGCATACTTTATGGCTTGTTAATATCGGAAACACGCTAGCAACTCCCTTTCGATTTGGAAGCAATTGTGTTTCACAAGTTTAATGTTACAATAACTACTACTGTGTGTTTAACAAATGCTTAATACATTTGATAAAGATTATAATCATATGTAAACAGTACGTCCGCCTTCATTAATATCCTAAGCTGAGTATTATGCAACAAGTACTTAATGTTTCATAATTCATAATATGAAACTTTTTTTTGTAGTCATGTATTATTATATACCTTGTTAGCTAGTAGTTCACATAAAAAGTTTTTGAATCGTCACTATTTTAAGTCAACCATTACGGAAATCATCCTCTCGTGAGAAAAACGGAAAACAACTCGTGTAGGTTCTTTTTTAAAATAAATCAGATTTAAAATGTGGTTACTGTTTACAATTATTGTGGTTGGTCAGCCCTGGGCGAATAACAAACCCAGGGCGTAACTAGGTGAAGCAATATAGATTATATTAGATTTTAATACGAATATTAAAAAAAATATTCTAAAAAATAATGATTTTGTGATTTGTGAAATAGCTAATGAACTATACGTCATCACTTATAATATTCTCCTCTATATTAAGAGAGGGTAGGCCTTCCATTGAATTTTGTTTTGTCTGTCTCTAAATTTACAATGTTAATTTTATTATATACAACTTTTATTTTTCATTTTAGTTTATATTTTGTGATTCTGTTTTTCATAATAGTCAGTATTTTTTTCATATATCACCAATTTAAACAAAACTGTAATGAATTAATTATACACATAAACCTTCCTCATGAACCACTCCATTCATTGGTATGAAGATCCGCCAAGTAGTTTTGAGAGTATCGTGTTTCGACAGGACTCAGATGCGGAGAGGAGTCTTTGTTTTATAATATGTAATGATTAATTATTACTTATAAATTTATCCGCATACATATTGTCATAAGTTTTGTCATAAGACCGTCTTTATAACATAGTTTCTTATAATTCGTACTACAAATTTATTGTCTGGCACTGTGACTAATACGGGTGGGTGGATTGACCTTAATACAGCTTTAGAAGTAGCCACAAATATATTGTTAGACGACATCGGCGCCCTACTAAAGATTAATAAGGACCCATATACCTCAGGTAAAACGGTATTTATAATTAAATTTACATAGTACGTCGCACAATATTAGAATATTGCTACAACTGTGAATGTTAACAATGTATTGGGCGTTACTCTCTGCTATATTAGTAGTATATGTCCATATATGGAGTGTGTAGTTGTAGTGCATAATAGGGTAGTTTCAATAGAAAAACACTAAGTCTTGCTGTTTGGCGGTAGAATATGATGTGTGGGTGGGACCTACCTAGACGGGTATGTATAGAACCCTACCGGGGAGTGAATTAAACACCTTATAGCACAGCACAGCATAAAAAACAAAAGAAAGAAATATTGAAATCCACCTCCATGTAATACAAACAACAAGGAAGTGTAATACTTGTATATTGAATAACGATTTCGACTTTGACTGTTTATTCTTCCGACCACATATATATAAATATGCATGTATTTATATTAACGTAAAAATATATCGAATTACTTTCATTCTATACATGTCGAGTCTATCGCAATTTAAATTTAACGAATGTCGGTGCAGATGTTTGAGGGTTTATTTAAATCTTATTTATTTACGAGACTTCTATTGTATTCTTCTTGACGGGCCGGTTAGCGTGGAAGGGTGTGGGATCGATTCCCACCCAGGACAGACATTTGTGTGCATGAACATGTCTGTTTTTTCAGAGTGGGTATAATTATCTATATAAATATGTATTTACAAAAGAAAAGTAGTATATGTAGTATATCCGTTTCCATAGTAAAAGCTCTGCTTTGTTTGTGATCAGATGGCCGTGTGTGAATACTGTCCCAGGATATTATTATTATTACAATCATTCGTTATTCACATCATTATTCGACATATGAAACCGTTAAACAGTTATATATTTTTCCTAACAAAAAGATCATTAGGTGAACTCATCCGTAACTCTGGAAGCTGGCTTGAATACAATAGTTTCAACCAAACTTCCAAACAAGGGCGGGCTTTAGAAGTAACGTCGTAAATTAACAATCACATTAGAAAAGGCTTTGTTAACAAAGTTTTTGGGATAATTCGTATGTTCATTGCATGGAGTAAAAGATTTTATAGTTTATAGAAACAAGTAGAAAGAGAGCCATTATGATTAGAAACAAACAAATAAGATCATTGTAATATCAAATGATATCTGTCAAGTCGATGGAAATAATGTTAGTATATTTTCAATGAAATGAATATTTTCAATGAAATATTATATATAGAATAATATTATTATTATAGAATGTTGTTGCAATGAACAAAACAGGGTTTTTTGCTTGTCCCTCACACAACGTTATTAGATTGCATATCATCTATCATTACTGATATTTGTGTGAAGGTATTGTAAATTCTTATTAACAGATTAATTACGTAATCTTTTATACGGATCCGCGTTGGTGACACAAAAATAGTCAACTTTTCTTGAGCGGAGACGCTTTTCAATAGCCTACCCTTATTAACCCTCATAACATATGTGTAAAACATGTTTATATTTTACAAGCAGGAAAATTTTTGAGGTCGGTTTTTATTTGAAATACATGTAATTTATTAAAATAAAAATTAAATTGTTTCAAAAATACTTAAAAACTTCAACGGACTATAATACTAATTATTTTATACATCAATATTTTATTTATATTTTATAATTATATTATATATTCAAATATTAGGTCCATAAATGATGAATGATGAATATAAAGTAAATTTTATTTTTTTGTGAAATATATTTAATTAATCAAAGTATGCACCGTTGTTATCTTTACACTTTTGCCATCTCATAGGTAGTTCATTGATTCCTTTACTAATAAAACCATGTCAATTGATAGACTCTTTGAAGGCGGTTTGGACTGCCGCATCGGAGTTGAATTTTTTACCTTGTAAGAAGTTGTCCAAACTCCGGAAAAAATGGTAATCTATTGGAGCAAGGTCCGGGGAGTACGGTGGATGTCGCAGATATTCCAATGGTAGCTCATCTAACTTAGTGGTTGTTTGTTGTACAGTGTGTGTGCGTTGTCGTGAAGCAGCAGTGGCCTAGAGTGATTGACCAATCTCGGTGGTTTAGCAGCTAGTTCTTCCTTCATGGTTTGCAGTTGCTGACAATAGATATCTGCCGTATTCGTTTGGCTAGATTTTAGAAAGCTGTAGTGAACCACACCGGTGCTAGTCCACCAAACACTCACAAGTAACTTTTTCTGTCAATTTTCTTTAAGGGCATGATTTGGCTGGGTTTTTAGGGTTCAGTCATTGCGACGAGCGCTTTCGATTATCGTACAGTATACACTTTTCATCACAAGTAATGATTCGATTTAAAATCCTTTCATTATTGTGTCGGTTGAGCAAAGTAACACGGCAGTCGACGTGTGTTTGCAAGTTTGATTCACTCAATTCCTGAGGTATCCATCGTTCAAGTTTTCTTACTTACCCGATTTGCTTCAATTGGATTAATACAGTTTTATCACTTACCCGAAGCCTGCAGCTATCTCTGAAGTGCTTTGTGATGAATCCGCTTCCACAATAGCCTTTAATTCTTCATTTTCCACTTTGGTCTACGGCCGTCCACGGGGTTGGTTCTGAAAGTCGAAATTTCCAGAACGAAAACGTTGAAACCAAAAACGTACCAGGCTTTCTTTTGCGACACCAGCGCCGTACACATCATTAATTCTTCGAGCTGTTTCTGCAGCACTGGTACCACGGTAGAACTCTTACTCGTAAATATATCGATATTTCATGTTTTCCATCGTGCGGTAATAAGCGACGCCAAAGAAAAAAAATAATGAGGAAAAAACAAATGAATGACTATTTTCAAAATTCAAATGTACCAGCTAAATGAATTTATAAATTTTAATTTGGAATTCTTAACCAAAGAGGAGATATTTCAGATCAAAGTGGTTAGTACGACCAAACGATAATTTCATATGTAAGGACCTAATATTAAGGCAGAGATAATTAGTAAATATAGTACACCGTAGCAACCTGTAAATACCCTCTGCAATGTTTGGGCAATGTTCTCTCTTTTATATGTAAATATATATTTTTTATATATTTTTATATGTCTGCTTAAAGATAAGTATCAGGCACGTAAATCATGATTTACATTACCTCATTCTCCAAACTATGTTAATTATATATATCCGCACGGATAGTAGTTGAAATTACTCCTACAAGTTAGGTAAAATATACAAATGAACAATAACAGTGAGAAATAATTACTCCTAGATATTGTTTTTGCTGTCTGCCCCTTGGTCTAATGACTAATTTAAATGACTGTATATATTAGCTTCTTGGTTCAAAGCTTCAAAAATTTAAGATCAGGTCAGTAAAAACTACCAGATTTTTTGTTAATTTTTTATCACTCATCGCCATCGTAATCATCATAATCATATCGGCAAGAAGGAGGAGGGCAAACGCCAACTTATGAAACTGTGTCTGGGAAACCCGTAAAGACATTCCGATGTTATATGTAAATAACTATTGTTATTAATCTTAATCATAATAGTAGGGTAGGGAAATCAGTTATGTATTTATATGTTATATCTTTGTGCCGTCACCGTACCGTGAAACACTTGGACCTTGCAGTAATAGTGCAAAATCTTTAGAAAAACATATAAACCCCCTTATTATGCCCAGTGGTGAAAGAAAGGCTGGTTCGTTATTGCGACGGGAAAATTCTGCTAGTATTCTTGCCACCATTCCACACGGTCATGATTTGTGTAGTAGCTTATTTTGAATTGTCCATGCTTATTTAAATCCTCCATGTAAATAATTCTTGTATTCCTTTTTTATAGCAATTCTGTTTATAAGAGTGACGAGATAATAATTATATACAATGCAAAGTTTATCCTCAGTAATGCTTCTTACTAAGATATATCTCCAAAAGTAACTTGTTCGAACAGCTTAGTAATAGCATTGTCGAAGTTGCATAACTCCGAGTTGCTAGTTGTTTCGAACAACAATTTGTTAAGGGGTTAGTTTTATAATTATATAAAAATAATACTGAATTCGCTTTTTCAGAGCTATAAATATATGAAACAATTTAAATATTTCTCATGATAACTTAGCATTTATTACAATATTTGGAAATTGTCCAAATAGGTTAAAGTCCATTCACGGTAGACCAATTTGCAGATTAAATTGCGATGTGTGCTATTTAAGAGTACTTATAAATACAACTGTTTCATCTACATATATTCATATCGCAAAAGTTTATAATAGATATTTATTCGCTTGTTTATTTTTCTTTTGCGGATACATAAAATACTAATCCTATTAACGTAGGACGGCACTAATGCGCATTATTATCTGAAAAGGATCCATAACTGTAACATATCAAGTATTTGTACCGTTTACAGTAACAGTGGTCTGGTCAACCACTAATTGGTTGATTAGTGTTAACAGAATATAATAATAAAGTTATTTGTTTCATATGAACTAACGTATAGGTTAATTATACCATCCGTTTTAATTAAATTTAACGAAATAAGTTGTTATTTATTATTATGTTGTATTATGTATCAAATAATTTTATTTATGTCTTATATTCTATAAAATACGATTCTGTATAATACTTTTTTCGGTGTTAATTGTGCTATGTTGAAACGTAAACATTATAATTGTTTTTACATTGAAATTGAATAATTATAATAACAATCCCTTTCCAAAATTTATATATTTAGAAATTCCTGTCACCTTAATTATGGTATTGAAGTATTCTATTTTTAAAACAATGCATCGGACATAAAATTGTTAATATTATAGGGATATTAGGTTTACCTACTCGCGTTTTGAGTGAAGCTTAAAGTTTCGTTATTAGTACATAAATAGACGATTACATTATTTAATGAATATAATAAATATCAACATAGTGGTGATGATATCTATTACATAAACATAGAATTATAAGAAGGTTGAGTTAGCTTATAACAAGGGTTGAGCAATGAATTACTTGTAATTGAAATACGTATTTAAAATTATTGTATTTAATATTTTTTCAGTTATTACCTAAAAATGTTATTGCAATTGGAATTTCAAATACCTAACTCTGAGGTACTTTGTAATTAGTATTTAAAATACTTATAGCATCAAAATACATTTTAAAAACTTTCTAACTTTCACAACTTTTAGCAAAATGGAGACTCGGAAATAACAAAACTTTACGATTTATTTTTGGATGAATAAGATATAACCGCAATAAAACAAACAGAATTGGAGAAAAATAGTGATTGTTTATTGATATAATAAACTTTTATGGATTATTGTGTGTAGCATCTGCCTGGCTAATTTACCAGATTTGCAAATGTAATTATTTAAGATATTTGCTTGCACGGTGCAAGAAAAATAACTGTTAATGTGCGGCAGTGAAGCGGGGATGAAATTTCGGAGTAAGTTTACATTTTTTTACCTAAATCTAATCTCAATTTTTAGAAATTCTGTTTTCACGTGCTATTATGCGGTTTGATCAAAGTTGTTTCTCCGATATGTTACGACAAAGCGCTTACAATAAATGAGATGTAATTATTACAAATATTTTAATGAAATTAAGTGTAACCACGTAAATAAAGTATTCAAAACAGCTAAGCGCAGAGATTGAGTAGGATCTCCAAAATTAATGACATTGTGGTCATGGACAATGTGGGTTATTAATATTATTATTTACTCGTAGCATAAGATTCACATTAACATCTTCAAACGCAATTATCACTAGCATATAATCGTTAAAAGCGGCAGAAAAAGGTTTTATTAACCTAATAACACTCAGTACAATCACTTTTGTAAAGAGAACAAGATAAGATCAACAGCTCGCGAAGTGCAGCCCAGAGATGAACATAAAACTTTAATGAGTTTCGCCTATCTTGTTATCTTAAGCTAGGTTCTGCAGAGTTTTCCTATGTTTTGTTTCGGAACCTCACTGTAACCTTATACTTAAATAGTAAATCTATAAACACTGAGTACAAAATGGCAATCCATAATATTAAAATATAATTTGATTATAAAATTGGTTATCTTATCTTAAATAAAAAAAAAAGAGTTAGTATATAAATTAAGAAAAGCAGAGCAATTCGGCCATTTGATGGTAAATTATCACAATTACCCAGAGTACTACGAGTCTCTCGTATTGTAAGAACTTCTCCACTTCTCAACTAGAGTTTCGAACCCTTGATGATGCCTTGTACCAGTTATTTTTTTTATTTTTATTTGTAACAATATTTTGATGTTTGGTGGTAGAATAACTAAAGGGCTGAGGACAAGGTACACTGTACAGTATACCACCTTAAAAAAATTGCATGAACCAATACCACTATTCCAAAATCCACGTAATTTATTAAACTAAAAAAATAACAGTGTTAATCTTTATATTACTTTTATTAGGTTTAGTATTGACAATCTACCATCTGTTTTGAATACTTATCTCCTTAATAAGACTATAACATTGACTGACACACACACAGCTAACACCGCGATCAAGCTTTAAGTTGTAGAAGCAACATTTCTGTATACTATAGGTAAACTAAAATTTTCTTCTCTACCATATTATATCAAAGTTTAAAACATTAAAAACTCTGTCAGATTTCCCAGTAAAGACAAAATACAATAAAGTAGCGAAAGCATAAACCGTGTCTGTCCAATATGCATTAAAAAAACGTTTACGATAAATATTCCTTTAATAATTAAAAAAAAAAAAAAACAGATAAACAAAACCCAAATTATCGGAAACATCTTATGCACGTTTATTGTATACTGTAATAGATTAGCCCAGTGAAAAAATCACAAAAGTGGGTCGTGTAGTTTTTGAAAAATTGCATACTTACATTTGTGGGAAGCTGAGAGAGGAGGTGGACCTGGCGAAGCCCCGATAACGTGACAAGGAACGAGATAGATTTTATCATTTCGAATAAAAGGCACATATTTAGAGATGTCTCAGTGATCAACAGGTTTAATACCGGAAGTGATCACCGCTTGGTTCGAGGCACTCTAGATATCGACTTTAAAGCTGAAAGATCGCGAATGATGAGGTCTACTCTCCGACCTACCATGCTCCAAGCTGCTCAAGGTGCCGAAAAGTTCCAAATGGAACTTCAAAATCAATTTACCGCGTTGGAAACCGTAAGCAGTATTGATGAGATAACCGACACGCTGGTCAAAATACTGCAAAACACATCCCGCAAGTGTTTTCCGCCACAGAAAAGAGACAACGCACCAAAACTCTCTGCTGAGACACTCGAGCTCATGAGGAAACGACGAGAACTACCATCGTTTTTGTCAGATAAGGCCTTAAACCGAAAAATAAAAACGCTGACGCGACGCGATCTCCGATGCTCCAATACCCGTGCCATCAAGGCTGCGATTGAGCAAAATCGGGGATCGAAAGTGTTCGCTCGCAAGTTTGGGAGGCCGCGTCTGACAAAACTTAAAACTGAAAATGGTGGGGTCGTTACCTCTAGGCCTGAGATTGTCGGAGAAGTAGAGAGGTTTTATGGGCAGTTGTTCTCTTCAAGATCGGACAAACCTGTGGGAATCAGTCCTGATGACCAGCGCGCCCCTCTTACGCGCCATTACTCCGAGGAGCTCCCGGTCGTTGACCAAGGCGAGATTAGGGCGGCTCTAGAACAGCTTAAAAACAACAAAGCTCCGGGAGATGACGGAATCACAACAGAGTTGCTTAAGGCAGGCGGGACTCCGGTCCTGAAAGAGCTAGCAAGCCTCTTTAATTCCGTCATCCAACATGGCAAGACCCCGGAAACGTGGAGCGGGAGTGAGGTGGTACTTTTTTTCAAGAAAGGTGATAAAACCCTCTTGAAAAACTACAGACCAATCTCTCTCCTGAGTCACGTGTATAAGCTGTTCTCAAGAGTCGTCACGAACCGTCTCGCCAGACGACTTGACGAGTTCCAGCCCCCAGAGCAAGCCGGCTTTCGATCAGGCTACAGCACCGTGGACCACATTCATACTGTTCGGCAGATTGTGCAGAAGACCGAAGAGAACAATCAGCCACTGTGTATGGCATTTGTGGACTACGAGAAAGCCTTCGACTCCATCGAAACCTGGGCAGTGCTCGACTCATTGCAGAGATGTCATATCGACTGGAGATACATCGAGGTACTGAGGTGTCTATACAACGCCGCTACAATGACTGTCCACATCCAGGACTGTAAGACGAAGGCGATCCAACTGCGCAGAGGGGTGAGACAGGGGGATGTAATATCTCCGAAACTGTTCACCAACGCGTTGGAAGACGTGTTCAAGACGCTGGATTGGACTGGATGTGGAGTCAATGTAAACGGCGAGTACATCTCACACCTTCGATTTGCCGATGATATCGTCATCATAGCGGAGTCGCTGGAACAACTAACCAGAATGCTGCGTAGCCTTAGTGAATCTTCCCGGCGTGTCGGTCTCGGTATGAACTTGGACAAGACCAAGGTCATGTTCAATAGGCATGTTGTGCCGGGACCGATATACGTCGAAGGGAAACCTCTCGAAGTTGTTAGGGAATATACCTACCTAGGACAGGTTATACAAGTCGGTAGGAACAACTTCGAGAAGGAAGCCGATCGAAGAATTCGCTTGGGATGGGCAGCATTTGGCAACCTTCGTCAAGTCCTCACGTCGTCCATACCGCAATGTTTGAAGACGAAAGTCTTCAATCAATGCGTCTTACCTGCCATGACATACGGTGCCGAAACGTGGACACTAACTGCGGGACTAGTCCACAAATTCAAAGTCGCTCAGCGTGCTATGGAGCGAGCTATGCTCGGAGTATCTTTGAAGGATAAGATCAGAAATGAGATTATCCGGAAAAGAACCGGAGTCACCGACATAGCTTGCAAAATTAGTAGGCTGAAGTGGCAGTGGGCTGGTCACGTATGTCGTAGGACCGATGGCCGTTGGAGCAGACGAGTCTTAGAGTGGAGACCGCGGATCGGCAAACGCAGCGTAGGGCGCCCTCCAGCCAGGTGGACCGATGACCTTAAGAAGGTGGCGGGCACCGACTGGATGCGGAAGGCGGAGGACAGGGAGCTCTGGCGCACCTTGGGAGAGGCCTATGTTCAGCAGTGGACAAAATATTGATTGGCTGTTTTGATTGATTGATTGATTGATTGAGAACCCTACTTTTTTAAAGTCAGATAATAAATTAAAGTTGCGCAACCGAAATGTGACCACAGTTCGTGTTCGTAAATATAAGGAGGTTTCAAAAATATTTTATTTATTTATTTACAAACATCAATTATATTTAAACAATTTAATTCAAACTAACATTTAAAAATGGTTGAGATACAACGACTCGGTTGAAAGACAAAAAATAATAATTAAAAGCTCCTATTATCTGATCGCATTTTATTGTCAAGGAGTTAAGCTTTTTTTTCATCTTACAAACAAGGGAAAACTTCAAGGGGAATTAAAATAAATTAGGCTATTCTTTTAAGAGCAACAGAAAATGTCGTTAGACAAAGTTTTATTTTACAAAATAATTCAAGAATCTGAACCAAAATCTAACAATACCATTATGTTAGATCTGGAAAATGAAACGATAAAAATATACTGTTTCAAGCGAATTATTTTAATATGCGAAGAATGAATACGACCGCTTGAATAAATATTTATATTAGAAGAATGTCGAATATTATTTTTTTATGTAAATGTTGTCAAGAAACGTCAACCCGTGTCTATGGACAAACATCTCATACAATAACATAAGCATATGTTTATATAAAATATATAATTTTAATAGAACAGAACAAATTAATACAAACATTCAGACAAACACTTGTTTTTTTTTCTTTGGTATTACAACGTTTTTGTAAATATACTTTAAAGGGGATGATTATGTAAGAAAATGAATAAAAAATGTATACTTAATAATAATAATAATTACAAATAATAAATACTTATGAAATATTAGTAATATTAAATATATACATTATCGTCGGTCGCTGTTGCCGTTGTTGAAAAATAATATGTTTCTGTTTGTTAATCAAATATGTATTTAATATCTAAGAAAAAGATGCAATTATAATTTTTTCATGGTAGAATCATACTATATTTAAGTTTTGTAAAAAAATATATTGTATCGCTTATATTACGATGAAGTGTGTAATTAATTAAATTGAATATTATTTTAGCGCTCTGGCATTAGACCCAGTTTTTGTACCAATTACAATAATTTGGTCTTTTATACCTAGTAATTGTTACTGGTATATTTAAGACACAGTCGCTGTTACATATAGAATCACGATGTTGAATGACTCGTTTTATCGTAAAAATGCATAAATGAATATTAAGTAATTAAATTTCCCATAATAAAACTTATAATAAAGTAGTTCCATTGTTGTACGGATGGAAAATTTAAAATGGAAAACAGGAATTGGTACTGGCAGCGCTCGTTTTGTTCAGGGATGAGCGGTTTCGCTTTGTCCGATGTCAGGGCAAGATGCAGGTAAACTTCAACAATTTACTATGTACGTCACAACTTGCTGAGTTATTTATATTCCATGAAAATAGTGTAGATTTAGAAGTATAGTTTCTAAAGTAACTAACTTTGCGTATTGATTTTGATCTTTGTTCTGATTATATATAACTTATTGTTCTGATTTTGAAGCCACACTTATCAGTTCAGATTTATGTGTGTCAACAATGTTTTAAGAAACAAGTTTTAAAATTTCATACTTTCGATAAGTTTGATTTAGTATTCGATACTATATAAAACAAAGCCGAAAGCCTAACCTCAATTGGTGCGAGAGCCCATTTAACTTTTTTCATTATATCGCTACCATTGGCGCATATGTGTTGAATGCAGAATGGGTTCTTCTATAACTTGTAGGTTATAATTGCTATAATAGTAATATTAGTTATGAAAATTCCTAGTAACTTCTAGCACATATATGATCCTAGTTATACTATAAATATTGATAAAACTATCTTTTATGTACATTAACTTTTAAACTATACAATTCATACAATAATATTAATTAAACGTACATTCTGCGGCGTGGATTTATATAATTGCGTAATTAAAATACATAATTATTGGAAGTATTTATTGTCTCTTTGCCTTTTGTTTATGAATATATAACATAACTATATATATTGAATAATACTACTTATTACAGTCGGCACTCAATGTTATAAAGCGTGCTTTTTTATCGAATGAAAATGAAGGTATACAGATGGACGAGCTTATGAGCCACCTGATGGTAAGTGTTCATTAACGTCCATAGATATTAAAATTGTAAGAAATGTTAACCATCGCTTACATCGCCAATGTGCCGCCAACCTTGGGAACTAAGATGTTATGTTCCTTGTATTACACTGGCTCACTCACCCTTCAAACCGGAACACAACAATACCAAGTACTGTTGTTTGGCGATAGAATATCTGATGAGTGGGTGGTACCTACCCAGACGAGCTTGCACAAAGCCAAACCACCTGTGCTTCAATAAAACTGCAAATCTATAAAATCTGGCCCAATTTTAACTAAACAAAATAACCGTAACAGCCTGTGAATATCCCATTGCTGGGCTAAAGGCCACCTCTCCCTTTTTGAGCAGAAGGTTTAGAGCTTATTCCACCACGCTGCTCCAATGCGGGTTGGTAGAATACACATGTGGCAGAATTTCAGTGAAATCAGATACATGCTGCTTTTCTCACGATGTTTTCCTTCACCGTAAAGCACGAGATGAATTATAATTACAAATACAATAATCACAAACAAAATAAATTTGTAGTAAATATTGCATTCAAAATATTTTTTTTTCTTTTCAATATTTGCCGGGAGGGCAAATGACTCTACTCTCTACTGATACCGGTAAGTGGTAGTAGAGTTCAAACGCGACGACAGCCAGTACAGTCAGGAAGAATGTTCTGCACTAGCTGCCCCCGCCTTGCCGGCCCGCAAAATGCCTCTTCACGCCTCGTTTGAAGGAACCCGGGTTGTAAGAGGAGGGGAACACGTGAGCTGGTAAGGAATTCCATTTTTTGGAAGTGCGACAAAGAAAGGTTGGCAAATTTCCTTGTGCGCGATGGAATTGATGTCATAGTTAGGCAGTGACATCGAGAGCCAGCACGAGTAGACTTATGAAGGAAGGGGGAAGCAGGAATTAGAGAGAATGATCCCATGAATGATGAATGATCGGAGCACTCGCCGTGATACAGTCGATAGAAAGCGCTCAGCGCTGCTATCTCTCGCATTATACATATTGCATTCCGAACATCATTTTTATTGTTTCATCCCTAAAATAAATTCTTTTGAAGTTTTATATAAAATATTTGTAGATATAAGTTTTTTTCTATCCCGTGCACTGTCGTGTGCATGTGTAAATCTTATTTATTATTAATATTATTGAACATCTGCATGTAATTAAACTAACCCCTTTCATTGGGTGAGTTATATTTATTACTGGGCCAGTCTTGCTGGCCGAATGATACTATATACTATCAGATGGCCAAAGTGCTTTTAAGATAAGATATCTAATTTTATTATGATCAAATTAGCTTTTAAAGTATATTGTATTGAATTTTACCCCAAATTAACGAAAATTAAACAAATATATTTATTTATGTAATTGAAATTGATCAGGTGAACTCATCTTTGAAAGTGGTATAAATCAATGGATGTTTGTTAAATTATTAGTTATACATCGAACTAATGTATTTATCTAAAATAGTAGCTACAGTAAACAAATACGAATTATGTATTTTTTTTATTTTAGGAAGGTTGGCGTCTATATGTAAAGTCCATATGTATGAAAAGAAGAAGAAAAATAAACTGCAATATGTGTATCAACACAATAGGAATAAGCCATAAATGTTGTCTTCTAAAGGTGGGGGGGGGCACATATTAAAATTATTAATCTTAATTCCTGATTGCGAAAACAATAATTTAAATGTATGTTCCGAATTAGAGAGGCCATAAACTTCTAGAAAGCGAGGCTAATTAATTTGAATTTTATCGGACACAGTTAAAATGTTTCATTCCCTTGGTACTTTTGTACTTAATCCATTAAGCGTCTAGGTTTCACTTGGAGCGCAATTTCTTATTAGATCCATATCTGAGTAATATAATTACAATATACTGTAAGGGCTTTGTACTTAAATTATAACTAGGCAAAGTTTTATTTTCCATCTACGGCCTAGTCTGAGCGTCCTTGTTTAACTTTTTCTTTGATATTCACAACTATTTCGTTGCAACAATAACAACACATTGCGAGCATTAATTGTTATAAGTAAAAGTAAAAGCATCAGTACGAAGAAAGTAATATCTTTTAAAAAGTATTCAAGTTATGTGGTTATTAAAATGTATCTTATTTTAGCCGACTATGAAAAATAGGGAGATATGAAATATCAATCAATTTACCATTTTTGTTGTTTGGTAATGACGAAGCTAACATATATAAGTCAGTTCTGTACCTGTATCTTTGTTTTAGTGTTATCAAAAAAATGCCTTTATGGGTATAAGATAGTATATGGGTTACTATCAGGGATCCCCATATCCGTGATAGTAATTGACGTTGTAGGGAATGGTTAACATTTCAGACATCTCCTAAGGGCAAAGGGCGGTGGTGACCATCAGGTGGCCCATTCCATCTGCCTATGTATAATATAAAATAAAAATATCTTAATAGGTCTGGTTAAGAGACAGATTGAGTTGTCAACTCCGGCTTGTGTAATACTTACCAAGCCAAAGACATATTATTGACATATGTAATTTTGAATTGAATAAAAAACGTTAAATTGTTATCACAACCAAAGTATTACATTACACTATATTTCGGTGACAATCGTATGTATGTTTATGAACCGAGTTTTGCTAAGGGATAGCTCCATGTTGCCCGAATAGAGTGATCAATGCAACATTCTACAGAGAACAACCATACGACAGAAAAAACGCGCTTATAAGAATTCAGCTTTAAACTTTTTCAACAATCGAAATACAATTTCTATAAAATTACTCAAATACGGTATCATTCTAATCAAAACATTCTGAAACAAGAAAACAAACACTTTCGTATGTAATGTGCAGTTCGAATGTAGAAACCGAACTTCCATGGGCAATATTATGGCAGCATTCTTATTATAGCAGAGTGTTAAATTGAAATAATGTGATTGCTTGGTGAATCTACATATGTATGTACATATTATGTTCGCTACAATACTTTTAATTACTTCACTATTAATCAAACGGAGCCACGGAGAAGCATGGCCGAGCTCAGCTTGTGTTTTCTAAATACTTGATAGTGCATTTTGCATAGCTTCCGTCAAATATATTGAATTATATTTCTACAGGCAAATTAAACGACATATATTTCATAAAAAAATACTATTTATTAGACATATGTATATCACTAGTCCTTTTCGGGATTATTTTGCAACTTTATTGATAATTATTTAAAATATTATCATTAATTTACATTTTATCGCGATTTTCTATTTGAATTGTATAATTATCTACGTGTTTCAACATAATATTAAAAGAAATACGAAGTGGATTATTTTTGTCGTATGTGAAGTTTGTGGCTGGAGTGAAACGGTAATGTCGTAAGAGTGTCACCAAGGTTGTTGTTAGTGACAGCATCGCATATTGTTGACCTGAAAATTAATTAGCTGTTTATTTCGATGATTATTCAACTAAATGTATAATTATGAAGTATATTTATGAGTTGTTATCGTAGGTATTTTCTTACCAATACAGTTCCTTCGGCCATGACTGAATGGCACAAAAGCTTTTGGTATTTGTCCAGACATAAAACGATCGGGATTAAAAACATCCACATCTTCGCCCCAGTCCTGAGGATTGTGGTGTATGCCCCAGATATTAATAAGTGCTATAGTATCTTTAGGTAAAGTTATGCCAGAAGCTGGAAAAAAATGGTTATTATTTTAAATTGGATAAATAAGATGATGTGTACCGTAAATTGCTAATTAAGAGTGCGCCTAAACCTAAGAAAATTTCCGATATTTCGTTTCCTGCACACTCCTTTATGACACGCGATCTTATTTCTGTGCTTTTTTATATAAAACGACCAGTAGTATAGTATTTAATTTTTTTTTCATATTGCACAAATTTTGCATTTTATTAACTATAATATGATAATAGAAAGCGCTGTAAAATAAAATTCGCAGTCTCCTGGTTTCAACAGAAGAACAACCGCCTATTTAGTTTCTTCTAAAAAAAAAAAGTTAATACGATTGAAATTTTAATCGGCGTTACCATCGTACCACACATTATAATAATATAAATTGGTAGCCAATTAATATTGGAATGATGAAACGTTCAATTAATTAAATGAATAAAAAAATATTAAAACAAAACAAAGAAACTATATTGTTGTAGTCTGCATGCAAGTAATATATATTTGTATATAATCTTTATTGTATATATATTTGTATAATCTACATTTCTCCTAGAATGAAATAAATGATATTGTGAAACTTTATACATAGTTTTATTAATGATCACTTCGCTTTTAATTTGATGGCTAAGTAAATAATCAATCAACCAAAAAATCAAGTAAGCTCTTGCGAGCAGTTTTGAATTCGCGTTTACAAGATTAAATTTATTTTAAAGGTACCATCGGCTTCATGTAAATTCTACAGAAAAGAACTAGCAAGAAGCTTGGCAGTTACTCTTTTCCGACTTTTAAGTTATGTTCCGGTTTGAAGGGTGAGTAAACCAGTGTACAGGAACAATTGATACTTTACTTATTTCCCAAGCTCGGTGCATTGGTGATGTAAGGGATGTCTAAAATTTCTTACAATATCAATATCTATGAGCACTTAGCATCAGGGGGCTCACTTTCTAGTCTGCCTAACTAATACATAAAAATGGAAATCAATTATTAAATGAAATACTTCTATAATATAATTCCTTATCGAGTAATACGCCTTATTAATCAAAGTATTTTTAACCTGACATTTAAATTTATTAATTGGAAAAGCTAAAAAGTATTTCAAAATATTTACTATAGAAGCAACAGATTACTATAATGCTAATTATACTCGTACATACCTCTTTTTAATGCTGGAAAAACGCATTACGCGTTTCCCCCACACAAATGATAGCGCTGTTGTTTTATATAAATTAATTATTTGCGGTTAAAACTATATTATTTGCACCAAAACTACTTTGATTCAAGGAAAATGTATTGTTCACATCGTTTTTTATTCTGTACACTTTAAAAAGTAATGAGTAATCATAAATACCTATAATAATTTTATATTTTAGTCCTTAATAATTTATCAACTACAGAAAAACCGAAATACCCCATTTTTCACTAGGGTTTTAATATTAATAGTTGTAAATACTTTTACAATATTTACTTTAATTACTGGCTTAAGTCATGTAGCTACTTTAATGTTTTTAATGGTATTATGGTGATACTTTAGTAGGTACTTTATCAAAAAATCATTCAAATACATTTGCAACTTTTAATTCCGACATCATATATTTATTATTTTTATTTAATTCGACTCGGATCCGACACGGCTCACAATTAATTGCAATGCAATTAATTGTGAGCCGTGTTAATGAGTGCAGTGAAAACGCTGGTCTGAGGATGAACATATCAAAAACGAAGATCATGGTATTGTCTAAACACAGCTTCGATGACATTGCTATCATTGTAGCAGGCCAAAAAATTGAGAGAGTGCGCAAGTACAAATATCTAGGGACATGGCTTAATGACACTTGGAGCTGTGAACAGGAGGTAAAGACTCGCATTGAAATAGCTCGAAGTGCCTTCTGCACGTTAAAAAAAGTACTCTGCAATCGCAGACTTAAGATCCCTGTGCGCATACGACTCCTACATTGTTACATCTGGCCTATACTTCTTTACGGATGCGAGGCGTGGACAATTAAAGAAGACCTCAAAAAACGTATAGAAGCTTTCGAGATGTGGGCATATAGACGTATGTTGGCCATAAGTTGGACTCAAAAGGTCTCGAACGTGGAAGTTCTGCGACGCGTCAACCAAAACCGGCAACTTTTGGAGACTGTCAAGAAGAGAAAAATTGCATATCTCGGACACGTGCTTAGGCATGAAAGATATGAACTTTTGCAACTCATCATGATGGGAAAAGTTGCCGGAAGGAGAGCTGTTGGGCGCAGAAAAAAGTCTTGGCTGTGCAACGTGGCTGTGTGGAATTGCGAGTGCTGCCGATCTCTTTCGCCTCGCGAAGAATAAGAAGGACTATTCCAAGCTGACTGCCAACCTTCGCTAGTCGGAGTGGCACTCGAAGAAGAAGAATTTAATTCGATTTTTGATGCTTCTTTATTAGGCTTCCCCCACAAACAGCCTTATACGTTAAATTTATGATTTAATTTTTATGTATATACACAATGTGTATATGCACAAATGCATACAAGTTTTTAATACCGCTTGACATATTATAAAAAAGTTCTTACCTGATACTATTACTTCGTACTATGTAATTCATACAATTTAAATATACTTTTTGAATGTCAATAGTAACTCAACCACTAAACGTCAATATTACGTCTCTATAAAACATGTTTGTTTTAAATACTTACGAAGTTTTAAATCCTCTATACAATCTCGAACAATAAAGGGAACCGGTGGATAAAGTCTTAATGTTTCATTTATAACTGCTTTCGTATACTTTAATTTAAGCAAATCTTCCATCTGAAGAGGATTATCGGAATCACCAATAACTTCTTGTATTCTGAAATTTATTATTTGTATGAAAAATGTGAAGTCGATAATTTCATCAGAAGATCCAGCCTTAATTTAAATTATGAAAAGATAAAATAATAATTGTGTCTTGCCTCAATCAATTGAGATAAACGATATAATAAATCGATACTTTACAAGAAAAAAAATGCTACATATTAAATATTTTTAATATCTTGGTCTAATTAGTAAATATTCCCACCAAAGAAGGGGCGGTACTGTACTGTTCGTCAGTTTCGATTAATATATTTAATGAACTTATAAAAACTGTGCTCTGCGCATAAGTATGTTTTTTATAATCAATCGCGTTGCAAGTCTCTCCACATTATGTATGAGAATGGCGGTGAGTATTGAGTCTAAGAGTTTTATTTTGAGAGCAAGTGACTGCCTAAAAAGATTGACTAATCGAACATTACTTTTAAATCTTAAAATAAACTCCATTAGGGAAAAAAGATAATGCATACTCCTTGTAAACTCTTTCTTGAATATCAGTATGTTGGGACAACAATAAAATTGTTGTGGAAATTCCAGCAGCTGAGGTATCAGTACCAGCTACTAGAAGTACAAGTGCTTCTTCCCGTAATTCTTCATGCGTAAACGCATCAGCCTTAGAGTTTTCTATCATTAATTCTATTAATGACTTTAATTGCTTTGTATGTATTGCTGAAAAAAATATGGTTTTTGTTGTTATTGCTTGATATCAAAAAGAATATAACATACTTCTGTATATGTCTGTATGTACGCTCGTAATGACGTCTGCTGCCGGCGTCTCCGAAACTTGGAGGTACCCGATTTTTCGGTAATGTGGTGCGTATCGGATACAGGTTTGGAGCAGATTGTATACGCCTGCGTCTATAGGTCGCACAAAGGTGACCGACTGCTCAAATGGTATTTCTGGGGGATTTCAACGCTCACCACCAAGATTGGCTGTTCCCATACCAGAACACCGACCACGCCAGGAGAGAGCTCAAACGCTGCTCAAATTCGCAATATCCCTAAACCTTTCTCAGCTGGTACATGAAGCAACTCGGGTACCGGACGTGGACAGTCATACACCTAATTGTCTGGACCTTCTGCTGACTACCAACCCTGACCGGTTTTCAGTGTCAGTCAGTCAGCTCCCTTGGGCACTTCTGATCATTGTGTGATCAGGTCGGTCTTCAACTTCCACCCTCTGGACTCCAGTCCCACTGGAACGAGACGGGTGTGGCGATACAAGTCGGCAGACTGGGACGAGATGCGACACTTTTTTGCATCCTACCCTTGGAGGCAGATATGCTTCTCTTCCACTGATCCGTCG
Organism: Nymphalis urticae; assembly: GCA_905147175.2. Lineage (NCBI taxonomy): Eukaryota > Metazoa > Arthropoda > Insecta > Lepidoptera > Nymphalidae > Nymphalis > Nymphalis urticae. Next base: position 7,978,021 of record LR989987.1, on the reverse strand, counting down.
AGCTGCGAACAAGCCATATCTGAAGTGATATGTCAGGCTATGGAGTTCTTTATTCCATATGCTGACGTATTACTGGATGGCAAGATCCCTAGGTGGTACAACGCTGTGCGCCGCAGCTGAGGCCCGTAAAAACTCAGCGTTTGTAGCGTGGGCAGCAGCCCGCACCACCAAAGCTCCGGACATTGCGACTAAGAAGAGAGCCTTTAACTCTGCTGCCAAGTCCTACAAGAAGGTTCTCAAGAAGGCTCGTTTCAACCGAACTAGACGTCTTGGAGCCAAATTAGCTTTCTACCCCCGTGGTAGTAAAGCATTCTGGTCTCTGTCCAAGTCGGTTGACACAAACTTCTGTCGTCCATCGCTGCCTCCACTGCTGAAGCCTGACGGATCCTTGGCCTTTACGGCAACAGAAAAGGCTAACTTATTAGCAGCCCTGTTTGCCGAAAATTCGCGTCTCGATGCAGGAAGTGCCTCACCGCCAAATATATCACCTTGCGACTCAATGATGCCAGAGATACGAATTCGCCAAAGACAGGTCCTAAAAATTCTGTGCACCTTGAACGTGAATAAGGCCAGTGGCCCTGATGGGATTCCAGCAATAGTCCTGAGGAATTGTGCACCTGAGTTGTCCCCTGTTTTAACACGCTTGTACCGCCTCTCTCTTAAATCCGCTCAAGTCCCTAAAGCCTGGAAGATTGCCAACGTACAACCGTACCGACCCGGCCAACTACCGACCCATAGCAATCACCTCCATATTTTGCAAAGGTTTGGAGCGTGTATTGAATAACAAACTCCAGGCGTACCTCGAAGAAAACGATCTCCTATCGGACCAGGAGTACGGCTTTCGTACTTTGTACGGGATATCTGTTGGCCTTTGCAACTGGATATCAGATTTCCTTAGTGGACGATCGTTTCGAGTTGTCCTAGATGGCTTCTCGTCTGATCTAATGGCGATTGATGCCGGTGTTCCTCAGGGTTCAATTCTCTCCGCCACACTCTTCCTGCTGCATATAAACGATCTGCTGAAACCCGGTATCTTTGGGTACGCAGACGACAGCACTGTCACTGAGAGATACATATCCGGTCCCCGAGCTAGTGCAACAGAAACTCGAGAGCACAGGGAGGCCTTGGTAGAACGCATCAATTTGAGATTGGGGCGATGATAACAAAGTCAAATTTAATCCTACCAAGACTCAAGCGTGTTTGTTTACTGCCAAGATTCCATTCCACCTGACTCCGACTTTCCGGAATGTATCTGTACCCATCACCGACAGTATTGAGCTTCTAGGAGTTACATTGACATCCAAACTCAACTTTGGACAATACATTGAATCCAAAGCTAAAACTGCTGGTAAAAAACTTAGCATCCTCAATAAGGTCAAACAGTACTTCACACCAGAACAGCTTCTGACTCTATATCAAGCCCAAGTCAGATCGTGCATGGAGTACTGCAGCCATTTATGGGACGGCTCTGCTAAGTACCAGCTTGATACTTTGGATTCAGTGGATCGTCGTGCTAGAAGACTCATTGGCGACCAGACACTGGTTACAAAACTCCAGACCTTAGAACATCGTCGTAAGGTTGCCTGTCTGTCGGTATTCTACAAAGATATATTTCGGCGAGTGTGCTCAGGAACTATTTGATTTGGTTCCCCCGTCACCTTTTTACCAAAGAACTGCGAGGCATCGAAAGGATCTGCACCCGTACGTGGTTGACGTTGACTTATTTAAGACACGTACGAAACGATTTGCTTCCTCGTTTCTGATACGCACCGCCAAGGTCTGGAATACCCTCCCGACCTCCGTTTTCCCCACCACCTACAATATGGGTACCTTCAAGTCCCGAGTGAATAGACACTTTCTAGGCAAGCGCGCTCCATTTTAGACTGTATCTCACTTTCCATCAGGTGTGATAACAGTCAAGCGCAAGCCTATACATTTAAAAAAAAAAACTTTCTGAATTTTACAAAATATGTTCTTACGATCATCATTAGTTTCCGCTTCATTTCCATTTCGTTCTCTAATCTGCGCTTTCTTTTTGTAAATGAGCTGAAAATATATTAGTCACATCATTAACATTATTTATTCAATAATCTCTTACTTTCTTTGCAAACACGTGGATAAACTTTAACCTATTATAATGACAATCAAAAACAAAAAATAAAATAAAACAAAAACTTACATCGTCTATGAATTCGTAAATGATTTTCTTTATTTGTTGTTGCCTGGAATACGTCGCTGTTAATTTGTAAATAGCGTCACTGTAAACCCAAGGCATAGATAAGCGATGAACGAAATTTTTATTGAATTCGTTAAAAGCATTGATGAGTGGATATTTCGGCTGCCGCTGCATCTCAACGTTCATTCCAAACAATGTCTCTAACGAAACACACAATATATAAATTTGAATAATGATAACAACCCGTAATCCAAATAACCTGTTAAGACAGCATCACTATAATTAAAATAATTTAAGAAAAACGTAGTCTTTATCACACAGGTCGGTCACAGTATCAAATACACTCTTGGAAAAGCAACTCTAGACTTTTGTAGTGCTTATTTATATTTAATATCCATAACATTAACATATATTAGGCCCTTACATATGAAATTGGCGTTTTGTACGGGAGGAATAAAGGTCATTTTTTTTTTGTAAAATATTTGTAATTAATCAAAGTATGCACCGTTGCTATCTATGCACTTTTGCCATCTCATAGGTAGTTCATTGATCCCTTTACTAAAAAAAACATGGGGGCGAGAATCAATAAACTCTTTGAAGGCGGTTTGAACTGCCGCATCGGAGTTGAATTTTTTTCCTTGTAAGAAGTTGGTCAAATTCCGGAAAAAAAATCTGTTGGAGCAAGGTCCGGGGTGTACGGTGGATGTCGCAGACATTCCAATGGTAGCTCATGTAACTTAGTGGTTGTTTGTTGTGCAGTATGTGGTCTTGCGTTGTCATGAAGCAGCAGTGGCCTAGAGCGATTGACTAATCTCGGTTGTTCAGCAGCTAGTTCTTCCTTCATACATTGCAGTTACTGACAATAGATATCTGCGTAATCGTTTGTCTAGATTTTAGAAAGCTGTAGTGCATGACACCGGCGCTAGTCCACCAAACACTCACAAGTAACTTTTTTTGAGTCAATTTTCGTTTAGGGCAGGATTTGGTTGGGTCTCCAGGGTTCAGCCATTGCGACAAGCGCTTTCGATTATCGTAGAGTAACCACTTTTTATCACCAGTAATGATTCGATTTAAAATCCCTTAATTATTGTGTCGGTTGAGCAAAGTAATACAGCAGTCGACGCATGTTTGCAAGTTCGATTCACTCAATTCATAAGGTACCCATCGGTCAAGTTTTTTTACTTTCCCGATTTGCTTCAAGTGCATTAATACCGTTTTATCACTTACCCCGAACGGGGTTGGTTCTGAAGGTCGAAATTTCCAGAAACCAAAACCGTTGAAATAAAAAATGTACCGTGCTTTCTTTTGTGACACCAGCGGCGTACACATCATTAATCCTTCGAGCTGTTTCTGCAGCACTGGTGCCACGGTAGAACTCGTACTCGTAAATATATCGATTTTCATGTTTTCCATTGTGCGGTAATAAGCGACGCTAAAGAAAAAAATAATGAGCAAAAACAAATGAATGACTGTTTTTAAAACTCAAATGTACTAGCTAAATGAATTTATAAATTTGAATTTGGAATTCTTAACCACACGACATATCAGTACGACAAAACGCTAATTTCGTATGTAAGGATCTAACATTTGCCGACTATTTATTATGATGAGATGATATAGATTAGCTGCAATTGGAATGTCTGCGATATCCACCGTACTCCCCGGACCTTGCTCCAACAGATTACCATTTTTTCTGGAATTTGGATAACTTCTTACAAGGAATATAATTCAATTTTGATGTGGCAGTCCAAACCACCTTCAAAGGGTTTATTGATTCTCACCTCCATGGTTTTTTTAGTAAAGGGATCAATGAACTACCTATGAGATGGCAAAAGTGCATAGATAACAATGGTGCATACTTTGATTAATTAAATATATTTTACAAAAAAAAAAGACTTTATATTCCTCCCGTACAAAATGCCAATTTCATATGTAAGGACCTAATATTTAAGGGCTAATATTTTTATTTTTATTGTTACATTTATCATGCAACATTTATCATGTTACATTTATCATGTAAGTGAATCTGTCTTTTTGAGAATAAATTCTTTAAACTTAATATTTAGAATTATGTTTATAACACTATGATTGATGATGAAATATATGATGAACGTTGTACCACAAACAGAATCCAGTGCATAGCTTGCAATGTAATCCCAGCATGAGAAGTTCCCTTTTCCAACTTTGGATTTAAGTTGTTCGACTAAAGTCTTGTCCTGTGCCTCAAAAACAGCTATAAATTTATTGACATATTTTGGCGCGAATGATGGTACTAGGGTTTTGCGCCTTCGATGCCAAATATCTACTGTAATAAAATAATAGGTTCGAAATTATATAGATTTATGGCATTTTATATGATGGTTATGCAGTGGAAACATTTGTTTAACTCATGTACCAGGTGGTACACAAGTACATGAATTAAGTAAATTTTTGAGCAAAGCAAATAAAAAATGCCTTCCGGGAGTTCCCCTACGTTTTAATATCTAAAATAATTTTGCTTCACTTCTAGTACTCTATAACAATCGGTTAATCATTTACGCAACTTAAAGGATGGTATTTTTATTTTAATAATATACCTCGTGCGAATATTGATCCGTTGCCGATGTGAAGCTTCGTGAAATCATGAAGCTTATTTTTATGTAATGTTGACTTTAATACGCTGGTTGCTTGATCTGCACGAGATAATACTGAAAAAAGTATAATTACATAATTACTTCCGTTACAACATTGTTAGCTGAGACACATTGTTAGCGGAGATGGCCCAATGGTAAAACCGCGTGGATCTTAACCGATGATCGTGGTATCAATCCCGGGCAAGCACCGCTGAATTTTCATGACTTAATTTGTGATTATAATTCATCTCGTGCTTTACGGTGAAGGAAAACATCGTGAGTAAACCTGCATGTGTCTAATTTTACTGAAATTTTGCCACATGTGTATTCCACCAACCCGCATTGGAGCAGCGTGGTGGAATAAACTCCAAACCTTCTCCTCAAAAAGAGGAGAGGAGGCCTTTAGCCCAGCAGTGGGACATTCACAGACTGTCACTTCCTTTACATATCTGGCAACGACTGAAACGCAAAACACACATCTTTAAGCTCCACAACACGAAAGTTAACCACAACAAAAGGCAGACAGCTGCAGGATAGCGTGACAACAATGAACATGATCTCGATATCGGCTGGTAAACTCACATACCTCACACAATGGTGGAAACATAAAATTTAAATTCAAATGTTACTATGATACAACGATCACAATGTCATTTTGCGCACCATTTTCAATGTTCCTTGGATCATAACAAATAGTGAAAACTATGACAAGACCATCACCTACAAATGACCACAGTGGCAGAAGAAATTATAGATGTACCAACAACGGTTTGTCATACACTCCAAACAATTGACATTCAAGCTTAAAAGCCAAAAACATCCTGGGCGCATAAATTTGAATGTTACAGAGTGGTGGACAGATGGTGGACAAGAGGATGTAGCATCCTCATAACACGAGTTAGTTAGTTTCCTAGATTTCCTGATTCTCGCTGATTAATTTTGTAAGAACAACTCATTCTAAATATTAGTAGATTAAAAAATAGATTAGATTATAAATTAAAGGTGACTGGTTTTTTATTTATTTATTTATGCTTGAAGTATGTACAACACTGCTATATATCATAAAAATATTATGCTGCAAATAAGCTGGATAACCTAGTACTTTTTGCGAATATACTGTATTATATTTTCTGGTATTTATGGTGAAACAATCTGGTACTTAATTTTTTGAACACACCTAAGCATATGCAAGTATAGCAGACAGGCATAAAATGTTATGATGAGAATTATAATATTACTTACTAACAAAAAATAAGGGTCCCAACCACATTGATACAGCATTATGCTTTCTCTTATAACATTGCAATGATATTTCCATCATTCTTGCCATTCGATCTGCAATATAAAAATCAATGACGGATGAAGATTTTTACCGCGATTACACCATCAAGTACTTTACCATTAAATAACCAGTGGTAGAAAATTCACGTCTTCTACTACTGGGCTCATTCACAAATTCAATTTTGTGTTTATAATAATTCATCTTATGTTTGAAGGTAAATTCAAACATCGTTAAGAAATCTACATGTGATGGCAGATAAAAAACTGCCACATGTATGTTTCTACCGCATCGACAGCATGATGGAATATGCTCCAAACTTTCTCGTTAAGGGATGAGAATCTAGCAGTGCAAGATGTTCACAGATTGTTACTTTTAACAGATTTTAACAAATTTGACAGATAATAAACACTAGACACACTGTTAAAATAAAAATAAAAATAACACTTACCTTCGCTATTTCCTATAAAACTCAATATATTTCCGAAAAAAGGAAAAAGCTTGAAATCACATCCAAGTTGTTGATGTAATTTCAAAAATTTTCTTTTTTTCCAGCGATCAACTACCAGCAAAATAACGACCACCACAATTAAATATAGTGTAAACATTATTTATACCTAACGAATTAACTTCACATAGTTTCAGTACGTAAACAATATAAAAAGTAAGCCTGCGAAGTAGCAACTAAAAATATATATTAATTTAACATTTGGCACTGCACAGATACCTTTTTTAAAGTTACAAAAAAAAATGACTTTTTTACAGAGATTAGCTTTATATACATACGTTGACACATAATTAGAAAGATAACCAGTTTATATCTAGATCATATCTAGTATAGCAGTTGGTCCACTAATAGACGCAATTAGTTTTTGTGCAATTGAATTAAAATATTTAACTTTCAATGTCAAATATTGGAATAGTGCAACTGGTAAGATTTCTTAAGATTTTAATATGTATCTATTATATTTACAAAATATACATTTGATGATCTCGACCACGGTGACCGATTCAATAGAATAGCCAATTTTGCTTTATGATATGAAGTGATATTTAATAATCCTGAAAATGTGTCTACAAAATGTACAATATATTTTTTTGATACAGAAAAATAGATTATTGCAAAATATATTTGTGATTTGGCATTGTTAACGCTGTATCCTTATTTATGTTTTTGTCAACTAAAAACAAATTATGTAATATCAGCGAACAAAACTATATAACAAACTCTGGTAATATTTAAAAGGTTATTTGTGTAAAAAATGATCATTAATTGACCCTTGTTGATTATTTTCAACAATATTGTAATACATTTAGAACACATAATTTTTCAGAAAATTGTTCTCCATGGACCATGTTTATAGAACTGTAGAAAATCAAAGAATGACTTTCATGGCTTATCTTATTACTCTCAATATCACGACAACCATTATGTACTTTCTTAATTATAAAGTAAAACTGCTTACAGTAACGTTCATTTTCATACGTTCATCCACTTCTTGATAACTTTAGTTTAAATTATTATAATATAATACATACATACATTTTTTTAACGTTAAATTTTCAGTGAATAAATATAATAAATAAAATATTTATTACTTAGGTATTTATTCAAAACAGATTGTAAAATATCGATACTAAAAAGTTAAAAAAATAAAATGTATTTATTATTATATATATTATTTGACTGCCTCGTTGGTCTAGTGGCTCGATGTAAGGCCGCAGACCCGGAGGTCATGGGTTCAATTCCCAGGTCGGGCCAATGAAAAGTTATTGGGTTTTTTGTCAGAAAATTCTCAGTAGCAGGAGTCTGGAAGTTGGAAGTGTGTTGTACACTCTTGTTCCTCGGAAAGCACGTAAAGCCGTTGGTCCAGCGCCTGAACTCTTTCCGGTCGTGTCGGATTGCCGTCTTATCGGATTATAAGAGTTAGGGAACAGAGAGTGCACCTGTGTTTGCGCACACACTTGTGCACTATAATATATCCTGCGTAGTTGGCTAGTCTTGAGATTGGCCGCCGTGGCCGAAATCGATCTGGAGAACATTATTATTATAATATATAATCACGGCTAGGCAGTATTTTACATGGAGCTTCCGGCACCATTTTGTCCAACTCAGCCCGAACTTCTAAAACTGTTATTTATAATTTGTATTTGAAATACATGAATCTGTTGATTTGGTTGATAGTTCCTCTTACAAAGAACATTCTAATTTATTTCAATTCACCTTGAAGTTCTTCCTAGCTAGTGTTGTAAAATAAGCTTAACAATTTGAAGGACATTAAAATTCTATTAGTTAATAGAAGCTTTTAATTTTTATGTCTATTAGTCGAGTCGTATCTCTACCAATTTTAAATGTTAGTATTAATTAAATTGCTGAAATATAAATTTATTAAATGAATTTATTTTTTAACTTCCATTATACAAATATGAACTGTGGTCGCGTTTTTTTTTAAATTGCATATTGAGCAGACTTGTCTTAACCTTTCGCTATTTTGTTTTATTTTGTCTTTATTGGACAATTTAACAGTCTTCGGTTTTTCATGCCTGGGTAATGTATGGCGGAAGAAAGTTTTGTAGTATCCAGCAGTGTAGACTGTATATATGCTATGTAGAGTTTTATTAAATAAACCATCAGATGGTCACGTTACACTTCCTTATTGATTGTCATAAATCTACCACCGGTTCGAAAATGAACACCTCAGACCTGAGAAGAACCGGCGAAAGAAACTCAGCGGGTTTTTTTTATATCTCATTCTTTACAGTAAGTAATACACAACAATAGCCAAATTATATATACCTTTTTTTATTTGAAATAACCCGGAGGCGATCGTTTCATACCCATTTAAATTACTGCACACCCGCGCAATCATTTAAAAAGTCATCGGATGTGTATAAATATCGTACGAATATCCTAGCACACAAGTGTTCCTTAACGATTCTTTTAAATTTCACAATTGAATATTTTTGAACGTTTTCTGGGATCCTGTTGTAAAAGCGTATACATTGTCCCGTAAAAGACTTACTAACCCTGTGTAATCTGGTAATAGTGATTGTAAGTTTATACTTGTTCCTGGTTTTAACAGTATGTACGTCACAATTTCTAGAAAAATCTTTTATGTTTTTGCGTACATACGTTTGTATTTTTGTAAAGTGACAGTCATTATTTTAATTTCTTTAAATTTACATCGTAGTGATTATTTTGGGCCCAGGTTATAAATTGCACGAATAGCCCTCTTCTGCAGTACAAAAATCGTATTAATATCGGCTGCATTACCCCAGAGTAGAATGCCATAAGACATTATACTGTGGAAATAACTAAAATGCACTAGGCGAGCCGCATCTACATCAGGCAACATTCTAATTTTTTTTACTGCGAAAGCTGCAGAGCTGTGTCTATTTGCCAATTTATTAATATGAGGACCTCATTGAAGCTTAGAATCTATGGTAATAGCAAGAAATTCTGTTGTCTGTTGTCTTCTACAGCATCTAATCTAAAACTTCTCCATTTAAAAATACATTCGTTTTTACAAATTTCACATTGGGATAGAAGTCTTCTCTCTAAGCTGCCGGCATATGGTCTGCCTGCTCAGCTTTGCACCTGGATTGCCAGCCTCCTACACAAGCGCAGCCGTCGTGTTTTAGTTGATGGTTGCGCTTCACAATTCTATGTAGTGAATGCTGGGGTCCCCCAGGCATCTGTGCTATCTCCCACTCTGTTTCTTTTGCATATCAATGATATGCTCTCTCTCGGGAACATTCATTACTATGCAGACGATAGTACAGTGCATGGTGGATACCACGGACGCACACTGACTGGGAGAGCGGAAATTAAGGAGAGGCGGGAGGATCTTGTCATTGAACTCAATAGGACGTTAGAGCTTATCGCCAAATGGGGCTCAGATAATCTTGTTGAGTTTAATGCCAAGAAAACACAGGTATGCGCTCTCACAGCTAAAAAGTCATCATTTTCCCCTCTTCCCTCCCTCTGTGGCACTCCGCTGGTGATACAAAGCATAATCGCCATGCTGGGGATGGACGTTCGCTGCTACCTTAGTCCAAGGGATTCATCGAGGCTGTGATAAAAACAGCTTCACGGAAACTCGGAGTTCTGAACAAGGTGCGGCGTTTTTTCACGCCACAACAACTGTGCCTGCTGTACAAAACACAGGTACGGTCTTGCGTTGAATATTGCTCGCACCTTTGGGATGGCTCCGCTAAGTACCTTGGAGCCAAATTAGCTTCCTACCCCCGTGGTAGTAAAGCATTCTGGTCTCTGTCCAAGTCGGTTGAGACGAATTTCTGTCGTCCATCGCTGCCTCCACTGCTGAAGCCTGACGGATCCTTGGCCTTTACGGCAACAGAAAAGGCTAACTTATTAGCGGCCCTGTTTGCCGAAAATTGGTGACTCGATGCAGGAAGTGCCTCACCGCCAAATATACCACCCTGCGACTCAATGCCAGAGATACGAATTCGCCAAGGAGAGGTCCTAAAAATTCTGCGCACCTTGAACGTGAATAAGGCCAGTGGCCCTGATGGGATTTCAACAATAGTCCTGAGGAATTGTGCACCTGAGTTGTCCCCTGTTTTAACACGCTTGTACCGCATCTCTCTTAAATCCGCTCAAGTCCCTTAAGCCTGGAAGATTGCCAACGTACAACCAGTCGGAATCGATCAACAGGAGATCTCTTAGTGTACGCTACTCACATCTGGGGCGAGGCCATGGACAAGTATGGTGAAGCGTTAGTCGTTTTACTTGAAGTGTCCAAGGCTTTCGACCGGGTCTGGCATGAGGGCCTTCTTAGCAAGCTTCCTAGCTACGGCATACCTGTTGGCCTTTGCAACTGGATATCAGATTTCCTGAGTGGACAATCGTTTCGAGTTGTCCTAGATGGCTTCTCGTCTGATCTAATGGCGATTAATGCCGGTGTTCCTCAGGGTTCAATTCTCTCCGCCAAACTCTTCCTGCTGCATATAAACGATCTGCTGAAACCCGGTATCTTTGGGTACGCAGACGACAGCACTGTCACGGAGAGATACATATCCGGTCCCCGAGCTAGTGCAACAGAAACTCGAGAGCACAGGGAGGCCTTGGTAGAACGCATCAATTTGAGATTGGAAGAGGTTTCCAATTGGGGCGATGATAACAAAGTCAAATTTAATCCTACCAAGACTCAAGCGTGTTTGTTTACTGCCAAGATTCCATTCCACCTGACTCCGACTTTCTGGAATGTATCTGTACCCATCACCGACAGTATTGAGCTTCTAGGAGTTACATTAACATCCAAACTCAACTTTGGACAATACATTGAATCCAAAGCTAAAACGTAAAAAAAAGTAAAAAACTTAGCATCCTCAATAAGGTCAAACAGTACTTCACACCAGAACAGCTTCTGACTCTATATCAAGCCCAAGTCAGATCGTGCATGGAGTACTGCGGCCATTTATGGGACGGCTCTGCTAAGTACCAGCTTGATACTTTGGATTCAGTGGATCTTCGTACTAAAAGACTCATTGGCGACCAGACACTGGTTACAAAACTCCAGACCTTAGAACATCGTCGTAAGGTTGCCTGTCTGTCGGTATTCTACAAGATATATTTCGGCGAGTGTGCTCAGGAACTATTTGATTTGGTTCCCCCGTCACCTTTTTACCAAAGAACTGCGAGGCATCGAAAGGATCTGCACCCGTACGTGGTTAACGTTGACGTATTTAAGACACGTACGAAACGATTTGCTTGCTCGTTTCTGATACGCACCGCCAAGGTCTGGAATACCCTCCCGACCTCCGTTTTCCCCAACACCTACAATATGGGAACCTTCAAGTCCTTCCACCTTCTAGGCAAGCGCGCTCCATCTTAGACTGTATCTCACTTTCCATCAGATGTGATAGCAGTCAAGCGCTAGCCTATATATTAAAAAAAAAAATTACCTACTTGAGGCCTTGGATCGGTTGCAGCGACGTGCGGTCCGCATTATTGGCGCTGTAAAGGTCACTAACACCCTCGAGCCTTTACAATTGCGTCGAGAGATAGCAGCGCTGAGCGCTTTCTATCGACTGTATCACGGCGAGTGTTCCGAGGAATTATTCTCCCTAATTCCTGCTTCCCCCTTCCTTCACAAGTCCACGCGTGCTGGCTCTCGATGTCACCGACTAACTGTGACATCAATTCCATCGCGCACAAAGAAATTTGGTAACTCCTTTCTTTGTCGCACTTCCAAAAAATGGAATTCCTTACCAGCTCACGTATTCCCCTCCTCTTACGACCCGGGTTCCTTAAAACGAGGCATGAAGAGGCATCTTGCGGGCCGGCAAGGCGAGGGCGGCTAGTGCAGAACTTACTTCCCGACTGTACTTGCCGTCCTTGCGTTTAGACTCTACTACCACTTAACATCAGGTGGAGTAGAGTCATTTGCCCTCCCGGCAAATATAAAAAAAAAAAAAAAAACATTAGGATAGATGTGGCAAGTCATTTATATAAATGAGGGAGAGAAGTGGACCAAGAATAGATCCTTGAGGGATCCACATCAACTGAAGCCCCAGGAGATATCTTTTCATTTATATCAACCCTCTGAATCTGATTGCTCAAATACGAAATCCATTTACAACAAACAATACATTTAGTAACATTGTTTTTTAGTAACGATTCAGCGACGGTAGGAGAGGAATTGAGTAATTTGGTAGTCGAAATTGGAATGTCAGTAAATTTTTTTATCAAAAAGAGAAAAAAATAATTTCGCAATTAATAATTTTCCACGTCCTTTTTATTTTATTTGCTGCGTCTACGATTTTTTTTAATGTGCAACGAATTGGCCATTTAGCACACTCGTTTAAATAATTTAGAGTAAGCACTAACATGGTTAATGAAAGAAAAGGACTGGTTGTAAGTTCTTTCATTATAAATTTCATACAACCTTTGCCTACTGTTATGAATTCCAACAGTCGCCCAATCATTCAATGTGAGAAAACTCCTTGAATTGACTGTCTTTGAAGTAAATATGGCATTGAATTATTTTTTAATTAATTTGAAAAAACTGTTATAAAACACATTAGAATTTTCATGTAATGGTAAATAAGAGAGCTTTGCCATAATTACTTCTAAACTTCTCCATTCGATTCGTATTGATGGGTATAAACGTTTGTTTTAATTCTTTATTATTATTTTTCATTTTTGAATTAAATGAGGCCAACTGTCCACAATGGTTGGAACTTAACATATTTATAATATGTTTATGATGTGGAGTACACAATTAGTAAATATATTATCAATACATGTTGCAGTGGATTCAGTGATTCTAGTTGGCTCTAGGAACAAGTTAACAAGGTTATATGAATTCAATAGAGATTTGAATCTAATACTTGTACTAAAGTTAGTAGTTGTAGTTTTCTAATAAATTGATGTTAAAATCACCACAAACAAAGATATATTTATGAGAGCCACATAGTTGCAACAATACATTTTCCATTATTTTGTCAAATAATTTATTTAACTCACTGGGAGGTCTGTATACGCAAACAACAATGATACGCTCAAGCTCTGCACAGGCTATTTCAATAGTCTGCTCAACAGAAAGGCTCAAAACATCCTTACGTTCTTTAAACTTGAATTTTTTACTGATGAGTTAAATTAATGAGCCACCGCGTATTGCTTTATTTCTACTGAACAGACTAGCTAACTGGTGACCATCAAAATTAAACATAAACTGGTAGTTTAAGAGTCAGTACTCTGTGATATATAAAATATCAATGTCAGTAGTTATAATGAACAACTTAATTTCTAAGACTTTTCCTAACATTCCTTGAATGTTTTGGTTTTCAGATTTATTGTTTAAATTATTTAATATTTTTCCATTAATTGTATTTACTTTTATTGGCTTAGTATTCAATAAATTACTATTAGATATAATAATATTTGAGCCAGTGACCATCTCTATTGTCTTAGAACTTATTTTAAATTATTTGGACGCATTCCAAACTTTGATATGTCAAATTATTATTACACTGCTCAATAGAAGCAGCGATCTGGTCAACCAAAATATTGTTTGGTTTAGTAAAGATACAATATGATAGCAGGATTGCTATCTGTCTTCTATAAAAGTATATGAAAAGAGGTTGCTCGCTATGGCTAACAGTACTTTAAAAATGTAATTTCATTTGTGAACTTATTTAAAACATAAATTCTGTTGATTTCTCTTTTCAGGCAACTTTTTACGGCTCAAGGACTCTCGTCCTTAAATATTCTTCCAGTGGCGTTAGTGGTTCTTTTGAACTTGACTGCGATATCGTTTTAAGTAAGTATGCTTATTGGTATATTATTTCAAACGGAAGTACTGACCTTTTATTAAAAATATTTAAGATAGGATAGCTTTTTTTATTATAAAGAAATTAAATGTTGATTGAATGATTTAAATAACACCCAACAATAGTATAAAGAAATATATAACATAATTTAAATTTAAAGTGGTAAATCCTTCTTTGAAACTTCTTCGAAGTCCTATTAATTAATTAATACTTATTCAGTGTATAGTGTTATATTTAAATAATGTATTTATACATTAGTTACTAAACTAAACTAAACTTAGTTACTAGTAACCAAGAGGAATGAGCAATATTCAAATAAACTTATGTCTATTTTAAGAGTATAAAGCGGCAAAAAAGTAAACTATAATTTTTGAATAAATAACTAAATACTGAGAACGCTACAGGCTCCCGTACGGTTGTGTAATGACTGTCTCGTTGGTTTAGTGGCTTGATGTAAAGCCGAAGACCTGGAGGTCCTGGGTTCAATTCCTAGGTCAGGCCAATAAAAAGTTGGAAGTGTGTACTCTCCCGTGCCTCGGAAAGCACGTAAAGCCGTTAGCCCTGCGTCTGAACTCTTTCCTGTCGTGTCGGATTGCCGTCCCATCGAATTATGAGAGTGAGGAAAGGGAGAGCGCACCTGTGTTTGCGCACACACTTGTGCACTATAATATCTCTTGCGCAGTTAGCTAATCTCTCTTGAGATTGCCGTGGTTGAAATCGGTCTGGAGGATTTTATTATTATTGTGTAATAAATATAATAATATCGTAAAATCAATTTCTGGCTTTGACATTTTTTATGTCTTCCTCAATCTTCAGAAATAAGTTATTTAATGTAATTGACAACGCTTCCAGATTGGATTGAATCTGGAAGCGTTGTCAATTACACTTGTAATTGACATGCATAGTAGAAATACTATTATTATTTTATATTTTAATTTTTTCAATACTTTATATGTATGTTGCAAGTGTGCTTTTAAAAATAAATAAATAATACAAACGAGAAAAAGTTGACATGTAGACATGATGAAATATTGTGTTTTATTTTTTGTTTTAGGAAGATCGATGTCATCACTTATAGACGACCCAAGTACTTTCAACTTTCATTCATCAGTTAAAAGGGACATCAAACTATAGAGGTTTAAACAAAACTACTACTATCACCATTCGCCCTGTGAATATTGTGTATATTATTATTAATCTTTATTTTGATTACGAAATCCTAAGGCAATAATTTAAATGTATATTCCAGATTAAAGAGGCCGTAAACTTCAAGAAAGTGAGGCTAAGTAATTTGAATTTTATCGGACACAGTTAAAATGTTTCGTTCCCTTGACACTCACTTAATCCATAAAGCGTCAAGGTTTCACTTGGAGCACAAATTCTAATTAGATCTTCTATTCTAATAGTATCTTAGTAATATAATTACAATATACTGTGAGTGCTTTGTACTTACATTATAATAAGGCAAAGTTTCATTTTCCATCGGCAGTCATACGGTGCTCAACCGTAACTACATATAGGATTACACTATTAATTTTTCACCAATTGAGGTCAATTCCCTCCAACAATATATTTTTCTGAATCAGTTAAATATATAAAGATGGGAAGGAGCAACAACCTTCAACTACTCGTTAGAGGTGTTAAAGGAAATGGGTCCGGGATCTCAAAACTGAATTTTTTTACAATTTCACTTATTTAATTTAATTTGCAAATATTAACCAATTAATTACATAAAACAAAAATATTTATAATGAAAACGTATTATAAAGATAAACATAGTTTTAATTGACTCCTCTATAGTCTGTTTAACATATGATTTCTGACGCTCTAAAAGAACACGGTTATTATGAAAACAAGATTATAAGGATCCTTAGTTAACTAGACAAAATCAGGAGCAAATACAGTACTTAAATAATGAAAATATGAATATTTAATTCTATTTTAATGAAGGTAGACAGGGATTGGTCACAATACTATGACTAACTATGTTCCCAAATTACAAAATATTTATTATTATTTATAATATATTCACACATATACATTTTTATATTTTATGTTTTTATGCGATCGGTATTTGAATAAGCATCACTATTTCAATTCCTCAATAATATTACTCAACCGATCATCGCGATATTTTGCATACAACGTGTATGCAAAATATCGTCAGGGGTAGAGAAAAGGACGAAGGGTACACTTGACTCTCCTTGTATAAGGGCATGTGTTAGGGCAAGGCATGTGTACTACCCGATAGCGATAGATGGCGCATATTCAATATGTCAATTTTCTGAATCGCGCTGTCTAGATTCGCTACTGAATATATATAATGTGAAAGTGATTATGTTAAAATGATCAGATCAAATAATTTCTATTGTGAACAGCGGATAGTCCTCGGTTTTCCTTAATTTTATTTACAGTTCAAACCTTCGATATTAATTCGGCGTAAACACCCCCACCATGAGGCAAAGATGTTATACAATATATGCTAAATTAAATTAAACTTTATTATTATTTAATGCACTTCTCTGAATATATCCGTGCAGTGACTTTTAGCAACCACTTGGGAAAACACGCCTCCACACTTTGCTCTTTTCAAATTCTGGATGTTAAACTGCCTCGCTAGTCGTAGTTTAGAGGCTAGCTAAGCAAATAAAGCTGCAAATCCCGAGCCCAGGACGGGTTCAAACTGCAGGTCGAGCGATTGAAAAGTTATTGGGTTTTTCAATCGAGATATTCTCAGTTGGCAGACATATTGGCAGTGTTTAGACTTCAGTGTCCCAGAAAGCATGTGAAGCTTTTGGTCCTGTGTCTGAACTCACTTCGATCGTGTTTGCCATCCCATCAGATAATTTTATTTATTATTTCTTAATAATATATCAAAGACAGAAAAACTAAAATACCCCCTTTTTCACTAAGTTTTTAATATCAATAGTAGCAAATACTTTTACAATATTTACTTCAATTACTGGCTTAAGTTATGTAGCTACATTAATGTTTTTAATGGTATGTTACTTTAGTAGGTACTTTATCAAAAAATCATTCAAATACATTTGCAACTAAGAAAAAGATGCAATTATAATTTTTTCATGGTAGAATCATATTATATTTAAGTTTTGTAAAAAAATATATTGTATCGCTTATATTACGATGAAGTATGTAATTAAATTAATTGAATATTATTTTAGCGCTCTGGCATTAGACCCAGTTTTTGTACCAATTACAATAATTTGGTCTTTTATACCTAGTAATTGTTACTGGTATATTTAAGGCACAGTCGCTGTTACATATAGAATCACGATGTTGAATGACTCGTTTTATCGTAAAAATGCGTAAATGAATATTAAGTAATTAAATTTCCCATAATAAAACTTATAATAAAGTAGTTCCATTGTTGTACGGATGGAAAATTTAAAATGGAAAACAGGAATTAGTACTGGCAGCGCTCGTTTTGTTCAGGGATGAGCGGTTTCGCTTTGTCCGATATCAGGGCAAGATGCAGGTAAACTTCAACAATTTACTATGTACGTCACAACTTGCTGAGTTATTTATATTCCATGAAAATAGTGTAGATTTAGAAGTATAGTTTCTAAAGTAACTAACTTTGCGTATTGATTTTGATCTTTGTTCTGATTGTATATAACTTATTGTTCTGATTTTGAAGCCACACTTATCAGTTCAGATTTATGTGTGTGTTAGATCAACAATGTTTTAAGAAACAAGTTTTAAAATTTCATACTTTCGATAAGTTTGATTTAGTATTCGATACTATATAAAACAAAGCCGAAAGCCTAACCTCAATTGGTGCGAGAGCCCATTTAACTTTTTTCATTATATCGCTACCATTGGCGCATATGTGTCGAATGCAGAATGCATTCTACTATAACTATTATAAGGTTATAATTGCTATAATAGTAATATTTGTTATGAAAATTCCTAATAACTTCTAGCACATATATGATCCTAGTTATACTATAATTATCGATGAAACTATTTTTTATGTATATTAACTTTTAAACTATACAATTCATACAACAATATTAATTAAACGTACATTCTGCGGCGTGGATTTATATACTTGCGTAATTAAAATATATAATTATTGGAAGTATTTATTGTCTCATTGCCTTTTGTTTATGAATATATAACATAACTATACATATTGAATAATACTACTAATTACAGTCGGCACTCAATGTTATAAAGCGTGCTTTTTTATCGAATGAAAATGAAGGTATACAGACGGACGAGCTTATGGGCCATCTGATGGTAAGTGGTCACCAACGTCCATAGTCATTAGAATTGTAAGAAATGTTAACCATCGCTTACATCGCCAATGTGCCGCCAACCTTGGGAACTAAGATGATATGTTCCTTGTATTACACTGGCTCACTCACCCTTCAAACCGGAACACAACAATACCAAGAATATTGCTATTTGGCGATAGAATATCAGATGAGTGAGTGGTACCTACCCAGACGAGCTTGTACGAAGCCCAACCACCTGTGCTTCAATAAAACTGCAAATCTATAAAATCTGGCCCAATTTTAACTAAACAAAATAACCGCCTGTGAATGTCCCACTGCTGGGCTAACGGCCTCCTCTCCCTTTTTTGAGGAGAAGGTTTGGAGCTTATTCCACCATACTGCTCCAATGCGGCTTGGTAGAATATACATGTGGGAGAATTTCCGTGAAATCATGCAGCTTTCCTCACGATGTTTTCCTTCACCGTAAAGCACGAGATGAATTATAATCACAAATACAATAATCACAAACAAAATAAATTTGTAGTAAATATTGCATTCAAAATATTTATTTTTTTCTTTATATTTGCCGGGAGGTCAAATGACTCTACTCCCCCTGATGGTAAGTGGTAGTAGAGTCCAAACGCGACGACAGCCAGTACAGTCGGGAAGAATGTTCTGCACTAGCCGCCCCCACCTTGCCGGCCCGCAAGATGCCTCTTCACGCCTCATTTGAAGGAACTCGGTTTGTAAGAGGAGGGGAACACGTGAGCTGGTAAGGAATTCCATTTTTTGGAAGTGCGACAAAGAAAGGTTGCCAAATTTCCTAGTGCGCGATGGAATTGATGTCACAGTTAGGCGGTGACATCGAGAGCCAGCACGCGTAGACTTATGAAGGAAGGGGGAAGCAGGAATTAGAGAGAATAATTCCTCGGAGCACTCGTCGTGATACAGTCGATAGAAAGTGCTCAGTGCTGCTATCTCTCGCATTATATTGCATGAATTTTGTATTTTTTTTATTAAAGGAAGGTTGACGTCTATATGTAAAGTCCATATGTACGAATAGAAGAAGAAAAATAAACTGCAATATGTGTATCAACACAATAGGAATAAGCCCCAAATGTTCTCTTCTAAAGGGGGGGGGGGGGTTGACACATATTACAATTATCAATTTTAATTCCTGATTGCAAAAAATTATTAAATGTATGTACCCAATTAGAGAGGCCGTAAACTTCTGGAAAGCGAGGCTAATTGATTTGAATTTTATCGGACACAGTTAAAATGTTTCATTTCCTTGGTACTTTTGTACTTAATCCATAAAGCGTCTAGGTTTCACTTGGAGCGCAATTTCATATTAGATCCATATCTGAGTAATATAATTACAATATACTGTAAGAGCTTTGTACTTTAATCCGTGCAGTGACGGAGAAAGAATACATTTCACTGCCCCTTTCCCATGGGTGTCGTAAGAGGCGACTAAGGGATATCATCTGGTGGTAGGATGATAAACATCCGCCTGGCTTGTTACCACCGTACGCATGGTGAAAATCTCGTGAAGTGGCTTGCAGCCGCGTTTCGAGGTCAGCCAGCGTACAGCCAGTGCCCGAGCGAGCATTGCCGCGATGGGTGTTGGTCCAGTGGAGACGGCGGCTGAACCAATGCCGGGGGAAACACGCCTCCACACTTTGCCCATCCCTATCGTGGCAATACGTCGCTCGCTTCACGTCTCTTTACGAGGCGTGAAGAGGCATCTTGCGGGCCGGCAAGGCGAGGGCGGCTAGTGCAGAATCTTCTTCCAGACTGTACTGGCCGTCCTCGCGTTTGGACTCTACTACCACTTAACATCAGGTGGAGTAGAGTCATTTGCCCACCCGGCAAATATAAAAAAAAAAAAAAAAAAAATTATAACTAGCAAAGTTTTATTTTCCATCTACGGCCTAGTCTGAGCGTCCTTGTTTAACTTTTTCTTTAATATTTACAACTATTTCGTTGCAAAAATAACACACATTGCGAGCATTAATTGTTATAAGTAAAAGTAAAAGCATCAGTACGAAGAAAGTAATATCTTTTAAAAAGTATTCAAATTATGTGGTTATTAAAATGTCTCTTATTTTAGTCGACTATGAAAAATAGGGAGATATGAAATATCAATCAATTTACACTTTTTGTTGTTTGGTAATGACGAAGCTAATATATATAACTCAGTTCTATACCTGTATCTATGTTTTAGTGTTATCAAAAAAATGCCTTTATGGGTTGGTTACTATCACGGATCCCCATATCCGTGATAGTAATTGACGTTGTAGGGAATGGTTAACATTTCAGACATCTCCTAAGGGCTAAGGGCGGTAGTGACCATTAGGTGGTCCATTCCATCTGCCTACGAATAATATAAAATAAAAATATCTTAATAGGTCTGGTTAAGAGGCAGATTGAGTTGTTAACTCCGACTTGTGAAATAAATACAAAGCCAAAGACATATTATTTACATATGTAATTTTGAATTGAATAAAAAACGTTAAGTTGTTATCACAACCAAAGTATTACATTACACTATATTTCAGTGACAATCGTGTATGTTTATGAACCGAGTTTTGCTAAGGGATAGCTCCTTGTTGCCCGAATAGAGTGATGCCCGAGAGAACAACCATACGACAGAAAAAACTTTTTTTTTTTTATAGTATAGGAAGGCGGACGAGCATATGGGCCACCTGATGGTAAGTGGTCACCAAACGCTCTTAGACATTGGCTCTGCAAGAAATGTTACTCATCGCTTACATCGCCAATGCGCCACCAACCTTGGGAACTAAGATGTTATGTCACTTGTGCCTGTAATTACACTGGCTCACTCACCAAACCGGAACACAACAATATCAAGTACTGCGGTACTATTTTGCGGTAGAATATCTGATGAGTGGGTGGTACCTACCCAGACGAGCTTGCACAAAGCTCTACCACCAGTAACAACCAGTACTACTTGCGCTTATAAGAATTTAGCTTCAAACTTTTTCAACAATCGAAATACAATTTCTATAAAATTACTCAAATCCGGTATCATTCTAATCAAAAAATCCTGAAACAAGAAAACAAACACTTTCGTATGTAATGTGCAGTTCGAATTTAGAAACCGAATTTCCATGGGCAATATTATGGCAGCATTCTTATTAAAGCAGAGTGTTAAATTGAAATAATGTGTTTGCTTGGTGAATCTATGTATGTACATATTATGTTCACTACAATACTTTTAGTTACTTCACTATTAATCAAACGGAGCCACGGAGAAGCATAGCCGAGCTCAGCTTGTATTTTATAAATACTTGATAGTGCATTTTGCATAAGCATAAGCCGAGATGGCCCAGTGGTAAGAACGCGTGAATCTTAACCGATGATCGTGGGTTCAAACCCGGGCAAGCACCACTGAATTTTCATGTGCTTAATTTGTGATTATAATTCATCTCGTGCTTTACGGTGAAGGAAAACATCGTGAGGAAACCTGCATGTGTCTAATTTCACTGAAATTCTGCCACATGTGTATTCCACCAACCCGCATTGGAGCAGCGTGGTGGAATAAGCTCTAAACCTTCTCCTCAAAAACGGGGAGAGGAGGCCTTTAGCCCAGCCGTGAGACGTTCACAGGCTGTTACGGCATTTTGCATAGCCTCCGTCAATTATATTGAATAATATTTCTTAAGGCAATTAAACGACATAGATTTTATAAAAAATACTGTTTATTAGATATATGTATATCACTAGTCCTTTTCGGGATTATTTTGCAACTTTATTGAAAATTATTTAAAATATTAACATTAATTTACATTTTATCGCGATTTTCTATTTGAATTGTATAATTATCTACGTGTTTCAACATAACATCAAAAGAAATACGAAGTGGATTATTTTTGTCGTATGTGAAATTTGTGGCTGGAGTGAAACGGTAATTTCGTAAGAGTGTCACCAAGGTTGTTGTTAGTGACAGCATCGCATATTGTTGACCTGAAAATTAATTAGCTGTTTATTCGATGATTATTTAACTAAATGTTTGATAAGAAAGTATATTTATGAGATGTTATTGTAGGTATTTTCTTACCAATACAGTTCCTTCGGCCATGACTGAATGGCACAAAAGCTTTTGGTATTTGTCCAGACATAAAACGATCGGGATTGAAAACATTCACATCTTCGCCCCAGTGCTGAGGATTATGGTGTATGCCCCAGATATTAATAAGTGCTATAGTATCTTTAGGTAAAGTTATGCCAGAAGCTGGGAAAAATAATTATTATTTTAAATTGGATAAAACAGATGACGTGTACCGTAAATTGCCAATCAAGAGCGCGCCTAAAACCTAAGAAAATTTCCGATATTTTATTTCCTACACACCCCTTTAGACACGTGATCTCATTTCTGTGCTTTTTTATTTAAAACGACCGGTAGTATTGTATTTAATTTTTTTTTGTATTGCACAAATTTTACATTTTTTTAAACTATAATATGATAAAAGAAAGCGCTGTAAAAATAAAATTCGTAGTCTTCTGGTTTCAACAGAAAAACAACCGCCTCTTTAGTTTCTTCTAAAAATAAAAAAATATATAAAAATAAAGTTAATGCGATTGAAATTTAATCGCCGTTACCATCGTACCACACATTATAATAATATAAATTGGTAGCTATCTAATATTGGAATATGAAACGTTCAATTAATTAATTGAATAAAAAAATATTAAAACAAAACCAAAGAAACTATATTGTTGTAGTCTGCATGCAAGTAATATATATTTGTATATAACAAAGACTTACTATCTTTGGTCTACATTTCTCCTAGAATGAAATAAATTGTGTTGTGAAACTTTATACATAGTTTTATTAATGATTACTTCACTTTTAATTTGATGGCTAAGTAAATAATCAATCAACCATAAAATCGAGTAAGCTCTTGCGAGCAGTTTTGAATTCGAATTTAAAAAATTAAATTAATTTTAAAGGTAACATCGGCTTGATGTAAATTCTACAGAAAAGAGCTAGCAAGTAGCTTGGTAGTTACTCTTTTCCGACTTTTAAGTTGTGTTCCGGGTTGAAGGGTGAGTAAGCCAGTGTAACTACAGGAACGATTGATACTTTACTTAGTTTCTAAGGTTGGTGGTGCATTGGTGATGGGATTTTGTAAGGGATGCCTAAAATTTCTCACAATATCTATGAGCACTTAGCATCAGGGGGCTCACTTTCTAGTCTGCCTAACTAATAAATAAAAATGGAAATCAATGAAATAGTTCTGTAATATAATTCCTTATCGAGTAATACGCCTTATTAATCAAAGTATTTTCAACGTAACATTTAAATTTATTAATTGGTAAAGCTAAAAGTATTTTAAGATATTTACTATAGAAGCAACAAATTACTATAAATGTTAATTATACTCGTACATACCTTTTATTGCACTTTGAAAAAACACATTACGCGTTTATAACTAATTTAATTTGCTATAAAACAACTTTGATTAAAGGAAAATGTAATGTTCACATCGTTTTTTATTCTGCATCCTTTAAAAAGTAATGAGTAATCACAAATACCTATAATAATTTTATTTATTATTCCTTAATAATATATCAAAGACAGAAAAACTAAAATACCCCATTTTTACTAAGTTTTTAATATTAATAGTAGCAAATATTTTTACAATATTTACTTCAATTACTGGCTTAAGTTATGTAGCTACATTAATGTTTTTAATGGTATGTTACTTTAGTAGGTACTTTATCAAAAAATCATTCAAATACATTTGCAACTTCTAATTCCGACATCATATATTTATTATTTTTATTTAATTCGATTGTTGATGCTTCTTTATTAGGCTTCCCACAAACAGCCTTAAATACATTATATTTATGATTTATTTTTATGTATATACATTTCGCACAAATGCATACAAGTTTTTAATACCACTTAACATATTCTAAAAAGGTTGTTACCTGATACCATTACTTTGTACTATGTAATTCATACAATTTAAAAATACTTTTTAAATGTCAATAATAGCTCAATCACTAAACGTCAGTATTACGTCTCTATAAAACATTTTTGTTTTAAATACTTACGAAGTTTTAGATCCTCTACACAATCTCGAACGATAAAGGGAACCGGTGGATAAAGTCTTAATGTTTCATTTATAACTGCTTTTGTATACTTTAATTTAAGCAAATCTTCCATCTGAAGAGAATTGTCGGAATCACCAATAACTTCTTGTATTCTGAAATTTATTATTTTTATGAAAAATGTGAAGTAGTTAATTTGATAAATAGTATAAGATCCAGCCCTCATTTAAATTATGAAAAGATTAATAATAATTGTGTCTTGACTTAATTAATTGAGATAAATGATATAATAAAACGATACTTTACAAGAAAAAAAATGCTGCATATTAAATATTCAAGTCTCTCCACATTATGGATGAGAATGGCGGTGAGTATTGAGTCTAAGAGTTTTATTTTGAGAGCAAGTGACTGCCTAAAAAGATTGACTTATCGAACATTACTTTTAAATCTTAAAATAAACTCCATTAGGGAAATAAGATAATGCATACTCCTTGTAAACTCTTTCTTGAATATCAGTATGTTGGGACAACAATAAAATTGTTGTGGAAATTCCAGCAGCTGAGGTATCAGTACCAGCTATTAGAAGTACAAGTGCTTCTTCCCGTAATTCTTCATGCGTAAACGCATCAGCCTTAGAGTTTTCTATCATTAATTCTACGAATGACTTTAATTGCTTTGTATGTATTGCTAAAAAAAATATAGTTTTTGTTGTTATTGCTTGATATCAAAAAGAATATAACATATTTTCTGAATTTTACAAATTATGTTCTTACGATCATCATTAGTTTCCGCTTCATTTCCATTTCGTTCTCTAATCTGCGCTTTCTTTTTGTAAATGAGCTGAAAATATATTAGTCACATCACTAACATTATTTATTCAAAAATCTCTTACTTTCTTTGGATAACACGTGGATAAACTTTAACCTATTGTAATGACAATCAAAAACAAAAAATAAAATAAAACCTTACATCGTCTATGAATTCGTAAAGAATTTTCTTCATTCGTTGTTGCCTGGAATACGTCGCTGTTAATTTGTAAATAGAGTCACTGTAAACCCAAGGCTTAGATAAGCGAGGAACGAAATTTTTAAGGAATTCGTTAAAAGCATTGATGAGTTGATGTTTCGGCTGTTGCTGCATCTCAACGTTCACTCCAAACACTGTATCTAACGAAACACACAATATATAAATTTGAATAATGATAACAACCCGTCATCCAAATAACCTGTTGAGACAGCATCACTATAATTAAAATAATTTAAGAAAAACGTAGTCTTTATCACACAGGTCGGACATCAAATACACTCTTGTATTTGTATCAAATACACTCTTGGACAAACAACTCTAGACTTTTATAGTGCTTATTTATATTTAATATCCATAACATTAACATATATTAGGTCCTTACATATGAAATTGGCGTTTTGAATGGGAGGAATATAAAGTCAATTTATTTTTGTAAAATATATTTAATTAATCAAAGTATGCACCGTTGTTATCTATGCAGTTTTGCCATCTTATAGGTAGTTCGTTGATCCGTTTACTAAAAAAACCATGGGGGCGAGAATCAATAAACTTCCAATAACCAATCGCAGTTGCTTAGCAGCTGGTTCTTCCTTCATGGTTTGCAATTGCTGACAATAGATATCTGCCGTAATAGTTTGGCCAGATTTTAGAAAGCTGTAGTGAACCACACCGGCGCTAGTCCACCAAACACTCACAATTAACTTTTTCTGAGTCAATTTTCGTATAGTGCAGGGTTTGCCTGGGTTTCCAGGGTTCAGCCATTGCGACGAGCTCTTCCGATTATCGTACAGTATCCACTTTTTATCACAAGTAATGATTCGATTTAAAATTCCTTCATTATTGTGTCGGTTGAGCAAAGTCACACAGCAGTCGACGCGTGTTTGCAAGTTCAATTCACTCAATTCATGAGGTACCCATCCTTCAAGTTTTTTTACTTTCCCGATTTGCTTCAAGTGGATTAATACAGTTTTATCACTTACCCCGAAGCCTACAGCTATCTCTGAAGTTCTTTGTGATGGATCTGCTTCCACAATAGCCTTTAATTCTTCATTTTCCACTTTGGTCTCCGGCCGTTCACGGGGTTGGTTCTGAAGGTCGAAATTTCCAGAACGAAAACGTTGAAACCAAAAACGTACCGTGCTTTCTTTTGCGACACTAACGCCGTACACATCATTAGCCTTCGAGCTGTTTCTGCAGCACCGGTGCCACGGTAGAATTCGTACTCGTAAATATATTTAATGTTTACCATTGTGCGGTAATAAGCGACGCCAAAGAAAAAAATAATAAGGAAATAACAAATAAATGAGTAATTTCAAAACTCAAATGTACTAGATAAATGAATTTATAAATTTGAATTTGGAATTCTTAACCAAAGAGGAGATATTTCAGATCAAAATAGTCAGTACGACAAAACGCTAATTTTATACGTGAAGACCTAATTTTGCCAACCATTTATTATGATGAGATGGTATGGATGAGCTACAATTGGAATGTCTGCGATATCTTCCGTACTCCCCGTACAGTTGTTCAAACAGATTACCATTTTTTCTAGATTTGGACAACTTCTTATAAGGAAAAAAATTCAACTCCGATGTGGCAGTCCAAACCGCCTTCATAATTTATTGATTCTCACCCCCATGGTTTTTTTAGTAATGGGATCAATGAGATGGCAAAAGTACATAGATAACAACGGTGCATACTTTAATTAATTAAATATATTTTACAAAAAAAAATTGACTTTATATTCCTCCCGTACAAAACGCCAATTTCATTTGTAAGGACCTAATATTTAGAATTATGTTCATAACAATATGATTGATGATGAAATATATGATGAACGTTGTACCACAAACAGAATCCAGTGCATATCTTGCAATGTAATCCCAGCATGAGAAGTTCCCTTTTCCAACTTTGGATTTAAGTTGTTCGACTAAAGTCTTGTCTTGGGCCTCAAAAACAGCTATAAATTTATTGACATATTTTGGCGCGAATGATGGCACAAGGGTTTTGCGCTTTCGATGCCAAATATCTACTGCAATAAAATAATAGGTTCGAAATTATATAGATTTATGGCATATATATGTTTTCTATAATGGTTATGCAGTGGAAACATTTACTTCACTCATGTACCAGGTACACAAGTACATGAATTAAGTAAATTTTTGAGGTATAAGCAAAACAAATAAAAAATGCCTTCCCCTACGAGAGTAGAGAGAGTACTCTATATTGGTGTAATCATTTAGGCTCATAACTTAAAGCACGATATTTTTATATTAATAATATACCTGGTGCGTTTATTGATCCGTTGCCGAGGTGAAGCTTTGTGAAATCATGAAATTTAATTTTATGTAGTGTTGACTTTAATACGATGGTTGCTTGATCTGCATGAGATAATACTGAAAAATGTATAATTACATAATTACGTCCGTTACATATCTGGCAATGACTGAAACGCAAAACACACATCTTGGAGCTCCACAACACGAAGGTTAACCACAACAAAAGGCAGACAGCTGCAGGATAGCGTGACAACAATGAACATGATCTCGATATCGGCTGGTAAACTCTCTCTCTCTCTCACACAATGGAGGAAACATAAAATTTAAATTCAAATATTGCTATGATACAACGATGTTCCTTGGACATAACAAATAGTGAAAACTATATCATGGCCATCACCTACAAATGACCACAGTGGAAGAAGTAATTATAGATGTACCAACAACGGTTTGTCATACACTCCAAACAATTGACATTCAAGCTTAAAAGCCAAAAACATCCTGGGCGCATAAATTTGAATATTACAGAGTGGTGGACAGATGGTGGACAAGAGGATGTACCATCCTCATAACACGAGTAGTGTCCTCGATGGAGGGCTGCAGGAAATCTCGTTGATTAATTTAGTAAGAACAACTCATTCTAAATATTAGTAGATTAAAAAACATCATATTTTTATGATATATAGCACTGTTGTACATACTCGAAGCATAAATAAATTTAAAAAAAACCAGTCACCTTTATTTTATAATTATCTAATTATATATTTAATTTATAATTATATAATTATCTAATTATGTATTTAATTTATAATTATCTAATTATAAATCAAAGGTGACTGTTTTTTTTTAATTTATTTATGCTTCGAGTATGTACATCAGTGCTATATATCATAAAAATATGATGCTGAAAAAAAGCTGGATACCCTAGTACTTTTTGCGAATATACTGTATTATATTTTCTAGTATCTATGGTGAAACTATCGGGTACTTAATTTTTTGAACACGCCTAAGCATATGCAAGTATAGCAAACAGGCGTAAAATGGTGGCGTTATGATGAGAAATATAATATTACTTACCAACAAAAAATAAGGGTCCCAACCACATTGATACAGCGTTATGCTTTCTCTTATAACATTGCAATGATATTTCCATCATTCTTGCCATTCGATCTGCAATATAAAAATCAATGACGGATGAAGATTTTTAGCGCGACTACACCATCAAGTACTTTACCATTAAATAATCAGTGGTAGAAAATTCACGTCTTCTACTACTGGGCTCATTCACAAATTCAGTTTTGTGTTTATAATAATTCATCTTATGTTTGAAGGTAAAGTCAAACATCGTTAAGAGACCTACATGTGATGGCAGATAAAAAACTGCCACATGTGTATTTCTACCGCATCGACAGCATGATGCTCCAAACTTTCTCGATAAAGGATGAGAATCTAGCAGTGCAAGTTTACACTTTTAACAGACTTGTAATTTGACAGATAATAAACACTAGACAAACTGTTAAAATAAAAAATAAAAATAACACTTACCTTCGTTATTTCCTATAAAAATCAATGAATTTCCGATAAAAGGAAAAAGCTTGAAATCACATCCAAGTTGTTGATGTAATTTCGAAAATTTTCTTTTTTTCCAGCGATCAACTACCAGCAAAATAACGACCACCACAATTAAATATAGTGTAAACATTATTTATACTTAACGAATTAACTTCAAATAATTTCAGTACGTAAACAATATAAAATTAAGACTGCAAAGTAGCAACTAAAAACATATATTAATTTAACTGTTGGCACTTAACAGATACCTTTTTTAAAGTTACAATAAAAAGATATGATTTTTTTATAGAGATTAGCTTTATATACATTCGTTCACACATAATTAGAAAGATAACCAGTTTATATGTAAATCATATCTAGTATAGTAGTTGGTCCATTAGACGCCATTAATTTTTGTGCTATTGAATTAGCGTTTAACTTTTTAAAAATGATTAACTTTGTAAAAAATTAAAAATTTAACTTTTAATGTCAAATATTGGAATAGTGCAACTGGTAAGATTTCTTAAGATTTTAATATGTATCTATTATATTTACAAAATACACATTTGATGATTTCGACCACGGCGACCAATATCAATAGTTAATAATTCTGAAATAATATTTAATAATTCTGAAAATGTTTCTACAAAATGTATTTGTGATTTGGCATTGACAACGCTGTATCCTTATTTATGTTTTTGTCAACTAAAAAGAAATTATGTAATATCAGCGAACAAAAGTATATCACAAACTCCGATAATATTTAAAAGATTATTTGTATAAAAAATGATCATTAATTGACCCTTGTTGATTATTTTCAACAATATTGTAATACATTTAGAACATATAATTTTTCAGAAAATTGTTCTCCATGGACCATGTTTATAGAACTGTAGAAAATCAAAGAATCATTTCCATGGCTTATCTTATTACTCTCAATATCACGACAACCATTATGTACTTTCTTAATTATAAAGTAAAACTGCTTACAGTAACATTCATTTTCATACGTTCATCCACTTCTTGATAACTTTAGTTTAAATTATTATAATATAATACATACATACATTTGTTTAACGTTAAATATTCAGTGAATAAATATAATAAATAAAATATTTATTACTTAGGTATTTATTCAAAACAGATGGTAAAATATCGATACTAAAAAGTAAAAAAATAAAATTTATATATTATAATATATATTTTTTGACTGCCTCGTTGGTCTAGTGGCTTGATGTAAGGCCGCAGACCCGGAGGTCATGGGTTCAATTCCCAGGTCAGGCCAATAAAAAGTTATTGGGTATTTTGTCAGAAAATTCTCAGTAGCAGGAGTCTGGAAGTTGGAAGTGTGTTGAACACTCTTGTGCCTCGGAAAGCACGTAAATCCGTTGGTCCTGCGCCTGAACTCTTTCCGGTCGTGTCGGATTGCCGTCCCATCGGATTATAAGAGTTAGGGAACAGAGAGTGCACCTGTGTTTGCGCACACACTTGTGCACTATAATATATCCTGCGTAGTTGGCTAGTCTTGAGATTGGCCGCCGTGGCCGAAATCGGTCTGGAGAACATTATTATAATATAGTATAATCAAGGCTAGGCAGTATTTTACATGGAGCTTCCGGCAACATTTTGTCCAACTTAGCCCGAACTTCTAAAACTGTTATTTATAATTTGTATTTGAAATACATGAATCTGTTGATTTGGTTGATAGTTCCTCTTACAAAGAACATTCTTATTTATTTCAATTCACCTTGAAGTTCTCCCTAGCCAGTGTTGTAAAATAAGCTTAACAATTTGAAGGACATTAAAATTCTATTAGATAATAGAAGCTTTTAATTTTTATGTCTATTAGTCGAGTCGTATCTACCAATTTTAAATGTTAGTATTAATTAAATTGCTGAAATATAAATTTATTAAATGAATTTATTTTTTAACTGCCATTATACAAATACGAGCGTTTTTTTTTAAATTGCATATTGAGCAGACTTGTAACCTTTCGCTATTTTGTTTTATTTTGTCTTTATTGGACAATTTAACAGTCTTCGGTGTTTCATGCCTGGGTAATGTATGGCGGAAGAAAGTTTTGTAGTATCCAGCAGTGTAGACTGTATATATGCTATGTACAGTTTTATTAAATAAGTATGTATTCAAGAAAGTACAAAAAAGATTGAGACTGCAAATTTTTTGTCGTTTTTTAGTTGAGTAACGTGGATTTTGATGTAATAATTGGGTTAAATGCAATCCCGTTTAGGTAGCCCTTTGGGTATTCTTCCGCCTAACATCAAAGTTATGTTATTATTATAAAATAAAATAACAACAGGTACGTGGAATATAACATATTGGGGCCCAGGGAGAAAAGTGAGTTGTATTTCGTGCAAAGATGTCCAGTTACCATCAGATGGTCACGTTACACTTGCTTACTGATTGTCATAAATTTACCACCGGTTCGGAAATAAACACCTCAGACCTGAGAAGAACCGGTGAAAGAAACTCAGCGGGTTTTTTTATATTTCATCCCTTACAGTAAGTAATACACAACAATAGCCAAATTATATATACCTTTTTTTTTGTTAACCAAATTATATATGCCTTGGAGGTGATCGTTTCATTCCCAGGATGTGCAATCATTTAAAAAGTCATCGGATGCAGCGCTATTCTAGCACAAAAGCGTTCCTTAACGATTCTTTTAAATTCCACAATTAAATATTTTTGAACGTTTTCTGGGATCCTGTTGTAAAAGCGTACACATTGTCCCGTAAAAGACTTACTAACCCAGTGTAATCTGGTAATAGTGGTTGTAAATTTATACTTGTTCCTGGTGTTAATAGTATGTACGTTACTATTTCTAATAAAATCTTTTATGTTTTTGCGTACATACATAACATTATCAAATATATATTGAGAAGCGACAGTCATTATTTTAATTTCCTTAATTTTACATCTTAGTGATTCTTTTGAACCCAGGTTATAAATTTCACGAATAGACCTCTTCTGCACTACGGAAATCGTATTAATATCGGCTGCATTACCCCAGAGTGGAATGCCTTAAGAAATTATACTGTGGAAATAACTAAAATACACTAGGCGAGCGGTATCTACATCAGTCAACATTCTAAATTTTTTTTACTGCGAAAGCTGCAGAGCTGAGTCTATTTGCCAATTTATTAATATGAGGGCCCTTATTGAAGCTTAAAATCTATGGTAATAGCAAGAAATTCTGTTGCTTCTACAGCATCTAATCTAAAGCTGCCCCATTTAAAAATACATTCGTTTTTACAAATTTCACTTTTGGAATAGTGAATTTAATACACTTTGTCTTTTTACTGTTTAACAGTACCAACCGAACCAATGTACTAATTCAGAGAGAGCATTTTCACCTTGTCATATATTGATAAACGTCTTATTATTTTAAAAATTAAGGAAGTGTCATCAGCAAACAATACTCATGTTTGTTATTTAGTAGATGTGGCAAGTCATTTATATAAATGAGGAAGAGATGTGGACCAAGAATAGATCCTTGAGGGATCCACACCAACTGGAGCCCGGGAGATCTCTTTCCATTTATATCAACCCTCTGAATACGATTGCTCAAATACGAAATCCTCCTGATTTCGTATTTGAGCTACCATTACACTTAGTAACATTGTTTTTTGGTAACGATTCAGCGACGGTAGGATTGAGTGATTTGGTAGTCGCAATTGAAATATCAGTAAAAAAAATTTCAAAAAGAGTAGCAACATCCCGGAATATCAGAATTAATTGGCTTATTATCAATGGATAGGTTGAAATCAGAGATGTTATTTTTAACTCCTAACACCCGCCCATTTAAATTTTCGCAATTAATAATTTGCCACGTCCTTTTTATTTTATTTGCTGCGTCTACGATTTTTTTTATGTGCAACGACTTGGCCATTTAGCACACTCGTTTAAATAATTTAGAGTAAGCACTAACATGGTTAATGAAAGAAAGAGACTGGTTGTTAGTTCTTTCATTATAAAGTTCATACAACCTTTGCCTACTGTTATGAATTCCAACAGCCACCCAATCATTTAATGTGAGAAAACTCCTTGAATTGACTGTCTTTGAAGTAAATATGGCAATGAATTATTTTTTAATTAATTTGAAAAAACTGTTATAAAACACATTAGAATTTTCATGTAATGGTAAATATGAGAGCTTTACCATAATACTTTACTGGTGGTAGAGCTTTGTACAAGCTCGTCTGGGTAGGTACCACCCACTCATCAGATATTCTACCGCAAAACAGCAGTACTTGGTATTGTTGTGTTCCGGTTTGAAGGGTGAGTGAGCCAGTGTAATTACAGGCACAAGGGACATAACATCTTAGTTCCCAAGGTCGGTGGCGCATTGGCGATGTAAGGATGGGTAACATTTCTTGCAGAGCCAATGTTTAAGAGCGTTTGGTGACCACTTACCATCAGGTGGCCCATATGCTCGTCCGCCTTCTTATTCTATAAAAAAAATAAAAAATAT
This sequence comes from Nymphalis urticae, assembly GCA_905147175.2. Lineage (NCBI taxonomy): Eukaryota > Metazoa > Arthropoda > Insecta > Lepidoptera > Nymphalidae > Nymphalis > Nymphalis urticae. The sequence continues at coordinate 7,943,983 of LR989987.1, read as the reverse complement.
TACTTTTAAACTTCTCCATTCGAATCGCATTGATTGGTATAAACGGTTGTTTTAATTCTTTATTATTATTTTTCATTTTTGAAATAAATGAGGCCAACTGTCCACAATGGTTGGAACTTAACATATTTATAATATGTTTATGATGTGGTACAAAATTAGTAAATATATTATCAATACATGTTGCAGTGGATTTAGTGATTCTAATTGGCTCTAGGAACAAGTTTGTTACTTAGGTTATATGAATTTAATAGAGATCTGAATCTAATACTTGTACTAAAGTTACTACTACAAAAGTTGTAGTTTTCTAATAAATTGATGTTAAAATCAGATATACTTATGAGAGCCACATAATTTCAATAATACATTTTCCATTATTTTCTCAAATAATTCATATAACCTACTGGGAGGTCTGTATACGCATACAACAATGATACGCTCAAGCTCTGCACAGGCTTTTTCAATAGTCTGCTCAACAGAAAGGCTTACAACATCCTTACGTTCTTTAAACTTGAATTTTTTACTGATGAGTAAAATTAATGAGCCACCGCGTATTGCTTTATTTCTAATGAACAGACTAGCTAACTCGTGACCATCAAAATTAAATATAAACTGGTAGTTTAAGAGCCAGTTACTCTGTGATACATAAAATATCAATGTCGTTAGTGTTAATGAACAACTCAATTTCTAAGTGTTTTCCTAACATTCCTTGAATGTTTTGTTTTGTTTTGTTTTGAATGATACACTGTTAAAAGAAATTTCAATTTTGGTCTGGTCAACCAAAAGATTGGTTGGTTTAGTAAAGATACAGTATGATAGCAGGATTGCTATCTGTCTTCTATAAAAGTATATGAAACGAGGTTGCTCGCTATCGCTAACAGTACTTTAAAAATGTAATTTCATTAGTGAACTTATTTAAAACATAAACTCTGCTGATTTCTCTGTTCAGGCAACTTTTGGCTCAAGGACTCTCGTCCTTGAATATTCTTCCAGTGGCGTTAGTGTTTCTTTTGAATTTGACTGCGATATCGTTTTAAGTAAGTATGCTTATTGGCATATTATTTCAAACGGAAGTACTGACTTTTTATTAAAAATATTTAAGATAGGATAGCTTTTTTTTATTATAAACAAATTATATCTTGATTGAATGCTTTAAATAAAACCCAACAATAGTATAAAGAATACACAATTTAAATTTAAAGTGGTGAATCCTTCTTTGAAATTTCTTCGTAGTCCTATTAATTAATTAATACTTATTCAATGTATAGTATTATATTTAACTAATGTATTTGTCATCATCATCGTCATCCTTTTCTCGTCCACTGCTGGACATAGGTCTCTCCAATGGCACGCCACTGAGCTCGATCCTCAGCTCTCAGTCTCCAACTATTACCAGCCACCTTGCGTATATCGTCACTCCACTTAGCTGGAGGGCGTCCTACGCTACGTTTGCCAAGGCGTGGTCTCCACTCCAGAACACGTCACAATGTATTTATACAGTTACTAAACTAAACTAAACTGAGTTACTGGTAACCAAGAGATATGAGCAATATTCAAATAAACTTATGTTTATTTTAAGAGTATAAAGCGGCAAAAAAGTAATAAATTATTTAATTATTATAAAATGCATAATTAGTTTTAGTAGGCTTTCAATCATTTCAATTATGATATCACCATTCGGTTTTTATTATAAAAATGACATGAATTTATAATTTAATTTTGAAATTTTTTGTTACTTTTAATTTGATTGGATTGAATCTGGAAGCGTTGTCAATTACACTTGTAATTGACATGCATATTAGATATACTATTATTATTTTATATTTTATTTTTTTCTATTATTTGAAGTTACAAGTGTGTTTTTACAAATAAATAAATAAAACAAACGAGAACAAGTTGACATGTAGACGTGGTGAAATATATTTGTTAATATTTGTGTTTTATTGTTTTATTTTAGAAAGATCGATGTCATTACTTATAGACGACCCAAGTACTTTCAACTTTTATTCATCAGTTTAAAGGGACATCAAACTATAGAGGTTAAAACAAAGCTACTACTATCACCACTCGCCCTGTGAATATATCTATTGTATATATTATTATTAATCTTTATTTTGATTACGAAATCCTAAGGCAATAATTTAAATGTATATTCCAGATTAAAGAGGCCGTAAACTTCAAGAAAGTGAGGCTAAGTAATTTGAATTTTATCGGACACAGTTAAAATGTTTCGTTCCCTTGCCACTCACTTAAACCATAAAGCGTCAAGGTTTCACTTGGAGCACAAATTCTAATTAGATTCGTATCTTAGTAATATAATTACAATATACTGTAAGTGCTTTGTACTTACATTATAATTAGGCAAAGTTTCATTTTCCATCGGCTGTCATAGGTTGAGCATCGCCGCCACGGTAGCATGCGAAAGCGATCCCGTGGTGCTCCTCGTTAAGACGGAAAGGGTACGGGGAGGTTTTAGTGGGTAGGACGGTGGCCTTCTGCCCCGTGAGTCCCACATAACCGTCCCGGTCGTGGATCGGGCGGTAGGCGTAAATTCCTTTCCTCCTCGAAAAAAAAAGGCTGAGCACCGTACCTACATGTATGATTACACTTTTAATTTTTAGTTTTCACGGAGCCTATAGCCGATGGCGAGTGTGAGGCCAATTCCCTCCCACCTATATATTTTTCTGAATCAGTTAAATATATAAAGATGGGAAGGAGCAACATCCTTCAACTACTCGTTAGAGGTGTTAAAGGAAATGGGTCCGGGATCTCAAAACTGATTTTTTTTACAATTTCACTTATTTAATTTAATTTGCAAATATTAACCAATTAATTACATAAAACAAAAATATTTATAATGAAAACGAATTATAAAGATAAACATAGTTTTAATTGACTCCTCTATAGTCTGTTGAACATATGATTTCTGACGCTCTAAAAGAACACGGTTATTATGAAAACAAGATTATAAGGATCCTAGTCAACTAGACAAAATCAGGAGCAAATACAGTACTTAAATAATAAAAATATGAATATTTAATTCTATTTTAATGAAGGTAGACAGGGATTGGTCACAATACTATGACTACTATGTTCCCATATTAAAAAATATTTATTATTATTTATAATATATTCACACATACACATTTTTATATTTTATATTTTTATGCGATCGGTATTTGAATAAGCATCACTATTTCAATTCCTCAATAATATTACTCAACCGATCATCGCGATATTTTGCATACAACGTGTATGCAAAATATCGTCAGGGGTAGAGAAAAGGACGTAGGGTACACTTGACTCTCCTTGTATAAGGGCATGTGTTACAACCCGATAGCGATAGATGGCGCATATTCAATATGTCAATTTTCTGAATCGCGCTGTCTAGATTCGCTACTGAATATATATAATGTGAAAGTGATTATGTTAAAATGATCAGATCAAATAATTTCTATTGTGAACAACGGATAGACCTTCGGTCTTCCTTAATTTTATTTACAGTTCAAACCTCCGATAATTATTCGGCGTAAACACCCCCACCATGTGGTAAAGATGTTATACAATATATGCTAAATTAAATTAAACCTTATTATTATTTAATGCACTTTTCTGAATATATCCGTGCAGTGACTTTTGGCAACCACTTGGGGAAACACGCCTCCACACTTTGCTCTTTTCCTTCTTCGTGTTCTGTAGTCTGGGTAAAATATACAACTGACATCTAATGAAATTTAAGTAATCCAAAAAAAAAAATACTTTCATTTTAACTATTCAAATTCTGGATGTTAAACTGCCTCGCTAGTCGTAGTTTAGAGGCTAGCTAAGCAAATAAAGCTGTAAATCCCGAGCCCAGGACGGGTTCAAACTCCAGGTCGAGCGATTAAAAAGTTATTGGGTTTTTCGATCGAGATATTCTCAGTTGGCAGACATATTGGCAGTGTTTAGACTTCAGTGTCCCAGAAAGCATGTAAAGCTTTTGGTCCTGTGTCTGAACTCACTTCGATCGGGTTTGCCATCCCATCAGATTATGAGATACACACTTGTTCGCAATTGAGTCCCTGTCCCTGTCCCTGTTGAGAATGGTCGCCTTGCCTGGGCAAGGCAATCGGTCTGAAGGCTCGATTCTGGAATCGGTCAGGAGGACCATCATCATCTTGTTTAAATAATAATTTGATTAATCCATTAACGTTATGCTACATAAATAAAACTATACACTATTAGAGAACCGATTTTATCGTTTGAAAACAAACAAATTTTCAGCACATGAATCACAATTGAATGATCTTGACATAATAAGTTTACTCTTTGAAGTAGCACATATACAAAGATTTAGCGTGATAAGTTAGCCTCCCAAGATGAGTGTCGGGAATTCTACTTATGATAATTGTTCATACCAACATAGTTGTGATGGCAGAGTATAAATCATGTTCATACGAATAAATATTTAAAAAAGTAAAGCAGTTTTATTTTCATTAAAATTAAAAGCGTGATCGCTCATACACTGCAACTTGCTCAAGAAGAATTAAATTCTTCGTTGAATATGCAGGTTTCGTCATTACAATTATCATCTTTGTTCGTTTTGGCTCTGCGCCAAACTAGGGCGAGGCTTTTTGAGAGAGATTCACATCTTGAAACATTTTTTTGTGAATTAGTATGACTGTCTACCACGTAAAAGTTCTTTTGACCTTGCTTTTACAAAAAAAACTTCGACTTACGAAACAGTGTGTCTAGTTTAAGACACTATTTTGTTTTAAACTAAATTTGTGGGAATTATGTAGAGGATTAAGTCGATCCTTTATAAAAACTCCTATGTTAAATTACCTAATTTCAACTCCTCATACATGAAAATATTTATGAATACGTATAGTAAATCTCATATACGAAATCAACCGCGGATAAATGGAAAAGTTAAATGGGTTATCCATAATGATTGGGGTTTTTTCTTTGTTTCTTTATTCCGAAATGATATTTTGTTTTATTTTAAAACAAATGGGAGCCAAAAATATTATTAATAATTAACATATTTTTAATAAGCCTTTAAATTCAGCGGTTATAGTCATACAATATTTTTTATTATATTTTTAGAAGCATCAATACAATTTTATTTAAAAAATAAAGATTATTACCCGATTGATAAAAAGGAGGTTTTTTAATTTGTTTACTCTTTCTTTAAATTTATTATTTTCAGTTCACCCGATAACTTTTCTTTATGTACGAATATATGGATTGTTAATACTATCAATGTTGTTTTTTGATCAATTGCAATCGTGTATGTAAATAAATATAAACTAGAACAATCTAATTTTATAAAGTTTTAGCCGGCTATGAAATCGTTTGAGGAAATCATATTTTTTAATAAATGGACAATAGGTAAGTTAAAATAAGGTTTTATTTAAAATATATATTATTTATGAGTACGAATTTGTAAAACGACTGGTGCAGAGAAATGATAATTTGAACTCTCTGCGTTAATAATGCATCCAATTATTTGCATATTAGATGTAAAGTAAAAGTTAAGATTGATCCATACATATTCCATGTGCTGCTGTTCATGTTGCTACATGATAATAATATATGCCACATTGAAAAGCGATATGCTCTGCGTACCTAGTCACCTTAATTCTGATAGCGATATATTTGAAATGTGTAAATTATACTGGACCAAGTTTATTTAGTAAGTTTTGATATGCCTATACTTTATAAATTATGTATAAGAATATAATATAGTTCTTATTGCTATAATATAAAAGTTAATACAAAGCGCTCTTAAAATGTTTTCGACAATCGTCTCGTCTCAACAGCGCCGTGAAATAAATATATTATAGTAGTTGTATGACATGCGACAGGATGTTGTTTTGTAGCAAACGCCGAAATATTTTTATCTTAATAAAAATAAAAGAAAATGGCTTTACAAAAAGTCCTCAGTAACAACCCTAGGTTATTTGTAAACAATTATCTATGCGGGTTTTGTCTTAATAACTTATAGCATTACTAGTATATGTAAATCAGAAAAATGTAAAGATTACAGGATATGGCGTGATTTTTTGTGTAACTAAGAATTGTTACTAAGAAAATGTTTAATTATAAGAAATAAACATAAATTGTAAATTTTATTTTTTAAGACAATTTACAATTGGAGCATATACAGAGTAATTTAGATTTTTTTCAACAGTGGGTAATCAAGTTTTATTAAATAACCTTAATATTATGCAATGCGAGTATCAAAGGAAAGTTAGCTGCAGTCCAGCAGTAAATGCAAGAGAAAATTCATATTTCTGCTATATGCAAAACGTGGTTAGACTCTGAAATTAATTTAAAAATTAGTGGATGTAATATTTATCGAATCAACCGGTAAAATGGTTATGGAGGATTCGCAGTTTTTATTCATTATTCTGTTAAAGCTCGAATAATACATTTCTAACCTAGGTTTAATTTTTGTATTAAATTTGTTCACGTGAAAATTTGAAGTTGTACACATATAAATAATATATTTGTAGTGTTCTCCTTAACAATAAGTTAGAATAATTGGGATTAATCATTTTCTTCGACGCACGAACCATCGTGATTTCGTGAAACATCCTCTGTAAGCCTCAGGAGTGTGTAAAGACATTGCTCATTTAATTGTGTATTATTTTTGGTAGTCAGTTTTGGCAATCGTAGAGGTCAATACAGGTTGTTAGGGGCGAGTTGTAAAGTTTCTAATGATAAACGTATAACAGCTTAATAATTGATCTAGTGGAAAAAGCTCTTATGCTATTTAAATTTTGAATAAAAATAAATTATAATCCTTTTGAATTGTGACGTAATTAGATCTTACATCCAAATGCGTTGCATTCAAGTCGTTTGTTATTGTACCTGAATTCAAAATCATTAAAAATTGTTTACGTTTATTCAACCAATAATTAAGATTTTCGTTAAAATCAGATATTTTGCAAACTACGAGTAAATCTATGACTTTCTATCTTTCGTATCTTTGAGGTTTAAGACTTAAGCCAATATTTCCAAGTTACAAGCAAAGTTCGCTCTACACGATATGGATAGGAATATTTTCAATAAAGCGCCTTAAATTATTTATTATTGATTGAATTTGTGCTTTATGTAACTTTATAAGATTGATGTGAATAGAATTTGCATATAAAATCAAGTGTTTTCAAGTTTTCCTCCAATTATAGAACTACATGAGCATCGTAAGTATATTGGGCGGAAACCTTAGTAGGATACAATGTATTAGCACATTACAATTGTTAAGATTTAATTTAACGTTAGTATATTTTACAGTTTAGAACTAATTTGTTTATATGTTTAGCCTCACGTTATTAACGCTAAGGAAGTCAGCTTTGAATAAACCTTCTTGTTCTTCGAGAGTGCTGCCAAACTCTTTCGCCTCGCGAAATATTAGTTAGACCCAATTTAGTTTAGTTTTAACCAAATCAATCAACGCTTAGTGTAACGATGAAAAAAATATGTGAAGTTATTGACAGAATTATGATTTTTTTAAAACTGTAGACAATAGCGTACACCCCAAAGTACTGCAAGATTGGCTACGGCGACATTATTTAAAAAAGTGTTTTTTTAAAAAAGGAATTCATCAAACACGATTTGACACCGTGTTCACTTTTGGATGTATATTTTTTGCATTTAAAATATATAGTAATATATATTAATATCTGATACAGACACTAAGCATATTTAAAAATAAATTATTAAAATCGACGTCAAAAAGACGAATATGTTAGCTTTAAAGACCAATATGTATACATATCTTTAAAGCTAAGCTTTCGCGAGGTATCATGGTACATGTTCGCGCGTATAATATACTTGTTGAAGCTGCAAACAATGGCAGCTCGTATAATAAGATTTTTAAATCGCACTCTCGGGATCTGTTCTCAACAAAGATGCGTGCGGCGTGTGCCCATGTCTTGTCGTAATTCCCCTTGTACGTGCGCTTTAATCGCCCCCTTTAAAGGAAGACTCACGTCCCGACCGAGAGAAAACGTTTATTTTAATCCTCCACAAATGCTTGTATAATTTGTACAAATGTGTTTTGTTAATAACGATTGCCAGGACACAGCTCAAATTGCTTATTGTATAAATTAACTTAATAATTAAACTATAATGTTAGTAGATATCAAATGACTAGATTTTCTAATATGTATAATGAGTTGTAATAAGTTTGTAAATTCTTAGTAATCTTTAATATTAAATTCAACCGTTTATATCAAATATAATATAATCTATTTTTAATTATAAATTATTTTCAAAAGCTTTTGTTAAAATCATTGATAAGTGCGATACTTTATTTCTACGCCAATATTTACATTTTTTTTCTTTTTTTTTCTAGAAAAACGAATTTACGCATTTCCCTCGCAGGAGGCGCCGGAATACCCACTAAAAAACCAGTGGTACTTCACCGTCTTTTCGGGGGACGCCACGAGATTGCTTCCGCATACTACCGTGACGTCCCGACGGTAGGCCCGCTTCTGCAGGCCTCCAAATTCACAATATTTTATTTTTTATAACTAAACCAATATTTAAGATTCTAAAATACAAATGACAAACACCAATTGAATTATTTAACAATATTCACTTCCACCTTATAGTCTTAACACCATTTGACGAGTGCAATACGTTATCCTAAACGCCAACATGTAGCGTTTCTATTGGTTAAAAACTGATCAATAGTGATGCGCTTGTCTGGATGTTCACAATCTGTTATCACTTAAACACACACAAAAAATGAGTTAATAATTAATCATTATTATAATTAGATAAATTCCAACAAATCTTAACAATATTTATAGTTTTCTTTGCACAGCTATTAAAAAGCAAGATATTAAAATCCATAACTAGTACTTACTTCCACTTTACTTTCAAATTAGCATTTATATTCACAATCATAACAAAATAATCGCAAAACCAGAAATTTTATGTTTTTAGAAAAATTCACATACACATTTTTTTTTTAATAAAATTGTAGGTGGTGTATTTATTTTTAGTTTTATTTAACAGACTTATTATATAATTGATCAAATAACAACAGTAAAATAAAATTGTGACATAAACAGCAATTTTGAAAGGTATATGATAACCAAATTTTTATATTGTACATATATATTTTGCCCGATTTTTCGATAATGTTGCATTAGTCTGCCTCACCCACTGACGTCGTTTTCTCCGTCTACCTCCATTTTAATATATTTATGTCTAATATTACGTCGCGAACACACCACACTAAAACAATTGGACCGAGCGAACATTGTTCGAGGCATTTTAATTTAATAAAATTCATATAGTACCGAGTTCCATGTCGTTGATAAATTAAATTTATCGTTGCAATTAAAATTTATATATTTCTTAGTTTCATCTTCGCTTCTTGTGCAAAACAGAAGTATTATTTTTTGTCATTTGAGAGAATCTTTTGGTTATAAGCTCAATCCAATGATTTGTTCTTGAATTAAGTTTTCAACTAATACGTATTTGTTTGTTTGTATACACAAATGTATTCTACATACAATATTTGTTATAGGTATTGAATTTGTTTTCATTTTATAAAAAGAGCTGCTCTGTCTGGTTCGAAGTTCGAGTGTTCGATTCTCTTCGGGATGTTTTTATATATATTCGATGAAATTGATCTTTTTGATAGAAATACTGATAATCACTACATAAACACGAGAAGTAAGGATACACTTTTAACGCCACGTTTTTAACTTCACAAAGTTAATAATCCTGGGGCAAGTTACCCGTTTCTATAATAAAATTCCGCAAATATTTTAACTTTATCATACAAAAAGCGTAACTACTGGGTTTCTTGACAGAAACTCTTCTTTTTTTGGCAGAATCTACATTCCGAACAATAGAAACCTACCACATTAATATAATTATGCAAAATTGATTTGATTTGGTTTGTTTTAGTTATTTAAACATTGTAATGTATTTTTGTGTCATTGTGCGTGTTTTTGTTAATTAACACCCATTCTATAACCATTCTAAATTGAACAATCGTTAATTTTTACCCGTACTGAGCTAAGGCATCGAAGAAAATGCTTTGCGTATTTTTTTTTTTGCGCGGTTATTTAAATATATCATAATATTTGTAAATGCACTTATTCGAATCGCAAAGTGTAAAAGCATACAATTAGTTGCTGTCACGTATCTATAAATCATTCATATATACTTTCATATTTCATATCGGTGATATTGCGCTTTTGCAGTATTGCAGTGCAGCGTTCGTTTCGAAAGCGCCAGGACCAATACCACTATCTCCTACCTCGTTGAGGTAATGCTATAAAAAGCTATAAGAAAAAAAAATGAAAAACTTATAAACATAATATAGCCAATGTCCGTCCTAAAACTATTAAATAATATTGTATAGAAGTTCCATAGTCAGTTTAGTAGTTTATGCGTGAAACCAGAAAAACGAAAAAAAGTAGACGAAAAACGTTTCCAATTTATCATCTCATGTAAACAAGTATAGCAGCGAAAAAGAGATTAAAACTTCAGATGAATACGTATGAAGCAGAGCTAATATTATAATAGCTCTGCTAACCTATTCACGTCCTTGTGATTTTTCACACCAAGCTCTTGGGAAAAATATCCCCTTTCAAAAAACACTATTATTATCCGAAAAGAACGACCGACACAGCTCAAAATAACATGATATAATAAATATATCACACACATGCAAATAATGTTTGTACTTCCTTTTTGATGATAAATTAAGAATTTTAGCCATTATTTTGTCACTTGTCACGCGTAACGAGAATAAAGACCTTTTTTTCATAAATATAAAGATAATATAATTACTCATATTTAGTTATGAATGTCGTGAAAAACAATATTTTTTGAGAAAGTTTGGAGCTTAGTCCTTGACGCTGCTCCAATGATAGACATGGTGGACAAGCATATGATAAATTTTCACTAGACATGCAAATTACTTACGTTGTTTTCTTTCACCGCTGAGCAATAGACGAATTTTAAACATAAACACCTGAAAATTGACATTGACACACTTCGATTTCGATTCGATTCGATTAAGATTCATGTGTTCTAAACACAGGGACATCTTGCCACTTATTTAAAGTAGTATAAAAAAAGGAATAGTGAAATTTTATAGATTAAGTTTAAGTATTAAAACAGCAACATGAAAAATCAAAAAATCTAAGAAATCGTTATAAAATATGTATATGATAATGGAATATTTTATATTCGCAGTGCGTACGTTGTGTTACGTGCTTTGTTTAATAAAGCACGAGTAAATTTGGTTTTCGATTATAAGATTTTGGTAAGGACACATACTTACCTTTTAACATTCATCAAAAAGCTTATTAAAAAAGATTTGCATTTAGAACTATTAAGACAAATGTGACTTCGTATAACTATTTGAATGCTTCAATTATTCTGTTACATCATCGTCTTTATTTGTTGATTTTTTTTTTACAAAACAATGATATGATTTTCGGTTTAATTTTCTCAAAATATTTCTAACAGTATAGGCGTATATACAACATTTATGATGAAACTCTGCATAGCTCTTATATAATATTAGACAGGCAGCATAATCTTGACATTGGCTTATTCGCTAGCTTATACGGCATCATTTCCCGAGCAGAAGCTCTAATCCCGGGGTGAGATCAATAAAAGTTTTGTATCCAGAAAATTTCAGTAGAAGCTGGTATTGCAAAAAGGTGAGCTTTTTAAATATATCTAGATTTTTTTTGAAATTGGAATAAGTCACCTTTTTCATTTTTTTCTTAAGAATTTAAATTAAATCTAAAGTTTGTTGCCAAAAAAACTTTTTATTCCAGACAAAGGCTTCCCGCGAGATACAAGCTCCTTTCATTATGCTATTTATTTAATAAAGGACAAAATTGCAACTTTAAAAAAATTAATACTAGACGAACCTACGAAGAATTTTGAAGTCATCAATTGCAACATTATATTTTTATACTACTACATTTTTATTACAATTTTATGAATGATTATAAATTTAATTTACTCGTAATTTCAGGCACATTCAAATATTTAATTACAATTCAACTCGATGAGCATTTGATGAGCCTTCCAGAAGATTATTTGATTTAAATGTACTTATTTTTTTTTCTTGATATTTACAGAAAATTAATAACAGAAGGAATGGCAACAAAGCTATTTTCAAATAAATTTATTTCTTAGGTGGCTTATATTTCATTAAAAAATATATAAAACATTGTACTGACGTATTAATTGTGCTCAATGATTTATTTATCACAACTTTTATATTAATATTATTTTATCGCACGTCTTTTTTTAAATAACATGAATATCGCTAATATTATAATATCGTCCTCTGTTATCGATGTTTAAAATATTGTATTATACTAGTTGTGCTTCGAGGTTCCTCTCACGTTTAAATTCTATTATACAGTGAACTGTGTTATTTATATACGATATAAGAGTACGCTTGAATGCTACATGCTTTGTTATAACATTAAGCCTTGTCAAAAAATAAAATAAACGTAGCTTATGAGAAATTGAGAGTTTGAGAGATTGAGAGTTATTGCATTTTTTTTTGTCGGATATATTTTAAATGATTAACATATATATGTTGCATAATCTACATACATATTGCATAACATAGATACATATATAATTTTTTAGAGATTCGATTTTTTAGTTTGTTAAGAATGTATTTAGTAGTAAAATAACTAAATATCAGTCATTGCGACCAACTTTAAAGATCAGTCAGCTGTCGGTGTCAGATTCTTTACGATAGAGATAATATGCGCTAGTGTGTGTAGTAGTAGCGAAGATATTTTAGGGCTCAAATACGGGTTTAAGCATTTTCTATTCCCTCACTCTCATATTTCGATCTCACGATATGCGGGGGAAAACTGACAACTTATTACTAGAAGCTGCTATTTAGGAATTCCTTGACAGGAGAACCCAATAACTTTTATATGTATGCTAACATTTCAAGGTCGTTTAACTGTACGTGCCAGCCAAAAGACTGACGAGGAGGTCAAAAATATAAGTTGATTTTGAATTAAAAAGTTACTTTACATTATAGCAAAAATAAACTCGTAGAGTAAAAAGCTCAAACGGGTCACGCGTATATTTGTTACTTTCACATCACCCTATTATCTCGCTATCAGAGATCGGTATTGTTGCCACTTTGTACGGCTCTTTTTACTGAAAAAGTGTGAATTCCTTTGTAAAATAGTACACTGCTTTTAGCCCTCAATTGTTCCTCGTTAACAGTTTATTTTATCAACTCGGAACTGGTTTCATGATCGCAAATCGGATTGAGATACATTTAATTCAATGGACTGTATTAAAAAAAAACATTGATTATTATATACAATATATATTCTTTAAATATATTTCAAATGGATGTGTTTATTTTTGGCTAATTTTTGTTTATTAATACTTTGTCCAATATTACTTTCTAACACGATAGCAAAGGATTATAAAGGATTATTTTTAATTTATTACCTACGAATAGCTAAAAAAGTTAATAATTACCGATACAAATAATAATGACTTGACTGTTAATTAACATGCACACAAAGCATAGGGGGTAAATAAAAGAAATTTTTGTGGTAAACATTAATAAATACTACTAAATATACGCTTCCGGACGCTGCCTTACATTACAGTTTTTCGGTAATATACAAGGCCTTTAGACGAACATAGCTGAGCTGGAACAACTTCAGTTGATAAAGGGCAGCTAGGTGACACCACTCATTAAAAAAAAGAAAAAAAATCGCACTAAGACTTGAATTGCAATCACAAAGTGCTTTACAAGTACCTCGTTAATGGTCATTCTGATGATCTTTTTTATACGTGTGCTAGTTAGCAGGTATTTCATTTATGTTTTTTGTAACGCTAATATGCCAAAAAAAAGTGGTCGATAGAGTCATAAATCGTTCTTAATTCACTTACTGTTGAATCAATATTAATTATTTATAAAATATCTAGTCTCTAACTTTTTGGCTGACTAAGTCAAAACTAACACACTTTATTAACTAGGTCCAAAACTTTTTACTAAATATGTTTTGTATTAATAATACTTTAAATAATTTACGAATATAAGTAATATAACTACATCGTATAATTTTGCACAATCCTTATATGAAAATTTAATATCAATCGGATTATTTTTTTGAACAACAAACCAACTAACGAACAAGCAAAACTCACATCATTACGATATTCATAAGATAATATCATAAGAAGTGATGAAAAACTATTCGACGATTATGGTTCCTTCTTTTAATAAATGTTTCTCGAGTTGATCGATACCATCCCTTCACTAGTTTTGAAAAATGGAGGTGTAATATCCTTTATTGAGTAATTCAATTTACGGTCTTGTCACCCGCTGCGGCGACGGCGGCGCCATCTTTTACTGCGAAATATTTTACGTTTTATCAATTTCAAAAGAGTAGTTTGCATTTAATGCTTTGCCTGATATGAATTTCGTAGTTTCATACTAGTAGTTGAGTTCATATGTTAGTATATAGATTATATTATTTATTTGAGAGCTGTAGTCGTGTTATAGGCTTCGGTCAAATAGAATTTGGAATACATATTCAAATTATAATTAGAAAAACAACACAAATTTAATTTTAAAAATGTAATTACATCTATGGGTACATATAAAAAAAGGTTTTTATAAGAGACGGGAACTACATGAGTATATACTATGAATTATTAAGCACCTACACTGACTTCATGAGGATTAATGAATCCAACAACTTATTTTCTAAAGATATATGTATGAGATGATTAAGCTTGTTGACCTAATAATAAACTTTTTTTATTAATTGTCATTCTTATCTTTCATTAATTTTAACTGCGATCAATATTACGTGCGTGGTGGGAACTTTGACATTTTATCTTTGATCTTCAATAAAAATTCCGTTGGGGCAAATATTGATTAGAGCCATGGCATATTTTTAAGTTGGAAAATACTCTATTAATATTTTTAAAAGTATTTTCAGTGGAAATTTAATTGTTATCTGCATGTTATCTAGTATTTGATATATGAAAGCAGGGTCTGTTTTTAATGGTAAAAGACTCACAAATTCGGGACCGACCTTTCGAATGGATAAGGGTTGACATTTTCTTAACCGTATTTAAACATAAAAGTTAAACACAACTTGTCTTAATCGCTAATTAAGGTTTCAAGTGAGTAGAAACGAACCCTAAAAGTTCTAAATTTAGATATTAATGAATCATATTATTATTTATTTATTACAAGCCTTACATATGAACATCGCTAAGAGGTTTTTTAGATAAGACCGGTTTCTCTAGTTTTCGTATTATTTATTTGATATTCAAAAAAAATTATTAGCATTGTTTAAACATCTATTTACCGACATTTATATGTAAAATTAATAGAGTCTCTATTAGTGTGTGTCTTGTTTTTTGTCGGAGTTGTATATAATATAGTGAATAGTGCAATGTGGAATATTATAATACATCAAGATTATGTAAATTGCATTTCAGTTGATAGATGATTGCATCAGTAATACAATCGAGATAAATAAAATAATAGCCTTATATTAGTAAAATTAACACCTTTTCATGTTTTCAATCAAACGACCATGGTAAGGACATGGGCAACATTACAGACGCTCGCGGTTGATTTAAGGTGGCATCAGAGGTACATGGTGTCATTGTCTAAAAAACATTGCTTAGAATTATAATTTATTATATTGATTTTAATATATTCAAGCCGAGATGGCCTCGTGGTTAGAATCCGTGAAACTCGTGAACTCGTGAAACGTGAACGCGTGGTGGAATAAGCTCCAAACCTTCTCCTCAAAAAGGAGAGAAGGCCTTAGCCCAGCAGTGGGACATTAAAAGGCTGTTACTGAAGTACTATACTCTATATTCGTTTAAGTTCTAAAGTATAAAATGTATTAGCAAAAAAAAACACATATTTTGAGTTTTTCTTATTATAATAGATAGTTTGACTGGCAAATTGACCACTAAACAAATATTAACCATACCTTACATCGCCAATGACCATGAACAACCTTTGAAACTAAGGTATTATGTCCCTTGCGCCTGTAGTTACACCGGCTTTTTGAGTATTGAGTAAAAATTATCTATGACATGAAATGGTTATTTATTCAATTGTGTTATATTTTATTTTTATTATAACATTAGTTATACCAGATTTTATTCATACATGTTTTTTTTACTTAGTCTGAAAGAAACGTATTCTATCAAAATGTAGACTATAAAGACGAATAAATGCTTTATTTCTTCACATTACACAACAATAAAACTATTTCACGGAATTAGACGTTTTATTCTGATTGTATAAATACTTTTGATTTTTGCTGGCCGTACAGACTCACAGGGTGACTGGGCGATTACTAGGGACCGCATTGAAATTTGAGCTATCTCGTGCTCCGAATGACGTGCATCCTAAGGGAGATTCCTATGAGGTCGCAACTTAGCTCATTACACGACCGGTAGGGTGGGGAGTGCTTCTGCTCTTAGCACTAGTATTGTCGTCACGTACGTTTGCGTGACGTCACTAAGGGGATTTTCCGTTTCCGCCGGTGGATACGATGTGTATGTGGCTTAAGCGTATTGAATGATAACTATATTTATTTATGTAATTATCTAAAGATCATGTTTACCATCAGGCGTATGATACAACACGCCTCAGTCTAGAGTAAATCTAAAGTGACACAACGAATACGTCACATATTACCTCGTTCTAAGTTTATTTTACTAATTTTATGGTCCCATACCGTTGAGTATGAGCGGAACCCTATCGGTTTTCCGGCTGTCATTCAGAAACCCATTATCCGTAAAGGAAATGAGATAAGGAGTTGAAACTTCAACGTAAGCTGTTAAATATGTATCATAACAATAAGTTCAAACCAAATAATAATCAGCAATCTGTAATGTAACTTAGTTATTTATTTCAATTTTTCCTTTTTAGTAATACTCGTATTTATAAAGCTCTGTTTGTTCGCGTAGAGATTACTGTTTGTCGAAGTATTGCAAGAAAATAATAAAAGTCAATAAAAATAAAAACCGTTAGAGCTTTTTTCTCACTTTTGACTATTACGCAATTGAAGATTTTATACCTAAAGTAGTACGAGTAATTATGTAAGTATGTATGTAAATAATGAGTTACTCGTCGCAAATTAAGTGCTAATATTGTTTCCTTCAAGTTCCCAGTTTCGTTTGATTAAATTTGCAATAGTTGCAATTACTGCTAGACCAAGTTAAATTTCTCTGGAGAATACCTTCTTTTATATAAAGCGTATAACACGTACCTATGTACGTTATAAAACCATTTAATGTTTGATATTAGTTGTGCGTTTGAGGCCATAGTGGCTTTATATGCAGAAATATTTTATATTTTTCAGCTATTAACATATATTATATAATATACGTCAATCTTCTTTATTATTATTTTTAAAATATAAATATTAGTTACCTTTGTTACTGTTTTGGAAATATTTAGTAAAATGTCTAAATGTTTTATTACTTTTATTTTAGTTTTATGTAATATTCGAGGAAGATTTCGAAATAATACATAGTATAAGTTTTGTTTATAAAATGTTTGTAAATATGTTACATGTCAAATAAAAAATATTATACAACAATTTTCCCAATTAAATAGGTAAATATAACTCAGTGTCAAAAACATATAAGTAAGAAGGCGGCCAATTCAATACAACGAGCAAGTGGGTTTGTCAGATTTGCCGATTTGATTTGAAAGAAAGAATTGATATCTAAGTGGGTGCCAAGTTTTATTATAAAAATTCCTTCAATTTCAACCGCAAAAATATATAATACTAGCATCGCCCTAAATCTCTTATCTTTATAGATTAATTTTGAAATACATTTTTTTTAGAAAAAATAGTTGTATTAATATTAGTTGGACACTAGAAACAGAAAAAAAACATTTAAATCTGGTTTTTCTGATACATTTATAAAGTCGCAAACACTTCGGTTGACATTTCAAAGATCTAAAAATGTTGAAGTTTTGTGTATAAATTATTTGTAACTGGGAATTTCAAATTGAGAGATAGAAAGTGTGTAATGTAGTGTTTTATACAATACAGCAGTATAACGTGTCAGTATAGCGCTCTTTTATTTTCCGATCATCTGAACACTGATATTTGTCTAGATATATATTTGCTATTAAGTTTCTTTAGCTTTAGTAGTTTAAGCTGGTCCGAAATAAGACACCGTTGTCAATATAATGTTGTTTATTCTTCGATATAATCTTATTCCAAAAATAATTAATTTCTTAGATCCTTCATTTTCTTAAAAACCGCTACCGTGACAGTTGTCTTCCTCCGTAATGACAGCTAATGGCCAGATGTAATTTCATTATCAGTCATATCCAACCGACCGGTACAGGCAATCAATAAAATGCTAACAGTAGGATTCACTTAATGGGATTTTACACAAAGTAAAGACGATTGTTAATTTTTAACATTGCCTTACTTTTAATGTTATCAACATAAATTGATATCCAATAAAGATTATATGGAAATGTCACGTTTAAGTTTAATGGCAACTTAATTATTTCAGAAAGTTTAGGGTCTTGTAAATATATTCGAGAGCAAAAATTAAATTAATTTTGTTTATATTACCAGCAAATCGTATTTAATTTTCTAGGTAGCTTGACGAACTATTTATTTGTATTTTTTATTTATAGTAGTGACATTTAATTTAAGTTTTTGTCGTTTTAGATTAATAGTAAAGTGATTTTAAGAGTACACAGTAAATTACATTAGAATAATAAACACATAAGACCTCCTTGCAACCAATGTCCGTTCATTAAAATTGACTGAACTCGAACGAAACTAAACAGAATGCTCCAATATCGCGAATATCGCGAGAATATAATATTTGTGTAAAAAACACAGTAACACTGGACATTGGTTGTGACGGGCTCTTATCGTTCATGAAAAAATGTGATGTTTCTTTTTTATAAATTGTTAATTTGTTTTAAAATTTCATTAGTTATTACCTTTTGTTTCTGTTTTTTATTTAAATATTTCTTATTTCTGTTTCTTTTCATTTGTATATTTTGTAATTCTGTTTGGGAATGGTGTGTTCTCCTGTAATCGGTTGTGCAAAGCTAGTTTTAAGTTAATGTAAAGCGTGTTTTGAATGTGTGTTATGTACAACTGTTGGAGATCTAATTAAATAAATAAATAATCTTACATTTTAACTAGTATTATAATTAAAATATTATTAGCAAAAATATCGTGACACGAAATAAGTAACTGGCGTTTTAATTCGTTTTTCTGACGAAACTATTTGCAATGTAAAAAAAAGGTGTTCGTTCCAAATTTGAACAAGCAATTTATTTTATTTTATTAAAATAATCATTTTTTAATCCATTATGTAAGAGAATGAATATATAGATGTAATATAAGTTTTATTTTTATCTCTCGATTATTATCAAACAATTTTATACATCTAGGCCGTTTGTAAATTCACGTCTTATGTTTTCTAATGCCTGCACATTTGGCAATGTATCTGGAACAGTCAACATCTGCAAATAGGTAAAGACATTTCAAGACATGCTACAATCTTCGCGTTCAATTTAAAGAGAGTATTGTTGTAGAATTTCTTTTGAGAAACAATTTCACTTCGAAAATAAAGATACATTGGATTATTGTTTGCACGTCGTATACCGGTAGAGCATCGTGCATGCACCTCTGTTATTCTATCGCCAACCAGCAATAATTTTTAAGGCGTGTATTACATAAAGTGATTGACAGACCATCAAATTGACTCGTCAGATTTTTTTGAATAAATTAATAAAAATTGTACAACGCGAAAGCTACTGTATTTATTGATTTTCCATTTGGATAATCAATATTCTAATAACTTTGTTTCATCCGAACGAAAGTGAAAAGATATTTATATTTTTGGATATAATGGTTGTAGCACAGTATATGAATAATCTAGGAATTCAAGGAACAACAAATAATGCGCAAAACAAGGCATTGTTTATTTAAAGTGATTTTAGATTTATGATCAATAAATTGAGCTTCGTATAGCATTAATTAAATTCACAAAGTTTGGATGTGAATTTCGTGTGATCCATTAGCACAGAAATGAAATCGGGTGCGAGAGGGGCGCGCCCTGTCACATCAACCTTACACCCTTCGTTCGAATACAAATTCAAATGTTATTTTGATTATTACCTAAAGCGGATTTATTAGAACAGTGTTTTACAATATAAGAAAATTACGTTAGTAAGTAAACAGTTACATGTTTTTGAGCGATAGTATTTCTTGACCGGGTTTTGAATAATAGCAATAGTTTTGAATTTTAGGAGTAATGGTAGTATTATACCTTGCAAGAAATAAAATAAATATTTTGTTTGGTTGGTCTGGAAATCATCAAATCATGTATTTACTACTTGATACTAAGATGTTGTAATTAAAAACATTATTTTTAATTTTTATTATGTATTTTTTTATGTTGTTAATTTTTCTTAAATAAAAATAACAAGGTTTACTGTAATCGTACCGAAAAAAACTTGATAAGCTTACTTTCTTTACATTCAAATATAGAACGCCATAAACGCTTGAAAGTTATTTGAACTTTCAATTTAAGGAATTCAGGAGTTGGCAAAGAATTATTGATCGGGCTCAAGGGAGGAAGCGAGTATTGGTTTTATTGAATGAAAGATTTTGCTCAATCAACTAGCGGGAGACTAATGGAAGAGTCGGCTAACGAACAATACGTAGTGCTGTGACAAACGTATGTTCGGCTGCCGGGTCTAGATTGAAGTATTTAAAAATCACTCTTTTTTGAGGATGAAATTCTTTAACTTTTACGCGAAATCGACTGAAGAATTTGCTTTATAAAAACCTAATATTGTTGTAATATTATATTGTTTGCGTATAAGAAGATCAACTATTATCTCGATGTTAAGCTAATTCATGATAAATGGAAATTAATTTGACTTATAATTTTTATAATTAAATTTTCTAATTCTATATTTCTTAATCTAAATACTATACTGACTCTTATTATATTACATAATTCATATATGTATATAATATTTTTCACAAATATTGTATCGATGAAGAGCCGAGATGGCCCAGTGGTAAGACCGCGTGAATCTTAACCGATGATCGTAGGTTCAAACCCGGGCAAGCACCACTGAATTTTCATGTGCTTAATTTGTGATTATAATTCATCTCGTGCTTTACGGTGAAGGAAAACATCGAAAGGAAACCTGCATGTGTCTAATTTCACTGAAATTCTGCCACATGTGTATTCCACCAACCCGCATTGGAGCAGCGTGGTGGAATAAGCTCCAAACCTTCTCCTCAAAAAGAGGAGAAGAGGCCTTTAGCCCAGCAGTGGGACATTCACAGGCTGTTACGGTTACAGTTACGGTATCGATTATAATATAAACAAGGCAAATGATTTATTGTTGTAATGTGAGGCAACATAATAAAGCAGGGCCAAACCTACGAAGTTGCATACTTCGAAACTAGTAAAATTTTGTTTTTATTGGGAGTCTTTTGATTTGTATTAAAATTAAAAATATATATTGTAATCGCAATTTCGATCTTCTGAAAAAAATTAAATAAATTATTTAAAATAAGAATAATAATTGAAATCTTTAGTTAAAAGGATCTATTCTAGTCACTGGGTCATGTTGTCTCTTTAACATATAATTGTGTTCAATTGTGTAAATGTAAGTGATTATTCATGTTCTAAAGCTATGCCTCTACAAATTAATAGATACGGGGAATCCTCGTTGTAGTTTCGTGTTTAACCCAATGCAAATCTGAGCTGTTGGGGGAATTTCATATACGTTACGACAACATTCATATAATAATATTAATGTTTTTAAACATTTTCAACTTTTATTTAACCAACTAATGTAAACGCATTATAAATTAAATCAATCAATTAAATATTATATTTATCAAGTTGATATTCTATATCGATTTAAAATGTTCGATGAATTCAGTGATAATCATTTATCAGGAAATACAAATAAAATTGTTGGCGATATAAGTTTTTTGATAGGTGGAGGTGATTAGTCGAGCATCATCTAACAAATTCATAAAATGTGGGAGCAGATATATCAACGTTTGACTTGGCCTACGAAAGTGATATATATATGTAAATGTAATGGATGTTTATATTTCGGTTATGATAAAGTTATCTTCGACTACATTTTATGGATAAATAATTATTGTTGAGATACTAAGCAAAGTCATACGTCACGTCTAATTCGACAGTGAATAATCTAATTTGTACGGTATAAGTGCTCAATAAATGTTATTTCCCTTAAGGATAATAGCTAGATTTTCTGTTTATTGTGTACTCGCCCTCCGGCTATGATTGATTGCGTCGTACAGGGAACTTCTTCTAGGAAAAATTACGCTGTTATTTTTACTAATATTTACACTACAATACCAAAGAAATACGATATGTTATTTGTACATTTTATCAGTTAACTGAAAGTAAAATATGTTCCACTTATATTTATTAAAAAAATTGGTCATTAGAGATCTTGAAGGCGGTATTTATTTGTAATTATTATAATTTGCTTAGTCCGTCGGTTATAGATTTTGTCTGCCATAACATTGAAATTACATAGTTTAGGTAACGCGTGAATCTTAACCTATGATGAGGGCTAAGCACCACTGAATTTTCATGTTTGAATTGCGTTTGGTGTTCAGTGGCGAAGAAAAATATCATGAAATTTTCATGTATCTAATTTCACTGAAAATCTGTAAAAATGTGCATCCACTAACTCGCATTGGACCAGCGTGGTGGAATAAGCTTCAAACCTACTCCTCAAAAGGGAAGTGGAACAGCAGTGCAAGATTAACAGGGTGCTAATATTTTCTTTTCTTGTCATTGTAATGTATTAAACTTTTGGTGAATGATTATGTTATATGATACATTATTGAGTGTTCATAACATTTATTTTACCATATAAACTATTAGGTATATTTTATCTAACATGTTATAATTTACTTCGAGGGTTGTATGAAAATAAAACAATTCCAAATACCAACATTTTAATTCTATTATCAATGATTTTCAATATATTGTGTCTTTTATTGTACAATGAAATATTTTCGACATAAATTTTACATTTAGAAGTTCATTAAATTTACATCTGACAATTTACCAATGCGATTTAAAAAAGTAATTTGATTTATCTTTTATATCCTTCTAAATCACTTTAATTAATTGAAATTAACTGTTTACAATATCTGTATGTCTATTTTATTACATAACAATATGGCATATAAGATCAAATTCTTCAGATATCAGACACACGTGGGTCTTAAAAAGTTATATGTACACACACACACGCTTATAGGAAATGTTCAAAGTTGAGACAAACTGCTACCGTTTATACGTGACATGGAAAAACTATCATTAGCCTACATTTTCTTATATGCATATGGTTTTGCGTTGAGATTATGCATGTGTGTGCAAGAGATCTTAGATAATATATTTCTCTTCTTCAACTTTCATGAAACTTTTTAACTTTTTTAAAAATAATTTCTATAATATACGATTTCATTTAGCTTAAAAATAACCTTTAAAATATTTCATATGTATTTAATTAATTATTATTAGAATAAATGCAAAAAGGGTAAACTTAGAACTCTCGAAACATTTAAATTTATAAATAAGTAATCAGTCTTTGACAAGGTTACGTGGCTAAGATAGGTGAACCCATTTATTAAATTTTGCTAAAATTAAACAAACGACAATTAAAGATTTGTTTTATACTTTCTAAAATTTAACTTAGCTTATAAAGATAAAGTGACAATCGTAGTTTGAAAAATAAAATAAATATATCAATTGTAAATCACATTTTACTTAGGCACCTACTTGTTACATAAATAGGTCGTTTTCTAATTTATCTTTCAGTGTATTGTATTTATTTTGGCCATTTAGACCTAAAACTAGCTTATTATTTACATTTATTTTAATTAAAACTTATGACAACAATATCTACCAATTACCTAGCGATATGTTACATGATTTTGTACAATATGAATGTTGAAAATGAATTATTTACGTTATTATATAGCTTTGGGTTCAAACCAAATTAAATTTTATATAACTACCGAATTTTATACAAAAGTAATGGTATAAAAGTTGAAAATCGCCAAACGCCATTTGAACCTGAAACAAATTTAATGTCAGAAACGGATGAACGTATACCATAGATATAAGTTAGAAGCTAAAATACCTTATAATGTAATTTTGGTTGCCTATATTATGTGAAGAGAGGATAAATTTACATAACAAAGTTTGTTCAATTCAATAACACTTACCTATAGCACTATTACGGACGCCCAACACCGAAGCAACTTCTGGCTGCTCCATATCGAAAATTAGTTCGGCGCGTGCCGCATACAGGTTGTATATACTTGCTATGCAGGTCAATCTCAGACTACCCCGTACGAATGCCTCGTTGCGAACGACAAATAAAACTTCACCTACTGACGGCAATCTATTGTCAGGCCCCGATCTTTCAAATACGATCTTCTTATCCTCCCTTTGGGGCCGTCTGATTTCCTCTTTATGAAGACTTATGTAAGACTCATCCAAATACTGAATATTACTTTCATCGTGAAATATGTTGAAATTGATATCGTCATCGGGCTGCTCAGTCGTTGTCGTTTCTGATTTCGATGGAGGATCCCACTTGAACCAGTCCGGTAACTCGTGCACAAATGAGTCCATGTCGATCTGAGGCGGAAAAATAAAATTGAATAAGGAAATAATAAGTTTGGATAGGACGAATTACTTGTACGGGATATCATTCCCTGAGATAATGGCTAGTTCGCTAAAAGCTAATGTTGCTTGGCGCTGCTTTGTGATTAATGACTCGCCTACGCAGTGGGCAGAAAAAACTATGGCGCCGTCAAAGCGAAGTAGGAAAGTACAGCTTCATTGTTCTACGAACCTTGTATTGGCATCTCTAGACTGGACATTTATTGAGCGCATGTTTTTGTTTTGCTATACTTTTATTATTAAAGATGGTATACTTTAAAAACTAAATATATATGATCATATTTTAATATCAGAAGAGATCAAAACGGGTATTTTATTAACTATAAGAATACTTTCTCAATATTTCTATCTTTTTAAATATATCATCATCTGAAGTAAGCTTTTTGTGTTCTTACTTCTAGACCATTAAGTGCAAATGTAAGATTTGCTGAAGGGTGCGCGGGTGGTGACGCACATGTGGCTCGTAGTGTCGATCCTACCCCGTACCACGACCGATCCGATACTAGCTTAGGACCCCACTCCGGAGACTCTGCAAATAACAAATAAATTTAATCATTCCATGCACGTCACGCGGGTCTCATTTCTTATGTATACGAGTAATAATTTACAATATGTTTTATGTAAACAATTTTAAAAAGTCTTTTGATATTTTTTCAGTAGATTTAACTAAAAATTAGTTTGCTAGCTAGTTATCCATGGCTATTAAGGAAGTTCACTTGGTGGAAAAGTTTTGTTCAAGTCCGTCTGAGTTTGTTATTTATTCCACCGCCACGCAGAAATGCCTTGTTTTACTCGGTTTAAGGCGTGGTCAAAGTAAAACTAACTACGAGTATCTTTTAATGCTGCCCATTGCTGGACTGAGGGCTCCTCTCTTTTTGAGGTAAGGTTGAATTTGTTCCTCTCCTATCTCTCACTAACCACCAAGTAGCCCATTTCTTAGTCTGTTCCTATGTTAAACTACAAAAGAAAAAATATATTTAGTTTATATTTTTATACAGAACATTTCAAACACTTAAACAACACTTTAAGCACTTTTTTAATATTAATAAATTCATCATATCACTAGTTAGTATAATGATAAGTATAGTCGTAGAAACCAATAAAACAAGCTTACAAGGCTTATGGGTGCCAAGAATGTTAATGAAAGAAAGAAATGTTAATATTTTGTTGTTATAAATAAATAAATAATGTATTGAAGAAAAAATCTTCTGAATCGATCAAATCGATGCTTTCCCAATAACGTTTGATTAACAAAATTATTTTGGATTTGTTTTAGGAAAAGTATTTGTCATTTTATAATATTTCCATATGATTTAAAAAAAAAGTTTTGTTTTTAATATAAATTAAAAAATGTGGGAAGTCAGGCAGTAGTCTTCTTGCTTTCAAACATAATTAAACAAAAATTGACACATGCGTTTTAATTAAAATTCAAAGTAGGTCGAAAAATATATTTTCATTTCGTATTTTTTCGTAATTTAACCGTTCTAATTTCATGTTGGAGTTGTAAAAACTCTTATTGCTATATTTTCGCAACAAGGTAACACTGTTACCGTTTAATCAAGCTTGTACAATCACATTCAGGTTGTCTCTAGAGAACCTTTATTTTTTAAGCCCGCATCAAATTTAATCAGCGAGAAAAAACAATAATGAAATATACAAACCAGCCACATTGTACCACTTAAATATTATGTCCTACTATTTATCAAACAGGGTTATTGTAGATCTGGTTGGAATAAAACTTAACATATATTTTTAAGTTTGCAAAACTAATCTATCAAGTTGAAGGTCTTACTAAGTTTAAAGCGTATCTAGGATAGGAGTTACATAATGAAACCATCGATCTTCATCGGTTTCTGAGCCAATACGGTCTGCTTGAACCTAACTTACTTTGGGGTAAATTTGTAAAAGAGTACGTAATATATATTGACAATTATTATTCAGGCCATATTATATATTTTTTTGTAAAACAAATATTAAAAATATTTTGTCTTATTAAACGCTCTTGAGTTAGATTTATTACGTTTAAAAAATATTTTTTTGTTTTAGAGTAATAACGATATAAGTTGTGAAATATATAATAATATGTTACGTAAGAAAACGACGGGATATCGAACAGAAAACAAGTTCAATATCGCTAACATATCGAAATGAGTTTTATTTCTTTGGCTTTATTCAATCGATTTATATTGGCAGGTGAATTTTATTGCAACGAAGTAATACGGAGCAAACCTATGTTCGGCACGTCCGTTTACATTCCTTTCGCCGCATTGTACTCAGCGTCTAGAATACGGCGGTATAAACAAACATTGTAAATATCTTCAACGTGAATGAGCATTGAATTTTGTTTTTACTAGTGCATTACTTACGCAATCTGTGCGTTGAATGATTTCATAAATTCACGGATGGCTAATAAAACGTGGTGCCAAGATTTTGTATTTGTGCTGAACGCACGCAGCATCATTTATCAAATTGTGAATTTTAATTTGCGATTAATATAAATGATATGGACAGGCCTTATTCTTCAAATTTGCTTACTAATGAGGCAAAATAATACTTCAAAAGCTTACTACAAGTATTAATATAATACTAGTAATAATACAATTTGACTTGGTGGTAAGGCTTTGTGCAAGCTCGTTCGGTTATTTATCAATTATTCATATCACATTATACCGCCAAACAACAATGTTAGTTTTGTTGTTGATTTAAAGTATGTGTGAACCGATGTAACTATAGGCACAACGGATATAAAATCTATGTTTCCAAGGTTAGTGGCGCATTGGCAATGTAAGGGATTGTTAATATTAAATAATAACTACGTAAGAAGAAGAAAGCCGAGATGGCCCAGTGGTAAGATCACGTGAATCTTAACCGATGATCGTGGGTTCAAACCCGGGCAAGCACCACTGAATTTTCATGTGTTAATTTGGGATAATAATTCATCTCGTGCTTTACGGTGACGGAAAACATCGTGAGGAAACCTGCATGTGTCTAATTTCACTGAAATTCTGCCACATGTGTATTCCAACAACCCGCGCTGGAGCAGCGTGGTGGAATAAGCTCCAAACCTTCTCCTCAAAAAGGGAGAGGAGGCCTTTAGCCCAGCAGTGGGACATTCACAGGCTGTTACGGTACGGTTACGGTAAGAAAAAGAACAACAAAACACATTTGTTAATCTGTTGCTCTAATACCGTCTGAACATGGACATATTATCATTGTCAATTATTCGGATCACATACAATATTAAAGGTCGCATTTTTGATTGACAAAGGCAGACTAAGAGGCGCGCAACTACAGACTTCAACGCACTACGAAACTTCGAAAAAAAAACTTTGATCCGTCCATTCAATTTATATTGGCGAGAAATTTAGTTTCCAAATAACTTATCACTGACCGACTTCCTTGGTTATTATTAAATATGAGCAAAAGTTATTTATTACAATCCCCAGTTTCATATTTAGTTGTAGCTCTCGGTGAATTAGACCCTGGCTGTTACACTACTAGCTGCCCGACTTCTTGTCTATTTACATAAATCACTTAATTGTTTTAACAGACATAAATTTACAATAAGTTTTAGGTTTCCGACTAAAGCCAGTTGTATTATATTTAATAAATGTATATCCAAGCTTAATATACCGCCCGTTAAGCTTTAAATTTGATTATTTATTTAAAAAAATAACAATTTAAAAAGGGTAATGTGTCCGTACTAATCCACCTTAATTTGTGATACTCAAATTCAGCTTTTGAGCTTATAAGGCAGCTGATCCCGAAGTCCTGGATTTGATCTCCAGGTTGAGTAATTATAAAAAAGTTGTAGGGTTTTTCTGGCGAGACTATCTCAGTAGTAGTCCAGTATATGGAAGTTGGCAGTGTCTATATCATACAAAAATATATTTCATTTTCCATAACTAATGGTCCGAAGTACTAAGTTAATAAGGATTTAATTATCACTCAATAAAGAACGCTAGTTTATTTTTAAACGCAAAAGTAGTCACCGTTATTTTTATATTTATTTTCTATGGAACATAATATGTTATAGAAAACTTTATTGAGAACATTTTCAAGATCGACAAATCTGTCAACAAAGTTTTATATAACTATTACTTTGTAGTTTTCTAACGTTCACGAAATTAACGCTCGGGCCGGAGATTTCTCCGATTAAATTGACGTAATAGACTATTTATTTTTGAATAAGAAATATTTTGTAGGGCTTTTATAAACTAATAAATGGCTACGGAGAACGGTTAGAGCTTACTCCACCACGCTTCTCTAATACGTAGCAGATTTTCATCCACCACACAAGTGGTTTCTACATTTAAATATGGTTTAAACATGTAGAAATAAAAATGTATGTGTTAAGTATGTATTTAAATGGAAAATAAGAAATGTTACATAATATTTTATTATCTAATGTACTTTTATATACAATTTTTTATTATTGTAATTAGTTGTAGTTAAGCTATTGTTCATCCTTGATAAATATAGCATATATGCAAATTGGTTCATACTTAATCTACTACTAGTAAGCCTCGACTGAAAATGTCTTATAAAGTTTTTTTTCTAAAGCAACATTATTATCAGAATAAAAAGAATACACAGAACAATTTATCGGTTAAGCCAAGATGGCCCAGTGGTAAGACCGCGTGAATCTTAACCGATGATCGTGGGTTCAAACCCGGGCAAGCAAATTTGTGATTATAATTCATCTCGTGCTTTACGGTGAAGGAAAACATCGTGAGGAAACCTGCATGTGTCTAATTTCACTGAAATTCTGCCACATGTGTATTCCATCAACATGCATTGGAGCAGCGTGGTGGAATAAGTTTCAAACCTTCTCCTCAAAAAGAGGAGAGGAGGTCTTTAGCCCAGCAGTGAGACATTCACAGGCTGTTACGGTTACGGTTACGAAACTATTGTTCATCCTTGATACATATAGCATATATGTAAATTGGTTCATACTTAATCTACTAGTAGTAAGCCTCAACTGAAAATGTCTTATAAAGTTTTTTTTTAATAAGCAACGTTATTTTTAGAACAAAAAGAATACACAGAACAATTTATCGGTTATATAGCATGATTATTAAATAATATTATGTATATTAGTTAAAACTAGTGTGAATTAAACAGTAGAAATACATGTTTTGTTTGAAATTCAGATTAATTTATTCTGGTTTGTACAAAACGGTTATTACTCATTGTATTTATCTTTTATCACGAATATTCTCAAACAAACATTGTTATGGACTAAGCGGAGATTTTGCAAAGCAATGTATGTGTATGTAAATACAAGTATACATACACTCCCTATTCCATCACTCTCATAATCCGATGGCACGGCAACTACAACACGACTGGAAAGAGTTCAGGCGTAGGACCAACGGATTTACGGAGTTTCGAGGCACGGGAGCATAAACAGTGCATTTTTTTTTAATTCGGGCTTCTTCTAATTTCTCGATAGAAAAACTTAAAAACCTTTTGAATAGCCCGACTCGAGTCTTAAAGCAAAGACCTCGAGGTCTGAGTTATCTGAGGTAGCTACAAAATCAACGAGGCAATTACGTTAATTTAAATTCTAAATGTGTAAATATACAAACCTCATAGTCTAGTGTAAATATACATATTATATAGTACTCATAGTCAACCACATGTTTTTACTCAATTATTATGATTCAAATTCATATCTTATTTATACTCACCAACTACATCTAGCGGTGCGGAGCGTATTTCCGTATGGAAGGTGGGAGCGTCCGCCGACACTTCGCAACGGAAACGACCCGCCATCGCCGGTGTCGCCTCTTGCAGGACTACCCGCCTTGCTCCTGACCGCGATATCTAGCAATTTATTACCATAATGTTCATATTCATTGCTAACTCACTAACAGATTATATATATTATAATAAATGTTGTTTATATGGTTATTACATATTAGTTAAACAAGTTCTTTTCTTCTTTCGAATATCAAATAAATGATGGAAAACAAAATAGATAGAAACGCTGGTATGTTTCACTAAACACCCCTAAACGGTGTTTATAAGGCCGTTAGTTATTAAATATGACTTAAAGTAATTAAATTTCATTCTTCACTTTAATATGTAGTTTTAATTCGCGATGTATTACCCGCTGGCTGTTATTGTTCAATGAGATGTTGTTTTATGAAATATCAAAAGCAATAAATTCTTAAACCGTATAATTTCATCTAACATAAAAAAAAACAAACTATATTTGGACTATGTTTGGCGTTATAATTAATTTTGCGCCAAAATCAAATTAATGTGTATTTCAAATAGTGTAATTTAAATGATGAAATAATTGTTGAAAATTATGCTTGATAAAGCTGTGTGCAATAATTAATTACAGAACCTAAACAGTATTCGCAACCTAAATTTCAACGAGCACCCATAAAGTAATACGCAATCATCAATTTAACCAGTAATTTTTGTTAGTACTTAATGGATATAATTTTAATATATTTTGCACGAAAATTGCTTTAACCATATTTTTTATTACATTTTATCATTCAACTAACGTTAAGACTTACATCGACTTCAATTCCCGGTAACGGAAAAACTCTTGTATGAGGTAATTCCTTTGGTATGTATCGATAGAATTCTTCTCTTCCTCGGTACCACTTCACACTATACAGCGTTTCTTCATCTTCTAACTGCCATGTACATTCCAGGGTTACTGTCTCTCCGATTAAAACAGCGCTTGGTACGTTTATCTCCAAATTGTGAAGACCTCGAACTCCTATGAATAGACATGAAGTGAGCAATTACTTTTTTATAAACACGATTGCACATTTCGAATTTAAACTTATTGCGTAGTATATAAAAATGTGCACAAAATATATCGAAAATACCACAGCAATAACATTTAAAGTCTAAAACTTAATCATCCGTAAAGCCAAGGGTGAGGAGGAAACAATGGGTTATGATAAAAGCCTTAAATAACTTGTTCCTACATTTATATAAGAGCCACCTATTTAAGTAAATCGTAAATAGTGACCGCCATGTGGTCTCTTGCGGGCTAAGAGCCTGTACTACTCGACTCCATATAAGTGGAGTTAAGTTGTGCTTAATATACCCCGCCGTGGTAAAATAATGTTTAAATAAATACTGCGTTAAACGCATGTATCGTTACACAGTTATTATAAAAGTATCCATTTAAATGGTATAATGGATATATTTGTATTGTTCAATAGCTATTGAATGGCTATCATAATTATATTGTACAGGTTCCGCTTAAAAAATCCTTAAATATTAACCCAAGATTAACCATAGCTTAACTGTACCGCACGCAAAAAAGTGTTTGGCTTATAACGTTAACCGGCATAAAACCATATTCTTACTATAGTTACTAAGATAAGCAGAACATATTATCAGTCTCATGCCTGACAGTTGAAACAGAGAAGCATACTTATCTCTAAAGCTATGTCATATTACATTGTAATTTATCTTGTCCGTAACACTAATCTCTAAAAGGCATCCTTAAAAAGACGACTCATTTTATTACAGCCAACACACCTTTTGTACTCGTACATATGATATTCCAAACTATGAACGCACACAGACAACGGTCTAGTGTTTGCTACACTTAGCAACATCCGTTCATTACCGTTTTACTGCCAGGATATGAACCGTCGTACTGCTGGGCGTGTTTGATGCTTGGCACACTTATTGAGCTTATTATATACATATATAGATACCACCCACTCATCATATATTCTAGCGTCAAACAGCAATATTGTGGTGCTCGGTTTAAAGGGTGATTAAGTCAGTGTAACTACAGGCACGAGGGCCATAATCTTAGTTCCCAAGGTTGGTGGCGCATTGACGATATGGATAGGAATGGTTGAAATCTCTTACAGCGCAAATGTCTATGGGTGATGGTGACTATTTACCATAAGGTTGCCCATTTGCGTCTCTGATCCTGTAGCACTTCTTAGAGCATTAGCTTAGATAGAGCTTAGAGCATATTTCATCCAAGCAAATCTTAGAATTTATTTGCCATAAGAGACTAATACTGCCGCAGCAAAGAAATCGATTTCATTGAACCAATATACAAATTTAAGAAATAAAACGAATAAATATAAATATTTTTCAAATTTTCCTAGTCTGAACTAAATCAGATATAAATCAATGCATTTTAGACGACAGCTATATGAAGGATTTTTTTTTTTTAATATTCATAATATATAATAAAAGCGTTATAATTTTTCTTCTCGGGAAAAAACGAAACAAAAATAAGTTCTATTAGACAGATAGGCGCTAATGCATTATTTGCGCCTTTTTTCTGGATATTTTCTTCCTTTCCTTTTTTACAAAGGATAGTCTGTATTCTGACGGAATTGGCTTTCATTAATTGAAAAGGCGTATACGGGTATTTGCGGCCTTTGTGCCTATAATATACTTATTATTTTATATCTCACTTTGCTCTAGACAAAATCTTACCTAATTTTGTAATATAATCTTAATTGCTTTTTCATTTTAAAACTTAAAAATACATTTAAGAATTAAATATATAATACCAAAAATACGGTTAAGAAAAATAATTTTAAAAACAAAATAAAAAGTTGAAAAATATGAACAATATTAAGTTTTCTACAATAATTATTTCGGTTCTTGTATTATTAATCAGACATGAGCTCAGTTAAATGTAAATCTGAGTACATTCATAAATAAACTTTATAATGGATAGTATTATATGATTGTGATGTAATGGTGTGTA
The DNA here is from genome assembly GCA_905147175.2 of Nymphalis urticae. Lineage (NCBI taxonomy): Eukaryota > Metazoa > Arthropoda > Insecta > Lepidoptera > Nymphalidae > Nymphalis > Nymphalis urticae. The sequence continues at coordinate 7,910,481 of LR989987.1, read as the reverse complement.
TAAAAATGAAAAATAATATTTTTTGATTTCATATAATTTGTAGCAGGACTAATCTTTGAATAGCAATTTAATCCTTGGCATAATAAAAAAAGACTTAATGCAACAAGATCGGTGTTATAGTGCTATTTCTAAAATAAAATATAATATTTACTTGAAAAATAATTAAGCAAAATTTTATTAGTGTTATTGCTAGTATAAACAGTGTACTAGCAATGACATTTATATTCTAAGCAAAAATCGATGGCGTTGTGGCATTTTTTGCAGTTATTTGACATAAATTATTCTAATTTGGTAGCTATATATATACGTACTTTCTTTGTTCAATCAATAAAGATTATTAAAGGTTCTGAGAGTTACATTCAGAATCGGTGATAATACTCGTTTTTTATATTGCGAAATGCTATAATTAAAAAAGCTATAAATTCAAAATCACATTATACTATGAGTATGAAGCCACATCCTTTTAGCCTTATTGTGCCTATAAATCGTTATACTAGGCATACACTATAAATGACATCATCGATTTAGCAGGAGATATATACTATATATATATATACTCTAGACACGTACGAGAGATATTGAAACGGTATTTTGATTTCCTTTATTGCGAATACGGCTCTTGTGGCTTACTTCCAAAACAAAGGGTATAAATTAAAGGTACAGCCAAAAACCATGTACAGACACGTTGGCTTATTGTAGGTAAAGAGCGCTAAAGAACAATAGCAATGCCTCTTTTGAGAAATTACCAACGCTAATATTTTTATTTATGATTTTACTGGCGATATGATATCATTGTATCTTGTTCATTTGTTCTATGTAGTTCTACGAGACATCAGACATGTACTATACTAAAATATAACACAACATACTCATAATAATGTGCTAGAAACATTAACCTGACTGAAATGACTGTTCTATTTATATTTGAAAATATCTGTATATAAAAAAATGCGTTAAAGGCCTACGTATATGGCCTGTTTTATAGAATATATATATACGTACGTATTATTACGTATATATATATATATATATATATTTGTTTGTTTAATAGGTATATAAATGACCGTCAGGAATACATATCTTAATTTAAAGTACGTAATAAAAATCCCAGTCAAAATCCATAGACACAATATGCTAAATTTTGTACCGAGGTATATTTTAGAATGTTAACAAAGACATTCTCACGGGGCATAAAGATATATGTACGAGATCATATATCTTTATTTATAATCATCAGGCAGGAGTATAAATTTGGCATATAAATAGATAACTACAATCAATAATAAAAAAATTTCTTGCCTTGTTTTGCTTAGGATTTTTTGGCATTCCATCTATAATACATTACAACAATATATATAATACATTACATCTATAATACATCTATAATTTAACGCGGGTGAAACTACGAGTGAGGCTGTAGGTATTAATTTACTAGACAGTTTGATATAAATGAGCAAACCTGCGTCACTTGCGAAATGGAAGAAAAAATGTATTGCGTCGCATGCTCTACTTTATGTTTTTTTTCTTATTTGTTACTACGTCGATGCGCTGCTAGCTATAGTAAATAAACATTTTGTCCCTCGTGCCTATAATAATAAACTGGCTCATCGTCACTTCAAATCGAAACAAACAACAAAATAAGACTATTGGAAACATCATCTGATAATGGACCGACGATAGCCTCGTCGGTCTAGTGGTCGGAGGTTGGCAGCCCATATGGCCTTGCGCTGCCGTACGCAATCGAGATCTTCTTTCGTTAGATGTAGTGAGCTTCACCAAACGAAGAATTCACCAATTTTCTAATTACACGGAAAGTTAATGTGGTTAAACTACCAAATTACTGGACTAATATGCAGCGAAATGTAAATTAATCGAACATAGGATTACTCGTATCTTATAATATTATGTAATTAAACACTAATTGATGGCGTATTGTTAGTTCAAAGAATGGCTTTTATTTATACCAATGGCTACGAGGACAAGTGTTCACTTACAGCCCTATTAAGATAGAGTCTATCAAAGAAACAACATAGTTCGTAGTTTAGTTAGTTTTTTTTATTTTTCTTATATTTATTATTTCAATTTATTTATGAATGTATTTTTTAATCCAATATATATTTCATATTTCTTATGGAGCTATAGCTATAGACTATATGAGATTTTTCTCATATAAATAGTTTAATTGATTAATACTCCTAAGTTTTAGAAGAACATAGAGATAAGTGATACTTTATCATTAGTGGCTTTCGCTCGTTTGCTTCTTTGTTGGGTATTTTATACAGAGTTGTTATACAAAATGATAAGAGAAAATAAATCGGCTGACAAAATTTATCGTCTCTTCCTTTTAAATAAGGTTCGTCACCTTTTAATGTTTTATATACATGCAAACACTAAATGATATCTTAAAAATGAATTTTAAAGAGCATACATCAACCACATATCTATATATAATATCTATAAATAATTTTCGAATAAATATCTATTTGTAGTCTATTCCTAAAGCCAGGTTAAGGATTATGATGGATTAATATTATAATAACAAACGTGCCATATTACAATTTCCGATAAGCCTTAGGAATTAATAAGCTAATTATGAAAGCAATAGACGTACCATATTTATATGTAGCATCAAATTGCAATCCCTAATTAAGAGAAAATACATAAAGAGTGTATACTATATAACATAAAGAGTACATAAAGTGTAGGTATTATTCAGTATTCATAAAACCATTAAAATATAAATTCATAATACGATCAGTTAATCTGACTTATAATCTGAATTAAACTTGAAATAGAGTATTTAATATATAACAGCAAAAATACGGAATTCATGATGGTGCCAGCAGGGCTTTGTCCGATTTAGGTCATATTTGTCATTCTAAACGGAGAATATCCATAACTACGCAGGAGAAAGCTCGAGTGTGTGAACTCTCAATTCCTGATGGGATGGAAATCCGACACGACCAGAGTAAGTTCAGGTGCAGGAGCACTTACAGCTTCAGGTACTTCTTGCGACACGGATGTTTTAATCAACTTCCAATTTTCCAGCAGCAAGTGGGAATTTTTAGACAGAAAAATCCAGTATTTTGGTATTGGCTCGAGCCTGGATGCTTGCCATAAGACCAATGAGGTATTCGATCGCTTTTTAATATGTCTTCAAATAAATAACATGGAATTTTTCATAGTATAACGGTCTGCGTTGTACCAAAACGAGAGAACTCACTCCATATGATAAACATTACAAAATATAAAAGATACTAGTAACATTTAGTACAACGAAACATTACATAAATCTAAAAATAGCATTCTTTTATATTATATAATAATTTTAAGCAATTTACATTTGGTATTTATTTACATACTTTGACATTTATAAATTAATAAATTTTGTCATTGCTGAACGGATGTAACAAATATGGCAGATTTAGATCTTGGGTTATTATAATTAAAAAATGTAGGTATTTTTTGTTATTCAAAACAAAAAAAATTACACGTGTATGAGATCAATGACGTGCTTCGTCATTGATCTCAAACACGTGTAATTTTTTACGCGTTCTTTATATTTATTAAAATAATAATTCGTTTGATCTGAACAATTTAAAGTTAATTTCAATCACTATACCAATAAAAAACCAATAATATTATAGTAAAATCGGTGAATAAATTAAAAGTAATAATGATTGATAAGTATTTGCTGTAACGCTAAAATAATCGACAAAGTGAAATTCCTGTAATTTTAATCGACACGATTTAAGTTTCAATTTTAATTAAAATTCGAATTCCAACTTTGTACTGACAAAAAACACTCATTTACATTCCTTTAAAATATACTAAAACATAAAATTGTATGAACATACTCAAACTTTGATCATGCTTTAATTTACAACCATAAATAATAAAAAAGTGTGATAATTGATAACAGTTATTAAATTAAATATTGAATTTATTATAATAACATATCATTTAATTATACATTAATATTTTATTAATGTCAAATTGGTTTTAATAATAATAGGCAAAATGTTTTTTCAAAATGAATTTTCGTAGTTCGAATTGTTCGTTCTTATGGGTTTATGTATTGTTCTGATTCGCATTGTTATCCGAGCTTATTTAAACATTATATTTTATGGATGCATATTATTTTTTTTGTGTTTTTTTGTATTATATCTTCTGCTGCTTTCAACACTACCAGTTCAGGTACAAGTTGCGTTCAATAAAATAATTCTACGTTTATTGATATATTCGTGAGAATGACGACTGAAATTTTCATACAAATGGGAAACATGTAATAGTATCATTGGTTACATCGAAGCTTAGTTTAAATGTGTTAAATAATATGAACATTAGTTTCGTGGCTGAGTTAAGCTCCTTTTGTCAATGTAAAGCGTACGATATTCACTGGAAAACTAATCGAACGTTATAGAATGAAATTTGCATTCCAAATAACATGGTTTGAATACTTAGTACTGAAGTTAGATAGGAGCTTTTGTTGTGCTATAAACTACTTTGTACAGATATGTACGCTTTGTAGACAAAAACAGCTCCAATTTATGTATGAACATGACGTGCAAAACCTAGCATGAAATATAATAATATAATAATAATATCCTGGGACATTATTCACACACGGTCATCTGATCCCAAACTAAGCAAAGCTTGTACTATGGAAACCAGACAACTGATATACTACATATACTACTTTTCTTTTGTAAATACATACTTGTATAGATAATTACACCCAGGCTCAGGATAAACAGACATGTTCATGCACACAAATATCTGTCCTAGGTGAGAATCGAACCCACAACCTTCGGCGTGAAAGGCGAGTATCCACCAACCACGCCAACCGGCCCGTCGACTAAATGTTACTACTATGTAAATAGATGAGTCTAATATCATTCGAGCATTTTTTTAAATCTATAACAAATCTCAAGGAAAATCGGGGCACATTATTATTATGTAGTATATTTTTTAAGCAAAGTTATAAGTACAAAATTTAAAAAATTAATAATACACCATGAGATGAATGAGAAAAAAAAATTGGGTCTAGTACTATAAATCATACGTTAATTGAACCGTAGTATAATGTAGTTATAGGAAAATACTTATCCAAATTACAGGGTTTAAATGGAAATCGCCATATATAATACAAACTTATAACTATATATCAAACTTTTCACATAATTTATATAAAATTAGTTTTAAAAAATAAGAGCAGCTATTGGGTGGGTTCCTTGTCAGTTCGGTAGAAACAACACTTCGAATATAAAAGACAATTTGAATAAATATTATGATTTTATTTAATAACAATTAATAACAGGGAAATATTACATAGCACTTTAGATTAACTAAAAAATATGATATAATCGTAATTCAAGCTTAAAATGTTCAAAAAGCTAACACGTCTGCACACTTTTGAGCCGATTAGAATTCTGGTGCACTCGCCAGGTATTGATTTATTATTTTGAGAACATGATATTTCACTTCGAATACCATGAACGTGGTGTGAATAAGGATATCAATCAGCATACACTCATACCTCAAAATATGTTTTTCAACTTGGCTCTTACAAGCATTTAATACATAGCTTTACAAAAATTAAATAAATATTCTTACCAGAAAAACTGGTATAATTAACATTCCAGTTCAGTTATTTATTCAATCAAATCAAATACAAATTTACTATTATATATGGAAATTAACTAAAAATAATTCAATTGATGATAAATCTGAATAAATAAATGAAATTTAAATCAAATCCTTTTCAATGGCATGTGGATGAAACATTCTGGTCAAGAAGTTGTGTTCATGTTGTGGTAATGTAGTTTAATCAGGGAGAATCCGATATTAATTCCATAATTAGCTTATTATTTCCTATGGCTTTTAGCGCATGCAAGGCACGTTTGCCTTTACGAGATTATAATGTCTAAGCTACTCTCTCTCACTTTATTTAGAACAATGGAGGTATTTAAAAAATACAAACATATTTTAAAACTCGGGTGCTCAGCTGTACTCAACGCTTATTCATTTCACCGTAACCCCTCTATTTAACTAATTTGTTATTTAAAAGATTTCTTAATATCTCTGGCAGCTATAAAGCTATAGTTCCAAGCTATGAGGTAAAACATAAATGTAGTTGACCAACATTTGTTGGTTAACAAAAATTGAAATGAAATAAGAAAATACAGCCGTCACGCGACATGCGGCAGGTATTAAACATGTAAATAGATGTTTATTTATCTCAAGTCGATTCTTTTTTTGGTAGTTTCGGAATGCTGCAAGCCACTCTCCAGTAACTAGTGTACTATAATGATCTTGCGAAGTTCGCTTGCGTGTCCGTTGAAGGTGGGTGTCATAGACAAACAGTAGTAATTGATAATTAATAAGAAAATATTCGTGGCTAAATTAAAATAAAACAATCATCAAACATCTGATTTGTAACTGTAGTGCATTTCTTGCTCAGAATAATTTATAAGGTCAACATCATGAGTATTGTAAGATAGGCATTCAAAGTGCTGCTAATTGCGCTCTGTTCACAGTGCAGCCTAGGGCAGAGCTTTGCATTTCTAACTCGTTAGCTGTCTGTATAACCTCTTTTATAAAACCCAATCTGGACAAAAACTATAAGTTTTTTATTTAAACTTCTGTTTACAGGTTGTAATTACTCTTAATATCATTGATATCCCAGCTTCAACTTTCTTTTAAACTTTCTTTCTTTCTTCTTTCTTTCTTTGACAACTATGTGGTTGATAAGCCAAGAACAATTATCAAAATCACCCCATTCTTTAAAATTCATGTATTTATATGCTAGCATGCGTGAGTTCTCGTATTTGGGTGTATACTCATACCAATTTTGTCCAAGTCAATCGCAATAAATCATCTCATATATTATTGATTATATTTTGTATTTAGTAAAAGATTGTCTGTATCTTGTCTGAATGAAAATCTTTGTTTTGTTATTTCTTAATATTTAATGATAATAGAAAACACAACACACAAACTGTTATGGTATTTATGCAACGAATTGTCTGGATACAAAACAGTAACAACAAGAATCTTTGTCTGCAAAAAATAGCCCAGACTAAAACAAGATCTCTTGTCGCAAAAACTACCGTCATAAATACATCAGATCTCTGTATAGCCGCGAATGGTACTTGTCAACTATCTACTTCCTTGCAATAAATAAATCGTATGAATGCAGATCCCAGCTGCTTCAATACGAGCTCTCAACAAATCTGTAATATTAAATCAAATGGAAATAACTATAATTGATTCATTTTGAAAATAAATAAATCAAAGTATTATAATAATATTCTGAAATTAATTTCATTTGAATATTATTGTTTCGTTGGAGTACCGCCTTCGTATTTCTGATTAGCCTAAAGATTGATTAAAACGTACATTTCCGTAACAGCCTGTGAATGTCCCACTGCTGGGCTAAAGGCCTCCTCTCCTCTTTTTGAGGTGAAGGTTTGGAGCTTATTCCACCACGCTGCTCCAATGCGGGTTGGTGAAATACACGTGTGGCAGAATTTCAATGAAATTAGACACATGCAGGTTTCCTCACGATGTTTTCCTTCACCGTAAAGCACGAGATGAATTATAAACACAAATTAAGCACATGAAAATTCATTGGTGCTTGCCCGGGTTTGAACCCACGATCATCGGTTAAGATTTACGCGGTCTTACCACTGGGCTATCTCGGCTTACATACACGTAAAACGTACATTTAAAGGTCGAGTAAAATGTTGACTCGTAGAGAATGCCTTCCGGCATTAAGTCCGTCTTTTATACCAACTTCAATAATTTGGTCAATAAAATTTCTTAATTTCTACAAATTAAGAAAATTAATTTCTATTAATTATTTTATTTATCTATATTTATTTATATTAGAAATTTATTTATTTATAAGACTTGTTTATAATTTTTCGTTCGGTTGTTATTAAAGACAAAAGCAACAAGAAAAATACCTTTCGATTAATTTATACTTAATTGTAAAATCAAAACGGTGTGTTGTAGTGTTATAAAAATTGCTTAGGTTAAATCTTAATTTCTAATGAGGCAAATAAAATAAACCTTAAAAGAATAGTGCTCCGGAAGTCAGATAATAAATACCCTATTCTAAAATATAAAAGTGCTCGGGCTTCAGGATGATTACATCCGTTTAACTTAAATGTATTTAAGTTAACTAAAAAAATATAGTCACGTATAAAAAAAATGTAGTCTTAACAAGTGTCAAGTATAATTTTTTTACAAATAAGTCAAATGTATTAGACTTAAAAAAAAACAATAAATTGTTATATCTGATGTTTACAAAATTAATGTTTAAATTAATATTGAAATGTGAATATTACCAAAGTTTAATTTAATATAAATAAAATTTAATATAAATAATTTAATATTAATGCAATTAATAAAGTTTAACATTTAAATTTAATAGCTCAGGCTTTTAATGTAACAGTCGAGGTTCAAGTTTAGGCACCCTTGAGTTTTCAGGTAGTTAATTTGTGAGTATAAGAATGAAGGAATGAAGGAAAATATGGATGAAATTCTGCCACGTGTATTCGCCGACCTTTATTGGAGCAGCGCGGTGGAATAAACTCGGAATTACTTTTCATAAGAAGAGGAGGCCTTTGCCCAGCAGTAGGATGTTTACGGCTGTTACTGCAAACTCAATTTTTGTGTCATACCGTGAGGCTCCATCATTTGAATTTAATGTCAACGCTCTTTAATAAAAAGTAATACTATAAGATCAATAAGAAAATCTCAAATCAAGAAAAAGAGACGAAAGGAAACAACAAGATATATATTTTAATTAAAACAAGAAATACTTTCGACAAGAAGATTAAAGTCAATAAAATTGTTTTGTTTACATTCCAATGAATCCCAATACGAGAAAAAATGTGTAGCAATAGCATAAAAATTAAATTCGTTATTAATATTGTCTCATGTACATTGTACATTTTTAGTTTAATTGTGACAGTTATGTTTTATTACGTATTGATTTGTAGCAATTGGATAGTAATTAGATAACAGTTTTTTTATCACTTTTTTTAATGATTTCTGTTATAATTTTTGCTAAATCTACGATATCGATTGAAGAGTATTGTTTTTAGTATTTCTATAAGAAAATAGCATGTGAAATTAAACTATTAATTAGCGACGATTTAGCTAATTACAAGTTTTTAAAGTCCGATATAGAAGCTTAATTTTGTATTTATGCGAAGTGGGAGAGCGTATCTATTACAATATAAACAAACTTTATATTAAAATGTTATAACTGAGAATATCGAGGTAGTTAAATAATAACTGATTGTGTGCGAATATTACACAACAAACTGGCCTCTTTCATTTTAGTATTATTCAATAAAATTTATATATAGGAGCCCATTTAATATTATCTTTATTGAAATGGGGACAGAGCGGGCGGTAGTTGGCGACGCTATTGCTACCTTCGCTATTATTATTCGGTAATTTCATATTATATTCCACTAATATTTATATCATTTCACTGTTTTTAAAAATATAAATTCAAAACATAGTTGATATTTTATAATGCTTGTTACTTTATTAGCATACTGAATTACTAGTGGTATTTGTATAACTGTAGTACCATCAAATAAAAATAAATTTTGCTGTAAGAAATGTTTTTTTTGTTTGTTTTAGTTTTAGTAAAAAAATGTGTGCACTTGAATGATATGGGACTTTACGAATAATTTAAGTCCTCAACAATTTTCGATATTAACGTACGTAGTATATATATTTAAATAAGTCTTATTTAGTAACGTTTACGATATAATATTTTTTTAAGTATGTATTTTATATTCTGAAAAATATCAAAATTTCATATTTATATAGATATACGTAATTGTTCGTACTTACATCGTTATTTGTATATTATGCGTTGGCCTCTTGTAATCAATCATTGAACAATACATCACTAAGTTTAACAGAATACTGGGTAATTAAAGCCTTAATTGAATTTGTGATAATCTTCGCACTCATGGTCAAAATGTTCTGTAAATAGCTAAGAGCTGTTCGTTGAGGTTATGATACAAATTGTATTGAGTGCTATACAATATACGGTGATCAATCACTCGACACTTTGGGCACTTTGGATTAAATATTGATGACTTAGGACATAAAGAAGTATGTACTCTGAAATTAACTCGTAGGTAATAAATCGATCGCTAATAAGAAATAGAATAACTTTGGTAATTTTGGTTCTTTGGTAATTATACAAATCATGTTTATTATTAGGAGGAAGAAGATATAGATTGTGAAACGTCAAGATTATTATAATTCCGAAAAAATAAAATTGTATGATCATGTTTTTATTATTATACTAATATTATATTATTTCAGTTCGTATGTTTGAGCGTAATAATATTAAATACGAATATAGTTTATAAAAATAACAAATTTGATAGATAAATTGCCTCGGTACTAATTACTGAGGAATTATATGAAACTTGACTTTACGACACTAAAAAGCCATAATGGCTTTATTGCCTGGGTATATCAAAATTGTATGCGAGTTACGCCCCAGAATATAGCTAGTTCGGTTCTATATTTCTATTTTGAAATTAATACCTGACCGACTAAAATTTAATGCACAGCCAAAATCATAATACTCAGAAACTTAAAGTTTTAAAGTAACCTCCATAGTCGGAGTTCAAAAATTAGGAAACTAAACAATACTAGAAACAAAATACATATCACTGGAGTTACTCGATACATGTTCTCATTTTAAGTATTGCATGACCGATAAGACCCGCGTTGAAACAAACGAAACACACGTCAAACTTAATCGCTGGTTGCTGGTCTAAAACCCAGGCAAACACGACTGTATTTTCATGTGTTTAATTTGTGTTTATTATTCGTTTTTGATCGTGTCGGATTGCCGTCCCATCGGATTATAAGAGTTAGGGAAGAGAGTGTGCACCTGTGTTTGCGCACACACTTGTGCACTATAATATCTCCTGCGTAGTTGGCTAATCACTCTTGAGATTGAGGTCTTGAGGAGGTATTATTATTATTATTCGTTTCTGTTTCGGCAGTGCAGAAACATCGCGATAAAATAATCCATGTCAGGTAAAAATGTGCTCCATGTGTATTGATTGATACTCAAATATAAGCATTGCGATGAAATAATAACTAAGCCCTCTTTTTAAAAAATGATCATTATCACCCATCAATGGGACATTAACCGGTTGCCTGCTAGATATATTCTCTAGGCTGAGCAAACTGGTTTGCACAGGTAAGCACAAATATCTCCTTGATAGTGTATAGCATTGAGGTTGAGGTCAAGATAATATTAAAGGCTACTGTTTGCAAATTTCACCAAATTAATAAGCCATAGCCACTGAATTTCATTAAAATAATTTCTCGAGGGAACTGAGCATAGTTAAGGCCTACATTTAACCCTTACTTGAATCTAAGTTATTATGGCAAAGTTCTCAATTTTTTTTCTTTTAAATATTATATTGACCAAATTCATCTAGGATTTGAAAACCTTTATCATTTCATGCCATGGCAATAAATAGATATACGTGGAATAATTGTTTATATTTACCTGTTATAAAGTAGGATTATTAAAATATAACTTAATTCATATAAATCCTTTACAGTAAAAGCCTGTTAATGTCCCACTGCTGGGCTAAGGCCTCCCGTTTGAGGAGAAGGTTTGGAGCTTATTTCACCACGCTGCTCCAATGCGGGTTGGTAGAATACACATGTGGCAGAATTACAATGAAATTAGACACATGCAGGTTTCCTCACGATGTTTTTCTTTACCGTCAAGCACGAGATGAATTATAAACATAAAATAAGCACATGAAAATTCAGTGGTGCTTGCCCGGGTTTGAACCCACGATCATCGGTTAAGGTTCACGCGTTCTAACCACTAGGCTATTTCGGCAATCCTTTATATCAACTAAATTGTACGCAAACCTATTTTTAGTATTATTACTCTTTTTATATATTATAATGATATAATTTGAGCAGAAATTACTGAATACACATACATTAGATAACTTTCTTCGTACATACTAAAAATAACTACGTTCGTAGATTATTTAGTATTTACATAATAAAAAAATTCAAAATACATATTGGTATATTAATAATTGCAAGACTTTATGAAGGTCCTTCAGAAAGATCAGTACTTTGTACTGATGTGTTTTGGGTTTAAGGTTATATGAGCCAGTGTTATTATAGACCCAGGAACAACTGGATCATCTGCTATGTCCTTTCTTAACAAGCACGAGTTGAATTATTGTTCGGAATCGAACCGATGATTTCTTATCCCAATTTACATTTTCGTTTTTTAACGACACATATATTTACATTAGAATTATTTCTATTAAACTCTTAAATATATAAAAATAAAAATAGTTACTGTATAAATCATGACTGCATACAATGATTGCAAGAAGGTGTTGGACAAGTGAACCGTGGCGGAACAACCCTACTTACCGCGTTAGCCGAAAGATTCCACCTATTTTTCACATAGGCGCCTGTACTCAAAGCACAGTCTTTTGCGCAGTTTGAGACCTATTCTTATGTGAAAACATGCAAGTAATGCGTCCCAAGTGTTTAGGGAGAAGTATTTTTTTATAAAATTATGCTTATTTTCAAATAATAATACAACAGTCACAAATTATTTTTACTATTATTTATTCGATAAAAAGTGTCCTTTATTAAAGAGTAAAATAATTTAATCTTAATGAAAATATTCTTTGCTCAGATTTCCACGTATTCCATCCACGCAAACATTTTAGCCCTATATGGATTACGAAGTAAAGTTTTAAAATGATTTAACTGTCTAATTCAAATAAAATTTATGTACAAAGAAAGTAAATCTAAAATTCCCTTATCCACTCAAATCTCTTATTTAAATATTTATACTCAATCAATCAGAAAATCGAATCGTAAGTATTTTGAACAAATTAAATAAGTGGATTCTTGAAGTTATTCTAAATATAATAAAATAAAACGTTAAAACTAAGCGTTCTGTAATTATTTTTATGATTGTTTCATTATTCTATTCATTTCTAAAATAAATTATTAAAAACTCTCGCTTTTTATTTTCTCGTCTATGTATGATACGTTTGTAATTATTTTATTGAGCAAAATTTAATCCAATTCACTGAAGTTTAAACTTAAATATCTAAATTACTTTGATAAATAAAATATTTTAGGTTAATTTGGGCGAGTAAAGAGACAAAGCAATAATTTGTTAATAGTAATTGCTTTCATGTTCTTAATTAATCTTGTCTTGTTCATATTTAGTTAGTGGAAAATATTGAATACAAATTACAATAAAATAATTTTACTACTACATTTAGGTATAGTATTAGTATTAGTATAGTATAGTAAGATTTATCGAGAAAGACTGTCTTTATGATAATTAACACTTTTATTCAGCTTAAAACAAAAATATCCTAAAATTCTCAATAAACAAACAATTACGTAGGTACGGTCCTTTTAAGTTAACTTTTGAAATTAATCTCAATAAATCGCTTCAGTCCTTTCAAAGTAAATAGACCGCTTGTGGAGACGATAAAATAACTTTGAAAGGGGTTATAAAAATTTTATCACTGACGTGTCTTGACTTGATGGTTAGTCGATTCAGAATCTCGTTTTTACAGCAAATTAAAAAGCTCTTATTCTATTCTACTTGATAATTCTGTTTCTTTCCTTATTATTATTAATTGCTCTTCTGCTTGCTGATTTATACTATGAATTTAAATATAAAATATATATATTTATAAACATTATTTAATGTATTAAACTAGTATTATTTGTTTTTGGAAAATAATCCAGAGATTCTGGTTTGCGACTTGGCACAATGGGATGTCAATATATTTACAATTTAATGACGTTGAAATTTTAATGGTAAATAAACAATCAAGCTGTTTAATTTTGGCAAGAATAAACTCATTTTACAACTTAAACATTCGATGAATAACTGCCTAGTTCGTTTTGACTATAATAATAAGGGCAAACAACAAATATTGTGTGCATCAAATTGCGTTGAATAATACAACAATAAGCGGTCACGCGGGTGGCGTGTGAAATCGTGATATTTTCGCTCGTCACCAAAACGAACTGAAATCAAATTTGACGCTTGATTGAGTCTAGTTATTTAATATATTCACTGAATAATTTTCACAGGGACCGGCAAAATATATGCTTCAATTCAAACGGATAAAACTTAAAATTATTTTTACGAAGTTTTCTAAAATGCAATAAATCTATTATCTTGCGTGTTTACAAATGTGAAAGACCATTCTGTTTAAATTAGTTTAAACATGTGTCTAGTAATTTTCTTAAAACTATTAATTACGTAATTTTATCAACATCATTACAGGTTTATATTGCATTATTAGTTTAAATCGTTATATATGTCAATCTTCTGTATGTCACTGGACTCCTCCTTGATCCAACCGGGATTGATTTTAATGACTGTTTTTGTGTGTTTGAATATGTCCCATACCATGGGTTCCAGATTCATAGAAAATAAACTTTTTCACCCATATGAAGTCGGTACGGGTATCTAGTAAATTATAATTTTATCATAGTACTATAAAAAATATTTAAACAAGTATCTATATATATATTGTAAAATACGTATAAACTACCATTTGAGCATGTATTTTTATATTATGACTTCTGGTTGGTAGTGCCAAACGGGCTAGGAATACACGAAAGAGAAAATACAAACATGTAAATGCACAAGACATCACTATTGTTATGTATAATTTTAAGTTTTTTATGGTCTTATTCATATATTTTTTTTAATTACTATTTTATATTATTGATAAATTAAGTCAAAATGTAATAGACAAAAATTGTGAGGCTATCCGTGAATTTTTGGAAGAATAAGTAAATATTTAGATTTTCACTTTTTTTCTAAATGCTCATTGGTCACCCATAGCGTCATCAACTGCCTTCGAAGAATGATCGTTAAGATTAAAGCCAAATTAGTTAATCTGTCTTTGATCAGTGTTTCAGAAATTAAAGGTATGCGACGTTTATAAATTTAATATGTGTGACGATAACTACAATTAAGTAGACATTTTCTACTAGAACAATGAAACTTACTCTAAAAGCCCTAGAAAGACAAACGTACTATATTCCAAGTTATAATTAAGATTATTGTTACCTGATAAACTATTCACTTAAATCTATGTCAAAGTCTATTAATTGAATGTTGTTAACTGGACTCTAAGGCTTAACTAAATTCCCAGTGACCCAGCATAAACAACGCAATATATTTTTTATTTCATTATTCAGATGTCTGTCTCGCTTGTCACCGCCGGCAAAATGAGATCCTTTCGCCCAATTGCGAGAATATTTCGCTTCATTCCATTATTTTGAATAGGGAGCGCTCATTCGTTACTTTAGTCGTGCCTTGTAAAGCGGAAATTTTAGTGAGACTTAGCTTGGATTACGCAATTTTATTTGAAATCTTATTGTTGGTTATTTAACTTATAATTTATTTTTATCCCTTTCGTTGTTCTCACTTGATGGCAATGAAACAAATACACTTATAATAATTTCATTTCTAATAACATGAAATGCTGTAATCTGCTAGACAATCCAGATCCGCTTTTAAGATCTGAAATCTATAATTGAGTTCAATAGCCAAAGATACTATTGTGGATAAAAAAAAATTATATTAAACTATTTAACTTTATTAAAACTAAAAGTAAATATTCATAATTTTTGGTTAAAATAACGAACACAATTAAAATATATTGTGTTATTCATCGATATAATCATAAAAATGACATTTACGATCATCTAGATAATGAACTATCGATATTAATCAATTATATTGTCCCATAAAACGCGTATAACTGTAATGAAAATATCGTAACATGTATTTTTAAAATAAAAAGTACAGTAATTTTTTTAAAATTTAAACGTGTTTAATATTTTCACAAACAATTAATTATAAAATTATCATATTCTTTTAACAAAAGCCCAGATGGTCAGACATTATGATACAAATACGGATTTCATTGGATATTGAAGTTCACGTGACACAGAAGAGGTTTATACCCAGCAGTATATTCAAATTAAAAATGAATATTGATTGCTTGCAACACGTATTTTTTATTCTAATTTTTCCATTATAGTTTCAATAGTAGGTAAACTAACGCAAGATCAATTATATAACATAAGCGTATAACATGCTAACGTATACATTTTTTTAAAGTATAAAGCTTGTGTTAAGAGAGGGGACAAAAATAACCCTTACGTTATTGAGGATCGAATCTACGACTTTTTCAATACTAGGAGAGACGTCAACCATTATGCTATTGCCGCTTCAAATGGATCAACTATATGCACTTTATAAAAAAATGTACGATAAACCCGTCACACGCTTATGTTTACTTCGCACTTGTACAAAGCAGTTTGTGCAGTTAAACACGTGTTCTATTAAACGGTAACTCACAAAGGCAAAGAGGGCAGCTTGAGTAATAGTCGTATTGAAAAAAAAAACCGGACAACGTATTTTTCGCGTACACAAAGTAACTACAAAGATCTATTTTTGCGGAAACTTGACTGCGCCTTCCATACCACTGTCACACGCCAATAATACATTGTAATTAAGATATTTAAATCTGTTGATGAGTTGGAATGATACTGTTTAGATATTCATTGATAATTGTTTACCTAGTTACGTTATGCAAATACCAAGACTTCGCATTGCTGAAGTTTCACTATTGTGATTGAAACTGAAGTGATGATTTGTGAAACAAAGGAGATGTTAATTAATATTTAAAACAGCGCTCCCTCCCTTAATTTGCGGCTTTATTTAGTGAATATTAAGTGGATTTTCGTCATCAATAACATTATTTTTATTCGTATCATATATATTTTTTTCGTTATCGATGCTTATAACGAACATATTCATTTAATAATAAAGTCCGTGACTATTCATCTTACAATTACAATCAGCTTTGAAATGATATATCATTGCAATAATTTGTCAACGTGCATATACGATAAATATAATTTGTTACACGTAAACGTTTTTAATATTGGCCAATTTCAAAATCTGTGACAGATATAAAACTCCGATCCGAACGACCGAAATAAAACGTACAAAACGAAATAAATTTCATATGCAAGCATATATAATATAATTGGCCAATTACAACTCGACGACCTTTATTTCTATGCGTGCCTGTCCTCATACGTTTTATAGATGTTTTCCCTCAATGAGTAATTTAAATGATTAGCTTCTGAGATATTGAAACATGATCAAATATGTGTTACTTGAACATGTTTCAATATTAAATGAAAACTTCGGACGTGCGTTTAGAAGTATTGGGCTGTCGGTACAGTCGTAGAAATCGCTTAGTAATTACATTATTTGCTACAATATCTATACTTAGATATGACCAAGAATAAGTTATATTTTATAAATATAATATCTATCTGGTATCATAAATTTGCTACTAATTTTATTTTCAACTAACACTTCAAAAAAAAACGTATGATATAGAAATGCGTATTACAAAAACATTATTCCAAGCTTTTAAATTATATGTTTCACTTTATTATTTTATTTATTTTCAATATATTTCCTTATAAAGCTTATCACGAACTAAAGTGGGCCCTTATATATTAAACGACTTACCCATCCCCCAGAAGGCGGTAGCGATAAAGGCCACGAAAATGCGGCTCCCTGTTGACAGAATCACCTCCATGCCACCTGATATTCGATACCTCCGACGTCGCATATAGCACTTTGTTTAACTTTAATCTTCGTTATTATCAGTTAAACATTTCAAGTACGTTTATATTGATAGTTCGCCACACACTCGTTCATTTTATTACGTCGGCGCTTCGATGTACCTGCAAAGCAAACACTAGTTAATCTCAAGTAATTGGACAGATATTTGTTCTCTTCAAAAAACTGACACCTAATTTTATTAGATATAGGGTATATTACATTTAAAATATGAATTATATTCACAATATTACTATACTATATTTAACTGCTTCGTTGGTCTTGTGGCTAGATGTGATACCGCAGATCTCGAGGTCCTGGTTTCAAATCCTAGGTTAGGCCGATAGCGAGTTTAGCGAGTTTTTCTGTCAAAGATTCTCAGTAGCAACCCGGACTGTGGAAGTTGGAATTGTTTACAATCCCGGGCCTAGGAAAGCACGTGAAGCCGTTGGTTCTGCACCTGAACTCTTCCGGTCGTGTTAGATCGCCGTCCCAACGGATTATGAGAGTTAGGAAATAAAGAGAGGCGCCCTTATGTCTCATTAATATGTCCTGCACAGTTGGCTAATCTCTCTTGAGATTGGCCGCCGTGGCCGAAATCGGTCAGGAGGACATCGCACATACATCATATATTATAAAAAATAAAAATACAAGGTATTTTTAAAATTAAGAAACTTATTTTTCAAATAAACTATGACACGTAATAAAAATATACTTTAAAGGCAAAATTGGAATCGATTTTTTTTATAATAGATTTAGTTTTTCGGTTATTTTTTACGTGTTTTAAAAAAGTTCCCTAGTTTTCCACTCTTATTCAACCATTAGGAGTGGAACTTTTCTTTTCATTCAATATTTTTTTAATAAAATTAATGCCCTACGTTTCGTATTTGACACTTTTTTCTCGTTCCTTTTACATTTGGAATTATTTATACTTCAAATTAAGTTATTTAAAAAATGTCTAGTAGGTTCGCTGTAATTGCTTATTTGGTTGGACTATAATGTTGTACAAATATTAAAAATATATTTGACTAATAAAACTAAACTTCACCCAAGTTATTTAAGTTGGTTTATTTTATAGTTGCAATTTAGTCCTTAGAGAATCCTCTATTGTAATAATGGTTTTTTTATGAATAGTTAAATATTCAGCGATATATTTCCGACTAAAAAAACACAGTAATTAAATAATGCGTATAGAAACAAGATACAAGACAAAAAAATATTTATTTATTGAAAATGATATATTTTAATTTCTTGTAGAACGAGAATAAATGAATTCTAAAGGGGTAGCCAAAAGCTAATTTCTGGCGCAGTCCCGATAATAGCTGCTATAAACGAGTATAATCGTTAATCTATTTACAATATTGTGCAAAAATGTTTGCTCAAACCGAGGTATCATTAATTCAATTATTCAATTTATCTCAGCTCATAATCTGATTCGAAACACCAGGCCGATACTAAGTATTTTTTATTGGCTCTCACAGGGATTCGAACTCAGGAATTCGTGATCTACTTTACAAGCTAGACCATTATTGAGATATTTGCAATATATCTAAAAAACATCGTTTCTATAAAATGGGTTCATTTAAAAGTAGATTCGATCTTCAAAGATGAAAAGAAATGTTAGCAGAGTTTGGTATAATTCATATCTGTTTTGTAGTCATTCAAAGTATTCCGACGAGAAAAGTTAAAATATCTACAATTCAAGTTTTTTTTTGTAAGAGTATTCCAAAGTTTATGCGATTATTTATTTTAACATTTATAAGTAATATATTATTATTAGAAAAAAGTATTTTATAAAGTACTAGTTTAATAATATTTATTGTACAATTTATACAACAAAAATTGAGAAAAAATTGAAATGCAATGACACATAAAAAGACAGATGTCGGATTTAACAAATACAAAGTGTACATAAGATAATGTTGAAATATTATGTAATTTTTCATTTATTGTTATATAAGCCGTCGTCGACTAAAATGCAAAGTTTTAATGTACTGTTTTAATCTACGATAATGTGTGCAAATTATAAATATATAAAAATAATATATTGACGGGGTTTTCTTCTATTTGTCTGAGGACTTATGTTAACGTTTACGTTCTAGGCTTCCGCAGTAACTGGTCCAAAAGTTGTAGAAAGATGAAAGCGAGAGGAAACGTCTTTTCGCACAGCCACAGCTGTCTTCAATCGCAGCTGATCAATCTCAATGACACGCTTGTCTGTTTGCATTTTATGGAGTCCCGGCCTTTCTGAGCTCTTATCATATTGACACAGACAGAACTTAATCCTTCAATTTAGCCGCCCTTTCCAATCCCGGTGAAATCGAGCTTGGAAACAATCAATGCTGACATTTTTAATCAAAAAATGTCATCAGACTAAATGTAATCATTCCGTTGGCGATCTCGTTAATTAAAGAGTGATATAATGTTTTCTAAAACCATTTTATTTTCATAATAACGAAAAGGAACCGATAAAGTTGAGCTCGTAACAAACGGCGTCGCGAGAACACGATACCGATATTTATCTATGCCACCTAGTATCGTAAATATTAACATAAAAAGGTTTGAAGTACTCGATACAAAAGATATATATTTCACAAAATAATTTATTGCTTCTATTTTTTTCATAATATTTTATTAAAGACTGACCGCTTCGTTGAATGTAAATTAAATTTGTATCATGTATGTTTATCAATCATAATGAATTAAACAATATAAAATGTACATACCTCACGTTTCTTTCAAATTGTATAAAAATGGATTTAGCCGTTTAGGTGTAACAAGACTACAAACATTCACATTTTTAATATTAATACGATAAACATGAATGTGTGTAATAAAGGTCGATTTTTTAAAGGTGCCCGTCCATTTGATTTGCAGAATACTGATATTCGATATTTATTACTGCAATATATTTTTATTTGACAATAAAATTTTGTTCTTTTTTATGGGTAGTTTATATTTCGAATTCACAAATAATACGATAGAATAGTATTTTTAAACTGTTATTCTCTACACCAATCCGATTTACGGATTGGAGTTAATTAATTAACAACTCTCCATTAAAGTTATTTGAAACTCGTATATAAAATTCGAACTTTTTTTTTTAGTTTGAATCGTCGATTTTATTAGTACACAACAGTTTTACTACTAACTAATCCTACTGTGACTAACAGTAAACTAAAATTTTGTTTTCGACTTCTAATTCTATTCTCTTTCAAGTGTCATAAAATTGTAATCGCTTAATGCAGATTTACTTTCAAAATTATACGTTTTCTTTTAGCACGGGTTCACTCAGAGCCTTTAAATTCAATTTTAATAAGACGAACGCTGATTAAGGCCTCGCTTTTGTCTCTCATAAAAGGTCAGCCAAAACATCCTTTGTATAGTTATTTAATGAAAGGAAACTGCTGTGTCATTATTTCGTAAACCATTTTAACCAATTTATTTCATGCTAGCGAGTCTCATAAAATATATTAGCGTTAAAATATTTAAATTGATATTTGATAGCTTTTAGGGTATTTAAATTATACGAAGGAACGTTATATATAATAAGATGCTTTAACATGGTAACTTGCTACCTGCTTTTAGCGGGTATATCTTAAGGTATAAAATATACCACAGCGCAAAGATGGGAAAGCTTCATACAAGTCGGCCTGGTTAGGTACCACCTTCATCGGTTATTTTAACGTTAAATTTCATAGTTTTAATTTTTCTATCGTTTTGTTTTAAAATGGTAAATGTTATATACGTATCGAAAAATATATGTATTTGACGACACTTTTGTATCATAATAATCAACTATTAAGTAACTAAAAAGAAAGTGTGCCGCTGAAATTTGTCAAATTACGTATTGTTAATTTACGTTTTTAATAAAGCGGAATAAGCGATGACTAACGAATAATTAGACCAGATCAACTTTATTTACCTTAAAACCAAATCAGTGTAAATGAATAAATTTTTGTAATAATATTGAGGCAGATATTAATATTCATAAATATATTAGATAATAATGTACAAGATCTTTGAGTTACGATACACATTGAACTTTTACTTTTTAATTGATCCACAGCAATTCTATCCGGAGAAGCTCCGTGTCCTTTATGTGTTGTACGACACTTGCACCTTTGTCTCTCAACCCGTGCAACAATTACATGTGCGCGCATTGCAAATCTAACAATGAAACGAATTCACCTAAACATGGATGTAATACGTAAAGTACGGAAAACACGCTGACATATCATCTCGTTAGAAAATATAGGACACGGTGCGAAGCGCTCAGCGAAATGTGTTCCATTGCTCTTTGTGATGTCTCCTTTTGTTCAGTGATCTACCCTCCGGCCAGGAGTAGTTTAGTTCGTTTCACAATATTCACAGTTTCAACCAGACTTCAGTTGCGTAACGTCATATGAACGACAGTTTATAGTAGCTACATCTGTTGATGATTGTTTTAGTAGTTTAACAAATAAACAAAGCAAAATAACAAATGTTATTAATTTTGGTTCAAATTTAATAGTGACATTAGAAAACCTTCTGTTTACCTTCACCGTCAAGCACGTGAAAACTTCGTGATGCTTGTCAGGGTAGGCTTGTCAAAGTACTCTAGGTGAGTACAGTTTTGCAAGCAGTTTTGTGTCATCGTATTCCAAATCTTTTATGACAGTTCTGCGTAAAGCTACTTACTGGTTTGGAATTTACGAGTAGATTCCTTCTACAAAAGAAACTAAGTAGTTACCGATATATTTATTGACCTTATTTTATAAAATATATACAATCCACAAAACATCCTGGACAAAAATTAATACGAATATAAGAACGTGGAGTTTATTAGCTTTAATTTGTTGATGTTTTTGTTTGTTTTATTTTAAGGTAAACAAGTACATATATTTTGGTAAATTCCAAAAAATTTGGTAAATTGGTACCTTCCTCTAGACTTAAAAATAAAAAATAAACTCAAACACTCTTTTCACTATCAATACGCCACCAACCATTGAATCTAAAATATTGTGACACTTATTAATATACTGGATCTTTTTTTTTTATAGAATAGGAAGGCGGTCGAGCATATGGGCCACCTGATGGTAAGTGATCACCAAACGCCCTTAGACATTGGCACTGTAAGAAATGTTAACCATCGCTTATATCACCAATGCGCCACCAACCTTGGGACCTAAGATTTTATGTCCCTTGTGCCTGTAATTACACTGGCTCACTCACCCTTCAAACCGGAACACAACAATACCAAGTACTGCTGTTTTGCGATAGAATATCTGATGAGTGGGTGGTACCTACCCAGACGAGCTTGCACAAAGCCCTACCACCAGTACTATATGGTATACACTATATGGTATACTCTCGCATAAGTAGCAGTAGAAGCGTCATTTTGTTTATTACTAATTAGTTCACAATAAATACATTCATATTTACGACAATGACGTTAGCTGAGAAAAAACGAAGATGAGGATGACTACGAATTGTCAGGAGTTAAAGATATTCATAATTAAAAATTACGTTTAATATGTACATTAGATATTAAGCTTATTTATCTGCTGAAGTTGCACAATTAGAAAAATATCAAAACTTCCTTAAGTTTATTCTGGTTCATAAAAAATATTTAATAGGTCAAACATGTTCTCGGTGGTAAATTATATACATTACATATCCAGATGTCCTATGTTTCGTTTGAAACTTTAAGTTTATTTACTTTGAAATAATTTTGTCATAGCTATATATATAGGCCAGACTAACTCATTTATCATCCGTGCAGTGACGGAGAAAGAATACATTTCACTGCCCCTTTCCCATGGGTGTCGTAAGAGGCGACTAAGGGATATCTGAGCGACCATCTGCTCATCTGGTGGTAGGATGATAAACATCCGCCTGGCTTGTTACCACCGTACGCATGGTGAAAATCTCGTGAAGTGGCTTGCAGCCGCGTTTCGAGGTCAGCCAGCGTACAGCCAGTGCCCGAGCGAGCATTGCCGCGATGGGTGTTGGTCCAGTGGAGACGGCTGCTGAACCAATGCCGGGGGAAACTGTATTGCCCTGCCGGACAGGGAGACCCGAAGAAACGGCTATTCCGCTGGCCGCCCGTGGCATAGTACAGGGGCCCAAGCGTGCCTAACCAGCACGCGGGGCTGCCCCACCAGGCCACGCATAATCTCGGGGTGGACCGTCGTGCCGGTTGGTGACCGGAAGGTGGGGTCCCGGCGGCCACTTCCGGGGGGGTTCGGGGGCCCTTCCGTCCGGTGGGTCAGTGTAGTTTCCCTTTTGGCAACCACTTGGGGAAACACGCCTCCACACTTTGCCCATCCCTATCGTGGAAATACTTCGCTCGCTTCACGTCTCTTTTCCACTCTTTTTTCCCATATGGTAGCGCATCAAAGCAGAAATGACGGTCGTACAGCGGTGCACACCCCCACCATACCCACGCTGTTTGAGGTCGAGTTCACTAACATCCGTGGACTCCACGCTAACCTCAACGCTGTCCACCACCATCTTGAGACAGCACGGCCAGCAATGTTGTTTCTAACGGAGACACAAATACTCCGTCCTGCCGATACCAGCTACCTTAATTATCCCGGCTATATGCTTGAAGAATCCTTCAAAGCGAAAGCCGGAGTATGCTTGTTCGTCAGGACGGATGTTTGCTGTCACCGACTGCGCTGCTTGGAGGACCCCTCCTTCTCCATGTTGGTGGTACGTGTGGATCTGGTTCGTCAGAGTCGGGTCTACGTGTGCCTCTACAGATCCCACAATGGTGACTTGGAGACAAGCCGATTATTCGACCATCTTAGTCGAGTGGCAGATGCTGCGCAAGAGCAGTTTCCTAAAGCGGAATTGGTGTTTTTGGGGGATTTTAATGCTCACCACGAATCATGGTTAATATCCCTCAAAACTGGCCATGCTGGGAGAACTGCTCATGCTTTTGCTCTCACACATGACTTGACCCAACTGGTTGATCAGCCCACCAGGGTCCCAGACATTGATGGGCAAGCGCCTTCTTTACTGGACCTTCTGCTAACTTCTCACCCGGTGGAATATCAGGTTGTGGTTCAAACTCCACTTGGTTCTTCGGATCACAGCCTCATATCTACCAAAGTGCCACAGGCCAAGCTGCCGCCACCAGCGGTATGCAAACGTCGCGTTGGCACTACAAGTCGGCAGATTGGGACGGTATGCGCGATTACTATGCGTCAGTCCCTTGGAAGGAACGTTGCTTCAGTGGGAATGACCCGACAGCTAGTGCCGCTGCTGTTGCTGGCGAGATCATGTTGGGAATGAAATACTACATTCCTAGCTCAGATCTCGACAGTAGGGGTGCGCGTAACCGTTGGTTCACTCGCGAATGTGCCGACGCTGTATCATCTAAGCAGGCGGCATATCGCGAGTGGATCAATGGCTGCATTAGCGGGGCATCTAACATTGACTCACTGAAAGCAATCTACTATAAAAACTCCAAGTCCTGTAGGAAGGCTTACACGAGAGCGGACGCACAGCGCATTGTACAGATTGGTCATGACCTTATTTCACATCCTCGGGGCTCCCGTAGCTTCTGGCGTCTGACCAAGTCTGTGCAAAACAATTTCTGCCAACCTTCGCTGCCACCGCTCAGAAGTCCGGACGGGTCGCTAGTTCACAGTCCGCAAGAGAAAGCTGATCTCCTGGCTAAACTCTTTGCCGACAACTCCGTCATCGATGATTGTAATGCTCTGCCACCAGTAATACTTTCTTGTGGCCACACGATGCCTGACATCAAAATCAGGCAGCGTAATGTGCGAGCGGAACTGCAATCACTTGATGTACGGAAAGCTAGCGGTCCCGATGGAATACCAGCCATAGTGCTGAAGAAGTGCGCGGCGGAGCTGTCTCCCGTGTTAACGCGCCTGTTCCAACTTTCTCTTTCTTCGGGATGTGTGCCGGAGGCTTGGAGAAGAGCTAATGTGCAAGCGGTTCCCAAAAAAGGGGATCGGTCTGACCCGGCAAATTATCGGCCAATAGCTATCACCTCAGTACTTTGTAAGGTGATGGAACGGATTCTTAACAACCAACTGATCCATTACCTAGAAGATCTCTGTTTAATTAATGATCGTCAGTACGGATTTCGACCAAAACGGTCTACAGGTGATCTTCTAGCGTACGTAACACACCTCTGGGGTGAAGCTATCGACAAGCATGGGGAATCTTTGGCTGTCAGCCTCGATATCTCCAAGGCTTTCGACAGGGTCTGGCACAGAAGTCTTCTCTCCAAGCTGCCGGCATATGGTCTGCCTGCTCAGCTTTGCACCCGGATTGCCAGCTTCCTACACAAGCGCAGCCTTCGTGTTTTAGTTGATGGTTGCGCTTCACAATTCTATGTAGTGAATGCTAGGGTCCCCCAGGGATCTGTGCTATCTCCCACTCTGTTTCTTTTGCATATGCTTTTGCATTCATTGCTATGCAGACGATAGTACAGTGCATGGTGGATACCACGGACACGCAGTGGCTGGGCGAGCGGAAATTCAGGAGAGGCGGGAGGATCTTGTCATTGAACTCAATAGGACGTTAGAGCTTATCGCCAAATGGGGCTCAGATAATCTTGTTGAGTTTAATGCCAAGAAAACACAGGTATGCGCTCTCACAGCAAAAAAGTCACAATTTTCCCCTCTTCCCTCCCTCTGTGGCACTCCGCTGGTGATACAAAGCAAAATCGCCATGCTGGGGATGGACGTTCGCTGCTACCTTAGTCCAAGGGATTACATCGAGGCTTTGATAAAAACAGCTTCACGGAAACTCGGAGTTCTGAACAAGGTGCGGCGTTTTTTCACGCCACAACAACTGTGCCTGCTGTACAAAACACAGGTACGGTCTTGCGTTGAATATTGCTCGCACCTTTGGGATGGCTCCGCTAAGTACCTACTTGAGGCCTTGGACCGGTTGCAGCGACGTGCGGTCCGCATAATTGGCGACGTAAAGGTCACTAACACCCTCGAGCCTTTACAATTACGTCGAGAGATAGCTGCGCTGAGCGCTTTCTATCGACTGTATCACGGCGAGTGTTCCGAGGAATTATTTTCCCTAATTCCTGCTTCCCCCTTCCTTCACAAGTCTACGCGTGCTGGCTCTCGATGTCACCGACTAACTGTGACATCAATTCCATCGCGCACAAAGAAATTTGGCAACTCCTTTCTTTGTCGCACTTCCAAGAAATGGAATTCCTTACCAGCTCACGTATTCCCCTCCTCTTACGACCCGGGTTCCTTCAAACGAGGCGTGAAGAGGCATCTTGCGGGCTGGCAAGGCGAGGGCGGCTAGTGCAGAACCTTCTTCCCGATTGTGCTGGCCGTCCTCGCGTTTGGACTCTACTACCACTTAACATCAGGTGGAGTAGTCATTTGCCCTCCCGGCAAATATAAAAAAAAAAAAAAATAGGCAATGTGAAATATAAGGTTTTGTCTCGAAACTTATTTTTAAAGAATTTCTTAATTATTTCATGGTTTGTGTTCAAACGCAGAGTAAAGAGTAATATTCCATTCATTATTAACATTTCAATGATTTATACTGTGAAAAAAACTTAAATTTTGAATGTACATTTTAAGTGCATTTATTATTGTAACTTATTTCAATGTTTTTTCTTAAATTTGAATTTTATAAATTACCTTTTTTGTAAAATTAAATATTAATATCAACATGACAGCTCTGAAATCAATTTCAAACGATTTATTATCTAAAATAAAAACTACCAAATCTCTGATATTACTTCAGATCTTCTAAATGCATACAACGTATTTTGACTTTTTTAATTGTTTTTGTTTTATTTTAAATGAAATAGTTTTATTCAAAGAAAATTCTGGTACGTTGCCGAAAGAAAGTTAGCAGTCCGACTATAAAAATGAAAATAAAAGTATCAAATAAGAGAGCTAAAACTCAACAGCCTGTTTCAAAGTAAATGTTTTTAAACGAATAAAAAACCTTTTCAAAGCTTTCACCCCGAAATCTAAGGAACGTTTAATCGAAGTAGTCTAAAGGAAAACCGAACATAATTGGAAGTTTGAAGTTGGTTACTAATATTTTAAGGAAAACTTCAATAATATAATATAAAATTATCTACCCTTTTTATTTAAATTATTATTAACTTGTGTAAATAATATTTTACGTGTAGATAAAGCGGATCTATATATCAACGAGCAGATTTATAAATCAACGAAATTATTTTGTTTAATCTAAAGTTTATATATACTTTAAATTCTTAAGAATTATACGAATGAAGTTACATAAGCACATTATAGATTTTAGAGCAAACAAGTATATTCCATACACGGTGATTTACGATTTTCATTCTTAAAGAATATTAACCGTCATTTTTATAGCGAAAGGTGAATTTTGTAAGATAAAGGAATTAATCATTTTCGTAGTCTCACGAAAATTAAGAGCACAGTTAGTTAAAAATTAAATTGCAAAGCAAAGTGTTATTAGCATTGTCATATTATTTATTATTGTTATTGTTATAATGTTAAATGAGCAATGCTTGTATATAAATTTATTTATTGTATCTCGGAAACGGCTCTAACGATGTGGCGCAAAATTTTTATTTAGATAAGGTATTGCTTTTTAGATTAGGTATTGCTTTTTTTGGTCGCCCAGGTACCATATTTATAAAGTCATTTCTGGTACTCTGTCTAGGAAGACAAAAGTACCAACAATGCCTAGGAAGGCATTGTTGGTACTTTTTGTCATGCTCTCGGGCTGTGGGACCAACTAGAGGAATACGCTTCGGATGGTCTCGCGGTGCCATATATTAAACCGATGATCTATTGTGGGGATCGAGATCGACCTCATCGTATAATTTTAAAATAATTTCTTAATTACGAACTAATTCAATTTTTTATTGTACAATTTATTTGTTGCATTATTGATAATTAAAAGAGATATAATATAATTATAAAATTGTAAAAAAATGCGCTTTAATCTTAAATTATAATTATATTAAATATATGTGTGTATATTTCTTGCATGTATACATTTTATTGAAACTCGGTACATTGAGAAACTATTCACAGACAGTGTATTAAATTGTGATACTTTTTATTTACGGTATGTAGGGTTTCGTGCAAACTGCTTCAGTTATTCTTTCGCTAGATATCCTGTTTCTATTCCTGTGATCCAGGTTGAATGGCGAGTGAGCCAGGGTGATTCATCATAACATCCCAGTTCCACTGGTTGGCGCTTTGACGGTGTAGGAAATAATTAATATTTAAATAGAGACAATGTTTTTTAGCAGAACGATCACTTACCATAAGGTGGTACCATTTTTGCTCTCGTTTAAAAAATATCTAATAAAAGAGAAAAAGTCACCAGGGAATATATTAAAAATGCATTTCTTACTTGAACGTGAACAAATTTACAAGCAAAATACTAGTAATTTCTTGCTTTAATCGTTTGAAATTAGCCTTATTCAGCTCCCAGTAGGGTACTGCACTGATTTTAATTTACTACCAATATAACTTTACTAGATGACAAAAAATAAAAGATAAGATAACACAGACATATCTTTCTTAAATTACTCTAAAACTAAGAGAAGAGTCAATACTGGATTAAAAATACATTAGATTAGAATTTCCTTTATAAGAAAGCACATTTCTAAGAAATATTTAAAAATATTTTGCACGTCATTAATTATAGATTACCTAAATGCTTATTATAACAATATATTTTAGTTTTATGTTTTAGTGACCTCTCTCTATTGTCAATCAATACTACATTGTATGATTTTTTTTTATTTCCTTACAAAATTAACTTCCTTACTCATTTATTCCTTATAAAATTACAAATGTACATAACATAAATACACATCTAAGATAGCCCGACGATTGCGGGATTTTTTCAATTAGATTTAATTTTCATGTATTTGTCTTTGTAATTCATATCGTGCTCAGCGAGGAAATCATCGTAAGAAAACATGCATCTCTAGAAGAAAATCTGCCACATATATATCCACCGATTCGGAAAGGAGCAACGTGGTGAAATAAACTCGAAACTTTCCAAGGAGAGGAAGTGATAGAACAACAGTGGAATATTTATAGGCTGTTACTTGTACGACAAGCCCTCAAAATCAATTTCATAGGACTACAAGACCCGGGCGCATGCAATATTCACTTTAAGTTTTATATGTGTAAATTGACAAAGTAGCATTATTAGCGTGAATTAACTTCAACTTGTTATATTCTTACAGGTATTTATAATCTCTGCAACGTTTCGATAGAAAGAATTCATTCACCAGTATCTTTCACCATTAAGGCAGCGTTCGTAAGAAACGCATTTGCTTGACCGTTTTTCGTCGATTTACGTTGCAAAATTTATCTCACCAAAAACTCTTTTATTTTAACTCGAGATGGGTTGTATTAATCCACCTGAACGTTCACTGTAAGCATTAGTAAAAGAATATTCGTAATCGGTTGAATATTTTCGGAGTTCCTATTGTATTGTGAGTATATATTGGTTTATCGGGAGCTTACATACAATGTAACTAGCATTTTTATTTTATTTATGTAGTGAGAAGCACGTATCGTGAAGTCAAATAACACTTTCGCTTTACATCTCACCGTGGATAACCCATACAATATATAATCCAGTATAATATATTAGTTCTGTCGTTTTATTGCGCGATGAATACGGTAGCGAATCGACTTAAGAAAGCGGCCAGAGATTTAAGGGCGTCGGGGAATTTTCACTTAAATGTATGCTTTAATGTGAATATAAAGCGTATATTTGTATAAGGTTGAAATTATAAATCACATTTGGCAAACCAGTTACATAATTTTTAAAGAAACTCTTTCATACTTAACACAATTCTTTTATTAGCGATATCCATAATTTTCTTGTTTAGCGATTTTGCATACGTCATCAAATACAAAAATATATATACTCACATATATATATATATATATATATATATATATATATTTGTATATATATATATATATACAAATATATATATATATATATATATATATCTCACATATATATTTTTGTATTTGAAATATTCAATTAAATATATACAGGTATTTGATTTTCAATTTTTCAATTATTTTATTAGATTTTTAGTTGGTTTGTGTCATTGACAAATCATTTTTAGTTGATAAGTATACAAATATTCGATGTCAATCGGTCATATTATGTTACTGATCGACTCCCAAAAAGTACGAGGCACGGCTGCCTCCAGCTGTTGCCGCTCTTTGTATTCGATTTAACACCCGTTTTTTGATACTTTCGAGTTATAAATTTAAATGAATACCTATCCGCACTAACTATCGAAGTTAAATCCCGTCATATTTAGTATAAATTGTTAATAAATAAATCTACAAAAATAATTAACAGGAATTCATTAAGGTTTCTCGAAAAAATAACATTTGAAATTAAATATGGATAAAATTTATTTGAAAACCATGTAATGTGAATGATTCCTTTTTTTTCATGCATTTATATGTTTAGTGAGACCGGCTTAATTAAACCGAGTGGGTGATCAACTTAATACTGCAAAATAGCAACACAACTTAAAAATATATCGTATTTTAAAATTTACCTCATTGGACATCCGGCTATGGAATTCCATAACATACAATTTTGTTTCGTTTAAACATCGAATAGTTTCAAAAACACTTTTTAAAAATAATAAAAGCACAAAAAATAAATATAGTCAATGACAAAAGCGGTAAAGTCAAAAGTTTGCGCACGAAACTTTTATTCACAAAATAAACGGCGTCTTTACAATTGCTTCACATCTTTTTCAGTATTAAGACAACAAAATATCGTTAAGTTATTTAAGTAATTGTATTGAATTTTTGACTATCGATCAACGTAATATTTGAGTCGAAAGGTCACGGTAGAGCAGCAGGCGTTCTGAACAGGCGGGCTCTATCACGCTACTAACGCGGCTCCGCGGCCCTCGCTGCGTCCCGCCGTCGCCCGCCCTTACTAAACTCCACCGGCTAAGCCGAAGCTTTCCTAGATTGTGTGGCCTTAGTGAACATTAATTACACCCAACTTAGTCTGATTAAACCTTGAGGAATTATCCGGATTGACAAAATTAACTTTTAACTTAGATTTATTTCATTTTGAGATCCGACGGTAATGCAAATCGAGTTGAACCTCCAAGTAGATACTTAAACTTCTAATTTAATTTTCACACTGAATTAATTAGGATTCCGGACCTTCATTTCAAGAAACCCGTAAAGTGTGAATGCCCGTCTGAATGCTCGTCTGACTCATCTGACTGTATAAGAGCTGTGTGCTGTTAAATGGCATATTCTCGTATTATTAACTACTACTACATAACTTATTAAATAAAAGAGATAGTGTCTTTGCCAGTGCGTGCATCACGCAAAAACTGTTTAAATGCTTTAAATGTATAAGCAGAAGTCCAATGATCTTTAAGAGACGAAAATTCCATATGTCTTATGGAAT
The DNA here is from genome assembly GCA_905147175.2 of Nymphalis urticae. Lineage (NCBI taxonomy): Eukaryota > Metazoa > Arthropoda > Insecta > Lepidoptera > Nymphalidae > Nymphalis > Nymphalis urticae. Next base: position 7,878,290 of record LR989987.1, on the reverse strand, counting down.
ACAATACATATATCATACAATATGAAAGAAAATCTTACTTATCACATACTCATCAATTGCACGTGCTTTTTTCTTCTACATCTACTTCGATTACGGACATTTTATCGAGATTAAATTACCATCTACCTTCTTCGAACTACTCTTCAGACTATAAACTATCTCTATGCTTCTTGCATCACTTCGCGGAGTTAAATATTATGCCACGAGGGTAAAATTATGTATTTTTAGTCTGTTATAAAGGTTATTTTCTTATATGGTTTTTAAAATTAAAATAAAAAATTACAAACGAGTCCTTTTTTATTTCACATGCAATATGATTTTTTTTTTAATTTTTTATTTGATTTTGAAGAACACGTTACATAATTTTCTACTTTACTCAATGTACAATCTTCAACGTAATTCTACATGTTTGGCATAGGGAGTTATTAAAATTTGTAACACCTGTACCATAGTGTCAGTTTTGACGAATATTAAATATTATGCTTGTAATTACGGAGCCAGACATATCATTTACTTTAAAAGGAATGTGTTAATTGAAGATTTCAAAAATAATAAATATTGAGCAACCAAGCTTGCAATAATTGCAATAATTAGATTTTAGCTACATTTTAAATACAAAAGATGGCTGCTCCATCAGTGGTTTTTTTGTTACTGCACAGGCCTTCCTAAGTGAGTACTACCCACTTACCAGTGAGTGAGTCAGTGTAATTACACGTAGAAGAGATATCGCATTTTAAAGTCTGTTGTTAGCGTCGCATTAACATTGTAAGAAGTGGTTTATATTTTTCAACACCAGATATCCCTTTTGAGTGACTGCCTATCTAAAATAAAGTATAATTTAGGAATCAAATGCCGCTGATCGTCATGTTCGTAATCTAAAAAAAATCAATAATAAAATAAACGAAAACAAAGCTTTTTTACATGTAACAAACGCGATTTATTTTAATAGAATTGGATGTGATTAATATTCTTTTCATAAAGAAAATTATATAAAAGCCTATAGACAAAGGAAATTATAAATGAAACTTCTTAGATTTAATATTGTACATCTGTTTGTAAAATTAAATTCTACTTGATAGATCTTAATAATAATAATAAAAGTATTTTATATGCGAAAGTAACTTGGTCAATTTGTTTGCTGACCCATTATGACTAAACCAACGAACCAATCAAAAACATTGATATAGAGATAGCCTAGAATTTGGATAAAAGCTTATAAACTACGTTATTTACAGAAAAATGCGATATCTACAGGAAACAACATTCTTTTCCTACAAAAAAACTTTTATACTGTTATATTGTATGAAATATAATATATTTCAGACGTCGATAGTAGTTTTCTAAAGAGCAATTTCCTTTAGCACAATGAAAGTAAATTTCTCGAGCTTAAATGTGCATATGTTACGTTACTTGACAAAACGTTTCTAACGAACAGAGGACTTGTATTCAAATCTAATTTATTTTTATACGTCTAACAATAATCACTTAGACATCTTTTAAAATGGATTTTCTTAAAGCTTAAGCAGTAATCAACTTCTTAATCTTGCTCTTAGTTAAAATAAAAGTTATTTTATCCATTTTTATTTTATATTTAAAAGAGGAAAAAAGTTCTTGATGTTGTTTAATGAATGGGTATTATTTATTTTACGATACTTTCGAAAACCATTTACTCGATATAACAATATATTTTTTTAATCGAACTCAGTTTAGATTGGTCACATTTTTATTTAGGAAAGAGTTTTTTTTTAATATTTTATAGACAAACTTGCCAACAGATAAATGGTCACCACCATAGCCTGCAAAAAATGTAATCAATCATTGCAACGACAAATCGGCACAAACCTTTAGAAGTACGATGGTATGTTCCTTGTGCCTATAGTTACACTTGGTTATTTACCTTTTAAACCGGAGCACAATAATACTAAATATTGCTGTTTTGGCGGTAGAAGCAGTAGTACAATTATCTTATGTGACGTTTGGTTTATATTTTTATTACTGTTTTGCCAGCACTTACTAAAAAAATGCTGACTATTTTTTTCCCTGTCATCAATTTGACTATTCTTTTTCCTATCATCAATGTTGCAGTTTATCAGGTCAATGCTCTAAATGCCTGAAGGGATTCACTAAAATTGCCATTTATTTTAATTATTTTCATATTATAGGTAGGCGGACACCACCTGATGGTAAGTGGTCACCAACCCACAGACATTGGCACTTTAAGAAATGTTCACCATCGCTTACATTGTCAATGCGCCACCAACCTTGGGAAATAAGATGCTATGTCCCTTGTGCCTGTAACTACACTGGCTCACTCACCCTTCAAACTGGAAGGCAACAATACCAAGTACTGCTGTTTCGCGGTATACTACCTGATGTATGGGTGTTACCCACCCAGGCGAGCTTGCACAAACCACCAGGAGATCATAATAATATAGCCATAATATGTGTATATAGCCGTAATATATGTATGTAGTCAAAGGTATTACTATATAGTATTATGCAAATCGAATTAATTTAGCATTCACAATTCGTACATACAAACTCGCTGTTTATTTAATGTTAAGTTTTTTTAGTATAATTATTATAGTTTGTATATAGTAAACCTTTGATTACTAACAATATTATGTCACGAAATATCGAATCTAATCTATCAAAAACAGAGCCTACGGCTTCAGGTCTGAGAGACAATGTAGATAAACGGCTTAGATATCTTCAAAGAAAATATATAAACATATCCAACAAAGACATATGAGTTGATCCATTTTGATAATATTTTCAAAAATTCCATCCAATTAAATTTTTATCAATTACATTTATAATTTAATAATATGTAATTAATAGTTGTAATATAATATATAATATAATATTTTTCGTATATATTTTTATATATATAATATTTGAGGTTTTAATTTATAAGCGATAATGATTGATTTACTCCTTATAGGTTCCTCGAGGATTTTTAGTTTGTAGCAGTAGTTTTCCATGCTCTCTTTTGTATAGTCGTTTAAGGTTTGTCTCGTTGCACCTACTCCAGGTGTTAGTTAGTCAGCCGGGTTTTATTCGAAGCTGACATTAGAATGACATGTAAAAATCAAAATATGCTTTATTTAAGTTTTTTGCGAGCACTTTTGAATCGTCATTTTACAAGATTAATTTCAATTTACCAGCGGTTTGGAGTGTAGATTCTACCGAGAAGAGCTGACAAGAAACTCAGTAGCAACTCTTATCTTACACAAATTACACAGGTAAATAATACAATTGAAATATTTTTTATCTTGCATGAAAACAAACAAATATACTCTAGCTTATTTATCATTTATAAATAATATTTTTTTGTCCCGTTTACCTTCTCTTTCGCATTTTCACATTTCTATCGCCTGAGCTATTTCCTTGTTCTCGAGATTTGACATCATGCTTGACAAGCCTTGATTTGTGGGAAAGCGAAGACGTTTTAATTAATTAAATTTCACATGGCGCGTTATTATTTTACATTACATTTACAAATGTACCTAAATAATACACCCCTTATACAGGGTGACTGGTGAATTAGGATCAATATTTTAGGAGCATAATCGGTACATGATTCTCATTCGAATTATGTAAAAAAAATAGGTACTTAATTTTTGACCAAATTTACAAAAATTTTACTTTAAATAAATAAAGTGTGGACATATTTCCGCGGCGCGTGCGGCGTGATGTTTGCCCCCCGCAACCCCTGCCCCGCGGCTTATTAGTATTAGTAGGTTAGTAGGTTAGTCGGGCGAGCGCCGCCGTAAGGTTCGTCCATCTTCCCGCGCGCGCGCCCCTAGCGATCGATCTTACGCGTATACCTAATGTTTCGTGTGTGAGTGTGACCCGTAATTAGTAATTAGGTATGGCTTATCAATACACAAATGCAGAATAATGTGAGTACTGTGAGTAGTAAAGTGACCCATTCGTGTTAAAGCGTGTGAAAGACAATATGCGTAAACGTGCCGAACTGTGTATCACACGAGCAGGAGCTCACTTTGAACATTTGTTAAGGTTAGTGTAGTTATGTAGGTAAATAGATAGTTAAATGATTGACAATCGTTGTAAATAAGTATGATTCAATTTTTAAATACGCCGGAAATACCAAGATAGGTAAACAGTTAATTTTTGTCCCAAGTTCATATCATTTACCTAGTCAACAAATTTGTTGCTTAAACGAGTGAAATATTTTGGTATTTTTGCCTGTTCTAAGCCAGGTTTAAAGTATGAAGGGGGATTGGATCATGCTTGTTTATCAAAGGTAGCCTGCTACCCTGTTAACACGCGGCGGCGTTTGGACGTAGGGAAAGTACCGCGCGATAACTAAATGTACATAACGGTGTTGTGTCGTCAGCGCAGCTAGGGCGTCCACATGACGCGTAATTAATTACATAACTTTTGGTTAACTTTACTTAGAAGTTTATTAATATTTATGTTATATGTATGTATGTACCTAAATAATACACCCCTTATATACCATCAGGTTTGAATTTGAAGTGACAAGTAAACTTTGTATTTGGTTTGGTATCATTTTTAATAATATTTTATATTTTATTACTTATCATGAGATATTTTAGCTAAAATTTGTTTATATAAAATGTATCCTACAAGTGTATCAAGAATTTAGTAAATTGTTCGTATTGTATTTAGTATTTCATTATATTTAGTATTTTAAATATCAATAATACAAATTTAATATTATTTGAAAATAAGAATTCGATAAAAAGTTTTTCAAACATAATAATACATTTTTCCTGTAAGCGATGCTTTTATGAGCTTTTATTATTTATAAATAAATCATATCAGTTCAGCGTAAAGCTCTTAAAAGAACCGACAAAAGTATAAGCAGTTTGTTTTTAGTGATGCTACAAACATATTTAAAATACGTTGGCGTATGTGTTTATAGCTATGATAAATTAAAATAATTTTCATTTGACAGTGATCTACAAATCTTCTTAAAAACGTCGCTGACTCACGCACCGAAACCACTGACATTATTAACAATCCGAACAGAAGCATCTGAGGGCTTACTGAGTACGCATTTAACGTGTTTATGATTTAGTTGGCATCTGTGTTTATAATAAAGTCGGAATTAATGGCAGCCCCAACACCCGCTGTCTTACATTCTCGTTATATTTTTATATACTTGTTCTTTTTATTTTGAGGGCAACGTCACATGTTCCATTTTATTGCCTTTTTTCCAATCTTTACGGAAGGGATGTAAAAGGCTAATGCTGTATTTATTCGCTCACTTTATTTTCTTTTCATTGGTTCAAGTTTCCTCGGTCGTGTTTTTAATGCTAAAATTAACTAGCAATATTTTTTTATATATTTTAGGTGCAAGGTATTTTTTATTCTATCATTTACAAAAATATTTTGGTTACGTATACTAAATAAATAAATCGAGACGCCGGATTTTTCTACAGTTTAAAAATAGAGAATCTATCTTCTATAGCTTAAATATATCTTTAGCTTATTTCCCAAAGATAATATTGGTATATTAAAAATAATAAAACAGTTTTTTAAAATCCCACAGTTTTGCCAATGAGGTGAGGAAATGAATAAAAAGCAAAGGGTTAGAGCCTATTTCACCACGTTGCGCACGAGTTAGATACTTATGTGGCAGAATTTTTACGTAATTGTATCATCCTTATCCTTCGACGTCTTTAGATTCCCGGGAATTAAACCGCTATCTTTGATTAAGTTTCAAAACTGGGCCGTTTCAGTTCTAAACTTACACATATGTACAAGAACCAATATGTATTACCAAGTATAGAAATATTCATAATTATGTTCAAATTTATATCTGATTTTAGTAAAATGGGTAACAACAAAGCTTATACATGATTTGTAATATTTATTTTACAAACAATTACATAGTTATATTATTTAAAATTGAAACAGGCGGTGACATTCAGAGACATTGCATGTGTTTAGGTGTGAGTTTTGGAACGGCGGAAACTTCAGTATTAATGTTACAGCTCGATACAAATGAGTATTCTTTGTTTCCCGCTCACGCAATCGAGTTTGCCGAAACAGTTATTGAAACAAAGGAAAAATTCTATTTACTTTTATCGCTTCCTTTCTTAAAATTGATCCATGTAATGAAAGTTGTTAAAACAGTTGCTTTTAGAATCATTAATAAGGTCATAATTATACATTATATAATGAAAAGTTAAAAGTAACAGGCAGCCTGTGAATGTCCCATAGATGGGCCCAATGGGCAAAGAGCTCAGCAAAGGTATGAGCTTAGTTTACAACACTGCTCTAGAGTATATTTATAGGTATACGTATAACTGAATTTCATCTATGTTTTCCTTTACTGTTGAGAACAAGATGAATTATAAAATAAAACACATGGAAATTCTACTGAGGCAGAGATTAAGATATTTCTATTTATATTCAGATTTCAATTAGTGTTAATCCTATAAATTCGAATTCACGATAATACCTTAAATGACAACGGAATAGCATAGACACCAATTTAATTTTATGGCAAAAACAAATTCAACATTATCTAATTAAAATTACGTCTCGATCTATTTTATGTGATACTGAATAACGTCGCACTAAACATAAAACTTTGCCTATAATACTTTAGCGAAATTGTCTCTAGGGATCAATTTCATAAAGCGTTATTCTTTCTGATACTTACCTTCATTTTGCTCTTTTCCATAAATTTGATAGTAATGCAAACCTATTACTTATTTTTTGGCTACGTAAGTGATAACATACAGTTTTTTAGTGGATTTTTATATATAAAGAGAATTAATTCAACAGAAATTATTAGTTTTATTGCAATATAAATATCGAAATCGTTAAAACTTTTATTTATAGTGATATAATTGAATATATATTTGCTTATTTTGATGCCTATATTAAATTACTCTATTTATAAATTCTTATCTATGTATAATACCTGTAATGAATTCAGATATGTGGTGGTAAAGAATACATACATTACACTCAAATTACGCAACAAAACTGACGATATAAAACTTTACATGCTTAAATAATACTCGTTCATTGAGACGGTCCTTTGCGTCTTAATTACATTACGGATGATACATGTTCCAAAGTAACACCTGCAAAGTATGTGGGGAGTCTATTTCTGGACATCCGGCGAACCCAGCTGTCCATAGCGTTATGACGACAGACGCTGTCACTTCGAACAATTTCTGAAAGAATAAATTAAACGTCACTTGCTCTGAATTGAACAACAAATATTTCAATTTGAGCGTCTTTATTGGTGTTATTTGATTCTAACTTTTTAAATAGATTCTTTATCTTATTTTCGTTTGTTTCTTACAATTTTATAAAGTTTTTATTTTTCTTTTTGAATATAATATGTATAAGACTAGTCTTATTAGGTATTATATTTTGTAAGAACTCAATTTATTACGATAACAATTATCTTATCAAACACAATATATATTTTTATATATCCTAAACAGGAGATGTTAAACTGCATAATGCAGGAAAGTTATTTGAATAATTCTTATTGCGCTAGCTAGTTCCACGAAGAAAGTATGAGGCTATTTTATTTTACGTTACGATCCTAAACAGTAATGCAGTAACCATAAATGTCAACCAATCTAGCAAGCTGTACTCATCTAGTGTTAAACAGGAATGTATTATCCAAAATTAACGCGCACAAAAACCGCAGGCACAACCATTTGTGTTATAATAAGCTAACTATATTGTACATGAAAATAATCTTTGTTCGGTATAAGGGAACATACGTTTACACAATTATGTGTAGTTTATCAAGAAGAAGATGTGTAGTGTACTAAGAAGACGTAAAACGTATACTAATATGGCATAGATAAAAATTATGCTACAAAAATATACACAAAAACTTACTATCACTACTGCTGTTTACGTGCAAGTAAATCTTTATTATTTCAATATTCTTCATATGACTCAGATACATTATTAAATTTAAATTGTCTTTTTTTTACGTATTTAATTAATCAATTTAACTCATTATAACACAGATTTTATCCAAGTCCAAATAAGTAAAAAGGCGACATCAAATATATATGTCTCTAAATTAACATTCGCATACACACTTAAGCGCAATTTTTCAAATCCAATAACAGTATATTTGCTTCAACGATGAAAAACCTTTTGAACTTTTTGTGTCGTCCGATCCAGAATTCAGATAAAGGTACCAAATACTTGGATACCGTGTGGCAACCAGCAGGGGAAATTCACATGAAATAATACTTTGTAGGCAAAGCGATCGGGCACGTCTCGCGGGAAACATAAAATCGCTAAACCTTCGCCAAAATTGAGAAACTTGTTGAAAAATCTCACTTGAGGGATACAAACAGTTTTATGTGTTATTTCTTATGTAAACTAGATTTATATTCGAATATGGATTGCAAGGGAGAATAAAATTTATATTTTTTGTTTAGAAGACTACCCGATTGTGGAGACATTGGCTTTTATTATAATATTCCAGCAATCTCTGTAATTCACCTTTGTACGTGCAATAATTAGACCCTTTACTCCGGAACACAACATATGAAGCATTGCGGTTAACCGGTACAACTATAACGTAGGCTCTGACTATCCAGTAGGGCTTGGCACTAAGCCGTAGCACCATTTATATTGGTATTATTCTTACACATAATATTATATAATATTCTTATAAAGGAGTATAGAATCCTTTTTGTTTCTGACGTAAGGGAAATCTTTGAAAGACGATCTCAACCCGTAGGTAAGACCCGTCAAAGGGATTTTTTGTTAAACGAATCCATCAATTGAGCACGTAAGCGTATGGTGACGTCAATTCAACCAACCAGGAAAAACATTCCCAGGGAGGGTTGGCGTCAGACAGGCAGCGGCAGTACATTTCTGCCAAATCCCTTTCATGCACACATCACGCTAAATAATGATTCTTGTATTGAATTATACTGTTTATAATACATTTCGTATAACTTTTTCATAGAATGTACTGAACAAACAATGAGCTACAAGATAATAAAACTTCATATTTATATGTTACATTTTACTAAAAACATTCACAATACGTATAAAAGCAATATTTACTTTTTCATAACAAGCACAATAAAAATCATAATTACATATTACATTTCACTAGAAAGTAATACAATAAATAAAACGAGAAAATATTTGTTCCTTTAAATCAAAATAAATTCAATGACTTATTAATGATATGGATACATGATATATTTATATATTGTTCATTTTATTAGTCATCGCTTATGATTGTTATGATATGTTATCGATAAGAAAATTTCGGTTCGGTTTATTATTTTAGGTGGTTCTTGCTATCTCTAAAATTGAAAATTAAACCAATAGCAATTATTCTATTTAGTTTCGTTAAATTATTCTGATAAAGCCAAAAATATAATACGAGTGTAAACAACAACTAGCGCTAAATATCTTTTAGTAAAAAAACGAAATTAATGACGGCTATAAAAAAAATATGATCCCACCATCTATAAAATGTTAACAGTAAATTTCTTTTTTTTCATTTGCAATGATAAACAATATTAGTCCTAGTAATATATATATGGATATATTAATAAAATAATACATATATTATTATATTATGTATATTATTAATTAAATACTACTACATACTAATACGAAGGCTTTCATCTTCCATCCAACTAGTTGGTCATTTATAATTAATTATTTGATAACAATAGGTAAATCTTTAGTGCTTCATTCGTTAGTCTAGCTTTTATTCAATCCGTTCATCGCTATTGGATTGCAAAGGTACCACTTTGGAATTTGGAACCACAATTGGAATACCACTTGGTTTATAATTAGCAAATTGACAGGTCTAGGTTATCTTTATTAGCTACAGCTATTCTGAGAAAACTTTAAGCCCTGAATTTTAGTCGAAATAAAATTAAACCTTAGTTGTTGTTGACGTTTCTACTCTCAAATTAAAACAACTGTAATAACTACAGTTGAAATGTTGTTTTTTTTAAATACTTGTGATGAATAAACATATAAGAAACGAAATTGAAAAAATATATGCTACAAATGGTACCTATAATATATCTGGTATGAAATACTATAAAACGTACAGAGTATTATTATAAGTAAGAGTGCTCAAAAATATAAATCGAGTATCTGGTTTATATTTTTGAGCACACTTAATTTAAGTTAAACAATAAATCCTTAAGAATTTTTATTTTATCGTAGGCATATTTTTCATTATGTAATAAATTGCTCTAAATATAATATTTAATCTATACCGATATCATTTTAAAAAGGTAAGATTTTTGTTTGGAAATTTAAAAGTATTTTTATAGTATTATCAAATAAGATAAATATTATGAATGTCTAAATGAATTAATTAAAAATACCAACCAATTAATGTTATGGTGGGGAAGAAGCCATGATTCGACGATATTTACCTCAAATAATAAACATGTAACATTACCATAAAATCTGTTTTATTATTTAAGCCGACTTTGTCCTGTACAATAAATTACTTACAGGGACCGAATTTACGTCGCTAGCATTCAGCTCTATTTGCGATAAACACTAGATTCTATCGTACCTACCTACTTGTTTCCAGATTACATAAATATTTAAGAATATCTAACTTTAGCTAAAAACACGACAATTTTAAAAACAATCACTGAAAACTAACTATCATTCAATACAGTATAAAGGTCTCTGTTTACTTCACCTGTTATTATGTATAGATCAAATCTTGGAACAGAACTATTCAATCGATTAATCCTGAAAGGCATTGAATTTCGAGTTGATAACAAGATAGTCTAGCATAACAGATATCGTTATTTGTTTTTAATTTTCTACAATTAGAAATCAAATTAATAAGTCTTATAAACCGTTTTATTTTCATATATCATATTTTATGGTATTATCGTCAACAAAGTTAAGGAGAAGAAAACAACGAATATTAATGTTTTCTTTCTCCTGAATTACCTTTAAGTAATCCTTTTCTATATCTCAAGTTGTATTTATGTTATTGCGTGTAGGCGGACACATAATAAATCAAAGCAGTTATGTTTACGCCTCTATTACGTACTTACCTTCACAACAGAGGGTATTTCGCAATAATAACGCCAGATACTTAATCTTTTAATGTCAATACTAATCTTTTTCTAGTAACATCCCGTAAATGTTACAGTGCTGGACAATCCTCTGCTCTTAAGAAGCTTATTCCACCGCGCTGCTCGAGTGCTGGTTCGCAGATACACATATAAAATAAATTCATCTTAAATATGCACGTTAGAAATCGTAACGTTTTCTTCATTGGCGAGCATGATATTAATCATAAATACAAAAAAACTCGATAAAACAGGATTAAAATCCACGTGTTCTATTCACTGGGCCACCTTGGCTAATACTAAACTTTAACTTTTAAATTAAGATTAATTTACCATTTCCGTTTATATTATGAAGATAAATGAAGATTTTAAATTATTTAATTTTACAAAAATTTACAGCCAAAAGCTATATAAATACATGAGCAAATAATATATATTTATCTAAAGATATTCTTCTTAAGCAATTTTCGTAAACTATGATATTGTATTAGAAAAGCATAACATTAAACAGATATTTCATCATTGTCTTTTTAACAATATTTTCTATCAAATCTGGTCGAATTTATATGGATGCGACATTTTTATAAGTCAATTATTTTTGACTTCAGTGAGGGTGAAATAGCCCATTACTCTCGCTATTTACATAATAACTGCTCTCGTCAGGGGTTCAGTCAGCGCGGCGTCTGGTCATGTATCATAACATCTTATCGTTAGCGTGAAAGCAGCATAAAGGAAAAAACATACTGAGAATAATAACAAATTCTCAATATATGACTAAAACCCATACTGTATTTGAGGTACTTCAAAAATACAAATGAATGTAATCAAAATACACCACAATGTTGTTCAAAGCTCTCTTAAGGCTAAAGGAACCGTTCCTATTATTATTGAATCTCATTTAAAAAAAATGTGTAATGGATAGCGTAGAGAAAACTGATACCCGTAGAACGCATTTATTTTACTAAAAGTGGGTAGTTTTCATGCACGTCATTGCTGATACTCTCGCTTCGTTGGAGATTTTGAAAGTTTTTGATTTGAATGTTCCCTGAGTAGCTGATATCCATTTGAGTTATCGTCTAACTTTAAGATGAATATCCTTGAATATTCTCGAACATTTCAGACTTTACTTATATCTTTAAACACACCAAACAGGAATGACTTTGAATTCACTTAATTTAAAATTGGTATGTGTTGATTCTACGATTAACGTTATCAATTATTTAACATTTAGTTGAATATGTGTGTAAATTCATTAAACGTCAGTCATTTAATAAACAAAATTTTCAACATAATATTTTCAACCAGAGGTTCGGAATTACGATTCAACGGGAAAATACTGCTCGCATTCTTGTTTTCTACACAAGCATTATTTGCACAGTAGCTATTTTTATTTTGGATTTGTATATAAATATTTAAGTCCTCAATTTTAATAATTCTTGAGCAAATACCATATAAGCAAATACAATCTCAATATTCATAAACATATACAATATCAATATTCATAAACATATATGAACTATATATACGAATTAGAATGAATATACGAGTCCTTTTCCGTCATCGATCATTTAACACGCCACATTTAGAATGAGTTCGATGCGTGTAACATATTTCATCAATCGTTTATATGGCTTCTTTCCGCTGCTTCATTAAAGGGTTACTTAGAGGAGAATAGGAAGTGCTTAATTAGTTTTTTCCTGTTCTACATTTGAATTTGCCGAAGGGACGCGTAATTTTAGATTCTGATGGATTCTGAAAGACATTAAAAGCTTTGATAAAGGAGTTTCGATGATATATGTATTTAAACATTTGTGTGATAATAAATATATATGATGCGTTTTTTACATTTCAAAAAAAAAAAAAAGTTTTATTTCTTCTCGTAGTGTTAAATTTGTAATAAGATATTATTCTTCATTAGTTTTATATATTTGATTCACTCATGGAATAATTATTTCACTTTATCATATGTAACATTTTCATATTTGTTGTTGTTTATTTTTACTACTACTAGGTTAAAATGATTATTTATTCGAAATAATTCTTAACCTAATATGTGATTCAAGCTTTCGTAAAAGACAAACGAGAATATACTATTGCATCATTAAATAAATATGCCATTACAGTATACAGCTTTATTTAATTATTTAATACAACAAATGGTCCTATGACGCACATGTGTGAAAAAGACCTAAAATTATAATGAGTCTATAACGATAAAAGCAAGTTTTGATAAGCAAAACATTTATAAAATAATGTTTCGCTTCGGAATAACCCGCAGAATTGTTTTAGGTGGGGATCAGGTGGTTGCCGAATTTGCTTTTGAATATTTAATTTATATCCCTAACGCCGCTCCATTATAATGTATCTTCGTAAACAAAGAACTCTAAAGTGTGCCCCACCCACACTAATACGAAATCAGATGTGAAGATTTTGGGTTGTGTCAGCATGTTGACCACGTTCAGACAGCAATGACATGAACCGATAAATTATGAACATAATTTGATGTTCTTTATATATAAATATAATCGAATTTCAAAAATTATTCGTCTCGTATTTTGTAAATAAAGTATCCCATGTTTCTGACGCAGTTACATTTATAAACAGTTCCACTGTAATACGCATGCAATTATTTGGATTGGCATATAAATTTTACCGGCTGATTTATACTAGACAGAAGAAAGTGATTAGTGTTATTAAATAATAATAAAATCGTTCTATAGAAGATTCAGCTACTGAATAAATATTCAGATAATACGTTCCAGATTTATTGTTTTCGGCGACTGATTATTGCCAATTGTCGCAGAAAAATATACGTATGCTAGATTTATGTAATGAAACAAAATCTGCATTATTCATGTGTGGTTTTATGCTTAATGAAACGGCTATAAATGTTTTGCATATACATTGACAGTCGGAACCCATTGCTGTTATTGATTTCATCCCCTTTAATTAACCATTAGAACATATTCAGCTCTTTATGATGAAACCAGGCAAAGGGTTCCTTACGCAGCACCCTTCGTGGTTCATAAATCAGTCATGAAAATTGGTGTAAATTTCATATCTACTAGCAACATTTGAAATTAAATCTTTTAGTATGAAAATAGCATTGGAATATTTTAATATAAGGAGGCATGTTTAATTTATCACGTGCTAGTACATTCTATTTTCGTGGCGACATGGGTGGTTCGCCATAAATCAACACTATTCGTTCCAAGATATGACTGACGCCGTCAAATTATAAAAATACGAGGCTAAGTAAACAAGAATGTCATTTCAGCTCAAAATACTGTGTTGGAATTAGAAAAGCAGTCGTAAACAGTGTTAACGGAAAATATAATAAACACAGATTGGGTGCGCAAATCGAGTTTGAGCTAAATATTTCAATTGATTAATGATTTTGTTGTTGTCAAATATTAAAAACAGTTTAAATTGTGTTCATTAATAGAAGACATTTTTGAACTTTAATTAGAGAACGTTTTCAAAGGTCAATTGCGCTAAGATCGTCGGTCAGTATTCAATACTATTTGCAGCAAGAATTACATATTATTTACTAAAAATAGAAAGAACTTTGAGATATATATATCATATATGAACTATGATACACATTTATCATATTTTTTGGATACCTTTAAATTTTTTCTTGCATCACAAATTAGTTTTAAATACTCGTAGGGTAGTAAGCAAATATCGAATACAAATAAATCGTAAATGAAATTCGGAAAGTCACGTTATCGCTCTCGGCTGTATGTGATTTTAAGTTTAATTTAGTTTCATCGCTTTCACTCTTACAAATGTAAACCACAGAAGCTATTAACTAAATAGCACTCACTTTGAATTTCGATTTCGAGAAGTAGGATTTTAAGCTGATTTAAATACGCAGTAGCGCCTTTTCTCGAAGTCGGGTGTGAGTGTGGTTGTAAAATAGTTTGATTAGATTTAAAAAGCTTTTTCGTATTTCCGATTCCTTCCTTTCTTATTCCTTAATAATTGAATACTATAACAAATAGTTAGCATTTACCACTTAATGCCAAAATTTAGTGTAGTGACATCAGCTGCCTGTCAGTACAGCGGGCTAATGTCGGAAAGTTTCTTTGTGTTCCATTAAATTTGGACAGTCGTAGAAATTAGTAGAAGTTAATTGATTAATAATTTACTCAGTGCTCGCTTCGTAAATGAACATCTATCTTGATGTTGTATTTTTGTAAGAGTTATATTATTTGATTTTAAAGCAAATCTGTTTCAATTATTATTTTTGAATCTAAAATATTTCTTTGTTCAAAATGAACAAATTATGTATTCCAAGTTGTCGTAGCTACTTTTCACCTGACAAAGATGAGGTAATTAGTAATTTATAGTTAATATGAATAGATGTATTAAATCAGAAATATAATTTATTGTATATATAAAATATTTACTGTCTTTTATATAGACTAAAATAAACATTATCGCCTAAAAGCCTTCTTAACGCGATGTTTGATGAAACATAAACATCAAGTATGAACGCTTATATTGGAAAGTTGGCCGAGCCAGGATACTTTATTTTCATATTTGAAGCTCGTTATGTTTTCATAACAAAACAAGCTTATAAGGGAACTTAACAATGTTAGTACTATAAAGTTGATAAACTTAACATTAAATAACATCGGAAAAAATGTTTGATTTAATAAATCAAAGAATCCTTTTTTTCAGATTTGTTTATTAAGTTTTAATAAATACATCGTTGTCATTTATATATATATATATATATATATAAGAGTGAATATAAAAATAAACTGTGCCCTCTATAAAGAAGTTAATGAGTATCAATAACATGGCGCGTCGAGTTGGAAAAAGTAAATGTTCATTAAATAAATCGTTGGTACTTAAGATCTTCAAATATTTGGTACGTTTTCAAGATAAATAATCAAAATAAGGACTAGATTGGAGTGTCCAAGCAAATTGCGATGAAATTTTTTTTATTCACTAGTTAAGTAAGTATTTTTTGAGAAATAAATTCTTAAACCATAAGTATGAGTGGCAAATTTTCAATATTTAATTGGTTATCAGGGTAGTTAACACCTTTTGTTATTGAATGTTGTATACGAAATTTATCATATTTCTATTTTAATCTATATTTTATGAAAAATCTAATATTGTATTTCTATATTACGATAAAATTTTAAAAAAGTAATAGGAGTTTGTTTTTATCAAATAACTAATTGAGTTTAACAATTAACTATAACACGATCAATGTTAGTAGGCTCACAGGAGATTATCATAATGAGAAATTGAGTTAGGGGCAAAGTTACAGTTATCCGAATCCCCATGGAGGTTGGGACGAGGAAAACTTCGTTTAATATAAGTACCATTTAAATAAATGGATTTAATTATATCACCTCTAATTTGGTTTTTGATGCAATAATATCTATATACCCATAGATGACAGCCTTGTTGGTCGACCTTGTTTGTTGGCTGTAGATGTAAGACTGCCAACCCGGAGATCCTGGGTTCGATTCCCAGTCGGATCACGCCAATAAAAAGTTATTGGGTTTTTCTTTCAGAAAATTCTTAATAGCACCCCGGAGTCTGGTAGTTGGAAGTGTGAACTCTCTCGTGCCCCCGTAAGCCCGTAAAGCCGTTGGTCTTGCGCATGAACTCTTTCTGGTCGTGTCGGATTGCCGTCCCATTGGATTATGAGAGCTAGGGAAAGGGAGAGTGCAGCACTATGTTTGCGCACACACTTGTGCACTAAATTATCTCCTGCGCAGTTGGCTAATCTCTCTTGAAATTGGCTACCGTGATAAAATCGGTATGGAGGACAGATTATTAATATAGTAAAGCAGTAGAAACCCTGTCTCTATATAATGAATAAATTTATAAAAAAACAAGCGTGAGCTATAATAAAATATAATTCATTTTTTTTACACCTCCCAGCTATTATGTACTTTGAAATCGAGTAAATATTAGTGTTTTCAACAAATTGAGCAAACGTAAATAAGTATTAAAGTAATAGAAGTCAGAGAACAAAAAAGAGGATCGAGAATTATGAACTGCTGTTCAGTAAAATTCAGGTTATTATTTCCGCATATCGCTTAAAAGTCAAATCTGTCATAAATATCATGACCGAACTTGTTGGTGGGGTTTACTAGTATAAGTTATATATGTATTTATAAGTTATTTACTAGTATAATAATTACATTCAAAACACAGTTTTAGGGAAAATAGTGTAAGTTCTAAGTCGGAAATAAAATAAATGTATAAATGTGATATTTATTTTAAAATTATCTGACACATATATATAACCATTAAACAAGCTCTTTAACCAAACTCACCTGCCTTTGTTTAACGCAGCGGAAAATCGTAAATCTGAACCGAACATGTTTAAAATAATTGCACACTCTATGCAATGGCTTAAAACATGTTGCTTTCACCAATCTTATTAATTATTTCGCATTATTTTCAATTATAAGTTACAACACCTAAAACATGACATATGTATCATATTTTAGGTATTATAATTTAACAGTTTACAAATACCTTGAATGGGGTATTCCAGGTATTTGTAAACCTGTTACAGTTTTGCTTATAAGCAGTTTTGCTTACCGTAATTAACTATATCTCATAAGGTATTACACTACTTTTATTTACTTTTATAGAATCGGTGCATATAGCCCACCTGACATAAGATAGATAGATAATATGGTAAGTGGTCACCAACGCCCCAGTATACATTGACATTGTAAGAAATGTTAACCATCGCTTAAATCACCAATGCGTTGGTGGCGCACTAGTGATGTAATGCCAACGTATTTGGGCGTTGGTGACCACTTACCATCGGGTGGCCCATATGCTCGTCCGCCTTCCTATTCTATAAAAACAAACCAACCTTAGGAGCTAAGATGCTATGTCGCTTGTGCCTGTAATTACACTGGCTCACTCACCCTTCAAACCGGAACACAACAATACCAAGTACTGCTGTTCTGTGGTAAAATATCTAATGAGGAGGTGATAACTACCAAGAGGAGCATGCACAAAGCCCTACCACCAATAAATTTAAAACTATGAGTTAAGCTTTTCATCTTTGCCTGATATTTTTAAAGAAACGGGATTTGAAGAGAGACTAAAATAATTCTAGTACAAGAAAATCCAACGTATAGCTTACTTTTATAGAATTCTTTAATATTTATTTTCTGGAACGTGGAGTGCAGCTGAGTACACAAAAAGGTTCTTCCAAATGGTTCAACAGACAGGTGTCATATACCCCCGCTGACTGCTGAAATTCTATATAAGCTTCGACGTAATATAATTTGTTGTGTTGAAATGGTAACTTCGAATGCAGATAATATAAATTCCGTTGCTATATTCAGTTTAAAAATTATTTTAATATATGGCAATAAAAATAAAAAACTAATAAATAATAATTAATGGATTAGAAAATTTCAAAAACAAATAAAGGCAAAGAGTTGAGTTTAAAAAATAATAGAATTTTATAAATGTTGTTTTTTTAAGCAATTTCAATTTCAGTCAGAAAGAGACGCAAAAAATGTATTTTCTGAACCGAATGTTAAATTTCCTAATGATTTAAACACCTAGACCTAGACAAACATCCAATCCGTGACCTTTAATGCAGAGACAAATTGTAGAGAGCTCTGTGTCGTTTATATGTCAAGATATTTTACTAGGAAAACAAAAGAGCTCTAACATTGTAATATCATTCCCAACTCTCAAACATAAAAGTGTAATGTGTATATTTCACTAGAATGGTTAGAGAAATACATTTTTAGATCTTTACTTTCTCTTTCTTTCAAAATGACATGTTTATTTCTTTATACGTATACAATTTCTATTTACTCTACCAAAATTATCCCCGTATTCATGACATAGAAATTCATAACACATTTACTTAATTGAATTTCTTATTCTGTAATGAGGGCGCCTTATGAAAAGGTATTCATGTAGTTGATAATTATGATGATGACTACAAGGCCGTAGATTTATTCTGGTTTCAAACCAAGGGTAGATCCATTAAAAAGTTACCAGGCATATCTCTCAAGATATTTTCAGTAGCAGCCTGATTGAAAATTATTATCATTATTTAATCATACTTATTATTATAAATCTTACCTTAATTTTCTCTCAGTTATTAAAGCCGCGTTATCTTCTATGCACACTTTAGTTTTTATCGAATATATAATATACGATATTTAATTTTTATTAATAATTACTATATATATGTAAAAATTAATTAAAAATTTCATTGGTATGCTGAATCAAACATGTCTCTTAAGGTTATATAGACTCGTAAATATTACGTTACTATATCAAGAAAACAACTGAATCACCTGGTACTTTTGTAGCGGTTTTTTAAGCATTTGCTGGTGAATGAAAGGAAATCGTCATATTTCTTCCGAAATGATCCTGTGTTTGCATTCGCCGGAGACTTCCTCAATATCCGAATGGGTCCATCCGGAAACGACCTCTGATTTGTCACCTCCGGTATTCTTACGTCTCGCAAACTAGTAAAAACAATCACCTTTTGTGTCGAAGAAACTTTGAAAACCGAAACTAATAGTATAAGCATTTATTATGTTGTCTTATCTAGACATATTATGCTATTCTTAATATTTTTGTATGATATATTATGAATAAGATATTTAATTTAACTTTAAAATTTCAAAATTGTGCAGTTGATAACTTTTAATCTCTACTTAGTCTATAAAAGAAAAAAAACTGATTGAATTTCTAAAAAAAATAATCCGAAGAACATGGCCGCATACCATGTCTTATCATGGTTCTATCAAGGCAGGTCAGATATATATTTTATTCAGTTAGTAACCACAACCATACCAACAAATTGACACATGAGTCACACCTACTGAGGTCACGAGATGATTAATCAGCACAAGCTGACTGAGCCCTGAGCCGAAATTAGAAGATCCGAATAAAATATATGAAATCGGTAACGTATCGCTAAAGTATTATCTTTTATTTATTTATTTTTACATTATAGTACATATATGTATATACACGTAATTTATACTAATAAATACTCATATTTACACATGAAACTCGTGTACAGTTACATGAAAATAGTAAAGGAAAATGCTAAGAACTAATTATTTCGTACACTGTCCGTATTATGGCTAATTAGCCATTTCTTCCAGAAAACCCAATCAAGAAAAACATGTGTAAGAAACATGAAAAATCTGTATAATTATATAAGAAACTATAAATAACGTCGAAAAAACATCTTAAGTAAATTTTGTTGCTTTTTGTATTTTTAGTATTTTTTAAGGTATATATGTTATAATGTCCTCAATTTAATAGTTAAACAAAGAACCTGTATATATTGTTTTCTTCATTTTTATTAATTTATTATATTAAATAGACCACTACTTTAAATCGAATAGTTAAATCTAGTAAGTAAAGGTAAAAATTACCTTTACATAAAATTATAGTGTAATAGCGAAACACAATATTATAAAGCTTAAGGGCTTGTCATCATAAACATCAAATGTGTCGGGTCCTGTGAGGAGGGTGTGGCCTTGATCTAAGCCGTGTTGGTTAATTATTATTTACCATCATACCTTTCAAGTAAACTGGCAGAGTGGGTCTTCAACCTTCTTAATTGTTTAAGTCGACATTTCGTACCCTAAACATATTAATTTGCACATTCAAATATAATTTATAATACAAGTATTTTACTTAATATAAATGAAATAGTATTCAAATATGGATAAATTCAATTTTAATAATATATTCGAAATGATAAATACAAATATTATCATCGGATAATTAAGGAATAAAATTGATTATGCGCATTGGAGTTGTTGATTGAACTTAATGTTTATTGGTTGACTGCCTCGTTGGTCTAGTGGCTAGATGTAAGGCCGCAGACCCCAAGGTCCTAGGTTGAAATCCCAGGTCGGACCAATAAAAAGTTATTCGATTTTTCTGTCGAAAATTCTCAGTAGCAGCCCGGAGTCTGAAAGTTGGAAGTGTCTACACTCGAATGCCTTGAAAAGCACGTAAAGCCGTTGGTCGTGCGCCTGAACTCTTTCCGGTCGTGTTGAATTGCCATCCCACTAGATTACCAGAGTTAGGGAATAGAAAGTGCACCTGTGTTTGCGGACACACTTGTGCACAATAATATATTCTGCGCAGATGGCTATCCTCTCTTGAGATTGGCCGCCGTAGCTGAAATCGGTCTAGAGGACATTGTCATTATTGGTGATGGAATAGTTTCATTGTAATTTATAATTTTATTGCAATTATTACTTTTATTTTTGATTTGCTCTTTATTAAAGTGTATTTTAAAAATATAAAAGTAAATAAAAGTTTTAAAAGAGTTTATATTATAGTACAATTTCAAAGTACGTGAGTGAAACTACCATGCCATGCCTTTATTATGATTTTGTTATTTGCCGAGTATGAGATCATTTATTTAAACACATTCATTGAACTTGAAGGAATCAAACCAGTGACCTTCAAGTAAAATCCATCCCTTATATCTTCTACGTCATCCCGACCCTAAATAATTAAGCGATTGATCAAACAGCTTTGTCAGAGTGATTTTATTCTCAGAATATAATAAATACTTATTTATTTAGAAGAATTATTTTCTAATCAAACAATCCTTGAAGGTCTTACCGAGATATTCATAACTGATATTTACAAATATATGTAGCTTTGAACATGTTAAACCTTTTTATATTAGTTATATTCTCATGTATTGTGTATGTAACCAGATATAACGGCTCTCTACCCTTTTTCGAGTCTCAGTCGTAATCACAGAAAATATCATCAATGATGGAACGATAATAGGTATAGAGCTCATAATAACGTGGCATACGTTTGGATAACAAACGAGTCCTGTCATTCTCACACATAGACCGGGCTGTGTTTGTCGAGAGAATTAATGAGGCCAACCGGCTGCCGGACGCACGCGCTATGGACTCTGTTACTTTCAAAGAATAGTTAATGCCGCATAAATAAATAGCAAATATTCAATTAATCGATGTACGGTAACGTAAATGATTTTGTGGATAAAGTTCCGAAATGCGCACCTCTTTCATTTGTAAGGAAATTGGAATTGGAATTATGCATTAAACGTGTGTTTTGACAATTTAGTCGCAACAACGTTAGTAAAATTAAACGCAACTTTGATTTTAAGATAAAAAATTGATAAAAAGTTTTATAAATATATTTTAGATGTACAAAACATATCAAAGATCAACAGTTATATTTACCTATATTATATTTTAACCCATAATATATTGATATTTTATAAAAAAAAAATAATAACAGTTCTTGTTTTTAATGAATTTTGAGTTGCAAATAATAGAATAAATTCAATAATCAAATTTAGATTTAGTTACTTTTCAATATTATTTACTTTATTTACACATTTTAAATCCGATAAAGTTTATTAATAAAAATAACTGAACTAATTCAAAAAGGCTAACCTTTTTAATTAAAATAAAAAAAGAAAACTTAAAACAACATAAAAATACTGCGAAAACTGCATTTCTGTTTGCGTTTTTATTTGTTATGTGGTATTTTAACATTTGATTTTCCTTTAAAAAGGAAAACTCATTTTACGTTTAACAAGACCGACTAAGGGAATAAAACATGATTAAAAGGAGGGAATCATTAGTAAATTATAAACCTAGTGAAAAATAAATAAATAAGTTCAAAGGTGACTACTAGTTGTTTAATATACTACCTCCCAATTACACACAATACGTACACAATTAAAGTTGTATGTGTTGTAGTTACGTGTTATCTTATAATATTTAAAATACACTAAATATGAGTATACAATATTGTGCTACCTACTCAGTTACAACGAAGCTGAACACTGAATATGTTTTCCGTTAACATCCGTCGTAAAGACAATGCTATCAGTATTTGATTACTAGGCTAAAGTATTTCATATCTTTTAACTTGGCTTTGAGCATGCCTGTCTCCACCCTGTTGAAAGGGTGAGTGATCTAGTGTAACTACAGGCACGTGGGATAAAACATTTTAGTTGCCTAAGTTTATGGCGCGTTGGAGATGTAACGTAAATGTTACTATTTCTTACGGCGCCAATGTTTCTGGGCGATGGTGACAAATTGCCATCAAGTTGCTCATTTGCCCGTTCACCTACATATAACAGAAAATAATACTAAAATTTTAAACATGTTATATAGATTTATTTAATCCAGATTTACAATCTCATAGCGATGTGCTTGACATTAAAACGAAAGCTTTAGTACATACCTTCACCACATAGCCTCCAGTGAGCAGTTTCATAAAGTAATAAATTTCATGCTAATTAAACTGTGGTCTAGCAATGCATACCTAACTTTAACCCAGTAATCCCCTGACACATTTTTTAAGTATTCAATATATAGAGGTAGTCGTGAAATAGGTTATGTAGGTGGGTAATTAACCATGACGTAACAATATTTTTGATATAATTTCTTGTAATAAATAGGTTATAGACATATAAATGTTGTCTAGAAAGTGACAAGTTAAACAATGCTATATCTTCTTCTTCCAAATGCCAAATTGATGATGATAGAAAGAGAAAAATCTGTATTTAACTAACTACCCGCTAAATAACGTTTATAAGTAAGGTCGTTAGGTTTAATGATTCGTATCGATAAGGGTAATATAAGCAATGTTAAAGCAATCTCCTCGTGTAACGCATTAATTAGGAGCCATTTGAAAGGCAATGAAATCATTTGGTATCCACTTGAAAATAAATATGGTTTCATGTTTGAGCGGGTTCAGAAATTAACGAAGCACTTATATATGAAACTGAATGAAAAGTATCCGTATTACTCATTGATGTATCCAATTTAATTTGTTTTAGCTATGACTGGATATAACGATTTGTGGTTTAGAAGCTATTCAAATCAATTAAAGGAAAGATAAAAATAACATAAATATTCTGTTTTATATTGGTGATACTTGATTGATTGTTTTGGACAGGTACGTGTGGTTAAGGAAACTCGTACAAACGGAACGGCAATTCCATTTGTACGAGTCTGACCTGAGTAAGTTTATAATTATAGTTTAAAATATTATTTATTAAAAAAGGATAAACAGATTTGCCTACTCATTTGTATCGTATTGAGACAACCAATAATGATTTGGTAATTTCAATATACTTTTTTTTACTTCGCAGTTACTATTTCTACTTACGCGTACAAAAATTATTTTCTTTAATTTATAATAGATTCCCTACAATAATTTTCTCTGATGATACGAAGAATTTTAGACAGAAACAAAATATTCATGGACTCGGTCGCTTAGCACTTTAATTTTAAATGGATACATTAAGCTATATTATATTGCGTTGAAGGAATGAACATCAGTGCTATATCACTCTTGTAATGACCGTTTTATTTATCTGAAAGATGTTTCCGGAGATATTCTTGACATGAGTCACATGCCTATATTTGCGTGACTTTGTATTTATACTTGTAATATCTTTCCGCAAGTTCAGTGTCTATAAATATTAATGTTCATAGCATGATTATATTTTCATATTAATAGGATTGAATATATTAATAAAAATAGTCACCACGTGAATTTAAAATGTTTTAATTTTACTTGTATTTGAATAAGCTTTACTATAACGATATACTGTTTTCGAGAGACAACGTATACAGCGATGATTCTATGAATAATTTGTATTTTGACCGTCTTATACAAAATAGCACAGGCTCTTTTATGTTTACCCGATATCTGGCGTTTACATAAAACCCTTCTTTCCGAATACAATTGTTATAACATCTGCGATAAAGGCTACCTTTTTTATAATCATGGAATATTTTTACTTGATGTAATAAACGACAAGTGTATACCTACTGTGAAAGTCTGACGCAACTTAAGATAAACTTGGGTTAAGTTTCTTCTGAATTATTAGTCAAGTCAGACCAGCTTGACAGCTGGCTTTACACAAAGAGGATGAATCTCATGAAAGATAATAGTCGTATTCGAATGTAACTATATAAGAGGCAAGTAACGTAGCGAAATAAGATGACGGTAATCAAACTCCAAAGAGGCACGGATGTAAATATGATACGGTATTATAAGAAAAGAAAAAATATAGGGTTTTATCAAAATAATTTGTATTCGTAGAAATGTAATTCAGAGTAAAATATTGAAAAAAATTAAACTAGCGTAACTTGGATCGAAGTGAACTTGCTTAACAAAACTTAGTTTATTATTATATGAAACTATAAATTCCGGGAGAAAGTCTATGTTCTCGTTAATATTGACTTACGGAAACCAGGCTATACATATTTAATCAAACTAGACTAAGCAACCTGTTTTCAAGCCATCCGGGCTACAGAAAACGATCCAAAATTTCTTAGTTTTCTAATAAAGAAAATTATATATGCCATTAATCATTTTACCATTTTCAATACATTAGTTGATTTTGAAATATCAGCATATTTGCTTTGATATTGTAGAAACATATTTTCTACATGTCCCCTTGCAAGTAATCGTTACAAATAAGGAATATTTGTTTGATGTTTTATCAGTATTTCGAAAAGCGCAACCATTTATGCGCTCGTTAAGATATAATCGAGAAATAACATATTTCCAACGGTACAATGATAAGATCCCTAAAGATATAATATTTAGTTTTAAGTAAATAAAATTTCAAACAGAAATCAGTGGACCATAATATAACTAAAATGTAATTTTATATTTTACACGTAGCAGTAAAAAAAACATTCGATTGTTCTTAGTCGTACTTACGATTACGATACGCATTATTTGTAGTACATAAAAAAGGATATAACAAAAAAAAATTAACAATAAAATTAGCTTGATATTTAATCACAACAAAGGCGTTTGTTGCTGGTGTCCATGGATAGTGGTAGTCACTTTCTATCAGGTGAGTCACCTGCCCCTTTTGTCTCCCTTATACATAAAAAAATACGTAGACCATTTTCAGCGCGATACACAAATAAGAAAGTGTATTAGCAAACAATCCCCTTTCTTTTTTAATTCAAAAGGGTCCTCCTCCAACATGACAAGGGACCTAAAATCTTAGGTCCCAAGGTTGGTGCCGCATTGGCGATATAAGCGATGGTTAACATTTCTTACAGTGCCAATGTCTAAGGGCGTTTGGTGACCACTTACCATCAGGTGACCCGTATGCTCGTCCGCCTTCCTTTTCTATAAAAAAAAAATGACTATACTGGTGGTAGAGCTTTGTGCAAGCTTGTCTGGGTAGATACCACCCACTCATCAGATATTCTACCGCAAAACAGCAGTACTTGGTATTGTTGTGTTCCGGTTTGAAGGGTGAGTGAGCCAGTGTAATTACAGGCACAAGGGACATAAGATCTTAGTTCCCAAGGTTGGTGGCGCATTGGCGACGTAAGTGATGGTTAACATTTCTTACAATGGCAATGTTTAAGGGCGTTGGTGACCACTTACCATCAGGTGACCCACATGCCTTCCTATTCTATAAAAAAAGTAATGAAAAATAATATTGAAATATCACACCTTTTTATTACTTTTTTTGTATTAATATGAGATCACCCTAAAGATTCAATCGACTTAATAAACAAAAATTAATTAAATAATTTTTCAATTTTACTTCTAAAAGAAGTATCATCAAACTCGATGAAGCTTCCATCGATCGACTAAAACAAATTTCAAATGTTACATTCAGTGCCGGGCTTAAACGAAAAGATTTTTTTTCTATTTATTAGCCTGAGAAACACATTTACAAAGAGAGCATATCTGATTTTACATCGAAATATTTAGCAATCGTAACTCAGCATCCGTTCGTTAAAATAAACGGAAATGAAATAAAATGTGAAAACCTGATATTTATTTCGTGTTTCGCTTTGCGCAAATATGACCTCAAAGTAAAATATATAGATTTTATTCAATTGTAAGGTTCCAAGAGTGTCGCTCATACATATTACACGCTAGCAGGTCTTAATTGCCTAATGATAGTGATTATTAATTACTACACTGCTTCGTGCGGGTTTTCCTGCGTTAATCGGTATTATTTCTCTCGAGGGTCGTAGAGCGACGTTATATTGTATAATCCTTTGACTTAAAACTTATAACAATTAATTTTTGTACAATGATTAATAATTATAAAATAAAGCTAAATAATTTTTAATTTGACAACTTACAATTCGGAATACGTTCCAAGAAATTTAAATTATATACTAAGACAACATAGGTAGTCTCTGACAACAATTAAAAAATTTGGATATGAATTTAAATTATGACAAAATAGTCTGTGAAGCCGAGATGGCCCATTGGTAAGAACGCGTGAATCTTAACCGATGATCGTGGGTTCAAACCCGGGCAAGCACCACTGAATTTTCATGTGCTTAATTTGTGATTATAATTCATCTCGAGCTTTACGGTGAAGGAAAACATCGTGAGGAAACCTGCATGTGTCTAATTTCACTGAAATTCTGCCACATGTGTATTCCACCAACCCGCATTGGAGCAGCGTGGTGGAATAAGCTCCAAACCTTCTCCTCAAAAAGGAGGAGAGGAGGCCTATAGCCCAGCAGTGGGACTTTCACAGGCTGTTACAAGTCTGTGAAAGACAATAAAAGCAATATAAATGTAAATATTAAAAATCAAAATAAAATTGTAAGCCTGGTGCACCAAAATATTCAAGGAATGCTAGGAAAAGAACTAGAAATCGAATTATTTTTTAATTATTATAATAAATAATTCCGTGCCTAACTGAACATTGGCTTTTAAACTATCAAATTATGTTTAACTACACTGGGCACCAGGTGGCTCTTTAATACTTATTAGTAAAAAGTTGAAATCTAAAGATCGTTAAGATATTGTGAGCCTTTCTATTGTGCAAACTATAGAAATAATCTGAGCAGAGCTTGAGCGTGTCATTGTTGTATCCATATACAGGCTCCCTTGTTGATAAGTGGATTATATGAATTATTTGAAAAAAATATTGGAAGAGGTTCTATTAAAATTATTTGGATCTAATAAAGAAATTATTGTCTGTGGGGACTTTAATATAAATTTATTGGGTAACTCAACCACGAGTATTAGGTTCAGATCTTTGTTAAATTCGTATAATCTGTTAAATTTATTTACAGAACCAAATAGAATCACAGATCCACAGCAACTTGTATAGGTAATATATTCACAAATCATATTCCATAAAATAAAACAATTATTAATAAATTAAGCTCAGATCACTGTGGTCAATTAGCATCATTTAACTTTAATTTAAAAAAAAATCACTAAAGATAGTGTTTGTTCCTTTGACCACAAGCCATTAATTTAAACAAGGTGTCTATATAAAATATTGGGATTCTCATTAAAAGGTAAGACTCGTCACAATATTACTTCCAAACTTCTCTATAGAAGTTTAGTGTAATTATGCTAACTTTAATTTCACTAGTATAAGCACAATGATATAATAAGTACATTTAAGTCATTAGAGATTAAGAAAAGTTCTGATCTATGGGGTATATCTCTAAAGGTGATCAATTCAATTATCGATGTAATTGCACCTTATCTTGCTACAATACTTAATAATTGTGTTCAATGTGGTATATTTCCTGACCTGATGAAACATAGCAAAGTAATACCAATATTTAGGCCAATTTCAATTCTACCAACCCTCAGTAAAATATTTGAAAAAAAAATTTTAAATCAATTACTTGCTCACTTTAACAGACACAATCTGCTTCACAGAAAACAGTTTGGATTCATGAGGTTTCAACAACAGACGCAGGTATCAAACTTATCAAGAATATCTGTGAAGCCTGGGAGGAGTCGCAGGACGCCCTTGAGATTTCCTGTGACTTATCCAAAGCCTTTGATCATGTTCAACATGATCTCTCTCTTTGGTCAGGAAATTAAATCACAATGGAATTTGAGAAGGAGCGCTCGAGCTTTTGACTTCTTATCTTAACAATAGAATTCAGAAGGTCGACGTTAATAGGAAAAGATCTCCTGGAGTTTCAGTCGGTAGGGGGGTCCCTCAGGGATCAATCCTCGGACCTTTTCTATTCCTCATATATATAAATGACCTGCCTTTTCTTGTCGGCAACAAACACCTCTACCTCTTTAGTTTTTAAAATTAAAAGAAAACAATTACAGTATGACGATGTTAACAATGCTATCTCTGATATAGTACATTGTTTTAGTGTCAGTAATCTTATGTAAATTAATAAAAAAACAAAAATTGAAAAATTTAGTACACCAAATGAAAAAAATGTAAAAGCTGTTGTACTTATCAATGGGGAGTCGATTGATCCATTTGAGTCTACTACCTTCTTTGGCCTTACTGTTGATGCCAAGTTACAGTAGGCCCCCCATATTGACGGATTGGCAAATAGACTAAGCTCAGCGGCTTTTGCAGTTAAAAAAAAAAAAAAAGATTATTCACCGACGTTGATACGGCCCGCCTTGTATATTTTAGTTATTTTCACAGTATCATGTCTTACGACATTGTACTGTGGGGTAATGCTGCCGCAATCAACACGATATTTATACTGCAAAAGAGGGCTATTCGCGCAATCCATCAATAGAACATCATCATCATCAATATAACCTAGGAGTTAAAGAATCTCTAAGACAGAAATTTACAGAAATTAAAATATTTACTGTTGCTTCTCAATACATTTCATGTAATGTCATTTATGTACAGAAAAATATTAATGATTTTGTGAGAAAATGTGATACTCATAACATTGGTACAAGGAACAAATATAAATTAATTACTCCAGTTACTCGACTGCATAGAGTCAGTAACTCTTTTGTGGGGCAATGCATACCGTTCTACAACATAATCCTAGAAAGCATTCAAAATGCCTCGGTTGCCAAATTTAAAAAAAAATTGTAAAGGAACGCTTGTGTGGTAAAGGCTATTTATTATACAATTAATTAATTTATGGATGATAGCACAAATTGGGAATGAGACGATGACTGCATGGTTATTTCTCTCTCCTTATTTTGTAAAGGAAACATGACACGTAAAAAAACCTGCTGGGTTTCTTTTCCGAACCGGTGGTAGTTTCTGGTCTGACTATCAATAAGCAAGTGTAATACTTCAATATTGAATAAATCATTTTGATTTGATTTGATTTGATATATAAATATATTATGTATAAAATAAAACATATAATTGTATGAATGTGTGCGAATGTGTGCATTTTGTTAAAATATTATTATATTTTTAAAATACAATTCTACTGTAAGCAATACCTCCAACTTTGATCGGGTTCAATTTATTGATATAATATTTATTGATAAATAAAAGATCGAAATAAAAATTTAAATTCATAATTACTACTTTATTTGTAATCCTCAAATTACTTTAGTTGATGTTACTATTGTACTGGTTTGTATATATTTATATTAAAGTAATATTTTTAAAAAAAACTAATTCTCTCTAAGTGAACTTCCAAAGATCATCTTTTTATGGGCTAATAAAAAACGGTTGACAGCTGTATTAGTAAGATCAATATCGAGGACGATGTCCTGTATGGTTAGAAAAATAACTAAAAAAACCTTGAATATTCAATTATTGTGCAAAACATCTGCTCAAAACTCACTTACAAAAAATTAAAATATTTAAGTCAATAATTTCTATTTATTATTACATAAGCCATTCAAATAAGTATGGTGCTAGTTTAAACATATATTTTTTATAATACTTAACTTTTCCATGCTTAAGCAACGCAAAAGGTTTTGTGTGTGCGTCTTGATTTTGCCTAGTAGAAAACGCAGTAACGTCAAGCCACACTTTTGTGCGATTTCTTGGTTTTGCAATAAATTATAAAAATACTACATATTAATGAAATATTCTTATAGCGAAAATAGTGTTTCTTTGTCAAAAGTGTTTGATTCCCTTATTACAAATGTTAAAATAAATATAATCTACCGTATCTGAGCCCAAATCCCCATGCACATTTATTTGTGTTACAACACAACACCTATTTTAATCTAGACTTAACGGATTATGGAGCCTAAAGCTTGTGGTATTTGCTATACAGGACACAACAACATGAGCTTTAAAATTTTAACTAACAATATTATATTTTTAATAATAAATGAAACTTTCATTTAATTAAAAAAAAGTTAATTTAATTGCAACGAAATTCCACTCTTAACATATTCATTTTAAAAACTGAAATATAAAAATAGTTCAAAATGGCATTTAACTTGTACATTTCTTTAAAAAGTAAAAATAAAACTATAATATATTTTTCAAAAGTATTTAAATATACATTTATCTAATAATCGAATATAACATCAGGTATAAAAGATTTTTAATGGTATTTTACAAATAAAAAATCCCCAAAACTTGGCGAGTTCATTCTTAAAGAAAAATATTAGATAGAAAGAAAAAAGATAAGTTTATAAGATAAGTTAGATTAAGTATTTATTCTTGTTTTATAAAAAGATAAAAGATAAATAAAGGTGGACCTTTGAGTTAAAGTTGAGCTATAATAAGAATATAAACAAATTCACGGGTACTGTTTATCTGAAATAAATACGGTACAGTCGGATTGGATAGTCGGATTAGAACAGGATGATCGTTTCCAAGCTTCTTCGAAAATAGTATATTTTGAATACTTATCTAAATTTTGACAGTTCCTCGAAAAGAGTTGAGCTTTAAAGCTTTTTATACTCAAATAGTGTTAACCTAAGACCATTCTTCCGTTTAGATTTATTCAATCAAGAGAAATTAAATGTCCAAGCACAATGTGTATAGGATTATCACTAATATAAACTATATATATAATATTTTATATATAAAAATGGTTATTACTATATCTGTATGAGATTAAAAAATTTCAAGAACGTTTGACCGATAACTGTAACTGTTTTCATGGAGGTGTTTATGCTGTCTACATTGTTTTAACTCGCTGAAAGATGACAGTATATTACACTATCAGTATAACGTTCGAGTGATCGCTGTGACAATTGGTTAGGTTTGGATTTGGAGCCTGAAGAATAATTTATCGCATGTCTTACCGAATAATAAGTATAAAAGCCGAGATAGCCTAGTGGTAAGAACGCGTGAATTTTAACCGATGATCGTGGGTTCAAACCGGGCAAGCACTACTGAAGTTTTTCATGTGCTTAATTTGTGATTATAATTCATCTCGTGCTTTTCGGTGAAGGAAAACATCGTGAGGAAACCTGCATGTGTCTAATTTCACTGAAATTCTGCCACATGTGTATTCCACCAATCCGCATTGGAGCAGCGTGGTGGAATAAGCTCCAAAGCCTTCTCCTCAAAAAGGGAGAAGAGGCCTAGCCCAGCAGTGGGACATTTACAGGCTGTTACCGTGATACCATGTATTATGAATGTGTATTATATAGTGTATAAATGTGTATTCCACCAACCCGCATTGGAGCAGCGTGGTGGAATAAGCTCCAAAACCTTCTCCTCAAAAAGAGGAGAGGAGGCCTTTAGCCCAGCAGTGGGATATTTACAGGCTGTTACGAGAATGTCAAACATGAAATGCGTCAATATTTCAATGGCATACGAGGTGCCTAGCAAAGTGAACGTCACAGGATCCTGATCGCTTAGACTAAACTATTAACATAAACTACGCTCAAGAAAAAAAAACAGAAATATTAATAATTCCTAAAAATCTAAAGTTGTTATTGTTATAATGTTTATTTTTTGTTTTCCATTATTGTTGATGAATATGTAAATGATTATTACATTAATTAACTAAACTTTTCAAAATTACTTTACATTGATATTCTTTAGATTTACCTTAACATACAAAATCTTTGAATTATGTATATTATGTATAATAATAAGTATATAGTAATAATAAAATAAAAAAACAGACTGATTTAATATAAAATAATAATAACATATGGATATTTTAATCACAATATCTAGTATACTTTATAAACATATGTTAAACATTTATTTTAAATCAGCATAATATGAAAATTACTGCTAAATTATTTTTTCAACAATTAGTACGGTTGAGTGAGAGTCCTTTATAAACAATCCGTTTATTTTTACCGTTTGTTTAAACAGAAACCCAAATACATTATTTACAACTAAATAAATCCATTAAAAACTTTATATATCTTCAAAAAATCTACTAAAAACATGTAAAATTTTAATTTTCTTAAACTTACTATATATAATATATCTTTCACAACTTATGTACTTTCACCGTTTTAATTTGTCATTTTAAATTGCAGAAGATTGTTAAGGCTCATATTTCATTTACTTTATTTGTCTTTTGCATAACTCGAGCTACCCAATGTAAGAAAATTGAATAGAAATTTAAGAAAACATAATAATAATTAGATTTATAATAATTCATAAAGAGAAAGACAGCAGAAATCCGATGTAAGTCCGATCACATTCGCCGCAGAACCGATAACTGGCGGAGAAGATGAGTTTTTCATAGGCGATCGCGTCTTGGAAAACGTGAGAGAGACGTCCTCAGGCTAGGTGAAGTGACGGCTTATGGATTTACCTGGTTTAGGTTGAAAAATAAAAGGAAGATCGGGTTGAATCATCAGCCGAGTCCAATATTATAGCATAAAATAATAACTATACATAGTATTATGTTTCATGAGCATGGTAAGCTCAAAATAATTAGCTCATCAATTCACTAAGTACATCTCATTAAATGAAAACTGGTACAGTTTATATGATTATTTTATATTTATGCTTTAGATCCAGTGAAGTTATGATAATGATAATATGAATCGTGAAATCTTTATTTTATATTAACTTGAAATTGAATTATTTTTAAATGAATTTATTTTTAGTTTCTTATTAACAATCCCGCTTACCATTTCAGCATTTCTATAAATATATTTTATTTTGTATTCAAATCTTTCGAATTCTTAATATTAGCGCGTTCAATTATAGCGGATCTTTACTTGTGTATGAATTCAATATATACAAAAAAGACAAAAGAATAAATGGTGTATAAGAGCAAGCCAGAAAGTTACAGAAATTAAGAAGATATAAACTTATTAAAAAAATAAGCACAAGAAGTAATTTATATATTGTAATAAAAGGAGAATATACAAAGGAGATAAAGTAAGCTTATACTATATGACCCGTAAAAATCTTTTGTTTTTATATATTAATAAAAAAGAAAGTAAACTAATTATTTTGTGTGACATAAAATTAAATATTTATTGTTATATAATTTGTATTATTAGTAAACTGGTCCTGGTTTTAAGAAATTCTTCCGGTATGTTATTGTATCTGCGTATATATCTCAATTAGCATGGCAATGGTCCGTAGCGTCATTTAGCGGCGAGTTACAAAGTTTACAAGCCTTCTCCATATAAAAGTACATATATATATATATATATAAACATATGTACCAATTTTCATGTTGTTCGGTTAAACGGTGTCTATATACATATGTCTAAATGTCTAAAAGTCTATGAACAAATATGTATATTAATATGTTGTTGTCAGAAGTAAAAATAACACCTCATGGTTTTTACTTCGATGCTAACTTTTAACTGTTAAAAAAAACACATGCCAGTCGTAATATTCACACTTTATTACGAAAAAAACTAACATCAAAAGTTATCACTTTATAAATATAATATATCAAAATTTTTCTCACGATCTTATGAGTCTGAGTTGGGTGAAAACGAAAACGTAAAGGGTGAAAATTCAGTTAAACCCAGCCTTTACGTTTTATTTTTGTTCAATAAAGCATTGAAACAGATACTTAGGATAATAATAGTTCAGCACGCTTATTACATTAATCGGTGGCTCATTTCTAATTCAACGTATTTGGTTGCTTATAGAACAATATGAGCATTAGTGCCCGTGGCATTAACATCGACGAAGCGTTAATGTAAATTCAGTCAATAATTAAGCTCAGTTAGGGTCACTACTACGTATATTCGCATGTTTTATTCGAGCAAAATAATATTATAATATGACTGCTTCGGGATCTAAGTGGTCAATATTATAGCGTAAAAGACTTTCTGTTTGATTCTTTTAGATATATTTATGTATACTTAATGACCATTCTAATAATTAATAATGATAATAATAATAACACCGAAAAATAAGATAATTATATTATAAAATATAAAAAAATAATAAAATTTGATATTTCATAATCTCAAAGTAATGCTGCATCTAAGATGTCGTTCTAACCAAAAGCTATGACATTTCGTGTATTTACGCCTAAATTATGTCACATATAAATGAAGTGTGATAAGCTTGCTTGTTTGTTGCGGTTTGTGGAACATCTTGGCGTTACTATTCGAATCATATAATATCATTCATAAAATATCTAGCAATAGAAGTACTGCATAGTAGGCAAGAAGGAAAGATGGTGGAAGAATGGATAAGACAAATGGAATTTTTCCTTATATTATGCAACAAGAAACCGTGTACATATATATAAGTGTATTTGATATAGATAAAAAAAAGTTGTTCGAAATTTTTAGTTTAGAAGTTGTTTAAAAATGAAAACTATTAGAAAAACCAGGCTTATAGACAACAACGAAAAACTTATTTGTGAATAAGTTATCCATAAGAAAAATGTAACCAATATTAATTATAAGGTTGTAAAGAGGTCGTTTCCTTTCTATTTTATCTTATTTTTCTATTTTCTTGAAATGTAAGAAATATTAGCAATATTGTATATATCGCTTAATATAATGATTTGTAATTACAAACAATAAATGTATAGGTTAGTTGTATTTTGTTAAGTTTACATGAAACACCCCATTTATCGACCCGAGTGCGTATGATGGCGATGAATATGAAAGTCTCGCTTCAATAGTTCGGAGTGGCAGGTGTCACATACCGCTTCGAAGAGTTGATACTGCGAAAATGTGCCATACAAACTGTAATAAAATCATTGCCAATATAATCCTAACACTCAAATTATAATGTCCTTTAATTTAAATTTTTTGCTAACATTGATTTCTCTTAATAAAATATAAAGACTTTTTTGTGAAAATAATAGTGAAGTAAAAATCTGATTTTATTACAAAATGTGTTTTAATGACACTATAGAATGGAAATTTGATTTTATCGACTAAAAAAACTGTATCAATTTTTTTATTTTCTTTTATTATACATTGTAGCTTTTTCAAAAGCCATACCGTTTATTTACCAATTTACAACATCAAATTGAAGAATTTGCAAATTCTTCAATTCATTTCATCACATATTGTACCACCTCGAGAAGGGAGTTAAGAAATAGTATTTTATCAAAACGACTAAAGTGACACTGACAGACAAGCAGAGTTAGTTTTGTTTTGTTATTAGTACATATAATAAGGAAGATCAGAATCCCTAGAGTAGTAGGAAATAATTTTCCATACTCATAATATGTAGCACAGTACCGACACAAAGTAATATTTTTAAAACAATTAGGAAGACTGTAGGGGGAACATGAAACAATAAATAGAAAAAATGTTGTATACGAGTATACAAGCGAACATTAAAAGAATTCCAAGAACCCCACGCGTGTAGCTACTATTATTGCAACAAAAAAACTTTATTCATTTTAGCGAGTAAATTTTATTTATAATACATCAAAGCAAAATATTTACTTGTATGTTTGGACCGTTTATTTCAGCGCAAATCCGTAGTAGCGAGTTATTTTTATATTACAATACAAAGTGATGCATTGTTTCAAGTTTGCGGTAAACCAGTTATTACAGGAATTAAATCATTGATTGCGCTGTCTGTATTTTAAAGTTTTGTTTCAATCGATCTCAACTGATAACATCTTCTCTCATACAATAATAACAAAACAATAATTAGGTTTCTTTCATCGAAAACAGAAGTCGAAGAAAATTGCAATAATCTATACCAATAGGTATAATAATAGTTACCTAAAGTAATGATACTTATTTTATACAAAGTAATGATACGAATATAGAAGTCATTATTTGGCTTGCACTGTGAAAACTCTTAAAGATCCCTAAAATAATATATTGCACATTTATAGTACTCATTATTACCTACAAAAAGAAGAAGGTATATATCTAACTTTTATAATTAAATCACAATAACTGTTTTTTGTTTAATTATTCAATAAAAACACGGATAGAATCGATAGACGGGTAACATTCATATCATGATATTAATTCTAATGCAATTAAATAGCTTTGTTAAAAAGTTTAATTACATACATGTAAATTCCTCTTAAAATTATTTGAATCGAACCTTTTGTTTAGAAGTTAGGACTGGTATAATAACTGGGTTATGTGGGATTCTTATCCACTAAAACCACTGCGATGGATCGGCACGGATCGGAGAGGCTGCGTGATCGTGTTGATGTAACGCATCTGCGGCCTCTCCCGTGCTGTGCTCCGCTCGTGGCTTGGCGGAGCTTTCGTCAGGGGGCGAAGTTAATCTCAACTAGTCCGTAGCTTTATTCATTTTTCCTTGCCAGTCAAAGTCTCTCTTTCCACAGCATACTACACCTCCTACACAAGCAGCCAGTCGACTAAACGCAATGCCCCCATTCTGCAATACGTCAGGTGTATTGACCGAGTGTGTTTATTGGTTTTATGCAAAAGCCGTGTAAATCCCTGTTCCCAAAGGTCCAGGCCAGCTCCAGTGGCATTCTGAAGGTATTTTGAGACAGGATTGCAGGACAGGTTTAAATACTTGTACTAATATTGTGTTTGTAATGAATCAAATCAAAATCTTGTTTCTTTTTATTATTTACAACTCAGCTTGTAGTAGCGGAATTTTCATTGAACCTATTATTTTTAAGATTTATCATGTTAGGTTAATTTGATATTTATTAATTTTCTCCTTAAATAAATCGTTAGCAATTGCTTAATGACTAACATATTTATAATAACTCGTCCATTATTCAAGAAATTCAATGCAACTATCTTTACATTGTCTCCTAAGGGTATAATAGCACTATGACTCTCGTAAGAGAGAATGACGGTAAGTACCCTTAACGAACTAAGCAGTTGCGCCTTTCTTTGTGTTGAAGTTCCGCAATTCAACGTCACATTATTTACGATGGTACTTATGAAGTAAGATAATTTAAACATTTTTATGTTATATTATTATAGTGCTTAAAAGCGTTGACTTTAATAAATATATTTCCTTATTCTTGATCACTACATATTTTAAAATGAAGTTCTCGCCCCAATTTATTTGTCTGTCTGTCTGTCCGGACGCAATAAACTTAAAAACTACTCGACAAAATGCATACGCTTTTTTTTAGCAATAGAAAAACCAATTATGTTATATACCCGTGCGATGCTGGGATGGGTAGCCAGTAACTCTATAATTTGTGAACGTTTTATAAGAAATTAAGCCATAGAATTAAATATTAAGACATGCTTTGTATAAAATTTGAGATAAAAAACTGTTTCAAGTCCTAATTAAAACATTCAAGAGTTTTAATTACGTTATTTTAATTACGTTTAAGCTTTGTACTTCATAAAGCTAAAACGTAAATTGCAGGCAATTATTTACTTTTTCCGCTGTCACTGAAGTTACCCTAATTTGAGGATATATGTCACACAAAATTATATATAGGTGATTAGACAAGCATATAACGAGTCAGAAATGTACACTGAATATAAACGAAGTTAATTTTATATGCATAAAAATACCGTCGAACATTATAACGTCGAATATCGTATATTAATTATAAAGCTTAAATAATTTATTTTATCATAATTATAGTAAATATACTTATATTGTATAGTAAAACATAATATAACCACCATTAAATGAATAAAAATTATAGGACTATGTTTTACGACTTTTAATCCTTCAAAATAATAGTTACTCCTTAAAGGCCAAAAACGCAACACGCAAGCCTTGAGTTGTTGCGGATGTCCATGGCTGGTGGTAGCAGGCACTTTCCTTTAGCGAGTTTATCCCTTAAACTATAAAAATGTACAAATACTTAAAAGAAGAAAAGAACGGTTTTGTATTTGATAAAAAAGTATATGACTAATGAATTACTGTATGAATTAAGAAATTCCTTTGTGCCTAAGTCTGCATCGGGTGGAAAATTTACCTATCCGGCCTGGTACTCTAAAGCGTTGATTTCTATAACTAAAGAAAAATATACCGCACATCGCAAATGGAAGATACATAATAATCCACTCGATTATGACGAATTTAAATTACTTCGTGAAAGACATAAGCGTATTCAAGCTGAATGTTATGATTTCCACATATTTGGAGTACAAGAAAGGATTAAAAAGACACCTAAGCTTCTTCACAATCATATTTCATCTAAACGTAGAAATCAAAGTCCTTACCCTAGTTCATTACGTTTTGGTAATCAAATTTACAATAACGAAAAAGAAATATGTTCTGGTTTCAGTGATTTCTTCAAGAATGTCTTTATTAAACATGCACCTAACTACGACAATCTTTTACACGAAATCCCCTCAGTAACGGACGATACTTATCATTCTTTCACTGTGACAAAAGAGGAAGTCTTAAAATTGTTAACATCTCTCGATATTCAAAAAGGCTATGGCAGTGACAACATACCCTCAATATTTTTTAAATCTTGCGCTATTGAATTAGCATTGCCTTTAACATTAATATTTAATAAGTCGTTGAAAGAGGGCGTTTTTCCCGCTAAATGGAAAGATGCACTTATCGTTCCTATCCATAAAAAAGGCCCCAAGACAGAAATAGTAAATTATCGACCTATATCCATATTGAATATTCCAAGTAAGATCTTAGAAAAGCTAGTATATCACAAACTATACTCTTTTCTCGCGAGAGCCATTCCGGATAATCAGAATGGCTTCATGAAAAATCGGTCTACAGTATCCAATTTATCAATTTTCATCAGTGATATTTACAATTATATGGACTCAGGGGCTCAAGCTGACGTGATCTACACTGATTTTGAAAAAGCTTTCGATCGTGTAGACCATGTCATCGTTTTACACAAATTACACGGCTTAGGCATTCGTGGTGACCTCTTTCGTTGGTTGAAATCCTATATAACCAATAAAAGACAAGCTGTAAGAATTGGTGGTTCTTGTTCTGACTACGTTGATATTACTTCTGGTGTACCTCAGGGCTCTCATTTAGGACCTCTGCTCTATAATACCTACTTGTTTGATATTGGTGCTTGCTTTAAATATTAAAATTTCTTAATGTTCGCCGATGATAAAAAAGTTTATAAAAAAATTAACAAAATAGAAGATTGTATTTTACTACAGAGTGATTTGGATAGATTATACAATTATTATATAATGAACAGGATCACCATTAATGTAAATAAATGCTCGCAAATTACTTTTACCCGAAAAATTAAGACAATTACTTTTAATTATACAATGAGTAGCGTTCCCTTAAATAATACTAACCTTAATCGTGATTTACGTGTTTTCCTAGACTCGAAACTATTATTAAATCATCACATAGACTTTATAACTAATAAGGCCTATAAACTACTAGGTTTTATAATTAGAACTTGCCAACCTTTTCGTGATATAAATTGCCTTAAAATTGCCTATTTCTCTTATGTTAGAAGCATATTAGAGTATGCTAGCTGTGTTTGGAACCCACAATATAATAAATATATTGAAAGTATTGAGGCCATACAAAAAAGTTTATTAAACATCTGAACTTTAAAACTTACACTAACACAAACTACAAGGATGCTTGTAATCGTTATCGCATATCCAGCTTGACAGATCGACGCGAAACATTAGACATGATATTTCTATATGATTTGATCTCTGGTAAAATAGATTCCCCTGAGTTGCGCTCGCGTATTCTTTTTAATGTTCCTAACAAGCGAACTCGTAATGCATACTCGAAACTATTATACGTCCCTTTATCCAATACGCGTTACGCTGCAAACTTCTACACTATCACGCGTTTTCTCACTATATAATAAAAGATACTCTCACATTGATATATTAATCGGTCAATTAAATCATTTAAAAAAGATATTCTTAGGGCTCAGAATTCAATTTAACCAATCACACTCACACAAACTCATGTACGCTCAAATACTTACACACATAAAGCAAGACACGAAGCAAGCAAGAAGTAGCAATACACAGTTTTGAAAAATAAAATGTAAATGTTACAAAATAATATGAGTGATTGTATAATCACTCATACACACACAAATTACAGTGTAACCTGCATAACCACACTCACCCATAACATAGTCTGCGTCGCCTAATCGAATTGTAATGTTTTGTTTTAACTCGTTATTATTTTGTAACATTTACATTTTATTTTTCAAAACTGTGTGTAGCTACTTCTGTTAACTATTATTAAGTTTGTATAATCCAATGGAAAACAGTAATTGGCTCTATTGTCTGTATATTTTATTTTTAATATAAACATATTTTGTATCATGCTGTTGTTTTCCTAAAATAAATAAATAAATAAATAAATGAAGAGATACAGATTTAAATCTCAAAGGAAACATATTCCAAAATAGAAAAAATAAAAATGCCTAATTTTTTACCAGAAACTGCCTTATTTTTTTATATCCACTAGAAACAGTTGTCAAGTTAATTGAAAAGTACTACATAAAACAAAGTCACTTTTTTGAAGTCTGTTAAAATATTATAGGTCAAAAATTGGCAGCTTCAGGTTAGAGGTGCGTAGGACAATGGAGGAGAAGATAGTGTTGCATTGCATGCAATTTTAATTTAGTAGTATAATATAGTTTAATATATAATATATATATTTAATTTCCCTTTATAATTCATATGTATCACTAAAGAGAAATATCACCCTCGCAGAACAAAAATGTTCTCAAACGTATTTTCTACAATATGCATTAATAAATGAGTTACTTAGCATATTTTATGCTGATTGAGAAAAACTGAAATTTGCATACGGATTCAATTTTCCTTTGAAATATTATAAAAGATAAATATTGGCACGAAAAATTGTATTGTTATAAAGAACGAAAGGAGT
Source organism: Nymphalis urticae (assembly GCA_905147175.2). Lineage (NCBI taxonomy): Eukaryota > Metazoa > Arthropoda > Insecta > Lepidoptera > Nymphalidae > Nymphalis > Nymphalis urticae. Next base: position 7,836,323 of record LR989987.1, on the reverse strand, counting down.
CAGCTTTCGTTTTCACGAGCCATAAAGACTGATAGATTGCATGACTTTAAATATTAAAGATCGTAACGTAAAGATAACACAAAATGCAAATTATAATCTATATCAATTCTGTTTAACAGTTATTGTTAAATTATTAAACTTACTGAGCAGTTAAATGTTCATAAAATTGTTGGTGAAACCAACAATATAAATTAATGATATATTATTTTTCGAAGAATACACGATGTGTTTCGGGAATACTACGGTTCCTATTATTTTGAAGCGCACGTGGAAAATAATGGATATTTACTACAGTACGAAGCATTAAAAAGAAAATTAATTTCGTATTTTAATTCCAAGTTAAATAAATATTATTCAGTTAATTAAGCTCTTCGCTTATATTTAATCTTTTAACAACTTTTATATCTTTATTATCCTCCCATTGGTAACTCTCTTACAATAATAACTATTTCTGGCATAAAAATGAATTTACTGTGCTTAAAATAAACTTATCGATTTCACCGTAACCTATAAATTCCGCAAACGAACAAGTATCCGAAAAATTAACAACCTGTATATGTTCTACTGTTGTGCAAAGTGCTACTCTCGTTTAAAGAAGGATTGGAACTAACACCATCACGCTATTTCATTGCAGGTTGGATGATACACATGTGACAGAATTTCATCCAAAACATGTTGGTAGACAACATTTACTGGGTCATCTAGGATACTAATGTTCCGCTCTAACTAATACTAGTAATGCTCTTCGCTCTTGTGATAACTATTTTAAAGTATTATATTATATATATTTGAGAGGATATTAAATTCTAATGTAATTTTTACAAATCCAGACGATGTATAAATCCTTTAAATAATTGAAACGTAAACCCTTAGACATTGTTTCTACCTCTAAATTTGAAAATGCAAATCATGATAACCAATGAAATTGTGCCCCTATTAAAAGAAATTTGCACCAAAGAAACTGATACGCCATATTCTGATTATCTGTGATTATAAAAAATCGTGCAATCATTTTAAGCAAATAATATGTAAAAATGTATGCTGCTTTAGAGCTAAGGCCTCGAACTTCACTGCATTGTGAAGTCAATGTATGTTCGCTGAATTGTTTTTTTTTCTATGGCTGTTTTTTTTTGTATGTGATTAAAATTTTTAAATAGATTTCGTTATTGTTTTGTATATTTCTTGTGATTCTGAAAATAGTTTAGTGTATTAAAATGGCATCATATCAAATAATAAAAATTATATTCACATAACACTACTTTCCGCGGCTTCGCTCGCGTTTTTGGGAGGGGCAGGTTTTAGGTATTAAAAAGTAAGCCTTTCTTGAGATTCAAGTTTGAGTTGTTTTAGTCGTGAAAGCGTAATAGACACATGGAGTTACATTTATAAAATAATAAATACTGTCTTAAATGTCTGACTGTCAAAATTAATTAAAAGTAAACTTCCGACAAACGAACACAACGAAGCTTTCAAAGAAGGGCAAAAATCCAGTCGCACGGTATTTGGTTCATATTTTATTAAGTCAGTTATAAAAAAAATGGTATCAAATAAATTCAATTGTTAAATAACAATTTTTTTTTTTACTTTTTAATTTTTTTTAAAGATGGAAGATAAGCATCAACGACACCAGATAGAAAGTATACACTTATAGACACTGGCATTGCAGAAGTCCAATTTACACCATAAACAATTAATGTGCCAACACGGAATCCAAGACGTCCCTCGTGTATACAATTCCACTGGCTTGAAATCGAACGTAGTAACATAAAGTATTGATGTTTCCCATCCAGACGGGTACGTACAAAGCCCTCATTAGTAGTGGATCGTTATAATAACCATAACTATCATATTCTATACTCAATAACTGATATATTGTTACATTACATACATTCATGTATAATATATTCGAGGAATATGTAAAACTTTTTCATATTTAAAAGATAGAACTTGAAATAGAAAAGAATAATATTAACATTGCAATAAAATAAAGCGATAGACAAAGGAAGTTTACATGAAATAATGCTTTGCAGACAAAGCGAACGTGTGAATCTCAGGGGAAGTATAAAACTGCAGAGCCTTTACCTAAATTGAGAACTTTATTGTGAGAAAAACAACTATGTTAGATAGAAAAGCTATTCCTTCTGTAAACCTGTTTGAATTATAATAATATATTGTATAAAGTTTTATATTCACTTAGTGGTAGGTCTTTGTGCATGCCCGCCTAGGTAGATACCACCCACTAACCATATTCTACCGCCAAACAAGATTGTTTCTTTCTAGTAAAACTGGGCGGAGCAACTACTATATAAATATGTATATAAAATTAAGAATGATGTAATTTGTATCGCTATAAACAAGTTCTTATTAAAAAAGCATATTATCGTACTAAAAAGTATTATTGTTAATTAAAATTTTACAATATTTTTTTTATATATTAGGTATATAAACTACTAATATAGTAGAGTAATGAGCGAGATATCGTTAACATTCGCAGTTGCGACAATTTTCTAATATTGTGCGACTGACTATATAAATTTAATTATAAATACCGTTTCACAGGAGGTATATGGGTCCTTATTTATCTTTAGTAGGGCGCCGATGTCGTTAAACAATATATTTGTGGCCACTTCTAAAGCTGTATTAAGGTCAATCCACCCACCCGTATTAGTCACAGTACCAGTCAATAAATTTATAGAACGAATTATAAGAAACTATGTTTTATATGTATTACGATATGAACGTTTCATGTAGGCCCTTATTCTACCGAAGCAATGGCGGGACGGGTAGCTCTAGTACCTAATGTCCACAAACTTCCAGTAATGAATCCTATTTAAATTTAAAAGGTAATTTCAGTTATTTTTATATGTTTAAAGTACTTTCATATTATTTATAATAAGTACTTTCAATATTATTTAATATCTCAATTGCAAATTTTCATAATTTCATAACATTTAGTTTTATCATCTCATATGTAATAATAATTTAAGCAATTGGACGGATTTTCCGCCGCGCATTTAAAAGTCAACATCCTAATCCATTAAAATATAATATTAATATATATTCAGCGATAAATAGGTGTAATACTTTTTATATTACCTTCTAAACGATTTATTTAAAATAAAAGCCTAATTTAAAAGGAACAAGTACAAATCCGTCAATTACAGTTATAATATATTATAGTTATATATCTCTGTATATTACTTCTATGGATATATAACCAAAAATTAACCGAATTAAGAACCTCCACCTTTGTAATAAGTCACAAAGAATTTTGCCAACTTGGCAAGAGATATTAATATTATAGTGCGCAAGTGTGTACGCAAACGCAGGCTCACTCTTATCTCACTGTTATAATTCAATGAGATGGCATGAATCTGACACTAGCACAAAGAGATCAGACAGAGCATCAACGGCTTGTATTTTCCGAAGTACGAGAGTGAAACATCTCCGGTCTGCTACAGAATTTTTTTTTATAAAAAACCATTAAACTTATACTTTGACCTTGGATTAAGAGTAGAATCCTGGACTTGAGGTTTGTCGACCTCATAACTAGCAACTAGGTTTATCAACAAGTCTTTCAGTAACAAAAATGCTGGAAATAATTATGTTAACCCTGAGTAAAATCGAAACGAATTTATTTAAATTCCTGCAAGTAATTTATCAAAGACAATAGAAAGACAGGGCTATTGCATAATTTCTCTTTATTGTATCTATACTAATATACTAAATATAATAATATAACATCCTCCTTGCATAGTAGTTTTAGTCGGAACACAGGTGGATTCAGCTTTTGCGAGTGAATAATTGATATATTGTCTTAACGCGTCGACGCCATTAAAGCGGCTCACAGTAAACAAAGGAGTTTGAAGAGTGCACTATAATCACCTTCATAACTATAACTCAGGCTCTAAGGACAGTTGTTTAACCTTAGACAGTATTCAAATAAGATTCGTGTATCGATTTTATAAAAAAACTCGAAAGAAAAGAAAATTATAACATGACTTTATAATAGATAAAAATATAGTCCTAATAGAAAAAAGTATAATGATAAAAAACATACAAGATACTTATAATTGACAATTATTTTGTTATATTATAAAAATATATTTTTTATATCCATAAGCTGATTCCACTAACGATAACACTCAAATATGGTAACCATTCCTACGTTCTATTTCCGTGTGACAACATGGGTGGCATATCATAAATCAACACAATTCGTTCTTTGAATTTAGAACATTACTTAATAATAATATTACAATTTAGAATAGCGATTATCATTTTGTTCTTATTTTTTATTATTGATTGGATGAAGAAACAATTTTGCAGCACTTAAAAATCGTATTGAACAATCAAATATAATGTTTCCTCAAAACAAATATTTAATATTATTTTAACAATTATTATACGAAAATTTAAAAGTTTATATAATTTCGGCTTTTGGATAAACATACCTTTCTTAGTGGAATTTAAGCCTACGTAAAGGAGATGGACTATGTACTTTGCTTTGAACAAGTCATTTAAGCATACAATTATCAAACGAGTCCGACAATATTAGACCATTTCACGATAACAGTATAAATTGGATAAAAACTTTATTTCGCAGTCGACATCCAATAATTTTGCCTAAGTATAATTTTGTTTTATCGCATTTTCATTTTTATGATGTGCTTTTTAACAATTTCGCAAATTGTTATTTTGTATCATCCAATTTTATGATTTTTTTATGAACGCTAGTAATCAATAAAATTAATTTTTATTTGCCATTGTTAAAGTAAATTATCAAACGATTTTAGAACATAACAATAACAATATTATTGTGTAAGAAATACTTTCATAAAATTAAATAATTTTTTTCTCTCCACGATAAATTGATATTAAATATTCATATCCATCTTCTATTATTCCACTGTCCCGTTGTCTCAGTTGGCAGAGACATTACCTTCCGATCCAGGATTGCGGGTTCGAATTTCACAATTTCCTGAAATATATGTATATTTCTTTTTTATATTTGCCGGGAAATACAAAAAAAAATACGAATAAACTAATCAACTTTGTACGCATAAAATAAGGATTTTATCTCGTCCTATTTTTTACCAACTAAAGTAATAAAACATTTGCGCATACACCTATTCGCCCGCACTGTGCTAATGCGTCATACATCACCGAGTATATCTCATGCCTATTTAATGTAAAATTCTCATGTTTATTTAAATATATCGTAATATTTCTAAAACTACCAGTTTGATTTACAAAGTGTAAAATATTTGATACATTTTACACTTTGTAATCATAAAACGTATGAAATAATATATTATTCATTTTGATGAGGATAGGGATAATTTGCGAGAATAAAATTAAACGAACTAAGATTGTCGTCGTTTTTTTTCCTTTTTTAACAAAATAAATGTAATGATAAATTATGTATAAAAATAGATTATAGTATATCGAAGAGGTATATGCTATCGCAGACATTTTGGAAATACAAATCTCTGATATTGAGCTTTTGCGTATCTGTTATAGTTCGATGTCACCTGAACCGAAAAATTTTTCGCCGATGTGAGTAAGGAGATATCTCAAAAAATATGAGTATATATATAAATAATAACAGGTTATAATTATAGCCTATATCTGTTCTGAAACAAAAAACTTAAATAAGATGAAAGTTCCATATGAATCGGCTTGGTATTTTTAATATCGGAAAAAACATACAAATAACCTCATACACGTTGTTTAAATACAATATACCCGAGTTACTTAATCCTAATTAGCATTAGTCTATACATTATTAGCAATGCCTTGTTATGATAATAATCAGTATAAATTGATGGATAAGCTACTCACATACACATTATTAGGGTCGTAATTTATCTAAGTACTACAATGAGGTAAATTAGTAACTTGCCTATAAAACTAGCTAGCCAATAGAGAGACATGACATGAAAAGGGTATCATATATGAAAATTGTTTATAATAAGGAATTTATACAATTGTAAAGATAAAAATTATTAATGTACAAATCATGAATACGTGCTGTGGCGATAAGCATGGTAGGAGCCAAAAATAAAGAATCAGGATACATTTGAAGCCAAGTTATACAGATTTTTGATAAATTGTAAATTATTTAGAAAAACCTCAATTTATGCGTTGTCTAAGCTACGTCATTAAAAATATATTAGCGAAGTTCTTGGTTAGACTCAGCAAGTACACAAGCGTTCTACTCAATGAGATTTCTCGACTCTAACATCTATCACAATTACCATAAGTTTCATCGAGTATCAAATCGAAGATGAACTATCAGTCTTCGTAACAGACAACTATTCTCAATTGCGGTCTGACTCTATGTAATAGATAAACAATTATATTGATAAGCTATTAGCTAATACAAATACTCGAAATGCTAAAACCTTATAATGACAATTAGAAAAACTGAACCATTTTCTTACTAGTTTTAAATATTAATGAAGTTCTAAGTATTTTTTATAATTTCATTCATTAATTGATTATTAATAATTTAATTGAAAGCTGAGAATTTCAGATTACTAAAATAAACATTTGACTTTTAAAAAAAATTTGGAGTAGCCCTCCAAAATACTTTACGTTGAATAACTAAATATTTTGTATTGAAGTGTTTCGCTGTAAGAGATAATTTTATTACGAGTATAACAGAATCTTCACTTATTTTCCATCGATATACCTTATAAATAATACTGGCAGAGTAACTTTTCTTCTAGTGTATTTATATAAATTATATAACAATGTTCTTTTATGCTTTTTTTGTTATCACAATATCGATAATAATGTAAAAAAATCTTAAAAACGCACAACAATGAGGCAAAAGAGGTTTGCATTTCTACATTGTGTGTACTTTCTACAATGCCATGAATTCTTTCTGACCGTAATACAATGTAGTCAATTTGCCACAGAGTCTGCAAAAGTTTTCCTCTTTCCTCTACAAAGCTATTTTTGACTTCCGTCTTTTAAAAAGGCCAAGACTATTTGAAATCAAGCTAAAGGTACAAGTAGTTACTTAATGGAAGTAAGGACAATTTAGAGTTTTTGTTCTTTCTAAAACATAAAATAATATTAATTATTAAAATATTAAGTATAACACACAAATATGCACGTAAAAACACTTATAAAACATATCAAAGTATGGAGTATGAATATATATCTCAATGATTCAGTAAATCAATGAAAATAGTTTTAATATAGTAGCTTTTATGTTTTTTTAATAAAACAAAAAAAAACTTTTATTTGCAAATGTGTTCCCAAATTATAAATTCCATTAACATTGATTCAGATCTTAAATTTTGCTGTAATAATACTTTTCCTATTATTTATGGCACATTTTGATTTTACTGCTCTCAATTAGCTTCCGTTCCGATTATAGACAATGGTGGGATGAAAACAGCCATAACAAGCCTACATGGTTTGTTGTAGTAAATCAGAAATCCATAATATTTTATAGTCTTTTCATTAGCATCTGTCGTATAATCAAAATATGATAGATAATTTCTAACTTCAGCCCATGGCTTCGCCACCATGTGAAAGTGATGAAGTGGGGTTAAGTGAATGTGAGGTAACCCATGTTAAGTCAGAATATAAGCTATATCTATTCCAACATTTTCATTCCAAATTTATTAGTCCAGCCTATTTTGCGTGATTGAATAACAAACATCCAAATATACAAACTTTCAAATTTATATTATTCTAAATATTTCGTGATAGTAAAATTATTAATATTCTTCTTTTGATAATTTAGTTGCATATATTGATGACTTTTATTCATTATCGGTGTTCCAGAATATGGTACTCACAATGTTCCGACCGAGTTGTTAGGCACGCGCTGTTCTCCGTATAGGATTATGGAAGGCTGCCACGTAGCTATTGTTCTACAAACGTAAGATTAAGCTCTCGATAATTTGTTGCTTCAAGAGCAAGGCTTTACTATTCACTAAATATATTTTACAACGAATTATCAGGAAATTTGAATATATCTTTAATTTATTGAGGAGTATTATAACTTTATGCTACAACCCCACCAACAAAAGTAAAATGATATATTTGATTGAAAATCTGGGTCCAAAAGTTAAAATATATAACAACAATAAATTAATTATTAAATTAGCAAAGAAAAATTTTACAATTCAAATAGCTTTTTTTAATTATAAATACAATTGAATAAGTACTCTTATTACATATTATACTGAATTATTTTGTTCAAAGATTCTAATGAATTTTCCGTAGATCATTTCTAACGATTTGTCGCACCATATTTTGATGTCTACCACGATATATCCATGTCAGTGGGAGCTGGGTGGCATGCCCTCAATAAATCAGAGCCGTTTTGTTCGGGCCCATTACACCGTTTTACTGCCTTCGTACCGACACAAAATTAGATCATACCGAAGGGCAAAACCGTAACATATACAGGAGCTTACAACGAAGCTTCAGCTGTTATAAATCCCTTAATAGCTCCATACCAATACAAATGAGTGCGTCATATTGGATTTTCCATTACATTTTTAGTTATACGTGACTTATTGTTATAATGTTCATCCATTTTCATTTAGATTTATAAGTAAGTACCTAATTAGTTATTGCTTATAATAGCATACAGATCCAATAATCTATGTGTTATTATAAATAATGATTATTTAATATATGTATTTATTGTAGTTTCTTATAATTATTTTTTTTTTTGCGGAAAAAGTTATGATTAGATTTTGAATTATTGCTATTGCAAAACTGTTTGTTTTATTATACATAACGTAGTGTAATGATTGTATATCGATAATTCACACATACCATTAATTAGCAGAATTTCGAAATATATAATAAATTAGAGAATATTTAACAAAATAATATTTTGAAGAGAATTTGTGAGAAGTACTAACCCAAAACAGTGTTAAGCTATTTCATAATACATTTTTCTTTAATAAAATCGTCGTGGACTCAGTATGGAGAATATTACCGAAAATTTAAAAAATAGTCGGATATTATATGTATGTTAATATATTTTTTATAAAGTTAACATATATCAAGTGTAGTGTACGTATGATAATATTGCAACTGCCCAATTTTGCACTGATACCCAACACTATCATTAATAAGTAATCAACGCGTTCGCAAATTATTTCAAATATTGGCTCATTTACAAAACTATAGCGGCACTGAAAACCATTCCTTAAAATATACCTATTAATAAAAACTAACGTAAATGTCCCACAGCTGGTTTGAGCCCTTCTCTCCTTTTTAAGGAGTATAATTTTTAATTAAACATGTTATGACAAATATAAAAAAAACTATAGCAGGTAAATTTAATCTTTGTATGCAAGATGTTTGAATTTCCATTAATTCTAGAGAAGAAACCGCAACAACTTAGGCCGTTATCTTATAGATAAACTTCAGCGATAGACAGAAATACTTTAACTCTACTATGTTATTTTAAGATGTTACCTGTATATTAACTACAGCAACCGGAATAATTATTTTAACTTAAAAGTTAACTCAATATAACGCAGATTGTAATTATAAAAATTACAAAATAGCTTACACTTATAAATATATAAATATATCTGTTACTGACTTTAAATTTTAATAATACTGTCGTTCATAACTGTAAGGTAGGTATCTAACCTATAGAATTAGTATCATATTTAACCACTATCCTCTCTCTCAGTAGTACTCCTCAGTAGGAGCGAGAGGTGTGTGAAATAAGTCGATAGATATTTGCTTCAGCTTTACTCTTTATTATATAAGCTATAAGCTTTATTCTTAATCAATGAGGAGCAGTTAAATAAGCTTAAGCGCATTCAAAATTTATGCATACGTTTTATATTTGTTCCACGCAAATACGATCATAGCCGATATTCGCAAATCACTGAGGTGGCTCCAATACACAGGAACACTCATATTCTTAGTAGGCTATGTTGTATATTGCTTATCCCTATCACACTCGTATCTAAAAAATCAGGTTAAGTTTGCTTTACGTTCTCACGAGGAATACCTACGTTCTTATGACTATCTTTTTATCGAAACTGATTCATATTCATCATCTCTCTATATAGCAAATCTTCAGTTCTTCGTTTGGCTTATTACACAGTTTTCAAAAATTTCTTATATAATCTTAAGGGACTCTAATCTTCCGTTGATATCCTGGTGATATATATCATATATTATGTAAAGATATATTTATTGTGGCTTTTTGTCTTGATGTCTAAAAAGCTTATTATTTTAAATTAACATATCAATATCTCAATAACATACGAATATTAACATAACGAATGTTCAAAGTAACGACGGAATTTTTTAAATATTGGTATGTATATTTTACGTAAAATGTTTTAAATTCTAATAATTATTCTATTTAACTCAATAGACTTTAATTAAAGATTTAAATTGGATCTTGTCTCGTTTATGTTACTGACTGCGAATTAAGAAAATCTTACGAGAGCTTTTATTTAAATTAAGTCGAATACTTTCTTACGTTATAGTTAAGTATTCGTATTTGATACTTAATGAAAAACACCTTAAATCATAAAATAGGTATATTGTAAAAACAGTTAAGTTGAAACACGGGCTATAATAAAATTATTTAGTATTTTATCAGTCGGTCGGTCATTCTCGTTTGAAACGTACCTAGTTATTTTACGTTACCGATCGTTGTTATAAACTCAACATATAAATAAATAAATAAATATATATTAAACTTAAATTCTAAATTTTAATTATTTACAGATACACTTAACAGATTACACGGAACACAGAACAATTAACAAATTTCATTAGGATTAATCTATACCCGTATTATTACCGTCACGTAAATGTACTGTTTAAATATTCTGAATTAGTGCTGAATCATATTGAAATTAAGATAAATTGTGCTGTAAATGTATGTTTTTTTGTATTTTATACAAATTCGTTTGAAATATGGCATAATATAATGTAATCCATTAATCTTGGCGAATCAACGTTCTAAATATTTTCAAGTAGCGAGGCGGCGAAGTTTGACAAGGATTACATTCTTACCTAGGAATTAATATTTAATACACTTTATTCGTTTGAAAAGTCTAGCTTATCTTGTAAATTACAAATACAACTACAAATTACACATATAATATATGTGGTTTTTCTATAATATATTTGAAATACTAATCTTTAAACGTAAAAAACCGTCGTAGCACAATACGAGCGTCGCTCTCTTATGCCGTCATGCCCTCTCTTTGCCGCCGCTCACTATTCTTGAATGTTCGTGCCGCGCATATTTCGTTACTATATTACATATCATTATAATACTAAGATAAAATATATTTGTTTAATTATAAATTATTTCAATAATCATCGATATTGATGTTTCAACTTGTTTTTTCAGTCAGTCGTCCCGTGACGGCCACATTTTTTTAAAATATTTGTATATCTTATATTATTATAGTATTATTTCAAAGTAAAAAGGCGTAAAAATCCTTGCAAGTTGAAGCAGGTAGCTAGTAATACCTAATGTTATTGAAAATATAGTGTTCAGCATCACGTAATATCAGTTCTGTGTATTGGAAGCAATGTAAAGTGCATCGGAGAGGCAAGGCCTCGTAATCGTATATTTGAGCACTTTATCGAATATCTATTTGTTTCGTCTCCTATTTCAGAAAAACAAGTCTGTTATATTCATTTTACATTTACACAAAATGTTATTCTTTGTTGTTAGTAATTTAAGCCACAATTCACGCCAATTTGTTTATCTTAAGGAATAAAACAAAATGGCACATTTTCTGAATTGTTGAGAAATGAAAATTTTGGAAAATAATATTAATTAGTAGTCAGGATTCAATAATCATGCCAGTAATTATTGATTATTTAACATACTCAACATAACCCCAGCTTAATATATATATATATATATTTCTTTCATAATAGGTTTATATTCGTAAATATCAACCTCACTCTTTTACCCATTGGAAATAGTGAAGAAGAGCTTTCCCTACCCACAATTTTCTAGCTACCCTTCTTATTTTGTTACACTACCAAACTCTTGATTAATAAAAATGACTAAATAAAACTATTAAATATTGGTTGCCTGGAAGAGATTTATTTAAGCTGTATCCATGTTTTGTATTTTTTTCTCTTTGTGGTGTACTAATAAAGTATAAAGTAAAATATAAGTTATTTAACAAAGTACTTCATTTGAAATATACTATACGTATACTATACTATACTATATATGTACTTTTATAGACCTGGAGATAGTGACAAAAAATCGAACTGATATTTTGTGAAAACTCTTCAGGACTTGGATTATATAATTAATAGCCATAGTATCGATCGTTGGGGCGTAATCGCTGAACAATTAATCGAACTGGAAGAATAATAAGGGGTATTTATAAACAATTTGTTATTCAAAGATCATCGGTAGCAGAAATATAAACTCGGTGTTAGCAAAATTCCTTTCTTGTCATTTCACTTGTCTTGTCACTTCCACAATTGCCGTCTGGTATGCGGACGGGCGATGTGATATTTACATAAAATTATTTGTTGTATTAAATAAAATCACCATACCACACCGTCTCGATGGTTTTAAATAGTCGCCATAAATAATTATTAGAGTAACGAAACTGTAAGGCAACTTATTTGTTAAAATTTCATAATTAATTAACCATTTTTTTTGCGTTGCACATATGTTACAAGTTATTATACCTACACTATGATAATGAATATAAAGCTGGCAAAAATTTTTCCGTAGTCCTCTCGGCCCAACAGCACCCCAGCAACTGATTTATTATATGTTTGAAGTATGGGTGACATTTTTTTTATTTAATATATTAGCTTGCGCTTGACTGTTATCACACCGGATGGAAAGTGATGATACAGTATAAGGTGGAGCGCGCTTGCCTAGAAGATGCCTATTCACTCTTGACTTGAAGGTCAAGAGTGAATATTCGGTAGGATATTGCAGAACTTAGCGATGCGTATCAGAAACGAGGAAGCAAATCGTTTCGTAAGTGTCTTAAATACGTCAACTACATACGGGTGCAGATGTTTTATATATGTAATATTATGTATTATTATATCATTATCATAGTAGTATGTGTACGAAAGTAAGATGTAGTAAACGGCAAAAGCCTTTTATCGTTATAAAATTGTACAAAAACTAAATGTTTTTACAAAAAAACCTAGTGCCAGCCTCATATTAATAGTAAATATTATTATTATTTTCAATAATTCAGTGTCTCAATAACCTTTACCATTATGAATATAAATAAGAAAAATGTATTAGAGGATATTTTGTGATTTGCTTTACATACAATATTATATTTTTAGCTATGATTTACCAAAACCAAATGAAATAAAGGATTATAAAAGATTAGAAATAATTTAGTTTTATACCCTTGATATATATATATATATATATTAAGGAAAGGTGTTATTATATTTGCCATTCTTCTGATGAGGTGCAGAAGTGGTCTAAGATGTATGATTTGTCAAAATTTTGAAATAAAACTAAAACATACAATAAAACTATTTGATAAGATCAGTAGAGTTTACAATTTGCTTGAAAATACTGTCACTATTTTTTATTTACCAGACTATTGAGCAACTCATTGAATGTTTTTAATAAATATATGAATAATGTATTTCAAGCATATTTTTACTACATTCAACGAAAGCAGTCGAAAGATAGACTAGTAAGCAGGTAAAATTCAATATATTGTATTTATGAATTTCTGCAAATATCCATCTCAATTCGTTCCCAACACAACACCAATATAAGAAAGGGTTTATAAGTAAATAGGCTTAAGTAAGCGTGTTTCAAAACACCTTCACATTTTACACCAACTGCAAATATCCAAAGCCTTGTCATTTGTATTGGCTCAGAGCCGTCCGTGATCATGAATATCCGAATGAAATAAGCCTATCTAAATGCAGATAAGGGTACGTGATTTGTTCTTACAAAGAATCACAGCAAAATGTCTTTAGCTAGCATAAAGAGAAGTATGAAGCTTCTTGTATAAATAACATAAAGAGAAGTCTGAAGCTATGAATACAAGGGTATTACGAACGATTCTTTCCTCTATAATAACTGGGAATACTTTTAATATTAACGTAACGCACGTTTATCTTCATAAAAATAAAAGTTTATACAAAAAAAACGGCAAAGTGCAAGTCGAAATCCGATTAGATAGTCCGTCACAGGAACCGAGGCGATATTGATAAAGAAACTTAACTTTGTCATTGGTAAACTGTTGTCCCCATATAGGCCGTGGTTAATTTATGAATTACAAAAAAGTATGTTACCACAAAAAAAGAGAACTAACTACAACTTTCCGTTTTTCAGTTTATTTATGCAACATGACATTACTTCTCACTAAAGTTCATGATTCTAGGTCACAGTGCCCTAAAAGTTTTGATTTCTTTGCGAGTCAAAATATCTGGCATAAACGGAACGAAACGGTCGTATCTTTTGGTGGCTTAGAAATTTTAATCTACCAAAGGATTGCAGATTTGAATATTTGGTATTAATTTCAACTTATCCAGAAAAAACTGGTCTTGACAGACGGAAAAACGGAAATAGATTATAGAGACTAAAAGGGTTCCGTTTCTACTTTCGAGGTACCTTAAGAACACATAATCGAAACAAAATAAGTAATTTACAAATATCAAAAACTAATTAAATTTCAACTACACAGCAGTTTAAACATATTTTTGTGAGAAGTAAATAATATTTATAAATATTTCAGATCAACCATGTAAATATTTATATCGGTTTGAAAAAAAATGAAGAATTCAAAATGTATATTATGTCAATTTCATTGTTTGTAAGGCATCAAAACATTATCTCGTGCTCTTGGCGCATCAACAGAAGGCCGCGTAAAGTTCATTTTTTTACGTTTCTCGACAGAATCTGTACAATTTCTTACAAGAAATATTTTTTATATCCTGTGGGAAAAACCAGTACGGTACGATTTTATATTTACGATTTTATACTTCTAAGAATTTTTGTAAGAAAATTGATCACTATAAAATAAATATTACATTTTTAATTTATGACTAAATCAAAAATATTTATATTCAGCATCACATTTACAATTAGTATGTGAAGTATTATGACTTTTAATAAAGTGAAGGTTAACGTGACACAATATGGCCCAAGCATGACAAAGTGGAGTCGTCGCGGGGCGCGTCCCTCTGACATGTGACACGGCCACAATATCATAACAAAAAATTACTTCATTTCGTTCTTTTTGTTACTAAGAAATTACTGTGCTTATTCTTTATCACTTCGGTATAAGGTGACATAAATAAAAACAAAAACCTTTCTTTTTACTTGTATTTTTGCTTAATCAATGTTAGAATCTAAACATATATATAATAAAATTGTACATACAAGATATTGGAAATTGCCCAGTCGTTATGTATAATTGTTACTCAAAAAAACATAGATGGCTCTGTTTATATTTTCAACGTTTGTCTCAATCGATCTCAACCGATAACAACTACTTTCATACAATAATAGCAAAACAATATTCAGCTTTGTTTCACAGAAAACGGAAGTCGAAAAAAAATGTAGCCATAAAATCGAATAGAAGGGAATTAGGTCTGACGCAAGACAAGCGAATACCGGGAATATTGAAGATGCTATAGCACTCATTAGGGGCTTAAAGGTTCTTGCAAAGTCACATACCTCCTCACAAGGCACTAGATAGTTACAATTCGTATATAATATAATAATGATAGTTAATTTTGTTACGTTTTCAACATGATTGCAGTGATCAATGTGTAACACAGGTTTAACACTATAAAAAATTCAACCATTCCAATGCGCCGCAAAATATGGTTTTTGGATACTGATTGACTCTATTGCATATACTTACTTTATCCATCTTTTGTAGTATAAACCAGAGGCACCAAAACTAGAAATAACAATTTATTTATACTTTTTATGGTACACAATTAAAATAAATGAATACTAAATTAATAGAGCACAAAACACATACATAATGTAATGTGAATTATATTATAACACATTTTTTACATATAAATACGGCAAAACATAATTAAAATATCTAAATAAAATCTATGCCAAAGCTAGAGAATTATTCGAAAAAGTTTTTAACAAAGAAGAAACACTTATTGTACTACCGTAAGTATACCTGTATCACAATATATTTACAACAATATAATGTTTATCAAATAAATCGATCACTTCGATAGAAGCAGTGACAAGCATTGTATAGACACGAGAAGTAAGATAAACTTGTAACACTAAGTTTCCGATTTCGCTAAGTCAATATATCCTTCCTGGATAGGGTGTTTGATTCTATGAAAAAAATCCGCAATTATTTTACCAATTAATAAATGCTGAATCTTTAATATAACAAAAAAGCTTGCAGTAATTAATTATTTATAATACAAGACATACAAAACATGACATGACTAAAAGAAACGTTTAGGTAAGGTAATATTTTTTCAATTTATTATATCTATACTTCATTTGTTGATAAACATTTTCTATATTCCAGTAATGAGTAGTAATTTCGACTCGTCTAAAGTAATATAGACACGGGTTAACGCGTCGCAATATGGGACAAGAATCTTGACAGAGTGGTCTCGTCGCGAAGTGACCCACATACAAGAAGGTTAGGTATTTTTTTGTTCAATTTCATTATTATTTACGAAAAATAGATTAACATTGATATTTAAATAATAAAATAAAAATAAATTCTTGTCAAAGAAGTCACCTAAAAAGATAATTATGTATAGGCATGCGTAAATCCACGTCACTTTTTTTGAAACTATTTGACAGTTATTTTCATTATCAGATTAACAGATTTCAAATTAAACTAGTGTTTTATTTTAATTTATATTATTTAAAAGTATAGATCGGTTATATATTTATACAATTGCGTTTATGTATATGCCCTTGTATGGGCGTAAATTCATGTTCTCATAAAAGTTTTGTATATCTTAAAAATAAAAATTATATCGACTCTTATAACATTACTATTCAGTGTACATATCAGTTACAGGTTTTATTGAGCTGGAATTTCTATTTAAGTTTTTTCTAAGTAATAGATAATATTTTCTCGAAAGACTAAGAGTGTGGGTTGTTGTGAACGGGCCAAATCTAGGCCAATTTTTCTCTCAATTCAAACTTAAGCAATTTATTTATAAGATTTAGTTGTGATGGCTTACTTGTAGTTACGAATATTTTGTTATAAATATATTTTTATTTGCATTTCAAGCACACTTAACAGACATAAAGAATTATTGACGATCCGATCACGATCTTAATTGTTAATATATTGCACAGTATGGTATGCTTTTTTATGTCAGTCTATAGAAAAGGTGAAGAAAAAGAAAATTGACGTTAACAGACTCTATATTGACAAATATCCAATTAAGTTATTGCAATAAAAAATCTCACACCCATATCCGCACCCACGTGCAAAGCTTTTGCCCAAAATAAAAAAAAATCTTTGATGTATCAAATTTCAATTTCCACGATTTTGGGCATAAAAGATGATCTGGGATACAAAAATATTTGTTAAGTGAGTTACTTCATCTAAAAGGTTTGTGAAGGAAATTGACGAAATCACGACCTTTTCCATCAAAAGCTTAAGGAAGTATGAAAAAATTGGGTAAGAATTTTTTAACAAATAGAAGCCAAGATTGAAAATTCGTACATATAATGGAAAAGTTTGTGGCGCTTTGTAATCAGAGATTCTCATATAAGAAAAGATTAAATTATTCAAATAACATTTGCAAAATATGATAACCAAATTTCATTATATAGTAAAATTCATTTTATTCATATAATTATTTTTCGAATTGCATAATTATAAGCATCCCTAAAGCTTATTTGTATACTATTACTTAGATCATATTTCCTTGACGTTTATTTCTTATTAAATGTATGACGTGTTACAGAAGAGTTCCCTTCCTGACACAAATACCAGAACTACGTAAGTTTAAATATTTTAAATTTATATATAATAATAATAAAATTAAAATAAAGTATTATATATAAAATTATAAACAAATAATAATATAAGTTTTGGTTTGGTGTAGGTTTTGCAATAGTTTATTATTAGCTGAGTCCATTAAGCTGAGTATACATTACGTGCGGCAGCCACGCATTGTTCGACCTAAGTAGATGTCCATTTGCCGCGCGAGCTAATATGCAGATATGAATTAGTAGACCCCGGCTGCCGCGCGCGGTCTACGACCAAAGTTATATAGTTGTATTATTAGAAATCACTTTTCGTTGTCCATTGGAATATTGCCGCATGAGACAATTCACAAAATCGAAAATCTTCCTAAATGCGCGCGCGCGTTCTTTTGATGCGGTCTCAAAAACCAACAACGAGCCGCTCGCCCTGCGACACGTTCGAGGGCGGCAATGTTCGAGCTGCCGCGCACCGCGACCCCTTCTCCATAGCGCGCGGCCGCGGCCGCCGCACGAGCCAATGTTTGAGGGTTTACCGCGCGTAATGTATACGCAGCTTTACGCTAACGAGCGTGCGAATAGTACCAGGAATAATCTAGGAGCAGAGCTCTGTCCACATTAGACTCATTTACTAATACTTTTTTTTAAATCTTCTTATATTATAGAACAGTTCCATTACGGCGGGTCCATTGTGTCATTTCTCATCTACCTATTATTAAATCATCTTAATATTTATAAAGTTGTTTCTCGTCTGGTGTCATAAACCATAATGCATAGAAACTTGAAATTTGGTGGCAATCTTAATTATGTAATGTATTCTATTTGCACCTGATTTCATGTTTGACGTTGTTCTTATTTTGAAAAGATAAATCTGGTCAAAAAAGCTTTTGGATTAGACAACACATACTGAGAGATAGGAGATACTGCAACGCCTCATCATACAGAGCAGCAGAGCTTTATTTCAATTGACTGAGAAACTTGATAATATGCATACATTTTTGGTACTTTTCACAAAACAGCATGTAACGCTATTCAACGATTCCACGCTAACTGGTAGTCTACGAGTACAAAAACCAGAGTTTAAGAAATAATATAATTTAAAATGATATGTTAGTATACCATACTAACACACTAGTGACTTTTCATTCTTATTTATAAAAAAATCAACCGGTTTGTTTTGCCAGTAAAATTCATAAATCACTAGGTTTTAAAAATAGCTAAGGGTCAAGATTGTTTAACGCACAGACATTTTTACGCAGGCTGCTCAAAAGTATACAAGTAAGGAAAAGAATTTCTTTGAAAGCTTACAATTGTTTGAAATTTATAAAGTTAAATATTTTCTATGAATAATTTTCTACATTTTAATTAAATGAATAACTTAATCAAAATGATAAACGTTAGTTCTAAGCACAAATTATTAACCTAAAACTGATTCGTTTGTTTGTTCCCTTAGATGTTATTTAATAAAATAAAATTCATTATAATTTCAGATGAAGCTATAACTGTACAACATGAAAAACAACATTTTCAACTAAATTTGGTTTTTTGTTTCATTTAACATAGACATGTATCTATCTATCTATGACTTGTGCAAAAAAATGTAAGTATGTAAGTAGGATCGTGTTGTATAATAGTATAGATAAAACAAATTCATTGTATCACACATTTGCTGTATTTGGATAGTGAATTTGATAAAAATCATTAAACTACAAAAGTCGCCTTCAAATTAAGTTTTCATAATTATAATGTATTACTCCATTAAGTTAAAACTATACTTAGGAGGATTCTGGGACTCGAAATTTAGTAGACCTCAAAACTAGATTCAAGCGTTTGTGTTGTGGTTTATATTTTGGCTTAAATTCGTAATTTATATAATATACAGCCGAGAGCCGAGATGGCCCAGTGGTTAGAACGCCTGAATCTTTACTGATGATCGTGGGTTCAAGCCCGGGCAAGCACCGCTGAATTTTCATGTGCTTAATTTGTTTTTATAATTCATCTCATGCTTGACGGTTAAGGAAAACATCGTGAGAAAACCTGCATGTGTCTAATTTCACTGAAATTCTGCGACATGTGTATTCCACCAACCCGCATTGGAGCACCGTGGTGGAATAAGCTCCAACCCTTCTCAAAAAAGGAGAGGAGGCCTTAACCCAGCAGTGGGACATTTACAGGCTGTTACTGCACTATTAATGTTATATAATATTCATGGATTTCTACCTTTCTGTAATGTAATACTTGTTTTATGTTAAAAAATAACCTTTTAATATTTATTTGAAACTTAAAAGCTTATGGTTCATAAATGAGTGAAGATGAGATAAGTGCTCACTTACTTCTCCAGTAAATGAAGTAACTGCTGCCTCTTAAGTTATGAAATATTCACGTCGAATTTCTAAAAATTAGCACTAGCCTACTGAGTACATAGCAGTTAACACATAAAAATAACAGCTAATTACTTAAAAGTAAAAAGTACATAAAAGGTTTTTTTAAGAAAATAAAATAAATTGAGAACATTGTTTTTTTTTAAATAAAATAAAATATTTACATTTAATTGTATTTTAATTAAAACGTAAATTCATCAAAGTTTAAATTAAGAACACAAATTGCAATTGAGCGGTGAAATACTAGCAGCATTCTTGACACCATTCCATGCGGTTATGATTTGTAAAGTACCTTAATATTGTTAAGTTTGGTTCAGATATACTTATTTAATTCCTCAATGTAAATTATATTTCATTATAAATATTATAAGCAATTCAAAACAATTACAATAATACATAAAATTAACATCAAATAACTATTTTAATCGTTCTTTTTGATTATGATTGTCAATTTTTGAAAGACGGGCTCTTTTAATTTTTTGGAACTTATCAATCGAAAATAAAAACTAATCTCTAATCTACGATATTATTATATCGTATGTAAAACTTCGAATCGTTCCAAGCAATCAATTCAAATTATAATCCTAAAAATTCCACGGGCTAAAAAATTTATTTAAACAATTTTATACCATTTCATTTTATTTACAAAATAATAATATCAGGTTTTCGTCTTTTCACAGAAAACGTTAAGCTACCCAGTGGTCTGTGGAGTCTAAAAAACACCTATTTATCCGAGTTAATTAAGTTATACATCTTATTTGTGTAACATATTTAAGTAAATTCAAAGACTGATACTATTTCAAAAAAAATCAAAAATTAAATCATGGATAATAATAATTAATGTCGATAGAATTAATTTTATAATACAATTGGAATAAAGTCTTCTTGTGATAAAAAATATCAGTATATATATGTACATAAATATTTTACTATTTCAAAAAACTTTACATATATATATTATTGTTAATAGGAGAATGTGGCAACGCTTGAGGGAAAACGAATTGATGGACATCTGCAGTTTAGTAATGTTTTGACAGTTCAATTTCATTATTGGGTCGGTATATCGGTGAGTACCTATATATTTTCCATTTGTAATTTTTAGCTATTTTGAAGATCACCCCGGGTAATGTGTAATGTAATTTATGTGGTTTTAAAAAATCTCTGAATTTTTTTTTGACAGAATCCATGTTTTTTCAAACTTTTTACACAAATTCAATTAATAAACGTAAATTATTTTAGACTAAAGTGTAAGAGTACATAAATCCACGTTTACACTCCACAGCCCACCTACACGGCGCCCTTTTCTTGCTTTGAAAAATAGCCAATATCGATTACTTTCGTTATTTATAAAATATTATTAATAAAACAAAATTAATTTTAATGTGTTTTAAATATTATACGTGATATATTTATACGTTTAAATATTATCTCTCTTGCATTTAAAATACAGCCGAGCCAGGTAAAAGACATTATAATATTGATTTTTATGGAACATTTTTCTATGATTATTATTCTGTATAAAAATATTTTTTTAAACATTTGAAATCACAATATGTTCTAACAATATAGCATAATATGAGTTAGTCGCTATAAAGTACAAAATAGATTACAAGGCATTTCCTCAAATAAACGGGAGCTGAATATTTTAGCAGACCCTGAAGCCTTTGTCAAATTACAACGGTCACGGACGAAATGTTCATGAAACATATTACTGTCATTATTTAAGGAAAACCTGAAGTTCATAAGATTAACTATTACACTTTTTTGGCACAGTATCTACTATAGCTACATATAATTGCTTCGTTAGTCTAGTGGCTGAGTTCTGAGTTTAAATCCCAGGTCGGACCAATAAAAAGTTATTGGATTTTCCTGTCTAAAATTCTCAGAAGCAGCCCGGAGTCTGGAAGTAGGAAATGTGTACATTCGCGTGCCTCGAAAAGCACGAAGCCGTTGGTCCTGCGCCTGAACTCTTTCCGGTCGTGTTAGATAGCCGTCCCATCGGATTATGAAAGCTAGGGAATAGAGAGTGCACCATATGTTCGCGCACATACATTGTGTTATAATATGTCCTGCGCAGTTGGCTAATCTCTCTTGAGGTTGGCCGCCGTGGCCGAAAGTAATTAATAGTAAATCGGTACTTTTTAACTATAGGTTTTCTTTTAAAAATATGATCTTATTAAACATTTTTTGTGTAGTGATGACATCATCGTATCATTACATCTTTCAGGTATCTTAAATTATTTTAACTTCAGAATTAATAATAATTTTCCACGTGATTAAATATAAAAACAGAATGATAAATATACATGATATAATGAATGATATAATCAAATTATATTGCCATATTTACCAAAACGAAAGAATTGGAAATAAAAAAATATATGGATTGCAAAAGATGGCTACCCGAAATACCCTTCTGTAATATAATAAAACGAACATAAAAATGTCCACAAAACGACAAATTCAAACAATTCGTTGCTACAGAAAGTTTCGAATTGCCTTAGGGTACAATTTTGCATTTAGGGACTATAAAAATTGATGTTTGTTCATGCTGTATGAACAATATCTTACTTCCCATAAAACGTTTTATATCTGAATTTATAAAATCGTAGTGGAAAGTTACACACTACCTATTATTAAAATAATTTATATTGTAAATTTTATTACAGATATTAATTATTAAGAAACAATATAAAATGTGTCCATGATAGAATACTATAAAGTATATAAATCATATTCTATAGTACGAAATACTTAGTCATGTATTACATTATTCTTCTATGGTGTTATAAGATCAACAGAAATAAAATTTGGCAAATACGCTCCATATTAAACGGGTATCTTAAATAATAATTAAGAAAATTATCCTATAATGGTTGATCAGGTAGACCACCGTAGGTGGAAATGAAATAGTGCTCATAACTTTAAATAATAAGGCAGACTTTTATTTTTTAAATATTTTAAATTTATTAATATAAATCTTAAATACAGTATGTAAGAAAAACCCTGTCCGATCCGTGAAGTGGTTATTAGGTATCGTGAGTCGGTTATATTTATGTAAATTTCATGGTTCCGATAAAATTTATTAACAATTAATATTTCTAAAACATCTTATTTAATATTTAAAGCTAAAAACAAAATAATTCCGCAGTTTCCGCACCCTCTTACGATTAATGATACACCTTTACAGCAAAAACGAGTGAAAGTTATCTTGGCCTGAAAATAGATAGTGCTTTAACATGGATTGTACATACAGAATATAAAGAGAAAAATTTCGGGTCTAATTGGACAACTTCGTAACATAGTCAGATGTATTCCCTATAAATTACGTCATACAATCTACAATGCTTTAGTAAAACCCTATTTATTGTATTTAATTGAGATCTGGGGAGATGCTACGAAAACTAAATTATCAAACATACAAATTGCTCAAAATAAAATTATAAAAATGATTTTTAACTATCAGTTTTTAACATCTACAAATAAACTTTTGTTTTTCGTACTATTTGTAATTAAATTTTAACCGTGTAAATTTCGTAAGTATATGTTTAAAAATACCTGCCTATTAAATTATTTTTTATATATAATAGGAAGGCGGACGTACATATGGGCCACCTGATGGTAAGTGGTCACCAACGCCCTTAGACATTGGCACTGTAAGAAATGTTGACAATCGCTTACATTGCCAATGCGCCACCAACCTTGGAACCTAAGATTTTATGTCGCTTGTGCCTGTAATTACACTGGCTCACTCACCCTTCAAACCGGAACACAACACTACCAAGTACTGCTGTTTTGCGGTACAATATCTAACTAGCTAAAACATAGTACTTAAGAAGGAATGGCGAATTTAATTGTTCACATTATGTAACCTCTTTTCTCAAGTAAGTGACTATAATGTCTTATTGAGAATAAATGTATTTAAAACTAAATGTATGTTTTTAAAAACTTAGTAAAAAAATTACCCCGAATAAAATTTAAATTTAATTAAATGACGAAAATCACATCACAATAGCGCTCGCTAGGTACTTACCTATTGGATAGCAAAAACACGAGGTCATAACCTCAGTTGATCAGTTGTTGTTAACGTTTGGTTACAGTAGTAAAAAACTGAATTTTATGCAGCTGTGAAATAAGCTTTTTTTGATGTGTCCGAGTTGAGATCGTGTACTAAATCATTCGATAAGGACGACAATGCGATTTCTGTGGGAAACATGTTGTTCCATGTGTTTACCATCAATAGCGATAGAGGTCGGACACCGTTGACATAGTTAGCACGGACACGTTGTAGTACATTTGTGCCCCATTTTTATTCAGTAAAAGTCACTCCTACCCAGACACATTAACACACTGAAATACTCTTGATTAAAATACGACATATCGTGGAGCTTTGAAAACGCCGACACCTGCCTTTCGGCATGAACCCGTGTGTCGGCTTAACAAAGAGAAATTTGTGCGAACGAAAATAATAAAATATTGCAAGGTCGTGATAGTTTAAGGATAAGGTATCACATCACACTTATTAAGTGTGTTTTTATTTTAATTTTTCTTTATCTTTAATCTCTTATAACCTGTCTGGTTAATGTTATTTTATGTTTAATTAAGTCGTAGAAACTTTATTCTGTTATGACAAACAAATGTATTACTTATTAGTATAAAATTACTGTATATGTCCCTTAAAAAGTTCATAATTAAAGAAAATAAATAGCTGCGCGTTAGTGTCCCTGTGGCTCAGACCGCTTACTTAGAGTGAGCTATGTGATTTGTGGCTTTTTTATTTTAGTCGGCAAACAATATGCCGCACCGGTCGACGTTGAGCAGTAGTGACACGCCCTTGGTCGACAGAGCGTCACGGTAGTGTGCGCAAGCGATCCCGTGGCGCTCCTCGTTAAGACGGAAAGGGTACCGCTGATTTTTAGTGGGTATTCCGATGTTCGGTGCGCTCTCGGCGCCTTGGACACTGGCGAGCCCCCCATACGCTGTTCCCGTGGGGGAAAAGCGTAAAGGGTTTTTCCAGCAACAAAAAAAAGTGGTGACACGCAGACACCTTGCACGTGCCAGCAGCGTTTTAAAGGCACTCAAAGGAGCCGTCTAATAACTCTGATGATGTCACATTTAAAAAAATTTGTTCAATGTTGGATATTGGGGCACTAAAATGTGTATTTTAAATTACGACAACGTTTTATATTAATGAATATTTGTTTTTTAATATTATTTTTAGTAATGTCTATAACACACTATCACACACCTACACGCCCCTTTCGGATCAGTCAGGTGTTTTTATACGTTGTAAATATAAACCTATAGTATTAATACTTAACACATATATTACATAATATTATATTATGAAAATGTAAGTTTCGTTTGATTGCTTTTTCTGGACTCAGTAAGCAAAAACTGATATGGAAAAAACATATTATGTGTTTGTAGTTATAGGATAGACAAGCGATATAGTATGTTTATTCTATTTAAATATATCTGAAACTTTAATTGTAAATATAGTTGAAAAAAACTTCAGTTTTAAAGCAAATGCTAACAAAACTGTATAAAAGACTCAAAAAATTATTAAGTTCGACAGGCACATGATATACATATATATATATATGTGTGAATGAATTGATTCTTTTTTCTTTTTTGTGATATCCCTGCTGGCCTTTACGGCTTTGCTGGTGCAAGCTTTATGAGTGCAAGTACTACACTCCACCTTGTTCCAGCATTCTCGGGCTCCGAGTGACATTCATCCTCCTGAGTGTCTTTTATGAGATGTCGCACCTCGGCTCAGGACGTAATCGGTGGGGTAGGAAGTTCTGCCCTGGTTGCGTGACGTCACTTGTCGGCAACCTCGATTCCGCCGGCGAAAACGGTGAATGTTTATAATGCGTAGTTTTTTCCCCACGAAGACAGCTATTGTGATTGGATTGATGCTACACGGTCAAATTATTTATATTTATTGATATGTATAAACAAAAATATATTTATGTTGATTCTTTGTATACATACATATACAAAGAATCAACATAAATATATTTTTCACTGTCACATTAATATTGTCTTATTATTTTTTTAAAAAACGTCTATCTTTGTACAATACGATTTTTAGGAGGGCATTCTGTACGTCTAACTTTCTGGAATGAAATGGAATGAAAAAAAAATTAATGTTGAATAAAATATTTTTCTGTTGATCAATACTTTCTTAAATTCTTTTGTTATTAATTAATGTTGTTGAAACCTGTTACCGAAAACGAATAATGTTATAAAAATTTGATTTTGTAGATAGTTGTACATTTACTTAACAGGCAAACGTGCAACCAAGCAGAAAAGAAAGCCATTTCCTAAAAACGTGTTAAAAAACAAATCAAACAAACAAATACTTCTATAAAATATTACAAGACTTCAAATTTATCCATAGACCGTAGATACACAAAAGAATGTCTCCAATGATTTAAATATTCTTTTCCGCTCGCCGTCCTCACCATGTGACTAACTGATTTTATTCTACTTACAAGAGAATTAACAAAGCTCTCCACAAATGTGACTCTGCGCTTCTGTTTAATAAACGAAATTCATTGTAAAAGTATAATTATTCCGCTTTACACTATTGTTAGAAGTCTTCATTATATTTAAACTCAAATGAAGAAAATTATGAAACCTTGCTCTGAATAACACACGTCTGAAATAGGGATTTAAAAGGTTGGAAAAAGTTTTTTTCGAATGGTATATTTAGTACATATTTTTTTATATAGTTTCGTAATTTATTACCTCTGTAACCTTTTTTGTATATAGTCAATAACATGTTTTAATTACATTATTATTATGGTATTAACTAAGCCTAAAAATGATTTGAAAGTTAATATTAAAAAAACCCTTTCTAAGTACATTTACATTTATTTGCTCGTTCATCGCATCTTAATATGTAAGTATTTTTTAAGTATAACTGAAAACTATACGACCAAATAGACTAGTTATTAAACAAAATAACTGACCTTTTTCTATAAACATGACCATGACAATCAGTTCATATACCATTATGTATTTATATAAGCTAATGAGTTACAAGGTTCAAATATCTTGTATATATATGTATGTTCCAACTTTCATTGTAATCGGTATCGAAATATATTAATCTCAAACAAGCAAAAAACTAAAATTCTTTTCTAAGAGATATATTTTATTACATTTCACTTGTAAGGTAGAAGGAAACAAAAATATACATTTTTATTCCTTGAAAAGAAAACAGAAGTAGCACGAATACAAGAAACTGGAGCAAGGAGTTAGGACGAAAATATGAATATTCTGAAACCACTTGAAAGCGTTAAAACACTCCATTATCCTATCGCGCAGACTCATGAAGATATTGCGAGGTGCATAGTTGTGCAGAATTGTGAGGTTTTTTGTTTCCTAGACAAAGAAGCGCAATACTACGTAGACGGTCCTCACGAAACACAATACTTACTACTGTTGTCTCCAACAACAATTTAAGTGGGTGCTCGTTGGGCCCAATTTTACATGACGTGAAAGAAGTAAATTACTTTTTTTCGAAACCATAGGAATCAGGCTCGTTTTGCACAAGTAATAATAATAATAACACTAAAATGTACTAAAAATAATCAAGTTATATTTTATAATTGTTTTATCTAATATTAAAAACATTTTTAAACATCTTAATATTTGTTTTTTTTTTGTCTATCTATTAATCCTCACTGAATTAATAATTATTAATAACGATTACTATCTTTAACGATTACATTGCTTTTATTACACTAATTTATTACACTAAATTAAATTTATGGTTTATAATAGAATATTGGAAAGATCCTTTCGTACAGTGGGATTTAATTTGGAAAAAAATATTTAACTTATAATTAAGTTGCAACGTTGAGTAATCTATTACCAACATAATACAATCATTAATTTCATACTGCTGTCAAGCTTTGGAGGGAGAAGTTCGATCTTACTCATCATACTCCTTCGTTGTGGGCTGTGGATAAATTGTACGTAGATAAATGTGTGATCTGCAACATTTGCAGATTTCTCAACAATGTTTTTTTTAATAATTTTAAACACATATTAAACACATAAAAGATCATTGACTCTTGTATCTAGGATACATCTATCTACTGGACCATAAAATATAATCTCATAATATGATAGTGACATAACGTATCATATTATTGCCGATGACGATATCCGGTGAGTGAATTACGGTAATGCCATTTGATCGCATTCAAAGCAAACGACATGAGTTGCTATTTACTAATGCATTTATATATTTACTGCACTTACTAACTTTATGACAGTGGTGGTTCCATTGCCAAATAACAAAGTGACAGCGCAGCTTTTCCAGCAGATTTCGAGCGGGAAGCATTTTAGCAGCGATTGCGCTTTTAACGGACTGTAAAATTTCCATGTATGTAAATAAACATATTTCCGAAAAGTCAATTAAAATGTCTGTGAATCTGTTTATCTCTAAGTTTTTAGAAGACTATCAAATAAAAACAATAACAAATATGGTAATACAGTTTGCACTAATGTATTCCTTGGATATTCAAGTGACATTTTTCTTTAAATAATTTAACTTAAAATTATGGATTTTTAATTTATCAAAGTGTTATTAATTTTATTGACCTACTTATTAATTTTTATATCATAGGTATTTATGTTATTTTTTTTTTATCTTTACAAAAACATTATGCTTATTAAAATTAAATATATATATATTTTAAGATTATTTTTTTATATATATAATTAATATTAATTATTTATATATAATATTAAATTAGATCACTGCAAACAAAAATAAAAAAATACAGTTTAAGTATACCATAAATTTAATTAAACTTTTTTAAAATAAGTAATTATACTCTTTGTTAACTTTTGATTATATCAGACATATATGCATCGTAGATAATGTATTTCTAACTTTTTGGTGGTACCATAAGAATGCTCTGCAAAATTGCATAATTAAAAATACAAACATATTTTGAAGTTATTTTTTTATTTTTAGCTGACTTTAATGAAGATGTGCTATTTATAATAATTTATGCCATTTAAGCTGAATATATTTTTAAAATGTTATAAGTAAATAAACGTAACAGTTCTCTGTTGTTAGGATTCCAAGTTATAAAGAGTTGATAAAATGTACCTACCTACTTTTACTTACTACCTTTCCCGCTTTTTATACTTTTTTGTAGGGTTTTACGTAAGCTCATTAACAGGGTAGGTTAACCGAACCACTCATCATCATCATTATTATGTTCCAGTTTGAAAGGCTTTGGGGACATCCAGGGTTAAGGGAACTTTGTACCCCGAGAATCCACTAGGATTTGGAGGCCAGCAGAAGTGGGCCAACCGTCGGGGCGTCACGGTAGTAAGCGCAAGCGATCCCGTGACGCCCCTCGAAAAGGCGGGTACCTCTGGTTTTTTAGTGGGTATTCCGGCGCATTCTCAGCGTGAGTCCTACATACCCGACTTCAAGTGGAGAATACGCGAAAAGGCGTTTTTTCAGCGAAAAAAATAAGGCTCTGGGGACATAAAGTCTTAGTTACCAAAGTTGGCAAAGGATAGTTAGCACCACTTATCAGCAGGTGGCCCATTTGCCCATCACCTTTTTTATAAAAAAAAATATAAACTGTATTTTAAATCAAGATAGATTAATAATGTACATACATGTTATTAGATATTTTATGCATCCCTATACTTAATTTAAAAAGAGAATAGTTTTTAAAATCATTTTATTCAAGCAGTTCTACAGTGTGTAGGAAAACTACTAAGTATGAGTTAAAACGATTGTTTTACGACCTGCGACTGTGGAAAGTGAATGGTCCCTTTTCATGCTACATTATCCCTTTCAGGACTATGCGCAAGCTCGTTAAGCTAATGTTCTTCACGACAGTTGCCATACTTTAGCACCATAAAATAAAGATTCCTTGGACCATAAAAAATGTCTATTACAAAAGTTAGAATTAAACTATACTATTTGTGAAAATAAGAAGAAAAATTAAGGAAAGGTTTAATTTAGGTTGTTATGAAACATTTAACGAAAAGTAAACTAAGACAATAACAAGCAGCTACGTGTGACCACATACCATATACACGCGGTAAATTCAGTATTACAACGAGAACTAAATTAATTTAGCAACAACTACACTAACGTACATTCTTGTTGATGTCATTATAATTAAATTATATAATACTTTGAGATATTAAATTGTATAAATATATACTAATTTGTGAATATTACTTCAATAGCAACATAGACAAAGCCGTAATAAGATTTTTCTAGCTATTTTTGTTTATAATTAATAAAATTTGTACTTTTTTTATGCAACCTTTTTATCGAAAAACGAGCGATCATTTTATATCCAAGCTGTGTACCGGAATAGTCGCTTTTACAGTAACTAAATACATTGTGTTCAGATTTCAGCAATCCTCTTATTATACTATAATTTTGCATAAACATTAAACATTGTCCCACAAAAGATTTAAGCTGTGTAAACGGGTAACAGAAATTAGAAGTTTACAATTGTTCCTTGTGCTTTTAGTACATAGCATAATTACTGAAAACATAGTTTTACATTAATAAATATTACCGATAAGATTTTCATAAATAATAGATTACCGTATTTCTGAAAGCATATTTGTGTAATTAATTAAAGCCACAAGGGAAAAACATCTCATTGATATAATCTTGTTTGATGGATCACCTTAAAATTCTTACCGTGCCAATGTTTATGAGCAGAACACCTCTTAGGGTCTTAGGGTTTCCTATATATATATACCTCTTAGGGTCCTATTATATATCGCATTTTCACTTTTTACCTTTCTTTTATAAAACACCTCGAATGCGAAGCGATGTAGTCAGGTTCTGCTATTGCTAGAAGATAAAAGTCGCGACATTCAGCTTTAATTACTGTTATTTTAAAAAAATCACACGTGTTCATGATTTTTATAAACACGTGTGATTTTTGTTTGATGTGATTGATATAAAATCATGAACACGTGTATATATATATAATTTTGCGACAAAATATACTTACGATTTGTTTGGTTACTATCATTAGTCACAAGGAACTATAAATTTCGTTCGCTCCAATTATAGCGAGCAGGCGCAGAGCAGAAGAACATGAAAAAGAAATATCACTTCTGATTGCTGAGGCCCGCATTCCGCACGACTGCTTTGACAAATCAATGACAACAAGCGAAAATACGAAACATGAAAGTGAAATTGGAAATATCAATATGCTTAATATAAGATTTTTCATCATAAATTATTTTATAACACAATATTAACTTGTATTCAACAAGTTGTTAATTAAAATAAGTTTTGCATAAAATATGCTTCTATTCTTGATAGTTTTAAATTAAATTCTGTTTTACGTGTCATTTTCTGACAAAAGGAAACTAAATGAACCGGTAAGTAATTCTGCCGAAATGACCCAGTAGCAAAAATACATGAATCTGAACCGAATATAGCGTGTTCCAGGCAGGGATTTGTCAGGTGCCAATCTGAGTATATAATTCATCTCGTGCTCGGCGCTGAAGGAAAACAAACATTGAAGCAGCGTGATGGGATAAGCTCCGAAAACTCCCTCCGTAAGAGAGGGAAGCCTTCGCCCAGCAGTGAAATATTCACAGGCAAAGTACTTATTTACTAAGTACCTTTGTTTATCTGTTTGTTAACTTAACACCAATAAACTACTGTAACACTCGTAATGAAATTTTAAATAACTATAGTCTGTCACCTTGATAAGGAAATATACATTATAAACAAATAAACCCACTCTCGCATTTATAATATTAGTAAGGATTACGAGTTCTACAAAGAAAAAGCTAGATGCAGATGGTGTAGCGGAAATTAGCTAGCTGCTTATAAACATGTAAAAAAAATATTTAATTATATTTTGATCACTTTTAATTCCAACATTTAAGCCACAAACTACTATTAAAAATAGAATTACCTTCTTATTAGCCTGAATTGTCAGATATAAGGCAGAACTTACACGTTTGGGAGCAATCCCTTGTTAACTATAGCGAAAGTTTTCTTTGATATCGAAATATAAATTGTCGAATACAACAGCAGATCCTAAGGCAAAAGAAAGTTTTTTTTTGTAAAAATACAAAGAAAAGTCTAAAGGGAAAATACTTTGTAAGCGGCAAACACGGTCAGTTAGACATTCATGTTGTTAGTTCGTTAGATTGGTATTGATTTATGTGCGGCGAGTTGAACTTAAACTGGAAAAACAGAATTTTATACTATGTAACTGGAGTTTGTTAAATAAACAACAATTGAAACACGAATACAATTACAAAGAACATAAAACAAAAACTTGGGGACAATTCAAATCAAATGTTCTTTGTTCTTATCGAAAGGAAAGGCATGTCGATAGATTTTAAAATTGATAAAGGAAACTTGCCTTGTATTTAAAAAAAGAATAAAGTTGTTCTTAACTGTAAGCATTATTTGAAATTAGAATATATTTGCAAGAGGTTAACGTTTAAACAAATATCATATTTTATGATACAAAGTTCTCCTCTGTGACAAGTTTAGGTTCGTGCTTGTTTTCATGTTATGACGTCCGTTCTTTGTTTGTCAAAGAAAAATGTTCACTAGTCCTCTTACTGCTTATTTTTACAACCGGCCGTTGTTCTAATTTAAGAGAACTTGGTTTTATGTTAGTGGCACATATTTATGTATCTGTGGTAAGGGCCATTACCTTAACGAGCCAGTGAATAGTTCCGAAAGGAATAATGTAACAAGAAAAAGGTCCAGTAACTATATTTCACAAGCCGTAACAACATTTATTTCACACAACAGTATTGTAAATTTTCCCAGGATGTCTTATACTTTATGGTGTTTTCTTCACAAACTTAGCAACCTTACTTGGCAAACCTGTAAAGTAAATCTGTTTCAACATTTTATAAAAGAATCAATAATTCGTTTGCAGATTATACTTACCGCTTAGCAACCTTCGATTTGTTTTTAATAAGAATCTCATAAGTAAAACCCAAAAAATATATATTTGTATATGAATATATAAAATCTGACAAAAATACTTCATTGCTTGATTTCGTGTAGAAACTATCAAGTTAAATTTGTAGATTTTTTTTTTTCTTAACTGCTGAATTTCTTGTGGATTTTTCTCAGTAATTTCACATTGAAAACCAGTCGTTATGCTGGACGATCTAAAAGCTCTTGTAAAAAATATATTTATTCCATTAAATATATGATTATTGATTTGACGTTCAAAAGAAGAGACATAATATTGTTTTAGTAATCACTCGATAAAGGACGTTTGTAAGGCCGTTAACAGCTTAATTTACTTATGATATTATAACTAACCGCCAACTATCTCAAACATACGAGATAACTCAGTAAGCACATAAGACTTGATATCTATGTCTACAACAGATGTTTCTGTGAAGTTTCTCGCCTCAAATTGTATGTTATTTTAATAAACTGCGCAACCGCTTTTGCAAAATGTTGACATAAACTAATTAAGTCTGAAAATTTTTTTAAATGTATTTTTTTTACTACACAGTTAAAAAAATAATTTTATCCTTACAAATTATATAATTTTGCTTTCTGTACCTTATGATAATTTATTGACTAAGATCTTATAATATATTCATCAATTCTATCTAAGCTGTCGAGGGAATACAGCAGAAAGTTTTGGAATATGTATGTAAATTGTTATTATTAACTAAAGTAAGAATAATGCAGTGGTTCGTAACGCCAAACAATATACTGTGAAGTTACTACTAATGTCAGTGGGAATTGTGAATAAAAGTACACGTTAAAAATACGAAGAAAGGGCAAAGCTAAAAAAATAAATAATGAACACTTAAATATTGTTATGTAAGCATTTACAAATAAAATATAAAAATAAGAAATTTTTATATTTGAAAAAAATTTAAACAAGCTCTAATAAATTTTGTGTCGTGTAAAAATTTACAAACATGCTTTCACAATCGTTGCAATAATAACTGACTCACAGGCAACGCATTATATTATTATTTTCTTTTTTATACTTTAAGCCGTTTTAGAAAGAAATGTGACATTCCGAAATTCCTTATTTTTAAAAGCTTTGTTTAATATAGGAAGATGTAAAACAAGGCTTAAACATTTTTTTAAATTGCTATTTAAAGCGAGAGTGGCGATGAAATTGGGGTTTAAAATATTACTTATAACGTTCACTACAATGAAATCAAGATCTCAATTTATATTGAGATGGCTTATATTTCAACAACTACTTTAGCGTCATGAATTTGATTCCAACGATGACGTATCAATTATTGAGAACAAAGACCAAAGACATATATACAATCGGAGATTGTCAACTTGATTCATATCATAGGTGCTTTTGTGAGCACTGATACACTAAATCTGTGTGTTTGACATTGAAACAAAGGTTTCAAACTAGAATGTTGTTAGATGAGATATAAGCAATCACTTATATCCAAGGCCAACATATGTCACCCTTAAAGGCTTTTATTAAATTTATCAGTAAATGTTAAGAGACGCATCCATATATAATTAAAAAATATACGACTGCCTCGTTGGTCTAGGGGCTACATGTAAGGCCGCAGATCCAGAGTTGCTAGGTTCAAATCCTAAGACGGGCCAATAAAAAAATATTGAGGTTTTTCTGTCGAAAATTCTTAATAGCAGCTCGGAGTATGGAAGTTGGAAGTGTATACACACCCTTGCCTCGGAAAGCACATAAAGTCTTTGATCTTGCGCCTGAATTCTTCCCCATCGTGCCTGATTGCCGTACCATTGGATTATGAGAGTTAGGGAATAGAGAGTGCACCTGTGTTTGCGCACTTGTGCACTATAATATCTCCTCCGCAGTTGGCTAATCTCTGTTGAGATTGGCCAACCGTGGCCGAAATTGGTCTGAAGGACATATATACATATATAATGATAAGTTACGGAAATGTACTACTACTAGTTATAGTATTTACATTATGGAAAAAGATACATGGATATAATGATACTTTGTACGTATGGCTGATCAGTTTAATGAGTGAAGTAAATTGTCTTGTATCGTTTCGTAGACAAGAAATTCCCTAAGGCGCTGCCAAATTAGCCCTGTTCAGCCGAACGTATCATTTTTGATGAAATGAATACATTTATTGACTATATTCTTATATTCATAGTAAAATTATCGTAGCTCTTAGCCCAGCCGTGGGATACTTACAGATGCTACGTTACACTTTTTGCTGTAGTTCAATATACCATATTATTTAATACACTTGCCAGTGTATTAAATAATAGGGTATTATATACGACGTTTTCCCAAGCTCACATACGAATTGTTCAAAAACTCTAAATAAAAATGTAGTACATAAAAAATGCATTTTATATGCTAACAGATAATTAATTTTTGTTTATAATTCATATTGTACTTGATGGTAAAGGAGAAAAACGTGATGAAACTTACATGGATCTGATGACATTAAAATAGCGTTACATTGAAAAAGTAAATTAAAGTAACTGTAACTGTAAATGTCAACATATTTATACAACATTTTTTTAAACTGTAACGTGTATTCTTTTAAGCTTCACGCAAAGTGTAATCATGGTGGAATTCAGTGAAACTTTCTGTGTTCAAAAGCTTATGGTTAAGTTAAGAGTAGGCGGTGACGATAAATATACCCACAACAAGTGATGAATTCTTTTAATTACTTGTAGTCACGATCACGATCTATTCAATAAAAAAACAATTGCGAATATCGATTCACCATTGGCTAAGACGTCAAAGAATAAACGCAAAATATATACAAATATACGGGTAAAATGATTTTTATGTCAAATCAAAATAAACTTCATATAGTCTCTTTTATGCACGTATAAATCGCAATTTTTAATTATATTTGTAATTATAGTTAAACTAGCAGATATACGAAAATGACGTACGTGTGGTTTTCGCAACACAATATAATTACATAGTGGTAGCCCTTACCCTATCTTGGCTTGCATCGAGTTCGTAATCCGTTTGCTGGCACTTGCAACGTCATAGTTACAAAACATAATAAACTGAGTATTAAAAGAGCAAACTTCCAGTTCACAAACACATTTAAGCTAGTGGAGCCATCAGTTTGAAGTGTTATTTGGAGCAATGTTAAGTGCAACGAGGATGTGTTGTATTTAATTGCATTATTCGAGCGCATTAGCACATAGCTGTGCATCCTGTTTACTGTGACGGCGGTGACGACCCAATAAAACAGAGCTGCGGTCTCATTACAATACATTATATTCGATTTACTGTTAGAAACAACAACAACTAGTTACGTTCCAAAACTATCGCGAAATTGTCGTGAAACGATAATAAAACGTTTTCTTACTATTCAATCGACGAACATAAGAATATCGAGTTCACTACTCAGTTCAGTTCTTCAGTTCAGTACTTGTTCATATTTTTAAAGTAAAACCGTGAGTTCCTTATAATAACTCATGTTAAATCATAATTAACGTCTAACTATTATCATTATAGCTCTATTTCCATGCGTATCTAAAATGTATATCATTTATCAAAAATTGGTCACTTGGTCAACAAATTTAGCACATCGAAAGAAATTGATATTGTCCTTTGCCGTGTTATACCGCCAGCGTTGGCAAGCCTGAAGAGCACTCATGTTTTGCATACACTAATTTTGCACTATAATATGCCCGAAATTGTTCAGGAGGACATCACCATTAATTACTTTAAGATTTTGTAATCGAAACTCGAAAACGTATTATGTAATTTTTTTTTGCGTATCATACACATATCATTACTGGACTTGGATCCACTGAGCCATTT
Source organism: Nymphalis urticae (assembly GCA_905147175.2). Taxonomy (NCBI): domain Eukaryota; kingdom Metazoa; phylum Arthropoda; class Insecta; order Lepidoptera; family Nymphalidae; genus Nymphalis; species Nymphalis urticae. The sequence goes on along the minus strand of LR989987.1, from coordinate 7,799,193 downwards.
CCGCTTGAACGTAACAGACGTATATTAATAAAATTTTCATTAAATACAATCAATAGAATAGTATTATTATAATAATAAGAAAATTTTATTTACAAAGCCTTTTAATAAATCAAGACAATACGTTATTCTATACTAACAAATCCTCTAGTAATTGAGAAATCAATAAAATAAGCTAATCACCTAATGCTCACAACAAACATGCATTTAACCACACGATGGTCTTTTAAAAAAATAACTAGTTTTTATTTAAAGTTTTTTACTATATTAGCTGCATTAACAGATTGTATAAGTATAAATTTAATAATAAGTTGTATTAGTTGATAAGAATAAGTAATTCGTGTATAAGTTTAATAATAATACATGATTATTATAAATAATTTATAAGGTCGTTCGGTTTGATTTATATTTGTTTTTATAGAGTATTACTTACTTCCGCTAGGCCCGCACTCCGCGGAATCCTTCTGCGACATGCAGAAGAGAGCAAAAAGAGACCATCCTCTGGTGCCTCCCAACCCACGGAGTGTGCTCCGTTAAGGTGTGGTGGTGGAGCACACCAGTGGCCTGGCCACCAACTGCCCCTTCCTCGCTCGTCGCCAGATGCAAGTCCTTTTTCAGATATCGATAATAGATAAACCTCCGACAGCGGACGTAGTCCCTAAGCTCCAGGTTGCAACTATCTGGCACAGACCATAAAATTATTTCAGAAAAGTAAGCTATTTAATATCTCTTATCCACCCAAATATTTATTTAAAAATAAAATGTAAAATCGATCTACTCAAATATTACATTTAAATAGAAAATATACAAGTAAAAGAATGAGAAATAATAATAAATATTAACTTTCTCCTACGGTCAAAACAATATAATGTTGAAAGGAGCAATAATTAATTAGTAAGCTCCCTAACACAATTAACAAAAATTGCACGTGAGACTAGACTATATAAAATGTTTCATTTTTTGTATTTATTTCTTTTTTCCCATCAGACTTTTGCGTGCGTGCCTTTTTGATTTCTTTTTATACGTGTCTGATCTTTTATGGCTCCGTAACATTTTATAGTTAATCGTATATTTATTTTATTTTTTATGTTTTTATATAAATGCATTGTGGCAATACAATTTAAAAACTATCGTATTAACGAATACACAATTTGCTACATTGAAAACAGTAAAAACCGAATGATTTATTTTAGATAAACGTTAATCTCATTATAAATGATCATAGTTGAGTTTTCTTAAAAGAAATAAAGTTCTTTATACCTATTATTTAATTGAAATGACTGGAATCACTCGAGCGTTAATGAAAACTTGAAGTTTTACTGAAGGTATCACTTTATATATAATGGTGACTTCGTGTTATATACATTACTTAATTCATTGGTTTGATTATATTTACTTTTTGGAGTACATTAATGATAAAGTTTCGCCAGAGACATTAGTCGTTCTGAAACTATTTGTACGCTCATTAACGTAATGGACGCGCATTGAAGATAAATGTATATTTTTACTAAGAAAAAACCAATGTGTCTAAGTGTTTTTGGTTAAATTGGCAAACTCTGGCTGTGCATTTTTTTATCTTTTCTGTGATACCTAGAAGAAATATTATTAAAATTTATGTTTTAAAAAACTGCCTCGAGATAATAATTTACGATACAACGATGCATTGCCAAACATTTCTAGTTATAACTTAACTGTTATATATTTTTTTGAAAACCTCTAGGTAAAGTTATATGTATAAGTAATTTAAGTTACACAATACTATAACAATCTTGTTTATATGATTAACAAGGATTATATAGTATTGTTTAAAGGGGAGTTATAAAAAGTTAAATTTTATTACTTTTAAGCAAAATATTTAACTGCCAAACAGTAATACATAACATTGTTTTGTTTTGGTTTAAAGTTTATGCCTGTAGTTACACTGGTTTGCCAGTGTAGTGTAGTGTATAATGCACATTACAAATTTGTTCTTAAGGCGCTTTGACGATGTAATTAATGGTTAATATTTCTTACAGCGCCAATGAGCGATGCGTTCTGCGATGCGTTCTGCGATGAGTTCTTTTTTTTAAATCACATACATTTAATTAACCAACATGAATATAAAATACAATTCCAATAAATTCAATGCCCCTATAATAACCAAAATTTATAATTTCAGTACTTCGTAACAGAACGTTATACATATTCTTATTTTGTCATGCTTTATTATTCATTAAATGCTTTAACGCAAATGTAACAAATAATTAACTTACAGCCTGAAAAAATCACATAACTAGTAAATAACAATAACTCATGTCAATTTAAATACAGCCATCAGAACAAAATTAGAGACATAAGTCACCAGTTCATGCATAAGTGAACGCATGATAACTAACGCGTATTATTTATTGAGATTATTAAATATTATTGCAGTCATATAAGTATTTTCATATAATTAATAATAAGAATATCACGGAGTCTTAAAATATAATTCAATAAATGTGTTATGTAAAACAGAAAAAGTTAAATAGCCAAATTATTTAAAGAAAGAAAAAAAATATGTATATGCTAATAAAATATATTTATAATTCATCATTAATTTCTCAGAAATCATTACATAGCTTTGTATAACTAGTAACTCTTGAAATTATTCTCGAATAAATAATTGTAATAATAAGAGCAATTTACGATATATTTGTAACGAGTTTTCTAATGTTAGTGAAAAGCAAAGCTTTTGCTAGTGCCAAAATGAATGGCAGCTAGTCTCAAGAAGATACAAATGTTTTTACCGGTGATAAGGTTTTACACAGGTCCACTAATGTGGGTATCACATCATCATCATCATATTCAGCCCATATTAATCCAGCTTCTGGGCATAGGCCTTCTTATCAGCGCGTCAATGCTCCCGGTCCTGTGCTAATCGGAGCCATTGAGTACCTGCCATTTTCTAATTTCGTCTAACCATCGGGCGAGTGATATGCTTACAAGCAATTTCGATTCTCTAGGCTACCACTCCGTGACGACTTTACTCCAGCTTCGGTCTTCCCGTCCCGTAAATTTGTAATTATAGATAAGAAACTTCCATAATCTTTTGATTAAAAATACGAAGATTTGAAAAAATACGAAAATATGAAGATTGGTACGAAGTGACAAATGGACTAAAAATTTATAAGTGAATTTCGTTATATTATTTGATTGGTAAAGTCACGATATATAAACACAATCTTTACCAAAACAATGTTGCTGATGACAAGCTATTGTAGTAATAAATATAACAATTTTATCTAACATGTTATTTTGTACAAATCTATGTTCTGTTAATTCAATTAATATTAGTTACATAAATTGCTTATGACAAAGTTTATTGTTGATTAAAACGGCCTCAACATGCTTTGAACATATCTCTCTAAATCTCTAAATAAATATTATAAAGATATTACTAAAATATCTGAAACTGCTGCGTAATACGCCTGAAATTTGATTTCCTGTACCTCTCTAACAAACCCGTTTTACCAGTTTATTATACTTTCTTAAGTCCTCGGGTAGAAAAGTTCAAAGGGCTTGTTAGGTGAATTAATTTCATAAAGAGCTATGTACAAAAATTTGATGAAATTAAATGAAATATATATATATATATATATATATATATATATATATATATATATATATATATCTCATTGAATATGCATGACCGGTGGGGTTATGCTACAACAAGGGTTCGTCTGCGTTTCTACTAATTTTAATGAATAGTTTGGCACTTGGAGTACCATAGAATTAGCAATACAAAAGGTCATATCCCAAGATCCATCATTTCATTACAAATACTTCATATGTTATCCACAAAACATCCTTGTGAAAACAAAAGATAAATGAAACGAAATAAGATTAATTTGACATTGTTAATATGTCATTTTAGGTACATATGAAATTGGCGTTTTGTACGGGAGGAATATAAAGTTATTTATTTTTTTGTAAAATATATTTAATTAATCAAAGTATGCACCGTTGTTATCTATGTACTTTTGCGATCTCATAGGTAGTTCATTGATTCCTTTACTAAAAAAACCATAGGGGCGAGAATCAATAAACTCTTTGAAGGCGGTTTAGACTGCCGCATCGGAGTTGAATTTTTTTCCTTGTAAGACGTTGCCCAAATTCCGGAAAAAATAGTAATCTGTTTGAGCAAGGTCCGGGGAGTACGGTGGATGTCGCAGACATTCCAATTGTAGCTCATCTAACTTAGTGGTTGTTTGTTGTGCAGTGTGTGGACGTGAAGCAGCAGTGGCCTAGAGCGATTGACCGATCTCGGTTGTTTAGCAGCTAGTTCTTTCTTCATGGTTTGCAGTTGCTGACAATTGATATCTGCCGTAATCATTTAGCCAGATTTTAGAAAGCTGTAGTCAACGACACCGGCGCTAGTCCACCAAACACTCACAAGTAACTTTTTCTGAGTCAATTTTCGTTTAGGGCAGGATTTGGCTGGGTCTCCAGGGTTCAACCATTGCGACGATGGCTTCTGATTATCGTACAATATCCACTTTTCATCACAAGTAACGATTCGATTTAAAATCCCTTCATTATTGTGTCAGTTGAGCAAAGTAACACAGCAGTCGACGCGTGTTTGCAAGTTCGATTCACTCAATTCATGAGGTACCCATCGTTCAAGTTTTTTTACTTTCCCGATTTGCTTCAAGTGGATTAATACAGTTTTATTACTTACCCCGAAGCCTGAAGATATCTCTGAAGTACTTTGTGATGGATCCGCATCCACAATAGCCTTTAATTCTTAATTTTCCACTTTGTTCTCCGGCGGTCCACGGGGTCGGTTCTGAAGGTCAACATTTCCAAAACGAAAACTTTGAAACCAAAAACGTACCGTGCTTTCTTTTGCGACACCAGCGCCGTACACATAATTAATTCTTCAAGCTGTTTCTGCAGCACTGGTGCCACGGTAGAACTCGTAACCGTAAATATACCGATATTTCATGTTTTCCATTGTGCGCTAATAAGCGACGCCAAAGAAAAAAATAATGAGGAAAAAACAAATAAATGACTGTTTTCAAAAATGAATTTATAAGTTTTAATTTGGAATTCTTAACCGAAGAGGAGATATTTCAGATCAAAGTGGTCAGTAGGACAAAACGCTAATTTCATATACGGACATACATAATTTCATGTAAGGACCTAATATTATGTGGATCTTCCATAAAAGCATATTTTCGGACGATTACTACTAATGTCCTTCGCTTTTTGATATCTCTTAATATCTGATAAAGAGTACAGTTTTATTTAACCTATAAATTAAGCAGATAATTGTTTACTTATAACATTTCCTCTTAGCCACAATGATTGTATGCTTTTGAAAACAAAGTCGTTGTATCGCATCTAATAAATATATATTCTGTAGCTTTTATTACACAACACTTTAAATTATAGTTTTAATGCTATGTCAATTAAAACCAAAGCATACTTCATTCAAGTAAGATCTTGAACGCACTTTCATTCAAAAATAAAATGAATTTTAGGATAGATAAGGTTTGGAATGTAGATTCTAATAAGAAGAACATTTAAAAAATCAGTATATAATATATTCGCTCAAATGAAAATAAACATAAATAACCTGTTTAAAAATTAACTAATACTAACTCCACGCTTGTCATCATCATCTCCACGCTTGTCACAATCATCTATGTCATCTTATATTACATAAGTGTATGCGATTATTACATAGTCAGTTCAAATAGACTAATATTAAATATATTTGTTACTCTCAGGTGTCTTTCTCCCAGAATAATCTGAAGCTTTTGTGAAACACTATCAAAAGCTTTACGGGCTGAAATCAAGTAAGCCGTTTCTTTTGTTATATCACGCTATTGTCTATTTAAGTGTAAAAATTGTCCTGTCCGCGTTGAATGCCTAGAACCCATTTTTGCAAGTCCCTATTTTGATATTAATATTACACTTTTTGTTTTTATCGTTTTAATATTGAATTTATTTATAATAAAAATTTAAATATCTTTTTTTATTTATATCACGTTATATTTCTGTTTTGAATTTTAGGTAGGAATTCAAAAGAGGATTATAATTAAATCTATCTTTACTTAAAAATATGTACCAGCGTCGACATCTCACGTCTTAAAGTTGCCCTTGCCATGTCTATTTAAGAAACCGGTTTTAATGTGCTATTTTTTAGTTAATAATTAATTATAATTTGTATTTTTCTATTATTATAAAAGTTAAAATTGAAATGAAATATGCATGAAAATATCTATAACACTATAGTATATTATCATACTATAATAATTGGTATTATTAAGATAACACAACTGAGATAAAAAGCAAACAAAATTAAATTCACAATGTTTAAAAAGACAACACAATTAAACTCAACAAGGACCATGAAAACTGTTAAAAAAATGTTATTATCGTAAAATAACCTTTTTGTTTGGAGCCTGAAGCACTTGATAATGACATTGAGGAGTAAGTGGTTGTAAGTTTTTAACTTAATATTATTTGTAAGTGTGATTATGTCTAAAACAGTTATATTTATGGATGCCCAAAAATATTCTGCTTTTAAAGTAATTAAATTATCTAGTAGCAATGCATATAAGTAGCTTTATTCTATCGTATTTTACCAGGCAGTACGAAAACAAAGACTTATAAAAAGATATATTGTTAAAGAAACTGAAATCAATAAATAGAAAAATAAAAATGAAACCAAGAGGGAGAGTAATTTAAAAAATGGATTTTACCATTTATCAACGTCACTTTTTAGTCTTGACGTAGGAACGTTCTTCTGATTTGTCGTATCGCGACAGCATAATCGAAAAGGCTGTAAAAGCTTATTTAGCACATACGTTGTATGTTCAAAAGCATATACAATTAAAATAGAACTGTCACGAGATTGTCTCGGCATTTGAAACCAATCTATATCTATACTAATATTATAAAGAGATAATATTTTATTTGTATGTTTGTTTGTAATGGATGAACACAACAACTACTAAACCGTTCTTAAAAAATCTTTCACCTACAAAAAACTATATTATCAGTTAATAAAATATAGTCTATTTTATTTAAAAAAATACTACGAAAATTGCAATAATGTAACACAAGGTATCAAAAATTTTCCTATAAAATATCTAATAAATTAGATAATTATTGCCCAACTAAAACGAAGTTGGGGCGAGCGGCTAGTTTAAAATAAGTATACACGAACAAATATTATATACAACACGTGTAATTTTCCTCACAATATTTTCCTTTATTGCCGAGCACGAGATGATTAAAATGAGCACATGAAAACACAATAATGCTTTCTATTTAACCCCGCGATTTTAAGGTTGAGATTGCCATGCCCGCATATCTACTGGGATGACATCGTCTCACAGCTTCGACCTATCACGGCTATCCTTTGATCGGAGATAGCATTTCTTATACGCCATAGCAACTAAACCTTAATTTTATCTTTTATAAAAACATATCGGTTGGTTGCTGTTACAATTTAATATATTAACTTACGAAGCTGAATATCACTAATAAGGACATAAATATCAATGTAAGGAATAAAAAAAATCTTGGCACATTGAAGGAATATCCGAAGTGAAAATATATGAAAATTAAAAGATTCAGAAATGTAATATCTCAATGACGCGAAAGAATTCGTGTACATAAGCTCATGTTTTACATATAACAATATTTAATGCACCAATTTCAAAAATTCCCCACTAGACATTAATAAGTAAAAAGTATGAGCAACCATTTTAAATCTTTCTATTTTATTATATCAGATCCAATACCGCAGACACCCACTTAAGATTTTCTAAAATTAATTACATTAAAATGAATCAAGATAATCAAAGTCGATTTTCTTTTCTTATTTCAATAGGTATTTTGCTGAATTTCATTTCATTAGTATTACTGGATGAATTATAACCATTACATGAGAAGGTGCGAGCTTTCAGACAATGGAATCTTTGTAACAATGGTGGTTATGCTGTATTCAATTTCTGGTTTTATTCTTGAGATTATTATCTACATATCTTGAAATGTAAAATGACACCATTATTTTCTTTTGTTGTTTAAATATGAGTAAAAATAAATAATAGCAGCCCTGAAGAAATATAAAACTTGTAATGTTTAGTATATACAATGTAGATAAAATTTATTCGTTTCTTTCAATTTTCTTATTTTATAGACGAAACCTATCAACGCCGGATCGTATTGTCTTATTTATTATAATAAACTAAGTTTAATCGATATTCTCAAAAAACATAAATATAATATAATATATAATAAATAGAAAAAAGGAAAGTTCCGGATTCAGGAAATAAGAAAAAAAACGAACTAGACAACGCTATACATTATATGTCTACAAAAACTTCAATGTAATAACATCGGAAAATTGTGCCAACCCAATATTTTTGTATGTTTTATCCGTGCAGTGACGGAGAAAGAATACATTTCACTGCCCCTTTCCCATGGGTGTCGTAAGAGGCGACTAAGGGATATCTGAGCGACCATCTGCTCATCTGGTGGTAGGATGATAAACATCCGCCTGGCTTGTTACCACCGTACGCATGGTGAAAATCTCGTGAAGTGGCTTGCAGCCGCGTTTCGAGGTCAGCCAGCGCACAGCCAGTGCCCGAGCGAGCATTGCCGCGATGGGTGTTGGTCCAGTGGAGACGGCTGCTGAACCAATGCCGGGGGAAACTGTATTGCCCTGCCGGACAGGGAGACCCGAAGAAACGGCTATTCCGCTGGCCACCCGTGGCATAGTACAGGGGCCCGAGCGTGCCTAACCAGCACGCGAGGCTGCCCCACCAGGCCACGCATAATCTCGGGGTGGACCGTCGTGCCGGTTGGTGACCGGAAGGTGGGGTCCCGGCGGCCACTTCCGGGGGGGTTCGGGGGCCCTTCCGTCCGGCAGGTCACTGTAGTTTCCCTTTTGGCAACCACTTGGGGAAACACGCCTCCACACTTTGCCCATCCCTATCGTGGCAAAACGTCGCTCGATTCACGTCTCTTTTCCAATCTTTTTTCCCATATGGTAGCGCATCAAAGCAGGAATAACGGTCGTACAGCGGTGCACACCTCCACCATACCCACGCTGTTTGAGGACGAGTTCACTAACATCCGTGGACTCCACGCTAACCTCAACGCTGTCCACCACCATCTCGAGACAGCATGGCCAGCAATGTTGTTTCTAACGGAGACACAAATACTCCGTCCTGCCGATACCAGCTACCTTAATTATCCCGGCTACATGCTTGAAGAATCCTTCAAAGCGAAAGCCGGAGTATGCTTGTTCGTCAGGACGGACTGACTGACGGACCCCTCCTTCTCCATGTTGGTGGTACGTGTGAATCTGGTTCGTCAGAGTCGGTTCAACGTGTGCCTCTACAGATCCCACAATGGTGACTTGGAGACAAGCCGATTATTTAACCATCTAAGTCGGGTGGCAGATGCTGCGCAAAAGCAGTTTCCTAACGCGGAATTGGTGTTTTTGGGGGATTTTAATGCTCACCATGAATCATGGTTGAAATCCCTCAAAACTGGCCATGCTGGAAGGACTGCTCATGCTTTTGCTCTCACACATGACTTGACCCAACTGGTTGATCAGCCCACCAGGATCCCAGACATTGATGGGCAAGCGCTTTCTCTACTGGACCTTCTGCTAGTGCCGCTGCTGTTGCTGGCGAGATCATGTTGGGAATGGAATACTACATTCCTAGCTCAGATCTCGACAGTAGGGGTGCGCGTAACCGTCGGTTCACTCGCGAATGTGCCGACGCTGTATCATCTAAGCAGGCGGCATATCGCGAGTGGATCAATAGCTGCATTAGCGGGGCATCTAACATTGACTCACTGAAAGCAAATCTACAATAAAAACTCCAAGTCCTGTAGGAAGGCTTACACGAGAGCGGATGCACAGCGCATTGTACAGATTGGTCATGACCTTATTTCACATCCTAGGGGCTCCCGTAGCTTCTGGCGTCTGACCAAGTCTGTGCAAAACAATTTCTGCCAACCTTCGCTGCCACCGCTCAGAAGTCCAGACGGATCACTGGCTCACAGTCCGCAAGAGAAAGCTGATCTCCTGGCTAAACTCTTTGCCGACAACTCCGTCATCGATGATTGTAGTGCTCTGCCACCAGTAATACCTTCTTGTGGCCACACGATGCCTGGCATCAAAATCAGGCTGCGTGATGTGCGTGCGGTGCTGCAATCACTTGATGTACGGAAAGCTAGCGGTCCCGATGGAATACCAGCTATAGTGCTGAAGAATTGCGCGGCGGAGCTGTCTCCCGTGTTAACGCGTCTGTTCCAACTTTCTCTTTCTTCGGGATGTGTGCCGGAGGCTTGGAGAAGAGCTAATGTACAAGCGGTTCCCAAAAAAGGGGATCGGTCTGACCCGGCAAATTATCGGCCAATAGCTATCACCTCAGTACTTTGTAAGGTGATGGAACGGATTCTTAACAACCAACTGATCCATTACCTAGAAGATCACTGTCTGATTAATGATCGTCAGTACGGATTTCGACCAAAACGGTCTACAGGAAACTATGACAGACGTCAGCCAAACAGTAAACATAGTCTCCGTAACAATTTATTTCTTAAAAAAGTATTTGTTATTAATCCCGTATATAAACCGTGGTGAATTGTGTGTTATAAGTCAATAACTAAGTACAAGTGTTATACACTGAAATAACTAAGTGAATTTACAGTTATTGGAACAAAAATAATCAGTGTTAATAATCGCTTTAATTCATTAAATACAACGTAAAATCGTATTAAAAAACACAGTGTTATATTACATTTACATAGGAATCAAGTGAAACTTATTATATACACGGAAAACAACACGTTTTAAGTGCTAAATTTTTATAACCTTTAATGTGACAATAAGCTGCCCGATTCGAATTCAAATTGTATCAACGATTTCTACCACTAAAGTATGGTACCTTATTTTCACCTACATAGTTAATTGAACATTTGGTCTAGTGGATACACTGGAAGAAACGAATGCAAAATCACTGGTAGTTCTGAGTTCGAACCCCGCTAAAACTGAAATAAAATATTCAAATAATTTTTAACTAAGTTTTTAAGAAAGTAAACTTCGGATCTAAAATGTCAAATAATAAAAATACTATCATCTGCGCAGCTTGTCCCAACAGTGTCAAAGGTCGAGATTACCTCGTTTGCTCAAAGTGCAAGCAATACTTCGACTTACTGTGTGCTAACGTATCCGATCACAAATTTACTTCAATGTCAAAAGAAAACAAGAGCTCTTGGATGTGCCACGGATGTCGTTGTAAACAACCTAAAAGTGACAACACAATTACACCTATTCGACCAACGGGTTCGGTACCACAATCATTAAACATTCACTTCGAAGACAACAAGGAAACAGACAATGAACAGAGTAATAACGTCACAATGCGAAAAAAAAGTAAAGATACTTTATTACAATCGAATTCTCCAACTAAGGAGTACCCAGACATGTTACAAATTAAACGCATCATCCAAAATACAGTAAAAGAGTCTGTTGAATCAGCTGTTTCCACTTTCTTTTCCAAAGAATTCGAGCTTATAAAAATGAACTGAAAAAACTTAATGAACTAAAAGAATCCGTAGAGTATCTGAGTTTCGAATACGACCGAGTTAAGGCCGATTTGGCAGTTTCCGAGGAAAAAATTAAGTCTCTTGCAAAAGACAACAGTACTCTAAATCAAACTGTTGAATCTTTATCTGCTCGACTAAATCTTATTGAACAACATTCGCGTGAAAACAACCTGGAAATCAGCGGTATTCCAGAGAATCGATCTGAAAATTTATACTCAGTTATTAATCAACTCGGAAATACCGTCTCACTGCCTATTCCCGAGACCGATATATTGTCTTGCACAAGGGTACGGAAAATGGATGAAACCAATAACAGACCCCGGTCGGTAATTGTCAAACTGCGTAATACAAAAGTCAGAGACAGTATCATCGCTGCAGTATCCAAGTTCAATAAGAAGAGACAAACCGAAAGATTGAATTCAGGCGATCTGGGGTACGGCGGTAACAAGTCGAATATATATGTCTCCGAACATCTTTCCCCCTTTTACAAAGCATTACATGCACGCACCAGGATCGTTGCAAAAGAAAAAGGAATAAGATACGTATGGATTCGCAATGGTCGGATATTCGTTAGGAAAAATGATCAGTCACCTGCTAAACAAATCAAAAGCTACAATTCTTTGAACAATCTTTAAAATGAGAATCTCTTATTTACTATTAGTCCGTAGATAGTTAACAAAATTCAAGGTTTACTATCAGAATTTTCGTGGAATGAAAACTAAATTACATAAAATACAAATGGCAACATTACTAACTACCTATGAGATGATTGTTGCAACCGAAACATGGCTGGATGACACTGTTGCGGACGGGGAATTGTTCACGGATAAATACACCATCTACAGAAGAGATCGTCAGTCAACCTCCTCTCAACGCAAGACTGGTGGTGGAGTACTTATTGCAGTATCTAAATCTATATAATCTAGATGAATTGAAAATTTGGAAAGTAACGGTGAAGATCTATGGATTTCTGTAAAAGTATCCGAAAATGGAGTTTCTACGAACATTTTATTTTGTGCAGTGTATATTCCTCCGCCTGTCTCGTTGGAAAGTTTAAACCTCATTTTGGACAATATAAGTGTTGTAATGCAATCTAACCCTGGTAAAGTTGTAGTTTTGGGGGATTTTAATTTGGGTTTTTTAAATTGGCGGCTGGACGAAATCGAGGATCTGTTAAAACCCGACCATACCGATAATATTTTGGGATTCCCTTCTGCCGATTTTTTGTCACTCAATTCACTAACACAATACAACAAAATTAAGAATCACAATCAACGTATACTAGATTTGGTCATGAATAATTTTAACAATTTAACAGTAATTGAAGCTTGCGAATTATTAAGTAACGTTGATCCTCACCATCCAGCACTAGAAATATCTTTGCGAATTAATGCCGATAAATTTTTATACAATAAAATATTTGCTACATATTTATTTAGAAAGGCAGACTACGACGCGGTAAACAGATGTTTAGGAGAGTTTGATTGGTACTCCGAATTAGGGAGTTGCGGGAATGTCGATGCTATGGTAGAAAAATTGTATAATATCTTGTACGCTATAATTGATTCTCATGTTCCAAAAATCAAGCCAAAAGCATTTAAATATCCTGTCTGGTTCACATCTTCTCTGATAAAATTAATTAACGAAAAGGAGAAAGTTAGGAAACTGTGCAAACGTTATAAGAATCCTAGAGATATATTAGAGTTAGCAAGAAGCTGTAGGCGCGTCGAGAATCTACTTGAATTATGTTACAGCCGTTACATTTCCGGAGTCGAGGATTCAATCTTTCGTGATCCCTTAAAATTTTGGCGTTTTGTAAAAAACGGCGTGGAGCTAAATCCGAGGTCCCATCTGAAATGTCACTAGGTAACACCACAGCCCATTCTGGTCAAGCGATTTGTAATCTTTTCGCACAGAACTTTGCGTCCTCATATTCTTCTTTGCAGCCTTGTGTAGAACTCGTAGAGGAAAGTCCGGACTTTTATTCTCAAATGTCTCTCGCTCACGTCACACTAAATGAACGTACTATATCGAAGGCATTACGTTCAATAAATCCAAGCAAGTCAGCTGGTCCTGATGGCATTCCTCCTCTTTTTTTCAGAAAAACGTGTAAATTACTCGCACTCCCATTAAAAATTATTTATAACACATCTCTTCAGACTTCAACTTTTCCTACGAAGTGGAAGGAAGCTAATATTTTACCAATTCATAAAAAGAAATCAAAGAGCGATGTAAGAAACTACCGACCGATTTCAATGTTAAACGTATTATCCAAAACCTTTGAAAGTATAATTACGCCAATTTTGTCCCAATATATCAATACCATGATTACAAGTGATCAGCATGGATTTTGCCAGCGTAAGTCAACCACTACAAATCTCACAACTTACATACATTACATTTCTGGGTGCATAGACAACAAACAACAGGTTGACTCAATCTATACCGACTTCAGTAGCGCGTTCGACAAAGTTAATCATAAAATCTTAATCTACAAGCTTAGGTTATACGGCATTCATGACCCCCTGCTATTTTGGTTCCGATCGTACTTATCTGATCGAGTACAGAGAGTTACACTCGGTGGTTACAAATCTCACGAGTTTATTGCGACCTCTGGTGTTCCACAGGGATCACACCTAGGCCCAATATTATTTATCATCTTTATCAATGACATTGCACACTGTATCAAGAACAGCAAATGTTCTATCTTTGCTGATGATTTAAAGATTTACCGCTCTATAACATCCATGAATGATTGCAAATTGCTCCAAGACGATCTAAACTCCATACAAAAATGGTGTGATTTGAATGGAATGGAACTAAATGTCGATAAGTGCCAGTTTATTAAGTTTACGCGAAATAAAAACATAATAAGACATCAGTATAGCTTACAGGGCAAACCGCTCGGGGAAGTTTCGGTTGTTCGTGATTTAGGTGTTATGATCGACGCCAAACTTAAATTTAACACTCACATAAATCATATTGCCACGAAGGCCTGGAAAAGCTTCGGTTTTGTCAGACGTAACTGCAATGATTTTAAGAGACCGGCAACTATCATAACTTTGTACAATTCGTTTATACGTAGCGCTTTAGAATATGCGGTTGTAGTATGGAATCCGCATTATAAGATTTACATTGAAAGGTTAGAACGCATACAACACAAATTTACAAAATTACTGGCTAGTAGAAGTAACAGTTGCCCTTATAAGGCCGACTATGAATCACGTTTAAAATATTTTGGACTGTGCACTCTAGAAAAACGCCGCGAAATTGCCTCTCTAATTACTCTCTATAAATTATTGAATAACCACTTGGATTCAACAGATCTACTACAAAATATTAACATAGCAGTGCCACGAACTGCACCTAGACAACCTCTAAAAAAAATTTTCTCCTCTCGAACTTCCAAATCAAATATAGGTAAATACTCTCCACTCAACCACCTCATAAACTTATATAATAAAGTCAACAGTGATGGCATTGACATTTTTCACGACTCACAACCTCTTTTTCGCAAAAAATTAACGCTGGGAGCTTTATTGTGATTGTGATATCTTTACTGTTATATTTAGTTTGTTATATTCTACTTAATATTAGAACTTTGTAAATTACGGTATTATCTCTAAAAATCTTATATTATCATTGTTTGTAATTATTGTTAGTTATTTTTATTTTTTTTACTTCATTTTTTTTATTTTTTTTGCTAATTGTTTGAATGTCAAATAATTAATAAGCGTGTTATATTGCAGTCTGTAGTATTTATTAAATAGAGTATTGTTAAAAAATTGTTATTGGAGGCTAACGTAACTATTAATGCTGTATATACCTATTAAGTGTTTGAAATTGTATCTGTCATTTTATCGTATTCTTGTTTTAAATGCCATATTTCAAATACTGTGGTGTATCGATTAAATAAATAAATAAATAAATACAGGTGATCTTCTAGCGTACGCTAGAAGCTTATAGATTGATAATAGCTATCACCTCTGGGGTGAAGCTATCGACAAGCATGGGGAATCGTTGGCTGTCAGCCTCGATATCTCCAAGGCTTTCGACAGGGTCTGGCACAGAAGTCTACTCTCCAAGCTGCTGGCATATGGTCTGCCTGCTCAGCTTTGCACCTGGATTGCCAGCTTCCTACACAAGCGCAGCCTTCGTGTTGTAGTTGATGGTTGCGCTTCACAATTCTATGTAGTGAATGCTGGGGTCCCCCAGGGATCTGTGCTATCTCCCACTCTGTTTCTTTTGCATATCAATGATATGCTCTCTCTCAGGAACATTCATTGCTATGCAGACGATAGTACAGTGCATGGCAGATACCACGGACTCGCAGTGGCTGGGCGAGCGGAAATTAAGGAGAGGCGGGAGGATCTTGTCATTAAACTCAATAGGACGTTAGAGCTTATCGCCAAATGGGGCTCAGATAATCTTGTTGAGTTTAATGCCAAAAAAACACAGGTATGCGCTCTCACAGCAAAAAAGTCACCATTTTCCCCTCTTCCCTCCCTCTGTGGCACTCCGCTAGTGATACAAAGCAAAATCGCCATGCTGGGGATGGACGTTCGCTGCGACCTTAGTCCAAGGGATTACATCGAGGCTGTGATAAAAACAGCTTCACGGAAACTCGGAGATCTGAACAAGGTGCGGCGTTTTTTCACGCCACAACAACTGTGCCTGCTGTACAAAACACAGGTACGGTCTTGCGTTGAATATTGCTCGCACCTTTGGGATGGCTCCGCTAAGTACCTACTTGAGACCTTGGACCGGTTGCAGCGACGTGCGGTTCGCATTATTGGCGACGTAAAGGTCACTAACACCCTCGAACCTTTACAATTGCGTCGAGAGATAGCAGCGCTGAGCGCTTTCTATCGACTGTATCACGGCGAGTGTTCCGAGGAATTATTCTCCCTAATTCCTGCTTCCCCCTTCCTTCACAAGTCTACGCGTGCTGGCTCTCGATGTCACCGACTAACAGTGACATCAATTCCATCGCGCACAAAGAAATTTGGCAACTCCTTTCTTTGTCACACTTCCAAAATATGGAATTCCTTACCAGCTCACGTATTCCCCTTCTCTTACGACCCGGGTTCCTTCAAACGAGGCGTGAAGAGGCATCTTGCGGGCCGACAAGGCGAGGGCGGCTAGTGCAGAACCTTCTTCCCGACTATACTGGCCGTCCTCGCGTTTGGACTCTACTACCACTTAACATCAGGTGGAGTAGAGTCATTTGCCCTCCCGGAAAATATAAAAAAAAATGTTAAATATGTATTGAATGTATTATTTATTTATTTATTTTATTTTTTTATTTTATTTTATTTGGGAAACAAACAGTAACATAATACACAAATATATGATTGAAAAAGATAATACAGATACCAATTAAGTTTCCACTTACAAATATGATGTCGTTGAATATATGATTGGCAACTAAGTCTGTATTAATTAAACAATACTATGTCTTCTACGTTCTAATTGATGACAGAAAGAAAGAAATCAGTGTTCAACAAAATACCCGCTAAGCAACGTTTATAAGGCCACAAGTTAGCAAGATTTTAAAAGAAGAGGGATTCAGATCAACCAATGCGACAAATCTATAATCAGTTAGTTGCCGATTTTATATAATTTTAATATAACATTATTTAAATATCATCATCATCAAAATACTTAATTACAGTCAAAAAGTTTTAAATATAAAGTTATAAATTCTCCAACGAAATAGCACTTAAATTAAGACTAAAATTCACAATCAAAGTAATGAACTCCTATCAATCATTTTAAGAGATATCCTATAGCAAGTTATATAAGCAAAGCTTTCGAATTCGAAATGTAAACTAAGTAACCGTAAAAAAATGTTTAGCGGCGAGCAATTTCCGCAGTAATTGCTGCTACAGATTCCGACCATCTGTGAGGTTTAATACATACCTACTTATGTAAATTATATTAACATGGTAAAATGTATTAGTAAATATGAATATAATAATATAAATATAAATTGTGTCTGTATTAATTAAACAATAGGGAAGTAACAATTTATATTACAATATAATTATATTTAGGTGACAGGTGGCAAAACAACGCCTCGAACAAGAGATATATTTTGTTGAAAATCAACGCAAATGTTTATGTGATTGCATTACAAATGAAACAAAAGTTTCATGAAAATGCTTCTAATTATAACAATTACAACGAACGTTTGTTAAAACTAAAAGTAACAAATGATGTAGTGATTATATAATGAACATGAATATAAATGTATAATGCAGAGCGATTTAGAGGGAGAAGTGACGTCGAATTGATTGTATTTCGTTAATTAATCATATGCAGGTGTTACAAACTGTAAACTAATTTTGCGTTTGCGGTTTGTATATTGTACAATTATTGTAATTGTACAGTCACTTCGGTTTGTCTTGTCGATCGATTACAACTTATATCAGTGTGTTTAGAGCGAGTTTTTTTACTTATTCGTCAGTCGTTAACTGCAATTTATACGTAATTACGATTACTGTCAGTAGACCGTGCTGTTTTTATTCCATACAAATCACAGTTAACGTCAACGCTATGTTTATTACTTATTTGATAAGTAAACAAACTTGCACTGAAAACTTTAAACAACGTAACGACGTGGCATGTAGCAAACCTTGGTAGTATTCCTTTAAATATACTCGTACGTATATCCGTTATTATTAAAAAGGTAGCATTATATACTCCAGATAAGGATTACCTGAACAAAGGTCGACCGTAAATATGATCTTATGAATATTTAATTTATAATCTTCAATGTATTATTGTAACTGCCTGATATTATAATTAATTTCAAATTAAAATAATTAAAAATATTTCAATGTTAATAGTATAAACTGTAAAGCTATAATATAATACAGATAATGGACCTAAGAAATTGATACTAAGACACAAATTAATATTCACTTTAATTGCTCTGTTCCGGTTCGATAGGTTAATTAGTTAGTACTGGCTAGTATTATTACAGTCACATGGGATCTAAAATTTAAATTAAAAATTAAAGGTGTTAGAAAAAACAATTTATATTTCTTAAGATCTGCTTACATAACACAAACACCAGTACGCAACTTTTAGTATGTGTCACCAAACGCGTGCGATTCGCATACGAACCGCACCGCTGCCGTGACACAATATTGTGTACATGACGGCCAGTGTGATGCTAGCTATTCACATTTAAACGATGTCTTACATTTTTTTCGTAAAAATTCTAAGAAATCGTTTTCATAAATATGTACCGTGGAATTATCGATGCTTAAAACATTTTCACGATTATATTAATGTCTATTACTGTAATGTTAACCTCGATCTGACCAACAACTTATTTAACTAGTAGGTTTATACAGTAACTAAAACTTATAATACGTATATTAACGACAATAATTCAGAAACATAACAATCATTAAATGATAACACGCATTAACACTTGCGCACTCAATTAAAACTAATCCTCGACAAGCAACTCTCAATAAATTTGACATTAGACAGCTGTAATACATTCTTGCTAAATCAATTCTGTTATTACTACGTTATATCAAGGAAGTTGATAACGTAAATCATTATATAACTGTCATTAAAAAGAAAGTTGTTTTTATCTTACATTGTCGACATCTAAATTTTAAAAATCAGATTCAAATTAATTTATCTAATAGGAAATCTTTTCAAGATTTACGCGCACAGCTTCAAACTTCTGTCAAGCAGTTCCTCCGGTTTTGTCAAGTTTAAGGGGCTCACTAAAGCGGCTTAATGAGGAGCATTATGGGGTTGACGGATAAAAATCTCTTAGATTTATTCCTGTCGGCTAAGATTATCTTAAAGTCTTACTTCATCGGAAGTGTATGTAAAAAATCTGTAATATTAATATTAGCATTATTATGAATATACCATTACAAAACATTTAAATCCGTGGCAGGTATCGCTAAACCTGTCCGCTTGAAAATATTTTCAAGGATATCAGATGTGCTACTGGTAATATGTGGGTCTACTTGGTTTATTTTTTCTACATTATTGTACTAATACTACTAATCCCATTGATATAAAAGTTTTACATTTTGGTAAGTTTCAGGGCGGACTAAGAATCTATAGTACGTTTATATGTTGTATATTTTTAGATATAGCTATATCTATTGTAATATATCTATTGTGGTTTTATTCCCCCTTTTCTGGCGTGTATCTACGCTATTTGAGCGCAAAATATTCTGCCAATGTCACGTATAAAAAAGATGGTTTTATTCTACATAATAAAAGTACATAAGTGACATTAATAAATTATTTATAAAGTAATACAAACTAAGGAGGTTTAATATCACTACATGTATATAGCTCATTATGTAGATATAGGAAGTCGAAGAGAAAATTGTCTGTTTGGGTACTTTCCAAGCGAAGGGTTCGAATTGCCAATGGCAAACTTTAATATAGTATATCAAATTCGTAGCTATTCAATTATATAATATGTATTAGACAAGTCAGAGTAAACATTTTATTTTTAAAGCTATTGAAAATAAGAAACGATTGATTCAAACAAAACAGATCAAATTATTAGTCGCAAAATTTACAATAAATAAATTAATCAAAACAAATAAGTTAATAATTTTAAAAGTTATATTTTCATCAACATTAGTTGTGGGGGCAAAAGGAAAGAAGTACTTACTGGGTTTTTCTTCGATAGGTGATGACGAGCAGAGATATTCCACGGCGTGGTTTCACCGACAATAGTTAACTTTAAAAGTTACACAGCACACACACACACACACACTTTAGTTACTTGCATTATAGTATACATACATAGTAGTATAGTACTTATTATTTATATTATTTATTACTAATTTTTATTTATACTTATATATATTTTACTAAACGAATGAGGAAAAAATAAGATCAACAGAGGCAAATAAAATACTTGACTCGATGGTGATTGTATAAGATACTATAATTCTATCGTTGAAAATATCTAAAGCACACAGCATAACTTACAGGAGAATTACTGTATTTAACGTAAGCAGTTGATTGTATATACCAAGTGTTATATAAAATATTGAAAGCTTAATTCAAGGTCATGTTTTGGCTATTGAATAATATATATAATAACATGTTAATACGATTTGCACAGATGTATTCTCTAGATATTCAAGTAATATAAGTAAGGCAAACCGATTGCAATGAAATAAAAAAAAAGATTTTGGTCATCTAACGAAAACGACACAAATAAAGTAATAAAAATAAATAAAAATAAAAGGAATGACCCATTAATATTACACTACCGGGCTCCTAAGAAGAAAGTTTTTGAAAATTATTATATATTACATTATATAATGTAACAAAGTTATAACACTACGAATATTCCCAATAGGCGCACCTAATGTTGTATGACATTAAATTAATGCGCCTTAATATACATACATCTATCCAACTTCGTTTGTGGCACTTAAGCGGGCAAAGTATGTCGCCTTTCATAAATCACTAAACCTATAAACTGGATGACTAGTGTTTAAAGTAAATAAACATATAAAATATAATAAAAAGTCTAGAAGATGTGATATTACTGATATTACTATTTAAGACGCTTAATTTTTAGCAAAATCACAAATTATATTTTATATTTTATTTACTGCTAAAGATCTTGAAAGGTTCTTGAAAACCAATACGACTTCTTCAACTACAAGTTTCCATGTTTCTATGCGGTTGTCAGCATAATCTCTGAGGGTTTTCTTGGTATAAATTTGTATTTAATGTACTTAATTTTCTTTATTAAGTAAAATTGTAATGCGTTTTTTTACAAAATTTAGATTATTATCATTTTGTAAATTTAAGAAATGATTCTTGAATTGTAAAAAAATCCAAGCTCTGATGAACGTTGAACGAAAAGTGTAACCATATTTTTTAATCTAGCGATAAGTTTTAATGTAAATATAAATGTAAGGTTTTTTCCTTTTGTTTAAAAGATTAGTGTTTAATGTTTATGGATAGGAATATATAAACAACAGACTATCTACAGTTTAATTTTAAAAACACTGTATTACAAAAAAATACTTAAAATGCGACAACACTCCGAAAATTTAATATTAAAGTCCTTGTCGATATGGAATTCCGTTTATAGCTGAGCGTTGGAAAATTGGCACTTATTCGATGCATTTAAATCAGAGGCAGTATAAATTATTTCTGTTTTCAGATAGAAAATAATTTTGCTTTAGAAATTTATCGACAATAAACTCGTAGACCATGTTATGCTAAATAGACTAAAAGCGGATTTGTACAGAAATAATCGATGATAAAGCTGTATTGTATGTTTGGGCCTTGCAAACCACAAAATTTTGCAAACAATTGCGGTTTAGTTGACAATCTATTACATTTTAGCACGTAGAATAATAAAAAAAATAAAAAAAAACTTAGTTTTTTATAATCGTTTATTATGTGCATTCGCATCAATATAAT
Source organism: Nymphalis urticae (assembly GCA_905147175.2). Classification (NCBI taxonomy): domain Eukaryota; kingdom Metazoa; phylum Arthropoda; class Insecta; order Lepidoptera; family Nymphalidae; genus Nymphalis; species Nymphalis urticae. The sequence goes on along the minus strand of LR989987.1, from coordinate 7,777,143 downwards.
TTTTCTTTATTTTTATATTTTGATAATATTACATCATTATTTTATAATTAATATTTTTTATCCTAATATAGTATATAGGTATATATAGAGAGAAAGAGAAAAAACTATAATTGTGTTACTTTTCTTATTTTATACCATAATATGAATATTACCTATCCACGCGAGACCGACTTGCACTTGACCGGTTTTTTTATTAGAATTTCAATATGGTCGAAAAACATATTGTATGATTTCAATAAGATCTACTGTAAACAAAAAGAAAATAAATCAACATTTCACCGTTAAAATCCTTTAAAAACGTCCATCCTTACATATTTTTTCTATGTATAATGTTAATATTATGATAACACTTGTAAACTTTACTTACATATAATAACACACATAATATTTTTGACAGCTAGCTTGTATACAAAATCACCTGTTTTGAAATGAATTCAATCATAACTTGAAGATAATGATATTAATAAATTAATATTCAATCTTTTTTTTATTGATAAAGTGATTTTCAAAAATTTTTTCATCTATTGACATTATCGACTTTTTATTTCACCCAGTATCTACTAAGACGACTTAGAGTTTTAAATGTAATAAAATGCTTCACTAACGTTGATAGCTTGAGATTTACAAGAATATTAATTTAGGAAGCAGATAATTTATTTGGTAACGAAAGAGCAAGTGGCGATGACAGCGAACGAAAACGGTTTTAAATTAGATTTGTTTCAATAACGCTTTCAGCTTGCTTAGTACAACTCAAGCATAGCTACGGTCGGGTTAATTATTTGTACGTAAACATAATTAAAATTAAGAACCGGAAGTACACTAATAACAATAAAAAACACTCAACTACACTATTTCTTATAATTCAAAAATAATAAAATTACCGTTATTTAAACATGAACATTTTAATTACTGATCATTAAAATTTAATATACCAATCCTACATTAATGCTATTACTTAAACCAATATGGACACATCTAACTAAAAATATAACCGTTTAATCAATTAGAACTAGGCGCTTATTACGAATTACGAAACGTATTTAATATTTATTGATAAAACAAAGGGACTATGAATTTGACAAATAATATAACTGAAGGGTAGGGTATATATTCTGTTATCAACTTCATCGTATTAAATAACTAATAACACAATAATAACCATATAGACTATTTTATATCATGTCAGTTGGACACGGTTTGTTCCTCTTACAATAGACGTCTTAAATTAGGTGAGGTTCTACACTTTAATGTTTCCCGTGAGAGGCACCTATTCACGTTATCTATAAATTCATTATTTCATGTAAATTTTCTTTGTCTAATGCTTCATTTTATTACAGCATTTACATTTCCTTTATATTCTCAAAAATAGATCAGTAAATTCTGCGCAAAATTTCCAGCTTATTTATTCAATGAATGCATTTATGATGCGCTCATCGTGTGATGTAAAAGATACATATCGACGGCAACGTTTACATATCCCGGACAACAAAACAGATAAATTTAACAGTCAAATAATTGCTTATCAATATTAATTATTACTTTTAAAATATGAATGTTATTCTTGTTTTAAAACATTTTTTGTACGAATCTTAGTTTGTTTTTAATACGATCGACATAACTCGAGTTACCACAAAAAGTTTTAGACGTATTATAAGAGGACTAGACCACGCAGTAATACGCTGATAACACAAGCCTAGTCTTATTACTCATTCAGAGGAAACCTTCAGGAGATCTAGTTCTCCTATACACGTTCTGAACGACACAGATATTAGGATTACTACCGCAAACACTCACTTCGAAGGGAAAATACTACCATACACACCCACCGACTAGTGAGGTCATGACATTAAGTCGCAATGCTACGAGCAGAAGTTGAGACGAAAGGATGTCAACCGAAGCCAGAAAAGCCCCAAATTTCAAGGCGGAATCTAGTACTCGTGTCCACGCCCTTGATGCTACTGACGCCTACCTGAGACGCTGCTACTGAGACGCCAGTGGGGTCAACAGCATATCAGAGAAAAAAGAACTCGAGTCATTCTTGCTCGAGCTGTTGGTGCGTAGTGACCTCTCGTGTAATAGACATAACAATCGCTGAATAAAAGAATATTGATAAGAAGTTAACGTTTTTTTGTATCGGATATGCTGACGTCATTTTTTAAAAATCATCTCGGAAGTGGTACCTCGTAATGCATATGTAAACTAAATATAACGCAAACTATGTATAAAGTATACTGTATAAATACACGATACTAGTAATAAATAGTCAATTAAGTCAAATGTAGCCGACGTTGGCAATATCACTTCATATATTTTTAACCAGTTTTTAATATTATTTAAACATTATAAGGTGGTATCTATATAATTGCAATTTTTGAAGTTGTATTCCGCACCCACGATCTTTCATACAATGTAAATATTTAGAAACGGTTTCTCCAGCAAAGAAATTTATGACACGCGAGAAGAAAAACGTGAGTTTTGCTACAGAATTAGAATCAAGTGGATTAAACTACATACAATGCCGAGGGCGAAGTTTTACATTAATTGTGCTATACTGCTGTTTTAATTTTTGTCCGAGTATTTACTTGATTTAGCCTTAATCTGTTTTTATTGAATCTCAATATAAAAGTATAATTTCAACGATTAAATTTTCAATTAATATCGGGAACTATACTATGACCTGGGGAAAAGTGTGTGTTATTTATATAAATTATTTATGAATAGAGGAATAATTCGATGGTTTAAACAATTTTGGATATTTAAAGAGAAATTTAGTTTAATTTTACTCCTATAGGTACCAACACTATTCGTGCAGTTGTTTTTTATATTAATTTATATGAAAGCTTGACGAAAGTGTTTTGACTTTTTCAAAATATTTGCGTTTGGCAGTAATGGTTAAAAAATAATCTAGACAAAATATATAATTGTACTTAAACAGATGCACAAACACGGATCTTTTTAAAACACAGAATTGAACCCTAGGGACATTAAAAATTGTCAATGGCTTCCAAAACTCGAAAGCATTACAGTAACTTACAATTCTTCCTTTTTTATTAACTGCCTTTCAAAACGGTGGTACGTGATAACATCGACGATTGTATTTTAATGATTCTTTTTCATGTCATGGGCGGCCATATTTAAATTTGATAGATAAAGAGTGAAAAACTAGGGAATTCGTCACATGTTTCCTTTAGACTGCGCTGTCTCATTTAAACAATACAATATATTCTAAGCTAACATCTTGTTTAGAACAATTAATTGACCGATTAAAATTCGACCGTAATTTATTGCTGATATAAATGAGATTTAACATTCAATATATATTTTTTATGTTTCTTCTATGCATAAAATTTTAAATTTTAGCACTTTTATATAAACTTTAACCATGCCATTAAATCTCAAACCCTCCGTACGCGCAATGTGCTCGAAAAGAAGTACAAAGTTCTCTCTTTATGTATTAACATATAGAAACCAATACTTATTACTTATTCGTCAATAAATAATTACAATAAATAATTTTTTTCCGATTTGAAGAGTGAGTGAGCCAGTAAAACCACAGGAGCAAAGAATACAAAATCTTGGTTCGTAAGGTTGGTGGCGCATTGGTGAAGCAAGGGATGATTAATGTTTCTTACAATGCTAATGTTTCTGACGGTGGTGACCATTTACCATCAGTTCATTCGTATTATATAACACGAGAACTATAGGCACAAAGCTTTTTTTGCTGGTTCTTCTTGACAATTCTATTTGTTAATTGTGGTGGTATAAATCCGTATCTTTTCGTTCAGTGTCATTCTATAACGTGACGACTCAAAAGTAATTATAAGTGCCTACTTAAAAAAATAATACTTTGACATTGATCATGGCATTGAAAGTGATATGCTAAACATTGTGGGGATCTACCTGTACTGTTTAACAGTTACAATTTTGAGTTGCGTTTGAGCAGAAAGTACTCAGATTGATAATTTATATATCTATATTACAAAATAATATGCAAGATATACGATTTTATACATATATTTGACGACATTATACAAAAACATTGGTTGGTTTTCTTTAGACTCCAATTTATGATGAAATATTTGTCAATTGTCTACGTAAACAGGAATTTACAACGAAAAAATAAAGCGTTACCACTAACATAAGTTTTGATTGACAACCGCTGAAGGCTCAAGCCATGTCGTTTGTGTGACTCGGTATGATTATGTTTCTTTTGTCTGTATTAAACGAGATTATTTATTGTAGTGCCATGACAACGGTATATCCTTGCAATATTGTGCATGATAATAATTCACACAGTGCTTTTTGTAAATTTATTTTTATTTATTTAATTCGTAGTGTAGAGAGAGAATACATTTCAAGCTTATAAAATTCAATTGATCTTAACCACCGATAAAATGATACAATAATTTATTACATAACATTATACTATATCTAAACTTTAAGGTATCTCAGAGTAATGCAACGTATATTTTATATGTATTACGAATTCAACTTAATCTGTGGCGTAGACAGATGGACATTGTGCAGCACTTGCGAATTAAGATATACGAGTATGAACCCGACCACAACCACAGAGGAAATGCTTAGTGTGATTGAGCACTGAACATACTTATGTGCGCCCTGCTTCATTAGAACAATAGCAATAAATAAAAGGAGGTCCTGCAAGGCATTTTTTATTGGTATCTAATAATGCTCGATGATTTGAGAAAACTTTGCATGTAAACTTGATGTACACTTTGTCATCTAAAATTAAATTAATGATTAAAAGTTTTCCTAACATTCAGGCCTGATCTTCTTAAAAGTAACGCCATTAAAGAAAAAATTGATACATAAAAAGTAACAAAACGTAAAATTCAAAATAATGCTCAATGCTGCTTACTTCGCACATATGTACTTACTCATAGCCAAGTGCATCTCGTAAACTAAATATCCAGCCGTGTCGTCTGTCATTGTTCTGGCTTCGCACACTTGCCTTTAGTTTGCTTAATTGGTTGACATTGATAGTTACTTCACCTCTTATAGTTGTAGTAAGTTATATAACCTTTAATTTTCCTCCATAAACTAGTGCATTCAAATATACAAATTCACCAGGTTTATAATATAAGTTAAAAAAAAATTATATTATCATGCCAGCGCATGTTTTAGTACTTTTAATTTGCATATGCGCAGTAATGTGAAAATGTTTTCTATGATCTTGTAAGCCCTTGAAAACGTAATGTATATGTAGTATAGAGAAATTCTTACTAAATTCCGTCCTTGCTTTACTGCTATTCAAATGTCAGGGCTACGTCCCCTTTATTAAATATCTTCGTATTACAGTAAACGTAATAAAACAAAACGAGATTATACTAGTAATACATATATGAACATCAAACTTTAAAAATTTTTTTTTTTTTCAAAGTGTTGTAAAAAAGTGTACAAAGAGTGACAAATCGTTATTTCATATTTTTATGTCTACAAGCTTGAAAATATAGAAACTAAACCTGTTTGTTCGAATAACATCTCAACTTTATATCGCACACTGCGAATCGAATAAGTATTATTATGAAATTTGCAAGTTCCATTTTATGTCTTTATACAACATATGCAATTATTAAATAAATATTTGTTTATGCTTTAAAATTATGGAGAAAGAGGTAGTAAAAAGTAGCCCTAAAGATCGTTTAAAAAACAATTTTAAATCCACGATTGTTTGAGTTACATGGTTTAAAATGACGATAGGTAAAATTAAATCAAGTCTTCTTTATAACATATAAGAATTTTGATTGAAGTTATAAATATTTTATTTAAACATAACTTAATCATCATTAGAAATGTTTACAATATATTTTTTACTCGCCCTAATAATTATGACCAATATAATTTTATACTAGTAATATATAATTACACTATTTCACTTAATTTATCTCAAGTTTACGTGACATCGAACCAGAATAAAAATCCCCATCGCTACCAGCTTAAGATTTTACATTATCGTTTTGAAATCAGGAACCTTTTTATTATAATCAAAATATATCATTTTCAATACTATTGAAACACATTATTGTTAACACAAATAGAGTCAAAATCTACTTTATTTAATAATTTGAATCGTATTTTAGATATTAGTGAAGTGAAGTTAGCACTGGTACTGTAAACTAAAACCGATACTAACAATAATTCTAATAAAAGACATAAAAAAGTAGTCATTCTTGACATAGATACATACAATATTAGTATATACAGAACAAAAGTCAAACAAGATGACGAGGTCAACTCATAAGATCAACTGAGTTTACGAACCGTAAAAGGTATTTCTCGTATTTTATTGACAAGTGTTGGAGAAAATGAGGACTGTTTGTCTGAAATTGGTATACTAAAGATATAACGGTTCATTTTTCCTGTTACGAATATGAGAATAATGCTTTTTCAAGCTTGCATCAGTTTATGAATTTTGAGAGAAAATGTTGTAATGAAATTATATTTATCAAGATACTGGATTGGAACCCAATCTATGGATTATAAAATAATCTCTTATATAACGATTGGCATCTATGTGTGATAAAGTTCCACCTTTTTTTGTAGATTTGTTAAAACAAAAGACCTCAAATATTTCTCGTCCACGAGCATTAAAACTTTCGAACCTGTGTGCGTACATCGTTAAATTGATAATTTCCAACATGTGAAGGCTTTGTAGGATTAAATATATAAGGATTCAATATAGAAGGATATAAGATGACTGACTAAGCAATACATGGAAAAATATTACTATGTCAGACTTACTTAATTGTTTACAATACAAGCTTTTCAATTTAGGTAAAAGAAAAATATTGAAGGCGGTATATGAAACGATACAAAAGTGATTTCATTATACGTCCCATATGCCTTTAAAAACCTTAAAAATAATCACAATATAGCCACTGTTTTCAGAGTAACATCGACGTAGATCGATCCATCTTTATCCGGCTTATATTAATACGATGAGAGTCAAGCCGAGCATGTCGATATAAATCTTTGAAGTTAATTACCGTAAATGGTCTATCTTATATTTCTTGCTATTTTTAAAAAAAATATTTGCCTAATAAATCTAAAGTCTCTAAATTGATCATCAAATTAATAATACTTTATTATTATTTCAGGTTATTTTCTTTTTTCTGTTTAATTTTTTTCTATTACTACTTCTATTTATTTTTTAACTTATTTTAAAAAGTCTATACGTATACATAGTAATTTGTTGTACACTGTAATCACTGTATGGGATGGCACTGACCCCTAATACACGGGTCTTCCTATTTTAGGGTATCTATGAATGGATGTACAAAAACGATTTCAATAAAGATTACTATTTAACAAGAAATGACATGAAACGGCTTCAAGCCCGTTCATCTCCTTGTTTCAAAACTATAATAAAATATAGTACAATGTCGTTTAATGTAATGACGTAGATCGATCCATCTTTATCCGGTTTATATTAATACGATGAGAGTCAAGCCGAGCATGTCGATATAAATCTTTGAAGTTAATTACCGTAAATGGTCTATCTTATATTTCTTGCTATTTTAAAATAAATTATTTGCCTAATAAATCTAAAGTCTCTAAATTGATCATCAAATTAATAATACTTTATTATTATTTCAGGTTATTTTCTTTTTTCTGTTTTATTTTTTTCTATTACTACTTGTATTTATTTTTTAACTTATTTTAAAAAGTCTATACGTATACATAGTAATTTGTTGTACACTGTAATCACTGTATGGGATGGCACTGGCCCCTAATACACGGGTCTTCCTAGTTTAGGGTATTTATGAATGGATGAACAAAAACGATTTCAATAAAGATTATTACTATTTAATAAGAAATGACATGAAACGGTTTCAAGCCCGTTCATCTCCTTGTTTCAAAACTATACCTATAATAAAATATAGTATCAATGACGTTTATTCCTAACAGGAAGAATGATGTATTGCTGTGTGAAAGTCTAATATACCTCTATATTAGAATCAAATCTTTTGACGAGTTCAACGCCTTCATAACAATGGTTGCACGACGTACACACAGCAATCAAAGTTTCATAAACTTTGTACAATCGCTCAGATTGGATTGGGGATAGTGAACATATCTACATAATATATATATCTGTTAGCTATCAGCCTTGGCTTCTCAATTCAGAGTTCACTCTGTGACATTTTAAAAAAATTGTCTAATACGATATTTAAGGCAAACAAATTAAATTCGTTACAAATGTTACAAACCAAATATAAGTACCAAAATTATCTTTTAAATTCGTTATCGTGCCTTTGCCGTTGTTAGTATATAAGAATAATTTGCGTTTCCTTCTGCTTAAAGTTTCCTAAGTGCTTAAGTGACATTGTATTTAATCTATACCACTTTTTTATTATTTAATGTCATGATAACTAGTTATGAATATTATAATACGTAATTCAATGTGGTAATTTGTGGTTCACACACGGTACCGGTGCGGCTGCCGGCCGATTTTGAAATGGATACATAATATTGCGGTCCGGTACCAGTACGGCTGCAATATACCTACAAAATAACAGTATGTATTTAACACACAGACAACCATATTTAGTGAAAATATACCATTTCAGTCTATTTACTCAATATTGCATTGGGTACACTAACTTATTGATAGATCTCAGAAGATCCACAGATTTATGAAGCTTATGTAATGCGGATTAAAATAACTCAAAAAAATCGTTCTACGTTCGTAATTATGTGTCTTAAAATAATCTTAGCACTGGATTTGAAGACAAGATAGAACTAAAAATAGTTTGCGAGGTTATTCAAAAAAAAAAACAAAAAACATCTGCAAAACCAATAAATCTATAACGTCGAAGTATTATAATTGAAGAGGACAAGTTTATCTCTTCAATTCTAATCTTAATGAATTTTCTTTATCGTATTCGCTACAATTTCTTACAGCGATTGAGTACTAAATGCAACTTCAAGAGTTTATAATCTCCGCAACTTAAGCTAAGTTAACGCAAGTTAAGAGTTAGGTTAAGTTAACCGAGGTCTGATATTTTTAAAGCAATTCCAACTTTTATAATTTGTTTTCATTTTATTCTTCGACTTCTGTAGCCTGAGGCATCGCCCGCTTGTCATAAAAATATATCTTTACTAATGTAAATGAAATACTGAGCTTCTTTGTTTGCTTATCCTGATTTCAGTTCTCAACTTTTTCACTCCTTATAAAAGATTTTGATTATGATATTGATATAATACATATTTTTTACACCGACACGAAAACGAAAAAACGATATGCTACAATAGCAAATATACTTTATTATAAACCAACACGAGAACACAAAAAAGGTTGGAGCTGTAAGAAATATTAACCATTTCTCACATCGCCAATTAAAAAGAACTACCGTGTACTACTACTAATACTACTAATTATTAATAATTAACCTTGGGAACTAAAATATTATCTCTCTTGTGCCTCTAGTTACACTGGCTCATGCTCCCTTCAAACTGTATCACAACAACACTAAGTATTGCTGTTTAACAGTGAAATATGTGATGAGTGGTGGTACACAGAAGGACATATACAAAAGTTACATAAGGTGGTATTATTGCTATATCGGGAAATAAGAACTCGATATAGCATTACAAATTAATTGCAAATGCCCTGTACTAAGTTGATACCCGTGTTATGGGTATCCCCGCACATACTTGGAGAAACAAAAGTTAATAATAATTAATGAATATTAAAATACAAGAAGTGAAGAAGAGTACTTTAGCGTAGTTTGCCTCTAGTGTTAGTATTGATTGTAAAAAAAAATGGTCGCTTCATCTGGCTTGTCAAAGCGTCAAATATCAATATGAAGCAAAATTTGAAGTGAACAAGTACATAAAGAATATATGCAGCACGGTCTCGTACAATAATGACTTCTTCATATTGAATAAGTCTTTGTGGTTATGAGGGTCTAAAATAGTAACAGCTAGTTCTCCTGGTCTGTATCTCTACATCGAACAATTTTATATCGACGGTTTCTACTGCTACATTTAGTTTATACAATCAATAATAAAGTATAAGTTTATACAGCTACATATATTAAAATAACAGATTATATATATTTTTTAATATTTTTGTAACAGACTATAATAGAGAATAGCATACGATTAGTATATAACAAATATTGTTGTATAATCATTTTTCAATGAAACCAGAAACACGCAATATTTTATATAAAATCAAAAAATCTGAACCTTTTTAAGCAGGCCAATGAATGATACGTTTTGATTTATTACCCATTGCGTAATAGGATAGGCACATAAATTTTTACGGATCGTAAATATCAAATTGATCTGCTAGGAAAACTAAAAACGGAATTCTTTATCAGCAATTTTTCGCTAAGAGCCAATTTTTCAATCGACAATTCATTTTTATCTGAAGAATTACTTTGACATTTTATAAGGTTCTGTATAAAAAATGACTAATAATATTTAAATAATTTGAAAGCAATTTGAATAAATATTATTTTTAATTAAAGATTTTAAAACATAGTTAGAATTAACACATCATCATCAAGTACCTACTAACTATGTAAAAGAATAAGTATTTACATGGAACGTTAAAAAAACAACCGTTTCAAATGATGTTTTTCATGAAAGTAACATATAGATATTTTCTAATTTTTTTATAAAATTGTTCTGTTATTATAATTCAACCTGGTCAAAACTCATACTTTCAAAACTCTAGCAAATAGGCGCGGAGATTGAAGGTATTCACGAAAAAAATTGAGATACTCTATATAAAAGCTACGTGATTTTTGTACGGTGTGCATATTGATGATTTAAGGTGAAGTATTAGTAAATAAAAACTTACCAAAAGTAATTTAATTTAATTTAAAATTATGTGTTTTCTTACTTTAGCGCAACTTTTATTTAACTACCAATATTAAATTACAATTTATTTGTCAATTTTTGTAGTTTATTTTATTTGAGACTGCAAAAGCGAATGTTCCACGTTTATGAAAGCAAACATAATAAGTAGAAGATAAAATATAAAGTTAACTTGTAATAAACTTTGGTAGACTGGTGGTAGTGCTTTGTGCAAGCTCGCCGGGGTAGATGCCACCCAGACGTTCTACCAGAAAACAGCATTACTTGGTATAGTTGTGTTCTGGTTTGCAGGGTCAGTTAGCCAGTGTTATTACAGGCACAAGGGACATAACTTCTTAGTTCCCAAGATTGGTGGCGCATTGGCGATGTAAGCGATGGTTAACATTTCTTACAATGTCTATGGGCGTTGTTGACCACATACTATCAGGTGGCCCATAAGCTAGTCCGTCTACCTATTTAATAAAATAAAAACAGAAATGCAATAATCACTGCTTTTTATTGAAAGCTAAGATTTCCCACGTTTTTAAGATTGCGCCCAATTCTTAAAAATGTGGGAAAAATTATAAAACATATTTTAAATAACGTCACTATCGCGCTACCACAACAAAGTCATTGTACACAAGTTTCAACCAGTTGAGATGTTACAGTAAAATAAAATTAAAAAAAGTAATAATCTTGAACTATTGTTGCAAATTATCAAATATTATTTTGTTATTGAATATTGGTATTGTGATTCAAAAGTCTATAAAAAGAACGATCAATCCTTATAAGAGAAAAGGAGCCGATGTGAATGCGGAACAAAAGGAAGATTATATAAGAATATGAAGAGCATAAAATTTTAATGTAAATTGTTGTAACTATTATAAAATGTTATTAAACTAAAACTATTGTAACAAAAATTATGTTATTATTAACTATCTATAATAGTTATATAAGCAAATATTTGGTCACGAGAGAAGTTTCAAGGTGAGAGCTAAAAAATCTTAGGTACCTCCATGCCTTATGCGACTGAAGTTGCCATGCAAATGAAGACTCCATGCCTTAAGCAACTCAATTTGAAAAAAAAACGCTAGAATGATTAATATTGTAAATTTTACAAACAACCGTAAGGCATTTTCTGATTCCATTTAGAAGTACGAATAAATACGTATTTGTTTTGTGAAGCAAATCCGTTGAAACCTGGGATTTGTTTGTAGTAATATATGTTTCGAGCCGTACAGTTAGTTATCATTGTAGATTCCAACGAAGCCTCCGTAAAATCTCGAGGCCACAAAGACCCTTCTTCCTCTGGCTATGAAATACGAACTTCTAAGTAAACGTAACAATAGAAAACATAAACTTATTACAATTGCAATTCACAATTGTTATTAGCGTTCATTTCTGATAACTAATGTGTTTCATTATTATGTTTATTAGAAAGAAGGAATTTATAATCACACTTATGTATTCTCAGAAATATTAAAAAGCCAAACCTTAAAACAGACATATGTCCCTACATAAGACAACAATACGAAATATTATTTTGAAAAAAAAAACCGAAATTTGTTACATGCTTAGTTTATTACGCCTTGTGCTTAGTTATTATAAATTTGATATAGTAGTCAAACCTCTTGTACGTTGGCAGGTGTTGTGCCTAGGAGAAAAACAATTCTGTTAAAGCATACCTACTTCTTAAATTGAGATTCGCTGGCGCCGTATCAGTGATGCTAAAAAACCCAGTTTATTATTTCTTACTCAAAAAATCCATTTTTTTTTTATTATATCTTATTGCCTATTTATGTTCTTTATTTAGCATAACTTAGGTAGCAAAAAACACCAATGCTGTAATGACATTATTACATTTTAATGACATAACTGTACAAGAATGGATTTTTTTTTGTTTCATATGTTATTGCAGAGGACTAGAAATTCAGGAAAGAGGCGAGGCTTTAAATAAAATATCGAAACGAGTTATCATTAACATAAATCTTTTGTCGTACTAAAGCGAATTATATGGAGTTGAAGAAATTAATGATTAAAAATTACTTTTAACGAAAATGAAGTAGGCAACAAAAGTTTTATATCGTTATAAATATAAAACAAAATGGTTTCACAAAAAACCCTAAACGAAGCACAAGATTATTTATAAATATAATTAATCATCCAGTATATGTCTCAATAGCCTATAGCATGAGTATACATAAAAAAATGTAAAGATTAAAGATAGGTTTAGGTTTGGGTAGGTAGGAAGGAGGTTTTGTTTCTATTGAGATTTTTTTTTTTATCAAAGACAACCTCTGAAAATATAATATAGTTATACTTACAATATTTTATTTTTAATTTGAAGATCAAATAAAAGGTAGCAATTTTCAATGCCTCTTAGCAGATATTCCTCCACAGATCAGGCATATTCGTTATGTTTATTTATTTAAAAGTTTTTATTCCTTTAATAATTGTACCTAATATTCAATTCGATACAAGCATTACGTTTTTGTATAAATTGTTTACAGTTAATAAGTGATTAAATCGATTTTGAAAATTCAACAAAATAATTTTTTTATAATGAGTTCAAGTTAAATTCTGATACGGGCTCCGACTCTTCTAGTTTCCCAACAACATTATTAAACAATATTTTAATTTTATCGTAGTTAATAAGTTCCCGATTGTATGTTATTTCATTATATAGTAATTTTTTTCGGAAAAAAAATTTAAATGTAGGCACACCCAGCTTCGATGTAGTAAATAGGCACATAATAAGTAAAGCCTTTGTATATATATAATAATAATAAAATATATAACTGATCTGTGATAAATAAACTACACATTAAAAAAACCATGAAAAACTTTTTGTCAGATAATGCAAGCAAATATAAAATAGTGTATACACTATTTAATAATAAACTTAAAAGTTACCAAAAAAGAAGCTACTTAAAATCACGCATACATAAAACACTAAGTTTGTTGAAATATGTTGAATAATACTTATTTTCGACTGCAAACATTTTAGGAACATTTTTAAATGCTAAAAATATAAAATCAAAAGTACGAACTCGATTTCTCAAGTATGTACGAAAGAGTAGCCGACCTGGAAAACTGCTTTTACACAGTGAAAATAGAAAATTTACATTTTAAAAGAGCGAGTTTAGTGCGTTACTGCTTTCCTTATACAAAAGAAATTAATAATCACAATTGTATTATTTTAGTTTTGTGTATTCTTTGTATTCTAAGGGTGTTTTAGAACAATGCTTTATTTTGTTAAATCTTGCAACTTAAGTTATATTTAATGCATTTAAGGTATTTAATTTATTATAACTTTGAAATATATATTTACTCAACTGGTAGCTTCATTTTACATTTAAAGGCGGGCAACGCACTTAAAACTCTTGGGTGTAGCAGATGTCCATGGGCGGTGGTACTCACTTTTCATCAGATGAGCCTCCCGCTCGCTTGCATAAAATCATCTTACATAAAAAAAAACGTACGTAGAAAATAACAATACATTTCATAACTGGAAAATGGTCATGATGGTAAATGTTCATTACTGCCCATAAACATTGGTACTGGTAGAATTATTACCCAACCCTCCCGTCGTCAGCATGCCACCAACCTTAGGAACGGATAAATTAGAAGTAAAAAAAGATTTCATTAAAAAAAGCTAGATATAACGGGGTAGTTATTCTCAAGGTGGCGATAACCCCACGCGGCACACGTTAGTTGCCAATGTGTAAGTATGATTAAAAACAAAATCTGCCCTTAATCATCATATCGTTATTACAAAAATATACAGGTGCATGAAAAATGCTTAAAAATATCATGAAAATATTTAACGATATAGGTGACAGCTCCAGTAATGATAATTATAATGACAATGATGACGTCATTGAGCATTATGCAGAAATGAACAATATTCTTTAAATGTAAAAGGTAGATGCAAATTAAAACCATACCGTAATATATAGAGTTTTTTGTAAAATGTTAAAAAAATACAGATAGTAAAATAACAAATACAGAGTATTTGTTCAAAAGTGTTTTGCTACTAGCTACAGTAGCGCCATTCTGGCAATTTACGGAAGTACTATTTCATATACATCGGTTGAAACTTTTTCGAGTGAAGATCCTAATAATATATTTCCTCTTATTTCCAGTCTCCATAACAACAAAAATATATACCAAAATATATACCATACGAACAAAATCGACAAATCCAACGGTACCGGTCTTGATAGCATCTATGATCATATAGACAATATTCTCGTAGAATAGCTGTGAACTTGGCTACGCTGTATCCTGTGTAACTTGTGTTAGTTGTGACAACTGACACCGTCAATTTCAGATGACAATTATTGAGTAAATCTTAAATCGAGTTTCAAAAAGTAAACATAATTTAGATATTGCTTAATATCTTACTTACTTTTCTTAAGTTAATCTTCTCACGACACAAACGTAAACATTCATCATGAGTTTGAGACCCGACGATCATCGACGGAAGTGGGATAAAGATGAATTCGAAAGAATTGCTGCAGAAAGATTAAAAGCGGAAATAGAAGAAGAAGAGAGGTCCAAGAAGAAAGGTACCTTGAGAACAAATTATATTATTTAATTTTGGCCTTAAAACATTAATCTAAACAATTGCTGTCAATCTTAATGCAAAAACAACTCACTTATAAATAATTGAACTGATTAAGAACAGAGATAAAACCTTACTACTTAGAGCAAAATCATAAAACAGCTAAAACGATTAAAACATAATAAAGTAAAAAAATAGCAAATATTTATTTAATGAGTATTAACATCATAAATTAAATATAATTATATAATTATATAATAAAATTTATATAAATAATGCCTAATACTTTTCGATTATGCTGATTTTTTGTTTTGGTCATGCTACTACTGAAGAATAAGCAGTTCTTACGCTTGACAGTCATACACAAGCAAAACTTATATATTTGTTGCATTTTTGGGCTCCATAAATTTTACTATATTACCAAATTTGCAGTGGAATTCAAATGTCAACCCTAAACGAGTTTGCATGTACTGACTGCCTTTATCTTCTCTACAATATCCTGCTTAATCTTATGTCAACTTATAGAGTTATTTAGTTTCTTGCATCCACTTGATACCACTACTGTCTTATCCTCCTCTACTGACTTATTTCTATTCCTACATCTTTACTGTTTTGCATTAAAACTAAAACACTGCACTGCATAAGCAGTTTCATATTTGTTTAAAAAAAAATCAATCATAATTTTCTGTTATCCTAATTCGTATGTTAAAAGTATGTAAAGTTGATGAAGTATTTGTTCTATGGCCAACGGGGCACATGCCGAGGGTGACAAATCTTGTAGCTAGCTCAGCCTACATGCCTTTCAGAAAATGGTTATCAATTTTTTGTTACTTTTTGATTTGACTTTTCTGAAGGAACATAATCAACATCACACAACCATAAATAATGATTACAATGTAAAACTTATTCCTTTAATTTAAGGGGTGGAGAATTTTGTATAATTATGTCTTTGTGCTTGTAATATATAAAAATATATATTTTATGATTCTGTCTTTATATTTCTTTTTCAGTATATTTTTTTGCTTAATATTTATTTAAAAACATTTATTTCAAACATTATAATTTTTCAGCTCCACCAATCAAAAGGGAACTATTGAAGCAACGTGATTATAAAGTCGATTTAGATTCGAAACTAGGTAAAAGTGTTGTAATTACTAAAAACACACCTACTTCACAATCAGGAGGCTATTATTGCAATGTTTGTGATTGTGTTGTCAAAGATTCTATCAACTTTTTGGATCATATCAATGGAAAAAAACATCAAAGAAATCTTGGCATGTCCATGAAAATTGAAAGGAGTTCTTTAGATCAGGTAATCCATAGCTAAATATTAAGTATATTTCTTACATGGCTAACAAAATACCAATAAAGATTATATAAGTGCATAAAAATACATAAAAATACATATTAAAATCATTAACACTAACAATCAATGCTATTTGCATTGATTGTTTGAGTATAATTCAAAAAAAAAATTAAAACTTTGGTTTTAATTCTATAATTACTTATTTAGTAATTGAAATTAGCTTTACTTTTATAATTTAGTCATAATTTAATTGCTTGCGTATGAGTCCATTTACTTGCCAAAAAGCAATATTTGTATATATTATTATAGTTATCAGTGTTCTGTGTTATTAATAAAATGATTTAAAAAAACAGTCAAGTGTATGATGTTAAACTTATATTTTTATTTACTTACATAAATAAAAAATATATTGACAGGTAAAAGCAAGGTTTGCTTCAAATAAACGTAAACTAGAAGAGAAGAAACACGAATATGAGCTTGACACTAGACTTAAAGAAGCAGCAGAGGAAGAAGCAAGGTTAAAGGAACTACGTCGTGAGCGACGTCGGGATAAAAAACGCAAGCTTCAAGAAACCGAAGACCCTGAGGATGGGCCTGCTCAATCAGAACTTGCTCAAATTATGGGCTTCTCTGGGTTTGGAGCAGCGAAAAAATAATATTAACTTTATTGATAGGACAATTAAGAACGAATTTCAAATAAATAGTATTTGCGCTTGGTGAACATTATCATAAAAATATAAATCAAAATAATTATATTTTGCTCTCAAATGTATGTACAGTACACCTATAATCCATACACCTAATATCCCTGCCAATCAAATACATAAAATGTCAACTTTATTCAATATACAATAAGATGTAATGTATTAAAAATAAAGGCATATATTTTTTCATGTTACATAAAAATAAGAACTAAGACTAGAAGATAAATTTCAAAACAATAAATCATCAATACTTTGTATTTTGTTTATTTTTTAAGTGTCCATTGTGTTCAATTTATCAAAAAAAAAACACCATACATATATAATTAAAAAGATATGTTATAATATGAGTACCAATTTACGAAAAGTTCAGTGTTTTAGGATCTCGTCTAAAAGCCGAGAAGACCCTCGTTTTCGAAACACTAAGATCGTAATTAAAGTGTGTTTTTAATTTAGGTTTAATTTTATCTCGTACTAGGCGGTGAAGGAAAACTGTATGTGTCTGAGTATCCGCATTGAAGCAGTGCGGTGGAATGAGCTCCAAGCTTTCTGCTCAAAAGGAGAGGAGCCTTAGCCCAGCCGTGGGACGACAGTAGACTGTTACTTTTCTTTTCTAAAAAAAGTGCTTACATCAATAACTATTGAAGACTGATAACAAACTCTTCATTATATATCTGATACAATGATCTATACAAGTATTCTATGTGTGCCATCGTGTGGAACGAAGGTCGTTTCGACTCAACATGCTATATGCATCAAGTACGGTCGCTTATAAAAGTGTTAATATTAAGAACGTAAAATAAGGATTGCAGTTGAAAATTACCGAAATTTAAACAAAAAACTATTTTTGTTATAAGGGGTCATTACACCAAAAATAAAATCTTTTTCATATATTTAAATATTTTTACTTACGCTGGGACTTGGCACAGATAGTTAAAGACAAAATGCCAAATTACCGTGTTCGGATGTACAATTTGCTTAAGGCTTTAGCATAATAAAATACAATCAGTAATGATGATGATATTCTTCTGACCCGTTTCAACCACGGCGGCTAATCTCAAGGAGACTAGTCAACTGCACAGGACATATTTTAGTGACCAAGTGTGGGCGCAAACACCAGAACCAATAGGTTTACGTGCTATCCGAGGCACGGAAGTGTACACAATTCCAGAGTTCTGTTTGCTACTGAGATTTTTTCGACAGAAAAACCCAATTAATTGGCCTAACCTGGGGTTTAAACCCAAAACTTCGGGATCTGCAGCCTTATATCTAGCCACTAGACCAATGAGTCAGACAATGCTATCTGTACTAGACTGTATTGTCTGGCTTAATTTTTAGTAAATTATAATTCAGGCTTACACTGTCTATATAGGATATCAATATTCCAATATAGTCAAATAAATGTCTTAGGTATACATTAGGCCTCAGATCAATAATTGTATTTCTGTACTGTAGTTCAATATTTAGATAAAGTTAGAACTAGGTGAAAATACTGTTGTGTTCCGGTTTGAAGGGTGAGTGAGCCAGTGTAATTACAGGCACAAGGGACATAAGATCGTAGTTTCCTTCAAACGAGGCGTGAAGAGGCATTTCCTTCAAACGAGGCGTGAAGAGGCATTTCCTTCAAACGAGGCGTGAAGAGGCATCTTGCGGGCCGGCAAGGCGAGGACGGCTAGTGCAGAACCTTCTTCCCGACTGTACTGGCCGTCCTCGCGTTTGGACTCTACTACCACTTAACATCAGGTGGAGTAGAGTCATTTGCCCTCCCGGGTAATATAAAAAAAAAAAAAAAAAGTTCCCAAGGCTGGTGGCGCATTGGCGATTTAAGCGATGGGCAACATTTCTTACAATGCCAATGTCTAAGGGCGTTGGTGACCACTTACCATCAGGTGGTCCAAATACTCGTCCACCTTCCTTTTCTATAAAAAAAAAAAAATCTAATATTTAGATAATAGATAGATCGCTTTCCAAACGATAATACCGCATTCGTCAATCTTCTGTTGTTTTTTATACTACTAAGTGTGATGTACCTACAATAAAATGTATTTGATTTGATAAATTTATCATGAACGTGTTGTTATCGTCAGTAACCGGCATAGCTAATCTAACAAAAGAACAAGCAAAAAGCGATTCAGTATTCATTTATTGTATGTAAGTACTATAAATGATTATAAGCCATGATTTTCCGCTACACACAGCCGGTACCACGCCTTAGTATAAAACGCAAGTTCAAAGTCATGCAGTTATTAAAGTAGTAATTGAATCCAACGCCATGCGACATCATATTATTTATTTATTACTGTCTCTGGGTCTGTTATTCTTATTAATAGACTCATCATTAGAGTTCCAGGTATAATATTAATTTTTTTTATAAATTATTTTTATTAATTTTGTGAAGTTTACTAATATTAAGCTCAATATTTTCAGTCATCAGTTGAGAATTCAAGTAAGTACATATTAAATATTAATACACATTACATACTACTTAAATTGTAAAAACAATTAATTACCAGTATTGGTAATCATTTTATTTTAAACTGGTATTTTTTATTTAAACATTTATTAAATTAACTTATATAATTATGTCTGGACAAGTTTTACAAAATTTTATTGTTATAAACTTATATACCATACAAATATAAAAAATATTGCTTAAACTAACATTTTTTTTCTTGCAGAAGGCTATCTCTTAAAGACAACATCTGTGATAAGAGAAAAACGACAACTCGAAGATCTTGAAGATGATTATTACCCAACACCCTCAGCACAAGAGGCAGAACAAGAAACTGGTTTTTGGGATAAAGTAGTAAAAGTAGCACTAAGATTGTTTAATAAATTTATTGAATGGTTAAATTCATCTTAAAAAAAAACTTGTATAATTTGTTAATTTACTACAAATTTTCTTAAATGTACATGTAAACATGTAGGTAAACATTCAAGAAATAATAGCAAATATTCTTGTTAAAAAAAAATAGAGCTTATGATGTATGTGATGAGGATTTTAAATATTTTTCAGGAATATTTAATGGATTGTAATTCTTTTGTGAAGCTAACTGTCTCAAAATTGACAATTCAGTGTCTTCAGTTGGTTTTGTTAATACATTCATATTTTTTTCTGCAATATTTATTGACTGTAGGATCTGTTTATAGGCTGTACTTCTAATAAAGGCTTTACTAGTAAGTGCTGTTTCAATTATACATTTATCAAACATTGCCATTGTCAGTTTGTCATGTGGTATAGGCTTGCCTTCCAAAGCATCAGCAAGCATATAATATATTTTTTTGAAATCAAACTTATTTGTGCAGACAGCTGGCGGTTTATCTTCAAAGTCTGCTATTATCCGTAAAGCAGTAGCTGTCTCAGTTTGAAGATCTTCGAAACCGTAAGACTCTATTAAAAATTTTGCCCAGCTAGCTAGAGGTATTATTGGCAGATTATTAGATTTCTTTGCCTTCTTTTTTTGCATAATTGGATGTACAAGTGCCTTTTTCTTGTAATATTCTATGGCTATTTTGATATCATCTTCATTTTTGTTTACAAAACTTTCAATAATTTCCTTAGTGTTATGTAATCCATGCTCTTTCAAGGCCTGCAATAATTGAAACTTTTCTCCTTTTGTCCACCCTTTTAAAGATTCATTTTTATCAATATTTGGTGGACAATCCATTTTTTTAAATATACCATTTAATTTAAAATATACCAAGTTCGATTTTAATTATTTTATTTATGTATATATAATCTTTTATTTGTCACTCAACTACTGAAAATAAAAACGCTTTAGCTAGCTAAACTATATAAGCTATCCAGCTAAATTATATCTAAAAATTACAAATAGTTAAGGTGAAATTCAAAAAACATCAAAGTTGACATCGCCTGCAGTGACAGTATGACAATGACACTAATATAATGTGTAACCGTAACCCTTGAACAGTGATGTACCATTACTTTTTAGGGAGATCGTACAATATACCAGGAAGAGTAGTATTTTGCTGAAAAGAAACAAAAACGTAATGAAATATGGATAACTTTTTTTAAATATATAATACAATTCAGTTCTTAAAACTTGTTAAGCAAAATGATTGTTTTACATGTTTTAACAATGTCAGAAACTACTTTTGAGTATTAGTTCTCTGAGTAAAAGTATTCTGTGATTAATTTGTTACCAATGAAATGACATGAAAGGGTTCAAATGTCATAAATCATAAGATACTTAAAATAGTTGAATTATATAATTATATAAGTCAACTATTTTAAGTATCTTATGGTAAATTTACCAGCGACCCTTCCCGATTTCGGGTAAAATAAAAAATTAATGTGCTATTTTTATTTAACAAATATAGAGATTTATAGTAAAAATTAGCCAACTAATTTAATGTATGTGCTAATACATCAATAGCACGCCCCGCGTATTTTTCATGCGTTTATCTCCGTGTCAAATACTCTCTAAAATTGCTGGTTTAAGCTGTGAAGTAAAATTATTTTATTAACGATCATTGCTTCAAAATTAATATGGTATTTATTTTGATATGTAATTTTTTTCCTTGGCATATTAAGCTATATTTCAAATATATGCAATTTATAAATACCATATTATAAAAAATCAATTCCGATATCACTCGAGTTAATAATTTTTGCGTGAAATAAGAAGAAACAAACAAACAAAACTTACCCCCTTGAAATATAAGTATGAATCTGGTTACTTTTTATAACCTGACTATTTGCATATTTAACTATTAAAACTAATTTTTCTTTGTATTTTGTAATTGTTACCTATTGTTAAAACAATTTATGTGAACGAACTTTATGTAACTGGCTTTTGCGATGCGAAAAACTATTAATAGATTACCTTTGGTAATCATAGATATTTCGATTTTCGCTATCGAAATAATATTTTGCTATATTGTTTCGCTATCGTGTACAATTTCTATATATATCGCATATTCTATTATATAACAAATAATATAATAGTATATGCGATATTAAAGAATCGGTAATTCTTTAAGGCATCCATTTAATATCGATAAATACTAAACATCCTTATTGTTTGTCAGTTGTGTCAACTGATAATCCTGCGAAATATGGAGAGATAAATATAGACATCGATTCAAATTAAAATAATACATTTTTTAGTTAAATAGATATCATCATTGTATTAAACCGTAACTCAATGTAACCCTATTTTACGTTTCTATAAAAATGACTTATTGTAGAATATGCTTAGGGAAAAAAAATATACTGTATCCTATAAATGATAGTGACAAGGGTGTAAATTGTGCTTCAATTATATCATCGATCTCAAATGTAAAGGCATGCACTTTTTTATATATTTGTCGTATAAAAATATTATAAAATACACTAGTTAAAATAAATAGCAAAATACACCTTGCATTTTTTTAGATTGTGAAAAGCAGTAGTGATATGATATGCTTTTCATGTCACAAGAAACTTAAAGAATTCTATGAATTTAAACTGTTGATTGAAAGGTATTACAGGTCTTTTAATATTTCTACTATATACTTTATTGTACACCACAAAGAGAAATACATGGATACAGCCTTAATAAAAGTATACAATTTTTGCGGCCTTATCACTACATAGCGATCTCTTCCAGGCAACTAACTTCTAATTCAAGTTAACACGTAAATGATAAATTGCTGGTTTTATAGTTATTCTAATCCTTGTACAAATGATTTAAAATTGCTTGAATCCTAATTTAATAAAAAAAATAACTAATGTTCATGTTTCTTCCGTTGCAGGTCTGATTTAAAGCTTAACAAACTTAAAAAAGTGTTTAAATTTAATACTATAGATGAAGTTGATTTTTTGATTGATTTAGATAAAAAAGAATTAAATAGTGACTTTAATTACAATATTATTAAAAATGAGATTGATTACGTCTACTATAACAATACTTTAATAAAAAGATTGAATAAAGATAAAAGAAATATATCCCTTCCAGTTATTGAAGAAGAATTGCTAAAATCTGTAAAATATGAACAAAATGATAATGAATATGTAAGTATATGCTATAATAATATAAGATTAATAAATAAATTAATTAAATTATAATAAAATTTAAAATGAGTTCAAAAACTCCTTCTAAAACATGCATATATTTAAATTGATTCTAGAAACTGATTTAATGATAAAATTGGATTTAAATTGTACTTCCCTAGTGATAGCGAATCAAAAAATAATGTCATTATTATCTTTTCAATTTTCATTTAACATATTTTTTATTAAAAAAAACATTCTCGTAAATTCTTATGTAAATTCTGTTTATTTTTTTTATTCTAGATTGAGTTGTCAGAAAATGATATAAGTTTGAATTATGAAGACTGTGAAAATGAAAAGAAGAAGAAAAATAAATTAAAATTTAAAGGTGAAGTTTCTTAATATACTCTATATATTTTTATAAAAAGTTATGTATATACAAAAACTTTACTTGTCGTTACATATAAGGTAGCTTCTAATAACTAAATCTGAAATGAAATGTTGTTATCATCGAATTTGGTCACAGCAGACATATTATGAAGCATGAGTGTGTGCGCAAATACAAGTGCAATCAATTAGGTCACATCCTAATCTGAACAGACTACAAATGCGACACAACCTATAATAGTTCAGGCATACAGTTTACACTGGCCCAAAACATGGTTTGAACCCAGGACATTGGGATCAGCTTTTTAAGTTAGCCACATAAATAACAAGACAAATCAAATGTCTGATTGATATAATCTATTGATAAAAGAACAACTTGGATGATGCTGAATAATGTTTTTATTTTTTAGAAAATGATAAAAACAGTATTTGTATCAAACCAGTCTTTCAAAACGATTTAAGAGTAATAAAAACGAACATCCCTAAAGATAATAAAGTAAGAAGTAAAATCCAAGAACAAGCACATACACTAAGAGAAGACATTTGTCCATACTGTGGGAAAAAGACCAGAGCTATAAGGAGTCATATATTACAACATACAGGTGAACGCCAATTGCATATTAAATTCTTTTTTTTTTTTTTAAATAACTTATTCTTTATTAAACCTTAAAAAAATATCATCTAGTATTAAATTAAAAAAAAAAAATTGCAAGTCTTGCAACATAATTGTTATTACATACTTTTTTATAATCCAATTATTTGTGAAAATTTATTGGCAATTGAAATTGAAATATAAAAGTACTTCACTTTCATATTTCAATGAAAGGTTAATCTAATATTTATTGACATGTATGTTATCCATCCAATTGTTTTTTTAGCTGAAAGAAAGTTTAGCTGTAACAACTGTAACAGAAGTTTTTACACGAAACAAAAGTTAGAGACACATATGAAGACACATTTCATGGAACCAAAATTTAAATGTGACCACTGCATTGCCAGTTTTACTTCTAAAGGAGCACTAGCAAGGTAAGTTTTCGTAGCCATCAACAATATGATTAAATTATAAAGAAATAGACATAAAAATAGTCCGATCTGTTTTTTTTTTAACAATATTTTCTGTATGTCAATAATATCGAATACCAACAACTTATATGCTAGTTTGGAAATATAATCTAGTTTCATTAATTAAATGTTACAACTGCTTATTTTTAATACATTGCCCTAGCCTTACGAAAGCTACTCCGTTATCGTTTTGGCAGTGTGTCTGTCGTGCTTATCGCAAGATGAAAATTCGAGTGTGTTCGAGTGAGAAAAACGAGTGTAGCGGTGGAGGGTGGAGTTTCTGGTTTGACTATCAATAAGCAAGTGTAATGCTTCAATGTTGAATAAATCATTTTGATTTTAACTAATATAATAGTAAATATTAAAAGTTTTCTTTTTTAAATAGTTTTAATTTTGTAGCATATTTGTCTTAAATATTGTTTCAGACATATGGTAGCTCATATGAATATAAGAGAATTTACCTGTAAAATTTGTGAGAAAACCTTCAAATGGGTGTGTATTTTTATTAATTTATAATTTAATAACCATATCATTGAACATAAAATTCAACAGATTAGATCAGTCATAATTTTATCTTTTTTGAATTAGTTATTACAATCTCATAACCAGACCTACAGTATTTAGTATAGCATTAAAGGTATTGGTAGGACTTTGTGCAAACCCGTCTGGGAGGAGATGCTTAGTATTGTTGTGTTACGGTTTGAAGGGTGAATGAACTTGTAACTACAGGCACAAGGGGCATAACATCTAAGTACCCAAATATTTCTTACAGTGCCAATGTCTATGCGCGATGGTGACCACTTACCACTTGACTAACCATTTTATATAAAAATTTTAATGTAATTTAGTAAACTAGTTTAATTTAAAGTTCGTACATATTTTTAGAAAAGTGGTCTGCACCGACACATGCTCATACATAATTTTGCGAAACGATTCAAGTGTGAAATGTGCAAGATGTCTTTCGCCACAAAGTACGCGTTCCAACATCATTACCGCGTACACACTGGAGAACGACCCTACAAATGCGAGGTAAAATATTTTAGTTCATAGAAATTTATATCTATTCTAGCAAAACCTGATAGATCCGCCTATGTATCCTATTACATTCTCAGATGGATAAAGACAAATAAATAACTTTGACATTGAATAGACAACATTATGGATTGGTAAATAAATAGCGTTTTGAAAGTATGTAGGTGAAGTTGTTATCGGAATTTTGGAAGTAATATAGGTAGTTAAGTGGAATAATATTGTATTATAAATATATCTTTTTCTTCGTCGTGACACTGTTGTCAGAGCGGTCGTGGTCGCCATGAAGTATTATGAATTGTTCGGCGCAGATGTTTTTCGCCTCACGAGCCTTCGCCATATGTCCCTGTTAGTGGTGAACCTGGTGCATTCATGCAAAAGAGTTGTTTTTATTTGGTCGCTCCATCGCATGGGCGTCCTTCCACGTGGTCTGGTGCCATCCACCTTGCCTTGAAGACAACGCGCTCTATGGAGTTATTTGCTTGCCGGGAGACGTGTCCGAAAAATGTTAGTATGCGCTTTCGAACCAGCGCCGAAAGTCGCTGTTTGATGCCGAGTTTTTGAAGAATGGAGATATTGATGCGAAATTCGTTCCACGAAACTCTTAGCATTCTTTTCCAGCACCACATCTCCAGAGCAAATCGATCTTCTTTTTCTCGACCTGCCGCAAAGTCCACGTCTCTGCAGCGTATAGAAATATAGGGGAGACAAGCGTTTGTGAGATAAATATATACGTATATATTAATCAGGAACTGCCTGTACTGCATAATATAGCAAATATATAAAGTAATAATTTCCTCAAAATTTTAAATAAAATAATTAAATCCTTTTTTTTTCATTTATATAATTAGTATTGGCATTATTAGAGACCTTCTCAACGGTGATTTTATCTAAGATTTAGCGATGGTATGTATTTTCGATATATTTACAAGTTTGGCAATAATACTTGATTCGTTTACAAATATGTTGAATAATTGCTAATTTTATTGTATTGTATAATCTATAAGTTTGAGACCAATAATTTATGAATAATTCACCAATAAAAAAATAATACATATAATTTTGACTATAAACAAATAAATCTTGTTCTTTTTTATCATTTTTACCCAATTATCATCATGTTTCTATATTATACAATATTTGCATTTCCAGAGTTTTATATGCTTTTTTTTTTAAATTAGGCATTATAATTTTTTATTATTATCTAGCATAACGAATAAATATTCTAAAATATGTTTGCGTTAGTTCTTGTAACTTTGCCGGGCAGCCGTTTTTTTTTATCATTTAACTATTTTTCCACCCATATTAACGATATATGCTTGTTTCTCGTAAATGACTCGATAAAACCAAGAAATCGTATTTCTTGGGCATAGAAAATATACGCGCTTATGTGCGTGTGGCCGAACAATTTTCGACCACAGCTGCTAATTTCAAACTAATAATAATTCAATTCTTGCCCGAGTATAAGTTGATTTTAAATCGATGAATGATTTCCGTATTACCCGTACATTTCTATCATTAATTATATTTAGACACGCAATATATATACTTAGTCTGTGCACCACGTTATGTGTGATTAAAAAGTTTTGTCTCTTGTGCGGTTTTGCCTTTAATTTCAATGGTTTATTATTTATTCACTTCTAAACCGAAATATAAGTGTTGGTGTTTGGGCTTAAATAACAAATATGAGAGTTCACAAAGCCCTTTCAGTAGTTATTGTGTTTTGTATAATAAATTCATTAAAATATATTAATTCTTTTCTTTCAGCTTTGTTCGCAGCCTTATAGTTACAAGCGTGACTTTAACAGGCACTGCCTAAAAAAACACGGTGTTTTTGTCGACCGCAGACCAGTTAATATAATGAACGAAGAGGTGTTAAAGCAAGAAAAAATATTGATGAAAGATCTTATTTTACGAATGCATGGAATAAAAACGGAGAGAGAACCATTGGACTATTTCCAAGGGCCGCAGGGTGCACTGGCGTTTGCAAAGGCCGTAAAAGTAATGCAAAACAAAGAAATACTTATAGATGTTCATTTATGAAATATGATATTTTGATGTTATTGTTAATAAATTATAAAAAAACTTTAACATTATTTTATTATACACAAAAGCCCGGTTTGAGTACGGCTGGTATAATGTGTTTGTTAAGTTATATTTACATTTATAATTGTTGTATGTAATCCGAGAGTTTAGCATTATTATATATAGATAGTCTTATACTTATTCATTACAAGTTTCAATAACAGGTATGAAATATCTGTATTAATATAAAATATGAATATGTTCATCTTATATATTTTTCACTGCGTCAAGAGATTGCAGTATTCGGTATTAATATTAACTTGATAAAAAAAATCCTGAGAAAAAGGTAAAATGAAGGGAGCCTATAAGAGTTCCGTTTTTCCCCCTTGAGTTATGGGTCCCTATAAAAGGGGGTTTCATAGTAATATAAAAGTATATTGTGTTAAAAAAATTAAATAATATTTATAGATTTACCTAACACTGCTTTAGAAGTAAAAAATTAACGTCTTTACTATTAAATACAATATAATTATTGTACTTACCGAAACTACTTACTTACTTCGATGACGAAAGTAATCTATCGTAAATGTTAAAGTGCTTTATAAAACTTTAAATCAAATACGTACAACTACCTATCTCATATATGATATCTACTTAACATCTATTCAAATAAAGTCAGGTAATTAAAGCACTAGAGTCAAGTACAATGTTTCAATTTTTATCAACCCTTCAATGATAATATAGTTATCTGAAGGATAGGCTCCAGGGGGGGCGTGTCTTTAACTGTGACCTCACAGTGGCGTGATTTCGGTTTGAGGAGAAAGTTGTACCGTAACCGCCAGTGCTTCCGAAGAGGACAGCTCCAGTGCAGCCGAGGACGGTGCACGATCAGGAGGCCGTATAAGTTAAACCTAATGTGGGCAGCATCGATCCCCACCACTGTCTATAAAAGCAAGCGATCAGCCGAGTGTCGCTGCTCAGTCGTCGGTAGGTAAAGTTTTGGTTTCGAAGCTACGCACTGTAAGTTCTTTCAATACTATTTATATTTGCCGTGGTTATTTTATTGAATTGTGTTAATTCCTTTGTTAATTAACGGTCCTTTGAAAATTATGTCGAATTTTGAAATATCAACTTACAATTTGAGATTAAATCAGTATTTTGATTCATAAATATATATTATAATAGTTTACATTACAAGTTCTTCTCGATTTTCAATAACAATATTTATGAAGGTTTGAGTGGTGCACTTTGAGTAGGTACGGTATCATTCATCTTTTTCTTATTATCCAATTATCTACATCGGGTATTAAGATACCAGAGGGATGCACGTTTAGGTCGGTACCGTTTGAATTAGCAAAGCACTGTCAAATCGTTCAATTCAATGTATAATAAAATTCAATATACTATTCGGATTTGAAACAAAAATCCAATCGACTTATGTCATCAACTAAAGTTAAATGTTGCAAATCGTATAATCTTAATTAAATTTTACATTGTTAAATTTCCTAACAAACCCATTCAACGACAAGGATGAATGTAGTGGGCTGACTCTTGTAGCAATCGTGGGCATGGAAACCCCCGTAGTAGGCTCATTTTAAAAGTAAGTTTTTCTTCGTAAAAATGCCATAATAAAATTCGACAGTAAAATTGTATGGCCATTTTAACAAGACCCTCTTAGTAAACTTTTTGGTTTTTATGTTTAGACATATTTACTTTTTCAATACATTTTATTTTCTTTTGTAGTTGTAGTAGTCTGTTATTTTCTTCTCTACCAAACACCCTCGTTGTGGATTGTTTTGCAGGTGTAGAAAAAGTTGAAAAAAATAAAATAAAAAGAAAAAATTATGAAGGTAGAATTGAAATATAAAAAAATCAATTCTACTGTTGTACGCGAGTTTGTTATCCTGCTTTGTTATTTTTTGAACATTTAATTCGTCTGGCTTATGAAACATTTAATAGTTTTGTTAAAAAAAAAGACGCGCGCTAATTTAAAACCGGCATTTTGTTAATGGATAAAAAGGTACAGTAATTAATGCATTATTGGCGCGACTTGTGATTTGTTGCTTGTGTTCAAATGTATTATTTCAATTTTTAAGAGTAATTGAGTGAGTTATTTACATCAATTTATATGATTTTATGTTATATTTTTAAAACCACCAATTCGCGATTTTTAGACAATCAACTTCTTTATGCTAAATATATATTTATTGGAAATGGCGCGAAGTGAAGACGGTGTGTTTCACGCCGAAGGTTATGTGTTCGATTCCCCAGAAATTTGTGTGCATGAACACATGTCTGTTTGTCCTGGGTCTGGGTGTAATTATCTATATATAAGTATGTATTTACAAAAGAAAAGTCGTATATGTAGTACATTAGTTGTCTGGTTTCCATAGTACAAGCTCTGCTTAGCTTGGGATCGGATGGCCGTGTGAGAATAATGTCCCAGGATATTATTTATTTATTTATTATAGAGAGCTTGGTGCCAATTCTACTAAACTATAACAAATACGATACGTTCCTGATTCAATTCAACTTTGACTATTCTAGATTTATTCGAATCGGAATCAAACCGTTATGATGGTAACATATACCGCTAGATAAAAAAAAATTAAGAGTTAACTTTTACACTAATAATAATAGTCCTCCAGACCGAGTTCGGCTACGGCGGCCGAACTCAAGAGACATTAGCCAACTGGCTAATTATGTGATGTGTGATGTGATGTGATGTGATTACGAGCTACGCAGTTGCGTAGGACATATTTAGTTCACAAGTGTATGCGCAAACGCTTAAAGGTACACTCTCTATTCTCTAACTCTCATAATCCAATGGGACGAAAATCCGACACGAGCGAAAAGAGGCGCAGGACCAACGGCTTTACGTGCTTTCCGAGGCACGGGAGTGTACACACTTCCTACTTTCAGACTCCGGGCAGCTACTAAGAATTTTAGCAATCTCAATAACTTTACCTGAGACCTGGGATTTGAACCCGGGTCGGCGGCCTAACATGTAGACATATATATTTAGATAGTTTTTATACTAGCGTAGGGTTAGTAGAAGCATTGTTAAAGCTACAGATATACAGCACAGAAACATTAAATTTACCTAGAAAAGGCACACCATTGCAAATTAAACAAGAAAAATTAAAGACAGGAGAATTGGCTATCAGGAATAAGAATGGACTTACTTATGTGTAATTACTTCGAAAGAATAATAAATTATTTATTCCACAACAAATTTGACAATGCGGGTGTTATTAGGAGGTGCTAAACAAATATATAATCGTAAAATACTCTAAAATGCATTTTAAGACAATATTTAATGAATCAATTATTATTAGCAAACTGTATGAAAACTACAAAAAAAGTTGAAGACCACTGTTACAGGATCGGAGCGAGTGAAATATTTTTTTTGTTTACTTACTCATTTTTCATTGCATGCACATTCTCACTATCACTAAACACGGGGACGCCTCCAAAGATACTGTTTATAGCAAAACAACCCGAAAAATATCCAATTTAACTATACTCGAGCGGTTTTTTTTATCACGAGTATTTACCGTATACCAACAACCCACGGCGTGGGTTCAAGGTTATTATCACATGGAATAAGGAATAGAACACTAACAAAATGTATGATGCATTGCGTATGAAGATATGAAAAGTGTGGAGGATGCGAATGTGTTAATACTTGTCAGGACTACATTGTGTTAAGTAGGTATAGCAAAAAAACTACCTATATATTTTAAAATTAAGAAAGCAGGCATAAATGAATTCTACATAGAAGGCGTAAACATTTACATTATTAGGTACTAAATTAACAAAAGTGAGTGTGTAATAAAGAGCCGTGATGGCCCAGTGGTCGGATGACGCGAATTTTAACCGATGGGTTCAGAGTTTAAACCCAGACAAGCACCACTGAATTTGCGCACGTGCTAAATTCATCTCGTACTTTGTGGTAAAGGAAAACACCGTAAGAAAACCCGCACTTGGCGGATGGCGGCAAAAATTTACAGGCAGTTCCTTTTAACAACTAATATAGATCACACACACAAAATACTATATATATATATTAATTTGACTACAAATCACGTTCCTGTCGGTAGGTACACGTAACACCTATACCAAATTCTTAGATAAGTACGAGAAAAACTTTGTAAGATAAAATCTCTCTTAAGTAAACCTGACAATATCGAGAAACAATAGCATATCGAGACAATGAAATGGTATCATTTAATACCCTTACAAAAATGCCAGTATCAATTACGATCAAGTTATTCAACACTAATGGACCTATTCAAACACCTTTCAATCAAATTATGGTATATAAAGTAGAGAAAATGAAATCTATGATCATTTCTGTAACAGCAGCAGGCAAGATAATTTATAACCATAAACCATGGTATTATATACCCGTTTCTCGCGCCTTTTTTGTTATTTGCTTTTATATTTTTTGTGGATTTATGGATTTCGTTAATAAAAAACCTAAGATGTAAGTTGATTATTTTCGTTTTGTTAGTTTAAAATTAAACGGATATTTGCAGATAAGATTATCACTACTGCTGTTTCAAACATGTGCCGCTCTGATCACTATACAACTAACGGTTCCATCACTTGCCTTCAAAAAGACATCTAATATTGATGAGTTTATGGTTCAAAATCAAAGAACCCGTATGAGACAAAACTATGTTCTACAAAGAGCTTTAAACAACGACATGGACGATACTGAATTAGCTGTAAAATATGTAACTGAGCCATTCGACACTAATACCGAAGAGTTACCAGCATTTATAGTAGATTACGCAAATATGATAAGAAACGATATTATTTTATTAGACAATTCCTTTGAAACGAGGACTAGAAGAGGAAATATTAAAAAGGAAAAATATGGTGTAAGTATGAAACTTAATCTTTACTTTACTGTGATCGAGTTTATTGACTAAAGTTTGTAATAACGTAATTTTTCGTCTGTATTACTGTAATTTTCAAAAACACTAGTGATTAATGCTTGGTCTAACAATGAATTCATAAGTAAATACTGTACTGAAATCGTAACTTTACGTACCTACACTATAGTTTGTCGCAGTACAAAGTCTACTGAAATAAACTATTTTTCTAATTATTCAGAGTTAATATATTACCTTCTTCGGCCTTACTTTAGTCGGTAAAAATAGTTTATTGAATCATTGGAGTCAATCATATGGAACAATAATGAAGTCACTAAATAAAGATAAATATTATAATCTTCATTTCAGCAAGGAGATGGAAATGATATCCCTTGTAGTTGTGAAGAGAAAACCGTAAGTACCTATATAAAAATGTAAATACATCAATATCATTCAAATGTGTTATATTTAACGTTTCTATAATTTTAGAGGAAACCGATAATCTTGGGTGACGATTATTTTCCTCGCTCCATTGAAACTAGAATCTGCAATGAAAGTCTATGTCCCCCACCCTATGGTTGCCACAAACGTTTTCATAACGTAAGTATTTATAAGCTTGAGAATTATAAAAGTGAACAATTGGCTTTATTTGTCTATGAAAATGTGTAACTCTAAATAAGTGTGTTGTCAAAATGAAATAATAATAATATTGCTTTTACAGATAACTGTATTAAAAAGAAAGAGAAACACTGATGAGGAATCTCAAGACGAACTACCCGATGATCTCATGAAGAGATGGATCGCCGTGAAAAAAGTAGTAACTGTTGGATGTATGTGTCTCAGAGACTACACCGACTAAAATAACTCATCTACTAACAACCTTTCACGATCACGTTCTAAGAGAACATGAGATACATGTAAAAAAATACGAAAAAAATTTAAACGTTCCATAAAAATAATCAACAAATGCTATTTTATGAATCAGAATAAAGTGATAATGTAGAAATATGAAGAAAATATTAAGTTAATAATTGATCTCTTTTTAGTTATAATTATAATGTCAACCAAGTTGTTATTTTATGAAAATAATATGTTTTGTTAGAAACAACAGGGTTATTGTATTGTCATGAAAATGTTATCGCATTTATTAATTAAGACAGTAATGTATATATTATGTGGAAGAAGAAAACAGTATTTAAATATGTATTATTATGTGAAAAATAATAAAGAACATTTATTTAAACAATTTATTTATTTTTTAAATTATTTATCTAACTAATCAAAACTTTCATAAGTAAATTATACTTAGGTTTAAAATTGAAAAAAAATATTGACTTCTCATATTTTAAAACACAACCTTTACAACGCCTTATGCTAATAATTATGTACACATGTAAGAAAAACCTGGTTAAAAATTATATACAAAAAATAATAATATTGGGAGCCAGTGTCATATTTACGCACATTTCTCAAGTCTGTCTACACAATTATTCTGCCCTTAGGGCGCATTTTCATTGGTCGATAAGGCCCGCATTCGGGGTGCGGGAGATTTCTGTAACGCATGCCATAGGGCCCGCAAAGAGTTTATCGTTTTCACTGGTCGTCAGAGCCCGCATACGGGGTGCGGGTGACTTCTAAATATTTAATGATTTATTATTTTTATATTTCATTATATCACCCGCACACGTTTAATCGACCGAGTTATCGACCAGTGGATTTCATTGGTTGTTAGCTCGCATGCGGGTACTCCCCGCAATCGGGCTAACTACCGACTTATCGACCAATGAAAATGCGCCTTTAGATATATTATAGAAAACCTACAATAAATTTTCTAATTCGTTAAGTATTTCCATAGTTTCTCTTTAACCATTTTTGGATATATACTTATAACCAATTAAATTAAGAAACTTCTTATGTTACTCTATTTACTTGTCTTTGACTCAGGACTGTGCATTTCAGCTCAAATCTCTTCTTATAAAAATGCTAAACTATATATAACTTCTTATACAAAATAACTACACTTTTAGTATCGGATTAAAACAAGTTCTTTAATGGAAGTTTCAAAATCACAGAAGTATAGGTCACAATATTCCGGTTGAATACATATTTGAATAAAAAAATATGTTATCCTTTAATGTGTGACGTGCGGGCTCTCCTCTCGGCTAATCAATAGTCGCGGGCTCGCCTGCACTAGACGCTGTAGTCCGCCGTGTGGTGCACGGTCTCGTGCGCGGCCGGCGTGGGCACGTCCGCGAGCTGCGGCATGATGTGCGCGATGGCCTCCCGCGCCTCGTTCAGCATGCCCATCTCCCGCCGCAGCACTTCGTCGGTCACGGTGTGGATCGACTTGAACTTCAGGTTGATGCCGTGGACTTTGAACACGTGATTGTTTAGGTTCACCTTGTAGCTGAAGGCGACGCTGCAAACCTGGAAATGAGGTGCATTCAGTATTCAAGTAAAGGTTACTCGTTAATTATTAGATATATTTGGGAATATATAGGAATAATTTTAATATTAAAGAAGTAGAAGATAAAACTAACAAAATTCAAGAATTAAAATTACAAAGTATTTATTATTGAATTTCTATTCAATATTATAGAAATTATATTGGTATTTGTAATAACGCCGGATTTGTCAAAGAAATATTAAGAACTCAGTAAAAATGTGTGGCTCAAAAATAGGCGTTAATTATTCACAATAATAATTTCAATATCAGCAATAGTAGTAATAACACGAAAATAGACGAGAACGTAATGATTTTTCTTCGAAAAGGAATCTCCGCAAAAAATACTATTAAAGTTACACACGCTGACTTAGTGAGATAATCCGCTCCGCTCTTTCATATTTAAATGAAGATTCAAGAAGTATGAGATGAGCAGAATATCAATCGACGCGATTTTTACACATTAGACCCTTTGGTCTGGTGTTTTTCACCCCTTTATAGCTATGTAACTTTTTACATAGCTATAAAGGGGTGAAAAACATGGTGGCAATTTTGTAATAATTATTTAATTGCTCAAAAAGTAATGATCTCGTGGCGCTCCTCGTTAAGACGGAAAGGGTTTTTAGTGGGTGTTCCGATGTACGGGGCGCACTCGGTGTCCTGGACACCGGCGAGCTCTACATACCCCTCCCCCCACTGGTTTTTAAGCGTAAAAAAAGGCCGTAGTGATAATTCGATTTATGAAAGAAAAAGTTTTTTTATTTAAGTATTTAGATCGAAAAAAATACACCATGCGATACTGCCTGCAAAGAGTGGCTGAAGAATAGAACTGTTTATTCTGAATAAAGTACAAACATTTTAACTTTGCCACTCTAAAGCTTATAAGTAATTCCGTATTTACTTTACCACCGTTTTCTCACATAGCAATATGTTATAGTTGGATGAATACGCTATTATGGCACGCGTTTATCGTAACACTATGTCAAATTCAATGGAAGTGATTATAGCATTTAAAACTTTTCGTTTGTTAGAGAACATAATTTTGTGGAATTCGACATCCGCAGCAGCAAAAAGATGTATAATATGGTGCATAATAATATTATTTACTTATTATATAAAGTTGTCCTATGAGAACTAGCATGATACAAGAGTTTTTCTATGAGAAATTTATTTTTTCGACCACCGGTTGGTCGATTTGATATTTAATTAAATAACGATTTCAATTTAATAGATATGGCAATATAGTTTTGCTCAAAAATTGAATTAAAGTTATAATTTTTTCGAGTATGCACAAATAGTACATTTGAATTATTATTTTGCAGGATTTCATAAAACATATACTACTTGTACGGAATATAGATTCTACCGAACAGGCAAGAAACATTATTGTAGTTACTCTTTATCACAAATTTATTATATATTTATGTACAAATTATATAATTATGTACAATTAAATTACTTAGGCACAATTAAATTTAATATCCTGCATGAGAATCAACAAAAACTATGTATATTTATATTGGATAAATCTCGCATAGCGCAACTCAAAGCGTATTTCAACAAATTTTCTTATTGATCATGGTTTCTTATCATACCATAATAATGATCGACTTACAAGTAAGTGATCAATTAAACATAGTCAAATATATTCTTTACCATGACAGTTTGGTTTCAATGATGTTTAAATAATTCTAATCATAACTGTAAATGCATTTGTGTCTCACAAATGTCAAATACAAGCCAACTGTGTAGGAGACATATAACAGAACATTAAAATGTGCGCAAACACAGATACACGTCTTATTATCTCGCTCTGATAATCCATTGGGAGTGTAGACAGAAGCAGCCTTGTATGATACTTAATGATCCTTTATTTATTAATAGGTAATTAATATTGCTATGACTCAGACTCACTTGGCAAGAGTAAGGGCGTTCTCCGGTGTGCATACGCTCGTGGTTCTGCAGCTGGTGTTTTGCATTGAAAGACATAGTGCAGGTCGCACACTTGAATGGTTTGTACCCAGCGTGGATGCGAAGGTGACGGTTTAGATCACAACGCTGAAAATTTAATTAATTATCCAAGTTATATATTTATAAATACCGAATTTGGGTTATAAAGGAATCTTTTAAAAGAGAAAAACAGCAAGAAAAAAAATTTACTTACTTCATAAATAAAAGTTTGCTTATATCATAAGTACACATTTTTATTTATTTGAAAATATTGACAAATAAAATTTAATTAGGAATTTTGTTTTATTATTATTAAAATAAAGTAAATAAAATTAATAAACAACAAGAAAAAAAATTAAATACTAAAAAGTATAGACTTACGGCAATAAACTTTTTAGAACATAAATTGCACTGAAATGGTCTTTCTCCTTTGTGAATGAGGTTATGCCTAAAAAAAAGAAAATATAATGGTTTTTGTCTGAACTGTACTAAAACACATTCACTGTAAGAATGAATTAGATTTACCTCACTAATGATTTCTGTGTGTAGAACCCTGCACCACAAATTTCACAAATGTGGTCTTTTATTCCAGTATGTTGTTTAAGGTGTACCAATAAATTACTTTTCTGCACAAATGATCGTGGGCAATCGGAACAAGTGTATTTCTTTTTTTCTGAAAGAAAAATCATTAAATGTTAATAAAAAGTATCATCATAACATCTTTTTACTGTAATAAGCTTGCCATCAGGTGAAAGTTGAAAATATATATTGTCTATAAGTAAATTTTTTTTTGTATATGAGGTTTTCTATAAAAACTTAATTTAACTTGTTTTATTATATAATGTCTTGTATAATCATATTATAATAATATAGCCCGTATACCTTCATGGGTTGCTATATGATTGCCCAGAGTATATGTCAATATACCACAGACTGGACATACAAGCTTTTCTCTTTCTTTTGAAATTGGCTTTGAATTTTTCACCCTTCTTATAGAAATATCTCGTCTTATAATCCTACTATCAGACTTCGCTGAAGTCCTGGCCTTATAATTTGGATGTATTTTTAATAATGTAGCATCTTTTGGTCTCTTTAAGAGAATTGGAGGTCCTTTTGCACCATTTTTCATTATTGGATCTGTCAAAATAAAGCATGCAAAATAAATAAGACCATTATATAATTAAGCATTATCCATATGTTTATAAAATAAAATATATTAATAAGCCATTCAGTGAAGAATTTTTACAGTTGTTAAGGACACTTGCATGAAGTTATTGGCATATTATAAAAAAGTTCACAGAAAAGATATAGAGACATTATAATTAATGCCAGGCATTGCTATACATGAATTTAGGTAAACATTAATTATTTTACAAGGAACCACAAAAGAACTTACAACAAGTAATAGTAGTAGATTTCTTTTCATCACCACCAGAAGAATCATCGTGATCATGTTTAAATGGTCTAATAACCCTTACTTTTTTCACAACTGGTTTTTTAGCCTTAAACACCTTAATTTCTGACAACTTTGGTTTTTTAAATTTACTCTTAGTCTTTTCTGAAGGAGGCACATAATCATCATCATCATCATCTTGATAGATGTCATCATCTAAATATTCAGCCTAGGATAAACATATCTATTCATTAGGTAATTATTTTATTAAAATTTAAGCAACAAGAAAATAAGATGTTCAAACTTTTTATTGTACTGCCTTTAGTTAAGCATACAAAAACTTATTGAATAGCTATTTAAAACAATAAAACTAATATAATTTAACAGATATATGCACAAAATGCATATATAGTTAATAAACAATGTCTTTATTACTTATTATTAACAATTGATACAGTGATACTATTGTTTAGTTTATTTAAAAAAATACTAACATTTAAGATAAAAAAAAATTATCCTTCTACTCAAAATTACTTACATCAATATTGAATGTCTGTAAATTGTCTCTAGATATATTAAAGCCATTTCCAGATTCTACTTTTCTTATGACTGTATCTGCTATAACAATATCTTTGCCATCAATAGTTTCAACCTTTACAACTTCATTTGGATTATCAAGTATGTCTATCTCCATTTCCCATTTTGGTTCACTTTTAATAGTCAAAGGCCCAATTTCACTTTTTATATCAGTAAAAGAATCAAAAGCGATTTTTTTAGTTGGCACATTTCTACTTGCAGTTGCAATTAATTTTCTTAACTCACGATCAGACCTTTAACAAAATTTATAATATCAAATTATTATTTTTTACAATATATGCAAAGATTCTAAAATAAATATAAACATATATATAGTAAAATATAGCTTAGCTCTACAATAGATTTGTTCATAAGGGATATGCAAAGTGATTATATACAATAATAAATATAAATAAAACCAACACTTACCTCTCTGCAACATTTTTAAGAAGAAAAGCCTTTTCCAAAGATGTACAACATTTGTTGCAAATTTTCTCAGGTAATCCATCATTTGATGACACCTAACAATGTAATAAAATTCATGCATTTATTTCCAACTCAAAACAAACCAATAATTATGCAGCAATAAATTTAAAAATTAAATAATTGAATACTAATTTAATTTATATACAAAATATTGGGTTTCATTTATCAATTGAAAATAAATACCTTATTAAGAAACCAATAATAATTATGACTTTTGTCATATTTTGTTTGAAAATAAAACAAACATAACAACATCATAGTTTTGTTTTCTCTATATGAAAGCATGAAAAAATTACTAAACTAATTTGTATCTCCAGAATTTTATGAAATATAGTGATGCCGGTACTATATTTGCGATCTTTAACTGAAAAATAAACATACACAAACGCTTACCTTAACGTCTGCTATTGCTGTAAGCATTTCTGCATAATTCCCAGAAAGCTTATATTTAAATAATGGACACAAGGGTCTCTTGTTCGTTAAACAAATTCGACAGGATGACAAATTAATGCTGTTAGGTTCTATCATTTTGAAAATAAAAACTTCTCAGATCAAAGTGATGAACAAAATCCGTAACTTTATCAAAGACACACACAGTGAATCTATTTGATGTCGATTAAACCCAACTCAGATATTTGATTTCGACATATTTTATTCTTAGCCCAACTCTACTGGAAGTCTTTAGGGATGTTTGACGTTTCGTAGTGTTTGACAATTGGTAAGACACTCAATAGGTTGTAAAGTTACGAGTGAGCGGTTGTATTGTTCGATCTATTGTCATTGTATTTTAAAAACTTGATATTATAGTATTTGTGGTTATCGAAGTTGAGTTTGGAAATATAAAAGCCAAATATTGTTTATTTAAT
Source organism: Nymphalis urticae (assembly GCA_905147175.2). Classification (NCBI taxonomy): domain Eukaryota; kingdom Metazoa; phylum Arthropoda; class Insecta; order Lepidoptera; family Nymphalidae; genus Nymphalis; species Nymphalis urticae. Next base: position 7,736,644 of record LR989987.1, on the reverse strand, counting down.
TAATAATAATTTTGTTTTTCCGACAGTTAAATTTAAATACCTTTGGACAATATAAAAACGAGTTCAAACATCTGATCGTCTTCAGCGAATTTTCTTTAAAATAATAACTGGCTCTATGTATTTGGGGACTAAAAGATTAATACAATTATTGTGAAAATAACTTGTATCCAGAGCTATTAAAATATTAATAAAATATATGTGACAACCTGACAAGATGACAACCACAGATTATTGATAAATATAAGTGTCAAATTTACAATGCGTCTCATGATAACAGGAATAAGAAACGCATTTTTTATCTGAGTCTCAATTCTTTATAATAGAATTTAGAAAATATAAATGGTTCTTTTAAATATTCTTAAGTTATTTAGGGTTCGTAGTTATTAAACTTGTGTCGTGAAAAATGTTATAATGGCCACTTTTGAAAATAGGTTGAGTCGTAGAAAAGGTAAATATTTTTTATTGGTTTTCATTCTGTGCATATCCTAAGCCAACCTAATGTATTAAAATACTAATGATCAATATTGTTTAAATTGGTATACAGTACAAAACAATTAAGTGCATAAATTTATATGAAGAATCAATAATATTACAGGTAAACATGGTGGCAATACGTATAGGTTAGACACTAAAAATAAAACACCTGAAGAGAATATAACAGAAATAATACAAGGTCTGTATTCAAAGAAATCGTTTCACAATGATACATCACCCACCAACAAAAATTTGCCTTCAGACTTTAGACTGGGCAGACTTACACAGAAAAGTAGTTCTGACAGTTATAGGTGGTCCTATCTAGACGCATTAGTCACCTTACTTAATAAGGAAGACAGAAGTAAACTCGGTTTTACTTCTGATGAGTTGATGACATGGTAAGTGAAAACATTCAACTTAGATCTTGTGGATTATTTACAGAACAAAATTGTGTAATATGAAGTATATCAGCTGACTAATGTTTTGTATTTATATTAAATTTCAGTATCCGAATAAGTCTTGTTGATGAATCTATGGTCATAAGAGCTGCTGCACTAAGAGTATTACGATACTTAATTAAAACAGAAAGTGATGTTGCTACCTTTAACACTTTGAAACTGCCATATCTAGTTATCAGGTATTTTCAATGTTATTTTTAATTAAACTAAATACAAAAGTTTTTGTCTACTTAGTTGAACTAATATCATTTTAAATGTATTCAAGTTTAATCTTTTCTGTTTGGTTCAGAATGGCATTGTAAGTAAAATTAATTTAAATATATCTTAAACAAAAATGGGGCATCTAAAAATCTTTATTATCATAAATATAAATCTTTATTATTATAAAAAACATAGTTATGTAGTTTTATTCTTTGATTAAAAAATGTATAATTATTGGAGGTTTATTTGATGTAGTATAATTTAAATAAAAAGGTTAGGTTTATATAATATATGCATATTTATTTAAACAAATAGTGAGTTTAACTTTTATGCTTATAATTAAAATAACGGAACATAACAATATAGTTAAAAAATTAAAAAAAATCTGTAAAGTAATTTTTGGAACAACATCTTTTCTCTAAAGAGTTAAAAATTAACACTAATTTATTTGGTAGATCTATGGACTTAATGCTTCACAATGAAGAGGAGCGTGCACAAGCATTAAAAGTGGTGAGACGTGTCATTGCTGTTGTTGGTGCAATTGAGCAAGGGCAAAGGCGTTATCGAGCAGCATATATAGACCAGGGACTTTTACGTTGTCTTGCAGCTGTTGCTCGAGCAGGTAGTGCTGGCGATGGAAGCAGCAACAGATTATCAAGACCTGCTATTGCCACTTTAGCAGAAATATGTAGGTCCATAATATAATTATAAGGTCCATAATTGTTACTACTTTACATATTTATTTGTAAGCAATTATGCAAGTTTGATTTGTACTGTATTGTGAAGTGTTTGTCTAAAAGTTCAAATATTTGAAATAATATGTTTTTGCAGGTGTTTTGAATCCTGATCTGTTTATATCATGTGGAGGAGTAACTGCAGTAACAAGACAACTTGCAGAATGTGCTACACCACGTATGGCAGAGGCTTTATGTGGTGTCTTATTGCATACACTCAATGACCCCAAGTCACGCAGTGCTGCTAGAATTGATTTAACATGTCTCAATTCACCTTACTGTGATTTTCAATATAAACCAGCAGGAACTGATACCAGCAGGTGAATAATTGGGTGTTATTATCATAATCTTTGTAAGTGTTTTTGAATTATTGTAGTCCAAACAAAACTTCTATTCAAATTATACTGATATGTTACATATCATACATATAATAGAGATAAAGAGCTTCAATATAATTAGAGCATAATATTAAATTTGTTTGTTAGGAGATGTCTCAACAGTGTTAAGGTAACTTGTTGAGCTTAAAAAAATTACCAAATTAAAAACATAAAAAGTGCTGCTTGACGAGATTTATATATGGGTTTAAATGTTCTATCCACTATTTATTATTTTACAATAATAATAAAAAAAATTAAATCTTATATACAAGAAAAATACAAGTTGTTTTGTGTCAATATTCATAAATTTCTCAAATATGAATTGTATAATATTATTATTAAATGTATGTAATTGATAATATTATTATTAAATGTATATAAAAGACTCAGTGTTTGCCACTTCTCCTTCGTCGGATCAACCTTCTGTGGTAATTTTAAATTGAAATCATTTTATAAAATTATTATACAAATAGTGTGTCAGAATTTACATGATTTTTAAATATTTATTTATAAAAAAAATAAACATAAGATTATGTTATATGTTCAAGGTATAAATAAGACTGTGTAACACATGTTTAATAATAATTAATTAGTTAAAAATGTTCCATATCGACTTCTAACAAAGTCGATTGAATTGGGTCTGCCTATATTATTATAATATTTCATAAATAATTAAATGGAATGTATCATAAATGCTATAAATAAATCAGGGCGAAATATAAAATACTGGCGATGCCGTCAATGTGGCTTCTCCATTAGTCCAAGTTTGGGGATTCTTAAACTACTGCGGAAATTTCCTGACCGATTCAGTACTTTTGGACTTGAAAGTCTAGCCATCACTAGCTTCCTTTTGGTTATCTTTTACTTGACGTTTCCGTGACCGTAGAGACGAGCGCGAGATGCGGTTCACATGCAGTCGACTGGCGCTGCTGTGCGTGCTGCGCAGCTGGCCCGGCCTGCTGCACTTTTGCCACCCACGTAGCGCCGGCGGCCTGCGCGCACTTGTCGCCGCGCTCTACCTGCCGCGGCTAGAGGTCCGAGTGAGTAACTTTGCAGCCCTCATGTTCTGCTCTGTCACTGTTGTGTACGATGGAATGCTATTGATTTATTTTATATATTATACAAAAAATATTTGATTTCGTCAAATGACTTAAAGTAAGAAATATTTTAATTAAAACTAAATTTATATTGAATTATTTATTTTATAGAAAGCAATATTGGACTTGCTATATGAATTAGTTGGACTGCCACAACCAGATTGGACCGATGAAATTTCCGTAGCATTGGATGCCGTTGACCCGTCTGATTTTCAAGTAAGTTTTTTGTAATTGATTATTGTTTTGCAATATGTATTTTGTCTTTTAAATGCCGAAATTATTTTTTATAGGATTCGTGGCGATTGAATGAAGGCTTTGTAGCAGCCGAAGGTACTGCCATTTTACCGCACCTCGGCGCTACCGGCCCCGACATAATCGAAAATCATCTTGCACTGTTACTGCAGTGCTTCTTAGAGGTTGGCCTATTTTGGACACATTAGTTCGTAACGATGATGCCTAAAATATTATCAGCTTTGAAATAGTTTTATTTTCTTCTCAGGCTGGTCTCCTAGACGGATTGGCGGAAGTGATAGTGACAAGTGACACGTTCATATCGGTCAGGGCGACCGTGCTCCTCGGTCAACTGTTGCATCTGATACATCTCTTTCTACCTCCTCAAATATGCAGCGTAACACCGGCGCTGCCGTCACTAATCTCGCAGGCGTCGGCCGGCAAACCGCAGGCGCTGGCGGCGGTGGCCGCGCTGTGCCGTCTGCACGCCACGCTCGAGGCGCGGCCCGCCAGCAACAGTCTGTTCCTCGATCACATCGTGCAGTACTGCAGCGGCGCCTTCCGGACTAAGGTGGAAGACTTCTCCAAGAGCCGGAAGGAGAGAGACAACGCCGACATGGCCAAACCGAAGTGCAACCGGGACTCGTCGCACGACGAGAACGGCGAGTATCAGAACGAATCTGACGTGGAGACGGAGCCCAAGCAGCGGCACAGCGTGGGCTCGCGCGCCGACGTGGCCGCGCGCAACGTGAGCGCGCTCGTCAAGAGCAAGAGCGTCAGCTCGCGCACCACGGCCGCCGTCAGCAAGGTCACTAAGTCGGCGAAATTCTTCAGCCTCTTCGAGCGCGACTGTGACAGCTTGCTCAGGTCTTCCTTCGTGATGCAGAACAAGGATGGTAATACCTGGAATTGGGAAGTTATACGAACCATATTAAAGGTGAGGGGTCGGCGGTGTGTGCTATGCTCTACGTTTGGACGATTTATAAATTCGTATTGTATTTTTAGGAAACAGATGGCACGCCTTTATTGAATTTGAGTGATAGTGGACATAAAGCATGGGCCAGTCGCATTATAAATTATTTAAAACCTTCTTCAAACAAATACTCTCATACAGACCTATCGACAATCGGTAATGGACATTCAGCCACTCGCGCTGGTTGTCAATTAATTAGAAAGTTACTGCGTCACAATGATGTAAGCAATGTTTTTTTTCTACTTACAAATCTTATTGCTGGAAAAAGTTATCTGATATCATATCTGAGGCAAAATGTTTTATAATTAATGATTTTTAGGCTGATTCACAAAGACTATTGGAAGACCTGTTTAACGACGTAAGTCGACAGATTGAGGCGATTGAAACTGGTCGTAAAGCTCACGAGTGTTTGTTCAGTCCACAACACATGTGCAATACAATGTGTCAGATGTACTTCTTGTTTATAGGACAACTGTGTCATTCGCATTCTGGACTAAGACTTTTCAAGAAGACGAGACTTTATGAACAGTAAGTATTATTAACATTTTTCAAATATTATTTTTATTCATCACGGCCAAGTGGTTTATGCTATTATTATTATTATTTTTCAGTCTCCTTGAATTATCAACAAAAACTCATCATAGCTGTTACGTTAAGTTAGTGATATCGAGTTTAGATTACACCTTGGATTCAAGTCCACGAGATATTCTTGCCAAAACCTTAACATGCAATATATTGGCGTCAAGATTGTACGCCACACAGTTCCTAAATGTACTCTTACGAGCCTCGCGAAAATCGAGGGATTTAGTCAGAAAAAAATCGAAGTTAAAAAAGAGTATTGTACAGGAGCAATGGAAGTTTTCTTCTAGAGATGAAACGGATACGAACGGAGTTGATATGGACACTTGGATTCTGCAAATGTTAGTCGGTCAAGTCAAAGATGAATCTAAAACTGTTGTGAAATGCGCTCTGACCATCTTAGAAGAAGCCTATAGTGTACCAGTGAGTTTTAGCAAAATTATTTATATGTATAGACAGTTCTAAGTGGAGTCCTGTATTGAATATCTATGAAATGTTTTTTATTGTATTCAGATCTTCTTCGAGAAGTTAATGACAATGAAGGATTCCCTCGGGCAGAACTGCAGGCTGGATAGAACCGCCGAACCTTCATCGTTAGATTTCTCAGCTGTAGGTGACCGGGGCTATCTGCTCTGGTTGGGACTCGAAGTGGCCGCCGCCGCGCAAAATACTGACGCGTATTCTATCGCTTTCGTCAAAAAACATCTCGATTTTTGGAATAAGTCTTACAATTACAGGTATTAATTATACTATACAATACAATAGTATAGTTTCGCTAGGTAATAAATAAAAAATAATTAAGCCTATATTAAAAGGCTATGACTAAGGATAAGCGACGCGCGGTTAGAATGGGATGCGAAATTTTGAAACTGAGACGCGCGGTCCGCCCGGTAGCGTTACGTCGGCAAGCTCCTGGCGATTTGTTACTCAATTATTTTAGAGATTTATGATAGTAAGATTGTTCAGTGAGTGGAGAGAGGATAAAATTTAAAAAAGTGTAAGTGTACACGAGGGATAATTCTGACAGTTAAACATACATACATAAAAACACTCTGCACATGAGAACACTTACACACACATAATCCGCTCAAAGTCAGCCAGAGTTGATTAGCTATATGTAGTTTAGATTTTCCTTGCTAACGCTCGAGAACTGTCATTTTCAACAGACTTTGACAAAGTTACGTCCCATTTTTATAGCGCGTGAGTTATAATGGATATATATAATGTAATATATTGCAAAAAATACATGAACTTTGAAAAAACATTATGTATTAATAAATATAAAATAGAAATAGACTGAAAATTAATGTAGTATTACATGTATTATTAAAGCCCACTAGTAGAATCTACATTACGAAACCATGGCCGTCTAGCTAAATCTTAAAATGACCGTCCAAAAAGTGTTTCAAAAGCATACTGCAATAAAGTATATATAGTTTGTGTCGGCTGCGCGCAGGTACGTGCGGCTGGTGGAGGCGGGCGTGCACGAGGCGCTGGCGCTGTCGGAGGGCGGGCGGCGGCCGCGCGCGGCGCGGCGCACGGCGCGGCCGCCGCCGCACGTGCTGGGCGCGCTGGCCGCGCTCGCCGCGCTGGCGCCCGCCGCCGCCGCGCTGCTGGCCGCCTGTCTGCCGCACCACTACAAGGTGCGCACCCCCTCCGTTCTTCGCGAGTCGGGACTCCTAAGCTCTTAAAGTTCACCATCGGAAATCGAAATTTGCTTCATTAATTAATCCATGATTTTGCTTCAAAAAATGTTACTTGAAAATAAAATTTTAGACTGCTTTGTATATCACTCTCTCTGTCTCTTCGAGTGAAGCGATATATTTTTTAATTTTTTTAATCGTTTTCTGAACAGATTCTACTGAAAAAGAAATGCGTGACTGAACAGGAAATTGTTGACTTAAAAGCGTCTCTGTGGGCGGTCGGAAACACGGCGGTGACTCCACAAGGCTTGCAGCAGCTGATGAATTTGAGCAACGGATTTCTGGAAGACGCGGTGCCCGTGCACATTGTGCGGCTGGCCAAGTATAGCCCCGTGTACTCGGTGCGAGCGACCGCCTTCTACGTCCTCGCACTTATAGGAAGCACCTACGATGGCGCAAATCTGCTAGCTGATTTGGGTAATCTAACATATTTCCTCTAAAATTACCATCGACCATAGGAATTTTGTAATCTTTTGAAATAGCTTTTTGACATAAATTTTTCCCCATATGTAGGTTGGTTCTGTGTCAGACATACCAGGCACGATCAATTTCCCGTTATTCCGGACGACAACTTCGTTCAGATGATGGATCTTCAGGATAATGGTCATGCTTTTATCACTTCACCTGACCGACGATTCTTTGACATCGATTTGAGTGAACATTCCGATCATACCGATCAGAGTACAGCGGAAAGCTTACACTCCGATATTACGAAGTTAAATAGAACCATAGGGTCGATATCTACCGAGCAAGACAAGGACCAAGATGTGGTAGATACTAAAATTAATATTTTCGAGCGCCGTGATGCCGATAAGAGGAAGTCGCACACTCTCCCAACGCAAGGATCTAGTTCACACGAACGTTCGCTAACAGAGTCTCGAACTGTGGATATTCTGAGAGACTGTTCGAGTTACGAACGCGGTCCTTACAGATTGCACATGGAAAACAAATATTCAAGGAATTATTCCCTGGATCACTCGCATGAAGGCCGGGAGAGACACACCAGTGAATCTAGTACTAGTGGAGTGAGCAGTTGCGATTCGTTCATCGGAAAGTATGTTATCCCGTAAGTATAGGATTTGTTGTTTTTCTACAACCCGTTTTATTTTTAGTTCGACGAGGAAATTTAATAAGATTCTTTTATAAGCTAGGTATGATAATAAATATATATTATCATACCTCGACTTAAAAAATATCTTCGCAGTATATAATTTAAAAAAAAAGTCAACGATGTAAGATAAAGTATATTTGAGATGGAAGTGTCCCCGCAGCGAGCGCGTGCCCAAGCTGAGCCCCATCCCCAGCTCGTCCAGCCTGCACGGCGCGCGCAGCGCACACACGCAGCGCGCGCGCCCGCCCGACGTGCGGCGCCGCACCTCCACCTCCAGTGAGTCGCGCCGTCTGATAGTGTGATAGTGGACGGCAAATTCTGTCGCATTTTTTAATTTATGATTTGAATGACAATATACCATTTCCTCTTGTTATGGGAGGGCTTGGAGAAATTGAGTGAAGCAATTTAAAGTGAAAGTCCTATATTATCAGTAGCTATATAATTATAATATAGTTTTTCAATATAATAACTTCTCTCTTTCGGGGTTGATCAAAACTTGAATTGAGCTATTTTCTCGCCGGACTCTTTAATTTTGCCAGATAATCTTGAATTATAAAAATTATTATTTCATCTCGTTTCCAGGTTTTACAACACCAGATGTTGCCAGTTCACCTCCTACTCAAATGGACTTGAGAGGATATGCCACACTTCAAACTCTTAATAGACATCGAAGGTATTTTTTATGTCACATTTATTGTATTTATAGTATTTTAAATTTTTAATGTAATATATGAGTCGCATATTCTGCTAACAAACATTTAAATTAATTTTCGTTCTTTGTTCTAATCTACTTAATTAAAAAAGATAAAACAGTTATTATGCTTGCATCATACTTTTATAAAACTTTTTTTCTATACATAAATAAAATTTATGAAAATTTGCTTTAACGTTTTAACTGTAGCCCTCAGTTTAAATTATTGTATTTTTATTTGTATTATTAGTTTTTTATTAGAAAAAAATACGATAAAATTTTTAGACTTTATTTTTATAAAATAAAATAACGTAAAGGTTGCTTCATTTGAATGGGATCTTTACCTTCGCTAAATAAAAATAATAAACATATACTAATAATTGAAACTAAAAAGTGAAAAGTGTCATGACATTTGTGTTAATTTTAAACATTCTTCACTAAACAGGCCGCATCATGTATCAGAAAGCGATGCAATGAGTTCCAGCGATGTCGACGTATTAAGCTGGTTGCCCTACGACTCCAATCAACGTGCGAAACCATTTTCCTCGCTTCGAGATAGAGCGAAGTCTATGCGAGAGAGGATGACCAAACTAAGGTATTCTTCTTTCTCACCAAAAACAGTTCAATTACAAAATATATACGGCCTTACTTCTAAACGTTGTTTAGTTAAACAGTGCTCTGTCCTCTTTACTCAAGCCGTTTAAGCCCACAATTCATCCTTTTTTTTTTGAAAAAAAAGTTGTATACTCTGTTCCAATCGAAGAATTAGTAAAGATAAACAAACGCCAGATTTACATATTCCAAGTTATTTGTCAATAGCTCTACAATTGCTCTACTACATATCTTTACTTATTAAACAAAAATATTCTATATATATAATCACTTTAATTTTCATACATTAAGCACACGGAAACTCAGTGGCGCTTGTGTTTACACCGACGGCTTAGATCCCACGTAACAGTAATAAATGAAAAAAATTGTCCTCGATGAGTGTAATGTCGGTGGCCCCGCAGCCTGCTGGAGTACGACTGGCGGCCGCTGTGCGCGGGCGAGGGCGGGGCGCGGCCGGCGGCGCCGCGCGCGCCCGCCCGCCCTGCGCCCGCCGCGCGCGCGCTCTACTACATGGGCATCTGTCTGCCCGCCACCCTGCTCGACCTCTTCCCGTGAGTACACCGGTACACCTTCCCGTAGGGATGATCCGACCGCAGTCCTGTTGTATTTTTATATTAACTATCATATTATATTTATGTGCTCGCTTGGATTTACTACTGTCCTAGTATAGTATTTCCTTCGGAAATAAACATGTTTTATGCATATAAATGATATTATTTAACTTAACTAGATACCATTATTTAACTTAACTAGATTCTTATGTATTTTTTACTATCTTTAGAGTATAGTTTATTAATTTTATTTCTAGCGAAAACGAGGAAAAAGATACAGAGGCTGACGATGATCAATGTGGGAATAGAGTGACATCCTATTTAGGCGAATTTACAACTTTGGACAACCGATCACGCACGCCCGATAACCATAACTTTAGTTACAATAAGAGTGAGTACTGCTGTGATTTTAATTTATGTTCCTCGTTCGTAGATATTAGCTATCTAAAACATTTACCACCAATGTATGAATAACATACTATTATTGTGATAATGTATCAAATTGACGCATAAACTAAAGTGAAATAATTTAGCTAATTACATTATAAAATACAGTACTGATTTGTTACCAATGCTGCTTATATTACCTTGATTCGATATAGTAGTCGATATTTGAACAAATATGAAAATAAAATTTGAGGCCTATAGTCAGATTTATTTATACATTACGAAGGATTATATCTGATTGTTTAAAAAACAAGTCATGGTGTAACAAAGTTAATATTACCCTTACGAGGTCGCGACGGGTAGATATTCTAAAAAGCTATAAGTGTGCACAGATACTGACACGATACCGCTCTCGTCGTCGATAGGTACGAACGTTCGCACCACGACGCCGGTCGTGACGAACACGCCCGAGCCGAAGACTAGGATAGAGCTGCTGCCCGCGCCGGCGGCGACCAAGGCGCTCCCCGGGCGCGACAAGTGCCCGGCGGGCGACGCGGCGTGGCGCCACGCGGCGGCGCACTGCCTGGCCTGCGTGCGCACGCGCCCGCCCTCCAGCCACGAGCTGCGCGAGGCCTTCTTCGCCGGTACCGTGCCCTCTCGTCATTACCTGCATTCATCTCTGTTCTAATTTGTAATCATTGAGTCTTTTGAACTCTTAGATGAAGAAGATCTTATGGCTTGTTTATTTTTAATGTATTTCGAAACATTTTTGATTTCGAGCTAATATAGCTGAATACTGTTCAATATTAAATTTCAGTAATATAAATAAGAGTTTTAAATAAATTAATATGTTGATACTACACCCTGCAGAGCCGGCGTACGCCGAGACGCACGTGTCGAGCGACGCGGGCAGTCCGCAGGCGCAGCTGCTGCGCCACGTACTCTTTATGTCTAACCCCATACATCTTAAGCAGGTAAGCTATGTTCATTGAATAACATCCGATTTTATTTCAAAAGTGCCAAGTTTTATAAAAGTATATTCCTCATGTATGTTGCGAAAAATGCACAGACCATCAAATATTTTATAAAAGATAACGTGCTTTTTCCTCCGCCTTCCTATAGTGGTGTCAATGATACAAGATTTTTCATTGATCTAGAGTTAGTTGCTTATGGTATGCATATAAATATTTTCAGGCACGTTCCGCGTTGCTGTCTCTCAAGCAAAGGCATCCTGAAATTTTTCGTAGCCCGTGCGTGTACTCCGACGTGTGCGCCCTTCTGTCCAGAGACACGTACATGCTGTACTCGCGACGCATTTTACAAGAACTGTTCCTAGACACGAATTTCGACTGCTTCTTCGACGAGCCAGCCGCTATACTGTCGCGGCACAACAATATAACCTCTATTTTACCACCGACTGTCGAACTGACGCAATAGTATTCATTATTTATCATTACGTTACGGTACACCGTCAGCAGCAGCAAAATAATGTCGTGAAAATGTTGAATTATTTATTATGAGATTGTACGAGTAAGGTATCTATTGTTAATAATTATCATATCTCTTAGAATTTAGGATCGATATCGAACCTTAATTTTTCGTTTTGTTGCTGACTGTATAATTAATTAAATGTAATACAAGAAGTTGCTTAACATGGTGAGCCTTTATCTTGAGAGTTAATGTGGGGTTAGTATTATTCATTTACAATCTTATTTAGCTTTATTCTGAATTGTTTACACTATAAAAATATAAGAGCAACTAAATATTCAAAAGAACAGTAATTTAAAAAAAATAACTATATGCCGAATAAAATAAATTGATTACCCGCGAGGTACCGAGTCGTAAGTAATATGAAATTCTTAAATATTTAAATGTATTTATTTGCCAGAATCTCAGCTTTGTTATTCTTCTGATATATTGCTTTATTTGTAATCCCCATGCAATCACGGCGTTGGTAAATAATTATAGTCTATTACTGAGCATGCGTATTATCAAATAAAATTAAAATAATGAACATTAATTATGAACATTCCCAAAATTATTAATGTACTTCTCGAACTATACTAATATAGCTGTAGGGTAATAATAGTCTAGTTTCACATACGAATATTCACAGATCCCTATTGAATAAAGACGTTGTAGTTGAAAAATAGGGTATCGAGCATAAATATCTAAATGAAAAATTCAAAAAAAATATATAATGTACTTGAAGCTTTTGAAAAGTCAAAAGATCGGTTTAATGTAAAAAAAAAACTGTGCCGCAAAACCATGACATGTAAGGAGTGTAATCATTAATTTGTTACTTCAATGGCTAATATTGGATACAATTCCAATGGCAGAAGTGTAGAGGCAAATAAATATTACATTTCATATTCCGAGTGATTTGCTAATAGCCTTGATATATTATGCACTACAAACAGTTGTTGATTAATATATATTTATTTATAATACAACACTTATTCCCTTCTACTACTTTTGCCATTGGAGTTGGCTATAGTGTCATGTTTGTAGACCCTTCCCTATCTGACTACCTCGTGTTTTAGATATAAACTATGTGTGGATAGCTCCTCGTAATGTTTTATTTGTAATAATGGTGTTTAGTTGCGTGACACGTTGCATTCGGAGTTAGTTTGGGCTTTTATGTAGTAATGTAAATTGAAAGGAATTTGTTTGCTCTATGAAATTACCACACAACCAAGTGTAACTAGTAGTATTTTGTTCCTGTGAGTACATATACATATGTAGCACCCCTATTTATATTGAATTAAGAGATTTTGTATATTTATTTTAAATAGAAATATGTAGTTGCAGGTATTCATTTATGTTTTTTTTTATTATAAAAATTATGCTATTATTTTTCACGTTAAGTCCATTCTGTAATGTATATCCAATGCCCATAACAATAAATGTCAATAATGTAATGTCCGGTCGTTAAGAGAATCCGCTCATGAGTATAGATAAGTTCGTGATTGAATGGACGATGTAACTTTGCAGTGACCATAGATTTATGATAAAAAATTTAGTATTGTTTATTTGTCCTACTAATGCAAACAATATTAATTTAATTTTAATTAAATACGAAAACAATGTTTTTACATCCACATTTCGCTGTTACTAGGCTATGTCAACTGGTTATTTTTGTTGTTTATCACTAGTCATGACCATATGACGGGTGTCAGGAATGCAATCTCCTAGCGGACGGACTTTAATAGTCATCACTTTACTTTATATTCTACATATATATATTTATTTGTGTAAAGCTTATGTTAAGTACATCGTTCAACTTACTAAAAGTTAGTTCGTAGTTAGAAGTCTGCCTTTTTTTTTGTTATATATTTTAAAAACTTAATTCATTGTTCTATTGTAATAGATTGTGTAAACAACATTTAACAACCAAGAAAATATTTTTTAATTACATGATATTATAAATTTATTTTTTATACCAAATCACAAAAAACATGTTTAAACAGAAAAGTTAATCCTAAGTTATGTATATATAAAATTGTTTAGTTATATTTTGTGCAAAATCTATTAAAATAGACTGTATCAAAATCTCAATACACTAAGTATGACTCCAGTCTCCTATTTTTATGTATAATTAATATATATTATTTCTGTTTGAATTGTACTACTGCCAATGTTTGAATTTAAGTTCACTGCCCATAGCTTAGGTTTTTTTTAAATATAAATATATAAAAATAGTTTTTCATATTAATTAACGTGTGTTAGTTTATATAGAGACAATTTAAATTTAGCTTTGACAATTTGATTTTCTATTTACCTAATTATCATGAAGATATTGAACATTTAAATTATTAAAATCTTGATTAGAATTTCCAATAAATACAATCGTCATGTATATCAGCAAACAGTCAAATTTTAGTTAAGTTTTATATGACTTCTTAACAAATAAGCTATAGCAACTATTATAATATTTTATTTATGCGACTATCAAGTTAGTTTCACCTCTGCCTATTCTAGTGATGTATCCCACCTAAAGTCAAAAAATGACTCCAACATATTATATGCAAATCGTAGTTAATACACCGCTGTGTTCAAATATTTCTTATATTTGCATTTGACTTGCTTCATTCGTTGTTTTAACTAAAATATATACAGTTTATGTTATGATATTTCAAATAAATGATTTAAACGTGTAGGGTGTCACTTATTTACAAAACATATTTGTTAATAACTTGTTAGTGTCTCAATATTATAATGTATAGATTAAGTAATCTATTCCTTTTAGATGTATTTGTTAAATTATGAATTTTTATTTAAGGTTCTCAAAGATAAACTACAGTATTTCTATAAACATTTAGCCTATCTTCTGTTGTAGTTAGACATCTCGACATCTGCATTTATATTATATAGTTTAAGGTGCTTCATTTTAATATCATACTAAAGTTAACGTGAAATTAATCCGTTGTTTCGTTATTAAGGCTAGTCTATATATCGAGGTATACGATGCCACGATTATTTTAAAGACGATAGAAAAATCTATTATCTAATCGAGATTGTCGAAAAGTTGCTAAAAATAAAATCCTTTTTCATTCGTATTATATATCTAAAACATTGCTTAATATAAAAAAAATAAACGAAATATAGTGCCATTGAGCCAGTTCCTTGAATACTAATTACATTTTCATTATATTTAACATATTGTAACAGATATTTCGCATTAATTATAAATTGTAATCATTATATAATTTTATACTACTTTCTTTTTATTTTCCTTTGATCCATAATGTTACTGCTTTAATACAATAATTTTATTAAGGCAAAAGATAGTTTAATCTGGCTCTCATATTTTATCAAACCTTATCACATTTACTTTTACAATTTGTAACATTTATTTTCATAATTAAATAGGTATACATACATGTTTTTGAGAAGCCTAGTATGTGAAGCATCTCTGTCTGATTACTGATAACTCTATTCCCTATAGTAATACGTTATGTATGTATAGAGTATTAAGAGATAAACAAGACAAAAAATTAATAGTGATAGAATAGATGATTTAAGTGGTTCTTCTCATTCTTAGTAATTAGATTATAAGAAAACTTATTAAAATGATTCCATTTTCAGTGGAAATACCAGGCTCAGAAGCAGACTTGAGCCACGGTAGCAGAAGTTTTTTTGTTGTTATGGCTAAGTTATTAATAATAGGTATCTGCCACATTTGAAAATCATTAGTTTTCATTATATGCTTTACCTAACTTAACACTAATCGTTTCTTCGATATATTATATCAGAAATTTCTTCAGTTCGTTTAATACTATCTAATAACTCATCTTTTTATAATAATTCTTTCACAGTTCAGGCTATTAAGCTCTGGAATGACCTTCCTTTAAATATTCGGGAGGCTAAATCAATATACATTTTTAAAAAACTTGTGAAAGATCACTTTTTGTCTCAAATGCCTTATCACCACTAATTAAATATTTTATTTTTATTATTATTAATTTTTTTCTGCTGTTTGAGGACTTATCGTTTTTATTCGCTTTTATTGTTTATAGTATGTATTTATATTGTATACTTGTAATTATATATGTATTTATAATATAATTTATTTATTGATATATATATATATTATATGTATTTTATATTTACATTTATTTTTTTAGTTTGTTTAATCATATATTAATATTATTTTATGTATTATTAGAGCACCACCTACCTCATATCCTATGAGTTATTCTCTTAATCCGTTGGTTGCCTGGAAGAGATCGCTATGTAGCGATAAGGTCGCCAAATTTGTATACTACTTTTATTATGTATGTATCCTTGTTTTGTATTATTTTTCTCCTTGTGGTGTACAATAAAGTATAAGTAAGTAAGTAAGTACTATCAAAAGACGTGTCACGAAGAGATCAGCCGTCGAAAAACTATCAAAGAAGGACAAAAAAATTACGATAAAGACAAAAATTCATCTGCTGAAATGTCATTTCTACAATATTTTTATACGACGCTAAACCGTGACCCCTTAGACTGATTGACCGACTTCAGAAAATAACAGTTATAAAAATATAATTATACATTTCAAATTTCCAACCAGTAAAATTTATACATATACTAAATTTGTAACTAATCGCTGTCTGTACATAGAAAATATAGAGTAAAACCTTTGTCAACGCAATAGAACCCAAAACAATGAATGTTAGAATTTTTATCTGTGCGTTTGTGCACGATTATCTTAGAAACGGCTTAACGGAGTGCGGTTTTCACTAATGTATTGTGGCTAACTTCACTTAAAATTTAGTGTTTGTTTTATTTCAATCGGTTCATAAATAATAAAGTTATGTCAATTATAAAATAAAATCTTCCAATGTAAGTTGTTAACTATAACGTTCTGTATGGTAGTCAAATTTGTTCTAAAATAATGCATTATTTGCAAAGTCGTTTTAATAAAATATTAATTCTTATGAAAGATATCGAGATAAAACCATAGACAGTTTTTAGTACTTTTTATAGTTTTGACATATTATTACAACGGGTAGTAGGTTGTTTGTAATACTCATACATACATACGTATTCAATTTTTTATTTCTTGTTTTTGGAATGGTGGCAAGAATGCTAGCAGTATTTACTGGGCGATTCTCTGGGCGAAAAATGAACCAATTAGTCGGTTGGTTGATAATAAGTACTTATTACAAAAAAAAAAACAGATTTAGTTTTAAAAGGACACAATTTCCTGTGAAGGTATCGTTTGCAGTCACAATAAATAAGGCACAGGGAATGAAATTATCTCATGTATGACTCTAGTCTTGTCTAGATCCTGGTGCGGCAAAAACCGAATAAATACTAATATCCCACGAAAATAAAACTAAAAATGTTGCATATACTGAAATATATAAGTCTGCTCTTAGTTTTTTATTAAGTTAGATGCGGGTGAAACCGCGCGCACAGCTACTCTTCTTCTTTGTCCAAAACCCTCTTCCCAGTTCAGCTGGGGTCGGGTCTCCTTGTACGTCTGCGCCAGAGAGCTCTGTTCTGACTTGTCTGTGTACTCAGATTCTCTTTCTGGGCCTCTTTTTGCATGTTTGACCACCAGGTTGAGGGCGGTCGCCCTCTTCCCCGTGGTCGGTCCGGGATATTTAAGGCTTTCTTGATGGGATGGTCATCGTCACGTCTCAGGATATGGCCGTACCAGCGTAGTCGACATTCCTTCAGTTTTTCGACAATTGGTGTTATCTTGAACGATCCCCTGACATACTCATTCCTTACTTTGTCCAGCCGGGTTATTTCTCCCGCCCATCTAAGCATTTTCATCTCGTTTGTATGCAGTTGTTGTTCGTGTGTCTTTTTGATGGTCCAACACTCTGCCCCATAAGTCATGGATGGGCGTACTACCGTTTTGTACACTTTTCCCTTTACACGAATGGGCATTCTACGGTCACAGAGAACACCCGAAAGCGATTTCCATTTTATCCAGGCGGTTTTGATGCGGTGGTCCACGTATTTATCGATATTTGCATCAGTAGTAAGCACAGACCCAAGATACTTGAAGTTGTCTACTTTGGGTAGTGCGCAGTTGTCTATGTAAATATTACATCCCGTCTCTTCTGTCCCTCCATAGTCACATTCCAAATATTCGGTCTTACTTCGACTAATGCGTAGCCCATGGTTTTCGATTTGTGTCACCCACCGGTTGAGTGTTTCCTGTAGGCTTTGTGCATTTTTCGCTACTAGGACTATATCGTCTGCGTAAAGTATACACTCTGGTGCTGGCTTTTGTATGTCTCGCGTGATGTAGTCCATGCACAGGTTGAATAGCAATGGGCTTAAGGCAGATCCCTGGTGTACGTTTACGTGGAAGGGCTCGCCAAGACCCGCTGGGCTTTTGACGCGCGTCTTGGTGTTTGTGTACATATCTTGTACTAGTGTCACATAGTACTCCGGGATGTTTTGAGCTCTCAGCTACTATGTGTATAATATTTATATATTTTAATTATAAAATAGATATTTGAGCTACTCAATAAACGTATCTTTACATATTTTACTCCAATTGTTATCTTCTTATATCTATATAAAAAATAATGCTGGTTAGTTGTTCGTATCCCAATCGTTCAGGCATTGTTCACTTAATGGTTAATTAACGGCATGGATTTCTACGTGTTAAGTAAGTGTAAGTTTAGGTACTACGAATTTCGGTACTAATATTATATATTCAGTGATTATAATGTTGTAAGTACCCACTGTCTCTGACAGAGGGTTGTATCTAATATAGTAATTTTCAAATAAAGCTATTATGCCGGGCATACCTAAGCCTTGGGCATATGTACATATGCGTATTCCTGAAGTCATAGATGATCTTTTCAATAAAATTTTTTCTGTGTCAAATGCGTGACAAGCTCATTGTCATGTTTTCTTTAAATTAACCATATTTTAATAAAATTTAATTCAAATATTTAGAAAAATGTGAATCTTATTTAACCGAAGATTAATGAGAACATTTCGTTTACCCAAAGATGCAACAAAAGTCGATATTAAAAAATATCGTCCTGTTTAAGAAATTTATTATTTTTTTTAAATTATTTAGGATATAATCTAAATCTTTTGATAATTTTAGTTAGATTGTTGGTATATATAGACTATATATAATTGAGCGAAATCTATCAGTGCAAAGCCGGGACGATTGGCTAGTTATTTATGTTCGAATATGAAACGGCACGCCACTCAATGCTCATTATAATCTTACGACCTTAACAACAACTTCTTAAAGATGTAAACTAATCTCTGACATTAAAAGATATATATATATAAACATATATTGTATGTTATAAATCATTACTAGAGTATTCTTGAATGTATTAGTAGTAAATGTCCCACAGCTGGGCTAAAGTCTTCACTTCCTTTTGATGAGAAGCTTTTGCCCTTTGGAACGTATTCCACCATGCTGCTCAAATGTGGGCTGATGGATATGCGTGGCAGATGCTCATCCGCCACACTCAGGTTCCCTCACTATGATTTCCTTTACCGAAGAGCATGAGATGAAAAAATAAATTAGGAACAGGAAAATTCAGTAATGCTTGCCCGGGCTTTAACTCTGCATCATCGATTAAGATTCATGTCTTCTAACCATTGGGCATTCACGGCTTCCAACTCAATTATAATATATATATAATATATATATCTCAAAAACGGCAATTTTATGTTTTACAATCTTTATAATAGATGTTGACATCATTGGAGCTGTAGAAACCAAGATAAACGTGAAAAAATTATGAGATATTTGAGAAAACTGTTAAAACATCAAAATAAAGGTGTAGGTCTACGAGTTTCCAGCTTATTATGTCTTATTCCGAGGTTGCCCTTTATAAATATGGCATTAATTCTTATGAAAGATATCGAGATAAGACCATATTCAGTTTTTAATACTTTTTTTAGTTTTGACATGTTTCAACAGGTAGTTAAGTGGTTGTTTTATATTCATACATACATGAGTATTTGTTTTTGGTTTGTAAATAACTTTTTAGTTAAAGTTTATATGTTCGGTAAGTATTTCGTTTCGTTTCACTGTAGCATGCATGTAATCTATGCACTTTTGCCATCTCATAGGTAGTTCATTGATCCCTTTACTAAAAAAACCATGGGGGCGTGAATCAATAAACTCTTTGAAAGCGGTTTGGACTGCCGCATCGGAGTTGAATTTTTTTCCTTGTAAAAAGTTGTCTAAATTCCGGAAAAAATGGTAATCTGTTGGAGCAAGGTCCGGGGAGTACGGACGTTGGATGTCGCAAACATTCCAATTGTAGCTCATCTAACTTAGTGGTTGTTTGTTGTGCATGGTTTTGCGTTGTCGTGAAGCAGCAGTGGCCTAGAGCGATTAACCAATCTCGGTTGTTTAGCAGCTAGTTCTTCCTTCATGGTTTGCAGCTGCTGACAATAGATATCTGCCGTAATCGTTTGGCCAGATTTTAGAAAGCTGTAGTGAATGAAACCGGGGCTAGTCCACCAAACACTCACAAGTAACTTTTTCTGAGCCAATTTTCGTTTAGGGCAGGATTTGGCTGGGTCTCCAGGGTTCAGCCATTGCGACGAGCGCTTACGATTATCGTATAGTATACACTTTTCATCACAAATAATGAATCGATTTAAAATTCCTTCATTATTGTGTCGGTTGAGCAAAGTAACACAGCAGTCGATCACTTACCCCGAAGCCTGCAGCTATCTCTGGAGTGTTTTGAGATGGATCCGCTTCCACAATAGCCTTTAATTCTTCATTTTTCACTTTGGTCTACGGCCGTCCACGGGGTTGGTTCTGAAGGTCGAAATTTCCTGAACGAAAACGTTGAAACCAAAAACGTACCGTGCTTTCTTTTGCGACACCAGCACTGTACAGATCATTAATCCCAAAGAGGAGATATTTTAGTTCAAAGTGGTCCCTACCTAATATTTAAAACTAACCCTGTAACGGGTTGAAGGTTATTTAATTCGGGAATTATTATTTAGACATTATAGGCTTTATTTAGACATTATAGGCTTTATTTAGACATGTATTTAGACAGTCAGTAGTGATTTTTACGCTTTTTTGGGTGGCTGTGAGTTGTTCCAGCATTCAAGACTCGTCACATAGTTCTTTAATGCTTCCGTGAATTTTTTACTTTGCTATACTATTGCTGTTTTATGTACTTTTTGTAAGCTATAATGATCATTATAACGTGTATTTTCTATTTGAGAAACTATTAATCAGTTATTAAAATAAGATGATAGTGATGATGGAAAATCTTCGTGGATAGAGAATGGTGTAAGCTGAGTAGCTTACGAAATGTATTGTGAGGATAACAAACAAAAAATAAATAACCATTGAAAACTTTTATTTGCAATAATTTGTTAATGTGTACTGTTTCCATAAAAATCAAAACAAAATAAATAAAATAATATTTTCTCTCCTAAGTCAAGAAAATGATGCTTTGCAAAGCGAATGATGAAAAAGTAGTTGTACAAGTGCTGCAAATAAGTACTTATGTGGTAAACACGATTTTTATGTTGTTCACAAACGTATTAAAACTTAGGTTCTTACCATGTTTTGTTATTTGGTTTTATTGTTCATTTTGAAAGCAGGTTTCAATATTTACATTTTTTTTTTTATAGAAAAGGAAGGTGGACGAGCATATGGGCCACCTGTTGGTAAGTGGTCACCAACGCCCTTAGACATTGGCATTGTAAGAAATGTTGCCCATCGCTTAAATCGCCAATGCGCCACCAACCTTGGGAACTACGATCTTATGTCCCTTGTGCCTGTAATTACACTGGCTCACTCACCCTTCAAACCGGAACACAACAATACCAAGTACTGCTGTTTTGCGGCAGAATGTCTGATGAGTGGGTGGTACCTACCCAACGAGCTTGCACAAAGCTCTACCGTATAAAAGTTCCAGTTTGAATGGTGAGTGTAATTGCAAGCACAAGGGACATAACACAGTTTCCAAGGTTAATATTAATTACATCGCCACTATGAAATTAAAAAAAAAACAAATAGTAGCAACTACCTTTCTACCATTATCATTACAATCATTTTAAATATAAAATACAATATAGGTACATACATATATAATTAACCGGACGTGTTTAATAAAGCATAACTATGAATGAATTAAGATTTTAAACTTAGCGCTATAGTAACTTTTGTTCAGCTCAAAAATACCTATCCAATGATGTTATTACACGTCGCTATCGGACGTGAGACTAAAATTTGCATCCTCCTCTACTTCGACTCGGTTACATTATTGGGCACTGCCACCACAGACTGGGGAAAATTGATGATATGATTTTCATATACCCCAGAATGTTGGTCCTTGCCTTGCCATATGAGTCAGGATTAGTTCTCTGGTTAAAAAAAAATGTTTTCTATATCTATTATGTTACTATGCCAATTATTGTCAATTGAAATGACTATTTTGACCGGACTATTAATAAATAATAATAATCGAAATATTTAATAGGCGTTGGAAAGTAAGGTTAGTAATCTAGTTTAATCTATCTGTCAATTATAAGAAATCTAAAATAAGTAAGTAGATCCTTTTTTATTTTGAAAGTAAACTATTGCACTTTACAATCATATTATGTCTTAATAGTAATTTTTGTTGCTCGAGATATTTTATAAAAATCCAAAAATGTTACATCTTGCTTAATAGTGATCGACGATTTGTTCTATAAAATTTATAGGTACCCGTATGTTACTGAGAAACATTCTTGAGAATAAACATACAACACTTAATCTTTTTCTTTAGTGAAACGTCAAAATATTTATATACTCCGATATAAACGAACTACATCACATGTTAGTTACCAGAATAAAATTATTCTCAAAATAAATAAAACCTGCATGTTCATAAATTTTGGAGCTTTAACAAAAAAGTAAAGGAATTTAAAATTTTCCAATGTTTCATGAAGTACCTATGTATATAAACTTTAAAAAGTTTATTAATATAAGTAAGTAACAAACTTTGTATTTGTGATATGTACAAAAGTTTTAAGTAAAATTAAGTAAAGATTTCTCGTGTACAAGAATTGTTGTAATAATTTCTAGTCTTGGGGCGGGCGGGGAAAAGTGTTGGGCGCATTTCCTTGTCCCCACAGCTTGCAGCCTGCAGCGCAAGTCGTAACGCTCGAGCGGCAGCGGCAGTTGCGGCTAGTGGTGAGTCACGCTTGGAACACGCGGGCGGGCGGCGCGGTGCGGGCCGGTGAGGGCGCGGCGCGGCTGCAGCAACTCCGCGCGCAGTGTCGCACGCGCCGCCCGCGGTAGCACAACGCTTTGTCGCTCTGCCGAGCTGCCCGCGCCGCCTCCCCGCTCTGCCGCACCACGCGTGCGCTGGGAGCGTCGCGCGGGCCGCGGGCCAGGCCCGCGAGCCTGCTGCTGTTCGCCGCGTGGCTGGCGGCCGTCGCCGCCGACCTCGCATGTCCACAAGAACCTCCGGCGACGCACGTCGTCTGCTCTTCCTGTCGTTCTTACGAGAACGCGCGCGAACACAGTTTGCGAGTTATTCGAGAGAGCTTGCTTGCCAAGCTGGGTTTCGCGCAGGCACCGAATACGACTGGACGACAATTACCGCGAGTGCCAGCAGATCTCATGGAGCGGTTCGAGAGAAGACCGCCACCGGCAGGCGTGCAGGCTGATGCGCCTGCACTCTCGCGCACCTTTGTCACTCATACCGAGCAGGATGACTTCCTCGCTCGCACCGATAATGTTCTCGTATTTGCCCGTTAGTACAATTACTTAACTAAATTTACTGTGTTGATTACAGCCTACATTTTAAGGGTAAATTAGTCATTTTCGATGCCCCTATCAAACTATTATATTTCGTTTCCCAAACACGCTTTAAAAGCTACTAATTGTAACAAGTGTAATCATTATTGTAAGTACAATAAGTGTAATAATTATTTTAGGTACTAGGTACAATAAAATTAATAGTATAATAACGAATTTCTGTGAAGATTTTGGTTCTGAGTGCCTAGTGTGACCGATATTATAAACTACAGAAGATGATTAAGATAAGTGTCTCGCTGTTGAATTATCAACTGAAATTGTCAGTTACAATTTTATGAAGCATCGCAAAGTACACGTGCGAAAAACTATTAGCTTAACATGGTCTTCAAAGTTCATTGACAGGCACGTGTGAAGCTTATAAGTGAGTAAGGCACTCCGTGATCGCATCACGCACTGCCAATTTTAATTAGAAAAAGATCGTATTGAATCGGGCATAGCATAGGCACTTTGCCATTGTCTCTACGTAAAGATTTTATCGCGGTCGCCTAAAGCAAACTTGGAATAATAATTTATGTAAGAGTTAAAAAGAACACGTATAACTGTTTCCACCTTTTTCAAATCATATCCTACTACGTGTGAGGGATTAGATGTGAAAGTAGGCAAACATATTCGGGATACGTATAAATGTATTTATTAAAACGAAATGAAGAACTATACGTTTAACTTCGACGATTATTATAAATCAAATTGATTGATAGTAAAATAGGAATTTTATTTGAGTTATCACTATTAAAAGCAAAATTAGTCATGAATTATATTATTATTGCGTTTTTAATTTTTATTAGTTTTCGAACGGGAGCAGGTTGTTTTTTTTAACGCACTGTAAATAACAAAAAAGTTTAACTATTATAATTTGCTCTAATTCCTAATTAACTTTACGAATTAAAGAATACTATTATGACTTAAAAAACAAGTATAATTCACAGTTGATTCAAGTCGTGACGTATTGCGGTTTATTTAAAATTACATATTGTAATTTTAAAACAATATTTTAATGTCGCATACAAAATCAACAGAATACAAGAGTAAATATTAATTATTATTTTTAGAATACTTATCAAAGTCGATGCTGTAGTTCTTTTGATAGGTCATCCGTACCGAATGACAGGCTCAGTGCAGATATCGCATTCTTCGTTCGTCTGTCAATATTCTCTAAGAAGTAAATAATACACGATTTTAGCAGAACACATACACTTATTTAAATAGTAAATAAGCTTAATATAGGAACTTTATTGTTATAAATTCACACGTACGTACAGCCTGAATATACGACATAGCAACATAAAAGCAATATTTTATCATTGAATAAATAATTCGGATGTGGTGTGAATATGAATGTTTTCTTTGTGTGCTATTATATAATTTAAATGTGTTTTATAGTCTGTATTTTTATTTAACAAACTATAAGATTCGTAGCCGCCACTACGAGTCTTTCAGCGTGTTTAATAAAAATATGCGATTATAAGGAGTAAAAAGTTATTGGTATGGCATATAGTTTATACTTTATACATATTGTATAAGTACATGTTGTTTTAATTTACTATACATTATTAAGAAATATACATTTTAGAGGTTAAGTAAAAGCGATAAGATAAAATGTATACAAAGTCACAAGTAATAGCGGTACAAATATGATAAATATTGTGTTAAGGAATGTTCTGATCTAAATAAATAAATATCGGATTCTTGGTCTGAAGTTCGGAGCCGGAACAGTAGTGTTAACGTGTAGGCGTTATGTGACGACTCTCTGTCTGCTGTCCGTGCCCGCCAAGGAACACTGCCCTCGACTCGTAATCGACTTGCAAACGTACCGCCTCCATTATACTGGGTGACACAATTTCTGAGAGATTACCTAATAATCTACGTACGCTATCTCAATTTTGACCACTTCTATGTTTTATAGTAACTGTTATTATTCTTTGTAATATTTATAAGAGGATTAGGCCTCCTGGGGATACCTCTATAAAAAAAGCGCATCATTGGTTCTTACCTCAAAGGTGATGTGGAAAGAGAACCTTGATGAGAAGATAATTTTAACATTTGTAAGTATTTATTAATAAGACGATATGACCTTGGTTCGATTCTGAGTCTGATTATTACTTGTAAATTTTAAGCCCATATTTATTTCAGGACGACAGAACAGACAACTTGTTTATCAAAAAAAAAAAAGTTAAACCAAAAAAGGTATTGTATTTAATTACTATTAAATTGACATGTCTACAATAATGTTATTATTATAAATTCTATAACAAGTATAAGAACGATATTATTCAACTACAACTAAATGTTGACAAGAAATCATCGACAAAAATATTTATACTATATCTGTGATCAGTCTTTTATAGTTTTTAAAAGACTGATCACAGATGACATGTATTCTTGCAAAAACGGTCTTTTCTCAATGAAATTTCGTCATAATAAAATTTACCTATTTATTTTTATTTATAAACAATATACTTTTTATACATTATTTGATCTGATATCGTTATTAAATAAATAAAAAGCACTGTAAGTAATCCAGTAAATCATTGTTTACTATGAAATAGCATCTATCCGAAAAGGACATAACTCGATTAATAATTATAGTAATTTACTACTATTTCTATTTTCCAATAATAGCCATTTAGGTTATCGCAATATTGAATCCCTGCACATTAGCAATATGAATAAAATAAATATGTCTAGCAACTTGATTCATGTATGAAGTTGCATGGAATATGCATATATTTAAAAATAATACTTTTCGTGGTACATTACATTTACCCACGAAACTACATTATTCGCTAAATTACTTAATACGCGTAAAGTTTATCAAATTACTTATCATTTAAAGCGAGGACATAGTACCACTGTAACGCATATTAATAGATCTTGTTTTTTTGCTAGCGCGTATCATGAAATGGTTTTCAAGTGAGCAAGATATAATTATCGCAACATTTTTATTTTTATCAAACTGACACACTAGAAATCAGAACATTCTTTATTCTGCAAATTTACTTCAAATATTCTTTAAGCAAAATAACTTTTGTTTTTAAATGTTGAAATTCCGAAATACTATCAATATAGTGAAGATACTAAAAGAAATCTTGTTTAGACTTTTATTTTAAATTTATATAGTCGATTTGTTCTTTAGTAAAAATACTGTAAGTGAATTTTGAAAGCAGGATGTCTAGAGTCTAGAGTATCTACTATATGTATACTATGTATAGTTCTCTACTATTACATCTTTCAATATGTAGACTACGTTTGTGTATATATATACATATATATATATATATATATATATATATATGTGTGTGTGTGTGTGTGTGTGTGTGTATATATATTTCGAATTTTCAAATTCCCAAATAAGTAAAAAGTAAATAAAACTGGTTTGTAATAAATACATGGATA
The DNA here is from genome assembly GCA_905147175.2 of Nymphalis urticae. Taxonomy (NCBI): domain Eukaryota; kingdom Metazoa; phylum Arthropoda; class Insecta; order Lepidoptera; family Nymphalidae; genus Nymphalis; species Nymphalis urticae. Next base: position 7,709,799 of record LR989987.1, on the reverse strand, counting down.
CATAGAATATTCGTCTAAGAGTATTTTTATTTTTTAAACAAAAAAAAAAATTATAAACTAAAAATGATAACAGAAAGTCAGTTGACGGTAAGTGTTTCTTTTCGTTTTAGTTTTATAATAACAATAATATAATACCTCAATATGAAGATTTAATAAATTATAAATATATTAAATCTTATGGAAAGACCATCGTGATTAATACATAAATATGAGCTAAAATTCTTAGCGGTGAATTTGCTCCCATTTGCGTGTGCGCAATGCGTGTCGCCGAGACGGTCGGCCATTTGTAGCGATCGATTGTTTTGGCTGCTAGCAGTCACCTTAATTGCTCGGAATCAAGCGGTCTCGAGCTTTTGTAGAGTCCAGAAAATAAAAATTACAGAGAAATATAATATCAATCTTTTAAAAAATATATTTCCATGAAAGTATATTCTTTAGCACATTTTAATTTAATTATTTATAGTATGACAAATAATAATAATAATATCCTGGGACATTATTCACGCACGGCCATCTGATCCCAAACTAAGCAGAGCTTGTACTATGGAAACCAGACATCTGATTCACTACATATACTACTTTTCTTTTGTAAATACATACTTATATAGATAATTACATCCAGACTCAGACATGTTCATGCACACAATTGTCTGTCCTGGATGGGAATCGAACCCATAACCTTCGGCGTGAAAGGCGAGTATTTACCGACCACGCCAACGGCCCGCCAAATAACGGATTGCTGTACATAGACATAAAATAATTAATTATAATATGTATACGAATTTATCGATAACTTAAGAAGGTAGGTAGGTAATTTACATGATACACTTTATAATTTAATGATTTTATTGTAATTTCTGAAATTAGAGACTTATTCTTGAGATGATTGCGGATATATTAAGATTTAAGAGCCCATGCAAAGCACGTTCGCTTTTATAGGAGAGTTGCGAATATCTATAGAGTGTAAACTTGAATGCAAATCTCGATTGCAGCTGAACCCGCATATCTCGACCACCCTCAAACTATAATAAAAGATCCATTCAGCTTTGCTCTGTACAGTTATAATGCTAAATTGGTGATATGATTATATCATAATAGAAATAGCGACAATTGTAATAAACAAAACAGAGATTGTAGTTTCAAATAATAAGTTGAGAATATTTATCATCATTTATATTTATGAGTGTATTTATCATTTCTATTCATCTTTTTTGGTTAATAAATGATTTTGAAAACAGATACGGGTGTTTTTGTTTTTTTAACTTAAACAATGACAACCAAGATTTCATTAGACGTTAATAGTTACTTTTTATTTAACCATTTATTCATTTTTGTTTACAAGAGGTTCTTTCATCAATGTTAATAAATCTTAATTGAGAATAACGCAACGAGCATATACGATTTATGTTATGTATAAAATCTGCTTTATTTCTATTAATTGGTTAAAATACAGTGGTAAGTACAAACCGCATCAGGCACCTTGGTAGCAGAGGTTGTTAACCGGGACATTAGACAGGTCGCAATTGAGGCCAGTGTGCGAGCGAGTTCAAGAGCAATTTAGGTTCCGTAGGTCAGTTCGCCGAAGGTAACCTTGACTTTGACAACAATATTGTTATTTCGATTATCTTATAAATCAACATAACCCACGAATTGTAAAGATGGGTTCATTTCTTGCGATAGACGTGTGTTGCGATAAACAGTGATGAATTATTGTGACACGTTAAGTATGTTTGAATTAGTGTTATTTATTAATACATATATACCGCTTATAATTATTTTTGTGGATAATTAATCAAAGACATCATTTCGATATGTATGAGATTATAAAGACAAATTCTACATTTAGGATTAGTATTTAACCAATGATATTAACTGTTAACATTCGTATTTTAAATGCTATTTTAACAGACGTATTTAAGCGAAGTATGTTAAAACATAAGGATTTGTTTGAGTGGTGTAAGTATAGAAAAAATTGCACATAGCCAATAGTGATTGAGAATAGTGAGTTTTAATAAATTCCATTAGTATTAAGCTTTAGACAAAATTTAATTGTGTCTAAAGTACATAATATAAGAATACAGATTTGTGAAAGTTTCATTTATGTATGTAGGGTATATTATGTACCTGTACATAATATATTTAAAAGATTAAATATTACTGTAATATTATTAAAAAAAAAACTAAAATAATAATATCGTATTTCATATTTGAAATAGAGAAATCATAGATGAAAATACATGAGAATACAGGTTCATTAAATGAAAGAAGACATGCCTACTCGTTGTGCGCACATTTTTTTTATTATTCTTTCTCAATATTCAAAGACATCGAATAAACAACTTCAAACAGTTGTTGTTCTCGTTCGTAAATTACACTGACATATTTACGATTAACGGCTTTAGTAATGGGCTATATCTTGTTGAAAATAGCACGTTTGTAAAACAGTCGCGATGAATTTCCAGGAGACAGGACAGGGGGTCAGACAGAAAAAAAAGAATTGGTTTTTAAATTAAGCGGACGGAGACGCAAGGCTGTCGGTCGATGTCTTTCTGTTGGTTCTGCTTTCATTCAGGGCTGTTTTATGATTTTTTTTATAAATCTCTTGTTACTTTTTTGGAGATTTTTAGGAATTATTTTCGTATTGAATAATGTTATTTTTAAACATAGGACAAGTTGTGGGTACGCATACATATGTAGCAAAGCTATATAGTAGTTATTTTTTAATTTCATCGTGTTATTGATTTATAATGAATATAAATAAATAAATCAATAACCAGGAATTTCCCATTTGCGATTCTCGATCGATAAGAAAGTAGGTATAATAGATCTGTTATGGGTTTTTTGGTATATTTTGTGTTGTTTGTAATCTCTTTTATCACGTCGCATCCCTGTCAAACAAAAATAAAAAGAGGATGTCACGATAATGCGTGATTGCTGATTGCAATATATTATGCACTTATCGCATGAATGCACTGAGGACGTCGATTTCAATTTGACCACATCCTCCTTTCTCAAGATATTCTCATTATACTGGCAAATTGGCGTCATTTTTTAAATCTCTTTCAACAATAAGAACAATTTTATTCATCGTCACTTATGATAAGTGCATATACTTACATTTTCTTTGGCATATAGTTAGTTATTGTCATCGACAAACTTAAAATATGATCACTATACAACTTAAAGTTATTTTATGTTTCATAAAAACTCACTACGAAATAATCTGATATTACTCATTATGTATATATAACTAAACGTACTCATAATTTATAAAATTTCATTTTAGTTTTCTCAGATAAATTAATTTTAAAGTTTAATTAGTTTATTTCTCACGATTTCGCATATAACAGATTGTGGGTTTAGTTTTAAATGAAATCATAACATGATGATGTCCTGACCAATTTTCATGGCCATTTTCATGTGAGACGAGCCAACTGTGTCCCTTACTCTCCGAATTCTACATATCCAGAAAACGTTCAGGTGCAAGACCACTGAAAACAGAATATCTTGCGTGAAAGCCCCAATAACTTATTATTGAACTGACACGAGGCCCAGGATTTCGGGACCTGCTGCATATTTTTTTTATATAGTAGGTTGGCGGACGGGCAAATGGGTCACCTGATGGTAATTAGTCACCTACGTTCATATACATTGGCATTGTAAGAACTGTTAGCCATCGCTTACATCGCCAATGCGCCACCAACCTTGATAACTAAGATGTTATGTCCCTTGTGTCTGTCATTACAATAGCTCACTCACCCTTCAAACCGGAATACACACACACCTAGATAATTTAATGTATACGCCAAATAGTAATGTACATACCTAATATTTATAACCATTATTCTGAAAAAATATGTTGTGTAACATCTTAAAGCCCATGCATTTTTATATATTATACTTGTATATAAAAAAAAATTATATTTGTGATATTTATTTTTATTTTTTAATATTCATAAAGCAAGTTGCATTGTTGTAGCGGTATCCATTGTGCATTGTTTGATAACATCTTCCCGTTAGTAGTTTGATATTTTGGTACTTTTACAAATTATTATCACAATTATAGAAATAAAATTGATCTGAGAATGATTTGATATACCGGACAAAATATTTGAAAGAAGTAAGTCTGGTGTGGACCGTTGGATCGGGATGCAAAATTTAAATACCACGGCGTGCACTTCATATATTTTGAATAATAACTAATTATTAAGGACATACCGTATTAATTAGTCATTTTGCTGAGGGACTTATAAACAGGGATTATATTATCATTGACTGTCTTGTTGGTCTAGTGACTAGATATAAGGCCACAGACCCGAAGGTCCTGGGCTCAAATCACAGGCCAAAAGTTGTTGGGTTTTTCTGAATCCCTCGAGAAACTTAGAAATGATAGAAAGAATGAAGAGCCTTTAAAAGGGATAACCTCATTCAATCCATTTGGAAAAGTACCTTCAAGACAATATCTATTGAAAAAGTGACAGAATAGCAGCCAGACTATGAAAATATCATTTTAATAGAATTGTTGAAATGTTATCCCAACTTGTGACTGCTTCAGACTTTAAATAGTGGATAATAAACACAATTTAGTCATATGAACAGATTTTACAAAATAAGGGGAAGTTTGTAGGGTATAAAACAAACGATTATAAGGCGAGGATGAGGGAAACTACAAAATGCCTGGAGTCCAAGTTTAAATTAGTTATTTAATTTGTTTTACTTTTAAAGTTTATTATTATAAAATAATGTTTCAAAGTATCATAATATGTATTAAGTACCGATAAAACTACTAACGCAAGACTATGTTAAAAAATGAAAAAATAAATAAAACACCGAATCTCGCTGTGGCGCGTGTCAATCTCATATTATTCAATTTGTTATAGAAATATTCAGTTTCGAGGTTTTATTACCGTAGCTACACCTACGTGTTTTTTTTTGTGACAAAGTGACATGCAGTTCTTCAAGTTTCATATGTATTTTACAACACAATTAATTGATAATGATATGATAATGATTGATAATGATTGATAATGATATGATGACCGTTTTCGGCCATGGTGTCCAATCTCAACAGAGACTAATTAGTCAACTGCGCAGGACATATTATATTGCACAGTTGCGTTTGCAAACACAGGTGCACTCTCTATTCCCTTACTCTCATAATCCAATGGACGGCAATCCGACACGACTTGAAACAGTTTAGACACAGAACCAAGGGCTTTACGTGCATTTTTAGGCACGGGAGTGTAGGTACACACTTCCAACTTCTAGACTCCGGGCTGCTACATTTTTTTTGGCCCGACTTGGAATTTGAAACCAGGACCTCGAGATCAGCAGCCTTATATCGAGCCACAAGACGAGGCAGTCATATACCTATAGTCATATACCTAATTGAACTTTTAAATTTATAGGTTATATTATTGAAGTCCAATTACTAATTTGCTTGTTATTTACAAAAAAAATATACAAATTACGTTTTTATTATGCTAATACATAATAAAGATGAACACAGCGATTTCTAAGCTTAAAAAGCACAACTGCTAATTGTAAGACTAAGTCAGATTATAATATATAATATTAGATGTGAAACGAATAAATATAAAATATTACTGAAGAGTATCTATCACTTTTATAAATGATATCTATAATATATCTAATAATTAATATTTTTAATATATGTTTTTTTATCAATAATAATCTATATTTTTAATATGGCATATAACACACACAGTTAATTAGAATAAATAAAAATTAAATATGGAATACGAAAATATTGATAAAATCGCCTTTGAAGGAGCCGCTTTACTCCAGATATCGAGACTATACATAAACACTGTCGACGCGATTACGTATTTAACTAAAATTGGACAAATAAAGAGAAACAACACAAACGAGGCTGAAGCATGCGTAGTGGGTCCACGGATGAGGCGAGCAGATGAATAGTCATTAAACACGAACTTCAGAACAGGTCGAGGAAGTCGGAAACTCAGCCGCAGGTTTGATCACGACCATCGAGCGATCCGCGGGCGTGAACACGAGCATCGAGTGAGCCGCGGGCGTGAACACGAGCATCGATTGGGCCGCGGGCGTAAACACGAGTATCGAGTGAGCCGGTTTGGAGGGTTTTGGGTTTGAGGTTTGGAGCTTATTCCACAACGTTGCTCCAATGCAGTTTACAATGTTAGGATGCGATCAAACTTAGAAATATGTAATTTCTGAGTTTGACATTTGTGTGAACACAAGCTATGATCAATCAGTGCAGAATTTAAGCATCATAATGTAGTTGGTATAGCACAGATGATTATAGGTCGTAGCGGAATGTTTAAATGTGATAATTATAGTAAGTATGGTTAGTATGGTATTCTGCGAGAATTATTATTATTTGTTTGTTTTATATCATTTGAGTGAGAGGTCACACTCACCGTAGGATGGCCGAGCTGTAAGACTAATTCAGATTATAATATATAATATTAGATGTGATACGAATAAATATGAAATATTACTGGAGAGTATCTATCACTTTTATATTGATCAATAATAATCTATATTTTTAATCTGGCAACAAGAACAGTGACAGTTACTCTTTATGGTGGGAAACTGATAAATTTGAATGCTATTACGAGCATTGCGGATTGCGAGTTGAGATCTGGTTGTTACATACCCAAATCTTAAGGTGACCTAGGACACAAATATTTAAATAAAAACTGCAATGTTTAATCATTATTATTTTCTTTAAGTACTCCACGTGGAAACTGGAGGCGGGGCCCCCATATCGCACCGCCGCACTGGCGAGGATTTGCTTCGCACCGTTCTTTTAATAAGCGCGTGCGTTGGAATAGGAGACTGCTAAATTTCAAGCTATTTACACTTATAGTTTCGCTTTATTCGAGAGTAAATAAAGATTAAAATACAGAAGCACCGAATCGAAATTGACAAACATGCACAAACTCCTCATGTGACGGAATTCGTACAAATTAAGTTGGAACAATCGATCGGTGCTATCGATCAAATAAATTTATTTAAAACGTACGTAAACGTAATATAAATACGTAATATAAATTATTTTTACCATCGAATGCTAGTATTTAACTTTCCTAATCCTCACTTTACTTTTGTACTAAACTATTGTATTAAATAACAAAAGTATTGCGGGGACAAGTGTTTATTCTTTTGTGACGTTTAAAGTGTTTATGTCATTAAATTGAAGTTGACGTTATTTTGACAAATAATAGTTGTCATGAATGACACATGTCACGTACTAATAATCATATAATATAAAACAGCTGTATTTTAATTTTAGCTAATATTATAATAGTTGTACTTCTTAAATAATTATTTGAGATCAATAATTACGATGTATGTCCACTTGTATTAACCTGTCAAATAAATTTGTACTTATGTAATAAATTTATAAATATTTGTGAATAGGTAATTCTTCAAAATGTTTTCAAGAAATTCTTCTTTACAACTGTCATTTTTAACTAAAAAGACTATGAGATATTGTTATTACTGTGCAAAGTTTATATCTTCTAAAGTTAAGGTCCAACCTAATGCAAGTCCTGGCCCGTGGAGTTTGTACTCAGAAAGAGTAAATAATGGTGTCCTTAGTAAAGATTCCCATCAGGAAATGGTAGTGCAACATTTACAAGAAATATTCCAAGAAGTATCAGTTTTTCGCAGACCTGTTATACAACCAAAATTCGGAGAATCCATTTTTAGTATATTTAGAAAAAAAGAACCGCAAAAAATAATTGCACCAAAAGGGCTATATATTTATGGAAGTGTTGGTGGTGGAAAAACAATGCTAATGGATCTATTCTATGAAACTGTTCCCGTATGTTTACTAAAATAACTTTGGCTATATTTAATAAATAAGTATTTATAATTAAAACATTTTCTCTTTCCAGATAAAAGAAAAGTTGAGAGTCCATTTTAATTCGTTTATGTTAAATATACATGCAAGAATACATGAGCTCAAAATCAAATCGGGTAAAGGAGCAAGTTCATTTAGAGATGAAGGATCTAAACCATTTGATCCTATTCCACCCGTAGCTGCTGATATTACTCAAGAGTCTTGGCTGATATGTTTTGATGAATTTCAGGTTTGACTTTATATTATTATAAACAAATTCTTGTACCATATTGATTGTTTGAATTTATAGATATATGATTTTGTTTTACACATTGTTCTCAAACAAAAACATAAAATATAAACAAAGATTTGAATAATAAATATTTATAGGTTACAGACATTGGGGATGCTATGATTTTAAAACGACTATTTACACAACTGTTTGATAATGGATGTGTTGTTATAGCAACTAGTAATAGGAAACCTGATGATTTGTATAAAAATGGATTGCAGAGATCAAATTTCTTGCCATTTATACCAGTTCTTAAAGCACATTGTAATGTAATACAACTAGACTCTGGAATTGATTATAGAATAAGGGGAACTAGAAATAAATATGGAAAGTATTTTATGTGAGTATCAAGCTACATCTATGCTGAGAAACAAACCACACAAATATTAAAAATTAAGATTTCATTTTTAATAACATAATTCAAAATTTAGCATGTTCTTACATTTCACTGACACTGTAAATAAATAAACAGCAGTTAAAGAAATAAATTTTAGTATTATGTAAGATTACATTGAAATTTATATGGCATCCAAATAACTGAATTATGAGAAATGAATGACTTTAAATTTTATATTTTACAGAAACAGTGAACTAACTGCAGATGATAACAGTGTAGATACTTTATTCAAGTTTCTTGTATCAAAAGAGACTGATACTGTGCGGGTAAGAGTGATTAATATACTGGGGAGAAATGTAAAATTTGCAAAAACATGTGGACGTATTCTGGATTCAACCTTCGAAGAATTATGTGACCGAGTAGGTTTTTAATTTTATTTAATTATTGCTTATTCAATTTTAACAACATTTAGGTTCAGCTTTATTATAATCAGTTGTACTTTTATAATTTTTAGTTGAAATATTTCTTACATATAATTAATGGAATTTTAATTTTTAAGCCTCTTGGTGCTAGTGATTACCTCATTATATCGAAAACGTTCCATACTGTGTTTATAAGGGAACTACCTCAATTATCAATAGTACAACATAGATCGCAAATTCGAAGATTTATAACACTTATCGACACATTGTATGACAATAGAGTTAGGGTAAGTGCCATACAAATGAGACAGATGTAAATAACATATGAGAATTAAATAAATTTTATGTTATTTAAGTCATAATGACAATTATCCTCGCTAGCTCTTTTATGAAATATCTATCAATTTTTTTTAGGTTGTCATTGCTGCTGACTGTGATCCAAAGTCTCTTTTTAATCTGGACGATGTAAAAGATCAATATGGGGATGCTGATAGAGCACTAATGGACGATCTAAAAATAACAAAAGACTCGGTATGTCAAATGATGTCATGTTTTAACTGATAATTGTCTTACTTTTGATCTTGTTGTGTACATTTATGATGTTACTTTTTAACTTCTTTTATATTCTCTATCATACGTGGGTATAATGACGAATTGATGAAAATCACTAAAAGATGAAAACTACCCGCCAATCTCTAGGCCCTATTACCCCCTTGGGACTTGATCTTCGTAAAATCTGCTGTTTGTCGATGCTTATTCAAATATTTAGTATGAGAAACATATCTGCCGAATTTCAAGTTCGTATTTTTATTGTTTTTGTATGTTGTTTATGGTCTCAATCATTTATAATTTTGAACTTTAGGACGATGCTAAGGCTGCAATATTTACTGGTGAAGAAGAGATGTTTGCTTGTGATCGATGTCTTTCTAGGATTATGGAAATGCAAACAGACGAATATTGGGAGAAGTGGGGGAACCATATAAATTAAATTTGTTTGTGTAAATTTATAACTAAAATTTTTATCTATTTTTAATACTTGAATATTAATTATGATTTTAATTTATCAGTCCTGATTGTTGTCAATTATTGTTTACTCGTATTACTGTTGTTTTAGATAATTGAGGAAATTTAAAAGTTTTTGATGTATATTTGACGCTGCTTCAATATTAATATTTGAGATTATTTTGTTATTTGGGATTCCCACAATATAAATATCCGTATTGTATTGTTATATATCTGTACGATAATATAAAACCAAAAAGTTACTTTTCTTATCCTGCGTAGTTGGCTAATCTCTCTTGAGATTGGCCGCCGTGGCCGAAATCGGTCTGGAGGACATTATTATTATTATAGTATACCTTACTCGCAACGGGTAACTAAATTGTGTCCAAATATAATTGAAAGCAATTACAAACTGTTGTAGTTACAAATATATTACGCTTTTTTAAATAGGCTGTTTTCTCGGTCCAACACATTGTTTTCTCCTCATGAATGTGAAAGTTTTATTGGGTTATTTTTATTTTAAACCTTATGTACAACACGTACATAGATAATATTTATTTTTAATACAAGTAAAGAAACAATTTAATTTAATATGATACTATTCTTTGTATCTCAATACTTATTCTATTGCAACTAATTCAGTGTCGTGTAATATAGAATGAAGAATATGTTTATTAATTTATTAAGTATTCCAATAACCATATAACAAAATATGGTAATCGTTTTTCTAGTATTTATAATATTGTACAGCTAGACAATGATATACCGCACAATAATTTATAGATAACATATTTATGTAACTTTAATAAATGTATATATAACATATTTAAGGTTCTTTAGATATAGAAACTGTAATTATTTGATACAATAGTACAAATGTAAACATATTCATTGTTCAGTATTAATTAGCATTCTTCATTTTTTAGCGTTGCCATTTACAATTTGCTAGAATAAATTTGTAATTACCGTTTATATTGTTATTGAACTGTTAATAAAATATTTTGATTATTTATTAAATATAATTCTTAAACTAATTTGTGTTCATTTATTTCCTTACTACCTTTCATTTACCATGAAGTGTGTGTGTGTGCTCTATCGAGTGTATGTGAGGAGTGGAGTTTATTACCTAATCTTTTTTTGTTTCGTGTATACGTGTTAATTATTTTTTCTGTGACTTGCTGCCCGTCTCGACTTAAAAAAATTGTACAAAGCTACCTCTCCCATTAAAGTTTTTCTTTCGTTATTATTAGGTAAATCTCAACTTAGGAATTGGTTTCCCAAGTAGTTAATTGTATTAATTAAATTAACTTAAAATAAAATAAAAACATCTCTTCAGTACATAGTTTTTATTCATAGCTAAAGCTTATTCTAGTCATACATATGACTATAATATTCTTGATAAACTTGTATATAGGTCTCCTTTTCGGAGGGAGTCATCCTAGCGATCACGTCATCGTCGATGCTCGTGATTGGCACGGGCTTTCCGTTGACCATCACGGTCGGTGCGTTGTCTTCTGATTCTGAGTCATCGCTTTCCATCTCGGCTGAAAATTGTTATAGTTTATTTAACTTCATTCGCTTTTTCACAAACAATATTTACTGAATTTCAAGAAGGTTTTATAATTTTATTGTTTTTCATTGTAAGATGGACTCACCCACTGCAGCCAGTTCATCTTTTAATTTGTATGGATCCTTAGATTCATTGTCGCTCGAATCAGAGCTATCCTGTTCTGTTCCTTTTATGGGATTAGTAGCAACATTACCTGTAGTTGAAAACAACAAAGAAAAATAAATATACATTTCCGACGGGCCGGGTGGCGTGGTAGATACTTGCTTTTGACGCCGAAGGTTGTGGGTTCGATTCCCACCCAGGACAGACATTTGTGTGCATGAACATGTCTGTTTATCCTGAGTCTGGATGTAATTATCTATATATAACGACGCAGCACATAAAACGTTTTCATTTTGATTTGATTTTATATAAATTACATCTAGACAAACTGCTGCTTAGTACAAAAATACAAACGAAATCCGGAAATGTTATAGTAGGCCATAGTCGTAACCTTCTTAATATTATGGAGTAGAACTCATTTAATTCTATGCAATTCATTTGTTTTTATAAAAAAATATTTGTTAACTCCATGAAACTAGTTACCCGTGTTTTGTTTCTCATGCGCCAAGAGCACGGACATGATGTCGTCGTTTTTCTCTTTTCCAGCAGTTTTCGTGTTGGCTGCGTTGCTGGCCGCCTTTTCCAACGCTGCATCCGTTGAATGTACACTGTCGCTCTGGAATATATAAATATGATTATAATTCCCCGTGGACTGTAGAGTTATGTATTTTACCATTCTCAATAAATGGGCAATCTAACGTATAAAGTTTTGCTAAATCGGACCAGTAGATCCCGAGACTTGTGCGTTTAAACAAAGAAAAAAAATAGAATTTAATTGTAAAATGAATAACTATCAATTTCTTGACAGAGAGAAATTAGTATAACCTCTTTATCTAATATAACTGCCTCGTTGTTCTAATTTAGTAACTTATACCGCTTTTAATATTGAAGACTTGGGGTTCAATAGGTCAGTACAACACCGTTTGTTCTGTACAATAGGGAGCCATGCCTGGTCGTTGGCGACGATGGTGCTCTCCACCATCCACACGGGGCGCTCCTTGCGCAGCGTGCTGGGGTCGGCGGCCGCGTCCGCGTCGCCGATGGTGACGTCGACGCGCGTCTCCTCCACCGCCAGCCCCTGGTTGCGCGTGGCCTCGCCCGACCACTGCTCGCCCGACGGCCGGTTCCCGAACTGCTTCGACGTTAACCTGACAATATGCAATTAGTAACATTTTAAATTTAAGCTTTTTAATTTTTCTTCGTCATTGTAAAATTCTGAAATATGGATATCTTTACGGATACTTTTTTGACTAATTACGAATACTTTAAAAGTTGTAATTGTCTATGGAATCGTCTTAATGTCTGATTAGATCAAGTATCTTAAGCATTATTATTTTACGTGTGATTACGGTCTGTGCCGAAGATCCTAACAGTCATTAATACGTATAAAGAGCATTTACGAGGCTATATAAACAATTGTGATATTTTATGTATTATGCTTAAATATTTTTTGTAAATTTTAAATAATGAGAAATTGCATTAGAAATGAGATGACTCTATTCTACAATAACTAACAAAACCTATACAATAAGCAAGTTGAACTGGCAGTTGGTCGGCACATCTGCAGAACACAACCGACAAATATGCTTGGGAAAAACAAGTTCTTAAGTGGGTGCAGTATTAACTTCGTAACTTAGCAGTATATTAGCAAACGTGAGGACGGAAGACCTAAGGCAAGGTGGATCTTGAGTGGCCATACGCGAAATAGCTGGCGGCCGATGAAAAATAATAGTCAAAATCAGGCTCATTGGCGTGATTTGGACTCATGATAAATGAGAAATTTATTAGCAGGATATGATCAGTGGCTGAAGAAGATGATAGTTATACATATGACACGATAGTTATAAATATAATATCAACGAACCCTCTTATTGTGTTTATATCCACCGGTTCCGGCTCCAATATTTCTGGCGCCAGTTTAATTCCTTCGACTTCCCTGAGTAATATGTAAAGAGTTTCCAGTTGTTCATTGAATTTTGCCAGCAACAATCTCGAATCTTTCTTAGGGAGGGCCGACTGGTCTTCTTCGACGACTTGATTACAGAATGTACATCGGAACTCTTGCGTCATCATATCGTACAGCTGATCAGCCTAGTAGTTATCGTATATAAAGACAAAATCCAATATATGATAGGGGTATTTAGTATCGAATGTTTGTAATAAACGTAGAAGACTAACAAAGCTACGTACCTATTTAAGCAAATCATTTGTAATAAGTATGTGATATATAACTTATAAAGTATACTTAATAAATATAACAGCAAATACATAAATAAAGAAGTAACTTTCTTATCTAGTATAGCATTATGTTTACCTCAAGATCTGTAAATGTTTTGCCGCAGGATGGACACTTAAAACTAGCCCGACTCGTAGCGTCTCGCTCTTCTGTTTCCATGCGCTTACGCATTAAATCCAATTTGTATTTAACAACATTAACAAAGGTTTTGTAGTTTATAAAATAATAGTTAACTTTCTGTGCTTTACCATCCAGACCTTGAAATAATTTTCACCCATTAAATAAGTATCAAACGCGTAACATAATAGTTAATTTGTAATTAATAATTTAATACTTACCAGTTTCCATTTTTAATCGAACTTGAATAAACTTATCATTTTTTAGAGTTGCTATTCTGGCTCTTAACATTTTTCGTTCAAATTTCAAGAGTTCACAAATATCATCTTCTTTCATGCCTTGAAAATGAAAAAAATATATAGAAGCTTAAACAATAGAATGTGTACCATAAAATTTGTAAGTATTAAATGATGTCACTCACAAGGATTCCTAACTAACATGTCCACAATAAGAGCATCTTCGATCGTGTAGAATCCTCTAACCACAAGTCTAGCCAGTTGCTTTAAACTACTCGGCACCTCAGTGACGAGCCGTTCCTCAGTCATAATAACTGAAAATATATAAAAAAAGAAATTGACTATGAATCAATATCTATCGAATATTAACAACGGACCCTCCTTACAAAGCCAGTTGTTGATCTAAAACTTTTTACATCACAACCAACATTGATTTTATTATTTAACGTTCACATAAAGTCTAAGACAAAGCCCGCGAAAGACTTATTGTAACTATTTTTATGTTAAAACAAGCACTACACAATATTATTTCATTTAAACCGCCTCCTATAATCCTTGTTAACATATAAATTTTAAGAGATTTGTCTTTTTACGCGGTGCAATTTGTACCTGTAGTTTTAGAAATTTTACGATATTGTAGTCGATTTCGTGGTATTACACGGGGTATGGCCACGAAATCGGAAAGGGTAGAAGAATTTATCGATTAAAAAAATAAAATTAAAAATTAGTCAGTAAGTACAACTCACTTTTCTTATTACCTTGCTTAATGATACATTATCCGTGTAAAGAACTGTTCATTCCTTTCTGTTTTGTGGATTCCATTCTGTGATAGGTAATCCGCATGTGTTTGAAGAATCCTCCGATAAAGTTTTTAATAGGTAATCATTATCACTAAATTATTAATTCACCTTTAACTAAGTTTTGTATTAAGCTGTTTTTCCGAAAAAAAAGAGTACATTTATCCATGGTTTTACGAAATTGAAAAATTTTCCATAATAATTATTAGTGCCATTATTATTATTCAAGTGGGTGACCTGTTTGTCCATTTAATATAAATACACCTGCAGTAAATGATTATATAAGGGTTATAATAATAAAAAAACAGGTAATTAAAAATCGAATTATTTACTCTTAACGACAAAGATTAACACAATTTAATAAATTAAATGTATAATGTTTCATAAAATACAAAATTCCAAAATACTATGTCATCGAAAATTAAATGTTTTATAAAATAATATACATAATACAAAAATGTATCTGGCAGTGTTTTGACATGATTTAATCGTTGATTTAATGGATGGCTTTATTGGTAATTAAAAAATCTATATAATTATTTTGAATTGAAAATTTAAATAATTACGCTCCAGCAGCTAGCTGGAGCGTAATTATTTAAATGAGTCGTTTGCGTGAGAAGTTATTTTTTTTCAAATGAGTATTATTTTAGAAAACAACGAATTGGCGATTAATGCACGCTTAGCATGTAGTTTTCTGTATAAACAGATGATAAAATTACAATAAAATTATCAATTCATAGTATCATAATAAGTAAAATATGATCAAACTAATTAAAAAAAAATATTTAAAATCATTAGTCTTTACAGGGAACAAGATTGTTTTATGTATAATCCCACATAATTGTATCAAAGCAGCAACTTTTAAGACTCTTAAGTATAAACAAACAAATACAAAATAATGATAAGAAGAAAAAATGCTTGTGAACAAAATAAGTTCAAAAACGTGTATAGAATTATTGAGTATCGACTCACATTCAGTTCTACTTGAACACTTCCGAAGTAAGTTTGCGAGTCTTCTTGAGCAGCCGATTTTCTACTGCTTGTTGCATTTCAAAGTTTAATTTTTTTTTAATTTCAAATGTTAAATTGATACAAAAATTACAAGCAATATAAAGATACTAACAATAAAACGATTTACCATTATAGTCATAGTAAATCTACTGAAAATGTACTTAATTACAAATTAAACATAACAAACCTTTAAAACTAACTACTTTTTAAAATAATTCTTTCAAAATTGGCACTTTACATACATTGCTGAGTAAATTTTGGCCCTTACAATTTATCAGGCATTCAGTTTAACATAATTTTAATGAATATCTTATTTTCTGGAACATGTATAACAAAAATAATTTATCATTGATTTTTTCAGTAAATAAGCCTGCCATAAAAAGTAAAAAACACAAACAGTTCACATAACCAAAGGAAAAAGGAACATTATTAAATAAAATCAGTCTTGTTATGATTAAAACTGCACAATATAAAAATATCTACAAATTATAATTACTATCTTAAAACAATATTGCTACACTAGAGGTGGTCCAGATGGGCATTATTAGTAATAATACAAGTTTCCAACAATTACTGTGATCACCAAATTAGTCCAAAATTATAGTAGGTTCATGAATTTGTGTTAAGCATATTATATACAATCCAAACATTAGTCATCACTTATCACGCACTGTAATTCACAACAATAATCAAAATAGCTAATACAATTTAAGTCGCTTTTATATACTTTTAAATCTAAGTGGCAAGACAATTTTTACAGACTTATATTAATTGATCAAAAGATTTATTTTATTTTGTTTTATACAATGACCAGTATTTTTTTTGTTGGAAATAAATATTATTTAAATTATTAATTAGAATTACTTCTTTCAAGTATCATTTGTATATTGTCCAGTGTTTGATATATAACTCTAAAGTTTGGACGATCACTTGGGTGATGATTCCAGCATTGCTTCATCAAATCATATACACATCTCGGTGTATTGTCTGGACAAGCAAGAACATTGCCATCTTTTAAAAATCTTACAACTTCTTCATGAGTCATACCAAAATATGGTTGTAGGGCAAACGAAAATATTTCCCAAAGACATACACCATATGCCCATACGTCTGATTCTAGTGTATACTTATTATATAATATACTTTCTAAAGGCATCCATCTTACAGGAATAGCATCATGTTCATCACCTTTATAATAATCTTGCAAGTAAATTTTATGTGAGAGTCCAAAATCAGCAATTTTAACAACCATATCATCATTAATTAGGCAATTTCTAGTAGCTAAGTCACGATGCACAAATTTTCTATCAGA
This sequence comes from Nymphalis urticae, assembly GCA_905147175.2. Classification (NCBI taxonomy): domain Eukaryota; kingdom Metazoa; phylum Arthropoda; class Insecta; order Lepidoptera; family Nymphalidae; genus Nymphalis; species Nymphalis urticae. The sequence continues at coordinate 7,692,516 of LR989987.1, read as the reverse complement.
AAGGTATACCATCCCAGATGCAATCTGTCTAGAAATATGAAGAAGGTCCAAGTGGCTAAGAGGGGTCGCAAGAAGTCTTAAATCTTCTCTGTTTTCTACAGCTGGTTGAAAATTTGGTGCTGTGCTGCATGCCCTTAAATATTCATTTAAATCACCTTTCCCCATAAATTCAAATAATAGACACATAGGTCGTCCTATAGCACAAACACCCAATAGTTTTACAATATTTGGGTGGTCAAAATCAGCTAACAAACAAGCTTCTCTTTCAAAATCCAATTGTAAGTCATGTGAGGCTTCATCTTTAAGCATTTTCACAGCAACTAAAGTGAATTCTTCTTCAGGAATTAAGCCAGGAGCCTTAGCCTGGAAAACTCTTCCAAATGCACCTTGACCTAAATCCCTAATATAAATTATGTTGTTTCTAGGAAACTCTAGCTTTTCTAACTTAGGGTTGAGTTGTGCTCCAGTTGTATGATAAGCCAGGTTACTTGGAAGTTTATCTAAATCAATATCTACATTTTGTAAGTTTCTACGACTTGAGATAGTACATTTAGAATAATGGTTTTTCAGGAAGTAGTGGCATAAAAGGGCTATTGATGCTATGCCTAATATACATCCAAGGCCTCCAATGGAGAGTAATAACACAAAAGTAGGTGTAAAATAATTTTCCATAACAATTGATCCATTCGTATTGTCTATTACCTCACTAAAGTTGGCACACATCGGTATGTCACAGAGTTCCCATCTCACATTTGGATCCATAGTGTAACACCAAGGTTTACGCTCTTCCCCACCAGCATTCCTACAATAATTTGTAGCATTTTGAACTTCAGGGAAGACAAGAGGTGGACGTGTATGCTGATGTGGATGCTGTGACTCCCAAGCTTGGCAAGCCAAACCAGTCTCAGTGACATTCATAGTACCTTGATAATATTGACCATTACCTTGAATGCACGTAGTTGTCACCTGACTGTAATCCATTTCTGTAATACCTGCATTATTACATGTTACTTGGGAACCTTTACCAGAAAATTTAGGAAGATTTTCACATTCTGGAAATCGAAAATGACCTCTTGATTGAAAAAATACACCACGACGTTTTTGTTCTTCAATAACGATCCAGTCATTGTAACAGAATTGCATTTTAACAGCCATACAGTCTTCATAACATAGTGGTAAAGCAAAATATCCTACGCCGTCTTTGTCAATGCACTTAGGAAATGCATAAGAACACAGAAGTTTTTCCGCTTTACTGCGGCACGGTTCTTTCAAGGCTGATATCATTTCTTTCCAAAGGCCGCTTGTAATTTTTTCATTTTCAAGACCTCCTGTATGGTTGTACCACACAAGTCCAGTTGAATAATGCTTGCAGATTTGTCCATTGTATGGACCACAATAAAGGTGCACAGATTTTATAGAAAGAAGCACAATTATTACTTTACAATAAACCTTCATTGTTATAATGTAGTAAGTGTTTCGATGTATAAAATATAAAATTGTGGCATTTTAATTTAAAGATATTTACAAAATACTGAAAACTTGATAGTACACAATGGCGGACGCATTATTTATTATTGATTTTAGCAAAATTTTCACGTAAAGTAGACCGTACAGCAGAGAAACTCATAGAACAAAAATATAATATTCCTATGTATATATATATATTTAATGTTACCCGTTACATTATCAGAACTTCCGTTTTATTAAAACGTTTCTTTTATATCGTTTAATTGGTAGTTTAACTTGTAATTTCTTTTTTGTCCATTGTTATTTAATAAATTAAATATATAATATGTTCCTAGTTCAGGTGAATTAAAAATCGAATATGCTTTCAATCTGCTATGCTATAAAGTATGGCAACCTAATCCATGATTTTATTATAAGGTTGGCAAAGCGTGTCGGCAAAGAAATGTCACAATAATATAAGCAATCTAAATACAGTAGATTGTTGTTAAAGTATTTACCTGGGAATGGCTGCAATTGAGAAAGTGAAGGTCGTCGTCCTTGGGGACTCTGGTAATTTAAAGCCACTAATTTGAAACTATCACTCTGCTTATTTTTACATCAATATTGAGATATATAGTCACTTAATATCACATATAAACCAACATTTGCCAACATGTTCGGTCATTTGGTGCCATGACAGTTTGTCTTAGGTTAGACAACATCAACATTTTAATTTGTAATTTTTGGCGCGAAAGTTTAATACGTCATTTAAACCTATCTTATAATATTACATTATACATATAACTATTATAATATATAAATATATTATAAGGCAATACGAAAACGTCTCTAACGATTAGCATAAAATTTTGTATTTAGATGATAATATGCTTTTTAAATATCTTATCTATATACGTGTCTTTCGTGAAAAAAATGTAACGTTTCTAAAAAAATATATATCTAATTATAAGAGTTGAGTGCAGCTCAGTCTCCCAAGTATTATTACATTAGGTAATAGGTTAAAGTTATCACTATCTAAAACTTGCTAAAATAAAAAAGTGTCATTACTATTACAGATAAAATAGATAGATTAAATAATTGTTAAAAAATATATTTATTATCAATTATTCCGAAATACCATCTTATTTTTTTATTATTCAAAATAATATATAAAGATATTTAGACATTTTTTTTATTTGAAGGCGTCGGAAAAACATCTTTAACGTACCTAATTGCCCACAATAAGCCACTTCTTTCACCGGGATGGACGGTAGGTTGTTCGGTTGAAGTGAAGTTGCATAGATACAAAGAAGGTACCCAGGCCCAGAATACATTTTTTGTCGAACTATGGGATGTTGGGGGTTCAAATAATCACAGGAATACTAGAAACGTTTTCTATCAACCAACACACGGTAAGTTCATAATTTATTTTTATATTTGGAATATAAAATTGTAGCGTTGAAAAATAATAGTTTTTGTTCTTAATTATCTCTAAAACGAAGCATTGCGTTGTAATGCGAGTGATAAATTGTTTTGTTATTTGAAAAAAAAAGTGTAATAAGGGACCAAACCTGTACCAAATGCAACATCTATTTCCCTCAAACCAGTGGACTGATTTAAGAGGCAGCGTGACCATAAAAAAGTCAAGACCTTCTCAATTATTTTTCAAACCTTTTCACTATTCCTGCGACCTATATCAGGTATTTTTGTGGAATCTAAATAAGGAGGCAAAAACTCAATAGCCTGTACTTGAAAATATATGTAAATCCGCTACTGCCTCAAATAATCAGGTACAAAATGGATCAATTAAAATTGTATTTTTAAATGCTAAGAAGTAGATTTTAATACACATGACACATACGTGCAGACACGAACACATAATGGTTAATTTTCTCCAATTTCCAGAAAAACCTTATATACATGATGAGTCAATTTTTGGACATTCCGTCATAAATGTCACAAATTTATGCACTTATATTATGAATAAAAAAAATATTCTTATTATTATTCACGTATTTTTTAAGGAATCATTTTGGTGCATGATTTGACAAATAGGAAGAGTCAAATAAATCTCCAAAAATGGTTGTCTGAAATTTTAAACCAAGATAGTACAAATCCGAATTACCAACCTGTAGATGTGGATCCAGAGCAGTTTCTCGGATCTACTCAAGTGTGTATACATTTACTTTTGGAACACACTTCGGCATTTGATCATATAATATATAATATATTCCTTTACAACTTTTACATTTTTTTATTTTCTGCATAATGTAGTTATATGTTGATATAGTTTTCGATCTACAAATGTTAAATGCTTGCTCAATTTTAATTACACTTATTGAATTATTTAATCTTAACTGTTACGTTTCATTTGTAGATTCCCATTCTTGTGATCGGTACGAAATATGATTTAGCCGAAGAAAAGCAAAGGAAAAATCAATACCGAAGGTTAGCGAGCAGTATCGCAGAACAATGTGGGGCCGACGAAATATTTGTGAATTGTTATCAAGCAAGGTGAGATTAGTAATACTTGAGTATTAAGTTAAATATATATTATGAATTCGTACTTGTAAAATTACGTATAAACAAATTAAATTTTTCAGATCTCTCGCACCGGGTACAACCAACTCGGTGAAATTGACGCGATTCTTCGATAAGGTACCTACTATTATTATATTTCATTACGCCCGCTTAAGTTTCTTATCCAATGCCCCGACTAGACGAGTCTCGCACAAGTTTTGTTTTTTTGAATTTGGTTCTTAAGCTCCCCAGTTTCTAACTATCACGCTCTTTGTGCATTACATAATTTAAATAAAGTGTAGTGGTTCTCGACCCGATTACCGAATATTGGTTTCGTTAACCGTGTAACGGTACGAGCACGACATAACGGGCTGCGGCGGCAGGTGATCGAGCGGCGCTACTACCCGCGCGGGCCGGCGGGCGAGCGGCGCCGGGCGGGCGCGCCGTACGTGCTGACGTCACCGGCGCCCGCCGCGCGCCCGCCGATGTTCCTCAGCCCGCGCTTCTACCACATGGACTGACACACGAGGTATATCTCATGCAGCCACTATTAGTAACGCCTTATCTGTAGCCTACTCCAATCGAAGAAGGATTATTATTATATATTTTTTAATGTTACGTGTAGGACGGGCGAATGGGCCATCTGATAAGTGGCCATCAATACCCATAGACATTGGCAATGTGAGAAATGTTAGCCATTTCTCACATCACTAATGCGCTACCAACCTTGAGGAAGAAGTTATTATGGCCCTTCCTCACTCACCCGTTAAGCCAGAACGCAACAATACAAAGTATTAGCGTAAAGTTGTTTAGCGCCGAATATTTGATGAGTGGGTGGTACGGATTTGCAAAAGCCCTACCACCAAGTAAATAAGACATAAACACACTTTAGATTTACATATTCCATGGTAACCCATTTAATATGTAAGTAATATGCCAGTAGCACTGCTATTGTATGCACTACAAACGAATATTGATTATCATAATATTTTTGTTTATAATACAACACTATTCCATTTAATTAATTATCTCAATTATAATTATACTTCCAAAACTCCGATCAAAATACAACATTGAACACTTGCTTATTGATAGTCAAACTAGAAGCTACCACCGTTTCGGACAAGAAACACATAGCCCTGAAAAGAACCGGCGAAAGAAACTCAGCTGGTTTTTTTAATATCGTGTTTCGTTAAAAAAAAAAAATTAGCCATGCGGCGAGGTGTGCTATCATTCATAAATTCAGTAATTGTATAATACCCTTTAGCACACAAGCGTTCCTTTAAATTTTTTTTTTTAAATTTGTCAACCGAGACATTTTGAACTCTATGCAATCGAGTAACGGGAGAAATTAGTTTGACATCAACAGTGTTAAAGTTGCTTATTTGTGTTTACTTCTGCTATGGTTGGAATAGGCTATAGTGAAGATGCTGACAGGTGTGCTAAAGTTGTGAGTGCGAACCCTCGTAGGACTGATAGAAACCGACATCCCATCGGATACATATGGAAACAGACCAAATATTAATTTGTAATTGGGTATATTTTTGTATATAATATATTGTACATATTTATAAAATTGAGTGTGTAATTATTTTCAAATAAGTCATTTTTATATTTTATCTGTTTTGCGTTGCATCATGCGAAAATTTCTAGATACATTGCAATTGTTTTCTGTAAAAATTATATATTTAATGTCATAGTTTACCGAGACTTAAAAATTGAGTCATAATAATTTAAGTATATCATTTAACATTATAATCAAATATTTAATTTGGTTTTCAGATAAATTTACATCCATAACGTGTTACTACTTATTGCGTAAGTATTAAGTTATTGAAATTATCAACATTATAAATATTCTTATAAATAAATAAGGCTTATAACGAATAATCATTGTATTATATTTAAGAAGTATAATGTATTTTCTTTGTGAATTACATATGATACTGTTACTTTCGTTTTATTAATTAAATACTAAGGTTCAATAAAGAGGTTTTATTCATTTAGTTTTTAAAAGTTTTGCTCGGCATCATTAAATTATCACTATAATTTCTTCTCTGTCTGTCTAGCCGCTTAAAGCAATTATGTTACAACCAAACACAATGTTTAACGTTTAGTATGAAAAAATGATACGATTGCAAAGAAATTTAACATTATTAATAATCTCGAGATCATTCTAAATAAAATTTCGTATCTATTTTGTCAATATTTTGTCAATTGGCCACGACTAGATGACTAATAATGTTATTTAAAAAAAAAAACTCATAATGATTTGCATAAAAAATATTATTATTAATAAATTACATAGAAAAATAGCAGCCGTTACATGTTTGGCAATGGTATCCTTTCGTTTTAATATGGTATTCGAGCTTAGTCTACCAAGCTTCTCTAATGCCGGTTGGTCGATTATTACGTATTATTTTAAGCAATGTATTGTTTAATGAGAACAGATTAGTAAGATATTATTTAGTTATTTAGTAAAATTGTAAGTGGTTATCGCCGCCCATAAACATTAACTTCAACTAGGAACAGAATTTGTTTGTATAACTGTTTGACTGTAGAATATCTGATAAAGGGGCAGTGCCGCCTACCCAATAAATGTAAAATATCACAATTTGAAAACCAATTTTATCTGTTTCAATATTCGTTATAAGTCTTAACTGATTACTGATTACTGTTGATTATATAGGGTTAAAAAGCTTATTTCTTTGTAATTGTTTCATAAAAAGACATTTCATAATTTAAAAAAAATATATACGATTGTACATGGTTATTTAATAAAAAAAGTGATATAAAGTTTCATTTAATTTCTTCGTAAACTGTTTTTTATTCTTAATATTAGTTTATTTTACAAAGCCCAAACGCGTACATAGTCCACTTGTAGAGATGCGTCTTTGCCATCGTTCTGGTTGAGGCCCCAAGTAGGTAGCCAAGCCGCTTGTGCGTTCCAGAAATCAGTAGCAGCCTATAATGTAAAAAGAAGAGAATAAATATCCTTACGTGTACCATTTTATTATTCAAGTACAACTTTATAAATTTCACGGATTTCTAAATATGATAATTGTTAGGAATATGTCAAATCTTTAAAATTAGTAAATTGTCTATGAATTTGACTGCCTTCTCAAAGCTACTTGTGAGTATGTCTATGTCAGTTAACTTGGTGACAATTATACGTTAGTAGCATAAAGTTACATTACCAAAGACTAGACTAAAAATAACAATAACTAATAGAACAATATCCTCCGGACCGAATTCGCTCACGCGGGCCACTCTTGTTGGTGACATTATAAAGGACTAGTGTGCGCGCAAACATAACACACACCCTCTTCCCTCTCAAAAACGTATATTAACCGTAGTTGTACGTATTACAAATAATAATAGACGTATATTATTATGTGCAAATTATTACATATCAGAAGTGTATATGATATTTTCCAAGCAATACCTATTTTTAATGCATTATATTTATTAAAATTATTTTGAAAACATTTGATGCCTAGATTAAAAAAAAAATATTGCTTATATTTTATTTAATATAAATAAAGTTTCAATGAACAAATTTTTAAGAATGTGTGTAACTAGTTTTAAAGAAGTAATTGACTATGGGACCGTCTTTGATTAGACCTAGCGTCTATAATATTCTACATTACGCCAGAAAGTTATGTTTGAGTAGGGTCTGTGCCAAATAGCCTTACATGTATGTAGATTATTATGAGATAAACGAGAATATAAGACTAATTGTGATAATAATACTCTGTGTATTATTAATAATACTCTGTGTATTAACTTACCGTCGGTGAATTATTCGACCATGGTTTGGGTGATGGATTAGATACCCCATCTGGGAAAAATCCATTAGTACCTCCCACGGCCAAGTTTATGATTATGTAGAACTGAAAATGTTATTAAACTTATTATGTTGTATTAGGTCAGAATTCTGTCTGAATTCTGATACTTACATATACGGGAAAACCGCGGGCGGACGCTAGTAAGTATATAAAAACAAATGCTTGCGATTCTTGATTGATATTTGCGATTAAGTTTGCGAGGGACATTTATTTAAAAAAAAAGACATCGTTATTATAAAGCATATTGTTATTTTTTATTGTAATTACATAATCTTTTATTTTCAATTAAAATCAACGATTGGATAAGAATTTTCCTTCGTATGAAATTACATTGACTTACTCGCGCTGTATACCATGAAAAATAATGGGTTTTTTACCTTCTGGTCGAAGGGCGCCATTTTTGTTCCATATCGCCACGGATTGAGTATGTTGGGATTGCTGTTGAAGCCACCATATTCCCAGAAACCGCCGCTACCGGGCGTCACTCGACCGAGTTCCACATTGTCAATGCTGAACTTCAGAAAGTCTGCAGACGAAGGTTATAGGACCATCCATAATTACCATAAACATTGAAAAATACTTGTTACATTCATAATTCCTTATAGTACCTAAAGTAAATATATTATTCTTCGTAGGGTAAAATCATAAGAATATTCAATTTACTTGTTTCAAAAACAAATGTACCGTGTATTTTTTATTGTATTTCACGGCAATTATAAAAATCTAGTAGCCGTAAGCCTGTGAATGTCCCACTGCTGGGCTAAAGGCCTCCTCACCTCTTTTTGAGGAGAAGGAAGGAAGGAAATCTAGTACGTACAGCTTTGTATATTTTCTATAAATATAAGATTACCTATTTATTTAGTCTGTCTAACTAATATTACAATGATGTAGTATCCTTACTAATATTATAAACATGTAGGCGAGGTTGTTGGTTTGTTTGTTTATTACGCTTTCACATCTTTACTACCATCAACTGATCATCATGCAATACACGTTGGGTATATCTACAGAACAGGAACTTTACGTGCGGGCGAATTCGCGGGCGGAAACTACTATTAAATAAGTATCTTAATACGTAGTGTACACTAATTCAATTTATTTAATGATCTATAGTAGGTACAGTCACCTGGAGTCCATTCGAGTTGGTAGCGATGAAAGTCGCGATCGTAACCAAGGCTATTTCTCCTTAACCAATGTGCCCGTTCCCAGCCATTTAAGTCTGGATACGGTCCGTAGTGTAACGTGGAGCCTGCCTCTTGTGTACCGATGTGCACGCCGTTTTGTAACATGTTCCGGTTCCCGCGAGACTCGACGAGGTCAATCTCGCCGGAGGACGGCCATGCACCATAAGCATTGTAAGCGGGCATAAGCCAAATAGCTGTGAACAAAATGTGTGGTTATTCGGTTAAGCCTTCACTTTTTCATATATAGGACATAAAAATATTGTATTTTTATAATGCTTAGGGGAACCAGTTAAATTCCACTTTTTACAAGTTATTTAGTTGCAAATATAAATAAATATGCACCTAAAAACATATCGCATGTGTAAGTAATAGTTACCTGGCCACAGCCAATCTCCAGCGGGCATTTTGGCTCGGACTTCGACCTTTCCATAGCGGAAGCTGAACGAGTTTACAGTGCGGATGCGTGCGCTTTTGATGGGATTTATTATATTCAAAGGAGAACCTGTGCGCTCGCATCCGAACCATTGAGGATTAGTACACCTTAAAGAGTTTCAAATTAAATTAGTCAAGTCAGTTTAACATTAAAATAGTATTTGGAACGACTGTGCAAGGCTGCCTGGGTAGATACCACGAATACATCACTTATTCTACCACATACTTATCACTCATTCTCAAACAGAACTACCTATGTATTGTTATGTTCTGGTTAGAAGGGTGAATGAGCCAGTTTAGCTATTTAAGGAATGGTTAATATTTCTTACAGCGCAATGTCATGTCATTTGTTTAAATTTTATACAGGTACGAGTACCTATGCAAATTAAATAGTGTTTTTGGTGTATGTTAAATTATTAAGAAGTAAGTACTAAATTGTCTATGGTCTCATCTTAATATATAATATATTTAATTAAAAGAGTATTGACATAATGCCACAGGGCTACTTGTGAGCAGGGTTTATGCCGGTTAACATGTATATAGTGAATAGTTAAATAAACAAGACAAAGTAAATTTAGTGACATGTCATTAATTGGTCGAGTGTAACATGCACTGCAATGCACTAAGCATTACTTTTGCGTAATTAGTATCACAATTTAAATAAAAATATGATTAATCAAAAACTAAATAAAGTTTTGTATAACGTTCGTTTGTCACATCAATTTATATGATAATCAACCCGGATATTTTAATCTAACACAGCTGTACGTTACATTTAATACTGATATTATCAATGTACATGTTAATTAAAATCACGTTAACAATTATTAGATATATCGTTTTTTGTTCTTAGTACTTAATAATATATAAACAAAATAATATAGGTCTATTTTGATAGTCAGAGGTTTTCAAGCTAGTATTCAAATAAAAAATATTTTTGTACGTAGTACAGATGATTTGTAAGTAGTACGTAATTTGTAAGTAGTACAGATGAATTCGTACTTTCCACATATCATTAAAGTGATAAAACTATTATTTCGACTTGTCCCTAGGAGAGTCCATTCTTCCAAGCCACTCGGTCGAAAAAAGATAAATCTTTTTAAGACTCGTGACATGGAGGTAGTGGAGTCTTTTGGGGAACTTGTCCGTGAAGAAGTTGCAACTTGGGACAGTACGGCATCAGCGCAAGTCGAATGGAACAAAATGAAGTCTCTTCTGACTGACACTGCAGGAAAAGTGTTTGGGTATCAAAAGATAAAATCTTACGACTGGTTTCTAGAAAACGAAGAGCACTTACTTCCCTTGATTGACTCAAAACGCCAAGCCGCTTTAAATTTTCGCCTCAACCCTTGCGATACGACGCGTGAAGATCTCACGAAGGCAAAAGCCTCACTCCAGCGCAGACGCGCTTTTTTGCAAATACGTATTGGACGGAGCTTTACCAAAGCATCCAAGCGTGCGCAAACGCGGGGGATATTGGCGGGGTTTACGCAGGCATCAAAAGAGCTCTTGGACCTACTCCAAAAAAGACGGCACCTCTCAAAGAAATCGACGGTTCTGTTATAACAGACAGCACCCGTCAGATGGCAAGATGGGTAGAACACTACAAGGGGCTCTACTCGTGCCCAGTGGATATTAAGCCAGATGCAGTGGAGCTTGTCCCGAAACTGGCAACTTGGCACGAGCTAGACGCCGCACCCACCGTAGAGGAACTTTATCTGGCCGTCAAGCAAGAACGCCGACTGAACACATTTCACTTGCGCTGTCTTCGAAACATTCTGGGCATCACGTGGAAGGATCGAGTGACAAACGAGTCTGTTCTAGGCGAGGCACAACTGCCTAGCATCACGGCCATTTAAAAAAAAAAACGGTTACTACGGCTGGGACACGTGCATCGAATGGAGCAGACTCGTCTGCCAAGGCAAATACTGCTGGGTCAGGTTGTGGATGCGAAAAAGTCTGTTGGGCGGCCTATGCTCCGTTACAAAGATTGCGCTAAGCGTGATATGGTTGCGTTATATGATGTAATAAAATGTTGTATATGTAAAAAAAATTGTAAAGAACTTTGAATTTGTGTCCGGAGGGGCTAGTATCCAGAATGTAAATATTTCTTACAAATAAAAGGCTTTAGTTCTTTTAGCATTGATGTTCTATTGTTATAGAAAAAACTCACCTATCAGCAGGGGCTCCCCCTTCAATATTGAGACGACCGCTAGTTAGAAACGTGTGACCAAACTGGTCTGACGTCAGCGATGGTCGAATGTACAACTTTCCGTCCTCAGTGAAGGAGTTAGTTCGATTATTGCTGTAGTATTGGAACTCCCAATTCTGATAAAAACAAATATTTTATCTAATATCATGAAGTTTATTTAATTCGTGATCGAGAATAGCCATAACATCGTAGTTATATATCCTAAATATTTATATATTGTTTGTATGTTGTATTTTATTATAATAAAAATAATTTACTGTTCAAAATATATTATCTACTTACCCCACCACCGGCTAAGGTATTCTCATGCTGCCATTTCTCAAGATCGAATTCTTCGAAGTCGTCAGCGAAGATCAACGCTCCCGAGCAAACAGTAACCGGAGCGTGGGTCCCACTCACTGTAGTTACACTGGGCGTACAGGCGCTGGCCACTGAGAACAACGCCACCACTCCCAGAAACGTCGACCACATTATGCTGTAGAATATTAACGCTCACATCAATTCATTATGAACTGCTATTTATAAGAAGTTTTAATCCGATGAAGGTCACATTAATAAAGACATCCTACAAACTAGTATTTTAAATTTTTTATCGACACAACAAACACTATTATATTTTTTTGTGCTATGTGCATTCTTTGGATATTTTTTAGGTTTTCAAGCAATCACTATGATAATTTATGTTACAATAATACTTGTTATATATTTTCCACTTTTAACTGATAACTACATAACGCTTGAAATTTTGAAACTTACCGAAACATCACTACAAGAATAATAAATTTGATTTTGCAGATGATTTATATTTATACTACCTGTTGTAGATAAAATGAAAAGATTTATCGATTTTAAATATGATGTTATCGTGTTCAATTATATATCGTCCTAATCGTACGTTATAATACGTTATATATATACCTAATAATACGTTCAAACGTTTATTGTTCAGTCGAACTTTACCCTTAATATAATAATAATAATAAGATCCTGGGTCATTATTCACACACGGCCATCTGATCCCAAACTAAGCAGAGCTTGTACTATGGAAACCAGACAAATGATATACTACATATACTACTACTTTCTTCCGTAAATACATACTTATATACATATTTACATTTAACCCATATAGTTAATTAAACCCAGACTCATGACAAATAGACATATTCATGCACACAAATGTCTGTCCTGGGTGGGAATCGAACCTACAACCTTTGGCGTGAAAGGCAAGTATCTACCAACCACACCAACCGACTCGTCGTCGTTGTCTAAATATTACAAAGAAGACAAATTAAAAATAGTTTTTTTCCGATATATAATAAAGAACTATCATCAAACATTCCCATGATATATAGGTAGCCGAACCCAGCACAAGTATCTGACAAAATCGCCCTTATACTTAGGTAAACAAAATCTATATGTGTATGTATGTTTGTGATTTTATCAGTAATAAAATATTAAAAAATATATGCGATTGATACCTGTTATTCTCGGCCGAACAAAAACTATGCATTTTTTTCTTTACTAAGCTTAGAACTTATTATACAGTAGTGTTGTTACTTTAGTGACCTATATATCATTGAGTGTTACGCATCACGCAACGTACATAACAACACGTATAAAATATATACATCTGAAAATAATGTGTATTTTAACTGTTATGGGAAAATAACAGCCAACCATGGAAAGGCGGCCAGTCGTCACAATATAGGTAAATATTCAATTTAATATGTATTATTATTTGTATTTAAGTTAATAAAACTATAAGATTATCTAGTGATTGATACAATACATATCTGTTAGTCTTAAAATTATCTTAAACTCATATACTCCAAGTACTTGACGTCGGACATATCATAACAGTAGGTAGATTATAATGTATTCGAGTATATATTTGTTATCTATAGCTTATCTTGGTTGATGCTGAGTGGAATTATTTATGGTAGACTCAAAACGAAAACGCTAATTGATCGAAACCACAGCTCAAGAAATTGATTTAATGGATTTTATACAAACGCCCACGAAGAGTTGTGGCAAATAAAGAAAATCTGAATAGCGAAATATCTACCGTAGTCAGTCACGTTGTGGTCGCATTATCGTGAAATCACCATTTGAAACATCGAAAATAATAAAATGCATGCGTACTTTCAATGCTGTATATCCTATTCTATCTGGGCCTGTATACAGGTTGTCCGGTAAATAATGGGTAATCTGGTACGCCCCCACTGGTAGATGACCCCTAAAATATAAAAATATATTTTGTATAAGACAAATGCTACTACTTTAAAAATGTACAAAATTTGCTTGCCATGTTAATATTATTGGCCACTGCAAAAATCTGAGATAAAATTAGTTGTTTTTTTTTCAAATATCTCTGAATATTGGCTATAAAAGTCAAGACTTGGATCGGTAACTTTACGGTTACTGACCTAAATTATAAAACCTTGTCGTTTGAATTTTTTGATTCCTAATACAATGAAATTTACTTTAGTGTCATTTGTAAAATAACATTTGTCAAATTTTTGTGTCATGTAGTAACAATAAGATGAAAAATTACACAAGTAATAAATATATTTAAAACTAATTTTTAAAAAGCGAAAACGTTGCAATGGATTTATGGTAGTTATAATATGATAACCCTTGTAATTAAAAAAAAATGCATCTACGATTATGCAGTGTATAAAGAAGTATTTATAGCATTATTAATTGTTAATTATTTATCTTAAATTACAGATGTTAGCCAGTACTAAGGTCTTTGTTAGAGCCTGCTGGCCTATTGCAACGCGTTTCGCAACTTTAGCAGGAGTAGAAAACAATTGTTACATTATTAGGAGTCCAGAGGTTTTGACATGTAACATTACTTACAAACGGAGCATTACATCCATACATGAAGAATTTACTAGAAACTTTCGTCCAATTGAACCGAGAAAAGATTTAAACCACATATCTTTACACAACTCAAAGCGACATGGCGATTTTGTTAAAAAAAATTCGAGGACTTTTATGTTTCGTCAAGATAAAGACATACCAAAGAAACGAAAAAAACGTATTCCTAAACTGATTTTATTACAAAATCCTTTCACTTGGATTATGATCAAATTAGATTTTAGTGTATTAAGACATGTATGGGACCCCGAGTTTCAAGAAAAAGAATTCAAATTTGGAACTCGGCAGGTATGCTTAATTTCATCTATGATAACGTATAAAATTCGGTTATCATCGGATTTAGCTTCTGGTACAGATCCACTTTCGAAGTTTTGATCTTTTTTTTTCTTTTTTTATATAAGAGGGTGCAAACGAATCGTAGGCTCACCTGGTGGAAAGTGACGACCACCGCCCATGGACACCTGCAACACCCGTGGGCTTGCACGTGCGTTGCGAGCCTTTAAGGATTGAGTCCACTTTTTTCTTGAAGATTTTTATGTCTATATGATCTTTAACAAATAATTTAACCGATTATCGCAAATCATTCGGTATAATCTGTGTCTTTATAGTATCGTGATATTGTTGTATAAAATACTAGGATCGGGCAGATGTTATTCTGTGTAGACAAAGTGGTCGGTAGAGCAGTATAGCAGTTGTTGCGGCAGAGGGTCATCTAGCACCTTTAAGAAAAAATAGATAAACTGTTTGTAATTGCTGTGTGTGATGTGTGTAAATTTGTGCTGACCAAATTTATATATATGTATATATACATATATAAAATATATGAATTATGTTTGAAATCATTGTATGTACCGATGTAAATTATAATAAACTATAATTATATGTATGCTATATTGCATTTTCATAAAGTGGTAATTTATCATAAAACGTTATTTAGTAACTTGAGTAGAAGTTCACAAAACTCGTAACTGAGAATCATACTTTCAGGCGATATCTCGGGTGACGCAAGTTATAAGCGAGGGTCAATATGGCGAATTGAATGGATTGCTTACAAAAGCTGCACGGTCTAGTCTAGTACGAGAACTAGATCGTAATTGGAGTGAAAAACAGCGATCTTTGATAGCTCTTAAGAGTGATGACATACAAATTTCATCGCCACGAAAAGTCTATTTTATAAAAATTGGCGGTATGTTTATTTACATAAAACAACTTATCAACTTAATATTATGATACATGAGCTGCTCGTATCGACTTCTTACGGATTGAAAAAAAAAGCTGCGCAAACTATCTACTATTAACATCGATAGTATCAAGTCAGTACGTTGTACGTTGTTACACTATCAATCACTGAAATGTATTGAAATAGAGTCAAATAGCAATAAACATTAGTTGTAATTTCGGTCAAGGCTAAGCCTAAATCATAATAAATCCCCACGTGAGATTTAGACAACAGTTGTCATTTACACACAGATACTCTTTATTCCATCACTATACATACATTTCTTAATCTTATCGGCAACTTTTGAATTTCGCACATCAAAGCAATGTCATTATATAATCGATACTGATGGAATTTATCAATTATTTGATTTAAATAAAAGCTTAAATAATTATCTAATCAGCAGCTGCAAAGCCATTAACAATAATGAGTCTTTCATCAGCAAGACAATTCTTTATCGATTATATTATACAATTTCGCAGATATTATTTCACTTAATAATTTTAAAGCTCAAATATATTATCAAATTATTGCTGCATGGATATTATTTAAAACAAAATTCTTATTACCATTTGTAGGCTATATATAATGAACAAACCACAATTATATTATTGTAAATAGTAAATATATATACTAAACCGTTAAATGTTCAATTCTTAATGGGTGAAAACTGTGTGGTAGAAATCACATTCCATTTCTATTCATACTTTCAATAGAATATAATTATGATGGGTATAGACTGTAGTTATATAAGAGGAGTTAAATCTATATAAAAAGTTACTGTAATCGGTTTCTCTATTAATGTGGAAAGAAAAATATACAAACAAAAACTTTTATATTGTTTGTAGGGACTAAATATAATCATTTATTTATAATTCTTTTTTTAGATAAAAGGTTTTGTGACGTAGACATGGCATTTTTAGCATTGAAATGGGCTCCAATTAATAGCATCGAAGCGCTCTTATTTGCTGAAATATTTGCCCGTTTTCATCGTGAGTACACACCGCACTGTATACCGGAATGGACAATAGCTTATTTTAAAGTGACTCGATTTGAAATTTTACGACGATAGCGATTTTTTATTATATAAAATAAACAATACAAATATATACTATATAAGCGTGTGTACGAAATCAACTGTCAGATAAATATTCCTGATATAAATTCTAAAGTACCTACGCTTCAAATGTAATGAGTTTATAAGGATTAACATATTATCTAAAATTAAAAATATATGCAATATTAAAGTTGCTTTATTTTTAAAAGTTAACAAAAACATATTAATAGATAAAATATATTATTACAGATCTAAAAGTAGTTTGTAAGGTTCTTCGAGATATTCTTTTAATTGATTTGAAAACTGAGCAATAGTAGCTCCGTCAATGACTCTATGGTCAGCTGACCAACTCACTGATAAAATGTGGGCCTTAGTGACATTTCCTTCAGAGTCAAACCTCGGCAATACCTGAATGATAAAATATATTTTTAGCTATTTATACATTTTAAGTCATGCATTTTATTATTACAAAGAGTTTTAGATATGTTTAGTTTTTAATTATTAAGTACTTTATTTAAAATGCAGTTTAAAATTGGTAAACGAAATGTTTACACTTAATCTAAAATATAGTTTTATTTACCTGTATTTTTCCTATAGCACCGATTGATACTTGAGGTGAAAATATAATTGGTTTTGCATATGTTCCTCCGATCTAGAATAATTTTATAAACATTAATTGGATCTGATTATAAGGATAACTTATCGACTATAAAATTAAAACTTACTGCGCCTATATTAGAAATTGTGAAAGTTCCACCTGTTAAGTCGTTTAGCCCAAGCTGCCCTTTTGAGCCTTTCTCTTGCAACAAATTCATTTCTACAGCTATTTCTATAATACTCTTATTTTGTACGTTCTGTAAGTATAATAATTAAAATGTAGTTTATTAACTATCTTAATAATTAAAGAAAGATTAAAATAAAAATATATATTACCTTAATTACAGGCACAACTAAACCGTTAGGTGTGTCCATTGCGAAACCAATATTATGACTAGCTTTATAGATGAGATTTTCACAAGTGCTGTCGAGACTGCTGTTTAGTATTGGATAACGCGAGAGACCCAAAGATACGCCTTTGAGTATGATAGGCATATAAGACAATTTAACGTCTCGTTTTTGAGCGACTTTCTTTAGACACTCTCTTGCTTTTACTAATTTTGTTACATCATATTCGTCACTCAAAACCAAATGTGGAATTTTCTGAAATAAAAATACGCACAATCAAGATTCAAATAAATTTTTGTATCATTTATTTTAAAAATGACATACCAAAGACTCTATCATAGATTTCACCATAGCTTTTGTAAATCCAGTGATAGGTACTATTTTATCTTCTAGGACAATTTCAGTTGTAGCATTGACTCCAGCTGCAGGTATAGAAGTAGCTTGTTCTGATGATTCGCTTTTTGGTATATCATTAGACTTATCTGCGCTAATATTAAGATGAGACAAAAGATCTTCTTTGAGCAGTCTTCCATTTCTTCCAGTAGCAGTCACAGTACTTAGATCTACCTTAAAATATAAAACAAATATAACAAAGCATGAGTATGTTAAAAAAAATTAGATGTTTTTTTTTATAATATACGTAGGATGGGCAAATTATTTGGTGGTAAGCGGTCATTACATAGACATTGATGTCGTTAGAAATATTCAACATTCATTACATCGCAAATGCGAAGATACGTAAAGTTACAAAATATTAAAAATAAATCCAATCGTTTATTTAATTGTACTTACTTTAAACTGCGCCGCTATCCTTCTCACGGCTGGAGTAGTCAATACTTTAAATTTTTGCGTATTCATATTTTCTGCCTTCGTATTTACCGCTGGATTGGCCAAGTTACTTTCGGGCGTCGCATCTGTAAAATATGATTACGCAGATGCTAATATATAATACACAATATCATATCATATTTTATTTAAAGATATTAATTACTATCAAAAATATCTATTTAATTACATTTAAGTAAACAAGTCTATCAAAAATGTGTCTACATTTTGCATTCTAGTACGTTTACCTTCTTCTCCTGAACTTTCTAATTCAATGTCGACTAGAGGTTGTCCAACCAATGCAGTTTGGTCAACTTCATGGTAAAGTTTTGTGACGATTCCGTCGTATCTACTGGTTATTGTCACCGCTGCTTTATCACTTTGGACTTCGCAAATATTGTCAAATTGTTGTACTTTATCCCCTACTTTGACAAACCTGAAAACAATGGTATCAAGTCATTTTACTACCATTTTGATAATTAAAATGGAGATGTAGAATCTTCATTAAAAATAACACTGTAAACAGCTTGACGATTTAGGGTAACAAAATTTCATTAAAATTATTGGAAATAAGCTGGTTGAAAAGAAAATACTTCAATTCCGATGCGACAGTCCAAACCGCCTTCAAAGAGTTTATTGATTCTCGCCCCCATGGTTTTTTTAGTAAAGGGATCAATGAACTATCTATGAGATGGCAAAAGTGCATAGATAACAACGGTGCATACTTTGATTAATTACATATATTTTACAAAAAAAAAGACTTAGTATTCCTCCCGTACAAAACGCCAATTTCATATGTAAGGACCTAATAATTTGTAATATTAAAAAAAATACCATTCTTTTAAAACAACTTCTCGTATTCCTTCCCCGATATCAGAAAGTTTGAAGGCGACTGTTTTGTTAGCGACGCTTGTCGTGTGGATCCATTTCAATTTCAATCGTCTTTCCGATCTCCGTTCTTTAATAATATTTTTTTCATTTGTGTAGTTCCATGATGAAAACGATCTCTAAAAATAATATATTATACTTTTAACAATCACTTTGAGATGCACACACTTGATAATGCTTAGTTTGGTATATACGTTGTGAGCCCTATTTTTCTTTCGGCCTTATGAAATTTAGTTTTCAATAAATTTCTCATGACGGACTTTTGGTCACAAGACTTGTCAATCTCAAGGACTAATAAACTGCGCAGGATATATGTTATAGTATCAATATCGTGCGTAAGCCGCTAACAACAGTACGCTCTCTATTTTCTTCTTGTTTCTCGTAAAGGCAGACACAATAGGAGAGAAATGAAATCAATGGAGACTGGCACGCGAGTGTAACACTACTCTGGAATGCTAATAAGAATTTATTGTCAAAAACTCTTAACATTTTTATAGACCCATTCCGACTTTAGGGCTTAATCCATTTAATTAATTAATTTTTACAGACATGATGAATTGTAAATTTATTTTTCCCTTGGGATATATATTTTCTATACTAGTATTTTAACGGATTATTTAGCTAAAAAACAAATATACTTTTAATTGAAATAATATCATTTGTACAATATATGTATATATATATATTAAAATTTTCAATTATCAATAAAATGTTCTCTTGTCGGTCTCAACTTCTCACATCTTTCTGATGAAATAATGTTTAGTAAATGAAATGTAATCAGAATTATTTATGAATATAAGCAAAACATTTTGTTATCGATGTTTTGTTTTTAATTTCATTGCCAATTATTAAATTATATCAAACTCTTTAGTCATTGACAGTATGAACATCGTCGAATATTAAAGATACTTGAAGGAATGTAATCGCAATTATAAAATATAGTTATCTATCGTTTACAGTAATGATGATTTAATGTTTAAACTAAAATATGAAAAAAAAAACACAACTAATCTAACATTTCTTATGAAGCTCGGAAAACAAGTGGTCACTGCCGTACTATGCTTCATTCATATTATGTATAATTGTTGACGAGCGTAAGATGACAGAACAGTATTCATAAGAATTATTTTAATTAAGCTATTACCAATTTGATGTACAGACTTGGTATATGGCGAGAATCCAAAGAATTTAACTCAAGCTTAGTCAGCGACCAGTAGAGCTCACTATCCTAGTAGTCAAAATACCAGAAATAACATTCTGTCCTTCAAAATATAAATTACTGACGTAAACAGGAAAGAATAACAGTTGATAGGAAAGTCGTTACAAGCAAAAGTTGCGTGACGAGCTAGACTAGCACGATAAGCTCTAAATCACCAAAACCGGGCCTTAGATAATAGGGAAGCGCTTACCCTGAAGTGGGTATGGAATTACTTAATTATAGTAATAGTATTTAATTATTATATTTACAAGTTTTGAATTCATGGAGCTGAGCTTATGAGCTGAGTTCTGTCAAATTAGATATATAGAATTAGTATTATAAATTAATGAATCAGAACCTAAAACATAAGAATATTTTTAAATATTCAATTCTTCTCCACTTATTTATTTATTGTTAATACTTCTTATATCGCCAATATCTATGAGCGGTGGTAACTACTTAAAATCAGGTGGCCCATTTGCCTGTCTACCTACCTATAAAAAAATTGTGTTTTAATTTGCTTTATGAAACATTTTCAGTAAATACATATTTTATCTTATCTGTACAAAAAACATTACATGTTTAATACACATTCCTCGCTATTGAAACAAAAAATGTTTTTAAGAAAAATTAAATACTGTAATTAACTCATTGTCAGATAACGTACAGTTTTCATTTGAGTTTGATAAGATTTGGCCAAGTTTTGTCTTATCTTATGTTTTATGTATGTTATAAGATGTGTATTAGATTTAGTTAGAAATTTCATTTATTAAAGTAAAAATCTACTTTACCTTAAACCAAGTAAAGTAAAGTATATTTTTACTTTTGGTAAATGGTGACTGACAATTTACTATTATGTGACGATTTTAATTTTGTTAAATAATTACCAATGTAAATATTTATACAAGCGTCATGAAACTAGAAAGGTTTTGATATATAAACGATAAATCAAATGAACCAAACAATTACTAAGAAATATTGCAATAACAATTTAATAACTATATTTCTATTGTTATTGAACTAAAATACTTAATAAAATTTAGTAAACCATTTAAATCATAACAGCAATTTTTATTAAAATATATATAATAAGTGCCTATTAATTTAAACTTAATATAAAAGTGATAAAAAAACTAGTTTAAACTTACACTTTTATTTACAGAGAAGAATTTGTTATATTTATTTAAATTCCTTAAATTCACTAACCACTTTCTTGTTGCAAATGCCATTTTATCCATTACTTAACATAACCTTAATTTTATAATTATTTCAACATGTCGTGAACACAGTTCATGTCTTATTAATACAACTGTTTTTATCGGACTACATTATCAGTAAGCGGGAGCATTGATTACCATTTTTAAACAGTAAATTATTATTTACTGAAGTCGAGTGTTTCGTTGCTACGTCAGTCGCTTTGTAGTCACGAAGGTTAAGGATCAAATGTAAAATGTTTTAAATATTATTCTATCACATGTGTATTATGAATGACATACGTCATGTATATGCTATTATAAACAAGGAATTTTAATAAACAAATAAGAAGAAAAAAGAACAAGAAGAAGAAACTAGAATCAAAGTTTGTATTTTTTTATACGATTAAAATGTTTAGTTTATTTATATTATTATAAAGTTATGTATGTATAGAAATAATTAAATTTATAACCTGCTTTTTCTATATTGACTTACAAATGGTGTAACAAGTTTTATTTTGTTTAATGTTGTCATATAATTAGCATTAAGTAATTGAAGTTTAGCCAAGTAGTGATAAGTAAACCTTAACAAAATCAAAAAATACTTAATATTATCGATATTGAGATATCACTCAAAATATTAATTAATAGTGGCATACTTTATTTACATATTAGACATATAAATTATTATTCAACAAGTCGCGTTATAACAAATCCGTCGAATGGTTAAAACATTATCGCGTTAAAGACTTATATAATACTTCGTATATTGATTCTATTTATAGTAAGTAGTTGTACTTTGAAATAATCAATTCTTTGTTATAAAATTTGTGTAATATACAAAAGCTTTAATATACAAAATTTCATATTCTGCGATGCAGAAATTTAAAATGGATTATGGGAAGATGAAATAATATACATAATAAGCAATTGTTTTTATTAAAGACATAATAAACATGTTAATAAAGTGAATAAATACAATAATATATAATTGATAACGGTAATGTTATGCACGACACGCGGGGCAACCCATAATTAGAATAACCTCAGTTTGCTAGTACACAATAAGTTAAAACGACGTCTTCTATTCTAGTGCTAATGTGTATCACAGAGGCGCTCTGCCATTATCTGCTATAGTAAACATTGTCTGGTTTATACGTAAGACAGCCACGACACGGGTGTACCAAGAGACAGATGGAGATCAAAATGCATTGTACAGTAACATAAAAACAGTAAGCACGGATTCTAAACTATTATCGTATAAATTTTATTTCAGCTATGAAAACATAACAAGTATAGTACGTAGTACGTATCAAATGAAACAGTGGACCTAAAGACCCGCATTACGCTTCGCTACGCTGAAGTCTATGATTACGCTGATATTTATCACATCATAACTGTCTATGTATAACACATATCTAACTATGTAAAGAAGAATATACAATTTTACATTTTCATTTAATTTTAAAACAACTATGTAAGTAAATATAATTTTGTTACAAATAATGCTAATCGAATGTTGATAATAATATAAAGTAATGCATTTTTATTAACACGCCTTCGTTTTCGATGTTTAGGATTAGATTGCAGATTGAAGGAAGACTAAATGTTCATTCAGCGAATTATCTAAGGTTTCATAATTAAAAAAAGCATTGTATTTTTAATTCACAATAATAAAACAAAAAAAATATAGGATTGCTTTTACCACTACACTAAAATATAATATATTTAAATGAATTTAATTAATAGAAAAATACCCATAGTACAGAATGGCTTGGAACAATTAAGATCAAACAAGATCGTGAACGCTATTTTACATTATTCTAAAACAATACAAAATCATTTGATACCATGGAATTACAATTTTTGATTAAACACGATAGTAAGATTTAACATGATAGTTAAAGGTAACAAATGTTGTACATACTTGTATTTTAAATAATAATTTTAACTCTAAATATCTGCCATATTATCTTAATTTCATTGGAAGTAGTCATTTATATAATTTTAATCACAACGCATCTGAAATATATAAGACTGAATAATATGACAACAATAGTGGAAGACGTTCTTTTTAAATAATACGTTTATAGATTGTTCAATCCACGATGATGCGCACAACTCTTTTTTTTTTAATCGCTACAGTGCAATGATGTGATTATGTTATGTCATCTGTAATAATAGGGCGGATCTTTGTGGATTGAACTAATTTTATTTTGAAATATAAATTTTCTTTAGTTACATAAACATTTTCTCAAACTTAATTCTATTAAACATTTTTGTCATTCTAATTGCGTTTCAAGATCTTTATTGTTCGACAGTTAGCCTTCATAGCGTCGCGACATTAGGAATAAGATTATCATAAAATTTATTACATTTTGAATTAAATATAATAATTAGCGGTCATTTAAACTGTGACGTCTTCCTAACCATATACTTAGATTTATTCAAAAGCATAGATTAATAATTGAAGAACATTCATTTAGGCAACAAAAAAAGTTAATAGATACTCAAAACTCAATGGATACGTATAATTTTAGATGTTTTTGTAAATATTATTACGATTTGTAAAGAAAACGTATAAATGGTTCGCATTTTTAATCTTATCAATTTTATTTTCAAATCTAGATGTGTAAGTTATCAAAATTTCACTAGCCTTTTCCAATGTCATTTAATACATCATAAAAGCAAGGCCTACATTTTTTTAATAATATAAATGATTATAACATTGAAAACGTTGTGAATTCAGCGTTATATAATTTAGAAGCCAATAACATCGTTCACAAGTAATTTATTTACGCATAAATAACTTTGTTTGTATCACAATACAACACTTCTCTCATTCTGTTTTAACATCAGTGGAACTGACAATGAACCTAAAGTTAACAATATCTATGAATAGATTACAGCGATGTATCTCCTGGTCTAACGGTGAAATCGGCTGCATTAAACATCGTATATAAGTAGTGTTTCTGATACATTATTAGACAAGTAACTAACGAGATAAGAGAAGACGTAGAACGATATGTATTTGCAAAGGACACCGCTAAATAAGGACAAAACCTAGCGAGATTTTAAGTCGCTCAGATGTTAACTATATTTATATCGAAATTTTGTTATGTCCTTATTATACAGTGTCTGTTTTACATATTGAATGTCGAAGCGTTATTCGACAAGGCTTATACAGAATATTATGAACACTACTTTTTCACCTAATCCGACACAGTCACGAAGCAACAACAACAACTAAACACTGACGTGATATATTATTATTTAGATGTGAAGTGACATCTAATTACAAGACCTAACAACGTGAAATCCACTGAGTGTGACAACAATGTGTAAAGTGCCATTTATTAAGAGCACGACTGTTTTAATTTAAAACCAACTCGACTGTTCCATGAATGTGATATAGATACGTATTGAAATGTGCATTTCAGATAATAGGTTGAATATAGTTTCAATAGTGCTTTTTTCATTATTATTATTACTTGAATCCTCACGCAATAAACAAGATTTAGCATTTTTATATTCAGGTTTCATAAATTTCAGTTTATTAGCTATAAAACTTTTTTTTTCCATAAAGACTCGTATCGTTCATCTTTAATAGGGAGAACAGAAACGAATATTTATGAAATGAGTCTATCTATATAACACCCAGAAAAATATTATTACAAGTCCGTAATCAACACTTAGTACTTATTTAGCGACTGTTTTTGTTTATTTAAACCCTTTTAAAAACAGCTCAGTCTGATTTTAATTTATTTTACCTACTCTACTATTAATATTAGGTTAACATAGAGTTTCAAGATTAAAGTATATATATATTTTCGTTGTAAACGGTACGTCAAAATTATAAATGAAAATATTAAAGTATAGAACATCGAATGGAAGTTTATAATATGGAAGAATGTTAATGTTTTATATGTAATAAAATTAACATATCCAAGTGGTTAGTTACAGCTTTATAGTGGTTATTGATTGACAATGCCAGATCGATCCCTAAACGAAAGCAAACTACTAATAAATAATTTCATAATTAACTTACATGGCAACATTATTTTTTAAATCACTTTCAACTAAATATCTAAGAGAATATAGTGAAAAAGTTTATTATTTTTCACACTAGAAGCTTATTATTGAAGCACTTTCTAGTATTTATTAAATGGGTTTATGATCAATATGTGGGCATTGTCATTCAAAATGATTTATGTAGTTAACAGAAAAAAGTCTACAGTTTACAAAAATGTATAATTTCATTTCTTTCATTAGTGAGCACTTCAGTCCGAGTAGATTATGAAAATTTACTTTTATCGCTCACTGCATTATTTTAATAATTTAACTAACTAGTACACATATTATACTACAAATAATAGTACAATTTAATCCAAAGGACATTTTCGAAGCGAAGGATATTCTTAAAATGTTCAAATATGTGTAAGTATAAGTGCTCTTTTGTAATTCAATTCGGATCAATTTGTATAAAAATGGGTTTAAATATTGTAGTTTGGTACATATTCTGTTTCAATATGTACGAGAATGTATGAGAAGACTCATCTCTTTCGATTACATATGATCTAATATAAATTATAACATAAAGTTCAACTGATATAATTGTCTTTGCTATATGCAATGTTTTTTTGAGACCATAATAATGGAAGCGCCCTTTGGATTAACAAAATATACTTACTTAGGTACTTTATATTCTGTACAACATAATTATAAAATCTCTCTCTAAATAGTCACATATTTTGCTATGGACTTAATAACAATAGCTCTATTTCGACTTCACCTAAATAAACATAATAATAATTTCGATTATAAGGAAATCATTTTTGATTAAATGTAATCTAATAGTAATATGTAAAAATAAATTTATGGGTCTTATAAAGGATCTGTTGTAATTATTTACCATCATTACCAATGAATTAGAAAAAAAAAACAAAATTATAAGTCTATTAGTGAGTATACGTACAAATAAAAATATAAAAAAATGTTATTCGTTCTCTCTGGCCGAGTGATATCCGAACTTCTGCCGAATTAACCGAGACATCTGGAGCTCATGTTAATTTGAAATAACTTTCCATTATACTTGTACGTCACGAATAACCTCGAAGCAACTAAACATCAAAGGAGTTGAGCGATAAAATCAATACAATAAAAATACATTTACTTCTAACTAGATATTCTACTTTTCACACAATAATTACATTTTAAGTTTTATAAACACTGTTTTCGCACAATCTGTATATAATCCGATGCTTATCCACATTATTGCACTGGTCACTTCCTGTTTTGTGAGCACTAAGTGTTTCACAACGAAAGCGCGATTTGAGCGAACGAATCTTGTCACGAAGTTTACGGGGAAGCTCGTTTTTTTTTTCTATATAACAGCACCGTCTAGCCCCGCAGAATCTTACGATCTCGTGCGGCAAAATGTATCGATGCTAAAAGTCTGTCGTGTGTGGTATCGTTCGCTCGAGGTCGGGTCAGGGGAACTGGGGTGAGATGGGGGAGACACAGGCGGGCGCGACCAGCGGCACCAGCTCGGGCTGGGGCCGCGGCCCGCGTCACACGGCCGGCTCCGCAGGGCTCTCCGCGAACTTAACCTCGCGGCTACGTCGGAACGATGCGGTGCGGCGCGGTGGGCTGCGGCGACGCACGGGTGGCTGCAGACTCGCCGAGGACGCCTGTGTTAATAGCCGAGGTGGAGGAATCACGCTGCGGTTGAACGGTGATTGCCGAAGAAATTGGCGTGCAACTACCGGCTGCCAATACGAAGACCCTGTAATGTATATTTTATTCATAAAGAGCTTTTTCTTTATAAACAGACAGAAATGTGTTATTGACAAATAAATAAACGTAATTTCCTCATTTAATTGTATATAATCTTGTGGTCAGCATACTCAAGCTTAGGTTTGAATACATTTATTTTTCTTTATTACCTTTTGTAGAAGTAGATCTTGCCCGCCACGCAAGACTTCGCAAACGACCGCGCGCCCCTTCATGAACAGCATCGACGCTGGCTGAACGCGTGAGGTGTGACGGCAGACCTTCGGCTTCGGTACCCACTCCCGCATCTAGTCCTTCACTAACTGAATACAGCTTGTGCGTAATATCTTTGCCTACAAATGACATAAAGAAAAAGAAAAAAAATAAGACGTACAGGTGATCAATGTTTTTCTATGAAACGGTACATACGTCTACATAATTTCATTAAAAAATACACTACCCTTATGCATTCGTTAAAGTGGAAATGGAACTGTAATTATTTTTATTTATACAATGTATAATAATAAACGTTATAAATTATCTATTGTATAATCAATAAGGTTAATAAGGTCTTTTTAATTAATGTTCATCAGAAATGCGTCTATCAGCCGCGACTTCCTTTCACATTTCACAGGTATACCTAGACCTACACGGTTTGTTATACCTATGTTATATGATACATTTTATTTTATAAACAATTTAATTTATTCAAAATAAAATTATCAGCATACATCTCATTTTAAATTGTTTTACTTTAAGAAGTAAGTATAATGAGTTTTTCGTTAATCCGCATTTAGTAATAAGCTTTCTTAATTTTTAATATAAGTTTTTCGTCGCTTATAAAAGTTCAAGGAGAGGAGCATATTATAGGATGACGAAAAGTTAACTAACCTATGAGACAGTCGAGCACGACCTTGAGGGCAGGGCGATGACGCAGCACGCGCTCGAGGCGCATGCGCGACCAGCACACGCACGTGGATACCTCCTCCGCGACCACCGTTACCTGCGCGATACATAACCTTACTACCTTTAGAATAAAACTCAACCTTTTTTTCTGATTTGGATTAATACTGCGTATACGATATGAAGCAAGCGCAACTGTAACAACTTATTTGGCCAACATTTGGAAATTGCCGTTTAAAGTAGTAAAATTAATCCAGTAAGTCCGTTGGAACTGTGTGATGGAATAACTTAACGGTAAGGAGGCTTTACAGCCCAGTAGTGGCAAATAACCAGGTTTTTATTTGTACTTTACATACAAGAAAATATTAACAATATAATATTATCATAAATATAATATTATGATTGCGAAAGTGAGTATGGTTATTCGTTTGTTTGCTTTCACGTATTAACTACTTAAAAGGAAATTTTGCATAAACAGAAGGACATAAGGTACCTAACACCTATCCGCCCTAGGTGAGGCCGCCCGCCCTAGGCTACGGTCGAAGCTGTGGGCGTAAAATAGTATTTAACAAATCGAAGTATTGACTACTATTGTTATTGCATGATGTTAGCTAATGTAGCAAAAAAAAAAAGATTTAAAAATTGTGATAAGTAAAGAAATCCGTTTTTAAGAACAGTAACAGAACTCATTTTCGAAAAACAACACTAATGAAATGTTTTATAGGCCAAACATAGTAGTCTAAAAAATATATTTAAAAGTGATATCAAAACTTGTTTATGATATTGATCTGAGTTTGAAATTATGAGTCAAATGATTCTACATTGCCATATAATTATCATTTCCATCCAACGCCAAAGTGGTAAGTAGGTATTTGAAAAGGGCAATTTCATAATTATTGGGAAAGTAATTGGGTTAAAATGAAAATAAAACCACAAGTGTAATAATTACAAATTACAACTTGTATTTAATCTTTTTTATCACTAGTTTTAGTTATGCCGTGACACGGAACATGTTAGGAAAGTCACGAAGAAAAAAATAGTAAAAAAATAATATAATTGACGGTAAGTATTAGTTTGATGAATTTAACCCCATCGGCCATACTAACAGGATCAAATAATTCATTCGCAAGATTATAAAAATGGGACCAAGTACGGTGGTTCTGCGAAACGAAAGTAGTATCTTTTGATATTTGTATTTCCATTAATTAATTGTATTATTAATTGTCTTCTTTTTTATTTAAAAAAAATATTTTTCTTTTTCTAGAAATTAAAAAAAAAACTCTTTTGTTATTTTAGTAATGTGCATGTGGTGTATTTGATTTTAGCCTATTTTGCGTGTTATAAAATATGTATTAACATAATTTTGATATTTAAGTAATTTTATATTGTTTTAAAATTTATTGTATGAGTTTTACCTTTTACTGCCTTGAATGAAACGTTTGTGTTGTCAGCAAATGTACAAAGAGTAGACTGAAAAGCAGCTTAGCTGAAGGCTATGACGATCTTTCCACCAAATTGACAAAATCACATTGTTTAACTTTTTTTATGGCTTTGTACCTTAAATTTGATTTTTTTTCTGAATAAATTTCCTTACTATTATTATCTTTGACCTTTGTTTCCAGTTGCAAAGATTATTTTTAATTACATAAATAATTAAATTATTCTATTAAATACTCTAATAATGTGAGTTTTCTCTATTTAAATTTTATCTCAATTTTATATGTTTTACATTATATTTTACTTTAGTTTATGATGGCGTATAAAAACAATAAAATTTATAAAGTTGATGTTCATCTTAACTATTTATGTTGACAAATCGTCAGTCTCAGCGTTCATTCATTATTCATATATCTACATGAATTATGTAAGTTAATCGTGCACATAATCTTGTTATTACTTCTCCTGTGTAACGCTAATGTCTTTATTATTGATGTTGTTCTAATTTTTTTCGTACTTACTTTAAAATTTTATTTAACAGCAAACACGGTTTAAACTAACGTCGATAAAGTAAAACACCAACCTTTGGTAATTTTATATTTATTCTGTACCGAATACAGAATCACAGGTGGGAAGTATGAGTGAGCCATTGAAGCTACATAACAGGCCCTAGGGACATAACATCTCAAGGTTGGTGGCGCATTTGTCACGGTGACGTCTATGGGGGTGGTGACCACTTAGCATTAGGTGATCTATTGCCCGTCAGCTTGTCAATATTTAAAAAAAAGATTAAATAAGATTTTATTGTTTTTATTTCTTTATTAAAATTGACTATTCATTTCGAATTTGCTTTAAGAGAAAACATAGCATTTTACAGAAGTAATATGATATTTTATAATGAATTAATTGTACGTGATGGATAGCGTAATCCTACGCCGACGCTGTTTGTATAAAAGCCATGTTAGGAACTATCTCTAATTGGCACTTAGTGGTTCATTGATGTGTGTTTATTACATTAATTATTATTAACTTATACGATTTCACGTTGTTATTTTAAATGATTACTCGAGATGTTTCGGAAAAACTAACGTTTCCGTCATCATAGAGCTGTTGTCGAAATCACGTAGCCAATTGAACTTCCCTTGAAGTCTTGAAGAATAACGTAATTGACACTGGATGAATTAATAATATTATCAGATAAACTTATTTAGTAATAATACACATACATACATTACATTCACATAAGGTAATAAAGAAAATGGAACAATTTTTCGGAATAGTGGATAAATTTTTAACAAAAGTAAAGAATACCTGTATCTAAAGTTATTCATTAAATAGCAACATAAAAAATAGTTTTGTATAACATAATTAGTGGAATAATCAATAGTTTTCTTATTAATATTACTTCCAAAATAGGAAAATTCTTAATTATATATTTCAGACCAATATTCTTTAATTTGAGTCAAAAAGAACTGAAACTCAAAATAAGCACAATTTTAACATAGATGTACTTTTATTTTATATTTAAAAAAAATAAATATTTCTTTGCTTACCTGGAAGACGTCGTCAGACTGTTCACGGTTCGCTTCCCACTCGGGTGAGTCGACGAACTGGTAAGGCTGTATATAATGAAGATGCGTTTCATCGCAAGTCACTCGCATCCTTATAAAATAAAATAAAATATATTTATATTAAAACACTAACGTTATGTTCTTAATTACTTTAATGAACAGTTATTATTATCATTCTATGTTTGTAGCTTTTGTAGCAACTAGTTACATCACGTAGGCTTGCTGCTACGAATGCGAATGTGAAAAATTCGATTTCATTATTACTAAATTATTATATAAATTTCAATTAATATTTTTATAATTTATTGAGGGACTTAATGAGGAACCTGAGCCAGATTTTTTAATTATTTTCAACAAAATTCAAAAAGTTAAGCACGATAAATACTTTATCAATGTGTATTTTTAAACAATATTTTTTTCCTAAGTTTTTAATTCGGGACCATAAAATGATTCCTGAAAATTTAATGCTACATTGTTTAATAGTTTTTGAGATAAATGCTTACAAATAGACAGACAAACTATTAAAAGCGTTGTGATTTCTATTCGATATTGTATATTAAACACATTTTATAATTTTTTTTCGCTATGATAAAAAAAAAACTTCTGAAGTTAGGGTACTTTATAGATATTAACCGTTATACATTTTTTTAAATTAGGATACTGTTACACCAATGTGATATAAATTTAGAGGAAAAAATATGTAACAAATGTAATGTACTCAAAACATTAAAGTAGTATATAGCAGACAAGCATGAGTATTGGGCATCAAGATTCAAGACAGCGCAGAACGAACTTATAGCGAAATGGATTCTGACCGCGGCTCAAGTTGCGTGGGCGAAGGAAATTGCTTGCTTTGCCTATTACAACTAACGTGCAGCAAAATGCAGCGCGCTACATCTCATCGCAAACTTTGCATAATTGTTCTTTATACTCCAAAACATTTTAAATAATAATACGTTAGTTCTTAAAATTTTATAATATGTTAAAAAATTGCATAAAATAATAGGCATCGTAAATGATGGATATCGTATCATACATTTCAATCGTATTATATAATACTACGGTAACACTAACGTCAGTGGTTTCGACCGTGGACAACACTTATAATGTCGAGTATTTTTATTCGTCATCGATACTATAAATATATGATTTTTAACTCAAAGTCAATATACAAATATATAATACATTAAACAAACCTCTGTATTCACTTACAATATTCTAGGTGAAAAAGTATTATTTACAGTAGCGTGATAAGTTTCAAATACCTAAGTACATGAATACATTTCTAAAGTGATGGCAGACCACTTAGTACTTAATAACGTTATTCCCTAATGGTGAGGCAGTGGAAATGAATTACCGGGACTCACCTACGTAACATTACCGACATTGACCAAGCCCAACGATGTCAGTTTACGATTATAGAATCTATAAATGTTATTACTACACATTGTCGTATCTACCTATACCTACACTACTAAGTAAAAATCTACTCTAAATGTGCTGTTAATATTAACCTCAGTTTAATTAATATGATACATTCAACTTACTTTATTTTTCCTTGTCTAATAAATAGTGAATAGAAAATGACATTTAATTTAATAATTCCGTGTTTAATATTAATTGTTATTGTAACATTGTTATCAATCATAATTCATTCGAATTTGAAGACATATTATTTTTTTCTTAAACTTCATTTTTACTGACCATTCTGTATATTGCGAATCATTGATACGCGTGCTTAATTAACGAACAACGGATCTGTTAACAGAAATGTAAATCAAACCACGGAGTAGATTTTCGCAATCATGAACTAGTACGTACTTTCCCTTCAATAATATTGACAATCGTTCGTCTGCCGGCGTGACTTCTTCGACCGCGTACGCTTCACCCGGCTCTAGTCTCACGACCCTCGCTTCTCGAGTTAGCTCCTGAAAGTGCTTCTTATTCACTTTCAGAGGCTTGAATAGTTTCAGGTACAAATCAGTCAGCTCTAATGACAACGCCGGTGGAAGAAACCTGAGGAAATGTAGCTTAAAAAAAATCACGAAACTAAGTATTATTACTATTGAGTTGATGTCTATATTTTGCTATTTGTGTTTCTATCTTAAGTGTGTTAATACTAATAGAACATAGCACAATGTATAGAACTATCAGAGACCACTAGTCTTATTAACTAATTTCGATCTAAAATTTCTATATAGATGACTATAGATTAGAAGCTAAAATATCAAAAATCTATTATCTAGTTGATTTAAATTAGATAATATGTATATATTAAACTATATTTTTTGTCTAACTTAAATAATAATATTTTGGTTTAATGAAACTAATCATTTAATTAAAAAAAATAGTGTGATAGAAATCTAAATTTTCAGTCCATTCAAAAGGTATAATGTACAAATATAAAACCAACCTTATAATTAAAAAAACTGTGTGTATAGAATTGACGAGGACGAGCGCGAGGCTCCACGCGAGCACGTCGGGTGCACACACCTCGGCGCCCGCCCACATGCCCATCAGCACCGCGCCCGCCGCGGCCAGCGCCCGCAGGACTAAAATGCTCTGCTTGAAACTTTTCGGCGCCAGGAATGCAATCGCGAAGCAGAGGTTTGCGGCCTACATTCAGCAAAAATTTTTATTATTAGACTACATAAATTTTTTAATAAACTTACGTAGATAAAGATTCTTTCGTCTATTTTTATATTTTTATTATTGTTATAAACACATAATTATGTATTATTTAAAGCAATATTTCCGGTGTTTGTATGTTCAGAAGATTTGTAAAGAACTATACAGAAACTTTGCTCCAATTTCTGATGTAGGTACATTATATATAATAGTTGATTTTTTAATTACACGAGCAATCCATCAATTATCTCATAATTTGTAATATTTATTTTATATTTTGATGCTTATATCCAATATTTTTTAAATCACCTGAAAAAGATCTTGTTGAGCGCTGGTCCACTTAGCACAAAACCAGTGATTATCGTGTTCATCGGCGGAACTAGCGTTAAGAAGCTCGTAGTCGGTGTCAAAGGTTGAGTTGATGCGCGAAAGGTTGTATGCTAGCGTGGCGTTGAGCCAGGGCGCGGCGGTCGCCGGCGCGGGGGGGGCGGGCGCCATGCTGCGCTCGCGCACCGCCGCCCGCGCGCCACCGCCGCCGCCCGCGCGCGCCTCCCGGTCCTTGCTCGCGCTCGCGCGCCGCTCACCCGACACGAGACGATTCAGCTGGGCTCTTGCTTTCAGTATTACCAACTCCATCACCACACCCTGCCACTCGCTTGTGCCACTTGCGACTCCACCCTAGCTGTAACAATTTATTTTGTTATTTCCATTACAAGATTAGTATTTTAAGATTGAATGATCAATCATGCTTAATTTTTTCTTGCTATGCTTAGCTTCATGAGACACGACAATGTAAGTCAATGTCTGAACTCGACTTCGATGAAATAAAAAGTAAATTTATATCACGTTAATCATGCAAAGCGGTGTATTTACGTATTAAATTAAAATAGGTGCTCATAAATTTCGAACCGCTACACCCACATCGTTTTTCACAGGGATGTTTGATTCCTATGCAGAAGCAATCGTTTTTTATAAACCTTTCGTTACCCTGTAATATTTTTCACTTCTTGAAATAAATGATTGTACCTATCCCACTAGTACAGTTATTTTGACCAGTTATATTAGTTGCAACCTTAAGCAGGATATTAAAAAATATGGTATGCATTTATAAGATGTAGTTTTTCCCAATTTAAAAGTACATCAGTTTCACATCGACGAGCCGGTTGGCGTGGTTGGTAGATACTGTGCCTTTCACGCCGAAGGTTGTGGGTTCGATTCCCACCCAGGACAGATATTTGTGTGCATGAACTGTTTGTCCTGAGTCTGGGTGTAATTATCTATATAAGTATGTATTTACAAAATAAAAGTATTATATGTAGTATATCAGTTGTCTGGTTTCCATAACACAAGCTTTGTACAAGCTTAATTTGGGATCAGATGACCGTGTGTGAAAAATGTCCCAGGAAAAAAAAAAAAAAAAACATCCGCTGGGAGTAATCATTTTATACTACTTCGTTTTTCAGAAACATTATATTTCCGTATCAGTATTTAAAATATTATATTTCCGTACTGCATCGATAAAAATGTCAACCACGTTAATTTTTTAAAAATAAATTCTATATCGGAACTTTAAATACATTTTTTATATAGAAAAGGAAGGCGGACGAGCATACGGGCCACCTGATGGTAAGTGGTCACCAAACGCCCTTAGACAATGGCACCGTAAGAAATGTTAACCATCGCTTACATCGCAAATGCGCCACCAATCTTGGAACATAAGATTTTATGTCCCTTGTGTCTGTAATTATACACAAATCTTCAATTTTACTTTATAATATTATTAACTAGGTGTTAATCGTAATTATTATTTTTTTAGAATCCGTCTTAATACTTTTACTAAGATAAAATGATTACAGAATTTTATAAACCTTCATACATACATACTATTATATATTGACATGAAATGCCTAACTTAACATTCAAATACTTGACACCTTGCAAGAAAATTGAATAAGTGTTATTGTATAACTGACTGCAACCGAATAACCTTGATTGTCAACTGTCATTGTTTCCGTGAACCGTATATCAGAGTTGGCATTACGAAAGTCTACCCCGTGGCCCGATTACAAGTCACGAAAGTAATATGACTAACATTTTTATTTAAATTAAAAATATCAGCAAAGCCTATAGAGGTGTCGCGATGACATTTACCTACTGGATAAATACAAAAGTCATAGGGTTGGGAAATAGGTATGCTTTATTTTTTATGAATAAACAATACAATCATCCAAAATCTGTATCATTTCCGAAAAATATAATTTTAATTCATACTTATTTATAATACAATAATTAAATTGACAAATTTTAAAAATTCCCTAAACCTTTAAAGCAAACAATTTATCTTGAAGTACACGTATGTAGGAAACAGAGAATTTTCAATGTAGCAAAGAGACAGACACCAATAGTTAAGGGTAAGTGAGTAAATAACAATTCGAACAAAACTTTACCCATTTTTCTACTTTTAAATCACCCACTACAAAGTAAATTTAAGTTTTTATCAGAAAGCAATATTAGATTTGTTGGCAGTTACCATCTGCTTACCTAATCTTTATTGTTTTCACGACGTATGTATGTGTCTTTTATATTATATATTTATTAAGGTATGAACTTCAAATAAAATAGGAAATATGAACAATTAACAATTAAATTCATGAAAGACTATTTATATATTATTAAATAAAAAAAATGTGTCAGCTTTTTCACCTAAATTGTCTTCAAATTAAAATTATAAATAATACAAACCACGACGTCAAAGCGGACGAAAGAGCGTTTTAAAGAATAAATGAACTTTTTATGAATCCGCAATACGAAGATGGTTTCAAGCCACAATTGAACTGAAACTTAAAATATCGTTATTGTCATATTATATGCATATACGTAGTCGCTTTTGTAAAAAACCTCTTTTATTTAATATAAATAAAGTAAAGCAGTACTTTTGTTAAAAAATAAACCTTAATTGAATTCCAATTTACATTAAGTACAACCTTTAACGTTTTCAAAAGGGTACGGTTACAGAAGGTATTGTTTACATTCAAACATGTTTTTGCTTCTGAGTGATAATCGTTAGAAATATTTTTTTAGGATCAATATATTTATTTCATATTTTACTTTTCTTCGACTATTTTTAATTCCCTTTTATTTTTCTGAACATAACAAACACACAATTATATTAAGCAACAATTTTAACGAAAATTGTTGACGGATCTTTTTAAGCTTTAGAATCTGCTTTTGACCAACTTCATCATAGAACGGGCAAAGAAGATACGTAAATCAAATCGAATTGTGAACTTTTCTTCGGTTATAGTGACTTAATATCTAAGTCCATCATTTATGTTACGTGGCACTGTCTGTATTATTCAAATCTGTACAATAAATCCTTAACAATAATAGACAGGTTATTTATTTATTTGCACAAATTATGCAATGATAGACATAATGCCAAATCAGATTTACTGTACACGTTTGATGAGTATTATTCTTCATACAAAGTTCAAAGTTCGTACATACAATAAATAATCATTTTAATATCATAAACAGTAACGGTTTTCTTCGTAAGCTAGGAAGGCAGGGAACATAATGTAGGAAATTTTCGTTTGATTTTTTTTTTTTTTTTTTATATTACCCGGGAGGGCAAATGACTCTACTCCACCTGATGTTAAGTGGTAGTAGAGTTCAAACGCGAGGACGGCCAGTACAGTCGGGAAGAAGGTTCTGCACTAGCCGCCCTCGCCTTGCCGGCCCGCAAGATGCCTCTTCACGCCTCGTTTGAAGGAACCCGGATCGTAAGAGGAGGGGAATACGTGTGCTGGTAAGGAATTCCATTTCTTGGAAGTGCGACAAAGAAAGGAGTTGCCAAATTTCTTTGTGCGCGATGGAATTGATGTCACAGTTAGTCGGTGACATCGAGAGCCAGCACGCGTAGACTTGTGAAGGAAGGGGGAAGCTGGAATTATGGAGAATAATTCCTCGGAACACTCGCCGTGATACAGTCGATAGAAAGCGCTTAGCGCTGCTATCTCTCGACGCAATTGTAAAGGCTCGAGGGTGTTAGTGACCTTTACGTCGCCAATTATGCGGACCGCACGTCGCTGCAACCGATCCAAGGCCTGAAGTAGGTATTTAGCGGAGCCATCCCAAAGGTGCGAGCAATATTCAACGCAAGACCGTACCTGTGTTTTGTACAGCAGGCACAGTTGTTGAGGCGTGAAAAAACGCCGCACCTTGTTCAGAACTCCGAGTTTCCGTGAAGCTGTTTTTATTACAGCCTCGATGTAATCCCTTGGACTAAGGTCGCAGCGAACGTCCATTCCCAGCATGGCGATTTTGCTTTGTATCACCAGCGGAGTGCCACAGAGGGAGGGAAAAGGGGAAAATGGTGACTTTTTTGCTGTGAGAGCGCATACCTGTGTTTTCTTGGCATTAAACTCAACAAGATTATCTGAGCCCCATTTGGCGATAAGCTTTAACGTCCTATTGAGTTCAATGACAAGATCCTCCCGCCTCTCCCTAATTTCCGCTCGCCCAGCCACTGCGCGTCCGTGGTATCCACCATGCACTGTACTATCGTCTGCATAGCAATGAATGTTCCCGAGAGAGAGCATATCATTGATATGCAAAAGAAACAGAGTGGGAGATAGCACAGATCCCTGGGGGACCCCAGCATTCACTACATAGAATTGTGAAGCGCAACCATCAACTAAAACACGAAGGCTGCGCTTGTGTAGGAAGCTGGCAATCCAGGTGCAAAGCTGAGCAGGCAGACCATATGCCGGCAGCTTGGAGAGAAGACTTCTGTGCCAGACCCTGTCGAAAGCCTTGGAGATATCGAGGCTGACAGCCAACGATTCCCCATGCTTGTCGATAGCTTCACCCCAGAGGTGTGTTACGTACGCTAGAAGATCACCTGTAGACCGTTTTGGTCGAAATCCGTACTGACGATCATTAATTAAACAGTGATCTTCTAGGTAATGGATCAGTTGGTTGTTAAGAATCCGTTCCATCACCTTACAAAGTACTGAGGTGATAGCTATTGGCCGATAATTTGCCGGGTCAGACCGATCCCCTTTTTTGGGAACCGCTTGCACATTAGCTCTTCTCCAAGCCTCCGGCATACATCCCGAAGAAAGAGACAGTTGGAACAGGCGCGTTAACACGGGAGACAGCTCCGCCGCGCACTTCTTCAGCACTATGGCTGGTATTCCATCGGGACCGCTAGCTTTCCGTACATCAAGTGATTGCAGCTCCGCACGCACATCACGCTGCCTGATTTTGATGTCAGGCATCGTGTGGCCACAAGAAGGTATTATTGGTGGCAGAGCACTACAATCATCGATGACGGAGTTGTCGGCAAAGAGTTTAGCCAGGAGATCAGCTTTCTCTTGCGGACTGTGAGCTAGCGATCCGTCCGGACTTCTGAGCGGTGGCAGCGAAGGTTGGCAGAAATTGTTTTGCACAGACTTGGTCAGACGCCAGAAGCTACGGGAGCCCCTAGGATGTGAAATAAGGTCATGACCAATCTGTACAATGCGCTGTGCATCCGTTCTCGTGTAAGCCTTCCTACAGGACTTGGAGTTTTTATTGTAGATTGCTTTCAGTGAGTCAATGTTAGATGCCCCGCTAATTCAGCCATTGATCCACTCGCGATATGCCGCCTGCTTAGATGATACAGCGTCGGCACATTCGCGAGTGAACCAACGGTTACGCGCACCCCTACTGTCGAGATCTGAGCTAGGAATGTAGTATTCCATTCCCAACATGATCTCGCCAGCAACAGCAGCGGCACTAGCTGTCGGGTCATTCCCACTGAAGCAACGTTCCTTCCAAGGGACTGACGCATAGTAATCGCGCATACCGTCCCAATCTGCCGACTTGTAGTGCCAAACGCGACGTTTGCATACCGCTGGTGGCGGCAGCTTGGCCTGTGGCACTTTGGTAGATATGAGGCTGTGATCCGAAGAACCAAGTGGAGCTTGAACCACAACCTGATATTCCACCGGGTGAGAAGTCAGCAGAAGGTCCAGTAGAGAAGGCGCTTGCCCATCAATGTCTGGGATCCTGGTGGGCTGATCAACCAGTTGGGTCAAGTCATGTGTGAGAGCAAAAGCATGAGCAGTCCTTCCAGCATGGTCAGTTTTGAGGGATTTCAACCATGATTCATGGTGAGCATTAAAATCCCCCAAAAACACCAATTCCGCGTTAGGAAACTGCTCTTGCGCAGCATCTGCCACCCGACTAAGATGGTCAAAGAGTCGGCTTGTCTCCAAGTCACCATTATGGGATCTGTAGAGGCACACGTAGACCCGACTCTGACGAACCAGATCCACACGTACCACCAACATGGAGAAGGAGGGGTCCTCCAAGCAGCGCAGTCGGTGACAGCAAACATCCGTCCTGACGAACAAGCATACTCTGGCTTTCGCTTTGAAGGATTCTTCAAGCATGTAGCCGGGATAATTAAGGTAGCTGGTATCGGCAGGACGGAGTAT
Organism: Nymphalis urticae; assembly: GCA_905147175.2. Taxonomy (NCBI): domain Eukaryota; kingdom Metazoa; phylum Arthropoda; class Insecta; order Lepidoptera; family Nymphalidae; genus Nymphalis; species Nymphalis urticae. Next base: position 7,651,867 of record LR989987.1, on the reverse strand, counting down.
TTGTGTCTCCGTTAGAAACAACATTGCTGGCCGTGCTGTCTCGAGATGGTGGTGGACAGCGTTGAGGTTAGCGTGGAGTCCGCGGATGTTAGTGAACTCGACCTCAAACAGCGTGGGTATGGTGGGGGTGTGCACCGCTGTACGACCGTTATTTCTGTTTTGATGCGCTACCATATGGGAAAAAAAAAAGAATTGAAAGAGACGTGAAGCGAGCGACGTATTGCCACGATAGGGATGGGCAAAGTGTGGAGGCGTGTTACCCCAAGTGGTTGCCAAAAGGGAAACTACACTGACCCGCCGGACGGAAGGGCCCCCGAACCCCCCCGGAAGTGGCCGCCGGGACCCCACCTTCCGGTCACCAACCGGCACGACGGTCCACCCCGAGATTATGCGTGGCCTGGTGGGGCAGCCTCGCGTGCTGGTTAGGCACGCTCGGGCCCCTGTACTATGCCACGGGCGGCCAGCGGAATAGCCGTTTCTTCGGGTCTCCCTGTCCGGCAGGGCAATACAGCTTTCCCTGGCATTGGTTCAGTAGCCGTCTCCACTGGACCAACACCCATCGCGGCAATGTTCGCCCGGGCACTGGCTGTACGCTGGCTGACCTCGAAACGCGGCTGCAAGCCACTTCACGAGATTTACACCATGCGTACGGTGGTAACAAGCCAGGCGGATGTTTATCATCCTACCACCAGATGAGCAGATGGTCGCTCAGATGTCCCTTAGTCGCCTCTTACGACACCCATGGGAAAGGGGCAGTGAAATGTATTCTTTCTCCGTCACTGCACGGATAGTTATTTTATCGTTGTACATGTATTCAACGATAAAATTTTATATATCTACTACCTATATTATATATATGTATATAAATCCTACAACAAATACTTTTCCCACATTTAAATTAATACTATTAATATATATAAACAATGCGTTTGTCGTAAGAAATATAATATAGACGGCGAATATACCTCCGTAAGTTATATTAAAAATTTCTTTACAACTTCGTTTCATTACTACTTCGAATTTCTTGCATGTTTGACATATACCGACCACCAGAAAATCGGTCGATGTTTCTTAGAGCAATAAATATAGTACAATAAGTCACGTTAGGTTAAATCTTACACGAAATTACCAGTAGTAGTTTATACGTTATTGATTTAGATATTTATATATTATTTATTGTAAATAAGTAATTATTATTTAAAAGTTTAAACTGTTAATTTAAGCCTCCGCCGCCGTCACTAGTTCTGAATGTCGACTCTACTTAAGAAAGAAGGAAGAAGTTTGGCCAATCACATTTTTAATTAAATGCTTAAATACTATACATTTTTATTAATTACAGCAAATTGATTTAGATATCTAAATTAGATTAAATAATTGCCAATATAGCACGTATACTATTTTTGAACCTTTTGAAATTGCAAAATAAGTATACAGTTTTTTAAATATCAATTACTAAAATTATGAAGACAGTAACTCGGTTTAATTTAAAGTTTATTCTACATAAACGTGTTAGTAACATTTTTATTATATCAAAGCAATTAACAAATATACAATATTAGAATAACATACAACTCAATTTAAAATCTGAAAAGTCACATCATGTACTATTTTTTTAGGCTCGTATTAAGATGTTGGTGCAAGTGCCTTTGTCATAATAAATACCTAAAACTAACAGTTATCCTTAAAAATATGTTTGACAGAGCATATAGCGACTAAATTATAAATATCCCGTAATATAGTATTACTATTTTGTATCACTAGTTCTACCCTAAATAAGTGTTCTTTCTGTCTTAATGATGGTGTTGCCGAACTTCCAAATGTTCATGTTTTGGAGTAAAGCTTAAATTCCCACTGAAGCTAAACTCTAGAATTATATAATTTAAGATGTCTAAAATATAGTTGCTGTAACAATTTCAAGATGGCCATTATTCTATGCTAAAGCAATTACGTGTAAAACACGGCTATACCTATGAGCATAATAGCGAGTAAGCGATATCAAAAAGAATAAATATTTGTAGCACGTTTTTCCTAATATTAGGTATTAGGAAAATCGTTAGGTTCTATTATTATTTTAATCGTAAGTTTAAGCTTTTCATTTACTACGCTTATATTGTTTGGTAGGCGATACATATATCTCAATATTAATATGTATTTGTATTATTTTTGTAAATTTCTTATTAAACTTCTTATTAACTTGTTTCTTTTGGATGCAACACAATCGAAATATATAAGAAATAATTTAAGTTTACAAAAGATGAATAAAAATATTATATATCTTTGTAATAAAAGATTTGCTTTTTAAAAAAGAAAAAAAACTTTAACGTGAATGTATGTTATTACTTATATCAAATAATTTCTGGTATTATATATTATTTACTTGTAACACAAGGTTCCTTGCGATTGGCTTATTCTATGTAAATTATAATAACCTATGTAAGGTGACATGGCTTTGTGGGTAAGCTCGTTTGGGTCCCTACTACCCACTCATCACATATTCTACCGCAAAATAGCAGTACTTGGTATTGTTGTGTTCCGGTTTGAAGGGTGAAGGGAGCATTGGCGATGTAAGCGATGGTTAACATTACTTACAATGCCAATGTCTATGGGCGTTGGTGACCACATACCTTCAGGTGGCCCATAAGCTCGTCCGCCTGCATATACTATAAAAAAAGAAAAGGGAACACTACTGTTTATTAAGTTACTATAAACAAAATATACGACGGCTAAATACAAATAAATTTAGCACGGAAGATTTTATTTTACGCAAGGGTGATTGCAAGAACAAGTGCAATATCTATTTCCTTACTAATTCGTAATCCGTTGGGTCTCGGGACGGTGATGGATAGGGAGCAAGCCGAAGTGTTTTCCGAGGCACGAGAGTATACACAGAACCAACATCCTAACTGTTGCAGAGCATGTCTTGACAGAACCTTATATTTTAAATGATTGGATTGAAGCTATGGAATAACTATTAACCATAAACTAGCCGCTAATCCAACAAGATACTTAGGTTAATAATAATTAAATTCTTTAATCATAAAATAAATATAAAATGTACCAGTACAAATACAAAATACAATTACATAATATAAGAAACCCGGTATTTTCAAAAGAAGTTGAATTAAACAACCATTCTCATTAATCCGCCATCTCCAAAGTGAGATAAATGGAAATAAAAGTGTATAAAAAATTAAGTAAGTATATTTGAACTGCAACATACAGCGATAGTGACGTGACAGGCTATTTATGTCGATACTAGAACTGCGATAAGGCTGTCGTGTTTAAGTCGACGGCCAGTGTTATATAATTGCATTAAAGTTTCAAGAAAATTGTAATACGTTTACAATTAGAAGAATAATTTACATTAAAGTCTGCATAAACGTAATAAATCTAATTGACTAAAACATAACACAGAAGAGATAAAAAAAAGTACAAGATAAATAAATAATAAAATTAAGTAATTCTCGCTTTTAAATGAAGTTTTTAATTCAAAATGCAATGTATGTTTAGAGAAAAAATTAAATTTGTAATTCATGGAATTTAAATTACAAGAAAAAAGTTGGCAAAGTTGGTAATTTACATTATTTGAAAATTGAAATTAATTAATCTATATAATTTGGTTTTAAGTTTCATACTGATAGTACGTTATATCAAAATTAATATTATCGCTATAAATACTGAATGTATCGTGTAACAAAGAATATTACTTTAAAAATCGATCACAATTATAATCATACAAATACAAACATGAAAGTGTTACTTTTTGAAAAGTTAAAATGATATTATTATGTGAATACGAATATAGCTTTCATTAGAAATAGAACAGTGAAGTTAAGCATATAAATTTTACCCCCGATACAATGCCAACAAGCGCTACAAAACACCCGCAAGCTACGAGTTCCTATCAGATGGAAATTCCTATTGAAACAAATTTTTATTTCAGAGCCCGCGCTGCTAAATTTATTTTCTTATGTTATGGACTATTTCAGCTATATAATCGATTTCAACACAATTGACTAATAATATTTGTATAGTACAAAATTTATATAAATCCGTTAAAATTTAATGTAGACAAAATCGTTATTTGTTTGAAAAAGCTATTCTTAAATTATTTCATTTCCACGGTCTTATTAATTTAAACATTTTGATTGGTATATAATAATTGTACGCTTAAATAATTATTTTACTACACGTGTAACATGTACATAATAATTTTCATACTCAAATGTAAACTAATTTATATTAACAAAACTTTGAACTACAACTATACGAATCCCGGTTAGCTATACATACAAGTCCATTAAATAATAGTGGTATTCATATTTATTTCAGCTTAGTCATACTCAGCCGGGATAAGATAGCTGGCACTGCCACCAGGCGACAGATTGTCGCGACCGCGCCTCTGACAGCCACCAATATCTTCTTACATATCAACATAATGCGCTCCATCACATCCACAGTTATTACCTACGACAGCTTTTCTTATTTCCTCGTTCATAAATTTATTATAAACGAAATGTTTAACGAAATTCAAAACTAATTAACACATACTGTGACATTTTCGTCAGTTCAAATAAATTCAGGGCATTTCTAAGCTGTAAAAAATATTGTACTGCAAGTAACAACCAGAATCTTATTAAGTAAGCAAAGTATTATGCAAACAGTCCTCGTATGAATTTCCGCTTAAGAACGTTCAAAAAATATCTTCCAAGGTTTTGCATACTTATTACTTGAAACTTTGGCATGTTTTAGCTTTCGTCCAATGACATTTACTGACACGTTAATAACACATCTTTTGTATTTTTATTTGAAAGTAATGAAAACTTTTTGCCCTTTTAAGACGACTACACCACGATATCTGAGTTTCACATAATTATCAGTAATGCTTCCAATACAGATGTGTGCCAGATTTATTTAAAAAATAAATTACAATATTTTTCTTACTTGACTTTTTCTTACGATGTACCTACAGTAAGTAACCTTTTTAGTAAAGTTTTTAATATATTTTTATATAATTTTTAATAAGTTCCACTAAATTGTACCTATTGTGTGATAATATTGTTTTATTAATTAATTTTAAATAAAGAATAGAACATTGAACTTAAAACACTTTCTTATAATATTTAATTTTAATATAATATGTATAATAGTCTCACATATGACGTGATATTGTACATAAACTCGTATATACATGCATAATGTAACATTTAGATCTACTTCACATTTAGCAGCAGGAATGGAGGTTAGAGGTTGAATGACATAATTCTCACTGAAAGATGCATACATTTAAAATCTAGCCGCAAATAAATTTTCCATAAATCTGCGATGTCAGACGTTTAAATTCCATAGCGATACATATTACATATCGATGTTGCTACAGAACAACTTTACCTTTTTTATATTATCTTAATAAAAATCTGCTTTAATTTACTGTTGAAATTTATTGATTATTTAAGATGTATTTTTTTAGTGAAACAGGAATTCATTTAACAATATATTTTGAATAGTTATAGCTATAAGCTGGCATGATAGATAGAAATACGTGTATAGAATATATTACAGTGTAACATGAGATTGATGACGACAGCTCGAGCTTATCGACTGGAAGATAACATTGTGTTCTCAATATTGCGTGACGAAAAAAGTGAAAACGCGCAATGTCATGACTTATTTCTGTACTAAGAATGAGCCTTATTTACTGGCTGACTTCAAAAAGTAAATATAAAAAAATCTCGTTGCGTGCCTCGTGGCTGGGACTATTGATGAATGTTTATATTTATTTTAAATAGATTTCCGAGCATAAATGACTTGTTCGATTGTTATTATATGTTGCGCTTTATTACTAGTTCCTAGTATCAGTCAAGATTAATTGTTTACCAATAATATTATGAAAGCGAATTATTTAATAGTGCCATACTTTTAGACCATAAAAATATGTAGAATCATCACACATAGGTCCGAAAAATATATAAAATATATAGTTGAAAATATATTTCAATTCGATTATAATAATAAATAATAATAAACAAGATTCGACATGATAAATATTTTTTTTTAATTAGGACAAGATTCGTTAGTAATCGTCAATAATAAGTAACATGAACAGTAGTTTATATAAAAGAAAAAAAGGGATATACTGTGTATGCCTCGTCGTAAAATATTTCGCTATACTGTGTCTAACAAATTCATTCAACAACTAGTATAATATGAGTTATTACATCATGAAATTATTACTTTGTAAAACAACAAACGCTAAATCGACGGCTACAAGCTATATATCATAATTATGTTGCGTAGCAAAATCTACGCAATCTACGCAGCTTTTACAGCCCATACCTAATCGGCGGTAAAAGGTCATGTCCATCTGTAAGGCATTTTTTATCGACCCCGAGATGGCAGCGTCTTTAACCAGATGCGAGAGGCCGCTCACCTGAGCAGCCGAGAAAGCGTCCCGTCTCTCCGCCCACTTGTGGCGGTGGCAAATCTAGCAGGGCGTCGGTCACGGAACGTCCGCATATCTTGCACTTTCATGCTGTACCATCATAAAGCACCACAACACGAGCAAGCGCAACACGCGAGTCGCATAGTAGAATTCGAGAGGCACGGAGCGAAGACGCATGCGGCGCGTAGCGTTAGGCGTTGGAGCGCAGCGCCGCGCGGCACTACTGACTGCTTCGCCACACGCCGCTTCGCCGACACGGGCGCGGCCGTCGTACGCACGCGCGACCCTCTCCTCCCGTATAGCCCATACTCTCCACTTACCCCGCGCCCTTACTCACATCTCGCTACTACTTAGATATTATCAATAAAATTATTGTACGGCATAAATTCCCCCAATAATAACATATTTCGTTATATATTTTATAATAATAACATTAAATGTATATTTTTATTTTTTTAATATCGAATCAATTTGGCAAATAGATTTTATATTCGAGACCAAAAAATATATATCACACGTTCCAATTAATATTTCATTTACAGGTGTAGAAAATGGTAAAGCGACCCCTCCAGTAGGATAGCCTGGTGATAGGATATTGATAAGGTCACCATTGATCGATTGGGCTCCTAGTACATTTTGTAATATTATTTGGTTTCGAAGTTAGTGTATGCTTTCAGTGTATTAGCCTATTTTAAATCTATTGGCTAAGCTACTTGTACTAGTTCCGTGATTTTATTGAACATATGCCAATATCGGACTTTCGTCACATAACTTTTACTTGCTTGATTAAACCTACAGGTACAGTTTGTACCTATCATCAACACACACAAAACATATTATTAACTATAATAAATTTTGTATTATAAACCGGGAAACAGAAAAAAATATAGTATGTTTTTTTTAATTATTTTTTTACGTAGATTATTTTCTGTACAAAGTATTCAGACATATAGTAGTAGCGGGTAGGTGAAAATTACGTGAAATGAAACTATTTATTACTTCTGATAAAATCTAGTTCACTCGAGTAGGCACCACCCATTCATAACGGCCTACTAAATAAATCCATATTGAAAATTAATATCGAACGTGATGATAAAAATCTTCTTTTCCAACTATAAACCTCTTACACCGAATGTTCATACGAGTATCAGTGAAAAACAATATACATACAACTTATTGTGAGAGAAAATATATATTAAAGATATTTTATTCATCGAAACCTCAATGTTTCCATTGAAAGCAAATACTGACATAAAAATGTAAAAAAAAAAACTTTAAAAACATGAGATGTAGTTTTTCAGAAGAAAGACGAACATGATAAAATTATAAGAATTCCAAGTTTAGATGCCTCAGGTTCCAAGAAACTTTAGAAACATATTCGTTGTTTATACGAGTCTTAATTTAAAGTTTTATATTTAGAAAGTGCTTGCAGAAACCAACGACGTCTGCAATTCTTCCGAGTGGTTAATATTTATGCGACTAGAACACGTGGTGACAAAATAGACAAAATTTTAGCTTGTGATATGTATTATTTCATTTATGAGGCCCTGAAGTACCGGCCTCTGCGATTGAATGTATAACTGCGTGACGATTAGCGCCTGGCAGCGCTCCAGCTTTAGATGGAACCTTGTACTGACGCAGCCTTACCGTCTCCACACAAAGTAGCTGACACTATATACAATTAAAATCCTTTAATTATTTAATTGTCGATGTAGTTTTTCTTAAAAACATTCAAATGTTCGGTAAAATGAAAGAGCATATGTTTCTCATATATTCTAAATTTAGAACAATTACAGATTAAAAAAATGTTTTATTAATAAATGAGACATTTAAAAAGAGATTATTCAATTTTTTAAAGTTCCTATCTTGATTACGTTTTCTTTAACTACTTATAGCCTAAAGGACCTTGTACATTTGACATTCATTAGTATATTTGACCCCTTACTTAGAAATACAAATCTTTATCAGCGTTTGTGTTTTATGAGTTTTTCAAGTTAAGCTAAGTACGGTATTTATATTAAATACTGTAAGGATATTTTTAAACTTTGCTTCATTTCAAGACAAACTTATAACACGTTCAAACATTTTTGATCAAAATAAGTGAATATAATATATATTATGTTTTACAAAAAATAAAAAAAACATTATAAATAAAATAACTGCCAACTAAATGTTGCTTTGACAACTATTTCCTAAAAAAAGGCCGTGTGAAAATATGTAAGCTAAGCAGAGTTTGTACTATGGAAACCAGACAACTGATATACTACATATACTACTTTTCTTTTGTAAATACATACTTATATAGATAATTACACCCAAACTCAAGACAAACAGACATATTCATGAGGACAAATGTCTGTACTGGGTGGGAATCGAACCCACGAACTTCGGCGTGAAAGGCAAGTATCTACCAATCACGTCAAACGACTCAAAATACATTTAATTACAAATCTTTATTTAAATCATCACCACTATTTGTCGATAAAATTTAGGATCTGGTTTTATACACCAGTTCCAGTCAACCTTTTGGATCGACGACTATACAATCTAGTAGTTATATAATATTTAGTAAAAAATGAATTATATACGTTTTAGTAGGTACATGGAAATAAAAACTTGTTTAAAACTTGATTATCTATCAAATAGTCAGTGACTTAGTTAACCGAACATAATAAAAGTTTATGGCTCTTTTTATAGTAGCTGACCAAATAATAATTAATTACTGTAAGTAATATATTATGACTTTCAAACGAAGATTTTACAGTTTACTAGCTAACTGAGCTATCGATTAACTTGGACGTTATTTAGAACCGCTTTTGTGACTAACGCTACAGGCCATCTGATAACGTTGGGAACGTTAAATCGCATAATGCTTAAGAATGGCGCGAGCGTGGATAAGAAAGCTTCGTTGCTGTCGGTACGGTCTGGACTAACCTTGACCACCTCGGCTAGTTGCGGTTGATCCGATCCTTATCTTAGGCCATTGCAACGACCCTTTGAAATGTCAGTCTTTGAATTTTTAAGCCACTTATATAATTTCCAATGGAAACATAAATTTTCAACACAATGGTAACGTTGTGTAGTCTATACTTCGTTTGCTTTACTGTTAAATATGAGACAACGATTCGAACCCTAAATTATCGCCAATAATTGTGAGAGATTTATATGCATTCACGTTAATGTTTTTGTATCAAATATGGTTAAAGGTTTCAGTATTTCAAAATTCTTTTAAATTTATAAGACATAATAAATCAAATCTATGAGAACGATGCAAATACTTATTGAGTTTAATTTACATACGTCAGTTGACACAAAATGCAAACGTGTCAATCAACGATCCAATTATTGCCATTAGTATGCATTTATTCAAGAAAGTAACAATAAATTGCATATCAATTGATTGAAACATTAATTACAAAATAGCTGAAATTTTGCATAACAGCAACGAAAATACTTTGATGATTGGCAAACTTTGATCTAGGCCGCCTCGGTTATAAACCTTAAATCGATCTTTATAATGAAACTCTCTTGCCTCGCTTTTAACGAAGTTTACTTTACTTAAATCACGTTCGAAAACAAAAGAAAGTTAAATTACCTTTTAAACAGGGTTGTGAGTAAATTTACTTAAACTTAAATTAATGACTAATCATATACCAACTGTGAATAAACCGTGTAAATAACCGTCGCGAAGCATTGCTTAATACGTAGGTATATTAAAAGAGTAGAACGAAGCTTATGTAAATAAAAATAATAAAAATGTGCCCTTATATACAATCCACCACCACGTATATACAATCACTTTTTAATTTCCATCTCCATTCCTATAGTAAAATCAATATTCAGGTTTGAGATGAATTTAAATTACATACACACGAATGTGAAATGAAACAGATATTTAGTTACGCATGTCATTTACATAATTTCAAAAACGTTAAAATGATGTTAAATTTAATATATGAGTTACGATTTAAATTAATTTTGAAACTGGAAATAAGAATGGTTCGATATTTATAAATATGTGTAACGACTGCATTATTTCTTACATATATTGGTGGTAGAGCTTTGTGTAAGCTCGTCTGGGTAGGTACTTCCCACTCATCAGATATTCTACCGCAAAACAGCACTTTGTATTGTTGTGTTCCGGTTTGAAGGCTGAGTGAGCCAGTGTAATTACAGGCACAAGGGACATTACATCTTAGTTCCCAAGGTTGGTGTAGGTTGGTGGTGTACATTGGTAATGTAGGGGATGGTTAACATTTCTTAAAATGCCAATGTCTATGGGCGTTGGTGACTTACCATCAGGTGGCCCATATGCTCGTCCACCTATACTATAAAAAAAATATCTACTTGTCTATTTATTTTTAAAACAAACAAAAGCAGAGCATGAATTGTAGAAGTTTTAATTAAATAACACACACAAATTAAATTGTTAGGTGTTTTATACTCTATATTATAATCGAAATTATATCGTTTTATTAGTTTCACCTTCATAGTGTTAGAATATAATAACTTATCCATCCATTGCAATAAATGTAATAATTTATAGCCTTATTATGCCTTTACACACTTATGCAACCATGTAATACTGTAATGTAAAGTACATTACAGTATTACATGCTATTATATGTGATGAAGATTAAGGTTACAGGGACTCCTCATTAGATGTCCATCGAGGGTTTCAATGGACTCGTCTCGTAACTTTATAATGGCTCTACATAAAATATATATGCGGATTTTTAAGCTAAATATATAAAACTTACATCTTATTCAAGATTTTAATTTATAATAATATTATTTTTAATAAAATTTGAATCTCTTTTATTTTTGTTTATTAATAATATAATGGTCAAAATGGTCTGAACATATGAAATTCATGCTATGCAACCATTGTATGTACATATGTATTATGTACTTAATAGAATAGAGAGCCGATAACTGAATCGGTTCCAGTTGATTGATTATTTTCATACTCCGACTGAGAGCTGACGCAGCGTACTCTACTGACTATGTGTAGCTTAATAACTTCGCTCTTGCAAAATAATTTATTTTCGCACTACATGGGCTTTTTCAGATAAAGCGAGAGATATATATATGATATTTAATTTATTTAGTATATTATAAGTACTTGCCACTAGTAAGTTCGTACTTGTATATGTGTCTTTGCACTGGTAAACATTCCGCTGGGAACATATTGGTTATTACGATTTTATTGAAAGCAATTAATATAAGTAATATATTTGAAGATTTTTTTATTTTATAATTATTTCAATAAAAATATCAAACAGTAAGTTACAGTTGTTATTGAAGGCTTCAATAAAACTTGAGGTAGCCCATAAGAAACACTTATACCAAATAAAGAAAAAAAAATGTTTACACATTAGATAAACTCGGGCTAGTTCTAAGCTGGCTACATGCACTCTTCTTTTAGGGTAAGACACACTATGTAGTCAATTTAATTATTTTTCATATGTTATGAAGAAGGAAACGAAAACGCGGATGAAACAATACCTTTTTTTTTTACTTATACGAAACATACGAAGATACATGACTAATATAGAATAAAATGTTTGTTATAAACATAAGGTAAATATTAAACGAGTGTGCTTGTTATAACTTAGCCGTAGTGCCTGAGGCCACATAGTTCAACTAAAACTCATATACTATATAGATGTTGCTACTTTATAAGTTTATTTGTTTCTCAATCACGTTCACAATGGCTCTACGGATAGCCATGGAATTTGCATAGAAATTGAGTGAATAGGCTCTCTGCCCGGTCATTATGTAATTTTTCTTTACAATAGAGGCACATAAACCATTCATATAACTTTGTAAGCTACGTATAAATATGAACATGCATTTAATTTTTCTTAAAATTAGCTAACGCGTAAGACCCACTTTTAGCTAAGTAAACATTTTTGCCTTCAAGAAAGTTCTACGGGGTAATAAATTCTAATTATTAAAGCCATTGCTAATTTTATTAAAAAAATATATAAAAATACAAGTTTTACTCTTAAGGACCAATCTAGCTATTTATTCACATTGACCTATTCTTTTTCACAAGGAATAAACGTCTACAATAAACCTTCATTGCTACGAAAACTTTACTATTAAATGTCAATAAGATCCGATACAGTATATATACACAGAAGATAATAAATTTAATCTAACTTTAATTCCCATAATTTTATAATTTTATTTTCTTTTATTTCTTTAATTGTTATAATAGATACTATAGCTGCTAGGAAAATATTAACCCAGATAAGGCCTAACCTATTTCTTTAACCTATTTATTTACAAAGGAGCTTAAATTTCAAGCTAAACGGTTATTTATAATAATTTAATAATTCATCATGGATTTAGAATAGAAGACTTCGTTTTAGAAATGTTATATTAATAAAACTACAACAAAATCGTCTTGATACTTTATTTGCGCTAAAATCGTCTTTATTAAACTTAAAGCTAAATTAAATACATCATCAACGATTTAAATAATTTAATAACATAAAATCGTTTATTTATTTAAATAAATTTGTATTATTAACTTCAGTCTTTTGTATTACAAGCCACTAATATAGTTCTTCTAACAGCACAAATTCGAAACTCGACGTATAACTCGATAATCATATGTCAGTAATCGGTATATGATATGCGATAGTCGGTTTTCAACATTTTAAAATCCACTTCTGTAAGAACTCACTTCATTACTCACCAATGAAATGTTGACAACCGAGTTATAGTGATAAATTATTTCGATGCGTATACTCTTGAAATTGTGCTCATGACCGATTTCTATGGTGTAGTTAGTAGCCCTCTTACAGAGTACTACTCGCGGATCGAGTGTCGGTTTCCCATAGAATAGTTTTGCTAACGTCTAACGATCTTTTACTGTGAAAAGACTATCGCAAGACGACGTTCTTGTACTAGAAGCTTTAAGAGTCGTAAATATATCGTTATTTTCCGTATGTCAGTGTCTGAGATCGTCATCAGTCTCAACAGCCTCGCAGCTGTGGTACTTGGAGGAGGTGTCCGGACAGCTGTCGGCGATTGAGAGGTCGTCTGACGAGCCCGCGGGAGCTTCGTGAGCCGCGAGCGGGATCAGTTCCTCGTCCGCTTCGGGATAACTCGCAGTCACGCCGTTACGTTTCGCGAGATTTGCCACCGTGTTCTCCGTATCTCTCGACCAATAACCTGTAAAAAAACGGTTTCTGATCTTAAAACTATATGATTCTTCCCCTTTTCTATCAAGCCCCTCTTTTTATTTCAGAAATTATTTTTTAAATTGCTACAATTTATAAAAAGTTAGACCTGTGAGTCTGTATATTTTACCAAAGCTCTTTTATCTTCTATTTGCTTTCTCATGCCTGATAAAACAAGTTGCGAGTATCCAATCAGTCGTATAAGAAACCTATTAAGTTGACTTCGAAATTTGGAAATTTGAATATCTTGAAAGCAAAAGGAATATGTAAATACGCAATGGTTGTATCTTCACAAGTTCAATATAGAGTTCTTCAGAAGCGTCAGCATAAAAACAATCAGCATAGTCTAGAAATACAAGCATATGGACAAGATAATTTTGTTTTATTGCCAAAGGAAAAAAATATTGCAATGATAAAAATTATATCGATATAATATAAGAAAATGCCTTATCGGGACTCTCGACAAATGTGAAACATCGAAATTATTGATTATTATTGATAATTAATTTTTAATAATAATTAAATAAAACCAATACATAAATATGAAGTAAAACGTAGAGGGGAGAGCGGTGACGGAGAGGAGGCAGGATGGCTTAAGAAAACGTTATACCATACGAGTCCGTCTTACCTCCAAGGCGCGCCAATAGATGTTTCAAATCAAAAATTACTTCTTCAATGTAATTTTTAAATGGAAGTTGTTATAAAAATATTCTAATTGTTAGAGAAGCTGTGCTAAGTGAACAAAACTTTGTCCTAACAGAATGTAATTTAGATCGCACTTACGCAAATTTTTGTCGTGGCTATCAGCCAAAATTACGCTTATTGCTATCACACTAACGCTTAATCATTCTGTTTTGGCATCTAAACTAAGAATTTCTTTCCTTTTGAAATAACGAAAACAATTATAGAAAATGTCATCTATTTAAAAAAAATATACCAAAATATATAGAAATATATATTTTATACATATAATGTTGAAAAAATTGGTTTCATTGGATTACATTATACTCCATACAAAAATATTAATATTGCAGTTAATTAACGTTGATTTTATGCTACCAAAAAATAAAACGAGAAGTTATATATATATATATATATATATATTTACTACCGCCGTGTTTTAGTTACCCAAAAAAACGCTTCCTTAGCTTAAAGGTATACGAGCCGCCTATTGATGTGATTGTCGCATTGTGATTTAACTAGCAAATATGTTTTTATTTAAAAAATTAGATTGTTATTGACTCACTCGTTCTCTTCTCCGGCGGTACAGGCTGCACTGTAGTGGGCGGCGGCGGTTTGTTCGCTGACCGCAGTTTTCTCGGACTTCGTGCCAATGCATGCGATATACTCGGCAGTCGTATGTCTAAGTGCGATCCCCTTTCCGTTACGATCTTATTGTTCATAGCATACAGCTTAGTAGTGATATCTCGTGCGATCAATGTCGTGACTACGCAAGCGAGATACGGCTCCTTTACGAATAAGTATTCCAAGGAGCTACGTTGCCAATATACGTAGCGGCACGATGATGCAGCCACTATTGAAACCTGTGAAACGACGCGTTCACTGATACGAATTCAAATATAAAAGTAATAAACCAGAAAGCGTGGAACTCACACGTGATCGAAACGAAACAAATTTTCAGTGTCAAAAACTTCTCATTCCAAATGAACTTTTCTTTACAAATAAAAACATGGCTTTCAAAGTCGACATTAAAATTTTACTCTCATCACGCCGTCGAAAACTTCTAAAACTATTATTGTTAAATTTAAATACATGAAACCGTTTTTTAGCTTGGATGTAAAATTACCTGTAACACGAAAGGTTATGTTACACGTTATGTTTTGTGCATTCGTTAATCGCTACATAAATGCTTTCGGTAAATTGCTCGGACTTGCATTTCGCGATAAACAAACAATGTCACGGGTGTTGGCTACAGTCGAAAGTGTTTAGAGTTCATCGATATTTAACCTAGTTTCTTGCATTTATAGCCATTTTATCCTTTATATAGTCGTATCAAACGACAATTAGGTCACCGGAGTGAAGTACCTACAGTACGCGAAATTTTACTATCGAGTACTTGTTAGCATGTTCATAAAATGAATTATATTGCATAATTAATTACACAGACGCATAAATAAACAGTAAAGTATAATAATTTAATACAATAATTAAACGTTTTAAAGAGACGTGATCGACGAAAAAAGAAATGAAACACAATATTGACAATTTCATGAAATTAACCATTTATAGTTTTAAGTAACGCTCAATTAAAAATACGTTTTTGTTATTTGAAAATCGAATGCTATTTCAATATCTAAATAATTTATATGTATTTTATTAGTACATTATATGGACAGTAAAATACAATCTCGTTTCGTTTTATGTTCACATCATCCTAAGTGAGTTATAAATACAAGACTTTATGTGTCAAACCATCACTTTGTACATTGAGGACAAACTTCGTCTACGTGGAGTAAAATAATAAATTTTAGGTCTCTCGAGATAAAACTTGCCTTTGGCAAACTTGTAGTTATATATCTACTTTTATCTACTACATATTATCCTACTATAATATTCTACTATATCCTGTTCTATGTAATAATTATTTTTATATTTTTCATTTTAACTTTCAAAACAATTTGAATGAAATTAATTATTATTATTAAATAACAATACAATTGATTATACCTTAATTGTAATGTATGTAACAATGTAAACATGTACGTATCTCCAAAATAATGTTAATTAAATTGCATCACAGTACAATACGACATTTAAGTTTTTTTAATGAAATACACTAAGTGACAATCTTAAAAATATGTAATTTTCATAGTAATTACTTACAGCATATAAATTATTTGAATGCTGGTTAGAATTCAAGTAATTTTATAATTTTGCACAAAGCGTTTTTCCAATAAGGTCGACTGATAATTAATGAAGAAGTGATCTATATAGATACCACGACCTTTACATAGCGGCGCGCGTAACATTTCACTAAAAGAGCTCGAAAGATATTAAAGGCGCTTTTACGAATACCTAATTCATAAAATTCTACGTTCATTGCTCAATTATTTAATGACTTGTTGATGACGTCATATCTATTTTCGCAAATGTAGATGAAAATGACATTTAATCAGTACGCCAGTAAATCTATTTGTATTTATTACGATTTTATCCCAAAAGTTGCCTACCTACACAGAAAAAGTACAATATTTGTACATTGAGGCGTGACAATTATAATGATGTCATCGACATTTAGCGAACTGGATACATGTTCCCTTTCAATTTATGATATGCTAACTCTAAATGTAAGTATTTAAGTTAAAATAATTTGGATATTACCATACAAATCTTTGGTCCTGGTAATAATTTTTTTTTTATTCTTAAGTTAAAAATTGTAAAACCTGTCCGAAATTTAATTTTTATAATATATTTATTTTGGTAAATAAATTATCTTTTTCTTTAAATTAAATTACATTTAATTCATTAAGTCGTTTTATTAGAAACCTGCTACACATATATACTTATAAAGAAATGAAATAAGAAACTCACCTTAAATTTTTCGTCAATCGTAGCTCTACTCGATTCGAATTCTGGTGAATCGAGAAACTCACACGGCAATATTGGATGAAGAAATTGATGTCCACTCATAACGTTAACCTACATAATAATTAATAAACATTACATATGATTTCATTATTCCTTTCTAAAAGTACCGAAGCTAGCGCAGTGCAAATATTTGTCTCCAATAAAATCAAATTCTATATATATATAATATATGTTTTGTCATTATTGATTTAACATTCGAAAGAAGACACAGCATTGTTCAACTAAACAATTCGATATCAAATAGTTAATCAATTTTTACGAAAATTATCACAATATCTTAGTTTACTTCATTATTTTTTAAATTATTTTTAATATGTTTTTATAGTTTTTTACTTAATTTTACCTAATAGTGTGTCTGGTCTGGGAAACAATCATATTTAACCAGTTCCAGCCAACTGGTTAAATTGAAATTTTACACAAACTTTTGTTTCTGTTTTATTTCTAATACACTGAAGTCTTCTTTTTATTACAAGGATTAAATAAAATCTTGTTTTAAAAAAATATCTTGTAGCTTATTATTTGTAAGAATTTGTTAATGAAAATCAATTGAATTGTAATGGTATAATGATTTATAATAATTGCTGTTTTTATAAGAAAATAAAAGCAATTATTATTAATATTTCATTAGATTTCACTTTTTGAACTTTAAAAAAAAATTAAAACTTAATAGTGTTACGTAAAGTAAAATACTTGATATTTTTATTTATTAAAACATTAAACTTTTAAGTTAAGAATGCAGCACTAAATGAATAACTAACTACAGACATTAACTTACTTGGTGGAATGGCTACATCTATAAATGTAGAACATTTCTTAAGTGCCGATGTCTATGCGGGTGCCTATGTGAGCACTTACCATCAGATGACCCATTTACCTGTCCGCCAACTTATTTTATAAAAAAAAAACAAAACACAGAAAACTACTTCATAATATATTTATATTAGAAAGTCTGTAAGAATATATTTCATATGCATAATAAACTGCTAGGAGAACATAAAATACTTCGTACGTATATATTTTTTACTGTATAGTCAGGAGCACGTTCCCGCCCTTAGGTTCACTCGTATAGCAATACGTATTCGAAGCAAACATTGGCACGCGCACCCACAAAAATTGTTTTAAATTCCCCCACTGTGTAACGATCCATGAAACAGGCTTGCAATTTGCATAATTTGTAAACGAGGATAGTGGTTCCACTTAACCCATTCAATGCCAGTGACCCACGTAGTGGGCTCACTCTTGTCGCAATTGCGGGCCCGGGAACCCACGTAGTGGGCTCATTTTAAAAGTAAGTTTTTCTTCGTAAAAATGCCATAATAAAAATCGACAACAAAATTATATGGCCATTTTAACAAGACCTATTTAGTATACGCTTTGGTTTTTAGTTTTAAACATATTTATTTTTTCAATAAATTTTATCCTCTTGCTAGATACCAACGACCCACGTTGTGGGTTCGCTTGCAGGTGTAGAAAACGTTGAAAGAAATAAAATAAAGTTAGAAATGAAATATAAAAAAATTTACACTTTTGTTTGTTTTGGTGCGATATATTTTGTTTTTTCTTAAATATTTAAATCGTTTAGCTTTTGGAATATTTAATTACAAATTAATAGTAATTAAAAAAAAACACGCGCTAATTTAAAAACGCCATTTTGTAAATGGATAAAAAGGTAAAGTAATTATTGCCGCGACTTGTGACTTGCTCAATGTGTACAAATTTATAAGATTTCGTGTTATATTATTTAAAAGACCAATTAGAGATTTTTGTAAAATCAACTTTTTGATGCTAAATATTTAGAAATTGGAATTGGCGCGAAGTTAAGACGGTGTCTTTACATAGAGAGCTGGAATTCTACTAATATATAACAATAGGCATGATGACAGTATTAAAGAATTAAAAAATAAATGATTTTCGAGATGAACCTATTTTAAAAGGATTCATAAAAAGGATCCAGTTTTAATATACACATTGAGATCAATAAGATTTTTAGTAAAATAAAAATATAAAATCTGCAATCGGCCATTTTATTTAAAACACTAATCAGAGCGAATGACGTCACGCCTCGGTATCTACAACCTCTTGAACAGTTGTTGTCTACGTTTTTGTAAAGAAAATAAAACATCCAAGATCTATCAATGATGGAACAAGGTTTTGTTAAGGCAAATTCCTCTAATTTGCCCAGGATTTGTTGATGTTAGTAGAGTTTTTTTCATCAAATAAAGACTTGCTTATCTGAATTTTGAAATGTGAAAACTTCCTTGTGAGTACATTTTTATTTATCTTTAGTGTTATCATAGGTTTTTTCTGTTAGCTATATAGTATTACTCGCATATGAAGAGCCCTAATATTTTCACCAGTAAGAACTTTTAAGACAATATTTCATTTAGCTCCACTAGTCCTGAATTTGTAAATATACATATTTACGAATACTTCAATAAATCTAAATATATAAGAAATCTTTATTAATCTCTGCCTAAATTTGCAATTTCTTCAAATTGTTCTGTAACCATACTTTCTTTTAATTGCTTTTCACATTCTTCAAGAACCATCATCTTACGTTTCTTACTTATTCTTACTATATGGTCGTTCTGCTTCTGTAGATTGTTCGTCGATCTGGTTGGCATTCGAATGTATTTTTACACAGAGAGACCGCACACCACTTGTAAGCTTTGGAATTCATTTTTAACCTTAGTAAATACGCAATACTTTCCGCCTTTCTTCGTTGAGTATAGACACAATACGTTTAGTGTCGTTTACTGAGGCGTGACGTCACGTACAGGCGCCATGACACCTACGGGTGTTTTCGAGCGAAATTCAAAATAGGTAAATACCTACCTACGTGTATCTACATAATAGGTTATTTCAAAATCAGTCATCATGCTTATTACGATACGTTCCAGATTCAAGTCTAGTTAGATTATTCTATATTTATTTAGAAATATATATATATAAATTTAAGAGTTAAATTTTATACTAATAATAATAGTCCTCCAAACCTATTTCGACCACGGAGGCCAATCTCAAGAGAGATTAGCCAAGTACACAGAACATATTTTAGTGCACTATTGTGTGCGCAAACACAGGTGCACTCTATTTGCTAACTCTCATAATTCGATGGGACGACAATCCGACACGACCGAAAAGAATTCAGGCGCAGGACCAACGGCTTCACGTGCTTTTCGAGGCACGGGAGTGTATACACTTCCAACTTCTTCTCAGTAGCAACCCGGTGTCCAGACACCGGGCTGCAGCTGCTACTGAGAATTTTCGACAGAAAAACTCAATAACTTTATTGTACCGACCTAGGATTTGAACCCGGGTCCGCGGCCTTACATGTAGCCACTAGAAACACAGATATACAGATAGTTTTCATACTAGCGTAGGTTTAGCAGAAGAATTGTTACAGAATCTACAGATATAATACAGTACATGAACATTAAATTTAAATAGAAAAGGCACACCATTGCGAATTAAAGACAGCGGAACCAGAAAAAATAAAGACAGCGGAATTGGTTATCATGAATAAGAATGGACTTTGTGTAATAGCTTCGACATAATAATAAATTATTTATTCCTTGACAAGGCGAGTTTTATTAGGAGGTGCAAAACAAAACTGTACAAAAAGACAATGTTCAATAAATTATTTATTATTATTGGCAAACAGCATGAAAACTACAAAAAGGTTGAAGACCACTGTCACATAATCGGAGCGAGTGAAATAAATTTTTGTTAACTTACTCATGTTTCATTGAATGCTCGTTTTTACTATCACTAAGCACGGGAACGCCTCTAAAAATACTGCTTATAGCAAAACGATCCGAAAAATATCCTATTTAACAATATTCCAGCGTTTTTTATCACGAGTCGTTACTGTATACCAAGAACCCACGACGTGGGCTCAAGGCTATTGCTATACGTATTGCCGAGGACCCTCCTAGAGGGTTCACTAACACAATGTATGACGGCATAGCGTATGAAGATACGAAAAGTGTAGAGGATGCGAATGTGTTAAGTGATTCTTCCAAGATAAGCTATGAAATACGGTAATGGAGGTAACTCCACTCGTAAATACTTAATCAACAAGTACGCCAGACCGACTCGTTAATATTACATCAAATTTTTCGTGGTATCGTGAAATAAATACGATCAACTTGTATCCTTTTAAGGAAATTGTAAAAGTGAAAAGTTGCCACGTTTACTCTCTATAAATAATTGTGTAAGCTCAGTTAAATATTTATAAGCAATACACACGTTAATATGGCCAACACCAAGCGTCCCTCTATAGAATAGATACATTAATACACCGTCTATAGAGCTGCATGCAACTGCCTGATTTAGCTTCACACGGGTAGAATAATGGTCTACATACAACGGTTATATCGTAATACTATACATATAACTCTATTAGATTTTTTCGGCATCTTCATTTATGATGAATGCCATATAATGAATTATACACCTAAAATTCCTCATGAATCACTCCGTTCATTGGTGAAAACCATATGAAAAAAGTTTTTGAGTTTATGGGGTTCAGAGAAACAGACAGCGGTGATGTGCGGTGAGAGACTTTTTTATTTCATAAATATATTTTTACCGAATTAAATCAATGAATATGTATATAATCCATGTATTTATATAAAGAAATGGAATGCATTGCTTAAGGAATGAATCATAAAGAATTATAATGACGAAGATTTTATTTAAAAATATGAGAGGTTTGTAAAACTAACGGTACACAAAAACCAACTCCAAGTTTCACATAAATTTCTGTGACTAAAGTCATATAAACAGCGTACAATTTTAAAAGGTTTTAAAATAGTTATGTTTTAAATTTATGTGATGTCTACCCTGTTAGACGTCTGCTCCGCTCGATATTCTGCTCGCCTCGGTTCTCTTTTTTGCAATGAATGACGTTTTTAATTTAATAATTGAATAAATTACATGTCTAGACTCCTTGACATAAACGACTTCCATAGAAATAGCCTTGCCGTCGATCGTGAATGTTAAATAAACATCCAAACACACAAACCGTAACAGCTTGTGAATGTCCCACTGCTGGGCTAAAGGCCTCATCTCCCTTTTTTAGGAGAAGGTTTGGAGCTTATTCCACCACGCTGCTTCAGTGCGGGTTGGTGGAATACACATGTGGCAGAATTTCAGTAAAATTAGACACATGCAGGTTTCCTAACGATGTTTTCCTTCACCGTAAAACATGAGATGAATTATTATCCCATGTAAGCCCATGAAAACTCAGTGGTGCTTGCCCGGATTTGAACCCACGATCATCGGTTAAGATTCACACGTTCTTACCACTGGGCCATCTCGGCTTACACACACAAACTTACGTATTTATTATTGGTATGGTTAAGTAAGTAGTAAGATATTAAATACAATTTAAGATTGTATGTATGATGTACGTTAATATTGCCAGTACGTCTCTCCAGACAAAATTACACATAATATAATTCTGGTCAAATTCTAATTTTTTTTTAACTTATCAAATAATACATTAAAAAGTTAACCTTGCCAGACAGCAGGAGTCCAAGTCGATCTGTTTTAGTTAAATTTTGCATAGCGTATGCTTCGCCCGCATGCAAAGACATCACGTGAGCGAAGTCGGGGGACACCATGCGTTTGAACTGCAGTCTCGATACCTATATAATAAAACTATGTATGGTGACGATATCAATTCGAAAATACTGACCGTATAAAGCTCCTGAAGGTAAATATTATTACGAGGGAGGATTAAAAAGTTCGCAGTTTCTATTAAAAACATTTATTCGTATCTTTTTTGTTAAAATCCGTTTTTTTTTTTATGTTGTGTGTGTGTATGTATATGCGGCATTCACTCCGTAGTGACTACGAAGCTCTTACTCATTAAAAAAAGATTTATCACACACTGAAAGAGATCCATGACATGTATACATTAAAGGTCATAAAAAAAAGGTTGCAATTTTAACATTAACAAACGGACAACGTCAGCATCGATTATGACTCCCGCTTCGGCCAGCCAGCGACTTAAAACCCGAAGAAGACGACAAATTATACTGTATACCAACACCAAACTTTGAGTGTTATGATTTATTACGACAATTCTCACTACTGGCAAGGAGATAGCGCCAGTTTTTGAGATATTAACGGCGTCAACCTTGGAAGAAACGAAACTATTGCTCATGACGTTCAATTGCCAATTCAATTATCTAAAAAGAAAAAGGTGGTTTCGCTTAGTATTTATCTAATTGCGTTCACACGACTGATGATTTAAAACAGTAATTATGGTTGAGAATTGTCTGTATTCTGGCCACCCAATTTCCCTAAGTTTGCCAACTTCTGACTATTGACCAAATCTAAAAAATACAGTATCAACAAGTTTTTCTCAAATGAATAGGAAAGGGCTGCGATAAATCAGTGTAAAGCTTAAAGAACCCTGTTTATTTTTAAACTGCATTGGAGAGCGGGCAAGCAGCTGATAAATACTTTTTACGTATTTTAAATTGTTTTCTAGATCAGGTCGCAAACTTTTTATTCCAGCTTCGTAGCAATATCGCTTTCGTCTTTCTTTCTTAAAATCTACTACTATATAATAGCATTTAATATGTTATAGTATACAGCACTGTAACAGAATGGTAATTTAGTTTTCATAATATAAGTTAAATAATATTTTTACCAAAGATTTTGTTAAAATTATCTAAAAAGTAGTATACTTGTAAAACACAGAGCCGCTTTTTTACAAAACATTTAATCCGTTAACACTTAGTGACTCGTTGTTTTATGTTCATTAAAGCCGTGCAAGTGCGCTCCCAATATAACTGAGCTACAATATATATAGAGTTTTGACTAAAGCCGATTTGCGAAGAGAAGATTAGAGCTATCTACGTAACAGCATTGAGAACAATGGCTTAGCTAAACTTTGCAATTCTAATTATACGGACATTTCTTCTTATTTCTTAAATAAACACTTAAATTAATTAAAAAAAAAATCAAATAGCATTTAATCAATCAAAATATATTATAAAAATTTTTGAATCGATTAATAAGATTAGGAAAAAATGTAAAGCTATATAACGCTAATATCTCTAGATAACATTTTTTTGTAAAATTTAATATCATTAAAAATACATAAAAAAATACTTACCTTAAAAGGTTCGAAAAGAGTGTGGTAAACTTCTTCTAGTTCCGGATCAAATTTGACAGGTCTCATTTCGTATACTAAGTAAACGACTTGAGCTAGGTTTAAGAATACGAAGCCGAAGTTCCAGGAGAAGGCGTCCGGGGAGCATATAACGTGCCAGGCCCATACAGAGTATAGCATGAAGCCTGCCAATACAATACATCAATGTGTGCTACTTATACCTGGTATACCAACTGTTGTTGTTACGGGCGATCTAGGTCATGTTCGCTTAGAACCAAAACTTTGAAAAGCTAAGAAATAATGATTGCTTCAATGGATAAGAAGTTTTTTAATTTACATTGTATTATTATCACAATAAGTCTCTTGTCTCGTATATCTCTGAATACTCTATTACTGTAAATATAATGATATCCGTTGTAGACTACTCAGATAGGCTATGAGCTATAAGCTATGGCGTCGGTACTCTCAAATTATATCCCATGGACAATTACTATTTACGAGTATATTAACTAATTATACAAATTCCTAACACATAATAGAACGAAAGACAGTCAAGTAGGCCTGATGGGCCATTAGCGATAACCAGTGGTCACCACTTCCCATATACTGATGTTTGTCAAATAGGCCGCAAAACTTTAGATCTTTTAACTTTAGAACTTTAGATTATTTATATTTTCGAGATCTTCATAAATAATAAGAATAATAATAAAATAAGTAATAGCCATTAAAAATCTAGGTATTTAAATAAAAAGGAATTTATCCGATTGTGATGAAACTTAAATGATTTGTTCTGCGTACGCCCAAGAGCATTCCTGGACCAAAAAAAACAAGAATTATTCTTTGTGTCTTTGTCCTTCAATATAAACACTCTATACATACTATAGTCATTTAGTTGTCTTGTAGCCCTCTAGCCGTATTATACTAGTACAAAGCTAGTACGGGACACTAGAATAAAAATGAATGATTGTATATCCCTATGCTTTCCTAAGCCATTTATGCGATTGTGATGAACAGGGAACATTAAAAAGTAATTTATATTATTCAAAAATAAACTTAGGTTGGTACTAAATGATTATTATATTAGTTTTTTTTGTTTAATATTATAACTCATATTGTATGTACCTATTGATCAATTTTATATCAGTTATATTGTATCATTAGTTAAACGAAAAAAAGGTTAAAGCGTCAATGGTTTTCAATGTATATATGTATTTATTTAATTAGTCTGAATCACTTTTATACATTTTTAATATATTCAATTAAAAAATGAAGGTGTAGTTAAATAGCCATTTAATTATAATTAATAATTAAAATAAAAACCAAAAAACTACTTTATTGAAATAGGATCTTTAAATTTGAATCGTGACTAAATCGAATAGTTTAAACGACAAAGTTCAACGGTTCAAATGGTTTACAAGATCAAAATGAAGTTGTTATTTTTCACTAATCAATCGCTCAAGTAAAATAGTTTAAATTACAAAAGTAAACTATTTATATAAATCGAAGACTCATCACTATACTATCCTCTACTCATCACTCACTATTGATAGATAGTCTGAGGCTAAAATATGCTAGAGACATGGTAATTACGTGGAATGCGAGGCCGTTCTGATTGACGAAAAATAATCAAACCTACACACAATTATTCAAATATAACAAAGAATTGCTTAAAATGTAGACGACTATACTATATTCTAATATATATAGTACTATATACTGTAGACTATATAACTGTTATAATTATTAGATTTTGAGAAAGTACCCTATAGCCTAATATACTAAAAACAAGATGTCAGAACTAATTTGAAAAGTTAGAAATGTTATCATTGAGTCGTTATCATAATTATTAAACCCTGTAGCTTACCAAAAATCAAGATAGTATGCATCCAAAGTTGGCCTTTTTTGGTGCTCGGGGCGCAATAAGCAGCAACAAACAGCATGTTCGATAACTGTATTAAAATGTAACGTAGTTTATTAAGCAAAAATTTAAATTAACTTCTAATTCGACTTAAATCACCTGAAACAGTGGATGCTGAGGCACTCTCCATAAGGGACACCAAGGCCAATACCACGGTCCTAAAGATAATTACAATTTTATCGTTAAACAAACTAAAAAGATATTACATACATACATATGTACTTAATATTTCAGTATTCTTTGTATATACCTGACGGCATTGTATAATTTATAGAACCAAAGTCGTGAAATGTTCCATTTTCACCTGGCCACGAAAAATTGTATTCGCCAATTTCCAAATATTCACTTTTAGCCGCCGATAAGCTGCCATGAGGCATTTTAAAGAAGTATGTATTATTTTTATCTAAATAATCTATACATTTTCTACCGAAATGCACACTTCAATTTAACTATTTTTTAATTTGTTTCACTAGATTGGCGCCAAAATCGATATTTTACACGGAACTTAATGCCGTCATAGGATGTCTACTGTGGTTGCAGTTTAGCCAATGCGTTGCGCAATTTCCGCTTTTCCGATATTTCACCTGTTTGGTTGGTAAGCTTTGTTCTTGATACGTTCTGAAATGTTTCATTATGTTTACTAATTAATTGCTGGTAATGTGTTCCGGTTTGAACATCTTGATAAAAAAGCGTCCATTGACTTTCCTAAATTTCATGACTTGTTTGCAGAGTCCTTTACTGTGAATAAAAAGTACAGTGGAGATAATGTAGTATAACGTAATTTTATATAAATAAAATTGAGATATCATTTGATTTGATATCATCATCTACGACAAATTACACTATTACATTAAATTTTAATGTATATTACAATCGTTCATATATATTCACATTAAATTGAGGTAATAAATATTCACATTAAATTTTAATGTAATATATAATCTTTTTTTTTTGCTAGCAATACTGCTTACTAGCAAGCAAGCCGCAAGGCAGCACTTGCTTCTTCTCAATCATAAATGGTGTGATGTGAGAGCGCGATTTTATTTTATGGAATCCCATAAAATAAAATGTTATTTGAAATGAGGTAGCACCCGAAAATAGTAAAGTTAATAACATCTCGATATTATGCCTTAATTTTTCGTGTTGAAGCAGAGTAATTGGGAATGCTGAACATGAATAATACTTTAGTTGCAAATGGTAAGTATGGATCAATTTCTCTTAAAATACAATTAACTGAAATTATTTCTTTATCTCTCAATCTTTTGTTTCAATTTCTATCAAAAACTAATAATTTATCGTTTTTAAATCAAAATAGAATTTGCACATCCACCAACCTTTCCACGTAAGTGCCTTAAATTCAAGTCTATTATTTTTAATTCCACGGTTCATAAGGGTTAAAATGATTTAGTCTATAGAGGCTTACTCCAAATTACTTTGACTACGATTTTTAGGTTTATAAACATGAAAATATATATTCTATGTAGATCGTATATTGCAATTCTTCATTAAAAATACATTGATTTAAAAACTAAACAAAGAATATATAATAATGAATTAAAACCTATGAACATTATATATATTACTAAAATATTACTTATTGTTTTTAATATGCACATTATAACATTAAATGTTTTGAGAAACATATGAAAACTTTTTTACTTCATTTAGTTAGCTTAGCTTTTACCACCTGCTATTATGCCTATGTAAAATAATATGGAAGCCAATTGCAAATATCATTTATGATAAATGTTGTAGTTACTTGTTTCTTACTTTCTTATTATATATTTATATCCTATTCTCACTATTATTTATGTAATTAATCCACTTAACTATTTATCACTATTTTCAATTTTAAAATTTGTAATATTAATAATTTCATAAAATGAGTTTTACAATAAATGAATAGAAATAAATTTACCATTTACTTTGCTGGGGATACTGTTGGGATAAAGACTAACACATTACAATCATTATTAATAGCATTGAAACATGTATTAGTCTTTATTACGTGTGTTGATAGCATATATGTGTTTGCACCTTTTAGCCATTAACAATTAATTACCAATGTCTTCTAATTTGTACTGCTTTTGTTTTGTCTTTTTGCTTATTGTATTGATTCACATAAAAATTATGCATATGTATTCATGTAAAGTTGAGCATCACTTGCTAATATAAAGCTTATTGCTTAATGCATATAATATTCAAATAATATTCATCATAATTTTTTGCTATTTGTGTTACTGTCAATATAATCCAATAGTAGGTTATTAACATATCAAAATGTAAGTGATTGTTACTTTCATCTGTTGCTATTTATTAATATACCTAGCTATATTATATACACCATAATATGTAATAAAATTTTATATTATTTTAATTTTTCATAAGTATTATCAAGATATAATGTAGCTTAGATCACTTCTAGCGATGTATTCTATATAACTTTGAAACTCAATACAAATTAGTTCAAATTGGCATTTTATTTGAATTCAACAAAATAGATTTAATGTTAACATACTATTGCATTTTACATGCATATGAAAAGTTACTAATGATTATCATAGAATACACAGTAAAATTGATTCATTCAGGAAATATGATCTATTGATAAGATTAAATTGTTATCAGATTTGAATTATAGTTTCAGATGTATATTTTGCAATATTCTTGAGAGGTCAGATGAAATATTTTCTATACATAATTTTTTTATAATAAAACAATGTTTAGAATAAAGTTTTAAAAAACAAGTAGTCTTTAAATTATACTTTTTAATTTACATACACATATTATCAATTGATTGCGTGACTGAAATTATTTAGCAAGTTTTTTTTTTATTATTCCATATTTAAAATATGCATATGAGACTAATTCTTATTATTCATTGAAAAAACTGATCCTCTCAATTCAAATCTAAACAATATTCCAAAAAAAAAATATGCAAATCAAAAGGATCCCTCTATATAGAGTCTTAACAACCTTTCCCAGAAGCAAGACGAAGTTATTCAAATTTTCTACGTATATAGGAACTAACTTTGAATTTATATAAAAATATACAGAATATTTTCACCCCATTATAAATCTATCGCTAAAATTCTTAGAATTGGTGTACAAGAAAATCTTTTTTTTACCATGTCTTCTGAACTGAAATTATATTTAGTGACGAGATAGTGTCTATCTATAAAAATCTTATGCAATTATGACATCAGATTATAATTAGCTATAAAATATTAGTTAATACAAAGCGTGTATAAACATGCCTTTAATAAAGTAATCTAGAAATTGTTTAAAAGTGAGTGATATGCAGATAATTTAAGTTAAATCTTTATAATGTTTCTCATTGTAATGTTAGAAACATTGGTAAAATTAAATATTTGTCTTCAATAAATATGTTTAATATTTCAAAAGCCAGAATATGAGAAGTAAATATAATAAGCAAACATTACTATGCTGTTGCCACACCTAACAGATATCCCCAGTGAGGTATGCAGATGTGTTGTTTTATATTACAGATGAATATGAAGTTATCGGGGAGGCCCAATGGCAAATATTGGAAACAAATGCTGACGAGCAAGTTATCAAAATCTATGGCTACAAGTATTCAAAAATACGTGCAGCTATATTTCATACAGTTTGCATGTCACTATGCGGCCTACCATATTTTGCGTTTTCATATTATCCAACATTAAACAGATTCAAATATATAAAATGCAGTTTAAAAACGGCTGATGAAGTATGTGGTAAGAATTTTTACGGGGATATTTAATATTTAAAATAATCAATAGTGTTTGTATTTATAGGCTGAACATTAATTAGTTAACGATTTTTTATATTTTAGTAACAGATGGCGAAGACTCTTTCCAGATCGAAAAGGTAAATGAAGTAGATTTGAGCCTCTCCAGCCATAGAGGAAATAGACTGCGCTATTTTGTTTACCAACATAGCCGCTATATATGGCTCAATGATAATGGAACCTTCATCAATGTATTGGCACTCAACGAAAAATTAACAATAAGCATGTTGATGGAAAATATGTGTGGCATCAATAAAAGGCAACAAAATGAACTGTAAGTAATATTTTAACATGTTATGTATAACCATTGGCTTAAAATTGCATTGCGATTTTTAAACACATATTTATGAATATTTTTGCTTCTGGTTCAGTATAACTCTCTAACTTGGATTGATAAAATTTTTATTTAAAATAAATTTTAAGTAATTATTAAATATTTACTTAAAGCGTATGTATATAAATTTTGCCTCAAATTATATAATTATTAGTTGTTTGGCAAAAAGCCTTATATTTCATATAAGTATGATATTACAAATTGCCATTTGCTGCCATATTTTCGATATAACGTTTTATGGCGAATGTATTTTTTGCATATATATTTTTGTTTATAGGATTAAATTGTATGGAGGCAACTCAGTAGAAGTCGAAGTTAAATGCTACTGGACAATATTTGTGAATGAAGTATTCAATCCATTTTATTTATTTCAAGTTTTTTCTATAATCCTATGGTCACTGGATGAATATTATCAGTATGCAACTTGCGTTTTCCTGCTTTCTGCAGCTTCGTGTATGATGGCGCTGTATCAAACTAAACAGGTAAATAAGATGGAAAATGCACATTGGTTTTACCAACAAGACAACAATAAAAGGAAAATTTATTCCTAATATATCTTAATAAAATGACATTGTCTTAAGAGAATGCAACATGATTGAAAAAAGAATGTTTTGTATAAATTACATGCTAAATTAATTGTTAATGCATAGAAAATTTGTCAGTATCCCTCTGTTAAGACGGGCCGTTTGCATGGTTGGTAGATACTTGCCTTTCACGCCGAAGTGTGTGGGTTCGATTCCCACCCATGACAGACATTTGTATGCATGAACATGTCTGTTTGTCCTGAGTCTGGGTGTAATTATCTATATAAGTATGTATTTACAAAAGAAAAGTAGTATATGTAGTACATCACTTGTCTGGTTTCCATAGTACAAGCCCTGCTTAGTTTGGGATCAGATGGCCATGTGTGAATAATGTCCCAAGATATTATTATATATTATTATTGTTAAAAGTTATTAACAAATCGGGCCTTAAATAATTTATATTCTGTTATTTAATATGAACCTGAAGCCCATTTATGTTGGATTTAGATATAAATAGAGATGACTCCCCGATGATATTCTAAACTTTACAAATTAACAATATGTTTTAAATTTTATTTATCAGCCTACCATTATATGTAGGTATTTATATGTTGAGGTAAATAATAATTAAAAAATGTTTAGATGAGCATAAACCTGCACAAAATGGCGGGCTCGACCAGCACGTTCACGGTGACCGTGCTGCGGCCGACGCGCACGGGGCGCGAGGAGTGCGTGGTGAACGCGGGCCGGCTGGTCCCCGGGGACGTGCTGGTGCTGCCGCCCGACGGCTGCGTCATGCCGTGCGACGCCATGCTGCTCACCGGCACCTGCATCGTCAACGAGTCCATGCTCACCGGTGAGTCACTGACACGAGCACACAGCACGAGTGACTCACGCTGCAGCGGAAACTTACTATGAACAAATACAGTAGATGTTGTACTTATTGATTGACTCAACATGATGAATTTAAGACAAAACAATGTTATTGAATAACATTTTAAGCTTTGCGGGCGAAAACCTAAGTTTTAGCTCGGTTTTTATGTTTTTCTCTACACCTTATAACAAGCAAAATTTAATGGTGATCGTTTAGTTAAATAGTGAAAGCCCAACAAGAACATAGTGGTGGTATGTTTTTGTTGTACCAAAAAATTACTGGTGGTAAGGCTTTATGCAAGCTCATCTGGGTAGGTACCACCCACTCGTCAGATATTCTACCGCAAAACAGTAGTACTTGGTATTGTTGTGTTCCGGTTTGATGGATGAATGAAAAAGTGTAATTACAGGCACAAGGGACATAAAATCTTAGGTCCCAAGGTTTTGGTGGCGCATTGGCGATGTGAGCGATGGTTAACATTTCTTACAGTGCCAATGTCTAAGAGCGTTTGGTGATCACTTACCATCAAGTGGCCCATATGATCGTCCGCCTTCCTATTCTATAAAAATAAAATACTTTTGCATATATATTATAAGTTAGATGATTCAAATCAATATACATACAAATAATTGGATATTTGAGTGTCATTAAATAAAGCTTTCATGTCTTATGGTCAATATAGGACGTCGCGTCTGACAATTGATCGCATATCGTCCAAATTTAAGTTTAATTAAGGGCTTGTGTTGCGTGAGTCTTTATTAAACTACATCAATGAATATTAATTGTTGAGTTATGGTACATATATGGTACTCTATCTTTCGGGCCTATTAACATTTATATTTAAAGTTTATTTATCATTATGTTCATATTACGAGATATAAATCATTATTTTGTTTTTGCAAATCCTTAAATAAACTATCGGTTCTTGTTTTCAATGTCGTAAATATTACATTAAATATCCCATCATGAAGCGATGATTATATAAAAATATAATTTCACTCAAAAAACCAATTTGTTTGGAAGAAAAGGGCGCTTCAAAAATTAATCGTATTCTCGTTCACGTAAACGAGTTCTTTTAAACACAGGTTTTTTAAACATTTTTCATACAATCTTCAAATGTTACTTAGTAGTCGCTTGAAAGGTCTTAACAGAAAATACCAAAGTGTAAATAAAAGATAAAAGATAGTGTAAGTAAAGAAAATACTTTCATCACGTTATTATCACTGTGAAGTTCCATGGAAATTGGTTAAGTAACTTGAAATAAGCGCTTCAAACAAACAATCATATTAATTTTTTTGTGTATATTAATCTTCTCGACACTACTTAAAATATAATAATTATCATTATAGTTACTGTAATTTATAAGTACTAGTAGATAGTAAATTAAACATATATATACTATAATTTTTTTTAGGTGAAAGTGTACCTGTTATGAAAGGACCCCCTTGCGTTTCACAAGAAGTTTATTCAACGGATACGCACAAGAGGCATACCCTTTTTGCTGGCACACACGTAATTCAAACAAGATTCTATGGAAACAATCAGGTATTGTGTAAAACATTTACACCTTTAAAGTTTTACAAGAATCTTGTTAGTTTATTTGATTAGTTATAAATGACCTTCGTTTCAGGTGTTGGCGAAAGTAGTTCGCACCGGCTTCTACACTGCCAAAGGAGAGTTGATTAAAAGTATTTTATTTCCGAAAAAATTTGATTTTCAATTTTATAAAGACGCCGTTAAATTTGTCATATTTATGTTCTGCATCGCCGCTATCGGAATGGCATACTCGATTTGGCTTTACGTACGCCGAGGCGTAAGTATATATATTTATTAATTTACATACTTTTTGAAGTATGAAGTGCTCAAATTAAAACTCGAATAAAATACACATAATATTTTTTTCAAATTTTAAAATATTAATTTTAACATATGATGGAAAATAAAATTGAACTGTTATTGTATTTTTTCCATGTTACATTGAGAAAGAAAAATCTAACATTAATTGCTACTTCAAAATCAGTTAACATGTACAACTTTTCAGAGCCTTTTGGGTACGATTGTGTTACGCACGCTGGATATAATCACCATCGTGGTGCCTCCAGCGCTGCCCGCTGCCATGACGGCCGGCATCGTCTACAGTCAGCAGCGCCTCAAGCGCAACAAGATCTTTTGCGTGTCACCGCCGCGCATAATCATGTGCGGTAAACTGCAGGTCATGTGCTTTGACAAGGTAAATTATGTTTCTTTATATTCTGCTTGCAGTATTAAATTAATATGTGATCAATCTCGAGTTTTATTAATAATCTCATTTAAATATTTTCAGACGGGAACTCTAACAGAGGATGGATTGGACTTTTATTCAGTGATACCATTCAACCCCACTGAGAAATTTGGTCGCCGTTGCAATGAAATCGTTGATCTACCTAATAAAAGTCCTCTTGTTCAAGCCCTAGCATCTTGCCATTCACTCACAAGCATTCAAGGACAATTAAAAGGAGATCCATTGGACTTGAAGATGTTTGAATTCACTCAATGGGTATTTATATTTATAGTTTTTTCAGTTACTTACGAATATAGGGTAATACCGCCAGCCGATTTGAACATGTGTGGGGAGATAGGCTGGAGTTAGGTACTCTAAGCCCTTTTCTATACTCTTAACAAAATGCATTGAATGATTCAATGTGGGTTATATAGCATCTTTTGTCTAAATGATATAAGTAAGTAACAGCCTCTGAATGTCCCACTGCTGGGCTAAGGTCTTCTCTCCTTTTTTGAGGAGAAGGCTTGGAGCTTATTCCACCACACTGTTCCAATGTGGTTTGGTGAAATACACATGTGGCAGAATTTCAGTGAAATTAGACACATGCAGATTTCCTCA
This sequence comes from Nymphalis urticae, assembly GCA_905147175.2. Taxonomy (NCBI): domain Eukaryota; kingdom Metazoa; phylum Arthropoda; class Insecta; order Lepidoptera; family Nymphalidae; genus Nymphalis; species Nymphalis urticae. The sequence goes on along the minus strand of LR989987.1, from coordinate 7,617,170 downwards.
CAATGTTTTCCTTCACCGTCAAGCATGAGGTGAATTACAAACACAATTAAGCACATGTAAATTCAGTGGTGTTTGAACCCACCCACATACGTTCAGATTCATGCATTCTAACTTATTAAATTTTTATAAATTTAGGTTCTGGAAGAGCCAGGACCTGAAAATACTAGATATGACAACTTAACTCCAGCTATTGTGAAGCCAGCCACTGTGAACAATGAGGATCTTCAGAACTTGGACAATTATGATCCATTTACAATGGAGATGCCTTATGAGGTATGTTACTTTAAGGTTTTGCAGTTATAATTTAAAATGTATGTTAAGTGATGCTTCTTTATATAGATGTAATATGTCGGGCTAAGAATGTATTATTATATGTTAAAAAAAAAAAAAAAACTTTTAACAAACTAATCCATAGATTTTTCAACATTTTAGATAGGATTGCTACGCAGATTCCATTTTTCATCATCTCAGCAATCTATGGGAGTTATTGCTCGAGTTCTTGGTCAACCCCAAATGGTTTACTATGTGAAAGGAGCTCCTGAAAAGGTAATTAAAAATCTTACATTGATAAGATAAGCAACATTTTTTAATTATATTTAATTTAATGTAACATTATATATATTTAATTAAAATGCATATAATTTGAAAATAAATGTTAAGTACTTAAAAACTTTAAATAAAACTCCAAGGTTGCAGGCATGTGTGATCCAGATTCACTACCAGATAACTTTAGTAGCGTTCTCAACGACTATACATCAAATGGTTTCCGAGTGATTGGTCTCGCTTATAAGAAATTAGATCGTAAGATGAAGTGGGTTGACGCACAAAGACTTAAGAGAGAAACGATAGAATGCGATATGATGTTTTTAGGCTTTCTAGTCATGCAAAATAGCCTAAAACCAGAGACCACGCAAGTGATAAAGGAATTACATGATGCTAATATGAGGCAGGTTATGGTAACTGGTAAGCAAACAATAATATACAGAATTAATTTGAAAATAAATAAATGATGAAAACTTTTTAATTGCATTTAAAGATCTTAACTTATAAATACAGAATTAATTTGAAAATAAATAAATGATGAAAACTTTTTAATTGCATTTAAAGATCTTAACTTATAATTTAATTTAAATGCGCACACACCTATGACTTATGATTGTCCTATGATTGATGAATGATGATAAAATAATGTGTGTATGTAGATCATTGTATTGATAAAAAACCTTTTTTCAGGGGACAATATAATGACTGCTATGTCAGTAGCTCGAGGCTGTTCAATGGTTCAGCCTCATCAAAAAGTAGTGCTTATTACTGCATCCCAACAACTAAATAATGATCAAAGACCAGCATTGAATATGGAAGTTAGTATTTATATAATAAATATATATTTTTAATTTTTTGCTTATACATAATAGGCAATTGTTATTTTTAAATTATTATAATAGTATTAAAGTCTAATATAAAAGATTTAAGAGTTTTTGTGATTGCAGGTGGTAGGTGAAGGTGGTCCACCTAAATTAGCAATGGATGCATATGTCATAGCAATGGAGGGCAAAACTTGGTCCGTCATGCGTACATATTACCCAGAGATGATCCCCACGGTTGTTAATAAAGGTAAACCGTGTTTTACTTATTTATTGATTTTTCTTGTACAAACTTTTCCAATCAAAAGACAGTAGATTTTAAGCTGCGTTTAAACCTTGATTTATATCCTCGATATTATTCTAATTGGTCGTTATCTGTGAACTTATTACCATCTATAGTCTGTTCCAATCACAGTAGGAGTAACTAAAAATAAACCATTAAATAAATATTTATAAATGCTATATTATGCACTACAAACAGTTCTTGATTAATATGTCTTCATTTGTAATACAGTAATATTCCACTAACTTTATATTTCCACTAAATTTTCCAAAGTTCCCGACAATTAAGACGCCATTTTGCGATGAACTGACAATGATTATTAAGATCTCGAAAAAGGATGTTCGTTGTGTTCGTGTGTAAACGAAATATTAAACGTTATATGAAATGAATTAAAAAATATATTATCTTATTTTGACTCAAATTTTGGATTTTTTTTAAATAGATATATGTTTATAGGGTAAGTTGTTAATATTAGTTACATATTTTTTAAATTGTATCCTTAATGTGTAATTAATTTGAATATTGTTTTTTTCAAGTTGATAGTCATTTTGGCTATAATGTAAAAAAAGAGTTTTACGTTGAGAGGTCAGAACAGATTATTAATAATTTTTATTTTTTATTTTACCTGCAATCCATATAACAGATATCTATTAAAATTATGTATAAAAACAATGAAATGCTTACTTTATTGTTCTTGTTTAACATAAATGTCATGTAAATTCAAGGTCACAGTTGTTTATTTACCTCCTTTTCTATTCTCATTAGAAAACACTATATCAAATATCACATACACAGAGGCCACCTGCCGTTCTCGTCGTAAATGTTTTTTCTGAGCCCGCTTGGAGCGGAAAGCGGCTTTTATAAAGTACATGAGCATGAGCATAAACGAATACGGAAGCAAAAATCGAATCAGTTCGAGATAAGTTAATCTATAGTTTGAGTAATCATAGGTGCTGTGACACGTTACGTGTTGATAGACATTATTGAACCGTACTTGTTTCAGGCATGATATTCGGTCGCTTCGGGCCGGACCAGAAGACGCAACTGGTGACGGCGCTGCAGGGCGCGGGGCTGGTGGTGGGCATGTGCGGCGACGGCGCCAACGACTGCGGCGCGCTCAAAGCCGCGCACGTTGGCATCTCGCTGTCGGAGGCCGACGCCTCGGGTAATACTGGCGATGAGCTTCTAATCCCGAGTTCTTGGGTTAAACCTCCGGGTCCAGCCAAATCCTACTTCATGCTTTACTACAAATGAAATGAAATGCGATGAGGGCAAGCAAATGATGATGATGATACGATATTATATTCCATAAACTTTTTTTTACAGTGGCTGCGCCATTTACATCTCAAGAACAAAATATACGATGTGTAAAATTGCTGGCTTTGGAGGGACGATGCGCGCTCAGTACGTCTTTTGCCATCTTCAAGTATATGGCTCTCTATTCGCTTATTCAGTTCTTCTCCATACTCATCCTCTACAATGTGAGTGTAATATTCAACAGAAACACTACAGTATTAAAAGTATTTTATTGGTGTGGTGTGATTTTATATAAATATGTATGTTTTTTTTAAACAAGCATTTAATGAAATAAAAATATTTTATTTTTAGTTCTACTCCATTCTTGGGAACAATCAGTTCCTGTATATTGATCTTGTTCTGACTACTCTACTGGCACTCTCGTTGGGACGAGCGGCGCCTGGCCCTGTACTTACCAAGCAGTCACCACCAGTTTCCCTCGTAGCCATGACAAGCATATTGCCCTTGATAATGCAAGTTTTATTAGTTCTGATCATGCAACTATCTGCTATTTACCTTTTGGAGTCTCAGGAATGGTAAGTTTTTGATTATTATATATTATTTTGTGTTTTAATTTTTTCCGGAAGACTCAAGGGACTATTTCTTGCACCAATTTGAATAAGCAAATTTAGAGAATTAAAGACGAATATCTAGGTCAATCTTCGTCAAATCTATAAGTCGCATATACCGCAACGTTTGTAGCCGAAAGATTTCAACCGATGCGTCTAACCTGCCATAACATAAAGCGCCGAAGTTGGGCTAATGACCTGCAAAAGATGCGACACGGTTGGGAGCGGCCTTTGCCTAGCAAAAGATTAGGATTGGCTGATGATGATGATCTATGAATAAATATCTGTTCAATGTCACCTTGTGATTGAATTAGAAAACAATGTTTTGTAGCTCGATAAAGGAAGTAATTCTCTCCTTAATACATTATCATAATTTCCGTCACATGAATCTATCTCGCCGTTTGAGTATGATTCGGCAAAAGCACACTAACTTACACATTTATAATATAATGAAAATACAATATTGTTATATTTTGTTTTAGGTTTAAACCAGTAGAAGGTGGAGCAAATGTAGAACAAGTGGTGTGTTGGGAAAATACAGTTATATTCATTATTACATCATTCCAGTACTTAATTATGGCTTGTGTTTATGCCAAAGGTTGGCCCTTCCGTCAACCATTTTGTACCAATTGTAAGTATAATTTTTATTGTCTTCTTCCATATTAATTTTAATCAAAAAATATTAAAATGAAACTAGCATCGATTAATACATCTATACTTGATTAACATTTGTTTCAGATTACTTGGTAATAACATTAGTGACTCAGGCTGTATTTGTGACAGTGTTATTGTTGTGTCCATGGAAGGCGTTTACGGATTACATGGAAGTTGAGGCTGTGAACATGTCAGATCCTGAAACTTATAGGTTTAGAGTCTATTTACTGATCGTACCGGTTCTGCATCTCCTGCTAGCTATAGCCACCGAGGTTTGTATTATATAGATTTATTAACATCTTACACAGTAAAATTTACATATTTCTTTGAAGTTAGGTAGGGATTGAAAATAATAAGTCTTTGTAGCAGACAATATTTGCACTGAGACAAAATATATTATGATATATTGCAAATCTTTACCCTAATTTTATATCCTATTGCTATTATAGTAGTTTATTTTATTTTAAATAAGTATGCAGACTGGTAAATGGGCCAACTGATGGTAAGTGGTCATATTAATCATCCCTCATATCGCCAATACGCCGCCAATCTTGAGAACTAAGATTAATGTCACTTGTTCCTGTAGTTCCACTGGCTCCCCTCACTCACCATTCAAACTCACATTCACACATTCACAACCATTGAAACAACAATATTAAGTATACCTGTTGGCGGTAGAATATATTATGATAATACCACCTGTATCTGCTTAGAAAGTGGTGGTGAAGTGTATTAATTTTTTCCTTTTTATCGGTGTACTGAATTACTGGGAAACATATTTTATTCTATGCACTTTCTGCTAAAAATTTGTTTCAATGCTTAAACTTTTTGCAATTAGTCATTATGCTACACTTTTTCTGTAAGATGTCATGCTCGTTAGCTGCGTTAGCGTTAGTTATCAATAAAAAGTACTATTAAATTACCAGTCGATAAAAAAAATCTCAAATTTCCTATATCTATATCGAGTTTGACATTTACAGGCGACGCTGTCAGATCAAGATCGATTCTCCGCCTTGCTGCGCGTGCTGCGCCGTCAGTGCTCCGACAAGGAGGAGGCGGCGAACGAGGCGGCGTGTCCGCTGTGGGCGCCGGCCTCCCCCGCGCACGTGTGCTGACGGTTCGGCCCCGCACGGATAATATACCTCTGGGGTGCGGTCGACCCGCTTTCTATTTAGATTATACATCTCTATATGCATCTCATTAACGATTTACTAGCACAGTTTGTTGGATTGGTTGACGTTTATGATTACTGCTCCGCTCCTTAAGGTCGTAGCGAGTTATATCAATGTCTATATAACCTTATTAAAAGGAATGTAAAGTTTTTTTTAATCGAATTGAGGTTAACATGTTCCAACATACAAACTGTGCAGCTTCATGATAATAGTATAGATTCAAAATTCCATATTTCATTAATGATAAAACGGATAGGTTATGCTACGTATCTGTGAAAAGTATTTTGAGGTGTTTTTACTTAGTGTGTCGATTTCATATTTACTGCTGATTATGTCTTACCCAAATAAATATACTACTAATGAAACTATAGATATAATGAATTATATGATAACGTAAAACTATTTGTGTAATGTAGTTTCATCTACTTTTCTACTTAAGTCGTACTGAAAATAACACCTTCCAATTTCCATGAAACATAAAATTGGAAGTAAAATATACTCCTACTTAAGATTGAGATTTATAATTTGTATATCATTGTTTTGAACTTTTGTTGCAAAAATCTTGCTTGAATTTTAATATTAGATATGACTTGCAAGTTCTTACCTAATTTTATTATTTATTTAATATTTCTATTTATTTTTCAACAAAATAAAAAAAAATCCTTATTTTAGTTGTACAGTTAAAGGAAACGTCTTGCGTGAACATTACGACGTGTCCACTGTGTGTTTATTTATATTATATTCCAATGGTAGTAGGAGTAAAGATAAACAAACCTTATTTTTATTATTTCATGTGATTTGCTAATACAAACAGGTTTTGAATAATATATCTTCATAAATTTTACTTACCAACCAACATTTTTTTTTTACAATATCACAGTCAACACCATATATTATTGCAAATCTAGACCAATGATATCTTGTCAATTCCAGGTCAATGTTGTTCATTTATCTTTACTCCTGCTGTCAAAATTTGCTAAAAAATTTCAAAGTTTTTTTTTAACTTATTAATAATTTCTAGTAAAAAACACAGAAGTTTTCTTCATACGTCAATAGCATAAAAGTTTTTGAGGTATTTACATTGGATAATATAATGTTATTAAGGTTAATCTTTAGTAATAAAGTGTAAAATTAGATAAAATAGTTATAATTGCGGTAGTTGTGTAGCATAACAACTTAGGTGTACTTTATTCAAATAAATACTTCAAATTATACCAAAAATATTAAAAGACAAAATTTGTCTGATTAACAATTCTGTCCTTTGAATACAAGTAATCAGTATAATTTTATTTATGTGATTTTATAGAAATTAAATTTAATGGGAGTGAGATGATCTAAGGCTGTGTTGTTTCTCTTCTCACTCATCATCTTATTTATAACTATTTAAGTACAAAACTAATGAAATCCAAAAATTAGTTGAAAAACAATTTTAATGTTGATAATGAATCATACATTTATGCCACTAAAGGCTAAAACTACACAAAACAAATAAACTAATTTGACAAATTAAAAAAATATTGCTATCTGTTTCTTATGTGTTCGATTTAACTGCCTCGTTGGTCTAGTGACTAGCTTTTAAGGCTGCAGATCCCGAAGACCTGGGTGATACCCTCGGGTTGGGTCATTAAATGACTATTGGGTTCATCTGTCAACTAATCTTCAGTAACAGTCCGGAGTTTGGACGGTATCGGTGTTTACAATCGCGTACCTCGGCGCCTCTCGTATTGTAACGGATAGCCCATCGGGCTATGAGTGTTAAAATAGGGAATACGCCTGTTTTTCACAGCAAAACTCCGTTGAGAAAGGCTGCCGTAGCCGAAACCCGCCAGAACATCATTTTTTTATATAGGGTTAAACGGCAGAGCAAGTTTGATTTAGAGACGATCTCTAAAGCAGAGCAGAGGGTCCGCACTAATGTCTACAAAAGATTTTTTTAACAATTCAAATTGTTTTTTACCTTAAATTATATTTTTTTGAAAACTACGTTACCCTTTCTAGTATTGTTTTTTTTTTATATAACTACTTATTCTTAATATTTCATTAACAAATTTAATTTGTTACATTTATGTATGGAGAGCTGTTTTAAAATTTTGTTGAATATTTATTTGTTAAATTACGGTATTTTTTCGCATTATTGCTCATTATATTCGAATAATGACCTCTATGTATGCTTTTCAGTTTTTATTTTAACATAACTATAATTAAAGACATTAATATGTATATATATTGTAGTAAGTTATTATTCCAATTTTGTTTTGCGTGTTTTTGAACTATTCTACATGGCTATACTTATTTTTAATGAATTAGACACATTTTATCAGTTAATCTGCTTATTCAAAATAACACCTAAAACTTACTTAATTTCAGGAAATAAGTTTAAGGTTATGTTAACAAATAGTAGTTATTATCTTTAATAGAAAAGTTTTAAATTTTTGGACACGTTTTATTTTTTATTTATTTGTAATCCAACAATCTAACTGCTTTACCAATAAATATTGTGTGATTAGTTAAAAAATGTTGTGTCTTCGTGTTTCAAATGTCAAATCAATGGTGACAGTGAGAGAAAACAAACGTTTTTAACTAAAGCCGTAAGTGATTAATGATACTTAAGTCAACATTATACTTATCCTATAGCTGTTAGCACATACCTTGTGACTTAAGAAAAATGATATGTTTTTTCATTGTCGTATATTTTGGAATGATATAAAAAAAATATGAAAAATTATATTCAATTTTGATATTTTGCTACTTTCTTAAGCTGTTTAAAAAAGTTTTTATTGTACTTAATATTTTTGTAAATCAATTAACCTTTCGTAATGTTGTGGTTATTGATTATTTTTAGCTGTTTTACGGAAAAGTTTTAGGAATATGTTATCTTATTAGATTTCAATAGAATGCGTACTTAATTTATAAAATCATTTTCGTAATGAATTTACTTGTACCAAATTCACAATGTAAAGTGTAAACTTAAGTTAAACCATGACATTCGTAACACATTCAAAATCAAGCAGTTTTGTACCTAATTAATTTGATTATTTGTTAGGCAGAATTAAATCATTGAATTACGTATTTATTATTTTATGTATTTATTATATTTAAAAAGTAAATTTCTTTTGAAATAAACTAGTTATAATATATTAAAAGGCTATGCATTATTCCTAATAATAGTACTTAGTTATTTTAAAAGCATTTATTTCCCTGTAAGGCATAAACGATACCTAAATAAATTCGCTGAAGATTTAAAGAATAGTTCTTTTACAAAATGTTAATTATAATTTATTGAACTGCATTATTGTGATTATATTCGACTTTTATTGTGTACGTTTTTACATCTCGAATATTTGAACTAGTTGACTATGTCATGGTAATGTAGTTCGATTTGATGTTTACTATAATTAATAAGACAACTTAGATGGATGTGACCAACATATGAAATAAAAATAAAAAATCAGAAAAAATCTTTTATTATACCAATAAGCCGTGCCGAATGACGTAAATCGTAATTGTTTATATGTACGATGGAAAAAGAAAAGTGTACAGAAAAAATTTAATTAGCCAATTCTTTATCTTCGTTATTTGTTACTCATTTGGTTTTATGGTAAATATTCAGTATAGATGGGTGGTGGCGAATATTGCGGAGGCTGGATTTCTTTTACGCTCAGTTTGATAGGTTTCTCCCCAACAGGGATTGGCGCTTGCTTCCACCTGGAAGTAAAATAGCATTTCATATTGTAGAATTTGTTAGCTTTAATTAATTTCTTATTAAACAGGACAAGAAAAAGTCTTATTAGTTGGTTTAGAAAAATGTTTAGCGCCATTTCATTATTTTATGTCATTATCCTCAGGGTTGTATTGTATTTATACTCAGTGATTTTTAGAAATATGATATGAGGCAACATACAGTAACAACTAATCTTTGCTAATTCATCTCAAAAGAAATATATAATATGAATGGCATAGAAACAAATAATTACCACGGCACCAAACTCAAGTCATGCGGTGGTTTGGGTCTAGCCAGACGTTCAGCGCGCTCGCGTCGCAACGTATCCTTGTCTCTCACGAGCGCGCAGCATGCGCGCAAAGTGAAATAGTAGATCAGCTCTACCCCTGACAGGAGAGAGAAGCCGAGGAACAAGCCCGCTATACCCCCGAAAGATACTGTAATTGACAAAGACATAGAAGGAACTAACATGATAATACGTTGTATATATTTTTATACATATATATCATCTATATAAACATAGTCAGAGATAAATCATCGTTCCGTCCCTTTTTAGGGAGCCCTCGTGTACTTTTAGAGATATTCCAAGATGAATTATCTAAAACGACACCTAGTTTTTTTATATAGATACCTAGAAGGTCCACCCATCCAAAAAGTACTTCACGCTTGTACCTCACCATTGGCCAAGATACAAATTCAATTTCTAATGAATTAGTAGCAACTGGACCTTTGCTCGTGCTAAAACAAATGATAATTTACATTTAATTTGAAATCTATTACATGAAACTCTAAATCTAAGCCACATGCTCGGAATAAGCTTTTTGTGAGAAGAATCTTACTCAATTTCTGTAAGTTTTTCAACTTCGTACACTGTATGAGTACATCCTAGTTCACAAGAGCAACGAGTCACGTCAGTTATAACAGCAACGTATTTGGCAATACAATCCAGCTCTTTTACTGTGCAATGTCTGTAGCCCTCTGTCAATTTTATCAAGTTTGTATTAGTTTCTTAACAGAAAATAACTACTACATATATTAGCGCGAAATTAAATATAACATAACGAAAAATACTAATTATATTGGTTTCTTGAAAATAATATATAATCGAAAAATTGCGGTCATACCTCTGATATGAAAATTTCTATGGTGATTAAATAAATTAGATAAGCGTTAATTTTGTGCAAACACAGTTGAGCAGCTAGTACTTACTAATACGTGGATAAAAATGTGGAACGCATTTGCATAAGGACTGGCATTGCTGCATACGGCATTGCCGCATGCATGCCGAGTATGTATAAATATTAGATGTTTCTAACATCTGTTCATCAACGAATATACAGCGTCTTTGACGGATCGAAAGCTGCCGCGCATCCTCTGTAGTGTACGTATGTTTGACAGAAAAAGAGACTTTCTCAACACGACGGTCCCAAGAATGTTGGGCGATTTGTTCCAAACCAGCCATTTCTTCTGTTGAGTGTATGTAAATCTATAAAAAGGAAAAAAATACTTCTAGACCTTTCTCAAGCACAAAAGTAGACAATACTCGAGGATTTCTTATACTCATATAATTATAGTGTTACCATCCGATTTACATATAGATTACACTCGCAAAGATTTACATCGATACGACAGTTACATTAAGTTTTGTAATAAAACGAAATCTTATAATTTATAACATATTATCAAACGAGTAATATGTATGAATACTATCTTATCATAAATACTAAGAAAATCCATATATATTGCGTAAAATATAAAGAAACATACATCGATAGTAGTGTCGTTGCGAAATGAATTAAACATAAATGACCATTTAGCGTCGGTTTCATGAATGAAAGCCTCTGCAAATTGCTCGGTTTGAGTTTGCCTGAAAAAAAAACATTTATAAAATTGTTAAAAATATTTTATAATGTAGCGTATAGGTAGATTTTTTTATGAATTACCATGGCCAAGACTTCTCTGCATGTCGTGAGTTATACGCGTAACAAAAGCCCATCTCTGTAAACACGGGCACTAACAAGTCGCAGCATTCTTCAGAATCTCCTTTCCATTCGCAATCATAGAATAAGTTTTCGCAACGTCTGACAATCTTAAAATGATAAAATTATAAGTAGGTATTAAGCAATTACTTGAAATACAACAAGAATCGCGTAATGCTTTTAAAAGGAATACCTACATTGAAAACAGCATCTTTGGGTTTTAAAGCAGGCTCGGGTCCATTGTTCGGTCCCCTTCCAACAAGTTCTGGATAATCCACGAATTGAGATGACCTCTTAGCTATGGAACCATAATTTAAAGTCGCCAACCATCGCAGCATGTTTTCAGCACCAGCCGGAGGATCAGAACCCCAAATTCTTCATCATATAGAATTGAATTAAATATCACTGACACTTCCATTATTTAACATTAATAACATATTTCATTTATTTTAAAATGTGATGTGAAAATCTTAATAGTTACTTACTTTTCTATATAATCTTGCAGTAGTTGTTCATCCACTGGATTTTGATCACAAATGGTGACTGCTGGGAATGGTACATCCCAGTTGTGAAAATCTGTATCTAATCCTAAAAAATCGTATTATTTTAATAGTAGCATTGTGTTCGTAAAGATGACGAAACATTAAGAAATAAATGAATACCTGTGATTGTTGGATTCGTTTGGAATTTCTCCCACAAACTCACGATAATGATACAAGTAGCGACAGCTCCTATAGAAGTAAAGCTAAACCACATGAACCTGTCATTAAAAAAACGTTATATTTCACAGAATAACAAATAACATGAAATTTAATTTCGATTTATTAGTTCACCCACTTTTCACAAAAGGGACGTTCTTTTTCCGCTATGTATCGAACACCATGTAAAGTTGATTTATTGAAAAATTCAGTAGTTTGATGACGCAGACTGGCAGCAAGTAGAGATAATGGTCCATCGTCTGATGATTTAGATTTAGGAATTGGTTTTGGAAACCAATTCCTACTATTTCTAACGTCCCAAGGATCATTTTTAGTTAAACCTTGTGGATGAACCTTCATGACGTTGTTTTAAGCTTAAGCGAATATGTTTTGTGTAACGTTTGAATATAAGTGATCGATGGACGACCTTCTATATGAAATCACGCAAGCTGAGATAGCATCGGAGTTATTGATCCCTTAATAACTCTTAACGGCTTCGGTTTATACCTTTATATTACATAATTGTATCACAGGCGAACACGAGATGCCTAAAGTATTCTATGAATATGTAGTGTAATATGTAATATAATCATATTTAAAAAGTAAGGTACAAGTACAATTTATATGGTTTAATAACAGTAACATATAAAATTAAGTACATGTAAATAAATGAAAAGAGGAAGAAAGGAAAATGTTGTAATTAGTTTAAATAACATCAAAATTATTTTTTTACATTAGTTAACTACAAGGCACTCATAATATTAATATTTTTCTTTGAGCTACATTCAAAGTCTACGGGTGGTAAAAACGGTTCTATTTTTATGTCCAAATCTTTCAGTGCATCATCAAGTACTTTTATTTTCCCCATTATTTTTTCGGCTTGAAGATTGAAACCTGGCTCTAACATTTTACCAGTTGGATTCATCTTGAATAAATATTCTGCCTGTGAAAGAAAAATCATTTCCTTGAAAATTGCTGTTAATTTAATGTAAATAATGAGTAATCAGAAAAATAAACGCACAAGAAAATCTATGGGATCATCCGGACGTAGCTTGGCAACTTCTAGTAGCGCTGTTGTAAGTGTTGGAAATATATTATTCACGAGATAGTTTCTCGTCGGTTCGCCCGAAGCCGCTAAAGCAGCCTCCTCTTCTTCACGCATTAATGCGTACAATTCAGACTATTGGCAAAATAAAATATAAAAATCCTAATTTATTGACAAGTTTATATATTTTTAACAAATCCAAAAAGTAAATAGAATGTCTTACCCAGTATTCCATTTTTTCCTCGCGTTCTTCTTTCATTTTTTTTTCTAACTCTTTCATTGCTTTTTCTTCTTTAGCGCGAAGGGTTTCCATTTCGTGTTTTTCTTTTTTCTCGGCTGCTTCGATTTGTGCTTTAAAACATTTGTAATATTATAATTCTAACACTGACCATAGCTTTTTTTTTAATATATATTTTAACCTTACCGATAAGTTTTTCGTAACGACACGGACGGCCCATACGCAACGCGACTGCAGTGTAAGAAGCCTTCATTCCATAATCACTATGCTCTTTTACCTGGATTACTAAAGGGTGAATATCAAGCTCATCAAAAAAGTTTAGTACAGTTATATCGCGAGCGTCACCAGCTCTAAATTCACTAAGACGTTTTAGAACAGCTTCTTCATCCAAGCGAGAATCATCTTCTGGTTGACGCATTGCTTTTTCACATATGAAATCATCAGTAGCTTCTAAGGATACAACAACATCTGAAATTATGTACAACAACTATAGGCTTGGTATTTGCCAATACATACATATTTAATTTTAGAATGTATATTTTACTTTTGTGTAATTATTTATGTTGTAAAAAAACAGACCTGGTAATATTTTTTTTAGTACATTGCTATACAAATCAACATCTTCATCAAATGGATCCTCTACATTTTCATCATCTCCATCAGAATCTTGCTCATCCCCTTTTTCGAATACTAAAGTAATATATTATCATTTAATTAGATGGCATTTTTTCTCATTCTATTTTACGATACGTAAGTTATCATTACACTACTAACTAAACTCTGCATTCTGCACTACATTTTACAACACTGAAAAAATGCGTGAATAATACGCATTTCATAGCAATATTAGTGCCTAGTTATTCTATATAGTAAATATTTTTCTGTATATAATAATGATTTGTGAAACAATACCAAGATATATTAGCGATCCAACATTTTGGCTACTTAAACAAATGTTAAGAAGTTCTTACGTGTTGTACATTGCGTTAGATTAGTTGGAAAACCATCGAGCACCCATCCTCTGTTCAAGCCTTCGTGACTTAAAAGCCTTTGACGTAGATATCTATATATAAATAATATAACAGTAATAAAGCAGTAACAAAAAACCCATTAAAAACATTCTCTCCTATCAAAGAAAATGTTTGAAATCTATTGCATTGTACTGCTTCACGATTGTTGTATTGTAAAACCTGATTGGACGAAATCCAATACAAATAAGTTTGTTCACGAAATTTTCTTACGACACGAAGAAAGGCAAGATGGCTCCGACCACATGTTAGCGCGCGTAAAATTATCTTTTTACATCATGAAAACTTGTCAATAAATAAGCTGTCTGTAAGTAATTCGTATATGTATTATTAAGTATCAAATATCGTAATTGTTTACAAACAATAATTTACTATATGACTGAAATTATTTTATTGCAACACATAAGAACCCGACTAACGTCAATATCTCATCTTCGCTTAAAGTTCGTCCTGAACTCAATATAGCATGTGTCTGTTTAGCTACTTCCTGAACTGTTTCATCACCCTCTTCGTCAGCGTCATCGTCAACTCCAACCTCAACTTCTTCAGTATTAAGTTGAGTAAGTGCAGCCATCTCACCAACTTCCCAATGTTTAATGCGCCACGTCTAATGTGTTTTATGACTTAAAGTACTACTTATTTCAAACTAATTCAAAATAATCTCACATAGTTAAATTACACGACTAACCAAATCATCTAATATATCCACAGCCACCGTTTCTGGCGACACATAAAGGAGCCCGTATGCCTCACAAATCAGCTTACATAAGGTTGTTTTACCTACAATCGGTGGTCCATGAACAATCACCTGCAAGATAATTAAATAAACACATCTCAAGATCGGACAGTTTCATCTTTTGAGAATATAAAAAACAGTTGTAATACATAATAGCCAACATAAGCTTATATTGTTTAGGACTAAGAACCTTAATGTATCCCGAACTTTTCTGTTAGGATTTTAAGTTCTATAGTTTTATGTCAGCACTTCAGCAACCAAAATCGTTACTTCATTTTTATCAACTATTATAAAATAAATATATACAAGTGGATTCAATTATTCGATACGAAACGTATCGAATAATTGAATTTTCGCGAGAAACGCCAGGGTTGCTAGTAGTAAGGTCAGCGTGGAGAAGTCCAATACACTTTTAAAAGAAAAAACTCAAATATATATCACTATTAGTATAAATAAATAAACTATAAATTATAGAATGTACCAAAACCAAATCAAATAAAATAACAGCCTGAAAAAGTCTACTGGGATAACTATTACCCGAAGGTAATGTTTTAGTACAAATTATATTCTTGTCCCATATTTAAATTAAATATCACCTTAAAAACTTTCAACCCCCTTTCTCTTTTAAACTGTTTCATTAGAACAGGTACGTTTTCTTCGAAAGACAATTCTGACGTCCATTGCAATCCCATTGTTTCAACTATAAATGTAGGCTCCATGTTAAGATTTAATGTCATAGAATCAAAAATTCTTTGCTGTAAAAAGTCGTTAATTTAAAGAGGATAATTTAGTTATTTTAATATTCATTTTGAATACAAATGAAAATATAGAGCCATGAAAAAAAATATACAAAACAAACAACGGAATTTAACGACGACAGTACAACCTTCATTTAGAAATGAAATGTACGTATATATGTATATTTTATAACGATTACTTACGTCAATTTCGGGTATTAGGAAACCATCTTCTGGAGGAATACACTTAAACATTCCCGAGCCTACAATTTTACCCAAAGGCTTTATTATCTGTAAACATTAAAGTTCTTTAATTTATTTAAATTGGCTTTACTAATATAAAAAAAATGAATCGAGTTTTAACCTCTCTCTGTTTAGTAACGTTTTGTTCAACAGCAAGAATATAAAGCTTCTTTGGAAAATCCGATATTAAGTTGTAAATAATCCTGAAAAACATTTATAACACATATCTCATAGGTATATATTATGTATATCATAACAATGAAAATTAATAGTTAGTCTTAGCATTTTTTCACAAATATTTTATATACAAATTATTACTTTTGTATTTGATACTAACTGTGATAAATCCTTCACATTTATAAGAGGAATAACGTTTCCACCGCGGCCAAGTATCGGCAGGAGACGCTCGCATTCCCAAGCTTTTTGGAACCAGTAAAACAATACATCCTCGCGCCCACCGTAAGACACTCCTGTTCCGATGACTATAGCTCTAGAATAAGTTAATTGATTTTTAATATTCTCGTATTGTATAACGTTACACAAGTTAATATACAGTATAACGTTACGTTATAATAATTTTATATATAAATGTCAAAGAGAGGACGCTTTTGGCCACTTGCTCCGCTAGGAGAAAAAATATTAAAAAATATAGATTGCTAGGTCCTATTTTACAAATTAGTTGACTCATAATCCAAATTTCATAAGACGTCGTCCGTCCACCCGTCTAGACGTTCGAAAGTTATAAAAAAGCAAACATAGAAGCTCACTGACGTCAAAGTTTATATTATTTTAAACAAAGAAAGATTTTTAGCTTTGTGGTAATTAGTTACATAATATACTTATTAAAGAGCTATGTTGGTATATGATGTAAGTAATTTATAAACAAATAAAAGATGAAATGAAAATCACTAACCCAATAAGTGATTTATATTTTCTTGCAATGCCAATAACCTCATTTTCCAAATCATAATGCATTTTATAATTCGGATGTGGTTTTCTTTTCCGAAAATCAGACTCTATAAATGGCATGTCTGGTGTATCCTTTAAAAAATATCGAATATCGATGAGTTAACGAATAACTTGTTTAATTAAGAATACATAATTTCCTATGGCTCTTACATACATAGACTAGTCTAGAAATTTGAGGTATTTTTTTTAAATTTATTACAAAAAGAGGGGAATGGAACTTAAATATATTGAAAGGTCCATACATGCGATAATACGTGCCTACTACGCACAAAATGTACAAAACAATTGACGAATTTCATTCGTCTTTATTTATACCAGGACAAGTTGATGAAACCTAACACTATTTTATCATTACTTTTATCAGAAATACATTTTAACATATAATTTAACTATCGATTGTTCCTCTCATGACCCTCTTGTATAAACGTATAGGGAAAGGCCGGGCAAAGTGGATACCTTAACCTTTGACGGGCTATGGCAAGGTAACCAATCTTCTTCTTCTTCTTCTTCCTAGCGTTTTCCCGGCCTAGAAAGGCCAGAAATCTATGGTTCCACAGCCTGGGCGAAACCCATATTGACACTCCGAGACGGTACATTCTTGCCGAAGCCTTGAATCGATTACGCGTTCGAAGAGTTTCTTGGTGTGGCACATAACCTTAATACCGCGGTAGCTTTCGCAGTCCTGTACACTACCTTTGCCTTTATATACTGGAGTAATGATACTCAATCTCCAAGAGTTGGGCATCTTCCGGCTAGTAAATACGTACTAACAGTCGTCAGCTGACAGCGCGTGCGATCGGTTGGGAGTCGGTGACCTCTCTTATTAAAAATGGATACGATAAAATGTAATAATTGTAATATTGTGATAAATGAGGTGCTCTGCTTTTGTCAAAATAAAATAGACGTCATAAATAATGTGAGTTTGGCACTATTATGTCGGCAATCTTTTCAAGAAGATGAGATCTTTAAGGCAAAATGCTTACTA
Organism: Nymphalis urticae; assembly: GCA_905147175.2. Classification (NCBI taxonomy): domain Eukaryota; kingdom Metazoa; phylum Arthropoda; class Insecta; order Lepidoptera; family Nymphalidae; genus Nymphalis; species Nymphalis urticae. The sequence continues at coordinate 7,599,453 of LR989987.1, read as the reverse complement.
TTTAGCTCAATATCATCATCTCGTCTATTGAAAAGAAAAGGAGAAAATAGAAAACAGAAAAATATAGAAGACATTATTGGAGTATTACGAAGTACAGAACCAGATGAAATACCTACATTTGTTGCCAAAAGTCTTCACAAGTTACCACCCGTTACATTCGATCATGTTGATGCAACGCGTGTATTGAAGGATATCATCATTCTAGAGAACCAAGTCCAGACATTAATCGCGAATCAGGAAAATTACGGTAAGAAAGGTGATTTTGATGAATATGTTAAGAACAAAGAAAGGATATCGAGAACGCAAACAAGACAGGCCGACGTTTATGTCAATAAAAATAGAGGCGGTTTCTGTCTGCAAGATAGCTATGACTACGATAGCGGGCCGATGGGATTATTGACCGGCCTAGAAGGTGTGGCGTCTCCGAACAGTAAAGAGGGTAGACGATTTTTTGAACATCTGTCCCCGTCACACGCAAGTCATGTGCCTGTAATCAGTGGACAACCCATCTCTGTCGCACTCGACCCAGCTCCTGCGCAACAACTGATGCACGTGGAGGCCCACCGCGGTCAAGAGGCCCACCGCGGCAATACTTCGGATGCATTAAATATTAATTCAAAGGCGCAAGAGCGGACGTCTGAGAAGGTGTCGTCACGAAATCACGAAAAAAATGAAAACGAAGGTGAGTGGGTTCGTGTTGTAAAGCGTAAGAGGACGTCCCGTTTCAAAGGTATGAGGGGGTCTGCCAATGTGAATGCGGAAACAAAATTAAAAGCAGCCGAGAGCATGATTCCGTTGTTTATCTACAATGTTTCGAAAGAAAATGATGAGAAAGACGTCGCGGATTATATTTATGACAAAACACAAATAACTATTAAACCTGAAAAGATAAACACGAAAACCTCGAAGGAATACTCATCTTTCAAGTTTTATATACCTAGCAGTAAATTGTCATTATTTACAAATAATGAGTTATGGCCGGAAGGTATATATTTTAGAAAATACATATTATTTAGACATGATAAAAAGGCTACAGTCAATCATGAGAAAAATACCTAAACTATGCAGCAGTCTTATACACAGAAAAATCTGAAGTTGGTGAGTTTTAACTGTAAATCTCTAAAGAGATCAGCGGACGTGGCGGCATTGCAGGAAACCTGGCTTATGCCATATGACCTAGCATATCTCAGCACTGTGCACGATGAGTTCGAGTCTACCTCGGCAGTGGATACGGAACGTGGCATGTTGCGCGGCCGTCCACATGGAGGAGTCGCGCTGTTATGGCGTAAGAATGTATTTACATCTGTGTCTGTGGTTAAGTGTAACAGTGTGAGGCTGTGCGCGATCAAGTGTCAATTACATGAGCAAACAATACTGTGCTTCTCTGTATATATGCCTGTGGACTGTTTTGAAAATCTTACAGATTTCACAAACTGTATGAGTGAAATTAATGCAATTGTTGAGGACAGCGGTATTGAAGTGGTTTTTATGCTAGGTGACTTTAATGCGCACCCGGGGGAATCATTTTTTCGTGAATTGTGTCTCGTTTGTGAAGATCAAAAGTGGGTATGTATTGATTATGAGATACTGTCAAATTGTTCTGATGTTTACACTTATATGAGTGATAGTCATGGCTGTACACGTTGGTTAGATCATTGTGTTGTAACTCGTTTGGCTAGAAATTATATCGATAGCATTAATATTAAAAATGATGTGACGTGGTCTGATCACTATCCCCTGGAGATCTACTGTAGATTTGGCTTAGATCGTTCTGGCTTAAAGTCGGCTAAAATGTAGCTATTAATAAAGTAGTCTGGGGTCGCAGGGATGCTGATCAGATTGATTTATATAAGAATTATTGTAATGAAAAACTAAAATTAATTGATTTCCCTAAGGACTTGGTAGATTGTTGTAATAAATTATGTAATATTTCGGAACACAAAGCAATTATCAAAAATATATACGATAGCATCATAGGAATATTGCAAGATGCAGCGATATATTGTTACAAAATGGGACCATGTAGGAATAAGCGACCCATCACAGGGTGGAATAAGCATGTGGCACCGCTTCATGCTAGGGCTCGTTATTGTTTTCAGTCTTGGATATGGGCGGGGAGGCCAACTCATGGAGCCATTTACGATGATATGAAGGATTCTCGTAGGGCCTTCAAAATCAAACTCAAGTGGTGCCAAGACAACGAAGAACAGATTAAAATGGACATACTAGCAACGTCATATAGGAATAAACACTTTGGTAAATTTTGGCAACAAACAAACAGACTGAATGCAAGGCCGAGCCCGAGCGTTGAAATAGGGGGCGTGAGCGGTTGCCGAAATATAGCTAATATGTTTAAGACTCAATTTAAAGTGGAGCCTTGTGAGGTCAACTGCACAGTGGCTGACAGTGGGGGCATTAAGAGCACCGGGGAGTGCTTGCTACGTTTCAAAACTAGCGAAGTAGTAGAAGCGATTATGAGCATGAAGCGTGGAAAGTCACCTGGACATGATGGCCTTAGTGTTGAGCATCTGCGGCATGCTGGCGTGCACCTTCCAAGAGTCCTAGGCTGGTTCTACAATATTTGTGTTAGCCATGGTTTCCTGCCGGACTCGATGACTAGGACAGTAGTCGTGCCTATTATCAAAATTAGGATAGGGGATGCGGCAGACAGAACCAACTACAGACCTATATCTCTTGCTACCATTACAGCTAAGGTTCTTGACAGTTTGCTTGATACGCAGCTTAGTAAAGTAGTCAATATACATGATGCGCAGTTCGGCTTTAGGTCAGAACTAACAACTGAGAGTGCAATACTGTGTCTCAAGCAAACTGTAAGATACTACACAGATAGAAAAACACATGTGTTTGCGTGTTTTTTGGATCTGTCCAAGGCATTTGACCTCGTTTCCTATGAAGTTTTGTGGCAGAAACTTGAAACAGAAAGGAGCTTAAGACCCGAGTTGATATCGTTGTTAAAGTACTGGTATAGTGTTCAGAGTAACGAGGTAAGGTGGGGTGAAGCGTTTAGTGATCCTTACAAGCTGAAATGTGGAGTGAGACAGGGGGGGCTGACGTCACCCAGGCTATTCAATCTCTACATAAACAAGCTGATAGACAGGCTCAGCAGAGCAGGTGTCGGTTGCTCAATAGATGGCGTTTCAATGAACAACTTTAGTTACGCGGATGACATGGTACTGCTGAGTCCATCAGTCAGTGGTCTTCGAAAATTAATAAAGATCTGCGAGGAATATGCTAAAGAGAACGGCCTCAGATATAATGCTAAAAAAAGCGAAATTTTAATCTTTCGAGGAAAAAACAAACCCATCAATTTTACACCGAATGTAAACCTACCCTCCTCTGAAACAAGTATCTGAGTTCAAATACCTTGGGCATATTGTGAATGAACGCTTGGATGATGATAGCGATATCGAACGCGAACGCAGAGCTTTGTCGGTTAGAGGCAATATGTTAGCACGTAGATTTGCGCGATGTACGGCACAGGTAAAACTAATTTTATTTAAAGCCTTTTGCCAGTCCTTCTACACGTGCGGTCAGTGGGAGAACTACTCCCGACGAGCATACAATGCTCTGCGTGTTCAGTACAACAATGTGCTGAGGATTTTATTGAAGAAGCCTCGATACTGCAGCGCGTCGGCAATGTTTGCGGAAGCTCGTGTAGATGACTTCTATGCGATCATACACAAGCGGACTGCGTCCGCTATCAGCAGATTACTAAACAGCTCCAATAAACTCCTCAACACACTGGCTGCAAAGCTGGATAGTCCCCTCTGGAGGTGCTGGGATCGTGCCCACGTATTACTAACGTAGTTTTAAGAATTGTTGTTAAGACCCGAGGAGGAGGGTAGGTTTACATTCGGTGTAAAATTGATGGGTTTGTTTTTTCCTCGAAAGATTAAAATTTCGCTTTTTTTAGCATTATATCTGAGGCCGTTCTCTTTAGCATATTCCTCGCAGATCTTTATTAATTTTCGAAGACCACTGACTGATGGACTCAGCAGTACCATGTCATCCGCGTAACTAAAGTTGTTCATTGAAACGCCATCTATTGAGCAACCGACACCTGCTCTGCTGAGCCTGTCTATCAGCTTGTTTATGTAGAGATTGAATAGCCTGGGTGACGTCAGCCCCCCCTGTCTCACTCCACATTTCAGCTTGTAAGGATCACTAAACGCTTCACCCCACCTTACCTCGTTACTCTGAACACTATACCAGTACTTTAACAACGATATCAACTCGGGTCTTAAGCTCCTTTCTGTTTCAAGTTTCTGCCACAAAACTTCATAGGAAACGAGGTCAAATGCCTTGGACAGATCCAAAAAACACGCAAACACATGTGTTTTTCTATCTGTGTAGTATCTTACAGTTTGCTTGAGACACAGTATTGCACTCTCAGTTGTTAGTTCTGACCTAAAGCCGAACTGCGCATCATGTATATTGACTACTTTACTAAGCTGCGTATCAAGCAAACTGTCAAGAACCTTAGCTGTAATGGTAGCAAGAGATATAGGTCTGTAGTTGGTTCTGTCTGCCGCATCCCCTATCCTAATTTTGATAATAGGCACGACTACTGTCCTAGTCATCGAGTCCGGCAGGAAACCATGGCTAACACAAATATTGTAGAACCAGCCTAGGACTCTTGGAAGGTGCACGCCAGCATGCCGCAGATGCTCAACACTAAGGCCATCATGTCCAGGTGACTTTCCACGCTTCATGCTCATAATCGCTTCTACTACTTCGCTAGTTTTGAAACGTAGCAAGCACTCCCCGGTGCTCTTAATGCCCCCACTGTCAGCCACTGTGCAGTTGACCTCACAAGGCTCCACTTTAAATTGAGTCTTAAACATATTAGCTATATTTCGGCAACCGCTCACGCCCCCTATTTCAACGCTCGGGCTCGGCCTTGCATTCAGTCTGTTTGTTTGTTGCCAAAATTTACCAAAGTGTTTATTCCTATATGACGTTGCTAGTATGTCCATTTTAATCTGTTCTTCGTTGTCTTGGCACCACTTGAGTTTGATTTTGAAGGCCCTACGAGAATCCTTCATATCATCGTAAATGGCTCCATGAGTTGGCCTCCCCGCCCATATCCAAGACTGAAAACAATAACGAGCCCTAGCATGAAGCGGTGCCACATGCTTATTCCACCCTGTGATGGGTCGCTTATTCCTACATGGTCCCATTTTGTAACAATATATCGCTGCATCTTGCAATATTCCTATGATGCTATCGTATATATTTTTGATAATTGCTTTGTGTTCCGAAATATTACATAATTTATTACAACAATCTACCAAGTCCTTAGGGAAATCAATTAATTTTAGTTTTTCATTACAATAATTCTTATATAAATCAATCTGATCAGCATCCCTGCGACCCCAGACTACTTTATTAATAGCTACATTTTAGCCGACTTTAAGCCAGAACGATCTAAGCCAAATCTACAGTAGATCTCCAGGGGATAGTGATCAGACCACGTCACATCATTTTTAATATTAATGCTATCGATATAATTTCTAGCCAAACGAGTTACAACACAATGATCTAACCAACGTGTACAGCCATGACTATCACTCATATAAGTGTAAACATCAGAACAATTTGACAGTATCTCATAATCAATACATACCCACTTTTGATCTTCACAAACGAGACACAATTCACGAAAAAATGATTCCCCCGGGTGCGCATTAAAGTCACCTAGCATAAAAACCACTTCAATACCGCTGTCCTCAACAATTGCATTAATTTCACTCATACAGTTTGTGAAATCTGTAAGATTTTCAAAACAGTCCACAGGCATATATACAGAGAAGCACAGTATTGTTTGCTCATGTAATTGACACTTGATCGCGCACAGCCTCACACTGTTACACTTAACCACAGACACAGATGTAAATACATTCTTACGCCATAACAGCGCGACTCCTCCATGTGGACGGCCGCGCAACATGCCACGTTCCGTATCCACTGCCGAGGTAGACTCGAACTCATCGTGCACAGTGCTGAGATATGCTAGGTCATATGGCATAAGCCAGGTTTCCTGCAATGCCGCCACGTCCGCTGATCTCTTTAGAGATTTACAGTTAAAACTCACCAACTTCAGATTTTTCTGTGTATAAGACTGCTGCATAGTTTAGGTATTTTTCTCATGATTGACTGTAGCCTTTTTATCATGTCTAAATAATATGTATTTTCTAAAATATATACCTTCCGGCCATAACTCATTATTTGTAAATAATGACAATTTACTGCTAGGTATATAAAACTTGAAAGATGAGTATTCCTTCGAGGTTTTCGTGTTTATCTTTTCAGGTTTAATAGTTATTTGTGTTTTGTCATAAATATAATCCGCGACGTCTTTCTCATCATTTTCTTTCGAAACATTGTAGATAAACAACGGAATCATGCTCTCGGCTGCTTTTAATTTTGTTTCCGCATTCACATTGGCAGACCCCCTCATACCTTTGAAACGGGACGTCCTCTTACGCTTTACAACACGAACCCACTCACCTTCGTTTTCATTTTTTTCGTGATTTCGTGACGACACCTTCTCAGACGTCCGCTCTTGCGCCTTTGAATTAATATTTAATGCATCCGAAGTATTGCCGCGGTGGGCCTCTTGACCGCGGTGGGCCTCCACGTGCATCAGTTGTTGCGCAGGAGCTGGGTCGAGTGCGACAGAGATGGGTTGTCCACTGATTACAGGCACATGACTTGCGTGTGACGGGGACAGATGTTCAAAAAATCGTCTACCCTCTTTACTGTTCGGAGACGCCACACCTTCTAGGCCGGTCAATAATCCCATCGGCCCGCTATCGTAGTCATAGCTATCTTGCAGACAGAAACCGCCTCTATTTTTATTGACATAAACGTCGGCCTGTCTTGTTTGCGTTCTCGATATCCTTTCTTTGTTCTTAACATATTCATCAAAATCACCTTTCTTACCGTAATTTTCCTGATTCGCGATTAATGTCTGGACTTGGTTCTCTAGAATGATGATATCCTTCAATACACGCGTTGCATCAACATGATCGAATGTAACGGGTGGTAACTTGTGAAGACTTTTGGCAACAAATGTAGGTATTTCATCTGGTTCTGTACTTCGTAATACTCCAATAATGTCTTCTATATTTTTCTGTTTTCTATTTTCTCCTTTTCTTTTCAATAGACGAGATGATGATATTGAGCTAAATAGTAAGCATTTTGCCTTAAAGATCTCATCTTCTTGAAAAGATTGCCGACATAATAGTGCCAAACTCACATTATTTATGACGTCTATTTTATTTTGACAAAAGCAGAGCACCTCATTTATCACAATATTACAATTATTACATTTTATTATTATTACAGACGGTACATTCTTGCCGAAGCCTTGAATCGATTACGCGTTCGAAGAGTTTCATGGTGTGGCACATAACCTTAATACCGCGGTAGCTTTCGCAGTCCTGTACACTACCTTTGCCTTTATATACTGGAGTAATGATACTCAATCTCCAAGAGTTGGGCATCTTCCGGCTAGTAAATACGTACTAACAGTCGTCAGCTGACAGCGCGTGCGATCGGTTGGGAGTCGGTGACCTCTCTTATTAAAAATGGATACGATAAAATGTACTAAATGAACCGAAAAGCCGTAGGCCCTGACGACTTGCCGATTGAAGCGTGGAAAGCGATGGGTTCTCATGGTGTGAACCTACTTACTGACCTTTTTAACCGAATATTATAATAATAATAATAATAATAAAACTTTTTATTTCAGGACTAGCCCATATAGTGTTAGTAAAACATATTTTTTAATTTTACAAATTTAAAAATACAATACAATAATAAAAATAATTACATTTTTCTTTTAGATAATAATATTTATATTTAATATTTTATTATTATAATTTAATATAAAATTTTTAATCAAGCAGTTATTTAATTTTAAACAAAAAACCATAAATAAAAATATAAAAATAAAAACAAACCACCGGGTAAAGTGAATAGGCTCATAGGGCAAAGTGAACACACGGTTAATTAAGGAAAAATTACCGAATAATATAAAAAACATTGGTAAACAAAGGAGAGAATAATAAAAAAATCAACTATTCAGTCATCAGTGCAGTTGTCACACAGATATTTGCCATTTCTCTCATAAGCCGTGCATTTCTCATGACTCCATTGCTTGAAGGAATTGCATTGGATTCAGTCATCAACCGGATTTCTCGTTAACTTCCATATAATCCTCTCCACAAAAACAGCACGTACACTTTTCATCATTTTCTTTGTCCTTAGATACTTTAGCTTTATTATTTTTGGTAATTTTAACATTTTTGTTCGTTTTAGCAATTTTGGTTGTTTTGGTTCTTTTGTTCGTTTTAGTAGTGTCATCATTTCTTTAATCTTTGTCAATATTTTTTTTAATAATTTGGTACTTTTAACAAATTTATCTTTTTGTTCCTCCTTAACAGCAGTGCTAAATCCATCAGTGCTTTGAATGCTAAATCACCAGCTTTTCCATTTTTATCCCAATTTTGTGGATATGATAGATCATTTCTTTTTGCGTAAATACTTTAAAATGTTTAACTAGCAAGACTTCATTCTATGTAATGACAGATAAACAAAAAAGACAGGACAAACTCAATAAAAACTTGTAAAATACGTACCGGGCCAAATGAACACCTGGTGGGCAAACAGAATACGGTGTCCACTTTGCCCGTGTTCATTTTGCCCAGCGAGTACTTATTGAATTAAACCCAACCTAAAATAAAATATAGAAACAAATTCTCAATAAAATTATTAGCAACATTTCAGCAAGAATGCATGCATTTTTAAGATATAATCAAGCTAATACAGTAGTACTATATAAACATGAGTAATTACAGAATAACGTACCTTGAAAAGTCGTAAGCAATGTTCACTTTTTAATTTTTATTATTTTTTTCGCAAAGGACTCATGACACGGGCTAGATCTATTTGTTTATAACTCAAGAGCGCGGGGAGCACCTTGTGACGAGACGGGATTGCACTTGGGTGCGTTATTTTAAATAATGGAGGGTATCCGCTTTGCCTGGGCTGTTCACTTTGCCCGGCCTTCGCCTACATTTTATTATACTTGCTCCATCTGAATTCTTTGTAGTTATAACTTAAAGCGTGTAAAACTAACATTACTGGCTTTTAAATCATTTAAAACAAAATTATCCTATTATAATAGTATTAATAAAAAAAAATTACTCCCAAACATCTAGTATAAAATCATTATTTCTAGACAAGTTGTAGTTAATACGTAGTGTAGTATCTATCTACTGGCTATGGCTAGTTAGCCATAAGCTAGAACCAGTTGGTTCTAAAGACCTCCAATTACTTTTTAGTCATTTTTTTAATTGATGACATAATTAATTTAGCATTAATGATAAATTGACTAAATCAGTAGAGCATTAAATTCACCCAACAAATCTTTCTAATATAACCTATAGTTAAAAAAATATTTTTAATGTAAACATTTACGTGTTTTTCTTGTAGGTACTCTGACAGTATGAGTTTATTAATACCCGGCACGTTTTATCGCGCACATTGTTTAAAATATAATTATTTTTTGCTTTTTAAGAATTTTATTTAAATTAAAAATATATTAAAATAATAAGTAATTAAAGTCTTTCAATTTTTAAAACAATTCTTTGATCAGTGGCGTGCCAAGGGAGAAGCCGATATCCAGCAGTGGACTGACAAGCTGATAACGATGACCATTGTCTATTTTTCTAACAAAACATTTTACACAAAACGAAATATGTATTGTAAATTTTGTAATCGCCAGTAAAAATACTTACTGGGTCTAATGGTTTAGTAACGGCCCATGTCATTACTGTTGATATCAGTATCAGGTAACGCTTTTTGAATGCGCTCGGAGCTTCGTCATCGTTTAAATCAGACGCACGAACTGGGGCTTGCTTATCTAACAGATCTTTTAATACTGTAATAATATATCGTACATTATTTATTTTATTTTTAAAAAGTATAACGCTAATAAATCAATTACTTTGCCACGTTTTACAGAAAAACAATGATATATAAATTCTGAAATTTTTAAAAACAATTTCAAAAAATTGATTTAATTGAATCACACCATGCCATTCATTACCATACTTACGACATGAAATCACGATAAGTATCTTAGAGAAGTGGAGAGGGCTTCCCGACTCAATATTATTTCTAAACATTCAACTCAAGTTTTATAGATGAGAAGTTTGATATTTTATTATGAAATTTCAAGTGCCAGCCATGGTACCGTTAATAAATCACTTGCCAAAAAATAAATAAAAGCAGAACAAATATCGTGGTTGTTAACTTTCTTCGGGATTTACTTTAGTACTTTATAGTACTTAATTTATTTACCCCAAAGCTGACGGAATCGAATATAACATAATCATTACTATACTAACATTTAACATAATCCATAGCTAACTTCAGTTCATCTCTATCATAGCTTATATCAAAGATAACCGTTCCACAAGCGAGCATTTGGGGCAGACATTCTGCTTTAGAAACTATACGGGCGACATTATCCAAAGACTTGACCTTGGGGTCCGTAACGGTACCTAAGAAAAAGCCGGTTATGTGCAACATTACCATAAATTGGGATCACATTTTGATACGTTCAACAGTATTCGAATTCTAGTTATTGTTTTTTTTAGAATACTACTAAAATAGATGGTTTTTAACTTTTTCATATATAAATATGTTCGATTCTATAAGATATTCTGAAGGAATAAAAATGCATAAACATACTTCTGTTACGAACAAATATCTATATAGTTTACAGGAAGATATATATAATTTAAGTGAAAATGTATTTAACCAATTCCCATTAACCTATGATTTCGTATGGTTCTTCTGGAGGAGCCTGGCTTATCGACTCTACGTCCTCACCAAGCATAACCTGAGAAGATTGTTTATTGGAAGCGGTCGCATTTTGCTCTAATACTTTAGAAACTTCTTTTAAAATATATTCTCCATGATATGAATCCAAGTTATTTATAAAATATCGTTTATACGAGAATAGTTGTAGTATATTAGATAACGACTTCTCAGAAGACATTTCACCCGTGGACTTTTTGAAACTTTTTACTTTTAACACTAACCAAATTCGAAGATATTATGTATTGACAATATCAGCAATGTTTATTTTTTAATATAATGGATATCGTAGTTGTCAAATATAAAGGAGTAAGTATATGTTTAACATTCGTTATTATATTTAAATAAATACTGCCAGTTTTAGTACTGAGCTTATTATTAAAATTAAATATAAATATTGATAAGAACATTAAATATTGTTTTCCTTTCCACTTTCATACTTACAACTCGAATATCTGTGCCTATAACAAAACATAGTGATTCTCTTATCTTTCCCATAAGCCAATAATTGTCCCTCACTTGTTCCTCACTGAAAATCATATTTCTTAAATGTCATATTTATACTAAAGACATTGGATATTGAATAAAACAAATTTTAGCATATTTTCTAATATATATTTCTCTAAGTATAATATAAGAGAGAAAAGGCGTAGCTTAAATTATAAAGGTGAATAATCGTAAAAATATCGATAAGAGATAAATATATCTTAACATGTTCAATCCATTAGAACGTGAACCGAAATAAAGTACATTGATGCCGAGCACTAACAAACACATCATTGCCTTAATATTTATTAAAACTATTATAATATATATTATTCCTTAAAATATTTCAAACTGTATTTGCTCTTGACACATTACAATAGAACTTACAATAAACCGAATTTTTAAAGTTTCTTGATTACATTTCATTAGAATATTTTTTTATTATATGTTCAATTCCGACTTTTTAAACAATTTAATTCATTGCATTTTTCATTGTTAATTGAGCACAGCTAACTTCTTAAATTATCATTAAAAACGTATTTCAACAAATAATGACATTATTGTAAATCAGTTTCAATTGAAATCCTAAGACTAAGTACAATATCACGATAAATACTTTAAAATAATCTTATACAATCTAATATGAAATATTGGACGGTTGGAATGCGATATGTGTTTTTATTTTATGAGCACCACACACAAATATTCTTCAATAAGCTTTAACGTTTATTTAAATCCCATACAATTTTCCCATCAAATTTGCTCGACAAAGAAACAGTGTTAGCAAATAGTTACGTTTTGTTTTTGCTTATTTTTTTTCAGTCTCAATTCCATCTTTATCGTCAACGACATTAAGGTGATATACCTTCGACGTAAATCCTAAAAATAGCTAAAGAATTAACATGAATTTAGAATACATTAATAAAATTTATCATCACAATAGACCTTTATTATTACGTATTATATGATAAATCGATTTTTTAATAAATTTATCTATGGCACCTGCATATTTTGAATCTGTTTAATACTGTTAATTTTAATAATATATTGTACTATGAGTAATTTTTTTTGTTTGTGTAAAATAGTAAATGGAAAATATTCGACGTTTTAAAGTGTAGATTATAATATAATTCTAATACTTAATAAGTACAACAACTAAAGCAAATAATAGTGGAAAATAGAATAACCTAAAAAACAATTGGAAAAAAATATTTCTACTCTTAACATTTTAGCATCCTGGAGATGTTTAGTAAAATCTATCGTAATTAAGGACGATTACATTCAAATTCATGTATTTGTTTATCAGCGACTAAGAAATTCATATAAAAATAAAAAAACCAAATTTCTTACAATTTCTTGAAACACTCGAAATTAAAAAAATAGCGTATATCAACATTGGAATACGGTTTTTTGTCACAATATGAATTAAATATATAAGTTGAGGTCCGCTTAAATAAAATCTAGATATAAAATAAAATAATAAAAGCACCTAGTTAAATGGCTGTATGAACGATCAACTGCTATTCAATCAATAGCGGAAGAAATATTCTTGTCATTCTTGTCACTATTCTAAGCGGACCTTAACGATACAAAACTCCAATAATTTTCTTAATTTGATATTAATTAGATTTTATTTAACGCTTTGAGTGCTTGCTGATAGTTGCCATAGCATTGTAATGGTGGCACTTCACTTGCGGTATCGTGTATCATATATTTTGCATTAATTGTCCGAACACGGCAATCTGTAGAAGACTTATTGGATTACTAGCTGCCCCTCTAAGCTTGAAAGAAAGATTTTCATACGCAATTATGTTTCCGAAAACCCAAGATGCTTAACTATATAAAATAAACCTCTGTTCCAAATTTCAACATTCTACAATAGTAGTTTTACACTTACAATGCACAGTGCATAGTGCGTTAGTCAGGATAAAAGATTTTGTAAACATAGATATTTGCTTATGTGCACAAACAGGACAAAATAAACTTGTTTTCTTCTACTTAACTGGCTTAAGTGGTCAAAAAAGTTAATTCAAATAAAGCAAATATATTAAGTAACCCGCACATAGTTTAGCTTACTAGGTTTATATCGCTGTTTTGATATTTTGGCACATTTAAATTATTTACAAGTTATGTTTACAAATTACATACCTATTACATATTGTGGTAGTAATATTTACTTATTTTAATATTTTTTTAATTGTTTTTAGTAGATTACTGGACGATTTAATTTCCAGTCCACTCGTCAAACTGCAATTGAATTACATGGGATATTTTTAAGCAAATAACAAAATAATTCGGGGCAGACATCTTGTACAATATAACATACGAAGTCAAGAACAATAACACGAATATGCTAAGCCAAGTACCGCCTTTAAGCACATGACAAATTTCAAAAACCCACAACATATAACATAAGATTAAAATATTTATTTATACTTTTTTAAACAAAAGAATGTGTAACAATTTTTCAACAAGTCAAAACTGGAATTAGCAGTCTTACAATATTTAGAAGTTTTTTATACTTAATATAAATAATATATTAAGGTTTATGACGCATCAAGATTTTTAAAAGAATACCTAACCAATAATTACTGTTATTAAAATGTACGTCTAATTCGTTTTCATTCATACACATGAATTACTCATCAGGTAAAAATGGAATGTATTGGCAATTCATTTGTCAAACGGAATAAGTTAAGTACATATATTAAACAATTGTGTTACACAAATTGTGTTGTACAAATACTTCTGAGTGTACACACTCAGAAGTATGTGTTACAACACATACTTGTTAAAGGAAAATGAAGCATCTCGCTTTTGGTTTCTTTCGAAACTTAAAAGTGAAATCAATAATTTTTTTTTTAAACATTACATTTTATAAGGCACATATTGTCACATTTCGATCACTGACACCTGAAATTACTTAGTAATTTCGGAGCACCTCACGCTTGTCTAACGGTACATATTGAAATTTACGACTAAGCATGTACTAAGGCTGATCAACAATTCTGTCATATAATTCTAAGAAAAAATAGTAAGAATATAATGTTAAATTTTGTATAGTCATGGTTTGTTTTATACGAATAAGTAACATTAAGAGTATAAGTAAATAGAATAATTTTAAAACAATACCTCCGATTGAAGTTGAATGTTGAATTAGTATCTTAAAGTTGAGTCGTTATTACCGATTTACGGTGAATTATTGTTATTTCTTTTTCCCCGATACCAGAAGGAGAACTTGGCTCCGATGTGACGAGCCACGGGGAAAGTGATGATATTGGTTGAGATTTAGGAATTACATCTTCCATTCGTTCGATGGGTTTAGGTGATGCCATCTTAGTTTGGGTGCGCGGTGGTTCAACAACAACAATTGAAACATATTGCGAATTATTTGGATTCGTTTCATTCAGTATCTTCGGTGATGGCGTAGAGGGTATCGATAGGTTAATATTAGAAGATTCGTTAATGATCTTAACTTCATTTTCGCGGGCTTTTAGAATATTATTGCATTTAAGTTGTCCTGGTGGAAGATTCTTTGTCGAAGGTAAATAACATTTACTTTGATTGTTTGGCACTTCATTATCACCTGAATCTAATTGGTCCTTTTTGACTTCATTCTTCGAATCGTCGTTGTTTAGTTTTTCTTTCACTAAACTCATCAAAAGATCATTAAGTGGATTAAACTCCGCCACAGGTGAGCAATTGCAAGATGGTTTATTAATAACAAGTTGGGTTAAGTTATTCTTCTTTTCCTCAATGCTATCCATCTTGAAAAGAACTTTGTTGCTGATTGCATCCTCTTTGGAAATGGTCATTTCTTCATGTGGTTCATCATTTAGAAGATTTTTAGTCGATGGTTCTCCTATTTCACTTGCTTTAAGATCAATTTCCACCAAAACGGATTTGTGCGATTTTGCACTACTTTTTCTCGATAGTGTATCTTGTCCATTTTCAATTGCAGCTGATTCTGCTGAAGTACTAGGTTCAGGTTGAGCAGAAGTTTCAGGTTTAACGGTTGTATTTTGTTTTTCGCGTTCCCTCAACACGTGGCTTTGTCTTCGAGCGAATCGTTGGCTGGGCCGCCGTTCAAACTGAACTGTACGACGAGCACGATTCTGTTGTGTTGTCTGATACTCTGTTTTGCCGGAGTATTGGAATCTCGATCCCATTCTAAAGAAGTTTTGTCGTGCAGAGGGTCCTTTGACTGGAGCACGTAAGCGGAAGAACGTGTGATGTTCTACAGCACATTTCCAAAGATGTTTACAAGCTTTTTCATTATGAAGTCGAAATACAAATGTATGTTCTTGTTCACGTCCTTGATCGTCGTCTTCAACAACGACTAAAGTCAACTTCTTTTTCTTAAAATCTAACTTGCTTATTTTGGGCCAGAAAAATAACCCAATCTTCTGTGGTCCCTCGAAAACCAGAATGCCTGTAGGTGTTAAACCTAAGTGATACTCACACCCATCTTTGCCTAACACGATGTGCATATCAACACCATACATTTCAAGCCACTTAGCCTTATTAAGATAGTTTACTTCTGCTTGAGCAGGTGTAAGACCCTTGTATTTTTTGTATTCCTCCAGTATTTCAATTTCCATTTCTTCAGTTTGATTGGGTACAAAACGAAATTCGGACACAGTAGCAGGTGTATGGACTAACTCATCAAAATCACCTAACTCTGATTGAAGAGCTAGTGCTGCTAATTCTACTGCTGTTGAATGTGGACATTCTAGTTTGCTTTCTAATATATCCCTTTTTAATTGCAAAAAGAATTGATATCTGGTTAGCTCTTCTCTTAAATTATTAGGTTCAGATGAATAAAATTTCACTTTAAGTCTCAAGGTGTACGGTGGACCTATCTTTACTTGCTTCTTTATAGTTTTCGTTGGATCCAACCAATGCTTTACATTGTTTGTATCAGTAAATTGCAAACCAAAATAATCCTTTTCAATTAAATCTAGGGAATAAAACACTTGTTCATAAAGATCCCCTGCACTAGCTTTTTTTGATAAATTAATAGATAAGTCTGTCTCATCAAGTAACATTACCTTGCATTGTATCAAGTTTTTGTTGTTTGAGGTTTTCTGATTTTGTTTGTTGCGTGTCTGGCTGGAAGATCTGCCTCTTCTGCTTAGAAATCGTAGCATTGTTGACTTTTGTTAAGCCTATGGAAAAGAAAAACAATTTTAACAATAAATGTCTAGTGACAGTAGTTATTTTTACTAGTTAATACCTTAATATTACTAACATTACATTAATACTTGTGATATAAAAACTATTAGGAATTTAAGACAATACTAAAGATGATTTAATGTTGATGATGTTACTTAAAGATTATTAGGCTTACAATTAATGCAATTCATTCTTAAGGGACATAAGTAAAGTATAATAATATAATAAAAATTAAAATACAAATGAATAAAACATAATATATAAATGCAATAGAAAACCCAGTCCCATAAATTATTATATCTCAATAGTATATATCATATTTCAACAAAACTCATTGTTATTTTATCAAACATGATGAACACTGCACATATCAATTTCAATTTAATTTATAATCACAAATAGTACATAACTATTTACTGATTATCATTACACCAGTTTTATAAAAAAATACATTCATTAAGGATGATACTTATATTCAATTCAGTTTAAGTTAAAATGGGTTAAACTTGTTTGCGCAAACTTATGCACTTTACCTTGATTTAATATTACGTTAGGAGGGATGGCTTGTGGCTATAGTTATACAGACAAATCACTATATGCACTCATTTATAATATAATTTAAAAAAAAATACAATAAACTTAATTTAGTAGAATACGTACCAAAATGGTAATGACAAAAAAATTGTCTGCAAGTCTCAGCTTTAAACAACAATCAATCAGCAACAGTATTAAGCCTCATCACTATTTTACTGTTACATTGGAATTCTAAATATACGGTACAAAACTTTATTAAATTGTAAATGTAGTAATTTGAGGAAATAATATCGGTATTGATAAAATTTTATAACGTGTTATTCTTGATACAATTTAGTAACTTAACTTGTAATCACAGATAAGTTAAATTTTAAGAGTACATTGACAATGTCATTAGTATACAAAAAAAAGTGATCAATGAGTGCTGCCAAATGCGAAAATATCTACCCCCGAACAATATTAATCTCAACTACAAAAAAAAAATTAAAAAATTTTTTAAAAAATATATTTTGTATTAATATACAATGTATAATAATTTATGTATACATATTTAAGCTATTAATGAAGTAATATATGAAAATACAATTTTGTTGAGAAAATAGGTTTGATTCAATAATACTAATTCTAGATCTACACAATTTTCGCTTGATTTTTGATAAAGAAAATAAAATAAAACATAAGGTAAAAACTACTTGTAGGTTACTCTAAATAAATTATATAGCCCCACGTGTAATAATGCTTTTAGATATTTATTATCGTTTATACTGCATTCTTATTTTATCTGTATATGTTTGACATTTTATTATCGTACGTTTTTCATTAAAAAAATCTCTGTAATTTGTAATGTAAGGTGTTTTAGGACAGCTGCACAATAAAAGCTAAAACTCTGTTATACTTAAATAGTAAGAAGTAATAAAGCTACAGATTTTTTTTAAATTTTGTAACTGTAAGTACTGCTATCTAAATCATATTATATACTAAAAAAATACCGTGAAATGATCATGAAACACAAAAGTAGGGTTATTTTCTGACAAGTCGACATTGGTAATGATCCCATGACCAGAAAACAACGTAAATTTAAACAAATGAATTAGCTTAAATTACCTGTCTCGTTTTATTTTATTAAAATATTTGTTCAAAAATATGGATACGTCGTTTTTAATGATATAGCATTTTGTAGCAGTATTTTAAATACAATATTTTTAAACAAATTTAAATCATGTATTTGAATAAAATAATTAAATTAACATATGAAGGTTTAACAAATTTGCCAGTTATTTTTTCAGTTCAGACCGAGTTTGTCAATTTAATATGAAAGATTCAAAAGTTTATTGGCCTGGCCTGGAGGTTGAAGAAATAGATTCTTAATATCATAGTAATCTAAAATTTTGTAAAATACTTTGAATGGTTTCATAATAATCTAAATGATACTTTGAATTGTAGAAATCTATAAAATGTAAATATATTATATTCACATATTATTTTAGATGCCAGTTGCTGATGAAATCCAGTCCTCATGGGCTGATGAAGTAGAGATTGATCAGGGAGCACTTCCACCACCATCAGAAGTTGTCGAAAATGGTTTAAAAATTGTTACCGAATATAAGTATGACAATGATAATAAAAAAGTAAAAATTGTCCGCACATACAAGATTGAAAAGCGTGTAGTTTCCAAGGTAATATAAGATTAAGTCAAATAATATAATTATTAAATAGGGATCTCAGATAAGAGCTAAGAATTAAGAAGTTTAAGAATATATTACTAATATAGAGTATTTTTTTTAATTTAATAAACTATTTATGCCATCAATTAATTATTTAATGTCTTTTGTTTTCATTTTTAAATAGAGTATTGCAAAACGTAAAACCTGGAATAAATTTGGTGATTCGGCAAATGATAAGCCTGGCCCAAATCCAGCTACTACAAATGTTTCTGAAGATGTTTTTATGCAATTTATTACAAGCAAAGAAGAAGCACAGCGTCCAGATGAAGGAGGTCTTGAAGCACTTAAGGTATAATATTTTAACAGAACTTAGTCTATTTGATGGTAATATCTTTATAACCAATTATATTTGAGGAGATATTATTGTACAAGTGTGTGTACAAACAAAGTTTTATTCTCTATTTTTAAGAAATTCAGCTTTTGTGATTTCTCAGCCACAGAAGTGTCAAATTTAAACACTGCCTACTTCCAAAATCCAAGCCACTAAGAATTTATTGACAGAACACCACAATAAATTGGTTTTAACCCAACACTTTGGGTGCTGCTACATATTAAGCCTTAGTATGTCTGTTTTCTGTAAATGTTTAGTTATTTAATAAAAGAATATTAATTCACTTGTTCTTCATTTTAGACAAGACCAAGTAAAGTTATTGTTAAATGTCGTACATGTCATGGTGAACATTGGACAACAAGCTGTCCATTCCAACATACAGAGATGGCTCAAGCTAAAGCTAATGAAGCTGCTAAAGCTGCAGGTAAGATCTGATCAGTTTTTAATCTATATTTTTGAATCCCATATCCAGTCCACTTACATATCATGACATTTTATATACAATATATTTTTAAAAGTTAATTTTTTTATATTTGAAATAGTAAGTAAATTGGTCACTTAGTGTTAAGTAGTTACCACACGCACAGCCCATATCGGCATAATTGAATTTTTCACATCATCAATGCACTGCTAACCTTAAGAACTAAGTTGTTGTCCTTTCTGTCTGTGTACTAACTCACACCATTAAAACCAGAACACAACAATAAAGCAGCAATATAATTAATCCTTGGGGATCTTAGTTTATTATAAAATCCTCATTTTATATCCACAAAGTGAAGTGGCTCCATTTCCTGGCCCTGTAGTCATATAAATTGTATATGTACCAAATTTATGTCTTAATTATATTTTGGATTCTTAAAAATATTTTTATTAATTTACAGAAGCGAAAGCAGCCTCGTCCTCTAACAAATATGTTGCACCAAACTCACGAGATGGCACTGTCCGTACTACTGGTCGGGAGCCTCCGAGTGCTAGGCGTGATGACTTGACAGCTATCCGTATCTCGAACCTTAGTAACTTCGCAATTGAAGCTGATCTGGATGATCTGGTTAAAGGATTTGGACCAGTTCACAAGTTGTACCTTGCTAAGGAGAAGGTATTTTTATTATTAAGAATAATAAAGAAATAGTATTATGAAGAATAATAAAGAAAGTATTTTTATTATTAAGAATAATAAAAATATAGAATTAATTTAAATTTTACCATGACTAATAATTATTTGCAATAAGTAAACACAATTTCAATTTCTCAATAACACCATATCATAATAGATGTTAATTCTTAATTTGTTTGTTTTTTCAGAGCACTGGCCAATGTAAAGGATTTGCTTATGTACATTTCAAGTTTCGAGCGGATGCTGCTAAAGCTATTCAAACTTTGAATGGATATGGTTATGATCATTTAATTTTGAATGTTGAGTGGTCCAAGCCACCTCAAAATAACTAATGATTTGTATATTACATAAATCAACTTTGTCACACATTACAGATTTTTAAATAAATTGAGTTTATCAATGTACACTATTTTCTTTTATGTAAAAGACATGATGATGATGAATCGAAAATATCTATAACCTATTCCAACCACAAGAGGAGTAAACCCAAATAAACAACTTTCAAATTGACGCGAACTCATTGGTCGAGATCT
This sequence comes from Nymphalis urticae, assembly GCA_905147175.2. Taxonomy (NCBI): domain Eukaryota; kingdom Metazoa; phylum Arthropoda; class Insecta; order Lepidoptera; family Nymphalidae; genus Nymphalis; species Nymphalis urticae. Next base: position 7,578,642 of record LR989987.1, on the reverse strand, counting down.
TGAATAATCTATGATATTCACTATGAATTCGCGAAATAATGGCATTTTTAATGTCCCCAAAGTTGTAGTCGGATTATCGAATGATTTGCAGTTCAAAATTTAGTTGCATAAAATATTAATTCACATTTGTAATAATTATTGAAAATGTATACTTTTAAAAACTTAACTTCTATTAAATTTATACACAAATAAAATCCTAAATCTGGATTACAGGGTGGAACCCGAGCGAACCCGAATTCGTGTTAAGGTTGTTTTCGTAATAGAGATAGCGGTATACGGTGCGATTACATTCGCCGTCGAAACGTAATCCTAGGAACTCATTTTCGTCGGCAAGTTATGCCGGCTGCGCAAGAGCGAGTGCATACATGGAGCTCTCATTTCGTCTTGCCACCTCGCGTAAAAAGGTCTCGTTATCTCACGAGGAAAAAGAGGTAGTGTTTTTAACTGCCTCGTTTGTGTAATAGCTACATGTAAGACCCAGAGGTCCTGGGTTCAAATCCCGGCTTGGGCCAATAAAAAGTTAAGGAGTTTTTCTGCCGAAAAATCTCAGTAGCAGCTCGGAGTCTGGAAGTTGGAAGTGTGTACACTCCAGTTCCTCGGAAAGCATGTAACCAGGTCCTGCGCCGGAACTCCTTTCGGTCGTATCGGATTGCCGTCCTATCGGATTTTGAGAGTTAGGGAATAGAGTGCACCTGTTTTTGCGCACACTTGTCCACTATAATATCTCTTGCGCAGTTGGCTAATCTCTCTTGAGATTGGCAGCCGAGGCCGAAATCGGTCTTGAGGACATTATCAGTGTTTCACTGTGTGGGGCAATATCCAAGACCATTGTGACGGCTACGATGAACGGTGGCTGAAGTTAAACTAATAATGGTAACTCTTGGCAAATGTTCTGCCAAGAGCTCGTGACTTTGATGTGCACCCATTAAGCAAATAGGTACTAAGATACTAGCATCATCATAGTCATTCTATTCAGGCCATGCATAGGTCACCTGATTCTGATTGGTATAGATACAAGCTTTAGATGTGCTGGCCTGTATGACCAGCGACAGCCTATATAGTAAATGTCCCACTGCTGCTTATCTCTATTTGAGGAAAAGGTTAGGAACAATTCCTGGCTCCAATACAAATGGGATATATACATATGTGAAAGATTTTTCATCTGAAACATGCAGGTTTCCTCTTAATGTTTTTTTGAGGTGAATTCTAAACACAAATTACATGAATAATCAGTGGGGCTTTTTTTTTACTCGTAATTTTATTTTCAATGATAAAATGATTTTTTATTCTGTTTGGGATGGCAAGTCTCAAAAAGTAAAAAAAAAATCACTTCTTTACCTGCTCTGATAAATAATATTATCTTGATGGGCTCATTCATTTGACTCATTCATTCATTTGAATACAAGTCAAAAAAAGGTTATTCTGTTATACTGACTTTTAATTATGCATGAAGAGTAAAACAAACAACTAAAGGGAATAATTTAATAAAGCAGTTAAATACACAAAATCACAATATTTTAAAACAATATATCCCACAAACATCCTTCATTATTACATTTGGTTTAGACTAATTTAACAATAAGGTTTCTATTAGCTAAAATAGCATATACATTTATTTTAAAATTATTCACAATTGCTGTAAATTTACTTAATTTAGATCTAAAGTAATACTTCTTATATCAAGAATAATTTAGTGGAAACTCCAATTTAGCTGTTAACTAAACAAATGATATATTTTAAATGAGCCAGATATTGTATTCATATTTAGATATCAATGTCATATTTTTCATCATCACTGTTAGGACTATAAGTGTCATCAGGCAGACGAACTTCCCCACAAAACATAAGCTCAACATAATTAAAATAATCTATAGCAATATTTGTAAGCATTGCCCCAGTTGTTACACCAAGAATTGTACCAAGAACTGGTTTTTGACCAATTGAGCTTCTTAATATGGCCCATAAGAAAATGGAACCAAGTGGCCATAGACAACCCCCCAAGAAAGCCCATGAAAATCTTCTTGCAGGGGCAGCTGCAGCAATGTGAGGACGTGCCCACAGCCAAAGTCCTGCACCACCTCCAGCAGAGAGAAATAAAACATCAGTTATATCTCGCCGAGGAAATAACCTGAAATATATTATACAAATTAAAAATATGGCCAAAACAATTTAACACTATATATTTCTAATTTATATTATATTACATTATTTTTTAAATATTCTACAACAAAATCTAAATCTTTATTCAATCAGATAATTATTGCTTCTTATTTGTCCTATATCTACCACTGATTTGTACAGAAATAAGAGCCGGTGAAAGTAACTAAGATTTTTTTATTCTGTCTTTCAAGAATAATTATAATGATGCAAGAATATATTAAATTATATATGTAATAATATTAAAGACTGACTTATGAGCTAAATTATACATACCTTACCATGAGATGAGGGTTCATTACACCTATTGATAAAGTTGTGTAACTAACAAGACCTTGTATAGGTAAATAATAAAATAATACATTTTCTTTTGTTAGTGGTGGTACTCTCGCTTGATTTATTGATTTATTCACTGTTTCCACAGTTTTCGAAAATGTTACCGGTAAGGCAGTAACTTGTCGTTTTAGGTTGTGATAAATTCTTTCTATAATTTCCATCTTTCTCTAATGGTTATGTAGCTCAATATAATTAAACTTGAGTCGAGTGTAGCGACGTTACGTTGCTAAGCATTATTTGGCAAGTGTATGTTTGTGACGTTATTTAAAGTACGAATTAACTATCACCATTATACATTGATTCATTCAAGAATAATTTAATTTCGCAAGATCAGTTTTGATGTCTGACATTGACAATTAAGTGGTCGATATAATCAATCATGTCAAGACTTTTGACTTTAGTATCAGATTCGGAAATCAACCAACGCTTTTTAACTTTTAGTACCTACCTAGTTCATTAATTTATATATAATTTAGTATAATGCGTATTGGTAAAAAAAGACATTATATATAGCGACATTATATAGAAATGCTTTAAACATGGATATAATTTTTATTTTATTTTACATATTTTATAATTAAACTCACTATTAAAATCATATAGAGTAATTAGATAATGTATATTGTATACATAAATTAATTATTTAATGGGATTTATTTGGACTTGCTTTGGCAATTAGATTTGCATAAGTAACTTGCTCAGTTATGCAAAGTAAATAAAATAAATTATTTATATTATGATATAAAGTTAATTTGTAATAAATATTAAAATTCAATTTCATTTATATACGAACTTTTAAAAATTACTTCTCATTCAGATGCAAAAAGCTGAAAAAGTATCTATCGAAATCATTGATATTAAACACGTTAAAAGAAACAGCTTTTCACTCATCATCATTAAACGATTCAAAATTTGAAACCGAATAATCTCATATCATGTGTCATCTATTATATACGTGACAATGGCAGAATATTTTGCGCTCAAATAGCGTAAATACATGCCAGAAAAGAGAAAAAAAAAGAAACAGCTGTAGTTAAATTGCATATAAAACAATTCTCGTGTGTGCCGGTTTGTATATGAATATGTTTTTCCATTAGTGATTGTTGAATTTGTCATATCTAGACAAATATTCCACTGTACTCGTTATCGAATTGATACTTCGATCACTAATAAGAACGAAGTTTTTATTAGTGATCGAAGAATTGATATTATGTTTCTTTAGGTCCTGTCTGGTGTGTGGGGTATTACTGTTCAATTTGTTTCTTTTCAATGAAGTCGTAATATATAATTTCCATAAAACGATAGAAAAAGACAATCAAGTATGGGGGATGATATTATACACAATAATAAAACATTGTAAAAACAAAAACATATTTATTTTGTATTAATTTTCTATGTTTAACTTATAGGTGACGATATCACATTTGCACTTTACAATTTGTGTATAGTAATTAGTATGGTCACTCGAAATAAAAATTAATTTCTGGCATAATAAATACATAAGTAGAAGTAATTGATTTTATTATTTATTATGTTAATTTTAATATCTTTAATATGATAAACTTATGAGATCTTTTAATTAAAACAAGATATTTTAGGCAGGAGGTGTTTGTATCTTAGTACCTGTCCGGTATAAGTGATATAAACATACAGGCACGCGACCCCGCCTTCCCCGAGCTACTTATGCTACACCCTGTGTCTTCCGTGGCATAAGTATCCTTATACCTTGAATTCCCACCAAATTCCCTCAACATTCCTCTATCCTGAACTGGTTCCCTACTTTTTGTTGGGGAGGTCAGACGGCAGTCGCTCCTTATAAAACCAGTACCCGCCATTTACCATGGAAAAGGAAAAGAATAGAATTTTAGGTACAATGACTAGGGCGTCGCCGCAAAACGACGCGCAGGCACATCGCCCTAAACCTGTGACAAGTGGGAAAGGGCTACCGTGTCAAGTACGGGCACGGCTAAAGAAGCAAGTACCTAAAAAGAAGCTCCGCTTTGCCACCTGGAACATCGGCTTTCTCACAGGTCGCTCCCTTGAACTGGCTGACGTACTGGCGAAGCGCAGGGTTCACGTTGCATTCTTGCAAGAAACTCGTTGGAAGGGCAACAAGTCCCGTGATATTGGACTGGGTTACAAGTTGATCTACTCCGGCTCCCCTCAGGGAAGAACGGTGTGGCCGTAGTACTATCTGAGGAACTCCAGAACGGTATTCTAGAAGTCGATAGACTGAGCGACCGACTTCTCCGGGTGAAGCTACTGATAGAAGGAGTAATTACTCATCTTATCAGCGCCTACACTCCACAGGTCGGTTGCTCTGAATCGGCGAAAGAAGCCTTCTGGAATGACTTGGAAGACATGCTCCGCTGCATTCCGAACACCGAGAGCATCGTGATTGGTGGAGATTTGAACGGCCATGTTGGTGAGGAGTCACGTGAATATGGACGTGTACATGGCGGCTTCGGCTATGGTCGTGAGAATGCAGAGGGGGAGTCAATTCTCAGCACCTGCTTATTATCAGACCTTGCCATTGTTAACACTTTCTTCCAAAAGAAACCCGAGCACCTTATCACCTATAAAAGTGGGCAGCACTCCACCCAGATCGACTACTTGCTCATAAGAAGAAGCCAAATTGGTAGAGTGACTAACTGCAAAGTAATTCCTGGGGAATGCCTCACAACACAACACCGCATCCTTGTCATGGACATGCTGGTAGTACCAAGTAAAAAAGTGCCTGAACGAAGCAGACCTAAAACTAAATGGTGGCTGTTGAATGGACCAAAACAAGATGAATTCTGTAAAGTCGTAGCTAGCTCCAAGTTAAGCACAGACACAGAGGAATCAGTCGATAGTCAATGGTCTAGGATCCAGTCAACAGTGAACACCATTGGAAAACAGGTGCTTGGCACTTCGAAGGGAGGCCGCGTCATCGACAAGGAGACGTGGTGGTGGAACGACTCAGTACAGGAGGCAGTTCGAGAGAAAAAGACACAGTTTAAGAAGTGGCAAGAGACCAAATCTCCTGAAGACCGGGACGCGTATAAAGCAGTTAAATGTGCCACCAAACGAACAGTAATTGAATTGAGTATCATTACTCGAGTATATAAAGGCAAAGGTAGTGTACAGGACTGCGAAAGCTACCGCGGTATTAAGGTTATGTGCCACACCATGAAACTCTTCGAACGCGTAATCGATTCAAGGCTTCGGCAAGAATGTACCGTCTCGGAATGTCAGTATGGGTTTCGCCCAGGCTGTGGAACCATAGACCCCATCTTCGCCCTAAGAATACTAACCGAGGCCCATAGAGAAAAGAAGAAGCCGCTGTACATGGCGTTTCTAGACCTGCAGAAGGCATTTGACTGCGTCCCACGCCAAATAATCTGGTGAGCTTTGAAGATGAAGAATGTGCCACAAATCTATATTGACATTATCCGAGACATGTACCATCATTCGGAATCAATAGTAAAGACCGCCGTTGGCGACACACACCCTTTCCCGATCACAGTTGGTGTCCACCACCACCAGGCTCGGCCCTGAGTCCTTTTCTGTTCAGTGTAGTGCTTGACGTTGTCACAGCGAAAGCCCATGAGCCGTCTCCCTGGCTCATGATGTATGCTGATGACATTGCACTGGTAGATGAGGACAAGCAGGTATTGGAGCAAAAGGTGGACCAGTGGAAGGGTGTGCTAGCGAGGGGTATTCTGATGCTAAATGTTGCGAAGACCGAGTATATGGCCTGTGGCAGTACGGACCCCGAACCCATAAAGATAGGCGGAGAATCCGTTATCAAGACGGAAAAGTTTAAATACCTCGGGTCCGTACTGCACGAGTCTGGTACTATCGACCACGACGTCAGAGCTCGAATAAACGCAGCTTGGGCGAAATGGCGGGAAGTCACCGGGGTAATATGTGATCGCAGGATACCGGTGAAATTAAAGGGCCTTGTGTACAAGTGCATCATCCGACGAGTCTTATTGTACGGCAGCGAGACGTGGCCAGCTCTCGCGAGACATGTTCAGCAACTTCACGTCGCGGAAATAAAGATGCTGCGGTGGATGTGTGGCGTTACGCGACTAGATCGTATTCATAACGAGCACATCCGTGGTAGCCTTGGCGTTTGCGATGTAGCGGATAAGTTGCAGGAAAGCCGTCTCCGTTGGTTTGGCCACATTAGCCGCAGACCGCCAGACTATGTTGGGAACCGATGCCTGGACTTTGTTGTCGAAGGCCCTAGATCCCGCGGCAGGCCCAAGAAGCGCTGGCTCGATGTTGTGAGGGACGATATGAGAGAGCACGATCTCACTAAAGACGACGCTTTCGATCGGGCAAAGTGGAGGCAAAGATGTAGGAAAGCGGACCCTGGCAGTACTAGGCCGGGAAAACGCTAGGAAGAAGAAGAAGAAGATCATATATTGTTAAGTCGATGACAGTCGTTTAGTTCTCTTTTTTTATATAAGTGCGGGAAAACTATTTTTTTAACTTTATTACCAAACAACACCAATGACGTTCTGAAACCGATTATATTTTATTAAATCAAATACAATATAGAAATATGTCATTATTAAATATATTAAGTGAAGTGCATTAATAAGTATTTCTAACAAATAGAAACACAAAAATATTAGTTTTCAGTTTTATATAGCCACTTCATAGTTGAAATAAATTTCATTTAAATAGTGTACAACATACATTGTATTTTTTTTTCAAAACATTTAAGACTTGGGTAGGTTAGAAAATTATTGAGATTGTTTCTCTTGTATTGTCTCACTTTTTAGAATGGCTCTTTAAGACTTGTATTGGAAGCAGTTAAATAAATTAAAAAGAAACAATACTTAGCTGTCAGCCGCTGTCAATATTTAAAATTTTCAATAAAATATTTTTTTTTATTTCGATAGTGTTTTGTTTAACATAATGATTTTTGTTTTTATATCATTATAATTAAAATGTTATGTAAATAAATATAGATTTATACGAAATTGTACTTTTTGCTATTTTTAGCTGTATTTGATAAAAATGATTACTTTAAGATTTAAATGTTTTACTTCTGCAGTTCTTAGAAAAACAAAACTTAACATCAACAATTATTTAAAAAGGACTCGAGATTATTCATGTCTCCTTGGAATAGAAACGTCCTGCGATGATACCGGTTGTGCTATAATCAGCGATAGTGGCAAAGTAATAGGGGAAACTCTTCAATCTCAAAATTTAATGCATCTTCGTAATGGTGGAATTATTCCTGATGTTGCCCAAGATCTACATAGAAAACACATAGAACCAACTGTGGATAAAACTTTACAGGCAGCTAACATAAGTATGTCAGATATTAGTGCTATCGCTGTGACATTACAACCTGGTCTGCCATTAAGTCTTGCTATAGGTATGAAATATGCAAAGCATTTGGCTAGAAAATTTAATAAGCCCATCATACCAATTCACCACATGGAGGCCCATGCATTAGTTGTGCGAATGGAGCATGATGTCTCATTTCCATTTTTAACATTGCTCATATCAGGTGGGCATTGTTTACTTGCAGTTGCACAAGATGTGAACAAATTTTTGTTACTAGGAGAGAGTATGGATTGTGCTCCTGGTGAGATTTTTGATAAAATTGCAAGAAGAATGAAATTAAGAAATGTACCTGAATATTCACAAATGTGTGGTGGACAAGCAGTGGAAGTGGCTGCTTCAAAAGCAACAAATCCACACATGTTTAAATTACCACTTCCGTTAGCAGAATATAAAGATTGTAATTTTAGCTTTAATGGACTAAAAACATCCGTGATGTATCAACTTTTTAAAAAGGAAAAAGTTCACAATGTCAATGCTGACAAATTGATTCCAGAAGTGAATGACTTATGTGCGGCAACATTAATGGCTGTTTCTAGACATTTAATACATAGGACTCAGAGGGCTATAGAATTTTGCAGTAAAAATAATTTAATACCAAATAATAAAAAACAGCTTGTAGTATCTGGAGGTGTAGCATGCAATAAGTATATCTTTAACTCTCTTACAATATTGTGTAATGAATTAGATTATGCCATTTTTAGACCAGCACCAAAGTTATGCACTGATAATGGAGTTATGATAGCATGGAATGGCTTGGAAAAGTGGCGGAGAAATATTGATATCGTCACTGATCTTGAGACTTTAGATATAAAAGCCCAAAGTCCATTGGGTGTAAGTCTTGTCAACAAAGTTATTGAAGCAAGAATACCAATGAAATTGTTAAAAATTAAAGTTAAGTTATAATATATTGTTAAATAAATAAAGTGGTAACAACAAATGTGTATTCCTCATACCCCTAACAATATTTAATAAAGTCATCATCAAAATACTATAAAACTTATTGTTGGGAGAATCCTATGAATTTTATTTATTGGAAACAAATATTTGATTATAAATTATTTATTGTGGTTGTTGTTAAATTTATTAATATAAAGAATTTTATAATTGCATGTAAGGTTTTGCTGGTGGTAGGGCTTTGTTCAAGCTTGTCTGGGTAGGTACCACCCACTCATTAGATATTATACCCCAAAACAGCAGTACTTGGTATTGTTGCCAATGTAATTACAGGCACAAGGGACATAACATCTTAGTTTCCAAGGTTGGTGGCGCATTGGCGATGTAGGCGAGGGTTAACATTTCTTACAATGCCAATACCTATGGATTTTGATGACAACTTACCATCAGGTGGCCCATATGCTTGTCAACCTTCCTATACAATAAAAAAAAGGATTCTTAGCTTTAAAAAACTTTGAAAATAACCCAAAATCTAGTTAAATATATTAAGATGCTATTAAACAAATAACAAAAAGTATTCCTATAAAAATAAACGGCGTACATACAAGTATTATTTTTATGAATACAAAATAACGGTATAATATACGGAATTTATACCTGGAACCACCAAAATGTTCCATACAAGTTTTTATGAATACTTTTTAATATGCACATATTTCTGATTTGTTTACGAAGGTATTTTGTAACCTGAAGCTCGTCAGTGATGTGAAACGATTCGAAAGACAAGATTGTGTTATTTGTTATTTTTGTTGTCTGTATATTCAAAAATTAAAATGTTAAGAACGTTACTAAAAAAAAAAATTATAAAAACAGTGAATTGCATTAAATTTACTGAAACTAAAATTGCCAAAGGCGATAGTACTGACAAGAAAAACAGTCACTTATTGAACTTTGAGGATATTTCAGGTCCTAAAAGTTACCCTATTATTGGCACATTATACAAGTATTTGCCTTACTTAGGTAAGTAATATTAGCACATTAAATGTATAGAAAGAATAAGATATATATTGAACAAATAACCTGTAATAAGCCAAATTGAGCTGTTAATATATCATAATACAATATAATGATGAATAAACATTAATTGAGATGGTCTTTTTACTAATATCAAATATCAATGCGTAAAGTTACCAGTGTATGAAAAGTACTCCTGGCGCAACAGATATTACGGGTTGCAAGTGTCAAAGTAAATATGAGATGAAATAAAGTAAATCTTTGTTATAGGTTTTTTTAAATTAAGTTGGATTTTACAATAATTATTTTAAATATAAAACTTGGTACTTATTACTATTAATCAAAACTCTTAATTCTATATATATTTTTAGTAATATTATTGTTTTGCCTTTGCACTTCGACTTGTGGTTTCTAATTTCTAAAGTAATCAACCACCTTAAAATACGTAAATACCTTAAAATACATTTTAATCATCTTATATGGTTATACCGTATCCGTGGTATCTTTCGTAAAACAATCTTTGAAATATGACAAAGGCAAGCGCCTTAATTTTAATTGTAACTTACATCCTTCAACTTTTTCTATACTCATTACATACTAATATAATAACTGCCTCAGTAACTTTGTCTATTAGGCCTTATTCTTATACCACTGAACTGATTTTGATGAAATTTGTTATTAAGCAAATTTAAATTTTAATTGAAAGACGTAGGCTACAGACGCTATGGGTAGTGGTTTTAAATAAAAATGAGATGTTAAAAGTTTGTTCACTTTAATTCGTGTCTATTATTTAGATTACGACTAGATAATAAATAGAATTAGTGTTTTATAGATATCTAATTTTTTTTCAAAAATCGAGAAATATTAATTGTATTTGTTTAAATCGTTTGAATTCGGGAAAAATGTTTTTCAAACTATAAGCACAGGCGTCTTTACGTATAGTGCCGGTTGTGCGGTGCACACGGGCGCAGCGGTGTTAGGGGCGCCGGCGGCGGGCCTCATATTTTTGTATATGAGATCGAAATTAGAATGAAGAAATTTGACAGATGTGGGAAACTTTATTGACGGGAATCACCTTCATTTAAAATTGAACCGTTTGCACCTGGATCTCCGTTCACTGTTGTAAATATAAGGTTTTTGATAAACACCCTTTAAAGGAATTGTAAAAAAATATTACTCACTTTCTATACAAAATTACCGATCAGCTGATCGAGTTAGTGTGAAAGTCGTTTTTTTTTTACAATTTCCATTTCTTAACATTGACCTATAACATTTGGTTGATAACATTTGTACCTATTCTATTTTGACAGCGCGTTTACTAGAGGGCCCTAATGATTACACATGGGCGCTATATGGGCTAGAGACGCCTCTGACTTATCTATATTATCTTATTGATTAAGCAATGTTGGCTGTTTAAATATTATAGCTCATTTGGCGCATTCAACTTCAATATCTTTGAATTTTAATAGTCCTTTGTTTTGTAAGCAATATACCGGATATAATAGTGGATTAATACAGTTTTATCACTTACCCCGAAGCCTGCAGCTATCTCTGAAGTGCTTTGTGATGGATCCGCTTCCACAATAGCCTTTTATTCTTCATTTTCCACTTTGGTCTCCGGCAGTCCACGGGGTTGCTTCTGAAGGTCGAAATTTACAGAACGAAAATGTTGAAACCAAAAACGTACCGTGCTTTCTTTTGCGATACCAGCGCCGTACACATCATTAATCCTTCGAGCCGTTTCTGCAGCACTGGTGCCACGGTAGAACTCGTACTCGTAAATATACCGATATTTCATGTTTTCCATTGTGCGGTAATAAGCGACGCCAAAGAAAAAAATAATGAGGAAAAAACAAAGTTTAACAGTCATTAAACTGTTTTCAAAACTCAAATGAACCAGCTAAATGAATTTATGAATTTGAATTTGAAATTGTTAACCAAAGTGGAGATATTTCAGGTCAAAGTGGTCAGTGCGACAAAACGCTAATTTCATATGTAAGGACCTAATACTATCAAAAATGCGAAAGTATTTCTATCAGTCAGTCTGTCTATTAGGCTTTTTTGATTTTGATTAGAACCGAATTTGATGAAATTTGATATGACCCCAATAAAGATTTTACACTAAAACGAAACACTTTTTATACCTAATACTTGCCCTCTCCTAAAACGCGGGTGAAGCCACTGGCGAAAGTTAGTTTTCTATATAAATATTAAAATCGATCGATGCATTGTCTGTCTCATACGGTTTTACCAGACTCTAGTTATGTTTATAGGCGACTACGATGCGGAGGCACTAGATAATATTGCATGGCTCAATTGGCGTAGATACGGAGGGCTAGTAAAGGAAGTTCCTGGTGTAAAATTGCTAAATGTTTACGAACCTGAACTAATAGAAACGGTATTTCGTCAAAAAGAACAATATCCAGCCCGAAGGAGCCACGTTGCAATGCTACATTATCGTCTCAGCAAACCAGAAATATACAATACTGGCGGGCTTCTTTCCACGTAATATCAAAGACATATTATTTAAATGTTTTATAAACAACTGTATTTTATATTTCTGCACGAAGAAGAAACCTATTGCTATTTAATTATGTATAATATTTCAGTAATGGTCCAGAATGGTGGCGAATTCGTAGTTCATTTCAGAAAAATTTTTCAAGTCCTCAAAACGCTAAACAGTATGTACATGATGTTGATAAGATTGCGAGGAAATTTGTGAAATGGGTTAAGGAATGCAGAACTTTTTCTAATAATGATTTCTTGCCTTACTTAAATCGCTTGAACTTGGAAGGTATAAAACATTTTTTTTAAATGTAAAGTAAATCTTATTTTAAAAGTTCTTAGGAAGTGATATTTGTCGTACGCTTAAATTCGCATATATTGGTCACATAGGCTAAATATGTATAGGTATCTTCTGAAAGATTCTTTTATCGTATGTAGTGAGACAATTAGAATTATTTGCATCTTATGATATTGCTATCTGTCAGCAGCGCATTGGAAATATAGGTAATTGTTCTCACAATGCTTAATACCTAAGGGTAGGGTTAGAGTTAGTTAATTCTAGTCAGTTTCCAAGTATAAAGAACACAAATAACTCCCTTTTCACCTAATACACCATGTATTAGGTGTATTAGTCTTTTAATAGTAACTCAGCTAGCTTCTCACATTGGTTTGGTTTTTGGAACCATATAGGTACTAGTTAAAACTAAAATATGCTTAAAAACTCAATATTATGTTTTCAGTGATTGGTGTTGTTGCTTTTAATGAGCATTTTGAAAGTTTTTCCCCGAATGAACAACATCCAGAGTCACGTAGCAGTAAAATTATTCAATCAGCTTTTAGTTCTAACAGCGGTATCATGAAACTCGATAAGGGAATATTGTGGAGATATTTTAGAACACCATTGTATAGGAAACTCGCAGAATCTCAAGAATATTTAGAAAAGTAAGATTTTTATTTAAATTTAAATATAAAAATAAGAAACTTTATCATATCATATATATATATAATTTTACTTTACGTAAATCTTTGATCCAAACAGGATTTCTATGGATATATTGCTAAACAGAATACATTTTTACCAAAAAGAAAAGGATGATGATGACAAATCGTTGTTGGCTTCTTTTCTTGAACAACCTAACGTCGATATAAAGGACATTACAGGAGTTATGGTGGATATTTTAATGGCAGCCATAGACACGGTAAGTTTTTTCCACAAATAAAAAAGTGAATATTCAATCAATTTGTATTTGACTTATTTATTGCAAAGTTTGACTAAAAAATAATTATTTATATATTAGACACAGTTAAATTCGTATAACTATTGTACTAGTATTGATGTGAGAGACTTATAAATTTCCGATTGAATACAGTTTATTAGCAAAATTTTAGAGATTCAATATGATGTTACAGGCAATCGGATATTTATAAGACATGTCTAATAGGTATAATTAATAATTCTAGACGATAAAGACGACTTCAAGGCGATAAAATTGCTAGCATTATTATTATTACCACGTTGAGAATCGCTTACAGATTTTTTATGAGTTGTCAATACTAACTACATTTCTTGCAATTTTTTTTATATTTATGTCATAACGACAGGCATATTAGTAAATAAAATGTATTCTAAGTCTTCTAAGCTACCAAAAGACTACATTATCAGGGAGTGTCATAGGCTATATTTTATTTAAAAAAAATAGAGATCCCAACGAGATTGCAATAATGTATAGGTATCAATTTTTTCCATATAAAAGTGAAAAAAATTGGCGTGAAAAGGATAATCGTTAACCCGGGTGAAGTCGAGGTGGGCAGCTAGTCGTTTATTTTCATCGATTTTTCAACAAAGTTGCGTCTCAAATAAAATTCTAAAAAATATAATATAAAATGTGAAATTACAAAAGTTTGTACAATTCCCTTATTTGCTTATGTTTATTGTTTAGATTTAATACATTTTGATTTTTTTATTTTATAGACTTCGTATACAACAAGTTTTGCTTTATATCATTTAGCACGAAATCAAGACAGTCAGAATAAACTATTCGAGGAATTGATATCGCTAATGCCTGAAAAAGATGCAGAAGTTACATCCGATATATTATCGAAAGCTGTGTATCTTAGGAGTTGTGTTAAAGAAAGTCTAAGGTTGAATCCCGTTTCAATTGGAGTTGGACGAGTGTTACAAAATGATATTATATTAAAAGGATATTTGATTCCTAAGGATGTGAGTTTTATTCATAAAACTGTTATCTATTTTTTATTATATATTTTTATTATCTTATAAAAAGATAAAATACTTGTTTGATATTAGTTAAATAGGAAGTTCATCAAAAGTTTGTTATAATCTACTCATTGCTTTTCAAAGTTGACACTTTTAATGGCTAAGTGAAGTATTTAAAATATTTTTATTTTCCAGACGGTGGTAGTGATGCAGAATATGGTCGCATCCCGTCTACCTCAATATCTTCGAGATCCCTTGCGTTTCAAGCCGGAGCGCTGGATTCGAGGCTCTGACCACTACGAAAATATACATCCATTCTTAAGCCTCCCTTTTGGGTTTGGACCGCGGTCGTGCATAGCACGGAGGCTTGCGGAACAAAATATCAGCATTACTTTGATACGGGTAATAGAAAAAGGACTTATAATATTATTTATTTTCAATTTTATTTTTAGATTGGGAACAGTTTTTGTGGTGATAAAGATAAGGTAGCAAATAGCAAAGCATTGCCTTCACATTTCATCGTCTTAAAGCGTTAAACTTCAATTGGTTAAGTCTATTTATGTTTGTTGCAGTTGATTCGAGAATTTAAAATAAAGTGGATGGGAGGTGATCTCGGTGTCCGAACTCTATTGATTAATAAGCCCGATAAGCCGATATCATTATCATTTACTTCTAGAAGTATATAAAGATATTATATGTTATTACAATAATGTATTAAAATATAATATAAACAACGTTCAAATATACGATGTTTTTTTATTTATTTTAGACGAGGGCGGGTAAATTGTTTAACGCGTTTATAAAGTTTAGTTTAACCCATTCGAAATAGGGACGGGACGTTATCGTCTTATACATATAGTCTATTTCATAAAAAAAGAAGTAGAGAATAGAGATACATAAACCTTAGATTTACATATTCCATGCGGTTTTCAAATAGCTCTGCCATAGCCCATATTAGGTACTACAAACATCGTTCTTGATTAATATATATTTAATTATAATACAACACTATTCCACCTTTTGTCGACTTTAATTTTACTTCTAAAGTTCCGACAATAAGTAAGCCGATATCCAAAACGTCATCAGAGTCCATAATACCATAGCTTATTCAAGATCGCGACCAATCACATCATGTCAATTTAATGTCAAAGTTGTTTTTTTCTCTTTATTCCTCAGTGGTTGGAATAAGTTTATGTCTGTAGTTTGCGGCATATTTTATTATTTTCTTAATCATATACATTTTTGGAAATCTTCAATTTATATATACATTATTTGTAAATGATAGTTTTTTTTCAATTCATATTTTTGACATATGTCAACCCGCTTAATTTTGACTGTATTATAATTTTTTTTTGTTAAGAATTACGGGTACCTAAAATATTAATTATCAATATATGAGGTCAATTACTTTTTAATTTTATTGTATCTGTATTATAGTTACTTTGTGGATGACAAAAAAAGCTCGTTATTGTGTGACTATTCGCTCTGGCGCAGGAAACCTCTCGACTGTCCGGGAGGCGTATGCCACGTATGGCGTATGGCATTTATTAATTACAATATACTACAGTATCTAAGCCACATTTTTACGTCAAGAGGTAATACATATTCAGGTCACATACGGTTTTCACATATTTTCATACACCATACCTGATTTTTTTTAATTAATCATTGTTAATAATTTTTTTCATTGTTAATAATATACGTAAGTCGGACTTCATTGCAGGCAAGCGCGCCTGAATTTGAAATTGTATCTCATACATATTTTACCAGCTGTTGCACACTCGCCTCGCGAGGCGTTAATTTAAATAAAGCCTTACCTTTTTAGAATATCAAACCTCTTTTTGAAGTCAGCTAAATTTTTCTTTGCTTATGTTCATAGAAAGATTCAATTGTGAACCAATTTTGATATTGTTTTTATGTTTCCTTACTGGTGGAATAAGACTGGAGTGATTCCCCGGGATTCTAGATATTCGTTACTTGTTGTGTGTTCCAGTACTCGATATCTTCGCCGATTGTAATTTGATTTTAATAAATATTTTTTTAATACACAATACCTAACATTTTGAAGTCAATGTTCTTATCTAAACAGTTAAGATATGCAAAAGTGTTTTTTACTAATTATTATTAAACTACTATTTGTGAATATATCACTTCAATCACAGGCACTGAATAAAGCAATTGTTTTTCCGCAGCGATAGTATATAGTAGGTATACACGCGCATCGCTCACACGCCCTTCCCGACGCGTAATTTTTTCCCATGTTTTTCAATCTACAACGACCAAGGGTATTATTGTATTTAAATATATTTTTTGCGTCCGACATATTTTACAAATTGTTCAAAATTTCAAAATAAGGTTATTTTAAGCATATTATGTCAATTAAAACAAATTCAGTCAATTTATTTTTTATCTATATAACTATAGCATACGAGAACAAATTAAATAATTATTTACCGATGTACCATCATTTTTTTCTATTTAGAAATTTCATGCTTTTTTATGTTTTTGTTCATAAAATATAATGTCGATTACATACACTATAGTATTTATTAACTTAACTGATTTACACATACAAATTCAAATATAAGATAAGCGATTTTGCTTTATATCCTCTCTTAAGTGTACCGCGTGCAGACAATTACCTACCAGTGGAACATTTTTGGCGTACCTCAATACAAGCTCCTTGCTACTTAACGATTTGGCTACTAATAAACTAGAAAAGTGATCTGATGGATGGAAGCCGGAGGTTGCAAAGGGTTGCACAGAAAGATATTTAGAAATATTTTTATTATTATTGATTGAATATACACTATTAACCGTCTAGGTTATTGTCCAAATTCGTTCAACACCTTGTGTATTAATTCAGTCTCTTCCTCTGCCCTTCCGCGAATATTGAACATGTACAGGACCCTTAACTTCGCGTCTCCGATTGCGGATTTACCTAGCGATTTAATTGACATGATGTAAATGTCTAATTTTATATACTTGAATAAAATGACAAGGGTGTACTGCTATAAATTATGTGTGTTAGGTATAATGTGAAGATGCAGATGCACCTTCCTGTAAATAATCTTGCCAGCGTATTCGTTTGTAATTCGAAATTATATATTTGCGTCACAACTACGCCCTGAGAGTGTCATTGAATTGCCACATGGCCCTTGTCACACCATAACACTATCACTTCGTGTCGTTTAAAGTTAGAACGGTTTGTAAGAAAATAACGAAAGAGAAATAAAATAAATTGCTGAGCAATTTTGTCAGCATTCTACACAGACCACAGTCATGTTCTAGTACAGTAAACAATAGTAGTAAACAATAACTACATGTAATACTATATATGTATTACATGTAGTTATTGTTCTTAGTATAAATCTCCTTATGTGAATAAAAATTGTCGTGTTATAAAATAACAATAAAATCGAATGAGATGTACAGACAATTTGAAATAATGAAATATTTTCATTATTTTTTAATTGCATTGCATAAGTAAGTATTTTTTCACCCATTAAAAATCAATCACAAATTACTTTTATAATTAAGGTAATATAATTAATACATATAAAAGTCAGAATATTGAGAGGTAGAATTATATTATATTATTCTCTAAATGCGAGGAAACGTAAGTAAGAACTTTTAATATTTATGCGTAACCGTCATTTTAATTAATTTTATAACTCACGAATTATATGTAAAATATTTCTGTAATATTATTAATATATTTTTTCTTTCCCAGATGTATTGCATTGGTATACTTTGTTTGGTTGCGTCAACTCTTGCGCTTCCAACTATTCCGAGTTCTTTGAGTTCTAATGAAATTAAGGAAAACAAAGAATTGTACAAGAACAATGTAGAAGTTCACAAAGCTCCATTCCTGACAGACGAATCTCATGCAGAAAATACAGATACAGAGGATTGGATTGAAGAACAAGAAAAAGATGAATATATTAATGACCCAAAACAAGATTCTAAAGAGTTTGAGGATAAAGAAGTAGGGAATGATGACGAAGAGGATGTAGAGGCAGAGGATGAAGAAGTAGAAGTTGAAGAGGTAGATGACGAACAGGACAGTGACAATGATAAATACTCAAACTTTGAGAAAAGTGTTATCATAAAGTGGAAGATACCAACGTCTTTCCTTTTGAATAGATTGATTGCTAACATGTCACCTGTGATTCGTACTCCTTACCCTTATCATTATCAGCCATTCCGATTTCCGTACGTACAATATCCAGGCTTTGTTAATTACTAATTGTAAAACGAAATGCCCTATTGCTTGGTCGAATTAAAAATCTATTTTTTTTCAATGTATCCCTAATTTCTTACACATACATTATACTTTTGTCGCCTGTGCCTTGTATCCATATTCTTTACCGTCTATTTTGATTACCATGCATATTTATAAAACGAACTGACATAAAGCTTGAATAAAAATGTATTTGTCAGATACAAATAATTTCTTTAATTTCTTAAATATACTAATCATTCTCTACCAGCAACCAAAAAATCATAAAAATTTAAAAATAGAATATCGAATATCGATAGAATTCGTTCTCATTATAACATTGATAAAACACAAAGGTAGCATCGATACCAGAAATGAGAACATACACTTATATGTATCTACATTATTCTAGTTTAATTGGTTGATAGTTCGCAATTAATCAATATATTTTACTGTAATTAACTTCCAGAAGTGATAATATTAAGATAAATAAAAAAAAAGAAGCAAAATATACTTTATTCAAGTATCTAACCTTTTTTTTTTTTTTTTTTTTGTTGTCGAGGAGGAAAGGCATTTACGCCTACCGCCCGGTCCGCGACCGGGACGGTTATGTGGGACTCACGAGGCAGAAGGCCACCGTCCTACCCACTAAAACCTCCCCGTTTCCGTCTCACCGCAGGCGGCGGGGTTACGGGAACGCGTTAGCTCACCACCGCGACCCCGCCAGCGGCCGTCGCTATGGGTTAGCGACCCACCGGGTGTTTTTTATTGAGGTTGTCTCCTCTTGGCCCAGCCGGTGAAGGCCAGACCCTCGGTCCCACCGCAGGCTGACGCCTGGATGGGGAAACGAGTTTGAGAGGCGGTGACTTTTTACGGTCTGTCCACCCAGCAACGACACCGAAACTGGGCGAACCCGCCTCTCCCTCCTCCTTCTACTCTACTCCTGTCTCCGGCTGCCCCAAAGGACACCGGAGACCAACTCCTCCTCCCTCCGGCAGTCCAAAGGACCCCGGAGTCCACCTACTTGCCACGAAGCCGCTCGCTAGTCCACTCTGCTGCAACAGAGAAGTACCAGGAGCGGCCCGTGACACTTCCGCCGCGTCAGTCTCAGCCGCGGTCGACAAGCATTCCGGAAAAAACGTCGGATTGCTGGTCGACCCCGTTGCCCAGGGTGCACCACGTGGAGGTGACTGACATGCACCCCGTCAAGTATCTAACCTACAATGAATAAGGTTTAATTTAGTTTGGTATGTTGGTTATGAAGTTGTATGTATGAATGTACGCAACTCATTAGTAACTATTTTTCATGAATTAAATGTAAAGTACCTGTGTTTGTTTAAATATATTAATTATAAATAATATTTCTATAACCTGAAAAATAATAAATACTAACTTCACCGTATTTTATCATTTAAATAATATTTCCTAATTGACAAAGTTTGAAATAGTATATCTTATCTGAGTAAAATTAAATGACATTGCTTCGCAGGAATTAAGTTTTTTTTTTTTTTTATTTATATATATTTCTTTAATATACACACACACACGTACTTACTAATATAAGGTAGATTACTATTTAATTACTAATAGAAGAAGATTTTACATTTACCGCCTACTTAAATGGAATCCTCACGTTATTTGTATGTTCTGCATGCTCTTTTCTGACGAGCCTGGAGCTTGTGCTCCATGTTACATAACGATTTGTCTTATTACTAAGCTAAAAAATATCAGGTTGTGTAATTAATGTACGTATATAATTCGTTTCTAATTCTAAATTATATATTAGTGTCGTTTAAAATGAAAATACACAAAAAATGTGTTGTAAACTAAAAAAAAACTAAAACATTTAACGTCTTATTTTTTTTAATCCGACAAGGGTTTGCTTATTTTATGCCAAAAAAAAATTAAGTTGCTAAACACTTTTGCCAGTACCTTATTCTACAAAGCTATTTACGACCTCAAAGTTCGAGATTCACTTCTGGATGTTTTAAACGTACTTATAACAGTATAATCATAAGAACATTATGTCAATCCATAATAAAATATCATTAATGGATTTGAATAGATAGTGATACTAGGCTTCCGTCTCCGCAATGTCAATTTATCCTTCTTTGAGCTAGGTGGTCGCTTCAATAGTAAAATGCCTCAAATACTTATTTATACTAGCTTTTTTCAATTAATAAATTTATATCTTACGTTAAAAAAACTTTTATAAATAAGGCGTATTACTCGATAATTGTTATATAAAAAGTGTGGAGTAGATGCCAAAAGCAACTCTGCAGTCAGATATCGAAACATCAAGCAAAATGAGGTAGGATCACGATTAAGGGACCGGTAGATACAGTACTGTTGTGTACATGGCAAAAATAAAAAAAAGTTAAATTTTATTCATTTTCTAACACAAATATTTAGCTGGTTTTTTTAGGCTCTCCGGTAAAAGTAACTTGATGATTGAAAATTGTGAGTTTACTTCTGTTTCATAGTGTCTCTTTAAAAAGTGTGTTTATTATTTTAAGCTTTGTTTAAATCTGATTGTAATTGTCTTAATTGTAATTCATGAGTAAGATTTTATCCGAATCTCCTGCTATTGTGCACACTGCAGTCTCTCCATTGTAGTTTGAATATTCAGAAGCTGCTGTTGATGTAAAGTATAAAAAATAATTACTAACAAATTAATTAAAGTAAAATATTAAAAAAAAGCACTAATATGCATAAATGTATGTTTTTTTTAAATATATTTTTAATATTCTTCTTTAAATATTTTAATCGATGTTTTGTTATAACTAGGTAAGAGAGGGAATTATTATTAATAAAATACGCCTGTTTTTTTGTATAAATCAAAACAAAGATTTGTTAAACAAGAAATATTTATTGCAGTCATTATAAATACATCTGTAGTTAATTACCAATATTTTATTTTATCACTAAATGTTGCTACCATTTAGTGTTGTAAATCACAAATTATCATTATTACTATTAAATTACGTGTATAAAATAAAATGTGATTATAAATAACATTTTATATTTGGTTATCTAGTTAAATAAGTGTTATAAATATTTCCCACTAAATAGTCATAGCAACGAGAAGTCATTAAATTTCTCCTATATTCCATAATATTTATAGTAAATAATGACAAATCATTCGCTATAACGCTGCAAGTACTGTCACCACGTTTAGAATAAATATACAAAACAAAATACTTAAATGTACTTCTATAAATATATTTTACAAATACATATACAACGTACTTTGAATTTAAAAATAAAAATGAATTTTGAATGTGTTTTAAATACTTTCTATACATTTAAGGATTTTTCCTTACATGGTAAAGCATGATTACAATATGCCTACGCAAGCTCATTCATAAGAAAATAACAAATTAAGTCAAGTTCAATGCTCGCTTCGTGCGGCCTTACTACTACTAGTCAAATTCCTTTTTAGTATTTTATTACAAATATCAACATATTACGGTAAATTCTGTGTATGGAAACAACACCAATAACATCAATATTCATATTTCTAAATGTTTTCGTAACTAAGTAGAGTAGGTAATTTATTTTTTGTTCGTCAGTTTCAATTCATGGCACAAGTGATTATAAATTCAACGAATCATTTAGTTTGTTAATAGTTCGATTACATTTTTATTAATTTAGCTTAGCCACATGTCATTCTAAAATAAATTATATTTATTACTTTATAACTACGTAACTACTTCATTACTACGTAACTTAACTTTATAAACAATAATATGGCTAAGAGGTTTCGTTCGAAGATCAATCGTTTTGTCTCTAGCAATCACTTTTTTTAAATAAGAATACTATGTGGTAACTACAACACATTGAATATTAGTGCATTAAACTCATTTTGCAGGTCTTGGGTCGTAAGGAGTTGCATCATGGCCAACATATCTATTGTTTTTTCGAATTTGGAACCCTTGTCCAGGGGCTGTATTATAATATATTACTCGACGAATTCCGAAGGGATCTATATATCCAAAACTACCTGTTCTTTCATCAGCATCTTGAGTTTCTTCTTCATGATATTGCTTAGGAAGGTAGTATCGGAATCCGTTCCTTCTAAATGCGACACCATCATAGCCTGGGAATTGGGGAGTGTAGCCATCGCCGAGGCGCACTTCAGGCTTTTGTCGCCTGGTCCAGTCATTTGCATGTCTATAGGAATTCGGATTGATAACATCAAAACGGCCATTAGGAGTGCTATCACTGGCGTAATATCCGTCTATTGTATTGGTATTAGATAAATCGTAATTGTAAGGATTCGACGGTGTAGAATCCTCGCTAGCTGTGATTGGAGTGACAGTTGTCTTAAAGTCGTATTGCGTCGATGAATCGATAGAGTTCGATGACACGTCAACTTTGGGTGTTGAAGTAGGACGAGAATAAGATAGTGGTGGAGGTGTTATGGATATTTCTGAGGGGTATATATTGTGTATGCTCTGTGTAGAAGAATGAGGAAGTGGGGCTGGAGTTGTCGTACTGAAGCGTGGTGTCCCTCGCGGAGGATGAGGGGCTGGTGCTGGAGTTATATTGAAACCAGAATCAGTTGGTGCTGTTTTTGCTATTTTAAGAGATTCCTGAAAAATATAATTATTATTTAAAAAATTTAAAATAAAAAAGCATCTTGTATACAAGTAGTTGTATTCATAATAATTCTTATATCATTGAATATACGTTAAATAATAATTCATACTCCTATTGGTCGATTTTCTCCCACGTAAACTGTCTTGGATTTATAAATTCTATATCCTTGATCATCTGCGATGTAGTCTTGTAGTCTTAAAAAACCATCAGCGCCCACCCAGCCCGTGGTTCCTGGAAACAAATTTACAAGACTTAGTACGGTGATTCACACAGATTTTGGCCTCATTGGTATGACTTATAGGTGACTACCGTGGACGTGGGTATTAATCCGACATTTAAGATTAAATCAAGCCTGAATTTAATGTAACGACCGCAATATAGATCCATACGCGATAATATTTTATATTCATGTGAACTTATTGAACCTACGAAATGTACCTATTATAAAATTTCCTTGAATGTGACTGTTTCATATTAAAATTTAGGAGCTAGTAGCTTATTAAAATACATGAATTAACTACAAGAGTTGACTAATGACTTACTAACAATTTTAAATATATTTTAGATATATTTTATTACAGATATTAACAAAATTAACTCGCTAATAATAATACAAAATCAATCATAAGTTTTAAAATTACTTACTTATGCCTTGAAGTATATGTTATTAACGTACTAAATTGTTTAATGGGTGGAAAAGAGCGTCCACTGAATTTTGATTATTTAAATGCGCTACTTTTCGGATATACCAGCCCGAATAATCTTTTTGCATAGATAATTTATTTAGAAAGGTATATAATATATAAAGTATAGACTGTATATTACTATAAGAGTCACGGGGCGGAGCAGTAACGTTTTACGTAGAGGATACCGCGCGGTTCAGCTAGTTCATTATATTTTCTAAAATGATAATTCAGTCCTTGTAAGGTCTACTTGAATAAAGTGTATTTTGATTTAGGGCATTTAAAAGGGGGAATTTTAGTGTTACGAGCACCGTTATGCTATCTAATTGTACGCTGGCGGGGAAAAATTCTAGCAGTAAAAAAAAATTCAAGAAATTATCTTGTTATACTTATTATCAATTTTAAACAAATATAGGTACATACCTATATTTGTTTCGTATTTATTTCTACTTAATCAAATATTTTTGATGTTTAATTATTTATATTGCTTTAGTATTAAAAATCAACTTACCAACTACAGAACCATCTTTGAGTCGTCGCTCCTTACGATATTGGCCGTTGTGGGTTTGGTAAAGGAAATAACGATCGTCATCTTCATCTGTTTGTATATGGAACTGATCGGGATCTTGCTGCGCGCTGTAACCATCTAGAGCAGCTAGTGCGCTGTATGCGCACATCTGTAGAATAAAATACGAATGTTTATAAATAAAATGTTATGGGAAATATATTTTTAACTTTAAGCTATAGTAATTTAGTAAGGGAAATTCAAGGTCTCTTTTATCCTGTTGAGGAGAAGGCTTAGAGGGAATTTTAAACATGTGGATAACAGGTGGCAGAATTTCATCTCACATATGCAGGCTTACTGACGATGATTTCCTTCAACAACGAGGTTTGAACTTGCAATCTTTTATATAGATTCAAATGTTCAAACCAATGTGACATTATGTTATATATAGATTTAATTAAATTTGTCTTATTTTATACATAAATATAATTCTAAATTCTCTAAATAACATTATTTAACTAACGAGCAAGAAATATATATAAATAGTCTTAAATTAAAATAAAATAGTTTTTTTGCATATACATAAATTATTTTGTTTTGTGGGTGCAGTCTTCCCACAATGTGCACTACCCGTAAAATCGGGCTTGTGTGGAAAAACAATGGGTAGGCCACGGTTTAGAGACGCACGGAACCAGCACTTTATTGAACAATGGATACTAAGTAGGCCTCGAAGGTCACCATTAAGCAATAGGATTTAATGGAAACTCCATTATTTAATTACTAAAAAATGAATTTAATGGAATTTTATCACTAGTCTATGACTATCACGAAATTTTCTCATAACACGAACTCAATAAAATAAATCTGCCATTCGAGTAATATGACAATACTTATAAAGTACATATGCGGGTCAAATACCATAATTTTAAAATTAACAATAAATCAACGATAATATTATACAAGTTTATACTAAAAAGTAAGATTTCGTACGTTGTATTTGATTTATTGGATAAATTTATTTTTATAAAATGTAACAGGCAGGAAAAAATGTACAGGAAAATCGGTCTGACTTATATGATACCTACCTATGTGTCAAGGTGTCATTTGCAATTAAAAACATATTGACAACAATTGCTAATAATTATGTATGGTATGCTTTGTTTGTAAAACTATATATGTATCTATTATTATCTAAAAACATAAATCTATGCTATTCGTAATGCTTGAATGGTTCCAAATAAAATTTATAAGATGAACATATCGCTTATTTATATGTACGATTAGCATAGAACTATTAAGTTACAATAACTTATATTTTTCACACATGTGGTTCCTCTACCAAATGTGTGGAAAATATGGTATGATCAAAATTTCATGATCTTTAAGTTAATTATGTCATGACCGCTGAAAGAGAGAGATATAATGAATAAGAGAATATAATTTGGATGGTTGGGTACATACATATATATGTTAAAAGATAGAAATCTGAAGCGAGTGGATCTAGACCTAGAGAATTGTGCTTTACTAGGATGATAAGGAAGAATATTACTACTATAGAATATAACTACTATAGTTTTAATGCTTCAAAAAATGAAATATTATTTATATGAATAGGCCTATAATTTCCAGAGAATCGATTGAAAATTTCTAGTGAGTTACATTTTAGCGTTTCAGTGAGTAAAGCAATTTTCAAAAGAGGTTAGGTCAGTATGATTAAGTTTCTAACAAACGATTAGTCACATACTAGGAAGAAGCTAAGCACAATGCTGATAGATGCGCATACTGTAGCCTTATACATGACTAGTCTCGTAGAATAATAATATAGAGGTGTTCATCAGCATAACATACGAGGTTGGTGTTGTCGTAACCTCGGGAACAGACGTGGGTCGAGAGCTAAGGACCTACGCGGAAACGCACACGCATGTCAGATTAGGTGACAATTTTCAATTGGAAATTGAAAGTATAAATACATAAACCACCTTATAGTATAACTTTAATTAAACCTCTCCACCTACAATATTTATTTAATTCTATTTTCGTTGTCAAGCGACTAGAATATGGAATTTCATGCGAATTATCGTGACTATATTTGTTCTAAGACGGCTATTAAGATATGCCTAATAGGCATTCAAAATCTAAAAGATCGCATCACGTTGACCATAAAATCAAATAATGACTCATAGAGCCGTTTTTTTTTCAAATTAGTCAAAAATAAACATGTACGTTTTAATCGTTGTTTGCTTAGCAAATATTTTAATTTATCTATTTAATTTATGTTTTAATAAAACTTTTATAAAAAAGTTTTGGTTTAAATATAATTCTCGTTATGGATAGAAATTAATTAAGATATATTAAAAAATTAAGCAAGTTGCATAATACCCACTAGTTGATGCCCGCGGCTTCACGTAGATAGATTAATTAAGTTTATTTTTTAAGCAAAATTAATCAGTCAATCAATAAACAAACAAACTTCCAACGTAGGTAACGTAAGACTTTATTTTATACGATTGGTTTAAGATAGTTGCTTATTTATCCTTTAGATGCAAGTCAAAGGAGAAATGTTGTTAGCATTCATGACATAGTTTCACGCGGACATGATTTGTACAGTAATTACTTGACGTAAAACCTTTTATACTTTTACCTATAGAAATGTAGTGAATGTAATATTCCAACACATAACTGTCATCCAAAAATATTGAGTACTACAATTGGAACGGAAATCGGATTATATCACGAACTTATTGTTTCGAAACCAACGTTATGGACATGCGCCTTGTATCTGACAATTAGTGTTCTATTTAAGGACCTTGTACTTGCTATGTTGTCTTACGTAATCCTTGCATTAATTTATTGTATATCACGTTATGACTCACCATAGATGTAGACAAAACACAGAAATCGGAATACATGTCGCATTGTAAGAAATTGTATGCTAAGCAATACAGAGCAATTGTTAAATGTAGACTGTTCTAGTAAATGGTTGGAGTGTTACTTTTAGTTACTTCTACGTCAACTTTAACTAAAGATGTATGAATATCTTCATTTATTAACTAACCGTTTCAGATATTTGAATGGGATTTTGGAAGACAACATTTTCACAAACTTTTTAGTAGCGCAAACCCGTTTATTTATAGATATTGCTTGCTTTGTATGTATAGTAAGCTACTATAGGCAAATTATATATACTTTTACTGAATTTAGGTTATCAATCTCTAATACTTAACACTTTTACTTTTTCCCTTATACTTTTACTGGTGGTAGGGCTTTGTGCAAGCTCGTCTGGGTAGGTACCTCCCACTCATCAGATATTCTACCGCAACACAGCAGTATTT
This sequence comes from Nymphalis urticae, assembly GCA_905147175.2. Classification (NCBI taxonomy): domain Eukaryota; kingdom Metazoa; phylum Arthropoda; class Insecta; order Lepidoptera; family Nymphalidae; genus Nymphalis; species Nymphalis urticae. Next base: position 7,550,822 of record LR989987.1, on the reverse strand, counting down.
GGTATTGTTGTGTTCCGGTTTGAAGGGTGAGTGAGCCAGTGTAATTACAGGCACAAGGGACATAAAATCTTAGGTCCCAAGGTTGGTGGTGCATAGGCGATGTAAGCGATGGTTAACATTTCTTACAGTGCCAATGTCTAAGAGCGTTTGGTGACCACTTACCATCAGGTGGCCCATATGCTCGTCTGCCTTCCTATTCTATAAAAAAATCTGCGCAGGCTGTATCATATCTATATATATCATTTCATATATCTTTCGCAAATTTCGGTACATTCTCTAGTCCCTAATATCATTATCTGATGAGAAGGCAACCCGATACAAACGACGAGAGATTACGGGCAACAATTTTAGCTCCAAGGCACAAAAGTGTAACAAACAGCCAATAAAGTTAGCAGATCTTTATTGGCCTTACGATGGTTTTACGATGGTTTATTTATCGAGGTCTAGGATTCGAATCATGTGATTCGATCTCGATCCTAGATCATACAGGTCGAATAAGGAAGCAACCGAGAAAAGTTTATTTTATAAATATTTTTTTTTTTTTTTTTTTTTTTTTTTTTTTTATTTGCCGGGAGGGCAAATGACTCTACTCCACCTGATGTTAAGTGGTAGTAGAGTCCAAACGCGAGGACGGCCAGTACAGTCGGGAAGAAGGTTCTGCACTAGCCGCCCCCGCCTTGCCGGCCCGCAAGATGCCTCTTCACGCCTCGTTTGAAGGAACCCGGGTCGTAAGAGGAGGGGAATACGTGAGCTGGTAAGGAATTCCATTTCTTAGAAGTGCGACAAAGAAAGGAGTTGCCAAATTTCTTTGTGCGCGATGGAATTGATGCCACAGTTAGTCGGTGACATCGAGAGCCAGCACGCGTGGACTTGTGAAGGAAGGGGGAAGCAGGAATTAGGGAAAACAATTCCTCGGAACACTCGCCGTGATACAGTCGATAGAAAGCGCTCAGCGCAGCTATCTCTCGACGCAATTGTAAAGGTTCGAGGGTGTTAGTGACCTTTACGTCGCCAATAATGCGAACTGCACGTCGCTGCAACCGGTCCATGGCCTCAAGAAGGTACTTAGCGGAGCCATCCCAAAGGTGCGAGCAATATTCAACGCAAGACCGTACCTGTGTTTTGTACAGCAGGCACAGTTGTTGTGGCGTGAAAAAACGCCGCACCTTGTTCAGAACTCCGAGTTTCCGTGAAGCTGTTTTTATCACAGCCTCGATGTAATCCCTTGGACTAAGGTCGCAACGAACGTCCATCCCCAGCATGGCGATTTTGCTTTGTATCACCAGCGGAGTGCCACAGAGGGAGGGAAGAGGGGAAAATGGTGACTTTTTTGCTGTGAGAGCGCATACCTGTGTTTTCTTGGCATTAAACTCAACAAGATTATCTGAGCCCCATTTGGCGATAAGCTCTAACGTCCTATTGAGTTCAATGACAAGATCCTCCCGCCTCTCCTGAATTTCCGCTCGCCCAGCCACTGCTCGTCCGTGGTATCCACCATGCACTGTACTATCATCTGCATAGCAATGAATGTTCCCGACAGAGAGCATATCATTGATATGCAAAAGAAACAGAGTGGGAGATAGCACAGATCCCTGGGGGACCCCAGCATTCACTACATAGAATTGTGAAGCGCAACCATCAACTAAAACACGAAGGCTGCGCTTGTGTAGGAAGCTGGCAATCCAGGTGCAAAGCTGAGCAGGCAGACCATATGCCGGCAGCTTGGAGAGAAGACTTCTGTGCCAGACCCTGTCGAAAGCCTTGGAGATATCGAGGCTGACAGCCATCGATTCCCCATGCTTGTCGATAGCTTCACCCCAGAGGTGTGTTACGTACGCTAGAAGATCACCTGTAGACCGTTTTGGTCGAAATCCGTACTGACGATCATTAATTAAACAGTGATCTTCTAGGTAATGGATCAGTTGGTTGTTAATAATCCGTTCCATCACCTTACAAAGTACTGAGGTGATAGCTATTGGCCGATAATTTGCCGGGTCAGACCGATCCCCTTTTTTGGGAACCGCTTGCACATTAGCTCTTCTCCAAGCCTCCGGCACACATCCCGAAGAAAGAGAAAGTTGGAACAGGCGCGTTAACACGGGAGACAGCTCCGCTGCGCACTTCTTCAGCACTATGGCTGGTATTCCATCGGGACCGCTAGCTTTCCGTACATCAAGTGATTTCAGCTCCGCTCGCACATCACGCTGCCTGATTTTGATGTCAGGCATCGTGTGGCCACAAGAAGGTATTACTGGTGGCAGAGCACTACAATCATCGATGACGGAGTTGTCGGCAAAGAGTTTAGCCAGGAGATCAGCTTTCTCTTGCGGGCTGTGAGCTAGCGATCCGTCCGGACTTCTGAGCGGTGGCAGCGAAGGTTGGCAGAAATTGTTTTGCACAGACTTGGTCAGACGCCAGAAGCTACGGGAGCCCCGAGGATGAGAAATAAGGTCATGACCAATCTGTACAATGCGCTGTGCGTCCGCTCTCGTGTAAGCCTTCTTACAGGACTTGGAGTTTTTATTGTAGATTGCTTTCAGTGAGTTAATGTTAGATGCCCCGCTAATGCAGCCATTGATCCACTCGCGATATGCCGCCTGCTTAGATGATACAGCGTCGGCACATTCGCGAGTGAACCAACGGTTACGCGCACCCCTACTGTCGAGATCTGAGCTAGGAATGTAGTATTTCATTCCCAACATGATCTCGCCAGCAACAGCAGCGGCACTAGCTGTCGGGTCATTCCCACTGAAGCAACGTTCCTTCCAAGGGACTGACGCATAGTAATCGCGCATACCGTCCCAATCTGCCGACTTGTAGTGCCAAACGCGACGTTTGCATACCGCTGGTGGCGGCAGCTTGGCCTGTGGCACTTTGGTAGATATGAGGCTGTGATCCGAAGAACCAAGTGGAGCTTGAACCACAACCTGATATTCCACCGGGTGAGAAGTTAGCAGAAGGTCCAGTAGAGAAGGCGCTCGCCCATCAATGTCAGGGATCCTGGTGGGCTGATCAACCAGTTGGGTCAAGTCATGTGTGAGAGCAAAAGCATGAGCAGTCCTCCCAGCATGGTCAGTTTTGAGGGATTTCAACCATGATTCATGGTGAGCATTAAAATCCCCCAAAAACACCAATTCCGCGTTAGGAAACTGCTCTTGCGCAGCATCTGCCACCCGACTAAGATGGTCGAATAATCGGCTTGTCTCCAAGTCACCATTGTGGGATCTGTAGAGGCACACGTAGACCCGACTCTGACGAACCAGATCCACACGTACCACCAACATGGAGAAGGAGGGGTCCTCCAAGCAGCGCAGACGGTGACAGCAAACATCCGTCCTGACGAATAAGCATACTCCGGCTTTCGCTTTGAAGGATTCTTCAAGCATGTAGCCGGGATAATTAAGGTAGCTGGTATCGGCAGGACGGAGTATTTGTGTCTCCGTTAGAAACATCATTGCCGGCCGTGCTGTCTCGAGATGGTGATGGACAGCGTTGAGGTTAGCGTGGAGTCCACGGATGTTAGTGAACTCGACCTCAAACAGCGTGGGTATGGTGGGGGTGTGCACCGCTGTACGACCGTCATTCCTGCTTTGATGCGCTACCATATGGGAAGAAAAGAGAGGAAAAGAGACGTGAAGCGAGCGACGTATTGCCACGATAGGGATGGGCAAAGTGTGGAGGCGTGTTTCCCCAAGTGGTTGCCAAAAGGGAAACCACACTGACCCACCGGACGGAAGGGCCCCCGAACCCCCCCGGAAGTGGCCGCCGGGACCCCACCTTCCGGTCACCAACCGGCACGACGGTCCACCCCGAGATTATGCGTGGCCTGGTGGGGCAGCCTCGCGTGCTGGTTAGGCACGCTTGGGCCCCTGTACTATGCCACGGGCGGCCAGCGGAATAGCCGTTTCTTCGGGTCTCCCTGCCCGGCAGGGCAATACAGTTTCCCCCGGCATTGGTTCAGCAGCCGTCTCCACTGGACCAACACCCATCGCGGCAATGCTCGCTCGGGCACTGGCTGTACGCTGGCTGACCTCGAAACGCGGCTGCAAGCCACTTCACGAGATTTTCACCATGCGTACGGTGGTAACAAGCCAGGCGGATGTTTATCATCCTACCACCAGATGATATCCCTTAGTCGCCTTTTACGACACCCATGGGAAAGGGGCAGTGAAATGTATTCTTTCTCCGTCACTGCACGGATAAACTTAGTTCATATAATAAAATTTAGTTCATAATCAACCAACGCTCTTTTTATTATATCTTCAATGTCATGATGATAGTTTGAGAAGCTTAAGCGGTATAAAATAAAATGTAATAGAATTTTAATATACGAGTAGTTACGACTAATCGCAGCGAAACCCATGAATCAGACATTGAACGACGATGACCATATATGGACATCAAATGTACTCATAAAAGCTACCTTTTATGGAGTATATTTTAGATATTTAAACCAATTATTTAAAGAATAATTTAATTATTGCAACAACTCTAACACCGATGCTATTGTTCGACATAATGAGCTTATCATATCATATTTTTTCTATATTCAGTATATACCTCTGTATATATTATGTATATGCAAGTAATAGCTTCTTAGTTTTAAAGTTAATTGTTTATACTTCCGTGTAGGTGTTGTGTAAGTTTTTTTGGTGACTTTTTATGCATGTAATGTAGAGACGTAATTATATGGCTTAATTAAAATATTGTTGATGTCATGAATTTTAAGGCTATAGTGAGAATGTTGAGATATGAGATCAGCATTAAGCAGTGGGCGTGTAATTACTTATCTTGTTAGTTGTAATACTTCTTAGAGGTAGTTCAATAGTTTGTTGCGCGTTTGTATAGTTCCAGATCTATCGGACCATGTCCTTTGTGTTTGTAGGCGCCACCCACGGTTTGTGTGGGCTTGCAAAATGCGCAAATCCGCATTGCACGCACTGTAATAACCTTGGAACTTCAAGTCATGTTTATCAATTGTTATTTACACTAAAAGAGCTATTATATTACTTTGGTAATTTAGAGTATATTTGAGTAATTGATAATTATAAATTTATTTTTGTAATTACATTAACTGTCATAAATAATAAACGATAAAGTAAGATTCAAATAGTGAATGTAATAGATGTTTGTTTTGTTAATTTTGATCTGGATTATGTTACGTTTCATAAGTAAGTATGTGCAGTGTGTTTTTCCGGAAACATCGAAAGTGATGCACCATACAACGAGCAGTGGTTCTCACGCGATGAAAGCAGCCTGACGTAATCGTGTACGCCTCCATGCAAGGTTGCCAACCTTTTACAGATATGCGTAACCTAAATGAAATTACGCGCCTGAGAAAATGTATTTAATGACATTATTAAAATGCCCAAATTACGCATTCATGTAGTTAATGCGTAATTTGCTTGCCTTGCCTTGCTGTATAATATTAAATACTGCAGGCGTTATTTTTTTACTAACGGAGTCAAAGCCTTTCGAATAATGTTAGTCTAGTTTATTAATTTATACAATATTACATGTTTGCAGTGCTTACATTTTTGAAACTCTTTTTTGAGCCACTTGTGTTACTTCAAAATGTTTAATTTTATTATTTTCTACTAGCTCCTTTTTTGGGTATTTTTCGCCTTTATCTATAGTTATCATTATAATACCATTATTAAAATTTAAAAAAGTGATACATTTTTTTTACTAATTATATGAACATTTTATATCCGGTACCGTTACTTGGATATGGGTGTACTCAATATTTATATTGTATAATTTGATGAATTTATGTGCTATTTTATTATATCTATGTGCCCTTTTCACATAAATTTTGTACAAATGTTTCAAAGATATACTAAGCGTCATTTGTATAAAAACCTTATATTAAAATATTAAATTCTAAATTAACAGTCTGTAAATGTTCGATTGCTGGGCTGATGCCTTCTCTCCTTTTTGAGGGGACTTATAAGTAATTACATAAATCACTTTCATAACACATTGATAAAATTAGGACAAGCTAAAACATTTAAAGAAATCTGAATTTCTTAACTCTTAATTGATTTTATTATCGAGTTATTGGCATATTTAGGTCAATACACAACAGCTACACCGGATTTATCGAATGCATTTTATTTAATTCTGTTTTTTCGAGAACATATAAATCGTTCCCAATAGCTAATTTCTTACGACACGTGCAGGTATAAACTGTTTTAATGAATTTAAAAGATAAATTACTCAATATGGAGTTAGAACGGTTACCAAGGAATGCTTGCATCGATATAATTCCATGGTTTGAAACAACTTTGTGTTTGAGATACAAATCACGTGAACGGTCACATGAGAAAATATGCGTGAGCGCATTGTTTGTGACAAATTCAACATGTCCGTTCGGAAGTCAAATACGAAAACACTTGATGTATTGTTACACAATTTTTTGCACATCATACGCTTCGGTATGTGCCGAAATGTACTTTCTAATGGACAGGTAAGTGGATATAATAACGATAAAAAGTATTTTATTACTTCTTATCATAATTTTAAAGTAATTATATTAAGAATAAAACGAACATTTTTTTATTGTAGATTATTTTTGTGGTAATATAGTTATTTGAAATAAAAACAAACAAATTACCCCTAAATCGTGTTTTATGAATTACATTTTTTAATATGTAAAGTTTATGTATGTGTGAATCTCAACAGCTCAATGTTATCGTCCCCTCTTCTAACTAATATAATTAATATAATTAGTATCTTCTAGGAATATTAGTAATTCCTTGAAAACAGCAATGTTATTATATCCGACTCCGCCAAGTCAATACATCCTTCTTGGGCTAAAGTACTATAATGAAACAGACTATAATAAAACAGAATATTGGTCCCATTTACAATGAAAAAATTTAATTGTATTTATTCAGTTTGTAAAAAAGAGATTAAAACAAATGATTATGTTTGCCGGTCATTCCCGGACTATTCAAAGAACTTTTACACCTACCTACTCTTAGTCTTCTTAGTCTTAAATAATTATATTTTTTGAAATAAATTATGATATTTCATTTAGTTTTATTTTATATATTACTCACCCAAACGCCTGTTTAAATTCTCACTAAAGTTGAACCAAATATTGTACTTACATTCCACAGCGTATGGTGCATAGTATATAGGCTTACACGTATAAGATTTTACGCTTTGATTTACAAATTGGTCATGATCGTTTGTATATAGAACAAATATTATTGAGTGATTTACGCGGAAGTTATTCTATAAAATTATTTATAATGTACGTAATATATCATACTTTCGTTCACTTGTTATAATGTTGTTGTGAAATAGGTTTTTTCTTACTTACTTAGCACATCTGTTTCTTTTATTATTTTATATAAGTCCAACAGCTAAAATAAAGGCTTCGTTAACGTACAGAACATAAACAGTTAATATTATGCCCAAAAATATTTTATTTTTATTTTTTTACTTTCCAAAAAAGTATTAAATTGCTACAAGCATTTTAAGATTGAAACGATTATATATTTTTCTTATTATATTTTATATAATTGACTTAAATAAAAAAATATATAATTATTTGACTAACTAATAATTTTTAGCTATAACAATTTATAATAAAACTATTTTACAAAGACTCAACCTTTATGTGGCCACCGACGCAATATTCTCAAGTATCATACGTAGTGGTGTATTTCGAAATATTGTAGTTATAAGTTTTGATTAACGGGAGCTAATAAATTAAAAATAGTTATTTGATTAGATAGCTATTAGAAATATGTTATTTGAACATCAAACCGAGAATATGTCGAGAAGTACCAGTCTTCTTTGGAATCTTTAAAGGCAATCAGATTTCCTGTAACCCATCGAGTTCCTTTCCGGTTTCTTAAGTGGTTTCATATGCAATAAGACGTTTAAAGAATGTGAAATCTCACATCCCGTGATGTTAGTTACGGAAATGTACCATGTTGGATCGACTTACGAAGGATGGTTAGTGCCTACTGCCCACTAACTCGCTTTCACCCACGCAGAAAGATACCACATCACTCGCGGTGAGTCAAACTTTGTCATTTTACGTAAACATTCGTGACCCGCTTAAATGGTTATCGATGCTTAGATAAGGAACTGCTAGCACCATTTCGTTTATATAAGAACATAAGTACCTAATTATATTTATTAGAAGTCTAAAAAAATAACTATAAATCACAACTCAATGACATAATTATTTTTATTACCGGTTGCTATCCGATAAAATACGTATGAAAAAGTTATATGTGTACCTATATAAAAGTACCTTTAAGTGCCGATAAATCCAATATAAAACAAGACAAATGTCTTTATTGATTATGTAATAAGTAAATAGTTCAAATGTTGCAAATTTCTTGAAAATGTACGTAACTGAGTAATAAATTGATTCGATTATTGATATTTCAATGTAAAGAGAATGTTTTTCTTAATATTTGTTACTGTTCCAAATTGACAATTACACAAATGTGTTTCGAGTATTTATTATTGTCGATTAAAGATTGCGATAAAAGCGTAGACAATTTTGGTGAATAAATCAAACGTCGATGGGGAAATATGTCTTTGCGATAAATGCTTAGGCTTAAAACAGTCTCCTAAATCCATATGTTATTATCAATCTATTTCATCAATCAATAAATTTAATAATAGCTTCAATTCACAATTGGTAACTTGGAACTATAAAGTTCTACTTCAAGACGCTTATAATTAATATGTATTATATAGGTAAGTAAATAATTAAAACGAACCAAATAACAGGCATGCAAATAGGTGTTTCCACAAGCATTTATATAATTCATTTAAGAAAGGACAGTTGATGTATCTACTATTTTACTTATGTCATATTATTATTCTTAATTAAAACTGAAATATTTTTATTGTTTTTATAATCTCAAGTCTCAACTACTTGGTATTATTTAGTTTAAGTTTATCATAATATGAAATTATAAATACAGTATATAATTATAAATATACTGTATTCAAATGAACAATCCAAAATGCTGGTACTACATCACCGTCCTATCGGTCGGGTTTGTTATTTGTAACGCCTTAAATTATGTAAGAGCAATTATTCTTAACGTCACGCGGTACTTCGCATCTTTGGGATACAACGCGCGATATAGGTAACAATTGCGAGGTGAATCGAGATTTTTTTATACTACTGATTTTTATGATTAATAAGTTCTTTGTGTTCGTTAAATGACATTGATTAAAAAGATTGATATTATGACTTCCGAGTAAAACCTTGAATTACACAGTCGGACAGATTTTTAGCAAGGTTTAGGAGTATTGTGTTGTTGACAGCGAAGTAACCTTTGTGTCCCGTAACTGATAACATTGTCGAAAAAAAAACATATTTCGTAACTTTTAAGTCTGTCTCGTGTGAATACATTTACTTAAAGCTACGTAATATTCTACATATTAATTAATACTTGAATGTTGAAAATTTGCGTCCATTTTTTTTAGTAAAAATTTGTGTTTGTTTCTGTTCATATTCTATGCGAACACGCGTCGTTCATATAATTTGAGTTGAATTTTGGGTGGCACTTACATGAAGGTTTGGCTCGTATAAACGTACCTACAAGTTGTAACTCTCAGAGTACTATTCGGGAAGCTGATACTCAGACACTCTTTTAATTGGCAAGATATAAACGATAATCACCAAATCCGCTACATTTGACTTGATAAACAAAAAAGTAGTCATCATCATTATTCACTTGTCTTTATCTCATTTATTTGAGGATGGTGCAGCGTTTTTTTTTTTTTCGATTTATATAGACTCTAATAATACATTCAGTTAATCTCTACTTGGTCTTCTTGCACCTCACTTTACACAGTCCATTCATCTTTTTTCAGACGTGCCTTATCTTCTTCTTGTTCGTGTAAGTCGAAACTTATCATTTTTTATGGTTCTTAGTTTGACGCACAAGATACAGATCAAATTAAAACAAATACCTACTTGAGTTTTTATTTGAAACAATATAGTCTATCTTTGATTTCTCGTCATAAAAACCTTTAAAATGATGACAACTAATATACACACATTAAAATGAACATCAAGATAGGAGTTGATTTCTTTCCTTTTTATATTAATTTCAAGTTGTTGATATTAGTGAAGACTTTTTGGACATATAACGAGTATACTATACACATAATATACCTACTTATGTATCTATTTTTTACTACCTATTGTTAATGTGTTATATGAAATTAATTGCTGTATATTTTTTATATCGCACAAGCACAAAAATTATGATATACATTAATAAATAAAATCTCTTTTAGTAGTTAAAACTTTACCACGGCATATGTTTTTTATCTTTCTGACACGAACATAATATATCTGGACTGAACATTGACATGTGTTAATTTGAAAACACATGCCTGTAGGTATTGTGCAATAAAATATCAATGAATACAGACACAATCAATTAGATATTGTTTGGTTTGTGGGCGCATCTAAATTGTAGTTGTCTTCTATCTAGTAGGTATTGAACGTGGGTAATTTTGGCAAAGACCTCGCCTTAACAATCTATTGTAAACCGCGGTTAGGCGTTTAACGATACCATATATTTAACCAAGGTTGGTATACAAACAAGAAATTGTTAAATAAAGATTTTTTAAATAGTTTGTTTTAAGTATAAAAGCTGTTTCATATGTCTGACCGATATCGTTTATCCGACACATTTGTCGGGACGTTGAGTTTACTCGCTGTACTTTAATGAGCTTATATTATGGCAATATTTATATTAGTGGGATGCGATAAATTAATTCTAATATCGGTCGTGGCAAATTAAGTGCATGTTCTGCGTTGATTTAACTATTCGGTCGGTAATACTAGCAATTTAATTTCATATTGCGCCATCTATAAGAGTATAAGGACATATATACGACAGTGTGAACAGCAGGAGCCGACATTCGGCCAGCTATAAAACTATCGATCCGACCTAAATTAACCGGCTATTATTTTTAACATCACATAAAAGCAGTCAGCTTAAAAAAGATTTTGCAAAAAAAAAGAAACTACTAAACTTCTTTAATTCGATTTAAAGTTATAATATGTTTTAAAATAAATAGCTATACCCTGCTGTCATAAAAAAATCTTTTAGGTATCGGATTTTCAATGCGGTAAAAAATGCACGTATTGCTATAAATGACGCAAAGTCAGCTAATATAATCAGTAGTAATGCAGCATTTGCTCTGTTATTTATTAATAACATCTTGCGGAATGCAATGGCACCTATACATCTATTAAAGTACTAGGCGAAAAAGAAACTAGTACAGATGTGGAATAAGTAGTAGTAAGTTAAAAATGTTTCAGCTTATAAATATTTACATAGCCTTGATGCCAATTTAGACTTATCTTGTACAAATATTGCTATTTCTGAGGCAGTCGGTTGCGAAATGTAACCTGGCGAGTTAATATGGGTGCGTTAGTTATATAATCAAATTCAAGTTAAACTACATATATCATCAAGTTCTGAAGATACGTTTGAGTTTTATAAAATGATTAATAAGATACACTGTCAGAACAAATAGTATGATATGTGAGTGAGTATTTCGCTTAAATAGGTACAAGAATATATTTATTAAAATGTGAATCAGAGAGGATGTAATACAGATGTCAACATGGTTATAATTGGAGCGTTGCAAATGAAGCACGTTTGCATTGGCAATCTATCTTCTATTTAAGTGAGATATTACGAACAACTGCAAAAAATTGTAAAACGGTGATCCGCGAGAGTTGCTAAGAAATATACGTAGTGAATATTTTCCTGTTTTTATTTATCTCAACAGGTAAGCAGACGTTATGAGTACTTGTCGTATACATGTCGTATACATGGATGTAAGAAATTAAGCTTTGTTTTATGACAAAGTAACAGTAACATCAACTATTGCTTGAATGGGCTTACGCAAGATCGCGGGCTTAGAACGAACGGACCACGGACTTTTAATGTACTTAATTTGTATTTATAATTGATCTCTTGTTCGATGTTTTCATATTGTGCGGAGACCTGTATGTGTGTCGGATGAAATTTGATCTCATGTATACCCCGCAGTAAAGCAGCGTGGTTGAATAGACTCTAAACCTTCTCCTTAAAAGGAAATAAGGCCTTTTAGGATTTCCAGACTATTAATTTTCTTAACACAGCAAGCAATACCCATTAACTACTTCTTCGTGTACTAATTAAAGAATAATGTTTTTATTAATTCGCATATAGCATATATATAAAATTCATTTTTATAAAACGTATTTATTTAACTATTCAAGGCGTTTGTTAAGAATATGAATATATTGAATAAAATACATATTTCAAGTGCAAGTTTAATGTTTCACTTGATAATGTTCTGTCAAAAAATATTGGCATAAGATTATCCTTTCGTGCGTAACGCCAATCATTATTTTTTATTATTTTGAGTAAACGATAAGGCAGCGATACGATATCCAAATGGTCACGAATTAGAGGTTAATAGAATTGAGGAAGTATTTCATTGTCCTATATCTATAATATACTAGTTTTCGTCCGCGGCTTCGCCCGCGTGTGATTGTGTAATGTATATACACATTACACAATCTTATTCTGTAAATAATAATGCTGCAGACTTCGAGCGTCGGAAATTGTGATAAAAATTAAGTTATATTATTATGAATTCTAGTATTGTTGAAAATCATAATTTTTTGCTACCTACCACTCTATCGTTGGTCTACCGGCTAGCTTATAAGGTCGCAGACCCACGAGGTTCTGAGTTCGAGCAAAATGGAGACTTCAATTGTTTATTATAAGATGTCCCGCATAGTTGGCTTTCTTGAGAATGACCGCCGTGGCCGAAATCGGTGAGGATGACGTTATCATTTATCGAGACATGTTTCGGGATGACCATGGTCATCCTCATTGTGGAGCGGATGTGTCAACCTCATATTTAAACTAATTGTATTTGAGTTGAACACATAATATTATCTCTTAGCAATATTTTTAATATAATATGTTTGATTACATATTAACATTTATCATTGTAAAGTATATTACAATTAAATTTGATTAAATGTGAACGTGTACATCCTTCTATCTATTTACATTTAATGATTTGTGTTTAGAGAGGAAATGAAATGCCTATTAAAATGTCAGCGGATTGTAAAAAATAATAAGAAGTGCGCGACTGACCTTGAGAAAAATTTAATACTAATTTAATACTTAATTTTAGATTTTACGAAAGTATGTATATGTTGAAGTTACTTATTATTATTATTTATATTTATATTTATGTATTATTACTTTTATCAATTTTAACTAAACTAAATAATTAATAATAATAATTAGCGCTATAATTATAGCGTACAAGTGTATGTGCGTAATTTTGATTTGATTTAATAAAGTAAATCTAAGTAGGTAAAGAATATTGAATTAATCCTGTTTTGCTTTAAATAATATTATAAAAGATTTAAAACATTAATTACAAGTCGTATAATTTAATCTGTTGGCTTATGTGAGACTTATTTTGTTATCAAAAAAAAAATATGATATTTAATAATAATATTATTTAATGATTTAAATGTTCATTTTAACTAAAAAAATAATTTAATACATAGTTGATATTACAACAACATAATTAAATTAAAAATAAAGTGGTTGCTCAATCAATAAGGTAATTACGTTCAGCAATTTCCTTTATGGGCTCAATGAAATTTATTTGTAAGCACATTATATAAATATATCATTTTGAAATCAGGTCATAGTAATAAATACCATAGATTCAAGTTTCTTATAAAATTAGTGGGTGTATCCTAATGGGCAGCGTGAGAGTGGCGGACGCAAATAAGGCTAAGTCTTCACTGTAAAATCAGACCGCGCGATTTTAATTTCCGCGGCTAAATTCCGTTTTTTAAATTTGTTTTAAGCCAAAAATTATTAACTGTACGAAATTCGTAACTGCACACAATGCAGTAAAATAAATGCGAAAATAGAATAACACGTTTTTTATTCTTAGTGTCGGCTAGCCCTTAGTTGCAGTTTACGACTCTAGGCTGGGTTTAGGGTTACCACATCAATCATAATTTTTTGAAAAGAAGCGTTTCACTTAATTAATAAAACAGTGAAATTTATTTACATATTTATTTATATATTATTTATTTAATGAAAGTTTTTTCAGAAATTATTTCTTACTTTGAGGAATGTTAATAATAATTAAGTATGAATTGCACTTTACGTATTCTTAATATATTCTTAACTAAAAAATATGTAATTATTTAAATTATCTACACACTTATGCCAAATATTAATTTGGCATATTTGTAAAGAAAGACGATAAACTCAAAACCATTCAACATGGTAAGAACCCTGTGCAAAACGGTTGAATATTACGCAATATACGGGTTAGTGGTTCGATAACTTGCTCTACATTCGCTTTGTCTTACTCGCAAGTGGCCCCCGGTTACTCGTTTTATTATCTCATATCGAGCGCATTCAGACAGTAAAGGACTTTAGACTTTACAAAGCTTTAAACGAAGTTATAATAGACATGTATTAAGCAGAAATATTTATATCGATATGAAATTAAATATATTCATTCCGGATAAAATTTACATCATCTAATTTTTACCCTGAATTTGATTGTAACTATATTGAACCATTGCCATTATGACGTAATATTAAACGATAATGTAGAGGCGGGCGTGTATAAACGCACCAAGGGCGATCGATGCATTTAATAACCTATAGGTGTAGTACTCGTTTATCTACGTTTGTCTTACCATTGTACTGTTATCACGTAACAATATCATCATATACCATTATTTCATTCTCGTTATGTTAACAGTCTCAGCAAGAATGCGCATTGTGTGCCAAACACAGTTGCCACTTCCGAGCGCCGCTGAGAGCATTCGGTGCAAGGTTCCTGTCACACTATTGTTTGAAACAATCGGTTTAGCGATACGACATCGAACATTTAATATTCGACAATAAGGCTAGTTTAATATCTATCGATGGATATGTATTGAGGTTAGTTAACCTGCTTACATGTTTCACGTTCAATGTATAACGTGTGCATTCCTTTGGTTCTTTCTCATCAGTTCTATTGTTTGTATTATCTATTCAGAGCTTAAGCAAGGCTGCCGTCAAGTGTAGCTACAATACAACACATAATATATAATAAGATATTTTCAAATGGAAGCAATGTATAATTAGTTTATTTTGTGGAATTAATATTCACGAATGTAAGAGATAAACTAGTACATATTTCATAAATAAAATATTATTACTAGCGAAGCTAAATGTGTTGTGTAAAATACGAATGATTTTTAAATAAATTAATTAATGTGCGTATATCGTGCAATCCAGTCGATTTTCGAAAAAGGCAATCTATTAATGGTCTTTTATTTGCAATTTCTGCAACTTTGACATTCACTGTTATATATTAAGAAATAGCCGTTACAAAAGAGACTGCAATAGATTTCATACTTAAAACGGACACGGTTCGTATAATAGTTTCTCGTGTGTTAAAACACCTAATTACTTATTAGTTTAATTTATTAATACATTTATAATGTACATTATTTTAACGATTTAAAATTGCTTGTAAGAGTGCTTCAAATATGTTCAAGATTATTTTTAATTTAGTTTTGATCTATTACTATAAATATAAGAACGAGACGGGAAAATGGGACTTCTGTAGTATATCACTGTATGACTAATATAAGACATACTTAATATATATTACAATAATCTGCGCTTTATGTTATAGCACGATATTTTATATTATGACTCGAAATTAATACATGCAAGCACATAAAAATAACGTAAGTCCAAATAGTAGAAAAGTTACACTAAAGGATTATTATTTTGGATAAAAATTTAACACTGTACGAAATATTAATATTCCTCCTACCGTCAATAGTCTGATTAATCATGGGAACTATGTATACCGATTTTGTTTGTAATAAAGATGGCTCCGCCAAACTTCAAACTGCAACATATCGATACCGGGTATTGCTATGTTGCGGTAGAATAACAGGTGAGTGGGTTGTAATAACCTAAATTGGCTTAACGATATTTTACTTTTTAGTATTTATATGGTATCTCTTTTCAATATTAATAATATCAGTGTTGTGTATAGTATACTAACTACTACTAATATCAAATCAAATTATATTATGTAAGTTACATAAATGTTTATAAATAATATGCAATTAAATACGTATGCTTGCGCAATTAAATACTGAATGAAGTTTTGCCTTGCACGTATGCACGCGTGCGGTAGAACTTCGACCACTTTCACTGCCAGGGCGATTGTATGAAAGTAAATTTTATCTGACTACATGGAACCTTCTTTGAACCAAGTAATCATGATAATGATTATGTATAACAACGTTAATACTTGTGTTAATTTAAATTTTTAAAATAAATGTTATTTTATTTTTATTGATTATACAAAATAAATATAAAACTACTAAGTTTTGATTAACGCCATTGGCTTCTATAAAAATGTTCTTAAATAATAATTTGTAAGCCAGATAAAGCATGAACGCTGAGAAAGAAACTCACTCTTATAGTTTGGTATCACTATATTTTGTTTCATGAGCGTATTAAAGTTGTTTGTCTTTAGCCTGATTTCTTTCTCGATTTCTTCTTCGTGTATAAGAATGGAGGAAATGCTATGCTGTCCCGTTGTACTATAAGAATGGAGGAATGGAGGAATGGAGGAATGTGCATAAGTGCTCAGTCAAGATCAAGTCAAAATCGATCAAGAGGACATCAATCAGCATAGTACCTAGTAGTGTACAAATCAATTTTTTTTTTAAAATAACTATGTGATTCCATAAGTGTATAACAATAACGAAAATGCATTATATAATACCATAGTTTAATTAATCTTGATAGTAGTATTGACGTAAAATTGGCTAAAAAAATTCAATCAAACCTTCTACTATATCTTACAGTCCAATTATTTATTAAGAAGGCATAAGCGGATTACGTATTTATTAGGTAACATTCGGTATGCATAATCACTACATCCATCTTAAGTATAAGTTATTCGGTCACATATTTGTAAGCAATCCAAGTCAGATAATATATTCATGTTTATGAATAAAATTTCTGACGCCGCTCGCTATGCATATGTGTACATACATACATGGTGCTATAGTTGATAAAATAAGTAAAGTCGTTCAATAAAATGTAATAAAATATTTATAATATAATTATTTAATTGTCTTATGAAATTATTATT
Organism: Nymphalis urticae; assembly: GCA_905147175.2. Taxonomy (NCBI): domain Eukaryota; kingdom Metazoa; phylum Arthropoda; class Insecta; order Lepidoptera; family Nymphalidae; genus Nymphalis; species Nymphalis urticae. The sequence goes on along the minus strand of LR989987.1, from coordinate 7,533,593 downwards.
TTCAAAGGCATTCTCGTTTTTAAAGATTTTATTTTGGTTAAATAAAGATGAACAAAATTAGAAAGAATTTATTGTTTATTTTATGAACTTAACCAGTCACGGTCATTGTAAACGTTTTTTGATCTGCCAGATATTTCTTTGCAGATTTGCTGTTTTTTTCCATAATAACATCTGTATACTTTGCCGCCTGGTGGTTCGTACCTTCCAGCTCTACGCGTGTGTTTTATCAAACCGCTATATCCACACCAAGATTCAAAACATACATAGTTTAAAGTAACTAAATAGGCGCCTGTTTTAAGTAGTATTTTATTATCTATTTTAATTATGGCTTTCGGTTTAAGACCATCGGTGTAAGGTACGTAATTATCGAGGACACAGGTGACCCTTTTGTCTTGTCCCTGTTCACATATAAACTCCTCCTGCGACAAAACATTGGTTTCGTTCGGCCTCGCCACGTTACCAATATCTACCAATTTGGTGTATGAATCAACTTCGTCCTTCTTATGGCATACTCGCCCACCGTCTGAGTATGCTAAGCAATCTATCAAATAGAATAACTTATTTGGTATATTATTCGATAGGAATAACAACTTATCTATATTTTTATAATAATTATATTTCAAACTCTCGCATTTATATTCGTCAGGCATTTGTAGATAGCAATATTTTATTGGCAATTGGGGCAAAGCTATTTGAGTTATGGAATATATTTTTAAAGCCTTGCATTCCATGAATGAACAATTATAAAATACTCCATTTTTTGCGCTCGGTAAATAAGGTTCGTGAGATGGAATGTTATTATTAATATTTCTTCTGTGATTAGGAGCGTTAAATGTATTGCATATTGGAAAATTATCCTGTAAAATACGTTAACAAAATTATATACCTACATGGTTAGAACTAATATAAAAAAATCAAGTGACGTAATCGGAAACTATAAGGGTATTGGAAAATAATTTGGTCACCACCATCGAGGCCTATGCGTTTTTTAATTGAACTAAAAACTAAAGATCGTGATTTACGCGCGATATTTTATATTTAAATCATGCAAACAAATTTGCATAAGAATTTGTTATTGTGCTTGGCGCATTTGTTTTATTTATGAATTAATTAATAAGCGGAATGTTAAAAGAAACTAAGAAAAACTTAACAACTACGATATGACAAATAAATTTTCATCCATGAAATTAAGTATTGTATAAATATTTAAAGCTATAAAAACAAAATAATTAAATACCTCGTTGATAATGCATACTACATCCTTGTTATAAAGCTGAAAATATAGTTTCAAAATTATAAAAAAAATTCATTGCTTACTTAGAAAGATATTCGGTGATTCCTATTTCGAGGATATCCTATGATAATTTAACTCCTGGGATTTATATCCTAGGATAATTTAACAAAAAACTTTTTTTTTTGTTTAAAAACGGTAAGTATAACGTTGATAGAATTGGATAATGAGATTGACTTAACTATTCTGGACTAATATAAATAAAAATTCCTTTTTCGATGTACTTTAATTCACAGAAAAATGTACTCGCAATAAATATTTTTTTTTTGGTAACTAGAAGAGTACAGATTAAACACGTAAGAAGGAAAATGTTATATAACTTACCATGTGGACGTCTGATATAAAAACAAATTGGAAAGTAATCAAATATACAAAAGCAAAATTCATGTTTTCGATATTACATAATGTATGTAAAATATTTTTCAGTAATAGATAAGGTAGTAATGTTGCGTATAATAAAACATAACTTCTGCTTCGCTTCGCTGACACTTTATTGGAAAAAAAAATTGATTATAAATTGTGTATAATTTTATTTAGAATCATAGTTAAAAGATACGAGTATTCGATAAAGTCTTGAAGTTTGAAATACGTATAGGTATAACTGATAATCTATTAATCAAAATATTACAAAACAAAATATTATACTTTCATAAAGTATACTTTTAAAAGTACTTTTGAATTTAACTATTTATTAAATGTTAGGTAGCGCCTTACAATTTAGATTCTACCGAGAAGAAATGGTAAGAAATACAAATATCCGGTTTCTGTTAATGTCACCTGTTTACTTTGATTCACACCAACCAATTAAACTACTGCATGCTATTTATAACTTGTCATATCCTACCGTTAGTTTCATCTAGTATTGCGTGGGGTCGTCTCTGAGGCACAATTATGGCGCACAAATTAAAAAAATAAATTCATTTTTCGAATGTTCTATGTTTGTAATTAAGTTTTTATAATGTGGTATTTGATATATTCAATATGAAACAAATGTGTAATTGTTATGTTATTTTTTTAAATAGGTCACCACCATTAGCATTGGCAATGTAAAAAGCCGTTGTATCGTATTTTTTAAATAAATAATATTTTTTAGTAACACAAGGAAATTGTATCTTAAATTAACTGTTATATAATAAATTAAAATAACTGAAACTTACCAGCAGAAAAAGCTTTTGTTTAAACATTGTTCATCACAACAATAGGCGCTGTTGATCCTGTAACAAAAAATTGTGAATATTAAATCTATTGATATATAGTGTAAATATGAATATTAATAATATTTTGTAACAGATTGTTCTAGCCCTTAAGATACACTTAGTATCTTTCGAGAAGGATCTCTCACTACATAGTCTAACGTCAATTATTTTATTTTATGTTGTTGTGTACCAGAAATAGGGAACCAATGTAATAATAGACATACATATCACATTCGGTTTTAGAATATAATTTCTGATAAGATAAAGAAACATTCAATCAATGAAAAATTATATCAGTTTCATGTAAATCAAAATAAATTTTCGCCCAGTAGTCGAAATATGGCGATAATTATTATTGAAAATTTAAGGAAAATATATTATATGATATTATTGAAATATTTGTTTTTGCTTATTGATATAAAGATAACGACTATATCGCTTATTTATTTATTGTGGTTGTATGTTTATAAACTTCTGTTTTTAGATAATATAACATGAAGTCCTCATTTTGTTCATTATGTGCAGAAGTTGATTGTAGCAACATGAGTGATGAATCATAAGCCGACGCCAGATTTAGGCCCAATTCAAATTAACAGCTATAACACAGGTTATACAATTTGAAACTAACAATTTTAATTTGCATATATTTTTTTTTATTAATAAAACCGTTTTCTATAGAGGAGAATTTACGTGATCTGGTAAAGTGACTTTACTGAATGTTTCTGTTTAGTTTAGCATACAAATGCGTTACTGCATGAAATGTTATTGAAAATAAATTACGTATATTATGTTAATAAATAATACGATATATCTTGTTATCTTTGTGATGTTTCCGTTTCCTCTAGTGTAGACCAGGTCTTACTTAAACATCAATGGTAAGTTCAATAAATAACAAAGCATCATTGATGATATAGAGTTATTTACCTTCGAGTAGTGTTGTGAATCATGGCCGCGTATTTTATGTTACCTTCGGAGTAATTTGTTTCAGTTAGGTCAATAATATTAGCTTGTCTTGTGACTAGATATTCTTTAAAAAATAAAATGTAAGGCTGTGTGACAATGAAAATATTTATTTTTCTTTGGATGAGCAGACTAGCAAATGGTCCACCTAATGGTGAAAGCACAAACCATTTCTTAGTACAAGTAATCATCAGTTCGCCCTACTGTATCGGTTCATTTTTGTTTCCTGTGATTATACTGGCCCATTTAACACTTGAAATAAGAAAACAAAGTACTGATCGCGAAATGTGTAATAAGTAGGTGGGCCCACATTGACTTAAATCCGGTCAAAATATTATTATTCTTTTAATTATAGTAACCAAAATTGCTGATTGATACGGTAAAGTAATTTTCTACAAGAAAACCAACTTGTACGTTACACTATAATGTTTCTAAATGAACTACATTGTTTGAAATACACTGACGCAACTAAGCAGGTCCGTATGTTACTGTATTAAACTATGTGATGCATTGCAGGTACATCTGATAACTCGAGATTACTTAAGCTTGTTCAGTGCTTTTGCTCTAGTTCCGACAAGGTTATGGTGGGCGTATGCGCATTAGCGAAGTGTTCGTTGTGCAGTATCGTCATGACACGAAATATTTTTGACATTGAAAATGTAGGTGAGTATGACGGTCGCCGTGTTATGCCCGTGCCTCTGTTAGCGATTTCAAGATGATAATTTGTTGTAATATATATTATAGTTTGATACAATCTGATATCAGATTTCTGTAATGTTCAAATCGAGCTGAATTAATATTCTAAAAATCATTAAAATATATACATACATTATTATAAGTCAAATACCATCTAAGGATGTATAGAATCTCAGTAAATAAAAAAAAATGGCTTGAGCACCTTCCTTATTAATATCTTAGTTACTTTTACTCTCGCTTAAATATACCGAAATTTATTACGATAATGTATATTTATAGAAAGCGCCGTACACAATGGGACATTGAACGATAGTGAAAATACAGACATCCCGTGCATAACAATTAGGTACATTTTATGCAATAATAATAATATAATTGATCAACATGAAACGTGACGTTAGCGATCTTTTGTGTCCTTGTGATCAAAGTTATAAACCGAATCATAATTAGAATAACGTTGCGAAAAAACGGATAAATTTGTTATTGTTTTTAAGTTTCATATAAAATTATGTTTTAAAAAAATCAAAAGGTTTTAAATTTAACTTGTACTGTGTAAAACTCATAGAAAGAGACTCCAATTTTAATTGATATTTTTATTGATCTATAAAACATAATTACACCTTACAAAAAATAATTATGGATTTCAAGCCAATGTTTTAGTTATATTGCAGTTTTTTTATGCATTAAAAATTAACTACTGTCTTCGGCATGCTGTTTATAATAATATCATAGAATTTTATTTCTGAAAGTTATTTATAATTTCTTTAGAGTAACTTCAACTAAGTAACTTCAAAAACAACAGCATGCATAAGACATAAGCATTTAAATATTTGTCAAGCAAAATAAACTCCTATGTCAATTATAACAAGTCGTAAAATAATATGTACGCAGTTTTCTACACAGCATTTACCGCAATTTGTACGCGTTGAACTCGGCTTAGCCGCTTTTTCTCGCATATATCACTTACCTATTTGAAAAGTTTTACTTCCGATTACTATTTCAAGGTTATAATAGTATATAGTTATAATAGTATTCATCTTTAAAATAGAAAAAAATGTTTTTAATGTTGTAAGCAATTTTAAAAATTGTAGCTTGAGTTATTTATAATATACGTTTATTAATATACTTCAGTTTTATTTTAATATTTGAAAACGAAGAGAACAGAATATTCAATTCCAGTCGTTGGTTTTATATCACGCATAAATAATAATTGAATTACTTTTGATTGCGTGTGTTTTATGGCCTGGGGTAAAATGAGGCAAGTTTACATATATGTTTATTGGGAAATGTTAATTTATATCTTGTTTTATTATTTATTGGATATAAATTTAGATCAATCAGTTTATTATCATTTAAACTTTGTTACAGGAAGGTAAAGATATAATAGATGATATCAAATACTAGGATTATCTAAGTAATTAACATCCAATAGTTGAAAAGTTGAAGAGTTATAGATTAGCTTGGTATGGGCATGTGATGAGGAGGGATGAAAGGCATGTTAAAGGGTGATGAGTGTGAAGGTTGATGGATATAGGGGACGGGGGAGGCCGAAGAAAATGTGGATGGATTGTGTAAGAAAGGATACGTGTATGAAAGGTGTAAGTGCTGAGATGACAGAGAGAAGTGGAAGGAAAAAACATATTGTGCCGACCCCACGTAGTGGGATAAGGGCAGGAAGAAGAAGAAGAAGAAGAAGAAAATATGAACTAAAATCTAAAATTTAATGATTTGAAATACTTATAAATAGTGACCGTTTATGACTTAATTAAATAAAGGACTGTCTGCAATATTCAAAATGTTTATTAGTGTTTTATAGGGTCATCCGAAGGAGACTGGAATTTACATAATCTTAAGGACATATTAAGGATCAATCTACTGGTTTTTATTGTAATGCCTAAATATAAAATATTTTTAGGTAAATGGTGATGTCAATATTCTACTTCTTGTTATTTTAACTTTAATAAAAATTTCGAAGAAAACTGGACGATATTATGTTAATATTTATGAATATGATGATCTCGTTTTGCCTTTTACAACATAATGTGTTCATTGACTCGTCGTTGACCTAATAGTAGTAAATAGTATTCCGTATAAAGTTTTATTGAATTTAAATATGTACTTCCTTCGTTTTAAATATTTTTAAGGCAAATAATATCGAGGAGATTGGCGTCAGGGAAAATATCGTTATAGTCAAATTATCAAAATCAATATATATTTTTTTAATTTTTGTATTTAATTTTTTTCGAGCTATTTTAAAATCTGAATATGGCTATAATTCTCTCAGAAAAGGTAATCTATGAAATGTATTTTTTTATTTTTTATTTCGATTTTAAATGACATTTTGGTTTTCTTAACAAATAACTAATGAGAACGCCACACAATTCGAATTAATTTAGCCTTCAAAGTCTGCCTTGTGCATGTTTTAATGAGATTAGTGTTTTTCAATAAATTATTGTTTAATTGACTAGTAAATTGCTTTGGTATATAGTTAAAATATTTCCTTATATTACGTACTCGGTTAAATAATCGATCTATGAAATTATCAGTATTAACTTCCTAACGGATGTAAAGTTTGTTATATATTAAGTGATCTGTGCATAATAATTACATTCCAATTTTAAAATAACGTTTGATATCAAATAAATTAAATAGTAAGTAGGTATAGTATAAAATTTACGTTACCGCGATCTTGTTATAAAACACGCGTTCGTAAAAAAATATAAGTAAATTGAAATAATGAGATTGATTAAAATTATTCATAAATATTTAACAATTTTATTGGTTCAAAGTCAAGAGTAGTCATCATGAAATCTAGTTGAGATTAACATACAATACAAAGCTTCGTATTTATTATATGTTCGGTAATTAGGATTTGGGTAAGTATGTTCTATTGTTGTTAATTAGCTCATTAGCTTTTTGTAAAGATGCGCAGTCGAGCAAAGCGGTAAAGCGTGTGTCACGCTATACTGACTACATAGGTATTAGGATGGCGCAGACTGACATGCTACATTACTACTGGCAGATAAATGACCTGTAAATAGTTTATGTACAAGCAATTTATCCAATAGCTTAATTTTCACATACACATCACCTTTTCATAAGTGGAATCTACGAATTATATACACAAAAATAAAATTGAATAATGGATATGATCTAAGATCTACATAACTTAAAATTAAGTGAATGATGTGCATAAGTATGTATGTAGCAACTAAATGTAAATGTCCTTTGCTAGGCAAAAGCCTCCCGTTAAATTAATAGATATCGTTTAGTTTAACTTTCAGACTGATTTATTTAGTATCTAATATTCTAAATTTTGTTAAATTGTGGTTTAAGAATTGTAAATAAAAGCTTATAAATTTAATCAGCAGTCTGATAAGCAGATACTTAATGAATTCGAACCAGCGATCCTTGAATCTTGATCATTGATATGAAAATGTTCATTATGTAACAAATTAATCCCATTTTACAATATTTATATTAATTAAAAATATTTCACAATAACCTTGGGTTTTAAATTATATCAAAGTAAAACAGTCCGAGGCCTAAATAACCTACTTAACTTTTAGCTACTTTAGTTATAAGGTTTCGCCTAAAATTAGAAAAATTGTGGGTATTAACAGACTTAAAATCAGACAGAGATCTTAAAAAAAATAAAAAATTTACATCTTTAGTTTTAACCGCAAATAAATTTATAAAAATATTTAAACAGAGCAAGTCCAGATAAGTCTTTTCCCTACGCAAATCACTTGATTAATCATTATAGATTTCAATTTTGACATGCATAGATTCTTGAATAAAATATTATGTAGAAAAGCTTTGCACAGTTTTTATTTAAGTTTATTTAAAATTTATTTGAAAGTAAAGTGTGGAAATATGGAGTTTAAAAGCGTGTTGGTAAAATATTATTATTAAACGTCTTAGTAAGCGCCTTACTGCTTTAGCTCTACTAACTTAGATTTATTTAAAAAGCGGTAATTAAGTGTTTAGTTTCACAGGCATCTTAAATGCTGCAATTTATTAAATTAGTCCTCATAACATCAGTTGGGAAATTATAGTAATGAAAATTCAGTTACGAATAAAATCAGTAAAGAAATCCTGAGATAGGGAAAGGGAAATCCTTTCTCAATATTTCGAGGATATCTTCAGAATAGTTATGCTTGATATTTTTATGATGTTTTGTGTTATAATCTTTATTAAAGCTTAGTGAGCGTCTACATCGGGAAAGGAGTAACTGTGAAAAAATTCAAATTAATCGGGCGGATAATTTAGGAGATTTCGTGATGTGGTATTTCGCTAGTAATATGTAATAGAAAATTACGTCGAATTATTTAATTTTATTAAATATATTGTTTGGACAATATAAATATAATATACATTCTATTATTCCACTGCCGTCACTTCCCAAAGGAGCGATATTAATTCCGTTAGTACTTAACAGCGATATTAATTCCGTTTATCCATCCATTTAAAGTTAGTTAAGATTAATTACCATACTCTTTATAATAATGTAATTTATTTCATTTATTGTTTTCATTGATCTATCTGAAAAGGTAAATCATTAATATTTCGTAGCAAATATGTTTAAAACTCGATATTATATCAAGTATAAATTGTTATTTATTTATATTAGTAGAAAGCTTTCGTTTCATCATATTTGTTCTAGTTAATTAAACATTTAACATACATACCCACCAGTAATAATTATCTTCTCAATATCTAGTACTTCCGTATAAATATTGCCAGTAATGAGGTGTAAATTTATATTCACAGGGTTTATTTTATTTAAATTTTAGGAAAGTAGAACTAACACTGCTATTGTAACTAACAAAGAATATTCACAGCATGTTATAGAGAATCGCAACAAAGGAAAATGAGGTGTGTCCTCAATACTTCCATTTGAACGAATTGTTAGGACAAAAAGATTAGGAGACAAAACGTCGCGTTCGCGATCGCATCGGACTTGGAGTTTGGCTAATAGACGCGTGTTGCGCACGCGCCGACTCTCTTGTAACTGCTGGCTGTTTACCGCCAAAACCATGCGGAGATAGTAGTTTGAAGTCAAATCATTTCATTCAGTATAACAATATTATGCAATGCACTACTTGTGGAGTTTTTTTTATTCCACTACAGCGACCGGGTTAAAATAATTTGCAGACGAACTCATATTATTATTTGTTTACTTTGAATAATTACGTCGTAAGCTTTTTAGCAGCGAAAGGGCCTTATAATATTATTTTATCTAAGTTTTAGTTTATCAAGATGAAACTTTAATAATAATAATAATCGACTTTTTTTGAATATATATATATAATCTGTACAAATATTATAAATGCGAAAGTAACCTTGTCTGTCTCTCTACCTGTCTGTTACGCTTTTACTTAAATAGTTTTGTTAACCTAGCACCTGTCCCTCTCCCAAAACAAGCGAAGCCACGGGCGCAAACTAGTCATATATAAAGTGTAGATCCATGGCAACCCCAAAGCGAGCATACGAAGCGCGTATCATAGGTATTTTTATTATTTTAGTGATATTTAGTGATATAATTGTCATATTTAATCTCATTGTTATTAAATACTGCAATGAGATTCTAAAGAGAGAAGGAACTTACACTTTCTCCTACTTTCAAATTTTTTCCAATTTCCTTCCATGTTGTGTCGAATTCCAGTGAAATTCTACCATAGGTATCCAATCCTCTTTGAAGCAGCATGGTGGAATAAGCCAAAAAACCTCTCAAGGGTAGAAGAGGCCTTTGTCAAACGTTTGCGTACATATATAATATTATAAACTACATATTGAGAAGAAAAATTAATATTTTAAATACTTAAATAAACATAAAAAAAACTTTGGGCCCAGGTATAATAAGTACTTAATTGTTATTTAAAAAATGAAAACAAACTATACTCTCTCGTGTTTGTTACCTAATAAATTAGGCAAGAATTTACATAAGCGAGGAAGAAAAATAGACAAAGCGTAGATCCCTGAGGGAAGGACCCCTCAGCCGTTGCATATCGGTATAGTGATTACGAATTGTGCGTATATATGTACTAATTTTTTTTTCAAAAGTGTAATATGGCTCAATCATATAAGCGCATATTTTATTGGGATGGTTCATATTTTTGGCCCTGGGCCCTGGTGACCACTTACCATAAGGTGGCCTATTTACCACTCTAAATAAAAAAAATAAGCACTATTTGTTAAATATTAGAACGATGTCATTAATAAAAATAAAATAGGACAGTTAAAGTTTCTTTTTCAAAATGTATTAAAAATTATTTATCTTTATAATTATCAGGGAGTGTTGTTTTATTATCTGCCACACTTTATTGCTATTTATTATTATAATTATCATTATTACATATTTTTTTTATATATTATATATGTATATTTACGTATATTTTATTTATTTAAAAAAATAAAAGATAAAAATTTAAATGATCAGTACACCCCCTTACCGCTTTATTTATTTATTTCTTGTCCTTCACCTAAAGGTTGTAAGGGTTCGCTCTTTTAGCGATAAGACCGCCTTTTGTACAAAATAGTTTTCGTTTTTTTAATGTTTCTGTTTAAAATGGTTCTGTAACTATTTTGTTTTACAATAAAGCATATTCTATTCTATTCTATTCTATGTATTCCTGCTCTACCTAGTACTTTGGACTTGTTGCCGAAATCCCTAACAAGCATAACCACAAAATTTATAAACAAGTTGTAAAAGTTGTTTTCATGGTTTTATGTCTACATATTATTTTTATAACATAGTTTTTTTCTGATTAAATCAAAGAAGCTGCAGGAAATACTATTGACTGCCTTGTTGGCTTAGTGTTTAGATATAAGGCCGCAAATCCCGAGGCCAGTAAAAATTTATTGGGTTTTTCTGTCGATAATTGTCAGTAGCAGCCCGGAGTTTGTAAGTTGGAAGTGTGTTCACTCCCATAAAAGTAAAGTACGCAAGGAAAGTACGAAAAGCCGTTCGTCGTGCAATTTATCTTTTCGATATTTTTCACTGATGAGCATGAGATTAACATATTGTCTGCGGCGCGCTAGAAGAAAACTTACTCATATCAAGAAAGTCAGGTATGCGTTACGAAATACGTATAATATCGTTTTTGTTTACCGTATCTTCAGGCTTCTATTTTTCCGTATCTGCTCTTAACTTCAAAGGTCCTTTACGACATGGAAATTAATTTTAAATTTAAATTTTATTTTAATTTAATTTAAATTATTAAAAATTTAAATTTTTGAACTAAACAATAAACTACTTGTGTATATACATATTTGTGGAAAAAAAAATATATTAGATTGCGATTATAATTTGGGTGTAATAAATATGTACTTAATACAATTTTACCACACATTAAAGTTGACTCATGGCCTATTTTTAAACTCTCGATGTAACTTAAAGTTAAGCTTTTACGGAATTGAATAACATCTTGATAGATCGTTTGTGAAGATAGTTTTCGCAAAATTATATAGATGGCGTTGTATGTTGTGTGTTGATTAGGCTTATTATACGTAACTTTATCGAAGAAAGTAGCAGGAGACATGTAGTGATTGATGAATAATTACAATACAGAATATAAATAACATTTGAATTTCTTAATTCTAAGCACGAGGCAAAAAAAACTTTTATATTCTTGTTGATCGATATAAATCGATGATAGAACAAGTTATGTTATTTTAATTAAAAAGCTTAGGATTCATTCTGGAGTATTTTCCTCACTTGAATTACTTACGTTTCGTGTGCAAATACAAACATGTGTTTTCCGGAATAGTACGTTATTTCAAATTCAATCATCATTCTCAGCAACGAAAATAATAAAAATGTGTTTAAATTTTCTGATACTCAACGGTATTAGAAAATTATAATTACATTTGGATGGGTATCTCCCATATGCTAGTTATAGATGGGATGGATGGATAATTGGGATACGATTTTAGAATATTTTTAATTAATAAATTGATTATTTTGGTTATCCAGGCAACCACATTTTGCAAATAAGTATTTTTAAAATGGTTTTTTAATGAAATAAAATATCAAAACAATATAATAGAAATTTCTAATATAATTAATTAATAATTAAAAATACTATAATGAAACGTTGATAGCATAATAAAGCTAATTTATACGAATGTAACATTAAATAAGTTAATTGGCAGCTTATATGGCAGTGTACCTTTGTACGATTAAGTAAATATTTAATATAATTTCAATAATTATGTTTTATCAATGGGTAAAGTCTGTTTTAAATTATTTTTAATGATTACTTAAAATTTCATTATTCTTAGGCAATAATATCTCTGAACTATTAACTATCCTGTGCTAGCATTTCTTGAGACGTCCTAAAATTAAACGAGATGGACTAAATGCTTTTTTTTCTCAAGACGCATTAACAGGATAATAAAGCCATTTAAATTCATAGCCTTTTAGGCCAAATTTATCATCTTTTTCTGTTTCAGGTTTCGGTACGTCGTCAGATAGAACATCTAAAACTTCTTGAGAAATTTTAGGATGAAAACCAGTTTCGTCAGCAATATAATCAACTCTCGTTCTAATCCCATTCCGACCCGTTACGTAATAATATCCATATTTGGCACCGTTCGTGTATCCTCTTTCATGATGTCCATGAAATCCTAAAGTATAATTAAAAGTGTATAAGAGAGTTTTCATGTCATCCTTAGTTAAACCTGCTGGTAGACCATCTATTTCGCCGGGATTTTTATAGTAAACATCTGTGTTTTTATCGACTATTTGCATTTGAGCAGCAAATAAAACTGGTTTTTTAGGCAAAGGGTCAACGCCTGATTGAGGCGAGTCGAGTGGTTGATTACCGTAATTATAATGTTGTTCTGGATCAACAGATTGTAAAATATCATTAAAGTTTTTAGGCTGTCTGTTTACATTAACATTGCCTTTCGGTACAAAATTTTGTTGGCTGTATGTTGGGTTATTAGGATAAGATAAGTTCGATTCTTCATTATAGGCTTTGTTTCCTTGAGAATATTCCTGCCCTGAATTACCATTTTGTGGAGAGTTTTCAAAAGCTTGTGGATAATTATGCAAATTATTTTGCCCTATAGTTGATGATGGTGGATATGTTTGTTCTATACTGGAACCTTGAGGATTACCGGATACTTTGGGTGTTTTTAATTCCTTGGAAGGTTGCTGGATATTTTTATCTTGTGAATATTGTTGCCCATTAGCTACTTGATTAGCGTAATTTTGATCGAATCCTGTAAATTGACCATTATGTATGTTTTGTTCATTATTAAAAGAGTTTCCATTCGATTGTATCTGCGTATTATATCGATTACCCCTTTGTTCATTATTTTTATTAATAGATCCTCCACCAAACAGTTTTGGTGATGGGGTAGTGGTTGTTGGTAAACTACAATGAGAACATGTTTTGGCAGATCCTGGTATTACTTCTTGTTTTAGCGTCTGTTCTTTATTATTAGAATGTGTTGTACTTGTAGTTTTAACTTCGGGTGAAGGAGGTAACGTCAATGAGTGCCCTTGTCTTGGACTCTGGTTTGAAGCAGTTGGATCTGTGAAGATAAAAATATGTATAATTATTATTTTATTTAAATTAAGGACCAGTTCTGTTTGTATTTTTGTTTTCAATTTTTTAATGTTGTAAGAAACTGATTAATAAATAAAGACAATTACAGGGCTTCACGCGAATGTTCTTCATAGATAATATCTTGAAATTTCCGTTTTCATCTGTCGCATACACAGTCACGTGATAAACGCCATCGGCAGTGATAAATCCGAACTCGCCCATAATTATCCCATTCTCGTCTGAAAATAAATAGGATTTTGTTGTTTATTTTAAAAAAAATAGACATATATATTATTAACTGTCTTACATTAGCTTTTTTCTAAATTTGTTGGCATTAATTTGTAATAAAAATAATATATTCTTAATAAAAGTGGTGTTTCGTTTTGAATGGTGAGTAAGCGAGAGTAATTACAGTCACAATGTCAATATTAATGGGTGGTGGTAATCATTTACTATGGCCTACATGGCCCATTGGCCAATCTACCTACCTAGATTAAATTTAAGAAAACCTAGCCATATGGATTATTTCAATATTATACAGCTTGATGTCTTCTTATACGGTAGAACAGGATTTTGAACTCAATATCGTACGAAGCGGATTTACGTCGCACTTACTTTATGGATTATATCTTTTATATGTAATATACAAATGAAATACTGACAGTAAAATTAATTATTTTTTCTTTTTTCGAAAAAAAATCGCTTCTTTTAGTAAATTTATCTGTTTTATTCTTTTGAGAAACTCGATTCAAAACAACTACACCATAACCAATATATCGTAAACGGAATGTAATATTATTGCTATTTCATGTAAATTAGTACATACATAATTTTGTAAATATTATGTCAACCGGCGTCTATCCGTCTGTGACTAATTTGTTAACTATTATGCAAGCAGTAAAAAAATGCCTTTAGAGATAAAATATTCCAATTTATTAATTTTGTTACGTAACATCTTCTTTCATCCCTTTGGTAATAAGTTGTGAATGTTTTTGTTGAAATGGATACTTTATTACATAAGTATTACTTAATTTATATTTATATAATGGAAAAAAATGAAGGTTACATAAAAATATATTTCTAATTTCATTTATTAGTTTTTTAATACATTACTATACGATTAATGCATATAAAATTGCTTTAATTTATGTTTAATATTTAATTATTGTGTAATAATTTAATTTAAGTATAATTAATGTCATGCCATGGACTAATGTCATCATGGCTTCCAAATTCGATTGGAACTACTTGGACTTAAATAAATAAATATTTATTATATATATATGTAATTAAACACAATTCAGTATATATAATAATAACTATATATAAAGACTATACTATATACTATCAATTTTTATTTATATATTTTTAGGTCATAATGTAAATCATTCTTATGTAAATAATTGTCCTAATTTATTTCATTTCACTGAGATTTATTTATTAATTTCTGTCACTGACTATGAAGTTTATTTTTTTATATGAAAAATAAGCGTAGTATATAACATATTATATTGTTTTATATTCATTATATTCTTAAATATTGCATAGTTTAAAGGAAAATGGTATATCAAATGCTGGAGAGATTTTCAAGATAAAGTTTATAAGTATCGCGTCATCAGTCGATTCGATATTAATCTGGTATCTATCCCAGTTTAATTTATATTTACTATTTACTATTAATTACTTTTTAATATTAATACTATTAAAATATGTTATAAACTAATTATATCGCAAATGTAATGTGATCAATATAAAATATATATTTCGTTTAAATATTATTTTTTCGTACAATAGGTAGACGGACGAGCATATTGGCCACCTGATGGTTAGTGGTCACTAGCGCCCATAGACATTGGCATTGTAAGAAATGTTAACCATCGCTTACATCGCCGATGCGCCACCTACCTTTGGAACTAAGATATTATTTTCCTTGTGCCTGTAATCACACTAGTTCACTCACTCTTCAAACCGGAACACAACAATACCAAGTACTGCTGTTTTGCGGTAGAATATCTGATGATATAACATTTTAAAGAAAACAGTCAATGATTTTTTAAGCAACATATTACACTAATGTAAAAAGATTGTACGCGGCGCTATATTATTTTATTTAAATTTAACTCAAAATTGTTGATACACGTTCTGCTACTTTTATAAATTTAGAGATTGCCTGCAAGTAAAGTAGCAATTACTTAAGTGTTTATGAGTACATAAGTCACGACACGTAAAACTAAATAAAGTTTTATATAACTATTTTTAAAATGTTTATACCGGGACTTCTGAAGTAAAAACTTAATGGAATGATTTTCTGACGTAAAAATTGCGGTTTTATGTTAAACAGAACTTTTAACCTTCGATTTATTTATTTTTTTAATATGAAATCACCGCTGTGTCGAGTAATAAATTTTTTGCCTATTTAAAGTTTTCTGCGTGAGTGCATTTAGAATACGAAAACTCATACTATAAAAGATTTTAGTACAATATAAATTTTTTCATTAATCTGACAGCTAGAAATAATAGTAATCCGAATAACATATGAAATTAGCGTTTTGTCGTACTGATCAATTTGATCTGAAGTATCTCCTCTTTGGTTAAGGATTCCAAATTCAAATTTATAAATTCATTTAGCTGGTACATTTGAGTTTTGAAAACAGTCATTCATTTGTTTTTTCATTCGCTTATTGATTCATTCAGTCGCTTATAACCGCACAATGGAAAACATGAAATATCGGTATATTTACGAGTACTAGTTCTACCGTGGCACCAGTGCTGCAGAAACAGCTCGAAGGATTAATGATGTTTACGGCGCTGGTGTCGCAAAAGAAAGCACGGTACGTTTTTGGTTTCAACGTTTTCGTTCTGGATTTTGTTTGTTGGTGACCTATACCCTCTCGTTATAATCATCACAATTCAATCAAACGTAATCAAAAATTATGATTAAACGTATTTTTTTATTATCTTATATATTCTATCTATTTATATTTGTTTGAAGCTTATTTCTTAAATAATAAAAACTGTAGTTTTCTAACACTGGTATATTTAAAAAGGTTTTTCGTTCTTGACGAAAATATTGAGCTTGTGGATGTGATACTTATAGATTATAATAGATAGTGATAGATTGTTACTTACTTACTTTAATTTTTTTTTCATTTTGTTACTTAACTAAATATGATTTATTTTTGTACTTTAACATGAGTTGGATCCTGACTTCTGTCCTGTTATGAAATGACTTTGACGGTAAAAAAGGAGTTTTTTTGAAAAATGGTTCGAAAAATTGTAGATGTGTTTGTAATTTTTGACACTAAAGAAAATTTTTATATATTGCACAAAAATAATATTTTTAATACTTTATATATATATTTAATAGAGGACATTGTTTATACCTTTTTTCTCGTGTCTATGTTGTTCTCCTTCAATGCTGAATCCAAATTCATATGGTCTGTTTTCATCAGTGTATTTATCAGCCTCTACTTGTAAACAGCAAGCTATTATGTAAAGAGCCAAACAAACAGCTTTTAGTTGAACCATCTGAAAATGTAAAAAAAAAAAATATTTATTTAATATAATCCGCTCCGCTAAATACCGTTCCGCTGTTTTCTTAATAAGATTTCGTAGTGTGTTTTTTCTTCTTATAACATTTTATTTATTTTTGAGATATTCGACGTCATCGTTTAGGTATTTAAGTATAGTGCTCGGGTTTTTAAATATAATTTATTCATTAAAATGTTATACGCTAAAGTCAATAAAGGTTCGTTAGCTATGATAGCGATTTTTTTATTATTAATAGAAGCTGATTGCGTCATAGGTGAATTTTTAATGATGCAAATCAAATTATTATGGTTTTTGTGAAATATAAATATGAGTAGGTAGGCTTTTTTTACAATTGTACGGAAAAATGTATTTATAATTACACTTACATAATTCCGGTTCTATTTCGTTTACATAATTTTGTAGAACTAACATTATACCATTAACCGGATATTTGGTATGAGTAAAATTGAGTATTTACGGTTTTCACATATATGTATTAAGTTATACGAATCATTATTTGATTTTGAAATAAAAAAATATTTAAACTTGTTTTATCGTAAATTATTGAGAATAATGTGTTCTAGTGATTATAATATATAATATTTAAGATGGAATGATAGTAATCATTATAAGAATAATATTTTTTTTATTTTATAGGCAGGTGGACTAGTAAATGGGACACCTGATGGTAATTGTATAATATTTTGTATTCTATCCCGACTGAGGTTGGGACGCACAGATGACATCAATAAACTGACGATGTCTAGACAATTATTTGACTTTCTTGAAATAAATATAAAGCTACTTAAGAGTAGTTCAGTATTTCATTATTGGGACAGTTTAAAAAGTATTCATTTCCTAAATATTACATCGAAAATTGATAAGAACTGTAACTTATCTTTTTGTAAGTTGTACATTAATAAAATCATATGAATACATAATTATATTGAATGAATGAAAGGGGTGGTCAGCGTTGAAGTAAAAAGTCTGCACACTATCGGAGCACATCCTGTCACATGAGAAAAGGACGCCTTTGCCCAACATTTTTAGGCTGTCACTGTACTTTTCATACAAGATATTAGAAAACAACGACTTATATAGGCTATCTAAAAATACACGTGTAATTTAAATTTAATATTTTTATAAACTAAATAGAAATACAAATTTAAAAAAATATATACAGTTGTAAAATTATAAAGATTTTGTAAGGGTTTAAAGTTTTAGGTATTTATTATACACTATATATATTACTCTCAATATACAGCTTATATATTAAGAATAAGGAGATGTAAAATAAGTGTATGTTGGTTATCTCCATCCACTGGACCTTATGTACAAGCTTTCGTAGACCTGACATATTTGTCAAATGATAATTTACAAATATTTATAATGAAAAATAAGTAAATTTTGTATAGATTGTTTTACTATTTGATATGTTAATAACGTGACCTTCCATGGCTTTGACGTTTTTGTCTAGCCACCTGTATCATTTTAACTCGTATCATATTAATCTTAGTGATGGTATTCGTCGTAAATTAAAAGTTAGGAATTTAACAATAGGTTAATTTTATACAAAGATGGTAGTAATACCGGTTTGTCCAGCTAAAAACGAATTGATTGCGTTTAAAAGAAGATATATGAATTAAAAATATATATATATAATATGTATATCCGTAAGATTTTTTATTATTCGTTAGGTTTATTGAAAATTAAGGTAAGATGATTGTAAGAGTTACATAAGTACATTATCTTGGTTATTAATTTAAGAACAAATTATTTTTATAAGGTTTAAGAGTAAATTATTTTATTTTCGATAGTTAATATAAACAAATATTACGTACGAAAGTTTTGGTAATATTTCTCATTTAGAAAATGTTTTAAATCTTTTTTAGTTGCTCGTAATATTATTTCGTGCGTGCTGTGGTTTTGATTTCCTTTTATACTATAATATCTCATATACTTAGCTAAAGGATCTAGACAAAGAGATAATCTATTTTAAGTAAGTAAATATAAGAGATATATTTTTTTAAAGTATAAATAAGAAATATATTTTAAATGTCCGACTAAAAATATTTAAGACTCTCAGATCCTCGTGGCCTATAACCGATATTGATTTTGATTTAAATTAACTTAATATTTCATTTCTTCACTTCAATTGCATCAAGCAGCCCGAAATTATAGGCAGTTTGATAAAAATATTCAACTATTATAATTAAAACTTGTATTAAATATATTTGACTATAAAATAAATTTTAATAGGTAAAGAACACTTGTAAAATAAGTTGTATTTGAAGGTTTTAACAGATCGTTTTCCGGATTAAAACATTTTACGTTTACAATGTGATTTTGTTGACAGCGGGATATTAATTTAAACATCGATTTTCTCTGTATAATTTAACAGTTATTTTGGAGTACTCAAGTAATATATTATTTTTTATATTTCTTCCTTTAGTGTACTATCGCTTCACATATTATGTGCTTGAGATTGTGAATTTGTGGTTTTTTAAAATAAATATTTAATAATTAGGCAATGTTTAAACAAATTATGTTTTTTTATGATAAATCGTCGCAGTACGGAGTATATGAGAAAAATATATAATTTTTAATGTTTATTATTAATTATTAAAATCGAATGAAATAAAGTCAAGAAATTCATCATGAAAGAAATTATACTTATTTCTACAAATTAAATAAATTTTTGTTAAATTAAAATATTATTATTTAAATCTAGAAGCTAGGCTTATAAAAATCACTATCTACATACGTATAAGAGCTATTTGGTGCAGTGATGTAATATATATGTAAACAGTTTGTATATTAATTTGTAAACACTTTGGTCACGATATAAAGCAAGCAAACTTTTTGGCTTAAGACATTCGAATTGATCTGACGTAATTAATATTTGTTTAATAAAATGTAATTAGTAACTTGAAAATTAAAATTAATCTCTTTTTTTAATATATTCTTTTTTTTATTAATTAATATCTAGTTTACATATATTATTTAATAATATAATTGAAGATTTTTAGAATTAAAAAAAATGGTATATTAGTGTACTTACGTTTTTTTATACTGCTGCATGAATAGAGTGGCAGTATAGTCTGTTGCGCAAGAGATCACACAAGACTGTCGATTCTTTGGACAACGTAATTTATTAATACGTTTACATAGAATAGACGGGTTATACAAGGTCTATTATTTTTTTCATATTAAAAATATTATAGATTATAACTAATAGATTTCGGATAGAGTTAGACAATTCTCTTTAACTTGATCTTTATGTATATTTATAATAATAACATGTCATAACATCAGTAGTACGCATATCCTTTATAAAAATGTATTTCTCGTTTCGGGAAAAATAAAATTTGATATTTAAAAAAGAAACAATTTATTATTATTGTTTTCTTAAATATTCATTTCAACATGTATAAGACATTGTATTTTGTTTCCAAAATAAGTAGAAAAATCTTTTTATTAATATTTCGAAATTTTAAGTAACTTGGGTTTCTAAGTCTCTCAGATGCGTCGAGTATTATTAAAAAAGAATGTGGCGGTTCTATTTGTTTACTTATCAAAAGTATCTCTTTATATCAATGATAAGTCATCAATATATCTTTTCACGATTTGTCTACTATAAGCTAGATATTCATACCTAACAAAGACATTTAACGATTCTTTCTTAACCTTTTGATAATACTTTAATGGTTGTTTATTTATATTTTGAGTGTTAAACAATTATTATAAGTTTAGTTTAATTATTATGTAATTTAAATAATATTTAATTTATTGTAATCGTCCATGAAAAAAGAATTTGGAGTTTTATGTGAATTTTAATAACGACGATGAGTAAGATACTCATGGCAATATCGACAAGAAAAAGTTGGCCTCTTTTTATAGTATAAATTTAAATTATTTGTAAGATGAAGAAGATTAGTTTTGCCAAACTTGGAGGAACAAATAAAAAAAACAGCAATTGATATATATTGCGATCATAATGTTTGTGTATCACAAAATTATTAGGAAATTTATATTAGGAAAGCTTTAAAATGAAATAATTACTTAATGAAAACTTGTCCACATATGTGGAGTTAAAAATAGAAAAAACAGAATATAAAATAAACATATTTCGGACGCGAACATGTTGACGATATTATACGAATTTTTTGACTACGACTATCGTATTTTATACACTAGAACCACCATTTATATAAATGAATTCAATTATTTTACTAGAAATCTAGAGAATAATTTCCAATAGAGTTATTTACTATTATTTAATTACATAATAATTAATTACATAATATTTAGTTTCGTGTCTTATGACTAGAATTATATATATATAATTCTTTTTTTCCAAAAAAAGCTAATATTTGCTATTTTAAATATAATAATTTTATCGAGAAATAATTGCTAGATTCATTAAATGTATGTATAAGTTTGAATATCATAAAGAACAATTTTCAAAGTAATAACTTATAATAAATAAATGACACAAAAACAATAATTCAAAAAAGTGGTCATTGCTTCAGTGTTAGCTCATAAGCATGTTAAGAGAGAACAAATAATATAGCTTTGGTTCTGTAGTGATTTTTGGATATATATTAATATTTGTTTAGATATATTTAAGTTAATTTATTGTAGGCCTAATTTTTGCAATGGCTACACTAGTTTTCAAGCTGTATTCTAAATTACAAAGGTCAGTAGTTAGTATTGAGTGTTTATTTTACAATTATCACAATCCTCAAGGCTGTGTCTTATGAATTAGATGTACAAAAATTGTTTATTTTTATAAACGCATTCAATACCTATTGAATATTAGGAAGGTTATTCGAATACACAATAAATGGAAGAAGTTATTATGATTCATTGTCGCTTGAAATATTCTATTTTTTTGCTTACCGCACGCTAAGTTTAAGATTATGAGTAAGAGAGCATATGTCATTGAGGCAAAATAAATATATATTTAAACATGAAATACTAATGAAAATTGCACTATTTCACACTTATATATTAAATTGTTAAACGTATATGCTAGTTGCATTCAATAAATGTATTTTGGTGTTTAATGATTTTTTTCTAAGCTATAACTATTTGGCTATTTGTCTAGTGAACTTTTGTGTTAAAAATTAAAATGCTGTTGAATATTTTTTTAATAATTTAAAGTAGCTTTGTATTTCAATATAACAGTAAATATATGAATAATGGTAAACTAAACATTGATTTGTTATTTATGCATCAGGATTTACGAGGAAGGCAAGAAAAACAACCGTTAATATTTCCTAGTATGATCGCTTAAACTAATTATAAATGTGCGAATGCAAGATTAATACTAAGCATTTGTATTATAAATGTCAGATATCAAAAAATACTTTTAGTCAATAAATTGTTTAAATTGAAATATCAGGTTAAGTGAAACTAGACACAAAGATACGATGACGTAAATATTACTAAACATGTATAATATAATTATAGTAAGTGTAGAACTCTTATTGATATAAGTACAGAGGCAGAAAGTGAAGTAGCTTAAATTATAATAAACTTGGTGATTTGTTTATATTGCATCATTAAAAGAATCAGTTTTTTGTAGAAAATAATGACACGTTAATTGTTAATCGAGTGTACAAAGTTAAAAGTTTCTATAATATTTTATAATTTTACGTGCCAAGCGTGTCACCTTTTTTCAATTCCATAAACTTATAATGACCATGTTTATTAATCTTGTTATATTGAACGAAATAATCGGAACATTGAGGGATTTTTTTTTACTTATTCGTTGACGAGCAGTCAACGTCACTTCTCGCGCATATAAAAACCGCACTAGGTACACTAGTAGCAAAGAGTTGAATATTGAAGACTCGCAAAACCCTCACTTAAACCAAAATTGTTATTAGTGCGCCTTATTAAAAGTGCCATTACACTACACATACACTACACATTGCATATTAAAAATATAATTATACTAGTTTTCGTCCCGGGCTTAACTTGTTCAAAAGGAAGGGGGGAGGTATTGGATAAAAAAGTTATATGTGTCCTTCCTTGGGGTTCAAGCTTACTCTATACCAAATTTCATCAAAATCAGTTTAGTGGTTTAAGCGTGAAAGCGTAACAGACATACAGTTACTTTCGCATTTATAATATAATTATTGATTATATGATCCAACAAGGTTAAAATTGTATAATAAAGTGCAAATTTACTTAACAAACAGAAAATTACTGATTTATTTGAGCTATCAGTGCATGACATAATTTGTGCAAAAATATGCAATTCAGGAACTGTAGACGATCACGAACGGGGCAAGTGTCATCACGATCACATGAGTAAAGCAAGGAAACTACATGTTTTAATTACTTTATCGTATTTAGACCTATTGACTAGTGGCTAGCTTGATCGACTGCGAATCATACAATACGGGGATGTTGTATGATTTTGAAGTCCTACGGTGGACCACTGATAATTTATGTTTTTTGTTGTTAAGGAATTGTAAGTAAAATCCCGGAGTTAAAAGGTGTTGCTATAGTCTCGTGACTAGGTGAGCGCATAAAACCCCTTTACCCGACGCGTGAATTCTTTCAGTTCGCGTTGTACTGCCGTCCCATCGGATTGGGAGTGTGGTGGAATGTTAAAGTCAATTGGCAAGTCTTCGTTAAGCAAAATTTGTCATTCCCTTATGAATTATAATAATCTCTTAATAAATAAAATTATACAATTTTAATAAATCATTATTTTATGCTCTCAAAATAAATAGAAAAAATATTATTTCACATGTTAATGGCCATACTTATAGAGTATCTATTGGGAGTATCTCATGTTGCCTCAATAAGTAGTTTTGAAGTAATTTTTATTAAAAATATGATTTAAGGTGGTATTTTTTGGTTACGTTTGAAGTATATTTGTTTTAAATTAACTTTATATAATTTTAATAATACAATATTTCATTATTATTTTTAAGTTTAAAAAGAGTATGAATGAATGATGATTACTATTTAAATGTTTATACATGTTTAATTTTCGATCTTAAACCAATGATAATCAAAATTCATCTATCAATTGAGCACGTACCTAAGTTGCTCAGCATAAGGTGTCAGGGAACCAAACACCAGCAAAAGTATTTCCACGGTCGGTGTCAGGCCGGATGTAAAAGGCCGCAAAAATTAATCCTTCGTAGTCACTTCACAAACCACAAATACAAAATTTAAATGAAATGTGGGCAAACCAATAATAGAAATATAGCTGATACCTTTGCAGCACAATGTTAAAGATCTTTATGAAATTTATGAGCAAAGTAAATTTTCATTCATAGTGCTATATTTTTTATTAAGGCTGTGTGTTAAGCTAACAGTGGTTATAATAATGAATAATTATATTATTATTAAAAATCAACAAAGTGAAGGATGTAGAAGCTGTTAAAATATAACATTTTATAAAACTAAAAGTAAATAAAAATATTATCTTGTTTTATTCCATGATTTAATCGTCTTATATTCCAAATTTCATTAGAATCTAATAAGATGTTCAAGTGTGAATAAGTAAAAATATTTTTAACATTAATAATATTTTACAATAATAAATAAATCTTATATTATAATGTAATGTAATTACATTATAGTATAAGATTATAGATATATTATTTCATATATATGTATAATATTTTTTATAAATAATTATATTTAAAAAAATAACATTTATTCCAGCAAATGGTGTAAAGTATTCTATTTTATACTGATAACAACAAAAAAATCTTTTATTAATGTTATATTTATGTTATAAACTCAATCTATCCATAAGCATGTATGTGAATTACTAAAAAATGAAAACAATTTATTTAAAAACAATGTATTTGCTAATTTAAATGTTACAGGCGACGACATTTTACTAAGGATTGTTGTATTTTATATTAAACGTTTTGAGATTAGTGTGTCAATTCAATGCCATATATATTCTAAATTTTAGTACTTCAATTAATATCAGAGATGTCGAGATTTTCTACAATTTTCTACGATTTTCGTGTGCTGATAATATATAACATACTACACTGGCAGAGCTAAAGCTTTAGTAGGCGTTACTCGAGAGTGAAAATTAAAGTTGAAAGTGAAAAGTAAAGCTTCATAAGACTTTATACTCAATAATCAATAGCAGCCCGAAGTTTGGAAATTGGAAGTGTGTTCACTCCTGTGCCTCGGAAAGTACGTCAGTTGGTCTTGCGCCTGAACTCTTTTCGGTCGGATTGCCGTCCCATCGGATTATGTACTAGTTAGAGAATAGAGAATGTATCTGTGTTTGTGCACACATTTGTGCACTATAATATGTTCTGCGCAGTTGGCTAATCTCTCTTGAGATTGGCTGCTGTGGTCGAAATCGGTTTGACAGACTATTTCTATTTACTATTTATATTTGAGCTCACTTATTATATAAATAATCTCATCGCAAACTTGCGAAATCACCCTTATTTACATCTCATATACCCCTTTTTTATTGAAATGGAGGAAGTTGGCCCCTGAGAAAGAGGTCTATGTTAAGATTAACTGGGTGTTACTATTATTGCCTCCGCTGACCAGCTTCGCTGGAATAGAGATGGCGTCGGCGCTATGCCTACCTTTTCTCCCCGTTGTAAGTGTATGCGGAAGCGATTCCGTGACGTTCTTTGAAGATACAGAGTATGTACCGCTCGTTGGTGTCTTAGTGGGTATTTCGGTGGACGCTCGGCGCCGGCGAGTCCCACATAAAGTAAATACTGTGTGTGTAATATGTATATACCATATATTAGATAAATCTTAGAGAAATGCTAAGCATAATTACCTAAGTATTATTTAGATTTAATTTATAAATAACTTTTGAATTTTAATCAGAAAACATGAAAACGAAATGTAAGTATTACATAAACTGGGATAGAAGTATCCACATTAAGCGTGCTAGTAATTGTGCTAGAGCATTAAGAGGTAGGAGCACAATTACTGACAATAAAGATTTCTAATTAAGATATTTCTATATTAAATCATTTATTACACTAATGGCAATGAACGACTACTTATTTATTTATAGAACATCTTTTAATGGTGGTTATAATTAAAATAAAATAGTAGCATTAAATTTTTAATTAATGCGTCATAAAATTACTACTATATGTTGCGATGGTTCAACTTGCGTTTTTGGTCTTAAGGATTCCTTGTTAATCCTTCAATAATTACTTATAACAATAAAAAATGTAAAACAATACATTTAAAAAATAGATTGAAGATTTCTTAGATTGAAGCTCCGATTTATCCGCCCGGGTAAATAAATGAATATAATATAAAATAGATAAATATAATTATGACAAAACTTCATCCCGTTGACCGACTGCTGTTCACAATATTTTCCTTAACCGCTAACTTCGATGTGAATAATAAATATAAATGAAGTACATGAAACTTCATACTTAGTAGTTACAGAAGCTTAGCGAAGAATTAAAAATCCTTGGAAAATTATATAATTATAGATTTCATATCAACGATTTTTTTCTAGTTAGCTATTTTACTGAACGAGATACAGTATATGACTTATTATCGAATAATTACTATTATTGTCGGTAACTATTTTTTACTGTATATTTTTATTAATTTAGTTTTAATAATAATCTTTAAATAACATTCTATGGTGAGTTATAAGACCGGCGTAAAACCAGTTTGTTAGATTTTATAAGTAAAGAATAATTTTAATTATAGCTATGTAATAGGAGGTTTGAGGAGTTATTTTAATGTTTCAATATAAAAACACTCAAAGCGGATATTTTCTCTTTAACTTATCTGATATAATTAATATGCCTAGCGTTTTATAATCTTGTATCATATAAATAGTTCATTGGATTCCAAAAAACTGTCATACACTATTCTCAGACACATTGTAATATTATGTAAATGTTTCATTGGCTTAGTAGTTAGCTTATAAGGCTAAAGATCAAAAGGACCTGCATTCGCTCAGGCACAAATAAATAAATCGTCACAATAGAACTCGTGGTGCTCCTCGTTAAGACGGAAAGAGTACAGCTGGTTTTTTAGTGGGTATTCCGACGTTCGGGGCCCACTCGGTGCCTTGGAGACCGGTGAGCCCCTTATACCGCGTATGTACACTTTTACGCGTTTCTCCCGCTGTTCCCGTGGGGGAAACCCGTTATGCGTTTTTGCTATAAAAAGGCCTTATAATAAATCTCCTGCGCAGGTTGCCCATCCACAAGTTTCCGAAATAATTCTCATGCCACGTGTCCAAAATAATTCGGAAGAACATTTTTAAGTAAAAAAAATACAATTTGTTCAATTATGCGTAAAGCATATTTTTTCTAAGATAATAAAATGACAAGAAATATTTATTCATAATATCCTGCTACAAAAAGTTGAAAAGCAGCTCCTGTTGTAGTGTCTCTCCTTAATCTCTATTTGTTAATAGAGGTCAATTAATTATGTTATGGACATAGGAATTAAAGTTATTTTAGAATTAATATTGATGGCTTTTTTAGCGAAGCGAGAAAAATACTATGAGGTAGGTGGTACATAGAAGATATGGCTAAAGAAAAAGAATAAAACAGAAATGATAAAAACAGTATCGACTCGATCGAGTAAACATAAACTGAAAGGGCTAAATGCAAATTAACTATGATGATATAAAAAAATATTAACCGATAACGTTTCTTAAATATTTATGTCAATTGTATTTTTTTTAATTTAATTAAACTATATATATAGTTAATGTTATTTTAGAATGTGTCTGTACTGAAGGTTAAAGGTTTATCGTAAAAACATTGTTTAGCTTTATTCGTCAGGTCTTCATGACATGCATAGGTTGGCATTTAAATGTTTACGAAATGTACGGTTGCACTTTGAAATTTCTAAACACCAATGCATTGGTTCTTGAGTGGAGATAGAATTTGATGAATAAAATGTGTCATGACGGACCGCAAACCTATTATTTTGTAGCGCGTATTATTTGCATACAGCACATAATCTAATGAGAAAGCTGGGGCCTGTAGGAGATATCAAAACACTCCTTACAAAACAGTAACATTTCATACATAGGATGGATATGTACTTCTTGATAAAAGCCTTCTCTAAAGGAGAGTGTTTGGAGCTAATTTTTTCACGATGATCCGGTGTAGCCCGCTGTCTGACTATGTAACCACTATATTTCTTTCAAGGAACTGTATAATAATAAAATAATATTGATATAATATTTAGAAATGTCTTTTTTTCTGGAATTTGAACCGTCTATGTATGCCGACATGTAGGTAACTTAAAAATTATAGGTAACCATAAAGATTAATGTTGTTTAATTTTTTTTTCAGTGGTACATTCTAACATAATATTCCAGAAAACTTGGTAATAATATATTATTAAAGATTACTCATGTAGATTGTACTTATATATTTAGTAATTTATCTTACGACAGACGTATTGTAAATTGTTTAGACTTTATACAAACCAATGACATACTGACTTTTAAATAACTTGAAACGAACATGTTAAGTTACATTTGAAATGCATTGTATTTTGGTTTTTATATTTTAGGTATTAAGGTTCTACACTATGTACATCCAAATAGGTCCTTGATATAAAGATATATTCTTATATTAATAGAAGATGAGCCTGTTAAAACGTGTAATATTTATTTTAGTATTAACACATTTATACCACAGTTTCATATTTAAAATTATCATCTTATTATATTCAAATATAAATTAGGATAGAATAAAAATGTTGACTCCTTTTTTATTCATTAAAAAAAAACATATATGCATATTTACTTCTGCATAACTTTTCTTCTATTCCTGTTGTCAATATATTTTGTGGGAAAATACTTTCGATTGCTAATTTGAGTGTTGTTTGGCGGTCTATCTAGATCTATCTATGTTATACTGACGGTAATTTTCTTTGATTTACGTTTACGCAAGTATTGTGATAAAATCATATTATATTTTTTAAAATTGAGTTGAACAAAGTTGGTTTTTGACTTATGTAATGTAGCGCTATTTAATGCAGCAAGTCATTCTAATGAAGATTTGACATCTACGTTCTATACCAGTTGAAATATTGGTGATGTAAACTAAGATAAGAACCAGGATTCGATCTCTATCATATTGTACTTGTGACATACATATGTACGTTACTTTATTTATCAAAACAAAATATATTTAATCGATACACCTCACCACCAATAATAACATTAACATATAACATTAATAAATAAATTATTTGTAATGACTGTTGAATACTTATATGTTTTCGTTTGTTATTTTATGTATATAAAATAATAGGCAGACTGGCAAGTAGGCCACCTGATGGTAAGTGGTCATCACCACCCATAGACGTTGGCATTGCAAGAAATATTAACTAGCCAGGGAAATTAGATGTTGTTTCACTTGTGCCTGTAGTTACACTAAATCACTCACCCTTCAAACCGAAACAAAATAATAAGAACACAACAGAAGTATATTTTCACTTATTTCAATTGTTCCGAAATAATAGTCTTCGAAACGTTTTGTCTTGACATATGTTTTATCAATACAATTTACAATTATCAAATTATAAAAATACCAACAAAGTATACTAAATATAAAATCCTTGAACAGTAAATACTAAATCCTAAATATCTACTTATTTCAATACATAGTTTAAGTAAACTGTTTTTTTATACCAGTTTATTTAAGATAGATTGAATAGCTAATAAACAAGTAACATTTATTAATGTGTATTCATAAATTTTCAAATAAATAATAACACTAGAAGGGTCAAATGTTATAATAATGTCGTAACAAAACGTGGTTTTATGTAACACGCAGTAACAATATTTCCGCTTACATTTTGTGAACCACTCGTACAAGTAGTCATATATTTGCTTTTTATATTAACCGTTAAAGGTTTCCTTTGTGCATCTTGCTCATGTGTTAGTGAGGTTATTATTGACACCTTCGTTACTGTCTTACGTAATTAAAATACAAGCCTATGCTTGACCAACATTGTGAAGCCGTCAATAAGAAGTGGGTCTTGTCATGATTGTAGAGGATTGATTGTCCAATATTCCACAAAAATCTACTGCATATGGTTTGCATAAGTGTATGAGTTTCGAAATATCATATTTTTCACTGATTGTAACTGATAATAGAATGCTTGCGTATTAGTTATATAAGCCCTAAATCATTTTCAAAGTGCGAAATAAATCACATATGATATTTTAGATGATAGCTTAAGTGTTCATAATTACTTTTTCAAACTATGGCATTTAATTTTATAGATGTATTAGTATGTATGTCTCTCAAAAATATATGGCTGGTATATTTTTATAACATTGTTATTTACGTTCGCTAAAGTTTTTATAGGATATAAAAAATACGAGTATAAAATATTACCTTAGCATTATTTCATGTTTATAATTGCTAAAGTAAATAAATCGTTCATCACAATTGATTTGACCTTTAACCATCGATATAAAAATTCAAGGATCGAAACATTAAAAATACAAAATATATTTCAATTATTTATTTTTCAAGAAAGCTTTATTACAAAAAGGTAAATGTACAAAGGTATCCTATGGCACAAGTAAGATACAGTGATTCTCATTCTTGGCTGGGCATTACGCAAATAGATGAGATCGATTATTCTGTTATTAAAAAGATGTATTACACTGGCAAGGACCAAGATTATTATTTACACGGTCATTAGTTTATACCAGTAACGTACTGTCAGCGATTTACTTTTGTCCAAGGGAAGTTTTGGGTTGGAAGCCGTTAGGGCCGGCGGTGAATGTCACTGTGTAATGTTTGCCATCCGGAGCGACGTAGGAGTACTGACCGGTGACAGTGAGGGCTGCGTTTTCGGATCCTGGGTTGTCAAGTTTACCTTCCTCTTGTCTTGAGGTTCCGTCGCTGGTTTCATACCTGTTGATATAATGTATTTTGTTATGTGGTGTATTTAATATTGTATTGAGTTTTATTAACTGGCCATTTAATGTTGTGTAGTCTCAGATTATATATACATTGTAAGACACATTACTCATCCTTTACATTATCGTTTATTTGCAAAATAATAATATAAAATATTATGAGATTTTTTTAAATGTATGTTATTTGATTTGTTTGTACATTTCATATTAAGAGTCTCGTCGACCTAATGTTGTTCTCATCTCTATAAATACGAGAGTTCAAACGTGATGTTCAAAGTTCAAAGAGAGCATCTGGCTTTGTGGAATCTTTTAAATACCAATCAAGATTATTGACATTTGATAATTTATTTGCTTATACATAATACGAAACAAAAGATTGCTTGAAAAAAAAAACTATTTCGCAATATCCATTAGAAATAGTAATTTTAAATAAATTGTAAAAAGATAAGCAGATATATAGATGCTCTTTAAATATACGTTTTATAAATTTCTTTTCTTTTATGTATTATTTAATATTCGTCCATTGACGTTGCATTATTAATTGCATTATATTAGTCCTTCATCCTTTTATCATTATTCCAAAAAAAACTTTGTAAATTATTAATATTGCAATTTACAATTATTATCAAGAAACAAACGAAAAATTAAGATGGACACATTTCTTTAAAATTTGACGTATTATTTTATTGTTCTTTCTTTAGCTAAATTTAATACAAAATAGTTTTTGTATTCAAAAATTGCTCAAAGCGATGAGATGTTTAGGTACAATCAAAATAATTGTCAATATTATGATAATCCATTATAGTCATTTTTATTTAAATAGTGTTTTTATTTTATTGTACAAATATTATTTAATTATTAATTAATCAGTGTGGGTTAATTTTTATGATTTGTACCAATCGCCAATTTCAACGAAGCAACTATTGGCAATTATAATTTAACTAACAACTTCGTTCTTTAACGAGAACATTCACTCTCTATACAAATTATGCTAATTTCATCTGAAGTGTAATTTTATATTGTAAAAAACCTAGTTGTCAATACGAAATAAATAAATAAAAAGAATAAAATGTTAGTTCAAGTTGTATCAATATTTAGTTTTTAAGGTAAACAAGCTTTGTATAAAATATAAATGCAATATATTATTAAAACCTTATGCTAAATGTTGTTTTCAAATACTATGAATATATGCAATGCTAATTAATTTTCTTGAGTGTGACTTAAGTATTAGAGATTTTATTACTTGTATACTATGATTGTAATTTATATGAAAATAAGCTCCAGTCTTTAAAACGTCGATCAAAATTAAATTTACTAATGGTTTAATCTGAATGGTGATTAGTCGGTAGTAGCCGACGATATAATGGGTGACCAATGAGCATTTAAATTCAAGCTAAATCAGTTAATCTGACTTTGACCAAATTTTAGAAATAGAGGTAAATCAGAAGGGGTAATCTAGTAGTGTTATACGATATACCATTTCAAAGTGACATCAATAGTTTCATTTTTTCATTTAATATTGTTTTTGACATTTTTATATTACAATCAATATCTCATAATACGTCTGTATTATAAGATTTTTAAACATCTAATGGACAATTATATTGCTTGTTTATATACTTTATTATAGTATTTTTTTTATTAATACGTGTCAAAAAATTTGGTTTTATATTATTATATATTAATACAATAATTACATATTACCCATATAACTTATAATATTTTCAATATTATAACTTATATGTGGATTTAATCCAATGAAGATAAGCAAGCGGGCTGAGTGTATTCAGCATAATTGATGATTGAATATCACAGGAATTGAAGCTGTAAATTATGAATTTAAAAATATTATATAAATGATCTTACGCAAAGCTGTATCCGTCGGGTTGGACATCGCTGTCAAAACGCAGAATTTGTACGTCCTGGGGGTTTTGAGGCGCACCAGCGCAGAGCGCAGCGACGACGCAAACGATTGTTACCTTGGGAACAAAAACTGACTTATTGTAACAAAAACTTTGAATGTATTAGCAATAAATGTTTTATGTAATATCATAACACGCTTAAATAATTACGAGATAATGGATTTTATTTGGAACTTAGTTGAAACTGGGTTTGTGAGGTTAAATGGTATTTATGACGTGAAACAACACGATATTCTTTATTCTAAACCACATAATCTTTTAACTTTATGTGACATCTCCTATTGTTCTTCATAGACTTACGACTGAGGTACATCGAAAAGTCACGACACACTTTCGTAATTGTAAAGAGCGGCTTCAAATTAAAAAATTGTCAGTGACGTGCGTTACCTATGAGATTTATGAATATTATTATAAGTTAAAAAATACTCACGTATTTGAGCATGATGTTTGGTATTCTTCGTGAGCACAAACTAACGAATGAGTAACTACTGTATGGTCGTTCGTTTTATATGCAGTCAGAGGTGCAGCATTTGCAGTAGGCTGACATCATACGAGGATGGTACACGATCCACCACTCTCCTTTGAAGACGTCTCAGTTTTTTGTGGATGCTGTCCGCTACAAGTATACTATTAAAGGTCTGCGTGATTACTATAAAGAAATTGTTATAAATTGAACATATATATTAGGTTATTCATTAATTATTATTAAATATGTATGTTATTTTATTACAATAAGGTTCTCTATTTAGATTTTATGTGACTGTTGTCCAAATTATATATAAGAACAAATGTTAGCTCATAATTATATTGACAAACGTCTTTTTGTTAGAGTATTTATAATAATATAATTTAATCCACAAAAAATTAAATTATTATTATTTAATTATATTATTATGTTCACTTTGTCACGCGTTATTTAAAAGTGGAAACATTGCTGGTTTCTTAATAAATAAATGTATTTGCCTGTTATTTACTATTGAGGCTGCATGTAATTAAATAAATATTTGTTACATTAAGCATCGTCTTCTTACTACTTGTGACAAGCTGTTACTTATAACAGCTTAGTTTGTGACGTTTCACGTGAGCAAAAACGGGGTTAATTTTACATGATCATTTATAGGTAAATTAAAGGAAATCTTTGTACGATTAGATATACAATATATTTTTAAAGATGGCGAGTCAAAACGCTTTAGATTGGCTTTAAATCGAGACAAGCGCCATTGATTGATTTCTGTGTTAAAATTTTGTGGTTGGCGATGGAAGAAACGCTAAGAAATCTGCAGGTCTTTAATCAAAAGCTGATGTGTATGTGCTTAGTTTGCAATGAAAAGTTATTTTGAGAATCGCGCTTTGAAAAAAATATCGTTTTACCACTTATTGTCAGATAAATATCATAAACTGTTAATACATTTTGTCTTTTCTGATTTTTTAAATAAAAATAAAGCACATTTTAAGTGAGTCCTTACCGCCATTATTCCAATATCAATACGTCACTATAGATCGGAATTAACATGCTAGATCTCACTCACCCTTCAAACCCGAACGTCGTGATATATAATACAAAGTATTGCTGTTTAGTGGTAGATTAACTGATGAGTTGTTTTCATATTTAAAATAATAGACTGACAAATAGGTAACCCAATGGTAAGTGGTCAACCCTGCCCATAGACAACCATTCCTTATATTGCCAAAATTCCGTCAAACTTGGTAATTAAGAAGCTATGTCCCTTGTGCCTGTACACTGCCGAACTGACCCTTTAAATCGGAAGAAAACAATAATAATTAGTGCTTTTAGCGGTAAACTGTTGAGTTTTTTTTAATTTAAAATATGCTAATGGACTCGCCAATGAGCCACTCACTGGTAAATCTTTAACTCTGGGTACTAAGAAGTTTTGTCTCTTGAGACTATAATTACACTGCCTTACTCCTCCGTACCAGAACCGGAATACAATATGACTAGGAGTGTTTTTTACTAGGATAAAATTATTATGTATTAACAGTAACAAATATACATTCTTTGTGGTAATAAAATTAATATCTTCATCGTAATATAGGTATAGTAATAATGTCCTCCATAATGATTTCAGCCACGGCAGCCAATTTCAAGAGAGATTAGCCAACTGCGCAGGACAAATTATAGTGCACAAGTGTGTGCGCAAACAGGTGCACTCTCTATTCCCTAGCTCCCAATCCAAATCCAATGGGACGACAATCCCACACCGACAGGACCAACGGCTTAATATGCTTTCCCAGGCACGGGACTGTACACACTTCCAACTTCCAGACTCCGAGCTGCTACTGAGAATCTTCTGACAGAAAATCCCTATAACCTTTTATTAGTCCGACCTGGAAATTGAACCCAGGACCTCCAGATCTGCGGCCTTACATCTAGCCACGACCAACGAGGCAGTCCCTGATGTAGGTACGGTAGCTTGAAGGTTGACTTAAAATTGAAAATTGTAAATTTTTACGAGAAATCGAAATAATTAAAAATAAAGAGAATAGACGTACGCTCACCGTCGATTTAGTAACATTATATCATATATATTAAATCAATAAATAAGAATATAAATCTTTGCACACACAATTAATGAATAAATAAAGGATACTGTTTGAATGAGTATATCATTTTTTATATCCCGGAACTGAAGGTTCTACAGTACATACAACGTGGTTCAATTATAGATCGTGGTTTTTAATTTTGTCTATTATTGACAGAGTTGTAAAAATAAGTTCTCAATTTTACTATAAAATGTTTTTATTTTGAATGATCGTTAAATTTAAAAAGTATACTTTTTCAAGTTAAAGTCAGATTGCCGATATTAGGTTCCGTAGTTATCGTTTTTTTAAATTACATAATTAAATTAATT
The DNA here is from genome assembly GCA_905147175.2 of Nymphalis urticae. Lineage (NCBI taxonomy): Eukaryota > Metazoa > Arthropoda > Insecta > Lepidoptera > Nymphalidae > Nymphalis > Nymphalis urticae. Next base: position 7,497,658 of record LR989987.1, on the reverse strand, counting down.
ATTAATCTGTCAAAATAGTTTTAGTTCGAAGTTTCAATTCAATTTCAAGGCTCAATTTGAATTAAAGAAATAAATGTATAAAATAACAAACGGAACTTCGAATAAAAACATTTTGAAACCAGAGAACTAAAACTAAAAGTTTACATTAATTTCTATAATAATTTTTCTACGGCATTATTTTTGATGTTTAAACAAATTATTTTTCCTAACATTGTTAGATAGAGAAGAAGTACAGTTTTGTGATATTGAAACATAATAATCACAAATATCAATTTTTTTCCGGATGTTGAGCGACAAACAGATGGATGGATGACAATTTCTAAAGTCTGTCTACTACGAAACCCTAAAAATAGTTGCGAAATATTAGATACGTGAGTGAAAACACAATAGTTTGTTAAAAGACATAAGTTACTGATGTCGAAACAGACTGTTTTTAACGAGCTTTAGTACGCGGTTTTGTACGTATTTCGATTTTGGTATTTTAATCGTTTTTTACCGAATTACAGTTTTTCACACACTTTTTCAACAAATAAATTAACATGTCCTTTAGAATCATTTATGCAAAGTTTATTTTGTGATATATTTCTTGGGATTATGAATAAACACTTACCTACGAGCATAGACAAAGACTGGATGTAATAAATTAACAGCTACTTTCTGAAATATTAACTAATGTAACTAAATACTGGACACTCATTGGTTACCTATTGCGTCATCAGGTTCCACCAACCAATGACCTTTTAGATTTAAAATTAATTACTTCACCTGTCTTTGATCAGCGCTTTGGAGCGGGAGGTTAATGTGACTTTTTAGGCGGGAATCGAGTAGCTTGTAAGTAGTTGGTAATGTCTGGTATAAGTCAACGATTTTTTTATATGTACTATATAATATTTTAAAATAGATATAAGTCATAGACAGACAAGACAAATTAACATTATTATGTACATACATGTGCATTGGAGATAGTGTTACTCAATAGTAACTTCAACATAACATCTTCAAAAGCCCACTACTAATTGTATAGTCTCATCATTTCATTGACCGTATGATTTATAATATGTCAAATAAAAGTATCGAAATCCTCCTAGAATTTCGCCATTTAAACTAAACAATGAAACGAGTTAAGACTTAAATTATGTAGTAATGTATATATTTATCTAATATATATGTAGTATATACTTGTATCTTCTTCTTCTGGCTAGCGTTTTCCCGGCCTAGTCCGCTGACTCAGGCTGGGTACGCTTAGTCCGCGTAGTATATACTTGTATGTAGGTTAATATTTTATGCTTAAATACAAAATTTGCATGAATTGACTTTAAGGCTTTACTTTTTAGTATCATCTGTATCATTTCTGAAAAAGGCAAGGTCGCCCAGGTACTGTTTACTGAACCCTAAATTTACAGATAGACTTAAAAAATAATAATTAGTCTTAAAAATCCTTAAAAGTAGCATGATGTTAAAAAATAAGTAGTCTTGAGCTCGCGTATAACTTTATTTATCCATAGTATAATTTCATTTCCATACTATTCTATGTTAAAAACGACTAATAATTTTATTTAATTGAATGAATATGATCGGTCTCAACTTTGTATTAGAAATTACATTCCTTGCTTCTAGAATATTTATTAAAAAAAATATTTTTAAGAACAAAGATTCACTAGCTATTAGAATATTCATTAGAAATTAAAAAATAGTGACAAGAAATGCTTATAAAACCATGATACTTATTTAAAAGTCACATAAATATATGTACACTTACTTCATACTACCCGTACGAACTATTAAATTAGTATAAGTATTACTTTGTAGTAAACCGTTTTTTAAACGGTTTTATTAATTTCGTACTTTTATTAAATATTATTGTATACTTATAAAACAATGTTCATTCATAATAGTTACAGGGAAAAGTGCTAATTAACGAAAATTTCGCCATTTTAATATACAAACACTTAACAGGTTTTTTTGTAAACGATTCACGCATATTATTGGGCAACTTTTAAAGTTAATCATAATCATACTACGATCAACGTTTAGTGTCAAGGCAAATGACATCAAAGTGATGTTTTCCTTCGTGTGATAGGAAATCCAAATGTATTTACTCAAAACATTAGACCTACTTTAAAATACTACAAGCTTTTTATAATAGTAATCAACGCTTATTTAGGATGTAATATTACCGTTTTTTTTTCATCAAATATTCAATTGCCAAAGAGCAATACTTAGTATTATTGTATTCCTGGTTGAAGGGAAAGTGAGCCAGTGTAATTACAGGCACAAGGGCCATAACATCTTAGTTCCAAGGTTGGCGGAAAATTAAAGATATATTATGAATGGTTAATATTTCTTACAGAGCCAAAATTTTAAAAGTGATGGTGACCATTTTTCATCAGGTGACCCGTTTGAAAGTCTGCCTAGCAATTTTATCAAAAAATTATTAAGGTAATGATATCACTACTATTGTTACAAAACGCCATTCTATATTCCATTTTTTATTCCGTTCCAAAGATAAAATTTTATAAGTCTATATATTACGGTTGCTGCAAATTATCTAAAATCGGAGCTAAGTATATAGGTCATTTCAGTGCCTGGTGAACTCTTTGTGTGGACGTGGTGGCAGCGTAGAAGATTGCTTACTGCCAATAATTTAAGAACATTACATACATAGAAATAAATAAACTGAACGATTGGTTCTCAACATCATCAAAAGTAGACCGAGACGCAAAAAGCTTACACACTTTGCGTGCTACTTGAAGCGGCGAACGACCGTCGAACTACTAGACCCAGTATGCGATGAACGGGAAATTTGTGCGAGCGTGCTCTACGCTGCTCTTCATCAGCCCTATGTACATTTTTATGCATTTGTTGTATTTAAAACATTAGTATATTTCCAGAAAAACTTGTATTTAATCTGCTTATGCATTTTGATAAATAATATAATAACAAGTATGGAAATATAGGTTTCCTGAAAAGTTTTTCCACATATTATGTGAATCAAAACACTTATTAAGCACATGAAAACCCATTGTTGCTTGCTGAATTGAAGCCATGACATTAGGAGTACCGATTTTGTATCTATCTTAGTCTAAAATGATTGAATTAAAAAAAAAACTATAGTTGAACATACAAAAGTGTATATTCCTTAAAATATATATTTATTTATTTTAAGGAAAGCAGAGCTGTGCAATAAAAAACTATTTATAATTATGGTTTTTGTGGTAAACCTAAAATTAAGAAAACATAATAATAATAGTAATAATAAATCCGTCATATAATAATATAAACTTCAGTGTAATGTAAGTAAAACCATGTGCGAAATCATGTGTAAAGATCGTGTCCATCTTATTTCCGCTTAAACAAAGCTAATATTATTTTTTGTGATAGTCAATCACTTGTAGATAAGTTTACTTACAGTAATGAAGTATTCGAATAACCAAATAGCCTTGACCTTTTTGTAACGTAAGATATCATAAAGACCATAATTAAAGAAGTCTTACAAATATACAGCTGACTGGCAAAAAAATGTAAACAAAAAAAGATAATTGAACGCGATTTACGCCAAGGTTTCAATATTTTTAGGCTTTCAAAGAAAAAAAAAATCATTAACAGATGAGTTTTTGCAATAGATATATTTAAAAAATAACCAATTGATTATTTTAATACACTGTGTGTGATAGTATCTTCATTGTTAGCATCCTACTAACTAGCATCTAACTGGTGGTAGAGCTTTGTGCAAGCTCGTCTGGATAGGTACCACCCACTCATCAGATATTCTACCGCAAAACAGCAGTACTTGGTATTGTTGTGTTCCGGTTTGAAGGGTGAGTGAGCCAGTGTAATTACAGGTACAAGGGACGTAAAATCTTAGGTCCCAAGGTTGGTGGCGCATTGGTGATGTAAGCGATGGTTAACATTTCTTACAATACCAATATCCAAGGGCGTTTGGTGACCACTTACCATCAGGTGGCCCATATGCACGTCCGCCTTCTTGTTCTCAAAAAAATGGCTCTGCGATCTAAGTAGTGGCTTAAAATGTTTGCAATGTCAACGACTAGATAGAATGTCAATAAAAAACTTTTAGCCTAAGTTAGTTAATAATAATGTGCAATCAATCATTGCGTAACAAACCCGAATGATTTCCGATTTTAACAACGGCGGCAATTGTCAAGGAAAACCTAAAACATAAGTGTACCCTATGCATTCGCACAATCCGATGGTATGGCAAATCCGAAACGACTGGAATGAGTTCAGGCGCATGACGAATCTTCCGAGACGTGGGAAACACTGCCATCTTCCGGACTCTGATCTGTTACTGAAAATTTTTTGATACAAAAACATACTAATCTTTTAGTGGCTCGATCCGGGTGGAGGATCTCGTCATCTGCGGCCTTATAAGCTAGCTATTAGACCAACAAGACAGTCGTTTATGTAATTAAATGTTAATAATGTGTACCTTTATAGATATTATGTTTGCTAAAAATAAATTTTCACCTAACAATATTTATTGAGGTCAGAGGGACACATATTCGTTTAATATTCTTTCTAGAATTATACCGACTTACCGAGAGTAGCGTCAGTTATGTAACATTAACATACAAGTATATTATTAAAGCACACTACCGATAATGTGTGCATAAATGGGTGATTCTGTTTCAGACATCGTTAAATGTAAGCGAAGCGAAATCCATACTAAACTGAAAATAGCTAAAAATAAATCTAAAAAAATTGAAAGTGCAAATCGTACTACGTCAAATATAAGTCGGTTATTATATCGATATAACATGTTCATAAGTTTCATATCTAAAGTATAGTTGTCAGAAAACAAGTATAGAAATGATCAAAGATTTACGACAGAAAGGCTATAGAATAAATCACTTCATCTCGCATCGGATGAAATATATGTTAAGTGTTGCACATATGATCCTAACTGCATGGAAATAATTCACACAATTCACAAATCCCTGTAACATTTTCGTGTATCTCCTTAAATAAACTGTTAACTTGATTGTGATTAACACCTTTGATGGCAATGTAACTTCGAAACGACGTATTGTCAATACAATGAAGATATTTATAGCTCAAGTAATCACTGCAGACAACAGACGGTCAGGATTCGTCCAGGCATACATACTTATTTCAGTTTCAGTAAATTAAAATGATGAAAATTGTAAGTTTAATTTATTAAATTATTTGGGTAATTAGTGAATTAAATTATAATCGTTTACAAATCGAATTTAGCATTTTAAAGTGAAGACTGAATTGGAATTTACTGTTTGTGATATTGATTTTTACTAGAAGTACAATAACTATGTTATTTATTTATAATTTTCACAGTTGTAAAAATGTTTATAAAAACGTGTGGTTTTTTTTCAGACAATTTTTGCCGTAGCCGTCCTTGCATTGGCGTGCGCTTTGCCACAAGATTAACCTCAGGCGCAAGCTGTACAAATAGTCAAGCAAGACTCTGAAGTTAATGAAAACGGATACAATTTTGAGTAAGATTTTTTAATAAAAAAAAGTATTTTGTAAATAAAAAAATCTTTATGATTTCTCTATTGATATTCGAGAAAGATTAAACAAGACAAGTAACAGGAAGAAAAAAATATGTTAAATTAAACTTTAAATATTTAGGATTATGGTTAAACAAACTGAATGAGAGAGACCTTCAGCGGTCAATTAATAAATATAACAATAATTTCTTAATCATGTACATAGAAAATACTAATTAATTAACTCCATTATAATTCATTATATTTTAATGATTCATGTACGACCTACGTTTTACGTATGTGTAGTGATATTTCTTCGTGAATTACGAACGACTGCGATTAATTATTATTAAACGTTTTAGATATGAGACAAGTGATGGAACTTCAAGGCAAGAACAAGGCGACTACAAAAATGACACTGAACAACAAGGGCTTTCTGTAAAGGGCAGTTACAAGTACGTTGCTCCTGATGGACAGACAATATCAGTGACTTTCGTTGCTGACAAAAACGGTTATCAACCCACCGAAATTAAGGACGGAGATAAGCCTGCACAAGCTTAAATAATGTTTAGGTTATAACGACCCATTTACAATAATGCGTGAAACCAAATATAAAGTACTAAATGTACCTACTCTTAACTTGTATCAAAATGTATTCCGTAATGAGCCTCTAAGTACAAATATATTATGTAGTCCATATTGAATCTAAATAAACAAAAAAATTAAAAACGAATCCGTTTAACTTGTACTACCTTGGATACTTTCCACATGATGAGAAAAAAAATAAAAACCTTGCCCTTTTTTGCTATAGCAACATTTAGGTAATGATAAATCTTTTATTGAATGGTGTTTGTTTAATTTCGAAATATCAAATATCAGGTTTTTATAGTTATGATAATGTATGTAATATTTAAATTTAAAGTTATAAAAATGGTAATTTCATTGTAAATATTAATAAATTAATTATTATTTTATGCCCACAAGTGCAATCAATTAAATCAACACTTAATATTATAGAGCTCCAGAGTATTTATTTTTGCCGTGCCATAATACGGCTATTAATAATATTTTGGCCGTGCTATACATTTATTTGCAACAAAACTTTTCGCTACGAGCTTAAAGAACGAAACAGTTATTGTGAACGTTACATATTCTGGAAATCTGTCATATAGCCATCACGTGAATTAAATAAGCATGCACCTTATGAATAGCCTATGTCAATCACAGGAGTGAGGACAAACAAACAACTTTGGCCTTGAAATGACATGATATCATTGATCGAGAATTGAGAATCTTAAATATTCTGTTAACCTATACATTATGGATAGAAATATGTAAATTGTAATTGTTAATTGCTTTGTATATCTCCACTCCTTCTTCGATTGGAATAGGTTATAGTAATCGATTAGTTAAATGTCCAATATTATTCAAATATATCGTAAGGACAATATTTTGATGATAGTTTACATTAAAAAAGTTAGACAAATGCCAAACGATTACTCAATCGCACCTAATCACCTCTTCTATTGTTCTGGTCTAAATTTTATTTCATTCATTCTCCTCCGCTTTCACGTATTCTATTTGTTAAGGTTGATAAAACTGTTATCATTCCTACATGTATAATCTAAATTCAACGTGAAACCACAGACCACAGATAATAAAATAGTTAATTTTTATCAAATACAAACTAAAATCGAACGACCGGCTAATGAAGTCATGACTCTTAGACCAATCTTGCCCCAGGTTGAAGCTGATTATGAAAGCTCCCAGCTAGAACTACAGAACCGATTTGCCATGTTGGAAACCGAGCAGGACATTGACGACGCCACCAACAGTCTGGTGCGTGTCATTCGCGAGTAGGGTCAAAATCACTTTCGACAAAAGAGAAATGGACGTAAGTCGAAGCTCTCAGGTGAGACTCTGGACGAGATGACGAGAAGACGTGAACAGCAGAATATGACGCCATCTGAGTGTCAGGTATTTAACGGGAAGGTTAAAAAACTAATAAGGCGTGACACAAGACGAGCGAATACCCGGAATATTGAAGATGCTTTAGCACTCAATAGGGGCTCAAATGTTCTTGCAAAGTCGCATACCTCCTATTGTTACCTGGCAAAACTCAGAACACAAGGCACAACCGTCACCTCAAAACCAGAGATTCTAGCTGAAGTCGAAAAGTTCTATGGCAATCTATACTCATCACAAGTACCTCCACCTGAGTCCCACAGCGCAGATGACCCAAGAGCCAGACTGACACGCTATCTATCTGACGAGCTTCCCGACATCGACTTGGGTGAGATTAGGATTGCTCTCGAACAACTTGGAAACAACAAGACTCCAGGAGATGACGGAGTTACCTCAGAGCTTCTCAAAGCATGCTGGCTAACAGCTTTAATTCATTGAAGACATGGAGCAGAAGTGTGGTGGTGCTGTTTTTCAAGAAGGGTGATAAAGCTCTTCTGAAAAGCTACCGCCCCATTTCACTTTTAAGTCACGTATATGAGTTGTTCTCGAGGGTAATCACGAATCGTCTCGCCCAAAAATTCGATGACTTCCAACCCGTTGAACAAGCTGGGTTTCGAAAAGGCTTCAGTACCGTAGACCACATACACACACTTGGCAAATGATACAGAAGACCGAGGAATATAATCAGCCTCTATGCCTACTATGCCTAGTGTTTGTGGACTACGAAACAGTCTTCGATACCATCGAAACCTGGGCTGTTCTGGAATCGATGCAGAGATGCCTAATAGACTTTCGGTGTGTCCAGGTGTTAAAATGTTTGTGCGAAGCCGCAACCATGACCGTCCAAGTACAAGATCAGAGCACAAGACCAATCCAATTGCATCGCGGGGTAAGACAGGGCGATGTAATCTCCCCGAAACTTTTTACAAATGCATTGGAGGACGTCTTCAGGACGCTCGATTGGAACGGACGCGGCATTAATATGAATGGCCTACTCAATACACATCTGCGATTTACTGACGACATTGTCATCACGGCGGAGACTCTGTAAGATTTGGAAGAGATGCTAAACAGCCTGAGCGATTCTTCAAGACTTCAGGTGGGTCTGGAGATGAACTTAGAAAAACCAAAACTATGATCAACTAACATATATCCCCGAGACCGGTTGTCGTAAATGGCTCTCCACTCGAGCCAAACTATACAACTTGGCTGGCACAACTTTGAGAAGGAGGCCAAAAGAAGAATACCGTAAGAAGTTGCGTCATATTTTTGAATCGTCGATCCCACAGTCACTTAAGACCAGGGTATATAATCAGTGCATCCTGCTTGTTATGACTTAAGGCGCCGAAGCGTAGACACTCACTGTAGGACTGGTCCATAAGTTCAAGGTCGCTCAGCGAGCTATGGAACGTGCAATGCTTGGGGTTTCTCTAGCAGATAGAATCCGAAATGAGGACATTCGCCAGAGAACTGAAGCCGAAACCGACATCGCGCGTAAAATTAGCACGCTGAAGTGGAAGTGGGCTGGTCATGTCTTCAGACGCATCGATGGCTGACGGAGCCGACACGAGTTAGAGTGGAGACCACGCTTAGGCAAACGTAGTGTAGGATGCCCTGCGGCAAGATGGACCGACGATTTGAAAAAGGTGGCAGGTACGGGATGGATGCGGGCAGCCCAAGATCGGGATGGTTGGCGTTCTATGGGGGAAGCTTTCGTCCAGCAGTGGACGGCGATACGCTGATATTATATTATATATAAACTGATTAATTACTGTGATACACATAAGTAAATAAGACACTGACAAAATATTTCATTTATATAATAGTAAGTAGTTTCACTTGGTAAAAAAATGCACTTGTATTGCGCATATATAATATGTACACAACTCATTTTCTAAGCTATAAATAATATTTGTTTACGTAAACTTAATAAATATTTGCATAATTTAAATACAAATACGTGACATTAATTATACTTTATATAATAAATAGGTAAGTTTTGTTGGTTTGTTAGAAACAATTGTGGATTAACATAAAATCTAAATAGGTAGTGATACGGGTGGGTGGAATTGTATTTTTGGCAAGTTATGATTTTGAGAGTGGCCATAATCAAGAGAACATCTATTTTTTTTTAATAAAGTTCATTACGTGATGTTTTAATAAATAACATATAAGCTCTACTTATTTGATATACTTCATATTTAATTTGTCTCAAAACATTAAATATAATTAAAAAATAAATAACAGTAAATTGAAATTACTCACGTCTCGTTATAAGTAATTTGAAAAATATTTCAAGGGGTTTGAAACTATGAACAAGTACATTATTCATTGCTTTCGAAATGATTACTTGGATTGATAGTGTTTTTATTGTAGAATTTGTTTGTGATTGTGATAATGAAAAACAAACTTTAATTATACCTGGGCCGGTACATAATATCATTATAGAGAGGCAAGTTCCGTTTAATTATTTCTACTGAACGCATTTTTGTTGACATCAGGTTTACATAACGATGCTCCTAAGGAGAGTAAAGTAACAGCTGTAATTATTTCACTGCGAGCTAAAGGCTTTTTTAAGGAGAAGGTTTCTTCAAGGTTTTCTTACACCGTCAACGAGAGATGAATTATAAGCAAAAATTAATCACATGAAAATCGGGCTGGCTCACTGGGCTATGACGCTTCTTGTTACACTTAGAAATATATCGTTTTTTTATATATTGTTGTCTAAAAGTCTGTGAATTCTTGTATACTTTTGTGCATTACCTCTTCATATTTAGGGGGAACCAATCCACACATTTAATTTTAACTTTATTTCGAGTACCATGAAATAATGACAAATATTTTTGAATCGCTTGAAATATATATGAAAAATGGCATAAGAAAAAGGCCATAGCAAGATGCTAGCTATGGGTTTTTTTGGCAATTTAGTAGCAAAAAAAATGATAATAAAAAAGAAAAAATCAGGATATTTATATCAAATTTAAAGTATGTAACTAAAAATATTGATGACGTCGTTTAAATAACAACATTGGATCCTTTTAGATTAATTTGTAGTTAACACTGTACACAACACCACTCCTTTTACTATAAAGTTTGCTCATTAGTTTTTTATCTATAAAATTTTATATTTTTTATAGACTTTTGTTCATCGTCACGCTAATATAAAACTCATGTATTATATATAAAAAATATTTTTGAATATGGTTTGACTATATTGGGCTTCAAATATGCAAAGTTATGAGCAAGATAATGATTTATTGTTTAAAATATCGTACTATTATTGCCAAAAGACAAGATATTTTTTTATTTTTACAGAAACATGTAAAAGCTTATTCGCTTATATTGTGATAGTTTCTAGTTTTAAGACGGACTAATGTTAGTATCTAATTATTATACTATTATATTAAGGCAAATGAAATAATATCTATTAATTAAGCATCGTGTGAAATTTTTTCAAGTAAAAAACTATAAATATTATATAATATATTTATTGACCACTTGAGGGACCGATGCGAATTTGTGGCTTGAAGCCCTTATCATCAGCAGTGTAAGAGACGATGTATTGTTGCCCGTCGGGAGCCACATACGAGTAGGAGCCCTTTATTCCTATGCCCTGATGTTCTCCCACAGTAATTAGCTCTGCTTCCTCTTTACGTGACACACCGTCACTCGTCTGAAACCTGAAAATACATTTAAAATTATGTAAATCTACATATTGATGGAATATTTTAAAAAAAGCAGAGATAGATGTAGTTAGAAGTAGTAAATTTTAACCGAAGATTATGGGTTTAAACCCGACGGAAAACCACTAAATTTTTATTCGCTAAATTCCTCTCGTGCTCGGTGGTAAAGGAAACATAGTGCAACTGTATGTACCAACCCGCATAAATGGAGAGGTTGCTGTAGCCCAGAAGTGGAATATTTATAGGATATATGGGATAGTTACTTTTTACTGTTGAATAATTTTCATTTTTTATACATAAAATAAAAACAAAATCCATCGATTTCGTTGTTATTTAAAATTATGTTCATAAATGTTTAAAATGCAATAATTGCCTGCTCGCACGTGTATTTACATACACCAAAGGAATGACATTATATATTTCAATACAATAGTCATGGGAAAGGCAAATACTGGGAGGTTGAATTCCAGTACAGTTCCAGTTTAAAACATAAGTACTTGTATACTTGTAATGTATTTGTTTAAAATAATAATTTACTCTTTATTGTTAAGACATTAAATAAAACGTGAGGAACAAATTAGTAATACTTACTCAAAGTCATAACCATTTTGTCTAACAATTGTCCTTTCAGTGATGATTTGAGCTGGGTAAACTGGGCTAGCTTCTTGTGCTGCCAATATTGCTACAGCTGACGCAAGAATAAAGAGTCTCTGAAATGATAAAAACTTATTCATTTTTCCAGCCCAATCTTTAATTGCCGTCTCCAGGCAAACCCTAACCAACGTGGTACACGACTACAGAATATGATTTTATTTTGATAAAAACTTGATTTTAAATTATTATAATTTAAATATTATCTACTATTTCATGCCAAAAATACAAAAGATCGATATAATATTTCAAATTTACAGCATTTTTATGTATCAAATAATAGCGACTGCGTACTTTGGATGTTCGATTTTTTTTTTACAAACATAAATTTAACGTTCCTTTAAATTTCTGAACGGGAGAATACTCCAGCTTGACCGAATATAATATTCCGGGATCAGTTTAAGCCTTGATTATATATAAACATGAAGTTAACTTACCAAAGCGATCATCTTGGGTGGAGGTTGCTGGGATGATACTAGGTAAATGATATTGATTGTCAAAAAAAATGTTCTTAAATACAGACTTTGTTTGCTGAAGTTACAGCAAGCGACCGAATATGTTCAAAGTTAAATTAGTAGACGAGGTGATAACATGAAAATGATGAAATATGACGTCAAGCACTACATTGCCTGGGTCACACGCAAGGACTCTTGCAAAATTTGAGTTTTTGTTGAAATTAAAGCAATACTTAGTAAGTTTGAACTATATACATTTATTTAACTCAAATAAGAACAATTTTATCTATCCTGTGAAGTAGCGAAGCCAGCCCGTAAATGTTGCACTGCTGGGCAAAGGCCTCCTCTCTTCTTGAGAGGATGAAAAGGAAGTGCTTAATTATATGGTAATTATATAAATTCAAGACTAATTTACATTGGTTGGTTGGCATCAATGGTGACAAGTTAAAAATTTACGCTGAATAAATAAGGCATATTATTCTGTTCTATGATAATGTAAACTATATAAATGTGTGAAGTTAGCATTCGTTGTATTTTTCATACAAATTATCGTAAATACTCCTTACATATGTGATTCACAAAAAATAATAACTACTATGTATTTGATCATTTTTCTCGGAAGAATCTACACTCCGAACTGGTGGCAGATTTAAATTTAATTTAATCTTATAAAATTACGTCACTCGCGCTTGTATATGCCCACTTGAATAAATTATGTATATACATTTTAATAGATTGATCGAGTGATTGACGTACAAACTTTGTTATTATTGCTAATGTATATGTGAATTTTCAGTGTTAAACAAATGTAAATAAGGATGTAAAAACACGTCAACAACTTAATAATTTAGTTTAATAAATAAATAAAGGACAACCAAATAAATTATGATATCATTTCCAGTCTCGTTCAATGATTTTTTTAATGTTCATCTACGATATTTTCTTAATGATTGTTCTATAGCCTCTTCTTCCCGCTTTATACGTCATTTCGTATTGGTTTCCTTTTTCGTCGAACCAACGAACAGCGCCGAGCACGTCCAGAGCGGGAGCGTCTGTTCCTGTACTTATCATATTTCCTTCTTCCGTCCTAGAAGACCCATCACTGGTGTTATAGCTGAAAAACATCAAATCAATAACAAAAATATACTTTATAAAAATTTAAGTGATTTGATGATTTAAGTGATTTGATGATTTAAGTGATTTGTGTAATGGGCAGAAATACTTAGTATTATTGTGTTCCGGGTTGTAGGGTGAGCGAGACAGTGTAACTACAGGCCCAAGGGACAAAACATCTTTGCCCCACGATTTGTAGTTTATTGGCGATGTAACAAGTTGTTAAAAATTCTTACAGCACCAATGAAAATATTTTTATAATATTTATAGATTTAAATAGGTTTGATAAAGGTATGGATAGGTGTAAAATTTTCCTCGAATTCTATTGATACTTTATAGTAACACATTTCAATGGGTGTGGTATGAACATGTTTCTCAAAATGCACTGAAAAACATCATACAGTATGTTATTTTAAACGGAGAGCAACATCTGTAGCAACGAAATTGATTTGTTTATGATAAAGCAATAAACGAAAATCTTTAAAATTTGGCTTATATAAATGGTTTCAAAATTTATAGGAGAGAATTATTGTAATTAAATCATTTTTCAAATTAGTTTATGACTTAGAATTACGCTATGAATAGATTTATTTATAATTTGTATGCTTTTAACGCATCATAAATTGTCAAACTCAGTACGAAAGTTTAATTATTCATGTCCTTACGCAATGTGTGCAGAGATATAACAACACTTGGGTTTATTCCAGAAACAAACAATATTTTTAGAACATGAAATGTGCGAGAAGTTTGCGAAATTCGAAATACTAATAATAAATCATTAAGAAAAAAAAATGAAATCATCGATTCTAATGAAAACACGAGTAATGTTTTTGACGAATTCTAAAAAGACATCATAATCTGTCATCAGTTTTAGATCCAAATACATATAAGTTTAAATAAGTACAAAATAAAAACTACTATAAGCTAAATAATATGAAAATCTATGTTCGATTACGTAAGAGGATTTTCCCATACGAATGTATGCACAAAGGTTTTATTTACAACATGTATATTTCGCTATTAAAACAGTCATTAAAATCACGATTATTAAAATGTGTGAAGCTGTTATTATTTTATTATTCTTATAGTTATATAATGTTAAGATTGCAATATTAATATGTGATATTATTAAAGCATGTTTACATCATTATAAATTGAATTGTGAAAAACGGTAAGACATTTGTGATCCTACAAATAAATAGAATGTATATAACTCCAATCGATTCTTAATAAAATAATTTGATTGAAGTTCGATTATAAAACGATTTTAAATAAAGACTTCAATGGCGCAAATTTTAGTGCAAACACTACAGCCCTAAATACTACTTTTATGGGATTAAGTGACTGTATCATTTGAACGAATATCTTAAAACATATTTTCATACTTTCAATGTCATCGCTACTATTTTCTTATAATCAGTAGCTTAGTTCCAGTTTGAAAGCCGGTATAATAAAAAACTGGTTTTGTTCAAAATAATTTCTTTTAATTACGAAAAAGGAAACAATTTATTAATATTTAATTAATTGCGGTCGTTGAGTTCAGATATAACAAGTTGTTGCCCGGCAAGGGTCGCATAACCTCTTAAGTTTTTTTTATAAATGATTATCCAATACGCTATTGTAATGTAATGTAATACTTTGTTGGTTCTAACCTAACGCGAGTGTCAACAATAACTGTATTAAATTTTGACTCAATCGGATGAATAGTATATATAAGGAATACGGTAGAAAGAAAAAAAAACTTTTTTTACCATTTAATTTTTTAATTTTTTTGACATACTTAGATTTCAACGACTATAAAATAATAATTAAAAAAATAATTTATAACTGTTTTAACGTATATAATATATTACATGATTTAAACTTACAACTGACAACATACTGTTTACGCATCTTATGTTTATTATTTTTTCAATAAAGATGAGTCATAGTATCGATCATTTTAATTTAATTTGATGCAAGTATTATTAATATTTATAATATATGTTGGCCACTTGACAAATGTTGTATACTTGATATACCAAACATGTTAATGATATACAAATTATTAGTCGATAAATAAATGAATAATTTGTAGATAAGAATTTTGGACAAGAATATATTCACATTTCGTACTTTTTAATGCGTGTTTTTTTTCCAATGACAGGTTTTTATGGTTTTTATATGAACTTATTTATCATTCTAAAAAAAGTCATGAGCATGTTATTACGTAAATGTTTTCTAATTTTATTAAACGAATATGGTAAGGTGAGGTAAGTTTGGACAGCGTCATCTTATGTACTATATATTGGGGGCGAAACAAGTAAAGGTACTTTAAAAGGATATGCGAAATCCAAACGGGCATTCAACTTTAACTTAAAAAACATAATTCTAGCGCAAGCATCCTGAAGTTTGGTTATTATTTTAGATCTTTAATCATATATAAAAGTATAGTAGTGACAGCCTCTAAATGTCACTCTCTCGGATAGAGCATCCTCTCCTTTTGACGAGAACTTTTGGATTTGACCTTTGGATTCCTCGCACAAATTAAGCACATCAAAAGTGATGTTTATCCAGGTTTGAACCCAATATCTTCGGTTAATATTCAAGTTGTAAACAATAAACCACCTCGGACCAAACGTAAAAAAAAATGTAAGACGGTTTTCGGTTTTCATAAATACGCACGTACGATTTATTCACAATAAATATATTTTATTATTGAAACTACTATTAAAATCATGATTATTAGGCTTGGAAAGTGTCATATATATCATCGATCGGGGGCGAAACAGATAGAGGTTCTATAAAAGGATATTCGAAACCCAAACGGGCATTCAACTTAAATGCGTAACTCATAATTTAAGCTCCAAGTTTTTATGGTGACGTGACGGCTCCGTTCTACTTTTTATAACGCCATTGTCGCTTGCAGGTTCATTAAGCCTTTTAAGGTTCGTAACATTTAAAAGTTTGACATGACGAGATAAAGAAGCATGTGGTGTAAGTAACTGACTAATTTGTCCACAGTTTTATATTCGATTGTATTCATATTAACCGTTGTCCAGATAACCTTTTAGTCAACATAATGAGCCTTAACTTTCATAATTATTCCTACACTTCTTAATGATATCATTATATCATTGCTTTTCGAGTTTTGAATGAATATTTTTTATTAGTCAATCCCTTAAATAAAAATTTAAATATAGTAGTTAAAGCAATTCTTTTTAATATTTATGTATTTTATAATTTTTTAAATTTAGATGGTTTTTATTTTATTTTATAAAATTTAAGTATAGACGGGACGTTTTTTTTAAAGTCTTATACTACACTATAATATTTTTAAAGTAATATTATAATCATAATGATTTTACCTTTACTAATAATTATCTCGGTTTTTTTAAAAGTAGCCCAGTGGTAAGAACGCGTAAATCTTAACCGATGATCGTGGGTTTAAACCCGGGCAAGCACCACTGCATTTTCATGTGCTTAATTTGGGATAATAATTCATCTCGTGCTTTACGGTGAAGGAAAAAATCGTGAGGAGTGAGGAATTAGACACATACATACAGGTTGTATGTATGTGTCTAATTTCACTGAAATTCTGTCAATTGTATTCCACCAACCCGCACTGGAGCAGCGTGGTGGAATAAGCTCCAAACCTTCTCCTTAAAAAGGGAGAGGAGGCCTTTAGCCCAGCAGTGGGACATTCACAGGCTGTTACGGTAATAATTATATTTATCTTGAGTATTGACACGTGTTTACGAATAAGTTAGGCTTTTCAATATATTTATTATACCCCAGATAATCATAATTATATTATAGTTGTGATGTTTAGAAATATATAAGTGCTCGCTAGTACGTCTACAAGTAAGTGAAAGACTTTTTTAATGTTCTAATTTTGAACATAAGACGCTGTATTAGGTACAAAATTAATGTAATTGTTCCACAGCTGGGCTAAGGCTTCGTTCTATTTAAGAAGGATAAGTGCTTATTCCACTACGTTGCTCAAATGCGGATTTTGTAAATAAATGAAATCTTAGTGATGTCCCATGCCTACAAGGGTTCGAACCTAAAACCTTTGTTTCAACTACTGTGCCAACTCGGCTCTCGGCCAGGTACACTTACAGTATTAGCTTTCGCTTATAGGTACTCGTATTATTATCGTGTCACGTATCCGGATAATAAGGCTATTACCAATTGTTCACATAAGTGCGATGTAGTAGATATATATTTACATAATCATGACGTGCCGTCAGGTTTGTATTGTAAAAACAACACAAGCAAAAGTCAGCCGTGCCAAAACTGTATAAAGTATAATAGGCTTTCTTTTTTTTTTACTATGATATCATTATAAATGATAAATAATTTAACATATATGACATTACTATTATTTTTTAATTTGTTTCAGAAAGTCAGACAAACAAATGTGCCCTAGACTTACTATGGACTAGCTGTTCCCCGCGACTCCGATCGGCTCATTTTTTTCCCTTTATCCCTTACTCACATATGTCTATATGTCTAAATAAGGCCAAGGTCCCAAACAAACTAAAGACCAAATTTCAATACGATCGTTGTAGTGGCTTAGTCATGATGAAGTTACAAACAGGCAGACAGAGATAACTTCGCTTTTTTAATATTAGTATAGGTTTATAACATTTTAATGCGTCTTATTGCTTTACCGCCGGTGCTTAATTATGTGATATTTTAACTTTACATGATTCGAAGGTGTCTCACCACGTAGTTCTGTGTAATCTTTGTATCTTACATATCAAATCTTCGTATAAAAAGTATAATTTGATTATAAAATGTGATAAAATAATTCATAATCACACGCGTATACCGCAAATATGTCATTGTTTTAAAAATTTAATTGGTTATCTTTATTAGAATTGTAATTAGAAAAAAATGGAATGCGTTTATTCGGAGGTCAAGGAACGTAAGATATATTTGGAGACGGATATATTATTTAAATGTGTTGCGCGAATTATATAAACGAATACACACATGCAAGGAACAGGAACGTGGGAGGACAGGTTGGTGTCCAGTAATCGCGATAACTTACGAGTACATTAGATACATCCAATTAAACCAATTAACTTAAACGTTTCTTATCGATCTTTGAACGTAAATACTTGTATATCCCGAAATTTTAATTAACGGTAGAACTGGATAGCTTGTGAGAGCAAATTAAGAGAAAAATATCTGCGTTTCTGTAAATCAATTAACAGGTGTTCGTTACGGCTTATTCTGTGGCTTTCTCTTGATTTAATACCAAATGATATTAATTGTTATGATTTAGAAATATCCGGTATTGTTCTTTTTTATTTTTTTATTATAATGAACTTTAATATGATTCAAGATATTCTTTTTTAATCTGGATGTTTGGAAAGAATACACCTTTCTAATTTTATAATATATGTAATGTAATTTTAACAAAAATTATGCATCATAATTAATGTTAAATCTGTGTGAATAGAATACTTGACTTTTATGATGAATATAAATATTGCCTATCCATCCTTTAAAACAAATGAGTCAGAATTTACTCATAAATTATAAATAACTCACACAAATACTCATTGTATAACGTAATATACTCGTAATTAAAGTTCAGGTAAAGTAGTAAAGACAAATTGGTGTTGCCAAAACAAAGCAATATTAAAATATGCAAAAACGAATAAATTATACACTATTATTGAAATTCAACAAAAGATTTTAAAATAAATTATGTAATAGTTACCCGCTATAGCGAGGGAACTATATTAAATGTAACTCTTCATAGAATCGCAATTTAAACGAATATTATGGACGGACGGTATAAAATAATAAAATTCACTTAGTTATCCTTAAATAGTTAGTAGATTTAAGCTCTTTGTTACAGACACTTCAGTTCACTTAATAAATTTCAGTTCACTAAATAAATGTTATAATAAAAAGTCAATTTGAAATCCTTAAGAATCGCCTACCTATTCGTAATAACAATTATAACAGTTGTTACTTCATAATATAACAAATTTGAAAATGTCCATAAATTAGAAATTCATATATAGTTATATATACCTAAATTATATTAAGAAGGCAAAATGCTTGAGAAAATAATTATAATATGAAGTAAATATTTAACGAATTCAGATTATTAAAAAATTACTATAAAAGTCATGTATTTTTGAAAATTTGATGAGATTGGGGGAAAATGTCTTAACAAAACTCAACAAAAGGCACCATACTACAAGAACTGTTAGATTTAGGTAATTTATTAGTCAATTTTCTTCTAAAGTGCTATTAATGACTTCGTTGAAAACGACTGGTTAGCTTCTCATTTTTTTATTTTTAATAGTGATGCAATTTACTGTTGTAGGAGCAATGTGATTTAAGCTTTTTGAATATTATATTAGTAAGAAGGCTGTATAAGGTTACAATATTTTATAATTGTATTTAAAGCTAATTAAGTTGCTTCTCTAGGCATATAACATAAAGCAATAGCAATTTAAAAAAATATAGTAATTTTAAAAACTCGCTTATAAATTACGGTTTTTATCGTATTAATATTTTATATAAATAAGATAAAGGTTTTTGATTAATCTGTTGACACGAGTTTATTATTTTTTTACATGATGTTTTATTTATTAATGACAGTTTTTATCTACTAGATCAGAGAAACATCAATCATTCCAAATGACGTTTATTGCAAGCAAGTCGTGATAGGGTCACTATAGTATCACACTACGGATATAGATAATAGCAACACTTATACTTCTTTTTTGTGAATACCTGTAGGATTTGACTCCCCTAATTTTTTGATTCTCCTCCATAACATGTACTTTATTTATTTGTTTAGTATATATATTATAATTGTACTTATAAAGTATTTTAAACGATTATATGACATGTAAGAAAATTTGCTTTCAGGGTTATATGATAATTTACACAGTAATAAGTGTATTGTCACTTTTATATTATAGATATGGTAACTAAAGTGTGTATAGTATAGATTTATACTAATAATAATTTATTATATAAAATATTTTGCCTATATAATATTACCTTTATTTTTTTATTTTAATATTATTTTCACACTTATTTTAAGTAATATTACAAATAATTTGTTAAATAAAATGAAAAAATATTATAGAAGGACTGGGTCGTACTTGTTTTTTATTATAATTTATTTTATCATATTATCGTTCATATTAAATTAAAATGTCTGCTTATTCGACTTATATATAAATATGATTATATAAGTAGATAAAATATGTATAACAAAAGCACTTACTGGAAATTATAAGAATTTGGCATATTTGCTGTATCCATTTCATAGCTTAGTATTTGTGGTCTGGATTGGTTTTCGACGACTGGACTAGCGACAGATGTACAAACCGTTGCAATTAGCATCACGACCTGAAAAACATATAATGTATCGTTGGTACATTTTGTAAGTATCAACTTAAAGTACAATGTCATTTTTTACTTATTAAGTCATTTCTATATTATCGTTAAATAATAATTTTATGTGAAGGTGTGTGAATACCATGACGACATTATTATTTTGGTAGGAAACCAGTTAGGAAGGATAGAAAAATAATAAAGAATTCGACCTTAACGTCTTTGTAAAATTTTTGTCTAATTGAATCATGTCTAACTTCTACAACAATCTATTAGATACGTCAAAATTTTTGCATTCAGAAAAACCGGTAGAGATTCGATTATATTCGATTCGATAAGATAGTAGTAAGATAAGGAGTCATTACTAATAAGTTAATATGCATTACTGTTATGCATTTATCCTATTTGATTAAACATGATGCATTAGACAAGAAATACTTTTGCGACATGTCTTTGAAAACATAGCGCAATCAGCTGGAAGGTCGTTGGATCTAAAGTTCAAAACACTACTGTCGAATCATTAAATACAATTGCAATTTGTATATTCATCACGTGACTTGACAGATTTTGCAACCACAGTCAATAAACTTAAATAACTATTTATAAACAACTAAATAATTACCAGAATTAACAGCATCTTGAAATGTCCAGTGAGTGAAGTTGCAGGTGATTTCCTGGACAGGCTATAGTCCGAATGTGCCAACGGTTTCGTAAGATCTCCTTATATATAAAGAGTCCCCGATGTGCGCGTTGGCTGGCCGCATACAGAACGTGTGGCGAGCTCGGCTTGCACTGAAACTGAGCCAATTCTAGCTGACCATTAACTTGAGGTTGACACACGAATAGGCAGAGGATTAGCCGACGAATTACGTCACACCCTAATGCGATGTATTTTGTACCGAATGAACAGATTTAATTATTATTTAAGTAAATATTTTCTTAAACTGTAAGGAAACGTGTTTTTAAGCGAATTGCTTATGTGCAATGACGCCTTTTCTATAGAATATATTTTAATCCGGGTGTTTAAATTTGTACTTTTATCTTGTAACAAAATATTTAACTTTAATATTATATCTTTTCGTACGCAAATAACAGTTAAATGAGTTTTCTCACGATTTTCATTCACTAAATGTATTTAAGAGTAGGTACTTAAAACACATATTCCTGTGTTCCTGTCTCGTTTTTTTCACAAGATTTATTTATTAAAATAAACACTAATTAAAAGAAAACACTTTTTTTTAATAATATAAAAGTATTCTATGCACGTAAAACATAAACACTATGAATAATACTTTAGGTAACCTGATTAAACAGTTACTAAAGTGGACATTAGGTTGCCTGTATTTTACAGTGTCATTTTAATATTAACGATTTTTGATAATATACAGTTAGTGAAATTAGTGGTTTTAATCATGTGTGGTTATTTATGCATTAGTACGTTCTTATGCGTGATTAATCTTATATTCAGCTAAAAATATGCAAAGCATTATTGGCTTGGATTTTCTATTTTATTCAATGTGAAGGACACACAGATAGTTTCTTATTTAACGACGTCTTCGTGATTTGAATTAAGAAGGGCAACAGTACTTTCACGGAATTTCATAATGTGTAATAGCCCACATACATTTCAAAACAAATGTGGGTAAGTGGACGTCGTAGCCTGTATGAGTCAGATACAAAGTAAACACGTTTTGACAATACATACTAACCCAGCTTTGAAGCGGATTAAGAAATTAGATTTTAGTCATTACTGGTTATAGTTTATAAGTATAGCTGAAATGGCCCAGTGGGTACAACACGTGAATCTTAACGGATGATTGCGGGTTCAAGCCAAGGTAAGCACCACTAAATTATTATAATATTCTTTAAGCCCAACCTAAATTACAACAAATCTCGTCCTAGGCGATGAAAGAAAATATCGTAAGGAAACCAGCATTATGCATATGTCAGATAAACTTGGAACCCCCGAAAATGGACCAGCAATAGACCAGGAGACATAAATGCAGTGGAACATTAACAGGATGTTAGACTACTTGTGTAACTAATACTAATATATATAGATATTAACGAGAGTAGTGACGAAATTGCAAGAAATTCTGCGATATGCATATTCACCAACACGCAGTGGAGCAGTGCGATGAAATAAGCGCCAAACATTATTCACATGAGACCTTTGCTTGGCAATAGAACATTCACGGACTTTTTCCATTATAACCAATTTTATAAAATGAAGAGTCGTGAAGAGTAATAGTGAAGAACTCGTATTATGGAAAATTTAACGGTAATAATTAAAAAATATGATTGATTGATATTTCTTCTTTTATGATATATTATTTGGGTTTTATAAATGGTTATGTTAAATGGCAAAGTGGACATCTGCAAATAGTATAAGAAATGTTGTTCTACTACATTTACAAAAATACCATATTTTTTTAGATGGTGATTAATCAAACAACTTCCATAATATAGAACAACGAAGTTCAGAAATTCGTAAAAAAATGACAATAAATGTAAATTTTATGTAAATATTTTACTTTCGAATATTTTGGGGCTTCATATATATTTCTCCTGTATCTCTTAATTACAAATGAGAAAGTTTTTATACTTTGATGTGTGAATCACGTTTGTATTGGCATTTATTATAGGAGTTCATTATTGTGGTAGAACATGGTATAAGCTGGCTGGCCACAACCAGTAGTCGTAGTAGACAAATCGCTTCCACTATTGGATTTTTATTTTATTATTATTTACTTTGAGACAAAACAATAAAATAATATGATATGGACGATACTAGTGTTGTTAAAATTATTTTGAAAAGTTTATATTTTATATACATAAAATGGTTTAATAACGATAATTATTCTGATATACTAAGGTAACTAAGGCAAGTGTGGCGAATGTTGGCGTTGTTTAAATTATTAATAGTTGATTTTGACGGGCCGGGTGGCGTGGTTGGTAAATACTTGCCTTTCACGGTTCGATTCCTACCCAGGACAGACATTTGTGTGCATGAACATATCTGTTAGTCCTAAATCTGGCCCTGTAATTATCTATGTATGTATTTATAAAAAAAAAGTATATAGTAGTATATGATTTGTCTGGTTTCCATAGTACAAACCCTGCTTAGCTTGGGATCAGATAGCCGTGTGTGAATAATGTCCCAGTATATTATTATTATTATTTTCAGTATTAACAGTATTTTATCATCCTTTAACTTTAAGTCTCTCTATGCATTTCGTTCCATTAGTTTCAAGGGTTCCGAGGCAAAAACCTATCTTTTTTATGTAATATTTTGTTCCATATTTCTTCTTTTTAACTTTTTTATAGCTTTTACTGCTGTCGAATATTTCGTTTATTGTTTCATTTATTCGAATATTTTATTTCGTCTTTTTTAAACTCGCAAATGAATTCAACTAGTAGCTCAAATTTTCCAGTTATTTACTATACTATTTTTACTTTTAACACAAACCTTAACTTCTCGCCATAAAAAATATCATATTTATTAATAGATTCTTGAAATAAATATATTTTTTAAATTTGGGTAAAAGATACAATTTCTTTTTTTAATCTCAAATCACAAGTGCTTTTCAACTTGATAGCGCTTAATATTGATAATGTACTTATCATTACGACACTTTATAAAAAGCATTAAGGGTAAGGCCAACCTACGAAATCGGACCGCAGGATTTTTATTTTCATTTTCGTAAAAATAAAATGTTGCTTTGCAGTTATTGGAGCGCAAGACAAAGATGAGCACGTAAGATCCATTTTTTTTCTACGTCATATTTAACTTCATACTTTTCAAATTATGTATACAAATTAAACCACACCTGAATATACCTTTGTATGATAAAATGTCTTTCGCGCGAATTTGAAATCTCATAAGCGTATATATTCGTAATATGATTGCAACTTGCAGAAGTGTCAATGATAAGCATATGAATAAACATCATAAGTATTCTATTTCATTACTAATTTCAGAAGATTTCTATATCACGATATTTTTTTTTGTTTCTTTGTATCTTAAAAAAAACCGTCCCATACAAATCAGCTAAACCCGAAACGATATTCACCATACAATGAATATATATATTTATGAAGGTGCGGTGAATACTTTAAAAAATAAAACCTTTAACAAGGTATTTGGAGTCATACTAAAAAGGAATTTGTATTATTTTAATGTTTCACCACGGGTAATGTTCCAAGCGTTATCATGCGAAAACATCGAAAACTTTCAAAATGTAATATGTTGTTGACGATGGCACGAAATAAGGTTATATTCTGAGCACTTTTATGCAACTGCAAACATGCAGGTAGATGGTTCCGTGAAAACAGTTGAATGTCTTTATTTATTGTGCTCTATTGAAATGGCAATTACGATTGCTGATATTTTTCTTATTATTTTAGAGGTAATCATTATGTATGATTTATATTATATATATCTTATACATATTTAACTGTCGAAATGATTCAATATTTATTCAACAAATAAAAATATGGCTAGAAGAACATAGTCGTATATAAAAAAGATTGAAAGGAAGCATTCACGTTGGTTTAAATGTTGTTTTGTTTTTTATCTATTTTAGTTGTTAATTTTAAGTGTTTAGTGATAAGTTGATGGTGTGTTTCAATAAATAAATAAATAAATTGCTTACATTTATTGCTTGCCAAAGCGTGTTGACGTCATATTCATATAATGATATACATTCAAACAAATGTGATGTGTTGTAGTGTGAGTGTAAGTGCAGAGTGACACATTTATACTTAAAATAAACTCGAGAAAGTAAAAAGTAAGTGTACAATATTTTGAATTTAAAGTATTTGTTAAAATAAATACGCCAATTCTCTTTTGGAAACAAATTTAACGGATGAAAAGAGAGATAAATAAGGTGTTATCAAAATTAGCCTGTCCTTATCAAAAGGAGTTGCAAGACTTTACGATCAGCCGTCAGCCTGATAGTAATTGTACTTGGGAATGCTTTTTCTGGTGGGTTAGTTTCTCACCAATACAATATGATGTGTTTGTGACCCTTGTCTTACTTTTGGGTGTTTTACGGTTTTTAACACTTTTAATGGCAATAAGTACGTATTAACCGTAAGGCTTATAAATATATGAATTTTGTACAATATTTATATTTATTAAATTTAATAAACTCTTAATTTACCGGTTTATTTTACTTTTAAAATCTTTAATGTGACAATGTGTTTTTTTAATGATTTTAGCAGTATATTTGTGTAACTGTGTCTGTGGGTAAATTTAATTAATATGTAGTAAGTAGTTTACGACTGCGTAACCCCATTTAATGCGTGTTTCAAAACGCATTTAGCCGGTTTTAGCGTTTCACGCAGATCCGAATCACGCAAAACAAATACAACGTTTAGAATTCTGGTTAAAATGTATATACATAATATGTTTAATTTAATTGTAGAAAGAATATATAAGCTATATACATAATTTATTGGCGATTTAATATTATTTAATTTCAATCTATTTTATTCGATCAGGTCAATGTTATGAGTTTCAATCGATTGATTGTATAGTTTGTCGTTGTTGGGGTAACTGCTTCGTTGATCTGGTTTCTATCTGATAGGAGCTTTCGCCATAAGCACGTAATGACCAATCACAGTTGTTTTGGCGAATGTATGTAGATTTTGTTTGAGTAGGACTCAAAGCGACGATGATGTGTCACCACTATGTCGCGGACCGGGTCACCACTCAGCATACGCTACACGCGTACCCCGCTGGCAACATTTATATTATGTACCTGCTGCTCCGCGAGGTCATCGGACAAGACTTCTTGAGAGCGTTTAAATCGGCAATATTTAATATATAATTTATAATCGGAAATTGGCTTAAAAGGGCGTATCCTCGTCTGCAAGACCACCATGATCCAGAAGGAGACAAGAAAAGGACGTAAAACCGATCCCGCTCGGAGAAGATGGTGAAGTGAGTAATTATGAATCACATAACCCATTTCCCAATAAGAGTAATTGGGTATTTTTTTAAGATAAATTTAAGATTAAGATTTCGCCTGCGTAAAATATATTTTAAAATTTCTGCTCAGAAAACTGACAGTCCATTCTCAGCCCTTGTTGGTTTACAAACCCATGTTTCGAAAATTATGTCATTTTTCTTGTAAAAGAACTATCTCCATTCGCATCGAATGGCCTTCTCATCCTCATCCAGAATGAACCCTTTTTTTTTTGTTGTCGAGGAGGAAAGGCATTTACGCCTACCGCCCGGTCCACGACCGGGACGGTTATGTGGGACTCACGGGGCAGAAGGCCACCGTCCTACCCACTAAAACCTCCCCGTACCCTTTCCGTCTTAACGAGGAGCGTCACGGGATCGCTTTCGCATGCTACCGTGGGTCCAGAGTGAACCCTAGGAGAACATCATCGTTTTATTTTATGTCATAAATTATAAAAAAACTTTCACTTTAAAAAGTAATAAGCATAGAGGTTCAAATTATACGTCGCTAGGTCAGTGATATCTTATGAAGCGTTTTTTAAACAAGCAATAATTAAATACATAAATTATAAATAATATAAATTTCGATTTCGGCCACGGCGGCCAATTTTTTTTTATTTGCCGGGCATATGACTTTACTCCACCTGATGGTAAGTGGTAGTAGAGTTCAAACGCGATGATGGCCAGTACAGTCGGGAAGAATGTTCTGCACTAGCCGCCCCCGCCTTCCCGGCCCACAAGATGCTTCTTCACGCATCATTTGAAGGAACCCGGGTTGTAAGAGGAGGGGAACACATAAGCTGGTAAGGAATTCCATTTTTTGGAAGTGCGACAAAGAAAGGATTTGCCAAATTTCTTTGTGCGCGATGGAATTGATGTCACAGTTAGGCGATATCGAGAGCCAGCACGCGTAGACCTATGAAGGAAAAATTAGCAATCTCAAGAAAGATTAGCCATCTGCGCATGACATATTATGGTGCACAAGTGTGTACGTAAACATAGATGCATTCTCTATTCCCTATCCCTAATCCAGTGGGACGATAATCCGACACGACGGAAAGAATTGAGCAGAACCGGCTTTACGTGCTTTGCGTTCTTTGCGTGCCTCCGTGGGACACATTATATATAATAACAAATTTAAAAAAGTTAGTTGGTATATCTGGTTATATATTTATGTAATATTTTTAGTGTTATTTATTTAAGTTAATTTAGTACGAGCACAATATATTTCGATAAGCCCGCTACCTACAATTTGTCAGCCCAAATGGTACCACATTATAGGCCATTAAAACTAATGGAAATTATTCAATAATAAACTGTAGTCGAAGTTGCTGTGCATTTCAAGTAATATTATTACGTTTAAAATTTTAATTTGTTTGTTATAATTATTTTAACTTATATGTGCCTGTAAAATATTTTAAGCAATTGTTTGATTAAGAACATATTGGTTTTACCGATATAAGGCTAAGATTTGTGCCGGTATTTACAAGAAAGTATTCTTGGCTTTGATTATAGTCAAAATGTAACTATATTGCTTTAAGTAGAAATGTTCTTTTTAAATATACCAACATAATATGTATATGTGTTGCAAAAACATTATTTTGATCTTTGTATTTTATTATAATGTAAGGAATTAATACACAATAGAATTAATAAAAAGTATGAATTACAATATAAATTTGTTTGTATAGATTTAGCTACTTGGAATTCTCTAGTTTTTGTTTTCCAGTACTTTATTCAAAATAAACAAATTAAGGGCAACTGGCACACACAAATAAAAAAAAATTAACTGAAATTAAATTTCGCCAGCGAATTTTCCGAACCGATATATCATAGAAACCTTTAAGAAAAGAGTTTACTTATTCCTTCAAGGCCGACAACGCACTTGCAAGCCCTACGATGTTGTAGGTGTCCATAGGCGGTGGTAGTCAATTTCCATCAGGTGAGCCCCGTGATCGTTTATCCCTTTCTTGCAAAAAAAAATGGACGATAAAAATATGCAGGTACATCAAAGTACCAAACTTAAGCAAATAAATGAATAATACAACAAAGACCATTACAACCTGTATATGGAGATTAGGAAGATTAAATAATAATAAAAAACATTACAACATTAGTTGTTAAGGTCATATTACTACGTAACATTATTACGGACATCATCCAAAATAATTTAAATTTCGAATGTAACTAAAATGATTAGCTGTAACAATAATTAATTTTACTCACCATTACTTCCAATAATTGACAGAACGAAACTCGTTTCACTTTCTGTGAATTAATTTCGATAGATTGAATTACTAACTTACTACGATGTTTATTTCACAATTAATATTAGTAAGTAAAATAACTAAAAACAATAGAAAATAAAAATATATTTTCATATAGATTCTTTTTTTTTTTTTTACTAAAGTTATTATATCATGTTGTAATGTTTCAGATGATAATAAGTGTTTTGATTATACATTTTACGATTAATAGTGATGTATTTGCTGATGAAACCGTTCATAAAAATAAAACAGCATCGACCAGGTAGGTTTGAAGTTAATTAATAATAAATAATTATAGCTATATTCATGATAGTCTAAAATTAATCATTTAATATGCTCTCTTTGTAATGTTATAAATGAATCTTTGATGAATAGGTCTTTTCTTCGTAGTTAGTTAGTTGGATGGTTAATAGGCATAAGAGACACTTTTTATCTTGAAAAATATGTGTAAGGGTGCGTGAAGTTCGATATTGTATTTATATCTTTACTCAACTATAGCAATTATATAGTTAAAATGATTCATCATATTTGATTATGATTTGTGTTGTCGTAATCTATACTTATGTGGTCAATGCATGTTTATTTCCATAGCTATAGAATGTTTAAAGGTTACAATGTTATTGACAAACAATAAACACGCACAAACACACACATGCGCGCGCTCACTCGCATCTCGCACGCTCTTATGTAAACGATTTGGAAATAGTATAGTCAATTTAATTTGAAGAAGGAGAAAAATTAAATAAGCCGTTTTGTATTGCCAAGGAAATGACAATAGAGCTACACTAGTGAGGGGTAAAGAACCGTGTGATTCATGAATAAAAACAAATTAATAATAAGTGATCCAGAAACAAATAAAACATATCTTAAACATATCTTTCACACGTCTATTTATTTTAATGATTTAATTTGATAATACAGATAGAATAGATGCATCGATTTTTTATATTTATTTTATCCTGCGCAGATAATGAATTCAGCCTATATATGTATATGTAATATATGTATATGTATGTTTTGCTAATATTATAAACGAATATATGTTTATAAGGATCGATGGATGAGTTTTTGTTGCTCTTTCACGCAAAAACTACTGACTGGATATGGATGAAATTTGTGTGTACATAGACTCGTATTATGCTAATTAACATTTCAAACAATATAATTCAATGAGAAGATGTGTTTTAAATATATATTTTAATTTAGCTGTCTTAATTAAGGTTTGTATTGGATTTTATGGTAGTAAAACACATACAATAGTGGCTAAATGATTGAGGTCCTGAACTTATGATTTTATTTCATATTATTTTGTAATGTCTACAACATAGCTACTAATTTTATGTGATAGAAAACAAAAACTGTAGCGTCGTAGCTATTTCTTAAGTAAAATATGTTTTTTTTTATATTAAAAAAACAATACAACATTTAGTATACATACAGGGACTTAAGTCATTACAATGATTTATTTTTAACTAACAATAATTAAGAAAATTATTTATTGAAATATATTCCACTAAATTCTGTGACGAAATTACTTTTTTTTCAATATGGCGGACGAGATTCAAGTCTTTAATCTTACGATATATCATTTGTTATCTTTAAGATATAGACACCAGTATATCCAGTATTGGGTTGGGTTTGCATACAATATATCTAAGAATATTCGCATTTAATCTTGTAAGAGCTCACGCATATTGAAATGCCTTGGAAGGGTAAAGAATACAGTTATCTAATATTTTATATAAGAGCAGCAGCATAGGTTTACTTTTTGTGCAGGGCATTATTTATTCTACCGCCAAAGAGCAATACTTAGTATTGTTATATACCGATTTGAAGGGTGAATATAATGAAGCCAGTATAATTACAGTTCCACGCACATAACATCTTAGTAGGTGCATTTACAAAATAAATCATGGTTATTATTATTCATAATGTGACCACTTACCATCAGGTGGATTTGCTCGTCCGCCTACCTATTCGGAATAAAAAAATGTTTTCTAGTTTATTTACTAGAGATATCGACGTTACAGTAAAAATAAAACATATCCAGGACATAGATTTTCAAATTTTGTTTCTAAATGTTTATAATAAAGATTTTTCATAATAATTTTTTTTTTGTTGTAGTAATATCACTTTAAAACTAAAATTGAATGGAACAAAATACAAAATGAATTCCAGGCGGAGATCTGTATTAATCTTGAACGGTGACAGCGCTTTGAGATCTAAAAAAGTGACGAGTTTGTTATACCAGGACTATGACGATAAAGGAAACATATTGAACACTCACGCTATGTACGATCTACGAGATGTAGTTACATTCTTTGAAGTTTTTCTTGATACTGAAATCTGCCATGAAAAATGTTCAAGTGAACCAGCTCAAACATAATATTTATAAATTAAATTACGAAAAAATCATCCCAAAAACGACGCTATTACTGCCGGTGGAATATCCGACAACCTATTAAAGATTTCTTCAGTAGTTGCCTGTAACACAATTAAAATAACATATTATTAAAGTTATACTTTACATTTTTTTCAATGTTTCATTTTAAATCTCATACATGTAATTGTTCGTCAAGGGTACAAATACTTAGCTTAAATGTTATTCTTGATTAATGAGTATAAACACTATATGGTGTAGGAGTTACACGGTGAAATATATTTTGTTTCATAAAAAATACTTACATCTTCAGTAGTAGTAATTGTATTATCATTTCCATAGTTAGTGGTATATTCTATATCTATGTCATTATCAGTGCTGGTTTCCGTATTAAATACATTAAAATCATTTAAAATGATATTGTTGCCGTTAGGAATAGTAGTCGTTACTTGATCGACTTTATCGTCAGATATATCTCTGGATGGTTCTCCTGCGCTAACGTGCAGAAGAGAATCATGCTTTTCATCTTTGCCAAAATCTGAGTGTTCATTTTTCATATTTCCAGGAAAAGAAAAGAGGCTGGGTCCCATTTGTAAATTATCATCATCCTTTTTTAAACTTAGACGTATAACTGGAAAATAACTGTATATACTTTATATGTATTTGCTCCAAATTAATTTTTTTTTTTTAAAACTTACGGCTTAAAATCAATAGTCGGTTTAAAATTAATCAGACATCTAGCTACATAGGGCCAATTGCACGGAGATGGGCCTCTTTTAGGCGTTCGATTAGAAAAACAGAAGATGCTATTTGCCAACAATACGAATCCTATAAAGTATATCTGAAAATCATAATAAAAATTAAGCACATTCATAAGTAAAATTTTGAGGAGATAAAATTTACTTACCACTTTAAATGCCATAATGTGAAAAGTGACTTCTCACGAATACAATAAATGTTGATATAAATTAGTACTTAATATTGATTTAAATTTATCGGAAATAAATATAAAACTAGAATATTCAAAGCTACTTTGTTAACGTTGTTCCGCTGAACTGCTACAGTGGAATCTAAAAATACGAATATAACAATAATTTAAATTGCGTAGTCGTGATTTCTTGAAGCCAAATTGCTCTCAGAAACGATTAGAGATACTTTATTTAGAGTTCCACGTAGATATAATAAAAAATAATAAAAAGAAACAAATACTGTTAACGAAAAAAAAAACAAGTCATGTTTCTAACATATAAGTAGGTACATAATATGAGCATATTCCATATTAGCTTTTTAATCAACAACATCAATGCTATTTTGTAAGAAGCTCACTATATATATATATATATATATATATATATATATATATATATATATATATATATATATATATATATATATATCGTGAAATGGTAAAAATTTACATGATGATACATTATTTTGATACGTGTATATATAATATATTATATTATTATATAGTCAATGTTGCATATCAATTTCTGGAATTTCATGATCGTGTTCTGTGATTAGTTTCCAGTTTGTTCTTACATATTTCCTTTTATTTGTACTTACCGAATATAAATTATGTTATCATAAATTATATTAGATATTGAGCATTAGTATATAATACCTCAATATTTTTATTGATTAAATATTTAATAATCATTGAGTTAAGTATTAATTTTCCTTTGTTGAATTAAGAAAAATGTAATAGCTCTTTAATATTTATTAATTTGTAGGTTAATTTAAAGCTTAAGAATCTATTATAGTACGAGTACCTCACTTTGTTGTTTAATAAACTTTCCGAAGTAGGTACATGTAACGCAACCGTGTTCCTAACATACTCGTAATTCGGATATATGTTGAGAATTTCTTGAAAACTCATTAACTCGTAATGACCTGACCTTTCATTTGAATCCAGGATCTCAGATTGTACAATCTTGTTAGCTACTAGATAAAGAGATTGTTATATAATTGTATCAATAGAGTTTTATGCAGAACCACAACACCAAGGAAGATATTGTATTTATTACTCACCTCAGTATGTTATGCTTTAAGTAGGTAACACTTAATGTATTTTTTACAAAATTTATAATATATATAAAGATTAAAAAAAATACATTAGATATTATTTTTTTTTGTAGCGTTCATAGTTTTAAGTAGCTTACCTGTATGTTTGTGTTCAGTTTTATTCATGCCTAGTTAAGGATACCACAATTCTTTTCATTTTTATTTCCAAATAGTAAATTTGATAAAGAAATATAATTGTAAACGTTAATATAAACATACAACAGTACTTTTTAGTTTTTTGAATATATCTTGTATTTTATGTTTTCAAGAAAAAAACATTTCAACATTTTTGTTTAAAAAGGTTTTTAAGCAGTTTTGAGTAAATGAACTAGAATAAATTAAATGTAAAACTATCACATGTTCAAAATGTATATTTATATTAGTAGATACCGAGAGAAACCAGAGAGGTAATATAAACTTGTTATTTTCTGATAGTCAGTGCCAACCAACATGTAACCCTTTTTATGACTTGTATTGTTATTTAAAAACATTTGTTGAACCAACAGCTTAACGAACTAATTTATTATCTTAAAAAAAATGATAAATAATAAAATTTGAATATAAAATTTTATTCAAATAAATTTATAAATCATATCTTTAATGAAGATTTCACAATTTTATAGTTATTAGCGTAGAGGTTGCATAGTCCGTTTACGTTTAGATCGATTACGAAAGCGAATCTCTCGGACGCCGACAGGACGCACCAAGCGGGACATATGGTTCAAGCGGTATCTTCCACTTTCCATTTGAAGTATACCTAATTTCACTCCACGTTTTAAGGCCCTGAAATGTTATTAAAAAGTCGTTTTTCTATCATATCGTCTTAATAGTGCTGTTACGGATAAATTTTCGACGGAAAACCTAATAACGTTGTTGAGCTGACTCAGAGTTTGAACCCAGTATTTTGGGATCTGCAGCCTTATGTACTCACTAGACCAACGAGGTAGTAATTAAAATAAATATGTTTAAACAATTTGTTTGTTTGTTTATCGTTACGAAATACATTAAATATCAAATAAAAAGTATAACAAAATAAAAATATTAACACAAAATATTTACATATGTTGTATGTTTTAATCAAATATATAAATGTTATTATATTTATGAATTTTGTGAAAAAAATAATTGGCTGTACCTTGAGATTTTCCGACTAATTTTATTATCATTAATTTTATATTCCATTTTAATGAATTTTACAATTGTTCTTGTGGTCCAACCAGTATTCTTCGTCATTTTTTTTATTGCCGCCAAGACTATTTCTCCAGTATTTAACTTCGATAACTTCCCCATTTGTATCTAAAATATAAATTTGAACCATGTCGACTAGCGATTTTCAGTTTCAATTACACGTTGACTGTATTGGTTTAATATGTTTAAAAAATGTTTGTAATTTAAGTTTGCCTATGGCGTAATTAAATTTACATGTTTGGGAATGATGTCTAATATAAGTATAAATACTTACCTTTTTTTTATTCTGCTCTAAACATACCGGCGATCTCTAAAAAGCTAATTTCACTTATAGCATATGTAAACGTCGGGAATTGTCATGTTGTAACAATAAAAATGTAAATATAATGTCATTTTTTAGTTATCAAATATGACAGTGAACAGGTACTCAAAAATACTTGATTTTATCAATTATATAAAAACTTTTTATTTACAAAAAGATAACTAATTTCTCATGCCAGCAACTCACGAACGGAATCGATAAAAACAAGTTTTATTTTCTGTATCCTGAACTTAAGTTTCTATGTCTTATATTACTTATCCGGGCTCGAGCTTCCAACCTTATTACCGAATTTATCAAACTCTAAATTGGATGATTCTCTCAAAACTGAATAGAACTTTGATTCATCAATTATAATAGACCGGACATGCAGTCAACAAATCGGTTGAAGCATACTTATATATTATTGATTAATCATGATTATGCAAATGAAAAATTTAAAAATGAGTAAATAGACCAAACAAAACTTGCAGAAATTAATGAATGTTTGTAATATTTATTAAGTAGGGTTTGCCAATATAAGTTGAAAAGCAAAATAATATTTTACGAGAAGCAGTTAATGCTGTACAATGACTAGGAAATTTATCGTTACCAAATAAGTTCTGACATTGATAAGGAAATAAAATAACTTTTAAAGTTAATTCGAAAAATTTTTTTGATTGTGTTTGACTATAGCAAATACTGTTCCACGTTAACTTCACTTCATCGTTTCTTTATTTTAGCCTGTTGCTTCAAAACATCTTCTCATAATAATACGGGCTATGGATGAAA
Source organism: Nymphalis urticae (assembly GCA_905147175.2). NCBI lineage: Eukaryota > Metazoa > Arthropoda > Insecta > Lepidoptera > Nymphalidae > Nymphalis > Nymphalis urticae. The sequence continues at coordinate 7,461,986 of LR989987.1, read as the reverse complement.
AAAATACCAGCACATCTCCTTTTTTGGATTATTGAAAATTTTTAGCATTCTTTTATATTAAAATCTAGTTCAAAGTAGTTGTTAAAAATCGAAAACATCTTATGCTACTCGTATGTTGTTTTAAGTATCCGCTACCGAGAGCTAGGAGAGGTGTGACATAGGTATTTAATATAACCATACCTAATTATGGTTCCCATTTGATTGCTATTTCCTTAAGTATAAATAAAGTCTATTGTATTGTTTAATCGTGGTATGCGCTACGTACGTATTTGTCAAGAAATAATAAAAAAATAATTGTAAAGAATTGTCGAGAAAAGTATTTCTAAGCCCATCAAAAGATATATTTCAAATACGCACACGTTTTTATTTTGGTCTGTTTGTCCCAGATAACATTCTTCACATCATTTAGATAATTTCGGTGACGCAGCAAAACAAAGTATTGCATATATTATTATTTTCTAGTTTTTATTACAACTAATGTTTTAATATTATAAAATCGTTTATCTTAAAAATTATTTCTATCTATTTTTCTTTGATTTATTTTAGTATAGCTTAGCTTAAACAAATAAAACGTTACAATGAAACGTTAACGTTACGTGTTATGTATTTGTTATATTTGCTCATTTGCATTTTATATTACATTTTTCTACCAACAAGAACAACATTTTTTCGTATTTATTAGATTACAAGTAAACACTAGATGCGAGAAGGACTGCAATATTTTTTTTTCTGATGATGCTCTGGAATTTTCTATATACCATCCGATTATCAAGGATAAAATGACTATCCGATCATTCGATAAGGCGGATTGGATCCGATATGATCCGAAGTTATAAAGTATACTATTATTAACAAAACAACATGAATTTAAATACATTTATTGGAAAAATATAAGAACTATTGAATTAATTCTTTTATTAAAATCTGGTTTATAAATTATTATTACAAAAATTATATCAGTGATACGCCTAACTTTTGGCAGCACGCTGCCTCCCGCCAAACGTGTATTAATTCTTAAAACCAATTTGACAGCTTGACGTAAGACGTTCGGAAAGTTTGACTTATTCTGCTGATACTATATTATTTCAGAATACCAATTTATTTTAAATTAACATATACATTTTTCTATTTTTCGAAGGCAAATGGGCCGCCTGAGACTAATGTTGATATAATTGGCAGCGCCATTATACATTGACACTGAGTGATTTACTTCTATAGAGGATTTTTTCTTAAACCGCCTGTGAATGTCCCACTGCTGGGCTGCTGGGAACCGCCAACAACCTGATCTAAAACATTAGTCTTTTATGTTAGTTGTTAATATGAAATGAGGCTCTTTTATATGATATTTTTAATACACACTTCTCATATACAAAGAACGTCGAACTTAACAAAATGAGGGTGTGCATTTGTAAATTATATTATATTTTTTGAAAAAAAGATTTAATTTTAAATAAAATCCATATCAATATTATATGAAGAGTCTAGCGATCTTAAAGATACGACTTACAACAATAATTGACCCAATAGCTGTTTTTTTTTTCACCCTTTTGCCGTCTACTGCTGGATGAAAGCCTCCCCCATAGAACGCCAACCATCCCGATCTTGGGCAGTCCGCATCCATCCCGTACCTGCCACCTTTTTTAAATCGTCGATCCATCTTGTCATAGGACGTCCGACACTACACTTTCTTTTTACCGTTAATGGGCAAGCGCTTGACCGTTGACTTGCCTGATCTTAAGCATAATCATGGTCTAACCTGGATTTGAACACACCTACATTGTAATTATCTGGAAATATGGACTCAGGCAAAGCATTCCACAGCTTCGCAGTGCGAATAATAAATGTGGATTCAAAGCGCTTCGTACGTAGGCGAGGAAGTTCCACTGTGTACCTATGGCGTTTTGATCGCGTTTGCCTGGCCGTCCGATAGTAGAAGGGGGCGGAAGAAATTAGATCATGTAAGTCCTGCGCACATTCTCCGAAATGTATCCGATAGAAGACAGAAAGCGATGCAACCCCACGTCGATGTTCGAGACTTTGGAGTCTTGACTCGACACCAATGTGTCGTCTCCTATCAGCATCCTAGCACGTTTCTCAATCAACTCTAGAGCCCGAAGGTGGTGTTTAGCAGAGCCGTCCCAAAGGTGAGAGCAGTACTCCATACAAGACCTCACTTGTGCTTTGTATAAGCTGAGCAGTTGTTCTGGAGTAAAGTAACGTCTCACCTTGGCGAGGATACCAAGCTTTCGGGCGGCTATTTGGGCTTTGGACTCAATAAAAGAGCCGAAATTTAGAGTCGACGTGAGAGTAACGCCAAGAAGGTCAAGGTGGTCAGTTATAGGTACGGACACATCTCGGAAAGAGGGAGGTAGCTGGAATTCCCTCTTTTTGGCGGAAAATAGACACGCCTGCGTCTTGGTTGCATTGAACATGACCAAGTTGGCATCGCCCCAATCGGACACTGCCTTAAGGGTCATGCACATTCGCTCAACCATAGCCTCTCTCTGAGCCTGAATTAGGGCCTCACTAGCTCGCGCGTTGGACCTGTAGCTCTCGTCAACTGTGCGGTCATCTGCGTACCCATGGATACCGGGCATCAGCAGATCATTAATGTGCAGCAGAAATAGTGTCGCCGAGAGCACTGACCCCTGGGGAACACCGGCATTTATAGCCATTTGATCCGACGAGTGGCCATCAACCACCACTCGTAACGATTGGTTCCTCAGTAAGTCTGAAATCCACGCACAAAGGCTAGCAGGCAGGCCATATGCAGGAAGCTTGCTGATAAGGCCATCATGCCAAACCCTGTCAAAGGCTTTCGAGATATTCAAAGAGACAGCAAGTGCCTCTCCGTGTTTCTCGATGGTCTCACTCCAGATGTGTGTGACGTACACCAGAAGATCATCAGTGGACCGATTTCGGCAGAATCCGTATTGTCGGTCACTGAGAAGGTCATTGGCTTCCAGGTACGTCAGAAGCCTAGTATTTAGGATACGTTCTATTGTCTTGCACAGAATGGACGTAACCGAGATGGGCCTGTAATTGGCAGGGTCAGCACGACTACTCTTCTTAGGCACGGGCTGCACGTTAGCTAGCTTCCAGGTCTTAGGCACTTTACCAGTCTCATGAGAGGGGCGAAATAGACGTGTCAGGATAGGAGACAGTTCAGGGGCACAGTTCTTCAAGACAATTGCTGGAATGCCATCAGATCCGCTAGCCTTGTTTACGTCCAGACTGCGTAGCATTTTGCGAACTTCCTTTTGCCGAATGTGTATATCACTCATATGAGTGTCGGCACTAGGTGTTGCTCTAGGTGTCGCGCTACCAGCGTCAAGATGAGAAGACTCCGCAAATAAAGAAGCAAACAGATTTGCCTTCTCTTCAGCGGTGTGAGCTAGCGTTCCGTCAGACTTCTGAAGGGGAGGCAGTGAGGGGCTACAAAATTTCGCTTCGACCGATTTAACTAGGGTCCAATACGCTTTGCTACCCGGTGGGTATGAAGCCAGTTTTTTCCCTATTCAACTAATGTGGTCGAAGCGTGACTTTTGCATAGCTTTCTTGCATGACTTGGCGGCTTTATTAAAGGCACTCTTTTTTAGGCGTATGTCCCTCGCTTTGCGGTTACGAGCATTAACCCAGGCCAGGTACGCTTGATGCTTCAACGCTTCTGCGCGTCTGCATTCAGGCCCAAACCAAGGCTGAGCTAGGGTGGACAGTGGCTTGTCTGAAAACGGAATAAAATATTCCATACAGACGTAGCAAATCACACAACACTTTGCGCGCTAATCGAGGAATCACCAGAAGAGAAGCACACGCGCTGCCAAGGATAACATGCAAGGAATGAGCGCATTCCTTCCCAATCTGCTGACTTATATCGCCACACCCGCCGAGTTCCAGTGGGACTGGCGTTGAGCGGGGAGTAGACAGATACAGATTTCACCAGACAGTTCTCGGACTTACCTAACGGTGAAGAGATCGTTACTGAGTAACGGTCTGGATCAGTTGTCAGCAGAAGGTCCAAGCAATAGGCTTTACGCGAGTCAACGTCGGGTACCCGTGTAGCACCATGGACCACCTGGGTAAGATCTAACGCTAAAGCTAGTTTTCGTATCTCTAACCAGGCATGGTCATTGTCCTGGTATGGAGATAGCCACTGCTTGTGGTGGGCATTAAAATCCCCCAGAAACACTAATTGGGCAGTGGGGTACAACTGTGGAACGGTAGACATAGGCATACAGGATTTTCTTCATACCCGTGTCCACCAAATCCCAAAGTACCGATAATGTAGTGTCTTCAAATCGTCGGAGACGTCGAAAGCAGATGTCATTCCGGACGTAAACGCATACGCCTGCTCGTGATTTAAAATTGTTCTCCAGGGAATACCCTGGGTACGAAAGATACGATACGTCAGACGGACAACCAATCTGCGTCTCCGTAAGAAACAAGGAGACATTTCTTTTTGGAGACGCAGATTGGTGGTACTGGACTGGCACGATATTAGAGTGCAACCCTCTAATGTTACTGAGGTGCACTTTAAGCAAGAGGGAGTGTAACCACTGTGAAACTTTCCTCTTTTTTCGTTTCTTGACCATTGTAGCATCAGAGTACTTGATACAGGGCAAGAGTCGGAAGTAGAATGAGGCGCCATGCTGCTAAGACACGATGATACACACAAGGAATATCGCGCACACTGATGGGGGACTAGGCTGGAGACTGCGGGGACGCGCGAGCCCCCCGTAGGAAGTCCATCGGGCCCTCTCATCCGGTCGCCGACCGGCACGATGGCGAAACCTCGGGATTTTTCGACAGTTGGCGGGGCCCCCATCTATCTGCGGTCGGCCAGCGGTGCACCGTGCCTCAGATCCCGCTACCCTCCGCGACTAGTCTCCCGATGTGGCGATTACAGTGTGCATTATTTCGATCTTCTGCAGAAATGCAACTGTTCTGACCCGACTCTCGGAATGGTGTCACCGGACATCGTACCGGAACACAACTGCGTTGCTTGGCGGTACGGCTTTATTCGGTGGGTGGTCACTAACCACGGCTGAAGCCTACCACCAGTTAGAGTGTCACCTGATTGGCACCATCCAGGGACCACGTGTGGGTTTATGTGTAAAGGGTTCTCCCACGGACGAGAGTGACTCGGTCCCCAAACTACTAACTTGGCCGGCTACTCGTCTCGAAGAATCGCTCAGGCTGTTTAGCATCTCTTCCAAATCCTGCAGAGTCTCCGCCATGATGACAATGTCGTCGGCAAATCAATGTGTATGTCTACGGTCCTGAAGCCTTTTCGAAACCCAGCTTGCTCAACGGGTTGGAAGTCATCGAATTTTCGGGCAAGACGATTCGTGATTACCCTCGAAAACAACTTGTAAACATGGCTTAAAAGTGAAATGGGGCGGTAGTTCTTCAGAAGAGCTTTATCACCCTTCTCGAAAAACAGAACCACCACACTTCTGCTCCATGTCTTCGGTGTAATACCATTATGGAGGACGGAATTGAAGATGTTAGCCAGCTCTTTTAGAACTGGTGTGCCTCCTGCTTTGAGAAGCTCTGAGGTAATTCCGTCATCTCCTGGATCCTTGTTGTTTCCAAGTTGTCCGAGAGCAATCCTGATCTCGCCCAAATCGATGTCGGGAAGATCGTCTGATAGGTGGCGTGACAGTCTGGCTCGTGGGTCATCCGCACTGTGGGACTCAGGTGGAGGTAATCGTGATGAGTATAAATCGCCATAGTACTTTTCGATTTCAGCTAGAATCTCTGGTTTTGAGGTGACGGTTGTGCCTTGTGTGGCTCTGAGTTTTGTCAGGTGACAACAGTAGGTATGTGACTTTGAAAGAACCTTTGAGCCCCTATTGAGTGCTAAAGCATCTTCAATATTCCGGGTATTCGCTCGTCTTGTGTCACGCCTTATTAGTTTTTTAACCTTCCCGTTAAGTGCCTGACACTCAGATGGCGTCATATTCTGCTGTTCTCGTCTCCTCGTCATCTCGTTCAGGGTCTCACCTGAGAGCTTCGACTTACGTCCATTGCTCTTTTGTCGAAAGTAATTTTGGCCTACTTTGCGGACGACACGCACCAGACTATTGGTGGCGTCGTCAATGTCCTGCCTGGTTTCCAACATGGCAAATCGGTTCTGTAGTTCCAGCTGAAAGCTTTCGCAACCAGCCTTGACCTGGGACAGAGTTGGTCTAAGAGTCGACTTCATTAACCGCAATCGTTCGATTTTAGTGTCAATATACAGGGTGCCTCTTACCAGGTGGTGATCACTTCCAGTGTTTACCCTGTTGATCACGGAGACATCCCTAAATATTTGGCGCTTATTGAATAAAATGAAGTCGATCTCATTCACCGCTATGTTATCGGGGCTTCGCCAGGTCCACTTATTTTGGGGCTTTTTCTGGAAAAATGAATTCATCAGAAATAATCCCCGAGCCTCAAGGAAGTTTACCAGCATTTGCCCTTGATGATTCCTGCGCCCATAGCCGAATTTTCTTACCCTCGATTCACCATCTTCTTGTCCTCCCACTTTGGCATTGAAGTCACCCATAACAATTGTGTAGAAGGTACTGGTACGAGACATAGCTTTCACTATGTCTTCGTACATGGCTTCGACCTCTTCGTCAGTGTACGTAGACGTTGGGGCATACAATTGTATAACCTTCAAGGCATACCTCTCGGTTATCTTTAAGACAAGGTATGCCACCCTCGCCGATACACTGTCAACCTCCACGAAATTGCTTCTGAGTGACTTGTGGATCAAAAAGCCGACGCCACTTTGGGATGGTTGGTGTCCTTCTCGGAAGTAGAGTAAGTGACCGGAATCTAGTGTCATCGTGTTCTCGCCCTGTCTTCGGATTTCTGATAGACCTACTATATCCCCGTTAATACGACTACGACTTTCAGATGTTCGTCCAGCCGCAGAGAGCGTCCATTAAACGTGGCCAGAAACAGTCACCGTTTGTGGGGTGTCGTAGCCCGGGGATTCTTAGCACCCCCCATCGCACCGTTACCATTGCCGGTACCGTGGCCAGGAATAGTGCGATTACCGGGAATTAGGGGCCGTGAATTTGAGTCGTCGCTCATAGGGGGGGTATTTGCCTTAGTCACCACGCTTGACAGGCGGGTTGGTGACCACAGTGGCTGGAATGTTTCACTAATAGCGCTGCTGCCCGCTATCAGGATTTGCATTTTCGGATTCCAGCATTTGTGTGGTTATACCGCCACGATTTCGGTCGCCAGAGCTTCGTTCGTTGATTAGCAGGATGTACCACGAGCAGGTGAGGTTGACAGTAGGGAGCGTAGGTTGTTGTCGACTCCACTTACATCCAATAGCTGTATAAATAAATCAAATCCGACATAATCGCATCCGACTTTTATTTTTGCATGGTTAGGAAATCATTTTATGCGAATTATGTTGGTAAATAAAGTTCATTAATGATATTTGTAATTGTAACCCACAAAATAATATCTTATTAGTGATAAGAATGTTTTCTACAGAATGTAGAAATTTTATTCGTTAAGTAAAGCTTTTGTTACAGCTATAAGTACTAGGTCACTTGGTCCCTTTAATTTTTTCCGTGTGTCGTTCTTTTTTGAAATGTGTTTTTAGATTTAGGTTGTCAAATCTTTTATACTTACCGAAATATTATATTACGTAACAAAAGTTGTCATTGGCGCTACATACCTCTTCCAATTTTTTGTGGGATCCCTTCGATACGAAGGTTAACTTTGAATACTTTGAACTTATACAATATAAAAATTCGGGGACTACTTATTTTACAATTTTTCATTTGTTAAGAATTGTTCAGAAAAATAATTTATAAATTATACAAAGAAATCAATGAAGGTTTTTAATAATTTTATCGATAGGTACTGCATAATTATTAAGTGAATCTTCTTCTAATCAATGTAGATTGAATATAAAGGTCGAACACCAGTTCGACCTGTTTATTCTATATCTTCATATTATACTTAATAATATTGTCCAAATAATAAAGTCAAATTAATTATTTATATATTAAGTATAGCATTGACATTTTAAGGATTTTTTCTGGTCCTCATTATAAAATTTATGGCATATATAGATAAATATTATTGATAATATATACATATTTCGCCAATATAAATAACGACAGAAATAAAACATCTTACTTTGTCGTGAATACGTGAAGCATCTCCAACACAATGAAATTGGTAAGTTTTATTTATTTGTTCGAGTATTTATTTCAATAAGGATTTAATAATTGGTTAATTATAAATTATAACAATAATACTTCATTAATTGCATACTTATAAGGAAGCTGATCTCAAGGCCTTAGGTTCAAAGCACGTATAGCCGATAGTCCGGCGCTAGATGTGTCTTTAGTATTAATATTTAATGTCTTTCCGAACATATTATACTTTCATTAAATTAAGTTATGAGTGAGTGAGAAAGCAAAGAGTACACCCATGTTAACATACACGCTTTTCCACAATAATATCACCTGCAAAACGGGCTATCTCCGTGGCTAATTGCCCTAGAGATTCGACGCTATGAACGAAGTTGGTCAGGCGATAACGTCATAATTTATATTTTTGTTTCTTTTTATTCTTTAGTTAGTCGTCTTATGTTTCGTGGCTGTTGCCTGTGCAGCTCATTATGTAGTTCCTGAGGTAGTTAGCTACGAAAATGATAACATTGGAACTGGAGACTATAAATTTCGGTGAGTATTATTTTTTCATTCATAATGTTTAATGTTATTTATAAAAATGTTGATACGATTTTTGTATAGGTTCTTTAATTCACAAGTTATTTGCTTAGTCAAGGATACTTGCAGTAAGTAAACTTGCAGTTTAGTATATTTATACATTTTTGATTTCACGTAATGACTATATATGACGCTATAAATAACACTCAGACATAACTAACATTTGTAAGTATGATTATTGTGGATTTGTTATAGACAATTTAGTTAGTCTTTGAGGATATTTAATTGTTTAAACAAGTAATTTTATTCAGTTGTCTTTTTGGCACTATAAGGTAAATGATAACTGTTATTGTTAAAAAGTTTTTGTATTTTTTATATAATTATTTATATATACGAATATTATAAATGCAAAAGTAACTCGTGGTCTGTTTGTTATTTCATCGCAACAAAACTTCTTGATTATAATTAAATTCACCATTGAAATTGTGTGGGATTGGGGTTGAATAAGGAATATTGAAGGCTGGTAATGGCGTGCTAACCGTCGTCACAGCGTCATGGTAGCATGCGAAAGCGATCCCGTGGCGCTGCTCGTTAGACGGAAAGGTTACCGCTGGTTTTTTAGTGGGTATTCCGATGTTCGGGGCGCACTCGGCGCCTTGGACACCGGCGAGCACCACATACTCCGCCCCCCCATTGTTCCCGTAGGGGAAACGCGTAACGCGTTTTTCCAGCGTTAAAATAAAAAATATCGCGTGCTAACCGTCCTCAAGTCTCAAGGTCAAGCGGCCTCGAAGCGTCCTCCCAAAGAGACCGAATGGGTACCGCTTTCAGCGCCGATGAATCCTACATTCCCCCTTTCTTCGTAAGCTGCGTTATTCAGGGAGGTAAAAGAGACTTGAATATAGGCAATTAATTATGGGATTTACGGAACAAAAAAAATTCAAGGATGGAGGACACTTTATAATGAGCAAGCTTTAACATGTATTTGAGTCATGTCACTTATGTAAATTATCGTTCTAAAAACATTATATTTTTATCATAAATAAACATACAATATTATTATTTTAAGCGGATACTATATTTATCAATTTTATTATTTTTCTTTATATTATATTAAAATGTGTTATTTTTTTACAGGGTTGTACAAACTGACGGCACAGAACAGGAAACAGTCGGTGTGCTAAAGAACGGCCAAGCTGTGGCAGTTAAGGGATCCTACTCTTGGGTAGCTCCTGATGGCTTAAGATATGTTGTTACATATGAAGCTGATGAACTGGGATACCGTTCAACCATTGACAAAAACGTAAACCAACAAACGAAATATACCGTTGCCTAATTTCCTTACTGACCCGTTGATATTGTGTTAATTTGCGTAATAAAAAATTGAATAAGAATTTTTTTTTCCTATAATAAAATACAAACGTCGTTTGGTTTGATAAATAAACCATTGGTAAAATCCTAAGTAATATACCATATTTCGATGATGATTATTACTTTTATGCGCGTTATTTAATAACCATTTTGCTTAAAGAAGCCTCTTCTCCGACAAGAACACATTTTGGATCTTTATCTACAGTTTTAACTGAAAATTATAGTAACGCGATTTAACACTTTAGCCAGTAAATAAAGTCAAGGTTACTTATGTGCAGAAAATGGAAAGCAGAGACCAGATATTAAATTGTTTGAAGATAACTGGTCAGTTAGCTTGGTTAGAACAGGTTAGCATTCTTTCATTTCTAGTATCTTCAAGCAGTTGACAGGGTCTATTTATTATTTAAATAAGAACCAAACAGATTGTCATAATATTTTCTTACAATCGTGAACATTGTTTTTTTATTAATAAAGAAAATTTATAAAAAAAACTAACAACATCCGTGTAGCCAATAAAAACATAGCTGTGTTCTTATTAGTAGCTTCTTGCTGGTTTTCAATACACGATACAAATCGCATTTGCGCTAATTTCACTTTTGCGTGTAAAGTCCGGTTTTGAGAAATGAGCAAGAGCGTAAATGATGGGTTATGCTGAACTCAGCTCAGAAAGATCTTTAGCAATTGTAAGAAAAAGTATGGTACAGGATGTGTGGTTAAAAAGATCTTGATTAAGAAATGAAATTGTTGAAAAATGTAGGCGTTGAAAGTATGTACCTTGTAATGTAAAGAATAACATACATAACTATGAGAAAGTATATAGAATAATATATGCAAATTTATTAATGGGTAAACTTTGTTGAAAAGTACATATTTTAGTAGTTAGTTGATGTCTTTGGGGATTTTTTTTAATAATATAGTAATATTTTTAATTGACTGAATATTACTACCTATTCCAATCCAATGTAGGCTAATTTAAATGTATCAATAAATAACGAAATAATGCAGCGATTGTATAACATTATAACAACTAATTAAAAGAGCATTAGCATCAAATAAATTAATTAGTTATAATAGAAAACATGTACATAGGATTTTTAACTCAACCTACATTTATAAATATGGCGTCATATTCAATAATCCTAAATGGTTACATCATTAAATATATAAGAAAGGCTGTTCTGCACACGCATCCATATTTGCAGTAAATTTTATGGCCTATGATACGATAGATTATGAATTATTCTTGAGCAAAATGAAGATGTTAAAAGTATATACTCATTTAGTTACGAGTATATACTCATTTAGTTTTATCCATTTATTTTATTTTGTTCGCATAACTGGATGCAATAGCTCAGTTGATACATACATAAACATAATACAAAATCAATAAAATAATGAATTTTATCCTACTGGGTGCAAGCACAGCATGCAAACATATTAAAGAATACTACTATTTACATATGATGCTATACTTAAAGTTATCGTGCAATAAATATCAAAACCAGTATTTGTAAAAGATTTTGTTCACGCTAGAAAAACGCATTAACGCAGTTTCCCCACTTGTAAATTCCCCAATTGTATGTGGGAATCACCAGAGCGAAGTGCGCCGGATTAAAAGAGTAAGGCGCACCGCATTTGTGGCAGAAGGGTGATACTTCCCGCCTCGCTATCTCGTGCAAATACTTACCAGCCATTTCCGGTAAACATTTCAATCGTCAATCACACGTCAATCTTTACCTAAGTGTGCCGCTTTTTCTTGCTTAAGCATTTTACCTATTTAATAAGTCAATTTGTGTTTTTTTTTATTAAGACAATAGTGCTATATTAAAGTTTTGTTTTTCTGATTTTGTTTTGCATATGTAATTGTAATGCCTTTAAGTAAGACCGCACTTAATTTAAGTCCTATTCATTTTATGTATTACTTTTTTAGCGTATGCTTTGCTGTCATATATAAATAAATAATACATAAACAGCTCGTCTTATTACTTAATGAGGTGACAAGAGGGCTGATTCGTTTTTACTGGAAAAAACTGCTAGCATTCTTGCGATCATTCCACGCATTAATAATAATTTTAGTAGTAATATTGAATATTTTTTGATCGATACAATATATGTTTTATTATTTAACTCCTTTGTAAATAGCTAAATTAATAAGGGTCATTCTTTTTAAAACGTTTGATCCTAATATTATACATACTAAGCATACTATCAGTAGGTTATTTTTGTCAAAATATATATTGATAAAGTAAAATCAGTAAAGAAATGTAAGAAATGATCAAACTCATCAGTAAGCATTATTTTTAATTTTTTAACCAAACAATATTACTAAAATAAGGCGAAGACTAGGTAATGATTTTTATGAAATAAGTTAACCGAGAAGACTTGCGACTACTGCAGATGGTACGGCACCACCGGGTCCTTCTTCGATTTCAGGCTGGAAACCGTTTTCATCAGCAGTGTATCTGACAATGTATTTGACACCATCAGCGCCAATATATGAGTAGGAACCTTTGACTGCTGTATATTCGTCTTCACGACCTTCATTTCTCACCTCTCCTTGTTCTTCACGTGCCTGGCCATCGGATTGTTCAAAACTGCAAAAAAATATAAAAACTTTTGGCATTTGTAATTTTGTATAGGTTATATTATGTAAATCTCGAATGTTCAAAGCCTAAAAATATGAAAGATTCATAAAGGCCGTCACATATCATTTAATAATACGTAAAAGTAGGCTGTATACGTTAATAATCGACTTTAGAGTAGCAAGTCAAATTTATAAATTGGTCTCAAATGTTATAGAGAATATTTTTTTTAATGACTCATGTATTTTATCATCGTAGCTAATCGAATAATACTATAAATCTTTAGGCATTTTGATGACATAAAATAACTTTATATTGATATTTAAATTGCATAAATTTAGTTTTCTTTTTTAAAATAATTATTTGTATTAATTATATTTTGTTATCGTACTATTAAGACAAATTAACAAATGCTACGTCATATTTGTAATGAAATTTCATAGCATCATTCACAGGGCGGAGAACCGCTTGGCCTACGAGTATATGTTTTTTATTTTGACTGCACTTGTACAGAATTAATCAATAAGGTGACACAGCTATATAAATAATACTTGTGTCGGTGAAATAGCTGGGAAGTATTGATAATATATAAGTGATGGGACATTTTTAAGAGAGCACTTACGCAAAGTTGTATCCTCCGGCATCATAGTAATTGTTTTCGTAACGCAGGATCTGAACGTCGCCACTGGGGTTGTTGGTTAATGGTGGAGCTGCCGCAGCCAGGGCCACAAGGCTAAGTACTATTAGCTACAATAAAATAACAATCGATTATTTCTATATCCTGTGATTTTCTCGATTATATGATATAATAAATATTAACATTCATTAATTTAGGTACTTTATCCACAGAAACATAAATGCTCTATTATTGTGGCTTTGAAATAAATAATTATTATTTACATTTTAAAATTGTTTACAAAACGCGTAAATCTCAAAATCTATAAATATGATTTAAAAAAACTTTCAACCAATAACAATATCATAATCCAATTATTGAGATAGATTATAGAAACGAACGATTATAGAACGATACATGGAAGCCGAGCAGTATTTATCTCGTTTAAAACATCACGACCCAATTAGTATTTAAAAAAAACTATAATTATTATTGACACTACAAAATGGACGACCGAATTTTCTTCTTGTTTTATATATAACATTAGTAAAAATATTTGTAAGCACGCATTAAATTAATTCTCACTTTAAACTGCCTATTTTATTTTCTCACTCACGCACTAAATCACAACATCAGAAAAAGCTGTACTAACCAGTTTCATGTTTAGATGATCTTGCGACGATGACTATTTGAAAGATTGTGACGCGCTCGATTGTATCCCATCTTTTATATATGAATCAGTAGATATATATACATCTAAAAGTTTGAAATACCTGGTAATATGCAAATTAAAAATCTTCGATGAAGGTAAACCTCTCAATTTCGAAGGTTTGAATAACATAAACATGTTGACAATTTGGTAGTTTATAAAGATGTGTATAGGCATTTCTTTATAAATTACTCTTCTGATAATAATTACTTTTTTAAAAGACGAAACAAAACAAGTAGATACTAGATAGAGCTAACGCTAGATGAACAAAATTTCTATATGATATGTTCTATATGATATATATCTATAATTCTATGATTGTGCTTTTCATATAATAAAGGTAGAATATTTTTTTGAAAAAAATAATTACGCCTACCTGTTAAGTGAAAAAATCTACGGCTTGAAATTATCAATGGAAATAGCAAGTGTTAGATAAGAATTCCATAGGAGCGATAGCAAAGACTGATTTCAAATATTCGGGTCTTTGTGTTTCTTCTAAGTCTTTTCTATTTATTTACATTTGTCCTGGAATCATGTGGAATTGAATTGACGTAATTAGAACTATGAGCAAATGAACGAATACAACTTTTTTTTTTTTTTTCAATTATATTCCGTGATGATGGATAGCACTGGATGTCTGCCTTACCTTTTTGTTTGATGTTGGACTTTATTTAATAGACTAAATCGATTGCTTTCATTTATTAAGGTTTTTGTTCATAAAAAAACGTACATTTTTGTTTCTATTCTCCGTTTATTATGACCTTACATAAAAATAAGGCTACTCCTAGAAATCCCTCTTGCCTGGAGAACCCTAGGTATACATCGTTGGATAGATATTTTAAAGCTGAACAAAACTTACTATAGCGCTATGTTCCAAATCTTAGGCCGTTGAGATGAGTTCAGCAATAGCCAAAAATAATGTTTTACCCCAATGCAATGCATTCTGTGAATTAATACTAGTAGCAACTACCTAGCTGCCGTTATCATTAGTCATGGAGCTTTTTTACTATAAACTTTAGTTTATATATATATATAAACTAAAGGTACCTAGGAACCCTAGGTATCAAACGATTATTAAAAATCATTATTTGGCTATTACTGAAACTGCCATTTTTAATAAAGCATAACTCTGGACGGACTAAGATTTAAAACTTGTAACATTTGTTCAGCTCAAAAGTACCTATCTATCGATATATTACATGTATTGGAGGTTGGGACACAATTTGCATCCAGTCATAAAATAGAACTAGGTAATATAATTATTAGGTATAAATTAATAATTTGTAATACGCAAGTTTATTTTTCAGATATTTTTATTACATAAGACAATAATTTCTCTAATTACTTCAATATATCACGACACACGATACTAAAAGGTCCTATACTAATATATTTTTGAAAGGATAATAATTTTCCTTTTTTATAAACCTCTGGTAATTTTTTTATTAGTTTAAAAAAAATGTTTCATTTGCATTCCAATCCGTATATTTAGTTTGTTACGAAATTCTCACATTGTATGCAAAAAGAATAAGATTTTAATGTACAAATACATTAACCATAGGCACTTATTCAATCGCCTGATATTTTTTATCAATAAAAACATATTTATATGACCATAATATGTTAAATCATAAGAGTATATCATGCTTCGTATTATTTAGTCAAAGTCTAATTGAAAATCAAACTATTCGAAAATATATAAAGGTCGAAAATAGAGGACATAATTTAAATCCTTAGCAATATCTGTCTAGCTACTAAATATCAACACAAGCATGAAAAAACATAATTCTAAATATAATCAACACAACATTTTCAAAGAGGTTGAGGATGGCCCAGTGCATTGAAATCCGGTCTAACGTCGGTGATGATTTTTTATTATGTTCTTAAGTTGTGTTTATAATTCGTCTTGCGCAACCTACTCACACTAGACCGGTGTCCCAGTACGAGAAGAGGCCTTTGCCGCATGGGGCATTAGCGCGCTGTTATTTTTACCTTTTTTAAACCCATTCAACATTAAAACAACTAAATAGATTTTAAGAAACTAGTAAAATACCGTTTTGAAAAATGTTGATGGACTATTTCTTCTAATAAGGTAAAAACATTTTTGCCGCATACGTATTGTTACGTATCTCGTACTTCTTTCCAAATGTTGGATTCATATTTTAGTTTTAGCTTTAAAAGATCCATCCAAACTATTTATAAAACATAACTATAAAAAAATACAGAGCTGATATAAACAAAAAAATATAATATTGTCAATAAAATTAATCAGCAGTGCTATTCTGTAATAGCTCATTTTATTACTCACCTGTGAAATATTGGCAACCGATTCATGGTGATATTTATGCGAGTTTATTTTTATTTTTTGGTCACTTTTGACATGCGATGTTGCCCAGTTACGGAAACAATTGTTTTCTTTAAATGTTATAGTTTTTATTTTCAATGTCGCATATCACTTTTTGACATTTCACGATCGATTTCTGGTGAGTTCGAATTTGCTCTTACAAAATAGTAACAATGAAGGGACGTTGATTTGCTATTTGTGTATTATTGTTGATATTAGTTAGCTAAGCATATTATTAAAAATAAATTTATCGATTTTAATTTGGCAAAAAATATAAAATGAAGAAATATGGTTTACCTTTTACTCAAAATTGTATTTTGGCCCTTCTAGCACCAGTCCACAGAATTGCATAAATGCAATTAAACAATAATATTGACAGTCGTTGTCGTTGTAATTATGGAATTAATGTAGAATATAATAATATAATAATAAAACGCGGTTGCCGTAAATGATTATGATGTCCTCCGGAACGTTATCGGTCACGGTGGCCATTCTGAACAGAGTCAACTACCCAGGAAATATTAGTATCGATTATTTAACGCAAGTGTTTTCTCAAACACACTTTCTATTCCCTTACCCATAATTCGATGGAACAGCAATTCGACACAACCGTTCAATAGCTTAATAACCCTTTGCTAATCTAACCCGGATTTAAACCTTGGACCATGGGACCTGAACCAATGATTTATTTTTAATATTATTATAAACATATTTGTAATAATTTATCGATTTTAATTAATAATATGTTCATCATCATGAACCCTTCGTCAACCACTGTTGGACATAGGCCTCTCCAATGGAGCGCCACTGAGCTCGATCTTCAGCTCTCAGTAGTTAGTTGAAGGGAGCTGTAGATAGATACATGTCCCGTCCCATAATAAGAATAAGAGAATAAAGTGCACTTGTGTTTTGCGTTTACACTAGCGCTGTGGTATTTTAAGGTGTGTTTGCGGTCAAGCTATTTCTGGTAAATAATACATCTATTGGCCGAATTCATTGATGTGTTTCTCATATTTTGTTTCGAGTATTTGACGATGACCTTGAAATTTTACTGTATGAAAATTGATTATTTTCCATTATTGTATTTATAAATAATTATAAAGGTGGTAAAAAATAATTAATTTGCAGTACTAATTTTGATGTTATGACATATTTTTAAATTCATGTTTCGTTTTATTACTGTTGCCGTTAAAAATTAAAGTAAAAAATTAAAGTTAAATTTATGGATACATTTTAATTTAATTTAAATAAACAATTTTGTTCATTGTTTTTATTACCAATTGTGTATTTATGTTGCATAACTTCCGCGGGTAAGTCACCAGCTGCAAACCGGTGCAGTGTTTTGACTTAGCTGTACTGAACTTACTCTTTTTGCTACATGACGTTATATATTATTAATTAATGTAATGAATTAATAATTATAGAAATAATTAATGTAGAAAAAACAATTACTTGAGTGTCGCAATAAAAAAACTTTTTTCGCTTTTCCTTCAAAATCTTAGGGAGGGTAGAATGAAAAACTTTTGTATCTAAAATTAACTATATTAACAATAAATTTAAAGAATCAGTATATAAATGTTATATACAGTTCATGAGTATTGAGCTAGTTACATTTATGTTTGGACCATAAATTAAATGTGTTAGCCGGTAAAAGAGGCTACTACCGCAGAAGGTATAGAACCACCTGGACCTTGTTCGATTTGAGGTTGGAAGCCATTCTCATCAGCGATGTAGGTTACGGTATAAAGGACACCATCGGGACCGACCCAGGAGTATTTTCCTTGGACTGCTATGGCTTCGTTTTCGGTTCCTTGGTTCTTCAATTGTCCCACTTCTTCGTGCTTACTTCCATCAGATAATTCCCAACTGGAAAACAAAAATATATCAAAATTTAGGGAAATGACCAAAAGTAGTTTATGTCGGGTAAGGATTTAATTCTTACGCGAAATTGTAACCATCGAGGCCGGCATTGCTAGTATCATAACGAACGATTTGAACATCTTGGAGATTTTGAGGAGCAGCAGCCACAGCAGCTACGAGAGCGAGGACAATGAACTGGAAGATAATCGTTTGTTAAAGATAAATAAAACGTTACTTTTCACAACACTTAGTCCTATAAAGTATTAATCACTTCACTTATTACTAACCAGCTTCATTTTTTATTGTTTTGATATCGACCGTCGTCTTCAAAGAATAGTTGATGTGTGGTATGATTACGTATCTAAGCGTCCCTCTTATATATGTAAGTATTTCTTCTATTACTTAGATTGCAACACGGTCCGTCGCGGTGCTTCTTACTATACGCAAAGCAAAACACAGCATCTATTCTATAATACATATATATGAATCTATAGTCAAGTAAGCATATTGTACATCTCGTATTGCAAACACATAGACGACGTGATACATGGGTTTGTAAACGACTAACATGACCTATGTTTTTATTAAGTAATAATAAAACTACAAATGTCAATGTTAATACTCATTGCATAAACCAAGTAATTTTTTTTCTAAACAAAACCATTTTATTAATCGTTTAAAGGCATAATTTGTTCGATGATATCTGGTTATTACCTAATAAATATTTAATATATTTTTTTATTTTCTCTCGAACTATGTGTGATTATTTTGTGAGTGATATCGTGTAACCAATAGCGTTTGACCTAGCTTTGACGCGGAAGATGCTCTATTACAAAGTCGTTCATTAATTAGTAGGCTCCATGATAGATGGTCGTAAACATAATTAATGTAAATTGGAGCGAAGCAAAAATACATAAATATGCATAATTGTGTATTTTAAATTAAAATCATGCCGACATAAGACTTTTTTGATTTTACATACGTATACTTGTTCTAAAATGTTTTATAACAATAGTTCAATAATCTCTTATACCTCAGGACGGGTAGCTAGTTAAATATAAAGGTACTTCGTAAATTTATGTAATTTTAAAACGCTAGTATCAGCGAAAATATATTTCATTTTGATCACTATTTTATTATTCACTATGAGTAAATATATGAACGGAGTAAAGCACGGAAATAGGTGTCATTAATTCTTAATCAATTTAATAAAACTATTCAATCAATTTTCTTCAGTTTAATTAAAAATGTGGTTTACTATATTCCCTTTTATTACAATTTTTATCAATATTAACTAATTTAAGAAACCTTCATTAACGCTCGTACGTTCAAGTAGGTATTTTAAGGTTATGGGAACTCAGCACAAGTGTTATTCGGCCTTTACATTTCCACGAAGTCGATGTTCTATAGAAGATGATACTTTTAAATTACATTCCGCGTTAAAAACAATTCTTATTTAAATAAGAATAAAGCCTACGATATAAAATATGCGTGTCGTGTATTAATAAATGTTCATGCAGCAATTTTATGTTGATTATTGCGATGAAAGGTCAAGGATACTTTTTTGCGTTGAATAACAATTTGTGTCCAATTGGTTTCTGATGAGCCTTTTAGGAAAGAACGGTCTTGTAAGAACATGAGAAAATAACTGTTTATTTCAACCATTTTATGCAGTTATCTACTTAGAGAATATCTATTATTTGTAGGCGAGCTTCACTTGTATTTAAAATTGCTAATTTACAATGGGGGTATATAATTAATTAATTAAGAAATATTCGAAATTAAGAAATATAATAAGACAGGTTTTTTTTATTAGACTGACCCCCCGTTGGAAAGCGGTCACCACCGCCAATAGACATTGACACTGTAATAAATATAAACTATCACTTACATCATCAACGCGCTGCCAATCTTGGGAACTAAGATGTTTTGCCACTTGTTCAACATTGTAACAACACTGGCACCCTTCAAACCAGAACACAATAATACTAAGAATTGCTTCTTGACTGCAGAATATGAGATGAGTGGGCGGCTACCAGATTAGCGTGCACAAAGTAATACCGCTCTATATTTATATTTGTGCGTTTTATATTTATAAAGCATAAACATAATCAAATAGACCTATGACGACTAACTGTCATTCTCACCAATGAATCAAGTTTTTTTTTTCGGTTTTGACATAGAATCCTATTCTCACGACACAACGTCTGTAAACATTTGGACCTTTAGTCATTTATTGTTATATCTTTCTACTAAAGGTAAGCCGTGTAAATGATTACATATTGCTTTGTCTTACTCTTTCGAATATAAAATTCTTGAACGCATCAATAGATTAATAGCCTAGCTATTAACCTGTTACATTTTTATTTGTAAAGTTTTGTAGTATTACACTTTAAGGTAATTTTATTTTACAAATATTACTGTTTGAACTATTAATTGTATGCAGTTATTATTTTCTATGTGGTTATTTTTTTATATTATTAAATAATGTCTACTACAGCAACAATGAAAATAAAACAAAATAATGTCGAATTAAAATTATTTGTCGATTGCAAAATTTACAGAAAATCTTAAATTAAGAACCATTCAACGCCGCATTGGTCGTGCCGACCGGTCGCATTACGTCATAGATTGTTGAACCGAAGACGTGCGCCTGACCTCCTGACACTAGTTTTGCTTTCCTAAACTTATCATTTTAGGTCAATCTTTCCATTATATTATAATATTACGATACATTCCTATATATATACATATATAAACGTTTCTTTCGTATTTTACAATATTGTACAAGGTCGTTCTGTGATATAATAATAAAATGTGATACTATATAGGCATATTTTAAGTTATTCATGCATTAATATGTTTTTTTTTAATTTAATTTAATATGTATCGAAAGTTTTGACATTATTCCACCACGCTGCTCCAATGCGGTTTGGTGGAATACTCATGTGGCAGTATTTCAGTGAAATAAGACACATGCGGGATTCCTCACGATATTTTCTTTCACCGTCAAGCGCGATATGAATTATTAACATAAATTAAGCACATGAAAATTCAGTGGTGCTTGTCTGGGTTTGAACCCACGATCATCGGTTAAGATTAACGCGCTCTTACCACTGGGCCATCTTGGCTTCATATACATATAATACTGTAATACTAGCAATATATTGTAACATGTGCTTTATTAAACATGTTATTATATTTTAAATCACGTTTCATTCACACGAGACTTGTAAAATGGCGATTCAAAAGAACTTGTAAGAGCCTACTTGAATAAACTATGTTTTGATTAGATTTGTCGCATTAACCTTGACTGTCAAGTAAAAGTAACATCGAATTAAGTAATAAGTTGTATGCGGAATGTGCTGTATCGTTTTATGGTCTCAATATGTTTTATCTAAATTTTGTAATAAATTGATGGATTTAGTATAAAAATGGCAATTAAACATTTCGTTGAATTATAAAATAACTCTTTAATGAATGCTAGCGTAATACTCGTGGTCTGCATCCTTATAAACTAATAACGAGAAAGTTTAATCTTTATAAGTTTGAATTTTTAACGCAAATATATTTTTCATAATAATATTATTCATACATACTAAATATTCTACTAACTGTTAGAATTATTCATGTTAAATGTGACATAAAAACTATTTAGGTCATTTACTTCTTTTTATTCAGCATTACACATCTTTGTAACGGAGTCCGGAGTTATGGATAAGATATCATCGACTTGATTGTTCTATCAAACATCTGAAGCTTAAAGATCGATCGTGTAAAAATTTTTGTCTGATGTTATGTTCTGATTATATAACATGAAATATGTTTGTGTAACATCTCCGCGTGAACTATAACAACGAAATAATAGGTGTCTCGGACAACGGTAAAAGTAGATACACCTTATTGTTGTAATATTAAGATCTTATTTAGAAATCAGTCTGTCAGAAACAAGCCAACAATTGATGAGATGAATCTTACAGTGTGAAAATTTTAAATTTATATAAAACTATAATGTAATTTTGTACGAGTCGCGATGACCCGTGATTAGAATCATAACCGCAGTTTGCGTATTCAAAATCTGGCATGGACTACTGAATTTAACATGTGCTTTTTTTTTATAATTCTACAATCTGCAACATGTTTATGCATCAAAACTTCTTCTCAAAAAGAGAAGCGGTCTTAGCCTAGCAGTGGGACATAAACGGGGTCCTACTTTATAAAATAAGCCCCAACAAGGAGTACTCAGATTCGATTTTGGTCTGTTTTTGTTGCATACCTAAAGTAATTTATTGAAGGTGAATCATTTATTATTAGTTATATTTTTATTTACATAATTAAAGCATTATAGCAGGAATGTTAAATTATTATTCAATATACTGATATAAATCATTTTATATAATAACCTATTAACCTTATAGACATGTCACACAAAATAATTTAGTATCATATAAAAATAAAACGATTACTGCAGATGAATTCATTTGTCACAGCATTAATTCACTTTTGCCCAAAACTGAAACTAATTACGGCAAAAAAAGTATAAGTTTTGAAGGTGCACAATTATGCAATATACTATATATAATACCCCCACTTATAAAAAATGTAAACTCACTTACCTCATTCAAAATAAAACTAGCTAATTATATTATGAACACCTTTAGACAATACAATGAGGTAGGTGGGTAAAAATTTATTTAATTCCCAATATAAGGATATATATATGTATAAAAATGAACAATCAGCGGAAACTTTTTCATTATTATTTAACTTAACCTTAATTAATCAGCCTATTTTTTGTTATATTTTAATTTTTTGTTTTTGTTTTATTTAATTTAATAAGGATGGAATCGCGAATTTAGTTGTACACTCGGTAGTATGTAGCCTCGGTTCTTAAGTAAGTGACTGTAATGTCACTGGTGGTAGAGCTTTGTGCAAGCTCGTCTGGGTAGGTACCACCCACTCATCAGATATTCTACCGCAAAATAGCAGTACTTGATATTGTTGTGTTCCGGTTTGAAGGATGAGTGAGCCAGTGTAATTACAGGCACAAGAAACATAACATCTTAGTTCCCAAGGTTGGTGGCGCATTGGCGATGTAAGCGATGGGTAACATTTCTTGCAGAGTCAATGTCTAAGAGCTATTGGTGACCACTTACCATCAGGTGGCCCATATGCTCGTCCGCCTTTCTATTCTATATAAAAAAAAAAGAAAAACAAAGTGTCCTATTGAGAATAAATGTCTTATTGAAAAAAATCTGCGAATTATAGTTGATGCTTACCACTCTACACTTGCCACTCTGCATCTTGAACTTATTTAAGAGATTATAAAATTGAATAAACGCATGAGAAAAAATTGTGGGGTGACCGTTAATATGTAATTGCAGAACAGTCGGAGCGATAGTTTAGCTCGATACGGTTGCAACGCAACAAGTTTTTATTTATATGTTTTATCATTAATTAATTAATTTAATAAATTAGTATTACGAAACCAGCTCGGGTAAGATGTGTGTATGTTTTTTTATAATATTATTTATTTTAAATAGATAAATAGAGTGGCAAATGCGCCATAATCTTGGTAACTAAGATATTTTGTCTCTTGTGCCTGTAGTTACACTCAACTACCCAAGTCAGCCTTCAAATCGGTACACAGCTACACCACCAAGTGAAAATATTTATGAATGTAATATGTCGTTATATCTAAAAATGGACTGCGATACCATTTGAGCTACTACCATGAAAGTGACCACCATATACAATGACATATTATTTATGAACGGTGCAACACATAAACTTCTATACCTAATTGGTATATTATATAGATATACTAGCTGACTCGGCAAACGTTGTTCTGCCACATAAATATCTACTGAATATTTTGGATTTTAAATAAAAAGTAACAAATTTATTGTGTGTGGGGATGGGATCTACGACAGAAAAAGCAAAGGAGCGCTGTAGATAATAACCACCGATAAAAACAAAAAAACACCAACCATTAATTTTCTCAATTCAATGTATTTCATTAATGTAAATAAATATTCATTGTATGATTAAAAGTTAAATGTAAAATGAAAAAAGTAATATATTTTTACCCTAAAGCAGTTAATTAATTTCGAAGAGCAATTGAGTGTACGATATTTTTTGTCAGTCCGTCTTTAGCCAACACAAATAAGTTAGATGGTTTGCCCAACCGAGAACATGCCACGTATACTTGTCTGTGTGATAAACATGGTGTGCCCAAATCTAAGCCACAAACGGACATCGTTTGGCCTTGCGACTTATTGATTGTCATCATACATATATAAGCCGGAACACAAAAATACTAAATATTGCTGTTTGGCGGTAGAATATGGGATAAACATAGTACATACGAATGGAAAATAATCTTTGCGCTGGCTATTTCGCCATCGCAACGTTGGCCATTACCATAATTTTTCATCTTGCGCGAGAATTTTAATTTTGTCGTGACTCCTTAGATATT
Source organism: Nymphalis urticae (assembly GCA_905147175.2). Classification (NCBI taxonomy): domain Eukaryota; kingdom Metazoa; phylum Arthropoda; class Insecta; order Lepidoptera; family Nymphalidae; genus Nymphalis; species Nymphalis urticae. The sequence goes on along the minus strand of LR989987.1, from coordinate 7,437,336 downwards.
AATTTAAATTAATCCTTTTATAATTCCAGTGAGGTAACCGCGTCTTTTTATTGCCTTTCAATCGATTCAATTATTATTTAACAGTTTCTATTAAAACAGGCAGATTGAATTACTACAATTTTTTTTTATTGAAATATAGTTTAATATTTTACACAACTCGAGATTTTTTATTTTACACAAACTATTTAAACAAACAATCTTTTCAAAGTGGCACCGCTAACATAATTCAAATGGAATTAAGTTTTATTTATTGCTTAAAATAATTAAATTTGATTCAGAGAAGGATATTAATTCTAAAGGATTTTATTTTGAATATTGTCAAAGAAAATTAAGCCCTTTAACAATAAATTAAACATCAAAAATGTCTTTAAAAGTTTTAAACAATTATAACAGAGTATACTATAACTTAAATATTGTTATAATTGTAAATATAATTATAAATTAAATATTGTTATAAATTTTAATTGATTTTGGGTTTTTTTCTTTCAATAGTTTTTTTGACGCCGAGCATCTGATTATACTATAATTTCTCTGATTATACTGTCAATAGTAAACACTCGAATTATGTGTATATTAAATGTATGTAATGTATGTATATTTGAATTAAGTTACATGAATTATTAACTTATTTTTCAAGGTTGCCTTATTTACACTTGCTACAATTTCAGCTTTTTGACTTTCCTCTATAAAACTGCGACGAAGACACGATATAAGTCCAGTGTAAATTAAAATATTAACAAAAAAATGTACTGCTGGGGAAGAAGAGACCCGGGGAAGGGGGAAGTCCTTTGCGATATTTTTTCAAGTGCGAATGGACTTCAGGAACAGCCTTGCTACTACGGATACGTGCCGATGAGCAAACCGTTTAATGGTGACATGCTGACTCGCACATTTTCGTCATTAGACTAAAATTATTGTATTTACTGATAAAAACGTTATACTGATAATGTATTTGATCTTGTAGTATATTACCAATTTCAATATCATAAAACACGTTTATATTTCAAATCAATGAAATAAATCGTTAAATATTTTGCAAATTTTTATATGTCAAAATGACATGACGCTTCTCGTGAATGATGTAGACGAAAGTTCGATGAGGTTTACTATAAATAATTTTTTTAATATTGTTCATACAAAAAAACTAAAATCGTGATTACAAACACACATCATGATGGATTAGGAAGGTGAAAATTTGGGGTTTTATGTATTTTTTGATGCCTAATAAAAATAAAATACAAATTAAAAAAATGTCTAAAAGAAAAAAAAAATCTGGATAGGGACACCCTTAACAGCTAACGGTATAAAATATACTTTACGACCGATTCTCATACCTCCCAAATATATTTAACAAATTTCATAAAAATCGGTCGAGCCGTTTGGAGGAGTTCGACCACAAACACCGTGACAGTTTTGGAATTGATCACTATAATGGAAAATACCGTCTGCCTACATCATTGTACTATGGTCTGGCCAGATCCATGAATAATAATCAATGTTTGACGATATGAACAGCTAAGCGCTCGCTGCTTTATGATAACGTCAAACATTAGTAATTAAATCGTAAAATTACATTATTCGCCGTTAAAAATGTATTTATCATGCCATATCATGAAATACAACCATTCCATGAAAGATGTCAGCCACATCATAATGATCAAATCTAAGATTTGACTAATAATATACTAATATTTACACAGACAGGATAACGTGTGCTTGATTTTGCTCGTAAAATTTACATACACTAAAGGCTTAATCCCATATTTTAATTTTAGTTTTTCTTAAACTTAAAATGTGGTGACGTTACATAAAAATAGATTTTTTTATTTATATGCGGTCTGAGATAATAAGTTATAACTAAATCTCAGCATGAAATAAAGGTTAAATAAACATCCTTGTGTTTCGAAATACACACTTGTGTTTATTTACTTCGATACTAAATAAATCTTCTGATGTGTACATACATAATAACATTGATATTAAAATTATAGCCTTCGCCCACATGATTGGATTCGTTTAGCATTGAAAAAATAATTGAGCTAATAAAATCTTAAAGAATATTTATTGTTAATAAAAATCGGTTTAAACATTCAATATTTCTTCTTTTAATATTTCTCCTATGTTGTATCTAAATTTTTGAACTATAGTTGGTGAAACCTGACCGGTAAAATAATTAAATGTCAAAAAACTTTGTCAACAAACGATAGACTATTTTGAACGTAAACAACGATTTATTTTATTTTATTTACTATAACGTACTTATAACACGATCATTCTTCAATTTTAGCTTCCTGCTCTATCTGCCTAAAGACGCCACATAAAAACTACGTAAATTTCAATACAAAAATCATATTACAATATGATTTTTGTATTTGTGTTTTTGTCAACGTTGTTTTCTTTATATTGTTAGAAATACGTATATATGTACTTCACTTAATATATTTAATAATTACATATTTGCTTTAATAAAAATATAATCGGTTTCAGAACGTCATTTGTTTTGTTTGGTAAAAAAGTTAAAAAAAAAGTTTTCCCGCGCATATATAAAAAAAAGGAGAACTGAACGATTGTCATCGAATTAACAATATATGATATTTTGTTTTAATTAAATTTAAAATATCTCATAAGTTATTACATTAAGGATATTAAAATTAACAAATAATAAAATTTATTACTTCTACTGGTGTATTTATTAATATGAACAAAATTTTGTCAGACTGATCTAAAACCTTTAAGAATTTATTTATTATATAAAAAATCAGTCTAGTGCGAATCAAGATCTTCGTATATAAAGGACTTCAACGTTGTTATACTTATATAAAAATTTGAAAGCGTAGAACATCAAGCCAAATGCATAAAAATCAGTTAAAACATACAAGTTTCGTCATTGTTATGTCTGTAGTGTACACACTTCTACAATAATGTATTAATTAGTATTTTATAGTATGTATATATATTATCTGTGTATCTATCATATATATATAATCTCTATATATTAATTACTTTTCGTATATTTCTAATACGACTAGGGCGTAATAGGATTTCAAAAAAGACCGTTTAATTCTTTTTTTTTATAAAAAAATTGGTACAGTTTTTGTTAATATATTTATAAAATATTAAAAAGAAGCGACAACCCTATCAAGTTCGTCTTCAGTGAAGCATAGTAGCATTAAGCAATATACTCTGCGCCTGTCTACGTGATTCGTTAGATCTGATGACATGTAATGCTCCTCGTCCGGCGAGTATCGACTTACATCCACCTTACATACCTGTAAAGGAAGACAGGAGAGACCTTTGTAAATTTGTTATATTAATGGATTACCACGGTAAAGATGCACTTATTCATAAAGTCACACCGGTCTTCGAAAGGGGAGCGATAAAGATATTTTAGTGGGCAATCAATGATTAGTCTATTTTTTTATTTGTAGAGCTATGTAGACGAGCAAAGGAGCCACTTAATAATAAGTTTCTACTTTTGAAACTTTAAAACTGAATTACAAAAAGTCGATACACAGTCCTGTTGTTTTTTAGGTAGATTGTTAATTTTCAACAAAAACAGTCATAAAAAATAAAAGTAAAGATGTTATGTTATGAATATTTGCTCGAGTACAAATTGATAAATGAAGTTCAATTCCTTACAAACACGAAACGAAAATGCTTATTAAAAAAAGAGTTTATAACTTACTTTTCCTCCGTTTTCATTATAACAATTTAATTCTTCAAAGTGACTATTTAGTTTTGACTTTGGATATTTAAAGTAACGCTTCAACTCAAAGTAGCGACCTAAATGCTAAAAAGATATAATATTTTTTCTTTAATTTATTGTTATTTTCAGTTCCTGTATTTGGTTAATTTTAATGAGCCAAATGGCCCACCTGACGGTACGGTCCTATTCACCTATAGACACCGGTATAAAATAACGTTTTGTACTTGTTACAGTGTAATACGTCTTCGACGATGCGTCGCCGAAAAATAGGCCTTACTAATAAAGGATATTTTTTTGTTGAAATTTCTTTCGCTTCGCACAGTTTGATTATAAATAAAGCGAGCACGCAACGTCTTAGATTGCATTAACATATTTTGAATATTGTCAAAGAAAATTAAGCCCTTTAACAATAAATTAAACATCAAAAATGTCTTTAAAAGTTTTAAACAATTATAACAGAGTATACTATAACTTAAATATTGTTATAATTGTAAATATAATTATAAATTAAATATTGTTATAAATTTTAATTGATTTTGGGTTTTTTTCTTTCAATAGTTTTTTTGACGCCGAGCATCTGATTATACTATAATTTCTCTGATTATACTGTCAATAGTAAACACTCGAATTATGTGTATATTAAATGTATGTAATGTATGTATATTTGAATTAAGTTACATGAATTATTAACTTATTTTTCAAGGTTGCATTATTTACACTTGCTACAATTTCAGCTTCTTGACTTTCCTCTATAAAACTGCGACGAAGACACGATATAAGTCCAGTGTAAATTAAAATATTAACAAAAAAATGTACTGCTGGGGAAGAAGAGACCCGGGGAAGGGGGAAGTCCTTTGCGATATTTTTTCAAGTGCGAATGGACTTCAGGAACAGCCTTGCTACTACGGATACGTGCCGATGAGCAAACCGTTTAATGGTGACATGCTGACTCGCACATTTTCGTCATTAGACTAAAATTATTGTATTTACTGATAAAAACGTTATACTGATAATGTATTTGATCTTGTAGTATATTACCAATTTCAATATCATAAAACACGTTTATATTTCAAATCAATGAAATAAATCGTTAAATATTTTGCAAATTTTTATATGTCAAAATGACATGACGCTTCTCGTGAATGATGTAGACGAAAGTTCGATGAGGTTTACTATAAATAATTTTTTTAATATTGTTCATACAAAAAAACTAAAATCGTGATTACAAACACACATCATGATGGATTAGGAAGGTGAAAATTTGGGGTTTTATGTATTTTTTGATGCCTAATAAAAATAAAATACAAATTAAAAAAATGTCTAAAAGAAAAAAAAAATCTGGATAGGGACACCCTTAACAGCTAACGGTATAAAATATACTTTACGACCGATTCTCATACCTCCCAAATATATTTAACAAATTTCATAAAAATCGGTCGAGCCGTTTGGAGGAGTTCGACCACAAACACCGTGACAGTTTTGGAATTGATCACTATAATGGAAAATACCGTCTGCCTACATCATTGTACTATGGTCTGGCCAGATCCATGAATAATAATCAATGTTTGACGATATGAACAGCTAAGCGCTCGCTGCTTTATGATAACGTCAAACATTAGTAATTAAATCGTTTAATCTTTCATTCACATCGGTGAGAATATGAACAAGTGCAAGCGTAAAATCAATAAAAAAGACCAACCTCTAAATATTCTATATTATACTTTAGTAATTTATAAAGTAACGAAAAAAAATTACTTCTGGTTCCAAAATACCACTTTTCCTTACAGTATCTTGAGGAAATTCACTTGGGAATATTCTTCTTAATTCCACGTCTTCGCTAAAACATATTTGTTGTTTTATGTGATCATAGAATAATAATGTAACAGAACACTATCTGTATGATATAAATACAATGCAATTGTAGATGAATTTTTATACTTTAATAAAACTTAAGCAGAATTTAATTGTCCGAATAAGTCCGGAGAATAGCACAAAAAAATGACCATATATCATGGACTTAATAAATCGCTATAATAATTTCATGCATGAATATTCAAAAACTATGACAAAACCACTTACTAAGTATAAATTGCGCAATCAATATGCTTTACAAGACAATGTAGTATCTAAAACAATTTCAAAAACCTTAAATACTTATCATCAATATAAGTAAATATAGATGCAAGTTTAACGGGCACACAGAATTACTCACTAAATAAGTGAACAGGCAGAATTCTAATTTCAACATTGCGTTGCTGTCAAACAGAACTGGCATAGTTTATTCAAAATTTCTAAAATATAAAACAGCTAAGTATTTTTTATTACGTAAGTGGCTATTTTGTTTTACGAACAGTAATTTCTGATTTATATCTTTTATATCGTAAAATGTTTTTTTTTTTATAATAATAAAAACGAACAATAAATATTTTATATCTTAAACTATACGTCTATCGTTATATCTAATGTCGCCATCGTCTGCCTGCGGTTGGTAGCCGTCCGCGTCCGCAATGTAGCGCACGGAGTGATGACGTCCTTCAGGATCTATGAAACCATATACACCACGAACAACAAAGCCAACAACACCTTTCGCATTCGAAATTATACCCCCGTCTTCTCTTCTAAAAGTTCCATCTAGAGTTTCGAACCTAAAACGAAATATTCATTAAATAAATTATCAAATGCTATCTTTTTAGCGCAAAACGTAATTAACCTTGAATTTTTATTATAAATTATTATATTATTATATAATATATTCCTCTTATAAATTGTTTAAAAAAATATCTTTTAAACTTTATATGTAATATAAATCATATTTACTTGCAAAACTGGTTTAAAAGAAGATACATATTATACAATCTTAGTCTATTTTAAATATAAAAAATAAGGTTATTTTATATTGATAACACTACAGGGTACTTGTGCTTTATTAAAGTAAAAGTTTCATTTTCAGCATTTGGCGTACATTTATCGAAAAAGGAAAAGATACTGCGAATTGAGGAAAAATATTCTTTCGTGAATTTAAGCCTGATTTTTGTGTACAAAAAGTAATAGTTCTTTAATTATTGCCATATTCTATTCAATATGGCGCCTCATAGTTTGGATAGTCTGCTTTCGTTCTGAAATAATGTTACATCAAAACATAATATCACGTAGACGTTAAATATGAAAGGAACCTAGGTGTTCTTGTACTATTAACAATTATTATTATTTTCTTATAGATTTTTTTTCGACTAATTATGAGCAAGTATAAAGATTTCATCGTTAAAAAAATATTTATTCAACTTTATTTAAAGTGTACTTCGAAAAATTCAAAATGACATCGTTTTAGCATCACGTCAGTGTCAGAATGTCTGACTGTTTCGTGGTTTTGGATGTTACTTTAGGTTTTATCATTTTGAAAAAAACTTAAATACGTAGATATCGAAAAAAAAATACAGTTCTGATAAATAAAAAATGAAAATAATATCAATTTCATGGTTTAGTAAACGTCATCCCTACAATATCTCTTGGCTGTCATAGCTCTCACGACAAACGTCAAACATCAAAAATATTTGATATTATGAAAAGATGTTACTTTATTTTATTCCGGGGTTGTTTACCAGTTTTCCTAAAGGGAACATATTATGGCCGGAAACCCAAACAAAATTAAACATCTTCTTTAGACAAAAATAATAATAATATCATTTTTTAAATGCAGGACATGACATTCTGTTACGAAATATTAAAAACAAAAGCTTAAAGTTATGAGTGACATCTTTACAGAGACTTTCATTTTCAGATAACTTGACATGCTCACGACTGTAGACGACCTTATTTGTTATACCTAAGCCTTTTGACAATGGTTGATGAATGGATGAACTAAAAATATTAAGCCATCTTTTCTCTAATGTTCAATTGCATATATGTAATTTATAGTATAAGATCACAAATATGTGATAATACTTACTCAAAGCTATACGACCTTAGCCCATTATTATTATAAATATATTCCTTTACTTGTCTTTCAAGGGCGTTGGATTTAGAATTTATGATTATCACATAGAAGATGACTGCGTATAGGCAGAAGCGCACACCTTTTACACCTATTACATATGTCAAGGCCAACTACTTATTATCTTCAAAAGATCATCATTTTGCTGGAATTCAAAGAAAGCAAATATTTATCGAGTTAGTGGATTTCGTACACGGATGTAGATGGTATATTATAACGATCCGGAGTAGACGTGACTTATTTGAGGAGTCGTGATCTTTCATATAAGAGGAATATATGTAGGTTTTAATAAAGATGCACGAAGTTCTTGACTTATATTAGTTTCCGCATTTTTATCGTTAACAGGCACTTATCATAGAGCAACTAATAAGCTGTACACTAGTAGTAGCAGTATTCGCTGTTGCTTATTTGTTGTAGAAATATTTGATCTTAACATTGCTTAAGCTTGTTACGTTGTCTTTGAATGATAAATAATGTAGAAATTTGTTTCAACTTACCATAATTTGAAAACGTTTTTTCTTATTGTGTGTCTAAGTAAACTGCGACGTTGGTCCAACTGCCCACACCTTATATCCAGTTCCTTAAGAATGTCAACTCTGGACTTCATTCCTTTACAAACAATGCGACGTCAAGGACAATATCATGTCATTGACATCTTAATAGATCAATTATAGACGTTATATAAGAAGTTTGTAAAAAAATAGAGATGAATTAAGCTCAATAAATTACACGAATCGATTAATCGTAATATATTGTTGTATGTATTAAATTATTGAAATAATTAGCTTTTTTTGTTCCCTTGAGGATGTTATAATATGTAAATTATTAAAATTAATGCAAGTATACCTATCTGTTTATTAATATAATTTCTAAGCATATAAAGATTAATTCACCAATGATCTGCATGAAATATCTTAACGTTTTCTGTTAAGTCTCCATACAAAATATTATTTTGAAAATGTATCTCAATGAGGTGAGATTTTGAATTGATTGACTTTTAAATGATTACATCTTATTTAAAAAAAAATTCTGATTCAAAATGACCCTAAAATATTTAAAAAAAAACTGAAAACTATCTTTTATTAATATAAATTAAGATAACAGAAATAAGTCACTCAGTACAAATAATAAGCGTCATAAGTATTTTGTATACAATTGTTATTACATGAACCAAATGATAACACTAAATCATAAAGCATCGTATAAATAACATTAAAATATAAAATCAAATTTACCAGCATATTGGTATATATTATATGGCTAAACAAAAACTTAAGTTATAACCCATGGTAGATAGAAACTCATATTTTTAAATCTATACAAACAAATAAAATTGAGGTGTCTATTTGTAATTTCAAAATAACTATGCCTCTTTTTATGTTAATATGAAAATTTTCGAGTAACCAAAAGCACCATATTTTTTTATATTAAACTACCGCTGCTAAATAATAAGTTAATTATTAGTAGCGTAAGTCGTAGAATTAAAATAGTACATGTTCTATTATGAGCATTACACAGTAATTTCATTGTCAATCAAATCTTCCTAATTGGTAAGAGTTATAGATTTGGACTACCTGATCATTTTGCTCCCGTAATTTTCATAAGGCTTTTTATTCTGCGCCTCTTTTCTCTTGGTGTATTATAGATTGCTACACTTTTTGTTCCCACACTCTCACTCTGAGAGTGCACATGTACGTGGGCACACATTTGTAAACTATAATATTTTCCATACAGTTTGCTAGTCACCGTAGAGATTAATCGTCACCTATATACTTTGGCAATGTAAGAAATATTTATCAGACGGATGGTGACAAAAAATACGGCTTGTGTGCCGCCGGTCAATTAACACATACACAATAGTGTAAAAAATAATTGTATATTCGTTAAATGTAACGATATTATGTAATTTACAGTACGAAAAATAAAATAATCCAAACGTTTTATCATGTTATATTTGAGTTATACATACAATTATTTCATTTCTAAGATATAGCTATTATGATAAGAACAGTGCCAAAATTACGCAAATGTCTATACGGTAATATTTATTATATACATAAATATTTGTAAAAAAATACAAATGTATAAAAATCCTGTACTTTATTAGGAATAAGCAATTAGTAATGTAAATAAGTTTTCAAAAAAAATATATGTACAACATTCATCCGCCTAGAAGAGTTGCGCGAACGTGTATTAAACTCTGTAAAATAAAAAAAATAGATATAAGCCATTGATTATATTACTTATAACATTATGTTTATGCTCTACTAGTGGAGGGGATCGTGCCTGGCCAGGTATTAACTAATAATGCAGCCAGGAATTATTTTACTGCCAATATTGTATTGTCTATGATCATTTGTTAAGTTTTTTTCTGTCGATTCCATCTCCACTTCGTCATCAAATATATTTTATACTTAATATATAATTAAATGCAAATTAGAATTAATTCATATCTTACGGTTTTTTGTTTTTCTGGAACAGTTAATATGTTATATCCCTTCTCATCAGCAACATAGGTCACAGTTACTAATTTGCCCTCTGAATCAAAAAAAGAATATGAGCCTTTTACGTCGATATGTTCGTTCGGGAGGCCCACATCGACTAGTGTGCCAGTTTCCTGTCGCGTCATTCCGTTTGATGTTTCAAATCTATAATTTTGTAAATATTTGCATTACATTTCTTTCTTTCATTTGTTGTTGTCACAGAATATATGTAAATGTAATATCGAACTAACTGAATTATAATAATCTAAATAAATCAACATGTTATTTCCATGACATTTACAACTAAAATACCTTATTATGTTTACAAATTTACATAATACTTTAATGTACCAAAAGATATATTTTGAGTACCTAACAAGATAAGATAGAACAAGGCATAGACAATAAAGTAGTGCTCGTAAATTAAAGTTACTTGTAAGTTTTTTTCTCTATTAGTAAATCTGTGGTTAATCGAAGAATAAACATTTTTTAAATTTTTTTAATATTTATACTAAGTCAATATATAAATCGATAAAATGAAAGAAAAAAAAATTAACTATACCTGTACTTGTAGTTGCCACTTCCATCATTTGTGTATTCGTAGCTTAATATTGAAGCTTCTTCGTCCGTTGTTAACGGTGCACAATGAGTGATTACAATTACAGTAAGAATCACAAGTACGTAGCGCAACTAAAACAAAACACATAAAACATTTTGAGTTAAACAATACATTGAAGTACAAATAACTCTCAAACTCAACTTACGTTTAGAGAAATATTTTTGAAATAAATCATTTTATTTTATAAAACTATTTATATTTTAACACAACTAAGCTTAATGAAGATTCGTGATGCGGATGATAAAAATTTTACCTCGCGACGTTTATATAAAATTTTGTATAAAAAATAATACAAAAAATATTCGCATCGAATTTATGCATGCAATTAAAATGTATTCTTCTGCGAATTATATTTTTGCGAATATATAATCGTATCAGCATTTTTATGACCATTAGACTAGAATATATTTAATTATACAGGGTGACTGGTGAATTACTATCAATATTTTAGGAGCATACTCGGTACATGAGTCTCATTCGAATTATGTAAAAAAAATAGGTACTTAATTTTTGACCAAATTTACATAAATTTTACTTTAAATAAATAAAGTGTGAATACATTTCCCAGGCGCGTGCGGCGTGGTGTTGTACTGTGCCGATTGCCACCCGCAACCCCTGCCCCGCGGCTAATTAGTCGGGCGACCGCCGCCGTAAGGTTCGTCCATTATCCCGCGCGCGCGCCCCTAGCCATCGATCTTACGCGTATACCTAATCTTTCGTGTGTGAGTGTGACCCGTCATTAGTAATTAGGTATGGCTTATCAATACACAAATGCAGAATACTGTTAAAAGTGACCCATTCGTGTTAAATCGTGTGAAAGACAATATGCGTTAACGTGCCGAACTGGGTATCAAGGAGCAGGAGCTCACTTTGAACATTTGTTAAGGTTAGTGTAGTTATGTAGGTAAATAGGTACTTTAATGATTGACAATCGTTGTAAATAAGTATGATTCCATTTTTAAATACGCCGGAAATACCAAGATAGGTAAACAGTTCATGTTAATTTTTGTCCCAAGTTCATAACAATTACCTAGTCAACAAATTTGGTGCTTAAACGAGTGAAATATCTTGGTATTTTTGCCTGTCCTAAGCCAGGTTTAAAGTATGAATGGGGATTGGATCATGATTGTTTACCAAAGGTAGCCTGCTACCCTGTAAACACGCGGCGGCGTTTGGACGTAGGTAAAGTACCGCGCGATAACTAAATGTAACCTACCTGTGTTGTGACGACAGCGCAGCTAGGGTGTCCACATGACGCGTAATTAATTACATAATTGTTGGTTAACTTTACTTAGAAGTTTATTAATATTTATGTTATATGTATTTTTTTTGGTCATATATGGTCGTCAAATATCACATCCTTAAATATTGATAGTATTCAAACAGTCATCCTGTATATTACCTGTTTTTCTATACCCTTAACACGAAAACCGCCAAAATATATCTTTGAAATTTATTACAGAAAGTGGAATAATATGCTAACTAACCCAACAGGTTATAAATAACGAATATTTATGAGCCTTTTACAAACACATGTTTGTTCGGGAGACCAACAGTGACTAGTGTGACCAACTCCATTCGTATTATTTCATTTGATGTTTTAAATCTAAAATTTTCTTCGAAAATTGACGTGAAATATATTATTTATAAACTTTGATCTAGCATTAGTTTAAATTGTTAACGTAATGATTACAAAATATGTATATTATTACTTAATTTGTTCTTTAAAATTATTCAAATAGCATTTATTGGAGTGAATTATTTTTAACGGTTTGCTTGTTAGCTTTTACTTATGCACAAAGGCAAATTATTTCCATATGTCACATAGATTGGAGAAACAACGTAGTGCCTTTATGATATAATGATATGAAAAATTAAATTACGACCGTTTTTTCACTATTATTATATGCTGGACTTAGACGGAGAAAAACCATTTTTTTTTTGTTTCCATCCGCTAAAAAAGGTTTAATTATTGGAATTTGAGTGGATTGCAGATAAGATCAAAATATATGTTATACACAGGTATAACATAATATATTTTGATTTGATATAATGAGAAGAAATGAGGGACAAGTAAACTACTACTCTGTAGTAGTTTATATCTGTGTATTCAAAATTAAATATTGTAGCTTCGTTGTACTTCAGTAACGGTGCACAATGAGTGATTAAAATAATTATAACAGAAAGAGCAAGTACGTTGTGTAACTAAAACGAAATAAATTTAGTAAAATACAGCAATTGTGATACACAGAACTTAACATTCAATCTTACTTTTAGAAACATATTTTAAATTTAATATGTATTTGTAAACGAATACACAACTAAGCTAAATGAAGATTCGCAACGAAGGTCACCTTGAGGTGTTTTTAAACAACTAAATTTTTTATATGATAATTAAAAAATCATTTATATTCTAGTTTTATCTTCGAATTTATGAAAATATATTTTTTTGAATTATTAAATCTATAGGACATTTGCACACATGACACTAAGATTATTGTTTTCATTTTAGTATATCTGTCTTTCTGTAAATCTAATATATAAAAATCTCGTGTCACGGTGTTTGTTGCCAAACTCCTCCGAAACGGCTTGACCAATTTTTAAATTTGTTATGTATATTTGGGAAGTATGAGAATAGGTCGTAAAGTATATTTCATACCGCTAGCTGATAAGGGTGTCACTATCCAGAATTATTTTTTTCTATTTTTTAGACATTTTTTTTTATATTTGTATTTCATTTTGATTTAGCATCAAAAAATATATATAACCCAAAATTTTCACCCTCTTCACCCATCATCCTATTTTGTAATCACATTTTAGTATTTTTGTATGAACAATATCAAAATAATTACTTAAAGTAAACCTCATCAAACTTTCGTCTACGTCATTCAAGAGAAGCGTCGCGTCATTTTGACATTTAAATTTTGCAAACTATTTAACGATTTATTTAATTGATAAGAAATATAAACGTGTTTTATGAAAAGATCGGTAAAATACTAAAAGATCAAATACATTATCGGTATACCGTTTTTATCAGTATATACAACAATTGGGTCTATTTGTGTGCGTGTGTTACAGTGAAAAAGTTCAGCAAGACGCATGGGGGCCAATTTGAGTCGTCGAACTAATAAAGCATCAAGCATGCGTAATAATCGAATAGAAAGAACAGACGAAAAAATACGTTACTGAAGAAAGTATTTAATTGTATTCAATAAAATATTAGTTAACTTTTAATTAAACTCGGAAAGGACGTTCCGTCAGTGACGTCCTTGGTGGGCGGTATGTTCAAGATAGAAATACACTATGCCTAATATTATTTAATTTATCCTCATCATAAATAGATGGCGTTAGATGTATTTTACATCGCGCTATAAGAAAGTTTTTTTCAAAGTTAGTACTTTAGTTTAGTAAGTTTTGTAAATTACACTATCTGACCTGCAGTACATACTCGGTGGTTTTATTTAGAAGTCTCACAGTACCAATGCTACCGGGTAATTCCAAAAAATTACATACATTAAATATAAACATGATTCGAGTGTTTACTATTGACAGTATAATCAGAGAAATTATAGTATAATCATATGCTCAGCGTCAAGAAAACTCGAAAGAAAAAAAAAACAAAATCAATGACCATTATTTATCAAGCAATTATAACAATATTTAATTTATAGTACTGTTTTGATTGTTTAAAACTTTTAGACATTTTTGATTTTTAATTTATTGTTAAAGGGCTTAAATTACTTTGACAATATTAAAAATAAAATCATTTAGAAATAATATCATTATTCTGAATCAAATTTAATTATTTAATGCAATAAGAAAAGCAATTAGGCTTTGAATTCTGTTAGCAGCGCCTCTTTTGAACAGACAACAAGAAACGAAAATGCTTATTAAAAAGAGTTTATAACTTTCTTTTCCTCCGTTTTCATTATAACAATTTAATTCTTCAAAGTGACTATTTAGTTTTGACTTTGGATATTTAAAGTAACGCTTCAACTCAAAATAGCGACCTAAATGCTAAAAAGATATAATATTTTTTCTTTAATTTATTGTTATTTTCAGTTCCTGTAATTGATTAATTTTAATGAGCCAAATGGCCCACCTGACGGTACGGTCCTATTCACCTATAGACACCGGCACGGTATAAAATAACTTTTTGTACTTGTTACAGTGTAATACGTCTTCGACGATGCGTCACCGAAAAATAGACCTTACTAATAAAGGATATTTTTTTGTTGAAATTTCTTTCGCTTCGCACAGTTTTATTATAAATAAAGCGAGCACGCACCGTCTTAGATTGCACCAACACTTTCATTCACATCGGTGAGAATATGGTCAAGTGCAAAAGTCAATAAAAAAGACCAACCTCTAAATATTCTATATTATACTTTAGTAATTTATAAAGTAACGAAAAAAAAATTACTTCTGGTTCCAAAATACCACTTTTCCTTACAGTATCTTGAGGAAATTCACTTGGGAATATTCTTCTTAATTCCACGTCTTCGCTAAAACATATTTATTGTTTTATGTGATCATGGAATAATAATGTTACAGGACGCTATCTGTATGATATATATGATATATAAAAAAATGACCATATATCATGGACTTAATAAATCGCTATAATAATTTCATGCATGAATATTCATAAACTATGACAAAACCACTTACTAAGTATAAATTGCGCAATCAATATGCTTTATAAGGCAATGTAGTATCTAAAACAATTTCAAAAACCTTAAATACTTATCATCAATATAAGTAAATATAGATGCAAGTTTAACGGGCACACAGAATTACTCACTAAATAAGTGAACAGGCAGAATTCTAATTTCAACATTACGTTGCTGTCAAACAGAATTTGCATAGTTTATTAAAAATTTCAAAAGATATAAAACAGCTAGTTATTATTTATTGCGTAAATGGTTATTTTGTTTTACGAACAGTAATTTCTGATTTATTGCTTTTATATCGTAAATTGTTTTTTTTATAAAAATAAAAAAAAAACAATAAATATTTTAATATTTATTTTATACCTTAAACTATACTTCTATCGTTATATCTAATGTCGCCATCGTCTGCCTGCGGTTGGTAGCCGTCCGCGTCCGCTATGTAGCGCACGGAGTGATGACGTCCTTCAGGATCTATGAAACCATATACACCACGAACAACAAAGCCAACAACACCTTTCGCATTCGAAATTATACCCCCGTCTTCTCTTCTAAAAGTTCCATCTAGAGTTTCGAACCTAAAACGAAATGTTCATTAAATAATTTATCAAATACCAACAATGGTTGAATAAACTAAAAATATTAAGCCATCTTTTCTCTAATGTTCAATTACATATGTATAATATCTCAAATATGTGATAATACTTACTCAAAGCTATACGACCCTAGCCCATTATTATTATAGATATATTCCTTTACTTGTCTGTCTGTCAAGGGCGTTGGATTTAGAATTTATGTCGATTATCACATAGAAGATGACTGCGTATAGGCAGAAGCGCACACCTTTTACCTGTAACATATGTCAAGGCCAACTACTTATTATCTTCAAAAGATCATCATTTTGCTGGAATTCAAAGAGAGCAAAAAATATTTATCGAGTTAGTGGATTTCGTACACGGATGTAGATGGTATATAATAACGATCCGGAGTAGACGTGACTTATTTGAGGAGTCGTGATCTTTCATATAAGAGGAATATATATAGGTTTTAATAAAGATGCACGAAGTTCTTGACTTATATTAGTTTCCGCATTTTTATCGTTGTAATGTAACAGCCTGTGAAAGTCCCACTGCTGGGCTATAGGCCTCCTCTCCTCTTTTTGAGGAGAAGGTTTGGAGCTTATTCCACTACGCTGCTCCAATGCGGGTTGGTGGAATTCACATGTGGCAGAATTTCAGTGAAATTAGACACATGCAGGTTTCCTCACGATGTTTTCCTTCACCGTAAAGCACGAGATGAATTATAATCACAAATTAAGCACATGAAAATTCAGTGGTGCTTGCCCGGGTTTGAACCCACGATCATCGGTTAAGATTCACGCGTTCTTACCACTGGGCCATCTCGGTTTATAATATTTTTATCGTTAACAGGCACTTATCATAGAGCAACTAATAAGCTGTACACTAGTAGTAGCAGTATTCGCTGTTGCTTATTTGTTGTAGAAATATTTGATCTTAACATTGCTTAAGCTTGTTACGTTGTCTTTGAATGATAAATAATGTAGAAACTTGTTTCAACTCACCATAATTTGAAAACGTTTTTTCTTACTGTGTGTCTAAGTAAACTGCGACGTTGGTCCAACTGCCCACACCTTATATCCAGTTCCTTAAGAATGTCAACTCTGGACTTCATTCCTTTACAAACAATGCGACGTCAAGGACAATATCATGTCATTGACATCTTAATAGATCAATTATAGACGTTATATAAGAAGTTTGTAAAAAAATAGAGATGAAATAAGCTCAATAAATTACTCGAATCGATTAATCGTAATATATTGTTGTATGTATTAAATTATTGAAATAATTAGCTTTTTTTGTTCCCTTGAGGATGTTATAATATGTAAATTATTAAAATTAATGCAAGTATACCTATCTGTTTATTAATATAATTTCTAAGCATATAAAGACTAATTCACCAATGATCTGCATGAAATATCTTAACGTTTTCTGTTAAGTCTCCATACAAAATATTATTTGAAAATGTATCTCAATGAGGTGAGATTTTGAATTGATTGACTTTTAAATGATTACATCTTATTTAAAATTTATTTTTAATATTTTTTCTGACTAAAAATGACCCTAAAATATAAAAAAAACTGAAAATTATCTTTTATTAATATAAATTAAGATAACAGAAATAAGTCAATACAAATAATAAGCGTCATAAGTATTTTGTATACAATTGTTATTACATGAACCAAATGATAATACTAAATCATAAAACATCGTATAAATAACATTAAAATATAAAATCAAATTTAGCAGCATATTGGTATATATTATATGGCTAAACAAAAACTTAAGTTATAAACCATGATAGATAGATACTTATGTTTTTAAATCTATACAAACAAATAAAATTGAAGTGTCTATTTGTAATTTCAAAATAACTACGCCTCTTTTTATGTTAATATGAATATTTACGAGTAACCAAAACCACCATCTTTTTTTATATTAAACTACCGCTGCTAAATAATAAGTTAATTATTAGTAGCGTAAGTCGTAGAATTAAAATAGTACATGTTCTATTATGAGCATTACACAATATTTCATTGTCAATCAGATCTTCCTAATTGGTAAGAGTTATAGATTTGGACTACCTGATCATTTTGATTGATTGACTTTTAAATGATTACATCTTATTTAAAATTTATTTTTAATATTTTTTCTGACTAAAAATGACCCTAAAATATAAAAAAAAACTATATACATCTGAACACGCTTTTGGCGATCCCGCAGGAGATCAAATTTATCATAGTCACTGTCTCTCGCATATATTTTCCACTTCTTATGAAATTTTAGTTTTTCATTAGTTATTTTTATTAAAGCCCTAGTATATTGATTCTAAGAGTCTCTTTAATAATATACTTTTTAAATGTCCTCGCCTTAACTCGAGAAACCAAACTTTATTTTTTGTACCCCTTTGTAACTGTGACTATTCAAAGAATATGTTCTTGTTACGTGCATGTAAAAGTTATAACAAACATTGTACAGAATTAGATATATTTAACTCAAAAATTAGCGAATTTAAATTTAGTTTACGTCATATAATTAAATTATAGCAGTTTCACTTGCATCTTGTGCTTTCTGTTTTTGTTTTTATTTTTAATATAATATGTCATTTGTTTGTATTAATTTTTAGTGGAAACTTGATTGTAATTATAATTGTTTGTTTCCCAAATAAATAAATAAATAAAAATAAAAATAAATTTTGCTCCATGAGATTGGCACATTGATATAGTAATACGAAATAAATGGTCCCGTACTTTTCATAAGGCTTTTTATTCTGCGCCTCTTTTCTCTTGGTGTATTATAGATTGCTACACTTTTTATTCCCACACTCTCACTCTGAGAGTGCACATGTACGTGGGCACACATTTGTAAACTATAATATTTTCCATACGGTTTGCTAGTCACCGTAGAGATTAATCGTCACCTATATACTTTGGCAATGTAAGAAATATTTATAAGACGGATGGTGACAAAAAATACGGCTTGTGTGCCGCCGGTCAATTAACACATACACAATAGTGTAAAAAATAATTGTATATTCGTTAAATGTAACGAAATTATGTAATTTACAGTACGAAAAATAAAATAATCCAAACGTTTTATCATGTTATATTTGAGTCATACATACAATTATTTCATTTCTAAGATATAGCTATTATGATAAGAACAGTGCCAAAATTACGCAAATGTCTATACGGTAATATTTATTATATACATAAATATTTGTAAAAAAATACAAATGTATAAAAATCCTGTACTTTATTAGGAATAAGCAATTAGTAATGTAAATAAGTATTTAAAAAAAATATATGTACAACATTCATCAGCCTAGAAGAGTTGCGTGTTCGACTGGTGATCTCTGTAAAATAAAAAAAAAATAGATATAAGCCATTGATTATATTACTTATAACATTATGTTTATGCTCTACTAGTGGAGGGAATCGTGCCTAGCCAGGTACCATACAGGAATTATTTTACTGCCAATATTGTATTGTCTATGATCATTTGTTAAGTTTTTTTCTGTCGATTCCATCTCCACTTCGTCATCGAATATATTTTATATCAAATATATAATTAAATGCAAATTAGAATTAATTCATATCTTACGTATGTTTTGAACAATTTTGGTATTGCTGGAACAACATCTGTTTTTAATGTATATTTTTGTGGAACAGTTAATATGTTATATCCCTTCTCATCAGCAACATAGGTCACAGTTACTAATTTGCCCTCTGAATCATAAAAAGAATATGAGCCTTTTACGTCGATATGTTCGTTCGGGAGGCCCACATCGACTAGTGTGCCAGTTTCCTGTCGCGTCATTCCGTTTGATGTTTCAAATCTATAATTTTGTAAATATTTGCATTACATTTCTTTCTTTCATTTGTTGTCGTCACAGAATATATGTAAATGTGATATCGACCTAACTCAATTATAATAATCTAAATAAATCAACATGTTATTTCCATAACATTTACAATTAAATTACCTTATTATGTTTACAAATTTACATAATACTTTAATGTACCAAAAGATATATTTTGAGTACCTAACAAGATAAGATAGAACAAGGCATAGACAATAAAGTAGTGCTCGTAAATTAAAGTTACTTGTAGGTTTTTTTCTCTAGTAGTAAATCTGTGGTTAATCGAAGAATAAACATTTTTTATATTTTTTTATTATTTATACTAGGTCAATATATAAATCGATAAAATGAAAGAAAAAAAATTAACTATACCTGTACTTGTAGTTGCCACTTCCATCATTTGTGTATTCGTAGCTTAATATTGAAGCTTCTTCGTCCGTTGTTAACGGTGCACAATTCGTGATTACAATTACAGTAAAAATCACAAGTACGTAGCGCAACTAAAACAAAACACATAAAACATTTTAAGTTAAACAATACATTGAAGTCAAATAACTCTCAAACTCAACTTACGTTTAGAGAAATATTTTTGAAATAAATCATTTTATTTTATAAAACTATTTATATTTTAACACAACTAAGCTTAATGAAGATTCGTGATGCGGATGATAAAAATTTTACCTCGCGACGTTTATATCAAATTTTGTATAAAAAATAATACAAAAAATATTCGCATCGAATTTATGCATGCAATTAAAATGTATTCTTCAGCGAATTATATTTTTGCGAATATATAATCGTATTAACATTTTTATGACCATGAGACTAGAATATATTTAATTATATATTACCTGTTTTTCTATATCCTTAACACGAAAACCGCCAAAATATGTCTTTGAAATTTATCACAGAAAGTGGAATAATATGCTAACTAACCCAACAGGTTATAAATCCTACTAATATTATATACGTGAAAGTTTGTATGTGTGGATGGATGTTTGTTACTCTTTCACGCAAAAACTACTGAATGGATTTCAATTAAACTTTCCAATAATATAGCTTATACATCAGAATAACACATAGGCTACAATTTATAAAGATATTGTGTGAGCTGTCCAAAATATGACATTAAATGTCAAGTACTGGTACGATATATATGTTGACCATATATATATATCATATATATATGGTCAACATATATATATTATATATAATATATAATATATATGATATATATGTTGTTGTTTTGTTGATGCGTAACCTGGACGCGCCAAGATTATGCAACGGTACTCGGTTGCGAGTTACCGAACTAGGAAGGCACATTGTGAAGGCCACAATTTTAACTGGAGAAGCCAAGGGAGACAATGTTCTTATACCGCGCATCCCAATCATACCCAATAACTTGCCATTCAATTTTAAACGCCTGCAGTTCCCGTTAAAAGTCGCATTTTCAATGACGATCAACAAATCGCAGGGTAAAACCTTAAAGGTAGCAGGCATACATTTAGGCACGCCATGTTTTTCTCACGGTCAGCTCTATGTGGCTTGCTCACGTGTTTCCAAAGCAAAAAATCTGCATGTTTATGCTGAAGGAAAAAAATCGTTAAATATAGTTTATAAGAGCATACTGCAGTAGCTAGATAACTATAGGCCTATGATCAGGGTTCTGCAGTGCCTAATTACCGTATATTTATTATATTGTCAATTTTCTTATGTTAAAATATTGTCAAGCAGTTATATTTTTCAAATGCGACTCAAAAAATATTTATGTCATAATGTTAGTTCTTTTCTACGCCACGCTAATATAAGCTACTCCAAATACTAATCCTGCGTAGACGAAGTCGCGGGCACCAGCTAGTAACGAATATTTATGAGCCTTTTATAAACACATGTTTGTTCGGGAGACCAACAGTGACTAGTGTGACCAACTCCATTCGTATTATTTCATTTGATGTTTTAAATCTAAAATTTTCTTCGAAAATTGACGTGAAATATATTATTTATAAACTTTGACCTAGCATTAGTTTTAATTGTTAACGTAATGATTACAAAACATGTATATTATTACTTAATTTGTTCTTTAAAATTATTCAAATAGCATTTATTGGAGTGAATTATTTTTAACGGTTTGCTTGTTAGCTTTTACTTATGCACAAAGGCAAATTATTTCCATATGTCACATAGATTGGAGAAATAACGTAGTGCCTTTATGATATAATGATATGAATAATTAAATTACGGCCGTTTTTTCACTATTATTATATGCTGGACTTAGACGGAGAAAAACCATTTTTTTTTGTTTCCATCCGCTAAAAAAGGTTTAATTATTGGAATTTGAGTGGATTGCAGATAAGATCAAAATATATGTTATACACAGGTATAACATAATATATTTTGATTTGATATAATGAGAAGAATTGAGGGAAAAGTAAACTACTACTCTGTAGTAGTTTATATCTGTGTATTCAAAATTAAATATTGTAGCTTCGTTGTACTTCAGTAACGGTGCACAATGAGTGATTAAAATAATTATTGTAGAAAGAGCAAGTACGTTGTGTAACTAAAACGAAATAAATTTAGTAAAATACAGCAATTGTGGTACACAGAACTTAACATTCAATCTTTCTTTTAGAAACATATTTTAAATTTAATATGTATTTGTAATACAACGAATACACAACTAAGCTAAATGAAGATTCGCAACGAAGGTCACCTTGAGGTGTTTTTAAACAATCAAATTTTTTATATGATAATTAAAAAATCATTTATATTCTAGTTTTATCTTCGAATTTATGAAAATATATTTTTTTGAATTATTAAATCTGTAGGACATTTGCACACATGACACTAAGATTATTGTTTTCATTTTAGTATATCTGTCTTTCTGTAAATCTAATATATAAAAATCTCGTGTCACGGTGTTTGTTGCCAAACTCCTCCGAAACGGCTTGACCAATTTTTAAATTTGTTATGTATATTTGGGAAGTATGAGAATAGGTCGTAAAGTATATTTCATACCGCTAGCTGATAAGGGTGTCACTATCCAGAATTATTTTTTCTATTTTTTAGACATTTTTTTTAATTTGTATTTCATTTTGATTTAGCATCAAAAAATATATATAACCCAAAATTTTCACCCTCTTCACCCATCATCCTATTTTGTAATCACTTTTTAGTATTTTTGTATGAACAATATCAAAATAATTACTTAAAGTGAACCTCATCAAACTTTCGTCTACGTCATTCAAGAGAAGCGTCGCGTCATTTTGACATTTAAATTTTGCAAACTATTTAACGATTTATTTAATTGATAAGAAATATAAACGTGTTTTATGAAAAGATCGGTAAAATACTAAAAGATCAAATACATTATCGGTATACCGTTTTTATCAGTATATACAACAATTGGGTCTATTTGTGTGCGTGTGTTACAGTGAAAAAGTTCAGCAAGACGCATGGGGGCCAATTTGAGTCGTCGAACTAATAAAGCATCAAGCATGCGTAATAATAGAATAGAAAGAACAGACGAAAAAATACGTTACTGAAGAAAGTATTTAACTGTATTCAATAAAATATTAGTTAACTTTTAATTAAACTCGGAAAGGACGTTCCGTCAGTGACGTCCTTGGTGGGCGGTATGTTCAAGATAGAAATACACTATGCCTAATATTATTTAATTTATCTTCATCATAAATAGATGGCGTTAGATGTATTTTACATCGCGCTATAAGAAAGTTTTTTTCAAAGTACTAAGTAAGTTTTGTAAATTACACTATCTGACCTGCAGTACATACTCGGTGGTTTTATTTAGAAGTCTCACAGTACCAATGCTACCGGGTAACCCCAAAAAATTACATACATTAAATATAAACATGGTTCGAGTGTTTACTATTGAAAGTATAATCAGAGAAATTATAGTATAATCATATGCTCAGCGTCAAGAAAACTCGAAAGAAAAAAAAACAAAATCAATGACCATTATTTATCAAGCAATTATGACAATATTTAATTTATAGTACTGTTTTGATTGTTTAAAACTTTTAGACATTTTTGATTTTTAATTTATTGTTAAAGGGCTTAAATTACTTTGACAATATTAAAAATAAAATCATTTAGAAATAATATCATTATTCTGAATCAAATTTAATTATTTAATGCAATAAGTAAAGCAATTAGGCTTTGAATTCTGTTAGCAGCGCCTCTTTTGAACAGACAACAAGAAACGAAAATGCTTATTAAAAATAGTTTATAACTTTCTTTTCCTCCGTTTTCATTATAACAATTTAATTCTTCAAAGTGACTATTTAGTTTTGACTTTGGATATTTAAAGTAACGCTTCAACTCAAAGTAGCGACTTAAATGCTAAAAAGATATAATATTTTTTCTTTAGTTTATTGTTATTTTCAGTTCCTGTATTTGGTTAATTTTAATGAGCCAAATGGCCCACCTGACGGTACGGTCCTATTCACCTATAGACACCGGCACGGTATAAAATAACGTTTTGTACTTGTTACAGTGTAATACGTCTTCGACGATGCGTCGCCGAAAAATAGACCTTACTAATAAAGGATATTTTTTTGTTGAAATTTCTTTCGCTTCGCACAGTTTTATTATAAATAAAGCGAGCACGCACCGTCTTAGATTGCACCAACACTTTCATTCACATCGGTGAGAATATGGTCAAGTGCAAAAGTCAATAAAAAAGACCAACCTCTTAATATTCTATATTATACTTTAGTACTTTATAAAGTAACGAAAAAAAATTACTTCTGGTTCCAAAATACCACTTTTCCTTACAGTATCTTGAGGAAATTCACATGGGAATATTCTTCTTAATTCCACGTCTTCGCTAAAACATATTTATTGTTTTATGTGATCATGGAATAATAATGTTATAGGACGCTATCTGTATGATATATATGATATATAAAAAAATGACCATATATCATGGACTTAATAAATCGCTATAATAATTTCATGCATGAATATTCAAAAACTATGACAAAACCACTTACTAAGTATAAATTGCGCAATCAATATGCTTTACAAGACAATGTAGTATCTAAAACAATTTCAAAAACCTTAAATACTTATCATCAATATAAGTAAATATAGATGCAAGTTTAACGGGTACACAGAATTACTCACTAAATAAGTGAACAGGCAGAATTCTAATTTCAACATTACGTTGCTGTCAAACAGAACTTGCATAGTTTATTAAAAATTTCAAAAGATATAAAACAGCTAGGTATTATTTATTGCGTAAATGGTTATTTTGTTTTACGAACAGTAATTTCTGATTTATTGCTTTTATATCGTAAATTGTTTTTTTTTATAAAAATAAAAAAATAAAAAAATAAATATTTTAATATTTATTTTATACCTTAAACTATACGTCTATCGTTATATCTAATGTCGCCATCGTCTGCCTGCGGTTGGTAGCCGTCCGCGTCCGCTATGTAGCGCACGAAGTGATGACGTCCTTCAGGATCTATGAAACCATATACACCACGAACAACAAAGCCAACAACACCTTTCGCATTCGAAATTATACCCCCGTCTTCTCTTCTAAAAGTTCCGTCTAGAGTTCGAACCTAAAACGAAATGTTCATTAAATAATTTATCAAATACCAACAATGGTTGAATAAACTAAAAATATTAAGCCATCTTTTCTCTAATGTTCAATTACATATGTATAATATCTCAAATATGTGATAATACTTACTCAAAGCTATACGACCCTAGCCCATTATTATTATAGATATATTCCTTTACTTGTCTGTCTGTCAAGGGCGTTGGATTTAGAATTTATGTCGATTATCACATAGAAGATGACTGCGTATAGGCAGAAGCGCACACCTTTTACCTGTAACATATGTCAAGGCCAACTACTTATTATCTTCAAAAGATCATCATTTTGCTGGAATTCAAAGAGAGCAAAAAATATTTATCGAGTTAGTGGATTTCGTACACGGATGTAGATGGTATATAAAAACGATCCGGAGTAGACGTGACTTATTTGAGGAGTCGTGATCTTTCATATAAGAGGAATATATATAGGTTTTAATAAAGATGCACGAAGTTCTTGACTTATATTAGTTTCCGCATTTTTATCGTTAACAGGCACTTATCATAGAGCAACTAATAAGCTGTACACTAGTAGTAGCAGTATTCGCTGTTGCTTATTTGTTGTAGAAATATTTGATCTTAACATTGCTTAAGCTTGTTACGTTGTCTTTGAATGATAAATAATGTAGAAACTTGTTTCAACTCACCATAATTTGAAAACGTTTTTTCTTACTGTGTGTCTAAGTAAACTGCGACGTTGGTCCAACTGCCCACACCTTATATCCAGTTCCTTAAGAATGTCAACTCTGGACTTCATTCCTTTACAAACAATGCGACGTCAAGGACAATATCATGTCATTGACATCTTAATAGATCAATTATAGACGTTATATAAGAAGTTTGTAAAAAAAATAGAGATGAATTAAGCTCAATAAATTACTCGAATCGATTAATCGTAATATATTGTTGTATGTATTAAATTATTGAAATAATTAGCTTTTTTTGTTCCCTTGAGGATGTTATAATATGTAAATTATTAAAATTAATGCAAGTATACCTATCTGTTTATTAATATAATTTCTAAGCATATAAAGACTAATTCACCTATGATCTGCATGAAATATCTTAACGTTTTCTGTTAAGTCTCCATACAAAATATTATTTTGAAAATGTATCTCAATGAGGTGAGATTTTGAATTGATTGACTTTTAAATGATTACATCTTATTTAAAATTTATTTTTAATATTTTTTCTGACTAAAAATGACCCTAAAATATAAAAAAAAACTGAAAACTATCTTTTATTAATATAAATTAAGATAACAGAAATTAGTCAATACAAATAATAAGCGTCATAAGTATTTTGTATACAAGTGTTATTACATGAACCAAATGATAACACTAAATCATAAAACATCGTATAAATAACATTAAAATATAAAATCAAATTTAGCAGCATATTGGTATATATTATATGGCTAAACAAAAACTTAAGTTATAAGCCATGATAGATAGAAACTTATATAATAAATAAAATTGAAGTGTCTATTTGTAATTTCAAAATAACTACGCCTCTTTTTATGTTAATATGAATATTTACGAGTAACCAAAACCACCATCTTTTTTTATATTAAACTACCGCTGCTAAATAATAAGTTAATTATTAGTAGCGTAAGTCGTAGAATTAAAATAGTACATGTTCTATTATGAGCATTACACAATATTTCATTGTCAATCAGATCTTCCTAATTGGTAAGAGTTATAGATTTGGACTACCTGATCATTTTGATTGATTGACTTTTAAATGATTACATCTTATTTAAAATTTATTTTTAATATTTTTTCTGACTAAAAATGACCCTAAAATATAAAAAAAAACTATATACATCTGAACACGCTTTTGGCGATCCCGCAGGAGATCAAATTTATCATAGTCACTGTCTCTCGCATATATTTTCCACTTCTTATGAAATTTTAGTTTTTCATTAGTTATTTTTATTAAAGCCCTAGTATATTGATTCTAAGAGTCTCTTTAATAATATACTTTTTAAATGTCCTCGCCTTAACTCGAGAAACCAAACTTTATTTTTTGTACCCCTTTGTAACTGTGACTATTCAAAGAATATGTTCTTGTTACGTGCATGTAAAAGTTATAACAAACATTGTACAGAATTAGATATATTTAACTCAAAAATTAGCGAATTTAAATTTAGTTTACGTCATATAATTAAATTATAGCAGTTTCACTTGCATCTTGTGCTTTCTGTTTTTGTTTTTATGTTTAATATAATATGTCATTTGTTTGTATTAATTTTTAGTGGAAACTTGATTGATTTATGTTTTTCTTATATTTGTTTTTTTACTATTAAGTGTAATTATAATTGTTTGTTTCCCAAATAAATAAATAAATAAAAATAAAAATAAATTTTGCTCCATGAGATTGGCACATTGATATAGTAATACGAAATAAATGGTCCCGTACTTTTCATAAGGCTTTTTATTCTGCGCCTCTTTTCTCTTGGTGTATTATAGATTGCTACACTTTTTGTTCCCACACTCTCACACTGAGAGTGCACATGTACGTGGGCACACATTTGTAAACTATAATATTTTCCATACAGTTTGCTAGTCACCGTAGAGATTAATCGTCACCTATATACTTTGGCAATGTAAGAAATATTTATAAGACGGATGGTGACAAAAAATACGGCTTGTGTGCCGCCGGTCAATTAACACATACACAATAGTGTAAAAAATAATTGTATATTCGTTAAATGTAACGAAATTATGTAATTTACAGTACGAAAAATAAAATAATCCAAACGTTTTATCATGTTATATTTGAGTCATACATACAATTATTTCATTTCTAAGATATAGCTATTGTGATAAGAACAGTGCCAAAATTACGCAAATGTCTATACGGTAATATTTATTATATACATAAATATTTGTAAAAAAATACAAATGTATAAAAATCCTGTACTTTATTAGGAATAAGCAATTAGTAATGTAAATAAGTATTTAAAAAATATATATGTACAACATTCAGCCTCCTAGAAGAATTGCGTTAACGACTGGTGAACTCTGTAAAATAAAAAAAAATAGATATAAGCCATTGATTATATTACTTATAACATTATGTTTATGCTCTACTAGTAGAGGGGATCGTGCCTAGCCAGGTACCATACAGGAATTATTTTACTGCCAATATTGTATTGTCTATGATCATTTGTTAAGTTTTTTGCTGTCGATTCCACCTCCACTTCGTCATCGAATATATTTTATATCAAATATATAATTAAATGCAAATTAGAATTAATTCATATCTTACGTATGTTAGTTCTGTTGGAACAATTTCTTTCACAAATTTAAATTGTTGTGGAACAGTTAATATGTTATATCCCTTCTCATCAGCAACATAGGTCACAGTTACTAATTTGCCCTCTGAATCATAAAAAGAATATGAGCCTTTTACGTCGATATGTTCGTTCGGGAGGCCCACATCGACTAGTGTGCCAGTTTCCTGTCGCGTCATTCCGTTTGATGTTTCAAATCTATAATTTTGTAAATATTTGCATTACATTTCTTTCTTTCATTTGTTGTCGTCACAGAATATATGTAAATGTAATATCGACCTAACTCAATTATAATAATCTAAATAAATCAACATGTTATTTCCATAACATTTACAATTAAATTACCTTATTATGTTTACAAATTTACATAATACTTTAATGTACCAAAAGATATATTTTGAGTACCTAACAAGATAAGATAGAACAAGGCATAGACAATAAAGTAGTGCTCGTAAATTAAAGTTACTTGTAGGTTTTTTTCTCTATTAGTAAATCTGTGGTTAATCGAAGAATAAACATTTTTTATATTTTTTTATTATTTATACTAGGTCAATATATAAATCGATAAAATGAAAGAAAAAAAATTAACTATACCTGTACTTGTAGTTGCCACTTCCATCATTTGTGTATTCGTAGCTTAATATTGAAGCTTCGTCATCTGTTGTTAACGGTGCACAATTAGTGATTACAATTACAGTAAAAATCACAAGTACGTAGCGCAACTAAAACAAAACATATAAAACATTTTGAGTTAAACAATACATTGAAGTACAAATAACTCTCAAACTCAACTTACGTTTAGAGAAATATTTTTGAAATAAATCATTTTATTTTATAAAACTATTTATATTTTAACACGACTAAGCTTAATGAAGATTCGTGATGCGGATGATAAAAATTTTACCTCGCGACGTTTATATCAAATTTTGTATAAAAAATAATACAAAAAATATTCGCATCGAATTTATGCATGCAATTAAAATGTATTCTTCAGCGATTTATATTTTTGGCAATATATAATCGTATTAACATTTTTATGACCATGAGACTAGAATATATTTAATTATATATTACCTGTTTTTCTATATCCTAAACACGAAAACCGCCAAAATATATTTTTGAATATTATATTATTACTTAATTTGTTCTTTAAAATTATTCAAATAGCATTTATTGGAGTGAATTATTTTTAACGGTTTGCTTATTAGCTTTTACTTATGCACAAAGGCAAATTATTTCCATATGTCACATAGATTGGAGAAACAACGTAGTGCCTTTATGATATAATGATATGAAAAATTAAATTACGGCCGTTTTTTCACTATTATTATATGCTGGACTCAGACGGAGAAAACCCATTTTTTTTGTTTCCATCCGCTAAAAAAGGTTTAATTATTGGAATTTGAGTGGATTGCAGACAGGATCAAAATATTCGTATACACAGGTATAACATAATGTATTTTGATTTGATATAATGAGAAGAATTGAGGGAAAAGTAAACTACTACTCTGTAGTAGTTTATATCTGTGTATTCAAAATTAAATATTGTAGCTTCGTTGTACTTCAGTAACGGTGCACAATGAGTGATTAAATTAATTATATTTATAGCAGAAAGAGCAAGTACGTTGTGTAACTAAAACGAAATAAATTTAGTAAAATACAGCAATTGTGGTACACAAAACTTAACATTCAATCTTACTTTTAGAAACATATGTTAAATTTAATATGTATTTGTAATACAACGAATACACAACTAAGCTTAATGAAGATTCGCAACGAAGGTCACCTTGAGGTAGGTTTTTAAACAAAGCAATTTTTAAAATGATAATTAAAAAATCATATATCTTCTAGTTTTATCTTTGAATTTATGAAAATATATTTTTTTGAATTATTAAATCTGTAGGACATTTGCACACATGACACTAAGATTATTGTTTTCATTTTAGTATATCTGTCTTTCTGTAAATCTAATATATAAAAATCTGGTGTCACGGTGTTTGTTGCCAAACTTCTCCGAAACGACTTGACCAATTTTTAAATTTGTTATGTATATTTGGGAAGTATGAGAATAGGTCGTAAAGTATATTTCATACCGCTAGCTGATAATGGTGTCACTATCCAGAATTATTTTTTCTATTTTTTAGACATTTTTTTTTTAAATTTGTATTTCATTTTGATTTAGCATCAAAAAATATATATAACCCAAAATTTTCACCCTCTTCACCCATCATCCTATTTTGTAATCACATTTTAGTATTTTTGTATGAACAATATCAAAATAATTACTTAAAGTGAAACTCATCAAACTTTCGTCTACGTCATTCAAGAGAAGCGTCGCGTCATTTTGACATTTAAATTTTGCAAACTATTTAACGATTTATTTAATTGATAAGAAATATAAACGTGTTTTATGAAAAGATCGGTAAAATACTAAAAGATCAAATACATTATCGGTATACCGTTTTTATCAGTATATACAACAATTGGGTCTATTTGTGTGCGTGTGTTACAGTGAAAAAGTTCAGCAAGACGCATAGGGGCCAATTTGAGTCGTCGAACTAATAAAGCATCAAGCATGCGTAATAATAGAATAGAAAGAACAGACGAAAAAAAAAAGTTACTGAAGAAAGTATTTAATTGTATTCAATAAAATATTAGTTAACTTTTAATTAAACTCGGAAAGGACGTTCCGTCAGTGACGTCCTTGGTGGGCGGTATGTTCAAGATAGAAATACACTATGCCTAATATTATTTAATTTATCTTCATCATAAATAGATGGCGCTAGATGTATTTTACATCGCGCTATAAGAAAGTTTTTTTCAAAGTACTAAGTAAGTTTTGTAAATTACACTATCTGACCTGCAGTACATACTCGGTGGTTTTATTTAGAAGTCTCACAGTACCAATGCTACCGGGTAACTCCAAAAAATTACATACATTAAATATAAACATGATTCGAGTGTTCACTATTGACAGTATAATCAGAGAAATTATAGTATAATCATATGCTCAGCGTCAAGAAAACTCGAAAGAAAAAAAAAACAAAATCAATGACCATTATTTATCAAGCAATTATAACAATATTTAATTTATAGTACTGTTTCGATTGTTTAAAACTTTTAGACATTTTTGATTTTTAATTTATTGTTAAAGGGCTTAAATTACTTTGACAATATTAAAAATAAAATCATTTAGAAATAATATCATTATTCTGAATCAAATTTAATTATTTAATGCAATAAGTACAGCAATTAGGCTTTGAATTCTGTTAGCAGCGCCTCTTTTGAACAGACAACAAGAAACGAAAATGCTTATTAAAAAGAGTTTATAACTTTCTTTTCCTCCGTTTTCATTATAACAATTTAATTCTTCAAAGTGACTATTTAGTTTTGACTTTGGATATTTAAAGTAACGCTTCAACTCAAAGTAGCGACCTAAATGCTAAAACGATATAATATTTTTTCTTTAATTTATTGTTATTTTCAGTTCCTGTAATTGGTTAATTTTAATGAGCCAAATGGCCCACCTGACGGTACGGTCCTATTCACCTATAGACACCGGCACGGTATAAAATAACGTTTTGTACTTGTTACAGTGTAATACGTCTTCGACGATGCGTCACCGAAGAATAGGCCTTACTAATAAAGGATATTTTTTTGTTGAAATTTCTTTCGCTTCGCACAGTTTGATTATAAATAAAGCGAGCACGCAACGTCTTAGATTGCATTAACACTTTCATTCACATCGGTGAGAATATGAACAAGTGCAAGCGTAAAATCAATAAAAAAGGCCAACCTCTAAATATTCTATATTATACTTTAGTAATTTATAAAGTAACGAAAAAAAATTACTTCTGGTTCCAAAATACCACTTTTCCTTACAGTATCTTGAGGAAATTCACTTGGGAATATTCTTCTTAATTCCACGTCTTCGCTAAAACATATTTGTTGTTTTATGTGATCATGGAATAATAATGTAACAGAACACTATCTGTATGATATAAATACAATGCAATTGTAGATGAATTTTTATACTTTAATAAAACTTAAGCAGAATTTAATTGTCCGAATAAGTCCGAATAGCACAAAAAAATGACCATATATCATGGACTTAATAAATCGCTATAATAATTTCATGCATGAATATTCAAAAACTATGACAAAACCACTTACTAAGTATAAATTGCGCAATCAATATGCTTTACAAGACAATGTAGTATCTAAAACAATTTCAAAAACCTTAAATACTTATCATCAATATAAGTAAATATAGATGCAAGTTTAACGGGCACACAGAATTACTCACTAAATAAGTGAACAGGCAGAATTCTAATTTCAACATTACGTTGCTGTCAAACAGAACTTGCATAGTTTATTCAAAATTTCTAAAATATAAAACAGCTAAGTATTTTTTATTACGTAAGTGGCTATTTTGTTTTACGAACAGTAATTTTCTGATGTATTTCTTTTATATCGTAAAATGTTTTTTTTTTTATAATAATAAAAACGAACAATAAATTTTTAATATTTATTTTATATCTTAAACTATACGTCTATCGTTATATCTAATGTCGCCATCGTCTGCCTGCGGTTGGTAGCCGTCCGCGTCCGCTATGTAGCGCACGGAGTGATGACGTCCTTCAGGATCTATGAAACCATATACACCACGAACAACAAAGCCAACAACACCTTTCGCATTCGAAATTATACCCCCGTCTTCTCTTCTAAAAGTTCCATCTAGAGTTTCGAACCTAAAACGAAATGTTCATTAAATAATTTATCAAATGCTATCTTTTTAGCGCAAAACGTAATTAACCTTGAATTTTTATTATAAATTATTATATTATTATATAATATATTCCTCTTATAAATTGTTTAAAAAAAATATCTTTTAAACTTTATATGTAATATAAATCATATTTACTTGCAAAACTGGTTTAAAAGAAGATACATTTTATACAATCTTAGTCTATTTTAAATATAAAAAATAAGGTTATTTTATATTGATAACACTACAGGGTACTTGTGCTTTATTAAAGTAAAAGTTTCATTTTCAGCATTTGGCGTACATTTATCGAAAAAGGAAAAGATACTGAGAATTGAGGAAAAATATCCTTTTGTGAATTTAAGCCTGATTTTTGTGTACAAAAAGTAATAGTTCTTTAATTATTGCCATATTCTATTCAATATGGCGCCTCATAGTTTGGATAGTCTGCTTTCGTTCTGAAATAATGTTACATCAAAACATAATATCACGTAGACGTTAAATATGAAAGGAACCTAGGTGTTCTTGTACTATTAACAATTATTATTATTTTCTTATAGATTTTTTTTCGACTAATTATGAGCAAGTATAAAGATTTCATCGTTAAAAAAATATTTATTCTACTTTATTTAAAGTGTACTTCGAAAAATTCAAAATGACATCGTTTTAGCATCACATCAGTGTCAGAATGTCTGACTGTTTCGTGGTTTTGGATGTTACTTTAGGTTTTATCATTTTGAAAAAAACTTAAATACGTAGATATCGAAAAAAAAATACAGTTCTGATAAATAAAAAATGAAAATAATATCAATTTCATGGTTTAGTAAACGTCATCCCTACAATATCTCTTGGCTGTCATAACTCTCACGACAAACGTCAAACATTTTTAATTTTTATTATGTACCTAGATCAAAAATATTTGATATTATGAAAAGATGTTACTTTATTTTATTCCGGGGTTGTTTACCAGTTTTCCTAAAGGGAACATATTATGGCCGGAAACCCAAACAAAATTAAACATCTCCTTTAGACAAAAATAATAATAATATCATTTTTTAAATGCAGGACATGACATTCTGTTACGAAATATTAAAAACAAAAGCTTAAAGTTATGAGTGACATCTTTATGACAGAGACTTTCATTTTCAGATAACTTGACATGCTCACGACTGTAGACGACCTTATTTGTTATACCTAAGCCTTTTGACAATGGTTGAATGAACTAAAAATATTAAGCCATCTTTTCTCTAATGTTCAATTGCATATATGTAATTTATAGTATAAGATCACAAATGTGTGATAATACTTACTCAAAGCTATACGACCTTAGCCCATTATTATTATAAATATATTCCTTTACTTGTCTTTCAAGGGCGTTGGATTTAGAATTTATGTCGATTATCACATAGAAGATGACTGCGTATAGGCAGAAGCGCACACCTTTTACCTGTAACATACATATGTCAAGGCCAACTACTTATTATCTTCAAAAGATCATCATTTTGCTGGAATTCAAAGAGAGCAAAAAATATTTATCGAGTTAGTGGATTTCGTACACGGATGTAGATGGTATATAATAACGATCCGGAGTAGATGTGACTTATTTGAGGAGTCGTGATCTTTCATATAAGAGGAATATATGTAGGTTTTAATAAAGATGCACGAAGTTCTTGACTTATATTAGTTTCCGCATTTTTATCGTTAACAGGCACTTATCATAGAGCAACTAATAAGCTGTACACTAGTAGTAGCAGTATTCGCTGTTGCTTATTTGTTGTAGAAATATTTGATCTTAACTTTGCTTAAGCTTGTTACGTTGTATTTGAATGATAAATAAATGTAGAAACTTGTTTCAACTCACCATAATTTGAAAACGTTTTTTCGTACTGTGTGTCTAAGTAAACTGCGACGTTGGTCCAACTGCCCACACCTTATATCCAGTTCCTTAAGAATGTCAACTCTGGACTTCATTCCTTTACAAACAATGCGACGTCAAGGACAATATCATGTCATTGACATCTTAATAGATCAATTATGGACGTTATATAAGAAGTTTGTAAAAAAATAGAGATTAATTAAGCTCAATAAATTACTCAAATCGATTTATCGTAATATATTTGTATGTATTAAATTATTGAAATAATTAGCTTTTTTTGTTCCCTTGAGGATGTTATAATATGTAAATTATTAAAATTAATGCAGGTATACCTATCTGTTTATTAATATAATTTCTAAGCATATAAAGACTAATTCACCAATGATCTGCATGAAATATCTTAACGTTTTCTGTTAAGTCTCCATACAAAATATTATTTGAAAATGTATCTCAATGAGGTGAGATTTTGAATTGATTGACTTTTAAATGATTACATCTTATTTAAAATTTATTTTTGATATTTTTTCTGACTCAAAATCACCCTAAAATATAAAAAAAAACTTAAAACTATCTTTTATTAATATAAATTACGATAACAGAAATATGTCAATACAATATTATTTGTACAA
The DNA here is from genome assembly GCA_905147175.2 of Nymphalis urticae. Taxonomy (NCBI): domain Eukaryota; kingdom Metazoa; phylum Arthropoda; class Insecta; order Lepidoptera; family Nymphalidae; genus Nymphalis; species Nymphalis urticae. The sequence continues at coordinate 7,401,231 of LR989987.1, read as the reverse complement.
TATTATGTAGCGTCATAAGTATTTTGTATACAATTGTTATTACATGAACCAAATGATAACACTAAATCATAAAACATCGTATAAATAACATTAAAATATAAAATCAAATTTAGCAGCATATTGGTATATATTATATGGCTAAACAAAAACTTAAGTTATAAACCATGATAGATAGAAACTTATGTTTTTAAATCTATACAAACAAATAAAATTGAAGTGTCCATTTGTAATTTCAAAATAACTACGCCTCTTTTTATGTTAATATGAATATTTACGAGTAACCAAAACCACCATCTTTTTTTATATTAAACTACCGCTGCTAAATAATAAGTTAATTATTAGTAGCGTAAGTCGTAGAATTAAAATAGTACATGTTCTATTATGAGCATTACACAATATTTCATTGTCAATCAGATCTTCCTAATTGGTAAGAGTTATAGATTTGGACTACCTGATCATTTTGATTGATTGACTTTTAAATGATTACATCTTATTTAAAATTTATTTTTAATATTTTTTCTGACTAAAAATCACCCTAAAATATAAAAAAAACTATATACATCTGAACACGCTTTTGGCGATCCCGCAGGAGATCAAATTTATCATAGTCACTGTCTCTCGCATATATTTTCCACTTCTTATGAAATTTTAGTTTTTCATTAGTTATTTTTATTAAAGCCCTAGTATATTGATTCTAAGAGTCTCTTTAATAATATACTTTTTAAATGTCCTCGCCTTAACTCGAGAAACCAAACTTTATTTTTTGTACCCCTTTGTAACTGTGACTATTCAAAGAATATGTTCTTGTTACGTGCATGTAAAAGTTATAACAAACATTGTACAGAATTAGATATATTTAACTCAAAAATTAGCGAATTTAAATTTAGTTTACGTCATATAATTAAATTATAGCAGTTTCACTTGCATCTTGTGCTTTCTGTTTTTGTTTTTATTTTTAATATAATATGTCATTTGTTTGTATTAATTTTTAGTGGAAACTTGATTGATTTATGTTTTTCTTATATTTGTTTTTTTACTATTAAGTGTAATTATAATTGTTTGTTTCCCAAATAAATAAATAAATAAAAATAAAAATAAATTTTGCTCCATGAGATTGGCACATTGATATAGTAATACGAAATAAATGGTCCCGTACTTTTCATAAGGCTTTTTATTCTGCGCCTCTTTTCTCTTGGTGTATTATAGATTGCTACACTTTTTGTTCCCACACTCTCACTCTGAGAGTGCACATGTTCGTGGGCACACATTTGTAAACTATAATATTTTCCATACAGTTTGCTAGTCACCGTAGAGATTAATCGTCACCTATATACTTTGGCAATGTAAGAAATATTTGTCACCATACAAAAAATACGGCTTGTGTGCCGCCGGTCAATTAACACATACACAATAGTGTAAAAAATAATTGTATATTCGTTAAATATACGACATTATGTAATTTACAGTACGAAAAATAAAATAATCCAAACGTTTTATCATGTTATATTTGAGTTATACATACAATTATTTCATTTCTAAGATATAGCTATTATGATAAGAACAGTGCCAAAATTACGCAAATGTCTATACGGTAATATTTATAATGTACATAAATATTTGTAAAAAAAATACAAATGTATAAAAGTCCTGTACTTTATTAGGAATAAGCAATTAGTAATGTAAATAAGTATTTAAAAAATATATATGTACAACATTCATCAGCCTAGAAGAGATGCGTGAACGAGTGGTGAACTCTGTAAAATAAAAAAATAAAAAATATAAGCCATTGATTATATTACTTATAACATTATGTTTATGCTCTACTAGTAGAGGGGATCGTGCCTAGCCAGGTACCATACAGGAATTATTTTACTGCCAATATTGTATTGTCTATGATCATTTGTTAAGTTTTTTTCTGTCGATTCCATCTCCACTTCGTCATCAAATATATTTTATATCAAATATATAATTAAATGCAAATTAGAATTAAGTCATATCTTACGTATCGTTCTATTGCTGGAACATTTAATATGTTATATCCCTTCTCATCAGCAACATAGGTCACAGTTACTAATTTGCCCTCTGAATCATAAAAAGAATATGAGCCTTTTACGTCGATATGTTCGTTCGGGAGGCCCACATCGACTAGTGTGCCAGTTTCCTGTCGCCTCATTCCGTTTGATGTTTTAAATCTATAATTTTGTAAATATTTGCATTACATTTCTTTCTTTCATTTGTTGTTGTCACAGAATATATGTAAATGTAATATCAACCTAACTCAATTATAATAATCTAAATAAATCAACATGTTATTTCCATAACATTTACAACTAAAATACCTTATTATGTTTACAAATTTACATAATACTTTAATGTACCAAAAGATATATTTTGAGTACCTAACAAGATAAGATAGAACAAGGCATAGACAATAAAGTAGTGCTCGTAAATTAAAGTTACTTGTAGGTTTTTTTCTCTATTAGTAAATCTGTGGTTAATCGAAGAATAAACATTTTTTATATTTTTTTTTATTATTTATACTAGGTCATATATATATAAATCGATAAAATAAAACACAAAAAAGTTAACTATACCTGTAGTTGTAGTTGCCCCTTCCATCGTTTGTGTATTCGTAGCTTAATATTGAAGCTTCTTCGTCCGTTGTTAACGGTGCACAATTCGTGATTACAATTACAGTAAAAATCACAAGTACGTAGCGCAACTAAAACAAAACATAAAACATTTTGAGTTAAACAATACATTGAAGTCAAATAACTCTCAAACTCAACTTACGTTTAGAGAAATATTTTTGAAATAAATCATTTTATTTTATAAAACTATTTATATTTTAACACAACTAAGCTTAATGAAGATTCGTGATGCGGATGATAAAAATTTTACCTCGCGACGTTTATATCAAATTTTGTATAAAAAATAATACAAAAAATATTCGCATCGAATTTATGCATGCAATTAAAATGTATTCTTCAGCGAATTATATTTTTGCGAATATATAATCGTATTAACATTTTTATGACCATGAGACTAGAATATATTTAATTATATATTACCTGTTTTTCTATATCCTTAACACGAAAACCGCCAAAATATATCTTTGAAATTTATTACAGAAAGTGGAATAATATGCCTACTAACCCAACAGGTTATAAATAACGAATATTTATGAGCCTTTTACAAACACATGTTTGTTCGGGAGACCAACAGTGACTAGTGTGACCAACTCCATTCGTATTATTTCATTTGATGTTTTAAATCTAAAATTTTCTTCGAATATTGACGTGAAATATATTATTTATAAACTTTGACCTAGCATTAGTGTAAATCGTTAACGTAATGATTACAAAATATGTATATTATTACTTAATTTGTTCTTTAAAATTATTCAAATAGCATTTATTGGAGTGAATTATTTTTAACGGTTTGCTTGTTAGCTTTTACTTATGCACAAAGGCAAATTATTTCCATATGTCACATAGATTGGAGAAACAACGTAGTGCCTTTATGATATAATGATATGAAAAATTAAATTACGGCCGTTTTTTCACTATTATTATATGCTGGACTTAGACGGAGAAAAACCATTTTTTTTTTGTTTCCATCCGCTAAAAAAGGTTTAACTATTGGAATTGAAATCTGCAATCCACTCAGATTGCAGATAGGATCAAAATATTCGTATACACAGGTATAACATAATATATTTTGATTTGATATAATGAGAAGAATTGAGGGAAAAGTAAACTACTACTCTGTAGTAGTTTATATCTGTGTATTCAAAATTAAATATTGTAGCATCGTTGTACTTCAGTAACGGTGCACAATGAGTGATTAAAATAATTATAGCAGAAAGAGCAAGTACGTTGTGTAACTAAAACGAAATAAATTTAGTAAAATACAGCAATTGTGGTACACAGAACTTAACATTCAATCTTACTTTTAGAAACATATTTTAAATTTAATATGTATTTGTAATACAACGAATACACAACTAAGCTTAATGAAGATTCGCAACGAAGGTCACCTTGAGGTGTTTTTAAACAACCCAATTTTTTATATGATAATTAAAAAATCATTTATATTCTAGGTTTAATTTTGAATTTATGAAAATATATTTTTTTAAATTATTAAATCTGTAGGACATTTGCACACATGACACTAAGATTATTGTTTTCATTTTAGTATATGTCTTTCTGTAAATCTAATATATAAAAATCTCGTGTCACGGTGTTTGTTGCCAAACTCCTCCGAAACGGCTTGACCAATTTTTAAATTTGTTATGTATATTTGGGAAGTATGAGAATAGGTCGTAAAGTATATTTCATACCGCTAGCTGATAAGGGTGTCACTATCCAGAATTATTTTTTCTATTTTTTAGACCTTTTTTTTTTAATTTGTATTTCATTTTGATTTAGCATAAAAAAAAATATGTATAACCCAAAATTTTCACCCTCTTCACCCATCATCCTATTTTGTAATCACATTTTAGTATTTTTGTATGAACAATATCAAAATAATTACTTAAAGTGAACCTCATCAAACATCAAATACATTATCGGTATACCGTTTTTATCAGTATATAGAACAATTGGGTCTATTTGTGTGCGTGTGTTACAGTGAAAAAGTTCAGCAAGACGCATGGGGGCCAATTTGAGTCGTCGAACTAATAAAGCATCAAGCATGCGTAATAATAGAATAGAAAGAACAGACGAAAAAATACGTTACTGAAGAAAGTATTTAACTGTATTCAATAAAATATTAGTTAACTTTTAATTAAACTCGGAAAGGACGTTCCGTCAGTGACGTCCTTGGTAGGCGGTATGTTCAAGATAGAAATACACTATGCCTAATATTATTTAATTTATCTTCATCATAAATAGATGGCGTTAGATGTATTTTACATCGCGCTATAAGAAAGTTTTTTTCAAAGTACTAAGTAAGTTTTGTAAATTACACTTTCTGACCTGCAGTACATACTCGGTGGTTTTATTTAGAAGTCTCACAGTACCAATGCTACCGGGTAACTCCAAAAAATTACATACATTAAATATAAACATGATTCGAGTGTTCACTATTGACAGTATAATCAGAGAAATTATAGTATAATCATATGCTCAGCGTCAAGAAAACTCGAAAGAAAAAAAAAACAAAATCAATGACCATTATTTATCAAGCAATTATAACAATATTTAATTTATAGTACTGTTTCGATTGTTTAAAACTTTTAGACATTTTTGATTTTTAATTTATTGTTAAAGGGCTTTAATTACTTTGACAATATTAAAAATAAAATCATTTAGAAATAATATCATTATTCTGAATCAAATTTAATTATTTAATGCAATAAGTACAGCAATTAGGCTTTGAATTCTGTTAGCAGCGCCTCTTTTGAAAAGACAACAAGAAACGAAAATGCTTATTAAAAAGAGTTTATAACTTTCTTTTCCTCCGTTTTCATTATAACAATTTAATTCTTCAAAGTGACTATTTAGTTTTGACTTTGGATATTTAAAGTAACGCTTCAACTCAAAGTAGCGACCTAAATGCTAAAAAGATATAATATTTTTTCTTTAATTTATTGTTATTTTCAGTTCCTGTAATTGGTTAATTTTAATGAGCCAAATGGCCCACCTAACGGTACGGTCCTATTCACCTATAGACACCGGCACGGTATAAAATAACTTTTTGTACTTGTTACAGTGTAATACGTCTTCGACGATGCGTCACCGAAAAATAGACCTTACTAATAAAGGATATTTTTTTGTTGAAATTTCTTTCGCTTCGCACAGTTTTATTATAAATAAAGCGAGCACGCACCGTCTTAGATTGCACCAACACTTTCATTCACATCGGTGAGAATATGGTCAAGTGCAAAAGTCAATAAAAAAGACCAACCTCTTAATATTCTATATTATACTTTTTATTATTCAGCCTTTTGCCGTCCACTGCTGGACGAAAGCCTCCCCCATAGAACGCCAACCATCCCGATCTTGGGCAGTCCGCATCCATCCCGTGCCCGCCACCTTCTTCAAATCGTCGGTCCATCTTGTCACAGGGCGCCCTACACTACGTTTGCCTAAGCGCGGTCTCCACTCTAACACGTGTCGGCTCCATCGGCCATCAATGCGTCTGGAGACATGACCAGCCCACTTCCACTTCAGCGAGCTAATTCTCTCTTCTAATATTATACTTTAGTACTTTATAAAGTAACGAAAAAAAATTACTTCTTGTTCCAAAACACCACTTTTCCTTACAGTATCTTGAGGAAATTCACATGGGAATATTCTTCTTAATTCCACGTCTTCGCTAAAACATATTTATTGTTTTATGTGATCATGGAATAATAATGTTACAGGACGCTATCTGTATGATATATATGATATATAAAAAAATGACCATATATCATGGACTTAATAAATCGCTATAATAATTTCATGCATGAATATTCATAAACTATGACAAAACAACTTACTAAGTATAAATTGCGCAATCAATATGCTTTACAAGACAATGTAGTATCTAAAACAATTTCAAAAACCTTAAATACTTATCATCAATATAAGTAAATATAGATGCAAGTTTAACGGGCACACAGAATTCTAATTTCAACATTACGTTGCTGTCAAACAGAACTTGCATAGTTTATTAAAAATTTCAAAAGATATAAAACAGCTAGGTATTATTTATTGCGTAAATGGTTATTTTGTTTTACGAACAGTAATTTTTGATTTATTGCTTTTATATCGTAAATTGTTTTTTATAATAATAAAAAAACCAATAAATATTTTAATATTTATTTTATACCTTAAACTATACGTCTATCGTTATATCTAATGTCGCCATCGTCTGCCTGCGGTTGGTAGCCGTCCGCGTCCGCTATGTAGCGCACGGAGTGATGACGTCCTTCAGGATCTATGAAACCATATACACCACGAACAACAAAGCCAACAACACCTTTCGCATTCGAAATTATACCACCGTCTTCTCTTCTAAAAGTTCCATCTAGAGTTTCGAACCTAAAACGAAATGTTCATTAAATAATTTATCAAATACCACCTTTTTGGCACATAACGTGATTAACCTTGAATTTTTATTTTAAAATTATTATATTCCTCTCATAAATTATCTTTTAAACTATATATGTAATATAAATCTTATTTACTTACGACGTAGACGATCTTATTTGTTATACCTAAGTCTTTTGACAATGGTTGAATAAACTAAAAATATTAAGCCATCTTTTCTCTAATGTTCAATTACATATGTATAATATCTCAAATATGTGATAATACTTACTCAAAGCTATACGACCCTAGCCCATTATTATTATAAATATATTCCTTTACTTGTCTTTCAAGGGCGTTGGATTTAGAATTTTTGTCGATTATCACATAGAAGATGACTGCGAATAGGCAGAAGCGCACACCTTTTACCTGTAACATATGTCAAGGCCAACTACTTATTATCTTCAAAAGATCATCATTTTGTTGGAATTCAAAGAAAGCAAAAAATATTTATCGAGTTAGTGGATTTCGTACACGGATGTAGATGGTATATAATAACGATCCGGAGTAGACGTGACTTATTTGAGGAGTCGTGATCTTTCATATAAGAGGAATATATGTAGGTTTTAATAAAGATGCACGAAGTTCTTGACTTATATTAGTTTCCGCATTTTTATCGTTAACAGGCACTTATCATAGAGCAACTAATAAGCTGTACACTAGTAGTAGCAGTATTCGCTGTTGCTTATTTGTTGTAGAAATATTTGATCTTAACTTTGCTTAAGCTTGTTACGTTGTCTTTGAATGATAAATAAATGTAGAAACTTGTTTCAACTCACCATAATTTGAAAACGTTTTTTCGTACTGTGTGTCTAAGTAAACTGCGACGTTGGTCCAACTGCCCACACCTTATATCCAGTTCCTTAAGAATGTCAACTCTGGACTTCATTCCTTTACAAACAATGCGACGTCAAGGACAATATCATGTCATTGACATCTTAATAGATCAATTATAGACGTTATGTAAGAAGTTTGTAAAAAAATAGAGATGAATTAAGCTCAATAAATTACTCGAATCGATTTATCGTAATATATTGTTGTATGTATTAAATTATTGAAATAATTAGCTTTTTTGTTCCCTTGAGGATGTTATAATATATAAATTATTAAAATTAATGTAAGTATACCTATCTGTTTATTAATATAATTTCTAAGTATATAAAGACTAATTCACCTTGATCTGCATGAAATATCTAAACGTTTTCTGTCAAGTCCCCATACAAAAAATTATTTTGAAAGATTATCTCAAAGAGGTGAGATTTTAAATTGATTGACTTTTAAATGATTACATCTTATTTTAAATTTATTTTTAATATTTTTCCTGACTTAAAATGACCCTTATAAATTAAAAGAAACTGAAAACTATGTATTATTGATATAAATAAAGATAAAAGAAATAAGTCACTTACTACAAATAATAATTGTCATAAGAATTTTGTATACAATTGTTATTACATGAACCAAATGATAACACTAAATCATAAAGCAACTTATAAATAACATCAAAATATATAATTAAATATAGCACCATATTGGTATATATATTATATGACTTAACAAAAATTTAAGTTATAACCCATGTTATATACTTATTATAGTTTATATTTAAATCTATACAATGAAATAAAATTGAAGTGTCTGTCTGTAATTTCGAAATAACTATGCTTTATTTTTTATGTTAATATAGGTATTTGCGAGTTACCATCTATTTTTATTTTAAACTCGGTAGTTTAGATTATTATTAAAATTATTATGTAGCAGACCGCTGCTAAATATATATATATATATATATTAAATATTTTTTTATATATACGGTCTGCTACATATTAATTTTAATAATATATATCATATATATATATATATATATATATATATATATACACTAAACTGAATTCATAGCTGGTGAAATAGATAGTGGTATAATACATTGCTACACTCTCTGTTCCTACACTCTCACGCTGAGAGTGCACATGCACGTGGGCACACATTTGTACACTATAATATTTTTCATACCGTAGAGATTAATCGTCACCTATATACTTTGGCAATGTAAGAAATATTTATAAGACGGATGGTGACAAAAAAAGACGGCTTGTGTGACGCCGGTCAATTAACACATACACAATAGTGTAAAAGAAAAAAGTATATTCGTAAAATGTAACGAAATTATGCAATTTTGTAAACAAAATTTAAAGTACGAAAAATAAAAGAATTCAAAATTTATTATCATGTTTTATTCGAGTTTTATATATATAACTCGTCCTCCAGACCGATGGCGTGCTTTCCGAGGCACGGGATGTATATAAAAAAATATATGTACAACATTCATCAACCTAGAAGAGATGCGAGAACGGCTGGTGAAGTCTGCAAATTAAAAAAAATAAATATAAGCTATTGATTATATTAGTTATAACATTATGTTTATGCTCTACTAGTGGAGGGGATCGTGCCTAGCCAGGTACCATACAGGAATTATTTTACTGCCAATATTGTATTGTCTATGATCATTTGTTAAGTTTTTTGCTGTCGATTCCATCGCCACTTCAATTTTTAATTACAATTAATTCATATCTTACGTATGTATATTTTTGTGGAACAGTTAATATGTTATATCCCTTCTCATCAGCAACATAGGTCACAGTTACTAATTTGCCCTCTGAATCATAAAAAGAATATGAGCCTTTTACGTCGATATGTTCGTTCGGGAGGCCCACATCGACTAGTGTGCCAGTTTCCTGTCGCGTCATTCCATTTGATGTTTCAAATCTATAATTTTGTAAATATTTGCATTACATTTCTTTCTTTCATTTGTTGTTGTCACAGAATATATGTAAATGTAATATCGACCTAACTGAATTATAATAATCTAAATAAATCAACATGTTATTTCCATAACATTTACAACTAAAATACCTTATTATGTTTATAAATTTACATAATACTTTAATGTACCAAAAGATATATTTTGAGTACCTAACAAGATAAGATAGAACAAGACATAGACAATAAAGTAGTGCTCGTAAATTAAAGTTACTTGTAGGTTTTTTTCTCTATTAGTAAATCTGTGGTTAATCGAAGAATAAACATTTTTTATATTTTTTTTATTATTTATACTAGGTCATATATATATAAATCGATAAAATAAAACACAAAAAAGTTAACTATACCTGTAGTTGTAGTTGCCCCTTCCATCGTTTGTGTATTCGTAGCTTAATATTGAAGCTTCTTCGTCCGTTGTTAACGGTGCACAATGAGTGATTACAATTACAGTAAAAATCACAAGTACGTAGCGCAACTAAAACAAAACATAAAACATTTTAAGTAAAACAATACATTGAGATACAAATAACACTCAAACTTAACTTACGTTTAGGGAGATATTTTTGAAATAAATCATTTTATTTTTTTAATAAAACGAATACACGACTAAGCTTAATGAAGTTTCGTGATGCGGATGATAAAAATTTTACCTCACGATGTTTATATCAAAATCAATTTTGTATAAAAAATAATTTATATTTGCATCGAATCTATACATATAGATATATATCATACTATACATTAAAATGTAATCTTCTGCGAATTATATTTTTGCGAATATATAATCGTATCAACATTTTTATGATTTTATGATGAGACTAGAATATATTTCGTTATATATTACCTGTTTTCTATACCCTTAACACGAAAGCCGCCAAAATATATCTTTGAATTTAATTACAGAAAGTGGAATAATATGCAAAGTAACCCAGCAGCCTATAAATAACGAGTAATTATGAGCCTTTTACAAATACATGTTCGTTCGGGAGACCAACATTGACTAGTGTGCCTAACGCCATTCGTATTATTTCAGTTTATGTTTTAAATCTAAAATATTTATAATTATTAGCATTACATTCCTTTTCTTCGAATATTGACGTGAAATATATTATCTATAAACTTTGGCCTAGCACAAGTGTAATTGTGAAAGTAATTATTACAAAATATGTATATAATTACTTAATTTGTTCTTTAAAATTATACAAATAGCATTTATTGGAGTAAATTACTTTTAACGGTTTGCTTGTTAGCTTTTACTTATGCTCAAAGGCAAATTATTTCCATATGCTACATAGATTGGAGAAACAACGTAGTGCCTTTATGATATATTGATATGAAAAATTAAATCACGGCCGTTTTTTCACCATTATTATATGCTGGGCTTAGACGGAGAAAAACCATTTTTTTTTGTTTCCATCCGCTAAAAAAGGTTAAATTATTGGAATTTGAGTGGATTGCAGATAAGATCAAAATATACACAGTTATAACATATTTTGATTTTATATATTTGATATAGTGAGAAGAAATGAGGGATCTATATATATTCTACTTTATATCTGTGTATTCATAATTAAATATTGTAGCATCGTTGTACTTCTTCAGTAACGGTGCACAATGAGTGATTAAAATAATTATAGTAGAAAGAGCAAGTACGTTGTGTAACTAAAACGAAATAAATTTAGTAAAATACAGCAATTGTGGTACACAGAACTTAACATTCAATCTTACTTTTAGAAACATATTTTAAATTTAATATGTATTTGTAATACAACGGATACACAACTAAGCTTAATGAAGATTCGCAACGAAGGTCACCTTGAGGTGTTTTTAAACAAACCAATTTTTAAAATGATAATTAAAAAATCATATATCTTCTAGTTTTATCTTCGAATTTATGAAAATATATTTTTTTAAATTATTTAATATGTAGGACATTTCCACACATGACACTAAGATTATTGTTTTCATTTTAGTATATGTCTTTCTGTAAATCTAATATATAAAAATCTCCTGTCACGGTGTTTGTTGCCAAACTCCTCCGAAACGGTTTAAGCATTTTTTATGAAATTTGTTATGTATATTTGGGAAGTATGAGAATAGGTCTTAAAGTTTATTTCATACCGCTAGCTGATAAGGGTGTCACTCCAGAATATTTTCTTTCCATTTTTTAGACATTTTTTTTATTTGTATTTTATTTTGATTTAGCATCAAAAAATATATATAACCCCAAATTTTCACCCTCCTCACCCATCATCCCATTTTGTATTCACGATTTTAGTATTTTCTACCACTTGGTTCTTCGGATCACAGCCTCATATCTACCAAAGTGCCACAGGCCAAGCTGCCGCCACCAGCGGTATGCAAACGTCGCGTTTGGCACTACAAGTCAGCAGATTGGGACGGTATGCGCGATTACTATGCGTCAGTCCCTTGGAAGGAACGTTGCTTCAGTGGGAATGACCCGACAGCTAGTGCCGCTGTTGTTGCTGGCGAGATCATGTTGGGAATGAAATACTACATTCCTAGCTCAAATCTCGACAGTAGGGGTGCGCGTAACCGTTGGTTCACTCGCGAATGTGCCGACGCTGTATCATCTAAGCAGGCGGCATATCGCGAGTGGATCAATGGCTGCATTAGCGGGGCATCTAACATTGACTCACTGAAAGCAATCTACAATAAAAACTCCAAGTCCTGTAGGAAGGCTTACACGGGAGCGGATGCACAGCGCATTGTACAGATTGATCATGACCTTATTTCACATCCTAGGGGCTCCCGTAGCTTCTGGCGTCTGGCCAAGTCTGTGCAAAACAATTTCTGCCAACCTTCGCTGCCACCGCTCAGAAGTCCGGACGGATCGCTAGCTCACAGTCCGCAGGAGAAAGCTGATCTCCTGGCTAAACTCTTTGCCGACAACTCCGTCATCGATGATTGTAGTGCTCTGCCACCAGTAATACCTTCTTGGGGCCACACGATGCCTGACATCAAAATCAGGCAGCGTGATGTGCGTGCGGAGCTGCAATCACTTGATGTACGGAAAGCTAGCGGTCCCGATGGAATACCAGCCATAGTGCTGAAGAAGTGCGTGGCGGAGCTGTCTCCCGTGTTAACGCGCCTGTTCCAACTTTCTCTTTCTTCGGGATGTGTGCCGGAGGCTTGGAGAAGAGCTAATGTGCAAGCGGTTCCCAAAAAAGGGGATCGGTCTGACCCGGCAAATTATCGGCCAATAGCTATTACCTCAGTACTTTGTAAGGTGATGGAACGGATTCTTAACAACCAACTGATCCATTACCTAGAAGATCACTGTTTAATTAATGATCGTCAGTACGGATTTCGACCAAAACGGTCTACAGGTGATCTTCTAGCGTACGTAACACACCTCTGGGGTGAAGCTATCGACAAGCATGGGGAATCGTTGGTTGTCAGCCTCGATATCTCCAAGGCTTTCGACAGGGTCTGGCACAGAAGTCTTCTCTCCAAGCTGCCGGCATATGGTCTGCCTGTTCAGCTTTGCACCTGGATTGCCAGCTTCCTACACAAGCGCAGCCTTCGTGTTTTAGTTGATGGTTGCGCTTCACAATTCTATGTAGTGAATGCTGGGGTCCCCCAGGGATCTGTGCTATCTCCCACTCTGTTTCTTTTGCATATCAATGATATGCTCTCTCTCGGGAACATTCATTGCTATGCAGACGATAGTACAGTGCATGGTGGATACCACGGACGCGCAGTGGCTGGGCGAGCGGAAATTAAGGAGAGACGGGAGGATCTTGTCATTGAACTCAATAGGACGTTAGAGATTATCGTCAAATGGGGCTCAGATAATCTTGTTGAGTTCAATGCCAAGAAAACACAGGTATGCGCTCTCACAGCAAAAAAGTCACCATTTTCCCCTCTTCCCTCCCTCTGTGGCACTCCGCTGGTGATACAAAGCAAAATCGCCATGCTGGGGATGGACGTTCGCTGCGACCTTAGTCCAAGGGATTACATCGAGGCTGTGATAAAAACAGCTTCACGGAAACTCGGAGTTCTGAACAAGGTGCGGCGTTTTTTCACGCCACAACAACTGTGCCTGCTGTACAAAACACAGGTACGGTCTTGCGTTGAATATTGCTCGCACCTTTGGGATGGCTCCGCTAAGTACCTACTTGAGGCCTTGGATCGGTTGCAGCGACGTGCGGTCCGCATTATTGGCGACGTAAAGGTCACTAACACCCTCGAGCCTTTACAATTGCGTCGAGAGATAGCAGCGCTGAGCGCTTTCTATCGACTGTATCACGGCGAGTGTTCCGAGGAATTATTCTCCCTAATTCCTACTTCCCCCTTCCTTCACAAGTCTACGCGTGCTGGCTCTCGATGTCACCGACTATCAGTGACATCAATTCCATCGCGCACAAAGAAATTTGGCAACTCCTTTCTTTGTCGCACTTCAAAAAAATGGAATTCCTTACCAGCTCACGTATTCCCCTCCTCTTACGACCCGGGTTCCTTCAAACGAGGCGTGAAGAGGCATCTTGCGGGAAGGCAAGGCGAGGGCGGCTAGTGCAGAACCTTCTTCCCGACTGTACTGGCCGTCCTCGCGTTTGGACTCTACTACCACTTAACATCAGGTGGAGTGGAGTCATTTGCCCTCCCGGCAAATATAAAAAAAAAAAAAAATTGTATGAACCGTACCGTAACCGTAACAGCCTGTGAATGTCCCACTGCTGGGCTAAAGGCCTCCTCTCCTCTTTTGGAGGAGAAGGTTGTATGAACAATATCAAAATAATTACTTAAAGTGAACCTCATCGAACTTTCGTCTACGTCATACACGAGAAGCGTCGCGTCATTTTGACATTTAAAAATTTGCAAACTATTTAACGATTTATTTAATTGATAAGAAATATAAACGTGTTTTAAGAAAAGACAGGTAAAATACTAAAAGGTCAAATACATTATCGGTATACCGTTTTTATCAGTAAATACAACAATTGGGTCTATTTGTGTGCGTGTGTTATAGTGAAAAAGGCCAGCACGACGCAAGGGGGCCCATTTGAGCAGTCGAACTAATAAAGCATCACGCATGCGTAATAATAGAGTAGAAAGAACAGACGAACAAATACGTTACTGAAGAAAGTATTTCATTGTATTCAACAAAATATTAGTTAACATTTAATTAATCTCGGAAAGGACGTTCCTTCAGTAACGTCCTTGTTGGGCGGTATGTTCAAGATAGAAATACACTATTGTAAGAAATTACAATGTACCCACATTTTAATTTATAAAATAAAGGTATAAAAGGAGTCTCTAATGTATCTCGAGATCAGTTTGTCGTTACTCTGCCTGAAGGCAACAATCGTGATATTCATAATCGCGATTTAGTTGAGAAGGAAAACTGTGTTATAATTGTATTGTGATTCAATAGTAATTTAAAAGTATGATTGATATGTGAAGTGATGTAAAATAAAATTGTGACAGAAAATTGGTGTTTTCAAATTATAATCGCCACCCTCGGAAGAAATTATTTTCTTACAAATAACAGAAGTGGGATAACACTGAGTCAAGATGACCGGTGCTACACTTGCGCCTAAGGAAACAGGGAGTCGGCTATCTAAGAATCGGACACCAGCTGAAGTTTTATTCGGTGTCAAAATGGTCTGATACTTTTATATTGTAATTAATGTATGAGTTCTTTACAATAATAACATTTCAATTTTTAACATTTTCATATGTCCGGGGACTTATTACGGGCAGATTGCCGGGTGCGGGCAGATTGCCTGGCGGCGGGCAGATTGCCTGGCGGCGGGCAGATTCACTGGCGGCGGGCAGATTGCCCTGGTCGCGGTCAGATTGCCCTGGCCGCGGGCAGATTGCCCTGGGCGCGGGCAGATTGCCTTAGTCGCGGGCAGATTGCCTTAGTCGCGGGCAGATTGCCTTAGTCGCGGGCAGATTGCCTTTGGAGATTGCGGGCAAATTGCGGGCTGAGCGCCGTGGTCGCGGGCTGAGCGCCGTGGTCGCGGGCTGAGCGCCGTGGTCGCGGGCTGAGCGCCGTCGTCGCGGGCTGAGCGCCGTCGTCGCGGGCTGATCGCCGTCGTCGCGGGCTGATCACCGTGGTCGCGGGCAGATCGCCGTGGTTGCCGGCGGATTGCATGTACATCTGCAGATTGCTTCGATCGCGAGAACATTATTCTGAAACTCTTTTTTTTGAGAAAAACACGAGGTCGTGTTTATTTGCAGGACGGCCGAACTGTAACAAATTACAATGTACCCACATTTTAATTTATAAAATAAAGGTATAAAAAGAGTCTCTAATGTATCTCGAGATCAGTTTGTCGTTACTCTGCCCGAAGGCAACAATCGTGATATTCATAATCGCGATTTAGTTGAGAAGGAAAACTGTGTTATAATTGTATTGTGATTCAATAGTAATTTAAAAGTATGATTGATATGTGAAGTGATGTAAAATAAAATTGTGACAGAAAATTGGTGTTTTCAAATTATAATCGCCACCCTCGGAAGAAATTATTTCTTACACTATGCCTAATATTATTTAGTTTATCTTCATCATAAATAGATAGCGTTAGATTTATTTTACATCGCGCTATAAGAATTTTTTTTTCAAAGTACTAAGTAAGTTTTGTAAATTCAGAATGAGAGAGAACGATTACACTATCTGACCAGCAGTACATACTTGGTGGTTTTTTTGAAGCCTCACAGTACCAATACTACCAGTATAGGTAGCCCCAATCAATTACATACATTCGATATAAACATGATTCGAGAGCCTACTGTTGACAGTATAATCAGAGAAATGATAGTATAATCATATGCTCAGCGTCAAGAAAACTCGAAAGAAAAAAAAAGAAAATCAATGACAATTATTTATCAAGCAATTATAACAATATTTAATTAATAGTAGACTCTGTTTTGATTGTTTGAAACTTTTAAAGATATTTTTGATGTTTAATCATGAATCGGGAACCATCGAGCGCTAATTGTGTTGGCTAAACAGGCGGACTGACAAAAAATATCGTAAACTCAATTGCTCTTAGAAATTAATTAACTACTTTAGGATAAAAATATATTGCTTTTTTCACTTTACATTTAACTTTTAATCAAACAATGAATATGTACATTATATTAATACTATACTTTGAATTGAGAAAATGAATGGTTGGTGTTTTTTTGTTTTTATCGGCGGTTATCGTCTACAGTGCTCCTTTCCTTTTTCTGTCATAGATCCCATCCCCAAACACTACCATACATTCGTTACTTTTTATTTAACAACCAAAATATTCCGTAGATATCATTTACATGGCGGTTTTTGTTAGTTAACAAAGTTTGCCGGGTCAGCTAGTAATTAATAAATATATCATATATCTTGGGTTAAATAGTTTTTTTAGTTGTTTTTGTGTTTAGATATTGTATTTTATTCAGATAATCCCAATTGCATCCATAAATTAGCAATTTCGTAAATAAAAGAGTGTATATATTTATATCTACATATAACAAGCCGGTGGGCGTGGTTGGTAGGACACTTGGATATATACATATATCAGTTGTCTGGTTTCCATAGTACAAGCTCTGCTTAGTTTGGGATCAGATGGCCGTGTGTGGGATCAAATGTCGCAGGATATTATAAAAATAAATACTTATAACGACATAATCCTTATGTTAATCATATATAGATATGATCATTACCATAAATTTGGGATTACGTCATTATTAGGATGAAACTTTGAAGCACGACAAAGCATAGTGTTTTAAATTCACTAAGATTATTATCTATTTTACCGCACCGCAAACAATCTGTGAGGTAACCTCATAAGATGTCTAACTCCAAACCAATATGGCGTAATGGTATACCTTATTTTTTAATCATAAGATATTTTTAGATGTTATCATGCCGTTAAAATTTACAAATATTGCCCAGCATTAAGAAATTAACAGGATAAGTTGTAAGAGCACCTTAAGGTATGAATTTTATTTTGTCAATTTTAGCACTTATTAATTTAATACCTGTACCGAGGTTAAACCAAACATAGTATTTTTAAGTTAAGTGCTGGGTTTTGCACATTTTTTAATTATTTAAATACAAATGAATTAAAAGATTAAGTACTGTGTTACTTGCCGGTTTTGTATTTTTCTTTAAATATTACGTTTTGAAATATATATTTAATTAATTTTTGTGTTTGGCGATTTAGAATTGCCTGAAAAAAAGTGATAAAAATCCTACTCAGATAAATATTTCGATTTCATACCTTTTCACTTGTTACACTTGATGTTGCCTTTCACATCCTTTAGTTATTTATTAGTTGTTTATTTCGCCTCGCTGTCTCTAGGGAGCGGCGCATAATCAATTCCTATTAGTATGATTAAACAAGCGCATATTTCATCTTAAATAAATAAAAAATGTAACAGCCTGATGCTAAGACTTCCTTCTATTTTGAAAGGAATCTGAGTTTTTTTTTCACAACACTACTGCAATCCTATGAAGATTGGTGGATACACACTTTGTACAAATTCATCATCATTATTCATTATGTTCAACAAAATAATTAATAAATTCTGCTATAATTTCAACCTTAGTTAGTTTTTATATAAATGTTATAGTTTGTGCAATAACGAATGAACAATAAAGCTAGATGAATGCCCGTGATGCTGAATGAATGTGGTCATATTAAGATAACCTTCATATTTTTTTTCTTAACTATATTAGTTCTTATGCCACATATATTATATATATATATGTATATATATATATATATATATATATATTTTTTTTTTTTTTATTTTTTTTCAGCCTTTTGCCGTCCACTGCTGGACGAAAGCCTCTCCCATAGAACGCCAACCATCCCGATCTTGGGCAGTCCGCATCCATCCCGTACCTGCCACCTTTTTTAAATCGTCGGTCCATCTTGTCACAGGGCGTCCTACACTACGTTTGCCTAAGCGTGGTCTCCACTCTAACACGTGTCGGCTCCATCGGCCATCAATGCGCCTGGAGACATGACCAGCCCACTTCCACTTCAGCGAGCTAATTCTACGCACGATGTCAGAGACTTTAGTTCTCTGGCGAATGTCCTCATTTCGGATCTATCGCCCAGAGAAACCCCAAGCATCGCGCGTTCCATCGCTCGCTGAGCGACCTTAAATTTGTGGACCAGTCCTATGGTGAGTTGGACACTCGTTTCGGCACCGTAAGTCATTACAGGTAGGACGCACTGATTAAAGACTGGTCTTAAGCGACTGTGGGATCGACGATTCAAAAATATGACGCAATTTCCCGAATGCCGCCCAGCCCAAACGTATTCTTCTTTTAGCCTCCTTCTCAAAGTTGTGCCGGCCAAGTTGTATAGTTTGGCCCAGGTATATATATATTCCTGCACAACTTCAAGTGGAGAGCCATTTACGACCACTGGTCCCGGGGATACATGTTGGTTTGACATGATTTTGGTCTTTTCAATGTTCATCCCGAGACCTACTCGTCTTGAAGAATCGCTCAGGCTGTTTAGCATCTCTTCCAAATCCTGCAGAGTCTCCGCCATGATGACAATGTCGTCGGCAAATCGCAGATGTGTAATGTGTTGGCCATTGATATTAATGCCGCGTCCGTTCCAATCGAGCGTCTTGAAGACGTCCTCCAATGCATTGGTAAAAAGTTTCGGGGAGATTACATCCCCCTGTCTTACCCCGCGATGCAATTGGATTGGTCTTGTGCTCTGATCCTGTACTTGGACGGTCATGGTTGCGGCTTCGTACAAACACTTCAACACCTGGATATACCGATAGTCAATTAGGCATCTCTGCATGGAGTCCAGAACAGCCCAGGTCTCAATGGTATCGAAGGCTTTTTCGTAGTCCACAAACGCTAGGCATAGAAGCTGATTATATTCCTCGGTCTTCTGTATTATTTGACTAAGTGTGTGTATGTGGTCTACGGTACTGAAGCCTTTTCAAAACCCAGCCTGCTCAACGGGTTGGAAGTCATCGAATTTCCGGGCAAGACGATTCGTGATTACCCTCGAAAACAACTTGTAAACATGGCTTAAAAGTGAAATGGGGCGGTAGTTCTTCAGAAGAGCTTTATCACCCTTCTTGAAAAACAGAACCACCACACTTCTGCTCCATGTCTTCGGTGTAGTACCATTATGGAGGACGGAATTGAAGATGTTAGCCAGCTCTCTCAGAACTGGTGTGCCTCCTGCTTTAAGAAGCTCTGAGGTAATTCCGTCATATCCTGGAGCCTTGTTGTTTCCAAGTTGTCCGAGAGCAATCCTAATCTCGCCCAAATCGATGTCGGGAAGATCGTCTGATAGGATTTAATATAAATAATTATTAATACAGACGTACCCAGATACATGAAGAAATATATAATATTAGAAATAAATACCCTCACTTATTATTTGGTGATGCCAACGAATATATTATGTTAGATAATATGTAATTTCATTCTTTTGCAATAAATGCAATGTCAAACATTATGAGGTCATTGACATTATAACTTCTTAAACTTATATAACAATTAATGGTTAATGGAATTAAGACAATATATATATTTTTATAAGTAAGATCGTATATTAACAAGACAAATATTTCTCGTACCTGATTTTTATTATAACTTCACCGTTTTAATAGGCGACTTAAAAAAATAGCACAAGTAATTATTTGATCCTACCTACAGGCAGTTTGTCTACCAAAGGTATTTATAAAATAATCTATTTAATGTCTTAATAAATAATAATGAGGCATGGCTGTTTTATTTATTTTTTTGTAAACGAAACGATATGAAGAACCTGCTGAGTTTTTTTCGCCGGTTCTTCTCAGGACTAGCTGTTTCTTTTTTACAAAGACAAAGATAAAAGAGTACAGGACATTTTCTCCTCTGATTATAACCGTTTTTCTTTCTTTTTTGTTTGGTAGCTATTAATTGAATGGCTTAAGTGTTGTCAATAAAATTTTTAGAAGTGTTATTTAATTTTACAGAATGTTATTTATTATCGTTTATGATAATAATAATATTTATTATATTATCGTCAATAATAATAATTATTATGCTCGAATGTCGACTAATGGGCGAACACTAGTTTTTATTTTTCTAAACGATTAGACTACTAGAAAATATATAAGGCATTAGGACCCTAATAGGATTTTATACCCTTTTATCTGATAGTCTAAACTGGTTGTTGTAGGGAAGGTCGAAGGCAAAAGATCATGCGGTCGATCACCTACCCGCTGGTTCGACCAGATCCAAAATATAACGGGACTCAATATTCCAACTGCCCTGAGCAAGCAGAGGACAGAGTGGTGTAGAGAAAGTTAGTCGACACATCGGTGAAAGCATTTCAGGACAAGCACAACCTTCAGTAATGAAGTATACAAAGAAGAAGAATCTGATAGTCTTCTATGAAGAAATTCTAGAAAAAGTGTCTTTTCTATATCCATGAGTATCTTTTATACAAATCTAAGTGATTTTGCTACTAATTTACTATAGTATCTATGCCTAAGAAAGGTTATAATTAAATTCGTAATATGTATCAATTTAAGTTTTAGAACTAATTGCAATAAGATAAGATTAAGAATCTTAATATAGACTTCATGCCATGAAAATTAGCTAGGAAAATACAAAATAAAAAACGTAAAAAATTCAATCGTAGCTGTAGCCTGATTCCTCTGTAATAAAATGTTAAAATTTACTACAATAAACTAATGTAACATTTAAAGTACTATCTATAGATATAAATTGTAAAACGCCCTTTATATTTATAACTACGGAATTTGTGTTGGTAGTTTCATAGATATTAAAATCTATTTATTTTTTTATTTTTGAATAAGATAATAGCTGACCTATAGCACGCGGTTAGAGTTTACGCATTGCGTGTTAAAATATTGTTTGCACTTTAATTATACTTATATATTTTCAATATTAAAGTGCATAAACTATTACAAATATGTAATCATTTTATGCTAAGCTATTTAAGCCTTTATTCAGATTGTTATTATAAAATGTATAAACATATCCAGTTTTACATAATTTACATAATTCTAAAACAATAAAATGAAAATATTTCTTATTTACAGACACAATCTTTAATTTGATACCAAGAGTCTTTTTTTCTAAATAACATTTAAATAGGTATCATTATATAATTCTATTGTTTTGATTCAAGTTACGCTTTATTTTATGTTTATACTAAATGAATTGTGAGCTGTCATAATCATTAAAATAATCGACATGTGGGTTGAAAGCAACACTTTCCTAATCTCGCAATAACAATGCAATGCTGCAGATTGAGCAAAATGTGTGTGAACGGTCAACATACATATTTGCCTTATTGAGTCCTTTCACAGATGACAGACAAAACACTTATTTAATATTAGCATTATTTGCCTATTTGCGCAAGTGAAACAAAAATACGCTCAGCTAAGTGAGTGCCGTCGTAAAGAAACAACCTTCTTTACTTCCCCAGAAGCGTTGCTAGAACATTTGGAGTTATGCTCGAGTAGACAATCTGAAAGAACAAATAATATAAAACTTAGTACAGTTTTATTATTTATGGTCATTAATTTAGTAAGCAAGACAGGCAGCTCAATAATTAGAACTCGTGATCTTAATTGAAGGTTGCAGGTTTATAATTCATCTCGTGCTTGAAGGTTAAGGTATACATCGTTAAGACACCTATATCTATCGAAAGATAATCTACCACACGTGTGACAGGAGCAGCGTGTTGGAATAAGTTTTATACCTTCTCCTAGCCTACCAGTGAATCAATAACAGCCTATAATTTTATAAGAATTCAATTCATATTTCTATTATACGTTATAAATTATATTATAACTTACTTTTGTGTTAAACGACGGTTGCTTTATAATCCTATATCCCTTATCATCAGCAATATAGTTCACAGTTACCAATATTCCGTCTGGATTTATGTATGAGTATAAGCCTTTTATGAACATATATTCGTTCGGCAAACCCATGCCGACTACTTCACCCGATTCCTCTCTTATTATTCCGTTTGTTGTTTCAAATCTGTAATTTTACAACTTTTTGCATTGCATAACATTTTTCTGCATATCGGACAAGAACTGTTTGTAGCATAAAATAGCACATCTATTAACAATTCTCATAGAATATGTAAATCTAAGGTGCTTATCTCTATTATTTCTTCGAATAGGTCGAACTGGGGCGGGGTATACTGGTGATAGGGCTTTATGCAAGCTCGTCTAGGTTAACACCCACTCATCAGATATTCTAATCGCAAAACGGTATAACTTTGTATTGTAATGTTCCGGTTTGAAGGGTGAGTGAGCCAGTGTAATTACACAACACAACACAAGGGACGTAACATCTTAGTTCCGAAGGTTGGTGGCTCATTGGTGCTGTACCTAAGTGATGGTTAACATTTCTTACAATGCCAATGTCTATGGGCGTTGATGACGACTTACCATCAGGTGGCCCATATGCTCGTCCTCCTACTTATACCATAAAAAAAGAGTACGTTCAAATTGTAAAAAAAAAAAGAATGATATGTTAAGCTCTTTAATATTAGTTAATAATAAAGTAAACTGTACCTGTAGTTATAGTTGCCTTTTCCATCGTTTGTGTAATTGTAGTGTAATATTGTGGCGTCGCTGTCCTTCGATAACGGTGTACAATAACCTACTAATAGTATAGTAGAAAAAACAAGTATATGCATCTGAAACAAATAATATAAAACTCTTTGTAAATACTATTACTAACTAATGTTATTAATTAAATAAAAGTCATTTGTGATATAAAATACTGCAACAATCTCATATTTACCATTATAGAGTTTATTTTCAAACAAATCGTTAGTTTATAATATCAACGAGTAAACAACTAAGCTTCATGAAGATTCGTGATGCAGAAGATAATTGGGTTGCCATCAGTCGCTTTTATACGATGCAACCTTGTATATAATAATAAAATATACATACAGTTGAATGTGCATTTTCTGCATATTACTTGACTTGTTTATCGCAAAACCAGAAAACCTCACCAGGATTCCGACTAACCGTAGCGTAATGGTAATTTCTTATTGAAAAACACCTTGTTTTTTTAATAAGATTTATGAATTAGAGTTTCGTGAATCGATCAATGGAATCCAAATCATTCGGTTCGGACCTAAAGGATTTTTATAGTTTTTCTTGCGTTCATTTTTGATCACGTGATTACAATCTAACGACGATGATTACTTCCACCTAACCTATTTGACTATACTAAACATTTGCAACGAAGACTAGCCAACTACGCTATATATTATATAATGCACAAGTATGTGCGCAAAGGTAGTTTGCACTCTGTGAAAAAATCCTATAACTTTTTATCGGCTTGACAGTTGAACCCATAACCTCAGAATATTTAGCTTCATATACTATGCCACTGAGGCAGGTAAAGACTACACACTTTTGTCATTTAATTAAAATTTGGCGATTTCTCCAAAAGAATTTAACATGTATAGACTGCACTGATTTAAATAGGAATAATTTTATCGCAGTCATTACTTTATTAAAAATTAATGTATTGTTAACTTACCATCAAATTATTCAACATGGTTATAAATTTGTTTAAGTATATAAACATATATATATATATATATTAATTAGGGCAATGAAAAAAAATTTTTTTTCAACTTAGTACATTTAAAAAAATAATAAACGCAGTCCTTAGAGACAGTCCTGTGGCATTTAACGATATTTCTATTACCCCCTAGTTTGCTTTATCCAGTCTTTGACCAGTCTTTGGTTTTTTCTATCTTATTTTATTATCTATATAAGTATGTATTTATAAAAGAAAAGTAGTATATGTATTACATCAGTTGTTTGGTTTCTATCGTACAAGCTCTGCTTAGTTTGGGATCAGATGGCCGTGTGTGGATAATGTCCCAGGATATTATTATTATTATTTATATTTAACATTTAAAGTTTCTCTTCTTGATTTCTTTTCTTCTTTCTCAGTGTTCCTTATATTAAAAACGTGGATGATAAAGCGGATGATGATATAAACTTTCGGGTGATACGGCAGGTGTTAAGGATTACAACTTTCTGAAGTGTGTGGAGGACATATGTTGGCATTTGTAAGGTGTTCAGACTTTGTGACAAGGATTTTGCCACAATACCTGTTGATGATAGGATTATTGGGACTATGTGTACTGTTTGTGCTTTCCATTGAGTTTTAATTTCTATGGCAAGATATTTACATAATTTTTCAGAAATTGTGGTTGTATGTTATGTGTATTTGGAATGGCTATATCGATAAGATAAACGATTCTTTTGATTTTATCGTGAACGGTGATATCTGGTCTATTATAATAGACAGTTTTGTCAGTTATTATTGTTATTATTATTATTTTCTAAGAGCCAGGTAAGCGCCAAGTCATCAAAATGTGGATCAGTTTCGGAGAAAGGTTTTTATTCGTATATATATAAAAAATCACAAATCGAGATGGCCCAGTGGTAAGACCGCGTGAATCTTAACCGATGATCGTGGGTTCAAACCCGGGCAAGCACCACTGAATTTTCATGTGCTTAATTTGTGATTATAATTCATCTCGTGCTTCACGGTGAAGGAAAACATCGTGAGGAAACCTGCATGTGTCTAATTTCACTGAAATTCTGCCACATGTGTATTCCACCAACCCGCATTGGAGCAGCGTGGTGGAATAAGCTCCAAACCTTCTCCTCAAAAAGAGGAGAGGAGGCCTTTAGCCCAGCAGTGGGACATTCATAGGCTGTTACGGTGTTACGGTATATAAAAAAGCTCCTATAAACATTAGATCGATAACGCTCGTAAAAAAAATCATTTACAGAATTATATCAGAACAAAATTGTTCCAATCGCGAAATTTGTTCTGCACTATCAGCTTCCCAAACAAAGAAAACTGAAATAAATGATAAATTAGTCTTGTGTTCATTATGTAATGATAAGTCAAATTATATGAGTTTTCGATATAAAATACATAACATTCTCAAATAGGCGATAGGTTGTGTTCTGTGAGAATATATATTAATCATGTGTGCCGGAGGCTTGGAGAAGAGCTCATGTGCAAGCGGTTCCCTAAAAAGGGGATCGGTCTGACTCGGCAAATTATCGGCCAAAAGCTATCACCTCAGTACTTTGTAAGGTGATGGAACGAATTCTAAGCAACCATTTGATCCATTACCTAGAAGGTCACTGTTTAATTAATGATCGTCAGTACGGATTTCGACTAAAACGGTCTACAGGTGATCTTCTAGCGTACGTAACACACCTCTGGGGTGAAGCTATCGACAAGCATGGGGAATCGTTGGCTGTCAGCCTCGATATCTCCAAGGCTTTCTACAGGGTCTGGCACAGAAGTCTTCTCTCCAAGCTGCCGGCATATGGTCTGCCTGCTCAGCTTTGCACCTGGATTGCCAGCTTCCTACCCAAGCGCAGCCTTCGTGTTTTAGTTGATGGTTGCGCTTCACAATTCTATGTAGTGAATGCTGGGGTCCCCCAGGGATCTGTGCTATCTCCCACTCTCTTTCTTTTGCATATCAATGATATGCTCTCTCTCGGGAACATTCATTGCTATGCAGACGATAGTACAGTGCATGGTGGATACCACGGACAAGCAGTGGCTGGCCGAGCGGAAATTAAGGAGAGGCGGGAGGAACTTGTCATTGAACTCAATAGGACGTTAGAGCTTATCGCCAAATGGGGCTCAGATAATCTTGTTGAGTTTAATGCCAAGAAAACACAGGTATGCGCGCTCTCACAGCGAAAAAGTCACCATTTTCCCTTCTACCCTCCTTCTGTGGCCCTCCGCTGGTGATACAAAGCAAAATCGCCATGCTGGGGATGGACGTTCGCTGCGACCTTAGTCCAAGGGATTACATCGAGGCTGTGATAAAAACAGCTTCACGGAAACTCGGAGTTCTGAACACGGTGCGGCGTTTTTTTTACGCCACAACAACTGTGCCTGTTGTACAAAACACAGGTACGGTCCTGCGTTGAATATTGCTCGCACCTTTGGGATGGCTCCGCTAAGTACCTACTTGAGGCCTTGGATCGGTTGCAGCGACGCGCGGTCCACATTATTGGCGACGTAAAGGTCACAAACACCCTCGAGCCTTTACAATTGCGTCGAGAGATAGCAGCGCTGAGCGCTTTCTATCGACTGTATCACGGCGAGTGCTCCGAGGAATTATTCTCCCTAATTCCTTCTTCCCCCTTCCTTCACAAGTCTACGCGTGCTGGCTCTCGATGTCACCGACTAACTGTGACATCAATTCCATTGCGCACAAAGAAATTTGGCAACTCCTTTCTTTGTCGCACTTCAAAAAAATAGAATTCCTTACCAGCTCACGTGTTCCCCTCCTCTTACGACCCGGGTTCCTTCAAACGAAGCGTGAAGAGGCATCTTGCGAGCCGGCAAGGCGAGGGCGGCTAGTGCAGAATCTTCTTCCCGTCTGTACTGGCCGTCGTCGCGTTTGGACTCCACTACGACTTAACATCAGGTGGAGTAGAGTGATTTGCCCTCCCGGCAAATATTAAAAAAAAAAAAATCAAACAGACGTCGGGATGTGGCCCGCCGATAACACTGTGTGATTTTTCCATATTAATTAGTACATTACAACTGCTCACGCTCCGTCACCGTCCCGTCCTGCCCGCTGTCTTACCATAAAAGGACTACTAATTTGTGTTTTCTAGAAATCCTCATATTTTTTTAAGTTTAAAAATAAATTTCACATTTAATAAGCTACCAACATATTAATGTTGCTATGTCACATGTATTTAAGCTTCTCAAACATATTTTTGAAACTTGTTAAATCGTGTTCGTTGCTACCCAAATATAGACCTTAGGTGTGAGACATTTAGATGTGAACACGACAGTTGCATTGGTGTATAAACAACCAATCATATAATAAAATAAACAGTTTTTTCCTTAAATATTGAATCTTTTATTACATGATTGTTCCACTAATAAATTAGAATCGAACAGGACATTTGAATTAATTTATTTAATACTAACGAACTTTACGTTGTTGGAACAAAGGTACATATAATTACACAAAAATACGAGTTTAGTAGACAATATTTTAATGTTATCCCAAATACGGGAGAACACAATATGTATCTGAACAGTCTTGCTAAAAATACGTTGTAAAATTCATTAACAAAACTAAATTATGTATCAGAATCCGGTTATCAATCATGTGATATTATAGAAAAATAGTACAAAATAATAATTAATTAATTGATGTTATGCAAAATATTTAAAGTTAATAATACCGTAAAGAAAGCATAATTTTTTTTGAAGGCATTGAAAATATGGAAACTTTACCAAATGGCAAACAACATGTTGCTGTTGGTTTTGCTTTGTATATGATATGATATAAAGTTACAATTACGAACAAAAGTAAAAGTATACAAAGGTTAAGGCTTACATAACATTTCTAGACATTTTGCGTTATATATAGACATAACATTCGAGCATGAAAACAGATTTTAAGGTGATCTATAAAGTAATATGAACAGATTATACAAACTGAAACTATAGATATTGGACAAACAAAGAAACATTAATTTTATATAATACAAAGATAACCGAATAAAATAAACAAGTTGATGATCATAAAAGCAGGCAAAAAAATAACGTAGACTTATTAAATAAGAACCTAAACTAGTCTACGCGCTAAGACCACGCGCTTATTTTATTATTCAAATGCATAATATTTAAAAAATATATTTTAATAAAATATTAAGGATTTAGTTTATCATTAATTTAATAATTATCTTAGTTAAATTTATATAATACATATTATATAATTCAAAGATCAAATCCGTCCACGATAAAAGCCGCCCATTGTTGATTTATGATGTATCGAAATTCTGTCGAAACTTATCACTCTTTGTATATTGGACTTTGTTGTGTGTCAGCGTGACAGATGACATCGGATCATAGGTGAGTTATCGAGTTTAATGGGACCCTATGATGACATCTTCCTCATTATATAATACTTTTATTGCCAACAGTCGAAATACCATCTGTTAACCGAAAAGGGAACGAATGTTGATTGAACTCTATGTTGGTAAATGGGTGTTACGTAAATAATTAACATTTGTAAACTTAAATATATTTACTTACTCATTTTTGACATTAATTATACAACATAACATATTCTAAATATAAATTTCATGTCTTTACTAATATTATAAATGGAAATGTGTGTTCTGTTGGTTTGTTTATTATTACGTAGTAACTGAGCAACGTGGTATGACGTGATTTTTTTTAAACAAGCGAGTAACATGTACTACTTTTTATCCCTGTAAACTAGCTCTATTCTAGGTAACCTTAAAATGGCTAAAATAAAGATAAAAATAAGGCATACGTTTTTTAAATGTTATTTTTAAATACAAAATAATTTATATACATTTTGGAAATTATTAAAAATAACTCTTTTAAATTCAATAGATTCGATTCTTCTCTCAGAACTTAAAACAAACGAAGTTAACTAAAGTTAAAGTATAAAGGAACACTGTTTTCTGTCTAATTTTATTAATTAAGAATTTAATGAATTAAGAATATATATTAATTTTGTAAAACAAATTACTTACATGGTATTATTTTTCTTCAAATAGCAGTTTTTCTGTTTTTAAATATTTTAATACAACTTTTTCAACGTTTTGATCATATGTAATTATCATAGACAATTTATATAATTACATTTTTAAGTAAATACATATAAACTATCTTAATTTATTTCAATAGTTCAAAGACAGTGTTTAACGTTAACGGTATGTGCTAATAATTAATTTACGTAGAAAAGAAAATAATACAAAAGAAAATACGAATAATGAATGTCGTATCGTAGTATTATATTTAAAATTTCAATTGATAAATTAACCAATTGAGTGAGGTAATAGTAATAACTATACTACTACTATACTATATTACTAACTATATAGTAATAACCTCTATAGTAATATTTTGTGTTTGCGTATATGTAAATATGTGCAGAGTGAGGGCACTGACATCTATCGCACGAGTGGCGAATTTTCTGAGTAGTTGAATAAAAGCTGATACTTCATGGCCAAATATAGCCGTGTTATGGCTTAGTCGCGATTTCTTTTCTATATTTAAGATGGCGTTGAAGGCTACAAATACATGCGAACCTTTTTTTCAGTAAAGAAATTTTATAATGGATTCATTATAATATTCATAACTACATAAGACCGCTTTTGATTTATGAAAATAAAATGATGTTTATTTAGTCAGACTATTTGGCTTAGCTCAATATCAGAAAACAGTAGGTTTTTTTTAGTTTATGTAAAAATTACTAATCTGATTGTCTTGGAATATTCAAATTACGACAGTTTTTAGCATCAAGACTGACACATACATTTATGTGTTGCATGAATAATAAATTTATCATGTCAATATAACATTATCAATTCGGGAGAATAAAAGTCCGGGCGCTTTCCATGAACACGCTATGTACCAGTATTATAACAGATACAAATTATATACCAGAGTATATTTATATTTTAAGAATAGGACACAGTTACTATATTAACAATATTTAAAAATTATTAAATACATAATAACATTAATTTAATTGTAATTGATGTTATTTATCTTTTATATTTAATTAACTAGGTAGCTTTAATTACAAAATTAGCTTATATTATTATTAAAAAATATATTATCTATATAAATCTGTAGGTCTATCCTACAAAAGTTTGTGCATATGAAACTTATGAGCTCTACATATATAGTACATATATATACATATATTTATATTACTCGTAAAAGAAAATTCTATAAATATGAGATCTAATAATATGGTAATAAGTATAACAGACCTAATAACTCACATATCCCAGTATGTATGTTGCATGTACTTATCTGAATCTTTGGTATGAAAACAAATTTTGGTTTTCTACAGATTAAATGAAATTAAATTCGTTTAGTTGTTTTTAAATCATAATATATTGTTAATAATTAGTTTCTAATAATAAATATAATAATTAGTAATCTTCTGCAAGAAATTATGTAAATTTTGAAACTAAATTGAACATAAAATAGACACAGTAAAGAAATTAACATAATAATAATAATATTATATTTTTATTTACAACCAAAGGTCATGTACACAATTTTAGTTTGCAGTTTTATCTCAATCTAGGGTTTTTACATAAGCAATATAGGTGGCGGACCTCCAGCTCCAAGATTAAACTCAAATATGAACTTTCCATGATCTTAATCTACAAAACTTATATGTGACTTTGTAAAACAAACCTAACTTAGAATCCATTTGCGTGTTTTTATTAGACATAAAGATATACATTTTCATACTGGGCTTTGTTTACGCTTATCTAGGTAAGTAAGTGGGTGGGCAAGCTTCTCAGATAATGTACCGCCAAACAGCAAAACTTAAGATTATCATGTTTCGGTTTAAAGGGTGAGTGAATCAGTGTAAATAAAGGCATAACATCTTCCCAAGGTTAGTGGCGCATTATCGATGTAAGGAATGGTGAATATTTCTACCAGCGCCAATGTCCTACGTCTATGGACGGTGGTGACTATTTAACATAGCTTGCCTTGTGTACTTGCCTGTCAGTCAAATTATTAAATAAAATCAGAAGATCCAGGAACTAAATTATTAACCATGACTAGAATGTTCCTGAATCTGTGGTAGCTTTAAATTAAATACTATCCTCTTATTACTAATGTCCTTCATTGCTGAAAAAGGACCTGCCTCATTTCCATGACGGCTGGTCGTGCGCTACCTGCATTCAGCGGCTTTTCTGCATACGAGTGATGTACACCCACTACTACTTCATTTTAGGCTATTTTGGTTAGCCTGCGGATTAATTATTTTTGATTCAATCGAGGGAAACTTCGAGCATAGCATCTAATCTTCATTGTCTCTGAATGATTTTTAACACATATGAAACACATATATAACAGACCAGGTAGTTAGGTGCATTTAAAATAATTAATTACTTATTATGCCTGTCTCATTGTCATTCGTAATCTCTTATTTTATCAGACATGCGATTTTTATGACATATATATATGCGTGTGTGTGTGTGTAAGTAAGGAAACATGTAGTTGAGAATGATGGCACATTGGCGATATAAGAATTGCCACCAACTTTAGGAACTAATATGTCCCTGTAGCTATAGTGTAATGGTTCTGTATTTATCCCGAGTTTAGTTTAAATTATATATGCATTTATGGTTACAGCGTAGACTGCTTTAGAGTCATAAGGTGAATATAAGTAAGTACTTAAGTGTAGTGCGATCCCACAAATTTTACGCCTTCATAATATAAAAATATTGTCACAGGAAATGTAGTTAAAAGACATTCATTTATGTTTTGAATTTATTCTCGTTCTTATAAAATTAAAATACATCACAGTAGCATTTATTCTTATAACTAGAAGATCGTTGAGTTGTTACTTTCCAAGAGCCATTGGATAAGTGAGTCTTGAGTTCGCTTGGGTAATTTTATTGAAGAGAAACGGGGAAGTTAGCCGCGGAACCCTTGTTGGTATTGGTTCTGGGGTTGTTGGGGATTAGCTTGGATGAATTGGAGTGAGCGGAGAATCGCTTCAGGGATGGGAGGAGGAGTAGGCAAATGAGCACCTTCAGCACGGAAACCTGTCAAAAAATATAATTTAAATTTAAATTGTATAATAAAATGAATATCAAATTTTTTAAATCTTTCATTGAATAACTGATAGCATAGCCTAAACTGTAAGAGGTACATAGATATATGATATTTAATTTAGTAATGTGAAGGCATAATTAAAATTTCGTTCATTTAAAGTATTCTTTTAACAGTACCGATTCATTCTTGTATATACTAATGAGGAAAGAGTTGGTATTTTTTTCATCCAGAGAATACGAATTGAAAGAATGCTAGCTGGATATTTTTTGGTAGTGCTTGTATAGTAATACAGTAGTATGGTAATGATATCGATTCAAGGTGCACATTAAATTAGGTGCAATTTATAAAAATAACGTAATAAGCTTTGTTTACCGTTCTCATCAGCGATGTAGTTCACTGAGATTGGGAGACCTTCAGGGGATGTGTAGCTGTATGAACCTTGAGCAACCTGCGCCTCGGCATCTTTGATTCCAGGGTTCTTCAGGTAACCTTGTTCTTGTGCAGCAATACCGTTGCCAGTTTCGTAGCTGCAGATTTATTTTATAAATATATTCAATTGAAAAATAAAATTATGTTAAATTCAAGCCAATAAGGAGCATTTTATGTTTTAATGTTATCAGTTGATAAATAATAAAGATCTTGAAGGAAAAACACAAAATATCGTATTCATTTCATTTTTGCAAGACTTTTATGGTCAAAACAATACATTATCGCTGCATCCAAGTGTATGCTGTTTATATTTCTGGAATTGATAACAATCATCGCTTAACCTTATAAAGACTAAAGGGAATACCGACTCCTAAAGAAATGGCATATAAACACCTATATAGTAAGCAATATAATAAAAGGTTAAAACAATATTTAATATATCTATTATAAATCAAAAAGTAATTATGTCCAAAGATATTTTTACAAAACCCGGTAAGCGATTTCTCTGATTCGGCAATCGTTTGTAAATCACACATGTATTTGGGACGTGACTTAGATGAACAAATATTTTTTTTTACTTAGTTTTTACGAGATCTGTGTGAACTAGACAGTTGTATAGAATTATAATTCTGTTTTTTTCTTTAAATTTGCGATACAATGTTGTAATATTATTAAATTCTCATTTATCAACATCGCAATTTTATAAAAACAAACATTATTGTTCTAGTTTTCACATTTTCGATGTCCTAAATGTAGTAATCTCAATAAATTATGCAAAAATAGTAAACATATATTTACATATGAAATGACACTAAATAGCAACAACGCATCTGAGTCAATTGCATTACGTAAGGAGGGCTTGGCTCTTAGGCTGAGAACAGTTTCACAGGTGACTCCCACAAATTTAACGTTTAATATACTTGACACTAGAGGAATGCCCATTTATGATCTGCCTTATAGTGTAGTATATTTCACAACGATGACGATTTTTGGCACTAAATGAAGGGTTTTAGCTTAAGATCAAATATTGTTACCGAATATAAAACATATTTAATGAGTGTTAATTATAGTTACATCGAAATCTCTTATTATTTTTGGACAAATTAAGATAAGTAGTGATATTAGTGAACGTTTTATTTTCTTTGTGTGTAAGTATACACTTAGCTTTTTTTCGAACGATAAAATTTTCATTCATAACAAAAAATGTACTAAATAATGTGCAACAATAATTAATATCTTCGTTCGCGCATTAATACATAAATTTTACTAAATATTTTTAGCCGAACTTGGTTGAACAATAAATTTCTATTTTAAATATAGTTTTTCAAAATAAACGGTACCTGTATTGGTAGGATCCATCAGGGTTGATGTCCTGTGTTTGTCTGATGATCGGGATCACCTGATTCTGATACTGAGGCTGTGTTTGATATTGGAACTGCGGGGCAGCGTAAGTCATTGCCACAAGGGCGGATACTACGACGAACTGAAAAAATACACAGGTTTAATAATTTCAAATAATTTAGTAATATTGTTCTTTTTAAAAAAACGTTTTGTCACGTAGAGCTTCTGAATTTTATAATTTTTACTCTGCAAAAATTTAAATGTATTTATATACATACATATCAAGTAGTAATCGTACCAAAAAGTGCTAAAGTAGTGAAAAAAGTGCATCAAAATTTATATTAATGTAATATACGTAATAAATGAGATGAAAAAATTTACTATTATAATTTACTATGTTTGTTCTTTTAATATTAATAGTTACATGCCACGTGAAAACATAACTTTTTATATAATTATGAACACATGATTATGAGTTTGAGCGTCATCCTGTACAAAACTTAATTTTCCTAACCAGTAAGTGTTAATAAACTAGGGGATTTTTTTATATTGCTAAATATCAATATATATAATTTTTTTTATAAAATTTGTTAAAATATGAATTTTCGTAAAAAAGATTTGGAGGATTTTAAAAAGCTATTTTCTTATTAAGATGAAATTTTAAAAAATATTTTTTCATTTTTACTATTAAAACGTAAAAGGTAGAAAATATTAATTATTATTACATAAGTATTATCAAAAATAAAATTCATAAAATTTGCGCGCTAAAATAAAACTATTTCTGATCTATATCTGAATCAATTCTGATTCTTGATAAGTTCATTTGTAAGTATATTTACGTTTTGTATAAACAATATAATATAACAGGACTAAGTTAAAATTTGCACTAAGGATTACCTAACAATTATTCTTATATCTATGTTAATATTAACTAATCTTTAACTCACCAATTTCATTTTTGTTTTATGATTAATTAAATAAGGAAGAGATGTGGTGATCTTCGGTAGATGTGTAAGGCTGGAATGATTTTTCAGACCGACGCAGCTGCTTTTATACGAGACAGCGTCAGTGCAGTGCGTGAAATTGGAGTATAGCGATTCGAAGGCGCAAGCGCTATACGTAAACATCAAAGATCTACCCGCCAGCATCTCGAGGAGATAACTCTCTGTAAAATTTATTGAGATTAATAAAATAATTATTCTTTTTATATTTTTAAATAAAGAACATAAATTGTTTTTAGAATACATTTTAAATTATTTATTACTCGTTAATAAGATGTGGGCTACAATGATGACGATGAAGTCAGTAATTTCAAGCGATAAAAGCGTACGAAATTATCGGTTTTTATTATATTAAGCACGTATCTATTTAAGCAAACACAGAAATGGATGTTGACGTTAGATCTAATTAAAAGAGTCTTTATGTATACTAATATCTTAAAGGCTTTGGAATTCAATAAATTTCTATTATAATGATTCTATCGTTTTTCGTTTCGTTTTCGTTTGTCGTTAATATTCGTCCTTATGAAGTTACAACCCAAAGGAAGTACGGCCATATTGTCATTTTAATGCCAAAACTAGCCCAATATTTTATTTAAATACTTCCTCGTCGGTGAAGATGATTTACAACAAAGCCTAACTGATATTTATGAATTACCATCAATAGCCATTTTAATTTATCGCATGTCCAATTAAAAAAGGACTGCATAAATTATTTATCATCTCATAACGGTAAAATATGACTTGACAGAGATTTATTGATATCTGGAATGATAGATTCTGCTTTTAATTTTCCATTTTTATTTTTAACAATACGAATTTTATAATTAAATTGAATTACGTGGCTTTAATACCCGTAAAGAAAGCAAATAGCCTCCTGTAAATATCCCACTGCTGGGCTAAGACCTCCTCTCCCTTTTGAGGAGAAGGCTACTATAATAGTGCTTAGTTACGAGTATATAAGTTTATTTCACAATACAAGTATTAGAGATGATAAAAAAGCGTGGAACCTTCGTATTCATTCATCCAAAAAAAACAACGAGTGAAATTATATTTTTATACAAATTACAAACTTCAAACCTTGTTCTAAGCCAAGTGGTAACTTTACATATACATATAATGTATAATGCCTGTAAGTAATGGGTATGGTATGTATGTAAGTAATGTAATAATATCAGTGTATGTTTTCTAAATAATTTTAGAGTTAAATAATTTTGTCTTGTCTTTGTCCGGGACGACTCACTATATGACCTTAATAATAGCTTATATTGCAAAACGAATATATCGTCTACATGTTTAACTTTAGTGACCCGAGTGTTGAAAGATAAGTTAGCAAGATTTTAATATATAAATATTTTTATTGTATAACCTTTTTTAAACAAAACTAATTAGAGAGTTTTGTAAAGAGTGGTGCCTTAACAAATAGATTTTTTTAATGATTATTCATGTAGAGATTGCTATATATTTTAAATAGCAATTAATTTTATTTTTGTTTATATTTAGTATAAAATAAAACATATTTATATTTTATTGATATATTTCAATTTTTATTATGTTCTGTAAACGTGAATAACCAACATATATACGATAAATATATTTATTCCTGTATTCGAATTAATTTTAATCACATATTATTCAATTTAATTAATTATATAAGTCATTATCATAGTCAGTTCATAAAATAGGAATATAACTTTAATAATCTATTAAAATTATCAAAATTTAAACAGTCGAGGCTTTCTTCAATAGGAACGTAATTTTATAAAGACTAAATGCACCTCGCGGGTTAATGGCACTAATAGCGCAAACAATCAAATAACCCATCACATACAAGGCAAGCCTGGCAGCGGTTAATTTAATGATTCGCTTCAAGCCTTCACAACGAGCCGATTACAATAAATTCACAATACACAGCAACATGATATTTTCGATAGTTTATTCGTAAAGGCTAAAATGTATTATAATAGAATATCCAATTAACTCAATTGAAATAAAATTCATAATTTTTTTATGCAACTGTTTTATTTTTTATTGAAACCATTGAAATTTATAAAAAAAACTTTAAAGTATTTGAACAAAGTTAAAACTTATTCGCCTATTTATGATAGCTTTTAATTTAGTGGTAGAGGTTGTGTATTACTGTATTATAACAATCCTCTCATTATAATTATATTCAATTTAGCAACTATGTACCGGTGTAAAAGGTGTATAAGTGTAATTATAGACATATCGAGTCTCATGCATGCATATTAGTCATTATACAGCCAACATCCACGGGCCGAGTTGGTCATAATATATTAGTTTGCCCGTTTGCTATATTCCAATATTATTGATATTAAAAAAATATCACTGATATCTGACAGTCGTTTTTAATTAACATATTTAAGGTAAATAAATAAAAATATTATACCTTGCATAACATATACATATTTTTACTAAATGTTAATATTGAATTAAAAATAAATAAACATTTATTTTAGGAGTGTTAAAGTATTTATGACATAACATTTTAGTGATTGATCGTGACGACTATACCCTATTACTAGCCTAGCATTTAGCTATCAAAATACTCTTGATGAATGTATGACGTTGACTTGTAGGTGAGTTTGTTTGACTCGTAGATATCTGTACAAGCCTTTATTTAACTTGGAATTAGTGTAATTTTTTTAGGACAAATCTTGCAAGCTGATTCAGAACTACTTCCTCTTATAACAATGTAAGCAGACTGTAAGCGTCCCACTGGCGGGCTGAGGCCCTCTACAGAGGTGAAGGTTTGGAGCTTAAGCCAGCCGAGCCACGCTGCTCGAACGCGGGTTGGATACTCGTGTAGCAGAAATTATAATTATATACATACTAATTAAGCACATTAAAAATCATTAGTGCTTACGACGGCTTGAGCCCGCAATCTTCGACTAAGAATTATTTTTTCATGCCATTGCCATCTCGGTTTAATCCTCAATCGCTTATCTTACGAAGCTAAAATTTTACATTTTGGGTCAGCTCCATTGACAATGCGTTTTTAATGGTAAGCACGACCTGATTACCCACGATTGACTTCAGTTGAAGGAACCCCTAAACGTTCAAAAGTATAGACAAGAAATTTAGTTTATAAAATCTTTCTTTAAAATAAAAATAAAATAATTATATACGGTTTATACATAAATATCTGCCCCTAATTTAGTATTATGTTCTTGCTTCTTATTTTGATTCTTCTGTTATAATTTTTTTAATTAAATAATACATCATAGTACAAGAACAATGTGATACTGTCTGTTATAAATTAATTCATCAAAATCCTATTTTTTACATATATCTAGTTGGGAGATCAAGTGATGCTCCGCATTGTAATCTTTCACAATATAATCACTACAAATAAATGTGCTTTTTTATTTAGCTTTAACTCAACCGTGACCTTTGTACTTTGCACTCTATTTTTTGCCTTTATAAATCATTTTTTAAACTATATTTAATATATTACTGCAAAAAATAAAGCAAAATATATTTACGTAAATAATATTACAAATTATTGTTTTCAATTTATTTTTATTGTTTACAAATATAATACAATATTGAAATTATTATAAAACCATTCTAACTTGAATAAAGAAAACGGAAATAGTATTTTGCGTACAAAGCTTAATTTGTAATATTTGTCTCGATTGAAATGAATCGAAATATATATATATATATATATATATATATATATATATATATATATATATATATATATATATATATATATATATATATATATTGACTCTACATATATATGTATTATATAATATTGTACAATAATAATGTTACACCAACAGATGCATTAAATATTTATGAATCGCGAAATATGACAAACGTAAACTTATGATACCAAAGTAAGTAAGGACTCAATTAACATTTACGCGATTTCGTCGTTAATAATTTCTGATGTAACTAATAAGAAATTATGATTGTAATTATGCTTGAGACATACATAGTACATGTTAATACATAGATTCACTATAATAGTATCAATTACACAGGTTTTTTTTTAAATCGAATAATAAAATGAATTTTAGTTAAGATAAATTAAATGTAAACTGCTACCGGTTCGGTATTACTAAAAAAAATAAACTTAACGCTTACTCTTATTTAGTAATCAAATTATATAAATTCATAGATTCATAAATTCTACTAGTTCTACTACTTCTTTAGTTATTTATATAATCTTATTTAAAACAATAAAATATTAACATGAGCTTTAACTTTAATACATAATTGATAAATGTAACGGTGGATCTTATTATAAAATCGATTATATCGCCTCAGCAAGGTTTTTTATTCAGTTTGCGGGGTGTGCCGGTGTTTTAAGTTGATCTTTAAGTTTTTTGTTTATGTAATACAGTAACAGACACAAGAAATATATATTTTAATATATAAATAATTATCCCACGGTTGTATCCTTTGAAAATAACCAAAATATAATCGAGCAGAATCAATATCGGTTAGTCGTTTTTCCTTAATCATGTTGCGTTTCTGCATCTATCTACAAAAGATGAAAAGTTCGAAAAAATGACAACCAGTCGAATCAAAATCATTAAATATGTTTTTATAATAATGTCATGTGACAAGAATGAATACAAAAGATAAGTGCATAAGACGAGGTTTAAAAGTGGCTTTCTCTCAATATTAGAAAAGTTCAGAGGAACTCGTCTATCGGTATTTAGGTAAGTAATGAGAAGAATAATATATTAATAATAATATGTTACTAGAAGAGTGCGGAATATGAGTATTGATGGATGGAAAGGGAGAGGAAGATCAAATAAAAGTTTGATAACTTTAACTCAGTAAGAAGTTCTTCTTCTTCTTCCTAGCGTTTTCCCGGCCTAGTACTGCCATGGTCCGCTTTCCTACATCTTTTCCTCCACTTTGCCCGATCTAAAGCGTCGTCTTTAGTGAGATCGTGCTCTCTCAAATCGTCCCTCACAACATCGAGCCAGCGCTTCTTGGGCCTGCCGCGGGATCTGGGGCCTTCGACAACAAAGTCCAGGCATCGGTTCCCAACATAGTCTGGCGGTCTGCGGCTAATGTGGCCAAACCAACGGAGACCGCTTTCCTGCAACTTGTCCGCTACATCGCACACGCCAAGGCTACCACGGATATGCTCGTTACGAATACGATCTAGTCGCGTAACGCCACACATCCACCGCAGCATCTTCATTTCCACGACGTGAAGTTGCTGAACATGTCTCGCGAGAGCTGGCCACGTCTCGCTGCCGTACAATAAGACTGGTCGGATGATGCACTTGTACACAAGGCCCTTTAATTTCACCGGTATCCTGCGATCACAGATTACCCCGGTGACTTCCCGCCATTTGGCCCAAGCTGCGTTTATTCGAGCTCTGACGTCGTGGTCGATCGTACCAGACTCGTGCAGTACGGACCCGAGGTATTTAAACTTTTCCGTCTTGATGACGGATTCTCCGCCTATCTTTATGGGTTCGGGGTCCGTACTGCCACAGGCCATATACTCGGTCTTCGCAACATTTAGCATCAGACCACCCCTCGCTAGCACACTCTTCCACTGGTTCACCTTTTGCTCCAATACCTGCTTGTCCTCATCTACCAGTGCAATGTCATCAGCATACATCATGAGCCAGGGAGACGGTTCATGGGCTTTTGCTGTGACAACGTCAAGCACTACACTGAACAGAAAAGGACTCAGGGCCGAGCCTTGGTGGACACCAACTGTGATCGGGAAAGGGTGCGTGTCGCCAACGGCGGTCCTTACTATTGATTCCGAATGATGGTACATGTCTCGGATAATGTCAATATAGATTTGTGGCACATTCTTCATCTTCAAAGCCCACCAGATTATTTGGCGTGGGACGCAGTCAAATGCCTTCTGCAGGTCTAGAAACGCCATGTACAGCGGCTTCTTCTTTTCTCTGTGGGCCTCGGTTAGTATTCTTAGGGCGAAGATGGGGTCTATGGTTCCACAGCCTGGGCGAAACCCATACTGACATTCCGAGACGGTACATTCTTGCCGAAGCCTTGAGTCGATTACGCGTTCGAAGAGTTTCATGGTGTGGCACATAACCTTAATACCGCGGTAGCTTTCGCAGTCCTGTATACTACCTTTGCCTTTATATACTGGAGTAATGATACTCAATCTCCAAGAGTTGGGCATCTTCCGGCTA
The DNA here is from genome assembly GCA_905147175.2 of Nymphalis urticae. Lineage (NCBI taxonomy): Eukaryota > Metazoa > Arthropoda > Insecta > Lepidoptera > Nymphalidae > Nymphalis > Nymphalis urticae. The sequence continues at coordinate 7,359,752 of LR989987.1, read as the reverse complement.
GTAAGTATTCGGTTAAAAAGGTCAGTAAGTAGGTTCACACCATGAGAACCCATCGCTTTCCACGCTTCAATCGGCAAGTCGTCAGGGCCTACGGCTTTTCGGTTCTTTATTGTACGAAGACATTTGAGTACCTCGTCAGGTGTTACCGGTGCAACAAGTCCGAGATTAGGAGGCAGTTCTGGAGGAGACACATTAGCGTGTTGTGTGTTAAGCAACACGTTAAAGTAGCCGCGCCACCTCTCCTTCACCTTAATTGCATCGCAAACCAAAGTGCCATTAGAGTCTTTGACACAAAGACATTTTTTTATGTCTTGTGTCGCTTTCTCCCGAGCCTTTGCCAAACGGAAGATAGTCTTTTGGCCCTCATTTGTCTCGAGCATGTCATACAGAGGTGACAGCGTCTGGTAACGGGCTTTGGCAACTGCTCGTTTGGTGGCACATTTAGCTGCTTTATACGTGTCCCGGTCTTCAGGAGATTTGGTCTCTTGCCACTTCTTAAACTGTGTCTTTTTCTCTCGAACTGCCTCCTGTACTGAGTCGTTCCACCACCACGTCTCCTTGTCGATGACGCGGCCTCCCTTCGAAGTGCCAAGCACCTGTTTTCCAATGGTGTTCACTGTTGACTGGATCCTAGACCATTGACTATCGACTGATTCCTCTGTGTCTGTGCTTAACTTGGAGCTAGCTACGACTTTACAGAATTCATGCTGTTTTGGTCCATTCAACAGCCACCATTTAGTTTTAGGTCTGCTTCGTTCAGGCACTTTTTTACTTGGTACTACCAGCATGTCCATGACAAGGATGCGGTGTTGTGTTGTGAGGCATTCCCCGGGAATTACTTTACAGTTAGTCACTCTACCAATTTGGTTTCTTCTTATGAGCAAGTAGTCGATCTGGGTGGAGTGCGGCCCACTTTTATAGGTGATGAGGTGCTCGGGTTTCTTTTGGAAGAAAGTGTTAACAATGGCAAGGTCTGATAATAAGCAGGTGCTGAGAATTGACTCCCCCTCTGCATTCTCACGACCATAGCCGAAGCCGCCATGTACACGTCCATATTCACGTGACTCCTCACCAACATGGCCGTTCAAATCTCCACCAATCACGATGCTCTCGGTGTTCGGAATGCAGCGGAACATGTCTTCCAAGTCATTCCAGAAGGCTTCTTTCGCCGATTCAGAGCAACCGACCTGTGGAGTGTAGGCGCTGATAAGATGAGTAATTACTCCTTCTATCAGTAGCTTCACCCGGAGAAGTCGGTCGCTCAGTCTATCGACTTCTAGAATACCGTTCTGGAGTTCCTCAGATAGTAGTACGGCCACACCGTTCTTCCCTGAGGGGGAGCTGGAGTAGATCAACTTGTAACCCAGTCCAATATCACGGGACTTGTTGCCCTTCCAACGAGTTTCTTGCAAGAATGCAACGTGAACCCTGCGCTTCGTCAGTACGTCAGCGAGTTCAAGGGAGCGACCTGTGAGAGAGCCGATGTTCCAGGTGGCAAAGCGGAGCTTCTTTCTAGGTACTTGCTTCTTTAGCCGTGCCCGTACTTGACACGGTAGCCCTTTCCCACTTGTCACAGGTTTAGGGCGATGTGCCTGCGCGTCGTTTTGCGGCGACGCCCTAGCCATTGTACCTAAAATTCTATTCTTTTCCTTTTCCATGGTAAATGGCGGGTACTGGTTTTATAAGGAGCGACTGCCGTCTGACCTCCCCAACCTAGAGTAGGGAACCAGTTCAGGATACAGGGATGTTGAGGGAATTTGGTGGGAATTCAAGGTATAAGGATACTTATGCCACGGAAAATACAGGGTGTAGCATAAGTAGCTCGGAGAAGGCGGGGTCGCGTGCCCGTATGTTTATATCACTTATACCGGACAGGTACAAAGATACAAACACCTCCTGCCTACAAACTCAGTAAGAAGTTAATTAAAAAAAAATTATACAATTTTACGTTCACAAACATTGCCCAAAGCGAGATAATAAAACGCGGTAAAAAGCTACAAAAAATCATATAAACAAATCTTCTCTCAAATTTTAATAAATTTGAAAAGAATGGTATTTGCACTACAATAGATTTACTCAAAACAAATTCTCATAGTTTTATTAGTGCATATAATTTTAAATTTATGGCACAAGTAGCCGGTAGTATTTATATACATTTAAATTTTTCTTCTTATTTAATTTGTATGTCTGTTTTATAATTTCACTAGTGTTTTGCATGTTCTGTTAGTCAATGTTTGTCTTTAATATAAAGTGTTAATTTAATATCGGAAACTATTATTGGTTAATTTACATCAATATGTCTTATTTTATTTTATATGATAATATAAAAATACCATTGCTACAATACATGATAATATAAAATACCATTTGTTCCCAAAATAAATAAATACTATAAATGTGAAAGTAACTCGGTCTGTTTGTTACCTTATCACTAAGCCACCGAACCGACATAATGAAATTCGACATTGAGGTCCTAAGATCTAGATAAGGATATAACATAGATATAATACTACGAAAAAAAAATTAACATATACAATACAAACTATTTATCAAAAAATTTATAAGACATATACAATATTTTTGATATTTTTATTAAATATTCATTAATTTTTCATTAAGGCACTAATATAAAAATACATAAAAATCCATCACGGCTACCTTACTTGTAAATTGTAGTTACATTTTTCCTAATTTAAATCTTAATATTAAGAATTTTGTCACAGTTATATTTGTATGCATAGAAATAAATAATAGTTTTTAAAATCACAAGAACTTGAATTTGTTTAACGACAGAGGTTAATGCATAAAAATATTTGTTTTTTATCTTATCTTGTATGATTTAAACATGAATAAATTAATTTAAGTAATGTGTAACCCGAAAGCCGAGATGGCCTAGTGGTTAGAACGAGTGAAAACGTCGCGAGGAAACATGCATGTGTCTAATTTCATTAAAATTCTGCCACATGTGTATTCTACCAACACGCATTGGAGCAGCGTGGTGGAATAAGCTCCAAACATTCTCTTCAAAATGTAGAGGAGGCCTCAGCCAGTGGGACATAAACAGGCTGTTACTGCATGTGTAATCTAGATGTTGCAAAAAATAAATATTATATCGATAAATAATCTCTGAGATCTTTGTGATCATAATGTAATTTGCGTTGAAAGATATTTTTACCAAATGTTTTATTTTGAACTTTGAACTTTGAAACTTTGAACTTTAAATCCATTTACTAAAATAGCTTTATAATACCAAATATGAACATCAGATTCGATATTACAATTACAAAAGAACGAAGGTGTAAAATAAAGACATACTTTATAGTCGGCCTCTGATATATCAATAAATTTTCAAAACTATACACCGAAAGTGTAGTCACATATGACATTTACCAGCTATATCGAATGTCAAAATATTTGCGTGCAAGAATCAGTTTAAGATTGATGAGTTTCTGTATATTATGTATGCGGGCCGATCGACATCTTCCTATAATTGACTTATAATAATAATTGACCCCATTAGCGTTCGCTGTTGCAAGCAATAGAGATAATTAAGAACTTGTATGAATACAAATTTTAATCATAATAATGATTTAACTATCATCCATTTTGTAAAGTTAATTTTTTAAACGTCGCAGTAGAGCTTCATATATTACCAGACTGCTACTGATTTACAACATGTTAATGCATATATGCATGAGAAAATTGAAAAAAGACAGACTCTAACCTTAATTATTGTATTTAATCAGCAAAATCTCTTCAAATTTAAATCCCACAAATGCGTGGCATCGAATTCCAACAGTTTTATTTATTTATTTATTTATTTAAAACTTTTTTGCCCACCACATTGAGTAGTTTGACAAAAAGGCGGACTTAATGCCTAAAGGCATTCTCTACCAGTCAACCTTTAGGCTAAGCGGAAATTCGTGAAGGCGGTAATTGATAGTGAAAAATATACAAATATAACGACAAAAAATAAAATAAAAAACAGAGCTATAATAAATATGTGAATTATATATATATATATATATACACACAAACATACACACATATATATATATATATATACATATATACATATATATATACATATACATACATCCATACATACACACATACATAGACATACACATATACATACACACACATACATACAGATATACATATAAATAATAATGCATTATAGATGTCAGAGATAAAGAGAACTAGGAGTTTTCTGACAAGATATGCTCACGGAGACGAGTCTTAAAAGTAAGTTTAGAGGTGGCTTTCCTTATATTCTCAGGTAATTTGTTTTGTATGACATATAAAATCTTCAGTGAAAAACCCGAGGAGTTTTTTTTAATTTTGTAATTTTTAAAGTTATATTTTAATGTGAGATTTCTACGACTATGAAAGTTTTCAGAACCGAGTATATTTCTTAGAAAAAATAGTTTTATTACATTCGTATTTATTTAAGGCGCTTTTAAACAGAAAAAAAAACAATAAAAATCGTTTGTATCTTCTTCTGGTGTATGGATTCGATTCTTAGATAGTTTGATGAATAATGTACTACTGATATAAATATTGGTTTGACAGACTGATGTTTATATTAAAAAAAGATTGAGCTACGGAAATATTTAGATGGAAGTAAGATTAAATCTGTGACTTGGTCGGGAAAATAAAATTAGACGACAAAATATTAGGTATACTGTAAGCGATACAAGTTCGGAGGTCGCTTATATTTAATGTATATTATTACCAATGTCGGTGTATTAAGACAATAACCAATTACGAAAAATAAAAAGGTAAGGGTTATGAATATTATTGTGTCTTAAGGGTCGCTTACGGTGTAGATACGACAGTTCACGAGACTTCAAGTGTTGAAGTGCTACTCACGAAAACATCTATGCTTACACAATGGTTGAGATACAGGAAGCGAGTAAATATATTTAAATGAGAATATTTGTGTTAGTTTGTAAATATAATACTCATTACCTACTCACGTCTCCAACGGGTTATCAGATATAAATTTGCTTATATCGTTTCTTTAGGTCCTGTTATAATACTCAGTATATACACATACTTTTAACCTGTTTGTGTAACAAGTTCTCGAAGGAATAGTCAACGAGTATATTTTTAATTATATAATACTTATGTCCCGCGATAATAAACCGACGGAATCCTGAAAAATTGTTAATAGAAAACATTATGTACATAATATTAAATACATTAATAATGCATGACAAAAGAAATATTGATGTTTTGCGCTATAATTAAAGCTGCTTGAACGCTTAAATATATAAAACGTGCTGTGTCGTGTATTCTTATAGGGCGAAGTACAAACGGAAAGAGCGTTTGACGGAAGGTTATGATGAATCATAATCGTTATAATAATTCAGCCCATCACAGTCTACTGCTGGACATAAGCCGCTGCCAAGGTGCGATAAAGCTCCGCTTATTTATACTTCCGCATTCAATCAAGTCCCGCTGACTTGTCATCATATCCGTGATCTTCACCATATGACCCGTCCAACAGCCATCAGTCCTCGACATACGTCATCAATGTCATGTAGGCTGCTAAACTGTTATTAATTACATTTTTAATTTTATCTCACTACATGCTTCGATCGCCGCTCACTTTATGTGATATAAAGTGAGCTAAGCTGGTGATAATTGGTTGTACATAGATGAGAAGTATAAGAATATTTTATGCATATTACTTAATAAATAAGCGTAATAACAATAAATAATGGATATGTATAGCCTTAATTATAGTCAAATACTTAGAGCATTAGCCGATTAGATCTCTATATGCAATGATAAACCCAATAGCTTATCATTTTATATATAATGTAACAATAAGTACATATGTGTACTTATTTATCTTGGTAAAAAAAAATTTAAACATATAAAAAATAAAAAGTGTCGTCAAAAAATAATTTTAAATGTTGAATTTTCATTAATAATATTAATTATAAAAATTGACAAGAGATATAAATACATGTGTTTACTTTACGTACTTTTCTACGTACTAACGTACCTACGTATGTTTCAATATTTATTTTTCTTTTAAAAAATCTTTATTTCTTATAGTACGCAGAAAAATATCTTTGTAATTTTAGTGTGTTTGATTGCTAAAGAAACTTATCTATACTTATATTTAAATGTTGAAATGAATCTTTTTGAAAATTTGTGAAAATTTCGATGTAATTTGGTACGGAGCAAGGTTGAACCCTAAGGAAAGACAAATATTTATTTTTAATACCTAACACCTGCCTCCCTAATACTCGGACAAAACCGCGGGCAAAAACTAGTATCAAATTTGCATATTTTACTTTTATGATATATTTTTTAGTATCTTGTTAGTAATAAAATATTGCTTGTATAAACATTATGTAAAATATTAACGCTTTGAAGTACTCGCACGATTTAAACTTAAACTAACTAACTTAATAACATTAAATTACTCGAGAAAAGTCGGGTAGGTAAAAAAAATAATTAATCTATTTTTTTTATATAGAATAGGCGAACGAGCACGAGTCTATGGTGGTGCTAAGTGGTCACCAACACCATAGACATTGGCATTGTTAATTTAATTAAAAAATGTTAACCATCGATTACAACGCCAATGCGCCACCGACATTGGAAACTAAGATGTTAAGTCCCATGTGCCTGTAATTACACTGGCTTACTCACCCTTCAAACCAGAACACAACAATAGTAGTGCTGTTTTGCGGTAGAATATCTGATGAGTCGGTTGTACCTACCTAGGCGAGCTTGCTCAAAGCCCTACCACCAGTAATATAATTCCTAGGTTAAGAAAACACGAAGGATAAAATATACCTAATATTTTCATTAGAGTCAAGAAAATTTGTATGCACACAGCTTTATGATGCATCATCATAAGATATTATTGTTTATTGAATAATGATTCAAGGCAATAATAGTTTCCAACAAACTATAGAATTTCAAAGGTTAAGCATTATTCACTGATCCGTGCAATATATATGTATTATAATTTGTGGAGATCAATTTGGTGTGTTACCGCCAAAATAGATGGCAATATTAGTGTGTAACTTTTAAAAATATTAAGTAAGTCAAACAAAACAAACATATAAATGTTCGTTGACAACTAAATTACTGAAATTTTCGCCATCGACGCGAAATCTCATTAGTTTGCAGATTGTTCGTAAAAATGTTTATTTGTAGAGTATTAATTTACATATTTAATAATTAAACATAATTATTAGTTAATATTTTTCAGAGGGAACGCAGGGAAATATGAAGAAAACAAAACTGCCAGATTTAAATGGGTTGGGCGGGCAACGTAACACATCCCCGATCGGTATACGGGCATCGACACAAATTGGTTATCAAATGATGGACGTAGACTTGACGTCTTCGTAAGAAGCGGTAACACGACGTCCTCGACGCCTTAAATAAAGATTAGATTTAAAAAAAACCAACGAGACATCATATTCGACGCCATACTAATGATATTTGATCCTTTTTTTAATCAAAATAATATTTTTAAATACACTGCGAACTAAACTTTAAGGTTAATCTTCTTTAGGCAAATTTCATGGCCGAGTATGTGTGCAACGTTTTTAAAAATAACGTTTCGAAATCAAACACTTCTTTCGTAAAATCTACGTCTACTGAGTTGTTTATTATATTTTATTTGCAATAAAGAAAATCTGATTTAAATATTCGCATATAAATCAAGAACTCGATGCTCGTATTTAGTAAATATATAAAAACATTTTAAGTTACTTTATTTCATAATTATTTATAAGATTAAAATCAAAGCAACATAATAAATCCAAATCGACCAACTCGCGCGATATATATTTCATAATGTTGTTTATGACACGAATCATTTATAATAACCAAATAAAAATTATTTGATAATTCAGTTTGAATGTGTTTGGATGAGGCAGTTTTATTTTTTCAAATGTCTTTTAAAGTGTATCCAAGGTCAGTTAAGCACTAGGTGTGCCATAAATAAAATATAGTAACATCGATTACATTAAATATATAGCTCAATAGGTTTTTTATTACATGACATAAAATCATCAACTAATTCGATTACTACAATTAATTATATTTGTAAAATTCTGATGATTGTAATTCTTTTCCTATTAAATATATAAGTAGGAACACTTGGGTAGTTCTTAGCTATAGTAAAAAAAAATAGCTGTAGGCAATCCCTATTTTTTTTTGGTATTTTGCCAAACGTATTTCCTTTATTTTTATAAGCTTAAATTGCAACCTTTTTTATTAAACATATTTTAATAAAAAAAGGAGCGAATAGTTACCATACATTAACACAGTACGGGCGGATAGATCGGTTGGCGAACGTTTATATCTCATTGTTTAAAAAATATCTTGGGATGAAATCCCGTACGAAGCTTAGACAGCCATAAGTAATTAATATAAAATAAGAGAAAATATTACTATAAAATGTGTTTATTTAATAAAAAATAATATTAAAAGATACAAGTAATAATAGCTATGAAACTGTAATTCTGCGAATCGCTTTTGTAATGTTATTGATGATCACAGTAAATGGGCGTGTTAAATGATATTTTATTATATGTAGAATCTTAATGGAATTACGACATACAATATAATATATGCGTCCTGTATAGACTAGATAGTGCTTTAATGTTTTTCAAATTCATTGTAAATGTAAAATGACAGATGAATGTGCGATAGGTGAGAATAGTTGTTATATTTTCTATCTATAATTCCTACATTTAAATGAAAAAGTCGCTCATTTTAGTTGTGACTGACACTTTGTCGTATATATTCGACAGGTGTAATCTCGATTTCTATCAAGGATATATTATAGGTCACATGAAATAACTTATGTTTAAAGGCGGGCGCAGATCAAAAGATTCGTAGTTATATTGTTGTGTTAAATAATAGTGTTAAATATTTGAACTTTCTGGTTGTCTTGAAGTTAGCATGGTGAATCATAGCAATATTCGTGGATGCAAAGACCTTTAAAATTTTTGATGTATAACCTGACATTACACAGAAGATTTTTCAATTGATCAAATAATAGTAAAAAAATAAGTAACAGTGTTAATAATTGGCAGTTATGAGTTGTGTATTCTTTTTCTCTGAAGCTTAGCGTTTTCCTCTATTCTTGTACGCTGGAGGTTGACCTTGACTTGGCTGCTGAGGATTGGCTGCAATGTATTCCAGAGCTCTTTGTATTGCAGGTGGTATCGGTGGTGGAGTTGGAAGATGATTACCCTGAAAAATTAAAAATGTATTTTCGAAAAGGATTTTTAAATAGAACAGTATATAACTACGCTAACATAACCAAATAGCTTAAAATTATATTCTTGAAGTATTAAGTACACATACACAGTGCGGCAGAATTATTAAGATCATATGTAGATCTGTGGTACGCATTACATGATAATAATGCAGTTAAGAGACAATATCTGTCCTACAAACAGGTATGTGTTTTGGTAAAGTATATGGTAATATTATGCAAAGAATTGTTCTTGGTTCTAAACTTGTTACGAGACTATAAATAGAGATGTCCATCGAGTTCATGATAACTGCCTCATTTTTATATGCATATGGAAGATGTACGTGAGATGAAGGATGCAGCCAGAACTTTATGAGGTAATTATCAGCGTGTCTTAAGTTTTTTTGCACACGTATTTATTTTACTTTCTGAAAGTAACTACTCGTAAAAAATCCATTGTTGGGCAAATCCAAAAATTGGCTTAGAATTAATTCAACCACACTGCTCTACTAATTTTGATGGATATCCTTATGGCAGAATTTCATTAGGCACCTTTTATTTTCTTTAACCACCGAGATAATATGAATGATAAATGATAGATGAACTATAAAAACATATTAAACACATGAAAACTTAGTGCGCTTGCCCAGATTTGAACTCACGATCTTTGCTCAAGATAAACGTATTTTATCCATCGTACTAATTAACAACTCGTAGGTAAATGGTTAAGCGAATCTCCATTAACTTTCTGAGCAAAGGTTTTGTCTTTATGATGTAACGAATATAGGATCTTCGGTTCTTAAAAGTTTTATTGATTAAATAGTAATTCGAAGTAATTACGTAAAAGTTTTAAATTGTATACCGAAATCATGATATCAAATAAATAAAACCGACATTATAAATATGTAACAGATGAGATTCATAACTTAAATATTTAAATCAGTTCGAATTCAAGTTTTTGCAACTGCTGATATATTACCCGATAAAGTTGCGTAGGCGTCGTAAACTATGAGTGAGTTTGATCGGTAACGGCCTAGTTGGTTTCGATGAATTAAAGATATTCATATCAGTATCACATCAACATTAAGACCATTTCCCATTTCCCAAGAACGGGTCACGGGTCGACGTTTGATATTTTGAAGCGACATTTACACATATAAATTGGCCAACTCACACCCGCGCCTGTTCTGCACTGACATCTTCTATAGGTCCTTACGTAATAACGATGATTCAGGCTTTCAAGACATAATTTGTGCTATGTGCTAGAACCACTCCCAACTAGGTATTTCAGTTTGAATGCATAGTTCCCAATAAAAGGTTATTTTTTTATTATTATTTCAATCGTACATTATGTTCGTTGTTAGATTTAGAGACATTTTTTCACAAGTATTACGCAATTGGTCAAAGATAAATAATATTACACAAAAGATTTTCGTAACAAGGATATTAGTCATACAGCCAAGTTATATAATATGTTAATTAAATAAAAAACTCGTAACAATCAATCAAAACCTTTAAAACAAATGCTGATTATTGTCAATTGTATACACTTATTGTTTGTAGTCGTACTTGTTAAGATCACACAGATTATGACGAACCTTTCCAAACGAAAACGAACGTTAATGTGTGGTCTCACTTATGTTCATATAAATGTCATATAAATAAAAACTATAGTTTCTTATTCATCAGTAGGTCAATGCTGATTACATATTTATACATTGTGAATTTGGAGTAACGTGATATTGGCAGACATTAATACTTTAAACAAAAATGAAAAGTCCATAACCCGACAGGTTTAATAAAAAATATGAATAACGAACTAGCGTAAATGTATAAAAAAAAATTGTTTTTTTTTCTTATCAATAAGCGAAATCTATCTTCTGTTACGATCACTTATTTTATTATGCCGGATTCCGCGACACATCTGTCAGTTACATACCTATTACCGAACGAAAGATGTCAAGGCTTCGTTTGTCAGTATAGGGTCAGGTGAATAACATTATAGACAACGATAAATAAATATTTTATCATTAGGCAAAAGTTTGTATTGTTATTTTGTTTTCTGTATAAAACTTTTTGTTTTCTTTAATTGAATTTACCAGAAAATAATAGCATTGAATTATGCATTTATCCTTTTAGCATTTAAAAAATGACAATTTATAAAAAAAAATATGAACATTTAAGGATAATACCATAAACAAATATATAAAAAGTATGAATAATTATAATTATTTCTGCAAAATGTTCAGACGGAAGCGACATAACCACAAACAAAAATGGTAAGCGCTTGAAGATCTGCAACAGTCATCTTTAGATAACATCTAGTATACTCGTTCTGACTACGAAATGGGTTTTTAAAAATATCATCGCGCTATCATCAAGTTTATGTGTCTGAGTTGTTTTAATAGTAAATAATATAAAATATTTACGCGAATTAAATCAGGTTAAAAAGTAATATATAACACAACGTGTAGGTACAATACGTACACAATTCACAGCTTTCGTCACACTCGCCTTTCTATATTCTCGAAATAGATTATTTAAAAAGCATTGTTTAAGAGCGTGTTTGTAAATTATTGTGCAAAAACTAACTTTATATATTATACCTTTCCCACACATACTACTTGTGTCTGTTGCCAGTTTTTTTGTATATTTCATAATGTTCATGAGGATTATTTTATGTGTCATAAAATTTATTGATTTGGCAAGTTATACAGTGCACTTTTGTAGTGATAATCACAAGAAAGCAAAATGAAATACATATTATATTGATGATGATATCCTTCAGATCGATTTCGAGTACCATGGTCATTCGCGAGGGAGACTAGCTAACTACGGTAGGACTTGTTATAGTGCAGAACTTAGGCGCAGGACAAAATGATTAACGAGCAATATCCTGACTCAGGCTGCTACTAGGTAAAAACCCCAATATTTATTACTGGCTCAGTCTGGGCCTTGAGCCGAATGGATTCGTGGATTCTATTCTCGAGATTCGCAGCCTTATAAGCTATCCACTAGATCAACAAAGCCGGTAAACAATGTAGATTATCTTACCTGTGGCTGGAAACCATTTTCATCTGCGATGTAAGTGAGAGCAATGGGCGACCCATCTGGTGCTTTATAGCTGACACTACCCTCTGCGACTTGTATCTCCTTACCCTCACCTTGCCCAAAATTCTTAACATATCCTTTCTCTTGCGCTGCTATTTCGTTAGCAGTTTCGAATCTAAAAAATATCAAATTCAAGATTGTAATCTTAATAAACACTACTATCATATGAATTTGTTTCTCTTATTTCAGGAAAAATAGTTTCACACTATGAGTGCTTGTACTTTAAATTAAATAATGAATTCTAAAATAAGTTTATCTGTAACTTTGAATGTTTATGATCGTTTCATTATATACTGTCGAAGTTTGTAGTCAATAAGTAATTTGATTTATGTTAGTCTTAAACACATGATCAAAGACAAGTTAAGCAGAGCTTATTAAAAAATTTAATACGTAACTTAAACGCCTACGTACATAAAAACCAATTGGTTTGAAGCTTGCACAATTTTATTGAATCAACAAGTTGGCGTTATCTTCTAGTGATATCTAACGTAACTTTAAACGTTAAGAAATTTACCGTGTGAAATCCACGCAAGTGAATCCTAGAACATTTATCAGACATTGATATTATTGTATTCAATGTGAGAAAAAACGCACCTTATAAAATATTTTTACTTATAATGTGGCTGAAATTTCAAATCATTATTTATTATTAAAAATTTATTATGGTGACTTTTATTTTCAAATTTAGTTTGCTTATAATGTTTAAGAATAGTATTATATTTATGATCGCTGTTAATTATTACAAGGTTAGTACTTTTTGTTTACGATTTAATTGAAATTCTCAGACTAGCCATTATACGCAAACGTAAGTGTAGTCTTTATATCGTAACTTACAATTTTATTTTGACAGGCGATCAGGTACAACACCAACATTTAAACGTGCTTTCCATATAATGGGACAACACTGCCAACTTTTTAAATATTTATTCGCAGAAAATTAAACTTTTTTAAGGCCCTGAATCGGAATTCTTGTAATCATCATCCTAGCAGAATTAGATCAATACCACTACTTAGTCTAAAATAATTTTAGATAACTATACTTACGCCCACTTATAAGATCCATCTACATTTGGTCCGTCTGATTCAAAACGAAGTATAGGTATAGGATCATTTCCTCTCTGCTGTTGCGCATTTAGGCTGGCAACTAGCAAACTTACAAAAATAATAGAGATCTGTAAGAAAAGGAATATTTGTCATGCAACTATACATTACTATGGGAATATCGAAATTCTATTATATTTCTACACCAATTTTATATAAACGAAGAATCATTTTATTATAATGTATTATTCAGTTCAATTAAAGCGTACTTGGTTGAAATTCACACAGTAAATAGCCAATCCCGACTCCAAGCGATACTAATTATAAATTATTTTCTTTCAATAAAATGATATTATAGGATTAATACTCTCAATTTCATTTTATAAAAATACGCCTAATATTATTTTAAAGCAATATATTTTATCGAAATTATTGATATTACAATATGAATAGGCTTTCAAGCGATTCATCATATATTGTAGGCATTTAATTAATTGTAAATAATGTATATTCGATTATTTATGACAATGCAATTCCATCTCTTTGTTTGATTTTTAATTCTCAAATAATTAATATCAATAATTAAATAGACAACTCACAATTCTACAAAATAAATATTTAATAATAAATTTACTACAATCGTAATACAAAAAAGAGTTTTCATACAGCTCTTATTATGGAATACGTTTTTATACCCTTGTTATATTACACCAATCATTATAAAAAATGAATTACAGGGAAAGGAGTCATGCGTCATGCATCAAAAGCGTAACATGAATAGTTCAAATGTTATTACCGGAATGAGGAAAGAAAGGATTTCGTGACTTGACGCTTATCTTGCATAAATTAATGCATCGTTCGGACACAAAGTGCATTATAAACCTTAGCAATTAATTCCTCAATATTTATTAATTTATCTTTAATTAGTTGCTTAAAATATTAGTTTTATAAGCTACACGTTGATATTATTATATTATCTCTTATAAAACCTAAATCAAATAATCAATTGTTACATTTCAAATTTATATATAAAAAATATGGTTATATAGTGGTGACATATTTCCAAACTTTTCTAAAGTTTTAAGTTTCAAGTTTCTAGAGGAAATAAAGGCTTTTGTCTCGCTGAACAAACGGTTTTTTAAGTTTCGTTGAAACTGTAATTAATGATTTTATTGCACTTAAGTGTATTCGAAAGTCTTGTTATTATTGTATGAGTAATAATAATATAAATTCCTATTTTTAATATCAATCTAACTGCATAAACAAGGGAAATAAATTAGTGAACTTGGAACTTATACTTGGCAAATTGATGAAGGGATGAGTAAAGCCTCTGAAATAAGCATTGCATAAGGACAGAAATGGCATCATAATAAATAGATAGCTAGTTTTCCTTTCTCATCCTACTACCATGTAAATATACATTTTTTGAAATAATAAAATAAAATTTATAGTAATAGTAATATTTAAAATCAATATAATAAGTCTCACCATGTTGTTCGTGGCTGGACAATGATATCAGGTCTGGATTCTCTAAGCTTCACCACAAGTATGTGAACAGTGACACTGCCTTAGGTTTATATACCAGCTTCTTTACCTCTGAACTTCGTGCGACCTGAGCGCATCCCAACGATTCATCTAACGAAACGCACATTAGCTAACTTATGAATATATTTATTGAACACACACACATACGAAATGCATTTTAAACAATAAGTTACTAATGGCTACCCATTATAAGTAATTACAGTTTTATTGAATCCTTGATAGGAATTGTATTTTACATTTATTGTTAGCAACGCCAATTTTGGATGTTCTTTGTTATTGTATAAATTGAACCCACGATTCGTTGATGAATATAAACTTTTGATATTTAAATAACTGTATACATTTATTATTATCATGCGGAAGCTCGTGTTCATTTAGCCTGGTACTTCAATTAATTGAACTCTAATTATTATTGGTGGCTATAAAACAGCTAACAAAACAAGCAGATTATTTGTCATTAATAGGTTATTAACTGGCAATACACAAAGAAAAATAGTGTTAGGTTTATTTGATAAATATATAATAAGTGTTATTTTAGGAATCCATATAAAAGAAAGTATCTATAAATGTACAAGATACAAGAAGGTACAAAGACGAGTTCGATGCTCTCTTTTTACAAGAAAACATGAATAGAGAAAATAAACAAGAACAAATCTGAATACACCTTTTTGGGTTGGTATCACAAACTCATCATATATTCTACATCCAACTAGCAGTAGTTATTACTGTTGTATTCCAGTTTGAAGGGTGAGTAAGCCAGTTTACCTACAGGTACAAGGGTATGGAAGGTGTGAACCGTTTGTTAGTCTGCCTACCTTTTTTTAACTAGAATAATAATGTTGAAATCGCAAGAAAATGGTGGAGGCTTCCGTAAAGTATTGTTTTCAGGTAAAATTAACGTTATTATCACCTGCACATTCAATAGAGCTAAGGTTATTTCTTAGTTATAATAACATTAGACCTGTATTTCACAAAGTACTTATCATAATAATCATACAAAAACTCCTTATAAATTATTATTTCTTAAGCAACATCATAATTATCACATCAATTTTTTTTATTATGTGAGAGGGAGCAAACAAGCAAGAGACTCACCCGATGGAAAGTGACCACCGTTAATGGACATCTGCAACACCCGAGGGCTTGCAAGTGCATTACCGGCCTTTAAGGAATGAGTACGCTCTTTTCTTGAAGGTTTGAATGTCATATCGGTTCAGGAAAGTCACTGGCGAAAGTTGATTCCACAAAGTGGTTGTGCGAGGCATGAAAGCCTCAAAAATCGCGCTGTTGTGGATTTCCAGACATCGAGGTGAGGGTGGAATTTAGAATTCTGACGCGTGTCCGGTGGTGAAATTCAGCGACCGGGACTAATCCAAGCAATTCCTCAGAACACTGATATATGCGATAGAGGAAGCCGGTCGGTAAAAGCTTGATCGTCGACAATTCGATCGAAAAAATAAAACTGCTCTAATTTGAAATAATTTATTATAATTATGAATAAAGTTGAGATTGGCCATGGAATATTTTGGTAGCATAATTAAATAGATCCTTACGCTCAAATTATCGCATACGATAAAAAAAATATCTTAGCTTACTGAATGTTATGCCTTACCAGACGTCTTGTGTCTCAGGTCTAGAAACAGATAAAGCTTTTAAAACATCAGACCTGAAAATGGAGATCAAAACGCGTTGACGCTAAAGCTAAATTTATTTTGATTAGATAGAAAGACAAATTGATTTTTATTGATCGATTTTCTTTTAGTTTTTTCTTAGTTTAATGTGAAGGTACTTAATTCTAGTAACAATTATACATGATTTTTTTATAAAGTAAAAAAATTGCAATCCACCTTTCCGCTTAGTTCTTATGAATTGTTCATCTCACATTATCGATACCGTATGTTGCAAGTTATCTATATACTCTTAGTATTAATATTAATTAAATTCATAATAATACTAGTGGCTGACGACGGTTGTTTATTTCTTAAAGTTTATTGATAGTAATAATTAAATAGAATAAGAAATAAAGTATCTATAACAATCTAAGTTCAAGATTACAAATAATAATATATAAAATAAACACGTACAATACAATTGTCTGGCCAACAATTTTTAATTATTTTGATATAAAGAAAAAACAAATATAATGTTAAGGTCTGATTATTTAAATTCATCGTTGCCATTTATTATATTATATTAGCCAAACATATACATAACTAACAATATTCAGTTTTATCATTTGAAAGTGTAACGTACAAATATTAAATGAGGAATGACTTTATAACTATTTCCAGACTATTGTAAAATAGAAAATAAATTTTATTTTATTAACTAACTATGATTATGCTATCAAAATACAGTCGTTTTGACTATGGAAAGAGCAACGAAACCAAGCACTTATAAATAAATCAATTCTTATTTAATAGTCAAAATAACATAACACTAAAAATAGCTAAATTAGCTATTTATTCAAAGCATAGTATCAATAGTGTTTTCATGTAACCCTAAAAAACACTAAATTATGGCTGTGTAGGGCTAGTACCTGTATATGGGATATCGAATGTCGAATTACTTCTGACAAAAAGAGAGAAATCAATGAGTAACTATACTATATCGTTTATTAGCAAGGTTAATACTATATATTTTTTATATTAAATTCAACTTCAACAAAGTAAATAAAAACATAATCATTGTGATATTAACAACACCTCAATATATTAAGTTGTTTCAAGGAATTATTAAATATAACATAGGAAAATGTAGTATAGGAACATGCTGTATAATGTCAAGGCTTAGATGTTATACGATGTGCGGATCTTGGATAAATATTTTTATCTTAGAAATTAAAACTTGTATTATCAAGGTACATAGAAACAAGTATTGTAAAAATTGTACAATTTCAACTTATGTTACCAATTATAGAATGATTTTTACAAATTGATGAGTAATAGACGTAAGTGTAAGTCAATACAACAATTGACTATTAATTGTTTTTAATATATTTTATTTATGTTATAGGTTATGAAAAATAAATTTAAATGTATATTGGAATTATTTATATCGAATGAAATAAAATATTATTATATATAAAGTCAGAGTAATAAATAGCATAAACAATGAAGGGTACATTATACACAGTGAAGATATTTGTCCATAAACATTGCAAGAATTATATACTTTCAGCTACTCCTTTTCAATTTTTAAGTCCGTGCCGTGTCCGTTTACAGGTAGGAGGGCGTTGCCAGCTCGTCTGGGTAGGTACAACCCACTCATCAAATATTTTACCGCAAAACTGCAGTACTTGGTATTGTTGTGATCCGATTTGAAGGGTGAGTGAGCCAGTGTTATTACAGACACAAGGGACATAAGATTTTAGTTCCTAAGGTTAGTGGCATTTTGGTGAAGTAAGGGATGGTTACCATTTCTTACAACGGCAATGTCTATGGGCGTTGGTGACCACTTAACATCAGGTGACACATATGCTCGCCCGCCTACCTATATTATATATTTAAACCTTTACCTTTACTTATACATGTATATAATTTAAGGTTTTTTTTAAATATACTAATAATTATATTTTTTAACGAAAATAATATCTAGTCTTTAAAAAGTAAAAGCTCTTTAGGAACTGGCTTTAGCTTACAACCACGTTGCTTTAAAGCGCTTGTGGATACAATTTTGGTATAATTTTATCCGACATTTGCAGGTTTTCTCAAGATGCATTCCTTCACCGCTGAGTACGAGATGAATTATAAACAGAAATTAAGTATATATTTGTAATCTTAAAAGATTTACGTGTTGTAACTACTGGACAATCTCGACTTTTTCTAAGAATGATTTTATAAGATTGCCAAATAACATTGCAAAGCAGCCATAGTGTTAACAAGTGAATCTGACATATAATGGCAAGCTAATCAAATGTTTTATTAAATAGGAACCATTTATTATGGTTTATTTCACCATCGTGCAAGACTTGACTTGTCCATAAAGGCCAAGAATATCTTTAGTAATACATATACAAATCGCCTATAAATGATCTGCAAATCCTGTTTTGCGGGTGGTATTTGATGACACTTATAATATACATACAATCAATGTAACGAGAATAAATTTACATTATCTGAATTATTGCGTTTAATAACGTTAATGAATTAATATAGTATATAACTACTGTATTAACTTAGCACGCGACTTTTAATTTTATTATATTCAATTATTGTTTAAGTTACTTGTGTAATATATATTAGGGTGCGTGTAGCATGACTGCCAAGGCTATTTTTACAAGCTTTTATTTAACTTGCTATATCAGTCAGTTTGCTAAGGTCAAATCATTGAAGCTGAATTAGAACCACTTTCTCTTGACCTGCGGATTTGAAATTTTATTGGTGTTTTAAATTTTTATGGTAAGCACGAAGGTACTGCTCAACGGTCAACAGTATTGACATAAAATTTTGTGCATACATTTATATAAAAGCTCGTTTTTAAAAATGTTATTGATTTTTTTGTTAATGATTATATTATGCAATTTAATAATATTATTAAGTTATATATATGTTTGGAGTACAATTAAAGATAGATATCCTTTATCAGGTCGCACTACACCCGAGGGTGCCTGTTAGAGATCAATTTTAGTGATAAGGCCGCCATTGCATGAAATTTTATTTTATTTTTTATTCCTGATACGATGTGTCTAGCAAATGAACGAACGTATTTAAAAGATTACTATATACGTTGGTGTCCTTGTTTTATGCTACATATTGGTAAGATTATATAAAATATTTTCCAATTGTACTAACTGAGTTTGTTGGTTTTTCCAATTTAAATCATTATTAGCAATTATCAATATTATTTAGTCTATTATTTACGTTTTTGTAGAGAACTGTTGATATTAGTATTGACCTTCTCAACAATTTATTGGTATAACTAATAATAGCCTACTAATAATATGCTTGAATAATTAATGTAATAATTTATAATTTTATAAGCCGAGATGACCCAGCGGCTAGAAAACGTGAATCTTAACCGATGATGATTGCGGGTATTTTTATTATATTTTACCATATGAGTTCAAGCCCAGGCAAGCACTACCGAATTTTCATATACTCAATTGACGTTCATAATTAATTTCATGCTTAGCGATGAAGGGAAATATCATAAGACCTGTACATTTCTGATAAAGGTATTTTACGCATGGATCCAACAACCCGCATTGGAGCAGCACGATAGAACAAGCTCCAAGCATTTTCCTAAAAATGAAAGTCTTCTAAAAGCGCTGCTAAATATAGCTTTAAAAGCAAATTATTAATGAATCCCCTAATATTTTTCACCGTTTTTCTACATTTATGATTTCACTAAAATTTTATGTTTATTTATTAAATAATGAAAATTATTGGCATATTTTATTTAAGACTTTGTGTATAATTTAAAAAATATATTAAATATATGAAATAGTATTTTAATTTAATGATCATCAAGAAATCAAACGTTATTACGTTAGATTTCCGTTGTGAATGGCTTTTGACGTTTGCTGTCAAAAAAACACTATGTGGTTACACGTCGTAGGTATTTAACGTATTATAATTATAATATCTCGTCTTCTTATTGCTATAATAATCTTATATTTTATTTGTTAATTTTTTTTATATGTTATAGGTAGGCAAACGGGCTAATGGGCCACCTGATGTTGTAGTCACCACCAACAATCATTGGCCTTGTAAGGAATATTAACTATCCCTTGCATCGCCACCAACCTTGAAAATGAAAATGTTATGTTCCTTGTGCCCAATACATCCACATTTCAAATCAGAACGTAACAATACTAAGTACTTATTGCTGTTTAGATGTAAAATATCTGACTGCCTCGTTGGTCTAGTAGCTAGATGTAAGGCCTTAGACCTTTGGTCCTGAGTTCAAATCCCAGGTCAGGCCAGTAAAAAGTTATTGGGTACTTCTGTCAAAAAATCTCAATAGCAACCCGGAGAAGTTGGAAGTGTGTACTCTCCCGTGCCTCGGAAAGCTCGTACAGCCGTTGGTCCAGCGCCTGAACTCAGTGGTGCCTACCCAGACTGGTTTGTACAAAACCTTACCACCTAGTAAGCCACAGTAAGTTACAATTTGTAAGTTTTTTTTTAATTAGCTATTTTTCATTAATTTATTTGATATAATACATATTTAATGAAATCGTTACACACTAACCTACAAGAAACAAAACTATTTCATAATAATAATAAGATACATCGCGAATATAAGTATTGTATAATATTATATATGAGAGCCAAGTTCAAGCCGTGATGGCCCAGTGGTTAGAACGCGTGAATCTTAACCGATGATCGTAGGTTCAAACCTGGGCAAGCACCACTGAAGTTTTTCGTGTGCTTAATTTGTGTTTATAATTCATCTCGTGCTTTTCGGTGAAGGAAAACATCGTGAGGAAACCTGCATGTGTCTAATTTCACTGAAATTCTGCCACATGTGTGTTCCACCAATCCGCATTGGAGCAGCGTGGTGGAATAAGCTCCAAAGCCTTCTCCTCAAAAAGGGAGAAGAGGCCTTAGCCCAGTAGTGGGACATTTACAGGCTGTTACCAAGTTCAATATTATGATATATGCCTTGGTTGTTGACTTCAACGACAAAAGAAGTGAGATCTAAATGTGTGCCGAGTTCAATGGTCAGTCCTGAAATTTATTTATAACAATATAAATATATTTATAATAACTTCACAAATCACTTCTTCTTATAACTCAGGATAACACATTGAAGCCTGAGGTATGACTTGGCTAGTTCTCATATACGAAGTATATTATAGCCTTCGCAAGTTCTAAAGCTGTAAGTTCTTATATTATTCTTCCGAAAAATTAGGCTTGCTGGTAGGAACTATGAAAACTAGCCAAGTCAAACCTTAGGCTTCAATATTTTGCCCTGATTTATAAAAAGAAATGATATTTTAACTTGTTATAAAATATTTTGTATAATAAATTTCAGGATTGAACTATGGGTACCTAAGAGTAATTTCGGGTACGCAACGAATTTGTTTACAATAATACAATGCAGTCAAGACGTCAATTTTCAATTTTTTTTACAGATGAGCAAATATTTTAGTGTATAATATTAATCTATTTGTTTATAAGGCGCAATGACACAGAAAATAAATGTAACGACAGATATAAACATCAACCGAATAAATAAATGCAGTAAAATGATTTGTCCATTTATATGGACCTTTTCGTACCTACCTACTAAAAACCTACTAAAAAAATGCATTTGCATGCAATGCCAAAATTTTGTTGCATGTACACTTAAACTGAAAACTTAAAAATACTTTTTTGTCAGGCGCACAACATTATAGATACTGTAAGAAATCATAAGCATCCCTTACATCGCTAATACATCCTCAATCTTGGGTACTAAGATGCTTACTATATCCCTTGTACCTGGTTACGCTGGCTCTCTTAAAAATCGAACCACACTATAACAGTACTACGGATTTTTATTAAGGATTGATTGATTTGTTGATGTGGGTGGTATATACCAAGGCGGGCAGGCTTTTAGATTTTTAAGAAAAATTTAAAAGCTTTTAGATTTTTCACACGTCAACTTTCTATTGAGAAAATTATATGGCGTTGACTTAGGAAGATTTGCTACTACAAATTATATGAATAAAATTTATAAGCTAAAGAAGGAAGAAACAATTTATAATATTTCTCTTTTCTAGAGAGAGATACATAGACAAGATAGATATAAGAGATTTCTCTTTTATTTTTAATATTATTGATGCAATAATTTATCCTGCTTAATTAGTCCTATTACACTTAACATGTTTTGCACTTTAAAGCTTTTTGTTGTAAATTGAAATAAATTTGACGACTCGGTTGAGTCGTGAGTATAATACGGCCAATTTCAACATGAACAAATTGATGCGACTGATTGAATATAAAATTGAATATTCAGTAGGCGCTTTTAGATTTCCTAACGGATTGTAATTACTATTGCAACAAAACTACTATCGGAACGTCAGTAAGCTCATAGGTTAGTAGCCAATTGTTATTTGTTGAATTCAAATTCAAAATTTATGTACATAATTATTTTAAAATTATTATTTTGGGATTTGTATTGTTCATCTTCGATTTAAAACTGTTTAAAAATATTATTAGAAAATCTAAAACTATCGTTATTATTGTATTAATAACGATCGACGACGTATTCATTATAGTTTTAATAACGATCATTTATTATTTAACTTCGCTAGGGCTATACTAGGGCTAGGGATTCGTATTAGTTGTAGATTTACAAATTTCATGCGATTTTCTAATTGTTCTGCTGTATTACGCACCAAAAACAGTTCTTCATTTATTTGCCTTTATTTATAATACAAAACTATTTCACTTAACTAGTTATAACCACATTAACTTAACTTCAAAGTTTCGATTACAACTTGAAGTGAGTGAATATCATAGATTATTCCAGATCTCGAATAATGATATCGCGTCAATTGATATCGGTGTCAAAGTTGTTTATTTGGGTTTGTTCTTCTTGTGGTTGGAATAGGTCGGATCGAGGTGTCACTGTAGCTTGCAGTCGTCTAGTACTTATCTATTAGTCTCACAAATCCTTTCATTGTGGGAAGAGTAGAAATACTTTTCAATGTCGCATAAAAAAGTTTGGTTAACATAAGACAATATTCTAAAGGACAGATTATTATCAATTTAACATTAGGCTATATTAAGGAAATGAATATGATAATACAATGAATAAATTATCAACATCGTCAAATCTGTAGTCGTTACCACCGAGTCATATATATATGGTCATATTATTTACAATTCTGACGGTTTTTGAGACTAGACGCTACGTTCAATAGTTATTTTAGAAAACTACCCAAACAGTGATTTCTCTTACATTCTCCATTCTCTCTTCTCTTACAGTGGCCGCGGGATTCTTGACTATAGCTTTCTAATAAAATTTAAATTATTTGTCATTGTTTATTTCTAGCCATGACAAAATATTATAGTTAATCTTCACTTCGGCTAATTGAATTGTTTCAACTCCAAGGCAATTAAACTTTATTATTTACAATTATGAGATTAGACAAGTTATTTGATTTTGCTAATATATTATGATACTTTGCGGTTATACTCGCGTATAACTTAAAGAAATCAATTATGATATTTCAGTATATATACAACATTTTTAGTTTTATTTTGTGGGACATGTTCTTTATTGGTTTTTGCCACACCCGGATCTAGACAGGGCAACATAAAATTGGCCATAACAAAAACATCGTTCCCTTAATTCTATTCCCACACACTTGAATGTCCTTTCATGCGCTTTATTTATTGTGACTGCAAAAGCTACCTTTACAACAAATTGTGTCCTTTTTAAACTAAAACGTGAATATGTTTTTTTTTATATACAACCGACTAAATATAAATTTAACAGAACCATGAAAAAGACATATGCCACGACAGAACGAAATACCTATCTAACCTATAAACTTTAAATTACAAAGCTATTTACAAACCGAAAACAAATACTTAAGTTTGAGTATTTTCAAACAACCTACTGAAAAATGTCGAACTATAAAAAAGCTAAAAAATGTTTATGGTTTTATCTCGATATCTTTCACAAGAATTAATATCATGTTTATAAAGATTTCTGCAAATAATGCTTTATTTTATGACAAATTTTAACTTTTACTTGTTCCTATAAACTTTCAATCATCATCATTTTACAGACTATCATTTATAGGTAGCTATAGTTTCAGCCAATTCAACTGAACAGTCATTTTATAGCATTTTTATCGAATAAATGTTCGACGTGATTCTTTAAATTGACATAACTTTATTATTTATGATTTAAATAAAACAAACACTAAATTTTAAGTGAAGTTAGCCAAAATACATTACTGGTGGTAGAGCTTTGTGCAAGCTCGTCTGGGTAGGTACCACCCACTCATCAGATATTCTACCGCAAAATAGCAGTACTTGATATTGTTCTGTTACGGTTTGAAGGGTAGGAAGGGCGCATTGGCGATGTAAGCGATGGGTAACATTTCTTGCAGAGCCAATGTCTAAGAGTGTTTGGTGACCACTTACCATCAGGTGGCCCATATGCTCCTCCACCTTCCTGTTCTATAAAAAAAAAAGTGAAAAAGGCACCCAAAACCGTTAAGCTGATTCTAAGCTTAGCACGCACAGACGCACAGACAAAAAGAAAAACAGACAAAAATTCTAACAATCATTGTTTTATGTTCTATTGCGTTTATAAAGACCCCCGATAATAGTTTTATTCAAATATCTTTTATGCACAGGCAGCGATCAGTTACATTTTTATCAAATATATAGAAAAGATTGTTACGGTTATGATCATTAAAGCTCATTAAGTTGACAATACAGATGAACTTTACGTCACTCACATTACTCTTCACAATAAATACTATAGTTCCTAATTGCAATGTATGTATTACATACATACCATTTTAAAATACTATTATATTTTTCTGGACTAGTTACGAAATAATCGTTATCTAATGCATAATATAATTTATCTCCAATGTGGTTGCAACACGTGTGTGAGTTTTATATCCGACACATGCTGGTTTACACATGATGTTTTCCTTCACTGCTGTAAAACTAGCCCAGATTTAACATTCGGTTAAGATTCATGTAATCTGGGCCATCTCGGCTCTTTTGCTTCAGAGTGAGCATAGGGTATAATATACAAGTAATACTTATATTATTGCCTCTAAAAAATTTAGACATAATGCTCTGCTTGAGAGAATCTAATTGTCTCTAAGCGAGGATATACTGCTAGCTTTGTCATAATTTGACAGATTTAAATTCATGATTTAAACAATAGTTATGAATAATTTTGATTTATGAAAAAAAACAAGTTTGTCAAATCGAGTTTGTCAAGTAACTCAAAATACTTGTTAGTGTATATATAATGATAGGTGATCCAAATGAGTAAATAGTATTAATATTTTAACAGTTTATTACATCAAGTTAATGATAAGTTCTATAAAGATATGTACAAAAGTATAATGTGAATACTGGTACAATTGAATTATTGACTTTTGCTCATTGTTATCATATTGTAACAAAATAAGTCCATAAGTCTAAAATAAAGTTGAGTATTAATTCAGAATAAAATGTTCAATATAATGAGCCCAGTATTATTGTACCAAATATAGATTAACTTATACGAGAATTGTTTGAATGTTTTTTTTTATATTAAACACAGATTAAAAATTTTTTGAGAGTAAATTGTAAAATCCTAAAAATTAAGTTAACATTATAAATGTCAAATGGCATTATTAAAGACAGTCTACTTGATATCAAATTAGAACTAGTTTTGTAAAATTTACACTCTTAATACACAGGTTTTGCATTCTAGCATTTTTTTTAGTTGATATGCACTTTTCAGTTCCATATTTATTATCTATAACGAATGACTTTCGGCATGCTCACAGAGCACTATTACTAATCACAATTGATAACGTGACACTATTATTATTGCTTGATAGAATGGTTATAGTCACTCAATTCACAGAAAGTTTTCACTGCTAAGTTTACTGTTGGTAGTATTGGCCTTTGTAGTTCTGAGCTGCTCTCGCGTCGTTTAGTTTAGATGCCTCAGGGTTATTGGCTTCCAGAGCAGTACGTTCCTGAAATTTATAAAAATATATTAAAAATACGTTTTTGCACATGTTTTACACATATACCAAAACAATTGAGGTAGATATTTATTTTTTTGCCAAATCTTCCAAACTATCTCATATTTCGAGAAATATTGAAATTTTTATTCATCCAAATAGTCTTTTATTACCTTTATATACTTTTTTTTTTTTTTTTAAATGTATGTTGACGTGAGCAACTTTGACCCCCGAAACATACTTTCTATGTAAAATTGATTATTACTTCACCAGTAAATTATGTGGAACATTTGTTGTGTTATATTTATCTAATGAATATATATTTAAATTATTTCATTTAATTACCGCATTAGCCTTGATTCCAGCGTAGATGAGGTCAAGACTCTTTTGAATTTCAGCGGACACGGGAGGTGGGGTTGGGATATGGTCTCCCTTGACTCTGAAACCGAACTCATCGGCGGTGTATTCGACGGTGATGATTTGACCGTCTGGGGCGGTGTAGCTGTAGGAGCCTTCTTGTACGAGAGTTGGAATGTCTTCGTTTTCACTGTTTTTCACATTCCTCACGTAACCATTCTCTTGAGCATGGATGTTATTGCCGGTTTCATACCTAGAAATTGTGATAATTTTCAAATTATTACGAATATTTATTAACGGCATCCTCTTCTTTACAATTTTATTTTTTTCGAAGATTATATTATAAAAAAAAAAGATTCTTATCATTAAAATAAAATAGTAGTAGTTAAATTAAAAATAACTATAAGTGTTATGTTGTGCGCAAACTTGAGTGAGGAAATATAGACACATTCATTTCTGGTTTATTGACATTCAATTAGATACAAAGTGAAAGGAATATTATTAACAGTGAACTAACTTCGTCACTATATTCTTTTTTTTAAATGTTTTAGTTGAGTAAATGTTGTACATAATAAAGCCATAAATACAAAATATTTAAAATTATAGTTCTGTACCTTAGTCATTATAATAAAACCAGAAGCTTAATGTTTGTTTGTTTATTAAATGTTGCATGTTCTAATTATAATATTTTAATTCAAAAATTGATAGTATATAATATAGTATCGATTTTTTAATTAAAATAAAATTAAAAATCGCGTGCAGCATTATTAAAGGTGATCAGATCAGCATGATTATTATTATAAGGATGATTCAAAGGACAATGGTTTTCTATAAATATCGCTTATTATAAAGCATTTATGATTTACTATAATGAAAAGCAAAAAATGCCTAAATCTTGCAAAAGATGGTACTGTAATGCCTTATTTTGTCAAACTATTTTCTTCCTAGTCTATCGTTCTTATCGCCTTGTATTATACACCTTTTATGAGTCCTTAGTCCCTTTGTTAATCGTACCGCCTCAAATAAGATAAATAATTTTAATTATATTAGATTATAGTAAATTAATCGGTAGTTTTTCGTTTTCATTGTTAGTTAGTGTTTGTTGTCAGAAAGGAGTTTGATTATCAATCATATTATCACAAAACCGAGATGGCCCAGTGGTTATACCGCGTGATTCTTAACCGATGATCGTGAGTTCAAGCCCGGGCACGCACCACAGAATTTTCATGTACTTAATTTGTGTCTAAATTCATCTCGTGCTTGACGGTGAAGGAAAACATCGTGAGGAAACTTGCATGTGTCAAATTTCACTGGATATGTGGATTCCACCAACACGCATTTGAACAGCGTGGTAAAATAAGCTCCAAGCCTACTCCTCAAAAAAAAAAGGATAGGCGGCCTTAGTCCAGCAGTGGGACATTCACAGTTACTGTTACTGTTACATTAATATTATTAATAATATTATATTTTCTAACTAGCTAACTTTTCGACAAAATCGTACACCGACACAAGAATTATTGCGTAATAATTATAATGGAATATACAAAGAATAATTCAAGAAGCCCGTTATTTCTTCATAATCTCGAAATCGATTTCTCGAATTCTCGAAATCATTTTATATTGATCTCACTATAAAATGATTGACACATATAAAATTTTGAAATATATTTTCTCCACAAATTTCAAATATGGAAATTAAAATATTTTTTTCATATAATACAATGAGCTCTTTGAATATATAATAAAAAATACTTACGAAGTTTGGTAGCTGCCATCGGTACCCTGTACTTTGTCAAAGCTGATGATGGGAATGACGGTAGTAGTGTCGATGTGTGCTCTAGGCCTTAAGTCCTGAGGAGGTTGTCTGTAATCTGTCTGTGGTTGATAGTTATTGTAATTTTGCTCAGCCGTCGCTTGATCATCTTCAGGCTTCAGGGATAATTTTCTCTGAGGAAGAGCAGCGGCAAGCGCTAGCGCAGCAGACAGCACAATCTGTAGATTACAAAACGTATAATTACATAAAGAAATGTTGAAATCGATGTAATGATTGTTGTATTGTTGTAAGGAATAATGAGTCGAGATGATGTCAGACGGAGAAGAGCTTAATCATATTCGCGATGTCGTAAGTTACCTTATCTTGTGAGCGGATACAATAGGTAACGAATTGCGACACCGGCTTATTCGCCACGCTACTTTGGCGAAAGCAGGTCCCGGTAAAACACGTATTGACACTACACATCTACACTTGTTGCATTGTTTTCATTCGGATGTGTTAAACTCTTGTTACGTTTTAACATTGAACACCGTATCGGCAACTTGTTCTTACGCAACTAAGCAGAAAAATCGTGAACAATATGACCTAACTTATGTCGATTATGTTAAGCGTATTTATTTAAATCTATTATGTATTTATAAAAAAAACACTCATTTATTTCATAAAAAATAAAATGTAATGTATAATACGATATTTAAATTATAATTTATATTAGTCATATGAGCTAAAACAAAATTTTAATTAAAAAGATGTGTATAAAATACGTTAAAAATATCAAATTAAGTCATGAATTATTTAAAAAAATTAATCAAATAATAATAAGATCTTCTATAGCAATAAATTAATGATTATCATTAAAATTCATAGACTGCTTAAAATACCAAGAAAGGGTCGAAGAGTAATATGTCAAGGTCGCGAATCCTATTTAAATAATTTACATATTAAATATTAGAGTAGGCATTTATGAATAATAATATGACATCGATTTGGTAACAGCATATTACCGCACGCTTTGAATGGTGGTAATCAAATAACCACATGTAATTGCGGTCATACGGTATTATTAATAACTAATATTCTAGTTTAATATACATTCAAAGTGAACTAGACGAAATTAATATTTTTTAGTCTTATTATAAATAAAATGAATAAACGAATTCACTACACGCCGTGAAATATTATAAACGAATCACATGTTTATACACAAAAATTTACAAGCAAAAATTAAATCAAGTTATGCAAAAATATAAAAAATTGAATGAATGAAAACTTTTTAACTTTTTAATTTTTTTTAATATTGTTTAAAAAAATTATCTAGTCAATAGTTCGAAATATCAATAAAGCACTAAGCACACTTTTCGCTTGTCATAAGTCAAATAATGACCTAGAAAGTGATATTATGCAATTACAGATGTTTGTATAACAGAAATTCTCATAAACGAGGTTATGAGCAGTGGTATGAAAAAGAAATGCCAGCGCTTAGAAGCGCTTATACAAATGCATTGACTTGTTTCCTATTCATTATTTTTTTGTAAGTCAAATGCGTAATGTATCGTTATGATGATACATTCAATATAATTAACACGTTCAATTACGGAAGTTTTATATGAAAATGATTATGATTACGATTATACTTATGACATACACGCGATTCGAATTAGCGGTAGATTTTGTTTTTTTTTTTTAAATATTGAGTAATATTGCTTAATATCCGACATTTAAGTGTTATAGTAAGTATTACAAAATTATTAAATTGAGTGACTTTAGTTTATTTTCGTACAAAATAACTATCAAGTACTTAATATTATTTAAATACAAAATAAATCTAAAAGTCAATCATGTTTTGAAAAAAAAACAAACAAAATATTAATAATCTAAGCTAATCAAAAGTGAAACTGATTTTAAGAGAGAATTGAGAACAAATGTCGTGACCTAGTGCACCGAATGCCACAATTAGGTGCAGGCATTCCAACATTATGTCAAAGTTCAACAACCGACTCGTCTACCGACCCTATTAGTTGCTGCATCTCGCAACAAACGATTGCGGAAATCCTCAAATAGCAATATTTCAATAAAAAGCCACTCACACACTGACCCATATATTAAGGTTATTCACAAGTCAAAAACTTAAAACCCGTCGAGCTTCATTTCGACCTTATCGACGCGAGAAGATTTTAATGAACTTTATCAACTTACCAGTACTTTCATTGTTGTTTTTGTGTGTTTTTTGGTGTAGCAGCGAGGCACGTGGTGTCTCTGAACTATGTCAGAGTGGTAATAGTGCGCCTACTTATATACTTCACCCCTGCCACTGACTCGCGCTCTGCCCTGAGCCATCACACTTTCATACCTGATTTGTCGCTTTAATGTGCTGAATCTGCTACATCTAGTTGATTTTTTTTATATTGATTTTTGATTGTAATATTATATTATAATATTATATATTGTAATATTTTTACGAAAATGATTTTGTAGGTGATTTTTAATTTTTAATTGTATTAAACCATTATTAATTACATAATTAATAAATTCAGTATTGAACGTGTGAAGCTTTGTTTCTTTTAAATTTAATAAGTAAATAAATTCATAAGCATTACGAACATATTTACTATGAATTTACCACCAAAATTTTATTTTAATTATGTTATTCGGTATATAAAAATATATAAATAATATTAAAAAAATTCAATTAAATTGTTGGGTACAATGCCACAGGAAAATCTTTTAGTCAACGTGTTTTTTTATAAATTCGTAATGCGTATTTAGTTTTTATTTTAGTTTTATTTATAAAATTGTGCTATGTTTAATATTAAATGGTTTATTGCATAAAATTGTTGAAAATTCTAATTATAATGATAATTCTAAAGCTTTACAATGCTATAAAAGATGTCCGTGTATTGGGACAAGCTGTTATAGAAGCTTACATTACATAAGAAGGCGTTGTTTTCATTCGTCAGTGTAGCAACATCTTAGTATCACTTATCTTATATTGTGCAACATGTTCAAAAGGGTGTTCATGGGGAATCCTGTAATTACTTCTAAAGAAGAAAATACAAATTATAATTAAAAGCTTCATATTACTTGATTAAATGAACTTTATACTTAACATTTCATTTAACTAATTAATATAGCCCAGCAGCCCAGGAGTTGTAACATATGAATCGTAACCGAATATTGGAGCTCAAATCTCGGCAATTACCCCTGAGTTTTCATGGGCATAATTTCTATGTAAAATAATTCATCTTGTACTCGCCCGTAAAAGAAAATACATGATTAAACCAGCATGTCTCGGATGAAATTCTGCTACGTATTCACATTAACATTTACTTTTGGAGACATAACATTCATTGGAGCTACATAGTAACGAAAGTACCAAAACTTCTTAAGAGAAACCCAGCGATGTAACACATACAGGTTACTTCTACACTAACTAACTATAGGCTGATTTAATAAGAAATTTTATACATGTTAAACATAAATCGAGTCCAAAAGTGTCTTATATATTACGAGTCGTTCGAAAAATAAATAGTTAATGTAGTGCATCAAAATCCAATTATTTAATTTTAACTGTATCGGTTTCACAGTCAAGTGAATCACGCGATATGATTATGATAACAAATATCGTATTCAGCTATGTTTCATAATAAGTAAAATAGTTGAACTCTTAAAAGTCTGCTATTTGGTACTGATTGTATTATATAAGAAAAACATTAAAAATGTGAGATATTTTCAACTTATCACAACGGTAGCTGAAATGGTCCAGAACATTAATCACGCATATCTTCATCGAAAGTTACTCCTTCAAATTGAGGCAAGCATAACTAAGGTTTCATCTGCTAAATTTGTAGTGAGAAGGTTAAGGTCTCTTCTAGTTAAGCTAGAAGAGACTTTTTGCACCTTTATCTGGTAAAATACAGTTAAAGATTATAGCACCGCTGGATTTAGATCTCACTGTTTAAAGATATTAAATTATACAAAATTTAATTTATTTTTTGATATATGCAAATAACCCCCGGAGTATTTTTCCTCAACACAAAACACCATCATTTGCGGACAGAAAATAACATAAAAGTATCGTTATTGCTTGCCCACATTTGAACACGCGGAATACACGTAAAATTCACGTATTTATCGACTATATAGATGACTAGAATGCTTGAAAAAGTCTGAAAACATATCAAAAACACAGAATTACCTTTACGGTTTTTATTATAATACATATTAATTTATAAACATATATATCAATATTCTTAACAATTTAACTAAACACACATTATGTTGGCCAGCGTGAAAATCTAAACGAAGTCTCCTGAAACTTTGTAATAAGAAAAATGATCGGCCATCGTAGATCATGTATAGTATTATAATAGTTCATTAATTAAGAATGTTTATATATTGGCCCAGAGGTTAGAAAGAAACGATGATCGTGGGTTCAAACTTAGGCCAGCATCATTGAATTTTTAATTTTCTTAATTTGTGTTTATAATTCTCTCGTGCTTGACGGTGAAGGAAAACATCATGAAGAAGACACCTGAAGACACCACATGTTTCAGTGAAATTCTGCCACATGTGTATCCCCCCCAACCCGCATTGGAGCAGCGTGGAATAACCTCCAAACCTTCTCCTGAAAAAAGGAGAAGAGGCCCAGTGTTCCCAATTCCCAGAGCAGTGGGAAATTCACAGGTTGTTACTTACTTTTTTATATATTGATATTTTAAGGCTCTTTAAAATATAAAGCATGCTACATGACATTTAAAAATTATTAAGGATTTACATACATCTATAAATACGTATAAGCAATATTTTATAAACAAGTTTTGGTTCTAGCTGGTTGTATATCAATGTATTATTAATGGGTATAAATATCGAATTAAAAATTGAATCTAAGGTCAGTCTCATATCTATGTATTTTAAAGGTTGTCTCTTTATGATTAAAAAAAACAAGGCACGATACCTTTTTGTCAAATAAGCCGCTGCGAGTATATTTTTATATAAATACAATAATTATTCAGATGTAGCACGATATGTAGTTTGCCTTAGTTCCAAAAATTTTAAGAAGCAGTATCGTATTTTCTTCATAAATAGCGAGAAAAATAATTTACTTAAAAAATATATTTTCTTAAACAAATTTAATAAATTTTTGTCTATTTAAACATAAATAAAAACGTTGGAGCAGATTAATAAATTCGATCTCTCATTGCGTTAGCCCAAAACGACTTGGTTTAAACAATTTTTCATAATTTTCTTATCAGAAGATCTACAAAATTACGGTTGGCTGAAAGTTTTTAAAGAATGTTTTAAGTGTAAACTTTTAAGATTGAATCTTTTTTTAATTAATTACAAAATATTGAAGCTTCAATAAAAGTTTGAGATGAAAACATAGCACATCCCAACAGATGACTCACACGGCAGTGACATCGTTTCATCACCTTATACGTATGGGTAATAGGCGTAAGATATCCTAATAAAAGTCATGCTCTTCGGCTATAGATTTATTAAAATATATATTGTATTAATCGGACAACCTTTTTATTATTTCTCTATGTATTTTTTTTATTTATTTACTTATTAATTTATTCTCTTATATTTATTAATTTATTCTTATTATATTTATGTATATATTATTAAATATTTTCTTAATTCATATAGATTTTTTTAATTTAAATAATTTTATATAAGAACTATAGTTCGATCCTGTGTATGTTTAATAATATAGATGTGCTTATGTATATATAAAGGTGTGCTTTTATTTTATAAAAGGTATGCATGTATGCTACCAAATTCTGAAAGCTATGATGATATGGAGCCCAATAGAATTGCATTTGCCTCGTAATATTAAAGCTTTCTCCTTAGGTTATTTTTTCAAATAAAGTTTTTATTACTATAAATTTATATAAAATCAAATTAAAAATTATCTCTAAGGCGGTCGAATAAAAAATCGTGAGTACACCAAAATTGCAAACCAGATATAGTTTTTTGATTACGGTTTTAAAACAATTATGAAGATTTATTTAAAAAATATCTACAATCAATATAATAATTCTCTTGTAAAATTACTTTTAAATTGTCAATTTACAAGAGGAAATTAATTGTAAATTAATCATCGATATTAATTTATTTAAATGGTGCATAAAAAAGCATAGTTATTTTAAAATTAATTATTTTGTACGTACAAAATAATTTGGGTTTGTAATTAATTTTATTAACAGACATTTCGTCAAAACAGTTCGAACACATAACATAAATAGCATGAAAGATAAATCAAATACCCGGTTTACACATCAATATTCAATAGTGTAAGAATATAGTTCAATAGGTGCGTTCACCGTAGTAAGAGATGAACCGGTTATATAACCTAACATAAGGTTACCGACATTGCGCGTGGCGATCTAATGGCCTGCGTACAACGTTGTTTTGCCCCATTAATCGCACCTAGGAAATGGCTCTAGAACCGTCTTTGTCTAGTACCGTGTGAATAATGTTCTTCCTAATAGCACAGCTTTTTTCGTATCGATGTTCTTAGAATTTATTTTAAAACATAGCTCTTTCTATGAATTGATATTTGTTAATTAAAAAACTAAGAACTGCTTAAAATATTATCGTTTTGATTTAGTTGAACAAGAGTTGTCGTTTTTCCTTTCCTATTGTCATATTTATTATTAAATGCGAGAATCAAAATCACTTTTTTTTGTTCGTCTTCCATGAAATCTCTTTCAAGGGCAATAGCAATGAGGGCGTTGTCATTTTTAGTTAATTATTGAATATTATCTACTTTTATGACACGGTAAATCAAATGATTATCAATTGTTATATTGGTGTACACAATTAGTTTTTTTTTATTTTATTTTTTATATTGAATAAGACTGTGAAGTGACATTACAAGATGTCAATAATCAAACGCCTTATCCCATTTATATGGCATATGTAATTATATTGTCAACTAATGCTCTGCGTGGCTTCACCCTCATTAAACGTTACATAGTCAATAGTTTAATCCTATATAGTCTAAAGCTTTTTCTTAATAAATGAGCTAAAAACCACAAATTATTTTTTCAAACATCTAAACCCTGAGATCATGGCTTTAACAATAAAACTAATATATGTTAATATATGAGTTTTATTGTTAAAATTTTATTTGGTTATTACTCATAGATATTATTATAGATTTCTATATCCTTAAGAATGTACATACTGTCCATCACTATATTTTATGGTCTAGAGATATTTATTCTTCATTAACTCATTTCACATCTTCATAATTACGTTCATCATCATATATTATAATTTATTCTAGCTTATAAGTCACGGATTCCACTTTTATACTAACTTTTAGATACAACTCATTACTGTACTAGCTCACGTCAGTGCCAATGTTTAAAATATTTGTCATAAAAGAATAGTAAATTTAAAATAATATACAATAATAATAAAAGTAAAGTAAAGGAATAAAAATATATCCTGAACACTTTTTTATGTTAATAGCTTAAAAACAAATTCGCTTCTGGCCTTGTTTCTAAAAAGGATTAGGTATGTGAAAGTTAACCTTAGACAATGCCATTAAAAGATGAATTGAAATGAATCCATTGAATGTCATTTAGTCATACGATTACGAATCAAACGCGCTTTGACATTTGTCCATTATTCATATAAACTATTACATATATATGGTCACTCCACACAGTTATAATATGACTTTAATAGTTATAAAGTTTCACATAAAATGTAAATAAATATTTAATTTATATCA
Source organism: Nymphalis urticae (assembly GCA_905147175.2). Lineage (NCBI taxonomy): Eukaryota > Metazoa > Arthropoda > Insecta > Lepidoptera > Nymphalidae > Nymphalis > Nymphalis urticae. Next base: position 7,323,283 of record LR989987.1, on the reverse strand, counting down.
AAATACGAGCCTTAAAAATGTATGATATTAAACGATAAATTACTTTAGTTTGAAATTATATTAATTATCTTAAGCAAACGAAGTTGTAATCTAAGCTATTATAATTATATATTATTTATATAATTAATATAAAACATAGGGTCCAATTAAGTTGGACTCTATGTACATAATAAAACATATGTTATTTTTATAGTAAATCATCTAAAATAGAAATCAATAGAGTAAATTACTTTAGGGATAGAAAGTAAGTCCTTACAAAATAAAAACGCTGAACCGATCTTTGAATGGTATTTGTTGTTTTCAAATGCAACATTAAACAAAATTAAATCTTACTTCGGATTCAAATTTATTAGCCTTTTGTATAATATCATGTAATCCCGTCACAAAATAATATAATTTTTAGTTTTTAATTAACGTTCGTTAAGGCTTGCACAATAAAGTGAGCGGAGGAGCGAGAGCTATTTCATCGCATCGCTGTGCGTTAGAGATGCGAACTGATCTTGACATTTGATTTAGATATTTTTATTATAAGATACGTAGCGAAATAGTTGGCTGCTTTCTTTTTGATATTGATCTAAGATAAATAATTTGACCAGTGTCTACATTTTATCCGACTACGCGCCGGTAAGAATTAGTTACATTTACTCTGCGCTATTAAAACATTCTTAAGGTTTTAACGTAACAATTAGTATTGTAAACCATTTAATAAGTATTATATATTATATACATAAACATTACTTGTGTAAGCAATATTCATAGACAAGAGATCCAATTATAAATAAAAATATTTTTTTTTTTATCAAACTATTACGTATAAAGTAATCATTAATGTAAGTAAGTAAGTAAGTAAACATATTATTATTGCTTTTATTAGATAGTTCATTGTAGCTTAGCTAAGTCATATGTGGGGTTCTTTCAAGGCAAGGCAGCACCGCCCATACTACGAAACTAAAAACTTTTGGTACTTTGTGCTATTCTCTAAATACATAAATAATCTATAAAATATTTATATAATACAATATTTCCAAACTACACTCAGTTATATAATACCTTTCCAATAATCCATTACACGCAATATTTAAACATGTTTTAAATCATGAACTCATTTAGTGATGTCAGCTAATTTTAATCTTCTGCTTTTAAAAATCTAGGTCAATTGAATAGAAAATTAACAAATTTCATTTTTTTTAGAAAATTTATTTTACAAAAAAAATAACAACTATCCCAGAAAAAAGTGAAAAGAATCAGCGAAAGACAATTTACGGGTTCTTTTTGTTAAGTTAGCAGCCAGGAGACGATCGTTGCATTCCAAAGCGTGCTATCGTCTATTCACTAATTACAAAATAACGTTCGTTTCCTTTTTTTAACAAATTACGTCTTTAATTAAACAAAAGAAGCGGTTTGATCTTTAGCTGGGGTAAAATGCAGTCGAGCAATAGAAGAAATAGATAATGGAAACAAATTAATAAAACCTAAGATTTGAATAAAACCTTTCCTTCTGTTTATTACCTATCTCGGTTACCTAACTGAAATGTCATTTTCTAACACTAACCCCTTACAAGTAATACGAAAGTATGTTTGCTAAAAACTTACAACAGTTCTTATTTGTTATTAATATTCGACGTTAAAAAATATGCAGCTCGGTAATAGAGAACATAATTGAATTGCATCTACGGTTTTTATATAACATTTCTGCTATTTAATGGTTTGGCTACACGCAATAAATTAACTTGTGCAGTTTTGTTGCAAAAACAAAACGATTTGTTTACTTCAGTATGGTAGCACTACAACAATAAACTCAACTAAAATTATCAGCAATGCATTCCAAATTTCGTGACCAAACGTTTGAATTTGTATCTGTTTGTGTTTATTGTTCGTCTCGTGTTCGGCGTTGTGTGTGTGTGTGTGTACATGTACCTTCACGAGCCCGGGACGTAGTGAAATAAACTTCAAAGCATTCTCCTCAAGAAATAAGGAATTAGTGTTGTTTTTTTTTCAGTTACATTGACCTGGCAAAGCTTTAATAGTTGCTTTCATAAACTAAATAACTAAATCGTTTATAATATTTGCATTAATTATTTATGACAATCCAATGGTATTTTATATTATACTTGAGAATTATATGTTATTGTGTGTATCGTAAAATACTTCGAAAACTCTAGACTTTTTTTACAATCTGTTCAATTGCTTTCACGGGTGACACCGGAAGGCCAATTCACTTTTGTTCGGAAAACCTACATTGCTATTCAATTAGGAAGTGCTGCTAAAATCCTTAGTATGGTGATTTACTGTAATAACCAGCTGATAATATTTAATTGAGTTAAATAATAACCGGAACAAGTTTTCATTATAGTCTATAGAGACAATATTCATTTATAAAATAATAACATTTTTACAAGTTTTAATTTTACCTTATTTTTTATGTATGCACTAAACATTGTCATCATAAATGTCGTTCATCTAAAATCCCTCCCAATCCCTTTTAATAAGACTTCAATCAGTGTTTTAAAAAAAACCTTTGTCTACTTTTATATTATTAAAAATATTCATTAAATTAAAATAATGACATAAATTATTATTTTATTTTTATGAAATAATAATTATATTTTAACTTATCTCGGACTTTGGCATTCCATAAGAGAATCATTATGATCTTTTGTCACATTTTCAATGATATTTTTTTAACCATATAGTTATTTAATTATTTTATTAACCCGTAAAATTTACTATAAAAATGCATACAAATTTATGTTTTAATTATTATTATATTTAAATGATTATTAAACTGTCCAATATAGTCATTTCTTTTAGCGAATGTTTAAGCTGAGATGGTTGTAGAGTTTGATCCTTTATCCGGAGCAGATTGAGCGGCGCTTGTGGTTGGTTTTTGAACTTCTTTTGCAGCAGATTGACTAACAGCCTCTGTAGTAGTAGATTGTCCGACGACTTTAGATGAACTTGGTTGCTCAGGAGCTGAAGTAGAAGACGATGATTCAGTAACTTCAGCGGATTGTTCTGGTGCAGAAGTAGATGTCTGTTTTGCTGAAGCGGGAGAAGCTTCAGTTGACGACTGAGCAGATGCTGTTGAAGCTACTTCAGTACTCACATTGATGTTAGCTGGTTCAGGGTCAGCATTACTTGAAAACGTCTTAGAATCTTTAGTGATCGGTACTGTCTTAACTAATTCATCTGCCACCATGACTGGTTCGGTAGGTTTTTTCATTGATTTAGCTTCTACTGTCGTAGAGGCAGAGTCCGCGCTGTCTGCAGCTTTTAAGGCACGACCGCCTTTTTCAGCTGAATTCGATAAAGCTGGTGATGATATTGGTGACCTAGGCAGATGGTCGCCTATGGGCTGGAATCCATTTTCATCGGCGATATACCTATAAATAGGAAAGTTATTTTTTATAATAAATAAAGTCTATATCTTTAAACAAATAAAGATATAAATAAAAGCAAAAAAAAACATTAAACTTTCCGACATATAAAAATATACATTTATATTAACCTTAAGGTAATGACAGTTCCATCTGGAGCGGTGTATGAAAATGAGCCCCGTTGTACATGAATTTCATCACTTTCGTCATCATTTTCACCTTCTTCCTTACTGCTGGCTTCTCGACCTTTAGGTAGTACTTTTTCATAAGCGATCTCTTCACGTTTGATGCCGTTACCGGTCTCGTAACTAAAAATGTTCAGTGCTTTTTCAGTATAGGTTACACAAGGTAATTTAGATAAAATATCTAAATATATAATATAGGTTTCTTGAGTGCAGTTTTCAATATTAAATCCATACATATTTTTTTTTGACTTTGCTATTATTTATTTACTAATAAACATCTATTTAGATCTTTTTCTTAAAAAAAATCACCTGTATTAAATAAATATAACAACGGTTGTTTTGTTACAGCCTGTTTTACCAGGTTACTCAAACTTGAATGTCTAATCGTATCATAGTTCAATTACGGTCATAATGAAATGTTAATAATAATTTATAGTGTTTAGTTTATTTCTATGTGTGTAATGGAAGTATTCAAGGAGGACAAACTTAAATTAATAAAACTTAAATCCAAAAAACGCGACACATAATTAATAAACAAAACTAATAAAAAGTACCTGAATTTGTAAGTTCCATTGGACTCTAATTCGTCAGATTGTGAGACTATAGGTATCACCGTTGGTTGCTCTTTTTCAGCAGGATTGTCGCTCGGTCTAGCAAATACGCAAGCAAAAACAAAGCTTGCAATAACAATATATTTAGAATACATGATTATTTCTTATCACTCCCAAAATTCACTAATGAATGATATTCCAGACTTCATAACCACTTATATGTAAGACTCATCTATTTACACTATCCTCCCCCCGCTTTCCGGTGAAGCCTTAGCGTACGCTAAATACTTCAACCTTAGCGGTTGTCAGAGGTGTTCTTTGAAAAATTGCACAATTGTCGAGGTGTCAATAATGTGACACGAAGGGTGACGATCGAACAGAATTAAACTAATAGTAAGGTTTAGAAGGTAAACGAATTATATGGTGCTTTCTAGAAATTCATTTTGTTTTATTACTTATTGCCGCTATGAGCGTAAACTCCTCTTAAAAATTTTGTTCATATTTATACTATTAATATATATTTAACATGTTTAACTTTTATATAAAAAAAGTATTATTTCTTGGAATGCTCGTACTAAAAGCTTGCCTTGATTACTTGCATTTAATTTAATTTAGTAACGTCAGCAAATAAAGTTAATAAATCGTAAATATTATTAAATTTTGAGTTAAATTTACATATAAATATATATTTTGTGATAAATAGATTACATAAATATACATTAATAGATTGTTCTTTAGTCAAAATTATATGGCGTTTTATTTAAATTAATTATTTTATGAACGTTTCTCTAAAGGTCACCTTCCATTCCTCCACTCTCCTAATCATAAAGTTATCGAGAAAATAGTAAATTTATTCAATATAATACTATATTATATCCAAATTTATAATACTTCCGCATTTTAACTGTATTTTAAAGTTGATGTCATGGTTATATGAAAATTTATAATGCGTACGTATCGTTATAATGTTATTATTCTTGTTTGACTAGTAGTTTGACTATATACAAAACATTATTGAGTAGAATTCGTTTTGATTATAGACTGACTCATCTTCATTGCGATTCTAAACGTGTTACTGATAAGTTGTAGTGTAATAAATAAACAAATAATTATTCAACATGCTAATTACAAAGACGTTTTTTATTTTAGTTCTATCATACTCTGTGACATGCAGTGAAATGAACGATGACATACGCCAACAACACCTTTTAATAAAAAGTTACAATTACAATCACCCACCTTTGTTCGAAGCGTATAAAGTTCTACCGGATACAGACGAATCGGAAGTCCGAAAAGTTCGACAAGTACAGTCACTTGACTATGAGAAAAAAGAAGATACCAATGTTGATACTTTAAAAACCTTTAATCAAAATTCCGAAACACCTGTTACTGTCGTTTACGATCTAGAAACTGATACCCTTAGGTCTAATCATAACCAACAACCTAACAAAATCAAAAGACGGAAGCAGGCAAGAAGACCTAATCCAATTTATGAAGAAAGAAAAGAAAAAGTGACAGTTGCAGAAAACCACAATTTGACAACCGTTGAAAATAAAGAAAGTTCGACTGAAAAGGTTCTCATTACTTCTCCTAGTCCTAAGACAGTAGTACCAAAAATGTTCACTAAAAGGCCACCAGAGGATAATCCAGTTGTTAAAAAAATTAGACAACGGGAACCTTGGGTAAAAATTGTGGAAGAGTCAAATCATGTCTATGCACATAATGGTAACTTTCATTATAGGTAAGTTGAAAGCATTTTTTTTTATTTGGAATTCATTATTAAGTATTTGGTAAGCCTATAGATTTTTTAGACGTAATCCAGAAAAATACAAGTTATTAGTTGTGAATTGATTTATGTCCACTTTTCGACACTACATCTTTTATATTATGACAGTTTGTAGGTTCAGGACATAAACTATAATATATTATGTTTTTATTACCATATTATATTTTTTTTTGATATTTGAAATATTTATAAATATTTTGGACATTTAACTTAATAATATTACTTAGTGTATTTGATTAAAAAATACAATTTACAATACTAAATCTTAGTTTTTGGCGATTGTAGAAACAGGCGAGTACAGCGTAGACGAGCCTGATTCCCTTGCTAACCTGTGGTTAAACATGATGTTATTGTTATTAAACTGCTTCAAAATATGTTTGGTAGACATTATAATTTTTTTTTTATGCATACAAATATAAGGTTCTTTTGTCATTGCAGTTTTGAAGGCGCTGATGGTACGAAAGTTTCGAGTGAAGGTGAATTGAAATCTTTTGACAATGACAAAACTGGCGAATCCGTTGTAGGAAACGTTTTTTACACAGTAAGCTGATAATGTTCATTGATTTATAAATTAAGACAATTTGCTTGAATTCATTTAATAATTTAATAAACAATAACCAATTAACTAGAAAATATCTATACTAGTATATAAATCTGAAAGGTTTGTTAATTTGAACGTGCTAATCTCAGGGTCCAATTAAAAAAAAAACTGTTTGAGTTAGTTGACCCATTTATTTAGAGATATTTTATTGATTATATAACATTACAACGACCCACAGTATCTAGACAGTAACATAGGAAAATGAGTGTAAAGCAGGTGAAACCGCAAGCAGCAACAATAATAATTTAAAAAAAAACATGCTTTTATTACTATATTTCTAGTTACCAACACTTAAAGTGTTAAAATTATACCAGATAACAATTGGTATGATTGGTAAGTATAATGAGTTATCGACTTATAGAGTATATAATTGTAAGACGTAACACTAGGAATCTCTGTGAGATATTTGGAATTAAAGGTTAGGAGTAGTCACGTATGCCCTTGAACTATTAAATTGACTTAATCTTTGTGTTTCTTGACTTGAATCTTAATATGATAAGTACATGTTTTGTTTTGTAATTAAATTTAGAATAAATTTAATGTCTGCATGTATATGATAAACATGTCTTATATTATTTTTTGGTTTTTATCTTCACGTTGTTCTTTTTTATGCATAAAGTAGGCATGGTGACACATCTCAATTCGTTACATGAACAAATACTAAATCTTCTATAATAAATCGTCCTTGTTTCGTCTTTGAAACCTGATGAAAAAGTAGTTTACACATTTTATTTAACCTTTCTTACATAATCCTTATTAATAATAATTTATAATAAACGCGAAAGTGAGGTTGTTTGTTTTTTTTATAGTAAAGGTGAAATGGGCCACCTGATGGTAAGTGGTCACCAACGCCCATAGACATAGGCACTGTAAGAAATGTTAACCATCTCTTACATCGCCAATGCGCCATCAACCTTGGGAACTAAGATGTTATGTCCCTTGTGCCTGTAATTACACTGGCACACCCTTCAAACCGGAACACAACAATACCAAGTACTGCTATTTTTCGGTAGAATATGCACACGTTTGACACACGTTTTTAGTGATACATGAGTCACGGTCATGGGTGCTCCCCCCTCACACGCAGGTGAAACCGCGGATGTTTTAAATATAGATTTTGCTTTAGTATAGGCTTATTTCAAATATACTACTTACCAACCTTATGATTATCATTAAAAAATTACAGGACAATGAAGGAAATGACTTCAGTTTGTCATACACTGCGGATGAGAATGGATATCGCCCGTACGGCGATCATCTACCAACACCGCCTCCAATCCCTCCAGCAATTGCTCGAGCTCTCAAGTATCTTGCCACGAAGACAACACCAGAGCCCGTGACTGAAGCAACAAAAAAACTACATTAACTTTTATGAATAATATAAAGGATTAACGGCCATATTTAAAAACATTAGTTACTGGGTGTTTGGTTAAACACAGATTTCTCAATTTCTGCTTATGCTTATAATCATATCATTGATTATAATGCTTATATCATTGATTTGACACTCAAAAGACGAAGACTGTTTAACTAATCATCACCTTAAAAACATAGGTAAAGCCGTAATTATTAATTTGGATACTAGTTTTACTTTATTTTATATGATAATATTTTTCTTATAGCTTAAGAGGTATTATGCTTTTTTCGTCTTTAAGTTTATTATTATAATTAATAAAAACATTTGTTATAATAGTAAAATATTTCCTTATAACATAAGACACAAATTGGAGTGTGTTATATGAATCTTGTGACACTATGCAGTAACAGTCATTTACCTACATTTCTATACTAAAATTACATTATACATACGCGCCAATAATTTAATCGTAATTTTATTAGATAAATATTAGGCAAATATTTTCTAAGTCATTTATAAAGTTATGTAACTTTTTCATTTGAATAAAGAACATTATTTAAATTGATAGTTATTTACTCTGTCTGGAAGCAAAAAAATATCTTTTATCTATATGATTATGTAAATTTAATCAAGACTGCGTCTTTTCACAGTTAAGGTGTCAAAAGTTCGTCGTTGCTAGCTCAAGTTATTTACTTACATGTATTTAACAAGCACTGAATGTTTTAAGCCAAATGCAAATCAATAATAAATTGAAGAGGTGTTAATGAATTAATTCTTCTGTATCTAGTTTCATTAGTTACCGTTTGTTTAGTTTTAGAATTGTTTTATAGGAATAATAATCTTTAGCTGATACGGTCTAGTTTTAATCGAAGGTCGCGTGTTCAAATCCGGGTACGCATCACTGAATTTTAAAGAGTTAAGTTTTTACTTACAAGATAAATGCTTCGAAGAAACACGTCGTAAGATTGTAATTTTGATTATGTCACGTAGAAAATAAATAAAAACTTATTGCTAATATTACTTAATCACTAATAATATAATACATATACATATTAATTTAATCGTAGTTTTTTTCACATGGTTACTAAAATATGGAAGTTATATCTATGAAAAACTCAAAGTACGTCAGAGAGTAACGCAGTTGGTTCTACTTCTTGACAAAAGAATAATGGTGAGTTTTTAGAATTCATTTCATTTAAGATTGTGTGAAGAATTCGCTTCACTGTGTAAGAAAACATCGCAAAGAAATCTGAAAATACATGAAGTACCAATATATCTGCTGTTATGTAACTTTCTCTCCTTAACATAAGTCTTCTATCTTTGACCAACACTAGGACATTTTTCTCCTAACTTTTAATTAGTTTGTTTTTCTCCTTATTAATCAATATTAAATTATCATGATCAGAAAAATAAATTGATATAACACGTAAACATATTTTGTTCATCTTAAAGTCAATATCCGTTTAGCATTCTCATCAGTGACCTTGTATCAGCGCTCACTTTAACGAACAGGTTATACACGGAATGCCTACAGTAATAAACCGCATTCACACTGAAGGCTTAGTCGTGCGATTGAATCGCGTCGTCCGAATCACGTGAAGAGATTATAGAAGTTTCCATATAATATTCTATAGTCGCGACTTATAGCAATTTAAATCGCTGAACCTTAACAACAATGTGAAAGATGTTCAATGCGAAGTTTGCATGTTCAGTGCCGCTTTTGCTTTTCACCACTTGCACTTGCGTTTAAGTTCTTGGAAAATGATGTATACTTTCATCATTTCATTAAGCAATGACCTACATACATTTTTAGTAAAATAAATAATATTTGTTTAAAATACAAAAAAAGAATTAAAAACCAATTGGCTTATACCAGAGGCTTAAATATTTACAATGAAATGTTTTTATTTATCCGGGTTATAAGTATTATAATAAAATTCATCCGAGACATCTTTCAGGCACACTGTGTAAAAACAAATAACACGATTAAAAAAAATCACTAAATATATATTCATTTACATTTCATTAAAAACAATGTCGTAACTGTTTATTTAATTCTGAATTTTATATCGCAAAGAATTTATTATGGACTATGTCTGCTCACTGGTTTCAATTCAACCTCCAAATAGTGTGTATGATCTTATGTACAAACATTTTAATGTGTTACTATATATTCTATTTATTATAAATATTTTAATTATTTATTTAAATTATTATTTTTGTAACTCGTAATGTTGATATGTTTTGCAACACCTATAATTTAGGAGACCCTTGACGTTATGTTTAAAGACTCAATTTATTATTTATTAGTGTACTTCTTGTTGGTGTTGTGTGTTGATATTATAATAAATAAAATACCCCTAAAGCTAGAAATAAGTGCTAGTATCTTTATAAGTTTCCTCTACCCCTTTTACTTTTAAAGGGGGAACTAAACATTTCACAGTATTTTAACCTCTTAACTTAGTTAACGAATATGGAATATTAATATCTAGAAGGTATAATTGTAAACAAAGTAAACTGCTGCGTTAGTAAGAACGCTACAAAGCCTTCAATTTTGTAGCATTCAATGTTTTAAAGAAATTAGAAGGACAATGAATAGAAACTAAAGCCTGACACTTGTTTGAAGGATCAGATGTCGTTGGGCCAGCCACTATGTATGGAGCAATGTATAAATATGCATTATCTGTTTTGTAAACTCATAATCATGTTTATAGGCATAGCGTAAGATGTTATTTAGTATGTCGAGGTCAATCTAAAGAAGCGATCGTCATAATGTATGTGTTAAATCCTGGAAAGATTTTATTGATTCATTTTTATTTTAAAATCAATATCTTTTGTATCGTTTTAGTTTTTTTTTATGTTCTACTATAAACTCTATTGGAATTGACCTCTACAATTAGCACCTTTGACTAGTGACACCTAATTCGACACTACCAATGTTAAACTGTTTACATCATCTCACCATATAATATTTATTCACTGCCACATTTTAAATAATGATAAAACAGAACACATTTATTCGCAATGCATCTTTGGCATTGGTTTTGCATTTATTTAATAAATAAATAGCGTACATATGATCTTTCCTTGCAAATCTTAACTATCACAGTTCAATTATTGAGCATTCATTTTTATATGTTTTTAATTGCTTTGAGTATAAGAAATATTACGTACCATTCTGTAAACAGGCTTTTATGAACATTATTTTGAAACATTGATTTATGTACAATAAATTCCTAAAATACAAGCGTGTTTTCAAATTGGTACAAGCGTAGGTCGTCGTTGATCATCGTATGGAGCGCATGAGGTCATCGAAGGGTCGTTGCAAGAGTGGCATCTTAGTTTCTGGAGGGTGGAGGAGGTGGCAGAGATGCAATGTAGTCCAGAGCTTTCTGAATTGCTGGTGGTATTGGAGGAGGAGTAGGCAAATGTGCGCCCTGGAACAAAAACCAATCATGAGTCGGCGGCTGTATGCACAAAATAACCATTTATAATTCTGTCTAAGCTGGCAAGTTCTATAGATCTTAATTCTGTTTAAATATTAAAGTAGTAAAATTTTTGTATACATTAAATTTAATTGAACAACAATTACATTTGGTTGGGGCGTTTTACTTAACAAAATGTCAATAATTCGCATCGGAAAGCCTCGGTTACTACTAAATGTCAATTACGCTAATTATCATTTAGTTCTACTTGACTACTATAACATCTACCACTTATACCATTTATTGCCGTACGTAATGTAAGTGTAGACAATAAATAAACGAAAACAAATTGCAAAATGAAATACTTCAATACACCTTGGATTTTAATTTTTTTTTTTTTTTTTTTTATATTACCCGGGAGGGCAAATGACTCTACTCCACCTGATGTTAAGTGGTAGTAGAGTCCAAACGCGAGGACGGCCAGTACAGTCGGGAAGAAGGTTCTGCACTAGCCGCCCTCGCCTTGCCGGCCCGCAAGATGCCTCTTCACGCCTCGTATTAGTAGGTATAGTTCATCTTTATGAAAGTTATACAATTTATGAATTCTGATAAATGTTGCTTAATATTGTCTTTTTTTTATTTTATTATCAGAAAATTAAACTTACTTGTGACTTTTACAAAAAGTAATTACAAATGATTTAGGTTATAACGTTATTATGCGGTTTTTTTTACTTACTTCAGGTCTGAAGCCATTCTCGTCATCGGCTACATAGCTGAGATTGATAACGGTGCCATCTGGCGCGGTGTAACTGAATGAACCTTGAGCTACAATTACATCACTGCTGTCAGGTCCAGTTGCCTTCTTCAAGTTTCCAGTTTCATCCGCTTTAATACCATTTTCTGTCTCGTAACTAAAAAAGAAAGGTAAATGCAATTTTTTATTTAATATAATCATAAAAAATGTTTCTAATAAAATGCAACACAATACTTGTAAATTCCGTTTAAACAAAAGGTAAAATCTGATACTTATGCACAAAATGCTTACCTTGCTTCTATGTGATTTAGTTTTAAAAACATATTAAATGATTATAGAGTGTGTAAATAACTAATAATATTCGCTTACTTTTTTACCACAAATGCATTTAAATTAAGGAGGCAAATATATTTTCTAGTGAATAAATATTATTTGGTAATTATACAGTAAAATTCTACTTTACATTTAGATAATTTATGTAAAGATATCAAAACGTATATGAGTTGTTCGGTATAGTCACAACATTGCTTATAATACAATTATGTACCTGTAAACGTATGATCCATCTGCCTGTTGATCGAATTCTTGTTTAAGTATACCAATAACCTGATCCGGCTTCTGCGGCGCTGAAGCTGCTATGGTTGCGACGGCAAGAATTAACAAAATCTTCTGAAAAAAATAAAATTAATGTTTTACTTTTATGAATAATGCAATAATGGTAATAGGTACTATTTCGTACCACAAACATAAATCATTTATTACAATATAATAATTTTGACTTTTAAAAATAATTTTAGTAATCTTTAAAATTAGAAGCCATATTAATATAATACAATTAAGGTACGCTTAAACATAACTTTAAGAAACCTGCTATTTTAGTTTTCATGTTTTTTGTGTGAATAAGATTATTTTACGCCTGCGTTATTTGTGCTACTAATATTATTGATCAGATAGTTTGCTAAAATTTATTTACAGGATAAAGCAAATTGGATACGATTTTTAGTACTTTAAAGGTTAAGACTTACAGCTATATTTTGAGCGTATAATTACACTTGTGTTGAACGAAATTGTTTTATTTTTCAATATCTAGAGGGTAGTTCTAAGCTTACGCCCTCAGTTTGTCGGTATGATACAGCACTGTCTTTAGAATAAAAAAAGACACCCGGGGTTTATTCTTTTAGAGAATACGTTTAGCTTTGGCTTCCATCATGACAATGATTTGCCCAAGCGTGGTTTTAACCATATAGTGGTGTATCCATATTGCGGGACTTCCTTTGACTGGATTTTAATAAGAGTTGAAATAGAACTAACTATTAAACCGTTTTCATATTTAGTTATTATATTTTAATTAATTGTTAAAAAGTTAAAATGTTCTTCGTTTTTCTTACAATTATAGGAAGCTTAAGTGTTTTATATTTCTATTTAAAAATATAAATTGTTTTTTTTTTTTTTTTTTTTATTTTACTTTATTAATTTTACGATAATGGCTAATAATAATTTAATTGAGTTTGTAACAAAAGATAGATAATGGCACTGTCACTATTAAAATGTCTAATAGACTAATTGTCACCTCAAGTCAATAGGATTCAGGCCTGATGAATGGCAAACATCATTCGCTACAGTGTTCCGATTGTATTATATAACTCTGGGTCACTACTCTAACATATGGGTCTTTTCTTGAAAAGCTTTATTTCAGATAAATATTTGACTTTGACTTAGATTAATTGTACAACAGTGGTCTCCTTTTGCTGAGGTAACGACAATTTAGACAAACGTTTTTAAAATACAAAGAAATCCTTGTAGTAATTAATAACACATACTAGTTAATATATAAGAGCACAGTAACGCAGCACTAATTATATCCCAGTTTATCACAATTTTATGCGTAATTCTAACATATTTATGTATATTGTTACGATTAAGATATTTTGATTAACATAATGAAAAACATATATTTATTAAACAAAAAAGAAATATATACTTATAAGTATAATCCAGTAATTACGTTAAGTATAAATCAATAACTACATATTATGAGCCTTTTTATTCATATTGGAATTCTACTAGTTCTTCCACATATTATTGAAAAAGAATTTAATTTATTATTATTCATACATAAATTTAAATAATTGCATTTTATCTTAGTGCAATAATTTATTCCATATTTTATTTTATTTGGTTCTATAAGGATTATTTTTCTTACAAAGTAAACTTAAACGAACACTGTCAAAGCTTTATAAGAATATTCACTAAGGTGAGGGGGGCGTTCATAAGAACATAAGTGCACATAAGTGCATTATGTCTTTTTCTGTGCCCCTGTATACAAAATTCCATGATGGTCGGTTGAATAGTTAAGACGTGACCACAAACAAACTCATTTTCGTTTTTATAATATTAGTAAGGATTACTTTTTGTGAATCACTAGCTATTGATAACTTTGGAAATATGTTTATATATATTTCCAAAATTATACATAGGAGAACTATGTTTATACATAGGAGCTATTCGCATAAATTGAAATATCAATAATTATGACATTTTTCAGCTGTGTCTTGAACTGTACAACTTTATAGAGTACTATGTATTATATAAGAGCTTAACGTATTTTTAAAATTTAACTGAATTTACTACGGAATAGGCGTAACGATTTTATTAAGAAGGTTTTCTTATTTTACACAAATAAGAATCGATTATTGTAAAAATGCTTAAACCGAAAGCGTAGGCTTGTTTTACAGCATCTTATGGATTAGATGGTTACTTGTATACTTTTATAAACAGGAATAGATATAGATTTTTATGAAAAGTTATTAAGATCAAAGAAGTGAAAGAGTCACGTATTTGAGCCGTCAACTTTTTTGAATAATTTCAGAAATGTGTATAATATTATATTGATTAGTATTTTTGACATAAATCAAACTATTGTTACTATAAGTTCGGCAATACCATTAACTACTTGAAGCTAAGTTAAGTAACAGTGAAGTGACAGCCAGACAGACAGGCCTAATTTCTTGAGGAGAACAACTAAAACTAGAGCTTAAACCACCACACAAGTCCAATGCGACTTGGACTTACGTTCCTCAGTAGTTAACGAGATTATTTATATATTTAAAAAACACTACTAACAAATACTATTTGTATTTGTTCGAATTTGAACACGGGATCTTCTATTAACTTCTAATATATTTACGTCTTCTCACCAGTGGGTTATCTCCTTTAAAGCTTGCAGCTAAGTTTTTTATCGATATATAAGAGTTTTGTTTTATTGAAAATAAAGTGTGCCATTATTTCCTGAACTATGATATCATTGAGTGGTTTTTAAGAGCAAAAATAAAAAGTTATTTTGATTTAAGACATACTGTATTGTTTACATATTAATAGATTTATATATTTATTTAATATTAAAATTTTGTTTTTTAAATGTCAAAGTTGTATAATTATCTAAACCACTTAAAAGGAAATGTTTCTTTTTTCATAAAATGTCATCAAAATTACTTGTTATGTTACAAAATTATCTAATTGAGTTTGTTACAAAAGATAGCTAATGTCAGAAATTTTATTTGATTTAACTTAGCAATTGCTATACAAAATACGATTGTAAGTATTTACTTTTGCTTTCAACTACTTCTAGCCTGGCACATACTTAACTTTTAATTCGATACTTATCAGAAATTTATGTTCTCTTTTAATTTTAAAAAAGCTAAGATCTTATCTCTTATTTCTTTAATTAAGCATTTTTTTATATTTCTGACAAGTCTTTTATCAACAATCTTTTTAATTCTTAAAATTTAACACTTTATCGGCTTAATGTTCGAGGATGAAAAGCGTTAAATTTAATTATATCACTTTATTATTTTTTTGAACATGTAATAAAATTAACATTTAATTCAAATATTGAATATGATATCCGTTTTTAGTAAATGTTTTTAATGACTTTAAGAATTAATGATTATAGATGGACTTAATAAAAATTTCACCAAAAACGAGAATGCTAATAAAAATGGTTTAATTAAAGTAAAATATAAAAAATATTTATCTTCAATTACCAAAGTAAAGTTAAATAAAAAATCATAATCATTGTAAAAATTATTCGTAAAATATTTTATAAAAACGGCAAAATTATGTAATACACGATCAATACTGTACTATGTACTGCATTTAGTAGATATTTGACTTAGATCTGTATTATTTGTATAAACAAATGTTATAAATTGTTTTCTGAGTAGTCGTATGCAGAAATTGTATGCAGACGACGACATAATAACAAATATTTTGCAAGTGTATTGAGTTGTGGGAACATGACACAGAATTTGAGTGTTACCTCGAAAACACAATGTCCTACGTGGTAAAACAAAAGGTGTGCGTCTAATTAAGCGCTCGCACGCCACTTGAAAAGCAGAGATGAATTTAAGCTGATTTCAATAAAAATATAGCTAATTTGTTAATATTGAACGAATTTATAGTCTTAATGAATTACTTCAATCAATCAATCAATCAGCCAATCAATATTTTGTCCACTGCTGAACATAGGCCTCTCCCAAGGTGCGCCAAAGCTCCCTGTCCTCCGCCTTCCGCATCCAGTCGGTGCCCGCCACCTTCTTAAGGTCATCGGTCCACCTGGCTGGAGGGCGCCCTACGCTGCGTTTGCCGATTCGCGGTCTCCACTCTAAGACTCGTCTGCTCCAACGGCCATCGGTCCTACGACATACGTGACCAGCCCACTGCCACTTCAGCCTACTAATTTTGCAAGCTATGTCGGTGACTCCGGTTCTTTTCCGGATAATCTCATTTCTGATCTTATCCTTCAAAGATACTCCGAGCATAGCTCGCTCCATAGCACGCTGAGCGACTTTGAATTTGTGGACTAGTCCCGCAGTTAGTGTCCACGTTTCGGCACCGTATGTCATGGCAGGTAAGACGCATTGATTGAAGACTTTCGTCTTCAAACATTGCGGTATGGACGACGTGAGGACTTGACGAAGGTTGCCAAATGCTGCCCATCCCAAGCGAATTCTTCGATCGGCTTCCTTCTCGAAGTTGTTCCTACCGACTTGTATAACCTGTCCTAGGTAGGTATATTCCCTAACAACTTCGAGAGGTTTCCCTTCGACGTATATCGGTCCCGGCACAACATGCCTATTGAACATGACCTTGGTCTTGTCCAAGTTCATACCGAGACCGACACGCCGGGAAGATTCACTAAGGCTACGCAGCATTCTGGTTAGTTGTTCCAGCGACTCCGCTATGATGACGATATCGTCGGCAAATCGAAGGTGTGAGATGTACTCGCCGTTTACATTGACTCCACATCCAGTCCAATCCAGCGTCTTGAACACGTCTTCCAACGCGTTGGTGAACAGTTTCGGAGATATTACATCCCCCTGTCTCACCCCTCTGCGCAGTTGGATCGCCTTCGTCTTACAGTTCTGGATGTGGACAGTCATTGTAGCGGCGTTGTATAGACATCTCAGTACCTCGATGTATCTCCAGTCGATATGACATCTCTGCAATGAGTCGAGCACTGCCCAGGTTTCGATGGAGTCGAAGGCTTTCTCGTAGTCCACAAATGCCATACACAGCGGCTGATTGTACTCTTCGGTCTTCTGCACAATCTGCCGAACAGTATGAATGTGGTCCACGGTGCTGTAGCCTGATCGAAAGCCGGCTTGCTCTGGGGGCTGGAACTCGTCAAGTCGTCTGGCGAGACGGTTCGTGACGACTCTTGAGAACAGCTTATACACGTGACTCAGGAGAGAGATTGGTCTGTAGTTTTTCAAGAGGGTTTTATCACCTTTCTTGAAAAAACAGTACCACCTCACTCCCGCTCCACGTTTCCGGGGTCTTGCCATGTTGGATGACGGAATTAAAGAGGCTTGCTAGCTCTTTCAGGACCGGAGTCCCGCCTGCCTTAAGCAACTCTGTTGTGATTCCGTCATCTCCCGGAGCTTTGTTGTTTTTAAGCTGTTCTAGAGCCGCCCTAATCTCGCCTTGGTCAACGACCGGGAGCTCCTCGGAGTAATGGCGCGTAAGAGGGGCGCGCTGGTCATCAGGACTGATTCCCACAGGTTTATCCGATCTTGAAGAGAACAACTGCCCATAAAACCTCTCTACTTCTCCGACAATCTCAGGCCTAGAGGTAACGACCCCACCATTTTCAGTTTTAAGTTTTGTCAGACGCGGCCTCCCAAACTTGCGAGCGAACACTTTCGATCCCCGATTTTGCTCAATCGCAGCCTTGATGGCACGGGTATTGGAGCATCGGAGATCGCGTCGCGTCGTATGAATTACTTACATTCTATTTAATATATAAAAATAATAATTTTATAATCTAATTTCTCTATATCTAATCAAGTAGGTACTCCACATTATTGAAAGAGGCTCGCTTTTCAGCGACCAGTTCGTCTATCATACGGTACTTTTATACTTTCATTTATTCTAATGCAATGATAAAAAAATGATAAAAGAAGCAAATACGTTTTAATAAAATTATGAAAAATAACTTATTTAAACCTTAGGGCTTTCGAATAATTAAGCTATGAGTTGGTATTTTACGTAGACACGATAATAATATGCTTATATTAAAATATGGACCTACCACTTGGGTTGAAATAGGTAAACAATGCTATTAGCAAAGGTCGGATGCAATAAATGCTGCGGGGATTGCGAAAGCCGCGCGACAAACCGCTTGCCCCGTTCATCTTAAGAATATATGCATATGATAAAAATATGCAAATTTTATGAAAATATTTAAATAGCACATTAAATAACTTAGCGTCAGTATATAAAAATATATTATATTTATGTGTAAGTGATTCTATTGTTATTGAATTTGAATTAAGCAATGACACATTTATGTCATACGAAAATATTTTTTACTCATAACTGAATTAATATTTTCTCAAATTATTCAATATTATTTATTTAACACGTAAATTTATGTTTACAAATAGGTAAAGAAAAAATGAAACATAACGCTATATTCAGCTTTTTTAACGTATTTTAAAACTACAACAATTATTTATGAAAGAAAATACTTAAAAGCTTTGTTATTTTATTTATTTTTATACATTATCTGTGACTTTTAATTAAGCTAATAGTAATAGTAATGTCATGGCTATAATAGCAATTAAAAACGATTAATTAACACCCTTTGATGTATTCAAAATCCTTATAAAATTTGCATATAGATGCGACATCGAACAGTTATAACATATTCCTAGCTCAATTAACGCATTTTTACGCCTACTTTTTGAACGTTTTCAGTAAACAATTAAAAGATTATAAGTTGACTTATGTCTTCCTTTATGTATTATTACTAAAATTTACTTTTTATGGTTATATATGTATATATGTACATAACTTTAACTTTGTTGAATTAGGTAATATCTAGATGCTCATAACCAAATTCCCGATATAACTTTAAGTATATCAAACTATTTATATATATTCACGATTAAACAGTGTAAAAAATATTAAATTCACTTACCATTTTCATCATGTACGATGTTTCCAGTTAAAATGTTAAGGATGCGCAAGATTGTATCCTATGCGGTGATGTCGGCGTGTGCGCCGGATTGTACTTAGCCTCTAATCACCTGTCCCTTTTATAGAGACGCAAGTTTGTCTAGGCATTGCATACAAGCAGGGGGAGCCTGCAACGACTGCAAAACACAGGGCCGTATTTGAAATTTAGTTATTTTCTATATTCCTTTAAAATCAATTAATCCATGTACTTTTATTTTTTGTGACTATTTTCAGGAAGTTTAGACTTTCTGAAAAGAAGTACGATATATTTTTATTCATTAATTTTAATAATGTATTGTTTTTGTTTTCAAAATCATGCATATTATCTGAAACGACAGAATGAAATAACTGTAATATATTCTCATGAAATTAATTCATATATTTTGTTAATTTTGAATAAACTATCAATCAACTGAATAAAAATATAACATCTATATTTCGACCTATATAGAAAAAAATATAGATAATTTACCCTGAAACATGTACGTATTAATTACTATTTATAATACCAGTCTATATCACATATCTTTTACAAATTGCTAAAAAAATAATTTTAATTCTACTTCAACAAAATGTCATTCATGGTTACAATACAATACAATACAATAGTTCTATAAAGAAACTCGTAAAACCATGCAAACTGGGCTTATTGCAAGGCCCACCACGGACCGAAATGAAGCCATTGCAAAGTACGACGAATATTCTTTAATTTTATAATTAATTCAAATATTATTGAACTATAACGATTTTTACTTGAATCTTATTTAGGCAACTATATATAAAAATATATACATAAATCACGTCTCACGTCGAAACTTAAGTTCCATTTATTCATGAAGGCTCTTTGCCTTTTAATTTATTAATTTGCAAAACTATTCCACCTCAAAACAGTACTTAATATTTGATGTTTTTTTGTTTCGGTTTGAAGGGTGAGTACATTGGGTAAATAAAGACACAAGGGGTATACCTGAGATTAGGAATCTGAGTTGGCAGCACACTGATGGTGTCAGAAATCATTTATTGTTCCTACAATACCAGTGCTTATCGGTGAAGGTAACCTCTTACCATCAGGTAAAAGATTTCCTCGTCTACCTTCTTAAAATTAAAATAAAAACGTGGATATCACTCTGATGAATGGACTTTGATGATAGTTGACAACGTGATAGCTTATATTTATAAGTACATTTTCTTGTAAAATATTTTGGTATACTATAGAATTAAAACGTTTCCAAGGGAACAGAATATAATTATATTTAAGAACAAATTAAAAAATATATCTCAATTTATAAGATGAAAAAGTAAGTAATAATGTTTAAATTTATTGTATTTATTAATACATAAATTTGTAACATAATACTTGTTATGCACATTTACAATAGTAATCAATACACAGTCGTGTTTAAACATGTGAGAATTATTTAATTTAAAGTATTTAAATGTTTAACATAAATCAATTTTATACTTGATATTTTATTATTTAACATTGATATTTTTATAACTTTATATAGAAAGATAAATAATCCTTATTATATTTGTGTTTCTGATCACAAGTTAAATGAGCGTTTAATTGCCGCACAATAGTTATTGCTATTATATTAATTGGCAGCAGTATTCATGATTAGGATGTATGGAATATCTATTGACTGACAAAAATCAGTGTTGCACAACCAAAAAAATATTAAAACACAACTGGGCCATGGATATCTTAATGTCGTGGAAACCCATATTGCTCTATGGAAATCTGTTTTGTATACATACATTATTATAATTCAATGCCTGAATCTATTAGCGTCCATTTACTTAATTCCATCGAACGTCTTCTTTATTTTTATTAACTTAAAATATGTCCTTTATGGATATTATTACACATATTATTAATATAATATATATACGTCAATATACAATCAGAAACAAACTTGTTTAGATATTTTTTCTTGTTAACAATGCATTGTAGCGAAGACTTAAAAACATTGGCCTGGCATTTGGTAAAATATGTTTTTTTATCTGTCTTAGTCGATTTAAAAAAAAATACAATGAATATTGCATATCCTAGCTGTAAGTATGTATGTATGTATAATATAATGTCAAATTTGGTCATAAGATTTAATAGTTATATTATTTTTAAGTACTATAATAATATTTAATGATTATGCATTATTGTTAAGTAACCGTAACCGTAACAGCCTGTGAATGTCCCACTGCTGGGCTAAAGGCCTCCTCTCCTCTTTTTGAGGAGAAGGTTTGGAGCTTATTCCACCACGCTGCTCCAATGCGGGTTGGTGGAATACACATGTGGCAGAATTTCAGTGAAATTAGACACATGCAGGTTTCCTCACGATGTTTTCCTTCACCGTAAAGCGCGAGATGAATTATAATCACAAATTAAGCACATGAAAATTCAGTGGTGCTTGCCCGGGTTTGAACCCACGATCATCGGTTAAGATTCACGCGGTCTTACCACTGGGCCATCTCGGCTTCAATTATTGTTAAGTAAACAAGCGTAAAAGTAAGATGCGGTAAAATTTTATAACAGCTACTTTCTACTCGCTGGCTTTGTGCAAGTACGTCTAAAATATATATATCAACATTGCTGTGTTCGGGTCAGGGTGAGCCAATATAATTACAGTCATATGGGGTGTTGTATTTGCATTGCGTTAATGCTGTAGGGAATAGATTGGTGCATATGGATTTAATAGTTGTATGAGCAAAGTTGACATATTTGCAAATGAATCATCATAAAAATAAAGATCGATTTAATGATTACGAAGTATTTATTATGTTACCAAATAAATGACTTCATCCTGTCATGGGAACGTAATTAATTTTGTATAATAAAGTTACTAGCTATATAGATTAGTAGTAAAATGTTTCAAATAGAATTATAGACAAATATCAACCTACTTGATATAATGAGGTGATTTTAAACAAGTTCATTGTATCAGTTACAAACGGATAAATGACGGACAAAAGCACGTATGCTTAATGAATTGTCTCATTTAATGTATAGAAAATTATTATATTCCAACAAAATAATAACTATTAAATTCACACTCCTATTTTGAGTAATCTTATAGATGTCACTTAAGATATCTAAAGTACTCAGGATATATTAATTTAATAAAATAAATGTAATCTTTCACTAAAACTGAGACAAACTATTGACTTGATTGTATAGATAGAACTATATTAGGATAATGATAATTCAAGATCCATGGAACCTTATAAGAAGAGAGGCCATACAGTGTTCCTGCTAGATATAGTAGTTCAAAGCTTTAAGCACTTTCCGAATAATAAACAACCAATTAGAATAAGCGTTTTCTATATCTCTTTTATTAGAAATGGTTAACATATAAAATGAATATGATATCGCTAAGCACGTAGGACCAATTGAAGAAATAATAATTAATTAATTAATACAAAAAATCTAGCAACCCTGAAATATTTCAGTCTTTATACTATCCGTGCCAAGACTTTATCTGATTATTTTAACCGGCCAAAATTCAAACAATAAACCTATTAATGTATTGTTTTCGAGCACAAAGGTAATTGTCCTAAACATTTATGCGAATTCCTCCGCTGAGGCTAAACTCATTCGTTCTTTTGAGATTAGAACCGTGCGTAAGTCATTATTTCACACGTACACATATAAATAACTTCATTTGTTTGTATCATGAAACTAACTTGAGTTAAATCTAATTAAAGCTTAATCTATATAATAATTTGTGAACATAAAAAAATATATTTAGAAGAGCTTTAAGGTTAGTTTATTTATTGTATTAGGTAAGCTGGCAAATAAAGCGCCTGATGGTAAGTGGCCGCCGCCCATAGACATCGGCATTATAAAAAATTTAAACCATCCATTACATCGACAAGACGTCATCAATCTTGTGAACTAATATGTTATGTCCCAAGAGCCTGTAGATACACTGGCTAATCTCCAATCAAACCGGAACACAACAATACTAAGTATTATGGCTGAGCGGTAGAATATATGATGAGTGGGTTCTTCTTACCCAAATGATTGAATGAATTGAACAAGCCTTACCACCGAAAGTAGTCCTATAGTTACCTATGGCCTCCTCTTTTTTTGAGGAGAAGACTTAGAGCAATTATAATATATATTATAATAATTATAATAGAAAAGTCTCAAGATGTTTTCCTTCATCGCAATGTACATATGAAATTCAGTAGTGCTTTCTCGGATTTGAACCTGCAATCTTTGTTTTGTATTCACGTCATCTAGCTGTTATGCCATCTCGATTTAATTTAGAGTGACATGAAATAAATATATAATTTTAAAGGTTTTGTGTCACAGATATGTACAAAATTTTGTGAAAGAAAAATAAATAAAAATATTCGATGAACTTTGATCATAAATGATACGAGTTGTGATTAATCGTAGTGAGATTATTGTCAATCTGTCTCTGATGTTTTGTCATCAGAGTTATCATTCCATAAATCAAACGGAAATAATAAAAACTGTATTGATATATAACATAGGTAATAATAGCACCGTGCATTTTTTACACGTTATACAATTATGACATTGAATGGAATAGCGATGTGGGAAATATTAACCATTTATATCGAGAATGCGCCAACAACCTTGGGAACGAAGATGTTATGTCCTTTGTGCCTGTAGTTACACTGGCTCACTCACCCTTCAAACCGAAACGCGACACTACTAAGTGTTACTGTTTAGCGTTAAAATATGTATTGAGTTCATACCCAGACGGGATTGCACAAAATTTTATCAACAAAAAAATAAATTGAAATAAATCAATAGAATCAGGAATTTTGAAATTTTGGCACTGATTTTTATATTTCTTTTTTAATTTCCATATGTATTATGTTACGTATGTGCTTATGACATGATAATTCCTATTATAAAGACTACGTTCAGAGGGTGGATCTACCAGGTATCTGTCCGATAGCTGGTTGGAATCACTACGGGTACGCGACCCCGGACTGCTCTAGCTACTAGTGTCACATTCCAGTATCCTCCGTGATCACAGTATCCTCACCCCTCTCCTGGATTCTCTGTCTCCAAAAATTATCGCTGCGTCACGCCCTTGTTCCCATGTCATTCCCTTCCTTTGTTTCCTTGCCTTCCGGCATATTGGACGTAGTAGAGTAACAGCGTCACTCTCTGCTAGCCGACTTTCTATTTTGAAAGTAACAGATTGTCGTTAAAATCGTTGTTCTCTACAAACTCTCATCAGTAGCTATAAGAAGCTGTAATAACATCGCAGCGGCTACGTTCTTCTTCCTCACGTCGGCTCGTGAAATAAAACCTGATGAGGGGAGGGCTGTGACCCCACACCGACACAGACGTCAACACCTTGTCAAAAAAGAAGGAAAACTAACATTAAATCCGGAGTGGCGCCACCGTTTAGGCGTAAGCCAGGTGCCTGCGGCCAAACCAGCACCACACGTATTGACCCGTCATTCCTGTGGATCCTGCTGGGGAGGAGGAGAGGGTGGCATGGGTACTGGGTAAGCCCGTGCTGCCATAAAGTCGCCTGACCCAGGCGTAGCAGCATCCGCGAAGAGGACACTTCGCTCACCTGTCTTGCAGGTGGAAAACAACACGGAGAGAGGCAGTCACCGGTTATAAGTCGGCACGAATAGGCGTAAGTGCGGGCGCCAGGGGCCACTCTTGACAGTAGGAGGATCCATCGTAGATCCATTGATCAGCTACCGCCTGCTCTAAGTCGGGCAGCCCCCGATCAATAAGGTACTGATCCGCCTCAGCGTTAACTCGTTCCGCCTGGGTGAACGGAACACAAGCCTTACAGCTGGACGTTGACGCTGTGACATTAACCACCGACTCAAAGAAAAAATCCCAAAGCCCATAACAACGCTGCTTACATGCGCTTTGCGACATGGAATGTCCGAACTATGAGGACAGGCTTCCTGAACACCTACGGAAGCCCCGATTGCGCCCAAGAACTGCGCAAAACTTACAGTATCGACGTGGAGCTCAAAAGGCTCAATATTGATATTGTAGCCTTACAAGAGACCAGAACCGAAGACGAAGGGTCTTTGCGTGAAGCTAACTACACATTCTACTGGAAGGGCAAGAGTTCCTCAGAAACACGAGAGCATGGTGTAGGTTTCGCGGTTCGAAACCAACTCATCAACGCCATAGAGACACCTGTAGGCGTTTCCGAGCGGATTATGTTCTTGCGTCTAAACACAAAAAGCGGCTTTGTCACTCTAATTTCCGCTTACGCACCAACGCTTAATTCAAAACCAGAGACCAAGGACCAATTCTATGACCAGCTCGAAGAGACAGTACGTAGGGTAAATCCAACTGACAGACTGCACATTTTGGGTGATTTTAATGCTCGCGTCGGTCGGGACACATCAGCCTGGCCTGAATGCCTCGGTGCACACGGCATAGGTAAGCTAAACGACAACGGGCAACGATTGTTGGAGTTTTGCTCAAAGCACCAGCTGTGTGTTACCAACACCTTTTTTAAAGGCAAAATGATGCGGAAAGTCTCGTGGATGCATCCTCGATCTAAACACTGGCACCAATTGGACCTTGCTCTGGCAAGAAGGAGGGACCTGCGAGAAACGCTCCACACGCGGGCGTTTCACAGTGCCGATTGCGACACCGATCACAATCTCGTTGCTACTAAAGTTCGACTTGTCCCCAGGAGAGTCCATTCTTCCAAGCCACTCGGTCGAAAAAAGATAAATCTTTTTAAGACTCGTGACATGGAGGTAGTGGAATCTTTTGGGGAACTTGTCCGTGAAGAAGTTGCAACTTGGGACAGTACGGCATCAGCGCAAGTCGAATGGGAAAAAGTGTAGTCTCTTCTGACTGACACTGCAGGAAAAGTGTTTGGGTATCAAAAAATAAAATCTTACGACTGGTTTCTAGAAAACGAAGAGCACTTACTTCCCTTGATTGACTCAAAACGCCAAGCCGCTTTAAATTTTCGCCTCAACCCTTGCGATGCGACGCGTGAAGATCTCACGAAGGCAAAAGCCTCACTCCAGCGCAGCACGCGCTTTTTTGCAAATGCGTATTGGACGGAGCTTTGCCAAAGCATCCAAGCGTGCGCAAGCGCGGGTGATATTGGCGGGGTTTACGCAGGCATCAAAAGAGCTCTTGGACCTACTCCAAAAAAGACGGCACCTCTCAAAGAAATCGACGGTTCTGTTATAACAGACAGCACTCGTCAGATGGCAAGATGGGTAGAACACTACAAGGGGCTCTACTCGTGCCCAGTGGATATTAAGCCAGATACAGTGGAGCTTGTCCCGAAACTGGCAACTTGGCACGAGCTAGACGCCGCACCCACCGTAGAGGAACTTTATCTGGCCGTCAAGCAGCTCAAATGCGGAAAGAGTCCTGGTAAAGACGATGTTGTCACCGAAGTCGTCAAGCTTGAGTGCCTCTTGCCCATCCTCCACAACCACCTGGCTAAGTGTTGGGAAGAAAACTACGTCCCTCAGGATATGCGAGATGCTAACATTGTCACTCTTTATAAAGGCAAAGGCGACCGCGGCGACTGCAACTGTTACCGCGGAATATCTCTTCTTAGCATCGTCGGTAAGGCCTTTGCTAGGGCCATTTTAGGCAAACTACAAAGGCTCGCCGATCGCGTATACCCTGAGGCACAATGTGGTTTTAGGTACCAACGGTCAACTGTCGACATGATATTTTCACTCAGACAGCTACAAGAAAAGTGTAGGGAGCAACATACCCCCCTAGGTGTTGCATTTGTAGACCTAAATAAGGCTTTTGACTCCGTGAGCAGAGAGGGGTTATACTCGGTTCTTGTCAGAATCGGATGCCCCCCGAAACTCCTAAGGATAGTGCAATCGTTCCACGAAGGTATGGAAGTCACAGTCCTGCACAATGGCAACACATCTACGCCATTTGACGTACGCCGTGGTGTTCGTCAAGGTTGTGTACTGGCCCCTACCTTGTTCGGAATATTCTTCTCGGTGCTTCTGAAGGTTGCTTTTGGGGATGAACAGCAGGGCGTCCACTTACACACGCGAACTGATAGTAAGCTGTACAACATCTCAATGCTCAAGTCCAAACGCTACAGGGAGGACCTATTTGTAGATAGTCTTCTCTTCGCTGACGACGCTGCCTTTGTTGCTCATGACCAGGCTCAACTCCAGAACCTAATAGACAAATTTGCCAGAGCTTGCCACCTTTTTTCAATGTCCATAAATTGCAAGAAGACCGTTATTTTAGCGCAAGGATGTTTAGAACAACCAGTCATCTTGCTTAACGGCGAACCTTTGCAGGTGGTTAACAAATTTTGCTACCTTGGGTCGCAATTGTCGAGCAATCTCTCGCTTGATGCAGAGATCGACTCCCGCATCGGCAAAGCAGCCTCCACGTTCGGGAGGCTCCGTTCAAGGGCTTGGGACAACAGACACCTTACGGTAAAAACGAAAGTGCTTGTTTACCAATCATGTGTCCTAAGCACACTCTTGTATGGAGCAGAAACGTGGACAACGTACGCAAAACAAGAACGCCGACTGAACACATTTCACTTGCGCTGTCTTCGAAACATTCTGGGCATCACGTGGAAGGATCGAGTGACAAACGAGTCTGTTCTAGGCGAGGCACAACTGCCTAGCATCACGGCCATTCTAAAAAAAAAACGGTTACGGTGGCTGGGACACGTGTATCGAGTGGAGCACACTCGTCTGCCAAGGCAAATACTGCTGGGACAGGTTGCGGATGCGAAAAGGTCTGTTGGGCGGCCTATGCTCCGTTACAAAGATTGCGCTAAGCGTGATATGGTTGCGTTTAACATCCCTAGCAGCCGATGGGAGGAACTGGCCGAGGACCGTGCCAAGTGGCGACGCCTTATTCACGAACTAGCCGCCCTCGCCTTGCCGGCATCTTGCGGGCCGGCAAGGCGAGGGCGGCTAGTGCAGAACGTTCTTCCTGACTGTATTGGCCGTCCTCGCGTTTGGACTCTACTACCACTTAACATCAGGTGGAGTAGAGTCATTTGCCCTCCCGGCAAATATAAAAAAAAAAAAAAAAAAAAAAAAAACTTAAGGAAAAACGCGTTAGGCGTCATGAGCGGGCTTCAAACCCCCGCCCACCTGGGGGCGCATACACTTGTCGGGAGTGCGGCCGAAGGATCCTCTCTCGCATTGGACTCTTTAGTCATGAACGCAAGTGCCTTCGTGCTGCTTAAATCATCTGTCATAGATGCAGAGGCCTATATATATATTATAAAGACTGAATAGGCGCTTACGAGTATATACGCACTTTTGAATCGTAATGATAGATAAATTATTAAAATATTAAGCTACCACCGCTTCAAGGTTTTTAATAATAATTATTAAAAAAACATAGTTAACCCAAGCTAATTGAACGTTGGACTAATAATACCAAATTCAATTTATCACATATTATATATTTTACACTTAACATGAAATCGCATTTTGAATGGACTTAAAAAAACAAGGTGTAAGTTTTCAATCTGATTGTTTTTGTTGTGCTGTTTCACGTTTTTTTCTAAGATTGAGAAACGATTTTGATGATTTTTTTTATTTAACAGACTATACAGCACATAAGCAGTTTTATTTAAATTACTAACTAATAAATTAATAACTGTTTAATTAGACCAGAGCGTTTAAAATAGCTATTTATATTCTAATACAAAAATTATAAAACGCGTATGTTTCCATTATTACCAGATATTGCAGTCATTAAAAATTGTAAGCGTTTTATTGTAATAAAAATATTATGTTCACTATGCAAAAATAATAAATAACTACGTGGTAGTATAAATAACTAGTGGTACTTTAATAGTACTTTTAACATCAAATTTTAATCAATTACTTTTAGAGTATATGAAAATATATAAATGCGCTTGCCGTTAAAATGTTTCGTTAAAGTATTTTAAATGACATGTCACTCAAAATTAAGACCAACAAAAACATAGTTGTGGTCAATAAGTACAGCGAATTGATGAAGAAACTTTTCAATTACGTGTGTAACACATCGCGTCGGGTCCATATGTTGTCAATTTATAATGGACTATTAATGCTAAGTAAATTCTTGAATCTTGCTATGATTTTCTATTATAGAATAAATATATATATTTTTATTAATTGTAGCCAAGGCATATTCAAGTACATTAGATCTGTGATATTAAAATGTTGACAATAATAAAAATATTACTAGTTGTTATTTGAATACATTAAATAATAGTGAGAGAGTATATACATAAGTAATAAGTTTAATTAAAATTATAATTATACTAATACGATGTTAATATTTACATTGTACATTTATATTTAAATAAATTTTAATTTTGGTTAATATAAAAAAAATACTCTAGTGTCTTTTCATATGCGGCAAATGTGTGTTAATTAGTAATGTATGAGTATATTATGACTCCTTCTACATGACAAGGCCACACTGTGCACTGCTTTTACATATACAGTTACCGTAAATAGCCTGTATCGTCTTCAAGTACGGCTCCCACGCGTTATTCGCCTTAGGGCCAAAACACAATACCACGATACAACATCGCATCGAGACACGTTGCGATGTCGTGTCGGGATACGATACCGTATCTTGGAAATCTATGAAGTTAATCTCGAACCTCACAACATGATGTCGTATCGTACCACGATACGAGTATGTGTTTTTATTATTATTATGTCTGACAAAATTGACATTCTTCAGGAAACACACGAGCTATCTTATCTTCAAATATATAAAGAGAAATGAGAACTTTTTTCTTACATTTATTGTGAAGTTAACGAAGATGACGTAGATATAATGTAAGTGACACATATACCCAAAGTTATAGTTCTATCACCCCTGGATGAGCGCAAATAATGTTTAAGCACTGTAAATGAAAAAGAGGTTATAGCGGAACCGTCCCGTAACGTTTAGACAGCACCCATGTGCATATGCAGAAACACAAACAGTGATTTTATGCTTGAAAGCTGTTTTTGAAATTTAGGAAATGTTTTATTATCATGTGTAAATTATATTAATAAGAATTTATGTGAGTAAATTCTCATAATTGATTAAGTACTTTTTTTCCAAAGACCTA
Organism: Nymphalis urticae; assembly: GCA_905147175.2. Lineage (NCBI taxonomy): Eukaryota > Metazoa > Arthropoda > Insecta > Lepidoptera > Nymphalidae > Nymphalis > Nymphalis urticae. The sequence goes on along the minus strand of LR989987.1, from coordinate 7,292,660 downwards.
GATATTATTTTATACATTTTTTTTTTCAACGTCAATGTTTATAAATGAAAACTATGAACACTATTAACAATCTAACTAATCTTCTATTTGTAAGTACCTATACTATAAGATTTGGTAATAAATATATACTACATATTTCTATTATTAAGATAAATATTTGTTAAGATCTTGGTTCACCGTTGATCAATAGCATATAGTTAATATTATTAAGGAAATGTGCTTCTTCATATATAACTTGTTGTATACATACTTATAGAAACGTTTCCCGAGATTAACCTTCTCCAACAAATACTTTAAATAGTAATTCTCATCATAATTTTACTATACGAGTTAAAGTATATAGCTTTAAGGCTAGAAATATTAGGGTCCCGAGTTTGAACTCCGCCTCGGGCCAAAATAGAACGTGTTAGGTTTTTCAGCAATACTCAGTAGCACTCCGCTATAAGGACGTTGGCAGTACTAGAGTCTAGTTACCTCGGAAAAGAAGTATGGGTAGTTCTACGCTTATATTTTTAAAATTAAATCTCTCTCCGGTCATATCTTAAACTCCCATAGGTCTGTGAGAGAAAAATAATAAAGAATGCATCTATACATTTAGTGCATCTTCATGTAATTAACTAACCTATGTCGAAAATAGCCGCTGTGCCAAAATTGATCAGAAAATCATAATAATACCAGTAGTTTTAAGGATCGTCTTTTTTTATAGAATAGGAAGGCGGACGAGCATATGGGCGACCTGATGGTAAGTGGTCACCAAAAGCCCTTAGACATTGGCACTTTAAGAAATGTTAACCATCGCTTATATCGCCAATGCGCCAGCAACCTTGGGACCTAAGATTTTATGTCCCTTGTGCCTGTCATTACACTGGCTCACTCATCCTTCAAACCGGAACACAATAATACCAAGTACTGCTGTTTTGCGGTAGAATATCTGATGAGTGGGTGGTACCTACCCAGACGAGCTTGCATAAAGCCCTACCACCAGTACCAGTACCAGTAATAAATATTTAGATCACGAATAAGGTTTTAAATAAAAAATAATATTTTGACGGGCTGGTTCGCGTGGTTGATAGATACTTGCCTTTTACTCCGAAATTTGTGGGTTCGATTCCTACCCAGGAACGACATTCGTGTGCGTGAACATATCTGTTTGTCCTTAGTCTGGGTGTAATTATCTATATAAGTTATCAGTTGTCTGGTTTCATAGTACAAGCTCTGCTTAGTTTGGGTCCAGATGGCCTTGTGTGAATAATGTCCCAGGATATTATTATTATTATTATTATTGTATTATATAGAAACACAATTTAAATTCTTCATTACAAATCGTTAATCGTAAAAAATTACCAACTTGTTTATCAGTCTAATAATAATGCTATAAAATAACTAACAACTAAATAAAAATAATAATGAAGGAAAATACTTTAGGTATTAGTATGTACTTTAGCAGCAGTAATATTATTCAGCCTACGTATCATTAAGTACGACATCAAAGCAAAGGGCATCAAGTATTTCCAACAAAAAACAAGATGATAATTGTCGCTTCAAGTTAATGAGAAGGATGCGCATTACACAGAATCCATTCACTACGTCACCAATCAATATAAAATGATTATAAATAAAATAGCTTACTTATATTTCTAACATAATATAATATATAATACATATTTTATAAGAGACAAAAAACCTATGTCATTCATTTCATTGTCATCAAACTACACAAATCTTACCAGATTGAAAGCTGACGAAGTATTATGAAAGGCGCATTTTGTTTTTAATATTACGCACTAACCTACCCTAAGATTAAACTATCAAAATTTCACGCGTTTCATTGTAAATTGATTGCTCCCTTTTTATGTTTTTCCAGTTTACAATTTTCATTGCTATTCTGTAAGAACTCACTTCATTACTCACCCGTGAAATGTTGATAATTGATTTATGGTGATATATTATTTTGATGCGTGTATTTTTGAAATGTTATTGTCAATATCATAAATATGTCAAATCAATGCGACAGCATATAACTTTCAGATATTTCACGACCGATTTCTCTAAAGTTACCGGAGTTTCAAGTTTACTCTTACAGAATAGCGCTACTGTCTAGATTTATAGACTAGCGGTCCATCTAATTTTATGTGCATGTCACATAATTATAAAGATAACATTATTTCACATCATTGATCAAAACGAAAAAATAATTTGATCTAAGTTTAAAGAAATTGAATATTCTATAAGTACAATTAATATAACAACAATTATAATGATAAATAAAAGTAACCCAATACTATGATGCTTTATACGCTACTGGCTAAAAAGTCTAAAATATTAGTGTCTTTTAAAGATCGTCTAATCTAGGAACTTACAGCATACAGTTTATTTTATTATGCTTTTAACTGGATAAGGTTACTAAGTAGAATAATAGTTTTAATTACTCAATATTTTTGTAAGTAATGTCTCATTTGAGATTGTAAATTAAAAACTAAATTATTGATGTTTTTATACATTTTTGAGACCTGACTTCTCCGTACAACATTTTGTTATGTGGTTTAGTATTGTTTACTTAAATTCGTTGCAAAAGCTATTTTTAATGGATCAATGTATTGTATGTATTTTTTCTTACAACGATGCATCTAGTATTTATTATCACAATAACGTAATTAGGCTGATCTCAATTGATGTCGCATGTTCAAATCTAGGCAAGCATCGTAAGTTGCGCATGTGTTGTGATAAAATTGATTTGTCTGAAAAAAATTAATTAAACAAATATCTATTTTCGGTATTTTGACTCATAATAATCGAAAAAAGTTATTTAATTTTTTTATGTTGTTGTCTTATTAAATTTTGTTTTACCAGAAATTTAGTATAATTTTAATGTATATAATAGTCATGTACCAGATGGAATATTCCATCTGATACATTATTCAGAAACCCACCGAATTTTCTTAAGTACTCATTCGAATTTTTTGGTAACCTTCATTGCCTATAACATCATTTTTTAAATTAAGATCTAATAATAATTAAATATCAAACAGGGTAATAAATCTTAAGATGAATTAAATATTTTTTATAAATTACGTATTAACGAAACCCTAAGAGTCTAAGAGATGCTCCGTCAATAACATCGTGATGAATCTTCTTAAAGGTACGTAGGTACGATATTTAACAAAACGCTGACATTTCAACCACATCTGACGATTACTAAGAGCCACATGACCGTGTGGCATTAACATTACCTACATTTAACATCAGAATACATACACAACTCTTACGCATCTATAAGTCCTTTAAGTTTATAAAATAATTAAGTGTTAAGTTTGTTATCTTGACGAAAACCGGTAAATGAATAATAAATATCTACAAAGTTGGAAAGAATAATGAACTCTGAACTTTACTTTGCCTTCATACTTGCATATTGCAACGGTGTCCTAAGATGCCTTTATGATTATTTGCTTATTTTCAAATTAGAATTTAAAGCTGAATTCCCGCATAATATAATGTACATAAAATATCAACGTAATTATGTAATTTTGTTTTGTTAGGTCGAATACAAATCTAATTTGAAATATTATCCTTTCTACACGAGATTGTGATAATTAAATCAATTTCTTTCTATATACATGGTAACTTCCTTAGGTCTTGTGATGGCTCAGTGATTAAAAACAAAAATCTTAACTGATGATTCCGAGTTCAAGCTAGAGCCAGCATCACTGAATTTTCAAGTGCTTTAATACTTCTTATAATTTTTTTCAACAATATTCAACAATTCTCTCGTCTCGTGCTGCACTGTGAAGTAAAACTCTGCCACGCCACTAACCCGCATTGAAGAAGCGTGTTGGAGTAACCCAGGGAGGGTTTATTTCTAACCAGTAACACAATTTAAATTCAGGTATTATTAATGACAGTAAAATTCTACGACAGCGACTTTATCATTACTCGAATTGTTGTGCAAAATTTATCTTAGAGTCAATGGTAATCGGCCAGTTTAGCCATGATCAGGTCAAATCATCATGTCCAATAACATGTAATTGGTATGACTCGGGGCTTGGGCCTTGAACATCCAATCTGCAGCTAGATAAGCTAGAAGCTAGACGAACGAAGTAAAGATAATATGTAATAAAATCCTTTAAAAAATATATAATTTAAAAATAATGACTTGCGACATCTTATCATTGCCGATATCTAATTTAGTATGAATTAGTTAAAAGTTAGAATTAGAAACAAAACACTATATGAGTTTTTTTTTATTTCTTAAAATAAAAAATAAATCAATGTTAGTTGTTGACGTCGACATCCCGCTGTGCTAATGCATGCATTTTTGATAATGTACAAAAACGATGTTTATAATCATAAAAACCAATTTTCTAGACAGGTCTTAGTATGACAATATTTAAAAGAATAAGAAAAGAAGTATATCATTTAAAATATTTAACTCAATTGTAACGATTACAATAAGGATAATGGTTTAGTTAATTATGTATTATAAAGTTTAATTATACCTCTTTTACATTATTCAGTTTTCACCTTTATATATACAATTATAAATGGAATTCTACTTTGTTAAAATAAATATCTTATTTAATGAGTGGAAAATAGTAACTACAGACTTTTTGGCGGATCTCATGGTTAGAATCTATATTCCGGACCGAACCGAAACGGTGATTGCTTTATACCTAATATTAGAGCATGTCAGAGCATATCGTAGCCTAATTGTAAAAAGTATATTTTGATAACTTTTATATATATTTATAAGTACCTTATTTGTATGGACACATATAAAGCGTTATAATTTTATATGTTACGTAATACATTATGTAAGGTGTTAATAAATATCTAATAAAACTTTTTGGTTTGATGGAGTGAATTAGTAGAAAAATGTTTTTATTCTTCCCACGAAATGCCTTTATTACTCGCATGAATTTACATAATTAAAATCAATTTCAAATATAATATGTTTCTTATGAATCGTTAACGTTTTAATATAAATGAAATTTAACAGTTTTAAATAAATTTTTCTATCCGAGATAACTCAGGCTTGCAAGAGCCAGATAATTAACTGTATGACCGCTCCTTGCATATACACAAATTTATTAATGAAATATCACAAGCACTGTTTATTATATTTATTTAAAATCTATCTAATAATCTACAATATTAACATGAAATCTTAATAACTGATTACTTTACTTTATTGCTTTCATTATGAAATAAACCCTGTTTTAATTTTAAATAAAAAGGTACTTAAAGTAAACATGTATTATATATAATTATCATTCAACTTTTTGACGCTGACATTATAATTATGTATTAAAAACCAGGTATCTACTTATTTTAGCCGTTGAGAGACTCGTATGTAAATAAATCACCTATTTTGACATCTTATCCTGTGAAACTCATTATTATTTATTTAAGCGATGACTAACATTGAGAATATGGACCATTTATAGCTCTCGTGAACCCATTAAGTGTTGATGTAACCCGGATACCTGTAGAATGTCATTCACAAGATATAATATATTAGTTAACATATAAAGAAACATTTTTAAGTTTTTTATTCAATATTTAATATATTCAGTCATATAATCGTTTGAGTTAGTCCGCGATATAAGTTATGTAGATAAAGTCTCTTGAGTTATTCAAAGTGTATCAGATAACGATCCTTATAGATAAACGAAAAAAAATTGGCATATATAACCTTTTTGGTCATTTAGGTTTTTTATTTAAATGTTCTTTGTTTAAATTTAAACAATAAGAATTGAATTTTACTCTTTTGACATATTCGAACTAGAACAACGAGCAATTTAAAATTCACTAAATATGTGTAAGTAGCAAATGCAGACCCAAAACTATTATAAAAATATCACGTGCGACGTCGTGACAGACGTTGTAAAATTATAATCACCTAAAAGAATAAAATATATTTTGTAATAAATAAAAATAAATAAATTCAAAAAGTATATTCCCCGGTTAGGCTTATTTATATAATTATAGTCAGCCTCTATCCAAAACATCAATAAGATGACATAAACTCAGAATAAAATAAAAATATAGCACATATTATACGCACAAATATATAATACTTATTAGCACAATTTAGTCTCAAATACTTCTTGATTCCATTGAAACTTGAAAAAAACAAAAGTATCCTACTGCGTTTTTGTATTTTGTGTATGAACGCATTGTTACACATATACTTATTTTGTGCTAAGTCCTATATAACGACTAGACTAACATCATAATTTTGAAACATAATTGTGCAATCAATATTTATGTATGAAAATAATTTATTTATACGAATAAATTAATTTATTTTATAATTTTAATAAAAAAACAATATACTTATTAAAAAATTATGTACTAGCTATATAATATTTTGCCCTTGAAACACGTCCCTTTATTTATAAAAAATTGCTTATTTAAATGCATTATCCCTGTCAAAGTCACAATCGATAAAAATCTGTTACTACTAATCGCTTAAGGACCAGGTGATCATAAGTCATATATGGTGACAATGCGATGTGCAATGTATTTTAGTGTGCATGGCTCACAAATGCTAAGGTCGAGACGGCCGCATAGTATCACGATAGCTTCCAGTCGAGATGATGAACGCATCAACTGCATCAATTATACCTTTGTGCTGCCTGGAATGATGTAAAGAATGCAATTTGTATTGTACATTAATAAATACAGCAGCAGACTTTTGAAAACATATATAATAAAAATAGCTTGCCTCCATCGACGTTCTTACTCTTATTTAGCCATGAAAATTGGTCGTGATGATGCCAAAAGACCTAATGAACTAAACCTAATTCCCTGGGAACGGAGACGGGCCCTATTGTAGCTTCATGAGTTGACATTGGCCTGGTCTAATATCAAGGAAATAATGTAAATGATTAGAGTCTATTCCTTGGAGTTTTAGCAAAAGCAATATAAAAAGATAAAACACCCTGTCTCAGCCTCAGCCAAGGAGATACAAGGACTGGTTAATTTTCCAGCGAAACAGAATTGTGACTCAACGGGAAAAAATATCATTCTACTCGGGCATGCTTTGTACAATAGCTATTATTTAATTTGGACGATTAAATTATAATATCAACTAATACTATAAATACGAATGTAAATCTCTTTGTTTGTCACGCATTCACAGCTTAATCACTAAATCGATTTTGATGAAATTTGCCGCAAAACAAGCTTGAATCCCAAGGAAAGACATACATTTTAATACCTGCAACTCCACCCCAATATTCATTCTTCCATATTTCAAGCCCGACATCAAGAACATCAAGAACAAAAGAACTGCTTAGCTTGATTGCATTCGTATACTAATAGATAGATTGAAACTAGTATTTTCAAGTAGTTTAAACATCTATTTATAAATACATTTTTTAATGTATTTTAAAATAAAAACATAGTGAAGACTTCTTTATTTATTTGTAACAGGATGGCAAACAAGTAAATGGAGCACGTGAAATTGAATGATCACAATCATCCCAAGAAACTGGCATCTTATACCGATTTATATCCGATCTAATAATTGAAACTATGGCCCAGAGATTGTGTGTTGTATTGGTCGATGATCATGGGTTCGACCCGGGCAAGCAACACTGAATTTTCATGTGTTTAATTTGTGTTGTGCTTAGAGATGAAGGAAAAGATCTGGAGGAAACCTGCATGTATCTAATATCGCTGAAATTCTGCCACAAATATAATCCACCACCCTGCATTGAAATAGCGTGGTGGAATAAGCTCCAAACATACTCCTCAAAAAAAATAATAGGAGAGGAAGCCTTAGCCCAACATGGGACATTTACAGACTGTTACTATTATATTATTACTAATTGAAACTGGAAGCTGAAGTATTCGTAAATTAATATAAAATATTAGTAAATTAATAAATAATATTAACCACAAATGCTTTTAAAACTCAAAATATTTACTACAGAAAATTTAGTTTTCAAAAACACTATGACAGGAGTTTTGACAATTGACATTTTAGGTTAGTTTTTAAAAAAAAGAACGTTTTAAGTAGCCTTAGAGCGACAGACGAACAATAAATATGTTTATGTGAAGATCTAAATTGAGGACAATCAAGTTATTATGAACTCGTTCGATATTGAAGTGTGAATGGATTTGAGCCGTCACAAACCAGTGTATCTTGTACCAGTAAGTTGATTTTAATAGACTTGCAGGAACACGGAAGCTACCATTTATTAAAATATTATGATGACAAATGCTTGTCTTTGTGTTTATATTAAACTATTGAATCCCGAAAAATACTTTTTATTCGATGTCAAGAATAATAAATATTCTTAATATGTATTTATTATATATTTATAATACTAATATAGTTTGTTTATCTGTGCAAAGAATGTCTCTTTTAATCTCTTAATTAATCGGAGTTATATACATACGAACAATCTGTACTAGGAAACAATTGAATGTTATAATTAATATTTCAAAAAACAACATACAAGTTACAACATTTATTAATGTTTAACACATTTAAGGCCTCTTGGAGTCTTACTCGTCTTGACTCTATTTTTAGATTTCATTTAGTATAATAAAGAATATTTTAAAGAATATTTTTCTGTAATGTATAATAATAATAAAATCTGCTAAGTAATATATTGTTATATATATGAGAAGCTTATTAGTAGTAAGGAGAAGGCTAGAAGCTCAGTCCACCACGCTTCTCCAATGCGAAGCTGTTTTGTGAATACACACGTGGCAGACTATCCTCATACACATACAAGCTTAGATTTTTTTCTTTACCGAGCTCGAGATTAATTATAAATACTGGATGAGCACATAAAAAATGTAGTACATGGGATACGAATTAGCGATCTTAAAATGTGCTTAGAAAAGCGAAATTACATTAACCAAAGCAAGACAAATCGGCAAAGAAAATGACTTCAGTAAATTGTCGATCTATTGTCGTTCAAATCTTTGCGATTAGTTGTAATAGTAATATTATAATGCTAAGATATAAATAAACGGACACTGTTTAGAGTGAAAAGGTTAAGATAATTTTGTCAATACGGAAATATTCCGCTACCATTTTTACCATACGTTAAAAACGATTGTTATATATATTTTTGTTTTTATTTTGTGTTACTTTTTAGTTTGAAGAATATAAGAAGAAGCAAATGATTCACAAAGATGATGAAAAATATTGTCCGTCCTATTTTTAAATTCATTTTCAACTACATAAACAAAATAAATTACGCCATATTTTATTTATTTTATTATTCATGTTAGTAACTGGTAAAATCATATCATTACTTTTTTTAGAACATTAATATAATTAATTTTAAAAAAATATCGCACTACCTTATACTAACATGCAAAGTGTTATAATTATTAAAAAACTCAAATAAAATGTAAAATATAATTTTGTTTTAAAACGCCTGTTACAAAAAATAGTAATATCTCCTAAGCGATATATTACGTAAAACTCACAGTCTTTATCAAGGCGTAAACAGTAGCATACATTTTAAATCTCGTTAAGACCTTGTTATTCAAATTTATAAAATATTAATACATTTATATTCGAATTTATATCTTCAGCATATCCGAGCCAAAAAATCATGTCAGGCTACTGCATTAACTGAAAGACTTGCTACTTACAATTCAGAAGCGTATCTTCTAATTTATTTTAGATTATTCATAACATTCGAAGATTTTATTTTAGCAACGTCAATTCAATGTTACATCCGTTTCGATTATGCGGACGATTGCGAAGAAGTTCATCTATTAAATTCGGTTTTGAACAATTTATAAGGTCGTTGTTGAGATAAATCTTTTTAAAACCAGTTGTAATAAATTTCTGAATGATTGCGTAATCTTTGAATTCTGATGAGCACTGTCCAGCCGCGTGGGTACAACCACCTCATTCCTTGGATTAATGTGACATCAATAAAACCAAGGACATCCAAGATGGACACGCGAACTGATCCATCTCTTATCAACGCCAATTACCATATCCATAGATCGGGTATAGAAGACGACGTATAGAACTAAACTGTATAAAATAGTAATAATATAGTATGTATGTATTAAAGAAGTATACGTATTTAGCATTTGTTTGGTATTTAATTACAAAATTAATGTAATGTAAACGTATATAATAACTTTGTATATATATTACATATAGGTACTAAAAAAGCCAAGATGGCACAGTGGTAAGAACACGTGAATCTTAAGCGATAATCGTGGGTTCAAACCCGGGCAAGCACAACCGAATTTTTATGTGCTTAATTTGTGATTATAATTCATCTCGTACTTTACGGTGAAGGAAAACCTCGTGAGGAAACCTGTATGTATCTAATTTCACTTAAATTCTGCCACATGTGTATTCCACCGACCCGCATTGAAGCAGCGTGGTAGAATAAGCTCCAAACCTTCTCCTCAAAAAGGGAGTGGAGGTCTATAGCCCAGCCCAGTGGGACATTCACAGGCTGTTACGGGATAGGTACTAATAGTTTTATGTTTTGTTGCTACAACACCATTCAAAATAACAAAATCCATATTTGTAAAAAACAAAACAAAAATGTATGCAGTGAATCTAACTAAAAAGAAAAATTGTTAAACATTTAATTAATATATCATAGTCTTATAACAGACATTTGATCATTAAATATATTCCCTACATGGCCAATGAACTAATAGATTTTTTCCACACAAAAGAGCCAAACTATATAAAATTAATTTGAATATTATTATTTTTTTTTTCATTTTTTTTACAATCAATATTTTTTTATTTATTTAATATCAATTGAAGTTTTATTTATATAATTGGCTCAGTTCGAATTTAAAATCACATTAGCATTTTAATCGTAATGTGTTTTATGTAATTTATACATTGCGTATGACATAAAAAGTTATCTTTTAATTATATTTTTTTATGAATATAAATAAACTTAATCTCCACGGATGCTTAAAACATTGATAGGCAAAAACATAAAAAGCTGATATATTTATTAATATTTACTTGTGATAGTAGGCACGCCTTTACAAGCCCGCGGCAAGTGACGCCTTACAAGTTAACCTACGCTTAAATTTTATCTATTTTGTATTGTTGTGTTCCGGTTTTAATATTGAGCGTGTCAGTGTTATTACAGGAACAAAATATAATAATAATTTTGGTTTTAGCGCTTAGACTGTAAGGAACGGATTATATATCAAAGTTAGAGCTAACGATTCTGAAATATTTAATAAATTAAAAATAACTGCTGAAATAATCGCAAAATGTCATGAAGCATCAACAATCGCAAATTGCATGTCCATGCAATATCGGCTAATACAATTATAAGATTTAAAGCATACCCACATCAATATAGTATGCCACCGTTTGTTTTTAATATATTACGAGTGAGTTCGATGTTCTTTTAATTCTACAGTACTGGGCGTAGTAGATACGGCTTTGTTCTCACAAGCTATTGTATACGGCTTAAGCATTGATTCATATCATTACAGCAACAAAATTTATATCTTAGACCACATACTTTGAAGGATTGTGTGTGGCTCATATTTCTTACATTGCCAATGAGTATGAACGGAGATGAATACTGAACATTAGGTGGCACAAAGTCAAACTTGCCTTCGTGCTTTAGACCGTTGACGTAAGGATGAGTGATACGGTTATAAATGAGTACTATAATTAAATGACTCAAATTACCCTACTTGCTTAGATAAGAAAAACATAATATGAAATAAAAAAATAAAATATAATTTATGATCTGCAATGAGTATAGGTACACCATAGATAATATTATTCAATAAAAAAATCTGAGTACATAAACACTATAAGCTATAAGTATGTGAGGAATACTCGACTTGTTTCGGGAAGAATAGGGTTTCCATCGTCATGGAACGCACGCGTCGGAATAACGTCATGTGATAATAAAAAACATTTTTGATTAATTTTAAATTATAAGGATATCTGTTATTCGTCGTAGCTAATTTACACTTCGACCCCCAATGGAGTTCAAATCTCACTCTTTTATAAGTCTATTGCCCTCATACGATATGTTGAGCGGTATGGTTCCACAAGACATTTTAAAATTATATATAATTTTAGTGATAGCAAAATTTACTTCGAATTGGGTATCAATTGTAGCGTGATTGGTATTAACAGTGTTTTTTTTTACTCATACACAATTATAAAAACAAGGATCTACATTGCATAATATTATAACATTAACGCAGCAACAATAAAATATGGCAATTAAAACTTATTTTTTAAATTAAATTTAAGTACATATATTTTGTGGATATTGAAATTCAATAATTAATTTATTTACTTTTAAATTCAAATATAGTTGACAAAAACAATATTTACAGATCACGAATACTGGCTAAAAATAGATTTAATAAAAGTTTATACAAAAAAAATATAATATTTTGATCCTATTTGATAAATAGGTATCCTATTAAAGAGCGAGAAACATACCGTGTCCTCGATTAAAGATAAAAATATTATCTCATCCTTTGACTTTGCAAGACGTTCAATCTCTGTCACTTTTTGTTACAGTTCTTAACGAAGTTAGGAAAAAAATAAATGCTTGATTATTTATGTACATATATGCTTGCTTTTCGAATGCGTAAGGTACATAGAATGATTTCGAGTAATGATATACGCGTGTGTAATCGAATATAATGAATTTACCATTAAACAATTCTAAAAATGTTATTAAGAATGGATCGATTAAGATTAAGAAGATCAATAAACCTTATTACGCATTAAAAGAATACTTTTTGGAGAAAGACGTTTAGATTTAACCTGGGTTAACCCGGGCTTCCAAAGCAGGGCTGATCAAGAAAAAAATACTGTGTACACTAATTACATTGTAAATCCGATTTATTATCCGCTCTTTTAAAAGCAACTGCGGGTTTCTTTTTGTTTTTTATCGCTAGAGGCTGCATTATATACTATTGACGGTTAAAAAAAACTTTATTGTGAGGTATACATGAATATAATAAATTTGATTTGATATCGATTTAAAGGCCCTACCGATAGTTTTATGTATTAACAAATGTTTGTCCTATGTTGTATGAATTGTATCAGTTGTACAGTAAGCACATTTAGTAAACTATATGTCTTTGATATTCTTAATCCAACCGAAATTAACAACAGCGTTCATAACTTATGTTGTCGTCATAGAGAGCACACTTAATTTACGCAAAATGACTCGTCCCTTACTGACGGTGCTAAAAATCGATTTTTTTGTTTTTTCCATAATCAAAATTAGAATCGTGATGATTCAATGGTTAGAACACGTGATTAAACAATAATTGCTCTAAATTTTGATGTGTTTCATTTGTGTTTATTATTCTTGTGCTCGTCGGTGCAGGAAAACATCGCGAGGAAACACGCATGTTTCGGATGCAATTCTTCCACATTAGTATACAATAAACAACAACGCTACGCTATATCGCATTAAAAGCAATTTTCTCGCGAACGAAGTCGCGGGCACCAGCTAGAGCTAAATAGTATATTTAATGGAACTTTAGTCTTTTATAAAATTATATGATTTTATCAGTTGAAACGATTTTCTGATTCGATGTAATGAAACCTGTTTGTTAAATTTATCTTGCAAACTGACGATTCAAAATATTTGTACAAACTTATTATGATGGTTTAAAATTGGACTGCCCTAGTGTACGCGGCATCAAAATTGACATTGGTAACATATATTTTTATTTAGTTTAGAAATGTTCGAATATATAGTTTAAAGTTCATTTTAATATTTGGCATTAATGTCAAAAAATGTTAGTTAATTTAATTCATTCATAGAATATTCGTAGCATATTCATAGTCAAAATATCAAATAGTTATATTTTTATATAATATTATTATTATTATATTTAATAAAATGATTTCAATGCAACTCGGCTAAATTTATTTAATTTTGTCACTGACGATAAATCTAGTTATTCGAGTATTATGGTTACCTGATTGTCCAGACAAGAACGTCTTCATGATTATTCATTATTGTAATTTTTGTCTTTTTACTGTTTTGTATTTATGATCCTTGTTTGGTCGAAATAAATGATTTATTGTTATTATTATTTGTTTTTTTTTTTTAATTTACTAAATTTTGAACTTAATGATTTCCATAAAAACATATATTCAAACTGTTTGCTCATAATTAAAAACTTTTTAAACGTTTTTAAAATAAATAAATTTGTTTTATTATTATCAGAAGATTAAAAAATCCTTTTGTCCTTTTTCGTAAAAGATTGTGATTGTAAAAGAGTATTCAGAATAAACTGATAACAATTATTTAACTTATGATTTTGCTGTCTTAAATTAAACAAAGATCTTAAGGATGCATATATTCACCCAATTTTGAAATTGTTATTATAAATATGTAGACACACTTCTATATACAATATATAGTAAAATAATGAACACTTTTAAATAATCACTTACATTTTTTTATCAGTCTAGTCCTCTTCCAAACATCAGCGCCATTGTTCAAATTAATTTATCTCAGATGTCAGTACATCTATACAACATACGTAACAGTGATTGTCAAGTATTCAAAGCAACTCTTCAAACAAACGGTGAAAAAAAAATCATTTTATGTATTATAGTAACTTTATAGTAAATATACTATTATTTGTAATAAATACAATAATATTACCCACGTTACTATTGAATTATTCTGATTTGGTAAATACTTATTGCAATCGCATTCAATTACTTAAATTGTTTTTATACTCTCTATATCCAATACCTCTAGTATTGGATTTTTCGCTAAAATATGTTCACATTTGTCTTCAATGATAAATTCTAATCCTTTTTCTTCTTTTCCTTAGTGGGTTGTGGCTATTTACTATAGATCCCCATTAATTGAAGATTATTCGATAATTAAAGCAATTAATTAATAAATTATTACAAAATATAATGACAGAAATATTAAAACGTTTACACTTAAAATATTATGCTTATTAATTTTAAATTGCGAATTAATTTTATTTGTAACATGTTGCGATCATGTCAAAAATAGGATGTAAAATAAGAAAAATTGTATTGGTTTAAAAATCTATGTTTTTATTAAAATTGCAAAAATAGAAGAGCTCATTAAAGCTTATCACATTACATTTATATTTTTGTACACATTTATTAAATTAACGATACTATTTTGTAAAATTTTACTGACATGGTGGTAGAATTCGTATTTTTTCAAGTTAAAATGATTTAGTTCTTGGAAACAGTCGCTACGGGAGCGTTTCTTGCGATGTACTCAAGAGCGCGGGCGATTTGTGGGGGAATTGGAGGTGGCTGGGGAATAGCGCTACCCTGGGAAAAAAAATGCATTAAATAAAGTACAAATTCGCAAAATTATACAGTAGATATATAGTAAAATAGTTATACATGGAATAAATTATTGTCAGTAGATATTATATAAAGGTTAACTTACAGTTGGCTGGTAACCGTTCTCGTCAGCGACGTAGTTGATGGCGACCACCTCACCCTCGGGGGAAGTCCAGGAGAAAGAACCTTGAACAACGTCAGGAGCTACAGGGGGGTTGCCTCCGAAGTTACGTGGGGTACCTTGGGCCTGAGCGACGATACCGTTGTTGGTTTCGTAGCTGTAAAAAAATTTAATGAATGTGATTTTTGTGTTAATTTATTTATATCTATGCGTTTTTAGCAAAGTTTAACTTACAAGTAGTTGTAGGTACCATCGGAGTTGATGTCATTTCCGTATTTAAGAGTCTCAGCAGAGCGAGCGTCAGCAACAACCCTGGCAACAGACACCGGGGCAATTGGAACGGGGGTAACGACGGGAACGATGACGGGTGCCACGGGTTTGGCTACATTGACCACTGAGGGGGAAACGGTGGCTTTGGCTTCAGCGAAGAAGGTGGGACGAGGGTAGGGGGTTGATGTCACGGTTGGCTTGTAGGGGTTGTAGTTTTGGTAACGGTTGTAGTTGTTGTTGTTGTTGTTGTTGTAGGGGTTGTATCTGTTGTTCTGGTTGTATTTGTTGTACTGGTAGTTTTCCCTCTGGGGGAAGTATTGACCCTGATTGGCTTGGCCAAATTGGGCGTTGGCGGCGGCCAACACGCAGGCAAATATGACTACCTATATTACAAAATTTTGAAAATTAGTACATATATATATAGTATTAAAAACGAAACGATTTTAATAACATAAACATTGGTTTATACTAATATTTATATTTTTAAATAAATAAGTTACTTACGGCGAATTTCATTATTAGTTTTTAATGATTGTCTAGCTTCGTTGAACTAGTTCGAATGCGGATAAAAAATCCGCGCGAGCTTATATATCTTCGATAGAACCACCCACTTTGGACGGCGAATTGCAATAACATTTAAATAATTTGCTTTAAGAACGAATATTTTTTATTAAAATAACACTTGGTCTATACATATTAGTCGTTAAGTTTCTTAAGGTCGATATGGGGTCATTAATGTTCAAAGCTTTTGTTATATATTAAATTATATTTGTTTACTTAAATTATGAGATGACAATTATTATAGTGATATTTTAAATATTATTGCAGTAATAATTACAGCATATTTTTGTTCATAAATTTAAAGCACCTTTTATATTTGTTACTAAGCATTTTCAGTTTGTAAAAATAGTATATTTAAATGAAGGATATTTTCCGAGATCGTAAAACCTGTTAATAATAAATACTAATTGAATAAGAACGACGATTAATTGAAAAATTTGAGACCATAAGAAAAATTTACATACAGCCGAAAAAAACAATTATCGACGTAAGGACAAACCTAACTTAAAGTTCTCATACTCTCGCATATCGTATATTTAGAAGACACAAATTTTTATTTTTGTTTAATTTATCACTTTTATTGATTGATATTATTTAAAGTATACAATCGTCATAGAACAAAGTAAACTTTAATAACATAATAAATAAAAGGACAGCAGTTTTTTACGTTATTTTATATCAATTCGTGTTGTTATTATAGATGGTACTCCATAAGTGATTCAGTTTATAGATACCTAATTTAACAAACATTTAAAATAACGAGAACACTTACAGGAGGTGATTAATTATACTCATATCAAAAATTTTAATTAATCATTATCACGTGGAATGCATTTCCCCGTTAGATTAGAGTAAGCCTGGGCGCCATAAGCACTACAACCTATTTACTTGTTTAAGCATCAGATTAATAGTCGAAGCTGAATAGCGGGTTTTGATTAGAAAAGCACCTTACCTACGGAAGGATAAACTGAAGCTTTGTGTAAAAAGTTTTTCTTTAATTTTCATGTTGACAATGTTCTTAATTCCCTCTACAAGTACATATCAAGATTACTTATTATTTATCGGACACTGTTTATACGGCTACCTATATACAACATTTTTTTTTTTTTTTTTATATTTGCCGGGAGGGCAAATGACTCTACTCCACCTGATGTTAAGTGGTAGTAGAGTCCAAACGCGAGGACGGCCAGTACAGTCGGGAAGAAGGTTCTGCACTAGCCGCCCTCGCCTTGCCGGCCCGCAAGATGCCTCTTCACGCCGCGTTTGAAGGAACCCGGGTCGTAAGAGGAGGGGAATACGTGAGCTGGTAAGGAATTCCATTTCTTGGAAGTGCGATAAAGAAAGGAGTTGCCAAATTTCTTTGTGCGCGATGGAATTGATGTCACAGTTAGTCGGTGACATCGAGAGCCAGCACGCGTAGACTTGTGAAGGAAGGGGGAAGCAGGAATTAGGGAAAATAATTCCTCGGAACACTCGTCGTGATACAGTCGATAGAAAGCGCTCAGCGCAGCTATCTCTCGACGCAATTGTAAAGGCTCGAGGGTGTTAGTGACCTTTACATCGCCAATAATGCGGACCGCACGTCGCTGCAACCGGTCCAAGGCCTCAAGTAGGTACTTAGCGAAGCCATCCCAAAGGTGCGAGCAATATTCAACGCAAGACCGTACCTGTGTTTTGTACAGCAGGCACAGTTGTTGTGGCGTGAAAAAACGCCGCACCTTGTTCAGAACTCCGAGTTTCCGTGAAGCTGTTTTTATCACAGCCTCGATGTAATCCCTTGGACTAAGGTCGCAGCGAACGTCCATCCCCAGCATGGCGATTTTGCTTTGTATCACCAGCAGAGTGCCACAGAGGGAGGGAAGAGGGGAAAATGGTGACTTTTTTGCTGTGAGAGCGCATACCTGTGTTTTCTTGGCATTAAACTCAACAAGATTATCTGAGCATCGGGTGTAGGCTTGATATTATTATTTTTACTTAAGAAAAAAACTATATAAACAATTTTTGTAGATAATTGAAAGATCTATAATTTCTGTCTTACCTTTTTTAGCAGGCGTAGGACCGATCGGGGTTTTAATGTTTCATTCATAAAATACATACGATAATACACATACCAATTTTCAGCTCGATCGATAATTGAATTGTTTATTTAATTTGTGCAGCCAATACACATATGATATGAAAATGGTTTGGAAAAACAAACGAATAGGGTACCTACATAATTTGCTGCCTAAATATTTTCAGTTCTGATTATAACATAATATATGTACAGTGAGACCGTAAACTATGTTCCTTATAGGTACATACATTTTTTTCTGTTACAAATAAAAACATTTACAAACATTTACAAGTAACTTAAAAGATAAAATATCTGAATATAAGACGTAACCAATGTATCATGTTCATAAAACTGTCAACTTCACCGTATTGTTCTCATGATAATTTTAGTAAAAAACAAAATTTCACTAAAATTTCCTATATTTGTTTTTCAAGTAAGCACTACATATTTTAAGAATATAGTCTTAGTCTTATACAAAAGAAAATCGACTTAAAAATAGCATAATAAGTTATTAAAGAAGTCTCCATTTAACAAGCATACGAATATTTCATCAATGACCTTTGATTGCCAAGGTCAATATTTTTATATTTGTTATGTGGTTTAGGTAAAATTTAAATTTTGTGTAACAATTTAATTTAATATGTAGTATAAGTTGAAAAGGCTATGAACATTTTTTTAAAATGTTAAATAAAACAAAATAACCAACTCCCCATTACAAGTCATTAGTAACCATCCCATTTATCATTTATCTAAATCTCATTTAAAATCAACTATATAAAATAGAAAAACTTAAGAATTTATAAATTATACATATTATTTTAAATTACTAACATCCTCATAGTTTTAATATAACGTATTATACCTAAATTAGTTATTATTATTTTAAAAATTGTGCAAAATTAAAATTATTAATAGATCGATGGTTTCATAAACTATTTCAAGTGCCGAAACAATTTTTTCCACGATTTAGGCGGATCTATAGTTACATTCGCAATCCTGTTTTTGAATTTATAGACATAATAAAACCAAATCTGTATTAATGAGCTAAAAGAGATTCCATATTTGGAAGAAACCTTATCTTTATCACCCATACATTTTGTAGTCACTGAGTCTTTTTAATACTTTGAGTATATAATATATAATTATTTAAGTATCGAGGTCGAACTACAATACAAAACAATTCTTTATTTAACTATTTTCAAACTATGACAATAAACGAAGATAATATTGTTGTATTACTAACGATAGGTTGAAGTACTAAAAATAAACTTGATATACGTAATTAAGACAAATATTTGCAATTTCAATAATTTCATGAGTTCTTTAAGATTCAAGTGATCTAGATCATCTCAGCTCCTGATATAAACATGTGGAAATATAAAAGGACGTGAAAAATAAAATTATTTCTTTAAGCCCTCATTATTGGTGATACATATTCCAAAACATTTTTTTCAAATAAAAATATTTTGAATTCTAATAAAAAACAGTATTGTACCATATATACCACATTCTTTTTTGTATGTGTACAGGTACATATGTATGTGTAACTACCAAAAAAGGAGTGTAACCTTTTCAGTGTTCATGTATTGTATGTAAGAGTATGTTTGTGAGCTTACTTTTTCCACTATCAATTTTAAATGTCTAAACAGATTTGGATGTATGGGGTATAGTTAGAATCCTTACATCATTTCGAGTAACACTAATGTTAAAGGATACAAATGTAAAGATCAGTCTCCTCAAAAAACTAAGTTTTATTTTACACTAAGTGTAAATAACGGTACCCCTTGTACCGTACCTTACCTTACATCATAGATCGCATGGTTAATGGCGAATTCATAATATAAGGCCCATTTACCAGTCAGGTTGCCTAAAAAGATTGTTATAAAAAAAACCATACGAACACTTAACCACACAATTCGTTGTCACTGAACGTATGACAAACCCGTATTTATTTATTTTTATAGTGTAGGTAGGTGGACGAGCCACCTGATGGTAAGTGGCCGCCAACGTCCATAGACATTGACATTGTAAGAAATGTTAACCATCGGCTACATCGCCATGCGCCACTAACTTTGGGAACTAAGATGTTATGTCCCTTGTGCCTGTAATTACACTGGCTCACTCACCCTTCAAACCGGAATACAACAATACCGAGTACTGCTGTTTTGCAGTTGAATATCTGATGAGTGGGTGGTATCTACCCAGACGAGCTTGCACAAAGCCCTACCACCAGTAAAACGTATAACGACTGTTATTAAATTTTCTAGTAACGGAAACTAAAATGAGGCAAAGTATAACTACGAAGAATATACTAGTGACTACGAACCAGGATTATTAAAACTAGCAAATAATGACTTATCTTCTAGAAATAAATATGTATATATACCATACAAAATAGATTTATTAAATTATCATGTATTTGTTATGATATTTAATATATAATATAAATAAATCTGAGACTTGTAAATCTGTTTCTTGACAACTTTTTAAAAGTTTATTAGTCTGTCGTATAAGTAGACGGGGCAGATACGCCTCCTATAAATAACTTTTAAATTAAATTTTAACAAAAGTCGATAAATTTATTTAGAATTGTAGATGAGTTGTCGATGCTAGTTCGTAATTTAAATAATTTAAATAATATTTTATTAATCGTAATTAAAACAGTTTTTCTATATTTAACAGATATTCAGTTAAAGAACTAACTCGGTGCTCGTGTGGCCATGATTTTAAACCTCTTTTTAATTTTTCTACCATATTCCACGGTACATTTACAAGATATATCGTGCGTAACGTTAAATATATTTTTATAAATAGGGTAATATGCGTAAATTGGATTGCATCGAATATAAGCAGCTTTTCATTTTAAAATATATGTATTTTGTTTTTTTTTAATTATCAGTTTTTACTCCTATCCGGCTTCTTAAGCAGCTGTAATGCCGTGGACTTCGTTTGTCAAATGTGTATGCCGTGTGATAATTTGATTTACAAATTTTTATAAATTCACTGTCAGTATCACTACATATTCAATGATGGTGCTCTTTTAAAAAAAACACTTGTGAAACATTTCGGTCTTATATATATGTATATCCATAACGTACACCGTAACAGCATGTGAATGACCCACTGCTGAGCTAAAGGTCTCCTCTCCCACTTTGAGGAGAAAGTTTGGAGCTTATTCCACCACGCTGCTCCAATGCGTATTTGTGGAATACACATGTGGCAGAATTTCAGTAAAATTAGACACATGCAGGTTTCCTCACGATGTTTTCCTTCGCCGTAAAGCACGAGATGAATTATAATCACAAATTAAGCACATGAAAATTCAGTGGTGCTTGCCCGGGTTTGAACCCGCGATCATCGGTTAAGATTCACGCATTCTAACCACTGGGTCATCTCGGCTCTCTCGGCATATATATACATATATATATGGAGAGAGAGCCGAGATATATATTTGACACTATTAGATAAATTCCATCAATTGCACCTGTCTAAGCGTAGTGACTGTTATATTTAATAGGTAATATTTATTTGTTTATGTTATGGAATGAGAAACGCATATTACAGAGTATCTATTCAAATTTATACCTTTCACTAAAATGAAATTCAGCTTAAATGTGCTTTTTATCGTTTTTTATTTTCTTCTTAAATTGTTATAGATATTATAGGCCAGCATATCAAACAGTCTTTAACTAATAGTGCTGGTGCTCTCAAGCACATAAAAAATAAATCAATCAAAATAGCATAAATATTCACCAAAGGCGCGGTCGACACGCCTGTAGAGATTTATTAACTTAAAAAACAAATTACTATACGTACAATCAATACTATTTTACAAACTTTTATTTGTCTTTACTTATTAGTATGTATGTATAAATGTTAAATGGCCAATGTCCAAAATGTTATTTGGAAGCACTATTGCTGTTGGTGACTTTATTATAATACACATGCAGTATCATAAATATTAATTATTTTAAAACATGGATTAAATACCCAATATTTAATAAAATAAAAAACACCACCCACGCCTAGTGTAGTTACCAACGGATTTATTCACAAATTTGTTAATTGGTTTTTGGTAAATAAAGATCATTATTTACAATTTTCTTATTATAATATTTTTCTAATTAGATATTATTTTAAAATATTATAGTTTAGTTTCACCATTGTTTAAATATAAAGTGATTCAATAAGACATTAGCCTATTATATCAATACAAATAAACTGTATTAATAAATGTTGGCTGCTAGCGTAATATACTTAAAAATTCTTCTAATTTGGTATGGTCCTTTATGTTATAATTTACACACTCAATTACAATTAAGAATAAAAGAAATAGTGCTTCTTTTTATTTTTTTATATAATACATTATTCCATGTAGAACTTTACCTCATAATTAGTAGTTAGTATTCTCCAGTATTCAAGCTGTTTTCGTAGGTAGGCTCAATTTCATCAAAATCGACAGAACTCACTTTCGCACTTAGATATTAGTATATTTCAAAATACTAAATAATCTACATCAAGATTTACATAATCAGTATTTATGGATTGTCATTTCTATATTAAAATCAATTGTTTTATCTATATTTTCAGCATATTGTACTAGTTCATAGGCTACGGTCACAAGAAGTAACAAATTTGTATTTCTCGTTGAAATAATTCCTTCAAACCTTGTAATGTTGTTGATGCTGTCAGTCCTTCATTAGTTGGCGGAATGCTCCGAATAACTATTGTGTCTTCGCAACGAATTAATAACGTCCATACAACTGAGTAGCGCGTTTGTATATTTCATAATTTACTAACAATACCATATTCCGAAGATTCGAATATTTTTTGTTATACGATAATTAGTTTAAGTTTTTCTACTGTAAGTATGTGTGATGGCTTTGTACAGGCCACGGCTTACAACCTCTAGTTGATAGTTTACAATTATCAGGAGGTCAATTTGCTCGCGTGTTTCTCTTAAATAATGAGTTACGTGAATAAAATCAGTTAATTTGAAATCCTAATAATTCATAAGAATACTGATTTGTTAATAGAAATAAAAATATTATAATTATTTACTTCAAACTATCTAAGAGTCTACAAAAATTGGTACATCTTTAATGCACAATGTTGATACTTTTAATAAAATTCTTTTAAGTTTTTTTACTAACAGTGTGTGCTATTTCGATGTTTATTTAAAATATTCATTATTTTTAATTATTTAAATATATTACGGAATACAAAGGCAATAACATTCATTCAATCTACATTCTTAAGATGTATTATATTAATTATATTCCAATTCATAATTTATAGACTTCATTCAAAAGAACGTGTTATATATTATAAATATTGTAATTTTTTAGTTCATCTTTTACAATAAGTTCCAGTTATATTTGTTAAATTAATTCAAAACTTAGCATTGGAATTTTAAATAATACTAACTTTATGCTCCAATTTCGAATAAAACACGCGTTTTTAAACTTTATTATTTAAACAATATCCTTGTTCACTACATGTGTGAATGAATAACATCTATAAATTTTGATGCTTATATTTTTTATCACGGAAATACTTTTGATCTTATTTTATTTTTCCTACTGATGTTTTACAATATACTGATCATTTGTATTATTATATGCAGAATATCCTGTTCAGCAGACATGAGTAGACTTTAGTAATTTAAATCGATACTAAAAGCCTGTTTTTAATCGATTTCAAAAATGGAGTAGGTAGGTATTTAATTTGTATGTATATATTAAATTTATATTTTTATGTATGTTTAGGTATAACTATTTTATTTTAAAAACAAATTTTCATAAATCATCTTTCGTTGAGTTCAAAAGTGACCCCAGACGTGACCTTTGATCTAGACTAACTAACTACTAACTAATATGGGTCTTAATTTAATTGGTAGTATATTGTTTTTTATTTGAGGCTTATAAATAAATTCCTATATTATACATTTAGGTAACATTTTGAAGTCAGATTTTATGTTTTTGGAAAATATAATATGTGTGTTATTACTAGATACCCGTCCCGGCATCGCAAGGGTCTACATGTAACCAGTGGCGTAGCTATCGTAGGGCCAGCTGGTGCAGTTCACCTGAGCTCGGGGGGCCCTTTAACCTCAGGTTTAAAAAGAGAGGAGCAGAAAAGAAAAAAATAATCTTGTGTGGACGGGGAATTCTGTTAAAAATCGTTTTATTCCCTTTATTGATCACATCTGTATAATAAATATTCTGTATTGTCATGTGCATCGTTGTTTATTTATTCCCATTTTCTTCTATTAAACACATAGAGATTCTACCCCTCAGAGACGACGTATGGATTTAGCCTACCGGGATAAATTGAACTAACTGTTTCCTATTCTTGTTCCTATCTATAATTTTTAAACAACTTTATTGCACACTTACAAGGAAAAAAAGACAAATAGCAGCTTATATTAAACGACATATTTTTAGAAAAAGATTAACCGTAACAGCCTGTGAATGTCCCACTGCTGGGCTAAAGGCCTCCTCTCCCTTTTTTGAGGAGAAGGTTTGGAGCTTATTCCACCACGCTGCTCCAGTGCGGGTTGGTGGATTACACATGTGGCAGAATTTCAGTGAAATTAGACACATGCAGGTTTCCTCACGATGTTTTCCTGCACCGTAAAGCACGAGATGAATTATTATCCCAAATTAAGCACATGAAAATTCAGTGGTGCTTGCCCGGGTTTGAATCTACGATCATCGGTTAAGATTCACGCGTTCTTACCACTGGGCCATCTCGGCTTCTCGGAAAAAGATTATAATATAAAATAATAAATATGGCCTACTATTGTCTATTGCAACAAGAGGTTGAAGAGAAATATAAGTTTCTGTAGTAACATAATGATAGTGTTCATGATTTAATTTGTTCATAACTCTCTCTTGCATGGCGTACTTACTTAGTCGAGATTAACTCCTAGATGTTATTGTTCCTATATTGTGTTATGTTATGTAAAATAGCTTTGGCGGGACATATGTTAATTTAGATCAAAATTTAAAAACTAGACTAGACTAGACTTTATTTTCACAGATTTCCTACTATTTATTAAAGGTTACAATAAGAACTTCTTTATATACAAAAATATAATTATTGGCATTAACTTTTAACTATACGTATATAATATAATATATTTTTATACAGTATTGTGCCTCAATGTCATATCGATATTAATATTTGTTTTCGAGATTATTTTCGAAACGAAAATTGAACATCCGAGAGAACCCCACAACGTACTATTATATAGGCAAGAAGAAGGATCCAATAACTTTCTATTGGAAATGTAATAAAACTGTTCTTGTATCGTGATACCTATTATCCCACTTAAATTCTATACAAATTACACCGTATAATGAATTTGGAATAGCGTGCAGTGCTTACGTAATTCTTTTACTTAATTCTATGTTTTTATCACTGATTTGAAAAAAAAAATTAAATTTCATTTTTTTATAAGCCCAGATAAGTTTATACATATAAACACTTGTTCTGGATTTGAAAATGAGCATAAGCGAAGTTTTCTACGTGTTATTAGACGTTAAGCGGTGTAAATCTACTTTAGCGATTATGTGTGAAAATGATTAATAATTTTCCGAGATATTTTTATAGGTAATATTAATAATATGATAATAATGTCCTCCAGACCGATTTCGGCCACGGTGGCCAATCTCAAGAGAGATTAGCCAACTACGCAGGAGATATTATAGTGCACGAGTGTGTGCGCAAATACAGGTGCACTCTCTATTCCCTAACTCTCATAATCCGATGGGACGGCAATCCGACACGACCTGAAAGAGTTCAGGCGCAGGACCAACGGCTTTACGTGCTTTCCGAGGCACGGGAGTGAACACACTTCTAACTTCCAGACTCCGGGCTGCTACTGAGAATTTTCTGACATAAAAACCCAATAACATTTTATCGGCCGACCTGAGAATTGAACCCAGGACTTCCAAGTCTGCGGCCTTACATCAAGCCACTAGACCAACGAGGTAGTCATAGGTAAAATTATGTATAGGTATTATTAATAATCACGTGGAAAAAAAGCCTTTCTGAGTCATATGATTCAGAGACGTTTCTTGACATATGTCAAGGAACGATTGAAAGTTTTTCAACTTCACGGTCGCCGCAACAATTGAGTTAATTTAGACTTGTATTGTTGGATTCGAATTTATTATAAAGGCATTATGAAGCTATACAAGTACTGTGTGACTAGAAACTAAATTGTAAAGAAATACTATGAACAAATTATTACATAGCTTCGTATGTAATTCGATTGACGACTACGAAAAATAACGACTGTAATGTGCTTTAAACAGTAATATGTTTTTAAAGATTTGATATGAAATAACTTCAATATGAATCATATAAAAACTAATATAATATTACAAAGATTAAATCAATAATATTTTATTATTATGGTTTTATGAGCTTCTTATAAAGCTCAAAAAGAAAGAGGTTTTATAACCTCAAAAAAGATGTGCAGCTTATCCAAAGGTTTACTTTTAAATATTTTATAAAACGTGTAAAAAAATACATTGTAATAATAAATTATAATTAATAGGGGCTTAAAAATAATATAAAATGATATTTCTTTTATAATTCATATGCGGTATTTATTTTCCAATCATAATCTTAAACAGTCGTTTAATTCGTAAGTTTATAACTTAGGCAAGTGAGCCCCAGTCGGATGGAAGCCATTTTCGTCAGCGGTATAGTCAACCCTGTAAGTGAGGCCATCAGCACCAACGTATTCGTAAAATCCGGAGACACGAGTTCCTCCCACTGTACCCGAAGGATCAACAATTCCGTACTCCCCAGCACTTATTCCATTTTCAGTCTTATATTTATATTGGTAGCTATTGTCATTTACATCATTGTCTTGTTCAATAATTCTAGCATAGCCTTCGTTTCCATAATGTTTGGCATACACGTAATTAGGTGGTTGTACGGTGGTAACCCGGACTACTGGCGGGAGTGCCGTCGAACTTGAAATTGTACTGGAACACAATGTCAAATAATCAGACATTAGAAACGAAGGCAATATTTCAAACACGTATTTAAGCGCCTTGCCAAAAAATGAAGCATATATTCAAAAATACAATATTGAGATTTTTTTGTTTTGGCCGCAAATATTATAAAAATAGTTTAGAAAAATCTGCGAAGTTCTTATTTCAATATTAAACAAATCTTATCTAATTTTACTGTGATCCAAAATTTATACTTAAATTACCTGGCAACTTTGCTGTATGTTTCAAATGGAGCAGACAGTTGTTGATGTGGGTTTAGAGAATACAATGGCTGGTAGCCATGATTAGGGTTGTACAAGCCACTTCTTCCAAAGTTGCTCCTGTGTCTGTAATCGAACCTTCCATTGTTTATCGGATTGTATGTGATTGATTTATCACCATACAGTTCTGGATGATATCTGCCATCATCGTCAGCCCTTGCACAACTTAGAAGGCCAATAGATACAAGTACACACTGAAATAGTACAAATAAAATTAAATAAAACGTATGTAACTCAGTAACCGTATAGTAAATGGAACTTCTTTTTGAACAAAAAATCTTTTATTCGACCACGCCATGAAATATATACAGATAATGGAACATTGTAACACAATTATTTTATTTTATTTTTTCAGATTTAACTGAATTTAGCCGATTTATAGTTACAGCCGAAAAATTGTACTTAGTTATTTCTTATCTACTATACTGAATCTAACTTAACATTTACTTTCATTAATAAAATGAATTAGTATTAGGATTTGCTTGTTATTATTAAATGTATCAATGTGTTAGTGAATTTAGGTTTGAATATGTAACTCTTGACATTTTACATAGAACTGTTACAAAGTTGTGATATGATAGTTATTTTTATTTCGATTTGTTTTTAATAAGCTTATTATCAGTTTTGATAATAAGCTTATTAAAAATATTATTTGATGAGCTATATAGGTATCTCGCTAGGATATTATGGATGCCTTGATGTTGTAATTTCACTATATAATTACTTTATTTTAAATGTTACAGCAACATTTTACATTCAAACAGAATCGTCCGTCGCACACACGCGTACGCGTACATTTACAATAAGTTATTTTTAACACTGGTTTTGAAATTATTTTAGTTATATACATATATTTCAAGTATTTATTAGAAATGTATACTGGTCCACTTATGACTGCATTTTTTAAAATGTGATTTATATATTATAATTCAAGGAAAATAAGCTTATTAATATTAAATACTTAAAATTGCTTCCAAAGTATACTTTTAAAATAACATGTGCGTCAATGGCCGTTAATATAAGAAATAATAATAATCCCAAATAAATCAACGTAAAAAATAAATCAACGTAATATTTTGTTCATGATGCATTTGAAAATCCATAATTGGAACAAGCGGCTTTATTGACTAAGCAATTATATTAACTACTCTTTTTAATATACTTATAATTGAAAAAAAAACAGTAAGAAAAGTATTTCTAAAAACATATCTTGATTAAAATAATAACAATAATGATAGTCCTCCAGACCGATTTCGTCCACGGCAGCCAATCTCAAGAGAGATTAACCAACTGCGCAGGACATACGCTATATTATAGTTCACAAGTGTGTGCGCAAACACAGATGCACGCTCTATTCCCTAACTCTTTCATCTCATCCGATTGGACGGCAATGCGACACGACCGGAAAGAGTTGAGTCGCTGGACCAACAGCTTTACGTGCTTTTCGAGGCACGGGAGCTTAAACAATTCCAACTTCCAGACTCCGGACTGCTATTGATAATTTTCGACAGAAAACTCAATAACAATTTATTGGCCCGACCTGGGATTTGAACCCAAGACCTCCTAGACCAATGAGGCAGTCTTGATTAAAATAATGCAATATAATCAACTGACCTTTTACGATAGCTGAAAAATATACGGAAGATTATAATCCATTTCAATAATTTACTAAATATAAACAAATGCTTACAAATCATATATATATATATATATTAATATTTAAATAAAATTTAATATAAAAACATTTTTTTGCCCTATTTATTAACATAATATGATGTAGATTTTTACTGTCTGTCGATTATATTATATATAAAATATAATTATTTGAATACTTACCAAGACAGCCTTCATTTTGTCCTTAGAACACCTTACAATACTCAAACTACAAATACAATGGTAGTCCGATCAACCCATCGGTTGATTTTATACAATGATCGAATTCAAAAATAGACTACTTAATGCAAGAATCAGAGCTCCAAATATGTAGAAAAAGCAATTTATTATTTTCTAAGGTGACATTGAAAGACACTTATTTGGAATAGTGTGTGGTGAGAGGTTACGCAACTAGGCGCGCCCATATCAAGAAATTTGATCATTCTGCAAAAATAATCAATATTTTGGCAACTGTGTACCTTTACAAATATAATTGAAAGACTGAGAGGTATAAATTTGGTGTTCCACCCTTACAAGATGTACCTGTACGTAAATAACAGGATTCCAATAAAACAAAGTAAATATATCGAATAGTTTATTATAATTTAGGTTTCGCGGGCATCACGTGTAATCAGAGTTAGACAACATAATTAACATAAATATATATCACTGGCTCACATCTTCAACAATCCTAACGAAAACTTCATACTCTAATTTTAATTTATTGTTTAAAGAATTTTTCACAGTACTTAAAACTTTACTTCCTTTGAAATTATAAAACGTTCCTAATTTTTCTCCCTTGCTTAAATTTAGGTACGGTGGATATCTGAAACAAATAAAAAATATATTATCAAATCCAAATCAATGAATTCGAATCTTAAATCAAATTATTATCTTTGTGTTGCTTATAATTAAAATTCTGGCCCTTGGAAAAACACATTACACCACGCGTTTCTGCATTTGCTGGTGACAGGGAGGCCTCCTTAATATGTGTATTTTTGGCCCAGAGAATGAGATATGCAATTCAATGAAGATGTCCTTGCAACGATTTCTACAGTAGTTATTTTAAATTACATATAATTATTAAAGTCATCAGTCATATTTTTTTCATGTATTTTCTAGAGTTTAAAATACATTAAATAATGTAAATGGTTTGGCGTGCGAACAAATGATCACTACCAACCTTTTATATTGGCACTAAGAAATAATAACCATTCCTTACACAGCTCAATGCGCCCCCAACCATGGGAACTAAAAAGTTATGTCCCTTGTGGATGTAGTTACACCCTATCAATCACACTTCAATCCGGAAAGCAATCATACTAAGTATGGCTGTTTGACGATAGAATATCTAATATGTATATATATTTTGGTGGTACCTACACAGACGGACTTGAACAAATCCAGCCACCACCAAGCCTACTAGCAAGTAATTAAACCACACTTTTCACTTGGTGTGGTTTTTAATTTAAATAAGAATTATTTAGAATGTATTTTATTCTAAATAATTCTTATGTAAATTAAAAAAACATAGAAATCTCAATATAGAAGAGGAAAACAAACTCTTGATAATTACGAGTAACAAATTAGCTATATGATTATATTTTGATTTTGTTAATATCGATTTAATTTTATTTTTTAGATTTATATTTAATAAAGGATTATTATTTACTATTTGATTGTCTGCCTGTTTTACTTTGTGGCTTATAAATTTATCAGGATATGGGTTTAACTAAAACAGAAATATATATGAAAAGACTGACTTACTACTTCCACAATATTTTATAAGCAAAAATTTTAATACATAACGCAATTTTTCTAGTTTTCCTGATTTTATTATTTTTTTCATTTTCTTATTACTCTTTATAAAAATACAGTTCAACAAATTCAGTCAATCGAAAAAGCTTGTAATCGATTACTTACTTTAAATTCTAAAATTTATTAGATATTTTTAAAACTGACGTTTTAAAACACAAAGTAAGATTAAAAACCATTGCATCCTTGGTCAATGTATAGCCTATTCTAACCACAAGAGGAGTAAAGCCAAATAAACAACTCTGACACTGAATTGATGCGATATTATTGGTCGAAATCTTGAATAATCTATAATGGCATTTAAAATATCGGCGAAGTTGTAATCGGAACTTTGAATGTTAAATTAATGTAGCTATAACTAGTTAATTGGAATAGTGTTGTATTATAAATAAGGGTAAATTAATCAAGAAATGTTTGTAGTTCATAATACAGCAGAACATTTAGCAAATGACATGCAATTTGTAAATCTAAGGTTTGTTTACTCCTTCTCCGATTGGAATAGGGCATAGATTGTTTTCAATATTAAACTGGCTTTGACCGGCGGACTATTTCCATATTGACGAGATTTTATACGAACTCTTTTGCTATCATGTTAAGTTTATCTGTACATATTATTATGAACAGCTGATCGCAAACGGCTGTATATTAGAACAACAAACAAAATACATTGTTGACGCATTTATATTATTGATTCCTCTGTTCCGGCTTAAAGAATGAGTGCACCACTGTTGTTACAGGCACAATGGATACAACATCTTAAATCTAAAAGTTGGCGATGTATTAGCGATGTATGCAATGGTTTATACTTCTTGCAGTGCCAATTTATATGTATATATATGTACTTGACGTCTTACCATCAGGTGGGTATTTTCTAATGACCTGGGAATTAACGATATTATTTGTATACATAACATATACGATAATTCACAGCTCAGTTTTATTTCAACTACTAAATTATAATGGCCACTTAAGATTAATAAAATAAAAAATTAAAAGCGTATAATTTATTTTATGGTCCTACCTATTTGGAGTCATCGCTTGAGCGCTGCATCCGTAAAGTAAAAAATGTCAAGGGTCAAAGCAGCTAAACGTTCTAAAGTACTACACGAGAAGTTAGATAAATTGAAAATTACAGGGAGCGAGTTATCAAGTGTAATCTAAAAACGCGTTTTTTGTGGGTTTTTTTGTCAATAACGTTAGAGCATAGTAAAAAAAAACACAAAAAATATTATTGTTTTCTGTCCCATTGTAATGATTTTTGTAAGGTTTTATAAGCTAATCTGCTTGCATTTGTTTTCCTATTTACCAAAAATAACCAAAAATAGAAGATCAGATTCTGAGGCTGATTCCTAATAGAATGATTATTAATTACAGTTAAGCTTGTATTACATTAAGAGTAATAATAATAATAATAATAATGTCCTCCAGACCGATTTCGGCCACGGCGGCCAATCTCGAGAGAGATTAGCCAACTACGCAGGAGATATTATAGTGCACAGGTGTGTGCGCAAACACAGGTGCACTCTCTATTCCCTAACTCTCATAATCCGATGGGACGGCAATCCGACATGACCGGAAAGAGTTCAGGCGCAGGACCAACGGCTTTACGTGCTTTCCGAGGCACGGGAGTGTACACACTTCCAACTTCCAGACTCCGGGCTGCTACTGAGAATTTTCTGACAGAAAATCCCAATAACATTTTATTGGCCCGACCTGGGAATTGAACCCAGGACCTCCGGGTCTGCGGACTTACATCAAGCCACTAGACCAACGAGGCAGTCATGTTACATTAAGAGTAGTCACGATAATAGCCCTGCTCCAGCAATTCTTACTAGAGCAGCTAAGTAAAATAATCTTAAATCGATCATCATTCCCATCGCTATGCGTATACCGTTGGGCTATTATTATTAATTTTATCTTCTCACAAACTTAATATTTAATCATACATAAAAATTATCTAATAACTACATTCAGACGTAAAATAAGTAGTAAAAGTAAAAGGAATAATTTAAACTGTTCTAATGCCCCACGAACTCATAATTTAACGATTTGGATTCAAGGTCTCTTTATCAATATTTTTTTTATGATACTTGATAATCATCGTTATTTTATAACTGCTTGCCTCAAATTTTTTAATGAAAAAGACCTACTTATAACGATGAATTAGTATAAATTCATTAAACACATAAAGATAACATATATTTTTGATAAATATTACGAGAAAAGGAATATTAGCCACACACACATATAAAACATTTATAAATATGATAAATGGATGGGTAGCAAAATGAATATAATCTACTTATTAAAACTGCAACGCTTACTGATTGACGGACAGACAATAAACAGTGTAAGTCTTTGGGTGTAGAAGCACATGACATTTTACACAGAAATTCGGCTTACAACTGGATTTGATTTGGATCTGGATTGGATTTGTAGGTAAGCACTATGGAAAGATTTTTGTAAATTCATCCCCTCAGAGAGTTTAATAAAAGATAAACGTATCGTAACGTAACGTAACTTAAAATCATTATAAACTACTAAGGGACGACACATTGTTTGGAGGGCGCATAAGTGTTGATATAGCAAACGGAAAATCTAGGAAGTGGTTCCCTAATTTTATATTTGTTTACGCGAAAGTAATTCGTTGTCGCGAGCAAAGGGTAAAAAGAGGTCATAGACAAAGCAGGTTTCACGTTTGATAAAAAAACGGAGATTCTTGAGACATTACTAATGGAAAATATCATCGGCTAGCAATGAATTAATTGTATCAACTGGGGAAAATAAATAAATGAGGAATAACTTATATTGAAAAATTGTTTTTGGCGAAAACATTTCATAGAGAATATATTAAGTAATTACTTATATAAATTGTACCATTAAATTTATTTATTATTAATTAATATAACACGATATTTATATAATAAATTTGTAGGAAGGAAGAATACGACTTATTTGACGATTAGTAATGATCACTTCATAAAACTCCATAAAGTTGTATGTTTATCTATCCAAGGAAATTATCCGAATAACCTTGTGAAATAAATGATACAAAATAAATAATTCAAATAAGTTCGTCTCAGGATACGCCTAGCTGTTATGTATATACAAGCAAAGGAGCCACTTTAAAAATACATAACGCGAAGCGCTATACGAATATTTTTTAGGCTTGTAACTTAAGCACCTAAAAATAGAATACAAATTACGTAGGTATGACAGACATACCTATAAACTCGTGGTTTAAACAGATTAGGTTTTTTTTTAATATTTAATGTGTGAAAAACATTTGTTTAGCTTAATAACAGCTTATATTAAATAATCACATAATTTACGATCAATTAGGTTTTTACAAATTTGTTAGTAGCAAGTCTAAGTCATCATAAGTCGACACCTCCCCTCCCACCTTACCTCAAAACAAAGAACTTTACAAGTATTCTTAAGCGTATTTATTTTATATACATTTCTATACTATATTGTTGTGATTTACTAAAAGAAAAATGTATTTAATTATGTTGTATTTCATTCATGTACATAATATGACTTTAAAGCCATGAAGATAGAAACTTTTCTTTTACGCTTATAATTTACATACGAAACTTATGTGTATTGTACACTGTATATATTTGTATACAATGTAAATAATTAGGATTTCCATTCCATATTATTCCATTTCCATCCAATATCAAATATAGTGTGAAATACAAATTATGAATATAAACTGATTGTCAATTTTATTATATACAAATCTTAGCTACATGCTATGTTACAAATAAGCTAAGCTACGCTAAGCTTTTAGGTATTTTGTTAGCTTTACTTTCGTGTCAAATCATGGATATTTTTTTGTTCTAATGCGGCTTGTTTGTTGACTGATTTGTTTCACAAAACGCCAAAAAATGCTCTGGTTAGCTTGAAACCTTCATCGATCGATGCAAAAAAAACGAATCCTGTTATATGTTATAACTCCCTTTTGCAAAAATTATGATGTTAGTTATGTATGTATTGTAATTTAAATAACAAAGTAATTACTGAGTCTTTCGCGTATTTCTAGTATATACATCCAGGCCCAACTGACACAAGACTTTACTTATAATTTCAAAGATAAATGAATAAATAACGATTAAAGTATAATAGTTAACTTACGTATATTCTATATTTTAATAAATAGTTCTAATTTAAATGTTGAATAATAATATTTAGATTATAATTAACGTTATAAAAATAATTAAAAATAGATTTATAATTTGTTTGTCAGCTATGTTGTCAAAGTGCTGAAGTATAACCGTTAATGAAATCTTTAAATATTATTGATTACCTAAATAATGTTTAAATATATTACAGTCAAGCTGATTTCGCAACGTATTAGAACACAACACAACTTAAATAACTGCTACAGCAAATTAGAATGTTTCTTTGTAGTAAAACAATAACAATTTTTTAAATCCCTTGGCATTACAATATTAAATGAATAACTAAGACTGTTCTGTAGATGACTTTGACTTTGTTTACAATCAAAAAACATAAATATTGAATGTTAAAAAATATTATAATCTATATTTTTATTAGAAAAAAATATTAAATTTTCACTTCGACTTTTGACTAGAAATTCCAGCAGAGTAAGCTGTAAGAACTCACTTCGTATCTTACTCGTCAAATGACCAAAATCGACTTATGGTGATACGTTATTTTGATAAGTGTATCTTTTGATCATTCCTGTCTTGTTTAGCAGCGGAGTAGTCGTGTAAAATATCATTGATAATGAAAAAAAAATGTAACTGTAAATAGTGAAATTTACTTTTATCATGATATATTTAATCTATTGTCAACAACATTTAAGTTCTAAAGATATTATTCATTGAAAAAAAAAACGTGAAATAATGATAATTTAACCAACAAAGGCCTTTGATTTAAAAAAATATATATTTTATTGTCTTGAAAATTTATATATACCAAAAATTGATCAGAGTGTAACGAATATTCAAAATTCTTGACTCCACTAATAAAATCTTAATAAATTAAATTACTTGCTAAATTATTAAACTTAAATATGATCAACGAGATCAAGAACTTTAACATGTAATGTTTCAGCTTATTCAAACGCATTTCGTGCTCTAAACGATAAAAAGTTTAAGATAAATCACACAATACGTGAATAACATTCTGTGATTCCTCCCGTTATACGTTTATGTTTTCAAAATAAAGCTAAATGCAATATCAGATATGATATACTTAATAATCTGATGTACAAAAAGGTTCATATATTACACTTTTAGCTCAATCTCAAATCAAATCAAAAACGCTTCTCTAACACGTACTGGCATAAATACAACAAATAACTGATATATTATTATTATTTAATGGAACTATTTTTATTACAAATATATATTTTTTTAAATTATCAAGTGTTTTCTCGATTGATTTATGAAGTAGTAAGCATTCTTAACAAAATAAAAGTCAAAGAAAGTGAGATAAATACATAGATCTTTAAAAATATAAATAGAATATTATAAACCCTTTCATATTTAAACCAAGTTTCAAAATGTATCATTTATAGGCGTGTGTAAAGGTATATTGCTAATTAGTACTGATAGATTGTAGATAATCACGTCGCCTAATTCCAATTTGTACTATATAATATTAATCTTAACCAAATTTAAGAAAATTTAATACGTAAAAACTGAGAAGCTATCTGATTTTACACCAGAAATTTCCAGTTAAGATCTACGTATACTATCTACTGGACCATCTCGGTTCGTCGAGTCTACATAAATTAATTTAATACAAGTTCATTTCCCGCTTCTATTATTATTTATGTCCAAGGAAATATAATTACTTACAATTAACTTCATCCTTATTCAAATTAAAAATGATTACGGCTGGAACATTTCCAATAATTTATTATAAATTCCGCAAAGATATTATTCGCTTATAATTAACTCAGTTAAAATAATCTCAACAGGATCCTTCTACAAGCTTTATTATGGAATTTGCTTGAAATGCATTCAAAATAGAAAACCGGTACGTTACGCGTCTATATTCTATAGAATATTAAATTAATTAATGAAAATAGCTTTTATTGGCATGTAAATGACCTGTCATTTTCAAGCAAATGACAATTAGATACATATTTTATTCTCACCTCATAATAAAAACTTTATTAATTATAAATATACCTTTGACACGGACCTAAGATCATATATTTTAACCGGTTATAATTAAACATATATGCGTCTAATATACATACATCATAATATCTGAAAAATAGGAAAAATGCTGCTCTATTTTATTATTTATTTTCGAAAAAACCTCGAACAGTGACCTCGAACCGGAACATATAAAGGTCAACTAACTAGTAACGGATGATAGCAACCAAGTAGAGGGGCATTTCGCATACCATGTTAAAGCCTCGATAAAAAGTTAATGACATTAATATATTTTTTTCATATAATACTTAAATGAAGATGACTAGTGAATAGGTCATCTCATAGTAAGTTTTCTCTTTCGTTTATAGACAATTGTCTATGTGGAAGGTGTTAGGAAAATAAACTATATCTTATAGCTTCAAATCGCTACCAATCATAACATCTAAGGTCTGTTTCATCAATTGTTTCTGTAGTAAAGTGGCTTCACAATTTAAACCAACACAATATTACTATTTTGCGTTTTTTTAACGAATATAAATTCTATTAAGAGTCTATAATATGTAGTACTTACTGCGTCACAAATTCCGTAGTATTTTTGGCTTCTGAATCAATTACTTTACACTTCACAGCGACTTCGTTCTCATCTTTCTCAGATTTTATCTTATCAAAGTCATTAAAACTCGAGCTCCCAAGTATACCATCCTTAATACCGAGGCTGTCCGGCGAAACAAATTTACTAATAAGCGCTTCTATTACGCTATGTAAGAAGGGGTAGCGCGGAGCATATATTTGATAACCGATATAATCATTGGAGTCTCCACGTTCTAAATGTTTGTATGTACCATCGTAAGGGTACACTCCTTGTTGGTAGATGTAAGTGTATTTGCCTTCATCTCCTGGAACGTATTTGCCTTCCGTTA
Organism: Nymphalis urticae; assembly: GCA_905147175.2. Lineage (NCBI taxonomy): Eukaryota > Metazoa > Arthropoda > Insecta > Lepidoptera > Nymphalidae > Nymphalis > Nymphalis urticae. The sequence continues at coordinate 7,254,513 of LR989987.1, read as the reverse complement.
GAGGTCTATAATATTTTCCATCGTCATAATAGTCGTATGTTTGATGTCTGTATTTTCCATCGTCGAATGGTGAACATCGAACAACTGCCCATATTGATAACACGAACGCCTGAAATTACATACATAAATATGTTTCTATAATCGTATTTAACACAATCATTATATTTTTCGTAACATTAAGTGCAACACGTAACTCTTACTTGACACGTAGTTTTTTTGTTCTAATTATTATGTTTTAGTTCATAATATTTTGTGTTGGTAACATATTTATGTGACTTAACAAAAATTACTATTCATGATACATATTTTATTCTCACAGTCTGTCACAGTCTTTATGCAGTCAAATTCCTACCGTACCGACTAAACGATCGTTTCATTTAAATAAATGAAGAGATAAAAGTTCAATTAAATTATGATGCTTAATCTTCTGTTATAGTAATAACTTTACTTATTTTAAAAATATAATTTTGAACAATCAAGTACAAAAATAACATACTTAAAATGAATGCAAACCAACTAACAAAGACTGAAAATTTACTGCAAAAAAAAATTAAAATAGCACATTAATCTACGGGACTACTAATGCACTCAGGAATAATAATATATATATTGATATACGTATAAACTCCCGGTGAACCCTCACAAAATCTAGTTACAAGTACCATACGTGAAATCTCCGTCATTTTTTATTCTGCCTGTATCTAACTTCAAGCCCTAAAAAGAATACCAAGTGGGACCGAGAAAGTTTTAAAAGTTAAAAGTATTCTATCTCAAAATAATAATATTATTTACAAAAAAAAAATGAATTCTTTCTTTCTTGATATTTTCATTTTGATATATCATACGTAATTAGATTATTATATATATTTTCCAGTAGAGTAATATAGAGAATACAAGTAGTAAAAGTCAATTAAAGGAAAACGTATTAATCACTTCCGTCAATACCACATGCATTAAGCGTCACAACAACCCGTGACCTAAAGGCGGGACCGACTCAGCAAGAACATCTTCCAGAAAAATATGAGCCCCTTTTTCTTGCAGTGTTCACACTGCGCTGAACTCAAGTAAATTAAATAAGGGCAAAACAATAACGATAATAAAGATATCAGATTATTTTAAGTATAAAAATAATATTTTGAAATAACTACATAAAATAAAAAATTTAAGCATCAGCTAGTAAATTTCCCACTTGAATTGAAGGATTCCTAACCATATAACCTTGGAATCCGAATAATACACACATAATTTAAGCATCCAAGTTACATGAAAATATAAAACTAAATACATTTAATATTTTAATTTATTTAAAAAAAGATTACATATACATCTATTTGAAAATAACACTGCAAATAAAAAGCACGCATTTTAATTAATTAAATGGTAATGTAATAAATACTTACGAATTTTCCAACCAGTTGCATTTTTCCAAAATGGTATTGTTCTGTAAGATCCAATATTTTTTTTTCTAATAATAGTTTTTTCACGCCTCGACCGGTACAAGTTGTTTACTCGACAGGTTATGTTTTGGATCTGAAACTAGATCAGATAATGTGTCATAAGTAAGCAGTATTTTTCTCAGATAACAGCCAATATTCATCAAAAATATTTCATTCCTCATTGCCTTCATTAACATTTAGATGTATAATAAATTTTGTTCGAGACATACCAAAAGTGGATCAGAATCCTAAAATCAAGTGTGACGAGGTCAGGTAGAAGAATTAGCATAGCTCATGACATTATAACAACTACCAGCAAATACCTATGCGATATTGTATTGATGTTGTTGTCACTAACTTTTGCACTGTATCAATTAAACTCGACACAATTTTTAAATTTAACCATACCCGATGGACACAGGTAGCTTCGAGACGACCGACTTACAAGAGAGTCGTAATTCTCATAATTTGAATGTATGAGAAGCTACTTCACATATCGATTTGCATAAAATAAAAATCAGCCGTCATAAAACGCAACATTATAGGCAATGAGATGCTGCATTCTGATGACCTTACATTACGTATTAACATATAAATTATTCATCTAATTACGCTAATACGACACGCTTGTACATATTCCTCCATTTAACATAATAAAAGTAGCAATCTTCATGGCTATGCATCTACAGTACTTAATTAAAAGTTAGATAAAAGATCAATTCACCTACTTCGGTAGCCTTCACATCCGGTACACATGTGACATTTTGGCGACAATGAAAATAAGACAAAACGAAATATATTGAAATGTCAAAACTTCATGAACTCAAACAATTTGGGAGACACACTGCACGGTTTAAGATTAAAATAGACAGAGATGTGTATCAAATTAATTTCTTATTTATAATATCGAGATGTGCTGATGTTGTATTTTTAAGTAGTTTGACAGGAGCGTCATAATCGGTAAGATGATGTATTTAATATTGACGCTAAAATTCCGTTAAATGTAAGGCAATGATCCTAAAAAAATCCAATAACATGTTGTGGAGACCTATGAATCGACCTCATATTAATCTTAGTTCTTAAATATTCTATATATATTATTTTAACACTTACCTTACACGCTTTCTTTTTAAACAGATGATTATCCGTTATGGTTGTGTTTAACATGAAATACTATTATATATAGGAGTGAGACAAAAATATGTTTACAAATTTTATAAAATTAAAATATATACAATATTTTGCGGGTTACGAAATAAATTACTGTACAAGCACACACGCAATGATAGACTAGTATATTTTGACAATCCTGATTACACGTCTGTATACGAGTAGACTGGTTTTGTAATCGTTATTAAATTAATACGGTCCGATGTTAACCCTTCTTTTCATTATTTTTTTTACATCGCTTATTACAGTTTACCAGCCCTCTAGCTATTATTAGAGGTCAAAATTTATATAAAATAAATAAGCATTTTTTATTATTGTCAATGCCCCGAATATGTAGAAATACAAGTTTATTTTCACAAAAGTTTTTAGTCTAGATTGATTTGAATATTCATCATCAGAATTTAAAACCTGTGACGTCTCGTCGTCAGAATTTCAAACATATGTGTAAAAAATAAATAGGCTTATATATATACGTAATTATTTGTTTCCCAAAAAATAAATAACCTAGTTCAATTTTATATTACATGAAAAAGCTTTTAAAATTTCAAAATAACTGCCTCTTTAAAAGTTAATATGACTATTTTCGAGATACCAAAACTTAAAAAAAATTTTTTTGTCTGTGACTATCTGTTTGTTCGGGGTAATTTTAAAAACGGCTAAAAATTATAAATTGGAATAACTGAATTATTAAGTTTCCGTTTAGGCTTTATTTCGTCAAAATCGATTGTCTATTAAAAGTTATAAAAACGTACGTATTTTTTTGTTATAATGTATGTTGCGATCATAAGCCCATAGATGGCAGGATGCTAATACGACAATTTCTGAGTTAAGAATCTTCTGCCAAACATATTAAGTTCAAATTTGCATTGTCGTTGTTCAGTCGTCATTTTGTGTGATATATTTGATTTTTTCTTTGATTCAATTATTAAAATTTACATTAATAATATTCAATACTCTATGTCTTTAGGTTGCAATTATTAACTCGGTTGTAATTTTGTAGTCTTGACTTTTTCAAGAAATATTTGTTTTTAATTTTAAGGTTACCGATTCTTTAGTTGTAGAGTTTAATAAAGTTTTCATTATATTGTTTAGTTTTATCCGTATTTATAGTTTAATAAGATAGGAAGGGTTGTAATTTTTTATATTACTTACTGCTGCTTTTCACATGGGTAACTCTATGTTGGATGTTCATGTAAGCTAGCTATAAGCCCAATCAGGCAGCTAATCTATATCTGCTATACATATAATAAAAATGTAACTGATCGCTGTCTAAATATGGAAGATATATGAGTTGGGACTCTTCATCAAAGCAATAGAACCCAAATAATTGATTGTTAGAATGTTTGTCTGTTTGTATGTACGTTTGTGCACGGTTATTGTATAAATGGCTTAACTGATTTGGTTGTAATTTTCATTAACGTATTTTGGTTAAATTCACTTAAAATTAATCGTAACAGCCTGTGAATGTCCCACTGCTGGGCTAAGGCCTCCTTCCATATTTGAGGTGAAGGTTTGGAGCTTATTCCACCACACTGCTCCAATGTGGGTAGGTGGAATACACATGTGGCAGAAATTTAGGGAAATTAGACACATGCAGGTTTTCACACGATGTTTTCCTACACCGAAAGATGCTTCTAATTTTTCTAAAATTAGCATCAGAAAACGTACAGACAAACAGCACTGCACAACTTTTTTTTTATTCCAAAATATTCACATTAAATAAAAATATTTAACTCATTTTAAACTTTATTTATCTATACTAATATTATAAAGCTGAAGAGTATGTTTGGATGAACGCGCTAATCTCAGGAACTACTGGTTCGAATTGAAAAAATATTTTCGTGTTGAATAGCCCATTTATGAAGTATGGTCGTATGGTAATCAAATTTGTTCTAATTGTTTATTAACAATGCATTATTTCTTATGAAAGATATCAAGATAATATCATAGACAGTTTTTAGTACCTTTATTGTTTTGACATATTTCAACAGGTAGTAGTATAGTTGTAGGTTGTTTAAAAATACTCATACTTAAATATTTGTTTTCGGTTTGTAAATAACTTTGTAAGTTAAAATTTATAGGTTAGATAGGTATTTCGTTTCGTTTCGCCCCGGTAGCATGCGATAGCGATCCCGTGGCGCTGCTCGTTAAGACGGAAAGGGTACGGGGAGGTTTTAGTGGGTAGGACGGTGGCCTTCTGCCCCGTGAGTCCCACATAACCGTCCCGGTCGTGAATCGGGCGGTAGGCGTAAATGCCTTTCCTCCTCGACAACAAAAAAAAAAAAGGTATTTCGTTTCGTTACCGCATGCACATATTTGTTTCTCATTGTTTTGTTAAATTATACTTAGGCGGTTAGTTGATAATAAGTACTTATTTTTTAAATCTCAGTTCTAAAAGGAAACAATTTTTCTGTGACGGTATCGTTTGCAGCCACATTAAATAAAGCACAGGGAAAGACATTCTAGTATGTCAGAATAGATTTAAGGGAATGCTGTTTATCTCATGGCCAATTGTATGTTGCTCTATCTAGATCCAAATTTGACGACCAATAAATACTAATATACCAAATAAACGACCAAATATACAAAATATACGAAAATAAAACTAAAAATGTTGTATATATTGTAAGACTATAAGTCCACTCTTAGTGATTTCATTGAATTATTTGCGGGTGAAACCGTGGGCACAGCTAATCTATACTAATATTGTAAATGAAAAAGTAACTCTGTCTATCTGTTTCATTTTCACTAACTAATTTTGAAAACCACGAAATAATTTTGATTAAATTAAGTACGTAGCAAGCTTGAACCCGGAGGATGGACACAGGCATATTTTACACCTAATTTGAAATGGAAAATGTACAAATGGATTAAATATATTATATCTGTAATATAAAAATATAGTGGTTTATATAACAACTATATTTTTATACATATTTTCAGTCATCCTAGACTTTTTAATGTTATTTTTATTGTTTTATTTCACACCATTTCATTGTTACTTATTAGCTTGATTAACGTCATGACATTTGTTTGAAAACATTAAATGCATCGTTATATAGATCTTAATTTGTCTATACACTCTATTTTAAGCGTTATGTCCAAAAATTGAAAATTGGTACTAAAAGCAATAAAGAATCATTAACAAAATTGATAACGTACAACTGTTATTTGTTAATTCTAGTTCCTTATCACACTTGTATATTTATTAAAAAAATATCCCTAACAAAACTCACTAGCTAACAGCATTCGAACAAAAACTCAAAAATGTCATACCAGATACTAGCGTAATAAAAGCCTACGGCACCTAGAACAAATAATGACAAACGCAATATAAGGTTTGATTTTGAGAGAGCTAAATTACACAGTAATTTTAAGATATATGTTAAAGTCAAATCGAGCCAACTGTCAGGGTGTCAAGGTAACATGTGCAAGCGATCCCATAGTGAGAGTATGTATCCCTGGTTTATAATTGGGTATTCTGGCGCACTCGGAGTGGGAGCGTCCTCCCTAATCTGGGCGAAGGCATTCCCATCTCTTAAGAACAAAATTTGTAGCATTTGGTGAATTTATAAGTATTTCACCTCTCCACACACGCAACTACTCCATAGTGACTTGGACAGTATATACTGTTTATATATTTAAATTGCAGGTGACGCGACTTTTCTTCTACAACAAATAAGAGGCGAATTATGATATACATACGTAACCATGCTACACATTAAATAAAATGCGCCTGATAGAGATATATTGCAATAAGACAAAACTTCCAAACGCGTTTTGGCTTCATATTTTTAGATTACGTCGGAATCTTATATAACGCGTTAACTTATCAATCAAAATAATGAATTTAAGATATCAAATTTTACATATACACACATATAATAAGGAATTAATATATAAATAAAATCTGACAAGGTTATTTGTACTAATTTTATATTTTCAATCTGAAAATATCAACCACGGAGTAGCTGTAACATATGTAAATACTATAGACTAGATTTCTTAAGGCAAATGAGCGCCGCTGGGCAAGAAACCTCTCTCGTCAGCAGTGTAGTCAACTCTGTAAGTGACACCGTCAGGTCCGACGTATTCGAAGAATCCCTTAGCCCTCATGCCTTCACTTTCATTGTCGACCTTTTCAATTCGGCCTGCTTCCTCGGCGAGGATCTTGTTTTCAGTCTCGTACAGATAGTGGTAACCATCGGGAAGAACATCGCCTTCTTGACGGATGATTCCGTATTTGTAATCGTAGTTTCCAGTGTTGACTGGGACTTGCACGTAAGCTGGTGTGGGCTTGACGTAGGTCGTGTAAACGGGGGTGTTGGAAACAGTTGCAGTGGAGGAGATGACGACGACCTCTGGGGTCTTCTTCTCTTCTTCAACAATTCTGAAAGTAAAAGAAACTTAATTATTTTTTTTAATTAGTGTCATCAAATAAAATGCATTGAAAAATAATTTTCTTATCTACTATTTTGTTATAGAAAGAAATAATCTTATGGTTTAATGTACGTTTTAACCTATGCCAATTACATTAGAAAATAAAAACACTAACACTTCAACCTTTGGGGTGACAGGCTTTACGACTTCAGAAGCTTTGTTGCTAAAATGAAAAGTAAATAATATTATTGATTTTTAAAAAATAATTGCTTTTAATTAATACGTACAAAACAAAGTGAACTTTTCTATAACTTTTCTATAACTATGTAAAAACTTGTCAAGTGAAAAACATTCCATATTTTTAGTTAAAACTACTTTTGATTGTTTATTAGCTATTTATATATATTTTAGACCATGTATTATGTAGTTGTTTACTAGAGGAATAATGGACTTCCAAATAACCAGTATTTCTTAGTCTTGTTAAAGTACAATAATTATTTTTGATTACTCTTACACACTTTTATTATTTATTCCTTAATTGTTAATTTGAAAATAAATTTATTGTCAATTTCTAAATAGAAGTATTAGGAATATCACAGGACCTTACAAATGACATAAATTACATTCATTTTAAAATAAATACTAAAAAGTCACCACACTTTTAAATATTCGTATATATAGATAACATGCGTGGTTTTTTTTAATTAAATGAACTATTACCCTCCAGCATTTCCGCCTTTGCCTGTATCGTCCTTGTTTCCGACGTAAGCGCCACCGGGACCTCCCTTGTCAGAGGAGCCGCTGTAGAGACCACCGGGACCCCCGGGACCTCCCTTGTCAGATGAGCCGGAGTAGAAGCCACCAGCACCACCACGGTCACCACGGTCACCGCTGAAAAACAAAAATTTACTATATATTGAACACTTATGTCGTATATAAATGTCAAAACATTAAAAGCTACCTTAATGTTATCCTCTGACATTTTAATCAATTAAATTGTCCAGTAGTTTATTTTATTGTTTTAATTAATATATAAATTAAAGATAATATTATGTCATATGAAATTAATATGCAAGGAGTGGTTAAATAGTAAATAGATGCGTCAATTTATTCAATGCTATTTCCATGTTAAGCGTTTGGTATATCAAAGTTCATAATTTTTATTTTTTATAATCTACTAGCTCTGTTTTTTTTTTACTTTCTTGAGTACAAAAATTATACTGAATTGAAAATCAAAAGACTAAGCTTACTTGTAGGCACCAGAGTTGTCAGGGATGTAACGGCCTGAACTGTCGTATTTGCCTGGGTTGTAACGGCCAGGGTCGTAGCGGCCTGGGTCGTAACGACCAGCTTCGTAGCGACCGGGGTTGTTGTATGTGGGTGCGTTTGTGACTCTGCCGGTATTGTATCGGTAGGGGTTGTAGGTGCTCACTGATGCGGTAGCTGAAGCACGAGTCACTGGGTAGGGAGTCGTGCTAGGGCTGTAAAATAATATTTTCCAAATTATATTATTAAAAAATAATATTATTAGGCCATATTAATGATCCATATATAATATAAATTTAATTCGATTCCTTATGTATGTATTCCATCAGTGTCTTTTTACAATTATTTAAGATTTATATAGATATAAGATATTATAAAGAGATAAAAATAACACTAGAAAAAATAAAGATTTTAACAATTGCTGTTAAAATTCATTACTTGATGTATTTTTTTAAAACCAATCAGAACTAATAACCAATCCAATAAGTACAAACTATTGCCGTAACCCACCTGAAGGTTTCAGCTGCGTAAGCAGCGGCCAGCGCCAAGGAAAGTACCTGTAAATAAAAAATAAGCTTATCGTTCATTTATTACAATATAATTATAAATTATCGAATAAGATTTTTTATTAATTAATTATTATTCTGTGAATTTATTATTAAATATTAGGTAATTAAAAATGTAGTAAGTTCTACGCACCAAAAGAACACGCATTGCTGTTATTATCTTCACAGCTTATGAACTTGAATGTTGTCGCTTCTAAGATCTATGCCTTTATATACCTTTTTTTCATCTAATTTTATAATATGATTCTCCTAGCCAGTTCGTCTCATTTATAATGTGTTCGATATTAGTTATTCATTAGCAATGTTTCTCAAACTTTATTCTATTCATTATTTATTTTTATTTGTTTAATGTGCGAAACTTTACGATACATTTTACAAAATTTAATATATTTTTAATACTAAGAAATTTAGGATTTATTTGTATTCTCTCATTTATTTAGTAAGCATGTAGTATGGTTATTAATAAATAATATAAAATTGTTTTTCATGAAGGCATTAATTTCGTTGCGCTGACAAGGTTAACTACCCAGGAAAATAAAAATATTATAATCTGCAGCAGGGCAGCTATTATGCAAACAAAAATGCATAAAAATAATTGGTTTGATACCAAGTTATCTCCATCTGTAATCAGTGGTACAATGATCAATACATTTTAAAGCACACGTCATTTGTTATGCTTTCTTTCAAATGTCTTCTAATACAATCTTATAAACTACACATAAATACACATATACACATGTATATGTGTATATGTATATTTATGTGTAGTTTGTATATATGCCAAGACTCTATAGTCTTGGCATACCTACGTCGTTGAGTAAATAGCTACAGATCCTGATGCTTAGATTTGTTGGATCTGTGCGTGAACACCTTGCAGTTGTTTTAGCATACCGATATATAGGAATGTGTGCATGAAAGAGTAAAGAGTGAACTTCTATGTTGTTTTTTTGTTTAAGCAATTGCGATATATAGTATATTCTGTGCACTTGGCTAGTTCCAGCTGCCGAAATCAGTCACAAAGACATCATCATCTTTAGCTTCGTCTATCCTACGCCTATTAACATCTTAACATGAAAATACGACATAAATAGGATTGGTATGATTTATTATCCGAAACAAAACAAAATACAAATCAATAGTAGACTTTATTATAATTTAAATTGTTTAAAATGATATTTGGATGTTTGTTTGTCCTCTATACGTTACTAAGCCATTCAGCCGATTCTGATATAATTTGTGAGTTATTAAGCTACGTAAGCCTGTGTTAGTTCCAGACCCAAAAACCACACAAATTTTCTCAGTCTTTCAATGTGTAAAAGTTTTATTTGGACTTTTATTCTAACCGCGTGAAGTCTGGATTGGCAGCTTTACAAGAAAAAGCTAAAACTTATAACGTCAAATCGTAGTACATTTTGAGATAATGTGCTCATGTCCTTCATGATAAAGATTTGATCACTGATAAAGTATTAATTATTATACAAAGCCAAAATTTTCTTATAGTTCAAGGACCGTGGTTATAATTTATATTCCTTAAACTGGAAATTGAATAAATGATCCAAATCAAAAACTGGTTCAACAAATGATATACATTCATTAATATTTTGACAGACCGACTGTTATCGAAGATTTGATAAGATAACGTGTTATAATTATTAACTATTTTTTACAAAAAACGGTCTAAACGATTTAATTGAGATTGGCAACATAGGATCGCTTTTGTTCCTATATATCCTTTTTAAATATTATTCTGATTTCAACCATTTTTTTATAGGTTTTACTAACAGACTTTCGAAAAATGATGAACTTATCTGAAAACTAATATTTTATTAATTCATTTTTGAGATTATAATCAATATTATTTACCAAAAATTGGTTCTATAGGTCAAAATAATAAGTTTATCTTAAATTATTTATATTTATTATATAACCATTAAAATCATAATAAATTATAATGTTTTTAAATAAGAAATACTAAGTGTTATAAAAAATTAAATTCGCGCTTGTAAAGACGTTAAATGCATTAAAAATTAGGATATCATAATGAACTTTTAACCTTTTGATTGCATAAACATAATTATGCTAATTTAATGGTCTTATACAAACATATATAACAAAAGAAAGAAAATACACAATATATTATATAAATATATACACACATATCTTCATAAATTGGAGTTAGGCACTTTGCATGCGTGCGTGCAGTTTGAGAAGCTTACGAGTAAGTTAACATTGTCAGAGATCTTACAAGGTTTGCCTTTTAACCCCAAAACATGATCAAGAGAAGATACACTTTTGTGTAACACGGCAGTCAAAGGTAACATTAAATTATAAAAAACAATTTAATAATAAATTAACAATTCAGTTCATTTGTTCGAACAAAAAAGTCGATTTTAAAGTTAACAAACTGATTTGTGTATCAAATCATTTGAATCGGAAGTAATTCCTGACCGATAATTTTCTAAAATGTTTGTTATTTTATTACTATAATTAATTATTATATTTAACACACGGATAAATACGGACAAAATCCTATGCATATGCATAAATGCATTTAATATGAATATAATATCAATTTCTTATATAAATTATGTTAGAATTAAAGTTCAAATTTTGATAATTAATTATGATTAAGAATAAACAAATAAGCCATTATTTTAATTCACTATATTTAAACATACCTGTCATATTATATAATTATAGAATAACTAAAGAATTATGTCATTTTATTGGATCTTTAAAAAAATCCTTATCTCACCTTGGTAGTCACATAAACGATTAATTTTATATTTTGTATTAGCTTCCGAGTTACTTCGATAGTTCAAGCGATCATATTTCTTATTATTTATATTTCTTGATTAAGTAAGTATTCATCGCCGCCCATAAACTTTGGCGCTGTAAGAAATATTAACAATACCTAACATCGCTAATACGCTGCAAACCTTGGGACCTAAAAAGCTATGATCCTTGTACCTGTCGTTACACTGACTTACTCACCCTTCAAACCGAACACAACAAAACTAAGTAATGCTATTTAGCAATATAAGAAGTGAACAGTAGTTGGTACCTTCCCAGACAGGCTTGTACAAAGCGCTACCATCAAGTAATTACTATTAATGAATTAAAAGGATAACTAGTAAAAAGTACGTACACAATGACTTGTATGTATATTCTGTCATATAATGTGTACAGCTGGTCAAGTACGCTGATCTCAGATACAGGCCATATGTAGATAACATTAAACCTTAAGGCGTCATAACTTTGTAGAACTTACGATATAAGATTTGTTTATGACTCTGATTTTGTTTTGAAATGTCATCTAGAATTACCTACCTAATTATAATATGATTATATTTCATTCATTAACAAAGTGATTCCAAGTAACTTTAAACATTTATTTGTTAAGTAAACATTAAAAATAAAAAGAAATATTCATAAAGTAATTATGTTTTATAATTTATAGAGTTATTAATAAATTTAATTTATTCAATATAAAACGATTATTGTGTTAAGTTTATTTTAGGTTGTATTAAGGCACAAAATGTATTTATAGAAATATTTCATACATAGATATATTAACAAAAAAAAAGTTATGGCATGTGTTATAATTAATCCCGGTTAGAAGCCCGAAGTCTATGTCTAAGAAAGCACGTAAAGCGGTTGGTCCTGCGCCTGAACTCTTTCCAGTCCCAGTCCAGCCCCTTCGGATTATGAGTGTGAGGAAAAAGAGAATTAACCTGTGACTTACTTGTGAATTATAATGTATTCTGCGAAGTTCACTAAGCTGTCTGGAGTTTGGCCGCCTTGAACGAAATCAGGACATCGTCAGATAGAGTCCTATATTTAAATTATAATGTTAATGAGTTTCATTTTCAGTAGCAGTCTGGAATAGGTCGTGATATGAGTTTGGTTCAGGTCGTGTCGGTTGCCCTCCCATCAAACTATGACATTGAGGGACTTGTATAATAACACTTATGTTATATTGTCACCTACATATATAAATATATAAAAGGCGCGGTGGCCAAAATTTGACAGAAAGGAACTGGAAACTTGTAGAGTTGTACATTTTTTTTAATATTTTAAAAAATAAAACCATACAATAATTGGATATATGTTTTTAATATTTAATGTATAGACAAACGTCGTAACATTTTTTATTTGTATATACATATTTATATTGGATAAGCACCTTCTATTTTATGTCGCCCTTTTGTATTGTATGAGTTATAGTAGCTTAAGATATAAACATCTGGAACACATAATATTATACTTAAGCATAACTCTTTTCAAATCCGGGTTGTAAATTTATTTACGGGCTTAGATTAGATGTTATAAATATGTTACAAAATATAATTAATTTAAATAAATTAGAGCACATTATATTTCAACGTAAACTTTTATCAAAACCAGTTGTTACTCGTTTCATCCATAATTAAGAATAATCTCGAAGAAGCAAGAACTTAATCAAAACGTTACAATTGAAAATTATTCAAATTCAGCAACTATATGTCTTGCACTGATTACGTAACATACATACTACAAGTCTAAGATACGAAGTGGCCTAATGGGAGATTGAGTTCAATTTTATTTTGTATTTAATTGAACTCGTGATTGGCAATAAAGAAAGCTATCGTGAAGAAAGCTGAAAGAAATAAATGGAAATAAGAGCAGAAAAATATCTGCTTAAAATCAATAAGGCGAATGAAAATTTTAATAATGCGGTAGAAAATAAATTTACCTTATTTACAGTAATTTTATTTAAAAATAAAAAATAAACTTATAATATGTCTAATATGTTAAGCGATGATCTTTAAATGAGTCTATAACTATTAATGTGACGGATATAGAACCCGAACATAAATCACGTACCTACTATATGCTTTAATGTAAATTATATTGTATATTTAAATATAATTTCCATAAAAAATCTAAATATATGTACTTATTTTTAAGTTACCACTTTTTTATTGATTTATCAAGACTATTATGTATAATGTGCGCATTTTGTAATATATAATTTATGTTAGCACAAGACATATATACTAGTACATATATGGACAAAAATATTATAAAATAAATATTATAAAAAAAACTATTACGTAAATAAAATTGTAACGGTCGTAAAATCAGAAAAATTACTAACGCTTATCATTATTATTGATATATCATTGCTCTCCCTCCTCTCCCTTTTTTGAGAAGGTATATTATTTATTATTATACAATAAATTTGAATATTTCGTACCAAGGAAAATGCGTCGACTTGTACAATTTTATAAATAGTAACACATTTATATAATTTTACATAAAAATGTGGTAGTCAAGTCGATGGTAATTTGACAACTTGACCAGCAACCTTTTACATTTGAAATTTCGCTAATAGATGAGAAAAACCAAGAATAATTAAATTAGTCATGCAAATAACATTTATTTATTGCGTGTTAAGTACTAATTATAAAGAAGCCAATAATATTCTTTATTTCACCATCATCACGTGTAGGGATTAATAGCTATATATATGCTATTAATCAATATATATATATATATATATATATATATATATATATATATATATAGATTTAATTCTGTGGGTTCTTAAAACCGGAAAAACAACTGACTATTAATAGATATTTTTTCCCATCGAGAAAAAACATCCGAACACTATTTTGAAAACATATTTCATACACAATTTTATACGTACCAAACCATTATTAAAAAATGGAAATTTTAGAACGTAAATTTTATGCATTCTTAGATTTTCCGTAATAAAAGCCAAACAGAAAATTTAAATTACTAGAATTTTTATTTTAAAAAAGTTTACAATACATTATATTCTATATTACTACTGTAATACGCAAGTAAGCTTTTTTTAGTAGTCAAAGCCATTTTCATTTACATATTGTCATTTTACCGATAGCGAAATATTACTAGTGACATTTCAGATAGTAAAAACTATTAAGCTTAGTATATGTCTAATATTATATGCCTGAGCTAGTGGGATCACTGCCAAAGCTTTTAGTAACTATACCTAGCCCGCGTACGATGCTCATCGTATTAGTTCTTCAATAAGTAGTTAATATTAGTTAAATGAAAAAATTATTTAATTATAATTATTCCTACAATATTATCCCTACAATAAGCAAATACTAATTTAAATATATTTGGTCCTTACATACGGAATTAGCGTTTTGTACGGGAGGAATATAGTCTTTTTTTTGTAAAATGTATTTAATTAATCAAAGTATGCATCGTTGTTATCTACGCACTTTTGCAATCTCATATGTAGTTCATTGATCCCTTTACTAAAAAAACCATGAGGGCGAGAATCAATAAACTCTTTGAAGGTGGTTTGGACTAAAGCATCGGAGTTGATTTTTTTTCCTTGTAAGAAGTTGTCCAAATTCCGGAAAAAATGGTAATCTATGGGAGCAAGGTCCGGGGAATACGGTGGATGTCGCAGATATTCCAATTGTAGCTCATCTAACTTAGTGGTTGTTTGTTGTGCCGTGTGTGATCTTGCGTTGTCGTGAAGCAGTGGCCTGGAGTGATTGACCAATCTTGGCTGTTTAGCAGCTAGTTCTTTCTTCATGGTTTGCAGTTGCTGACAATAGATATCTGCCGTAATCGTTTGGTCAGATTTTAGAAAACTGTAGTGAACGGCACCGGCGCTAGTCCACCAAACACTCACAAGTAACTTTTTCTGAGTCAATTTTCGTTTAGGGCAGGATTTGGTTGGGTCTCCAGGGTTCAGCCATTGCGACGAGCGCTTCCGATTATCGTACAGTATCCACTTTTCATCACAAGGAATAATTCAATTTAAAAGCCCTTCATTTTTGTTTCGGTTGAGCAAAGTAACATAGCAGCCGACGCGTGTTTGCAAGTTCGATTCACTCAATTCATGAGGTATCCATCGTTCAAGTTTCATTCATACAGTTTTATCACTTACCCCGAAGCCTGCAGCTATCTCTGAAGTGCTTTGTGATGGATCCGCTTCCACAATAGCCTTTAATTTTTCATTTTCCACTTTGGTCTCCGGCCGTCCACGGGGTTGGTTCTGAAGGTCGAAATTTCCAGAAAAAAGACGTTGAAACCAAAAACGTACCGTGCTTTCTTTTGCGACACACACATGAATCATTCGAGCTGTTTCTGCAGCAATATATTTGCGAGTACGAGTATATTTACGAGTACGAGTTCTACCGTGGCCTGGTACCATCGATACCGATATTTCATGTTTTCCATTGTGCGGTAATAAGCGACGCCAAAGAAAAAAATAATGAGGAAAAAACAAATAAATGATTGTTTTCAAAACTCAAAAGTACCAGCTAAATGAATTTATAAATTTGATTTTGGAATTCTTAACCAAAGAGGAGATATTTCAGATCAAAGTGGTCAGTACGACAAAACGCTAATTTCATCTGTAAGGACCTAATACTTACAGAAATAAGGTGTCAAACGTTTATAAATTTTCAGTTTCATATCATCAGGAGATTCAACCACTGTAGTGACTGGACTTACATGGAGTATCCCTAATATTACAATAAAATGGTTCAACCTAATACAAATAAAAAAACATTTATATATATGTACATTTTTTTTATAGAATAGGGATGGTAAGTGGTCACCAACGCCCTTAGACATTGGCACTGTAAGAAATGATAACCATCGCTTACAACGCCATTGCGCCACCAACCTTGGGACCTAAGATTTTATATCCCTTGTGCCTGTAATTAGACTGGCTCACTCATCCTTTAAATCGGAACACAACAATACCAAGTACTGCTGTAGAATATCTGATGAATGGGTAGTACCTACCCAGACGAGCTTGCACAAAGCCCTAATACCAGTGATATTAAGATAACCTTAATATTTCTAAACAAATATTACATTTTTACATTTACAAGCCAGTTTATAATAAGTTACAAAGTATCTCATTTGTTTTCTGCGTTCATACAATTAATAAAAAAATCAATTTACCTACATTTACATAATTGATAGGCATTATAAAATCATAATAAAACTGTAGGAGAACTCCCTATACCAGGGAGGGAGTGTCTATACCAATTTTTCTTTTAATACATTATTATTGACGAGCCGGTTAACGTGGTTGATACTTGCCTTTCACGCCGAAGGTTGTGGGTTCGATTCCCACCCAGGACGGATAATTGTGTGCATGAACATGTCTGTTTGTCCTGAGTCTGGGTGTAATTATATAAGTATCTATATATGTATTATATCAGTGGTCTGATTTCCATAGTACAAGCTCTGCTTAATTTGGGATCAGATGGCCGTGTGTGAATAATGTTATTATTATAGAAATAGAAGCTAAAATCTTTTGAAACTATTATGTTTGCTGATGCATTGTACATTAATATTAATAAGGATTTTAAATAATCAAAAGGCTCCGTCGTTCAAATAAATATACAATTTAATGTTATCCTTGCATACATTGTTTCTATAATAAAATTACGCAGATATTTGTATGAATGCCAGTAAATAAATTAATGTATTTAAAAAAAAACATTAAAAATTAAACAATACTTAAAACAACATTTTATAGATGATAAATAATTGTTAATTGACATAACTCTGTAACTACTGAGTTAGTTCTCGGTTCTTCTATGTAGAATCTATATCCCGAACCGAAGGTAGCTTTACATTTAATATAAACCAAATGTGCAATGACAATTCAAAATTACATTAAAATGCAGACTTGAATAAAGTATAATTAGATATTAATTGATCTTGATATTTAAAAACGAACGAACTATCTAATCATCTGATAAGATTATTAGTATTATTGCGCAAAAACATAATCATAAATGAAAGTTAGCAATATCGCAAACAACTGAAGCTTACAAAGGCAAAGAACTTATGTATAGTATTGTGTAGGTTTAGATACACGTAGTCATCATTTATTTTAACAATCGCAGATACATAACTAGTGTCATGCTTAGAAAATTTAAATAAAATATTAATTTTATGATTATATTATCACTGACGTTGTAAAGGACGCATTGGAAACAAATTAGATGGAATTTTTATTATTCGCGGCAGTCATCTATAGTATTTCTTTAATGTAGAATTCCTGCTCTTTGAAACTATATCCGTGTTTCTATGATTATCTATTTTAATCCTCACATAAAAGTAATTATTTAAATAACTTTTAATATTTAACAATTACTATTTAACTCTACATGATAATTCACTATCGTTGTTAACTTATTGTGCACCCAATAAAGAATGTATATGCAACTCAATACACGTGTCAAGCAGGCGCGGTCGCAGCCAATCATAATTATTAAATTAGACTTTAATTAACTAAAAACTTATGAGAAATTAATTAGTATAATCATTATAAAACTTAAATTAAAAAACCCGACTCAAAAAACCTCTAAAGTTTCTATATAACCTACAAATTATAATCGCTCAATGAAACAATTGCAATAAACTCAAATACTATGCATCTGCTATCAACCAACGTATGGTCAGGAGGGTATTCTGTTAATTTCAGATGATCCTGCAGCATCAAATTAAGATTACCTACTATGTTATTATATTATCATTGAAGGCACAGGATAATACATTTTATGTCTAACAGACCAGCTTAAGTTGCTCACATACATTCAACAACTAGAAAAGGGCTGACGATTTTCAAACATTATCATTAAGTCGCCTTTCAAACAAAAAAAAAACGAAATGAAATGAAACTAACTAAAACAAAATCAGCTCATCTATTTAGTAGCTTCAATGCTACAGATATATACACAGATAAACATGTATAATAATTGTTCCCAGCTGGGTTTCTTTCAAAATATTTTGAATAGATACCTATTTTTGGTTTGGTTGGAGTTCATAATTTACCTTTGGCGTTTACCTCTGGCGTTTAGATATAAAAATCTTCAGAAACTATTAACTAACGCTACGTAGTGAAACGTCGCACTCTTTTTCGTGAACCAGTGCAATTACAAGTGCAAGGTACTTTCAGGTGGTCCATTTACCAGTCTGACTTGCCGAGCTTAAATAAAAATAATAAATTCAATAATGCTCGATTCTAATACGCATTTCCGTTGCAAAAACTAGCCCAAAGGAATGTCGCATATCGTGAGAAGAATCGCATCAAATAATACACTACCGAATAAGTATGCAAATTACTATTCAATGTTCATTAATCTCGTGTAACCGTACAGATAACATATATTTCGACGGCACAAATTTGACAGCCATATTAAGAATCTGTTTAGTTTCGACAGGGCAATGTCCGTTTCGTTATTTTTTTTTACCAAATAACTTCTTTATTTTTAAAGATGGATATTTATTTAGAATTTTTGTATTCAAGTATTCTGAAGATATTTAATAAACCAACGACACATAAACATAGCTTTAATAAAAACATATAATTTTATAAACATTGAAGTCAATTATATTTCTTGCTACATATTCAAAGTTAGCTTTTCCTGGAAGAATATCTTTTAACTCGGTGTGTTCGTATTCACTTAATTTTCAAAAAGCATTTACCATTGTAGAAATTTAATAATTAGTTGGAGTTGAGTTGAGAGTATTAAGGAATATCAAATTGCATATATCTTACTTCAGTTTTATCATTATAAAAATAACAAATAAAATATAAAAATGCAAAATCTCAACATTTAAGTTTGCTTTATTCTTTTGGACATTGTTGACTTCACTAAGCTTAGGTAAGGTAGGCTTTGTATTTCACAGTTATAATATATACACTATGTTACTTTACTAATAAATACTCGGATAGTTCTAAATATTTATTGATTTTTTTATATCTGTTTATATTATCTCCCACGTCTGGGCTAAGGTTACTCCTCTCCTCTGAGGAGAAGGCTTAGAGCTTATTCTAAGCTGCCCCAATGCGATTTGAATGTTATCGGGTATCCAACAAATGTGGGAGAATTGCAGAGAAATTAAATACATGCAGGATTCCTTACAATGTCCTTACTTCATCGCTGAGCACAAGATGAACATAAATTAAGCATATAAAAATTCAGCGGTGCTTACTTTTGTTTGAACCCGCGATCATAGATAAAGATTCACGCGTTCTAAATACTGGGCACATGATTCGGGTAAATGATTCGGGTCACTTGTAGATCGTATTTATTCCAATTTTAAATATATATTTTTTGGTAGCTTTAATTGTAAATATTATACAAATCGATTATAAAAGTATAGCAAATATAAATATGAATTGATATTTTCTTAATTAATCCGATCTAAAGATATTATATGATATTACGTGGATAAATAAGTCCTTGATTAGCATGTATTTAAAATGCGTAATTACAAACGAATAAAACTAATACATAAAATATAGGTGTTCATAATTATTTCAAATGCATATGAATTGCACGAACTATAACATGAAAAATGTCTATCTGAAAACATAATTTTTTACTATAAAATATAGTCGAATAGCTTTTGAAATTTTTATTAGTCTATACTAATAATATATATTTAAATTTCTGCTCATTGTTATGCATGTCTATTACTGTCACCGCCTACCGATAATATAAGTTAAAATCTCCTTCTAAATTAGGTTGTCTAGAATTTGAGTCAAATAGTTAGTCATTTCGTATTTTATTTTATATTAAAATATATTATATTAATTATGTAAATTAAACGTTGGAAAGTTTCAGCTAAAAACTATTATATGTGTAATACATGTCTTATTTGATACCATAAGTCTTAAATTAGTTACTCAACTAAACGTGAATATTTTGTTCCAGCTTGGAGGAGGAGTGAGCCAGGGTAATTTTACAGGGACAAGAGACAATATCTAATGCAATAGCTAACGATGCATTGAATGTGTCCATAACCATCGGGTGACTAATTTATCTGTCTGCTCACGAGATTTTCATTAAAAAAAACACGAGTTTTTTTAATGAAAATCTTAGTTTCTAAAAGGTAAATCTTAGTTTATCTTGACCTGACAAAGCACACCGAGTTCATTAATCTTCCTTATATACACACACATACAACAACGCATTCTAGCATCGAGTGTGCTGAACTGTGTGCACAAATTCTTAATTTTCTATTTTATATTCATAGGTGGATAGTAAGAATGGTAATTTAAATTTATATATTGATATTTGCATATATATAATAATAATAAACATTTAAATTTCTTAAGCAAATATCGGTAAAATTTTGAATTTAATAAAGATATTTTGTGAATTATTGGAAATAATTATATCCACTATATTATCGTTTAATATTTATTTTAAACAAGCGAAATCTAAAAAGTGTTTTATCTTTTAATTAAAAGATAATGGCCATTAACTTATTGCCAATAAAATATATTATAAAAATTGACTATTGAAATGATATAAATATTTTAAAAGCGTTCAGTAATTATACACGAATGATTTTACACATAGAACACAAATAATGTAACCAGTTACATAATATATAAATATAAATATGTATTTACAAAAGAAAAGTAGTATATGTAGTATATCATTTGTCTGGTTTCCATAGTAAAAGCTCTGCTTAGTTTGGGATTAGATGGCCGTGTGTGATAATGTCCCAGGATATTAAAAAAAATATGTATACATACATGCCGTATGTATGTATATGTATTAGAAAATTCTTACGTAACAAGAACATGTATACATTAAATTCCAATAAAAGCGGTAACAAACCTACACCGCCGTTTGCATGTAATTGTTACTAACAAACAAAGCAAATTTATTGTTACGAACCCGACACAAATCTTAAGTAACAAAGCTATTGTAAGTGATGTACGCATTTCTTGCAAGATAGATTTGGAAAATGATTTAGTCGTAATTCTACTTAAGCCTGATCAGATCTATGTATTGGTTAGAACGCTAAGGTTTAAGGAAAAAAGTACATCGCAACAGAAATAAAAAGAAAAGATTATGACGTGAAACGTCTTTAAAATCAGAACACCAAACACACGCACAAATTATAAAGATACCACGACAATATTGTAAACTGTAACGAAAAATAACATCATCTTGCCTTTACAATTCAAAAACCATTAGTCGTTGTGTGGTATCATTATTTAGCGTATTAGTAATATGATCTTTAGTTTGTGTTGGGTGTAAGTGGGTGGGAATAAGCTCCAAAGCCTTCTCCTCAAAAAGAGGAGAGGAGGCCTTTTGCCCAGCAGTGGGACATTCACAGGCTGTTACGGAAGTACGGAAGTAAGTGGGTTCTGCTTCTACTTCAACCTTCCGTCTATATTAAATCTAATCCTTTTCATTCCATATAACTCACGACTCGACCGTACATATAGGCTTAGGCCTAACCGATAAATTTAGGTGATCATTGATGCAAGGCATTTATCGGAGTCTCTGAACTGAGGGTACGAACATCAGTCAAATTATGCAATAGGAGACCATTTGCATACAGTCGAAGAACGCTTTAAAACGGTATTCGAAACCAACAATTCGCTAAACGCAAGGTTTGCGTTCGAAATTAGTTCGATAGAGATTTAAGGAACTATAAAGTAATATTTTCACAAAAATTTCGAAGAAATCGTTTTATTTAGTAAAAGTAGCAAGTCACCACATGCCAATAAAATCTAAACGTTGTCCCGCTCAAACGGATTTCGATATATCTGACATAATTAAAATAAACCGTTTTTTTTTTCAATATATTTCAAATTAGCCTATATTGCATTAGGTGCGAGACATATTGTTTAAAATAAATTATCCATAATTTATAAACAATCATTTAATATGATTGTATTTATATTTTTATTTTCCTGTAAAATACGTATAATAAAATATATTGTATGGAAATATTAAAATAGTTTTTGACGCCTTAAATAATATTAAATAAATTATTTTATTAAAAAGTTTGCTATGCCAATTGTATCAGGAGTACAATTGTAAAAAAATGTATTTGGAGTACAACTAAAGAAATAAATCGCAAAAACTTATTACTGTTGTTATTATGTTAAAATTTCGTAAAACCACTCAATACAAATTGATCTACATTATAATGGATTAATTATTCTAATGTTCAAATGTAAATGATTTTTATTTGAATAAACATTTGATTTAAAACAAATTAAATATATTTATTAGGTAGATATCTTAATGTATTAAAATTTAATCTACGTCAGTTTCTTATTTATAAAAAACCGCTACCACCGCTACTATTAAATAATTGTGAATATGGTATAGTTAATGATCAAAGTTAAATTTAAGCCAATCTCGATCTACGTAATGTGCATATGTAAATGCAAACTGCTATATTATATAAGTACAAGTGTCAAGATTAATTTAACAATCTCTAAGCAATGACTGTAATGTTGTAAACAAAAACAAACATTAAAATTTAAGTTATGACGTATCTAGAAAAACGTATACGTATTCTTTAAAAAATTAATTAATCTATATAAATAAATAATACCAATAGGCCGATATGGTTAGAACGCGTGAATCTTAACCGATGGTCGTGGGTTCAAACCCGGGCAAGCACCACTGAATTTTTATGTGCTTAATTTTTGATTATAATTTATCTCGTGCTTGACGGTGAAGGAAAACATCGTAAGCAAACCTGCATGCGTCTAATTTTATTGAAATTATGCCACATGTGTATTCTACCAACCCGCATTGGAGCAGCGTGGTTGAATAAGCTCTATACCTTCTCCTAAAAGGAAGAGGAGGCCTTAGCCCAGCAGTGGGACATTAACAGGCTGTTACTTACTGAAATAAATAAAATTGATATCTCTGATTTTAAAATAACTGCCTATTTTAAAGTTAATATTGCTATTTCTGAATTACCAAAACATTTTATTTTTATTTTTGTCCGTCTGTTTGTCCGGGGCTAACAACGGCTAAAGACTGCAAATTGAAATTATTGAATCATTATAAAAATTATTTCAAGTTCTTTTTTTATACAATAGTTAAGTGGTCACTAACGCCCATAGACATTGGCATAATAAGAAATTTAAACCATCGCTTACAACGCCAATGCGCCACCAACCTTAGGAACTAAGATGTTATGTCCCTTGTGCCTGTAATTACACTGGCTCACTAACCCTTCAAACCGGAACACACTAATACCAAGTACTGCTTTTTGTAGTAGAATATCTGATGAGTGGGTGGTACCTACGAAGACGAGCTTGCACAAAGCCCTACCACCAGTGCCGTGCCGTGGTACCGCTTAGTCTTTATTTCATCAAAATCGGTCGAGTCTATCAAAAGTTTAAGTTTACGTACGTATTTTTGTTACTATAATATATGTTGAGGCCTTTAGTATACAAAGATATCGGTGTGCTTTATACGTCATTTCTGAATCTCGGTGTCTAAATTTTCTTAAGATCAGCCATACATGTTGGGATTGTTTTAAGTTTTTCATTACTTAATATCATTATTACATTGAATATTTAAAAAAAATATGGTTTGGTTGCAATTATTAGCTCGGTTGTAATTTTGTTCTATGCATCTAAAGTGAATATTTTTGTTTTGAATTTTGTAAATTATTAATTTTTGGGTTTTACTTTTAAGGTTACCTATTCCTTAGTTTTAATAATTTGCATTAAATTATAAATATGGATAAATCCATATTTATAGTTTAATTAGATTAAAAGTATTATTGTATTTTTTTCTATTACTTGCTGTTACTTTACCCATGAGCAACTACCATGAACAACATGAACAAAATGAGCAACTAACTAACATGCTACATAAAGCATGTTTACGTGTAAGTCATACTATAAATATTGTTGTCTTGGCAAATGGAAATACTACAACCTAATATAGTATATAAGGAGACATTACAAACATTCAGTATATCAATTTTTCGTTGTCTTTGTTATGAGTATTTGTGGAGGAGTACCTTCACGCTTTATCACAACTAAAATATGACATTTAACATATTTTGGCCTTTTTATCCCGTTTAGCTAGATTTATTAGCGATTATGCGTGGGCGAAACCGAGTGATGCGCTAGTATAACAATAAATTAATATATAAAAATTTAAGTATACTCGTAGTTTTGAGTTCACAAAACTGATTCATCTGTATTTTTTCAGACGCTTTTGATGCTAATTAATATTTATATTTTACACTAAATTTATCATTCCTTAAAGGCCAGCAACACAATTGCAAACCTTCGGGCGTTGCAGGTGTTACTTTCCATCAGGTGAGCCTCGTTTGCGTTCAAGTAAACGAATTAAAATTAATCTATTTAATTGTATTGCTTATGTACTTTTTTTTAATTCTCTGAACTATGTATATTGCATTCTGTTATTTCTTAAATTAATAGTGGGTATAAAAATGTTTTATTTTTTATTTTCAGATAATATCATACATTAAGGTTTAATTAATTTTATATTATTAAGCAAAACACATTCTTAAGAATATGGTCAACCTTGTCATTAAAATAGCTTCAATGTTTTTCGCCTACAAATAAATCATTGTTTTTAATTAATATTTATTATCGACGTTATATATATATATAGGGTAGCGATTTTAATCAGCTCTGCGGCATTTTCACTAAAAATAAATTTTACTAAAGTATTTTTTTATGGCTCGCCTTGTGTATTAGTATTAATTTATTCAGAGCGAGCTGAGCTGAGCGAGCGACAGCTGATAAAGCGCGATATTTGTAGAAGGCAACTGATTGAACCAACCAGGGCCCAAAAGATTTACTACCAAGTAAATTAAAATATTAACTATAGTTTCTCGATATATGTTATATAATAAAAACACACAAGTTATTTACGGAAATTGTATCTTTCATTTAAAACAAAGAAAGATAAGAATATAAAGAAAATGAACGTCAGTAACTCCTTGTGGTATATGCGTTAACAACAAAATCCGATAAAAAAGTTCAAAAATATTCAACTGTAAATGTATTTATTTATTCTTAAAATAACATTTTTATAGTCTGTTAAAAAAGCAACGAATTCTTAGACAAGTACAAGGAACGAAAAGGTCGCCTCCACGCCAGTTCATATAAAACTATAATATTATTCATTTTAAGATGTCGTAATTGAAAAAAAATTCAATCCCGCTGGGTGGCTCTACTCCATCTGATGGTAAGTGGTAGTAGAATCAAGACGCGACTATTAATATTATTATTTACTGAATGTTTTGATTTTTTAACTTTGAGAATAATCTGGACCGCTATTTTATTAATCCGACATTTTAAGAAAACGAAAATTTTAATTTTTTAAGGTAATTTATGGTATATATTAAAAAGCTAAAATTGAGTTTTACTTTTTTAGTTAGTAATTGGTTTGAATACCTGTGACATAATCATTTACAAATTTCTACGTAATGTAGGTATTTATATGTTTTTTATAATAAACGTAGTATATAATAGTATGTAAACCTAAACGGATGTTAGTCGTTGAAACATCCTTGTTGACCTCCATTTGAACAGCTAGACATAAATCACCAAATCTTGTCAATAAAACCGCC
Source organism: Nymphalis urticae (assembly GCA_905147175.2). Taxonomy (NCBI): domain Eukaryota; kingdom Metazoa; phylum Arthropoda; class Insecta; order Lepidoptera; family Nymphalidae; genus Nymphalis; species Nymphalis urticae. The sequence goes on along the minus strand of LR989987.1, from coordinate 7,228,277 downwards.
GCCGAAGCTGTATTGAAGATGTTCGCACCCGCAGGCCTCTAAAACTAGTTTCGTTTCGTTAAATGTCAACAACTATTATTACCACCTCCCCAGAGGTCGCTCGGGTTACTATAAATATAGGCTACATTCTCATAACACAACTCTTTGAAATGCACACTTCTTGATTAAATAAGGTGATCCAAACGTAACGTAATGTTTGACATGTGTAATCTAAATTATAAAACCTCATTTCTATTTATAATTTATTTATCTATTATTAAAATTTAAATATCGAAATTGCATACTAAGCATTTATTTTGAACGGCTGAAACTTATAGAAGTCTAATTCTTATAGATTAGATGCATATAAACGACTTCGTAAAATTCATTAAAAAAATGGACGTTTTGTGACCACAGGTAATACAAGTATATATATATATATATATATATATATATATATAGTAAGTAATACGTAATGCACATCAAAATATATCGTACGTTTTAAATGTGTTTATCTTATAAGCATAGTAATAAAACTAAATACTAAAATGTATTACGTTTTATGATTATTATTAAACAGCTTTGCAGTCGTTAATTTTATATATATGTATATAATGAATTTTTATACTATAAGATTTAGCGGAGCCCTAAAACCTCAATATATGTAATAAAAAAATAAAATTCATCGGAAAAGGTATATCATTCGAAATTCTGCTATCATGCATATTAGTGCATTATGTGGCAATTAAAATGCTTATTGTACACTGTATTGTGCCATGTTTAAATGGCCTAATCGAAAAAAAACACATATATAATAAACCAATTTCTTCCCCATGCATTCTAAATAAAATGCTTTAATTTAATAAAAATTAACCCAAGGCAATTTGTCTATCATTAATAAATTTAAATATAATAAAAAATATTGGTAATTAAATATTATTAGTAAATTATAATAACTTATTTTATTGTTTTGATTAACTGTGAAATTTCCATTTCTTTAGATCGTGAAATGTGCACGTTTCTCATATTATGTATAAATAAAAATCTTAATATATGCATTGGAAAAATATTCATAAATTTGAATAAAAAGCTTCCGATATTAATTTAGCAAATGTTTTTTGTGGCGAGAGGGAGTAAAAAAATAAAATGCGATATTTGATATAAAACTATTTAAATTAAATAAGAAAGGTCTATACAGAAATTAATACAACATCATGCCAGCCTTACGACACTAGTATTTCCTATTGTTTTATTAACAGACGTAACATCAGTCTAAGCTTCGCCATCTTAAAAAATATTTTAAAACAAAGGCATTCATTATAGTTCATTTTGAGTATTTAAAAGCTTATAGGATTGAATTTATTGTTAAAAGTTTACTTCCTATTCAGTTTGGGGCTTTGCTGTGGCGAGAATTTCTAAAGCACGTTGAATTTCAACTGGGATTGGAGGTGGTGTGGGGAGGATGCTTCCTTCGGGACGGTATCCGTTCTCATCAGCGACATAAGACAGTTGAATCTTACTGCCGTCTTCACCTGGGTATTGGAAATTTCCTAGAACCTGTATGGCTGGTTCTTCAGCGCCGATATTTCTGAGAGCTCCATTAGCCGAAGCAACTATACCGTTACCGGTTTCATAGGAGTAGCTGAAGCTACCGTCTGGTGATATGTCGCTCTCTTGACGAAGGATCGGTATGACCTCCTGGTGTCCCTGAGGAGCGGCGAGGGCAACAGCCACAAGTGAAAGGATGATCTGAAGAAAAACACAAAAAACATTACAGTGTTATATAAACAACTTTGCTACTACAATTATGTTCATTTGCACAGTCCTTAAAAAAGTTTAAGCAAATAAATATTTAGATTATTTATTGAATGTATTTGATCTCAATATTAGTCTCAACAATAATATTTAAAGGTCACTTTTTTTTAATCACAATCACACTTACAAAGGCTTTCATGTTGTACTAAATTGATGAATGCAATAGACAATGTTGATCTAAGAGTGTTATCGGTATATATACGGTGGTCACCTTGCCGCCTCCACCGTTGGGTGGTATTGCACCATACACTGCGTCAGAGTAATTCGACAATATTATGTGAGAGCTTACCTATTCATGCGCTTGCGAGATATTTACACATCTTTTTAATATAATTTTTTCTCATCTATTTTTTTGAATAATGTTCTGTTACTAAGATGGCTTTACAAACAACTACGTCAAACTGAAATGAAAATAATATTGCTAAACTCTAACAAAAGCTTCTATTTGTGCATTCAATTCTATATGATAAAAAAAAATAATAAAATAGTTTTTTTTTTTAATTAAGGTATAACAAAGTAACATTTCGGTAAAAATTAACTATGTCTCCATCAGATGTCGATTGCATTTAACCACAATTATTTACCTACAACATATTTATTTCTTTATATATAACTCTGTATTATGAGATACTCAAAATAAATGTTATAATGCTATAAAATTTATAATAATATAATTATTATTAATAGCTGTCACATATTTTCTTCTATAAAACTATTATTCATTCTATATATTATTTCATTATTTAAAAAAATATATATTATGTTCAGAAATAAAAAATTATGAGCAAGGCATATTTTATTAGTTTCCGTTGGATGATATTGTATTGTTTGATGTGTTAAAATAATGGCTAATATAAGCTATAAAAAACATTTAATAACCTATATACATACATACAAAGATATATCAATGGCAGTACTCTTCGGCTGAAGTAATAACAACAGTTACAAACCGCCTTTGTCTTTAAAACATATTTTAAATAGCGTACTTAATTTTATTTAGTAATTTTGTAAAGGTTACACAAACCGAATTCGAGAATAGACACTGTTATTGCATAAAGCTTTGAGACTGGTTGCTTCTGTAAATAAAACATACATACATACACGTAATAAAACTATCTACATTTTATAGATTACGAGTATCATGTGTTGCGTGTGACAGTTCATTAATAAATCATTGGAAATTAAATTATTAAAAAGTTTCTTCAAGAACAAGCTAATTTATATTATACTAGTTTTCGTCCGCGGCTTTGCCCGTCGCTTCGTCCGCGGGTTAGAGGGAGGAGACGGGTATTAGATGAATAATGTGCGGGTATGTCCTTGCCCTTCCTTGGGGTTCATACTTGCTTCATATTAAATTTTATCATATCTTGAGAAACTTCAATTTTATCTATTTTTATAGATAAGCCTAAAATAGTGCACAACAAAGATACGTACGTAGGTGCGTGAACCTTAAGTTCTTATAACTTTTGAAGGTCAATCAATTTTAATGAAATAAAGACTAAACGTACCATGGAATAAGTTATAATTATTTACTATTTTACCCCGTTTTGAAGATTACCGGATAACGGACAAACAGGAAAATAGATAGATAAAAAGAAAAATATATATATTGTTTTGGTTTTGTTAACTCGCTCATTAAATTAGAAGCGGCAGTTATTTTGAAATCAAAGACACTTTAATTTTATTTGTTTGAATAGAATAATATTAATTGTAAAATTTGTTTCTTTAAATCATCTATTTTTACAAATCTACAATTAATTCTCTGAAGAAAGCGCAAAAAAAGCTATGAATGTCGTAATCGCTTAAATATTTTTTTATTATTCATGGATCTTTCAATCATTTCCAAGTTGAAATTGATCGTTATTTGCAATTGAACTATTCTTTAACACTTAATTAAAATTATGTCTGAAACTGTAAATGGCGAGGCCCTTTAAGTTATTTGACTTGAACTTTTAGGTGAAAATAATTTATAAAAAAACTTCATAACTTTTCTAACATAAAAATCCTTGATATCGTTGTTATAAGATATAATATATATACTCGTATAGATATACTTTTTACTTAACTTTATAAAAATAACGTACAGTCATATTCAAGTTGCTTCCGTTAGAACTGCTTATAAGTGTTTGTCGCGCTTATACTCATGTTATTCTATTTTTTTTATTTTACATATTCAGATATAGAATCTCTTGTAAGTTTTCATATTATTATGTAAGTTTATAATAAATAGACTCATGACAGATTGAATCTTAGTTGTTTTTATTTTCTCTAATATTAAAGTAATCGTGGTTTTTTTTTAGTTTAAAATAGGTAGATAGACTGGTAAATAGTCACACCCATTATATAATATATATTGGCACTTTAAGATATATTAAACATCCCTTACATCAACCAACCTTGGGAATTTAGATGTTATGTCCCTTGTGCCCAATATAGGTGGTACTAATAACTCCATGTCACATCACCAGAAATATATATTAATATGTTGGCTCGATATATTTTGTGAGCTATAACTATGGCTAGAATGATTCCAAAGCATCAAGTTACTTTAATATTATGTGCAAACGGACAGTTTATATTTAAATGATAATTTCTCTCATAAATAATTTTTTTTCTATATTATAATACTATAATACAATAAAAAGTACTACTCCACCCAACATCGTACGTGTAAATTTAATGTTCTATCGCGAGATATTAATTAAATAAAGATAAATAAATCAAAATAGAATATAAGCGTTATTGCACCAGGCGATCTCTCTATAATTAGCCTTAGTTTATATGACGCCGCAGTCAAACCTGCAATAATGTAAATGTAAACGTACAATTATTAAACAAATAACAAAACCGCGCCGGTTCCTTGCACATCGTATGTGAAAGCTGCTTAGGCGCAAAGTTTAGATAATTAAGCCATAGCGACAATACCGATTCAGTGTCCTGTACACGAAACCTTATTATTAATACTAAATAATAAATAATAATGCTTTAAATGCTAATACGTTTTAGCACAAGTTCAACTATTTTTATTATTATTCATTCTTTCAAACATCTTTCATCATATGTACCAATATTCATAAGAAGAGGATATATGTCTTTTATAAGACACATATATATTATCGCCGAACTTTCTAGTCATTTTGAAGAAATTAACAATACTTATCATTCTTTTAATAAACAATTTTTTTTTATATGTTCAAAGTGACGGTTTTCTCTTCAACTATGTTGACGAAAAAATTGCGAATATTATGAGAACAACTCATAACCATTTTAATCACAATCTCTATGCAACATGAGCATGTAATTTTGATCATATTATTCACAATAATGATTTTTAATCATAAACCAAACTTAGCATTTAAAGCATTACCAGTATTATTATATAATTGCGGCCTTGAATTTTTTTAATTATTTTAACGTCAAAAGCACATCTGGTTTGACAAGGTCTAAAATTATTCCTAAGTTCATAATTATGTTGTTAATGGGTTAAGGGCTCATGCGATACGAGGTCATGGCAATCGGAGTCTGGTTCGTAAAACTTCCATAGTCGTTTTACTAAATTTAGTCATTAATTATGGTTTTCAATTTGAAGTTACAATGAAAACAACTTATCAGTTAATTTAGTTTAAATTATTATTGCATCAGTGCTGCCAACAAATGTAAAAATCATTAATTTTTATAATGTCCGGTAAGTAGATTATATAGGAATTTTCCAAAGCGGGGAGTCAAAAAGTGTGCCACAGATATGACTAAATGTTTACATGGGTTCTGCATGAGCGAAAACCAATAAAGAATGCTTACTAATCACCTCATTAACTTAAACGAAATTTAAACATATTATTTCGACATAAACGTATTAATCGCTTATGTTTATATACTCTCTGTTGTAAAACTAGAATGTGCCTCGTGGCTTCGTCAAGTAAAATTTTAGCTCGTCCCTTTTGTCTCTGTCGGAATTATCATACAAAATTATTTTTTTTAGAATTTTTCTATATATTTATGATGCTAGTTTCTAATATTAGTTAGGATTTCACATTAATTACTTAATTTTATTTATTTGTGCGTTTCGTAAGTATCAGTTTTTTATACTATTTGGAAATTGTATATATTTTCATATGTACTATGTATATATTTTCATAAGTATATATTTTTTAATAAGTATTATATTACTAATATAAAAAGCATTTTTTTATTACATTTAAACTGTAATGATTATTAATTTTAATTATTATTATTGTGTCTAAACGACTGTACAATACAAGAAATACTTATATGTTTAATTTCAAATAACTAATTCTATATAATTTAATGTATACGTTTTAACTTTTTTACTCAAGTTTAATTGTCATACTGTCTTATTATTAGTGAGCTGACGAAACAGAACAAAAAAACTTTATTTAAAAACCTACGTCATGTTTGCAATAGTTTGTTGACAGAAAATGACTAACCATTTAAAAATATCAAACAAGCAAAAATGGTAACCTATGCTCCAAAAATGTACGTACGAACTAAATGTAAACACAGTTAATATTAACTTCAAAATTTACTTAAATTTGACCTTTAAGCATTCCTATAGTTAAATCTTGCAAATGAATAAAGTAAAATATTAATAACAAATTAAACTTTAGGTTTAAGTGACATGAAGAACTTTTTAAAGGTCGATTCTTTTTTTTTTTGTTTTCGGAAGCAAAAAAATTATGTAACAGTAAGTACTGTTGTAACAATATCTACGTATATTCATTAAGCATGATAATAAGTTATAATCGGTAATGAGGTAAAGTTAAGAAACGACATACGATAAATAACGACAAGTGTTAAATAACGTATAACCGGAAATCTCAATATGTAGTCGTTAAGACTTCACACGTCTATCTAACTTTGAACGCATTATGCTGATATCACTATATAGATTTGAACGTTAAGTGGCCATACATATTTCGTTAATTAGAAAAATATACTGAAATTTTAAAACGTTGTAACTACACTTTTAATATTGTTGCTACGTGAGCCTTAAGTGTAAATTATATATTTAATATTAATTATTAATGTCCATTATTTATTGAGCAATTCTCGTCGGCTGTCAGGAGCACTAAGGTTCCTATTCGAATTGAGTGGACGCGTTAATAAATTTGCATTTATTACAATAAAATATTTTGTTGACCCATAATAGAAAAATAAAAATATTAACAGCATAAACTGTGTAATGACCAAAGGTATTAACTATTAAGCAAAAAAAATAATTAAAAAAGTTATGTAATTAATTTTGTAAATTTATTTTATTTTATTTTATTTTTGTTAAGCAAATTATGTAACACCCATGCTAATAGACTTACGTTACGTAAAATTAAGAGAAAAGTGTATCATTAAGATTATTACTATGTGATATTTTAAAAATTTAGAATATCTTTGAGGCTTGTCAATATATGTGTATATCATATCATATCTTTAGCAATTTAAGATAATTTGGAATAGAGAAAAGAAAGCAAGAAATACGAGTACATTACTGGATATTAAAATTTAAATTCGAAGAAAACAAATAAGGAAAAAACGTTTAACTATCAAAAACTTTATTTGGTCTACAAAAATACAAAATATATGTTATAAGTTACTATGGTATGGATTCACTAATTGTAGTGATGGTCATTGTATCAAATTACATGAAACTGTATTTTATTATTCTGTTTGAGGTGGGGCGGTGGCGAGGAAAGCTAGGGAGCGCTGAATAGCCTCTGGTACTGGAGGAGCTGTAGGCAGATGAGCGCCTTGAGGTTGGAAACCGTTCTCATCAGCAATGTAAGTCAACTGAATATTTTGACCATCTTCACTGGGGTATTGGAATTGTCCTGAAACCGCTAAAGATTCGACGTCACCAACTTTCTTCAATTCTCCTTTTTCATCAGCACTGATACCGTTGCCTGTTTCAAAAGCGTACTGGTAAGAACCGTCACCATTGATCTGGCTGTCCTGACGAACGATGGGAATAGGCTCTGCCGGAGCTTGAGGAGCAGCGAATGCCACTGCGACGAATAGAGCAATGAATGCCTGAAATGAAAGTATAAAATGTACTTTTTATTATTCACATTTACAACATTTGCACACTTGTATTTTTTATCACTTCACTGTCACTTGCACAAATTAGCAACAATCAAAGGAACACTTACAAAATATTTCATTTTGGAATGATTGGTTGTCGATGTATCGAGTGAAGATACTGTAAATAACTGATGCTGTTATGATGTAGTAATTTGAGTATTTATAGTTGGATCTCGGTAACCACCTCCTTGCATTCCTAGTTTACCGATTTCGCAAAATCTATGAAATAAGTAAACAACAGATGCATTACCTCGAGGCTTGTATGTCATCGTAGTGCCGACGTAACGCCTGTCAACAAACCTAACGGATTGTCATTTGTTCAGTATTGACCTTAGCGCATGCGTGTGTTTACACCCACGGTATAACACTGTTTTTCACAAGTTTATCACACAATTCATTAGTACGTACTTAGTTACACAAAGCTATTATCATTAATTCATCATCATAAATTTCAACAGCTTAAAGAAACATATTTCTTATGCACCTCTAATTTAAAGACAATTTGCGTTGTGCGTGATTATTACCTTCACGGATTCAAAAAATAAACATTTTAGTCAACCTTGATTCAACTAACGTGAACGAAATCCAGCTTAGTTTCATCCAAGTATAATAAGACGTTTTTTTTTATATATATTTATATTATGTGTGATTGCGTGAATAATTGGCAAAAATGCTGGGAATTGGAATTTTCTGTTTAATCATTGGTCTGATGTTTCGAATGTTCTTTCAGCCGTTATGTCAAGTGATAAATATAGAATATAAAATATAAAAATTGCTTTTGAACCAATTATAAATATTAATATATTCACATTTTCAAACTAAATAACTACATTTCGTTTTGTCAAAAAACTAATACTGTTTCGATATTAAAAAAGAAATAAACTTTGTAAATGAATAAAGTGATAATATTACAGTCGGTATATCAAATTGGTAGTTAATTGTTACTCGCACTGTAAATGAGCGAAACAAACGAAAACAAATTAGTGTATGTCTCCAGCACTCCCCCGTAACTTGCACTTGCATGAGTCACATAATAGTAACTTCCCTTAATCAAAAGGAAAAAAAAGCTGTTAGAAAAACAGTGAATATTCATATTTTAAATATTAATTTCCATCAAAATACAGATTTTTCTATATCTTACTTTAACTAATAACTAGATAATATATATAATCATGTCATATATATAATATATATAATCAAAATATGATTTAATTTAATCAAGTTGGACCTAGTAATTATACACTTAACACATAGATCATAATATGTTTTGTACAACACAGTTAAATTATTCGTCCGTCTGAACAATTATTTAAAACAAAGTTAATTATAATGTTTAACTATTTAATATATTATAAGGCTATCATAAAATTAATGTAAAGTAAATACGTATGTCGTAATTTTTTTTTTACCTACGTTGAAATTTTGTAGGTAGACAAATGTACTCAAATCAAAAGGTCAAGCTCAAATCAATTAAATATTTTATGCTTAGTTTTATATTTATTGTTTATATTTATATCTGGAAAAAATATTTGCGCGATCATAAATGTAGGCGTGCAAAATAACGACAGATTTATTCATACAACTTACAGTCATCCTTAAAGATGTAGATCTTGTATCGATAAAAACTGTTTTTTAATCTTTATACACGTGATTACAACATAATTTTAGTGTTCAATAGTAAAATTTTACTTTACTCCACTTTTACTTCTACTCTTATTATTGTCGTATTGTTTTCCTTATTTAGTTACAAATAAAAAAAAAAAAAACAAAAAAAACAAAGAAAAAAATTCTTTAAATTTTTTTTTATTGATGATTGAGATGGTCTAGTAGATTAGTAGTAGATGGAATTTTTGGTAAATATTCCGTAACAGCCTATGAATGTCCCACTGCTGGGCTAAAGGCCTCCTCTCCTCTTTTCGAGGAGAAGGTTTGGAGCTTATTCCACCACGCTGCTCTAATGCGGGTTGGTGGAATACACATGTGGCCGAATTTCAGTGAAATTAGACACATGCAGGTTTCCTCACGCGTTTCCTCACGCGCACGAGATGAATTATAATCACAAATTAAGCACATGAAAATTCAGTGGTGCCTGCCCGGGTTTGAACTCACGATCATCGGTTAAGATTCACGCGGTCTTACCACTGGGCCATCTCGGCTTTTTTTTTCGGCCATCTGGTAAATATTATTGTATTTTAATCAAAGATTACAGGTTCAAATCTTTTAAGCACCACTGACTCTATTGAGACATCATTTGCTTTGTTCTCATGCTTTGCGGTGAAAATTAAATGGAGGAAATCTGCATGAACTACCACATGTACATAGATACAACCCGCACAGGAGCCTCAAACCTTCCTCTTAAAAGCCTGATCCCCATGTGTGCGACATTAAGAGGTGTCTTTTTTTTTGCAAACATAATTCAATAATTTAATTTTGAACATCTACGGAACACTATGTTCTTCATCCGACATGAACTTGCCAAAATTATTTATTCTATACAAATCAAAAGTGCCCGCATATGTATGTATTGATGTCTTCAACGTTATGTAACATCATAATAGTTATGATGAATAGGTATTCAGACAACAAAGGATTTCTCTTATATCGGTTATGTAAATGACTATGTATTGTGCACTCAACAGAATGACTTCAGGCGAAATTTGCATTAACTTCGATTTATTGGGAGTGACTGTCACTGAATGATGAGAATGAGCTAATGTAATTGTATATAAATAAAACAAGATCCGAATAAAAATAAAATAACATTTAAAAGAATTAGACTATTAATTCATTTATATATATAAACTAATTTATTATATATATTCATTTAAATTTATATAAGTCTCTCGTCACGCCAATAGTCTAGTTAAAGCGGGTGAGTCTGCGAAGCACAACTTATAATATAATAATATTTATTCTTAATTATTTATATATTGCCTTCTCCAAAGCGTGCTGCACCTTCTGCTATAAATTTTTTGTACATTATCTTAGTAGTTATTCAGACATTACAAAAAACGTCTACTTGTTCATATGAATATTAATTAATACAACTCTGTAACTTAATTTTGCATTAGCCTTAAAATGTACAAAAATAAATGTGTTATAACGGATAAAGTTATTTTAACACGTGTAATACACGTGTTCTTCATTGTAGGCCTTGAACAATCAAAGACGAAATTAGGGTTAGCACAGACTGTATATTAATTGATCAAATAATTTGGTAAATAAACGTTTACGCAATTTTAGTTTGTTAGATTAGGTTATAAATCTGTGTTTTTTTGCTATTGTTTTTAAATTATGGTCAAATATATTTAATAATATAAAAGTCGGTACATAATAATATAAAGGTCCCACTCGGTTCTGTATCATGCGTCTGTGGTCCAGTTTAAATTATGAGTGACTATAAATGAAATAAGATACAATCGCACGAAACTCTCAATTTTATATAGAATAATGCTTTGCAATGCAAGACGACACAATTAAAACATTAAAGCATCTTCACTAATGAGATCTATTCAAAAATTGCATCAAATAACAATATGAAATGTTTCATAAATTGCAAACGTTAATAATACGACTGCTTATAACCACTGTATATTGAACCAGGCTCAAATAAGACATGAAATTTACTTTTAGTATGACAAACATAGTCCAGGTACTTAAAACACTTCGTTTCAGCCTAGTAAAAATTATTTAGCAGCCCCAAATAAGGAAGTTTACAACGCTTTCAAAGCCGTGCCTCGGAATGCACGTAAAGCCATCAGTTTCGTATTCCGAACGAGATTTTGCATCCAGAGTACTCATACACCTGTTCATGCACCGTGTCGTTGGGTAGTCCTTCCTAAAGAATAGCCGTTGTTGCCAAATGGGTCAGAAGAAACCTGTCACACATTATCATAATCTTGATTCGGCTACAAACTGAATGGCAAGAAATATTTCGAGATTTAACATCTCATTGTAAGAGACGTTAAATAAACTTATGAACTTCATCGAGCATTTACCTTGATGTGATATGATTGATGTGTAATTTGAAGACAAATAAAATTATTTGTATATTGTTATTGTTTTTGTATGATCAATGATATTGCATATTTTGCAATCTATTTTAACTTATAAAATAACGATATAAAAATATATAAATTAATAGTTTTTACATGAAAATAATACATATACAATAAATTAAAAAACAGTTAACCTCAATAGTTAACCACGTTTTATATATTTCTTAATAGCGATATATCGAAAAATATTATAAATGTTAGGCATGAAATATTTTAATGTGATTAATAACCGATGTTTCGTTTCAATCCCCCTACATACGTAACTCCTACAAGGCGAGCAACTTTTTATGTAGCCTAATATTTTTTTTCTTTGTGTAATAAAGCCGCGAACACACCTGCAAACAAATTAAATGGGACCAATCACGAAGCAAGAGAGTTCAAAACTAACTCGTTCGACTCGTCCACGCTTATGCGACCAGTAGATCAATATTACCTAAAGCGTATTTTCTTTTTTATAATAATATGTTACGAGTACATATAGGAGATTTTTTCGAGTCATTTTCCATAGCTCAAAAAATACTCCTAAATGTATGATGACTATGATACTTATGGTGGATTCTATTCTTTTAATATTTAGGCTTATTGATTTGTTTGAATGGGACTGAGAAATCAATTTCCAAGATAATATGTAGATATTGAAGATGAAGGTACTGATTAAATTAATTGTGACTAAATAATTATGAAGGTTTATAGAATTGACTTTATGACCATTATATGTAATTTATTATGAGACTTATTTTTAAAAGCGAATGAAAAAAATAACATAAAAACTTTTTTATTAAAAAATATTACTAAAAAATCGTAAATTAGATAATGTGATATAAGCGCCAAAATACAGAGTCATTCAACTTATAAATGTCAAGAACTTGAAATTCACCCTTGTTGCTTCAATAATCTAAATTTAAAGCGAGTGAAACTACAAAGCTCAGCTTCTTATATAAAAATTATATACTAAAACGTATGCTAGTGTTTTCAGTCAGGCTTGCCAAAAACGTTTATTTATTAATAAAGATTGTCAATAAGAACTGCTTCCAGATATTGCTGATTCAACTTATATCTTAATGAAAATGAAAAGACTGTTTTTTCCGAAAACTGATTATTAGTTTTAACTATAAATCCTCGTTATGCAAGCTGTTCAACATATCTCGTCTCAAATATTTTTATATTTTATACCTTTTATCTCTCACTTATTTACTCATTACATTCTACCGCCAAACAGCAATACTTAGTACTATTATGTTTCGGTTTGAAGGACAAATAAGATAGTGTATCTATAGGCATAAAGGACGTAACATCTTAGTACCAAAGGTTGGTAACGCATTGGTGATGTATGGCACGGTAAATTTTTCTTACAGTGCCAATGTATATGGGCTGTGGTGACCACTTACTATCAGATTGCACACTTGCCAATTTGTCTACATTTAAAAATACTTTAAAGCGAATTTTTACAAACATCCGCATAACACTTTCCCTGACCTCAAGAGTAATTCGAGCGGAGCTAGCAGCTATTGAACATAGTATGATACGTCAGGTGATAATAGATTTCAGAAATCGTTTTGCAACGTACATTCGTCGTAATGGACAATACTAACATTTTTTTAAAGTTATTCGGTTTAAGTAAGTAAGTCTAATTGTTTTCATACTCATGGATAATATTCACATTCACGTAATAAATACAGAAATAATTCGCCGACTATTAGATAGTCTGACAAAATAGATATCTATCTCTATTTGAAAGGCTTATAACAAATTCGATTTAATTAATAATACCACAGACAAAAAAAACAACTTCTAATTGTCTAATGATAAAAAAAATGTTTTTTTAATAAACTCCTTTATTAAAAACTAATATGCACCAGACGATCACCTTATACTGACACAAAGCTATCCAAGGGATCCACTGGACCACTTACCGACCTCTCTGTTAAAATTACTTCATGATTTAAATGATGTCGAAAACAACATAATGTTTTCACATATTAATTAGTGAATTGAAATTGGTTCTTAAAACTTAAGTTACGCTATGTAAACTTATTAGCCAACCGCTTGTCATAACTAATATATTATAATAATAGTCTTTCGCAAACCATGCTAAATTATATCTCAGCCTATGCCCAACAAGTTTTTATGTACGATATTTCAAACATCTTTTCATATGACAACTGTAAAGTTCACTTTATAATTTTAAATCATTGAAAATATTAAAAGTGTTGACTTATCTTGACAATAAGACAATCGCGCTGTTTACCATTAACAGTAGAGTTTTTACTTATGTTATATTTGGTAACTGTGACATATTTATACAAGAATAAATTAAAAACAAATGAACAAAGCTAAACGCCTGGTAAACGCTAATATAGCTTAGATTGTGTGTGTTCCAAGATATCTAAATATCTTTGTTTACTGGGTTCTCCTCGATATTCCTGCATTATAACAAAATTATGTACTTACATTTGTACTTTTGTAAAGCAGAAATAATATACGATATATAATAAGTCGAATTATTTACGATATAATATGATTAGTGAGCTTCGACTATGTAAAGTTTATGGTGATGGCTAGCGACCTTGACACGCTCAGGGAAAGTAAACTAACGGGTCGTTGGGCAACTGAGGTCGTCATGAAAGATTCACGCCTGCCCACACGCAAGTACACACGCACGTCTGGCACTTTTTATTTAAAATTCCAGAAGGATATTAGGTTAATACACAATTTGTTTCAATATTTTTTGTCAGAGGAAATTGCTACTTACTTACTTTTACTTTTTGTATTGAATGAAAAGCTCACCGTTTACTTAGTTATTTTACACTTTTATTACTATTACTAAAAATATTTCTTAAGTTATTATTATTATATATTTAATAAATTCAATCTTTATTCAAAAATTCAATCAGTGAACTTTTATAGCGTAATAAAAGATGAATATTACTTGATAGTATTTTAATCGACGTCATTTTAAAATATCTTAACAAAATTAAATAAGTTTTATACAGTAATAATAACACTAAATTATAAACTTGCCATTTTTTTGTAACATTTTTCATATCTTCGTGCCACACTAGCCTCTTAGAGCTTTCTTTGTAATATTTGTTTAAATAAGTTTGTATTGATTTTGTTCAGGTATTTGTGGAGGAAGAGTAGCTAAATGGTCGAGGGCCTTTTGAATTTCAACTGGAATCGGTGGAGATGTTGGCAGATGAGAACCTTGAGGCTGGAAACCATTCTCGTCAGCGACGTACTGTAGTTGGATTACCTTATGAATTTAAAATAAAAATATTTGATCACACATATTCAATGTTAATAACATTAATATAAATTATGAAAAAGCCTAAAAATATAAACAATACCTAAAACCTTCAATTATGTATTTAAAAAAGGGAAGCGCCTAGAGTTTTGAAGCATTTTATTGCAACAGAAAATGTTGTTTGTAAAATTAAACAGGCGTTTATCATAAAAAAAAAAACCAAAATATTAAATCAACGAGAACATCAATATTCCATTTCAGATATATATGTATACAATATAAACATAATTATTTTTAAGATTATTGAAGGCAATAGTATAGAAACTTATAGTATAGAACATTAATAAAGAATTGTTATATTGCGATAATTATGTATTTAAATCTTAAAATTTTTAGTAATCAATACCTGGCCATCCGGAGCTGTGTATTTGTACTGTCCTTGTGCAATCTGAGCCTCTTGTTCAGGAACACCTAAGTTCTTTGTATAACCTGCCTCTTCAGCGCTAATTCCATTACCGGTTTCATAACTAAAAAAAATCACTAAAATAAATATTTCTGCCATTTGTACCTTTTTTAAATATTTAAGAAATTAGACACTAAATTGGGCACGAATTATAAATAATAGTAAATGATATATAAAATTGTATTTGTTATTTTTTCTTCAAGAATATATTAAATGTCAGAAAAACGTTTCGAAAAGAATGTCCTTAAACTTTGCATGAATATGCAACATGTTGTTATATAATGAAATTAACTAGACTTAATAGTGACTTCATCACGGAAGATGCATATAAATATTTCAATTTGACTTTGTCATGTCATTTAACCACGACATTTTCTTTTTGCTTTTTTTTTGTTTCATGTAGGCCAACGAGTTAATTGAGCACCTGCTGGTAGGTAAGTGTTAGAAGTTTAAACTAAGTACTCCTTACACTGTCATCTATCTTAGATGTTAAATCCCTTGTGTCTGTAATTCCACTGACTCATAATCAAAATTGCTAATGAGTGATACACATCCAGAAGGGCCTGAACAAAGCCCTGACAATGTTATAAACATTAATATATTAACATATATTCAAGATATTTAAAAACGTAGGATTATAAAAAAAAATGTAATAATACAAATGACTAGGCAAACAATTAGCGAATGAATTTAAAAACTCATAAAACAAACATAAATATATATTGAAAACAAATTGTCTATGGTAAATGAAGGCGTGATGTTTTTAAAACATCACGAATTCACTCTAATTTAAACTGAACGACTCAAACAGTTCCTGAATCAGTTATTATTTCAATTATTGGCATAACTTTCTTATAATACCAATCAGCATGTATTATACTGACTTCCATTTATAAGATCCATCTGGGTTCATGATGTGTTCCTGTCGTATGATTGGGATGGGCTCAGTCGTGTAAAGCTGCTGCTGCTGCTGTTGTTTTTGTTGATAAAAAATTGGTTGTATGCTGCTGACATCCGCAGCTACAGCTGTAGCAGCTAATATCAATATAATCTGAAAATGTTAATTGTAATTACCATTAATTAAAAACTACTTGTGTTAAAGTTATTAAAATTACTATACTAAAATAATCTTAGTAATATTATTATTATATAATCTGGTTTTACGAAGTGAACTAAGAAAGGAAGATAAAAATGAAGTGTTTCGGTTTTTTATCGAGGAATACTCGACAAGTTTCGAGAAGACTACGGCTCTCATCATCATGGAACAGACACATCCCAACGTCATTAGCAACGTGATTTAATCGGTTCCGTATTAGATATATAACACAAGTGAAACAAGATTGCAATATTTTTAACTTATATTTTACTAAGTTGTTTTTGTTTTTATCCAAAAAATAAAATAATTGTTTTTTTTTTCAAATACAAAATTATGTTTGTAATGTAACGAATTGATTTATTTTAAAAACTTACAAAATGTTTCATGTTGAGTCCAGTAAAGATGCAAGTTGAACTTACAAAAAACAAAGTGAGGAATGATGCCCTGTAGATTAACCCCACGTATTTATACGATTTTTTTGTTGCATTACGCACCGGCACAGATTCAAAGTTCATATTTTATGACAGTTCTTGACAAAGGATAAGTACTGCAAGACGTCCCTTATTATGCGGCTACGTGTAGAAACGCACCACTGTCATTAAAATATATGATCGTAAAATACCTACTCTTGACTATGACACTACGTATACTTATACTATATATACTATATGTATACTTTAGTCAAAAAGTTGTTAAAATTTCTATTGATACGAACCGTAACATTTACTAGGACAGTACGGAAGAAACGATTGTTTGAAACGATACTTTTTGTATTATAATATTGCCTTTATAAAAAGGAATCAAACCGTATTTTTGGCTATTTTAAGGTATCTAGTATTGTATAAATATTATAATGACGATATCATTAAGATATCAGACATGAGAAAAACAAAGTAGGATTTCTTATAATTTATTAATAGTCTTGATAGTACACAATGTACAAAGCAATTTTCGTTTAAGGAAACAAAATCATGGATATTTGTTAAAAATATTGTTGGCATAATTTCTCTTTCGTTTATTTCAACTCAGTTAAAGTTGGATCCCCATAACAATTTGCATCACGTCTTGATCATATCAAATTACCTGCGAAATGTTTGTAATAATACACCAGACGCGGTATTTTAAAATTATTACTAAAAATGTGTACGTTATGTTTCAGTGCCTTAATAAAAACACTGTACGTCATAACAAAACGAAAAAAACCTCATCCATTATTTATTAAATTTCAAATTATTTAAAAATATAAATAATTTACACAAAATATAGATAATCTCTCTAAAAATATCAAGAATAAAAAGGACACGTTATAAAACAGATAAAACAATTTTTATCAGAATACATACCATTCTTAATTTAAATAAGCAAAGAGACAAAATAAAAAATAAACATAGCATGGAAGTAAAAACCTTCTAATACATCCAACCGCATGTTTGCTAAAATGTCAAAGGTCATCTATTTTGTTTTATTAAGAAACAGCATAAAAAGGTCTTGGCTATCGAAAAATAAAAAACATCGTTTATCAGCTTCGATTTAAAATATAAATACTTGTACCGCCGCGTGTCCTTATAGTGTTTTATTACTCATATCTCTTTCTTTTTTTTTTAAATGTTTATATTTGAAGATCTCGGATATGACAACGAAGCGTGTAGATTATGAAAGAGATTTTTTCGAATTTAGCCTTAACTCGTAGGTGCATCAGTGCAGGCATCTGTGAAAACCTGTTACAAGAATGTATGACACACTTCAACAAGGTTTTTTAAAACAAAAATTTATTGATCTTGCTTCATCGAGCCGTCATACATAATAATAAAATATTACCCTTTAACGGGTATTCACTTTTAACTTGATACGATAAAAAAATCTATACCAATAATTGGTATCAAATTAAATAAACGAAAAATGTTCGACAATGACTCGCCTTTATATACGGCATTATATATTGCAATCACGTTACATATACTTTATGTTAAAAAATAATCTTGTGAAGAAAATCTAATATTATTATCAATACGAAGTATATTTGGAAATCGACCACCGACGTGGTGAGTGGTCCACTCCACCCAAAACATTTCTAATGTAAAACATTTGTAATGAAGCACCTTAGATCTTGTGGATTAAAGAATGGCTTACATCCCCAAGATTTGGGTTGTTTCAAAGGATCAATAAAGATCAGGTTGAAGCCCACGTGAGACCACAGAATCTTCTACATACGAAATCAGTATAATCAAATCTGTATACGAAAACAGCGTCGGAGTTTTTAAAGACTATCAATATATTGTTTGTCCTACACGCATAGGAAAAATAAACACTCTACCTAATGTAATATTTTACATATACCGAAAGATCGACCATGTAATTTAAACCATTTTTTTTTTGTTGTAAAAGTATTTCTAGAATTTAGTAAAAAACTATTCAAATTTCCAATATAGATGCATGCACATGTATGTGTGCACACAGACACACCAAAACATGACTGTTTCAATAATCACTTCCAATCAATTGTATATAAGGAAAATATAAAAGCTATTATTATAAATATATAATTCCAATGCGTTCGTTATATTCTTAATTCTCAATTATTTATACAAACAACAAATAAAAATACTCCAAAGAAGGTAAGCAATTTTGTAACTTCGCTGTAATTTTGTGACATGGCAAAATAAAGACGCAATTAGTGAGAAAAGAAAACATTATTTAACACTTTTTACTTATATATTTTATAATACTTTCATTTTCAATAAAGGACAATTGCTAATTTCCAACTGAAATTAAGAAAACAAAATAAATAAAATTTTAATTCTTCGCTTATACTTTTTCCCTCTTATCTTCGTCCTTAACGGGATTATTATTCAATTCAACTCTGTACGGGTTAAAGATATTATGCCGTTGCTCATAAGGGTATCTGGGATCATATGGCTTGAATGTGTTGTATTGTCCAATAACACGGTTGCGGTTATAAGGGTCGTACAAGTTAAAGCGAGGGTCGTAAATTTGGGATCCCTTCACTCCGTCAAGCAATGGCGCCGGTAAAACACCCCTTCCATCAGATGATATATGGATGCCAGCAGGTCTAAACCCTAAAAATAGCATGGTTATAAATTTCTAATCTGAATTTAATGGTATCTTTTTATCTCATGACTTTTTCTGTCTGAAATTTTTCTGTGGTCCAGGGTATAAATCCAGGGTCGGGATTATAAAAGTTTTTTTAGATTTCTGTCAAGAATTTTTTAGCATAATAGATTGCCTCGAAAAACTCGTAAAGCCTTCGGTGCTGCACCGGAATTCTCGTATATATTGTGTGTGTGGCGCACTATAATGTGGCTGGCACACTTAGTCTTCGTTGGATTTGGCCACCGTGGCCGGTATCGGTCATGTGAACATTATTTTATAGCTTTCGTTATATAGCAGTTTTTACTTAATAGATAATCCTTGAAAGAGTAGTATTAACAAATATCATATTGTGTCTGTATGCGTGTGCGTTTGTATGTGCGCGTAAGTATGCGTGTGCGTTTGTTTAATATTTAGTACAAAAATGATCTTACCATTTTCATCGGCAATATAGCTAACTTGAATAGGCGTGCCTTCAGGAGATACGTAGGCGAAACTGCCTTCCTTAACCTGATGATTGATTATTTTATTTAAATAAAAAATAAACCCGATGACAATGTTGTCTCACGTTGTTACGGTATTTGAAAAAATTACACTACTTACAATATAATAATTCGAAGCTTCGAGGTTTAGGCAACGAAATTAAGAACTTATTCTCTTACAATCAGTCGATAAACGCTTAAAAAAGACTTTACTTAGTGGACAGCTATAACCCCAATATGATATGAAGATAATCACTGCAAATTAAGTTTCAAATTGTCGGTATGACTAAAACTTTTAAGCGACATAAATTCGTTTTCAAACTATTGAAATATTTTTTTTATTATTTTAAATAATAAAAATTATTTATTATATACATTATTTCCAAAAACTTTGTTATATTTTGGTTTTTCTATAAATTCGGCTTTGGATGTGATTAGTAAACAACGCTGTATCTTCTTTTTTCGAATGTCAAATCAATGATAACAGAAAGACTCATGGTCACCCGAACTAGGGTTTCATTCAAAAAAAAAAATAAGAAAATAATAATTAATTTAAGATAGTCATGACCATATGTTATTGGACAACCTAATTAAGACATTTTTATTTAATTGTAAAATTTAAGATAAAAATATTTTCATCAGATAATTTCAGATTGCCTTTCAACATGACACGCAATTCGTTTCGTTGAATAGTCTTTTACCAATACAACATTTATTATCGTATTAATTTTGTGAATACTAGCCTGAGTTCCTTGAGGAGCACCCGTATTGTCAATGAAGGCGTCCTTCAAAAATCCGTTCTCTTGAGCTTTTATACCGTTGCCCGTTGAATAACTGAAATCATAATTTAAAAAATATTTTTTGGTTTTTTATATTACTTTAAAATAAATTACTTTTACACTTACGCATTTTTTTCTCAACTACCGGTATTTTAAATAAAGACCAACTAAGTAAGCAAACCTTCATTTTTAGACAAAACAAGACAAAAAAATGGCGTCAGTTTTAGTGACGGGAAAGTAATGTCAAAATATTTATGGAAAATTTAATTAATTATCTTTAAATTAATACTAAGAATGAAGATGCGATAGCTAACATACAAACAAAAAAACCGGCGGAACCCGAGACTTTAATTAAGGAGGTAACGTTATCTACATTTTTCAACTTTTAAAATTATATCTAATACCAATAATAAGAATGAAATTAACTTTTTGAATTGCAATTGAAATGATTTTCCATCATTCTAATGGAACTTGTTCCAGCTCCTGTATTTTATTACTGAAATTTAATGCTATTAGGTACCAGGCCCCAAAAATGCTTCGTATAATTTAAATGCATTTGATCTCTGTAATTGCCTAATACATATTCACATGTTCGACAATAAAGAAGTTTATTTCAGAAAATTTTATACAGCACTTACCGTCTTTAATAAAAACCTTTAAAAAAAAACTTAATTAAAAAGAACAATCGTCTCAGTTTTATCTAGTTTTTTGTGAGTTGTACAAAAAACTATATGTATGTATCTAACATAATTTTAAATATAAAAACAACCTAAATTTGTTTATATTCGAATACGTTTTTAACATAATACGTGTAACTAAAGTAAATTATTGTTTTATGTTTCTTTTTCTTAATACATATATTGTTTGTACCAACGGATGAATTTAATCACAAAACAAGTTTTATTAAACGACAAAAATAAAATAATTTCTATACTGCTTGGACCTGCTTTTAATGGACTGCTTTAATTATTATTGTTCACAATAACAAAGTCGTGCGCATACTATTATGTATAATACAAAATTAAAACTCTGAATATATTTGTTTTTCTATGTGGTTTTTTTTTTTTAATTTATAACTACCGAACCGAACAACTTTGACTACAATTCCTTTGTATATTTTGTCAAATTTATTCACAAATATAAGCATATACATACCTAAATGAATAGCTTC
The DNA here is from genome assembly GCA_905147175.2 of Nymphalis urticae. NCBI lineage: Eukaryota > Metazoa > Arthropoda > Insecta > Lepidoptera > Nymphalidae > Nymphalis > Nymphalis urticae. The sequence continues at coordinate 7,205,992 of LR989987.1, read as the reverse complement.
CATCAATTCCTTGATTGCTAGAGTAACTCAAAATAGGAACTCGAGTCTTTTCAAAGTTATAATTAGGGTTGTATCCAGCTGCAACTGGATTGCGATTAGCAAAATACGGATTAAAAGGCGCAGATACTCCTGGCGCATATGGTTCCTCTCCACGAACTTTACATATTACAAAAACTAGTCCCCAAATACCAACAAAGAGATTCATCTGAAAGAAGTTACAGAAATAACAAAATTTAGTTCAGCGCAGCGTAAATAAATTACTTAATATCGATCAATATTAGTAATAAGAACCAATGATAATAAACAGTAGTACTAATTTAATCATTCACGTCTAGTTTCTGAAGCAAATAACTAATTAAATATATATCTGCAGAACTAACAAAATCAACACTAATTCTATAATTACTACTAAAATATGAAGTACAAATTTATTTACCTTACTATATTATTAGACTAACTGCACTTATTGTAATCACTTTGATACTGTTAGCGTGGGATCTGAATAAACCATTTATAGGCAGGGTTGCTCAGTAATTAATATTTTTTGTTATGCCATCACTCCTCAAACATGAGGTTTACACACGCCCCTGTTATCCACCTATTGTAGTTTACCGCATTATACTCGAATTAACCAACGATCACAGCAAAAAGAGAACATTTCGATGTTTTAACTAGTAAACTTCAATAACGTAAGTACGTGCTTCACGTAATCCAACTAAATAAAGTATATACTACGGAAAATTCGACAATTAACAAATTTAAATCAGGCAACTTAATTACAAATTTATGCCAACTATTTTTGCATGTTACAAAAAAATGTATGAAGACGTTTTTTGTAATGAAAAAACTGCTAAATAAATATACATAAAACTAAAACAGACCAGAAGGTGCAGCTCGTTTCGGGGAAAACTTATGTAAGAATATTATATAATTTAAGATGCTGCGCTTCTTCTCGCGCTTAAAAAAATATTGACGTTATAAACCTGAATTCCTAATTCTTAGATTTATTAATTAGAAAAGCGTGAGAGTAAATCAATAATTGTGGTGTAGATATAAAGCGTCAATGTCGTATTACAAGAAGGTCTCCGGTATGAATGCAAATAGCGAATAAGGCAGAAAAAAGAATAGAATATCGGAATGTGAGTAATGACATTTCTAACTTAACCGAAAATCCTAAATAAATGGGATAGTTGCAAGTATTTTTACTTTTTCTTATTATTTTAATAAAATTTAATAAGTCGCATGAAATCTTGAAGGCTTATGAGCAGGCGGTGGTATTGAGATTGAAGTAATTGGGTCATTATGTCATTTCCGTTTGGGCATATAAATTAGTTAAATTTTTTATACCTCCATATCAGATTGCATCAAAATGGATTAACAAATGTTGCTTTAGACTTTCTTCGACAATAAAGATTTAAAAAAATATATTGATTATTTTACATACAATTATTGGTAAAACAAAAACTATATTAGAGATAAACGGGAAGCATTCATAATTATCTTTAAAGAAGGTCAAAACAATTCATTAACTTTCGAACAATAATGATAATAATCTAATTGTCAATTAACATCCAAAATCTAGTTGCTCTTATTTACACGCGTCTAATTTCCATTTTTAATTAAATCATATTACTTGTTTCGTAATTGTTTTTTTATAGTTTTTAAGACAATATGTTGCTTGGGCTGTAGATATACCTCTATTGGCTACAATTTAGTTGTAGAAAAATGTATATCATGTAGCTTAAAATCAGTTCAACGTATGCGTTTTTAAACTACTGTCAGAACAGACGAATTGAATACAAAACAGTGAAGTCATGGAAGAATCGTGAATACCAAATAACGACGGAATGATACGAGGAGAGCAATTGGTATTTCCGTAAACCTAAGTTCACAATACGATACTATGGTATACATTTAATTAAAAATACTGTCACACTGTAGAAATACATTTGGTTTTGATGATTATTTTTTTATGTTTATCTAGCTTAAAATAATGTGACGTACCTTTGGATATTCCACTGATGTTCTGCTTCCACCGTCTTTGATTTTGCTTTGGGGAAAGATTTACAGCTTAATAGGAATACATTAAGTTGGCGATGTTAAATGATAATCTGATAATAAAACATCTGTTACGAGGCACATACTTCAATTTGATTTTTTCCGCATGTATGTACATCAAGTATAAATAATCGGACATAAGCGCCCATATGATATCCCAAGGCATAGTAGGATAGTATGAATTTTTTTCGCGATGTTTGATCACGATAGGAATTGTAAGTACAAAATTTGAGCTTACCCGAATTTAAACTTCTTTTTTTTCGAATAAATCATCGATTAAGATTCATACGAACATTTTGTGGGTCATATTTTATCAGCCCTTAACGTAACATTAACTTTTGAAGCAACAGTTGCCTAGATGTTACCAGATAAAAAAACTTCTCTAAAAATTAGAAAGTTGTTGAAGCTTAGCGTCATTTTTATTATTTAGTATAAATTTCTTATAAGATACATTACTATTATTTAATAAATAGTTTCCACATCCCCCAAAAACTTCCCACGTTAGTATTAGATAAATTTCAATTATTCCACAACTTTCATTTGACCCAAGATTTGAGATAAAAAATGTTTTTAAAAACAATAAATGGTAGTTAGTTCACATACCAATTATTTTTGATTCTGTAACGATAATACTAATTAAAAATAAAAATGTTCGTTCGGCAATTTTAAAAGATACAGCTCAAGGTTTAAAACAATTAAATACAAAAATTTTATCAATATTATCATCTCTTAATTTACTTGTATTGACAAAAGATATAAAAATATAATTAATTTGTAGAATAAATTAAAGTTTTGATTCGTTCTTGAAATAATGATTACTTCATTCTTGTGCGAATTGGTTTCCAAATAATATCAAGATTGTCAATAGGTATATTGACAATAGGAACAAACCGTTTATTTTATTTTTTATGCTGTTTACAGAAGAGAAAAAAAACTGGAATGGCAACTGGAAGCCACCATGCCAAATTGGAACTGTCGCTCGCGTCCAGAATTTCTCTTAAGAATCTTTAAAGATGGCATCGATTTTATAAGTAAGGCCAGGAAATTTAACTATTTAAATCATCATATTCAGCCCACACTAATCCACTGCTGGACATAGGCCTCCTCACAGGCACGCCAATTCTAGGCATATCTATAAATATTATAGGGAAATTGTAAACAAGCATGTTTAACACACATAAGTGGTCGATAAAAACAACTTAATATATCATTGCATCCTTTAAATACTAATAACCAACGATATTAACCCAACGATGTTATCCCAACATGTTTTTATTAGTATATCAAAATAACACTGTCAAAACATCAAAATTGATTAATTTGGACAAATTTATAGATATCTATTATATCTATTGCAATATTGTTCTTTGGTCCAGTGGCTAGATGTAAGTAAGATCGCAGACTCGGAGGTCCTGCGTTCAATTCCCAGGTTGGGCCAGTAAAAAGTTATTGTGATTTTCTGTGCACTATAATATGTCCTGCGCAGTTGTCTAATATCTCTATTAGCCGCTGTGGCCGAAATCGGTCTGGAGGACATTATTATTGTACTATTGACAAAAAAAAAGTAAAAGTATACCGATCTTCTAAAATTAATTAAACCTGTTCCAATACATCAACTTCTTATTTGTAAAGCATTATCTTGGCTCTTAATATAATGCGAGTCTCACTGATTACCCACAATACATAACATGTAATTTCCTTTAAAGAAAACTAATATAAAATTTTCATATTCTAGATTTGTATTTTTCGCTTTTCTAAACTCGTAACATGTTTTATTATTACCTACCTATACTAGGGTATATCATCACTTTCTATGGATTTTATACAGTTGTTTTCAATTACTCCTATCGTTTACAATTACCCCAGTACTATTACAGGGCAATTGTAAACAGCCTCTTCCCGGGTATCGGTTCAACATTCGTGTTAATTCGTAAGAATTACGAATCAAATTACACACATCAAATTACAAATATGCAATTGATTATTTACAAAACATTCCCTCGCTCCGCCTATCTCTGCTATGATGGATACTAGGCATAACTATTATATAATTATAATCATAGAAACATTAAAATATTATTAATTTCACAATACTTTTAGTAGCCAGATAATAAATCCTATTGAAATTATCAACATTATTGTTTCATATGAATGAAAATAAATTTATCTTAATTAGCTTTAAATACTTAATAACCTGTCAGAGCGTCACGGTAACATGCGCAAGCGATCCCGTGGCGCTCCTCTTTAAGTCGGAAAGGGTACCTCTGGTTTTTTAGTGAGTATTTCGATGTTAGGAGCGAACTCGGCGCCTCGGACATCGGAGAGCCCACCCAACATACCCACCCACTGTTCCCGTGAGGGAAAGGCGTTATGCGTTTTTCCAGGGGGAAAAAATACTTACTAATTTAGACATTTGACATTTAGTTTAATGATTATGGACATAGAATACGAACATAATACGAGATGATTAGACCTAAACTATTTAAGGACACAATCAATGGTATATAATGTTACCCACGTAATATTTTTTTTAAATAATATTTGTTAATGGTCCCAAAAGTTTTTAAGTCTTCAAACTCGAAACTATATCTATACAAATAAATAAAATTGAAGTATATGTCTTTGATTTCAAAGTAACTGCCTCTTTTTAAGGTATAATGGCTATTTGTGAATTACCGAAACCAGAAAAAACATTTTTTTTTAATTTTTGTATCTGTTTTTTTGTACAGGATAATCTTCAATACGGCTAAAAATCACAAATGCAAATATTCTTAGTTTCAGCAAAATCGGTTTGTTCTATCAAAAGTTACAGAACTTTAAAATTAATGTGCATTTTTGTTGTCTACTTTTTTAAGCTTATCGATTAAAATAGGCATTCAGTCACATTCAACGCTTCACCCAAATTAGATGTGTAATCGGCCCATAAAAACTCGGCCGTACAATAAAACAACCTGTATTTTATTAAGATAATATTAAGTGTTTCTTTGCCCTGTATATATGATTTTGCCATTTAATAAATAATGCTAAACGCATTATTGGAATTTCATAGAATATTATTTTCATTATGTAGAATTATATATATTTATTGCTTCGCCATAGTTTAAACTACGTAGATTCTCCGTTGAAAAAAGCGAAAGCTCCAAGATACGAAAAGTCGAAATAAATCGTAATGCATATTTCATAGGCTATTATAATATTATATTATATTTTTTCCGAATTCCAAATCGAGCATTAATCAAATGAATAATCTTTTACTTTAAAATATTTATTCCCAAGTTATACAAACAAAATAAAACCAATGTTTTTTAAATATATTATACGATATAAAATTGATGCACTATTAACAATAAATTGGATGTTACAAAATATTTGTCTATAAAATTATGTAGATATTGCCTTTATGAGTACTAAAATAATTTTTTGTTTATTCTAAAACTATAGAATAAATTAGAGAGAATATTAAATTGTAATTCCAACGTGAAATGGAGTCACCATTTCACCAATGAAATAAAAATAAAACAAAAATAGCACAAATTATCGATCATATCAAAATGTACATACTTACCTTTTCCATTCATTCATACCAATATTCTTAGTAAAATCCTAATCAAAGACAAAAATATTTTCTATACGAGTAAAATAATAAGTAAATTCTTGTAGCCTTTAACCATTAAATCATTTAATGTAGGTAGTAGTCATTTCGAATAATCGCCTACTAATTTTATTTTTTATGTTTAAAGTTAACAGTTTAATTTCATTTAAATACATTTTATTAAATTAATAAAAGTTATTTTTAATCTCTTATTCGTTCATAATAATCGCACGCAGACGCAACTCAATGCACGTACAGCAGTTGTTTTGTGATACGAGTAACTGTGAAATAAATGACACCTGCATTTATAAAAATAAAAAATAAGCTACGTCCAAATAGTATTCAAATTAAAATAAAGAAGTATTGATGTAATCTTCACATTCTTGAGAAACTACCAAGTTCACACTTTGATTACTTAGTTTGTGATAATATTATTCTAAATCAAATATTTTTTAAATCATATATTTACAGGATATAGACGTGACATGACGTACCACTAAAGCCTAACAGGAAACATAGTGTACAACATAATAATGAGTTCAGAGTGCTGATGAAGCCTCTCGGGGATGTTTGCGGAGGCGCATACTGATTGTTTTCACGCCATCATTAGAAAGCGTTGCGCTTCGCTTTTAAAGCGCTTACGTCGCAGAAACAACAGCATTCTGAACACACCGGTAAACAGGCGGGACTCTCCGATGGTTTGACACTGCCAATTATAAAATAGCAATGACCTAGCAGAGAATTGTATTTCACGTATAACCAGCTAAATATGCTTTAGTTTACTAACACCTATTTACTTTTACATTAATGACTCTCCCGTCTCAAGTAAGCATATCTAATATCCGGTTATGAGCTAATCAAAGAAACGATTAGTTTTGCTTGGGGTCAGTAAAATTTGATGGATTTGGATGTTTCAAAGTCGCATGTAGGTATCTACTCTCTAATTCAAGGACAGTAAGACGAAAGCGATTCAGCTGCGCAATGGGATGAAATAGGTCTTCCAGACGCTAGATTGAACTGAATATTGAGTCAATGTAAACTTCAAGTAAAACAATCACCTTCGATTTGCCAAAGGTACCGTCATCTTTGTAGAGTAGCTGGAATAACGTACCAAAATTGTGCACGGGGTTTTTTTAAAAACAAAAGTTTTCACCCAATACGCCTTACCTGCCATACTGCGCCAAAACGTGGACACTAACTGCGGGACTAGTCCACAAATTCAAGGTTACTCAGCATGCTATGTACGAGCTATGCTCAGTGTATCTTTGAATAACAAAGTAGGGAACGAGATTATCCACATCATCACACGTGACACTAGTTTTTAACAATAGTCTTAAAAAAAAGTGTTATTGTAAGTGTGTGTGTGTATTGTAAGTAGTGACAACGCACCGCAACAACACTAATACGCGGTATGTAAATACTATTAAGTCAGGACAAATATATTTTATTTAAAAAATAAATGTTATGAGGTTTTCCTTCCAACTTCACGATTGGGGGATAGAATAGAAGTAATGTGTTAACGTAGTCTCCGTTTATCTATACTTTAATCACTTCTCTCCGCCTATCTCTATTATAGTTTAATACGTAACGTTTAATAAATAAATTTATCTTAATTCATTGCGAATTAAGATAGATTTATTTATTAAACGTTTTAACTACTTGCTAAAAAAAATTAGACATTTGACATTTAGCTTAACTATTATGGACACAGAATACCAACATATCTACAAACGGCAAACGGATAAATCTGCTTTGAATACAAGATGATTAGACGTTGTCTGAACTCTTTAAGGTCACGAGTAATGGTATACAATTTTACGTAGTTACGTAATATTATGTTTACTTAGTATTGCTCAATAGTCCCAAAAGTCTATGAATATTGCTTTAATAGTCGAACAAAAGTAAATAATAAGACCACCCAAATTTACATAAAAGACATCGCAAACAATATCATCGCAGATTATGTGCTCTTATCAAGGAGGGCAGAAATTTTATTTTAAAATGTATATAGACACATTATTCGTAATAAGTTTAAAGTGACGAAATATTTATTTATAAAATTATGTAGATCTTCCCTTTATGACTATTAAAAACAGTTTTTAATTTGATCTCACACTATACAATAAATGTAAAAGTATATTAATTATCCCAATTCTATTATGAAATGGTCACTCAATAAAATATACAAGTTAAAAAGTCAGTAAGATTTATTCGCTTTAAGAATACCACAAGTTAACGATCACAACAAAATGTACAAATATATGGCACTGAGATTACTCATTTTTTTACTCATTTACGATTAACTGACTAAATAAAATAATTATTTAATCGATTTTCTTTTTAAAGTTAATTTCCATGGTGGTTGTTATTTATCTCCTGGATGCAGGCACCTTAGGAATTGAGTCTCCTTCAGCGTGGAAGCCGGTTTCATCAGCGTAGTAGGTGATGGTTTCTAATTTGCCTTGGTCATCGGTGTAGGAGTAGGATCCACGGACTACCACGACTTTGTGTGGTTTGTTCTCTTCGTCTAAAGCTTCTTTAATTTCACCGTTTTCTTGAAGGTTTATGCCATTTTCGGTTTCATAGCTGTAATATTTAAAAAAACATGTTTAGAAATAATAATAACAAACTATTTTTTTTATAAATTAAAACAGGTGATTGTACTTAAAGACTAGAATATTTTATTAGACTTAAAGTATTCATAAATATTCTAAAATCAATATACCTGTAGACGTAACTGCCATCGGGGTTTTGGTCAAATTCACTGCGAACGATTTTGGGCTGTACGGTCTCCTTCTCAACAGGTGCGGCGGCAATGACGGCCACGATAGCGAGGGCAACAATGATCTACAATAGTTATAAACAACATTATATAAGTATAATGAGAAAAAAATGTTATATATAAATGTTTATTTTAATATAAATCATGAAGCAAAATATTACATTAAAAATTAAATTTCAAAATAGGTTGACCCATTCTGAAATTAACGACCTACCATTTTCATTTTGTTAGATTCTTGCTTAGGTTTGATTTCGTCAAAAGCAAAGTTGTAACTGATGCTCTAATGTTCAGAATTTTACCTTTTATACATTTGCCTCGGCTGCGCTCAAATATAACGTAATGTCAAATGGTGTTGTAAAAATTGTGATATTTTTTTCACAGAAAACATCTTTAGGTAAAGAAATTTTTGTTTTCCTTATATTACTTGAATGGTGCATAACTTATAAAGAACTTTGAACTATAATGGTTGAATATAATGTGAAAGGTATTTTTATTTTTCTGTTATTGCATGATATAATAACATTGTATAGATCTCTACTAACTAGTTATTCTATAGGTAACGAAATAGTAGTAGCTGAGTGAATCAATTTAGTGTGCTAGAAAAAAGTCGCACACTATATCTTTCATTCCATAGCTGACATTAAAAAAATAAGGAATGTTATACCTATATCAACAACTTAAGAACTAAGAACTCTATATTAAACGTTCGGTTCGGGCGACCCGGGGCTTTGGGATCTGGAGGACGCTGGGGTCTACTTTACTTAACCATTTAGTTTCAATACCTATGTAACATTCTGCACTGCAAAAAAAGTTAACGTGCAATTTTAAATCTGATATTCTGATAGAGTTAGGTATATCCCAACTTTATTAAATGTTTCGTGACTATCTGACAAACAAGTAAAGTCTGGTCAAAACAGGCAAAAAAGTGGTAAGCTTATAATAATTTGTAGAGATAAAAATTGGTAGATAAATTCTTAGGTATACTACAAATGAAATATCAAAAATACCAACCGAACGTCAGTCTACTAAAAAAATTCAAGGTGAAAGGTCAAAAGTATCGGGTTTTCGCAATTTGATCAATAGGTGATTAATAATGTCCGCCATTTGTCGTATCGTCCGCCATATCTCATGTTATACCAAAGATTTATATCTAAGACGGTTGTGCTTAATTTATCAGTTTTAGTCTATCTTGTTGGTGCTTACTATTATGGCGCTCCTGAACGATTTCAGCGTTCGTAGAACTAATGCAACGGACGCATCGCGTCTCTTGTCGTTTTATAATAGTTGTAAAATGAATGAAAGCTGTATTTACAATAATAAGAAATAAGCTTCATGCAAATTAAGATTAAAGAATTAAAATTAAAATCAAGAAATATTGATGCAATACTTCGCGATTGATCACTACGTATTTGCTTTTATAAGAATAAATGAAAAATAAATTGCGCAGTTATAGCTAACGTTTAGCTATATTTTCATATTATATTTCAAATATTTATTAATTATTCAAATATATTTATGTCAATAATTATAACACGTACATACATCAGAAAATAGGATTAGTATCACAATTCAAAATTCGATCCACTATTTATCCTATCTTTAGATATAAATTTATACAATAATATCGAAATGATAAAAAGAAAAATACATACAATGATAATTTATAAAATTATGTGAAATATGTATTGTTTTAGGTAGGATTATATAGTTGCAAACCTTATGGCGTCCTCGTCTTAAGCAACATCATAAATCCAAATTTTCTTAAATCTTAGCCCATTGTTATTGCGGACTCAGAAATTTTCCACTACCGATATGATATATATGGCGATCTATCTATTTTAAAGCTACAATAACAGTAATAGCAACAGCCTGTTACTTGCTGGGCTAAGGCCATAGTCTTTTGAGGAGAAGGTTTGAAGCTTATTCCACCAAGCTGCTCCAATGCGGATTGGTAGAATACACATGTGGCAGAATTTCAACGAAATTAGACACATGCAGGTTTCCTCACGATGTTTTCCTTCACCGTCAAGCACAAGATGAATTATAAACACAAATTAAGCACATGAAATTTCAGTGGTGCTTGTCCGGGTTTGAACCAACGATCATCGGTTAAGATTTACGCGTTCTAACCACTTGGTCATCTCGTCTTCATTTTATAGCTAGAAGATTTTATTCAAAAATAAGTTATATTATTTATTGATTAGAGTCCGCCTGCCCAATGGTTACTCGTCTGCCCAATAGTGACGTTTGGTACGCACCCTTGTCAAACGTTAACGATATATTTTTACTTATTTAAACGATTTACAATAATTTCACTAAATCTGTAAATATCAAATTATATTGAGAATTTAACATGCAAACTGCTTAGATCTCATATAATATTAAAAATATTTGAATTTGATTTTATGTTGGTTGAATGGTTATTTTATAAAAAACAACTAACTAAAAATGCTAATTTTAAGTCTCGAAGTAACAGGACGTCCCGTGACTTTGTTTCTAGGATATTTCGAGTCCCGATACTTCCAAAATTTCGAGACATCCTAAACTCCAAGCCAACAAATAAAAAATATGAAGTAGCTCTAAGCCCGTTAAAGGCGAATTTATATATAAAATCTATGCAAACAATATTCAAAACATTTTGAATGCTAAAATTAAATAATTGTTAATGTATGTATTGTAATCTTTAAATTGCATATAAATTGCCTTATAAAATTATCATGTACATAAGGATCTAACAAGTTTTCACTTTGATTGCTTTTAGGGCAATATTATTCTGAATCAAATATATTTAAAATCATAATTTTCAGTACTAAAGTTAAATAGGAACCTTTCATTCTTTTGAATATCAACTAAGGCAGAACTTATACGATATTATAATAAATAGTAAAGTCCTCCGGACCGATTTCGGCCACGGCGGCCAATTTTAAGAGAGATTAGTCAACTGCGCGGGACATATTATAGTGCACATATGCGTGAGCAAACACATGTGCACTTTTTATTCCAATACTCTCAAAATCCGATGAGACGGCAATCCGATATGACCGGAAAGAGTTCAGGCGCAGGACCGCGTTATATTTAGCCACTTGACCAACGAGGCAGTCATATTATAGACTTCTTAAGTAAGAATACCTAATTTCCAGTTACTATATTCAAAAAATAATCGTTTTGTTGATGAATTGTCGTCTTGACATATTTGAGGATCGTCCCCATAAAAAGTTTCTAAGTTAACATGTCTGTGACATAAAAAAAAACTTTTTAACTTAACGGCTTGTTACTTGTAACTTTAACTAAATAAATTAAAACGACCGGTTACTCATATACAATAACGATTCGTTAAATATAGGTATTAAGCATAAGCTGCTGGAATAACTTTATCAAACATAATAGTTTCATCTTAGCATAATTAGATATGTGCTATTTAAATGCTGCCCTTGCAATCTATTGATTCTGTTAGCAAAACATATGTATATGACTGTGCTTGACTCCATGCAGTCTTCATTGTCATTTATTTATTTGTCTATATTTTTTAATAATACTTAAAATGTTAATGTGGCAATTTTTTTTCTTATTGCGAGAACTTAGTTTTCATTATCCCTGTAACATAAATATTTGAATGAAGTAATATATTCCATGTCACTAGTTAAAAAACAGTAGATAACTAGAACAGTCAAATAAATTACAGTCGGCTTAATAAACCAATTTGACTCTTATTGAAATATCTATAAATAGTCTATGTAAGACGAATATAAATAAAAAATTTACACATTATATCACGTGCTAAAATAAATTCCCGATGACGCTACCTTATGATTACGCCAGACGGTCAACAAACAGACAATCTACAAACAAAGACCGGTTCTGCTATATTTTTCTAAAATGTACATTAAATTATTCATATTACATAAGCGTTTTATTTAGCAAAGTACCTCTGACCTAACTATTTGTTTGATGTTATTTCAAATAATAAGTTTATACCAGCTTTAACTGGATAACAATATAATAAAAAAACTCCTAATGTAATAAAACTTAAATTAATTGCAATGTAATATCATGAATCAATATATATTTTTGCGTATAACAATTTCCAGACAATTAAAATGAATACCGTTTTGCGAATCATCATGAGTACAGATAATATAGCATATTAAACAATTATCGAAATAGGAACTTAAATAAAATATACTGAATACTTAATCAATGGACTTTATTTGCTGTACAAAACATGGTAACGTAACAAAAAATAAAAACGTACAAAATATGGCAGTAAGCATCAAATTATAGAGAGAAGCGAAAGAGCTTTATGGCGGATGCTGCACCACAACACTCAAAGTGTCATTCTACATTTAAGATGACATTTCTGTATAATTGACTAAGAATTATTATAGTTAATCAATTATACACGGCAAGTCTTAGTGTCAACGAAGTTATTAATTGTTTATCTCCTGGATGGGGTTGGCGCCTTGGGGACGGAGTCTCCCTCAGCGTGGTAACCGGTCTCGTCAGCGTAGTAGGTTATGAATTCGGGCTTGCCGTTTTCATCGGTGTATGAGAAAGAACCACGGACTACTACAACGGGGTGAACCTTTTTTTCCTCGTCAAAAACTTCCTTTACTTCACCTCGCTCGGAACGTACGATTCCATTTGCGGTTTCGTAACTGAAATGTAATAATTGTTTACTTGAATTTTTACTTTGAATTAATATTATTGTAAATGTATCAAAAACCATATTTTTAATATATTAATACAATGAAAAGTATATTTTTTTTAAATATAATTTTAAAATTAACCCAAATATTTAAATTGTTGAATAGTAATTAATAATAATACATTGTGTAAATGTATAATGATGATCAGTATGGTTAATGTTAAGACTCCGTAACAGCCTGTGAATGTCCCACTGCTGGGCTAAAGGCCTCCTCTCCTCTTTTTGAGGAGAAGGTTTGGTGCTTATTCCACCACGCTGCTCCAATGCGGGTTGGTGGAATACACATGTGGCAGAATTTCAGTGAAATTAGACACATGCAGGTTTCCTCACGATGTTTTTCCTTCACCGTAAAGCCCGAGATGAATTATAATCACAAATTAATTATGTTAAGACTAAATGATGATAATCAATGCTTACTTGAAATTGTAGCCTCGAGAATCCTGTTCAAAAGCTGAGCGAAGAGTCTCAATAGGACCTTGGTCGGCGGGGAAAGCGGTGACAACCACCACGAAGGCGAGGGCGACAATGATCTAGAGGGATGCAGATATTAACTCAAATATAGCTTTAAAAAATCAATTAGAAAAATATCCAATTTTGTTCTTTAACGTACCGATTTCATGGTTGATTAGATAGGTTCGTATACTTGGATTCCAAATGAGCGACTGATGCCTTAATGATCGGAGTTAAATCTTTTATACATTTCTTCGGGCGTTACGTTCGAACGTAATGTCAAACGACAAAAAACCTACTGTTTCGATATGTCAGATTCCCGAATATCATGTTTGATCGTCATCTAACGTGTAAGATATCATGTAACAATGTGTGCAACAGGCACTCACGCAGAATTCGAATGATTTATTCACATCTATTTACATAATAATTTGTCACCAAATTTGAAATATCTACGTTAACGAGTACATGAGTATTAGGCCAAGGTACATGTTCAACTTTGACTTCTATGTTGATATTTTTTAAATGATAGATTTTTAGCTTTGTAAGATCTTTGGCTACGCAATCAATACTTTGACAAACAAGTACCTACGATATGTACAAACTATTAGTATTTAGCAGTAATAGATTCAAGAGATAATATTATTAATACTATTTTTTTAAGATTAGTCTGATTTCGAGTATGCGGGTTCATCAAAATAATAATAATTGAACAAGATCTTACAGAATAATCCTGTTATTTGTGTATTTTTAACATACATTTTCCTAATTTTTTAACTCCTGATTTTTTTTTAACAAAATGAATTAAAAATAATCTTAGTTTTATATAGAATGACATAATCCGTCCTAATTTGTCCGCGCTGTATTATAAAAAGTCAATTGTGGTATTTTGTAATAAAATACAATAATAAAATTTGAACCATTTTACCTGCAGTAAAGGGAGATATAACTCATAAAACTAAGTATTTATATTTACACGCATATATACCTACTTGATATAACCTTTTATTAAGAAACAAAATAATATTAAGGTAATTATTCAGTAGTCGGCCAACAATAACATTTTATTGATACCTTAAATATCTATCAATGCGTAAAAAATAAATAAACCATATATAATCAATTACCAAAAACTATAGTAAATATAAATGATTTATTGATGTTTGTTAGTCAATTTGAACGCTTATTAAAGTTGGCATTCAAAAAGCCAAAATGTTAATATTTCCCACAGTAGGGACTAAGGAAATTAAGAATTTATTACGTTCACAATCTATTGATTAAACCAGTTTATAGAAACTTTAACTTTTTTTATTGCAGTCAACCTATGTTATCTTGACTCTTGTATAATGAAATAAAATGGACAAAATATGATTAAACTTAAACTGCTTTGTTTAATAAAGCGTAACTCTGGACGGACTAAGATTTAAAACTTAGAAGTCATAGTAACTTTTGTGCACCTTAAAAATAACTATCCAGCGATGTATTACATGTCGCTACTGGAGGTGGGACCAAAGTTCATACAAATTCTGGCATCATCCTTTAAAATGGTAAATAGACGTGTTTTTAGTTGCTGAAATCTACTTCTTCAGGTCTGATATGTTTTGTTTTATTTTATTTTATAAAGTATACAAAGGTCAAACTAGCTAGCCATATTGAAAAGTAGCTAAAATAAAATAAAATATAATAATCATTAACAACAATACATATATACCGACTCGCATATTTTAAGATTAAAAGCGTTAGAAAAACTTGTCCCGCAATCAGCATCGTCACTATGTAAGACACAAATAAAAGTGATGTGCTCTTAACCTTTCCAGAGGTCGGGTTCGATCTTTATTTCTTGTCGTGAAATTATAATTCAAGGTCAGCGAGTTTTTTTTGGCAAACTTGTACATATATCAAAGTTTTTGAACTAATCATACAACTTATATGTCTATTGAACAATATCTATGTAAAGTGTACCTAATCTATATTTAAAAGCTATTGACTAATTCCTCCAATCGTTATAGTTACAAATATGATGTCACAAATAAATTATTAATTTATGGACTCCACTGACATTTTTTTACTTTTGCGTTTCAAAGTGAAAGTTAATGCAAAGTTGAAACTATATAAACGTACTTATGGTATTTT
This sequence comes from Nymphalis urticae, assembly GCA_905147175.2. Taxonomy (NCBI): domain Eukaryota; kingdom Metazoa; phylum Arthropoda; class Insecta; order Lepidoptera; family Nymphalidae; genus Nymphalis; species Nymphalis urticae. The sequence continues at coordinate 7,190,272 of LR989987.1, read as the reverse complement.
ATAGTGCAATATACAAATCCAATATACAATAAATAAAACAAGAAAAGATGGCAGTCACATTAATGCTTTTTATATGTCTGTTATTTAAGTTTCTATTTTTATATATCAAATAGTCAAGAGCCAAGAATCAGAATAAATGTTTAAACTTTTGTTAGAATAAATAAAATAATATAGTAATAAGTAGTATCTTGAATCTACTAAAACTTCGGAAATAGAATTCTACAGAAAACATATAAAACCAATTTCATACCACGTCCCTATGACAAAAACATAGAAACATCCTATATGACAATAGATTATAATTCAAATACATTAATGAAGAGTATTTACGTCAGGTTTACTTTTTTGTTAACTTTCGCTATCTATTTCTTTTTTCTATTTTTAATATATCTCAATTTAGGTTACTTCAATTGAAACGTTTGTAAAAATAATACATTATAAATTTAAAACGTCTCATATAAAAATAGATAAGAAATCCTACCCTTCGAATGAAAATCTTAATAACACATATGTAGATAAATTATATATATATATATATTTAATTTTCGCCTTACCTATTTACAAAAGATCGACTGAGACGAAAACGAGTTTAATTTAAATTAATAGATATTATATACCACGGCAATTTGCATGCTTGCTTGAACCCCAAGGACATTGGCTACCTTTTTATATAATTACTAACACCGTCTTTCCTTAACAGCCGTTGAAGGAGACGAAAGCTAATAAGCGTCTCATCACTTTTGATCTCTTCTCAAGGTCATCCACACTGTATCCAGCGTATACTAGTTTTCTCAAATTTTTCTTAGTCGACTTTCGTGCATAATCGAACAATCAGAATTGCTAGACAAGATTTGTCATTTTATAAATAGCTAAGTTAAAATAGGTAATTCAAAAATACTTTAGGAAATATTAACATTGAATTTAATTTTGTTTCAAGGATTTTACGTTTAATCTGTATACAACTAGTATACAATCATAACTATATGTAATCAACAATTTAAACATGCGAATTAATTAGTTACCATTTAATAAGATTAAGATAAACTTTCGTTATAAGTTAGAAAAGTTACAAATATAAACAAGCTACTTTTATAATTAAAAAAAAAAACACATTCTGGAAATTATGTTTTATGATGAGTTTTAAAAAAAATATATTACTGCGGCTTGTGTAAAATTACCGTGTAGTATTTTTTATGAAGTTAACCATTGACCTATACCGTTCAATAAATTATTTATCTAAAAATCAAAAACTTGAGTTGCCATATTTAAAAAATGTTTTGTAATTTGAACTACCTTGACTGTTAAGTATTAACCGTGTAACATATTCGTCTACTTTATACCAATCGAATTTTATGAAAACTTATTCCAATGTTTGTTTAGCTTACGCGCACGGACGTCGTATAAAATGATTTTCCCCTAACGAATAAGGCATGGTCGTTTTTCTAAATTAATTTCTTAAGAATGTATGCGACACCGGCAAGGTTAAGGATAATAGTAGCGAATTACAAGTTTTTGAACAACTCAGACTTTAAAATAGACAAATGATTAAACATATTTGAATAATTCATAAGATAAAATACAAGAAGAAATTAAATATTGAATCGTATTAAAAATGCTTTATTGAATCTCATTTTTTTATTACTAAAAAATAAAAATAAATAAGAATCATGAACATGCGATATTAAGCTAAATAAATCACCAAGTCAGACGCATGACATGGTCAGTCTTCCTTTTAGATGATTTTATAAAACCAAGAAATTGTAGCTCCGATACGGCACGCGTAAATCGAACTCTGCGAACAAAATAATTATTTAAGTATATTTTTAATTAGAATGTATGCAATATCGACAGACTTTATTTAAAATATACGGATGCAGATGTCAGGTCCTGGCCTCGAATCCTGGTTCAGAACAATAAAATGATAGCGTTTTTCTTTAAAGAAATTGTCATTAGAAGCGTACGACTAGAATTTTACCTGTATGTCTGTGCTATGATATAAACGATTATGTTAAACCATTATTCTACAACTGCGAAGCTAGGAAGGATAGCTTGTTTTAAATATAAATAAAATATGTTTTTATTCAGATAAAAAAATTCTGGTACACTAAAACTGAACCCTTAATAAAAATAATGTGTTGTTTATTGTTTGTCAATATTAACAATACCGTGATAAACTAATATTGAAATAAAGTAGCCACCCAAAGGAAGGTGAGGCAAATTAGATAAGACTTTAAATCACACACATACGTTTCTTTTTGTTTGTATTGACTAGCACTGACTCCAAAAATAACTATATCTTACAATAATTATGTATAATTATGATAATAGTTAGTAATAATAATAATAGTCATCCAGACCGATTTCGGCCACGGCGGCCAATCTCAAGAGAGATTAGCCAACTGCACAGGATATATCATAGTGCACAAGTGTGTGCGCAAACACAGGTGCACTCTCTATTCCCTAACTCTCATAATCCGATGGGACGGCAATCCGACACGACGGGAAAGAGTTCAGGCGCAAGACCAAAGGCTTTACCTACTTTCCGAGGCACGGAAGTGTACACTCTTCCAACTTCCAGACTTCAGGCTGCCACTGAGAATTTTCGAATGAAAAACTTAATAACTTGTATTGGCCCGACCTCTGTCTGCGGCCTTACATCTTGGCTAAACCAACGAGACAGTCAATAATTATTGTAAGATATATTGTAACATTTAATCACATTTAATATCAGACTAGGCTAGGAGATAATATTGCAGTACATGCAGACTTCCTTATTCCATCACTTTCATAATTTGAAAGATTGAGAACCGATATCATCGGATCAGGCGTTCATGACATTACGCACTTTTCGAGAAACGAGTGTAACGATAATCATTGTTCATTTCCAGACTCCAAACTGCTACTAAGAATTTTACGACAGAAAACTTTTTAATGCCCCCGACCGGCCCTGACCCGAGGGATTGAATCCAGGACGCAGATCCCGACTGCGGCCTTTAACTAGCCACTAGCTTACAACACCTATGGATATGGCTCCACATTATCGGAAACCACACAACTTATACCCACGGAACAAATACTTACTGAATATTAACGTCCTTGTATCGATCCTCATCGTCCTCATCAGGTCGAAGCACCGCAGCGAAGGCTTGTAGCCAGTCGTACAAGTTGATATGTTTGCCACATTCACGGTGTAACTTGTACGCTATTGACACATCAGGTAATGTATCTGAAATACTGTCTACTGAAGGCAAATGGCAGCACGTACACTAAAAACGAAAATATTTTTAAAAATCGAATTATAATACTAATAAATTATATACTATATAAATTAATATAAATTTTCAATTTGGTTATAATTAATGTCGTGATCTAACTAGCCGAAATGGCCTAATGGTTAGAGTGCTTGACGGTGAAGGAAAACATCGTGAGGAAACCTGCATGTGTCTGATTTCACTGAAATTCTGCCACATGTGTATTCTACAAACCCGCATTGGATCAGCGTGGTGGAATAAGCTCTAAACCTCAACCGACCGACAAGCAGTGGGACATTTACAGGCTGTGACTTTATTTTATTTTTTCTATTTAAAACATTTCACTCATCTTTATAATTACAGAAATTCAAAATAATATTACAACATTTTGTTTCTTTTGAAGATAAAACATAAACAAAAATAATGTACATAAAAAGATGTAATTGTCTATTTTTTTTTTATATACAATAATTTTTTAAGAAGGGTGATAAAGCTCTTCTGAAAAACTACCGCCCCATTTCACTTTTAAGTCACGTATATAAGTTGTTCTCGAGGGTAATCACGAATCGTCTCGCCCAAAAATTCGATGACTTCCAACCCGTTGAACAGGCTGGGTTTCGAAAAGGCTTCAGTACCGTAGACCACATACTCACACTTAGGCAAATGATACAGAAGACCGAGGAATATAATCAGCCTCTATGCCTAGCGTTTGTGGACTACGAAAAAGCCTTCGATACCATCGAAACCTGGGCTGTTCTGGAATCGATGCAGAGATGCCTAATAGACTTTCGGTATGTTCAGGTGTTAAAGTGTTTGTACGAAGCCGCAACCATGACCGTCCAAGTACAAGATCAGAGCACAAGACCAATCCAATTGCATCGCGGGGTAAGACAGGGGGATGCAATCTCCCCGAAACTTTTTACCAATGCATTGGAGGACGTCTTCAAGACGCTCGATTGGAACGGACGCGGCATTAATATAAATGGCCTACACATTACACATCTGCGATTTGCTGACGACATTGTCATCATGGCGAAAACTCTGCAAGATTTGGAAAAGATGCTAAACAGCCTAAGCGATTCTTCAAGACAGGTGGGTCTGCGGATGAACTTAGAAAAAACCAAAATTATGATCAACCAACATATATCCCCGAGACCGGTTGTCGTAAATGGCTCTCCACTCGAGGTTGTGCAGGAATACATCTACCTGGGCCAAACTATACAACTTGGCCGGCACAATTTTGAGAAGGAGGTCAAAAGAAGAATACGTTTGGGCTGGGCAGCATTCGGGAGGTTGCGTCATATTTTTGAATCGTCGATCCCACAGTCGCTTAAGACCAGGGTATATAATCAGTGCGTCCTGCCTGTTATGACTTACGGCGCCGAAACGTGGACACTCACTGTAGGACTGGTCCACAAGTTCAAGGTCGCTCAGCGAGCTATGGAACGTGCGATGCTTGGGGTTTCTCTGGCAGATAGAATCCGAAATGAGGACATTCGCCAGAGAACTAAAGTCACCGACATCGCGCGTAGAATTAGCACGCTGAAGTGGAAGTGGGCTGGTCATGTCTCCAGACGCATCGATGGCCGATGGAGCCGACACATGTTGGAGTGTAGACCACGCTTAGGCAAACGTAGTGTAGGACGCCCTGCGGCAAGATGGACCGACGATTTGAAAAGGGTGGCAGGTACGGGATGGATGCGGGCTGCCCAAAATCGGGATGGTTGGCGTTCTATGGGGGAGGCTTTCGTCCAGCAGTGGACGGCGGTAAGCTGATATATATACAATAATTACTTACACTTATGTGGATAGATTCTACTAATTAAATTTTCTATCGCAAAAACGCATTACCTACTTCGTTTTACTGTTTCGGTTTATACCCAGTTTTACAGCATTCAGCGCATACAGAAATAGGAAGTTTTAGCATTATAGATCCCATAATTGGCACCGAAATATAGCAAATGTTATTTACTCTACTATTATTTATTTTGTATAAGAAATAAACATAAAATTTACAATTTATTAACAAAACTGTTTAAAACTTATAGAAAAGAATATATATCATAATGATTTTTAAAAAAACGTTACAAATGAAAAAAAAAACATGTTCTGAGATGCGCGGGACCAAATGATATTACCCGACATTGACATTTAAAATAATAAAATGTTTTAATGATTTTTTTTATCGTAACATCGCTTTGATTATTGGATGTTTATTATTATCTTCAGCAAAATTCAATTAAATAATTCACATCTCATTTGTATAACGGATACTGGAACAACTACTGACAATGTCAATAACCAATTTATTTAAGCGATATCCAAGTTAACATATAATTTTTAGCAAATCAATTTTTGTAAATATCCCTTTACTGCCAAAGGCTTTCTCCTTAAGAAACTCATGCCTATTAATAATAATAACAATAGAAAAATTTTGGTGTTATTATTTAAAAATAAAGGACAATATTCCTGTTCTATCTTATCCAATTCATGTGCTTTGTCTTCCAATTATTGATGAGAGAAAGAGAGAAATTGTTGTATAACTATTCACCCATTACACAAATTTACGGGTGAATAGTTATTCAATTCAATTTCCTTTGTTAAATGAGCGACCTATGTGTAAAACTATTGTCATTTTTTTTTTTAAATATTGAATAAATTATTATAATCAGGAAATAAAAACAAGACAAAACTGCAGTCATAAAAGATAAAAACTTTAAAAGGCACAAAATTATACAGTAACTATAACATTCAAAAATAACATAAACACCTTGAACTTTTGACATAACGATTTATTAAAGCTGTTAAAATGATGACATACGTTTACATTTATAGGAACTAAAAAACTTCTTCGAATAATTCATTACCTACGATTTACGAATTCTACACAAATTGAAGACAAATTTAGTTTATTCTTTAAGAAGAAATGTACTAAAGATTCCCTTATTACTTATATATCTATTTATATATTTTTTAATATAAGTACATGCAAGTTATAAGTATTCGTTAGATATTTGGATGTAAGTTTACGGCTGCATAACCTACACAAATTCTTAGTTTAAATCACGTTTAATTGAGTTGTCAAAAATATTTATTATTCATACAAAGCATTATTTATTTATCTTAAAATGCAAGCAGGCATGTTGAATATATATTTTATATAATGCTATACCATTCAAATTATTAGTTTTCCCTTCATATAATATTTTAGCAATGAATGTGTTTCGCATTATTTATAAATAATTTGTTAGCCTAACCCAGATATTTTTTATTTAACGCCAACAAATGTCATTCAGTTCTGTAATGTTTGCCTAACACATGTCACTACATTCAACCTTATGACTAAAGTTTTATACAAAAGTTCAGGGACATCTTAATAACTTTGGCTTGAAAGTAAATAAATCGTTTACTTATCTATTTACGTATATATTCACCGCTTTAACAATAATAAGTGAAGACTAAAATTAATATTTTATTTAAAAAAGTGTTTTTTTTTAATATCGATTAGCGAAAGCAGTTAAGTAAAAAGTTTGTATTTTATGTGCAGATACATACATACATACATAGACATAAGATTAGTAATGGTAAACCTTTGCATAAATAAAATTAAATTAATCAATTAAATTATTATTACATTAATCTTACATAAATAAGATATGTATCAGAATAATCTGGATAGATTTGAATTTGAAATGAAATAATACATAAAATTCTAATACAAATAGATTTAATGAATAGGCATAGTAGGCTTATTTAGAGATTATTTAGAGATAAAATGCATGAATAATTTGAAGTCATCAAATCCACGTAATCTTTTATCATCATTAAACGATCAAAATTTGAAACCGAATAATCTCATATCTTATGTATCATCTGTTTTATACGTGACATTTGCGCTCGAATAGCGTAGATACACGCCAGAAAAGGGAAAAAAACATCCAAATAATCTTAGATGGGAAATCAAGCGTGTTTGTGTTTATACCAAAAGAATTGAAAAAATAAAATCTTTAACTCAAAATATCAAAAAGACATAGCATGTTGTCACTAATATATTCGGCAGAAATAAAAATAATCCTATAAAATTGATTATAAACGAGCGCCATAAAAACTTTGAAGTCGCTAATATATTCAAAAATTTTACTGAAATACCACTCACGATTACAAGTCATCTAAAATGTGTCTACGCATAACTTTAATAATAAATATTTGTTTTTTTTTTTTAGAAAAACTTAGCCTGAGTTTCTTACCGGTTCTTCAAGGTAGAATGTCATTTTTATTTAAATATACTTTTATGAGTTGATTGGATAAAACATGAATATTATCCGAAGGTAATCCTTATTAGAGCAATGTTTAATACGCTAAACTTCCCTTAACAAAGAAGGGAAGTCCCTAATCCAGCAGTGGGTGAATTATAGGCCTTTATGATGAGCTTTGCGTGTCCAGTTGTGTATTGGTAAATCGTTACTGTTAAGTTTTTATTTATTTATTGCCGTTGGCCGTTGTTCTTGGGTCTAAAGGTGGTCGGAATACCGTCCCGTTGAAATTTACGAGTGTGGAAACAGAGTACACCTGTGTTTATCAAAGATTTACTGCGGGAATGGCTCATCTCGGCAGAGAATGTTCGCGGTGGTCAAAATAGATCATTACGATAATTTATATAACCATCTCTAATAGTATATGCCGGGTAACTTAATCAAAAAGTTCTTCATATTACAAATTGAAACATAATAGAACATGAAAAAATTGGCTTCAAAAATTGAAATCTCATTTATTATTTCTCAATACAGCCTGAAGTACTTATTTATCTGCTGAATTTATCAGCAGATAAATAAGTACAATTTTTTATAAGGTAATTTTTAATCATGAATTTCTTAAGTCTAGACATTTCGTAAACATCCTCGTCCTCGCTTTCACCCGATTAATCACTTATGTTAATGATAATTCGGTCTGAAATTGTATCTAAAGCCTCTTTCCTAACCTAAAGTCTTTTCCTCTTCAATAGTATGTAGACAAACATTTCTCTATTCTTTCAAAGCAATTAATATCGTTATAGCATCCATATTCAATGTGACATTTTTTTGGACATATGTTTTTACTATACCCTATATATATTTACATTAGGATTAAATTCAATGTGGTTGAATTTAATTTCACAATTTTAATATGAAATAATAACAATGAACGGACTACAACAAAAAATAACTAACTAGTAAGAAAATAATAATAAATAAAAGACATGGCACTACTAACGTTACTTATGCGAAAGTGAGCGACGTGTGGTTGCTAGCGCAAACTGACTTATTTCGGTTTTAGTCACTGTGTGTATTACACACTAATTCAAATGCATTTACCTTTACTACTTTTTAGATAATTCCTAGTAAATTTTCGAAAAAATAAAATTATTTATCAGTTCAGATATTAAAAACAGTATTCTCTGTTACTTCTAAGGCTAAATTAATTGTTGTAAGAGAAGTCATATAATGTATCATATTCTCAATTCTCTATTGTACATCATCACGTTTATAATTAATAACTCCCTATCCCCCAAAACATTCCAGAATAAGTGGAAAGACTTTTGTTATCCCATAATCTATAAAACTGATATTGAAATCATTCTATGTTCAATTTATATGTTACCATTTCTTTCCATGGTGCTTGAATAAATTTAAAATATAGGTATATTCAACAAGACATAGCACTATATAGCTTTGCTTAACGTTATTAAAGATATCCACGAGGTATTAGAGAATAAACAAGTAACAGTTTTAGTTCTGATTTCATTCAGAAATGCATTTAATGCTTATAACTATGATTAGTTACCTAAATTTATATCAAATTATAATATCTTTGAATAGGCGATTGTTTGGTTTTTCTTATTTTAATATTTCTCGAAATGGTGCATTGCCTTAAAATCAAGCATAGCTTACTCCAACCACAACAGTAGTAAATACAAATAAACAACTTCAATATTCTCTACAAAACTGCAAGAACACCTAGACAAAATAGAAGTATGGCTAAAGTGGAGAATCCGAGCCAGCCCAGCAAAATCGGTTCGGATAACATTCACTTTAAAGAGAGGGGGCTGTCCACCTGTGACACTCGATGGAAACGCTTTGCCAAAACATACGACTGTTAAATACTTAGGTATGCATCTAGACAGAAGATTTACCTGGCGAGATCACATAAAAGCCAAAAAGGAACAAACAAACAAAAAGTTCAAAAATATGTACTGGCTACTAGGCAGGAAATCAACACTAAGTCTTAAAAATAAACTTATTATATACAAAAGTATTATAAAACCAGTCTGGACGGCATATAACTCTGGAGATCGGCAAGCTACTCAAACATAGGAATCCTCTAGCGCTACCAGAACAAATTGCTAAAGGTTTTAAGCAATGCACCATGGTTCATACTGAAGAAGGAAGTACATAAGTATCTGGAAATACCTACAGTCAAAGAAGAAAAAGAAAAGTCTTCTTTAGCCTATAAGCAAAGACTCGAAGGACACATCAATCAACTGGCTATGAAACTTTTATATATTTCGATTAAAGAGAATACGACTGGCCTCGATCTGATCACTCTTTGAAGTGAATAAAGTAAAAGATGACAAATCATTGGATGTGCACTCTCAAAATTAAGAAAAGCTTAAACAACAAATCTGATTAAAACCTAATGGGTTGATTGCAGATGATGAAAAGAAGAGTAAAAAAAAACTTAAATATATAATATTTGGTATTAATTATGGTTAATAGTGAAATAGGAACACAATTAATGGCGGTCTGAATAAAACATTATTATCGAATATTGAAAGTAAAATTTAAAAAATATATATAAGCAAAGATTAGGCCAGTTTTTTTTTTTTTTTTTTTATATTTGCCGGGTGGGCAAATGACTCTACTCCACCTGATGTTAAGTGGTAGTAGAGTCCAAACGCGAGGACGGCCAGTACAGTCGGGAAGAAGGTTCTGCACTAGCCGTCCTCGCCTTGCCACGGGCGGCCAGCGGAATAGCCGTTTCTTCGGGTCTCCCTGTCCGGCAGGGCAATACTGTTTCCCCAGGCATTGGTTCAGCAGCCGTCTCCACTGGACCAACACCCATCGCGGCAATGCTCGCTCGGGCACTGGCTGTACGCTGGCTGACCTCGAAACGCGGCTGCAAGCCACTTTACGAGATTTTCACCATGCGTACGGTGGTAACAAGCCAGGCGGATGTTTATCATCCTGCCACCAGATGATATCCCTTAGTCGCCTCTTACGACACCCATGGGAAAGGGGCAGTGAAATGTATTCTTTCTCCGTCACTGCACGGATGATGATGAGTTGCTAAGGAAATATATGTTTTTGAAATAAATTTATAGTGAACAATCAATGAAATACCTGCAAATAATGCATCGGGTTACTCAGGGCTGTGTGCAGTGCTCCTCGGGGAGAGCCCACAATTTGTTTCTTCACATTGGCCACGTCACTGAAGAACAAAATTTCGTGAAATGTTTGCGTGTGCGGCGGTTGCAGGCCCTTTGTAAAAACTTCCTCTAAATAACACACAAATCTTGACCGTATCATTTCATATTCAGATTGGATTCTTTCAACTCTCGTGGCTCTTAACAATTTCTGAAAACAATTTTTGTTTTAAGACACACAATTAATATTGTTTAAAAAACATACGCATCGACGGTGTAAAATGTGCTTTTCTACAGTTTTAGTGTCTATGGACGAAGTGTATACCACTAAATTGCTCGCTTGCTTTCAGTAAATTACATGTAGGTACCACATTACTGGTGGTAATGTACCACATTACTGGTAGTAGGGCTTTGCGCAAGCTCTTCTGGGTAGGTACCAAACAGTACGCATAACAGCAGTACTTGGCATTGTTGTGTTCCGGTTTGAACGGTGAGTGAGCCAGTGTAATTACAGACACAAGGGACATAACATCTTAGTTCCCAAGGTTGGTGGCGCATTGGCGATATAGGCGATGATTAACATTTCTTACAATGCTAATATCTATGGGCATTGGTTACCACTTACCATCAGGTGGCCCATATGCTCGTCCGCCTTCCTATACTATAAAAAAACATGTAGAGTAAGAAATTAATTTGAAACACAGATTTAAGACATTAATATCTTGTATTTCTTTACCTCTTTCAATTTATACCTATTACCAGGTAAATTAACGTTGTCCAAATCGTTTTCCGCATCCATATCAGTATTGGTAAAAACGGAGGTTTCATTGCTTGCATTTTCTATTTGCCTTAAAAACGTCAATAAATGAATTTTTATTGTTTTAGCAAAGTCTTGCCCAAGGTCGTTCTTCAGAGTAATGTTATGAATATTATTTTTAGATGGAGTTGATCGTAGAGGTTTTATTGGCGAGGCTACTTGTAGGGACGCATTTATATCTTTAAGTGCAGCTTTTATAGTTTCTGCCAGTCTTATTTGTGATTGAAAATTTAATAACTGCATGCAGTCCTTATATGGTTGTGTACTTGTTACACATTCTATAGAACATTTGGCGTAAAGTTCTCTAACCTAAAATATATATTAAAAAAAGTATAATGGACAATCTCCATAGTAAAACTAAACATTTATTTTGATAACACTACTAAAATATACATACACTTTTTCCGAGTGTATTCTTTGGTAGATCCTTCACAAACGTTGAAAGCAATCGTATGCACAAATAAAAACTATGTACATAGTCATGAAGCTTATTCATTTCCTTAGACAAAATTTCTCTGAAAAAATTATCATCTTCAAAGAGACCGATTTTCGTTTCACAATCCTGTACTTCCAAGAAGGGCCGGAAGGATAGTAATTGTCTTATATTTTCTAGATCATCTTTTGTGAGATTACTAATTGCCTCATAAAGTTTGTCCGGAACACAACATAATGATTTAAGATTATCTCCATAGTAATGATCCATCATACAATACTAAAAAAACAAAATGGATTAATTGTTAACATATTGTATCATAGTCTTGGGCATGCTTAGAAATCTCTTTTATATTTAATACCAAAAACATACCTTAATACTTTGAATGAGGCCTGTAACAGAGAAATCATAAAAGAGAAATACATCTGTCATTAATTCAAAAGCTTTGCCGCTTAAGTGGAATGGACTCGTGTGAGATAAAAAAATGTTTTCTAAAACCTGCAAATAATGGACACAAAGCAAAAGAAATACATAAAAAATATTAAAATAAAACAAGTAATGATTAAAAAAAAAAGCAGCATGGCTTTATAAAAACTCTCCGAGATGTTCGCCTATTTAATATAAAATCTATAAGTCATTTATACTATGTGTTTATTCACTTTGTTACATCTTCCTTAGAACGTAACTGTTCCAGACTATGTATAAGCTAAACTTTAAAATATTTAATAAAAATATTTAAAATGTCTTATCTAATTTATGACTTCCTACATATGTACTCTATAACGAATGGATTCCCTATTTTTAATTTTTTAGAATAATAGTCATGCGTCATAAAGATAGTTTCATTCTATTACTAAATTAATTGAAAATAACCGTTTTATACTAAGGTTATTTAGTATAGAAGAAAATCTTGCATCCACTCAAATTAAATAAAATATATATTTTAAGCATTTCTAAATAACTATATATATTGAAAAAAACCAATGATATTAAGTTGTGGGTTTTCTACATCAAAAATTAAGGAAATGTAACAAATAAACATTCACAAGATTTATTACAATAAATATATCATTTCCAACATGGAAATTTGAAGTCTTCACCTAAATTTATTAATTTCGAAAGTCTTTCCCAATCCGATCATATTAATCGTATAGTCCTATCACTATACTTGACTTAATATTTATTGCGATTTTTTAAAACTTTCATATAATATTAGGCACAGTATTAGTTTTAGTGTGACTTAATAATTTTAAGCCATGGGGCTTAAATATGGATTTCTGGTTATACACTCCTTCATCATACAAAAAACAAGTAGATACTTTATTTTTATGCTATTATTTGCTAAAAAACTTGAAAAATAGAATTTAAGTTAACAAACCAAATTTATATTTATTTGTATTTAGTAAAAATATACATAAGGCATAAAACCATGTAAAACTTTTATTCAAACTAGTTTTTTTTTATTCAACAGCAATAATTGATATTCGATAGTACTATACCAATTCATATCAATTGAATCGATTGTCAAAATTATTATGTTATGTTCAATATGCCAAAACCAAATGGAAAGAGTATAATTTTATGAAGTTTTATATTTTGAGTGTTATAATACTGATCAAAATTGATTATATGAATATATAGGAGTTGAATGGAAAAATGAAACTTGTTTCAACATTTCCTAAATAGAAATGCTTCCTTCTCCTACAACTTATCTCATAATCTATCAATTTCAAAACTAATATTTGAATACTTACTTGGTTCATATAAACATGTGACGGATGAGAATGGAACACTTTAATTAGCAACTTCGATGAGACATGGTAAGGAAATGATTTATGTAGAGCTGAAACCGATGTCGCTACTCCAAATATTAATACTATTGGCAATGATCGCACATAGGAACTGGAAACAAAAAATGTTTTAACTTAGAACACCATTTAATAAATATTTTGTGTTTGCAAAAATACTATTTTGAAAATTGTAGAATTTATTAAATTTTGTAGGCTATATATGTAAACTTAGAGAAATTTAATAAAAACCTGTGAAAAAATATATAAAAGACTAAAAAAAAGTTAATTAGAGTACAAGCAGCAGCAGGATTTAAATGAGAATAATGCTAATTTTAATATATTTTAACCATGAATCATTTCAATATGTTTATGAAATTACTATTTTAATTTTCCTTTTTAATTTTTTTATTTATTTTATTTGATTTCATAATTTAATAATGAAACTAGCATAAAAGATTTTGAATATATAAGGTATTACGTGTTAAAATGATTCAACACACAATACTTTATATATTTAATGGATGAAAGTATGGGTCTAATAGATAATCAAACATTATAGCTCATCCTTACCTAATAATCATTACAAAATCTTGCAATATATTACAATTGAAGCTTTCAAAATCTGGCATTATTATAACTAAGGCCTTTCTTGCAACAGGCTTATATTTCTTTGGCGATTGTTTTGCATATTTTGCTTGATACCAATTAAGTAAAGTTTTTATAGTACATTGATTTTTCTTTAATTTAACTTTTTCACTTTGTTCATTTTCAAAACTTTCATCAGCAGAGTTATCCTGAAAGTAGCATTTATATTATATATTTTATAACAGCTGTCCCTTTATAGCAATGATAATTCATTATTAAAAAAAAAAAAAAACAAAAGAAAAGTGGATCTAATTTGGTAAAATCTATGAAAATAGAGTTTTAAGAGATTTCACTTAAAGTTATATCCCTTATTTTAACTTAAAAATGTATAATTTGGTTATGTTTTATATTTTTCATGCCTCCATTAATTCCTGTCATAATGTGAATCCCATTTCAACAAAAAAATATTGGCCAATCTCAAGAGATTAGCCAACTGCACAGGAAAAATTACATAAATAGTTCACAAGTGGATGCGCAAACACATGTACATTCTCTATTCTCTAACTCTCATAATCTGAATAGACAGCAATCCAACACAAAGGGAAAGAGTTCAGGGACAGAACCAATGGCTTTACATGCTTTCCACAGCATGAGAGTGTACAATTTCCAGACTCTGGGCTCTGGGCTGCTATTGAAAATTTTTTGACAGAAAAACTCAACTTTTTATTGACCCCACCTGGGATTCGAACTCATTCCGGGTCTGTGGCCTTACATCTAGCCACTAGACTACACTTGGCCCTGTGAGAAATATTAAGCAATCCTTACATCACCAATGCACCACTTACCCTGGGAACTATGATGTTATGTCCCTTGTGCTATTTTAGTTACAATAGCTCACTCAATCTGTCAACTGGAACACAACACGTTAGTATTGCCATTGTAGCAGTAGAATATGTGAAGAGTGGGTTACATAAAAGTTGTCACTTAAAATATAACAAATGAAAGCATCACTCATCATACAACTCATTCCTACATGTTATTATTAACTTACCAGGACATCCTGTCCATGTATTAACTGCCAAACAGCACTTTCCACCAAATGTTTGACAGTTTGAGCATCTTGAGAATTTATCAAAGCAACATGTGGAGTTACATCTTCCCTGAAATGTAATTTTAATTTAATTTAATAGCATATATTTCATCTCTAAAACAACTTTGTAAACTGATGATTATGACCATTTTTTTTATAACTATTATTTGTTTATAAACAAATGTTCAAATAACTTATTTTTTGTGTCATTATGTCTGATATATAGAAGAGATATTTAAAAAAAATGCAGTCAAATATAATGAATCAGTGAATCTTTGAAATAATTTAAGCTGAATGAGACAACAGCAATAGTTCTACATACCTTTGCACAGAGTTGCACTTATTGTAAAATACAAAGAATAAAAAAAAATAGACTTACCTAATTCTATATATAAGGGCTAGGAACTGATTGACATAGTCTGGCTGATTGACCCCAGTCAATAGTGTGGCACTAGGTATGATTCCCTCCAATGTACTATACTCATGCTGTTGATTCACCAACTTGACATAACTTACAATATCATTCAATAGAATGCTGTATGTTTGCTCATGAAGTTCCTAAAATAAATATACAATTTGATGATAATAAGGTATTATCTACAGCTAAAGTATATAATTTGAGCCTACCTTTAATTGATTTTCAACCAAATTCCAGTTATATTTGAATGTTTTATACCAGAAGTCTTCAGACAAACTTTCAAATAGATTGCGTTTTGATTTCTTTTTCGAATGCTTTGTTTTTTTAAATCCATTTGAAAACAAAAATACACCCTGTAAACGAGAGTTACTTATAAGTAAACTATAAATACGACATAAAGTAAGACTTAATAAGAATAACTTATAAGTAAATAAATTTATTCATAAATCTTTCATATTACCTTAGAAACTGAGGTAGTTGATTCCATTGTATACAAAACTTTGAAATAATTTTGTTTTTCTTTAATATTGGCATAAGACAAATAGCATTTATAAATAGACAGTAAGCAGTTCTGGTGATCTTAGATAGAAAAATCTTCTTTCAAATTCTTAAATACTTTGTTTAAATATAACAGCTACAACATATTTCAAAATTAGTCCATATTTAAGAAGTACCTATAGGAAATAGTTATAGATTCAATTTTAAACGTGATATGAACTGATATCTGACAAGTGACATAATGACATTGACATTAATCTTTTGTTTAATTATTTCCTCTTTATAGGGCAAAGACATAATACCAATAACCCTTTCCAATATGAAATACTCACAATTCACAAAATGTATTATTTTAATTAATGAATTAACAACAGCATAAATATTACACAAAAATATTACACCCCTACTTATTGCCTCTACTGGTGACAGGAGGGCTGGGTCATTTCTCACCCAGAGAATCGGAATTGCAATTCAAAGAGGAAATGCTGCTGGCATTCTTGCTACCATTCCGTGCGGTCACGATTTGTACAGTAACTATTTTTAATTTTATTTGTATTTATTTAAGGCTTTAATATAAATTATTTTTTATTTATTACCTGGCGTGATATGGCACCTGGCCACTAACAAATTGACAATTGCATTACTTACAAAAGTCATAACATCAAAAGCTCAAACGGTAAATATATAATTGTAAGTAAGCTTATACTAATAAGAAAAAAAAACAGTGATTGTTTACTCTGCTGAAAACGGTTTGAATTTATCATAGGGCGTGGGCCATGTCTACGGTGCGGAGGCGACTGCTGTGTACGATGCACCGCAATGTTTTGCTGTTGCTTAGTTTGCAACTTTGCACGTGTTAATAAAAATGGCTGACAATTTACATGTCGATATTTTATTTCACTAGTGGAAGGCACGTCTCGTTCTCTTATTGAGTATAATATTATATAATTATAAAAAATATACTAAAACATTGGTGTAAGCTTATATTTATATATAGTTATGCATATTCATTTGATTCGATCAAGCAATTTGTAAGACAACATTATCAACAAAAGTGTTGTTAATGTTGTTGTTGCTGAGTTTTAGTGTAGCGTTGCATATAACTTCAAACTCATATAAAAAACTGAGCATCTCCGCGCGGTGAGGGTGTGTCGATTGAATGGGGCAACCAACCCCTAAAAAACAAACCTTATCAACCCCAAATTCTAGATGTAAATTTCTAACGCGTTCCCCTCCCGCGCTTTAACCTTTATATACTTTATTTACCTTTTACATAAAAACTTAGTTTTCTCCTCATAGCTGTCTGCGGGACTCGCTATGATACAAATATTGTTATTGGTTGTTCTGTGATGTCTAACAACTAATTCAATGTAAAAGCAACTTGAACATTGTTATGGTTGTGTTAAATCAATCAAACATGCAGAGATACAGAATTTCGGAATCTAGATCTCTCACCTTAGTTGTATCATCATGGCATCTGCATGGAAGTCTCTCTGTGTATCATTTTGTCCTATACTGTTAATATAATCATAACTTAATAAATATCATAAAGTACTTGTATTTTTATATGATTTTATTCGAATTAATAATATAATAAGGCCATTGCATTGCATTCAATGCCAAATCATTTGCCATTATTGGACTGGACACACCACCCATCAATTCATTCAATTGTAGTAGAAAAGTACAGTCTCTCATTTCCGAAAACTCGAAAAGAGCTTTCATACACAATGAAAGATTTTAGATTTTTAGATAAAATAAATACATATCTTAAAAATCATTTTTGACAAAGCTATTGAAATCTATCTTTGTACAATTTAGGTCAAAGGTCTTAACAATTTTTAGCAACCTCCTTCAAAATAGGATAAATTAAATTATTTTAACTACGACGCCTTTTCGACCAATTTTGATTATGACGGCCATTCATTACAGTGACTAGCCAACTGCGCAGTCTCTATTTCCTCACTCTGATGGTACGGCATTCCGACCCGATTGGAGAGAATTTAGGCGTAGGTACATTGGCTTACCGTGATTTTGGAAGCACTAAAATGTCTAAAATGCCAAATTTCCAACTCGAGAGCTGCTACTAAAAGTTTATTGACGGACAACCCCAGTAACTTTTTATAGGCCCGACCAGAGCTTTGAACCTAGAACCTTAAGATTTGAAATATTATAAGACAGTAACTTCAAAAATATGACAGTACTTTCTTTTTGCCGTACTATTCTCTTTATTTTAAGCCATCTAGGCTTAGCTCGGTAAACAAAACTCAAGAATCTTAGTTGAAGATTGTGTAATATATCATATATTATATTAATCTGCTTATTCTTAATTATTTTTGAGCACGGTTTCATTTATGTATATCCATTGGTTGTTGGACTGAAACAGCATAGGGGAAGTCCCTTTAAAACTTCTCTATAACAGGCGAATAGCCAGTGGTTTTCTATTTAAATTTTAGCAATAATTGTTTAAAAATAACTCATAAGTACATACGAGTTTTTTAGGACAAATTGTTCTCTAGGTATCTCAATACTACTTGCGAAAATCAATAAAAATGAAAAAAATTCAACCTACCTTATTCATAAAACAAAGATTAAATAACAAAAACATTATTTTATTCTGTGTTGATAATATTATAACACGAAGTACAATATTGACGATATCATTTAAGTAAATAAATTACAGCTAAATTCTTACATTAGGTAATAATTAATTATTTACAGAGAATAGTGTATTAATAATGCCGAAGTTAGCCTGCCAGATTATGTTGCACAAAAATATGTATATAATAAAATAACGTAAAAATTATCTAACACTACAATGAAGCAGAAAGCCATAGCTGAAAATTTAAAAATGAAATGAAGAGAAACTTGGGAACCAAAACTACATGACGTGACATACTAAGGATATATGTAGGTACCTAAAACCTTTCCATAACATAATTAGTTTGTTTTTTTACAATAATTATCCTTTTAGAAACAATTTGAATACTATTCGACTTAACCCTTTATACAATCACTTAATGTCGTTTCCATGCATTCATATAAATATTAACAATAATTTCGTTTTCTAAAAAATAGGTTTAATGATAAAATATTTAAAAAAAATCCTCATAAATAATCATTAGTGTAATAAGTATAAAAAACAAGTTTTCATTTGGCAGCCATTTTGTATAAATTTATAATCAGTATTTTGTATTAAAAGCATATTTAATATAATAAATAAGCAAGCAGTGCGGGCATATTTGAGTTCAATCGGTTAAGTAGGCCTGATTTAAAATTCATTTAATAGATTTGATCCATACCGACTAAAAGGTAACGGTTAAATAAAATCTTGTAGTTATATAAAGCAAGCCTAATTATATAGGTGCATGCATACTCAGTGCAAGTGTTTTACATTTAAAACGTGTTTCATCATATTTTCATGAGTCACAAATAATTGTAACATTATGTATTATATTAGTTGAACGTTTTATTAATACTGTTAATTTAAAATATGATTACTATTCAACTGAGAAATTGTTACAATAGAAACCAAATTAATAGTAAAATTACAAAAAGCACACCGTTTTATTTTATGTCATTAATAATACAAGTTTTTCACTATTACTTCCATGTATTTATTTAGCGTCCATTTATATGTATAATTTACTTTAATATTTAAAAATTACTAATCAGGTGACGTTCTAATAGAAATTTACTAATTTTTGTATCGGTCACTGGGTTGGAGAGCGTGGTGGAAGGTTGGATTCTTCACAGGGAGAGTGACGTTCCTCTTCCGTATTGTACTTATATTCTCTTTCGCCTGTTTGATGTTCAGATCCAGAAGGCGTAGTTCGGCCATCTTGTCTTGAAGTAGCTTCAAGGGGAGGACCAGTTGATCCGAATGGCATTCCTTCAGTGCTATAAGCAACATCTCCTGTTCCTACATACTCTGAAGGTTGATAACCGTAACTATTTAAGCTGAAAGATAAATTTTATTTTATTTTTTTCGAAACAAAAATATACTAAGATTATTTAAGTTTTGATGAGGCCTCAATAAATCTAAGAATTATTTAATTATTATGAAATATTACTGTAGTGCTTGTCTTCTTTAAAAGAAAACATGTATTTACATATAATAACACCATGTGGTGATAAATAAATACAATAATATTGATTATGTTTTTATATTATAATAATATATAGTCATTAGTTACCTGTTAGGCCAGTATGAAATGTCTTCGATTGTATGGTGAGCGTATGGCGCATAAGCATGCTGGTAGTACGGGGAATGGTGTTGTGCTGGAGCTTCGTATTGCAAGGGATACAGCGGCGCAGGTGCTGTTGCGGGTGAAGCAGTATTGGTTGGAGGTGCCGGCGCGTACTCAATAGGAGCGGGGTACGCATGAGGCGGAGTGCGATATGGCGCTGGTGACGCATTTGGTTGAGGAGAACTGTTTCCTTGAGGTGAGCTCCAGTAGCTGCTGCTACTCGCCCAAGTGTAGCTTCCAGTACCATTTGCTGCGGCTGCTGTAGACCGTTCTGAATTGCTATAAGTTGCTGAAATAAAAATATATAAATTATAAGCAAAAATAGTAACGTTGCGTCCATGATTGTGTTTATTATTAAGTATCACTACACACTTCATTGTAAGAATATAATAATGAAGTTAATTACTTTTAACGTTATTTTAGGGATGTTACGAAAGTGGTTATATCGAAACCGAATTCGAACGTGGAGTATTTAAATATAGTATATCGGAATCGGAGGCGGAGGCAGAAGAGAGATATGTTAAGGGCAGGTTCCACCTGGGTCTGTTCCAAATAACACTTGATTTTGGTTTCATTATCCATTATTAAATTTAACGTACTTCAATTAAAACGCTACTAAAACAAATCAAAAACTCGGATAAGTATACATAAATAAAGGCGAACGCACAACATGCAAAATACGAAACAAAACAAGCGAAAGAGAGGCATGGGCGATAAAAATTATATAATGGGCGGTACAATATCTTTATATTGGTACTAGACCTAATATCCATGTATCGGAGAACAAAGAATCTCTATACTCTATATCCGATATCGTTATAAGTGACGGCAATCCGACATGACCGGAATGAGTTCAGGCGCAAGATACACACTTTCAACTTCCAGACTCCAGGCTGCTACTGAGAATCTTTGACAGAAAAATTCACTAACTTTTTATCGGCCTGACATGGAGCCACAAGACCAACGAGGCAGTTTTTTTTTTATAGAACAAGAAGGCGGACGAGCATATGGGCCACCTGATGGTAAGTGGTCACCAAACGCCCTTGGACATTGGTACTGTAAAAAATGTTAACCATCGCTTACATTGCCAATGCGCCACCAACCTTGGGACCTAAAATTTTATGTCCCTTGTGCCTGTAATTACACTGGCTCACTCACCCTTCAAACCGGAACACAACAATACCAAGTAATGCTGTTTTGCGGTAGAATATCTGATGAGTGGGTGGTACCTACCCAGACGAGCTTGCACAAAGCTCTACCACCAGTAAATAAGTAACTGCAATTAAAACTATGTAAATCATTTTTGTGCTGACTTACGATTGTTTTTTTTTATAAGTAAGCCCAGTTAAAAATATATATATATATTGAAGATCCGATATATATATTCAACAGTCCTAAATGCGAATCATATTTATGAATCTAATATCTATATTTAAGTAGTTGTACCGGTAACGTATCCATACAATCAATACAAAACTAAAAATAATAATAGTTAATAAACAACACATTACAATTTTTTTATATCGGATAAAACCGAACGTTAAAAAAAAATATCTGATATCATCTAGTACCTGATTCGGTTTCAGAGTGCCATAGATGCAATCCAATATGCAGATATTGAAATATATAGATACGATATCTGATATTCAAAACCGGTATATAGATTCGGTTAGTTATTACCTGAAGGCGATATTACCCATCCCTAGTAAAAGAGTAATCGACAGAAAGCATGGGTTGTGGATGTTTCCCCGCGCGACAATTATAAACTTGTTTGTACGAAGCACAGAGGCGCGGTCGCCGCCGCCGCTGTGTTTCGACCTTATAACGGAGGTTCCAATTAAAATCGGAATCGAAGGTGCAAAATTAATCGGAAGTTTCAAACTTTCGGAATCGGAATCGAACCTCCGCAACATCTCTGCTTTATTATTATTTCCAATTTTGTTTTGTGACGTTCAATGACGATCGACAATCATTTTGCCATTAGGAAGGAATTGAATTGAATTGAAATTGATTCACTTAAGCTAAAATCGAAACGAGCAACCCCATAGCCATGGGGTTGCTCGTTGTTCTACTAAAAACCTCTTTGTTTTTCTACTAAAAATGTAAGATATAAAATATAAGACATAATTCTATATATAACTTTGGATGTGTTTTAAACAATGGCCATTGATGAACCATTATAGATTATTATCTAACGTAATTATTATTATACGTAACCAACCTTTCAAATTAAATCTTATCTATTTATTAGGCTTGAGTCTCAACAATCTCCCTGCCAATAAGGACCTTATACAAGCCAACAGTAGGTATCTACACACTGAACACTATTCCTAATTCATAATAGCGTAAATAGCTTGAAACGATAAAAGTCTATAAGATTATAAATATTTCTAAAAACACTCTAAATTAAAAATAATATTACATGGTGGTGATAAGGTCCGAGGCCGTGAAGGAGGCCGAGGTGGATACGGCGCTGGTCTTCTTGATGCTGAATTGCTGTTTCCATATAACGATTGTGATGTTACAAACCATCCACCAACTAAAAATAAAATAATTAATTTGCTTACATTAGAAGTAATTCTGAAGACATAATTTAACTTCGTCATTTTAATGCGTATTGCCTTAATAATTATAATAAAACTTTTACTAAATCAGTATTATATTCGTTTTAAATATGTTATTATTTTTATATTCTTTATATAAGCTTACATTGTGGGTATTGATGTGGTGAGGCGCTTTGTTGCGGATAATGCGTCCCAACGAAATCCCTTTGGTAATAACCTTCAGGTCTCTCTTTTGCATCTAAAAAAGCCTTGGCGAATGGGTTATACTTAATTTTCAACGACGTTACTTCTTCGTTCTGATAGGCAGTTACAGCTATAAATTGTGTCTCCGGAAATGGATATGTCATGATACGGCGAAGATCGGTGCCAACTTTCACTAGATGTACACGAGGTTCATATTTGTGTAAAGAATTCAGCATTATCTGCAAATAAAAGAATAGATTAAAATTTGTGTGTATTACGTACAATTAATACGTAACACGAGCAACCCTTTTTATTTTTTGTATAGTAAGTATCGAATATGACAAAAGCCTTTACCCACGTGCAAGCAACAATTGTACAAAGTTCTATAAAAACTAAAACGGATGTACAAGCAAAACTAAGGGTTAACTTTTTTAAAAGATTAATTTTACTTTAATATGGAATAAATACATTTAAAATCGATATCATTAAACTTTATAGTTCTAATTCGAGAGAACTCATTTAATTTGACCTATGATCAATAAATTATTTTTTAAAATTTTTCAATTATTTACACGATATACTCGTTACTGTTATAAATAAAACAATTTCTTTTTCATCGTAATAAACTACACAGAAGACAGCATTATTCTTGTATTGTTATTACTATTGAAGTTATTTAAATTGTTATTATGTAACTTAACGTACGAATAGTTTCAAAATATTTTAGGTATAAACTCTAATTTAAAAAAAACGGAATTAAATTCTCGAAAAAAATCTCGAAACTGAATTCAATTTAATTACGTATTATAAACAATAACAGCCCTAATACGTAAGAGTGTATACCGTAATTTATGATGCTCGCAAGATAATAAATAAGTAAGTAATCTGATGTTATTTCACTGAGTATAAAATATTATTAAAATGAAAATTAAACATTAAGATCCGTAAACATTGCGATGAAACAATAATTATTACAAATGATTGTGCGTACGGGTACCCGCTAAATAGTTGGTAAAGCTACAGGTTTCACACCGAGCCGTCAACATATGGATCTGGATGTATCAGATGTTTGCTTTCATAATCATTCGCACCACATATAAGCGTGAGAAATAGCTTCTATGAAGTAGCGGTAGCCAAGAAACTGTAGCATTGTAACACCTTTGTGTAACAGGCTTTCTATTATCAAAAATTAGTATTCTGACAGTTCAGGGTACTGTTAATTATGCTCTGTTTTAACTGATGAGATGAATACAAAGAGAAAAGCTCATTTGTAAATAAAGAAGCAACGGTAAGTAAATAAACTAAAATGAATGCAGTATTGATTTGTCCAAGCAAGTATACATTAATGAACATGTACGAAAATCATTATTTAAAAACAAATAAGGAACCAGATACAAGATTGTTCACTGGATTATTTAAATTAATCGTAACTATTTCACGTTAGTAATGTTAACGTCTAACATTGTACAACAACTGTATAACTATAAATTGTTCGAATAAGAGAAAACAATAGTGTCGAAAAGGTAAAAATGATTTATTTTGTTTATTTCTTGATTTCGAATCTCGACTTACGATTAATTATATTTAAGTATATTAAAGATACAATAAAACTATACTTAAGGTATCTAGGTTTTGAATATTTATGAAAATATAGGTTTTTGTATAATTCGAATTAAGTTAAAAATGTTAGGTAACTCTACATCCCGACACGGCTGAATATGTTTTCTTTGTGTCTATCATAAATTATGTCTTGAGATGATGCACTCTATAGCCTATTCCAACCACTAAAGGAATAAAGAAAAATAAACAACTTTGACATCGAATTCAAGCGATATTATTGGTCAAGATCTTAAATAATCTATATTATTTACTATGGAGTCTATGGATTGTCGAAAAAATAGTCGATTGAATGTTCGCGAAGTTGTAATCAGAACTTTATAAGTAAAATTAAAGTGGTTATAAGTAGTTAGGTAAAATGCTGGTGTACTATAAATAAAGGTAAATTATTCAAAAACTGTTTGTAGTGCATAATACAACAGAGCTATTTGCAAATAGCACAGAATATGTAAATCTAAGTTGCTGTAATTGTTTATCTTTACTGCTTCGATCGGAATAGGGTATAGGAAGGGTCTAGTCATACTGATAACTTAATATAGACTAACTTTAGTACACAACCATTATTTATTAATTACGTATATTTTCTAAATGTTATTATAATAGGTAATTCTTTAAGTAGTGTAATAGGTGCTAATGTTTGCACCTCTGAAAGTTCAGTATGAAGGAAAACTGGGTAAGCAAGTTATTCTTTCTTATTATAGAATTCCGCAGTTTATAAATAAAATTAATATATAACTCAAATTACTCAAGATTAAATAAATAATTAAAAAACGTGGAGTATAATATTCTCTCGATAGAATCTACATTTCGAACCGCTGCTTATAAATGCTTACTTGCTTAAAATTACAATTAGGTTTTAAATATTTGAATTGTAACTACACTTCTACAATACAACACTTATTCACTCCCAAGAATAGCTAGAAGTTTTTTTTAGGGAGACAAGCTTTCCTACGTGACATTGTTATTTAATTATGTAACTATTTTACCTACCTATCGCCTAATTGTTTAAAATTAAACAAATACGTACTAAAGTGTAATTCTACTAACTAATTAACCGCCCAAGCTTAAATGCACAATATTAATTCCACTGCTCTAATTAAAGTTATGTTTTTCAATGCTTTTTCTTCTAAAAATTTCAATGACGACGTCTCGATAGATAGTTTCTATTTGAACTAGGTAGTATCTGGTTACAAAAAGGCAGCGCGCTCTGTTTAAAAAAAATACTTACATTTATATATATTTTTTAAATAATGTGTTTATTAAATTTTAAAATATTTTTACCTGGCCATTTCCATTAGTTTTGTTTGTAAGTTTAACTTTTGCAAAGGATATAGGTTCCTTCATCCAATGAGCACCGAAGTTTGGACTTTCCGGATGTATATATATAGCGTTTGATGGTGGAACTTCAGCCTTGCCCCCTGGTACCTTTAAAATACAATGTATTATAGAATTAAGGGAAATGTCATAAAGTTCAATAATGTGTAACAAATTCGTACGTCGAATATTTAGTAATACATTTTAATGTCGCTTCAAATGTGTTTCTATGCTTAACTATGATACTCGGGTCAATTGTAAAACCTGATTGTAAAGTATAAGACAGTTAGTTTGTAAACAAAATAGGCAAAAGACAAGTCATAAAAACGGATTTGTAGTTGTAAAGTGATCTTTACTCACCCACTCGCCGTTAACGTATTTCCATCGGTGCGTGTCAACTTGAACAAATTCAAGGAGAACAGTGTACATGGCCGTTGGGTCCAGCCCACTGGCAGTAACTTTTACTACTGGGAACATGCGTCTGAAACAAAGATAGTTTTTTACTTTCGGGCCAAACATAAGACATATTTTATGACATTGTACCCTTCGACGTAGGTAATTTTAATACTCTTTCATTTTAGATGATTTTTGAAGATGCTATTCATAATATAATTAGTATATTTAGATCTGTCTATAACATATTCTTAATAATTATTAAAAAGTCCTTGTTGCTTTTATAGAAATGCCATGAGTGTTCTTTAGTTTATAGTTTATCAGTATTATACATTTACTAAGTACACTATTCTAGCGTGTTTACATTAAATATTATATTAATTGAATAACACTACACTAATTGTGCTCTCTTATTTCTGCTGCATAGTTGGCTAGCCTCCAGAACGAGATTATCGTGGTAATCATTATTTTTTTCTTATACTAGTAGTATAGTAAGTTTTAGTATTGTTTTACGAGTAAATTTAAATTTCTCTTTTTTATTGGATCGGCTTCGACAAAAGGTCAGGTTGCAAAACGGGGCCTAGAAAGAGAATCTGAGTATACAGACAAGCCAAAACAGAGGTCTCTGGCGCAGACGTACAAGGAGACCCGGCCCTAGCTGAACTGGGAAGAAGGTTTGGACAAAGAAGAAAAAGAAAGGCTTCGTCAAAAAGTCAAGATCGATCCGTTCACTTTTATAGCGTTACACAACACGTAAACCAATTCATATTATTAATTATGCGTATTTATCTATACACATAGATGTAAAATCATAGTATAACACTACCACACTGATCAAATAATCTATATTTCTTATGAGTAATAACAAAGGAATAAAGTTTAAGATTATCTTCAGATTGATGCGATGAAATAAATCTTCGCTGTAGGCACCTACTAGGAATAAAATGTAAAAAATGAAATAGACGCGGACACATCGACTTTGACTTGGATTTATACTGCGTTACGATATATATATTATTTAGTAATTTAATGGGTCGTTATAATAATTAACTATTATTGTTCCCAAAATACTGTTATAATTTAAAAATACAATACACTTCTATAATTGTAGTTCACTATAATTAACATTTCATTTAAAGATTGCATATTGCATTATTAAATTAAAAAAATCTTGTTTTATAATATTATCGATATACTTTGAAGTCGATGCGTTTTATAAATATTTGTTTTATGTTTTTATGTTTAGTACGTGATGAGCATCAACATTCGCGAGTGCTAACAGGGTGCTGAGGGGCGGCCAGTTTTCAACTATTAACACTGTAGGTCTTGCTCATTAACGTAGGGCGTCTAAACGATACCGCCCGCGCCATGCTCTACCCTTGACGCACTAACTGTTTTGTTTTAAATGACTATTCAAGCCTTTGTTCATTTTATTATGCCATACATTTATATCACACTAATATAGTAAAGATAAAAGGTTTTAATCCTAATCCCAACAATAATGATAAATAATTAATCTATTTAATGATATATGCTAATGAGAACATTAGCCTATTACTTTAAAGCTGAAAAGGGTAGCCATAGTTAAACTTTAAAAAAAAAGTAATTAAAAACTTCATATTTATCTTTTCTTCAATTTCAAAATTTCCATAACCTCATTAAAATTATAATACTTTGTAATACTAGACTAGTATTATTTTTAATACTACGTATATATATATATATATTCAAAGACCTTTACCTTTAAATTGTCGTAAAAATGAACATAATTAATCCCTATACATTTAAAACAACTTAATGCTTCATTTAAATATGTAGTAATCATACCAAAGCTATAAACTGTATTGTAAGGCATATTGTTCGTTTTTATTTCTTGCTCATTTGCTTCAAAGTTGTTGCTCGTATTTAATTGTTGGTTGTTCTCGGAACAAAATAGTGAATGAATCATATTCCAGCAACTTATAAGCATTATCATTGACTATGTAAATGAAATTATTGTACGCAACTTATTTAAGCAATGAAGTCGAATGAAAATTTTATATCGGTAACCAGTATGTACATAATTAGAATGTTTGATTATGTCGTTTAGCATATTGCGCTTTGCGTTATTATATATTTTAAAATTATTTGTATAAAATATTGAAACTAAACGATCATTTTTTTTTTATTTCAGACTAGATAATATAATGATTACAAAAATTAACACAACATTGTATACATTCTTAGTTCAATATGTAATTATTACTTACCTTCCGTTCTTAGTGACTATCATTTCATTGGTGAGTGTCTGAAAACGAACCCACAATTCCCGATCGTCGAGCGCCACATTGACTTCGCGCTCGCGACCTCCGCGAGAACTACCACCGCCCACGGTCGGCTCCACGGCGCTTAATATGTGTGACGCTGCCATATTTAAATCTGTCAAAAATCATTGAAGAAATAAAGTTTGGCATTATAACATTTATTAAATTTGATACAATATAAGTCCCACAAACATAGTATTTAGTTATTAAGTGTAATGAGTTCAGTAATTTGAAGAACTTTTCTTTGGAGTGCATAAAATAACAGTTACGAAAAAAATAAGTTGAGCATTGAGATGTATCAATAAAGTAATTCTTTACGTAAACTAAATGTTTTCTTTCTTTAAAGCAAACGGACAAACGGGCCACCTAAAGTCATAGGCATTGTAACCATTCCTTACATCGATAATGCGCCACCCAACCTTGGAATCTAAGATATTTCGTCCCTTGTGCGTGTAATTACACTGGCTCACTCATCCTTCCTACCGGAACACAAAGTATTGCTGTTTGGAGGTAGAATATGTAATAAGCGGATGGTAACTACTTAGACGTGCTTGCACAAAGCCCTATTACCAAATAAAAATATATCTTTTATATTTTAAAGAAACAATAGTTGAAATAATTTGAAGCATATTAAAATCGGTTCATTGGTTACGTTATTTATTAGAACCTAAGGAAATGCCGTTTAAAGTAGTAATATTGAAATCCTCTTGTAACATGAGTATAAAGTATTTATTTATGTAATTATACATTTACAAAGTATTGGCTGTTAATGTCGCCGCACCTCTTACCATTGGAATTCGCCTTTAGGCGGTGAAGACCTCCGTAGTATATTTGTATTGTTTGCCATATTAAAAGTTTTCCTAATTCCCAAAAAATTAAACAAGTAATGGAATTAATATTGTTTGCTTGTAATATTTTTAGTTGTGCAGTTTTCGGAGAGTTGAACGAACTTTGTTCTGAAGGAGTAGTTCAATGTAGCAATTGACTAGTATCAGTTGTTGTGATAGCGATATTTAGATCAACGATAGTATATTTTTGCAGTAATTTTTGTTCCTCATGTCAAAAGGCTGTAATAGGTTATGGCTAGTTCCAAGCAAACAGCTTATTATCATTTCATTATCATTGAATTTGATTCCATTTCAATTTTCCGTAGTCGACAA
Source organism: Nymphalis urticae (assembly GCA_905147175.2). Classification (NCBI taxonomy): domain Eukaryota; kingdom Metazoa; phylum Arthropoda; class Insecta; order Lepidoptera; family Nymphalidae; genus Nymphalis; species Nymphalis urticae. The sequence goes on along the minus strand of LR989987.1, from coordinate 7,160,207 downwards.
GCAGATTAAAAATATAATTTTAACATATTAAGCCAATTCTATTATAATTGTTTTTAAGTAAGCAATTCTTTCCATACCAATTATACTCATTTCAAAAAAATGTCTTGAACGCTTGATAAACTTTTTTACACTGCCATTCGCTTTATTTTTAATCTGCATAATTTTGTAACCACGTAACTTCTTTTCACACTCAACGTTGACGGCTTTCGATTCGCGAACGAAGATTTACGACAATACTTAGTACCCTCGTTAATCTGTAAAATAGTATTCTGTTGTAATCCTTTCTTCCTAAGCACCTTTTTCTAAATTTAAATTTATTGCTGATTCCTACCGCAGGTCACCGATCGAATGAAAATTTGTTACAGTTCTTTCTTCACCATCGTTTACCGTGTTCGCTGTCCGTCTATGGACCAATTTGTCTAAAGCTTTTAAGGGGGTATTCTAGTGTAGAATTTTGAAAAAATTAAAAAAATTTTTTTTTCATATTTCCAAACTTTAGACATTCAAGAATATGCGTTTAAAAGGATTTTTCAATATTCCTATTACTTCACAAGTTATAGCCGTTTTAGTGACGTGCCATCGGCTCCGGTCCGATTGCTACAAGTTGACAAAAGACGCTGGGCGTTCCCGAGCCCCTTACTTATGAATGTCCTTTTCTATTGTATTGAATTCCTTTTAAATCTATATTTAATTGAAGCTCATAGAAACTGATTTTGTTTGAATATTGTCCTTTTAGTTTCATTTTAAGTTACTTTTGTGGCAACCTTTATACTGAGTGGAAGTGCTAGCTCTGACAACGTGTTTATTTTTGAAGTGATAATTATTTTGTAAATTTTGTAAAATGGATAGAAGATTGTTGAAGACATAAAGAGAGATGTGTGGGCAACCTACTTTCATAAACTTTCAACTAACGAAAATCCTCAACACATGAATTGTTCACCTAGTTGGTGCAAGTATCAGAAAGCAGTAGAAGACGGCACTATTGACGAATTTGACCACAAAAATCCTCCTCTAAATGATAACGTTATACAAGTAATAAAACCAATTTATCAAAGTTTATCAGCTGATTCTTTATTGGAACGATGTTTGGGTTCTGAAACCCAAAATAATAATGAATCGTTGAATTCATTGATTTGGACTTTTGCTCCGAAGCACATTCACGCTGGACTGAAGACGATTGAAATTGCCACTTTCTTCGCAGTTAGTATTTTTAATGAAGGTTATATACCCATATTAAAAACCTTAGCTGTGATGGGATCACGATTGGCCCAGAAGCTAATGCTTTTGCAGCGAGACGGGACGAAGCGCGTATCGAGCGCTCGGAATTCCGGACTTCAGAGGCGTCAAAGGAGGGTAGAACTGCTCGTCTTCATCAGAGAACATGGGAGAATGAGTATTTTGAAGTAGAGGAAGGATTTTTACATGGAGCAGGAATCGCTTATTAAAAATATGTAAGTATTCTGTACCATTCTATAAGTAAAATTGTCGAAAACTTGTCTCAAAACTTTGAACGCGTTTTTCTCGAAACTACTTTTTTCGAGCTGGCGGTAAGGATATATCGAGTTCTAATAGACCGATTTACTTCAAATTTGGAGAGGATGTTCTTTATACATCTCTTCATCGTGTGGTCCTTGCCCAAAAATATAACTTCTCATTTAGTATTTTTAAAAAATTCGGAATTGTTATAAAATATGCAACAAGAATTTTTTTTTTCAAACAGCCGCCATTTTCTAACTTATCCAAGGTTGAAACGATAGCGACATCTATAATAATTAAAAATCCGTCTGGTTTTTGTTTTTCAGATCACCAGGAGGGTTGGTAGGATGCACGCCAGGACACCCTCTTTTATTTAGACCGCCCCACTTTGACTGCTTGTAACTTTGTTAATTTTGATTTTTTTTTATGTATGAACAACAAATCAATAAACAAATGATAAAAAAATTGATTGTAAAAATATTTTTTATTTCCTTTATACAGCGCTTCAAATACCGGGCGAAATTCATGTCTCTACACTAGAATACCCCCTTAAGGCACACGAGTATTTATAAGAAATATCTCTATCGGGATTAATTCCCTCAATCAGGTAAGGAAATTTCACTTGACAAAAATATGAACAAATATTTTAGAATTAAATAAATTTAAAAAATAAGCTGCAATTCAATTCATATTTTAGTTAGTGTCGTCATAGGAAAGTAATAGATTGTTGTATAAATTCATTTTTGACTTCTATAGGTATTGGTTATTTAGGTACTTACATATCAGGCACAACCTTCAAAATATGCATGTACTCACATATTAATATAACCCAATAGTCTAGTTTATAATCCGTAACATTGTATCCGTGTATTGATTTAAATACGTCCATACACACACACATAAATTGTTTGCGAAATTCCGTACAAAACCACAATTACATTTATTATTTCGTGAGGACATTTATACTATGTTGTGTATAAGTTTAATAATTCAAACAATGAACTATATTCTAAACAAAAAGTAAAGCACGATCAAAATGAGATTTGAATTTGCAAATTAATTTTAATCTACTTTACGAACTAGACCAGTTCAGATTTTTTTCATTGACATTATAAGTACAAATCACTTGCGCCATAATTACTTTCTAAGATATAACTATCTAGTAATATTTATATAGTCATCAAGATGATGTAACGAAGTTGTCTATATGAAATATGTTCGTACTTTCACGACTCACAGCAAAAGGTGTCGATTACAATTTACATACGTATTTGATTTTAAGGCGCATAATTTACAAACATTACAAATACAATATTAACGTATGAATTCAACTTACTATATAATCAAAATAATCTAAGCTTTGTTAAAAGTTCTTTAATATAATGTATCTATGGACTTATACCGTAATGTTTTTTTATTTTTATATCTACCATTATATTTGTATATGTGATCCGTATATTTTATGTTCTTTCGAAACAAAATCTATATACCTAACGGAAGGTAAATATAAAATATAATTTGTTGGTTTGTTTGTAAATAATAAAAATAAATAACTAGTAAACGAACAAAAACACTTATGCCAATATTTACCTCAACTGTAAGGAAAATAAATCAAAAAAGTAGTTTAAAAGCCGTATATAAACTTATACAAATCGTTAATTTCCGAGTGAAAAAATAGTAACATAAATAAACGGATATAACAACTATGGATATGTGGGTATCTAAATATAGTAATACAAATACAATCACGAATAATAATATTTTGAAACCCGTAATATTAAGATTTAATATTTTAATAATATTTAATATTAAATAAAAGTTGATAGAAGAGGTAAATTCCGAATACAAAGTGGAATGTCATTCCTTTACTTTACAGCTGCCACGTCATACGACCTAGTACGAGGAGTACGTACATGAAGAGCTTACGAGTAGCGACTTTAAGATTGCTGTAATAAAAATACTCTTTCAAAAAGAATGGAACGAGTAGATTTAAACGTACGTACATAGAAGCAGAAATACAATATACATTTTCTTATGGGGGTAGGTATTAGGTAACTAAATACAATATTCACATATGTATATGCATAAGGCATGTTACGCTTATGGCAATAATTTTAAAGCAATCCGACCTTTTTTTAGTTTTCTAGTGAGCCCTATCAAAACTTTAGTGTTATTAGATAATAACTTTTGGAACCGTTTTCAAATATAGCTTTGTAGCCAAACGAAAAAAGAAAATTACCTTCTGTGTATGAGGACCATTATCAGATACCGTATAATACATACTCCTTTATTTGTACACTCAATTTGAATTACTTACAATGATAGAAAGATATTTAAGAGATATTATTAACTTGCTATATAACTTGCCCAATCTCTAATGGCATGTAGCCATGTCATTATTGATCTGCAACACAGCATTGCATAACCGAGAAATTGATGCAGCGTTGTTGTCTTATTGTGATAGGAAAAATATTATTTATAAATATACTAAATCAAAACAGCCTTACGATTCCTACTTTCAGAGCGTTCCTGGTAAATTTTTACAAATTATTTTACCGCACAGATAGAAACATAATCAACGGTCAGTATTTTCGAATAAATTTAACCTCTCCCTACACTAAAACATTTGATATTATTAAACGGATATTCATACGGTTTTTGTTAGTTTAGTAATGGCTGAAATTTGACGATAATTGTTGAAGATGACTCAACATCATCTTCAACAATTATCGTCATCGGAAAAAATATGAATATATATGTATATGACTGTGAGCTTTACTGGCGTGCGCCGTGCGCCGTGCAAACCAATAGAGTTATAGGTAAGGTGGCCTAAAGCGTGTGCCCCGCCTAAAGCGGGTAAGCCTTTATCCGACGGTATGGGTGAAATGTGAGTGTATATGCCGACAGTATCAGAACAATACCCGAGTTTCAATCAGTTGTGATTGGACTGGAGTTGTGATTTAACATAAGAGCAAGCAATATAAAAAAATTGTAACTTGCTATAAAAACTAAACTAAAGTAACTCGGTAACATCTATCACATTGGTATCATCTATCATATAACTTTGATAGTATCTATCTTAGAGACAAGATAAAAATACCGGCGTATTTTATTTTGTTTTTGATGTTATTATTCCTTATATAAAAAATATGCTCGTGGTCAAGGTGGGTAGGGAAAAGCGAGTACGTACTCGCTTTGCGCTGATACATACGATACAGTACATTTTATTTGTAATGAACAGCATTTACAATTATATATTTACATTTAAGATGTAAATATCAAATACAATCCGCCCAGCACCAGAATTTTTTGAGGCTTTAGAATATGCGAAATAGCATGTGATTTACTTTTCACTTCTTCCTCACAGAACACTACGCGGCCCTTGGATCGTTGCCTATAATAAATCATTTAAAAGCTATTTGGAACCAGTTACCGCAATTTATATAGTTTATAAACTGTAAATTGTATTCGACGAAATTACTTTTTACGACGAATTTATTCTGATAGGGCAAAGCCTGTAATTTTACACATTATACATACTAACATTTTTCGGACACGTCTCCCGGCAAGGAAATTACTCCTAGAGCGCCTTGTCATTCAAGGCAAGGTGGTGGTGGTGCACCAGACCACGTGAAAGGACGCCCATGCGATGGACCGACCAAATAAAAACAACTGTTGGCGGTCCTTTGCATGAATGTACCAAGCTCACCACTAACAGGGACTTGTGGCGAAGGCTCGTGAGGCGAATAACATCTGCGCCGAACAATTTATAATACTTGATGACGACCACGACCGCTTTGACAAGAGTGTCACGACGAAGAAGAAGAAGTAATTTTTAACTAAATAATTATCTAAAACAAAATAACACCACTGAGCTGTTTTATTTTTAAATTTGATAATTATCCTATCAAATCAAATAAAATCTATTAATATAATCAAACAAATATTACAATTTTGGGGCTTTCAATTTTAACCTACCCGCTTTAGACCACCTTCCCCTAAGTTTTATTTAGACCCTTATTCTATCTGCGTATGGGACGGGTAGCTAGTGTAAAAGGATATTTTAAGAATATATTAAGGAGCACGGCAAATAACATTAAATGTAAGCGTATGTTTTCAGTAATTTAAAAGACGTTTAAATTTTCGTCTCGAGTTTCGTGACAATTCTTACTTGCTCTTTTTCATCAGGTGTTAATTGCATACTTCAAAGGGTCATAGAGTGTGTTTTACTCAAGTCCACTGTTATTGAGCATGATTATTATTCAGTAATATTATACAGCTAATATAATATTGTCAAATAATATCAAATATAGCCTACTACATAATATTAAATATATAATATAACCTACAAGTTTTACGCATATCTTGTATGAGCGCAGCTAGATTAATGATATGATCACAAAATCAGCCATAAGCGGATCACAACCAAAGAAGAAGTTAAAATACACATTAAAATAATTAAAAATATATGGCCATATATTCATGGCCAACGTCAATAATTTGATTGCATGTTTTCTTAAATTAAAAAAAAATGAAAATAATATTTTAAAGATCTCACGCACAAAATCTCTCATCTTGGCTTAAATTTACTATGAAGATAGTACATAAACCAGGCATTATGTGCCAACAAAATCGCAAGTTAAATTATTATAATACTATCTACCCATCTCGCTTTCGCACATATAGAGTAAGGTTCTAAAAATAACCTATATATCGTAATAAAAATATCATATAACTCTATTATATTACGCGGCGCACGCCAGTAAAGCTCATAGACCCCATTTTTTTTCCGTCATCAACAATCACCGTCCTACCGTGATGATGAACCAATCTCATATTTAATGAACCAATTGACAAAAAACCTTAAAAAATTATACTCTTAAACCTTTCCCATTAATCACTTCATCAATTTTTTTTTTCAAACAGCCGCCATTTTCTAACTTATCCAAGGTTGAAACGATAGCGACATCTATAATAATTAAAAATCCGTCTGGTTTTTGTTTTTCAGATCACCAGGAGGGTTGGTAGGATGCACGCCAGGACACCCTCTTTTATTTAGACCGCCCCACTTTGACTGCTTGTAACTTTGTTAATTTTGATTTTTTTTTATGTATGAACAACAAATCAATAAACAAATGATAAAAAAATTGATTGTAAAAATATTTTTTATTTCCTTTATACAGCGCTTCAAATACCGGGCGAAATTCATGTCTCTACACTAGAATACCCCCTTAAGGCACACGAGTATTTATAAGAAATATCTCTATCGGGATTAATTCCCTCAATCAGGTAAGGAAATTTCACTTGACAAAAATATGAACAAATATTTTAGAATTAAATAAATTTAAAAAATAAGCTGCAATTCAATTCATATTTTAGTTAGTGTCGTCATAGGAAAGTAATAGATTGTTGTATAAATTCATTTTTGACTTCTATAGGTATTGGTTATTTAGGTACTTACATATCAGGCACAACCTTCAAAATATGCATGTACTCACATATTAATATAACCCAATAGTCTAGTTTATAATCCGTAACATTGTATCCGTGTATTGATTTAAATACGTCCATACACACACACATAAATTGTTTGCGAAATTCCGTACAAAACCACAATTACATTTATTATTTCGTGAGGACATTTATACTATGTTGTGTATAAGTTTAATAATTCAAACAATGAACTATATTCTAAACAAAAAGTAAAGCACGATCAAAATGAGATTTGAATTTGCAAATTAATTTTAATCTACTTTACGAACTAGACCAGTTCAGATTTTTTTCATTGACATTATAAGTACAAATCACTTGCGCCATAATTACTTTCTAAGATATAACTATCTAGTAATATTTATATAGTCATCAAGATGATGTAACGAAGTTGTCTATATGAAATATGTTCGTACTTTCACGACTCACAGCAAAAGGTGTCGATTACAATTTACATACGTATTTGATTTTAAGGCGCATAATTTACAAACATTACAAATACAATATTAACGTATGAATTCAACTTACTATATAATCAAAATAATCTAAGCTTTGTTAAAAGTTCTTTAATATAATGTATCTATGGACTTATACCGTAATGTTTTTTTATTTTTATATCTACCATTATATTTGTATATGTGATCCGTATATTTTATGTTCTTTCGAAACAAAATCTATATACCTAACGGAAGGTAAATATAAAATATAATTTGTTGGTTTGTTTGTAAATAATAAAAATAAATAACTAGTAAACGAACAAAAACACTTATGCCAATATTTACCTCAACTGTAAGGAAAATAAATCAAAAAAGTAGTTTAAAAGCCGTATATAAACTTATACAAATCGTTAATTTCCGAGTGAAAAAATAGTAACATAAATAAACGGATATAACAACTATGGATATGTGGGTATCTAAATATAGTAATACAAATACAATCACGAATAATAATATTTTGAAACCCGTAATATTAAGATTTAATATTTTAATAATATTTAATATTAAATAAAAGTTGATAGAAGAGGTAAATTCCGAATACAAAGTGGAATGTCATTCCTTTACTTTACAGCTGCCACGTCATACGACCTAGTACGAGGAGTACGTACATGAAGAGCTTACGAGTAGTGACTTTAAGATTGCTGTAATAAAAATACTCTTTCAAAAAGAATGGAACGAGTAGATTTAAACGTACGTACATAGAAGCAGAAATACAATATACATTTTCTTATGGGGGTAGGTATTAGGTAACTAAATACAATATTCACATATGTATATGCATAAGGCATGTTACGCTTATGGCAATAATTTTAAAGCAATCCGACCTTTTTTTAGTTTTCTAGTGAGCCCTATCAAAACTTTAGTGTTATTAGATAATAACTTTTGGAACCGTTTTCAAATATAGCTTTGTAGCCAAACGAAAAAAGAAAATTACCTTCTGTGTATGAGGACCATTATCAGATACCGTATAATACATACTCCTTTATTTGTACACTCAATTTGAATTACTTACAATGATAGAAAGATATTTAAGAGATATTATTAACTTGCTATATAACTTGCCCAATCTCTAATGGCATGTAGCCATGTCATTATTGATCTGCAACACAGCATTGCATAACCGAGAAATTGATGCAGCGTTGTTGTCTTATTGTGATAGGAAAAATATTATTTATAAATATACTAAATCAAAACAGCCTTACGATTCCTACTTTCAGAGCGTTCCTGGTAAATTTTTACAAATTATTTTACCGCACAGATAGAAACATAATCAACGGTCAGTATTTTCGAATAAATTTAACCTCTCCCTACACTAAAACATTTGATATTATTAAACGGATATTCATACGGTTTTTGTTAGTTTAGTAATGGCTGAAATTTGACGATAATTGTTGAAGATGACTCAACATCATCTTCAACAATTATCGTCATCGGAAAAAATATGAATATATATGTATATGACTGTGAGCTTTACTGGCGTGCGCCGTGCGCCGTGCAAACCAATAGAGTTATAGGTAAGGTGGCCTAAAGCGTGTGCCCCGCCTAAAGCGGGTAAGCCTTTATCCGACGGTATGGGTGAAATGTGAGTGTATATGCCGACAGTATCAGAACAATACCCGAGTTTCAATCAGTTGTGATTGGACTGGAGTTGTGATTTAACCTAAGAGCAAGCAATATAAAAAAATTGTAACTTGCTATAAAAACTAAACTAAAGTAACTCGGTAACATCTATCACATTGGTATCATCTATCATATAACTTTGATAGTATCTATCTTAGAGACAAGATAAAAATACCGGCGTATTTTATTTTGTTTTTGATGTTATTATTCCTTAAATAAAAAATATGCTCGTGGTCAAGGTGGGTAGGGAAAAGCGAGTACGTACTCGCTTTGCGCTGATACATACGATACAGTACATTTTATTTGTAATGAACAGCATTTACAATTATATATTTACATTTAAGATGTAAATATCAAATACAATCCGCCCAGCACCAGAATTTTTTGAGGCTTTAGAATATGCGAAATAGCATGTGATTTACTTTTCACTTCTTCCTCACAGAACACTACGCGGCCCTTGGATCGTTGCCTATAATAAATCATTTAAAACCTATTTGGAACCAGTTACCGCAATTTATATAGTTTATAAACTGTAAATTGTATTCGACGAAATTACTTTTTACGACGAATTTATTCTGATAGGGCAAAGCGGGTTTTTGAAAACCCTGTAATTTTTGCACATTATACATACTAACATTTTTCGGACACGTCTCCCGGCAAGGAAATTACTCCTAGAGCGCCTTGTCATTCAAGGCAAGGTGGTGGTGGTGCACCAGACCACGTGAAAGGACGCCCATGCGATGGACCGACCAAATAAAAACAACTGTTGGCGGTCCTTTGCATGAATGTACCAGGCTCACCACTAACAGGGACTTGTGGCGAAGGCTCGTGAGGCGAATAACATCTGCGCCGAACAATTTATAATACTTGATGACGACCACGACCGCTTTGACAAGAGTGTCACGACGAAGAAGAAGAAGAAGTAATTTTTAACTAAATAATTATCTAAAACAAAATAACACCACTGAGCTGTTTTATTTTTAAATTTGATAATTGTCCTATCAAATCAAATAAAATCTATTAATATAATCAAACAAATATTACAATTTTGGGGCTTTCAATTTTAACCTACCCGCTTTAGGCCACCTTCCCCTAAGTTTTATTTAGACCCTTATTCTAACTGCGTATGGGACGGGTAGCTAGTGTAAAAGGAGATTTTAAGAATATATTAAGGAGCACGGCAAATAATATTAAATGTAAGCGTATGTTTTCAGTAATTTAAAAGACGTTTAAATTTTCGTCTCGAGTTTCGTGACAATTCTTACTTGCTCTTTTTCATCAGGTGTTAATTGCATACTTCAAAGGGTCGTAGAGTGTGTTTTACTCAAGTCCACTGTTATTGAGCATGATTATTATTCAGTAATATTATACAGCTAATATAATATTGTCAAATATAACCTATCAAGTTTTACGCATATCTTGTATGAGCGCAGCTAAATTAAGTTAAAATACACATTAAAATAATTAAAAATATATGTTCATGGCCAACATCTATAATTTGATTGCATGTTTTCTTAAATTAAAAAAAAATTAAAATAATATTTTAAAGCTCTCACGCACAAAATCTCTCATCTTGGCTTAAATTTACTATGAAAACAGTATATAAACCAGGCATTTTGTGCCAACAAAATGCAAGTTAAATTATTATAATACTATCTACTTATCTCGGTTTCGCATATATAGAGTAAGGTTCTAAAAATAACCTATATATCGTAATACATATAACTCTATTATATTACGCGGCGCACACCAGTAAAGCCCATAGTCCCCATTTTATTTCCGTCATCAACAATCACCGTCCTACCATGATGATAAACCAATCTTATATTGGATGAACCAATTGACAAAAACCTTAATAAATTATACTCTTAAACCTTTCCCATTAATCACTTCATCAATTGGTAAAAACCATATGAAAATTCGTTTGCTAGTTTTTGAGTTTATCGCGTTCAGATAGACAGGCGAACAAACCCGGGGGTGTTTGTAATAAAATAGGTATAGACGTAATTATACTCTGCTATACCTACATAGATAATAAGCTAAGTTTGTTTCGCCAGTTCTTGTTTTTCTTTCCTGACCGTTCATAGATTTTTGACATTTAATAAGAAAGAGCAATGCCACTAAAAATTAAACAAAGATTTTGATCTTGGCTTTGATTAATGAAGGAAATAATAGACTTTTGTCTATCACATATAAGTAATATAATAATATATTTCCTATATCATATTCTTTTAAATGTTATTATTATCAATCACTTAAAAAGAATACGACACAGGCTAGCTTGCATGCTATGCGGAAAACAATAGCTATAAATATTTTCATAATAAAAATATTTATAACATTATTCTCTTACAAAACCCTCATGAAATCGCCGTTAAGTGTAAAAGCTTCACGAGAATAAATGTTTGTAATAGGCAATATATATATTTTGTAATAGGCATATACACATATGTACCTCAAGTTTAAAAATAAATAAATAAAATAGACTAAACTGAATATAACATACTGATGATTAAGTATAATTTTGTTTCAAATATGTTGTTATTATAAATATACATTATACATTTATACTTATAGTTACATGCTTATGGTTTGAGCCAATTCTGTTTTTAAACTTCTAGTAGTAACATAAATAGAAGATCTAAATTATTAACAATAATATTATTAGTTTAAATCTTTACTGAAACTTTGAAATTGCTGGTCAAAAGTCTGACTGTATATGTGGTGGATTATTAAAGCGTACGATTTAAAACTAAATATAGCTAAACAAGCATCAAATTTCTTCTAATTTTAGTTTAGGATTTTAGAGATGATAAAACTACTACTGCTTTTACAGTTTCATATTCTTTTAGAGTTTAACATTTTAAAATATCCTGGTCATCTTAACATTAGCCAAAGTGGTTACCGTAGAACATTGTAACCGTTTCGACTAACTGATAGCATCACGAAATCTTTATAGCAAATACGAGCTAAGATTTTATTAGATTTTATTGTACGTTTGGCTCACGATTCTCTCCAATGTTTATTTTGCTTATTATCGAAGACTAGTCGACGTAGTTCAATATCCAAGAATCGACCAAACTTACATTTTGACAAAACATTGTGCTATTTTATATGAAAAAAATGTTAAGCTTAAAAAACATAATTAGTTGTTTATGTTATAATTAATAGTCCTTGTTAATTGGGTACATTATTGACAAATAATGATGTTCTGTTACTTTGTTTAATATATATTTATTTTATTATTTATTTAACTGCTCGCTAAATACGATATTCATTGACCCATTTATGAAACCTATAGAGGGCAACATATTTTTACCCATTATTACGTAAAGATTAGTGCAATGGTAAATTACCACAGATAGGTATAATTGACAATTTCCCTGTTTGCAATTTATTAGAAAGTTATCAACAATTAAGCAACATTGTATTGTTTTTGATTAAGAACTTTGCTTAATAACTGAAACTTGTAATTAACGCCTACTGCCAGACACTACAACAGTTACTTGTTATCATTTGTAGAAACGCAGGTTTAAGGTACCACAACCTGATACATTATATTGTCTAACAAAAAGCGAAATTAATAGTTACGAGTATTAATAAATATCAATGAAATAATAAAAACAATACAATGTATACAAACCGTGCTATTTTATCGTTTTAACACGATCGATTATTGATTGTATCTATTGAATAGGTATCACATAATAATTGAATGTATTCACTTAAGTAAATTAATAATAATTTATTTATTTATTTAAGGAAAACAACAGCATGATACAAAATATGTTGACATTAAAAATACAATATACAGACAATAGAGCCAATTACTGTTTTACATTGAATTATGCAAACCTAATAATAGTTAACAGAAGTAGGAACACACAGTTTTGAAAAATGAAATGTAAATGTAACAAAATAATAATGAGTTACAACAAAACAGTACAATTCGATTAGGCGACACAGACTATGTCATGGGTGAGTATGGCTATACAGTTACACTGTTATTTGTGTGTGTATGAGTGATTGTATGTGTGTAATTATTTGAGTGTACGTGTGTTTGTGTGAGTGTGATTGGTTAAATTGAATTTTGAGCCCTAAGAATATCTTTTTTAAATGATTTAATTGACCGATTAAATATCTCAATGTGTATCTTTCTATAAAGATTTTTTTTATTATATAGTGAGAAAACGCGTGATAGTGTAGAGTTTGGATAAAGGGACGTATAATAGATTCAAATATGTATTACGAGTTCGCTTGTTAGGTACATTAAAAAGAATACGCGAGCGCAACTCAGGGGAATCTATTTTACCAGAGACCAAATCATATAGAAATATCATGTCCAAAGTTTCGCGTCGATCTGTCAAGCTGGATATGCGATACAGAATACAAGATTAAAACTTACACCATCACAAACTACATGGATGTTTGTGATGTTGTTTTTTATAAACTTTTTTATCATCGGCGAACATTAAGAAGTTTGAATATTTAAAGCAAGCACCAATATAAAAAAATGGGTATTATAGAGCAGAAGTCCTAAATAATAATAAGTAACATACATACAATTACATACATAGAATTGTTGTATTACATTCAGATGTTCTTCGCAATAATACTTTTTTTTTATAGTATATGAAGACGGGCGAGCATATGGGCACCTGATGGTAAATGGTCACCAACGCCCATAGACGTGGGCATTGTAAAAAAATGTTAACCATCGCCTACATCGCTAATGCGCCACAAACCTTGGGAACTTAGATGTTATGTCTCTTGTGCCTGTAATTACACTGGCTCACTCACCCTTCAAACCGGAACACAACAATACCAAGTACTACTGTTTTGCTGTAGAATATCTGATGAGTGGGTGGTACATACCCAGACGAGCTTGCACAAAGCCCTATCACCAGTAATGAAGTGATTTTAAGAATTTTTGGAATTTTTAGAATAGACATGATATCTAGTGTTATGTATGATTTAGGTGTTGATTAATTTCGAATACCAAATTTACAGTCCATATTTTAAATAATTATTAGAAAAATTATTATAAACTTAATTTCACCTCATGTTTAGTGAGATTTTGTGTTAAATTCGATATTTGCAAGAACTTTGATGACATAAAATAGCCACTTCATTCATCTTTCTTGTATATTATATGTATGTATGTTTCTTGTACGTTATTCGCCCTGCTTTAAGTCTTTAAATAATCTCTTAGAAAATACCTATGCCTTTGTTTTTTCGAAATTGACATTTGTTTAGGTATCCGTATTTTATGTGCAAAGGCGGTGAGTATTAACCGTAATAAGGGTAAATATCTCCCTTAAGGGTAATATCTCCCGTAAGGATAAAAAATATAATTAATATTGAAATTTAAAGTATTAACTTAGATAAGGTATTTGTAACTAACTATATAACAATTTTAAATATCAATCGCTGTTCCCTTTTTATACAGACATATCAGGAAGTAGCATTAAAAGAAGTAAAATTTGTTAATTTAAACTTAACATATTAATATTGTATGTTAAAAATATATATGTACATATATCTACATCCAATGACTTGAAATTGACTATAAAATCAAAAGAAGATAAAATATTTTACATTTAAAGTAAGTGTATTTAATTATTTATTATAAAAAAGCTATTTCATTCACATAGAATACATTTTGTTCGATAAAATAAATAGATTGTGAGTTTATCTTCTATAATGTTTGAAAAATATTTATCACGAAAAAAAAATATTTTTTATTGGTTCGGCTACAAAGAAGAACTAATGAATAGGTAAAGAAAAATATGTGTTTTAGTGTTAAGGAACTAATAACCTGTAATGGTACACGTAGGTGTGCGAAGAAAAATACATTTTTTTTTCATAAAACAGTAAAACTTTCCCATGTACAATTACACAATTACACGATTTAACACGTTTTCTTTTTTCTAATAAATGACGAATTATGAAATAAAGACAGCCTATCACCAAATTTAAATAAGCGAGTGGATAACGAAATATCTATTACATACGCAACTATTATCTTTCTTTTATACTGTTTCGTGATTCATTATCTTTTCCGACTTTATATTTACCTCTCTTTTATTTTACAGTTATGTATATTCAGGAATCTATAAAGTTACATATCGTAACTCGACAACATTTAAGTTTTACACAACAAGAGAGGCAACGTTCGGTACTTATGTATAAAAGCAAAGTAATTACAGCACTAGCCAACTCAACTCCAACGTCATTATTCATCGTTTTACGACTCCATGAGGTATAAATATTAAAGTTGAGTCGTATAGATGAATTGCGAACATTTGCTTTTTAATGGTAAGGTTAAATATGCTGCTCGACTAGCTGTAAGCCCCGACTGCGTATCTGGCTCTATACGAAGGCCATTACAAAATATCCATAGAGCACCGTAAATAAATATTTATTGATTTTTAATTAGGTACGTGTAATTACATCGATTCGTTATCGATGCCGACAGGGCCCTAACTCCAACCCCAATATAAGCTCACATCGATGGCCACAAGTGGAATGTCGCTTAATCGCTTTGCAGTGCCGTCGTTTTACTGATCCCTATAAAATATTAAAGATAACAACGAGTGGCTCTGAATGTTGCTCGAAAGGTACACGGAGCCCGTGATTGAAAGTTTATGGCGGCCGCTTCGATAAATATAAGCGTTTTGTGTGGTGTCGACTCTTGAAGAGCAATTGTTCACGAACTGTAGGGGTGTAGCGCTCCATGCCATGAAAATAATTTACATTATATTTTAAATACCAATTATAAACAATTATGACTAGGTACCTAATATTTAATAACACACAAATGATGTGCATATGTGTAATTAACTTTTTACTATCTGTTCGAGCTTAACCGCAGGCAAACGTGGTTGCGTGGCGCGATGTGAGCTGCGAGGTGCTAATTATCAAATGCAAGACCGAACAGACCAAAATTGAAACCATTGAAACAATATAGCTCGTGTTGTCTTTTCCAATTTCAAAGTTTGCAGAACGGCTGCGTAATGAAGGCCGTGGAGGCTATGCAAATGGAATGATGCCGAAAACTCAAGTAAGTATTTTTAATGGCCTTGCGTCATCGACGTTTCAAACTTGAATTTTTATTATCACTTGGCATGTATACGACCGTCAGCCTTGATATGTAAATCAAACAATAGGCTAAAATCAAATAACGCAACACATGATCAATAAAGTTTGTCTCAACAAATAAATTGAAATTCTTATTGTTTACACAATAAGGTTATTGGTATGTCATAAACTGAAAAAAAAACCTTCATTATTTCTTGTTGCTTGGTGTCAGACAATTTTATTTTTATTTACAAATATCTAATTCAAGTAAAATTAATTGATAAAATATTACTATCAATTTAATTAAATAAATTTTAGAAAAAATTAAGTTGGTCACAGCACACGCGTTGAAATCGTTTATACTAGCTTTAAATTAATCGATGCAACATTTTTTTTAAACTATATAACTCTGAGATACAGTATATGTAAACTATTGTTGTATTTTGAAAGCGTAACAGTTTATTCATTACCTTTCAAAAGATCAAGAGTTATCGATTGAGCGTGTAATTTTCCACATACTAAAGCGGACAGCGCACGCCTATTATGCTTACTGCTCAACTTTATATCCCCAGAAATATTCAATGTAAATATTCAAATTCGGAAGCTGATAACCGCAATCAAACTTTTTTCGGGGATACATTTCAATTAAATTTTATTTCACAATTCTGAGGTTGTCATAAAACTTTAGAGTTTGACGAGTGAAGCCCATTGAGGAACTCCGAATTGATATTAATTCAAATAAGTCGGGTTAAAAAGTCAGGGTTTTATGTGTGTTATAAAAGTTTATTGGGGGGCTTTGTGGTGTAGCGGACGCGCCGATAGGCCTTCGTACCCGATGACGGAACTTGCCGCCGCAGCGCCCGCCTTTGTGCTGATCCTGCCGCTGTGCGTCCATATTGCGCCCGCGCATTCACTACTTTGTCACACCTACCATAGAGCAGTGAAGTTTAAGAAAAATTAAGAACAGATACTAAACTTTTGTGCATTATCATGTAATTCTGTACATATCATTGAATAAAATATTCTTTACCATAGTTTCTATTAATTCTACCTAAAAATACAATCTTTACATGATTTCAGAATTATAGTGATGAATAATTGTTATTTATTTGTAATTATTGCTATTAACGATTACATTTATACCTATACACTAAAATCTATAAAGCTATAACTAATTGAATATTAATAATACTTAAAAGTAAGAACATGTTTAGAAGAAACAATCTTCCATATAATGATTTAAAAGTGAAATGTGCTGGAGTGTTTTTTATTTGTAAAAAATATTATATTCTAAATACCATTTTTATGTCCGTAGCTTTAAAATTTACAAAAGTTCCATACAAACTTTCATCCCTCTATTTTAAGGGATAGGGGCAAAATGTACATATATCTTATCTTTCTTTCTATGACTTCAGGAAGCACCCTAACAATTTTGATGATCATTAGTCAGCGAGTGACGAAATCTGCTTATTTTATAATAGCAATATATTTGAAACTTGACAAGTTTAATAAGTACTCTATTGACATCATATCCTGAGAATTAGGACTTTCTAGCACTGTCCAAACCGAATCTATAAACAAATTAACTTACGTCATATATCAAATCGTAGTTTTCCATACAATGCTCCGCTATTTTTATAACTTTTACTAATAAAATATGTTAAAACAAAATAAACACTTACATATCTTAATTACGTCGTATGCTATAACAATGAAAATATAATTAAATTAGCTATAAAGTATAAAGCTGTTTTGTATTGGCTATAAAGCTGCATTTTGTAATATTTTGTTTCTTGCATCTTATGGCTCATAGTTAAATATAAAAGATTTTTTGAATTTCTTCAAAATAAATAAAATGGTCGTTAGCGACAGTTGATGGTTAGGTACGAGAATGTCCGAGATATTTTAGTTTCAAAATATATTTAATATTGTTTACAATCCATTATATATTTAAGTATATTATTTTTGTTCCAAATGACTACATGATATAAAACAAATAAATATACTTAAATATATTATATTAATTGTAATTAAGAATGTCACTATAATGCCCGCGTAAACCAAGAGTAGGAGATATGTTTATGTCATACCAGTACAGATTCTATACAAAAATGTTTACATAAGCATATATAAAAGGAATTCAGGGGATATTGCAAAATCTTAATAAAATTGGTTAATAAATAAGACTGTTGTTCAAACTTATAATTAGGCTATACATTCTATCTACTTTTGTAGGTATTACACTCATGTTAACGAAATATTTTTTTATTAACATGAGTGAGAGAGTTTTTTATTAAACCATAGCCTAGATTATTGGTTAATTATTGCTCTACATTTTACCATTTGTTATGAAAAATAAGAATAGTAATAAAATTAATTTAATC
Source organism: Nymphalis urticae (assembly GCA_905147175.2). Taxonomy (NCBI): domain Eukaryota; kingdom Metazoa; phylum Arthropoda; class Insecta; order Lepidoptera; family Nymphalidae; genus Nymphalis; species Nymphalis urticae. The sequence goes on along the minus strand of LR989987.1, from coordinate 7,141,660 downwards.
ACTAAATAAATTTTATTACTATTGTTATTTATACTTACAAATTATATTCTCTAAATATATTTTTTAACATTCAGATTATAATTGTACTTAATATAAGTAACATTATTAACACTTTATTTTATTCTCGCTCTCTAGTAGAGACTACCGACGATAAGTGTTAAAAGTACGATATGTGTTCTTACCTACACAATTGCAACATTAAAACTCAAAGAATATTAATTACTAGGCCAACTAAAAACTATCACTAAATTCAACGTAAACAAAGTCTTTTAAAATTACTTTTTATTATAAAACACTGTTTTTTTAATTTATTTTAAGCTTTTTTTGGGCTACCAAGAGTATTTGCATTATATTTTTAGACAAGTTGCGCAAGCGCATGTCTTTTGCCGTTAATTAAAATATTTTCAAGAAAGTATATCCTTTAAAATACAATCGTTATAAACTAACACTCACCTTTAATAAAAATTGTTATCCTTAATACGCACACTCAAATAAAATTATAATTTGTATACATTTCAGTTCACTTCACTGTTAGTGCACTTAATTAATTTTTAATTGGTAAAATATCTGATTGCTATACAATATTTTCAATTATTAAGCAATTGTCAGCCGTATTAAAAAATTTAGTTGTCTATTTATCATAACACAAATCAGTGCTGACGTGCCAACTGCATGACCAACTACCACAAACTCGACCGCACTACACCTCATTAGCATGTACACAAAATAATATACCCACTGACTTTTCGACTTCATCATGCAACATTCATCCATGTGCGATTCATATACATCATAAATTCCCATAACAATCGTTGAGGTTTCGTTTGATGTGAACATACGGTTTTGAAACTTATCACTATGAGAAAAAGGTTACTATTTCGTAGCGATTTTATGTAGAGTTGTGACCACTTACGTGTTACTTAAACTCCGCCTCCAATGTATTGACATAGAAAGTGATTGGTGGCGTTCTGTAACCGCTTTTGTGACAATCCTGCGCAACATCGATGCGGTTAGTCAGCTAAATAGACACTCAATAATTCAATAAAATTTGACTCGAAATTAACTAAATATGTATACCGTAACGGTAAATTAATTTAGATTTAAGCGCATCTCAATATTTAATACAAGCTTAGTTAATTAAATAAGATCTTAGTCTAAGTTAAATAATTATAAGATAATTTACATTTTCCTACATTGTATTCATAAAATTAATCCTTTAACAGTATTCATTCCTTTTTGATTATTACTGTTAGTAATATATTTAGTTTTTATTGTCCGCTTAAGTAGATACAAACTCTACAATGTTAAAATAAAAGAAGAAATTAAGGGAAAAGTTAAAATACGCCGAAAAAAAACTCATAAACTGAAATTCGCTTTCACACTAGAGTTTTGTCATGATATACATAAATAAATCGCCAGGCGTACACAAATATTTTTTCGGGCCTTTTGCTGCCAAAACTTTCGGCAACTATCAAATTTGTGAACTATATGCGAATAGTTTTACGCATTATTTAGAGAATATATAATAAAAAATTCACTAATATGTAAGACTTCATTTTTTTCTATATACAAAATAATAATTTGGTAAGCATGAATCGTGGGTCGCCTCTACTATTAATTAATTCGTGTTTTACGAATATAAGCTTAGGCTCTATGATCTTATGTCATTCAGTCTTTAGTAATTTAGATATATACTGTTATTCCTTCTTGAAATTAGAAGCAGAGAATTGAACAATAATTTATAAAATAACTCTTGAGGAATCATTTTTATCAATCCCTAAAATCTTATCAACGTACCATAAAATTTTAAAAGTTTTGTAAAATACTAAAATTCGAAAGAATTTTGCTCCGATAAAAAAATGTTATCTATTCTAACCCTTTCTTATCGACACTTGCTCTAATGAGCTTAAAAAGTCTTCATAATCACTATGAATGAATGGTTCTTCTCCATAACACAGGTAACGTAAATGATACTTTAACTCAAAAATTAGATAACGTTGAAATATCTGTATGATATACAGACGTAGGTACTCTCATATATATAAATATATATATTAAAATACATTGTACGACTGCTAAATTATTTATATATTAAAATATTATAACGTTGATTTTCTTGTGTTTAATTAATAATATTACACCACTTTATACATCTTATTAATATTTCCACTTTAACTAAGCGTAGGAGCAAGAAAGCGATTCGACAATTGCCCGTCAGATAGTATCATATACTTAAATTGTCTTATAGCTCTTTCATTGTTGAGGTTCTACCCGTAAACAGGTATACTTTTGTATTCGTGTGTTCCGATGTGAATGGAAAGTGTACGTTCCTAATTCCAGGCACAAGAATCAAGATCTGAAACATCTGTTTGGTGTTAGCGTCTATGGGCGAAGGTTACCACATATCATTGGAAGGTGATCCATTTACTCGTATGTCTCATGTCCTTTTTTTAAAGAATAGGTAGGCGGACGAGCTAATGGACCTAGCCAGAAGATCTTGCATTAAAAATGCGGCTTTTATTATATATAATAACTCTTATATATAATACTAATATATATAATAACTCTTACTCGAAAAATTATATTAAAATTGTACTGTCGATAATTTTGATATTTATAAAAATTGGAAAAGTACCAAATACAATTTATGATTTTATCTTAAAGCTTTTGAAAACTTAACAAGTTAATCAAATATAGGTATGTTGAATATAGTATTAAGATTTCGTATTGTTTACGTATTATTTTTAAAATCAAAAAGTGGTAATTGACGACGCTATGTATCATAGTAGAGCTTAGAGCTAGAGATTCTTTATGTACTGAATTATGATCAAGCTGAAAATATATTTCTACACAAAAATACGCATCGTTTAAACATAAAATATATGGAGTTTTAAAAAATAGAGAACTATGTACAAAATGTACGATGTAAATTATTCTACTTATTACAGATACCATTATAAAAAAAACTAACTTATATTTTTAATAGTGTATGTAGTATATATAAGTTTAATTTAAGAGTTCATTAATTACTATTAGGCTTTATATGGAATTCTAAAAACATAATTCATGGATGGTAGCTATGAATGAATTTTCTCCAAATCTAAATTATATTTAATATGAAGCCCTAGTAATTTATAATAATAATTAAAAAAATATTTAAATAGACCTTACTACACATTTGTCACCTAACATTTTTTTTTCTTTTAGTTCTATTTATCTAAATTGTGCATTGAGTAATAATCATGAAGAGTGAGAAATATAAATATACATTGAAATGCTTCTACAATATGTTTCAAAAATGAACAACTAAAATTGTCTATAGTACAGACACGGCACTTTTACTGTTTTATTATACGAATAAATATTATCGTATCCGAGTGTCGTATTATCTTTAGGCTTCTATTAAGTAACCGAAATAGTCAAGTAGATAGAACACGTGAATTTTAAGCGAAGATTGTGAGTTCAAATCCGGACAAGTACAATTGAGTTAGAGAAAAAAAAAATCGTGACGAAATCTGCTTGTGTCGGGTCAAATTGTCCCACATTATGTTATGTATGATGCATATTTATTATTTTTTCGCAATAGCTTCGATAAGAACAGAGGTAATTTTTTTTCCATGACATTTCATTACATTCCGACCCGGTGGCTCCTTGGTTTAATTAATTTTGCATGTCGATTCATATCCTCAGTATATGAATAAAGTTTATCATGATTTGATTGCCAAACATGATCACGGATATCAAAAGGTATATAACTCATTGAAAATACCTACATATGTATATTTAATACAAACTAATAATTTATAATCAAAATCTTAAGTTCCATATAAAGTTTAAACAGATACAGAGTTTATAATATGGTTTTTCTTGGAACGTGTAATACCTCCCGAGGAGGGCCTAGCCAGCATTCCGACATACCAAACTCGCCTCACCCAGTTACGGTCTACCGGACGAGTGCTAATTGGAAAAGGAAACCTCAAACAACGAACGAGCTCAACGCTCTCCACAGAAACGTTTCATTTTTAAACACTCCGCCGTTATGGAAGATCGCAGTAGTTATTATACCTACCTAAAATACAAAAGTAGCTATATAGATAGCACTTACCGTCTATCTAGATTAGTCTTTAAAATAAAAATGTTCCTTTGGTTAGTTATATAGAAATATTAAATATAGTTCAACATTATTTATCACAGTTATTTACAGGTACAATATTGCGTATATCGAACAATTGTTCTTATAAAGTATAATAACTTTTATAATATTTGAATAAATGTAATTATATTTAATTGGTTGGTCAAAATTGCATAGTAAAAATATAGTATCTTCTACTAATGTCGTTATAATAATAAAAAAAAATAACAAATTTATAAAATTCGTAATAAGGGTTTGTGCCGAAAAAAATAATTAACCGTTTTATACATCCATAAAATAATGTTTAACAAATCGATTTCATAGTGACGTATTCTTAATTTTAACACCAGCTGTAAAGACGTAAAGCGACGCACGCGTACGATATCTTCACGTAGCTACGCTCCAGCTCGACTTGTTTATTCGGAGCCCAGTGCTAACTCCGCCGTTTAAACACTACGTGCTAGCAGGCCATGAATTAACTTTTCATATAAATAAAATTCACGCTACTCTAACCTCCTGAAATTAACACCTTGGCGTAAATACTATTTAGTCTCGTTATCTAATGTCATATCGACCTGTGGATTCCAGGACTGGGGTAAGCTTCGTTTATAATTTAGTTAACCTTTGCTAAACATGGTTTGTAATTAAAGCAACCAGTAAGTTTTAAAGTTATTTAAATAGAAACAATCAAATGGGTATGTTCGATGATATTATGTTACACAGTCGTATTTAAAAGTCAAGTTTGTCATACCTAATCGCATATTTTGTTTACTTATATTGCTCAAAACTGACGCAAAATCATGTTCGAAACGATTTCGCCATATTTATAGTCATGTCCGTCATATTAACGCTTTTATAATTTACTGAGTCGATTAAGTAGACAAACCGTTTCCACTAACCTACACAAAACGTGTCGATCCCAAAATGCCATATGTTATAAAAATTTATTGTCATTAGCGCTAGCATTAACAGCACGCTAAAGATAACAGTTCAAAAATTTTACGTGATGGAAAGTCAATATTTACAACTATTAATTTTAAAACAGTTGAACAGTCAATTTACAAGAAAAGTTTTATAACTATTCTTGTAAATGTGAGTCAAAATATGTTGTTAAGTAGGTACCTATGTGTTTAATACTCAATGTACTTTTTACATTTTTTTATATTTTTTAATAAAATACCTACCTACCTTAATGTTCAAAATTTAAAAAAAATAACCCCAAAAATAACGGTAAAAATACGTAAGCGATAAAAAGCAAAAATACTTTGAATCTCTTGATCCGTTATTAACGAGAGATCTAAAATTAAAATGAATAAATGATTATATACTTTCCCGTGTTTTATTTTATATATTTTTATATTTACAGCTCTAAGATGATGCGTATCCTTCAAACACTGACAAACGGATATTCCTATCTTTCGCAGTAAGCGAACGTTTCTCTTACCGTGTCGGATTTTCTGTTAGTTCAACCGACTGCCTACCTCTACGTTTCCGTGCGTAAACTTATAAACAAAGTCTCGCTGCGTCTCCGCCATGCTCGTCCACTTTTGTGTTTAAACATGTGCTTAAACATAGTGACATGAAACGTGTTCGATAATTATTGGAAGGATCAATAACGCTACACCAACTATTCGTTGTTAGCAAACAATCATGTTTTACGATTGTCGTCTTGGACTGGACATGACGTTTCTATTTGAATCTTAATTTTAAACTCGGTTTACTTTAAATACGCTTTCAAGAGTTTCAAGTCAAATGTTTACTCCAAGAACTTATGTACCTACTTACATTTTCAAGCGAACATGATTTTACTAATATTCAACACGGTAATTTTACAAAATAATAAGTAAGTTAAGGTATACCTAAGTTCAATGAGTGACTTGTTATTTTTATGTAAAAGATAATTTTATATAACTGTGTCTATAAGTATAGTCTATAGTATATAGTCTCAAGTGATCATCGATTGAGTTTTTTATTATATACATAATATACAACGATTCGTGTTAACATTTTTTATTTATATATAATACATAAAACAAAAAATATTAATTACTTTACGCGTATGTAAAATTATATTTTAGAGAAACTATGATTTTAAATTTTTGTTTTGGAATAACAAAACAAATTTCTTGAACAAAAACTATTGATCATTCGACGTTAAATATTATGCTAATGATGGTTTATTGAGTCCTGGTGATGTATACAATAGCTCCTTCCGCAGTTTGCCTATCATAAAAATAGGATATTGCTAAAAAGCTTCGTGGGCGGCATTATGCAAATTATTCTACCTGTAACCCTAGCAATGGTCAACGCAAATACACCTCGTTCTGACTCTGTCTCTGGTTTGCTTAGGTTTATGACGCTTGTGTAAAATATGATTAGTTCTCCGCTTTATAAAGGTGCCGAACAAGTCGGTCTATCAGACCAGCCGACTCAGACTTACACGAACAGACAAAACCAAAAACCTTATCTTTGTTGGTAAATAACATTTGATGTAAAACAAATATAATTTTTTTAGTATAACCATACATTTATTAATATTATTTTGTTATTTAAGAGAAAAAACTAAAGGTCACTTTCTTATTTGTATATATTTACATATGTACGCCTATTTTCTTCTTATTAAAAATTCTACTGAACACAAAACTCAAAGTTGAGTATTGTGTTGGGTAAAGGAAATAGACCTATTAAAATAAACAAAAGAATTTTAATTAAGAATATTAATTTAGGAGTGCAAATTGTGACATAGCGAGTATTTCATTTTTATAATTTTAGATTGTATAATTCAAAGGATACCTATCAAATTAATTGACTTATTTAAAATCGAACGTCACCCTCCCTCTATATATATTTGAAAATCTATGCCTAAAATTAAATGTATCACACTTATAGCTTACAGGTCAGTCCCACTGTTAGTTTAAACGAATATTCTGTAATCCGTACAACCACTTAGTCAGTAAAATCTCACGAAGAGCGGAATAGTACGGAATTCTCTCCAGCTAGTTTGACCCGCACTTGTATTTTTGTATTATTTTACGGTTAATATTATATACATTATATACGATTACATTATTTTGTACATACAGATTTTTAATGATCACTATATTATCATATTTAATGAAACGCTAACACACCTTTAATACTTTAATAACATAATAACTTTCTTTAAATACTACAATATATCAATACATTAGTAATTCAATTTAAAAATTGGTGCATTATCTTGAAAAAAAGAGAAATGGTTTTTTTGCGGGATCCATTCTGTTTCTTTCAAGATTAATGTTTTACATTTACGTCTATATAAAACATTAGGTATATCTAATAGTTATCCGTCGCGACTTCATAACCAAGTCATAACCAAATTTGATAATTTTAATAATTCTGTAATATTTTTTTGTTGAACGAAACATCATTTTTTTTTAAACAAAGAATATTATAGGTAGGGGCAAATGGGCCAATTGATGTTAACTGGTTACCACCGTCCATAGACATTGGCAATGTAAGATATATTAACCATTCCTTACATCGCCACCAACCTTGGGAACGAAAATGATGTCTCTTGTGGCTGTGCTCTTCCACTAGCTCACTCATCCTTCAAACCGGAACGTAACAATACTAAGTATTGCTGGTTAGTTTTATTATTATACCTGTAAAAGAGCCGAAACGAAACATAGGCTGTTATCGATAAGTACCGCCGTAATATTTTCTGATTTAAAACAAAATTACTGTCGCTTTATCATCCTAACGATTTTCTTATGAAGCAATTAATTATATATTACTTGACAGTTAGCAGTTTAACTTATTGTTATACAAACTATATCAACCTACGCTATGTCAAAAACCCTTAAAAGTGACCACAAAGAGTGAAAACCTACTCATTACATCTTCACGTCGTTGTCATTAAAACAGCGCTTCTGTAAGGGCCTACACCAGTTACTAGTTGCCTACACTGTTATTACAGTAGATCTACTTCATTTTCCTCCGATTTACTGTACACTGTTTGAAGAGCACTGTATTTTTGAAAAACTTAATTGACAGTATGGATACTAATTTTTAAACGCTAAATGATAACATCAGTCAGATTTTGCTAAATCTAATGGAACGCGAATTAGTAATTAAAAAGTTCTGCTACTTAGTAGTTTGACAGACGGAACGCACCTATAGTTATTTGTTCTATAGGTGCGTGGTCCAGTGAATATACGTAGACCAAACTGTGGAGATTTTTAAGATGTTATATTTAACATTCCAGAATGTTAAAAATTCGAATTGGTTATGGTTTGGGTACAAAATATACCTACTTTTTGTTTTCATTGGTAATTGTTCAGTTTTATGCAGTCTAAATTTTATTTTTATTTTAATTCTAAATAAATATACCTACCGGCTCGTAACAACTACAATTAAAAGCTCAAAAATCAAGCTACCAAACACCACAGTGCCAGTTGCATTAACTTTAATCCTACTATATGTATCATATGTTAAAAAACTTAATTCCGGAGTATATATGAAAAAGAGAGTCACTCGATGACGGTGATAGCAACTAAAATCTACCTAAATACTTAAGAACACTGTATTTTTATTTTAAGTTTCGCCATATTATTTTCAAAAGCACTGTATTTTAGAAGTGACAACACTATATTTTCATAAAAACCATCAGGTAACACTGGGCAAACACAACATTATTATCCGTAAAAAGTAAAAAAATTGTGCATTTTACCAATACAAAATTCATTTAAAAAGAATCAAGCTCAACTCAAACTAAAAAAATAAACTTTTTGCCTAAAACTCGTACCAAGTTCGGTCAAACCGCAATAACATATGACGGTGCGCGTCTTTATAACAAGATACCCTCAGACATTAAAAATATCGACTCGTTCAATATATTCAAAAAGCGACTGTCTCATTATATTATTACAAAAATATCTGTCTGGTAGAATGGAATGAGAGTGGTTTTCAAATCGTGGTGATGTATTGTGTGTTATTTCAAATTGTGTTTGATGATTTGTGTGTTATTTTCTCCATTGAAAAATGTAAGTACGACAACGAATGTCTGTTAATTGTTTGTATTATTTTTTCAATTGTGTTCTCATGTAAGTGATGTAATTGTCTTAATGGGAATAAATTATCTTTAAACCTATAATCAAAGATAAAATTACTCTTTTTTTTCAATATTTAAATGTTCAGTAATTCTTTGTTTGTACAGAACTCCTGATTTTAGATTTTTAGCACATGCCCCAAGCGTCCTCGATAAGCATGTGCTGTTTGTTTAGTTATTTGGTTTAGATGGATACGCCCGTATCACATTGGATCAGCGATAAGCTCACGTGCTTGACTGTCGTGAGATCAATTCGACAATTCCACCCATCAACCTTTTAGTTATAAAATTGTACTTATTACTGTAAATGTAATGTAAGTTCAAGCTAAGCGGAAAGAGGGTACGAGGGCCCGATTCTTTCCTTATGCGCCGGGGCCCTTGCCCACTTAGCTACGCCACTGCATATTAGTATAGATACATATTGGTAAATATGAGGGGTTTAAATACATATTAAAATAAAACACGGAATAAATATTAATGCGTATATTTTCTTTTATTAACATTGGAAAAAAATAAACTGTTTAAGTGAAAATTTGCATAATTGAATCGAGAATTCGCACACTACTCCGAAATGTTTCCAATCTTTAACAACCTGCCTTTAAGAGAAGAGCACAACACAACATTCTAAACATAACATACATTTTGCTTACAACATTTAAGAGTAGTGTAACAAAACCCCAACATATTAATCAAATAGATTATAATCTTTAATCTTCTACAACCCTTTATTCACGTTCGCATTTATACAGTCAACATTAAAACCCACTGCCTCATACCATGAAGCCCGAATTTAATTTCTAATGGCTAATCAGCAATAACTTTGAATATGCTTACACTATGAAACCGGTATCTTCCAAAAAACTTTACAACGTTCCCTAACCAACCCAAGTAGCAATAATACATTTATCAATAATCAGTTTTTGAATGCAATGTATTAGTTACATAGTCTATTTCGGCACTAATATTCGAGTTAAGCAGCTTCGTAACGTACGTCCAAATTTTAAGCATCGTTCATTAATCTCGAAAAATTTGTTAACATAACAGATAACTATGAACTCTAATTGTTTTCAAACAGAGCAAATACGTCATTAATTTAAGGAACGTGTCAAGTCTTAAAGGGCAGTGAGTGATGTGCACAGTACATAATTTTTTAAGGACGCAAGACGCAATTGTGAGCGATATAACACTTGCCTGAAGGCTGCATGCAATCGCGATAAAATAATAACTACGATATTTTTAAGCCGTTTTAAACTGACTTTAAGTGGCCAGCAGCGAGGACTTATGTAGTAACAATATGTTTTTGATAATTTAATCATCAAATCATCTTGTTTATCGATAACCATATTAATCATATCAAAACGTTCTAAATCGCATTATATGTGAAAGAAGCTTGTTCTAAGTCCCAAACGTTATGAGATTTTTTTACACTTGGTAGCATTAAGATCATCACGATTTATACCAGGTGGTCATCGATTTGATTTATTTATAATAATCTTTTTAATGGAATTTGATGAGTCAATCAATTGATTATTACTTAAAACCTAACTCAATTATTTTGAATAATTTATTGTTATGCGTAGACAGTTAGTAGATACACCGACTTATTTGTAACCGTGTAAATAGTTGGTTAACAGACGTTAAAATAAATATCAATATGTAAATACATAATGCCATTTTTTAAAAATTAAATACAGTAAATATAGTGACAATATAACAAAAGTGTGTACATAAATAGTCGAGCTTGGCAATAAAAATAAAATATACCAATTAAATCAAATAAAACATCAGCTCCTTATCGTTAACATCGTCATCATCGACGTCAATAAACCTCCCAAAACTCCAAAATAAAGGCAAAACGCCTTCGACGCAAAACGAACAAATCTTTTTTATTTATAATATATTTTAGTATCACTATCTTCACAATTCCTTCACTAGCGATGCTCTACCCGTCCCTCCTCGGGTATACGACACGATGGGAACGCCAAGCTAATATACTCTGGTTTCGTTGCATTTATGCGTGAACGGTTTAACGAAAATGTAACTCGAAGCCTCAGGAATAGCGACAAATGTATTAAGACAGACACTCGCCGAATCTCTTCGTCCTGGCGGCGACCTCTCGGTGCGAACGCTCGTCGGCCCCGGGCTAGTCGCGCGACGAGGTGTCCATGGGGCTGGCGGGCTGCATGGAGGGCGAGGGCGGCGCGGGCGGCGCGAGGGGCGCGGGCGCGGCGGGCGGCTCGAGCGGCGCGCGCGGCGGCAACAGCGCGCCGCCCGGCACCGCCGGCTTCACGAACCGCTCGCTCGCCCGTCGCGCCTGTCGGTGCGATCAGGCGAGTTTTAACAAGTGCATAATATGTCGCAGTAAAATTTCACGAGCGACATTACTTGCAAGAAATTTAGTCTAGCGTTGCTTATTTAGTCTACGCCGAGCAATTTCAGTTAAATTGTAAATACACCAAACACATTCAGTGACATTGTAAATAATTATTGTTAAACCCAAACCGAAATTATAAAATCACTGCTATTACAATCTCTACTCGCGAACGTAGTGACCGGGACCCAATGTCGTAGGTGTGTGACGTACCTGCGAGTTAAAGTGCAGCGCGGGGCGAGAGAGCGGCAGGCCGGGCGCGGGCAGCAGCGGCGACGCGTACGGCGACAGCGGCCGCGACCCGCCCGGAGACGACACGCTGCGCGACCGCGCCTGCGCGTACACAAACAGGCATATGCGGTTAATTCGACCACGGCTGACGATTTATTCATGACATCTTTCATTCTATAATCTGGGACCGGGCCATGATAATGGCAAACCATCGCCTCTCACAATGTGTTCTTAGTTACCAAAATTTTTCGAAAATTTTCCTGAAAGCTTGAAATCGACCTCGTCACTAAGCACTATTTGGACGTATCGGCGTGGAGTCTTTGTATCGTAGTCAATGCAATACACGACGCCATCTTCACTCATCTACACATGTATCCTGCAATGTAACTTACAGATGTCCTTTTTAACCGACTTCCTATTAACAATAAGCGTCTATGTACTTGATTATTATGATTGAAAAAAATGGTAGTCTCGTATAGTCTATTTCAATTGGAATAGGAAATAAGGTAAATATACAAATTTGACCTTGAATTGACATGATATTTGAGTTAAACTAGTGAGGAGGAAATAACTGATGAATGAGTGGGTTAATGAATTAATGACAAAGTAAGGAATGATATATTTCAATATTTTTATACATAATTTTATATTCATTATAATAAACATTTGTTATATGGATTACAGGTAAAATAAAAAATTAACAATTTTTAAACAAAAATTTAAACTGATTCCGATACTGAGCTCTTAACGCAAAACTCTTATTTTACTTCATAGCCAAAATCAACTTTAAATAAAGAATATTGAATTTATTTTTTAGCATTGACTTTTTATTATATACAGGGTGACTGGTGAATTAGTATCAATATTTTAGGAGCATAATCGGTACATGATTCTCATTCGAATTATGTAAAAAAAATAGGTACTTAATTTTTGACCAAATTTACAAAAATTTTACTTTAAATAAATAAAGTGTGGACACATTTCCGCGGCGCGTGCGGCGTGGTGTTTGCCCCCCGCAACCCCTGCCCCGCGGCTATTTAGTCAGGCGAGCACCGCCGTAAGGTTCGTCCATCTTCCCGCGCGCGCGCCCCTAGCGATCGATCTTACGCGTATACCTAATCTTTCGTGTGTGAGTGTGACCCGTCATTAGTAATTAGGTATGGCTTATCAATACACAAATGCAGAATACTGTGAGTACTGTGAGTAGTAAAGTGACCCATTCGTGTTAAAGCGTGTGAAAGACAATATGCGTAAACGTGCCGAACTGTGTATCACACGAGCAGGAGCTCACTTTGAACATTTGTTAAGGTTAGTGTAGTTATGTAGGTAAATAGGTAGTTAAATGATTGACAATTGTTATAAATAAGTATGATTCCATTTTTAAATACGCCGGAAATACCAAGATAGGTAAACAGTTAATTTTTGTCCCAAGTTCATATCATTTACCTAGTCAACAAATTTGTTGCTTAAACGAGTGAAATATTTTGGTATTTTTGCCTGTTCTAAGCCAGGTTTAAAGTATGAAGGGGGATTGGATCATGCTTGTTTATCAAAGGTAGCCTGCTACCCTGTTAACACGCGGCGGCGTTTAGACGTAGGTAAAGTACCGCGCGATAACTAAATGTACCTAACTGTGGTGTGTCGTCAGCGCAGCTAGGGTGTCCACATGACACGTAATTAATTACATAACTTTTGGTTAACTTTACTTAGAAGTTTATTAATATTTATGTTATATGTATTTTTTTTTTGGTCATATATGGTCGTCAAATATCACGTCCTTAAGTATTGATACTAATTCACCAGTCACCCTGTATAATTAAAAGTAACAACTAACCCTAAATTTTAAATGATATGGAAAATAATAACGTACAATCAGCTTTGAAGGCAAAACAAAATACAAAATCAGTTTCAATCACAGCCTGTTTAAACAACAAAGCCAGATCGTAATAGATAGCTTTTGATTATTCCGAATAATCACGAATGTCTCACTCTTGTATTATTTTCAAATCTATAAGAAAAAAGTTTTGCTATGCATAAAAGTGAACTATATTTAGAATTTTTTGTAAACTTAAAAAAAATATATTTCATTATCTTACGTTACATTATAATATCATTTTTACCGGATGTTTAGGTAACTTTTTATTTTTTTTACAAACATTTCATTTTTTAATTAGATATTTGTTTATAATATGTTATAAATAAATATCTAATTTAAAAGAGGCAATATTTATTCGTTATCCATTCGTTTAGGTAACGTTCTTGGTCGAGATCGTAATATTCATTGTCAGTTGATCGAAAAATGGCGTCTTGAACGTCGGCAAAACTGTTTCCGAACTTTGGAAGTAAAATTAAAATGGAATTAAGTAGTTAAGTAAAATAGTGCTGAAAATAAATAGAACACAAATGAAGATATATCAATCGAGAACTGTTTGTAGTGCATAATATAGCAGACATATCAGCAAATCACTTGGAATATTTAATAGTACCGTTTTGTTTTTAGTTATTCCTATTGTGATTGAAATATTGTATAAAATTGGACATTTTAGCAGTTTTAACCATGATGTTTAGTTTTTAAGACTTTTCTTTAATAGAGATGAATCATTATTTTTAAATTGAATAAGAATAAGAAATCGAGATGAATCATTTATCATTTATCAATGCTATAAACCCATTTAAACAGCATTCCTTTGGATGTTTTGTCAGTGCCAAATTTATTACTAATCGCGACAAATTAATTATTTCACAGACTCATTTTTTCATTCAAAATATATTTCACCGCACTTTATACTTGTATTAAAATTGTAAAAAAAATTAATGGGATTTTATAAAGAACCATTTCTTAAACAATTTTATCTTGTACTCATAATTCCACCAACCCGCATTGGAGCAGCGTGGTGGAATAAGCTCCAAACCTTCGCCTCAAAAAAAGGGAGAGGAGGCCTGGCCTTTAGCCCAGCAGTGGGACAATCACAGACTTTTACGGTATTCATAATAATATTAAATAAAAATGAAAATGTAGTCCAAATTACTATACTATACTGAAAATTACAGATTATTCAAGATCTCGAACAATGATATATGGACAATTTAATGTTTTTTTTTATAGAATAGGAAGGCGGACGAGCATATGGGCCAACTGATGGTAAGTGGTTACCAAACGCTCTTAGACATTGGCTCTGCGAGAAATGTTGCCCATCGCTTACATCGCCAATGCGGCACCAACCTTGGGAACTAAGATGTTATGTCTCTTGTGCCTGTAATTACACTGGCTCACTCACCCTTCAAACCGGAACACAACAATATTAAGTACTGCTATTTTGGGGTAGAATATCTGATAAGTGGGTGGTCTACCCAGACGAGCTTGCACAAAGCTCTACCACCAGTAATCTTATATTTATTTGTCTTCTCGTGTTTTAGTTAGAATAGATTATTGTTATGTTAATTAAATACAATTAAATATATTATTTATCCCGCATAAAATATCAGCATATAAATGTATTTAGTTTTCGAATATTTTTTGCGGGAATCTTAACATTTCTTGATACATATTTAATTTTTATATCAATTTGCGGCTACAAGTTTATTGATGACGATTGCTATTGTTTAAATGATCGCTTATAATAGTTGAAATGCAAGCATGCAAATGTCCCTAATGACCTTGCTAGAGTTAGACCTATGTTAGAGTTGTTAACTTTCTAGAGTACAAGAAGGGGTATCCAGCTACACATTGTTAGACTTGATGACGCTATGAGCTATGGTTGAATTTTATGGAAGGATGTGCCTCCAACCAATGGACTTTGATATTTTATTATTGCTAATTGAAATGTTTAGAATATTAGTATTTCTTCTGATTCATAAAAATTGTTCAATAAAGAAAACTTTAATGTAAACTTACACTCAAAGCCTCATTAAACTGTCTCTCCTCTTCCATCTCTAGTGAAGATTCGCTTTCAGAAAGATGTCTGCACAATGCTTCGCGACGTTCCACCTGTTACACAAACAAAAAATTAGCCCGAGTACATTTTGGTCTAATCACAATAATCAACTTCACATTGAACAGCCGAATGGTGCATTTCCAATTAAACAGATTTGCTTGGCACCAATAATGTTGACGATGGGACACCACGATTTTTAATAGCAATTATTCATCAAAAAATTTAATATCTTTGTTTATCTAAAAAGATATCTACCTCCTGTTGCAACTTTCTGTGCAAGCGAATGTTTTCTTCTCTGATATGTTTCTCTTCTAACACAAATCGTTGCATTTTCTCTTTATTTTCGTTTTGAGAAACAGCCAGCTGATTCCTGTACATACATTATAAATCAATCTCTCTCCCTTTAGTCTAGTTTATAATTAAATATATTTAATGTTACCTTAATTTAACAACTTCTGACCTCAATGTTTGGATGTGATTACTTAAGTTAGATGCAGTATCACCATTACTGATGTCCCTGGCAAACACAACATAATCAATCATGGTCTGTTAAATTTGTTTTAGAGTTAATTAATATAAATAAAAAATTAATGTAATTTGTGATAAAATTTGCAATAAAACATACATTTGATTGAACACTTTTATATTACTGCATAATATAAATATTTTTATATTACTTGGGATTATCTTAATTCACTTGTCCTTACACCAGATTTTAATCTACTGATGTTTGCATAAGGGCAAGCAACACAGTTAGGTCAAATATTGTAAATTATGAAATAAAAAAAATCACCTAGGGCTAGCTGGATCAGAAACAGGTTGGTCCAACCTAATCTGTAGTGATCGTTTTTCAGCTTCTAGTTTATCCATTCTCTTCCAAAGTCTATTCACCAAAGCCTCCTGCTCTTGTTCCAATGTGTTTTCTAATTCCACCTGCATTTTAAAATTATTTTACGATCAATTATATTTATAGTTTCAAATAATTTTCATTTGGACAAAGCAAACAGGTTTTATTTAAATTAAATAAATTAAAATATTGAAAACTTCTTTGGTGTGTTTACAATTAATTTTATGTAAACTGAACTGTATACGAACCTTCTCCCTACGAAGTCTTTCTAAATTAGTTTGCTTTGCAAGAGTCTCTGCTTCTAATTTCTCTATTTTGCGCATTAATTTATTAACCAAACACTCTTGTTCCTGTTCTAAGGTCTGCTCCAGGCGACATTTTTCTTGGCGTAACTGATGAAAATGTTTCATAATTAAAAAAAAACTTTTATAATTTTTACACTATTATAGCATTATTAATAGACTAAATGTAATAAGACTTAAACCTACCCAATGAATTTATTTTATTAGGTCCTTACATATAAAATAAGCGTTTTTTCGTACTGACCACTTTGATCTGAAATATCTCCCCTTTGGTTAAGAATTCCAAATTCAAATTTAAAAATTCATTTAGCTGGTACATTTGAATTTTGAAAACAGTCTTTCATTTGTTTTTTCCTCATAATTTTTTTCTTTGGCATCGCTTATTACCGCACAATGGAAAACATGAAATTTCGGTATATTTACGAGTACGAGTTCTACCGTGGAACCAGTGCTGCAGAAACAGCTCGACAGGATTAATGATGTGTATGGCGCTGGTGCCGCAGAAGAAAGCACGGTACGTTTTTGATTTCAATGTTTACGTTCTGGAAATTTCGACCTTCAGAACCAACCTCGTGGACGGCCGGAGACCAAATTGGAAAATGAAGAATTAAAGGCTATTGTGGAAGCGGATCCATCACAAAGCACTTCAGAGATAGCTGCAGGCTTCGGGATAAGTGATAAAACTGTATTAATCCACTTGAAGCAAATCGGGAAACTAAAAGTGAACCCTGGAGACCCAGCCAAATCCTGCCATAAACGAAAATTGTCTCAGAAAAATTTTAATGAGTGTTTGGTGGATTAGCGCCGGTGTCGTTCACTACAGCTTTCTAAAATCTGTCCAAACGATTACGGCAGATATCTATTGTCAGCAACTGCAAATCATGAAACAACCGAGATTGGTCAATCGCTCTAGGCCACTGCTGCTTCATGACAACACAAGACCACACACTGCACATCAAACAACCACTAAGTTAGATGAGCTACAATTGGAATGTCTGCGACATCCATCGTACTCCCCGGACATTGCTCCAACAGATTACCATTTTTTTCCGAAATTTGAACAACTTCTTAAAAGGAAAAAAATTCAACTCCGATGCGGCAGTCTAAACCGCCTTCAAAGAGTTTATTGATTCTCGCCCCCATGGTTTTTTTAGTAAAGGGGTCAATAAACTACCTATGAGATGGAAAAAGTGCATAGATAACAACGGTGCATACTTTAATTAATTAAATATATTTTAGAAAAAAAAAATGTACTTTATATTCCTCCTGTACAAAACGCCAATTTCATATTTAAGGACCTAATATTTGATTATATCTGATATATTTGGCTGGTTTTAGAATTGTTGTAATTTGATTCATTGGGTAACAGTTATCCAAACACAAGCTTTTGCATCATTCTATATATCTAGTGAAACCCGGCAGACGAAATTCTCATGGCATCAATCTTTTGAATGGTAAAGAAGTTTATGCATTTTGTCAATATTGATGAAAACAGATAAAATATATATTATGTACATTCGAAGTTTCGGAGGTTTTAGTACAAACATTATATTTATATATATAAGTAGCTGCACTTGGCAGTTTCGCCCGTTTTATATTTAGAATATTGATATGACAAGTGTGAAAAAATCATATTATTGTATAAAATAAATGTACATGTAAACCTTACTTGATTCAATTTTCGGGAAAGGTCATTAGTTAGACATTCCTCTTCCCTTTCGTAATGATGTGCAAGTGTTTCCTTTTCCTTCTTTAGAGCTTGAATTTTTTTCAGTAGTGTATTAGAAATATATTCTTCCTCCTGTTCTGCTTTTGCTTGCTATAATTTGAAATATTTTCCTTTAAATTTGAAGATAAGAATAATTTATAAAAAATTATGAGGTTTTATGTTATCCAATTTAAAAAATAAATTATAGAAAAACTATAAAAAAGTTAAATGTAACAATAGAACCAATTTTAAAAATGAATTATTTTATTACCAAATTAACAGAAAAAAAAGTTTGATAAAAGATTAATTAATATCTTTACTCAGCAGTGACATACACAGGCCATATTCACTCTTAAAGAATAAAAAAACAAAGTTAAGTAGTAGTTAAAGTTATTGTTATTTCAACAATAAAATTCATAGCACAAGTAAAGGAGTTACATTGTGAGTTGTAAGGAGTGATTTGTATTTCTTTTAGTGCTAATTTAAAGGCAAAGATGACCGACCGCTCACAATGATAAGGTCTACTTACTCAATCTCTTTCTTAAATTGAAAATAAAAATGAACAAAAAATAAATATATATATAAATTCTCACAATTGACACTGAAGCTTGGCGCAAAGCACGATTTTCCTCTTGTAGAGCCTTAACTCTCAGCTTATAAGTGTCGAGCTCCACTTTCAATACTCTGTAAAAAATAAGAGTTTAAGAGTAACCATATTATGAATCTCAAAGTGAAAATCTTTATACAATAAAAGTAGAATTACGCTGATTAATTATTAGAAATCAACTACCAGTTTTGGAAATAAACACCTCAGACCTGAGACGAACTGGCAAAAGATGCTCATATCTTGACTTTAGACCATTTAATACATACAATGAATTTTATATATCCTGTATGAAAATCAACAAATACTCCATTATTTAAATTTTTGGCCTTTAAAATTATAGGCTTCACACAAATACTAGTAATTATATTCCATGATTTTAACTACAGAGCTTATGGTATAGTGTTCTATTTGAAGTTTTGGAGTATTGTTTACTGCTTCAAAGTACATAGTTTATGTAATTTACTTCAACTTTAATACATACTAACACAAGCCCAATCACTAAACCTCAATTGTAGTTAATGAAACATTTCCATTATTGAGTTCAATTAAAATTTGCTAAAAATTTATACAAAACTATAAAGTACATAGAAATTGTGTGGCATTAAGTCTAATTGACATCTTTCAGGTACAGGATAGGACAGGTTATTTTTAGTAATATGTAACTATTTTCTTTTGTAAGTAAGATTTTAGCCACAGTGGGCAGATGTTATCATAGTTATAATTGAGATCATATATTTAACTACAAAATATATTCCAACCACAAAAGAAAAAAGACATATAAACCACTTTGACATCAAATTGAAACTATATCATTGGTCGACATCTTAAATAACCTGTTATATTCATTAAGGATTCATGAAAAAATTACATGTTAAATGTTGGTGAAGTTGTTATTGGAACTTTGTAAGTAAAATTAAAGTGGATATAAGTAGTTAAGTGGAATATCCCGAACTGTTTATAGTACAAAATAAAGCAGCTATTAGCAAAATTCATAGAATATGAAAATCTAAGGTTTGTTTATATCAACTCCTTTGATTGGTTTAGGCTACATATATTTAATATTTAATTAATAGCAATAAAAACATTATATTTAGTTTCTAAATTATGTCTCAATGGTGCAGTAAAATGTGATGACATTTTGCTTAAGTCTAAGCAATTTGCAATGTAGAAAAACTGAAAAATGTTTATGCAAATATCCACTAGTTTTCATGGAATTTCAGGAATGTTTAAATTACATTTAAACAAAACATTCTTTAAATTATAAATGTTACGTAATGCGTTTCTAAAAATATTAAATATAACTCTATATAGTATGCTGAACAATTAAAAAAATTATCAAAAAAGCCTATTAGAATAATTAATGAAATTGATTTTTACTTTAGTAAAAATTAAAAAAAAAACAATATTTAATATTAATAGTAAACACCTGTTTTGTTGTTGCAGTGATTCAATCCTTTTCTGTAATTGATCTCGGGAAACAGTACTTGGAGGCAGCATTGCTCCGCCATCGAGAGAACTCGAATCACTTTCCGAAGCTGAATCCCCCATTTTGTTTCCTAAAAATGTATATATTCTAATCGAATGTAATTAAACCGATAAAAATTATAAAAAAGGATGTTAAATACCTGGAGAAATCATGGAATCATCCATTTGCACAAATTGTAAGGGTGAGGACAGCTACAAAATGTCATCAAATAATTTGAAGAAAAGAAAATTTACGAATTGTTTAAATTTCATGAAAACTGCTAAGCTACAACTATAATTACAACATATATTTCTAAATCTTACATATAAAATAAAAATAGTCTAACAGTTAAGCAAAGAAACATTAAATCTCAAATTTAAAAACGAAATTCGCAATCATTCTTTGCTCCAGAGAGTCAGACAGTTCACAGTAGTCAGTATCAGTAAGTCACCGCTAGTATATGTTATCTGTGGTAAGTCACAGATAATGTAGAAATATGAAATACAGTATCTTTAATCCACATTTACACAGTAGGTCAATATAATTATTATTTGGAATTCATACGCTTTGTGTAGCACCAAACAGTATTCCTAAAATGACTGTTACAAAACAAAAAAGATGGATGGATTTTCCCGATTTTTGAAACTTAAAATATTTATTTCATTTTTTTATTTCATTACTTCTAAGCAATAACTTACAACAAAAAATTGAGATTTCTTTAGTGACCGATTGAAAAATCATCATCATCAAACACTACTTTCTTCAAGTAAAATTACTAGGTGTAATGTAGGGTTTTGTCCAAGCCTGTCTGGGTGGGTACCACCCTTTCATCAGATATTCTACCGCTAAATAGCACTACTTAGTATTGTCGCATTCCGATTTGAAGAATGAGTGAGCCAGCCAGCCAATGAGTTCAGTAGCTCAGTCTTGATTACTGTGTTCTATAAGCCAATACTACTGTGGGCAGTATCGATTCCTACCACTTCCTAAAGCAAGCGCTCATTTGAGTGACGCCTGGTGACGCTGTATAGGCCACTATAGCCAACAGCAACTACACAGTTCGAAAAAAAAAGAGTATCGATTCTTTCGCTGCTTAGTCGTCGGTAGGTAAAGTGAATGGTTTCGAAGCGGCGCACTGTAAATTCTTTCGATACTATTTTTATTTGTTGTCGTTATTTTATTGAATTGTGTTGATTCCTGTGGAAATTAAC
This sequence comes from Nymphalis urticae, assembly GCA_905147175.2. Taxonomy (NCBI): domain Eukaryota; kingdom Metazoa; phylum Arthropoda; class Insecta; order Lepidoptera; family Nymphalidae; genus Nymphalis; species Nymphalis urticae. Next base: position 7,119,762 of record LR989987.1, on the reverse strand, counting down.
GGTTGTTTGTCCTTTGAAAATTTTGTCGATTTGATGATACATTGTTAGAATTGAGTTAATTTTAAAGTAAATGACATTGTGATGAAATCGGTGTTTTCTTTAATGTTTAACGCGTCTGATTCCTAAATATATCGATAACTTAAAAAATAAATATATTTAAGCGTAATTTCTAATATATCTATCTTGATGATTGGATAAATTGACAAACACAGAATATGTCATACAAACTTACTTTTTATAAATAGATTATTTTCAATACAATAAATAAAAACAGATAGAATAAAAGGTATCAGGTAAGAATTTTGGGTATTATTACTTTACAATAATAAGGTCCTCCAGACTGATTTCGATAATATTTGAATTGTGAAACGGTGGTCAATCTCAAGAGAGATAAGCCAACTGCGCAGGTCATACTTTAGTGTACAAGTGCGTGCGCAAAGACAGGTGCTCTCTCTTTACCCCCTAACTCTCATAATCCGATGGGACCAACGGCTTTACTTGCTCGCCGAGGCACGAGAGTATACTTACTTCCAACTTTCAGACTCCGGGCGACTTTAATAATATACGTACGAATATGTGTCGAGTTTTTTCTTAATATTATATCTATATTAATTTTTACGTACTGATTTTTTTTAAATGACGTATTTTAATGTGTTGATATATCTTTAATGAATATTGAAAAAAGAGCACATTGTTGTTTTTTGCCAAAAGGTTTTAACTCTTCGTGTAACTTTGCGCTTGTTTATATACTCTTTAATCAATATATAATTAAATATTATATATTAAATTAAATATTATATAAATATTATAAACTTTCTATGTAACTATTGATGAAAACACTAAAGGGTAATTGGAAATATTATTTTTAATACTGGAAGACTGAATAATAAAATTTTCGTACATATTTATTTGTAAAACTCTTATTCACATCAGAAATTATTTATAATATTATGAGGGGTTTTTTTAATAAAAATAAAACGAAGTAATTAAAAGCTTACTAAATTACGCTAAAACAGGTGGAAAATATATACCTTGTGTGTCTTTACCTTAATATTGCAACTATGCGTAAAAGTAGAAAGTAACAATATTAATATCTATATATATTCATGTCAACATAGTTTTTAAGTTATTTATAAATAAATACCAATACGTATAAAATAAAAGCAGCATGCTTAATTTAAATATTTAATGTACGCATTGTTTATTTTTAAAATTTTAAATGTGCGTATGGCAGCACTATAGATATTTAAAAAAAAATATATTTGTAAAAAAGTGACACACACGCCATAATGTAAATTGCTTCTAGATTTGGCGTTTGAGTTAAAAATTTTGCATTTTGATGCTAAAAGTTACTCCTTTCTGTATATATATGGCATTTAAAATGTCCTTAGTAAATATTGGTAAGGAGTAGTTTTAAAAACTTTGATATATCTACTGAAAACCATCATGTTAGAGAGAATTTAAGTTCGACTAAAGGGATCGAAGCCATTTCGTTTCGTTCCTCAAAACGATTTCAAATCTATTCTTTTCGTGTTATTTCAACGTATGAAATACTTAGAGAAATGCTGCATAATTTGTGAAATATTTAGTGATTGTGAAGTGATTGTTAATGTCGTCGCCATAGTTGAGGCAATCGCTTTATCCACGAAGTCATTGCTGTTGTTGTACGTATTTCTCAGGGTGTACAAGATGTATGAAATAGCTGTCAACGAATCAGTTGATCGTCAAAACTTTTAACTTTTCTATAATGTAGGTAACCAACATATACATTTAGATTAACGTGGATAGTTTATTTAGTTTTAATAAACACATTTTGTAAATATGATTTGTCAGATAAAAAATAACAATTGATCGTTTTATTAAGAAGCAAATGAACTCATATTTTTATTAAATATATTCAATAAAATTGTTTCAAATAAAGTATCAACATTTTAGACAATTAATTATTCATCTAATAAAAAAAAGTTTAATAATTAATTGGTTTATATTTTTTATATTAGGCTAATTCCTTGCAATGGCTCAATACTACCAAATAGTTGGGCAAGGACATTCATTGACACTTGAGGATTTGCAAAGATATTGCCCAAATTTAATATGTTCCGATGGAATAATAGTAAATCAAGATGATCAACAATATCCGCAACAGCAGGTTTGTTAACACAATTCAAATATTATTGAAAATAAATGGGAACATCCATACCATTCATATGTATGTGTAAACATTTTTGAACTGCAAGAACTATGCATTAAGTGGTTTTGTGTTTTTTTTTATTTAAGGTGGTAGTACAACAAACAGATCAACCTAATGACATAATTGTGAGTGATTCTGTACAACCTCAATTACTGGTTGGGGATGGATTACAATATCAACAACAATACATTATCCGCCATGATCCACCATCTCAAGCTCCTCGTGCAGACTTCCAACAACAACAACAGCAACAGCAGCAGCAACAGCAACAGCAACAACAACAACAGCAGCAACAACAACAGCAACATCAACAACAAGCTTTACATAGACATCAGGTAACATTTAAAAACTTGAAATCATTCATTGTAGTTTTATATTTTCAGAAAATATATTTATTGTATATGTCACACTATGGAAATTAACGTGCCATTAAAATAGATAATTTTATGGAAAAAAATCATACTTATATTGGTCATCATATTAAACCATTGAGTATTATTTTTATAAACACTTTTTTTGTAGGTTTACTACACATCTGATTTACCTATGGATGCACAGGTTGTCTTGCAACAGGCTCAACAGATCATTGATGCATCACAGCGGCCCCAACATGTATGTCTGTCAATTAGATAAATATTTAGCATTGATATTAACTTCTAATATCACATGTGCACGTAAGGCTATACTAAATCTCCCTAGATATCTTGTTTAAAAGTACTAAGCATGAAGATACATTCTATTTTCATAATCTTTTACATTATTGTCTCCAATTGGTTCTATTTATATTTAATCAATATGGTGAATGTTTTTTTTTTAAGAGATCTGAATTGTGAACAATAGTATGAAGTCATAGAATGTGGCCTTTTTTTGAAGATTGGTGCAGTTTATATTTCTCTAACATTCATCTCTATCTCATAGTCCTCAATTACTCTTTTTTATGCACGACATAAGTCCTTCCTCCTTCATAAATATTTGTTGATATTTCTCGGGCCTTATGGCTATACGTTGATAACCATATAATTTATATCCATATTTAACAGACATTTCTTTTTTATTACAACATTCACACTTCTATGCTCTATGATATTCCAAGGAGGAGTAAATATAAACAAACCTCAGAGACGCTAATAGCTCTACTTTATAATTTTTCACAAATCCATTATACAATAGATTATTCAAAATCTCAACAGTAATAACAACATACTTTATTTGTTTTTACTCGACCCATGGTTGGATTAGGCTATGAATGCCCATGATAATACATTTCATAACATGTAATGTTATATTATATATTGATAAAAAAATGTACATATTGAATTATTAAATATGTATATATTTGATCAATCAAAATGCACTTCATTAATGTAAGCTTTTCCAATCATCATTTCAATTTAATATTACTAACCATTTCAGAATGTAAATTCTACTCTCTTTAAACTATAATGTATATACAAGTAAATTTGCCTATATATTATAAATCTTGTCTGGAATTTACTATCTCCATGCTTTTTAATCTTCTATAATTGTGTATTGCGTGTTATGCCTAATTTTTTATAATTTTTTAACATAAGATTTATTAATCACGAAGGTTAACTAAAGGGTAGGTTAAAATAATGTATTTAACTCCTACATAACAATATATACCAATAATTTTATTTTAAACCAAGTTGTTAAGTATGTCAATGGAAAATTAAATGAAATAAATATTTTATTGTTATTTAAATTAAGAAAATTGAGAATGATGACCTTATTTCTCATAAAGTTTTGTATTAATCATCTGGAAACTGTTGTTTCTAAGTTTGTATCAAAGGCTTATAAACAAATTGAGACTTCAGAAATATTTCAAATACAAAAAATCTTTCACACACATTTATGTTTAATTCAATAACATCGAAACATTTTAGTGCTATTAAGCAGTAAGTTAATTTCAACTGTGTATATACAATATACACTAAGAAGAATACTTTACTTAGAATTGAAATGTTACTTTTGTATTAGTAGTTTCAGTTCAGTTTTTACTATGTATATTATAATGTATGCTGGACAATGTAATTTATTATTATTTTTTCCTATTTATCTTTATTTATATACCCCATACATTAAGAGCACCTATTTTGTAAGCAATATATTTGCTATATGTTGCTGCAGAACATTTGATTAAAATAGTGATAAATTAAATTTTGAAAAAATATTTCATTAATCAAGTAACACTATTTAATATTTGGAAATAAAATTATGAGTCATTGCTTTAGCGAAATTTGCTTAAAATGTATGTAAATGTTTTTCATATTATTTACAAGAATATCTAAATGGAATTGGGTATATATTTAATGTTATTTTTTATATTGTTATAAATTTTGCTACCTATTAATAACATTTTAGTTTAAGAGTAATTTTTATTTTATAGAAACCTGTATATATATTATTGTATTAATTCTCAAGCATGATTTAAATTATAACACCTCCATCAATTTAGATATTTAGTATATAAATTTCTGACTATCCCATGTTATTTCTGTATTATATCTGTCTTAAAAATGAATTACTAATTCATCCAGGTAAGGTTGTAGAGGTCAAATGCCAATACATTGTACAACATTTAGTTACCTAAGATTTGAGTGTGTAATAAACAAATATGCGTAAATTGGTTATTACTTTATAGTAACATTTTACTGGTTATCCAGTAAAATTTTTAATGGTAAAAGTTACATAAATAAAAAGATAGCTTTTAATTTAAAATATAAAAATAATATTTGTCATTTATAAAAGTACTTATAAAATACTTTAAATACTAATTAAAGTTAAAAAATCTATGTTACAATGATATATTTGATGCTTGTTTTAAGGTGAAATTGGCAATTTTTTTCTATTTATTATCTTGCCCATCTAAAACAAAATATTTAATTAATCAACTTTTTAAGTATATTATTATAATACTATAATGTATGTTTTGTTTTGATAGTTGGTGAGTCCTGCGCATGTATTATCTCAGCCCACTGTCATTCATCCTGCGCAACAACCCCCACCACAACCACCACCTCCACAGCAACCAGCCCAACATGGACCGCCACAAACTGTTAGTTATTTCATTAGGTTTCTATACAATATTTCTTAACTATATTCCAAGTAGTTACTGTTTTCTTTTTCAAAAAAATTAAATACGAAATGATTTAAAAAATACATATATTAGACTTACAATGTACATTCATGCAGTTATCTAACTTACCTATCTATACTATTATATGAAGCTCAATAGGTGTTTGTTTATTTGTTTGAATGTGCTCACCTCAGGATCCTCCAATCTGATTTGAAATTTTTTTTGCGTTAGTTAACCAATTTATTGAGAAAGGTTATATATGATATATATGTTAACTAAATAATATCATGCTTCGGCCCACGGTTGCGGAGCAATAACGTGGTACTTGGGTGATACTTCGCGTAGCAGCTATAATATTGATTTGTATAAGATCATTAGTACCATGTTTTTCAAAGTTGGAATTGCTCATTTTAAGAGTGTGAGAATTCAAACTTATTTGACAGGTAAAAAGATTTATCTTAAAAAAATAGTGAATGATTTTTTTACATTAAAATATTTGATTTGCATATTTCTATAATTCTTTTGTATTAATAAAAGATATTGTTCTTAATTTCTTAACATATTCTTTAAAAAAATCTATCCTATCTTTGCTAGTATTTACTTATTTTTGCTTAGTAAAGATTCTTATAATATAATGTAAATATTCTGATGTTTCAGCCGCCACAACAACTTATGCAGCATCTACAACAACAGCATCAACAACAAATTCACTTGCAGCAACTTCAACAACAGCAGCAGCAACAGCAACTGCAACATCAATTACAACAGCAACAACAACATCAACAGCACTTACAGTCTCAACAGATACAACCACAACAAATACAACATCAAATTGTGATGCATGCAGCTTATGTTAATCAGACCGTAAGATACATTCTTACAAATGATGTGTTAAAGAAAACCTTATAATAGTGTTTAGAATGGCAGATAATTTATTAATTCTTTACGTACAAACTTTGAAAAGTTATTTTTTGAAGCCAGTATTGAATTTGATATTTTATATATAAATAATTCTAATCATATAATATAATAATATTAATACGATTCTTTGCTTAGGGTACTCCAACAAGACCGACTCAGCCACGATTACTTAATCAATCCCTTAACACGCCGACGGGGGTAACGCTAGTCCGGACAGCAAACCGAGCTGTCCGACCTCGTCGACCCGCTATGCGATCGCCGATGCCCACTCCGCCTCTACAAGTACCGCCAAGACTTCTCAATGCTCAACACCAACAGGTAAGTATCTCATGACTATATCAAAAGTTATGTTTGTATATATTTGCTATCGGATTGTTTGCCTGAAGATAGTATAAAAGAAACTGGTGAACAATTTCTTAGTGCCAAAATGTAAAGTTAAAGGGTAAATTTAATCTCTTGCTGAATATATTAAAACAGATATTTTTTCATCAATCATCGTCACCGCCGTTTCCATGTTATTAGTGATATGCGTATTGAATCATATTTGAGTAAACAAATATTTACCGTGTTAATAATAATAACAAAAACGCACAACACACAGCCTTAAAAAAAGACCAAACTAGTATAATCTTTAATAAATTTATTGGTAAAAATTATTAGGTGAAAAGCTATTTTGTGTGTTAAATTTTAAATAAAATTTTAGATACTTTTCTGATGAATTTAAAACAGTATGTATTTTAATATTATAAAAATATATTACTTAAATTTACTTGAGCTGTACTGCTCCTTTAAGTATAAAATCAATCTTCCAATGTTTTACTTTACTTTAGAATATCTATTTACAAAAAAAAAATATTTATGAAAATAAATATATAATATATACTTTGCTCTCTTGAATATTAGGGATATGTCAAGACTTGTAAGGTAAAACTATTACAAAATCAAAATGTAGTGGTGTTGTCTGTTACATTTTATGATATCGATGTGTTTATACAAAATAAAGTTTGATTAAAGCATCAATTGTAATCAAATGGCCCTGGTACTACTGGTAATGACGGTCCTCTCTCAACGCAGCAAATCGCATCAAATACATTCGCATCGGTTGTAATCAATGACGTACTCGCAGGCAACACTCAACGCATCGGTAGCGGGCAACGGTCGCGGCCTGGCAACGAACGGAGCGGTGGGGGGCGCGGGGGCGGGCGCAGTGCGCGGCGCGCGGCCGGCGCGGCCCGGCTCGCCGCGCGTGCTCAACCCGCACGCCGCGCACGCGCAGCACCGCCCTCCCCGACCGCGCACGCCGCTGCTGCAGGTGCGTTACACTCACGTATTTCACGATTATGCTTTTTAAATAGGTCAATCTAAATTAAATTTATTTGTCATATGGTATAACTTGTGATTTAATAATTAGTAACTTTGTCCCCGTGTTACCTTTGGTTGGAATATTACTATAACTTATACTTTATTACTCTATTTTCTATTAGAGAAAGATCTATTTTTAAAGTTTTTGTAGTTTCAGATATTTCCCCTATTTATTATTATTGATTACACACTTAATTATCACAAAAGTCTGACATCGTTATAATATTAGTAAATTATTTATCATATGTCTCTTAATATATCGTAATTAGTGATTTATTGGTTTGTACGACGTCAACGTTTATCCGTGTAGGACTCGTATACGAATCGGTATAAAGTAAATTCTACCGTACAGTGAGGTTGTACATTGTATCTGCTATTATTTAAATTTTTTATGAATTATAAAAGTTAAAACGTGAATGGCAAAATCTTAATTTTCCTTTCACTACAAAAGTATTATCTTTTCTGGCCCTCGACGTGTAAGTCAATCTAAATCTCTATTGCATGTTTCATATGATCTATAACAGTCGCAGCAGCAACAACAGCAGCAGCAACAACTTCAACAGCACCAGCTTGCACAACATGTCATCAATCATCCACAGCAAATCCAGCAACTTAACCAACTGAAACTCACGACGCAACAGGTTTCTAATCAATCCAAATATGTAAATATTATGTTTAATGAATTTTCATATTGTTTTAATCATACTTTTATATTTTCAGCAACAGATTTTGTTAAATCAACAAAATCAACAGCACTCACAACAGTCCGCACGTATAATAACACCCCAAGGTACAATAGTAACCCAAGCCTTACAAACTACAATGTCTCAACATCACACTGTACAAACGAGTATAAGCAATGGACCTCTACCTCTACCTCAGCAAAACGCTATAAATTCGACGCCAGTTCGGGTTTCCCCTCATCCCCAACAAGTACAACAAGTTAAAAAAGTTGCCGTACAACCAAATAATGCCAGTGATATGGATGATCTTGAAGAAAGTATAACAGCGGCAATAGTTCAGAAAAATCCTGTTACAGAAAATATTAACCCACCACAGCAGTTTCAAACCCCATCTCCATTACGACAGACTCACACTGGAAGGCTTACTCCGGGTCCAATTGGCGCTGGAGTCTCTCAACAACATCAAATTAGTTTTAGTCCCCAACATGGTTTCCAACCACAACAGTTAGCTTTTGAAAATTCGCACATGCAGCAACAACCCTCCCAAGCAATAAACCAATTATTAATGGAGCCAGACAATCCCGAAGAGGAACGACAATTTATAACTTTAACTAATGGTCAAAGAATGTCCGTAGCCGAATATAGACGAATGCACTCGTCACGTGTTTTATCACAACAGCAGCAGCAGCAACAACAACAACAACAACAGCAGCAAACAAGGTCAGATTTATTGTTAAAATGACTGAATAGTAGCATGCATTATATACTTTAGAAATTATACAAAAAAATAATTGACATTTAACTCATTTACTCTTTTTATTTCAATTTTAGGGAAAGTGGACGTCAAACATTAGTAAGAAGTAAAGAACAACAAAGACCAGTTCAAAGAGTGCCTCCCATGCAAACGCAGCAACAACCAAACCATCTTGCAGGTTATTTTATGTCTTCTATCTATCTTCAAGAAAAAGATGATTTTTTTGAGCATCACAGCATATGATCTCTCTCATAAGTCTCTAAATAAATAAGAACCTACGTTACAGTGAAGTAATAGCATATTGTTCTTGATATTATTCTACAAGTTAGGCTTAAGATAGTAATTTGTACAAAGTTGTAAGGCAATATTTTGTAAAATAAGTTAATACAGTTTTTATTCCTTGTAACATTGAGCATTAGGTAGGTTTATATGTTTTATTGTTAGTCCAGTATTAAAGCTGTTAATCCACTTGTATATGTATGATTACTGCATTAACAGCTAGTGGATAGCTACCAACAGAATTTAGAAACAGAGAATGTTTCATAGATATTTATCTGAAATGTTTACTGTTTTATAATTAATTAATTATAATAAATTATAATTCTTTAGTCACACTGATGAACCATCCTAATTCCATTTATTTACTGCTAAAACAAGAATTTTTTTTCGAATGACATCTATTAATTTTTACAGAAGGCAGTGAAACAGGAAGCGGACCTTCAGAGCAAACATTTGAGACACAGTCAGCGAAAATGTTAATTTTCTTACAAAATGGGGAACAAAGGCTTATCACCTTCACATTACCTAAAGAGAGTTGTACTCTTCAAGAGGTTCTAGAACAGGTAACCAACTTAGAAATAAAAAAAATATGTGTTGTGTAATATTGTTAGACAGATTGATTGAATTTAATTCATTGTTTCAGGTCAATGTTCCTTTCACTGAAGACACTAATATACAATGTATGCAAAATACTAGTAGTGAAATAGATTATTTTGTATCAGTAGGTTCTACAACGAGAATAGAAGAGATGTTAGAAAATCATCCAGTATGTATTATTGGTTCTCATTATATTAAACATAATTAATTTTTTACATGAAAAATATGATTATTTAAATATAATTTGTTACAGATGTTCGTTGGAGATATGAGTAGTAGAAGTTCACCAAATGCTTTATCACAACCTCACAGTAGTGAAATGTCTACGCCTGAAAAAGGACCATGTCCAGAAAATGGTTTGTTTTTCTTTTTTTTAATTTTAATTGTATAATGTTATTTGAGAAAAATACTTACTTAATAATAATAAGCCGAGATGGCCCAGTGGCAAGAACGCGTGAATCTTAATCGATGATCGTGGGTTCAAACCCGGGCAAGCACCACTGAATTTTCATGTGCTTAATTTGTGATTATAATTCATCTCGTGCTTTACGGTGAAGGAAAACATCGTGAGGTCTCCTGCATGTGTCTAATTTCACTGAAATTCTGCCACATGTGTATTCCACCAACCCGCATTGGAGCAGCGTGGTGGAATATAGCTCCAAAGCCTTCTCCTCAAAAAGAGGAGGCCTTTAGCCCAGCAGTGGTACATTCACAGGCTGTTACTTACTTAATATATATGCAATACTTCAGAACAGTGTTGCAAGTTTCTAAATTATTTAAGTATAATAAAGTGTGAATTTTATGAATAATAGCTTTTTAATATACTAGTATACTAGTATATATTCTACTTTTATATAGATTAATAATTATGAAAAATGTGAATAGAAATGGCCTATCTCCACACTAATGTTGTTTATACAGGGTGACTGGTGAATTAGTATCAATACTTAAGGACGTGATATTTGACGACCATATATGACCAAAAAAAAATACATATAACATAAATATTAATAAACTTCTAAGTAAAGTTAACCAAAAGTTATGTAATTAATTACGCGTCATGTGGACGCCCTAGCTGCGCTGACGACACAACACCGTTAGGTACATTTAGTTATCGCGCGGTACTTTCCCTACGTCCAAACGCCGCCGCGTGTCAACAGGGTAGCAGGCTACCTTTGATAAACAAGCATGATCCAATCCCCCTTCATACTTTAAACCTGGCTTAGAACAGGCAAAAATACCAAAATATTTCACTCGTTTAAGCAACAAATTTGTTGACTAGGTAAATGATATGAACTTGGGACAAAAATTAACTGTTTACCTATCTTGGTATTTCCGGCGTATTTAAAAATTGAATCATACTTATTTACAACGATTGTCAATCATTTAACTACCTATTTACCTACATAACTACACTAACCTTAACAAATGTTCAAAGTGAGCTCCTGCTCGTGTGATACACAGTTCGGCACGTTTACGCATATTGTCTTTCACACGCTTTAACACGAATGGGTCACTTTACTACTCACAGTACTCACATTATTCTGCATTTGTGTATTGATAAGCCATACCTAATTACTAATTACGGGTCACACTCACACACGAAACATTAGGTATACGCGTAAGATCGATCGCTAGGGGCGCGCGCGCGGGAAGATGGACGAACCTTACGGCGGCGCTCGCCCGACTAACCTACTAACCTACTAATACTAATAAGCCGCGGGGCAGGGGTTGCGGGGGGGCAAACATCACGCCGCACGCGCCGCGGAAATATGTCCACACTTTATTTATTTAAAGTAATTTTTTTGTAAATTTTGTCAAAAATTAAGTACCTATTTTTTTTACATAATTCGAATGAGAATCATGTACCGATTATGCTCCTAAAATATTGATCCTAATTCACCAGTCACCCTGTATATTTTAAGAAGTATAATAATATACTCTTCTCATATTAGCATCGCTTGGGACATAGTATCTCTTCCATCATACTATAGAATTGACCTCATAAAAAGTTTCTCAAATGGAGATGGCGATATCGAAAAATATATGGCAAGGGCTAATAATAGATAAAAATAAAGTATACCTTTATAATATTACTACATATTCTAAAACAAAGTCCCCACACAATGTGTTTTTTGAACACGATAAACTCAAAATCCTACCGGACGACATGTTTATATAGTTGGCACCAATGGATGGAGTGTTGTATGACGAAGGTTTCGTTGTGTAATTCATTGTGTAGTTTAGTGTAAATTGGCTAAAATATAACAATCATTGTTGATACTTTTACATATGAAATATAATTTTCATTGTTTTTACAAAGAAATAATTGTGAATAAAAAAAAAATTTATATGTTGTTGTCTCACCAGTGTATGGAATTTTTGCAGTAAATAATAGCCCCGAATCTCCCGAGCAGCGCTCGCCTCCTCCACGCTTTGTGAATGGCATGTTGGCAGTTTGCAAATCTTGTGGCTACACAGGATTTGACTTTAGCCGCTGTGAAAGGTAACTTTTAGCTATTTAGTAAAAAATTACGAAATTATACTTAAGATAATTTATTAAAATGAATTGTTTCTTTTATTGTTATAGATGTAAAAGAGTATTTACAGAAGAACCTAAAAGTGTACCAATAGCCAGTAAGAAAGTAGAACAAAAGAAAAAGGAACCTGAAAAATCAATATTAGATAAACAAATGTAAGTACTGTTTACTTATTGTAAGTGTAGTATATTCTATAAACAATAGATAATTTGTCTGCATTTAAGAAAAACCATTATAACCATATAAGTCATTAAAATTGATCATATTAAATTGTCAATAAAATATATTGAAATCACATGCATATAAATCGAATATTAATTATGTTATTTGTTTTCTTTTTTTGCAGTGCCTCAGGAGAAAGTATTAAATTAAATTTATTGAAAACAACAGTTAAAACTATAAATAATAAAACGGTAAGTTCTTAAAATGAATTTATGTATAATAAGTACTTGAATTGCATGGCATAAATATTATCCTAATAAAACTTGTTCTGTACAGGTGGCAGACAAAAAACCTTCAAGAGTTCGGAAACCAAGAGGCAAACAGCCTGATCCCGAACTAGTCATATTGACATTGAGTTCAGATGAAGAAGATTCAAATAGTTCAGTATCAAATAATCAGGTAAGCAAATACTTATTAATTCTTATCTTTCAATAAATATCTCCAATTTCTGAAATGGTGTTCAAAGTTAGGTAGACTAATTTATTGTAATTTGATTTCTCATTGGCTGTCAAAGACAGAATAGGCGACAAATGAGTGTCTACAAATCAGACAGATTAGTCAATCAAAAACAATACTAATAATAATAATCGGTTTTGATTCTTGGATAGTTACAGTAATTTTTGAATTTCACAATGTTATTGAAAATGATTACATTATTTAAATGTAACATTTCTCTAAATAAATATTAAAAAAGTAAAACTCTCAAAATTAATATTAATTCATAATGTCATATCAATATGTTCATGTGAGAAATATAAACGTAAAAATCTAATATTAAAAAGAAATAATAAGTTGTATATTTTATAAATACTCAAATGTTTCACAAATAGCACGAGCAGTCAATAAATATGAAAGAACCTTCATTAAGTGAAATCGAAGGAGGGACTCCAGACAGCGGTATTGGTATCGACAATATGGATGGTAAGTACTAATATATTTTCAAATTAAACATTCTTTAAAAGTAGAAATAATTACACCATGTGTCATAAGGAACGCAGTGATATAGTAATATGATAGCTAATCTTCCATTTTATAGTTTTTTTTTATTTAATAAAAAGGATTTTTCCTATAATTTGTTTTAACAGAAAGGCTAACAACATACAAGTTTGCTTAAAATTAATAAATATCCACTGCCAGGTGAACTAAAAAGGATTTTAATGTGTTTGTAAAAAAAACTGACGACTGAGACTTTGCTCTACTTTGTGCAAGCTCGTCTGGGTAGGTAGGTAATCATCCCAAGAAACTGGCATCTTATACCGATTTATATTCGATTTATACTAGTGGTAGGGCTTGGTGCAAGCTCGTCTGGGTAGGTACCACCCACATCACATATTCCACCGCAAAACAGCAGTACTTGGTATTGTTGTGTTCCGGTTTGAAGGCCGGGTGAGCCAGTGTAATTAAAGGCACAAAGAACATAACATATTAGTTCCCACGGTTGGTGGCGTATTGGAGATGTAAGCAATGGTTAAACGATGGTTAAAGACAGTCAATTCAGTCAGTTAGTCAACGACATTTGTCAAAAACAGCAATTATTTTCATTAATTTGAAATATATTTAACTATACATAAACTTATAGTATCCGGCAATAAATATTGCACATCCACCATTGAAAAGTGGCAATCGAGAATTTTGGATTCGTAGAGCGTTATCTTTGTCGCACGAAACACTAACAGTCCGGTATTCGTCCGGTCCGGAATTAGGAGCTGTTAAAACAATTATGAGTTTCTGTGTAATTGGATAAAATACACTAATTGTTTCTATAAGTGCTGCCTTTAGGTTATGGAAAAATAAAATAAAAAGATCATGTTTATATCATGTTGATGTATATCTTTTTGAAGTTATAGATGTAGTAGATCGAGATGGCCGAGTGGTTAGAACACGTGAACCTTAACCAATTATCGTGAGTTCAAGCCCGGGCAGGCACCACTGAATTTTCTTGTGCTTAATTTGTGTTTATAATTCATCTCGTGCTTGACGATGAAAGAAAACATCGTGAGGAAAGGTTTCCTCTGTGAAATTCTTCCAACCCACATTGAAGCAGCGTGGTGGAATAAGCTCCAAATCTTCTCCTCAAAAGGGAGAGTAGGTTTTAGCCCAGCAGTAGGACATTTACAGGCTGTTACTTTACTTACAGATGTAGTATTAAAAGTTTTTATTAGAATGTGTCATTTTTGCAATAGTTATAATGTAATTATTTTAATTCTCAATTCATTCTACTCCTTCTACTGTACTATCTGTATTCTCAATGTGGCCAATATATCTGTTGCTTTATTTATCACAAGTCTATCGGTGTAATTGTTTAAATCGTGTTGATTTATTCGATATGAATATTTCATACTTTTGATTGCTTGATCGCAAACTTTTTTCCATTCTTTAGCCCCGATCTTTTTCAGTCACTAAATTTTATCTTGAGTTAAAATCATACCCACTTTTCTAGCAGCTACATAGTCTTTCAGTTGAGACCATATTTTTTCTATTGGATTAAAATCCGGGTGATTTGGTGGCAATCGCAACACAGTGTGCATATATTCAATAAGTACCGTGTCTAAGGAAAACCCTGTAAACCTTTCCTTGTGCTGACATATAATATCGTAAATCTAGGGTTTCTTCAATTTTGGATCAACCAGAATGTGTGAATGCAATGTTGTATTGGAGGTTCTTACAACAAATTTGTTGTTATTTGTGATATGTTCTGTTCTAGTTCTGGATAACCAAAACAGAACACATACACACTAAAGACGTCATCGTACAACTTTAAATTATTAAAATTTGGAGTTTTACATATCTAATATACATATATATTTTATTGGACTCGACCACACTCTACCGCACTTGAACAAGGACTGATAAACGTCACTTTAATAGTGTGCGACACAGATAATGCTCAACAAATATACTTATACCGCTATGGTTTAACACCATATCAGGGCTCATATTTACAATAAATATCTAAGATTAGTCAACAAGGACCCTTAAATACTTTTGGAATAAAAGAGAAGTATGTTTCCTTATAAAATTTACCGAAATTAGATAAACTATTTCTTAAGAAATTATTCATTAAACGTAAAGAATATAGCATTTTATAAAAAAAAACTAATTTTCCTACATTCATTTAAAATACTCGGTTGCTCACTATAAAAACCGACAAAACTTAATCCAGGTAATCAGCGGTAGTAAACATTTTTATGTATGTGGGGCTCGCCGGTGTCCAAGGCGCCGAGTGCGCCCCGAACATCGGAATACCCACTAAAAAACCAGCTGTACCCTTTCCGTCTTACGAGAAGCGCCACGGGATCGCTTTCGCATGCTACCGTGACGCTCTGACGGCCGGCCCGCCTATGAGAGCCTCCATTCTCTAGGGAGGGTTCCCAGGGTACTGTGAACCCCCCTAGTCCCGGCGGCGCCTATTGTGGCGGGGGGAGAAGATGCGCTAGCTTTTTTCTTCTCCTCGGTCTTTTCCGGCGGAGCGGGTCTGCAGTGGCATCTTCTTCCAGCGCCCGCTCCGCGGCCTCCTTCTGTGACATCACACTGTCACATAAGGAGACCATCTCTGACCAGCACCCTTCGCTTCTGAGCATCGCGTCGATGATGCTAGGCAAGGAGAGATCTCCGCCGACAACCACCGCCAGGGAATGCCTCTGGGGCCCCCACGCGGCACACTCCATCAGGGTGTGATGCGCCGTGTCGAATGGCGCACCACACTCGTGGCAGGAGGGTGACACCTCCAGCCGCGCTATCTCGTGCAGGTACTTAAAAAGCAGCCGTGTGCGGTAAGCACCTGCGTCAGCCTGAACAAGAGCGTGCCTTGTTTCCTTTTGACCCAGCGACTCAAGTGGGGACGTACCGCCTCCACTGTCGCTAGACCCGCCGTGGGGGACCCCAGGTCCTCATCCCATCGGGTGATCAGGGCCTGCTGGGCTACAGCCCTGATCCGCCCGACCTCCGCCGACCCTGGACGGTCGCCGCGTTCCCTCGCCTCGACCCGGAAGCGGTACACCTCCGCGAGCAACTCCGCCTGGAGTTCCCAGGGCGGATCGCCCGTGAGGAGGTTCGCCGCTGTCCAGGACACCGTACGATAACCCCTGATCACCCTCACCGCTATGACCCTCTGCGGCTTCCGCAGGTGGTGGGCCCGGTATTGACCTCCCACGTTGGGTAGGAGGCGGCCTTAGGCGGCGGCGTCATTGACAAGCTTCGGGCCGAGTTGCACGAAATGCTGCCCAAAGCTCCATCGCCCGTCCAGGATCAGGCCCAGGTATTTCTGGACCTGCACCGCAATCACTGTCCCGTGGACGGTGATACTTGCCCCTCGTGGGGGCTTCTCCGTGGATCGTGGAAAAAGAGGGCCTCCTTTTTGGATATGGAGACCCTTAGGCCCAGCATTTCCATTTGGTCCACGGTGAGACTCGTCCCGACCTCGGCCAGGCGGGCCGCCTCCCGAAAGTCCCGCCCCGTCGCGGTGATGAGAGTGTCGTCTGCGTAACACAACACCCCCATACCGGGAATGACGGGGTCACTCAGGAGCCTACCGACGTTCCCCAGAATTGGGCCGTAAAACCGACCCCTGTGGAACGCCGCAGCCTAGTCGGCGCCGGACCAATTTGCCGTCGCTCCCCGCCCAGAACGCTACAGCTAACCCTGAAATAAGGTCATTACCTGCGTAAGTCGGAAGGTGACTCGACGCTTTCGTCTCATCCAGGCTGGAAGGCGAAGGCTGGCAGGATTGCTCCAACGACGCGTTTGCGCGCGTACCGTTCTTCGCAGAGACGGTCGCGCCACGTCGCAAGAGCCCTCCAGTGTTCCCGCCGCTTCAACGCCTCGAGCTCACTCGGAGGGGGGGCGATTCCAATATTCTGACGGAGGATGCGGGTCTGGTGATAGACTCTTGCATCCATATATAGATAGTTGTATGGATGGCTGTTATGAATATATTGTCGAAACTATAAAAAGCACTAAAATTGCCTTATATCATCCTATATCTTTCATAAGATTCATAGCTTTCATAAGGTACGGTTGAGTAAGGTCCGTGTCAAGTAACTCAGTGACAATTAATACGTAAATAATATATATTCGTATGAACAACAATGAACAAAGACTAAAGAATAATTATTACAAAAAAAACATAAGCAGGCACACTGATATTAAGTGTACAGTTTTAACAAAAACTTGGTGCGACAACAACGATAAGATTGTTTGTATAATTAAGAATAAATGATTCTCTATATTTTAACAAATTATTTGTTATGGAAATTATGTTCTTTTTAATCAATATCATTGATAATTTTTAAGTAAAATGGAATCGACTTCAGTTCAATTTCGAAATAAATCGAGTTAATAATTTGATTCGATTGTAGTATAACATAAAGAACAACAATTGAAAAAAATGAAGTATAGGCAATTAATTTTTACTTTAAGGAAGAATCTATATCTACGTATCCTTTTTCAAATGTTTACAATTATACATTGTACAAATTCTGTAAGATATAATCGATTTCGATCCAATTAATCGACTTCGATTCGATAGTTCGATTTTGTGTTATCTGTCGGCTGTCATACGCCATTGCCGTTCAACTTAGTCGCTCGTTGTCATGGTTAATAAAAAGTGCGGTGCGTTTTGTAATTATAAATGGTTAAAAAAATGTCCGAGGGAAATAGTGGCCTTTTAAAAGGTAATTTATCTTACGTTTTAAGTTATTAATCAGTTACGTATAGCCTTATACGTTTTTCCTTTTAAAATTCGTGTCTGATCAATAAATACACAATGACGACTTAAGTTTTTGCAGTCGGCTTTTACACATTTTATAGTAATAATGCAATATTCTTATTTTAAACGTTTACCAAAATACTTTCTAAATGCTTACTTCGGTTTTGTTTACAAATTATTAACTCTCCTTGTATTCTCTCACATGTCAAATACATGAACCGAACATAGGGACGGCTCACATTTGTTTTTCGTCTTTGAATACGTCCAATGCATAGCCGTCTGTCCTTTTAATCATTCTCTTTAGGCTATACAATATAACTAAAAATTTCATAGTAATAAAGTTATTTATATCATTAAACTAACCTATAGCAGAAAATAATTCAATGTTGTCAAAAACAAATTGCTAATATTTTGATATAATAGTAATTGACGTTAGTAGTAGTTCTTTATTATCAATTCCTTAAATTTGAAGTTAACGAAATAAAAACAAATAATATATATTATTTTATTTTAGATGAAAGTAGAGAAGTAAATTTTAACAGCTTACAAGGTGTTGAGGCTTTCCTTAATTGCCGAACAATTAGAATAGGTTCATACAGATATACACCAAAAGAGAAGGTGAGTCTTGAATTTTTTTATGTGAAAATATATACATTTTTAAAGCATTATGTAATTAAAACATTGGATCGTAAAATATTTAAATATTTTTTTAGGTACACATATCAACAAGGGGTATTAAAATTGTTGCACCTTCATTAAAGTATGAATCAAGAGAAATTGCACTGCAAATACCATTCAAGGAAGTTGTCAGAATATTAGTACATTTTGGGAAAGGGCTACCTGTAATTTTTTTGTACACAATGAACAAATGTGGTGTTTCAATTAGAAAAGCATTAGATATGGTTGAAGAATCAGGTCAGTATATATTAAATATATATATATAATTACAAAGTACCTCCATATTAGAAAATATGTGAATCAAGAATATGTGAACTTGTGAATCTGAACCAACAACTTACAAACCAACGAAACCAGTCTCACTTTCAATTCCTGGACTCAATAAAATTTTCTAAGTTTTTCTGTTAGGAAGTTAATGGTTGCAGCTTAAAGTTACAGTTAAGTTAATCATTCATGATTACTGATGAAAAATATATAAAGTTGATGATGTTGCATGTTGATACTGTAAATGCATCAGATCTTTCTGACTTGGTTCAGTCATGTTGTAATATGGTCCCATAGGGATATGTGGTGCAAATACTAGGATTTATGCAGGCCCGTCTGAGTAGGTACCACCCACTCATCAAATAGTCTACTGCTAAACAGCAATACTTTGTATTGTTGTGTTCCAAATTGAAGGGTAAGTAAGCCAGTGTAAGATGTAATGTCCTTTGTGCCTGTAGCACAAAGGACATTACATCTTAGTTCCAAAAATTGGTGGTGCATTGACAATATATGGAATGATTATTAATTCTTCCATAACCAATTTTCGGCGATTTACATCAGGTGGTCCATTATCCCGTCTGCCTACCTATAACTTATAATATACATTTATATCCTGCATACTATTATTTTTTGTTTAATGTTCTTTTATATTTAAATAGGTCTTTTCTACAATCCTATGTCAAAAGAAGACCCATATAAAAGAATAACTTTATTACCGGAAATAATATCAGACGAAGCAAAAGCTGCATTAAAAGAGTTGTTTGGTAAAGTAATGGATGAATTAAATGTAAGGGAAGCAAATGAAATTTTAGTGAGAACCTGCCCTAAGGAGACCAATAATGTCCAAAAAATTACAACTAGATCCTTGAGTGCTTCCATACCTTCAGGAGCTAAGAGGTAACAACAACACAAAAATTTGTGTTGATTTAAATACTACAAAATAAATCATAAAATTCAATTATTATTAAATTAATTTAAAAAAAAAGAAAAATAAATTATGATCAATTTAGACTGGACTCGAGAAAAGTGTGAACCATGATAACACAGTCAATAATTTTTTTTCAGTTCCAACCCAGCTGAAATCCGCCAAATTCTTATTTATCCTCCTGGTAAAGGTGGAATTCCAATAAATACAGAGGATTACATGTGCCTAGCTCAAGATCAATTCTTGAATGATGTTATAATTGATTTTTATTTAAAACATTTAGTACATGATATCTTAACACATAGTCAGAGAGAAAAGACTCATATTTTTAGTACATTTTTTTATAAAAGGCTTACAACTAAACCAAGCAAAGTGAATAAAAGTTCCAATCCTCATGAATGGGATAGCAGTTTAACACCTGCTCAAAAACGGCATGCTAGGGTTAAGACTTGGACAAAAAATGTGAACATATTTGAGAAAGATTTTATTGTAGTTCCTATTAATGAGAATTGTCATTGGTTTGTGGCTATCATTTGTTATCCAAGCTTAGATGGATGCAGAAGTATGATTGACAACAGAACTGTGACACCGCAAGAAATTAAGAGAAAAGGTGAGGTTTATATACATACATGTATTCCATTTAATTATAATTAATACAAGAGTAGCTTTGAAAACTGACAACTTCTAAAATATATATATATATATTTAGTTATTTCTTTTGAAAGTTTTAAGTATCAAAAATCATTGTTTTTGCATAACCTGTAATATATTCACTGTATTCATATCTACCTATACAAAATATGCTGTAGATAATTGTACTGAAGAAAATGTTCTTTTAAAATCAACATTTTCACTATTTGAAGTTTTCAATACAATTACACTTGTGGTATTTCAGAACGCAGATCCTCAATGCAAATAGGCAGCACAACAATCACACCACTAACAAAGCAGGAACAGCTTACATTAAGTTGTGACTCTGATAATCTTAGTGAGCGTGATGAAGCAGAGGCTGAGGTAGTTACTTTATAATTACATTAACTGAAGCCCTTGGCTGTAATTGTGTTAGATTTGGATTCTACGTGACTATTTGATACATAGAGTTAAATGACTTGTGTACAATTTGCCTAATTAGTTGATGTTTATTTATTTATTTTAAAAGGTTAACTGTAAACATTATAATTTTTTATTTAAACTTAGCAATTTTTTTATTACAAAAAACTTTGTGAATCAAATTTCAGGAAAGTGATTTAGACATGCAGTGTGATTCAGATGAGGAAGAAACAGAGAAAGCCCAAGTTGAGAAAAAGCCTGAAATTCAAATACCTGTGATTAGAAAAAATGAACCAATTAAACAGTAAGAAATTGATTGTAAAATTAAGTTAATTACATAAATTATTCCAATAATATAAACATTATGTTAAACAATTGTTACCATTATTAACTTTCTTTTTGATGAAAAAAAGATGCTGTTCTGTCTAGAACATAAAAGTTGCAGTTAGAGTTTTGAAATTGTTTAACTTTTTTTATTAAGGATATGAAATATAGTTTCTTCTCTTTAGATAAAATAATATGGTTTTTAAATATTTTAAAGTAAATTATTATTATTATTATATTATTATTATTATCTATTACAGACCCTGTATTCTCATATTTGACTCATTAGCTGGTGCTTCACGATCAAGGGTTGTAGCAACATTGCGGGACTATTTAACTTGTGAATATCAGGCAAAGGTAAAGAAGAACATTTAGAAAACCATACTTTATAAAATTTTTAAATCATTTATTATATTCATGTCTATATATATATTTTATTATACATTGCAGATCTCTAAACACAAAGTTTTTAACAAAGATAATATTAAAGGAAGTTGTCCAAAAATTCCACAACAAAATAACTTTACGGATTGTGGATTGTATTTATTACAATATGTTGAACATTTTTTTAAGGTAACTTAAAAGTCTTTTTAAGTCTATGTACTAATTTTTGTATTATTGAGGAAATATGTAACCTTTAATTTTTTAGGTTCCCATTCTGGATTATACACTGCCAATTAAACAATTAGCTAACTGGTTTGATGAGATTGTAGTGACACGAAAAAGAGAGGAGATTTCAAATTTATTGAAACTCTTAATGCACAAATATAACCCAGATTCGCATTTACATTTACCAGACATTACATTCCCTACGTTAAATGGTAAAGTATAATGTATAATATTAAAATATATTTTTTTTTTTATTTATAATACTTACTACTATTTAAATATATAAAAATAATATTTTTACTCACAGGTAAATTAATTGAAACAGAAGAACAACCAGAAGATGGCACTGATGGTGAAAAAGGAACTACTAGTATAAAACTTCACAAATGTGATATAAAAGAATCTGACGGAGCTACAATTACCTTTTTGAAACAAACATCAACTGGTGAAATATTAGTAAAACGAAATTTTGTTGACACTTCAGACACAATTCATGTCCGAAAAACTATTCGACTTTCTAGTGATAATGAAAATAGATCTGTGATGCAAATAAAACCAGACTTCGTAAAGAAGAGTGACAATGAAAATCAAATTCTTATACCTATTAAATTACACACTAGTGATTTGGTTAAAGACATTCAAAATACTTTAATAGTTAATAAAAGTAAGAACTTCAGTGATAAAAAATATGGTGTACATAATCAAAATGTATCCAATGTGAACTGTGTTCGACAAAATGTTAGTGAAAGTGACAGTACTTCATTTCTCAAAATGAGAAGATTAAATAAATTGGAAGATGTGGTGACTGATTCAAACAAAAAATTTAAAAGAAATGAATGTTAACAATGTTGCCTGTCCATTTATCCAATATATTAAATTATTATTAATTTAATAAAGTGTATAGTTGTTTCAAGGATTTGTAAATATTAGTTAATACTATTACTACATGTATTTAATACTGTATCTGTTTTATAACGATAATGTAAAGTTTTAAATTTAATGTATTATATAGCTTCCATAAATACAAAACGATAGTAAGTTAATAGCTACGTGATTTTCTTTTGTCACAATTAAAGTTTTCTATTTAAGTATAAGATCCTACATAAATAAAATAAAATCAATCATTATTAACTCTCATTTTTAAATATTGTCTTAATTTTTAACTGAAAGGTATTCATGTTGATTATGTTGACTAAAATATCTTGTTAACTTTAGGTTAAGGTCGCTACGAACTTAAAATATCACACACCAAAACCCCTATTCATATGAAACCGTCGCCGATTTTTTTTTTTCAAAAAGCTTATAGTCAATTTAAGAATATTTAATTGAAAGTCGATATTTAAATATACTCTTGTAGCATCGGTCTGTTTTGCTAAATGGGATCAATATCACGGCTCCAACGAGAAAATCGCTAAAACATACTTACATTTAGTGTCATAGTAAGGTAGCCAGTTGCATCAATAATTAAAAGTGGTAAGCGTTCTTTTACTTTTAACGATAGCTGAATTAACGATGATTGCGATTTTAACAGGAACAATATGAAACTGACTAGGTTTATAACGTTTTTTGGGTGCAAGACTTTAAACGTTCAACCATTTTTATGACGATTGATTTATAATCATTTAATTTAAATTTATTAAGATTTAGTTTGTTTCTGTGACAGCATTCAAGATTCCTGAATTACAAGCATACATTAAAATTTAAATATAATAGACGGACATTGCCATTAACTTTTTGTTTTGAAATAATTATTATCCAAAATATTTTCAATAATTACAAATGTTTTTTAAAAACTCTTGTGTAGCAATTATAAATAATTTTTATGGTGAAATAGTAGAAAAAAGACGAAGATCATTTATCGTATGTACCGACGATGACCGATATGCGACGCATTGTAGATAAAAGCGATGGAGAGGATGACTCAATGCTTGAAATGCAAGAGCATGGCACTCAAGATTTAATTGAAAACAACGATCTAGAAAAAAGCACATATAGTGACCGTCAATAAATATTGCACAATCACAACAATGACAATCGACTAATTTCGACTTCGTAGAGCGTTATCTCTTTCTTGACAAGAGATTTTTTTTATTTTAATAAAGGAGAAATGACTTCCATAATCCACCATTCCACCGACACGATCGATCATAAGAAAAGATTAAAAATTGCAATGCAAAGGACATTTGTGTTTTATTTTTTATATTCATTCATACGTCCATAAAAAATCAGTTTTTAGCTTACACATCCAGTCGAAAGAAACATCAAAAATTATTACGGACCTCACAGCACAGCTAAATTAGCAGTGCAAATTACAGAGTCCAAAACGCTCATGTTTTTGTACTCTGTGATTGATTTAAGATGATGACACTTGACAATGACAGTGACGCTGCTCTCAGCTCACATTTCACATGTTTTTCAAGTTATGTCACTTTTGAAAACAACATATTTGTTTTTATGTAATACTAAGTCATTAAATACAATTTTAATATGCCGTTGTTGTATTAATAGTTAAGAAAATATCTCGATTTATCAAGATTTCATATTTTCTGGCAATAAATTCTAAATAATGGCTGATGAAGATCGCCTTAAACGAATTAAAGTTATGTGATTTTTTTTAATGAATAATATTATTTACATATTCTTTTATATTCCTTACAGTCGTAAAATTATACTTTGAGCTAATTGTTTTTTTTTTTTATATTTAATTTATAATAAGAATATCATAATAATGATATATAATAAAAAGATACTATAGTAGTACATTTATATTTGATTAATTATTATTATAACAACTGTTCATGGTTTTGGGATTGCAGCTGGTGCATTTTTAGCTACTGTTGCTGGGATATCATCTTTTGTTGGATTTAGTGCTACTTTATCAGCAGCAAAGAAAACAGATCCTAAATATTTTAATAAAGGTAGGTGGTAACATCATAGGTGGTCATTTTTGGTATTTCTTGAGCTAAGTTTAATTATCCTCTTATTTTAGGATTACACGGTAGTATTGAATTGGCAGATGCAGGAGCAATGCTTGCTCTTAGAGCACTTGGTTGGGGTTCACTGTATGCCATTGGTGGTACAACTTGCTTATGTTATGGTATATGGAAATTGTCAGGTGCTAAAGATGTAAGTAATTATGTTATCATTCTTTTTCAGACTACATATATATTATCTCTTCTTTTACATTAATATTTTACTGTTTTATAGCTCAAAGATTTTAGAACAAAGATGGGCAATTTCCTACCTGTATTACCAAAAAATAATCCACCACAGTCACGAACAGAATTTAGTGGATTGAATGATCTATTGTTATATTTATCAGAGGATTATGGAAAGAAAAAAGTTCAAGATGACACAAATAACTAGAGTAAAAAGAATTACTAAATATTTATTAAATTGTTTATTTAGTTAAGTCTTGTTTTATTATAAACTCTTCCTTATAAACAGGTCCAGCATCACAGCTGGCTTTACATGTATATATGACTAACACACCCCAATCTATGCTGTTATATTCCACACCTACATTTAGGAAGTTTAATAATTGAGGCATTATCTGAAATGTTAAGATAATAGTAAGAGTTTTACTGAAAGTATATTATTTATTTAGTTATATGTATTTAACACATAATCAGTCTATTTTTAAAATAATACATTTATATAAACAAACTTACTTGGAATTCAAATTGTCTTTCTCCATTACAGTATTGACAATTAGGGACATTAATTATGCTGTTTTCTGTATTTCCTGTTATCCATAGAGGTGTGCCTGCTCTATCATATCTTAATACTTGGTCTGGGTGTCGAGCTATCCTTTTAGTAAATTTACTAAACACCTTATCTTCGGGTGTTGTTCCAGCATATTGTTCCAGTTCACTATCACTTATATTACTCATAGTACCAGCCTTTTTTTCTTCAATTAGTTTTTTAAATTTTTCCATTTCTTGATTTGGATCAATATTACCAGCTTCTTCCTTTATATAATAAATATTTTTTTTAAATTAACAAATATAAATAATTTCAATCCTCCAACATTCTTAATATTATATATTCATATATGTATTCTATCAAACCAGTTTTTAAATTTCTACTGTATTAAGCTTACCTCATCCTCTTCATCTACAATTAATTCCCATTCCTTGAACAATATCGATTTTCCTGCTTCAGTAACAACAAAGTAATTGGAGTCATATTCATATACCTATAATAATAGTATGATTAAAATAGTTTATTAACTAAAAATTACAATACAAGCATGGACAAATGGTCCATGCTTGTATTGTAATTTGTAACTGTTCTCAATAAAAGAAGATTTATACAATATATATGCAAAATAAATATTAACTTTTACTTTTTGTGAATCATTGCAAATTTCTTTGTGTCCCTTTTGCCAGTCCAAAATTTGATGTTTACGACTGCAATAAAATACTTTTTTACATTTAGAGCAATGAGATGGTGCCTTTAAACCACAAAGATTGCATAATTTTGCCCATTTGTCCATTGGAAATTGCTGAAAACAGATTAATCTATTTTAATTAGAATAAAAATATTCTAAATTTTTTTTTTAAGTTGTATTGTATTAAAAACTAATACTTGTTTTCAAAGCAGTATGTTTTACTTGATTTTTTTACATTTTACCTCATTTTCATTTTCTTCATATGGTTCAAATGAATAATAATCATTTTTGCGAGGAAGCTGACAACGCAATACTAAAAAATTGTCAGTTAAATTCGTTTGGCAACATAAACTATTCCTACAAATGAATAGAAATATGGTTCGGTGAAAACAATCGTTATTATCTTCATAGGGAGCATACACCTAAAAATGCATTAATATTATTAATCATAATATCTTTACAGTGTACAAGAAAGAAAAAAATACACACTTGACATAAGAAAGTGAGTGGCTCGTTGCATTTTTTACAGGATATTTCTGTAGGATTAGGAATATTTTTTAGATCTAACCAAGCTGGTTTTCCACCAACTTTACTAGGGAAAAATCTTGGATGTAGCAGCCAGTTAGATTTTTCTTCGACAAAACCAATATCTATACATTTAGTACTCATTTTGAAAAGACAATATTATTATTTCTACTTTGTAATAAAACATGTGTTGGGTTCAAGTTTAGTTTGTCAATGTCAATGTCAGATTAGGTATAGGGCCATATTACAACTCGATAATTTTTGTTTTAAATGTTAACGACAGATATTTTGTAATTCAATATAAAATAACGTATTACATAAGTGATTGTGATATAAAATGTGGTATTTTAAAAGTTTTTTTTTATAATAACTGATGAACTTATGCCTTATTTTTTTCCTCGATATCTATCGTCAAAACGTACACTAAAGATCAACTTTTAAAGCTTTGATACTCAACCTTTTCTTAGGCCACAAATAAAAAATATTTAGGTAATGATTTTTTAGGTTTTGGAATTCTTACAAATTAAATTAAACAACTGTGAACAGAGTTATCGCGTATATTTTAACATATTTTTTTATTATTTCATAACGTTTCAAACCCTCTGCAGAGTCCGTGGCCACAAGCAGTTGCTTCATTAAAATAGGCATGATGACTGATTTTGAAATAACCTTCTATAATGTAGGTACACGTCTACTATTACTAAAAATAATTTTATTTCAGTAAACATACACTAAACTAACTGCTTACGCAAATAATTGCATTTTCATTTACCTATTTTGAATTTCGCTCGAAAACACCCGCAGGTGTCATAGCGCCTGACGTGACGTCACGTCTCAGAAATCGACAGTACACGTTGTATTGTTTTTGTACCCAACGAAAAAAGGCAGAAAGTATTAAGTATTTCCTAAGGTTAAAAATTAATTCCAAATTTTAACAACGTGCAATACGATGCAAAATTAATTTTGAAACGCGTAAACACAACAACTGTTTAAGAGAGATGGTTATAAATAAAAGGGCGTGACGTCATTCGCTCTGATTAGCGTTTCAAATAAAATGGCCAATTGCAGAATTTTATACTTTTATTTTATTAAAAATCTTATTAATCCTAATGTGTATATTAAAATGGGATCATTTTTTAGAATCCTTTTAAAGTAGTTTCTTCTCTAAAATCATTTATTTTTTAATTTTTTAATATTGTCATCATGCCTATTATTTAGGTGTTAATAAAAACCTTTGAAATCTAAAATAGCCTCAAAGCAAGCCTCGAAAGCGAAGCTGTGTGGTAATTCTTATTATATATAGTATTATTACTTTAAAATAAAAATTGTTTTTCACTCAATTGCGATTATAATCTTTATCATTAATCATTAATGTCAGATTAATTTAAAAAAATACATTTTGACCAAGACTGCTTCAGCTTATAATTTTGTCTTTATGAAACGAATAGTATAAATATATTTGTCACATTGTCACTTTCACTGCCAGTGACATGTCATTTGTTTATAGTCAAAAATTGTCAATGTCAAAGTGCTTTACCGCTCACGTGTATTTTATTTATAGTTCTAACTTTATTATAAGAAATAAATAAAAAGTCTTGATGAATCAAGACAGAACTCTTTGTTTACTAATTTATTACACGTAAAAAAGTTATTTTTTAAATATTTATCATATATCAACATTGCAAATAAATTAGAAATGAAAATAAAAATAGATGTAAATGATTTATTTCATGACACTAAATGTAACGATACTTATGTTAAAGTATGCGCACCTATGGTTAGATACAGTAAAGTGCAATTTAGAACTTTAGTGAAAAAGTAAGATATATATAAATACTTTTATTATTTGTCTTAAAAGTGCTTTAATGTTAACGTTTTTATAACACGTTTTTATTAGTACCACTAAGCAAGAAAGCTTACTTCAATAATATACGATATTTTATTTTTCAGCTATGGTGTTGACTTATGTTTCACTCCTATGATCTTAGCTGATTCTTTTTGTCAGAATGAAAAAGCAAGAACAAATGAATTTATAACGTCTGTCAACGATTCTCCGCTGGTAGTCCAGTTTGCGGCCAATAATGTTGATGATTTTTTAGATGCAACCAAATTAATATACTCCTATGCAGATGGAGTTGATTTAAACTGTGGATGCCCTCAGCGATGGGCAATGAAAGATGGATATGGGTGTGCTTTACTGTCCCAACCAGAAATTATTCATAATTTACTCAGAACAATAAGAAATAATTTTCCGTCAAACTTTAGTGTATCTGTTAAAATAAGAATTTTACAAGAGTTGAAGAAAACTGTTACAATGTGCCAGCAACTTGAGAAATGTGGTATAGATTTTTTAACAGTGCATGGACGTACACCAGTACAAAAAAGTGGTGATATGATCAATGTAGATAGCCTTAGAGAAGTATGTGAGACAGTAAGAATACCAGTTATTGCAAATGGTGGCATCAAGACATTGGATGATGCAGATCGGTTACATAAAACAGTTAAATGTAGTGGAGTCATGGCTGCTAGTGGTATATTAAGCAATCCTACTTTATTCAGTGGTACTAATAAGACCCCACTTAGTTGTATAAGGCTTTGGATGGACATGAAGAATAAGAGTGAAGATAGAATAACATTTCAGTGCTATCATCATCACTTAGTTTTTATGCTTGAGAAAATTTTGACAAAAAAACAAAAGCAAGAATTCAATAATCTTGGCACATTTGAAAATGTTGACATATTTTTACAAAGATATGTATTGGATTCTTATGATTACGACATTTCACATAAGGTTATCTGTGAAATTGATGATTATGTAACTTGCCATTTTGATGATAAAATAACAACCAAACATTCAAGTAAATGTAGAGGTTGTAGCAAGAGTGTTTGTTATTGCATTTGTGATAAATATGATCAAAATGCAAGTGATGGAAATTATTTTTCTTCTTTTGTTGTAAATAATGATGGTATTGATTATATGGACAGTAATATATTTGATGAATAAATGTAATATATTTATTAATAAACAGCATATTTTATCATATGAAAATCCCTTGTTTATAAACTATATAAATGTTTATTGTAATTAGTTAAAGCATATAAAATGTTGGTTACAAAATTATACACACAAATGCTAAAATTCATCAGTAACATATAGGATTCATAATTTTAGCTACGAGTCCACAATTTTGCAAAAGAATGGAGGGATTTTTCTATAAAATAAAATACATCTAAATAAGCTTGGAGATGTTTTTGTGTTTAAAGTAGTGCATCAGCAGACAAATAAATATACATATTTATTTATTAATATACATATTAATTAAGGTCTTTTTTTTGCGACGTAAGATTTCACTTTTTCCCATATATTTTAATGAACTAAGAAAATAATAGTAACAAAATAACACTTTTTACGCTATTTATGCGCGAGTGCGAGATACGTAGCGACTAAACTGTTTATTTTGGTTTTAGTTACTGTGTTGTAGTAAGTTTCGTATTACAAGTACTTTAAATGCGTCTCCAAGCTTATTTTTTCAATTTTTAATTTATTTACCCTCAACACTACTACTGCTAATGTAGTAGATCATCTATTTTATGTATCTAACGGCATAAAACTTTTCTAACCCTAGAGAAAATATGTTTATGCAAGCATAGTACTCTTCAAAGATTATGGTACCATTTTCTTTATATATACCCATCTATATATAAAAACCCTAGATACACACTCAGCATTGCAGCAGCACAATTCAAAATTGTACGCAGGTGCCGAAAATTTTTATTACGAATATAGTATAACCCATGGACGCGATGATCGTGTAACAGTAGTAGTATAGGTAAATAATATATAGTGCTACAATTAAAAGAGTATAAATTAAAAAATTTTGTCGGTTGTTATTTTATGCATTTTTATTGATGCTAATTTTAAGTTAATTTTAAACTTAAATTATAATGTCCAACTTAATATCTTTTTAACGATACGCCAAAATAATCATTGAAAAATTAACGATGGTACTTCATTCATTCTACTCTACTTCTATTGTCTCTAAACTGTTTCTGAACTAATTCTACTGTCAGCTAAACTACTTTAAAAAAGATTGAATATTTTTCGTACCAATATTACCAAAAGTTTCATAGAAAGTAAAGATGTTATCTTATTTTATGACACAAACTATGTTCTATTCCACTTAATGTAATGCTTAATGTTTCACGCCATGTCATATTATCTTTTATTTAGTCATAACAGTGATAATTTCTGAGAATTCATTAATAACGTGTGTTAAAAAATTGTAACAGTGAAAATTATTCTTAACTGGCTGCGCCCGCGGTTTCATCCACGTGTAACTTAAAAAAAACACTAAGAGCACACTTATTTTTATTTTCATGTGATATTAGTATTGATTGTCATTGGTTTTCGCGGCACCCGGATATAGATAGAGCGATTTTATATAGCCTACAGCTTTCCTCGTAAATGGGCTTTTCAACACTAAAATAATTTCTAAATTCAAACCAGCAACTAAATTCAACAAAACAAACTATTTAGCTTTAGCCTTTATAATATTAGTATAGATAAATAAAGTTTTCAGTGAGTGCAATTGTTTTAATTAATCCGAATATTTTGAAAAAAAAGTGCACTAGGTCATTTACAGCATTAACGATGACGTGGATGACGAAATCTGAGTAACAGCATCGAAGATTGGAAGATATATATAAAATAAATTTTGGTTCAGCCCATATAGGTCACTATAAAATATATTAAGTCAAATTACAGGCATAGTAGACGCCGTAATATACTTTCTCTACCAGAATGACATTTCATGCTTCTTACTTTAAAATCACATACTTCGCTACAACCATTCATCCTTCACCTATACTTACGCACGAGCGAAGCCGCGAGCAATAGCTGGGTAAATATATAGTATCGAAAAACAAAAGAAATGTATATTACATATTATATTGTTATATGTTTTTTAATCCATAATATGTTCAGTTCTTTTAATAATCTACTTTTTTATCATGTAGTGGAAATCTTGAGAAAAGCACTCGGCTCCCATAGGGGGGGGGGAACTGGGTTATGTGGGATTCTTACTCAGGCTGAGGGATCGTGTTGATATAACGCATTCGCGGCCTCTCCCGTGCTGTGCTCCGTTCGTGCTCTCCTAAAAGGGCGAATGTAATCACGCCCCCCCGCACGATTTGCTAGTGCTGCTCGCAGGGGCTGCGAGGCCATCCCGGCTGCCGTCCTTTTTAGGGCCATCTGATTAATAAGCTACTACCCTAACTTAACAAAATACAATACAAACGAATATAGACAGAGATTTAGTCCTTGTAACCAGGGAAAGCCGTGCGTCTCCGGTATATAACGCATATAATAAAGGTATATTTAATGCTATAGACAAACGCGCTGCAATCGGTGTACTTTACATATACTCGTGGGCGTTTAAACGACGTGTGCCCAGCATAAGCTGAATCCTATTTAATATAATTGATCTGAGCTCAACTTACATTGGAATACTTAATTGAATTATTAAATCTCTGAAACTGTGTGTGACGTGATTCTTTAAATTGACATAACTTTTTATTTATAAACGATTGTCAATAAAACAAACACTAAATTTTAAGTGAAGTTTGCTACAATACATAAATGATAACCGCACTCAAATCAGTTAAGCCGTTTGTTTCTAAGATTAGCGTGTACAAACGCACAGATAAACAGATAAAAATTCTATCAATTATTGTTTTGGGTATTTTCTATGTACAGACACAGCGATTAGATTCCATGTACAGATACATTTTTTTATTATATGTATAGATATTTTATTAAAAGTCTATATTAAAGTAGTGAGCACCTATATCATGATGTAATAAATGCGTAGTTATAACGTCTGTTTGTGTATTACCTCAGCTCTAATAAATCAGTAACATTGAAATTTCAGATTTTGGTACCGTATAACCCGGATAAAGCAGACACATAAGTAAAATTAAAAATGATAATTATAAATTATATATATATTTTTTTATAGAACAGGAAGGCGGACGAGCATATTGGCCACCTGATGGTAAGTTGTAACCAAACGCACACATCGCCAATGCGCCACCAACCTTGGGACCTAAGATTTTATGTCCCTTGTGCCTGTAATTACACTGGCTCACTCACCCTTCAAACCACCAGTGTTATATAATAATATATTAATAATAATAATATTAGAAAATATTAGTTACATCAATTCGACATTCATTCAATTTTATTTGTATTATTAACTTAAGCGTTACATAAACAATAATAACTTAAAAAACTTGCTATGTATTAATACGATACCTGCATTCATCTAAAAATCATTGTATAATGGCGTATATTAGTACTCGATAGCGATAGATGGTGTTAATTAAATTTAATATATATATTTAATATAAAGGGGTTTTTTTTTGAATGATCAGACAAAATGAATTATAGTGTGAACAGTGGAAAGCTCTTCTTTGGTTTTATTTACCGTTTAATGCCCCGATATTAGTTCGAGATAACCAATCATATACTGAAGTTTATCAAAATAAATTTAGTTTTAAATATATTTTTTAAAGAAGCATGTTTATTTCACTATCGATAATGATGACAATTAAAATATCAAGTGTAGCGTATTTTTATTGACCCAAGTATCAAGTCATTTTTCGTATTTAAATTGATTTTTGAAGTAAAAATAAATTTATATTTTATGTTCATCACAGTGCCATATAAAATACTCGTAGCACTTTTTACTTTCTAAAAACTTTAAGGCTATCTGTAGTTAAAATCTGCAGATAAGCGGTTTAATAAAAAACATACTAAAATGTATAATTTGGCGTATAATAAAGGTATAATTAAAAGCTTGTATTTTCAAGCTGTAATGCAAATGACTCTTAGACCGTTACTGGTTGGTAGGAGTAGGTACAGTGTAACATTGTACGAGTAGGTTTCGACAACATGTACGCATTAAATGATACCTCCTTGGACAAACGTGACATGTTTACAGTGAAGTGAATTTTTCAATTAAGTCGTGAAATAAAGTTTATGTAAAAGCTGCCGAATATTTTGACCAAATAGTAAGTATTTATCTACTATTTTTAATAAAACAAATTTCAGAATGAAAATATTTTTTAGTCCTTGTTTTGTATCATTTTAAGTCAAGAATATTTTTACTAACTTTTATTTAACTTCAAGGTGTGATTGCAATTTAATTTCCAATTTTAAATACGATGTATACTGAATTTTGAACTAACTTTCGGTGTTTTATGACAAACCAATTAAACATAAACTTTATTTGTTATAGAAATAAAAATATTTATTTATCTTGATAATTAATAATGTACTTTTTAATTTAGTATTGTCAAAGATGTTTCATAGTAGGTGCGAATATATTATTTTAAAGAGATACAGAAATAATTTGTGCAAGTGCTGATATGGAATGGCCAAATCTAATCGACAAAAATATTGTCTTCATGTTTATAATTTTAATTTGTTTCCAATAAGGTTTTAATATAAATAATTTCACTCAGTGAATAGTCAAAGCGTAAAACCTCCAACACTGCCTTTTCAGCGGCGTCCTTAAGTATAATAAAAAATATTAATTATTTTGGTTGCCTAAAAAAATAGTAAAGTAATAAATAAATGCCCAGTACTGGGCTAAGGCCTAGATACTCTTTTTTGTAAAAAGATGGAAAATTTTGTTTTGAAGAACATGTTGGTATAAAATAATTAATAATTTTACTATTTATATGACTTGTCTTCTTATAAAAGGTTATATACCAGTGTATCACGAGTTAGTTTCTTACTAATAGAAATCCTTTTCGCTAAAAGACCCGCCGTTTTTCTTGAAAATATATTGAATACCTACTCAAGAATTCAAACATCATTGTAACGGCACATAAGTATATAACCTTGTATTATACATAAGTATAATTTTAACTATTAGGCATTTTGGAGGCAACAGCTTCATCAAATATTGGTCGCATGCTTTAACTTAGTTTTTCCTTTATTTGATCAGACTTATTTGCTTATTGACTTTCACGAATGGTGCTACTTAAAAGTGTTGAACTAGTCCCTTCTCCGTTTTTCGGTAATTTGTACTTGTGTAAAATGTCTTTCTGCGTACCAAATTAGTAATTAGTATTAAACTACCAGTGTTATTTAAAAATAAAAAAATTGTGTCATAAATTACGGCAGAAGTAAGATATTCCTTGTTAGTGTTATTAGTATACTTTACATCACGTATAGTATTATATATTTATTCAATATTATTTTTATAGTTAAATAAGTTACAAGTGTCGCAAACCATGCAACTGTGTGCTAAGTAAAAATTGCTACCGTCAAAAAATATTTCCAAAAATTGCTTCCAGCGAGTGGTGCGATTTACATTTGGTGGGTAGGACAAATATTTAGATCACACGATTCGGTTTGGCTAGTTAAAGTTAATAGCGATTAGGGAACTATATTTTAGAATATTTTTTTTTAACCAAGATTATTTAGTCTGATCTATTAATATAGATTTATCACAAAGAAAATTTATCATTAATTAATATTAATGATAAATTTTAGAATTTATTACTATCCTGCTATTTGGTAGCAACATCAACTTTTATAGTTTTACCCGAATTTGATATTCCAACGTTGTCATTAGTACTCTATTATGTACATGAGAAGTTATGTTCCAAAAAAGGCATTTGAAAATGTTTCTAGAAATGATTAAAACACTGCATTTTTTGTTGAATAGTATTTGTCAACGATTAGCAGCCTAGAGCAAAACGACCTTTACGACTTTGATAACTATTGTGCAAATGATGAGTGTAAACAGTTTTATAATATAAAGAAAGATATATTTTTTTTCAATATAATAAAAACATAAAATATTAATCATACGATAAAGATTTTCTTAAAATTAAGCAAATGACTTATTCAAGTTTACTTAAACAAGAAAAAACGATGTGACAGACATGTATTTTGAATTTAGAGGCCGACAAAAGTATTCATTTTCTCGTAATGTATTTGTTAAGACATTTCTAGACGGAAATAATAACGGTGTTGCTTCAGGCGTGCTGGCAATATCTAATGAACATTATCAAAAACAGACATCTCTGCTCTCGACGAATGCCAATGCAGAGATTCTAAGATCCAAGACCTTCTCAAAAAATCTCGGATAACAACCAAGTCTGAATATATAACTTGTGATGATCAACCTAATCTCAAGATTCGGCCCAACCTAAACTACACACGAACAATACAGATATTTCTATAAAGCAGAAATGAAATGATTTTCAAGATAAAAATATTTTGTGTAAAAAGCACAAAAAAGTAATATCTTCTCTATATGACAATATAACACAAATGAATTCAAATATGCAAGATCAAATATGCAATAACTTGCCATTTTCTAAAACATTAAATGAACAAGAATTAAAGAGCAGAACGAAAAATACCTTAACTAAAGTAACCATCCTTAACCAAGTACTGCAGAGTCCGTGGAAGCCAATATTACCATATAATTTTAGACCTTTACGTAGAAGAGATCATGACGTGGAAAAGCCAAAGGTAAATATTATACAATTCTGAGAATATAATTATAATTCATCTAACAAAAATATCTTCCTAAATTAAATCTTAGCTTAGCTTTAATCTAAGGTCTTTAGTTCTGATAAACAATCTTATTTCAGCTGGATAAAATACATCAATTAAATGATTACAATGATCTTGAGACTTCTACTGTTACAAATTTTAGTGAAAAGGTATGTTTTAAAATAAAAAAAATCAAATGTCTTTTGAATATAGATTGAAATTCAATTACTAACAAGCATCATATAATTTAGAGGATAGTTTTCGACAAATTATGTACTTAGAAAGACTAAAATAAAAAAAATGTTTCGCACAGATTTTGTAATTACTTTTCCGTCAATATTATATGAAAAAGCTGAGATGGCCTAGTGATAAAAACGCGTAAATCTTAACCGATGATCGTGGGTTCAAACCCGTGCAAGCACCACTGAATTTTCATGTGCTTAATTTGTGTTTATAATTCACCTCGTGCTTGACAGTAAAGGAAAACATCGTGAGGAAACCTGCATGTGTCTAATTTCACTGAAATTCTGCCACATGTGTATTCCACCAACTCGCATTTGAGCATTGGTTGAATTAGCTCCAAACCTTCTCCTCAAAAAGGGAGAAGAGGCCTTAGCCCAGCAGTGGGACATTCACAGGCTGTTACTGTACTGTACAAAATTATATTCGCTTGACTTTGATGCTTGCTTTCATTTTAATATGTTAAAAGCATATATGTAGGTTTATTGAAAGTAATATAGGATATTTAATTTCTATAACATAGTCTAATAGAAAATCCTTTGTCTGTTCCTTTTGCGTTTAGTAGCAAATACAACACAACAACTTGTTTTGAGTTTTAGATTTTCTCGAACAACGATGCAATTGGTACACAAATGAGACAGCATTCTTCTTACTACACGTGTGTGGAATGTGACAAGTCATTTTCACAATTACGAAACTTTAAGTATCACATGTCAGTTCATCGCGGCACAAAGGAGTTCGCGACAACATGTCCCGTCTGTGGGAAATACTTCAATGACAGAGGATACCTCAGTAGTCATATGAAAATTCATAGGTAACAAATGTTTTCCTTAACTTTGAGACAATTATTAATTAATTATTAAAGCCTTATTCAATTTAGTCAATTTATTACTTATAATACAATTATAAATATTTATGACTTTTTTTAGGAATCGTAAGGAATACAAATGCACTTTATGTCCGAAATCTTTCAATCAACGAGTTGCTTATAACATGCACGTACGTACACATACCGGTAAGTAGATAGAATAACATTATTTTTTCACTGCTTTTAATTACTATTTATGGATACTCTGGGGATGCTTTTACAAAACAGTTCTTCTGTACTCATATTGGTATCTCGCTCATGAAATTCTGACATTTCACGATCGCGATCAGCGGTATTTCCAATTTGTTCATACAGACTAGCTTTACATTTCTTGTCGTAAATCAATAACCATTTGAAAGCGTCTCCACAAACATATTCTAATTACAAAAATTAAATCATAACAAACATGGTATATTATATGAAGTATAAATGATTAAGTATAATAATTATATATTAATTATGGTATATTTATATATAACTTTAAAACGGAAATTACAAATCATATAAATCACATATATGGTTATCAATGTTAACAGCACGAAAACTTTTTTAGCACTTTGAAATTGAAATAATAATTTCTCAGTTTCTTAATATTTATTTGATCAATACGTAGGTTTATACTAGTGAGTACATAATGATGACAAAAGAACATTGTAGATTCATACATCTGTTATGTTTTTAGGTATTAAGCCGCACGTATGTAACGACTGTGGAAAGGCATTTTCTCGGAAAATGTTATTGAAGCAACATCAGCGCACGCACAGCGGGGAGCGTCCTTATGCTTGCTCGTATTGTGACAAGAGATTCGCGGATAGATCCAATATGACCTTACATTTGAGGCTGCACACAGGTATAGTCAACATTTATCTGCTTATTTAGCTAACAGCGATCAACCTGGGAATTTTATGTCATTTTTTTTTTAATATATGATATGCTAATATCATCACCATGACGGGGATACTTTTAGTCATTGTGAGTGCAAAGGACAATACCAGAAGCTATCTAGATTTTTTTTTAAATTTGAGGTAGATTTCTCTTGGTGGTAGGGCTTTGTGCGAGCCCGTATGGGTAGGTAGCACCTAATTACATATTCTTCCGCCAAGCAGCAATACTAGAAGAGTGATCGAGCCAGTGTAAATTTAGGCAAAAGGACATAACATCTTAATTGGCGATGTGAAGTATGGCCAATATTACTTACAATAACAATGTCTATGGACGGTGGTGATCACTTACCATCAGGTGGCCTACTTGTCAGTCTGCCTATCCAATACAAAAACGGCTTCATTACTGCTTTAATACTGGAAACTCGAAAAATGCCTTTCGAACTTTCTTCTTCAAAGCTTCTGTGAAACTAAGAACAGTCATGACATTTTGGTTAGTTTAGTTTCGTTTTATATCTAGATGCGTGGCTGGCTTTGTTTTCTATATTAAACCGAAATAGGTCAGAACTTTTAATTTTATGACAATGCAAATACAGCTATCTCCCTTGCACTATACAAACAATTATCTTAAATATTTACAGATTAAGGTAAGATAGAAGTGTATTATATTAATAAACAATCACTTCCTTTTTTCCAATTCCATCTTTTATATTTTTATTTCGATCATTATACGCAGTACGTATAAGTATGCGTTTGCACAAGCGATATAAGTTCTCCCCTTCAAAGCCCGGGGTGCCAATGAATTAATACGGCGTTGCGGGTCGTGAGATAGAAAGAATTAAGGGTTCGCTTATTTTTTCAGTTTAATTTAACAAATTGAAAGCCTTTTTTTTAAATCAATAGTACCCTTATTGTTTCAAATTGATTTTATATGAAGTTTAATACACAAATGGGTTATTTAAGCAGCTTAACATTAATCTAATGGTAAACGTGCTTTCCGAGGCACAGGAGTGTACTTCCAACTTGCTGCTACTGAGAATTTTCTGACAGAAAAACCTGGGAAGACCCGGGAATTGAACCCAGGACCCGGCACAGTGGCCTTATATCTAGCAACGAGGCAGTCCAAATTGTCATAATAATACATTAAAAAAAATAGAGCGCATAGTTTGTGATATGGTGTTATTTCTCACAGAGAACTATTGATTTATTTGATTGTATATCATTGTCTACTATTATTGTAAGTTTGGCAAAACGATAAGCCCGGCAATGAAGTTTCGTTCC
Source organism: Nymphalis urticae (assembly GCA_905147175.2). Lineage (NCBI taxonomy): Eukaryota > Metazoa > Arthropoda > Insecta > Lepidoptera > Nymphalidae > Nymphalis > Nymphalis urticae. The sequence continues at coordinate 7,079,794 of LR989987.1, read as the reverse complement.
ACTAAATTTTTAGAACTCATAATTATGTGCATGATAATCGTTAGTTTTACTACATGCATTTATTTAATTAATGTCTCGTATAATTAATTAAAAATTGTAATTAATAATAAAGTTGTATGCTCTTGATATATTGGACTTGTACACATACGTGATTTTAATAACATATTAATTGTTATCCATAAATAATTCAATGGTAAAGAATATTTTATCTCAACGATCTGTATTAATTTAAAAATGTGTATAGAATAATATGTCATGTCCAGGTTTTTTAAAGTTTACTAAGCCAGTAACTAACAGTAAGTTACACGTATTGTAATAGAATATGAGCTTTACAAGTTTAAAACTATGAAATTGGAGTGTACGTAATATAGTAAAACAGTTAAGGGGATGCTAAAGGACTTATAGAATGCGTTAAGTTAGCCCGTCTAGACAGACGAACATAAATTCTGTATGTCTGCAAATGGTTATCGCATTACATTAAAACTGCGAATATTGTGTTAATACAGGTTAAACTAAAATATTTCTTGGATTTATAGGTAAAACAAAATTTGATTTAAATAAATTCTGCATTTGAAATAGAATATTGATTTAGATAATTACAACAATTATAAATGTATTTACAATGTTAGGGGACAAAAACAACAACATACATTTCACGAAAAAACAATTTTCTGTTATCTATATTTAAAAAAATGTTATTTATGTCTGACTGTCAATACACTGCCAAAACTTTCAGATTTCTAGACTCTGTAGAGTCTGTAGAGTCTTGAAACTTAGTAAGAATTATATCCGTACGAAGACTAGGGACTAGCAGCTAGTCTGTCTGTCATCAGATAATTAAAAGCACTGTCAATTTATAATAAATCAATTTGTCATTAGTGCAAAATTGTGAACAAAGCATTCAATATTACGAGGCAATATCAATTAAATTATACTAACCTTAAAAAAATATTTTGAAATATCGAACTATTATGCTTTGTAAAATAACTTGTACCTATTACATAAATGTTTTGTTATGTTTTCAGGAGTTAAACCATTCATTTGTAATCTTTGCCCCAAGACATTTACAAAGAAACATCACCTTAAGTGTCATCTGAATTTTCACACTGGAGACAAGCCCTACTCTTGCCCACATTGCAAGCTCGCTTTTACACAGTCTTCGAACATGAGGACTCATTACAAGAAGTGTAACGCACAACCAACAAACGAAGACATATAATATTAATAGCCATAATAATTTCAAAAGATGTGTAAATAATATTTAAAGTTTTCTTAATCATAGATATTAATATTTAATTGTAGATTAATATTTTTAGGCTAATAAGTGTTTTTCAACTTTGTATTCTTATATTTATTAAAAAAAATACAATCTTATTTGTCATTATTGATAAAATGATGTAGTTTTATAAAATGTTTTTTTTCTTCTGAATATAAAAACATTATTGCCGATATTTACTCATTCTCATCCTAATTAATATTATGAACGTGAAACTAAGTTTATTTATTTTTTGGTTGTTGCTGAAGACGTGAAAGTCTTAACTACTCGACCGAATATTATGAAATTTTGCATACACGTTGTCAAACGTGTAGAAAATAAATACAATTTATTAAATTGAATAAATTATTATGTATTTAATTGATATTAATTAATTTAACAATATTCACATATATTTGTAGCGTACGCCGATTAATTTTCTTTAAAAACATTAGAATGTGAGGATAAATGAGTTACATGATTACTAAAACAATACATAATATTAATAATATTATTAGTAATAATGTATTTTCTTAAAAATTTTGATTTTCCTGATGTTTTCTTTTATATTTTATCTAATTGTATAGTTTAATAAGCCGAGCCGATGATCGTGGGTACCCGATCAAACCCGGGCAAGAACCACTGAATGTTCATGTGCTTAATTTGTGTGAGGAAACCTACATGTGTCTAATTTCATTGAAATTGTGCCACATGTGTTTTCTACCAACCCGCATTGGAGCAGCGTGGTGGAATAAGCTCCAAACCTTCTCCTCAAAAGGGAGAGGAGACCTTAGCCCAGCAGTGGGACATTAACGGGCTGTTAGTGTATAGTTTAATATATATAATTAATTAAATATATTAACTAACTTTACAATTAGATAATATACAGTAACTTTTTTTTTAAATCTCATAGAATCATTAAAGGAAAGAACAATAAAACTACAATAACAATTTTTACTGCTGATTTAATTTGTTTGGTGTTTTAAAATAACTGTTCATCGAGGTGTACAAAATTACAGGCCTTTACAGTGAGTATTGAGTTTTCTGGCATATATAATACATCATTATTTTGTCACGAGACACGAGTCTTCTGTTTTATAAATATAGAGCAGAAATTGTCGAATACAATGATATTACGTATCGCTTACGTTGTTATACCGTAAGTATGGTATTGTACTTATATAATGTAAGAACGATCTATTTTTCTTAGGTTTTAGGTATAACTTTTATACAATATTTTGTTTTTTTTTTTTAGTAAAATGACAGATTAATTATAACAAAATATCTATATAAATGATATTGAAAGTAATTTAGAGCGGTTTATATTTACATCGGTTGTAACTGAAGACATACGAGGACGATTAGATTAATCAATTTAATTTAGTTCTTAATTTGTTTTTATTGCTTATCATTTTAACAGAAGAATAGTTATACAAGTTATATTCATTTTATTATTTAACGCTAACTTGACTTATGCGTTAATGCTATATCGTTAGCTATTGATGTACAAATATTTGTGCGATTAAATTGTTATATAAATATCCTTCTGTCGACGTAGAAATATAATTTTTACCATTTTTTTACTTAAACTGAAATACAAAGTACAAAAATACATAAGTTTCTATAAAATCCAAGAAAACACGAACAATACAAGGAATGGTGAGAAGTTATTAACAAGATTATGCAATAGCAATTATTTTTAATTATTAATATTTAGGTAAACTGTTACACTTTACCTTAGAATTTAGGTATCTATAGGAAGTGCCGTACTTTACTCTAGATGATTTCGACGTTAGTAAGATATACAATATTATTGCTTTACATGATAGTCGCTAAAATATAAACAATATTGGAAACAGCAAACATTTTTAATAAATTTAATGAGCAATGTAACAATTAATTTTAAACACAAACTATATAATTTTTTAGACAATTTGAGATATTAAATTCAAATATATTGAAAATAACCACATGATTATAATAATTAGCAAACTTATTTTTGTAACAATATTATAATATTTAGGCATAAAAAACAGCGTCAGAATTTGTTTAACGTCGAAATCATAATAATTTTATTTTACTGAATAATATTTGTCTATAATATTAATAATTTGACAAATTATTTCTAACGGCATTCGTTACAAAAATTTTAGCTCTGTAAATGCTTGGTATAAAATATACAGATAATAATTTTATAAGTGATTGCGTGTAAAATCTTATCTTATGAACAATAGAAATATACAAAAAGCTATCGCTCGGTTGTACATCACGTATAAGTTACACCATATTAAATTATTGTGATACGACGGATAGGTACTTACACATAATGTAAACCAGAATTATAGTTACATTCGCCAATCGTCACATTACACATTTATCTCAGCCTTTTCGAATAGGAGAATCATAGTTATCGAAATTTGGAATATAAAATAGTAACTAGTAAACTCGGTGAATAATAATTACATGTAGTTACTGTCGGTCAGTTCTTAGGCGACTGACACGAGCGACTACTCTACGATGTGAAGCACCATTTGTTCTAGCGTAGGGATAATGTACAAAGTTCATCCATTCTATTCTAAATAACGTTAGAATTAAGTTGATTCATGTACGCGCGTACTTTTTTATTAATTCATTAGGAACAACATTTTGAAAATACTATTTGAATATTTTATAAGGTTAACTTAAAACTTAATAAAGTACGTATAATCGCGCTTTTGGCACTTACCCACTAATTTGAGATAAAATTTCTAAAAAAAATTGATAGAAAACATAAATTATGATAGAGGATCCGCTTTAAATTCTTAAGTTAAAAAATATTATTTATATATATGTACTCGATGAAGAATAAAATTAATGTTTACAAACAACCGATAAGACCTTCTTTGGTGAAATTTTTAGCAATTCCCGTTGTTTACGATGTCTTGCATCTAAACAAGATGAGAAAAATGTCGAATAATTAATAGTTCCTGCTTTAATAATACCATGTTAATTAATAATAAGTATACTGATATATTACCTACGTATGTATATATTTACACGATATTTACATGAAAAAAGTCATAATTTATATAAAACCGATGCTCGAACATCGTATTTACAATATAGTTGATAAAAAAACAATTGAGCATTAGCGTAAAGAAAGGGCTGTAGACCTTAACACAACAACAATACTTACTAAAAATACACTTATTCACTGAACTTGATGTATCCTAAGTAAGTACTTAGTACTTATTAATACATATCATACTAAGCCTAAATATTTATACATGTTTACAACTTAACGTTCGTATCGTAATCTCATAGCCACTGAATAAGACCATTTGTAGTGTTAATCACACGTATGTCTTAACCCATTTAACAAATACTTTTTTTTGATCACAAAATTGGAATCACATATTGCGGCGGGGAAACACGCGTCCGATGAGAGTGCGCGCAACAAAGTCGGCGACTGTACCTGTCAGGCTCAGGTGCACTCTATGATGAGAGGTTGACTGGATTCTATGACACTTGGTCGCGTTTCACCAGCTGAAGAACCGTAATGTTGCTGCTCGTGATCAGAAACAGCAGGCAACAATGCTCTATATTGTGGCCCACCCGGGCCTGGTGAAAGCTGACCATGTCCTATGGCTAGATGCGGCGTCGTGGAGTGTGCTTGTCCCCCCATGAGAGCTTCGCCATGTGTCATTCCAACACGCGCCCCACCGGTTGCCATCAGCCCTCCCTGCGATGCAGAGTGCACTTCATATGCCTCATGCCCCTCTCTTTCGTGGCAGTCTTTGTCGACGGTACCTGCAAAGTGCACGCGAAAATGAAATCGGCCGCGTTCAGCGAGAGCGCAAGTGAAAGTCGCGGTTCACCTACGGAGAGAAAGTGCATTGCGTTCAGTTGCTCTCGCGAATACACATAGTTATATCCAGTTTTTAGTGATATTACTATTGATTATAAAACAATAATAAATTATAGAAACTTCAAAAAGTTATTTAGTGATTTTTGTGAAAAATAAGAATGTGTGATTGGTGAAAATCTAATAAATTCAATAATAATTACCTATACATTCGGTGTTTGCCGCATTTGTGATTGCTAAAACTTCCTCAATATTGTTTGGTTTGCAACTAGTAGTTTTCCAATGAGTACGTAGACCCGATGCGCTGATGTATTTTTTGTCACATCCTTGACAAACGTATGGCCGATCATTTGTATGTAATCGTTTATGTAGCTTTAAATGTACAAATTGAGTGAATTTTTGCATACATAAGTCGCACGCATATGGTTTCTGGCCCGAATGAAGACGTAAATGAGTTTTCAAGTTGGATGTAGATGAAAATCGCTTCTTGCAGATATCACATTGATGTGGCTTTTCACCCGTATGTACAAGATGATGTTTTTGTAGATGAGCTAGTTGTGTAAACGATTTATTGCAAACGTTGCATTTAAATGGTCGCTCACCTGAATGTGTTCTCAAATGAACTTTCAGATTGGACAACTGACCGAACGTTTTACAACAAACATTGCACTCATAATGCATTTTTCCGTCTTTCTTTTTTAATGGATAAGGTAAACTTCTGTAACCACGAGAAGATTGCGAATTTGGACTCATTGGTGCAACCATTAAACTACATGTACCATCTGGGCTCATACTGCTGTGTGGAGGTAGAAGTTGGCCATTCACATTCGAATTAATCAAACTCAGTTGTGAACAATTTTTAAGAGTTATGACACTCGTTGACGAAGGAAAATGATGATTACTTTGGTTATTTTGTGTTCTTTCATACTGATGCGTAGATGAAACTGGAGAATAAGTGGTCGGTGGAGATCCAAGTTGAGTAATAATTGTAGAGTTAGGTGGAGAATACAAGCCATATGAATAATTGGGATAGTGGCTTTCATACCGCGTTTCCCTTATTTCTCTTATCTCTCTTATTTCACGTATTTCTGTAGTATGAGGAATCGTATGAGGAGGTGATGAAGAATAAACAGAAACTGAATTTGGCGGTGGTAATTGTTGTGGTAATGGCAGTAACGATGGCAAGGGAGTTAAGTTTGAACTAGAATCAGGACTGCAGGCATTACCATACCTTTGGCTTTTTTTGTATGAATATGCCATTTCAGTTGGTGATGATGGTGGTGGTGTAGCATTTGGTTGTCTTCTATTAGGGTCGTTATTATTTGTATCGATTCTGTTTCCTGTGAGAATAGTTTCAAGAATACGTGTATCAGGTGGAGTGTATCTCATGAAAGCTGGCTGAGGTGATGGTGATACAGTACCATCTTCATAGTATGGTTTATTTATAGGCACCACTGTGTTTTGAGATGATTCCAAAACTATAACAGTAGATGTTGCTGGGTCTCGTCGAGGTGGTGATAAATTTTGTGGCGAGGTATTCATTACTTCTTCCGCGATTATTAATTCTTTTTCACTTTCACAGTCCATATCTTTATGATTTTGATACTGATATGCCCTTGGCATTTTTATTTTAACTTTTCTATATTCATTACGGTGCATGTCCTGATCTACTTTCTGTACAATCACCGTTTCTTTAGGCTCATTTGTTTTATTTGAGCAATCTAGGACATAATTTTCTACATCTGAGTCACTTGAATCCTCAGGAGGAGTAAACTCATCGTGATAGCCATTGCTGTGATAACCTTCATCTGATCTTACTGATCCGTCATTAGGCGTTAGTTGATGGTCATAATGCGTTGGTACACAATGGGTGAAAACAGGTGATTTACTGCCAAGTTTTTCCTGATTGTTTTGTGCCAAAGGTGAAGGCCCGCGTAATTCTCGCATTGGTAGATTTTGGGCAGGTGACCTATTGCCATGAAGCCTTTGATTTTCGAGTTGGTGTATTACAAGATGAGATGTACTTTCTTTATGTTGATGAATAATTAAAGTCTGATTATCTCTATGGTGAGATATGATTTTAACTGGCGAAGGTGGTTGCATTAAGCCGTTTGGTGATAGTGATAGGTGTTCATTTATAATTGAATCACTTTTGTGAGGTAAACTAGATAAGTCACTTCTTACAAAGGATCGTTCACATTTGATCATATTTCTTTGTTCATCTCGTGGTTGTACATTAGTATTTTCATGTAATGTTTTGTCACTTGCTTCTCTTTTTCTCCGCCTACTTGGAATTTCGGCTTCTAAAAGTTCTTTCGCATTTGTAAGTCCAAGAACGTATTTCATGTGATTAAAAGCGATTTCAGGATGAACTGGTGCAGGTGGCAAGCCATAAGCTTTTTTTATGGTTTCTTCTTTACCTGTAATTATAAAAAATATTTAGGCATTCGAAAAAAGTTTTTAACAAATAATATATTTGTAATATACAAAATATTGTACTTGTAAATATTGTACTAATATACAAAATATTGTACTTGTTTACTCACAGATAGAATATGTAGCTCTTTCAGGATCGATATCGTAACCGAGCCTTGTTGCAAAGTCTTTACAATACCATACCATAAGTTCTTCATTTGGCATAATATCTCTGAAAAAAAAATTTAAATAAATACCAAATATTTTTTTTCATATATTTTGCATAAAAATAATAATATTTTAATACCTGATAGTGTAGAAGTATATGTGTTCTTGGTGTTGACATGCAACGAGATTCATTACGGACAAAGAATACGCTGAAGCCACATATCGCATCCAGTTTGCAACACTCGTATCTGAACCATCCAGGTAATAATAATCACTATCTTTGAATATCTGTAATTATTATTAGGAAACTATTAACAACATAGACTTCTTAACTTTAATAAGGAAGTGAATCGTTGTGACATTTTGTATTAAGTGTTTATACGCCTATTATATAAAACACATGGCACGTGTTTAATATTTACAGTACGCGTGCAGCTGATAGCAATATGCTTACAATTGTTATGAAGGGAAGTCAAGGACGAAATATAATTAATGTCATTACAATATAGGACTCGACTGATAACGATAAATAATTATTTTTTGTTTTAATTCAATACTTATTTTTGTCTTATATTAATTATTTGTAATTGTTACCAAGACAATAAAATACATTTTTCTAAAACTAAATAAAGACCATCACCAGAATAAGAGTAATAAGCCCAGACTCACCTTAATATTTCCATAAGTATGATGTCTGACAGTTTCTTGTACCTGGCCCAAAATAGAGAGGAATAGGTTAGTTAGAAATTAAGAAGAGCATATATATTTCCAACAATTTATACTTGTTGGAGCACATTTGTGTCAGATATTTAAAGGCTGTGTAAGGCTATTTTAATCAGCTCGTGGATAGGAAAGATAAATTAAGCCGCAACCATACTTATATTTATATCAATAGGTTTTTGATACAGTAAAGCAAAGTAAGGTATTAATATTTATCTAAAATTTATTTTCACTCACCCTCCAATAATATCTCCATGAAACTTTGTCATTTGGCTTATTTGGTGTACGGGTGCCTTCGAATGGTCCAAATCTTGTGCCACGTGGAATAACTCCTGTACTCCACACGCCTTCAGTCTAAAAATTGGAATAATATAATAAACAAAAAGAAACAAGTGAAGGTTATTTATTTAAATTAAAAATAAATGTATTTATATACCGGTGTGTTAGGTGTGGATAGTACTGCTGAAGGCCTAAGGGCTAAACTGCGAGGGAGAGTTCTTTCAGCTCTATTAGGAAGGCCGCGTTCACAGGGAACATCGGGCACTATGTACACTGTGAGCCTTTCAAACTCCTCTTCCCGCATGCGCGTCACATCATACGCATCTGATCCACCCACTGCACTTACAGCGCTCGCGCTAGGACTCGCTGTACGGCCAACCGTCGTCGTCGGGATTTCTTCACTTGTTGACTATAAACATTGAATATTTTTATTATATATATATTTATTTTCATTAAATCAAAAACATTAAAAATAGTATATTTCGTTTAAAATATACAATTGAATTATTAAATATTCAAAATTGACCATATTAAAATGTTAGTGATTGCGCCACTTTTGTGCCAAATGCGCTACTATCAGTCATTTGCAAAAATGCAAACGAATTGCATTCCACCCTTTTAACTCGTCTGCATATCCAGACAAGCTAACCTATTTTGAGTCTTGTCATGCTATTTTGAAAGTTTATTTTAGCTAAGTGATGCAAAGACGTCGCTGTTCAATAAAGGGGCGGCGCTACTACTGACCCAGTTTTGTTACAAGTGCGCACTTTCGACTGCGCACCGACACTTCCGATTTTTCTATTTATGTTTTCCCAAAAAATACCCCTAAATTTAAAGACACTAAACCTTCCAGAATATTAGAACCACAATACAAAATCAATTTTTAAAAAAATATGTAATTATTTCAAATAGATATATTACTTACCAGTCTCATTTTGGTGGTTAAATCCGTTGTCTATATTTCAAAAACTTGTATACCTGAAGCAATAAATAATTAATAATTAAAATAAAAAAAAAAATTATATTGTTAATTGTTATGCGGATGTATAAAATCGAATTTTAGCAACAAATAATATTTTCAGCATTTTGAATATTTGCCAGAACTGCCAAGACACGTGAAAACTGAGAATTTGTAATATGTATTCTAATAAATAATCTCGGACTAAAAATTATCCAGAAGTTACCATACTTATTTATAGTTTATACAAAATTAACTACGGCCTTAGAATTGTCAAATAATATTTGAGAATCATTCAAATAAAACCTTATTACTTAATATAAATACGCGATATTTTCATTATATTCTACATAAGTGTGTCTTAAGCCTAATTATGAAATATCATGTTTATTGCAACCGTTGAACGATTGTCATACGTAAATGAATCATACTCGTATGTTATTTAATTTCAATATGTATTCAATGAATAAAGTGGAAAGTGGTCCTACTTTACAATTATTTTTCGAACTAAACGTATTCATTTTTTCGAATCATTACATAAGTACGAATATGCCATAGGCCAAGAGTTTAAAATATCATTAAAAATATGTTAAATTTTTCACATCATTCATGTACACTTAAGTACTATTTCAATTTAAATTACTTTGAATATGATATTTTAAAATTAATTAATTAGTAAATACTAAAATAAGCAGCCGGGATTTATCGTATAAAACAATTTATATAAAATATCGAATATCTATATCAAAATGGGATAACGATGATGATGAATTTAACTTAATGCAATAAAAGTAGTAAGTACTACAATACATTGATTGCTCCGTTTCATGTTTTTATTTATAAATTTATTTCATTATTTTTTATTATATTAAATTATTATTACTAGAAATAAAATTGTTGAGGTGTAGAGAAAGGAAATTAGGATTATTATTAGTAGAATAAAAAGAAACGGAGATGTACTTTATATAAGCTAAAACTTAAAATAGCTATTATAATATGATAAATATAATGAAATATAAAAAAATAGAGAAAACAAACATTTAAAATTAATAAAAATAGTAGTGGTCATATCACTTCAACAAAATAATATCTTTTTCAAAACTGGCTAGATAAAATAGTTCTTTTCATAAGGATTGAGCAATTTTTTTATTTCTTGATTAGTAATTAAGAGAAGTAAGTAATTATTACACGTGACGAAACACGAGTCGCGACATGCGCTCACATCAAGCCGCACGCGACTTGTTCATATGTTTCTTATCTTACTACTTCAGACGCTGTAGTTTCTGTTTTAATCATGAATACAAGAAAACTTCATGATTAGCATTAACTGGATTTATAAAATTACATACAACACATATATTCTCGTTTTTAATTAAGTAAAAATGTAATTTCTAAAGAAATGATATGATTTTTTTTGAGTATTTTTTATATTTATTTATAAAAGTCGCAACTCTTTTCTTCTTTCTTTCCAAGGTGCAATAAATTCGCAGCATTTTTTTTCGCTAATAGAGATTATGATTTAGCATTTCAAATTTGAACAAAATTTGTATATAATAGGTTTTGATGTCAAAATACTACAAATATTATACTTTATTTAAATACAATTATACTAAATAATGGACCCTCAGTGATGTCAATATTTAAAGATACGAAAATAACTTTTTTTATTTAAATTTAAAGTAATTAAAGTAACTTTTATTAATTTTATGTTACTTAAATAACAATCCATTTCTTATTCATTTTTTATCGCTGAAATGAAAATAAAATTTATAGAAAATTTAAATCACATTTACATTTACAAGCACATATAATACGATAATATTTTGTGTTAGTAGGTAGTTATTATTTATATCAAATAGTATTATACTAAAATTACACGACTTGTACTAAAATGCATAGTATTGCATAATAACATGCATATAACAGCTGTGAGTTAAATAATAGAACGCGGTCCATGGCGCATCGGCGCCCGCGCAGTAGGAAGCAACCTTGGCGCATCGCACTTGAACTTGCCCTTTAGCGTTTACCGCGTGTATGCTCTACTTTATCTATAACTGTTATCATACAGTAATATTTAATTACTTTTAACGAGATCCTAATACAACTCGTTAATTAGCGTCACATAATTAATTTATATAGACATAATTATTTAAAAAAAATATAATTTTGATTTTAGTTTTATTTACAAATGAAAACTTGGTTATTTAACACTTAAAAGAATTTTAAATTGAAATTTTGTTTTATTGATTATTATATAACATATTATTTATTGGTAAGGTTAAATGGAGATATAGATCTGGCCGTGATATTGCAAACATAATATTATTACGTGTGTGAGTGCAACCTTGCAGTCTAATAATAATGTGATACGTAGATGTTTCCATCGCAAATATACATATATATATGTAACATCGTCTTGATAAAGATGATATTGACTATAGGAAGTGTCTGTAACTACGTTCTCGTGTACGTTTTATAGTTTTTTTGCTTTCTTTTATAGTCTTTTGTTACACAGGACACAAGTCATAAGCATAATAATCTACACCGACAGGTTATCGTTTGATAGTTGTAAGACAAAATTGTGTTATATATATACATATATCTAATAATGTTTTAGATATATTTCATACACATACAAGGAGTAATTATGTAAATATATAATAGAGTATGTTTTTTGAAATGTTTATATCGATCTTTCTTTTATTGAAGAGATCATTGAAAATTGCTCATATAATATGAGTACTAATAGAACTGTTGTTAATAAATTATTATTTTTGCAAACTTAACAAGAGTTTTAAGGATTTTGTTGTTTTAGATTTTCTTTTATTTATTATATTATTAAACTTTTATATGATTATGTATTAGTTTTTAGTTTATATACCAATTTAGTAGAAGTAACACTTGTTAAATCATCACGAACACTTCGGCTTGGCTTTTAATTATCAGGAAACACTACAGCGATTTTTTTTTACACTTAAGACATAAAATTATAAATAAGCTTAACATAATTTTTAAATACTTTATAGATAAATAAAAAAGACAAGGCAAATGAACGGAATAAATACGTCTGTTAATACTCACAAAAAACCATCGTTCAATGCTTTCTTCTAGCAACAATAACTTTAATTTGACGAATTTTCATTGAATAAATTTGTGTTAATTGTCTTTGGCGTAAATAATTTTAGTAGAAATAGACCTATTGGTCTAGGAAGCTGGAGCGATGTCGAGTGACTTGAGATACTCCAGCAGTATGCGGAGCGTCAGCAAGGGAACGAGAGGTGGGAACCAGCGCACCGCTCTCATGTCGGCTCGCGGCTATCGCGAGTGTCTGTTGACGGCGTGCGGATGCTGCGGCAGCTACGCACGAGCGGGCCCTCGCGGGCGGTGTGCTCGATGGCAGCGCTCAGAGCGCATTATGCAACGCGGCTCGGCGACCTGCCCCACGTCTAGCCGCGGAGCGCGTCGCACTAAGCCGACGTCGCGCTATGCCGACCGACCTAGATGCACTTTTACAACGCCGAGAATGCAATCGACACACATATTCGCGTCTCGTTCCGATAAACGCATCGACGACGAAAGCGGCTCGTGATGGAGAATGCGGACGAATTTGACAGCGAGTGCAGTGAGTACGTCACGTTCACGCCTAGTGTTCTCCAATTAGACTAGAGCGGGACGGAGCGGTGCAGTGCGACCGAGCGCTGCATTCAAGTTCATTACTTCCGTAGTGTGGCGGCCGCGGCGCGCCCTGACCGTGCTCCCGATCCGCGCTTGCACTTTATTGACGACGCCATGTGAACCCCGGAAGTAGTAACTTTCAATCATTACAAACCTGTCATACGTATGGTTATATTTTTTCAGAATTATGAAACAAGCAACCGGAGACAAACACGGAAGAATTTGTTACTATATTCAAACTGTACTAAAACTCTACTTTATTTTTATATATCCTCTTTATGAAAACATTTCAACATAAATTTTTAGTTTGTTATTTAAACTGAAATAGTTTAAATTGGTATTTTAAAGTAGCAACGTGCAAAAGGTTAGCGTGAGAATGGTAGCGAAAGCCATGATAGGGCGGGCGGGCGGCCGCGCTCGCCTTCGCCTCCCCGGAACAAGCTTTCACTCTCGCGGGTCGACGACACAGCCTTTAAATACCCTTACCTCGGTTTCTCGAATTTTAACCACTAACTCGACAATATTATCCCTCTCTAAATTTACGCACACGGAAAGAGAAGAGATCATTATTTTATTGTGATCTCGAACTTCCAACCATGGTAGGGGTTTTACGTTTTGCCTCCTCTATCGACATCGCCACACCACACCCTGCTATCTACCACTATCCAATATTGATTTCACTATTTACAGCCTTTAATCTGTTACCAGCTTCAAACTCGTTCGTTCGTTCGTGTTTTGGTCTTTCGATATTTATATAAATGGATAATACTATATAAAAAATAATCAAATATAATATAATTTGTATTTAAATTTATAATATTATTTTTATTCCTAAATAATATTTTTATTAATTTTGACATAAATCTTTCTATTATAAATGTTTAGTAAAAAAATAATTGTAACAACAGTTAAAATACTGTTTAGCTGTTAATATTTTTCCTTGTAAGTACTTAATCACGGACCTATTACACCCCATTAAAGCGAACATGACCTATCCCTACGTCTGGCTCCTTGCAGACACGTCTGAAGCCCTGTAGCCGTCACTCTTTATCGATTTTAGGAGTTGTTTACAAGTTCTAGTAACTTATATAACAAGATAATTTTTTTTTTTATAATAAGTTGTTGGTACGATATATATAACAATATTTGATTATAATAATTCAACGCGATTTATCATTGCATTTATCTAGCTACATGAGGTACCAGTCCAATTCTTTCTTATTTTAATCGAAATAATATAAAATCCGTTGTAACTGTTTCAGTGAAAACGGATACTTTATAATAATATCCCTTTGTACTTTTTATTTCAATTAGGTCAGATGTTGTAGTGTCTTTATATGTAGTTCTCAGGGTACATTTATTTATAACTGTTAATTAATTATAATTTTCTTTTTCATTAATTATATTTTCAAACAGTTTCAAATTGAATGTATATATTCGTATAATATAATATTAGCGGTCTATTCAAAAATACAAAATCGTGTAATTGTCAGTCAATTGGAGCGTGAAAAGTGAAGCGCATCAAAGAAAATGCAGTTTTCATCGTCGGCGGAGGCTTGAGCGGTATCAAAACACTGAATCTTCCGGGGTGAACGGCCTCAGTTGCGTCGTCCCACTGCGCTAACCCCCGCCTCCCGACGTCGCGCGGTGTCTCGCTCGTCCGTTCGCACGCGGCCGCTCGACGCGCGAATAAATCGCACAACGCTAGTGTGTGCGCCGGCGAAATGCGTTTACTGTATGAGTATTGGGAACAGCGGTCGTTGACATCACACCAATTTTCTTTAAGCTCACAGATTGATGTTTTGGAGGCTGCTTTATTTTTACTCGTGCCAGTGTGAGTGATTTTATAAGAAATATTTTGCTTTACCATATCATATTCACATATTAGGATCATTATTATTCATAAATATCTTTCATTGTACTATTATCTTATATCAGAACTAAATTTGTGTATTCCTGGTGCAAAATAAGCAAATCAATTATTACGACGTAAAGCAGACAATTTAATTAACAACTAATTGTTATTTTGCCCGTGAATAATTAAAAATACTTATTATTTGCATAGTAAATCAAGCAAATTTATAATTTTTCTAACCTACTATAATTTTGAGTAATAAGGAAATGCTCAACACATGTATAATACTCAATGAAAGAAACGCTTTATTGATCTTACAGTGCTGTATGGTGTATGGATTGTCTATAACTGTAGGTGCAGTGCCCACAACCCACAGTACAAACTCGATTTCCCCCTTCTTGGGGTAGGCTTCAATACTCATTCATGCCTTTTTCCTGCTCTAGCCAGGTGCAGGCGCATAATTCGCTCCCTCTCGTGATGTTTCCGTGTTGACGCTGGTACATACGCGCATGCACTAGACCTAGCCCAATGCAGCGAATTTTGCGTAGGGTCGTTGTCCTCGCCTGCCTATATCCGCACCAAACTTAAGTACTAGTTATTATAAGGCAGAACACAAATCTAGAAAAACGAAGTAAGTTGCAATATGTCTTCAAGATGCATTGATTGTTGTTGTTTTTTTTGCACTTAATTTTGTATTATGCAACGAACGTTTGTTTGTTCATCGAAAATATAAAGCAGTTAGAAAAGGACAATAGCCATTTCTAAACAACGGGTCTTTTGGTTTATGACTACTATAAAAGTAATGTGCTAAAATACCATTTGCACAAATTGCATTTTTTGCGCGGCAATTGCAAAGTCCTTTTTAACGTCAAGGGAAATAATAAAACAATATCGTTAAAAAGTGTACGAGGTAATTTTGTAACAAACATTGGGTTTTACGAAAAAAGCGCTTTGATGTTTATGCGTAGATTTTTTTGCATGCAGTAATGTACAATGACGCAATAACTTTAAAAGATATATTGAAGTTTTCTTTATTCTTTGTTTTGTTAAAGAATTTCTTTTTGAAGAATTTTAAATATTGAAAATGAAATTATAGTTTTTATTTTAGTTAATGTTAATGAAGTATTTATTATATTATTTAAGCTGCATTATCGTTCAAAATATTTTTTAGAAAAATACCTTTATATCTTAAGTGTCATAGAAAATTAAATACTGCGATTAGGCAAATACAGTGTGATGTTGTAGTGGTTTAGCACTTCGATGATAAATCGAGTATATAAAGGTGCGAAGTCCTAGTCTAGAATGTAGCTAGGGTCAAAAGCCGCGCAGTATGTCAGCGCTTAGTATTCCGTGAGCCCGGGCCCGGCCGGCTAACGGGACCCGTCTACACCGGCCTTTACTTTCATCGATCCAACCGACCACGGTTTACTTTCCTTTGTTACTTGCTTCTAAATATACTTTGGTCTATTTTGTCACTTTATTCAGGCAAATTATCAAATAATTCGATGTTAGAGATTGTATTAGTGTATGTTTTGTGTTTTAAATAATTAGTATAATAAATATGTAGTACAACCTAAACAAACCCGTATATCAGAATTATTCATATATCACCCCATAATACTATAAAGCAAATTTATAATTACCTATGGACGGCAAAAAAAATAACAAAAACTTTAGAGCAAGTGTTTACCGAAATCGCAGGTAGAGGATTAAATCCGGAAAATAAAAACGACGTCTTTGTGTAGACGTACCGTTACATTCATTTGAGAAGATTCGACAAAGAAATATGATCTGCAGTATACAATCACTTATTACTATGAAGTTTATTTCTGTATTTATGAATATTACGTATCAGACAGATTTCTTTAATATAAATAATTATTCATATTTATGCGAGTGACAAATCAAAATGTAGAGAATAAGTTCTAACTTCTAACTGTACAGCCTTCGTTGAAACTTGAGTCATATATCCTTTTCAAATAGGTTTATAGTAGTAGATCTACACGGTTCTCATACGTAATTTTATTGTGCAATCATTGATACAATAGCTAAAGTACAGAAACTTTAATTGTTGCATAAATTTTCAATAAACATATGTTAATTAATTTAATAGTTTCTGAATATTAATAATTACGGTATGATGAGATTTGTATGGAAAAAAACGAACTTATTGATCTTGCTCATGTTCACCTCTTCGATAATATTACTCGATCAGTGAAATCATTATTATTTTTTCTTACAGTGGCCATTTTTTTAAAATCAATGCCGCGGGCATTTTTTATTATTTAATACTAACTGCAAATAGTTTATGGTTTTTAATTTAACATATAAAGAACATTTTTTAATTTAATTTAATAGGTGTTACTTATAACTTTCAAGATCGTTGTTGTTAAACAGGTATAAATCTTATAATATAACATTGATTACATACGGTACCAATGCGGCCAATGCTACCGTTAGGTCGAAGCGATAAAAAATTAAATAGGAGGGTGAAATCAGAACCCAGCGGGATTCTCTATAGGAATTTAATATTAACATGTTCACGAATTGAGATAAACATAAAGTCGAGAAAATGCTAGTAAAGAGTTACATGAATATGACATGTTCCCTTAATCCGAAAGAAAGACAATAAAATCAAGTTTAACACGTGTATCCATTGATTTAATGTCAAGCAAAGTCAATGTACCGACATGACACGGTTCGAAGGCTTCGCGTGTAGGAGACCTCTTAAGTATTTCCCTATTGCATAATGTAATAATTATCTGTATAAAAATGTGCATTAAACAGAGTCGGGGTGTCAATTGAATGAACGGTACTTTATGCGATTCTATGGTGCGGTAACCGCTATTATGGCCGCCGGAAACCACGTTCCATACATGTTTTGTTTAAGTTAGATGTATGTGGGTCGGCTTATTTTAATATAAAACACTTTCAGTTAGCATTTAAAAATATATATGTTTAAGGTAATGAACTGCTTGTAACATTTATTTACATATTTATATTACATAAGTAGAGCGAACTCATCTAATATGTCAAGCTATTAAGTATTAATGCACGAAGAGATAAGTACAGTCAATTTTTCTGTAATATTTGTTTTAAACTACACAATATGTGACATGTGACATAAGACAAAGCTCGTTGAAGTGTAAAATGTTTGTTACATAATAGGTCCGTGCGCGCCCGGGGCATACCAAGGTACCGTTGCTTGAACAGGTTTCACGCACTTCCCGCGCGTCCCTTCTTCCCGCGATGTTTACGAAGCATTTACTTTCTACCCATCAAGGACCTTCCTGGCACTCCTACGTAAGCGTAAGTGAACTCGTCGGATGACTAGATTTTTAGATTTATTTTTACGTACACATTACAATGTATACAAACTAGTAACTCTAGCTTCTAGCTTCGATTACATTGTGTTGATTTTATTTATATCATTATCTGAGACAATTACATATTGTATAATGTTACAACCATTTATTATTAGAAAAATAATTATTACAAAACAAGAAAGCGAATAATGTAAAATAAACACACTACTCTAAATATTTTATAGCAATATAATTTTATATGTTTTTTTTTATTTTTTATATTTACATATTTATTTTTACTTTTCGAAATTTATTAAAATTATTTTATATTTAAATTTTAAGTCAGTTTTTACTATTGACGATATTTTTAAATTAGTCTTTAACGTTAATGGACTTTCAAAATGACAAAACTTTTAACAATTTGACTAAACTTTTATTGATTTTAAAAATCAGTACTTTGACTATTATAATTCTATAAAAACATTTATTTAAAATTCACTTTTATCCATTCATGAACGTTTTATGGATAAAAGTGAACCATAAGTGTAAAATTAATAAAATAAATTAAAAAAATACATATTTTATTCAAATAAGCTTGTAAAGAACTTTTGAATCGCCTCTTCGGAATTGAAATGTAACTTTTTACTCAGAACAAGCAGCAAAAAAACTTGGCCTAAATTACAGTCAACCTTCAATTTTATTTAGAAAAAGGAATATGTAGCCGTAATATCCCGAATATAATAAATTAAATTGACTTGATCAAAGAGCAATTTAATAACTGTTATAATTAGCTTTTTTTCATCAATAAACCTTTATTTATCAAATATTTATTTTTGAGTTTATTTGTGTAGAGATGCGAGTTATAGAATAAATATGAATTGCTTTAACATAAAGAAGATAAAGTGATAATGAAAGTCAACTTTATGGTGAGCGATGTAAACACAAAATCGCGCAAGCGAAAGCAGTCGATCTGGCTGCGGCCGCTGTGAGCTCGCGGTTCAATGACCGAGTTTTCACGGGTTTGTCAGCCTGCTGTTATATCATCGGCCGAAGTCAGTGTCATTGCCGAATCTGCGCAAAGCACGTGTCCTAAATTGAGTCTTTTACCTTAAGACACTAAGCTTAATTTTGATTGAACGCGCAGAAGTTTTTAGTTCTATCTACCCAGTTCGCGCTACATTTATATATTGTTCTCGTAATTTTTGTACATACGCCTTGGTTGTGTTCGTGCATGTAAATTTACATGACCACGTCGAAGTCTTCATTGTGTCAATTATTATAAGATAATGGGACATTTATGTCAGTTAAACTTGTTTGTCTCTACATTAAATGTATCTTATTTATAGTTCTTAATCTGAGGTTTTATATAAAATATATTTTTACAAAAATATTAATACATGATTATGCTTAAAGCTTTATAAGCGATTTTTAATCAGTTTTGTTTTATTTATTTAATATATTAATATTGTATATCTAAGAAACATAAAAAATATAATTAATCATTAAAGCTTTGAGGTAAACAAAATAAAAAAAATGTTTATAAAATAAGACAATAAAAAGTGTATTAATTAAGTAAATAATGTGATTGTAGTTTGTTTACAGTCGCACGCACATGTCATTAAGCGCGAGTGGGGTGAGTTACGTAAGCCCTCCTCACGTGCGAATTCGCCTTGAAATTGAACTCGAGAAGTTCAAGGTTCGTTTTTTGCAACTGCCGACGTTGTGTATGCATGTGTGCCATGGATGTTTATGGTAATTATAGCCCAAAATCTACCCGGGATGCTTATTCACTTTGATTTGTAGTATGATGTAACATATTCTTAACAGTTGAATTTAGTTTAAAAGATACCTTTTTTTACTATTTTCTTATGAGCAATATGAACTATTACTAATACTGTTACTAATTTTATATATCTATCAATTCGTTTTTGATATATGAACATTCATAATGAAATTATTTATAAACATATAAAAAATAAATTCATTGTTAATATCATATACATTTGTTTATTCAATTGACTTAGATAAAGCAATTTGTCATCGAAAGAACTTAAAATTAATCACTGGAGTAAAATATTGAAATGAATAATAGGATGTTAAGTTATCTAAAAAAAAATATTTCTATATCACATATTAAAAAAAAATTATATTATGTAAAAATCATATCAACTTTCTTACTTGTAAGTTGTATTCTTTACAATTAATAAAATACAAGTAGAAATCATTTAAAATTTATCTTAATGAATAATTATTCATGAAATAATTGATTTTATTTAAAACTATTTGAATAGAAACATATTTTTAATTTTCTATTATTACGAAAGATTTAGTAGGATTAGACTTTTCCTTAAGATACGCGTTGATGTCTTTTAAACGCGAAAAACGTTGTGATCATAAATATATAAATAATAATTAAAAATATTATTCTACAAATATATACCATAACTTACCAATTGTATCATAATAATCCAGTGGTGAACTCCACGAAAAAATATCCAGATTGAAAATAATCCGTAGCGTTATTTCACTAAACTTAAAACTACACTTCACGTCACTTAAAAATATTATTAAAAATATAAGTCTTATATGAGATCTACGTTGCTTTCAGTCTGAAACACGTTAAAGGGTCATGGTGGAGCGGAGGCGGGTTAGCGCACCGATAGCTCCGGTTAACTGATAAAGTGTGGCTCAGTTCATGGTCGGAGACGTCCTTCCCGCCGCTGCCTACAGCCCGTACCGCCATACCGCCGGACCGCCGCCTGCGCTTCTTCCGCACTCGCTCAGAGCCCGGGTGAATGAACTGCTGCGTGTGAGCGAGATAGCAACCAATGCCACGGTCGCACGACTACTTCTATCTCGGCAAGGCAATCTAGTACAAGTGTCAAACGATATTTGTTCTATGTATTTCCCATTTCTGTAATATATCATTTTTTAAGCAAATTTAATATGACATAAAAATATTATTATATTATATAAGCAATTATTTTCATTTTCTCTTACTCTTCTTTTTAACTTATTTATATTTAATTTATTTTATGGTTCTTCTTTGAATGAATAAAAAAACATTAGTTTATCTACCTTCATCTTTATTATTAACTGCGTGAATAAATACATTGTTATCAGGCATTTTGGTTGATAGTTGTTGGGTATAGAAATAATAATTGTGTCAAAAATTTGAAACCGCTTGCAATAAAAATTCAAGATGATATAATATTCCGAGTGCTAGCCATGTCACTAATTAAATTTGTGTCTATTTTTCTGCTACACAATGTGTACCAACTTAAAAAATACATATATATCATATACTAGCAAAAATCCGCGGCTGCGCCAGAGTAGAATTCTGTTTGTGACAAAAATAGAGGACGACGAGCCAATTTAAATTATACATGATAACAAATACTTAGATTAGTTGATAGCAGTGGTAAGCTAAAATAAAAAAATAAATAAATGTTGTTTTAGTCTTGGTAACTCACAAATAGCCAATTAACTTAAATACACTTCAATTTTTTTTGTATAGATATACCCACAGTACAGTAAACACCAAATATACGTATTTACATAAACTTTAAGTTGAGAAAGACTCGCACGCGATTTTGATGAAATAAAGAATAAACGCCACATTGGAAAACTCTTTATAATAATTAAGTTATTTGCATTTGTATTTTCAAGTTTTAGATATTTATAGAGGTTTAGAATCACCCTGACAAACTGACAAACAGACAGACAGACAAAAATAATAAAGATGATGATTTGAGAACCTCACAAATACCCACCAAAGTAACTTCAAAAGAGGCATTAATTTTGAAATCACAGACAGACACATCAATTTTATGTATTAGTATAGATATATGTATATAAGTAAATATATATATGTAGTTATGATTATTTGGAAAGATGTGATACGATCTGCATCTGCCACATATCGTCTAAACGTCTACATTATCTTCAGACCATAAATTATTTTAAAATATTCAATAAAATACCTGTATTCATATCCGCGTATAGTTCCATATATACTTATATAATAAACAATTTGATTATTTAAGCGTGCATGTAGAGCAAATGTTTATGCAAGTATTATACTCACTTCTTAATACACATTTTTCATGTAATTTTTTTTTAATTTATATTTATCTAAAGACTAGGATGTGAACATTAAATAGGAATCCAAATGAAATCCTAATCCGATAATGTTTCTTATTTACAAGTATGTAAGCCGTTAGTAGATCACGACATTAGTAGGTTAGTTCAGTTTGCTGTGACGATTGACAGCAGAACATCACTGACCGTAAATCTTTAAATAAATAAGTTTCTTTTATAAGAGTCATACATATATGAATCTGTGTTCTTAATTTATATCGATTCAAATTTACTATAACATTCAAAGTCAGACAAATGAGAGCGAGGATAAAATAGGTATAGTGAGAAAAGAGAGAGAATGTTATTAAAACGAATTCGTCGATTAGAGGACGATATTCATATACGTTTTAATTATCTATCCATTATTTTATTGTAATGTACATTTATGATGATAACCGACAAACATCCTTTATGATAAACAACTTAAATACAAGAACTTGAATACTCCTTAGTCGCAACTATTAATATGCCTTTTAAATATACAAAACGATACTTAGACAGACATAGACTTTTTTTTCATATATTTTTACATCTTCATTTATAATCTGTTAATATTTATTCATATTACAAAATAATACGTGAAAAAAAACACATTAAAATAATAATGTCAAGTTTAAAATATAGAGTTAAAAGTGGAATATCAAGAGATCAAATAGTGACGATCAACAGATGTTAAACGATTGGCACGTGATTTTACGCCATCCTCTTTTCCATAATCACGGTGCTTGGAATTTACAATAGTTTGACGTGATGGATATAAGATAAGAATAAAGGTTTACAGTTAGCAATAACAGAATTGTTACATGTAAGAGTAACAAAGGACATTATGTAACATCGATCGCAGCCTTAATCGCAGTCCTTGATCAGATTTGCTTACCTGAGGAACCCTCGTTTTTTTGCTTTTAAAGGGTGGCCATTATAAAACTGTTGCATAAAAAACATAACGGTTCTTCACCCAGCCCAGCACACATTGCGACGACAAAAACACAATGACATTGAAACTATTACGTTTCCTGTGACAGAAATTGTGATTGTTTGAGGTTTGGAAGCTAAAATAATATGTTTTTCAAGTTTTTTAAAACAACAGTGTTACAATTTTAATGGTTAGTAAAACGATTCCATACTTTGGAAACTGAAAATCGCAGTTTTTTTGTTACTAGCTTAAGTATTTATTTTATTGATAGCATAAAACATAAAAAATAAAGCCCATAGATGTAACCGTCACAGTTGAAACCGTTACTTATAATTTAACAATAACAACTTAACGTTTTTAAAGTTCTAAATTAGTTATTAGGAAAACCCGCACGACTCTTCATCTCCTTTTGCTAAGACGTTTGGTTAACAGTTAACAAAGAGTTTTATGATACGGTAGCTGATTGTTGAAGAAAAGAATAGTCTATACAAATAATGTTGTCACAGTCCTTTACCTTGGTTAAATTAAAACGGATTATTAACTAATTTATGATTCTGTCATCTATTGTTGAGAATTAAGGACTTAAGATTTTATTTATGGGGATATAATATTTCGAAGATGGATACTATAGTTGGTTTTAACAGTATACTTAATATAAAATAGATGTTTTATAGCGGCTATGTGTCCAAGCAAAACGATTAGTTGCTTTGTATTGGATAATTTTCCTCAACTATTAATAATTAAAATATCTCTGCGAGCAAAACTAGAATGGTGTGGGCTACAAATATTTGGTTGGTAAAAAATGTAGCGCCCAAACTCGGAACGGGCAGGACGCGATCAGCGATTCGGGTGCAACGTCCTCGGCCTTGAGACTAGATGAACTTACGTAACCGGCCATCAAGCCTCCACCGAAATATTCCTTAAGTTTTTGCAACTCCCACCATAATTGATGCCTTAAATCGCTAGGTATATAGGAGCTACAGGTATAAGTAAGTAAAAAAACTGCTTGGGATATATATTCGTATATTTGTCGGGTTAATTACGCCGAAATAAATATTTTCTGAATTATGTGTTTTTACTTTGACTTAAAATTTGTATTTGTTGGATTTTATTTTTTTAATGAAACATGTTATTAAATATATTATTTTATTTCTTAAATATGATTATCTATACTTTTAATCTTTATATTATAAATTATCTTGGGAAATTAAGAATATCAATATTTTTGTTACCGTAAATATGATTAGAAGATATATTAATATTTAATAAATATATTATTATTCCATAATAAATCATGTTTTGGTAAATAACTAAATGGAAGGAAGTAACAAAGCTACAAGCAAGCTTGTCTACATAGGTTTATCAATAATAAATAATAAGTAGTGATGATAATACAGCACATGGTACATAGCATTTATGATATAAACTTGAAGGTGATGTCATAACCAAAAGCGAGGCTTCACAAAAAGCGCCATTGTGTAAGTCGTGAGGCTAGTTGTGGCTGTCGACGTGCGTTGAACTCTTTTGAGTGCTACAGCTATTAGCCAATTATAAGAGCTATCGTGGTTAATGTTGGCTATTGAAAAATAATAGTTATATCGAAAAAACAATAGTTTTGTTAGTTATAATTAATATTAAATTTCTATATTTCTTTCAGGGAAAGAAGTAGTACAGTAATTTTGTTACGGCATTGTCTGTTCGAGGATGTTTTTAATATTTATGATTTGTAAATACATTTTATCTGGTGTTCACAGATATAAAGTAAAATCAAGTAAAATTACATCTTTTTTTATTTTGTTATTCATATTTATTTGTTATATATATATTTAAATAACTCACTATTTCATAAGCTACTATTTCACAGATCTAAAATTTTATTATTACAAAAAGCACTCGACTCCATATTTTTAGCATTTTATATAAAAGTCAGTGCTAATTGCACCACCAAAAATGAACGCTAGTTAAAAACAGTTTTATTATAACTTAGCTATAATAATTCAATTTATGAATTAACGACTAATGTTTCTAGTAAATCATATTTTTGTATGTGTTATTTTTTAGACTTCAAATCATTCTAAAGTAAACCTTGTATTTTTATAATAAGACGACATTACGAAGTTGCTATCATAAACATTGCTGTGCGTTCGCAGATAATAACTATACTAAGTACCCGCATAGTTGCGAGGTTTTTAACATTTGAAGCAGATGAAAAAAGAACATACTTAAATAATATTGCTCCCGTGAATATTAAAATGTTACCGAAATTAAAACAAAGTAATTTTGAGTTAATTTACATGATGAATGAATGAATGATCTTTTGTCATTTAAATATTTAAAAAAGTAAACAACGGCTTGTAACCTGTCCCTCTACTGTTCACAGAACTTATTTAACTAGTAGCAAAAAAAGAAGAAGAGGTTGTCTCTTAAAGAGAATTTGCGGAGCTTAATTCACTACGCTGGTTCAATACGGATTGATATACACGTGGCACAATTTCATTCGATACACGTAGATTTCGTCACAATACTAGGATAACTCTTATTTCTATTAAAATTTCTAAAGTACTCTAACGTTGTAAAAAAGGAAGGGAGTCGCAAGTTCTGAATTTGCAATTACTATTCGTATTTATTATTTCAAAATTTCTGTTATTTAAATTGCATAGTAAACACCAATTTAACACGTGAAAACACAGTCGTATTTCTCCGGGTTTGACGTTCGATTAAGTTTAATGTTTTGCAGCCACTGAGCCATCTCAGCTCTCAATTGAACTGAGTATATACAAATATATAATTTATTCACGGTAACAGCCTGTAAATGTCCCACTGCTGGGCTAAGGCCTCTTCTCCCTTTTTGAGGAGAAGGCTTTGGAGCTTATTCCACCACGCTGCTCCAATGCGGATTGGTGAAATACACATGTGGCAGAATTTCAGTGAAATTAGACACATGCAGGTTTCCTCACGATGTTTTCCTTCACCGAAAAGCACGAGATGAATTATAATCACAAAGTAAGCACATGAAAAACTTCAGTGGTGCTTGCCCGGGTTTGAACCCACGATCATCGGTTAAGATTCACGCGTTCTTACCACTGGGCCATCTCGGCTTATTTATAAATTATATATATATATACATATATATATAATTTATAAATAAATATATATTATTATATATTATATATAACGTTATCAATAAATAAAACAAATGACATGACAAGGACATGACATGACTATGACACAAAACGTATATTTTAATGAATCCATTTTTCAAATTGCCCTGTTTTATCTAATATATGAGTGCCATTGCTCAGTGGTAAAGGATAACATTGTGAGGAAACCTGCACGTGGCTGAAGAAAATCATCTTTCAATGCCACCGACCTGCATGAGAACAGTTAATGTGGAGTACGTTCCAAAATTCGTTTCCGTTAAAAAGAGTAGAATTTAGCCCAGCTTTGGGACATTTACAGGCTGTTACTTTACTTTTTCATGAGCATTCTTAAGCAAATATGTTTTTGCAGATTTGAAATAATACAATTATACAAATTTTATGCAAACGCTTAACAATTTGTAATAATAAGTTCAATTTAATACATTAATTTTAACTCAAATAAGAATAAAATATAAGAAAGTTCCAATAGTATCAAATAATTCGCCAGTAATTCGTACCCTTTTATATAATTAGCCATAAAAGTAAAAAACAGTGGGTGTATACCTACAAAATATTAATTAATACATAAGTATAACATATATTTAATATCTACTCTTATCTTTTTTGGAACTTTTAAAATGACTGTATTAAATTATCTTTTACTGTTTATGTGTGTATAATACTTGAGATTATTTGAGCCAGTAAAATATGTTTTTGTACAAAAGCTTACAAGAAATGACGTCTTGATTATAAAGTAATCTAATTTATATTAACAATATTTTCTACACTCAGTATATGTTCATTTAATGAATGCTTGAATATAATTTCGTTTAAATAACATATGGTCTGTGTTCATCCTTAAAGTTCTAAGATTCTATTTCTAAGCTTGTTTCGCAATAAGCGTTGGCAATAGCTCCTCGAGTGTGCAGACAGAGTTCGATCACCCGTAGATCAATACAAAAAACTTGTTTGATTTGTGTATACTAGCAATCGCTAGTTGACATTCAAAGTTGCTCCTACTCCTATGTAGATAAAAAACGCAGTTACGTTTGGCGGTTATTGTCTCAGTACCTGGGTCGTTTTTATACTACACGTTGCTGACATAAGTTATATTTTAATTTACATTATTTATTTCGTGTCACTATTATGTCAAATATATAATATACTTTTTCCAAATATAAGAAATGATGAAGAAAACGATTTTACAGGATTATATGAAATGTTAAATTAACACCGGTTATAAATGTAGATTCTACAGAAAAACCGGCTAGAATCTTAGAACTTTTTCTTTTATATTAAAAATTAAATTATTACATTACAGGTATTACACTTAGGTTTTTATATATAATAATAGTTAATTCTTATAAACAAACAATCTAATGAAAAGAAAGGATAAATTGTTAAGTAAATAATTGTATTCAAAACCTCCTTAATAGCTTAATGTTTTATCATTCTTATTCAGTTATCATTTTTCATCTATAAGGTATTTAGAAAATCCATATTTAATTTTTTTAATTCTTAGCGTTTTGACGATGATGCCTTAAAAATACATAAATACAAGTATAAAATTAGTTTACAAATTAAAATAGTTCGTAGAAATGTTCATGTTTAATGAGCCTGTTACAACTTGTTACTTCCTATGTGTGGATGTTGCACATGAAGAGATACAGTTGATTGATTGTGATGGTTTTTTAGATTATTCTGTATCTATGCACTCTTAGACCAACTCAGGCCCAAGTCGAAGCTGGTTGCGAAAGCTTCCAGTTGGATTTACAGAACCGATTTGCCATGTTGGAAACCAGGCAGGACATTGACGACGCCACCAATAGTCTGGTGCGTGTCATCCGCGAAGTGGGCCAAAATTACTTTCGACAAAAGAGCAATGGACGTAAGTCGAAGCTCTCAGGCGAGACTCTGAACGAGATGACGAGGAGACGAGAACAGCAGAATATGACGCCATCTGAGTGTCAGGCACTTAACAGGAAGGTTAAAAAACTAATAAGGCGTGACACAAGACGAGCTAATACCCGGAATATTGAAGATGCCATAGCACTCAATAGGGGCTCAAAGGTTCTTGCAAAGTCACATACCTCCTGTTGTCACCTGACAAAACTCAGAACCACACAAGGCACAACCGTCACCTCAAAACCAGAGATTCTCGCTGAAGTCGAAAAGTACTATGGCGATTTATACTTATCACGAGTACCTCCACCTGAGTCCCACAGTGCGGATGACCCACGAGCCAGACTGACACGCCACCTATCAGACGATCTTCCCGACATCGATTTGGGCGAGATTAGGATTGCTCTCGGGCAACTTGGAAACAACAAGGCTCCAGGAGATGACGGAATTACCTCAGAGCTTCTTAAAGCAGGAGGCACACCAGTTCTGAGAGAGCTGGCTAACATCTTCAATTCCGTCCTCCATAATGGTACTACACCGAAGACATGGAGCAGAAGTGTGGTGGTTCTGTTTTTCAAGAAGGGTGATAAAGCTCTTCTGAAGAACTACCGCCCCATTTCACTTTTAAGCCATGTTTACAAGTTGTTTTCGAGGGTAATCACGAATCGTCTTGCCCGGAAATTCGATGACTTCCAACCCGTTGAGCAGGCTGGGTTTCGAAGAGGCTTCAGTACCGTAGACCACATACACACACTTAGGCAAATAATACAGAAGACCGAGGAATATAATCAGCCTCTATGCCTAGCGTTTGTGGACTACGAAAAAGCCTTCGATACCATTGAGACCTGGGCTGTTCTGGAATCCATGCAGAGGTGCCTAATTGACTATCGGTATATCCAGGTGTTGAAGTGTTTGTACGAAGTCGCAACCATGACCGTCCAAGTACAAGATCAGAGCACAAGACCAATCCAATTGCATCGCGGGGTAAGACAGGGGGATGTAATCTCCCCGAAACTTTTTACCAATGCATTGGAGGACGTCTTCAAAACGCTCGATTGGAACGGACGCGGCATTAATATCAATGGCCAACACATTACACATCTGCGATTTGCCGACGACATTGTCATCATGGCGGAGACTCTGCAGGATTTGGAAGAGATGCTAAACAGCCTGAGCGATTCTTCGAGACGAGTAGGTCTCGGGATGAACATTGAAAAGACCAAAATTATGGCAAACAATCATGTATCCCCGGGACCAGTGGTCGTAAATGGCTCTCCACTTGAAGTTGTGCAGGAATATATCTACCTGGGCCAAACTATACAACTTGGCCGGCACAACTTTGAGAAGGAGGCTAAAAGAAGAATACGTTTGGGCTGGGCGGCATTCGGGAAGTTGCGTCATATTTTTGAATCGTCGATCCCACAGTCGCTTAAGACCAGGGTCTTTAATCAGTGCGTCCTACCTGTAATGACTTACGGTGCCGAAACGTGGACACTCACCGTAGGACTGGTCCACAAATTTAAGGTCGCTCAGCGAGCGATGGAACGCGCGATGGGTTTCTCTGGGCGATAGAATCCGAAATGAGGACATTCGCCAGAGAACTAAAGTCACCGACATCGCGCGGAGAATTAGCTCGCTGAAGTGGAAGTGGGCTGGTCATGTCTCCAGACGCATTGATGGCCGATGGAGCCGACACGTGTTAGAGTGGAGACCGCGCTTAGGCAAACGTAGTGTAGGGCGCCCTGTGACAAGATGGACCGACGATTTAAAAAAGGTGGCAGGCACGGGATGGATGCGGACTGCCCAAGATCGGGATGGTTGGCGTTCTATGGGGGAGGCTTTCGTCCAGCAGTGGACGGCAAAAGGCTGAATATATATGCACTTGAAAGTTCTACTGGTGGACATAAAACTAATTGTTGTCAATGCGACCGGCCCTGTGTCCTCTGAATTCACTGTTTCATACTATCTGTTTGGATTTAATCAACATTTTCTCAATATAATTATTATTATTACTAAAGATAATTACACAATTATTATTATTATAATTAATATTATTAAATTATTATTATTATATGTAAATTTTTTTTAAAACAAATTTAAAATAGTACCTTCCGATTTTCACCCGACGCAAAGCTACGCAAAGAACGCAATAATGCAGGAAGCATTTCCACGCTGTTTTATCAATATTAATTTGTTAATTTTTTTTTTAATATTAAAAGCTTGTTTACAATCTGACGTAACCTCATCCAGTTATAAAAATATTTTACTATATTTCTTAAGCAGCTCTTGGAAAATGAAGAGCTACAATTATGAATTTATTACAAATTTACAAAGGAATGATGATAAAAAAACAAACACGTGGCGGTGGCAATATACGAAATGAACGATTGGTGCAAATTTAATTTTTGTCTCTTTTATTTATTATATATTTGTACCGTTTGTGATCGAGGTGTTCAATATTGAGAAGTTGATTGAAGAAGAAGGTGGTAAATATTTATCACCAGGTGGCCCATTTGCCAATCTGCCTCTCTTATTTCATAAAAAAATAAAAACAAAAGGGTTAAAATTAATAAAAGTATTTGCACCGTAATAATTTTATTGCGATTTTCAGCAATTCTGTTTTTTATGTTGCTTCTTTATAGTAAAGTTGCGTGAACACAAAATAAGTTTGAGATAACATAAAAGAATAATCTTGGATATAATCGATTCTAAAAGTTATATAATAAGACGCCATATCCGAAACGACGAAAAAAGTTGAGGGGCAGGATTACGTGCTTTCCGAGTCACGGGAGGGTACACATTTCCAGCATCCAGACTATGAGCTGCTCCTGAGAATTTTTTGATGGAAAAACCCAATTACTTTTTATCACAGCCTGACCTGAGTTTGAACTCAGGACTTCAGGCGGCCTTATATCTAGCCACTAGACCAGCGATACTCAACCTTTTCTTTATAGGGGCCACAAACAAGTGTTAGTCATGGTGCCACGGGCCGCAAACAAAAAATATTTAGGTAATGATTTCTTAGATTTCGGAATTGTTACAAATTAAATTAAATAACTATAAAAGGAGTTTTCGCGTATATTTTTACATATTTTTTATAAGTTCAAACTCTTTGCAGTGTCCGTGGTAAAGCTGCACCAGACCAACGAGGCAGTCAAATGTCCCAGACAGTTAAAATAAATAAAAAGAGCCCTAACGCAAATGGTGTTAAATCTATTCAATAATTTGACTAGGTTTATTCAAGCTCTATCATTAGATAAGTTCTATGATACTAAATTATTGTTATTTTTATATGAATGTTATATTATTATTATGCAAGTATTAGCTTCCAAATTATATAACAATCACAATTTTGTACTTTGTAGTAAGTTTTTCTTTTGTTTGTCTTTCATTTTCCTAAACTTGTTTACTTTTTGACTTTACCAATTGTTTCTCTTTATACAAAATATATGTATATCAGAATAAAACCTATATTTGACACCTGTGAAAAGTTTAAATTTAACGTTTTAACGGTTAATTTCATTTCGTCTCCACAGCATAATTGTTTTGGTGAATGATCTTTGTTCATGAGATGAGTATTTGCATGTACCCGTAAGTGTTTTCTTTTTAATACGATTAGTACTAAACATAATTGAATGTCAGCTTACACCGTCTATAAAAATTTTAGAGGTCATAAATGAAAACATAAAAGGTAACTTAATTAGAGAGCAATCTAAAAGTAAGCAATAAAATACAGTTAATAAAAGATATAAGATATTAGTAGATTTCAAGATTATTTTCGTATAATTATTTTTATTTGAAAATATTTCATCAAAATGTTTTAGTCACTAATTAATATTAAATAACAACATTAAATTTATGAGATAAGTTAAAGGAGATATTAATACAAAAAAATTGTTCTTTACACCACAATATGTATGTCATTATTTATCATATCGAGAAAGCATCGACTTGAGAATACCTGTTACACTAAACCTAAATTACTCAAACAATTGTTGTGTAAAGACACACATCAAAATTAATCGTATATTAGAAATAATAAGCGATTAGATAGACTCATAAACAAAATTATTTTTTTAATATTTAATTTTAAATTTTTAATATTTCTGTACGCTTTTTATTTATGAATAATAATTTTTGAAACGATTTTCAAAAAGAAAATCTTTTCAATTCATCCTTATTGTTTTTTATTGTATTCTCCTCTATCGTTTGCCAATTATGCAGTGCGTAAATAGCTTGGAAATACATATTGTAATGCTAAGTGGGAGTGATAGATTTGTTGTGCATATAGGTCTCGATTGTAAATTTTATTGGAATAGGTTTTATTTGGAAGATGGCCATTTAAGAATTTAGAGGGGCTTATCTATATTTTATTTTAAAAGTAAATTTGATGAAAGATAAAAAAATATCAATTAAAAAACTTCAAAGTCAGTGTTAGCTAAAGCAACATTAATCTGTTTATGTATGAATAAATATTCACTCTAAACGATTAGCTATTGCAAATATATATTGAAATATTTATTATTTTGTAATACTAATACTATTAAATGTACATCTAGGCAAATTTTTAACGTTGGGTCTTATGACTTATTCAATATTCGAGATTTTTATTTCCAGTATAATTGGTCAGACTGCCTCGTTGGTCTAGTGGCTAGATGTAAATCCGCAGATCCAGGTATTGGGTTTAAACCTCAGTTTGGGTCTATAAAAAGTTATTGGGTTTTTCTGTCGAATATTCTTAAAAGTGTGTACACTCCTGTCCCTCGGAAAGATACTTGCTTTAGTCGAATCGCGGGCCCATCGGATTATGAAAAAGAATAAAGAGTGCATCTTTGATGTTCTGAATCTACATTCATAATAATATAATTGTTTAATTCGTTTTTATTAAATGATTAGTTCAACCAACAAATACTAAGAACATAGTAGAAGAAAAATATTCTTTCTTTTATTAAAAAAGTAATAAATAACTAGAAAAGGTTAACAATAACTTAGTATCGTGAGATTGGTGATCTTAAAATGTTTACGAAAAGCTTTATGTGTGATAATTAGATTGCTGTTAGATCATTAGGTAGAAGTTCGTCTTGTGTAAGAAAAGCCATGAGAAGACATTGACCCGATTTTAGGAATATAGTCAAAATTGAATTCTTTTTTTTTGGAATTTCTATATTATCGATTTACAATATACCTAATAATGTTATATTTGCATAAAAATAATTACGAGAAACTCCTAGGGTGTTGCCTAGTTTTCTATGCAATGCTAGAGCGCACGGCGGCGCCGAGTGCGTCGAGTCAAGGTAAGTGTGCCGACGGCCGGGTGTGACCTAGTGTAGCTCCCCCACCCTACTGCAGCGTTCTGCACTCGCAAAAGTTCAACGAACCTCCAGCAGAATTCTTACAGGCATACGCGACTGTTACATTACCGGAAAGCTGCTGCAATCATCTACATACGCAGTGACCGATGCGGTGACGTTGGCGGACGATTCAGTAATTTCGTTCCATTGTCATCCCTCTCGCATGATTCTCAAGGACTACTTAAAGTTTTAGTTGCTTTATCTAGTTATAATTATAATACTTTGTTTATTTTAACTTAATCTACGGTGACATTTAGACTTAACAATAAAGCATGACATATAAAAATAATTAATATTTTTGTATATTTTACAAATTATCATCTAACTCTATAGATTTATACAATACACCAGCGATAATATAAAATACCGTTTGATGCAGTTTCAATTCTCGGACTTGATGATGACTCGTATGGTAAGCAGAATGAGTAATATGGGGAAATGGTATTTTTACTCTGACGAAGAAATAATATGAATTTGTTTATTATGTCACAGAGCGACCGAAGTTTCATGAATCATGATCGGTCGCCACCTTCTTTCGCATGCGCGTACGTATTTGGTTACACCGTTATTACTTTCTACGAAGACCAGTTGAGTTTTTATATCAGCACCTTTAGCTAAATACTATTTATCTGACAATTACGAAAATCTAATTTACTTTTAAAATTAAACGCTAACCACTAAAAGATGCTAAAGACTAGAATAGTGGAAGTAAACGTTACATTGTTATTTTGAAATTTGTCGGCATTTTAATCGCCTCATTTATTTACTGTTTTATAAAGTTGCAAATTTTTGGTTTAATAAATCCGTGGTCAAACCAATAAAAGTTATTGGAGTTTTCTATTCCCTTGGAAAATAAGAATGACCGAATATAATTTACACCTTTGCCTGGACGCAGACATGTGCTCTATAATGTTTCCTATACAGTTGTTTAGTTCCTGAGATTAGCTTACTATTTTGAAAATGTATAGTTTTCTCTTTTACATTTAGTCAAACAACCAGTTCAAAAAGAATTTTGTTAAGTATGATCTAATTATAACTTTAAATTGAGATTTTATACTTTTTTTTTTCATTATAACATATATTATAAAATTTCAAAAATATTTTTTAATGTAATTTATCGTGCTGTCTTTATTTTAAAGCGTTATTGGATTTGCATATATTTAAAAAATAACTATGTTAATATAACAACTTTTTTTATTCACTTTTGATATTTTATACCAATCTATTTTCTATTTTAAAATATAGTGACAGTGTAGTTGTATACTTTTCATAACCAGTTTTTAAAAAATATGAAGGAAACTAGTTTGTGACTAAACGTGGGATCCAAAAACGGAAAATGAAAGGCTCTACGGATATCAGGTTAACGACCTTTAGCAAGATGCGAAAAATTCGCTGTAAACGTTATTATCAACGATTACTTAATAGTTGAAATCTCCAACAATCGTGTTTATTCAGTTTGTTTGTACAATGGTTTGTTTTTTATATTAAATTATATTAATCGTTCTTTTGTCGAGGTACCGTTAAATAATTTGTATTTATGTAGAAAGTTACAATGACGAATGTGGTTATGTACATGTTTGTTGTGTTATGCTTATTTCAAAGAATTGATATCACTTTTGAAGTGGAACATAGGAAAAAAGGATATTTTTATAGAGTTTTTTTTATCTTTAGAAGGAAACTACTAATTGTTTTGTTGTTCTAATATCTTGCATTTCTTCAAATTTATGAAAATACATTCAAATATCATTTGAATAATACTCATTATTCGTTTAAAGTTCAGCTTTCGTCGTCGTCGTACAAGCATGTTCGATATAGTCAAGAGTTTTTTTCTAAAATGTCTTTCTTCTGTCAATCTTCTTGAAGTGTTAATATTATATCAGTGGATAGTGTGACGATCAGCGAGAGCGGCGTTCGGCGTAACGGCGCAATCGGGGCCGTTGAACGCGGGTGGCCTTATTGCCGCGAACTATCGCAAGCGAGAAACGCGTTGTACTTTCATTGTCATCTCGAGATGCATTGGCACCCATGTGCCACGCCGTCATTAGTACTCTAAAGTAGCTTTTGCAGTCGTTTATGTATTATCATATTAATGAATAAAATCTTAGTTACTTACGAAGAAGATAAAGACAAATGTAAATGGAAGCGTCATGAGAGGTTTTTTCACGAATTTTTAAGGTTCGTTCGTGAATGTGTCATAATTGGGCGGTAACAGAATTTCTTGTTATAAAAATAAGGAAAAATCTTCCT
Organism: Nymphalis urticae; assembly: GCA_905147175.2. NCBI lineage: Eukaryota > Metazoa > Arthropoda > Insecta > Lepidoptera > Nymphalidae > Nymphalis > Nymphalis urticae. The sequence goes on along the minus strand of LR989987.1, from coordinate 7,043,627 downwards.
GTAGAATTTGTACATTCATTGTACGTAAATCGTATCATCGACGTGCCAGTGTTTATTCGAATATTTTTTCTAGTTTCAATTGTTTTCGATTCAATTTTATAATAAATTAAGTAACTTTTAAATTCAATTTGTAGAATATTATTAGAATTTATTGTTTTCTTCGAATACCAATTTAAATTCACATTTGCCGTCGTAGAACTCATCAACATATTATAAATGAATACAATAATTTATTATATATAAAGCAGCAGATGCTACGTTTATATTAAATTATAAATTAACATAAATTTGGGAGTAAGCTACGAATCTAGTCAGCGACAGTAATGCATTGCTACGCAGCTACGCAGTCATTGACCTCGCGCTGTGTCAAGTGCACTACTACGCGCTTATATTACTTTTGATTTAGTCAATAATTAAATAATGTAATCAAATATATAAAAATAATTTAGCTAATATTGTTGCATTATAAAATTACGTTGTTACTTAAGTAGTCACAAACAACTTAAATTAATTCCTTAAAATGTAATACATATTTGTTAATAAATAATAACTCTTTGACCCTCTCCGTCCTTCTTTTCAAAACACCAATATGATGGCGACATTAAAATACGATTAAACGACTTCTATCTATGTTATTGTTATTTTTGTCACTTAAAATATAAAGCATATGCATATGTATACAATTCCATACACACAAATTATAAGTACTACATTTTGTACAAATTCTAACTTCAAGTTTGTAAGTGAAAACCACATCGTCGTGTGGACTTCATTCCACTTTTCCGCGGCATCAGTAATATAATGCGTCCAAAGTTGATTGAGCTGCACATTTGTTAAATTGAACCTTAAACAAACGATATTATGTTAGATTGATAGAGTGACGGAGGTCTAATAGGATTGGTTGTTGTGTTCACAGATGCGAGTGACGACGCGCCGCCAATGCATTTTCGCCGGTGCAGTGTGCAGTAGGTAAGTGTGTCAATGCACTCTAATCCCCCCTCCGTCTTTGCAATCATTTATGACAAGTTCAACCTGTCTAGTTTCTGGAAATAGTATGTGGGACAAGCCTGTCATGTCTAGTTGAGTGATGTGAAACGTCACAATTTTCACAATTCATTTATTCACAATTGATATATTTATCGAAAAATAATATTCGTTTTATCATCTTTACTTACAAAATACTTATACTATGTAATAGATAAAAACAGAAAATATCTGTAATATTGAACTGCAGGATGATTATCTTCCTTATTGAAATCAATTGACCAAATACATAATTTTGTATTTAGATTACGGTTTGTCTTATAAATTATTAACAGGATTAGGTAATATCTTTCGATGACAGTGTTTTCTGGTCTGTTTCTGACTGTAACTAAATAGGGCAAATAGTGAATATTGTTTATGAATACCAAATATTTCGTAATAACGATACATATATTTTTTATCATATTGATCAATTTTTTTACCAATTTTGTATTTATCAAGTTTAAATATATACGTGTATTGTAAAAAAAAAGATTTTTTTTTTAAAAGGTACACTTTTTTTTTCTAAAATAATGATATCTGACGTATATAAGATTAGTTCATATTCTATATAAGTTTATGGAATACAATTATAAATTACTCACGATGTAGACAGTATATTATGACAACGTCGGCAGACGAGTTCGATACCCTGTCTCGTTTTCATTAGCGTGCGCTACGGAGCGTGATTACGGCGGAAAAACTTTCTTACATTGCATTAATTATGACCGGAAAAAGTTGAAAACTTCTTACTGATTTTCGGGAAGTGGATTTCTTATGATTTCAATGGATAAGATTGACGTTTTTCGCAACACAAATCACAAAATGTGCTTTATACTCAGACACGTATATAATTGTTTATATATATAATAATGTACTATTAAAAAAGAGGATACGTATAAGAGTTTCCGAATCAGAGTATTACATGCAAATACTCAAAGGGCTGGTAGACGATAAATAACATAGACATAGTGCGGCGTCAGAGCAGGTGGGCGAGCAAGCGCATCGTCGAGTTTCCTATTCGTATCTAGGCGAGTGACAGTAGTGGCTTGCGAAAGTGCACATAATTGGATCGGTGCTTTAGAAAGGGGGTTATGAGTTTGTAAGTGCAACGAACCCGCGTGCATTTCCTCGGGAAGATGCAGTTCAGTCGGCAATGGAAAGCGTCGATTCCAGGAATCGGCGATACATCGACAACTACCCGTCACGGCTCTCTCGCCACGCACTCGATATGGCGAAAAGTGAAAATAAAATTAACACACTAGATAACTTATCTGTTAAGCATACCACTCAATCACAGGCCTTTGAAAAATTTAAATACGTATAACGTACATCATTAAGATCAAATGTATGTTATTAAAAATGTTTTAATTTAGAAGTAACTACTCTTATCTAAACCGTAATATACGTATACATTCGAATAAATACATTTAAAATCAGCCAATCACAAAAATTTGTATTTTAAGCTCTAATTCTAATTATCTGTTAAATATAATACAACTTTAAATTTTATTAACTTTAATTTTGCATACTGTACTGTACTATTTAATAATTTTCGTAAATTTGTTTTTCTAAATACAATTCAAATTCAAATAAAGCAAGTCGGTTTAAGAGCATTTTGGGAAAGAATCACCTGGCGAATAGAAGAAGTTAATATGGATGAATAAAAAATTAAATTATTCTACACACAAATGAAACAACTGTTAACTAATCTATATAACGGGGCCAAAGGGTTACAGGGCCATATGCTCCATAGTCAAAATACCGGATATGGGTTAAGTAATCACAGACCTTTTTCTGCTTTTTCTGCATCCTTTATATTTATCCCCTTTCATTAAAAAGTCCCGTAACGGAATACTTTGTTGCATAAAAAGTCGACATTTGCTAGATTTAGCGTTATGTTAATTAAATGTCTGACAATTGATGCCGTTGCTAAAGTTTTGGATCCTCATTTAAACTTCTTACCAGACTTCGCATGTTATACAGCTGTTTATTATTTTAATAGAACTATAATTTCAATTAGAAACCTTAAGTTGCTGTTATTAAATTGTTTTTACAAAATCTTTATTTCCTATTACATGTAAATATGTTTTTTTTATTTTCTTATAACCACAGAGGCTACCTTACTCATTTTGTAAACTTAATGCACAAAACTACCTTTTATATTATTCTAAACCTCAAATTCGTCACAGTCTCGGGATTTATGATCTGTCATTTATCATTCCTGCTTTTGTTTTGGGCGACACTCCTATTCTAAGAAAGAGTATTATGTACTATTGGTCCCGGTTTACACAAGAAACTGTTACTTTGTAACGGAGTTTGCATGACAGCAAAAGTTTATTATTGTTAAAAATCGTGACGTCACAAAGCATCATACAAGACTGTTTTCCGTTATATACACAAAGGAATAGTAAACAAAGGACCCTTAGTTTGACCACAAAGTAGCTGCTCACTGCGCATTATATATTCTAACGGGTCCTAAATCAATCACAGAACAAAAACTGTGGTCCATGCTGTGCATGCATGCCAAGACTGTGATAAGAGTTTTATAAGCATCTGAAAAAAATATTTGTAAGTTTTAGTTGATATTCCGTTGATTTGAGCTATACGTATAGATCACTTATATACTTAAATATAGATATATATAATTATTCATTCAATTTTTATCATACCTGCATAAAAAATAATAAAAAAACTTATAATAATAAATGTGAGCTGTATTGGTTATCATTTTTTTAACATGTATTTCATAAAAATGTCCGATAAAAACTCTTAAAAAGTTCTTATTAATGTAGACAAGTAATAAGTTATTACAAAACATAATAAAAATGCATAGCAATCGCATAGATTAAAATATTTTTACAAAAATGTGCATCTACAAAATGTTTGGGCATTACTAAAAGTGAACGCATGCTTCGGCTACCCTAGTACAAAAAAAGTAGAAAGAAAGGACGAGTCCCGTTAGTATTCCGGTATCCTGCTGCGTAACGACGTACTTAATAGACGAACGGGAGAGATTTAGATGACCCTAACTTCTTGTGTGAGGAATTTTAAAAGGCTTTCATAGCTGTGTATAATACATTGATTACTAGCTGTTACCCGTGACTATATCCGTATGTCTGTTATCCCGTAAAACGTGTAATTTATATGTTTTGTCTTCATTAGAGTTCCAAATTAACTCAAAGCCAAATTTCAACACGGCCGGTTATTCGTGATGAGATAAAAAACGGACATGTTCAATGTATCTTTTCCATTTATTGTATTAATTAGTATAAATTTATTCCAAAACAATTATTTTTGTTCTACTATAAAAATATAAATAGCGTATTTCAAAAAAATGTAAAATTACATAGCAAATTGCTTTTCTTCTTTATATTTTTTAATGTTCGTTTTAAAAAGTCAAATGTTTATCGGATGTTTGAATGGCAATGACCGCATTATGAAAGATACGCAACCGTTTCCTGGGTGAACAGGCTGACGGCACAAGTATGAACTGAACGCGAACGACTGTATGAATAAGAAAGAATAAATACATTTATAAGATAAATACTTTTACATTCGATCTGATTAATATCAAAGAAGCAATTTTGTCAGCGAATATGTTTACTTTTTTAGTTTATATTAATTAAATATGTTTTTCTTATGATTGTTGTATGACAAATAGGTATGCTGTGAATTTAAAGTTATAGTCATGATGTTGTTTTTCTAAAATAAGAATTTGTTGTCATTGTGTCATAAAAATCTTCACAGTATAGATTTTCATAATGGCTTTGTTTTTAGTGTAGTTTTTTCATAACATTTTTTTTTATTATGTCTATTGTGTTGCAGTTCTTAAAGCCCACCTGGAGTTCTGGACATTCCAAATGAATTTAACGGAATATTATATTTTTTGATAAAATTATAAAGATAAAACAGTAAATGAGAATAGAACACGTTTTACCATTTAAATGAGTTTGTGCTTACATGTACATACAAGTTAACACAAAAACATTTCAACATGTTTGTGATTAGCTTTTCAACTTGATTATGACTTAAATTTAAAGAATCAATTGTCAGTTTTATCTTGCAATGTCTTGATGTAACCCACTTACATACATAGATGGTTTAATTTCTTATTTATTTTGTTATAGAACGTTAAGGTAATATAGCAACGAAAATGAACGGAATGAATGAAAGTTAATTACAATCAATAATTTAATATATCGTCTCAAACCTTTAAAATATTTATAAACATCACCTTACAATTTATCTCTTTATTTAAGGTCAGTGCATTGTGTGAGCTGCTTTGAAATTATTTGAGAGACTTATATACCTGATTCCTGTTTTGGTGGTGAGCCTATTCCGCACCTTTGATTGGTTGATTTGGAAAAAATCTTTAACATGGGGGTGGTTCAATTTTATTCTGCCGGAATCACACGATCAATAGATAATATTTTATTAGTCTTATTATGTTTTTATACACTTAAGACTGGTTTCTGTGAGATTTCTCAGCACAAAAATTAACGAACCGACCAATTATAAAGGCTGATTATATCAAAATTTGTTTCGGAAACATTGATTCGTATGTAGTTCGCATACTCAAGCAATTTAGGTTTTCGAAAAAAACTATCATGATTTCTTCCGTGTAACGAATACATTGATAGTTGATTCCTGATGGTGAAACCAATCCCTTAAATCTAGATAACCCGATCTCTATTGTCCAGACAACATTACCGATGCGTGGCAAACTATGGCAGATTTTATATGTCTTGTGTCTGTGTGTACATCACTCGAGTAAACCTTCAAACAGACACACAACATCCTAAAACATTGCTGTTTACAGGTAGAACGAATGATGAGTACATGGCCCCTACCCTACCCAGATTGGCATAAGCCAAAAGTATAAACAAGAGTAAATCAAAGTTCCTGCAATTATTTTATTTACTTTATATCTTGTTTTTATCGGAAACAATAATGTTAAATGTAGTTAGGTATATATCGTTTGATTCGAAGAACGCAAGCAATCAAGTCAGATTTGAGTATTTAATTGAAGGATTGTCTTCCACAGTTCTTATTGTACCAATATATTATCATAGAACATATTATATATTAGATAGCTATTTCTTACATTGCCAATACATTAGCCCTTGTTTTATTTATATGGATGTTACCTACCCAAAATGATTACACAAATCCTTATGTTTAATAGTAGAACGTTTATCTAAACCATATAAATTAGAAAAATCAATATTATTAATCGTACATATAAAATATATTAATTTTAATTTTGTTAAAAAAAATTTAAATAATTTAGTACATAATAGGAATAAATAATTAAGAGTACAAAAGTAAATGAAGAGATTTATTGCTGGTGGTTGTAGTTTGAATCTATATTTTTCGAGACCATCCTGTATAGTTTTTTTTTATATTAGGTCCTTACATATGAAATTAGGGTTTTGTCGTACTGACCACTTTGATCTGAAATATCTCGTCTTTGTTAATAATTCCAAATTCAAATTAATAAATTAATTTAGCTGGTACATTTGAGTTTTGAACATTCATTTGTTTTTTCCTCATTATTTTTTTCTTTGGCGTCGCTTATTACCGCACTATAGAAAACATGAAATATCGGTATATTTACGAGTACGAGTTCTACCGTGGCACCAGTGCTGCAGAAACAGCTCGAAGGATTAATGATGTATACGGTGCTGGTGTCGCAAAAGAAAGCACGGTATGTTTTTGGTTTCAACGTTTTCGTTCTGGTAATTTCGACCTTCAGAACCAACCTCGTGGACGGAAAAAGACCAAAGTGGAAAATGAAGAATTAAAGGCTATTGTGGAAGCGGATCCATTACAAAGCACTTTAGAGATAGCTGCACGCTTCGGGGTAAGTGATAAAACTGTATTAATCCATTTGAAGCAAATCGGGAAAGTAAAAAAACTTGAACGATAGGTACCTCATGAATTGAGTGAATCGAACTTGCAAACACGCGTTGACTGCTGTGTTACTTTGCTCAACCGATACAATAATGAAGGGATTTTAAATCGAATCATTACTTGTGATGAAAAGTGGATACTGTACGATAATCGGAAGCGCTCGTCGCAATGGCTGAACCCTGGAGACCCAGCCAAATCCTGCCCTAAACGAAATATGACTCAGAAAAAGTTACTTGTGAGTGTTTGGTGGACTAGCGCCGGTGTCGTTCACTATAGTTTTCTAAAATCTAGCCAAACGATTACGGCAGATATCTATATCATATCATATCAACAGCCAATCCTTGTCCACTGCTGAACATAGGCCTCTCCCAAGGTGCGCCAAAGCTCCCTGTCCTCCGCCTTCCGCATCCAGTCGGTGCCCGCCACCTTCTTAAGGTCATCGGTCCACCTGGCTGGAGGGCGCCCTACGCTGCGTTTGCCGATCCGCGGTCTCCACTCTAAGACTCGTCTGCTCTCTAAGACTCGTCTGACGTCGTCTGACGGCAGATATCTATTGTCAGCAATTACAAACCATGAAGGAAGAACTAGATGCTATATAACCGAGATTGGTCAATCGCTCTAGGCCACTGCTGCTTCACGACAACGCAAGACCACACACTGCACAACAAACAACCACTAAATTAGATGAGCTACAATTGGAATGTCTGCGACATCCACCGTACTCCCCAGACTTTGCTCCAACAGATTACCATTTTTTCTGGAATTTGGACAACTTCTTACAAGGAAAAAATTTAACTCCAATGCGGCAGTCCAAACCGCTTTTGAAGAGTTTATTGATTCTCGCCCCCATGTTTTTTTTATAAACGGATCAATGAACTACCTATGAGATGGCAAAAGTGCGTAGATAACAACGGTGCATACTCTGATTATTTAAATATATTTTACAAAAAAAAAGACTTTATATTCCTCCCGTACAAATACCAATTTCATATGTAAGGATCTAATAGAATAGGAAGTGGTCACCAACGCCTATAGACATTGGCATTGTAAGAAATGTTAACTATCGCTTACATAGCCAATGCGCCACCAACCTTGGGAACTATGATGTTATGTCCCTTGTGCCTGCAATTACATTATATAATACCAGCATCGTGGGAAACGTATGACGGACGAAGTTCTCGATAGCAGCCCGAAAGTTGGTAGTGTTGACACTTCCGCGGAAAGCACGTAAATTTACGTTATTTTTAGGTGGAGTCGGATTTTCCGTTACATTGAATTGTGAGAGTAAGAAATTACTAATTACACTTGTGTTTGCGTACCCACTTGTGTACTATAATAAGTCCTGTGTAGAATGGTCTTCGAGGCTCAAATCGCAGAGATCATCATTGTGATCACATTACATCATATTAACTGCAATTCAAACAGGAGAAAGCATTACCTTAAATTGATTCAATTAACTTTAAAAAAAAGATTCTTAGATCCTATCAGAATAAAACAGATATCGAAATCGATATTTTTTTTCCAAATCTAAAGATAACAACTCACATGGTTAATAAATAAAAAAAAGCAATAATTGCCACAGTAAATAAAAAGAAAATATAATTAATTACGTCGAAGACGAAAAATATATTTTTTGTCATAAGAGCGTAAGGAAAAGTCATTGTCATGGTATAAATTAATTGTTTTACTAGAAAAGTGGCGCATGCTAGTTCTCCTGGAAGCCGTTCGCGATGTGCGGCGCTACTAGCAACACAAGCGCATTGCTAGTAGGAAAGTTGCTTATGACGTCGGAAAGTGTCACGTTGAACCATGGTGAACCGCGACCGGAGTCTTCGGCGGTGCTTGGCCTACTCACAAATTGTCATTCTATCAATCCGTCACCATGACTTTATCTTCGCCATCGGATGGTCACACTTCGTCTTAAAAAATATGCTGCGCCTTACCGTTGTTCGTTTAAGTCAATCATTTTCGAGATAATAATGATGAATCGACTTCTTCGTTTATAATGTAGGTGTTTTTAATTTATAAATTGAGCATCGCAATAAATATTTTGGGTATCTTCCATAATGATCATTTTGCACGGCACTTCACGGTTAAGTTATCAGTAAGTTGCAGTCAGTTTTACTTTTGGCATATTTTTAAATTATTAACATTTAGTTTTATATTCTAATGAAAAAAATGTCTGAAATGATTTTAGTTTAAGGAACAATTACTGTTGTTGTCTTTTTGTTTTAAAGTGAATTTACTTACTATAAAAGGCCACTGCTAATATGTTAATGCTAATTTGCTAATAAGTTTAAAAAAATAATGATGAATATTAGTATAAAAATAGCTCATAGTTATGGTAACTAGTTTTGAGTATATAATCGTGTTATAATAAAATGAGACAGCGTGACGAGTCAACAAACTGTCGTCGCGGTTTGTAACGCTCGCTGACAAAATAGAGGTCAATGACAAGGCCTAGCTTACATAAACATCATTTCAATACAATCAATAACACTTTTTTCTTTTCCATATAAAACGCTTATAAAGTTAGGCGATTTCCGGGAAGTGTATAAATAATACCCACTACAATTGTAAAAGAAAACATCTGACTCGAATTAAAAAATTATATGAAACGAGTTCGGTTTCGTGTTTTTGCGTTCATACATCCGGCGTTTGCGCGATACTCGAGCAGTCAAAGCATTTATGACGTTCATATCTGAAAAGATTTTTTTAATCGGTTATACTTTTTTCTATAGGTTCTGATATAAATGAAAATAGATCAAGACAGGATACTTGATATCTGTAAAGGATCACATTCTGAAGAGTTTTAAATTATATTTTTAATAGCTACCTTTTTTTGCTCCTATTCGTGAAGTGTGAATTATCATGAACTTGCGGAAAGGGGGTCGGGTAGTGGGGAAGAGGTGCGCGGTAACCAACGAAACGAAAATTTGTGAGGTCAACGAACGTGAGTGGCCGCGCAACCAAACGTCAGGTTGATTCACTTTTCATCTACGCTCACTTTGCAACAGGCATTATATATGTGCCTTTATAAAATATACATATATGTATATTTATATTAGTCAAAATTTATGATATATTAAATAAAGCCAAATTTTAAAAAGGAATAACGAAACATCATCTTTAATATCGACGAAATGATTTGATGTTGCATAAGTTTTACTACTGCTATAGAAAACAAGCTATATTTTAGTGTTTGTAAAAAATATATATTAAAAATCGAAATTGAGGGCCAAAATGTTTTAATTTATTAATGTTTCAAGGTCAACTAATGCGGCTACAATTAAATAGCGACATTAACAGAATATTGTTTTCTTTGATTTTTCTTATTATTATAACAGTTATTTGATACTTAAAATTTACAGTGATTATAATATAATGCTATCTTAACGATAATCCATTTATTATTATTGTCTTTTGTGTAGCAAAGTAGCAATAACAACAACTTTTCGTAATTATGGTATATTTATATTTGTTCCTTTTTTATTTACGAAAACAATGCGTATGTCATGTCACCTGTTTAAATATTCGACGTGGACCAAACAGAATATTTTGTAACGTGAGCTGTAACGCCAAAAGCTTGAGTTTTTACTTTTATCGAGTAAATTGAGTCTCCCTCAGAAAATGAATATAGTTTTTAAAGTGTACGTAGTAAAACTTAAATTTGAATGTAATTTTGTAACTCTTTTCGTAAAATTTGTACACAGTATACAGAATGTCAGAGCAGGGCAACGACCTCGAGTTTGGCGGGAATTTTGCGGCCATCTGAAAACTTGGTTTGAACTGCGAGAGCGATGTGATTGTGAAGTTTTTTTCGTACACATAGAACTTTTAACGCTTACGAGCAACTATTGATATATATATACATATGATCTTAGCTACAACGTTTTAAAGTATATATTGTAGACAACTTAAAAGTTATTTATAAAACAATATACTATAGAACTACATATATACAACAAAATGTTTGTTATTGTATTTTTTAATACTAAATTAAGGTTAAGTTTGTCACTCCCCATTTAAAATAATATATAAGTATTGTTTTTATTACGACAACAATACACTGCATAAGTAGTTTAGTGTAGATCAATGCTGCGTTTAGAGGTTAGGGATTTTCAAAAACAAAATGATGTTGTGGCAAAATCAAATGGATTCGAAACCAATCTTTAATTTTTAAAAACTTAAATTTATTTTATTATTGTCATAAGCACTTACGTGATAGATAGTTAAATTGATATTTCTTAAATTTTAGAGAATTCATGTGGCTAACTAGTTCGCTAAAAGTATAAACGGTATACTTATATGCTTAACAAACGTAAACCAATCAATCGCAGCTCGTGAATTTGGAACACGTTGAAGTCGTTTGTATGGACCGCGGTGTTTACAATTTCATAATATTATAAAGAATTAGATAAAACACACAACAAATAATATTTTATTTATTAAATTAATTGTTACTAAAAATTAAAATATGGACTGGTTATTCAATGGTAATTAATCTAATTCTGTTGCCTGATTTGAAAACTTAGAAAGTATAATAACATAATATAACTTGCTGTAGAGTGTTATGAACATAGTACAATTAATATAAAGTAATAATTAAAAATAATATAAAGTTATTTTTAAAACTGCAAGAAACATCTGCATTGCATTTCAATATATTTTTTAAATACAAAGTTCTTCAATGAAAGAAATTTACAACATTATCACCAAATGTTACCATTTTTTTTATTATCTGTTGTTGAAGTATTTTTGAATAATACTCAGTATTATATAATAATACTCAGTAGAAATAGTTTGGGCTTTTTGTAGCTTCAAATCTCCCTTCGAGATATTTTTATCAAAGTTGGAAGTAGTGGTATTACAGAATATCACGTACTTCCACAAATATAATATTTTAATAAAAAAAATAACAAACATTGTGTAAATACGAGAAGTATCTAATGCGTACGTACGAAGTGTCTTTGCTGATTGATGAATATAAAATCATATTAAAAACAAACATTAAAAAACAAGGCGTTTACTCAATGAAATAATTACTACATAGATGATACAATAACGCTAAGTTAACATGCATTGATTTTATTGATAGATTTATTATAATTTAATTGTATTTTATTTACCTATATATGTAATTTGATCGGTGGAACGAGAAACAACTTAGTTTATTGACGGAACTTCTTGGTAAAAACTACATTCTAAAACTATGGTAACTTTGAATGAAATGATAAGATGACGATTGAAAAGTGCTTATAAGAGCCTTTAACAAAAATAGTCCAAAAAAGAGTTCTAGAGTTATAGTTATATAGTGTTCTAGTTCTAGAGTTTTTAAGTAGATTTAATAAAATATGGACATAAATGTAACATTCCATAGCCCAAGAATGTCATAGTGCGACATCACGAAAACGCTTCCGCATTGCGCAGAGCGGCATTGATACATTCTATGCAGCTATCCAGCTATTACTTTAACTATACTCTTTCTTCGCAGTACTTCCATAAGCACGCAGATAAGAAATATTGTTAATGGATTATTTATAAACTATCTGTGAGATGTATTCACGACGTGTACAATTTGTTTGTAAACTTGTTCTTCTTAAAAAACTTAAATGACTGTGTAACTGTGTCTGAATTATGAAACACAAAATGTAATAAAATTCTTGTCTCTTTCTGTTACTTTATTTTTGATATCAAATGTCTAGTAAGATCAATTGCTATAGAATAATTTTAAATAATAGCACAAGTTTGATACGAGTAACTTGTTGATAGTTTCTCCTCTGTTCTCGGTAGTCTAAATTCCAAATCTTATAAAATGATGACGAATCTTTTGAAAATGAAAGTGTTAGTTGTTAGTAAGATTCTACTCGAATAAAATGTATTACATTTTTGTTATGACAGACACACACACACACACACACAACATACACACAAAAACTATATATAACTCTTTTTTCTCTTTTGCTTGTATTTGTTCCTTCACAGACGTGTTATCCATGCCTTGGACGTGTCTTTAATTTAATTTAATGTTATTTTAATATACTTGCAAATCTGTTACCAGGCAGAATCATTATCTACGTTTTAGGATTCAAAAATTATCGAGACATGTTATTTAAGAGATTGAAATTAATATAATAATTGTTAACGTTTTATTATTGCGGGCTCAAACCTTATAATAAACCTACACGTGTTTAACGATTTTGCTACATGTGTTCGATACACATCTCTCAATGGAATAGCATTATGGAATAAGCTCCAAAATTTAGTCTCAAATAAAACCGACCAGAAGTGGGACATTTACTGGCTGACACTGGCTGACACTGATTACTTTTTTATTCCTTGCAATTGGAACCATCGTTGTTTTAGAAATATTACGAGATATTTAATTAAACGTCAAACATAAAAATCAAGGGACTTTATGTACGATATCGGTTAACGTATGTTTTTGTACCCTATAAAAATCTATATATTTAAAGGAACAAATTCTTACTTTACTCATAAGTAATACTACATGCATATATGTATCTACTGTACTATCGCATATCTATATTTTATTATCATAATAATTTATCGTGACGTGAATGTTGGTATGTATTGCAACAAATAGAAAAAATGATCTTCAAATAACTCAAATGATATATTGAAATTTAAATAACGATAAATTTATTAAACACAATCAAATAAAAATATACTTTATTCAAGTAGGCTTTTTCAAACATTTTAGAATCGTAAATTTACAGGATTATATTAAATTTAAAGTTACAATAGGTTCAGATTTTTACCGAGAAGAAAAGGAAAGATATAATAGCTACCTTTTCCACTGTGGCCAGGGATAGTGTGACTACCGGGAATTGGAGGCCGTGCATTTGTGTTGTCGCTCATTTGGGGGGCTTGGGTCTGGGGATGAACTTAGAAAAAACCAAAATTATGATCAACCAACATATATCCCCGAGACCGGTTGCCGTAAATGGCTCTCCACTACCTATACCTAGGCCAAACTATACAACTTGGCCAGCACAATTTTGAGAAGGAGGCCAAAAGAAAAATACGTTTGGGCTGGGCAGCATTCGGGAGGTTGCTTCATATTTGAATCGTCGATCCTACAGGTATTTAATACGATAAGACCAGGGTATATAATCAGTGCGTCCTGCCTGTTATGACTTACGGCGCCGAAACGTGGACACTCACTGTAAGACTGGTCCACAAGTTCAAGGTCGCTCAGCAAGCTATGGAACGTGCGATGCTTGGGGTTTCTCTGGCAGATAGAATCCGAAATGAGGACATTCGCCAGATAACTAAAGTCACCGACATCGCGCGTAGAATTAGCACGCTGAAGTGGAAGTGGGCTGGTCATATCTCCAGACGCATCGATGGCCGATGGAGCCGATACGTGTTAGAGTGGAGACCACGCTTAGGCAAACGTAGTGTGGGACGCTCTGCGGCAAGGTGGACCGACGATTTGAAAAAGGTGGCAGGTACGGGATGGATGCGGGTTGCCCAAGATCGGGATGGTTGGCGTTCAATGGGGGAGGCTTTCGTCCAACAGTGGACGGCGGTAAGCTGATATATGTATATATATATATATGTATATATATATATATATATATATATATATGTTTTTCCAGGCAGGATATATATATATATATATATATCCTGCCTGGGAAAACAAATCCTAACTCCATGCTTTTTACCATCTAGATAATATTGCGATGAGTATATGCCTTATTTATGTATTTTTTTTTAGAAAAAGATTTATTAATTCTAATCGTTGGAAATATTTGTAAAATTTTATATACCGTAACCGTAAGTTAACCGTAAGTTAACCGTTAGTTCAGTGATTATCACCGACTATCAAAATGATCAACGTTAATGTAAATGTACAATATTGTTGTAAATATATTGTGACGTAACTGTCAATATTCCTATTCTGTAAAAAACTACCCCAAGGGAGTTTCAAGCTTCGAGATTATAAATAAACCGGACCGCTCTCTTTTATATAGTGAACACAGTTTCAGTGTCTGTATCTTGTACCTTAAACTAAATTGTTTTTTTTTTAAATGTATAGGCTAGCGCTTGACTGTTATCACACCTGATGAGAGATATAGTCTAAGATGGAGCGCGCTTGCCTAGAAGGTGCCTATTCACTCGGGACTTGAAGGTACCTATATTGTAGGTGGTGGGGAAAACGGAGGTCGGGAGGGTATTCCAGACCTTGGCGGTGCGTATCAGAAACGAGGAAGCAAATCGTTTCGTACGTGTCTTAAATACGTCAACGTTAACCACGTACGGGTGCAGATCCTTTCGATGTCTCGCAGTTCTTTGGTAAAAAGGTGACGGGGGAACCAAATCAAATAGTTCCTGAGCACACTCGCCGAAATATATCTTGTAGAATACCGACAGACAGGCAACCTTACGACGATATTCTAAGGTCTGGAGTTTTGTAACTAGTGTCTGGTCGCCAATGAGTCTTCTAGCACGACGATCCACTGAATCCAAAGTATCAAGCTGGTACTTAGTAGAGCCGTCCCATAAATGGCTGCAGTACTCCATGCACGATCTGACTTGGGCTTGATATAGAGACAGAAGCTGTTCTGGTGTGAAGTACTGTTTGACCTTATTGAGGATGCTAAGTTTTTTACCAGCAGTTTTAGCTTTGGATTCAATGTATTGTCCAAAGTTGAGTTTGGATGTTAATGTAACTCCTAGAAGCTCAATACTGTCGGTGATGGGTACAGATATATTCCGGAAAGTTGGAGTCAGGTGAAATGGACTCCTCTTGGCAGTAAACAAACATGCTTGAGTCTTGGCAGGATTAAATTTGACTTTGTTATCATCGTTCTACCAAGGCCTCTCTGTGCTCACGAGTTTCTGTTGCACTAGCTCGGGGACCGGATATGTATCTTTCCGTTACAGTGCTGTCGTTTGCGTACCCAAAGATACCGGGTTTCAGCAGATCGTTTATATGCAGCAGGAAGAGTGTGGCGGAGAGAATTGAACCCTGAGGAACACCGGCATTAATCGCCATTAGATCAGACGAGAAGCCATCTAGGACAACTCGAAACGATCGTCCACTCAGGAAATCTGATATCCAGTTGCAAAGGCCAACAGGTATCCCGTATCTAGGAAGCTTGCTAAGATGCTATAAGTAAGGCATACAATTATTCTAACCGCGTAGAAGTCAGGATTCCACTGGAGTTTCGAATCTAAAGTGATTATGTAAAGTAAAAAATATCTTACATCGATCAAATCAAGATTATTACTAATACTATTACTAATGCTTATAATGTTATATTAAAATTTGGCTCTGATATTTGACAAAAACTACCCATTTTGTTTTTTTGGTATTTGTTAGAAGCCAATCGTGTATCAGTGATAGTCTACTACTTACAATCACGTTATACTTTGTTTTTTTTCGGTCAACTTAGAAACTAACTGAGTATCGTCAGCAAACAATACAATATCACACCTATACTATACTATACTAAAAAATAAATAGGATCCCAATATAGGACTTATATTATTTTATTATAAAAAAATATGGTTAAAATAATTATGTGCAAGATTTCAGAAATAAGAATATTGTTCGATTACATTACTTACGCAATTAAAAATTAGAGTTTACTAAAATACAGAAAACAATTTGTAGGCTACACATACGATACGATACGGTATACATACGAGTCTCTAGATATAGCTTGTATATTTTGATACTATGATAAATATAATAAATATAACAAGGAGCATAACTTGTGTATGCTTTCTTGTAGTAATTGCAGACCGATGACAATGTGCATCAATGGGATGCAACTAGCAATATGCCAAGCGTTGGCGGCATCTGTCGCCATCGGCGGATAGCGGTTTGCAAGGTTCAGGTTCACTCGGGTTCATTGCCATAGTTTTGTAACCCTTCTTGTGTAACTCGCTCTCGGTGGCCCTTCGCTCGCCTCTCACTTGTAGCCGATATTGCGAGTTTATTTTCCGCATTTTTAAATAATACTTTTGCCTGATGCGTTTATAGCAGGCTATTAGGATGATTTTACTTATACTATGTATGTAATATGTATTTTATTTGTATATTTAAATTTATATTATTATTTCTTTGTATTATTTAAAGCATTCATGCGTACGCTCAACACATATTGTTCCGAAACAATTGTGTAAATAATTGTAAACGATTATTTCCTTTACGTGAGTATCTCCAAACTTGATCTATAAAACAAAGATAATTATTGAGATGAGATAATTATTATCAGTGCAGATACGGCATAGAGCAGAAATAAGCTAGTACGAAAGATTTAATTGAGTGGTGGCGTAGGCCATTCTGCGTCTAGCGGGCGTCGACCTCGCAGCCTTTCGAGAGTATCGAACCGCATGGATTACGTCATCCGCGCAAGCCTCTCTCCCACCATGCCACCGTGAAGCCTACGCCGCTACGGTATGTTCCTGGTTTTAAGCTTTTTGATAACTTACGCTTTTACGAAATACTAACGGATATATATTACTAGTCACTTATAAAAAAAACATACTATTCTTATTGAAAGCATAAAGAAATACACGTGACGAATATTTTTCGATATTTAAAACAATCCAACTAAATTTATAGTACTTAAAAGTAGTCAATCTTGTATTTAAGAAGTAAAAATAATTTATGAAATATAAAATATGGTTTATGTCCAAATTAATCTTATATTACAGGATTCGATCCCGAAATTATATTTGAGAAAAAAGAAGTTTAAATTTTGATTAGCCACGGCTTTTCATCACATAAACATTTGGAGATCTCTAAAATATGATATTGTTTATAGTTGTTGTAGTTCAGTATTTGAATATACTGTATATCACAATAATGGACGACACATTTAATCGACACGATATTATAGTTTTAATCTTATACAAGGTAAACAGTTATAAAATGACACAATTATTATTTAATGCCAATATAAATTGTACATAAATTTTTTTTTACAAACCAAAGAAATACTTGCTCAAATTTGAATGTGAAAAAAGTAATGGCTTTAAGAATTTAATATAAATAAGTTTAGCTAGAATTATGGGCAGCCATATTTTTTCTCCTGAAATAGTTAAATTAAGAAGATATTTCTATTAAATAAATTATTTGTATATTGATAAATTAAATAGATTGTTGTTTTGTTATATTATATGCTAATTTACCGAATAACTTTTGATGACATTAATGTTTCTTCTGTATCTAAGCGGTAGTAATAATAAACAAGTTTTAACCGCTTTATTCAAATCTTTTCGAATGTTGCCGGTTACGTTCACTCAATAAAATAAACATCATCCGTAGTTAATGCGACGCAGTCATCGACCCGAAACTTTGCTCGCAAGGCCATTTGCTTTTACAGCTCTCGACCAAAAATCATGGATACAATTCGATTCATCTTGAAAACAATTTTAAATGTATCTCAAAGTGTAATGTGAATGCTCGTTATTGTATAATTTGTTCATATTTTAGAACGGCCACGACCATTGTCGAAGCCGACGGGGTCACTGTTCTTCGCTGAACTTAGCGTATTTATTGTAGCTACGAATTTTGAAAAGGCAGCCTTTGTTTTGAACAAATATAAACGCAACTAAACGGTGTTCTCAATACGGTGAACTCGCGATCGGTCATATAGCGAGCGGCTGAACACGCGGAGCGAGTAAGTAACAAAAGTACTTTCGGGCGAATAACGGGACTCCGCGGAGAAATGCTCTACGAAAACGAAACACGCGTTACCGTTAGCCGGCCCTCGTCCTAACAGCTTGCCGGGATGATGTTGGTAGATCACGAGGGATCTTTGTACTTTAGTTAGTATAAACTTTTAGTATATAATATTTGTTCCGATTTATGTAGGTATTTCATATTTTTCATAAATTAATAATAAATAATTGTAATAATAAAGTATTCTTGTATAAATTTCGTGTTGGACATTATTTATTTGTCATTTACTAAATGTTTTATTCAGAAAAAATACAAAAACGTATCCTAAAGTTAAAAATGTTTAACTAGTAAGGCCATAGATAATACATGTATACTGTAAGGCGCTAGCAGTATAAATAGTGACTTTAAATTGATATTGTTTAATTCGGCGAAAACAACGCCATCTCTATGATCGAATTGAAACTAAATCAACGTGTTTGACGGCTACGATTTCCTAGTTAAGCAAAGGCATGGCATGAAACGTAGTGTAACCTGATGAACTCTAGATGGCGCTGTGACTAAATTTTAAAAACATAATTCCGAACGACTTCTTAATTTTTTTTATCGTTACAATCACTGGCTAATAGACCAACTGATGGAATATTTTTTCTTATAGTCCTAATGAAATGTAAAAATAATAACCATTCTTTATATCGCCAATGCGTCACCGACTTTAGGAACTAAGATGTTTTATTCCTTTTGCCTGTAGTTACACTGGCTCACTCATCTTTCAAACCGAAACACAAATATTATTGCTTGGCAGTAGAATATGTAAGGAGTGGGTCGTAAGTACCCTGACGGGCTTGCACAATATCCATTATTTCAAGTCAAATTAAAAAAAAACGGTTGCCGGTTTATAATAGTTATATAGGGATGATGTTAAAATCTCTAGTAAAAAATATGCTTTATTCAAGTAGAATATAAATTAATTTTGTAATTATTTTTCGGAATGTCGATTTTAAAATTAGTGAGAAAATTAGTTCTTACTATTTTTCGTCAAATTATAATAACATGTACAAAAATCAATTAATACTAACTCCAAGTTTTTTTTTACCATTTTTAAAATATTGAATATTTTTTTGAGAAAAACTTTACATTTATTCATTGGTAAGATAAGAACGATATTTTGATCTTGCGCAGTCGATTTTACTTCTCGTTTTCATGTACCTACGGCTCGTCAATATTTCAATCAAAATAAATGATGTTGTTGCAAATATATTGTGACATTACTAGTAAATATTATACAGCAAAACATAATAATATGTACTATAAAAATAACCAAAATATACTAATCGAGCACTATCAATCTCAGGGATTTGACTAACTTTCCTAATCACGTATGCTACTAATCTGAGTCAACAAACTCGGAACTCAGAAAGTGATATGCAAAATGTTGAAATGTAAAATTTCAAGAATACACTAATCAAAATATTATATCACGGCGATATATGGATTGGAGCTTCGAATCAAAAATTAGTTTTAAAAATAACGTGGTATAAATTACACTGAGTTATCCATTGTCTAACATAGCACATGGAGTTATTTCTTAATGTTCCAATCGTACCCAATCGCAATTTTTTTCCTTGTAAGAAGTTGCCCAAATTCCGGAAAAAATGGTAATCTGTTGGCGCAAGGTCCGGGGAGTACGGTGGATGTCGCAGACATTCCAATTGTAGCTCATCTAACTTAGTGGTTGTTTGTTGTGCAGTGTGTGGTCTTGCGTTGTCGTGAAGAAGCAGTGGCCTAGAGCGATTGACCAATCTCGGCATGTTCTCTATCTATATCTGTCTATTTATATCTGTTTAGCATCTAGTTCTTCCTTCATGGTTTGCAGTTGCTGACAATAGTTATCTGCCGTAATTGATGGCCAGATTTTAGAAAGCACGACACCGGCGCTAGTCCACCAAACACTCACAAGTAACTTTTTCTGAGTCAATTTTCGTTTAGGGCAGGCTCTCCAGGGTTCAGCCATTGCGACGAGCGCTTCCGATTATCGTAAAGTATCCACTTTTCATCAAAAGTAATGATTCGATTTAAAATCTCTTCATTATTGTGTCGATTGAGCAAAGTAACACAGCAGTCGACGCGTGTTTGCTAGTTCGATTCACTCAATTCATGAGGTTCCATCGTTCAAGTTTTTTTATTGTCCCGATTTGCTTCAAGTGGATTAATACAGTTTTATCACTTACCCCGAAGTCTGCAGCTATCTCTGAAGTGCTTTGTGATGAATCCGCTTCCACAATAGATTTTAATTCTTCATTTTCCACTATGGACTCCGGCCGTCCACGGGGTTGGTTCTGAAGGTCGAAATTTCCAGAACGAAAACATTGAAACCAAAAACATACCGTCATTAATCGTATTCGTAGAACTCGTAGAACTCGTAAATATACCGATATTTCATGTTTTCCATTGTGCGGTAATAAGCGACGCCAAAGAAAAAAATAATGAAGAAAAAACAAATGAATTAATGTTTTCAAAAATTTTTGTTTTCTGTTTGGAATTCTTAACCAAAGAGGAGATATTTCAGATCAAAGTGGTCAGTACGACAATACACTAATTTCATATGTAAAGTACCTGATATGTCTCAGGTCATGTCTCAGGTAATAATTGGTCTCTCATCATAAATTAAGAAAAGTTTTTTTAGTAGTTTCAAAAAAACATTGTTATAGCGCGATGTAAAATACATCTAACGCCATCTATTGACGAGAAGATAAATAATATTTGACATAATGTCATTTGATCTTCAACAGAAATAAATTAGGAAATGAACATATATTTTTTAAAAAGTAAACATTTAAAAAAGTTAAAATGTGATGTATATAACTATTTATTAAATGTACAGAAATACTCCATGAATCAATAGGTTTTTAAATATGCGTGTATGAATGATTTCAAAAATGTATGTGTATGTTAATTAATTTAGACCTTTATTTGACAAGAGCTTCTTGTCTATGAAATATTAATGAAAATGGAGATTGAGAATTTAAGCGCCTCACCAATTGGGTATGGTGCGAGAATTTAACGCACCAGGAAATTGCAAATCTGTCACCTGATTGTAAATGTCATACATTACGTTTCATGCAGTCCTAGGAAAGAAATGTACCTACTGCGTCGACCCCAAATAAATAGGACCAGAGCGCACGAATGATGATGCCTGTTTTTATAGTGTCTCATTCACCCTTATTACTGGAATACAGCAAATCCAGAGTTGAAATTTGGCTGATGAGTAATCAGAATATCAGACAGGCTTTCAAAAAGCTCTAAAAGTTTATTTTTTTTACTATAATTTAATAAAATATTAATATTTTTATTTTGTTATTAATTTAAGAGTATGCTGAGGCTTACTGTTTTCTCCTTGAGATAGATTTCAAATAAAAGTTGATATTAACAAATTGACCAATTATTAATTACTGTAATATTGTAAGTCATTCCTTATACTAATAACAAGCTACCAACTATTCAATGTGAAATATTAAATCCCTCGTAATATATCCGACTTACTTATCATTGCAGCGAAACAGTAATAGTTTATACTTGGAAGTAATATAGGAGATACGGTTACCGCAATAGCCTATATAAAATAAAATCACCAACAAAGTTAAATTTTCGAGTAGTAGAAAGTAGTTTAAATATAAAATGGAACTTCTGAGTGTATTGCCGGTTCTTCTCGGTAGAATCTACATTCCGAACCGGTGGTAACTTTAAATTTAATTCAATCTTGTAAAAATTACGATATTGGTATGTAACAATAAGTCTACTTCCTTTTCACGTTCATGTCTCAAATCTTGTATAAACAATGTTGCATATTGATATTGCATATTGATATTGCAATATCATACAACTTTCGATTCAGCCTACATTTGAAATAAAAAAGTGACAAAGAGATAGGTAGAGAATAAATACTTGTATTGCTACCAGTAATAATAAATAATGATTTAAATTATCGTATATATTGTAGAGAGTATGTTGCTATATTGCACTGTATAATAATTATTTTATTGTAGTATCCCTACCATAGTAAAACATTTATTTTACTATTTTACATTGCCACACACTGCATTGCCATTAATCATGTTCCAATGTATCATATATATAACATAAGGGTAAATACAGTTGAGTAAAAAACGCATGACATTTTATTATTTTTATGTTCTTTATTTAAAAAATAAGCGAATTGATTGGTTGCGCGGGGTTCTATTTGACCCTCGAGCCCGCGCAGCTTCCCTCCGAAAATCGACCAATTACAGCGCATGTACCCTTAGAGGGTCCGCGCCCTTTCGCATCGGAAAAAATTAACGAACATGTGACGCCGCAAATTTTATATTTTATTTAATGTTAATTTTATGCTTCTAGACCGATGTTTAATTTAATACAGTTAGTTCTATCAAAACAAATATTAATTCTTGTCCCAAAATATAATATTTTATTTAGAAAAAAAAACAGTTACGGTCTGATACGGCAAATGTTTTTTTTAAATTTATAATTAGATGTCTGACGATCTAATGGGCTAAGTAAGTAGTCATTACCGCCCATAGACATTAACACTAATCGTGAGAAGATGAATATGCTTTAAGGAACGTATATAGTATGTACACGTGATTACACTGCACACAACTTTCAAGTAAACAACAATGTTGGTTAAAGGTTGAATAAATAATTAGTAAAAGCTACCTACCTACCTACCTACCACCAGCTGTAATTACTTTGTTCCTTTTTTCTCGTGAATTTATAGAATAATCGTCAGTAAAACAGAGTTTAATCAATCATGAATCAAATCATTTATACTGTTGGTATATTGTCACCTTCACCTATAGACACTGGACTATAAGAAATACAAGGCACTCTCTCACATTAAAACGTCAATGCTCTATGGAGCAAAGGATCAAAGATGTTAAGCTCACTCAACATTTAAATCCTAACACACCTAATACTTTATTTACTGATGAGTTTTATCCACTTACAGGCCTGTACAAAACCCTACCCGATAAAGGTCTATGAATAGATGTCCAGTAATTTCGTTTTAATTTTATTAATACGCCGTATATGCAATTTTCTCTATGCTACGAGTATTTGTATATTTCACAAATAACGCTCTGAATGTTAAGCGAATATATTGTGAAATAATAATGTAATACATGTAAACATAGTGCAATAGTTTCATAAAAGCTTTAAAGTCAACTTGATGTTTTTAAGTTAAAACTAAGCTGGACAAAATTATAGATGTTTAATAGAATGCTTTTAAAATAATCTTTTTAATTTCTTTACTTAACCAAAAATTTTGATCTAAAAACTGCATTAGTGTTCAATTTTTGATCAAATAGAACACATCTGCAGATGTGTTTCGGTGTATTTTAGCAACAAGTGTAAAAAATTATAAACGTATAGCATTAATTTGTTATTGTCATTATTATTATTTTTTATAATAAATCACGGAAATTTGTAGTACAAAAGTATTGGGTTATTTTCAAATCAAATGGATGAATGTCAACCTTTACTAGAACTAAATATTTAATCAAAATCTTTATCATGATATCGGCATCGATATATAGGATACATAGGTCAATAAATGATCGTGGTTAAGTTCAACAAAACCGAGTGTGCAAATCGTGGTCGTCTGTCTTAATGAAACGTGTTGACATTGAGCTCAAAAATTTACAAATATCAACTTTGTATTCACACCCCAGTTTATTTAGGAAATACATATAATACTCGAGACGATCAGCTAATAAACAAACTTGAAATGATTTTAACTTGTCAGTCAATTTTGTCAACTCTTAATTCGGGCATTGTTATCGCGAGGTTCGCGTTTAATGCAATTCATGATTGAAGAGCATTGTTAAATAGGCAAAAAGTTGTCATTTTTGCCTCGTCGTGGGTGCTACCGCCCCCTCGATGTTATGAGGGGTAGTGTTTGCAAGGCGCATGCGTGCTCATATTAATTTGGGTTTTAGGCAATTTCATCTTCAAATTTTCGTTTTAATCTAAAATGAAATCTCTATATATAGATATAAATTATAGTATTTTAATGCTAAGATTTAGTTATTTCATTAACATTACATGTGCTAAAGAGATTGTTAAAAAATTTAAGCATATTCTTTTGTAAGCATTCAGATAAAAAAATATTTAACTTTAAAAAGACAGGGTTTTGTTACATTTCATAAATATGTAAAAATAATTTTGTATTGTTATAAATCTTCACCGTTGTGGCACGCGAACGTAATCCTAATGAATAGTGTTCCCATTAATTTGGGATTATTCGCAATACTTACTTTTTTATATCGCTTTGTGCGTTTTCGAATTTTTTGCTTGGTCAACGAGGGGTCAGTTTAGTTCCCTATCCCTGATTGATTGACAGACAACGGTCATTCGCAAATTCACAACTGCATCTGCGTAAAATTAGAACTCAATACGCACATATTTCCAGATTTATTTAAAAAATAGAAGCTTCAACTCTATGTATGAGATAGATAAGCATAAGTAAAAAGTTTTAATTAAATACCTAAGTAGTAGGTAGATCTAGGAAAGCATTACCAATGTTTGTTAAATATGATTTTTTTTAATTTCTTTTAAAAGTTTTTCATGATTTTTTATTTGGCAGTACGTATATTTTTTTTTTATTCACATTTTACCGATAGCTGTTCTCCAAACCTTATTAACACGGGCTTTCTTCCATTGTCCACTTTTTCTGACACGCGTCCAAATTACTTTTTACGGTTATTCGTTTTTTTTTTTTGTATCACTTTAGCTAAAAAACTCCTCCCCTATTTACAAATAGCTGGGACCTTTGATCTGAGAGCTTATTAAATGTAAATATTTCATGAAACATTATCTTGATATATTTTTTATCGCACTCGGTAACATTTTTATTCATAGGTTTGGTTTGATGTTTTTTTCGTTGATATTTTTTATGGCTTTAGAAAGTTGATACAGGATCTTGACTATTCGTTAAAAAATGACCTCAAACCTTATCCAAAATGTAGTAACTGTCTCCTATGAATACATTGGTCACTTGAATAACTTTACTATAAAATAGTTTAAATATTTAAATAGAAATAAAAACAAAATTGCTAATTATTTTTAGAATGTATGCTTATCAAAATCAATATTGGCGATATGAAAAAAAATGTGGAGCATTAAATCTGCGCACAAAAGGATAAATTTAAGTCATAGGGTCGGTCAGGTAATTGTAGGGTTACCATGAACGTTGCTTAACTGCATTGGTTAGTTTTACAATAATCATTTAAACTACTTTTACATAGGCTTATTTGACTGATATTATAAGATATTATCTTTAATAATATTATTACAATACAATTAGTATTTTTCAAAGTAATTTTATTTTCATATTCATATTGTTTTCTTTATAATTTAGGTAGGCGGACAGGTTGATGAATCAAGTGATTGTAAGTGGTCACCAACACCCATAGACATTGGCGCCGTAAGTAATATTAACCACTCCTTATATCATCAATGCGCCAACAATCTGTGGAAACCTATGGGAACTATGACGTTACGTCTCTTGTGCCTGTAGTTATACTGGCTGACTCACCGTTCTAACGAAAACACAACAATACTACGTATTGCTGTTTGGCGGTAGAATATATGATGAGTGGATGGTACCTACCCGGACAGGTTTGCATAAGCGAAGGTTCAAACACTTCTTAATACTATTCTTATTAAATACTGCGGGTGCACTCACGTTATTTTTCTTTCTTATACCCATTATTAAACCATATCGATATATATTTTTATTTTTATTAAATCATGGTCTTAATAGTATGAGTATTGTGTCCACGAGCTGACCAGCAGATGTGCGAACGGCCGGCTGTTTGTATTCACTCAAAGCGCATGCGTCCCATGAACAAATATGGCCGCTGACATTATAACCAACTTGCTTTTTTTTAGAAAACTTATCAAAAATAAAATAAATAAAGCTTTATTTTATCTCAATAGTAAATTGCAATATTCGTATATGATATCAACAAATATTACAAGACACCTTATACAACATACAAGATATTTACACCTTAAAATAGATCCCTACATCTAGTTTTATTATTGCAAGGAAATATTATTTGTATAATTTTCAAATAGATGGAAAGGCAGTGTAGAGCGTTATTTAAATAAAAAATGTCAACCAAAAACTATTATATATTTACTACACTTTATTTATTTTTTAAATAATTTCATTATATAATTTAAATATCTAATTATAATTGTATTATGTATATTATTATGATTTTACTATATTTACATTACAGTAAAATCATGATATTATTTTTATCATTTTTACGTATTTACCAACCTCAATCTTGTCTGATCAAAGTCAAAGTGTAAGCTTATTTTATTTTAATTTCTTATGTCCGTAATCTTTGATGTTGAAATCGTTAACTTCATTAAAGTCTATTGATTAAAAAGCTTCTCAGTGAACCTCACAACATTTACACATTAATAATGAAAGCAGATTGGTGTTATATAATTCATAAAATTTTATAATTCCTTAGATTTTTTGATAAAGTAATCATTTTATGTACTCAATAAATTTAAGTAAAACAAATATATATATTATTTACTATATATAATTTGAGCCCACCCCCGTTCATGCGCGTCGACCCCTGGTCCACGCAAAACGTACCACGCAGTACTTCGGAAATCGTCACACGCACCGCGTCTCTATAATGTATATCATAAATTTATACAACTTACAACAATTAAAAAAAAAGAACAAATGTTTGAATCAATGATATTCCAATAAGAACAAAGAACGGATAATATAAAGCGGCTTGCGAGAGTCAAGTGTTTTACTGTAATTTTTTTTCGAATATGTTTTTGTTTATAAAAAACAAATCATATTAATGTTTTATAATAGTACAATAACTATGTGGTGATACGCTTGGGTAAAGATTATTGAAGAGGGGAGCATAACATTTACTACATGAAGGGTGAGTTTCGTTATGTGCTGTTTAGAATTGATAAATGTATTTACCTACTTTTTAAATTATCATTCATTTATAATTTTGAATACATTAAATTCCTTTCTTTCTTTATATGTATATTTTCCATTAATTAAGTAATAAATATTATTTATTGAAAAAAAAAACAAAATTTTTATTTCGCCCTTTTAACTTTATATGATTTAGGTAACTAATTTATTGTCTTACAATTTTAATAAAAAATAAAGAGGTATTTCAATGCTAGAGTGAAATATAATGATATTCCGTATTTGTCCTATTAAGTACAAAAAGCTAGTCAAAAGTTAAGAAAAGTGTATTTGAAAATACTAAACAAATAGGCCACGTAGTTATTTTGTTAGACATATAAAAAGTAAGAAATTAAGTAATAGGAAAAACCTGTAAGAATAACTTGTTCTTAATTTAGTTAAATATAGTAGAAATATATGGTGGGTAGCTTCATATTTAATATAATAATCCTATAAAATGCCAATTTAAAAGTATTTTTTTTATTTTATAAAATAGGTAGGTGGACGGATGTTGGCCACCTGATGGTAAGAGGTCACTAGCGCTCATATACATTGGCAACCTTGGGAACTAAGGAACCCTTCAAACCGGAACACAACAATACCAAGTACTGCTGTTTTGTAGTAGAATATCTGATGAGTGGGTGGTATCTACCTATATGAGCTTAACAAAGCCATACCACCAGTAAAGTAAAAGTTTGTAAGAGCCAACTTGAAGAGATGATCTACTTGATCTGAGTGGGATCTTTTAATGTTGACACCAAACAACAATATTTTTTTGTTGTTTAACCATTTAAATTATATGATACAGAAGATATAAGCTATATTTAATTATATATGCCTAGTATAACAGTAACAAACGATTTATCGACGATAATAACTTACGCTACAATTACACTTTGTTAGATGTTAAATTGTATCGTTATTGTTGATTTTTACTAAGATTGAATATTCTATAAGCGATCTCATAGCACAATCTAACTCTATCTCCTTGTTAGAATGTTCGCAAAATTTTCTAACAAGAATGATTGTAAAAAATAAAATACTATGCAATTTATGATATTCTAATTGTAAAAAAAAAACCTAATATATTGCTATTTTACAGAGTGCAGCGTGTGCGCAGCAGCGGCTGCAGCAGCGGCAGCAGCGGCATCGTGGAACACGCCACAAGATCCTGAACCAATAAAAACTTCGCCTCCTCTCGTGACGAATGGAATAGTTAATGGAGAAACATTGCGATATACTAAGAATGGTAAGTGACCTTTATATGTATAACCTAAGACTAAGACCTGTTATTTTTCTTTTAATGTGTTTTTTACGTATAATAAGCCAGAATGAATTTGGATATTTAAAAGCGCAACAATTATATTAATTTCTTTTTAATAAGATTGTAAGCTGACCATAAATTTTGATCTAAGCCACCCACTATTTTGTGTGGCTTAATGTTTTAAGAGGTAATGAACTATCAAAATCAAAGCTTTTGCTTGTTTACAATAACAAAATAACATATACGTATATCGCATCATTAGAATGTGAGCGAGTTAATAGTTAAAGATAAATTAAATGAATATGTGCCGTAAAACCGCAACTAGTACGAAATGTTGACTTCTACTCTACTGGGAAGAATCGGCAAGAAACTTTGTAGTTACTCCTTTTCATCAATCATATTTTACATGTTCAAATATATATCTTTTATGTTACTGTCTCTGTAAAAATAAGGTAAGGTTGTTTCTATATTCTTAAAATCTTTCTGAAAGAACTCCCTAGCTCTAAGATTACAAATAGCCCAAACAACTCTTTGTTAAAAAGACTTACCCAAAGTAGTATAACTTAAGCAATGAGATACTATTAAAATAACAATATTATAGTAATCGAACAGTATATTATTCTAATTTTCACGTGTTTTGCGGAGTTGAGTTTTCCTCTAATTAATGACTTCAGAATTCAAATGAAGCGTTAAATGTCACGTAATTAATAAAAATAATGTGCTAACAATTTTATTATACTGAAATGTCTATTGTATGTTGTACAATGGCTAAATCGGATAAAATATTTTTTTTTCCTTTTTCGGCGCTTAAAAGCAAATTGTTTGTTTTAATTCTAATACAATAAACTAATAATAGTTTATTGTTTACTAATATCGATATAAAAGGAATCAGCATTTTAAATCTAATCAATAATTATATTATTGTTAAAATCAATTTACAATTGGCTAAAGTATAGAGTAGTATATACACAACAAGGCAGTATAGTATTCCTTCGATATTCCATCCACAAAAGGCCACTTTTGGGCTATAATTTGTTCGATAAAAAAAGAATTACTGCAATCATTTAACAAACGTCAAAGATATTTAGAAATTTAAGCCGTATTATATATATGTACGGACACTAAATAAAAAATACAACAGTTTTCTATCCTCATTCTAACCTTAAGGGGTGCGGTTTTTTTCATTGTAACCACTCTCATCGGAAATACTAACAAATAAATTAAAAAAACATATATATTTCCTATTTCTAGTTTTTATCAATTTTGCGACATAAGGATTTTTTTTAATTATTTTTATTTGGTTCAATATATTTATTTTTAATATTATTGATTTAGTTTTAAAAATTGATTTCATTGACCTAATCGAGCTAATTAAACATTTTTTTTCTGTGAAAATGGTAGCGTTATGTTCTGTTCTGTTCTAACGTTCTTACGTTGACTCTGTCAAATAGGTACAAAAATAATATATTAGTTAATTAACCGATGAGTGCGATTTTGGTCAAAATATAACTTTTTTCATCATCTATTTTTTACTTAATTATAAATGTGCACTTCATTAAAATAAGTGAGATCAGTTAATAAGTTAATCAGTTAATAAGTTCTCTGGTCATAATTTTTAATAATTTTATCGTTCAAAAAATTACAGAATATTTAAATTTACTCTGTTATTATCTCATTAAAAATGATGAGCTATTATGAATTAGTTTGATTAAATTGACACATTTTGGATAATTTACATACATTTATTGTTGCTATTTATCAAACTATTATTATATTGAGAAAATGTCGAATAAAAGACAAAGTAAGTAGAAAAAGTTCCTGATGAACTGTTCTACAAACATAAAATACTATCTTATTTTAACTTAAAATACTCTTTTCGTGTTTTGATCTTCTTTTGCAATGACATATATGTAACCAATTATTAGATATGCATGAACTTATTAGATATGCAATTCATTAGATATATATATATATATATATATATATATATATATATATATATATATATATATATATATATGCCAGGAAGTCAGATGTAACCTCTATATAATACTTCAATTGTAATTTTGTTCTCCACCCGTTTCACGATTTAGGTACAAATGTTGGTTTGTTGATACATTACAGTTTTTGTAACTCAACGAAAAACCATGTTTGTGTATGATATGGCTAGCTTATATGACCGTAAGACGTGATCTCCTGGATTCAAATTTTAGGTCAGGGCAATAAAACCGTATTAAGTTTTCTCTAGGTTAGCAATCCAATCCGTTAAGAAACTGCCGAGTGATTATATTTCAGTCGTAAGGACGGTGATCCTGTGCCTGAACTCTATCTGGTCATGACGCAAAACATAGGTGCCCATTTCCCTTATACTCATGATTATGAGCGTGACCTGTGTTTTGCGAACTTGTGCAATATAAAATAAAAAGTATTGATAAATCGGTCATGAGGACATCATCATTATAACTATTGATTAATTTCTATTAAAATAAATATTTGTTTCATACTATAAATTGTTTTTACCTTCTTCTTTTTATTATTATAAATTATTCTAATTAAAAATATCCTCTTATTAATTTTTATGCTGATGTTATAATTATCTTACTTTACAAAAAAACTTTATCCTACACATATAAAGTATGAACTATGCGTATTGCATATATAGTAGACCAAGGGCTTCTTATATGTTTAATTACTAACTTTTTTGAGTCGTTCATGGGCGTTATATCTGCCTTAAGTGATCATTGAAGATTGAATTGCATCTTTGTATGGATTTATCATTCAAATTGTAACAGTGTTATTTTATTAATTTTTCTTAACTTACTTTACTTTAAATTTATTGTACACCATATATATGAATATATATATTTATAAGATAAGTTAAGAGAAAAAAAAATACAAAACATGGACACAGCCTAAATATAAGTAGCATACAATTTTGGCGACCTTATCGCTATATAGCGATCTCTTCCAGGCAACCAACGGTGTAAGGAATTACTCATAGGATATAAGGTAGGTGGTGTTGTAATAATAAATAAAATAAAATAACGTTAATATATAACTGAAACAAACGAATAAATAAATGTATAGAACACGTTTTTTGTAGTTAACCTCGTTGTCAATCCTTTTAGATATTCACCCCTTATGTAAGCGAGCAACGAATTTCGGAATCTAACTATTTTTAGTCTTATTAAAGACCATACTTTTGGTTAAAATTTAGAATTTGTTCATCTATTAATAAACTTTGTAATAAACATAATTAGGTAGGTAGGTTATATACTGAATCAGAAGCGTCAGCGACATATAGCGAATTAATAACGACTTGCGAAATCAATTAAGGTTTTCTATCGTTTTGATATATACTCTACATTACTTTTGATATATATTGCTTATTTAAATATTTATTATGATTACATGTATAACTACTAATACTTATTTTTATAAGTAGCGTTATGGTAATATCCAATTTCTATCCAAATTAATATTTTCGCAACTTAACGTTTAGTACCCAGTATTAAACGTGCAAGATTTGTGATCTCTTCTCCGTTGGTTATTTAATTTTTTGCATACATGTATTTAATTTCAAGCTTCTAAATCGACAATTTTTACAATGATATAGTACCACCCCTTTTTCAATTGGGGTGCCGCCCTATCTTATTAGAACGGAGGGTGAATAGCATTATTAGGTTTCAGGGCTCTACTTACATGTTATTGAGTCGCATGTTATAGAGTATAGATGGCGTTAGTAATATCGACTGTGCTGCCATCTCTATATTAACTTAAGTAGCTCGCTGGCAGCGATAGTAACATGTATGTAGTTCATGAAACTTTAGAAGTGACAAAGATGTCGCATCTTGCTAAATTTACCGTAAAAATGTATCTTTTGTGTCGTATAATTTATATTCAATCATTAAAACATATTATACTACGAAATATTGTTTTAAATAATTTGTTTGTTATCTAGTTATAGGTTAAAGTGTATTTTACTATCGTCATCTATACAGTTTATTAGTTCTAGTTTAACATGGGGTCGCTGTGAGTCAACCCTAATACTTTTTCTTAGTATTTGAAAATGACTCATTAATTATTTATTATTCGGGTTATGACCAATGTTCCTTACGTCAACATAATTCATAGCAATTTTGTATAAATTCTTATTAGTCAAAACCGGAAGGTAATCACATAATTATATATTCATATATTATTAAAGAAGATTTTCCTATTCTTTTTATATTTGAAAAATATGGAAAAAGAAAGATCTAAAGTCATAAAAAACATTTTTTAATCCGGTTTTTTATATAATATACTTATTATTATGATCATTGTAAACATTATATTGGAAGACAGTACTTTCAATTTAATACAGAGTATGCACATATTACAAAATAGTATCGCTAACTAGCACCGAAGTTAACAGGGGTGAAAAGATAGAAAGTAAAGGCGACAATCAGTTGGGTTTTATTATTTTCAAAACTTGTCTTTCTTGTGTATATTCTATTGTCGCACAATTTTGGTGCATAATCATGGATTAGATCGTCTACAATGGGTCGAATGGGCAAGTCGTCAGAATTTGACAAGTCAGTGAAGGGGACTTCCTCGACCGTTTAGGGTTGAAAAACCTACTTTTTATTTTGCATATGCTTAGTGCTGAAAATTTGCCATAACGTTTGTTAAATGTTAGCCACGTGTAAATATTATATAGTATAAATACTTTACCTAATATAAATCAAATAAAAATATTATAATAATTTGCTACGTATGTACTAAAACCATGTAGTAAATTTAATCGGTAAAGGTTCGTTGTAGTTCTATCTAAAATATAAAGCAGGTTTTGCAAATAACAAAAATAATTAAGTTTTTAGTTATATTCATTAACAAAATATAAAATAAATAAATAGCTAATTATATTTTTTAAACCTGCATCAAGTCTGTTAATGGTTTATGTTAATGACGTTTCCGAAGAGCGTCAATTATGATGAAATATTCAATAATGAAATTCAGACTTGTGCAACATAGAGCTATCTCGATTGATGTACGTTATAAAGTTCCACTTCAAATCGCATTCCAGAAGATTATTTAACAAGAATCACGTTTATTTATATGAATTCTTTAAATTTCATTCATATTTCCAGTAGATGATGAAATATGTTGATTTTATAAATCTTATGATAGCGCCAATGTATTTTTAGTAAAACATTATACAAAACAATAAAAGTATAATCATATTAAATAGTAAACTTTTGACATAAAGAAGTATAAAATAAAAGGGTAATATGACTATAAACGATTTGTATGGTAATTGTTTGGTAATGAGATTTAAGAGGTTAATTTGACTTATGATTAATTAGAATAAAGTTATTCTAATTTAAGGGAATACAAAAATATTCAAAGTATTTTATTTCTATATGTTATCTACAAAAGCCCGTTAAATGACTACACCTCATCGACAAGTGAAATATCTTGGATTGGGGTAAAGCAGCCGGCGCTTTCGGGCGGCGCACACGTTCCGTTAGCTTCTCTATTTTAAAAACTACTTGCTTGGCTATATCCGGGAAGGGACGGACCACATCACCGCGCGTCGTCGACTCCTCACCACTGCTACTCATTTTCGATGCAGTCGACCTGCGTACGCGTTGTTGGTCGCTTCGCGCGCACGCGCGTCCTATCTCATGCACTCTACGAATTTTGATAGTTGATAACTAAATTTTATATCAAAAAATTATAAGCGTTTAATAAACTGTAACTAAAAGTGTATTTCGTGCACGCGGAGGATGGATGGTACGCAGAGGTGATATTAGTGGTGCAAGTTGAGATAATTCAGTTAACATGAGCGGGAGGGAAGACGGAAATGCAGTTCCGTCTTTAAGTAAGTATACACAAAAACAACATTATATATATATGTAATTTATGTTTACAAATTTAATTTTTGTAACATATTTTAAATGTTTCTGTTTCCTCTATTTGTGTGTTTGTAAGTTGTTTATAAAGAACCTATTACCTCTAAAGCTATTCTATGTATTGGAACTTGTGGCCTTATCGAGCGGATGTGTGACTTGTAGGGCCTGGGAAGCCAATCATAGAAATTGTTTACAACATCATTGAAATTATTTGAATTGAGGTTAATGGTCTCGTTCATTGATGTCGCACATATGCGTACCATGTTTACTTCGAAACATCTACAACAACAAAAACATTTATCTAATTATTTTTTTGTGATTACGATAGTTTAGCTATAAATTTTATATTTGATAAATATAATTTTATATATTAAATCAATAATAACGATAACTTTAAAATATATTAATAGGTGATACGAAATGTATATTTTTAATTTACGCGTAGTTTTGTTGCCTCGTAAATATTGTTGCGTAGATACAGTTATCTTAAAATAAACATCGTACTATTTTACTAAAACAGAATTGGGAACGTATTATCAAACACGGTACGCATCATGCCGTAAATTGTTTACTATACTCGTACCGACCATAGAATTTCGTTTAAGTTACTCACGGGCGTAGGACATGTGCGTTATATTCAGATTTGAGCTTTAAAATGGTTATAACAAAGATTATTTTTCAGTAACGTTTAACATTTCTTTAATTTGTGGGATATACGAAGTCGGTGTGCGTTTTTGAGCGACTGCATTTTCGGAGGATTGTAATCGCCATTCCCCACCATTCTTCTACTACGTGTTTTTGTATTTGACATACCAAACAAGTAGTGAAGATCATACCTATCGATAATTTTTTTATGAATACATTTCTTATAGAATTATATTATTTGGAAATTTCTATTACATAAAAGAATAAGAAATATGATTGAATTTCAATGAGTACCTGTAACACTTTATTCACTAACAACACCAGTAGTTGTAGTAAATAAATGTAAGTCATGAGCGCGTTATTTCCAAAAGGAATTGTTATTCATGAAGTGACATAAGAAATACCTATTTGGAATTTTTAGAAAGTCGATGTTAAGTAACGCTACGTCCCTACACCAGGGTACGAGCCCGTAACCAGTCAATTAAGTCTGAATGGTGGTACATTTAACCATCTCTTTCACTCCTAGGTAAAGATCCCGAACGCAAGCGCCACTTGACGATGATTCATGTTTAAATTCCATACCTGCGATTGATAATAGCAAAAAAGCAGTGAATGGCACAATATTCTTAAAATCTACTTACGGAGCGCAGTTTTTTCGGTGCGTTAACGCTGCTACTTTTACATTACTTTGCTTCGACAAATTGAAATTTACGTTTATTCATAAGCTTGAGTTTCAATAATATTGGAATGCATAAAAAATATTTAATAAGTAATTTATTAAATGACTATAACAAGATATAACGGAAAACTGAACTATGTGCATTTCTATTTAAATAAATTCTTATTCAATTCATGTCAATCGAGACCGCTACGACTCGTTTTCGTTTATACTTTAAGTTATTTAAAATACTTGGCGTAATGCTTTATTTGATCCGTGCCGCCCCAATGTGTAGTTATAACTTGTAGTAAAATATTTGTGACCGGAAATAAATATACAATTGGAGCCATCGTAAATTGTTTAACTTTTTATAGAAACTTAACTTTTATATTGCTTTTTAGTTCAAAATTCTTAGATTTAACTGTTTTAAATCATTTTAATTGATTTATTGTTAGGTGTTTGAATGCCAAATTGACGACACACCCATAATAAGATAAAATGTATTAATTGAAATGTCACCTACCTGTCATTTACTTACATTGTTTTATTTTTTCTAACATCTATTATGCTGATAGGTTAAATTAAATTAAGAACAATATAACAATATATATATAATATAACGTTTCATATATCTATTTCTTTAATTTTTGTCTATTTTTATGTATAACTATCAACTAATTTGATATGTAATTTTATTATATCAATGACTTTTTAAAATACATTTTTTACATATTTTTTTATAAAAAGATATATATTGTAACAAATTTGTGGAACACTAATGCTTAAAGCGATCAAAAACATTTTTCATAAAATACGATTTTAAAACCAATGATTTTTTAATACACTTTAATACTTGAAATTCTTATACATACGTATCTTGTCAAAAGTTGGTGATGTAGCTATATTATAAAATACCGCTTTTGTTTAAATATATATAAGTAACAAAAGCTATAAATATTTAATTCTTGTAAAAATATTTAGGTTCCCCTTCCTGCTTTAAAATAAGTCAGCTTAATTTAACCCGAGTTTCGAAATACTCTTAGGTTAATCTGTAGGAACTAACAATAAACAAGGAATGTCAAGATATCTCCCTCGTGTTACGTAGATGTACTTGAGTGAATTTCCAAATATTTAAAGGCTATTTTTATGCCTAAAAGTGTATGTCTTTTATAAATAATAAATAACTACAACCGCAGTGATTTTCTAAGAACTAGTAACTACCTTTGTATATGAATTTCGTGAACATACTATTTAATGGAAGTGTACATATTGCGTCGTTAAAGATTAGTTTCTATTTCATATAGTCATTTCCTTTATGCTCTATTTTCTAGTTTCTATGACGCTTAACGAAGACAATTTATACATTTCTATGAACAACTTGATAAATCAAATAAGCCGAAGAATGCTGGCGTTAAATAGTCTGAAAATGAAACTAGTGAATATTTTATGTACAAATATTTGAGGGCACAGTCTAATGGAATGCAATCAAAAGTTAAGCAGGCGTATAAGTTTGAAATTCCTAAGTGTATGTTTTAGTGGTAGGGCGTAGATGCGGGCAGTGCGGCGCGGGCGCGCGGTGTCGGGCGTCGACTCACGCGCGCCACGCTGAGTAAACATAACAGATACACGACTCGGATGCGGCCGCGCTACTACCGCTTGCACTTGTCCTATATTCACAATAAATGGAATATAATAACACGATCCCTTGTTACATGCTTATACATTCAATTTCAGATGTTATAACTTAACATAACGATGTACTAAAAATAATAGGGCAATAGATATTTAAAAATTATTTTCAGACCTACGTTAAAGACGTTAGCAGGGTATAATGATAAAACTCAACTCTACATTTTAACACGTTTGATTTTTGAAATTTAAGCACGCATATATTATATATGAAATGTCTATAACTTATCCTTATATATAATTTTATAATGTACGCCTATTACATCCATACAATTACGAGGTAATAATAAAAGGGCATGAATGTACACGTAGTACCTTTATTATACATTTTAATCGAGACAGACCAACAATCACTTGAGGAAGTACGTCAATCCCTTTTGTACGAATATACCACTTCCCTTTATTTCGGAATGTTTTGAACAAATATTACTTCTATAAGTCCATTACACTAATACTATAGTAGCGAGTGAATGTGTTTGTGCATACATCTCATTCAAACTAAAACTAAAAAAAGATAAAAACTTTCTTCAATGAGTTCTTGAACGGTACCGTGACACTTAAAATAGACCGGATTTGGATTGATAAAACTTTTTCGGCGGTAAAGTATTTTTTAATTAAAATACTGTGGCATACCTTTTACTTTTGATTGTAACAATGTTGTTCAACTTGTTACGTTTTAATTTTTTTGTTTATAAAGAGAGACATTCAAAAAGTTTTTTTTTATGTAAAAGTACGAAAATAAGTATTTACCGTTTTACTTCAATATGATTAATTAGTATAATTTTTTCAGTGATATGTATTTTAAAAGATTATAGATATGTATATTAATTATGTAATACACATGTGCATATTCATTTTCACTTTATACATATTTATATTTAACGCATGTAAACATACACATGACGAAATAGTAAAACTCAAAACGAACATTTACGTTTCCTCATTAATACAGTATAGGGCATAATAAATATTGAGTGTCTACTTGTGTGCGGTTGATTCTTGACGACAAGGCATCGGGGGGCGAGGCACGGCAAGGTGCAGTGTTACGGCAATGAATGAAGAGGTACCAGAAACGCAACCTAAATACCACACATTCTTCGAGTCCCCACCGTCGTCGCCACGTGTGTTGCCGCTTTTACCTACCGCCGCTACAGCCCGAAATAATATGCTTAGCTTACTCGTTCGTACCAGCACACAGATACATTCGAATTAGCGAACAGAAAAATAAACTAATGAAACAAATGATTTATATTTAAACTACAATGAATACGAGTTACTTCCAATTGACATCTCATTGTTTCCTTTTGTCTAAAATAGGT
The DNA here is from genome assembly GCA_905147175.2 of Nymphalis urticae. Lineage (NCBI taxonomy): Eukaryota > Metazoa > Arthropoda > Insecta > Lepidoptera > Nymphalidae > Nymphalis > Nymphalis urticae. Next base: position 7,004,535 of record LR989987.1, on the reverse strand, counting down.
TTTTTATCGGTAATGTACCAGTTTAATTACTTTCACGATTACTTAAAATAATTTAATGTTTCATGGTTTTTATTTGTTTCAATTTTGAGTCAATAGTGTAAGTGTGTGTATTTGTTATCATTTTAAATAAAATTAAAATTAGTCATCAATAGTACCCATTTCCGGAAGTTGTCACATTTTTAAAATAGTAAGTTTTACTGACGCATTTGGCGGAAATATTTTTGTTAGTTGTCATTCGGAGGTCATTCAATCAGTTCAAAATGTTTTATGTTATATTTCAGTTTTATTTGAAATGACATTTTTCTATTTGTGGGGTATTTAATTAAAGTGCGCATCAGTATTATTAATCCCTCTAAAATAAGGTCTTCAACCTTAACAGCTATAGTGATATCTACACATAAAAAGAAGAGCTCATTCTTTCATTCGGTTCCCACGTTATTTTTTGTGAAGAAGCCGATAAGGGGAATAGTATACCCTTTCTTAGTCCTGTAAACGATCGTGGGCCCTTATTTATTGCTAATAGATTTCCGAACGGTGAAATGTCTAAATATGTATGCATTTAAAAGAGGGGACGATCCACTTAATGCAATCACACAACTAGTCAAATGTGTTTCGTTTTGAAATTCAATTACAACTTTCTCTAAGTTCCTTCAGGTGGCTCTAACTAATTAATGTTTTGAAATGTAGATAAGGTCAACGATAAACATAGAAATGCAATCGTTTTAGTCATTATAATTATATGTATAGTAGTACTAAATAAGACTGTCCTACATTAATAATCGTACTAATTAATAGAATATTAAAAGTAATAAAAGTTGGAATATATTCTAATATTAAGATAACATACAAATTAATTTGATTATATTTTATTGAGCCCTACGTAGGGGTAACGTAATCATTATTAATTAGTATAATTTGTAACTTGCGTAAAATTTTGTTTTCTTTTTTCTTTTAAATAATTCTTCATAATAGATAACAGCCTTAACAGATATAACAGTATACGTAAGCAATAGCTTTAAAATCTTAAAACTATGTATGTTTTAAGATTTAACTAGCATATCAATTATGTTGCACTTATTATAAGCACGATTATGAGCACGGAAAAAATATCATTAATTTAAAAAAATATATATTTTATTGAACGATGAAATAACTTTTGTATCTGTCTATTCATGTTTACTTGCCACCCTTTACCACAGTAATTAAAGTCTATGTTGTAAGATATTGGGGATTGGAAATTGGCAGAATGTTAAAAGTTTTTGTTCCAGCATATTTAAGGCATAATATGGATAATTTTATAATTTTGTACAAATACATTTCGCTAAGAAGGTAGTTAAAACATAGATTTTTAATTAAATAAATATATCAATTTATAAACAACTGCAAATGCACTAAATTTATATAAGTCACAAAACTAACTGAAGGCAGTGTCTATGCATTTTTTCTTTCTTTGGTATGTCCAAAGAATATACTACTTTGTGTTACTGAGCAATATATTCAACTTCATTTATTAATAACGTATACATTTATAATAACGAATATAATTACAGTGAAGCACCTACAAATTATGTTATTGAATAATAACGACGATGGTTTGCGAGTCGCGGGCTAGTTTAAAGGGCTTGGCACCGACTTCAAACAGTTTATTAGTATACATATAAAACCATAGAGTAATTTTTTAAGTCTTCGAGACGACTTCATTAATATAAAAATAAAACTACCTTTTTTTCGAAAAGAGAATGTGGACTAAGGAAGTTGATTTGTCCGTAACATAATCAAAATATAATATTATTATAGCAATTTATGTCAGTTTTTTTTTTATTTACTCAATTTCGTTTTTTTAAGTTGACAAAAGTACTTACAGATTTTTTAATAAATACTGACCTATGGATATGTGTCAAATAGGATTAGTATAATTTAAAACGAGCAACAGTAACCAAATATGCGATTCGATTTACCGTCGAGCTCTTAGGGTTTTTTTTTATAAACATCGTGTAATATATGTTAGAAAATTCTAGCATAACTTGCGTGGAAATCTTAATATTTATTTACAACCTTAAAAATTAATATTTTATAAATTCTGATAAGGAATAATACTCCGTGTCAAATAATTTGACCTGCAGTTATCAAGAAGTGGGCGAACGTCAGTTTGTATGTAAGTGCGCGTTAATGAAAGCTGCATTTTTATGTCACTGAGAAACTATTGAACTTATTTCAATGATAAAAAATAAATAATTTTGCTGAAATTTCTATAAATATAACGCAGTTTAAATCATCGAAATCGAAATTTACGTTATTGAGAAATTAAATAAAATTTATAATAAAAAAACTTGCATTGATGCCGTCTAATAGAGTCGAAATGAGAAAAAAAGTTAAGAAGTAAGAATATTCATTTAAATAAAAGCACCTTTTATATGCGAATCAATTGAATAATCAACTCAAATATATTGAATAAATGTAAATATTAGTTAGTACCATTATTCGTTTTTACATTTGCCACTAGATAAGTTTTAAGTATTAAGTTTTACGCTTAATTACTTTTCATAGAACTTAAAGTTTATTTTCTTTTTAAAAACCTCATTAATTTAATATATTTGTATTACAAAAAATATTTGAAACAATGGTGTTTGGTGTAAATATTGAGCCTTCGTCATAATTTTTTTTGTAAATATGAACTATATATTTTTTGTTTTTACAGGTGCCGGGAGCGTGAGCGGCAGCGAAGTGGCAGCCGTGACAGGCGTGACGCGGCGAGGTCGTTGCAAATGGTTCAATGTTTCTAAGGGCTGGGGGTTCATCACACCCGATGATGGCGGTCAGGATGTCTTCGTTCATCAGGTGATTATTAACGGTGATTAACAGATGATGTACGACGGAGGCTTGAGCATATATAATATAGAATGACATCTGCATATAATTGTAGGTATGTGAACACATCTCATATTTTTAAATTTAGATTTATTGTATGGTATACTATGAAATGTCACACATTAATAAAATTTGAAGCATAGTATTGCACAACTGTCTCATCGACAAGTTTCTTGGTATTTGGTAAAAAAATTATCCATTGAGAAAACACGCTACGTATCTAGCGGTCGGGCCGATAGCGTGCTTGTTTGTTTATTCGGCTTATCAAGTCCGGATGTTTTTTCTATACATTTATGCCACCAAATTTGTACTTCGGCCCACTGTAACAACGCTAGCGGTAAAAATAATATTAGGTCAAGACTACGTGTGTTGTAATAAAGTAGACTATTTTCTGGTAATATCTTGTAATTTTAATCATTATAATAACGATATTCTTTGTAATTTAATTATTATAATTTATGTAATTATTTTAAAATGTTATAATAAAACTAAAATTGAATTTATCACTTTCTAAAGCTGGCTTAATGTATTAGAAAGATGAAGTTGAGGAAAATAGCAATAATAGTCCTATAAAATTAGTTAGGTTGGTATTATACGAAATAAACAAAAAATATATATTAGAAACACTCATATATTAAAAGAGAACGACATTTATATATATAACTACCACATCTTAATACGACAAAGCAACTTATAACATTTCTCTTTATGTTGGGAAAATATCCAATATTGCATCTTGTCTAAACTAAATTGCCAATTACCTTGCTCGCGTGCTACATCAACTTTGTATACTCAAAGGAGGTAAACGGATAGTTCCTATTTATATATCATTGAAAATTATATCCAAATACATTTAGTTTAAGTTAATATACATCTCTTATTATACTAATTAAATTTGATAATCGACTTATATGATTTTTAAAAGTGATTTTGAACGATTATTGTCTAGGAATGTTCAGTAGAAATTATTATAGGCTGATTGAAGAACATTACATACTCAATTGTTTTAAAATATTAATATCTTATTTAAAGTGATTTCATAAATTAAATACTTACTTCTAGTAAGAGATTATATTTTTGTAAAACCTACATTCTACAGTTTTAAGTAAACACGTATTTATATAAATCTATTAATCAGGCCGATCACTATTAAAAATGCAAAAATATAAATAAAATAAAAGCATGTTATTGTCTTTCTGGGCTAGTGTGGGGACGGTTTGGAGCTTATTCCATCCGGGTTGGTTGGGATACACATGTGGCCGAATTTCATCCGACACAGTTTTCCCCACGATTACTGCCAAATTAAGTATACTGGAGAATTAGCTGTACAAATAGTTAGTAAAAGAATACTACTGCCAATAGGCTATAATTGTACATATTCACTTTAAAAAATTATATCTCGGAGTAACAAGTTTTCGATTTATCATCATTGTAGAATGTTATACCTATATTTCAGACGTAAATAATGTTGTTGTTAATATACAAGTAAAGCAACTAAACAACAAGTCAACCTAATTAAAGAGGCGACTTTCGAAGGGTAACTTAAATTTATTCACTTATATCATTATCGAGCGTAATCTAAACTAAAAATTAAATCAATCCGGTTAATGTTGGAAACCAAACTGGCTATCGATGGTATGAAGTTGGGTCGTGAGAACGACACATTGATGTTAAGCAGTTTGCACGATTGGCAGAAAAATACGGTGTCTTTGCACAGTATGTTATATGCCGCGATGTTGTCTGCGATTATACAATTATTGGATTTAATTTTTGATTTACACATTAATATATCCGTAAATCAGTCTCGAATACCAAGTTTCATAAATCCCACATAGCTGTTTCGGTGTATTAAAATGTTTGACTGTAACGTCATAATTATATTGTGTAAGTTTTGAGGTTGAGTATCATTCAAAGCAAACGAATGGGAATTTTCCTATCGAATCCAAACTAATCCCCAATGAAAATATGGCACTAAAATTAATAATATTGTGGGTACTAATTAATTTCTTCGTAAATCGTTTCATAGTTTGATAAGAGTAGGTAAGTATAATATTCGCGTGCCGACTACGTTACAAAGTTTCTGCGGAATCGTATGAATGATACGCGAACGTATGGAATACGCACAAAAAACAAGCATTAATACTCCTATATAAGACCAATAATTACAGGTACAAGATATATAACAAGTCTCGTTTCCAGGGTTGGTAGCGCATTGGCAATGTAAGGATATTTAACATAAAAAATAAAAATAAAGCAGATTTTACTCGTGGTAGGACTATGTGCAAGCTCGTCTGGGTAGGTTATAGGTAGTACTTTGTATTGTTGTGTTCCAGGAGGGTGAATGAGTCAGTGTAATTACAGGCACAAGGAACATAGCATCTTAGTTTCCACGATTGGTGGCACATTGGCGATCTAAGCGATGGTTAACATTTCTTTCAATGCCAATATCTATGGACGATGGTGACCACCTACCATCAGGTGACCCATCTGCTCGTCCGCCCTCCTATTCTATAAAAAAAATAATAGTCATAATAAATATTCCTTTATAAGTTAACTCCGTTCCAATTATATTATATAATTTAAATATTTTTTTTATATTAACATCGAAAATGAGAATTGAAAATTAATAGTATATCTGAATATACATATGTTTGTATATTATATACAAATATCATAACTTGAATTATTGATTGATTATGTATAAAAGGAGTTGACGATGCGATATTTTCACTATTATGTCAAATGTTTTGTTTTCCGAGATAAATATAGAAATATATTTTAATCCAGGTATATGCTATCATCAGACTAAGATTTATTATTTCGTAAGTATTAATTTCTGATGTACGACCTACGTAAAGACCGACATCATTTTGTGATTCATACGTATTGTTAATTATGCTGAAATGCCGTTTATATTAATGAATACGAAATCGACTTTAAACAATTTTTACTTAACTTATATTACTGAGAACATTTTAATTTTTAAAAACTTATAGACGATATATTTTTTTTGGAACGTTAGATTATGATTTCTAAAAATAAGAAAAATAGTAAATAATAATAAAATGCAGTCAAGCTTTTTTATAATAAGACGTAACAAAAGAAAATGAGATACTATAATCGTATCGTCAAATTAATAAAAAAAGTTTTTGGTTTTAAAAAATACAATTCTGTATGGTATTTTTAGAAAAAAGACTTATATAATCTGCATTTATATATTGTTTTTTTTTTCTCTGAATACCACTTCTTTCTACCAAATATTTTGCAAACACTACTAATGTCTTCTCATGAAGCTCTAACTAATCGTAATCAACTGAATTGTATATATGTCTTTAACTTACATACACGAGAAATTTATAACATTATTGTACGTGAAAAAAAAAGTTGAGTTAAGCATAATTCGTATTATGACATTATTGTATATTCAAAATATCTACCTGTCACAGTTAATTTATTTTATCAATAATATCAAATGCGTTTTTTTCAGAGCGTCATCCAGATGCCAGGCTTTAGATCATTGGGAGATGAAGAACTAGTGGAGTTCGAATGCAAAGAGTCGGACAAGGGGCTGGAAGCAACGCGTGTCTCTGGGCCATCCGCCGTCGACTGTCAAGGTTCACATCGGCGTCCGCTGTCGAAAAAACGATTCAGAAAGATACGGTAAAAATACTATTAAGCCAAAATGTGTCAAATAATATTTGGCAATTTAAAATGTTTATCATATTCTGGAATAATTTACAAGGACTTGCATTACAATAATTACAAAGAGATTCTAATTATTACAATTTATTTTAGTTGCTACAACTGTGGTGAATTCGCAAATCACATAGCCGCCAAGTGTAGCATGGGCCCACAACCAAAGAGATGCCACAATTGCAAGAGTGAGGATCACCTCATAGCGGACTGTCCTGTAAAGGTACTACTTGTTTATATTTAATTTAATGATAAATTCACTGCAAATAAATAAGCATCTAAAATAGCTACTACAAGATAAATACATTATAAAACAATTGCTTACAAAAAGCATTTAAGTATATTCAATGTCTTATTACTTTCGATATAAGTTATGACATCATATTTTAAAAATATATTTTTTAAATTAAAGGTGGAGAAAAGAAAGGATGATTCGCAATCGAAGAATTCAAGCAGTTCCCAAGAAAGCCCGCAGGGTAGCCCTCAGCAGCCGTAACAATACATTATAATTCGTCGTTCATGTTTGATTTAAATTTTTAAATTTTATTCAATTCCTTACATTCTGGTGGCATTTAATATTTTATATATAATGTAGGACGAACAGCGGAACAGATGACGAAAATCGACGTGAATAGCGTTTGTATACTTAATTTTAATAACTATCTACCTCATTTTTACAAAGATTCAATATACATTTAAAAGTAGAAGACTGATCAGTACAAATCTATTTTACTCTAAGATTTTATGATTTAAGATTAAGTTTGCAAAATGTAACGTAGTACAAATTTTATGTGTTCGAGTGTTCGATACCTTTAATATTACATAATATTGTATACCCAAAGTTGTGTGTGTTTGTATGATTATTATTAATTTTGTTACTATATTCTATTACAATCGATTTTAAGTAATAATTTAGTTTAAAGCTACTTTTAATGAGACCTAATCACGGTTATGGTTAATATGCAAAAATGATTTCGATTTAAATTTAGCTGCAAGTAGCTTTTACTAGTTTGAGGATCCAGCTATTAGACTAGTAAAACTCTGATCAAAGTTAGATTAACTAATTTGACTTAATCTGAATGGTCACTGGTCGATGGTAGCCGATAGCGCAAAAGCGATCAATGAGCGTACAGTATTTAGTTACATAAGTAAATCTGATTGCTAATAACGTCAGAAATTGGCGGTTAGTGAATAAAATGCAGTTTTTATCATTACCGATGTCACGCTCATAATAAAATCTCTTTTTACGGATTTAAGTTTAATTTTATAATGAGCTATGAGAATTTTTGCTTGTTGTTTTAACATGAAGTTTTATCATCCATTGGAGTTCATATGTTCTTAAGAAAATTATGTAATTTATTGAAATGTAATATTTGACTAGAATGTATACCATACTTATTTACATCAGAGTAAATTTTGGGATTACCGGTTATTTTTATAAAAAACAGGCACTCGTTTACTTCTTAAATTTTGATATTTGAGAGCCCTAATTGGTGAAAACGTTCGATGCTGTTTCCTTAGAGAGACAGACATAAGTGTGTATAGTTTCAAGTTCAAGCCAAATTAATTCGACGCCTCATAAATACTTTATTAAATCTTTATCTAATATGATACAATAGTATTCTTTATTATAAAAATAGATTAATATAGGAAAGATAGTACGGGTACAACAAATTACAATTTAAGCTCTTAAACGCTTTCCTTGAAGTGCTAGTGTAATGCAAAATGTTTAATGAAAATTAAAGTACCAATTTAAAAACTGCAAAATGTCATAATTATGTTGCTGTAATATTTCTATTGATAAATATGCATTATATTAGACTTAGAAGTTATGTTATTATATCAGCTATCATTGAAACAGCAGAATGGAAAATATATACATATATATCATTTTCCAAAATCAGATTTTGTTTGAGTTTGAGTATGCTCTTATAAGCACTTTTGAATCGTAATGTTGTAACATTTCATTGAGCCACCGGCTTGGAATGTAACAAATTCGATAACTACTAAGTAACTAAGTTAATCTTTTTCTCAGTGAAATACAATATTTATTTTCATTAATAAAATTAGGAAATTTCTTAAATACTGCTGATCATTTTATACATTACAATTTGAACTAACAGTAGCGATAGGTTTTATTTGTGTGAAACAAATGTATCTATGTACTTCTTTTCCGTTCGTCGAGGTTATGGAATCATAATTTTCTGCTTAAGAAATAGATAAATAATTAAAATTTATATTTAATTCGTTTGATATAACTATCATAAACATGAGAAGAACTTCATGTTGAAATAGTGTAAGTATCTATACTCTATCTAGGGTTGAAGTCTAAGTAGTGAAGGGAATGTTTCAAAGGGTTAGGAGTACTAAGAGTGGAGGAGTAAGAGTGTTCATTGCAACCGATATTATTATTTACCGTTGTTTTTCATTTGTCTAAGTTATATTCAGCTTAAGAAATATTATAATCAAAATACCCATTAAAGAAACGTGAATATTATAGAGCTACAGATAACCAAACGAAACAAACTTTTTATATAAAGATATTTAAAGGTCAATAAAGTGCAACTCAATGTGCCAAAGTGGATTGAATGCTTTTGCAATATTTTATAATGTTTAGATTATAATTATTTACGTCAATTTATTATAGAATTGATTGTTTTTAGCTATGGTGCCAGCGATAAAATAGTTATAATTTACTGAAAAGTTATTTAACAAAATTAACAATTTCTGCTTAAACATTTTTTCTACAATCTATATTCGGTTAAAATTATTAATGTTTTTAACAATGCCAATAAAAACAAAAACCCATCGATTTTCTTTATAAATAGGTTAAGTATACTAAGTGACGTTTAATAAAACACAAATGTCGGAAAAAATATTGATAAAAAATTATTTCAACATTAGCCTTTAGTTTTTGACTAGTTTTAATTTTCGAAAATACAAAAACAGTTACTAAAATATCAAAGAATTATATACATATACATTTTGGTGAATTGCCCACATCGTTCATTACATTTAGAATTAACTTATATTATATTAATGACCTGTAAAATGGTTGTCTTAAACGTACCTCGTACATTGTTTGCTTTTTAAACATAGATTTAATTTGTTCAATCATAACATTTATAAAAAAATAACTTTTAAACAGATATTTATGCATAACATATTTGTAATATTTATGGATATTTTAAATGTGTTCTACAAAAATAAGGTGAGGCGCATTTGACGGGTAAGAATGTTTCAAACAGTAAGCAATACTTTGAAGAGAAATCTAAAATTAGGTATTACAAATACGGGTTTCTAATTTTAATATATAGGCATAATGTAGTTATTTATAAGATTTTAAAGACTATTTGAAATCATCTACCTCATAATTTAATAAAATTTAGAGTCTATTGATAAGTTAATATTAAACGTATACAAAGTCTAGTTATTATTGTCATTCTATCTTTGAATGCTAAATGATTAAAGGTTTTGTCTGTCTTATGTTTAGAGTTTAAATTTTGTTTTCTTTTTATTTTTCAAAGAAAAATAAATTATAAAATGTAATTGGTCTTTTATTTCCTGAAACTTGTGTTATTGATTATCACCACCAATTTGAACTGTCTCTATAATTATAAATACTTTACATTCCTAGAAAGAAATAATTTTCGTCAAACAAGCAAAAGCAAAGCCAGGCCAAGCAGCAGGCTTTTGATGATGTGTGAAATGGGCCTAAATGTATTGTGTGTGTCCTGTTTATATGTTTGTCTATGTAAAAAATCGTAATGTTTAAATGTTGTGGTGTCCTTCGTTATTTGTCATCATTCTAGTATGTAATATAAGGGTCGCAAAGAGACAAATAGGCTTACCTGGCAAGTAGGAGTTCACCCCGTTTTAGAGGTTTATAAAAACAATCCAATCCTCTGTTCTCTTCCAGCTTAATATCTGAAAGTTTCCGCACTGCGAGACCGGTACGTTATTTGAAAGTTTGAGTTAACCGATGGTCATCGATGGTGATTTCTTTGCTAGACAATCTTAAGTATACAGTACCGAAAGACTTGCTATTCTGCATAACCTCACAAATAAGAAAAATATAGCAATATTTGTAGTTCTATCAATTATGATTAGGTCAGAGATTTTGTAAATTGGTACAAGTGAAGCTTATTTGTTCGTCATAGCTGATTTTTGATTGAATTTGATTATTTAAAAAATATTTTGTTTATTTTACTATGTTTGAATATGTTTCAATCACAACGGCAGTGTATTAATGTATGTACAAACACAGTGTATTCTCTAGTCCCTGACTCTCACAATCCCCATCGGATTGTGGATGGAAGCCCGACACGACCGTTGAGCGTTTAGGCCTAACAACTTTCAGACTCGGTGTAGGCACTACCTAGTATCAAGCTATTTAAAAAAACAATATTTTTCTTGATAACAGCTCAAGATGCTACGAAAGCAAGAGAATTTTTTTCTAGCATTCACCCGAAAAGTATGCTTAACAGAGAGAGAGAGAGAGAATCCATTTTAGTTGTTAGCTTAAAAAATTGAAATATTGTAACTACCAAAAATAATTCACATTTATTTATTTTATTATAAATGAAAAGTAAAGCCTGTAAATACTGCTAGGCGAAGGCCTCTTCTACTTTTAAAGATAAGCTTTGCTGCTTATTCCATCATGCTGCTCCAATGCCAGTTGGTGGGTTGTCATGTGGTATATTTTTACACAACATATGAAAATGTATATTAATAATTATATTTCTTTCCTTACGGTGTTTTACTAATATCTGAGCACACAAATTAAAAAGTGTATAATAGTGATAATTCAGTTATATTTGCCTGGGTTCGAACCTTCAATCTTCACGGTAAAGATTAGAAGATTATAAATAGAACTCAGCCATCTTGACTTCGGATATTATATTTTTTGTTAATAATTATCCCATTTGAGATAATGTGAAACTCACAGAGTAATCAATTGAGACGAATCTTACACTAAGAATAATAGTTATGCAATATCAAAACTGTATTTATTAAACGTTCTTACACATAAATGTTTTGAGCATAATATATAGTCGTTCGTTTCATTCATAATTCCATTACGACAAATAATATAGGGCTATTACTATTTATGTGATTGTTAATTTATATAAATTAATTATTATTAATTATGTATGTTTCAAAATGTAACATTTGTAATTAATCAATTTAAATATTATAACTTATTTATTGTAAGCAAGACTAATAATATTTGATGTAATACATAAGAAATTATCTAATAAATTTTGCAGTACATAACTGCGTGTGGATATTCACGGTCCTTGGAGAACGTCGAGGCAGTCGGTGGCTAGAGATGTCACGTTTTTCAGGCGAGTCGGGTGAAGATAGGCGCCCGAGGATGCAGCAGTGCGGGGCTCCCCTCACCCCCTCTCCGACCTCACACGCCCCGCCGCCCCGTGCCCCTCGCTGACGTAACGCTGCCGTGTCCGCCCGCCCTAGTGTGTGCCGCGCCGCGCTCCGACCGACTGGGCATCACTCACGCGCCCGCTAGTCTTTAGTGCAAATCATTTGACGTTTCACTTTCTGGACCATCAGAGATTCGGTATCGAGATCTATTAAAAGGTGCATAACGAGGCTGTACACGCGCTCATGTGCTTTCCCTTATCTTAAGGTCCTCCCCGCCCTCTAGCCGGATGCATCGATGTCATTCCTCGATAACTTCTCGTTAACAGCGTTACAAAATCTCCTTTTCAGCGCCGTTTAGAGTCTTAGCATATCGATTATTATTTTTAGGGTTTTTGGTTTTAAAACGATTTTTGTTTTTTTTTTCTTTATGAAAGAATTAGGTATACGTGGTGTGCTTAAGATATATCTGTCAATTGAATTATAAATCAATTATTTTTTTATATCTGATACCGGCGTATCAACTCATCTGACTAAATAATATATTGTTTCTATAGGAGTCTAGCAATAAGACAATTGCTTGAGTAATTTGAAATTCTCAACAAATTAGACTTCGTAGCGTTGCATCGTAATAGCTATGTACATTCAAATTTATGTAATACATATATATGATATGTTAATATAGAACCAGTGTTCAATGTTGCTTAGTGAATGATATAATAGTCCCTATAATATGATAATCTTCAGTTTATTTTTACATTCATTTACACAGATATATCTTAATCAATAGGGTATCGAAATGCGATGTGTACGTAGATCGTCGAACAGTTCAAAAATTATATCAAATTTGGACAATAATTGGCATTAATGTGCTTATGGTAAGTTAAGTGTCTGATCCGAATGTAGGTAGTTAACGATTAAGCTTATTAGTTATTAGAAGCATCATACATTCAATACTTCAATATGAAGAACCAGAGCATTTAAATATTAAACATTAAAACAATCATTCACAACCATGAAGTAGTCTAATTTATAGAGTAAAAGTGTTATTCATTTTAGACTGTATATGCTACCATTAAAATAATATGGTGAGTTCACCTTACAGGCTGTTAACATTTCGAGAAGATAATTAGTTGAATGTTAGTATAGCATGTAGATCATATTTTGTAGTAACTGTAATGCCTTTTAAATATATATTATAATGAAAGCAATGATCTAATGAGTTGACTGAAAATGTAAACCAAAATTAACTGTATATTAATAGGATCACTCTACTTTTAATTAGATATTGCTCAATTTTACTTGGAGTTATTTCTCGCATTTCAATACTTAAACTAGTTAAGCCTGCAGTTTTGCTCGCATGGATGTAAAATGCGCCTGTGTAACGACCCGAAACAGGATGAATAATACATTCGATTCGAAACATGCCACGTTGTATCAACATAACTAATACTAATTTTTAGCAGGATTTTGCGATGCGCTTAGCTCTTATATTTATTTAGATATTTAGTTTAGTAATCTATTATTTCATAAAAATAGATAATACTCAGAAATTACCTTCATAGCTTAAAATATTTCATTCATTTTTGTGCCATTAACATCATTTTTTACTCATTTATTTTTCAGGAATTCTTTTAATTATCCTGCTAATGATAAACGGTTAGTATACAATATACATATAGACATATAAAATAAAAATAAGCAATTTTATTAATTTGTACACACTATTAAAAAATAATGCGTCAATTCTTTTTTTTAAAGTTTAATCTTTTTTATTTTTAAGGGTTTATTTTTAAACGCAAGGATTTACTAAGAAAGGTTTATGAGAAATTTCAACTTTAAGGAAGGAAAAGGGTGGAAAGTAACTTGTATAAATTTTACCCGTACGAATTCGCGGTGGTTAGTTAGGCTTCTATAAATAAACCCTTCTTAATATTTCAATAGGAATTATTATGTATACAATATTTTATGAAATATATTAATGTTACTATACACTAAAATAATTACGTTTCATACGCAAAGCGACGTGAAAACCATATTTCGTAAATTTGATTTAAAAGAACCTGACAAACATTAAAAAAATATTTTCTCAAGCAAATGAAATTGAGAAAATAATTACCATGGAAAGTATTTAAATTTGATAATGTAACAAAAACAGTTGTTATATAATTTTTAAATTTTCCACTACCAATATAATAACAGTAGCATACATATATGTATGTCATACTTTCATCAGATATGTAGGCTTTGATTAGTAATATCAAACAAATAATTTAATTTATATTAAACATAACGCTGAAATGTTTATTCATTTAATTTTTATTTCTTCCCATTTTCCTAAAAAAATATAATTTAAATAGGTAAAGATTGTAACTGCGCGACAAATTCAGTAGATTCTGAATTTAAACTGAATTTTATATTAATATTTGTTAAAATTAATTAATCAAAATTTTGTACCTCAATTTATTCATATTTTAGTGGTATAATTTACAAAGTACTTTAAAAACATTAGTTTTAACAACAAAAAATAATATTTGTTGTTAAAGTAATAAAATACAAACTATGTCCTACTATGTTCAGTAGGTACTTACATATATATAAAAAATACATATTTCTATTCATTGTTAATATTTGAATATGAAAAAAAACTATTAAATGAAACATTGAATTTGTTAGCGGTTCATTATACGTAATCGATGATATGTTATTTTTCATTGTAAATTGAAGCAACATTAATTTTGATAAAGGCCAAATGGTAAGGCGCGTAATTATCATTTATAATTTAACTTTTTATATAGCAAAAGCACAAGACAATATACAACAAGACAAATTAAACACAAGAAACTCGATGGTGCTTGCCCAGATTGAAACCAGGATTTGAATATTTCGGTTACGATGCGTGTTGTTTGCACCTTGCTGCCTATTATAAGGATTAATTATAAATATTTTTGTAGCATATATTATAAATAAATCCTTTTACATAATTTTGTTATTAGTCTTTACTTTATATAAACCAAAATTATTAATAGAATAATAAAAAAATAGGGAAATCGAATATAAATCAAACAATATACCAATTTTGTTTATCGAGAATGCTTTGTCTACCTACCACTATTAATATGAGTCTCCTATTCGAGCTTAGCATTTTTAGTTATACCAAGGAATTACTTTGTTTCAAAAACGTCTAATACTTCTCTTTTTAAAAAACATCATAAACATTTTTTATATACTCCTTACGTTAAGAGTAGTAAATTTCATACATTTCGTTCTGTTATTGTTCAACATTAAGTTATTGATATTAATAACAATTTACTGTTTTAGAAAGAGCTTCCCTGACATCGTCATATATTGATAATAAATCAGCAAACTGCTTCTTCGTGTATTTAACTTTGTAAAATTTGAATTCAATTGCTCAGCTACAAAGCGTCCTTAGTGCCATAGAGAAGTTGCTTCTTGACCAGTGTTTTGTATTGCACATAATCAAACCCCTTAAATAAATTCCTAAAACAACCAGTTAATTCTCCTTATATTGAAAAGAGGTGCGTGTCCAGCAGTGCTTATATAAAGTATATAGATATTGTTGCTATTGTGCCACTGTTATAACCTTTTTTTATTTTGTATAATTTATTAATATAAATAATATAATTAATTTATGTACTTATGATGGTTCAAATTTCTATATTAAAAATGAAACGTAAATGAAAGAAACCTTATACTAACTTACTTTATACTATTATAATTTTTTAAAGCACTTGGTAAATATTATAAAATCGCGTTGCGCTATTTCTACTATTATTAAATATTTCTACTTAAATATTTACTAAAAATTACACATCTATCTGAAAACAAAAATAATACTTAAGTACTGTTTTTCATTGAGTTGGGCATGTTCTATTTAACTCCTTATTAATTGCGGCCTAATTACATAAATATTGTTATCACTGCATGTTATTTTTACCGACAAGCCTATATATTAGCGTCTATATTTCTATCTTAACAAAGTACGGCAAGATCGTATCGAGCCCTACTATTATTCAAACACTATTATTACCTTTAACATCGTATTATGTTACTTTTTTTCAATAGCCTACAAACCCATTTTTGTAGTACCCATTTGTACATTATCTACTTCAAAATTGAAGTTGCATATAAGCCTTCATCCCCTACCAACTCGAGGGGTGAATTAAAGAAAAGTATGAGTATTGAGTATTGGAGCTCGATCGATCGAAGATCGAAGTGAAAATCGATTTTATATCGATAGCTTAACTTAGCAGTACAGACAAACCAACAATTTATAATATTAGTATAGATAGTTACTGGATAATTGCAATTATATCAATAATTGAATTGGCCAACTTAACAGAGATCGGCACTTTAATTAATGTCTAAGGATTTGAACGCAGTTATTTACAGTATTAAATTCAAAGCAAATATTATATTTCTTAACATTGTTCTTAAATAACTATATATGAATAAAATTATAATTACAGTTACTCACACTATAAACAATGATAACGTCAACGGAACTAAAATCATTTTAAGCAGCTAAAACAAAATAGCTTATACTTGTAAATAAATACAATACAGTACTCATTAAATGGAATTCGAGAAAAAAATATGTTATACGAAGTCCCAATTACATATTTTAGCATTGAAATGAAAAAAAATTGCTCGTATCATTGTTAAATATAATTAAGCTTTAAATTTAACTTGATTTAATAAAACGGAAGTAACCACCAAGCGAGAAGGTATTTCAATATGATTCACTCCCTGGACTTATACAAATAATTAAGAATTATTATATATTACTTCTTTTTGATATTAATATTGATGATAAATAAAATATCGCAAAAATGTTATCTACTACAGAAATACGTACTTATGCTTTAAATAAATTGTAATTGTTTAGAAATTTTTAAATATATATTACTTTACGTTAAACAGTTAATTACATAAAATAAAATATAACTCTTAGTTACGTTAGTTATAATTACGTTGAATCGTAAATTTATTTTGACGATATTTGACAAAAAGTTTACTACTACAAGTATAAAAATTAAGAGACACATACAGTACGTATGCATTACATCCAATTTATAATGCGTAATCGTGTTCTTTAGCTTTTGCAACATTCGCCAACGTAACATGATACACAACTTAATACGAAAATTCTAATGTAAATATACATAATATGTACTTTTTAATCACTTAAATATAGGTAACAGTATGATTACAATCCTAAACTTTTACTTTGACCTAATTTGTTGAAATCAAAACCCGTCTAGTGCAGTAAACTAAGCTACAAAACCAAGTAATTGATTTTAACCGTATTTTAGTTAAGGGCAGTGTTAGGTTCAGAGATTTCTAGATTAAATAGAATGCATCGAGATATTCCTTAAGAACTGGCCATTGATTTAGAGGGCGACTCGCGTATTTTTATATGAATTGCTCATGATATATACATTGATAATATAGCGAAAATTGTAGCATAATAAACATTAAAACCACTTTTTCTCTTACAATTTATAACAATGACAATAACAGCACTTAGAATTTGTTAAAAATGGGTAATACTGCAATTGAAGAAAATGGATGAAGTAGTCATCCAGAAAGAAGGTAGTTTAAAAACAATTTCTATATTTATGCTATTGAGTATGAAGGAAAAAAATAAGTCTATCACTAAAATGAACATAAGTTTGCCCAATATTTGTAGTTTATTTAGTCATAAGTAATTAAATCAATCGCAACTGGAACCCAAAGCAAATAACAAAATTTTTTAACTACATTTTGTGATAATGCTTTGGAATTAATGACACGGGATTTGGCCTCAGTTTTTATGATGATTTTGATTATCAGCCTCAGTAGCAGCAAGTGATTTAAAACACATAACTTTAAATTAATTTTAATTAAGTTTACTGGGCTTTGTGCAAGGTCGTATGGGTAGGTACGACCCACTCATCAGATATTCTACCGCAAAACAGCAGTATTGATGTGTTCCGGTTTGAACCGTGACTGAGCCGGTGTAATATAAGCACAAGGGACATAAAATCTTATTATTGACTGGACGACATCGATTCGTATTGATTTGAATTTTAATCGCTATTAACACGAAAAGGCATGATTTAATCATATACTGAAATTCTAACCAGCTCTAAATGGTAAAACAATTTCTTTTATTTAATTTAAGGAACATCCGAGCAGTAACCGTAATCCAGTAATATAAGAGCCGAATTGGCCTTGTGATAGCAATGTAGATATGAACGAATAGTCGTGGGGTAGAAACCCGGAATATATCACTGAGTTTTTCAAGAACTAAATTACAGCTAATCTCGTGCTCAGCGTTGAAAACAAACATAGTGAGCACACCCGCATGTGTGGGAATAAATTCTGAATCATCTATATCCACCGAACCGCAGCAAAGCAGTAAGAAGGAAAAGACTCCTAATCCTTCTTATTAATTGGAGAGAAAGTTTTTTCCTAATTGTATAAAACATTTAAGGTTCAATTTTATATTTTAATTAATTATTTTGATATAAAGAGTTATCAATTAATCAACATTTATTCTATATAGATTGATTCCATAAAAATAAAGATCTTTCATAAAATAATATAACTACTTCACAAAACTAGCTTCAGATATGGAAGTGAAGTAGTCGCAGTTGGCAGACGTCTTATCACTAGCCAGCATACCTACTCCTCTTGTCTAACTGTAGTTATAGCTTAAGCATAATATTGTCATGTATTGAGAGTTAGATGGGAATATCTGGAACAATGAAATACGTCCTATATTACATAACAAGTAGGATGGAATCGCGTATTCCATCCTCATTAAATTTGGATTATACATGCCTGTTTAATAGTTTAGATCATTGCTTGATGCTAACGGTTAAAGCTTCATTTCTTAGGATCGTAGCGTAAAGTTCTATAACCTGTAACTATTCTGGATAAACGGCATAGGTAACGAAAAATAATTATTCAAATCAGATTGGTAGGTCATGAGATTAGCGACTTTTAACAATACAAACTATCGAGTTTGATATAATAAATAAAACAAATCTATTGGTATTGGTATTGATACTAACTTCAAATTGATCAAAAGTAGAATATTTTAATAAGATCTCTTATTTAGAAATATATGTTTTTTAATAAAATTTTAATAATAGGAAATACACACCTTCCCAATGCAGATTACGGTCCTGATAACTGCATACATACTCTTTAGTTTCTAAAATATATTTTTTAATTATTTTGTAAATTAATGATTGAATGAATTCGTAAAACTTTTCAATCTTATTTTTTTCATGAAACTTATTGATTAATAATCATAAGTCATTACGTACATCTATCAAGCTTTTAAAGGCTCAAGTTAAAACTTTTTATTTCCACTACACAATAATTAATTTACAATAGAATGACAATTTACAATAAAATAATAGAATAGACTGCTATTATTTTTTTATTAAAAAATAAATAAAAAAATAAAATAAAAAAAATACTAGTGATTGTTAATATTTTTATTATTACGGACATAGAGCAACGTGTATAGAAACACTTTCGTATCTTTCTATCTGTCTATTACATCCCATTTTATATTTATGTGTACAACTACATAGTTATATATGTATTATTTATTTTATAGCGAACTGCTATTTTTAATCGTATGTCCTTTATTCAAAGGTTGTCTGGAAGAAATTGATTTCTTAACGACAAGATCGCAATTTGTAAATAATATACATGGTATTTTGTTTCTTAGTATATACACCCTATTATATTCGAATTGTTGATTTTTTTATTATATAATCGCAATAATTAACTTAAATATATAATCATAATTTATTTCTCATATAAAGCGAAATATTCTCATATCCGTAGAAACTTCACTTTGTTATGTACTAAGAACTCTCCTACAACTTAACCCTGGTTTAGCTTATGTAGTTGATAAAAAACGATTATAGCTTTATTATTATTCATATATATATTTTTTTAGAGAAATTTTATCCAGATGTCTTGTTATAGGTATTAACTGTTCTAGTTTGAAAGTTAGTAACTGGTAGTAGAGCTTTGTGCAAGCTCGTCTGGGTAGGTACCACCCACTCATCAGATATTCTACCCCAAAATAGCAGTACTTGATATTGTTGTGTTCCGGTTTGAAGGGTGAGTGAGCCAGTGTAATTACAGGCACAAGGGACATAACATCTTAGTTCCCAAGGTTGGTGGCGCATTGGCGATGTAAGCGATGGGTAACATTTCTTGCAGAGCCAATGTCTAAGAGCGTTTGATGACCACTTACCATCAGGTGGCCCATATGCTCGTCCGCCTTCCTATTCTATTAAAAAAATATATATCTGAATAAGGTAATAATCAAATAAATTTACTTTTATGTATATATTTCAATGTTTCTTTAGCGTACTTAGCATCACTGCATATGATAAAATAAAGTTCTCCTACCACTTCCTGTCTATCTGAACGCAATAGCCAAAGAGTACTGAAAGGATTTTCATAAAATTTTCACCAATGGATGACGTGTTTCATAAGGCAGGTTTCGGTGTATAATTCATTAGGGTTTTGTGAAAATTGGCCAAAATATGACGATGATTGCTGAAGATCTCGGAAAAAGTCATGCCGACTAGGAGCTTTACTGGCGTACGCCGCGTAGACCGATATTTATTACGATATAAACGTTTTATGTACACCCTTATTCTACTCGTGTCGGGTATCTTTATAAGTATATGTCTTTCATAGTATCGTTATAATTGGTTAACTTACTACTCTGTCTTCACTTCTTTTAAAGATCAGTTTTCCTGGATAAAGAAAATCTATCATCAATAATGTTTTTATTAGAAAAAAACTTGTATAGAATAGTTACAGCGTTCGATTTTTGATATAAATCTAAAATGTTGTCAAATCTCCCTTAAAAATTTGAATATTAAAGCTTAATAAATTATCAAAATCAGATCTTATCGGTATATTACGTAGATGAATAGTGGTGCCACTTTTCTCTCAATCTTGATGTAAAATAAGAATATTTTTGCCATAAGAGAAAGAGTTACTTACACAATTATGAACAATCAATTCTATATCTTAAACAAAACTACGTTATCGTGTTCTTAGCTTGTTATGCGTGAAATAAGATACGGTTAAATCAATTAAAAACTCAACACAAAGAAAATATTTCAATACTCAAGTACCGACTTATAAATATGTGATTATATAACATAATTTTATGTAACATATTAAAGTTAAAAGGACTAGGCTATAGAAAAAATCCTAAAGATTTTATTATTATAAGGGTAAAATATAAGTATTTATTTATCTGTAGGAAATAAGGTTGCAAACGCGTAATGTGTGGAATGCGAAGTGCGCGAGTTTTACTTGTACTTGACCGATTTTTTCACGTACTATAAATTATTTGATAAGATTAATTTATTTATTTGCAAAAAATATACAAGAAATAATGCTATTTTTTCCATTATCTGTCAATCAACCGTTGAAGAAATTATATATAGAGCAAATAATAAAGCAAAAAAAAAACGATAGCAACAATAAGCAAATACACACAGTATACAAACTTAAGTATAATATTTAGTATTTAAGGATATTTATATAAAATCGATGGACTATATATTTAAATTTAAATATGTAAGTTAGTATTACAACTCTCAAATAATCTAAAATCAAAGACAATGATAAAAAAGTAAAATTTACAAAAAAACATTTTTGTTGCATCAATGAAAGGTTTTTTTTTTGATTCTTTCAAATCACCTCGAATTCAATAACAAATATTTTTTTTAATATATTTATAACCTGTGTGAGGTTTAACGTAACTTTTAAGATAATTCTGTACCTAACGTGCATAAAATCCGTAATAACATCTTTTGGCCTTCGCAGAAGACTAAAAACATGATTACGTTATAAGTAGACACCCAACATTTGATTACGTTACGGGAAATGCATGCGTAAGCATATGAATTATTTTCAAATCTTAATTAATTAATAATTTTACAAAAATCCATTAGCTTTGACCGGCAATTGATAAGTACTGTTATTGAGAATATTATAAATTGCCGTTAGTAACGGATGTCTCGTTAAGAGACATACCTCTTAAAGATAGGTTTCAATTACATTAGATAACTTAAAATTTGATGAACACCCGCAAGTCGTGTCATGGTTTAGAATGAACTATTAAATCACTCGGTGGGCCACAGTAAGCATCCTACAGTCATGGACCAAAATCGAATGTCTCAGGAAAATTGCGCGCGCATCCCCCTCTCGCACCGCACCGCTCCAAACGCCCATTGATGATCTTCTTAATCTCAATATACTTTATGAACATTACTCGTATGCAACCTATTGATAATAATTTTGTAGTTACGTAATGGTATTAAAATTATCAAATTTCTATAGAACCGCTTTCAGGCATGTTTAATGTTTTAAATGAATTGCTGAGTTACTAATATTTAGTAATGGTGGGCGCTGGCCGCCGTATTCGCTAAGTTTGGGCGTCGCTGCGTCTCGGCTTTCGGCGGGCGGACGGTGCGCGGCGGCGGCCGGCAACCGTGCGCGACAGCGCCGCCACGCACGCTCGCCTCGCGACCCAGTCCGCTCTGACGTTTTACGAAGTCGCCGGTGTCGCCGTGTCGATTTATCCGCTTAACTGTGCCGCCGCAAATTAAATTGTGCGCATTTTTTATAGACAAAAAAGGTGTTTTTCATAGGAGCATTACAATTGCTAACGTTGAATATCATAGCGGTCGTAGGTAGTCGTTGCGGTAGTGCAGAGGTCAATCAGGCACGCGCGTGCGGCGCGAGCAGCTCGGGCTGCGGCGAACGGGGCGAGCGCTCCGGAGCCAGCTGGCGGTGTTTACACGCCGCGCCTGCATCCGGGAGTCAATCTACCCGTGCGCTTGCTCGCTGCAACGGACACCCTTCATATACTATTCGACGCTGTGAAATTTTTAATATACGAACCAGCGACTTAGAGGTATTTAATAATTATTCAACCCGAATCTCTACAGTGAGCACAGTTGTAGCGCACATTGTCACAGTGTCACGAAACGTACAGCATACGCATCGAAACCGAATTGTCATAGTTCATTCGAGTGATATCACAAATACATAAGTATGGGTGCTAAAGAAAGCGTGGAGGCTGCTAAATTTTCTGCGCAAAATTGGAACAATTTCGAGGTTCGTAGTACCTTTAAATTAATTTGCACATGGAGTGTTTGTTTCCCCTTCGTCCTCGTGTATTTTTGTATTGTGGGCATTGAATATTAAATAAAGTGAAATTACTTGAATTAAACATAATACCTCATAAATTTTATGCACAGTAAAGCAACGCAACCCTATGCATGTACACATTATGATTAAATTAATGGCTAAATATGTAATAGTAAATATTACCTTAAACTAAATAAAATAATAAAGTTCATATGTAAGAACGTCTAAACTATTATACCAATATGGAATAATTTATTCAATAAATACATCCTTTATTATAATTTCGACAAAATCAAATGAACATCGACTATTGAAATTTCATAGGCTAAAATAATCATGTAACAATAATAAGGAATAATTTACGTGAATGTGCACCCATATGTATTCATTTTAACAGAATAAAAATATAATAAATGTTTGCATCTAAGCTTATCTTATGATTCAACAAAAATCGGTTAATATCTACAAGTCTATTTAATTTAGACTGAAGCCAAACTGAGTTGACCCACATACTGTAATGCGGCTCTTGAATTTAAATTACTCTTAAATATATGATTGGATATGAAATATAATTTAATCTTAACTATCCATTGATCTTATTAGAATGTTCAATTGTGAGTGTATTGTATATAGATAATAATTGTATCCAAAAGATAGTTTCGAATTATCCAAACAATTATCATAGATTACACGATTTGTGTTACGTTATTGGGTTACCTGATGCCTAGAAATCGAGGTCGCGCATTCCTGACTGAACTATTAAGGCTTCTTATCCATATCAAAATAGAAAATTTCAAAAACGTCAATCTCACTTGATACCAAAGGGAATTTTATATACAAAACATTTAAGGCTTTTAATATTCAATAAGCCATACAAAGAGGAAAGTAAACGCATTTGCCAAAAAGTAGGTATATTTATAGAAAAATATTGCACTTCAATAGTAAATAATAAAGCTGTTACTGCATTGACTAGATATAGAAGTATGACGTAAGTAGCTATTTAATAGACATATCGTATTCAATAAAATGTAAAATAAACAAAAGCTTACAAAGTGATGTGAATTGAATGTGAAATCGTATACGAATTTTGTTTACACTTTAATATTCCATTCATTAATATAATTTGATTTAAGTTTATAAGGTTTTAAAGTAAAGTATTATGTTGTTATTTTTCATGCATGTTCACTTCATTTAACATAAACACATGATCCAGTTTTAACAATACACAAGGTAAAGCACTTCATCCGCTGCTACAGATGATGTTAATTTATCTTGAATATTTAATTTGAAATAAAATATTTCCTACATTTTTTATGTAGTTGCGAATGATTTTCTTTACGAGCATGCTTGTAGTGAAATGGTATTAATGCTTATAATCAAATGCAATTTATAAATACTAATGACAATATTTGAAGTAATTATAAACATTCTTACCATCTATTAGTAAGACACTATTTGTGTTTTTGTCTTTCAAAAATTATAATGAACAACAAGAAACGTTGCTAATTATTTAATTCAAGACGGAGTGATACGGAAAAATTGGTAAAGGTGTTTATTTTAAATAATGAAAGAAAAACATTTGGGTTTACGTAACAACGATATTAAATGTGTATATGGTTACAGCATGGAGTAGCGAAACATCATCACAGACACGGCACTCAGCGCTCGCAGAGTCTTAATCGTGGACACTCGCTCTCGCGCTCCGATGGCACCTGGTGACATCACGGGACCACGGGTATTTTTATTTTCGTAAACAATAATATGTGAAAAAGATATTTAAATTTAATCGGCTTTAAAAAAGACAATTGTCATAATTCGGCTAATTTTTTTGGTACGTAAATTTGAAACGACTAAGAAATATAATTATATTTTTATGCTTGGGATAATATATACGTGTTCATTATTAAATATTATATTACGTATTAAATACAAAAATATTTTCAAATAATGATTTGGAAATATGTACACTGATTGTATTATATGTAAGTCTACAAAGATTAGGTGAAATTTGTGGAGTTGATAGTAATTAATAAAAATTAATTAACTCTAAATGTAATGAGTTAAATTTATAAAAATCAAGATCTAATAAACCGCAATTTTTAGGAAGTTCTATTTGTAGTTTTTATGAATCTTTATTTGTATTCGGGTACTTATATATTTAATTTTAGTTTCTATAATGTTTTTTTAATTACAATTATAACTTAATTACGGTTGCTAAATTCATTGTAACAACACATCCAGGCACCGATACCAATAGAAATATTTTATTGAATGAAATGTTATAGGCAGCGTAGTAACGTGCGCCGAGTGCGGCCAGCGCACGATGGGTAACAAACTATCATCGTGTTCGTGCGCGCCCATCCTCCGCAAGGCGTACCGCTACGAAGACAGCCCGTGGCAGAACTCCCGCCGACGAGATGGACATCTCTTACGGTAACGTTTTCAAAGCTACATTATCAGCATTCATCGTTAATCGCGCAGCAATAAGAGCAACGTTATCCCATTTATTTAGGGTTTCGTAGTGTTCTGTTATAATTGTAGTACGATAAAATAATGCAATTAGATTAAAAAAAACCGAATATTTTTAATCTATAGGGTTACATGCATGATTCAATATATTATGTTGACTGTCTCGCTGGTCTAGTAATTATAATAGTTTATAAGGCTGAACATCGATTCCGTATTTACGTACCATGTCAGTCTACTAAAAAGTTTTTTTTATTACGACATTCTGTCAGTAAATTTTAGCACCGCTTTTAAATTTTAAATTTTTGAAGTTTAATATTTCCGTGCCTTAGAAAGCACGTAAAGCGGTCCTTCCTGCGCCTGAACTATATTCGGTCGTGTCGGAATACCGTTCCATCAGATTATAGGAGTAAGGGATTACACCGCACATTTGTGCTCTATAATATCTCCTGCGCAATTTAGTTTTTTAGTTGTCTAGTCTCCGCTGCCAATATCCACCGTTGCTGAAATCATTAGGGAGGACAATCATGATCATCAAAACTGAGATATACATCTAAAAATTTAAATTAAGTTTCGTAATAAAATTAGTAAGCCTGTATAGTATTTACAAAAGAGTATATTTAATTTAACATTATAAATATTCCATTTTGAAACATTCTATAGAATATTGCTTATCAATATAAATATAATATTCAACGATACACTTTCGCTATTTAAATTTTTTGATACATTTTTATAATTAAATCGTTTTTTCTTAGTGTATATGAGTACAATGTGTAAAAAAGTGCTCAATCAAATAATACTTTGTCATTTTTTAAATATTATTCTATAAAAGAAGAAAAAAAATCTCTGTTAACTATATGACATTGGCTTAGAACTAAATTATCAACATAATGTCATGTATATTGCATGAATAGGTTGAGATTTATATTATCAAGTTAATATTTGGGTCAATAAAAAAGTTTACTGGGTTGCACAATAACGTTAATTAACAAACAGTTTTTACAACGGTATTGACTGAAAATTTAAAATCTGAATATTTGATGTAATTGTGGTAGTATTGTCTGTTCCTCCGCTATTCATTTCTCATGTGCATGTTCAGTAATAAAATATTTATAGAGTAACCCATGCGATGAGCACGTAATCCCTGTGGAGACATTTGGCTTATACTCGAATATAAAATAATGATTGTGTAATGACTTACATATCGCGTTAGTTTTAGTTTGCCGTCCTGTCTTTTCTTTTTCAATATTTCCTAGCTTTTAAGTCTGCAGATTCCGAGGTTCTAGGTTCAAATTCCTAGGGTCAAAAAAAATCGATAGTCTGGAATTAGGAAGTTGCTAGTGTTACACTTAAGTGACTCGGAAAGCACATTAAACCGTTGGTCCTTTGCTTGATCTGTCGGTCGTGTTGGAAGTGAGTGGAGGAAAAGAGAGTCTACCTGTGTTTGCACATTTGTGCACTGTAATATCTCTAATATCTCCTGCATAGTTAGCTAGTCTCCTTTGAGAATGGCTGCCTTAGCCGACATTGGTTAGGAGTTAATTAAATATGTAAAACAGAAACACTTCATAAAAAAAGCTTCACTTATGTACATACTCAGCTGTTCTCTGTTAATATTTTCAGATTTATGAGTTTTTTTTTTAAAAAAATCTCATTTTTAATATAAGATTCGAACAAATTTAAATGTTTACCTTTCAGACTATGGGCTGAAGTATTTCACGTATCAGCAAGCGGCGCCGGCACCGTTAAATGGCAGCAGGTGTCGGAGGACTTAGTGCCAGTGAACATCACCTGTATACAAGATTCGCCCGAGTGCGTGTTTCACATCACTGCTTACAATTCGCAGGTCGACAAAATACTCGACGTCAGACTATTGCAACCTGGTATGTTTACATTATATACATATATTTTAAAATAATATATAAGATGGACAACATTTTACATATTCAATAGTTTCATGAATATTTTAACAATCAATTCGATTATTAATTATTTATAATTTTAACACATATCCCTAATGTTATATAATAATTAAGGTATATGTTAAAAAACTGTTTATAAAATCTCATTAGCATTTTTAAAATTTATCCAAATGTTTTGTTTTGAACTACATAGTAGTTAATTTTACGAGCAAATCCGAAACTAGCAATGGCGGCCGCTGTAACCTAGTTTTAAATTTACACTAGATGGTATAATTGACCGAAATTCACATATACGTGAACCTGAATATTGAATCTGCTATTTCCTTTTGTACGTTGCAAGTTATTATTAATTTGAAAGTCTTGGAATCGCTTATTTACAGTTATTTCTGTATCTCTCTAGCTTTACTCTGTGTAATCAGTGAAGTGCGTTATTCATTTAAACCCGCTCTTACTTTGTAACTATTTATAATTCATTTATTTCGACGTATATAGATCGTTTTAACGATATCTAGAGCACATCATGGCGTCTTTGAATATAAAATCGACATTCACGATTAAATATACACTTCAGATTTATTTCTAAAGAAAGTGTAGAATGTTATTTTATTATTGAAGTATAAATATAAATTAATTGAATTAATATGACCTAAAAGTAAATATAGTATAGTATACAACGTATAAAATTAATATTATTCAATAGTTTTATAATTTATTTCAGGCACTCGTATCGGCCAGGCCTCAGAATGCTTTGTATACTGGAAAGATCCAATGACCAATGACACATGGGGTCTTAATTTTACTTCTCCCATCGACGCCAAACAATTCAGAGAATGTTGCGTAAGTTGCTTTAAAGACTATCAGGCTATCTATCAGGATATATAATGTATTTTATATGTCAAAAAAGAGGACTGGCAATGTAAAACAGGTGATATAAGAGAAGCTTTGCGCCAGAAATTTGCTTTTTGATTCTGAAACGTTAACATTGCCGCACTAAAATTCCACTTCGATTAATGAAAATTTCACTTTGATTACTGTTGCACTTTAAAAAAAATTAATGTTGATAAATTTGCTTCATCATTTTAACGTATTTAGCGTGCGTAATATAGAAAAGTATATAAAATGAAAACGGTTAACGAACTGCTGCCGTTTTATGCTTTTAGTCACCGTCATTCAAATTCTCACGTAAGGCTTCATCGAGCTACAGCCTCAAGTTGGAGCCACCGGGCAGCAAACAGAAATTCAAAACCAAGAGGAAACCTGTATCCACACCGGCCAGTCCTAACCGATCAAGGTAACTAAAAAAAACTGATAAATACTGACGCTGATATCTTAGGGCAAGTTTTTTTTTTAATAACAATAAAGAAGATTATTTTTTTAAACAAATTATTATAAACTTATCATTTTCAGCCTTACCTACGGCCGCGAGCCACAATGCACCTGCATGACACAAGAACAGTATGCCAGATTAAGGGCGCAAGATCCACGATACCGTGAGTAAACGTGACGATATTTCCTATTTACTTGCTGGCTACAGTGGTAGGGCTTTATGCAGGCCAGTCTAGGTAGATACTACCCATACATGACATAGTCTAGCGGCAAACAGCAAGACGTAGCATTGCTTGGCTTGAAAGCTGAGTAAGCTATTGTAACTATAGGTACAAGGGATAACATCTTAGTTTTCAATAGTTATGGCGCATTGGCGATGTATAAAATGAATGAAACATTTTTTATATGCTTATGTTTATGGACAGTGATGACCACTAACCTATCAGGTGTATTGTAGTCAGTATTTAAAACTGGTCGACAGACTGGCAAATACCTCTCATTTGCTATTTTAAATACTAAGAAAATATATCAAGATTATTTTATATATAAAAAAAAAAAAAAAAATTGATGAGACGACGATTTTGAGGAAAATTAAAATTGTGTCATTTGTGATTTTTTATAAAGAAAACTCGTTCAATTTGGAAAAAAACAAATCCTATATGCACCAACTAAATCTATATACACCAACTGGATGTGAACTTTTTGTTGTTGAGAACATTTTTATTTTCGTTCATAATGGCAGTCAACCACGCATAGATAATAAGAATTAAAATTAGAAAATTGTGTTGTAATATTGAATGCGAGTGGGATTACCCACTATTGAGTCTAGATATATGTTGAAAATTGATAGTTCGGGCTCGGGTTACGTATAATATGTGAATAGATGAACCTTTAAAAAGTGAGCATATTTGTAGTTTGTATTATCGGAATTTTCGGAAAGGGTCACGTTAAATTTTACACAGATCAAACGAAGGAATTAATGTCATAAAAAAATTATTAATGTATAATATTTTAATAATACATTTATTATATTTATTAAAATTCAAAAATAAGTTAAAAAATTCAAGTCAAACCGCACAATATTTGAAAAGTTTGACAATCAAGAATCCTGTGTTCTTTTGGAATAGGCTCGTCTACTCTGCCGCGTACAACTACACGTGCCATTGAAACAGATGCGGGAGCAAATGCCGCCGGCCGCTCCGACAAGGTTGCTGCCGCTACTTCTTCTACTTCGCTCTATGACAACGTCAGCAGCTCTCAGCCCGCAAATCAAGCGCCACCTAAACGTAATTTATTTTAGTTATTGTAATAACAGATTTCTGCACGATACAATCTTTTATCGACAAATTTGAAATAAAATATTTGTTATTTATGTACATCTGATCATTATAATTATCATTACCATTTATTTACCAATTACTTATATGATTATATATTATGTTTTGTGTAACTAGATGTTGTGTGTACGATTACATTGATATTATTATTCGGAATTGTGCCTGCAGCCGCTGCTCGACAAAGTGAAACCCAGCCGCCTACACGTCCTCCAAAATCACAGGAGACCTCGACCATGACCACAAACACCTCAACTGCGCCAAAGACCGTTACCGCCTCTGTGGGCACACATGGCACAAATGTAAGCTTATCAACTATCTTGTTAACTATTTCTAAAAAATGTTAAGTATTGTGAAGTATAAAATATAAAGCGTTAATAGCGTAATGGTTAACGGGCCTAGCGATGTAAAAGTCGCAGTTTCTATCCGGATCCCTTTGACTATTGTCGTCCCCACTCATTACGCAAGCCGTATGCTTAATTGGGGGGTAAATAGGAATATTAATAATTCTTAAAAACAGGTTTCGTGTTTATAGCAGAAACATTAATGAACAGAATTACATGTACAACGTTATTTAGATATCGAGTCATTTTATTGATTATTATTATCATAAAACGTTTTATGTACACATTAAGAAGTATAAAATTCTTTAAAAATTCCTTTAACGAAAAACTTTTTACAAACTTTTGATGAATTTCACCTGTTAGTTTAATGGGTCAACTGATTTTTAAATTATTTACACCGGACCCGTTCACCAAAACAGGGTGGTTAAAATTTCCACACTATTTTAGCGCTGAAAGCATATTTAAAAATTGGTATAATATTTTGTTTTTTCATTTTGGTACTTGGATCAAATATATTTTTTTGCGATTTAAAAGCTATAATATACAATCTTTGTTTTTTACGATTATGTGCGTTTATTAATCATCTCGTTTATTTGGAATTGGCACCGTGTTTTCTATTTATTGTATATGTAACTCTATCCCCTTTGCTGAATATTTAGTACGTCACTGATAACTTTTTTATATATTTCAGACAAACGAAGAATCCCAAACAAACAATGGCCAAACAGCTCAGCATGTTCAAGATCTTAAATCAGAAGGCGTCCAAGCAGGGGGCACGCTGACTTCTTCTAAATCTTCTGGTACTTCCACACGCTCCAAAGATCATCTGCAACACATGCCTAAGAGCGTCGATTACGGGGACGGAAATGAGTCTGTAAGTTTTTATAACTTTAGGTTAACATTATATACCATAAAATCATATCGCAAGAAAAAAAAAAGCAAAACTATGCAAATATTCTTCAAAATACTTTAATGGGTAGTTCTTAAAGAAAGTTATACTGCATACCGCTGCTTACAGTTTTTCTTAAATTCCATATATGAAATATTCCTTATTGCGTTAGGAATTCATCAGTCTGTATGTAGTGTGAAGGAAATATATGGTTTATTGAGTCTACCTGACCGTTAATTAATAACCTGTGGCAGTTGAAAAATATCACTGTTTTCTTTATGCCGAAATAGTAGTAGTGCCTAGTAGTTACTAAAGCTACTAAAACTAAGCTATTGACACTTTATTTTGAATTTCTGAGAGTTGGTCGTTCCTAAATATTATTATTTTTTATTTTTTATTTAGTCCACAATAATAGGTAAAATCAATATCAGTATTGTGTACATCTTAAAGTAAAATATCAATCAATCAATCAACAGCCAATCATTGTCCACTGTTGAACATAGGCCTCTCCCAAGGTGCGAGTATGGGCAAACCCTCTTAACGGTAGATGCGCATAGAAAAAGGCCCCCAGTTACCGGTAATCCCGCTAGGCCCGACCAAGGTAGCGGTCGCGGTATCGGCAGGGTAGGGGGTGCAAAGAAAGTAAAATAGCAAAGACCAAATTGTAAAAAAAGTGGACTAAGTAGTACAATTATATACTCAACCATAAATATTTAGATACATATGGTAATGCATCTAAATATTTATGGTTTTTTTTTTTCGATTTTTTATCGATTTTCTTCTCTATGTAGACTGTACTTTATTTTGTACATCTGTTAAAAAATCCTGATCCTTTATTCATTATTTCTTACAACTTAATAAAACTGATAAAATAAGAAGTACTCCGAAACTCCTGTCAAGGTTTCTGAAATAATTAGTTTTTCTGCTAATATTTTTCTTCACTTTAGATTGCGACAGAATTCTAAAAGAGATCAAGGCGCTTGAAAATCTACAAGTCTTAATTTGCGAAAACGCAATCTTATCAATCATTATTTTTCAATTTAATTTCCATTGTTGTCGTAATGTTGCGTTGTTTGCAATGATTAATATTTTTTATACTGCCAAGGTCTATGGGTTGTGGTGACAATTGAAGATTGTGCGTTTTATCACATTATGTGGATAGCTTTCTTATAGCAAATTGAATAAGCTTTTAAAGATTTATTTGATCATCATTCCGTTTTACAGTCCC
Source organism: Nymphalis urticae (assembly GCA_905147175.2). Taxonomy (NCBI): domain Eukaryota; kingdom Metazoa; phylum Arthropoda; class Insecta; order Lepidoptera; family Nymphalidae; genus Nymphalis; species Nymphalis urticae. Next base: position 6,971,863 of record LR989987.1, on the reverse strand, counting down.
GGGAACAAGACCGACATACTATGCACAACCACAACGTAATTAATAACAATACGTCTGGATCGCGACGTACAAAATCTAAGAGCACAGAAGATATGAATATGGGTAAGTGTATTTGTTGTTGTAGATTTATTTATTATACACAAACGAATTTATAAAAAAAAAGTAAACTAAACAAAAAAAAGTATAGAAAGCCGGAGTTATTTCAATAAGAGTTCCTTAGACTTCCTGCCAACCTTTGAGGTACTGACAAGACAATGACTGAAAATGGTAGACAGAAAGTGTACTTCTTCAAGCAAAATAGCAAAGAACGAAAAAATATTGATGGTACAAGAAATCTAAAAAAACGAAGTAATATTACTGTACAAACAAATACTGCAAACGAATAATGCAAATTTACATTAACAGAAATAATTATATATGAAAGGGTGCTTACTAACTTACGTGTTATCACATGTTATCGTAATTGTCGAGGCTTAGCTGAATTTTAGAACAACCTTGGTTGCCAACGATTTATCACATATTCATTGTATTTTAAGCAATAATATATTTTGTTGCATGTAGCAGCCCGGAGTTTGGAACTTAAGTTCTTACACTTCCATGACTCATTTTCATGAAAGCACTTTATTTACGCCTGTACTTTTTTCAGACGTATCGGACTTGCCGTCCCATCGGATTACGATAGTAAGGAAATAGAGAGTGCACCTGTGCTTGCACACACACTTGCACTATAGTATGACTCGCGTAGTTGGCTAATGTCTCTTAAGAATGGCCACCGTGGCTGAAGTTGTTTAAGCGGAAAAATAAAAAATAAAACAATAAAGTAAAAGCGTCACGCGTTACTGTGTAGTAACATGGAGAGCGGTGGAGAGGCATGGTCTACATTTAAGGCGCGAAACAAGAATAAATGTATCATATCGAATTGCGAAGCAAAGCAAAGATGTCGTCATGTCATGTCGTTCCTAGTCACAATCACAATCCAATGCAGCACTTTGGAGCATTGTATATATTATTGCGTATATTAATATACTGTTTATTTTACATTGTCGTTTTGTCATCATTTGGTCTTAACGCCAAAGTGACCTATCTACGAATATTAGTGAGATTAATAAAATTAAAAATAATATGATGATTCTGCTTGTGGTGAGAGCAAATAACAAAGAACAGTTTTGTTTTAATAATCATTTATTATAAATTTAATACTTAAATATTAAAAGAAAGACATTGATTATTATTAACAAATAAAAATAACAAACACAAAAAAGAAAATCTCTTCTTGAATACGGTTTGTTAAATATCGTTAGTTTAGCTTATTATTTTATTGTGTTTAATATTTGACTGATACAATAGTAAATTTAAACACTCACCATTTAGATTCGAGCACACTCAAACGAATGCTGAAGCCAATGCCGTCAACAGAAAGCCCAGTTACGTCACCGGAGATGGGACGCCGTCGATACGGCGGAGCCGGACCGTGTCCACCAACCTGTGGGTCTCACGGCCATCGCCACCCGCAGCACATGCACCATGGACACTACGCTCACGTCGTCAATAACAATAGCCGACAAGGCTCGCAACGGTATTTTTCCGCTAGGTGACATATATACGACTTACATAAATATACTTACCGAATTACTAAAAAATACACCGTAACAGCCTGTGAATGTCCCACTGCTGGGCTAAAGGCCTCCTCTCCCTTTTTGAGGAGAGGGTTTGGAGCTTATTCCACCACGCTGCTCCAATGTGGGTTGGTGGAATACACATGTGGCAGAATTTCAGTGAAATTAGGCACATGCAGGTTTCCTCACGACGTTTACCTTCACCGTAAAGCACGAGATGAATTATAATCACAAATTAAGCACATAAAAAGTCAGAGGTGCTTGCCCGGGTTTGAACCCACGATCATCGGTTAAGATTCACGCGTTCTTACCACTGGGCCATCTCGGCTTGTAAAAAATACACAATGCCTTATTTTAAAATTGCTTATTTTCAAAATTCATCAAATTTAATAATTTAATTTATCAACCATATAGACATATATGAAAAACATAGGGAGTAAAAAACATGTATATGTATACTTATAATAAAAGTATAATGTTGGCGTATTTGGACATAATATTAAAATTGAAATCATGTCCTCTGCGCGGAATAATCATATAACAAGCTTTTAATGAATATGAATTTATTACAATAGATAGGTTATATATCTAACAGTCGTGTACAGCGCCGTATTTACAACTTGCCTACTTTTACAAAAGAGAACATGAAATGAAGTAGTAAAGCAAGTATATATATACAAAATACACTAACACTCACTGGAGCACAATATTGGATATATTTATCGCGGGAAACACGATTTCAGATATTTATTAGTCAGAAACTACATATTCTTATAAATGTTCTACCTAAAAGACAAAGTATATCTTGTAGCCGAGGCGTAGGCGTGGGCGCGGCTCCGAGCGGGTATCCGGGCCGCGGCCTGTACCTCGAGCTGGGTGGTGGCGAGCGCGACCTGTCGCCGCCGTCTGATAACGTGATGTTTGACAACCAGTGCTATGCGACCACGCCTTCGTCTTCCAATGGCAACTCTGATCAGGAGCCTTGTCAGCGTCGTGATCGAGACCCCAGACAACATCACCACGGAGTGAGTATATTGCACCATATTATTTTCACTTATAGATCGATTATGTGAATTATATACATATATTATATATCTATACATAAAGTATCAGTTATGCTAAAAAGAAATCATTTAAAAGATTTAAAAGGGAAATAAAAAAATATTGGTACACTCTCACTTTATATGTACGAATAGCAATGTAGTACAATTAAAATTGGTTTTATGTAATCTTCATCGATTTACATCTGTATTCCAAACGCTATTTTAGAAGGTAAATAAAAGAGCTTGTAAGCTATAGAATCCTCACAGAGGTGTGTCTCTCAGCAGCAAAAGCCGTGCCTGTCGCGTCAGGCATCGCAGTCCAGCGCGACGCCAGCCCCCGGGTCGCCGACGTCGCGGCTGCTGCTCGAGTATGAGATGCATCTCCGCAATACGCTCGCCAAGGGTATGGACGCCGAGAGTTATAGCCTACATACATTCGAAGCTCTCTTGAGCCAGAGTATGGAGGATTTGGGTGAGATATCCAAATTTATGTGCTAAGTAAAAGTTGCACTTTAAATAGATAACTTGCGAAAGACGAAGAGACATGACACTTATTGACGTGATTCTCTTCGGTTCTTGTATTCTAGAACTAATTCTATAATTTTTTATTTTGGATATCCCCAAGCACTTAAAGATATGCACTTTTATCTGAACTTTCACATATTGGGTATATATACTCTTAAATGATAAGTACACACGTTGAATTTAAAAGAAACTCAATTGCAATCTTTAATATATATTTTTCTCTGATTTAGAATACAGCGACAATATGCCGCCTTCAAATCAGCGAAGTCCTTATCCACCACGTAGACGTTAGTATGACTATTATTATTACTTAATTATAATGACTAATGCAATATGGAGTCGATGACCACGGCTGTTTTAATTTGGTTAATTAACTAAGTTTGCCCAAAAGCGGCACGAAGTTTGGTTAGCAAAACTGATCGATTCTTTGCAAGACTAGAGTTTTTTTAAGCGCACCAAACTTTTTCCTTCAAAATAAATGGTTGTCGGTACAAAATCGGTTCTTGGAATATTTAGGGATATTATTCTTAAACTCAGTCTTTCCCTTCTACTACTATGTATTCTTGGTGTATCTAGTGTTTTCGTAATTAATCAAGCTTTCCAAATGGAAACGAAATTAGTTCCCAACGAGGTTGAATCCCATAACGCTCAATAATAAATAATCAATACAAAGCTTTATGAATAGAACTTTCTTTCTAAAAGTAATTGCCAAGTTTTTCCTGGGTACAATAATACTAATCTCTACATAGTAAATAAGCAAAATGGAAAAAAAAGTACGCGACGGTTACAATGTGACCCCCAGGCCCCGCGTCGCAGTGCTCGGGTGCGGGTAGCCGCTCATCCACGCTGCCGCTGCCGCATCGCCTCGCCGAGCGCCCGCACCCCGGCCGCGCTGATCGCGATGGATACTACAGGTACGTCTTCGCTCACTCCCCGCACAATCGCTTACACCGTAACCCGAAGTAGCTTATGGTTCGGTTTCCACTGTATCGCAAAACTTGTACAACATTGTATAATAACTTACTCAACATATGTAATGGTGCATTAAAATAATTTAATTAAATGGTGTTGACTGACGCATGTAAAGTTCTTGCATTGTTTTCATTGCAGTGACTCGTTATGTTTTATTTGATTTCAAACGATTAATTAACTAAATAATAATGCCCCCGCCGAACCAATAACACCTGTCAACGTTATAGGTACTCCTGCACCGATCCCAAAATCCGTGGTATAAAGCTGTAAAACTTAGCACTTCCTCAATACGTACACCTTACCAAAGGGTTACCTAATGTAAAATTTCAAATGTTTTTTTTTAAATCACAGCGGGAATATACAAACTTTCCAATTTTATAATATTAGAGAAAGTAATTATATAACAAAAATTAAAAACATAATGCATGTTGAGGCAACATTAGTTTAAATTAACCGTACATTTACATTTAGAAACTGCTATAAGCATTATTAATGTGAACCTTTATAAACTTCCAATCAAAAACGTAAGATCTATTATTCCATTATATTTTATTTACTTTCATGTTAAAATTATTACAGTGCATCGAATTTAATCTAAACCAAGACGTTTAACATAACATATGTTTGATTAATTTTATTTATTGATTTACTAGCTAATTGTACAATGGTATAGGACCGCATAGGGAACAAACATGAATTGATTTTTATATATAAATATTGTATAAAACAATCTTAGTGTCGGGTTGAGTGTCTATCAATAATTACATCATTATTTTGTATGGCTGTTTTTAATATTACACTATTTACTTATTGATGTGACCACAGTGTTTGGTGTCCTTATATAATTGGCGTACACGATCTAAAATGTTCAATTTATTTTAAAGAGAATAAGAACGAGTTATTTTCATGATTTATTTATTCATCGCTGCTTATCGCTAACCTTAAAACTGTTATTATATGGTTATTTTTATAACACAAGTTAAAATCATAATTATATCATAGTAGTGCTATTTAAATATTTTGTAATATTATAATAGTTAAGACAGAAGTTAACTATTAGAAAAAAAACCAACAAATTTTTGTACAAGTTAAAATAACATGAAGCAAAAAATAATGAAGAATTAAATAAAAAGTACATTTATTTAATCTGATAATTATACTTGGGTATTGCACACAAAAAGCTTAACGTTTGTGAATAATGCATCCCTGGGCAAAGGCGTCCATCTCATTAAGATGGATTGAGTTGTCGTAACCTCCAAACTTTCATCAGTTACATATTAAGGGAAAGGTAGCCCAAATCGGGTATTCCTCTTTTGACTGTAAGCTGTTGACATAATAGTAAATTTTTGAATGCAATACTTTTATTCCACTAAAATATTTAAATATTTTTAAAAAACGAATAGTTGAAAACTGTAGAATGAGCAGAGATGGCCCAGTGGTAAGAACGCGTGAATCTTAACCGATGATCGTGGGTTCAAACCCGGGCAAGCACCACTAAATTTTCATGTGCTTAATTTGTGATTATAATTCATGTCGTGCTTTACGGTGAAGCAAAACATCGTGAGGAAACCTGCATGTGTCAAATTTCACTGTAATTCTGCCACATGTGTATTCCAACAACCCGCATTAGAGCAGCGTGGTGGAATAAGCTCCAAACCTTCTCCTCAAAAAGGGAGAGGAGGCCTTTAACCCAGCAGTGGGACATTCACAGGCTGTTACGGCACGGTTACGTAGAATGTCTATCATTATAGCTCGTCTGGGTAGGTACCACCCACTCATCAGATATTCTACCGCAAAATAGCAGTACTTGATATTGTTGTGTGCCGGTTTGAAGGGTGAGTGAGCCAGTGTAATTACAGGTACAAGGGACATAACATCTTAGTTCCCAAGGTTGGTGGTGGCAAAGCGGGTAGGGGTAAATCCGCTTGAAGGAAGGAGTAACGTTGGACGCATTATTTCTCAATAAGGTTTTTAATTAGGGCATTAACGTTTTTAATTAGGGCCCCCAAAAATAATATCGCCATGCTAGTTCGCACATGGATGAAAATGGATCTTCTTTCTCATGAATTTACAACACACAAATAGACACATTTTCGACGTTTCCGATTTCCTCCCGTCAGTTTTGACGAATCGACTAGAACCTATAATTAGCAGCATTGCTGCTGAAGTCAATGCTGCGTCTTATAATATATTCAAAACTCGCTGCTCGCGGTCTCATCACAAAAGAACCTGATCTAAATACCCATGATTTGATTGATTCTGATCGTAAAGCCAATTCTGGACGAAATTATTATGAACCAATCCAATCAGGATCACTGGCTATTCCAAATGCAGAAACACCAGGACAAGTCTTTAAAAAGGTTGATGCTACAAATTGTTCTGGAAACAGCGCAGAAACCTTAATCACTCATGCCACTTCCAAAGGAAGACTGAATTGGTGATATAATAATAGGCACACTTGGTTTAGCTATTGAAAATTATAATATGTTAATTTAAATTTAACTAAAAACGCTTATTAGCGTAATAAAGTAACTGATCGTTTTTTTAATTTTTCATAAAATTATTTAATTAATTTTAATTAGTTTCTTTTATGTTTGTTTTTAGATTTATAGTCACATACATGTTAATTACATACATACAAAATTAAAATGTGTATGCGTTAGATAGTCGTTTTTGTTATACTTTGGGCTACCTTTCCTTATAAATAGTGGTTGAGATTTGTCATGCAAAATTATATCCGGTGTGGTCACGAGGTGACTGGGTCTCTGCGCTCTTTGACTTTATGTCTAATGTGTTTAATTTTCTTCGTCTAAGTCTAGTTTTAAGTACACTAATTTAGTCATATAAGGCACGATTTGGTTTATGTAACGATTGTGACGGTTTTTCAATATTTCTTCGAAATTAAACGAATTTGTTCAACTTTCCTTCGACCTAATAATTTTTATATACATATAATAACTCAGTAGTTATCGAAATTTTAAATAAAAAAGACGGGATGCATCCTTAAGCTTCATGTGGATGAAGTCGCGAGCACCCGCTAGTATTCAATAAAAATATTACCCAAGTTTATATAAACTTTTAAAAAGTTATTTTTCAAACATGTCACGAAGGTTTTACATAAAAGTTAACTCTACCGAGACGAGCCGTCTGTAGGTAATTTTTTTAAACTCATTAGTAGCATAACTAGATAAAGAGATTGATTAATTAGATTGCTGAGTCTAGCGGTGCAGAGAGGCAATAGTGCCAGCGTCTTGGGTAAAATGCCACAGGACAATCTTAGACGACGTGTTTTTGCTATAAATTTGTAATGTGTATTTTGTTTTTTACATAGTTGACTAATAAAGAATAAATAGTTTTTACTCGATAAAGTCAGTGGGTTTTTTTTTAATTCGTGATGTGGGAAATATTATATGATATGTCTATTATTATTGATATATCCAGGTTTATTAAATGTATGAAGTAAAACAATATCCGTGTCGAATGTTAATAAATCATAATGCTTGAAGTTTTTCGATAAAAATTAATAATATTAACGATATCTTCATTTCGATCTCAGGATAAAAAAGCGATACAGGCTTAATTATCCACCCTGATAAATGCATGTATATTTGGAGATCCAAGCATGATACTAGGGTTGTTAGCTTATATTTGTTGTATAAAACGATATTAGCTTCCCTTGCTGATCTCAACGTGTATTAAAAGCACGTGAAATGAAACTCCTATGCAAATGAGGCCCCATACCAGAAATGAACCTTCACCATTAGACTCTCTTCCTCGTTTTTGCACTGAAGAGTGAATTGTCAGAATAATAACATTCTCCATGTATCATCGTCCAGTTTTGATTTCAGCTCGCAAAATTGGACGGAGTTACTCGATGATCAGTGGTAAGTAAAAGTGCCCTGGCAGGCAAGTATATTAACCCCTATTACATCAGAGTTCCAAAACATTATTAAGTTTTCCTATGTTATTGGTGCTCACTGTCACTTGTCAAACTTCTTACGTTGTTCATATTGGAAGTTCGTTTTGTTAGCGCAGTCTTCCCTATAAAACTACTACACCCTGCCATTCTTACTTTTTGCAAACTTATCCTTAATGTCTCGAAAATAACAGACTTGAAAATACAATCCTATCATTTTTCAAGATGATTTAACCATTTTGAATAAAAACTCCAGCTTGCGCAACAAGGCCTTTATTGATGAGATTCAGCATATTATCACATCACTTAAATTTCCATATAATAATAATAGTTGATAATTCGATACACATTTATTGAATTGATATAATTGAAAAGAAATAAATAAAACGCACATTATAAGAAACGGTTAAAACAATTTTTTCATATTAAGTATCTTCTGTTAATACAAGATATGTCTAAATAAATTACCAGTATGAAATGAGAACTTATTAAGTTTCCATTAGACATTTCTTAAGTATCTTTTTTATTTTTGACAGCAGTATATTATATTTTTCGGTGATATTTATTGGTGTTTAACTATAATATTACTTTTAGATTTAATTTTTAACTTTATCCTTAATTGAGTTGTCTATAAAGGAAGTCATATTATCACCCGTTTTACATTAATGTGTTTTATAATGGCTGACTATGATTGATTTTATATGAAAGATAACAGATGTGATCGTTTAGAGTGATCCAGCTAAAAGAATGAAAGAACTGAATGTCTATTAGAAAAAATAACATATTACTAACTCAAAGCCCTATCTCTTATTAAAAAAAAATATATAATTAACTATTATTTATATTTATTTCTATTATAAAATTGGAAAATTTTTGTAGTTGAAACTAAACCCAGGAACTAGGAACAAGAATCGGATTTGAATAATTATTAAAAATAAAACGTACTGTTAAATTGTACAAGGAAAATTATACAATGTATTTGAAAATTCATCAAAACAGTTGTAATTTAAAATTATCAATTACTGTTAGCTCTTTATAAATAGATGATATGTTATCAAAACCTCTTTTATAATTTTCGAATTTGTCAGCCGAGGGCATAAGGGCTGCTACGTTCCATGGGATTACAAAGTGTACTTCATTTTTTGATAAAGAACACTTACTAAGAACAAACCGTTTTATTTTTGTATTTCATAGTTTTTTTATTATGTAATCTTATTCAATTGGTTCTTTAAAATACGAGCTTTAAACTTGTTATAAATAATTTGTTACAAAATGAAGAAATCCGTTTCATTCGAATGTCTCAAGCGAAGGCAGACGGGAGAAAACGAATTGCAATACGATAGTTATACGTAGGTATATAGATTGATGTATACGGATAGACAGATCATCTTTCGGTTCAATGAATTTATCATCTAATAGAGCCAACCAGTCTCTTGTAAACAGAGATCTAGCCTATCTGACGCATATGTAAGTGTATACCATGTACAAATTTGTATGTGAATTATGTATTATTACGATATAATTCTGATTTCTGTTGATTAAATTTTAGTAACAAGCTTAAATAAAATGTTATGAAACTCGTCACATAATTAGACTGTTGAAGTCGACATTCATATTTAAATAGATTTGCCTCGCTTTGTCTAACACCGACTCTAAAAAGTCATTAGTAATAATTGGATTTATTATTTATTTATTTTTGTTAGAATTAATTTAATTATTAGTAGCGGTTAAAACATGGTATATTTTTATGTTATTTCTTTTCAATAACCTGAATTAAATGACCTTTAAGTATAATCTACTAAAATAAATTCAGTTAAATCATTTTACAATCAGCGAAGATATCGAATAATACCCTTTTCAACCCTTATGTCACCCTTAAGGGCGAAACTTCCTTCTCGAAGCCTATAGAATAAATAAAATAATCTTAATCGGTGAACTATTAGGAAAGTTTCACCCAAAAAGAAAGGTCGAATTGATGACTTCTTTCTATTTGAAATCGGCTAAAAATAGCTAAGAGAAATTTACATCAGTCACATACGGATTTTATCACTGTGTTTCCGTCATCACGTGTTCTAACCATTGGTCCAAAGCGGCTTCTGTAAATGTGTATTTGTATAATACAAACTTTACTGCTCTACTGTAATCGGATCTAAATATATGTATAGATATTAATAAACTTCGATATGATATGTTATTGTTTATCCTATTCGATATTTGAAGCCGAGGTATATAATTATAGCAAGTGTGATATTATTATTCGAGCGAGGCTTCCTATTCCGTTGAATAGAACTTTAGTAGAAGTTTCCGAGTTACTTGGCAATTCATATTACGCCAGTGTATCGATTTGTGATTTAACTTTAGTCTGGACAAAGCGTGAGTATGTTGTATAAGTATTAGGTCAATCTTCATTCATTTCCTATGTAATAAATATATGTACTTAAATAACTAGTATATTCTGCATCTCATTAAGTTTGATATTAAACTGAGACAATTAAATGAATACTATACTGCAATACTATACTGCAATACTATACTAGGATATAAGAAAGTTATAGGCGTTCGAAAATCATGTGTCAATATAAACTAGATATTATTTTCGATATACATTTATATCTTATATACGTAATAAATAATATTTTAGAAAGAGTACAAGTACGTAAAATTTTATAAATATAGTATTACTACTTTCTTGCCGAAATCAAACATCATATCATTTGAAGGGATTGGGATCAAGTGAAAATTAACCCTGTACCACCTGTACTTGTAAATTACTGTTCACTTTAAGTTCTATAGAACCTTCAAACTCGCGCTTATCTTAGACTTTGGACAGAGCAATTCTTACAATTTAAAGTCTGCAGGATTTCAGGCGCCGGGGTAAGAGCCGCTTATTATTTTCATCAATGTATAAATCGATGAACAGTTCAGTAACTTGTTTAATTGTTTGATTTAAAACCTTATAAAATTATATTTTTGTTTATGAGAGGAGTGACTTTGACGAGATGAATTTGCGTTTTTTTTCGGCAAAAAGTACGTGACATATGTTATTTTAATTATTTATTTATTATATTTTTAACTTTTGGAATACGGCATACTTCGACCAGCTTAATTTACTTACAATAAAAAAAATTCAATGATTAAAAAGTGCAATCAAAATTGCATTATTTAAGTAGGAACTTGAATAATGTATTTTTTATAACAAGATTTGATAAAATATTAACAGTAAAGTATTAAAATTTCATTTTCATAACGATATCTGTTATAAACTTGCAACGAATCATCCGGTCATTACAACAGTTATACAGTACTAGATGATATTTCGTTATTTTTAGCAATAAAAAGAGACTTAATCAAATACTCGCATACATAATTAAAAATGCGTTCAATATGTCATCTTTAATTGTAATAATTTCTAATTTTTGTCTTCATTATTTATTCATAAATCGATCCATTTTTAATCTACGGTTTGATTAAAATCTGCCATTGTTCTAGTGATCGCAACGAGCTGATGCGGGAGCGCGAGAGAGACCGCGAGCGTGAGCGTGGCTATCTCAGCGACCACAATACGAGGTTTGTTTGTGTCCCATCTGAATGAGAAAACAAGCCCCTAAAGAAATTCTTATTAAAGATTTGTTTTAGTATTAACTTTCCTAGGGCTTTCTTTAAATAGTTGTGATAAATGCTTTGATGAAAATAACACATTTAAATTTAATAACATAGCAAGTGGTAAGTACATTCCCAATAAATATTTTAATAAATTATCTGCCTTTCTAGATGTATATGTTACACTTAAAACTTATAATGTAAATAAACTGTCTTTTTCCATTATTATCCTTATTTTAACAGCACTTTTTTTTATAGGGATCGTATACGAGATCGAGATCAAGGATATCTAAGCGACCATCAGTCAAGGTAATTGATATAACATCAACCATTATTCTAACTATTAGTACTAAAAATCATATTAACCTAATGTTATGAAATAATATGTTTAAAAATTCTTTAGCTTATTAGGGTACTTCTACTAATGGTAAGGCTTTGTGCAAACCTGACCGTTCAGTAAAATATATTCCTTAGTTTTATAATTTATTAAAGACATTTTTAAACGATTTTAAGAATATTTGAGTTGCTTGTTGACTCACTCGCCGGTAAATTTATCTTTCAGACTTGATACAAAAAAAATATTTAAAAAAATGTAACCCTTTCTAAACCTAGCTATACCTCATTGAAAGTAAAACGCATCAAGCATTTTACAATTAGCATTTAAAAAGCATTTAAAATATTTAATAAAAACTTTTACAAATATTGAAGTTCCTATTGATTTCAAACGTTAATAATTATAATCATAATACGTGTAATTTTTATTTTACAAAATATAAACGAATACAAATTAATCAAACATTAAAGAGATAAACAAAAAAAAAATATCTCAAATTAATTCTTCGACCAAAGTCAACAACGAAAAATAAATAATATTTTTTTAAACTACTTTTATATAATGCTTTAGTATAAAAATAATTATCAAAATGTTTAAAACTGTGATATGTTTTTATGTAATATAAACCATACAAATTTTATCGTGTGATTTTTATCTAGAAAAACGTGCAGATTTCTCTCACTGTATTCATTAATTTATCTTTTTTATCAAAATTTTTTATCTTAATATTAATGACATAAGTTTTAAAACGTGAAACTAAAAAACTTTTTACTTTTTATAATATTATGATATTCTCTACTGCGTCATAAATCTACAGGCCAGCTTGCTTGGCTGCATACTTTGATATTTTGGGTTGAAATTTCGAGATACTAAAAAATAGTGGGTTAATAATATCGGAATTAGGAAGGCTTAAAAAAAAAGTGATACGTTATTTCGATTATGTTGGAATGCCGTTCCACCAAATTGTGAGAGTATTTGTGTGTGTGAATACAAAGATGCACTATAATCTATGCACACACACATACTTATGCATTATGATATGTGCTAATATGATATTTAGTACTAAAGATCATTTTCTGGACGAAACCCACTTCTGGGCAAAGCTTCAGCTTAAGGATTATGTAAGAGGGTTGTTCTTCCACACTGCACTAATACAGGTTGATAACACACACACTCATGAAATCTGCTACATATGAAGCCTAATTTTATCCAACACAGTATCCTGACGAAATTTACTTTCTTTCCCTGCCAAGCTTATTTATGAACATAAAATTAGCGTATTCAAAAAATAAGTATTTTTCAGGATTTGAACTTGCGATATTTTTTATTATATTGAAAAACAAATGATACATAATTTAGGAACATAAATATAGTGCTTCTATAAAACCTTGCGGTCTTTTTTGTTCAACCAAAGCCTTAGCACTCTATAAGGTATCTGTAGGAAACTATATCGCAAAGCTATTTAATCCCCTAGAATAAGATAAAAAGCATCACACTATTTTCAATTCTATTAAAGAGCACCCGTAGTCTTTATAGGACGGTCTCCGCTGCGGGGCGCTACTCGGCCTTCTTATCTCAGATTTGTCCTTATTTAGAAATGGACGTATTACAAAACTGTATGTATTATACGTTACTCCATTTATAGCGCAAATATATTAAAGAAACGCTTCAACCACAGTTTCAAATGAAATGCTAAATATTAATATAATTGGATTTGAATTTTTTGAACAGTTTTTTAACTTAAATACAGCGTCGAACATACATGGAATTTTTAAAGTAGACGTAATATGAAATTTTGAATTATATATTTTTCTATATTTTGTTGTTTTATAAAAAATACCTTGCGATGTCATATAAAATATAAACATACTAAATAAATTATTTTAATGACAATACTTATATTTAACACGTTTTCAAGTAGATTCCACGAGAAACAAAATATTACGCACAAGAATAGCAATTTTTTTAAAAACAATATTGTAAAGGAAATTGGAAAAATATTTGTAGAATATGAAATTGGCTTCGAGCAAATCACGTAAAAGGTATATTTAGGCACAGAAGCGCTCGCCTGTACATTTCCTCTCATAATACCGATGCTGTTAAACTCGTAATAGATTCGAAGCGAGTTTCAACCTGACACGAAGCTGTTGTGACTCTTGGGGATTGTCGAAACGTCCATTCTAAATTAGGTTACTCAATGTAGGAAACGGTTTGATTTTCCTCTTTATTTTATTTTGTGATTACTTTTTCTCTTTGGCTTTTTACAGGAGGAATAAAAGATTGTACTTTTGTTTTTTTTTTGTTTGTGAACATTTTTTTTAGAGAAGTTTAAAGTTTCCTAATTTATCTCTCCCCTTTTCGGTGTAGAATATTCGTAATAAGCATGTTAATTGTTTTTTTTGAATGTTTTAAAAAGCCTAATTTTGGAGTATTCAAATAAAAATTAATCATATTTTTTTTTTTTTTTTTTTTTTTTTTTTTTGCCGGGTGGGCAAATGACTCTACTCCACCTGATGTTAAGTGGTAGTAGAGTCCAAACGCGAGGACGGCCAGTACAGTCTGGAAGAAGATTCTGCACTAGCCGCCCTCGCCTTGCCCGCCCGCAAGATGCCTCTTCACGCCTCGTAAAGAGACGTGAAGCGAGCGACGTATTGCCACGATAGGGATGGGCAAAGTGTGGAGGCGTGTTTCCCCCGGCATTGGTTCAGCAGCCGTCTCCACTGGACCAACACCCATCGTGGCAATGCTCGCTCGGGCACTGGCTGTACGCTGGCTGACCTCGAAACGCGGCTGCAAGCCACTTCACGAGATTTTCACCATGCGTACGGTGGTAACAAGCCAGGCGGATGTTTATCATCCTACCACCAGATAATAATTATATAAGGAAATATAATCGGCGAATAAATTAATGAATACATACAAAATAAGTAACGTATATACAAGATTTCTACCCTCATTCCCCTATTATAACCTACATTTTAAAGCGGCTGAAATTGTAAAATGTAAAATTTAGATTAATAAAAAGCATTTAAAAAAATGGTCTGTCTTGACATGGAACATGTGTATAGGCATCTCGTTCGCTTGGAAAAGAGAACGGTTGCGTTAAATGCATTGAAATAGCGCATTATCTTGACAATCTCGTCGTACCCATCTCGATTTGGCTATGTAGTGCTATATTGAATGTTCACCTTAACTACAAAGTTTAGAAATATAATAATGAACTTGAATCGTGCGTTACGTGAACATTTCAGGATTAACTTTTACGTTTAGCTTAAAACCTCTTTTTAACACATTAACTTAACTATAGCTTATAAAATTATAGTTTAAATATAATATTTTTAATAATTTAAAATATGATATTTACTGCTAAAACGTATTTCTAACTCATTTGTTCAACATAAATATTTTATTTTACATATTAATTACATATATTTTAATCTGCTATCAGCACAATAATCTGATCAAGTTTTGATCCGAACCGTTATTTTTTCTTGCAAAAAGTTTTCGTATTTAAAAAATAAAACTGCACTAATTGTTAAACTAATATTGTTATTAAGTACGACAAGTGAGAAATTAATTGTGTGGGCACACGAAATATATATAAATTTAATTGCTGAATCTGTTTTAGTTTCGTTAGCGCGTCTCGTTGCGCATCATGTATCGGTGAGTCGGCACGCTCCGCGTGGTATCGCCACTCTGACGGCTGGCGCGGAGCCCCGCCGCCTGGGCCTCGTCGCTCACCGTGGGACTCCTTACCCAGTCTCCGACATGAAGGAAGCCTCAACGATTCCGGGTATAGAAGCAATAGAGCTGATAGCTTTGAGCAGCGGTAAGTGTTTTATTCATCAAAGAGATTTTACCTTTTTCATTTAAAAACAGTTAATGTTATAAAATTGTCGTATTATTGACTGACTCTAGTTTCGAAATTGCTGATTAAAGTAAAATTGACTAATTTGAATTTAATCTGAATAGTCTAACCGTTGACGTAACCGATGACGCAATAAACAACCTTTCAATATTAACACAGATTAGTAAATTTTACTTTATTCATCGTTGTAGAAGCTGCAGGCAAATGTGTTACAATATTTTGTATAACATATTATCGTCTAGTCTACGGTAATTTCGTTACAAGCAAAATCGATCGAGGTTAATATGATGAGTTCGCAAATATGAGTACACATTTATTAATAAAACTAAACTGTAAACTAACAAACCCCTTAGGTTAAACTTACCCCTTAGGTCCCTTCGTTAACATAATGACTGAAACTTGATAACTTAGAAACCGCTAATTGAATTAATTTAATATAGTAAATTAAATTATGATCTCGCTTCGAATAAAAGGTTCCAAGTTCGAAAAGTTAATACATACTCTTTAGGGCAAGGTATTCGAATCTATAACATAGAATATACTTTTATTCTTGCCAATTGGTACATTTTTGCTAAAAAATAATAATAAATAAAGCATATTGCTCAATAAAAGATAATATGAATATTACAAACGCGTGAAGTCAGTATTTTTTGATTTTCATGTAAAATATAATTATTTTTGTAATAATTTAATAATAAAATTGTTTTAAAATATAAACTCTTATGAAGAATAAATATCTTTTTATTACTTTTTTTCAATGTTTTATATTAAAAATATATGAAATGAAGAATAGTAATCCACATACAATGTACTGGTGGTAGGGTTTTTTTATTTTATTTTATTTGCTTTTATAAAATATTGTTCAAATATTTTATATATTATTAAAATAATAATAATCACAAACAGCTTTATTCCTGACAAGTACGTCCGCTGATTATGATATTACAACATTGTACGATTCTATGTTATTTTAATATAAAATAATTTTAGGAAGGTAGATGGGTAAATTAACTCGTAAATGGGTAGTTAACTCATATCAATTGGCTACATTCGCGCGTAGACACTGGCTTTGTACACAATATAAACTACAACTTAATACATATTGTGTTTAATATAAAATATAAAGTGTTCCTGTTTGATGTTTGAATAATTAGTAAGTAGGTGCTACACATCCAGTATTCTCCGGGTTTGCAAAAAGTCTTACCACCGATAAATATTTATATAATAGGTAATGTCTCCACTGAACAATTATTATTGACGAATAGCTTAAATTACAAGACATTTGAAGAGCTTACTTTCGTAATGCGCACTAAGAATGCAATCTGCTAGGGTGGCTGTAGTAATTTAATCGATGCGTTCGTGTTTCCTGTGAAAACGTCCTAATACAATTTTTACCTTTGTTATGAAACCGATTTCTATAAACCCGATCTGAATTAAATTGAATTTATATATATATAAAACGCACGATATGCTGTAACTGTTATATTGACGTGGTGTACAAAAGATAAGGTTTCAGTAGGCTTAGCCTTGTTTGGATTTGTTTATTTTTTAACTAAAAGTATTTTTTAATAAATATAACCTGAACTTACTTGGGGAGTATCAGTGAATTAAAGATTTTTTTTTTGTTTAGAGATACTATGGCCATCAACGATTATATAGATTTTAAATAAACCCAGGAACTTGAAAACGAAAAAAAGGGTCACGTTGCGTAAAGGTGATTAGTAAGGAAGCAAGTTTCGAAAACCATAGCCTTAAACATAGCTTACTTTATAATAGTGTATTTATATATATATATGGTTATCGAAAAACTGAATGATATTATTATATTGAAAATAAACCGATTAAAACATATTTTTAGACACTCATTAAGTAATAAAAAAAACATAGCACCACGATTGAATTATATGTCGATAATTGTTATAAAAGTGAAATGGCTGAATTTCTACATTTAAACATATCATCATATTGTTTTTGACAAGAGCAGCCTTTTAATCTTGATAAGCTTTTGCGAAACAATAGCTAGAACTGTTATTTATGTCTTGACTTGTGAAGCTCTACGAAACCGATCTACCCCTTATCTCGCGCTTAAGGCAAAGCTTAAATAGTTCATTTGTAATATATTCTATTTATGACTACGTGACTATAATCAATGAACATAAAATATAAAAAACTTAGAAGTTCTTGTTTGTAATTTTAAAATCTTGAATTGTAACATAAAGCTTCACCTTTTTACTTGGGCTTCTTATTTCTTCCTTTTCAATTCATCGGAGAATCAATTTATCAAATATTTTAATTAGAATGAGCACTATTTTGATTACAACGAATAAACAGATATCAGGCAGACGTCTTCTTTTACGTTGAGGCTTTTATAAAGTAAAAAAATACATCTATATTATTTCAGAAAAACTACGACATAGCGATAAAACCCGTTATACAACAATAAATAATGTTATTTTAAATCATCATAGAGAATTTCATGTTAATTCATACATAAATCTCGAAATGGGTAACTATTTTTTACTTATTGTGATCTGAAAAATTGCTATTATGTAGATGTCTGTATCTACTTTGCTGCCATCGTTTTAGTCTCTCGTATCAGTTTTGGTACAACCTATCTTATACTATCGACCGACTGAGTTTAAAATTCTATGAAGAGAGTATTTTCCTTGATATTTATTTATTCTCATATAAGTGTTAGAAGGCAGGACTGATCTGATCTGATCGGAGAGATCAAATCTTATAAATAACAAAATATATGAAAATATTTCAAATAAAATTTATCGTTATCACTACATTAATAAAAAAATAACAAGACGTCAAATATCGAAACTGCAATATTACATGAGCAAAACCGAAGCGAACAGCCAATAGTTGATAAAATGTAATAAAGCCCAAGTAAAAAAAGTATTGGAGAAAGCTGTAAAAATACCCATTATTTTTTTATTTTCCTTTAGTTGTCACGTACTAAGAACATTACCCCAACTTTTATTACGTTCCTTGTTCAGTGTGTGATTTTATAGGACACACAGATGTAATCTGGCATTAACGCACATAGCTTCACATTACGTGACAAAATTAAATAATATGAACATTAAAGACTAACGTGATCACAACGTGAACCTAACATATCATTAGTAGACAAATTCAATTATATTTTTTTCCAATCCATTTTTTGTATTGGATGAAAATATACCGGAAAAAAATATATTTGCGAGTATTATGAAGATCAAGAACCACTTTAAAGAAAAATCCGTAAATATGTGTAACTGTAACAGCCTGTGAATATCTCACTGCTGGGCTAAGGCCTCCTCTCATTTTTTGAGGAGAAGGCTTGGAGCTTATTCCACCACGCTGCTCCAATGCGGGTTGGTGGAATTCACATGTGGCAGCATTTCAGTGAAATTAGACACATGCAGGTTTCCTCACGATGTTTTCCTTCACCGTAAAGCACGAGATGAATTATAATCACAAATTAAGCACATGAAAATTCAGTGGTGCTTGCCCGGGTTTGAACCCACGATCATCAGTTAAGATTCACGTGATAAGATTCTTACCACTGGGCCATCTCGGCTAAACATATATGTATATAAATATAAATAATTAGTAACAGAAGTATTGCAACTCTAGAGGGAAGAAAAATGCGTATTAATTTGGTTACAGAGGAGTGTTCGATCGACAAGACAGTGTGCGATCGGAGTATGCGAGCGATCGTGAGTCCTCCCGTTACGGTATCGTGCAGCAAGCCTCAATCGACAGCACGGACTCCAGAATTTGTTACCTGACTTCTAGTGAGGTAAGTTACATTTCTTCTTGGAGTTAATTTTTTCTTTTCTCCTAATTACATTTCAACCTAATTACAACGAAGAAATGAATTGAATAAATTTACTTAAACTTTTATTAATATTATGTAATACTAAGTATCTTATTAGATATTCTCTTCTTTTACATTCCTTGTAATACGTGTATTCATATATAGGAAAATAAAAACATATTCAATAAATAATTTTAGATAAGTTGTTGATTTGATTAATTGAGCGATAAACGTTCGTTCGTCCATTTTACAGCACTCTTCAAACTATTTCATTACGCATTTACGTCTAAAAATAGGGAGCGCCTTTTTAAGTATCATGGAGTTATTAAGCCTCATGAGCACTTAAACGTACGGAGCTATGTAGAAAAGGTTGCGATGCGGTAAACTCTAACATTTTATCTTGCATCAATAGAACATAACGAGGGATAAATTGCAGACAGAAAATGCTTTAGAAATTAGGCTTTTACTTTATAAAACCTTTCGGAGCTCAAGTTATGCATATACTTTTTCGACTAGACACTGTAATTTCATCTCTACTATACATTTGATAAGCATACACGTTTAACAATATAATATAATATTAATTTATATTATATACGTATTTCGTAAAACCCGAAACAGCCTGTGAATGTCCCACTGCTGGGCTAAAGGCCTCCTCTCCTCTTTTTGAGGAGAAGGCTTTGGAGCTTATTCCACCACGCTGCTCCAATGCGGGTTGGTGGAATACACATGTGGCAGAATTTCAGTGAAATTAGACACATGCAGGTTTTCTCACGATGTTTTCCTTCACCGTAAAGCACGAGATGAATTATAATCACAAATTAAGCACATGAAAATTCAGTGGTGCTTGCCCGGGTTTGAACCCACGATCATCGATTAAGATTCACGCGGTCTTACCACAGGGCCATCTCGGCTTAATACGTATTTCACTGATGTGATATTATTTGGCAGACATAGTCAATTCCATTTAATTATCTGATCGATCTGCTGAAAGCAGGAGCTTGGAATGTATGGTGAAACAGACGATTCAGTCATTGGATTAATTGAGAATTCAGTACTTGATAGTACTTCATTTATCAAATAGCATCCCAATGCACTGATTAAATTACTTTACGTGAGCTTCAAAGCTCTAATCTGATTTCGAATTATCCTTTAGACTACTTTCAACCCTATACTTTTTTTACTAAAGAAAATATCAGAACTGTTTTTCCGTTACTACAAATTGAAATCAATATTTACTTAAAAACTGTTTTAACTATTAAATATTAAGAGAAATGTTTACTCAGTGTATGTTATTTTTCAAATATTTAATTTATTTTGATGGGAATCTTTTAGTGGCAAATTAAATATAATTCTATTGGCTTGGCCTGGCATCATAGTAACGCTTCATTGTCAGTTGTTCTTTGAATTTGTAACAAGGGTAGTATATTTTTGATCATGTCTGTGTATGAAGCTCAATTTAAAATTATTTCTTAAAAGATGAAAATCGAAGAGATAGACATACAGGCTTCGACTTTTGTTGTATTTTTTTTTTAGCGTTTTTAATCTCACCACCAGACCTGGCAGGTATGAACTATTCGATTATCGATATTGTAAAAGACCACAGAAAAATATTCTGCTAATTTTTTTGCGTTGTCAATTTACACTGCTTCGAAAATAAAAAATGAAAATGTTGTGCTATACTTTGCTCGCATCTGCCTCGTGGATAAATATTTATATTACCGTATTTTTTTATTAAATCCACTTTTTTGATGAATCGAATAAGTGGATATTTTCTTTGAATAGACTTAATAAAGCTTAATTTTTTTTACATTTTCAAAACTATGTCCTGCCAAAAAGCAGAGCCGTGAATATCTGCCTCACAGATTTTCTTTGTTTCTAAGATGATTTTGACCACCATACCTGAGAAGTAGACAAGAGCAAGTAATTTAGTAACTTATTTATTTTTACAAATTTGAAGCGCTATAAGTCTTAAGCTCTTTAATGAACTAAACTAAATTAATTCGTATTTATCTGAACTTAAAACGCTATCGATATTAAACATGACCTAATCATATACCAAAAGCAGCATCATATGCCAGCTCTCCCTACATTAAGCTAGAGAAATAGTGACATTACCAGGATCTGCAATTTTGAATAAAATTTGTAAAGGGGCGAAAACATTTGTTAAAAAATCAAGTCTTAGTTCATTTTTGTTACTGTAGGTGTTTACCCGAGCCTGGGCTAAGGCCTCCTCTTCCCATTTTTTTGGAGAAGTACAAGATCACTTTAAATATATTAAAATTCAGTGGTGCTTGCCTGGATTTTCAACTCAACTCGCAATCATCGGTTAAGATGCACGTGTTTAAGTCGTGGAACAAAAAAATATCATAATCTATCGTATGACGTAGTTATCGAAAAGAAGATTTATAAAGGAACATTCCAATATAAATATAACTCTTATATATACACAATAACAATTGAATTTTTAAAAGCAAACGTTCTTATATTGTTTTTGTATTTTAGATAAAATGGTTATGGATAATGGTTATAACAGGAATTATTATATAAAAATGAAACCCGACTGCGAACAAGATTATGAATCGAACGGGCTGTAGATGTAAGATGAGCTGTAGGGATTTATTTCTCCTTCAACATAATCAGCTAGATCTTACATTTCCAAATCAATAATCTAAAGTTTCTTTGACTCTTCCAATTTTTTTTCACAGTCCGTATTTCTTGTAAAAGCTTTAATAAAATATTATTTAAGTCTATAAAATAGCGTGTAATAAAAATTACATTTCAATGTACTTATAAATCTATTAATTTATATAATATAATTTATTTCTAAAATTTTCTATACGTATCTATTTTAGCGTATCACGTACAGGTTGTATTTGTATCTTATGTTTGGTGTTTTTTTGTTAATCGTTCAGAAAATCGCAGGTTAAAAATTAATGATATCAAAACAGTATACACCGAAATTGAAACGTAAAAGTTAGTCAAAAATTTTCAAAAAGTAATATATCTTTACCCGGGCGCGAATTTTGCGTCATAAATTAAATCCTCTTTGAAATAAATTATAGCTTAGCTTAGTCTTTATGAAAATATATATTTTTAGCGTTATAATTGGTACTACCTGAATTACATTTGTTTTAGTACAAATTATATACAGATAAATAAAAAAGTATAATTTGTCCTAAATTACACATAATCTTTATACATATATATATATTAAACATACGAATCCTTCAAGCGCTTTGAGAGTGCTTAAAGAAAAACATTTTACAACAGCATACTTTAACATTCATTTTTATAATTAGTAAGTTCAAAAAGTGTCCTTTCCAACTAATATTTGGACCCACAGTGTCAAAGATACTATCTGATGTATTGATAAAAGGAGAATATAGAATATCAAAAGACGTCTGATTTCTACGATTTAAAATTATATGTATACTTAAAATAATCCTATAAAAATTAATATTTTTCTAGTTGAATTTATACTATAATCCTATAATTTAACTAACAATGTATAGAGAAGTGAACCCGGATTAAACTTTGGGTCGCAGGTTTGATTACAGCTCGGATCAGCTTAATCCAGGCTTAACTACCTCACGTTAAGCAAAGTTCTGGTTGCAACCACAAATATCTAATAATAAACATTATTTTCTTATCTAATCTTCTATAGGTCTACTAAGAATCGTATAGTTCACATGGCGATTGTACTCTATTAAAACTAATAAGCTAATTGAAACTAAACTCAATTAAAATAAAATAAAAATCAAATATCTGAAAAGGTAATAAAGAGCCCTTTCTTTTGTATATTATTTAAATATACTATTTTTAATAAAAAATAATACGTAGTCAAGTATTATTAATGGAACTTAGTAACAATATGTATTCATTTTTATTTAGACAAGTATATATAAAACTAATTGAGTCTCGCAGTTACAACATAAATCCCTCCTTCATATAATATGTACTTCATGTACATTGAGTTCAAGCGGTTATTCAGTCACTGAAAAGATAAATCAATAACAGCGGTCATTTTGTGATAACATACTTGATTCGTATTTTTCTTTTCAAACGTAGTATATAATCGTCAGATAATTATATATTAGAGGATGAGAGTGACGTGGGCTGGTAATTCTATTTGACCTGATCTAATTAAATAAACATAAAATAGACGAAGTACCTACTAGCAAAATAGCCCGAGGTAATTTCGGAGTAAGATCTGGGAGAGCTCGGGGTCGCTCGGCGGAGTGTGCGCAGACCGCGGCGCTCGGCGCTGCGCCGTGGGCACCACAATCGTATCCTAAACGTAGCATTAAAAATATTATTTTGAGGTTAACTTTCTCTACTCACAATAAAATGAACTGATGTCAAACGTGTGTCCTGAAAGCTTCGATTTGTTTAAACACTGACGTGTCGAATGTCGCGAAAGAGAACTTTGCACCGAAAACTAAGACGTTTTATTTGTGTAAATACAAAGCTTTTACTGTCAAGTGCACGGACAAAGAAGATATCATCATCCTCACTGCGTTTGACGTTAATGGATATTATTCCTGATGGTTTTTACAATAAAGTTGAACTGTAGACTGATGAAAAAAAATATTATAGAGCTATCGTGTTGTATAAACATATCCTGCGTCAATTGTAGGGCCTATGTTACAGTGTTCTCATAGAGTTGCAATAGAAATAAATGTTATAGATTTTTAAATATTAGACGTCTCGCTTGTATGTCGCTTAATCCACCTGTGATATTCTTTCTTAAGTGTTAGATATTGACTTTTGTAAATAAATTTTCGACTGCCGTTAAAAATATAAACAATAAAAATTTCCTTAGAGTTTCCTTATGCTAAATTGCGTTTTATAATAGGAATTGATAATAATTAAAATTTTATGAATATAGTAAAAAAATGTTCTATGTGTAATAGTTCTATATATACCTATTGTTGAACGTTGTATGTTAACTATCCTCAAAGTTCTTATTTATATACGTGAAATATTATTAAATAGTATAAGGTGCTAATAAAAAGATTATATGATAACTGCATGGGGGCCATCAAATCGAAGAATGCTGGTTTTATAAAGGTAAACAATGATTTTTAATAATGTAGAGATTTAAATATTATTTAATTCAAATACTCACTTAACAGTATCTCATGCCATGTTATGAGATGAATGACAAGCTTAAATAAATTTTATAAACAAAATTCAAGTCAAAGGTAATTTAGATAATTAGTTTGACTGTCAATATTAAATGTGCACTCTTACTATTAGAGTTTAATGTTTTAACAATCTACTAATAATAATATTCACACTTATGGAGAAAAATATGATAATTTACAAGGGGTTTTCAGTCAATCTTTAACAAATTATTGTATCGCCCCTTACATATATTATATATACTGATACTCAATATACTGAAAATACTTTCTATTAGTTTTAATTGATAAGAATTATTGTATCATTTTATGATTGCTTTATCTTTGATTGCTTTGATTTTATATAATAAAATCAATATAATTATATAATAAAATTAAAGCAACAGCAACTTGTAATGATGACTCACGTTTAATTTCTTCCAAAAAACTCTTGTTCATTATCATCTTATATGTTCAGTTTGTCTCCTCAAACAAAAACTTTGTTTTTACTAACCATTATAAACTTTTTAACAATAACTATCTACGACTTTTTATTGATATAATAGGATAAGTTTTTATTTTTTATGTTTGTATAAGCTATGCAATATCAAAATATATTTATGAAAATAACAAAATAATAAGTTTTTTTATAAATAATTTGTAACCCGCGAAAGGCGAATTGTTGAAGAACCATCACTGTAACCTCTTTGCTATGTAATATTAAATGCAATTATTATTTTAATATAACAATACGCATTAAAGTTTTACTTTTTTAAACAACAATTTCACAAAATTCAACATCCATAACCATATAAGATGCTGAATAATCAACAGGTTAACTAAAAAAACTTTTGCACTAAAATTAGCTGCATGTAGAACCTCTTTTTGTGAAGTAAGTTAATAAAAACTATTTCTTCTAAAAGTGCAAATGCCTAATTTCGAAAAAATAATAACGTTTATACCTATAGAATGAAAAGTCATGAATATATATGTTTGTAAGGGAAGATTTTATATTACATTAAATTTATTAATAAATATAAAAGTAATATAAAGCCCGCATTGAATTTTGATTTAATTGTAAGTGGTTTTGAGTAGTGAAACAGTAGTTTTGGGCGCTTTATTTGGTGAACATTGTTATTGCACTTCTGTGTTGCATTAAGCCAAATAGTATTTTGTTCGTCATTGTAATGGATTCGTGATGCATTTAAAAGCGACTGCGTTATACTACGGAAGTTCTCTTGTATGTTCATAAGCATATAGCAAGCAAGCAATCAAGCAGTACTTTAAAAAGTTTCTTTTTTGACCTCGTTACTATATATTTAATACCATGTCACTGTTTACTGTTGGTTACTCGTCGTTATCTAAAGTTATTTATCTTTTGCTTTATTAATAATATTAAACTGATAATATTTTCATTAATATTTATGTATATTATATTAAAGTATTATACATATTATATAAAATTCTGCTACGTATTTTTCAGAAATATTGATTTAAAAGGAAATTTAACGGTGCAGACATTATTTACACTGGCTAAATATAAAATAGATACAAAAAAATAATTTATTACTGAATTAGGCCAATCGTCGTGAATAATACGTTTGCTTTAAAATATTTAAAAAAATATAGACTGCTAGGGTTAGTTACACATATAACATTTCATATAACATTTCGGAAAAAAGTCAATAAAAATTGCTTACTAAAAATACCCTGCTATTACGTTTATAGCTTAATGCTATTTAACTCGCAACTACAAACATCGGAAAATTGATATTTACTCCAATGTAATTATATACCCATCACCACACCTTACGGCTGAGCAATTAGCGGCATTTTTAAAAGCGTATCTCCAATATTACTTGTTATACGTTAGTATAATTTTTTGTTTTTATAAAACCTTTTGGATTTAAAAACATACTGTAAAAAAGACATAAGATGTACCATATGTAACATTTTTAACCGTCGTTAGTTTTAGAATAATTTTACAATTTAAAGTATAAATAAAAACACTTTAACATACATTGACATTGCATATATTGTATATCATAAAACATTCTACAGAACACAACAGAAATCCACAATGGTATTATTTTTCTATACTTATCTATCTTCTATTATGACCTGATGATGATATGATCTATACTGACTACTGATCTAGACTGACGTAAAGTATCCAAAAAAACAGTTTCAAACTATGTATTTATGTTAGTTACCCTTGGCTTTTCATTTTAATCTAAATTATTCTTTACACCTTATAATTTATGCTAATATCTCAGAAAAAAAAAACAAGTCAGAAAATCTCTCGCGATAAGATAAAATTACAGTGCTGTCGTAGCATAAGCGCTCCGTAGACTGTTTAAATACTAAAAGAGCGCTGCGAGCCGCGTTACACTGTAAACTGAATTATTTGATGGCAGTAAAGTTATGAAATTTTGGGATGAAACAGCAAGTATAAAAATAAACAACTGATCATTAAGGAATAGATTTGACCGTTGAGAATTTTCTTATGACAATTATATTATATTATATGTAGCCATTTCATGTTCAAATTGAGATGAGATAAAAATCTTTCAATAGAAAGTATTTGTTAATTCGTGTTGATCGAAATACATATATACTCAAAGGTAAGTATAGAGATAAAAATAAAACTGTATTTAAAACACATGCATTCATGATTCTTTAAATTAATTTCTGAATAGTTGTTTTTGAGTCATAATTAATAATATCATAAATGCAAAAGTAAGCTTTTTTGTTACGTTTTTAATCATTATTTCATCATCATGATGATTTTCTGCATACATTGTAGTATGGTAGAGGAAATAACTTAGTCCAACGCCACGCCCTCTTCGGCTCTTCTCGGACGTAAGTGAAGCCGTGAAACAATATTGAATACGAATCACTTCTTGGATAAAGACGTCCTCCTGCTTCAACTAGTTTTTTTTATGTCTTTTGCTTTTGTAATCCATTGTGTGCCCGCCATAGCTCTTAGTATAATGCCAGCTGTCCAACGTTTCTCCGGCCGTTCTATACTAATTCTCTTGCCTTTGCCACTACACCATTGTGTCTTTTGCCCATCTCTTATCATTATATCGCGCCAGATGTCCTGCACATTGCTATTATAACTGAAGAACGTAATGAGTTTCACCTGTTGGTTTCGTTTTGCTGCGTATGTATTCACTTCTAACTACATATATTTTTTTAATGTTCTTTATGCAAATTGTCTTTTGTAACCAGTAGAGGTTTGGTTCTTGATCATGACAATGCCAATTGCCTTAAAAGATAATTCCAACGCTTTCGAGAAAACAAATCATTATTTTCTCGAAAGCGTTGCTTATCTATGTGTCAAACAAATGTGTCAATGCAACGAGGTTTTCTTTCGTATTATGTCATTATTTAATATTTAATCCGTTTCTTTCCTTGTCACGCGTAAATTGATTAATATAAATATATATATGTATATGTATGTTAAAGTGATGAAGACTGACGCATAACTAACTCAAGCCATCCCGACTTCACGTGGTCTTGTCGATCCATACCCAGTTCTTTTTTTGTGAAAGGCGCAAAGAAAGTTCTGGCTCCACCTACTGTAACAAAGATCTTTTGTCCAAAGGTGAATGAGCCTCCCTTGTCCCAGCGCCAGAGGCAATTTCGATTAAAAAAATATTGATAATTTTACTAAATTTTAGGTAGTTTATGAGGTTTATTTTTGTACTTAGCTCCTTCCTTTAACAGGATTATAAAATATGTCCTAGGTTGCTCTGTTTTATCGCCTTGGTAGCTTGTA
The DNA here is from genome assembly GCA_905147175.2 of Nymphalis urticae. Lineage (NCBI taxonomy): Eukaryota > Metazoa > Arthropoda > Insecta > Lepidoptera > Nymphalidae > Nymphalis > Nymphalis urticae. Next base: position 6,943,268 of record LR989987.1, on the reverse strand, counting down.
TTAACTTTTTGGAACCATAACTCGCAACAAGGTAAAATATAGTTGGTAAAGTTACTTTTCCAGATATCTTCAAGTGACCAAAAATTATTCCAAATAAGGTCGATATACTGGTCGATTCCCTTCTCAGCTCATAACTTAGACATCTCAAGAAATTCTATTTAAATGAATGATGTCAATACCTACTCATTGTCATTACTATTATTACTATTTTTGTTTCATCTAATAACTTCGAATCATTTCAGTATTGTTGTAGAAAGTTTATTTTTAGGCTATTTTAATGGTTCAGATTGATATGCAAGAAAAGCTATTTACATTTTAATTTTTTCTTAAAAGCAAAATTGTTCTTAGGGATTTTAAAAATGTCTCATTATAACTTGGGATGGTTCTGTTATACTACTCTTTATTAACCTATTCATTGTTCATGCAAGTAGGTCATATAGTTACGTTGGAGATTGTATGATGAAGTAGGTAAGTCGAGTAGCGTTTACCGCTTCTTTAAAAGAATTTCTGATACAATTTTAATCCAAACTTTTATTAGTAATCTTTGGATAAAGTTCTTTACACAAAATAGGTTGTTAAAAGAAATTGTTTTATTTCATTATAATATATCGTAAATTAACAGCGGTGTCCCACTATTTGGCAAAAGCCTACACTTGATGTGGAGAAGGTTTGGACTTATTCCTCCATACTGCTCAAAAGCTATTTGGTAGATAGATATACATATGAATTTCATCCGAACTATGTGGGCTTCGTCATGATATTTTTCTTACTAACGTGCACAAATTGTATGAAATTGAACTTACGTTTTTCTGTTTACTTCTACGCTCCTATTATCAGTCTAATTATACTTTAATATTTTGTGTATTGAACATATAATACTTTAAAGGCGCTAGTTTTTTATCGGTATATGTGCTATAAATCTATTTAGTACATTAAATTTCGATATTAAGGCATACGGCAATGACAACAATGAGTTTTTTATCTTTACTAAAATAAATTATGCTATATTGAAATAAATATGGAAGAACAAATAAGATAAATTATCTGAAGCGTGAATAGTATACATTCTAGGGAACATCTGGCTGAGTACCGGCTTCGCAGCCTGGTGGCTCCGGATTACTATGATTGATTAAATCTCTCTGTAAACATTTTATAAAATGTATAAAGCTGTGTCTACTTAACGACTTTAATATATATTTAAAACAAGAAAAATGCGTTATGTCTATAAAACTACGAAACCCAGTGTATATTACTGATGTAAGTCGATTCATATTTAAAATAGTAAAACGTATTAATGAAAGCCGTTTAAATACGAAAACATTATATTAGGCGCACAAACATAATACCCGCTGAGTGCAAACTCTATTATGCAAACTAAAAAAATTACACTGTTCGACATCGTTCGCTATGTAACGGGATATAGATGCTGAATGTTTATTTTTGAACGCCGCAACCCTGTCTGCCTTACGGATACTGAAAATTGTGTCACGGTCGGTTCCTATTGATCTCACTTCTTCACTGCGACAACCGAGCCGTTCACTGTCTTTTCCGCTTAGAACGGGACTAATTAATAAACGGAATAATAATGTTTCTCAGCCCATTGCACACAGTGACTACTTTTTGAACAAAGAATCGTTTGAAGAACATAAATTTAAATCAAGCTTTTGTTCTATCATCTAAAAATATATCATTTTAATGTCGCAAAAAATAAATCTTTTGTAGAAACGGGTAAGGTACGTTTATTTATTATTGTCTCATTAAATTAATCGATTACCCCCTTGTTAAAAATAGCTTCTTAATTTTTTCAACATTTAAAAAATCTAGTTTCTTCCTGATATTATTTTAGGCCGATCGATATACTTTGTTATAATATTTATGAACTTTGTAAAGTTGAAATTACATTAAAATTTTAACATAAGTCATAAAAAACTGTTATAATCAATATATATAATAAATTTTAAGCAGATTTTAATTTTTTAAAGATACCTTTTACTTTCTAAAAGACGTATAATTAGTCACAAGCATTCATGCGACTACTTTTCCATCTCCTTGCTTGCAGTTACGGTAGCATTGTTAAAGAACTTGTCGAAAACAGATAACGACAGCCAAGATTTATTTTATTTGATTAAACGAAGCAAGGGTTATAATGTATTTCGCTGTTCGTGTTTCCCCCAATTATTATAAGACTATTGAAATTCAATTTTGATAAAGTTACACGTTTTATCAGTGTTATTTTTCTTTCGATTTTTTTAAATAGCTGATATATCCTAATATATATTATGGAACGAGTCGATCGTATCCGCAAAACGTGATTAAAATACGGGTAATTTCTAAGTTTCGATTTAGTGGTAGGGCTTTTTGCGGGCCGGTCTGGATAGGTGTACAGCGATAACCACTTGAAAACAGGAGTTCCGTTGCCCGTCCGCCACTTAATACAATAAAAATAATATATAACATATTTCGTGTTCAATAGTGCAGTAAATAAAACAACGTTGTAAACATCATTGTCTTTACTACACATTTATAGTAAAAACAAAGACCACCTTTTTCTTAGAGAAAAGAAGTTAATAAAATTTTATTTAAAAGAAGTGTATATATTTTAAATTTTCAAAAAATAAATTATTTCTAGAAAAAATCATTGTTTAATTATAGTATTATACGTACAACCAACTTGCACTTGATTATTCTCGATTGATGTTTACGTCGTGTAGAGACGAGACGAACTTTTTACTTTTACTCAAGTTCAACTAAGTTTGTAAGCTTCATAGAATTAAGTCAGTGTAATATATGGCTCTAGTATAATACTATTGATTTGTAAGCTATGATTCAAGTTATACAATGTCTAAACTTTTGTCAACCTTAAAAATATTTTATTCGTAGCATATATTTTTTTATTAAACTTACACGTAAACACAATAATATTTCGATCCATCCGCTTATTACTCAATTTATTTATTTTTTTTGATTTTTGGTTAATTGTAAAACATTATAAAGTCAGGAAAAACTATTTTTTAGATATTCATCGGAATTAAATACTAAGAAAACCATGTTACAATATAAAATAAAAAATAATTTTGTACTTTACCTTTAACAGTACAAAATTAATCTTCATAATCAGTTCAATACGTACGTCCGTATTTCCCTAGACGTCTTTGTTAACGCTACCCTTCAATTTTGTGCTCAATTATACTTATAATGAATTTGTCCTCTTGATTTAAGTGGCAGGGCGCACTAACATCTTAGAAATTGGGAGTTTTTTCCAAAAAAAGCAATCGTCTGAAAATATAGAAACGTTAATTCTAAAAACATTAAGATTAGGCGTAAATATGTAATTTGAGTAGTGCGATATCTTGAAAATATTTTTTATATAAATTTTATATTCACGTTTTCGTATTTTTGTCTGAAATTGTTAAATTTTTAACTTCTCATTTGGAGGTTTTGTTGAAAGAAATCTTAAAGGAAAGGATCGTTCCCTTTCCCGTCCTTTGATCCTTATAGAACAAATTTTCGGAAGGTTACGTTGACAAATCTTTATATTTAGAGGTCCCAAGATTTCAATAATGTTATTAAAAAGAAAATATTTATGTATGTTAACGTAACGACGTTGAGATTTGCCTTTCATATCTTGAGAATAAGAAACATTCATACGACTTTTATTTGTACGGTATACACCTCACTATGTCTTAATTAAACTCGATTAAGGTGATTTTTTCAATAATAACAACTACTCCACTTATGTTAAACAGAACAGTCAATAGCTCAGGCAGAGTAAATCGCACTAAGACAAACATGTTCCTGACTTGTTAATTACTTTTTCCTCTTAACGGGTTCCGTTAATTTGGAGACGTATTTATATACGAGTTATAACGTAGAAAATAGTTTGACCCAATTTATATGATTTTTCTACAATTTCAAAACTCAGCAGTGAAGTCGTTTGGAATTGAGTTTGCTAATAGATTTTATAGGTGTTGATGGCTTAGTTTAGTTTCTTCTTTGATATAATTTTGTATGTGTTTTATGTTACACATAATAAGGTTTTAAAAAAATACTATTTTAATTTATTATAAAAAACGGCTTACAATACAATACAATAGTTAGGCTGATTCACATTGTAATAAAGAGCAAGAAGGTGTTGCATATTTACCACATATAAAACTAATAATTCCATATTAACTACTTTGTTTAATGCTATTTTCATACTTATATAGGTAATATATAAAAATATGTTATCAAAAGTAAAATCTCGATTTAGCTGAAATTATCAACAATAACTTACAAAAAAATCTAGACATAACTGTTTATTGTACGAGTTCAAAACAAATAGGCGTAATTTCTTATTGTTGACGTAATAAATGGACAGAAAAACTAGCTTTTTCAAGACATTTTTCTCCGGAAATACCCTAGTTAGCGTATGACGTAAAATCCCAAGTAGATGTATAGTAAATGTGCTCAATACATGGCGTTGCTGTGTTCACGTTTTGGTTTAAAATATAAAAAGTGTGTTGTAACAGGCGAAATTACAACCACATGGGTTTTCACATGTTAAATCTTACATTTGACATTGTTTAAAATATAGTTTTTACATTTGTATGGCCTTACGGAGCCAATGTCTGAACAATAACTCTTATATTTTTTATACTCTTTCTAATAACTTATGTCTCTTTTTCAGGTAAGTTAATTCTACAAATCGACCTTCAACTGTAAGTACGCATGCTATTTTATTTTCTTTTTAAAATAAAGTTTTGAGTTAGGAAAAGAGCGAAAAGAATGTACCCCGTACTGAATACTGTTTTTTTCTTTATTTTCTCACATTTCGGCAATGTTTCAGCCGAATGGTAAAAGCTTTTAGAAATATACGACACGGCTTACCTATCCTAATGGTAATAGTGAATCGTACTGTAATATTTTCTTTCTCTTAAATCCTCGACAAAAATAAACAGTATACTTGAATATTCATGACTACGAAAGAGCATTGTTAAGAAGGTCAATAAAACACTCACTAGTCTTATTTTTCATCCTTATTTGCCGTTTCTACTCCAGTTTTATATTTGTCTATATTTATTTAAAATGTTTAACATAATAATACATACCTTTCATAATGATTTTCAATTAAATCGTAAAAATAAATTATGATAATACAAATAAAATATTTATATTTTGCTGGTCAAATTTTAATACAAGATATAGAGGCGTGCCTCAAAACCGATTTTAATAAAATATGTAGAATATAATTATAATTAGGTAGGTATTGTGACGTTAATATATATATATATGACAGGTTATTCGATGCGGTTTTGAATTTAAATTTAGTCTCATTACGTAGCACCGCTTCTGCTCCCTTAAGGGGTGATTGCACTGGGTCGCAATATCCATGATAGTGTTAAAGTTGGCGGCTCTGACGCTTGTGATGCTGGCGGTGGCCCTGATGTCGCATCGCCTCACTCCGTGCACGGTGCAGGGAGGCAGGACTCACGCCTGCGCTTAGCAACCAGCGCCATATTATTCCCTTGTAACGTACTTACTTTCGGTTCGTTTGCTCAGTCAATTATCTCTAATATATTCGATAACTCAATGACGACGTATTTTCAAAATTTCAATTTTACATAATTAAATCCTAGAAAAATATAAATGATATTATTAAAAACAGGGATAAAAGCAACTGATTCAATTAGACCCTAAATCAGTATTTTTTCAGCTCAGCCTGCCGACGAATCGTATTCCTCGGGTAATTTATTTTTGTTCAAAAACAGCAATTCGAGCGCAAGTACTTATATAATTAATATTTTATATTACATAAAATTATGTCATAATTATCTAAGGCTCATCTAAAATATAAAGCTCATAAAAATGAATAGGAACGAGTGAAAACTCATATACACTTGTCATGTCGAGTATTATTTTTGATATAACTTTAACTACGACCGTGTAAATTTACCAAAACACCTTGAATTCTAACATATTACCTTTCTTTTAGAAGTCGTTTTATATCCATGTACAAAAAGTTATATAAGTACAAGTATAAATACATTTAATATGCTCCATTACGTTTAAACAAGGGTAATGCGGTATTCAAAAATTATTTTATATATTTGCATAATTTCAAATAATACTTAGATAAGTAAGCAGTTTTACAAAATCAGCCAGTACGACGGAAAAATCAAATCATTCATCAAAATTGTATTCTATTTAACAAATAATATCAAAGGATGAAGAAAGATATAATAACAAATTTTCAAAGGGGATGTCATCTACCCCTATTTCCAGACACATTTTACAAGCTTCGCTGCGCATGCATGTTATTATGTGTCGATATTATTATGACATACAAGTACATAAGTTTGTTCCGTTATCATGCACACTATTACTTTTGTATTTGATCTACGATCGTCGAAATACATAAGTCTTTAATATTATAATTGATATGTCCCGATTTAACTTACATTAAATTTAGATACATATTTGCAATAGTTATTGTAGTTTATGGATACTGTTCCCGCTCTTTTATTATAATGACTATAACGTTTCGTAACGACTATTTAACGTTATCAGAATATTACGAAACGGCCTTGTAATTACTTAGCATAACGCTATCAATCTTACAAAGTCACAAGCTTTATAATATAAATATAGAAAACTACAACAAAAACCTACATTATGTTTATGATTATCACATCTTATAAAATAAATTCAAATATAATATTTTAATCTAATATATTTTTTCGAGAAACTTACCATATTTGACGACATGAGTGTGCGTATTTTCATAAATTTAATGTCAAGCTCGGCGATAACCTTAATTTGATGAACGATCATTACTACCGTTTTTATGACGTCACCGTGATCAAAATAAACGAAAGACGTGAAAAAACGGGCAAAATTTACATCAATCGATAATATCCACGCGTATTATATATTCTATGAATCTGTATTGTGTAAATACCGGTACAGATGCTTTTATCGTGCCTTCATGAGCAAATATAAATAGCATTTTATAACATTCTATTCTCTATTTTAAAAAAAATGGAAAGTAAGTTTATATTTAGAACCTTAATATATGTATGTCACGCTTAATAGATGTCACAAGATAATTTTCTGTAGCAAATATATATTATCGCTGATTTTGCGAACAAACTTTTGTAATACTATCAAATAAATAATATAAAATAATCAAATAAAAATTATTATATGTTACTCGATAAATCAATAGCTCCAACTACTTTATATGACGATGTATTAATACCAATCCAGGCCACTTTTTGTATAATATGTAAAATCAGTTTCAGCTATTATATATTATTTGATTTCTAATATTTATATTTCATACTTTATAAATAACTTTTAATTCAAATTATATGTTTAAAATGGACGTTCTTGTAAATAAATATTATATATATTTAATATACTCAAGTGAAGAAAAAGAGACCCTATCGTAAAAGAACAAATTTTATGCAATGTCGAGTCACAATGAAAGCAAGAAACGGCAATTTCCATCAACGAGCTAACTTGTCTTAATAGAGATTTGATAAGTAAAACATTCATTTCGTTCGATTTAAGGAAATTTAATGAAAGGCTTGGTCGGCGTTGTGTAGTACTAGGCGAGTAATGCAGGGCACACAGGCGCCGTGGTGCCGCCCGCCCGCAGGCGCGCGTGTCCCGAAACCGCCCGAGGACTTACGATCGTTTCTCTCCGAATCGTAACGAAGTTTGACGATCGCAGCCACCCTCTGTCGACGCGTGCCGGATCCAGTCGCAGTGAGGGCCGCCTGGGCGTTGGAACAGTTTTCCGTAGACCCAGTGCTCGGTTATGTAACTGAATAAACTTATTTATTTATCAACTTAAAAATATCTTCAAAGACATTTGTGATAAAAATTGTAGATTCTGATATTGAAATCCAATTAGATATAATTTCCGATAGCGTGTGTTAAAGTGATGTGTACCTCCGCCTATCCTCGCGGCTATAGACATCGGCACAGGTTTATCGTTTCGTTCAAAAATGTTGTTTCAGTTTTATTGTGATCGACGTATCCGTTTAATATATACATATACATATTTTATAAATTGTATAATTTAAATGTAGGTTCGTAACTTTTGACAAGAAACGTGTCAAAATTATTAGTTTAAAAACTTTAAGTCAACGATCTAAATGAATCGGAATACAATGAAGATTTTTAATTTGTCACATGCCGGGCCATGCTCGTAATTGCTGTTCCAATTAAAAGAACAAATAGAACAACACAAATAGAAATTTGGCGCAATGCAGGACGCTTGTATGGAAAGATCTATATAGTTGTTCACTGCTTTCAGAACTGTTAATGGTTTTTAAATCATTAATTATCTACAAAAAAATGTTATAACACAAAACATAAAATTTAAGACTAGATCATTTCAGTGCCGTCGTCGATAATAATCGCAGACAACATTAGTGTAATTAATTATTATTTTGATAAAATCAATCAGTCATTAACCTTTGTTCAATTTTAATCTCAGCCATTAACAGAGAAAAAATAAATTATATTATTTGATTTTAAAATTACATTTTTTATTCGTAATAAACGAATGAATATGTGAATTTTGGATACTATCAAATATTTAATAATAAGTGAAGATTTACGTAAATCGCTATCTTCTATCTATCTTATTTCGAAAACAGTTTGATAAATAATGGACCTAAATTGCAGATAGCATTTTAGAGAGATCAAGGTAAAGCAGGATTATCTCGTAAATAAGTGAAGAGCTTTCAGCACTTTAAACTTGTGTAGAATCAGCAAGCACAAGTGTCAAACATTTGTATGATGCAAAGCTCGGCGACAATACTTGACCTAAAAGCGTACACAGAGAATTCTATCTAATCTTGAGGTTTATTTTTTGCGTTGCACACCTTCGCTTTAATCCAATTTGTAGTTTAGTTGCAAAAAAACACAGCATGTTCACTACCATCGATTCAAAATTTAAAAAAAAACCTTATTCAAGGAGGCTCTTATACACTCGTACACTATTAAATTGTCATTCTACATGAATCATTTGAATATTAAGCTTCTCAGAAAAACGGGTGAGAAACTCAGTAATTACTCTTTTTCTTTAATGAACTTACATTACAAATAAACTATGCTCAATTATATTTAAATATACTGATCCACTCAAATATATTTTATAAGACATATTGAAATATTCTGTCTTGACAATTTTTCCTGTAAGACATATCATCATATATATTGAAATATATATATTGCACAGTTATTTCAATCATTTGGCTTAAATTAATGTCGTCAAATGACGTATGGCATGATTTCACGTATAATTAGGTAAATTTAATTACCGGATTTTATATTAAGCATAAAAATAATTAACAAATACACAATTTAAAAATTCAAACCTTAATAGTTAACTTCATATATAATTGCACGTAAAGAATTTTTTTTATGAAAGGAAGTTTGTCTAACAATTTTTGAAATATTTTAATAAAAAAAACATTTATGGCATTAATTCTATATTATACGAAATAAGATAGATATAAGATTAAATACGTAATTCTAATTTGATAACGTATTGTTTTATTCTGCATAATGTATTCTTATGCTGTTATTAAATAGATCGATTTTGTTTAATTATCTCAACCATAAAATATAACGAGTAAGGAAAATTAAACAGACAAATCACTACCGTAGTTTTACATTACTTGGCACGAAAACCTTGCTTAATCTCAACCCCTTTAATTATTATTTATTATTTAAATAAAGAAATTTAATTTGATGATATTAAATAAAAGCGAAATAGATTTTAATATTCTCAGCTCATTTAAAAATAACAATGAGGCTATTAGATTCAGACTTGAGTCTTATCTGCTACGAATCTACCAATTGTTCCTTAAGCTTTTCAATTAAAACCTTCCGATATTTAAACGACATCACAAAGCACAAGTTTCAAAGAGTCTACCGCATCTAACAATAATTCAAGTTTAACTGCTGGCTTTAATTACATGAAAATTGTAAGCAATTAACTAGTTGTGACTTTGTAAAGGTAGACATTGTCAACAGTAATAGCTGTCTTGGGATGTGTGATTGCTTGGGACTCAACACCTACAATTACAAAGACATAGAAGTTAACTCTTCGACGAATCTGAGCAACATAACATTGTAAATATATTATTAAAATACTATACATGTATTTGAGATCCAGTTATAGGTCGTACACGATGTCAACTCGATAGACCAAATGCAATGTCGCTTTGCTGTGGTATAACACGCCCTATTTCCCTTGGGACGCGCCGGCTGTTAGCGTAATTAAAACGTGACAAAACTATAAGAAATACATCATTTTCACGCCATGAGTGAGCATAAAATAGCACATTAGATTTTTTTCTGTATGAATTAATTTAGGTTATAAATATTGTACTCAAGTATTACTACGTGTATAACATTATTTACGATACTCATATTACTTTTTTGTGTCTGATGAAGTGCATTTGTTTTTCTTTACAACAGAAACCCTTTACTTGACACTTAAAATATTGTAACATAATTCAACAACAAATAATAATTAACGCATTATTATAGTAGTCATTTCTCTTTATCATTGTCAAATGGTCAATAGATATTAAAACAGGAAAAACCAAAAGTAAAATCACTACTTTTAATTGTACATAAAAATTAAATACAGTACATGGTTTGGGCGTGTGATTCTACGAGTATAATGGTTAGTAATTGACCACACATCAGAAAACTCAATTTATAACAATTATACATATTTTAGTATTCTATCAAAAATATTAATAACATTTTTATACATATATATTTAAAAAAATATACAAACAAGAATGAATTGTAGTAACAAAATTAATATCAGAATACATACTGAATTGATTGATTGAATATAAAATGTATGTATGTAATGGAATCCCTTTTTAAATAAATTAAATATTTCATATTTTCCAAATTTAACACTTACCAGTCATAATTATGACTAGACTTTATAAGGCTAAGCCTAATCTAAATTATCATTAAAATAATCTAACCGAACGTAACCGTTAATTTGATATAGAAGATTATCTGTAATAAATCAAACTAGTAAAACAAAAATCAACCGATTTTGGTGTGATTTCTCGTTAGTTTGTCGTACAAGTTTTAATGATAAATTGGTGTATCTGTAGCGGAGTTATATAATTGATTCTATAATAGTTTGTATGGTGGATATATTATATATGCGTTACATTTTCTGATGTGCAATTAAATATTCCCTATTGAATAATAGATTGATATTTTATTTGAAAAAGTTATAATTAATTTATTGCTAGCTCGCGGCACGCCTAATTTGACCGATTTGCATCAGCGTTGGTTTTGTTTTTTCCCTAACGATCCTCGACTTGCAACGTAATTATTCAGTCTAGTTTTCTCTAAGGTCTTCTTATAAAGCTAGTTTATATAAAACAATTTTAATTTGTAATCGAAAATATACCTAAAATGGTAAATTTACGTCAATAAATATTTACTTTATAAAATCTATCTTATCTAAATAAGAATAAAAAGTATTACTATTTGAAAATAATATTTCAATTGAAACTTACCTTTAGTCATATAGGAAATTATATAAATGTTATACATATTTTAAATACGTCACCGTCATTATCTTATAATTTAAAATTTATAAAACTAATAACATATCTATATTTAATTTCCACCTCTTAATTAATAAATATAGGCTTACCATTCTACGTTATATCTTCCTTTATATTTACTTTATTTCTAATTGAATGATACCAATAAAAATAAATGAAAAACAATAACCACGATAGAAATCTTTTATTAATAGCATAGACTGTATGATTTATTTCGCTTAACCACAATTCCTTGACAGGTTGTTAGCGTCCATTTCAGAGAGTAAGCTATTTCAAATGCAGACCCGTTTAAATTTTGCATTGGGTCTTCGACGACTTGTTATTTCGCTTATATTTCCTATTACATTTTTTGTAAAAAATATCGTAACATTTTTATGAAAATCCTTTTTCCCGGTTATTTACACAATAATTTGTATTTTTTATTATCACATTAATAAGCTATTATTTATTATTTTAAAAAGGACTACATATTGTCTTGTATATCTGCTATTTTTAACTAAATACTCGTATATTGAAAATATGATTTAATCACACAAAACCGTATTTTTTCTAATTGCTCAAATAACGTAATATACATAAATTCTATAGAGCCTTTCAGCAATTCATACACTGAAAAGGCTCCGTTTATTTTACCTTAAAACCAATTCAATGCAATTTTCTTAGTATTCAAAATGACTTTGAACTTTAAAAGATCCTTAAGATGTAAAATGTGATACAACACAGTTAAGTGTGTTAAAAGTGAAAAGAGAACAGAAAAAAGAAGCGAATTACTTGTTACTCGTGATGAGGTGACGCTCACGCGCCGGCCGCTGACGCCGCTCCTCGCCAATGATGGTGGAGACGCAACGCGTGCCGCCGCCCCGATGTGCGCGCGTGCCCGAGCATCGTGGAAAACCTGCGTCTGCTTCCGCGCCACCCTCACTATCTGGCAGCGGCACAGTGATGCACCTCCGCCGCCGTCGCCACAAGACTGTACATTTTGGAGAAAATCTCCTCATGCAGGTTTGCGCCGACCGGGCCCACTTAGCAGCACTCGGAGCAAGAGTGCCAGATATTTCCTTTTGTCATAAAGCCCACACAGGGGAAACCAAAGGAGACGCGCGTTTCTGTTGTGTCGCACACCATTGTTGCTTGGCTGCTGGTGCTTTGGTGGCTTTGACGTCAAACGGACGGCCGAAACCGCACCGGGAGCGTAGTGCAGACTCTCATTCGAGTGGTGGCGAAACCGCAGACAAAGGAGAAGGCGGTGGCGGTTCGGTAGCAAAGGAACCAAAGCGCAGAGCGAAACACCACCACCACCATCATCATCACCATCACCACAAGGTACACTCCTGTCCTTATCACGATGTTGCACCTCCTCCAGAAGACGAACAAGAGGAAAAATCGCTGGTACCAAAGAAAACCGTTTCGCCTTACCTCTATATACCTAGCAAATTAGAACCCAATGTGCAACAATTGTTCAGTTTCATAGAAAGTGTACTAAGTGCTTGGGCCGCAGAGGAAGGACTTACAAGCACTGGCGAGTACTCCGAGCCAGACGAACGTATAGTTCGTCGGCGTAAGTTAAATAAATATAAGAAACGTACAGATGTTCTTAACATACGAAGAATCGTATACGAAGTATCTACGTTACGCGGTGCAAAGCTACTAGGAAATGTAAGATTTCGTCACTATCATTGGAAAGGAACAGCTCAAACTTGCAATGAAGCATTTCTCAGGAAGGTGGGTTTGTTTGCTTAAATATTATTTAGGTTAAGGTTATGTTAACAAAATCGTTAACTTTCTGTTTATAACGAAATCTATTTGATTATTTGAAAATATGTTTCATGATATGTATGAGCTAAAATAAACTTAAGTTTTATATATAAAGACACATTGTCTACCGCGGGTTGGTTGCTTTAAAAGTTCCACTTGTGTACCTGTGAAGCTCAATAGGTTCACAATAACCTTTACAATGGATAGCTTGAAGAATAAAAGCCAGTAAAATATAGCTAACATTTTGACCTTATTTTAGATTCCTCCACGAGGCTGCAATTTCCTTTTCTACTAATGAGGCCTTTTATTTACTACTCTATAGCTGAACCTAAGTATCTCTTTTCGCATTTTTCGACTATTCTTCGCGCCACAGATAATATCAGCTAAAAGAATGGGAATTAGTTAGCTCTTAATGATTGAAATTTCTTCAATCCTTTGATTGTTTGTTAATATAATATCTTTTGTTAGCTGATAATTATAGTAAGAATAGACTCAGCTTTTAATTACAAGTTCTTCATAGTTTTTTGTAAATAGAAGAACCTTTAGGTGTCATTTATTTTTAAGTAGGTACATCGTCTCAAGCGTACAAGTAACTACTGTTTTCGTATAAATACCTAATCCATTTCTCAGTTTCAAGTATCTAAAGAGCGGAATGGTTTGTAAGTAAAACTTTATTACCTACTGACAACTCGGATTTGACGATATATAGCTACTCAACTACACGCAAACGATTTAGCAATGCAAAAGTTAGTTTCGAAACTATGAATTCTGCCTTCAACTAGTCTTGCTATAAATAGGTATTTCATTATAAAGTTGCAGAATAATTTTGCGATCTCGTTTTATGTTACTAACAATTCAAAACATTAAAACTTCACCTACCATTTTCAATAAATAAAATGTAATACTTAGTTACATGAAATATATGTAAAAGTAGAGAAATATGGATGAATTTCATTTAATAATCTTGGTTGGCAATATCGGATTTTTTGGACATATGCACATTTTCATCTGACAATGAATGTGGGTTTCCTTAACTGTTCAGTGGGTTCATCTCGCCCATAGTGGCACAAAGTCGGCACATGATAACTCAGTTTGATCTGCGGCTGAAAACCGCAATCGTCAATTCAGATTCACGTAACCGGTGACCATCTCGGTTATTACTAATATTTATTATTAAGTTTGCCTGCCTCGTTGGTCTAGTGGCTTGATGTAAGGCCGCAGACCCGGAGGTCCTGGGTTCCCAGGTTGGGCCAATGAAATGTTATTGGTTTTTTCTGCCAGTAAAATCTCAGTAGCAGCCCGGAGTCTGGAAGTTGGAAGTGTGTTCACTCCCGTGCCTCGGAAAGCACGTAAAGCCGTTGGTCCTGCGCCTGAACTCTTTCCGGTCGTGTCGGATTGCCGCCCCATCAGATTATGAGAGTTAGGAAATAGAGAGTGCACCTGTGTTTGCGCACACATTTGTGCACTATAATATCTCCTGCGTAGTTGGCTAATCTCTCTTGAGATTGGTCGCCGTGGCCGAAATCGGTCTGGAGGACATTATTATTATTATTAAGTTTAATAACAATATACTTTATAAATATTGCTACATTTTTGTTAACTAAACTTATGCCTTATACATTTGAATTTCATTATATACGATAATATAATACTTTGTATATAAGAAAATTGGAATAACTTGACGATAAATATCCACTTCACGTCATAATCATTTTCAATGTATGAGGTCTGCTCATTCTTTTCGCTCGAATAAAATCTAATATAAAAATGATAATAGAAGAGAACTAGAAAACTTCTATATATATATTTAAGCTAAATACTTTTATCTTTTCTATTAATTATTTATAGTATGGTCAACTTTGTTTGGGTTTTTACATGGAATATATATCTCATTGTTTTCAAAAGTACGCCAGCGACGTCAAGAGCCATCGAGCGGAGTGCACGGTGCTGAGCCCTGCATGCGCTTTATAAAAAGAACCTTCCTTATTAACACGTTTTATAAGCTAGTCCTGTAACTTTCTATGTAAATAAATCTTGCACGTCAATTTCCACACATTTCCACATATTAAAATGTTGCAGACTTTTGGTTACCATAAATTCCTTTTTAGTAGGGAGGTAAGTTTGATATTTACACTATAATTTTAACTTTTGCTTGTACAAAGACAAATGAAGTTAAACCAATAGTTTTTTTTTATAAATAGATAAATTATTTATTTTTGTGATATCAGAGTAAACAGGTTTTGTTACACATCTTACTCCAAAAAGGAAATCAGACGTGCGTATTTTCTTTTTAAGTAAATTATTTCACTTTAGTCATTTTAACTAAACCCATTTTTATATCTCAATTTTATCACTAAAAGTGATATAAGAAAAAAATCTCAAATTTTTACATCGCGTACTAATAGAAAACTTAAGGAGCTCTAATTTATTTTTTTGACGAAAAAAAATATAAATCCATTACTGTATATATCTATTTAACGTTTGGATAAAAGCTACATTTAAAAGTAACACATTTCACAGACTTAATAGTAAATTAATTAAATTAATCTGAAATGTATTATAACTTAACCGTAGTTTATATTTATATATCAAGCTGCAGACGGCAAGAGAGGTAACAATTTTCAGTGATGGAAATGAGGGCGCGAGTGCCGGTAAATTGCGTTATACTGTGAAATATAGCAAGAATACATAAACGTATGTTTTTTCTTCTTTGTAAATTTTTACATTTTAAAATTATTTTTAAAGTGTGTATTCACGACGGTTCAGTAAAAATTGTTTTTATATAAAGCAAACACAATTTATTTTTCGATATTATTCTATGCTTACCTTACACAATTCCAATTGTGGCGCAGTGCTTGTGTGCGCGTGTTTGCCAAACTACTAGTGAATTAAATATGCTTGCTAATATTAAATAGGTAGTCTTGTATTGAGTATGTGAGTCAGAGTTGTATGTGAGTCTGTTACAGACGACACAAAATTGCTTTCATTGCAAGGCTTTAATAAATTAATTCCCCGCAAATGCTCACCCCATCTAAAGAAGGTTAAAGAAAATCTTGGAAGTACCAGGAAAACTCTCATTTCACCGCTACACAACGTTTTATCGCCTATGCTATGTATTTCTAAAGACGTAATTTCCAGGATGGTATTAAATGTCGTGACTTCAGCAATACATTGCTATGAGCGTCGCTAAGCTCTGTCAAGAAAAATACATTTCTTAATTTCGTTGAATTAATTTTTGAAACTTTTCAAATTACATTATTTTCTTACTTTAAAAAAGAGTTAAACAAAGCTTTGTTGAACAAGAACAATTTACTATTTTGAACTTTCCGTAAGTAAGTAGGTACATTGTATGTGTAACATTGACCATATATAATATATAAGAAAATACGTACGTACATATTGTTCGTAAATAATAATTTGTATATTTTTCAATTGTAATTTCGAAATTTATTATTTTTATAATTTGTATTTGATCCTAAGTTTACTCTTATACAAACACCTACACAGATATCGGATGATGACCGCATGTCGCTGACCACAGCCGTATCTGATGAAGAGGAACCTGGTGAGAGCGCAATGAACTCTCCATACAAAGGCAAACAGACAGGCGCTGCTGCCGCGTCATTCAATTGCACCGGTGCTGTCAGGAAAGCTGGGTAACTTACTGTATATTTTTAATTAATAAAATTAATTTTCCGTTACCATATTTTTGAGTCGAAATCACAGCTAAAAGTGTTCTTATTTAGAACGAAACCCGCACATTTACACTACACAGATATAAACAAAACTGCACTGAAAGCACCTGGGTATCCTAAGACTTAAAATTATTGTAAAAGGATGGTAAAAGATAAAAAAACGAAACAAAGAAAAGTGATATCGTAGAAAGTTGACGAGTTTCCTAGAGCCTACAGCGTCTTTTATATTCCTTAAGGCAACAATTCCTGTCCCATGAATCCCAAATGACCGGAGGGAAATCTTAGCCGTGACCCATTCAAAGACGCTGTAAAAACGTTGTGTAAGACGACAGGATATCTTACCTTCGACGAGTTCCTTCAAGGACTAATTTCTTTTACGAGATTTCGTTTAAGAAACATCTTTTCAAACAGCATATAAGATTGAAGAATGTCTAATAATAAACACATTTTGTAAATGTCGCCAGATTTTAATTTAAAATTCAAATAATTATAATCATAACATAATGTTATTTAATTTTGAAATAGTTCATCAAAATGGAACCAATTAGTTAATTTTTCTTTAACTATTTAAGTCGAATTTATAATAAAATACATAGATACAAAATAATATTTAATTGGCTACTTTGTTAACACTAGCAGTATGAATGTGAAAGTGACGTTGTCTATCAGTCGGTCTGTTACGCTTTAAAGACAAAACTACCGAACCGAATTGCATGAAATCCCCCTAAAATCTGCTGGTCCAATTACTTAAAAAAGTCCTTTTAAATAACTTGTACAAAGTTTGCTAACAATATTTTCGAAATCGATGTTTCGTTATTTTTCAACAATGGTAGGACTTTGTGCAGGCCTGTCTGGGTGGATTCCACCTTATCATCAGTTATATTACAAAATTTCAATATTTTATATTGCTTTGTTACGGTTTCAAGAGAAACCAGCATGAGAAACACGATAGGTACAATCTCTTAGATCAATTGCTGTATGTCAATGAATATCAATATCAATGGTATTCACGGGTGTATGTTTATGTTTTTTGTAGTATTAATCCATCAATTACCAAAAGCGCCATATCTTAAGACAAATTTAATGGACTTTACCATTTTAAAAATGGTAAGATATTTTATAGAATACTAGTTTTCGCCCGGGGATATGTTGGTGTTGGGCAAAAGGGGTTTTTTTTTTATAGAACAGGAAGGCGGACTAGCATATGGGCCACCTGATGATAAGTGGTCACCAAACGCCCTTAGACATTGGCACAGTAAGAAATGTTAACCATCGCTTACATCGCCAATGCACCACCAACCTTGGGACCTAAGATTTAATGTCCCTTGTGCCTGTAATTACACTATCTCACTCATCCTTCAAACCGGAACACAACAATACCAAGTACTGCTGTTTTGCGGTAGAATATCTGATGAGTAGGTGGTACCTACCCAGACGAGCTTGCACAAAGCTTTACCACCAGTAAAAAACCTGTTAGAAGAAATGTCCTTCATCGGGGTTCAAGCTTGGTTCATAAATTTAATCAAAATCTTTTTAGTCTTATAGCCTATAGTATTTTCACTTTTGCATTTATAATATTAGTATAAATATTGTTGTTGTCTTTTTCGCAGTCGTAATAACTATCTACCTAAGAATTATCACAGCTGATAGCTATTTAAATTATTTCCTTATTTCATTGATTATATTTTAAATATAAACATATAATCACTCAAGAAATACGCTATTGAACATCTTTAATCATAGTTATCACAGGAAGTTTGCCCAAAATGACAAAAATGAATCTATTACGTAATATAATTTATGTTTTTCACTCTTTCATGTATAAAATTATGGTTGTTTTATATTTTAATGGTAATTTCTAATCATTTTTAATAATGTATTAATATATAATTTTCATTTGTAATAGATTTTTAAGCGTGAAAAAGTGGTTGCTGCGCAAGAAACACCAGATTGAGCTCGCTCGTAAGCGTGGATGGAAGGGGTACTGGGTTTGCCTGAAAGGCACAACTCTACTTTTTTACCCTTGCGACTCTCGTGAGGGCCGTTCAGTAGAAGCTGCACCGAAACATCTCATTATCGTCGACGGAGCCATCATGCAACCCATACCTGAACATCCCAAGCGTGATTACATATTCTGTTTGAGTACAGCTTTTGGTGATGCATATCTATTCCAAGCGCCATGTCAGGTAAGTTTATTTTTCTATTTTTTCAAAAAACAACCCATAGCGAATCAATTATGAGAATTATATTTTTGATTCCCTAGATTGAGCTCGAAAACTGGGTGAATAGTATACACAGTGCATGCGCTGCGGCATTTGCTCGACATCGCGGTAAAACGGGAACGCTTCACCTACTTCAAGAAGAAATTTATCGTCTAGAGAAAGCAATTGAATCCGTAAGTAAAAGATAAATAGAAAGTAGGTAGATATTTTCAGTTAATTTAAAACAGCAGTAAGCTTAGACGTACGGGATTATAGATCACTACAGTCTGCATTCGAAAGGTGCTGAATACAATGATACAATGCAGATACTGAGATATTATGCAAGGCTCGACCTCCACCGCTCGTCGGTCTGAACCAACAGAACTATTGTTTGACTAGTAGGAATCACTCACTTTTTTTGTAAACTAATATAGATTCTTACGATTTTCAACTTTAAAGCATTGCCTGAAGAGTCTTTTTTAATAAAGAATGAGTTTTGCAGTGTTCGGTATAAGACTTGAAGTGTGTACAATGTACCGGATCAAAAGCATTCACTATTTATGCACATAAATATCATTCTTGCTTCCAGTTAACAACAAATACCTATATATATATAGTACCAAAAGTTTAAAAATAAAACTTTGTCAAATTAACTTTAATACAAATAGTTGTTAAGAAATATAAAATATGCAGTCGAAAAATAAATACCTAGTACCAGCTTAGAATATAAATTTATATTAATTACTTTGCCAAACTTCTCTTGGATTTACTACATAACTTACTACGAAATGTTCATAATTTCTTATAGAACTTTCTAAACGTAACATATCATACAGTGTATGTACACGCTTAGCGTGTGCTGGCGGCGTGTGGTCTACGACGTTTCTCGTGCAAATCGAGCCAATTTCTGACCCGCATCGCTTAACCGCAACACGCATCAAAGCCTTTGCCGCAGTATCTGATCATTACACGTTTACCACAAGCGTGTAAATGCTTTTAATTCTTAGAAATCCAACCATATGGGTATTTGAATTCTACAATGAATTTAATTATAATGTACACGATCATACATTTAACGAATAATAACCCCTCAATTTTAATAATAAATCTAAGTGAATTAAACGCTGCAATATAGATTAGTTTATTATATTGTTCCACATTGTTCAGTTATATACATGTATATATTATGTCATCAAATTTATAATAAACACATAGTGTATCGCTATATGGTGACTATGTAATCGTTTAGATTCCTTATGTACGTACCAATAATATCTCAGTAACAGCAATACCCCTGTGACCTAATACCTAAACTGACATTTACATTGCATAATTGCGATTCGAAACGATCGATTCTCTTCATATCCTACCATTTGATTACATTCGTATCAAATCAGCAGCAGTGAATTTTCCTCGTTATAACATAAACAATGGAAAGCGTGATTACAATTCCATATTTGATTGATGAATGAATTCCGCCGACATTTCGTGTAAGATGTGTGTAGTTTATCGCGGGCCATAGTGATCGCAGGCAGGTGGCGCGCGCTCATTAATATTCATGGGATACCTCGTGCCCTGGTACAGTTTGAGAGCCGCGCCTGCCATCAAATTGTGTCATACAGAGCTATCTTTAACCGTGACTGAACTATGACGTATGTCGTATAATTCAGGCACAGTAAAAACATATTACTTCTCGTATGTTTGCCTTTTTTAACAATGTAAAAATAATATTAAAAAAAAATTGGAAATAACTGCCAATTTCTTAACTATAACATATTTTGTCTAGGATCACAAGTTGAAACACATGGCAGATCTGCAGCAATCGGTTGTATCGGACCCGGAAACGAGAGCGCAATTGGTAGTACAAATGCTGCAGTGGGAAGAAAATCTAGAAAGACTACACTGCGAACAATTTCGACTTCGATGCTACATGGCTAGCCTGCAGAGCGGCGAGTTACCTAATCCTAAGGTAAACAAAGTTCTATCGTACCGTTAAACTAAGTTGAAGTTCTCTTATTACTTAGGAATCATGAGATATTTTTTAATTAGAGATTACTTTGATTTTTAATAAATGTGTATATATTTATGTTTTTATAAATATTTGAATTAAGAAATATTCAAATCGATTTCAATTAAGAAAAATTATGTATCCCTCGCATAAGATTCATGAATATCATAATAGAAATATTGAACCTATCAGAATGAGTCATAAAAATGTTATGAAATGATTTTATCGAGTTGACAGAAAAGTGATATTTGTTAGCTTCGCTGCCCAAATTGACAGATCCGTTGACCGGCAGGAGGATCGTATCTGTTACGCCGACCCATGTCACGCCTCTATAAATTGCCTCTCAACAATCGGAACGAAAATACCTACAATATTTCCATACATTGGCCTCGAATGTAAGACTCGACTCAATTATGGCGACGCCACACTATCTTTGATTTCGTTATGTGAGCATATTCATTTAAAATTTTAAATATGCTAGATATTCGCGGTAACTTTAAAAATCAAGTTTTATAGTTTGGATTTAGTTATACTTTAAAATCGAATGAAATATCCTTCTATTGTATACAAGCAAATAAGATAATGACTACCTATTTGATTTAGATCGCGGTTGTCCTGAGTTCGAACACCATGTCAGCCATTTAATAAGTAATTTGAGGTTACTTTCGATTTATAAGAGTGAATAAATAGAGAGAGGAATTGTATTTGCCTACTTATGCACCGATGGAATGGCTGCCGGGGCAGAAAACGGTCAGGAAGACATCATTATCTGATCGGAATTTTTGTTAGGATAAAATAACTTGCATTTTTTAATGAGTTTTCTTCGAGAAAGATGGAAATGATTACTTGTCACACTTTAATGCTCTATCAATGCTAACTTGGCACAAACTTTATTTTTAATTAATAGTTATATATTTTTTTAATTATTTACTAACAAGGAGCTTTTTTTAAGTAATAAACTAAAATAATTTGTAATAAATTTCAGTTGAATAGTTATTACCTACATCGTAAACTTTTTATGGTTTAAAATATACTTATACTTAATTTTTTTTAAACATATTGCTCTTAATACATAGCCTACTCAATATTCTAACGATACATGTATTTAATCAATTATATAATTGCATGCGAACTATAGCGAGTTTCGTTCAATAGATTTATAAAATTATAAAAGTAGCATAGGGCTAAGTGTGAGAAACGTTCCAGTCATTGCTGACGCACGTGTCACGTGGCACCAAAAGCACGCTGAACAAGCTGGGCGTGTTCACGGTGTCATCATTCCACGCGTTCATCTGCGCACGCTCCCCCTCGCTGCTAAACAACTTACTTGCTGGCCGCGGCGCAACCAAGCGCAGGGCTCCTAACCTGTCACGATCCAATTCTGGTTCCAGTCGACGTTCCATGCAGGTCGGTATCTTTCTTCATATGGTATAATTTTTTTGGTATTTCAATTTTATGTATTCTTTTTTCTAAACCCATCACAAGTTACATCACAGAATTACTCGTATAACGAAAGTATCCATTATCGTGAAAATTGAATTACAAAGGCAAATGCGGCGCTGGGGCCGTCGTACCCAATTAGATGAAGCACTGTTCATTGCTGTCCAGTAGCTTACAACATTTTAATATTTTGTTTGAAAATGGTAATTCTTGGATAATATTTGAGTTTTACAAATTAAATTTATGCTTTTGTTGTTAGAATTATTTTTCAAAACTTCTTCCTAATTATATGTACTACAATATATATATTCTTTCTCAAAGTTCAGGAAAACTGTAACTCCAAGTTCAGGTATAAGTATATGGAGGTGGCGTGCCGTCTAATATCTTAGGAACTTGTAATATACACCGTCACGAAAAGCGACGATTACTTAGTTACTCGCAGCCGCCGACTGCCTGTCATTAGACATTTCGCCCTTGTTACTAGAACAAATTACGAGCACGGCTCTATTAAGGAAAGCGGTAAATTGCCCTCGAGCAAACACAGTAGCTTTACTACCCAAATTAAGTTTTACTGTGACGGTTTTTCTACACAAAACTATGTACAGTAGTTTTTTGTGAAAAACATTAAGGCAAAAATTAAGGCTTGCAGATAAGAACTTTGTTAAGTATATTAGACTAACACTAAAACTAAAAATACTACAACTTATAATTACTATTTAACGTTCATTAAGATTATTCGGTAACGAGATATAAGCCACCTCATTAATGTCCATACATTTTGAACAATCCTTATACACAGAATATAACTAACCATTATATTTCAGGAACGTTATATATTCCCGTTGGAAGTCCTTTTGTCTATTACACCAAGTTTTTTGTTTTCTTTTCTTCGCTTTTTTTAAAATATGGACTGAGACTTTTATGTGGGCGTTCTTTTGTGATGTTCCCATTGTAAAACAGATGTCGCGTGAAGAAGGCGAAGCCGCCGTAAGGGTTTCATTACCCGAAGGTACCACTGCGACTGTGGGCGTACGCGAAGGGATGTCGGTCGAGGAGTTCCTCGCGTCCGCCTGCGCTCGGCGCTCGCTCAACCCGCTCGAGCACTTCGTGAGGGTGAAGAAGCGGCGCGACATGGAAGACCACAACTACTTCGTGCCGCATAGAAGTGATCTCATTGAAACCTATGTGAGTTGATCTATGCAGTTGATCTGTCTAAAAAAATTTAAACATATAACATTACGTATTTAAAAAAATGTTAACTGTATTAATACCAATATGAAGACTAATTGATATAAATATCAATTCGATATACGTTAATGAATATTACATAATTACAAAATTGTAATTGATTATTTGTCCACTACATTTTTTTTATCAAAAATCAGAATTATAGTCAATAATATTATTAATGGCAAAAATTTATTATGATAATTGATGTAGCTACACACTCATGAAGTAGTAGAAGTGTGCGCCAAAATCCTGTATCAAGTGGAGCTGCAGCGCACGACGCTAGAGCAGATGTGGGGCTTTAGCGTGGAGGCTGAGCTCATCGAGAATGCAGAGCGCCAGGACGAGCTCTGCTGCTACGTCAGTCGCGTCGAAGACAAGAGCGTCGCTATGCAGAACGGTAACATAACCTTCACAAAGTCATTTTCATTATTAATTACAGGTAATTTAATTAAAGTAAGCGCGATTTTCATATAGGGAAGTATGCGAAAGAATCCTCTCTCGTAAGTACTATCGACTTTTTATTAGGATTAAAAAGCAAGACAAACTCTAAACATGTAACTTTTCTAAATCTATTATATACATTGAGTAGCTTATTTACAAGTACGAGTGAAAATAAGCTTAATATCGATTATTTGCAAATAGTCATTCTTTTCGATTTGCCATAAGTTAGCTATCATTGATTCAAAATACTGATTAGATTAAGAACAGCATTCCCTTGATATATATATTTAAAATATTAAATGTATAGGTATTTTGTTTTCAAAAATCGTAGAACATTCTTTGATAAATTAACAATGATATAAAACTAATAACGTAAATCGTTAATAAAATAAGATAAAAGTACTAAGGTTGTGTTTATTTTCAACCTTGTAATTCACAGATCGTTCTATAAAGTACTGGAATCCAAATACCCTGTTTAAAAAATGTTATGCAATCAATTTGTTGTCAGGTATAATCAAAGGCGACGAAATAATGGTAATTAATGGAGCGATCGTATCTGACCTAGATATGATGTATTTGGAGAGCGTGCTACAAGAGGAACTCTCCCTGGTTATGATGATGAGGTAAGGTTTAAACTCGTCTATTAATTATCACTTTCATGCAATTTTGCCGATCGGTAGGTGAGTAAGCCGCTGTTCATTAATCAACGGTCTTCGCGTGCATTCGTTAGCATCGATTCGCATAATTCGATGCAGCGAGGTCGAGTTCGTTATGAATAAAAGGCTTCTCGTGGCTTTGTGAGTGTAGCCTGGAGCGAAACTGGAAAGCGGGTCGTGGGACCTAATAAAACGGAAGTCAAAGCGTGGCAGAGCGCTCCTTGTGTGGAAGTCTCGCAGGGTGGAAGGCTCGCGTCGGCATTTCCCGCCCTCATACACCTGACCTTTCGACCGCGACAAGTTTACTGAAGCGCTCGCAACGACCTACATGCTCCCTCGCTAGGTTAACCAAGAGGCCGATAAATTAAATACTGACTTAGAATTTTTAACGTCCTTTTAAAAATTCTATCGGCCTATTTCTTTAATTTTGTTAAAATATTCAGTCATTCATATTTATCGGCCAAATAATATACTTAAGTACATCAATTTAGGGAAGACGTATTTAAAATTTTATAAATCTAGCTTAGAAAAAATAAGTATATCGTTAAATCAAAAACAATATCATGTGTTGTAAGATTGTATAGTTACTTGATCCGAAAATACTTAATACAGTAATCTCTCTATTAAATATATACCAAAATACAAGTAGCTACATAAAACTAAAATCACTGAGTCTAGAATGTTTGTTCCTGAAAAAAATCTGGCAACCCTATTGCTCGCCCGCGGCCCTCACCCGCGTCTCGCGCACGCCATTGTGCGCGCCGCAGCCGAGCCTCTTGACGTCGCGCGTGAATTATTATTATTACAGTCCCATATTGAATGAGCGTTGGCAACTTTTACACCAACTGAGCTCCTCTCCTCTGCGTATTAAACCTGACAAGAAATTAGTCTCGTTGTTTGTGGTAAGTTCGACGAAAAACGTCTCCCTGTCGCAGAATCATGATACCTTTTATCTCTGTGCTCCAAAAAAATAAAAAATCTTTCATACGAAAAGAAAAGCCATTGTCTTCGTAACAAAACTTTTTTTTTGCTTCAAAATTATTTTCGGTACTTATTACTTTAAAGCCGCCCGACTCAATCAGGGCTTTTATATTAAACGAACAAAAAACAAATTCACTGATTTGAATTAAAGAAAATATTGTCGTTTACGATTTCAGTTGAACCGATATGAACTTAAAATATAATAATATAACAGTCCGGACATTTTTAAGATAACGGAGAATATCATTTAATTATCAATGAGTTCAATTTTAAAATTGTTATTTAAATTATTCTAAAAGTAATGACTTAATACAAATTTATTTTACCTTAAAATCGTGCCGTCGAGATACATTTCAGCTATGGTTTACATTTCATTTCCATCTCATGTACTGTATATTGTACAATTTACCTACAATAAATAGTGTTCTGTATAAGTGTCGAAATATTTTATAAGAAACCTGAATCGTAGTATTACATATAATATGTAGATGGTAATCGCCTGTTTAAATTGGTAAATAAAAAGCTTTCAAAAAGTAAAGAATTCAACGTCGAAATTACAGATATACTGGCATATACACGTTATATATAGATATATTATATTTAATATGTCGAGACAATTTTATTAACTCATGGCACTTCATTTGAAATTGTAATTTGAAAATTCAGACAAAAAAATTAAATTTATAAACAAAAATTTTATAAAATATATATATATTAATGTAGGTTTTGTATGTTTGTACGTGTATCCTATAATACCTGTAAATTATTTTATCCTTTTTGAATGTCCTGAAAGAAATCTCTTCAAGGAAACATTTTATATTTAATTCTATTTGAAGTTTTTATATCTGTTTTATTTCTGGCATGATGAAAAAAAAATATAATGTTAACATTAGATAAATCTAATTAAAACTAAACTATTCGTTCAATAAGTTCATTCCATACAATTAAACTAATAGTGTTACAGATTTTTATATGTATAGTTTATGTGACTAGTGTTTTGATAACCTTTGTTTTAATCATTGAACTCTTCATATGTTTTTTACTAGCGAGCCCCAAAAACCTTCAAGCTTAGGCTTCAATGAACGAACTAATTAAATTCATTTTAAAGCATTAAAGCGCTGCATTTTCATTAAGTCGAACTTACATAAGAAACTGTTACGCTTATTCCAACCTACTTTCTCGCTGTTCTAATTCAAACACTAGAGCGTTCTAAACGCAGGGAACAGATGTCTGTATAGTGGATGCAATTTACATACAAGTCCGCGCTTACGGAACTGTCGGAAATGGATGACAGCCTGCATGAGATCACTAATAGTTAGTAGCTATGAATTAGATTTCAATATCAAAATTTAAAAGCTTAGGTAGCTTCGCTTTTGTCAGGTTTTATAAGCAATTATATTGGTTACGAGAGTCAAAATACACATTGAACACAAATGTTTTTTCAAACAACATGCTCTAGGTTTTTAAATTTTTATCTTACTTATTGTATTTCACATTTATATTATCTTTCGTATATTTATTTATATTTATTACCAATAACATCCGAAATGTAATCAGAATGACGTATTACATTCTAAAAATATCTTACATTTGAATTTTTAGTAGAGTTTAGGTAGAAAGACCAATTGCGCTCTGCTCCACATGTGCGTTTTTTTTTTAAGGATTTTGATTCGCCTAGATTAAACAAAATTTATCCAATGTTCGTAATCTACCAACCGAATAGTAAAATATTTTCTTGAGGTTTAAAATAAATACACTCAACTGGACAATTAGAATCGCGGAAATAATAAATGCAGAGGAGTCGTGAACGCAGCGGTTTGGTCGCAGGTCATCGCGGACGGAGCCGCCGGAGCTGAGCGGCGTGATGCGCGCAGCCACGGACGATATAATCGATTCGTTGGTGTGTCCGCCGCCGCCTAGCGAGCCACCCGTCATCTCCGACGACATGATATCCGGCCTCATCGTGCCGGCGCCTGCTTGGAGTGAGTACATTGTTTATACTCCTTGTCTGACACCCGTATTGATCATTTAATTCCACATATTGATTTTTAACGCATTTATTTAGGCTATGATAAAAAAGTTGAGCGTTTGATGTCGTTGGGTTTTCTGTTTACCAAGAATATTAAATTTACCATAGCCGATGTAGCAAGATGGTTTTGGGCTTAAATAATAATTATATTTCTGAGAGCTCTTCACACGCGACCAAACAACGACGCCGGTGTCACAGCGTAACTTTAAGCCTTACATCAACTATCATATGCTGTATCTATATGGTTTCTAACATAATCTCTAAAATCCGGCCGTATTTTCAATGCGCACGTTGTATAGAAATTGCTCTTATATTTTCAACCAGCAACTCTCAGCGACCATGGCAACACTTAATCCTTCGAACTAACGAAGCGTTATGTTGTTAGAATTCAATTAAAGCATAACGAATATGTGCCTCTACTGACGAGATATTGATGCCCAAGCATACACGCTATTATTTCGTTGGTCAGAAACTATGTTTAGGTACTATGTACAGTTATGGTATTCGCAATAATAAGAAATAATATATTCAGATCGACGCAAATAATCATAAACATTTTATATTGTATGTTAAACCAATTTATTTCTTTGTTAACAACATGAACAAAAATACTTTTATTTTTATCTCACAATATTAATGCTTAACAAGCAACTTGAGTTTTTTCGTCTACGTAATACTTGGCAACGATTCCGCTATACCAAAATTTCATTAGCTTCCAATATTGTGGCTGTCAGCCAGTATTGTTATTAGTACACCGAAGTATTACAATTAGCATCATTTCAATTTGCGGTTATCGATTCCCAATGCTCCCTTATATACTATATAGTTCTGGTAATTGTATGCTCTTATTGATTGTTACGTATGTCTAATAAATAGGTCACATTTTAATAGGATATTCTTCATATTGTAAATATGTTAAGTATTGAGTATCAACTCATATTAATTAGATATTCTATCAGAAGAGTTGCCTTTGAACATAATAATAAATTAAATAGATTGCAAAAATAAAATTGATTTTGCATCTATTAATGCTATTCAATTGACGCATCTAAATTTATAATAAAGGCATTTAAAATAGGGTTGAATAAAAAAATATACAGTACTCGTATCAATTCATTTCAAAAGTTAATTACAAATGGAGCCTTTTGTCTCCCGAAACGGTATCATTGTAGCGGTGTGGTCACTATTTAGAACGAGCCCGAAATTGCTACTACGCTCTTGATTCACTCGCTGTGATTTATTTCAGTACGAGGGCCTGCAACACAAGAGGCAATTATAATACCGTATTGGTTTGACATGCGAGGCGATACTTGATGCTACGATAGAGAATATGAACTCGGAACAATAAGCCTCATCGACCGCATAAATCCTTATTACGCGCTATGATTGTTGCCATATTCAAACAGAAAAGCTTTATTCATTTTAATCTTTTATATCACTGTAATGGAGATAATAACTTTTATTTTATTATTATATTATTATTTGTGGAATTTCGAAATTTGTTCAAAATAAAATTTGTACAAAAGCTTATAGTTGTACATAATTAAACCCATTCAAAAATAAATTATATTTTAAACGAGAATGTCATGAAATTTATAAGCATATTTTATCTGAATGCCGCATTCGGCATTTACCGGTAACATATAGTACTTTTAACGTACAAAGCAAAACTGATAATATGTTCCTTAAGCCTAGTGTTTTAGATTTACGAAATAGGTTACAGCAAATTCAAAACTGAAAGCAAAACCACTCATCGCGGCCTCCAAATAAAGGTCGCGACCCTTTCCCCTGGGCTATTTGCTCGCCCCTGATGTCGACTTACCTCGACCAAAAAACTCATTGTGTCACTTCTTATCACAATACGAGCTAAGTTGTAATTTAGCCGTTAATTTTGAAATCTGCTGCCTTATCAAAATCCCAAATAAATAATTACGTTTCGTATTTCATCTCGCCAGTGATGTTGAGCTTCGTCATGACTCAGACGTACTTGATAGCAATTTAGGGCGGCTTTATTTCAAATGTTATATTCCAATATTAGCTACATTTTGAGTATCATATAATAATTATAATTAACATTCCGCTTTCATTATTTTAATTTCCGTTGTAAATCTTAATACACTATTACCTAACGAGTAATATTTGTACCTAAGCATATGTGTTGGTTTAGATTTTTTTCTAAGTAGATTTCATCTGATTGCTTTTGTTATACGTATATAATGTTAATAAAAATTAATTTATATTTATTTTTGTATATAATGATTTAACTACTTAAAGATATATGACTATATATAATAAAACACCTATTGCAATACCAAGTCGAATATGATAACTATATAATGTTTTATAAGAACGGTATATTTTGTAAATTATTTTTAAATTAGAATAAAAGTTACGCAATACATTTTTGATCTACAGAATATTATATACATTTGAAGGAATAATAATCTGAATACAAACAGGTAAAGAACTGTACAGCCCAGAAGCGGAAGCACATGGCGATGCGACGAGCACGGGCCCGCCGAAGGTTAGCTCTCGGACTAACTCCTTCGAGATCGAGAACCTCCTTAAGGTGCTTAATAAGGAAGACTTCACTTAAAAAGCTTTTTTGCTCACTCCTGCACCCTTCACCCGCTTGACTCGACGTCTCAACGATCTACGTAACCTTTCCGTCGACTACTCAAGGGCACTCGCTTCGATACGAAATCCGTTTCTAAATGATTAATTAATCAACCTTATATTGGTATCGATTTCTAAGATTTATCCAATAGTTTCAAGTATAAGAGTAATCAGACTCGATGGAAACGAACTTTCGTAAGGAACACGCTCCAAAAGTATCCTCCCCCCGCAATCATTGTTTCGTTATCATCATAACATTTGCTACGTAGCAATAATAGCTTTTAATCCGTGGGCATAAATAGAAGTGTGGGCGTGTGCGTGTGCGGCAGAGTGCGGAGCAGGTGACGGGCTGGTGCCGGTCACCGGCCGACACGCGCCGTGGCAGCCCCACCGGCAGTCTGACCAGCGCAGCAGTCACGCCCTCGCGACACCTTTCCGATGCGGACAAGCTGCGTAAAGTCCTCATGGAGCTCGTCGACACCGAGCGCGCTTACGTCAAGGTTGGTCGAGGCTCTATGAGTCGATATCTTGTGTTCACGTTCAGAGACTAAATGTCAAGTACGCTTGATCGACAGTGTGAGAAATTATCTACCATCATCTATCTCGAATCTCCAAACGAACCAAAGTTGTGGCTTATCGAAAGATCTGAGGTGGTAAAAACGTGTCGTAATACTCAGCTGACTGCGCTTTCACGGCCGATTACTCGATTGGATCTACGACGTGCAAAATATATCATTTTGACGGGTGATCGCGTCGCATCCCGTTTTTATTTGATATATTAATAATTCGTGTATGGATTTTATTCTGTGTTGAATTATAAATACATATAAATTACTTTTACTGCTAGAATGATTTTAATATCTATTTGGTCTTTTTTTTATTCATAAAAGCGAAAATTAAATTTGAATTGTTTACATTTTAACGCATTGAAATAATGGAAACTTTTTATAATAAACATCAAATGTATCAATTGCTACTTCATTAATGACAAATCATATTAAAATAGCTTAAGATTTACACGTTCTAACCACTGGGCTATCTCGGCTCACTGGGCCACCCCTTAATTATTGTAGCACTATCATATTATTATTTTATCGGAAAAAAAATATCGAAGTTTACATTGTAGCTTATTTTACAAGTAAACATTAAGTTTTTCGAGTAAATAATTACATGAGTAAAATCTTAAATTTGAGGTAAATTTATAGCTTTGAAACTTACAGCTGAACAACTGACTAACTGAGCTCTCGACTGTGTGTCATACTTTACCAATAATTGCAGCATCTAAATAACTTGTTGGAGAATTACTTGGAACCGCTGAAGAAGGAAACTTTTTTATCGAACGCCGAAATCAACGCTTTGTTTGGAAATATTCAAGAGATAGTAACTTTCCAAAGACAATTCCTGCAAAACTTAGAAGAAGCGCTGGAGGCTGAACCCAATTTTAACCATTTTGAATTATCTAATCAATTCAAGGTGTGTATACTATATATATTCAATTATTGTATATGATTGACAAAAATTATATATTTCATTAATATTTAATACAAAATGGCCTACATTTTGTTTAATCCAACAAGTTTATCTAAATATTTTACTGGTGGTTGGGTTTTGTGCAGGCACGTCTGGGTACCTACCCAACAAGTACAGCTGTTTGCTACTTAGCAAACAGCAGTACTTGGTATTGTTGTGTTCCGGTTTGAAGAGTGAGTAACCCAGTGTAATTACAGGCACAAGGAACATAACATCTTAGTTCCAAAGGTTGGTGGCGCATTGGTGATAAAAGCGATGGTTAACATTTCTTACAATGCCAATGTCTATGGGCGTTGGTGACCACTTACCATCAGGTGGCCCATCCGCCTACCAATTCTATAACAAAAAAAAACTTATAACTAACGTAGCGTAACTACGTAAACGTGTTGAGTTGTGTCATTCACAACTTCTATAATTTCGGTGAAATTTAAGCATTTTCATAAAACTTTTCAGAACGTTCTCTTCGCAGTTGGAAATGCTTTCCTCTATTACGTCAACCATTTCAAATTATACAGTTCTTTTTGCGCCAGTCACAGTAAGGCACAGAAAGTTTTACATCCGAGTAAGTTTTTCACATATGAGATAATATCTCTTAAACTATTTTCTTTTAACTTTGTACTAAATGTATTTTCACTGCTAACAGACGAAGGTAACCAAGCGTTACAAGAATTCTTGGCAGCTCGCAATCCAAAACAACAACACTCTTCAACTTTAGAGTCGTACCTAATTAAACCTATTCAAAGAATCCTCAAATATCCATTACTTCTGCAACAGTTGAGAAATTTGACTGACGTAAATTCGGAGGAACATCTTCATTTAGTGGGTAAGGCCGGATGTAATATTATAATAGCCACTTTAAATTTAGTTATAATTATATTATTGTGTAAATTATTAAACTGTGAAATAATTTTATGAATGATATATTATTTATTAACGTTACAGAAGCCTTAAAGGGAATGGAAAAAGTTGCAGAGCATATAAATGAAATGCAACGCATACACGAAGAATACGGTGCTATATTTGATCATTTGTTTAGGCAACACCAGAAGTCTTGCAAGCAACCCATTGATCTGAGCCCTGGTTAGATTAATAAGTAATAAAAATCAAATAAGATAAACTCTTATGGATTTTTATGGTATCGTGAATATTTTCAGGTGATCTGTTGTACTATGGAGGCGTAGAGTGGTTGAATATATCAGACTTTTTAGGTAAAATAAAGAAGGGACTGGAATTGCACGCTATGTGTTTTGTTTTCAAATCAGCCGTTGTCTTCCTTTGCAAAGAAAGACTGAGACAGAAGAAAAAGTTAATGGTGAGCTTCTTGTCTTTGAATATATAAAACTTGCACTACTTTACGTTCTGTACAATTTTTGTTTAAATTATGTATGCAAAAACTTTTATGTTCACTAAAAATAATTGGAATTACTTCCTAGGGAAAAGTAAATTCGTTTATGAAACTCTTGTTTTATTCTAAAAAAAACATAGCACTCTTAATTTGTGAGTTAACCAAAGGCTTATAATGAACTTCCAGCGCCTCTCTAGTTAGCTTACTCTGTTGATCTTTACGTTTATTTAGTATTAAATTTAAAACCTGCACTGAAAAAAATTCTTATTTTACTGTCGTAATATTGTAATTACTTGTTATTTAGAAGCAAATTTGATTTTACTTTTACACCTATTTGTACTCGATGCAAGTTGTGCTTTGTATGTGAAACTCTCTTTTAAAACGTTTTGTATTGAATTTTAGGGAGTTTCCTCAAAGAATAATTCTAACGAGGTAGAAATAATTCGTTACCAAGTATTGATACCGGTAACGGAAGTGCAAGTTCGAGCTTCCTCAGCTAAGGATATGGACAGTCACTTCCTCTGGGAACTTATCCACTTGCGCAGTCAACTCCAACGACGATCCGAAAAAGTTTACGTTTTATCAAACAGGTAAAATAACACAGCTCTGATTATATAGTAAAAATTATAGTAAATATATAGTTAAAATTATATTTCAATATGACAATTGTAACACAAAACTTGACTATAGCTCTATACGGTGACATACGTGTAGTTTATAAAGTATTTTGGATAGTATTTAGGCACACTTTACACACAATAACTTATATTAAACAAAAATGTAATCATTCTTTCCTTCCGAATAACGAAGGTATTTCCGAATCTGATATCAACAGTGATAATTCGTGGTTTCATTAATAATGAGATCTTTCAACAGCACCGCGGACTTCCGCAACGCGTTCCTTAAGACAATTCGGCAAATTATCCGCGAGTCGGTCCGCAACATGTCGCTGCCAAGCGCGCGGCCCGCGCCCGCCCCGCCGCGCGCGCCGCACGCGCACCACTCGCACCACACGCTCGACCGACCCAAACACCAGGTGACGACTGCTGAAACACTTACCCTACTACTGAATACCAATCACGTATATCTCGATAGGGCAAATAGTAAAACTTTGTATGTTTAACAATTTGTCCTGTCAAGGCGAAACCTCTATGCTAAATTGTAGTAGTCTACAGTCAACGACTTCATGTCTTTAAGTATGGGCTAAGATCGAAATATATATTGCTTCAAAAATCCTTGAGCAAACAGGAGATGCCATCCTCAGCATAAAAATGGCTGTATTTAAATCAATTCCTAACCACATCGTTACACAGGCTCAGATTATAAATGGCAAGATACCTATATGCGTACATTTAAAAAAAACACACATCCATATGCGTATTCTTTCATTAAAGTATTATGTTTTTTGTATAGTATCGTATTGTAGAGGTTTTTTTCTCAAAGTCTCGCAAAGTTACATAGTACTTTATAAACTGATACAGTATAGAATTTACATGCATCAGAAGACACAAGAATCATAGAGTATAATAGAATAGTTACATGAATTATTTTCAGAAAATAATTAGTCATGTAATAAAATTAAGTTTAATTAAAAATAAAATAAAATCAACAAAAATACATTCAAATAAAATAAGCTTTATGCATCGGCAACGTTACCTTGGTTAGTTAATTTTTAAATATCTAAGTTTTTTTATTTTCTACTCATTGGTTTCATTTTCATAAACAGTCGTCTGACTATACATATACATATATTTCATTCTATAGGATTATTGGGCAAGACTTGAATAATATACGGAGCCTTGGGTAGCCACAGATTTTGAAATGTGTAGTACTGAAAAAGTTTTTCTCATTAGCCAGTCTGAAACTTTGAGGAGTAACTTTTTCTAGATTCAGGT
This sequence comes from Nymphalis urticae, assembly GCA_905147175.2. Taxonomy (NCBI): domain Eukaryota; kingdom Metazoa; phylum Arthropoda; class Insecta; order Lepidoptera; family Nymphalidae; genus Nymphalis; species Nymphalis urticae. The sequence continues at coordinate 6,907,834 of LR989987.1, read as the reverse complement.
AACTTTTCAAACTTGGACTGCAAAATAAAATCGAATATTATGAACGAAAGTGTTTTAAATGTTGAATTGAAAATTAAATTAATTACGGCTTGAAATAGGTAATTATACCTTTTTAATAAATAAATCGGCAAACTTTAGTAATATGAACTACGTAAACAAAACTACAGTAAAATAATTGCGGTAGAAACATATTTTTATTATTTTCATTATATTATTGGAAATCTTCTCTCTTTTTTTATTTTCTTGTTTTAGTAAGGTGTTCTCAAAGATGTATTTTCTTGTAACACAATTTATTTGTAACGATTTGGTATATAGTATGGTATGGGTGTAATCTCTGGATACAAGGCGAGAGTCTGTGAGGTATGACATGAGCTAGAAGCTAACGACTAAGGAAATGACTACAGAAGATGAACTATAGAAGATATGGAGAAAAACTCCAAATCAACGGAATAAGGGCAATCGACTGATATTTTTTATGTTTATTAATCTAGTGAATGTGATACTTTGGTCTTTGGGATAAGATTTGCTATTGGTAATAAAATCCGTATACTTACGTTACTCTAATAGTATTAGTGTACGGTAATTTTCCAAAAGGCCATCTAAAGGAGTATTTTTATATGCTAAAATGTGCTTAAAAAGTAATTAACGAACTACTACCCAGACCTTTTAAGAATAGCTTTAACAAAGAAAAGCTTTGAAAAATGACGTTATAAAGTGCTAGCAAAGGCCAATTTAAATAAAGCATAATATGATTTGGAGTGTGGCTGAGTTAAAGAGGAAAATAAAAATTATACAGGCCAAGTCTTTTGCAAATAATTACTTTAGTGTTTAAAGGAATTTGCGTCGGTAAAATTCTATACGTTATCATACAAGCCATATTATAAAATGTATTTCTTTTATTTTAGCAAGAATTTGATGATATATTAGAGTATTTAAAGCTAATCCATATTTTATAGGTGCAGGTAATGCAAGGATCCCAAACACTTGGAAAGACCAAGAAACCTAAAACTACTGGACAACGCCTCTCTGCTGGAAATATCGAAGTATACATTTTCAATATCTTATTATACACTGGTATTACATATATACTAAAGTGATGATGCGTTTACTCAACTAGAGCTATCTAGTAATTGAATAGATAGCTCTATTTTACATTAATTTTATTTTTATTTTTGACAGGTTGGTGATTTATCTAGGGAGAACTCGCAAGAAGCTGAGGAACCACCGCAAATGTCTGAAGTATCTTCAGATGAAGCTACATTTAGACAGCGAAGCAAGACGCTTGGCGATACAGCAGGTTAGAAATCGTTTAATATGTCAATCGTTTAACACATACTCGTAAGCGCAGACATCATTTTATAGTATTAATTAATAAATGCTATCCTGCTATTTATTAATGTAAAAGGAAAAAAATGATTTACTAGCGAAATAAATTGTAATTTTACATTGCTTATAATATTATGTATTACGTTTACATAGATATTGTATCGTAAGAATATCACTCAATTCTTATATTTTAATAAGCTGCCCTCCGTGTATTTTAAGAACCTCGTGGTTATCTGACAAAAAAACATTGTAACAATGTTTCTCTCATCCGGACAGTCCTAGATCGCCAGTAAATACAAACAACTAAAAATCTATAATCCCTTTTTATAGTAGCAATATAAAAATGATAGCAATTATATATGTAACTAGTAATTTATCCATAATCTCTTAAAGTTATAGTATAATACTTTAACTAATATATTCCTTCTATTATATTTTGAAAATAGTGAAATAAACAGTCATAATATCTATCTTTTTGCTACTATTCTGTATATGTTGTGATAGAAACAAACAATTTATAAACGACGAATTTATCTTATTGAATTTATATGATATTTTTCAAGTAATTGCATTGTGAGTTGCCCAAACCAGCAGATATCAGCAAGCGGGCGGCGCCGGGCGCTTCGAGCGCGAGCGCCGTAGGCGCGGGCGCGGAGGGCTCCAAGTCCGAAGGCGAAGACGAGCCACCGCCGCCGCCCGCCAAGCGAGGGTTAGGCCGCACTCCCAACCACCTCACCCTCAGGTACCAACATATGTATGGGCTAACCACACCGGCACCGCCTGCGCGATTGGAACCCACTAGCTGACTATTTACGTACCGACTCTAAATTTATCCATAATCTGACGTAGGTTCGCTTGTTTCTCATACATATGTAACCCCTTTTAGATATAGCGTAAGTGGAAGAATGACTAATCGTTATAATTTGATATTTTTGCTGTATTTTCAATAAATTAGTCAATTTTGTTTTAATATTTTTTTTAATTCCATTTTATATACTGTTTTGCAGCACGACATCGACGTTGAGCGCTGGAAGTACGGGAAGCCAGGCCAGACTTATCCAATCTTCGCATCAACCAACCCAGTATCAACCTACTATGGTCAGGGAGCTAGGTAAGCATGGGTCTCAATCGCTTAAATCTTCACCAGAGAGAAGGGGTTCGTCTGCGTCTGAGAAAAAAATCAAAGTGATACGGTCAGGCAGTGGCAGCAGCATTAATAGAGACAGATCTCCAATGAGATCCAGCGAACACATTTCACCCGACAGAGACCGTGTGACGAAAGTTATTATTTGCAAATCCCCAAATAAGTCGAGCTTGAAGCAAAGTAGTAAGACGCTTCATCGATCACCAAGAGGTAGTTTTGATCAATCTAAATCCCCTCGAGAATCGATTGATAAATCTCGCTCGCCTCAGCAGAGCTTTGACGGTTCTCGATCACCCCGCGGTAGTATAATGAAATCGAGAGAGAGTAGCCTTGATCGAGCAAAATCACCAAAACCAGCCCCCAAGAAGGGCATAATGCGCACTCCGCAGGCTAGTTTTGACAGATCTCCCTGCAAGTCTCCGAACACTAGTCGCCGATCTTCTAAATCCAGCGGTGAGAAGTTAGCTAAACTAGGAACTAATTCCCTCGATAGAATGACGCACTACTCACAACTGGCGAAAGCCGAAGACAAGGCAATAAAAATGGGTATCGTTGTATCTAAATCGACCGAGTCTATCGCAAAAGCTATCGAGCATCCGACCTGCGTTGAATGCTACCTCTCGGGGAAGAAGCAAAGTAAAACCTCCTAGCATAAGGGGAAGGGCAAGCAGCCCAAACCTCGCCGGAAGTCTTTAGCGTCTCAATCGATTTTAGTAACATCGGATCGCAGCAGTGTTGAGACGCTCGACGGCTCCGGACACGAGCGCGGCCGTTGCCCTTCCTCCCGACATTGCCTAAAGAATGATTTCGATCAGATACATGTTTAATTTACTTGACAACTGTTGCAAATCGTGGACTAAGCGACACCTCATCTTCGAATGAAGTTATATTGTTGTGGCTGCCACGTAAATAAATTGAAAGATCTTGTAGTCACTTACTGCTTGACCTTCGTCGCTTAGTCAATAGTTTGCAAACGCTGTTGTTAAATTTTACAACTGCTACGTACCGTATTTGGAACGTAATTTATGGGAACTGTGTCTAAACCTAATGAGAGATACGGAAAATTGGAGAATATGGAACGATGTCGTTACTACTCGAGTTATGACCAAGGACTTTAATGGAATACTAAAGAATGGAATTGATTAGAGAAAGATAAAAGAAAGTTATTTTAAGTGTTTAGATAGTAACTTAAAAAATCCTAGATTTGTTTTAAAACGTAGATATAATCTCACTACGTATTAAGTAGATGACACCAACTAATTTAATCTAATCGTAGAAAACGACTGCAAGATGAAGCTTGAGACAACTGGCAAGGTTCAAATTACGTATACGTAATCATTACTATTTACAATTACATAACTCGATTCAACCCCTTCTAGGGTATAATCTGTAGAATTACATAAATTAAAAATATATGTAGTATATAATGGATTCATAATAAAACTAAATAAAAAAATACCCTTTACTCTAATCCTCAAGAGCTAAGTGTTACATTTTAATGGCTGTGGAATCGTACTGATGATAATTAATCCTTAATCAACTTGTCCTAGTGTTTATCTTATTAAATCATTTCACTTCTAATATTCTTATTACCATTATACAAGTAACATATTATTATTATTACGTACATACATCGCTATGGATTTGTACCATTAAGTCTTCCATTTCGAAATACCTATATATTTAATAATATTAATTTATTTTTTTAATTTTTATTCTGTGCCTGCTCAAGTTAGATTTAAGTTTACTGTTTAATATGCTAAATATTATTATTATTACTATCATGAAATTACAATAATCCTTCCTTCTAATTTAAATTCTAATCGCAAACTACAATATCGACTAGAATATGAAACAATGCTGTTAATGTGTTTTCTGCAATTAAATAACTTATACTATGATAGTTAATCGATAATTATATGGTCTATGTGCATGCTATAACCAAATATAATACTCAATTATCATACTAAATATCGTATAATAGGCTAGCCATAAAGCATTTAACATACATCATTATAATACTCTAACGATATAATAACCTATTGATAAAAGTAGAAAAAATATTCATTAAAATAACTTATTACTTAGCAACTAGACATGCACTCTATCCGTGGGAAGGCCTCTAGATATCGCACGTATTAAACTCCCAAACACTTAGTGTCGTGAAAGAGTAAAATGAATCAAACATCTATGTAATGGTGCACTCTAGTCTTATAATAGGTAATGAAAATATATAATCGTGACATAGCTATAAATTATATTAATATACCTATAATATCGATCACAATAGTTACGACACCGCCGAAGCTTTTTGAATGTTCGATGACAATGTTGACCTCCGAATCATGAACTAGCTGCTTTAAGGGCACAGCTTCAAAGCTTTTTAGCTTTTTCTACTACGTTCACTCGCATATTTACGGGCCCGATTCACAATGTGACAACGCAGCCGAAACGAAATCGCAACCGAACGGTCCTCACACGGCCGAGAGAACATGTGAGCACCAAGCGCACGGCGCGCACGAGACGTGCACCATGCATTTCGAGTCGCGATTTCGTTTCACGTATTGCGATGCGCAAGCGGACGAGGCGACGACGACAACATTCATCAAACATTCAACTCTTTTCGCGGAGCCGCAGCAATCTGGCGATCGGTGCAAATTCAAAAAAATCCGACGGAACGTCCAGGACGCGTCACGGACGAGAGCGACGTGTAAAAGAGTTCGGTGTTTGGTGTGTTGTAGGGTCGCCCGTGTGGAAACCGCGCGACGTGGCGAGCGAGGCGGCCGCGGCCCAAGCGCCCGCACCGCTCCCCGCGCCCGCGCCCACCACGCTGCCGCGCTCGCAGCGCCCCGCGCCCCGCGCGCCGCACCTCTCCGCCAGCCGCAAGTCGCTCGCGCCGGACCACCGACACTAGAACGCCACTAGACCCGAACCTCTCCCTCTGTTTCCGATCCGGTTCGATCCTTTTGTTGAGCAACGTATAAAACGCATGACACATTCAGTTACTATGTACCTCTTAACGGATCGGATTGGAACGGACTAAACTATTTTCGTACTTCACATCACAAAAATTATATGGGCGTACATATCAAAGTACCTTTGAAAATGTCTTATTAATTCCGACTACGAGAGTAAACATAAAATCAAACTGATTATGTTCTTTTCAATCTCATTATTTGATATATCCTGATATTTGATATTAACAGTTCGTATGGTATAAAAAAAAAGTTATCGGCAATGAATAAAGGATATATTAAAGGTCAATAAAAAAATCTATGACTTTCAAAAACGTAACATGAAATAACTCTTATGGAGAAAATAGAGAGTATTTAAATTTTAAATATTTCAAAGGTACTTGACGCTCCAATCCTGACGAACCTACGCCGCCAATATAATACTCCTCTGACCTGGATCGTTTCCTCGTTCTATAACTTCCATCTTATGCTTCCAATTATAAAATAAAATTATCTCATATTTAATTGCTTGAATTTGCTACTTGTGATTTATTATCAATTTGCAGATATTTACTATCATTGCGTTTTTGTAAATTTAGAAATTTTTCTTAAATTCTAAATGGACCTTGTTAACTGTAAAGATTAAAAAAAATGCATTTAAAATAAACATCTTAATATTCTTAATAATTAAATAAGGTTCAGAAGCCAGATATTTGCAAAGCGTTTTAAATCAATACTGAGTTCTTATTTCTGATAATAATTGACACATCTATTTCAAATTGATGCTTCCATGGATTTGAAAAATAACGGATATATATTGCACAATTTATATTTTAAGCAATGACTTATAAAATTATTTCATTTTTACAGTGTCTAAATGAAAGACTACGAAACTAAAGTAACTGAACTAATTAAACGTGTTGTGTTAATTTAGAAACGGAATATTATATTATGGAAGGAATTAAATATGAAATATATACATCTAATCGATAAGAAAAAATAATGTTAAAAACTTGAACTACGTATAAACTAATCAATTTTAATCGGATATTTTCAAATATAACCACGGAAATATAGTAATTGATTGCACATAAAGTAGACAAAAACAGTAACTAATTGAAGAAATATTTATTAAAAGTGTTTATTTACAAAAGTTTATTATCTTATGTACAATATTAAAGACTTAATTATATTTATATTGGTGTCGTGCACTTCCGTTACTATATATCTCTGGACACGGCAATGATGAGTGGTCGGTAGAGACAGATGGTAAAGATTTTGTAAAAAGTAACACTCAGTTTGTTTATTAAAACTTGCAAACTAATATTTTAGATATAATACGTATATTCAAGAGGATAATGTTTTTAGTATCAGTAGAAATTTTTGACAGCGATCGCTTAAAGCTCAAAGATTTAATTTATTTACACGTTTTCCATAAAATGAACATAACTTGTTTTATGCTCAAATACTTTTTATTATTTCCAACATAAGACTGTGTGCGTCTCGTCTGTGGTATGAAGACATGTAATAACTATAGAGATCTTCAAATCAATAAAATCGGTTTGGGAAGTATCTATATAATTATGTATATACCGTTACCTATATAAGGTTACTTAACTCAATTAATATATCCCATTGTCGTGAATGTGCTACGTCGCACACCTGCCTAGAAATTCCCGTTTATTCCAATATAACGAAAATAGACTCAGATAGTCGATAAGTTTTATTTATTCATGTTAGATCTAACGAGAATCTCTTTAAGTCAGTAAGTCAAGCCCGTAAATATAAAATGCCCGCTAATGAATATCAACAGATTTATTTACTTTTCATTACAATGTCGGTATCATATTTGATGAAAATAATATTAAAATGTATTTTATTATTTAAAAGCGTAGATGTTATTAATATATTATATTTTACTTAAAACCCACGATACAACTTCATAACTAAGTAAATGACAAATATCGTTTTAAACTCTTTGTAATTTTTTTAATTTAGATATATGCTTACATTTATGTATTTATTTTACAGTGATTTTTCTATGTCCTCAAACTACGCTTTTGAATAAATAAATAATATTTGATTATAAATAATACCATACAATTAACTTAGTTTAATAAAACGTATTTGCCAAAAATGAAATTTAATATGTATTCTGTGCCAAACTGGGTTCCACACACCCATATCCATGCTTTTTATACTCACTGTTAACATAGTACGGAGTAAATATATCGTAAAAGTAGTTAGCTGTAATCTATTTGCGTTTCATTTGCTCACATTGGCAACGCAATCACTTAACTACCCTATAGTTGAATATGCACATTACCTTATGGAAGAAGTACACTAGGTAGTTTTGATAATAATTTCTCTTCGTGATCAAATTCGAAATTTCTATCATAGGTTAGGCGAATTATATAACATATATCCATGTCTCGGTTTATATTATTTACCCGTTGATAAATATTTAAATAAACGTTTCTTTAACGTACAGATAATGAATTATAGATATGTTATTTAAAACCACCGTATAACTTTAAACTGAACTGCTTATTCAAATTATTTTATGTTTTTATGAAAATAGAATAATTAATGTTTACCTTCTTGCCTTGTATTTTTAAATATTATTAATAATTTTAGGTTTTAGAACTTTATTATCGTACATATTGTTATCTGCTTGTTAAAAACATATGTAAATTTGTTCGAAAGTAATTTTTATTGTAATATTTACTTGTTTTTAAAATATGAGTAAGTATATTATTTATAATTGAAAAATCTTTAATAATTATAAGTTAGGACATATCACCGACGACGGCATGTTCAGTTAATATGCTATATTGTGGTTTTAATAATATTATATTAAATGTTTTACAGTAATTTTTAAATTTATTGTATATTATGTATCAATACTGTGTAGATATTGTAATATTTATTATTATTATTATCACACAAACACATATTGCAATGATATTTCAAATTTTAAGTATCGGTTCGAAAATTGTTTTGTGATTTATTAAATAAAACCTGTTTATTAATATACATATGTTAAAATATTCGAATTTAATAATTACGAACTTATACAATCAATTTATAGATATTGTTATACTAAGAAAATATAATTAATAAAAAGAATAAACAAATATGAGTGAATAATGAAATGAAGAATGTGCTCATTAATTGCGATTGTATTTCATACTTCAATGACATTTGGAAGTAACGTAGGAAAATGAATGAATATTTAGAAAGACTTATTGAAGTAAAATACGAATGTAACTAATGTTATTATAAGTATTGTACTTTTATAATTTAACCTTATATGATTTGTTAGTTCGGTTCCATCGCCTCCTCGTTCCTCTACAATATTTTCAAACTACATCAAATTAGCGTGACGTTTTTGAAATATTAGCAAATATTTTCTATCACTACGTCCGCCTACGAAACAACGGGACGCTGGTAGACATTTTGATAGTTTTATTATCGAATTCATTTTATTATTACGCCTAAATTAAAAGTGCCTTTACGTATTTCGTGAACACTAAACGTGAGTGCACGCGCATCTGTCGGGCTACCGTCGTGCAGTTTGATAGTAGTTTGTTTGTATTCCTTGTGTTCTTTCCATTGCTCTCGTAATTTTAGTGATTCCGTTGGTATTCGTTGATTTCTAAATTATTGATGTATGCATTCCTATTCGTTTTGTAAGTATCGATAAGTTCAATTTTGTGACACATATTATGGAAATTACTTTTTATTGCTTATGAATAAATATAAAATATATACATATGCAATTTTTTTTGTTCCCATCTACCTTTATCATTAAGTTTTAACTATACCTATGTCATTTTTGTACTAAAATATTTTAGAACTCGAAATTATTTTCGAAATTTCGGTTGTAATTAATATTTACTACTGATATATTTAAAAAATATATATATAACTCACGACTGTATGTATCGATTTGGAATTAGGTTAGCGGTGACTCCCCCGTGAAGACGTCCTGAGCTTTATCTCCCGACGGTCGTGTCGGATTGCCTTCCTATTGGACTTTGAGATTAAATGATAGAATACACATTCCAGAAAAATGGGAAATGTGGCGATTTAATAAAATTGTTCCGTGGCTGTAACTTGCAAGATACACGAGCCAGCAGAGAAACTAGACTTGAATTAAAATTTTCACAACATTCAAATACTGGAAAGGTTTCGAATTGAGCTGCTTTTGTAGGTAAAGTACTAAGACAGTTGTTGACAGCTTGCTGCTGCATTGTCATTACTGTCACGTGCTTTCTTTCAAGAGTTTCTTATGGCATGCACTTTGCAGATCTACGAGCCGCACATTGCATCCCAAAAAATAAAATGTTAAATCTACCTCTACCTCTACCACTACATGCGACTTACTTAAAATTTACACTCAATAGTAGATGGCACGCGTATTCCCGGCTAAGAAGAAAACTAATATAATAGAATCCGTGTTTGAGCAAACATTTATATGTACTTTATATATAAGTATATACATACCACTGTCATAGGTAACATTATTTTGGTTGATGTAGGTAATCGATACATTTTTATTTATTTTATTATAATTGACGATAAATCATTTGTATGGCTAATTGCATTGTAATTTATTAAATAAATATAGGATTTTATAAATTAATGAGTCTTAAGAATAGGTAATTGTTATATATTGAAATAATACTACATTTAAGGTTCAGTAAAATGTTTTATTTTAATTGTACATCGACGTCAATATTAAATCAAACCTTTCAGTGAATTTGGATTCAAAATCTTACAATTTGCTATTAAAACAGTTTCTCTAAATTGATATGAATTAAACATTTAAAACATAATTAAATATTTACAATAAACACATTAACTAGACGTATTTGTATTCATTACATTTTTTTTCTTTTTAAATTTTCCTTGATAATTCTTTTTTTGAACGATTTGTTGCCATCGCTATTCTTAACTTATATTCATTGTCTAATTTATCAATCGTATTTTCTCTATTTTGTTCAATAAATAATAAATTAATGAAATTCAATTCGGTTAATAAATAATGATGAATGTGTACCTTTGTACTATCATTTTGACACTTTTGAAATAACGTTACAGTTGACAAATATGTTTTATGAGCTTATTAAGAATGAAGAACTTGGATTCATTCGCTAATTTAATTAAAAAATAATAAATTTATATGAAAACTAGAATGATATTAGAATTATGATAAAACTAACTCTTGTGGTAGACAAAATTGTAGGATAGTCAAACGGGAAGCTCTATATTAAGTGAAACACTTAGAATATTTTAAAATACGTTCTGTACAACTCTCTACAGTATAAATTATAAATTCCTAACTTAAATAAATAACAATAGAACTATCTAAAGAAATGTATATTGTATATACATTATAATATGTGGCACAGACTACGTTTTATAATAATGTAAATGAACAAAAATTCATATATCTGCGTCTAAAACAAAAAATATCACACAAAATGTTCATAAGCATTAAAGTTATCTACGTATTTTAGAAAAAATATATACTGTAAAAGAATAAATAAAAAGTAATACGAAATTATCTCATGAATATACTATTTATGATAAATGTATAACATACTACATGTGTTGAATACTGAAGCAAACGTCGTGACAGTTTATACTAAGAGTCTTGACTAATCTTCAATTTTGACCATCTAAGAAGCTACATTAATAAAGGTCAACATAACATATAGTTACCGTCAAACATTTATTCAATACAACTTTCCTAAAAATAAAATCAGTATACAACGTAAAATAAAACTAAATCTCGTAACGTCATAAATATTCACACAAATTAAACTGTTATTATATAACAAATTACTTTGTATATACTCGTATCTATTGTAATTTACGATAGCGCACACATTAAATAACTTTAATTATTTATTATATTATATAATACGCGCGCTATTACATGTATATATGTCAAATAACTTTATATAAGTTTATTATCACATCTACTTATACATGAAATTCTCGGTTTAAAAGAGGTTTCATTATTAACTATAATATGGTGTTTCATCAAATTAGACTAGAATAAAATTCTTCCACCTAGTTTCATATTATAATAATTACATAAGGCACTCCTTTAATTTTGCAGATTTGTCGAAAGAGGTTTAGATACAGACACGTAGATTCTTATTGTAAACCGAAGACGATTGGAAGTTTTTGTAAAGTACGCGAGTTACATCGAATACATATGTTTGAAAGACATTAAGTTTAGAAATAGTTAAGCATATGACAAACGAACAAGCAGTGGAAATGTTTTTACTATAAATAAACTATTTGTGAGATTTGTGTAAATACTCTAATAACGATTGCACAGAACCATACAATTTAAATTTAAATAAATAAAAATACAGAAAATATATCACAGATACAAAAATAATAGTAATTTGGAAGGGAATTCATGGATTTTATAAATACGTAATGCAATTTAATGTAATTTGTAAGTACACGAAACGATCAGGTCCAATTTTATCAAAACAAAGAGTCCTTATAATACGCACAAAATTGATGTATCCAGTAAGTGCAGTGGGACATTTAGAAGATTGCGACATTGTTATGTAAGACCGTAACAGGTATTTATTTCAACTTGATTGGACCCCTAGCATTTTTTCAAAAAGCTGTCTTATTCATAAGTAATCTCTTTAAAAATTTACCTACCTAAATATACTTACATGACTTTCATTACTCATTAATTATTTCAAAGGTTATATGATACCGCGCGGCGTCTTTACAGCCCCTTGATAATAAAAATTAAAATGTTGACAAATTACATAAAAACTATATAATTTTGTTAGATTGCTTGATAAAAAAAACATTAGTTCCTTTAAATTTTTTTGGTAAAAAATGGTAGGTTAATAGCTTATTTTATTTAAAATTTACTATAGCAAATACGCCCACTGCATATCATTAAGCTATAATAATAACCAGGTATTTGTAAATTTACGATTACTATATAATCAATAACCACCATAAACTTGTTTTTGTGTTATACTAGCGATATTTTTTACAAAATAGATTAATTATTACCACAGACATCTAAATCTGTATTTTCTTTACCGAGTAATTTAATAACATTCAACTAGGGTTCCTATAAATTTCGTTAAACTCCCTGACAGAACGTTCACATTCGTTTCGTTGAGCTTATTGCGCATAGGTCGTGTACGCGACAGGGTCGTGTATATTTGTCTAAACGTTGGTCCCTAAGATAGCTATTGTAATGATGATATCGACACGGAGCGAGCGGTGAGGGGCGCGACGCCGCGCGTGCTGCGGCCAGGCTCTCCAATTAAAGGCACATTGAAAAGTGATTCATTTTTCCTACTCATTGCCATTCCTACCTACTCCTCCGTCGTCCCATACTAATAGTTTAATTTCTTGTCTTTTTAAAGTCTAAAACTAGTCAAAGGGAATAACTAATTTTTCTATTATATTATATTATATCATATCATATGTATATCGATTAAAAGTCACACCACTATTTGTTCAGCTGACTTCATACACTTTAAAAAATTTGGTATCACATCCTAGTTCTAAAATATCGCGGTATCTCCGACATCGAACTACATCATTTTGGCAACGTGGTGGTGAAACTAAAAAATTATCTAATTACCTACGAGGCGGAACCGCCTAAAATTAGCACTAGCGAGAAGACAAAGTTATCCTCAAAAATTTTCTTCACATTTTATTTCCCGAGTTGCCGATTGCGAGGTCCATTGTTGGTCAGATGAGGCTTCCCAGTCTTGAAACGACTCGAACATAAAATTGTCAGCTGAATCCTCCGTTTCATGTGCGACCTCTGCTCGACTAAAGGCTTCGGCAAATTTACCTATCTCGGTAGAGCCGAAGGCTTGTTGAAAAGCTGGTAGAGGAACTACCGGAGGTCGTTTTTCTTCTATCGGAGAACGTCGCTGCTCTGCGTAGAAGTGTTCGCGAATCGGTCGCGCCGCCTCAGACGGTAACATATTTCGCCCTGGAAACTCTTGAATGTTTGTTTGCTTCGGCCCATTTTCCCTATTATAATGTGGTTCTTCGTACGTTGGATAAGGCGTTGACCTTTCATCCTGTGCACAAACTTGATTTTGATGATGCATATTTGAACTCTGAAAAAATATAAAATACATATTGTTTTTTTTTTCCTATCACATATATGTATGTCATTATTATTTGATATATATATATATATTTACTTTTATCATTCTACAATCAGAGACGTAACGCATTGGTTCCCGCGCACACATACTTCGGGAAGCCCAAGAACCGTTAACAGAGTTAATCCCACTCCAGCCTCCTCCCATCATACCCATCTGTAAACATATTAAATACTTCAGTTAAATATGTTCTGTTCTTATGACAAGTTACGTAATATTACAAAGTTTTTATCTATAGTTACCTGGTAAGGAGACCACATTTGCGGTTCGCAATAGCCTTGACCACGGCCATTCATGCCACATTCTAAAGGTGGCTGAAAATACGTATAAAGGAGTTTTAATACATTACATTCAATAATATGATAATCTTAATCGATTACAAAAAAATACAATTAAGTAAGAATTAAGGAAAAATACTGGTTTTGAAAGCCGTTTTAAGTCCCACGTAGCAAACAAACAAAACTAAAAAAAAATTACTAAAAAATACCGTAACGTGTGAAAATATAATCTATACATTGAACGACAATTCGAATATGCTGCCTAAGAATCAAATAAAAACTTCGAAACCATACTAAATTTATGTAAGCGCTGAGGTGTAAAACTAGTGTGTCATTTGTTAGGGGCCGAAGAGAACGTTTCGCGAGTATCGATTCAAGCTTCGAGTGAAGTAAACGGCGCGTTACATAGCGAACTGATGACGATAAACGAGCAATCGATAACATAAACTTAGCACAATCAATGCCGGCTTACTCAGTTGCCGTCGTTATAAGCCATTTAGTTTTTAACTTGAAAATACTGCATTTTTTTACTAGCGATATATTGATGTGATTTATTTAATTGTTTATGAAATATGAATAATGATCATCTGGATCATATACTACAAATGTATGGTAAAATAATAAATAAATATGTAAAAATAGCTTGTTCGAAATTTGACAGCTTTCTTAATATTTGTACGTTGTTTCGTCTTATATTTGAAAATACGGTCGATGGAGGTAAATTTTCAAATAAATTTTCAACAACAAATTTTATTCATAAACTTTAAAAAAAAATAACCCAACATACATAGCATTGTGTTAAGAACCAGAAATAAACTTTTTAAAAAATAAAAAATAAATACTATCAAATAACATTGGAATGAACGTGGGAATGAAGTCCACTACTCATAGATAAGGCATTCAAAAGACCACTGCGCAGTCCTTTATTTAAATCACACAATATTCACGAATCAAATGAAACTAAACAAATAAAATAAACAAAACACTACTTGCATTTATTGTTACAATAATTATATATAACTGTCTAAAGCTCTAGTTGTATTTTCTTTATTTTAACTTAATTTCCAACGTATAACTTCGGACAGCGGCGGTACTTGATCAGTCATACTATAGCGCGTTACAATTCGTTGCATAATACTAACAAATATTTTATCGAGTATCATATATTAAATACACACGATTAGTCCTTTAATATACCCGTGTATAAAACTTGTATAACGTATGTATGTATATACGAGATAACGTTTAGTGTTGGATGGGGTGGGGCGGCGCGCCACGATCGATGTCCGTCACTCCCTCTGCACTTCTGCGTTGCAGTACTGCATCCGTCACATCTTGGGAAAACCCTGCACTTTCTTATTTGCTATTTCTTATTCTTATATGTATACCCATGTTTTGTATGATACATCTATAAAATGACTCACATTCATTCAGATATAATTCAGGTAACCAGAGATAGTTACCACTGAAAGAAAAATAAGTAAAAGTCAAATAATTTATTTTTATTGGTTTCGAAAGACAATGTTTCGAAGTTAACTATCGAAATTGGTTTATTATTATGAAATCATATATTTTTACAAATGCTTTTTTATAAGTATATGATTTATGCACATACCAAATATGTGTCTAAATCAAATAGATACGATTTTATTAACGATATCAGATGTAGATATTATATTGATTCATAAATCATAACTTTTTACAGCATTCATCGCGACGAACTTTTGGAGGGTATGAATATTATAACGGAGATCTTTATTACAGAACGCAGACTTGTGGTAAAAGATCGAGTTGACAAAAATGCCAAATTATTTTTTATATATATTTTAAAGTTCTTGTAAATAATTTTATTAATAATAAGCTATTTATGTTTATTGTAATGCAGATAGCTATGTTGACAACCTTGTATATAAGTAATTACGCAATGCATGTGGTGCTGAAAACTAGTCATACGGTACATTAGAGTAGTGGCGGGAGATTTGCGGAGGCTAACTATCGAGCGGTAACCGGCGAGCGCGGCGCGAACCACGTGACTTATCGATCAGCGCGCCCACGACACTCGGAAAAATCAACCGCTGACAGCTTTCATGGGCCACCACCCCGCGCCACCCGCCGTCCTCATTAGCGCCTTTGTACCTCTGTTCCTCATAATATAACACCGTAAATAATACCACTTTAAAACTACTTCCGTTTTCCAAAATAACGTCTTCGGCATAACAATACAAATAGAAAAAAATTATAGTTACAATATCTAACATTAAGTGAAACTGTTTAGTAGTTTTTAAAGTTTATAATGTATATACATATATTTTGTGTATCTCGGAAACGGCTCTAACGATTTGGTAAAAATATTGTATTTAGGTAAGGTTTTGCGTTTTAAGTCTTTCCTGAAAAACGCAATATTCATTATATAAAAATTATAACTTATTATTACAGCCGAGCGGAGCTTGATTGCCCATTGAGTGTAGTACTATTAGATAATTTAAATAGGAATCATATTATGTAATAACATTAAACTCGTCATGAAAATACTAATTAAGTTACAGCTAATATGTATAATTTAGCTTAATACGAGTATTATTCGTGAGAATACGACCATTTTCGAAAATATACCTAGCCATCCCCAAATATAATAATTACTCGACAAATTTTAAATCCCGTCAGCTGAAAAGATTATAAAATGTAGCAGCAAAATGTCATTGACACCGATCAAGTTAATTTCAATTAAATCGGATGAAACTTTTGCCAAAACTTGATAAGTAGCAAGCTTAATTTGGCAAAGAGCGGAAACTAATTCATAGGTGTATTATAAAATAATATATCAAGCAATATTGGACTCTAAGCCACCAATTATAAGGTTGATAAAGATTAGAATAAATGAAGTTAAGTTTCGCGACGTGGACATTGTACAAACGTAGACTGTCCTCTGACACTGACCTATATATTCAGGAGTGGACGCCGCGCACCGCAACGATATTTCACACTCGAAATGTGCGTACAGCGGCAGTAATTAGTAGTACTTAATATGAAGTTTTGGAGTGTTGTTGTAGTTAATTGTTTTGATGAATCCGTGATAAACATATTTATTTGGTTATTAATAAACAAAACTGTAATTAGGCACCATGTTATTATTAGAGCATACTTATTAGAGTTTGCCAGTAAAACACAAACTCGTTAAGTGAAATTGAAGTAGCAATAACTATTTATTAATAACCTTCTATTATTTTTATTTTTATTTTCTTGATTTTGTTATATATTAAAATATACATTAAATTCTTTGCAATTTATAAACTTGTCAAGACATTTGCTTTTAATTGACCAAGTGTTATGAATTCGAGAAAATAAAAATTAAGCAATAAAAAATGGAAAAAAAAAGTTTAGTATATTATATACTGAATTTATTTATTCATATTATCAATTCGATTTAATAATCAATTAGATGTGTTACATCATTATATATAATAATTACCGTGTGCGGTAGAGGCAAATGCGCTGGATGCGTGCGTAGCTCCCGCCTTGCTAAGGCTCGTCTCGTCCGCGCCTCCTTCAGCGCGTAGGCGCCGTAATCTGACAGAAATAGAGCTAATATTATTATTTTTATTCTTATATTATTTTTATTTCAACGTGTATAAGATTAACACACAACAATTGTAATAAAAATAAATTCCTGATTACTTCATTTGTGATTTAAGTTTTCGAAAACTCATTAATATTTATAATCCTATAAATAATTCGGTTTTACCTATTTATGCAAGAACTTATAAGGCTTCGAACTTTTAATGGTTTTTATTTTATATTAGTACTCTGCCTATGATATCCACTGCTATTCGTTAAAACATCGCATTTTTAGAACAAACCGCCTAATTAATACCTACTACGAATATGTAATAGATGATGAAAATAACAATTCAGATTATGTATAGTTAAATTTAGTATTCATAAAGAACATTTGAGGTACTTCTAACTTTATATAGAGTATTGGAATATTACTTTATAGGCATTCCTTACTCTTAATTCAAAATTTTATAAATTAAATTAAATTTACCACAATATTAATATTATGTTATAAGCAATAAATTATAAAACAGTATTATTATAACATAATTTTAAAGGCTTATAAATAAATAGTATCGTAAGGTTTTATCGCGCCAATAAAAATTGTATACTTCATTGAATTGATGTAACTTGCGCTACATTGTCACAATTTTCTTCGCGAGATATTCTATGTAAATAATGAAATTAAAATACAAATTGCTCACTGTCAAGCTCGCGTTTAATCGCGTGACTAGGAATGCCATTTCCATATTCATTTATTTTGTTTATTCGGCTGTAAACTTTATGCGACAAAAAATTCAACATTTTAAAGTTTAATAAATTATAAACGATTAATGAAACTTAATTTCTTAAAATCTTTTACAAAATCGAGTACAGAGCAAAGTTTTAACTAATACACATATCGCTTGTTTGTGTATAGATGCATAGTTACAAAACTGACGCGGTCGTATTCACGTAGCCTGTAAAGTTCATAGTGAGAGGAGACGCGGGTGTTAGCACCCCGGTCAATATGTAGAGTGGCTGTGCGCCGTGCGGGCAATCAATCCCGCGCGCGGGTAGCGGGGTCGGGGGACCACCTGTAGCGCGACCCCGCCCGCCCCTCCGTCGACACGTGCGGCAGACGTCGCGCGTCGAGAAATCCGCCCAAACGTAAACATTAATTCTTACTTCATTCTTCATTGTTCAGAATGTCGCCTCACCACGCGCGTGCATTCCGATCTCTCAAATATTGGTAAACAAACATCACCTCTTAACGAAACAACCTAAACTTCGTACGCAACGAAATAAATGTAATAAATGAATGAATGTTATTATTACAAAACTTATTTAGAAAGTAATTCTTTCACTTTTTACCTTCAAAAACAATAGCATTTTAACCGTTACTAATTCGTTCGTATAACGTCGTATCGCATATAGTTATAAATTATTTAAGCAGTAAATATTACACGCAACTCCTATAGAAATATTAGCATTTTATATTCTTAAATTGAGTTTCTATATTAATGGAAGTAAAAAATAAGCATAATATGTCGGTTGTCCAATATAAAAAACACAGCGTTACTTTTTCAAAACGAATTCAGTTTATATAATTAATTTATAATTTCTATAATTATTTTATTTAATAATAAGTCATTTTAGGAATTATTTTACAAAACAAAAGAAACATACTGTATGAAAAGTCAATTAAAATGGATGTAAGAGATTACTTTATAAAATGTTAATATTATTTAGTCTGACGGTATATCAAAATAAATGAAATATTTTAAGTTATATACCAACCCATGGACATGGCATGGTCGCTCTGATGCACGTGGTGCGCGGGATAATCGTAGCGGTAATAACGCGTATAGGGGTCGTGCGCGTGCGGCGAGTAGTAGGCGTGCGCGTAGGGCGTGTAAGGCAGCGGTGCGTAACCGTAGCCCTCCCAACCGGGGCTCGCACCGTACTGTGCGTGCGCTTGCCCGCGGTACTCGCCGTAGTTGCAGCAGTCCATCGCTGCCTGCGCCTACGCAGCCGGCAACGCGTCCGGCCATGCTCGTCCGCAACCGCGCGCACTTACACGCATCGCACTCATGCTCTCAAACTTGTCTGTCCGTTCTACCGAGTTTTTCTCTTTAAATACATAACAATAAAATAATACGCATCGTTCGAATTAAGAATTCTAGTAATCAAATAAGACTTTAAACAATTTGGCCGCTTTAAAAAGTTCAAATCGGTGCGGCAAAATCACGAAGAGTTCGAACGCAGTTTCGCGGCGGGAAACGAACGCGGTTGCGACGTTAGCTAGCTAAAAGAGGTCGGTCGAGTTTGCCGGCGAAGCGGCGACAGCGAGAGATTCAGTAAACGAGGGCCGGGGTAGCGGGTGCGGGCCGCGGGAGGGGCGACGCCCGCTCGCCGGCGGCTCGGCGCAGCGCGGCGCTCGACGGACGCCGACTGAAGGCGCCGCGGAATCGATACGCTGCCGCCGCGTGCCCGCGCCCGCTCTACCTGCCCGCGCCCGTATTGCGCGCGAACTTTGTCTTTCTCCACGAAATTTTATATTTAGAACCATGGTGAAACAATTGATCAATACTTTGCACTATTAATTAGTACACACTTTCGCCCTCCAATGGAACTATTTAATAACAAACTTTTATTCTTATTTGAATTCTCTTTTTTTCTGCTAATTTTATATTAAGTATTTGAAGCTTTTGAAACATACGCATCGAAAGTGTTTATGTTGTTTTTTTACCATCGATTTAAACTTTATGTAAGTGGGTGGAATAATTACGCATTTAATTAATTAATACAACATTATATGCATAAATATTAAGTAAGTAAACGATAGTTGCAAAGTTTTATAGTATTGCGCGTAGGCGACAGTGACCCATATTACGGTCAATTATAGTTATGCGACGAACTACGCACCACCCTTCGTCCTTCGGAAAATCTGATCATTGAAAACTTTTAATTTCACTGTCTAATTTGTTTAGTATCATAACGATTGAGCTTTGCCTACCTTGATTGTATAAAGCGCAGAAAAAACATTAAAACAGTCGTATTATCTCAAGTCCATTTTTTTCGCTTAGCATAATGATTATGATTTTGGGGATAAATTTAAAACTATATAAGTTTTTAGAGATCGGTTAGTATATATTGAATAATGGTAAGCCACAATTATAATGTATAGGTATGTTGCTTCAACTACGGTCTACAAATTGGGAGCCTACATAGTTCACAGCTTCACTTTCACTCATTGATCAATAAACATTTGTATTGATTCTCTTGTCACCTAATTACAGTAGCGACTGGAAATAAAAATATGTTGTTTAGCATTCCAGGAAATAAAAAATTAAAAGTCGAACAATAATGTCTACATCCACATTCGAATGCTGATTTCGCGCCAAACTGTGTACACAAACAGATATAAAACAGACAATTGACGCGCGCAAATTTTGAATTGAAACTCTTATAATAAAGTTTTTCAATTGGGATTCAATCTTCATACGACGTAAATAATTGAAACTGATAACTTTTTTTATATGTTTCTAGACTTATTTAATTTAACGATATGTACGATATCGGATGACTTTTTACATAGATTTTATGTAAAAAGTTTTTTTTTAATGTGAATTTATTCTTACAAAAGTTAATATTTTTCGTAAAATATGACAGTTAGGTCCTAATGATACGTTGTGTAGCGAGTAGAGAAGCCAGGCGCGGGTTATCATGCAGATTGCGGCGAATCAATAGGGGCGCCTCGGCCACTGACGGCGGATGACGATCAATAGCGTCCCAACGGAGCTGTCTCCGCATTAAGGGGCTTCCTCGAACGCCTTCACATATATCCACAAGCTATCTACACTTCATACATCACTTCACGTTGCAAAGAATAGCGTACTTATGCAGTGGAATAATTTTAAAGGAATATTATGCATTAATAATAATTGTCGATGAGTTTTAAAAGTTTTTGTTCTTTTGCTATCATTTAAATATAAGTATACAAATTTACATGGCTAACTTTATTTTTGTTTACTTTTATCAAGTTAATATTTTATACAATCTTAAACTAAAGTTTTTGAAGAAAGCGACCTCAGTTGCAAGGAATTCAATAAATCGAAGGTTGTTTTAAAGTCACTTGCAAGGACGGATCTTATTTATCTTATAAAATGTGCATATTGTAACAAAATAACTAAATATTTGTCTCTACTGATACGCCTATATATTTATATAAATTATGAATATTTAATATTATCATCAATATATTAATTACAATTACAATTAATGTTAATTAATCTCTATTTAAACGGTAATATTTTATTCAATAATTTTCAGTATAAAATATTGTGTTCTTAATAATAAATATCCTCTTATATTTACTAATAATATAAATGTGAAAATAGTTTATTTGTTTTGTTACGTAAAAATTCTGAAAAAATCCCATTATTTTAACTCACCGCCCTCTACATTTTTTTCCTTAACGCTTTTGCGATAGCACCCGGTTTTTTCTCTTTTCTGCAAATATTTTTTAGTTTTTATTCGTTACTATATATAACATCCTAACAAAAAACAGAGATTCTTATTAATTAAACGATCTAAAGTTTTATATTGTCAGTTTGTCAAGATTGTAAAACCTCTTACATTCTAATAACACTCTTAAGTATAACATAAACAATTACGTATGTTTTAAAAAAGAATTTCGAATGTTTTTTTTTAATGTTTATTGGCGCTTTGAATCCTTAAAGAAATAATAAAGTATAATTAAAGTTGCTTAAAAAGATATCTTGAAAGAAGAAAAAATTAAGAATTACATAAACGCTTCTAATAACAATTTCAAATATAGCACAAGCGGCCAGATCGCGACTTAATTAATTTTAGTAACTTTGAAGAAAAATTCTTACAAATAAATTACCGAAACCCTTCCTTACTTTTAAATTCTATATTGTAAGGAATCATTGGTGCGCAAGTCCGTCTCGCACGTGGCTCACTTTTACTATTCTTTTTATTTTCGATTCAAGTACGGAGAAGTCATTCGTTTTCTACTATGATTATAATATATTTTTTAAACAAATATGAGTTGTTTAACGTTTCTTTCCAACAATAATACTTAAAAGCTTAAACAAGGTATTTAGTTGTTAATGTAGGTAATCATTCATCATTTTTAAAAACACACCATTGGGTTTTATTGGAATAGTCAATTCCACACATACCACGTTAAGATTTATAATA
Organism: Nymphalis urticae; assembly: GCA_905147175.2. Classification (NCBI taxonomy): domain Eukaryota; kingdom Metazoa; phylum Arthropoda; class Insecta; order Lepidoptera; family Nymphalidae; genus Nymphalis; species Nymphalis urticae. The sequence continues at coordinate 6,885,180 of LR989987.1, read as the reverse complement.
GTAAAATATTGCTTATGAATAATTTCGGCTTCCGAAAATATATCCATACTAACTACTCGACCCGGCTTCGCACTTCGCTGTCGGCATGTTTTTTCCCGAGAGTTACATTTCAGAAAAATTCACAAGACCTTAATGAATTATACAAGTAAACCTTCCTTATTCCTTAAGTCCATTCCTTAAGTCGTATGAAAATCCGTTTAATAGTTTTTGAGTTTAGCGCGTTCAGACAGACAGACAGAAGACGAAAACTACGTATTCTACATTTTTTATACTGCACATTATATATTCTGAACGCTCCAATATACATAAAGGAATGGTGTCACATTCAAATCTTAAAGAAATTTTATATTCAGATAAAAAATCAAAGCGTAAAAGGATAGGAGAATACTTTTTTTGAACATTATTCAAATATACAGGCGATCAAACTTTAATATACTTAAATATTTAACAATCTAAATGTTAAAAAATATTGTATTGTTTGCAGGCTATACTTATTTATTTAAAGCCAGTAGTAGGAAGTGTCCCCCTATTGAACTAATGCCTCCTCTCCTTTTGAGGTTTAATGGATATGCTCCAATATAGGTTGGTGGATTATTTACAAATATTATCACAATTATTAATACAGCAATACGAGATTCCCAAGGAAGTGACCCGGGGAATGTGGGATTCTTATCCACAAAAACTCCTGTGATGTTCAAGTGCCAAGCGACTTCGACCCTATACCATTATTGCTCTACCATGCCCTTTCTGACTATGACTCTCACAAGTTAATTACAAAAAAGTTTTCACCGCGTCAAAAGCACCATTAAACAATATTTATTTTGTTAAAACTTCGACTTTGGTGGACGTCTTTTGTCAACAATGCCTTACATTTTCATTGTGTTTTTTTGTTGTTTTCAAAAATTCTAAAGGTACTAAATTAACAAAAATAATTATGAAATCTAATAACATTCCATTAATATAGCAGAATTTTTATTAAAAATAATCATTTCATGTAACTATAACAATCACCGTTATGCTGGTTTCTGTATTAGAGAAAATGTGATACGTCCATCAATTTGCAAAGTTTTCGCTAGTAAAGAACAGATGTAGTGAGTTGAGAGATCTGTTGAAAAAAAACAACAAGTTGTTGTATGCATCTTGCCCATACTATTTAGTTATATTAATAGGTGTAATGTATCTTAAAAATTCTTTGCTATATATAATATGTAAATTGGCTCTTAAAGCTAAGAAGAATCAAAATAATCAAAGTAAATCTATATATATATATAAAATAATCTTTGTATGTTTGTCCTCTATGCGTCCCATTGATCCGATATGTAATTTGATGAGTTGTTCTGAGTACGCCCGCAAAAGGTTCCTGGCACTAAAAAACCTATAAATACGCTAAGTTTAATTAAAATCCCATATAAAAATAAGTTTAGGGCTAATTATAAAAATATTTTCTTCAGCATTGAAAGTAATACAATTTAAAGTTGGACACCAATGTCAAGGCACAGTCGCGCTAAAACATAGTAAAACATATAGTAAACATTAATAGTTTACATTGGTTCTAACATGGGAAACAAACGAAAAAGTGCAAAAATAATAATATTTTACAATATTTACCATTCAAATAATCCTAATGTGCCTTATATAATTCAAGAAGAAATTTAATGCTACATTTATTTCAAAGACAGTCAATTCAAGAAGTTTTCTGCCATTTAAATAAAGTGCGTCACAAAAGTAGGCAGTCTTTTACAATAAAATACCATACAATCAGACTTTTTATTTTATTAACTACAGTAGTACTAAATTTTGTTTATTATGGCCTTATTAATAAGATGAACTGGCGTTGATGAAAATAATCATTATTATTTTCCAAAATGAAATTGAATATTGGAAAAAACAATAACTACCTACAGGTTGGGATGTTGCTACTGTTTTTATTTTCTTTTTACAATTCCAAAATCACTTATTTCCACTCCTATATTTTAGGTTTACGTACTTTTAAATCATTAATTTTATATTAAGGAAAAAATGTCTTTCACATTTACCTTTACCATATTATCCATTCATCGAATGCTGTTTTATGTGAAATTCACACTTTTATATAAATAAAGAAACCATACTTCACGTCTATAGCCTAAAAGAATATGTGAGGTGTGACTTATTAAATTATACGCAATAATCGAGTTAATGCAATCAAAGCAGCGAGCAAGAAATGAAGATCTGCTGATTGAAGCTTTTCATTTGACATCTAACACGATACATTATTACTTTTTCGGCACGGCAGTCGCGACGGCAGAAAATATATTTTTTAATTATCTTAATTTAATAGTTTTAGTACTTCAAATCTCTATATTTTAAAACAAAGGAAAACTCAATCTAACTTAAACCTATTAATTTACTATTAAAAACATATAGGAGTGGAGTTGGCGACAACCATAAAATCACGTTATTTCTACTTAAAAAGTGCTTAAATAAATGAATCTACACATTTCTAGCTTCATAAATCAAGAATGCTTAATTTGTCGAACCATCAAACGAGTTTTAACGAGAGTCAAAAAAACCTTGTAATCATCGTTTGTTGTTTTGCACCGAAGTCTTAAAGAATATTAGTGTTCACAATTATATGTGGCCAAATGGGACACTATTTTTTTTGTAATCCCGTCAATTAATGTACCACCCACTTATCATGTATTCTTCTGACAAACAGCAATACTTAGTATTGTCGTGTTCCGGTTCGAACGGTCAGTGAGTCAGGGTAACAACAGGTATAAGAAACGAAACATCTTGGTTCTCAAGGTTGATTACGCATTGATGATGTAAAGCAAAGTAAAATAAAAGTAAAAATATTTCTACTTACCACTAACCATCAGGTGGTGGTCATAATACGTACGTGGTGGTGGTGGTCAAAAATACGAAGGGAATTTCTTAAAACCCCTTTTAGTCTTAATATTTTGTAACTTTTCTTAAAATCCTTCATACCCATTGTATACTTTAAACATTAAAATTTAAGAACGATCGAATCTAAGATGTTTTGTATGTAGGTACGTTATGTAAATCTATACTTGAACAACCATACTCTACAATGACTAGATCAAAGGACACATAAGGTCTTAAAACCACTTAGTAGGCCACTTAAGCTTACCGTCTGCCTACTTGGTAGTTACTGCTACATTGCAGGTACCTAATTGGAAATGTTATGCAACTATATTATCCCTTAAGCGATTAGTGGTTAATCGCATTTTTATGAACAATTATATATTTGAAAATAATTTGTTCCATCGGTTAAATCATTTCAAATTTTTAAGGTGTAGGTGAGGTGAGGTGAGTGAGGTGAGGTGTGTAGGCGGAAAGCTCGAAAATGGCCCGCCCGTAGACATTTGCGATGTAAGAAATAATAACCATTCCTCACAGCGCCACCAACCTTGGGAACGAAACAGTTATGGCCCTTGTGCCTGTAGTTACATTGCCTCATTCACCCATACAACTGGTGAGTGGGTGGTACCTACCCAGACTGGCTATGTATTCTTCTGACAAACAGCAATACTTAGTATTGTCGTGTTCCGGTTCGAACGGTCAGTGAGTCAGGGTAACAACAGGTATAAGAAACGAAACATCTTGGTTCTCAAGGTTGATTACGCATTGATGATGTAAAGCAAAGTAAAATAAAAGTAAAAATATTTCTACTTACCACTAACCATCAGGTGGTGGTCATAATACGTACGTGGTGGTGGTGGTCAAAAATACGAAGGGAATTTCTTAAAACCCCTTTTAGTCTTAATATTTTGTAACTTTTCTTAAAATCCTTCATACCCATTGTATACTTTAAACATTAAAATTTAAGAACGATCGAATCTAAGATGTTTTGTATGTAGGTACGTTATGTAAATCTATACTTGAACAACCATACTCTACAATGACTAGATCAAAGGACACATAAGGTCTTAAAACCACTTAGTAGGCCACTTAAGCTTACCGTCTGCCTACTTGGTAGTTACTGCTACATTGCAGGTACCTAATTGGAAATGTTATGCAACTATATTATCCCTTAAGCGATTAGTGGTTAATCGCATTTTTATGAACAATTATATATTTGAAAATAATTTGTTCCATCGGTTAAATCATTTCAAATTTTTAAGGTGTAGGTGAGGTGAGGTGAGTGAGGTGAGGTGTGTAGGCGGAAAGCTCGAAAATGGCCCGCCCGTAGACATTTGCGATGTAAGAAATAATAACCATTCCTCACAGCGCCACCAACCTTGGGAACGAAACAGTTATGGCCCTTGTGCCTGTAGTTACATTGCCTCATTCACCCATACAACTGGTGAGTGGGTGGTACCTACCCAGACTGGCTTGCACAAAGCCCTACCACCACCTAGTAAATATCTATCTAGGAACCGTTACCGTTTGGAGGCGCTGACTTGAACCCAGGACATTATTTTTCCATTATATTTTATTGTACGGTGGAACTTCTTTAAGTGGAACCTTGAAAAGTCAAAATCCAATAAAACTCGAAAAAAGTTTTGTTACCCTCCCTTCAAGCACGTTTACATTACGCGAAATCTCAACTCTCTGTTAGTCGAAAAAACTAGCGAGTCCCATTTGGTCTCTAATTGAAAAAAAAAAATCTTTAACTAAAATAACAAAATACATAACTGAATTTTGACATTAGCATAAACTAGTAAATAGCATTATGCTATAATTATGAATTTATAGATCAAAACTTTATTGTGGTGTTTAACCTATCACATGAAAATTATATGTTAATAGTGCCGTTGTTTATTGGTGTGCCAAATAGTGCTTCTTTCTGATTTTTCTGTACTATACATAATAAAATCAATCAGTTATAATGTTTATATATCTTTTCACAAAGTGAGATATAAATATATTATAAATGAACTATTATTTCAATTTTCGTAAAATAAATGAAGAAGGAATTATATAAATCAAATAAATGTTGAAAAGCATTTTTTATTTTTAACATAATTAAAATATAAATCTTGTAAAATTTTCGAATAAAATGTTTAACAGTATACATATACAACACATATATATTTAACTAATCAGTAAATACATACAATTTCATTGAAGCCTGAAAGCATTCCTTTCAATCAATAAAATCTTAAAATATTTATTTTTAAGAAAAACATTACATACATTTAACTAATGGCATTTCTCACACTAACATAAACTTACATATTTCAACTCGCAAAATAAAATTTAACTCGGTAACAATCAACAAGGTATAAATAATTATACGCATCTATAAAGTAATTGATAATAACATTATGTAACTGATGTTTTTACATATATTATGTAAATTATAAAATTACAAGAAAGTTGGTAACTAAATAAATATGTTATCTGTATAGTATAGAAACTTAACATTACATAATTTTGGCACAAATTACCAAAAAAGGTCATATATAACTATGAAATATTTGATTCATTTATCACACTTAACTAATGTGTACACTGAATCTTCATAATTTATTGTCTACGAAAAATACTGTTGGTGATAAAAATATGTAAAAGACCTATAAACATTTTGACCATTGTAGATAACTTTATTAAATCTGAATATTTTTTCATAAAATACAATTTTTTATAATACCTTAATCTGCATTATTATCTTAATACTGCAATTTTATATTCGTTATTTATGGAATCTCATAAAAACGTCGTAGAATAAATCACTTACAAAAATTTAAAATATTTTTGTAACAGATTTCAAGTTTTCTATTCTGTGACTTTTTTACTCCATTTACCATCAATATAGTTACATCTTAAAATAACTTACATCACCTATACGATAATAAAAACTTTTAGTTAATTCTGGAGCACCATTAAGAGCAATTCTTAACAACAACTCCACTATGTCTGCACCTTTATTATTTATATATAATATCTATTTTGGAGAGATCTAGTTTCCCTTGCAATCAGCAAGCATAATATTCTTTAATTTAAAAATAGTTTCTGTTTTATAAGTTTAAATATATTAATTCTAATATCATAAGGCTCACTCAAAATACAATAGTATTTCTTCATAATAATTTAGTTCTTTCTAATAGTTCGGTTATTCATAAATTTTATATAAAAATATTATTCAAGGCACAAATTTTCGTTCATTTAAATCTAAGGCATACTATTTGATGAGATTAATTTCGCTGACCATGACTGGTCCACATGTGTTCCTTGAAAGTTTCCCTCATTGTGAATGATCTCGGACATAAATAGCAACAGAGCCTATTTGTTAAATCAGAGTGCATTAACCTTACATGATACTTAAGCGCAGATTGGTTGGAATATTTCATTCCACAATGTGGACAGTCCCCACAGATAGCTGCATGATTCGATTGCTGATGAGAAGTCATCGTTTGAGAAGTTGAAGCACCACTTGTTAATCCAGTAACTGTCGACATTCCAGCCAGTAACAATAATGCGTGAGACTGTTCTTGAGAGTATGTTTCTGAATCAGCTCCATCATTGTGTTCTGATAATAACACCTCAGGCTCATACTCTAGTTCCGATTTTGGTGATGGTTTCTCAGCCTTCACTAGTGAATCTTCATTAGGTGACATTTTGACAGGACTTTTAGACAAGGTAGTAAAATTAGCTGAATCAATAGTTGATTCTTTTGGTCGAATTATATCTGATACATTTGGCACTTTTTTTAAGGTTGGGCTGGCACATATGTCACTTTTTGAAGGGTTGATTCCTTAAATACAAATATAATAAATTATTATACATAAATAGTAACAGCTTGTAAATGTCTGTCTGCCGGGCTAACTGCCGGGTATCCTCTCCCTTGTTGAGAAGGTAATAATAATATAACTAAACTAAAATAGGAGAATTTGATAAAATTTTCTATATGATTTACATTATTAATTTTAAAATTTTACCTGAGATTAAGGATCTGGCAAGCATACTGTTTTCATAATCAGGAAGACTATCGTCATTCTCAGAATTAATTGTTTGTGTGGCATTCGGTGACACATTTTCCTCATCCCATTCTGTTTTTATAGTAACTGGAATGTCATCTTGTACCTAAAATAAAAGAGAATAAATATTTTAGATATAGCATAGCACATATATATGGAATAAAAAAATTATATATATTTCTATTCCCTAGGAATGAATAAATGCCACCATATACAGCAGTGTCTTATTCATATCTGACAAGAAATCTTTTAATTTGTTTCTCTCTTCATAAATAGATATATTTTTCAACATTATTTTGAATATAATTGTAATACTATGTTATGATGAGATTAAATAACTTCTGTCAATATTTGTAAAGTAAATATCCTAAGTGTAAAAAATATATAAAACTATATATAAATGATTATTTACTAAACTTACCTGGGTTGCATTTTTTCCGTTAGTTGTCATAAAATGTTCGTTTTTTCCCTCATTTTTCTTGTCAATATTATTCTCTGGTGCAAATAAATTGTCAACTTTTGTAGTTTGGGTGCCATTATTTTTGCTATACACATCACTTGTTTCTTGAACTCTAATCTTTTTGTTTCCATCTCCAAAAGAAACATCATTCGGTTTGTCTGAAGTACTACTTCTTCTTTTCTTTAGTGCTGGGATTTTAGTTTCTTTATGAGCTACATGTAATTGTGGCTTTGCAGAAATTGTTAGCTGAGTGTACAATTTGTTTGTTGCACTTGTGGAAAAGAAACTGTCACTCTATAAAAAGAGAAATATCTTGTGTTTATAAGAGTTTCTATATTTAGTTTTAACCAATCTCATAAAACATATGCCTTAAACAATATGTAATTTTAAAATAAAATATGATGAAGAATGATTGCTACTTAGTTACTTAAGACCAAAGAGATACAACTGTAACTATACTGATAAATACTAGCTAGCTATATGTATATTATGAGACAATCTAAATGTATAGTTACATATTACTATACATAGTTTTATATAATTTTTCACTTGCCTGTTGTGTCACTCCTGTCAATCCTTTGACTTGTAGCAAAGCTGCTGTATGCAGAAACGATGACAACTTACTTTCTTCTATAAAAACTTCTCCTTGGTACATATATGACAACAAGCTGAGGATATCATCAGCTGACACATCTTTTAAAATTATAACAGGATGTTGACATGGGTTCTCCTGTAAATAAAAACAAAATTAGTATGTTTTATTAATAATAACTTCAATATATCCTTCAGGCAGCACTAGTGTTATAAACGTGAAGGTTATAATGTCCCAAGTCATTCACCTTGAACACATTCCTAAAGTACGGGCTGCATGCTGACAGTATAACTTTATGGGCCTTGATGTTTCTGCCTTCACAAGTTAACGTAACATCGACCAGATCTTCAGAGCACTTTAGTGAATCCAATGCACTAACTATATTGGTCTGGAAGTTATTCCACCGTAAACAAAACTGGTCTGCCATAACTATATTGTGTTCGTTAGATAAATCTGAAAAACAAAAATACATTCGCTGCTTTTACTATCAATTGTAGGCAAACAACACCAAAAATATATATATTATAACTTTTACACACCAATTCACACATAACTTCACAAAACTTAGAATCTTTTAATTTATTTATTTCAAATTTTGTAATAGCAATAACTTTATAGAGACAATTTTACATGAATAAAAATAAAGTGCATGACCTCCAATGACACAGTCTTCTTTCACTTTTCGGGCCATAGACAAATTAATGTTTTTAAAATGCAGTTTACAAGCATGCACTTTTACAAATATTCGGATACTCAACAAGTCAACCATAAGTTTGTGATCATAGACCATTTACTAGTTTCGTCCAATTCTTTAAATAATTTATCATTTTAGTTTATTGAAATAAATTTAAAAATCCATCATGGTAGGTATGCAATTAATAAAAATTAAAGTAAAAACTAAAATAAAGTAATGAAGACTATTTTTTATTATTAATTGCAAAACAATAAATTATATTAATCAAACCAATTTAGATACTTTTCTTAAAAAATATATATATTGCAATTTTGGCTCTAATTATTTAAAAAAATGTATGCCTTGTTTACTTCAATGTTATCTCTACTAATATACTTTTACGCATTAAAATTTTAAAATATACCTTTTTTAAAGTAGATTATTTTAGGATTAATACGAAAATAATTATCATTTTATCTTATTTATTATGATATTATATTTTATTACTAATGGCAATTATTATACTGTGCCCGGTACGTTCGTTTTGTTGGTGTTGACTATTGTGTATTGAAAGAAACGTGCGCATGAATTGCGATTTAATATTGGATATATAAAATATCAATAAAGTTGCATAAGTAATACTGTTTGTCGTTTAAGAAAGAAAAGACTTAATATAAAAAATGAGTAACGATCCTGAAAAGTTTGATTCCATGCTTCTTGCAATGGCACAACAACATGAAGGTGGTGTTAAAGATGTAAGTTGTATCTTATTTAAAATTCTGTTTGGCCTAAATAAATAAAAAATATTCTTTAAAAATATTGCTGTTTTGTATTGATTCCATATGGAATTGAATAAACGGCAGCATTAAATCAATGTTTCTGTTTTCTGCTTGTGTGTATAAAATACGAAAACACATGTAAATTTTTTTTAATATCTATATTAATATAATGAACTGCATTTTTCTTTCAGCTACTGGGAACAATAGTCAGTTTCTTAGCAAGAAAAACAGATTTCTTTACCGGAGGAAAAGATGGAGAATGGGAAAAGGTATGTCATTTTTATTTATACATATTTTAAAAGTAATATCTTTATTAATTCCACTGTGTTTGATATAAAACAAAAACATTATGTTGAAATATCGGAAAACTAGACGAATGACTTGATTTTTTTCATAATATATACACATAATAGTAAAATATTTTCAGATAGTAAAAGACACGTTTTATAAACATGCCAAGAAAGCTCAAGAGGAAGCTGATAAAATAAAGAAAGAAAAAGAAGAAGCTGACAGAAGGCTTAAGGATATTCAACAGAAAAAAGAACAGGAACGTCTAGCACGAGACTTTGAACCGGCTACTGTGAAGGAACTTACAGAAGAAGAAGCTGTTGAGTTACAAGAGGATATTGATAAAGATAAAAAGAATAGTATGTACTTTCCTATTACTTTAACTTTGCACTGGTGTCTGTATTCTTCTTTCCCTAGATTTTTAAATTTTAGATAATAAATCTTCAACAATGTTTTTTTGGTAAGCAATACTAAGCAACCATTGAGTTTCTTACACTGTCATCTGTCTTTTTTTTCTTTTCAAATATATTAATATGCCAATCAAATATTTTGACAAAATAAATATTTTGGGTATTTGGATATTTTTCTATATTGCCATAATGATTATGAAGCTTCGTAAAGTCTTATCTATAAAGGACTGTTATTTGTTACTGGTTTGTAAAATGTCATTGTGGTATGTAAAACAATGTAATCATTTGTATTTGCAACAGTACCTCCCGACCAAATCTTTATTGAAAAAGTTTCAGCCGGTGTGCTATTATTTAAGTTCTCTTTTTTTTACCTCTTTCACAACATCCCACAGCTAAACCTATTGCTACTTAGGCAGCTAATGGTCGGTTAGCATATTAGCTATATAAGATCAACCATCTATATGTCAACATCAGCTGGCTTACTATGACTTTTTTATTTGTTTTACCCCATTAAAATATTTCTATATATAATAGGATCAAAATATGGTTTGTGAGACAATCATTTCAATGCACTAAATCATGTTATGATGATTAATATCAATCATTTGTGTACTTTATATATTGTATTATTGGTTTGAAAGATGTTTTAGTATAGATAAATAATATTAAACAAATAAGTTATTACCATAAAATAATCTATTTGGACAATCAGCATAACAATAACATAGCATTTTATACCAAAAGGTATCACTATTTAGTAAACTGTTACAAAAATATAATCTGAGTCATAAGAAAAAACACAAGAAATGAGATCTTATAACAGACTATTCAAAGAGTAGAGGTTAATCAATTTCTCAAATTATTTGTTTTAGAAAACGAAAATGGCAGTGGTGATGTTGCAGCTAGTGATAATGAAGTAGATGCAGCTGAGGAGGATGATCCTAAGGAAAAAGGCAAACTAAAACCGAACTCTGGCAATGGTTGTGACCTTGAACATTATAGATGGACCCAAACTTTGGAAGAAGTTGAGGTAAGCACTTATTTAAGTAAATTGATCCAAAATATTCATGTAATCTAAGCATTACATGTAGATAATAGTGTACATCTAGTAGAGATTAGATATATTTACAATATTCAATACCAGCTTCAGAGAATGAGTATGTAAACAAAACGAACATTTTATAAAAAGATAAAAGACTCGTTAAGTTTTTTCGTCGGTTCTTCATAGGGCTAGGTTTTTCTTTTCCGAACCGGTGATAGTTTCTAGTTTCACTATAAAAAAAGCAAGTGTAATGCTTGAATGTTGAATATAAAGGATTTTGTAAAAATATTAGAATCTAAAATAATTTTTAACATACTCTGAATTTTGTTCTCTCTTAGTAAGTATTTGCTTTATTACATAGCCAACTAGGGTTTGATTTCCACTAGAAAAATTTTTAATTCCAGTTTTCCATTTCGCCCGCAACTCCAACAAGGATATACCTCACATCCCTAGTACCTTGCACATCTTGATAGTATTCATTTCCAAATGAATTTTAAAATTGATTGTTTAAAACAGTTTGGAGCTAAGGCTGCACGTACAATTATGTTAATTGAGAAAAGTATTTCCACATAAAAAATTAATATTTTTTTTGGCTGTTTTGATATTCGATGTTATATATACACTGGCGGCAATATTTTCAAAGAAAGGAAGTGTCAATGCATGCGACCATTTTTATAATAAATACAACAAAGATAGATGTTGCTAAACTATTGATTTCAATGTGTTTTTGTAATATTGGCATCATAATTTTGTGCTGTCTTAACATATTAGAGTAATACCATTTACCTTGGCCTTTGTGCAAGTTTATTTAAATGAAATCCATCCACTTATCGATTATACTATCACCAAGCATGTATACTGTATATTCTTGTATAATAGTTTGAATATTATTTGAGCCAGTCTAATTACAGGCACAGGGTATATAACATCTAGTAGTAGGTGGACAACCTGATGGTAAGTGGTCACCAACGCCCATAGTCATTTTTTTGTATTTTAGACATTTAATTGTAAGAAATGTTAACCATCGCTTACATCGCCACCAACCTTAGGAGCTAAGATGTTATGTCCCTTGTTTATCACTTTACACTGACTCACTCACCCTTCAAACTCCGGTTTGACACAACAATACCAAGTACTGCTGTTTTGCGGTAGAATATCTGATGAGTGGGTGGTACCTACCGAGATGAGCTTGCAAAAAGCCCTACCATCAGTAAAGATTGGGAATGCACTAACGGTGTAAGGAATGATACTTAGCCAGTATGTATGTCAAAGATCCACCAAGTACCAGTTATAATCAGGAGCCCATTAGCTGATCCTAAAATAATGTATTACACGCGTTACCTGTAAAGTTACTGTTGCAATATTGCATCCTAAAAAAAACATGATCGAACATATTAAATACTATTAAAAATTCAAAACTAAATTAATAGAGTAGTTAGTTTATACTCATAAATAAGTAGTAATGTTTATAACATAGTTATTTTGGTAGTATATTTCTTCCTTTGTTCAGTTAATCATACAAATATATATCCTCATTGTAACTTTAAAAATATTTTCCTATCTTATAATTTTATTTATTATCTGCATCGAATAAAATAGAAATAGAATCAAACTACACTCTTTTGTGTAATCATGTCGACCCAAATTAAAAATAAAACGGTTGCGTTTTTTCAAGTCATTTAATTATCACAGTTTTACGTTATTACACCACATTTAAATTAATTCACTCAATTCTATCTTACAAATAACATTTAAATACCTTTTAAAACAAGAACACTTGCTATTATAAAATTAGTGTTACAATATGCGAATAGTAATATACATGATATAAAAAATATTATTCTTATTTCGTTTATTAAATTTGAATTTCTAAGACGGCGGATATTTCAGCCTATGAATGACCCACTGCTGAACTAAGGCCTTCTCTCCTCAAAAACCATTTATAATGCTTAATAAAAATGATGTTTGCAAAACTGCTTTACTATATATTTAATAAAATATATGATACTGATTGTAATTTTACAAAAAACATATTAAAAAAAACTTTTCGTAAAATTACATTAACACAATTTTGAAAAGGCATGATAATATGGTAATATTTACGTAACGTCAATTTATAAAACAAATGCAATTTAAAAAATAAACACAATCAAATAAAATTCATATTAAGCACATAAATTTATTTAAAGTTGCAAAATAATTGCCATTTTATTTGAAATTTTAATGTAAACTTTACTCGTCTGCACATAGCATTCTTGCAGTTTTTTTTGAGACTAACAATAAATAATGAATAACTAAAACTAATCGTACATTTGACTAATTATTACTAACTTGATATAGAAACGGTAATTATTGCACTATAAAATAGTTGACAGATATACACATCTGTGCGAATTAAATTAAAATTGACAGAAAATTCTAAACTTTGTAAACAAAGATGTATTGGATTTTCAAGTAAAATTAATGTAAATTAACTAAAATAAATAAAATTAGCTAAATAGTAATTCTGATTTTGATATTTATATTTGGAATGCACAACTACCTGTATTACTCAAATATGACGTAACCACGTTTATTTCTGCAGTCCTTCAGATCTAACTACCATACTGGTTTACATATTTGAAATGGCAATATTTAAATATATGTGTATTTCAATTCGGTTTATAATGCAAAAAAGTATGATTTGCCATAGTAAAAATTACATATTCGAAAAAGGAACTGTGTGACTTTTATCTTTTTATTGACTGCCTCATTGGTATAATGGCTATATGTAAAAAGTTATTGGGTTTTTCTGTCAGAAAATTATCCGTAGCAGCCCGGACAGAGTATGGAAGTAGGAAGTGTGTACACTCCCGTGCCTTGGAAAGCATATAAAGCTGTGGTCCTGCGCCTGAATTCTTTCCGGTCGTGTCGGATTGCCGTGCCATCGGATTATGGAAGCTAGGGAATAGAGAGTTCATCTGTGTCTTCGCACACACTTGTGTATGTCCTGCGCAGTTGGCTAATGTCTTGAGATTGGCCGCCGTGGCCGAAATACGTCTGGAGGACGGATATTATTATATGCCATATTTCAGCTTCTTATCAAAATATCCTTCATATTATGATTACATACTTATTATAATTATGTATAGGTTAAAAATTGCGTTGTCCTCTTCGGTCTTTATTTCGTCTTAGGAGTACTTGTACATACCAGTCTCTCTACGCATTCGCACTGAAATTAAAATGTTTATTATATATTATTTATATTTAATTTTAGTATTTTTTATATATTAACTGTTATGAGCATAAAGATTAAAAGAAGAAGAAGAGCGACATATTATATGTTAAGGTTAAGGGAAAGTGTTTTGAAATTACTATTTGTCAAGATTATGTACACTAGGGATATTTTTTTCAATTATTATAAGATATATTATTAATATTATACTATCTCATATAAATTTCTTTGACTAAAAAAAATATGTAAGTACGTACTTTCCACAAAACAAATAGCTGCCAGTATACAGGCGGAAAACAAAATTGTCATCGATATAACGAGCACGGTTATCTGGTGGGAATGATTGCAGCAGCACGACTTCGGCTCCTTACTGGGGCGATGCTTAGTAAATCCATTCACGACAGTGAAATGAGTGGAGCTAGCGACAGACGTCGCATCCGGCCCAGCCGATGATCCTCGTTTTACGTCTGACCAAAAAGTGTCAGTTGCCTCACGTGATTCCTCGGGTATTGACACTACTGTTTTAGACATCGTCGGTTGCTTTACCAAATTAATCGATTGCTGTTGACTTTGGTAATATTCACATTCCTCTTGGACTGAATTTCTGCCGTTCATCCGAGCTAAGTTAGCCGCACTCAACAACAGTGACCCTGAAGACACGCTCTGAAAACGAGAACATTACAATAGACGCTTGAATATAATATATAATATTCAACAAATATTTACTTTTCGATTTGATTGCTTATAACTAAAGAGTTTACACGAGCATAAGAAGTGGGAATTTCCGGGTCGTACAACTGTATAGGATGAATACGTTATTACGCGACAAATAGTTTTTTCTTATCTGGTTATTTTCATTACGTAACACACGAAATACTAAGACTTACATCCGTGTTTACATTGTTTTTGTTTTATATTAACATCCGTATCATTGTTCTTGATACTACGCATCCTACAAGGATTCGTGTAATATTTCCATAGCGGTCGCTTGTTGCTTAGCATTAGAATATATCCTTCTAAATAAATTTCCATATAAAGTGATTTGTGAGTGGTAGTGGTTTTTTGTTATTTGGCTAGGAAACAAATGTCAAAACATAAATACTGGAACAGACTATTTTTTCTTGCTTATTTTTTAAATAATTATATTTATTATAGCCATTGAAAGAAACGGTAACATTTACTAAAGCGGTAACAAAATGGGATTGTGTTAAGTTTTCAAATACTTTATTTCGTGTGAAAAATTTAAACGTGATTATAATCACCACTACAAAAGAAATATTTTCTGGTGTGGTAGGATATTAATAAGACAATCATGACCAGCTTCTTACATGTGTGCTGTGATTACTAGATGAGCCTTGGCTTGAGGCGGAGCCGCCACGAGAACGCGTGTCATTGATGCTTCCATTATTACTTGCCAGCGATGGACGCGGTATATGCCATTCTTTTGTTGAGATCTGAAATCAAATATTGTATATAAGAAAATCATACGTTTAATAAAACGGGCACGATGTTATTTTATTATTTCCTATGTTGCTTAAGTCCGAAGAAGTCGACTGACGAAACAAGAAAGTAGTCCAAACTGCGACATGGACTGAGTTGATTGATTTGTATGTAAAAGAAAAGCTTTGACTGTTTTATTCAAAGAGTTCAGGTAGCAGACAGATGCTGTAACTGTTGTGTAATTCGATTTTGTTGGTGTAATGAATATCTACAAAAATCGTCACGGATTACTTCAAAGCTTGTGCTGCAAACAATAAAATGATAATATGAAATCAAATTCTGAAATTATGCATTCATATGCCCTTACAAATTAATCGTTAAAACATATGTATGTATGTAAAGTTATATTAGTCATATGTTCATTTTTTGTGCTTATAATAAATTACATAACACACCAATTTCGCCGTGGGCGCTGGTGCTATTGTGAAAATCACATGGTACATCGTATAAAAACTTTGACAAGTCACTTCTTAGTAATGTAAACAGTAAAGGTCAGGAAAACTATTACAGACACAAATATAAGTAACAAGCAAAAATGACGTTATTTCTTTTGTATATTACTGTTTTCGGGTAAGTTTCATCAATTTTAATTTTAGGTCAAGTTTTGTTCCGAGTCTGATTGATTTTGTCAGATACGCTGTTCAAGGTTCGCGTTCTCTTTATTTGCGGTCTTGTTTCGTCGACCTCTGTCGCAATAAATCTCAGGTTTGCTTTCGGTCTCATAGTCCATTTTGTTACTTTGATAAGATGACGGATAGGCGTTTAAGGTATCCAGTGGCACAATAATTTTCTCTTATGGTTCTTACAAGGGCGTTTTTATTGTTTATAACAATACAATAAAAGAATACCACTGCGTCCAATATAATATTAAACACATAATTCGTTACTTTTAATGGTATAGTTATCACAACCTATTCATATTAAATATTGGAAATACCTAAAAGCATATTAGTCTTATATTGCAAAATGTTTTACTAAGTACAAAGAACCGGTTACATTTCTGGTTAGCTATGGTTGTATCGCAGAATAAATGCCGTTGCTAAAAGTACATTATCACTTTCGCCGTTTATACGATGTTATTTAAATTAATTGTTGCCCATTGACATTATACTTTAAACATTTTAAATAATTTACTATGAGGGTTTATTTAAATACCTATAGATTATTTCAATGACTTCATTGTTTTATATTTATACCTTGAGATACTGCACGAGAAGCACGTGCTAGATAAAGGATGTACGCAAGTAAAACTTAACTTTTAATTGCCATAAACACGTGTTGTTAACAAACACACATGGGAGTTCCCATGCGAACAAATTGCAATTTACCACGCTTATACATACATACATATTATGCAGTACGCATGTGATCTAGCACGTGAATTACTGAATATTTATTATTAATATTTATGATGTTGCAAATCGATTATATATGTAGTCATTTTTATTTATTTAACTTATTAGTTTATTAGTCACGCTGAGCTTACTTCTACTGTATACTGTGATGCTAACAATATTAGATAAATAGATATAATATTAAAACTGGTAACTGAACGGTGGTTGGCATTAACGGTGATGAACCAGTTAAAAATGTAATAGCAGGTGCATAGTTGTGTAACATGTCTAGTTCATCGAGTCACCAATTATGCAATAGCGGTAATCTTGACTAGTCTAATTGAATGTGCCCAATGCGTGTCAATAACGGTGCATTGTGATCAAGGAATACATCAGAGCCACAGTCACAGGCATGTTTCATAACCATTTTGGATTAATTGTCCGTATCGCAAACGTTAACGCAACATATTCAGCGAACAAAATTATATTATATAATCCATAATAAAAATTGCGTCGATAAACTTGCCGTAGCTAATTAATCATGCGCCTTTGTAACGCTTTTTTTTCTGTTATTTAATTGCGTCTGCTTTCTTTGTTTCATATTTTTATTATAAAATAGTTGCGAGTAATTAAGCGTGTCTTAAGTTAGGCTTAGTGCTCGACGCATAAACAATGCTATACTTACCATGATAATCAGTTAACGACCATCTAGATTGTTCCCCTTTGGAAGAGAAAGTGTGCTGTTTCATGTCTCTTCTTGGAACACTTTCGGTAATGCAAATGTCACAATGGATAACGGATTTTAGTTCACCACTTTAATACGTTTAATTTTATGAATATCTTCCACTCATAATGGTTGGTACAAGACATTGCATTATTTATTCTTCGAACGAAAGTCTAACGATAAAGGGGGACACGAATACTATAAGATTAATATGAGAGTCGTACTTGCTAAAGACTTCGATTTGTAAAAAACAACGACTAAAGCGTGAATGGTTAAGTATCCATAAACAAACGTGCAAAATTAGCATGTCAAATATTATGTCGATAAATATACTATTAAACTTAAAAAAGCGAAATTTTAAACATCCAATTATCATATTTTATACGCAATTGCATGAGGACACCGCTACATAACTCATTGTTCACGCTGGTCACAAACACTGACATGATGCTTATTGTCGTCCTTGAACTCAATCGTCTGTATTTATGAAGCTAACAGGAATCGTGTCAATGCAAATTGCTTTGGAAGCTGCCTGACTACTGACTGACAATGAAGAAGGTCTACCTAATGCATGGTTAAATTTGTTCCACTGTGTTTTTTTATTTTCCATCTAATAATGTATAAATACCGATAATCTTTCGCCTCCGGCTCGAGGTCCACCTGTATGAATGTGGTCTTGACCGAATATCTATTGAAATAAAGATCGCAGTATATTGTTCTTTAGTTTTTGGATATTTATGTAAGTAACCGAATATATATTTCAATTTAAAGAAGCAAATTGACACGTCGAAGTTTTTATTCATAACCACTTATCGTTAATTTCCTTTTTTTATTTTAGGATTAGATTAGTGTTATTTAACAGTAATTTGGAGCGGGTTAATACGACGAGAAAAAAGTGGCCATGAATGAGGTTATTTATCCGGATTCTTCTATAAAATTTATCATGACATCACTCGTTAACGTCTTCAATTTACTTTTATAGTACTTTTGTAATAATCGTGCTTAATTTGTTTCCTAGTATTGTGTAATATTATACCTATTGATTTGCTTTGAGTGATATTATTTCATCTGTCGCATTTGATGCTACTCAAGTTACCCGAGTGTTTTTGTCGTTATGAAATAATATAAAGGTAAGTTACCGTGGCGGTTTGGACCTTTGTAAAATTAAGTTTATCTATCTACCACAACACTTCCTGGCTGCGGTGTTAACTAGTTGATAAATATCATGTTGTCGTCTATAACTTGTGTAAATTGAGATTAAGGTCACTGTCATTAGATTTAAATTCATGTAAAATTATACAATGATAACTTAAATATAATCAACTACAACTAAATTAAAGGCACTTATGGCACGTGATAAAAGGACTTTTCCATTGCTTTATGTCTTGCCTTTGTAATATAACTTTTTAACAGAATATTTGTTGTTGTTTCATGTCAATATCGTGTCGTAGGTTTCATCACATTCTTCCTCTAAACAGGATTACTTAGTATTGTTGAGTTCCAGTTTGAAGTTTGAGTAAGTTAGTGTAGTTACAGGCACAATGATGTAAGGAATCTTTTAATAGTTTTTACAGGGACAATGTCTATGGGCGGTGGTGACCCCATACCATAAGGCGGCCAGTCCGCTTACCTATAATAAATAAATAAAAAATTTATCAGAAATCATATAAGAGGCTTACTCGATTCACTTGTGCGTACACGACACGATTGAGGTAGACAAAGGTCGCCATAATCAACGGATACTTAATATTTGCGCAATTATGTCGGCGAAGTAACGAATATTATAATTGCAAGGTTTTATTCGCTGAATAAAAGAAAAAAAAAACTTCATAAATAAATTCAGATTCATCAATCTGGAATACCTTTTTATATTAAATAAATAATTTCCGCTAGAACTAAAACGTTTGCTAGTAATTAAAATTGTAAAGGTAGAATTATACATTACATTCATTTCACAGATCTATTATAGATTAGGCAAGAAATAACTTACCTTAGACAAGAAGTTAGGTTTCAACACATTGTAGGGTTTGCAGAAAAGCAAGATAATAGGAATATTTTTTTTATAATATTTTTTCTAAAGTCAAACCAAACTCAAACCCTATGAAATGAAATATATTAAATATTGTTAACATGATACGATCCAAAGGGCCTGTGGTATCCCTTTGGAATTAGGAATGCGGATATTATGATTAAACAGAATATAAAAAAAATACAAGCTTTGTAGTGAGTAACGGCCTCCTTTTTTAATTTGGTTATAAATGAAATTAGATACCCGACAGATGTGTCGTTTACATAATATATCCGAAATGTCCAATATCTAAATTTAAGTCAGACATTTTACTTTGTTAGTTTGATTTCCGCGTTCCAAACGTATAACTAAAAAATCAGGATTCGTGTATTATGAATTGAATGCCTCGCTGTTCGTTTACCCGTTCTTCGTTTTTTTCCGGGAGCATAAATGATGCAGATTCGAAATGAAATCTTTTACTATGGATCGATAATTGAATGTCTATAAAAATACGACATTTTGAGCTAAGTAAAAATGTTGATGAGTCATTCTTCTAAACAAGCAATAGCGTGCATAACTTTTGATGGTGTAACCAGAAGTTAAAATTCACGCATTATTATTAATATGTAGACAAAAAATTAATTTTTTCGTATCAAGGGACATTGAAGTACGAAATACATAATATATTTTAAACGAAGAAATTTTGTTACCAGTTCTTCGCGAATGCGATCATATTCACACAATATAATATATATTTTTTAGTTTTATTTAATAAAATGAAAAATAGTTTTATTTAATAAAATGAAAATTTCTTACTTCAGTTGCCAATTAGGGGCGCGTTGAGGTTTTAATAAATTCTATTATTCTTATATTTAGGCAGCCGAACCGCGATGGGAACTGATTGTTAATTTATACCTACCCTGAATTATTTTACAATAATATTTAAAATAATATGTTTTATTTTTGGTATAAAGTTGACCAAGAACCTGTTTTTCGGTAACAACAACCGAATTTCCAACGCATTTACATTACAAAATGAACATAAAATTCGCACATAATATTAAAAATTGAATTATTAACAAACAGCTTTTAATAGTCACATTACAAATCTGTGACAGTTGTACGTTAAGCTACTACCGGTTCGGAATGTGGATTTTACCGAATATTGCCAGAAAGTAGTTTGTAGTTGTTACTGTTTTGGAGAGTTAAATGAAATTTTATACAAATATCCTTCGAGATAATCAACGTATGCCTACGATAAGCTGTTATTTTTAGAGTTTATTGTAATTTGTTGGATTGAATAATAGGCTTTGGCTTGATTTCGTTGTTGGTCTAGCTACTGGCTTCAAACCCCGGAAAAATCCATTAAAAAGTTATCGAAGTTTTCTATCAATAAAATCTCAGGTAGCAGTCTTCCGTGCCAAAGCAAGTAAAGCCGTTTGTACTGTAAGACTATTCTGTAAGAAGAAACTCTGGAAATGAATGAAATGTCAGAAATTGATATATGACATTAACTATAATAATGAAAACATTTCAAGAATACACGCATCAAAATACATATATCGCAATAAATCGGTTCTCGACATGTCACGGGTGAGGAATGAAGTAAGTTCTTAAAGAATACCACTGCTGCGCCTGACCTCTCCAATGATGTCAGTTTGTCGTCCCGAATTATGAGAGCAAAGGATTAAAATAGTGTATCTACGTATGTTCACTTATGTAATATAATATTTTTTGATAGGTTGTTCATTGAAAATCCGTTGTGAACGAAATCGCCAAGGACGAAGTCATCATAGTTGATGTTTTTAAAATTATATACTTTAAATATTTAACGTGGCAAATGTAATTATTGCAGGATTTAAGTATTATATAAAAGTATCTTCTATAAGCCTTGGTCCGGAATGCATTGACATATACATTAGTGTAGTTGGAAACGCGGTTTTTAAGTATATCTTTACTTCTTGAGCTTATACAATGATTGTTATTATACAATTTAAATAATAACAATACATTAAGTTTTTCAAAATGACATAACAAACAATATAACCAAAACTAAATAATGCATTATAAGAATTCATAGTTATTTAATTTTATTTAAAATATAACCAATTTTACCTTATACTTTACGTAATACCTTAATTGCGACCTAGTTACTCCTAGTAGTATAGCTCGCTCTCTAAACATATGCAATAGGGCTATTGGTACATGCAGCGTTTGAAATGTTTCTGAACAATTATTGTCTATGACATCGTTGAAAAAAATTTACATATATTTCGTCAGAACAAATTTGTTTTGGCAAGAGGTTCACGAAACTATGCCTTATGTTGGAGTACGTATTTTACGAAATGCTAGTTACTCAAAATATGTGCCATAATATTTTTAACTCTTTATATTGTATATTGTGTATTCCGTATCTGAGTTAATACATATATATCAGCTTAGTCTATTGGCGACAGTACTAGTAGTCTACTTTAGTACTCTAATTTATTAAATTTACGTAGAATGCTGGTAGCGTAACATATACATAACGCAATTCCTAAATGATCTAATCAAAAAACATAACATAATATGAGTTTCATATTATCCAAACAACACGGAAATGTTTCATAATCGTCTATCAAATGAGAAGATAGATAGAAGAAAAGTGCCGTAAATAGTTCTTTATTATGGGTTTTGTTGTTGTGTTAAAACTGTTTGTAAATTCTCTCCGCTCCTTTACATCGTATCACAGGTATACGAGTTTCGGTTTTTGAAAAATCGCTCTATGTATTTGTACCTGCGTTCTAAACACGCTTCAGAACGGAAAAAAGAGTAAATATTTCAGCTTAAGGGCAATCCCGAGCATAGCTCAAACAGCTGCTTCGCTATGCCAAATATGTCACCAAAATATCAAATGTCTTAAAATGCACGTATCTAATATTCTTATTTGTTTTTTAAATTATTCAAATACATAAATATCTGTTTTTAAATTATTTAACATCAATCGGCACAAATTTTCCGGACGACCTTATAATAAATCTTATAATATTAAACTAATACTTTTGTTTACCGTTTTGGAAAAATACTAAACTAAAATGTATCGCAAAACAATTATTTTACGTATTTTTTAAAAACTTTTTATTATAAATTAATTATTGTTATAATATGATGTAGCTAATATTTAAGAATGCGAAAAAAAAAATAACAATAACATTTATTAATTATATTTATTGAAAGTCAGTGTAGTAGTTGCAAAAGTGACGTGGCATATGATACAACCAGCATTGCAAATCTGTACACCGACCCTGAACTAGCAGGTAAACTATATTAAATTCAATGCTATTGACACTGATAGATCATGAATTTTAAATATGTCATTGATGTGTTTATTTCGAAACAAAAAGATAACAAACATTTTCGAGCTAAAAATAATATTCCCATTCAATGAACGATGAGCGTGGCGTAGGCGATCGCAGCTGACTTTATATATTTTTTTCGTCCCCCGCTTTTGTTTAACCAAGCGAAGTGCACCGTCCGGTGATCTGGTTTGATGTTCGGTTCGTTAAAGTCCGGGTGTTGTGAAATGTGAAGGCCGTCCGTCGAAACCAACTTAGTTCAGTCCCTGTGCCATTTCATTTGGAACTAAATGCTGCTATTTAGCCGGTTCCGTAGCCTTGCCTTTAAATTGCGGCTCTAAAAAAGACGTCTATCTCGTAAGGATACTAGAATATTAGTCTGTCTTATTGTCAGATCTTGCAAATGGCGGCTTAAAATTGCGTATCTTTTAAAATTTGTACAAATAATAGTTTCTTGCTACCCGCTTTATATTTAAATAGCCGATATAATTAACCGTTCATAAGTGCTTCAAATAGTTTACATCTGTATATTATGTTTATTTGAATTAATTTATTTTGCTGTTTTCGAGAAAATTCTCACATCTGTAGGAGTATATTTCAAATGTATGCGGATCTAAACGAATATGGTCGTTGATAATATACATGTTTTCGTATTTTAGATCCGTATTATAATATAGTATTTGGTTTCTTGAAATAAAAAGCTTTTATTATTATAAAAAGTCGTTCCAATTTAATATAATAGTTATTTAAATATTATTAAAAAAAAAAATAATAGATACGAATTTGATTATCCCGATCTTGATCCTGTATTTAAACACATTAATCATCCTCGTTTAAATAATAATACATTCATTTTATTATTTAA
Source organism: Nymphalis urticae (assembly GCA_905147175.2). Taxonomy (NCBI): domain Eukaryota; kingdom Metazoa; phylum Arthropoda; class Insecta; order Lepidoptera; family Nymphalidae; genus Nymphalis; species Nymphalis urticae. The sequence continues at coordinate 6,861,030 of LR989987.1, read as the reverse complement.
GTATTAGTAGCTTTTTAATGCAATGTTTATATTTAGTTTTTGGATAATAGATTCGCAGTGTCGGAGTTCAATGATCTTACGGTGATCGGCTTTTAGGTAACCGCAATTATGACGAAATAATGAAAGGTTAAAGAGACTGACATATTAAACACCTGACATATATATGTATATTTTCCTTATTTAATTAAACTAAATACCTTCATGAAAACAATAATATACTTAAATTAATTACTCAATAAATAAAATGAAACTGGTCTCGTTACAGTTGAAAAAATTGTCGACCTCGATGTTAGAGCTATGAATAGGCCACTCCGATCAGCTGATTTGTTAATTATTTATTTTAAATGACAATACTATCGTAGTCCCAAATGAAAAATAATTTCATTGGTAGAAAAAAAATCTATGGGTATATGGGAGCACGGCCAAAACTACTGAGTCAAGTAAGCTGAAATTTGAAACATATGTTTTTTTTAAACCGTAAGTATCCGCTAGGAAAGGATTACTAGAAAACTTAACTTTAAAGAGGAAATGGAAGGGCTTACTTTACCCGTCCGAAGTCGGGACAGGCAGCTAGCTAGTTGCATATAAATGTCAGACCTGTCTATACAATGTAATGTTACATGTTATATTACCTTAATTTAAAACATCGTCAAGATTAATTATAGAAATATAGTAATTTGAGCGTATTCGATTGTATGCCCAGCCGCAATCGAACTTAACTTGCCGGCAGCGTCGGAAGTCCATTGTAGATTGAACTTCTGATATGCTTTGGTATAACAACTATAATCTAGATGAAATAAAAATAATTCATCCATTCTGCTTTTTCATCGAATTAATTTACAACATGCAACCAATAATTATATGAGTTATATAATAAGAAAGTGGATAAGAATATATACTTATATATATTTTCAAAGAAAATATTGAATAAGCATGTTTATTTGGTAGAGCATATTAATTATTTGCAAAGTAAGATTTTAAATCTCTGATAATCCTTCGTTTAAAATATGCATTGTTTATATTAAAGGCATAGATCACTTACCGAGCCTTTGACATCCATGATTATCGTGTTGTCAACTTCACGAATGTTTTGGTAATTGCACTTATTACTTCACTGAACACTGCATTCACTTGGTCCACATGGCTGCAAGATTTGCTTCGACTCTTCAGTGGATATAATTCAGGCTCTCTCGCCCTCTCCGTGTGGCCGGCAACGTCAAACGTGCCCGTTCCAAGCGGCAAAGCGACTAGAGTCGTACTGAGAGTGTTGCAACAATCTCCAAGGCTTATATATGAGACTGAACGCAGCCGGTCCAAAGATGTTTTTATTTATTAAATAATATAATAAATAAAATGCGATTACAAAAAATAATATAATAATAATTTAGTTTAATTTATTGTCTTAACTTTTAAGTACACTTATGCAAGTCAACAGATAATTGCAAGGTATATAAAACAATAAATATGCTTAATGTCTTTTATCTGAATCGAATGGTAAAATCCAAGACCAACATTTTTTTATAAAATTATTACTCTGACATAATATTCGCATAAGACATTTCATAATAAAGTACACGTAATATTAGCATTTAATGTCCGTCGATACAAACGTCGCCTCTCGGTGGCCAAGTCTACCCAAGTCACTAGGCTACAGGAAAATAAGATGATTCTCCAACGAATACAATAAGTCACGTTACACCGTGGAACAGTGGGTCGTGACGCACCCTTTACTCCACCGGTGGTTGTGCAAGAACAAGCAAGGACATATCGTCTATGCATTGAATCACACGGGATCGGAAGGTAACGATTATGATTCAAAACGTTACGCCGATTAAAAGGATGTACGTGCCCCGTCCAAGTTCAATGTTTTATGTTATCAAAAACTTTGCCTTTGCTTCTTGTTTTAATTTTACCGTGATATACCTAATTACAGTCACAGTTTTGTTTCAAAACATTCATATTGTTATTATAAGCGCCAGCTATATGTGAACAAATAGATTCCATATGTTGTACGGAAACTAAAAAACAATAGATGTACGAAATCTGCGCAAGATTCGTCTAGAATACTTCAAAAGCGAAGTATTTTTAAATTAAACTTCGTTTTCATATATTTATTTAATAATCGTGTATGAATGCTCCATAGAAACCTTGAAAATAATAACAAAGTATAATATTCAAAATAGTAAACAACACGTCGAATTTTAAAAGAAAAGGTTAAAAAATTTTTAGCAATGAATAGCTATGTAGTTATTATATAATGCCTAAAATTATATTTGAAGACAATGATTAGAAAACAAAAAAAGTATTTAGATATATTCATCCATAAGACAGGTTTCAGACACGTGCAGGTGATAAATATATGTAGATATAAAAAACATATAAAAAATAATTTAATTTTATGATTATAAATAAGAGTTCTTTATTATAAATGAAGTCTCGTGCTTGGATGGCAGAATATACCTAATATACCTAATGATTGTAATTTTGACTGACAATATAATTAATACGCATGTCGACCGTAGGTTGTCTTTTATTTTTTCTAAAGTTTCTTGACACCAACGAACGTGTGTTAAAAATAGATCCTGAGATTATAATAATTATTCAACTAAATATTTGTTTTAAATTACAATGTACCAATGTAAAGCTTATCTGACAAAGTAACCGCACATATGTATGTAATGAAATGTTTTGTCGGAGAGATAATCAAGACAAGTGTAGGCTTTTCGTGACAAGTTAAAGGTATTGACTTTTAAAAGATCGATACATTTTAACATGACATTAAAAATTTAAACCAATATGTACAGCTTCTTTCATAATTATTTTGTTTAGTTACAGTAACATTAAATTCGTCATTTTATATTATTTTATGTATCAATTGATATGACATGAATCGGCTTACTTATAAAAAATATCCAAGCACCCTAAGACCATGGTTGCCATTGTAACACGTCTGTAATCTGCGTGTAATCGTGTGAAGGTGCTATAACACAACGCTATTGAGCGCAGTTACAACAAGGTTTTATAAAAAAATAATACTCTAAAGTCTAAAGTAACAAAAGATTGAAGGTTTGCTTTATACTTAATTTCTCAGTCGCACGCTCAGCTTTATCGTAATTTGGATTGTACATTCGTAGTAAGTATCAATTTGTCATTGCCCAATATCCCTAATGTCTTATCACGAGTCTCATAAAAACAACGAGTTTTCATTATTCATAAAAGTATTTTTAACATTTTTTATAACGCAGTCTGCACGTTATTAATGTCAGATAATATATTTTGTCGTTGTCTAAATCGTAATCTCTTTTTGATTATTTAAAGTAAAATGACTTAAGCTATATATTTTAGGTATACATCAACAAACTGATTGAATTTGCACATGTTCTTTTTATCAATTTTGTATTCATATAATCCTAATTAATATTACAGTATAATTTAATCCAGTATTGAAATCATATGTTATGTTACAATACAGACAAATCACTTCCTTAGTATTCCATTACAAAACGCCTTTAACTTAAAGATTATTATTTTAGTAGTACAGTTAGTGTGCGATTTGTCTTTTGAAACAACGTTAAAGCAATATGAACTATATTAAAGTAAATATGACTTGAAATATAATTAATAACTATGAAATATAATACGGCTTAACATTTAAAATAGTTTTAATCACATTACATCTTCACTGTAAATAAGATCTGGCTGTCAGTGGTAACGTTCAATTCCGTGTATTATGTATCGCACCTCTTACATGGAATCCCCCGAAAAAATAATATTTACATTACGTTACTTTTACATTAATACGTTGTCGCGTTCACAAACATTGTATATGGACAGACAACACTTAAGACTATATTTAAATTTCGAAGACCAAAATTCGAAGCAATTTAAATATCGCTTGTTAATTAGTACAATACAAAAATGAATTAAATGGAGTAGGTAACTTTAGTTGCAATAGTAGTATAATTAAAGGGCGAGGTTGTTTCAACTTGATCGAAACAATCATCGTATGTGAAAGGTATTCTGCTCTCCGTAATATCTGTAATGCCAAGACAAAAATATTGTAATTATTAACTCTTTTACGTCATAGATATCTTACGTAAATATGTACTTTACCAGTAACCTTTAGATCAATCGTCAAAACAAGATGCACAGTTATAGCATTACTGTCTCTGACACCGTATATTCTTATATGAGAGACAGTTAATACGAAATTCGTCAGTTTAAAGACGTATAAAATATAATACCCCGGTCCGGTTCAGGTGTCTATAAATTAATATAAACATCGTCCTTGCGAGGAATGCGAGGTCATCACGCCTTCGTAGTCGGTCGCGTTCTTTCGAGGCGCTCCTCTTGTGAAACATAATAATCGTCGATTTAGACTTGGATCATTCCGTATTCTATGCATGTCATTATGATTGCCCGCACCTTGTTCTCGCGGACACAATCGACTCGAAAGGATAATAACTGCAATGACATTCGATAGGATTATACTCGAGTGAGTTTGAATAAACTAAGATCCTAAACGTCATGTTAATAGCAAAATTAATTCAGTTCCTTTTATTGAGAGTGTATATTGAACAGACGCTCTTGACTTTTTGTTCGATTGACGTATTCTTCGTACATGCGCACATGATGATGAAATTATCTAATGATTCACGGAAGTGATCTCTCAGTTGATATTATAGTCGATCACTGAATGCAATTCTCGTCTTTAGATTTTCTCGGAAATACCCAGAAATGATCAACAAGCGGATACAACTTACAACCAAGTGATTATATTGACGTTATATTTATCAGGCAATTTGACTATTTGTGTATTAATTTTTGAAATTTAATTTACTCGTAACAATCTAGACATGTTAAGTTATATTTCCGAATGACCTATGTGTGAGTGAAGCCAGATTCTCTCCAAAGTTTTACTTACTTAATAATTTCCTAAAATAGTGTAACAATAAGTTCCGTATAAATTCAGCCTAAAGCTTTTTTAGTCCTTCGGGAACATTCATGTCTATTTTAGACCTCATTATTATATAAGACTATAAAAGGCTTAGACTGAATTTAGTCTCATAGGCATAAATCGTAGCCTCCTTAAAAACATAGGTGTTATTAAAGAATAAGTTCGTTCATAAGTTTGATCATAACTAGATTTGACTAGTTTTTAAAAGATTTTATTAAATTATACTAGTTCTATGTGTGAGTAAAAACTTGCTACTGAATTTTAAACCAGTTTCACACAGGCGAGAAATGAAATATTCCATGTCATTCGGATACTGGCGACAATACAATGTCGTTCTTAAACTACAATTTATTCTATATATTAAAAGTATTAAATCAATAAACTTCGAATTTTTAAATTGCTATAGATAAGAACTGAAGATGCTAGTCTTTTTAAACTACTTAAAATACATTTATTGCATAATGTAGGTACTTGAAAATAATTATGTACAATATATGACGTCGCACAAGATAATTTCGAAGTTAAATCCCATTTTAGTGGGAAACGATTTCTGAGATCGTTACCGTTACATACTTATTATACGTATCTTATAACCTTTAATATGAGTGTTATTGCTAAGTAAACCTTGTTTTTAACACAATATTTTGTTATATCCGTGTACGTTAAAAAGGATAATTATGATTTATTATACATCTTTTCATAAAGTAAAGTATTGTTGTCATAACATTATATGCTCGTTTATGTTTAATATGTAAAAAGGAAAATAAAGTACTTGTGACTTTATTTGTATTAATGCAAATATTTAAAAAGCAAGATTAAGTTTTTTATTGCCCATTTAATCGCTACTAATAAGTATCCTTTTATTTTGGTATATTAAACACAATAATATTGAGCGCAGTATGTAAAAAAATGTCTCACTGCTGGGCAATAAGCTATTACATGAAAAATTTGAAAAGTAATAAAAAAATATACAAAATAATATACACTTCCATGAAAAACGAAGTTGTCAATTTTACTTAATTTTCTTTTTATTAACTGCGAATTTGATGATTTTTTTTAATAGGTTTGAGCGGCTCGTTAAGAAGGGCGAAGAGCTAGTTATTATTATTATATTTATACCTATACTTATTGTATAGAAATATAAAATAAAATATTTAAAGAAAAAACGAAAATTTATTTTAAAACTTTGCCTACGTGTAGTCACTATAAATTAGGTGCTCCAAGCTCTGGCTGTCAGCTGGTTAGTTTTCATTGTTTGATGAAGTAAAAGATTAAGTTTGTTATGTTTATAAATAAAAGCCTCGAAACCATTATGCATATGTAGAATATAGATACCTTCCGGTCATTAATTTTTTTGTTTATGAAGAAAATATATCTTTAAATATATATATTTATTACAATAATATAATTTTTCTCTTCTAAGAGACACATAAAAATATATAATTAACATAAATTTAATTTATTTTTAACAATTTTCAAACGAGTATTATTTAAATCATAGTCTCAAAATAAAATTCTAAGATTGTTAATTAGTATCATAGCTTTTATGTTTCATTCAACCTGTCGTCAAAATTCAAAATAAAAAAATATGTCTAAATTAAACCTAATAATAGATTTTGTATCACACAGCTACGCGTACCATTACGTCAAGTTCTTCGTCCTCGTGACCTGACGGTGATTATTAATAAGCGGCACCTCAAAGTGGGAATTAAAGGGCAACCGCTCATCATCGATGGAGAATTGGATTCCGATGTCAAAATTGAAGAATCCACTTGGGTGCTACAGGATGGACGTAATTTACTCGTCAATTTGGAAAAGGTGATTTATATTGATACTTGAAACCTTAATGTACCTCAAAACAACCAAAAAAATCAATGAATAACTGTATTTATATATCCCATTAGATTCCTTGAAGTTTAGAAATTTATGAGTGTATCAATAATAATATAAGTTTAGAATTTATTTTCGGTGCTTTTTCGATATTGTCCATTACATAAATATACTTTATAATAATTTACATTTCATATTATTTAATGTTCACTTTTTTTATTTGATTGTTCTTCTCACCGCTCTTGTAACCGATTTTATGTCGCGAATATTTATTTTGAAGTTATCTAATTTCATTTTTTATTTTATTTTTTACATAAGGTTAACAAAATGAATTGGTGGAGCCGCCTCGTCACGACCGATCCCGAAATTTCCACTCGGAAAATCAATCCAGGTAAAATTATTATTAATAAGTTATTTTTTACTGTTCAGCATAAACATAACAAAGCTGGGCTCGTTAATTTAATACCACTGTGAACCATTACTATACTGATGTGATTCTTTAGAAACCGTTTATATTCTCGTTATAGGCATGCAGATGGTAACAGGAAGGGGGAGACCGTGGCCAAAAGTAAAGGCTCGGCCTTTACCTAGAATTTATTAATTGACATTTGTTTTGCAGCTTTGTAGTTGTTAGAAAACAAAATATACAGTAAAATACAATGTATACTTATAGAGTATAAACTCGTTTCATATCAATGTAGCCCATTTGATAGTATCGAAAATCTTATTGATAGCGAAAAATCAAAGTAAAAGTGTTTCTTTTTCAAGTCGATGTTTAAAAAAAAGTACACGATAATCGAAACATTTCTAAAATTAGGGTTATATCTTTTAAAACAGACTAGTAGGTCGACAATTATAACGTAAGTCGAAAAGTAGGTCTTTGGATTAAATAAATCATAGTTTTATGTCACGATAACTTATTAATAAAACTTATTTAAATACCAAATTCTAAAACGTCGAATAAATGTGAAAGTTGTTATAGATAATGTCTAAAAAATAATGTTTAGGTCAAGGTTTTCGAGAAATGAAATCTTATGATTATAATTGGAAAATAATTATTGTTAATATATCCGTAACAAACAAATAATGCTTTCACGTAATAACAACTCAAACGATAATCATGAAATTTCATATAATACATATGTCGGTCGACTGTGGTACAGAAGACATAGCGTACCCCAATATCACAATTTACTGGTGGTAGAGCTTTGTGCAAGCTCGTCTGGGTAGGTACCACCCACTCATCAGATCAAAACAGCAGTACTTGGTACTGTTGTGTTCCGGTTTGAAGGGTGAGTGAGCCAGTGTAATTACAGGCACAAGGGACATAAGATCGTAGTTCCCAAGGCTGGTGGCGCATTGGCGATTTAAGCGATGGGCAACATTTCTTACAATGCCAATGTCTAAGGCCGTTGGTGACCACTTACCATCAGGTGGCCCATATGCTCGTCCACCTTCCTTTTCTATAAAAAAAAAAAAGGTGAAGTCATGATAAATAGCCTCTCAATCTCAATAATTAGATGTTCGCCTGTTGCAATCATTACATTAATTATAAATTTATTCTTAAATAAATATATTCTGTAATGGATAGAGCCTTCCGTTCCGATTTCCTACATTACCTAGTATATAAAGTTACAAGGATGTCGAGATGTCTTTCTAAGTTTTAAAAATCGTGAGAATGAAATAAATACTATAATTACTTCGTTTACTTTAACGATAAACGACATTGTAAGTTGTAGTAGCAAATTATTGCTGTTTTTTTTTTGTATCAGCACACATTTAACAATATCCTACAAATAATTGTGTTGGTCAAAATATTATTGAAAAAAAAAGAAGATAAATATTATTGAAATGAAAACAAAACGTTTGAACTTTAAAAAATTAATAATAAACACTAATCAAAAGTAGTAATCTAGTAACTAAAGAACAGTTATTATGTTCTGCTTATAAAATGGTCCGTCATGCAAAATAAATAATAATTTCATATTAATAGTATACCTATGTAATTAATTTTGTCAGAAAATATAAAAGCTGCTCAGTTTCTTGACGGTTGTTTTAGATAGAATGTACATTTCGAAAAGGTGACAACTTATTCATTTTTTTTTTGTTTCTTATTAAATAATGATTAAAAATACTTGATTTTATTTATCTGTAAAAAAATATGTAGTCATTTAGGAGCTAGATTTATGGCCGCGGATCCTAAAGGTGATGGACCTGTTGGGTTCAAACCCCAGGTGGGGCCGATAAAAAGTTATTGGGTTTTTTTGTCGAAGATTCTCAGTAGCAACTCGTAGTCTTGAAGTTGGAAGTGTGTAGGTACAGTTGACTTGATTCCACTTTTGTAATTGAAATAAAGAGAAACTCCATTGTCTCCCAACTGTGTAGCTGTCGTACATACTAGGTCAGTATTTTGGGCTATATTATTTTTGCATATCATATTCGCAAATTCGGTTACACTAACTAATATTACTATTGATAAACTTTCACCTCTCGCCTGATTCATATTTTGTGTATGTTACGCAATAATTTCGCCGATTGTAAAACTATTTTGACTTTTTTGTTGATGTGTTTCCTCTATAGGATAAACAAACTATAATATTTATTGCTTAAACTAAAAAAAAACAGACACAATAAAATGTCTGCATGTACTTTTGGAATTTTGTATACTGTGAAAGTTGAAGAATATAATGTTTTTATTATTATAGATATTCATAATAATTATGATTGTTTGAATGTTTGTCCTTCAATCACAATAGAACGGATGGACTTTTATAGCGAAATCAATTACGTCGTAAAATAGGATACGAGATATATTATTATTATTTATTATTAATGATAAATGTAACTAACCTACCTGATCGAATCTGATGTGAGAACATCTGTATACATTATATTTTTATATATGCGTTATTAAACATTTTAATGTAGAAAACAATTAGGAAAAACGTAATACCATCTGTCGATATAATATAATTAGTATGTAACACTTATAATAACATTAAATATATTATTTGTTGCAGCATTTATTAACGTCGTAAGTTTCAATATAATTGTACAAAGTTAAAGGAACTATAGAATACAAAAAAACATACTGGGCGTATATGACGTATTAACAACGGACGTTAGGATAGCTAGTGCGGGCGGATAATTCATCATCAAGTTATGCTAATAGTTTTAGGTTTTTTTATGAATATAAACGAAAATTATCGTGGCATTCAATCAGAATATGTCGAGAATATTTTTTAATTGTAAATTAAATTTATTGATTTATTTTCAACATAAACAAGCGTAAAACACTAGCTTCGCCCGCTGTGTCAGGGGAAGGGTCAGGTGTTAGATGAATATAGTGAATTTCCGATACACGAATTCCTCGGTTAACGCGTAAAATTTGAATCCAAACAATAAAAAAAGCGCTTTCCACATTAACGTCACACTAAAATTGCATTAAATAAATAATCAATGTATGTACTTAAAACTTTCTAATTTAGCAATCAATGAATGGGATTTGATTTTTTAAATTATAATTTTGTTGTTATAAAAAGAAACAAGATAAGTCCGCGGATAATGCTCAAATAAAATCCGTCTAAATATATAATCGGTAATTAGGTACTAATAATATATTAGAGAGTAATTTTAAAAGTTTTTTCAGCATGAATTCAGATTTTGAATAATAAATTGTAATAATACATTATACTCTTTTAACGATATAAAATAATATTCCAGAACCATCGAAATTATCGGATTTAGACGGAGAGACAAGAGGGCTGGTTGAGAAAATGATGTACGATCAAAGGCAAAAAGAAAGGGGACTACCGACCAGCGAGGAACAGAAGAAACAGGATGTACTTAAGAAGTAAGTTATAAATATTATGATTAAATACCTATTTGCGTAGTCATTACTTGTGAGAAAGAGAGAGGAATCAGAAAATGGTAAGCTATTTATAATGATTACGAGTCGCTAATACAATATTTATAAATAAAATAAACAAAAAAAGTTCTCTCGTAGTGATTATAAATATATTAAGACTCCAACACACATTTAAACTACTACTTTAAAACATTTAAATAAAATAATAATTAAAGTATGGAATGCTAGCTAGTTGTTTTGTATGTAGCTTTTATAGTTGTGTACCTCTGCCTCAAGTTATTTAAAAAAGGAAAAACATGTTCGCTTTTTAAAGTTAGCCAACACAACGATTGCGTCAACTACAATAATAAAGTCAAATGTATGTATTTAAATTACACTTATAAGTATTAACTAGTAGTAAAACAGCTTCACGTAACAATTTTCCTCATTCCTCTTAACGTGATCAATAAAGGTAGAATCATATTATTGGGCGGAAATTGAGACCTATACATGTAATACATATAAAAGTACTTTAATTAACTACCAAAAAGTAAAACTTATTATTTAACCTCTTATGTCAATACATTTTGCCTTGAATACAAACATTTAACTTTTTCCGCAAACCAGTGCCCCGACTTTAACGAAATATTCTTTTCATAAAATAAATAATATCCTATTTTTTTTTTCACAGATTTATGGAACAACATCCGGAAATGGATTTCTCGAAGTGTAAATTTAATTAAAGATGAATAAACTTAAACGTATCCAATATTTCGATGTCGACGAGTTATAACTCGCTTTATTAAAATAGGAGCTGATTATATTGATTGTAAACGTTGCATGTCGATTTCATTACTTGTAACTTAATGGTCGAGCAAACAAGTTACCTGTCGAGCCTTAAACTTATTGATTTTTTTTAATCGTATCCATTAAAATATATTAACCATATGTCGTCTCGGCTTAGATAAAAGTTAATTAAAACTCGTTTACTAGTCAATAGTAATATTTCAACCGATTCGTTACTTGATTTGCTTGATTTGCTTGGTAAAAACTATGATGTTTATATAATAAACAAATATATGTTTTATTATTGTTTTATTTTAATTCAATAAGTTTAGCTTACTATATATTTCACAATTTTTTTTTCTTGTCTGATATTCAGCATTGAATAATAAAATATTCTAATTTAAAATGTTTACTAGACTTTTTAATATTGCATTGATTGTAAGATTATGGCGCGTATGTTTACTTTGATTTGCACATACTCCCTGTCCCTACGGTACGTAAAGTACGGTACGTTACGTTGTACTACGGTACGTAAAGTACGTAAAGCCGTTGGTCCTGCGCCTGAACTCTTTCCAGTCGTTTCGCATTTCCCATCCCATTGGATTATGAGATTGCACAAGTGTGTTTGCGCACACACTTGCGCACCATAATATTATGTACTGTGCAGTTGGCTACTCTCGCTTGAAGACATATGTCGTCATGGTACTTTGCGCTTTTGTAGTGAAAACTGACTATAAACAAAACTTTGTTACGAGTGATTTATAGATAACTAAAGTGTTACCTTTATCAATCTTTATCTGCGACATAGAATTAATTAATTAATTTAATAATTTTGTACATTTAATATTACAATAATGAATATTCAATAGTGCTTACTTGACTGAAGTACCTATATTTTTTTTTGTTTTGCTCGTAAATGGTTATTTTTTACATAAGCATTTATTTTAAAAAAACTTTTTTTATCGAAGCAGTTAATTTATGTCATGATTATTTTTTTAAAATTCGCTATCCGTCCTTTGGTGATTGAACTAGGCAAAGATAAACTATTGTTTTACTAATATATGTTTACGAGTTATACATAATATAATTAGTTTCGTTTAATTTATGACGCGTTGTTGTTTTATCATCTTAATAATTATAATATACACTAAAGATAAGGCTTGGGTAAATGCATTCAGATTAACAATTACAATTACAGTATAACGAAAGTAATTAAAAAAGTGAAGTGAGTAAGTCAATTAAGTGGCCCAGTGGCCAATCAAAGATAATCTGTAATCGTTATTGATGATTACGTATTGTAATCAAAATTGTTAAAAACACCTAAAGCGAAACACCTTGCAAAAAGGTGCTAGCCTTTTTTAGGAAAAAACCTAAAAACGGGAAATGTAAGTTGAGAATGATATATGATATAAAATTGACTAATAATTAAATTTTACATATAAAAATAAAATTTTAGTTTCGTTACTATGAAGCTAAAAATATATAGCTTAAAATATTTTTTCGTTTTTTTATAAACATGTACCTAGGTCAGTTTACAAATCAAATTACAATTTGATTCTTAGCTTAATTATTTTGAAAAATCGATGAATCTCCCACTCTGTTTCGTTATGTCGATTGACAGATTGTCTATGATAAACATAGTGTCAAGTGTCATCGGTGAACCTTCAAATTGTCAAACGTCGACTGTCGCCACGACATAACAAAATAAATAAATGATAGGTACCTAGTATCTTTTTAAATATAAATATCATAAATCTTGCAAAATGGTTAGAACTGTGTATTCACCCGAACACTGTCTTCAATATTTAGAGCAATATGCAACTCAAGAAAACTTTGTATTGGGATTAATATTAGGCCAGGTAATATCTTCATATCTTTATTATTATTTTAATATCAATTAACTTGCTAACGAAAAATTGAACCATTTACAGATAACTGATGCACGTGAAAATATAATTCACTTAGCTCGAACACCCGACGACAAAACCGCTGATACAGTTTCAGAGGAAAGTTACGATTCACAAAAAACTGAATCCGTACGAAATTTACTGGGAGTGTCAGAAGCATGGGTTGCGGATCACGCAAAACATGTAACACGAATGTTACCAGGAGGAATGTTTGTTCAAGGTATACATACATTTAACATCAATGATATGGAGAAACATACTTGTAATTTTTAAAATAAACTTAGTAAGAAGGGATAAAAACTTTTGTTAACTTCGTAGAAATACATTATGGCGAATATAATTTACAATAAATTATAACTAGGTATAATTTTGTTATATGATTCCAACCTAATATTTTTATAGGCATTTTTATCACAAGTGATGAAGATATATTTGAAGATCCTAACCATTTTAGTAAAATTAAAGCTGTCCTCAATTTCATACATAAAACTTTGAGTAGTAATCAGTTTATGTTTGGAAATTATCCTCAAATGAATGAGAGACTCATATTACATATGTCTACTAGTACTAAAGTACTGACATGTAAAAGTATTGAGGTGGGGTCGAGTAAAACTACATCAATGAAACCAGTTGAGTGGAAATTTTTGCCAAAGATGCAGCAGTGGCAGAGACTTGACTGTTATTATGAATTTGATGATGTTTATCCCGTCATTGTCAAGAAAAGTGGTATATCAGTGAAGCAACAATTTCAGGTATAACAAAATACAAAAGCCCTGCTTTTATTTTAGTGTATCCTAAACAAAGTTTATAATGAGGTATAATTTTCTAAATTACTTTAATAAAATTATCGGAATTGTTAAAATCTTATTACAATGTTAAACAATTAATTTATTAGTCATTTGGTTTTTTTTAACTATGATTAGAAAAATTTAATCCATCTATGTTTACTTTGTCTGGAATGGCAAATTATGGATATATGTATGAGATTAGTAAGCTAAAGTAATATTTAGGGTAATACAAACTAGCTTATTAGAGTTGTATGCTAAATTAATACTTAATATGGATATGATTTTAACCAATATCGTAATTCATTCATTTATTATTTCATTCATTCATTATTTTTAGCAAATTTTGGAAGTAGCATACAAAACAATACAATCGAGTGTTATGTTTATTGATGGAGAGTTAAAAGATGGTTCTGATGCATTGGAACAACTTATAAAGAAAAAAAAACTGAAGAGTAGTAGTACAAAGACTGCTCAAGAAACTCCTAAATCAATGCATGTTTCATTATTTGTGCCTTTTGTAAGTAAATAAATAGACATAGTTATTCCATTAAATAATAATTATTGTATTCATATAAATTAATATTATATTACAATTATTTCAACAATTAAACAATGAGTTAAGAGTTATTTTTATATTTTATGAGTAAATTAAAATATGCAGAATATTTATTTATAATATTAATTATTTATTTATACATATATAAGTTTTTGTGATTTTAAGCTTAGGTATTAAATTGTTCTTGGCCATAGTATATTGAAAATAAATCCTTTCACTTACTGTAGGAAAACAGCCTCCCAGAGACAGTAGAATATCTGGAATGTGATGGTAACATCCATTTTAGTGGCGTTGTATCGTCCAGTGTGTTTATGTACCCAAAAGCAACAGTCAGTGAAGCCATTGCGGCAGTTAAACAAGATATAATTCGTTCATTAGCTTCCCGCTTCACAATGCATTGTGATGCTCTAATTGACGATAATTTGTTGCCAGAAGGTAAGATTATTTTTCTTTTATAACTATACTATCTACAAATACTTTCTTTTAAACTAACTACTATGTTTAGTAATTAGTTTAAAATTCATATTATTATTGAGTTTTAGTAATTAAACTATACAAAGTGTGTTTTGACAAATATTATATTATCAAAATCCCTTTTATTTATTTTATGACATGTTCTGTAAATCCTTATCTATAGTCAGATAAACTTGCATTGCACAATAAACATCAAATCAAAAATTTTATATCTGAAAGAAATGAAAAATATTTCTTTTCTTATCCCTACACAATTTTTTTTATCAATCATATTTCCTCTATATTCACAAGGTAATAATTTATTTTCTAATATATTTAAGATTTGACACTATATTAATATTGTGTGTACACTCCCGTGTCTCGGAAAGTACGTAAAACCGTTGGTCCTGCGCTTGAACTCTTTCCGGTCGTGTCGGATTGCCGTCCCATTGGATTATGAGAGTTAGAGAATAGAGAGTGCATATTTGTGCAC
Organism: Nymphalis urticae; assembly: GCA_905147175.2. Taxonomy (NCBI): domain Eukaryota; kingdom Metazoa; phylum Arthropoda; class Insecta; order Lepidoptera; family Nymphalidae; genus Nymphalis; species Nymphalis urticae. The sequence continues at coordinate 6,845,413 of LR989987.1, read as the reverse complement.
TATAATATCTCCTGCGTAGTTAGCTAATCCCTCTTGAGATTGGCCGCTTTGTCCGAAAACGGTCTGAAGGATATTATTATTATTATTATTATATAATTGATAATAATAATTTCTACTTATTACAGAGAAAGTGTGTTTTAATGAGCCTCCTCGTCGAGTCTTGGTGCCTGTGGGTTCTCTTTATCTTTGTGACTATCTGTTTCCTGGTGAAGCACCGGCTGAAGCCTTGTTGTCAGTTAAAGAGCTCCTTGACTTACAAATCACTGAAGGCGATGTAGTCTGTGATGTCGAAACTCCTGCAGGTATAGTATTATACTCTGGTTATAATATTTTAATGAATATATATTGATTTACTAATATTTTTAATTTACTTGTCCTATTAGTGTTTCGCTATAATTTACAGTCACATTATAGTTTTATTATAATACTAGCTATTATAATACCTGCAGTGTTACCTGCATTAAATGTGGATTATAAAAGCTTGTTTCACACAGTTAGCCATCATTATGATTAAACAATCTAATGAAAAATGAAACTCTAAAATCTGAGTTGTAGTTTCTATCTCTAAAACTTGTCAGCTTTGTATAAATTTGAAAAATAATATATATTTATAATAAGAATATTATTTAGTAGTTAAAATGACGTAGTTTGTTTTGTAATGTAATTTACCATTTTTATTTTTTTAGATACTTCAGAATTTGATGCTTTGGATCGCGATGCAAGCAGTGAAGAACTCCTGGCGACACCACAGGAAGCTAGTCAGTTCATGTACATTACTGGCATTTGTTTTGCTATGTTTGTCTTAATAGTGTCAATACTCATACATTATTACGACGCAATTGTACAATTTATGGGCAAAATACTCACAAGGTCCTAAAATTGAAATATATTAAATTATAAGACTTATTTCTTATTATTTGTACTAATACTGTTTACTGACTACATTATTGATATAATAATAATTTTAAATATATTGAACATTATATGCACCTGTTTTGTACAGACATTGCTGTGTAATTTAGTATTTAATTTTCAATAAATATATACTTAATTATTTTTTCTACATCATTTTATTTATTTTTATAACAATAACTATAGTACATAATTAGTTATATACGTTTTATCACGGTAAGATCAAAATGATAGCTAGCTATTTTCCCTAGTCGTACGTTATTCACTTACAGCTACTCCTTAGAAGACTGATTACAATTTGAAAAAATAAGGTTATCATATATTGGTATTGAAATAGTGTAAAAATTAACGTCGACGATTACGTTTTTTTTTTTATATATTTGCCGGAAGGGCAAATGACTACTCCACCTGATGTTAAGTGGTAGTAGAGTTCAAACGCGAGGACGGCCAGTACAATCGGGAAGAAGGTTCTGCACTAGCCGCCCTCGCCTTGCCGGCCCGCAAGATGCCTCTTCACGCCTCGTTTGAAGGAACCCGGGTCGTAAGAGGAGGAAACGTTACTTGCACTTACAATAATCATTATTGAATGCTTAGAATACTGAAATTTAGAGATGAGTTGAATTTGTGCTTTATCGAATATGAATAAAATGAACTGAATTATGTATTATGTATTACGATTTTGTGCATGTAAAAACCATAGAAGCATGTAATTTAATTTAAATACCGTAATTTAAATATTCTTAGTGCTATTTGCATTATGGTATATATCATATGGAAAAGGAATCGAAAGTTTAGAAATTTTCGTAGTTTTTTTTTAAAAAGGTGATGGAAAAAAATCTCCTGAGGCTATAGCGGCCTTTAAGTTTCTTCTTCAACTTGAAGTAACCACCAAAATTTAGAAATGCCTTAAACTAATTAAAACCTTAAACTAAACAGAATTAATCATAAAATAGGTACCTAAATATGAGCAAAGATTGCTCAATACGTAGGAAAAGTGGACCTTAAGCGAAAGTCGCGGGTACTGGGCAAGCATTACCGAATATTCATGTGTTTAACTTGTATGTTCCTATTACAATTTATATTGAAATGGCCTAAGAAATATTGTATGTTTCGGATTTAATTCTGTCTCATGTGTTATATCAGCTTCTACATAATTTAACGATTGTTATATTGTGGCAGCATCGTGAAATTATTTCAAAACCTTTTTATGAGCAAAATAGATTTTGTATAGCTGTAGGTCATTAATAACAGTTTTTACTTTTTGAAGTTGAATAGATAAAAACGAATAATAATGAATAAGATACAAGATTACCGTAAATGTACTTAACAGATACATACATATTAAACAATGTTTAATTTTTTTGGCGAATTATGATTAAATTTTCAAACGTCATCAATGATAATTATTGGATTTACAGCGCTATCTAGTGTCGAACTTCAGAGTAAAATAAAAATTTAATAATCCGGCAGATGGCAGGCTAGTAGATTGACATTGTAATACTATCAATGAGAATTTCATACATTACACATGTTTTTGTTTCATACGAGTCGTCATATGTTCAAAAGTAAAGTTCGAGAGTGAAAGAGAGAGACGATAACACACAATGGTGTTTCGAAACTACTTCATTAATGGGTCGCATCGCATTATCAAATATGATAGTGGGAAGCGACAAGTGCTGCCTTCATGTACGACTACACACGCTGATTTCTAATGGGAGTAGTAATATTCAACAAATTGTCGCGTAGTGTTGTTATTTATTTATTTAATGTTTGTGATTTTTAACTAATGTTGTGGCCTGTGTTGTTGTATAATAAATGAAGTGGACGAGGCAAATATTAATGACACTAAAGAAAATAAAATGATTATTTATGTGTACGTCTGATTATACGAAAAACCGGTTTTGATACAAGTTTTCTGTGAAATAAAACTGAGAACGACTTTGTTTACAATGGCGTTTTCAATAAATAAACTTAAAAATATTTTGAATATAAATAAGGACAGTCAGTTAGCGGGTAGTGGCAGTTTGGACCCGGAAATAGGTTTTAAATTAGCATTACATCCAGTTAATAAAAATTTGTACGTGACTGTTATCGGCGCCCGGCATCTGCCATCCTTGTTTGGACTCAGTCGAGCTCATGGTTACCTCGTTAAGGTATTCAACTTTGTTTCTATTTTTCGACAAATATATACTACCTTTATTTCAAAAAAGTATTTTCATTTTTAAGCATGGACCGATTTATGTATAAAATTAAAACAAATTAAAACTAGCATACATATAGGTATTTACAGATAAAAATGTCATTAGGTAGATATGTATGTACATATACACATGTAAGTAATTAAGTTTTACGACATTTGTTATTAATGAAGAAATACTGAATATGATGTAACAATTCATAAAGTAGTCATTGAATTTAGAGATCACCTCGTCTAATAGTTTTTCTTATTAAGGCCACTCCACATTCCATAATTATTAAGTTAGGTGTGTAGGTACGGGTAAACGATAATCGTTTCTATAAATGGATATTATGTCATTTTATTAATACTTATTAATTAAACGCTTCCTATTTTCGCGTTAAATAAAAGCTTGTAATGGCTAAGTAATAACATAAAACTTTATCATTACGGCTGACTGCATAATCGCATTACACGTTTGGAGTCGGTCAATTTTAAGTACCTATTTCTAACATTATTATCAATATCAGATAAGCGAAATTGTTCCTTTTATGAAAATAATATATTTTCGTTTGCTTTGCTCGGTTTTTTTTACCTGAGATATTAAATTTAGGTTTAGAAAGTAAAATAACAGTCCATTAATAGCCCACAGCTGGGCAAGGGCTTGCACTTCTCATGACATACATCTAGTCTCCGCGGGGTGAGGGGGGTGTCGTTTGAAAGGGGCAACCAACCCTATAAAAACAACACTTATCAAACCCAAATTCCAGATGTGAATTTCTAATGCCAACACGAAATAAGAAACTTTTTGCGATAGTAAAGGCACCTACTAAACTTTAGTTAAAATAACAATTACGATGTTTAAAAAAACCCTTTTTTGTTTGCTATGGGTTATAATTTTAAATGGTACTTTGGTGTCTTCACATCAAAATATGTATTCGTAATTAACTATTTTATATATTGATTCCATTTTTTTTCCAATACACGATACTATTATTACAAAATAAAAATATTACACCTATTTCATAAAATTTTTATATGATTGTCGTGCCTTATTTAAAAGTAGCAGTGAAGTAACTACCCGTGAATGTCAGTCATACTTATGTAGCTAAGGTCTCCTTTAATTTTGAGTAGATGGTTTGAGTTCATTTCACCTCCCTGCTTCAATGCGTGCTGGTGGATACAATGTAGCAGATTTTCACCCAGCACATGCAGGTTTCCTTGAGACACAAATAATTTAGCACTTCAGAAGTGTAGTAGTAAATGGTGTGTATTTTGTCTCGCAATCTTCGGTTTAATTTGACGTATTCTAAACACTTGGCCATGTCGGTTCTTATGTTTTTTATTAATATAAGTAGGTATCCATTTTTTTAAAGTAAATAATGTGTGTACAATATTACACCTACATTTGCCTGTGAAGGTAATTATCGCAGCGCTGTACGCTTGTTCATATTTATTTATTGTGTAATTAAGTTTCATGATAATCAATATACAAAATTGGAATAATAACCGAAAATATTACTAGAAACGGTTAAATAAAACCAAATATATGCTAAAAACATAATTAAACAGTACGTGTTACACGCAGTAGTAACGTTTCATTAACGTCGAGTTCAAATACCAAACAATTAGTCGACACATGGTAATTTACTACTTACCTAATTTTAAAAACACTGTATATGCATTGGGTATGTAGATTGTAGGTTCTTAATTAGAACTTTATTCGTGTATTCTTTTCTTTTATAAACAATGTAAATATCGTGCAATGAGTTTTATTTTTAACTACATGTTAAAAAAAGATAAATACTAATTAATATGCAAACGAAAACTACCTATTTTTTCTTAAATAAATTACAATAATTTTCATGTCACAACGATAAGGGATATATGGTCAATAAGTGATTATCGTTTTTTCGCTATCAGAAACTATTCTACGTCATACCTGTAACTGCTCTTAGTCGCACGATCGACAACGTAGCTCATCTTTGTTTTCATACATATAAATTCTATTCCAACCACAAGAGAAGTAAAGACAAAGATAAACAATTTTGACATTAATCAACGATAATCGTTTTTCGTAATTAACTTACTTTTTACTAAATTTTTACTAACACAAAGTTAGTATTATTTTTGCGACGGAACTACCTATATTAAGGGTGCTTACCTACTAAAATGTATGAGTAAAACACCACTAAAATGTTATTAACTTCATTATGGTAATAATTTTATAGGGTAATTACAATCACGTGTTATTGTGCGAATCATTACCTTGCGAGTAAAATTTTGTTAGATCGTAAATTCAACGTTTAAGAACATTTGTATTTTAATTACTGACGAGGTATCTACGTATAATATGCCCACACATACTGAAATGTATTCAAATTATGCAATCATTATTTTATTATTTGTTACTAATAGATAACATTTCGATGCTTACTTAAACTATTAATAAATTAACACGAAAAGGCTATAAAATATATGTAATACCTTACCCAGGAAGAACGCAGGTAACTAAACTATTAAATATTAAAATCCAAGAGTATTTTTCAGCTAATTCAACGTAACTTTTGTTGTACTACGGACCAATACTTACATACCAATTGCCGACCTATTAACGGATTGGCAAATGGGCCACTTGATCGTACGTGGTCACCGTCGTTCATATACAGCAACATTACCCATCTCAGACATTGTTAATGCGCAACCAACTTTAAGAAATAAAATTTTATGTCTCTTGTGCTTGATTCACTGGCTCACTGACCTTACTAAGGCTTGCGAAAAGCCCTACCGCCAAGTAAACGACTAAATTAAAAAGGTATTTTAATTCAGTCGTTTACTTCGGCTCAAATTTATATTTGACTCAAATATTTTATTATTTATTCTTTTAAATATCGAGTTTCAAAGTAACTGAAAATTTCAAGTCATCTTCAAGTCACTTTGTAAACAGTATAACGATACTTCTGGGATCAAATTAGGTATTTAATGAAACGAAAATAATGGTCATCGCGCTGGTCGGGGCGTTATCGCGAGACGATTAATCGAACTTGTCGGATAAATTGCGGGTGCCGAAATGACGATTTGCTTCACAGATTTTTGTATTTTCCGGTAGTCATAAAAATAAATTTGGTGCCACCGAAATGCCAAGCTTATCTGGGTGAGTGGCTGTTGCTACAATTTTTTGTTCTGCGTGCTTAAACCACTGAATTAGATTCGGGTTTCCGAAAAACTTATTCGTTGATCGGTATGGAACTTGTGTGAACCAATATATACGATCAATGTATTATTTTACAACAAGATTTATCATGAATTGCGAAAGCAAAATTTTGGATTGCTTACTTATTTATAATAATAAAATTACTTTCTGTACGTAACGTACGTAGGTAGTTGGTATAAGTTTACAAAATACGTTCAGAAGGGTTTATTATTATAATAAATTTCAAAAAAATGTTCGTTTTCCGATACAAATTGTTTTTGTTTCATAAATGTACCGATATGTAGAACTAATCAGTAAACGCATTCGCAAACGGATCGTGTTCAAATTTCAAAAATGTAATGGTGGTAAATAATTTATAATTCGTTATAATACATTTACCACCGTACTAAATGTAAACCCACTTAGTGCCGGATGTAAGTTATGAAGCAGTCATTATCAAGTACGTTTCACGGAAATTAAATTCTAGAAGGTACAAAGGTAAATACTGGTGAATAGATGTACAATTTCAAAGCCTTCGCTTCCCCTCTTCGGTGTTGATATTATTTTATTAAACGTCTAAAGCGGTTGTTCGTTTACTGAAGGAAATATACCTATCATGTTTCAATTAGTATGTTCTCGTAAGTTTTAATAAATACAAATAGGAAAATTATTATATTCGACGCCTATGCACGACTGCCACTTCTACATTACCATGGAAAATAAATTTTATAATAATCTTTGTAGAATATGGAATTTGTAAAACTTAATTTTATCATATACCATATATAGTACAGTGCGACAAGGATCTTGTGGCAATCCAATGACACTGAGAGGTGGGCTTAGTCTGTGGCGTAGTTTCTCAAATTTTAGCTCATTAGTGGGCTCTGTATAAATGATGGAAATTGAATAATAATTGAATTAAATTAGGCCCTATAACTTATTGACATTCTTAATATTAATATTGTTAATTATAGCTTTTCAATGCGATTAATTTAAAACACATGGATTTTTGTGAAGTATTAGCCTAGGCAATAGATCATATTAAGAAAATCAGAAAGTATATTTCTCATTTTATCATAATTATTCCTGTTTTAGTTATATTCACATCGTATTCTCTATAATCTTCATCACGAAACTATATGTCGATATCAAAATTATTCAACAATAGTTGCTTTTTCCTTGTTTACTATTATTTCCTTGTGTAACAATTTTACTGGTTGAGGCTTCAGCCATTTTTTATAAGTGTACTTATTTACACCACTAAACAAACACCAGAAGAAAACAAAATATACCTACTGTTGCACTTGAACTTTGTACGCTAAAATATTCATATCAGACAATATATTAAGCATTAAAAATCTGATTAATTTGACGCCTCGTAATTATTGTAATTAATGAGTATATATACAATATATTTCTATATATATCAATTATATTCAGAGATAAAATATATGATTCTAATTTCGTTTTTATATTTGTTATCATAACCTTACAATCTAATATTGGCAGTGTACTCAACTTTGCGCTTGAACTATTTTTGAAATTCTTACGAACACTGTTTATTTTAATTCTATATATTACACACACTGTAACGTAAACTGTTATAACATATAAAATGCTATAATTTCGTGATTAGACAAATGACTCGTGTCAAATGTGATACATAGGTGAGAATACTGATCTGACATTCAATAGAAATATTGTAATTTATAATTTATTACCTATATACTTTTATTACTAAAATCTGAACAGAAATTAAAAAAAATGCAGTAAGAAGTGATAATAAGAAGTGTGTGTGTTTAAACATTCAAAGTAGCACATCAGATTAATTAAAAATTATCTTTATTTTATGAATGTTATCAGATATGCGGTAACAGTCATGCTGCCAGCTTAACATCATGTTCTGCGAAGCGTAAAGGCAGAGGCATGTAAGTGAAGGTCACCGTTTCGCTTCTTATACTTAATGGTTCAGCTATTTTATATCATAATGATGCTGCTTTGCGTCTTAACGTTAATTATAGGTAGGGTTTGTTTTGTTTCTTCTTAACGAAATTTTCAGTCGAAATGCAGATATACAATGTATGTATGGCTGTCTCGTTGGTCTAGATATATATGCCGCAGATTCAAACCCCAGGTCGGGTCAAAAGAAAAAGTAATTGGGTTTTTCCCGTGCCACGGAAAGCACGTAAAGCCGTTGTTGCACTTGAACTGTTTATGGTCGTGTCGCATTGCTGTCCTATCAGATTATAAGAGTGAGGGAAAATAGTGTGTGTGGAAAATAGTTTCTGCTATACCATAAAGTCGAAAGTTTAAATATCCTATAATTGTGCTATTAAGATAATACAACTATAAGTTGCAATTGTACATTTTATCTATTAATAAATACTTTTTTAACAAATATGGCATTTAATCAATATACAACGATATTAAATATATAGTAAACAGTACAAAATAAAACAAAGATATGAGCTTTTAATTTTGCGCTCAACTCTTTACCCAAAATTAGAACAATATTTTCGATAGTACTTACGGTGGCGTGCCGCGAACTTCGGTTAAATAGGCGAATTGATTGAAATCATTGTTTATTTTAAATCCCTTGTTTTAAATCATCTCAATCCTGGCCAACGGGTAACAGATTATTTCGCCAATGTTTACGTAGGATGGCAAATACATAAACAAGATTGATCGGAACTCTTATCTCGTTAACTCATTTCACTATAAAAGCGTCTTATGTCTCCGTCAGGCGCTAGCCATTAAACCGTACATAATCGAAACGAAATCTATTTTTAATTATAATTATTTATTTCTGTAACATAATATACAAGGCATAATATAATGCTATCATAAGTTTCAGTTAGACTATTTAGTGGTTTCCGCATGACGAGTTTAGAAACAGAATAATGATGTTACAAGCAATTAATTTTTAAGAAACAATGAAATTGATAAAAAGTAGTACCTAATTAAACATACTTATATTTAATAAGCATTATAAAATATATAGTAGATAAGTAATGACCATCTGTGATCTAAAATCACCACAATCATCTGATAACATCATCTGATAAGATCTTTCTTTATAAGCAAGCATCATCTTTTTTATTATGATGTTTTATTACATTTATTAATACAAAATGTAATATTATTCCTACTTATGTAGTTCTCATTAATAAACCTTTGTTCCTTAGGGGGAAATTGAGTGTTAAATTAAAAATTAACCTGAATCTTTGTATCTTTGTAGCTAGTAGGAATCATTTTTAATTTAAATTCCGTTTATAAATTTATAAAAAGTCTGCTATGTCTATGTGACATTTATTATGAAAATATAAAACATATAACTAATGGCACTTGATTTAATACATCGAAGTTGTGTCTGCTTATTAAGGTTAACTTAGATCATCATCATATTAAAACAGAGCAGATCATCATACTATTCAATCTAAAAAACCAAAACATTATGCTATAATGTATGTCCCATTAGTAAGATTGTATTTTTCATTGATTAGCTTTCTTAGAAGTGACAATTGATACGAATACAGTGAATAAAAGCGACTAATAAATAAAAGTTTTTTTGCTTCGTTATATATTTACAGATAATAAAAAATAAAAAAAAACTTTTTTCATCACTCATAAAATCATTTTCGTTTTTTTATTAGGAGTCCCCAATTAAGTTTATATTTTTCCTTGTTTTAGGATACTATGCAACTAATTATCTGATTGTGTAAATGTGCGTGTGTGTTATGTGTCTGTGCATGTGGGTCTGTTTGTGTGTGGTATTTTATTACGTACAGCCCGGTTGAATTTACCGGCTATCAATCTCAATTCTCAATGTCTCAATTTCGCAGCGACAACTTGCAAACAATGACGTATTGGGGATATTTTAAAACATGATAAGATGTTTAGTATGCAATATCAGCTAATAAGACCAAAATATAAGATTGACGGGGCGCGTAAAAAAAAAAGTGGAGCCAAATAACAAAAAAAAAGTTTTACTTTTACATAGATTTTATAAATCTATTCACCCAAAAACCCAAAGATTATGTTTGATATATTTTAATGAAAGCTGATGTACCGATAACCATCTTTACCTATGTATATATATTTTATTTCATCTGCTGAAGATATATTATCCCGAATTCTTACTTCTACTTAATTATAGGTATTTTTTTAATTATTATATCTCACCGACGTTTGCTTCCATGCCATTTTTCGAGTATTTGTTTGTTTTTATTTTGTAACGCATTTTATTTTGTAATATATTATATATTTACATCTACTTATATAAATTAATCGAATATTATAGTTAATATTGTCGCTTTATTTCTGAGCTGATCGTGATCATAGCTTCTAAAATACTTTTAATAATATATTTTAAGATACGAATCTTACACGAGTATATCAGTTAAAGTTTTGCTAGCTACAAGATAAACATTTTAAATGTTCATTGATCACCTACAACAAAATGTAAGTTTACACAACAGCGTTTTTCACGTTATTGGGAAAAATCTAAAGAAAACTTACTTTATGAAACAGGCGGCAATAACAACTCTTCCTACTTGTCAGGCGTTGTCCTAATTGGCGAAGATCGTACGATGACACGATGTGTTCTCGTCGTGCGATGAGTTCAAACATACAGATTTCATCAGTGTCCTATTTGAACCTCGCAAGTAATCGTGCGAGCACATGAAATGTTTAACGATCGTACGATGCGTTTGATCGTGCGATCATGTAATCAAAGCAACAGATCTCTTTTGAGTGTCCTAATCGGTTACCTACGCGATGCGTCGACGCGCAAGGGGCGCGGCAGCATCACACGATGGACATCGCGCGATCTATTAGGACACCTGTTAGGTCATCGTACGACTGCTTTGATCGTACTAGGTTGTGATTAATACGATATTCAACAAACAAAAATTAAATATCTACGTTATTACTATAAAATTTTATTGGTAACCCTAGCTTGTGTTATTATAGAGACAAGGGCCATAATATCTTGGTTCGCCGATTACACTGTTATGCTTAAGTACGGCATGATATTGCCAATGTTTATGGGTAAAGGTGGCCATTTATCATCAGACGACCTATCTCAGTTATACCTATTGTTATAGGTTTATATATATCGTCATAAAAACATAAAGAGATGAGGTAATAAAATATTATCACGATCAGGCGATTGTTATTTTTTACATAATAAAAATTGTTGATTTTAGATGTAGACGACACATTGGAACAAAGTAATTTATAGTACGTTAACAGATTAAGTAACATAATTTTGTTTTATTTCAGGTCAAAATGTTTCCCGGTGATAATAAGTATGAAACATCGTTACAAGAAAGTTCATGGCCTGTTTGGAACGAAGATTTTAAATTTCAAATAAAACAAAAGGATGTTAAGAAAACAACTGACAAAATTGACCTTCAAGGTTTAGTCGCTGGTCATTTTTTATCACTAACTATTTATGCATTATTGGAACCAACAAAAGCCGATGTGGACAGAAGAAAAAGTGCCAAAACTTTAGATTCGAAGACCCCTAAACTAATGAGTGAAGAAGAACAAAAGACAAAACCTGGTAATCTATTTGGAAAAACATTTAATAGTTTTAAATCTACAAAGACTGAAGCGATTGCGCAAAAGTCTATATTAGAAAAAAGGAGGACTGTAGGAGCAGCAACTTGGAATTTCGATTCGAAATTGTTTCAAAACGATCTCAAGAATGGTTTAATTGGCACTCCTGATATTTGGAGGCCTATAAATGCGATTGCTAGCGGATTGTCATCCGCAGATTCTAGAGTAAGTAAAATATTATTTTTGCCTTAATAATAATGGGGTTTGCCGCATGATACTTTATAATTATTAATGTTCGCCCGTCGATTATTATTGAAATATTAAGGAAAACAAATTAAATTTGCATGTATCATACTTTTTTCTCTCTCTTGTATTATATAATACTTATTTCATAAATAAAAAAACGTAATCGGTTGTCAAACACAGGTGAAAAGTTGTCCATTATACATAAATTTTACGGGTCGCTCCATGCATAATCTTTCTGATCCGTTATATTTTGTCTCTAAAATTTTCGCTTCAAAATCTAAAAGGCAACATTAATTAACAGACGAGCCTAAAAGCCAGTTGGCGTGGTTGGTAGATACTTGCCCTTTACACCGAAGGTTCGCTTCCCACCCAGGACAAACATTTGTGTGCACGAACATGTCTGTTTGTCCTGAGTCTAGGTGTAATTATCTATATATCAGTTGTCTGGTTTCCATAGTACAAGCTCTGCTTAATTTGGGATCAGATGGCCGTGTGTGAATAATGTTCCAGGATATTATTATTATTAAAAGAACATGTCATTTGATTCAATAAGGATTGTGACTGTTGACAAACTAATTATTATTATTTTTAAATCATTTTGTTTGGTTTCGCTGATAATGTGGATATTTTGGCGATTTACAAATCCTTCATATTATGAAGTATATAGCCTATGATTGCGTTGAAACTTAAATGTTAGGACATTTCCATATTACTTAATTTAACAATCCAATTGTATTGGAACAAAAACAAACAAAAAACACCTCTTTAAAGCATTAGTATATTCGTGTAATTTTCCATACAATATACATTGTACTGGTATATTAGTAAATTTAAGTAAGTTGTTCTATTTTACGTTAATATTATTCACTCGCTAACACTTAATAGCTCTAAAAAGCAATGTTTTTGTTTTGAATGACATCATCATTAACATTGTTGAATTCACATTTTTTATGGTAACTCGTAAGTACCTATTTCATACTCGTGCAGTACTAACTGCTCCGCCCGGTTTTATCCGAGCTAAACGTTCCTGCTTCGCGCCCGTGGATCTATAAAACCTTCCACGGGAATATCGAATGGTTATTTTTTATTAAATCCGATTGATAATTCAAGTTATTAGCGCGTTTATAAAAACTCCTCAGCTTTATTATATAAGTATAGATAAAAATCGTAAGACATGACTAGAGTCTTAATTCAATTAAATATATTTAATTGAAATAATATAACATGGTCACGTAAATTACTTATTTAATACGACAAGGTACTCGTATGTAAATGATATTTATCTTACATAAAATGTCAGTTGTAGCAGAGGAACATAAATCCAATTAATGTATGATTCATCGGATTGGTTGACTTTTATATTCTTGCTTCTTTAGTGTATCGGACAATAGAATAGATTTGACCTCGACCGATCCCAGCTAGAACATGTACCCTATCATCATTACGCTGACGCAAGACATCGGCCTCGATTCATTTAGTTTTTATAAGATGCTTACATTTTACAGCAATTATGTAATTAGTGTCTGGTTTTAAATACATGCGTACAATTACACTACAATAGCGTTTAGTTTGTGCATAAAATATAATATTGTCAAAATATTAATTATTTTGAATCAATACAGACACCAAGTTAACAAACATAATTTCATTGTCTTCTGTCGATTTCTATTTACCGACTTTGTGCAAACTCGTCTGGGTAGGTACCACCCACTCATCAGATATTCTTCCGCAAAACAGCAGTACTTAGTATTATTGTGTTTCGGTTGGAAGGGTGAGTGAGCCAGTGTAATTACAGGCACTAGGGACATAACAAACATTTAACAGTTAACATTACTTACAATGCTAATATCTATGGGTATTGGTGACCACTAACCATCCGGTGGCCCGTATACTATATAAAAAAAAATCGATCTATTTTTGCGGCCACTCTCCAGGTGGACTGGTCATCTGATAGTATCTGAATCTGCTCAACAGAACACATGAACATTCTATTACCTTAAATTCCGATAGGACGGAAAATCTAACGCGACCGAAAGAGTTCAGGCTCAAGACTTCGCGTGTTCTCTGATGAACGGAAGTGACTTCAAGACTGGGCTATTATATTGGCCGGACCTGGTGTTTCGACACAAGTTCTCGGAGTCCAAGGAGGAGGTCCAAGTCTTGTTAATTTGTCTGCTCACGAAAACACCATGAATCGAGGTTCAATATCCTGGATTAATATATATTTATTTTATGTAAATGAAAATTTTCCCAAAGGTAGAAAGAAAATTTAAGGGTTTACTGACATCGACTGAAAATCAATAATTTTAATATTGTTCGAGTGTTGTTCTTGTAATAATATAGTTCTTATTATTTTCTTGAGTCCACGATATTATGTTTCTAGCCACAAGTTTTACTTTACATTGTTTATTATTGAAAATGAGTATTTTTCTTCTATTTTATCATTACTTATTTAATGTAGAAATAATAATGAACCGAGTTTCTATTTAATTAAACTATTTGTGATTTTTCTTTGTCAATTTTTTTATCTATGACGTTATGAATAAAAATAGAAAAAAAATCAATGTTAAAATATTATATTATATTATTTTTTTCCGAATATACAGATAAAAAATAGTTGCTATTAGAACTCTCTCCAGGTAGATTATCTATCGCCAATAATAGACAGACAGTAAAAATTAGTCTTGTCGTGTTCCCGTTTAAATAAGGAGTGAACCAGTGTAACTACAGGCCTACAGGCACAAAGGACATAACACTTAGTACCCACGCTTGGCAGCGCTTTGGTGAAGTATGGATGACTGTAATGGTGGCGTATTTGCCCGCCCGCATAAATATTTTATAAATTAAAAATGTTACATGTGTTCTCGAATATATTAAAATCGAATTTTATCCATCAGTATGAAAGCGATATATGTTACTTAAAGAGATGATTTTAATAATATAATTAATTATCTAAAAATGTGTTTTTAATAATTAACTAGAATATAATTAATTTCTTAATAAATAAGAAATGTTATCAAAACTATTATTTAATCGATAATTTAGTCTGATACATGAAAAACAGGTCAATGCTCTTAAGTGCAGTTAATAAGCTGTCATTATTTTAAATATTCTCAGCTGTTTCTAATATTACATCTAAATTTTGTATTCTTAAGAATAATTAATATCACAATTAAGTTTATTGCTCTCGAGTATATTTTAATACATGAACCGTTTAACGAAACCTAATAATATATTTTCATTTTGCTGATTAAAAATAAAATAAGTAAAATAAAAGACCAAATAAATATAAACTTATGTCGCTTGTCTACAGAGAGAAAATAAGAAGGGTCAGCTGGAAGTGACGTTACTATACACGGCCAGTGAAGACGGACTAAATGATACGGTGCAGTTGACTGTAAACAGGCTCAGGTGTTCAGTCCAAACTATGCAAGAGCAAGAACAATACAAAGGTAGGTAGAATAAGTCGTTTGTTATCATTGCCAATAGCTCGAATATGATATGCTGTTCGCATCTTAATAATGTCAAGCGAGGTCGTAGTGTGATATTCATAATCGTGTGGCAATTTAAATAAAATTGTATTCGCTTGGTGGTCGTAGTTCGACAATAATGATATCGAAAATTTGAAAAACATTTCGAACATATTTTTTTATTCTGTAACCGTAACAGCCTGCCAGGAGTGTCCCACTGCTGGGCTAAAGGCCTCCCTCTCACTTTTTGAGGTTTGAAGCTTATTCCACCACGCTGCTCCAATGCGGGTTGGTGGAATACACATGTGGCAGAATTTCAGTGAAATTAGACACATGCAGATTTCCTCACGATGTTTTCCTTCACCGTAAAGCTCAAGATGAATTATAATCACAAATTAAGCACATGAAAATTCAGTGGTGCTTGCTGAGGTTTGAACTCACGATCATCACTTAAGATTCACGCGTTCTCACCACTGGGCCATCTCGGCTTCGGATTCGGCTTTTTTTTTACTCGTATTTATTTTAATTTATTATAACACTAAAGCTCGTCAATACCGACCAACAACCGAAAATAAAAAAATAAAAAACGATTGACAAAAAAAGTACTGAACTCTTTTGTATTTGCCTATTTATGTGTATTGGTATATAGGTATTCTAGTATTTCGAGGTAGAGGTATGAAAATTATTGAAAGTTGATTCAGATCCAGAGTATTTTTATCATGAATTCATTGACAGTGGACACCATGGACAGCTTTGGAATACTATACTAATTTCCAGAACAAGACAAGGTTGTGACCCAGTTTTGCCAAAATCACTTTATTTATTCTTAAAACAATGTACACAAAATTAAGGCAAATATATTCTGTAATTTACTATTTTATAATCGATAAGGATCTCTCCAACCGTTAATTAAAATAATGTTTTAACAACAAACACGACCCTGTATTGGTAACGAAAAGTTGATAAACAGTTTACACGAGTTAAGCTTTGCATTAAAACTTTGAATCTTAGTTAATGTAAATCTTTATCGTTTCGTTGCTCTTCAAGAGAAGTAAACGAAGTTTTAGCTATTAATATGTACTTGACGTGGAATAAAAAGGGTTATATTTCTTTAGTACTCAGTAACAGCCTGTGAATGTCCCACTGCTGGGCTAAGGCCTCCTCTCCCTTTTTGAGGAGAAGGTTTAGGAGCTTATTCCACCACGCTGCTCCAATGCGAGTTGGTGAATACACATGTAGCTGAATTTAAGTGAAATTAGACACATGCAGGTTTCCTCGCGATGTTTTCCTTCACCGTCAAGCACGAGATGAATTATAATCACAAATTAAGTACATGAAAATTCAGTGGTGCTTTCCCGGGTTTGAACCGATGATCATCGGTCAAGATTCACGCGCTCTTACCACTGGGCCATCTCGGCTTTGTAGTATTCAGTCAAGTTTTAATAAGCTCTAAAAATATTTTCATCAGTCGTTACAGGATGAACTTTTCGAAAGTATTTAAAGTGCATTTAATACAGAGGAAAACATTCCTCTTATTTGCATGTTGAATTTAACCTGTAAGCAAATAGAATATAAGTAAGCAATCAATTACAACATAAATTTCTTTTCGGTATAGTAAACGATGTATTTGCACTTCAAAAGTAAAATAAAAACCAAAAAGGTTCGGCCATGAAAGAAATAAATTTCTATAAAGGTTATACAAACAACTGCTTTCACCTTTGATATTAATACTGCGTTTACAATCCAAGCCGAGATAAAGTTTTTTTGAAGATTTTAATTATCTTCTTCAAATATTGATATTAGAATATAAAATAAAATTAAATTAAAGCGTGAAAAGAGAGCTTTGAAAAATTCAATTTTATAGACATAATTGAATATACAAAATGAAATACGGTACGTAGAAAATTCTTTATTCCTATAAAGGATACAGCTAAAATCATAGAAATCTCTTTTATCTATTCGTGACGTATGTCAGCGCCAGACCTTAGATGTTTAAGAATGGATTGCATTTATCAGAGGGGCCAGTGGGCCGTGTAATGCTATTTGCTTATTAAAGAAGAGAGAGTAGGCTGACGTTGCTTGTGTTGAATTATAAACAGCAAGGTGATCGCAGCCTACTATCATACGTCACAACACGCGGTAATGTATGCAAATTGCAAATACCTTGTCCGCCTTGTGATCGATGGATGCTTTGGATGCGATACAAGGAGCAGAGATTGTATTTTTACTGATATAAAAATATGTCTATCAATTGGCTGAATTTCGTTGTATTGTGTCCCTGTATTTATGGGTTTTGCTTTTACTGTTTGCAGATAATTACTACATATTTGTTGTTACAATTTAAATAAATGATAAAATCTAGATCTATCTTAAAGTTAGTTCAAAATACTATTTACTTTTAAACTTGGACTATTAGGGTTAAGTACCAATAATTAGCATACAAGTCATAAATATTTAGTTAGTACTTGAAGTTTTAAAGAAAAATAGTTTTTAGTTTGACTTGAACTAACAACTTAAGAATAATATTGGTTTTAAATGAACGAAAAGTTTGTAAAGATAATGTATATATATATATATATTGTTATTTAAATAATTGCAATATTACCTTATCAGTAAATATTTATGGTTTTACCAAGTTCGAATATATATTTTTTAAATGACCAAGAGTTTTAATTGATTTCTTTAATAATTTATTTAATTTAAATAATATTCATTAAATATTTTAACCTAACAGTACATTCTTTTGTTTTCAGCTCCCTTATATCTGAAAGCGACTATATTAGAAGCTAATAAAGCGGAATGCTATTGGAAAAGTGATAGATTTGTCCCAACAATATCCGCCAGATGGGATCCGAAGTCGGCAACGGTGAAGTTAACTGTTTTCAAAGCTAGTTTGAATAAAGTTAGCATTTATATCAGTCTCGGGTGCAAGACTAAAATGGCGAAGAAGGAAATGTTAGGGAAGGCCCATATTGATGAGAAATCTCCTTACACGGACAGTTGGAATGAATGCTTGAGGCAGCCGGGGATACCTAAAACGTTTTGGGTCAACTTCGAGTGATTTAATAACCTTCACATTAAAGTTACTAATATATTTGAACATTGTAGTAAAACAAACGACTTTGTACATTTAACGATAAGGCTAAATTCACACAGCTATCCGATTTACAGGTTCGTTTCGTCGTATACGTTTTTTTTTTACGGTGGCGTATGAGCGAATGAATGAATGGTAGCGAACGAGTTCAGTAAAAAATACTGATTCAACAAAATATACAGCTGTCCGTTTTATCGGATACGTTTTTATTCGGTGACGGCGTATTTGGTTTTAGGATCGAGATTTATACGTGAATATAATCTTCAGTTGCGACGGATCCGTTTAAATGATCATGAAAATACGGACGTCCTGTGTGAATGCGCACTTAAGTTCTATCCATGTATGAATTATTTGGAATTTAATGTAATTTTGAAGATGTGGAAAATAATGTGTATCTACTACATTCCCTGTTTGTATATTCGGTTATTGTAACGTTATAAAAAAGTTATGTTTCAAAGTATTGACAATATAAATTTAGAATATATAGCCTGATATTTTTATACTTTTGTCAGTTACTATTATATAATGTAGCTAATAATTAAAAAATGATTATATGTGATATAAATATTTAAACTATATTTGACTAATTATAAACTTAACATTACACTAACTATAAACTTGTTATTATAATTTTCTGCAGCTATTTTTTCCCGTAATAAATAAAATCTATTAGTTTGTATGCTTGTATTACAAAATAAAATGACACAAATTAAAAGACTTATTGAGTATTGTGAGTATAATCTAGTATTGAACAAATATATTGATTATTTTTTTCATTTGAAATTAGTTTTATTTCCCTTAATAACATAAATTTATATTAGTATTCAATCATTGTAAATTGAGTTGGACCGAGTTCTCGTTATTTGCCATACTAGGAAATTTTTAATCCGAGTTAATAGGCCGACTACCGAATATTGCAGTTGAATATGCAATGATAATAAAAGAGACCCTGCTGGCTAATTTTGGTCACCTCATGATCGGAGAGAAATCAGGACTAAAGGCTTTACATGCTTTCCAAGGCACAGGAGTGTTAACACTGCTAAGCACCATGTTGGTCCGGCCTGATGTTTTTATTCTTAAAATTGCCACACGCACGAAGCTAAGTTATATTTGTTATCTTCATCTTGAATTTTTTTGTATTATGTTTGTAATATTTGGGCAGATTTTAAGGACTTTCTAATATGATGAATATTTTGAAATTGAGTTAAGGATTTTACCTCCGAAAGTGAATCATTTTGTAGTACTTGTTTCTGCGTTCCAAATCTATGGAAACCTGTAAGTAACTCGGTCGAGTGCTTAGTATGACGAAAATAAGACCGTTTATTAACTCATATAGTACTAGTTTACTTTATATGTGTAATTTTGTCGTATCATCTAATCTTCAGCCATCTTCAATCAACTCACACAGATTGTAAAAGAAAAGTAGTCGTTATATTTAAGTTAAACTTCAAGCTTCAGGGGGAAAAAGGCAATTTTGACGACTCTACTGTGCTAAAAGAAAATAAATTGGACGTACAAATCGATTGTACTTAATCAACCTAATTAAAACTCTTCCGTAAATCGAGACTGATAGTGATTGAACCCAGCTGCGTGCAGGCGATAAATGTCCTTCAAGTTGTCTTCACCAGCAAGGAAGTATCTAATTAACTTTCCAAATCAATAATAAGCCTAATTTAAGATTAAAAATTATGATTCGAATAAATAAAAAAAAAACCTTTTTATTCATATTTTTTATAAAATAAAAATATATTAAAATCAATTTTAATTATAAATATATAACAATAAGGATTCAACCGATCCTTGTACTGTGCTGAAGTACCTCATCTCATCACATTTAACTTGTTAGTGTGGGTCGAATTTACAATTAAATTTTAAACAAAAGTTTTCGACCCGATCGAATTAACTGTGTACAGACTTTTGGGCTGTTGATTGTATACTGAATATTGTAATTTGATCAAAATGAAGGTCAAATAAAAGCTGGTTAAAAGTTATAATCCGTTGATCATTAAATTATTGTTCTAATCCAAGTAAATGCTTGTAGTTGACGATATTTAATATAGTAAGTAAGTAAAAACATCAATCAATTTTAATTGACAAATTAAACGTTTGTGATGTACGAATAACGTAGCTGCTTTCACTTTCACAAGCAATAAAATACCATTTTATTAATTAAATACTGAATTTATTCAAACGATGAATGTATTAAATTAACCGTCATTTTTATTTTCAGATAATCTATTTAGCATTTTTTGAAGAATCTAACCGTCCGTACCTAAATTTCCTACCACTAATAAATCAAAAGCTTTTTAAAAGGATTTCGAATACTATAAATATAATTTACGAAGCAATTAAATATGTTGCATTATTTATTCATCTGAAAGCTGGTTCAGAAAAATAATCAACATAGATTTCGCTTAAAAAACAAAACTATAGTGTTGTCCGGTTTGAAATCGGCGACCTATTGTTAAAATCCATGTTCTATCAATAGCGCCATTGCGGTCTCAGCCGACTTATATTGATTCTGACAGATTATGACAGATCATATTGATTTGAAATATCTATTTGCGCGCCTTGGGGCTCAGCTAAGACCGGCTCGCTTGCCGATGACAGCTAACGGCAAGACGCTCTCTTATCCATATTTCATATTTGCTGGGCGTCTTGTGACTTTTTTTTATTATTATTATTATGTAATAGTAAATTAAACAGAGTTGTTATACATAAATCAAAACCGTGAAAGCGAGCCAGTGAAAGCAAGCTCGTATCTTTGAATAGTCAAGTAGTAGTCTTATTCAAGTAGACCGTACTTAAGGTGACATTATGTGAGTACCTTCACACATCACACTTGTAAAGGCAAAAGTTTTGTTTTTGTTTTACTGTGTTCGTAAAAAAAGTTTATTGCATTAAGGTTTTATTTAAAGTACGTTCACAATATTTTATATGTAATAAATAATTTTGTCAACCAAAATAATGTCACTCATAGTCGTATAGAATATCGTCGGTATGGTTTTGAGTTTGGGTTTGGCAGCTCTCCACTACCAAACTTTCACATACAAACCTCGACATCACTTAGCACGACATTGATAATATTGTTAATTTTTTACAAGCTTTATTTAACTTCACTCGTATATGTGTAGGTCAAATCTCGTAACTGAATTTTATAACAATTCCGCCTCGCTGATTGAGCTGAAATTTTGCACGTAGCACATACGGGGATGTTGTTGTTTATCTTAAACTATAAATGTCAATCAAATATAATACGCTTTACAAATATATAGCACGCTATAAAAGAATACATTCATGCGAAGTTGAGGCGCATCGCCAGTTTCATATGAATAGCATAATGATTTATATTTTATAACGAACCGAATTTACATTGAACAAGCTAATTAGGTATCTACTTTAAAATATATTGTATCATAATTCATAGATATTAGTTAGTGTATATCGGCTAATAGGCTTGATAGTGTGGTGTCCGCACTTCAATATTATCTTGATTCGCTCTTGAGTCTTCTATCGGATTATATCTCGACGAATACATTATATATATCACTTACTCGTTTTTAGTTTGATCAAGTATTTTTAATGTTTAATTTTACAAAGTAGTTTATTTAAGTCGATATGTCGGTCCATAATGAGAAGTTGGTTGGTTGGTTTGAGATCAAGACCAATAGTTATCAGAGAAGTAATTAACTGTTTCTAATCCGAAGTAAGGAAATTTGTTCGGTAAATCCTAGTAATTACTACAAGATGTAATCCCCGCATTGCAGTCGAGAATTGCACGTGCTCTTTTATACAATTAGACAAACCAATGTCGGAAACCAGTTCGATTTTTAAAGGAACATTTTAAAGAATGAATATTTACATAGGTACAAGAAAATATACAAGTGAAACAAAAATATAAAATTCGAATATCGACGGAGTATTAAAAATAGACTATGATAAAACTTGCACGAGGAATGAAAAATGAAAGGTATATCGAATAACTGGTCCACACCGAGATAGGATATATTTAGCTTATATTACCTGCGGCACGCGAAGCCGATAAGGGGGTTAAATTCTGTCCTGGTTTCTGATACCAAACATAATTACATATCAATTTTTGCGTTGACGTGACACTGGACGTATTAATCCGAACGCATCCTGGGTCGAGCCTATGAAAACATATTGTTATTTGATGTACCCAACATCAATTCTCAATAGCAGTTCATGCGTCGAAAAGTACGAAAATATATTGGTCGATATATTTTCATCGGACTATGACACACACACACACACTGTGTTTGTGCACATCATAGACAAAACATCCGCTTAAGTGGTTAGTCTTTGAAATTAGTTCAGAATATTTAAACACTAAACTCGAAATCAAACTAGAAATCAAAATTAATACTTACTAATAGCAATAGTTACACCACAGATAAGACAATAATAAAGATATTTATTATAGACAATAATAGACTACCTCCTGTAGACCAAAACGGTCTACAGGTGATCTTCTAGCGTACGTAACACACCTCTGGGGTGAAGCTATCGACAAGCATGGGGAATCGTTGGCTGTCAGCCTCGATATCTCCAAGGCTTTCGACAGGGTCTGGCACAGAAGTCTTCTCTCCAAGCTGCCGGCATATGGTCTGCCTGCTCAGCTTTGCACCTGGATTGCCAGCTTCCTACACAAGCGCAGCCTTCGTGTTTTAGTTGATGGTTGCGCTTCACAATTCTATGTAGTGAATGCTGGGGTCCCCCAGGGATCTGTGCTATCTCCCACTCTGTTTCTTTTGCATATCAATGATATGCTCTCTCTCGGGAGCATTCATTGCTATGCAGACGATAGTACAGTGCATGGTGGATACCACGGACGCGCAGTGGCTGGGCGAGCGGAAATTAGGGAGAGGCGGGAGGATCTTGTCATTGAACTCAATAGGACGTTAGAGCTTATCGCCAAATGGGGCTCAGATAATCTTGTTGAGTTTAATGCCAAGAAAACACAGGTATGCGCTCTCACAGCAAAAAAGTCACCATTTTCCCCTTTTCCCTCCCTCTGTGGCACTCCGCTGGTGATACAAAGCAAAATCGCCATGCTGGGGATGGACGTTCGCTGCGACCTTAGTCCAAGGGATTACATCGAGGCTGTAATAAAAACAGCTTCACGGAAACTCGGAGTTCTGAACAAGGTGCGGCGTTTTTTCACGCCTCAACAACTGTGCCTGCTGTACAAAACACAGGTACGGTCTTGCGTTGAATATTGCTCGCACCTTTGGGATGGCTCCGCTAAATACCTACTTCAGGCCTTGGATCGGTTGCAGCGACGTGCGGTCCGCATAATTGGCGACGTAAAGGTCACTAACACCCTCGAGCCTTTACAATTGCGTCGAGAGATAGCAGCGCTGAGCGCTTTTTATCGACTGTATCACGGCGAGTGTTCCGAGGAATTATTTTCCATAATTCCAGCTTCCCCCTTCCTTCACAAGTCTACGCGTGCTGGCTCTCGATGTCACCGACTAACTGTGACATCAATTCCATCACGCACAAAGAAATTTGGCAACTCCTTTCTTTGTCGCACTTCCAAGAAATGGAATTCCTTACCAGCACACGTATTCCCCTCCTCTTACGACCCGGGTTCCTTCAAACGAGGCGTGATGAGGCATCTTGCGGGCCGGCAAGGCGAGGGCGGCTAGTGCAGAACCTTCTTCCCGACTGTACTGGCCGTCCTCGCGTTTGGACTCTACTACCACTTAACATCAGGTGGAGTAGAGTCATTTGCCCTCCCGGGTAATATAAAAAAAAAAAAAAAACTAACATAATAAGTTAGTACCTATGCTCATAAGGCTCAATCAGACGTAAGATTTGTTAATTATTATAATTACATTAAATTAATTAATCTTTTTATAGATACAATGTTGGCCTAATTAAGGATAATTAGTGGGTAATAGGGTTATCAATTTACTATCTAACAATGTAAAACTACATCGAAATTGTGGTAAAAGGAAATTAATTTATAAAAGCAACTTTGACGCCTAGTTGCAATCTATAGTAATTATAAACACATTTTATATCTTTGTTGTGCACTTAGAACTATATATACATATAAGATGCCTCGTTTAATCACCCACTTTTAGTTGAGGAGTTTCGGAGTTCGATTGTTGCCTGTTACAACACCCTTGGGTTGAATTGATGAGGTTGAAACGCCTTTTGGCAATATTCTACTCAGGATACTCAGACTGGACTCCACTATAGTGCAAACTGTTTGGAAAAAATGTAGTTTGTAGCTTTTTTGTCGCGTTACATAATATAAGTTTGATTTTATTGATCTGGTTGTAATACAAATTACTCACTATATAAATAGGTAAATATTATATCTTTGAGTTTGTGTGAGCTGCCTTCGAATTTTTTTTCTTTTAAAATTTGTTAAAAATTGTTGTTCCCTGTGTAAATAATTGTATGTCGAATCGAGTTTGCTTTTCCAAATGGAAACAAAATGTAGTATTTGGAGTCTTATCTGATTTCATATGTTTTTTCGGTTCAAGAGTATTTTGACTAACATATTCCTTTAGAGGTTATAAACGATGGTCTTCATAATATATATTATGATATATTGTAATTTACTGGTTAATCGAATCAATTTAAAATGAGTAGGAATAGTTTTTATCGTGAAGAACGAGTTCTTCAAATCTTTGAGCAAGTCGCCGTAATTACAGCCACAACTAAGTTCCCTCATTTGGCAATGCACAGTACCAATATATAATGGCCTAATTGCTAATGTCTATGATAATTTGACACTTGGCCGCCCGCTGTTTTGTTCCCTAAAAAAACTGGTATATGAACCTTATAATTAGTTCGTAGCAAAGTCACTGATACAAAAATTGCCTTTTTAATAATATGTAACTAAAATGTAAAATATTATATTAACTTTTGTCACACCATCACTCATAAGGCTTACAAAACATGTGTATGAAAACGAGTGATTAATTAATTCAGACTGGGTTTTTTAACATTTTTACACAAAAAAATCATGTCGCCTCATAATTATTTAAATAGATCATGCGAAAGAAATCAAATCATTTTCACGATATTTATATTTTAGTCACAACAACAAAGTATGCTGTTCGTTCT
The DNA here is from genome assembly GCA_905147175.2 of Nymphalis urticae. Taxonomy (NCBI): domain Eukaryota; kingdom Metazoa; phylum Arthropoda; class Insecta; order Lepidoptera; family Nymphalidae; genus Nymphalis; species Nymphalis urticae. The sequence continues at coordinate 6,819,653 of LR989987.1, read as the reverse complement.
TATTATATGACTGTACGTCATCGTGTAAAATGATTCGTTTCATCATTTCCAGCTTAAATAAGAATCCACCGAATTAATTAATAAGTTGTAAAATGTAATAGAATTATTACATCTTACATTATTATACGTTTATGGTTATTTATTTCTTATATAATGATGTATTTTGTTTTTATGTAAGTATATATAAGAGTAAGTATGTTGGTATGTTACATATTTATATTAAGTTTCTAAGAATTTAATAAATTTTAATTATACGTTCATTGCACTTACGCCCGATTAATGTTCCTCCATAAAAAAAAAATGTTTCTTTTTATAGAGGTTGTCTGGAAGAGATCACTGTAAGTGATAAGGCCGCCTTTGCATGCATGTACTTCCTGTTCTTTTATATAATGTTTGTAAATTGTGTGCTATAAAGACTTAATTAATAAATTAAGTTGATTTATGATTCTCAAAGAAATTCTTCTCTAATTTCCAATGAAATTCTAAACGCGATTGGCCCTCATTTATTGTCTGTTATCACCCCTCTAAGCCCCCATCTGATTGGGTAGGTGCATACAAACTTTCTATCAAATTTGATTTTAAATAAATAATTTATTTATAAAACTCGTATCTACATATACCTTAGATTGTGTACACAAAATAAAACCATTCAGCCATAGAAATTAAGTGCAATAGGTCGAAAGTGTTTCACAAAAATAGAGTAATGCCGATTTAAAGGCGAACTTAGAAGCTTTTTTACTGGTTTAATTTTAATTTTCACCAAAATAGACAACTATTTAATTCATTTTTATGTTATAGGCAATACTTGTCATATAAAAAATGTATTGCATCATTATGTACGTATATTTGTCAGTGTGTGTGTGATAACGTGAAACTGGAAATTTATAAATCATCACTTTTTGTGTATTTTAATAATGAAATAACCATTATTTGGATTTAAGAAATTTTTCAACGAGGCGTGATAACCGCTCTAGGACTGAGCTTAAAGAGACCTCCATTAAGCACTTTTGAAATTTTGAATAAATTAAGATAGGATTTATTATTACCAAAAGATTTTTATACGAACATACTAAATATTTTGGATAAATTTTCATTTTTTACTATACAAGCAATGGGCAGTTTTTAAAGTAAAATCGGTAAATGTATCAAGCATATTGTTTTATGCATACAATAAATTAAATACGCAACTCAAATAAATGTTTCACTTGAAAATGGCTTTCAAGCATTTGAAAGAAATAACTTAATGGTTGGTGGGTTTCTTAGCTGTAGATTTTTGTGATGAAAATATAATTATTTATTTTAATGAATCATTTGATGTTTGTATAAAAATAATAGTATTGACAATATGTTCGCAAGAATTTAAATAACGCTTATCTCAACTTTACAAGAAATAATAAAAACATATTAAAAATTAACGAATGAATTGTTTCAAAACCACAAATAGCTAATCGTGTAACATATTAACAAGACCTTTAAGGTGTTTGCTATGATAAGATGTTTCGCAACCGCAAGGAAGTTTAAGCCGTAAGTAAGTAGATTCAAAGTTTTGGTCCCTACTCTATTTCTAACTTATTACCTGCGCGGCATAAAATCCTTCGCACCCACGCTTCCTCCAATTAAACGATTTAGCAACAAAACTGGATATTGTCGAGAAGAAAACAATGTACACGAGTTATAAAACTATTTACAGTCATTTTGGTTTACTTACATTATTGAAAGGTAGTTTCGTTTATTTCATTATTATTTTTTCCAGATTCACGCAATAATTAGATGTTACTGCGACTCTCATGATCCCTTAACGACGTGACGTGTTTTAGTTTAAAATGAAGCAGTAGAGTCATAACATATTAGAAAACAACGCTAAGATATGTAACTCGTGCCGGGTAAGTTCATGTACTCGTAGTAGCGATTCAACTATATTTTATTACTTTTTGAATAGAATGCTTCGTTTTATTTGTATAAAACCGTTTAAATCGGATCATGACAATTAAATATCATTAAGAAAAATCTAATTACATATTATTACGAAATTTTAAGCTAACAATAAACGATTGTTTCTTTATGTAAAATGTTATGTAAATATACAGTATTATTAGGAATCACTTTTGATTCCAAACTTCAGCGTAATCCACCTTTATACTAGGTACATCATAATACTTTGAGGTAACGCTTGAAAATGTTTTCATTCTACAAAAGGAATTGTAATTACTATTAATATTACTGGAGCTCGGAAGCTACGGGTGTTTTTAATAGAATAGATATAACTACAGTTGTGTTACAATATATTTACAAACATATTTTATAAATATACATATATTGATTGACAATATATTGATTATCTAGACAAGATCATGTGAAAGCGAAAGTACTTTTTAAGAATCTTATCAAATTGATTATACTTTTAATTTTAATCAATAGGACTCGAATGGAACACTAAAGAATACTATTCGATGGGGAATAGGAAGGCTATTCCTGGAATTTAACATTTATTTCTATTGCTTTTATGATTTTAAGCTAACATGTATAACGTAAATCGGAATCATTAGAATTATGAAGGTATCGTCGAACGATTAAGGTAGTTTTTGATTCAACAAGCGTTAAATCAATATTGAACGAAAATTTTTAAAGAATATTTTACATGGAATGTATCGTTTAGTCTTCATTAATGAATAAAGAATTAATGTATGAAATATCTGTATTTTTAATATTATATTACAATCCAGCATTTTGAAAACCAGAGTTAAGTACATTTTGTTTTAACTGTACATGTAACTCATTAATAAAATTATCACATTTCGTACAGAAATTCATTTCCTTTTTTGGGTTAATTATTTATGATTATTAATTTGTTTTTTTGTTTTCTGTAGTTATTATTATCCATTGAATACTTGTATTAATTTATTTACTTAAATCGCTACGTTTATTCTAAATTCTGAATGAATTAAAATATAAGATTTAAATCTAATATTTGAATACGGGTGGTATGCGGGCTCAAGCTAAATATAACCGTTTTATAATAATAATTAAACATTTATTTTTTGTTCAATATCTTGCTTTGTTTAATGGATATTAAGGAAGTTTATTGTTTTTTCTTCTTATCTTATTAATTAAACGTTATTATCAAACGTTTCATTTTCTATGATATTAAGTATATATTAACAAAATCATAATAAGAAACAAGACAATGTTATAATAGAAGAAGTGTAATCCCAAAACAATATTGACATCTTCCTTGGATGATGAAAAGTTTTAGTCAACAAGCGGTCACCGGCTTCGTCGACTCCTTTATATTCACTGTCTTATTTATTTTGTATGGGATTGTTTCTAACTTTCTACTAAATGAATAAATAAATTTGGTAACAATGACTTCAGAGCATATTAAGTGAGAACTTTTCTTTTGACAAACATTTATTTCTTTGAACGCGTTTTACTTAGGAAAGTCCAATTGTTCGTGGAGTTTGACGACCAATTTTTAAGAACAGCTGTAACTATTTTTTATACAATACTAGGTAGTAGGTTGCAAAATCTAAGGAGTAAGTAGTAGTAGTAGTAGTGCTAAAGAGTAAGAGCTTTTCAAAAATCAACTCTTACATTACACTATATTAATACAATAATTTTAATTAAAATTTACACGATATGACATTTTCCAGTTGAATCGCCGACCGTAAGATCAGAATAGTAATATTATGATTGTTTTTAAGGTCATACGATCACAAAGAATGTTTCAGACTGGATTGTTACGGTAAGGAATTTAATTCATAATATAAAATATATATTACTATATATTTAGAGACCAATAATAAAGTTCCGCAGACGTTTTTACCTTTGTAAATTAATATTAACATTTAAAATAAAACATTATTTTGTTACACATTTTAAATAAAACATTTAAAAATATTTTAACACATGGGCCGACTGTGTTTCGTTAGGCTCTAATAATAATTACTTATAATTTTTTTTTGTGAAATGTTATGTAGAAATTAACTTTTAGCCAAATCGTTAGAGACGTTTTCGATCAGATCAAATCAAAATGCTATATTGAATATAGAATCACTTGCTTATTATTTGATGATAATAATTAATAAATTTTGTGTATAGCGTTATTATATTTCTTAGTAAATTTATTAAAAAAAACAAAATATTAAATGAATTGAAATTGGCGCATATCTTAAGGCAAGGTAAGTTTTACTGCTATAATTCGTAAATGACTAACGATTATTATTTGTGTAAGAAAATTTGCGCCGATAACCCGAGGCGGATTACAAATGAGTTCCTTTGGTATGACGGATTTGTAACGGTATCTGTTGGGCTTTGAACTCTCGTTAACTTCGGATGAATATTTGGTGTAGTTTCATTCAAATTGTATTGTAAATTTTAACAAATTGCTACACAGAAACATTAAACTATCTTTGTAGGCATTTTATTGAAATCATTAAAAAGTAAATTTATTTATGTGCTTCGTATTTCCTTACATTATTTTTTCAGGGTCCACCACCCTACAAAAAGGTTGCAGAAAAAGAGGATAAATAAGCTTACTATCATCGCGTGGGATCTATGGCCCTCGGCGATTGCCCTCACGAAAATACGTTACTGTTTCTACTTAAATATCATATCAAATGATATATGTATGTCTTGAATGAGACAAAAATCTTTGACGTTTTATCGTAAACATTAAATATGTATAATCGCTTGACGCATTCAAATAAAAAGTATATATTTTACAAAACAATACATTAAATAAAAACGATTTTATTTGATATTTTAAATAACAAAATAATGTTAGCTGTTAAAAGAAAATCTACCTTTTTCATTTTGAAATTGAGATTAGGGCGGTATTTAATAGAGCTATGTTTGTTTACCAAACTTTTAGTAGATAATTAATATTATCAGTAATAACATAGATCCTATTAACCTAATTTTCTTTTCGGATAACGTAGCTATTTTTAGTTTATATTTGTTAATCAGTAAGTAGTAGTAAAAAAAACTATGTGAGATAAAATTGAGTATCTACAATTTTTTTATGTGAGAGTAACTAGTGATGATTTGGATAGTCGGCGCGCGCGCAGTTCTGTATTGCTCTCGTTGGAAGCATGTTGCGTCCATGTTTATGAAGCATCGTTGTGTGCATATCATTGATCCGAGAGACGATTGATTTATAGTGTATTTACGAAACAAACATTCGATTTATATCGGTAAGCTGTAATTTAATATAAATAATTTACTTAATTTAATTTTTGGTGAAAATAACTAATTAATTTTGTAATTCTAAAACATATTTGAAAATTATTAATGAGAACTTAGAAATGTAGCAGTTTGTTAATTAATTATAATTAAGTCTACCAAAATAGGAGCAATGAAATTATGAGAAAAATTGCTTAATGAAAAATATATAAGCTAAGATGTGAAAACTTTACGAAAATGGATTATAAATTTTATTTGAGAACGATAAAAATAGAAATTTGCTAAATATTTTTAATTAAAAATAGTAATACTTTAAATTATGTATTTTAAAGAAAATGTTCAATGTCACACTAGAAAATGATGATTACTTTATTACCATTAATACTTTGACGTAATCAATATGTAGTATTCGAATTATACTAATTACTACTTCTTTAATTATTTGACATTTAGATACAAAGTGTATACATAATATTGAGCATATGTAAACAATTAAAAAAAAAAGTAAAAACCATTAAAACATATTTTTCTAAATATTAACTAAGTCACTCACTTTATTTATTTTTATTAAATAAACCAGAAAACCGATCTGAAAAAAAAAACAAAATTTGTACTATTGTGTGTGTTGTGTGAAGTAATCAATAAAGACACTTAAAAAGGTATTGAATAAATATATGTTAGACTTCGACGTTAACGCAACGCCTCTTGCGGGCTTGCCCAACATCATTACCATTTATATTATATATATTTTTTTCATAAAAATGTCAACTCTTTTAAAAACATTTAATGTTCAATTTTGATGCAATCTTAATTAAATAATTTACAAATGGGCTTGATAAGTAATTGCAAAGTTCAATCAACTGCAAGGTAGCCTCGAGCTTGCTTGACAAGATAGGTGGTCTCCATTTCACCGGTTTATCGATAATGCATAGGTAATTATCCACATAAATGTTACATAAATGGTTTAGTAGATATTAGATAGTATTTTTATATTTCATACGTAAAAATATTTTTCGATATTCAACATTTAAAGGCTATAGGTTAACTTATGAAGGTGACTAGTATATATATATGTCTTGTATGTATTGTGTTGAGTAGCGCTTAAAATATAATATTGCTATTGGAAAATTTTCAGCACAATATTGCAGGTTCAGGCTTAGGCATTGTACCAACAACGAAAAAAAAACGCAATAAAACGCATGTAAATATAAAAACGGTATTCGTAATCAAAGGCTTAATATGTATAAAAAATAATAGAGAGTAAACATAAATATTTTTTTATTACTTAATACGTTAAGAATATTATCTACATAAATCATAAAAAACAGAAGTAAACAATTTTTTTTAGTAAATATTAGGCTTAGAGCGAATCTCACGAACATTCTCAACATCCTGTAGTTAAAAGAAAACGAATGATGATTAACAGAAGATTTATGGAATGTTTTACTTGAAAGAACGTTTACTTTATTTCTTATTTTAAAATTTATTGTTTAGTATTTTTGAAATTTAAGAAGTGCCCTTGGCATTGGTATTGAAAAACGCAAAATATTATTAACTTATGCTATTTTCGTCATATTATCCTCCTATTATATCCTATATTATAAAGTTCACAATTTTTTTTGTTCCTAATTCCTGGTTCATGCAAAATCTACTGACACGAACGGAGTGGAACTTTCATATTTTGATAGGCTATGGTTTTATAGAAAACATAGTATGATTATATGTTGTATATATATATTTTTTAATTTGGCTTATACTTATATCAACGTCAACGTCGGGGGTAAATTGTTGATATGGGTGATTTCAAAGCGAACGCTACCACAAACAAATCTATAACAGATACATGAAATCTATATTAATATATATTAATATATTTAATATATTTAAGATTTGTAGTTGTTCAACATGTTTACATAAAAGGCAATAGAATATGCGGATGATGTCCTCCTCAGCGATTTCGGCCACGACGGGTAAACTCAAGGAAGACTAGCCAACAGCGCAGGACATATTACACACAAGTGCGTAAACACAGGTGCATTCTCTCTCACTTGCCAAATCCAATACGACCAGAAAGAGGTCCAGCGCAGGCTGGCAGGCAGCTAAAGGTTTTGTGTGATTTCCAAAACACGAGAATGTCAACACTATCAACATCGGGACTTTGGCATGTTAGTGAAAATTTTACGACGGAAAATCTACATTTGTTAGAAAAGAAAATTATTTATATTTAAAAAAAATAATAGATAACAGGTGAAGTTGAATTTACTTGTATGTAGTTAATCTTTATTAATGTAATTAAAATATAAATAGTTTTAGACATATAACAAGATATTGAAAAAAAATAATAATGGCGGGCCTTGTGAGAAATTGGCCGTAGTATAGATACTGAGCTCGTACTTACCATTAATGAAAAGAGTTGTCAAATATTTTTACAACTTCTGTCTGGTCAAACAATGTTATCAAGAAACTCCAAATATATTTAACCTACTTTTTATCACCATACGTTTGGTAGGTTGAGTCAGCGAGTTCTTGTAATGGAATACCGTGCAAGGACTTTATTGTAGATTTGCTCTTTGCATCTTAATTAATCTTGATTGGTAAACCATATCAATTCAGATATTTTCTCGCAGTATTTCTCTCGTTTTCAAGGTTAAGTATTTAAGATGAAATTATTGTTTGCAGTATAGTTTTTGTAAAAAATAATTAACATTGAATATTAATGAGGGCGATTATTCGATCAATAAGAATAGTCGAAAATATCACAATTTTGGGTAAAGACATTTACTTAATGAGAAGCGGCTGGATTTCACTAGGCTGCTGCGGGGCGGGCTACATTTGGTAGACAATTCCATTAAATAAATTCTTCGCGATATTTTTCTTTACCGCCAAGTCGAGATTTTAATATATTGACGAACTTAAATGTTATTAATAAAACAAAGATTACAATATATAAATTCATATACATATATACCTATGTTTTCTTCAAGTTTTTCAAGTTGCTTATATTCATTTTTTTAAAGATATTAAAAAAAATATTACAAACAAATCGGCCAATTGCTAGAAATAATATCCGAATTTACTATAGCAATACCAAATGTTTTGTTTATTATTAATTCGTTAATTCTTATAATTTATTAAATAAATAAATTATCAATCAATTTGTTCATAGTTTTCTTAAGCGCATTGCACATAATTTGATCAATTAAGTCTGGCCTTGAAATATGTGTATCAATAAACAGCCCTTGAATATATTATATATTATATTTTCTGATTATATAGAAAGGCCACTGGATTTTATTATAAAACGGCGTGTACGTGGTTATTTATTTAAAAAGTAAAATATCATTCTCCAAGTTCACGAAGGGGCATGTCGCAAGCAACGTTTATATTGCATATGTTTAAATTTTATATATTTGACAGAACCAAAGACAGATTTAATTATATGTACCGGTGTTGGCCCAGTGAACGAAATTCGCCATCAATCCATGAAAAATTGAGAATATGCATTTTTCAATCATTTTTTGTTCTACTCTTAGTTCCAATGTTTTTTTATTGACAACACTAAAGCTCTTTGTCAATAGCTACCAAATAAAAAACCGTATGACAAACAGAGAAGGAAAAGTACTAATCTATTTTTGTCTTTGTCTATTTATATATGTATAACATAATACATATATATGACAAATGATTACAATGGTATGAAATGTTATGTCTGAAACGAAATGTTTGCGGTAAACTAACGCGAATGTAACACATGTTATTACAAACCATCATAAATGCCTGTTACGTAGTTTACTAAAGTTTTATGTAACATACGGCTAAAAATAACACATCTAAGATAATATAAAGTTTTTCGGGAGCGTTGCTATAGCATCAAAAGTTCAAATTATGAGTTTATTATTCGCTTTAGTAAAGAATGCGAAATTGTTATTTATTGGACATATTAGTATTTCCTGTATTATCTATATAAATAAAGTCATTGACATTTCATTGTTACTCAAATATAATTCATTCGTAAATTTAAAAAAAAGAAACTTCATTACCTATTAAAATTTTATTATTAATATCGTAACTAACGATGCGGATGATGATAGTTCGCAATTTTACGCTCATAAATTAATTTTCTTGGATACGCAGTTTTTATGTTTGGAGCCAATAAAGTTAATTAATGGTTAATTTATGCAAGTGACGAATAATATTTTGTCCAAGGTTGGTCGTGGTTGGGCGAAGATGCGTAGATTTACGACCGCGTCCAATGATCCGCGACCGATCGTTGCGTTTACAGACATACCGATAGTTGAATTAAAAGTTTCCGGCAAGTGCGTGATTAATTGCTGCATTTCATAATAGTATAATAATATTAAACTAACCAATATTTTTTATTCATAAATGGCATATTTTAATGTCGTAATAGAAGGTTACCTTTGATGCTTTAAATGATTAATTTGTGGAAACTTGATATCTTGCTATAGCAGTTAATGTTCTGGGGTAAAAGGCTTAACTAGTAGCTTCAATTATTTATAAACCGCTAAGAGTGAAAAAGTTTGGATTTCTTTTAGGCTAGTTTGTACATGAAATTCCATAATAGATTTATGACATTTAAATTAAATATATTGTTAAGGCAAATTTCAAATGTCGTTTAGTAACTTTATTTTGTGTTACATAAGTATATTTATTGTACGATGACGATGATAATGGTGAGGTTTTCACGTTGAATTCTGGCTAGGGTGGTCATTATTTAAGGTAACTAGCCAACTATTTAAATTTGTCTCAAATAAATTTATGCGGAACAAAGACTTCGAACTAACCTAGGACTTCCGAATCTGCGTCCTTATATGCTATTCTTTTAAATAATATTGTACATGTATATAACATGTGATGTATCTTTTTTTTAAAACGTGTAAATTATGGCATTTAACCATAGAAGCAGGTAGAATGGGTAACGTATTAGCGTAATCAAACTTGTTTTTTTTTTTAAACATTATTGTTACAACTTTAGTTGCGTTACAAATGATCATTGTTTATTTATCTTTATCAGATCAAAAATAGACAAAATTTGTTTAATACTTTTGTATTTTAAGTTTTTGAATCTGAAACTCGGATTCAATTCGTATAATTCGATTAATGTTTGCTACAAAGTTAAAAACACAAAGGATTCATTAGAATAAGTTTTTAAGTAAGATTATTCTAAAGTTGTTTGAGAAAGAATATTATTTAATTTACTGTGCAGTCTAGTGTGACCTGACCTGACCTGTGATAAATTTACTTAGAAAACGCTTGTATAATTTTGTAAATTCATTGAACTCCATTATCTTTATAAATTGAAGCACCAAAAATCACAAACATGAAATACACCTGGTGTTTTAAGTTTGTGATTTTTTATATATGCAAATAAAATTTCGAGATAGATTTATAAAAATGGATATCGTTTTTGTTTCGTGGTTTATGATGATTGAGAATAAATTACTTTCAAATAAATAAAATTTGTATTGTTTTTATAATAATTTTAGACGTCGTAACGTAATCGCTACTGTTAGCTTAAAGATAAACTTACAAGAGCAGACTAAATAACTTCTGTTTTTAATAACGCTTCCGTCTATAAAAAGCAATCAAGGTTGGTGTAAGTTGCAATATGTGGATATTAATTGACATATTCGCTAATGATTATTTAATTTCGAAGAAATAAATATTTTTTAGATCTACTTCTAGCTAAACTCATTGCATGAAAACTTTTTATATTTGATTAAAAACTTTTTATTGATATTTATCTAGATGGCTATTAATGAAAAATAAATTGCTATAAATGATACACGTTACAGAATTTAATTTTATGTGCGTATTACGTAATTAATAAAAACAAACAAAAAAGTGAGCGTTGTGTAATTAATAAAAATAAAGGTAATTAATTTGTGAAGTGATTTTACTACAAGATCCCAGAAAGCGTTTAAACTGCGTCTGTTGTTAATTTGTAAAGAAAAGCTAATGTGCCAAAGCTGAGCTTATGGATGATAAAAAGGGCCATAGAGACGATTTATCATTTAGAAGCTAGAAATTCCCATAGATATATCTTTAGAATATTGGCATTATGATAGTTGCATTACAGTATAATTACGCGAACATTCTATAAATGTATATAAATTTAACAAAACAATAATTATAATTATACATAGAAAAGTGACATAGTTCAATTTAACACTAGAAGTAAAAATAAAATAATCATTCCAAGCTTCCGTCCTATAAAGTTAATAAATCGGTTTTAGTGCGAGGTAAGCAAATTTGGCAAAAACCCCGCTCAGTTTCTTTCGGCGTTTTTTCTCATGTATATCCGAATCGGTGGTAGTTTTTACTTTGACTAGCAAAAAGTAAGTGAAATGCTTTTGAGCCAGTGGGACAATAAAACCTTAGTTCCCAAGGTTGTTGGCATATTGGCGATGTAAGGGATCGTTAATATTTATTCTGTGTTGATATCCGTGGACAGTAGTGACCATTCATCATCACGCTGGCCATATCTATTTTATAATATATAAAAAAAATGATTTTGCTGTCGGGTATAATCTAGCTACTAGGTCGACGAGATAGTTAGTAATAGAAAGTGTTTCTTTGATCTGGTATATGTATCTGCAACTCGTACACTAAAAGGAATGATAAAAAATCAAATACAAGAAGTGATAAAAATACTCTTAGTATGTAATTCGATTTTCGATCAATAATATATTGTTCATAAGTATGAAGTTATAGGTTAAATATTTTCATTTCGACCTTTTAAGTATTGTTGCGTGGGGCTATTCTGACCTTGACCTATCGTTATTGTCCCTAAGCCAAATTTTCGTAGACGCGTAACCGTAGTATTCTTTGCTACATTTATTCTAATCCAGCGCCCAGAAACAGTGATATTATAAAAAAAATATAAACTAAACTTCACACACAACTCCGCGCAGGGAGAAAAAATAAAATAATTTTTAATTTTCTCTCTTACTCTATTATATCTTGTTCTCTATTATATCTATCTCTTACTCTATTATAAGTCGAGCTTAAAAAGTTCCATACACAAAAACACTATTGTCAGTTAACTGTTAATGATTAACGTTGCAATTGCCGTTTTTAAATCTTTGCTCTTGCTATTTGTTATAAGCATATCCATTACACAAGAATGTTAATATTTCTTCATTTATTTAATTTGAAAAATTTCATTTCGTTACTTTTTTTTTTGCTGTAACTACACATTCGTACTTAATTCACGAGTGAAATGTTCAAAATCAACTTACGATGATACGTTACTTCGACTTTACTAGTCATAAAGGGCTATGTGCAAGCTTGCCTGTGTAGGTACCATCCAATCATCAGATATTCTACCGGGAAAACAGCAGTACTTGGTATTGTTGTGTTCCGGTTTGAAGGGTGAGTGAGCCAGTGTAATTACAGATACAAGGGACATAAAATCTTAGTTCCCAAGGTCGGTGGCGCATTGGCGATGTAAGCGATGGTTAACATTACTTACAATGCCAATGTCTATGGGCGTTGGTGACCACTTACCATCAGGTGGCCCATATGCTCGTCCGCCTACCTATTCTATAAAAATAATACGTGTGTCGTTGAAATGTTATTTATTTTGGCCAATGTCGTATAATACCGTCTGTCATTTTGTGAAACGTGTTTTGTGGTTAGTTTCGAATTTGTTCTTACATAATAGTTCTACAAGACTGTGAGAGGACAGATCGGTGCTTATTTTAGTAGAAAAATCGCGTTAACCTTAATGTTTAAGTATCACGTTACTTAAACGTTTAGGTAACGCGATTTTTTGCCGTCTTCAACTCTCTGTATGTTTTTTTGTTCTCAGATAAAATCTATAAATCGTGTATATTTTTTTCATAACAAAATTAACGCCTGGTTGAAAAAACATACTACAAAATATGTAACATTATAATAATAAAATGACTATATTAAAAGATTTGTAAATTTCAGTATGAATATAAAACGTTCTAATAATATTGGGATTAATTTTTGTTTGTTTCTTTAGAAGATGAAATCATTATAATTCTCAGTATCTTTTACAACCTTTTAAATTTTTAGAAGTTGTATACAATTCCATATTAGGAAATATTTAAAATAACCCCATTAACTAATAAACGCACCAAGCTATATTTTTGGCTTACAATATAATACACAATTTCTTTTAAAACAATTTAAATACAGTAATTTTTATCATAGGAATACGTTAATTTTTTCATGTAATTTACTTTGATGTCAATCTTGACATTCTAGAAGTTACCTTCGATACAGTTCTTCGCAATAAAGGATGGAATTAGCAACGGACAGACCCCTGTTCTTCCGGGATCTCCACCATAAATATAACAGAGAACAACTATTTGTAATACAACTAATAACTATTATGTTTCTCACAAGAAAGAAGCTTCCACGATTTGAGTTTTTAATATTAAAAATATGCACACGAAACGTGTAAATCCGGCAAACGGAGTGAGAAAAAAACCCTTGCTTTTTAGCTTGTACATGTACTTACATTTAAAAAAATATTGTTTCTCTTGACAACGACATTAAATATTTGAATAACACTTACACAATTTCATTGCTCTTGGAATATTACGTTAAACATTTCACTATTTATAAGTTAGTAAAAGATCTTTGCTGATATTTAAAAGTAACACAAATGGAATGTTATTTTTTTTAATTTATTACTACACAAATAGTTCATTATATCAAATTTTATTCAAGTAAACTCTCATGAGCACATTTTGTAAATAGACATCTAACAACTTCATTGACTTATGTAATATAACGAGTTTGAGATTATATTTTTATTCTATTTTCATTTTCTTGCTTTGTTATCCAATCTCGAGCTAAATTAAAAATTTTGTCCCTTACTCACCAAGAAGTTAGTTAAAATTCAATTTATAATTCCACCTTTATCTGAAGCGAGCTAAAAAAACATGATAATATATAATTTATTAAAAAATAATTTTTAATTAATAACATAATTAATTGACATCCTGCACTAAAATAATGAATAGTAATGCTAAGATTTCTACATTTGTTTATTAAAATTTTGTAACAAATATGATCATACTAATGTTATAAAGAGCTAAGTTATGTTTTTTTCACAAATGTCCGCAAAACCTTCAAACGCGATTGATATGGGACAAAATCATGATAGATTATAGTTTTATGTAGCTTGTTAGGGCAACTTAGTTGAATAGAATTGACAGTTCGGGTGCTTTCTAAGCGAACGCTAAAATATAATTTCAATAATATAATTGTATATTATACATGCGTATTGAAAGTGAAAACTCAACAGCCTGTTAAGATAGGTACCATCCTCTCATCACATATTCTACTGCCAAATAGCAATACTTAATATATAGTAGTTTAGTAGATGTGTTCCGGTTTGAAGGGTGAGTGAATCAGCGTAACTACAGGCACAAGAGATCTCATATTTTAGTTCCCAAAATTGGTGAGGCATTGTTGATGTGCGGAATAGTACTTTAGTATATTTATGATGCTGTAATCTACTTTAAATAAAATATAAATAATAAAGTTATTATTTTCAGGTACATGTTAAGAAAATCATAATTTGGTCTCGTGATCATATCCATGTCGACTATAACAGGACACTTATGGTACGTATAAAAGATTTTATGGTGAGACAATTTTCTTCTTGACCCACATTACTATTTTTGACTAATATAATTTGTCTGTCTACGCTATTTTGAATAAAATCATGACACAACGCCATATTAGTGCCATCTACAAATGGTGAACGTGAATAAGAGGTGTCAACGAGTAACTAGCGGTTACTAATTGCATTGTTCTCGTTCGTGTATTAGATGCGATAATAGATATAAAAGCCGAGGCTAACTTTATTTGTCCTTAATATATATATTTTCAGTTAGGAAATTTAAAGTATTTATTCATTTTTTACAACTATCATCACAGGAAAATCCGGATGCGGTAGTCTTATAATAATTATCAAGAACAAGATTTAAAATGTATTTTTTTAAATACATTGACAGAGCAATGATATCTGTTTTTTTTGGCAACAATTTTGTATATCTATCTATATTTAAAGTATTTTTTTTTTCATACACAAAATTGTAAAATTATTTTTGGGCTCAAAAATGGATTGTTTTTCACATGACTTCATGACTTTTTGTCAAAAATTGTAATTATTAATAATTTTAAAAACATTTTTTACTTCTCAAATGATTGTGTAAGTGTTACATGCTATTGTTTTTAATACATAAAGTATTTTTAAACAAACATATAAAATCATAAATAAGATAAATAAATTCATTTTGTCATTGTACGATAAACATTCTCAACACGCTAATTAATTTCACAACGAAAGTAGACGTCGGAGAATGGTGTGATAAAATACTTACAATCACATAAACAGCTTTATTTGAGTAAAATGCATGAAATAAATGGTGAATAATAATTATTTATTGATATAATATAAGTATAACATTTAAAAAAAACTAACGAATTATTTATTTTCAAATGTTGATTACTTTTACGTCAATGACTATTTACTTTAAGCTTTCATCTCAACGTCAAAAACGAAAAAATCAAGGTACATTTTTTAAAACAGTTTTTTAGAAGCCTCAAACAGAGAGAGTTTATATAGATTCTAAAATGTAGATTTAATTAAATTCGATTAATAGCGCTACCCTGATTTGTTTTAAACATTGTGCGGATAAACTTATTAAAGAAATGAAGTTAAAACTTTATTAAGAATTTATCCCTTCTAATTGTCTACTAGAGTTGCACTCGCCGTCTGTAAATTCTAGATAATTGCTTAACAGTAGAACGATCTTATTTAACTTTGCAACTATTATTGAAACTGGATGATGTAAATAATTTCCTCGTTTCTCTTCTATACTGGTTATTTTAGTTGATATTTGTTTAACAGATGTTGAGTCCTGATTCATTAAGCATTATAAGATATGATGTGGATTCATATATTAATACTGTCACTGATCATCGACAAAGAATTATCTCGAGGACATCATGTGAGTATGACCTTGTTTACATGCCCTATTTAAATTTGATATCCTATTGTTGTTTCTAATCTAAGCTATGTACAAAAGTTAATAAAATTTTAAAAGAACCATTGTTGATATTGCAAGTGGCATTGCATTTCCACAAAAATCAAATGGCGTTCTGCCAAATTGAAATATGTGTTGCTTGTTCAATATAAACCATTGCAACCATTGTGTGGTAAATACATGTTTAAAAATCGTTGACCCAGTTAACCAAACGTCATATTGTTAAACGTGTGCTATTATATATCGATTGAATTACATAGGCTAAACGTTACAATACGTTTTCAGATAGAACCTGAATTCCAAATGAATACAAAATTAGAGAGTTCAAACAAAGAATACGTTCTGGAAAATGGTATGTTATATATATATTTTTATTATCCATAATAATATGAATGTAAGAGAAGTTTTCATTTTGCAGCGTTTTAAATTTTAATGCTTCCAATTTTCTCACGAAATAGTCTGTGGGTTAAAAGTGGTTATCTTTTATAGTCTCATTTCACTTGAAGGTTTAAAAAAGTCTTCATATTCTGAATGGGCGCGTTGGAGTGCATGCCTCGGTGGTCACAAAACGAGGCGACGGCACTGCTTACATCGGCACATTTGTGGAGATTCGCTTCGAATACAAGTCGCAAGGTATTCATATAACTTTATTGTTGTAGCAGAAATACATATTTAACGTTAATATAATATATTAACGTATAAATATACGTTATTTTTTACTGTAACAGATATATTCGATGTCTAACGTGTTATTGTTAATTTAATGTACTTTATATATTAATAATAAAATAAGAGCCTGTAAAACTCCCACTACTGGCTAATGCTAGCTGAAACTCGAAATCTTCGGTTAAGTAAAGTTTTAGTCAATGAGCATCACTGCTCGTCTTAATAAGGAATCTAGTATTGTTTGTAAATAAAAGTATTATTGTAGATTAATGTGTTCAAATTAGTATGATTATTGTTTACAGTTGCGGTATCTTACGTCGGACGCACGAGCCAAGCGAAATGCAAGGAAACGACAAACAACATATACTAATGGTAAACGTAATTATATATCCCAATTAAATACTACTATTATTGATTGTCTTACGAACCAACATAAATAAAACTATTTGCATAGTAGGTATTATAAATCGAATTTAGGTTAGGAGATAATACTACATTTTGTAGTTTACATGAAGTATTATTTATAAAATAATCTCATAAAGACCTTACATTGAAAAGAGGATCAAAAAGGATTTATTAAAATGAATATCAATTATCTTTTTAATGGACAATTTTGGCCGATATCTCTGAGTATAATTAAAAGTTCGTCATGCGAATATTTTTAAAAAGGAAACAAAATCAAATGTTCCTTAATTTACGAACTAGCAAAACCCGCGGCGTCGCCGGTTATACGTTTGTAGCGAAAATCATTTAAAATTTGCCATTTTAAAATATTAATATATAAATATTTATCATAATTTAAATATTTATTTAAATTATTAGGTAGTAGCGGTTGTCTAAAATGAAAATGTTTCTTTGGATTTTGGTAACTATTTTCACTTGAAAAGAGGTAGTTATTTTAAATATGACAGACAGACACTTCAATTTCATTTATTTGTATATGTTTTTGTTATCAGTTAGTTACAAATTAAGTTGTATTTAATGTTTCAATATAATCACTTACATAATGTTTTGTAAAATAGTACGTATTCAAATTCATGTTTTTTTAAAATTAGATATGATTAGAAGTAAAAAAAAGTTAGAAGTAAAGCAAAGTAAGTGACATAAAAATATTCCACAACTGAGCTTAGGCCTTCTCTTCTTATGAAAAGGGTTTAAGCTTTTTTCGTCCGGCTCCGATTGGTGGTTAAAAATAGAAAGATTTATTTTAAATATCAAAACCGTTAAACCTTTTAATAATGCATGGATTTTGAGTGATAGTAAATATTTGAGATAAGCGTAACTATTTATTTTTATGTGTTTAACAATGATCTATAAATACTAAAGTAGATGTAAAGTAGTTCAACAACAAAGTATTGTTCTTAAATTTTTTGCAATTTCATTAATTGCTTCAATATAACGTGAATTTCGCTAATTCGAAAGATAGTTTCGCAATTCGAAATCGAAGTAATTATGGTAGCGTACATTAGTTTCAGCGTACATCAGATAGCGTACATCAGATTCTACCCAAAGGTGTAGAATCATTGGTTCCGCTAATTTAAATTATTGTAATTTTAATACTTGACAATGTATTTCATTTGATAATAAACTAATGAGATTCTTAACGGTTCTATTCAATATAAATTCCAAAACGACTACTTTACATTCCATTTAATCCTGTAAGATGGCGACAGAACCTACTAGAATAAAGTGTACAGATTGTATTTTTAGGTTTGGGTGGAAACAAATATAATATTTAATTAATTATTGTACTTTCCTCATCATCAGACTAGAGTTCTATAATCGCACTAAAATCAAACGTAAGAAACGTTTATAGAATCAGTTCCGAGCGGACTGAATTATCCACATATATACCAAAAATGAAAATCCCAATATGCCTTTAACACTATAGTTAAAATAAGACGATCGTGCGACGTGACGTAACTTGGAACCTCACGAACGGTTTCCAACTTTTAAACTAAAAATAATTTGAAGAGGGATCTCGGATCAGCTAAAATATAGTAGAAAGCCATTTTTAAAAAGCGATAAAACATTTTATTGGTTTCGAAACAGAGAAAGAAAATTCGTAGTGTTTTAAAAAGTATTTGCGAACATTGGTCTGTTGAAGCTTTGATAATGGTAATATAAAATACTATTCTCACGAATGATTATATTTGAGATAGGAAACTTCTACTTATATGCAATTATATTGAATACAGAGAAGTAGCACATTCACTTAATCTCATAGAAGATTACGCTAATACATAATACTAATAATGCTTATACGTAAGTGTTATATAATATTGTTCTAAGTAAGATTATTTATCAAATAATTTATATTGCTTTTATTACACATAGAATGATATATACTCCAATAAAAATTTACACTTCTGGTACTTTGTTAAAAATTAAAAAAAAGTCTTTCAATTAGAAAGGAGAAATGAGTTTACATAACTAAACAAATAATTTATTAAGCAATTGACAATTTTGGATTAACGAATTATTAACTTAAGCATACGGATTTTTGTTGAAAAAATATATAATTTTAATATTTTGTCTTTGTATGTGCTTGTATTTATTTTTTAATTATATTCATCAAAAATAATATTCTTCACACTACGCCTGTAGACTTCGACAATTTGCTGTCTACTTAATGTCCTAATGTACTTATCTTAATTACGAATAACTTTTATTTTTTCAAGCCGAGATGGCCCAGTGGTAAGACCGCGTGAATCTTAATCGATGATCGTGGGTTCAAACCCGGGCAAGCACCACTAAATTGTCATGTGCTTAATTTGTGATTATAATTCATCTCGTGCTTTACGGTGAAGGAAAACATCGTGAGGAAACCTGCATGTGTTTAATTTCACTGAAATTCTGCCACATGTGTATTCCACCAACCCGCATTGGAGCAGCGTGGTGGAATAAGCTCCAAAGCCTTCACCTCAAAAAGAGGAGAGGAGGCCTTTAGCCCAGCAGTGGGACATTCACAGGCTGTTACGGTTTATTTTTGTCTTATATTATATCATTTCAATAAATTTTGTAGATTTACATAATAGTTTTGCTTAGAAGATATAGCAAAATTGCTAATCTATTACTTGATTTTGCAGTGTGTTCAAACATTAAGTTTGCAGTAAATGATTCAAGTTCAAATTATTTATTAGCAAATGATTACATTACTATTAAGATATGACAAAGACTTTTCTTAGTAGTATGTTATATCTTAACTTTGAAAGTACATACTCTTTATTGTAAACTATAAACCTGACATATTGAATATACAAGAAACATATACAAGAGGTCTCATCGCTAAGACAGCGATCTCTTTCAGGGAACAAAACGACCCGAGTTTTATTTTACAAAGAAATTCGTTATTTACTTCTTCTATTAACATTTTATTGGAACCTCTTTTAAACTTTTATAGCCCAAATTACGGCAGCTGGATGCAAAAGACGTTCAGAGAAAGTTTCTAGGATTCTCTCCCTGGAGCACTTGGACTCGATGTTCCAGAAAATGTACTACGATTAGGCGAAGGTATTATTTTCGTTATTTATGTTAAGAGCTCGTTACTTAACTTCACTTCGTTGCACAGTTATTAAAATTATTGCAAACTCGTCGACTAACGTCGTAAGTCCAAGAAAGCTAACACCAAAAGTGAGACCACTAAAGTAAAATTTCTCTATAATATATTAATATAATTCAAATTAAAAATACAATTTTCTAATTAGAAATGCTACTTATAATGTTATGTCTCAGTATATAATCTTAACAGTTTGTAATCCACATATCAACTTCTGTTTATGTTTGTGTGTTTAAATAAACAATATAAAATAAAATAAATAAAATAATTATTTTTTACTAAATGATATTACAAGTTTTAGTCTGGTCTTTCTTATTCCAGTATTGAATAAACTGTGCACCGTAAGAAAAAAATAAATCTTTAGTTAAAATTTTCTAATATTTTTATTCAAATTTTTTTAAGCAACAATTTTGAAAATTGACTTTATCTTGAATAATATTGTCGGTTTTGTAAAAAATATAATTTTGTTAATTTTTGTAACAAAACTGATATTCAGTTTTGTTACAAAAAAGTGATAAACAATCTTCCTATTTTACTTTGTAATAGTATATATTTCTTGGACTTAGGGAGAAATTCAAAAAAGTGCATAAAATTGATAAATATAAGCTATTTTGATAACGAATATGCGAAGTTTTAATACGATTGGTTTGCGCAACACCGGAATTGTTAATACATTTAAGTTCAACAATTTTCAAACATTACATTGTTCCAAAACGTTGAAACTGCAGTTAGCACATTGTAATTGCATTTCGTAGGCATTGTTTGAAGCCAGCTGTATGCGGACGAAAAGTAATTAGACAGTCTGCGTATTGCTACTTGGAGGATAGCTTTTGCTATCAATGGATTCGTGGCAGAATGCAGCGACGAAAGGACCCAGGTGAAATTGTACATAGGTATCCAGCTAACAACATTTATCTATTAACCCATAACGCTTATATCCGGTTACTATATAAGAAACGATTCGCTTAGCTGTTGAGTCGTTTGGATTTTTTATGTAAAAATAGGAACCATCTTATTAGCTAGTTCTTAACACAAAAACGGTAAGTTAAATATAATAACCGGGTATAAATCGTATATAATGGCGCAGCTCTGTTGTTTTTCTATAAATTATTCAAAAAATAAAACTCATATCATATTTGCAATGAGCTTGATTAACAAATAATTTATTAACATCATATTGTATTTTAGAGTCGCACATTATTGTTTCGTATAAAATTTTCCGATGATAATAAATAAATGATATGATAGCATTAATCAGTGAAATATGACTTTAAAATACGAGACATTTTTAAAATGTAAATTTCATTCCATCTGTGGAATGATGTCATTTGGCAGGCGCTGCTTCCGGTTATTGGCCTAACGAACGATGCCAAATTAAGCTGCTTATTAATTACGCTGGAACTGAAAAATTAATCTACCTTTAAATTACAAAAAAAAATTTAAATTGTATCGGTTCCATTGAATATGAAGTAACAATTTATTGTTGTTATATTCGAAAAAGGGAAAACCCTTTTTGTTTTAATTTAAGAATAACTTAAATTTTAAAACAAAAACAAACAACCTTATTTTCATAAATGTAATATTAGCAGATATACATCTAACTACGTGTATCATTTAGTCGTACTACGTTTGATTACTTTCTTAAATGGAAGTTTAGTTACAGTTTATAAAAGAAGAACGTGTTTAATATACTTTATTTCAATATACGTACGGCATTTTATAATATACAATTATAAATTGTAAGAACAGTTTTTTAATATTTATTTGCTTAATAATTATATAATATTTCATATTAGTCTATTCGTAGAATACAAATAATTATTTTCTTTTGTCTTTCCGACGTATACAACATTATGATAATATATTATATTATTACAGGAAACAGTGTCGTTGAGACTATGCCAGAACCAGTGCCAGCTATACATCCAGAAGACTCTAGAGCGCTACCCCAGAAACTACCACCTTGCGGTAAACTAGGAAGGTACCGCGGCTCTTCGTACGGCCGACTTCGGGCTAAAATGAAAGAAATGGTCCGCATTATAGGTGGTAGGGCTGCACCACCAGGAAAATGGATTTGGCAAGTTGCTGTCCTAAATCGATATAAGGTTAGTTATTTTATATTAAAATATACACTTAGAGCTTAAATGGCCTAGTGTTTATAACACGTGATTCTTAGCTGATGATTATGTGTACTGCGTATTTTATGTCATGTAATTTCAAATTAAAATATAATGCTTAATCTATTATGCCAAAGTAAAAATGTATAAAAATACATTAAATAAAATAAATTTATTTTTGATTTAATATTAAAATTACTACGAATTCTAATTATGAACACATTGTCTTTTAATCAAAAGAAAATATTAATAAAAGGCAAAACGTAACAATCATAATTTTATGAAACTGGGCCTAAGAATTTCACTTACCTACAAAGTTTCTTCATTAATATCGAGGCAATTTTGCGACCCTCCTAAAATAATTAATGTTCCGCGGTGTTTAATCACATTTGCTTTACATATACTAATAAAACATTGACCTGATTATAATCTGGTTTTAAGCTAAAATTATATATTATTTTTAATTACTTTTTTTATTGTTGTTGTAGGAAGCTTTTTGCGGTGGAACACTAGTAGCATTACGGTGGGTGGTAACAGCGGCTCATTGTGTAAGGAAACGACTTTATGTTCGTCTGGGGGAGCATGATTTGCTCGTGCGCAGCCACGGTGAGATCGAGATGCGGGTTACTGAGGCTGTCGTACATCCCCACTACGACCCGGACACCGTTGTTAACGATGTCGCACTACTCAGGTAACTATTATTAAATTTCTTAACTTTGAAATTGATAATGTTATATGGACGATAATATAATACCTATTTCTTCTAAGCGCTGCTCTTTTTATCGTTATGAAATAAAATGGGTTTGAATTATCATATAAGAAATGGATTTATATGCATTTTTTAAAATGTTGTACTCAAGTCGAATTGTATATAGATATTTAATCTAATACAATTTCAAACAAGTTCTCAACATGTATATTATTTATTACAAGTTCTTTAAAAAATATATGAATTAAGAAATCAACATTGGCAAGCCAAAACTTATGAAGCTAAAGGTATCACAATAAGTACGTTAATTTTATGACTTTTTTATATATATTTGCCAGGAAGGCAAATTCAAAAACGATAAATTTTCCCCGGTTTTCAAACGTTTTTCATCGATGCTCCGCTGCTATTGATCGAAGCGTGATGTTACATAGCCTACAGCTTTCCTCGAGATAGACATTTCATGATTATTACTTAAAAATCATAGACTTATATACAACCATTTATCATTTTATCTATATTTATGCGCGAGCGAAGCCGCGGGCAATAACTTGTTAAACATATAGTATCGAAAAACAAAAGAAATGTGTATTACACACATTTTTTTTATAATTTTGTTAAATCCGTAATATGTACATTTTTTTAATAAGCTAATATCCTAACCGAACAAAATATATTACAAACCAATACAGACAGAGATTTATCCGGTCCCTGTTACCAGGGAGCGCCGACATACGTGCGTTCACTGCAAATAACTCAATACTACAACAATTCAAACAAAAATTCGAACAATCATTGTTTTGGGTTCTACTGCGTTGATAAAGGCCTCCGATAATAGTTTTACTCATATATCTTCCATGTACAGACAGCGATCAGTTACATTTTTATTATATGTATAGAATAGATTCAAAACCCGTAAAAATAACAGGCCTTTGTGACGACCGTTCAAAGACATCATATTGAAGTTGTGTAAATTAAGATTATATTTTATTATATTTTAGTGGAATACTAAAATTTGTGATATGAGGGGAAATATATTTTTTTCTTCGGAGTACTCTTAATTCAACGTTTGTCTGATAAGATAACATTGTACCTATATTATAATTTCATATATTATATATGGTAATAAAACCGAATTTCACATGGATGATGTCGCGGACTCTTGCTTGTACTCAAATAAATTAATTTTAGGACCATTAGTCTAGAGATATTATACGATATTTGAAAAATTTACAAGGAAAAAGACGTAAAGCACCAAGGAGCACGGTCAGATGTATTAGAATTGTGTGTGAAAGATCGGGTGGCGAGATCGCATCGCAAGACATTGATTGTATTAAAACATTTTAACCAGAGATAAAACTTACACAATTTTATAAAAATCAAAAAAAAATCTTCTCGGTCGTTCACTACTTTGCTGAAGGTCGTGTCCACTCTGATCTAGGGTCTGGGTCATGATCTCTGTGAGTTTTCTCCAGTCCTTCCTGTCCTCAGCAGCAACACAAAAAATACAGACCACCAAAATATTAAAAAAATATACAACATATATTTTGTGTGTTATTGTATAAATGATCTACTTGTAGTTGTATAGAACTTAAGTCAAGGTAAATGGAAGACTAAAACAACACTATAAGTGCTTATCATTTTTAAAGATAATAAATCCATAACTTTTTATATCTTTATTATTTTTTATTGTTATTTTTATATTAATGACGTTCCGATATTAAACTAGTGCAACGAATTTTTCGATATTTAAGCCGATTATTCTTAATTAAAAGAGCATTTTTATTTTATGTTTTTTTTTTATTACTATCTGAAAAGCAGTTATTTTGCTTCACTATGCAAACTATGAAAGTATACAAAAGATCTTTTCTAAGAGCAAACATTTAAAAAAGATTTAATCTAGATTGAATATCAAAAACCACCACTATCTTTTTAGAAGTTACTGGATTTTACTGTAACGTTAATTAAATAAAAGTTGCGCAGCTTCTAACGTCTATTGAAAACCGTGGTCAAAAGATGTGAATAGAATCTCTTCACCACCAATACTTAAAAAAATACTCTGTTTTTATTTATTTATCACAGCCAAAAGATTTAGGGCAGCCAAATCGCATACCAAGTCAGAAACTTCGTTAAGACTAATGTTACACAAGTCTATTTGTAGGTGCGGGGCAATCAGATTTATTGAGCAGAGTCAAAGCTCGCAAATGTTATGTTCCTCTAATTTTCTAATTCATAGATTTAGTTTTTTAAATTTGTATTGGCAACCATTTTTCAATTTTATCTGCTTTCCTCGTGAATGGGTTTATTGGTTGCATTGTTTATTCACTGTCATTGAGGCTCAAATGCGGCATTTTTATTTACAGAATTTATGAGTAAAATGTATAAAATAATGGTTAATTTCGTTATATCTAACAGTGTGAGTGATTGAAAATGTTTATTTAAAGCATATAAATTACGCATTGTTGTAACCTTTCAGTTAGAGATTAATCTGATCTTTTGTTTTATGAAGGTTTGTAGACATTACTTATTCGAAATTTGAAAAAGTACTATAGGATTTGGTTATTAATCTGAAACCGAAATATTAATTACCTGAGGACAAAAATATACAAAAAATAGTTTCTCAAGCTACTATTTGACTTGGTTTGTGATCTTTCGATTAGATATTATTATTTTTTAATAGGAAGGCACATATACCGCCTGATAATAAGCGGTCACCACCACTGACCTTAATTATTTCAATTAGTCTATGTTATAGTCACAGCCTGTGAATGTCCCACTGCTGGGTGAAGGCCTCCTCTCCCTTCTTGAGGAGAAGGTTTGGAGCTTATTCCACCACGCTGCTCCAATGCGGGTTGGTGGAATACACATGTGGCAGAATTTCAGTGAAATTCGACACATGCAGGTTTCCTGACGATGTTTTCATTCACCGTCAAGCGCGAGATGAATTATAATAACAAATTTAGCACATGAAAATGCAGTGGTGCTTGCACGGGTTTGAACCCACGATCATCGGTTAAGATTCACGCGTTCTTACCACTGGGCCATCTCGGCTTTTAGTCTATGTTATATTACTTGTATATTAATTATAGATTGCCTGAGCCAGCCAGACCTGACTTAGGACATGGAATAGCTTGCTTACCTAAGCCGCATCAGATATTACCGCCACATTCGACTTGCATAATCTTAGGGTGGGGGAAGAAACGCCCAACTGACGTACACGGTACGAGAATTCTTCATGAAGCTCAGGTATTTATTTTTATTTTTCATAGAATTTTTAAATGTATCAGAATAAGCAAGTAATTATAAAAATAACTATTTATTAAAGTAATTGCATTTTATATTATGGCTATAGTAGTATTATAAAATTTTTTGATAAGATTTGAAGTGAATTTCCTAAATTAATATATATTACTTTGTCTAGAAATTTAATTGTTCTTCCATTTTTAATCCTTAGTATTTTTATTCTTAATATTATCTGGCTTAACACAAACATAAACTCAATTTATTTTTATCAGTTATTATTATTAGTCAAAAGGGGCTCAAAATGAGCTTACACAATAAAATATTTTGATCAAATTTTAATCAAATTAGACAAGATAACCTGGTTAATGCTCTAAGGAGTGGAATGTCTATCTGCCAGTCTGATTTCAGACTACAGATGATGATGACATAAAGTACCCTGTAGCACACAGATATATATAATTAAAATGTTTCTTTAAATAATTAGGATTTCTTGTGCAGGTATCCACAATACAGCAGGGGGTTTGTCGTCGCTCTTACTGGCAATATGCCATAACCGACAATATGGTGTGCGCAGGGCGAGGTCACCGGGACTCTTGCGCTGGGGACTCCGGCGGTCCTCTTCTATGCCGGGATCGGAATATGCGATACTTTTTACAGGTAAAATTTTATATACGCAAGCGTTTAACCATGAAATCAATGTTTTATTAAGTACAACCCAAAGGCAGGTGTCAAATTGCGGGGCAATTGCCCTCCGAGATTGAGGTGGGGAAGAGTCTCCTATAGTTGAATACATTTGCAACAGAATTTTACCCAAGAGGTACATGTTTTCTGGCGACGGTTTTCTTCACCGCCAAGCACGACATTAATTTAGCTCGTGAAAACCTGGCGCTGCTCACTCAACTACATGTCAGTTAATTAGATTTACGTGTACTGCGCTATCTCGGCTTTTAAATAAGTGTACGATATGCAATAAAGCAACTCATTTTGCGAATTACATTAAATTATAAATAATGAGCAACAATTATTATCTTTAATAATAATTCCCTTGAATTGTTTGTTAATAATAATATCATTTATATTATATAAAGACTATGCGAAGGGAACTGTAGTCGAAACCATGTTATATTTCCAATTTTGTGACAATTTCGTCATAAGATATATTAAATTTAAACTTTCGTCTAAGAATTTTTAGACTTAGAAAATCGTAACAATAATAAAAGTGTAATAGAAATTTAACGAATCATGTTATTTCGCTTTCAGTTCGAGCTTAAAATTGCAGGTCATTTGTATTCTTCCGAAGTCACTTTTCTTGGCACAGATTTTAGATTTCGAAAGTTAGTTGTCGAGGTTATAATAAACCTTATTTTTCTCTCTTTCATTGTACATTTTTATTCAAAACATTGACTTAACGTTATTAGTTATTTAGTTATAAATGTTACACCGCCTTACTTATAAACGTTGCGTAGCGGCTGCTTAATTCATTTTTGATTTTACATTCGACAGAAGACACAGCATTGTTCAACTAATCACTCTAAACAACGCTTATAAGGCAATGAGTGTTTAGTTAAATACTGATTTTTGTGTCTCTTATCATTGACATGACATTCGAAAAAAAAAGCCAAACCATTGTTTAAGCATTAATATCATTAGCAAAAGTTTTAATACATAGATGATTACTGTTACAAAAGATGATTTTTTTTCAGGGAATTACGAGTTTTGGTGACGGTTGCGGTAAACGAGGCAAATACGGAATTTATACAAGGACATCCGGTTACGTGTCATGGATTCGCGACGTCATGAATAATCATTACTTCGACGACTGATAATACAGATAATCAAAGTGACATTTGAGATTAATTTGTATCTCGCAGACCATTTTTTCATGTCGAAGATACAACACTTCAGAGAAAATAATCTTTTATGAGCATAGTAGATGTACTTATCGATCTATATTACTGGCTGTGCTTTTATTTACATAGCTATTATATACGTTCGTTATGAAATCCATTTGATTTCCGTGAATTATATTTCAATGGTTATTTGCTTTAACTTCGAATCATCCTAATCGGCTGTTATTGTTCTTATATGTGGGGGGGTCTATAATTTTACGAATCGATAATATATATCAGCAGCGCTATTATGAAGAACTCACTTCATTATCCGCGAAATGATAACAACCGACTTATGGAGATAATATTCTTATGCTTGTTTTCTTGAAATGTTATAATTATTATGGTCAATGTCGCATATCACCGTCTGACATCTCACGACCGATATCTGCGGCGAGTTTCGAGTTTGCTCTTACAGAATAGCCCTACAGTAGCCGATCGTTCTTGAATTACGAGTAACAAGCCTTGGAAATCGTTTCTATATA
Source organism: Nymphalis urticae (assembly GCA_905147175.2). Classification (NCBI taxonomy): domain Eukaryota; kingdom Metazoa; phylum Arthropoda; class Insecta; order Lepidoptera; family Nymphalidae; genus Nymphalis; species Nymphalis urticae. The sequence continues at coordinate 6,790,750 of LR989987.1, read as the reverse complement.
TTGAATACGTAACGATTTTTTATAGGGACGCTTTGAATTATAGTTTGTATATAATTTTACTATAAATAAAACTATCGAAACCGAACTCATTTCATATATAGTAACCGAACATTAAGTATTAAGGTTGAATGAATACTAAAATTTACTTAGGATTCAAACCAGTCTAATATTGAAAATCAAATAAAATATACAATTAGAATTGTGAATGTATAAATTTACTTTTCAAGATCAAAATATTTTCATTTGTTCCTTGTTTTAATTCGAGAAAAGTCAAATGTACCAAAATACCAAATTGCACATTCTGATATCGTGAATATAACCAGTGTTCCGTTCTGTTAAGATAATTGAGTAAAAGATAAAAAATACCGCTATATAAAAATATATAATTCGTGTTCATTTTGCCATTCCGCTCGAATAGCTTGACGTTACAAATTCTATTACGGCTTAGTACTGCAAACTATTGATAGACTGTTCTATGAAATCAGAGACCTAATCTCTTACTCACACGATTTATTCTCGCTTCTCGTAGCCAATATCGTATACAATAAATTAATTTAATGAAGAAACGTATGTAGCCGTGATTCAAGTTTGTCCAGCGTTAATGTTATAATAAAGGAAATTTAGTGTAAATCTGTTCCATTTCGTTAAATTAAAAGACTAAACGGGTGCACTTAAAATGGAGAAAGGAATACTGATGTTACTTTTCGTTAATTTGCTAAATTAACTTGTTTGTGACATTACTGTGAAGTACCAATTTATATTTGATTTTTTAATAAAAAAAAATGTATAAATGTATTTAGGCGATCAATATGTTCCCTTAATTTTACTAAGCGAAACATAAATTTTAATTTAAGAACACTGATTTTATATTCGATATAAGCTTCGATTTAAAAAAACTTAAAATATAATATTTTTGTATTCAATATTTATTGTGTTTTTCAAATATTGTTATTTAGTATGTATATACATGTGAATAAAGCCTCTCTATGTTATAATGTTTTTAATAAAATTCCTAATATACGCTATATTTTAAATAATTTATTTTCAAAGAAGCACTTCACTTGTTTTATAAGAAACACAAAAGTTTTCCCATTTTAATCCTTATTTGAATACCATATAATAAAGTAAAATTACATCCAAAAAATTGCCAATTTTATAACAATTTGCAATTAAAATCTAAATATTTGTGCAAAAACATTTTATATTTCTGCATCTAAAGGGTCTAGTTCATCTGTTTCCTGCGCTACATCGAGTAGCCATGGGATTAAGCGCCAAATGCTAGTATACTGCGCCGACTGGAGGCCCCAGGGACGCCGCTCTTCCTGAAAAAATAATAATAACTGGAAATTTCTAATTGATATATGAAAATTTAACAAATTGGCTCTCGCATTATTTATTATTATACTCGTAATATTTCTCGATCACTACAAATTCATTAATATAAATATCTCCTATTAAAAAGATACATTCGTAGCAGAAATTAAATTTTGAATTTACACTAAGTCAAATAGTAATTTTTTGGTAATTAATGGGTTCGATTTTTGGATATCTATATTTTGACAATTATTTTCATTATGATAAAGTTTAATTTTGTTTATTTTAGAAATATGTACATCCGAGTATTAATGTATATGTATGTTTGTGAATATGAATTAGCATTGCATATCTAGTGATAACATAATATTATCTACTAAGCCGAACGGTTGACCGAACTATTAAATGTCCAAATCAATATCAATATGTTATACTTATATAATTATGCTTTTACTTTTTTTTTAAACTGCAGAAACCCGTCAAAGGTGCAGTTTTTGCTTGTTCGGAAACCTAGCCAATATCATGCCTATATTTATATCTTGTTTTTAAATCATTCGTGATAAGCTTATACGTAAGTAATAACAATGATGAATCATTAATTAAGAAAATCTTAATATTCATTTCTTAAATCAGTTATCACAACTTTAAAGACATATTATGTTCGTATATAGAAAAAATGGCTTTATATAAACATTTTTAAGGCATTTTTCTGAAACTATACCGATAATAATAAAAGACCAGTTGTATGAAAAGTTTTAAAAGCGACAGTTTTATAACTATCACGTGATTCAATAAGATAAATAACATTTCCATAAGAAAGTAAAAATCTCGAAGAAATACACTAATATTAACATAACATAACAACTAATAGTAACATTTTAAATAAATTAAGTTAAACCTGAAAATAAAGCGCAATCAATTTTCCTTCCACCAAAAGTAGACCACCGTGAACAGTATCATTCTCTTCCTTAATATAAGGTGGCAGTGACAGACAGTATACATTTTTAACACTTTCTTCATTAAAGAGCTTCGCTTTACTGAAATGTAGACACAGTATTAATCTACAGTTACGCTTGGAATATATATGGTACTAATTATATTAGCGCACCTGTAGCCCAAGTTTCCAGGACATGAATCAGAGAACACGAGGCTTTGGTACATCATGAGTGGATGTAAAGGTAATTCGGAAGTGCTATATCTTGTATCGTATCTGCAACATACGCAGTACAAAATCAATACAAAAAGATAAGGTAAAATATTGACGCAATTCAGGTTAATTGTTACGGCCATATTCGATTTTCGAAATGTGGTTCAGTCATGATATTTTACTTTTAAAATGCTACGCTATTAATATTTCACAATTCTCATCATATTTTAATGAAATAGCGTTTGTGAGCTCATGTTTATTATAAACTAACTGCTTAATAAATGAAAACATATCGTTGGAATTAAATGATCGCTTCCAGACTGTTTCAATCATTAAATTATTTTATTATTGTACACATAACAATTTCGATAAAACAAAAATTCCGTCGTGTCGTTTTTTTTTTTAGATCTGAGGTATTTCTTTGTTTAATAAAGATTTGGAATTTTAATTGGAATTCTATCTATATCATAATGATTTAACGCAATCGTTTTGCAGATATTTTCAGTAATTATTTATATTTATGAGTAGTGTACGAAAACGTAGCTCAAGATTTCCTTTATAAAGTCACTAGTACTTATTCTGATGTATAAATATGTGTTCCGATGGGAACGTACAAAGGATAAGTACATTTGTAAATCTATTCAAATAGAGTTAAACCTAACCTTTAAGTATTCTTCCAATATAGTTTTAGTATCTTATTATAATATGTGAATTTAATTTATTGGAAAATTAATGTATATAATAATTTTACTTTTTTTATATAGAACAGGAAGTTGGACGAGCTTATGGGCCACCTGATGGTAAGTGATCACCAAACGCCCTTAGACATTGGCAAAAATGTTAACCATCGCTTACATCGCCAATGCGCCACCAACCTTGGGACCTAAGATTTTATGTCCCTTGTGCCTGTAATTGCACTAGCTCACTCATCCTTCAAACCGGAACACAACAATACCAAGTACTGCTGTTTTGCGGTAGAATATCTGATGAGTGGGTGGTACCTACTCAGACGAGCTTGCACAAAGCCTTACCACCAGTAAAACCACTACCACACCACCACTACGTAATATTTTTTTTCTATGTAATAAAATGACGGAATAATGAAACTTTTAATGAAATCACTGAATTAGCAGGAGTATTCGAGTTTTATTTTAATTTTTAGTTTAACTTATCTAGCTTCATTAATTTGAAGTGTCATTATCAATTGTATTTTTTTACTGTACTAACTATTATGGTATTATTCTACGATTGTTTTTTATCTATAAATAAATATATTTTATATGTATTAAATTAAATACAATATTTACAGAATATGGTTATCTGCTTATACATATGTATCAAATGACAGATAAAGAACGGTTTTTTTTTGGTTTAGCGTAAGCGTTAAGGCATATTACAGTGTACATTTGTACATTTTATCTCAAAGAAGAGAAGGTTAAAGGCGCCGTAATGTCACAATAAGGACATTGTATTTTAAAGGTTTTTATTGTTAATTTTATTATAAATCGTAGCGTCAGGCTAATAATGGCATGGTGCCCACCATATCGATATTGCATGTACAGTAATTCCTGTTAAAAAACTTTGTGTTAAAAACATTCATTTCTTTAAATCTAGATGGCCTAGATTTTAATTCGAGAAGTAAGTTATTGTCAGCTTATTATGTTCTTGTGTTTATGTTATTATGTTCTTCCAGGCAAAATAGGTCTCTGTTTTTATTACAAATTTTAAGTAAGTATGTAGCAGCCTGAAAATGACGCAATCCTGAACCAAGGCCTCCTCTGCTCTTGGAAAAACGGGTAAGAGCTTATTTAACCACGATTCAATATGAGTAAAAGCATACATGTGTGTCAGATTTTTATCATCAGGAGATGAATTATAAACTTAAACCATCATCATGTGCTTAAGGACATGAAAATTAAGAGGAGCTTGCCCGCGCTTGAACACGTAATTTTCGGTTAAAATTCACGTGGTCATATCACGGGCTTATAATGTCTGATACATGCTAATTATTAACATTTAATTCTTTTCTATGCTTATTATTGATTTGAACTGTCAATATTAAAAAAAATGCGTTTTAAATATTGAAACAAACAGGCTATGTTCAAACCAAGACGAACGTTAAGTTAACTTATTGATAAGTCTATTAATCAAATGTAGAAACCGATCTAATCCCCAGCCGACAGCAGTTGCTAAAGTTCCATCAGGGCCAGCCACAAACTGATGTGACATTAACGATATTGGCTGCCATCCATTGCAGGTGTTTACCATTGAATTTGCAACTTGAATAACGCCTGAAAATATTTATAATTTGTTAAATATGTCTTGCAATACTAGGCAAATTATTCCATATTATTTATAGCAAATTACAATTCAATTAGTATAATAAAAAAAATATTTAAATTAAATGTTTTCTATTTTTTAAAACTTGCAACACTACGCCAATTATTGCATAATATCTCAATATCATATAATTTAATTAAACTTAACATTTAATTAACTTAGATATCGCTTTTATAGATAAAAGCATACCAGTTTTTAAATGAAATTATTACCTATGTTAAAGAGTTTTCGTCGAGTTTTATCGCTTGTTTTGAATCGAGGATGGAGGAGACTTCGTCTGACGTAAGCTATTCGACCGGGGTGTCTCCAATTATTGCTACAGTAGCTTACAAACGCCGATATCCCCTCTGTTCTAAAATCCTTGTGGTGAAGATAAAGACACGTAGCTGAAGATACTAACCAGTGCGAACTAATTGATGCACAATCACAGTGAACCTTTAATTTAATATTTTGTTTAAATTTTACTTTTCATACAATAACATTTTTGTGGGTTCATTACCTCTTACTTTACAAATGTTATTTGAATTTTCTAATATAAATAGCAAAAATCTATATAAAAAATACTTAAAAATTAATTTATTAAGTGAGATACAATTATAAAGACGAAATCAAATTATAACTAAATATTATAAACTAGTTAGTTTTAAGGATTTAATAAAGTAAGTGAAATAAATGTCCCAGATTAAGACTTATTTATTATTAATTTTATTATTAATTTTGATCCCCGAGTTTTGAACCCACAATCATCGGTTAATATTTACTCGTTCTTCCCATTGGGCCACCCCAGCTCTTTAAGGATTTATACTATTTTAAAATAAAAGGGCAAATAGTCTGTGTCTGTGTTCAGAATTGGCAATATTTGCTTTGTAAGGTACCTTTATAAGATATTTGAACAAAAATGTTTGTACATAAAAATCTCATTTCTCTTTTCACTGAATAAAACGCGACGAGCTGAGGCGCACGACATTTGAACTTTATTGAGAGTGTTGGATACTTTTACAGATGATCTATGTAAATTTGTATATGCTCTGTTACTTATTAAATTTCAACGTTTATCTTATGTTTTATTATGTTTTCTATTTTTATTTTTAGTGCGCCTTGTGTTAAAGGGAAATAATATTTAATCTAATATATCTTTTACATGATGGTAGTACTTTAATATCAAGCGAAAAAAACCTTTTATGAATAAATATATATTTATATATATTATACCTCTTATTGAACCTTACCTATGTTTGGGTTAAGTTTTGGAACTGAATTTTAAACTTTAGTTGAATGTTCAAAGTATATTTATATATAAGGCTTGAATGTAAAAATTATAAAAATAAAATTAAAGGTTGTAAAAAGATAAATATACCTGGGCTGGCTCGTACGTATAAACAGCAACAAAAGGAAACTCGGACCAGGAGGCTGATTGACTCAAATATGGAAAACACGTCGCAGTAAGAATTTTGTTCGGATTATTCATTTTAATACTACTAGTGGATTTTGTACTATATTTTTCAATGTATTTTGAATATTCACTTTTTGTATCATTAGGGGTTGGGTATTTTTTTTCGTATCTCATTAAGTAATAACGTCTCTTGCTTGTATAGAAGTCGCTATCGTCTTTATTTAAATTTATATTGGCTTTACTTCGATTAAAGTTACTTTGAAATTCATCGTTTTTTTCTTTTAAAGGCAACGACCTTGGAGGATATGTGTCGCTGTCATATATCTCGAAAAACTTTATGCGATCGTAAGCGGTCGTAGATTCAAATTTTCGTGAATATTTCTCAATTGAAACCGATGGACTTCTATTTCTAGTATTATTTAATCCTCGGGGTAAGATGTATCGGTTTTCTTTTTTATAAATGTCTGTTGACGTTTTATAGGCACGTATTATAGTTTCGTCATTAACTTTTGGACTATTGATAAATAGTGCGTCCTGTCTATACTTTGTACTTTCATCTTGCAGTGATTGAATACTTTTTGTAAAAACATTATTATGTCTAATAAATTTAATTGTATTTGAGGGAACTATATTTGATGATATCATAAAATTTTCAGATGGAGTATTACAAACTGCATCATTTAAACGTACTAAAAATAATGGAGGGCGAAAAAATGCTATTTTATAATTATTAACAGAATTTTGAATTTTTGTCCGATCTGTATTTAAGCTTTCTAAGTTATCGAAATAATGAAATTCTATGTAACTAGGAGTCGATGTTTGTGATTTTTTTTGGAGACGTGTAAACGGAAATGAATCTTTATTTGGAGTTCTTATAAGTAATTTAACATGATGGCGATGATTACTTTTGTTATATACATTTTTTTCTGTTGAGTTCAATTCATTATTTGAAGTTACATTATTTAATTTAAGACGTGTGTTTGTTTTCTTTGATAACATCTTGTCTATTCCATAATGATTTTGTTCATTTCTTTCTACTTGCCATTCACTAGTCGTTTTTATGTGTATTTTATTCGTAGAAATAGTACTATTGGTTTGTTTTCTTTTTTCATGGCTAAAATTTATAACTTCAGCACTATTCACACCTATATTTAATACAAAAATAGCTACCATAATTTTTATAAACACTGTTCCCAACATGTCACTATATAACTTTATCAACGAAAAACATTCTTATAAAACTTTTGATTTTAAAGGAATTCATAAAGTCAACAATACTGCACGTCGCAAGATAAAAATGTTCTACTTATTTTGACGTAAAGTCATTTCATACCCGTAAATAGGTTTATAGGAATAGGTTACATAAATTTTATCTGAAAACGGAAAGTTAAATTTATCATATATATGTGTTGTGAAAAATATCTAAAGCTTTTATCTACACTCTTTGCCTTTATGGTAGTTTGCTATATTTAAAACGAGACTGAATCGATATCATTTGACCGGACATCGATTAATAAAGTTTTCGACTTTTACCATTTCTATTATAAACAGCATACTGTTCATTTAATATATTGTAGCGAGTAAAGTGAAGTGAGGTGTTGGAGGAGGAGGCGCTCGTATAGCGTTGTGAAGTGTGAAGTAGTTAGAGGAGAGAACCAACTCTCTTCGAGTAGATAGGGTTTGCGTGGGGTATAGCATCACAGCTTGACGCAGTGTATCGCATGGGTGCTCTAGAGGCATTCCCTGTCGGCGCTTGTTGGCGGAAACCTCTTGTTGCCGAGTATCATTAATGCGATGCTCGGAAGTGAGGGGTACTGGTCGGAAATGGTCTCCTTCTGCTAAAGTGTGATGTCACAGAAGGAGGCCGCGCAGCGGGAGTGGGAAGAGGACGTCGACCTGCTTCGTTGAAGAAGAAGGAGGAGAAGAAAGAGGCACTATGTGCACCTTTATCCTGCCGCAATAGGCGACACCGGGACTAGGGAGGTTCACAGTACCCGGGGAACCTTCCTAGAGAATGGAGTCCCGCATAGGCGGGCCAGACGTCAGAGCGTTACGGTAGCATGCGCAAGCGATCCCGTGGCGCTTCTCGTTAAGATTTAAAGGGTACCGCTGGTTTTTTTAGGGGGTATTCCGATGTTCGGGGCGCACTCGGTGACTTGAACATCGGCGAGTCACACATACCCAACTACTGTTTTCGTGGGGGAAAAGCGTAATGCGTTCTTGCAGCGATAAAAAAAAAGATTTCACTCTAATAATCCGATAGGACAGCAAATCCGACACGATAAGAAAGAGCTCAGGCGCTGAACCAAATTATATAAAAATCTCGTATCGCAGTGTTTGTGGTCAAACTCCTCCAAAACGGCTTGACCAATTTTTTATGAAATTTGCTATGTATATTTAGGGCCCACCTTTCCTTTTTCTGCCATAGATCCCATCCCCACACACTTACAATAAATTTGTTACTTTTTATTTAAAAACATTCAGTAGTTATAATTTATATGGCAGAATAACGTTTGCCGGGTTAGCTAATATTAATTTAATAATTAATTATGAATGTTGCGTACCCTAGTTACGGTTACGGCGTACCCTAGTAGTGACGTGTTATAATTTTTTTACAATAACAAATAAATATCGACAAATGTCAGTATAATTTTTATGAAAATATAAAGCTCATAGAATGTATCATTTTATGTAAGGCCTTTTATGCGATTTTAATTATATCCCTTGAGACTTAACCTTTTTGTACAATTCATACGTAAAATCCCGCTTAAAATTCGCTTTCACTGTTTGAAATCTACAATTTCAAATTACAAGACCGTAAAAGGTACATTAAACTAATATATCAATAACAAAATATATAATAAACTATTGTTAATAAATCATATTCAATATAAGACTAAGAAAGAAAGTAAATTATGTAGTTATTTAGTCTTACCTTGATCTAACCTACTAACCTTTTTCATATAATATAATTATATTTTTAAATATTAAAAAAAGAAACTTCAGTTTTTCGACAAATAATAAAATAAACTTCACATCAATTGTGTCAAATTATAAGTTTCGTTACCAATTCTAAATTAAAATCAAGTAAGTAATTTATTCAAGCGATAGCATACTTCTATGAAACTAAATTCAAAGTCTTTTGATGTATATAGTTTTTTCTAGCTTTTTTTCTTGCTGGTAGGTACTACTTCCTTGTCATATATTCTACCAGCAGTACTTACTATTGTTGTGTTTTGAATGAAAGGGTGAGCCAGTGTAACTACAGGTACAAGGGACATTACATCATTATTTCCAAGGTTGGTGACGCTTTGGCGATGTGTAGGGCAGTGGGTGACCACTTGCCATCAAGTGAGCCCACTTGTCACCCTGCCTACCTAATACAAAAAAAGTAGTTTTAAAATTCGTTAAAGTCAATTTAAAATTGTATTTGCTTTTATATTTTTTTACTATGCCTTAATTTGCTTCAGCTATAAAAGGAATCAATTTTATTGATCGATATCAAAGTGCTTACGTCGTATGTGGGAATAGAACAATTCTTCGGTCTTTATTTTGTCAGATAAAATACGGACTAATCTAATTACACGAAAATCACGCAATATGATACAAATATGGTTTCCACGCAAACAAACTCACACCAAACGAACCACAAAATGAAACTAGATGAATGTATATGATACACGCACCAAAAATTATGAAACATAAGATAATTTATAACGTCTTTACTCAATAGGTGTCAAGATGAATTCAGTTCCTATTGCATTGAATAAAGCAGCAATGCGAAAGTACGAAGACCTCGAAATACCTTGTGAAACTATTCTTGTTGCTTATGTATGGGTCGACGGCACTGGAATTAATTTACGCTCAAAGGATAGGACTTTCGATTTCGTGCCCAAAACAAACAAAGGTAAAGTGTCTCTTTATTGGTTCATCATCTGTTATGTTTAAATTATATTTTATCCTTTAAATTTTTACTTATAACACACTTTTTACTTATTACACACACACAAAAAAACACTATCTGCGCATTAAAAATACAAAAATAAATTATGTGGTAATTGTTTTTTCATGTACAATATACGAAATTTTTTATTTTATAGTACCATGAGATATAATTTTTATCTTTATAATAAATACTAATAAACTGGATGTAAATTATTAGGTTCACGTATGTTTATACTGTAATTGTAATATAGTAAGAACTCTTTTTATTATAACATAGGACACGTAAATCGTAAGCAAACCATCACTAAATTTTCAAGTGCCTGATTTGTATATATATACAATTCGTGAGGAAATAATTGTAACATGTGTAGGTATTCGCGAAAAAAAAATCACACTATCTTCATTTTACAAACAAAGCTAGCGGTATGTCTGTACAAAGTGACAGATCAGCGTTAAAATATTACTAGCATTCATTAATATTTATTACTATTTAATACCTTTATTTAAATATTTTGTAAATAGTAGAATTATATATATATATATTTAATGTAATTAATGACTAGTTAAGTTATACTGATAGCAATATGACCGGCCAATTATGCTTTCTTCATAAGTGTTCCGTATTTTACATTTGTCTTTGCACAATGATAAATTACCTATTAAGTACATGAATATACTAAGTACCCTGCCTGTTATATTAATTATAACATGCTGTTATATTAATAAGGAATTCAGCTTTTATAATATAATTTCAAACTATAATCTCTTAAACTATTAAAATGTTTATACGTTGTCTTAGTAAATATATAAATCCAAAAATGATATAATAAATTTAGAAATTGGATGTATGACAAGACTTGTAAATGTGATTTAAATATTATTATAAGCATTTTAGTGCAATAGGTGAAAATCAAGTTTTTTGTTAAACTCGAGAAACATTTCACAAATATAAGAAAAAAAACGATTTATAAAACCGGATTAGTGTTTTAAGAAATTGTTCTAAGCCCTATTTTTGATAAATGGTTACCTAAATAATAAAAGATTAATATAAATGAACGTGTTTTGTACATATGTATACTCGTATAGACATTAACGAAATATAAGTGGTTTTGTTTTCGACCTGTTTCATGCCTAAGAACAAGATATTTAAGTCAAAATATTTTATATAAGAATTATTTATTTAATGACGTAAATAAGCGCATACATATGAAAATAAAAACTAGTTACAAGAAAAACTAGTTAGAAATTACTCCTCAAAACCATAATGTTAATATTCATTATTTTTTTAAATTGCAATCTAGGTTGAAGAGTCCAAGCATCCAGCATATTCACACATCATGCTATGTAACAAAACTATTGACATCTCATATATTCATGGAAAGTGAATAGAAAACTTAAAAAAGTAATATTTTTTTTCATCTAACGGAACGAAACAACAAATGCTTATTGCGTAAATATCCAAGATATATATTAATGCAAACTGTAGATTTGCATAAAGATAAACCTTTTTTTTGTAAATATATTTCAACGTACAGACGCTTCAGTTCTGGTGTTATTATCTCAGTGTTAATGTATGTCAGATCTTAGGTATCAATTATGTTTTTTTTTTTTTTTTTTTTTTATATATTTGCCGGGTGGGCAAATGACTCTACTCCACCTGATGTTAAGTGGTAGTAGAGTCCAAACGCGAGGACGGCCAGTAAAGTCGGGAAGAAGATTCTGCACTAGCCGCCCTCGCCTTGCCGGCCCGCAAGATGCCTCTTCACGCCTCGTAAAGAGACGTGAAGCGAGCGACGTATTGCCACGATAGGGATGGGCAAAGTGTGGAGGCGTGTTTCCCCAAGTGGTTGCCAAAAGGAAAACTACACTGACCCGCCGGACGAAGGGCCCCCGAACCCCCCCGGAAGTGGCCGCCGGGACCCCACAATCCGGTCACCAACCGGCACGACGGTCCACCCCGAGATTATGCGTGGCCTGGTGGGGCAGCCTCGCGTGCTGGTTAGGCACGCTCGCCGCACGTACTATGCCACGGGCGGCCAGCGGAATAGCCGTTTCTTCGGGTCTCCCTGTCCGGCAGGGCAATACAGTTTCCCCCGGCATTGGTTCAGCAGCCGTCTCCACTGGACCAACACCCATCGCGGCAATGCTCGCTCGGGCACTGGCTGTACGCTGGCTGACCTCGAAACGCGGCTGCAAGCCACTTTACGAGATTTTCACCATGCGTACGGTGGTAACAAGCCAGGCGGATGTTTATCATCCTACCACCAGATGATATCCCTTAGTCGCCTCTTACGACACCCATGGGAAAGGGGCAGTGAAATGTATTCTTTCTCCGTCACTGCACGGGTGTATAAACTGTGTTCGTATTTAAAAGTCGTATTATTAAGACCATTATATACTATAAAATAATATAAAAGTTCGTAAAACGATAACTTTAAAAAAAATCTAAAATTAGGAGTTAAAAGTTTGTATCCGTCATTTTTGAGGTAAGTAGTATAAAATTAATTATTAAAGCTTCTGGGAAAAAATAAATGCATACTTATTTCGTCATTTTTAGAAATTCAACCCCAAACGGGAGAAATGAGGTGGAAACATAAATATACATAAATGGTTTGATCTGCTTGAAATTGACTGTTCGTGTTTCTCTAATGAATTGATAAACATGTATTTCAAAGTTTTGGAAATTCCATCAAACGGGTAGGATTTTATTTTTCCTGTTTGTTCGGACATATTCGCTAAAAAAAACTTCATATACATACTTCTGGGTGCAAATAATAAAATTAAAAATACACAATGTCTCAAAATAAATATTTTCTAGTGAGGTGCAAGACATACGTTTCTTTATACAAAACTTCATGGACTGTATTACACGGTATAATCAATGATTGTATCAACAAATTATAGAAGATGGACTTATGCACACTATCAAAGTGCAAAGTCAAGATGATAAATAAGAGCTGTGGTCATAAAAGGTTTTTGAGTTATGAGGTTATAAGGTATTAAATAATATTTAGAGTAATGATTCCTTTATTTATATTTGCATTAACTTAAGTAACTTACTAGTACTTCCTAAAGAAGTTTTGCGAAAAGGTCTTATACTAATCGAATTACCGAAAACCGGAAATGGAACATTGAATTCCGGAATGATAATGTTCCTGACATTTAATTTTACTCTAGATACTAAAAATAATTATCATATATTATTATGTGTTTTTTATAAAAATGTCAAATAATTCTTGTCGTCTGTTTAGAGAAATATATTTAAAATATTGTAGTATTTTATTTTAGGTAGAAAGTAATTTGGCTTTACCCAGAGATAAAGTAAGACGATAAAGGAAACGTTTCTGTATACTCTCAACTCTTAAGCAGTGAGTCGTGTAATGAGGCCTCCAGACAACGCTTCCATATTCCTAAAGGCTCCTGACGAAACTATTATATAAAGTAATCTCAGTTTTTGGATTTTGCAATGATTCACCATTTCTGCTGAGGAATCCTATTATTTAAGATGCCTTGCTGATTATATTTTCCATATGTGGCATAAAAATATTTAAAATACTACTCCAATATGTCTAATCGTTTTTACATAATCAATATTGTTGCCAGTTGTATAATAATGCACAATAGTCTCAATATAGATGGTTGTGGTTAAAACGGGACAAATTGCTAATAGAATCCATTCATTGATTGAAGATTGTTTTGATTATGATACTACATGTAAATAAAAGATAGCCCTGTAACTTCTTAAACACAATAGATATGCAATCAGTATTTTTAATTATTAAGACAGCTTATTAATGGAATATTTTAAAAATATTGAGTTGAAAGAGTAATACAATAATGTTTTAAGTTGTTATAGTCGTATTTGAATACTATTGTTCATATTTTGGGCGTATAAAAACTTGCTAAAGGTTTCTAAAAGTGGTATTTAATCTGAAAGTTACAAGTATGGTTTTGTTCTAAGATCCCATTTGAGATTTTAAGATTAAAATAAATAATTTATGCTTTTTTATTTATTGTATGATGCGTATTTAATAATGTATTTGTAAATTGCAATTACTTAAATAATAGATACCCTAAATTGTAATTGTCAGCTATTAACTTATTACTGACCGTTACGTAAGATAGTACAGTATAGTAACAGCCTGTTAATGTCCCACGGCTGGGCTGAGGCCTTCTCTCCTTTTTGAGGAGAAGGTTTGGAGCTTATTCCACCACGCTGCTCCAATGCGGGTTGATAGAATACACTTGTGGCATATTTTCAATGAAATTAGACACATGCAGGTTTCCTCACGATGTTTTCCTTCACCGTCAAGCACGAGATAAATTATAAACACAAATTAAGCACATGAAAATTCAGCGGTGCTTGCCTGGATTTGAACCCATGATCTTCGGTTAAGAATCACGCGTTCTAACCACTAGACCATCTCGGCTTTTACGTAAAATAATCTTTCCGTAAAATAATTTATATGAAATAAACATCTGTGTTTAGACTAGAATATTAAAATGAATGACTGACATTTATCCCAAATAAAATTCATTTGCCATTATGCATCGTAATTTTGTTCCGAAACCTGGTATTTACATGATTGTAATTATTATCAACAGAATAATATTATTATTCTGTCATTTACTATTGTTATCTAGTTTAATCATATTTAATTATAACATAACCTGTTTCAATCGGATAATATTCCTTTGTGTTCCCGCTCGTCATCTACGTTAAATGTTGTAGAAACCCATGCATAACAATTACTAAGTATTATCCAAAACTGATTGAATATTGTATAACGCATAGTAATTAAGATTAATATTTTATGAGCCTGTAAGTACTAAGTTATTTTTTTGCAAGAACTAATATCCAGAGTTAGAAATAATTGGTACCGTACCTTTTTAAATTGAAGCCTCTTTTTTATATATTTTAAAAATTAACGTCAATTTTCTATATCCACGTTTTATTATGTAATAAATGTAATATTAATAAAACAATCGTATTTATCAATGCTTATATTTTTAATCGTCTTTGTGGTAATAAGTGATAAAAACTTTAACACAAATTAATTATATAAGAATGTTGTTGTGTTTTATATAATTGTCATTTTATGTCATACAGGAACAAATATTAGGGACATTACTGAATTTTGAATTTGGAAGCTGATTTAAAATTATTTGAATAAGGCTTTGATATGAATTAATTTGGGCTTAAATTGAAGAATAATATATTTATTTTATTAGTCATATTGTTAAATGTTAACCAGGTTACCACTATGATCATGATGATATCCTCTTGTACGGTTTACGCTAACGGCGGCCAATCTCAAAAGAGATTAGTCAACTGACATACTATACTACCCAAGTCTATGCGCAAACACATGTACAGAGCGCATATATTAATCCTTCACTCTCATAAACCGAAGGGACGGCAACCTGATAAGATCGGATTTCTCAAGTTCCCGGAAAGAGTTCAAGTACAGGACTAACGGGTTTACGTGCTTTAATATTCTGATAAGTTTTATATGATGCAATACTGCGGTATATTGTGATGAAAAACTGAGGTAAATGTAGATAGATAGTAGATTACACATAGTAGATTATTATGGAACATAAATCTTAACTATAGAATAAGAAAATAAAATAATTATAAAAAAACATAAATTAGTTTCTACTTTTAAAGTATACCACAGTTACTAAGCAAAAATAATATCACTTAAATGTGTATGTGTGATCTTAAAAACCGATAGTTCACTGTTGTACAATTTTTTTAGTAGGTAGAATTATATATTATAGACGATTTATGATACCAGGGCTTTCAATCATACAAACTAACTTTGTAACCGTAAAATCTTTTACGTATTATGTGATGTGAATTTTTTTCTATAATGTTTCAACGTGACGTAATCCAAAGGCCAATTTCGATAAAACGTGATCCTTGAAAATAAAACCTTGATTGATTGAAAAATTCAAAGTACATTTGTAATATATATTTCATTAAAAGATGTTGGGATATTTTTGAAACTGCTGAACGATATTTGAAATTAATGATTAGATTTTTTCCAGCATGTAAAAACTAACACTTTAGGTTATACAATAGAAATTATCGTTTCAAGGGGTTTAAGGCAAAAAATAGCAGATACAACTAATTTTAACATTCATTTTAAACGTATGCTCACTAGGTGCTTTGCGCAAACCCGTCTGTGTAGGTACCACCCATTCATCAGATAATCTATCGCTAAGCGTCAATACTTGTTTTCCAGTTGAAAGGTGAGTGAGCTAGAGTAACTATGGTACAAGGGATATAACGTCTTAGTTCCCAAGGTTGGTGGTGCGTTGAGAATATAAGGAATGATCAATAATTCTTACAGCACTAATGTCTATGGCCGGTGGTGACCATCAGGTGGCCCACTTACCCGTCAACATGCCTAAAACATAATTAAAAAACAAACGAAGAGACTTAAGAACACTACCGATACTTAGATTTAAATTTGAAATATACAATACGTTTTGTAAAAACCTCGACAGTATTCCTTTTTTAAGCCGAGTTGGTAACTGTTGGAAAACACTTTTGCTTGAAACACTCAAAATGGCGTTGTGACCACACCCGTATAATATAATCGTTTGGTCTATAATTTTATAATCACCATAAATCATCGATAATAGCCGATCTGATTCATATTTGTGGCTTTGAGGACAAGATTCGACAAACTATTGTTCGTTATGAAATAAAAAAATATGATTTTAATACCATATGATCTAAAACACCGAGGACCGAGTCACCCTCGTCCGTGGGAGAATACCCATAACACGTAACCCCACACGTGGTCCCTGGGTGGTGCCAATCAGGTGACACTCTAACTGGTGGTAGGCTTCAGCCGTGGTTAGTGACCACCCACCGAACAAAGCCGTATCGCCAAGCAACGCAGTTGTGTTCCGGTACGATGTCCGGTGACACCATTCCGAGAGTCGGGTCAGAACAGTTGCGTCTCTGCAAAAGATCGAAATAATGCACACTGGAATCGCCACATCGGGAGACTAGTCGCGGAGGGTAGCGGGATCCGAGGCACGGTGCACCGCTGGCCGACCGCAGATAGATGGGGGCCCAAGTAGTGAGCTAGCCACTCACAAAAGGCTGCCCCACCAACTGTCGAAAAATCCCGAGGATGCGCCATCGTGCCGGTCGGCGACCGGATGAGAGGGCCCGATGGACATCCATGGGGGGGCTCGGGCGTCCCCGCAGTCTCCAGCCTAGTCCCCCATCAGTGTGCGCGATACTCCATGTGTGTATCATCGTGTCTTAGCAGCATGGCGCCTCGTTCTACTTCCGAACCTTGCCCTGTATCAAGTACTCTGATGTTACAATGGTCAAGAAACGAAAAAAGAGGAAAGTTTCACAGCGGTTGCACTCCCTCTCGCTTAAAGTGCACCTCAGCAACATTAGAGGGTTGCACTCTAATATCGTGCCAGTCCACTACCACCTTGAGACTGAGAAACCCCACCTCTTGTTTCTTACGGAGACGCAGATCGGTTGTCCGTCCGACGTATCGTATCTTTTGTACCCAGGGTATACCCTGGAGAACAATTTCAAATCACGAGCAGGCGTATGCGTTTACGTCCGGAATGACATCTGCTTTCGGCGTCTCCGACGATTTGAAGACACTACATTATCGGTACTTTGGGGTTTGGTGGACACGGGTATGGAGAAAATCCTGTATGCCTGTGTCTACCGTTCGCACAGCGGGAATCAGGAGACAACAAGGCTCACAGAATACCTCAGTGAGGCAGCTGACGCGGCTCAACAGTTGTACCCCACTGCCCAATTAGTGTTTCTGGGGGATTTTAATGCCCACCACAAAGAGTGGCTATATCCATACCAGGACACTGACCATGCTGGGTTGGAGATACGAAAGCTAGCTTTAGCGTTAGATCTTACCCAGCTGGTCCGTGGTGCTACACGGGTACCCGACGTTGACTCGCATAAAGCCTATTGCTTGGACCTTCTGCTGACAACTGAACCAGACCGTTACTCAGTAACGATCTCATCACCGTTAGGTAAGTCTGACCACTGTCTGGTGAAATCTGTATCTGTCTACTCCCCGCCCAACGCCAGTCCCACTGGAACTCGGCGGGTGTGGCGATACAAGTCAGCAGATTGGGAAGGAATGCGCTCT
Source organism: Nymphalis urticae (assembly GCA_905147175.2). Lineage (NCBI taxonomy): Eukaryota > Metazoa > Arthropoda > Insecta > Lepidoptera > Nymphalidae > Nymphalis > Nymphalis urticae. The sequence continues at coordinate 6,772,449 of LR989987.1, read as the reverse complement.
TTCCTTGCATGCTATCCTTGGCAGCGAGTGTGCTTCTCTTCTGGTGATTCCTCGATTAGCGCGCAAAGTGTGACAGATTTGCTACGTCTGGCTATGGAATATTTTATTCCGTTTTCAGACAAGCCACTGTCCACCCTAGCTCAGCCTTGGTTTGGGCCTGAATGCAGACGCGCAGAAGCGTTGAAGCATCAAGCGTACCTGGCCTGGGTTGATGCTCGTAACCGCAAAGCGAGGGACATACGCCGAAAAAAGAGAGCCTTTAATAAAGCCGCCAAGTCTTGCAGGAAAGCTATGCAAAAGTCACGCTTCGATCACATTAGTCGAATAGGGAAAAAACTGGCTTCATACCCACCGGGTAGCAAAGCGTATTGGTCCCTAGCTAAATCGGTCGAAGCGAACTTTTGTCGCCCCTCACTGCCTCCCCTTCAGAAGCCTGACGGAACGCTAGCACACACCGCTGAAGAGAAGGCAAATCTGTTTGCATCTTTATTTGCGGAATCTTCTCGTCTTGACGCTGGTAGCGCGACACCTAGAGCAACACCTAGCGCCGATACTCATATGAGTGATATACACATTCGGCAAAAGGAAGTTCGCAAAATGCTACGCAGTCTGGACGTGAACAAGGCTAGCGGACCTGATGGCATTCCAGCAATTGTCCTGAGGAACTGTGCGCCTGAACTGTCTCCTATCCTGACACGTCTGTTCCGCCTCTCTCTTGAGACAGGTAAAGTGCCTAAGTCCTGGAAGCTAGCTAACGTGCAGCCCGTGCCTAAGAAGGGTAGTCGTGCTGACCCTGCCAATTACAGGCCCATCTCGGTTACGTCCATTCTGTGCAAGACAATGGAACGTATCCTAAATACTAGGCTCCTGACGTACCTGGAAGCCAATGACCTTCTCAGTGACCGACAATACGGATTCCGCCGAAATCGGTCCACTGGTGATCTTCTGGTATACGTCACACACATCTGGAGTGAGGCCATCGAGAAACACGGAGAGGCACTTGCTGTCTCTTTGGATATCTCGAAAGCCTTTGACAGGGTTTGGCATGATGGCCTTATCAGCAAGCTTCCTGCATATGGCCTGCCTGCTAGCCTTTGTGCATGGATTTCAGACTTCCTGAGGAACCGATCGTTACGAGTGGTGGTTGATGGCCACTCGTCGGATCAAATGGCTATAAATGCCGGTGTTCCCCAGGGGTCAGTGCTCTCGGCGACACTATTTCTGATGCACATTAATGATCTGCTGATGCCCGGTATCCATGGGTACGCAGATGACTGCACAGTTGTCGAGAGCTACAGGTCCAACGCAGGAGCTAGTGAGGCCCTAATTCAGACTCAGAGAGAAGCTATGGTTGAGCGACTGAGCATGACCCTTAAGGCAGTGTCCGATTGGGGCGATGCCAATTTGGTCATGTTCAATGCAACCAAGACGCAGGCGTGTCTATTTTCCGCCAAAAAGAGGGAATTCCAGCTACCTCCCTCTTTCCGAGATGTGTCCGTACCTATAACTGACCATCTTGACCTTCTTGGCGTTACTCTCACGTCGACTCTAAATTTCGGCTCTTTTATTGAGTCCAAAGCCCAAATAGCCGCCCGAAAGCTTGGTATCCTCGCCAAGGTGAGACGTTACTTTACTTCAGATCAACTGCTCAGCTTATACAAAGCACAAGTGAGGTCTTGTATGGAGTACTGCTCTCACCTTTGGGACGGCTCTGCTAAGCACCACCTTCGGGCTCTAGAGTTGATTGAGAAACGTGCTAGGAGGCTGATAGGAGACGACATCGACGTGTGGTTGCTTCGCTTTCTGTCTTCTATCGGATACATTTCGGAGAATGTGCGCAGGAATTACATGATCTGATTCCTTCCACCCCCTTCTACTATCGGACGGCCAGGCAAACGCGACCAAAGCGCCATAGGTACACAGTGGAACTTCCGCGCCTACGTACGAAGCGCTTTGAATCCACATTTATTATTCGCACTGCGAAACTGTGGAATGCTTTGCCTGAGTCCATATTTCCAGATGACTACAATGTAGGTGTGTTCAAATCCAGAGTGAACGGGTTCCTTCTGGGCAGGCGCGCTCCATCCTAGACCGTGACTATGCTTAAGATCAGGCAAGTCAACGGTCAAGCGCTTGCCTATTAAACGGTAAAAAAAAAAAAAAAAAAACTTTGAACTTAACTACTACTACTAACTGAAAGTTGCACGACAAAACGCCTACAAACCGGGAAATACATTCGCGCTCCGTTTCTTTATCATACGAATATGCAGTTCGATGCGACAGATTTCGATTAGTATCTACCATAGGGTTTTTTTTTTATATTTGCCGGGAGGGCAAATTACTCTACTCCACATGATGTTAAGTGGTAGTAGAGTCCACACGCGACGACGGCCAGTGCAGACGGGAAGAAGATTCTGCACTAGCCGCCCTCGCCTTGCCGGCCCGCAGAAGCCTCTTCATGCCTCGTTTGAAGGAACCCGGGTCGTAAGAGGAGGGGAACACGTGAGCTGGTAAGGAATTCCATTTTTTTGAAGTGCGACAAAGAAAGGAGTTGCCAAATTTCTTTGTGCGCGATGGAATTGATGTCACAGTTAGTCGGTGACATCGAGAGCCAGCACGCGTAGACTTGTGAAGGAAGGGGGAAGCAGGAATTAGGGAGAATAATTCCTCGGAGCACTCGCCGTGATACAGTCGATAGAAAGCGCTCAGCGCTGCTATCCCTCGACGCAATTGTAAAGGCACGAGGGTTTTTGTGACATTTACGTCGCCAATAATGCGGACCGCGCGTCGCTGCAATCGATCCAAGGCCTCAAGTAGGTACTTAGCGGAGCCATCCCAAAGGTGCGAGCAATATTCAACGCAGGACCATACCTGTGTTTTGTACAACAGGCACAGTTATTGTGGCGTGAAAAAACGCCGCACCTTTTTCAGAACTCCGAGTTTCCGTGAAGCTGTTTTTATGACAGCCTCGATGTAATCCCTTGGACTAAGGTCGCAGCAAACGTCCATCCCCAGCATGGCGATTTTGCTTTGTATCACCAGCGGAGTGCCACAGAGGGAGGGAAGAGGGGAAAATGGTGACTTTTTTGCTGTGAGAGCGCATACCTGTGTTTTCCTGGCATTAAACTCAACAAGATTATCTGAGCCCCATTTGGCGATAAGCTCTAACGTCCTATTGAGTTCAATGACAAGATCCTCCCGCCTTAATTTCCGCTCGCCCAGCCACTGCGCGTCCGTGGTATCCACCGTGCACTGTACTATCGTCTGCATAGCAATGAATGTTCCCAAAAGAGAGCATATCATTGATATGCAAAAGAAAGAGAGAGTGGGAGATAGCACAGATCCCTGGGGGACCCCAGCATTCACTACATAGAATTGTGAAGCGCAACCATCAACTAAAACACGAAGGCTGCGCTTGTGTAGGAAGCTGGTAATCCAGGTGCAAAGCTGAGCAGGCAGACCATATGCCGGCAGCTTGAAGAGAAGACTTCTGTGCCAGACCCTGTCGAAAGCCTTACATACCGATATACCGAGATACCGAGATACCGAGGCTGACAGCCAACGATTTCCCATGGTTGTCGATAGCTTCACCCCAGAGGTGTGTTCACGCTAGTGTTCCCCACGCTAGAAGATCTCCTGTAGACCGTTTTGGTCGAAATCCGTTCTGACGATCATTAATTAAACAGTGATCTTCTAGGTAATAGATCAGTTGGTTGTTTAGAATCCGTTCCATGACCTTACAAAGTACTGAGGTGATAGCTATTGGCTGATAATTTGCCGGGTCAGACCGATCCCTTTTTTTGGGAACCGCTTGCACATTAGCTCTTCTCCAAGCCTCCGGCACACATCCCGAAGAAAGAGAAAGTTGGAACAGGCGCGTTAACACGGGAGACAGCTCCGCGGCGCATTTCCTCAGTACTATGGCTGGTATTTCATCGGGACCGTTAGCTTTCCGTACATCAAGTGATTGCAGCTCCGCACGCACATCACTCATCCTGATATTGATGTCAGGCATCGTGTGGCCACATGAAAGTAGGCAGCGCACTACAATCATCGATGACAGAGTTATCGGCAAAGAGTTTAGCCAGGAGATCAGCTTTCTCTTGCGGACTGTGAGCTAGCGATCCGTCCGGATTTCTGAGCGGTGGCAGCGAAGGTTGGCAGAAATTGTTTTGCACAGACTTGGTCAGACGGGAGTCCCTAGGATGTGAAATAAGGTCATGACCAATCTGTACAATGCGCTGTGAATCCGCTCTCGTGTAAGCCTTCCTACAGGACTTGGAGTTTTTATTGTAGTTTGCTTTCAGTGAGTCAATGTTAGATGCCCAGCTAATGTAGCCATTGATCCACTCGCGATATGCCGCCTGCTTAGATGATACAGCGTCGGCATATTCGCGAGTGAACCAACGGTTACGCGCACCCCTACTGACGAGATCTGAGCTAGGAATGTAGTATTCCATTCCCAACATGATCTCGCCAGCAACAGCAGCGGCACTAGCTGTCGGGTCATTAAAGCAACGTTCCTTCCAAGGGACTGACGCATAGTAATCGCGCATACCATCCCAATCTGCTGACTTGTAGTGTCAAACGCGACGTTTGCATACCGCTGTTGGCGGCAGCTTGGCCTGTGGCACTTTGGTAGATACGCGGTTGTGATCCGAAGAACCAAGTGGAGCTTGAACCACAACCTGATATTCCACCAGGTGAGAAGTCAGCAGAAGGTCCAGTAGAGAAGGTGCTTGCCCATCAATGTCTGGAATCCTGGTGGGCTGATCAACCAGTTGGGTCAAGTCATGTGTGAGAGCAAAAGCATGAGCAGTCCTTCCATCATGGTCAATTTTGACACCAAATCCGCGTTAGGAAACTGCTCTTGCGCAGCATCTGCCACCCGACTAAGATGATCAAATAATCGGCTTGTCTCCAAGTCACCATTGTGGGATCTGTAGAGGCACAAGTAGACCCGACTCTGACGAACTAGATCCACACGTACCACCAACATGGAGACGGAGGGGTCATCCAAGCAGCGCAGTCGGTGACAGCAAACATCCGTCCTGACGAACAAGCATACTCCGGCTTTCGCTTTGAAGGATTCTTCAAGCATGTAGCCGGGATAATTAAGGTAGCTGGTATCGGCAGGACGGAGTATTTGTGTCTTCGTGAGAAACAACATTGCTGGCCGTGCTGTCTCGAGATGGTGGTGGACAGCGTTGAGTTTAGCGTGGAGTCCACGGATGTTAGTGAACTCGACCTCAAACAGCGTGGGTATGGTGGGGGTGTACACCGCTGTACGACCATTATTCCTGCTTTGATGCGTTACCATATGGGAAAAAAGAATGGAAAAGAGACGTGAAGCGAGCGACGTATTGCCACGATAGGGATGGGCAAAGTGTGGAGGCGTGTTTCCCCAAATGGTTGCCAAAAGGGAAACTACACTGACCCGCCGGACGGAAGGGCCCCCGAACCCCCTCGGAAGTGGCCGCCGGGACCCCACCTTCCGGTCACCAACCGGCACGACGGTCCACCCCGAAATTATGCGTGGGCTGGTAGGGCAGCCTCGCGTGCGGGTTAGGCACCTGTACTATGCTACGGGCGGCTAGCGGAATACCCGTTTCTTCGGGTCTCCCTGTCTGGCAGGGCAATACAGTTTCCCCCGCATTGGTTCAGTAGCCCTCTCCACTGGGCCAACACCCATCACGGCAATGCTCGCTCGGGCACTGGCTGTACGCTGGCTGACCTCGAAACGCGGCTGCAAGCCACTTCACGAGATTTTCACTATGCGTACGGTGGTAACAAGCCTTATAGTTAAACACTGATTTCGGTCTCTCTGTTATTATTGATTTGACATTCGAAAGAAGAAGACACACCTTTATATAACTAGTCACCCACTAAACAACGATGGGCCAGTTGGCATGGTTGGTAGATACTTGCAGAAGGTTGTGGGTTCAATTCCCACCCAGGACAGACATTTGTGTGCATGAACATGTCTGTTTGTCCTAAGTCTGGGTATAATTATCTATATAAGTATGTATTTACAAAAAAAAAGTAGTATATGTATTATATCAGTTGTCTGGTTTCCATAGTACAAGCTCTGCTTAGTTTGCGATCAGATGGCCCTGTGTAAAAAATGTACCAGGATATTATTTTTATAAATAAGTTTATAAGTAAGGCCGTTAATTTTATAGCTACCTTTATATTACAGACTTACCCATTTGGTACTTTGACGGGAGCAATACGTTCCAAGCCAGCTCTGACAACTCTGACACGTACATCTTCCCAGAAGTGATTTATCACGATCCGTTTCGACGCGGAAACCATTTACTGGTTTTGGCAGACACTTATCAGTACAATTACCAGCCAACCGGTTAGTATTAGTAGTAGTCACTGATTTTGTATATATTAGAATTGGAAACATACAAAATGTATGAATTATTTTTGTAGGCTAATAAAACTACAAATGATCCGATACGTGTTTATTGATTACTGATATAATTAATACGAATTATCAAGTCTAAGAAAAGAAGTTACAGTCTAGACGAATTTACAGAGTTATTGTCGATTTTGTTCGAAGAAAATGCTAAATTGGATTTATCACGTGATCCACCATTAACGTATTGAATTTAATAATAAAGACGAAAATTTGAAATCGCTTCGACAATTATAGTCGAAAGCATTTTGTCTAGTCTAGCTTTATCATAACAATATCTACTTATAGCGACCATAAACAAATAACAAAATAATTGTTTTATATTCAATTATGTTTTTTGACTTAGTACAGGAATGCTGAGGGACGAATGTACCACCTGTTGGTAAGTGGTTATCACCGTCCATTAGCATTGGCAAAATGGCAAATGTAAATCATTCAATTCTATGCCAATACATCGCCAACTACGCGAATTAAGTTATCATGTCCTTAGTACCTGTTGTACCCTGTCAATCACGTTTTAAATCAGTACACAGTAATACAAATGATTGCGTTTCTGCGGCAGAATATTTATTGATTTCGCCTCACACAGAGCCCCAATACCAAGTAAAGATAAATATGTTTACAAATAGCTCGTTTACTGTACTATACTTCTTCTTATCATCTTACTGTACGTCATAATATTTACGATTCAAGTTACCGGAAAAGTTTTGAAGTTCATACAGAAATATGGTCGATCTTTAAAACTTATGCTCTATATATATGTAACTATAGTAAAATATATCAATATAGAACTTATATTCTTATATATATACTTACTCATTTAGCTATATAATATGTTAGACAAAATATTAGAGCTTTAAACGTGTAATAAATATCGTCGGGAAGTACAGTAAACGAATAAGTAATATGTTCGTCTTAATTGTTTATAGAAGTGACAAACGTGATATTGTTTTTTTTTTTTTTGATAGTTCGACCGTAAATATAACTACTTCTGACGAAAAATCTTCTAGATAGTTCCTACTCGTACTGCGCAACAAAGTTAGAGCGTCCATTGTTTCCAGAAATATTTATTATTGTTGTAAACAAAACATTAAATATACGTGTAGCTGTAGCACGAAAAAGAAACACTGTATAATTATTTTCTAAAGTAATTATTACTATTTACTTTGATTTAATAAAATTTCACAGAAAATGATTTATTCTAGTTACGATGATTTAAAAAAAACAATCATCAGACATTCTGCCGCAAAACAGCAGTACTTGTTATTGTTGTGTTCCGGTTTGAAGGATGAGTGAGCCAGTGTAATTACCGGCACAAGGGACATAAGATCGTAGTTCCCAAGGTTGGTGGCGCATTGGCGATTTAAGCGATTGGCAACATTTCTTACAATGCCAATGTCTAAGAACGTTGGTGACCACTTACCATCAGGTGGCCCATATGCTCGTCCACCTTCCTTTTCTATAAAAAAAATAAAAAAAATATTGACAATATAATTTGGACCATCGTGTTTTATGTTTTTTATTAATATAATGCTTTTTGTAGCATCCAATCATCGAAAGAATTGCACGTTAGTGTGTGAAAAGGGTGAAGTAGAAGAGCCATGGTTTGGTTTCAACCAGGAGTTTTTCTTAATGACAACAGATGACAGACCACTGGGCTGGCCACCGGGAGGCTTTCCTGCTCCACCTGGTCCGTACTATTGCGCCATCGGTGCTAACAAAATAGTTGCTCGGGATCTAATGGAGTCCTTCTGTAGGTAAAATTGACAACTTATATTTCGTTAGAAAATAAAAGGTGATCTAAAGAAATATTTTAATGACATTTCTAAACTATATTACTATATAAGTTAATAAATGGTATTTCAACCATATAATTATTTAAATAAAAATATAACAGAGGCATAAAATACCACCATATACATAATAAAGAAAGGCAACAAAAGGTATAAACGTAAATAATTGTGAATATATAAATAAATTTAATATAAATGAAATCTGATTCTCTAATCGAGAAATAAACACGTTGATTTTGTAGGATAGCATTCGATTTTACTGCACGATCCGATAGTATTTGAAATAAACACTAATTCTGGGAAGTAATATTAACGATTGTCATATCATCATACTTATTCCATAAAAAGTATAAAATTGAACAAGAAAAATCAATAGATTTTTTATTTAAAATATGCCTGATTCTTGAGCCTTTCCTTTGCGTAATGTGATTCATGACTAGCAAAGGGGCTGGTGAGCTTTTTCTTTTATGATTTGCTCAATACGAATCGATTTATTCCAGTTAATTTAAGGCCTACGTTGCTGCGTATGTAATCATCTCTATCTCTGAGGCTGTAAAGGGCGGATTTCCCTTGAAGTCGAATAAGACCTAGGGCAGCAAAATTTAGGGGGAGGCAATACTTGGTGGAGACATTTTTTTTAGTAGACTCGTCCTCTGTGAAACCACACGAAATAAAGATTCCGATTATTAAAAATATCAACTAGTAGGACGACGGCAACCTTCTCTCTACAAACTTAGAACCTTATATCCTATGAGTAGATCCCTACGCCGTTGCCTGGAAGAGATTGCTATGTAGCAATAAGGCCGCCAAAGGTGTATACTAATTAAGTTGTATTCATGTGTTATGTAATTTATATTTCTTTTTTTACCTTTGTGCTGTACAATCAAGTATAAAGTAAAGTGAAGAAAGACTAAGATTAAGAAAAAAAGTAATGAATAATTTTTGTAGATAATTGCGTAATCTACAATTGTTATCAAACCTATTTTTAAGAGCAACTGTTTTGGGAGTTAGCTTTTTACCGTAAACGAGAAAAATGCAAAAACCTGATACTTCTGACTTTTGGTCTTGAATTTTATAGCAGACATTGCACCGATGCAATGTGACTGCATCTGGTGACTTTTGTTATTAATTGGAGATATTATTACTTAGACCAATACGAATTTTTAGCTCTACGGCATTGAACTCTGTACTACTTGTCAATCTAGTTTCTCAGTAAACATATTGACCAAAAACGACAACAGTTACATTATTGTATTCACTCGTTTTGTTTTCCCGGAACATGAGATCACAAAATGATATTTTATTATTATAGTTTATGTTAAGAAACTAATTATTTACACCCGCCTTAAAGCCATGGTCGGATAGCTGATGGGTTAAATATTAAGAGAAATATCCTTGCTCTCACTCGAATATCAATAAAATATATAAATTAAACAATCCTATCATAACCTAATACATATCTTTTAAAGAAGCTAATGGTTATAAAGTGTTGGTTTTTTTAAATCAAAAAATATTGTCGACAAATATTATCGTTCTTAATTTTTTGATTAAAATATATAACGCAAGGCTTGGAAACCGCCAACAAAACAAACAGTATTATTCAACAGCAAAAACCGATAAAATCATACATACAAATGTACATACAAATTAAAGTGTCAATAATAATCGAATCGATAATCAAAATGTTACGTTGCCGCACTCACTAGTACCATCTGTCAAGAAGTGAATAACCAAATGGATAGAGTGTAGTACACTACAATTGCCCCGTTGCCGTCCCGTCCCGCCTGCTGTCTGACCCTACCATAAACGTCACTGTTCGTCCCCGTGGGTCGTAAAGTGATGTTATATACTCTATAACTTTTCGCTAAATCTAACGCATAAAGAATTTTCCAAGTTGGACAGGCAGATCATGATATAAGCGCGTTCAAACAAAAATTAAACAAACAAGCTTTATATTCTAGTATTGATATTTAATATTCATGCATTTACATTGTTTGCGTGTAGTTGCCAGTATTTTTGAAATTCACGTGAAACCTTATTTATTATACGAAACGGAGTATAACGTCTTCCACGATATTCGTGTCATTATAATATTCATTATTTTTAATTGGCTACGTTTTTGCATTTACAAGGATATTTTTAACGTACTCGTACGTTTTGAAATTGAAATAACGGTTGTAAATAAAAAGAGAAAATATATTAAGAAAATTCTTATGGTTTCATTCATTGTCAAAAAATAAGCAAAATAATTGTAATACTGTATTAACTTAGATTATTTACATTTTATTTAGTCTGATAGAACTCATTAAATAGGGGAGATAATGTCGTTTTGACTAAGAACAATAAAATATTAAGAGAATAAGTGAAACGACGGGATAAGATAAAATTGTCAATAATCAAGTGACAGTGATAGTTATTTAGCATTAAAAATATAAATGAAATTACAGATTACAAATTTTAAATATTTTTTTATTCATCTTTATTGTTTGGAACAAACTATATTATTTATTTTAATAAAAATCATACTACATGAGAGATGGTGATTCATATTCATATTATATATATATATATATATATATATAACATGAATGAAGTAATATTATAGTTTAGATACTCTAGACACTTGACTTCCTCGTTGGCTTGTTTGCCGCTACGCTACGCTTAGTTTTGTCCTGAGGAGGAATTCCCAGTAGCCGGCCGGAGTTATGATGTTAGCAATATTTACACTACCTACACTAGCATTTAAAGTTGCTCTCGCCTGTAAACATGATAACTAACCGATATGGCGCCCAGTGGTTAGACAACATGAATCTTAAGTGAAGGTTGTAGGTTTAAATTCGAACAAGCACCACTGAATATTCATGTGCTAAAATTATTCATGCGATTAAATTGCGTTTACAATTCATCTCGTGCTCAGCAGTGTTGGAAAACATCTTGAGAAAAACCGCATTGGAGCAGCGAGCAACTCCTTTTTTAATATTTAATTAATTAATTCTAGTTATCAAATTAAATAAGCCTTAAAGTAAAATGGTCAAGATACATTAAATTAAATAGCAACGAGAATAAAAAAAAAAGCATTTCAATCATAAACAACCATATTTATATATTAAAAAAAATGTTTCAATAAGTTCGCATAAATATTATTACTTACGTATATTAAATATTAGAAATATGAAATAGATACTTTATATTTATTTTCATTATTACAAAATACAAACAGCCTTACTTATAAACGCTGCTTATCTCTAACAGATTGGTTTATTCATGCCTTGTCTCCTTCTTTCGAATGTCAAATCAATAATGACAGAAAGAGAGAAATCAGCGTTGTCTATAACTAATTATTTTACAGGCAAATCGGCTTGGTGTCTCCTCTTTGTGTTAAATTTTATAGTTAACTTAATATTAAATATATCTGAATCTGCTATTTTTAAAAAATAGCAAGCAGAGTATATATACTAATAAATATTAGTTTTTTTTAATAGATCTTTTTGTCGTTAAAGTCTGACTAAAAAAATATTTCTGAATTCAAGGTTATTTATAATAATAAATATTTACAAAATAATTAAATCCTTAATAATTACGTTGCTTGCTTTAAGCGAATTAGTGTTCGGAATTAAGTAGGTAACGTTCTCACGATACGTTTTAAGCAAATGGTTAATGTTGTTTTTATTTAAAGTAAGTTAAGTAAACTAAATTTAGTACTTTTACCATGTGGAATTATTTATATATTAGTATGTTAATTTTGACACGTATATATAGATCAAGTAAAATTTCCTAAATTGCAAATTAATTAACAAAATGCTTAATATATGTAACGTTATTGTATTCTGACATAAACGTTATTTAAATCAATGATTCACGTTCGTGCTTTTGTATAATTGGAATATTTGACTATCTATGATTTTACTCATGGCCAAGACTCTATAAATTTGTGTATGTTCGTAGGTGTTGTTTGTATGCGGGCGTGCGAATAAACGGCATTAACCCTGGAACCACTCCTTCTCAATGGAATTTTCAGGTAAGTGCGTCATCAGCTGATAAATCGTACCAATGACATTTTTGATTACGTCCTTATATAGCTACAAATTATATGGACATTTTTCGAATAAAACTTGTTGTTTTTATTATGAAAATTTTTGGCCGAAAGGCATTTCGGTCACGTATTGATAGATTTATTATTATTACACGTAGATTATTTGTATGAGTGGACAAAGGATGAGTGTACCTACGCAGACGGACTCGCACAAAGCCCTACCAAGTAAAACTGTTATAAACAATATAATGTTCAATTTACCTATATTATTTGATAATTATTAATCATCCGATTGATTTGCCGCTGTAATTCCTTAATAATCGATAATGTTCTAAGAGCCAGCGATCGGCAAACTTATTGTATATTAGTAAACTAAATTTTCCAAAATCGCCAAAGTTGACTTTTAAAGTATAGATTTTGTTTTAATTAAAAACTTCAGTCCAGACGCTTATTCTGGTTTCTAGTGTGTTTTATAAAATTTCAAATATTCTATTTTTTTGTAAAAAAATACAGCACAGCTGAAATTTATATATGTTATGTACATTATAATTATACATATATATTTTAATCAGCAAACACATAGGTCGGTTCCAACATGCGGGCAGACTATACAATGCTTTCTATGTCGTACTAATAAAGGTGTGCAATATTGACTCGCTCATTGATCTTGCGTGTAATGTAATTAGTACATGTTCCCAACCATATACAATATTTTCAAAATAATTACTTGAGGTTGTATCGACTGTTAACAATATCTACTAAACAAAATTTATAAATGAGGCCGTTAGTTTTTAAATGGAGTTTTATTATAATGTAAAGTTGAAGCAACGCCAACCGCCAACCTATCTAAAAATATACTTTTCAATCATAAAATAATATTATAATGAGGACCTAACAAATAGACCTTCTTGGAAAATAATCTAATAATAATGTAAATTTTAGTTTATAGATTCAGAAAGGACATTAGCAATCTCGTTAATATCTTCTCATTTTTAAGATTTATTTTAATATAATGTCAACTACATTAAAAAATATTGCTCTGGGCGATGGCCAAGCGAAAGTTGCTATACCTATAACGGGTACAAAAGATTTGTAGATGGAATAATAATCTAATACTTTTTTAGAAATATTACAAAATATTTAATGATGCTATCAGAGCATGATATTAAAAAGGTATTTGAGAGATAGTTCTCCTCTATACTTAATCGCGCAAAAACTGGAAGGATTTGGATGAAACTTGAAATACATATAATTTATACCCTGATTTAAAGCAAATGCCTACCTACCTAACTGGAAGCTTCCAAGCTGTTAAATATATATAAAAATAGTACGGTGTTAAACCTCATTATTTCTTGTACAAACTCGGGATGTATTGATGTGTAGTATGAGTGATATTTATTTTGAATATTATATTATATTACTAGCTACCTGTCAAAGTGAAACTTACTTACTTAAAATGAATTAATTCTCTAATTCCTGCTCCCATTTTTTTTCTCAAGTTTACGCGTGCTCGATCTCACCTCTAAATGTGACATAAATTCCATTGCGCAAGAAGAAATTTGGCAACTCTTTTCTTTGTCGCGCCTCCAAAAAATGGAATTCTTACCAGCAGGTGGATTGGAGTCATTTTCCTTCCCAGAAAATATACATTAAAAAACATATTAATATTAAAGGATAAATATATAGTAAATTTTTATTTCTTTCGTGTAAATGTAAAAAAAGTAAATTCACTAAAGTTTCATAACAATTGGTTTCTTGGTTCAACGCATAGAGGACAAACATACAAAAAACATTCATTTTTATTTATAAATTTGTTGGTTGATTCTGTGTGTGCTTATGTTATATTATGTGTAAATATAATTCTCCTAATTTCTTCAAATTATGTGTTATACAATATGTATTGATTTAATCAATCATACGAAAGACACGTTAAGCGCTCTAACTCTCCTTACCCGGTAGACTCCCTTACGACTAGAATATATTGTACAGCCCACCCTACATAATCTTATAATAAATCTTACGCTAAATTCGGATCTGTAAAGCTTAGAACATTTTCCATTAAACGTTTAAAATAATTGCGAAGTGCATTTAATATATTCTCTTACAATGACGATAGATGAAGTTAGTTTGTCAAATATTTATATAATATGTGATTTGTAAACCTTTTCTGAACAGTTTAACAATTTAATTTATTGAACAAAGATTTTCGTGTATTGGTTGTAATTATGCTAGCATATTGTAGCCCTTGTTGTCGCTGGCTCACTCATCATTCAAACTGAAACTCGGCAGTATAAAGTATTGATTTTTGGCAATTGAATGGAACCATTCCAGAAGTGTCTGCACAAAGCAGTACCCACTAATTGTAAATGGAAAATACACGAAACTTACTTTAAGCATGTTTTGTTAAATAATTAAATTATATGAGATTACATAGTTAAACAAAACTTCTATTATTAACATAATCACTTAGATTAATCCTATTTAAATATTAACAGCCATGATAGCACAGAGGCTAGACCCGTTAATCATAACCGAAGATTCTCCTCTGAGTGCGCAATGTCAATATTGATATTTCGCACTCAATATCAATACTGATATTCTGTAAAACATTGCGAGGAAACCTATATGTGTCAAATGAAATGCCACATAGTTTGAAAGAAATGGTAAACGTTCTCAAAAGAAAATAACATCTTCGTTCAGCAGCTGTAGGACTTTAACAGACTGTTTCTTTTCCTTTTAACTTTATTTAAATATAATATAAAGTTTCATACAATACTATTTCTTTCAGCTTATTTTTAGATAGATATTTGTTAGGTATGTGAATTATTTGATAGCTCTTGTTTTATTGTTATCAGGATTTTAACTATAACGTATCTGTTCCAATAATAATTCATATAAAACCTGATAACATAACAGGTTCTATCAGAGAAAAAATTCCACTTGCAAAAATAAATAAGGCGGTTAAATAGTTGTATATGAGTTTCTATGTTGTTTTCGATTCGCATTATGCGGTATAATAATTGTATTTTCTCTATTTTACGTTTGTTTGTTTGTTATAAATGAAATTATTTATTTGTATTTATGTCGGATACATAACTTTGTTAGCTTATATACATTGAAAGCAATAGGAAGTAGCTAACTGAGACTGATTGCCTCATTGGCCTAGTGGCTAGTGGCTAGTATAAAGCCGCAAATCCCGAGTTCCTGGGTTCAAATTTGGGTATTCATATTTATTGTTAATAACATGCATGCATCTATATGTCGGAATGTACAACATAAAGGAAAAATTGGAATAACTGGTTCGATCTATAATTTCGTTTATGTACAATACGTATTCGTACACATTTACACTATTTACATTATTTGTTCTAAAATTATAAAAAGTAAGATTTGAAAATTATTCAAAAATAGAAATTCGTTTTGCTTACGGATAGTAGAAATTTTCCTATAAAGCTACGATAAAAAATGTTTCGTAAGTTTCGGAGTCGCATGTAACAATGGAATAATATAAACACGTATATCAAAATGGACCTTCTCCTCAAAAGAGAGAGGAGGCCTTAGCCCAGCCCGGGGGACATTAACAGGCTGTCACTGTACTGTTCTGTACTGTATCAAAATGAAAACATTGCCATAGATACTTTCGAAATAAAGTTTTGTTAGTTATAACTAAAAATATATTTAATATCAAGGAAATTTTTGAAATGAAAGTAAGATTTAAATATCCTTATTATTAGGAACTTAGCGTAACCTTAGCGTCTTGTTACTGGGTACAAAAACGAATAGTTACTGAACTTATATATACATGTGTGTATATACATAATATAATTCTTAATCGTCACTAAATCGTTAAACATTTACTAGGTTGGACCAAGTCCAGGGATCAAAGCGGCCGATGATTTATGGATGGCTCGTTATATCCTCAGTCGGCTTGCTGAGGAGTACGGAACTGTTGCTTCATTTGAACCACAACCGATACCCGACTGGCCTGGTAACGGTACATTTGTGTACTTTTCTACCAAGGACATGAGAGAAGAGGACGGAATTTTGTAAGCAAAAAAAGTTTTTAATAAAAAATATTATATTTCATCTACAAATACGTAATATATATTTTATATATGTACATATCAATTTTTTTTTTTTACTAAACAAACTATACCTAATACCCAAAGCATTCAACGAAATATCGATGTTATGTTACCATAAGCTTTTGAAACTAGACACAACAATAAAGCTGTATTCTTTAAAAATAATTTTAACAATATAAAATATATTTTATTTTTGTATATGTATTTCGTCCGTGCTTTGTCGTCTTCATTTTAATTTTATTCGATGTTATTGTAATGTCCTTGCATATTTATTTCATGTTCGAGACAGAATCACAATCCACATTTCAGGATTAAAAATATTTCTATGATTTTCATATAGAGTTATAGAAAGGGCGATAGACAAGTTGTCACGACGTCACGGCATTCACATCAATGAATACGACGCGAATAACGGCGCTGACAACGCTAAGCGACTCACCGGCAAGAATGGAATGCCACACATACGCGACTTCACAGCGGGTAATATGCAGTTGATTGCAAAAGCTAATTTAACACTCGAGCTAAAATATAAATATATAACTCATCAAAGTCCTTGGCTTTTTTTAATACTATAGGATGGCGGGCGTGCAAATGGGCGACCTGATGGTAAGTGGTCACCAACGCCCTTAGACATTGGCATTGTAAGAAATGATAACCATCGCTTACATCGCCAATGCGCCACCAACCTTGTGAACTAAGATGTTATGTCCCTTGTGCCTGTAATTACACTGACTCACTCACCTTTTAAGCCGGAACACAACAATACCAAGTACTGCTGTTTTGCGGTAGAATATCTAATGAGTGGGTACCCAGACGATCTTGTACAAGCCCTACCACCAGTGAAACTATAGAGTAAAATACAAGTCTTTGAGTTGAAGCTTATTCCACCAAACTCAGGGGTGTTTGCCCTTGAACCCGAAATATTCTTTTAATAGACACGTTTTCTAGCCACTGGTTGGGCACAACTAATATCAGTAAGTAATCTGGTCTTATCGATTACAATTAAAACTCGTGGAGCAAATAATTGAACAAAGTCAATCTTGCAATAACGACGCTTTCAATACGTGCGTTTTGTAAATAATTCTAAATACGTATACGTTTTGTTAAAAGTAAAATATTAGATATTCGAGTGCGATATTACGAGTATAAGTAAAAAAACAAAAAATATACTTAATAGGCAGTACTAAAGCTTAAAATTAAATATATGTATAAAATATACTAAGCATTTTAAATGGAGTTTTATTACCGTAATATATTT
This sequence comes from Nymphalis urticae, assembly GCA_905147175.2. NCBI lineage: Eukaryota > Metazoa > Arthropoda > Insecta > Lepidoptera > Nymphalidae > Nymphalis > Nymphalis urticae. The sequence goes on along the minus strand of LR989987.1, from coordinate 6,754,856 downwards.
GTTCGAATAGTTTTTTTTTTAAACAAGAGAAAAAATCGACAAAAAAAGATACTGTTGACTTAATAAATGTTATTGTAATTAGTGCTGTTATATTTACAATTTACATATATATTAAACGGAGATTAAAAAAATTCAATAGCTTAATATAAGAAAATTTGTTCGCCTAAGTTTGTATAGAATATTAAAATAATTAAGCTTATAAAACGCTAAGCTATGGTAAAAATATTTTTACATAGTATTAAGAGAACAAATTGAACACTCTTTTGTTTGCGAAGTATTTAATCATCTATATCACATTAATATAGTAATTTAAGCAAAAATACTTTTATTTTATAGTATAGGAAGGTAGACGAGCATATGGGCCATCTGACGGTAAGTGATAACCACCTCTCATAGACATAGGCATTGCCAGAAATATTAACCATCGCCAATGCGCCACCGACCTTGGGAACTATGCGGTTATGTCCCTTGTGCCTGTAATTACACTGGCTCGCTCACATTTAAAACCGGAACACAAAAATACCAAGTACTGCTGTTTTGTGGTAGATTATATGACGAGTAGATGGTACCCACCAACCAAGATGAGCTTACACAAACCTCATAACACCAAGTAAACTTCGTATATGTGTGTAGAGCACACAAATATCGTGATGCTTATGAGAATGTATTATGGCTTATTGTATAATATAAATTTAATTAAGTATACCTTCTCGTTTACACTAAAATCTTTACTGTAAACGAGCCGTTAAAGTAGTTCCTATAAGTTTTATTTTGATTTCACATTCGTGCGACTTCAAAACTTACAGAATGTTTTTATAGTAAAGAAAGGTACTAGTTTAGTTAGTATAGTGGTCGAAGTCGCTTGGGTTAGTAGAATTATCTACGAAACGTAGTCCAGAAATTGCTATCGGCTTACTATTCACGGACCAGAAGAAAAGGTTACGATTAACAGATAGGAACTCTACTATATAATACATTAAGTCAAAAGTGAATACGCGGAGATAGGCTATTGCGTAAAAATAATTTAAGCGTCAATTAGACAATTCTACTTCATAGCAAATTGTATCGTGTTTTTAATAACAAAAATTATATAGCAGTATAACGCAAAGAATAACATAATTAATTATTAGGTGTTGCAAACCGATGTTGCTCTGTACGAATTCCACGGCAAGTGTCGGAAGACAAACGTGGCTATTTGGAAGACCGCCGGCCCGCTGCCAATGCTGATCCATACCGTTTGATTTCTATTATACTTAGGACATGTATATTCGATGAATAAAAAAATATGACCTTTGAAATGTAAGGAAAATTTAATGCAGTTTTTTATTATATACATAACGTGAAGATTAAACCTATGAATATCAAATACGTGGTGTTTTATTTATTAAATTGTGGTTATAAAATGTATATATTATAGAATAGGTTTAACTTGATTTTAAAAAACTTTTCCGTTGCACTTAATGATTTCTCCGATACTGGTTCCTAAGACAGCAAATATCTTAAAAAAGTTTATTAATCTTTAAGGAAATGAAATTTTAATTATTTTTTAGCTATTACTATGGCTGATTATATAGGCGAATTAAAGAGGAAACTGGTGGAGCAGGTAAGACACTAAGGTAGTGCCATTGCTTTGTTCTTAGCGTTCTTTAGATTGTCATTATTTCGGAAAATACGGTGGAGCGGGATCAGGAAAAGGTAGCTTACTTTCAGTCTGTCTTGACGCTCTCATAGTCACGACACCCAGTGCTTAAAACGGCTTTAACTGCGAGCTAGTGAAGGGGACGGTGTTTATTTATATTAAATAACCTATGTCTTAAGTTAGTATATAAGCTATCTCTAGTCCAAATTGTATCCAAATTCGTCCAGCAGTATTAGCGTAAATACCTATTCTACGATGTATTACACGTCGCTATTGGAGATGGGATATAGTTCATACAAATCCTGGCATCGTCCTTTATTAATCAACAAAGTTAAAAGTATCTACGTAATGGTGTTTGTTATACAACATTATAAAATACTCTGCCCCAAGAAGGATGTATTGACTTCGAGGAGTTGGAAAATTGGTGACATAGTTAGTATTAAGTATTCATAAATATCTAATATTTATGAACATAAATCAAAGATATCGCCTACGGGCATGTACTCGTATCTTATCAAAGTTCTGGGAAGTGAAATTATTTATACAGAGTTTTTAAAAGGATTAAAGAAATAAAAAATAAACATAAATCTATTCTTCAAACAAATCTTCGCTTTTTTGATGAACGAAGGTATTTAATTTTGAATTCGAATGGATTATTTATTTAATATGTATGTTTTAGTTAGCGACATGTAATCAAAAGTAATAAATTTGAATTGGCTGAATCTGTAATACAGCTTTGTGTGTTGTGCTGGGTAAGTATCATCCACTCATCGCATATTTTACCGCCAAACAGCATTATCAAGGATTGTTGTTTTTCGGTCTGAACGGTGGTGTTGAAAGGTATACCGAGGCCGATTTAAAAAATATTCAGATTATTCCATAGTTAAGGATGGGTTTTTTATATAGACTTATTCTCTTAGAATGTTACGTTTTCGTCTCTTTCTCATTAATTGAATGATAATTGATGTTAATCTTTTTAATAAAGATAATTATTTCCGTGATTTCGAAAAAAAAGTTCTCTTTAACAAGGTTTTACAATTATGTTGAAAAATAAAATAAATTTAAGATCGAGTCAAAATAATAAAACTTTAGATTAACATATTCCATGGCATTTTCATTAGCTAAGAGCTAATATGCTATTCTATATTATGTACTACAAACATCTCTTGATTAATATTTAAATATCAGCTTACCGCCGTCCACTGCTGGACGAAAGCCTCCCCCATAGAACGCCAACCATGCCGATTTTGGGCAGACCGCATCCATCCCGTACCTGCCACCTTTTTCAAATCGTCGGTCCATTTTGCCGCAGGGCGTCCTACACTACGTTTGCCTAAGCGTGGTCTCCACTCCAACATGTGTCGGCTCCATCGGCCATCGATGCGTCTGGAGACATGACCAGCCCACTTCCACTTCAGCGTGCTAATTCTACGCGCGATGTCGGTGACTTTAGTTCTCTGGCGAATGTCCTCATTTCTGATTCTATCTGCCAGAGAAACCCCAAGCATCGCACGTTCCATAGCTCGCTAAGCGACCTTGAACTTGTGGACCAGTCCTACAGTGAGTGTCCACGTTTCGGCGCCGTAAGTCATAACAGGCAGGACGCACTGATTATATACCCTGGTCTTAAGTGACTGTGGGATCGACGATTCAAAAATATGACGCAACCTCCCGAATGCTGCCCAGCCCAAACGTATTCTTCTTTTGACCTCCTTCTCAAAATTGTGCCGGCCAAGTTGTATAGTTTGGCCCAGGTAGATGTATTCCTGCACAACCTCGAGTGGAGAGCCATTTACGACAACCGGTCTCGGGGATATATGTTGGTTGATCATAATTTTGGTTTTTTCTAAGTTCATCCGCAGACCCACCTGTCTTGAAGAATCGCTTAGGCTGTTTAGCATCTCTTCCAAATCTTGCAGAGTTTCCGCAATGTCGTCAGCAAATCGCAGATGTGTAATGTGTAGGCCATTTATATTAATACCGCGTCCGATCCAATCGAGCGTCTTGAAGACGTCCTCCAATGCATTGGTAAAAAGTTTCGGGGAGATTACATCCCCCTGTCTTACCCCGCGATGCAATTGGATTGGTCTTGTGCTCTGATCTTGTACTTGGACGGTCATGGTTGCGGCTTCGTACAAACACTTCAACACCTGGACATACCGAAAGTCTATTAGGCATCTCTGCATCGATTCCAGAACAGCCAAGGTCTCGATGGTATCGAAGGCTTTTTCGTAGTCCACAAACGCTAGGCATAGAGGCTGATTATATTCTTCGGTCTTCTGTATCATTTGCCTAAGTGTGAGTATGTGGTCTACGGTACTGAAGCCTTTTCGAAACCCAGCCTGTTCAACGGATTGGAAGTCATCGAATTTTTTGGCGAGACGATTCGTGATTACCCTCCGTAATTCGTACCGTAATTCGAGAACAACTTATATACGTGACTTAAGTCACGTATATAAGTTGTTCTCGAATTACCAAAAAAACTACCGCCCCATTTCACTTTTAAAAGTGAAATGGGGCGGTAGTTTTTCAGAAGAGCTTTATCACCCTTCTTAAAAAACAGCACCACCACACCTCTGCTCCATGCCTTTGGTGTAATACCATTTTGGAGGACGGAATTAAAGATCTTTACCAGCTCTCTCAGAACTGGTGTTCCTCCCACTTTAAGTAATTCTGAGGTAATTCCGTCCTCCCCTGGAGCCTTGTTGTTTCCAAGTTGTTCGAGAGCAATCCTAATCTCGCCCAAGTCGATGTCGGGAAGCTCGTTAGATAGATGGCGTGTCAGCCTGGCTCTTGGGTCATCCGCGCTGTGGGACTCAGGTGGAGGCACTTGTGATGAGTATAGATTGCTATAGAACTTTTCGACTTCAGCTAGAATCTCTGGTTTTGAGGTGACGGTTGTGCCTTGTGTTGTTATGAGTTTTGTTAAGTGACAACAGGAGGTATGCGACTTTGCAAGAACCTTTGAGCCCCTATTGAGTGCTATAGCATCTTCAATATTTCGGGTATGCGCTCGTCTTGTGTCACGCCTTATTAGTTTTTTAACCTTCCTGTTAAGTGCCTGACACTCAGATGGCGTCATATTCTGTTGTTCACGTCTTCTCGTCATCTCGTCCAGAGTCTCGCCTGAGAGCTTCGACTTACGTCCATTGCTCCTTTGTCGAAAGTGATTTTGACCCACCTCGCGAATGACACGTACCAGACTGTTGGTGGCGTCGTCAATGTCCTGCTCGGTTTCCAACATGGCGAATCGGTTCTGTAGTTCCAGCTGGAAGCTTTCGCAACCAGCTTCGACCTGGGGCAAGGTTGGTCTAAGAGTCGACTTCATTAGCCGCGATCGTTCGATTTTAGTGTTAATATTCAGGGTGCCTCTTACCAGGCGGTGATCACTTCCAGTGTTGACCCTGTTGATCACGGAGACATCCCTGAATATTTGGCGCTTATTGGATAGAATGAAGTCGATTTCATTCATTGTTACGCTATCGGGGCTTCGCCAGGTCCACTTCCTTTGGGGCTTTTTCTGGAAAAATGAGTTCATCAGAAATAATCCCTGAGCCTCAAGGAAGTTTACCAGCATTTATCCCCGATGGTTTCTGTTCCCATAGCCGAATTTTCCTACCCTCGATTCACCATCTTCTTGTACTCCCACTTTGGCATTGAAGTCACCCATAACAACTGTGTAGAAGGTACTGGTACGAGACATAGCTTTTACTATGTCTTCGTATATGGCTTCGACTTCTTCGTCAGTGTATGTGGACGTTGGGGCATACACTTGTATAACCTTCAAGGCATACCTCTCGGTTATCTTTAAGACAAGGTATGCCACCCTCGCTGACACACTGCCAACCTCCATAACATTGCTTCTGAGTGACTTGTGGATCAAAAAGCCGACGCCACCTTGGGATGGTTGGTGTCCTTCTCGGAAGTAGAGTAAGTGACCAGCATCTAGTGTTATCGTGTCCTCGCCCTGTCTTCGGATTTCCGATAGACCCACTATATGCCAGTTAATACGACTTAACTCTACTTCCAATTCTGTGAGATGTTCGTCCAGCCGCAGAGAGCGTCCATTGTACGTGGCCAGAAACAGTCGCCGTTTGTGGTACCCTGCCGTAGCCCGGGGATTCTTAGCACCCCCCGTCACACCGTTACCATGACCGGTACCGTGGCCAGGGATAGTGTGACTACCGGGAATTGGGGGCCGTGCATTTCTGTTGTCGCTCATTTGGGGGGTTTGTTGCCTTAGTCACCACGCTTGGCAGGCGGGTTGGTGACCGCAGTAGCTGGAAATCTTTCGCTGATAGCGCTGCTGCCCGCTATCAGGATTTACATTTTCGGATTCCAGCATTTGTGTGGTTATACCGCCACGATATCGGTCGCCAGAGCCTCGTTCGTTGATCAGCAGGATGCACCACGGGCAGGTGAGGTTGACGGTAGGGAGCCTAAGGTCGTTGTCGACTCCCCTTACATCCATAATTAATATTTGATTAATATTTGCCTTACATATATTTAGTACGAGTCCGAGAGTGGAGACCGCGGATCGGCAAACGCAGCGTAGGGAGCCCTCCAGCCAGGTGGACCGATGACCTTAAGAAGGTGGCGGGTAACGACTGGATGCGGAAGGCGGAGGACCGGGAGCTTTGGTGCACCTTAGGAGAGACCTATGTTCAGCAGTGGACTACGAAAGGCTGTTGATGATGATATATTTATTGTAGTATAGCAGGTAATTAGTTAAACAATGCTTGTCTTCTTCTTTCTAATGTCAAATTAATAATGACAGAAAGAGCGAAAACACTGTTCAACTGAAAAAACCTAAACAATGTTTATAAGTTAGGTTGAATATATTTATTTATTATAAAACATTAGCCCACCTAACTACTTATATCCATTTTGATTTTACTTTCAGAGCTCTCACAGTAGCGTCGCTGACACCGAAAACGTCATTTTTACGAGAATCGATAGTGAATATCATAGATTATATTTGATATATCGACAATCGCTCTCGCGTCAATTCAGTTGTTTATTTACCATATTGTTAATCCACCTAAACATAAAATTTTACTTATGTTTGTTTTATCATAAGTAATATTTATCGATGATAAATCACCAGAATTTATATTTTATTTTTAATAGATTTTAATTCATTTAACGAAACCCACGAAAATTTACCTTTGTTATTTGTTATATAAAAAAAATCTTTTAATGATGTGGAAACATAGTAAATTACATTTTACGACAAATTTACATGAATAATGTTATATAAGAATCATCTGTGTGTTGTAATTCTGTACGCTTAGATTTTCAGATTAAAAATTTTGCGAATAAAACAATGATGCTTGAAATATTTCATTATGAGCTTTCAGGGCGCCAGACAGGATTAATATCGTAGCTGAGTGTTTTTAAGTTGGACAATTGGGTTTCTATATATATTATTTATCGATAAATACGACATGCCGAGATTTATCGATTGAGAGGAAGTATACGAAGGAAAGTTACTGAAACAGAAATAAGGATTCTTTCTAAATTATTAATGTAACTAAGCTCATAAGAAAATTATGGTATTATTATATGAAATTTATGTAATAACAATTTTTAACATGAACTAAATCAATGACATAGTTCATATACAAATTACAATAGTATTATTTCACAATCCTTTCTTCGTAATCTGTATAATCCTTTTTTCTGGAGTGTATTTATTTATTTAAGTATTTTAATATTATCGTAAGTATAAGAATATTTATATTAATTAAGCTAAAAATAATCTGCCAATGTCACGTATAACTTCGAGTGTCTAGTTCATTCAAGAGGCTAATGTCAACGAATTAATAAAACTTCTTCTTCAATTCTATGTCAATATTACACCAAAATAGTTCGAGTATTTATCTGATAAAGCAAAAATCTCTGATATAAAAAGTAAGCATAGGTAATGCATACTTTTTAATACGAAATAATTAATGTAAAAAGAGATTGTGCAAAGTACGGCATGCAATGGACAAAAAGTTAATAATATTAACTTATTATTATACCGTAGTATACTTTTTTTTTATTTATGTATTTTTTGTAAGATGGGAATAAATAATAAAAAAAAGAATATTAATTTGATTTATACTCGATTTTTGACATTCGGAAAAAAGTGAATGTTGCCAGTCTATAAGGTTATTGATAATTCCAGTAATTCTTAAAAGCTAATTTACTAGTACTTAGTAATATTTAGAAAATAAAGAATTAAAACATTTTTGTATGCATATAATAATAAACAAAAAGATTAATAATAATTATCACTGATTGCTATAAGTATATTAATTTAATAAATCAAACCAATAATCATTCATTTTTCGCATCTTGGATCACCATACCCTATAAAAATGATCTTTAAAAAAAATATGCAAAAGAATTGATGTATCAGTTTTCATTTATTGTATAAACATAACATAACAACTCGTCTATATTTCCCGAAGGAAAAGGTACACGTATGTAACATCACACGTGATCACACTCATAGCTTTATAAACCTCTTCTGAAGATTATAATTATGTAAGCTAGTAACATTGCTATAATGTTTTTTTTGTATGTATAAATACAGGCTAAGGGAATACTAATACGTTAATAATATAAAAGTTATTGTTGTATGTCTATTAAAGGCTGAGTTTGTATGGGTCACACATGCACATTTCTTGTCTTATTACCTATGCTTTGGATAGAAAGGTTGAGTTGTGTATAGTTTATTTGAAATAAAAACACATTTTACACAAGTTTACGCTTATCTGATAGGAAATTTGATGAGATAGAAAACCTTATAAGCCCATCAGCAGTTTTTAAATAAGAATCACAGTGATATATTTGGCTTCGAAAATGAACAAATGAATGTATATCAGTATATAAACATCAGATCGTGATATAAAATGCTGAAATTATAAATGTATACAAAGACAAATCTTAGAAGCGAGGCAATATGTCATTTTCGTTTGTGTGTGTATTGTCCTTTGAGCGTCGATACTACTCCAGCTCAAATTGAAGTTTTCCCCCGCTTCACCGCCTACATCGTTGCGTATCCGGAATTGTGTGTCAAATTTAAGGCTTAAAGTAAAAAAGAGTTAAGTTAGAATTATGCCCAATTAAATAATTAGAGAAATCATTGTCTATAGGCTTAAAATAGTTTGAGACATAAATGAGACTAGAGGCTCAGACAGTGTGATTATAATTCGTATACCACAACAATGGTGGAATATTGCCTTGATTAAAATTCGTCGAAGTCGTTTCAGTTTTAACTAAATGAAAACTGCTTGAAGGCTTAAAGTAAAAAAGTAGTAGTATTAGTGAGTATTTAGTGAGTTGTTAGATATTTTCTTCCAATAAATATAACAAAAAATAAAATACTTTACAAAGGTAAAAATAAGGTTTATTTTTTTGTCTTTTTAGCCCAATATCTCTTTAAATAAAAATATTTTTTTTTTATTTCTTGAAATCGAGAGCGATAAAAGAGAGAGACATAGAATATTGGTAACCACTAATCAAATGAAATTCTATAATTAAATAGTATAATATTATTAATATTATTTTATAATATTATTAATTCATAACTAACGCTTGGAATTATATACTATTTTGGTAATTACATAATTTATATTATTACAAATATTTAATTGCTAAATTGAATCGCCCAGAGGATCAGAATTTCGATTCAAAGGGGAAATGCTGCTAGCATTCTTGCTACAATGCCACGCGGTCATGATTTTTACCGTAGCGATATTTAATTTTTATTTAAGGCCTATCTTGAATGTGAACAGATGAATGTATTTTAATTTATAAATTTTATTACATCAATTATTGCTGTTATAGCTCATTCATCGAATACGCAACCTATACAAGCTCCTCCCTTGAAGCCTGGGGCACTAATGAATTGGTTCGGCGGCGCGTGTCGGGACTCGCTTTTTTCAAACAACGGATTAAAATCCTTTAAAAAAATTTTAAATCACACTGTATCTTTATTCCTTTAAATTCAATTTATATAAAATTTTAATTGGTGTTTGTTAAATATTAATTGAATAAAATTTTATGTTTGATATTTGAGGTAAATTTGTGTTTTTTTTTTGTATAGAGAAAATTTATAGGAATGTGTTCCAGAACATAATAAATTACAATATTCAGTAAATTTGTTGAGTAGAATTCTGGGCCCCAGGCTTTTTCTTATTTACATTAACAATCTTTGTCATATTCTTTCCCTAGTGTAAAGTTATAGCTTATGCCGATAATACGGTCTTGCTTATTTCGGGTAATACGTAAGAATACATTTAAAAACGCTAAGCGTGTTATAAAAAAGGTTATTGGTAGTCCTCAAATCTACTTTTTTGGTTTCATTGGTAAAACGCATTTACGCATTTGCTCCACAAGAAGTGGGACTCGCCGGTGCCTGAAACTCCAATGCACCGGAATATCCACTATAACATAAATTTAGATAATTATCTAATCCAGTACCTAACTCATACCTATTTTTCTTGGTGTTAAGTAGCGCATTTCGCTCCATAGCTCGAATACCTTCTTAAAAACAACTTAAAGCAACTCAGACTATAATGGCGCGAGAGACAACTGAAGCGACTGTAATCAAGAAATTTAGTCTCAGACACCAGAGCCTATTCACCAAAAACCCGCACTATTTAGCGAAATTTTAAGTAATATATGGTAACTAAATTTTACGAGACTTTTTGTGTATAAGTATTATTCATTATTAATGATAAAAACTGCCATTCTTAAAACAAATATATGAACAAGCCTTAAGTTATATACGACACATTTTTTTATTATAGATACACATAATAGCTAGCGATTATCGACCGGCACATTTTTTTAAAGAGCTTTCACTGAGTATATTTATTAAAATCATGTTTAAATGTAATTGAGTAAAGTTCCTTTTATAACAATTCTTTTAATGTTGTAGTTACTATTTTTTTTAAACGTAATCCAAGATATTTTTACCAAAAGCACGTATACGTCCTTTTCCCTTACATTCATACAATTTTTTATTCTTTTATTTTCAGACAACTACTGAGAAATGATTTCTAAGGTAGTTTAGTACTTGGAAGTGCATTTTTACATTTAGTGAGTAATAAGCGAGATTTCTCGATCGGTCGGAAAAGGATTCACTCCGAAGCTAGCTGCTTTTGATATATTTCACTTTACGTCGTATTTCTTAATCTTAATCGTAAAACCTGGTTTTGTAGAATACATTGAAATTTAAAATGTTTTGATTAAAATGGATAGTTGTATGTAAGATATTAAAGTTTCATTAAAGTTATGTGTCATGGACACCATAAATATTTTATAAAGAATCAGCGACAACCATTGTATAAGCACAAGAATTAAAGGTAAACTAATAACACCAAGTTTCCGAGTTCGCAAAGTCAATATATCCTTTCTGAGGCATGACATTTCTATTTTGACCTATAATAAGATTTCGCTGACATTTATAACTTAGCCTAACTATAAATTGGAATCAATTAATATCATATATTTGTATTTAGCTGGAATCTATTTAATGATTCAAACTATTGACTATATTCTGTCTTGTATTTTTTTTTATAAAAACCGGGAAAGCAAATGACTCCACTCCACCTGATGGTATATGGTAGTGGAGTCCAAACGCCACAACGCCTAGTACAGTCGGGAAGAATGTTCTGCATTAGCCGCCTCCGCCATGCCCGCTCGCAAGATGCCTTCACGCCTCGTTTGAAGGAACGTAAAGTACAGTTTAAGCAATTTTCGTATCGTTCAATTACTATTCAATGAAAATAAAATTGATATATGTTTTTGCTCCTTGCAAGGAATGGTGCTCATCTGATGGAAGTTACTGTCATCGTCTATGAACATCTGCAATAGCGAAGGAAAATATAGGCACTAAGAATACCTAATAACCGGATTCTTCCTTAGCACCTAAACCAGGTGAACTGATGACGTAATAAAGACGGTGAGAAACCAGTGAATACAGTGGACAAAAGACGCGTCACAAAACATAGTGGTGCTAATTAGAGTAAGCCTTTAATTACTCGTAAACTATTGACCTAATAATAAAAGCCAAATCCTAATTTAAAAGCTATTACCAGCAATTTAACATTAGAATCAGCAATGTTAACTTTAATCTAAATGATGATTAGGTCTAAGGGTGAGAATTAAGGGCAACTAATAGTACACAACGCATACAACAGTTTGTAATTGAGACGGCTGAATTGTTTGATAGATAACTTACCCTAAGCTATCTCCCGCCATAGATATCCGTAATGACTATCATTACGTAAAGTCTAAGATATTATAAATTATATAGTATTTTAAGCGATTTAAAGATATTTCATCACCACTATAAAGAGCTTTTATATTTAATTAGTCTTATAATTAATTTTTATTTCATAACTACGGTTAAGTTATATAACTAGCACGGTTAAGTTATATGTATATAACATTGCGGTTAGCTCAATTTATAAATACATGGCAATATTTATTCGTACGATATCGCTGCAGGTGGCTTTAATGTAGATGGAAACATTTTTCAAGTATGCACTTTCTTTCTAGAGCCATTACTATCGGGAATTTATATACTTAAAGAATTTAAATAGCATTTTAAAGCAATATAAGATTTAAAGATTTATGAAAGCGGTTATATATAAAATGTCTTAATTGAATTCAAATAATGGACCTCTTATCCATATATAATAATATATATACTCGTACTTTCCGAAGAATGATATATTACGATTTAGAATAGCATAAAGGATTATCTCTCTATGTTATAAAATTATATTGTTTAAATTTATAATGAAATATTATTATATTTTAGCTTCACTTACTGTCTTAATATTTATGCCATACCCAATAAACGTTGCTATCGACGTAGTTTCCAATACTATAAATTTAGTTTTTATGGGGTGAAAATACAGAGTGTTGTTAGACCAAGACCAAGTCTCTAGTCGTTAAGATTGTAATTAACCTTATCAGCTGTTGGAATATCACGTAGTTCACAGGCTATAACTGAATATCACCAGCATAATTATCACTTTAACCTCGATTAATACGTTTACTATGACTAAACTATCTATACTAATGTTGTAAATACGAAAGTAAGTCTATTTGTCTGTTATGCTTTCACGGCCAATCCACTAAACTGATTTTGATGAAATTTGGTACGCAGCAGGCTTGAACCACGAGGACGGACCTGACCACCCGTTAAAAGCATTAAGGAGAAGTTAATAGAGTATTCTATTTGCAAAACGTCAATGTCTATTGGCAGTTTCATTTTTATTATAGATATTTCTTACATGTTTCTGGAATTGTTATAAAATACCTGCTACTTATTTTATTTTTGTATGCTATATTAATGCTTTTATATAGAAGCGTTAAGTATCTAGACATTATTTCAAAGACATCCGTTAGAAATATTAGAAAAATATTAAAATGTTATTATTAGTGTTTTGCTAAATACATAATACACTAAGTACAACATATAAAGTTAAAAAACCAGAATTCGTAACATTTTATTCTTAATAATAATAAAAAAAAATGTATTCGATGGTATTATTCCTCGTGATATATTTTCGAATGAAATGAACATTCAGTTTGGAGGAGTCGGGGTGGGGATAAGATAAAAGGCCTTGCCAGAATCCTTGGGATTGCTTTTGCGTATGAAATTTTTTACCGCCATCGTACGGTTGGTTGAGCCACTAAGTGCAGATCGTATTGATGAAAGCGCTTAATATAAAGAAAAACCCAAGGGTGTCGTAAAACCGGATTTGAGCTGCTATGTCGGTGACCACAAGAAAGAAAGATGATTTACATTCATATATTCACAGTAATATACAGTAATATAATAATCACAGTTTGTTATTTTACCTGGGCTATTAAAATTAACTAACAAAAATTTTGTGATCAAATCTTCAACTATATAATACGATAAAAAGAATGATTTTATTGCGGTAAAATTAAGTATATTTTAATCATACAATTTGTATCATTGTTCATGAATGTTCGATAATATAAAGTTTAAGGTCCCGTCTTTATTTTATATTTAAATGAATGCGAATTGCAAATAAGTATTTTATAGTATGAATCCTCGCTGAGCCTATCCCCTAATAAAAAAGAGACAGTAATTTTGTTTTATATTAACTTTTCCAATGTGTTTAATGCTTAGAGATAATACGCCTTTGTTCACAACTAATATGGGTAATACGAATAAATATCCCGTTACGAAAGCAACTTATTAGAATTTTATGGAAATAGCATATCGTTTTTAACGCAACGCAACAGTAAACGAGAAAACAACCGCGAATAGGTGATTATTTATTTATGTTTTCAGGTGTTTATAATATATTACAGTAGCATCTAGTAATACTGCGGTCTGGTTTCTTAGAAATAGACATTAATTTATTTTCAACCCACTATTATATCATTGACGGAAAATTGTTAACAGGTATGTTACTTTGTTCGATTTTTAAGCTATAAACGTCGATCAGACTAAGGTCACTGGCTTTTAGCCAAAACTAGCTTTGGATCTCGGCTTCAATGAAATATGTGCGTCGTTTCGCCTACATTATTGAAATTGATAAAAGATAGACAGTAATGTGGACGTGTACGTTTGTATGTAATATTTCTACGTATCGGTGAAACTTAACGACTGTGTGCAATAATGAGATTTAAATGGAAACAAAGATCGTGGGTAAGTAAATAATCAAAACTTTTAAGCTTCTCTATATCATTAAATTTATTATTTTAAAATATTACAGAAACTACATTTTACACAATAAAATACAAGAGATACAAGTAGTCGAATTTTTGAGAGCACTAAAATACATGAAGGATTTATTTTTTACAAACTAATGTTGTTTAATTTAATTTTTAAGTTATTAATATTTTCTAAATTCACTTGCCAGTAATAAATAAAACAATTTTCGGAAGTATGTACTATAATAAAACAACATACTTCATTACATCGAAACATACGCTTAACATTTCAATAAATACTTAGTTTAGATATTTAAATATAATATTTACACTTTATTATCACATAGCACATCCGTGAATTCTACTATACTACTATTTGGAAATATATACAATTCACTGACTCTTTCGTCCCCGATCGGTAAATCGTTGTCGCTAAATCGAGATCTTCTAGATATTTCTTTAACGCGATGATCGTGTTGGCTTCCATTTTTAATCTTCGTGAACTCTTCTGATTTTATCGCCTTACATGTATTTCCTTTAGGTTGATCTCTTATTTGATCTTTTACGCATTGACATGGATTTTTTGCGGCCTTTAGAGAGTCCACTGGTGTTATATTTACTGATTTTCTTGTTGAGTAAATACTTCTTTCATTTGATGATCTAATTGACAAAATGCGAGTTCTATACGATTGTCCATCCTAAGGCAAAGACAAAACAATAATATTATATATACTTTTGAGTTAAATTAAATAAAAAAAAATATATTAATCTCACCTCATAACTGTCATTTGTGAATCTATTACGTTTCTGTCTAAATGTAAATCTTTGTTTGAATTCCTTTTTAAACTTTTCCTGAAAAGAAGGAAATTTAATTAAAATATTTTATAATTAAATATGAATTATTCATAATACTATTTCGTATTGTATAAACGAATGAAATTTAAAATTATAATGTAATATTTATGATACTTTTTTTCTAATTGTAAAATTCAAATGTTATTTATCTAAAGATATTCTCATGGGATTTTATGGATTTGAAGTATTCAAATTGCAACAGACAACACAGTGAAATATGGATTCCAAAATTTTTATAAAAAATATTTAAACATGTACAAAGAACAACTGCTTGAGTTGTTATTTTGTATATATAACAACACTCAGCACATCGACTTATAACAATCCATTAATACCGATCTACTTATGCTTTCATTCAAATTTAATATGACAGTTGAATAAGTGAATATATTCAAAAACTATAAATTAAAAAAATCAAGTTAAAATTATATAAAAAATATAACTTATAATGTACCCAACATTATTAAATATGGTAAGATTATGCTTTTTTTGATTAAAAGTAATATTAAATAAATAAATAAAAATGTGTGCTATGATATCCACATTGGTTTAGAAATGTCCAATTCAATGCTCTCCAATCCACTGTCAATACTAATATCTGCACTAAAGTCTACAGGTCTATAATTTGATTTTTTTCTCTATAAGACATTCCGGCAAACTCTTGGTAATCTATTTCTGTAAAACCCGTAATAATCTAGCATTGAATGTATTATTGGATTTAGACATATTGAAGACGGTTAACATATTAATCTTATCGTAAGAACCTCATTACAAAAATGCTCATTTCCTCTTTAAAATATCAGATAATTAGGAATGTATATAAAAATCTAAAGGTAAAATATATCTCAAAGGCCACAATAAAAGTCATTTCAGGCACTGATTTAATGTTAGTTAACATGGATTACAAGTTACGATGTTGTATTTCGTTTCATAGGACATTAAGTTCCGATGAATTTACCCGTCATTAATTTTATTTTCCGCCCCTTAGAGAATATCTTGAATACTTACCGTGCAGACTACTTTATTTAATGAATCAATAAAAGATAACATTTACATCCCTTTAATTTGATAGAATACTTCGATAGGAGATGGAGCATACTATGAATTTGATGGAAACGATTATATGAAAATATATTACTATTTTTTTATCAATCAATCAAATTGTTAGCTTAGTTTTTTTATTCTACATAGTTTATCACTTTTAAATTACTTTTTATAATCAAGAACTACTTCATAATAGATTAATAATGATGAAAACATTGTTTCTTCTCAAAAGCTTATTTTGTACTTCCTCAGCTTTGTAATAATTGTATTGTAACGAATGTATTTCTCTTTTTCTGTTATCAGTAAATTGACATTCTAAAGAAAAAGACAAAATATTGTGTAATTGTACAACCGCTTTAAAATGTTTGTTAGTAAGAAGTTTGTGGTAAAAATCATAGACACAATTTCTTAAAAATAATTAATGGAGAAAATTATAGATAAGTTAAAGTGACAGTGAAATTAAATTGAAATGATTATTATTTATTTTTTCTGTATTTAAAATATACTCACGTTATAGATGGCGTAAATGAAAGGATTGTAACAGGAGTTACTCATTGCGAGCCAATCGAAGCAGAAGAAAATCACATTTATATATCTGTACCTGTAAATAAAAAAAAAACATAAATATTTTCAAAAATATTATCATTTTCAAAATATACATTATCGCAATGACAATTTTAATGATAAAACGCCGCTAGATGTCGCTACATTATACCTCATAATTTTTATTATGAGCTCGCCCTTATCCCATTCACATAAAAATTGGCAGAAGTTTATGGCTGGCCTTTATGTTTTTTTCTGATGGGTGAGTTTTCTGACATAATACGGGTTATTAGGGTGCTTAGTGCTTATGACATTCATTTGATTATTTACGACACGTATAGCGTGAAATCTTTTCTCTAGACTCTGTTCTGTTAGGACGAAAATCATACGGCTTTAGTTTTACATATATTCATAATTTATGGGCACTGTGTGAAATAACAATACACATTTTATTAACAAGACAAATAAAAATGAACTTGTCAGACATAGTTCCCGATTCTACAAGTTTTATTCACCGTCGGCAAAAACAATTACTCTACAGTAAAATTTAAAAACGCTTATAAACATTAACTTAAATAAAGTAGTATGAATAATACATAACGCAAACTTCAAATTGAAATAACAAATCATTCTACTTAGTGATAAGACTAGATAAGAGTTAAATTAAAATGTAAGACTGGACAGAACCCATACAACAATAGTGGTGTAAGGTAACACTTTTACATAACCATTATTTACTATATAGTCATAAATATATAAAAATAAAAATTATAAACAACTTTATACAAATATGACCGCGTGTAATGGTGGCAAGAATGACAGCAGCATTTCCCCTTCGAATCGCAATTCCGATCCTCACGGCCCTGTCACCAGTAGATGTAATAAGACAAATTTTTAATGAAAGTTTTGTACTGTTACTCCTAAGGTCCAATACTAAGCACTATTTTGATACATGTTATAATAAATCAATACTTATCTTACGATATTTTCACTATCAAAATAATTATAAGCTAGAGGGTTTTTTAAAAATCTCTTTGATACCCAACGTTATATAAATAATCTTCAAGCTCTTTGAGTTATCTAGAGGTAGCGTCACGAAATTCGTTTGAGATTATTATGTGGGTAAAAAATCCTTTCAATCTTACATGATAAAGACATTCGAGAAGATAGTAAAATTAAAATATACTGAAAAATAGAGTTTTTACTTCAATGGCAGTAGCTTTATACTTATGTATTATTTACACATAAGTATAATATCATATAATTCAAGTACGTCAGCAAAATTCTTGTAATATTTCTTTAACTAAATTAACTATTTTATTTAAAAATATTACGTGTTTCCTTTTTTGAATTGCTACCAACTAGTTCGAAAATATAAAACTTATAGTATTATAGTGTTATACCCAATAGATTTTTTTTTAATTTTTGTTTAATTTTTTCCGACATTAAGTTTTATACATTTTACAATATTGGAGATTTAGTAGCGTTTTCGATTTTATGAATTTAAAATGAATTGGTTTTTGCGAATCGAATTATATACAAACTGATAGAATGACTTAAACAAACATCGCATTGTAATCGGAATGAAAATTATATTCGAATATTTTATTTTTCATTTGATAAAATTTCTTCTTTCCTAATTTAATTATTTGTATTTTAAATCTGATTGTTCATATAATTCCCTCGATTTTGAAACATGACGATTAAAATTATTTAATCGTCATGTTTCAAAATCGATTAAAATTATTTAATCGTCATGTTTCAAAATCGAGGGAATTATATGAACAATCAGATTTAAAATACAAATAATTAAATGAGTTAAAATCAGCATTACAATTTTTAAATCATCCCTCGTTATTATTATTACGACAGCGGACGATAACAAAATCATTATACCTAAAATTAGTCAATATAAAGCTAATAACGCTAAATAAACAATTCATTGACACTCATTTATCACAGGTAATATATGAAAAGATTCCACGGCAGTTACTACCTTCTACCTTAAAACACAATACATACATTTTCGCTTAAAGCTATATTTTAAAAGATTATTATTATTAATAGTTACAAGACAGCGCTTGTTGATACCTGAGTTGATCATATATTATTATATATATTTTAAGCTTTCACGTTCGTATATAACATAAATACATAATGCACTAAAAAAATAGCTAAGCGTCAATAGATCAATGGTTTTCGGCCCGCCTAGCGATGTAAATGTCATAGGTTCGATCCTAACCCCTTAGGCTATTGTCAAGCTTTAGGCTTAACATATAAACTTACATACTCTTGACACAAATAAATATTTACTTTTATATAAATGTACACTATATACATATATAATTTACGCCATGATTATTATTATTTTTAATTAGCTAATGGAAATCGATAAAAAATATAAATACTTACTCATTTATTGAAGGAAAAAATGACTGAAGCAGCATATAGCTCTGTAGAGGAAGCCAGCAGAGTGCGAATAGTGCTACCACTAAAACTAGCATCTTTATAACCTGCGTGAAGTTAAATTTAAATTAAATAATTAATCTGTAATAAAGTAAAATTTAAGATTTTATCATATTTATGTTTGAAACAAATTATTAGAGATATCTAATGATATGGTAAATGATATTTACCTATTGTCTATTTATGATTTTATGAGTATGAATTTGTGTGTGTGAATTCTGTTTGTGTGCTTCGTGTCTCCCAATATTTAAAGTATGAAACTGACCCCATTACAGACTTACTGCCACCAATATTTACTTTTTAGGGAACATGCATGACAGACGCAGACTCTTTTGGGGTCTAAGGCCTCCCTTGAGGCCTTAGGCCTTCTTAGACATCCTTAGGACGCGCGTATTCGGAGCCCTTACTGAGCACTCAACGTCTGGATTCAGTACTATAAGACCAACTCCTCTGCCCAATGACGCTGTAGAGGCCATTAGACCAACAGTATAACTCAGTTCGAAAAAAATGTGGCTATCTAAGCTCTAATTATTATAAAATCACCGAACAAAGCCCTCTTCTCCAGTTTTAAGCCATTACATTAGGGTGTTTGTTTTTAATTCAGGTCAATTATGGGTTGTCTGATTCATATGAAATATATAAATATAATAATTATGTCTGATTTATATATAATATAAAATAATTTTCAACAAAATATTATACATAATTATACTCGGCAAAAATCAATTCTAATCCAAAGTTCTTTTAAGGTTGTGCAAGCTTTAAGTGAAACTGTCGTCGCCCCAATATAGTGTCAAAAAGAGATTGTTACTGCTCTAAGTTAGTTTTTGTCTGTGACTCCATACAAATATAGGTAATTACAGGCACAAGGGACATAACATCTTAGTTCCCAAGGTTGGTGGCGCATTGGTCTATGGGCGTTGCTAACCACTTACCATCAGGTGGCCCATATGCTCGTCCGCATACCTATATTATAAAAATAAAATTAAAAAATTCCCAAAAAAATTATTGAAAAAATAATGAGATCTTTATGGGAATTTTAGATCAATATGAAGAAATCAACCTAACAAGTGATCACGTGACATCATTCTATGACACACATTTATAGAATGATTGATGAGGCTCGAGTCGCTACTTCATTCATGCGTCATATTGGTTGAGAGTAAACATTACTCCGTTAACTTAACCATTTATAAAGCTTCGATAGTAAATTTGTAAGAGTTAATTCTTACTTTATTGTAAGGAATCAATAAAATCGGTCCTCTTAAAGTTAAATGCGTATAAACATATGGACGTAATGTAAGCTAAGAACAGAGTAGATTATTATTAACTCCCTTGTTGTCACTCAGAAATAAGTAATAGAATATTTGGACCAAATGGTTTAAATCCAATTTGGTACTCGTATCTCTCCGACCCAATTTGGAAAATCTGATGAAATTGCACCAAAAATCTTGTAAGCCCCTTCACTCGAAATTGGCACCCTCTTGGGAGATTACGACTCATCGTCTATTGATTGAAGTATGTACTTTTTAAACAGGTTTCTTTTACTTAAAATAAGAAGGCAAAATGATAAGTGATCTACTTGATGGTATATGGTCAGTTACCACCGCCCGTAGATATTGGCGATGTGAAAAGTAGTAACCATTCCTTTCATCGCCAATGTACCACCAATCTAGGGAACTAAGATCTCCTGTACATGTAGTATTACTGGCTCACCCACCATACTAACCGGGACACAACAATACTAAGCATTACTATTTAGCGGTAGAATATCTGAAGAGACCCACTTTTATCTACCTACCCAAACGGGCTTGCACAAAGCCCTACCACCTAGTGAAGTAATAAATCAGCACAACCAATTTTCTATTGTACGTCCTGATTCGTATTCAGCGGTGAAGGAAATCTACATAACTGAATAATTAATATTGGATCATATATATTCACTGACGAGACAAGAGGTTTTTGTAGTCTATCAGTACACATGCAGACATACGGAATCGTTAACCAGTTAAGTTTAATAACTTATCACATGACGAATGTACGAATAAAAATGATAAATATAATGTCACTATAGCGAGTGTAGCGAGATTTTAATTACAATAAAAACGCTAAAAAAAACATCTGTACTTAATTTCTTGGGCTTGGGTTAGTTATATTAGCTGAAATTATTAATTGAGTGCTCCGTTTACAGTTTCGCTAAATTTATAACAAACTTACAATTATTATCGCATGACGTATAGAAATCTAATGTTATAAAGTTACAGTTATATATCACCGCCGCCAGCTCTTTTATATATTCCTCGATATTATTTGTGTATATAAGTTTACAATAAGATACATTGTATTGTTTTATATTGTTTATATTTTTCAATATGAAACAAACAGTTTCATGAATTTGTTTCGAAGATGTTGAAGAATACACAATAAATACTTAAGAGGCTGCTTGATATTAACGTTTATTTAGATGTTTCTATACTTGAATACAAACATCATATATTACAAAACCTGAGTTCTTGTCATTTTTATTATTTAATAGATTAAAGATTGATGGTTTGTAAATTAAATTTAAAACATACGATATATCAGCATATTGTACTTACAATTACATAACTAAGTGTTAAGTATACTAAACAAGCCATATTGCGTTCTGAAATTAAATGAAAATGGAGTGGCAATTTTGTTTAACATAAGATGTAGAACGCAAAAAAATCATAATTCTTTAATGCCTTTATTCAAATTAAAATAAGTTCGAATTATAAATAAAAGCTATGTTACCTTTTTCTTGTTTTTCATTTGATTTGCATCACGAATCTCTTGCGCGTTGCCAGGCGCACGCGCACCCCATAACTTCATCGCCATGTGTGCATACGCGAATGTTATCACGAATAGTGGAATGATATACTGTGCAAAAAAAAAACTTTATTGTATAGATAGTAACAAATATTTAATATAATTCATAAACCAATTGAAGGTAAGTTGCAAAATATTGCTTTCGTATCGGAATATAATTGATATATATATATATACCGGAGATAAAAGCAAGAAACCTTATACTAATAAAAATATTAGACTAACAATATAAAAGCCAAAAAAAAACCGGGCCTATTCTCTTGCATCCACGGTGTTTTGTCCTATTATAACAGTCTTTAGATTGGTCTTACGAAAAAATACAGTTGCATGAAAAATAATGAAAGTTAAGTGGGTAAAATATAATGCAGATTCGAATAAAAATATTTACTATACAGAGATCAATAGAAGGAATAAGAAGTATTGTTAATAGAATTCTCAGTTTATTTCAAATATAATTCTCGGACAATTTCTGCATCGTGCTGGCAAAATTTACACGTTCCTTATACATTTCCCGTGAATTTAGTTATTTATAATTAGGTTTGAGTTTAATTTGAATTGCCTTCAGCTTTGAGGCTTACGTGCACCACACCGCATTGCTCTATGAAAGCTACGATTTTATGATTTAATTGATAAAAAAGCATTGCTTTAAAGGTAATCTTTGATGTATTTGTAAATATTGTGTTCCGCTTATAACAAAAGCCAGGAAATCTGCTCATTACAATTCAATTATCTCATCATTGTCAATTACGAGGAAGTTGAATATTATATAATTCAGGGTAATTTATAATAATGTTATAATTAACAATAGCATAAACGAAAATATAAAATGAAGAAGAAATTCCAAAAATATTTCGTTTAATTAACTGCCAAAGTAGTACAATTACTTTTTGAATGCGTGGGTTAACGCTCATTTAAAGTATAAACACACGTGTACAAATTATAACAGTTCATTTCAGTTGAAATTTTCAGTAAATGGTCCAAATACGGAATATTAAAAGTCATATTAAGGAAATAATTGACTAAGAATAAAGTGAAAACTGCATCTGTACTTGAATGTTACCTACTTATATGTGGCAAGAAATTGGCTTAGTAGACATTTACACATATCTAAAAAATTAGCCTTAAAAAATGAGTATTATCAATCATTTAAATTAAAAAAAGCATTTTATACAACTGATAATTAACATAGTTTACTATTCAGTATGGTAAAAGTAAAACAAAAATAAATAGACACAAAATAAAAGTGATAAAATAACTTCGTCTATATTAATCATTTTGTATAATCTGTACAAAATTACTGAAAAAAAAACAATTAAGGGCTTACTTAAAAACGATGTTTAGCGAGTTTTTAGATAAATACTGTTTTTGGTTCTTTCTGTCATTATTAATTTGACATTCGCAATAAGAAGAGATCATTTAATTAATCACCAGCTAAACAACGCTTATAAGTAAGTTGTTAAACAATATATTTTACAAAGCAACTTATTTTTTTACAACTTTAATGAATGGTATGTTTCAGATTAAAATAATAAATATTTTTTAAAACAGATTTAACTCGAAAGCTTATAGTTTAGTTTCGCTTAAGGACAATGTATTTGGGCATTTCTCCAGAACGATACCAGCCAAGATTTTCATCTTAAAGTGGTGCAGTCATAAAAATATTGATTCATACAATTTACTTTGCCTTACTTGGTTTCCGGTAATTGTCTATGATATAATTTCAAGGTGTGTTTAAATGTTGCCAGTATATGCTAATGTTAAATAAGAAAATGAGCCTACGAGAATGTATTTGTCTGTTTAGGGCTTTTCCAAACGTTTCTTGTATTTGGTAAAAAGCCATGAAATTTAACTGTAAATGTTTTTTTTTATAAAATCCCTAACTACGTGTGTTTGGTAATACTGACTATATATTATACTTTTCGCTATATTAATATTAATTTCTTCTTTTAATAGTTACATTTTTGCTTTGAGCATATAATTATGAATGATTTAATGCTACTCAAACTCTAGTATAGCTGAAGTAGGTAATACACAACTACTTCTAGTTACGTTATTTATATTTAAAAAAAGTATTATATTATGTATTATGTAATTTTCATTATTTATGTTAAAATATTGCTAATCGCTGTATAAACACGAGAGGTGGAGATAAACTTATAGCACCAAATAAAACTACTCTGCAAACTAAATACATTCTTCCTGGGTCAAGGTATTCGATTCTATAATAAAATCCCGTAGCACTTTTATATTTGACAAAATAATAAATATTATTTTATTCTAAATATTAATATGATATTTGTAATTGGATTAATAAAACATATTTACGTAATATAATCTTGACGATTAAAATTGCTTGAACATGATTTATTTTCATTTTAAATACTTACTTGAAAAATATACAATAATAGCCTGTATATAGCTAAAGAATGAGATCCAAATTCCGTTGGCTCACAAAATGGTTTCTCATAGAACAGCTTGGAAACTGTAAATAGAATATAACTTAAGTGGATAATAATCTTAAGCTTCAAACAACATCATTAATACAAAATATGTATAATGTTAAAATATAATATACATTCATAATTTTAGTAAAGTGATTTAATAAAAAACTTAGTCTAATTAAATTGAACAAAGATTCTGACTTTGAAATTTAATTAAATTTCGAAATATAACCAAAGCACTAGTCTAATTAATTCATATAAAATCAGTTTTTAATATCAGATACATAATAAATTATACAAATATTCAATTACATGCAGATTATTTTTTATCTATTTAAATTATCATACAAATATTTTTTGTTAATAAAATTTGGATATAGCAGCTCGGTATTAATATATAGTAGCTATTTGTATTATGAATTTTAGATTAAGAGTAAAGACACAAAAAAAAATTAAGGAATTTCAATATTTGTGGACACAATTTATTATAATAGTATTATATAAACAAAACAAAGATTTCTTTTTCTAAATAAATTCACAATAAAAATTTACCTGGTTCTTGTTCTTCCACCATGATGACTTCCCATGACATAGCCATTGGCGCAGCCAGAGATAAAGCCAGCACCCATATCAACACTATGATCACCTTGGCAACACGCTTGGACGTGTGAGCGCTTAAAATATATTACTAAGTAAGAAAAAATATTCAGTACTTATTTATTAGTTAACAAATGAGAATAAGCAACTAGGGATCATAAATATTCATTAATTTAAAATGTTTATTGATATGATGTATGTGTTTTTATATAATAATTAGTAACACAATTAACAACTTAGCAACTAGTAATGGTAGATTTAATCCATAAACAAAATTTAACAAAAAAATATATCCGTAAACGAAAATGATGTATCACTACCTCGAACGAAAACAGAAGAAAAAATCCGTACAATTAGCAGCGAATTCAAAAAATGCCAAGCATAAAGAACAAACTTAACTTTTTTCCATATACTAAATTATAAAAAAAGCATTTCATTTAAAAAAAAGCAAGTCTTATAAAAAAGCATTGACATTATTTTTGTGTGTGTAAAACACGCTGAGATAAGTAAATCTCTATGTAGATTTTTCAAATTTAAGTTTTTAAAATCGTCGATGTTATTCGTAACTATTCAATAAAGAAACTTATATTCTTGCTTTAATATTTTTTTAACTGGGTAATTAAGGACTCATAAAATATTCATAATATCAGCAATCTTGTAATAGCTCTATATAATTATAAATGAACGTTTTGTTATCACTCCAATGAGCTGCTTTTCACAAAAAAATCCATCGAGTAAAATGTACATTTAAGCACGCTAATAAGCGAACACGTTCAGTCATGCTACTAAGCACATACCCTGTATTTGTATTTTTATACTACATTTAGTTATTTGTTGGACATTACCGCACGCCCGCGTACTTTTGTCTTTGTCTTTTTTTGCTTTCTTTTAAACATCTTGTAATAGCTCTAATAGCTATAAATCCAACTTAATAAATGAAAGTGATTAAAATTAAATATATAAAAAAAACTTATGTTTTATGTTGTCATTTTAATAAGAACGACCATTACTTAGGAAATATAATATTTATTTTATTTCCAAGAATTTCCATGCTATTTTGACGCGTAGATTACTAATACCCACGTACAATACATTATTTTGACATTTATTTGGCCCGAAAAATCTTTAACTTGAAGTCTACTTAGGACGCAAGCGCTCAAATCTGCTACTAACGTTACGAAAATATTTTTATAGGTTAATATTTTCTTTCGAGTATATTTTTATTCCTCTCACTAGTCTGATCTTTCTTTGAAGTATTGTTTGAAAATTTTATTCTTAGAAAATCAAGCCTTCTATTTAAATATAGCATTCGACTGTCATTTCAATAAAAAGACAATTAATTAGAAATAAATCATGTTGTTCCTCAAGTATAGAAAGATATTGCGTATACTCAAAATTAAAAGTATATTATACACTAAGTATTACAATGTATAAAAATTGAAATGTAAGTTTATGTTGTAAAAATAACTTGAAAAATTTAGGTAAAAATAAAACTATGAAGCTTAACCTCCCTCAATAATCAATAGCAGCTCACGTCTTTTGATTGAAATATTAAGCCGTATTTGGATTTCTGGTGAAACCATTTGTCTGGATTTCAAGTAAGTAATTTACCGATATCGTCGTTTCGAAGACCCGAGAACGATTTTAGGATATCTGACCTAGTATTCGTTATAAATATTTGAAGATACGTTACAATACGTTGTAATACTTTAACTAATTTTGAATATACAACAAAAATATGCTATTTGTGTGATGTGAAAAAAATCAATATAATATTAAATCATACTAAAATTTGAAATGATTACTGCTGAAGTTAAGCAAGACGTGGACTGACATCTTCCTTATTTTCTCATGATCATGATCAGAATATAAAATTTTGATTTGCAATTTTTATTCAAACGAAACTTCCGAAACTAACCCATCAAAGTTTTGAAATAGTCTCCGGAATGTAAATGTAATATAATTAGCTATCTACTTATTTTTATTAGTAATGTATAAGTAAAATTTCATAGCCAGAACCCGACTCAATTTTTTTTATTTAAATAGGCGAATGGGCAACTGGGCCACGTGATGATAAATGGTCAATACCGCCTATAGATATTGACATTGTAAGAAATATTAATCATCTACATACACTGGCTCACTGACCGGAACACACAAATATTAAGTATTACTATTTGATGGTGAAAACTCATGAGCGGGTGGTACCTACGCAGACGGGTTTGCACAAAGCCCTACCGCCAATTCTCTTCACTTAACTCTATAGTAACTACTAAATAGTGATTCGAAAAACCTTTGAAGCCTTGATTTTCTGCAAAGTGATTTTTATGAAATATATATTTTAATGAATAAATATTAACATAGATTTTTTTATTTGTGTAATAAATATTTTCATAGCATGAAAAGCTTATATTGCGATCGCAGTAAGCCTAATTATTGTCTGTAGGGTTGCGGAAGTAAATAATCAAGAGCAATGGAAAAGCTTATCACGTTCAAAGCCTTGACCTTCATCTCACGGACGCGCGAACAAAACAAATTAAACGAAATAACCGAAATGGCTTAGAATTCTATGGCGGCACGCCGAAGTCATTGTTTTGATTCCGAACGTTTTAAAAAAAACAATTATTGTATTAACTTCAAACAGCTTGCGTATTTATTTACCGTCCTAACAGTGTCTAGCTTAAGGTTGATTAATTTAGTGGCTTGACAACGCTTAATATCTAATATACATATGTAGTCTTAAATAAATACACATAATGAGTCAAACATTTGTTTATACATTAGTATATTTATCTGTTATACGTGGTAAAAGAGAAAAACAGGAAAAATGATATGGTAAATAAAATACCTTGTGCAGAGAATGAAATAAAACTACAATAAAAATAAAACCGTGTCTTTCCAACACTATAATATGCTTTGAAAGCTTAAAGCTTTATTAAATTCGATTCGATTCGATTGACGTGTTAAACAAAATCCTACCAAGATGTAAAATTATTTAAATTTTTATCGTTTTTCCTTACTCCATAAATTTAAAAAATAACGTAAGATAAATCCAGTGTTGCTCGGTTACAAGGAGATTTATGTACAATCCGATACTTAATAAAAGTCAGAAAGTAAATAAAAAATCTTGAATCCATATAGATTTTTATATTTATAGGATGTTATGAGGATGATAACGAAATTTGATGTGTATTAGAACCTAATTCGAAATTTAAATTACATAACACACTATATATGATGGCGCAATTAAATTTTAATAATTATGTTGCTAAAATATCTTGTTTGTGATGTTAGTACACCTTATTTAGCGGTCTCTAAAAGTTGATATAACAAATAACATTAAATATAATTGCAGCACTGTTTCAGGATATGTCAGGATATGTTGTATGTTATATCGTCTAGAGTACTTGATAGAGATATCAAGAAACCAGTTCTGTCAATAGAAAGTTAGGAAGGAAAGCAATGCTTAGAGAAGAAATGAAATATATGCCAATTAGGTGTTCTTTGGACGGCCAATGACGCCAAGATCTATATAGCATGGGCCAACGCCAGTGAGTGCTACATAGAATAGGGGAATGTTCTGCAGATGTGCAATTTACATAAATCACCCTTTATGCTCTATATTTCGGTAATGGGCAGCGATTAATTCGTCGGACCTTTGAGGCGGAGCAATCGTGGAAAATGGTACATTCAATGCATATTGTACATAATGGAGGCCTTATTTTCTAGCACAGAATCACCATTGACAGCTCTTAAAAAAATCCAAGTTTTATTGATGACACGCTAGTGCTAACCATTCTGACGATGTGGAAATGTTCATGTAAGATGTCGGGATTTGTCATTTGAATTGGCAGCTAGAACTTTCGACCTTAATCCTAAAATGCACGTTGCGAATATTCCGAAGTATTGAGTAAAATCAGCCCGCTGTGGTGTGGGAATAACGGAGATGATTTTTATTTCCAAGCATGGTTTCTTGAGGTTAACATTACAACACTACTGATATGTATAAATGTTTAATACATTTATTTCTATTTATATATATTATTTATTAACTTTTATTTATTTAATTAAAGTAGGTAGGTGAACTATCATATAGGTCACTCGATGGTAAGTAGTCGCCATCACCCATAGACATTCGCATTGTAAGAAATATTAAGCATTCCTTACAATGTAATTGCGCTACCAACCTTGAGAACTCAGATCTTACGTCTTCTATTCGTCCTTCGAACCGGAACACATGACAGTACTAAGTGTTGCCGTTCAATTGTTTGGCTTATTTAGTAGAATATATAATATATAAATGCTTCACAAAGCCCTACTACTAATTTAAGGTGGCACGGTTTATGTTCTCATTTTTATTGGAAAAGTATGTATAACGTTTTGAAAAAAATAATCATGCTAACATAACTAATGAAAAACCGATCTTTTTTGTCTTAAGATTACAATAATTTTTTTTCGCTACGTTTGCACTAAACTACTGGAGTCTTCTTCGCATTACATTACATTCTCACTTTGAAATTTAGGCCGGTGATTGGACAAATATTACAAGATGTTTGAAATAACGCATTAAATAAAAGATGTAGGGCGCATGTGGGCGACGACAATTAATACGAACAGAAAGTTCGCTTTGAATGTAACTGAGGAGCGAATTATCCACACGATTAACTATTTAAAAGGCAAGAGATTTTACAAGCAAACCACATTCAAAATTACAGTGACATTTGAGTAATTCACTGTATATATTATACATACCTCAACGGAGTAATTATAGCCCGATGTCGATCAACGGCAATTGCAGTCAAAGTAAACACGCTGACGTTTACACTAAGTGCTTGTACGAAAGGACAGAATGCGCACATGAAATGTGGAAGCAGCCATCTCTGGAGCAACGCAGCTTGAAACTAAAAATAAACTTTCATTTCACCTTATATTAAATAAAAG
Organism: Nymphalis urticae; assembly: GCA_905147175.2. NCBI lineage: Eukaryota > Metazoa > Arthropoda > Insecta > Lepidoptera > Nymphalidae > Nymphalis > Nymphalis urticae. Next base: position 6,724,778 of record LR989987.1, on the reverse strand, counting down.
CCGAAATGGCCCAGTGGTACGAACGCATGAATCTTAACCGATGATCGTGGGTTCGAACCCGGGCAAGCACATCTAAATTTTCATGTGCTTAATTTTCTGTTTATAATTCATCTCATGCTTTTCAGTGAAGGAAAACATCGTGATGAAATCTGCATGTGTCTAATTTCACCGAAATTCTGCCACATGTGTATTCCACCAACCCGCATCGGGGCAGCGTGGTGGAATAAGCTTCAAACCTTCTTCTCAAAAAGGGAGAGGAGGCCTTAGTCCAGCAGTGGGACATTTACAGACTGTTACTTTAACATTAAATACGAATGAACTTAAAGCTTGTCACATCTCAGTCTAAAAAAAAAACAGGTAAAACTGCGTAGTGCAGTGAAGTGATACCTATATAATAATATTAAACACTAAAACCTTCTCCTAAACGCCGTGCGTCTACTTGTATAAGTTTTATGTATATTGGTTTAGCAATTTTGTCAGTTAGGCATTACGAAAAAAACCGTCTCCTCATATATTCCTAGAGATATTTTTACCAAAATATGTTACTATTTAAATTGAAAATATGGTTTCTGCGAGTTCTCAATTTTCCTTAACCACCGAGTCTACCTTTTCCTCAAGAAGAGACTTACCCTAGCAGTGGGACATTTACAGGCTTTTACTTTTTCACCACATTTTTTACATTGGGATTATTAATATAAACAATTATATTATATAAGAATTATGTTATTAATATATTTTATTTTTGATCAGCAATAATTAAAACTAAACATTATAAAGGGATAAAAAAAAATTAATAAAAAAACAGCGTCAGTGATGTGTCAATTTTTGATCACTAAAAGAGTTGTGACCAAATCGTTTACATAAGTCACTGTATTATATTTATATTTAAGTTTTTAATCAAGCCCCGACTATACCTTTACCGAGACAGACATGACCACCTATCAGGCGTTCCCTTGCTGGTGACTATAGTACTCGTACGTATCTCGGTTGCTTTCATCTCCTATGGCAACATGTCTTAAAATGATTTAATTGAGCGTACATTCGTGTGTGTATATATTTTGTTGAGCTTGACCATGTTACCATGCCATTACCATAGTATAAAAACTTACTTGGAATGGTACAGCGAATAATCCTATGACAATATCTGCTAAGGCCAAATTAGCTATATAGCAATTGGTGACACTTTGCATCCGGCGTGATGTCCCAACTATCCACATCACGAGAAAATTCCCAACAACTGCCAACACTGAGATCGATCCATATAAGCATGACAGCAATACGATCAAGCCTGTCGGAACGTCGTACAGTCTGTCTGTAAAAAAAAAAAAAGATAACGCAAAAAGCAAAAATAAAAAATTACTATGCTTGTACTAAAATACTAGCAGTGATAATGGCATGTTTGGTATCTTATTATATTTCACACAAGTATGAAAAGTTAATCTAAATTATATTTTGTAGGTAACAAAGCAAACGGTTAATTAATAAAAAAACATTCGATGTAGGTATAATTAAACAGCATCTTGAACTTCATTAAATGTTCGTATGAACTTTATAAATATACTTAGAACAACAAATATCAAAACTCTTCAACGGAAATAATTTAACACAACAATCTCTCTAAAAATTGGCACTAGAAGGATATATTAAAGATATTTATTGTTACAATTTTAGTATCAATAAATCATGATGTTGAAAGGAAAACAAAGTAAAGTAGTGATAATAAAAGAAGACGAAAAGCGTTCTCGGTGTTTCGCATAAAATTGGAAGAACTTGTGGAACAACCAACGACATACAAAATACCTCACATTTCTCACAAAAATACAATTTATGTTTTCGCTTTCAAGGTGAGTCTCTTATACAAATAACACATTTAAAATTATTGTTTTAGCATTACACATAAGCAATTAAACTCTTTGAATTCCGCGTCATAATCTTTGAATTCTAAGAACAAAATAGAAAGCTGTAACTTTGTTTCTCAACATTTTGATATTGTTTCGAATTTCTATATTTTTTCTTTAGCGTGTATAAATGCTTAGTGCCTTTGATATCCTCCAAACGTAAATTCGTACTTTTACAATCCTTTTTTAGTTTAAATGAATATAACTATAGGAAACTCCTCAATTGTAAATATAAATAATTATATAATATATATTTAAATATATGCGATTTGGGTATTTTAGAAAACTAATGACACGTGGAGGGCCTTTGTGTTTATAATTTCCCGTATTAATTTTAAATCTTAATTAGAATAGTAATCAAAAAAATGCGCGTGCTACATCGAACGCGTGTAGAATTGAAACTTCTAAAAATATATTTCTATCTTTATCTTTCTGTCTACGTCACATCTTTCTCTCACATATGCCTCTAGACAACAGCGTGTCCTTACAATTCAACACTCGATTCTCCACCAGAGCACATGCCAATCTATCAATTTTGTATGGCCGCTTAAGAACTTCAAATACTTTCTAGATATGAAAGTATTTTTAAAAATTGATGACATTTAGATAACAAAATGGTATCATTGCCAGCTCAGCTTAGGCTCAGTTAAATCCTGCAGCAAACGGATTTGTTTTCTTTTATGCTTTCATTTTACTTATTGTCACGCTTTGAACGTCCAAGTGAAATCAAATAAAAGCTTAACAAAAGTATCTTTTATGTATCACACAACCTAAAATTGAAAAATAGTTTATCAAATTAAATGTAATAATACAAACCATAGGTATCATTTGTGACATTGTGTCCCAAATATTCATATATTGTAGCATTTGTCGGCCAGTCTGAGTCATCATCTTGTGTGGAACTTGTTGCGCTGTAAAAAACAAAAAAATTAAATACATATTTACTTGTAATAAGCTTTTGTACATGCTCGTCTGGGTAGGTAACAACCACTCATCAGATATTCTACTTCAAAACAGCAGAATTTGGTATTGTTGTGTTCCGGTTTGAAGGGTGAGTAAGTCAGTGTAATTACAGACATAAGGAACATGACATCTTAGTTTCCAAGGTTGATGGTGCATTAGCGATGTAAGCGATGGTTAATATTTCTTACAATGCCAATGTCTATGGGCGATGGTGACCACTTACTATTGCCATTGCCGCCTGTTTGCCCGTCCGTCCTATTTAATAAAAAATAAATAAATAACTGCAATTTATGTACTGTATTTAAAAATGTACATAATTGTTTAAATCGCCTAAAGGCCACTCCACTTTAGAAAATATAAGTCACTTCTTGTGCTATAAGTGCGCCGTCAACTATGGGATCAAAAATGTTATGTGCCTGTAATTACACTGGCTCATTTAATCTTTAAGCCAGACAAGACAAGTCAGACTTTGTTTATACAATGTATGGCGAGGGTGAGAATAGTTGATAAGGTACCCTCAAAAAACTTATTTACGTTACTATTCAAGGTGACAAATGTAATTAATGTGTAATTTAATTCATAAATTTTGACGAATGCTTAAATTTCTACAAGAGATATTTTATAAACACAAAGATTGCTTGCTCTTATTAAAATTATGCTCTTATTAAATTTCTTTTATCCGTGCAGTGACGGAGAAAGAATACATTTCACTGCCCCTTTCCCATGGGTGTCGTAAGAGGCGACTAAGGGATATCATCTGGTGGTAGGATGATAAACATCCGCCTGGCTTGTTACCACCGTACGCATGGTGAAAATCTCGTGAAGTGGCTTGCAGCCGCGTTTCGAGGTCAGCCAGCGTACAGCCAGTGCCCGAGCGAGCATTGCCGCGATGGGTGTTGGTCCAGTGGAGACGACGGCTGAACCAATGCCGGGGGAAACACGCCTCCACACTTTGCCCATCCCTATCGTGGCAATACGTCGCTCGCTTCACGTCTCTTTACGAGGCGTGAAGAGGCATCTTGCGGGCCGGCAAGGCGAGGGCGGCTAGTGCAGAATCTTCTTCCAGACTGTACTAGCCGTCCTCGCGTTTGGACTCTACTACCACTTAACATCAGGTGGAGTAGAGTCATTTGCCCACCCGGCAAATATAAAAAAAAAAAAAAAAATCGCTTAAAATATTCTGTCATGTTAATTAAATATTTTTGTACTAACATTTTCATAAAAAGTTAAGCGACTCGTTGTTTAATGTGGTAAGATGTTTAAATATAAATTTTAAGATGTACGTCATGTATATAAAGACTACGATAAGATAACAGTATAAGCGGTATGTAAAGCGTAGTATTGACCACGGCCAGAGCTATATTATATTCCGGGTCCTACTTGGCGCAGAGGTTGTCCATTGCTTTACAGCGTGGAAATGCAGCCTGCAGTACGGACAGCTTTGCGTCGGGTGGGAACCGGGAGGTACTATTTTAAATTTGACTATATTAAAAAAAAAATTGACATAGAAGAGCTATAACATAGGAATAAATTCGAAATTCACCATACATCGTAATTTGTAGTATGCAAAATTGATCTTATTAATTATAAAATTTAAAGGATAGACGCATCAAAATTGCATATCACCGTAAATCAATTTTCAACATTTCAAGATTGAGATACGAAGTGAGCTCCAAGTTAAAACTATATTAACGTGTGTTGTAAATATACATATATTAGGAAATAAAAATCTCTTGAAACAAGTAATGGCTAGTGAAAAATATATATCTTAATTATTATTACAAGTTTTTTTTTTTATTATTATTATTAAGCTTATTTTATTATTCAGTAAAATACTGAAAAATCAGGCACTTTAGGCCGTTAGACAGGCATCACGTTGCTTATGTAAGGTAACCCTAGCTCTAACAGAATAGCGCTGCAGATTTGATATTCGTACCTACTTGGGTTTATACCATCGTGTTTCTTTTCTGTCGATGACTAATTTTACCTAAACATGTGCTTTTTATCACAATATAAACATATTTTATTGTTAAGTTTTCTGAATCTTAGCAACATATCTATATAAAATATAAATCATTTATACTTATATAAATTTATTATTTGTTATTTATTTGTCTAAATTATTTCTTTCGTTTTTTTTTTTGCGCTGAAAGAAATTCGTTCAAGGGATAATAAGCATTCATATATATGTCAGCTTATCATTAGTATAAGTTCTCTTTTGTTATTTTTGTATCTATATTTTTCTGTAAAGTATAATAAAATGTTAATAAAGAAATGAAAAAAAAAAATGGGTAATATGTATAACTGTCTGACTAACTGTTGTATCGACGCACAGCTTAAGCTACTGAGGCAAGAAACGTGAAAATTTACATATGGGTTCCTCTTATACAGTAAGTTAGCACTAAGAAATCTAGCATTCTGAATTATGACGCGAGCGAAGCGTCGGAAAGCGCTAATTAAATAAATAGATTTATTTTAAATAGATTGCATAGAAATATCTGAGATCTAGTAATTGTTGTTCTCATGTAAGTGAATATTATTCTTAATGAGAAATAAAGTTACTTTAACCCGAATTGCATCATATAGTTGAATTAAAAAATCTTCATTGTGCCGACTCTTCGACTGCTCCGGGAATACTTTTTTTTTTTCAAAAATATTAATATTTGGTTTTGGATTTTCAATTTAGGTTTTAATAACTTTAAATTTCATATTTTTGTAATAATAAAGATTATTATTACAATTTACAAACACTTCTTTCATATATTTATACATAAATGATTGAAAATAAAAATAGTAGTACGGTTTCTGCTGGAGAAACTGTCCTATATAAATACAGAATCCTAAAAACGAATAATAAAACGAGATATTAAATTTTAGAAAGACGAAAGACGGCAGTGATATGTTCCGTGACGCGAGATCTTTGCCCGCTCTTATTCTCCCGGGTAATATTCTGCGTGACATTTATGGTTAAGGGTTTTTCGAAATACCAACCGACCTAGTTGCTACCAGAAACTAACCTTCTGTTGAGGGAACGTTACGTCCCGTTGGAACGTTATGTAATCTACCGTGATCTCACTTTTGAATTCAAAAAACGAACTTACGCGACCCTCATATCAAATATCTACAATCGTTTTGTCGACAAAATTTGTTCTATCCTAGTATAATATTATCCAACATAAAACGTGTTAATGATGTCCAAAAGCTGTTATGTTAACAACGAACTATAAAAGTCTTATCAGAGGTTAAAAGCAACGCTGAAATAATATAAAATAAAGGTGTTATTTTTAAACAGGTGTGTCATATCTCTCGTTTTTTCTCACGTTTTATAGACTCAATTTAAAATTAGCCGCCTATTAAGCTTAGCCTACTACTACTATTTATTGTTGCTAATTTTTTATTAGTTCTTCTTTAATTAAGATAAGCGCTTTAAATCAAATCAAAATGTACTTTTTCAGGTAGGCTCTTTTGAGTACTTTTGGATCGTCGTTTTACAAGTTTCATTTAAATTTAAGGTTAACCAGTTCAGAATAATAATTTAACCGAGAAGAAACTTACCGACAGGAAACTCATTAGTTAGGTACTTATTTCCGACAATATGTCATTTACATAGGTACAGTTAAGTTATTATCTATCCTGAATATCTCCACGCTTTTTTATCTATATATTCTTTTAATGGAATTCTATTTTAGAAACGAACACATTGCCCAAGCCAAGATGAATTGACTTTGCGAAGACTGAGAAAAGGTGATACATATATACAAGTCTCACTTTACTTTTCGTGTTTATACAATATTTGTCACTTTTTCTACCAAAATAAATAATCAATTTTATAATAGATATAACACAAATATTATATTGTTGTAAATACTGTGATACCTTAAGTATGCTAACATCGTTAAAACATCTCGACAAGAATTTTGAGTTCTGATATTGTAAACTGTTTTTTTATGAATGCAGCATTACCCCAAAGTAATATACCACACGAATTGATACTATAAAAATATCCAAAGTATACTAATCCAGCAGTATGAGTGTCAGTTATCTGTGTAACTTTTCGAACCACGTATTTTGCGCAGCTAAGTCTACTTGTAAGGGACGACGAATGAGAATCCCACTGGAACATTGAATCTATAGTAATGCCATAAAAACTGTATTATCACTTACATTAAGATTTGTATTGTCCATAAACTACTGAAAACGCTGCTGTTTTAACATAAATTGGTACAGTAAATACTATAGTATACGTCATAAGACTTATTAACCATTTCTTACATCGCCAATGCGCCACCAACCTTGGTTACTAAGACGTGTTCTCTTTTAAGCCTGTAGTTACACCGGCTTACTGACTCTTTTAACCGGAACACAACAATACCAAGCCCACTTATCAATAACTAAGCGTAATGATTCAATGTTGAATAAAGTATTTTGATTTTTGATAGTGGTAGAATATGTGTGTAGCACCTACCCAGACTCTCATAATCCTATCACCAATTATTATGTATACAACAATTGTCTTGGCGATTAGTTGAACAGTATTGAAATAGATGTGCTGCAATACTAAAACAATCCATATATATATATATATGTTTACATATATATGTTTACATATAATACATTCAAATCAAATTTATTTAGACACAATTAATTTAAGCCTTTATTACGTTGCTACATTTTAGTCGTAAGCTCGAGTGAATACACATTAATAATATATTTAAAACGTCACATTCATTTAATTTTTTTTAATGTAAGTGGAATTTCATATAACGGAAATCCCATATTCTTTAGATTCGCTTAATGATGATGAGTTTCACGGTAATGAAAACCACCTTTGCACGATAAAATACGCCAGGCAAGCCATCCCGCATGTTTTATGATTCTTTACAGCGGCGTTTAATTTTATTAGTTCATCTTAATGGATTTATGTATGTATCTATAATAGTAACTGATCGTAAAGTTCCATTGCAGCATTAGGCCTCCTCAAATGATTAGGAGAATGTGTGGCGCTGATTCCTCCATTCTGCTCAATTGCAGTTTATGGGAGAATTTCATATGATGCAAACTTAAAATGTTTTCATTCATCGGTCAGCAACGTAATCAATGAAGCCTTTGGAAAGTTGTACTAGCTCGAATTTTAAATCGGGATCTAAGATTAAAAATTACTTTTTATATCTATTGAGCGATAATGTTTCGCAATGGAAATGGAAATAAAAAATACCTTGTAAAATACCTTTCAAAATTACTTTTTAAAGTAAAATATTTGGATTTTGATTTTGACTGCAAAAATTTACGGTATTTACGGTATCAGTCTCTAATTTAAGTTATTAGAAAATTGTTTTCACACCAATTCTATGTATAAAGTTGTATGACAAATAAATTACAAGAACTTCCTTGCCAAGAATTTCATGTAACCAGAAGTAAGCAGAAAGCGTAATCAACTTAAAACGTCAATGCAGGATTATGATATCCTGAGTATTATCGTACGCTCATTCATTATGATTTACTATGGCATTACAGTCCCCTTCATAAAAATGTATATGGACGAAGATCGTTACGTGCATGATTTGCTGTGTGTACACTTTTTCTGAATATAACATAAAATGAAAAGGACAATTTATTCCTACAAAAAAAGTTTATTTACAATAGGATATTTTATATACCGCCTCCTATAGCTGGGCTGATTGATAAAGCTACATACGTTTCGAATTTACATTTTGGATCACACCAATGAAAAGTTATTTGGTTTTTGTAATGTGATTCTCAGAACCAGTCCGAAGCTCGGTAATTAACATAGGTAATCGGCATAGAACATAAAATATTGAACATATTTGAAGGTAGGCTTCAAGATTGAATTATATATTATTATTATTATTAGTAATATTACTTTATAATTCGCTATATATTAGCGAAATTTAAGACATACTTAATAAACATTTTTATATTACTATAATTATGTTTTTATAATTGATTTATTTCGGATTTCAATTTCGGATAATCTTACACTAACAAAAGCTAATTAAAAAAATGCTTAATTTATATACTGACAAAGGTAACGACGTATAATTATGTGATATGATACATAATGTATGATCGTGTTGTATGTTAACAAGTTAACAACGGAAATAACATTGTTTCGTAATTATCCTTTAAAATAACGCCAAATTAGTTTCTTTCGTTCAGGTTTCTTTCATCATTATGTCATTTGAAAAGACAGTCTAATCAATTATAAATCACGCCCAGCCGAGCGCTCTCTTACGCTGATCAGTGAATCTTAAATAATTGTTAATAGATGATATTTTCTTTAGAACAGTCCTTTCTCGACCTGTTATTAAAAAAATACTACAAAACATATAAAATAACATTATTTAAAAAAAATATATATATATATAAAAAGTAATCTTTACAATGCTATGTAAACAATATTCATATTCACCATTTCTATTAAATATTTGATTAATTAAAGCATATGAAAAAGTTTATATTACAAAAATAGCAAAGCAAAAATATTTAGTATCGTAATTGATAATCATGATTCAGTTGTTACCTAATAATTTATAATAAAATGTTTTAGCAGTCGATAAACAGAAAATGTATAAAATTGTAACTATAAACTATAACGATATTCTATTAAGGGTATAAAGGGATGATGAGACATAATGGGAACACTGGAAAGGCTGCTCTTTAATCCTATCATAACAATCGCGTCGCCAGAGCTGGTATTTATTAAAATATCTACTCTTATTTTACATTTTCGATACACCGTATTTGCGATGATTGATGACTGGTATATGTAGATTTTAATTAATGTAAAGTGACTTTGACGTACTGGGTGAATATAAATTAAATAATTAAATGTTTGAACTAAATCGGCTCGAGCTAAACGGTCGGCTTCGGTTGTTTGTTGTATGTATATATAATAAAAAAGAATAATTAAAAAGAATTTCTTGAACTTTGAATAATTATATACAGTATCATGAAACTTTTGACGTACCAGGAGATCATAATATAACTAAGCTTCGAGTCTTAAAATATGCAAAAAAATAAGTTTTTTTATATATATTTACCTTCTTTATTAAAAATAAAAATCACCATTTCATTTAAGAACTTATACTTATTTGATAAAAATATACTGTCGCGTTATTTCAGTGAATGTTTTAGTTATATATATAAATTTTTCGATAGAAAGTTATAGTATGAATGTTTTGCATGAATTTATTTTTAAAGCACACAGAATAATATTTTTTTTGCAACTACATAAATATATAACATTATATAATATCATAAAATATATAACATAAACTTACTATAAAGAATGTCTCCCAAAACTTAAAGCTAACTATAGTATATTAAAAGACACATTTTATTTTATAGTTTCAGCGGTTTTTCGAAATAGAAACAAAATTTAAATAATGTAATAGTATTATTTTGATTAAATCATCTTAATATAACATAAACAATTGAAGTAAATATATATAACTTTATTTGATTACATAATAATACTAAAAATATTTATAAAACAAACAATTATTTACATTAAGAAATTAAATAAATATACACTTATCCAAATTGATTAGTGTATAATATTATTTGTGTAAGATTTGGGTAATAGAAGGGATATTACACAAATCATGACCGCGGGGAATGGTGACAAAAATGCTAGCAGCAATTTCTGCCACCAGTGAAGATAGCAATAAGTCGGGGTATTATATGTTTTACGAGCTAATTGTTCCGGTTTCGCACGGATCATAAGAAAAATGTATTTTGAATATGATTTGCGTAAAATCCGTTCTCAGTGAGCGTCTTCGTCGTGGAAGGAGTAACTGTGACAAATTTTAAGTAAATCAGGCGGATATTTTAGATCTCGTGATGTGTGTTATTCGCTTTTATATATATGCATTAAAACGTTAGTTTTTGACACTAACCTGATTTCACTCTGGGGAAGAAGCGGATTTTGCTAGTATCAAATAATAATATAACCATAAAATATACAAAACCATGCAAATATAAACATTTTGTTAACCTAACATAATATTTCATATAACACCCTAACGTGTTACGTTATGGCTTCAATTCATCCACCCTTTAGTCGAGATATAAACCTCATATACTCAGTTAACTAATTTTGTATGACAAGAAATTTCAAAATAAACCACAGGTTCAGTTTTTTTTTAATTCGAAGCAAGATTGCTTTATAACAAAACCATTAAATAAATAGTATACGATTATTATCTCTAAGCGCATTTAAAAGGAAATTATTAGTGAGGAACGCAAATTGCGCTGATATCAAAATTATTTTCAGATATTTTCACATAGTCACTGTAAGAAAAGTACTTTATATCGATATGAGATTTTCCATTAGAGATTTTTTTTTGAAACTCATTAAAATATTAATTTACTTTCAGAAGTAATTAACTGGCATCTATCGTTAAGCACCCTTGAAATGTCAGTAATCTACTATAATTCCACTCAGACACGAGAAAAGCTAAAGAAGATTGATATTGAAGTTAAAAATGCACCTGCTTCATTTAAAAATGAAGAATCTTTAGCTTGAGCTAGAAGCGTAATTATATTTTAATTATTTATGTTTTTAAAATAATAAGACTCTGGTTCTTCGAGATCGGGTTATCAATTTGATAATTAATTATTTTTAGTACAAAACTTTTTAGTTTTAATCAGTTGATCCAATTAGTTGTTTAATATACAATAGTCGAGTATATATATATATATATATACTACACATTACACGACGACGTGGTCAATATATATTATAAGTACGATGTACTCAAAATTTTATTATTTCGTATTAATCTAAGGTAGATCTCCGTTGTTATCGCTTCACTTCAAATATTTAGCTATTAACGTATTATTAATATTAACGTATTATAAAATAATGTAACGCTTATACTTTTGGGATTTTGTCGTTACGTAAAAAAAATGTAAATTTTTGTATAGTTAAAAATGTATGTAGATTTTACGTGCATTTTATCAGCACTAATCGAAAAATAATAAGAGCGTTTTTTAACGATAATATATGATGTATAATTTGTTTATGTATAGCTGTTCAATAAATACCAATCATAAAATATATATTATTTTTGACAATAGCGTACTTAGAGCAAAAGATCAACCTCTTGTCTGAGCAATTCATTATTCAGCCTGCAGCCTCACATCCGAGTGCCTCAAGCCGTAGCTCGACTTCACAATCATATGACACAATAAATACAGTTTACCGTATTATTACATATAATTGTCTAACCTCAATAAAATGCGTACTTTTAAATCTATGTGCAATCGTATTCATAATTCATAACTGAAATCTGTAATAAAATTTAATATTACTTATTTTCAGCCATTGTTAGCTACTGTCTCGATCAGATAACATTCATCCTGTACAAGGATTTCTCTAAGACTACTGTTCAAGTAAGAATTTTAACAATTTTTAGTTTCTTATTCCGGCTTAGTAAATTCATTGGGAAATCGAAAATCTTACTTTAATACAAATGTCAAAATATGTCTTAGTTTTCTTAATAATTTCATTATGTCTTCACACACGTCTGAGGAATCACCGATAGGGTTTGCCACTGTGATCCTTCTTGGTTGACATTTTATTTAATTACTGTAATTTTACTATGATAATGATAAATTATAATAAGGTTAATTAAATACGCAATAAAACTATCACATTTTCGTGGCCAGTCACAGCGACAGATGATAGCAATGGAGATCAGTGTCGAATTTCAATTGTTTAAAAATTTCAAATGAATAATATCGTCGAGACTCCAGCGTCATAAAAATTAAACATGTTTATTGTTTAATCACTTATTAAACTCGATAATATAAAAAAAGTTCAAAAACATTAGTTTTTTTAATGTTCCGTATATCCTTTCTTTCTTAATAATTTAAATCTAGCAACACTATCGGCTGGAGCAAAGGTACATTATTAGTATTTATCATCGTATTGGATTCTTGGTCAAGAAAAAACATACTCTTATAACAAATTTATTAATAAAAATTTTAACATAATTTAAGATAATAAAAAAAAATATTGGCAAACTTATTTTTAGTATATTATTTATCGTGTATCTATTCGTTTCATTTTTTGTAATTGTGTAAAGCGGAGAAGAAATTATGAAAATGCTAAAGAAGAAGCCTTATTTTTTATATTGAAATGGTAATATATATATACATAAATATATAACATTATATAATATCATAAAATATATAACATAAACTTACTATAAAGAATGTCTCCCAAAACTTAAAGCTAACTATATATTAAAAGACACATTTTATTTTATAGTTTCAGCGGTTTTTCGAAATAGAAACAAAATTTAAATAATGTAATAGTATTATTTTGATTAAATCATCTTAATATAACATAAACAATTGAAGTAAATATATATAACTTTATTTGATTACATAATAATACTAAAAATATTTATAAAACAAACAATTATTTACATTAAGAAATTAAATAAATATACACTTATCCAAATTGATTAGTGTATAATATTATTTGTGTAAGATTTGGGTAATAGAAGGGATATTACACAAATCATGACCGCGGGGAATGGTGACAAAAATGCTAGCAGCAATTTCTGCCACCAGTGAAGATAGCAATAAGTCGGGGTATTATATGTTTTACGAGCTAATTGTTCCGGTTTCGCACGAATCATAAGAAAAATGTATTTTGAATATGATTTGCGTAAAATCCGTTCTCAGTGAGCGTCTTCGTCGTGGAAGGAGTAACTGTTGTCACATTTTAAGTAAATCAGGCGGATATTTTAGATCTCGTGATGTGTGTTATTCGCTTTTATATATATGCATTAAAACGTTAGTTTTTGACACTAACCTGATTTCACTCTGGGGAAGAAGCGGATTTTGCTAGTATCAAATAATAATATAACCATAAAATATACAAAACCATGCAAATATAAACATTTTGTTAACCTAACATAATATTTCATATAACACCCTAACGTGTTACGTTACGGCTTCAATTCATCCACCCTTTAGTCGAGATATAAACCTCATATACTCAGTTAACTAATTTTGTATGACAAGAAATTTCAAAATAAACCACAGGTTCAGTTTTTTTTTAATTCGAAGCAAGATTGCTTTATAACAAAACCATTAAATAAATAGTATACGATTATTATCTCTAAGCGCATTTAAAAGGAAATTATTAGTGAGGAACGCAAATTGCGCTGATATCAAAATTATTTTCAGATATTTTCACATAGTCACTGTAAGAAAAGTACTTTATATCGATATGAGATTTTCCATTAGAGATTTTTTTTTGAAACTCATTAAAATATTAATTTACTTTCAGAAGTAATTAACTGGCATCTATCGTTAAGCACCCTTGAAATGTCAGTAATCTACTATAATTCCACTCAGACACGAGAAAAGCTAAAGAAGATTGATATTGAAGTTAAAAATGCACCTGCTTCATTTAAAAATGAAGAATCTTTAGCTTGAGCTAGAAGCGTAATTATATTTTAATTATTTATGTTTTTAAAATAATAAGACTCTGGTTCTTCGAGATCGGGTTATCAATTTGATAATTAATTATTTTTAGTACAAAACTTTTTAGTTTTAATCAGTTGATCCAATTAGTTGTTTAATATACAATAGTGGAGTATATATATATATATATACTACACATTACACGACGACGTGGTCAATATATATTATAAGTACGATGTACTCAAAATTTTATTATTTCGTATTAATCTAAGGTAGATCTCCGTTGTTATCGCTTAACTTCAAATATTTAGCAATTAACGTATTATTAATATTAACGTATTATAAAACAATGTAACGCTTATACTTTTGGGATTTTGTCGTTACGTAAAAAAAATGTAAATTTTTGTATAGTTAAAAATGTATGTAGATTTGACGTGCATTTTATCAGCACTAATCGAAAAATAATAAGAGCGTTTCTTAACGATAATATATGATGTATAATTTGTTTATGTATAGCTGTTCAATAAATACCAATCATAAAATATATATTATTTTTGACAATAGCGTACTTAGAGCAAAAGATCAACCTCTTGTCTGAGCAATTCATTATTCAGCCTGCAGCCTCACATCCGAGTGCCTCAAGCCGTAGCTCGACTTCACAATCATATGACACAATAAATACAGTTTACCGTATTATTACATATAATTGTCTAACCTCAATAAAATGCGTACTTTTAAATCTATGTGCAATCGTATTCATAATTCATAACTGAAATCTGTAATAAAATTTAATATTACTTATTTTCAGCCATTGTTAGCTACTGTCTCGATCAGATAACATTCATCCTGTACAAGGATTTCTCTAAGACTACTGTTCAAGTAAGAATTTTAACAATTTTTAGTTTCTTATTCCGGCTTAGTAAATTCATTGGGAAATCGAAAATCTTACTTTAATACAAATGTCAAAATATGTCTTAGTTTTCTTAATAATTTCATTATGTCTTCACACACGTCTGAGGAATCACCGATAGGGTTTGCCACTGTGATCCTTCTTGGTTGACATTTTATTTAATTACTGTAATTTTACTATGATAATGATAAATTATAATAAGGTTAATTAAATACGCAATAAAACTATCACATTTTCGTGGCCAGTCACAGCGACAGATGATAGCAATGGAGATCAGTGTCGAATTTCAATTGTTTAAAAATTTCAAATGAATAATATCGTCGAGACTCCAGCGTCATAAAAATTAAACATGTTTATTGTTTAATCACTTATTAAACTCGATAATATAAAAAAAGTTCAAAAACATTAGTTTTTTTAATGTTCCGTATATCCTTTCTTTCTTAATAATTTAAATCTAGCAACACTATCGGCTGGAGCAAAGGTACATTATTAGTATTAATCATCGTATTGGATTCTTGGTCAAGAAAAAACATACTCTTATAACAAATTTATTAATAAAAAATTTAACATAATTTAAGATAATAAAAAAAAATATTGGCAAACTTATTTTTAGTATATTATTTATCGTGTATCTATTCGTTTCATTTTTTGTAATTGTGTAAAGCGGAGAAGAAATTATGAAAATGCTAAAGAAGAAGCCTTATTTTTTATATTGAAATGGTAATCCTGAAACATAGATTGTGATGTTGCCTGGTAATAAACATGCAGGCGCATTAAAATATAATATACATCATACACCAAAAAAAGTAAATGCTAAAACTAAAAAGCATAATAAGCAAGGTATCAATATAATGTTATATTATAATATATTTATTAATTGTATATGCTATAGATATATAAATGTAATAAGAAACATTAAAAAGTCACTTAGTATTCATAAATAGAAATATTCTCAATGTTTTACCGTTAGTGACTCATGAGAAAAAAAATCTTGACCTAAACTATCGAACGACCAAATGAACTATAAATTATGCGTTTTATTAAACATTGCAAATACCGCACCTTAAAGTGACATCATACACTAAAGTCACATATACTTTTTATCCCTAATTCCTCCTTGGTCTACTGGTCTAGCTTAGGATACTGTACTCTCCAAGGTTTCAAAGACCAAGTCGGACGGCCACTAAAAAGTTATCGTGTTTCTATTAAAAAAAAAAATCCCTTATTATTTAGCCCTTCAGTATATGTATGCCAATTTTTTCTCATTTAAAGGTTATATAAAACTATATTTATAAACAGTACGAAGATTAGGTTTATACCTATAAAATATATTAATAGCAATAAAATAGAATGCAGATAGACTGCGAAATTTTAAATTTTTAGGGCCAAACAAGTGTATCAAAATATAACCATTTCAAGTAAAGTTAACATGGATCCCGGAATCCGCCGATCCTGGTGATCCGAATAAACTTGTATTAATACAAAATAAGAAAATAACAACGTTGTCGAATTAAAAGACGAAAATAATAAAAAAAAAACCTATTTCAAATCCATTGTTGAAAGATTATGTTACATTCTATTTTCGAATCTCAAAAAAAATGTACTTCATTAAACGATAAAGACAACATTATAGAGAAAAATAGTTTTCATGAGAGCTTAGGATTATTAATTGGTATCATAAATTTATATTGTACTATAAATAAGCTGCCCTGAATCATCCTTTGTTTTTTCCGTTTTCTACAATATCTAAAAGAAAAATAATCACTTCGTGGGTCGTGATTATTGTAACACTATATGAGTATCCAATTAACAAGCGCAAAAACTGAATTTGTACGGAGTTTAACGTTAAAAATTGCATTTTCATTTCGGAGTTAATGGATGACGTCATTAATAAGTACAGAACCAAAAATAAGTTATGTAAAATATGTAGGTAAGCTTATTTAATTGGTAGCTTTTCCATAGTTGAATTAATCTATATATGGCTGGGTTTCGTTTTATTTGCGGCGTCTAAAGGCACTTTAAAACCATATTATATCTGGCAAAATGAAAATAACACCTTTGTTACTATTTTACATTCTCGAACAAAATGATTGTTCTATATACAAAGAAAAAATACTTCAAATAAATATTATAAAATGCATTACTATCCGTAATCATCACAATAAAAGTATCTGAAAAATGAAAATAAGAATATTTTATTACGAGACTTGCATATTCCCTTTTATGTAGATTGAAAGTCAACAGCACCACGAAATTGGGTATAAGGCTGATTTTTACGCAAAGTTGCGTTTACGTTTTCTGTAATTTTGTGTATCAGTTTATGTTATTTGATTCAATTTATATTACAATGCTTTATAATTCTATTAAGCTAAAGTTCATTATTAATTACATACGAAATCAACTTTTTTTATTTTATAATTGTTTTTGTGTATTCTTATTAAAAAAAATCTTAATATGATTTACATATGGATATATTCCACGCGATTATACTAATAATTTTGTTATATTATGTGCTAAAAATAGTAACAGTTTTTTATTAATAAATCTTAATTTATAATACAGCAGTATTCCACTAAATTATTTATATCCACTTGAATTCTACTTCCAAAGTTCCCATAACAACTTCGTACATTCATAATTCAAAGTCAAATTTGTTTATTTGTCTTCTTCCTTTGTGGTTGGAATAGATTATAGGCCCTTATAATACCCGTAAGAAGCTAGGTTGGATGGCTTTTAGCTAGTTTATAATTAATTACAAAAGATGGTTCGAGTTTTTTAGGCTCAAAATAGCTCAGTGGTTCTGGTTTAAAGCCTTACAAGCACCAGTAAAATGACACTCTCATATATAACCACTAACCGGAGCTTATAAAAAAATAAATACATTTCAATGCACATGTAGGGATAGAATAAAAAAATCGTATTTCTATTTTGATAAATAATAAAGCTTGGAATCGAAAACAAAATCTTATTAAACTAATGAAATAATAATGTAAGTCACATATAAAAAAATACTTTACTCAAATATGTTTTTTACAAGAAATTTCGAATCGTAGTTTTTAGGATTATCCTAAACGAAAGGCACCACCAATTCAGAATGTAGACAGGTGTTACACGACATTATATGTTAAATCCCTTCTTCACTATTTTTTACTTATATTTTAGTCATAACGTATATTTTTAGCTCTTCGTAACAAGTCTACGTTGCGTACAAAGGTCATTCTGTAACGTAATTCTCGTTTCGAAGAACTTGTGCGTAAAAAAGAAAATTACATTAGCCTTTGTTACTGGAGGTAGTTATTTACTTTATTAAGCCTTTCAGGATTTTTTTTTCAATTTTTCGTTATCAGTTCATTTTGCGAACCTAGAACACGATGCGGCTTGGTAAGGTTTTGTTATCGCCATAAAATAAAAATCGCAACTCATGCACCTTTCATTTTTGATATAATTCATCATTCAAAATATTTATTCAAGAGTGTACATCGATTTCTTTAATGATGTACAATAATTTTTGTTTTGTTAAATTTTATGTTCGACTTGTCTATTAATATTATTGATTTTCTCGTTTGTAACATAAAATAGTTGAGTCTTCAATGGGGTTTTTGTTCAAATAAAATTAGGAATAAAGAGTCAAACAAATAACCAATACTTAAATGTGTATGAGCCGAGATGGCCCAGTAGTAAGAACGCGTAAATCTTAACCGATGATTGTGGATTCAAACCCGGGCAAGCACCACTGAATTCATGTGCTTAATTTGTGATTATAATTCATCTCGTGCTTTACGGTGAAGGAAAACATCGTGAGGTAACCTACATGTGTCTAATTTTACTGAAATTCTGCCACATGTGTATTCCACCAACCCGCATTGAAATATTACGCGTAATAGAACAAATTTAATATTCTATTACGCAGTGATAAATTTTTCATTGAATTCCATAATACCATTCGTTGTAAAACAAATGGTGAGGTAATAGCTTAGGAAGACTAAATCCGAATCAATTTTGCTTTTAAATGAAATTATGTATTTCGATCTGTATATATTTCATTCATTTCCACATTAAAGACCATAATTTGGTAAGTGGAAAATGTAATGACCAAAGAATCCGTGCGATGCAAGTTTGGTAAAAGCTGCTTATTAACAGCTGTTGGATGACCACTGGGATCGTGTCATTTTTCTTGCTAGCAATTTTACGATATTCAATATTCAACAAAATGTTCCACAGGATTCTCTAATACTTGCCTTTTGTTTATTAGTTATAAATTAAAAAGCAAAAATATTTGCAAACTGTGCCAGCGTACTACAAATTGCCTGTAGTTGTGAGGCGTAACATTTTAGTAAGGAAGACTAGGTGAAGTCGGTGGCGCATTAGTGATGTAAGAAATAGTTAATATTTCTTACAGTGCCAGTCTATAGGCGGTGTGAACCACTTTCCATAAAATGGTCCATATACCAAAACGACTTATTTTATAATAAAAAAGTATAATTTTATCAAAAAGTTTAATAAAAAAATTTAAATTGCACAGTCTCGCAAAAAAGGCTAATCAAACAAGCAAATTGTGCTACAGTCGAGCATCAGTCGTATACTAGAGCTGACATTATTATTATTCAAATTAGTTGTTGCGACGACCCTCGTCCTTTTCACTGAGCAAGCCGCCTTCTGAAATCCCTGCAGTTTATGCAATATTTGCATCATTCTTGTCTATTTTTGTTGAAATTTAGATTTTTATTTTCATACTTTACATATCAATGTTAAAGTTTGCCTTTATTAAAGTTATGACTTATAATTCTTCGTTTTATTTTTTGTGAGTTGTAATAGCTGATAAAATATCGTAGTCAGTTTATTTTACCGAAATATTGAGACTCAGTTTTTTATTATTTATTTCAATATAAATAAACTATAAAAAATAATTATAAATTTATAATATTTAACATAATATTATAAAATTTATTTCTCACTCGAAATTACTTGCTATTTTATCGAATTCTAGTATATTTATGAAAAAACATTTATTCAATGTACATTTATATGAACATTACTCCACTTCTATGCCAAAATTTTCTTGTTTATTAGGAAATTGTGAAAGAATTTTTAAAATCAATTTAGTAGTTAAGGCGTGAAAGCAAACAAACAAACTCACATTGCATTTATAATATTAGTTAGGATGTGCAAACAGAAACAAACTGCTAAACAATTCAAAAATAATACTTTTGATAGTGGATTCTACAATAAAATATAATTTGGGGTTGTCTTCTAAATTGTTTCCATGCATTTTACACATTACGTCTTCCAAATATAAATCGAAAAGAGCAAGCATGTACATATTATAAAAAAATATGTATAATACAATGTCCTGACTAAAATGATTTTATTTACAAATACAATATTTGGAGCAGTTCCATCATGGTACATAGAGATTTGAAATTTGAAGAAGAACTTTAAAGATGTAATTTTAAACAATACTAATATATAATTTGTACAGTTTTTATTTTATAGAAGACATTGAATCTTCTCCATTTTCAATTCGACCTAATAATTCCATACGACAAAGAAAAATAAATAATATGTTCTTATAAGTTTTAATACTTGTAAACCACAAGGGAAAAGACTGCAATAAAGCGGCAGCAGGTCTCTGAACCAGCTTTCTCATTTTCGGATTTTTGGAGTAGCTTCAATTTTAAACTACAGCATATTGCTTTCAAGCAGAAATTATATTTATTATTATGTATTGAAATTGACATTTTTCATTTCAAGCTATGTTAAAGAGTTACCTCAATCTTTAACTTCACTACAGGTCAATTAGGAATTTATGGTTGGGTATTGTGAAAGCCCGATTGTTGTAGCATACACACATATACTTTTATCAAACAGAAATATAAAATATTTGTATTGTTGTTTTCCGGATTGAAGAATGAGTGACTACAGGTTTTAAACATTTATTCCCAATGTTAATGGTTGATGGTAATCCCTTACCATCAGCACATTTTCTCATTTTTTTTAAATAAAAATTTCTAATAAACGTTTTCGTTTTCGTTTTTCATAAAACAGTATTTATGCAAGAGTCACAGCGGCCAAAAGACTGCGATTAACTGATCAGAAGAATGGAATCCGAAAATATTGTTTGTTTGACCAAAAAATTGGAAATAAATTAAGATTGTTTCTCGAAAATACAATATCGTATGTTACTTCCAAATGAGTAGTATGACATAAAATCCAATATCCTTTGCCTTGTTCCATTATATGAACACATTATTTTTTCTTCAGAAAACCAATTCTAACATTAACTAACAAATTTTCTCTCTGAGCATTTGGTATTTTTGCACTTCAGATTATAAAAATGCCAAGGTGAATTGCAGATGATTACTTTCATAATGATTGCGAACGCTTCCCACGACACATCTGTTTTAAAAGTTTAAAATGCTAGTAAGTAGCGTAATAGTTTGTAAAAATAGAAGTAATGTAGATATAAAAACTACAACTTCTGTGGTACAAATACCACCTGTGATACTGGATTTGCTTTCTATTTATTTAAATAATTAAAATTATAATGTTACTAAATGAAAAGCTTATTCATTTAGCGGGTAATTAATCAATTTATCTAATTAAATCTAAGAAAGAAGCGCGGGCGCAAATGGTCGCATGCTTGGACACTTTTATGTTTTAATATGCGATAGTTGCTCGTATAACTTTGGTTAGTAAGCAATTCTGTCAGAATAGAGTATTTAAATCAGGAATAAAGACAAATAAAAAAGTTTGCCATTTAATTGACGTGATAATGTAGAATAAAATCTATGGTATTCACTATGGATTTGTGAAAAAGTGGCAAAACGCCATCTTTTCAATGTCGTCAAAGTTGTTATCCGAGCTTAGAAAGTAAAATTAAAATACTTAATATTAGGAGCGCGCTTGAAGTCAATAAATTTCAGATCTCACCCGCATCTCCCTTGCGCGTTTCATGATTTTTCATGTATAGTATTTATTTATTTTTTCATTTTGCACAAAGCTTACAAATTATTCTGAAGAAGTTTATAGATAAATCTTCTAACTACTATAATATGATAATTAATGCAAAGCGCTGTCAATATTGTTTTCGTAGTCCTCTCGTTTCAACAGGGCCGCAATGACTAACAAAGAAAATATAATCACTATGCGAATGATGTAAGAAACAAATATATATATTTTCGAAATATAGGTACGGGAGACGTAGTTAAAAATTGTAATAAGCGCCAAAACCTTTTTTTCGTTATAAAAATAAAACGAAAGAGTTGTACAGAAAGCCCGAAACAAAGTCTGCCCTAGAGTATTTGTAAATACAATTATTTATTTGATTTTGTCTCAATAGTATTACGAGTTCAATAAATATGTAAAGATTAAAGGTCCTTTCGTGGTCTTTTTTTCTATCAAGTACATTTTATCCTGTTATATTTTTGATCAAACGCAGCCCTTAAAGGATATACCCACTATATTTTATTTTAACTTTGATCTGGTTTTACCCGTATAGCACTAAATAAAAGATTGGCAATATACTCTTTGGTGATTGTTTTGTGTAAGTAAACGCATATTAATCAATATCTGTATGTACTTAATATAGACGAGCTATTAGCAAATCGCACGGAATATGTAAATCTAAGGCTTACTTATCTTCCTACGCCGTCTTCGATTGTAATAGGCTATAGACACCGTTTGCTACTTACGATCCTTTTCGCCTCCAAGTTCCCTTCTCTCTCAATCATTTTAATTTCAATTTTCAGTTTATTAATTTCAGTTTTATAAAAATCTTGAAAGTTACATATTTATAATTACAATAGAATACTCGGAAGGCTGTGTTTCCACATGATTATATTGATTTTACTAGATAAATCTTAAATACTGGCCTCCAAAGTGTTGTCATTTGTTTTAGTTTTTTCATATATGATTCTTAATTCGAAAGTTGTAGCCATAAACATAAAGGAGAACCAAAAATACAGTCTTGTGGCATGCTTGGTAGTCATAGTTTTAATAAAATTGAAATTTGTTTTTCTTCTTAAAACCTTCTGTCTTATAATGACAATAATATTGCTATAATGGAAAATAAAATCATTATATTATATATTTACTTCGTTGAAATTCAGATATTCTTT
Source organism: Nymphalis urticae (assembly GCA_905147175.2). Lineage (NCBI taxonomy): Eukaryota > Metazoa > Arthropoda > Insecta > Lepidoptera > Nymphalidae > Nymphalis > Nymphalis urticae. The sequence continues at coordinate 6,701,424 of LR989987.1, read as the reverse complement.
TACTTTTTATATTTACTAAGTATTGCCGTTTGGTAGGAAAACATTTAATGAGCGGTAACTACCTAGACGGGGTTGCACAAAGCCCTATCACCAAGTAAAAACAGTTACAAAAGCCAATAATTAAAAATCACTTATGCTATTCAGTCGTTTCCTTTGATTTTCTTGCGCGTAGATATTTATAATTTTTCTATGTAAATTTATTTTATGCCTCGATACATAAATTTGTATTAATAATTTGTCATAAATATGTAAATGGAACAATATAACTTAAAAAAATAAATAATTATAGAAAAAATAAATGCGATTGCTACTAACATATATATACCGCGAAACAGCAGTACTTAGTATTGTTGTGCTCCGGTTTGAAGGGTAAGTGAGCCAGTGTAATTACAGGCACAAGGGACATAACATCTTAGTCCCCAAGGTTGGTGGCGCATTGGCGATGTGGGTGAGGGTTAAAATTTCTTACAATGCCAATATCTATGAGCGTTGGTGACCACTAACCATCAGGTGGCCCATATGCTCGTCCACCTTCCTGACCTATAATTTTTTTTTAAAAAACTAACAATAAATTATAATTCAGCGGCGCTGACGCTAGGATACAAAATGGGTTTGTTTTTTTAATAAAAATTTGCAAATAAAATAACTACCATCAAGGTGTTAAAATTATATTAGTATGTATCTCGAGTGTCCACATATTAAATAGTTTGTTTGAGTTTGTAATATAAGGCGCAATACATATTCGCAATACTTTTTTAATATACGCATATGTAAAATTTTTGAGCAAGATATTCTGCCAATATGACGTATGGAAAAACACAAAGAGAGTCCTTATACACGTTACTATATCGTACATTATAAATTAACCTAAAATTTTTATTTAGCACCTTTATATTACAATATTAACCTTTACATTACAATATTAACCTAAAATTTTCATTTAGCACCTTAAAAAAATCATAAGGTTTCCGTAAGAAACAGTCTTGACAAACTTATTACAATTATTTATGATTCGTATAAACATTAGTATACGATAGCAGGAGTTTCGGGGAAAAAAAGAGAGGGAAATAAAAGGCGGAAATATATTATGAAATAACAAGTTCACTCAATATACCAACCGTATAATATATTTTAATAAACTAAATATACTCTTACAACATGATATCGTCATAATCTTATAGATTGCTGAAGACAAGTATAACACTTCAGGAGTTATACTCTTCAGTTATACCTTTCTGAAGTTAAGTATCCTCGAACTACAACTGAAAGTTGTATATTACATCTCTTTTTCATAAATAAAAAATATGTATTCAGAAATGGCACTAATGTAAAAATGTATGTAAAAAATCGATTTTATCATATAAATATTATTAATTATTGTCTCTGACAAATACGTTCAATACGAGACAAATAATAATACAACACCACTCCACTGAAAATGAAAGTACTACCGATACGATATAGGATATGTGTAGTTTGTACCTTATTTCACAATAAATAAGGTTTCAACTTCAAATCAGGTATGGTATATACATTTGTAAGATTATTATCATATGAAATACTACTACGTTTCTTATTAAAATCAATATTCTTTCATTTAAATAGGCTTATTATAATCACTTTGAATTGTTACAGGATTAAACTTAATGAAAGCTGCCACCGGTTCGGAATGTACGTTCTACCGAGAAGTACCGGCACCAGTGACGGATTTCCTAGTATATACAATTGTCAGTGTGCCTATTTTATTTTTGTTAAAATTGCACAAATGTGTTTTATATATATTTCTCTTTTATATAACTACAATGAAAGGCATGGGCGAAAAATTTTCAGTAAGACTTCCCTTTCTATATAAAGCTTACAACAAAATGTATCTTTAAATCTGCCGCCCCTCGAATCTGCCGCTCTAGGATCACGCCTATCCAGCCTGTCCGTGAATCAGCCACTGACCACCTAAGGAACTCAGTAGTTACTCTTCAATCAATTCCGTCTACATGAATTATCTGTATAAGGAGTGAAATTTGAATTAACTTTTATTTAAAATAACTCAGTGCATACTTACTAGAATCGTACTTTCCGGTTTCACACGCGTAAAATGAGGGTCTCGATAAAATACTTCTATCGTAATACACATAAATATATTGAAAACGCGACACACGGCGGTAAATTCGGCAGGAATTTCTCAGTCCATTGATGAAAACCCTATAAAAATCCGTTCGGTTTTTTTTTTTTAAATATGTACGCCACCGCCCATGGACATTGGCGCTGTAAGAAATATTAGCCGTTCTTTACATCGCCAATGTGCCACCAACCTTGGGAACTATGATGTTGTGTCCCTTGTGCCTATATTTATACTGGCTTACTCACCTTTCAAAACGGAACACAACTATACTTAGTGTTGTTGTTAAGCGGTAGAATATGTGGTACCTACCCAGGCGAGTTTGTGCAAAGCCCTACTACCAAGAAAAATTAGTTTGAGTTTATCGCGTTCCGACAGACAGACGCTGCGTGGGCTTTCACACTATTTGAATTAACATCTGTTGTTATGTTTGTTTTAAAATATTTTGAATATGGGTATCCTACACATTGAATTTCGCTTGTAATTATTTACTTGAAGGATTTCGGACTTTGACACTGTAGTCCCAAAATAACTTTACGAAATTCAATGTGTTTGGTTTTATTCAATGTATTTATAGCTTTATTTGATGAATATTTGTTGTGCCGTTTAAGAAACATTATTGGTTTCACCTATAAATGTTGTTTAATATGTGACTGGTAGTTATATCTAGTGGCATGATATAAGGGCACTGACCCGAAGATCTTGGGTTCAATTACCAAGTCGGGCCAATAAAAAGTTATTAGGTTTTTCTATAAGAAATTTCTCAATAGAAGCCCGGGAAGTCTGGAAGTTGGAAGTGTGTAAAGCCGTTGGTCCTGCGCCTAAACTCTTTCAGATCGTGTCGGATTGCTGTCCTATCAGATTATGAGAGCTAGAGGATAGAGAGTGCAACTATGTTGCGCACACACTTGTGCACTATATGTCCTACGCAGTTGGCTAATCTCTCTTGAGAATGGCCACCGTGGCTGAAATCGGTATGGAGGATCTTATTTCTTATTATTAGTTAAACAAAACTATATCCTTGTTTCTAATGTGAAATCAACTATAACAAAAAGGGTAAAATTAATGTTTGGCAAAACAACGTTTATATACAATTAAGGCTTTAAGGCGTTGATAACGGGTATCTAAATTGCAACTTCTATTCCGAGTGCTACAGTTTAAAAATATATGCGATATTTGAAATCAATCTGAACCGATCACGCCGATTAGATTTTTGGATATCTCTTTTCATTACTCGTATTTGTATTTAAACCCATTCTATGATTTCTGCTCGATGCTCTAAAAAACCAACAGACTAATGGACGAATGTATATATAGTATAGAACAATATAGTTAGATCTGATTTAATTTGATAATATATAAAGAAATAGTGCAAATAATGATTTTGTGCATAGATTCATTGTCAATGATATAATGGTTGTATACCTCGTAATATTCTCATCGTTCACTTTCATTCTTAAAACCATAAATAAATTCAATCCGTTCCAAGATAAACAATATTGAACTCCGGGATAGTTAACGCATCACGACTATTAAATAAAGCCTTTAGACCTTCTGAGCTTCTAATTTACATCATGTAAATATAGGATGAGTTATTTACGAGGCATTTGAATATCATGTATACTTATTATATATTTTTTTTAAATGAAACATATGGTTTAAAGCATCGTTATCGTATACCATTGGTAAATATATTATACAAACAACTTTGGTATCAAAGTGTTTTTTTATGAAAACAGGCGATGATAGATGTTTAAAAACGCTCCGAACATAAGCGTCACATTTGCGAATGACTATTTATTTATTATAATAACGATAGGATAGCCGGTCAGATTAATTTACTAAAAAAAATCTTACCTGGTGTCCATTTTGATAGGTTATTGGTGATATGTGTTAAAGATTATTAAAATTTCTTTGTTCTTTCTCCGACGTTGCCCAGCCTCGATTTACTAACGACTAGGCATACAAGTAGCATATAGCAAGACAGCCGCCTTGCCGTTTGTTTGTAAAACGATTAACACGCTTGCTCCTTCTTCCAAAGTTGACATTGCGCATTTACTGATTTTTTAACCTTGCCGGTAATCAAATTATTTCAGTACATTTGATTAACTACACCGCGTTCACGATATTTTTTACCACATATTCTCTCGTTTTACACTCAATTTATTATGTTTGTCATGGTTTAAACAACACTTAAAATTAAAATTTGTATTACCCCTTATATCTTATTAATAAGGATTGTATCACACATATTTTTAATTATTTTAATAATACTTTGTTATTAGTTATCATTTTACTAGTAGACCGCAACGAGTTTCGCGCGTGAAGTTTCAGGAGCGACTGTACTAGACGCGTCGTCACTTCGCTCGTTCGTAGACGAATGCGCGCTCCGTGAACATCCACCCTACACTAACAATTTTTATGAAAAGGTTATATCGTCGACACGTTGGAATATCTCATAGTTGACTATTGATAATTATAATGATCGTTCAATGAAGATAATTTTACACACACCATTTAATTGAACTTAAAATATTCGTTTGCCATTTTACTAAAAACTTACTGTTATTTTACTAAATTTACTTTGACGTAAAAACAGTTTTGTGAAATATGAATACAATATTAGTAAATTCGAAAGAATACTACATATGTATAAATAGTACTTACTTGTAGTAGTACGAATGATTACTAAATATAATACGTATATGCTACGAAAAAATAATGAAAATCAAATAAGACATATTATCCTATACAATATTGTACATATATTTGACATGAGTAAAGGAGCTTGTTGAAAGTATTTATGTGAGTTTCTTTCCGGTTCCTTGCGGTAGAATCTACATCCCGAACCGGTCGTATCTATAAAGTAAATTTATCTTATATTATAAGGATTCTAGTCTTTTATAATCTTATTTGAATTTGAAACAACAGGTGAAATTTGATTTTTATAACTTTTCCTTTTAGTTTAAAAGTCACTCGGAGATTGCAAGTCATTCCTGTGACCTTTCGCTAATTCGCCTACCATTACTTAACAATATAATATATAACTTATATCTTTAATTCCTCGGTCATTTCCATCTTCATTGTTACTATACGAGCGGACTAAATATAATATGATTTTAGATAAATAACATATTGATTTGTCATATACGTTCATGGGGTTAAATAAAGGCTTAAGAAAGTAACTTAATATAAAATTGGATGTCAAAATTTTTACAAGAATAAATATATTTAAACACGATCAAAAACTACTGTTAAAATATTTTGAAATAGTAATGTGTCATAATAAAGTAACAGTTCGTAGCCTTTTAGCAATATCGGCTGGTTATAGACTTATACCAAACAGCACATTTTGTATACAGCGAGGAACTTTAATTTGAGACCCATTTTAACTTGAATATCGCAACAAACATATAAACACTCACAGCTACTGTTTTAGCATATAAGTTTTTATTGTAGGACCCAACAACGCTTTGTGACGTCACCAAGGACAACTGCTCTAAGATATCGCGTGAACAGAAAAGTTATTTTCATACTTTTCCGAACAAAATTTATGAACAAGACCGGCTGTTACTTGATATCTCCGGTACACGCTTATTTCTAACAATATTATTTTGTTGTCGTTATTAAAAAAAATATTACAATCATTATAATAATTTACATTTCATACAATATATACATTTCACTAAATATGTCGATTATTTTAAATATACTGGTGGTAGGGCTTTGCGCAAGCTCGTCTGGGTAGGTACCACCCACTCATCAGATATTCTACCGCAAAACAGTATAGTATAGGTATTGTTGTGTTCCGCTTTGAAGGGTGTGTAAGCCAGTGTAATTACAGGCACAAGGGACATACAATCTTGGGTCCCAAGGTTGGTGGCATATTGGCGATGTAAGCGATGGTTAACATTTCTTACAGTGCCAATGTCTAAGGGCGTTTGGTGACCACTTACCATCAGGTGGCCCATATGCTCGTCCGCCATCCTTTTATATATAAAAAAAAATATTGATGGCTTTGACAGTTCATGCATTGCCACAATACGACGAAATTAAATGTAATGCAAAAATATATACTTGTATATGTGGAGATGAATTCACTTGAATTCTATCATACAAGTGTTAAGCGGACCTTATCTAGAATAAACAGAACAGTTATTGCCGTGTTTGTTTTACTATTTATAGTTTATTTAGTAATGACGAAAGAAGACTTTATGACGCGAAAAATTCTGGATATTTTATGGATCACCCTCTGGAATGAAGTTTTTTTTAAATTTTCGATTTTACATTAAATTCTACATACCAGATAAATATTACTCATTTAATAAGTGTGAAAGTATGTTCGATTGGATGTTCCTTTATATCATTCGAATTGGACGTACATATATCATCTGCGTAAAAATATTGTTTATCAATATTCTATTTTTGTTTAATTTAAAACTTAAATTGATTGTTTGTCTACGAGGTAACCTAAACATAGCGTCGTAATTTAAAAGAGATAAAACGAACGAGCTTTTTGTGTAATATTTTTTTAAGGTAAAATTGTTTTTTTTTTCTATTTTCCTTTACGCTTGGCCACAACCATACATTATACGTACTGATGTAGCTTAAGATTTAACGTGCTTGATTAGAGGATGCCTATTCACTCGCCTTGAAAATACCTAGATCAGAATACAATCGCCGGTATTACTGTAATTAAGCGCATCTTGGGTTAAGCAATTAATTAATGTTATAGTTGAATCTAATCATAATATTCTCTTCAATTAATGAAATTGTATTTTATATGAATAATTAATTTAATTAAACAAATAATATTTGTTAAAGATTTATATTGTAAATGTTAACACATTAAATAATTATTTACAACTATAGTAAAGAAAAAAAATGAAACGTTACGAATACTTATAATTTATCATTTTAATATTGTATATTAATCTTTACCAACTGACCTTTCATAATATGATAAAACAAAGGTAAACCTTTTAAATGTATTCTATATTTACCAATATCATCAGAATCATCGAAATCGATTTTAAAAATATTTCGATAAGAAAAGAAATGTGGAACGTTGTATAATAAGTTGAATATGTTTGTATATATGCTGTATGTATAATATCAGTTTTATCATCAACAACTGCTGAACTACCCAGTGTTGTTTATACTTTTTCACAAACCTTTTACGCACGCATAGTTATATTATATTTTTAACACATTAAATTCAGGCTAGTTTATGCTTGACGGTGCTTGTTTTATAGCATGTACAAATGCTGTTGATATAAGTAAGTAATAAAAGAAATACCTACATCCAGTATCATATCTAATACTATCTGCTATCCGAATTCCATGACAGCGCCGCGCGACGTCGATGTGGAAACTGGGACGTAAACAAAACCTACTATCACGTGTATTGATAATAATGTATCTATATTAAAACGCACACACACAAAACTTAATGGGTTCTCAAACATTATGAGCAGTTTGTACTTGACGCAATAACGCTAATGATACCTTAACGAAATGGAAATACCTTATATACAAACACAGTAGTTGTAAATAATTTATATAATATTTTATTATATATTTTGTCTCGCAATTATAAAATTTGTTATTTTCGATAGAGCTAGCGATTACGAACAACTTTCTCAGCTAATTGTTTTAAGTTGTTTTGATATATATTTCTATCTTTATTGCATGCAACTTCTCCCGCGTGGGATGGGCAAGTGTTAAGTAATTAATTTAATGGAATTATTATAATATATGATAAAATTATTGGTGTTAGGGATAGAAAATGTAACTTATTGTTTAGTTTTATTTGTTCTTTATTTAAATTCAATGTTATTTCAGATGATGTTTTTCGACATTGATTTAAAAAAAAACCAACCAATAAAAGAAAACTTGAGCGGGGTCGAGACAAAAGAGTGACGACTTACTGGTGGTGGAGTTACTGGTGTTAGGGCTATGTGCAGACCAACCTCAATCTACCCTGACGTTCCACCCACTCATCAGATATTCTACCGAAAAACAGCAGTACTTGTTATTGCTGTGTTCCGGTTTGAACGGCGAGTGAGCTAGTGTAATTACAGGCACAAGGGACATAACATCTTAGTTCCCAAGGTTGGTGGCGCATTGGTGATGTAAGCGATGGTTAACATTTCTTACAATGCTAATGTCTATGGACCTTGGTCACCACATACCATCAGGTGCCCCATGAAAGGAAGGACAGGGGCGTTCCACAGGGGCCGAGGACCGACCCCTGTGGAACGCCGCAGCCTACCCGACGCTGGACCAACTTGCCGTCGCCCCCCGCCTAGATGACCTCTCGGTCCTGAAGGTACGCCTCCAACAGCCTCATCAGATAGTTCGGCACCCCATAGTATCGAAGTGCCTCCCTGATCGTCTCGAATGGGATACTCTTAAAGGCGTTTGCCACGTCTAGCGACACCGCCAGGACAACTTTCCCCTGGGCCACCGCTTCCGTGGTCCGAGTCTTCAGGGCATTCAGGGTGTCGATCGACGAGCGGCCCGCCCTGAACTCGACTGAGCCTCTGAGAGACCCGGACAGACCTCGTCGAGGTGTTGAACGAGACGGGGTCTAAGAGTCTTCTCAAACATCATCGTTTCTGATACGCACCGCCAAGGTCTGGAATACACTCCCGACCTCCGTTTTCCCCACCACCTACAATATGGGTACCTTCAAGTCTAGAGTGAATAGGCACCTTCTAGGAAAGCGCGCTCCATCTTAGACTGTATCTCACTTTCCATCAGGTGTAATAACAGTCAAGCGCTTGCCTTCAAATTAAAAAAAAATCAAACAAATTGCCCGTCTTATTCAGCAGCACTATCGGCCTGTATGCCGAGGAGGAGCCCGGTGGTCGACCCTCCTTCGGCAACAGCACCAATTTCCCCTGTTTCCAAGGCTTCGGAAACTGTCCGCTTATCAGACATTCGTTGAACAGCTCCCGAAGCCCTGCACCTAGGTATTCCAGGGCGTCGCACAGAACCCGTCCTGGAACACCGTCTAGACCCCGCGCCGAGTTTTTGGCGCTCGAGCGGCCGAGGGCCATCTCCATTTATCGCTCCGTGATCAGCGGTGTAGCCGCTGCGTCCTCTATCACGGAGCAAGGGGCCATAGGCGGAGGAACAAACTCGCCTGGGTGGGGAAACAGTTCCCCGTCCGTTGAGGCTGTCGACCTCCCTGTGAAGACGGCCGTTATCTGCGCGGAGCCGACGCGTCTCGTCAGCCTCCGTTCGGGCCGACAGTGCTTCAATTATTCCCTGAAGGGAGGCTGTTGACTCCTTCAACTTTTTAATGTAGCCTCTCTTCAGGTATGCTTTTCCACTTACCTATTCTATAAAAAAAAACGATTGTCAATAAGAAAAACGCAGTTTTAAAAGTTTAAGGCAGATGATTATGAATTATTGGTGTTTGAGGAATATCGAATAACATGCCGCTGTGCTTTGTATTTTGCTAAAGAAATTGTTATATTTTGTAGGTTTAGTAATTGTTATGCTTGAAGTGAGTAAAACTTAATATTTATTTTCGCTTGCATTACACACAACCTAAAGCCATTACTTACAAAGATATTGCTGAGATTAATGCTACTCCGATATATATTGTTAGCACCAGACCTTTTGGTTATAACCGCAGGCTGAGTCGCGGATGAATGCTCAAGTGTGCCCGTAACTTCGCCACCTGCGGAGCCAAGACTGACCTTAGTGATTTTAGTCAGTAAGAGTCCGCCACAATCCACCATCATCATCATCATCCGCAATAGAAGGTATCCATGAGGATTTCCCACTAAAAAACACAAAAAAAATAGCCGTCTGCTAGATATTAATATATACTGTACCTTATATACCGCTTAACTGTGTTCATGTTCAAAGGGCAAGCCTGGGAAATTACAGGCACTACAAACATAACATCTCAGGTAACAAGGTTGAAACGTATTGACTGCTTCAGGTGTAGATTCAGGTACATTTATAATAGGTGAACCATTTACCTGCCTGCCTTCCAATACAATTTCAATATGAAAAAATATTAATTGCTATGATTAATACGAATAAAATTCCCGTTCATCGATAAATAAATATTAAGTATGTTAAGTTTATTATATTGATGAACATATGTGTAAAATAAAGTTGTATTTATTGTTTTCTTCCGGTCACAGCAAAAACATCATGAAATACAAGATATATATATATATATATTTAAAAAATCATAGGTCGTGTAAAATCCTTAATTAGTAGTAGTAGTCTGTAGCGCTATTGAGATAAGACGATTACGGATTGACAGTGCTTTGTATTAATTATCATATTTTAGTTAAAATAACTCTACCACATCCTTCAAAATTATTTGTAAAATATGTGCAACATGAAAATTACTGGTGGTAGGGCTTTGTGCAAGCTCGTCTTGGTAGGTACCACCCATTCATCAGATATTCTTGACGAGCCGGTTGGCGTGGTTGGTAGATGCTTGCCTTTCACGCCGAAGGTTGTGGGTTCGATTCCCACCCAGAACAGACATTTGTGTGCATGCACATTTCTGTTTGTCTGGGTGTAATTATCTATATAAGTATGGATTTACAAAAGAAAAGTAGTATATGTAGTATATCAGTTGTCTGGTTCCCATAGCACAAGCTCTGCTTAATTTGGGATCAGATGGCCGTGTGTAAATAATGTCCCAAGATATTATTATTATTATTATTATTTTACCGCAAAACAGTAGTACTTGGTATAGTTGTGTTCCGGTTTGAAGGGTGAGTGAGCCAGTGTAATTACAGGCACAAGGAACATAAAATCTTAGGTCCCAATGTTGGTGGCGCATTGGCTATGTAACCGATGTTTAACATTTCTTACAATACCAATGTCTATGGGCGTTGGTGACCACTTACCATCAGGTGGCCCATATGCGCGTCCGCCTTCCTTCTTTGTCTAAAACCCTCTTCCCAGTTCAGCTGGGGTCGGGTCTCCTTGTACGTCTGCGCCAGAGAGCTCTGTTCTGACTTGTCTGTGTACTCAGATTCTCTTTCTGGGCCTCTTTTTGCATGTTTGACCACCAGGTTGCGGGCGGTCGCCCTCTTCCCCGTGGTCGGTCCAGGATATTTAAGGCTTTCTTGATGGGATGGTCATCGTCACGTCTCAGGATATGGCCGTACCAGCGTAGTCGACATTCCTTCAGTTTTTCGACAATTGGTGTTATCTTGAACGATCCCCTGACATACTCATTCCTTACTTTGTCCAGCCGGGTTATTCCTCCCGCCCATCTAAGCATTTTCATCTCGTTTGTATGCAGTTGTTGTTCGTGTGTCTTTTTGATGGTCCAACACTCTGCCCCATAAGTCATGGGGCATGTTTTGTATACTTTTCTCTTTACACGAATGGGCATTCTACGTTCACAGAGAACACCCGAAAGTGATTTCCATTTTATCCAGAGAGATGAGTGTAAGTGATGCGCAAGTGGAATCTGAACCTTTGTTAGCTTTAGGCACGCTCTTAAGTAATGTGTATGGACTAAATACTTAACTTAAATACTGAACTATCCGTTCTTGTGGTCAGGTAGCCACAGAAGGGTTTAGTCAGTAATAATTAACCAAACGCTTATAAAAATAATATAAGACAAATTTGTTCCTAAAATAATGATTCAATATTAAAAAAAATATATTAATAAGTTCTTAATATACACAATACGTTGTAAACAAAATAAAACGTAGTTACGTTCATCAATCGATTGCGCTATTAAATTTTAAGTCATAATTAATTAATATTTTAATTTTAGAAATAAAAAACACGCCGGCAACATGTAACCAATAATTAATTTTCAGGAGAGCTTTGTGTTAAATTTTTTGTTTGAAAAATACTGACAATAATAGCAGCAAAAAAAAAATCTTTTACATAGTAAAAATATGTTGTCATCTTGCTTTATGATTTTTGAGGCATCTCATGTCATGGCGTGCAATTTGATACCCGATTAAGAGTTAAGGCCATTGAAATAGATTCTAAATTAGTGTACGTCCTTTACAGTATTTTAGAGAGATTTTTTGACCATCGACTCCGGTTATTACGACGAAAAGCTTATAACTAAGTTATGAGTCATCGTTTCATTATTTCAAAATAAAATTGATCCTAACTTGATATTGAAATTATGATTTATTTATTACGTATCGACTTTTATCATAAATATAAAGGTTAAACTGAAAATAAAAACTTTAAAAAAGTGTTTTCGATATTATTCAAAATGACTGAATTAAATATTATTTTATCTGCTTTATGTTGCAAACTTTTAAGTAATTCTTCTTAAATATATTTTTTATCAATAAAACTGGCTGACTTTCTTATAAGCTTTTGTTTTTATAAAATAAATTTAATTACAATTCATTGCCGCTGGGCCCAGCTCCACTTTAAAGTTGTATGAGACTTATATAATAATGAAGTATTTAATACGATATTCGAATACTGATAATGCCTTTCAGATACCCTTTATTTTTGAAGTATTTTCGTTGAAGATTTATTAAACGTCGAAGCTTACGATGAAAATATTGTTTGCTTAAAGAAATGTTATTTATTGCACTAGTCTAGTAATAAAAGGCTCATTTTAACCAACAAGAAAATTCAATTTTAAGCTACATAGACTTATATTTATCAAATAAAAAGGGCTTTCTTAAGCCGCCTTGGGTTAAATATGGACTTAATGTTTTCTAAGTATTTGGTAGAATGTTTCTTAAGTTATTATTCTTTAACCGTAATGAAAAATTTAGGGAACCATAAATATAAGTGTTTTTTTCACGCATTGGAAACCTTCAGAAAGGTACCGTACGGCAGCGCGAGGCCATCCCCGCTGCCGTCCTCTACAGGGTCATTTAAAATAGGACATGTGACATCTTTTAAGCCCCGGGCGTCGGGGCTGTGAGAGGGCTGAGACGACGCCGACGTCGTCTCTGCCGAGCAGGATCAGCCCTTTCCCGTTCCCGTTCAACTCTCTCCTTCTGGACCATGGCTGTCTCACAAAAGGAGGCTACGGCTCTCCTCGCGTGACACTGGCATAAAGACGGCAAATAGAAGTATGAGTGTATTGAATTAACTCGGCAACTATCAAGGTTCGGGCATATTATGACTATATAAGCTGCAAATATATAGTCATAATATGATACTATCAACGCCAAGTCCAACGCCACCAACTTATGCTATCAACTTTAACCTCTTGCAAGTAATGTATCGTATTTCCTGTTACCTTGTGTATAGTTTAAACGTAACTTATTATTTCAGTTAAGAACATATTATATTTTAAACCAAAACTGAAATTGTTAGAATTAACTAAACCAACACTCAATATATACAAGTGTTTTATAAACTGTAGGAACTCATTGGACGGATGCAATCAATTCAGTTAACTGGTTAATTATGGATCACTTTTAAAACAAAGGAAAGCATAAAACAGCGTACAACAAGTTACTTATATATATAATATAAATAAATTTGAAACATCTATTCGTATTTTCGAAATTCTGATAAATAGACAACATTTATATTTTAAAGAATCTTTTAAATTATCATTGCAAATGAATAACGCCTAAAATAATACTACTAAATAATAATATTTAGGAGTTTCATTGATCCCTAAAACATCGTTGTTAAAAAAACAAAAGAAGCGCGCTTTAAAACAGCCATTTTGTTAGTGGACAGAAAAATGAACGTTTTGCCAATATTTTATTATTATTGATTTTAAGACATTTAATCCAATAAACTGAAGTATATATTTATGCCATTACACGATAAAAAGATATTTTCATATTGCTTCAATGAAATGTTTGTAATTTATTTATTAAATAAAATTAGTTTTATGAAAGTCACGTCAGTTATTTGGAATTATTACAATAATATTATTATAATATGAAACAACATATTAGCCGTTTCGTAAATAAAATATTATACCCATTAATGTCGTCTGATTATAAAATGTTTATGTAGTACGTTCAGAACATAATTATATAAATTTTATTTATGAAGAAATGTTTATTCGCATTGAAATGTGATATAGAAGCTTATGAATAGCGCCATATTGCATCATACATGTCCTAGTTGAACAAAAGGACAAAAGCATTTAGGCTCCACGATTTAGTATTATTGTTCTCAGGTGATCAGTGGACCGAATCAACGCTATGAATTTAGTACATCTATTGCTTGCTCTACAAATTGTTGAAGTTAAAGGTAAAAAACATTCCATTTTTTACGCAATAGTTTATATAAAAAAAACACTTATTGTGTTATCTTAAGTATAATATTATTTATTATTCTAAAGTACATTTAATATAAATTAATATGTATTTTAATATAATAAAACTGAACTGTTTGTATTTTTGTTTTAATACAATCATATTATCTGGAACAGTCAGTCGAATTCGAAAAGGTTTACACTAGGACACATGGGAGCAAAGATCACGTTTAAAATGGCTTAAACTGCGCGGAGACGCTATTTTATTTAATACTGTTCCGTGATTTTATATTTTAGTCAATTAATGATTTGTCAAATCAAAAATATGTTTTAATCAAAAAAGAAAACTGAGATGTACGCGTCCACAAATAAAACATCTTCACTTTATAATATTAGTATACATATTACATTAACAAATCAAATCAAATCAAATCTCTCTCAAAAATATTTATCAGGTGTCAGGCAAGGTCCACCTTATATCAATTACAACAACCTTTAGTACACCCTTTAATTTGTAGTTTTACAATATTTCAAACTACACATTATACTTTTATATTGGGTCTTAAATTGCTTATTGGAGAAGTTAAAGAATGGATAAGAGATTTGTATATTTCAACTATTTGTTTTTATATTTTAAATAAATAATATTTTTTTTAAGAATTGTTTCATCAAATGTCAATATTTTTTTTCAGTGTTCAAAGTGACCCAAGCAAAATGCAATTTGTCTCCGTGTGAAGTTCTCGAGGTATTGACCACAGGCCGTAGACCCGATCAGCCAAACAGTGGCTGTACCAGCGAGCTCCATTGGCGTAAACTTGACCGACGATTACAAGCTATAGAACAACCGGGTAAGTTTTATGAAATATAAACAGTTAATATGCAGTCAGCAATTCATATTAAAGTATTCCTTTTTTAAATTGATTAGCTCTATGAAAACGCAAAAGCTTTGGTTATTACATAATAATAATAATAATAATAATGAATCTGAAAAAATCTACATACATACCACTACAAAAAGCAGCTATTTTAAATACTTGTAGAATCGTGAGAAAATTCATGCAAATAGAAGAAAATGACAGTCCCCTACCAAATTAACACACCACATGCTGCATTTACTTGGTTAGCGCCCGTAAATGTAGCCAAAACCAGCCATGAGCTGAGAAATATAAATATGATGATAATAATAATAATAATAATATCTTGGGACATTATTCACACACGGCCATCTGATCCCAAATTAAGCAGAGCTTGTGCTATGGAAACCAGACAACTGATATACTACATATACTACTTTTCTTTTGTAAATACATACTTATATAGATAATTACACCCAGACTCAGGACAAACACAAATGTTCATGCACACAAATGTCTGTCCTGGGTGGGAATCGAACCCACAACCTTCGGCGTGAAAGGCAAGCATCTACCAACCACGCCAACCGGCTCGATTATATTACATTCTATCTTTAATTGGCAAAATTAAAGAGTTTGTGTGCGTTTTATATTTTTTTAATTTATATAAATTGCAAAAACTTAAATTCGCGTATCTAAAATTAGCCTGATCAACATGTATATTTTCATATAATAAATTTATTGACATATTTAGTATTTGAATTTTGAATCACAGTATGGTCTATAAGCTTTGGGCAGTCACGTTGGCGTCAATGTTCCAAGGGCTTGTGTAGATGTGATGCTACTCACCGCTCGCTCAAGTGTTGGCGGACTGGACTTACAACCCTAACCCCAGATTTGATTGTACCGGCTGATTTGTACACTATGTAAGTATAACAAAACAAACTTTAACGAAAAAAAAAACAACTATATATCCAAATTCACTGTCTCATTTGGATATATAGTTGTTTTTTTTTCGTTAAAGACAGTTAGCCTTTTCATTACCGCTTTAAGTAATATGGCCCTATTTCAATTTTACCTTATCGCACCTAATAAAATCATAAATATCTGGAGCACGATTGTAACGTTGAAAAGTACAAATATATTTTTTAAATATTTCTTTACCTATAGAGTACTGATTATAAACACTTCTAAATCCAGAAGCGCATCGAGCCAGGTGTCGAAGCGCACTTTTGCAAATAAAACAATACTGCGAAAGTTAAATCGAGCGTCTGCATAAGTTACAATATATAAAATGCCAATAGGTTTTATCGATGTTACAGACTTTCACTGTGCTCGCAGCTGGTGATTGTGGCCACTGATTGTAACATCATAAATATAAATTCCAACTTATATTTAAATAGCTGAAAATGTAACTTTTGTCAAATATATTTTTACTTACTCGTATAAATTATGAATTTATATATTTTTTAAATTACTTTATCAGTAAAATGATTGACATTATTTAAAACATTGTCCAAGAAGCGTTGTTATCGCTGCGGAATGTCTAAAGTAGGCATGCGGAATATAATACTGCAAATGTTGAATTATAATATTGAATAAATTAAAGATAAACATATTCATATAAATGTGTTAAAGGCTGTTCGTTTTGCTGTTTTAAAGGAATACAGTGACAATATAATTCCAGAGACCTCGGCACAAACAGGCTGCGGACGTTGCATAAAACTACGTTTAAAGGGATGCGGTCGTTAACGGAACTGGACATGTTTGACAATCACGTCGAATTCTTACCTTCTGGGATTTTCGATTCCCTTGTCAATTTACGGATTTTGTAAGTATATAGAGCTTCATTAGGGTTTATATGTGAATGACTTGGATGGTTATCTACTGAGACAATTCAATCTCAATTCCATAGGGAAGTAAGTCGTAATACTAGAATTAAGCATACCTACTACTTAGATAATAAACATCCTTAAAATAATATTGTTAACAAAAGTGTTAATTAAGACGTTACAAGAAAAAAAAAATTTTTTTGGTACAAAACTGTAAATATACATTAAATAATAAAATTACGTATTGCAAGTTTATTGATAATATAATATTTAATATAATTTATCAAAAAAATTTAGGCAATTTTGATTTAAAGAATAAAATAATATATTTTTTATTTCAGGCGCTTGCAAAGGAACTATTTAGAAGAAATCGACAGCGAAGCATTCAGATATACGAAAAAACTATTTCATGTTGATTTGTCTAATAACTTTTTATATACACTGCCCGAAAGGCTATTTGTTAACAATTCCTATCTAGAAACAATCGATATTTCGAACAACCAAATCATATACATACCTTCCGACACGTTTGTTGGACTTGAATCGCTTACAATATTAGATTTGTCAAGAAATAAAATTCAACAAATAGAAAATGGTACATTTAATTTGAATAATCTTCAAATTTTGAAATTGTCAGATAACAAAATAAATAATATAACGGAAAATGCATTCGAAAATCTTTCTTCCTTAGAAACATTGCTGCTAGATAAAAATAATTTACAAAATGTTCCTACGAATTTATTTCGCCGTTTATTTTGTTTGACCTTCTTGGATTTGTCCAATAATCATTTGATAACTGTAAGTACTTATTTATTACGACGTTTCCAGTAAAACTTTTTAAGTATTTTGATGTTTTGTTTTTATTTTTAATTCATAAATGAATTAATATTTGAAAATATTTTTTGTCAAATAATATTACAACAGAGACTTAATACTATTAAATTTATTTTCAGCTAACTGGCCTAGAATTCCTGAAGCTCAGACTGCTTCGGACCTTGGATTTAAAAGAAAATTCCATATCAGAAATCCCCGACGATATTTTCATGAATTGCTCTAATTTAGAGAAACTGGATTTAGCCAAAAACAAATTACGTTTCTTAAATATATCAGCTTTCCATGGCTTAGAAAATCTAACATCACTTATACTGTCTGACAATCAAATTTACGAAGTTCATTCTAAAACATTTTCGACGCTCAAGAATCTAACGACCCTGTGAGTAATTAAAAATAATTTTATACATAACCAAATGTATATATATGTATCGTAATACATTAATAATTCAGAATATGTTTAAGCCAAAGTTTGTAATTAAGATGAAAATAAAGTAAATAATCTATGACTATTATTAAAAATAAATTTGTTTGTTATGCTTTCTCGTCTTATCTACATAACTGGTCATCATTAAAATATGCAACAACATGTATGTATGTCAAGTGTTCAGAAAAGGACATACGTCATGTATCATACGTGTGTGAGGGGTTAGGTATCCAACCCCTTACACGTGGGCTATGCCGCGAGCAGAAAATAGTAGCCCATAAATCTTCTCTGGCCCAGTATGGGTTGGTGGCATCATGCCATAGATAACCATGATACATCCGGTTTCATAAATATAATTTACTATTAGTGTTTTTAGAACGATATTGTTTTCGTGTTTTAGTTTCTTAAATGTTTAATATTCCATGTATATACATTATATATTCCATGTATTCAAAACAAAGATCTTAATTTTATTGTTTTATTTTGTAATGTTCATGTTCGTTTGTAAATAAAATTAATTACATAATAGGCCGCCTATCCTCGGCTAAAGTTCTCAATTGTACTAAAACGACGTTGGGTTGGCTGCGTCGTTCATAAATAACAAAGAAAGACTAAGAACCCTCATCATTTTTACAACAAGTTACAACGATTACCGTACTTTAATTACTCTTTTAGAACTAATAAATTATAGTTACAGAAAATGCTAAACATTTTAAAGGCTTTTAAATTGAATTTTTTGTTGTAATTATTTATATTATAAATATCTGTATATTTGTGTATGTTACACAATGTTATGGAGGTAAAAAATGGGCCAAAACATTTAAAATAAAATGACATAATGTGGAATGTAAAATAGTAGCTGAAATACCAATATCCAATATGAACGAAACTTACATTGATCTTTTTTTCTTTACACTTAATAGGTAAGCGTTTGACCGTTGACTTGCTTGTGATCTGCTATAACTTTGGCCTTCATTTCAATCGAAAACTTAGGACATACCTACAACAGGGAAAACAATCACGCAATTGGTTTCTCTTCGTGATTTATACCAATCCCAGCAAGCACGGAGTCAGGCTTTAATAGCTAAAGCCATTATAGGTTGCAGTTAATAATTATTAATATTGGTGAAAATTTTTAGGTATTTGGATAACAACATGTTTCCATCTCTGCCGTCACGTACACTAGACTATATGCCCAAGCTTGCAAACGTCAAACTCTCCAATAACCCGTGGCATTGTGATTGTCATGCTCTTTATGTATCTGCGTAAGTTTTATTTTAGTATTGTTTATACACAATCTTATTTATTAACATTAATAACATTATTTTGAATCACTATAAATTCTATAATATGTAAGTTGATGCATTTTATTGAACTCATCATCGTTAACTTCATATTAAAAATTTGCTTATCTTATTTATATAAGATAAGCAAAAAAATAATAATATATTTGAATAAATATTTCAGATGGGTACGCTTGAACGAAATGAAGATATGGGATTATTCGCCCACTTGCGTATCCCCTTGGTATTTAGAAGGTCATTTTCTTAAGAAATTAAAATTTCCTGAGCTATGTTCAGGGCAATGGGCCAGTATGGTAAATCTTTCGCCACGGCTGCCAATGCAGCAACTTCTTTCTCTCAATGTAAGCGTCAACAGAAAACCTCAAGGCAGCATAGAACATCATGGAGACATAGACGGTTGGAACTAAGTCAATCAAATATTTTCTGAAATTAATATAATAAATAATGGAATCGTATTTTCTAGATATCATTTATAAGCTTCTTATTATATTTCTATTAATAATTATTTACACTTACTAAAATATAGTCAAAGTTCGGTTCGGAAATAAAACATCTTTACCTCAGAAGAACCGGCAAAAGAATCTCATCGCATTTTTTGGCTATTTTTATAATTGTGTACAACTTTGTTACAGCTGTTGTTTAATTCCCAAAGTATGCTATCCATGAACTCACTAATAACAATTTGCACACAAATTTTAATTTGTATTTTCTTTTTAGTTTGTTTTTGTTCTGGGATTCTATTGAAGAACCGTAGACATTGCCTAACAAAAATTACTGAATATGCTATCGTTAAAATTAAATATTCTAGTTCTACACTTTAAACAAAATTATTATTAGTAACGTGTTAGATGCATAATACCTTTTTGTATAGGTATTACATTCACTTGTTATCTAAGAAGAAAAGAATATCTTATTATTCGGACTTTAATAACCGAATATCTTATCGAATTATCAAATTAAAAAAAACTTAATTCTATCGTATTTTAACAACCATTTTTGTCATATTCCAAGGTTATTTCAAATGTAAAGCTACCACCAGATCGGAATGTGGATTCTAATTTCTACCGAGAAGATTAAAACTTAGTAAATCTGCCTGAAATTTAAATCAATTAATATTAAAATCAAGACACATGTATTAACAAAGGATTTATAATTATTTCTATACTATTTATTGCTAACGAAATATAAGTCCAGCCTTTGAATGTTTTTTTATTAGCTTTAAAAATATTAAATTAAATCATTATTAAGATAAATAAATATTAAGTTACGCTCAATTTCTTTCGATTCTTCTATTGTTACTATCAAAATATAATGAGAGGTATTTTTATGATATATATTCAATTTTTGATTATTATTATCCTTTAGGAATTCTGCTATCGTTTTTCAAAGTAAATCTTAAGATAATCAGACAATAAACTCAGTGGTTCTTTCAACGCATATTTATTATCGTAATAGTTTTTAGTTTTTATGATAGTTTTGTTGTAAGTTAGTTCATAAGGTATATAACATTAAAATCCATGAATTGACAAATATAAATTCAAAGAAAAAAATATATGTAAATTTGATTTCATTAAAAATAAGAATATGGACAAAATTATTTCGTCGAAACAACTGTCGCTTCCAAAATATTTTTTTTCATAATAATTATATTTTTAGA
Organism: Nymphalis urticae; assembly: GCA_905147175.2. NCBI lineage: Eukaryota > Metazoa > Arthropoda > Insecta > Lepidoptera > Nymphalidae > Nymphalis > Nymphalis urticae. The sequence goes on along the minus strand of LR989987.1, from coordinate 6,680,198 downwards.
ATATTATTACTGAATTTAAAAACGTTTTACTAACGTTATGTCTCTCCTCTATAATGAAGAATACGATATTTATATATAAATGTTTCTTTTTTATTAATTTTAAATCATTTTAATTTATAAATATTAAGTAGTCTTACCATTTTGTTTTGTTTCTCTAATTGCAACTCTACTAGGGTGTATTTTTATGTGTAATATCGGCAAACGATATGTAATTTTCTTATGCCGTCATGGCCCCTTTCAGACACCGCTCTCTAGACCATTGTTTGTGCGTAGCTCGAGTACTATATATAGTATTGATACATATAATAATAGTAAGAAACATATATTTATTTCATTAATAAAACTGTTTTAATTTATTTTACTCCATATTTATTTATTGGTTTTTTATTCTTAACATAAGTCAATTTAAATACCAACGACTATAATCGTCTATAATCAAGATAGAGCTCACGTCATGATTAATCGAAAACTTATATTAAAATGCAATCAAAAATGATTATCTGATAAGAATAATACAATTATCACAGGATATGTTCATTCCTCAGTCATTATCAGAAATTCCATAACATTTTCTACAAATCCATAAGTTAAAATGTTTTTTTTTTTTAATATTGTTATCTTTTAAAAACGGAACTATGATTTGTTTTCTTTGTCATTTGTTATCTTTTAAAAACAGAACTATGATCATTTGTTTGAGTCAATTGAATACTTGTTTACTTAACTTATCAATTTTTTTTATACTATTATCTTTCGATTGTCCTAGTATATCACAATTAAATTTGATTATATCTGTCTGCTTAAATCTCCCGTAAGTACAAAGGAAGGTTTTTTCAATTTTAAAAGATATAAAAACAAATCGATGTAGCTATATTTGTATTTCTTATCATATTATTGTTTGACAAAAATAAAAAATAAATAACATTTTAATCTAATTATTTATAAGAAAGTATATATATATTTCAAGAGCTGATACTACACCAAAACTCAAATATATTATGTTTATAACAAAAAATATATAATACATATTTAACACCAGAGATTAACATAACCATGGAATTTGAAGAGTATTTTGACCTTCAAACCCATAATAATATAATATTCTGATCAATTGATTTAGAAGCATTTGTATTTCACGAAAAACCGCGCCGGATCAAGGTCCTACAGCATTGACTGGAAGTTTTATTTTTAAAAACATTTTTAATAAACAATGATCATAAATAGTCTTGCAAGTTCGGTGTTAATTAATAATGTCCTCCAGACCGATTTTGGCCACGGCGGCCAATCTCAAGAGAGATTAGCCAACTACGCAGGAGATATTATAGTGCACAAGTGTGCGCGCAAACACAGGTACACTCTCTACTCCCTAACTCTCATAATCCGATCGGAGGGCAATCCGAAACGACCGAGAAAAGTGCAGGCGCAGGACCAACGGCTTTACGTGCTTTCCGAGGCACGGGAGTGTACACGCTTCCAACTTCCAGACTCCGGGCTGCTACTGAGAATTTTCTAACAGAAAAACCCAATAACATTTTATTTACAACAACACAACTTTTTATTGGCCCAACCTGGGAATTGAACCCAGGATTTCCGGGTCTGCGGCCTTACATCGAACCACTAGACCAACAAGGCAGGCAATTAATTATATTAATAAGCATCATATTTTATATTAAACATTTTTATCAAGTTGTCTATGTACCTATGTACCTATTTTTACTTACTTGAAATAATCCATGAAAGATAATGTATTTATTATATTTCCATACAAAGATATGTATCGATAGATTGGCAGGCAAATAATTGTCATCAACTTTATCTGCACCTACGTGGACGCGATGATAATCACAAAGATATTAGTTCTGTGTAAACTTTTTTAATAACTGACGTATTATTTGTTATTTTTTAACATTTAATAATTTGGATTTTTACTTAATCATTGGTTTTAGTAAAAACTTTGAGTTTTAATTTATGAAAAAAAAGTGGAGCAAGTTTTATTATTGTGATGTGATTTCGAACAATATACGTTAATTGAAAATGGGAGATCGCTGGGTATTATTTTTCTGCGTTATTATCACTTCGTATATACAAGTGAATCATGGTAAGTATTTATTCATTTTAACTGTTCAAACATTATCACTTTTTAATAACTGCAGTGTCATTTCGTAAAAACTTACTTCGTATATCACCCACAAAATGTTTAAGACCGACACATACGTCGATAATTTACTTTTCAATATTACAATTTATTTTTATTGTCAATCACTATCTTACATTTTTTTGAGTTTAGATTTCTTACAGGAAATCTTATTATAAATATTTACGTCACGGCGAAGATTGAGATTTAAATTAAACGAATTGGAAGAATGTTTTGAAATAAACTCCCTCTTATAACTTTTCTGTTGTTGTGGTTCCATTGTTAAAAATCTTAATGTAGCTCGCTTCTCTTTTTTATTTCTTTTTAAGCTATATTATAAAATATTATATTAACTAACAAAATCAGAATTTTTATCGGAATTATTTCAAAGTTAAAAAAAACGTTTTGAAATAAACTTTAATTTTTGTACTGCCGATTTGTTACCCGAATTATATTCAATTAAAATATCCGGAATATAGTATATGCGATTTTATAGAATCCTTTGTTACTATTTACAATAACGCTGAATTAAAATGACTGCAATATTATTTCTAAGAAATATGATATGGGGTAAGTTCGTGTAAACTACACCGACCATAATTTTATTTTAAAATTATCATCAAAACAGAAAACAAAATATGACAAACACCGCGTAAATAGCAAACCAATCATTATTTCTCATCATTCATCAATATTTTTTTCAATTGGGAGTAAAGAGTCATTAAAGTCATCCTAAACGTATTCGTCACATACATACAATTTAAAATTTATAGGAATGCGAAAAACGTAATTTATAGGAATGCTTTTGAACTCCCCTCGTAGGCAATTCTACTGTTCATGATCAAAACGAATCATATTTTATTTTTTATACGGTTAACAAAGAGTATATATTTACAAAATAATAAATATAATTAATAAATAAAACATAATCTAATCAAGTTACACTAATAACAAATAAGAAGCAGAATTTTGATAACGCGATCAGCGTATCATCTAGTGGTAAGGCTTTGTGCAAGCTCGTCTGGGTAGCTATAACCCACTCATCATATGTCTACCGCCTAAAAGCTATACTTACTATTGTTGTAAAAACTGTGTCTAATATTTATTGGATAGTGACCGCTTACCCTCGTGTGACGCATTCACCCATAAGCATTGCTAATTGAAAAAAAAACATACTATATATGTTATAAAACTATATGTTCATATATAATAATAGGTCAACGTTTTTCAGGTTGCTTGATAGATGGAATACCAAATTGGTTGTTACCTCAAAATATACGAATACGAGACACTGACAGTGGCATTGTTTACAAAAAATCAACTACAGGCATCGAAGGTTAGTTCTTCACTACATAAAAACATGTTCAAATGATATCTTAAGAACATATAATTTAAAATATTGTAATCCTTAACGAGACTATAAAATTGTAAAGATAACTATTAGTCCATCTATTGACGGATAAACGTTTAATCCTATTAAATAATAATATAAAAATATGTTTACCTTCATTTATATAAAAATTAGTAATTTTTAGGCTTACCATTTTTCCTTACTTACTCCTTGCCTAAGCTAATTTGTTGAATTTCTAACGTAATGAATACATATTGAAATATATGTCCATGTCAAAATCTATGTATATACAATATCAATTGAATCCGTCTAGCCATAACGTTACGTAGAAACTTTCACACGACATAATATAATATTTATGTATGTACATAATAATCGGTGCGTTAGTAATCATGTAGACTGAATGACAATACCTTTATTAAGTCTAGACTATATTTCACAGCTAAAATGCGCAAGGTGACGCTATAATCATGTTATAATAAAAATATTTATAGACTAAGGGATTCATAGTTACAATATAATATAAGAGCTTAGTACCAAAAAGTAAAGAACAAAATATTTTTTCGCGACACATTGATTTAACTGTAGGCGACTAGCCATTGTATATAAACAAAAACATACAATTGTATTTAATGCAGATGAAACCACGTGGCGCTAATATCAATATAATAAAGTAACGGTCTATTTGCAATTTGGAAACACCATTGATCTATTCTTTAAGCATATTTAAGTGAAATAAATAAATGTTGAATCGAATATTGCAAAATCAGATCCTTTAGTATCGGTTCCTAGTAGAAAGTAAAAAAATGTATATAGTAATAAAAATATTTAATTAAAAATTTTACATTACAGCCATAAACAGTGTTACACATAGAACTGAAGGCCTTAATGGTGGACCATACGTAATTGTGTCACTAGTTGATTCTGAGCTGACTATCTCGACCCATGATAATTACAAAACATATGAAGATATTGAAACCGCACAATCTATTGGTTTTACAGCAAATTTTAGATGCGCCGACGGCAGTTCAAGAAATTTAGTAAGATTATTTACTTTGGTTCACACTTTATTGCACAACATTAAAAAAATATGACATAAGCTTAACAGAAATATTTGGTGCGCAAGAAATCGATACTAGTTGTCTTAATATGTTTACGTTTATTTTTGAGCATATAAAACCTGATTATAGTTTTATTTATGCTATTATGTTAATTAAGGCAGTTTTAGTCAATTATTATATTGTTTTAAATTATCTTAATTTTTTTCAGGTTTTTAGTATAGATATAATTGACACCAATAATAACGACCCTGTGTTTAAACCATCAAATAGTTATGAACTCACGTTAGCACCTCCAGTCCCACCAAATTTTTTACTTACTAACTGCATAAGTGACATAATCGTCAGAGATATCGACCTAACAACGGAAAGGATTGACTTTGCATTAGAAGGGAGCGAATTATTTGAAATCGCATACGATAATTCATCTACGATACCAAAAGAATTCAAGGCGACTTTGAGAACTACAACATTTATCAGATCGATCCCGGAGGCGATAATTCTCACAATCACAGCCACGGTAATTTAATATTTTTAAACATCAGGCTCATATTACGCGGCACAAAAAATGAAGGATAAATTGTCAGCAGTATGTCATTGAAATAATGTGTGGAATCGGTGGAATATTATCCAAATTCATTATAAATGAATTTACATACATATATCATTTAACGATTTCAAATGTAACTTGTAAGCTACGATAAGCTTCTATGGGATTGTCGTAAATGAGAGAAAAGTAAAGAATATTTTTTTTCAACATATATTTATATAAAAATCTGTTTTTTATTTAACATTTTATTATATTTAATAAAAACAATATAAGAAAGAATTATATTTTCTTAATAATATAATTAAGTATAACATCCTTTTTATAAAAGGCATGCTTCCTACGAAGATATTGTTTTACAGTATTTCCGAGAAGGAAGAATATAAGCAGGATATAAAGAAATAGACACGTACAATAATACAGAGGGTTAATTACAATTTCGATGATTAAGTTTTTAATTAATTGTTTTGTTTAGGATGTAGATAGAACTGGTGATCCTCGAAGAACAGCAACCGCTACGGTTAAAGTTTTAGCAGACAGCCAGTTCGAGTTGCCCGACGAGCCAATTTTCTCGCAACCCTTCTACATAGCAAACTATACTAAGGAACATGAGTTCATTCTACAAGATTCCATTTATCTCCGCCAGGGTTACGACAGTGAAGTTAAATTTAGTTTAGACGGACGTAAGTAATTGCTGCTGAATTAAATAATTTCAGAAGATATATATTTAAATATATTAATGGGACTAGTTAATTTTGATTATAAATACGAATCGAATATAACATTTAATATATTTTTTCTAGAATTTTCTGAAAATTTCAAATTAATTGATAATGGAAATCAAATAACCGTCACCGTTACAACTCTATTGCCAGAAGAATCATTTCAACAAAGAGAAATCTACCTCACAGTTATAGCACAGAGAGAATATACAAGCGGTGCAAATGCCATGATCGTGTTACACCTGCCTGAAGGTAAGTGAGCAAATTACACTTCGATTAACAATACTATTGTTGATCGAATATTATAAGTTTATGTATCAGAAAACTGCAATGCTAATATTTAACTATTAATATACGTTAAAATAATTATATTATAAATAAATCCTAGTTAATTGTTACCAGTTAGCTACATTTGTTAGCTGCATTTCATTAGTACATTATTCTTATTACACCATTACGAGTAAATAGTTAAATACGTAGGAATTGTATTACGAATTTTAAGATTGTACAAAAAATATATCACATTTCCACTTGTTTATATTTCATTCAAACTTATTACAAATAAAATAACACTACACTTAAGTATAATGATAATCGCTTATCAGAATCATTTTGTGCACTTTTATATATACTGTATTTTCTTTATGTTTTTATTTTATATTGAAAATTTATCATATAACGACATTATATAATTATATGAATCATAAATTGCAGTAGTGTTAAACCCACCTTTTAACAAAATTTATATGTGTGTAACCTTATTATATTGTGTGATAAAAATATGATAAATAATAATCAAAAAAATAATATGTTTACTTTTTATAGCTAAGTTGAAACATAAAATATTACAAGACTATTAAAATTGTTTAAATTACTTCTAAAAAGATATTGTCACTGGGGATTCCCCTTAGTAGATCGTCATCTTTCTGCTACGCGTTACATACCTATCCAATTACGAAGTAGTCATGATTTGATAGGTATTTACACAACATAATTTATACCATGCGATTTACGATTTTATTTAGGCTCCAGACCGTATAAATAAAAAAATTTCGCATTACTAATGTCTTGCCTATCTAGCAGTAAAAACTATTCCCAATACGGGGATGTCTTTGCTTGAACTAAGTCGTGATTTATGAAAATATAAATTAATATTTTTCTTAAAGTAAGAACATGTTTTAACAATAAAATTAAATATTTTATATATAGCCTTAGTGTAACTGCTCATTTTTTATGTGTAAGTATATTTGTTTCGATGTTTGCATCATAACTATTGAAATTAATATTATTATTGGGTTTTATCAGGTAAGTATATGTACATAAGAATTTTAAATTAATGTTATTTTACAAGAACGAAAACCATACTTTTAAATATATATTTACGTTGTTATTTTATTTATGAGGTGAGTATATTTATTTATACTCACCTCATAAATAATAATACAGGTCGCTAGAAAGCCAGAATCGAAAGTGAACAGAGTAACAGAAGCGTGTATGAACGTGGCACGTGCAAAAATTACTTTCGATCCACTAGCTCATGCAGCCATTTTCAGCAACATTTTTCCTTAAAAAGAACGAAGACTTTTGACCCACAGTTGCATGTTTTTATATTTTCCTATTCTTTAAACAAAAAAAACTATTGGCTTTATACATATGATTTTAGTAATTTTAATTGAATATACTATTATAACTTTTTATCATTTGTAATAACTATATATTTTTTTGAATATGGCTTTTTTCACATGTTTATTTGCAGCTAGGGAATTAAGTTTTGAGAAGCCTTTATATAGTGGAAAATTGGAAGGGCATATTGTAGCCCATGAAACTATTATTTTAAACATTGGTGACTATTCTGAAGTCACTTTTAACCTTAAAGGACGTAAGTACAACCTAACAAGCTCTGTAAATCATTTAAATATGTTTTTTTGTAATAATTGAAATAACGAAATCAACAGAGTATGAGGAATACTTTACTGTGAAAAGTACTCAAAACACAATATTGATAGAGTTACAAAAGGAAGTATCGGAAAATGTCATAAAGGAGAACAATTTCATTGCATTGAACTTGGTTGCCTCTGGTATAAATGCTATAACAACTTCGACTGCAATTTTCCTGGAAATAATAAAACCTGATTATGAAACACCCGTTTTTAGTAAAAAAATATATAACGGATTATTTTCAAATGACTCAAAGGTAAATTTTCAAGACATCAGCTTATTGCAAGGCTACGATGAAACAGTTATGTTCGATTTAGTGGGAGGTTAGTCTTAAATATACATTTTTATATTGTAATAAAGATTTTGAAATGATTTACATTTTTAATATTTATTATGTATGTATTATGTATGTATGTATGTATGTATGTATGTACTTCTACTATAAAATTTAAGAAAATTATATGTTCAAAAGAAATTAAAGAATTTCATATCGTTATTAACTATAGATAGATCTTAATAGTAACGATTTGTCAACAAGATGCCAACTTACCATACAATCGGGAAATTTATATATATATATTTTTTGTTCTATTTCTGAACATTTATAAAAATAATAACGTAACATTATTCAAATTTCAGACCATGCGAAATATTTCTCAATGGAAACGACTACTAATAATATTGTGCTAGCTTTAAATTCAACCATTCCTGAAGATCTCATATTTAATGAGAAAGTATTATTATTCAATATTGTAGCTGAAAAGCCAAGAACAGTCGGTGCGAATACCGCTGTAGCCCTTAAGTTTCCAGAAGGTACGTTAAGTATACCCCATTTGCAAAAATTGTAGTGTTAAAGACAAATTTAAATAAAAGTTCCCAAGTAACGTTTAAATTTATAAAAAATACACTACATTACAGAACTAACAGAACCTACTATTTTAAAGTTTACGAAAAACACTTACAATGGCGTTTTAAAGGATGGCAAACTAACAGTGGAAGACATCATTTTAAAATCAGGATTTACGTCACAAACAAAATTTACTTTAAATGGAGGTAAGTAATTTATTCAATATTCGTAAATAAAATTAAACATTAACCATACCCAGCCATTTCATTAAATTTATTCATTCAGTCATTTCATTAAATTGAAAACATTTTCAGATTTTAATCAGGACTTTACAATATCAAATACAAATAACGTAGTAACAATTGCAATATCGAATTCAGAATCACTAGAAGAAATTGAAAAAAATAAGTTTGTCGTGTTAGAAATTGAAGCGACCGGAGAAAGAGCAGTTGCCGTAACTACGATTGTTATTATTGACATACCAGAAATTGTAATTGTGTATCCAGTATTTGAAAAATCATTTTATAGAGGATATTATACAAAAGATGGTGGATTGGAATTCACAGAGGAAATATCTCTCAGACAAGGTTATGACAGCAGCGTTAAATTTAGCTTAGAAGGAGGTAAAAATCGGTCGATATAATTGGTGAAAAAATACTATCCATTGATTTATATCATAATTACGTAGAAAATGCTACTAAACATATTTTGTTCCATGTCAGAGTCTTCACAATGGTTCTCCCTAATACAAAATGAGAAGTTAGTTAAATTGATTTCAAATGAAACAAATCCATTGCCTGATGATCTAATAGACAAATATAGTCACCTGTTGTTTACCATAGTAGCTGATAAGCTTGGAACTATAGGTGGAAGAGCGGCAATACATATTGACTTACCAAAAGGTAAAATATTTTAGTTAGTTATTTAGTATTTGTGTTAATTTTATTTTATTTCAGACTAGCTCTGCTTAAACTTAGTCCGATAACTTTTTTCAAGGGATATTTTGCAATTTGAAAACCCCAACACAATAGGCTATATTGTACGAGAATATGCATGCGATTTTTTTACGGTATAAGCGAGTGACGCGATTTATAAACGCATATTTTAATTTTATTATTTTAGAAACAGAAGATCCTATTGTATTACAATTCGAAAAACGCGAATATATCGGACGCATAGAAAATGAATCTTTACATTTAGACGAAATACGGCTTTTGAATGTTCGCGCATTCCCAGTCGCATTGAACCTAACAGGTGGTAAGTATTGTTCTATCCCAAATATTCAAACCTAAATATTCATTATTTCATTAATTCAAATTTCTTTTACAGAATTTGCTTCATATTTTAGAATTAAAGAACAATCCGATTCCGTAACAATTGAATTGCTCGATATACCTAAGGAATTATTAGAAAATAATAATTTCTTTGTACTCAATATGGAAGCATCTCACCCAAATGCTATTAAAGGACATACAACAGTTATTTTGGACATTGTTAAAAGTCAGGAATCTCAGTTATCACCAATATTCGAACAAGCTTATTATGTTGGAGAATATTCAAATCGCGAAGGTTTTATCTTTTCCGATAAGATTAAACTTAGTCAAGGTTTCGATGAAACCGTTTCCTTTGAACTCGAAGGCGGTAAGTCTTTAATATGACTAATTAACTTATTAAAAAAGGATAATAAATAGTATATTACAGTAGTTTATTTTTTCCAGATAGTTCTCAATGGTTCGATTTACTTCAAATTGAAGACAACAATTTTACATTATCAGTTAAAAATGACAATTTAAATGAAGTAACAAATCAATTTCCTCTCATCTTTACCGTTGTCGCACACAAAACTTCTAGTAAATCTGCACGTGCTACTATTATTATTACTTTTAAAGGTGATGTATACCCACTTTTGCTTACCATATTTTATAAATAAGAACGAAGACCACATCTTGCTCACAATTATAAAAATATTGTATTATATACTGGTCAAGAAGTAAGTGGAAAAAATTTAGTTTGGGGTAATTAACCTCGAACAAGAGTAAACTAGAGAGGTCAATTTTACTTAACATGTTGGTGGAAACGAATGCATATTCTATTATGTTTGTATTTAATTGTAGATTCATCTTCAATTGTAAATTCAAGTATATTAAAATATCGTAAATGATTACAAAATTATCGATAACGTAACGCCATAAAATACAAGTGGCGAATTAAATGACAGAATTAGATAACCGCCAAACTTTCTTCATTTCTTCATCGTGATTATATACAGTTGAATTAAAATATTTAACTGCTTAGTTATAGGTAATTTTGAGATAGCTTATTTTATAATATAATATAATTCGAAATAGAGAATACATAGATGAAGCCTTCCTTGTAAATTTAAAATGAATACAACTATGTCAGAGGTAGTTTATGTATTGTAATTACATTACATATCATTTATATTCTTCTAGTTAAAATGTATTCAAATAAAATAAAATAAATTAGTTTCATTTTAGTAAATTTATTTCGGTTACCGGTAAATATATATTAAAAAAAAACAAATTAGCTCATTTTATGCCAGCAGCATCACTCTCGTAGTCAGTATGTCGCGCACATAGTTAATGCACCAACAACGATGAAAAAATTATACCGCCAGTGCCTGTAATTACTGGCTTACATTTTTTTCTGACTAGTAAAACTACTATATTCTTTATACAAAAAGTACTTGTGATGTTTATAAGATGAAGCAAAGATAAATTTAGCAATACATGAGACTTTATCCTGTGTACTATTAGCAGCGAATGAAATAATAGCACTTGACTTAAAAGCATCAGCGTTGAGCTCTAGATCATCGATCGCTATAATAGTACTCGACATGAAAGTGAATAAAACGATGGTTTTCATGAAATTTTATTTTGTCAGTCATTATAACGAAGAGGGTCTACTAGAGTTCAGTCAAATTAAAACTTTTCATGTCATGTACATAACAAAATGCTTGATTTTCAATCATTTTATTTGCGGAGCGTTGTATTAATTAACGATTTCACGTTTTATTTTTATTTTTTGGTTTAGTAATTAAGGTATAATTGATATCATATTGAACTCAAATGCTACTTAATACTTACTTGATAAGCATAATTTAATAAGGAGTAATCTTGTTAGTAATTTTATAATTCAGCACTTCATTTGTAAAATCTTACGTGAGAAGTGCTTCATGGGAATGTAAAAACTGCTAACTCCAAGCATTTCTGCTTGCAATCTTATATAGCTAGCAACAATTCCAACAAGACATTTAAAACAATATAATCGATTGAATTCTTTCATATGTTCATTAAATGAGTCTTATGATGTAAAATATTACAGTGGGCACATAATTCATTAAAAAAAAAAAAACTTTTTAGGATTTTTCGCTTTTCATTTCATTTTCTGGTTTTTTTTTTATAAGATAGTTTATTTTGTATTTAAAATGTTAGCCCACACAATACACTCCTACTGTGTTATATGGTGTTTATCGCGTAGAATAACCAAGCACAGTATTATTACAGCAATTTAAGTTAACTGATCAGTAAAGTTTATTTTATATGGCAAATTAATGCTACTTTTAGTGGAGAAAAACATTTAACCGTTGTTGCGATTTGTAATTAAGAACCAAGCAATTTACTAAGAAAATAACCTTAATGATCCGCCTGTACCTACTGTACTTACTGTAGATATCACGTGTATTTTTCTTCTTCTTCTTCTTCTTCCTAGCGTTTTCCCGGCCTAGTACTGCCAGGGTCCGCTTTCCTACATCTTTGCCTCCACTTTGCCCGATCTAAAGCGTCGTCTTTAGTGAGATCGTGCTCTCTCAAATCGTCCCTCACAACATCGAGCCAGCGCTTCTTGGGCCTGCCGCGGGATCTGGGGCCTTCGACAACAAAGTCCAGGCATCGGTTCCCAACATAGTCTGGCGGTCTGCGGCTAATGTGGCCAAACCAACGGAGACGGCTTTCCTGCAACTTGTCCGCTACATTGCACACGCCAAGGCTACCACGGATGTGCTCGTTACGAATACGATCTAGTCGCGTAACGCCACACATCCACCGCAGCATCTTCATTTCCACGACGTGAAGTTGCTGAACATGTCTCGCGAGAGCTGGCCACGTCTCGCTGCCGTACAATAAGACTGGTCGGATGATGCACTTGTACACAAGGCCCTTTAATTTCACCGGTATCCTGCGATCGCAGATTACCCCGGTGACTTCCCGCCATTTGGCCCAAGCTGCGTTTATTCGAGCTCTGACGTCGTGGTCGATCGTACCAGACTCGTGCAGTACGGACCCGAGGTATTTAAACTTTTCCGTCTTGATAACGGATTCTCCGCCTATCTTTATGGGTTCGGGGTTCGTACTGCCACAGGCCATATACTCGGTCTTCGCAACATTTAGCATCAGACCACCCCTCGCTAGCACACTCTTCCACTGGTTCACCTTTTGCTCCAATACCTGCTTGTCCTCATCTACCAGTGCAATGTCATCAGCATACATCATAAGCCAGGGAGACGGTTCATGGGCTTTCGCTGTGACAACGTCAAGCACTACACTGAACAGAAAAGGACTCAGGGCCGAGCCTTGGTGGACACCAACTGTGATCGGGAAAGGGTGTGTGTCGCCAACGGCGGTCCTCACTATTGATTCCGAATGATGGTACATGTCTCGGATAATGTCAATATATTCATCACGTGTATTTTTATAAACGTATATTCACTGCATTGTTATAGCTACCAACTTTTAAAAAAAATGCAGTGCGGTTCATACCTTGTGATTATAAAGATTGAAATCAATTATAACGATTAATTCTGTCACCTTTATTAATTATTGAACTAAAATAGAACATCTACTTATATTGTTGCAAACGATGTTACACTTCATTTATAAAAAGTTTACAATAAGTGTTGTAACATTAAAAACGGCCCAACTTTCTTGTTGTCGTCTAACTAAGCCTATTACTAAAATTGATACTATGCTTGTTGCTTGCTTGAGATGAGTTTCACCGTTTCTCCGTTTTAATATAGTTACCAAAACATATATAATTATATGTTTTGTGTATAATCAATAGTATTGGTATATTTTAAAAAAATCAGCGTCAACCCAGCTTCTGTTTTATTAAACGTCATTGTCTAATGTATCCGAAAGTCTTATGAATTTCCAAAAATTATTATTTATTCAATGTTGACTTATCATACTTGTCATAATGAAAAGTTTCGAAACATTGATATAACTGTAACTAAAATAAAATTGAAACTTATATCCAAACTTATATAATAGTGCAAAATTCAGAAATCCGTCATTTTACCGAGTCGAGATCATCACATAATAAATGTATTAATATAGTCATTAAGTCACAGCTTTGTTCTGGCTCTGTATAGTTTTATTTTATGCATAGCTTGCTTGTATTTTTTGGTAGTATAATTTTCTTACCGTAATAGAAGTAATCTTCATAAATTGAGAAAATAATCATTTACCTAGATGTGATTTATTTTCTTCAAATCCGTCTTATATTAGTGTTGATTCTTTGTTTTTTTTTTTCATTTTACTTAATGTTTATATTTAATCTATTAAAAAACAGAAACTTCTCATTGCGTTAATATCATATTTCTTAAAATTATGAAAATGTTATTAAAATCAGTGTAATAAATTTGTAAAAAAAGCCAAGATGGCCCAGTGGTAAGACCGCGTGAATCTTAACCGATGATCGTGGGTTCAAACCCGGGCAAGCACCACTGAATTTTCATGTGCTTAATTTGTGATTATAATTCATCTCGTGCTTTACGGTGAAGGAAAACATCGTGAGGAAACCTACATGTGTCTAATTTCACTGAAATTCTGCCACATGTGTATTTCACCAACCCGCATTGGAGCAGCGGCAGCCAAACCTTCTCCTCAAAAAGAGGAGAGGAGGCCTTTATCCCAGCAGTGGGACATTCACAGGCTGTTACGGTAATAAATTAGAGATTTTAATAAAGTTTTAAAGATTATTTTTATTTAAATAACTTCTATTTAGATTTTAATTGATTGATAGCAAAATTTTAACGTTATATATTTATTGCTTTATATTTTAGAATATATATCGTCTTTTGAATTGCCACGATACATGCAAATTCATCGGCGGTGTTTCCAATGAAACTCACAAACATAATATATTCATCGTACTCTACGTACACACTTTCCGCATCCTAATTTGTATGATGACGTAAGTAAGTTATAAAATCATAGAAACCTCAAGAGCTCAACAGCATACGAACTGCTTAATGATGTAAAAGTCGTAGATTTGATCCCCTTATTCATTGCCTACTCGGCGTACTCCTAACACAAGCGTTAGGCCAATTGGTGAGGAAAAAGTAATATTAGTAAATCCTAAAAAAACAGGAATCGCGGGAATTTTTCCAAAATAAATAATTTCAATTTAACTAAAAAAAACATGCAAGAACGAATGGGTGAACGAGGTGCTTCTATTTTATTAATCATAGTTATTTTTAACTTTCAAAAACAATATCAGGTACTTTTTGTTAAAATGAAAATTTAGACATATTATACAAGTGGGGAAGATATGATAACAACTACTTAATATATACTAATATTATAAATACGAAACTAAGTCTATCTGTCTAACTATCATGGCTTCTTCTTATTTTTAGGGACTTTTTAGACCAACGTCTACTAAGCCAATATCTACAACAATCACATGAAAAGGAATATTAACAAAAATATCCAAAAACAAATATATACGGAATAAATGGTTAACAATAATCTAAAATATTTTGAAAGCATTTTCTTAGCCTTCAGCAATCTCAGCGTGTCAGCTAATAACATACAAAAATTGGAAATATGGTAAACGTGTTTCCACGATCAGACTGAACCCAAACAAAAAACCTAAAAAAAATCAAGGAACCGAAAACAACTATTTATTGTGTAAATTATTTACCAGTGTTATTTGGTTTTTAATTATTGCTCTTTGTATGTATGTTTTTACCCATTAATACAAGTTAATGTTATTATTGTGATATCTTATCTAGTCATATCTGATACGGCGATTGTAAAACTACTGAACATAAATACAAATATTTTCTTTTACACATTCATTTTTTTAGCGACCTGATATTATAGCGATATATATATACAACGATATTATATGGTATTATATGATATTACATATAATTTATTGTTAGAATTTAAATGAATATTGTGTGGTTTTCGTTCTTATTTATTCTTAATTAGATGTTAAGTTAGATATATATCGAGTTATTTTTGCGAATCGTATTGTATTAATTATATTTTTGCCATATTTTATTCTTCAGGATCGGAGACCGAAGCAACATTTAGTAAAGTTCTTTATAATGGGATACTCGAAGATGGCGTGGTATCTCACGAACCGATTACTGTATCCGGGTACGATGGCACAGACATACAAATTATTGGAGGTAAATAATACAACATACCGTATTGAATTTAAGCCTTTTTGTATTCGTAGTACCGCCACATTTTAACCATAAAATTTAAATAGAACATTTATATTAAAATATGCCTTACTGTACAGATTATGTATTACTCGATACGTAATATGTACCTAAGAATGTAATGTACATAACTATTTTCAGCTTGGTAGATTATCCTTTATACTTTAATTTTAGATTACGAGTCTTCATTCGAAGTAAATTTTTCGAACAGTGTTGTGACTATACGCAAGGCCCCGTCAGCAGTGTTCCCAGTCGGCCTCACGCACGTCGCGCTGACGCTTCGGGCGGGCCGCGCTAACGCTGTACTTCTGCTAGATGTCACAGATTCAGGTACGCCAATAATGATGTCGCTTCCGGTTCTCGGTTCGATTCCAATCCGGTTGGTTGATATTTTAGTTATATTTTTATGTGATAGGAAGGCGGACTGGCAAATGGGCCACCTTATGGTGGTCCCCACCGCCGATAAACATTGGTGATGTAAGAAATATTAACCATTTCGTACATAGCCGTTTCGTACATTATGTTCATTGTATCAGTAGTTACACTAGCTCACTCACCCTTCAAAACGAAACACAAAAAATAGTAAATATTACCGTTTGGCGATACAATATCTGATGAATGGGTGGTAAGCTTAAGGTTAAGCAAGTCAATCAGAGTTTTATATAATATTTAAAAAAATGAAGTACATTTTAGGTCAATTGGTAACTTAACTTTTCACATTATTTTTTTACAGGATCAGAAATCGAAGCGACATTTAGTAAAGTTCTTTATAATGGAAGACTTGAAGATGGCGTGGTATCACACGAAACGATTACTATAACCGGATACAAAGGCACAAGTGTACAAATTATTGGAGGTAAGTATTGATAACAATTTATTCTCAGTTCACACATATGTATATCTACATATACATTGGCAAGTTGTATTAATAAAATAACACGTATGGAAATATTTCAGCTATAAGATGTCTTGACTTTCTTTTGGCTGAATATATTTTGGTAGTCTTAACACGTACACTTAGTATATACTAGATATATTTTTGATGAATTTTAATATATTTACACTTTGTGTAAGTGGTCTCTTTACTAATCCTTTATTTTCTAATTTTAGCTTACGAGTCTTCATTCGAAGTTAGTTTTTCGAATGGCATTGTGACTATACGCAGAGCCGCATCTGCGGTATTCCCAGTCGGACTTACGCATATTGCACATACACTTCAAGCGGGTAGAGCAAGTGCTGTGCTATTGCTAGATATTACTCATTCAGGTACACCAGATCATTTTTGTTTTATCAGGTTACTCAATATTTTGTCAGTAAGTCGAAAATAGTTTTTCTTTTAAATATAAAGGAAAAAGATACTATATATATATACGGTCAATTTTTATTGAATTTGTACTCCAGCATTATTACCATCGTTTGCTATAATTTACTTATTTTTTCTAAATCAGAAATTGCTTTATTGCTAATATCAAAAAAAACATACAAACAATTATTCAATATTAAACCGTCATATTTGTTTCGGAATCAAATACAATATAATTTTTCTACCTTTAGGTTCAGAAAGCGAAGCAACATTTAATAAAGTTCTTTATAATGGGAGGATGGAAAATGGTGTAGTGTCTCACGACACGATTACTATAGCCGGATTCGACGGCACAACTATTCAAATTATTGGAGGTAATTTTTATAACTATATTAAAAGTTTAGTTGGATTTAAATCTGTATAAGATATCATTGAATTTAATGTAAAATAATAATAATTTTTCTGTTAGTTTAAATTTGTAACTTCACATTCCATGAGATTTATAAAGTTACGAGTATTTGTAATTTTTTTAAATAGATTTGCAACAAGTGTGCTTTTTGATAAACGTTTATAAAATTTTAGCTTACGGGTCTTCATTCGAAGTTGAACTTACGAATGGCATTGTGACGATACGCAAGGCTGCGTCTGCGGTGTTCCCAGTCGGACTCACGCACATCTCGCTGACGCTTCAAGCTGGCCGCGCTAGCGCTGTTCTTTTGCTAGATGTCGCAGATTCAGGTTTGGCAAATTTATGTGATTTATTTATTCAGTCGGTTAATATTTAAGTTCAGTAAGTCGATCAGTTATTTTTGGGCCAGTTGGTAACTTTTTTTTTCCTCAGGATTAAAAATCGAAGCGACTTTCAGTAAAGCTCTTTATAGTGGGAAGCTGGAAAATGGCGTGGTAACTCACGAAACGATTACTTTATTTGGATACGATGGCACGATTGTAAAAATTATTGGAGGTAATTTTATTGCTATACTATGAGTGTAGATGGATTTATCCGATTTATATAGACATTATTAAATTTATTGCATGAAAACACTTAAAAGTTTTTTTTATATAATTTATATAATATAGTATTAATTTGAAAAAATATAATCTAAATTTTGCTACTCTAGTTAACTTTGAATTAATGTTATATTTCAGTTTCACTCAAATGAAATCGGAAGTGAATTCGAACATAATTATTATATTATTCACACTATAAAACATATTATATTGTTACAAAAAATATCTCCCATGAATGTTCCTTTTAAATCTCTACTGCTAAGTTTATATCTTACATACACAAATTCGTTATATTGTAGAACACGAGTCTTTATTCGAAGTTAATTTATTGAATGGCGTTGTGACTATACGCAAGGCCGCGTCTGCGGTGATCCCAGTCGGACTCACGCACATCGCGCTAACGATCCAAGCCGGCCGAGCTAACGCTGTACTTTTGCTGGATATTACCGATACAGGTATGCTAAATCGTTATTGTTTCATCCTATTACTCGACATTAAAAAAGCAATTGTGTTTGTTTCTTAAAAGATCAAACTATTAATTATTTTTTCTTCAGAATCACAAATCGAAGCGACCTTTAGTAAAGTTCTTTATAACGGAAAACTCGAAAATGGCGTACTTTCTCACGAAACGATAACTATAACTGGATACGAAGGGACGAGTGTACAAATAATTGGAAGTAAGTATTAATAACCGTTTATTCTCAATTAATATTATATATAAACACGTTTATACCAGTGTAATAACCTAAAGCTTTACCGAATTGATAGACTGAATAACATATTTCTGGTACACTCAATGAATTATGTGTGCAACTTTAGATTACTTGGGAAGAATGAAATTCCAAAAGCGTATCATTTTTAAAAGTTACACATAGAGACGTTACACACAATTTCGACCGTAAAATTTTTCCTCTTATCCCAAAGAAGTTTCATTATAATATTGTTTCAGTTTATGATTGTTTTAAGTCTGAATTTAAAGCTTATATTATTATTATAAACATATATCTCGTTTATATTGGTTCATCAATATGAAAACTCTTCAAAAAAAAAAATGTTTCTCATCTTTGTAATTTCACTTGAGGATTTTTGCTAACCGCTTCGAAAATTTTAGCTTACGAGTCTTCATTCGAAGTTAATTTCTCGAATGGCATTGTGACGGTACGCAAGGCCGCGTCTGCTGTACTCCCAGTGGAACTCACGCACATCGCGCTGACGCTTCAAGCGGGCCGCGCTAGCGCTGTACTACTGCTAGATGTTACAGATGCAGGTATGCGAAATTTATAATGTCATTCATGAATTTGGTCGGTCAATATTGTAGTAAAAGTAACATGATAATTTGTTTAGAAAATACTAAATAAATGTAACCTATATTTGGCCATTTGGTAGCTTTTCACATAATTGTTCTTCAGGATCAGAAATCGAAGCAGCATTTAGTAAAATTCTCTACAATGGAAATCTTGAAAATGGCGTGCTATCTCACGAAACGATAACTATAACTGGATATCACGGCACAAGTGTACAAATTATCGGAGGTAAATATTGTTGCTATATTACGAGTATATATTATTATTATATTTTGATATACGTTTATTTGTACAAAGAACATTTCTGCTCTATTTCATTTTTAATAACGTTATAATATACATCATACCAAATTTTATCGAAATCTTACTCGACACTCGACTCGATTCGACTCGACTCGTACTTTCTTATTATATAATATTGATATAGATGATTGACATTGTATACAAGATATCTTTCATTTATATAATTGTAAATCACTGACAATTACTTCTGAAGTTAATTACCTTTATAATTTTACATACTCAAACTCTACACATTTTTAGCCTACGAGTCTTTATTCGAAGTCAATTTGACGAATGGGGTTATAACGATACGCAAAGCGGCGTCTGCGGTGTTACCAGTCGGAGTCACGCACATCGCGCTAACACTTCAAGCGGGTCGAGCCAGCGCTGTTCTTCTGTTAGATGTTACTAATAACGGTACACCAAATCATTGTTGTTTCAGACAGCGAGATAGAAATTAGTTTTATTTTTACATTTCATTGAAAGATAGAAAGATGCGATGCCATTTATGGCGATTTTGTACTAATCACCTCTTGACAGAACAGTACAGTAATAGCTTGTGAATGTCCCACTGCTGGGCCAAAGCCTCCTCTCCCTTTTTGAGAAGAAGAAAAGCTTTGGCATGCAAGAGGCATGTGGCAGAATTTCAGTGGAATTAGACACATGCCGGTTTCCTCGATGTTTTCCTTCACCGTCAAGAACGAGATGAATTATGATCACAAAATAAGCACATGAAAATTCAGTGGTGCTTGCCCGGGTTTGAACCCACGATTATCAGTTAAGATTTACGCATTATTACCACTAGGCCATCTCGGCTTACACCTCTTGACATCATTTATTTAATTTTCGGAATAAGATATAATTAATTAATTTTTTTCAGGATTAGAAATCGGTGTGACCTTTAGTAAAGGTCTTTATAACGGAAATCTTAAAAATGGCGTACTATCTCACGAAACGATTACTGTATTTGGATACGACGGCACGAATATACAAATTGTTGGAGGTAAATATTAATAACTATATATTCTAAATTCATGTAACATAAATAACAACGCTTTTAACAAACTACTATAATAGCCGATAGCTGGTTGTAAAGATAACGTATGAGGCATCATTGTTAAAATGATAATATTTATTCTTAAATGATAACAACTAATTGATAGACTGAAAATACTTCAGTTGGTATTCAATATACCTTATATATATTCCTTTTAAAAAATAAAAATGCATGCTCTCCATAAATTAAGTGTGCGACTTAGAACATATAACAAAAATGAAACTCCAAAAACGTATCATTTTGAAACGTTACTCTCAAATTCAACCTTGAAATTTTATTCTAAACATACCACACTAATTTTCACTTCAATAATGAATATTTTAAAAAAGTGTTATTATTTCCACACAAATGAAGTCAGAACTAAAATATTTTTTTATTCTTGAGTGGGCTTTTTATGAACCGCTTCTAATATTTTAGCTTACGAGTCTTCATTCGAAGTTAATTTCTCGAATGGCATTGTGACTATACGCAAGGCTGCGTCTGCTGTATTCCCAGTCGGACTTACGCATATCGCATTGATCCTACAGGCAGACCGCGCTAGCGCTGTACTTCTGATAGATGTCACAAACTCAGGTAAGCTAAAATGATGTCGTTTATTCATCCGATCAGTCGATATTTTAGTTAAGCAAGTTTTCAAGGTATTTTTTATTGACAGGAAGTAATTAAGCCACATCCTCCGTTTTTTATAAAAGGTAAAAGGAAGTTAATAAAAACTTATAAGCTTAAATATAAAAAATATGTTGAGTTTTTAATATAAAATAAAAAGCTATATTTCGCGTAAAAACGATCAATATTTAAGCCAGTAATTTACATGCGAAGCAAATTGATCGCTTCTTATTAATTAGTGAGTGAATGATATTATAATGATTAAGCCATTAGAAATCGAATTAATTATCATATAAAATCTTTTGCAAACATTTAAATATAAATATCACTATAGAAATTTAAATATTTATCTATAGGCAGTGGTTTAGTATATTCTGAAAATTAAAAAACTAAAGTTCCGGGAATGTATATGGATTTGCTTTTAAAGTTATATTAATATAATTTACATGACAGCGCAATCCTGTTAACTACGTGACCAGAATTGTTTCTGGCTGCACTGAAATTTAATTGAATGCATATTGAATCTAAGAAACTGCATTAACTTACTTTTACAGTTGGAATAACAAAAATTTTAATGTAAAAAGGAACCTACTTATGAAAACAACTTTTTCTTGACAGTGGTATATTTTTGTTTATTTAAACAAATAGCTTACAATTATAATTAGTGAAGTCCCTAACTCTTTAGCTAGGCGTAATTTATTAAGGAAAGTATATAATATATAGCATCACGTTACAATCCGGACGGATTGCAGAAGAGTAACGTTACAGGCGGAATAACTTGTATTAGGATAAATATTCAGACTTACATACATTTGTTACTCTTTTCCATGTGTGTGTGTACTAAGCAAGACCTTCTTTAAAGTTTATTATTTTATCTTAAATATTCTTATTTTAGTCTGATTCAGTAGACTTTATAAAAGAACTATACTTTCTCAGCAGCTATAATGGAAGCAAAACCTTAAATTGTCATGACGATAATTGTAATATTCTAATAAAATTTAGTTAATTCTAATAAAATGGTAGAATTAAATAATATATGAAAACATGTTTTTTTTTCAAATCAAGTAAACATAATTTAACATTAAGCGAATCATATTAACACAAATGTGCAATACACTATTACAGGATGCTCAAACTTACCGAAACGCTGCATTTAACGGGGCATGAGGCTTTACGAGTTTTATTTTAACTCGAATGGCCACAATAACCACACGAACCGCAAAACCTCATTGCGACTATATATCTCTAAACTTTGTTCATTACAGGAGATACTGATCTACCCGCGGTGACATTTAGTAGAACGTCATATTTCTTGTGGGCGGATATAAATCAATCTGGAGTGGTTGGGAAAGTGCAAGCTACTGCGGAAAATGGTGAAAGGATCTTATATTCTATTCAAGTTGATGACGACAGTGAGTACATGGACAGTAAGTTCTTTTTTAATGAAATACTACCTACCTGTTATGGCTTCGCTCGGGTACAATAAGGGATAAAACTATTATATAGGAAGGTAACAAAGAAAACAATTTTTGGGACGAAAGGAACTTTCCCGGGCTTACGTAAACAAAATTATTTTCAAAATAATCGATTCAGTGGATTAGAAACAAATAACTGTACCGTAACAGCCTGTGAATGTCCCACTGCTGGGCTAAAGGCCTCCTCTCCTCTTTTTGAGGAGAAGGTTTGGAGCTTATTCCACCGCGCTGCTCCAATGCGGGTTGGTGGAACACACATGTGGCAGAATTTCAGTGAAATTAGACACGTGCAGGTTTCCTCACGATGTTTTCCTTCACCGTAAAGCACGAGATAAATTATAAACACAAATTAAGCACATGAAAATTCAGTGGTGCTTGCCCGGGTTTGAACCCACGATCATCGGTTAAGATTCACGCTGTCTTACCACTGGGCCACCTCGGCTTTTTTTTTTAAACGAATAAAGGACAAACATATTACAGTTTTATTTATATAGATTTACGCAAATAATAGTTAATTTTTTGAGTTGAGGAGAAATTATATAATGGAAAGATATTTATTACGTCACAAATTGCTTAGAACGCATTACGCCTACGTCGCCTCTTAAAAAATTAAATACTATACTAAAGGTCCTTATTACTACAGCTTTTTCAATTATAGACATAAAATGTAAAACTTATAAACCTGGAATACTTACAATTTTCTGAATTGTGTAAAATATAAAACTATATCTGATCTCTTTAGCAAAGAATTCAGAAGCATTACTGCTGAAATTCATCATAAAATAAAAATCAGAATTAGCAAATCTTTAAATTGACATTTACCACATTTACCAGTTGTCCACAATGACAAATACTAAAATTCATTAGACAACAATGAATAGGTAAATACTTAAAAATATCTTTAACATTATTATGTTGACAGTAAGAATTTTCATCTGAAACATAAATAAATATATAATATATTAAACCATTTTGATACAAATGTTTCGAAAAAAATATTACACATTTATTGTGTTACACGTGACGACTCCTTAAGCCTCCTGTTTTTACTGTTATCCTGATTTCAAATCTTGTTACCAGTGTTTAAGCATTCGATTGTCATTAGGTATACGCCAGAACAATATTGATGTTAGCTTTGTAACTACGATTATTTTTCTGATAATAAGCGACCACCATATTAAATATGAACGTTATGAGAATTGGAAGCCTAGGGCATTTTGAAAGAATCGCTCTAAGCGACTTCTTAAAATCTTTTTGTTATATTATTTTT
This sequence comes from Nymphalis urticae, assembly GCA_905147175.2. Taxonomy (NCBI): domain Eukaryota; kingdom Metazoa; phylum Arthropoda; class Insecta; order Lepidoptera; family Nymphalidae; genus Nymphalis; species Nymphalis urticae. Next base: position 6,655,819 of record LR989987.1, on the reverse strand, counting down.
ATTGAGTAAAATAAATATTATTACGGATAACATTAATATTTTTTTTATTTAGTGAAAAATTTATATATACAATTAGAATTGAGATCGATAACAAAAAGAGCGCTTCTAATTCATATTTCAAATTAATTAATAAACAAAATCCAGAGTTAACACGAGACTAAAAAAAGTCAGACTTATAAGAAACGCACTCGTACATAAATAAAATTAACTTTAAGTTTTGCGCCTTAACATTTAATTCACATTTGCATCAATACCGTAACATGAGTTGTAATTGCAATAGTTTAGTAGGCGTAACATTGTATTGAATAAATGTAATTATGTATATGAAAAAAAGTATGTTGTCTTAAATTGTAAAGCTATTAGCTATTATCATGAACTGTATTTATTGAACTTACTAAAATAAATTTCACTTAAAGATGTATAGGAATTCAAGATTAATATTAACCAATTAAGCAATGATCTTTAAAACGTTTTTATATTCGTCAAAACATTCTGTAGAACCGTAAACAATTATTAACTTGGACCTTTATATTTTATATCGATATAATAATAAGATAAAATAAACATATTAATAATTTTTAATTTTATAATAAATATATAAGGTCGAATCTATGAACTTCGTGACACAACAAATTCGTGACTAAATTAACGTTACTTTTTATTTTTAACTGTCAAGTCCTTTCGATCGATAAATATTTAATTTTTAAAATGGTTCTGATATTAAAAATTAAATTGAATAATCTATGGCATGTTTAATACAGCTTATATCGTATAATAAGTAAAATTATACATAAAAAAATACTGGTGGTAGGGCTTTGTGCACGCTCGTCTGGGTAGGTACCACCTACTTATTAAATATTCTACCGCAAAACAACAGTATTTGGTATTGTTCCGGTTTGAAGGGTGAGTGAACTCAAGGGACATAACATTTTAGTTCCCAAGGTTGGTGGCGCATTGGCGATATAAGCGTTGGATAACATTTCTTACAATGCCAATGTATAGACATTGGCATCGTAAGAAGTGGGCGTTGGTGACCACTAACCATGTGACAAAGTATGCTCGTCCGCCTATACGATTAAAAATAATAAGTACAAATTTGTCATTTCTACACAACCATTATGCGTTATGGTATTTCCACTATCATGGTTTGCCATTTCTTAATTATTTAAAATATCTCAACATTATATATTTTAGTAATCAACTTAAGCTAACTTTAACTACTTTTGCGAGCAGCTTAAGCTAATCTATAAACCATATATACATATATTCTTTATAGAAAATTAATGATTAATTTTTTAATAAATCATTTTTGATAATTAATTTCTGTTGGAGTATAGTAGGCTTTTGTTTTGTTGACACAAGAAACTTATAAAATAAAAATAAACAAATATAGGGTTTTTCAATAGAAACGCTCTAACTATGTCAACGAATAGCACCTATTTTTATAAAATGACAGCAGTCAAATTTAACAAGAATACTTATTTAGATCTGATTTTTCGCCATGGAATGTCAAACACTTCAATAACGCGTTGAAATTGATAAAAGCTATTATCAACATCAGTGATCGTTTCACCTAACGTTCGCAATCTACAATCCATTTAATCAACATGTAATATACATTCGAAACAAACCGCGTTCGTCGTCGATAAAGCAGTGCCTGTACGTCAAAGAAACGCAAAATCGTTAGAGAATATTGTTGCTGTTCGGGACAGTAAGCGAGATCCCCAGACAAAGCTGCGTCCATGCCGCGTCGTGCGCAAGTGCTTGGTTTCTCTGAGTCATCAACATGGTAAATTATGCGTCAAGACATGATGTTTTATTCATACAGAGTTCAATTAAAAAAGAACAAAAGCGCCGTGTATTTGCTGATTGAGCTTTAGATCATTTAGCCAAATTATATTCCACATAATTCTAATGTCAAATGTTACTTAAAAAAAAAACAAAAATAATGGTTATACCATTTAGACAGGTTGTTTTATTTCATTCCAAAGTCCGAGCGTACTTAATGAAAAACCATAAATATATAAAAAAGATTATATATCTTCAAAATTAAATTAATGATTAATATTTTTTCCAGATAATATTCGAGAGCGTATTTCAATTAATAACGAGGGTGAAATTCTGCTGTCAGCTGCAGTCCAATCAGGCATATACAGTTTTATCGTAACTGCCACTGCCGAAAATAGCCGAGTTAATGCTACCGCTTCGGTGAGAGCTTTAATCGTATAATACATATTATATTACATTAGAATTGTATTCGGCTTTATTCAGCGCATGTAGGTGCAGTATTTGAATTTAAATATTGTACTGGTACTGGCTAGATACTACGGAAATACTTTTAATTTTTGTTACTATGTATTTATTCATACCGCTAAACTAAGTAAAATTTTTAAACAGCAATATTTCTTAGAATATTTTAAATTAATATAAATAATTAATCTTAAGCTAAGAATTTTATTATAGCATTATGACACGATTCAGCAAAAAAGTAAATTTTCTTTTATAGTATGAAAGGGTATTTTTTCCCATCCATTACGTTTAATTTGCTATCCTTATAAACGATATCTTTGCTAGGGGTAAGGTTCAGTGATGAAAGAAAATATAAAATCATCGTACAAAAATTATAAGCTCGCTTAAAATTCTCGTGTCTCACATTCAAACCAAGCTAACCAATCTTCCGCTACATATGTTTTTCGCGAAATGTCATGTGATTTTGCTAACGGTACAATTCAGATGAATACAAAAATATATAATTTATACTTAATATTGCACCGACCCTTTTTGAATATATGCTTAATATTTTTTAACTATATAAGTTTTGCCGCGGTTTATCTCGATGAATTTATTTAGATCTTTTATATTATTTTTACTATATTTGAAAACTTTGTATACTTATAGGATACTTAAACATGACCGTTACATGCTATGCTAAAATAAAAATAATATTAACGTTTAAATTTAGGTACTGCTTCGAGTTGAGGCTCTACGAGATTGTAGCAGCGATGTTGGCTTACCACCTTTAATAGTGTTAGAAAAGCCAGAGGAAGAACCTCATAAAAACTTAGTTATCTTAAACCAAACTGAGTACAAAGATTGCAGATATAATATTTTAAACAGCTGGCCAGCGGATCAATCATGGCTGTATGTCGACGAAGAAGGCTTGCACGCGAAGGCCATCGACCGGGAACACGAATCAATCGCCTTTATGACTTTATCTCAGATTCAAGTAGAGCTAATACTTCAATGCGACAGTGATGAAGTATCGGTCGCTAAGCGTTCATTAAACACAGAGAGACTTCAACTTGGGCCTGATGAATATGGCTCTAACAAATGGATCCTAGCAGACACTATTGTGTACGATGCGAGGCGCAGCTTTGTGAATCTTATCGTAAATGATATAAACGATAACAAACCCATATTTATAGGAAATGAAAATGATACAATTTATGTCGGTTTTCCAGTTACAGAACTCGAAGACATTATATTACCGCGAGCTTTGACAGAACTAAAGGTGGGTTAGCTTTGGAATATTTCAATGTATAATTTGCTAGTATTTCAAAACAAAATTTTAGATTAATATGAATCGATTTTATTTAGTAAATTGATTTGTAGAAACATCACACCTTTCGGTGTCGCTGAGATTTGACTTACAGCGCTTCAAATTAGTATAAAATACAAGGGAATTGTGAAATATCACAAAAAACGACTTGCTAAAATGTTCCCTCTGCATTGTCTAATAAACAGTACAACAAAAATGTAAAAAAAAAAATGGTGAGACATATAATTTGCTCCTTTCTATCTCTCGGAGCGATGTTTACGTTACTTATACAAAATGCAAAATCGATGAGGCAGATAACCCAGGCCTCTGATATTCCAAAATTTGTGAAATTGCAGCATTTGTGAAAATTGTTTTGATAAAATCGGCAATGTTAAGTACTAAAAGCTACTTCTAAAAATATCAATGGAAATAATTAGATGTGATCATTTCCATTGTGATCTAACGATAAGCGATCGATCTGCTTTCGGTCAAAAGACAATTCTTTTGGCCTTTTTATTTGGCCTACATAAATTGGCCTTTTTTTCTACGCCTGTACGGCTCAAAATCAGTGAGCAAAATGTGTGCCAGTTTTATTTTCGTGTTCCAGGAGATATGACGAATCAAATAGGCACAACTAAAATCATGAAAAATTACTTAGTAGAGCTTATTTTTTGTATATTCTCACAACTACGATAATGCAGAGCAATGGAAGTCTGCCTCGTGAATTTTCTTTGTTTCTAACATGATTTTGAATATTAGCCATATAGGCAACCTTAGGCAAATAATGTAGTACCCTTTTTTATGATAAATAAAGTATGAATTAACAGAACTAAATAAGTTCATTTTTATCTGAAACATGAGCAAATCATATATATTGAAATTCTCGCCAGCTCGTTAGCCACATTATTTTGGTAGTTTACTGTTCTTAAATATTTTTATGGATATAAAAATATTTAAGAACAGTAAACTCTGGCTCATCAAACTACCACATAATAACAATAAAAAAAATTAGGGACATCTATTCTTTATTTGTTAAGATAATTATTGCAATATGAATAGTAATAGACATAAAACCACGAACAAAAACATTCTTAAGTTGTTGAACCTACATAAATATTTATAGTAGCGCCGATTTATAACAACAATTCGATTTTAGTTAATTAATGATTGTTCGACAAAAAAAAATAACAAAATTAAATTTAAACAACAAAACTGCGAAGATTCCAAACTCCTAGGGAAAAGTTTTTTGTTGCTTCAATTTGATTGAATATTAAATCAGACGCTTAAAATCATTATCGATATACATAGCTGTGTATGCACTGAACTCTTATAGATACAATTTCGTAGTTATAATTAAAAACAATTACGTAGATTTTTTTCATTTCTGTATAACATACATTGCCTAAATTTGTTTCTTCAATGAAACGGTTCGCAGGCGACAGATGCAGATATTGGAGAGAACGCAGCTCTAATATATTGGAGTACAGAAGACAATCTTGCCGTGGCGCCGAAGACGGGCTTTGTACACGTGCGCAATATCGCACGCCTGGAAAATAATTCTCGTCTTACTGTATATGCCACTGATTTGAATGGGAAAGGTCTTACCGGAACGTTGGACATTGTGGTAAAGTATCTAATACTAATTAATATAATCGTTTGATTTAGTTTTTTTATACATTAAGGCATCTATGCAAATTTACTAGAGCGGATACTACGAAATAACGAAATATATATAACTGGAAATACTGGTTAATTATCACTAAAACACACCCAAGTAATTATTATTAGAAGTTAATTTTTGTTCTGAATATTATTCTTACAAATAGAATCGGTTTCCTAATATTTTTTTCATAAATTATTAATATAAATGAGTATTCATGCATATAAAATAAATAAATAATGCCGTCCATATTATATGGCAGGTATACATATACATATCTATTCGACTTGAGTTATGATGTTCGCCGAATAATCAATATCGTATAAAATAACATACTCATCATCATCATACTTACTTCCAAAAGAATTCAACGTACGTGCAAACAAATTGTTAAATAATAAAACATAAAACCAATAAAGTTTTTAACGTATTTAGTTACATACTTGTAATTAAGTTAAATAATAAAAATTAAATAAAACAAAGCTGAAATTCTAAATTTATAAACGCAAACTAAACCAGTTTCTAATAGCGGTAAAGCCACTTTAGACGACAATATTGTAAACTTTTTAGTCTTGATAAAACTTGTTTTTTCGCCAAAAGATACTAAACATAAGAATAACTTTGACCCGAAACGGTTCCACCTCTAATTTATGTTATTTCAAGTAACTCCATATTTGGTACAGCTGGACAGTGTATAATAAAACTTGGTAACATGCGACCTAACGATGTCACATCTAACTTTGTTTTTGATAACATATTCGAATAATTTAAGTAAGATATCATTTAAATTTACGTATGATTCATGGTTCAAACATTTCAATAAATTTTAAATTAAGTAATGCTCATTTTAGTAAATTAATATATATATATATTGCATATATATATGCATATATATATATATATATATATATATATATATATATATAATATATATATATATATATATATATATATATATGCATAATCATATTAACTTCTTCATTTGAAATTTAAAAAAAAACGCATTACAAAAAGTCAAACCTTTACCTTCCAACGTAAATAGACACAATAAAACACATAAGTATTAAAACTAAATTTCATAAATAAACCTTCATACTTTTCTAAATATAATGTAATTTAATTACCTTTTGTGTGTCCAAATATGTAAATAACAGATGCTCTCAGTGACTAATAAGAAATAAACAATGTAAAAATAATTCACTTTATAAAAGGTACAAACTCGTCATTCAACTGAAGTAACGCATGACCTCAAAAATCCTGAGTCAATTAGAATGAAAATTTAAATGAAAGCCGGGATAAACAATATTATTTACTAAATTTAAAGTGGTTAACCTTAACCGTGTGCGTAATGTATTTATTTTCTGCAAAGTCAACAGCAAGTTCGACACTCATCAGTCTTGAAAACAAATATTGTTTTTTTTTTAATAAGTAAAATAATATGGTTAGATTATTTGTTCTTTATATTTCTCTTTACAGGTAAAATTACTGGATACAAATCAAATCGCTGTTATAACTGTCCGCAACGCATTCTTAGACGATGAAGATTCCGTACTGAATGACCTGAGTGAAGCTATTGGATACGAAATAAAAGTGCTAAGGACGGTCGTAATTTCGGAAAATAATGAAGATTCTTCGAGGAAAAGACGTGATGTTGAAAGTAGCTCTGGCGCATCTTTGCAACTCTACGTGTATGGATTACAAGAAAGTGAGCCAGTCGATGTCTTAAGGCTCACGAGGTATCATATGAATTATGTTTTTTCTTTTTTTAATTAAAATAATATAATAATATATTTAACCATTAAATTGAAAGAATTATGTATAATATTTTTCTTCCGCTTTCAGTGATATAAATAACAGTGACGTTGTGTCCGTAAACGTAGCCCGAGTATTATCGCTGGAAGATCATCTTGAAGGTCTTGAGATATGTACAATTCTGGGACGTGACACTGTCCTCTTTGTGACCACCATAGTTCTAGCTGTACTGCTTCTCATAGTAATTGTAGTGATTTTTGTCTGGTTTATCCTGATTAAGAAATTCCAGATACACTTGAAATGGTAAAATAACTGTTTCTTTATAAAGCCCTCCATAAGATATATTTTTTATATATTAATGAAACGTTATGCTTGTTACAGGAGAAAAAAACAAAACTATGACCAATTCAATGATACTAATAGTTTAGAGTCTCGCAATAGTGCAATGGAACCAATTCCAAAAGTAGAAATTCAATCAAAACCAAGAATTAATATAGAAGAGTTAAAGAGAAGTGAACGCAGACTCCAAGAAATGCTTGATACACCAATACAAGAAATTCAACCGATTGAACCTGTTAATGCTGTAAATGATGTAACCAATGAACCTCAAGTAGAAACAATACTTGATATTCCTAACCCTATTTCGCCGTTACCTATAGTTATACAGTCAATCGATAAGTTAAAAACTGATAACGATGGATCCGACGATGAAGACGAATTTGGTGAAGAAAAAAAAGAAAAGCCACGAAAACCAGTTGTTACATTTAACGAAAACGTTGAAAAAATCATTCATTTAGAAGATAATTACGAAGACAGGTCAGAACCTGATTTAGAAGTTTATAAATTTTGAATAGTTTTACTATAAACTCAAAAAAAGGTTTTATTTTAAACTTATTTAAAACATTTATATTTTTTTATGCAAGCAATACTCATATAATTTTTTTACTTAAAATTTTAATCAGTTGTTCATTTTAAATAAAAATAAAATGTTCCTACACCGTAACTTTTTGAGTCATTGACCACTTTACGAGAGACCCTAAGATAAGATTAAACATTAAAATGAAAGAATTTATCTTGGCTAACATCGAAGGGAAAAAAGTAGGTGGCATGAAAGGTGGAACACCACAAAACAACATAACTAAAACAAAACTAAAATGAGAAACGCGTTATTTATGACAAACACGAACTTCTTATGGTTAAAATTCAGCGCGAATCCTTCAAAATTTATGAATCTGACACACAAACTTATGCTTTCGTAAACATTTTTACAGTTTTTTTTTTACAAATTTAGAACATAAAATTAAATAAGTTTGAGAGATCAAACTCTTGTCTCGAATATTTGAAAGAAATTTTAAATAAAAGCATTTTGATAAAAAAAGGCAAATCTTGACAATATTTTAACATTAACATCACTACTCTGTCCACACAAAATGATAATGACCTTACACGTTTCTTTACAGTTATCTTTTTGGCGAAGCATTTTAATAGCAATTTAAATATACAGCACATCGTATATAATAGATTATATCAAAACTGTATGTCATGTAATTTTGCTATTTTCTTAACATTTTATTTTAACGATGTTATAAAATATTTAATGGTTGTTGAGTTATATTCAAGCCCGTCAGTGTAGGTTCATCTTACTTATTAGTTATTCTACCGTCATGCATACTTTTTTGAACTTCATACTGCTGAACCAAAGTGACAAATGTGTAAAACGGTATAGTATGTGGTGGACATACTCTTACGTAACTTCTAAAATCCCATAGTTGGGTGAGCATTAAATTCCAGGTATTTACTAGTGATTATATTGTAACTTAAGAAATAACTATGCCTTTTATGTTGACTATACCGTTACATGAAGCTGAAGAGTTGAGAGAAGATTTTTTTTATAGTATAGGTAGGCGGGCGAGCATATGGGCCACCTGATGTTAAGTGGTCACCAACGCTCATAGACATTGGCATTGTAAGAAATTTTAACCATCGCTTACATCGCCAATGCACCACAAACTAAGATGTCCCTCGTACCTGTAATTAACCTGGCTCACTCACCCATCAAACCGGAACACAACAATACCAAGTACTGCTGTCAACAAAATAAAATATATATATTGTTATTAAATAGCCTATTTATTGAGAAAAATTTGAAGCCCTAAAGTTTTAACCTACTACTTTACACGAGATTGATGAATTAAGATTTAACGCGAGTAAAACTGCGCGGAATAGCTAGCTTATATGACTAAATAATAAGTACAAAAACTGATTACGACTAAATGAATATAAGCATAAGTTTGTCGCTGTAATAAATTGTCGCTATCTATATAGATTATATAAATACATAGCATAGCATATTGAATTTATTTGTTTATCTTTATTTGTGAATGGAATAAGCGTATAGAACGTTCATATTGAACAAAAAAGTCTTGTTTTTTTGGACCAACAATGTTCGCGGGCGTATGCCGAAAAATTCACCAGAGTTTAATCTCACATGGATGAATGGTACAGCAACGCATAGACGACAATCATTTGTTTTTATCAATGAAAATTTATCATTATTAAGAATCAATAACGACATTTACAAGATATTTTTTACGAGAGCTTTTTCTTATGATCATCAGTGACGCGGTAACTCCTACACAAACGTTTTTATTATTGTATATTATAATCTATAGCTGCTGATTGATCATCTACACCTGCTATTAATTTCTTATATGTAAACTAAATTGCACCAAATAATTATTTATATACAACAATGACAATAGAAAGACAAATGATCCTATTGTTTTTTTTTATTATTATTTAATAGTGTTGTGTCATATTTATAAATAAATAATAAACATTACGAAGAATAAAATTATAAAATGAGTACGCATATTGAGGACATTTTTTTATTAATAATTAATGTTAAATATCATAATGGTAAGTATTAATGAAAAGGAAACAAAAATGAAACGATACAAAATAATTCTATTAAAGACGTTATTAAAAGAATATTATACATTTGATCATAGTGTACAGATTGTTACTTTCTTAAAACACAAAACTGACCGCCTCGTTGGTCTAGTGGTTTGAGGTAAGGCCGCAGACCCGGACTTACTGGATTCAATTCCCAGGTCGGGCCAATAAAAAGTTATTGGGTTCTTCTGCCAGAAAATTTTGAGTAGCATCCCGGAGTCTGGAAGTTAGAAGTGTGTATACTCCCGTGCCTCGGAAAGCACGTAAAGCCGTTGGTTCTGCGCCTAAACTCTTTCCGTGAGTGCACTTGTGTTTGCTCACACACTTCTGCACTATAATATCTCCTGCGTAGTTGGCTAATCTCTTGAGATTGGCCGCCGTGGTCTGGATCGGTCTGGACGACATTATTATTGTAAAACACAGAAATATCGAAATTTCGTTTTTTATCTGAAACAAATGTATAAAGTTTTACTTAAACAATTAACAAAGGCTTTCTTTGTACCAAATGTGGAACTGAACCCATATTAAATTATTTTGTAAGAATAGTTGCTGACTCATTGTCTTTCTGAGGAGTTAAAATGTGACATTGAGACGATTTTTATTATTTGAAAAGTAACACATTGCTCGTTTATAACTTATAAGAAGAATCCATTGATGTAGTTTATATATTGGCACCACTCGCCAATATTAATTATCCACTAAAAATGTCATACAATCGTTTTATTCTAATTAAAATAAATTATTAACTCCAATGTATATGAATAATCATTTTTGGGAAAAACTAAGTTACGCTTTTTTAATGAAATCCATACTTCAACATCAACAAACTTATTAAAAATAAACATATTAAAAAAGTCTACTACTTTTTATCAGGGGATATAGAACAAAATAAATGTAACTGATTGCTAGATCTTATATAAAGATGTTAATTTGTTTTAATTTTATCAAATAGTTGTATTTAGATCATACAAATTTGAACATTGTTTAATTAACTTCAAATTTCTTGGCTCAAATATCTTCTCGCTAGAATTCATATCGGTAACTAAAGCTTAAAAGTTCAAATCACTTTTGACAGTCAATGTCACTTAGATGAAATTATTTTGATATTTTATCTACGATGACGACATATGTCTAACGATTTAATTAACAAAATTACAAACACTACCAAAAACTATTATATTTTTTTATTACGTGAATAATATTTCGCGTTAAAAAATACGGATGACGTGATTACGATCTAAGCTAAAAAAGTGCATTTTACTGACCATTGCTGATCATAAAATATTTTATGACCCGTAAAGAAATTAAAACCCCATCCGTGAAGACATTGACGACGGATTTTACTTAAACTTATATTTATACATTTTAATCCCAGATTCATTCGGCTGAGATTTATAAATATGGTTAAGATAAATCTCTGTGACCATAGCATTGTGTTCAAATAAAAAATATTATACATTAACATCCCTCGAAAATTTATTTAACTAAAAGATTATTAATTAGATGCCATACTTGAATACAACTGATATTTATATCGTATACGTTTTATTATTGCTTAATTATTTTTAAACTTCGAGCACAAGTATCACATTCCACCACACTGCTATACTGTAGACAGTATTTCTTCCAATAACTGTACTTTTTCTCGCGATGTAATATTTCACTGATCTTAACGTAAATTGTAAAATAGTTGAAGCTAGTTATGTAACTGGAACTTGCACTACTGAAAGTTTTTAATATATTTATTTTATCCACTGAGTCATTGAGTCGTCGGTTCTCCTTAACGCGTCGTTCCTATAAGTACCTTATTCAGTTTAGACTATGTAAAAAAACACCGTCTTATTCCCTTTAAATAATAAAAACGAATTCATATGATCAAATTGCTTCATATCTGTCACTCTCTTGGAATTTCAATTAAGAATATGGCCCGTCATTATTTTCTATGGTCAAAGTTTTATAAGTAAGCACAGTATGTCATAAAAATATCAAGCTATTTAATAAAATATTGCTGATTCCACTTGTTTATGAGTTTTATATTTTTCACGAACAAGTGATATAAACACAAACTTATTTAACAACACGTCATAAACTCTGTTCGACCTCTTGTAGTTTGTTTATCTTTATGTCTTCTTGAAAATTTGGTTTATTCTTTCTATAAATTCCCGCCAACCTGTTTACTTAATAAATAAATACAAAGTTTGAAATGATCGAAATTATACCACAAATATAGATTTTACGCCACTGAAGGCGAAATGTTTCCGAATCTGTCGTACATAAAAATTTGATACAACATAGATGTATCTGTACCAAATATATCAATATACTTATGTATCGAAATGAAGCGAACTTTTTCTGTTCATATATTTTAATATATGACAGATAATAAATAAGTCTATAATGTTAATATTTTCTCGATTTTTAAATAAACCACAATTTCCTGAAACTCAACATATGACGAACGAGTTCTATTACAAATAATAGGATTATGTATTTATCTTGAGATGATTTAAAACAATAACAATAATAGGGATAAATAACATTTCTAACTACGTAATCGGATTAAAACAGATTTGAAACTAATATTAACGTACAAACCAATACAGGCTAGTGAATCAAATTGCTTTGTGATTATTGCTATTAAAATATAAAGATTAAGTAAATATCTTATAATAACAAAGGCAGAAATTAAACATGTTAATAAACATTTATTAAATTATATGAAAAGACCTTTTGTTATCAAGCTTTCTTTCAAGAAACAGATGTTCCATTCCATTTCTGAAGTTGATTTTTTAAATGATGTCTCCATTTTTTACTATTCAAATAAAGAACAAAATTTTATTATTCATTTAATTCTTTAAATATTTTCAATATTCTAAAGATTTTATCTACTAGCAACTCCCGGGTTGAGATTTTTTTTTTACGTTCATGCGTGTGTTTATATATCGAGCAATACCCCTAAAAATTCTGTTCCAATTTGCAAATTAATACAAGGTAATTAATACTTAAAAAAAACAATATTCACCAGTTCTTTTCTATAATTATAGATATGCTATCGTGAACTTTAAGGTTATAGAATTTTCGGAGATCTATAAATCTAATAAAAATGTTCGCGTGTGTGTGTTTCGTGTATAGACTTAGTAACGTTCGCTTGTAAAGTTTCCGGATCGACAATTTTCTCACTGACTACGTTGAGATGTTAAGCTATATCTAAATTAATATGTAGTGTATAAATATAGATATTGAAAATTAAATAAAAACTTATGACCTTGAAAAACTAGACTAATATAATATGTCTTCTATATCTATTCTATAGGTATTCTTTGCATAAAACCACAAAAACAGTAAACAAATAAAAATATACTTATTTGTAAAGCTATGTAAATGTTTCTGATTGTTTTGTGACAATCATTAACAAATAATAATTATAATATAATAATATAATAATCCAATATTTAATTCTAATATTGTTTATAGTTATTTTAAGTGTACAAATTAAAGTCTTAATTAAATACGATATTTTTACAAAATTTCATAATATACCTATATTGTCACTTCATATTGACACTGCGTTATATTTCCTTAATTGGAAACACACATTTATCATTCTCTATGAAGCTGTAAAAGTCGCAGATCTCGAGTCGAGGCTTATATTTTTAAAGATTGCTAGAGGAATTGAATTAGGAGTTGATTACTTTTAAGAAGTTTGTGAAGTAATTAAGCCGTGCGATGACCCGCTTCGGTTGGTCGAGTTGGTTTTACCAGCCGAGATAAAACTTTTCATTTGCATTTAAAAGCTGCATTTTAATATGAATACAACATCGCGATTCGCGTAAATTAGTTGGTGAAAAGGAAGTTATTTAAAATTATATTTTTACAGTAATTACCCAATAACAATTAAAATAAATAATTTAAAATGTTATAAATAATTATAATTTTACCTTTGCCCGAAATTGAGTATAAAAAATTTTCTTATTTCCAGAATTAAAATAATACTCGTAAAAAGAAAAGATCATCAAATGTGTATATATAACGAGCCCAGATGGTCCAGTGGTTAGATCACGTGAATCTTAATGAAAGATTAGGTATATTCTGGGTAGGCTTTACTGAGTTTTCATGTGCTTTTAATTTATTTCGTGCTTTCTTATTTAGAAAAAAGTAGCGTGAGTTGGAGAAAATTCTGCCACTTGTGTGTCCTCATTACGAATAAGAAAGAGTTCCATCGTGAATAAGCTACAAACATTCAAGAAACCCTAAGCGCATCAGTTAATATAAACTACCTACCACTGTAAGTAACAGTAATAAAATTAATCCTAATATTACACAGGTGTACTCTCTATTCCCTCATTCTCCCTTATTCCCATATTCCCTCATAATCACATGGAACGGCAAATCGGACCCCAATCACTTTTTATCGCTTATGCCTGATATGCCTTTAGACCAACGAGTATATCGAGTACAACGATAAAAGTATAAGCCACAATATTGTTCGAAATATAAATTATAAATGACAAAAATAATCAGTATGCAATTCTGTCTCGTTTATAATTCAAAACACATTTACATTTTAAAATGAAGACTTTCATGATAAGACAACGGAAGCACACGTGCCTCGGTTTACTGAACATAATACAAGATACGAATGCTCGCTTCAAAACACCTCTCTCTTTGTATTTAACTTCTGGTTATAAATAAACAAGTGACATTGTATGTTTTCGTCTTCACTTAAATATAATTCGGAAGCAATGTATGAAAATTTTTTTTCCAACTTAAAAAAACAATCTGTAATAGTAACGCTTTACTGGTGGTGGCTTTGTGCAAGCTCGTCTGGGTAGATACTATCTACTCATGATATTCTACCGCAAAACAGCAGTACTTCGTATTGTTGTATTCCGGTTTGAAGGGTGAGTGAGCCAGTTTAATTACAGGCACAAAGGACATAACATCTTAGTTTCCAAGGTTGGTGGCGCTTTGACGATGTAAGCGATGGTTAACATTTCTTACAATGACAATGTCTATGAACGTTGGTGACCACTTAGCACCAGGTGATCCATGTGCTCGTCCACTTGGCTATTCTATAAAAAAAAATATTCGGCTGTTTTTTCTCGGTCTGTAAAGCCCACACCAACCACAAATCAATTGTTCAAGCAATAGTTTGTCCATACAAATTAACAATTTACAATACAAATACAGCAATCTGAATTCCGGATTAAATTGTGAGTGAGGTAGTGTAATTATTACAAGCACAAGGATACATAACTGTTTAGTTCCCATGGTCCCAATAAATACAAGATTAAAAGTAATTACTCCCGCTTACCACCAGGTTACTCATTTGCATCTGACTTCATAATTAAGAAAACCGCCCGTAAACATGCAAGTCGAATATAAGTTTAATATTTTTAAAAAACTTTACAAAGTAGATCCTGTACAAATTTTCGACATTATTAATCACTCGTCTACATTTGTTATGCACTTTATTCAAATTATTTTTATTGAAATATACAAAATAACGACTTCATAGTTAATCATACTGATTAACAATGATAAAATCATTTCATTTTTCACTGTCAACATAATTAATATAAGTTGAGATAGCTATAACGAAAATCCGCCTTTTTGTATGTATGCAGTTTATATGCAACACGATTTATTAATAATATTAGATTATGTAAAAAAGTATGCAAATTTGTGTTTGAAAAATCGATTATTATTTTTTCTTAGTCATTTATATCAAGATTTAAAAGAGTGATCTTAAGAAAATAATTACTTTAGTTTTTATAGAATCAACGACAAATATTGAAAACGAGACAAATTTATAACTGCAAGCATCCGACGCCGTAACATCAATTCATCCTTCGTTGGGCAACCTATTTCTATCATAAAATCCTATATACTTAAACTTTTGCTAAATTATTAATTTAAATCCCATGTTATAAAACATAAATAAATACGGCGTATTACGTAATAGACTATTATATAGATGATAAAGAGGCATGGGTTTCGTAAGCATTTGTTAATTTTCATTCAATGTAATAATGTAATTGTATTTAATCATGTCTATGTATTTTAATTGCTGGAAAGGGTAACTACTAAGACTCTTGTCAGTTTTTCTAGGAGGTATCTACATTTTGAACCGAAGGTCACTCAAAGTTTTATTTAATCTTCTAAAATGACAATTCAAAAGTGTTTGTAAAAGTATATTTGAATAGTATTCATTGCGTTATTAAAAAAAAAAACTGAATATAAATAACAACAAAATACAATAAGAGTTTACAGTGTGACAATAATTTTAATGACTGTGAATTTAAAATAATATTAAAAAACATGTGACTGATTACAATACAATATAACATACATTATTTTATACAAAGCATATTGTATAATTTTGTTTTAATAAATATGCGGTGGGCAAACCGCTAACGGTTTTATGTAAGTGTATTTATTACAAAACACAATAATGCTCATCAAAAGCATATAGCAATATTTTTATGATTCTAAATTTAAATAACAATTATATTGTTATAAAATAATGATTGAAAATGAATTACTATACTTTCCGTTAACTTATTCGTACGCCAAAAAAAAACGGAATTCTTCTAGGATCACATTCGCGTCCTCATGCCGTCCATTTTACACAGCCAATTTTATCAGATTCTACGGGACGAAAATAATTGAGATCTACCCATGTGACCTAATCAGAGAGATTTATCTTAAGTAAACAAATTCAGATTTTCCACAATCATTTTGATTTTGGGGCTTAAATCACTGCGTTTTCGTAAACTTATAAACTGGTTGAAATAACAAAAACCTTTTATTATGTTTTAATTACATACAACATATTTTTAGCTGAAGTACCGTAAAGTTAGTACTGACGCATCGTATGACGCGTAAGTTATTTCTTTATGAATTTTAAAATACCCTCTATTTTTTCCTTTTTTTGGACAAAAAAATATATTACTTTGACGATAAAAACATTTTGTCAGAGCAATACATTCCAGTTCAGCCGAGTTGGTAGCCTGTCGCTTCGAATAAATATAAAATCATGAGACCTGTAATATTTTATACATTTTTTTAATACTCGTGGTCCTTTGAAAATTGTAGTATAAAATTATGAAATCGAAAATATTGATGATATTTTTCCAATAAATTTAAAATGAAATAGTCAACAAGTTCACTGGAGGGTAGCGATTGGAGGACACTCCTTCTGACTAACCATATTACACTCACACTCGTTATTAATTAACTCCGCAGAGTTAAATTTTTTCAACACTTAACACGTTATTATTTAAAAAATATAAAATTTTTTATTGTGTAATAATTAAAGGCATATATTATATTGATCTTATATGAAATAGATATTATTATTATGTAGGTTGTTAACTAACATAAAGGAAGAAGGAGAATTGATAGATAAATTGAATATATAAGTTTTGAATGTATAGAATGGATCTGTGCAATCACAAAATTATATACTCCTTAATGGTATAGATTTCATTATGTATGTAATCTACTTTATGGTGATGTTATCAAAGCCGATTCATGTTTTCATTATGCAATGTTATTCAACAAATATGTTTATATTAGTCTAGATCAAAAAGTTTTGGTCGGCTTCGCTATCATTATCAAAAAATCAAACGAAATATATATTTTATAAAATGAAAATTATTATAATACCAATGTCATGTGTGCACATAATACATATTCTAACATAATAACATAGTAAATTTACTTATTACGACTTATATTACTTTTTACGAATATAACTTATTTACGAGTATATGTCTATACAACAAAATTCGAACATGGAAACGACGAAAAATGTGATAATTAAATTGCCACATCTTATATACGAGGTCACATAATATTTACCTGTTAAGACAATTACGTAATCGTAGTTCCGTTTATTATATTATTTAAAGGAAAACATATTTAATTCATTGAAACTTTCCGAAAAAATATATCGCTATTAACACCAAATGAAAATCTTTTATTTTTATAAAAACTATAAAATATCAAGGATATCATAACTTCACATCATAAAACAAAGTTCCCCCGCTGCGCCGGTCTGTCTTTCTGAACGCGATAAACTCATACTGTTAACCAATGGATTGAGTGATTCATAAGAAAGGTTTTAAGTATAATAATAAATAAATAAGCCTTTATTCAGACACATTTTGCTACATTTTACATTGCTTAAATTATCACTCTAGTGACTTGACATCGACAACTTAGTCTGTTAGCCAAATTTGGCAAAGGCCTCCTCCATTCCTTTCCATTCTATTTTATTTAGTGCGGTCCTAGTCCATGTATTCCCAGCTGTTGCTTTTATTTCATCTTCCCACCTTCGAAACGGTCTTCCGCGTTTCCTTTTAGCGTTTCTGGGATACCAGAAAACCAAAGTTTTGTTCCATTTCTCAGTACCTCTTATTATATGACCTGCCCATTTCCACTTGAGTTTCCGAATTCTAGTAATTACGTCGTCTATTTTAAGTATACAATTCATTAAAAAAATAGTTGAAATAGAACAATAAATGTTGAAGGCGTTGGAAAAATCTTACCAACTTCACCTTAGTGACGTGTGTCGCGTAAACCATATGTATTACGACATTGACGTTTTATACTGATTATTCTACTCGTTTAAAACCGGGACGGATTCTATTACAAAGATTTTTTAAAGATTATTTTAAATTCAAAGCTCAATAGAATTCCTAGGAGATATACTCCTAGAGACATAGACTTATCTCCGGAACGCATTTTAAAAATATACGACTACTCGATTATTACTTTCACAGAATCTTGTCTTATGGTGATTGTGTTGTGTTATATAATCTTGGTCTACTTAAGTTATTTATCGAGGATTGCGCTTTATGTTTCAGTAAGATTACGATAATTTTCATCATTGAGCCTACGCGTCGAATTTATGTCGCCGATGAAAGTGAAACTGGTTTATTTACTCATAATTTGAACACTTCCAGTTCAATTAGTAGGAAAATTACTTATTGGGTTTTTAAGACATCCTTTGTTTTTGTTACGTATAATAATATTTTGTTATTTCGTGTTATTCAATCTACGTGATATTGAAGTTTTTCGCATTCAAACTTCTTAGAAGTGACTTCTGATGCAGTGATGGCACAGGTAGGTTTCGTGAGACAACCTATCGAGGAAAATCTGCCAATCAGAATTGAAGCGTGGTCCTAGCCTTCTCATCAAAAAAGAAGAAGAGGCCTCAGCTAAGCAGTGGAACACTTAAAGGCTCTTACTACAAACAAGTCTTCTGAATAAATAAATACATAATTAAATAGACGAATAATTTCCGGTTTCTGAAGTTTTTTTAGTAGCGGTTTATCTATTCCTTAGCGCTATCAGTTCTATAACATTTAAAAATGCATTTCCGAGCAACGCAACTTAAGGAATTCTCCGTTTAAATAGAAATAAATAATTCAATTGCGTTAAATTAGTTAAATTTGTTTTATATTAAAATACAAGAAAATATATAATTAAGACTTGATAAAATATATTAAAATTAGAAATGAAATTAATTAGCAATAATTCGCAATTTTCAATAAATAAAATAAAAATGGGGCGTTTATTTTACGTCATGATTGTCTTTTATTGGTCTGTTTCCACATGAGGTGATTTAAGTAGCTTCCGACCATAGTCTACTCTCGTGGCTAGACAGGACCCTACAGGTTCAGGTGCCAGGTTCAACAGTAGGTAAGTTCTGTTTAGTGGTACAATGTGATAAGTGGATAATGGTACCCAGACGTGTTGCACGAAACCCTACCGCCAACCATATACGTTACTTACCATTTACATATTTTTTGTATTATTTTCTATATCAACTCCATTATTTTATCACCATATAAAGATAGATACAACGCATTAATTTGTTTTTTGTCAGTGGAAAATGTTGCAATATTGTGTTGCGACATAATATGTAGTCTCCATGCGGCGACGTTCATCAACCGCAGTAACAAATTAACCAGACAATAAATAAGGGTACCGTAGGAAAAATTTACAATCTAGTTTTTAAATGCAATATGTTAATGTGAGTGGACTAACCTCTTCATGATTGTCGCATCGGTCGTTTACCTCAATTTAGCGAGCTTAGCGGATATCAGTGTCCATTGTGAACATTTTATTGATATTTTATTTTAATTAAATAAGCTTTTTTTTAATATTCTATTCAGCGCAAATAACAAATCGAGTAGGTAGAATTGATTTATCTTTTATTTATACGTTTTTGTATTTATTACGAATCCCAACTCAGTTTATATGAGATACTGTATAAACAAATTGAAAATGTATTGTATGTGTTGCTGAGATTTAGGGAAAATTAAAATACAATTGTTTTCCCTAAATCTCGACTAAGCCAAACTGGTCAAATGTTTTGCGGTATGGGGTAACGTTGTGCGACCGTATTTCTCAGAATACGCGAATTTTAAATAAAATATGCTTAAGGCGTGTGTCAAGATCTTTGTAAGATGGCGGGTTAACTCCCGCACTGACTTAGGAGTCATGGAGACCTTTGACCTATTCTGGCGCATTACAGCCATGACATTTGATGACAAAATGAGATATAACTCATCAAATCAATTGAAAGATAATAAAGGCATGACAAAACAATATTCTTAATTAACATTTTTAACCCACTTACAAGAGTAAAATGCCAGGGACAAATGGGCAAACCTCACCTGATGGAACTTCTTCAGACCATGGATATCTGTAACACCAGAAGACAAGTTGGTGCCTTGTTGCTGTGGTAATTAAGCTTATAAATAGCAATATAATAGGATATTTTTTACGAACAAACTATCCCGCGCAAGTATAATTATGAAATGCTATAAACAGATACTATATGATATTTATGAGTACTACGATCTACAAATGTTAAGTTTATTACGTTTATTTATTTCTTTAATAAAAAAAGTTTCCAGAACCTTCGCGATATATCTTTTGTCGTTGACATATATAACTAATAAAAAATAAACATACTATTAAAAATATTAACATGATATAATAGTATGTTTGTCTCGAACATAAAAAAAATTTTGATCTAAAATGTTTATCCAATCTCATTAGTAGTTTTTGCGCGAATCAGGAAAAATGTAAACGTACCAACCCAAACGGTACCATTGAAACTCATTGGATTGTAATCCTATTTGTGACACATCACGACTGCAGACAGCTATAAAAAATTCCATTTCTACATTTTTTATTTATTTATAATCATTTATTTTGTTTCTATTATTTTGCTTTTTTGTCAACAAAATAGTAACTAAGATCTTTAGTTGTTCTACGAACTACGTAAAATGAAATTTTTATACATTTTCAGGGATTTTCAAAACTGTTAGTAAATTAAACATTTTCAATAAGTTCAATCATCCATGCTTCATTTAAACGTACAATACGATAAAGACACAATAGTTTGTTAGTTTATAATTTGATATTAATTTGACATAACCTTGCACATTCCAACAAATACAAAATTAGACATAAAAAATTTACAGCCTTATCGTATCTGCAAATTTATTATTTTTTTCCAAACGCTCACAAAAACGATTAAAAGGGGAAGTGTGAGTAATACATTTGAGACCTTGACATGCAGATAAAGGTTAGAAGCATTCATTGATTCGATTTTAAGCAAATATTATAGCTTATGATATCATATGTCTTAGTAAGATTATTATAAATGATAATAAAAAGTTAAGCCCCCTCGGTCCAGTCTGACGGACTACCCAATTATGCATATTTTAATGTATGTAACGCACCCACATATAATGTTTATGTATGTATAATATATATACTTTAAGTTTGTATATACGTTATCTCTCTTCTTCCACCGGAATAACTCGCTGGAAAGGAAATCTGACACGACTAAAGAGAGGGAGCAGGACCAACATGCTTTCCAAGGTGACATGTAACAGTGCCAACTTTCTAACCGTGCAGCTACTGATAATTTTCTCGACTGCAAAACAAAATAATTTATCATCCCGACCTGGGATTAAAAAGTCACTTATATTCAAAAGCTCATGTGTTATACTGAGCGATAAGTAACGTAAAACTGACAACTATTTACTTTGGAATACTTTAAATTCGACGATTTAGAGTGCTTAGTGAACATTGGTATTTCATATTAAAGCACAATCAGATCAATCAAGCACAAATCGTATGTTTAATTTATTCAGTTCTTTGACTTAGTCATAGGTTATGTATGTATGTATAACAAAAGCCTTTCTCAAAATTGTTTCAAATAATAATATTTTTAATACTTTATAAATCAATATTTATAATTTTTTTATTATTTTATTATAATTTATATATACCCTATAATCAGGATTATAGGGTATTCGAAAGTTGTATAATAGTTTTATAATATATTAGCATAAATTGTCGCAGGCCCGCGGGAAGTTAAACAAATATTATATGGTGTTTTCGGTGTCATATGCAAACCTAAACAAAAACTTTTTTGTAACATCATATTATGTGCATGAATAAGGTAATATGCTCATAAAATTACCATTTTTGATGATAATGTTACCATTTTTGACCTTCATCTATTACGAGCAGAAAATTAATACAAGCTTCAATTGACGATTCGATTTCCTAGTAATATCTCGCCTACAAATCCTATATTATCTATGACAGATATATGTCGAATATTAGGGGCCGTTACTTTTTTATTTAAATTGTCAGAAACGTAATATCTTAATTCCTCTTGTTTCTTTGTTTATTATCACATATACTCGAACATATTGCCTTTAAAGAAATGCCTTATTTTTAAATAAGATAATAAATGAAATAAATAACTGTAAAACATTTTCGGGCTTATCCTGTTAAGGATTCGGACATTTCGTTACATATAAATCCCATTATACTTTGTCACATCAGCTGCAACATTCCAAATAAAGAACGAACGAAATCACAAGACCCTTTTCATTCGCTCGTTTCAATATCGATACATAAATCGTTTCAAAGTATTGTGTCGTTAGTATTTTAAGACTTTATCCCTAAATATTCTGGCTCATCCCTAATGGACATGTACCATTACTATTAGTCATTCGTGGTAGGTACTATAATTGGTCCGTAGCACGACATTTTAATAAATCTTATAGGAAACAGTGGCCAAACCAGTTAATCAATTATCATATAAAAGTTATAAAAAAATACAGTTAGTCACGGTATTAGCGAAAAAGGTGATTTAGCAAAGCTTCGACGCGTATTTTTTTGGACTCGACACCTCTTTGAATTATTTGGGTTTATTTTAGAAATTGGCCAGAACTGATGTTTGAAGACAATTATTTTTTATGGTTTATTTATAGACAAATTAGTATTCCAAACGATAAGTGCATAATGATCAATCATCCAAATAAGCAAATAACAGGTTATTCGTTTTTCTTTAGAAACTGGCGCGGCTTTTTTTTTTATTTTAGTTTTATACGATAAAATAATCCTCTCTGTTGTTGAAATAATATATTTTTTATTTATATAGTTTCCGATTTATGACACGAAATCCTTGATATTTTTTTATTTTTATTGCCCTCAAACGTAAAAATATAAACATTTATTGTGCTTCATGCATTATTAAGAAAATTTACACGTCTTTAAGTCCACGGTCTATAAAAAGTAATTAGAAGGACATCCTTCTTAAAATAAATTACCCAAAAACGCCCGATTCTAATAAAATTTAGTTATAATTAAATTTACCTTTTTTTCTTAAAACACAGTCTCATTTTTATAATATATATGTCTTTCTACGTCCTTGAACATATATTTCACACATTATAATTATGTATTAAGCTCGGCCTAAAACACATTCGCAGTCCTGTAGCAGTGTGAGTCCAGTAGCTTTTCGTAGCCTGAGATTCACATCACTATAAGTAATATTATATTCTTCTTATGACTCCAACATCGACTCTCCTCAGCCACGACTTATATTAAGTAATCATTTTGACTAGTAAGTATCTATTAAATAGTTCCACTATTCAGGTCGAGCCGGCACTGCTGCTGTTAATCTTTGGAACAAGCTCGCTATAGAAATCTGAAAATGTGAGCCACATTTAAATATCAACTTTAAAAACATTTTCTTAAAATATTGTATTTAATTTTTGACTAGATAGAATATTATAATATGTTTGTATAAGTATCATAATTCATATTTTACTTGGTAGATGGTATGCTTTTTGGTTGGCATTGTGCAAGCCCGTCCTTGTAGGTACCAACCCCACCCATCAACTTATATTCTACCGACAGTCTGTCCGCCAGTCTGCCTCCTATTAAAAAAAAAAAAAAGATACAAGCCTTTAGTGGCGCATTGATAGATATTTACAAGATGTCTTACTTTAATACTTTATATCAAGTTTTAATCGACAATTTACAGCCACAAACATATTAAAATGTTCATGATGAGATGTTAATAGCCACCTAATAAGAACTTAATTTAAAAATAAAAAGTTTGATAACCAAAAAATGTTTGCAAATTTTAAAGATGCTTCATCAGAAGTATCTTTAAATTATATCAATAAGTGAGTCATTATTCTGTCCATTAAAAATAAATATCAAATTATAATTTAGGATATAGTAATTATTAACTAGTAACTTAAATAAAGATAAACATCTATTTACAATATTATTCTTGTTTCACATGTAAGCTTATCTATATAAATATTTACAAAAGAGGTAAATTATATTTTTTTATTTAACAAATTATATTTAAAATTTATATTATAGTATGAAACTTCGAAAAACGATTGAAGTTTTATGATATAATATGTGGTTGTTATGTTTTTTTTAATAAAGCTTACTATGTCAATGTCGACGCAGAATTAATCTTCGGAGTCAACGATAGCAAAAACAATAACAAATCGCATTTTGATTGTATGTGCATTACATGATTATTGATATATATGATTTTAATATATATATATTTAAATACATAATTATCGTGTTGATTGATTTTACTGTAACGTCTATTGATATCTTCTATTTTAAACTGTCTATGTGTATAGTATTATACGTACCATGTAAAGTCAGGTAGCTAGTAAGCGGGAAACGAGATTTACTCTCTAACCGGCTCTAAGCCACGGTTGGAGAATATCATGGTAGGGGCACGAAAATGATCTCGGGGCGGGCTCTGAGTTTAGAAAATAAAAGGAACCGAATTTGAGTGGGCACATAACTCGGTTTATCCTAAGGGAGCTGGCCGAGTATCTTATCGAAGATTTCTCGTGCAACAAAAAAACATAGCCCCTTAATTAATTATTGTAAATAAATTTATAAAAGTATATTTAAAATAAAAAGGGAGTACAGTCCGCCAACTCATTAGTTACAGGTCAGTTTGCCAAGCAGTAGAAACATTATTAATTTTTCCAATAGGAAAGATGAATGAACCAGTGAATTAACAAAAACAAATAAGATAACGACTTTATTGCAAGGAAAGAAATGCATTATTGATTTAAGATACAGCTGAATCCTCAAACAATGTTAGTTACGTATACAGATGCTAAATATAAACGTGTTTTAAAACTTTATCTTTAAAACAAGAGCCGAGGCGGTCCAGTGATTGGAACACGTGAATTTTAACTGGAAATTGCGGATTTAAAGCCAGACAAGCACCGCTGACTGTCATGTACATAATTTATGTTTATAATTTGTGGTTGGCTTTGAAAGTAAACACATAAAAATTCTAAGCTTCATGTTTTCATCTCACTGCCTGTTCTTATACTTACATAACGGACTCGAACGGGTGACATATTTAATAATATCATCCATTATTCATTGATTTATACAATGAATCTTTTACGCGCGATTTCGAATCGACAATTTATCTGTCAGTAGGTTATGAAGCTTCCACGGATTGGAATGCGGTAGGTTCCGAGAAAAAGTGCTATATAACTCAAGCGTTAACTTATTAAATACCTTTTGCTTTTTAATAAAATATCATATTTCAATTATAAGTAAACATAGTTATTATATATATTATTATATTAGTCTTATATATTTCGTACAGAGTAAAAATATGCTGTAATAATATGCGTTAATGAATGATCTCTTATCTATTAGATGATTTATTAGCGAAATTAAAAAAATTAAAGTTTTTTATAGAAAAGAAAAGCGGGGAAAGATATACTTACAGAGATACTTTGCTTTTTATGGAATTCAAAAATCAGTTTACGCGATCGAAGCAAGATTCGCCTGATAAAAAAAGAAAGTTGACTGATTACGTTTTTCGGAACGCGTCCTGTAGCAATGTCACATGATTTTAATATAAACAATTGTGAACGCCATCAATCTTGCGGTACGTGTCATCTTATCCTACATGTACTGATTGAATAAAATGTCCGAATAATGCATTGATGATAAATGGGAAAATTAAGAACAATGGAACGGTTCCCCAAAATTATGCAATATATTTTATTCGTACCAAGAAAATATTGAATTACAGTGTGATATCAGAATTTATTTGCTATTAATTACGATTTGTGGAAATAAAATTTGATAAAAAAATATCGTTGACAAAATTACAAATAAATTCAAACTTAGTAACAGAATAATAATATCTTATTCTTTCCAATGAGATATATAACAATTATTATAACTATATGAATCGAAATGCATCTTCACCGCGCATTTAATAAAATATTTTTCAATTAATTCGTAAAGATATTTAAAATATTATTAAAACTTCCGTTTGTTTTATATAAGTAACGAAATATGCCCGGACCGACATTTTTTCTCTCTGACAATGCTAACATAATAAGCTATATCTCACAAAAATAAACACATAAACATATTATAAAGCCTATCATAATGTGAAAGTTCTATATAAATCTGACTAGTAAGTATTTCAACAAAAAAAAATTAACATCTATATAATGAATCTAAATAATTTTACGATTAAGAATAATATCAGATATTTCCATAGAAAAAGTTTGCACAATGTTTATCTCTTGACCAATTTCGTAGTATATTTAACTAAAATTTTAAAGTAAATAAATTCAATAAAAGTCCCATCTTCATATATTTGATAATACGAAAAATGTGCATATTATATATTTATATCTCTTCACAACGCGGATGTAATTTGTCATAAAATCATACATATTCAAATTGACACAATTAACATGTAAATATTAATAATATAGTATCTGAAATATACGTCAACTTAGTAATACACACAATACTACGAGTAGACAGTTCGTTGCTAATTAATTAGATCATTTTTAGCACATTGAGTTACTGTGATAATTTTGTTATGACTAAATGTAGTAGATGTTTCTAAAATAATAATATATTCTTGGAAAACTTGTTATCTAAAATAAGCAATAATTGATCAGCTTTTTTATTTCATGGGTAGGCGGACGGGATTATGGGCGGCCTGATGGTGAGTATAGACCATATACATTAGCGATGTAAGATATAATTACCATTCCTTACATCGCCAATGCGTTACCAGTCTTGTTATCTAAAATATTATGTACCTTGTGCCTATAATTTCACTGGATCACTCACCCTTCAAACCGGAACGTAAACGCAAGTATTACGTCAGATTATCTCGATGGTAGCAAAGTAGATACAGACATCTACATCTACATAATAGCAATTTTTCAGGAGATCACATTAAGTAAAAAATAGTAACTATTTCGTGATTTATGTGTCAATTAACATGAAATTTTCCATGATGAATTAAAATACCAATTTTATTTATTGTATAACGGGTTTTACCGCTGTGTCGTTGTTTTTCTGAAGTATTGTTGATATATTTTTTTACTTTGTAAAAGACTCAACTTAAAAGAAGACATCTGCCTTCGATATTAATATCCTTTTATCCGTTGCAATCAAAATAGTGCTCATTCTAATTTTTAATTATTTAATAGATTAAGGTAAAAACCTCCAGCATTTTTAAGGATATTTAAAGAAATCTAAGGGACATAAAAACAGTATTCAACATTTTAGACTAAAATTTTGTAGTTGTCTTCATTTAATTCGCATATAACATTTCACATAGCTTCATCTACGTCTCTCAGTTAAACTCATTTAATTTCCTTTACCACGCTCATGTTTTGTTTTAATAATAATGCATATGTAACAATACTGTTTCATTTATTATTTATTCATAATAATTATATATTTCTGTTTATGAACAAAAATCAAATCTATTTTTAAGTAAATTATACTAGACCAACTATCAAAAAAAAAACAAATTTTTATTAATTAATATAAATAAAATATAATGCTAATATAGAAATAAAAAAATGAATATCACTGTTTCTTAAAAGTATAATTAGCCTTGAAATTTACAGAATATCAGGCTATTTTTCAGTTAAGTGTTTTATTGGTCGTAACGAGCTGTGCTCGCGGTTCCAACCGCGTATAACTTAAAGAAATCACTAAAAGCGGACTTATAATATTTCAGTAATTAGTTTTAATTTAGGCGTTAGTTTTAATAAAGGCGTAGAGTTTTTATTCATTAATTTTCTATCAGTATCCTGTATGTACAGTATAAGTTTAATTTTATATGATTAATACATGTAATATGATTGATGAAAAAGAATAACTACTAACTTGCTCGCAGATTTGGTCGGTAGTATAGACATTCGAAACCGATGATAACTTTACTTTAAAATCTAGATATCGATTCAAAAGTTCTTCGAAGATCTTACGGGAATAAAGTTTATTTTTATTTTTAATATATATTGAATTTTAACAAAGGTCCATAATAAATCAATAAAATACTAACATAAATTTATCTAACATAAGCATAAAATACAAACACAAATAGACAAAGGTTTCCTTTTCTTTAACAAGGATTAGCTTACTCAACTTCACTATTGGCTGGTAAGTGTCCTAACTTCTTTCTTTTCCACAGGCAGGTGAATCTTTTTCCTTACCAAGTGCGAGATGAATTATAAACGCGTAAATATATGAAATACTCCGTAGTGCTTCTCAGGTTTGAAAGCGCGACCTTCGGTTATATTTATCTATTCCTTAGTTGCTAGGTCATTGTTTCATTAAAGTCATACTTTCCACAAGTAAAATGAATCGTTTCTTAAATATATTAACTGAACATTATTGAATCATTGAAACAATTAAGATTCCCACTAAACAACATAAATAACTTATATGACAATATTAGAATCTGTGACCCGATCGAACGTTATTCAAAAAACGATCCAACACACACAAACATTCTGTATCAACTTATAATATTACTCAAACCAACGGTATATTTTATTGACATATTTTTCATATTAATTCAAATAAAATATAAGTAAAACTACACATAATAAATATGTTAGCTTAGCCTAATATAATATAATAGTATTTATGATATCAACTTCTTTCTTCATATTTTCTAGTTTTATTTTTAAATACATTAAATATTACTAACCTTGACCTTTCTCTTAATTATAATTTAACTTTAAGGGTTTACAATCACTTGCAACTTGAGCAATGTGTATGCAAATACCACCATTTTAATCTGACAGCTTGATTACACCCAAATTGTCCCCAAATAAAAAAGGCCACGCTGATGATATTGGATAATCCTCAATATTACTCATATTTATATTATTTTATCGATAATCATCAATAATAAATAAAGTTGTCGCATTTTATCACACCTTAAAATACAAGCCATTTTTTAATGAAAGCGTTTTTTATGTTATAATCTTTTGAATTTCTGAATTAGCCGGCGTATCTTTGGCAATGCGGGTAAATAAAGTTTCATACAATATGGGTACTTGGTAGTGCGGCCAACCGAGTCTTAATTTTAAGCCAAATGTTAAACCTACTAAGATATGATTACAACGCTACTAGCGTAAATGTAATAACCGTTTTTGAACTAAAATCATAGAGACATTACGTACTATTAGGGTAATTTAGTATATAATATCCAATAAGGAACAAATATTATGCAAAAGTTTACTTATAAATATTTATTTTATTAATTGTAAGAGATATGTATAACAAAATAATTAGTTTATGAATATTATAAATTAATAATAAATTATTCAATAAATAATTGTATATTTATTTTTATGTGAGGTGTCTTGGTGTTTTGTTTTATTACTAAAGAAAAACAAAAAGGCGTCGATTAGAAAAACACGCGAACAGAGTCAGAATTGTTTCTTGAAATCGGAATAAGAGTTGTCTTTTTTAAATAATTGACTGTATCCAACAGTACAATATATTAAATATGTTTTAAAGGCTTTTTAGAAAAAATATTTGGTTTACAGATACAACGATTGTTTTTTTTTGTATTTGAAAGATATTTTATCGATACACTTTAATTTAGTTTAGATAAGCTGAGTAAATCTACTATAACTAAAACTTTATTAATATACTTCTAAATGTATAGATGTTGTTTAAATTTTTGGTTACAATGAGTCACAGATAAAAAATTTATTTATACCTCGTATTCCAGTTTTTGAGAACAAGGATCCAATCGACTTCTAAGTTAGTCGTTAAGTTTTTTTTTTACATTATCAATAAAACAAGTTTTAATCGCATTCGTATGATTGAAATAATTTTATAAAATAACTGATAAATTGATCAATATTGGGAGTATTGTATTGTTAAATTAATTACTTTAATTTATTAACAGAAATGAAATTTATTAATTAAGAGTAGCGTGTTACGGAGCGGAAAAATGATTCCGTTTAAGTAGCGTATTGTATTAATAACATAAGATTTCCAGATAAAAGCCGTTGCGTTTAATGTAATTGTTGTAATTATAACAGCTACCGATTCTGAATTCAAAAGGTAGCCATTTAGGCCTTATCCCGTAACATTGTTTTTAAAATGTATACCTATTATAATAGCATGAATATCGCGCCGAGCAATTTATCTGGGCACGAACATTCCCAATCAGACTAATACTAATACATCTTGCCACGCTACAAAAATACTTGTCCAAATACAAAGTTACATGAATATTCCTATGCATTTTTTTATAAAAAATAAGATAAAATTACTACTGATATTTTGTTGTTTATTTTATATAAAACCTGTTAAAGAAGCTGTAGTTAGTGGTGAACGTTTCTACACAAATTTTAAAGATCTACAATTTTTCCACTTATAGAGTTTTTAGTATCCGTTAGAATTTTGCGAGCGTTCACCAAATAAGCTCGACTGTATTCCGTCGGTAACAAAATATACAACGTATTGAATATTTATTTATACTAATAATTGTAACTATATCATAATAATATTAGTAATTTTGAGACGATGTGAGAAATCGCGTTGCGGAGAGCTATCTGTAGGAATAGTAAAGTACAAACGAAATTTCTTTTTACTATCAAGTCTGAGGATAAAAATTTAAATTACATTTTTGCTGCAGGTCTGCTGAGAGCTCGGCTCTCCCATGTGAGGAGAAAGCTTAAAGCTTATTTCACCATGCTGCTTAAATGTAGGTTGGTGGATACACAAGTGAGAGATTTTCATTCGGCACATGCAGGTTTCCAAACGATGTTTTATTTCATTGCTGAGCACGACTGGGCAAACAAGATTCAACTCGGAGGTTACCTTCATGAATTGTAATTTAAAGGGAATTTGTATCGAATATTTTTAATAACACTGAAACGGTCCTTGACTTAACTTTTTTTCGTGTTAACTTACAAATTATCAAAAATCTAACTTAACAATACAATACAATATATAGAGCATTAAGATAAACCTGATCGATGGTTATGCGAAAAGTCTCTTTTAGGAATGATAGTGAACAGCAATCCATGCTTTAATTGAACAATGCAAACACGTCGCTAACTCCTATCTTGATATCGTCACACCTGACCCTATTTTATACATAATACTTTTGATGTTAAAAATAAAACAGTGAGGCTGATTATTGGGCGGTATTTATTGCTTAAAAGGCAAAGTATATATCATGTTGTTGTCAGTATGTAGGCAGTAAACCGATCGAGCTCGTCCGGTGGCACGGTCAACGAACCTACAGATTATGAGGAAAAAAAATCGACTTTAAATCCGATCTCGCAATTCCTGTCCCTCCCGTTGTCTTCGAAGAATGGAAAGCAGCACGAATTCTGCATCTTTTTCCAATACCGCTATCTTTATCTCTTGAAACTAAAATAAACATTACAGTGTTACTTAACCAAACAAGGTTATTTTAACGCATTATTTTAGTATTACCAATTAAATCGATGCGATTCGATATAAGAAAAATAAACAAGAAAAGACAAGTTGGCTTATTGCAACTGGCTAAAGACCTTTACTAATTAAAAGAAATATTTAAATGTACTTTGAGAACTCGTGATAATTTAAAAATGTATTTATATTTTTTTATAGTCAATGCTTATTTATAATTTAAAAAAAAAAAACAAAGGAAATTTTACATATACGAGTACATTACTCTTACGCACAAGAATAAAGAAATATATTTTAAAACAATATTATTAAAATTCTTGACTACATTAGTCTGAACAAGTAAGTTTTTTTTTTTAAATATAATGTCCAGTATATTATATTTGAAAATTGTAAGAATAAGTAATGTAACAACCTGTAAATCCCATTAGGTAAGGCACTCCGTCTACTTTTGAGGAGAAGGCTTGGAGCTTTTTCCATCACGCTGCTCCAATGCACGTTGATGACAGAATTTCAGTTAAATTAGATATATGCAGGTTTCCTTAAGATGTTTTCCTTTACCACCGAGCACGAGATGAATTATAAACATAAATTTAGCTCAAGAAAAGACAGTGCTGCTTGCCTACATTTTGAACCCGCGATCATCGATTAAGATCCACGCGTTCTAACAACTGGGCCATCATAACGCTTCGAAATAATGTATTATCATTAATAAGAAGAAATAAAGTTTTATTTCTTCTTATGAGGAAAATAAGGGAAAGAATTTGTGTGAAAAAAAACTATTATGGAAGTTACTTTTCCCCATGACTTGAGTCGAATAGGTTTGTTTTGTTTGTCCTATTATAATGAATATGTGCATTTACTTTGTTGTTTGTTATTTTGCTCATAGATTATATTCCTATTTTATTATTTAGGATTAGCTGAAATACAGTAATTTTGACACTATGTTTGCTATCGCATTATTTTTTATAAATAAATCTTAATTTACAAACAAAAACAAGAGCACATTAATTCTGATGACGAACGAACAAATTCTTATGATTTTTTAGTAAAAGTTAGACGAAAGTTAAAAGTTTTCCAGTTAATATTAATTTTGATTTACCTAGCAATTTCCTGTCATTTGTCTTCTTTTATTTAAATTTACAGCCTGTTATTTTAATGCACTCTACAAAACCAATTCTTCTCACATTAACTAATTACTAGTGGTAGAGTTTTGTGCAAGCTCGTCTGGACAGGTACCACCGACTCATCAGATATTCTACCGCAAAACAGCAGTACTTGGTATTGTTGTGTTCCGGCTTGAAAGACACATGGGATATAACATCTTAGTTCCCAAAGTTGGCGGCCCATTGGCGATGTAAGCGATTGTTAACATTTCTTACAACGCCAAAGTCTATGGACGTTACTGACCACTTACCATCAGATGGCCCATATGTTCGTTACCTATAATATTAAAAAAACAAAAAACATTTTTTTTATATAAACATGGAAATTAAGAAGTCATGTCCTAAACTAACACTTATACCTAAAATTGCATTGACTCAGCCGCCCTTTAAATCGGAACAATATGAATGTTCAACAGTGAAGTAAGTAGTTAAGTTGAGTTATCTACCCAGACGAGTAAAAATTATTCTCAAATTTATTAAAAAAATCAAAAATCTATGGCTATCTCTATCTCTCAAATCTCTATGTAAAATTCTATATGTTTTCCGGTTAGTAGAGGTATATCCATTTCATAAAAAATTGGAAGTAAAATAATCTTTAATAACCCT
Source organism: Nymphalis urticae (assembly GCA_905147175.2). Classification (NCBI taxonomy): domain Eukaryota; kingdom Metazoa; phylum Arthropoda; class Insecta; order Lepidoptera; family Nymphalidae; genus Nymphalis; species Nymphalis urticae. Next base: position 6,622,044 of record LR989987.1, on the reverse strand, counting down.
TCATACAAAACATGTCATATATATTATTGTAATAAACTTCATACAATACATATCCACTTTACTTGGGAAAATGAAGCTAGCACAACATGCGAAATGTTGCTATCCTATGCTTAACCCTCAAAACCACCAACGAAGTTTATGTTTCACATTCAATAAATATATTACGACAGTAAATTATTAATATTTTACGTTTACACGTTTTAGTTGAAATGCTGTGCTGTGGCGTTTCGATTAGCTTTTATACGCAACTAAATCTTATGAATTTATTTCATTTTAAATATACAACGACACTTTAATTATACACCCAAAAATATTACACTACTTCGAAAAGTTATAAATTACTTATTTAAATCATTTAATATAATATTTATAATTTAAAATTATTATAACGTGAAACCCCGTGGTAATAATTTCTACATATCCGGAACGACGTAGGTATTAAACGCTATATTTATATAGTTTACCAAAAGTAATAACATGAATATATATGCGTCGACTCGAGTCGAATTCCCATTCCTTACGAATATAGGTTCAATAGAACTATTTATTATAATCCTGTTATCGACATTATTAAAAACACGACGAATGTTTCATCGAGGTGAATGGCCCCTTAAATATGTTATTTAATTGTAACAACAATATTTTTTGATATAGTATATTAAGAAAATTTAGAATTTTAAGTTTTGAGAAATAAATATCATAAATATCGCTTTCGAGGTTTATTGGGACACAAAAGATATATGTAATGTTTTTTTTGTATGTGATGTTCACAAAAGTATACTCTGTCATATTGCAATATGGTTGTTTTTATTTAAATTAAAAGAGAGATGACAAGAATTAAAAAACCCAAATAATGTTGTCGTACAACGTCATTCCACATACATCATAATTGTATCAAATAACCAAAGAAGAATAACCAAATACATTTGCAACAAATTGTCAAATTTAACAAAATTAGACACATAGATTGCGCCAATTTTTTGGTATTGTAAATCTTCCATTGATCAAATTGGTCTCTCAGAAATCGTGTTAATCAGGTAAATTCAAAATCAATGAATTTTTAATATTCTCTGACGAAAAATCTTAGATACGACGATGATCCCGTTTTACATTACAATTTTGTAATCGACTAAATATTTTTCAACATAACAGTGCTGACTTTGTTATACACTATCATAAAATAAACGCCAAACTGACAGGACTATAAGCTTTTGAGCTTTTTACTCCTAACAGATTAGACAGAGATTATGTATAACAGTCTGCACCTGTTTGGAGCAAGCTGTCTATAATATTATTGTTTTTGCTGCAAAAATGCAATTCGTTTTGGCACTCGATTAATTATCCATTCAATAAAATATTATGGCATTATTAGATACAAAATTCACTTTAATAATGTGTAAACATGTCACTTAGCGAAAAAATCATTAATAAAACATGAGCTTTCAAAATAATTAATAAATTACTAGTGTAAGATCAATATTATGTTAGTATAATTTGTATATTAATACCAAAACAACATAATGTTTAATTCAAACCTTTTTCGATTTTTAAATTAAAAATAAGTAACGGTTTTTATACACATCTTAACATTTAACATTTTTATAAATTCGATAAAATTATTATTTCGCTATTTATAGCCGATTTTAATTTAAGCCTATTAAGGTTTAAGGTTATTATAACCTAAAAGATCAAATAAAATACACTTTAATAAATTATTAACCTACTAAAAACAAACGATTGTTTAAATAAAAAGAAAGTATAAGTCTTTCTAAATAATAACACCAAATTCTATACAAATAGTACACAATAGACCTACTTAAATACCTCAAAGAGATAACTCCATACTAGACATTGCTATTTCAGGTAATATTTAGCAGTGCTGATAAAATTACCTACTGTTTTTTTTTAATAACGCAATCCATTTTTATTCCTCTAAAAAAATTCGCTTTGAGAACATTCCTACAAGCTAGAAAAATATTAGTATATTCGATCAACTTATATTAAAAATATAATACAATATCCACATACATAATTAGCTTTGTAATTAATTAAAATAACATTGGTTAACAAGTTAACTAAGAGCGAATGTAAAAAAAAAAATAACGATTAAAATTTTTCTCGGTGTCTTCGAAGCTTAGAAGTAAAATTATGTTAAAAGGATACTGATATCATCAGACACATACATAGATACAAGTACTTATCACATGTCACCATCACGCACACGTGCTAAGGTTTGGTCGCCAAAATAAACCCACACATGGAAAAACACCTATATGCCAAATACGTTGCGGTATTCGACGTTAACGTAAGAGGTAATATAAGAGGCGCATCTTCGAGTTTGCACAATTTAGTTTTAAAAGCCGTCCGCTGGAGAGCGGGGCATGTTAGCGACTTTTAGCACGATCAGAGCTTAGCCGGCTCTGTAAAGGCTTTACCTTGTGTTGTATAACTGGAGCAAGACAGTGCTGAGGCCCGAACGGCCACATCCCGTGCCATGGCGCCGGGAATCTTATTTTACCTCTTGGTAAGTTTATTACATATTATTTATCTCAATATAAAAAAATAATCAGAAATATTTATTTACTTCTACAGACCTTTTAATGGTTCAGATATATCCCATATTAAATTTGCTACGGTAAATAAATAAAAAATGTTGAAAAATTTAAACATTACAATATATAAATATTTTTTATTTAAATAGTACGCAAATGAAATATTAAATAATACATACAATATGATATATAATATTTATAATTATATGTAAAAACTTATCTTAAAAATACATCATGAATAGTAAATATATTAATTACTGTTGTCTGGTCGATATAATTTACTATCGTATTGAAAACGCGGTAATTTCTATGGTGACCTTGACCTTTTCCCGAGATATAAGCAATGTTTGAGTCATACTTACGGCACTTAGTTAATTCATGTATTTAAGTCATTACTAAGTTATATTATAAATTCAATCTTATGTAAAAAAGCAAAAGGAAGAAAACAAATAAACATCTAAGTTAATTAAGTTTGGTAAGTTTTAATTACTTTATAAAAAGTAACACGAACGAATTAAATTAACCGTGTGATTTATAAACGAAGAAATTATATTTAATTACTTAAATTTTGTTTAAATTCCTGAAAATTATTAAATATGTTGTATTAAAAATGTTAAATTCCTTTCCATTAAATTAATGAAAGAAATAGCGTATTTACATAGTTTTTTTTTGGGTTTTAAGCGTCTTTCAAGTCAACGGATTTTAATATGATGTACAAACTATATGTTATATTTATAAGAAGTATATCAAAATCAAAAATCATAATATATACTATAACTTTTTTTAAAGTAAATTTTTCACTTCGTAAATATACAGTCCGTACTTTAGACATACAGCTACTAACTTTATATACCTCATGAAAATGTTATTCAAAACTTCGCTCTTCACCTGCGATAAATCAAACCGGCCCACAAAACACTTTATATACTTATATAATATAAGACGTATATGTATACAATACATTCGTGACTTCACATATGAATTTAGGGTTTCGTGGCTATATACATTTTCTGCTATATGAGAAATAAAAATAATTTATGATTTAAACCTATCTAAAAGCAAATATACAATTATTATCTAAAGTATATAAAAATACTTATAAGTTAATTATTAAAACATTTATACATAATATTAATAAAAAAATGTATCTGCATTCAAACCTAAATGGATAATGTACATGAACCTCCTTCTTGTACATGTACTATAACATTATTATGCAATACAAATAAACTTTGATACTTTAACCTAAAATGAAATAAATTCTTGAATACGACAACATAACATATACATATCACTTGAAAATAGGTAAGTAAACTGGTAAATAGAACACCTGATGTTACCTGCTCACCACCGAACTAATACAATAAGAAATATTAAGCATCGATGCGCCACCAACATTGGAAACTAAGATATCATGTCCTTTGTGACAGTGATTACACTCGCTTACTCGTCCTTCAAACCGGAACACAATAAAACGAAGTATTGCTGTTTGGCGGTAAAATGTGTGATGTAAACACCCATTTGAATAATACGGGCTTGCTCAAATCCCTACCACCACGAGAACTTCTTTAGCTTACTGTTTCTAAATGTCTGTATGTTATTTTTTTTTGTGTCCTGAGACTTTTATATTACAATTTAATATAATTATAACATTTCATTTTTTGAATGCTTATTACAACTAGATAGATAGTCGAATTTAATATATTTAAAGTATACAAAATATTTAGGGATGAAAAATTTTGTTGATTGTAAATTTGATTTACAAACACCACAAAATTAATGTATTCAGCAATAAGCGCATATTAAAACCTTAGAATCGCTAAACAATTCACTGCGAACATTTAATTACTTGTATAGACAGGTAAGTCTAGCAATGTTACTAGTTATAACGTATAGGGAATTGAATACGGTTTCTATAAGATAATATTTGAAATTTCAAAGAATGCATCCCTAGATTTCCTGTGCTTAATTTGTGCTTATGTATCTTGCGCTCGATGATAACTGAAAACAACATATGTTTTTACACGTATCCAAATAAACTAATAAAGAAAATCCACTTACCACAATGAATGCATGCACAAGGAAAGCATGGTGGCAAAAAACCACAAATCTTCTACTTTAAAGGAGGCATTTGCTCAGCTATTGGACATTTACGGCATCATATTTCAATATGTTAGTATTCGCTCAGTGGTCGAAAGTCATAAAGATAATCATTATTAAAAAATAGAGGAAAAACTTATATTCATTCGCGTGTTTCGATAATTTCTTGTTCTATTATAATTTTCATTTTTTTATTGATAACTACACTGTCAATTTTTTGTCAAACAAGAAAATATCTATCGACAGACTGAGATAAAAAGTACTGAACTGTTTACAACAGCCGTAAAATATGTACTTTTCCTAATAATGCTTTCCGTATTTCTTAATAACAATAAATTAAATATTACGACAACAAAAGTTCCTTCTAACCATTTAACTACGACTAGATTTCCTTGGACTTGGTTATTAATTATAAATTCAAAACATTATGTCATATTAAAAAAATATATCTAAATTATGCAATAATTTGAATTTATTTGTTTGTTAAAAAGGTTATAAGTTCGTAGTGGTATCAGATAAGATTAAGAATAAGAATAAAAAACCAAAACGTATTTTATCTGTTCTGACATTTTTCCTATAATATAAAAACTTTTTTAAAAACAAAGCCTACGTTGTATGGGCTGATTGTTTTATAATAAAACTGATAGTTAATATCATAATACTTATAGTTTAATTTTAATTAATTTTGAGTTTTTAAGGTTCCGTACCTCTAAAGGAAATACGGACCCTTATAAAATCACTTAGTTGTCTGTCAGTCTGTTTGTCTGTCTGCCCATCGAGACCCTTTTACTCAGGAACGTGTAGAAGTATAAAGTTGAAATTAATACCAAATACTGAGGTCTGCGATCCCTAGAGCTGTGAAAAATCAAACCTCTAAGTCTACGAAAGAAAGAAATGGCCGTTTATGTCGCATTTCATTTCAAAGGGAAAAAACCCAATAACCGTAAATTTTTGTTTAGAAAGATATTTTAAAAAAATTAAAGAAATTATTTTTTACGAACAAATTAAAGGAAAACGTATGAAAAGTCTAAATCTTAAAATAACCTGGTAAATTTTTCAGTATTGTGTGGTGATACGGAACCCTTGCACTCGCTCTTGCTCGCTTTTTTTTTGTTTATTTTGCACCGTTATAATACGTTACATTCGATAAGAAATCCAGAAATGGCAATATTGTAACCCACTCGTTGTAGGTAGGTAGGTAGACATGTATATATATTGTATGCTTATACATTTTGTAAATTTTGATCCATTGATTCGATCATCATCGCAAACAAAATTTAAATATAAATAGGTTTAAATGAATTAATGACGAATATTTAAATAAATTTTGTTAAAGCGAAGCGAAGTATGCTAACTAAAATGATAATACACATTAAAATATATCAATTTTTTTTAATTATTTATGAACTAATATAAAAAAGTCTCTGTTAAATCTTTTTTTTACATAGCTTAGTACTTGCAAAATATCAGTCATTCCCAGACTTGGGAATTAAATTAAGAAGTTTAATTTTAAAGATTAAATCCGGTTTTAAAGACATTAAGTAATCAGCTCAATCTACAAAAACCGAACCCGTTCTGTCTCAATCCTGTAACTTGTTACTTAGCGGATGTACGAGTAACTATAAGTATATGTATGTATATTATTATAAAAGTAATAATAAATAACCATATTCAATGTATTTGTAATTACTAGATGTTCGGTCTGACTGCGTAACTAGTAAAATTCATACAAAGTTAAATGTTAAAGTTTGAATTTCCAACGATCCTTTTTTGGCGGATAAAACTATATTTGGATTAAAACTATATTAATTTCAGCTTTCTAGACTCAATAGTTTAGGTTTTGCATTGATAGTCAGTCGGAACAAACGTTTTTATAAGTATAGATGACTTTTTAAATGAAATTCGAAGTATTATTTAAATTATGTATTATTAAAATAATTAATATTGTTGTGTATGTATAATTCAACATATAATACATTTCATTGTAATGTATTTAATTATTATTTAATAGCTCATATAAATATTCAAAATAAATTCTAAAAATGATGCGTAACAACAAGCATATTTTAACAAACTTGACTGACTCGTAATACATTTATTAATAATGAATCAAATGAATGAACGACTATTGCTATCGTAATAATTTTCCTATTAAATTTTAATTCATACGTGAAATACGAAAACATCGTAATTACCAAATCGTTAAACAAAAACGAATCTACAGTTTACAGATTATGACAATGATAAATTTTAATAAGTTGAAAATTCAATAGTGCATTGTGCAACATAAAATTTCTCTTATTATGCCTCTTATTAATATTGCAACCTGTTATGACCATCGGTGATGCAAGGATGACGAACATAACAGGACATTGACATCGTCTGGTGTCTTTCAATGGACTGATGAACGAGTCTTTGGACTGGCTTATTGTACTGTCAATCATTCCGTCAAATAGGTAGATACGGTGGGCGGAACAAAACCAAAATTTGGCATAACTGATCTTGACAATGGACTATCTTAATAAAACATCGTAATTAAGATTCCGTTATGGGTTTTACGTCTTTACGCAGCGAGATATTACCGATAACGAACTTTAGAAGTAGTACAATATGAGCAGTATGCGGTAGACGCGTATCCGTGGGTAGATACTTAGTATATTTTAATTCAAATAATGTTACACGGTATGGTTGCCTCGAATTATACGTTTGTATTTAAAATATAATTAGTTTTTGTGTTGTATAAACAAAACAGAAGTCAAACGCATGTTAATGTTAAATTGTAATATTCAAGATAGTAAAATCCAAATAACAAAATCTCAACTTGAGTGTCCAAATTTGAAGAGAAATAATGAACTCCGGTTTCTCACTACAACAAGAGATAAGGGCTAAATTCATCTTTGGAAACTAGTCATTTGCATTTTGATATCACGAATGTAGCCCGATTACCTAACCGAATTTCGAATGAATAACTCATAAACTATTTAAATTTTTTTCCTACATTGGTAAACTGCATCGATATCTTGCAATCGATTCAACTTAATGTATTCGGATGTTCTTTTGTAATTTATACTCAGAACACTAACGATACATTAAAAAAAATCTTGTTATTTAATTTGTTTATTATTAAATTATTTACGAGAAAACCAAAATATTCAGCAAATTTTAAGTGTATGAATCACGTTTATTTTAGTTCAGAAATACATGCCTCCTATACGTAAAAGCGAATTGATCCGGTTCAGCGTATAAAATATGAATGAGACATGTGTTAACGGCTCACCTGTATGAGATTAGAATAGTTTAAAGGTTGAGGATAGGACCGGCTCACCTCTGACAGGCGACGCGGCTGTTCGAGTCATGACGTAAGATTTAAAGATGCGAACCGATGCGGCCTTTTGAATCATTATAATTATAAATCAATATTTTTTTACTTAAATTTAAAACCACAATATATTTCATGATGGTTATGTTTCTATTAATATTAAGTCACGTACTATTAACATAAGCTTACCTAAAAATTTAAACAGGGCGCTAGTATATACTAATTAAAATTTGTAATAAGGAGGTATTGAAAATACATTCAGTATTCTCTAAGCATTATTTTTTATTTGCATATAGAAAATATACTTTGAGTAATAATAATTAGCTCGCAAGATTTAATATCTATTCAAAATCTTTTTAGAAATACTAAATTATTATATTAGTAAGGTGGTACACACAATGAAAACTCATTTTAGTTATATAATAATTTTCCATTATATCGTATTTAAATAAAAGTGTCATACATTTTCAAAGGCGGGTGATGCTTTATTTTATTCAATGCCCCTTAATACTACTAGGTGTAGAGTTATTGAAAATAAAATATGGTAATTTTTATAAATTTTTACCGAGGATTCTGTAGCCTGAAATATGATTTTTGTAGTATTTAAGTTATTTATAGCCATTCCCTTTATGCACCTTTGTTTGCGATTTATTTGTATTTGCAACGGAAAATACGTATCAATAAATTCTGTTAAGCATTGTTACAATACAGAAATTCTTTTATATATACATGCATCAAAAAGGGTTTGAATTTACATATTATATATATTAATCAAAAATAATATTATAGCGATTCAATTATGAAAAGAAACCTTTAAAAGTTAAACTATTCAAGCGATTACCGAAAGCAAATTTATAAGCAATATTAGACCCAATAACAGAGGAGTCAAGGTTAATACAATAAACTTCCTCATTATAAGATTTCTTCCGTCGACTTATTCGACATGAATCGGCTCAAATAAGATGTATATTTTAACACTATCGTGATTCCAGCTTAAGCAATTTGTCTAATTCTCACGACGTTCTTAGCTCGTTCAATGACCGTTATGAAATACCGATTGTTCATCTAAAAAACAAGAGATTTTAGACGTGATGAACCAAATTATAATTGTGAATGTTAAAAGCAAATAACAAATGGTAATTAAAATTTAAATAACCGTCTCACTATATTTCCTTAATTAATAATAATTTGGTGTCTTTTTATAATTAAAAAAAAGACTAGTCTTAAATATCGTACAAAAGCCTAACACAAGTTTCATTGTATTGTATGTATTTCTATATGCACAAAAGCACGCGGCATCGTGGAATGATGACTATAATGTGCCTAATTGCGTAATACATAGGACCTTTACTGCATCGAAACCACAAGCCAAGTGGTGTCTAAAATAGCCAAGTCAACCTCGACTCATGGATGTCTCAATATTGCTGCTTATTTCATTACCAATACACTGTAAATATAATATGAATTGTGCAGATATTTGATATGCTAACAACATTGACTACAGTTTGTTTACAATTACAAAAGTGGCATTAGAAGGCATTATCATTAACTAACTACAGGCGTCGACTTCGGGCATAGGCGTAGCTAAGGCACGACGTAGGAAGGCTTTGTCTAGAAAAGTTATTACCGCTCCCAGAAAACCTGGTCGCTCTCTAATTTCATGTGAAAAAAAATAATTAAACAAAAATAAATCTGAGCTCACAATCAACTATGACCCTAGCGCCCAAGATTCAAAAATTTGCTAGTTATGCAGATGCGCGATACAACTAAATACAACGTTATATTAAGGTAGATAAGTTATGATTTTAAAGATTTCGTGAAGTCATACATAATGCATAATTCCTCTTATTACCCACATAAAAATTGCGAAATGAATGAATGTTTTTTTAAACAATACATAATTAAACTTATCAGATATCATAATTAATATAAGAAAGCCTCGTCAATTTGATCTAAAATAAAATCATAACTTGAAAATATTATTGAGAAATTAATTTGTAAGTTCAATTACAATACAAATTAAACGATGTTTACTTTCACGAGTGCAGTTCCGATGTTGAAAAATTTATAGACAGCCGGATGCAGGCGACCTTCACTGGTTTTAGCAGACACTTACGTCTAAATTGCCGTCCAAACATAGGAGAGTGTATGACATAAGTCTCTGGCGTCACCTACCGCACCTTGACACAACAATAATTCCTCATATTGATGTATTTCATTCCACAAAATTACGGAATAATTGACACGATTTCTTTTTTCATTGTTAAGAAACTTGCTTTTTATATATTTGCATTAATTTTCCAACACAACATATTTTTCAAGTTTTTAAAGCTACACTAATCATTTTATTATGCCATGTTTTAACACCTTTTTTAACAAAAAAAACTTGAGAGCACGTTAAAGATTTGATCACATAACATAACATTCTTTGTCTTCATAAAATTCAACGTATTTGTTTTAACAAGATATTTAAAATGAAGATTGTGTCAAAACGATATAAGTTTTAAAAACATTTAAAAGTTATGTTGTAACTTTCAAATAAGTAGTCAAACATCGTGTTTATTTAACAACAGCGAATACAATAACGGATGACGAAAGATGATGATAATTAATGGAAGGTCTAATCGATAATATTTTAGGAACGAGCTTCTAACACGAGAATGTTTATAAAGGCCTTGATTCCGACTACCGTTTAAAAACCACGGTTTATATTACCCTATATAAAAAAGACGGAAGATATATTAAAATTTTATTTTTATTATAATAAAAACTATTAAATCATGAATCAATGAACTATTCATTTATTGTCTATACTACAACTATAATATAAACAACGTTCGCTCTTATCGAACTATTTATTAAAGCTTCATATAAACATTGCACAAATGTGGGTTAGGGGACAGGTTGCGCATCTAGCAAGCATTAAGATACTGAATAAACGTTAAATGGCAATGAACAAGGGCATTCAAGTCACATTAGATCTTTAATAGAATACGAGTAGAGATACGACAACATGCCGGCTATGTTTATTGCAGTAATATTGCATTATGATGTTATTATTCAACCGGATCTCATAATATATACATATCTATGTAACTAGTAAGCCACTGTAACTGTTCAGAAATGATGTTCACCAAACCGTAAATTTATTTTACGAGCTAGGAAAACTTTAAAACTATTTATGTTTTGTGATGTAATCCGAAAAGCTGTGAATTACGAGGGCTTCACCTGACTCATATGGAATTTTTTGAGGTACGTGTCTTCTCACTACCACAATGCAATAAAAGTAACTCCTCGTGACTGTTTTTTCCGGGCAACCCTTATCGTCTCAGAAAAAAAGTTTTTGAGCTTTTACAGCTTCAACGCAGCTTCAATGCTAGTAGGAGGATACACTTAAACAAATTCCGTATGATATTTTACTTCACCGCCGATCATAATGTTGATTATAAACAGAAAAAAAAAAAACAGATGAAAACTTAATGATCCTAACTCACTGAGCAAGCTTAACATTCGTAATTATTTAAATTATAGTTCATTTAGCTTAAACAGTTAAGCGTACTATGAAAGGCCTAACTTTTAAAGTTAAAGTAGTAAAGATTTTAAAATGCCAAAAATAATGTAAAAAATATATCACAAAGCGTATCATTGCCCATTCAAAAGTAAAAATCATGAGAGCATCTTTGTATGCACAAAACACAAATCTTTATCTCTCTTGTGTTGCTTTAGTACTATGTATATTATTCTGTGCCAAATCCTTCATACAAAATGTCATTGAAAAAAAAATCTTGACGTTTCTGTGTCATAGATATTGTGACAAATTTCAATGTTTGGTAGCGATTTTTTTTTCAAATGCTTACACGTCCGTTTTGAGGATCAAAACTATTTTTCTTGATTCTTGTCTCGTACGTGATCCTGAAACATAAGACGGTATGTTGATTGTTGTGACTAGTGAGGTTACGGTCACGAACACCATGGACATTGCTAAAATATAAACCGCGCGTGCGATGAATTTAAAAACTATCCTTTACATGGCGAAGATACTTGGTTCGCGATTGACCTGACCGAAATCCCCTTAAGTAATCCGTTCCAACAAATTTATAAAACTAAAATGGGTCTTGTAATCTGTAATATGTAAATCGTTTACATTTTTAAATTATATATGAAACGTTTTGTAAGTACAGTTTATAGTTTATAGAGTATAGTTTACTATTATTGAAATCAATGTCCTATATTCATTTAATATTAAATTCAACGTTGTATTGGAGAATCTGTTTTTGTACACTTACATATTTTAAGTCTATCTCTACACATATCTTATATAAAGAAAAACGATTTATGTATGCCGTATTATAATTGTTATTATTACATACAATGAATATTAATTAACTACAATGCTATGATTTCATGATTTAAAATATAAAAATATAGTATAACATTACACACGTGTACCTACAAGGAGCCGAGGTGGTCCAGTGAATATTAACCAAAGACTGCTTGTTAAAACCCAGACAAGCACTGCTGTACTTTCAAGTGCTTAATTGGTGTTTATAAATTCATCTTGAGCTCGGCCCTGAAGAAAACTACCATGAGGAAAGGAGCATGTTCCAGATTTAAATGTACTATATGTTTATTACACCAACCCGAATTGGAACCGCGTGGTGGTATAAACTCCATATACCTTCCCAAACGTAAGATGAAGCCTTAGCCCAGTCGTGGGATATTTACAGGGTGCTACTAACGTGTAGATTAAACATATTCTCTTATGCAGATGTGTATCAGAAACCTAGTAACTTTTGCACTGCTTACATAAACTTGTGATATTTCTAAATATTTTATGTCTACATGCTTAATATGTTGATATAATACAACAAAATTGAGAAGGACATTGTTGGAATATCGTTTCAGGCATAGTTAATTTTATCAATCAAAACAAGTTTAAATTATTCATGATAAAAATTCGAATGAAATATTTAAAGTGGTAATTCCATCCTGATTATTTCAAAGTTAAATTAAATAAATTAGGCACGCGCAACACCGGGAAACTTTTTGAAAGTAAGTAAGTATGTTTGTTAAGTTGTAAATTTACCGCCTACATGCACGTAATTACGAAATTTACGCGAAATATGAAACGAGGGAACTTAACCACGAAATCAACATAAGAAGCAAAATTATATTCCTAAATCCTTACAACGACAATATTTATCGACTTGTTGAGACTAACTTATGTCTTTCATGTTTCGAAAAATGTCGTAGTTGTAGTATTTTAGGAAAAGTAAGATTTTATAAACTGAATCCTGAATTTTTAACTTATCACAATTTAATCAAATGCATCGACAAATTATTACAAGACTGTGTATATGTTATACTACAATATTTAAAGTATATTATATTTAAAAAAAAGTATAAATGCCAAAATATGTTCAGGATTACGAAGATTAAAATGAAAATTATTTAATGAATATACATTTTGTTTACCGTCACATATGATACAAGCTCACATTTGATATTTACTGTTTGACTGAACGAACTCCTTGACAGTTTTGTAATTGATTGCTATTAGATAAATAAAGGTTAGGCTTTTGTTCAAAATGCCAAATAAGCACTTGTATTTTTATTTAAATTATAGGTACAGATAAAAACATTCGTATCATCAAATAATAAATATTATTAAAACTAGTGTTTTAATGTGTACATAATACGTGAATATTAACCAAAATCGCGAGTTCGTATCTGGGAAAGTTCTACTGATTCTGTAACTCGCGATCGACGATGAAGGAAAATATTTTGTTTTCATGTGACGGACGAAATTTCGCCCCTTGTGTACAATACGGCTTAAAAACATAGTTATAATATAAGCAGCAAAACTTCTTAAGACGAAAGAGGCAGCGCCACATTTACAGATTGTTACTAAGCAATTACATAACACGTAAGTGACACAATATTTGATAAAATATTCGCCTTAAAATACCTAGATGTTTCTTTTTATGAAAATAGAAGTTGACGACGACACAAGGTAATATCGTAACATAAGTAGAACTAATAAAGTTTAATGTAACTTGATATGGTGTCCGCCATTTGCCATAGAATAAAACCATGTAGCAATTAATCGTTAGACTACTTTGTTTCATTTGAAACGAATGTAATGGGAATATACATTATCACGTACGTTTTAGTTGGCTATTGTACAAATACAGTTGTTCTATAAGAACTGACTTCATTACTCACCCGTGAAATGTTGACAACCAACTTATGTTGATATACTATTTTGATACGTGTATTCTTAAAATGTTATAATAATTATGGCTAATGTCGCATATCACTCTCTGACATTTCACGATCGTGAAACTGTGCTGTGGTGACTTTCGAGTATGCTTTTACAAAGTACAGTATACTCACACAGTAAGACTGATACAGGACAATATTTAATATAAAAAATACGTGCTACTGCCATTGATACTAAGTTTAAAATATGAATAAAATAAATGTAAATGAACATTTCAATTGTCATATATATGTATGTATATATATAATGTATGTAATAGGTTTTAAAACGCATATAATACTACAAACTTGTCACTGTGTATAAATACCAGAACATTGTTACAAACACGCACAACTTGCGTTAATATGCAATTTGTATGTTAGAAATAGTGTCAAAGTAATATATTTAACAACACGAGACTCACTTTTACTGCATCTCTATCAATGGAAGTGTTCCTAAGTCTATTAGGAAAATATGCATGATTTCATTCGTGTATATTTACTTATTACTACATATAATATGATTAATAGAAAACAATTAACCTATGAGTTTATCAGCTCTTCTCGGTAAAATGTTCATACCTAACCTTTACATTGAATCAATTTTATATCAAAACTATCTTGTTAAATGACGATTTAAAAGCAGTTATAAGAATCTACTTGAATAAAATACACTATTCAATAAATACATTGAAAACCATTTTTTAAAAATAATTTACACTAAATGATAACGCCATTATTCGCATACTTACTATGGAATTTAATAGCATGGGAATAAAAACCGTTTCTCCTATAAGGATTTAGCACAGTATACCCCAAACTTATATTAAGCTATTTGTATTCATCAATTGTTTCCATTTAACAATCATATATGTATGCGAACCACTATGTTCAATCCCCGCATTGTCTCATGAGAGATAAGTTAGTCGTTACATAGGAATTAGAATCATAATAATATTTAAGCCCATCGATACTTATTCTGTAGTTATTCAATGTTTCTTATTTCGAAACGTTTCAACATAATCTGTGACATTTAAAATATAATGTAATATTTATTGATGTAAAATAAGCTTTTATTTTTGTTATGACATATCATATATGAATGTCTATTCAATATTTTGGCAACAAACTTACATAATTTTTTTACACATCTATTAAAATGTTTATAAAAAAGAGCTATTGCTTTATTAAAATAATAGATTTTTTTATATATATTTTTTGGTAGGCAAAATTTATTTTAAAAATACACTTTTTTTAACTTACTAACTTTAACTAATGACTTTGCTTATTTAAAGTTATATTTCTGGTCTGATTTCATTGGTTTTGTATTAAAAAAACGGCCATAAATCCTGTGTTCAAGTTGTCAATATAAATTGATATCCAAAAGGGATCAGTGATACAAGCTTAAAAACGAGACCGAAAATTACTTTCGCTTTCATTATATTAATATTAATGGAACGATAAAATATATCAATTTTAGTAGAAATATTTTCTGTTCTAATGTTAACTGTTAAAAGCCGGTAAATGTCAAACTGTTGGGCTAAGGCCTCCTATAAATTTTTGAAGAGTAAGTTTGAAGTTTATTCCACAACGTAATTCCAATGGGAGTTGATTGTTTTGATTACACTTAATATGTATGTAACCTTTTATTTTCCAGGCTTCACTGGTCATCACCAAGGCCAGCGAAGATGCAGCCGCAACAAGAGCATTAATTCAAGCAGACGCTCAACAAGCTCGAGAGTATGGCAATTATGGAAATGACCCAAAAGAAATCGTAGTAGACATCGAAGATGAAGAGAAAAAACAATATTATGAAACTAACTATGATACCAGTTAGTATGAGTTTGTTTGCATTCATGTCAAATTATGAAAACAATTACACTAGTCAGTCAATTTGCATTTTGAATACATCAGGGGCTTAATGTTTTTTAATAACCCACGTGATTATAAGCGATATAGTAACCTTTCTAAAATAACTTAATCTATGTAAAGGCTAAAAATATTTGTCACAAATTATTATTTTAGAGATATAAAATCGCCATGATTATTAATTAACTTTCATACTAATCGTTACAGATGCTTATGGATTTGGTTACGACGTGGGTCCTAACGGTCAGTTCCATCATGAGAACCGGGGGCCAGATGGTGTCACATACGGTTGTTACGGATATGTCGACCCCGACGGAGTTTTACGCGCCACGCACTACGTCGCTGACAGCCACGGCTATCGAGTTATCGAACCCGAAAAACCAGTCGAAGTTTTCCCAGATGAAAATCACGAATACGACGAAAAGTAAGAAATTAAACACGAATTAAATGATTAAGTATTTGAATGATAATTATTATTGAGATTATTAAATATAAAACTTATATTTAAACATAAAACATTGATTTAACTATCGATGAAAAAAAGATAGCATTGTTTAGTCCAATCACCTTTAACATTTAAAGGTAAAGCCGCTAATGATTTAAGGCTAAATAGTAAGTATACAAATACTATCGTATCAATATCACTAACTCGTTTCTTTTACCAAACAGATAAAACACAAAATAAAACAATGTGGTTTTATTTTAATTGCATATTTTTTTCTCCTATTTCCAGTTCTATGGAACCGAACAAAATACCTGGACAGGTTGTACCTTGGAATAAGTTATATCTACCTAGTGGATGTGGCAGAACACCTGGTGGCATCCCTCCGAAGCCTCTTCCGAAACCGAAACCAAAACCGAAACCACCTAGTCCGGCACCAGATAGCGCTAGTCAAACCAGTAACCCGAAACCCGACGTAGTTTACCCCGGTTCGTAATTATATTTATTTTTTCTTTGACATATACTCTCATTATATATTTGAAAAAAATATTTAGATGAGCTTATACAAATTAAATCTTTTAAATTTTTAACATATTTTAACTTACTGTCTCAGGTCAAGGTGGCTATTACCCTGCTACTCCGGGCACACCAGGAAGACCTGGTACTCCAGGTCCACCAGGTACACCAGGTAGGCCAGGCGGACCAGGTGGTCAAGGTGGATACTACCCAGGCTCTGGTACGTAAATTAAAAATAAACATAACTTTTATAAAAATAACCTTTTTTTACATCAAACAAATCATTAGGCTTACACTAGATGCTAAAAGTGTGTTAGTAATAATAATAATAGCATACTAAGCCAGAAATGCTATTCTGTAAGAAACAAAAACTCAATTTCCGACCCAATCATAAGTTGTTATAATTATTGAAATCAATCTCATGTCGCTTTATGACATTTCGACGTTACGAGTTTTTCTTGCAAAAAAGAGCCACTGTATATACTGAACAACAGTTGCTATAAAATATTGTAATAGCAACTTTCGCAAGAAAAATTGTGTTATTGTTATAATTAATGAATAGGGAAATTTAAATTATAGGTAATGGACCCTACGGCCCTAATGGACCCAACGGACCTAACGGACCCTACGGTCCTAATGGTCCCAATGGACCGAATGGACCCAACGGACCAAATGGTCCTAATGGACCCTACGCTCCTAATGGCCCCAATGGACCGAATGGACCTAACGGACCAAATGGTCCTAATGGACCCTACGGTCCTAATGGCCCCAATGGACCAAATGGTCCGAATGGACCTGGTGGAGCAGGTAAAATATTTTTAATACAACCTCTTAACAATTATGATGTGACGCTTTAATTTGATATTAAAAAAATTGGAAATTGCGTCATATTGACGACTAGCATGACACATTTTATAAATCTGTCGTGACACTAAAAATATTATGTAAGTGCATTTTTTATATCTAATAAATTGTGCATTTATACTTAAAATAGATTTCGTTCATAATATCAAATAAATATTATTACACAGCACAATAAGTTTATTTTATCGACCTTTTATAATCGAAGAATAATAATTAAATAAATATTACTCTATAAATATTTACAAATAATCTTAAGTAAAAACTAATTTGATGGTGGTATTTTTGGTATAGGACATGGTGGCCCAGGAGGTCACGGTGGTCCCGGCGGTCCAGGAGGCCCTGGCTCTCATGGCCCTGGCGGTGGATACTTCCCTGATTCAGGTATGTGATTTCTTTTTCTGAAGTATATAATCTTATTGCTGCTACATACTTTGTGTTTCAATTATAAAATTTCTTTCTCCGATAAGACGTTAGCATTAGAGTTAAACATTAACAATAATTTTAAGAATGAAATCTTTAAACAGCTGGACCTGGAGGACCAACTGGACCTAACGGCCCTAGCGGACCCAGTGGACCTGGTGGACAAGGTAGAGATACTTTTTTTAAATAAATGCTTGTTTAGGTTAAATACAAAAAATATAGATGTACATAATCAATACCGTTATAAACACCAATATTTTTTATCGGTTAGAATATAAACAATGCAAAAGATAAAATAGTGCTTGTTGCTCTACCGAATTTTTCTTTAAAGAAAATTTACCGATGAATTTTATTCTAAGATTTTTATACTCTGCTGCTGGACATTTTGAAATTTTATTTGATCCTAAGATTTTCCACAAAAACATTTACATTCATAAAAAAATCATTGGGAAACACAAGTATAATGTAATAAATAATATATCACCGCAAAATAAAAAATTAAACGAAATTTAATTCTAAAATATATTATGTAAATAATGTGTGCTCTTGAAGTAACATAATATACGTTAAATGCTTGAAAAGCTATCATAATAAGTCCTATTTCAAAAAGAATGCCTTGTTGTAGAACAAGGCGGCTATTACCCTGGTGCACCTGGCAGTCCAGGTAGCCCAGGACTTCCAGGTGTCCCTGGAGGGCCAGGAGGTCCCGGAGGTCCTGGTGGCCCCGGTGGACCCGGCGCTCACGGTCCCGGAAGCGGAAACTACCCTGGTCAAGGTACCATTAAATATAGGATACCATTTAATATTTAATATATATTTTTGAATGAGTAGTTAATTATAACAAATTACGCTTTGATTTTGAATGATTCCTCTCTAAGCAACAGTATCACTTTTATTAGCTTTACTTAAATATATATATACATAAAAAATAAGCAATGATGTGTAACTGTGAATGGACATTTGCACTGCAGCGCTTAACCCTCCTCTCCTTTTTTTGAGGAGAAGGTTTGGATATTATTCCACCTCGCCACTCCAATGGAATATGACCAGTGGAATAAACATGTGGCCGAATTTGAGCAATGTTTTCCTTTCATTTCAACAATGTTTTCCTTCACTGTCAAGCACGAGATGAACTATAAACATAAATTAAGCACATGAAATTCAGTGGCTGGTTTGAACCCACGATCAACGAGCATCAAAAGTCGGGATGGCCTAGTGGTTAGGACGCGTGACTAATAAACTAAATTTTAAACAGCTGGACCTGGAGGACCTCAAGGGCCTAACGGACCTAGCAGCCCCAATAGACCTATTGGAACAGATGGATCAGGTAAATACTTTTGTTACTCATTGAACAGTTTTGTGTGATCTATATGAACAAATTGTTAAAATTTAAAATGAACTTACTTCATTTTATAGCCTATCTTATATGTTTTTAATAGGGCATGGTGGTTACTATCCTGGAACACCCGGAATGCCAGGCATTCCTGGATCTCCAGGTGGCCCGGGAGGACCTGGTGGTCCCGGTGGACCTGGAGGCCCCGGTTCTCATGGCCCTGGTGGCGGATACATCCCTGGTACAGGTACACAGAATATTTTTATGTTTTATATTCAATATTTAACAAAAAAATTAATTGAAATTTTTAATTCTAACAGCTGGACCTGGTGGACCCAATGGACCTACCGGCTCCAACGGACCACATGGACCTGGTGGACCAGGTAAGATAATATTAAAAACAAAAAATAGCAATGGCTATGTACAAGGAATTGTTTATGTTCTTTTTTCCCCTCCAATTAGACGTAAAGGTTATATTAGTGTTTTTTTAGGGTTCACAATAGCGCAAGGGGAACATGATCAAACCTGCACGTGGCTTGGTGGCCCTTAAACCATTGAACGATAGACTTTTTTAAGTTATTGTTTGTTGTTTATTATTTATTTACTAATTAAAAGATTTTATATGAAAATAAAAAAAAACATTTTAAATATTTGTTCGCGTGAAATATTTTAATAAGATTTAAAAAAAAACCTTAAATTATGGTATTTTTCATTATTAGGACACGGCGGTTACTACCCGGGCACACCTGGCACGCCAGGCATTCCTGGATATCCAGGTGGCCCCGGAGGACCTGGTGGTCCCGGAGGACCTGGTGGTCCCGGTGGACCTGGCAGTCCTGGTGGTCCCGGTGGACCTGGCAGTCCTGGTGGTCCAGGTACTCATGCTCCTGGTGGTGGCTACTATCCCGGCCAAGGTATATACTTTGATATATTAAAATTTAAATAAACATCAAATCAAAATATTTTTATTCAAATAGACATTTACAAGTACTTCAACGAATCATCAAGTGCTACCACCGGTTCGGAATATAGATTCTTCCGAGAAAAATCAGCAAGAAACTCAGTAGTTACTCTTTTTTTAAATAAAAATACATTTTTTTATAAATTACTTAGTTCCTACTCGAGATCCAGCAATCATTCATTGCATGCATTTTTTGAAACCTGCTTAGTATCAACTCAAGTATAGATTACAGAACTTTTTTAAAAAAGCGTATACCTAGCAAAACAATAACATTTTTGTTTACGTTATGTACTAGGTTACGTTACGTTACTATCTTAATAAACGTACGTTTAAAGGAGGACCCAATGGAGCGAACGGCCCTAAGCGACCAAGTGTCGAAGTCAAGCAATTCTTAAATTCTCTTTATGCTGCGAAAGAACTCTTTCAATTCTTAAATTCTCTTTATGCTGCGAAAGAACTCTTTAAACTCGTGCCAAGTTTACCATCCCATTGAATTATATGAGTGAAAGAAAAATGAGTGCACTTGGTATTTGCACATATACTTACGCAGTTAAACATGTTTTGCTAAGCTATTTCTGCTTGAAAAGACAATATTATCATAAACATCAATTTACAAGCCTATCATTATACAACGTATTTATATTTAACGTACCTTGTTAAAGGACAAGGAGGTTACTACCCTAGTAAACCAGGCAGTCCTGGTTCTCCAGGTGGGCCAGGAGGTCCTGGTGGCCCCGGAGGCCCAGGTGGACCTGGAGGTCATGGTCCCAGTGGCGGAAACTACCCTGATCAAGGTATATAAATATATTTTTTAAATATCTCATGAAACATAATGAAATAATACAAAATAATACATTTAATAAAGTATTCAACGATCATTTTTCCCCTTTTAATAGTAAGTGCTATATGAATATTTTAAAAGAATATAATATCAGTTATGTTAGTTTGCTAGGTAAATTGGTAAAAACCTAAATTTTTCGAGCCGATGGTAATTCATTTTGAAATTATTATTATTTTGCTTATTTTAATTTACTCAGGACAACCTGGACAGCAAGGTCAACCAGGCCAACCAGGCTACCCAGGAGGATCAGGACAACCTACACAACCTGGATACCCGGGACAACCTGGAAAGCCAGGTCAACCAGGATATCCAGGACAACCTGGACAGCCAGGATACCCAGGACAACCTGGACAACCAGGTCAACCAGGAACACCAGGACAGCCAGGCAAACCAGGCCAACCAGGCCAACCAGGCTACCCCGGAGGACCAGGACAGCCAACACAACCAGGACAACCAGGATATCCAGGACAACCTGGACAGCCAGGATACCCAGGAACACCTGGACAGCCAGGTCAACCAGGAACACCAGGACAGCCAGGTACTCCTGGACAACCAGGCAAACCAGGCCAACCAGGCCAACCAGGCTACCCCGGAGGACCAGGACAGCCAACACAACCAGGATATCCAGGACAACCTGGACTGCCAGGACACCCAGGAACACCTGGACAGCCAGGTCAACCAGGAACACCAGGACAGCCAGGACAGCCTGGTACACCTGGACAACCAGGCAAACCAGGCCAACCAGGTTACCCCGGAGGACCAGGACAGCCAACACAACCAGGATACCCAGGACAACCTGGACAGCCAGGATACCCAGGAACACCTGGACAGCCAGGTCAACCAGGAACACCAGGACAGCCAGGTACACCAGGAAAGCCAGGTACACCAGGACAGCCAGGTACTCCTGGTCAACCAGGCCAACCAGGCTACCCCGGAGGACCAGGACAGCCAACACAGCCAGGATACCCAGGATACCCAGGACAACCTGGACAGCCAGGTCAACCAGGAACACCAGGACAGCCAGGGCAACCAGGTACACCAGGACAGCCAGGACAGCCGGGTAGACCTGGACAACCAGGCAAACCAGGCCAACCAGGTTACCCCGGAGGACCAGGACAGCCAACACAACCAGGATACCCAGGACAACCTGGACAGCCAGGATACCCAGGACAACCTGGACAGCCAGGTCAACCAGGATATCCAGGACAACCTGGACAGCCAGGATACCCAGGACAACCTGGACAACCAGGTCAACCAGGAACACCAGGACAGCCAGGCAAACCAGGCCAACCAGGCCAACCAGGCTACCCCGGAGGACCAGGACAGCCAACACAACCAGGATATCCAGGACAACCTGGACAGCCAGGATACCCAGGAACACCTGGACAGCCAGGTCAACCAGGAACACCAGGACAGCCAGGTACTCCTGGACAACCAGGCAAACCAGGCCAACCAGGCCAACCAGGCTACCCCGGAGGACCAGGACAGCCAACACAACCAGGATATCCAGGACAACCTGGACTGCCAGGACACCCAGGAACACCTGGACAGCCAGGTCAACCAGGAACACCAGGACAGCCAGGTCAACCAGGTACACCAGGACAGCCAGGACAGCCTGGTACACCTGGACAACCAGGCAAACCAGGCCAACCAGGTTACCCCGGAGGACCAGGACAGCCAACACAACCAGGATACCCAGGACAACCTGGACAGCCAGGATACCCAGGAACACCTGGACAGCCAGGTCAACCAGGAACACCAGGACAGCCAGGTACACCAGGAAAGCCAGGTACACCAGGACAGCCAGGTACTCTTGGTCAACCAGGCCAACCAGGCTACCCCGGAGGACCAGGACAGCCAACACAGCCAGGATACCCAGGATACCCAGGACAACCTGGACAGCCAGGTCAACCAGGAACACCAGGACAGCCAGGGCAACCAGGTACACCAGGACAGCCAGGACAGCCGGGTACACCTGGACAACCAGGCAAACCAGGCCAACCAGGTTACCCCGGAGGACCAGGACAGCCAACACAACCAGGATACCCAGGACAACCTGGACAGCCAGGATACCCAGGACAACCTGGACAGCCAGGTACACCAGGACAGCCAGGTACTCCTGGCCAACCAGGCCAACCAGGCTACCCCGGAGGACCAGGACAGCCAACACAGCCAGGATACCCAGGATACCCAGGACAACCTGGACAGCCAGGTCAACCAGGAACACCAGGACAGCCAGGCAAACCAGGCCAACCAGGCCAACCAGGCTACCCCGGAGGACCAGGACAGCCAACACAACCAGGATATCCAGGACAACCTGGACAGCCAGGATACCCAGGACAACCTGGACAGCCAGGTCAACCAGGAACACCAGGACAGCCAGGTACTCCTGGAGAACCAGGCAAACCAGGCCAACCAGGCCAACCAGGCTACCCCGGAGGACCAGGACAGCCAACACAACCAGGATATCCAGGACAACCTGGACTGCCAGGACACCCAGGAACACCTGGACAGCCAGGTCAACCAGGAACACCAGGACAGCCAGGTACACCAGGAAAGCCAGGTACACCAGGACAGCCAGGTACTCCTGGCCAACCAGGCCAACCAGGCTACCCCGGAGGACCAGGACAGCCAACACAGCCAGGATACCCAGGATACCCAGGACAACCTGGACAGCCAGGTCAACCAGGAACACCAGGACAGCCAGGCAAACCAGGCCAACCAGGCCAACCAGGCTACCCCGGAGGACCAGGACAGCCAACACAGCCAGGATACCCAGGATACCCAGGACAACCTGGACAGCCAGGTCAACCAGGAACACCAGGACAGCCAGGGCAACCAGGAACACCAGGACAGCCAGGGCAACCAGGTACACCAGGACAGCCAGGACAGCCGGGTACACCTGGACAACCAGGCAAACCAGGCTACCCCGGAGGACCAGGACAGCCAACACAGCCAGGATACCCAGGATACCCAGGACAACCTGGACAGCCAGGTCAACCAGGAACACCAGGACAGCCAGGCAAACCAGGCCAACCAGGCCAACCAGGCTACCCCGGAGGACCAGGACAGCCAACACAGCCAGGATACCCAGGATACCCAGGACAACCTGGACAGCCAGGTCAACCAGGAACACCAGGACAGCCAGGGCAACCAGGAACACCAGGACAGCCAGGGCAACCAGGTACACCAGGACAGCCAGGACAGCCGGGTACACCTGGACAACCAGGCAAACCAGGCCAACCAGGTTACCCCGGAGGACCAGGACAGCCGACACAACCAGGATACCCAGGACAACCTGGACAGCCAGGATACCCAGGACAACCTGGACAGCCAGGTACACCAGGACAGCCAGGTACTCCTGGCCACCCAGGCCAACCAGGTTACCCCGGAGGACCAGGACAACCTGGACAGCCAGGATACCCAGGACAACCTGGACATCCAGGATATCCAGGACAACCTGGACAGCCAGGTCAACCAGGAACACCAGGACAGCCAGGTCAACCAGGAACACCAGGACAACCTGGTACACCTGGCCAACCAGGCAAACCAGGACAAGCAGGCTACCCAGGAGGACAACCAACACAACCAGGCTACCCAGGAGGACCAGGACAACCTGGACATCCAGGATATCCAGGACAACCTGAACAGCCAGGTCAACCAGGAACGCCAGGACAGCCAGGTCAACCAGGAACACCAGGACAGCCTGGTACCCCTGGACAACCAGGCAAACCAGGCCAACCAGGCTACCCCGGAGGACCCGGACAGCCAACACAGCCAGGATACCCAGGATACCCAGGACAACCTGGACAACCAGGTCAACCAGGAACACCAGGACAGCCAGGTCAACCAGGTACACCAGGACAGCCAGGACAACCTGGTACACCTGGCCAACCAGGCAAACCAGGACAAGCAGGCTACCCAGGAGGACCAGGACAACCAACACAACCAGGATACCCAGGACAACCTGGACAGCCAGGATACCCAGGACAACCTGGACAGCCAGGTACATCAGGACAGCCAGGTACTCCTGGCCAACCAGGCCAACCAGGTTACCCCGGAGGACCAGGACATCCTGGACAGCCAGGATACCCAGGACAACCTGGACAGCCAGGTCAACCAGGAACACCAGGACAGCCAGGTCAACCAGGTACACCAGGACAGCCAGGACAACCTGGTACACCTGGCCAACCAGGCAAACCAGGACAAGCAGGCTACCCAGGAGGACCAGGACAACCAACACAACCAGGATACCCAGGACAACCTGGACAGCCAGGATACCCAGGACAACCTGGACAGCCAGGTACATCAGGACAGCCAGGTACTCCTGGCCAACCAGGCCAACCAGGTTACCCCGGAGGACCAGGACATCCTGGACAGCCAGGATACCCAGGACAACCTGGACAGCCAGGTCAACCAGGAACACCAGGACAGCCAGGTCAACCAGGTACACCAGGACAGCCAGGACAACCTGGTACACCTGGCCAACCAGGAAAACCAGGACAAGCAGGCTACCCAGGAGGACCAGGACAACCAACACAACCAGGATACCCAGGACAACCTGGACAGCCAGGTCAACCAGGAACGCCAGGACAGCCAGGTCAACCAGGTACACCAGGACAGCCAGGTAAACCAGGCCAACCAGGCTACCCAGGCTACCCCGGAGGACCAGGACAGCCAACACAGCCAGGATACCCAGGATACCCAGGACAACCTGGACAGCCAGGTCAACCAGGAACACCAGGACAGCCAGGTCAACCAGGTACACCAGGACAGCCAGGTCAACCAGGTACACCAGGACAGCCAGGTACTTCTGGCCAACCAGGCCAACCAGGCTACCCCGGAGGACCTGGACAGCCAACCCAGCCAGGATACCCAGGACAACCTGGACAGCAAGGATACCCAGGACAACATGGACAGCCAGGTCAACCAGGAACACCAGGACAACCTGGACAGCCAGGTCAACCAGGAACACCAGGGCAGCCAGGTACTCCTGGACAACCAGGCAAACCAGGCCAACCAGGCTATCCAGGAGGACCAGGACAGCCAACACAACCAGGATACCCAGGACAACCTGGTACGCCAGGACAGCCAGGTCAACCAGGGCAACCCACACAACCAGGACCTGATACAAACGGTGCGTATATTTTATTTTATTATAATGATTTATCAAATAATCTGTGTTAAAATATTAGCTTTTTTGTGTTTTTATACGGTTTGACAGTAAAGACAAGTAGAATAAAATACCTCATCATCGTCGTTATAATAATTTTGTAGAAGTAAAATTACAAAAAAGTTTTATCGGGCGCAGTTACTAAAAATATCACGTTTACATAACAAAATTATTGCACTAACGACATAAAAACCATTTTCAAAAATTGACTGCTAAGAGGGTTATATGTAGTGTGGGATGATATTTGTATGTAAGTTCATCTGTTTGCCTGGTGCTGTTTGCGTAAAGATAGGTATATATGGAAATAGGTGTTTAGGACTCTTTTTATAAATAAGTAGTTCCGCCCGCAGCTCTTTTGTTTGTTATTTACTAGTTTAATAGTTTTTTTTATGATTGTTTCAGGAGGTAATGCTGTGGAACAACCTTCTGGAACTGGAGTACAACCTCCTGTCTATCCTCCATCAAGTCAAATGCCACCGTTTCCGATATATGTCATACCTTACCCGTTGCCAATCGTGCCAAGTCCTGGATCGTGCCCTTGCTACCTTTTAAACCCGGGCAACAGTGGCTCAACTTCTGTCTCACATTCTCAAAACAATCAAAATAGCAATCAAGCTTATACGCCTTATGGAATAATAGGCTTTATTCCTGTTGTTTTTGTACCTAATTGTCCAGGAAATAATACTGAAATGCAAACGGCGCAACAGAATTTCCCCAATGCAGTATCAGTTCCATACAATTGTGCTCAATGCCAAGCAAGCAGAGATGTCTATCGATACTTTGGAAGAGTAAATGGTGGGCGTAGTGTAGATCTAAATGATTTAAAGGAAATTAAATCATTATCAGAACTTGAAAATCTATTGAAAAATGAAATTAAACCACCCAGAAGGAGCCTTAAAAGAATAGCCGTTCATGCCAGAGTCCTCGATGAAGTAACAAATGACAAGAAGGTAAAAAAACTGGTGAAAAATCACAAGTAAATTACTTATGATTAGTAAGGTTTTAAATAAGTTTAAGAGGATTTTGAGGTCGTCCGACAATATCTTGGACGATTTCAAAATATTTTATAAATTTAATATTTATTTTCTGATATATTCGGAATAAATAGATGATTATAAATTCAATATATCATCATCAAATATGACCAGTATGTAATATTTACAAATGTAATTTGTGCTTGACTTAAATAAATATATTTTTGTATTTTATTAATACTTACAATTAGTACACAATTTGTGGCAAATACAAGGTCAATTGTTTAGATTTAAGAGTTAGTAAATACATATATGAATAATTTTAATGGTCGTCTTTTCTTTTCCTTCTTATTATATTTGTTGAACAATGCAACGAACATAAAGTCACATTATTTAAATCACCGACAGTTCAAATTGTTTATAATTATGATGTCATCATGCGACGTTTTATTAACAGACACAATATTATTATAATAGAAGTAAAGCAAACTTAAAATCTAGTATCAGTTTATAATAATATGAACATAATCTTTGTTAACTTTAATATGAAATATATAGTACATCTTAAAATAAATTTAAACTTATCATAGTGGAGTATGTGTTTTGACAATTTTAGTTAATTATTCCAATCCTAACTTAGTACGAATGACCGTGACTTAAATATGTCGTTGCAGATCTTTAAGCCACAGCACCGCGAGGCCTTTGTTTTATTCTACGAAAACAAAAAGCACACATGTTTATGGTGATGGAATACTGAGGAGTTTAGTTGGTGGTGAACGAAATTCCGTTTTATGCATTTTTATTTTAAGGAAACTATACATTACACACCGAATTATTAATACGAAGTTAAGAATTCACTGACCCGTTTTATTAACAAATATATTAGTTAGTGTGTACTAATGTAATATACCTGTATTTTTGTTCACTTTGTTTTTCTTGTGTGTCAATCGTCCGTTTCATAACAAAATATTATATATATGTTTTAATAAATTATTCTTTCAAAATATCAAATCCGCCACGAAGGCTATTCTCGAGAAAATTACCAGCTGCGCAGGAGACATACATTGCAAACACAAATTTGTGCGCAAACACATGTTCTTTCTTTTGAATGGCAATACGATACAACCTGTATGGCACTCTGTGGGTGTCCATTACATTAAAAACACACTTTTGCTATTGAAAGAAATATTTTGGTTTTGCTTTATTAAGTGGCTAGAATTTCGAATAATATTACAATGTGAATTGGACGGGCAATCGAGTTCTACTGACAAGTGGATACAATCATCAGTACATACTTGCATTAGTTGTTAACGTAAAACTTAGGTAGTTTAAAATTTACTTACTTATAATAATTATAATTATGAATAATTATTTATATCAGACTTGTGAGAGATCGAGCGCAGGACCAAAGGCTGTTTTCTGAAGCACGCTATTAACACTACATTTTTATAACTACGAGCTCCGATAAAATTTACTAACGTAAAATACATTTACTCTTACTGAGCAGACCGAGGATTCAAACCCATTTTAATATTTTATAGTCACTCAGCGGGGTGATATTGTTTTATAATGAGTAGTGATGAGATGTAGTGTTACTGTAACTAATGTCTAAACAATACGTATATTATGACGACTTCATATTTATTTAAAACATATTTGCCTGGTATATTAACGGAAATTCGAATGGCAAAATTCGAGTTTCCAAAAATGATATTTGCAGTACCCATTAAAGTAATAGTGTTTCGTTTGTGTTTTATCCGTGTTCCGCGTTTAATATGACGAATGTATCTAATTGTATTACTAAAATAAGAAACTGAAGCTACGGTCACAGCTGTGGCCTTGACACAGCATCCTCTACCCGTTCGAGCGTAAAAGCAAGAATACGTCATTAATGAATAATTTTTACCGTTTGAAGTTCGTTACATATAGAATAGTTTTATAAAAGATATTACGTGCAACAATTATATGTAATACATGGCCTTTTGATATGTTCTTTTATCTTACCTTTTGCGTTACATATTTATTTATTTCACTCTAACAACTCAAGTAAAATATACTTTAAATATAAAATAAATAAGCAAATTCATAGAAAGCCTTATCGCTGTAGCGACTAAGCTTTGACTGGAGACGGATTACGTGTACTAATATTACAAATTTAAAAGTAACTCTGTCTCATAAAATTCAAGATAAAGCAAACTTGAACCCCTAGGAAGGACATAGGCATACTTTTTTTATAGCTTGCTTGCTACCCCCCCCCCCTTGCTTTTCCATAACACGCGGGTGTGAATTAGTAATAAATATGTGGAAAAGAGCGCAACATGGGAACGAGTAATTATTACAAAAACAAAATTCAACACATACCCATATTTTAAATAGAGGTGAGGGACTGGATTGAACAGAATTGTACGAAGAAGATAAACAATTTATTCCTGTAATTTTATTAAAAATAAGTATATGAGCGTTTACTTTTTCTGCTGATTTATGGTGACCATAAAAAAAATTCACACCTGTCAATTGAGAACTATTACTGAAAGCGAAAATATTTATTTAAATAAGACATATGGACGATTTAAAAGTAAGCAATATTGTAATATAAAAATCTTTTCAACGCGATAGATACGATCTCTCTTAGATAGGATATATATACATAGATATAGACATTTGTGAACACTGAAAACCACTGGGTTATTTACTAGTAAATACTACTGTAGTAGTTTTAGATACAATTTTATATTTTATCCTTGCTTTACATAGTAAGTCTGAATGTCTTTTCCACTTTTCTGGCATATTTATATTCATTCTCCTTGTATTAAAAATATGAACAAATTAAGTATTGCTTTCCTAATTGATTGTCATATCTACATATCTATTTATACATCAAAATAAATCAAGTAATAAACTACACAAATATAGTGTTGACCTCAACTATTACAGGTAAGCTATGATTTTATTACTCGTAGGAAAATGACACATTGTATCATGCTAAAATTAGTCTGCGTCATTGCATCTTTACAGAAGGACGGATTGCCTACAAACAGACTCATTACCCCTCAGTTACCATTGTCAATTATAAGACAAAAACTCCCACGGTTTATAAAGGTCCGGCCGTATGCGTACGCACGCAGAGCGCATTCAGACTCATCCGCAATAGTGCCGAGTGTTGGACATCAATTCCAATGTAAGTTCGACATATTATTTATTTAAATTTCGAGTTGATAACTGTCAAATGAAAGAAGTATTTATTTAAAATAATAATAGTTATTATTCTATAAATTAATTCAACCAAAAAATATTCTAATATTTTATGATTCAATTCTCCCATTTTATTTTATTTTTGATAAAAAATAATGTTATAATTTAATTTAATAATGTGTGGGACAGTTTAAATATATACGGTACCATATCGTAACACCTATTAAAGTATTCATGCGTTCTATTCATGTTGAATATTTGAATTTTTTGTGCAATTTATTACTCTTAGTATTATATAGTATTTAGTTACAAATTGTGTCAGCAAAATACATTATTTATGTATGAATTTATGGAAATAATTAAAATTATTTATTTAATATAATTTAATTTAGGATTTTTCATTATTCTTCAATGCATTTATTACTAGTCTTATGTGCAAACCTGTATGAGTCACGGTTTTTTTTAACAATGATGAGAAATAAGAAACACCTTCGTTTAATAATCGTACACAGGAGTATAAAAATTAACTTTTCATTAATAATAGTATTCTATTAATTATAGCAGTATTTCGGCTCTTTTTAGATATATAGTAATAATTATGGTCCAGTGATAAGAACACCTGCACCTTGACCGGTGATTGCGGGTTCAAACCCAGAAAAGCACACATTTTTTCATGCACAAAAGTTTTCACATTTTTTTTGGATAAAAGTAAATTAGTAAAAAAATACATACATATATTTTATCTAGTGATACTACTAATACAGACATGATGAATGACAGTGTTTTAGGTACTTTAATGCCTTGTTGATCTAGTGACTCGATATAAGGTCGCAGATCCTGTGGTCCTGGGTTCAAATCCCGGGTCAGGCCAATAAAAAGTTATTGGGTTTTTATGTCGAAAATTCCTGGTAACGGTCCGGAGTCTGTATATTAGATGTTTGTACACTCCCGTGCCTCGGAAAGCACGTAAAACCGTTAGTCCTGCACCTGAACTCTTTCCAGTCGTGTCAGATTGACGTCTCATCGGATTATGAGAATTAGGGAATAGAGACTGCACCTGCGTATGCACTATAATATTTCCAAAATTACTTATTCAATAAATATATATTGTCAAAAATTAAATGTTATTTTACACAATAAAGATAAAAGTTTTGTGTAATTTTTTGTATAACTTTCCCATACTTTTGTGCATCACGAAGGAAATTATAATAAAAAAGTATAGCAACGGTAAAACAGGTACTTAAAACTTTATAAGGGTAAATTTCAGGTATTTAAATTAATGGAAATTTCCTGAGCTTGAGAAAACTTTACTAAATAAAAATTCACTAATAAAATTTTATTGATAGAACTTCAGGATATAATAATAAACAAAGCGTAGTATGTACAACAGTGCTGAATCCCAGCACTTCTAGCTCATATCTAGGGACAAATCGTTTACACTGTAAACTCGACCGAATATATAACAAATAAATAAAGAAACTATTTATATTTTTACCAACCCATCAGTTTGTCGCTCGTTAAGCAAGCACTCGGGATCGCATAATGTCATCTATAGTTACATTATGACTCGGACCGAGTCGTGAAGCATACAGACGAAATATGTTTTGACGTGGATTCATGTGCATGTCTTTTGTTGATTAGAAATGCCACCGAATTTTTAATTTTGTCCCGACTCTTGACCTTGCTAATATATAATTTATGTAATTTTTAGTAATAATATTCATTCGGCTAACTCTACTGTGAATTGTCTAACAAAGAATTCACAGTGAATATTTCGAGGGTCAGAATGTTAAACACTTACGTACAAGTATAGTTTACCTTCGCGTAGTAATAATTACTCATGTTAATTTGCATTAAAGATCATTATCATTAGTCATATTTCGTAGACCCTGACAAAATAATATCTACATATTAAAATGTGAACGTCAAAAATGGTATATTTTTTAGTATTTATAAATAGGGGTACCTACTTATACTTACCATCGGAAAGTTCTGTGGACAGTTACGTATATTTATGCAAAATAATCGAAAAAAAAAGACCATGTTGTAAAATTTGGGCAAGAACCATTATGTTTCCAAGTGGTACGTCGTGCTCGGTGAAAATAGACATCCTGAGGACCTGCATGTTTCTAGTAAAAACCTGCCACATCCTACCATATTACCTTACGGGAAAATATGGTAGGACATTTGTCGTAAACGCCTTCTCGTAGCAGGAGTAATGGGTCAATAAAGGACTAATTCATACATACTTCTTTATAGCCTTTGGAGCTTATCCCGCCATGCAGCGCCGACTATAAGTTGATAATTCTCTTGTAATTACTTATATATACTTATTATATAACTTTTTACAGATGTCGTGCGTTAAGTATATTATAATGATGCTGGTCGTGTCAACTACAAAGGCAACATCGGAAAATAAGGAAAAATATTTGAGGAACATATCTCCTATAGTGAAAGATAAAAATGAATTAAATGATGATTTGAAAACCGAAGGCAGTTCATGTGAGTATCAATAATTACTTACAAATTATTTAGAATTATGAAAAACCGTTTTTAACGTATTTATTTATATACATACTTATTTTCTTTTTATTTTGTTTATTTTTTAACAATTATGTTTATAGAAATATGTATGCGTAAATCATAGTCACGTAGCTACTTATATTAAAAGTTTTATATCATAGATATCGTCATTAGGAGGATATGGTGTGTTTGTTTTAAACATTTTTGAGATATTGATGGCAACGTAGTCGGAGAAAATATTGAAATTATGAACGCTATTAAAGCGAACGCTGTCAAATAGATAAACAAAAACTTTAATGTAAGTATAAAAGATTGGTAGATTTCCAATTTCAAAGTAAGTCTAGGACAGAATATCTATCTTGCATAGTAAACATATTTTTCATTTTTATCACACCATTGGATCAAAATAAGAGCATATATATTTTAAAGTTTTCTATAAAAATATACCACATACTATATAAATGCATATTTTTATTGCGTGATATTTTTGAATCTACACTTAAAATACCATGGGATGGGATAAAAAAAGAGTAACCCCGTGAAACCGGGCCGGAAAGGTAGTGAATAGCATTATTACAGGTATTGAACAGGTTGGTAAAACATTAGAAAACTACATCATATCCTATATCTATATGATAATAAACAATTGCGCTCAATTACAGATTCTCATCAGTATTCAGACTGGGGTGGAAGCAATCCTGGTGGCTACGGATTTTCAGTAACAGGTTTCGGAACAATAGATGATAAATTCAATAACAATCCCGCCTCTAAAGGATTCGACGGTTATGACAACTCGCTCAAAAATTATGGTTACGCCGGTCATAACAACTTGGGTTATAATGAAGTATCTGGTATAGGTGGTTATGAAGGTTACGGTGCTTACAAAGGGTTTGGAGGAAACATCCCAAGCGTATATAACTCCAACAAGTTCGGCTCCGGCGCATATAACCCAAGTGGATATGTTCCAAGCGAATTTGGTCCAAGTGGTTACGCTTCGCCAGGATATGGCACTAGTGGATATGAAGGTAACGCGTATACAGGTAATGGAGGATACGGTGGTTACGGGGGCAACGGTGGCTTAGCCTCATACAGTGGTTATAACAATCCTTACTACCAAGGCGGTGGTCACCTTGGATACGGATATTATAACAAAAAAGGCGGTTTCGGTAATATCTACAGCAGTGGTGTAACTCCTAGCTTAGTAACCGGCTATAGAGGTTACACGCGGAGATAATATAACAGAGATAACGATTGACATAAAAAGGCAACTGGTTTAGACTTATTGTTAAGATTAGGCTTCATAAATGTATTAAGTAAGAATTACTAAGCCATTCATTAATAAAATTCATTGATAGACAAAATGTAAAAATGTCGCTAGTGGTTCATTCAGGACGAAACACTAGGATGCAAAAACTGTATTTATAAAAAACTGTTTGTGTCTTGTTTTCGTTTAAAATATGTTCTATAAAAATGTGCTATATCTGTTCCATATAAGAGGAATACAAATTATATTAGAAAAACCAAAGAACCATTATTGTGATAAACTCAAACCAAATCCAAACTATTAATTTTATTATTGTATTGATAAGAAAAAAAATGTGTGAATTTATTAAATAAAATGTTGATGCTATAATTACTCATTGTTTTTTTAAGTCAAGATAATAATCTTTGCTTGGAAAACGAGTTTATACTTCAGGTATTCCTAGCGACCATTTCATATTTAATGACATAATAAATATGTGATTTTAATATTTATAACTAAATATATTTATTTAAATAATAAAACAATAATGCATAATTAGCAAATTTTATTACTAACAAAGACATACACGTAATCTTAAAATCATACTTCCTACTTCATTAAAACTTTTTTAGTTACATAGTGTATTAATAAACATTAAAGTTTTATCGAAAAAGTCACCACTGAAATGTGTGCTTACTTATTTAGAACCCTATTCAATGTGACAAATATCAAAAAATGTTCAACCATAACAATTATTATACAGTCAAAACAGCACAAATTTTTGATTTGGTTGAACAATCGATTGAAGAATATCGCAATTTTTAATATAATTTAATTCTTAGAGCTAAATATTAATCTGAGCCAGATACGCTAGTTTGCTTTTTCATAGACTTTAATGCCCTCTCACGAAGTTTTTTCTCCAAGTCCTCGTTATTCACCTTACCTTCCTCCTCTTCTTCCTCTTCTGCCTCGTCACTGTCAGAAGAATCGTCTTTTCGCTTAGAAGCTTTCTTGTGTTTTTTATGTTTCTTATGCTTCTTTGAATGTTTCTTATGTTTCTTAGCCTTTTTAGACTTTTTAGGTTCATCGCTGTCCGAATCGGATTCTGAATCTGAAACCTTCTTCCTAGCTTTCTTCTTTGATACTTGGTCACTGTCGGATGAGGAATCTTCTTTTTCTCTCTTCTTAGCTTTTTTCTCGCCATCATCACGTGATTTTGATTTTATATCATCGGCGTGCTTAGTTTTAGTTGGTTTCTCCTCACCTTTCTTTGATTTAGAAACTTCAGGCGAAGCTACTTTTTCTTTAGCCGGATCTGCTTTTTTACGTCTCATTTCTTTCTCAGATGAAGTAGAATCGTGTTTAGCTTTCTTTTTAGTTGACTTCTCATCACTGTCAGAGCTATCGTCACGAGAATCTTCCGAATTGTCAGCTTTTTTAGTTTTAACTTGTTTACTTTCTTTATCTGGCCTCGAACGTTCGGTATTAGAATCTTTACCTCGTTTTTTCGACTTCTTATCAATATCAGATTCTTCTGGAATGTTCTTTTGTTTACTTTTAGAACTCTTATGTTTCACCTCTTCCTCGGAACTCGATTCCGAACTCGAAGATCGAGCTCTCTTCTTTCGTGACTTTTTCGCCAACTTCTTTTTAGCATTTTTTTTGCTTTTCTTCTTTCTATCTTCCTCTGAATCACTTGAAGAAGAATCATCGGACTCGCTCTCACTTGAAGAGCTTTCTTTTTTTGTTTTCTTGGATCTTTTTGAAGTAGGTTTCTCTTTACGTTTCAATTTCGATTTGTTTTTTGATTTAGAGACTCCTTCACTACTTTCACTCTCCGATTCAGATTGCCTTCCTTTACGTTTTGATTTCTTTGCTTCTTGAATTTTAGTAGCTTCTTCTTCGTTCTGTTCTTTTCCAGAAGCATCGTCACCAGACTTATCAGATTTTTTGTTTAAGATTTCATGCTTTCTTAGGAATGGTGAAGGTGTCCGAGATAGACTCTTTGAATACTCTCTGAGAACCGGTACTGCAATGAAATCTTCCTTGTCATCGTCTTCAGTTGATTGAATTGGTTTAAACATGCCTTCATTTGGAAGAACAGGTTTTTCGTTTACTACGGATGATTCACGACTAGAACTCGATACACGTTCCTTAGAGCCTTCTCGGGGAACAGATACACGTTCAGGAGATTTCTTGCGTAATTTTTCCAAGTTTTCTGTTTAAAATTAAAAAAACATATAAATTAATATAATCCGCTTCATGTAATTTTGCTGTACCAAGGTTTCGTAAAGAGAGCGCATGTATAGTTGTGACAAATGTATTTATAGCAATATTCTATGTAATCAATTTAATGCAATCGAAAAAAAATTGACAATTAATGGTGGCTATATGCCTTATTTTTGTCTCTTTGTGGTGTACAATAAAGTATAAAGTATTTATGTATTTTAGGCTGTGTCTATGTTTTTACAAAAAGAAATTAAAAATAATTTATTAGTTTATAACGTATTATATCATATATGGATATAATCCAATATCATATGTATAGTATGCTAATCCAATATATAAGCTCTTTTATTATTTAAAGGGCTGTGGTATTTTTTTATGTCAATCTACTAATGATAAGAGTAAGAATGCTAAAAGCAACGATTAAAAAACAAAAACAAAGCTTAACTTCTCACACCGACTATTTACTGTGTTGAGCCAACACACCAAAAAAACTAATACCCGAGACGCGATGTCATAAAAAAACCAGGCATGCGTGCTGGTCGTAATCATAATATTTAACTATTATTGATGGAATAAAAATAAATTATTTAAATTTATTTACCTTTACGTGGTATGGATACAGATTTCTCTAAGCGCTCTTTAATCAAATCGCTCGACCTCCTATCACGGGACTTTCTATCCCTTGATCTTCTCTCCTTTCCGGAACGATCTCTTGACCTTTTATCCCTAATAAAAAGTGAATATTCAATGAAAAATAAATAGAAAAAAACATCAAACAAAATGTATTTATAAATAAATATTTTGCTTATTTTTAATTGCAACTGAATAATTTTTGAATATGCATCGCTACATACCTCGACCTGTCTCTGGTGCGGCGGTCTCGCGAGCGGCGGTCCCGCGAGCGCCGGTCCCGCGAGCGACGCCCGGAGCGACGACGGGAGCGCGAACGCCTGCGGGAACGCGAACGTCTACGATCGCGAGACCTACACGTTATGCATATATTTATGGTAAAATTTAAATAAAATTATTTTTACTAAACACTAAACTGACAAAAGGCATATATATAATTATTTATGTTAACAGTATGAACCTCATAAAATAAATCAAGTTATGATTAAGATAATTATAAGCTAATAATTACAAGCATTATTATTTTCGAGCATACAAATAAGTGTTTCAATAAACTACAATTTTTTTTTCTTTTTTAACCCTGTCCATGACGGATCATATTTTCGTTGTCGCCATCTTCATACGAGCGTCTTTTTATAAGATCAATGCGGTGGGTGTATTATTACGTTTCTTAAAAAATATAGACAACATTGGTATTGCATATCACAATTCCTATTTACATTTTTTACAATTCATCTATTATAAAGAATAAAATATACAAATACTATATTACATTTGACAGATAATTATTCATACTTTTCACACATTCTTATACTTAAATAATTCAGAAACTTGCAACACTATTCCGATGTTTCATATCGGAAGCGTCAAGAAGCGAAGCGTGCTTCTAATAAATCGGCTCGTATGGGGCCAAGTTTTAAATTATAACGTACTATATAACTATAGGTTGGAGAAAACCAAGCACATGGAAAGGGTTAATCGGCTTCACTACATTGTAAAATGAGCAAACTATTTAAATGTTTTAGTCAAAACATTTTCTTTACAAAAATTTAACAATCAAAATCAATCCTAATTGTTAAAATGGATGGTATATTGTAATAGTCTGGATATAAGTTATTAATAGTGGTTTGGGCAAATTATTAACGTATAAACTATAAAACCTTTATAGTTTACAGATACATATTATTCATAATAAATGAGGAGACATCTTTTCTTTGTAATGCCTAACTGAAAAAAACTACAGTATATAAAATTGGTACTAGAAGGTGCAGGCGTCAGAGGTTTTAGTATATTAATAAAATTAAATAAGTAAGAATATACATACATATATGTGTTTGTGTGTGTAGGTTTACCACTAGTAGAATAAAAGTAACTGCGCTTCGTAGTTTAAACCAACTATTTTAGTTACTCGCTTTGAATTCAGACTATTGAAGTGACAAGCGTGAATTTCATGTTCTTGTTTTAAAATAAATATAAAGTAACTATAAAAAAAGAGATGAAAAGGAAAAAAATAATAGAAAAATAAAAGAAAATTACCTGTCTCTTGAACGTCGTCGAGAGCGTGAACGTGTGCGTCTACGTCTTTCAAGCGATCGGCGACGTTCTCGCGACCTGGCGTATATAACTTATATGTTAACAAAATGTGGTCAATGGTCAATGTTAAAAAGCGAAAACACTATTGATAATAGCATATTATTTTTATATAACTACCAAATACAAAAGGGTAGCAGTGTAAGTAATTACCAAATGGAAATTCGTCCAACAAAATAGTAAAAGCTTAAATACGCTATACTGCAGATTTTAAGCGGATTCAGTTTTAATTGATCATAATCTCTAACGAATACATAATTATGTATATGCAATAAAGTAAATAATTCCACGTACCTCTCTCGCCGCTCCCGCTCACGCCGACGTCGCTCCCTTTCGCGCTCTCGCTCCCGCTCCCGTTCCCGTTCGCGGCGATCCACCGAGCGACGCCGACTGCTGCGGCGACGAGACTTGCTCCTAATATTACATATTAAGATGTTATGTATTATGAGCAATATGTACATGCAAAAAAAATAGAACAGAAGTAACTGTTAAAATAAATCTTAATTACTTTAATGTGTTTTAAATTTTTAAAACTTACCAAAATTAAAAAATATATAATTTTCCTTTATCAATTAAAGAGTTTTTATTGCCAAGCCGCATCACCATCTATGACTAAACTCTATAACCATATTAGCAGAATCATTCTTACCGTTCTCTGCGTGAACTGCGCCTTGGACTAACACTTGTAGATGAGTCTCGGTTGGAACGATACTGCCTTTTCTTGTGTGAAGATCTCTTCTTGGCACTCCCGCCTAATAGTAAAATAATAAGATGTGAAAGAAAATACTCAGAATATAAAAGATTTAGACTTGCAGTCTTAAGTTGAATAGCAGAGATGGCCCAGTGGTAAGAACGCGTGAATCTTAACCGATGATCGTGTGTTCAAACCCGGGCAAGCACCACTGAAGTTTTTCATGTGCTTAATTTGTGATTATAATTCATCTCGTGCTTTTCGGTGAAGGAAAACATCGTGAGGAAACCTGCATGTGTCTAATTTCACTGAAATTCTGCCACATGTGTATTCCACCAATCCGCATTGGAGCAGCGCGGTGGAATAAGCTCCAAAGCCTTCTCCTCAAAAAGGGAGAAGAGGCCTTAGCCCAGCAGTGGGACATTTACAGGCTGTTACCGTCTTAAGTTGAGGTGTTGTACCCATTGTCCACTTGGAAGTCCATAATTTATACCATGCCAGATAGAAGTGTTAGCAGTTTTTTTTTAAATTATTAATAACATACCTATCAAAAACAACTTACGTGATGATGCAGATGAAGATCGGCGTTCACTAGACGAGTTGCGCGTTTTTTCAACAGGCTTTTCTTCTTCTTTTTCAGCTGCTGGCCTAAAGAAATGTCAAAAATTATAAACAATAAGTTCCAAGATAAGTCAGCATTAGTATAATCATATGTATATAACCTCAAGATATGTCAACTGCGCTCATAGCACAATTCAGAGGATTGGCAAAAAAGGTAAACTTCAGTTAAACGGTTTTTCACATATATTGCTTACATTGCATTAAGCAATATGAATAAAATTAAGCTTCGTTAAATAGAACAAAATTGACTGGAAATTGGCTACTATATTTTAGCACGTTCACCGCAACCATCGCACCGGACACCGCAATAGTCGAAGAATACCAAAATTTATTGTTTAATCAATTAAAAGATGCTATCAAGGAAAAGTGATGGGAGAAAAATTACTTTCTCTAAGTAATAAATGTGTTGAAAATAAGCTTGAATTTGGGGAATTACACAATAAAATTATTTTATTGTTTTATTTCTTTTAGTACTTTATACTCCCTATTTTTTATTATTGAATAATTCATATTTTTTCAATTAATATGTTTAGAAAGGGAATGATAAGTTATTTATTATATTTGTAAAATGATTTTACCAAACTTTGTGAAAATAATCTAAATAATTTAAATGATTTTGTTTACATACTTCTCTGGTGACGCTGATCTAGATTTAGTTTCAGTCTCAGTTTTTTCTTCCTTCACTGGCTCCTCTTGGACTTCTTCCTTAATAGTCTCAGTTGTAGAGTTGTGGTTCACTTCTTCCTTGTTTTCAGGTTCTTCAACTTTCTCAGGTGACTTGCCATTTTCTAAGCAATAAAAAAAGGAACTTTAACATAAAACATGTACACTGTAAACACAACATTCACATGTTTAAGCAGCAGAATAGTATATATTATTTTTCTTAACATTTTAGAAAACTGTAAAAACTGTACAATACTTATATTTGTAATAGAAAATACAGCAAGGTAATTGTAATTACTATGTACTATTTAAACATGTCTAGTAATTGAAACAAATCTAATACACATCAAATCAATTATACATCATATTTATAAAATATATTAGTTATGTTATGAATGAATTTATTTAACTACCTTTTGGCTCTGGTAGTTTGATTTCATCAACATGGGATGGTTTAGACTGGCTGCTCTTATCACGACTGCGTCTTCGTGAACGACGAGGACTGCCTCCACTGCGATGTCTACAATTATATAAATTTAAAAAAAAGGTTATTTTATTGTTTCCGTAACCTAACAGATGTTCTTATCTTCTTTTTTACACCCACAACTGTGTTTGACTGATTAGTGATGATAACTTCTTGAAAATAGCTTAGCTATTAAGGAACTTTTTATTTATAATATTTTTGGCAACAATTAATTGCATACAGATTTTATTGAAATACAGCAATGTATTAGAAATTAGGATCTCAGTTTTTTAAATATTAATATATAATTATAATGACAGTAAACAGATCATACTTCCTGTCAGAAGAACGGTCACGTGACCTGGACCGTGAGCGCCGCCGGTCGCGAGAACGCCGCCGAGACCGCGAACGCGACCTGCGACGATCTTTATCTTTATCCTTGTCTTTTTGTTGTTCCTCCTAGAGCAATAATATATAAAGTTAAGTTTTGTTTGATAAACACAAAATATATTTTATCCTTCTTTATATTATAATATACAAACCATTCGTTTCTTTATTTCCTCCTTCTTCTGCTGCGTGAAGGACTCCGGTATGCCGTTTTCACTCGCCTGTGCACTCAGTAACAGCTCCCACAGCTCTCCCATGAACAGCCGAGCATTCTTTCCGTTGAGGAATCCAGTTAAGTTGATCTGCATTTTCTTTGGACATGGGAACTAGGAGGCGAGGAAGCGGAACGGAAGAAAACATTAATTAATTAGTGATCATTAAACGAAGCATTTCACACAATCATCTGCTGAATAGATCCCATACACATATGGCGTTTACAGAATAGTCGGTTCGGAGAAAATAAAATTCGGCTCAACGAGGCGTCCAGAGCGTCATTCGGTAGCTATCTGTGGGTCATAAATGCGACAAAAATGACTCGAGCAGGGAAGCGAATGTTATACTATTAAGTACATGATTTTAATTAAATGTGTAGACGACGGCAGCCGTCGCAGCTAGACGAGGAGACTGCGAGGCGACGGAGCCGCGGCGTCGCGCGACGCCTCCTGCTCCGCTACCACCGACGGTTACGAAGCACGACGAGCGGCGTCGCTTCTGTCTTCAATTTCTTGCATCTGTAAGGGTTTTGCGAACACAACCACATTATGCTGACCGCAATGCCTAACGAAGGAGACTTCCCTACCACGAGTCAAGTATCTCTCTGAACGCCTCCAGAGCGTCGTATGCTACATGAGCTCACGAGACATATCGTCGTCAACGCACTTTTTATTGAGTTAGCATTGTTTAAGTATTTAATTTCCCCGTAAATACCGATTGAGAATGCTAAGGGCCTCCGTAAGAGTGGAGCGGGGCGGGCGGCTGCGGCGGGCGGCTGCGGCAGGCGGCGGCGGCGGCGCGCTAACCGGTGGGGACCATAAAAATAGCCATAGCCAATCAATATACATTTAACAATAGTATAC
The DNA here is from genome assembly GCA_905147175.2 of Nymphalis urticae. Lineage (NCBI taxonomy): Eukaryota > Metazoa > Arthropoda > Insecta > Lepidoptera > Nymphalidae > Nymphalis > Nymphalis urticae. The sequence continues at coordinate 6,579,111 of LR989987.1, read as the reverse complement.
TTCAATTGCAGTTTCCTTGTGCGTTATTGCAAGCTTTCATTTTATATCCAATATAATTTAACAAATTTCATATATATAAAATGGAAAGGAAACTGCAATGATTACATGTGTTTATAAATATTAATATTATAAAGAGTAATAAGGTGTTAGTCACCTTTTCCTCGAGTTGATTATTGACATAGTCGATGACGACGTCATCTTCCATTTTGAGAATCTCGGTAATCTTCTGTGTGATCCATGGCTTCAGCACATCCAGCTTCACCTTGGACATGTCCACCTGTGTGTAAAAATAATAAAATTGGGTATACTATATTTGCATGGCATAACAAACTGACTTAATCCATGAAAATCTTAACTGATATCTGAGTTTAAATGCAAGCATGACTGAATTTTCATGTACTTTATTTCTTTTTTATAATAATTAATCTCATGATCAGTGGGGAAGGTAAATATTGTAAGGAAACCTGTAAATACCGAAAATCTGCTATGGTATCTACCAACCTACAATGAACTAAACTCCAAAACCTCCTCAAAAAGGAGAGGCATTAGCACAGCAGTGTAATATTTACATGCTCTTACTTTACTAACTATGTGACTGCTTTGGAGGTCTAGTAGCCAGATGTAAGGCGACAGACTCAAAGGTCCTGAGTTCAAAACCCAGGTTAGACCAACAAAAAGATACACTTGTGCACTATATCTTGCACAGTTGGTTAATCTCTCTGGAGATTGGACACTGGCCGAAATTGGTCTAGAGGACATTCTTATTGTTATTACTTAGTGCCAATGTCTATGGGTGTTAGTAAACACTTACGACCAGGAGGCCTATTTGACAGTCTACCTACACATATCTTCTGTAAGTTAAAAAATAAAATAAAAACAAAAAATATTACCTGCTGCGTCAAACAATCTCCGAACTTCATTTGCTTCATTAGCTTTTTCTCCTTGTCACTGAAGCGCGTATCTTGCTCTGTACTTGTACCCTAAGGAATTATTATATTTTATTAGGAAGTAATTAACACTAAACTATATATGCCATCTATTGGCTTATTCAACACCGTCTTTTAAATCCTCTTCATAAGTAATCAAGTAATAAAACAATAACTTGGTAAATATGGAAAGTGTGTGGTTTTGATGTTTGTAAGTGAATCAGATCAAAATATCTTCCACTATTTAAATACAAGTCAATATATAGGTAGAGTATGATCTAAAATTTAGTTAGAAGAATTACAAATGGCAAACATTGAGAAAATATTAGGTTCTTATTGTTAACATATATATTGTAATATAATATGCCATTTTAAAATCAGTATCTATTACGATGATATAAATTGTTCAATTTATTAATAATTGCCAAAATGCTCAATTGATTGATTCAAGCTGTATTGGACTCATCTTAGTAGTTGGTGAAATAATATATTAAGGGTACATGTTGTATTATAATAAATAAACTGTAAGCGTGGCATCAAGAACAATCTGGGTTGTTATAAATATTTGTATACATCATTTATAAGTATTTTTTCAAACATGAAAGCATTGTGATAAGAAATATCAATACAGAAAAGCGTTAACTATCCATACATAGGGTAATCTGTAACGAAACCTGCTCTTAACTCCTTTTTATAATTCTTATTAAGCATTATCATCTGGTGAATACAAAATTTAGGCAATGAAACATATTGACAGTTCACACATTCACAAAATGAATGATAATAGTATATTATATATTGGTAGTTTTATTTGTACAATAGTGAATAATACATTCAGCAGAACATTTGTATCGAGTGTAAAGTAAATGTATTATTACCTAGTAATATTAAAACAAAATATAATATTTCAGTTTTTTCTACTCTATCTGGATTTTGTAAATCCAGTTTACGTATAAAAATTAACCGCCATAACCTCTGAATATTTCTGGTGACAGTTGAGACAAAATTCAACACTATCTAAAAGAGAATGATTCAAAAATTGCTAGTTATTAATAGTAACGATATAAATATTTTATCTGAGCAAGCGTCCATTGTTACATTGTGTGCTTTAAATAAAATGCACTGTGTTATGTTTTAAACAATATGGGTCATATTTTATTTTTCATCAATGTTTGAAAACTATTAATAGATTAGTTTAAGAGCAGTCGTAATATTTTCTACATCTCTATAATATGTATATTTAAAAATATTCTTACCGTGTACATCATCATATTTGAACAACGAGAAAAATCAATAATTTCAAGTAAGCGGCTTGGGGTTAGGCTCCCCTAAAGGCGTGTGAATGCCTGGATTAATGAAGAAAATAAGAATTTGCAGATACCACCAAATGAAATAACTTTGTTAAATCAAATAATGATACTCAATAGATTATTATCACTATCCATTATAATACGTAGTATAATGTCAAAAAATCGACGCTACTAACACTAATTACGAAAAATGTGATCAACCGCCATGTTAAAAACAAGATGGCAGAAGCCGATTGCCGAGCGCAGTTCAGATAATTTTTTGTCTATGGCTAGGAAATAGAAATAGAAAATGTAAATGTCAACTATCTATAATCTATTAATTTTTAACTTTTAAATAAAAATAGATACATTTTTGATACCATATATTACTATAATAGCATATCCTCGGTTTACGGATATTAAGAATTGTGTTTAAAAAAAATATCAATTAAATTTATGCTTTATCACTTACACGAACTACTTACCTTAACAATTTATTAATCTCATGTCCTTTATTCAAATGTTTCCTGATTCCCTCATCTCCATAAGATATCGCTCACTTTCCAATAAGACTACATTTTGTACAGAGTATTGATTTTATTTTTGTTTATTGTAACTATATTTTTAGTTTTTCTTTTTTAGTATACAATAACGTATGTTTCCACTTTATTCTCTTATATCTTTTATTCTCTTATTGAAACTGTGTTTCAATGTCCAAATACGGACTTAACATTGTATAACCTTTTTAATTTTCTTTACATGTGGTAAAGCGGACTGCGGTGCAATTCGATGCAGAACGTTTGATGTAAATTTTACTTGATGTTACTTTATTTTCAACTATTTTTAATTTGTAAGATTTTTATGACTACCTAAATAATTTGAATAAACAACTGCTTATGGCCACGGACACTGCAGTGTTTGAAACGTCAGGAAATAATAAAAATATTAAAATGCATGCTATAAATCCGTTCATAGTTGCTTATTTCAATCTGTAACAATCCCGAAACCTAAGAAATTATTTATTTATTAATTATTGACATGCAAACAACAAACAAACAAGTCATGCAATGCAATGCATGCAAACAAACATGCAAACAAGTCATGCAAACAACATGTCAAACAAGTCTTTAGTCATGACTAACACGTGTTTGTAGCCCCTATAAAGAAAAGATTGAGTATGGCTGCTTTAGTTGGAATGGGAAGAAAGTTGCTCCAACTTCTAAATTAAAACATAGCAGTTAGCTGCAATTATTAAGATTAGCACCTTATTTATTTGAGGTAGACAAAAACATATCTATTAAAAATAATACCTACCTGGGTTGATAAAATTGGTATACAGACACCATGAAAAGAACACGTTATTTTGGACGTAAAACAAGTCTGGCTACTGATCACATGATATTTCTAACACTATATGATTTCCTCTATAAATATAAATAATTGGTGTACTATCATGTTATATTATCACTTTAAATCTATGGTCTTCTCTATCTAATAATTCGCTATAAACGTATTATTTATGACCAAGAGACTATATTAATTATGACAGAGGTATGCGGCACCCTACTCACGCAACCTTGTGGCGTACTAGCAATTATCAATAGGTACTTAACTGCTCAAAGATATTAAGATGTAACCATTTAATCACTACAATTAGCGAGTTCGCTAAAATGAATACCTAGGTATATAAGTTTGGTGTTTATTCGACCAAGGTATGACATTATTTATCGCTTCCGTTGGGTTAATCTAAAATCATATATTAATTGTTAATAAACAAGGAACGTCCTTTTTTGGCGCCGTGAGCGATACCACTCAGAAGTCAGAACGCCATTGTCTGTTATCATGTTACGTAACTTTCATAGGTGTCTCTAGCCCATATAGCGCCCGTGTGCAATCATTACTCTAGCGCCCTCTAGTAAGTGCGCGGTCAAAATTTCAAAATGGAATAGGTACTAATGCTAACCTCCGGTTACTGAATTGGGGTTAGGAGAGCACGTGCGTGTGGTGGCAGCGTGAATCGGTTATCGATCTGACATGTGTGACTGCCATTCGCATGGTATTAAGTTGAAACGTCGCGGAAGAGGTAGTCTCTCCGCCGTCCTGAGCACTAGTCAACATGGGGGAGGCAACCCGCTGAGTCGATGGTCCTTTAAGCAGCTTAACCGAGACTTTCTCGAAGCCGCTGCCATCGTTGCGGCCTGGCCAGAAAGCACCGAAGAGGGCTTCTCCGATCCAGAGGTGGAGTCGGTCGGTGTACTGGGGGTCAGCACAGATCGTACAACTGCGCGAATCCTGTCTGCGCGTGCGCAGTGAGTACACCCGCACCCGAAGAAGTAGACGAACTACTTTAGACCAGAAAGCTGAAGCATACGAGGCGTTCCGGGAAGCCAAGTTAGCGCTCCGTAAAAAAAATCGACTTTCATACTAACTCGGTCAGCTGATCGGTCATTTTGTATGGAGTCAATTTTTTTTTTACAACTTCTATATTTTAACATTAACATAACATTTATATCGACATGTTAACATGGGAACATTTCGGCTTGATAGGATGTTTAGTAAACACCTTATATTTACAACAGTGAACAGAGATCCGGGTGCAAATGGTGCAATTTTAAATGATGTTGGGTTAACCAACATCATTAAAATAATTATTTATATATAGATACCTACATATAACTGTTAAGTACTGTACATCTGTCGAATTTCGCACACAGACAGACAGAGTTCAATATCAATTGGGATCCATTTTCCAGATTCGGGAAGCTTGATGCTAGGCCATAGTACACGGGTAACAACACAATTAAACATTTTTGAGCTCTTTTTACGCGGTTTTGAGTAATAACGCCCAGCGCCATAACACGGGCCCCTAACACCGCTGCGCCCGTGTGCACCGCACACCCCGCACTATAGGTAAAGACGCCTCTAGTAACTTTATTACATTTACTTGTTTAGGCCCGCGGCGTTGTTCGCTTGTAAGTGGGGGGAGACAAGTATTAAATGATAGATGACCTTTTCTGTACTCCTGGCAACGTGTATGCAAAATATCAAGTTGGTCGACTGAGTTAAGACGTGAAAGTGTACAAATAAACAAACTCACTTTCGCATTAGAGTATGTCTATAATTATTTATGCCGCCGTCAATTTATTTCATATCAAGAATTAAATTTCTTTATCATCTCAAACTGCACATAATATGGTTTTGCGTATACCAGAAGAACATGCTTATTTTCATTGCAAGTAAAAAGGCTGAAATAATAATGACTACTTGAAATATAACTCTATAATATAGTACTCTATAATAGCTCTAATTAATGAGGTTGGTATAAATAAATTGATTTAAGTGCTTATAAAAAATGTCAAGTTAAAAAACATCACTAAGTAATAGGTACTCTGGAATAAAATTTAAGTACATCTAAACTTATTTAATTTTAAAATAAAGGTATACGTATTACTTTTGTCTTATTAATTAAAAGACAACTTACACATACCTACCTAAGTACGTACATTAAATGATTTTATTAACAATATAAAATTATAAATTTAATTTATTGTATTCATATTAAGCACAAAGTACCTCCAGATTTCATATGTAATCTTTATTATATTTATTATTTACATATAGATACCTACATTGTCATATATACATATATTACTGTTAAGTACTGTAAAAATGCTAAAAAAACAAATACAATATTATTAATTAACTATAAATAAAACAATTTAATATACTTTACTATCCAAATTCCAATCCCTTATGCTGATATTTCTTTAGAGGGTTTAGGGTAGAGTTTAAATATTAAGTTTTATAAACTTTACAAACATTTTTGACATATATTGCGTAAGCTAATATTATTCAGAAGGAAACTTATTTTCGTCTAGCGTCAACAAGTGATAAAGCTTGATCTTTGACATTGATGCAAGATATTAATTGATGAAATACCATTATTGGACTTTTATTACCTCATGTCAGTGTATTAAATGAGCTAGACTAGTACTTTATAAAAGTATTGCAGTGAACATGTGTATATTAAGATTTTTTACACGTGAAGCCTTTAGTGCACACAAAACTAAGGAAATACTTGCTAAATTAAAACAAGTTGATGGAGATGTGATAGAACTGTCGACAGAAATCTGCTACCATGTGGAACTCGCTGAAGGTTGTGATTACCTTAACATTAACCAAATAAAAATATTACAGTGGCTCCTTAATTCTCCGCTCAAACCTCACGCATTAAAAAATGAATCTGTGTACAAATTTGTAGGTGAAAACCAGATCATAATTGAGATTGGACCAAGGTAAGTCGGCATAGGTTTTAACTGATATTATATGACTATGGTTGCCTTTTAAAACTATTTTGGTTTTAAAATATTTCAGGTTCAATTTTTCAACAGCTGATTCCAGTAATTCAGTTCAGATTTGTAATAGTGTTGGTCTCCATGATGTTGTGCGCCTTGAAGTTTCCACTAGGTATCTTATTACGTTTAAACATTCCAAAAACGTTAGTAGAGAATTATTTGAAGAGTTGGCGGCACCTATTCATGATAGAATGACACAGTGTATATACACAACAGAAAATTTGCCTCGACAAAGTTTTAATGAAGGTTTGCCTAAGGATTTGGAGCCATGGTTTGTGGTGCCATTGCAGGCTGAAGGTATGGCAGCTATGAAGAAAGTTAATGAAAAGTTAGGTAAGTACCCAAATAATTAAAAATATCAATCCATTAAGCCAATAATATCTTTATTGATGCTATTTTACTTTTAGGACTGGCTTTTGATGAGTGGGATATGGAGTTTTATATGGATTTGTTTGTTAAAAAATTAAAGAGAGATCCTACAAGTGTTGAATTATTTGATTTAGCACAAAGTAATAGTGAGCATTCTCGTCATTGGTTCTTCAAGGTATTAAAAAGTTTTGTTTAAAAAAATTATAAATTATAATGAATGATAATATTCATATTGTATATGTTTTGTATAAAAAACATTCATAAATTTTTAGGGCAAAATCATTTTAGATGGAAAAGAGATTAATGAATCTTTAATTGACATGGTTGCATCAACACAGGAAACATCAAACAATAATAATGTTATTAAATTTGGTGACAACAGCAGGTTAGCATTCCACTTAAAAAGATTTGATTTGTTTTTATATAAGAAATTAATATAAAAGGTTTTTGCAGTGCCATCAATGGTTTTGTACACACAAAACTTAAGCCTATGGATGTGAAAATTCCTTCACAAGTCATCAAGGATATAACTGAGTCCGACATAATATTTACTGCAGAAACTCATAACATGCCTACTGCAGTGGCACCATTTAGTGGAGCAACTACTGGAACAGGAGGGCGTATTAGGGATGTACAAGGAGTTGGTCGTGGTGGTCATACTGTTGCTGGAACTGCTGGATACAGTGTTGGCAATTTGTTAATTCCAGGTTAATATAATGAATCAAACTCAATTGTTAAAATTAGTACACAATACAATATAATAAAAGGTATACAATGGTTTTATCTTTGACCAGGTTATGATTTGCCATGGGAAGAAAAAGAATGGAAATATCCAAATAACTTTGCAAGTCCTTTACAAATTATCATTGATGCAAGTAATGGAGCTTCGGACTATGGGAACAAATTTGGTGAACCTGTAATTTGCGGTACATAAAATTTCTATATTTCGTAATAATATGCTATTAGTATATATGTAACTATTTATTAATATATTCAAAAGTTTAATTTTCCATCTCAGGCATTAAATAAGGATGCAATTATTCAAATATAATATTTCTTTCAGGATTTGTGCAATCATATGGTTTGAAAAATGGTGACAATGTGAGAGAAGAATTTGTCAAACCTATTATGTTCAGTGGAGGTATTGGTTATATGCCACACACAATGATAAAAAAAAAGAAGCCCAGTGAAGGTACTAGTAGAATACTTTTATCATATAAAAACATTTATTTTATAGTTTAGCTTGCATTTATCCACAGGATTCCTTCATGTGTTATTTTGTTTTGTTAACTTTTATTCTAAATATTTATAATTTCATAATTTTTTTTTTTTTTGTATATGTTATTTTAATTTGATGTTTTCTTGCATAAAATTATATATAATTCTTTAAATGTGTATTCAAAAGTAAAGTCAAATAACTTTATTTTGGTCATTTAAATTTCAATGTTATTTCAGGTATGTTACTTGTGAAAATTGGTGGCCCAGTCTACCGTATAGGGGTTGGTGGTGGAGCTGCTTCTTCAGTTGCCGTACAAGGTGGTGGTTCCAGGGACCATGCTCTTGATTTTGGAGCAGTCCAGAGAGGTAAACATAATTATGGTCTTTTTTTAATAATCTATAGTTTTATTAACTATTGAAAAGAAAATATAATAACCGTTATTTACTTTTATACCGTTACTTATAAAAACAGGTGATGCAGAAATGGGAAATCGACTTAATAGAGTTGTTAGAGGATGTTTAGAGGCTGATGTAAATCCTATTGAATGTGAGTATTATATGTCTCTTTTCAAATGATTGTCTGTTCATAAATTAAGATTGAAGATGATAATTAACATTGTCTATCTGTAGCCATTCATGACCAAGGAGCCGGAGGTAATGGTAATGTACTAAAGGAATTGGTGGAACCTGAGGGTGCAGTGGTGTATACTAAAGAGTTTCAACTCGGGGACCCTACAATTACCACATTAGAGCTTTGGGGCGCCGAATACCAGGAAAATAATGCACTACTGTGTTCCAAAGAGAACAGGAATATTCTAGAAGGTAGCTTATACGAATATTATATGAAATATTCCTTATTTATTTCTTTTAGTGCTGAAAAATAGAATGCTACATTTTAGATTCTAATCTATTAGGTCATAGCATAATCACAAATTTTAAATAGTTTGAAATTAAAACAATAAACAAACAGCTCAATAATTATTGAAAAGGACATTGCATACAAACATTGACATACATTACACACAATCATGTGTATTTTAAAAGTAATTAATTTGCACAGTGAAAATGTAGTTTTAAAGTAATATAATTTATTTATAATGTTTTTAGAAATATGTCGCCGTGAAAGATGTCCAGTTTCATTTGTGGGAGAAGTTACTGGAGATGGTTATATGAGTCTAGTAGAGGACCACTACAATGAAATGTATTTAAACAGATCAAATAGACTTAAGCCTGATGTTAAGGGAAAGTTACCCTACGATTTGCATTTGGACGCTGTTTTAGGTAAATTTTTAAGTTATTTGTTATTATATATATATATTTTTTATTGTATAATATGTAATGTACATCATTTACATATTTTTTTAGGAAATATGCCAAGAAAAACTTTTGATTTGAGACAAGATAAAAGAACTAAAGTGCCCCTATCGCTGCCTGAAGATATATCCATTGAAAAGGCTCTTAATCGTGTATTGAGACTGGTCAATGTCGCTAGCAAGAGATATTTAACAAATAAGGTAAGTTACAGAGTTTTTGAAGTTTATGCTTTTAGGTCATAGCATAACCACAAAATTTTAAATAATAAATCAGCTCAATAAAGATTGAAAATTTATTTTATATATTTAATTTATCTTACACCCATTTAAAACATTTATCCAACATTTCTCTCAACTAGCATACAAAAACATCTTCTTAAACCATCAATATTTTTCAACGTCAGGTGGATCGCTGCGTCACAGGGCTGGTGGCTCAGCAGCAGTGTGTGGGACCTCTTCACACACCGCTCGCAGACTGCGCAATCATCGCGCTAGGTTTCCACGACCTCGTGGGTTCCGCCACGTCCATTGGTACTCAAAACATCAAAGGTCTCTTGGACCCCGCGGCTGGAGCTAGGATGTCGCTCGGAGAGGCTCTTACTAATTTGGTTAGTTCTCTTTTAGATAAGCGATTAACTTGATGCCTAGATAGGTGACTTTAATTACCGAAGGTGTTACGGTAGTCTCTGTCGCTTACGTATAATCCTAAACCCTTTCTTATTTTGGAATAGCGTATGTAACTATGTGGCTATTTTTTACGACCCCATGATTTCGAATTCTCACAATAACAAACAATAACAATATCCTGGGATATTATTCACACACGGCCATCGGATCTGGTAACCAGACAACTGATATACTACATATACTACTATTCTTTTGTAAATACACACTTATATAGATAATTACACTCAGATTCAGGACAAACAGAAATGTTCATGCACACAAATTGCTGTTCTGGGTGGGAATCGAACCCAAAACCTTCGGCGTGAAAGGCAAGTATCTACCAACCACGCCAACCGGTTCAAATTTTCAGGTGGCTTATAAAAGCCCACTTTTGATCTAGTGGTTTGTAAATATTGCCTCTCTCACTTTTTGCTCTATTGCTGGGATAGCATGCATTTGGACTATGAAAGTGAAAAAGACAGGTGCGTGCACGCGTGCTCCAATATCCTGTGCACAGCTGTTGTCGTGTTCCAGGTGTTTGCCGGTATATCGGAGCTGGAGGACGTGAAGTGCTCCGGCAACTGGATGTGGGCGGGGAAGACGGGCGCGGAGGGCGCGTCGCTGGTGGTGGCGTGCGACGCGCTGTGCGCTGCCATGCGCCGCCTGGGCGTGGCCGTGGACGGCGGCAAGGACTCTCTGTCCATGTGCGCCGGTGTGCACGGCACCACGGGTGAGGCAGCATGACGATATCGTCATCAAAATACTATTCTATACTGCCTACTGTCTATACACGTTTCGTAGTGTTTGTGTGGTTGTTAAAATTCGTCAAGTAATCAAGCAATATGAATAATGAAAAATAATCTTATTTGTTCGAGATAAGAGATAATTGTCTATGATTTCCTGATCGGAAACACGGCGTTTTTAAATGTTTGCCATCCTTCTGCCGTAGATTGATACTTTTAATGTGTCCATCACATGCTTGAAGATATAAATGGAGCTTTGTTATTAGAAATAAGGAGAGCGGCGTCAGGTAGGCCACATCTGGATTTAATCAGGATAACGGAACTCATTTTTCTGATAATTATTCATCTATGATGCTATATCCTTTGTGTTTAAGGGCTCTATCATTATTAAACTGAAATAACTACATGATGTACCTTTCAGACAGGCCTTCACATTTTGACGATAACAACCATCTTATATTAGTAGAATAAAATAAAGAGTATGCAAAAAAAAATGGTGCTATTACAAATTTAACAGTATAGTGTAATTATTTTATATGAAATAATTATTTATTTTTACAGTCCGTTCACCGGGAACGCTAGTTGTGTCTACGTACGCGCCGTGCCCAGACATTACAGTGAAAGTGGAACCCGCTTTGTTGAAAGAAGGTTCTGCCCTTATACATGTACCGGTGTCTGCTGGAAAATATAGGTAACTTGATATAGAGATAAACTTCATATGAAATACATTATTGTTTATTATAATAATTAGTTTGTATAAATATGTCGATAACCTTACTTTTAATGTAAGATAACATTTATTAAAATGTTTGAATGTCCAATTATGTAAGAAAGATTATTTGTTGATTTAATTTAAGTACTCTGAAAACTCGACTTTAAAATACCTTACCATATATATATTATATATTATTGCATATATAGAATAAAACATAAGTTTAGGACAATAAATATAACGTGTGACAAAAAGTAAAAAAATATTTATAATTTATGATTGATTGATTGAAACCAAAAATGTTTTAATTTACTGCAATGTATGAGGCTTAAATAAAAAAATCTTTCTGTATTGATATTTTAACATGTTTGGCAATTTATCATTTTAAGTCGTAGCTTTAGAGAATAAAGAATTTATGTTAACATATTAATTGAAATTACTACAATTGTAATTTATTTTTTAGTATGTAAATTAATAATATTTTTAATCAAAATAACTTTATGAAATGAATGAATGCATGCTCTGTTTCTTGTAATTTCTTAACTACGATATGTCACGAGTGTTTTTAAGTTTCATATATTTCTTTCACAGACTTGGAGGCTCATCTTTGGCTCAATGTTACAAACAGCTTGGTGAAAACCCACCAGATTTAGATAATCCTGAAATACTAAAAGCTCTATTCAAGGTCACGCAAAAATTGCTCAAAGGTTTAAAAAAACTTTGTTTCAATTAATATTTACTCAATTGTTTATACATACTGATGTATGATATGTTTAGTTTAATAATTAATTGTTATAATGTTATTTTTTCTAGAAAAAATTTTGATTTCTGGCCACGACATTAGTGAAGGAGGTTTTATTACGACGGTGCTAGAAATGGGTATAGGCGGTGTCCGAGGAATGGAAATAGATTTACTGGTTGAAAACAATGTATCTGCAATTGAAGGTCTATTCAATGAAGAACTTGGAATTGTCATTGAAGTAGCCCAGAACCACGTGGGTTACGTTTTAACAGAATACAAAAAGAAAGGTGTATACTCCAAAGTGATTGGTAAAACTGGAAAGTATGGAATGGACTCTAAGGTGAGCTTTACCCTATTTGTAAAAGTAATGTTGGTTTTTTGTTTGTCATTAATAATATATTTTAGCCAAATCTATTATTAATAATAATAATAGTATTTTGTTGAAATATATAAAAAAAATTGCAGTGTGTTAATAAATGTGTTTTTTACAGGTTAATGTGAAAGTTAATGGTGATGTAGTATTGGATACCAAATTAATAGATGTATACAGAATGTGGGAAGAGACTAGCTATCAACTAGAGTGCTTACAGGCTAACTCTAGCTGCATCCAACAGGAATGGAATGGTATGGTCTTGAAAAAATATATATTTCAGTTATAGTTATACCCGATCTGTACCTAAAAGCAATTTATATCATATTTCTTCATTCATTTTCTGAATAATAAATTTAATCCAACCTTCTCAATAGGAGAGGTGGTCTTAGCGAAAAGGCTATTAGGCTTAGGCTTAGGCTACAGGACGTAATTTTTTATTTTATCTATTGTTCATATAATTTTTTTCTCATAGGGCTCGCAACTCGTAAAGGTGTAAAATATAATGTCACATTCGACCCTTCCGCGGCTTTGATAAAGACGAGGTCCGTGAAAGTAGCAGTGTTACGAGAAGAAGGTAAAGCAAGTTCCATAAATTTAAATTGATAATTTTTGTACTATTATTATTATATACTTATTATTAATAATTAATTTATATTAAATTAGGTATAAATGGCGATCGTGAAATGATTGCCTCCCTGATGATGGCCAATTTCGACGTGTTTGATGTAACAATGAGTGATTTGCAAGCCAAGAAAATTACTTTAGATGCTTTCCAGGGATTAGTTTTTCCTGGAGGCTTTAGCTATGCCGGTAATATTTATAACCATAATTTACAAAACTGAAATTTGATATTCATATATGTGTTTAACTTATAGTTTATATTTGTTTGTTCTATAATATTATGAATGTTATATATTTTGTAAATAAATTGATTTAATAGTTGGAACTCAAAGAGAACTATAATATAAATATGTTAACGCAAGATAACAATTATTTGAGTAAATCTATTATATTTATCTCATCATCAGATACACTGGGATCAGCGAAAGGCTGGGCTGCTGGTATTCTTTTCTCAGAATCTCTGAGTGCACAGTTTGCAAACTTCAAAAGTAGAAGCAATACTTTTTCACTTGGAGTATGTAACGGTTGCCAGCTGATGGCACTTCTGGGGTGGATAGATACTGATGACAGTAAAAATCCAGGCAACAAAACTCAGATATTCCTTGATCACAACTTGTCTGAAAGGTTTATATAACTTTAGAATTTTTTGTTAACCAAAGAAATAACTAACTTACGAGGCTGCAATCTATTAAAATTTTGCTTAAATTAATTTCAATTTTTATACCAAGAAAATAATGCTATTTTATTTTAAATTTAGTGTAATTATATCATTTTTAAAATTTAAAAAATATACAGTATTAAATTAATTCAATTCATATATACATTTTAAAGTTGTATTGTTCAACAAGGTATTATTTAAGTTTACCTCTATATCATTCAAAGGTTCGAATGCCGTTGGAGCGCCGTAAAGATCAACGAAAGAGTATCCAAAGAAGACGTTTGGTTCCGTGGTATGGGGGGCAGCGTTCTCGGAGTGTGGGTCGCGCACGGGGAGGGACGGTTCACGGTGCCCGATCAGCAGACGCTTGACAAGCTACAAGTCAATGAACAAGTAGCCGTGCAATATGTGGACGACAACGGGTCCCCCACTGAGATTTATCCTATGAATCCTAATGGTAGCCCTGGTATGTAAATGATTAGTTTGTTTGTAAGAATAAGTTTATTTAATGAGAAAAAATTAAAACAGAATCATTTTCTTTATTTATTTAGGTAAGTTTTAATAGAAAAATACACTTGTCAATGTTTTATTGTTATATCTTCGGTATTTGGTCTTTAAATTCCAATTTAAATAGATCAATATAATATTAACATATTAATTATGACTGAGTAAACTGACAATAGACCTTGCTCATAAGCAGCCTTGGGACGGACTGTTAATACTTATGAAAGATCGAGATGACGACAAAGACAATTTTTAGTACTTTTTATAGTTTTGATATATTCCTAACAGTCAGTATATAATGTACAATACATTATACTGACTATTAAAATTAATCAAAAATGTTGGTTAAAGTTGATTTACTAGATTGGTTTACTATTCATTGTGTAACTATTACCTTAAAATTGAAGGACTAAAGGACTAATAATAAATCGATAAGGTTTGCAATCTGCATAATGTATGCGCATTCATAATTTTTCGACAGTTTACAATCAGGCTAAATTTATTATAAACTCCTCACTTGTAACATAATCAGCAGTTACAGGTAAAACTATTAAATAGCATTTATAAAAAGGTGTGTATTAAAAAAAACTAAAATTTCTTTTTATATCAACAGATGGATTAGCGGGCGTAAGGTCTCCGGACGGACGCCACCTTGCTATGATGCCGCACCCTGAACGCTGCGTGCTGCGGTGGCAATGTGCTTCACCACCACCACCCGCCTCCGACGCCTTCAGCCAAGCCTCACCTTGGCTAAGACTCTTCCATAACGCATATACTTGGGCAACTCAACACTAAACTCAAGAGTAGATTATTATTTGAATGTTTCATTCCTTTGAAATTGCAAATTGCTTTTCTAAGAAGAACATGCCAATATAAAAATATTTAGTATAGAAACATTCCATTCATAAAATCGTAAGTCTCAAATGCAAAATTAAGATTGAAATTTATACTCTTATAAAAAAGTGCCTTTTTTATTACCATGTTACCTCTAAGAATTGCCTCTTGAATTTGATTTTGGACCCCTTGAACTATATATATATATATTTTACTGTTTTTTATTAGATTATAAGAAAAATTTTATTAAACATTTAGAAAAAAAATACATTAAAAACTATTTTTTAATAAAATACCTTTACATTTAATTATTATTTTTCTTTATAAATATGTATATAATATGATATGCCTATTTTATTCAGTTCTGTTTTATTAACAAATATCTATAATTTAAAGTGCAAAGCAGAAGTAATAACTTTTTTTAGCAATGCTCTTGTGTATGTATTTTAGTAAGCTTAAATTTGATAAAATTATTATAAATTCATAGACATAATTTCTTGAAGGGACTTGCTGAGGTCTTTTCTACGGGATTTCTCTAATGCTTCACATAAAACAAAAAACCATCTTTGTTTATCTGCTCTAGCTTCAAATATTTTTATCAATTCTGAAGCCTTGGTTGGCAAATCATTGCAATTGGTATCAATTTCATCTATTTTACATTCTCGGATTTTGAGATTTCTTCCCAAATCACGCCAAAAGCTTCCAATTTCTTCTATGATTCTTTGTCTAATTGTATCCATTTTCTCTGGACTAATTGTACCAAAGGAATGATTATGTAGGCACTTTTCTTCATTTTGTGTAATTGGTTGTTTCATTGATGCAATCGGTATATTCTCAATAACTAAAATGTAAACCAAGAATCAAAATCAAGCTACTATTCAAATATACATAAATGAAATTTATGGTATGGTCTGGTGGTTAGAATATAAGAATCGTAACTGATGACAGTGGTTTCAAACACAGGCCACTAAATTTTCATATGCTTAATTTGTGTTTATAATTCATCTCATCCTTAACAATGAAGAAAAAATATTGTGAGAAAACCTGCATGCGTCTAATTTCACTGTAATTCTGCTACGTGTGTATTCCATCAACTTGCATTGGAGCAGCGTAGTGGAATAAGTTACAAAACTTTTTCTTAAAAAAGGAGAGAATGCGTTAGCCCAGCTGTGGGACATGCAGAGTCTGTTACTACCACTAATCAAACGAGAATTTGAAAATAAAACTTACCATATTGATTTAAATGTCCTTTGGAAATATGACTGACTTCGTAGTCACATATTCTCCTTAAAAGTTCGTCATTGTTAATTCTACGAGCTATTTCTTTTAAGGGTCCGACGTCATCTTCCGAAAGGACATTCCTTATTTCTAAAATATTTAGTAATTGGCCTATTGTATTTATTTGTTCGAATCTTCTATCAGAATCAATATCATCTTTGTAGAATTCTTTCAATTTATTAAGTAAATAAGTGTGATTATCACATTTACTTACATCAACCACAATTTGTTGCTTTAGCTCTGATAGAGTCATTTTTGATTTAAAGACGAGGAAAGGAAATATTCTAAATAAAACTATAATTATATATTGACATTTGTCAGCATTTCCTAGTCCTACTAGTTTATTATGACGGTCGTCGTCTCGACGTTTAACGTATGTCGACTACAGTGATGCCAACTTTATGTTTTAGGGGATATACCATTCACTACGAAAAATTGAGTTTTACTGAAAAGTGCAGAAAAAAATTAGTATGCATTAACATTTATAAACTTATAAATTTAAAAACTAGAGTATAAAATTTTGACTGAAAAAGTATATATAGGCATGATGACTGATTTTGAAATAACCTTCTATAATGTAGGTACACGTCTACTATTACTGAAAATTATTTTATTTCAGTAATAAACTAACTAACTGCTTACGCAAATAATTGCATTTTCATTTACCTATTTTGCATTTTGCTCGAAGACACCCACAAGTGTCATGGCGCCTGCACGTGACGTCACGCCTCAGTAAACGACAGTAAACTGTGTTTTGTGTCTATACTCAACGAAGAAAGGCAGAAAGTATTGCGTATTTCCTAAGGTTAAAAATGAATTCCAAGGTTTACAAGTGGTGTGCGGTCTCTCTGTGTAAAAATGCATTCGAATGCCAACCAGATCGAAGAACAATCTACAGAAGCAGACAGAAGATATATAAGTAAGAAACGAAAGATGATGGTTCTTGAAGAATGTGAAAAGCAATTGAAAGAAAGTATGGTTACAGAAGAATTTGAGGAAATTGCAAATTGAGGCAGAGATTAATAAAGATTTATTATATATTTATGAGATATTTAGTTTTATAGAAGTATTCGTAAATATGTAAATTCACAAATTCAGTACTAGTGGAGCTAAATGAAATATTGTCTTAAAAGTTCTTACTGGTAAAAATATTAGGGCTCTTCATATACGAGTAATACTGTATAGCTAACAGAAAAAAAATGATAACACTAAAGATAAATAAAAATGTACTTACAAGGAAGTTTTCACATTTCGAAATTCAGAGAAGCAAGTCTTTATTTGATGAAAAAAACTCCCCTAACATCAACAAATCCTGGGAATATTAGAGGAATTTGCCTTAACTAAACCTTGTTCCATCATTGATCAAGATCTATCAATGATGGAACATGTGTTATTTTTTTCACAAAAACACGAATAACCAAAGACTCGACTAATTAAAAAATTAATTTGGAAACGCGTAAAGACAACAAGTTTTCAAGAGAAACGGTTATAGATACTGAGGCGTGACGTCATTGGCTCTGATGAGTGTTTCAAATAAAATGGTCGATTACAGAATTTTATATTTTTATTTTACTAAAAATGTATGTATATTAAAACTGGATCATTTTTTAGAATCCTTTTAAGTTAGCTTCTTCTCTAAAATCTTTTATTTTTTAATTCTTTAATTCTGTCATCATGCCTATTATAAAAAGTAAGTGAGTGATTCAAGTATGTGCCCAAGGACATCTCCACACAAAAACAATAAAATAATATATCGTATAGATAAAACTGTAATCTGATCACATTTCTGACACACACAAGTCGGGTGTCATTTTCATTGTATGTAAAATAAATAAATTAATTTCATGATTTATAATATATAGATAAATCTTTAATCTCATTACATTTTTCCCAAGTCGAGTCACTTTCATTGTACTGTTAGATATTTAATAGTATTGTTATTTTATAAATATTTACTTTCATTAAATAGATAAATAGGGTCAAAACCCTAGTATGAACAACAGTCACAGGTATGGATAAATTAATATTGTCGCTGTGACAGACTGCTACTTTTTGCCTATTTTTATCTGTGACAATAAATACGGCAAATGGCAATACGCCTCAACTCTATTAGAGATTTAACGCAAAGGAGATTAATATGTAACTGCTTTAAGCGATATCAAATCAGACCAAGCTTATGACCATTCAGACATAATATAAGTACATATGTATAAAAAAGACGACGTAATATTACTTTCTGATTTAAATTTTAATTTGTTAGACTTTATTTTGCAGTACAAAAGCTAGGTAAAATTACCGTAATTGAAATACTTATACAGTACCACATCATTTAAAAAATTCTACCGTATTTTTTCATAATTTTTTCGATCCCTTAAATTAGTGTAGGCAGGTTAAATCTGACAAGTGATAAAGACCCATATATCTTAAAAACTACAACACCGAATTAATTCTTATAACTAAACTAACTTAGTTTATCTGTCTACGAAAGATTATGACAAAATCCACTTATTTAGAAGGTTATATTATTTATTAATTGAAAATGTATCTTGATCCACAAGAGTCGCTCCACATAACTACAGTTTTGTTGAACAAAATTGCGAGTATTTGTCATAAAATGTAATCATTAAATATACACAATAATACTTAATGATATGGTCCTAACAAGTAATGATAAGTAGTTAATGTTACAAAACAAGTTCACATAATTTAATGAAAGTAAAATTTACGTCTTTAACGTAACTGATAAAAATGTTCAAAGATCATAGAATCATGTCATTATTATATATACCTATTCATTTTATAATTACTATTTGTATGGCCGAACTACATATTGTTATTGAATCGATAAGAAATTATCGATTTAAATGTATTCTTGCTTCAGTTGTGACCCCTCTATCAGTTTATCTGGGTCTCTTCAGTTAGTCGAACAATAATATGACTAAATACATCTGAATATTTCAAAATGCTTAGATTATATAGTCGCGGAGTTTTTTTAAAAAATCGCTGTGAAAGTTTACAAAAATTAAAAAGTAAAAAATTATTCAATATAGAAAAATGTTGTGTTACTACACAGAGTTCAAAATCCGACAACTTGTTTCCGGAGAGGGTTGATTTTCCAAGCCGTCACATTGGTCCGAGGGATCAAGATATAGTTACTATGCTAGATCTTCTTGGCTATAAGGTGAGATTTTAAACACTTATATATTAAAAATGGACAGAAGATGCCTACTAGATGCCTATTAGATGTGAAATCCTTAATAATATCTGTTTTTATTTATTTTCTTAATCAAGCAAAAAACAAATAATTTGTACGTATATAAATTAAAAAGTAGCGCAAGAGTTCGTAAAAATCTTACTGCTACGTAAAGCATAAGGATTTACAGATAATTTAACTGCTTGGCTCCAAACTAAACTAAATATTTCTTCCCAAAACACGATATGAATTGTAAATCCAACATCAGAAAAGTTTAGTGTAACTTGGTCATATTCGAAGCAATATAAAGTACCACATAATTTCGAAAAATCGTAAATCAAATCTATGTCTTTAATTCGTTGTCGTCCATCGTGGCTCATCATGAAATAAATGTATTAATTTTATATATAATGTGCACAATTCTATTCATAATGGTATGATTATATTTATTTGAATAAAATAATTACTAAGTGTAGAACCGAGATCAGAGATCCCGTCATACGCGAAATAATGTAAAAGAAGGCTTATTCTTCATATATCACTAACGTAAAGTAAAATTTACCTTATTCTCTTAGTAATAAAAAAATTCTTTTGTCTAATAGAGTTTAGATCAACTTACAAATGATGCAGTTCCTAAGCAAATCCAATTACCAGGACTTATGGAAATTGATGACCCGATGAGTATGTATTACCTTGTTATATTTATATTTTTTTATTTGTGTATGTAGTAGCCACCGCACATAGGCATTGGCGTTGTAAGAAACATTAACCATTTCTTTCATTGCCAATGCGTCTCCAATCCTGGGTACTACGAAGTTATGTCCCTTGTGCCTGTTTCACTGTCTCACTCTCCCTTCAAACCGAAATACAATAATAGTACTTACGCTGTTTAACGGTAGAATAACTAGCGAGTGGATGGTACCTACACAAATGGTATTGCCCAAAGCCTTACCACCAATTTATATTATCATTTATTACAACAAATATTATTTATCATTTGAATAAAATGAAACCTACTATTTAAAGTATTTTTCTGGTCTACAGGCGAGTATGATTTAATTGAAAGGGCCCGTAAAATAGCTGAGAAGAATCAGATATGGCGTTCATACATTGGCATGGGCTATCACAATTGCTGTGTACCGCATAGCATCATGCGCAATATGTTTGAAAATCCGGGATGGTAAATACTAACATTTGATCAAAAGTTTTAAATTAAAAGAATTTATAATTTAAAAGTTTGGCTTGGAGTAAATTAATAATAAATATATTTTTATGTAAAATTAAAAATACCCTACGTCCTTTATATACAAAATTGCATTATATTTTAGGACAACACAATATACCCCTTATCAGCCAGAAGTGGCACAGGGCAGGTTAGAAAGTTTATTAAACTATCAAACAATGGTTAGTGACTTGACTGGCTTAGACGTCGCCAATGCATCTTTATTAGATGAAGGTACAGCTGCAGCCGAAGGCCTATCCCTTTGTCACAGGTAAAATAATAATTTTTTAACCCATAATCAACAGGTTTTTGAGATATTAGACTATTAATGGTTTGTATTTTAAAATTTCAGACATAATAAAAGAGCAAAGTTTGTGGTATCTGAACGACTTCATCCTCAAACATTAGCCGTAGTTCAAACGCGATTAGATGCTTTAGGTTTAGAAGTTATTGTTGTACCAGATGTTAGGCAAGCAGATTTTGCACAAAGGGATATATCGGCCGTGCTGCTGCAATGTCCCGATACTAGGGGACTAGTTTACGACTATTCCGCATTAGCTGCCGCTGCTCATGAACATGGGGTTTGTTGCACAACATTCTAGTGATCATAATACAAAAGATCTTGGAACAATAAATATTTATTGCCATATTTACTATTTGCAGACATTAGTAGTGGTAGCTACTGATCTGCTAGCCCTAGCTTTATTACGACCACCAGCTGAATGTGGTGCGGCTTTGGCAGTCGGCACTTCTCAGAGGCTAGGCGTTCCGCTCGGTTACGGTGGACCTCATGCTGGTTTTTTTGCTGCTGAACATCCATTGGTTCGCTTGATGCCCGGGCGTATGGTAGGAGTCACAAGAGATGCAGCTGGAAGAGACGCTTATAGGTAAGAAGAAACAGTTTTTTTAAAACTAACAAGTATTAAGTGTTTTTCCAGCACTTGATATTTTAATTTATATTTATTTAGAAACAGTACTTAAGTATATATTATATTTTCTAATAGGCTGGCGTTGCAGACTAGGGAACAACATATTCGTCGTGATAAAGCTACATCGAATATATGTACTGCCCAGGCACTTCTTGCTAATATGTCAGCGATGTTCGCAGTATATCATGGGCCGCAAGGCTTAAGAGATTTTGCCACTAGAGTTCATAATGCGACTTTAGTCCTTGACCACGGTAAAAAATAAAAATAAAGCATATTAAAACTATATATTAATGACTACCTTATAAAGTGAAATAACTGAAAAATAAAAATAAGTATGAATTATAATAGGATTAACAGATTGATTAAATATTTTTAGGTATACGGAAACGTGGTCATAAACAATCCAACGATGTATTTTTCGATACTCTGCATATAATTCCCTCGGCTGAACATGATGCATCTGTTATAAAAGCACGTGCTCAAGAGAAGAAGATTAATTTACGGTACTTTGAAGATGGAGCAATAGGCGTTGCATTAGACGAAACTACAACTATGCAGGATGTTGATGATTTGTTGTGGATATTTGACTGCGATAATGTTAATGAGGTAAAATTTTATCATATTGTATACCTAATTAATATTTGTTAAATAACTTAATTTATATTTGAACTATTTTATTAATAATTATAACATTAGGTTATGAAAACTGGTGATGTAAGATCGCGCAGTGTCTTGAAGGGTCCTTTTCGAAGAACGTCTCCATATCTAACTCATCCAGTTTTTAATATGCACCACTCTGAAACCAGAATAGTACGTTATATGAAACGATTGGAAAACAAGGATATATCATTGGTTCATTCAATGATACCTTTGGTAAGGTCTTTTAAATATAATTATTATTAGCAAAAAGGAATTCATTGCTGAATTTATGTTTTTTTTTTAATGTTATAACTTATATATTATAGGGATCATGCACTATGAAGCTGAACTCCACGACTGAAATGATGCCTTGTTCATTTAAACATTTCACCGAAATTCATCCATTTGCACCTCTTGATCAATGCCAAGGATATCACACATTATTTAAAGAGCTCGCTGACGATCTTTGCGCTATCACTGGCTATGATCGAGTTTCTTTTCAACCCAACAGGTAATATTATTATTTTTTTCTGTACAATTTATTGAGCCCTTAATTTTAATTTTATTTACCAGACATTAAAATACAAAATTGAATTGTTTCAAGCTGTCGTTCCCAATTAGCTTTTCCTGGATACCACTTATATAAAAAAGCTCAAACTTGCTCCCCTCAGAAATTATATAAATCTATATAATTAATATGCTGTTCAGTTGTAAATAAAACTCCTCGAAAGGATGGACTAATTTGGCTATTTTAAAAATGTACGTTAAAATACAAATAACGTTTTCTGAAAAAAATAGCAAGAATATTCTGTTTATATTTTAAGCGGTGCTCAAGGTGAATACGCTGGCTTAAGAACAATTAAACGCTACCATGAATATCGAGGTGATGCTGGTCGGAATATATGTCTTATACCAGTCAGCGCCCATGGCACTAACCCTGCGTCTGCGCATATGGCCGGTATGCGGGTTTGTGCAATACGTGTTACTCCTTCTGGAGATATTGACATGGAACATCTTAAAGATATGGTAACTACCTAAAATAGTAACTACAATTTAAATGTATACCAATCCATAGATTATAGCTTAAAACACCACAATATCAATTTGAACTACCTGATATTATCACTGAATGATTATCATTCTTAAGAATTGCTGATGCTGATCAAAAATTGAAGATAGTCATATGATTGTCAATAATACTGGACTTTTTCCGAACAATTTTCAAACTCAATACAATATAAAAGCAGAAATGTTAACAGCGAGAACATTTAAACAATCAACACAAACAAAAACATGCAATAGTGATATTTTTTTCAATAAATAATGTCGCTGTCTTAAATTCTATTTATTACGTAATTGTAGACAACAAAGCGTATACAAATAAGGATTTCATATAAGATGTTCACGTCACATAGGTAGAAGAACACAGCGCGAAGTTGTCGTGCTTGATGCTGACGTATCCGAGTACATTTGGCGTATTCGAGGAGCGCGCGGCCGACGTTTGTGCGCTCGTGCACGCACATGGCGGACAAGTTTATCTCGATGGAGCCAACATGAACGCGCAGGTTGTTATTTTGATCTGTATTTATTACGTTTTTCGAACTTCGATTATAGGATTTATTATTAAAACCTTATTTAACCTTCTACGTAGGTAAAAGTAACAACTCATCTCTTCTCTACCTCTTTCAATTCTTCCACGCTGCTCCAGTGCGGGCCTGTGACTACGCTTATAGTAAAATTTCATTCTACACATGCAGGTTTTCTCACGATGTGTTCCCTCCAAACTCATTGCTTGATAATTGCCAAGACTATCTAGACTTTATTTATATTTATACGATCTCTTTACCGCATGGTAATTTTAATACATTATTTTTGGACTAAAATAAAACCGAAGCATTTGCCACGTACCAACTGGCAAGTTATTAATATTAATTATATTGTGTTTGAAGTGTAAATAGTAGACTTATTTTGTAATAATCCATGACAACACAGATTTTTCATTATAGGTCGGTCTATGTCGTCCAGGGGATTACGGGAGTGATGTATCACATCTTAATTTACATAAAACTTTCTGCATACCCCATGGTGGCGGGGGTCCAGGAATGGGACCTATCGGTGTGTAAGTATGGATTTTTAAAACGATAATAATAGTTGCTTGCTGAACAATTTTATACGTTTCCTTTATTCATTATTAATATATATTTCGCAGTAAAGCTCATCTAGCACCGTTCTTACCGTCACACCCGGTGATAAATCCACTTGCTGATTTAGGAGACGCGGCGCACAGCTTCGGCTCAGTCAGTGCAGCACCCTTCGGATCTTCAGCTATCTTGCCCATCTCTTGGGCTTATATAAAAGTGAGTTTATGCGTTACTGTTATTTTAAATGTTACTGTTCTCTTTTAAGTTTGTCGATTAAACGACGTCTACGTTCAAAATATGTCAAGTTAAACTGGAATATATACTTAGAATTATTGATATAATTTACATGGTACTATAATATACAGAGATGATTTTATAAGCCGTATAAAACCCCTCAGACCCTTTAACACAAGTATTAAATTATACAGATGATGGGACCTAAAGGTTTGAAACGAGCGACGCAAGTGGCTATCCTCAACGCTAACTACATGTCACGACGACTAGATGGTCACTATAAGACTTTATACAAAGGTGAAAGAGGCCTGGTTGCACATGAATTCATCATAGACGTACGAGATTTAAAGAAAACGGCTAACATTGAGCCCGGTGATATCGCTAAGCGCCTTATGGACTTTGGTTTGTAGAATTATGAGTGTTATCATAAAACGATTAAGTATTAAATTATTCAATTTATATTTTTTTTTCTATACATAATTAATTACATACACAATGATACAAATAAAAAACGCAAATGGTACCTAATAAGTTTTTGCGTGTAGGTTTCCACGCACCGACGATATCATGGCCAGTGGCTGGTACTCTTATGATTGAACCAACGGAATCAGAAGATCTTCAGGAGTTAGATCGTTTTTGTGACGCACTCATTACGATTAGAAAAGAAATTAAAGACATTGAAGACGGTGTCATTGACAAAAGGTTGAACCCAGTAAAGGTAATCATTTTATTAAATAAAAATACCCAACACAAATAATATAACAAAATTTAAACGTGTGAATAAATTGAACAGATGGCGCCACATACTCAGGAGGAAGTAATAACAGAGGACTGGAACCGACCTTACACTAGAGAACAAGCCGCTTTCCCAGCTGTACGTATTAAATAAGAAGTTTATAATAATATTGTGTATATAAACATATTCCAATCAAAGGAGTAAAGATAAATAAACCTTAGAATTACATACTTCATGCAATTTGATAATAGCTCTTCTTCGATCACTAAAGTAGCTCTTCTTTGTTATATACTACAATCAGTATTGACTGTAGCGCATTGATGATTGATTAGTATATCTTTCTTAATAGTAATACACTATTCCACTTAACTAATACTTATTTAAATTTTACATACACGACTGAAGTGGACACACGACATGGACTTTTATATTATTTTATCTAAAATAGGTCCATAAAAGGAATAAGTAAACATCGCTTTAAATATTTTATTTTACGCTATAACAATTAATTGTGTGTTTTTTTTTCAGCCGTTTGTCAAAGGAGAAATTAAAATTTGGCCAACAGTCAGTCGCATTGACGACATGTACGGTGACAAACATTTAGTTTGCACTTGTCCACCTGTCATCGATGACTTTTGATACTTGTTAAGGTGAAATTGTAAATAAAATACTTCGTCTGCGATCACAATGTATTTAATTATCAATATTGTCGTATAATAAATATTTTCTTTAAATAACATTTATTTTTCTCTTTCTCGAAGATAATTTATTAAGTAGTTTACTTTAATTTTACGAGTTTTATTGTAATAAAAATTTATTACCATGAAATGTTATCTCCAATCGAGCTTAATATTCCTTGCTATGTATGTTTTGCATTTCAAAAACACCAAAATGAAGGTATTGTGATTATTCCGTTTCTTCTACATCATTTTATAAAGCTCAAATAGAATACGGATTGCTTTAAATTTCTCGCGGTTTATTTTTTATTATTGTATTATACAAAGCTTTACGTATTCTGAATTAGCTATTAAGCGAATTATATTATCAGCTTAAAAATTATTTTACACTAAAACTAAAGTAATATTCAATTTTTTATCAATTTAAATCATGCAAGATTAGCCGATATAACAATTAATAAAGTAAATATTTCGAAAAATTATTTCTAGATATATCGAAATTAACTAAGCTAACATAAAAATATATATAAAAAGTTTAAAATAATGAAACAACATACAATAAAAAAATAAATTGTATTTTCATTATTTAGACTCGTTTTTATTTTTGCGGAGAATTTATCGATTCTTTTGGATACATACCTAATCTAACTCCAATATCTTTAGGCAAGCGAATGGGTGGCCGTGTTGGAAATGGATGGTAGGAACCAGTCGAAGGACTGCGTGGGTACGACAATGACGACAATGTATCTGTCTCTAAAAGAGAGGTTATAGCACTGCAAGTGTCATCATTTTCAATCTTAGATTTATCACTTATTTCCATCGAGTCCCTTGAAAGTGTTGGTGTATCTTTATGTGGAAATACCTTTGGTGAAATAGGCGTAGAAACTTGGTCTAATGATGTAATTTGGCATAACGTATCACTAGAATTACTTTTTGCACCCATTGGTGAATTGGGATCGCACGTAAAACTAATAGACGATGTTACTCTCTGGGAAAAATCACTGAATGAGCTATTTTCGGTTTTTACAAAATTTTCACATACTTTTGGACTTTGATCTATTGTCTTACTGCACTCGTCACTTATTTTTATCAATAATGATTCATTGTATTTGTTAGAATTCGTTAAAGAACAATTATAATCATCAGACTTAAAACGATTTTCATAAGTAGATGCATCTTTTGACTCTGAAGAGGGTAACGTGACGGAAATCTTTGAGTCACTAGAAAAAGAATATTTCGACCATTCATCTGATATAGGCCTTCTGTTTTTATGCTGTAAACCACTAGAAATCGAAATTTCAGAATCTGTGTTTTTGTAATCACTATCAACATGTTCCGTTCGACTTGAGCTACTCTTATAATCACATTTTGCATAAAAACCTTTATTTTCCCACCCATATAAATCTGTTTTGTTACCAAGACCTTCAATACTAGGTGTTTTAATACTTTTAAATGAAAACTCGTTACTTCCAGCTGCGACATTGCGTATATCTAACGAAAAGGGGTCATCAATTGATATTGGTCTAGCTCTTAAAATATCAGTTTTGTCGGTTGTCACTTCTCTAGGAATTCTCTTAAGACAACCTATTAATGAATCGGAGGTGGATTCTTTAAGCAAAGGGGAGCTTAATAATTTTGTTTCGGTTATTTTTGGAGAAGGCAAACTACTTTTGAATTTTTTGTCTACATTTTTACTTATACTATCTTGCAATGAATTACTATTTACTGCCGTAATATTTTGCTTTGTTAATATTCGACTAAGTATTTGTGAATTTTCTTGTATTATTTGTAAAGCCCTTTCGCTATTTTTTCGACCAGATCGTAACATATATTCTTTTGATGCAATTGTATCTGTGTCTGCTAGTAGTTCTTCTACATTTGTTTTATTTGAACTTTCAGAAATATTTTTACTATTATTGTACTTCATCTTGTTCATTTGTATTTCAAGATTTCCTTCTTCATTTATACCGGGGCTTACTGATTTTTGACATATAAAACTATGACTTTGGGGTAAGGAGGAAGCCCGTTCAACTTCAGTTTTTAAATTTCTTTCATTATTATTACTTTGAAGTGTTAACGAATCTGGTTTTTTTGGTAAACGTGAGTTTCTTTTTGTGGGACGTCGACTTGGAATATCAGAATTATTAGGATCTGATAATCGAGCTCCAAAAAATTCTGGACTGTGTTCAAAATATTTATCAATTTTCAATGGAATTGGTGGTTCATCTTCGCTGACAATAAGGCTATCAGAACCAGGACTTCTCGAAGGACTTTCAGCATATGGAATTGCTCCCTCAGATAGGTCAATATCAGGTACAAAATTCGGGTTCATTGCGAAACTGTCTATAATGTCTGGAGGTCTTGAATTTTTTTGTAGTTTTGCGATAGAACATAATTTATGAGGTAATTCTTTACATTGTGAGTCAAAATTAACAACGCAATGGCAAGAAGATGAATTAATAGGGCTATAATCTGTTAAAGTGGTGGATTTTGATACATTCGTTTTTTTGTGACTCTTTCTTTCATCATATTCTGGTTTCTGAAATGAATACTTTTTATCATATAATAATCTAGGATGACGCATACACTTTAGCGGGTACGTTGTAGTCGGGCCTTTTTTCTTATTGTTGATATCGTGCGGTTCTTTTAACTTTAATTCAAAACCATCTATATAAACACGTAACGGTTCGCCAGCAGCGGAGTCAAGATATTCAGAAATATTTTTTACCTTTATTTCTGTCGTACTTAATTTATTTTCTGGTGAAGAAGTACGGCCAAAAGAAGGTTCTTTATCAATAGGCGGACTACTTTTGACATTTTTATACATTGGAGAATTTTGTTTAGCAGATTGCTTTTTGATTCTAGGATTTAAGCCATTATTTCCTTTATCATCAAATGGAAAATCATGTTCCGAATCACTTGCTTTTTCATTTTCATCACAAAGACTAGTATCTGTACTAGATTCAGACCTTGAAGAATATGAAGAAGTTTCGCTAGAGCTACGAGATCGCATTGATGCTATCATTGCATTAGCTTCTAATTCAGATACTATCACGCCATCACCAGCTTCTTCTAAATCAATTGACGTTTTTCTTCCAATTTCTACATTTTTTTCCTTCTTAATATCTTTCCATTTAACAGAATTTCTTCTATTTTGTGATTTTCGGCTTTTTTCATCTTCCCAGCTAATAGTATCATTTGCAGCTTTGCTCTGACGTTGACATGTTATTTCTGGGAGAGATGTTGTTTGGCGTGATGGTGGTATAGCTCCCGGTGGAGGACCAAGTCTTCGTCCCCTTGAACTAACTATAGCACTTTTTCCCAGAAGCAAATTATTAACTGTTAGTGAAGTAGGAGAAGTGGGAACACCAACTGAAATTAAAATATGTAACATTTAAGAGTTTTTGTTAATTTTTAAATTTATTACAATATGATAAAATGTTCTAACCTGCAGCGTGTCGAGCACATGCAGCAGCTAAGATAACATGAGCTTGGCGCTGCCTTTCACGAAGACGGGCATATTGTCTTTTGAGTGCTCCTATATCTAATGACAATCGATCACCCGCTTTATCTTCCCGTCTGGGCATAACCTATACATTAATAATAATTTTATTTTTATCAAAAACATTAAAGTAGATCGTAAAAGTATTTTATTATTATTTGTTTTCAAAATGTATAATAAGCCGTTATTGTAAAAACCTTTTAATAAGTATTATAATTACTTAAGATTAACATGTATTTTAAACTAAGGTAGGTGCTAAAATCACTTACAATTTGTTTCTAGGACAAAACTTATAGCAAAACTAGGTATTAACATAATAAAATCATAAAAGTTACCGTCGCTAACGCCATTTTATTTCCCTCATCGCTAGAATCACCTTCATCTTCAGAATAAAAAAGTCGCAAACCACGTTTCGTCATTGACTGCACCTATAAATTTCGAATGGTCAATGAGTTCTTGTGTCATAGACTGAGTCTTGTTTTCCTTTACAAAATTTACAACACAATTTTGAATTGAGATAAAACGAAACGATTAATTATTTAGGCATGAGAGACAACATTTTTATTATTATTATATAAATAACGTTAATTAAAATAGTGTTAAAACATTTAAAGTATTTGAAATTATTGTTATTTGTAAGTAATACTTGAATTATCGTTTTATGTATTGTTTTAATGAAATAAGATAAATATTTTTGAAAATACTAAGTGTTTGAAAGAAGTATAATAAAAAACTTAGACTGAATGGTTCAATTACGAATATATACCACTTATTGTGAAGATATCTTTTATCTGTAGAGTACAAGAAAAGCGAAACAAAGTTTTTAAGACCATACTTACAGCTGATTGTAAAGGAGGGTGAGATGCTGGTGGAACATTCGGTGGTGCGGGCGGTGATACTTTGTATCTGTGCAGACTGCGCAACCGCGGCAGTTCAGGTGCTGAGTTGAAAGCAACAACTCTTACAACTAGAGTCTCTCCAGCTTCCCACACTGCACCGACACCTCCTCCCATACAGCTGTAGAACTCATCTGCAGACCGTGCTGACAAAATGCGACTACAAAAAGATTCATCTCTTACACTTTGATCAAGTCTTTGACTAAATAAGAGTTCTATTTAAAGGTGTTATTTCTACTTACTCTTGAAGCATATCCCAGATGGCAAGTGCCGTAAGTAATAGGATTTCATTGCCATCTAGTAGGATTAGATCCCAGATTCTTAGCAATGAATCTCGAGGCAGCCATGTGGCGTATAGCGTGAGAAACCATTGCATCGTAAATACATCTGGTAAAGGGGGTTCTACTCCTCCACCTATAATAATAAATTTATTGGTTATATAATATCTCCACCATCTTTGGTTTAAATATTATTTATTTATTTTTAGCTTATTACAAATGTTATTATTTATTTATATTATATACAACAAAGAAGCACCTTCAGATAGTCATAAAATGGTAAATTGAGTTCGCTCATCACCGCTGCAAGACAGAGAGGTAAGAGACCTATGGATGAACTGGTGAATGAACTTAGAGTAATTAGCGTCGATACAAATAAGAACAAGAAAATCCAGGGCTAATGGACGACTGCATAGGATGCATACAAAGTTTTCAATTCCACGACGTAGTTTGCTAAAAACAAGCTAAAAATAGTTGTTTCGCCGAATCTCCACAAAGGATTGGAGCCGCAGTAAGTACACCTCTCGAGTGCTTAACACTGACAAAACCAAAGTGACAAATAGAAGTAATACAAAAACATCGTGCAGTCCTTTTTTAAGAGATTTGCCTAAAGCGAGACTCGAAGAAGTTGATGCCGTCATTTATAACAACACCAGATCCCAAACTAAATAGGCCACATAACAGAGCTCTATATGCGGCCAGGGTTATGCAAACATAATCACAGTCATCAATCAGCTGTTGCTTTGCATACAGAGGAATCCAATGGCGGGATAGTTGTCCACGACTATATCACAGACAGTGTAATAGTTCAGTGAATTAATATACTCATTTTGTTATGTTAAAATATAAATATATATAAAATTACTTATTATTATATTAGAATACAAATGTAAAAACAAGAAGTTATTATATGTTTTGATTATTTGTTAAAAATTAATAATGTCAGATTAGTATTTTGAAATATACCGTCGGATATTCTTTGTAAATGATCCATATGTTGGGCAAGACGTGGTAGCCGCAGTCGTAGGAGGTCTCTGAAGGCAGCCATATCGGCTGATAAGCCTCGGAGATCATCAGCGAAATATCCCTCTGGTAGCACCGCTTCAACTAGGTATATCATTACCTTAAATGTTTAAATATATTTTTTTTGTATAATTGTATTGTAAGCAGTTGAAACTATTAAGAGATTTGATTACTACTTCAATTTACCTTTAGCGAATCTGATTCTGACTTATCCATAACTTCTAATATAATAGCGGCTAACATATTAAAGCCTTGACAATAACCAACATCTTTATTCCACCTGAAATTGAAACGATACATTTAAAATATTATACAAATTATTTTAGATTACGTTGTAATATTATAAGAAAATAAAATACCTGGCATAAGCTAATAACACTCTCCGAAGCATAGCTTGATTTTCTCGTCCTTCTACACCACAAAAAAGAGAACAGCCAGTCCGATGTAAATCCTGTAAAAGTATAGCCGTAAGTCATAGTTTTTATTAGTATATTCGAAGATAAAACGCGTATTATAAATAATATTAATTAATATTAAAATTAGAAATTTATAAACGTCTATATATTTGGATGACAATAAATAATTGTTGAAGTTACAATGTAACATCGTAACAACAACTAGTATTTAAAAATTAAATGAGCAATTATTGTGTATATAAACATTTTTTTTTGTGTATGTCGTAAACGGCTTTAACGATTTGACTCTAATTTTGTATTCAGATAATGTTTGCTTTTTATGTATATCTATTTAATAATAATAAGAATTGTGTTTTTTCAAGAAAGAACAATTATTCACAAACAAGATAAAAGAATGTCGAGCGAAGCTCGATCGCCCAGGTGTCTAAATCCTAAAAAACATTATCGGTTCTAAATAAACAGTATGGATTTAATAAAAACCCAAGAAAACAAAAACCAGGCGGTAAAATTAGGTTCATTGTTCGATGATTAGCTCTTTATGAGTTAAGTGTAGATGTATACAAAATGTACCTTGAGAATCTGAGCACTAAGTTCAGTATCATCGGGCTGGGCGGTCCCTCTGAAGCATGCACGTTCGGCGACCGGCCAGTCGATGCCCCGCGCGGTCAAGTGGCGATCTGCTAGCGTCAACCATAGCTGAAAATTTCATTGAATATCCAATTAGTGTATGATGACAATTATTGTAGTTTACTTTTATGACAATTAATAAGTGAAAGCCAAAATTATAATCATTTTTTCTTATTATGGTTTTATTTATTGACAGTTATTAAAATCAATGTTATAGGAATCTAATATGAATATTATAAACAAAATAAATATATTTAGTATATATTTTAAGTAAACTTCTGTAAGTTCAAACTGACTGAGATTTAATTTAAGGAAAAGCTCTTTAACGAACGAGAGTAAACGTTTAACTCCAGAACTATTTTTATTGTTTTCAATAATTTTATTTACTTAAAAATATGTTTTCCTCTTAAAAATGAATACATAGAAGTTTAACAACAATTTCTTTCTTTCACTCAATGCGAAATGTAGCGAGGTATAGTTATCAGTTTATATTATAATACACTTATGGACACGTTATCTACAAGTACATTTAGAATTAAAATTAGCTTTCTATAACATGTTACTTAAAGGAACTTACAAGCCCTATTAGTCAAAAGAAGTAACGAATAAAAGAATAGCTACTCACTTTTCTTCGAAAATGTTGTGGTACCCCGGCAGGAAGACGAGCGACGAGGCGCATCGCATGCAGCCACTCCGCGAAGCCGCCCTCGCCGGGGCCTTCGTTGCCCGGTGTGACTCCAAAGCGAGCGTTCGTATCGCCAGCTTCATGATTATTAAATTGATTAAAAACTTTCATTTCATAAACAGATAAAGGAATTAGTCAAATTTTAACTCTAAAAATATTATTCTATTCAATTAATATTGTTATAGACCGAAGATCTGTAAATTTTATTTGCTATAATTGTTTTGTAATTAAGGTTATTTTATTCAAATATATACATATATCACATGTATACACATATAAGACTGTTCACATAGTATAAATATCCGTTGCGTAAGTCATATAAAATATCTATAAGCACACATTAATTTAATTTATGACTTGAGTGAGTATAGATCAATACAAGATACAAAATATGTTTCTGGTCGCAATTAAATAAAGCGTTTTTGTAAATGTTATTTGTACCTGAGGCAGTCCTTGCAGAACTGGCCAAGTTCCTGAGAGAGTTCAAAATAGCACTCATCTGTCCTGTACAACGTGGACATTTGACACCAAATGCATATCTTTAAATTGCACTGAATAAAGAGTCAATGATCGATGAGTATTATTCCATCAACACATTTTCATTTTTGATACATCGGTATTTTTATGATTAACATAGTAGATACACGGCGTACTGTTAAGAAAACATTACGCGAATTTGATAATGCCATTTCGCCATAACATTTATTACTGCGTCGTCGACCAGCTGATACGATGTTTACCGGGCAAGTCACGGACTAGAGACAGACAACCCCACTAGGGTGCTCGCCCTCTACTACTTCATTGCAAAGGGTTTTATTTTAAATCGATTCTCGTATAGCAGCAAAGACAAAATTGGTTGAAATGCCGATATAGCGTGTTGTGGTAGATAGTCTATGTAGAGCATGCGCAATCAAGTAAAAGAGCTTTATCTGTGTGTGTCGTCTATTGATTTCGCGCGGTTGTGTACGTCAGATACAGCTACGACGGTATTGAAAAAAGCACCTTGTGCGACTTGTTCCTACATACTATGTGGTGTGTGTAGTATTATTTAAGGTCTCTGAATGGAAAGCGTGGCAATTTGTTATTCATAAAGTAGAAACATTTGATAGTAATGTGAAAATTCCTACTATAATTTAAAACTTTGTTAAAAACAATAAATATATGTTTATTTTATATATTTAGTGTATGAATTATTCGTGACTGACAAAAAGTTGGCAGTGGACAATGAGGTTAACCCAGATTTAAATATTTTGTCATTCGATATTTTTTCTAGATAATGTTAGGTTACTTATGACTAAAATAAATTTTGTTTTATACATACTAATATGGTGGAGAAGTACAGTGAAAGCCGCGCATAGTTTTTTCTGTTGTCGATAAAGTCGATCTCGTGTCCGCAAATATTTTGCTAAACGTTCTCCAGTTATTTGTAAACTGCCTTTCCATTCAATCAATTGATTACGGAGCTGTTGAATATCTATAAAAATACTTTAGATATATATAGTTAAAGTAATGCAATTAAACAATATAGGTGCTCAACATTATTCAGTTGTGAATCGGAATTCTACAATTTGAAGCGATATTATTACCTAAGGATTCCAGGTAGCTTCGTTCAATGGCATCTGTTTGTTCTCCGTAGTTCGATTGTGATGACGTAAAGGATGCAGCTGCTGTTGATCTGCGAAGTAACTTCGATAATTTACTTTCTTAGATTTATTAGCATCCATGTGGGAATGATAGGATAAAGTGAAGCTTGTTATTATAATAGCAAGGTTTATTTTTATTTGTTACGAATATAAGCAGCAGAGATTAGCTTTTAGATTAATTTTATATAATTACATTCGATTTTAGTTTTTTATTTAAAGGTTTATTTAGTCTTGGGAAATAAGTAAATAAAAAAAAAACTTGGTTTTTTCAGACCTTAGTAACTTATTGGATTTATGGAATCAGTATATATTTAACTCCAAAACTATTTTATTAAAAGATTAAAACTAAAAAAATAAAAATAAAATAAATATTAATTTAAATACTTCCTCACAATGCACACTGGTGTACATAGTCATAATGTGTGAGTATCCAGTGTGTCAGATTGGGTAAGTTACCTTTCGTAAAATTATTGTTGTTAATTAGGTATATTTAATAAAATTAATCTTGCCTTTGATAAAAAAGGAAAATTGGCAACTCTTGTGATGTCTTGTAAAAGCCGAGATGGCCGAGTGGTAAGAACGCGTGAATCTTAACCGATGATCGTGATTTCAAACCCGGGCAAGCACCACTGAATTTTCATGTGCTTAATTTGTGATTATAATTCAATCCGGTGCTTAACGGTAAAGTAAAACATCGTGAGGAAACCTGCATGTGTCTAATTTCACTGAAATTCTGCCACATGTGTATTTCACCAATCCGCATTGGAGCAGCGTGGTGGAATAAGCTCCAAACCTTCTCTTAAGGGAGAGGCGGCCTTAGCCCAGCAGTGTAAAATTCACAGGCTGTTACTGTTGCTGTGATGTCAACAAAACTTTTTACAATGTTTTTGGTCATATTTTAAAGAATTGCATTCAGGCGGAAACACAGAAATAAGAACTACTTTAGTAAATGCGGCATAAAAGATGAACAAATAACCAAAATAATTTACAAGGCTATAAATAATCTTAATAAGTATTAGGTTCTTACCCCTGACTGCATTCGATGACGCTGCTACTACACCAATCTCGTTGATCTGCATAAATGTCGTTTAGTAATTGATCTATCAAGTCCTTTACTTCCAGTTTCTACAAATAAAAAAATACAATCACCAAAATAAACAATTTTTTTTCATAACCTTATTATAATTCTTAAATTTTGATATCAATGGGTAGTAGCGTGGGAATTTTGTATATGAATATGAACACTATGATAAATTAAATACCTGTTCAACGCTTTTGATTGGCGGAGGTGGTGGGATATATCTTTCTTTCTTCGATGAATAGGATTTTGGTATTTTAATTTTTTTGTTTTTTTTCTGCGGCTTCTCTTCGTCTAAGTATAAAGAAGAGAAGTCTAGTTCAAACTTTACTATACGTAAGTTAATCGGCTGGTCAATTGTGATTGTTTTCATTTTGAAGTCAATATATGTCAAGATGTCTTGTTGAAATATTATTGTTTTTTTTTGTTTGATTTGAAGTGTCATCACAAAAAGATGAAAACGTAATGAACTAGGCTATGGTGACGGGGGACGACCGATAGGCACCCACTCGTTTGTTGCTTGTTCGTCCCGATACGACTGATAACACCTAATATGTTCATTTGAATGCATGCCAAGCGACCTTATCAGAGACTTACACTAAAACGAAGTGGTATGATTTTAACATTCTATGCATTGTAACATTCCACTTGTACAGCTTAAATACCAAACGAAGTTAAGAAGTTATAAGAAATGAAATAAAAATAAGTGTATAAAAATCCTCTTTCATGTTATCAAAGTAATTTTACAACCAATACCAATAGCCAAAAGAAAAAAACAACGAAAAAAACACATCGTTTCCATGGTAACGAAATTTTGTGTCTTTCTGTAACTATAGAAACCGTTTAATGTTAAAGTTTTATTATATATGATTAAATAATTCAGTGTACACAGGTATCTTATTTGTTTTTTATGGCTTTTGTTGCGTTTTGAAGATGAGTCAGGAAGAGCAACCTAAAAATGTATCCAAACGAGAGGCTCAGCCTGGTTTCTGTTCTGCAACTTGCACCGATAGGGCAAATCTTCAACAGGAAATAAACAAATCTGAACTAAAGACATCGGATTTGTTTCATACTTGTAACCTGCCGAAGAGATTTGAGCATCCTCGTGAGTATCCTATAAAATGTAACGACAATCGAGAATACCTTTTTGATATACTACAATATTTCAGCACCATATTGTTTTATTTTACGTTTTTAATGGTGTGATATTTTTAGTCATTAACTTTTTTAAAGTTTTTTTACTAACAAACCACACTAAGGGTTTGATGTCATTGTCTTCGAAACACACATGGCGTCTCTGTATCAATTATATAGGTGCTGAATACGCATGAATCATGCGGGCTGTTTGTTGACTAAAACTTAGGAGCAATGATCCTTTTAATTTATTCGTCTCAACAGTACAAAAATCTAACTCATATTAATTCTACGGTTCTAATATTAAAATGTTGCTGCAGATTGGTTCAACGGATATGGATGTCAAGTCAGTAAGCAGCATCCATTTTATAGAACGTCAGCGAGCGAATACGGATGGTATCCACCTGGTAATATTTCATATTTCATTAGATACCATCTTAATTATAAAATTTTATATATACTCTATGTAAACATTATCTCGCAGATTTAAATAAAATTTTGTTCAAATCTAGAACGCCCTGAAAAATCTTGCCGACATAATGTCATATAAATCCTTGTCATGTTAAACGAATTTAAAATGAAATGAAAGTGCTTGTACTTATAGGCTGGCACTCGGTTCCTTCAGTGTATTTTCCAAAAAACCAAGACTTTTCTAATTGTCTGGCGAGTGCAGGCATGTACCGCAACTATTCACTCAATACATCCAAGGACCCGTCGCAGTTGAAATAAGGTTTCAAATGAGTTAGAAGATAGTGATAAATAAAAATAATTTATCAATTTTAAGCATGATGCACAAGTGCACAGTTTTATTTTACTTGTTTAAGATTAACATTTTATGTTTAATAGAATAATTAATAAGTTATGTTAGCAATTAAATAGCACAAAATAAACTTGTCACCTTATATTCAAAATGTTTTATTTAAATACACCGTTTTTTAAATGCTGTCACTGTTGCTATAATTCTTCTTATATACTCGTAGTGCGATAGCTAGTCGAACTCGTAGTAATAGCTGTTAACATAAATTTTCATTAAAAAAGTAAAGAGTTGTACTTTACTGTAAAATATGTTAACATGACTTTTTTTACCAAGACTCCTCCGATTTGCACATCTTTTAAAATAAAAATTATAAATAAATGCATCTTGTTTTTTGCAACGTAAAATATTATTATTCCTAATATTATTAATGGGAGTATTCCCATTTCATATATCATATGAAATCGACTTGGGATTTTTCTTTTTTGTAAGCTATCATTTAGCGAGTCAACAACGCTACACGACTTCGCCTAGCACCTTTTTTTTCATAATGTTATAAATAATAAGGGCAAGACGATGAAATTAAAATGAGTAAATGTATTGGTAAATCTAAAAGAAGTTCCGTATTGATAAAGTTTAAATATTTGCAGGATACTACTCAGTGCCTTCTGTGTTCTTTCCCGCCGGCCAAACCTTCACTAATCGTCTCGCAGCCGCAGGCATGTATCGCAACTACAGCCTTAACACAGGCATGGATCCCGTTGCCTACCGTTAAATATTAATTTTTAAAAGGTTTTATTGTTAATTTTATATTTATTATAGATTTTATATAAATCGTTTAAATGATATTGTTAACATATTTTCATTTCGATATAAAGTTAAATTTGATTTCTAATTTTGAATATATTTTTTAATGTTTCTTTGTAAAAGGGAAACAAATAAAACACAGACGTTATTGACTTACCAAAAGAGGTATTTATTTAATATATATTTATTATAATATAGATTAACATGCATTCAAATTCCATTATAATATTACATTCGAGTAGACATGGATGTCACTTGAGAAGTAACAAAAGTATCAAAAAGGTATTTTCAATCAACCAATTAATTAATCTCGTACGTTTCTTTCAGAAGTTTAATTGGCGCAAAACGCGTTAATATAAAAACGTTTTAAATCATTTTGGAAGGATTGTTTTTTTAATAATATACCTTATAGTATGATACTATTTTTTACTTATGTAATAAAACTTAAATTTTAATAGGTAGTATAGTTTAAGGAAGTCATCGTAAATAATAAAAAACGGTGACACACATGTCTATATTAAATACTGACCGAAGATTATCATGATGAAATTAGGGCTCTTATCTTCCCATTACACACTCATATTGGTAGGATTTTACGAATACGTTTCAATTTCAATTAATTTCATTGTTATAATGTGCCCATATTTGATCGCGACACATCTAACGGCCATATTATATATGAGTAAGTATACATTGTATAACTTGTTTAGCAACAACAACAACAGCATTATATTTAGTGTTTATATTATATATCTTAATAGTAATAAACGCAGAACAGTCTAATATAAAATTAATATAATCGATACATCAAAAACTCAACGATATTCAATCATTTAACGTACCGTGATATCAATATTTTTATTATAGTCATCTAATTGCGCATTTCATATAATAATTATAGCTAAAGTATTCGTGTTAAAATTCTGCTACAAGTGCGTATATAAATATAATCTAATTATTATAGGATGTACGGTTTAATATCAAAGCTTTAACAATACATATATACGTCGAACAACTTGGGTTAATCGAATTCCGAAAGTAATAGGAATTATAAGCGATTACAATTTCCTTTTTTCGTTTGCAACGTACATCTCTACGCATACATATATTATATTCGTTGTATTGTAACAAGTGAAAAGATTTTGAATGAATATGTTTCTATTGATTGACTATTGAGTTTTATGTGATGCAATCATGTCAATCCGTCAAACGTTTTTCAATTAAACATTTGAATATATTAATATTAATAAGCTACTGATATTTGCTATGTAAAGTCTCATATGAAATAGATTTTAATAAATCTATACTATTAAAGCGCAATATATAAGATAACGATTCAATAACAACATGGATTTCCTTCGATATGACGATTCGAACATTTGCTCTCAAACTTACTTAAAACGTTTTCGCCGTGTGAAACTAGGTACGTTTCAAAAACAATACCTGTTTAAAATTAATAAGAAAATAAACTCTTCTCGGAACTTGATATCGCTACGGTTAAACAATGAACCGTCACTAAAATTAATGACTAAGCATAACTCTAAATATATTGCGTAAGGAAACACACAAGTACAACAATACTACTTACAACTACAAGATACAACTAGTAATAAGATATATAAAATGTGGATAAATTTTTGCATTCAACAATATTGTCTTAAATAGCATTGCTTACATCATTCCGTCAAGACTTGTCCATGTCCACTGACCATCCTCACCTTGGTAACACAGTTCCGAACTTATATATTTGATTAAATAGAGAAAGAGTATGAAGTGAAAATAGTTATATTCATTTAATAGGTCATATATAATCGATGATATTTTTATATTAACTTGAAGACATCGTTCAATAGGTTGCGGCATTTCATAATAAGATCTTACTATTGAATTTCTGTGTAGATTCATAAAAAAAATGAAGAAGTGTGGATTAAAATTTAACGATTTTAGAGTTAATGTTAATGTTTCCAACCCTTAAATATTATGTTAATACCATTCCACGCCACCTTCACTACCATTTCACGCCGTTGTTTTATGAAAAACATTAATTCATTTTTCCCGTTGAATATCGTCGATTTCAAAGCTTATGCCTTTTTAAAGAAAACTAGCGATATCATGAAATTGAAATCACTTTTGAAGATATATGTAGAAAAATGTGCCACATACTACGACAGACTATAATGTGCCACGAAGGTTTCATTAGCACACTAACAAAGAATTTGTAAGTTCGCTACGTTAGTTATATTAGTAGTTCTCTCTACTTATAAGAGTGCAAGATGCGAGTCGCGACGCACAACGCATCGAACGGGTTCGATCACAATGTAGCTCAGTTGATTCGTACTTTTATAATAAACTTATTGTAAAAAATCTATCATTATATTACATATAAACTATACTTACGGAATCTGTAGTACGATTTCGCACCTATGACAAATTGTAAACTTTATTACTGGTACGTACAAATTTATTCTATATTTACGATCATAGGAAGAACATAAATAAACAAACGTTTGATCTTTATTATTAAACTACCAACAACTTCTTTAGGACTGGGTAATAGAAGTAGATGTTTTAGACTCTTTTTGAAATTATTCTAACGTTGGATATTATTGATTTTGTTTAGCAAGTTTCGATCTTACATGTGCCTGTAGTTTGTTACAAAACTCGTTCTAGCGTATTCATGTTTTTACTATATCCTCAATTGAAGCTGTTTTACAAAATCAGATCACGAAAAACTACGTCGACACTGTTTACAAAGGTTAGCATATTAAAGGCCAAATAAACTTAAAACCGTTAACGGAGTCGGTTTTAATGGGCCAGTGTGACCTGACGCGGGAGAGATTTGCTGTTGTGTTACATATCTCCGAATATTCCCGCGAAAGTCTTGCGCAAGTTTTTCATAGTATCCTCCGCGTCTTCGGTAAGCGTGGCGCTGAGGGAGCCCTGTCGTGCAAATCCTCCGCGCGCGCTCGTTCCGGCAGCGGATTGAGCCGGCGCCTGTGCGCCTCCCGCAGGCGCCACTGCGCTAGCCGTGCTCGGCGCTCCGGATGCGGATGATACGGTCGAGGATTGAGAGACTGTTGGTGTAAAGTAAATAATAAGACGATTGTCACATGAACATGGTAATCATTTTTCTGTAGACAAACTATGCTGTTGTATTCTGTATACAGTTATACAAAATCTACCGAACATGTTTTATATTATTTGAAACGATATTGACAAAAACAGTTCTATTTTATATAACAAAAATATCTATCAAAAAATACTATGTGCTAGAGGCATGTAAAGGAATTCTAGGAATTTTGAGAATCACCTTGAGAATCGCGGCGAGTGAGCGGTGGTGGTGGTGGCTGAGAGGGTTCCGCTGGTATCGGTGGCAGAGGGCGATCGATGCTGGTAGCAGTTGCGAGAGGAACGGGGGGAGGTACACTTGGTGGTCCACCCGGCGCTCCAGGGCGATCCTCGGGTGATGCTGCGCCACTACCGGACACAGAGCTCCGAGAA
The DNA here is from genome assembly GCA_905147175.2 of Nymphalis urticae. NCBI lineage: Eukaryota > Metazoa > Arthropoda > Insecta > Lepidoptera > Nymphalidae > Nymphalis > Nymphalis urticae. The sequence goes on along the minus strand of LR989987.1, from coordinate 6,536,395 downwards.
GTAGTCTTGGTAATTCCAGGTCGGCAAACGGACTGAAAACAGTAAAATTAATTGAATAAAAATTGTGTTTTATTATAATATTGACATTTTTTTATGTTAAATTAAGAAATAAATATGAACTATAAAATAATATAGCTAAACTTATACCTGCATGCGTTGGAAGACAAGTTCTGAAAGATAGCGCCGGTCCTCCTCTTGAGTATCCCCCATAAAGGAAGTTGCCGAATCATTGAGCTCAATGATATGCTCGCGACCGTCCTTCCCGACAACCAGTTCCAGGGCGCAAACTTCAAGACCGCCAAATATCTCACTCACCTAAAAATATTTACATCAATAAAATATTCAATCACGAACTTTGTCATAGACAACAAATGGGTAATATAGGGGAAACATATTGATGGATAATATTCCTTGTTATACCTCATCAATCCACATTTTGTATCTATCATTCATGCCAATAGCTTCAAGCATTGCCGATCCTTGATTGGTTTTCCAATTACCAGATATAGATTTGCGCCTAAAAAGTTCAAAGTTATTATTATTATACAAAAATTGTTTGAGGTTCAATGTATTGTTACACTAGTCGCGTGTAGCGCCTGCGTGAAATATGTGATTATATTACAACTGAAACAACTCTTATAATCCGTCAGGCGATTTATTTAATAACAGTACATAGCATGTTATTGTAATCAAACTCGTGTAATATTGCACCTATGCACGAAATTTAATTATATAAATATATTTAAAGCGACTTTAATTTTAAAATATCGACAAACACATAGACGGTGTAATATAAATATATATTATAACATTAAAATGATTGTAACTAATTTTCTAGTCATATTCAAATAATTTTAAATAAAAAAAGTTATGAAATGAATTTAGACAAATTTTGTTTTAGTTTGAAATAATGTAGTGCTACTTACATGAAAGCCTTGTAGTTGGTACCAATTTTTTGAATATGGATATCATACTTAGCATCGATATATGGCTCCACAGTGCAGTATGTTCCCAACATAGCAACGACACCTGCTATATCCTATAAAATCGATTATTTTAGAAAAATAAATATAATATTTTACTAATTGGTTACATATACTTATAAAATGAAACATTTTATCATATATATATGATGTCATACCATATATATTGATGTTTGTACAATAATACTCAACAAATGAGACGAATTTAATTAAAATAATTAAAGGTATGATTAACGATATAAACTATAAAAGGATATAGTATCAAAGTAACATTATTTTTATATAATTATACAAATATCGTAAAATACATTCTCGTATCTCAAAATAGAACATCTAAACAAAGTGAATAACATGTTACAAAAACCATTTATTATTACTCAAAACAAACAATATTATATTACATATACATAAAACCAACATATTTAAGAGATTTTTATTTTTTTTAATATCGCTGCTCACTATTTTCTTTAAATCATTCATTACAAATATATATATATTATATGTATATACATAATTATAAAAGATAATTTACAAAGAAAGTCAATGTTGATAATAAGAAAATTACGAATAATACATTTATTTCTATCTAATCTTAAACGTGACTGCAGAACAAAGCGTCTATAGAGCATTATCAGTCCATTGTACGGTGCAACTGAAACTGCAGTTTGCAGATAATGGGTATAAATGTGCAGTGGTACCTGGAAGTCGGCCAAAGAGTCCACTTTCACCTTGGCCACGCCGCTGTGCGCGTGCCCGATCTTGATCACCACTGGAAACTTCGGCGCCGTTACCTGCTCGACAATCAGATTTCCCTTTACTATTTCCACTTATTGTAAAGACAAAAGGTCATCGTATGTTTAAATCGTGATGCAAATCAGTCTTACGGATTCTGTTTTGCACGACCGCTCTTCATGATGTAATTTCATCTAGTTGAAGTCATTATGTTAATTTTATAAAATACTATTAAGAAAGGAAAAAATCTTGTTTTTTTTTGTCCCGGAGCATTCGCGGGCGTACATAGAACGCATCATTAGAATTTCATCTCAATCAGAGAAATGGTTTGACAGCGCAGAGAGGATAAACATACAATTATTCATTTTTATTTATTAAGAAGATTAACTAATTCCCGGTGTGAGTTGCAATGCATGCATTTTTTTTGTAGAAAAATATCTTATACGGTTGGCGCACCATTTATTTTACTTTAATTGCGTATATTTTAATTAATGACACATTATGATAATTCTATTGGATAAACATGTCGTGAACGTGTGGAATACGAAAAGAAACGATTGTTTGATTTTTTATATGTAAGAGTTCAAAATAAATAAACGTTTCGTTTCTCAACGCTAAACAATTTTTTCAAAATTACCAAAAAATTAAACATTTTCGGAACTGATATATATCCTTAACTTAGTTTTTCTATATTTTAAAGGAATTTAATCATTCAGGTCATAAATATTTTTCTACTATTAGTGTATATGAGACAACTATTAAACTGATAAAAATTTCCATTTTTTTTTTCGTTAATTTAAAGTACAAATTATTCAAATTCTTTCTTTTATTTTATTTACTATAAAAGAAAAGTATAAAAAAATAAATTTGTATTCAAAGTAATTAAGAATTCCATAAATTAAATATATACAGTTATTTAATTGGGGGAATGAGCATGGCTTAACTAAGATGTTTGATTACACTGTATATAACATTAATATTAACATTCATAAATTACCTGTAGACTATTATCAAAGTAACTATTAATAGCCATTACTTCATAATGAATAATAGCAGTACAGCTAAACTCTATTAATACTGTAATTATTTTGTGAACCATTAGTGTGTGAATAGGTTTTTATTATTCATAAATTACACATCGATTTTTTATAATAATATATAATAAGTATTTATTTTATTTTATATTTTTAAATTATGGTACACGGACTGCGGCGTTTTCTATGTACACATATGAAACAATTTAAGTACATAGAATCATGACGTCACAGGATCCACGATTGTATCACAAAGACCATAAAGTAGATTAGAAAAAAAGGTTAATAAATTTAAATATATATTATTATCTAAATTATATTTAATTATAATTTAAATTCACAATAAACAGAGCGAAACAACGCAAATTAATTAAAACTCGATATAAAAAAATGGCATGGCCGAAAAGTGTAGAGTTAGAGAACTAGTAATAAATAAAACAGAAATCCTATCCCAAATTATATAAATAAATATTATCCGGTTTCTATACTTGCAATGAAAAATGTAACGTAAATATTAAATTTCTGTTGGGGTCGTAAAAAAATATTTCGATAGTGCACGTAAATTATCTTACTTAATTAAATAACATAGCTCTGAATAAAACTAATCTGTTTGGTTTTTTTCGAGTTAGTTTCGATGGTATCGTGACAAGGAATTTCCGAATGGTTGAATGGATCAAATTATCAACTATGGTATGTCAATATGAGGTTACTTAAAACTATATATAGTTCATGATTCGCGTACAGAATGTTAATTAACAATTATATTTTATTAACAAATATTTTCGATAAGAAAACAAATGTCCAATATCAATCAATAATTTACATAATATATGTTTGTGTGGAATCGAGTTTGTTTGTTTGTGGCGCTTTCACGTGTTGAGTACTAAACTCATCATCATAAAATTTTTTACACACGTTGTCAGGGGTACCGAAAAGGACATAGGGTACCTAGCACCTGACCTCTCCCTCACACGTAGATGAAACAGCGGTCGAAAACTAGTTAAATGATAAAGACAGCTTATTTTCCTCAATGTTGCAAAACTTTTAAAAGAACGGATACAAAGTAGTCATAACAATCGTTTCGAGAGAATTTCATTTGCGTACATATGTCAGAAGGTTATGCAATATTGGCACAGATTCAATAATATCTATCATTTTCTAAATCGAGATCATTGACGATCGATAAATTTCGAATATAAATGACTGAAGGTGTCAATAAATATTTTATTGTTACGGCGCTAACTTTTTTAACGCAATGATTTAGTATTAGTTTTAGAGATCATTTTACAGTTGTTTGTAATCCATGTACGAACTTTTTCTTAAATTAGTAAATAATAGACGAATATAATAGTGTATAGACAAAATTGCCGGAAAGAGAAAACACTAATATATTTTTATATACCCACTTATATTTAGTAACTGCAAATGCACGGAATTCTCACCAATCTTCTTTATTTCATACAATATCATGGGGTACTATAATTTTAATTATATGCTATCGAAATATTATGAATTTTATTATAAATTGATTCTCACTTACAAGCTAATTCTCACAATTGTTCAAAGCTCGCTAACTTACGGCGCTTACATAACAATTATATAATGACAGATTATAAGAATTTTCAATTTTATACTTTCGGTCTATTCTGAAAAGACATATGCGACATATACGACATTTGAAGGATACACGCATCACCTTTAGGTATATCACCGTAATCACCGTAATAGCGTATAACCGTTTGTCGGTTTTCATCATTAGGTGTGTGTTTTCATCATCGAAGTGAGCTCAAAATAGTACTGCTGATTTTTTGTAAATTATTTACTATTTAATATCACAAGACCGCCTTTTGATCGATGTATTATTTTATAATTTGTATATTTCTGTTTAGTTTTAGCTTTTTGCACACGACTGCCTAAAAAATGAGTGTAATGTTTTTAAGGTTTATGTATGTAGGGTTTATGTATACCTTTTTCAAAAACCAGCAGGCTGAACAGATTTATTTTAAGGGGTACTGTTAGAATCCTTACACCATAAAAAAAGGAATTTGGGGATCAATTACGTACTTTTTAGTTCGTATTCTGGCAGGACAGTCGAGTTTTTTTATTAATTTTTGACATCGTTATAGTTAGTTAGTTATTACTTTTTTGTTTTGTCTAAATGCATTATAAATGTGTAACGTGTATGAACTATATTGACGCAATTATATATTAGATTTTTATCTCAAAGCGAAAATATATTTCACCAGCTGTTAAGTCTAACAAAATTATACAATCGTAAACTAAAGAAAATTATTGGTAGGCATATATTTTTGTTATGATCTAAATAAATATTCAGTGTTAAGGAAAATGTAAAAGTTTAAATTGTATTTTTCTATAACAATAGTTATAAATTTAATATAATACTAAAACAACTCATACTGGTTTCTAAACAGGAAACGTTTATTAATTATTGTTTCTAAACAAATTATGATGAAGTGCTTGAAATAGTTCTGAAATCATCGACATTGTTCAATATAAAAATTAAGCCAACTCAGTTTTCTTGTAGGTTTCTTAACATTAAAGTTATAATTAAAATCTCAAATATATTCGTTTATCAATCCCAGTTACATATAGAAGTTATCTCAATTATAAATTAAAAATGAATACTTTATATCAACATTTACACGCTTCTAATAGTAATACATACTTAGTTCAAATCAAAATTAATTTGTTTAAGTTTAGTTTCTTTAGTGTAAATATTTTGCAAATAATATTTTATGATTTGCATTATGTATGTACACAGCGCATAACGTCGCAGTTTATTAATCAACTTAATGGATGAAATCACTTTAAGCAAAACATCATTAACGTCGAACATACAACAAATACTTACATAACCAATTAATGGTATCAGATATACAATAAATATCTGATACCATTAATTGAAATTAAAAACAACAATTAATTAAATGCTTTGTATTTTTCAAGAATTTCATTAATTATTTATGGGATTATTAGATTCCTTACACCTTGTGCGATTGAAGTTTGCTATGAATTCGATATTTTATGACGTTGTTTTTAAAGCAATGGAGGCGTATTCGTGGGTGGCTTTGGATCAAGTGTTCGATTCCATAAGACGTACTGCACAGCATGTGCCGGCTCGTGCTGATGACGCATCAGAGCTTGTCAACTTCGAGAAACAGACATCATCGCTTTGTGTATATTACTATTTATGGCTTGCCGCAACTCGTGTATAAAGGCATCTAGTGATTAAACGTCGCCGTCAACTCGATCGTAACGTCCTTTGCGTTCGTGTTTACGCATTGTTACGTGTCAGACGCATCGCTCTCGAAACGTAAGGCGGTATTTTTGCATGCAAAGGATTGATGAGTAAGTTTTTTACACTTGCCCACATATTTGTATAATGAAGTCACGGCTTAAATTCTATATGAATAATTTTAACAGAAAAGTCAAATGTTGGTAATTAGTCGAATGGCGCCGCCGTGTTGATCGGTAATAATTTGCACCATAACAAGAATATTTATCTACTGATCAATCTATATGATAACTTTGCGGCGTCTATGGAAGCATTCAATTCAAATATCAATACCGTCGCTGACAATAATTCTTAATGACTATAAGCAGGCGAAGAATAGTATTGCACAAGATGGCATACATTGTGTTCAAAGGACAAGACAATTGTCATTTATCACTATAATGACTGCCTTTGATGTTATCTTTCCGCCATACGAGTGGTATATAATAAGAGCGCACAATTATAAATTGACATCGCAATATAATAGTTATGTAGATGTTATCTAATCGCTCGAGTTAAATGAGCAAGTTTGCCTGTATTATGAGAATGTGAACTCATTACCACTGCTATTGACCTTAACCAAGGTGAGTGCTATGTTCATCGACCAAATTAACACCTTCATGCCGTTTACATTTTCAATCCGTGCATGATGTGGTAATAAGAGAATCTAATACATTAGGCGCCAAGATTACTGTACAAATAAACACAACTCTCGAATTGGCCATCTATATATGTATACATGTAAAAGGCACTGTTCTGACTGACACTATCGATGACAGGACATGGAGTCTTGAAAATTTGAGTAGGTTTTTGTTTTATCATTTAGAGGTGCAGTAATAATTTAATGTACTGTCTGCAAAGTTTTGACTTTAAGGATGACACATCAACACACAAATACACATACACACCCAACCACATTTATATAATTAAATTATTTCTACTATTACTTTTGGTTTTGTATTCATAAAAATTATTGCAAATTAACTGCATTAACCTTTGCAATATATGCAACAAATATTAAGTATGTATGTTTTCATAGATATAATTGTTTTAATAATAAAGAAATCATATAAAATTAAATGTTAAAATAAATAGATACTTATTCATGTATACAATATTATACTCATATCATATTATGTAATTTGTTCTGTGAAGCAAGCATAATAATAAATTACAGGTGAAATAGTAATAAAATGAACAACGATTAAACACTGGTGTTTTACAAATTATCGCTGCGTTTGATAACACATTATTAATAGCGTATCTAGTAATAGAAATGAAAATAAAACGTTAAACTATCCAAAGAGTTCAGTGTTAAAAGGTTTTAATTATTTTGTTAATTTGCAGAATAAAAATAAAAAAAACGTTTCATTTGATTTATGCTGAGTTGTAATCATCAATCAATCAGTTATAATACGAGTATCATGAGCTGAGAACAACTGTAAACTCATAACGCAAGAGATCGCAGATAATAGAAATATCTTAACCATGATTATACGGTTTTGTTATATTAATAGTGTTTTTGACTATGTATGTCTTGCCGTCGAATATAAACTAAGATAGAATTTGAGAAAAAATCAGTGTAGTTGATGCCGTAGATTTTATATGTAAAAACTTTAACCCTGAGACATAGAGGTGCTTGCAGTAGTATTCATGTCTACATTAAGTTGTTATTAAAATATTTATTGTTGTTTCATTAACATAATATTAATTGTTACTAGAAGTTTCTTCACTTCCTTAAGGCGCCAAGCACAGACCCTAAAAACGCAGTGCTCTTTGTGTTTTTTTATTGATCTCTAAAAGGGCTACAAACTCTTTGTTTAAACCTCCCGCATGTCCTAACATGGCCCTGGTTATCTACACTTGATAGCATAGGATAGGAGACTAATATTTAAACATTGTGTTTGAGGATCAACACCTCACACATTACAGCATGATTTACTTTACTGTCCATTCACGCCATTCATATTGATCTACACTTTTAATTTTCTATTTTAATATAATCATACTCTGTATTGTTTGTTTGAATAATCAATAAATAATTTTGTAAGAGGAGTGCAAGATGTTGTTAGTGTGACAACATTTTGCAGAGTTATTCGGAATTGCTTTCCTGACTTTCCTTTATTTAATATGTATTTTCCTGATTTAAGAACTGTCACGCTCGATGAAAAAAAGAAGCTCATACAGATTATGTATAAGCTTCTTTTTTTCTTCGCATTTTGTTGAAATTATTAGTGCAGTATTTAAAAACTAAAACATTATACTAGAAGTGAAACAATGATAGCTTGTTAAATATTAAACTGAACGATAAACGATATAGGTACATTTGCAACCTAAATATATATATTTGTCATATATACAGTCTTATCATATCATTTAAAAGCACTCTATCGTGTAATAAGATTTTGTTTATCATAATATATGATTTAACATCTATAGATGGACGTCTGATTCTGAGTTTTACTTATCATCATAATATATCTTTATCGTAAATGTTAATTTAATGTCGTGACTTTGAATGAAAATACGAACTTATAAGTATTGAAATACTATTTTCTTATCGTTAAGTTTTGTACTGATAACATAATATAATTTATTATTTTCAAATGAAGTTACAAAAAAACTAAAAGTTATGTATGAAAACAAATCAGTCGTAGACAACGAATAAATAGCGTCATATTAAAAAAAATAAAGAAATATTAATTGTAATCAATGTTCTACCAAATTACACGACACATGAAAATTGGATAAAGTAGGTGGCACGAAGGACCTAGACTCTTTGAAGTGGTTTCTGGTTAAGAAAACATTGCATCGACAAAGCCCGACCCACATTGATAAGAACAAGAGGCATCTACAAACACACGTGCAATGTGCAAGGAAATTAATTAGTAGAGTAATGTTTGCTCATCACTATATCATATTTATTATTATTGCTCAAGGAGGTTTTTTGTTATGTTTTTTCCTGCTGTAAAGTGATTGTCCCACTGTTCAGCTAAGGTCTCCTTTCCTTTTATAGGCGAAGGTATTTACTACAGAAGGAGCTTACTACACCAAGTTGCTCCGATGCGGGTTAGTGGATACGATATTTTCCTTCACAGCCAAGCACGAGGTGAATTATAAACATAAATTAAACATGAAAATTCAGTGGTGCTTGTCCAAATTTGGACCCGGAAGCATCGGTTAAAATTCACCCCTTGGCCATAACGGTTCTCATCACGGTTTTCCTGCTGTGTGAACCATGAATTATGAATAAACTTTAGAGCATTACACATTCTAAAGAACTTTGAAATACATCAGTATGTAATTACTGCTACTGCTAACTATCACTGTTACTTAGATATTAGTATTTGGTATTATATCTAGTAATAGTAACAGCGAATAATTGTTTCACTGCCGGGCTCCTCTTCGTGATCAGAAAGAATATAACCACGCTGTTCCACTGCAGGTTGATAAATATAAATGTGGAAGAATTTAATTCGAAACAAGAAAGTTTCCTTACACATTTAATTCAAGTCTCCCTATTCAATGAATTATTGTATGTATAAAGGTACTAACTAAGCTTAATTGGAACCTGCGATTTTAGTTTTCGTCCATTTGTTCTTTCCACCAGATCACCACGCTTCTACTAAATATCCTCAGAGAGAATACTTGGAATAATAATGTAAAGTAAGTAAAGTACGTCTTGCATATGTCAGGGCCTCCTCCTCTCCTTATTTGCTTGCCCGGGAACTCGTAACTCTCGGTTAAGATTCACGTCTACTATCGCGGCTCTTATAATAATGAAATAATAATGAATATAAAATATTGTTTAAAAGATAATAAGTTTAAAAGATTTATATTCTATTACATAATAAGAATTACATAATAATAGGTAACATATATGTAAAATCAGGTAACGGGTCAGTTCTATAAAGATAATATCGTTTGCATAAGTTAGGGAAAGATATTAATACAAAATGATCATGTTGATATTTTTTCCAAAGCAACTTGAAAAAAGCCGCTGTAGTAACATCTCCTTTTTTGCTAGATCGCATCCATGTACTTCAAAGGTACATTCCAAGTAACTGTCGTTGCAAATTGTTTTATACAGATAGCTATCGCGACCAGTGTAGACTTTGTGAACAGCTTAAGTTTCAAACGTGTACTTGAAGTGCCGGCTCCGGGCTCTCTTGTTTACATCGGGCGCGATTCGCTGATGTCATGCGTAAAATCTAATTGTGATGATTCATCTACTTTTACCGCGATGCACCGATAAGCGATGTATCCTGCGTGTGTGATATCACGGCGAGTCCCTCAGCATACCAAGTCCCACGTGTTACTGAAGTTATTGATGGCAACAGTGGGCGCATAATAACTGGTCCGACTCAACGAAACGTTCAGACCGTTCAGTCACTGATTGCCCGCAACGGAGAGCGCGTGTCGTTGTCAAAGCGAAGCCGGTATTGCGCGGGAGCACACACGATAAACATTTTATTACCTAGTTTACAATAGTTCGATATAAACTGGACCTTTAATAGTGAGTTTTAGTTTGTATCCCAAAGATTTGGATAAACAGAGATCAAAACTGAAAGTGAAACTGAAATATCGACGTGTGCAGGTGCAATGTTTACTTATTATATGTTGTTTATTTGTATCACATTGGTTGTGCTCGCATAACAGTAATTATGTTTTATTATAACTTAAATTATTCTTTCTTTAAGATACTTTCGAGTTTTATGTCTAATATTAATTGAAAATATATTTTTATGGATTGAGAGAAATTAATTACGAGGCGGAATTTTGAAGCGGTGTCTTGTAAATAAATTGCTGATATAATCGTAACTATGTATTGCTTGTAAAACAAACGTGACACATTTTGTAAACATCGTTAGTGTTTAGTTAGCGTCCTCACACGATAACTACCGGTTAACAGCGTCCAGGTTTAGAATAGCTCTTACGTTAAATAGGTTACATTTGCCAATAATACTATTAACGCATTTATTTTAACAAAAATCTTTACATTAGTAATTAATATTATTTATTAAGCGTGGAGTTGTATTACTATGTGCATAGTAAGCGGTCTATTAAATTATTGATCAACGCGACTAAATATCCATAATATTTTTTCTAATTGAATTCTACTTCCATATCAAGGGAACTATTAATATATTTGTTAATTGACGTGAAAATCTGGTCATTAATAAGCAATTGATAGAAGAAATAATTAAAATATGGATATATTATTCCACTTACGATAGTCCAGATAATGTATTTATAAGTAACATTTTACTGTTCGCGGTTTGGCAAAGTGCAAAGACCAGAACCAATAGAGGTGAAGGAAGAGTGTCGTTAGCACACTGCAGGACCCACTGTGCTCTATTGATTAATAAAACGACTTTATTGCATAATGACATTGTTGTTGACATGTAAAAATAACCTTCCCGTATAGCGTTCGGAAATAAGTTGTTACCTACTCTTATTTCTACTGACATTATTATAGTTTTGAAACAAAATAACGAATTGTTCTATTTTATCACTTGATTTAAAATACCGACAACAGTTTAAGATCCTTGTGAGACTGTTTACATATGCTTCTAATAATAGTTATAGTATTTTATAAACTTATTATTTTTATTTTTTGTGAACAAAAAGTACCACATTAGTCTTCTTTCTAAATGCTTAAAATCTTTAAACGATTCACTTAACACTTGTTTTTAATGTGTATATCACTTTTAATATTTCGAATAAAGCTTTTTCTGCAAGATTCCTTTCATTTAAAGTTTTTGCAAAGTAAAAATTGATTTTCCTTTTTAAAATATCCTTGAGCGGTTGTCAACTTAACAGCGAATAGATGTGCAGACAGGCGTTACAAATTATAAAAGTGGTCCTGCACAAGCGTTCCGACAGTCTAGAGCATCATCGTCTGTTTGCTCTGTTTTTATTAAGTCTACCCTCGTTCGTCTAGTGGTCAACTTATAAAGCCGCAGATCATGAGATCCTGGGTTCAAACCCCAGGTCGTGTCAATAAAAAGTTATTGGGTTTTTCCGTCGAGCTATTCTCAGTAGCGTTGATTCTGTGCCTGCCCGCGACTCTTTCCGGCCGTGTCGGAGTAGCGATTCTATTAAATTATTAGAGTAAGGGAATAGAGAATGCATTTGTCTACTATAAAAAGTCCTGCGCAAGTGACGATGTCTGCTCTTTTGGGAATTGAATAATTATAAAAAAAACTATTATTTAGATATAAGAGCAACCGTGGTACTTTTTGTACATAAAAAATATAAATCACTATTATTAGAAGCATATGTAAACAGTTAAACGAGGATCATAAACATTTGTCGGTCTCTTAAATCGTGACTGAAATCGGTGACGATGTCGACATCATCATATTTATATTACAAGCACCAAAAAAATATCAACTTTAGCAAATAATGGATATAAAAATATTCCTGGTATATAAACAATAATAAAAATACGATAAGATTCCGACTTTCTTTAAAGATATTTAATCAACAATGTGGAGCCAAAAATTTTACTTGATATGGTTTACGTTCAATACCTGTTTGGTATCGTAATAATGCCAATTACTGTACTCTGTAAAATACCTACAATGTTAAAATTCGCGAGCTGCACTTTAACCGAACCCTATATTTAACGAGACGTATTTTGATTAACTATTCTGAAATTCCCTGAACAAATCTTCACACCAAATATTATCCGTTTTTTTCATTTCCGCATTTGATCACGGAAATGTTCCCACGACTACGTAAATAAAAAGTAAATAAAACTTGATATCAAATAAGAATATATAATATTTATTTTAGTTAATAGATAATAAAAACAATAATTACACATTACGAGCAAATTAAATATTATTTTTTCTTATCTGTTCTTAATAAAAAATTAAAGATAATACATTTATAAAATTGATATTTATGTAATATAATAAAGAGTGCATATAAAAACTAATTGAAAAACGCCTCAAATTTATCGGCACTCCAAGTAAAGAATGAAAATATTTTATGGACTCCGCATTTAATTTAATATCCTCTGGGATAGTGAAAGTCGTATATACATATATTAACGGTATTTCGAACATTCCCTGGACCTAGCGTACGCCGTGACCCCTGATTGTTGACCCTGTACACGGAAGAAGTTAATCATGAACTAGACCCGCACTCCTCTCCTATGTAACTATGAATAACGATGACATCGATACTGTACCACATCCCTATTCAATTGTTTTAATGTAATATTTCACCATATGATGTTTTATATGGACGCGGTTATTAAATATTTATTATCGACGTTAAAATTCGATAAACAATAAAATCGATTGATTTCGATCTTCGTCTGATTATGTATTTACTCATGCTATGTTAGATGGGAATTATTAATATTATGTTTTCTTATTTCTTTATTTAGTAATCATGACACGAAACTATCTAATAAATTTAATCACACTAATATCATAAATACGATAATAATTAATTGTTGTTGTTGTTGTTAAATGTCTGTTTATTACCTCATCACGACTAAACCTCAGAACTGGTCGTAATGAAATTTTACATAGAGCCTGGAAGTTGAAGGAGAAGGAACTTTGACGCTATGTTTCACAAATCAATCGTATAAACAAACAACCTGAATAAAGAATATATCCGATTCAAATCTAGTGTATGAAAAAAGCATTATGTTAATATTTCTTTTTTTATTTTATATTAAGAATCACTTTAAAAGTTGGAAATGTTCACAATATATTGTCATTGTCTTCAATTAGATTTGAAGTGAAAAAAATCAAGTTATATTTAACTTATGTAGTTATTTCAAAGAAAAAAACCGACTGTGATGTAATATTAAGTGATTTATATAGAGATATAATAATTAAAATACTCATATCGAAAATTCCGTTTTTCGATACATTATTTCGCTACGCCAGCTACTTAAATTAAATGTTAAGGTACATATACAGTCCTGATTAATTTGCCATAAACAGGAACACGTTCCCATAGCGGTTATCAATACAAATACGTTCATTAAATCACCGTAACATTTATATCAAACAAACGTATATTCCCTCGGCGTACTTCACATCCTTATTAAAGATCAAGCAAGTTGAATACACAAGTTAGATTTATTACGCTATATTATTAATTGTTTCAATGAATATAGAACATAGAACGCGCAGCAATCATCTATAAAAGCTGCTTGACCCAATCTCAAGAATAGTCAGAGGCCAAGTTCATGTTATACGATCACGGAAGACTATTTTTCTAAAGTAATATTCAAAGTAAACATATTGTCGTCTTATCGTACCGAAATTTTAATGTCACGACGTAATAGATTATACAAGGATTTATCTGTTTATTTTGATGACGGTAATATAAAATTCACGATAGTGAAAAAAGTATTCGTTCATGTAAAATACTTTAAGCTTTATTATGTTACGATATACTTCTATTGGTAAATTTTATTCTATCATACTTAATCTATAATAATCTGATTATTATTATATTATAAATGCAATAGTAACTATGACTGTCTGTTTGTCATCTCATTACGACTAAACCACAGAACCGATCGTAATGAAATTTGATATAATTGTAGCCTGGTCTTGTATAAGCACAAAGGCATATAAAGTAGGGAATTTACGAGCCAATACGGGATCTACGGGAAAAACATATTTGACGTTGATAGAATTGAAACAAAGTAGTGAATCCGTGAAGATTCAATAATATTAATTACAGTTATAAAACTAAAAAATTGAAATTGTATGATATTAGTCGAAATAAAATAAATTAACCTTAATACGAGGCTCTTTTTAGAATTCTTTCCACCTTCTGTTTCCATATCTGCTGAATGGTACCAAATTATCTTGCGAATTAAATGTATTTACAAAAAAAAACCAAATCGATACGAAGATAAGAACTCGTTTAAAAACAATTTCCTAGATTTGTTTTGCACTATATTGACTGTATAAAGTGAAACAAATATAAGGCTTGTTTAAATTGATTCAAAATATTTATTACACGTGAAACCTTGGCTTTTCTATTAGCACAATATGATGCAACTAAAGCAGGTTTTATAAACTTTAATGGAAATCAATTGATTATACACATTCTTTCTAAGAAGTATATAAACCTTCGGAGAAAGCGCGCATAAGTATCAGAGATAAAGGCAAACATTTTACAAATTGAATAAGAGTCTAATAAAATCGTTATCTTAATTCAATGCTGCGGGCGACGTTTTTCGATCGAGCACATGGCCGTAAACATGAAAAACTCAAGAATGTATGTCGGTCTCGAAGAATTATAATGTTATAAAAACATTTTCATTATTTATATATTAAATACTTTACATTTTTAAAAGTTTTAAGTACACTTTGGCCAAAACAATCGTTAGCGAACCGAGTCTAAGATGGTACATAGTTAGCGAATGAATCAAACGATAAAATGCCTTCTTATGTAACTGCAATGACAATCCCAGACAACGTGAAGTGAAATCATTGAAGTTGAAATAGATATGTTATTGATAGATAGGTTATAGAAACCAAGTATTAGCTAATATTACATGTACGTTTGATACGATAGAGGAAATATCTATGCGTGTACTTTGATATTGCGCTGGTCGAGACTCAAGCCGCAAGTGCGCACGACTCGCATTACTCCTCTGGAATGAAAACAATGGATTCATCGACACTTCGATGACAGACTGACGCTTTACAGAGATATACTTTTTTAGTAATAGTAGATATGATAAATTATGATTTTATGTATTTTCAAAGGTATTAAATAAGTATTAAGTATTTTTAAAATCAATTAGTTGAAGTGAATGTTATAAATAAATTAATTATAAATTTATAAAACAATTATTGTTATAAATACAGCGACAGTATTTTGATAGCCACTTTCATTAAAATACAATTTACATTTAGAAGTACTATATCCTTAAAGGGAACTAGAGCGAGCACCATTTAGGTCTCATTGTTATATAATCTTGGTTACTTTACATTACAAAATAAATATTTATGCTATGTTAAAATAATACATGTTTTCTTAACAATCCCATCTTTCTTTTTATATCAAAATAATCACGGTGTGTTCTTTAAAAAATACAAAGGTATTCAAACGGCATGTAACGCATCATTGCATTGAGTACAGCAAGCGTCTCTGATTACTTCGAACGCTCCAACAATCATGGGGAATGCTGGCACTAAATGCCATTTATAAATGGAATTTTTCGCTACGATAAAGCGAATGTTCAAATGAGTACTTCAAATTTAACTTTTCTTAAATACTGTATTTGTTTTAGTCAAATAAATAAAAAAAAAGCTTTGCACGATCAAGATTGCAGCATGTATTAAACAAGAATGTAACAGAAATTTACTGAGAAACTCAATATGAAAATTGAGATATAAAGATAATCCAATAAATGATTGTAGTCCCTTGAATGGTCCACTTAATAATGGTCTTATATGTTGATAACTTTAGTACTGAGTTGGAAAAAGTTATTTAAATTTTTGTTCGTATTTAAAATCATCAAATAAATTTAAACAACACTATTGTTTCTGTTCTTGGAGTCGTATTTATCATCAATCTATCCCTCATGTTGCATCTTTGGCGTTTATCTTGAACCGACAATTGCATCCCACGCGAGTCTACGATTTATATATCAGTACGAGCGCCAGGCGCCTATTATAAACTCATACTGATACTTTATTTTTATTACAAGTATTATCAATTTACATACTTTAAACACACATTAACTAATTTAATATTTACACACAATTATATTTAAGAGCGCGCAATAAATAATCTACAAACATACGTTGGGTTCAACAGTTTTTGAACAACCTTTGACCGTCTGCAAACGTTTACATGTAAGAAATATTCAGGTGTGTAATATCAAATATCACTTATGATGTGGAATATGATTATTTATATTACGAGTACATATGAACTAGCGTCTTAGCGTGTAGTTGGCGCCGCAGCGACGGTAACGGTAATACGAGACGCCTAACTTGAGCTCACTTCAGACCATCTTGTGCTATGCTAATAAGAACCCTGGTAGACTGATGAAGGTGTAAGATTTACAGTTAGTATTAAAACATCTGACAAAATGTACGATATTATTAAAACACCGATTTAGTTGACCTGTAAAACTACCTCTAAGCGGGTCAACAATAATTTAACATTATTACTTTGATTTAATATATCTATTTAAAATTATTTTATATTTTATATATTTAAGAAATTATAACATCATCCTTAAATAAATTGAAATTCGAAAGTAATTTAAAACTCAACTTGCAAAAGCAAAATCGGTAGCATTTTCCATGCAGACACAAGAACTACGTTTAAAAATTTTAATACATAAAATCTAAATGGAAATTCTGTAAGGGGGTATGAGTGGGTACACTCAGGAGTGCTGTTGAAAGTTTTGTGATCAAAGCATGTCCAAGAGTTGAATCACGACCAAAATCATGTTGGAAGCTGAACGCATTGTGAAACGATTTGGTGCCAGAGCGCGTCACGGCAGCGTGCGCATTAGCTCATGCTTCACACTATGTTATTACTGTACCTTTATTACCATCGTATGGATTAAAAGAAAAATGAACTCATATAAAATGCATTACATAATTTCTATATTCAAATATGATGTATTTAATAAAAATGTATATGTTGGAGAATAACTAATTGGCCATTTAAAATATATTACAATTAAATGAATGAAACAATCGAAATACCTGTCGTAAAATTGGTGTGATTAAATACACGGAAATCCTTTATTCATCAAGCGTCAGCCACCTTTTATTTTGTAATCACAATGAATTCAGGGCAATACGACTCTTGCATTTTAATCTCCGCATTACGTTTATTTTATAATTTATTGTGTCGTGTACCTTAACGATCAATTTTTGTGACAAGTAACATTACCTTTTTCGTTGCAAATCTTTTCCAACTCCGATCTTAGTAATGCCGGATCGATTAAGCAATTTATGGCAATAAAATACTTATTGCATACTTATAAGTGGCTGCAATTTTGTAACTTGTACCATGTTTATTATAAAATCATGAGCAAATGTTTTCAAGGAAAGTAATCATTTTTACTTTGAAATGTTTTTATTCTTCAAGGGTCAAACAGACGGTTAGGGCGTAAAAAGGCAGAATAATTTATATTAAACAGTGTAATATGATTTTCGTGTATTTTCTTTTAAAATAAAGAAATTTCAAGATTTTAAATGTGAAATCTTTCGGTTGCTGATCTTGGTCTTTTAATATGTTTTTTTTTTAATACAAGAAAAATACTAAATATTTTTATTTGTATTATTAATATCTAAATTGTGTCTGAGAAAAAAAAATGTCTTGATGATTTACCGGTAATTAGAATTTTGTACTGCAAAGGTTCGTTCGGCACAAATCAATGAGTCATAATCAAAATATATTTTTTGTACAAAATCTTACATTATAATATTATCATTATTTAAGGAAAGTACTTATGCGAGTTGCGTTTGCCAAATCGTCTTTAACTTATGTGAGAGCCAAATGTTCTTTTATTATACCTCAATATTTTAGTCGTATTTATTGCTTCAGTCGTTTACCGATATTATGGGCCGTGACATCATAGTGCCCAGATTTTGAAACTGACCCTTATACAACACAACAAGTATAACTACCGGTTGTATATATAATTAATTATTGTGTTTAATATTATGAACTTCAAGTTCAACTTGTTTAATGTATATTTAGTTTTTTCATACGATAATTCAAGCTATCACATTGATTTATAATTTAGATTGTAATAAAAAATACAGAATTATACTACTATAATATCATCATTAGTACCTTAAAAATTTGTAAACGAATTACCTTCTACGTGTCTACCCTATTATGCATAAAATGTTCTGCCAATGACGTGAAATTGGGACATTTTGTGCCTAACTAGAGTAGATACACACAATATGAGAAATGAAAATAAATGTTCAATTTAACTATCACTGCATTGCTTACTGGCCAGCGTACACACATATATACAATAAATTAAACAAATGTAATAAAACCAGTAAATTTAAAAATAATGTTTTCGGGAACCATCTAAAATATATAAATTCATAAAATCGTGGATTTCAACATTTGATTCATGTGTATTCCACCAACCCGCATTGAAGCAGCGTGGCGGAATAAGCTCCAACCATTCTCCTCAAAAAAGGAAAGGAGGCTTTAGCCCAGCTGTTGGACATTTAAAGGTTACTTGTTACTGTTACTGTGGATTTCAAATAACTATTTTTAATTAGATTACGATCAAATTATAAATAACGCTCGCTAATTATAACTGTTAATTTGGTATATAAACAATATAGCTACTCCAGAAATAAACATGACCGATGACGATTTCAAGAAAGGCGACACACCAAACGATAATGTAGACGCAGTCACATAAATAAACAGTAGTCGGATTAAATAACGATCGTTTTTTTTTTTCATTTGAGCTCGATTACTATACGCTTCATTAATAAAACGAATTCGGAGTCATTTCGTCTCGATCTCAACACATTTTGTTTTGGCTTCTTTCTACTTTTTGATCATCACTATAATATTATACACTTACAAAACGTCCTAACGAAGGCTATATGAAAATTTAATTAATTAATTTTAATAACTTTACTTTATAAAAAGATTCAAATAATGTATCAACTGAATTATGTTTCGGATATGATAGTGTGGTGTTCGATGAATAAGCATCCACAGCAAAGCTTTCTGTGAGGTAAAAGTTTAGTCATTTCATTCATATGGTATGATGTAATCACTACTAGATGATTCCCGGATAGTCATAGTTCGTTGCTTCATATTTTTGCTGCCGCGTTCAAGGTTAATAACGTCATTACTCTTGTTTACATAACTTCCCCTAAATTATTGCCAGCGTTTATGTATGAAATAAGCAACACCCGGCTGCCGATGATAAACTAAACACTATTTTTCTGTTACTGTTACCGTTAAACATAGGATAACATGTATACGTCATTCCACATTTAAATTATATCTTGTGTAAACATCCTGTGGAAAATACAATCCAGCTACAGTCGGCCAAGGTTGCGTTCTGTGGATATTTGGCATAGTAGACTGATTACCTGCATTTTTATGATCTTGCTTACATTGAACATTTTAACTTTTAATATTATCGCTTTATCTAATTTAAACAACATCATATATATACATAATATAGTTTAAAGATAATAATATTTTTATTTGCAATGATAACATTAAATCATCTTAAATAAAGTTGAGTTTTTTTATGTTTCATGAATTAAGTGAAAATTATAAAACATTTAATTTCTTATTTAACGATATTAACTATATTTTTTTACTCTGTTTGGATGTATAGATCAATAGATAGAATAGATAGCGCTACCCATATCTGTTATTGATCTATCATCAATTACAAGTTGATTGGAGTTTGGCCAGAATTATTACCATTTTGGATTTAATATCTGGCAAATCTTCAGGGAATACACAAATAGTAATTTATAAATCTATGTTTCATTTAATGATATTTTGCCTAATTTAATTTTTACTATAGTGCAAACGTTTTATATTAATTCTATAGTTGCGGTATTACTATCACGCGACCTTACTCTTGTAATCCATCCTATGAATACTTGAACTGTTTTTGTCGCAATTTATTATATAACAGAAAATGTATATCACATTGTAGATAATCGCTAATGTTAACGTTGGTCAGGTTTTATTTAATTATGACGCTTATCTTATAACTGTCGAATTATCGGGCCATTAACTTGACGGGCCGGTTGGCGTGGCTGGTAGATAATTTTGGTAGCCTTTCACGCCAAAGATTGTGGGTTCGATTCCCACCCATGACAGACATTTGTGTGCATGAACATGTCTATTTGTCTTGAGTTGGGGTGTCATTACTTATCTATAAGTATGTATTTACACAATAAAAGTAGTATATCAGTTGTCTAGTTTCCATATTACAAGCTCTGCTAAGTTTGGGATCAGATGGCCGTGTATGAATAATGTCCCAGGATATTTTTATTATTTTCGTAAAACTACATACACATTACCAATAATGTCGTCGGAAGGTTAACAAATACAATACTCAAAGCACTGTCAAAACGTTTTTATTTTTGTACTACAATATTTTAATCAATAAATATCCTGCTCCCCATACATTTTAAGACAGTTATAGCATTTGAGTGTGTTAAAGATGAACCAACAGCTTAGATAAACGCAAACAAAATTTAATGCGTTATAAAGCAGAGTGGCGTTAATCGTCCACTTGAGTAACCTTGACCTTAGTGCTGAACCAAAAATTCATGCAAGTGTTCGATACAGAACAACGGCCGTTGGCTTTCGTCCAAAACTTTCTAAAAACGGGTTAGCTGCAATGTTTCAATTAAGCCCAACTGCCCAAGAGTTGGACGATTCGATGAGCCGTGGTCCGTGAGAGGATGCAAACCTTTTTTTTTTTTTTTTTTGTTTTCGGGGAGGAAAGGCATTTACGCCTGCCGCCCGGTCGGGGGACCGGGACGGGTATGTGGGACTCACGGGGCAAAAGGCCCCGTCCTACCCACTAAAACCTCCCCGGAATTCCGCCTCTCCGCAAGGCGGCGGGGTCACGGGAACGCTGTGGCTTACAACCGCAACCCCGCCAGCGGTCGTCGCTATTCGAGCGACCCACCTAGAGAGCGCGCCGTGGTGTTAGGGCGCGCCTCCCTCCTCTCTGCCTCCGTCCCGTACCGTGACGGACTCCCCCGAGCCCGCCACTGGAGGCTGGGCGTCAGGGCTCGACGCCCCGCGGCGGATCAAGATTTTACTGGCTCCGCCGCCGACCACACCTCAGCTCTGCGGCAGCGTCCGGCCTGCGAAGGCACGTCGCCGCCGACCCGGTCTCCTCCTACGTTGCGGGAGCGAGTCCACGTCGTCCTCCCGCTCCCGCTCCGCCGCCTCCTTTTGCGACATTACGCATGCGCTGAACCGGGACACTGCCGCCCAGATCTCTTCGCTTCCGGCCATCTTTTCGACGAGGGCCGGAAGCGACAGATCCCCTCCTACAGCCGTGGATAGGACTGCGCGAGGCTCCGCCCAAGCCGGGCACTCTGCGCGCGTGTGTTCGGCCGTATCCACGGCTCCTCCGCCACAATGGTGGCAAACCGCCGAAGGCTCCCTTTCGACCACCTCACACAGGTACCGGCCAAAGCAACCGTGGCCGGTCAAAAGCTGTGTGAGGTGAAACGTGGGTGGGCCGTGCTTGCGCTCGACCCACTCCCTCAACACCGGCCGAATGGCCGCAGCGAGGTCTCGGCTAGCCCCCCCCGGAACACCTAGTCGCTCCGCCCATTCGGCGAAGAGTCTTTCTCGGGCCTCCGCCCGCCACTGTCGAACCTCACGTGGGTGAGGCCGGTTTTCGTCCTCCGCTTTCGCCGCCTTGATCCGCCAATAGACCCTCGAGTTAGCCTCGGCCTCGAGGTCCCATGGCGGACTTCCGGCGAGCAGGCACGCCGCGGTGTGGGACACCGTGCGGTACGCTCGAGCCGCCCTGAGCGCCATCGCTCGCTGCGGACGTCGCAGCGACGCGACGTTACGAGCGCTCAGAGCGTCCGCCCATATCGGCGCCCCGTAGAGCGCCATCGAGCGCACGACGCCGGTGTACAGGCGCCTGCAGGAGCCTCCTGGCCCACCCACGTTCGGGAGGATCCTCCCTAGCACTCCGGCTGCAGCCACCAACTTTGGGGCCAAGCGCCGGAAGTGCTCTTCGAACTTCCACCTGCCGTCGAGGACGAGTCCCAGGTACTTCATCGTCGACCCGACGGTGATGGAAGTTCCCCCCACCGTGATGGACGCCCCCGGTGGTGGCGCGTTCCGAGGCCCGTGAAAAACGAGGGCCTCGGATTTGTGTAGGGCCACCTCTAGGCCCAGCGCGCGGATGCGGTGGACCACGTGCGCGACCCCAGCCGTCGCGCGATAGGCCGCCTCCCGGTAGGTGCTGCCGCGGGCCGACACGAGAGTGTCGTCAGCGTAGCACGTGACGCTGACCCCCCGCAACGTGGCCCCGCGCAGCACCCAGTCGTAGCCGATGCTCCACAGGAGCGGTCCTAGTACCGACCCCTGCGGAACACCGCACGACAGCGTCTTCCGGCTCCAGCCCTCCCGCGTCGGGTAGGCTACCGCTCGGCCAGCGAAGTAATCGGCCACTGTTCGCCTCAGGTAGCCCGGCACGTTGTGGTACCGCAGGGCCTCCATCACGGTCGCCCAGGGCAGGGTGTTGAAGGCATTCGAAATGTCCAGCGAGACTGCCAACACCACCCCACCCCGAGACACCTCCTCCTCGGCCAGGGCCCTCACCCTGGCGATCGCGTCGAGCGTCGAGCGGCCGGGGCGAAACCCGTACTGCCGCTCGTCCAGTCCCGGCTCCATGCTGCCGACGAGACGGGCAGCGAGCACCCGCTCGAAGAGCTTGCTCACCTCGTCGAGCAGCACGATCGGGCGGTAGGCCGACGGCTGATCGGGCGGACGCCCGTCCTTGCGGATCAGGACGAGCGTGCCCGTTTTCCACCGCTGCGGGAACTTGCCCTGAGCCAGGCATGCGGTAAAGAGGCGCCGCATGCTCTCGCCCAGCTCCTCCGACGCGATCTTCAGGGCTCGACCGGGGATTCCGTCCGGCCCAGGGGCTGTCTTTTTCGACCCTTGTCTGATGACAGCCGCCTGTAGTTCCGCCTCGGTGAGAGGATGCAAACCTCATCCAACCTAAGCAATGTTCACTAATTAAGAAGATGATTTATGTACTCGGCGTACTTGTTAAATTAAATACAATCGCTTTTATCCTCTTTTTAAGTTTCAAACATTAAAATTGATGATATAATACTGCCCAAAATTATAAGTGTACGAAACATGCAATCATAAATTAACTACCAGGTTTTTATTTGGTAATGAATCATAATATGTTTCAAACCGCAAACTTGTCGACTTGAGACAAAAAATACAAATATTGTTATGTAGTTACTTATCGAAATATTGTTATATATGACTATTTTTTCTACTTACGATAGTGTTATTTTAGTGCTGGATTCGTATGTCGGTATTAAGTAAATATAAAAAGAGTCGTCATAACATTTAAACGTAGCATTTACTTGCTAATTGAAGTCAACAACTTTGTTCTTGAGTATCGCTTAAACAGATTCTCGATACGATTAAAGAACGTTTTATTTTTTAATATTATCTAAAAGGCGATCGTGATCAAACAGCTTGTCACGTTTTATAAAATTCAATATGGAAGTTACTCCATTAATTTTATCTCAATTTTAAGATATAAACTCACTTATTAACACTTAAGTATTAAAACATATAAAATATTATACAACGTACGTTTTGCAAAAATATTTACATTATTAATGAAATCACGTATAGAAATGATTTCACTTAAAATGTGCAATTTGATTTAAAATGATTAAAAAGAGCTAATGATTCAGTTTCCATTTATAAAGTCGATTTTCTCTAAAAAGCTAATGATCTTATTCCAAGTGATCTAATTCTAACTGACTTCGCATGACCTGCATAATGAATGCAAAGAAAATGTAGTGAAAGAGGCCGGCAAAGTCTACAATTCTACATACCTACGTCATTCTGCATCTATTGTATTTTATACGTACTTGTACTCTTGTACGTTTTTCCCAGTTAGATTGCGTGTCTGTGTATGAGAGGATATTTATTTAAATGCATAGCAAATACAATAATAGACGTTTTCAATTATACGCTTAATAAATGTAATAATTAATTCATTGAGCATCAGATGTCGCGTCAAGACTTACTACTGCACTATAATTAGACCACGAGTCAGATTGCTTATACGCACCGTTACTGCATACTTGGCCCATATATTCCGATGAATATGCGTATTATTATACTCACTTCATATAAAGTAATGCATTTACCGGTGAATTAAGGAATCGCATGCAAAATTATAAACTTTTGATTGTCGCATCTACATTAGTTTCAATACGCAATGTTTGGTTTATGTGCGATTCGGGCAATAACAAAAACTTTATTGTATTACAAAAATATCCAGTGAATTGAATTAAAAAAAAATTAATAAAAACACATTCATTGCATTATGTTATTACGCGTCGGATAAAATTTTTCGATGTGTGCAAAAATACATTTTTTTTTCAAGATATTCTTCTCCCATGTAAAAAAGGTCGTAGGGTTTTTTTGCAGACTCGTCTGTCACTCATCAATTATTCTACCGTCAAACATTAACATTTATTATTAATGTGTTTCGGTTGGTTGAACACTCACCCCGAGTGTGTGAGTATTATTATATACATAAAAGATATAAAAGAACATCATAGATCATATGTTTTGGCAACGATTTGTCGCTGTAAGGAGTGGTTTATACTTTTATTATTGCCAGGAACTATTGAGAGGCCCATGCCACGTTACCATCCAACGGCCTATATAATAATTTGCCTAGACATTATAAAACAAAAAAAAAGTTATTAATGAAAACAAGTGAAGTTTAAAAAAAAACGGACAAACAAATAACTACCAAAAGGGAAGTAAATAAACACCTAATACTAATAGTGGGTATTATTGTCTATACTATACGGTAGACTGTTATAAATGCTAATACATATTTATATAAATCTGAGATTAATCAAGATTCTACATATTATCCGGTTAAATTTAGTTTGAGCGGATTTTGTAGTCATATATTCTAGAAACGACATTTGTAATATTGTGAGCATTGTGAGTTATATTATGATACAATATTTGATTTGCATTTATGGCTTTCATTTCTTGTCATGTCAAAAATATAAAAAATTAACGACGCGTTCGCGAAGAATGCGATCCCACCCAAGAGCGTCAGAAGACGTTTAAGTGAACGCGACAATTTTATAACATGGACGATTTAACTTAACGTGTTATTTAATAAGTATTGACTTTATAAAATCATTTAAGCTTGTATCATATTATGATATTTTCAATAATAACTAGTTATTTTTATTCTTACCAGATGACAAACATTTTATTTTTGTTCCTTTTATATGATTCTAAGTTAATAAATATTTGAATCATCTGTTTAGAGGGCTTTAGATGCAGATATCTATAAATATTATTGAATTAATTTTTTAAATTATATAAATTTGACTTCCAGTTGAGAGTTAAACTTGAAGTTTACGCAAATATTTCCGTGTTACAAAATGTATCAGAGAAGATTTATGTATCTTTCAAAATATTTGTAATCATAATTTTAAGGTAGTTTGTTTTAATTTATGGCACTGATTAGATGGAATGTAGGGCACTGCCACCAACACAACTCCTACAAACAAACAAGTCATATCAAAAGACCGGAAATTATCCACCAATTTAATTTGTTGCGTTAAGCCGATACGTCAACGTAGTGCACCATTAACTAACTAAATTTATTTAAAGATTTTAATAGAATCGTTTGTACCCCCCGATTTGCTTATAACAAACAGTTGCCAAAGCTTATAAATAGTAAGTACATTTGTTTGTAGTTGGATTAACGGCGGCATTTAGACCTTGAGTTCGCTATATGTGGAGTTAAAATAAATGTAAAATAATAAACACATTTAACATTAAATAAAGTATATCAAATATTTTCGTCGCGTAAATATTTAAAAATATGATTGTGCAATATAAGAATGTCGTTCAATCTGCATCCTCATTTATGTACACACATTATTCATTGTACCGTGAAGCGTTCTTCATCTCCGTAATGTTAACTATATTGAGATCTTAGCGAATTCTATTGTTCGCTAACCTTGCTGTAATCGAGTTGAGATAAGCAAAGAACGTGGCGAACGAACGAGGTAATGCAAGACTGATAGAGGCGAGTCGACGTGCATAAGATTAACAAGATAATGATCGCTTAGTTAATCTATTTCAGGGCACATTTAGAGGACGTTCAAAGTTGAAATGTATCATCCTGTTATTGGTCTGTACAAATAAGAGAATTCATATACATTGATTACAAAAAAAAACTTGAGTCCAATATCATATGAAATATAAAAAACTATTACACTCAATTTAAAATGCGATATATTCTCATTAAAATCTATAAAACTCATTACCGAATACAGAAACAAAATGCATTTAGCAATCTTATTCTACATGTTCGCGTAGAAACTGGGGTAATGATCGTATGCTTTAAGTATTCAATGGCGCCATAAATTGAAATACACTATCGAGTCATCAATCGCAAAATAACGAACTGCTGTATTGTATGCGGCAAATGCACTAGGTGCAGCAGTCTATGAAGTCATGGCTGTAATGTGAGGTTTTATTCGGTTAGTAGTTTGTTATACGATATGTAGACTTAATAGACAATTCTGCGTAATGTTACGTCAGTAATAATCTCTATTTTCAGATAAATTGGCACGAATTCTCGAGACACGCGGTATCTGACATGGACCAGTCAACGAGCTATCACAATATCGCTGCGTATGTCTCGCTGACGCTAGTGCTTAGTATACATATGCAAATAATGAATTACCTCGCCAACGTTAAGTCGCCCTTCAGTAGTCAACTTTTAAAACTAGTTGCCATTATTCTTTTAATATCAAGGATTATTATTGAAACAGCGGATTATTTTTACATCATATTACGGAAACAACGAACGCCTCATTTGGTATTTAACGGACGAACTCATTTTGTCATAGCCGAATGTTTATAGGTAAGGACAAACCGTGGGTATCGATTAATCATTTTCCTGTTTCGGTATTTTCAACAATGTATATTTTTCTCGATATACAATAGTATAATAAAAGAAAAGTGATGTGATTCATATCAAACAATTAGGTACTCCGAGTTACAATTCCTCGAACCGTTAAAACATCGTTCATAGAAGTTCTTTGATTAATTTACAGACCGAAGTAACTGTGTAATAATTTGTAGCATGAATCATTGAAACATTCCCATTGAGATTTGGTCTTGGACAAAATATCAGCTGGAACATAAAACAGATTTATTATACATAATTTTGAAGACGTTGAATCACCTTTATAATTAACGATAGTTAATATTTTGTCTAAGACTTCAAAATTTCGTTTAAATATAATTATAGCGACGTCAATGTTTTATGTATGTAGCTTCATATAATAGCGCAATAGAGTTATAGCCGAGATGGTGAGAGTGGCTAAAATGCGTAAATCTTAACCAAAGATTGCGAATTCAAGCCCGGACTAACTTGTATTTATTTTATGTTTATAATTCATCGCATGCTTGGCGGTTAAGGAAAACATCCTGAAAAATGTGTATCTACCCAACCCACATTCAAATAACATAGTGGTGTGATAAGCCTCAAACTCTCGCTTAAGATTTTCTTTTGGCCTAGTAGTGACAATGATACTTACTGGGTTTTTTCTATAGCTTCTTTTATAATATAAATAATAACATATGGCAATTAGATTTTACATTTAGCTAAAACCTTAATCAAAGGAGACTGAGCCTTGACATAGAACAGACATAAAACAGATTACCTTACATTAGCCAGGTGTCAACCGGTCACGCAATGCCTCGCGTTTCACATTCCTCATTACCATTGTATGGAAGAGAAAATAAATGCGGATAAATATTTTAATTTTTATGTTTATTTTTTCTATAAATGAATATTTAGTAACAACTAATTAATATGTACATATATTATGTATATACTTGCTGTTTTGTCTACGAATATCAAAACACAGAATTGTGTTTTTATTTATTAAGTTGCATAATGTGCATTGCGCATTTGTTTCAAGTCCAGAGAGTAGCACGCGTCTTTATTTATGAGCATCGCCTCATTCAGCTAATTTATTGTACAAAATATCGAATGCTCTCAATATATTAACGAGGTGTCTGTGGGCAAATTAGGTCGAGGTCGAGTCCATTACGACCTAGAGAAACGTTACTGTTGGAATTAGATTCGCATAATGCAAGCCGAGATATGCGACGTAAACAAAACGCTGCGCGAATTTCTTTTAGCTATTAATATTTGTAATAAGGAAAATCCATCTTAGTTTTTGCCGTCATAAATCTTTGAATCACCGATGCGTTCAGAAATTTCCGTGTGAAATTTTACTTACATGTATTTGTCGGTAGAAATTACTTTAAAATATATTTTCACATTATTAATGTATAACGCATCGTAACGAATTAATAATTGCACTCTACAGGTGCAAGCCTCTCTTCATCCTCTTTCGCTTAGGAGAAAGTCAAGGATCGATATAATATATTCAGCAAATTGAATCGCAAGTGACTGGATTATTCGTATTAATAAAATTAATTTTTCGAGTTGCTAGCTATTTAAATAAACTAATATATGCAATTCAAGATAATAAAATATATCATTTTTGAGTGCAATAATTTAAGTAATTTATACAATTTTATCCATCGAAACTAAATATCGATACAAACTTTCAATCGGCCCTCAAAGAAACAATTCCTTGTAACAACTTAAAATTACAAAGCTATTATATTTGCACCATAACCATATGAAGGGCCCCTAAGAGGAGTCCCAGTCACAATGTACATTCATTTAGCGAACGACTAAACGGCATGTGTTGTAACTACGCCCTACCTAACACAGAAGCGTTGCGAATTGGTGAAACTATGCTAATATTCTATGAATATATGACACTTGGGAAAGCGGAAAAGCAATTAAACAATGTGTATAGAAACGGTACGTAAACAAATATGAAATGGCACAAGAAATCCTGCCAAATATAATAAGGAATCGTTTTGTATTGCGTTATTTAAACATGGTTTACATAATGAGATTTTATTTTGGAAAATAAAGTCATATTTTATACTCGCAAGGTATTCAAAAACATACGCAATAACAGGTTGCCACCGCATTTGCAGGCGGCATAAGTAAAATTCTGAATAAGCCCTTCAAAGGCGGGTCCCACGAACAAAGGGTAATACGTCTTAAAATGGGAATTTTGAGCAGGTGAGGTCGCATCAGTCCAGGCCAGCGTTCACTTTTCTCATCGGCGTCAAACAGCAGAAATAAACGAAGAATGTTGAACGTATTTTTTTTATTTCCACCTGGTTTTATGCGCGAATGAATATCATATTGTTTCGAGCATTCTTTCATAACCTAAACTTCGTTTTAAAGACACAAGCGATCGTAAAGTCCAGTTTATGTCGGCACATTTCGAAGTCATCGGTCTTAATTTAGATGTTACGTAAGCATTTCTAGAATTTAAAATGAAAATAATATTATGATATTACGCATTTACCTTGTAAATGTAATAATGGCATAATAAATAATTAAACGTGGGTGTTTTGTACGGATTTAAGTATTATTTAAAATTGTATGTGGCATAACAATTATGAAATACATTCAATAAACATTTTATTCCTTTTTTTAGTTTTGCCTTGTTCTTATACGATTATTTACGTAAATAAAATTATATGATTTTCAAAACATAGTATATTTTATAAATATCATACAACATTTTAAAACTAATGACATTTTACGAACTCTGTATATCTTAAAAATCTATAATATAATTTTATCTTGAACATCACCGAAATATTGATTCTGCTCAAAGCGATACGGTAGCGTCTAATTTAATTTCTAGTCACCCGATAATTTGTTGACAACGTGAATGTATTTACGTTCGTTTTTTGTAATGCGCATTCCATACATCAATCAATTTTATGTAATGTAATACTTAGCTTTTAAGAATGTTATAAATTATTATATTAAAATTTCAAGTAATAACAATTTTGAAATTAATTTTGTAAGCGGTACCCACTTAAGATATTTTTATCTGCTTGTAATTATATTAAAACTAGCACAACGAATCGCGGCTTCGTTTATGAAATATAAAAAATATATTTTTAGTGAATACCTAAATCATTCCTAATATATGATAATATTAAGTTATCTTGGTAAGCTCAAAAGTACGACAATTTAGATGATAGGCCATTTGGTCTACTACAATATTCAAGTCAGGACATAGCCATCTTTTAAAAATCGAAAGTTCGAACAAGACTATTTGTTTTCGTAATTTTCCTAGCTTGCTATTACGTTACGTTCTACAGTCTAAATACATTCATCATTATTTATAACCAGAAGTATTTACATGTTTTATTAAACGTCAATCTAACTTGAGCGACACAAATCCTTTCACGAATATAGTTGAACTACATTTATGTGACAAATCGCCAAAGTCGATGACTGCTTAGTCGACATCAAAAGAAATATTTTCGAATTGAAATGCGGATATGTTTGTCGTAGATGCATTTGGTAGACATGTTATTTGTTATGCAAGATTCGCAATTCACATATACGACCAATACTAGTTTATCGACTTGACAGCATGTTCGTTTGTTAAATGTTTGATTTATGACCTGAGGCAACGACAAGAAGCTAACATCTTCTATCCTTTTACGACTTCGGCAATAAAACGCATATATGTTCATTTTACCAAAAACTACAATTCTCTTAATTTTTTTTAATATAATATTTGTAATGATGGAGGTTTTTTTCACTTCAACGTATTGGTTTGGTTGGTTTACCTTAAGAAAGTTTTATCTCATAATATTTTTGATTTGGTTGGTTTTCGATTATTATAATAACTTACTTTTCAACAATTCACATTACTTTATATTTTTTTTGTAAGTCTTCTATATATGCTAATTTATTCAAATTAGATATATTTCATATATATAAGATAATATTGTACGTATTCAATGAGATGACAATAATGCAACAATATTATTTATGTGTTCTTTTTTTATTAAAGGTTGGCTACGTAGCAAGTACTATTGTATCATGCACTCGAAGGCGCTTATCTTATTGATTGATGTCAAACCTCAAACTAGTTTTATTCCTTTTACAACAGTTTCTGCAATTATAATCTCAAGCTTAAGTATTGCAGATAGCAATAAAATTGCACGTCATTTTTGTTTCTATAACTGAAATATATTTTTTTAGTTTTTTTTTGTTGTGTCTACTAAAACTTTCAAGACGATTTTAGTTTAAATATAATTTATTAAATTAGTTCGCAATAATGCTTACAGTGGCGACGTATTTGGGCAGCGCCTGGTTACGCTTGTTACTTTGAAGTTAATTACACTATTGTCACTGTTATGGAGTTGTAATTTTTTCGTGGCTGTTGTATCGTATATCCAGACACATCGATCAACATTGATAGGAGTCTGATAAATCAGCATCAGTCCGTTGAACAAGTGGACAACCTTGATTATTCGAGCAAGACGATGACTCAGCCACTACATTAATGCGTTCTGCCTAAAGCTTTAAAGCATAAATTTCATAATTGCAGACACGTAGACAATGCGAGAACAAGTGAGAGCGGGACCCCATGAATAAAAGATGTAAAAACCGAACGATACTTCCAGCAGATAGAGGGCACTCAAGCGAGATAGGGCACGATTTTATTTTTACATCGTCCAAGCGTTTCAGGGTGAACCGCGGCCAGACGATAAGGAATAAATAAAATATCGTTTTGTTTAAATCCCCATTATTGTAAAAGTGCCCACGAAGGTGGCACTTGAATTGAATACGGGCTAGGTGAATTATTTTTTTCGCATTTTATAAGTATAGTATACTATAGCAACAATATATATATATATATATATATATATATATATATATATATATATATATATATATATATATATATATATATATATATATGGCCATTTTATTATGACCACAATATGACCTTTTCGTTTCAATGGCCATATTATAAGTTGGAACTCATTGTAATTTTTTTTTAATTCATAGCGTAACAAAACAAAACAAACTATAGGTATATTTTTGTTCTTTCTTTATATTGTCATAATAATTATTATAATCAATTAAATCTTAATCATACATGAACTATATATATCATCATAACATAAAATCTATATCTAAATTAATATTATGTTCATTTGTAATCGATTACGATATTAATTGAATATAAAAATAAAAACGGGCGTGGGAATTATCGTATTCCGTAGTAAATAACATGAATACCACAACATACTAAAAATATATGCCAATGAATCATAGCCCATTCAGAGAGCGACTGGAATGACGCAGCTTTACGACCTGCCGCCACGATAAAGGGAGTTTCTACGAATTTTGTTGTATACGTATCATTTTTAATCATATTCAAAGGATTTCTAACATTTAAACTAGTACATAAAACCTTAAACGACGATAAATTCGTATCCAAATGTAAATAGGCAAAGGCAAAACACTTTAGGGCCTTTTTCTCCACTGTATGTCAACTGGTTTTTTTTATTGCTATCTAGTGACGAGTTTTGTTATCGGTAAAAAAAAATTGAAAAAAAATGTTCGAAACTCGCAAATTCATATATTATTATATGATTTCCTCAAAATTTAAATTCTGATTGTGGTTAAAACTCAGCCCCTGGGCGAACACTAACTAAAATTACCCATTCAAAAAATTTTCCATTTATAGAGCCAAACCTAAAATCTCCATAGCATTAGGCAAAGTAAGTTATTTAGCAAAAAGTCGAATTTAATTCAAACTTGGGTTAAAATACTCTTTGGCCATAATTATACCATACGAAAAAAATATATACTTTATATATTCTTTCATACACGAGTATGTATTATCTTAAAAGCATCATGGGTGAACTGTTTTCGTGGCTGTAATAGCGTTAATTTGATGCTACGTAATTATTTCGAGACGGATTCATTACCGTTATTGACAGCAACCTATTTAACATTCTTTTTTGTTTTACGTTTATCTTAAAATAAATATAAATGAGCAGAAGAATTTTAATGACAATCTTGTTGGTAATAAACTACATTCATATTTAATATCAAAACTGTCCTCGACTTCGACTGCACTTTTAGCAGACCTACATATACATATAATATATTTTTCACTGAATAATCTAACAAAATTTACACTTAATAATTTCATATTATTATTTTTTAATTATATATTTCGCAAACGTTGTTTTATTTAAATTTAGGTAAAATAAACACTGCAGGCTTCTGTATAATTAAGCGACGTATTATTAAAGCCGAAACTTTTCCAACGAAATAATTAATAAAATCCCAGGAAAGGGATTTGTTCTTTTTTATTTTCTGGTGTAATAAATGCTAAACTGAACTATTTGTCCTATCTTTTTTTAAATATCTAAGCGGACGGGCAAATGGGCAGCTGATGGTAAGTGGTCGCCCGTAGCAATTGACGCTGTAGAAATATTAACCGGAAATATTAACCGTTCCTAACATCGCCAATACGCCACCAACTTTAGGAAATAAGATATCAAATCCCTTGTGCCAGGAGTTAACTGGCTCACTCACCATTCAAACCGGAAAACTACTAAGTATTGCTCTTCATTAGTTTTAATATAATATATATTAGTATATAGTTAACACAATGTATATTACCTATTATATTTAACCAACTATAATTTTTCTACCAAATAGTAAGTTACTATTTAATTATTTAACATTTTTGAATAATTACAATAATAAATTCAAATAAAATCATGGTCAGACAGCGACTCCTACAATTTAATTGTGTTCATAAATAAAATCCCGATCAAATATGGTGTGGTGACATTGATATATGTTCAAGTGGTTTCAATCATATTTTCTGATGATGACATATGTACGAGTGGTCGTAAAACAGGTAAAAAATGAACTTCCCGACTAGTTCTAGTTGTATGTCATCGATACATTATGAATAAGTTAGACATGTATACCAAAAGAATAGTACTATTCCTCTTCCATATATTTGTTATGCAAAATACTACCCAAGTGCAAGTCAGCCTTGCGCACTTAATGTCCATCCATTGGGTAGGAAAGCTTACTTAAAATAACTCATTAAATAAATAAATTAAAATAACTATTAAAGTAACACGTAGTAAATGTACTACTGGTTAAAGACTCATATTCTTGTGAAAGGAGAGTTGTGACGATTGACGGTTTATTCCATCACGCTGCTCCAATGTGACTTGGTGGACGCAAGTAGCAGATTCTTCTTCAGATCATCCGACACATGTAGGTTTCCTCACGATGTATTCTATCATCGTCGAGCATGAGCCTAATTATAAACACAAAATTATCATGTGTTTAATTCACACGACAATTAAGTGATTCTTGCCTGTGCTTTAAGCCTTGAACCCGCAATCTTCCCATAACGTTCACGCGTACATACCACTGGGCTATCTCGACTCACTAATAAAAAAAATGGTTACGACTATACTACTAACACAGCTGTATCTCTATGAGTTATTTTTATTTTACTAACTAAATTGTGCGTATAATTATCGTATGATATTAATTATGTTTCATAAAGATGAAATCTCGTTTATAAGCTATGATTATGTTGCGGTATCGTCAGAGGTATTGGAAAGGTTGTTAGGCGCGAAAGTTCTTAACAGAGTTAATGCAAGGTGCAAGATCAGTATTACGACTATGCGGACTGCTTTCGCTAGCAAATGGTATATAAATATATGCAATTTGCTATTAATCGTTGCACTGCATAGTAGGTCTTATATTTTGAGTCACAAGGATTATAATACTTGAATTCAAATATTGTCATAAGCCTTTACGATTTTTACGATTAGTGATATTTAATATATATTTCATATGCGTGTTAGTATGAAGCCTCCTTCTTCGCCAAATACAAAATGTAAGACTTACTTTACAGCGTAATGAATCATAAAGTTATAAATATTTATAGAACTTATTCATATTATAATTGTTTGCTTTAATTTAAATTACCGAGTACTTATTCATCGTGTTTTTATTTTATTTTTACTTGTTTCACAATACTCTGAATTTTATTTTATATGAATGCATTTGTTCTCTTATAGAACTTCTATCACCGAAGGTTGTGTGTGAGGGATAGTCGCTATCAGCGACCACCTTGGCGCCCTATTTGCTTTTTTGTTATGTTTTCTGTTACACTTATGTCATTTGTTCTTAACACGCAGTTCAATGAAGTATTGAAAGAAAACAAATAATGTTCTGTCAGAGGAATTAATTTTAGTAAAAAAACTTTCCACTTATGTTTCACTGACAACAAAGCATGAAAGTGTCTTCTCTCTTGTTATACAGAAGGATTAAAAACGCATTATACCTACTCCATTCTCAAGCGACTAGTTCATATAGTCAAAATAATATTGTTTTATATGTTTTTCACTCAAATGTGAAGCTACTAATGTATTTATAATATTACTGATGTCATATTTAACTTTCTATATTTAGAATTCAAATTTAGAACACAATATTGTTTTTTGTTTAAAACCCAGTCGGGTTGCTGAAAAGAAATTTGGGTTGCCCGAAATAATTTAAGCAAAAATGTTATTTTACCTTTAGGTCTCTGTGAATATAAATTCAATTTAAAATTAAAATAAAAGCCGACTAAATATTTTTTTGGCAAAGAATATTTTCGAGCTTCAATGCTAACCCGACTGAGTTATTGTAGTGATTTTACTATTTATCCCTTAGGACATTAACAAGGGAAAAATAGTGATAAGTCTAATTTTTTTCGATGTTAATAACGGACTTTTCAATCCGTTTGTACGCTAAAATTTGTGATTTCCTACAAAGAAGTTGAAATATTCTTATTCCATGAGAGTGATTTATAAGCTAATTCGTTCGTCTAACTGATCACTCGTTAAGTCCATGGTGTCGCGCTACTGATGCTTTCATATATTCTGTTACCGATGAAATTGATTCCTTTTACACGATGAAGTTATCACCAATCGCTTCACATAAATCTATGTGTTCTAAATCATGAACCGATACGGTTTTATCAATGTTGAGGACCCATTACAATAAACGTATCGTGTTATATTGTGTAACATATATTTTCTCTTATCGTAATTGAAAGTTACTTTGACTTGTAATTATTTATTGTATGAATTGTTTGCTTTTTAAGATAACTAATTACAGATAATGTTTGTTATAAGAATTTAATTGAAACTCGACCTCTTTTAAGTCAATATGCTAAAATATTTTTCAATAATTTTTGTCACATAAAATTAAATTACAAATTGAAATTCATCTAACAAAAACTCTGCAAAAGTATAATTAAAATTAAAAAAAATATTATTCAACACTCAATTTATTCTGAAATTCTTGAATATGAATTGTGTTTTTATACATTGTACAAACTTATAAATAGTATACCTATACCAGTAGAGATCGCATGTGTAACAATAGTAATAAAGTTGCACGATGTGTCAGTAAACATTACCTGTAATCCTAACAAATAGAACTATTTTGAAACGATTCGCTTAGTCACAGTAGTATTTGGATGTTCCTAAAACAAATGGTTATTGCTTTATCTGGTAAGGAAAGTGTGTACACACGTGGGCGGTCGAGTTCCTTTGCTTAGTCTGTTGTTACACCGTGGGGTCAGCAGTTCACTGCCTCTTAGAGAAAAGAGAGGCCGCAATGATTCATGATATTGTTTTTTAACTAACAGGTTGTTTATATGCTCGCATTTCCCGGTAATTGGTTAAAAACTCGATGTGGTTAAATTGAGGTAAAAATAAACTTAATATATAAAATCGATTCGCAAAATTTTAGCATCATTACAATTAAATAGGGAAACACGAGTAGACGTAACAACAATAGAAGCGAAAATTATATTTATAACAATTTTGTAGAAAATATTGTATTGTGCCTATAAAAAAACAAAATTGAACGTTTAATATAGAATATTTCGTTTAATATAGTGATAATTGTCAAAGGGCTCTTATGTTGTGTGCAAATCAGGATATTTCGAAGACCCAAACATCACGAGACTACGTGAGTTGGCCGAACACCAAATACACTCATAATATTTCTCATTGCTTGACTAAACATTGCACAAAACGTACAAATTTATGTACTTTTGTAAACTTTCATGGCTCCAACATTCTCAGACAAACGTGGATATTTTACGGAAACATACCTAGAGTTATATAACAAATGGCATATTGTATTTATTATTGTGGAAATTGTGATATGTCATGTTTATCGTGTTATATTCCTGTTATATAGTACATAGTTAGACGGTTAATAACAGTAAGTTTTCTTTGCTTAATTAGAAGGTTTTTTATTGTTTTGTTTTGACTTAGTCTTACTGCCGTACACCACTAAATAATCACTCTTTAATTTTATAATCTACATATTAAAATATATGACATATGTTTAATTAACAAAGACCGTATGTTTATATTTAATCTATATAAATATTAATCAATTAAGAAACCATTAATTACTTTCATAATTACATTTACCTAATAAAATTTATTTTAATAACTCAATGATATTTAAGTGAAAGTAATTTTTTGAGTTTTTATAATCCAATATAATTTATTAAACGCGGGTACATTAACAAAAACACGCGTAATAAATCTCAATTTAATTGCCGAGACAGCTTAATCTTAAAATTATTACCAGTCATACCACCGGCCTATCAGATGCTACGAAAATTATTGCAATTATTTTCAACTTGTGCGCTGTCATAAACAAGAAATGCGATATCATATCGAGAAAAAGAAGACAATTGTTTACATGTTCTCACTTGAACATGAACTTAAGTCATTCTATTACAATTATATAATATCATTGATCTGTATTCTATGTTAGTCGCATTGACAGGGGAATTTGTAGTGCATTGATGGCAACTAATCTCGCTGTCTTCGACAACACTAATAAGGTTATTATAACATAATGCATCAAAATATGTAAAAATGTATTGTATCTCTCAATATCATTTCAAGTGTCAACGGAAGTCAATTATTGTTTTTTAATAATTATTATAGTTAAACTAAATTAATAATACAACTAACTACATTAGTATTATAGCCCCGTATATATTAAAACTTAAATTTTCATATTAAATATGATACGAAATACTTGTCAGTCGAATTAAATAGATTTTGGCAACGATTTGATTGTCCTTCAAACGGAAATTCAATAAAATTTACATTAATAACATTCACACTACTGGAAATTAAAAAAGAAATAAAAGTTTATAATGTACGCTTAACCTTATTCTCTGATCCTTCAGACTCATAAAACAATATTACTTTCGCTCTTACTCAACTTAAATCGGAGATGTAACACGTCATCGTATTTTAATTAAAAGTTCAAGAGTACGGCGTTATGCATTTCTGTAGTCACCTTATATATAAAAATGAATGTTGATATATTTGTTTACGATTGACTTTGATTGATTTTGACACTTATTGAACGATTACCATGAAAGTTTGTGTTTTTTCATAGAAAAGGGCTTTGTACTATCCACTTAGTTGCCGCTAACTCGCCGCTAGATGGCGCTGCAGCACGTCATCTTCAATAATAAAACTGATTGCCAACTATACTACTGTGTAACTTGTGTACACGATTGAGTCGCTTACACTCCGGAATGTCAGCACTTTATATTAGGTTGAAACACCTACGGATTACGTTGAGTTACATTGTTATATGACAAAAAATGCAATGTAATTATTCCACAAAATATGTCGATGATATATACTTGAACAATATATTTAATAGTAAGCGTCAGGATCATTTATTCTCAGAATGCTAATATAATTCTTTGTCGCTTTAATACAATTTTAATCAAAATGTAGTAAGTCAGCATTGATATTAAAACAATGAGTAGAGCGGTTTGTGTATTTTATTCAAATAACAATCGTGATGTAATAATGCTAAAATAGAGAATTATTATTCTTACATTATTTGGTGTCCTCTCATATTATTACTTTTTCGATATTTAACATATTAGGTTTAAGTTTTAATACAAAATGTAATCTAATTTATATAAGTCCTATAAAACGCCCTCCTTACCCATTTCGGTCATTCGTAACAGAGACTAGCCAACTGCGCAGAAGATATTATAGAGCTCAAGCGTGTGCTCAAACAGGCGCACTCTCTTATAAATCAACAACAATAATATAAGCACAGGACAAACGATTTTACGTTCTACGAGTATATACTGCTACTAAGAATTTTTTGACAGAATAACTTTAATTAAAACCAGAGTTTGAACCCAGGATTGCGAGATCTGCAGCCTTATAAGCTAACTACTGTATAAAAGACATGAAACGAAACCTTTATTAAGCTATCGATATAGCTTAACTATGCAACATTTCAATTGATTAATATACTTAACTTGCTAGATTGATTAATTTATTTAAGGTAATGATTGATGTGTCACGAATCAAAGAGAGATTTATTTAACCTGTCCACAACAACGACAGATGTGACACTCGCAAACATTGTTAGCGTTCTTTTTTTATTTATTCTCTTGTTTTATTTATTTATTTCCAAATCAAATGTCGTTTGTTTAGATAATTATCTGTTACAAATAAAATAACAACATTCTACATATTTGATTTTTGTATTTCATTTAATTATGTTATCTAAAATGTTATATTTTATAAAATGTATTAATTAAGCTCCGAAAGTTTACACAAGATATTTGAAAGTGTTTTTTAATTAAATAAAAACGCAATATCCAAACGAGTTCCTAAAACCAAATTTTAATATTTAAATGAACGCAACCTTGCAATTATTGTGTCATTATTATTTTATACATTTAGATATACATGTTTTTTCCTTAAAACTAAATTAATTTACAAATCAGGATTTCATAGCAAATCTTGTCATGTGGTCATTTAAATAAAGCTATGTTTACATAAAGTAATTAAACTCATTTTAATAGTGTGGTTAATTAGTTTAAATGTTTTTATCGGTTTCGTTCAAGTATTATAATAAACAATAGAGCCATTCATGTTCTATCTATTGAAACCGCAATTCGGAAAATCGCATACCATGGCAAAACCACAAAATATGCGTTGTATCCTCTATTATTAGTTTTATTAGAAACCTTTAAAATTACATAGTAATGATTACTTTCGTGTTTCATGCACATAAAGACGAATTTATGTATGAATGTTTTATACTTTCCTGTTGAAGGAATGTAATAAAAGCCCATAAATGTCCCACTGCTGAGCAAAAACCATCTATCTTCTTGATGAAACGCTTATTGCACGTTTGTGGCAAAATTTCATATGTAAGGTTTCGTAGGATATTTTCCTTCGCCACGAGAAAATTTAGCGATGCTTGCCCGGTTCGAATATTCGGTTAGTAATATTCGGTTAAGCTTTATATGTTCTAGCTACTTGGTTATCTCGGCTTTGCAATATTGTAGTAACTAAATATATTAACTAAATATCCTTGTTTGAAATTAAAAACGTCTTACTTTTGTGACTGTACGTACATATTTGTGGCGTTGAGAAATACATACATTATTTAAATTGTTGCGTGTTCTTTAAAAAGGATTACGTAAAAAATCGTGACAGCTATATGCAGTTAGGAGTCTATTAACCGCATTGTCGGATTCTTTGTAGGGAGCTGTTCCAATTATATGGACCTCAGTGCCGTCGTAACTTTACCGACTATTACGATTTATTTGACGGACATCTTATTTAAATGATCAATCGCAAATACAAACTTCTGTGGAATAACCGAGTTTCATCAGTACCTACCAAATATTTAGTATGCGTTTAATTTAATATTAAATTAGCAAATAATATCACAGCTTCGTTCGCGAATATGATTTATTAATAACTCTAAAAAAACCAATACAAACCTATTTTATTTTACTTACTTAAATTATATATTTTATTATCTGTGTTTACTAAAACGCAATTACGATTACATTATGTAAATATTTTAACGGATACGCGGTGTCAACGTCTTGTCAATCTTACATTTTGACAAATCCATCTCTGCATCGCATGTCTTGCACTTAAAAATAAATCGCGAAATTAAATATCATGACACCCACAGACATGCGCAACCTTAATAATGTATTCGAAAGTAATGATTATCTTGTGTGAGAACTGCTTGATATAGAAAAAATATTTTATTTTATTTTGTTTAAAAAATGGTTTCTTTTTCGTATCAAGTTTAGTTGCAGTTAAATGAACTATAAATGATACTATATATCCCGATGAGCTATGAGGTATTATTGTGGCGCCATTATGTTAAAAAAAAAAATCCTTAAGAATGTGTATAATGTTTAGCGTTAGTAGTTTTCTTACATAACGTGCATTATCAATTGATTATTTCATTTATTATGCCAGGAAAACAAACATTCCAACAATAAATAATTAAAACGTATAAAATAAACCAATTATATTTCCATTAACTGCGTTATTACTTTCAAAAAAAAACTTATCGATGAAAAATGTCAGTTACAATTTTTATCTGTTTAAGCCTTTTAAGTTTAAGTATATTTTACAAAATTATGTGTAATGTATCTAGTTTTCACATTTCAGTGGTCTACCGTTTTTATAACCTGCACCTACTCTAGGTTTTGCAACATATGTTTTGCTCTAAAGTAAAAGAGAATCAACTAGGTTGTGTAATCATTAGCTTAACAACCGTTGATTTCGTTCGTGTTGCGATTCTCAAGGGTCGTAGTTTCTATAATATTAACCTAACAAATTCGTATGACGTCGTATTTAACGTTTTTTTGTGGATTTTTATTTCCTTATTGTTCTTACTAAATTCAAGATTCCAACACGCAGGATGATCTTGAATGAATCGCTTTAACAATTTAATAGGATTCGAGTACAAATCACGGAAATAATATTGAGGCTTACTTAAAATCAAATGCAACGCGTATAATGAAACGTAGAATCTTATATGATCTTCGATTATTATATTCATACGATATCTATCATATATCTTATACTCATGTTCTATCAAAAAGAACAATTAGATTTATAAACGGAAATGTTGTATTATTCTACTAAATAAAATGACAATGACTGATTATAACAATAATGAAATGAGAAGTGTCATGAAGAAATCTAGAATATCAATATAATTTCAAACAAACTGACTGGCTGGTTGGCGTGGTTGATAGATACTTGTCTTTCACGCCGAAGGGGGATTCTGGGTTCGATTCCCACCCAGGACAGACATTTGTGTGCATTAACATGTCTGTTTGTCCTGTGTTATATATATATATATATATATATATATATATATATATATATATATATATATATATATATATCAGTTGTCTGATTTCCATAGTACAGGCTGTGCTTAGTTTGGGATCAGATGGCCGTGTGTGAATAATGTCCAACAAAATGTTCATTTTATATGTTATTCAATTTGAAAAAGACTTCTTTCAAAAGAATAGAAATTTTAAGCGTCAATAACAACCGTTAAAACCTTTATGAGTACTTAATGCACTACCTTTATATAGGAGGTACTTCTATATAACAAGTACACCTACGCTCTTTCCGGACTTAATAGCTTGCTTATTGTTCTCTAATACTGTTAGCGTATTTGAAAATAACACGCCATTACAAATTGTGTAGGAGAAAGTCTTCACAATTGTGTATAGTGACACAATGTCAATATTTATAGGAATTATAATTAAACAACAAATATGTACTTATAGCTTAAACATAATCTACCTTTTAAAACGGCACATTTGGTTTGTCTCTGTTTGTCATTTACGTATGAAATACTTCAATAGCTATAAAGTATTATAAAAATAATACGTTGAAAAGTCGCTACAAAAGCTATTGTTAAAATATCCGATTATACATGGAATGTTGATGTTATCAATAACAAAACTTTAATCCGTC
Organism: Nymphalis urticae; assembly: GCA_905147175.2. Taxonomy (NCBI): domain Eukaryota; kingdom Metazoa; phylum Arthropoda; class Insecta; order Lepidoptera; family Nymphalidae; genus Nymphalis; species Nymphalis urticae. The sequence goes on along the minus strand of LR989987.1, from coordinate 6,492,728 downwards.
TTTTATTCCCGTTCTCACGACATCGTGACGAAAATGTCGTTCAGATATTGTTATTAAATTATGACTTGATATAATCTTGAATGGTCCATCGCTATTGTAAAAAGAGATTAAAAACTTAGTTATGTTACTTCCTTAACTCAAGATGGCGACAAGCCCATTTAGTTTAACACGTGAGAATGCGCTCTTAATAAGCGTAAACCAGCAAAAAATTGTTACGAGCAGGGTCTAGTATGTTCGAGATAAATATTAATATGTTAATATTTAAAAATACGTGAGGTAAAATGGGTAAATCGGATTAAGCCAGATCTCACGTAGGCATGGCATTTATTTACTCATTTGCGCTTTTGAAAATTTCCTTTTGTCATTTGCAAAGACATCATTATTCTTTGTCAAGCTTCGACAAGTATAATGAGTAAATCTTTACAAAGGGCAGAGCAATAAAAAGTTACGCTCGGACGTTTTATATTTAAATAAAACAATCACAATTTTTATCTACAAATTATATTTGCTTTAAAAATGAAGTAATATATGTATGCCTAATGAAGATTCTGTTTTTACTCTTAAATAGTGCTACATTTATTTTTTAATTGAACCACCAGTTACCAGTATATTCATTTAAATTAGAAAAACTACTAACGAACTATAAAGAAAATAGTTTAATAAAGTAGCTTAAATAGCACAGAAATATCTAAAGTCGAATTTAATAAACAAATTTTGTCTTGTCAAAAACGATTGAAAAGGAGAAGCATGAACACAAAAGGCATCCCGCTACAAAATTAGACTCAAATTATCAAATTAGGATTTCAAATTGGGCTCATTATAAGATCAAATTGTTTTTACAATAGCAATTTTCTTGTACGGCATTCGAGTTGATCACGAGTTGTGGAGACGAACTGCAAGCTGCATTGTAATTAGAGGTATTCGAAACCAGTTGCGCCATACAAAAAATAAATCAAATGATCAGACATCATCTCCATTGACGAACTATTTTTGGCCAATGAATGCGTCGTTATCTCATTGTGATGCTGCACTCGATATATTAGGAACTTCATGATTAAATTTTCGTTTAATAATGGACAATCAGCCATTTATTTTTGATTTGGATCGTTGGTTTTTCATTTTACGATGACATTGTCTTCTTAATCACGATTATACCTAAATACATTTGTATAATAGGATAATTACTCTCGGATAAAGGCCCCGTTATACTTTTTTATTTTATTAACGTTTATTTAGTTGAAACTTGTATTCCTGTATTAAAATCAACTTAATCGAAATAAAAAATAAGTTATACAATATATATATATATATATATATATATATATATATATATATAAGGTATAGAAATAAAAATAACATTTCTATACCTTAGTAAGTTGAATAAAGAGGATCATAATATAAATGCGTAAGCTTTGTATAATCTTATTTAAGCTTAGAAAGCGTAGGCGGACCACCCTCGGGTAAACAAGTACTTTAACACACCGTTTTGCATCAACAAATTAATATCTCTCCACATCTTTGATATTATGTTCTTAAGAACTGCATGGAATTTTATTACAAACTTGAAGTTCACGGTCGACTTTTATTACTCGGCGGTTCCTGTTATTTGTAATTTATACCATACGTTTTTAATGTTACATGTTATGATTAAATTTTATTCATTTTTAAGTTATATATTATGTTTTAACAATACAAGAATATTACGTCATGTAAAATGTTTTTTTTTTCTAACAGATAAGCAAAAATATCATGCTGACTAGACTGCTGACTTTAGCACTGGTGGCGGCGAGCTGGCACGCCACCGACGCCTGCACCTGCTCACTCGAACATCCACAGTCACATTTTTGCAACAGTGATTTTGGTATGTTTCTTTGTTTAGCTTTCTGCTTTGTACTTTCCGCTTTTTACACATGAAGTATAAACGTAATCAATTTCGGTTCATAGATTCTTACACCGTTATATATATAACTTAGTTCATTTTACACATATTTATCAATAATGTAAAATAATTATCTTCAAATAAAGGTGCACAGTGAAATTTATATTTAAACGAAGAAAATATATAACCCGTGCTTAAATATGATAAGTTTATTTGTAGTTATGAAACTATTTAAAAACAAGGTAAATAATATTCTGTTGACGGTAAGCTGCGAGATGTTGATGCTAAATCTAAACGGTATGTGGAAGATCTCTTTAAGATATAAGCACGTTTTTTATATAATATTTCTGGTACGTATAATTAATAACGTGGCGTTAATTAAAACAAAAGGTCCTAGTATAAATGAATACCTACGTGTATTTATTAAAACTGGCAAAGTTAGTAGATATCCGCTTTATAGCAAAAATAATTAAATTTTTAAAGATTGTATAAAACTTTTACTTCTTTAAAATATATTATTAAATGAAAAAGGTTTTTACGTTATTAACAATATCTTTTTTAATTATTTCAGTGATCGTGGGTCGTGTACAAAAATTATTCAAGGGAAGTGATTTTTATGACGCATACAAAGTTAAAATCAGAAATGTATTCAAAGTAAGTAATTTTGAGTCATATTTCTTCACGTAAACGCTTATTACTTTATTGATGAATTGTTACTTATTATAAAATGTATTTTATAGGCAACCCCGAAGGCAGCATTAGCCTTAAAAGCCGGACGAATATTAACGCCTTCACATGATTCCCTGTGCGGAGTCACACTTCAGCCTCGAGAGACATATATTATAACAGGTACCTAGTAGTTGAAAATTATTTACTATTATTAGTATTTCAAATATATTCATAAAGTTAACGACTTGTCTAATATATTAAACTTGAAAACATTCAACAGATGGTTTTACGACATAAGTTAAGTTATGCATGTATTGATTTCCTTATCGAGATGTTGTTTGTTTGTTCGTCTATTGTACACGTAAAATATGAAAAAAGATCAAATTCAAATAATACTTCACGCTTTTTTATTTTATACTAATGCGTTATAAAGTCGGATTTATCTCAATAAGGTAGTTCCCTGCAATTTAAGAGATTTTACTCAACTTTAAGTATGAGAACTATGATAAAAGTAAATATAATATGTTGTTAGTAAATATTGTTAATTATTTTTAGGTCGCATCGTGCACCTCCAGGCACACATACATCTCTGCGGGTACATTAATAAGTGGCGCGAAGTTACTCCGCGACAACGAAAAGGATTCAGACTGCTCTATAAACAAGGCTGCACGTGCAAGGTGAGCACATTACTAAGTATATTTAAAATATTTGTACCTAGTGAAAGGTTTGTACAAACGATATCTGTTATGGAATCTATTAATACATTTTTAATAAGCCTTAAATATTAGTAATAGTTAGCCGTACATGTGCATTCATTCAATTGGATTTGAAATATGTATTTATGTAACACTTAAATATTAGTTGTATCAACATACGTTTACATATTGAATGAATAATGAAAATCTCCCAAAAAATTAAGACAAATAGAATAATATGGGAATATTGAACGAATATTAAACTAAAATATAAATATTTAACTTCAGTTCTAGAACGTCTTTGATTTGATAAATGTGACTTGCGAAACGTTTTTATAAGGTAATTTAATTTTGAATTTCGCCTCGTAGAAAATTATTGAATATAGTAGCCGAACATAACGTCAAATTTAGTACGAAATGATTAGTTAACCATACAAATAAAAGCTTATTCAGAGAATATAATAATGATACTCGTGTAGTTTTTTTTTATAATAATCAATCCTAAAAATCAGTCATAATTAAATATTAACATTCTTTTTTCGAATGCGAAACTTAAAAAAAATAATATTTTACCGCATTTAACTTTCAACGTTAACATGAATGCAGGGTAGAAATGCAAAAGCACATAGAGGACGTGTAAGTGACGATGATGCTCGACTTTAACGAGACTTATTAGATCTACCCGAGAGCTAATGCCGCGAATGTTATATCTTAAAACTTCATTTTACGTGTTTTTCAAGTAAGCGAGTCACGTATTCCTTTCGTTTATAAAAGTTTTAAATAAAAGAAGGCCTTGTTCAGCCGTCTGCGTTGTTCACTTTACGTGCTTATATTATTTGATTTTAACTAAAGGCTTACTGTTCGTCGCTTGAAACTTGATACAAACGCATATTTAAATAAACGTAATCTACTTTAAGAATTTATAATATTTAAATATTTCACCTAAAATAATTATTACAAATATAATATTATTTGAGGTACAATTTTAAATATTGACCAGGGTATCTTAGTTGCAATTATTTAAATATTTATATGGGTAATTAAGATATACAGATTAAAATCGAAGAGGACTCACACTTAATGCACTTGGGCAAAAACCCAAATTGAGTTGATATTTAACATGTAAATTACTATGTACGAATCGATTTAACGGGACTATGTAAAATGTATTTATAATTTAATAGAGAATCTATTATCTCATTAATTATTATTTATCATTATGTCTATTATATCCAGTTTCTCTGCTTAATTCTTAATGAATATCATTTTGACAAATGAAATAATAGCTTCAATTAACGTTCACGTATTATGTTGAATTATCATAAATAATATTACATACATTATTGTATTGACATACGAGGAAATGTATTTCTTTACAGGTGCACGTCAACCGACGCAGTACGAAATCGCCAAACACTTGTGTGGCGGGCTACGACGAATGCTACGAGCGACATGGTATCTGCCTTCATGACCGCGAACGACGCTGCCGCTGGACTAGGTAGAATTGAAATCTCGTTTAATTATCATCCGAGATAAAAATATATGATTGTACTCACATACGGTAACATCATACCAAGAAATCTATTATTTATCGCATCTTGCAGTACATCCAGATAATGTATTGTATTTTATCGCCATATAAAATATATTCATTATAATTATTTTTTTTTAATTTTATATAGATAGTCAGACTGGTAAATGGGCTACCTGGTGGCAAGTGGTCACCACCGCCCATAGACATTGACAACAATCCCTCACATCGTCAATGCGCCACTAACGCTGGCTCACACACCCTTCAAATCGGAACAAAACAATACTAAGTATTGCTATTTGGTTCGGTTGAAAATGTATAAATTAAATAAATTTAATAATTTTTCAGGCTATGAAATAAATGTCTAGTGAAGTAATACTTCCGTGTAGGTAACATTTTGGTTATAACTCAAGGCCCGAAATAAATTTCATTTAAATATACCGTGTCTATGTAAATAAAGTAATAATATTAATAATTAATTCAACGAATAACAAAGAGACAGTAAAGGGTTTAGTCCGGTTCAAAATAAGCGCGATTTCGCAAACTTCATTAAAGGGCAGAATTTAGTAGTTATTGATGTTAAATATAGACACTTTGATGTTCCGTCCGGTACATTGGTGGCTATGAATCAATACGTTACGATGGTTTACGTTTCAGGGCCCCGGCTCTCACAAGATGCCTGCAGAAACAACACTTCAACAGCACCATGACTTGATTCATCGAACGACTCGATCAAACGTAAACATTTAATTGTAACAAACATTTGTATATTTGACTCGACTCCATTGAAATTCCGGTTACCTTACACTGTTACTAATAATTAATTTGTAGAAAGACGATCAGTTACTAAGCCAAAATCTTCATCCTAACATGCCTCCTAGGTTCAGTCTCGTAATTGTGGTATTACGCACAATAACTAAACATTTGTGTTTAATGTATGTAAGATATTCAAAAGATTGAGTAAAGGATTAACGTTCTGGCTAGTCACGGAGGTGTCTAACAATAGAACTACGACGAAAATTAGGAAGCAAGCGTGTGGTTATAATGTTATATGAGATAACGATGCGATTCGATTAAATTATGACTATATAAGACTTTAGTGACGAATTTACTGAGAATCATTACCAATTGTTGTTTTTTGAAAATATTTTGACGGTTCGAAATTGTTGTTTTGTCTCTTTGACATAAGTAAATTTGAAGTTATTTTGTATTATTTATTTAAGTTATATTTATGTTTAAGTTAAATACTGTAAATTAACAAAAACTAGTAATGTAAGTAAATTACAATAAAGACTTGAAACCAAAAACAAAATAATTTTTCTACGCCTTTTAAAATAATATAGCAATAGTGTTTATTCATGAAACTATCGACACTGTATTAATCCTTATAACTTAAACTTACCATATCTGTGTGGTTATGATAGTAAGTCTGCTCGATAAGAGGAAAGTTTTCTCTGCCAAGACGTCTTTGCAACTGCAGCAAATGACCAAACACCCATGGTCGGTCCTAAGAATTTAAAAAAAAAAATACAAGTTACAAATCAAAGGAAACGTGTAAATTTAAAATTTTCCAACTAACATTCCTTAAATTCAGATATTTCCACATTTAAAATAAACATACGAATTAGAATATGAAAAACAAAACACAAGGTCATTTATCCAGTAATACGACCCTACTAGAAACTCATCTACATAACTACACGCTGGTTTTCGTTCTGACATTTTTACCTTCCCCCGGGGTGCCTTTCAATTTATCACTATGTAAATTTGACTACTTTTTCTACTTTTAATAAAATCTACTGCAACCATTAAAGTGACTGATTTATTACGTAACATCGGTTATTTTAGTCGTTCTGGTTATGAATATGGCTATTCGCTTTAAAAAAAATAGTAGTCATATAAAATGTTACATGTTAATGTCAGCTGCGAATACATAATGTAATTGTAAATTGAAATATTTATATACATATGTATAATGTATATAAAGATATGTTACAATGATCATTTCCATCCAATAGAAAATGAAATCCACAGATAATGAAGCTAAACGATCTCTTTCTCCAAAGCTATTTTACAGTACTTAACAACGCGTATTTTAAAGACGTCATTAAAAAAAAACAGATTTAAAAAAACAATATCGCTGTTTCACAGATCCCCATTTGAAAAAAAATGATTTTTAAATCCTGAATATTATAATATTATGTAAATGATGTGCTCATTGTCTTACGTAAGCAAGCAACGGGGAAGGGAATTAAACAATATAGGTTTAATAGAGATTGCAATGGACTAAATATGTATGTATATAATTATGCGTAATATCAATACAAAAATAGAGTTTTTTTGTCGGTAACAATGTATTTTCTTTTATTGACTATGATAGGATCTTGCGACTAATTGAAACTGCTTGAAACAGATTAATCTCGGTCGTGTCTTCTCTGTTGTACATGACATTAGCAGAATATTTTGCGCTCAATAGCGTAACTACTCAAACATTTTTTTTTTTGTAAAATAAGTAAGTAAACTGTAAAAACAAAAAAAATAATACCTGGAAATGGTAAATGGAGTTAAGGCTGTTAATAGAAGGCACACCGCCAAACTTCAAACCAAGAAGCAATGCTCGGTGGTCAGCGCCAGCGTCGCGGACGTTCTGCCGCACCAGCACGAAATCTGGCCTGTTTAAGTAATTAATGCAAAAATTAAATTATTACAATAAAATATAATTCTTTGCATAACATATGCGACAGTTTTAAACTCATTTTGCCACATTAAGAAAAAAACTAAGAAAAATGAAGAATCCATGAACAGATGATTACATAAATTTATTTGTATTTAAATTAATTTCATGTCCCTCTTTCGTTATTTCGTAATATTAACCTTTTTTTTTATTCCATAAAATCAGACATTCATTACATGTAATTGTATATAATAAAATTAATAAGTAAAATATTGAAGTTACATTCAATCTCGTTCCCAATTACCATACAATCTATTATATTTCCAAAGAATACATTAATATGTTTACAAAAACTAACACATATATTTTGTTTTTTGTCGACATGCTACGAATTACTATTATACGAATAATCGAAGTTGATATCAATGTACACATACTTACTTAAAGCAACGAGTTACTTTAGTTCCGCTGCGGTAGACCGCCATAGACACGTTTGCTCCATCGGAACTCGCCGTCACGGACAATTCCTACGAAATATATTCAATTTAGCCATTTTAAAATATAATTACATTTTAAACAGTTTTTAGATTAATTTTGAGGGTAAACTCTAGGAAAGGTTTTATAAAAATCATTGTTATGTAGATAAGCTTCAATGATTAAAGAATTCGAGAAATGTCTATTTTCATTATTATTTTCCCGTAAGCGTATAAAGAACGTAATAAAGCTTGTGTTACAAGTGACGACAAAGGTTTAAGGAGTCGAATTAACGACTTTCGCTTTTCTAGACGGCTCGCGTACGGGCGTGTCTTGGCTATTTAATGTACGAGTTTAATCATTTATTTTGGTTTAATTATCTATTAGCCATTCGATCAAAAACTCTATACAATATTATTAAGATCAAAATCTGTTAAGCTGTAGCTAAGCTAAGCTTCAAGGCTATTTTTACAGCTAACAATTATGATTTAAATTAGCTTTTATACCACAGTGAAAAGATTAAAAAGAAAGATTAAAAGTTTTTATACTTGGAAGCCGATCGAGGTAACACTTCAACAAGTCTTTCTTAGACTTTTATTTTAATTACACTAAGCAAGAAAGTTGAATATCGCATTAGAATCGCATCTATTGCAAATACATATATGCATAATTATATTGTCTATTTAAAATAAATTAAAATTAATTAATTTGTTATAAGCATAACTTAAAATAATTTTACAATATTTATTTATAATCTCACAATTTAATTCACATTCATGAATTAAATATAAATTTAAAATATATATTTAGTATAAATAAGTCATTATATGTACCCAAATATTTAACTATTTAAATTGACCTAGTAAATAGGCGCCATTTTATAATCAAAAATCTGAATAATCAATTTTGCTAGCACGCTTTCGTTCAGTAGTTTTGAATTTAATGTAACATTACTTTGAGGTAAATACTCGTAAGTGGATTCATTGAACACAGTAATTAAATGGCGACATGCAAGCAATCATTGTAATGGCTTGCGAGGATTGTTCGAGTATAATTGATTGAGTTTTAACGTTTTATGATGAAAGTAATTTATCAACGATAGAAGAGAATATAGTTTCAATTAGACTTTAGTTTATATTGTTATATTGTTTTGATATATATTTTACAATTTATTTTTTAGAAACAAGTTTAGCGAATATTCGATATAGAAATACGTAAATTTATTATGGCCTTTTAGGTTTTCAAATTTATGTATTTTAGAAAATTTCTTTTTTTTTAAATTTAACCAATATAATAATATTATAATTATAATAATATTATAAATGCTAAAATGATTTTATTTGTTATGCATTCACGTCTTAACTAATCATCCGGTCATCATAAATGTTGCATACACGTTGTCAGGTACAGAAAAAACACAAGGCCTAACACATGTAACGCCTTCCTGCCTCTTACGTGATAACTAATAAATAATATATATAAAACTGATGAACAGATTAAAAAAAAACAGAAAACGTTCACATTTTAAGTTATATTGTCATTTATTTAAAGAAGGATGAAAACTGGATGACAATTTAATTGAGCTAACGTTGTTGTTTAATTTTATTTTTTATACTTCAACGTAAAAATAGTAACTATATTATGTAGATATAATATGCTATCACGGATTATCTGTAGGTCTTCGTAAGACTTACAATTCAGTAGTAAATTAATTCGATTTATCTCTTATGAGTAAGTCAGCGTAAACGATGCCAGTACTAAAAATCACGTTATAACTGCTAGAATACAAAACATCATAATTTATCTACCATCGCTAAGTTTACTTATTTTACACTAATATCTTCCAGAATCTAAAAAACGTAGTGTAATTTCTTGTAATGTAATCAAAATCACTAGATTTTGATAGATTTTGATTACTAATAAATACGCGAAAAACGACTTTGTTTTATACTAAAATAGAGATAAAAGTTTAGAATTATTAAACATTTATATAAATATGAACAGTACTTGTTGGGTTTCATTTCCACAGTACAGAGTAAAAATAGAAGTAATGTTGTATAATGTAATCGCTTAGTCACTAATAATAGCATGACGCATACTACGTACATTATAAAGAGTAAAATGACTTGTAAAACATTGTATTAACATATGAACAATCGACTCGAATCTATGACATTTGAAATTATTAACAAAAAATATTATTTATTGACAAATAAGCGGTTTATTTCCTGAATATCAGGGTGGTAATTGTCTAAAATTTTCAACCACTCTGTTTCAGCGCGGATTTGTGGATTCACTTGTGGTAGAATTTCCTTGAAATCTAGACACACGCAGCTTTACACACGATTTTTTCCTTCATCGCCGAGCGCGATATGAATTATATACAAAAATTAAGCACATAAAAAATGATGATGCAAAATTCGCTATAATCTGTTAAGATTCACGCATTTTAACCACTGGGTCATCTCAGTTCACCAAGGAAAAAACAGCAGAAATCGCTGCCAACTTCCAAATTTTTAGCTACGATATCTCGATAGAAAGATCCAATAAGTTATTTTTGACCCGAACAGAGGGTTCAAAACTCGATGTCTGCAGCCTTATAAGCTAGCCAGTCAACCACTGCCTCTATGGCACTCATCGGCACAAGCAAGCGAAAGCAGTTTGTATTTATGAGTTGTTAAATGCGATCATCGATTGTTCTATTTTATGCTTATTACTTACACGGAATTCAGCCTGTTCCACGCGGATATCCCACTCGCCAGGCAAGCGGCGTCCGCGGAAGTACTTCGACCAATCGGTATTTTGATCGTCAACAACAAGTAGCGTGACACACCGATCGCGATTATACCCTCGGCCAACCGAAGCTACAGATGTAACGCTTCCTATTTAAAAAGTAACAAGACATATTTAGTAATTATATTTGGTATGCATTTCACACAAAAAAGTGATTAATTCCAAAAGCATTTACGAGTTGTAGCGATTAATGTAATAGTGATTAATCGGCAGACTTATACCTAAAGCGACATAATGTCATGACATTTAAAATAATCGGTTTTATTTTCATTATAATTATATTTTACACAAGGTTATTTGTCGCTAATTGATCTAAAATTGAATTATGTTGATAATGACATCGGTATTAAACAAGTAAATATTATCATATATGTTACCCAATAAATTAGCTCCTTGATCACGTGCAGCGCCTGTCAGTGATTGCACGCGCTGCAGTAGTGACTCCCTTGACTTGGCTGGGGAAGATGGGGCAGAAGTGCCTCGAGATCCGCCGCGAAGATTCAAGGAGAGATCACCGCTAGAACCGGCGCTAGCGCCAGCGCTACCAGTGCTAGGAGCTGGTGGTGCACTCCCACTGCCCATGCTGCCACCCGTCGCTAAATGATCATATTTTTAAATCCATGTAATAAAAAAAAATGTTTTTAAAAATAAATGTACTGTAGAATGCTACATAAATACAATGAAAACCATCGCACAAATACTTGACCTTTAACTAAATAGATGTATATAATATAGATGTAACGTAATTCATTTATAATTTCAACTGATATAGATTTTTTTCTTATTACAAAATTATAATACTAAAAATGTCCTTACCCTGGGAGGCCGGCCTCTGACTCTGCGGCTTGGGCTGGCTTGTGGTGGCCGGTCGGCCGGTGTAAGGATCCACTTCGCCTTCATCGCACTCGGACTGCAGGTCTCCCGAACTGAATCTGCGCAACGCCTCCGCTGAGCTACGCACCACCGCCGGGACAGGGACACGCGGGGAAACGAAACCGACACACACAATGTAGCCACCCATGCCCTCTCCATTGTAATCAATTTTAACGGTTAGACCGTTACTTTTATTTAGTTAATTTCTCGTTTAGATCATTTAATTCATATAAGAAAGATTGGATTACCTTTGTTACATGATTTAACACCTTATAAAAGATTTTGTTCATTACTGTTATAATAATTAATAATACAGATGGTTTTATATAGTATTATCATGAATATTGTTTTGGTAAATAATAAATAAGGTCTGTCGGCAGCTTTGCTTATAAGTAGTAAATAGCTTTTATTGAAATTGATATTTAACCATTTAGACCAATTAAAGCAAATACAAACATAGACTAACGCATATGAGGATCGCTGTGAAAATGGAATAGCTGAAAATATCTACGCGCCCTAATCGCTTTATTCCATACAGCTTAACTGTTCTACCAAGCACATGGAATAACAACAACGACGAGGGAAGCATCATGCACGGATGATGGTTTTTTTTTATTTTATATATCCTTCTAAATAATCACACTGAGAAACCAAGGCTTAATCCAATATTGAGAGCTGATGAGTGTTACACGGTACGTGGCAAAGGGATGTGAAAGGTGTGTCTCATAACTAATGAGAAATCAAACTCCGTACATCAGATATACATATATCGTTTAACAGTTACGTAATTGTTATAAAAAAAAGTTAAACCTCATAGGGACGCAATGAGAATAAAATTTGAAGGTCAACTTTGAGTGCAACATTTTTATATTTAATGTTTGTATAAATATATGAAATAATGAACAGTAAATTACATAGACAAGACAGGTATATGTAGGTAGTACATACTAGAGTTGATTTCTCAATAGTTATTTCGGTTGAGGTATATAGGATCTAAGTGGAAGCATTATCAAGCGTGCGATCCACTTGATAATTCAGCAATAAAATATGACCATTTGTAGCAATTTTATATATTTTTTTGAATAAATAGACATTTAATATTTTAAAGCAGAATATTTGAACACAAATAAAATAGAAAAAAATAAATCAATTGACAATATTTGAACTTCTATGAATAATATAACTTATAAATTGATTAAAATAGGTTTTACCGAAAGTGACTTTAAATTAAATTATAGTACATTAATATTCAAAGAAAGATAAAGTTTTGATGAAAGAAAAGAAAAAATAATCGTTAAATATTGTTGAGTTTTAAGCAAGAGACGTGCAGATGACCCTAAGGAGTCATTTTTAAAGGGCGCAAATTATACCTCGCCTTATTAAGATTTATGTAAAATTGCTATAAGGCTTTTCGAAACGGCCTCTGTAATATGCGCTGACGAAATAAATGGCTCCCCAGGTGATACCGAGATTTGTTTTGTTAACATAAAACTTACCTTCTTTTCAGGTAATTGACATTGGAGGTAAATGAATTTCGGAAGCTTGAGAAAGACAGGGTTGCTGTGGTCGCGGCCTGCGGGCCACAGATTCCAGGGCACCCTGAACGATCTATTTTGACCGCTCCTAGTACAATTTATATACATTTTTATTGTTTAATGTAATTTTTTATTATAATTATGCAAAAAATCTATTATTTTTCTCTTTGTTTTCTTATATTTATAGCGGCTACAATCTTCTATTAATGAATCGACGTTAAGCTTAAGATACTTACGCCTCTTAATCTCCTTAATGTTTTCACTACCCTACGTGACATGTGTGACAGATAATCTAAACACACTTGACACTTATACAAGTTGTTAAGAATATAAATGATTTATTACTTGTTCAAATGAAATGAGAGATACATAAAGAAGATAAATGTATGAATACGCAAGGACACGCCTTGACTGTAGTCAACAATTTTGTGTCCTGTTAAAATAAACTGTACGTTTAAAATACAGTATTTACAAATGAAATTCAGGAGTGTCCTATAAACTTACCTCGGGATGTTCACCCGCAAGTGCAGAAGTCAATAGTATCGGAATAAATAGCGAAACCCGTGGCCGAAGATAGGACGGAAGTTCTGCCGACAAAACATATTTGTGTTATTGATTTTCGTCTCCCTTACTGATATAATACTATAATCGCTTTTAGTCTAGTTAATTAGAGAATATAATCCTAAAATCAATTAATAGTATTCGAACGATTATTAATAAACACGTCTATGTAAATTGGTGGAAACGAGTAACTAATGAGTTTCTTGCCAGTTCTTTTGGGTTGAGTCAACATTCCGTACCGGCGGTTATAACTTTATATTTAATTTAATTTACGAAAATTTAATTTTGATCTTTTGTTTGTTAGCTTAGAAGAAAAGCTTACAGTAAAAATCCTTCAGTTTCTGAATTAAACAATCAATATGTCATTAGTGTATTATCAGATGTTACACCTTATAATATTTTTTGCTATGCCATTTTTAAAAATGTACGTTTCATAACGTGAAAGCGTTAACATTTCGGCTGAAGCTTGCGTGACTTGAAATTCTTAGCAAATTGTACCTACGATGTTGGATATTATTTTTTTATTTCAAAGTTGACTACTTGATTAATTGTAGACACGAAATGATTCAAATAATATTTTATTTATAAAATCACAGAGTATTTTCAGACTTATTTAAGTTTGGCATTAGAATAATTAATCATTAAACGGTACACACCCAAACAGACCTAAACAAGGCGCAAACGGAATGTAATTTGTGAGTCTACACTATATACTTTCTATACGATGCTCTTACAGAAAATAGTATATATTAATAAATACGTTATGCAGTTATTTAACATTAAAAAAGCTCATAAAACAATTTTCATGAAAAATTGTTTTTTCTTTATTCAATTAGATTATATGAGAGATAGTTTGACACACACACACACATAGATATTAAAACGAGAAAGTTTCTGATATGTACAACGATTGACACATAGGACATCAAATCTTTGATATAAAAATAACTTTACTAGGCAAATCCACCCGCGAGGGCCAAGGGAGAACGTTTAGACTTACGTTATTTTAGTGCTACGTCACAGAATTTGACTGTATTAACGATTGGTGACTTTAAAATCAAGACACGTATGAGATAATTTCTGAATGATTCGTTATATTATATTCGACGTGTCTACTTCTAATTCGATTGTCCCAGTATACTTTTGGCCGGTAGCCAACGACCCGAATCTCCGCTTCACCCTTACAAAGCTTCCTTCAGCCCCGTTGACTTCCATTCTCGAGTTCATGCTTACCCTAAATACACGTACAGCAATAAAAATGATAAACAAGACCTTAAGTTTTACAAATAGTTTTAAGTGTTTAAATCTATTATAATATCTCTCTTTAAAATTAATAACAACATATATAATATATAATGTCTATCTATATCTCATCACATAAGTTTTCGGCAGGTTTTACAAAATATAAACATCTCTTTTGAGCAACGTATTCAACCTTAAATATTTTCTTTGTGCTTATATAATATGTTATATGAAATTTCGTAAATTATAATTATAAATATAATTAAATCTTGCTTCGTAATGAATGTAAAATTTGTAGAATAAATATATTTTGATTATGATGATTATATATTGAAATGATTAAGTTTTCTTTAAGTGTAACAGCATTTAAATGCGTCACTTCTGGGCGAATTCTCCTCTCCTTTTAAGGAGATTGCTTGACTGGAGCTTATTCCACTACACTTCACAAAAAACTCAAAAACATAAATCAAGCGCATGAATTCCACGATATTCCATCTTGAATTAAATTAACAAAAAAATAAGTCTTTTTATGTATGAACAATTAAACGATTTGTTGACTTAAAGTGAACAAAGTATAAAATACTTTTAAAAGTACCTTCCAAGACAAAAACCAAATTATCTGGTATGGATTATGAAAATCCGGTGGAATGGTGAAAGCTATTAGGCAAGCTTAATCTAACCTAATAGCCTAAACCTAACGGATAAATATGGTTGGGCTGTATGCGATATGAGCATATTACGAAAATAACTTAGGATAGGACTAGGGATAGACATGAATGAAAGAGAAAAGCACTTTGCGCCGACCGCAAATAAACGCGATAAGGGAACACGGTTATAATGAATTGAATTTAGTTATTTATAAGTAAAAGAATCAAGTATGTCAAAATCAAAATGTATTTTATCGAAGTAAGCACTAGCGAGCGCTGTTGCATCATCATTCGACAAGATTTAATTTAATTTAAAGTTAAGCCAATTTTGAATGTAGATTTTGCAAAGAAAAATCGGCATGAAACTCAGTAGTTACTCGTTTCCAACAATCAAGTCACATAGCTATAAATACAACTGAATTATTATTTACTAGCGAAACCCGCGGCTCCGCAAACGTAATTCGAAAAAAACGAAATTACCTTAAAAAGTGGCAGTTATTTTGAAATAATCAATTCAATCAGTCAGACAATTCAATTCTATTTATTTGTATAGTGAAATCACCTGTTTATGTGTATTATAATAATATTAAAAAAAAATCGAAAGTCGCTACTCATTGTCTGCCTATTGACTTTCGTACTCAAGCTGACTCTTGGCCTCAATCTTTTCATGGGATATCAGACTGAGTTACCTTAAAGGTCACTAAATATAATATAATATATTAATAGGTATAATAAAGATATGTTTTGTTTGTAATAGGTATAAACTAATTCATATCACGGTGCAGCAATCCTTTCGCGAACAACAACACGGTAGCGTATCTTCTCTTTCTTTAAAATATAATATAAACACTTTTGATTTTTAGTTTTTTCAAAAAAAAAAATATTAATTCGATTGATATGAATTGATATTTTTATATGTTGCTTATTTTTAACTACAACGGATATACAAATATCTCATACGTTGAATAAAATATTTGTACATCTCAAGACTAGAAAAGTCGCAAAAAACATTATAATTTATTTGACATATATATTATACGTATATACGTAAAAAGTTCTACTAAGGTTTTAAAAGTTCTATATAAACATAGTTTAATTTTTTTTTCTTTTTTTATAATATCATCCAATAATTATTTTTAATTAAATTGATTAATTTATTTAAAATATAAAAATTAGTTCTAAATTAACAGTTCTTTAAATGATTATGCTCTATTTACGTTAGCTTAAAAACTATGAACGAATATTTTTAATTGTTTAATTACCTAAATTAGCCCTAATTTAAATTAATATACGTTTTTTAATAACATCATTTTAATATAAGACTCATTATCAAAATTAATATTATAAAAATATTTTTCCTCAGTTGAATAATGTTCTGAAAAGATTTATCTATATATTAAATTAAAACGTTTTGTCTGAAAGAGAATAATTATTTTTTTAATCTCATACTCGGTTATTTGCTTTTACTTTGCAACGTGCTAAGGTGCCAGCAATTTAGTTCACGTCGGCGTTGGATATAATATGTTTTTTTTAAATATTACCTGAAATGGTTTACAGTTTCCATTTAAATAAATAATGTCTGTAGAATATGTTGTAACAATAATATACATATTGTTTAATTTATTTTAATTGTGTGATATGGAAATATATTCATTATTAAATATAATGCTACGTTTCTTACCTTTTGATACTTAGCACAATTTATATCAAACACAAGGTAAATTAGTAATAAACTTAGATAAATACGATTAAAATGTCATGTCGGGTATTTTGTCCCATAAAATATGTTTCACGTAAACGAATTCCACAGCTTTGTTAACAAAACCAATAAATATTCAAAGGTTCTAAACTACGTTCCTCTGGTCGACAAACAGCGCCAGTCATCTTCTGGATTTGTGCCAACTCGGCGACGAGAGAATCGATGAATTGAGCGTGGAACTCAACTTATGAAAAAGGTATAAACAATCTTTAATAACGACGTTAATACTAAATTTTATTGCTTAATCTACTTAATTCTAAATAAAAATAACACAAAAATAGTACAATTGTTTTAATATCTTATTTAACTCTAATTAGGTGCTAATAATATGAACGATTTCTAAAGTTAGGTAATTACACAGAAATAAATCTGCCGTTTTCACATTCCACACATGCTCGAACCGTAAGGTTGTTAAAGTAATAAATATTCAATGTTTCTAAACTACACGAATGTGTTTGACAAACAGCGCCCCAAATTTTCTGGAGTCCTGCCAATTTCATGACATTTTTCAACGGGAGAATCGATCTCACTGGGAGTGACAAAATGCGCCACACAGTTATCAATTTAATATTTATTTCTTAAAACAACTCTAAAAAATGTTTAAAGTATTGTTAATACAAGGTGCTCAGGTTAAGTAAAACTAATATGGACGAGCAGTTTTGGCGTAACGAAGATTGTTAACAGTTAGATGAATAATAAATTCTAGAACGCTTACCGCACCTTCCATTGTTAATATTCAAAGAAATTAAGAATATATATAATAGCCGCTATAGCCCTGTGGTTAAAACGAGCATCTTAACCGATGATTCTGAGTTCACACCCGGGCTGAATTTGCATAGCTGAATTTTCTTGTGCTTATGTATGTTTATAAATTATCTCTTGCTCAGAGGTGAAGGAAAACATCGTGACGAAATTAGCATTGCAGTGGCACATTTATTTTACTTTAATATATGTATATTATTATAATAATATAGTATATATTATATATATATATATATATATATATATATATATATATATATATATATATATATATATATCTTAGTAATATTTATTTGAGGAATAGTCAAACCTAACGGAAACAATGGTCAATAGTAATATCAAAAGAATACCGCCCAACTCTATCGAACTGTGATTTAATACAACACCCAAAGGAATAACTTCGTATGAAATACACAATAAGAATAAGCAAGATCATAAATGAAAAATAAAATCTATAATGCGACCTTTCTAGTTACTAGTAACTTAAATAATTTTGGTACTAAATATATCGCTTTTTCTTAGTTCTAAGTTGAAACATAAATTTCGTGTAACATTTATCACTTTCCGAACAGTCGACTAAGCACCTTCCGTCTAGGGGTTGAAAATTACTCCAACATTCAGATATGTTATTTGAAACAAAAACCCTCACGTCGCGTAAAAATAACCGGCAAGCCATCCCATTGTTCATGTTCCCATACGTTCAAATGGAAAATATATTAAAAGTCATACTTATGTATATTGTATTATTCTTAAATATTTGCAACAAATTTACATTTAATACTTTATAGTATTATATATTACTTAAATCAAATAATTTGGTCGGTTTATTCAAAATTGTAATCAGTATAGTTAATTCATAATTTATTTACTTCGTTTCTGATGTCGCTAAAATAATTTAAATTCCAATTTGTATGATTATAACATAATATGATTACAAAATAAAAAAATGTAATAATATATATAATCACCTTTTATTGTAAATAAAATAATTAACAACTTATTGTCATTAAGCTTTTTTTGTTAAAATTGGGTCAATCGAAATTATTGGTTATTACGAAATAATCATAAAACGATAAAACTTAATTTAAATTAAATATTATATCAATATTTTGTCATTTGAAATGACCGATATTTCAGATACTTGTTCTTATTCCCCGCCCTATATACCTATTTAAACTTCACCACGCTCCCATAAACCACAAGAATCATAGCCATTTGTAGGTTTTCCACAAGTTCGGTTAACGTATAAAATGTTCAGATAAGAATGATATTATTTTATAATTGGATCTGTTATATAAAGATTATACTCACATATTTAAAGTAAATCCGATAGCGTAGAGAATCGGCTTACGGAGCACTGGTTGCGCTTTAACGGGAAGGAAAATGAATGTAAATGGGGGTGCCTTCCAAGAGACTGAAGTGAAAATCGGCGGGACGGCGCACGCCAAACATGTTATTGATTAAGGGCGGCAACATGCCTAGCGACTGTATCGCCATCTATAATCGCCGCGCTCACTAGGAACTAAACAAAAGAGTTACTCTTTATTGAATTGAGATGGCGCAGAACGACAAAATAGACAATGGTAGTAGGAAATTTCATTTAACAGAGTATTTTTGATGTTATGAATAAAGCAATATGAGAAATATTTGCGTAATTAAGACAAATCTTTAATTATATTACACAAATATGATGCAGAGTTTAAAGAAGGTATAGTTTCTCTTTGTATGCTAAATAGCTCAATTAAAAATCGTAGCCTTATATAACCGTGGGTTTGCTTCCCTCTACATTTGAATATGCAAACGGCATTCCAGCGACCTCGTGATTCCTTATTCACAATTTCAATTTGTTCTTAATTATTTGTAGCAGCGTCCTAGACGCGTTGATATCTTTTATGAACATTAAGTTTACATTATCTTTACTTTCATAGCACAACTTGAATTTAAAGTTATCTTTATCAAGTCTTTTACATTCATTTATTTATATATTTAACATAACAGTAATGGGTAGGATATATAAAAATCTTTTTGAGGTCAAGATAATAAATTATTAGAACTGTAGTTGAAAAAAGAACACAATAAGGTCATTGCAAAGTCAGTAGGGACCGGTATAATAAGAATAAAACTTTTTGAGGGAAGATTAGCCGGTACCGTACCTGCGTGTTTGCAAGTGTGTGTAAGGTGTACGTCACACAGGTGAGAGGTGCGCCTGTGGGCGTGTGTCGTAACGCCTGCCCGCACGCCGACGCAACATTGCATATACGACTTTTGTTCACAGTAGAGTTTCAATTCATTAATACATATAACTCTTTATAAATAAATGTGCCCACAAGAAACATTTTCAGTATTTCAGTGACACAATATTTATAAACAGTTTTAATTTTATGCGATGCTAGTTTATGTTTTGTTAACTAGCCCAAAATATACTTTCAAGTAATATATAAAACGTGATGATAAATGTTTGTTTAAATCTACGCTCTATGCTAAGTGCTTGTTTTATAAAGCTCATTAGATGTAGGCTCTTGCAATAACTTTGACAGGCTTCGGTTGATAGTGCACGTAGTTGTGAACACGGCCGCTCACAGAAAGTAAAGTTTGTTGTTCTCGTAACTCGACGTGCAGCGGCACTCAGGTCTCAGCAGTGTCGCTCCGCTGCGCGCCCCGACCGGCCGCCATGACGCGCTGACCCGTGTTCCATAAACTTGTGACAACTGACAACAAACTTGTGAAACATGTTGTGTTTTACCTGGAGATATGTCTTCGCCTGCACGCTGCTAGCCACGGCGCTTGCGCAGGTAATTGACAATACTCTTATCAAAACCTGCGCACTCACATAGGGATGCTGATGATCTCATTCTATAGATATCTGTCCATATTTTGTTAGTTACGATCGATACTCGAAACTTCATCTCCTAACATACTTTTTTGAAAACATGATACTCATAGATCTTATACCTATATTAATTTTCTAAGCATTTTTTTATATTGAAATAGTCCTTGTTTTTTTTTACGTTTTAGTTCACAGTAGTCTTGTAAACAAATATTTAATAATGTAAGGTAACTCTATATACTATTAAAATTTTAATTACAGAAAAGTAATATTGCATCGGAAGTGTTATTCTGTTTTCCAATAAGGAAATGTGAAGTGAAAGCATTAAAAATTATCACGTCGATACAGCGTAACGTACAAATATAATTTCATTAAAGGAATGTGAGCATTATTTAGTGTTTCTTCATTCATCAAAAGCACATGTGCAAATACGACAACGTAATAGCGTGTCATAACGCCGTTTAACCCAGATACGCATAACATAGGTAACACACTACTTAGATATACGATGCTACACCATACTCATGTCTATCATACATAAAGTATTTTTTTTTTAATTAAGAATATTATTTATTAAACTGTATTCTAACCGTACCTAGTTAATATTGCCTAAATATATTGTAAAGAGGATTAACGAACTTATGAAAAATACACCAACAAAATTGTTTTAAAAGTAAGTCACTTCTGCAGTATATACTTAAACAAATAAACCGTAAATAAAATCCAATGTATAAAACGGACAAAATATACATCTTTAATATTATAATATAATCCGATAAATCACATTAAGATCTCATATAAATTTATATATGCATTTTACGTTCATTGAACTAATAAACAAAAAATGAAAAACATTAATTGAATTATAAATTACCTCGTCTTTTATACCATATTTATAAATCTGGCGAATTTTTATATTCAAACAAAAAGCGCTAATTACAAGTACCTACTACGAGTTCAGATTTAATAAGAATATAATTGTGTTTTATAGACCGTCAATCAAAGAAGGATCTACGCTAAATAACTCTATGCTATGTTTATCCAAAATGCATACATAATTCAAATTTAAAGCGAGCGAAACCGCGAGGCAACACTATTCGTAGTAGGATGACTATATGTGATATTAACACAAGGACAATAAACACACATTTCATGTTAATATTCTGTAGGAGGTAGTCAGCTGCATAGTTGTATAAATATTCATGACTTGGTTACTCCGAGGCATTGTTAAAACATTAAAATTTATAATGTGGAAAATTAAAATTTCTTACAGATAACGTATAATGATGAACCCATCGTATATTAAATAGAGTTTAGGAACAGGGAAACAACAATTCTACTAATTTATAACAGTTATGATACATTCTCGATTCTATTCCTCACAATAATAACCTCAGCTGAATCGTAACTGGGACCTATTGTACTAATTTTTAACGGTAACGATACGTTCCCGATTCTATTCCGAACCAATTTCGACCGAAACGCAATTACAACTAGTAAGTAGAGTAGGAAAACAGCTAAATGACAATTATTATTACATTTCGATTCGATTGCGATAAAGTGACAATGTGTTAGAATTGCCAATCCCAAATCACTTAAGACGATCAGATTAGGTTTTAAAATGGAATACATTTTGACTTTTAATAAAAGCAATTTGTCAATTAATTTTTAAACATTTAGTATATCGTTTATTTATGAATTCCACATCTTTTGAAGTTTATTCTACGTTATATTTATAACCAAACCCTTATTTAACGACTGTTCTATAAAACTAAATACAGTTACTGTTTATATATATACCTGAGTGTATATTTAACTATATACGTACATATACTATTCTTAATTAAAACGGACTATTTAAGTAACGTAGTATTAATCTCAGAATAAGTAAATTAGCTATAATTGTTTCATTTTTAATATTAATAAAAATTGCTTCGTATAATCTTAGACAGAATTTGTACGAGTTATTATATGGCACTAGAAACTGAATTCAACTGTACCGTATAAGGCAAACAGACCAATGCCAGTGTAAGAGAGGCGTGCTGGCAAGGCTACTGGCGCCCACGCATGCCCTAATAAATAACATTTCTATCGCAAATATTTATTGTTTGAATGTTTATATTATGTTATATATCATTATAAAAATTATTCATTATAAATAATTGTTTGATTTTAATATGTTGAATAATATGCAGGAGATTGCTGTAATAAGACAGCTAACAGTTTCTACGTTTCATTGTCTCGCTATTGATGATGAAAGGCGGTTACTGCATAATAGCTTTATAGATTGCTGTTGATCCGATTTAAGATAAAAGATAAGAAATAGATCTATATCCAGTCTGAAGATTAATGAGAAACACATTGAAATCATGTGGGTTAAGCTGAGTAGCTTTTAGTTTTAGTGAGTAGCATTCGAACCATGAAGCCTTTACTAAAATTAATCTTAACCGATGAGCGTGGGTTCAAACCCGAGTAAGCACGACTGAATTTTTATGTGCTTAATTTTTGCTTATAATTCACCTCGTGCTTGGCGGTAAAGGAAAATATGGTGAGGAAACCTGCATGTGTCTTATTTCACTAAAATTATGCCACATGAGTGCTACCAACCCGTATTGGAGCAGCGTGGTTGAATAAGCTCCAAACCTCCTCAAAAAACCCCCCGGTGCTCGCCAACTGTACCGACCGAACTGTAGTCATTTCGGATAGGTGGCATTTTATTATGTTTTTTACCTTAAACATAAGCTAGTTTTACTAAACATAATCAGTTTAAATAATAAAAAATTAACTCGTTTGGTACAATAAATTTTCATCTTACTCTGTGGAAGAAAAAAAATAACAGTGAAAACGAAGCATATTTAAAAAATATTATTATTATTGCGACAAAGAATGTTGCTTGATAGGCTCAACATAAAAAAGATAAAAAAGAATATTCAACTAATTACCTGAGACTTTCTGCAAGTCCATTGGGTTAGATATTATTATTACAATACCTACATTCCAATAAGTCAGTCAATTATTCAACTACAAAGTTCTTCAATTCGAAGTTTAAGTTTAATTATAGGCAAAAGCTTGGATACTCATCACACATTCTGCTACAAAACAGGAATACTTAGTATTGTTGTGTTCCGATATTATTGTATGTAGTACGTCCAAATGTAAACAATTTATGCGTAACTTATTGTAAATGTCCCACAGCTGGACAAAGGATCTTCCCCCTCTCTTTAAGATAAGGTAAAGAATTTATTCTGCCACTCTACTGCATGTTGGTAAATAGTGGATACTCGTGGAATTTGCAACCCGAAAATAATTAATTTAATTTCTAGAATATATCTTTATTTAGTTAAATTACTTGCATACCTATTTTCGAGACTTACATATATGATAATGTTATGTTAATTTTTTTACTATTTCCTCCAAAACATAAGGCGAATGATAATAACCTTCAAACATAGTGAAACAAATTGCTTCTCCTGATAATAATATTGATAAAGTATAGATTAATACTTCTAAAAGGCCACACATGATGTACCAACGAAACGAATACGATATTGACATAAAAGTTGTAATAAACAGACTGATCAAATACCTGAAGCGACATGACTACTCGTATCATTCATGGAACCAACTGTGACTCAAGTACGAGTACCTATATTGACTCACGTCGCATTCGCAAGTTGACTGTTTTAATAATGAATCAGTTGTGTTTAACTTTTAAATTATTTTTAAACTTATGGTATTGAATGAAAAAGGCGTAGGCGCTTAACCTAAAGACGTACTTATGTGCTTACTATTCTTATCAATCTAAATGGTTATAAATACTGAGTTTCTTGCCGGTTATTTTCAATAGAATCAACAACCCGAACCTGTCGTATGTAGTTTTACATGAAGTTTAACCTTATTAAATAAAGATTTAAACGTGCTTATAAGATCCTACTCATACAACAAGTAGCATGGTGTAACCCCTCCTAAAATATGAGAAGAATATGTAAAGAAAACTTCGAGTTGACGTTCTTTATGCTACAAATAACACATAAACCTCCTTAATATTTTTTTACATTGTTTTGTATAGCAATACATTGTATTGGTGTGACATCGCATTACACGGTGGCAAATGGTTCAAACATGTCATACAAGTAGCGTGCATCGCATAACAATAAAGAATTCAAGGCGATATCGACTAACGTCATCCAAATGTGTAATGATTTTATTTGAAAAAACAACAAATACATATTTTTTAAACCTACTTGTCGAACTATATTTACTCGTTTATTTACGACTAGTTTTAGTAATTTATTAAATAAATAAATTGTAAAATCGAATATCACAAAATTGGCATTGTCATTTTTATATCTTTTCGTCAGAATCTTAACATTATCATTAGTACTCTTGCCTTTTATCCTTATGCCTTGATATACTGAAAAAAATGAATTTTCTTAGCCATTAGAAATGTTTCAATAACATTAAAATGTTATAATATCCAATAATCCAATGGGTCTCTTCAAAAGCATCGTTTTCAGCTCACCTGGTTATCAAGGAAAATTAATATATATATATATATATATATATATATATATATATATATATATATATATATATATATATATATATATATATATATATATATATATATTTAATTCGTTCGGCTTCGTATTTGGCAACGAAATTTTTATAATATTAATACTAATGTGTAAAACATTATTATTAGAAGTACTTTTATAAATACGTTTAGAATGAAAAGCCAGAGAAATTATAAAGATATTTCTTTCTACAATTTAAGTACTTATCTTTTATAAATTTGCTTTTGTCCAAACAAATAAATTAGACCGAAAATGAAACCTACAACATTTTCAATAAGGGTATATTCTCATAAATCTAGTAAAATGTAATTTTGCATCACACGACAACAAAATCCTAATGTGTCACGAGAAAGTTGTAGAATAAGTAACGACTCTACATAAATCAAGACCCTTATCAGAATGTTCTAGAATAAAACCTAACTCAAACACATACATAGAAAAGCAATTTTGTAGAATACATTTATAGCATAACAAATATATAAGTATTTTAATAACACACAAATAGTGTCACTTAACTGTACATTTATTAAAACAAAAGGTTTATATAAAACTAAAAATGAAAACAAATCATAAAAAGACCTACATTCAATTGACAGAGAGGATTTAAACACACCAAATATATCCAATACGCGTTATTAAATATAATTATATTTTTTGAAAATGTTATTAATTGTAGCGATTCTTTGAATTTATCATTCATCTAATAGTTCAAGTGATCGCGTAATAGATCCAAGCAGCTACACCCGCGCTCACGGCCTCCACGACACGGTCCGAGGTCACTTCTTCCTTAAACATTGCAATTATTGCGTTACTTAACTTTATATAACTGTTGTTTTTGATTAGATATAAAGGAAAAAAAGGCTTTGTATAGAGTGTTGAATTAGACGAATATATTTTTATAGACAGGATAAAGGCACCGTTATGTAACTTATAAAGCGTGTAAAAGATTTGGAATAGAACTTAACGAAAACATTAGGCGTGTGCATGAAACGCTCTGATTAACAACGTTCGATCTTGCTTTGATAACGATATTCGCGGAAGTACATTGGACCTTACACGGAGCCTAAAATAACCTCTATAACAATAAAAATAAAGATTACATTTAAATAATATGATGTGTTGCAAACAGTATACACCTCGACCAACTTACATTAATTCATAATATCATCCTTTACATCCATCATATACATACTTTTGTTTCGTAATACAAGCTAACAAGGACAACATAATAGCATTATCCTCATCAGTAGGGTCATCGGGTAGTTTAAACGCTCAATTATTTACGTCTATTGTCGAGAACAAAGCTATCTTTAATAGGTCTATTTATAATATCGCAGCACAAAAACTTAATCTACTGCTACAAACTAGTTAACTAGCCTTACCCATTATCCTGAATTTTGATACACTGTTTTCGTCACCTAACTTAATCTATTAAGTTAGCATAATATTCAAAGTTAACTTACATAAGTTAGCAGGTGACGTGACTGGTTTTGTCTAAATTGTTTTTCAATCAATGTATATGTATAGAAAAAATTCTTACGTCACAGCGTAGCTAAAACACTTTGTAAAGATAAACTTATCTGATTTTAGGCGTGTCTGGGAGCATTGTTTCTCAGCCACCACTTGACAACTCGTTGTATGTTTCATTACAATAAAAAATTCCATGCATATTAGAGAAATATATTTAAAATATATACTATTTTTACATTTATATTTAAAATGCTTTTATAAAATATTTTGTTTCATTTCTGTTTAAAATTATTAGGAATAACATATATACCTAGCTTAAAAACAGTTTTATATAGCTGGTCAAATCAGTTGCAAAATCTTTCATTTCTAGGTAGAAGGTCTTGTAATGCTATTTCAAGTTTCTAAATACTAAAAGCCAAAGTAATGATATGTCATTAGTTCCACCAATCGTTCCGTCTTCGCCACATAGTCAGTAATCATCATTGACCATTTCCTACCCACCATGTATGTATCTAACAATGGAAAATCCGTGGGAAACCACCTATTTGCACATATTGTTGTGATCATCTTTAAAGTCTCATTTGTTACACGAATTTTACAACTTTGATAAAACATTATTATTGTTATTATTTGAAATTTCACACATAATTTAGACATTGTATAATATAATGAAATATTGTCGAATATAATTGCCATTATTATATAATAGACTATTCATTTTTATATTAACATTGACGAACGGTTTCAGCTTAAAAAAATACAAAAAAAAATAATAAACCGATTAATCAATATTGTAATTTACACTGATTGTCTTTTGGTTTTTATATAATAATAACAATCAGAGTTACATTATTATTATAACATGATGTATTTTAAAATAGCACGTTATACAAAAAGTACATTTGAGTTTTTTGTCTTTGCTCTAAAACTGTCCTAAATTGGACAGGATGACGACGTCGCAAGAAATATTGGTGCCACAAAACCGGTTGGTCCACTGGTTACGTCAAATCAGATACATATAGGGATATAGTTATCGCTTTTCTTATGTAATATATAAGTACAACCTAAACGTTGCATCATTTCACTGAATTAGGGTTTATAATTATTAAAAAACGAACACAGCACAACATTTGTTTTTAAATATTTCGGAACACGGTCAAAGAAACTTTCAAATTGTAAGCGAAATTATTGTAACGGTTATCGGAAACCTTCATCAAGAATTCCTACTATGTTGGATTAATTTAGATCATGGGATTACAATCCATGATTACCCATAAAGAAACCGTCAATTTTATGATACGGTATAACCGTATCCAACGGTTCAATATCGTTTCTATATTTTTCATTTTTTACGAATTGCTTTAAAAAGATAAGTAACTCAAAATTATCTAAGATCACATCCGCTTTAACTTTAAATACATTTACATATGTTTAAATAACCCTTTTACTTCTTATTGTGATTTTTAACGCTTCAAAGAAATACCGTTAGCCAAATGATAGTGAGGCTGAATGAAAGGTTGCTTATGTTATGAGACAATTACAATTTTATATGGTCTATGTAGGTTATATTGCAGATTGAAAACACATTATTCAATTACTTGTATCCGTATTTCTACCCGTTAAAACAATTCTTAGCTCTATGAATTAAAAAGTTTACAAAATCTTAAGAAGATAGAAACACTGGCAAACCTAAAACGCGACATACAATAAGTTTTTTGATAAATAAATAATAATGTCTAATCTATAGTATTTGAAACGGTAATTTAAGTTTGCTCATTACAATATATATTTATTATATACATAAATTACAATATAGCTTGCCATCGAGCAATGCTGATTCGGATTTTAAAAAAAAATATTTTTTATTACTTTAACTTTGATTTTTTTGATTAACGTTACAGAAACTGGAAGTTAGTTCGGTAACTTATTATTATGTTGTTCAATATAACGGCTAAAATTATTAAATTTCATTTTATACTCAGTAACAGTTTCTTTATCTCATTATATATTTTAGTGATCTAAATACCACAATAGCCGCCTATTGATAATAAACGTTGCTTCACCTTGAAAGTTTCGTTTGCCTTTTGTTTTGTGGCGATATAATATTTATTAACATTTCAAACATAAACATTAACAGAAGTACCTAAGCGTAAAAGTAAGTAAGTAATTAAGCGGTAAATGTATTTAACATTAATTGCGTATTTTCTCGAGTAACTTGGAAAATACGCAACTAATATTGTTCGCTTATATCATAGCATATTTTGTTTACAGGAAGAAACGTTTAGAGTATATAACAAAGAATATATAACGCATTGCAGATAGCATGTGATTCTGAAGTTACCAAATTAAATCTTCATTTACTTGTACTCGTAGTTGTAATTCATAGTGTAATTTTTTATAAATAATCTTAATTAATATTAATGTATAACAACTTACACAAATTACATACTATTAAAAGTTAAATTGTGTTGAAACCTAGCACCTCTTGGGATATCGCGCACTGTAAAATGTGTTTTCAACCCATTTCTGCACGAAGGGTCGTTTTCGCCCCACTAAAAGAAATATATTATACTATATGTAAAAAATATTTAATCGGTGCGAACAAAAGCTCTTGGCATAAATGGGTTAATTAACATCCTGCATAGTTTTTAAAACTGTGATTGATCTCAAAATTAAGTATAATTTAATTGATAAGTACAATTTCTCTTCAACTCTTCTCTCTTCATTTTTATCAATTTCTTTGACACCATTAAGTTAGCAATATTTACGACGACGTTCTACTCTTAATAATCGTAGTAACTAAAGTACGCGTCGAGAGCTGACCTGTATCTAGGAGGCTAGACGTCCATTGACCTCAGTCCTGTTAAGTTGGCACCCTACACATAGGTACTATCTCTAAATATTTTGTGAGTCATTACTAAGCCACGTATTATAAATCATGATTTACATAGATATTTGATCTTACTTGAGATAATATAAATTTACTTTTATTGTTTTTCGCACTTATAATGGACAATTTACTAATTTACTTGCAGTATTTTTATATAACCTTGCGTTTTCAAATAGTGCGTGTCGGTTTGAATATAAAAAGACAAATAAAAACGTTACAATTACATGTAAAAACCTACTTGTTTTTTTCCTCGTGTCTTCCAATAAATGCGGATATTACACAAGTAATACAAATATCCTTTTGGAAATATGTTTTTCCAACCGAAGGTTTTTTGAGGAAAATCTGGGTATATAACTTTATTACCTAAGTATATAACTACACTAACTCATTTCCACGGGTTTGTAACAGTGTAATGGTTCTTGGCTTTGAGTAATGTTAGAGTACTATCAAGGTAGATCGTGTAGATGAGATCGTGCACGCTCGTCGCCCCTAGGGCGTGACCCTATACTATTACTTCGCATTGGCAAACTAGCCCATACATTTTATCCTTAAAGTATTCTGCAACATATATTAAACTACATACATAACTAATTATTTTTGTGTCTATGTATACGATATGTAAAGGAAAAAAGTTAGCTAACTTTTTTTTCAGCCTTTTGCCGTCCACTGCTGGACGAAAGCCTCCCCCATAGAACGACAACCATCCCGATCTTAGCTAACTTATTTTATTTTTATAGAATAGGAAGGTGGACGAGCATATGGGCCACCTGATGGTAAGTGGTCACCAAACGCCCTTAGACATTGGCACTGTAAGAAATGTTACCCATCGCTTACATCGCCAATGCGCCACCAATCTTGGGAACTAAGATGCTATGTCCCTTGTGCCTGTAATTACACTGGCTCACTCAACCTTTACACCGGAACACAACAATACCAAGTACTGCTATTTTGCGGTAGAATATCTGATGAGTGGGTGGTACCTACCCAGACTAGCTTGCACAAAGCTCTACCACCCGTAATATGTAAGAATGTATATATGCCAAGACCCTGGGTTCAAATTCCCAGACTTATTTGTATTTTTCAATCAAGGAATTCTCATTAGCAGCCCGAAGTTTGAAAGTTAACGTTGCATCTCGAAAAGCTGCCAAAGCGCTTGAGAGACAGACACTTTTGGATAATTTATCCTGCACTAGTTACTGTTGAGAAAAGCCGCCGTGACCAGTATCGGTTAGGGAGGCATTTGCGTACATGCTGGTTGATACTTTGATATTATAAAACTACACAATTGAGAATACATCTTAGTTTCTTATTGTACATTCTAATTTAAATTTTGTATTAAAATTTATATATGTATGTATATGTTGTTTGTTTCTATGTGATAGTCTGCCTCTAAGTTATACGTCAATTTTTTGTTGTATGTATAATATACTGTTAAAAAAAAAAACTACTTTAGAATAACGTTTATAAAATCAGAAGGTACTTCTAAATATCATTTCAATTCATTTATTTATTTATTCATTTATACATATAAAAAACACCATATTCACAAAATTAATAACAAAATGTTACGATAATAGTAGTCTAGTACAGTGTGATACAAAATTACAGGCATATACAACAAATACATGATAATTATATGAAATATATGAATATTTAAGAACCTTTAAGAAAATAAAAGTATTCTACTACTCTACTACTCTTCTTCAACTCTCTTTTAGCCATTCAGTATTATTGATCCCAAGTACACAAACCGATGACTTTTTAATCAAATGTTCAAGGTTCTTATGAATGGCATGTCACATGGTTACAAATGAAATCGGCCATAAAAATAATGATTTTCTGATCGATTTCGGTCACGGAGGCCATTTCAAGGGAAACTAGCCAATCGCAGGACATATTATAGAGCACAAGTATATGCACAAACAAAACTGCTCTATCTATTCCCTAATTCATATAACCTAATAGCAATCATGACACGACTGAAAAGATTAAGTAATACTATGTTATATATTTAAAAAAAACATCTAGGTACACGTAACGAGTAAAGCTGAGATACGATTTTGTTACATACATGCAAATGCAAAAATACGACAATGCTTTATTCAAACTCATTCTTTTTATTACTAAGGCATACGATTTTTTGTTAATTCAAATATACGCAACAATTTTACGCTACATACTATGTACTACTTGTATCATTAAATGTTGCCATTTTGTTAACAGAACACGGAAAGCAGTGGTGACTTCACACCAGTAGTTAGTGCAACATGTAAGACTGGTGTAATGTCGATCAGGATCAACTTCAGCCAGCCGTTCAATGGAGTGACGCATGCTCGAGAATTCAGGTAATTATTAATTATCTTGGCATTATTTTATTAATTATTTTTAAATCAAAGTACTTCCTGTTACTATTGCTTTACAAAAACATATTTTACTGTGAAATTCTTAAGTAAGCAGCAAATTTTGTCGATATTATTCTATTATTTATAAGCGTATTATAAGAAAATAAATATACATATTTTAAACGAGGGAGTTAAGGATATACTGACGACATTGTCCTAAAAATACATTTGAACTTATTCCAGAAAGCCGGCTTGCATGACGCTGGGTAATGGAACCGATTCTGTAACTTTTGACATTAATCTCATGGCTGCGCCAGGTTCACCGGATTATTGTGGAATATTCTGGAACAATGTAAGTTTATTTATAATTCGTATAAGTATTTTTTAAGAATATGACAATAAAAATCAATTTTAAATTTACTCCATATTTACAAATGAGTAAATATTACTTTATTTTTACTACTTAAAACTGTTTGGTACAGGTATATTAAATTAATAACACACTGCAAACCAAAATGAATTCTTGTCTATGTGTAAAATATTGACAACGATAATGTTGAAATATAAAATTGTCCCCAGCGCACAGACGAACGATCTTTGCCTCTGGCTGTTCGCGTGCACCGAACACTCGAGCTCGCAGACGACAAGTTCTATGTCATCACGTGTGGCAAGGCCGGATTCAGAAACGCGAGGTCAGGGCGTGGATTTAATAGTTTACGCTTGATTGTGTATATAGTCTGTACACTATTATGTATAGCAGACACTGTAAATTCTTAACATAACAATGTAGTTTGTTACATACAGAGTTAAAACTTGAAGTATGTTTAAATGAAATTCTAACACGAAACGCTCAAACGAATTATTTAGTGTTTCATTCTTACAATATTCTCTTCTTTGCTTTTGTTGGGCCTTTCATTCGTTTTATGAAATACTATCTTCATGAAGTTGAAACTGGCTCAAGAATTCAGTATTTCGGCTATTTCTTGGTTTCCATTTATCGGAATAAAAGTGCTTAGTTTTTTACTCGTTTAATCAGTATGCCACCGAACTGAATGTCCGTAAAATATCCAAGTAATGCGCAAACACAATCAGACACAATATTATAATAATATTTGTAGTTAAATTACACACGTACATTAATAGACTTCGCTTTAGACAATGCTTTAGTTATAATAAAATAGATAGTCGACACTACAAGTATAGACGCTAAATATCTATGCAATGGCAATAAATACTAGTGGAGGTAATATTAGTTGTACTTGTAAATACAGTGTCCCTTAATGTTTATTTCTTTAAATCACTTGAACCTTTTTTAGGTACATCGAAGTAAGAATTATTAATACTTTTAATTAAAAAATATTTATATATGACTTTACACAGAAACGAAACGTCATTGGTATCTCTACGAATGTTGAATTCCGAAGGACGGAAGGTGTTGAATGCTGCCTTTGGTATGCCTTATACTCTTCGCGCAGAAATAACCAAGTCTGATGGTAATTATAACTTACTCATGTTTTAATAGTACTTATTTTTTACAAAACAATTATGAATATTTCTATAACCCCTTCCAGGTGCTCATGGAATACGCATGAGGAATTGCTTTGCTTTCAATATGCGCAACAATTCTGTGTATCTATTGGATAAACGAGGGTAAGTTATTTTCGTACTAATTAAGAATAATAAATATACGTAATCAAATTTCTTGCTCATTAATAAATGATGATTTATAAAACTTAAAATTAACTGGCATAATTACGTTATTTTAAATTTAAATTAAAAAATATATAAAAATAAATTAATTAATAATTGTTCTTAAGTCAATTAATAATTAAAATCAATTTGACACAAACAAGATTTTTTTTTTATAGAAAAGGAAGGTGGACGAGCGTATGGGCCACCTGATGGTAAGTGGTCACCAACGCCCTTAGACATTGGCATTGTAAGAAATGTTGCCCATCGCTTAAATCGCACATGTGCCACCAACCTTGGGAACTATGATCTTATGTCCCTTGTGCCTGTAATTACACTGGCTCAGGGTGAGCCTTCAAACACAAAAATACCAAGTACTGCTGTTTTGCGGCAGAATGTCTGATGAGTGGGTGGTACCTACCCAGACGAGCTTGCACAAAGCTCTACCACCAGTAAAAAGATGGTGTATGTATGGTATGGTATGGTGTAGGTATGGTGAAAGTACATACACAATTGAAGCATTGATTGTGTCTTATTTCTAGTAGTAGTAGAATATAGTTATACTTAATTAAAAATATGTATGTAATAAATTTTCAGATGCCCTTTAAAAGAGCAATCAGTAACGGTAAAAATGGAAAATGGCGCCGTGGAATTAGCGATAGCATCCATGTTTCGTTTTCCAGACTCGTCGCAAGTCAACTTTCAGTGTGACATCGGCATTTGTAAAGGTTTGTATTTATCTTTATTTTTTATATGCTAACTTTAATATATATGTAGTAAAAAATGAAAGAGTCAATGCATAAAAATCTGTAATTTAATTATTCATAAAATGCTTATATTAATGAACACTTGCATGTTTTTATTAAGTATAAATAAATTGTGCTGTATTATTTTTAATTTATTTAATACCACATATTTATTTGCAATAATTATAACTTTACGTATACGATATAACAAAACAGTAATAGGAATTGAATGTCCATAAATCCCTAAACAAATAATTAATTATACTTACTTTACATTATTAATAATTTACTGGTACTTTATCATTAAATATTATTATAGATAATTTTTATATCTTTCAGGCAGCTGTCAAGCTACAGATTGTACGACAGACGGACGCACGGAGCCGGCGGACGAAGAAGGGTCCGTCACTACCTCAACTGGGATATTCGTGCTTGATCCCAACGACAGTGCCGGTGAATACGAAGATACACTATTTATTTAAAAATAACCCGAATTAGGCTTGTTTACGGCTTACAAATACAAGCAATTTATTAACCTCAACACTTCTTCGTGAGAAGTATTAAATTAACCATTGAAATTTTACAATAACGAATCGTCCATTAATCACGTGAGGCTCGAAGAGGAGGGGAGGGGTTCGGAAAAAAGGGGCTATAATGAGATATCACGTGTATTTATTTTTCGTAGAACGCATGATTTCTAATCCAAAATTATTATATTACAACGCCGAGTGGCTTGATAAAACTGACGTTGATCTTCAATAAAGCACAGAGCTAACAGCTGACTTTCAAGATGCTTATCCACTTGTTAGTATTGAAGAAACTCGCACTAGTCCGTGGTCAGTGGACAATGTCCATTAAAAATTTTCATGTACAAATATATGTTTTTTACACCTTCCTTTATTTTTTATGCTAGTTAAAAACAACCTGTAACATCAATGTCTGTCTCGACATTTTTATCACGATGTTTAATTTTCCAAAATTTAGGCAGAATATACCAGTATTTAAAGATAATATTCTGAAAATTTCAATATACTTTGTACTAAAAAAATACACGTGGTTTTGGGTATGAGTTGGGTATGGGTAGTCTAAAACCTCACTACATATCACCAAGGGGGGAAGGGGTTAAAAAATTTCTAAAGAACATCACGTGATTAATGGACGACCCCTAAGTAGCTTTTTAACTATTGTCAGTGTAAATAATAATCATTTCTAAATTATTATATGATTTTTAAATAACATGTAATAACTATGTCCTGAATATTATGTCATGATACTAGAACACTAAATCGACAACGTAGATTCAAACCTTACATATAATATTATTTATTAGATACTTAAATAATTATTAGAACATAGACGATAAGCAACGATTGCAAATGCAACATTCTACTTCGCGTAGTTACAAGTTTGTTTTCCTTAAGTATTGCGAAGGTCAAATGCTTACGCCAGTAATTTAAACTAATCATAAAAAGTAAAATTTATTTTACAAAACCAGTATTTGGTGTGTTGATTGAAAAGTTAGTTTAGCAAATTGTAACTAAAGATTATGTAAAGTTATAACATCAATATAATTATATACATATATCTTAATATTTAATTAGCAATTCAACAAAAATATCCTCAAACTGCAATTATACTGCATGAATTGGTCAGGCCACTAAATTTTTGTACGTCAAACCTTGAACTCACGCAATTCATGTCAAATTTCCGTCTCAAACAAATTTTGTTTGTTTATAGACTTTTGTACTGAGGGGCGTAGCTACCGCCGTATCAAAGATACGGGGCCCTCTAGCTACAGGGGCCCCGAGTAAGCAAAAATTACTAAAGTGTTATTCAAATCTCACTCGAACTCTAAGACCATACGTTAAATTTCGCGAGAAAAAATAAAAATATTATACACATTTGAATAGCTAGTTTAACTCGTTGACAGTCAAGGCGCTAAATTCGCATAAAAAAAAATAAAAAAAAGGTCATCGTCGCAGTTAAGATGATATTTCATCAAATTTTGAACAGGGCCCGTCAAGGCCCCTGTTTTGTACTATAATATTTTCTTATGAGATTGAGCCCCGTGAGTCAATAGCTCAACGAGCGACAAAATAAATGTAATTTAATTTTTATTTATAAACTAAAGATGAGATATTTCATTATGTAATATATTAAATTGTAGTTGCAGCATTGGCGTGCTCAGAGAGCGGTATCCGGCCGCTTTGGCTTCTATACTTAGCGATCGCACTGGGAGTCATGTTCCTTGTGATGTTGCTCATCAACTGCTTCCTCTGCACCGCCATGACTTGTTCCTGTGCAAGGACTGACGTGAGTAATACATAGACGATACAAAACCTCAATGAGTGTTTTTTTTTATTTAAATTCAAGTAATTGCAAAAAAAAATATTATTTTTAAGAGTAAGAATACAGTTACAATTACTTGTATTTAATTAAATTGCAGTGTAAATTTTGCACTTGTATTAACAAACTTATCATTTTCATGTTTGTCGATCTTTTCATCTGTGAATAAAAATTATTTTAAAATATTGACAACAGTCAATATTATTTACTAACTAGTGGTTTCCGTGTTCCTACACCGACATTTGGTTCATCAATTTAGCTATTTGTAATCGTTTTTTTTGTTGCAAATGATATTTTCCAAACGGATAGTTATTGGCTTTATAATGGCCATGATATATGAGGTGTGGGTTAACGGTAACACCTCGTTCATGTACTCACAGGTGATAGAGAAGGACCCATCTGTGGTGGAAGACTATGACCCTTACCGCAGTTGGCACGGCAGTCAGTACGGCAGCAGGTACCCATCCTCCACTATACACTCTGCGAGGTAACTCTCCTTGTTAGATTCATTTTAATGTTTTATTGCATAACATTATTATTTCTTTACTAATTTTATTTATTTGTTATAACATTCGTTTGAATAATAAGCACTGCTTTTATATTTTTTATAAATACCGAAATGATGCGATAGTTTTTACATCGAAGACGAAAATAACTGCAATATGAGTTAGTTTGAAATAAAACCCGTTTCATCTTAATTTACTATTTATTTTATAATAATATGAAATGTATTTGATATTTACTTTAGGTCAGTATCGGACAACAGCGACCATTACGCCATAGTTCAATCGAGGCCGGGGAGTCGTCACTCCGGCATGCATCGAAATAGGCATTGATTAAACGCGGTAAGACTCATTTAAAATATAACTAAAATCAGTATGGTTGGTCAGACAATTAACGGAACGCAAAGCGTTCAGGGAATTTTAGTAACCATGTATGTTTTATGTATCGTATTTTGTAACTACAGGCAGAAGGGACATCTTAGCTCGCAAGGTTAGTGGCGCATTGGCGATGTAAGGAATGGTTAATATTTCTTAAATCGTCAATGTCTATAGGCGGTGGTAACACTTACCATCAGACGGCCAATTTGCCCATGCCCGTGGTATATTTGATTGATTTACTTTTATTTAAAATAAAACTAAACCCGAGTACAGGAAATTTAATAACCTTATGGTTTTTATGATTTGTATTTCTCTACAAATATATAAATACAAATCTTTTTGACAATTAGGTATGTTGGGCCATTAAAAATATTTCCTTTTTTTTCAGATCGAAGAGATTACTTGGTGACGCTTCATATTCAAAATTGTGTCTGTGTGACGGAACGTGATATAATGAGTAATGTATATAGTACTTAAACTTAAATGTTACACATCGCTGAGTATACCTAATAGGAACCTAAGGACTACCCATAAATGGCAAGATGTCTTAAATCGATATAAATATACTTTAGGTTTAAAATAATTCTTGGATATTTTTGAAATTTTAAAGATTGAATCAGATTTTTTAATAAACAGATTATAACGCAAAATTATATCTTAATGATAGTGTACCCGTGCCATTTTATATCCATATGTATCAATTTGATTCTGAATCTGATATAGATCTGAATTAAATTAAGTGAGAAGTTTATTTTATTTGTCAACTCTTAGTTTTTTTAATGTAATACAATATGTTGGGGTAACACCGGATCGGGAGAATACTAAACTTGATATTTTGTCGCCCACTGAGGATTTTTTTCAATAAAAATAAAAGGAACAATAAACTACTGCCTAACTTATGAAATAATCGAGATAATCTTCATTAGGTACATAGTTTGTTATAGAAAAGATAAGATTTTTCTTTCGTACAAGCCTTATATTTTTAAATTTTGTATCTTCCTCCTGAATCTGAAGTTTTCCTGATATAAAAAATACCAATAACAGCTTCAAATTTACTTTAATCAATAGCCGATCGTAAAATTAATATCATCCGCAATTCCTTGAACTTATCATAAATCGATGTACACTGCCAAAAACTATCCGAACTTACCCCAACGTACTGTACTTGAAGAATGCAACGAATCGGTGCCGTAGTTTAGGAAATTAGTAAATAATACGTAAAACAATTACGTACGTAGAAATAATTTTAATACGTTGTCATTAACTAAACTGCTCATTTATTTGCAAGAATATGTTTAAGATGTATAATATATGTATTGGCCTCTATTTGCTCATGCTTTCACACTTTGGAACAAATTCATATTTTTTATATTTTATATAAAAAAAATCAAGCATATTATGAATTAAGTGCATATTTGAAGTTCGTTCCAAAGAACATGTGTTTGGAGACGAGTTAATACACTTGCAGTAAAAGATAAAATGTAAGTGTAAGTAAATTATAAAAATTAAAAATATTAAAATGATTTTTAGAAACTTGAAGTGTTACTATTGTTGAGCTATGATAAATAATAACTTATTTTAGAGAAAAGCTTGCTTTCTTTGCAGAAGTGTTTCATTGTGTGAGACTTTCCACGAAAGTGTTCAGCTATCAAAGCTCAACTATGTAAAAAAGTTTAAAAGTCTGCACCAAACACGACCATGAAAAGCCACAAAGTGATATACGACATTCTATAAAAATTATAACATTTAAAGTATATCACCTTGGTTTTCAAGTGATGTTTTACAGAATAGCACTGCCGGTATGGAACATAAATAAATGGAACTGCCTAAGTTGGTGCTATGAAAATATTTACTCGGTATAAATATCAGAAACGAAATATTTATGTATGAATGTAATGTACATTTAAGATGTTTCACCAGAATTACCTATTAACGCACAATTTGTTACTATCAATAAATGTAAGTCTTCATAATTTTTAATTAAATAAAAGAAGGCACAATTTGTGCACTTATTGTAAGCCACATCGATACTGTGAATTTAGGATATATAATTAACAGTATTAACGTTTTAATAATTTTGTTAACCAGTGTATTGAACGAACGGATAGGAGCATAACATTATGTTACTATGATATTAATATAACGAGTATTGTTTCAATTATAAGTGTACGTGGTGTGTATTAAAATTAAAGCAATATCTTTAATTTTAATACACACCACGTAAAAAACATTACGTGACTTATATTTTTTTATTTCATTTGCTATATTTTTTCTCAACTGCCTTCCAGCTTAAATTTTATCCGTCCATAGTTTATATAAATGTATTATATTATGTTATAGGTATATTTAGATTGATATAAGTAAATGTGAAATAAACAAATTTTAACAAAAACATATTATTTATCAACACACTTCCTTGAAATCCTCAAGTCTGCAAATGTGATGAAGAGATGATATGGATATCCAGAAACTATTCGTTATCCGACCAAACAGCTTTCCAGCTGTAGACTATTACCAAATAATCAATCTCATTGGAGTTTTGAGTGAACTTTTTTTTCTTGACTATGGATACTGACATATTAACATTTTAATTTGGGAACTTTTTAAATCACGCGTAAAAGAAATCGTTGCAGTTATATACTTTGGTTTTTGATGTAATAAAATAAACATCACTAATTAAGCTTGCAACAAAGCTCTGATGTGTAGCAAGACAACGGTTATTAAAATACAAATTATTAAGTTTCACCGCGTGCTAATATCCAATCCTTGCAAAAGTCTGCAGCTACGGTACTATTTGGCCGAATGGTGTTGGTATTCCGAACTTAATTTCGATTCGTATTCATAACAACGTAGTCGGTTACGGTTACCCCAGACACTAAAAAAATTGAAGCACATACGAATCTATCACATATTATGTATAAACGATTGACGGTTTGTATCTGCAGAAACAAAAACTTGATTGCATAAATATTTATTTAATAAGTGTTTTACACTACATTATTATTATAAAGACAATCAAAATCACATATAACTATTAATTTACACGAATTATAGGATTATTTTAGTTACATAGCATTCAATTCAGTTTTCTTTATACCATATTATGAAATGTCAATGATTACACAAAATGTAAGGTATTTATGACAGGCTAGTTGAAGTTTATTATTTAATTTCTATTAATCAAAGACATACATACATCGATTTAGACTAGAAACAATTTTGCGACAGCATAATATTAATAATAAAAACAATAGATTCTTTTTTTATTTAACAAATATAATAAAATATTGGTAACTATTAGGTATAAAATTATACATGTTACATAGAAAATATAATTCATCTGTCTCTTTGAGCAGAGGTAAAGTTAGTGTCGAAAATAAATTATCATTAAACTTTCTTCATTAGTATCAATTAATGTAAACAATTATAATAAAAATTTTCTATAAAATAAAAATTGAATTTATAACCAATTCCAATGGCAGAAATAGAGATAAATTAACGACTTGTAAGATAATCTATGGATTCGTGAAAAATGGCGTTTTGAAAGTCAGCGAAATTGTTATCGGAACTTTGGAAGTAGATATTAACAGTAGAATGGAACAATGTCTTATTATAAACTCCCGTCCCGATTTCATATGGTTAAAGAAGGATTTAGGCTATAAGAGATATAAACATTCATCAAACGATCCATTCGCGTACTAAGGGCATGGAACAACACGCCCTGCGTATTTTTTATGCGTTTATTTAATACGAAACAAAATATTAGTTAGGCAATAAGTATCGACATGAAGCGTTTAAAATTAATGTATTTTTTATTTATATTTCAAAGGTTTAACGTTGTGACAATTAAACTAAACTATAGAACTCATTATTTTAACAATAAAAATGGTAACAATGAGGTATCTATTAAAGATAGATGTATGCTATCGCGGATTTTTGTTCGAATTGAACCTTTTATGAGAATTAATGCCATACATCATTTTCCTGCAGCTTTAACTATTCACGCAGGGCACGCCATGAAAGCTTTCGAGGTGAACGAGTTGTTCCTACTTAGTTAACGAACATCATCATGACTAGTAAAATACATAATTAGCAAATCCCCTGGAATACGTTAATCTAAGGTTTGATTATTTTTACACTTTCTGCCATTGGAATGTAGTATACAAACATTATTCTTTTATATTTGTAAACAAGTTCAATGTGAAAATAATAATGTTTACGCGGTATATGATTAACTGTACATTATAATAACATCGAAAACTACTTTACACGCATTTCAAAATTGAAATCTTAACATTTTATTAATAAAACCGTACCGTTGTATAATCGTAGATCAAATCATTTACACCACGTCTTGGAATGCACTGAATGCAGCAATTGAACGGTAATGAAATTTTTATCTTAATGAAATACATATTATTGTTACTGAAGATTTGCTTCGAATCTGCGTTTGTGAACGAAATAAAAAATCTTTACATGAATTGCCTTATACGAGAAAATTATACGACGTATATGATTAATGTTCGTGGTAACTGCAGTTATTTATCTTAAAAGTATTTACAAAAATAATAGTCATAATAAATATAGATATATCTTATTAGTTTGTAGTTTATTATTCATTTCATACTATAGCTTCACACACGGCGATCTTCATCCAAATAAAACCGCACAATGACGTCACATTATCTACGTACGCGTATACTACGTTTGGCTTGTACAATGAAATACATTCGATTTCAATGAACTAAAGACATCGAATAAAGTACCTAACGAATGAAGCTACTCTGTATAGAACACGAATTTGAAATATCAGAACGTGTTTCTCAGTACGTCAAGTTTTGACACATTTGAACTTTTCGCGCCAAAAAAGAATATATACTTACTATTTTTATTAGTATGTAAAATAGGAAAAGGACACAATATTTTTATATGCGGCAAGATGACGCAAAAAGACAGACAGATTTCCCTATTTTAAAGTAGAAACACATTAAAACACGTATCCGACGTGAGACGGTGCAACATACGATCGAGCATAGTCATTTTAGTTACTTCCAGGACAGTGCAGCAGGCATTTCGGGCGGCTAGTGCGAGTCGCGGTGGTCGAGCAGCGCGTCGGTGAGCTGCCGGTAGAGGTCGCGCTTGTAGATGCGCGGCTGGCCGTCGCGCAGCCCGTGCGGGTACAGCCCGAACGAGCTGTAGTCGTCGAACCAGCTCGTCGTAGGCTGGAAGGTGCACATATACATATATGGACATTTATGAATAAAAATAAAACACACACACACACAAACAAATTGAATCTGAAAGCGCTTATGTCATTTACAGATAAATATTAATTTAAAAAAAATCGAAACCGTATTTCAGTGCTGTAATCTTCCTAATACATTCTCCGATACATAGCGCGAGAACAGATTTGTTGATAATGTTATAAGACAGCGAATTAGAAATAATTCATAATTTATTTATTTATTCTTCGAAAGACAGACAGTTTTAAAATACACAAAATATTTACAAATTTTAAAAAAAGAGTGTCTCTATGTCTTGTTTTACAAAATACCCAGGCCAGGCAAAGCCTTATCCAAGTAAGGAAACAACGAACAAGTATTAAAATAATAATTATATATAAAACAATAAGTGAAAGACTGTGTTTGTGTTCGATAATATAACATTAATTGGACGGCGTCATCAGGGGACGGGACTATACATTCGAAATTGCATTATTTGTTTTGAAGAACAAGAAAAATTCCCTATTACATAACAGTTTACGCAACTTCAAAAAGCGCAAGATGGTTGAAATAAGTCTAATATTTATACTCACAATAAGTTAAATTATTTACATTAAACAATTTATCTTCAACCTATTTAAAGGAATTATTACAAGACTTTAATTTTTTATTCTTTTTACTAACATTTATTTATTTTTTTACCTCATCCATAATCTAAAGTATACTACGTCATACCGACATAGATCACTCAATTTTAAATTGCCCCGAACAAATTGGCCCAGGAAGCCATCCCACGCTACTAATTCCGTTAATTCTCGTAAATTTATTCCGTAACCGTGACGTTGATTACGCTTAACTCAATAATCAACAACCTCAATGAAGACTTTTAAATCAGAAAGTCATGCTATTTCGTTCAAGTTGAAGTTTCATGTGAAAACCAATTTACTCCAGATACGAATTAATATTGAAGCACCTACGCGTCCA
This sequence comes from Nymphalis urticae, assembly GCA_905147175.2. Classification (NCBI taxonomy): domain Eukaryota; kingdom Metazoa; phylum Arthropoda; class Insecta; order Lepidoptera; family Nymphalidae; genus Nymphalis; species Nymphalis urticae. Next base: position 6,448,660 of record LR989987.1, on the reverse strand, counting down.
TAACGTATAAACGATTGACGTCAATTTCGAACCCACGCATTAACGCTTACGCTCACTTATTGCTTAAGACGTGTGAAATGAATTTGTCATATTGATTAGATTTGATTATTGAAAATCACTAATAATATTAAAATAAACCCGTAGGTTGCTGATAAAAGAAATCCCATAAAAATATTAATAAAAAATATCTTAACTATCGTAACTAATATTATAAATGCGAAAATAAATTTGTTTATTTGATTGATTGATACGATAGGGGGACGGAAAATGATACTTAACATTTACCCCTACACACACACACACACACACACAGACGCGAGCAAAGCGCGGACTAGTTTTTGATAAGTTAGTTCGTATTGTTCTATTTTCAAATACAAAAATATGATCATTTTGTTACGCAGAATATATCTCATGTATCGAATACTGAGAGGTTACTGTTATTAAATGCAATTTTTCCTAGCGCACCTGGTTCATGTATTATGTTATATAACATAAAGATACTTCGACAACGATCCACTTATCGGTATTACTAATGCTATAACAATTATAGGACAATAGTATAGATTTATTAATTTTAAAATTTTATTAATTACAAATGGACATCTTCGTTGAGATAATATATATGTATATATAAGTACATAATGTAATGAATGAAAATTTTATTCAGGTGTGTAGAATGAATGTAAGTTATGCTGTCATCTTCTTAGATCTGAGGTATTACTTTCCGAAGCGGTGTGACGCAATATATTGAATAAGGACTTTGACTATTCTTCTTGCCTGCCAAGTGGCCTCAACCCCAATGATGTAATTATACAAAATTTACCTCAAGTCTGAAGTTGACGACTCTGGCGGATGTCTGGTGTTTCGGAACAGTGACGATGCGGGAAACTGGGAAGTAGCCGGGGTGATTTGCAGTTACTTCGTAATGGCCGGGAGTCAGGAGTCGGTAGTAGTCGCCGTACGCGCCTGAAAAAAAAACCACGTATTCTTTAACTGTACTGGAAGAACTTAACTTTAGAACTTGAATATATATACATGTCGTTTCACATGTTTAAAAAAACAGTTAATATAATTTTTAATAGGTCTGGATCCAATTTTTTTCCGATCACACCCAGATACATAATTATAGAAATAGATAATATGAGTTCGCCTACTTTGCGTGTCTTTAACTAGTCAGTAAAAGCCTGTGAATGTCCCACTGTCGGGCTAAGGTCTCCTCTCCCTTTTTAAGAGAAGGTTTGGAGCTTATTCCACCACGCTGCTCCAATGCGGGTTGGTGTAATGCACATGTGGCACAATGTCAGTGAAATTCGACACAGATTTCCTTACGATGTTTTCCTCCATCGTCAAAGACGAGATGAATTATAATAACAAATTAAGCACATGAAAATTTAGTGGTGCTTGCCCAGGTTTGAACCCATGATCATCGGTTAAGATTCACGCGTTTTTACCACTAGGCCACCTCGGCTTTAACTAGTGCAATGCACAATTTCGGTTACGCAATTATACGTCAGACGAATGGACATATTTCGTTTTATCGGTCAGTAACTTTTAACCTTGTAATTGTTATAAAAACAACTATTTTATTGACATGATTAACTGTCGATTATGCTAGTTAGTGGGCAATTAAATCCCGCTTAATTCATTGTCCAACATATTAAATGCGTTGATTTCTAACTTCTTCTAACACCTAACGTTAATTTAAAATTCCATCAAGTGTTTTGCACGTGTACACAAAAACACACGCGGCATAAATTAATCTTCTATCAAATGTATAGAACGGTGATCTACACCTTGTTCACAATACGTTTTCAACTATCTTAGCTCTATGAGTGATCGATATCAATATGGAACATAAATTAATGTGAAAATAAAAATAATAGGCGTTTGACGTACATGGTGCCTTCAGATACTATAATTGCTTTGTGACGTCATAGTGAGTACTGAGAAAGGGGCACGCTTGTTTTTAATATAATTTGAGGCACTTTAGGTATTTACGGAACACATTTTTAAATTAAATGCCCTAAGAGACAATATTAATCTACCTAGGACACATAACTGAATGAATTTTCTAGAATTAAATAAAAGATTAACACGAATACATAGAATTTGCTCAATTATTAAAAATATAAAACAGACTAAAATTATTTGCAGTTTTTCTTTAGAATCATGACATTTTTGCGACTTTGTGGAATTAAGTTTAATCGTCGCTATAAATAATTCACTTTTGTCTGTGGCATTGATTACATTTCGAACGGGTGGTAGGGCTTTGTGCAAACTCGTCTGGGTAGGTACCACCCACTCATCAGATATTCTACTGCAAAACAGCAGTACTTGATACTGTTGTGTTCCGGTTTGAAGGGTGAGTGATCCAGTGTAATTACAGGCACAAGGGAAATAAAATCTTAGTTCCCAAGGTTGGTGGCGCATTGGCTATGTAAGCGATTTCTTACAATGCCAATGTCTAAGGGCGTTGGTGACCACATAACATCAGGTGGCCCATATGCTCGTCCACCTTCCTATTCTATTAAAAAAAGAAAAGAACAGTTTTCTTTTTCTTTAACGGACTTTTTGTCGTTAAAATTTGTTTTCTAACAATTTTATATTTTGGCCGAATTCCAAACGACCGTCACCGTATTTTAAGGAAACACTGTTGCATTTGAAACGGATTAATTTACATAATGGCACGTGATAACCGAATGTAATCTTACGATTTTGAGATAAAACGAAGGAAACATAAAATACCTCCTTTTTATTCAACTAAACCTTATACAGTAAAAAAAACATCTTTTTTATAGAAAGATTTAAATTTAAAATGTAAATAGTAAGAATTATATAAATATCACTTAAAACACTCAAAAGAACAAACAAACAGGCAGACAGGCAAATGGGCCATCTCATTGTACGTCTCCATCGCCCACAAACACATTGGCACTGTAATAAATATAACCCATCCCTTACATAGTCAATGCACCGATTTAGTCTCTATTCAAACCTAAGCAGACATATACGAAGTATCGCTGATTGGCCGTAGATTATATGTGGTAGTGGTACCAACCCAGATAGAGTTGCACAAAGGCCTACCACCATGTAATTGGACAATCAATCAAACGATAATTGTAATAAAAATAAAAAACATTTTCCTTTAAAAGTTCACAAAACGTTAAGAACCTAATTAACAATACGTTCCTTACGTTACCCTAAATACTCATTGACTGTTACGTCACACACGCTCGTAATTGAACCTACAAACGCAATGACCATTAATTCACTGCACGATACAATAGATCTTGTTGACATTCTATTCATCGGATAAGGGCTTCGTGTTCCAGATAAGAGACGACTAATGCGAAATGACCATAAAAGTAATGTAATATATGCATAAAAAATATTTGTAAAACACCTTTCTTGAGACAATAATAAAACGTATATAAGATCTGCAACTGTAATATTAAACGTATACAGTCCTACCGTTATTTACATTATCATTATATCATTTTAATATACTAGCAGCCGAAATTATTAATATACATATATGTACCAACTCGGTAGATTCAATCGATTTTTTTGTAATACCTAAACTACAGAACAAATTAATTAATATTTATTCACTCAAACGCTCCTTTGATGTTATAACAAAGTAATGTTAAAGAAATTAAAGATTTTTTTAATAATGAAAGAAAATATAAATTAATTACACAGGACTGCGATGAAAAAGTTTTTTTAATAATTACAGGTCAAACGCGTTGGTGTTAACTTATTTGTTCCAAATATTAACTTTATTTTATTGTATTACGTCACATATTTTTGAACTTAATTTGAACAAATATAGCTATTTTTACTTGACCAATATGACAGGATATAATTTAAAAAACTGCGCCAATATAGCTTATTCCGATGTTTCTTCTGTAACAAAGCCAGTACCATATATGGACCTGAATTACCTGTACCAGTACCTATTAACACTAAGATCTTCGAAATGGCCTTATTCACAAAATACAGAACAAAATAATCTTCCAAATAGTGGTGAAATTTATAACCCTACAAATGAGCCTCGCCCTTTAAATCAGCAAGTATTTTATGATTTAGTACAAGATCTTGGGTTGCCAAAAGATACTGCTGACCGTCTCGATTCTCGTCTAAAAGAAAACAATTTATTAGATGCTTAGATAACTTCCTCGGTATCGAAACAGAGAACAAGAGTTAGTGCAGTATTTTGAGAAAGGTGACATTGGCGTTTTAATACAAAAATTCTACATCGAATATGCTTCCACCACTTCATATTAATGATGAAACAGTTTGTGAAAACATTATACGCATCCCTGTTTTCCTAGTTTATCTGATGCTAAGTAGAAAGAGGGAATATTAACGTGACCTGATATCAGGAAACTTATTAAGGATGCAGATTTTGAAAACATCATGACAACCTTAGAAAAAAATGCTTGGGATTGCTTTAAGATTGTCATTTCCAAATTTTTAGGTTAAATAAAAGATCCTAGTTAATATACAATACAATATACAATACAAATATTGTCCAGGATATGTCAAATGCCTACAAAAACTGAGGCTGTAACATGAGTTTATAAATTCATTTTTTAAAATCACACTTTTTTTGCAAAAAAATCTGGGTGACTACAGCGAGGGACAGGGTGAGCGGTTCTATCAAGATGTTAAAGATATGGAAAGAAGATATTACAGGTTGTTGGGATGTTACTATGATGGCGGACTATTGTTGGATGTTGAATATACGAAGCAAAAAATCATATCTGATCCAATGTCTAGTACTATTATTAATACCGGAAATATATCTCAGCTCATATATAAAATTAAATTATTACAATTATGTTTTTATTTTTTATTGCTAGCCAGTAAAAAACAAACTGTTCAATACAATCTCTTTTGTATAGAACGTTTTTAAATTATATTTGACATTATGGTACGAGTAGCTGACGTTGATTCATAGTAACTTAAATAGTGAATTATATACGTTACTTGATAAATAGTGGTGAAAAATATATTCACCTCTTCATAATGTTCCAAAATAATTTAAAACAACAATAAAATCAGTAGGAAGTTGTGTATCGTAAACAACTTCGTCCTTTAATTTACAATTTTAACCTTTTGTTGGCATTTTGGGGTGAGTTTCGTTTTACAATGGAGAAGGCGAACCGGCGACGGACCACCTGTCACTAGTCTAAATGTTCCGCATCCGTAAACGAAACGATAAGGCTCGTGGGAAGTGCCCTGCCACAATTGTTGTATTGATTTCTAGATAGCGCCATTTCATTGACGTCGACGAACCACACATTGCTTTTCACTAAATACAGTGTACTTCGCATGCTTATGTATTCATCTTATTTACCAGGATGTGTTACTAACTAAAGCGCGTTATACATACGTAAAGTTTAACGGATTGCCATAACGTCGAGAGCTGATCTTGAAAAAAATTATTTACTTGTCTCGCCACAGATTAATTGAATATTGTAACCACTCTATAGAGTATGTTGTTTGTCAAGCCGAGTCCCGAAATCATTAAATTTAAAAAACATAATGCCAACAAGTTTTATTATAATGTGTTATGTAAACGAAATCATATTAAATTGGCGTGACAAGTAACTTCGGAGTTTCTTAACAGTTATTTTCGGTCAAATACTTTATCTATAAACTTAACGATTCAAATCTAATCCTATAAACTTACAATAGGATTAAGTTTTTTGTTAACCCAGAACAAACAAAAATATTTCAATAATCGTGTTTGTCCGTAGTTTTGTTGGTACAGTACTCAGAAATTCCACAGAAACTATCAATAATTATACACAGCGGTATGTTCAACGTTCGATTAGCAACAATTCGATATCAGTCGCAGTTATATGACAGGATGCGCACATTATGTTCGTTCAGATACAAGTGTATGCGTTTATAATCGAACTATGTTTTGCAAGGGAATTGCGAGGAATTCATGATACTTATACAATCATTACTGAAGAATTAGGTCACGAGTGGCTCTATGCCGTTGGAGCATTCAGGTGTTAGTCTACACAGTCTATAGGCTTCGATCGGCTACAATCAGATCGGATTTGCCTCAACAACTATCAATCAATCAACACTTTACGATTGAAGCCGAACGACGAAGTGAAAAGCACCTTTAAAGTTTGATGACGAGGCGGAAGGCAAGTAATTTTGATCGGTCATTTGCAATAATAAGATTAATATGTGATTAAACATTTGCGTTTTGTTGTTTTTCACAAAAAGCGATGACAATCTGACCTTGACAGTAGTGTGAGAGAATTATTATAACCTATAACCTTTCACAAAATACCCGGCCCGAGATATGATAACGTTAATAACGAGCGGGTAACGAGCAAGTGTGCTCTAATCCGTCATCGCCTCTTTAATAACTGAATAGTAAAGTATTACATTTTAATACAACGATGTCGGCCTGGCTGCCAAATGACAAATATATATGTATATTATGGCAGCAGCCCGTAGGGTTACTCTTTAAAATTATAAATGCGAAAATGAGTTTCTTTGTTTATTTATTGAATTGTTACTAATTGTCAGGGAAACAGAAACTATCTGTTTGTTCGTTTCTCGACTAAGCCCACTAAACTAATCTTAATTAATTCAATTATTATTACGGGAATTATGTAGGGAAAGAGCTACTATAAGATTAAAGCATGTGTTATGTATGTATATATCTATTTATGTTTGTTTCAATCTCTATATCTTTCTCTCTCTTCACGCATATGCGTGTGTGTATGTGTGTGTGTGTGTGCGTGTGTGTGTGATATGTGAACACTTACCCGTGGTAATATCATGCCGAATGGGTCGAGGGACAGGTCCAGTGATGTTGACGATGGATATTATAGCGTTTTGTATGAAACCGGAGTCATCGCTAACAATACCCTTCACACCGGTGTGAGCCTTCCATATGAAAGCGAGCAGAGCATCCTTATTGCGGACCCACTCGTTCTTCAGTTCCTTCTCGGGAGTGTACTTCTGGCAACCCAGCTCGAGGGTTATTTCAAACGCATTCGTTGCCAAGTAATTGAAATCTTGCATTCCTGTAAACGATTCTCTTGTCATGTTTTTGGATTTGGCGAAACAATACTTTATTTGCAATTTGTTTAAGATGAGACTAAGTTACTATTATATATAATTTTCCCATTGCAAACATTAATTTTCCTATATTATTAATATTTTTTGTCTATCCGCATATCTACGAAGAATGAATATATGATAGATATAGAGATGTAGTACTATAAATCATTACATTTAATCTGGAAATAAAAGATATGATTAACTTTCCATAGCGAAAACTCTCCGCTATAGTAAGAAAATAAGATGTCCCCTTAAACATTTCCGGCCACGGTGAGCATTCTCAACGGCCACTAGCCGCACGAAGATATTATAGCGCGCAAGTTTGTACGAAAGCACAGGTGCACTGTTCATTCGAACACCGAACAGCTACTGAAATTTTCTTAATTGAAAAACTTGAACCAACGATCTACATTCTTATAATCTAGCCGTTAGACCAACGAAGCACTTAAAAATATAATATATAAAGGAACACTGCTTCATAATATCACATACAGATAAGAGTGAGCAGTCAGGAAGCATTTAACTATATTATAAATAATAAAAATAAACATATAAATATATAAATAAACGTATTACGTCACAGATATAGTCTGTATTGTGAGTATTGCAGTCTTCGGCTGATGTTAATCAAAATTTTCTCACCAGCTCCCCCAGATAAAAGAATTTCTACAAATATTAACATGTTTAAGAAAGAAACGAAGATCAGATAGCGCTGTTTTAAAATTACATACTTAAAGATAAAACATCTCATTATAAGTGACCAAATTAATATTACGAGAAACAAAAAAATCTTATGAATAAGACTAAAAACTATTAACTGAATTGTATACTTCAACTCTGCTCAGCTCATAATCATCAAAAACTGGTCGCATGATAAAATTAAATAAGAAGAAAAAACAAAATATAACTAATACACGTCCTAATTATACTAAAATTGATGTGTGACTAATTGATAAATTGATGATTCTATAAATTAAGACATTTTTACTAAACAAATTTTATCGGAACAGACCAAGGAGCTAGAATAATATATGGCGAACGACTTTTTGTTTCACATACCAATACAACAATTCGAATCTAAAATCATGGACAATAAGTACGGAATTAGCATTACAAAACCAGTTCACATCTCATGGCTAGCCGCATGAAATGTCAGTGTTCGTTTATTCTTTGCGTTTCCTGTTATATAAACTAGTGTAATTATCTTACTTAACGCGAGTAACGAATGCAACTAGAACATTACGATTTATCGATCGTCATTTATAAAATATTTTACAGCGGTTATTAAAATATCTTAAAGTGTATTTTACTCTTTTTATCCATGATGATATATTATTTTAATTTTTGTTTTTAAGCTTCTACTTTTTGTTAAACATTACCTTAACCGACATAATGTTTTATCGTTTTTGTTCGCGTTAATTGGTCACTTCAGACGTTATACTTTTGCAACGAAATTGACATTTTTTTTTATTACATTTAAGAAGCAGAGATAATGGAAACTTAATTTCCAGCTAAAGCATAGCGTATAAATTATCTAACATGTCTTTTACTTGGAATTTTAGTAAAATATTATAAAACGAAAACAAAAGCCTCTCTCGAAAACACCCCAGTTTCAATATAGTATCCGAATCTAAATCCTTGCTCGTGAACTGTGTATATCAGCTCCCGTGGTATCCTATAGCCACGTGGTACCCCTGCCGCAGTACGAACCTCCCTTGAGGCTGTACCAGGCGGCGCCGTTGGTGACGCCGCCCTGCTTGCCGAAGTTGTAGGCGCCGGCGTCGTCGGGCCCGGCGTGGCAGCCGGGGCGGCTGCGCGACGACATGTCTGCGTGCGCGCTGGCGTACGCCGTCGCCAGCTCCCTGCAACGAGGTGGCGCTCGAGCACGGGCTGGTTTTTCCTATTTGACTCATACCGAAAGCTTGTATAGCTATTTCGGTGCGGGAATTTGCACATAGAAGAGAGAAATTGAAAGAATTTGAAGTGTTCAATTTTTCATATGTAATTGAATAAAATTTTTGCGTATATCTCAATCAATAAAATTACCTCTTATCTTAAAATTTAATATGAATCGCAATAATTCTATAATATACAAACAAAGTTTTCTTCTAAATAATAAAAGCATGATTGAATATATGAAGCATCAATCATCAACATTAAGACTACAAAATATGCTTAACTTATAAATTAAGTTTATTTTTTATAAGTATGATTGTTTCTATAAATAAAAGAAAAAGATTCATAAATTAATAAAAATATTTTAAATTCCATTAAATGTTGATTGTGTTAGCACAAAAAAAATCTCACCTAAAGGTATCATCATCAGGACTTGCAGAGTATTCAGACACAGGAGCACCACTCCTGCTCTCATCATAGGGATAATTGGCCACTAAGTCTCCACCATGCATTGCCGCACTCAACACAAATGGCACGGACATAATCCATCGCATAACAGATCTTGTTTCAGGCTCCAACTAGATAAATACATATATCCTTGTTTTAAAATTGCCTTGAAATCAATTAAAAAAGTTGGCAAAAACAAAATTATAATTTTTGACCAAATTCATTACAGCTTTCAATTAAATTTAATCCACCAAATATTTATGTTAATATTTAAAAAATTATTATAAATAAGCATTGAGTGCTACATATTTATTTATCTTAAGAGATTTCAGTTGTTATTTAATGTCTTGTAAGTCTTACCGGGGCAGCAAGACGAGTTAAGTCTTTCAGTAAGTGGTTATTGTGACTGATACCCTGACGCTCAAACTCAAATGTGATTGCATCAAGATCTGGAAAGTTCCTGTTTAAATCGACGGAGTGATTGTTATTTCTTCCAATAAGATAATCCTGACCTCCCTAAGAAAATAAAAAAGAGAAATTCAATTACCTTTTTAATATTCCGAAATAAATAATTTAAATCATTTCTGAAACTTACTGTGTCTGTAGATAATTGCCAGCCATCAGGATTCATAGAAGGCAGTAAATGTATGCGCGTGTTATGAATTAGAGTCCTAATATGACGGTCTCGCTTATTATACTGATCACAAAGGTAATTCGCAAGACCCAATAATAATTCTCGGCCAAGCACTTCATTTCCGTGTATGTTCCCTACATATTTTACTTCGGGTTTATCTATTATGAAAGAAATTAAATATAATTATATTATATTTATATCATTCGTAAATTGAAGTATAAATAAACAATACTTACAAGGTTGATGGAACCCAGGACTGTCGGCAAATTCTATTACATATAAGGGAACATTCCTTACGGATGGCTCGGTTAATGTGTAAACCCTAGTAATATTAGGGCACTTTTCATGAACTTCGTCTAAAACTAAAGGTAACTCTTCGTTATTATGATGCTTCCAAACAAATTCAGCAGAAGCAGTAGCGAAGAGGACAAAACAAAGTGATTTATACACAGCCATCATATCAGAAATATTATTTTTGACACAAGATTAAATTACAACATTCTGAACACAACGCAAGTGTTTAAATAACAAATTAAAACAACTTGTTAACACACGTCCCGCACGGCTCGTCTACTGAGTTCTGAAGCTGTATCGAGTTATCGATCGTTTTTCCCGCGATACCCACACAGCAGTCAGCACTCACTTCTTTATGTTGGTAGAACTAGTGTTTGAATGTTGCTACAAGAAAAAATATTGTTACCCTACTCTTAAATCTGCCCAATTGACATCTACCTAAGAACATAACTTTTACAGATTACGTAAAAGTTAACTTAAAAATAGTAATAAAAGAAATATGTTAATTCTTTGTCATATTTAAATACATATGCATTCCGTGGCACTTATGGCGGGATCGAATGTTCTCGCTGCGAATAAATAAATCGATAACATTTATCAATTACAATGTTAATAATCATTTCGACAATCAAAATGTTACGTTGCCGCACTCACTAGTAACCAAATCGTAGACAGAGAAACTAATAGTTTCTCTGTCTACGAACCAAATGGACAAACCATGTATTTTTCCCTTACTTTTAACTTTTTATTACATTTGGTTAATAATGCGTTTATATAATTGTATACAAGCTGTTTTACCCTTCTACTATTACTTACTACTATTTTTATAGAGAAGGTACAGTGCTTTAATATTTTTTGTAAATACAACCATAAATTTATAGCTATAGATGAACCATTACGCTTGTAAGCATATAAGTACATAAATTTTTATGAATATTTTTTATACATCTTAATCAAGTATTAAAAATTGCTCAAATGGATCCATTTTCAAAAAATCTTCAAATCTTTAAGAAGTACGTTATGAACTTAATATATAATCATATTTTTTTAAATAATAGTCGTCAGTCACCTTGGGAATTTTCAATACTTACAACAGGCAACACTGTGAACACAGCGTGACGTCATTGGCGTCAAGTAAAAAAAAAATCAGGATTTACATGTAGGTATTATGTTATTTGAGATGCATTTACAACTTATTCAATTATTTATTGCTTTACTTAATAACAAAATATAGTTAATTTACCGATTTTTTTATGTAAGAGGGGGCTAACGAGTAGGAGTCTCACCTGATGGAAAGTGACTACCAGCCACCATGGACATGAACACCTGAGGGCTTGCAGGTGTGGCCTTTACATTAAATAGCTTATCAATTATTTTCAATCGTCGTTGTTGATTTTTGAAAATTGATTTCTTTAGCCTAATTTCAGTACAGACGGCATTTTTCTTAATTTCAACACTGGGGGACTGGCTAATCAGGTTAGATTCCGTTGTAAGCTGATATAATAATAATTAACATTTTGAGCTTATTCTATCTTATATATATATGTATGTATCTGAGTAGCTGAGTTGTATGTGACGCATACTGGTTTTCTCACAATGTTTTCCAACACCGCCTTGTCTGTCTATAATTAATCTCGTGATTAATTATTATTATATACAGTAGCGGCGTTAGGGAGCGCGAGCGTCGGCCTAGGGTACCAGAGTAACTAAATAAGATAGGGAAAATAATAGACATTAATTATTTTTATATAGGTATACATGACTATTTAAACATTCCTTTAACTTGTCGTTCTTTTTCTGTAAACTTTCTAATTGAAATGTACAAAATAAATATTACCTATGGGTGCAATGTTGATAAACGTGTTTAATATTATAGCATTAAAAATAATAAGAACCTTCAGTGTAATGTTTTATTCATTTGCTAATTGCTATTTTATATTTTTATTAAAACTAAGCGTGCAACGTAGATTGAAAAATATAAGATGTAGGTAAATTCATTTTTATTAATTCGAACTTCGAAACGTACATCACTTAAGTTATCTCTTTCTATGTACAAGAACTTCTATGAACAAAGCGAGGATAGATATGACTACACCAACTGCGTAAATGATGAAAATTCCCTGTAATTTAAGATAAACTCATAAAGTTAAATATATTACAATACTTATTTTTTTTTTTTTTTATTATTTTTACCTCAACATGTCTCAAGGCAAGTGGCTCAACAGTTTCGATATCTTTTTTGGAACGCGAAAGTTTAACTGCAAGTTGAACTTTGTAATCCAAATACTGTAACGCTATCTAAAAAGAAAAAAAATATTAACCGTTCATGTTATGTTATGCTTACCTTTTTTTCTCACAATATGTTAAAAGACGGAAAATAAATATAACAATTGAATTAAATACAAATCACTAAGTAAGTATTTCTTTTGTTATATTTTCTACAAAAAATGGCAAATTTGCCATCTGTGTAGTAAATAGTTATTTAAGTGTTGACCAACGCCTATGATATTGGGCACTGTAAGACATATTGTGAACCATTCCTTATCTCATGCAACACCTTCAGGGGGACGGAGAATGGAGATGCTATTTCCTTTCGCCTGCATAACTCCTCCTCCGTCAACATTTAAACGGGAACACTGCAGTACAAAGTATTGCTCTTTAACAGGTAAATAAACGATAAATGTAACACCTTCAAAGCCGGGCTTGCGTAAAATCTTCCTAAAGTAAAATCCAGAAATAAAATTGAAATAATAACCTGATTCTCCCAAGCTAACAAAAGTCCTGATTCATGAAGGCGTCCTATAAGATCACTTAGTTTATTTGTATACACTGAACTTTTACGCATCATCATAATACATTGTTCAAAATAAAACTCTTCCAGCATTATTGTATAATCCAACGACGCTACTTTTGTTATATACTCTCCGATTGCGAAAGTTCCTTAAAACGAAGTATTTACTTTAAAAAGTATGACATTGTAAAATACATGATAAAATTATTATGTATTTATAACTTCTTATTACCAGCAGGTAATTTTTCAATTCCGAATGCAATATCTCTATAAAAACCTTTCCGTTTCAATTCTTCGGCGGAGTATGTTTGATATAAACCTACTAACTTCTTAATTGTAGGCTAAAATAGTAACGTATGCGTTAATAAAAACAATATGGTAATTTTCTTAATCTCACTGCATATTAATAACAAGCCACACTTTAATTTGTTAAAAGAATAAATAAACGACAATAAAAGGTAAATATTTGATTTTAAGCAAAAATGTTAATTTCAATAAATATATTGTAATGTTATGATTAAATATAGAGTAAAAAGAACCTCCTGTGATAGTATAAGAGAGAACGTCCAAGCGTCATGCGTAGCGCCCCATATAAGATTTCTATCAACAATATCTTGTATCGTGTCAACCGTTGGTTCATACTTGGGAACAGTGAAGGTGGATGCTAAGCCTCCCCCATAAGCATTATCCAAAACTAAGCCTGCTATCATCATCCATCCAATGACGCTGCGTATACGCCATGTAGGGAATCCAGATTCAGGCTGTGACTACATGACAAATATTTTTATTAGGTAGTCATTAGATAAAACTTGATTATTTTATTCTCATATTAAATATATAATAGATTTACATGCAAACATATAAAATTGTTTTCTCTATTAATTAAATGAAAAGATGATAATTTTGTACGCTTACATAAAGTAAGCTACATTCCTATGTTTAAATATCTTTGATTATTCTGCTGGGTGAAAAGAGATTTAACGATAAGACCGCTCTTTTTTAAAACATAATTAAATATATCATTAGACCTAAGCACTTTTTTGTACCGTATTTATATGTATATAACAAAAACCTAATTGTCCAAAATGTATTTCTATGATGTACAAACTATTCATCAAATATCTTATATTGATTTTACCTGAGTTATCATTATTCCGAAGGTAATCAAAAAAACGTTATCCATTTCAAATCTTTTTACGACGATTAGAGCTAAGGACGCAAAAATAAATGTAAAAAACAACGCAATCCACATATAAAGATTAAATGGTAGTAACGGTAACATCCAACTCGGTAATAGCCTAGAAAAAAAGTAGAATATAAAATTTTAATTTAAGTTTTATTATTAAACTTTACTTTTTATTACCAAATATATACATAAGTAATAAAATACCTCGGTGAGGGGGCTATACACGTTACACCAGTTCTTATATAAGGTGCTGAAAAATCCATTACTACGAATTCATCATACCAAGAATACAAAGCCGCTGCAAAAAATCAGACAAAATTTCACTAATATATAAAAAGATCATTTAAACGAGGGTACTATAAAGTCCTTACTTATACCAAGATCCGCCTTATCTTCGACAACATTTCCTAAAACTCCAACACCAGTAAGATTCTCATAGATTTCTCCCCACTGATGTTCATCATTTCGCACTAATTCTATAGTACAGTTGATCCACCTTTAACAACATTTTTGCTAAAATACTTCTCTACTCTACAAAGGAAAAAAAATATGTAACAGCCTGTGAAAGTCCCACTGCTGGGCTATAGGCCTCCTCTCCTCCTTTTTGAGGAGAAGGTTTGGAGCTTATTCCACCACGCTGCTCCAATGCGAGTTGGTGGAATTCACATGTGGCAGAATTTCAGTGAAATTAGACACATGCAGGTTTCCTCACGATGTTTTCCTTCACCGTAAAGCTCGAGATGAATTATGATCACAAATTAAGCACATGAAAATTCAGTGGTGCTTGCACCGGGTTTGAACCCACGATCATCGGTTAAGATTCACGCGTTCTTACCACTGGGCCATCTCGGCTTAAAAAAAAAATATATATATATATATATATATATATATATATATATATATATATATATATATATATATATATATTTATAATTGTACCTGCAAAATTCATTGATAATCCTTACGTCCATGCCATCACGCCCCTCTGGTACTATAGTAGGGTCCAAATCTAATAAAATATAAGGCTTATAAGTGAATCCAGCTGCCCTAACCGTTTTTCCATATAAATTAGACATATCATGTGGAAATAAATTTCTATTGTTTTCAAACTTTTTTGTACAAGAGTTCCATTTATCTAAATAAATAGGTTTATTGTGTTCATCGGTTCCAACAAATTTATGTGTAATTAAATCATAAGTTTCGCAATCATACAACACATCTGAATTTATTATAATTAATATATTTGCCACGAAACTAACTTCTTTCATGGACAATATACTTAGTAATTTCTCTTTACTTTGACTATCGGCATTTTGTGTAGGCAATATAATTATTTTTCTATCACTTCTTCTGACGTTTCCCATATGCACAATTTTTTCAAAAACCTTCATAAATATTTCTGGTTCACTCATTTGCACGATGTAATCAGAACAACCCATCTCTGATGCGTTTAGCATAAGGTTTGCCAATTTCTCAAAGCTATTCCCAGAAATATACATGAAATGATTTGGTAATTTTATGTCAAGGTACTCTTCTGATATGACAGTTATACAATAAGATGAATGTAAATAGTTACTAATGATGACTTGTAACAAGAGTTTTAGGGGCCAAATAGCCTCTGGCAACAGTGTTAACATTTTCAAATTATTCCAGAGAAACTGATTTCAATTAAGATTTTTGCTAGATATTATTTAATTCTAAAAAGTAACGCAAAATCGAAAATCGAGCAAGTTTTTATACGAATGATTAGGGTCCCTTTTAAAATGTTAAAATACCTTTTTAAATAAATTTGCTAATAAGTCTTTCTCCCTTGTCTCACCTGTGACTAATATTGGTACATATATGGAAGCGATATGCGTTATCACCTCTTTCACTACGGCTGAGTAGACAAACATATGGCAAAACTAGCTGTGCCCGCGGTTTCACCCGCGTATAACTTAAAAAAATCACTTTGAGCAGCCTTACAATATTTCCGTATAAACAACATTTTTACTTTTATTTTCTTTTCTGTGATTAATGTGCACACGCACAAACGCACAGACAAACAGACAAAAATTCTAACAATCATTACTTTCGGTTCTATTGCATTGATAAAGGCCTCCGGTAATAGTTTTCAGATTTATTATATGTGTAGATATCAACCAAAAGATGTCAAAAATGAGATGAATCATACAAACAAATTATGGACGTAAAAATTTTATTATCCTATGTGCTCTCTGATATAGACTATACTATACTGTCATGCCAAACGGACATGCTGTTATTCTCAACGTACATAGAATAGTCAACTATGCACTAGATGTTATACTGGTCGAGCGTATGCACAATCACAGTTCCACTCACATCACTCACACGGCAGTCTGACGCGACAGGAGATAGTTCAGAGGTAGGGCAAACGGATTTTCCTCCTTACGAGGCACGGGAGTAATACACTACATACCTCCTTAAATACTATTGATAGAAAAACCCCATATCATTTTATTGGCACGACCAGAGGTTTAACCCCAGGACATTGAGATCTGCAGCTTTAAATGCCAATTACTAGACAAATGAGGTTATATACTTGTATTATGTAAGTATACATGTAAATAAATGCGCATGAAATGTCAATACGAACATCTAAATAACAGTGGAAAACTAGTCGGAACCTGCAATATTTTGCAACCATCGTCATGCGAAAAATTGCTTTTAATATTCCGTATTTACAATCCATTTAGCAAAATTATGCCTATTAACTACACTATTTACTATCTTTTGGACCTACAATAGAAAATGTCTAAGCAAATAGTTTTAGTCTTTGAAGCAGGAGTAATTTGTCATTTAACTACGAGTATTATAGTTACTAATAACAAACGGAATATTTTTGTAATGTTTATACCTCTTAAGCATAACTACGGCAGGATTCTTAAATATACCACCACGTAAGAAAATCATTATTATACTTATCTTAATTTATATTAAAAAATCTCACTATATAATAATTTCTTAAATTTTTATTTTACTTTTAATTATGCTTTGTTAACCTATTTAAGTACTTGTGTTGTTGTGTTGTGCTGAAGTTCAGCTATACGTTATATATATTTACCAAACTGCATTAGAACAGCGCGGTGAAAAGCTATAAACCTACTCTTTAAAAAAAGAAGTGATGTTCGACCAGCAGTGAACCATTTACTGTCTCTTACTTTAACGTTATACAAACAAGGGCATTGAAAATATATAAATACACTCAGTTCTGTTTATATAAGTAGCGAAGTCTTTTTAACTTAAAAAAACGATTAGGGAGATTTTTGTGTGACAGTCAAATGCGCTGTGCTAATGGATATTTTATTATTATTACAGGATAGGAGAGATTTGTTATTTTACGCCGCTAATCATTTTAAGAGAAATTAATTACTAAGGTATGAAAACCACATAAGAACTTTTGCTTAAACTAACTGCAAACATTACTGTGCTATAACTTATATTTATTGAATAGGTAGGCGGACCACCACCAGTATAACTTTTAGTCTATTTTAATTAGTCCAACATACCGACAGCGATTAATTATTCTTAATTAAAAATATCCTATTCCCGAAAATAGCAAGATTTCGCGCCATGTCTTCTTCAATACTATATCTGTACTTCAATTTGATAGCGGCAATATTTTTCAACCGTTTGTTTGCCATTGCTTGAGATGATAACTGTATTATTGTAACTGTAAATAGGTTTACGCGCTCAGCAACGAGAAATGCTGGATGGAGATGATCTCTTTCTGCAAGTGGCATGTCGCAGAAGGAGGCCGCGGAGCGAGAGCATAAGGCAAGATCCTCCGCTGATCCGCTCCGCCGAAGAAGACCGGAGTAGAGGCGCCGACGATACGATGTACAAGCGACGCCTCGTGACGCCCCCTCAAAAAGACTTACCGCTGGTTTTTTCTATATATTCCGGCGCATTCAGCGCCGGCAAGTCCCACATGCCTCCCCACCTCATGTAGGGGAATCGCGTAAATGAGTTCCAGCAAAAAGAAAAAAACCACCTTTCACGCTCCGCCTTCTATATCTTTATATATCTCTCTGCTTAACAAAACTACGAAACACCGGCAACAATATAGCGGTGCGTCTGTTCCGCGACTCGTTCACTTCAGAGGTGCGATGTGAGAGCCGCTAATACAGCGATATTTTCTCTTTCACTTTGCATTAAGGATTAAGAAAATAGCTGACACAGACCATCACGCAACATTGGAACAGTCTTGCTGTGGTTCTTGGCTGTCCGTGGTCGTCCACCGTGTGTAAATAATTCACGCACCGTAAGAAGCCACGTTTGCTTGCTTAAAGCAATATCCGCTAAATTAAGTTCAATATGGTTGTAGGATCAAAACAAAAAAAAGACTAAATTCATTTATTGCAATTAATAAAACAACATTTTAAACATACATTAATTTTCTAAATATCGGTCATACTAGAATTTCGTCGATGTGTTTTAGTTTTTTTTCTGTGGACAAACATTTCCATGACGAAAGTGAAGAATGACAATATTATTCCAATCGCATAAATTATGAAAATTCCCTGCAATTCAAAAAGTCATTTGAATATTTCTTTGATCTATTATTTAAAATTAAAACAAACATTAAGTAACATTAATTAAATAGCGTACAATTAAACACTCACCTCAACGTGTCTTAACGCTAAGGGCTCTACGTTTTCAACGTCTCTTTTAGAACGAGAAAGCTTCACTTCAAGCTGTACTTCATAATCTAAGTACCGCAAGGCTATCTAGAAAATTTATTTAATTTTATGAACTTCAAAAATGTACTACTTAAGAGTATTTATTTTCGAGTACTTTAATTTATCGCTTATCATAAAGTTGTGACCCTAAGTTACAGATCGTTCGATCAGATTATTTTGGTAATACGTATTTAATATAAATTAAAAAAATCTAACACTTGTGCAATATACCTGAGTCTCCCAAGCCAACAACAGCCCTGATTCGTGAAGGCGACCTATGAGATCGCTTAACTTATTTGTATACATAGAACTTTTACGCATCATCACAACACACTGTTCAGCATAAAATTCTTCAATCATTATTGTTAAGTCCAATAACGCTTCTTTCGTTATATAACTTCCGATAGCAAAATTTTCTACAAAAAAGTATCATAAATTGTGTAAAGTACATTTAGTCTATATATATGATGATGTTGGTATTATTTTTATCACCTGCTGGCAATTTTTCAATACTGAAAGCCATATTCCTTGTAAAACTTCTACGATTTAATTCCTCAGCAGGATACGTACGAAATAGACTCAATAAGTTCCTTATCAAAGGCTGAAATTTAATAATAATAAAGTCACAAAATTTCATAGAAATTGTATGAAAACATCTCTATGAAAATGGTATTAAGCATTATAACCTCCTGTGAAAGTATTAGGGAAAATATCCAAGCGTCATGAGTAGCGCCCCATGTCAATTGTCTGTCGACTATATCTTGTATTGTGTCAATTGTCGGTTCATATTTAGGTACGGTGAAAGTAGACGCTAGACCACCTTCGTATGCATTATCCAAAACTAAACCTGTCATCATCATCCATCCGACCACACTGCGTATTCGCCAAGAAGAGAATCCAGACTCAGGCTGTGACTAAATTGAGAAAATTATCATACTTAATATCACTTTTTACACTTTACCTGTATTAATACAAACAACACAAGTATAAAACGTAAATACTTTATTAAAATATAATTAATATCCGTTGCGCTTGAAATTAATCAAAAGGAACAGGTCGATTTTGATCTTCTAAATCATTCCCATTCTAATCGTTTTTTCTTCTCCATCGGAATATGTATCTACATAATACACAATATGAAACCATAAATTGATTTTTAAACAATCTTTTTTAGCCATCGCAGCAAGGTTTGTTTGCTAAGGGTTCACTATAATTTTTTACTTTCGTAAATAGTGTTATCAGCCTTTAAGCATTTTAAATCTATCGATTAAATAAATAAATTCAATCATAATGACTACGGTCTTGTCGACGTTTATTGTATTAAGCTTAGATTTTAGCATTATTTGAATATTTTTTTATGGTTTCTTTAAAAATAAAAATAAAATATCTAAATACGAAATCCTATAGTACATTGAGACCTATGACTTGACCTCTAAGCAAATACTTATAACAGGAACAAGGGAAATAGCCAATTCCTGTTATATAATAAAAATGACTTTATAACTACTACGAACGTAAACTATCTACAATATGTTATAAAATTTCTTTAATTGTTACGTATAAACATATGGTATTAACCTATATTAAGTAATAACAACATTCGCAGAAGTGAATTCAGAGCACAAGTGTGCGCGCTCTATTCCCTCACTATTTACCTATTATAATCCGATCGTTCGGACGAATACGAATTGACCAGAGAGGGAAGCAATGGTTTCATATGCTATCCGAGTCATCGGATTGTAACTTTGCCAACTTATTAACACCGACCTGCTACTAAGACTTTTTTGACAGATACCTTAATAACTTTTAAAGTTCCGAGCCAGAATTCGACCACATGACTTCGATATCTGCATCCTTCTATAGTACCCACATATTACATAAAAATTGAGTAAGGTTAGGTTCGAAAACAATTAATAAGGTTACCTGCGTGATCATAATCCCAAACGTTGTCAAAAAAACATTATCCGTAACAAATCCTTTCGCTACTATTAAGGCCAGCGATGCATATATGAATGTAAAAAACAATCCAATCCACATATACAGACTAAAAGGTAATAAAGGCATTTCCCAACTTGCTAATAAGCTGAAATATACAAATTTAAATTATAAACTACATGTATATTATTCATAAAATTAATAAATGTTACATAAGAGATGAGGACCTCGGTGAAGGTGCAATACATGTTATACCGGTTCTTAAAAATGGAGCTGAAAAGTCCATTACAACAAATTCTTTAAACCAAGAGTACAGTGCAGCTGCAAATATAACCGACAATTAGTAGGATTTTTTTATAGGTAAGCTACATCGTACTGAATTGATAGCATGTCATCTTACTTATACCAAGGTCGGCCCTATCTTCGAAAACATTTCCAATAACACCAACACCAGTAAGATTATCATAAATTTCTCCCCATTCATGTTCGTCATCTCTCACTATTTCAACGGTGCAATTAATCCACCTATAAATATTTAAAATAATGATAATAATAACGAATTTAAGAATTATAGAAAACACATTATATTTTGAGTACCTGCAGAATTCATCAACGATTCTCACTTCTATACCATCACGGCCTAGTGGTGTCATATCAGTATCTAAATCTAGTAAAACATAGGGTGTGTATGTAAATCCAGCAACTTTAACTATTTTGCCATATAAATTAGACATATTATGTGGAAACAGATTAGCATATTTTTCAAACTCAGATGTACATGAATTCCATTTATCTAAATAGACAGGTTTATTGTTTTCATCTGGTCCAACAAATTTATGTGTGATTAAATCATAAGTATCACATTGACTGATTGAATCTGATGGAACAATTAATAAAATATTCGCCAGGAAATTAACTTCTTTCAGTGATAGTACATTTATAAAATTTTCTTTGCTGTAATTGCTGGCGATGGTTTTATTCTGTGCAGGCAGCATAATTACTTTTCTATCACTTCTACGAACGTTTCCCATATGAACAACTTTTTCGAATGCCCTCATAAATATTTCCGGTTCATTTATTTGCACAATATAATCGGAACAACCCATCTCTGAAGCGTTAAGCATAAGATTAGCAAGATCATTGGTATTATTCGCATAGAGATATATAAAACTCTTAGGTAAATTAAACATCAGAGTATTTTCCGAAACAACTGTTATACAAATGGATGAATTTAAATAGTTGGTTACAATTGTTTGTAACAATATCTGAATGTGACAAGCAATTTCTGGTATTAATAACATATTTATTATAACATACAATTTCATAAAGATCGGGAAATACTAAATTTAAAAATACTATCAGGTGATAATTTCAAATATTTTCACGAGTGAATGTTACTTTACAAATATTATTCCCATTTTATAACAGTAGACAAAGGCGTTTGGGTTCTTCTTGAAAATATAAAATCATTTTTCAATTTCTCTTATAATAAATATATCCCATGTTACAATCATTTACAGTACCAGTATTGTATAGAAAATATAAAAATATATAGATAAATGTTATAAAAAATTTAAAGTATTTCTATTTTATTCAAACATTATGAATAAATTTTGATTTAAATAATAAACAATCGGAACCAACACTATTTCAGCCAGCTTTAACTGACGTATAGCTCATAAAGCATTAGATATTCGATGTGTCATATAATAAAATGATACCTATTTACCGTCACTGTTTACCATCATTAGGCTCTTCAAAGAAAATTTACGATGTGTAATTGTAGCCTTTCAAAGAGTTAGCAGTCGTTAAGCTTATGAATTATAATTAAGCCGAGATAGCCCAGTGGTAAGAACGCGTGAATCTTAATCGATGATCGTGAGTTCAAACCCGGGCAAGCACCACTGAATTTTCATGTGCTTAATTTGGGATAATAATTCATCTCGTGCTTTACGGTGAAGGAAAACATCGTGAGGAAACCTGCATGTGTCTAATTTCACTGAAATTCTGCCACATGTGTATTCCACCAACCCGCACTGGAGCAGCGTGGTGGAATCAAAACCTTCTCCTCAAAAAGGGAGAGGAGGCCTTTAGCCCAGCAGTGGGACATTCACTGGCTGTTACGGACGCTTATGAAAGAACATTACCCTGACCATTACCCTTTTTAAAACACGAAGTTTAAAAAAAAAAGCTTAATTAGAATTAAAACTTATATAAATTGTAACACTCGACGTAACTACCTCGTTGGGCTAGCTAGATATAAGGCCGCAGACCCGGAGGTCCTGGGTTCAAATCCCAACTTGGGGCAATAAAAAGTTATTGAGTTTTTCTGTCAAAAAATCTCAATTGCAGCCGGGAGTCTGGAAATTTGAAGTGTGTGAATTCCCGTGCCTAAGAAAGCATGTAAAGCCGTTGGCCCTACAACTGAACTCTTTCCAGTCGTGTTGGATTACCGTCCAATCAGATTATGAGAGTTAGGAAATAGAGAGTGCACCTGTGTTTACGAACATACTTGTGCACTATAATATCTCCTGTGCAGTTGGCTAATCTCTTTTGAGATTGGCCTGTCGTTGCTAGACGGGAATGACAATATAACACATTTTTTTTAAATAAAATTAAAAAAATAATGATACTACTCTCCATTATATCAACTTTTATTTAAATGCAATTGAGTAAAAAGCATACAAACACACAAAATTCCGTATTATTACGATAAATTTTTAAGACATGTTTTTAATTTTATACACTTTACGACAAAAAAGTAGTTTTTAAAAACAGGTTATACTACCTATATTTTTAAATTATTTTCCGATAGTTCGATAGAATTTTTGCATATTAAGTATATATTTAGCAGAAATATCATTTATAATCCTAAAAAAATTCAAGTTAATGAGAAAAATATTTGAGTCTTCATTTTGTGTTTGTAATATTAGAACAACCTTAACAATCCTGTATATGCATAATGAGCGGTCTCTTTAGTAGCTTAACCAAAACAAATACCGATAATTGAGAAGATTTCTGTGAGGCCGCTGAAACTGTTAAAGCTAATGGATATTTTATTATTGTTACGCGACAAGACACACACGGCACGTAGCTTAGCGCCACTAATTTAGTGCAACCGAGCAGTCATGATATTTATTATTTATTTCCTTTAATTTTATTATTTTACTGCCATATTATATCGTTATCATTGTAAATCGTATGCCAAAAATGAATATCCTGAAACTAAAAAACACTTTAAAAAGTAAATAATAATAGCAATGCCCGTTTGAAGGCATTACTAATATTGCTATTTACTCCAAAAATTAAGCGTACCTACAGCTTGTGTTAGGAGTGGGGACAAAAATAACTCAAGGTCAAGACCGGACCTACCACTTTAACATCGTTAGGCGAACGGAAGTTATAAGAAAATTATAAGGGTTAATTAAAAAGATTTGTATATTGATACGATTTTTTTCTAATTTTTGAATTCTTTAATTTTTAATATCAAACCAAATTGAGTTGGGTTCGGTAAGCGAAAGTACGAGACCAGTTTATTTAACTATAAATAAAAATTTCTTTAAGATGATCGCTTGTGTGGTCGTGTTTTTTTAGGACGAGTTGGGCGTCAACATTATAAATTATGAAAAAAGTTTGACTACTTCTTACGCTCTCGATTATATATAGTTACAATTTGATTTCATTCAAATTATGTAATGATCTAAATTCAAACTAAAATCTTGTAAACATTTTATTTCCTCTAAAAAAGCTGTCACTTTGTCCATAAATAATTTTAAATATTTTTAAATATACGTATAAGATAATTTCAGTTATTTATTAAAAATAACATGATTTTCCTAACGATAGTTGTTAAACATAATATTATCACTGCGTAAACTTACTGGTGGTAGAGCTTTGTGCAAGCTCGTCTGGGTAGGATATTCCCACTCATCAGATATTCTACCGCAAAACAGCAGTACTTGGTATTGTTGTGTTCCGGTTTGAAGGATGAGTGAGCCAGTGTAATTACAGGCACAAGGGACATAAAATCTTAGGTCCCAAGGTTGGTGGCGCATTGGCGGTGTAATTCGATGGTTAACATTTCTTACAATACCAATGTCTAAGAGCGTTTGGTGACCACTTACCTTCAGGTGGCCCATATGCTCGTCCACCTTCCTGTTCTATAAAAAAAAAACTAATAATTAGGTAAATAATAAGGTTTAGTTTAATAAGTAAGGTTCGTTTATGGCTTGATATGAAATATGATTTTTAATAAAATTTCATTATACTACCAACAATCCAACACTTTAGCTAAGAATTATTTGTGGGTTGTTGAACCCTGGGCAATTAATGTTTTACATTTTATTTCTATAAGGTATTAATAACTGTATTATTATCTCACAGCGAATTACTTAAAATATACAAAATAACTTCAAACCAAAAAATCGGCCCTAGCATTTACTACTTAATACGTAATACGTAAATTACTTTACTACGGTAAATACCTTGTATCTCTTTGAAATTAACACCAAATATTCACTTAACCCCCTACACTATTCATAATGTGCAGGTTGTGTAAACAGTAACCAAATACAGGACGACATAAGCTCCATAATACTATAATAAGTAACATGATACTCTACTGCTAGTGTTTCTTCCCCTATAATGTTACTAAAACTAAATAATATGCAAATCAAACAAGCGTCTGATAATTTATTTATTTATAAATCATAACTTACAAGTAGTTATATACATTTTATTGTAGCTTAAATTTTAATCCTTCTTTCTGAGTCTGGCACTCGAGATCTCTATGGCTTCAAGCCAATGCTTAATTTCTTCTGGACATTCGGGTTTGACTTCGGCTCCTGGTATATTTGTCAAAAGTGTTTCTGAATCAATATTAATTAGATTCTGTCTCGACAACACAATAGCCCTTACGAAGCCATCGCTCAATGTTATGAACTTCTGCTCTAAGAACAGAGTTTTATCTTCCCAATAAACTAGCTGTAAAAAAAAAGTTTTTTATAATACGAGCACTTATGTAATAATACCAAAACGCAGATAAATATATATTATTAACAATATGTTTATACTATGTTAATTTTACAACTTTAAGCCTTGTTAATGTTAAATATCGGAATCGGTATTTAGCGCACAATACAATGTTAGTTTGAGTTCGTAAAGATCAAATAAACAAAACACACCTCTTTATAACAATAGTTTATATTATATTCACGACATTAAACGTGAATAATGGATACGAATAATTTAACATAAACAAAATAATTAATAAATCAAATCACCTTTGTTTCCACTTTGTATGCGCTAAATATGGGTATCGTTCTTCTGTAACGAATGCTTGATGCACCTTGTAGTGCATGACCATCAACGGCTTTAATGTTCGCGTATATGCCCGTTCTGTCATAAAAATGAAATCTGGCGAAATCAAGTTCACGAACGTAACGAGCATTGTTCATGTGCCTCAAAAAAATATCTACATCTTGGGTCGTACAAAAACCTGTAATCATTAAATATAATTGTTAAGCATTTATTAAAGAAAAATGTCGAAACCATTAATTATCATTAGCTAATTATTATTTTTACTGTCATCATTATATCGTTAAACCTGATTTAGCACTATACACTATTATACTAAATTTAACAGAACATATATTATTTTACATTACATTGTACATATACATAATATACCTTTACGTTAAACATAATATACATGTTTAGTCACTATATTAATGACATGCAAATATTATAACTTACAAATTAATTAATAAATTACAAATTAAAATTATTTTAACTTAATATTAAGGCATTACATTACTTTTCATTTCATTATAAGGGTACAAGTCACCATTTGCCATTAAATTATATTAAATTATAAGCCAAGATATGTTATAATTTATAATTCTTCATTTAAATAATGCTTATAAAATTGATAAATAAATATTAAATTTTGATTGCAGATTTTACAGCGTAAAAACATTTGTCTTAAATCTTAAAACGAATATATAATAAGGCAGTTTTCTAGGGAAACTGGCTATTTTAATTAAATCAAATATTTTAGAGAGAACAACAACAAGTGAAATAATTAAGAGCGGTAATTGTTAACATCAGATAAACAACTTCTTTTATGAAGCTGTTTTACTACTGATGTGGTGAGATTCGAAGGAAATGTACCATTGGTGAAAAACAAATTTATTAAATCGCACAGTGCTGGCGAAATATCTTAATACTTTAGTATTAATAGAATCTACACCAACTGCTTTAGTATTTTAGAGTTTATTATAGATTTTATTTCTTTAATGGTACAAGGTTCCAAAAAATAGTATTACTAAGCTGTTTTCCTTTCAATGTCACTATTCGTTAACTATTTGTTGCATTTTAATAATAACCTAGCGTTATATATTTGATATTAAATTAAAAATAAATGATAATATCAAAAACAACATTTGAATCGATAAAAAAATACATTTCAAACACATGAAGTAAATAAATATGTATAAGTAAAATTAATAATATAATCAATTTACAAAAAAGTAGAAAAGTAATTTTATCAAATAAATTACTCACCGTAAATAGTTGATGTTTCATTTATTCCAGTTTTCTTTTGGAATAATCTTCCAATGGCTATCGTGAAAGCGACACGAAGAAAGTAATTAACGTCCCAGAAAATATATAATAATGCTACTATCGTCGCTATGATACAGTACATTTTGATAAAAGTTTATCAAATTAAATACAAACGATAAAAATGTACGCTCGGCTGCTAGTATTGATGCACACTGTGAGTGGGTACACAGCTGAGTACAAGTATTCGCTGACGTCACTGACCAACGGTATATAAACCGGTACGAAGTTCAAGTTCGTTCTTTTTCCTTTTAATGATTTTCACATTAGAATAAAACAAAATCTACAGATTACATATGTAGCTAATATTAGATATGTAACAATAAATGTGGATAAACGTTAAATTAATAAAGTATTCCTTTATTTTCGGTTTAATATCGAAAATAATATTTTGATCTGGCTTAAACCGCAGAAAAGGTCTAGTCAAATTTTTGTCTTTAAATTATTTTACCCGTCACACACCTTACTTTTCAGTAAATATTAACAGTTACTTGAATAACATGATATTTAGCCAAATAAAAAAAATCTCTATTGCAAACTATTAGAAAAATAATCAAGTTTTACTTTAACGTCTTAGTACTGTAACAAAATATGTACGAACTGTGTAAAAAATGTGTTAAAATTCAAGGAGGTTTAGCTATATAATAGGTAATATTATGTAACAACTACAGATTAACGAAAATAAAATAAAAACTGCTTAAACAAATACGTTATATTTCTAAAATAAATAAATAAGCTATTATGAACTCTTTAAGCGTTCCTTAAGTTCGCACTAGATATTTCCATGCTTTTCAACCAATCCCGTATGTAACGGGGACATTTTGGTGCCAGTTGTGAGCCTCGGAGATCTCTTAAAAGACTAACAGTCGTTTGCTTATCTTTGCCAATTGCATATTGACGGGACACTAACAAATATCGTAATTTGCTATCAAATAATGTTACAACTTCATGTTCGAAGAATAAAGATCTCTCGTCCCAGTACACAAGCTGCAAGAAAAGTTTTAAATATCTTAAGCTAATACAATACAAAATTGTATAATACTATGTCATGTTTTGATTGTAATTTAATCGAAATATGTTGATTAAATTATATTTTTAATTTGTTTGTAATTTTAACACAAATCCCCAAACACAAATTCCCAAAGAGTGAATTATCATAGGTAGGTACTCGTACTCGTGGATTTATTGCTTTTGTCATTTGTTCTGCGCTCATTATTACATATCTTCAGTGATCGATTTTTGATTTTAATAATTGATGATTTTGATATTATATCAATTTAAAGAAAACATTTCACCCGAGTGACTGAGAACAGTGGAAAATGAGAAGATTCGCCATTAGTTATCTATAAGTATTGATTTTAGTAAATCGGTTTTAAGTAGATAATAGATAATGCTTTAAATTTATTACTTCTAAAATAATTATTTAAATTTGGGCCCGGGTAATTTAAAGGATAGAAATCCATCACTACAGGTGGTAAACTAAATTGGTGAATTTATTACTTGTTCCTCTTAACAGTGCTATTTTATTTAAACAGCGTGGTAAAAAATGCCACTTCAATACAAACAATAACACTTAAACAATTAAAGTTAAAACAATACAATTATTTAACACAAAACTAATTACCACATAATCTTTTTGTTTTTGTTAAAATATAATTTTGTACTTTGAAGATACACTGTTGCTTATAAACTTAACGTCATCGGTACTCTATAGGTACTTTGTATGAGCAGCTAGTTAGAATTAAACGCTTCAACAAGACACTGTGTTTTACTGATCACATCCAAATTATTTGATTCATGATACTCGTAGACCATTACACCTCAGGCGTATATGATTACGGAATTCTTTGAAGCTAACGTAAATTATAATGTAATGGTAGAGCTTAGACTTAATTTACTCACCTTCGTGATAATTTTATATGGCACGAATAAGGGAACAGTATCGATAAATAAGGTAAGAGTGGACCCTTGTAAGGACTTTATTCCTAATTGCTTACTTTTTAAATAAATGCCAGTTCTATCATAAAAGTGATATCTTGCAAAGTCGATTTCACGGACAAGTCTCGCTAAGCGTATGCTTTTGAAGAGAACGTCACAGTCTTGAAATGTACATATTCCTAAAAAATATATAAGATAACTTTAATAATAATTTTGTATTTAAGAGGAAAGATACATTAATTATTATGCTTGTGTATTAAAGACTCGATTATAGTTTAAGGAAAGACGTAGTGGGAATGATTCATTTTTTTTGTCACGAACGTATACAATACGAATATAAGTAAATATTTTATTCTACTTTTTACATACCTAAGCTTATATTTGATCACGAAAACTAATATTACTTATGTTCACAAAATTCAATGCTAATTAAAATACTAACCTGTAATGGAATACCTAAATATTTAAATGCACCTCATAGATGCCAAACGGTTTATTAGAAATATCTTTGAAAATAATATTGGATAACAAAAAAAGACTATTTAAGTAAGTATTTAAAAAAAATATGCAAACAAATAATAAACGAGGTAGTTTCTTACCATAAATAACTGTAACGTCACTTAAAGAATATTTTCTTTGGTAGAGTCGTCCACTGATCACGGTAAAGCATGTTCTGATCACGTAACTCACATCACAAAACATACATATAACAATAATTGTAACTAAAAAATAAATACAAACCATTTTGAATTGGTCATGAGTGGCACACACAAACGCAATGAATATATACAACATCTAAATGCTGTAAGGAAATTAATTCATAATGAATTTTAATGAGTTTGAATATTGTGTAAAGAGTCATGTTTGATGAATTATGTTTTTTTTTAATTTATTTTAAATTTAAGTCGTATAGGACTAATATTATAAACGCGAAAATTTGTGAGGATAGATGGATGGTATACGAATGAAATTTGGGATAGGGATAGCTTATATCCTGACTTACCTCATAGATTAGCTGACAGCTGACCCCCTTCTATCGCTAATATGTACAAATATTATTTATCCCAAACTAATCACTCACTGGCTGCTTCAGCAATATAATGGCTAGCGTATATATAACGCAATATATCCCATCAATCAAAAATTAATGGAGTTTTGGATACCATGTAAAGGACCATGTGACCATGTGATCCTTGTTCAAAGTAAGTAAGGTAATAAATAAAGACTGCATTTAGACCTGCGCCCACACTAGTACACTAAAACATCTCATGTATAGGACGAGCTTTGAAGGACCGTGTAAGTGTCGGCATTATTGGATTTAAAGCATTGTAAAAAGTATTTTTTTTTTACTATCTATCGCGAATAATATTGTATTGAAAATGCTATAGAAAGAAAAAATAATCTATGTCATACGCGTGCTAATCACAGAATAGATCTTAATAAAGATATTTCATCAAGATAACTGAATTATACCTTCGATTGATATAAAACGTCTTTGCATAATATATTTTTACTAGTTCCCACGTGCTAGACAACGAATTGCAATTCCATATTCAAACCAAGCAAAAAAAAAGTAGTTTCAAGAAATATGCAACTTGCAAGCCAGTAATAATATTGACATAGGGTATAGTCGAGTCGTGTCCACGAGCCAGGAATTAATTAATTTTATAAATAATCTTTTGTTTATCCAAAGTATTAGAACAGTGTCACAGAGATGTCTGTCTTCATTTTGAGTATTGTCACGAATTTGTTATTGTCCCAGGACTCCCAGATAGGAGCTCCCGGCGAGGAGGGTCGGAAATTATGTTTTGTTTGCTAATTTATATTAATTTATCTTCCTTTACTCTGAAAAGTATCGTTTGCAATAGAGATATAAGTGCATACATATTCCTAACATTTTTCGAATTTATTACGGCTTAGTACATATTTTATGGAAAAAAACACCTTTTAGGTAAAACAATTACCTATTTTTGATAAGGTTTAAAATAAATTCAACTCACTTCACACGATATTTTATTTATTACGAATGTACCATATTATATACATTGGAAATACAATATGTAAAGATATATTTGGCATTAAAATATCACTTGTTCATTTAATTAATAATAATACATGTAAATATAAATAAATAATATTGACATTGAATATAATCTTATATAAAATTAGAAGAAAATGTATAAAATCACGATTGTTTTCTAAAGCATACATACAAAACGATTTAATGAAATTAAATACAATACGAAATTATTGTTAAATTACCAAAATAAAGCTACGAGTATAATGATTACTAATACTTCTAATAAATATAATAGCATATAATTTAATTAATCTGCCAAAATTGTAGTACCCAGGTACCTACTTAATTACAGACTATTCCAATGACAGACAGAGTAAATATGAATAAAGAACTTACGGTTTTATCTATAAAAGTTAGTCTTATAGGTACCCGTACCACACCCATAAGAACTTGAATTTATAGAACATCTTTAATCAACAAAAGGTGTTTTAAATGTCGGCTAAGTTCATATCGGGACTTTGTGAGTAAATTAAAATTGGTATAAATACGTAGATAAGTGAAATAGTTTTGTATTTTAAATAGAGATATATTAATCAAGAACTGTTTGTAGACCATAATATAAAAGAGCTTTCAGTAAATCCCGTGGAATATGTAAATCTAAAAATTTATTATCTCAACTCTTCAACCATTGGAATAGGTTATAGAGTAAATTGCAGAAGTACTAGGAGGATCGCATATTACAAAAATTATATTATTTAAAATGTAAGTAATGTGAAATTTTAATTATAATGTCTTAAACTAAATAATTAAATTTTTAAGTAATCGAATTACTTGCTAAAAAATGCGGCTCTATGTACGTATTGTTTTTTTTTAATTTAATATGTTATATTTTTATTATAATATAAACAACATGGTTAGAATAACCCGGTGCCATTTACTTATCATCATAAATGTGCCAAGCAGATTACGTAGCATATAATAACAATTGATTATTATGAAATTTAATAAATTAAGAAATACAATTATCAAAGAAATTAAGCTTAATGATGACTATTACACTGCCTGCAATCAGGTGTACAAGATGTAGGTGGGGCATGTGGATGCTGAAGCGGCAACAGTAGCGGAGCAGACAGTGTAGGAAGCGCAGGTAGAGGTACCAACCATTCCGAGCCACAAACTCGGCCCATCACTAGCGTAGGTAGTAACGGCGCTCTAGGCCCGACGGGACGAAAAGCAGACCATCTAGTTTCTACCTCTTCTGAACTAGATACTGACTCAAATCTAAGACTCGAGCTTGAACCAGCAGAAGATTTGTCCCGATGGGCCTGTTAAATAATATTCAATCAGAGTCATAATCGCCATAGTTATTCCTAGCTGTAACTACGCATAGTTATCGAATCATTCAATATTATTTATTTAGTTTCATGTTTCTTCAAAACAAAAAGAATATTATTTCAAAATATGTAAAATATTAATAATATAACGTATGAAATTGGCAAAATAATTACTTTGATTGTATTTTGTAAAATTAAATTCTTTACATGTATGGCGTTGCAGTGCTCAACAGCGCGAAGCAAGTCGTGATTACATCGTCGCAGCACCAGCTCCAACACAGATCGCTTCTTCCCGGGAAACAGCTTACGTAACATCTCCAACCCCGCAGAACTCACGCTGCTTGTACTTTCGTCATTCGAATCGATGCTGTATTATAAACATTTCGTATACAATGACATATTATTTTAATATTTATAATGATGCTTTTGTGATTTTTGAGGTAAAATAGCATTTTGAATTTTTAGTATTTCTTTACATTTTCTATACTTAGTGCCAATGTCTGTGGGCTAAGCCTGTAACCACGCTCAATAGAACTAGGCCGATAGTGTAACTGTTTTTAAACAAGTGACTATACTGAAGCACTCGTTTTATGAATATGAATAGTTATTGCGCAAAGAGTAGATCGAAAAGAGCTAATAAGTGAGTGATTACACATGCAAGAAATTAATAACTGCAGGAATTGACTAAAAATAGTGAAGAATGGAAAGAAAAAAAATAACTGCACCGATTCCACAAACGAAATATGATGATACCATTACATTTTTTAAGAAAGTAACAAGTTATATATAAAATTTTATTATGTAAGCATTTGCTTATTAAAAAATGTTAATATTATACCATGATCGCGTCGCTATATTCGCGTTTCCAACAGAATCGGGGGTCACACTGCAGCAGTCCGGCAGAGAATCACTCGTCTCGCTATCGATGTGTATGGGCTAAAATAAAATAAAAAATTAATTAAATTTATTTTCAATTATAAATAAAAATATTTTTAAATGGTGTAGTTGAAAACATTATTCGAGATTTTTTTAAAATTAACTGACGGTAAATGTTTCCTAACTGAGATAAGGCCTCTCGTGTAAGGAGCTTGGTTTGGTAAAACACTAAAATTTAAAGGAATAAGCAAGAACAACATAGAGATACTTTCACACATTACTTTAATATTAACTGTCAATTTAACATTTTAAATCAGTGTAACTTAATAAATGATTTTTATTTTATTTAAAAGCATTTTTTTTTTGCCTAAAATTAAGTTTCAAATATTGCAAACAATTTACTTGCTGTTGTTAAAAACTAAAATAAATTATAAAGATAATGTCAAAAACAATGAAAGTCGTCAAACTTAAAATTGTTGAAAAAATAAAGAAACATAAAATTAAAAAAAACGCTAAAATTATATGATATCACGATATCCTCTTAAATTCAATTTTAATTTTTGAAGCATTACATTTTCTTATGTTAACTAATCATGACATGATATGTATCTACTGGCAGTAGGTAGATAAAGTACTGTTGTCGTCACATTTTAATGGTATTTTGTCATAAATAAGTCAATAGTTCATAGTAAAATTACATATGAACTACATCATGGTTTTAAATCATCATTATAATTAATCATGTAAAACAAAGTATTTAACATTAACTTTTATAAATATTCTTCGAGTTTCTTTTTTACCTACCTGTTTTCTAAACTCGCTCGTCACTTGCTTAAATGCTTGAGATCATTTTCTTAAAAAAATACACAGTTGCTATTTACATGACCTACAATAGTTGTTTTTTTTATACTTACAGTTTGATCATCGACAGCAGAATCTGGTTCAGGACCTGGACTAGGACAGGGACCCGTAACTCGCATACCATATATACGACCGGGTGGTAAAGCCTCCATTGCTGTTCCACTCTCAACCGAAGCTAAGTGCAAAGCTATTTTATCTTCAGCGGCTTGCTGTCTTTTTAAAGCAACCTACGAATAATTAATTTGTCTTTTATTTATCATATTATATATACCTATATACCAAAAAATAGTAGTTTTGTCGTACTATAAAAATAGTCTTCGATTTGTATATTTCGTCGTGACATTGAGCGATTGGTAAACTGATATATAAATTAATTTAGTGGAAAATCAATGTCAAACAGACATTGTTTGTGTTTGATGAGCGGTCACCCAAGGGATCAAGACGGGCACCATTACACCCGGGGCGAACGCGGGCTCATTGGAAATAAAAACAAAACTCGATCCCTACAAATCAAATAAATACTGATGGAGAATACAAATTGTTTAAAAATAAGACTCATCGTAATACAAATAATTGCAGCATTTTTACTTTATATTCACACTAAAAAAATTGAATAGAATATAAAAGTATAAATATAAGAAAATATAGGCAATGGCTTAAAATAAGTTATATTTTAAAATATTGTCACTTATCACTTTAGCAAAGAAAATTCTTACGAGATTTGCAAAACCGACTAAATTAAGAGTTGATATTGAATCCAATAGAGATAAAAATTTAAATAAATTTTAATACGCTCAGAAAATCGGGATAAAAGTGGTAGGACATCGACAGCGATGCATTACTGTTCAAACCGATCGATGTTTCATCCGGCATCCACAGTAAACATGTGCCACTTGTTTAAATAAACCCAGCAGCGCATTAGCTGGTCTCGATTTCACTACATTAAAACACATTAACGCCTTAACATTGCATGTTATTTCTGAATTAGGTAACTGATATGTTTTGACTCTTTTTGGATCGCTTTAAAATTATATGAACCACATATATCTGGGACCCCACATGTTGTGATATTATTAATTTTTAATTAGAATATACATTACATTTATTTGAATAGTTATTTTTGTGTAATCCATGCATGTTGCTTATATTTAAAACAGTAAGAAAAGAAAGTATTGTAACAGATTGTATATGTATTCCACCACGATGCTCCAATGCGGATTGGTGTATACACATGTGGCAGATTTTCAGTTAAATTAGACACATACAGGTTGCCTTACAATGTTTTTCACCCAGTACGAAATGTACTATAAAAACGAATTATTTCTCATGTTTTCAATAGTTTTTTTTCAATAGATAATATAAATCTGTTAAAAATAATCTAATGCAGTTAAACTAACACAAATATTTTTTGTGCACTGCAACAACAGTCAACATTCATCATCCGCTAGCCATATAGCTCATTTATTTGGGAACGACGGAGTGCGTTTTATGACACTACAAAAAAAAATGCCGATTTACTTTAAAGTAAAGTAGAAAACAAAACACAAATTATCTGTATATAATTAATAAGTAATATTGAATTTATATAAAGAAATAAATTATAAAACATTTTAATCAATAACAATTGATAATATCAATCAATCTTCGAAGTCGTCAACGTCAATCTTATTTTCAACTTCAGCGCCGGTCCAGAGATAAAGCGAAAGAAGTAGTCGTTCTAGGTGCCAGTAGGGGACAACGAAAATGATAATATGAAAGATGGAACATGAAAGGCTATGTCAATGGGTGTAACATTGTGAGGAAACAAGAAACGCGGAAAAATATAATCGATTTATATTGAGGGCTATGGCCTAAGCTAGAAGATGCCCTTCTATTTATATGGTTATGTACAAATTCGTTTTTAGTAACTTATAAATAATAAAATTTTAAGCTACAAAATACAGACTCTAGATTTAAACTAATGAAAAAGAGTATAAAAAATAAGTATATAACTAAATAACTATATAACTTAATAAATATTGTTATAACAACACAATATAACATTAAAAATAATAAACT
Source organism: Nymphalis urticae (assembly GCA_905147175.2). NCBI lineage: Eukaryota > Metazoa > Arthropoda > Insecta > Lepidoptera > Nymphalidae > Nymphalis > Nymphalis urticae. Next base: position 6,411,965 of record LR989987.1, on the reverse strand, counting down.
ATACCTATAAGTACACCTAAAATTATATAAAAATTAAGTCCTTATTATGATAATCATTGTTATACATACAATGTTCATTAGTATTATTTATATTTATATTATTATTATATATTTATTATTATATTACGTTAATGACGTAATTTGAACATAAAAGGACCCGGCAAATAATATTTGTAAAGAATAAAACAAAGTTATAATACCAAATTTAAAAAATGAAAATATCCGCAAGTTCATGCTTTTCCGAAATGCATAAATAAACATACTACATATATATTTTTACAATGTCTAAAATATCTTTTAAAACTGCAGTTTAAAATTAATTTGCATTTCTCATTACGAATCCTCTTAATTGGTAAGACATGAGATATTTTGTCGTCTCAGAATCAACCTTAAGTTCGATTCGAAAATTGTTAATTAACGTTATACATTCCTTGGATTGGATCACAGAACTCTATATAATTAAGAGTGATTTCTTCTAATAGATTTTGATAAAATCGGCTGTGACAGACAAACAGACACAAAAGTAATCTTTTTGTTTTTTCTTTTTGTTTCGTTTTTTCTTGGAAAATATGAATCCCTCAAAAGTTATCTATAATCTTTCATCAAATATTATCAGATTTTATCGATATCCATACAAATAATACATTAAGCATCAATAATAAGCCAGTCTTAGTTGCTTTAAATCGGCAAAGAGATATCGCTTGAATCGATTCATTTTATAACTCATTTGAACATACTAAGTTTACAATATCTCTTATATTAATAAGAGATATACTACACTACTCCTTTACTTTAATACAAAAAAGGTCATTCAAAATAAAAAAATATAAATTTTCTTATCTATAAGTAGTGGAAACTATCGTACCTATATCATATTCCAATCGGAGGAAGAGTAAATTAAAAATAAATAGGCTATAGGTCCGTTTTTAACATTTAAGTTTTAAAAAAATATAGCAATTTAACTATTTAATACATTTATATAATCAGCTGACAATAAAGTAATCTACATAGGAACAAGGATATGGCGCCGACGAATCACAAATACAAGTTACAATTTATCCTTATTTTTAATATAAGTTAAAGGTAAAGTTACCAAATATCATAATTCAATATATCAAACGTAACGAGTTTTTTTAAACACAATTTCCGAAATTATCTACTGCTAAAATTATTATTAAAGCAACAAAAATCATTTTACGGAAAAAAATAAAAATTTACTTTTATATCATTCTCTTTTATAAGTAAAAATAGGTACCTACTATAAAAAAATAAGATGTGTTTCTACAAATGTTCCCATACAAAGTTATAGTTTCTTAGTGTGGTTAAAGGTCGGGCATTATTTATTACGTATTAATAACTATTAAAATACCTATAAAACATTATAAAATCTGACTTCATAAAAAATAAAAGCTATCAAATCAACATAATTATAATACAGATACTATATTTTTAGACCTATCAAATGAAACGAACTATAAATTTACCTTTATTTCTGGGTTAGTTCCTAAACCTTATCAAAATATATACTATATATAAATATTATATAGCGTAGTCATTTTAAGCACATTTCGTTGGATATTTATTTATTTTTAAGAAATTTCATTTTAAAGAAAGCTCTTTTATAAATAAACTTGGATCACGAATCACGAATTTTAGCTCTATATACCTAATTATATTATAGATGTGACTTATCGTATTGTTTAAAATATTAAATTATATATGTACGTAGGTATTGAATAAAATGTATAGTTCAAAAAGGATATGTAAAAATGGAAACTATATTTTAGATAAGTACCTATGTCACATTCAATTAAAGGCATAGTTGGTAGGTACAACTAAAAATTTAAAAATTCTATAGGAATGACATCTCAGAAGCACAGAATATTTTGGTAAATAGGTAAGTCAACCAAATAGGTAACATACAAATAATCCTTTTATCTAGCAATTTAAATAAATAGGAAATAAGATAATACAATTTTTTAAAACTAAACTCACCTGAGCAGCCATGATTCTTTGTCTCTCCTTTATCAATCCGCACTTGGGGCACTGACAATCTCGATAGGCACATGCCTTTTTGTGGCCACGTAGACTAGATATAAGGCCATGATTTCGACACCGAGCACATTTCGGTACACGGGCCCGACCGTTATTCATTTTTAGACTGCACTCTTATTTTTACGTGAATTAGGAAATTATATGTTTAAGCAAAAACAGAACTTTTGAAAGAATACATCAATTTGCAAATATGAACAACTTAATAAAAACACACTGTATAATTATATATTTTTTTAAGTAAAAATAATATCTTTCAGAAAAATAATAACATAAAATAAATTTATTAATATATTTCGTTAGTAAAAAGAAGTAACCAACATTGTATCCAGTCCAGCATATGTCACAGATTTTAAAAATTACCAAGATCGACCGCCCACACAACACTCCTCCCTGAAACTATCGATAAGCTTTGATTGTTTACTCGAAAACGTTAAGATGGAAGGCGTCGCTACAAATTACTCGTATCTTTAGCCGGCATATAATCCTCAACTCCATACTATAGATAAAAGAGTCAAATTCCTGAAGCCGATGCAGCATCCCGTTCCTTCTTATCCGCCCCCGCACAAATTTTAGCCAATCAGATTCTCCTAACAACCCTATTGGTTACAATAGATTGTTGGCACAACAACGGAAACTACAGTGTAGCTTTTGGCTTGTATTTCACGTATAAAAGCAACACAGTGCTATATGATAATATAATTATACTTACGTAGGTATATCAATCTTTTCTATAAAGAATGTTGGTAAATAAAGAAATATCAGCAAAATTTCACATATAATTTAGTTACAAAAAATGATAGATAGATGATAGGTACACAAAGATATGTTTATAGCTTTATGCTACCTCTACATCTATGTAACTATATAGAGATATTTGTTTGTTATAATGATCGAAAGTTAATCGAGTAATACTGAATTGGCAATGGACACTTAGGGGAAGGCCGGGCAAAGTGAATACCTTAACATTTGGCGGGCTATGGGAAGGCAACAAATACAGATAGATAAAAAAACATTATTGAGTTTAAAACAGTATTTATTGAACTTATTATTATAATCAACAAAAACACGTAACATCAGTACTTTACTTAAAATTATTAATCACATTAAAATTGGTACTGCTATCCGCTTTGCCCAAATCACCGGGTAAAAGGGAAAGGCTCATAGGGCAAAGTGATCACACGGTAAATTAAGGATCAATTACCGAATAACATAAAAAAAATCTTAAGAACTAAAGGAGAGAATAATGAAAAACTCAACTAATCAGTCATAAGTGCAGTTGTCACACAGAAATATGCCATTTCTCTCATAAGCCGTGCATTTCTCGTGACTTGCATTGCTTGAAGGAATTGCATTGGATCCAGTCATCAACCGGTTATTCGTTAATTTCTATATAATCTTCTCCACAAAAACAGCAGGTACACTTTTCATCATTTTCTTTGTCCTTAGTACCTTTAACTTTAATAATTTCGGTCTTTTTAACATTTTTGTTCGTTTTAGCAATTTTGGTTGTTTTGGTTCTTTTGTTCGTTTTGGTAGTGTCAACATTTCTTTAATCTTTGTCAATATTTTTTAATAATTTGGTGTTTTTAAGAAATTTAGCTTTTTGTTCCTTCTTAACAGCAGTGCTTTGAATGCTAAATCACCAGCTTTTCCAATTTTATCCTAATTTTGTGAATATGTTACATCATTTCTTTTTGCATAAATTCTTTAAAATATTTAACTAGCAAGATTTCATTACATAGAGACAGACAAAAAAGACAGGAAAAACTCAATAAAAGCTTGTAAAATACGAACCGGGCCAAATGAACACCCGGTGGGCAAACTGAATTCGGTGTCCACTGTTCCCGTGTTCCGTTTGCCCAGCGGATACTTGTTAAACTTTGAATTAAACCCAACCTAAAATCAAATATAGAAACAAATTCTCAATATAATTATTAGCAATATTTCAGCAAGAAAACATGCATTTTGAAGATAGAATCAAGCCAATACAGTAGTACTATTTAAACATGAGTAATTACAGAATAACGTACCTTGAAAAGTCGTAAGCAATGTTCACTTTTTAATTTTTATTATTTTTTTCGCAAAGGACTCATGACTCGAGCTAGCCCTATTTGTTTACAACTGAAGGGTGCGGGGAGCACATCCTGATGCGACGGGAGCGCAGTTGGGAGCTTTGTTTTAAAATAATGGAGGGTATCCGCTTTGCCTGGGCTGTTCACTATGCCCGGCCTTCCCTACCTATTGGACATCGAGGGACTCTCAATTAAAATATACTTAAATAAAGCAATTTATTATAGAGCATACTCTCAGATATCAGCAGATATAGATATATTTTATTTATTACCTATTACATGCAGTCATGCACCACCGACATCATATCCTATCAGGTACTCCTTACGCCGTTGGTTGCCTAGAAGAGATCGCTATGTAGCGATAAGGTCGCCAAAGTTGTATGCTTATTATTCACACAAATTATGTAAAGGTAGACATAATGCCAAAGATATCTTCCAGTCAAACCTAAGTGAAACAGAGCTTAGGTAAATAGTACAAAGAATACATAGTAAAACAAAAATATAAATAGTATTTATACTATACTACAAGAAGAGACAAATACACACCCAATATAAAAACTTAAATATACGTGAAGGTCACATAAGTGAACGAGCAGGAGAAAAGAAAAGAAAAAACAACAACGTATGGACTCTGACAACACAAAGGGAAACTAAATGAAAAAAGAAATTACGTATGTACGTAAATACGTTTGTGTAGGTAGGTACGTTGGACGGGAAAAAGACTTAACATTACTTTTAAATAACATTTCAGTGGTCGCTTTTTAATATCAATAGGAAGTTCTAAGGCCTAACAACTACAGCGTGGATAGCTTAGGAAATTAGTTGACAACTTGTTTTCAGCAGAACAAAGTTTGCAGTTATGCAAGTCACTGCAGGACGTTAAATTTACTTCTTATGTATTCAGAAGGTCCTGTATCATATAAAATTGAATCAGAGGGTACATATTTAAGATACACTATTCCACTTAGCTGCATTATATCCACTTTCATTTTACTTTTAAGATTCAATGACAATTTTTCCGACATTTAATTCGCCATCGGTAATTCATAATAATAGATTATATTATTATCATTCAAGATCTCGACCAATGATATCGTGTCAATTTCATGCCAAAGATATTTTTTTTTAGTCCTTCTGTGGCTATAATAGGTTATACGTATAGATATATAATATGTGTACACTCCTAGTGTCGCTTTGTTATGTATCGCACTTACGAAATATGGTAGTACCCTATATCGGGTATTACAGATACCCAAATAAAATAATTGTATGAAAATGCACTAAAAGCTGCTGATGGGCAAAAATATCTTCACTTTAATATGACAGAACCAGCATACTTGAGCAACCTACTCTAAAAATAAAGTTGATAATATTGTAAATATTATGTATAAAATATATAATATAAATAAATATTATGTTATATTATATAAATTATTGAATTAAATAGTCTTATTGAATTATCTTATTCTTTAATTCTTATTATAAGTACGATAGAAACATCTGTAATCCTTTTTTCGTACGTAAAATATTTTATTTTAATAAATGTCCAAAACAGAAGTCAAGTAGGTACTACTCAGTGGCGCAGCATATGCAGTGGGCGTAGCTAGGTGGACAAGGGCCCCGGTGCATAAGAAAAGAATCGGGCCCTCATGCCCTCTTTCCACGTAGCTTGAACTTATATTGACCTTCAAAATTATAGATAGGAACAAGAATAGGAAACAGTGAGTTCAACTTATCCCTAGTAGGCTTAATCCACACGTCGTCACTATGCGGGGTAGAACCCCTTTCTGAAAAAAAAAACCTTTTATTCTTTTATGCTCCTCTCTTTTCAAAGCTGAGGTTAGAAGCAGTGCACCAGGGCTCCGGAGCTCAGGGGCCCCCTGACCTGCACCATCTGGCCCTACGATAGCTACGCCACTGAGCATATGTGCTAGTAGCACCCGGTGCGGGTCCCAAATTTACCGCTACCTCTTCAATAAATTTGGACATTGTAAAAAGAATTCTCTTATTTAATAACACTGACAAATTAAAACTATATTTGTTGACAGAAGAACAACATATGTATAAAAAAATAAAACAAATAAAAAATAATATTGAATATATGATAAACATTTTTCTACCGCCACTTGTGAAATGTCGCCCCCGCCAAAGTGTCGCCCCCCTTGCTTCGTTACTGCAAGTACTATTTGGTTATTTGTACGTATATGTGACAGAATTTCATCCGATCCATGCACATTTCGTAACGATGCTTATCACTGACGAACACGAGATAAATATAATGAGAATGTAATAGAAAAATAAATGGTTCTTGTCTGAATTTCTACTTAATTTTGTATTTGGCTAAAATCCGTACATTATATCCATTGGTCCATACTTTTTATTTTTATACCTTTTTTATAATCTGATTTACATCAACATTTCACAAGGCAAAGATCAGACATATCTGAACAGGATATGATTCATATTCGACAATATACCTAAGAGTCATAGTCATCAAATTAAATTAGGATCAGGTACAGCCCTAAGGTCAACAATCAAAAGACATTTTATCTTTCCTTTGTCCTTGTTAATATTATGATTAAGAAAATAACTCTTTCTGTCTGTTACCTTTTCACAACTAAGATAAGCGAAAAGGGAATTGCAAGATCTACTAAATGGTTTAGTATTCTAACTAGACTAAACTCTTTCCTTGATCTAGAGGATAACTTAAAAGCCTGCAAGTCCTGAAGCTCTAAGTTCAAATCCAGAGTAAGTGCAATAAAAGTTATTGGATTTCTTTCTCAGAAAAATCTCTAATTACTGAGTTCGGAAATTGTCAGAGTTAATCAGTATCCACGGAAAATGGCAACTCTGAGCGAAATTTGTCTGGCTAAAATAATGTCGTATTCTAAAACATATTTCTTGCCTTCATCCATTCAAAAATCAACAAAATAAAGTAAGTAAATAAAAATATGGACAGTCAATATATTATTTTTATTGTCTTGTGATTACACTACATGACATGTAACCATAACAATTTAATATATGTTGAATGACAATGTTACATACATTCAACAAAATATTTTCTATATTATCAGAAACAAATAATTTTAAAAAAGAAACTATATCATCACTATTTTTTATCTGTGTATAAATTATAATTTAATCAATACTTTTATTTAAAAAATGCAATAGTTTTATTTAAAAAAGTATGAAATAATATTATTATTTTAATTTATTTGTTCTTCTTTTTTTCATGTTGTTTTGCTGCCTTTTTTTTCATAATCTGTATTCTTTTATCAGCTGATATTATATTGATATTAGGAGTGACAACTTTTGAAGGTGAAGATGATGAAGAACTACTAGAAGATATTTTCACCGGAGTTGTAGATCCAGATACTCGAGTAGGGGATTTAGACGGTGATGATATAGTGTTAGTAAATCCACTGGCAAATCCTTGAGATGTGAGACATGAAGCACACTGCCACCCAGACGCCATATCATTGTCACTTATCACAGGTTTATGGCAATCCTGAAAAAACAAGTATTAACAGATAAAAAAGTATTTTTTTACACAAATTAAGATTTTAGATAATATATTTGTTAGTATTTTTATCTCCAAATAACCTGTACGGTTTTGTGCAAGCCTGTCTGGCATACATATGTATCACCCACTCACGAGTTATTCTAAAGTGAGTGAGTAAGAGAGTTCAATGAAACAACGGACACAAGGGACATAACATCTTCGTTCTAAAGGTCTGTGGCACATTTGCGATATAGGGAATGGTTAAAATTTCGTACATCGCCATTGCCTATGGGCAGTGATGACCACTTAACATCAGATGGCCCATTTGGCCTGCCCTAAGTTTTCTAACCTGAAGTCCATTAGCGGTAGGCAATACATAGTATACTTAAACTTTTACTCTTTTCATTACATGTCTACTTGCACTTAAAATTATAATTAGTATTATTTTGTATTTGGAATTATTTTAGAGATTTGTTATTTTCAACATTATTTACCTGGTGATATAATGCATGGCAAGCATCACACTCTACCAAACGATTGCCTGCTTGCACTGCAATTTGTCGGCAAACAACACAAGTCAAATCTTCTTGTAAGAAATCAAAAGCAAGTTCTCCATCCATAACCGAGCCATCGTCATTTTCTCTTTCTGGAATTTGTATTTGCTGTGGACTTTGTTGCGGTATAGCAACTGTCTTTGTTATACCTAAAGTTTTGTCGTTCTTATGCTTGGATCGTGACGGTGATTCAAGTTTTTCTTCAATAAGATATTTTTTAGGTAAAACTTGTCCAAGAGTCTTCGAATTGCCATAGGTCTGTCGAATCATATCATCAAGTGTTAAGCGTAATTGTTCTGTCGAATCGGATGCACTTGAATGAAGATATTTTAAGCATAGCTTAATAGATGGGTCAAAATCAATTGAAGACATTTTTATTAGGTTCTGACTGTCACAAGTCGTTAGTTTCCTTTCCTGTGCTTTCTGTGGTTTTTAAATTTTACTAACCTGTATCTCTAAATGTAATTTCCGATTAATACAGTTTCATTACGAGTCAATAATATGAATAAATCAATACATTCGAAAACAATAATAAATATAATTATAACATACAAAAAGAATATAACCACTACGTTTTAATAATATATTGCGACAATTTCCTAACTTTCTTTGGCAACAGGCAAAGGCAAAATCCAATAACATTGACAATTTGACAGGGCACAGGGCTAGGCAGGGGGCGTAATTATAGCGACGGGTTACCAGATAACAAAATTTCCTTAGTTTTAAGGTGTAATAATGCTTATTATCGATTTTTGCCTGAGGGATAGAAATCAATAAAAGCTTCCATGCTTTCAAAAAACACTGATTATAAGTATCAAAAATTAATTAATATAACTCATCATCATCCTTATTATTGAATACCTTCTATAAACCATATATTTTACTAAATTGTTAAATATAGCTTTAAAATGTAGCTCATTTAAAACATATGGTCTTGTGTTACATATTACGTCAAGGGAATGCTATCAAAAAATTCACAAGTCTATTTCAAGTTATTTTAGATCCGAAGAACACGAAATATAAAATACTTTTAGGCCAGAATTGAAATATCAATTAACAAGAAGTAATTAATCACAAAATTACGGATTTAACAACTTTTTATCAAGACATGACCGGAACAATTCAAATTCGCTAGGCATTCGTTAGGCATATAGAAATCGTTTACAGGTCACATTGATATCTCAAGCTGCGTATACGGCAAACCCTCGAACATTGGCTCAAATGGCAAAGGATGTGCGCGCGCGCGCGCAGTTAAGACGGTTTTCGATTTTGTGAATTGGCTAGCGCGGCAATACGTCAATGGACAACGAAAAGTACCGTCAACTAATACAATTTTATGACTTTGGTCTGACTATCCGCTACGAGCTGTTTAGCTGGATCGCTTGCCGCGCGCGGCAGCCGCGGTCTACTAAATTCACGGTAACAGCCTGTAAATATCCCACTGCTGGGCTAAGGCCTCTTCTCCCTTTTTGAGGAGAAGGTTTTGGAGCTTATTCCACCACGCTGCTCCAATGCGGATTGGTGGAATTTTATTGGTGGCTTTACACTGACAGATAGCAACTACCATCAGCGCGTAAAGAATGGCAAAAATAAAAAAAAGAAGATATCAGATTATAGATAGACAGATACGACGAGTATGCTGCCAACGCTATTTCCCGTTTTACAAAAACGCGCCACATTTTTAAGGCGTAATGTGGGAAATAGTTAAGAAACTGTCAAATGTTGAAGAATGTTATTGTTCTTGACATTTAAAATTATGTTTTGAATACTTTGACATATTATCATTTTTCAAATACAAGTACCTAATCAACGTCTGGGTCAATGTAAAAAGTCTAATAAATAAGAATTTTTTTTTTTAAATAATTCAGACGATGATCATGTTAAGAACATATATTTTACTTTATATTTTATTTGCTAATACGGCGATAAGCAAATGTAATGTGCAGATAGGTCCAGAACCATGGGACTATGTGAATAATATCAAATCAATTGCGATTGGAGAGGATATACCACCTGATCTTAAAGACAAGCCACAAAGAAAAGTACAAGCTAGCAATAACATAGCAACAGGTGAATGGTTTTATAAAAGGATATTAACTATTGTTTTAAAAGGAGGCCAAATAAAGGTATGTTAATGTCTTATAATGCATATTAGTTTCAACAATAAAACCAATCAACTAACAACAAATCTTTGCTGAAATTCTAAAGTATTAAACAAACCATATAGAATCATTTTTAAACACATTTATGTTTACAGAAAAATGATGATGGTACTATTGATATATTACTGCAGATGAAGTACAATGAAGAACGTTGGAATATTCTTGATGGCTATATCAAGCCTAATACCGTTTATTCTGAAGATATGTATAGACGTTCCATGGGATATATAGAGGAAGCTATAATTAAACCAAGTATCAGTGAGAAGATTGTCTTTGCTTGGAGTGAATACTTTCAATACTATTTAACAGAATATAAGGTAATGGGTCTTACCTATATGATGAGTAATATTAATAATAATAGCTTTTATTTAATATATATAAAGTCAAAAGTTAATTGAAAACTATTTTTTTAGATACACATTATGTGGGCTACGAGTATTGTAGCAGGAGTCATGACAATATTTTGGTTATGGAACCATATGTCACATAAACATTTAATAATATTAATGATTATTGGTCTTTATTTATACGAAGTAATGATATCTTATAAGGTAAGTCAATCAAATTAACTAATTGAGGATAGGAAAAAGATGTATTATTCAAGAGAATGTTTTATTATTGATTTTAGGAGGCTGAAAAACAAGAACTAGATAGATTTATAACAGCTGTCAACATGTGTAAGTGGTACATTTGGACAACGGACTGTCATGTAACACCGCCAGATCCTCTTACATTCATGAAACACATGAATCCACTGAAAATCGGCATCCGCATGTTTACCACACTGGTATCAGAACCCATGATAACAATTTGTGAAACTATGAAAATTATAATTCATGGTGTTACTGGTAAGATTAAATTTTAATTTGTGTATTAAAATCATTAAAATTACAGTATTATTTAATATTTTTGATCAGTAATTTAAAGTCTCGTTTTCTTTTGCAGATGGATTATGGTTTCCATTGAATAAAATTATGTATGGAATTTTAGTTGTAACTTTCATGATTCTTGTGTTATTTTTGCTGATAATGATAATTTTCAATTATATTCTAAACATTCCATTCAATTTAAGCTTTTTGGGTATTGTCAGTATTGGATTAAAACAACGTAATAGAAGAATGCAAAATGCTATTGTCAATGAGCCTATTAGTACACCAAGATGTGATAATGGTGATAGAATTAGTGGCGAAAATTTGTCGAAGCTTTTAGAAGTGTACACACGTGCATTGAATACTGTTAACTCTTCACAAATACAACAAAAAAATACACCACAAAACACAAATCTATCTCTGAAATATAATTCAAAATTGACAAGATCAGCGAGCACAGGCCGATTGCCCAATTATGAATGTGAACATTTCATTAATAACAATACTTTACAAAGATATAAACAAAATGGAGGTGGAGATGGTCACTGATATTATAGTAGTTTTTATCTTAATAATTACAACTAGTCTACTACCTACTCAGCATTCCAGAATTTGGGACATAATAAAATAAAATCTTAACTATATGCTGCATGTCAGGTATCAGGTGGCAAAAAATAATAAAGAAAAATAATTTGATTTGAAGACAAGTGTGTTAACACTAATACACATAAATAAGTAGTTAAATGTTCTTAGCTTGGGATTGTATAAAATAAAACTTATTTAATTTTAAATGTAAATTTAATTCGAAGTCCAATCAAGTTAGTTAAGTATTGTAACAAATGTTTTTTAATAACCATGTATTCTTCTAATACTATTTGTAAATAAATAAACATTTTAAGTGGTAATTTTTATTTTATTTTTGTGATGCTTAGTGAATAGTGGTGTAAGAAAATTAAAATATATTATTTAATAGAAATATTTCGTTCAGACAAAAAGAAGCATAATTATTTTATTTAAAAAATGATACAACAGTATCTAAGTAAGAAGCAAATTCTAATCTCGATTTAATTTCTTACATTCTAAACGCTATTGGTCAAACAACATTCGCAACCCCATAATTGATTACATAACAAAACATTACAAATATGTACAACTATCACTTGTAGGATGATTTAATAAGGTTCATTACCTTTTGCACAAATCCAGCTAAGCTTTAACCATAATATTCGTGTGGCGCTACTATACTCGACTAGTCTACAACTATAGAATCTATATGGTCTAATCAATTATTAACCATTTTAAATGTCAACACTAATTTATAGTATAATTACATAAATTAATAATTTAGGCATAGCATTTGAAGGTCTTAATAGTTAAAGAGAAATTACTAGATAAAGGTTTTTCGCTTATTTTAAAGCACTTTGTAATTAATTGTGTCTAGATTAATTAAATGAATGCTTATTTTACTGCAATTAGGATATACATCCTTACATCCTTTGTTATCTGTAATTATTTATCTATTACGTTAATCAGCTGTTAGTCAGGAATATTTATTATACTTCATATTTTTTAATAGAATATTATATTTAAGTAGTAAAATGAGCAGATTAATTTAAAGATCATAAGTTAAAATGTGTCTGAATGATTTATGAAACGTTATATTAATTTATCATTTATGTATCTACTTTAATATTATTGCCATTAATATTTGGGCACCTTTAGATGTTAACAATTTGGTGTTATATCCTTTAATATCTATTTCTGAATTTCTGAAAATCTTGATTTGTAATATTATAGAATTGTTGAATAGTAAAGCTCCTAAATTATTTCTACCCTTTAAACTTGTACAATAAATTCATGTTACAACTGCATTGTTAAACGCGCGTCTTAGTGTAGATCAACTAAGCCGTTAAATATTATTTGGAATATATTTGAATCTATCTATGAAATATCTAGTAAGGCTAATTTACTTCGACCTTTTGGATTTTATTTTAGCAAGAAAGCTGAACTTGTAATGTTTTTACAAATAAGAAAGTGAATACTTGAAGAAAAGAGAATGTTGCTGTTAGAGTTTTTGCAAAATATTTTTAAGCTAGTAATAATATTATGTTGCGACATAAGGTGATCTATAGTCGTTTAAGCAGAAGTTAACTTTGCCAAGTTGAAGAATTGAATTTAAAAAAGAGAAAGAAGTAGTTAGGAAATAGCTCAGTCATGTAAATAAGATGTTTCCCATTGGGTAATTCTCATTTTTTATATGCGTATGGTACATATTATTTTCTTATTAAGTATTATGAGATAATATTGTATTTTTATACAAAACATAAACTGATTAATAATAGGTAACCAAAGACACCACATGTATGTTAGGAATGGATATGATTATTATTTAATTATAACATGACTGAGCTTGATAGAAACGTTTTCATTTAAGTCTAAAATACACACGCGTAAAACTCGAATAGAAGTATACCAGTAATATGCATGTTATACTCAGATTAAATCATAGGTACATGCCAAAACGGCAGTTAAATAAAGCATTTTTGTTCCATATACGTTTGGCGAATCTGTTTATTACTTTTATTTATGTATTTAAATCGTATGATTTTATGATATATATACGTAATATATAAAATATAAATGTTACTACATTTTTGACAGTATGTCAGAATATGTAGCTGGACTACACAGACACAAGTTAATTGTCAGGTCATATATGATCCTTCACTAAATAATAAAAATACACAAATATTAGAATTTCATCATCATAGTACACTTTTTCCAGTTATACGCACGTGTATCCTAGGTTTATATGAGTACCGACTACAATATATCAACGTTTACATTCAAAGTAAATTACGGTAAAAATACCTCAACCAACATCAAACAACTTTGGTCCAGTTTCAACAATTTAACAATCTTTTTTTTTATTTTAAATCTAAATTTTAAATCATGCTGAAAGCAAAGCACATTATAAAATTGTAATACGAGCAACTAATTATTTATATATTTTATATGATAATAATCAAGTGAATGGCTCATTACGAATTTAATCTCATTAACACATGATCTTAACCATTCCATACAAATTTAACCTTCCTATAATAACATACTTTCCTAAAGATAACCTCACTATAAGTTGCATATATGATAAGGATAATAGACTAGATAATTTTTTAAACTATGGACAATTCTACTTGGATATGTAAGTGAAAGATATTAAATAAAATGAATTAAAAACTAGCGATAGCTACTTTTACAATAATTATATAAATTATTTTTATGGTATGCATTTGTTAATAAATTATTATAACAAAAAATGTCACTGCGAGATTTACCGCTAGTTTCTAAATATGACAGCAAACACTTATTGGTCACATATAACTTAAACAACCTACCGACCATTCAAATTAAAATTAAATTCGTTAAATTGACTTTGATCAGTTTTCATTCATTCAGATTCATTCTTTTATTTGAAAATGATTTCAATTATATGAATGATTAATTTTTCATAATTTGCACTCTTGCATTTGCAATATGGCATACATTGTTAATTGCCTTCATAAAATTTTGTTGATTGTAAGTCTAACTTTTAACTAATTTCATATTTACTTAACTTTCAAGATTTTACTTTACCGTAAGATTTTACTGTTTATAAATACTAAATGAACTATTTTTGGCACATTCTTTAAAAATCTCGCAATGACATTCTGACAATTCTTTTGTTTGCAAAATAATAGTTTTATTATATATCTAACAATAAAAATGTCACATCGTTCAATAACTTTAAAAAAAACAGTTGAGATCAATAAAAACACATTATTATATAAGATCACAATAACAATTGAAACAAATAAATATGACATCTAACAAAAATTAAATATATATTTAAGCTAAAGTAAAATACATTTTTTAATCTTCCAGCAAACACATTATTACTATCAGAAATATGATATATATAGAGCAAATTTATTAGTCCTTCATACAATGTATTAAAGCAAAAAAGCAATTATAAAATATTTCAGGTACTAAATATTCAAAACATACTTATTTATAAAAATGCATCATGACTATTTATAAATCAGCACATAATTTAATAACATTAAGTCCTAGAGACTTGATTTCGTTGTATTTTTCACACTAACATACGGAATTGTTTATCACTCCTTGTCAGTCATTATTTTATGTAATATGCAACTAGTGTAAATAAATCAATTCTTATTATTAGCAAAATATTAATTTAGAAGATGATGAATTAATTAATGAAAATGACTTGATAGGCATAATAATAATATTTTTGCTTAATTAAATGCAATGTAATAAATCCATTCAAACATTGGATTTATATGACTAGAATAAAAAATACATCATATTTATAATCAGATACAAGTAATAAACAACATTACATGCAAACAATACTTTAATCTATAACTGTTAAAATAAAAACTTTTTTTACTGGATTGTGTACTTTAATTTCAATATAATAGATCACAGTTTTAACACTGTTGCATAAGTCTAAAAGCTATATCCTAAGCAACAAAATCTCTGAAAATATGAAAGGTTGTTTATTGCTTTCACATATGAATTTTGTCCCCCAGTAGTATATATATATATGTGATAACATAATTATGCAACTTACTACATTAAAATGATCATTTTTGTAAAACAATACTCAAATATAGATTTTTGCACATTGCTTAAAGAGAAGTTTTGTAATATTGGACTGACCATATTTTTAACTAATTAACCCTAAACTATTTCAACCCTCAACACTCAACTATTACATCAAAAGATTTTTTTATATTGTCATGTATTACGCAATGTTGCTTATTACTTGATACTAAAAAATAAATGAGATAATAAATAATTGTTTCCATTACATGACAAGGCATTTCTCTCTTCCACTAGCAGATGCTTCACCACCTTCTTTAACCACCTTCTCTTTCTTCTTCTTTCCTTTGCCATCAACTTGTAATGAAACATTTCTGTTCTTTTCCATATTCAAAAGTTCCTGTAATGTAACAAATGTAATGTAAAAAATACATATAAGATCAAACACTACAATAAAAATATTTATCAATTTATTTAATTCTCTAAGGTTTTGCACATAAAAAATCAAAAATTTAATTTAAATCATCATTATAATTTTACTAGGTGACATTTAGATTATGCACTATCTCTTTATATTATTATTATATGTAAGAACAACTGATGGAATAGAGTTTATTGTTCACATTTTAAAACAATTTCTTATATTTTAATTTCATTTGTTCTGTTATATGCTTTATCATATAAAATTTTAATACTTTATTTATGTCACTCTTATAATATTGCATCATATGTCACAACCACTCAGAGTGGAGTTGAATTAGGCTTCAAGCAGGGTTGAAGCACCTTTTCAATGTTTTCGGTGGGAATTTTGGTAATTAAAGAATATTTTAATAATAATATTTTTTTTTATTTTTTATATTTGCTGGGAGGGCAAATGACTCTACTCCACCTGATGTTAAGTGGTAGTAGAGTCCAAACGCGAGGACGGCCAGTACAGTCGGGAAGAAGGTTCTGCACTAGCCGCCCTCGCCTTGCCGGCCCGCAAGATGCCTCTTCACGCCTCGTTTGAAGGAATCCGGGTCGTAAGAGGAGGGGAATACGTGAGCTGTTAATATTGTTGGGTGGTATGATTAGGTCGGTGTCACAAACCCACTACTCAATTGTAACTGTTTGATGAATGTTTAATATTAATAAATGTAAAGTGACTATACATTGTAAGACTTGAATTAAATTGCTGAAACAGTTAATACTTTGTTTTGTGGTCATATTTAAACCTCATGATGATGATGCCTACCAAGACCAGTAACCAATGTCACTGTCAAAGGATGATAATGATGTTTTTTCCCTAATATATATATAGATATATTAAGAAACTAATAGTAAGTATTAAAATGCTATGTAAAATAATATTAATTGAGAACTCTAATGGTTAATACCTTGTTATTTTGTTTTATTAATATAGGTTTAGAATAATACATGAATAAAATTATGTTGTTTCAAAATATATTTTACCTGAAAGAGCTGAGTAACATTATGATTTGTTTTAGCGGAAGTTTCCATAAATGAAACTCCCCAAGTTTGTGCCTGTGCTTGTCCCTCAGCAGCAGAAACCTCTCGTATCTCTGGACTCTCGTCACATTTGTTTCCAGCAAGCATCACTGGAATATTTGGCAACTCTGTACCTTTTATTTCTTTTATTGTCTGCCATATTGGCTTTAATTCTTCCAATGATTGTCGACTGCTGACTGAATATACAAGAATGAATGCATGACCCTGAAATATAATAATAACCATAAGTCTATATTATGGACACAACTTGTAACACAACATATTTTATGTCTTTAGTTTTTAAATAAAATGTAATCTGAATCAATTAAACATCCACATAAATAGCAATTAAATTATAATTATAGTAGATTTTTTTTTTACAATATTATGATATTAAATGGCTTCTTACCTTACTTATAGATAATCTCTGCATGGCTGGAAACTGGTGAGATCCTGTTGTATCAGTAATTTGGAGAGTACAAATTGTTTTGTTGCTGCTTATAACCTGCAAAGTCAATTATTTTTTCAAACAAAATATGTGTGTATATGTATGTATATAATGTATACTGTCTGATAATACAAATTGAATTATCTCATCTTAACAGTTGCTTATTTTATTTTTATTTTTTGCAATTGTCATAAGCCGAGATGGCCCAGTGGTAAGAACGCGTGAATCTTAACCGATGATCGTGGGTTCAAACCCAGGCAAGCACCACTAAATTTTCATGTGCTTAATTTGTGATTGTAATTCATCTCGTGCTTTACGGTGAAGGAAAACATCGTGAGGAAACCTGCATGTGTCTAATTTCACTGAAATTCTGCCACATGTGTATTCCACCAACCCGCATTGGAGCAGCGTGGTAGAATAAGCTCCAAACCTTCTCCTCTAAAAGGGAGAGGAGGCCTTTAGCCCAGCAGTGGGACATTCACAGGCTGGTACGGTCATTTTTTTCTCATTTGTCATTATTGTCAAATGTCATTTTTTTTATTCAATTGTTGTTCAATTTTAATATTACATCAACAATAGCATTATATATATGGTAAATGCAAAATGTATTCAGTTTGTAATATGATCCTACAAAGGACATTCTCAAAGCAGTTGATAGATTAACATAATGTTATTGGCCTACAGCCAATGTTTTTTAAGAAAAGTTGCCAATATTTTTTTAAGATAAAAGGTCATGAATAAATATCCAGCAATATTTATGTCTAATTCTTGAAAATGATAAATATATTACTAAATGTTATTTGAAAAAAGCTACCAATTTAATTTGGCATAAAGTACTTATGCCAAATTAAATTACTATTTTTTGTAGCTCCAAAATATATAATAAATTTTGTATCAAAAAGTAAAATAAAGTATGAACCGTATAAATAATAAACAAAATTTATCTTACTTGTCTATAAGTATCTTCTATGGTGGGTATGTAGGATTCCCGAAATGTGCCTTTAACAAATCGCAAAACTAAAGAACTTTTTCCTACACCTCCAGCACCAAACACAACAACACGGTAATCGTTGCTTTGCTCTGGCATTGCTAGTGTTTTTTTTAACTTTTTGAAAGTAATTTATGAAATTTATTTTCACTTGTTACTGACGCGATTCCTTATAGCATTTTAAGCTATTCCAAAACTATAGTAAGATTAGATTTTTAACCTTCGGTTAAATGTAACAATAAGCTATATTTTTGATAAAGTAAAAACACATTATTAGTATTTTTGTAGTTTTACAACGCCCAATCATCACATACCTACACAAGGAGTGACATGACGAATGACGCTATGAGCTATCGGCTATCTTATCTATAACTTTAACTTAGCTAATGTCAACTTTTTTTTTTTTAAATAAGGTACATCTTCCGTAGTACCATGAAGCTGTAGGGCTTATTCTATTGAATTATAATTAAATATGCAATAATCTGACTTTTTACTATGAGATAATATATATTAAAGTCGCGAAATATAAATACATTTATATACATAAGTGTAAAGGGCTCTATTTTAACTTCCGTGAGTCATTTTAATTGATATTTCGAAATATAATATATGATAAATAAAGACAATATATAACGTTATTGTTTTATTGTTATTAAAGGTACATTAAACCAATTATTTTTCTTTATATACCTACTGCTTTTTAACTGTATAATTTCATTGATCGCATAAAACTGTATTTAAGATAGTTAAATACGGCCTTTATTTATATATTTTTATGACGTATACATATCGTAGGTACGTATACTGTAGTGTTCAGAGTTATATTATGGTACACCAATCAATAATTTATGCATTATCTGTGGAGACGAACATCGAGCACTGAGCAGGGAAGGATTAGAAAATTACAAAATTACAAATGGCTTCCGTTTCCAACTTTCGGCTGCCGTAATTCACTGTTGGCATGGTTTTTTGAAATAAGGTTCGTACATGATGTCCTTTGAATTTTTTTTCTTTAGTTGATAGAAATATAATTATGACTACACAAAAGACGCGATTCATTATATTTTAACTAAAATTAAACAAGAAAACGTGCCGGTTATGTATTCGGTCTATGCATGTTTTTTTTATTAATCTAATAATTTATTACTTTTTAAAGAAACAACTGTAGCTGTGTCATACTCAAAATAGAGTGTATAATTAAAGTACAACAAGTTAACAATATCTTTTACAGAACGCATAATTAGTCGAGACGAACGCGTTCGATCGAATTTTTAGACGATTTTACTCGCCGACGACCATGGGCATTCAAGATCTACAAATATTTTTAGAAAACGAGGGTGTAGGTGTTGACTTGTTTCGAGTCGCTAGAACACATCCTGGTGGTTTTCGATTAGTGCTAGACGCTGAAGGGTGCTTAGATCGTCTATATGGAGGATATTTTTCAGGTAACTATATGGTGTCTATATATACAAATTCGCAAATGAAATAGTTTCATTATATTCGAGTACATCTTTTCCTATATGTTCAATTTTCATATCTTATGGAGGTAGATTTGCAAATTGGCTGTTATTATTTGATATAGCACTGAGTAATCTGACTGGAGTTATAATAAGTAAAGAGTAAAGATGAATTAATCAATGGCTATGTACATATGTAAATAATAATCACTCTGATTATTGTTTTGTTCTACTATGTGTGGTTGAAATTAGCCCATTATATTTTTGTAAACATCTATGGCACAGAACCTTTCGAATCATATGTTTCATTCCTAGACTTTTATAATAAATTCTATAATTGTAAGTCATGTTTTGTAAATTGGATTTGCTAGCTCTTTAGTGCCTTCATGTACTGTTACTATAACAGCCAAATTATTCAACTTACTAATTTAATATCTAATACATGTCTAAATAGTTGTAAACAAAGTTAAAGAACTAATGTTACACTGTCATTTTCCTCCTTAACTGTAGATTTGATGGCCAATTAATCAATTGTCTAAAAATATGCTCAGAAGCTGCGTTAAAACTTTGCCCTGGTAGAGCATCGGCAGCTTGAAATTTATTAATTTATACGACAATAGGGCAAACACTTAAAAAATAATGTTTTAATCCAGATTGGGCATGTGGTGGACAATGGGCCCGTTGTGTTCAATTCCTCACAACTTTGGCCCAAGCATTAGCAGAGCATCAAGTGGCTTTATGTGTTTGCTTCAATGGAGCTCACCCCACACCTCCAGCGTTGCCGCAACATTGGATCCAAACTCAATCAACATATAGACAAAGAGTAAACTCTGTATGTAATATACATAAAAAAAATTTATTACTTCAAATATTTGTAAAAAATTACGGTTTAAGTTAATATACTTTTCTGCAGGTGCTGCGACATATTGTAACAAAAGGCACCCCACCACCAAAAGTTTGGTGGGTTCCTCCGACAGGATTACATTCTTGCCTTAGAACAGCTTTACGATACCTCAACATCCCAATTGTATGTAATGTATCATATATGATTATGGGTTGAAACTTTGATAAATAATATTAATGTAAAAAAATATTTACTTTATTAGATGGTATCATCTGATGATCATTGTCAAGAAGTGGTTGGGCTGTGCCGTGAGAAAACTTATGCCGGTCTGGTTGGTTGTTCTGGGGAATATTTAGTTTTTCAACCACCAAGATATTTTAGCTCATCTCAACTTAAACTTACTTACAGAGTTAGTATTCACTAAATTTCGTATAAAATAATCAATTGACTTAAAATTTAATTTAAATACTAATTAATATTTATTTCTAGTCCTCCTTAGAAACTAAAGAGTACATGGTCCATGATTTACCGAAGTTACTTGATGTACCCCAAGATAGACTTTGCCTTATGGCTGCACTTCTTGGTGGAGTTATTTTATCAGATCAAAGTCTTACTGACTTTTATAAGCGCTTAGGAATTGCACAAAAAAAGGTAATATGCGTTAAGCATTCTTTATTTTTTAATTAATAAACCTAATTAGTAATTACATGACTAGAATTTTCATATGATTTTAGCAACAAGTTCCTCCAGAAACTCTTATCAAAACTGTAAGCCAATTTGTGAAGGATTTACCATCGTCTGATATAGATGCCGCTTGCATTGAAATATTTGGTGACTTGAATGACCTTCGTGCTGCCAAATTAAAACAGGCTGTACAATATTATCTTAATGGTACCAAAGATGGATTCCTTAAATATAGAACTGCTTCTGGTAAGATGCATATATAGAAACACCATTTTATTTAATACTTTTTATTAATATACTTTATATTTATATAAAATCTTTTGTTTAACATTTGGTATTTGCTTTCAGGTCGTCGCCCGAAAAATAACAAAAAAAACCAAAAGCCAGACTTAAGTCCCCAGTCAACTTCTATGGACCTTGACACTTCGAAATTGGCCTGCGAGTCTTCCGAGCATGAGGTTTAACATTTGTTTTTTCTTCATATACTATTATAGCTAAGGTCATCCACGCCTTTTACATCAAAACACTCATTGGCATACATTAAAGATGCAAGAAGTGCATGTTATTCACAAAATTTAATTACAATTTCCATGTGCCAGGTTTTTCTAATTTCATTTCATAATTCTCCTTTTTGCTTTATTTTATTTATTATTTCGTTCTATTATTTTTATCCTTTTTTTTTGTTTTGTATATTTTAATTTTACTAACATCGAAAATAAGCACTTGGAAGTTATGAAAAATTCGAAACTCAATAAATTACAGCAAAAAGGCTTGGAAGATTACAAATTGGCTACACTTAATGCGTTCATGAATTCCGGCTATGACATCGAGGAACACTGTCACGAATTGAGCCACAGCGTCGCGGGGCTTTCGTTGGATGGCGGGGACGCGGCATCCGTCAATCAGCTACCCGTTAAACCTACTGACAAAATCGAGAAACCTACATCCAAAGAGGTGTGAATCATGTAGTGTTCTTTTTTGTATTTGACAGTATACCAACGTGTATCATCTCATGTTACGTTTCCGATACTTAAATATTAAATAAATACAAAAAAGTACATAAATAAATACAGACAAAACAATTACAGCCGACAACAAGTGCTGGCAAGCACATTCAGAGCGATGACAACTGTCCGCCAGCGCCCGCTGAGGTGCTGCGCACGTGCGCCGAGCGACACACGCGAGGCCTCATGCATCCACAGATGCTTTCTATTCTCACACATCGTCAAATCACTCTGCCTGTTCTCATGGAAGATGATAATCATCGTGAAATACCTTCAATACACCATTTTTTCAGACCGATAAGACAAAATGTCTATGCTATCTTGTACAACATGCATCACCATAGGTTCATGGCTCAAAAAGCGAAAGGCAAGTTATACTTCATTATATATTTTTTCTTTTTTATAAAATATAAGAAATAAAAATGGAGTAAAATACATATAAATATTTCAGATGAAGGCACTGCTATTGCATCAACCAGCAATGAACGTCCTGCCACTGTTCAAGTAGCAGAATGGATATTTTCTCGTGTGAATCCTGGAAAGAACCCAGAAATTGTACCTGGAATTGTTCTTGATTGGCCAGTGCCGACGGTACAAAGGCTTTGGTTTGGGTGGGTTCTTCAACTTTTTTTAAACCAAGCATTAGAAAACAAATGTAGATTTTTATGTCAAAGTGTGTTTTTTACATAATTTCTATAAACTCTTCCTCAGATATGGAAGTATATAAGTACAAATTTTGAAAATTCTTAAATAAGTTAATTGTATAAATGGCATAAAACCTGATATAGGTTACAAAAGAACAATATTAATATAATATGATTTTTCAAATCATGTATATTATGTTTGAGAATAGAAATAAGAAGTCTCAAAAATGTTGTTAAAATATAATGTAAGAAATTGTTTAATGGAATAGGAATAAAATTTATATGATTGCTTTATACATTTCATATTATTTTTATAACATTTTAAAAAAGTAAGTCATAACAGAGTGACATACTTTCTCAAAATTAAAACTGATTTAACTTCGTCATCCCTCTAGTAATTAATAAGTCTAAGACGACAGATGAATTTTCATTAAAATGTTATAGCAACAATTATTTATATAAGACTAACATGTAACAAGATATTTGGTTTGACTTGCAGCACAGCACAAGATGATAAATGTCGTCGTATGCGTGCATTTCTTTCTTGCATGCGCTCCGACACTCCACTTATGCTAAATACGTCATATGTGCCACAGCATCTGCTTATTTTAGCCACTGTTTTGAGGTAAGTTTGGATTATTTTATGATATATTTTATGTTTGATTATGAGTTGCAACTTAATAAGAGTTCATTATTGTTATTAGGTTTATCATGACATCGCAAATACAAATCTTAAGAAGACAGGAGTTAGACGCGTTTTTGGCTACAGCTTTTTCAAATGATCTCATGAATGCTCTCCACTTACAAGAAATGACGGTAAGTTTTTTTTAAAAATAATAACTTGTGTACAAAATTCCATTGTCTCTCTTATATGATGGTTACTGATAATAGATTAATGATAGTCTACTTATCAGCTACACTAAGATTTGTATTGTCCAAAATCAACTTGAGTGATGTTGTCATCAGGTATGTTACACTATACTTTTTTTTTGGGGCAAGATGAAATTATTTGCTGTACAAACTTGATATTTTTCTGTCAACTTTAGAAAGCAATGAAGTATCATCAGCAAACATAACTATGATACAAGTACCTTTAATGCCAAGAAGTTTTTATTTATATATTTCAAAAATTAAAAGAAAGGCCTAAAATTTATCCCTGTCAAAATGCAGACTCGGAAGAAGATTTTAACTCTATTAACAAATTGTTGATTTTTGTCTCAAGTAATACTTGTGTATAAATTCATAAGGCTGTCATAAAGAATTATTTTAATATTTTGACAGTTTTTGTACAGAAAATTTGTAAAAACGATTATTTCTTGTAAAAATTGACCTGAATTTTACTTTGTGAGCAATTTTCTTTAAAGTAGTCAAACCGTAACCGTACCGTAACAGCCTGTGAATGTCCCACTGCTGGGCTAAAGGCCTCCTCTCCCTTTTTGAGGAGAAGGTTTGGAGCTTATTCCACCACGCTGCTCCAATGCGGGTTGGTGGAATACACATGTGGCAGAATTTCAGTGAAATTAGACACGTGCAGGTTTCCTCACGATGTTTTCCTTACCGTAAAGCACGAGATGAATTATAATCACAAATTAAGCACATGAAAATTCAGTGGTGCTTGCCCGGGTTTGAACCCACGATCATCAGTTAAGATTCACGCGTTCTTACCACTGGGCCATCTCGGCTTTTGAGTAGTCAAAATACTATGTTAAATTTGGAGATTTTATTTAATCTTAGTATTTGAACCCGAAGCTACTAACGTTTACAAGAACGACTTACTTAACGATTGCAAGAAAGTTTATTCAGACTTCTTGTACAGAACTTACATATAATTATGGATTTCGTGTAGGTTCAAGGCATGAGCTCGCGTGGCGTGCAGCTGGGCGCTCTGGTGATGGCGGGTGCTGAGGCGGCTCTGCTGGCCAACGACGCGTGCGGTGCTCCCGTGCCGTGGCTCGTTGCCGCTCCCTGGCTCTACTTTGACGGCAAGCTACTGCAGCGCAACCTGCACCGCGCGGCACACTGCAAACACTTGGCGCAGCTATGTGACAATCATCTCGACACTGTCGTCAAGGTATGTGTCATATTATTATGCTGCTATTTAGTAAGTTTATTTAATTATAAATAAATCTATATATAATCTATATAAAATAATATATAGGTTTATTATTATGTATATGTCTTTTCATAAACAAATTTAATTTTCTATACTATTCTGGTTTTTTTAGAGAGGTATATTTTAAATCTTTTATCGATCTTAGTTCACGACGACCCTTTCAGAGAATTAAGCGGACTGATTAATTATGTCTTAAAAATCACAGAAACGTCTAATGGGTTGAAAATACAAAGAGCTCGTGCTATGCAGGTGGAACGTATGCGCAAGGCTATTCTTGAGGGTCTAGAAGTGGAGTTTGCGATGCCACCTCTACCGCTAGTGGGTGTGGTGGGTGAACCGTTGGCGTGGCGCGGTCGCGGTCGCGGCGCACGGCTAGAGATCGCTGGCGTTGTTGTGGGGCAGTGGGGTGGCGGCTCTTACCCCACGCATCCGCGCGCGCCTCGCTACCCTCAGGTACCGTGCTATTAACATTTTATATTTGTTCGTTTTCTCATTGCTATAAACGTATTTAAGGATTATTTGTAAACAACGTATAAAAGACACCCTGTCAGACCCGAAAGGGTATATGCATATGCGTATGTTATAGACATTACTAAAAATAATTATAATCAAATACTCATAAATATAAAATGTTCTTGTAATTTACAATATACATTGTAGTACCCTCATTACCCAACATTGAGCAAATTTTTTGTAATTTGACATCACCAGAGTCCTAAGGTGGCTCCTTTTAGTGCCTTTGAAACGATAGATATGATAGATTGAGAACTTAAGACGTGAAAGCGTAACAAAAACACTCACTTTCGGATTTTTAACATTAGTTAGGATTTTACACAACTTGTATGATCGACTAGGTGAGCTACGTGGGATACACACCAACGCCTCGCAACGCATATGGTGGTCGCAGCTGGCGCGGCGGACGAGGACGTGGACGCGGCCGTGGCTCCGCTCCCCTACCCCGCGGCGCCACGCGTATCCGTCGCCCGAGACACCATGAGCCGGCCAAGCCCGCTACGCTTAGCATCAACGGGTTAGTTAAAACCATGATAACTAGTTTGTGTTGTCATAATTATAAGCTATGTTGGCATTACATAAGCGAATGGTGGTAGGGCTTTGTGCAAGCTCGTCTGGGTAGATACCGCCCACTCATCAGATATTCTACCGCAAAACAGCAGTACTTGGTATTGTTGTGTTCCGGTTGGAAGGGTGAGTGAGCCAGTGTAATTACAGGCACAAGGGACGTAAAATCTTAGGGCCCAAGGTTGGTGGCGCATTGGCGATTTAAGCGATGTTTAAGAATTTCTTACAGTGCCAATGTCTAAGGGCGTTGGTTCGTAGGGCGTTCGCCTTCCTATTCTATAAAAAAAAAGAATACATCATGATAAATATAAATGTTAAATACTTAAATAGAGATAATGCGTAAACAATAAA
The DNA here is from genome assembly GCA_905147175.2 of Nymphalis urticae. Classification (NCBI taxonomy): domain Eukaryota; kingdom Metazoa; phylum Arthropoda; class Insecta; order Lepidoptera; family Nymphalidae; genus Nymphalis; species Nymphalis urticae. Next base: position 6,385,036 of record LR989987.1, on the reverse strand, counting down.
AAAATAAAGCCTTAGGACTGCTTTTGCTAACTATATTTTTTTTAGTAATACTTATATTTTGCCCTATTATGACATCAGTAGAGTATTATTTTTTCTTCTTGTTGCAGTAAAACTGTTAGGCCTGATGATATGAGTCCTCCTGCTGATGATGGCAGTCCTCATGAAGATAGTTCTCAGCCAGAAAATGACGGTGAAGGTACCCGCTTTTGAGAGAACCTTAGTGCCTATACACTTAACGAAAAAAGAAGAAAATAATGACATCATAAAAGAATACATTTAATTTTACAGGAACTCAACCACAGAAAACAAAGACTGGAAAAAATATTAAGAAGAATTTAGGAAAAGGAAAAAAAAAGAGCTCTAACCACAAGACTGATGTAGCTCAGACATTGGAAGCTAATGGACCACTAGATAAGAACAAGGTGACTGCAGAATAAATTTCAGCAGCCCTTAAGGCTATATGCAAACATCAGGATGTTACAATAAAAAATTCGTCGTTCCAGATTTCAGCTGACCTCAAATTATTTCTTCATGTTCTCAAATACAATGAGTTTATTTGTTGTTAACATGTTCCATCTTTTTAGGTGGCGGAACTTAGTCATAGTTCTGATCAAGAGCACTTTGGACAAGGTGATGCACCAGTTAATAACTAATTGTTTCTTTAATTCCAAAGGTAAATTTATGTATTTAATACATTTACATACTTAGTACATATTTAGATATAACATTTTTTTAAGTTTATCTGGTTAAAATTTAAAACAAAAATGTCTTTACTATCTCTTATAACTGTATTTTTTGAGGAAAGCCCAGCACATAAAAATCTTCAATTGCTAGTGATGAATATCAATGTATCATTGACCTGTATTCTTTACTAGTTTTTAATAACAATTTCGTAATGATTAATGACGTCGTGGGAAACAAAAACTTATTTCAATAGCACGTATTTCTTCAGAGATTACATTCATCTGTAATAGTGAGAAAAATACTTAATACCTTACAGAAAGTTCATGGAGGAGAATATATTTATTCAATCAATGTGTATACGTGCCTCAACATCTATGAGACTTCCCAATTAAGAGACTGATTTTGTAATAAGTCGACTGGCACAGAATGTGGCCACTTATAAGGTTCAAGACATGGTTAAAAACCTATTTGAGACGATATTAGACGTTTCAACCCTATTCAGACAAATGGTTCTCTGTTTATTTTGCTTTATGTTTATAGGAGTATATATAATAATATTTATTGAAACAAGTTCTCCTAAAAGAAAGCAAAAGCAAAATACTCAAGAGTCCTACTACTTTAAGTAGTACAGTGTATATCTTTTTTTAAAGATAATAACTCTCGTAACATCTATTATCTGACAAGTGATAATTAGAAGATATATTAAAATTAACATGTTGATTGTTAAGTCATGTTTTATTAAAAAAGTGAGATGACTTAGTAAAGAATATGTTTAGTTTAGCATATGGAGTACTGAGTCAGCATTATTTATTTACACATAGTATATTTACAATTTACCAAATTATTGTTTTATTTCTAAGTTTGGTTTGGTCTATGAAATCCCTAATTCATTTTAAATACTACTATTTTTAAGTTCTTAAGTTACTCTATACTGTCAATAATTTGTGACAGATTTTCTTGATTTCATAGGCTAAACCAATCGTGTTCAGACTTGTTTTTAGGATTTCTTGTTGTATATTTAGGCTTTATTGATTGTGTGAATGTTTTGTATTATCCGACATATATGAACTGCTATCATTCCAGTTTGCGTTCTCTGCAACTTTTTATCAAGCATTATACTTAACTATATCTAGTCTGATAGCAGTTCATAACCTATATTGGGCTAACTGAAATAATCTAAGACCATTTTGAATGAATTTTTTTTATTATACTATTTTCGTTTGCACATGGGTAGTCGGATATTTTATACCATAGTGGTAAAAAAAGATGTTAAGATTTAGGATAGAAATTGCATTTATTGAATGATGGTGGTGCTTTGAAATTTAGTCTGTGGGACTGCCTGAAACGAGTCTGAAACTCTTAGATTTAAGTCTATTGATAGACGTTTAATAAAACTGAACGAACATTCGTGTATTGAGCTTTCCACATCCTATAGGGTATTATTTCGATAGAATATCTTAGATTTGTTAGTGATATATTTATATGCATTTTAGGAATCTCAAAACTGCGAATGTTCTTCACTTTATATGTATTTTTGTAAATTTGTTATATTGTTATACTTAAATTAAGCTGGAATGACTAACAAAAAATTGAGACAAAGTCTTGATATACTCGATTGGTGGTAAACTGTCGACTTATCAGCATAATACACGTTACATTCCATTTCAAAGATAACAAGAAGGTTCGAAAACATACGAACAGTTGACACCAGTAGAGAATGGAACAAATGAAGACTTTACAATTTGCTTATACCCTGGCTGAAACATAAATAAATATGTTGCCACAATAACATATTAATTGATTTTAATAATGAAAACATGATCAGAACTTGTATGCACACGTACAGTGGTCACGCCGCTGTCTCTAGTGATTGCCTAACAAAGTATAACGTAATGCGTCTGACTACTTCGTAATTATAAGCCACGAATGGCTAGAAGCGGGCCCGCTCCGGCTCCGATGCTGTATTAGCAAACAGCCGCCAATGCGGCAAACATACATAATATTATAAACATATATTATTGCTTGCTTATTAAATAAACACGATGTGTAGCGTTTAGAATTTTAACTTCAATGTATTTTCATTTGTTTAAGAATTATGTGTATCAACAATAAAAGCATGTTAGAGGTTTGGTTATATTTCGTAAGGAAGTCAAGATTTTATATTAGTCGGTCTCAACTAAAGGGCACTATTTGTGTGAAAACACTCAACGGACCCTAATCTTAGAAGAATGTAGGGAGGTCAGGAAATCATATCCATATTTGTTTTATGACATTACACTTAAATTGTATTTGTTTCATGGAATATAATGAAATAAATGCCTCTAAAGGCAACCTCAAGTCAGCGGCAAACTTTTTTTTATATACAATTAAAGAACTCAATAATAATTTCAAGCTTTGCTCAGTATGTTTTAGGAAAAAAAAAATTAACTTCACGTCTATGCAATTATATAAAAAATAAAGCAAATTGTGGGTAACACGAATTGAAAAAGATGGAAATAAAGCTTGAATGATGAAGTTATATATGTTTATAACATATCGCAGTTTGAGGTCTACTTTAAATGCATTGATTTCTTAATATTTCACGAAACAAATTTATATTTAATTATAATCGGATAGAACAAACCTGGAACTAATTACCTGATCTATCTACATTCTTGGAAAATATGGGGTCTCGAAAAGTGTAGGGACACTCAATATTTACATTTACTGTTAAATGTTTGAATATATAAAAATAATTGCCTTTTATGTTACCATACCGTACTTTGCTGCTTTCATATATACTTTGTTACATATTTAAAATGTAATATTAGCGGAGATTCCAAGAAGGAAGTAGATTTTATTTTTTCTCTTAAAACCATTATTCACTATAGTTTTAGAATATTCAACAGTGTAATAATACCTTTAATCCATTTTATAACTTGTTTGCTGACAATGGTCTCTTAATATTGTCAACATATAATAAATATATTAGAAAATATTTGTCATGTAATACATAACACTTTTCGTAATTGAAGTAGCAACATGGAACTGTGGCTTTTTGAAAACACTTATAACTTAACAACATTAACCTGCTAAATAGTATAAATTATTAAAATGTTCATAGTACTATTTCAGTTTGTGAACAAAAAAAAATATTGGATCAATTTAAAATTGTAAAGAGTTGTATTTGTCTTCAAATAAAACGTTCCATTATTAAATTTTGTTTTATTTCAATCTTTTAATTCTAAACGTTTATGTACTTCAGAAATAGATGTACCTTCAATATTGGCTATATGATTAATAACAATTTGGGTTGCATCTTTTATATCATTATACTTGTGCATAAGTTCAACTTGAATGGGTTTTGTAGTTTCATTATGCAGCAATTGATCTAGTCTATTTTCAACTTCTAAAAGTTTCATGTACAATGTTTGGTTACTTTTAGACATCTGAAAGTAAATAAAATAGAACATGAACATTTTATACATTAATTTATTTGCAAATATGTTGAATTTTAATTCTAAACTTCATGATATTATAATTAATTATAGTAAGGGTAAAACTAGAACATTACAATTTATTTCTAAATTGCCTCTTGGTATAAAAGTCAACTTGGGAATGTTTCTAGGTATTTCGATAAAAAATAGCTAGTGTAAACAGTAATGTACCCCTAATCGAATTTCGCAGAATCTCGAAAATTATCCAACTACGAATACAGATGCACTTAATATTCGCCCTGTCGCATCCCTTCTGTTGCCTGATATATATATACTATTATTGTGCCATTATTTTTTTGAGAGGTTATTCCATTTATTATGAGATAATATTTTTAAATTACCTTAGTGGACATTCTTCTACTTCATAATCTACTGTTACTGTTTTTTCTCTATAATTCTCAATTTATTATCTATGTATATGCAAAATGGTGTTTTAATTTAGTTTTCAATTGTACTTAATAAAAGTTTTTGCCTGCTAATCAATTATCTCATATATATTGCAAATATTTGTTTTTATTATAATGATTATCAAATTAAGTGGAGGATTTGTGAAATTAGTAGCTATATAAAAGGAGGCATTGCCAGTTTAGAATAAGAGACATTGCAAAACATGCTGAAAACTAACTAGTTTAAATAAGAAATCACATTAAGTAGTACATTGTTTATTCAAAGTCACTTTCATGTTTATCACTTACGCCCATAGCACATGCCAGCATACTGTTAATATGTCTACCTTCTTCGGATTTAAAAACATATCCATTAGCTTTATCTACTACATTTTTTACACTTAATAAACTTTCCTTTTTGAACATATCTACAAGTTGAAAAGAAACTAAACTATAATCTTCAATAATAGATATTAATGCACTGTTAAGCTTTTTATATTTATTTGTAAATTTGTCACTGTCTAAGCTATCCAGCAGGTAATTTAAATCTAAAACCTCTGTGTAAAAATCAATGCTGAATTCTAATTTATCAGCATGTTTCTTAAGTAAATCAACTTTAGTTAACAAGTTGATATGAGGTAAGCCAATTTTCAACATTGCATTTAATGATAAAATTAAAGCTGATATAAATTTACCAGCATCTGAACAATGATGTGAGTCAATTAAATGCACAACACATAACTGGAGAGATAAAGATGTGGATAATTTAAAAAAAATGTTTCTTAGTGAGTCATAATGGCTATAAAGTTCCACTTGACCCGGAAGATCAAAGATATAAGTAGTTGAATTTTCGCCTTTAATTTGGTCTAACAACCAGTCAAGATTTTTCTCTAAAGATTCTATACAATAAACTAAGGCTCCATTTGGACCTAAATTATGTTGATCCATAACATCTTCAAGAACTATAAACTTTCTTATATCTATTTCAGGTTTGTAAGAAATGCAGTCATTAGCTGGATCTAAGTTTACCAAAACTACTTTTCTTCCTAGACTTTCCAATAACTTTGACATCTCACTGCAATATGTTGTTTTTCCTGCACCAGGTGGACCAAGAACCAATTGTCCATAGTACTTATTTACAGTCTTGAACTTGTTAAACATACTGATGTATTACTCACTTTCTTCTCCCTTTAGATCCAATATGATGTCTTTGCAAGCTTTTACAGTCTCAATATCATATGACTTTAAGTTTATAAAAATGCAGAGTGATTTTGTTATATTTATTGCTTCTGCTAGATATCTTGCTGCAACCTGCTGTTCCTCTCCTGCAGCACCAAAAATAACTTTTGTTGTATAAATATTGTCTATACCTAAAGGACTATGCACTTGATCTCTCTGAATCATTAACAGACTTCCAATTTTTTGATACTGAGACACAATTAATAATGTTTTGTCAGTGTACTCTGCTATAACAATTTCTGTAGGAACATCATCAATATCAGCCGCTATTGATTTGAATAACTTTTGTCCACTTTCAGGCCCTGTATGTTTTATTGTTAGATTTTTCATAACATCTAAAAGTTCCATTATTTCTCGTAATAGAAATAATTATATTTATGTTAATTAAAAAAGTGCACACTTCTGTAATCAAAAGATAACTATTTTATAAACAAATGTTTATTGAAACTTATTTAAAGTTGCGTACAGATATCTAAGCGATATATTTGAAGTCAATTTGTGATTACAAATAATAAAATAATTGACAAATACACCTTACCGTTTATACATTGGAAACAATTGATTGAAATACAGTGTTATCAAATAATAAAGTAGGACTTAAAATACGTTAAATAAGGACGATTAATGTACTTACTTTAAAAGTATACTTCTAAATTATATTTTGTAGAAATTGATTGTTCAGATTAAAATAACAAAACATTCATATAGAGTTAAAAGGATATTGGCAAAGAGAATAGTGCTTTGCTCCTGGTGACGAATTCACAGAAGAAAAACCGGAGATGGGCAAAACCGGTAAAACCAGGTTTATTACTTAATAACCGGAGATATTTTTATTAATACAAACCCAATTTTAGTGTTTTAGCTTAAAAAAAATAAAAACTAAACGTATGTGTAAAAGTATAAACGTAGACAGAGAAACTAATAGACGCAATGACGATTTCCTCCTCACTTACACAAGAAAAAGAACGAAAGTTTAGACAAAGATAGAATTATAAAATCTTTTGTCCCTTATCGCGTAACCAATTTTTGTGTTTCTACTCGCTACTCAAGTAGCGAAACAAATTTGACAGTTGGTGCGTTTGTTGTATTTTTTGTTCAATTTTCGCTTATTTTTATGTTTGAAAACGATTCTAATCGAAAGAAAAATAGAAAAGGCCGAGAAACAACTTTTGTACGTACTACAGCTTTTGTAGAGGAATGGACAAATACTTGCCCACACATGCTGTCGAAGAGGCTAATAATTTCAGAGTAGAGACGAGGTCTTAGATATAGTAACGATAACATATTATAATTTTTATTATATATATTTTTAATGTATTAATAACAGAAATGACTATCTTCTGAAACTTCTGAAAGCGACAATGAAGTTGACTAAAAAATGTCTAGAGTAAAAAAATCATAATTAAAAATTATAGTGTAAACGTATGTACAATTTTAAGTACCTATAAATAAATATAAGTTTGCACTATTACAACTGCAACAATCTCTCAAAGCTTTTCTCTCAAAGATTTAGTATTTGTATAATCCCGTTTATAATATAAAATAAGGTGACAACTATTTATAGGTGTAACGTCAGCCTTTTAATTTTTGTGTGGTCTGTTAATTTTATACAAGTAAGAATAATAATATTAAAGTATTTGGGTAGTTAGCTAAATAAGTTGTATTATTTATTTCATGGTGTAGGGCAACATAATTGAAAAAGATTAACTGGCAACATCTTTACGATTCTTTCATCGTCCTTTGATTGTCAAATTCCGACAAAATGGTAGTGTAATTTAAAAGTTTTATATTAAATCGTAGAATATCGCTGTAAATGTGAAATATAATCTTGAAATTTTTAATGAAAACAATCTTGTATTAAGCGTTCATTTGATAATAATCAATATTTTCGTGTCACTTAGTGGTCTTATAAAAATAACCTATTGGTAAATATTTCAGACGAAGGGTACATCCAGCTTCGGTAAACGCCGAAATAAGACACATACATTATGTAGGAGATGTGGAAGATCATCCTATCATATCCAAAAATCTAAATGTGCTCAGTGCGGTTATCCTGCAGCTAAGTTACGATCTTGTAAGTGGAATTCTTAAATATTAATATTGTAAGGTTACTTGAACGTGTTATTACTGTCATAATATGTAGATATGTATGTAAGTTGGGTTAACTTTTATTTAATCCTACAATGATTGCGGAGCTATTCGAATTAAAATAGTTCCTTGTAAATGTAGGTAAATTATTTTTAGTGAATGTTCAAAGATATGGCATTGTAATAGAATTCTCATGCCATTTTCGAATAATTTGTACAGTCGTTTTATACTATTTAACAAATTGAATACAATTTTGTTAAATAGTTTAAAATAAAGTATTAATTATATGAGTGTCTTGTGTTTTTTTAATTAATATCACATTGATCTTTTCCAATTGCTACTTACATAGCAAAAAACCAATTTCATAAAAAAAATTCAAATAAAAGATTGGGGAAATTAGGGATCTTTGTTTCTGTGTAAAATATTAACAAAATGTTCATATTAGGTATTGTTTTTACTTATGGTTAGGTTTTTCTGGATATATATAACACCTATACGGATTATTAAATGTAATAATTTGGATGGTTAAATGAAAATGCCTGTGCAATTACTGGCCAAAAGCCAAAATATCTTAAATCCAATGTTATCTTATGTCTATTGTATCTATATCAAGGGGCCTATTAGCTTGTCTGCCTTCATTGCATTTTTACGAACTTAAGCTGAGATGGCCCAGTGGTAAGAACGTGTGAATCTTAACCAATGATCCTGGGCTCAAACCCGGGCAAGCACCACTGAATTTTCATGTGCTTAATTTGTGATTATAATTCATGTCATGCTTGACGGTGATGGAAAACATCGTGAGGAAACCTGCATGTCTAAATTCGCTGAAAGAGCTCGCATTAGAGCAGCGTGTTGGAATAAGCTCCAAACCTTCTCCACACAAAGGGAGAGGAGGCATTAGCCCAGCAGTGGGACATTAATAGGCTGAAATTGTTTCTTATTTTTATTGATAAAAATTAATTCAGAAACTACATCATGAAAATTTTATTTTCATATTGATGTCTTATGTATGCAATTAGTTTCACTGAATACAATTATTCAATTTGTTTTCAGACCACTGGTCAGTAAAGGCGAAACGCAGGAAGACCACAGGTACTGGCCGTATGCGTCACCTCAAAATCGTCAGAAGGCGTTTCCGCAACGGTTTCAAGGAAGGAAAGCCTACTCCTAAGAAAGCTGTTGCCTCATCGTAAACTTATTGCTTAGTGTCAATAAAAAAATTATAAAATATTTCATTATTTTATTTCTAAAATAGAATTATTTGAAATAAGTTTCATATTTAGTTTTAAAGCAAATACAATGGGCACTATGTAGAAAGTAAAACATTATTTTTAGTTGATTATGTTAAGTGTAGTGTACACCCATCTACAATAAAATATAAATTAGTATTTTATAATATCAATATATGTTATGTGTGTATATATTATCTGTCGTCTCGGGTGACACACATCGCGGAGCGTGGGAAAATACAATAATACATATTGGAATTATTGGCGCGAGGTGAAGACGGTGTGTGTGCATGGCGAGCCGATATAAAATATAATAAATCTTATTTACTTTGTAATACCGACCTTACGTCGTAAGTTAAATGTGAACATTACATTAAGGATTAAGACAGTTCTGTAAAATTACAGCTTGTTGTTTACTTGAGAGGAAGTATTGTCAATATGTTAGTTCCCTGCGATAATGAGACAATGGGAGTGTGAAATACCTTCTAAACCTAAGCTAATCACAGTAAGGGATTAGAGCAGTGAAGTAATATGAGTATTATAATCAGTACTTGTATATGTTCCATGTATTCCCAGTCAAAATATTTGGTTCTTTAAAAATATATTGTAGTTTTTTAAAATACTAACTACATCCAACTATCTGGTAACTCTTACATAGAAAAAATGTCTGAATAATTTATCCCAGGGCAATTATATTCAGCTGTATTTACACTGTCAGGTTTATTAAAATTACGTCGAGTGCCGTAAAAAATGGACTAATATATATTTTCGAGTACATTGACGCGATAAAGGCGATGCCGGTTAATCATTAATCGTGCTTATGCACCAGCGAGAAGGATTGTCAAAATTACTTACTAGAATTTTTATTTTGTTATTTAAAAAAATTGTTAATAACATAGTACCTACATTGTCCTTTGTTTAACTGTTGAATTCGCAATACTAGACACAATAATTTAATTCGTAATATTAGCATAAGGAATAAGTTTTTATTTTTAAATAGAATATCTATAATTAATTCAAATGTTTGATATCAATCCGGCGGGAAGCGCAAATAATAACCGCTGCATGTTATTTTTATGTATATGCCTTTCGTGAGATACAATTCATATTTATTTTATATATATATGTACTACCTAATTATATGCAGTTCTGCTAAAAAAATCATATATAGATAGCTTAGCAACCCTATTAGTTTTTTGTTCGATGAAAAAGTTTATTTTTTAAATGTAATTAATTATACTTGCAATCCATTTTTATATGCAACCAAGCAGAAGTATATTTTCTATTAATAGTTATTTTATGTATAATAATAATTATTGTATTTCTATTCTATAACAGGGGTGTATCTAGATATCACGCGGTGGGATCGTTGGCTATCTACGTTAATCAGGTTAATAATCATCGACCTGTAATTATTATGGCTTATTGCCTAAATTCTGAGTTTTTATAATGTGGAGGATAATAAATATTAATAAAAAAGCGAATATAGTCGAATTTCTGATTTCACCGCTTTTTTAGTAATACAAATTTAAATGGGTTACGTACCTACCGTACCTAGTTACGTAGGCACGTACATTAGGTAATTGCTTTTTAAAAGAACTTTTTTTATTCATAAAATTCTTAAAATAATAAAATACAGTTTATTTTTATTCGATTGGTTGATAATAATAATTTATTAATTATATAACAGTCTCAACATAAATTACAACGTTGTAATTGAAGGAAATAATTTAGTAATGCTTAATCTAATATGAATGTACCAATATATTATATACTTTTTTAACAGCAAAGGATTTAAACAACTTTTTACCTAACTTGTTAGAATAGAAAATTTTGGAAAATATAAATATATCAGGATAGTAGAATTTCACAATGAGGTTTATAACGTGAATTTGAACTAGGCGGTATTTTCGTACTGGTTTAGGTATGCTTTTCCGACCCAGCCCTTGCATTCATTTGCAATCATTATCGTCACCTGACAGTGACAGTTGACTCAGTCGAGTCGGATGTCGACAGACGACAGTCTGTCAGCCGATTTACAATAATTCAAACGTCTTGTCTCTGTCCGTGATACAAACTATTCGCTCTCATTGAACCTTCAACAATAGAATTCCACATAATCTTATCCAATATCGTCATTGAATGATAACTTATCGTGAGTTATGACGTGATGATATTCACATGTACATTGTCGCAAGTTCTCCGCTTTGAATGTGAATAATTTTGATTTTTGCAGTAGGCGAGTGTAATGAGTTCGCGTTAACTTTTACTACAAAGTAACTTAAGTTTACAGTTATTTAGTGATATTTTTCGTGATGTCGTTGTTTAAGAAGAAGGCGCCAAAGTATTCAGCGCCACCGGTACCTCCTCCACCAGTGGAAGATGTACAGAACCATCAATCTAACGGTTTGGACAATAACAACGGTGCTCAGAAGTCACAATTAGTATTTCACTGTCAACAGGCACAGGGGAGTCCCCTTGGGCTTATTTCTGGATTTTCAAATGTTAAAGAGCTTTATCAGAAAATAGCAGAATGTTACGACTTTCCTCCGGAAGATGTAAGTAGCATTTCGAATTTCATAACAGTTCAAAAAATAACTATTAACTTATCTTAATAAGGATTACTGTATAATTTTGAAAATAAATATTTCATCATGTTTTGTAGTTTTTTCTATGAATTACATTTTTCGTATTGTTAAAATGTGGACCAGCAAATATCATATCAACTAAATAGTACAATAAGTATATGTCTTGCCATAGATATTGTTATCGTAAACCATATTAATCTAATTATGAATGTATTATTAACCATTCACCTTTTCTAAGTTTTTATGGTTCTTAATACTTTTATAAAGACACTAATTCAAAAAAGTACTACATTAATTATTTCATTTATTCAAAAGTCATAAAGACATTCTATCATGTAACTAACAGTTCCCAATTTAAAATTTATTATAAATTGGATAAAAATTGCTCATTTCCTAAAATAAACATGTAGTGGTACATAATATTTAAAAATGAAAGAAACTGCTTATCTAATTGATTGGAATGTTTTACATATTATGAAGATATCTTTTATGATTAACATATGTACTATATACATATATCGATTATGGGTATTAGTTTTTTATAACATCATATTTAACAACATTATACAAGCTGTGTCTGGTGAAAAGTACATAATATGAATCAATAAATATCATCATGAATTACAGAATTAAAGAAATTTTATTTTTTATTTTAACAGTTTCAGTTTTAATTTTGTTATTAAAATTTAATATTAATTTTTATATAGTATTGGTAGGCAGGCGGCCAAATGGGCCATCTGATGGTAAGTCACCACGGCCAGTGGTGCTGTTAGGAATATCAAACATTGCTTATATCACTGATGCAACCTTCAAACTGGAACATAACTATATAAGTTTTGCTGTTTGGTAGTAGAATACTATGTGACGAGTGGTTGGTACGTACCAAGACTTGTTTGCAGAAACCCCTACCACCAAGTGTGTAATATTACTTTTTGTTATAATTTATTTAAAAATGTGTTAAGTAAAATCTTATTATAAAAATTATATGATGTAAAATGGGGTAACAATGGCCAAGTTAGTAGTAGAAAAAAAAACAGGAATTAATTGATTATGTTAATAACGATTACATTTATTACTATAACTTCATGTGTATTGCCTTTAAGATAGTTATATACTATAGACATTAATCACAGAAACTGATAATTTTTATGTAGTTAAATTTAAGCGTTACTTTAAAAAGCTCAACTAGAAGTGTATGGTTCAGTATAAATAAAAGGCGTAAACTGTAGTTGAGAATTTGTCACCCTACCAATCACGTCAAAGTTTTTGAAAAAAATGGAGAAAAAATTCTATAACCTATTTATAAATGGATATTAGTGATAATAATTAATTATCAATAATTCAGTATTGCAAATGCTTCAGAGCATGACGCAGTAACTTGTCACTAACGAAACATTAAGAGGCCTATCACTAAATTACTTTTGTCAAAATTAGATATTTACGCACAATGACAACTCGATAGGACTCTTGAGTTCACGACACAGCATTGTTGCTGTAACTCTGCAATCTTAATTTCAATAATTTCATTTTTTGTTTTACTTTTTTCCTAAAATGTTGTATATTATGATAAGCAATTCATTAGTTAGGGAAGGCCAGCAGATATCTCAAAATTCAATATTTTTTATTTTTGTGAAATTTCAGTCTGAGTATCTTTTTCACTGTGTGGTTTGAGTGTGTTCAGTGATTGAATTTGTGTGCATTCAAATTGCTGCCACTTGCTATCCACCCGCAGCTTCTCTTGTGTACATTACTATAGTATTTTTTTTAAGAATAATAGAATCCCCATTTCAAGGAATTTACTAGTATTAGGAATTTTATAATTAAACATAAAGATTATGCTGGGAATTATGACAGTAGACCAAGATTCGAACCTGGGACTTGTGTGCCGCTCGTTATCCGTAGTGCTATTGGTCCTATATATGGTTTGGTATTAGCTTTATGTTTGCTTTTTGTATTTTTAAGAACGTAAAATAAGTTAATATAAAAATTAATTCTTTTGTTTGAGTTTGCTTATATTCATTTATTTAAACCAGATTAAAAAAAATATAGATCTATTATACATGACAATAGGTAGTCGCACTATACAGTTCATGCTCTATCGTTTGGCGTTGTTTGGCGCTCAAAAATTCGGCATAGGTCTTACGTCTAGAAGCGCTCGTACCGTATTGAAATCGTACAAATGGTATTTTGTAGCATTTTAGAAGTTGTTATTATGTTCTTTTGCTGTATTTTTTTCTTTATAATAATTATTTATTAAGGAGAAATTCACAACTATTTCGGAGCATTTTTAGTAGTTTTTTGCCTTTGAATGAAATTTTTGTTATAGTTAATTCATACTAATATCACAATTTTAAGCGGCTATGAACTAAATCACTATTTAAACTATCGTATTATATTTTTCATATTTCAAATTGGTCAGTACTGTAGTTCAATCTACAAACTCAAAAAAGTGCATTCGCGCATTGTTACGTAAAACTTGCTTTCGAATTTTGACTTTCTATAGATAGCTAAACCCGAATTTAGAAAATTGAGGTTGCTATGATCTTATATTAAAAACTGTTCTTCATTTTTCAATAACTTAAAAATTTTAAATTCTTTAAGTTTCTCAGAAAACGAACATCTAAGTTGACCGTTTAATGAAAAAAATTACGGTTGAAATGTAATAGGTCTCTTAATGAATAATATTTCGATTGACACGATAATGTAGTTGTCACATGCCAAATTTAATTTCATTTGGGTTTTATTCTCTATAAGTGCGTTCGTCGTTCATACAGGGGCAGTGACAAGCTTATGGGTTTTCTATTATTCCGCTTTATCGCTCCTATTAACTTAGCTGATATTAATATTACATATAATATTGCAAAAAAGCACACGAAGTGCTTTAATCCTTAGCTTCATACCTCAAACAAACAGCAATTTCGCAAATCTATTTAACTAATTATCTGAGATATTTTTTGTTACTATGATCACATATAAAAAATGAGAAGAATGTTCTTGTTAAAAATGATTGTCAAATAGATTATGTAGTTTAAATGGTAATGTGATAAATTAATATCGACATTGGGCCACAGATCGAAGGTCGATTTGGATTGCATATACATACTATTGAATTTTCGTTAGGATTACTGCAAGAGACTATTTCGCGGCATTAGTTACTTTATCTGACCAAAGATAAATAATAATTATATTTAATAAATTCCTTATATATGATGAATATAAAGAAGTTATAAACGTGCGTATCGTTTTGAATATAGTTTTATATTTTCCAATGTTTTTTATTGGTTAAACAGTATATTACTGTATACTTACTGCTTAGTTTTCTTGCATTTTGTTTTCTTAAAAGTAATGTTGTTACTTGACATTAATGTACTTAACATTTGATTCAAATGTACTCGTATTATTATAACTTCCTAGAATTTTATTCGTAAATTAGTACCTACAGTGAGTAATTTGCCGAAATATTTAAATTTACCTAATTATTATTTTACAAATGCATTTGTGTTTTTTAATTAAATCTGATAAGAATTAATATGTGATAAAGATTAGAGATAGTAACTATATAATATAACATATTTGTTGTTGCGATTGCTCATTTAGGGTATTTAATAAATATACGTGATGATGGGTACCTATCATTGTTAACAAATAAATAGTTTATGTGTAAAGCGTATAAAGTGTTTGTAATGCTAGTCTTCAGCAAAAATATTTTTTATCATATCTTTTGTTTTTACTCACCTATTATTTTGAAGAAATACTAAAATAAAATAAACTTTTATAAATAATATGAAAATGTATTTTTAAAGCCCGCATGTACATTTAAATAAAAATTTAGCGATAGTATTTTTAATTACATCGAAGGATTTTTGCTAGGGACAATATAACCAATTATTGTTATAATGAAGTTGTTTTTATGAGTCAACTTATTGTTTATGGCCTCTAAAACATGGACAAGTATCGGTAGCGCCCCAATATCTAGTAATCGAGACCAGTTCAACGTATCAAAGGCTCTTTCAAAATCGACGGAGAATGATAGATCTCTTTTTCCCTCTGATAAATGTTCAAATATGATATGGAAAATGTTACTTTGGCGGATAATCGAATCTAAATTAAGCCAGCCTGTTACTTGCGAAGGCGCGGTTCCACTCTCTGCAACCGCCAAAAAATACTTTTTTGCGGCACAACTATTGAAAGTAGGTACGATATGTTCAATCAAAGTCATTACATTCAGATTGTGAAGGGGATAAATTTGCTTGCAGCGTTTCTGCAGTTGTCTGGATGCAGACCAAGCCCCTGTTGGTTTGCCCTTATTCAAAGAGACGATTGCTTTGACAACTACGACTCGAGATGGCGTTACCGTTTTCGGTCTGACGCAAGCGCTGCGCTGCTGACCATCTTTAAAATATTAAGGGCTTTTTCTTAAACCCACTCTTTGTTGTTTTTATTGTCTTACTTGTCTTCTATCTTAATTTGCATTGCAAAAATGTACTCATTTCTTTATTGGAAATTCTTAAGGTTATCTCGTTTTGTTTCAACATGGGTTTTAAACAGATCATGGTGAAGATATCTTCGGTCCTTAAAGAGGTCCTACTAGGACTTTGGTATGCTGTGACTTATAGTCCTTGCTTGTATGAGCGGGTCTGTGCCCTAGAACCACGTAGGTAGTTTTTCTTCCTTTCTTGAATGAGTTGCTTCGAAAACGGAGAATCGTATCAAAGTTCGATCCTGAATGATTTACAGATTTGCTTCACAAATTTTATCCATGTCGAACTTTCTTTCCGGGTCCTCCAGCTGGACAAGTTTACTGATATTGACTTCACCCCCCCCTACCAGATGGTAGTCTCTCTCTCTAAATATAATTATAATATTTACGAATATTATTCAGCATTTTCATATTTAGCATGTATACATTATACTGTTATTATTCTATTATTTTACTGTGACATCATTCTATGACTATTAATAGTTTGACGCTGACATTGTTATGATAAGAAAAAAACCAAGTCAACATGTTTTTTGCACGAAGTATGAACAGTTAGCACTTTTCTACGACACTAATTGCATTTCTTATTACAATTAATATTCAAATAATTGCGATAAAAATTTCAGTTTTCACAAGATGAGATCATAACAATATTTCATTATATTTAAAAAAAAACACTTGTAAAAATAATTTTATTAGTAACTTTTTGTAGTGTATATTTTTTTAATTCAATAATTTATAGTTCAAAATATGTAACACAATTTATATGCTACCTGTAGTTACAGGAAATCACACAAAAAATTAAACAAAATAAGCATTTGATCATTATATTCTAATTATTATCAATACATTGTAAATGTGAAATTGTATCACTAACACTTTTTTCAACATATTTCTTCCCTTCATTCTTGATACTACCTTTATAATATCGGAATAATGCTTTTTGAGACATATTTAATTAATCTTTTATAATAAATCTTAAAGAAGGCCTATTAGTTTTGAATATTGCAGTTAGTCACTAATTCTCTTTGGGATTTTTCTCAATTTTTTTCTTTTTTTGCACTTCGATTTTCATTATATTTTGATAATAGATTGACGTTGTCAATTTTTTTTTGTAAACAAGTATTAGATACGAGTCGCACCACTAATTGTACGTTATTGTGTGATATCGTATCAGAAACCTTTACGCAAGTTTGTATCAACTTAATCGGTTGAATTAATTAATTTTAATACATGGAGACCATAAAAGAAACATATATATTCTTCTATAAATGTTATAAATATATCTTATTCTATAAATGCTTCCTTATATTTTATTGACTTCCGTGGATAAGCAGGTCATAAGGATTATGAATATTTACCGCTGGTCTGATATCGTTTGCTTCAAATAAATGGTAAATTTTATCGACGTATTATAGTAATAACCCAGACTTTGTTTTAATAATAATTTAGAGATAACTTCGGTTTCCGAAGTGTGCATTAATGTTCATTGATTAATGAATAATTAAAAATCAAGCAATATTTTTTAGGTAAAAAATTGAACAGTTGTTAAAGAATTCTGTAAACTTTTATACATAGGCCTCGGCCGCACCGGACTGAAAAGATACATTCACGCCATATGTTGTGAACAAGCTGTATTTGTTAAAAAATAGTCATTTAATTGATTGTTTATTCAACGTTTTACCATTATTGAAAATGAATCTTCAAGGTTGATTAAGGACCGCGATTTAACCAATTCATTAATATTTCCTTACATGACATATTGCCACTATCTATATGTGATTAGAACGCGCGATAGAAACAATTTTGTCAAAACTCTTCCTCATGTTTACTCTTTATTTGACATTGATTGATTAAGTTATTTTATGTCAGTCACGGTGGTTAAAGATAGAATGAGCCTATTTCTTAAGAAAACATTGTCATTAGAACAATTGAAACCAAGATCACATTTGTCGCACTTGTTTATATAATAATTATATACCCTTGTTTAATATCATTACCTGGGCGATCGAGCTTCGCTTCGCTTTTTTTTTGTGAAATTTTCGTTTCTTCATTTAAGTCTAGATATAACGTATAAAGCAAAACCTTAACTAAATATAAAATTTGAGCAAAATCGTTAATTTATATATTAATTTATAATATAAAATAATTGCTCATTTAATAATTGGTAATTCTAACGTAAGGTTACCCAATAATTGTAATGACTGTTTTGAAAATGACTCATGAAATCGCACATATTATCTGTCTTAGTAATGTTGATTCGTAAAGTAACTGGTTACAGTAACAATTATAACGTCTCCCACGGTATGATATTTTTTATTGTTGTGATATTAATTAATTAAAAATGCGTTCTTACTATTAGATCCCTTTGCCCTGTCCTCTTCTCATCATCATCATAATTCGAAACAGTGGACCCGCCTTTTTCCTTTTCCACTCTGCCGTCTCTTTCTGGACCATGACGGTCGCGTAGAAGGAGGCTACGACCCGCAACTCCGATTCCTTGCGGAGCAACGCCGACTCGATTGTTCACAGCGAGAGGTCTCGTCCGACCTTGCGGACCAGGATTTGTCTCTCTGTCGTTCGCGCCACGTTTAAATGAAATTGAATGAGAATAAATTGCTTGTAACTGTGTGGTAGACCTGTGCTCATCGTATGTTACAGATTCTTGTGGTCAGGCACAACAACAATACGTGAATTATGCTGTCTTAACTTATAAATTATGATAGATTAGTGCCGTATGAAATAAACGCCTCTTGTCGCTGCAGTCCACTCATTATGTTTATATGAAAACACTCATCCATATAATGCAAAGGCAATGACGTTAATGACGATGACGAAAGGTCTTTAGTATTATTGACAACTCCGTCGCCGATCATATTCACCAAACTTTACTTTATTTAATGAACATATTATTATTATTAATATGTATAGTAATACCAAATAACCTACATGACAAATTATAATTTATAAGCAAATAATAAATAAAGACATAATGTCTGAATATATTTTTCTTTCAATGTAATTGGTAAAATTTATTTGTCTTATTGTAAATACTTAAAAAATATATGTCGCTGATCTTATTTACGCGGTAACTTCATGGTACTTTTATAAATAGATGAATGCATATCGTGTCAGTAATAAATTATCATTAATCATTACCCCAAAAAATAATAAACTGAGAATAGTTAAAAGAAATTATTTTCAATAGGAAATCGCAGGCAGCAGTCAGTAATTAATAGGACAATAGACGACCGTGACGATCGGCCAGTAAAGGTCACTGGCGAAAATGTTTCAACAATTTCTTGATATTTCACGCTTTATAAAAATACTAAATAAGGTTGTGTTTTTATTATAAAATGCGATAGTTTAAAATATGTATGTAGGTATTAGGCGTGTAGTGGCAATTACCCCAATGCAAATGGAAACCGACCAAGTGCCTGGTAACATGCACCCGAAAGGCTTTGGTAACTTAATATTTTACAAGTGTGAATGACATACGTGTAACAACGAGTTTAAAATTTTTAGTTTATTGCGTTATAAAAATCGGAAAGTTATCGCAGTGTTGTATTATTGCATGCTTATATAATTAGTTCAAAACTGTCATTGCGGAAGCACGCACGGCTGGACGGCCAGGAAGTAGAACGGCCCACGGGCGCAGCCGGCAGCCTCTCGTGTGTTACAGCACTACTGTTACATTAATTTGTCCAAGTCCACAAATTATTATTAATATAACTAAAAAGCATACCAATATAATCTGATAAAACGATTAACTTAGTCTGTGAAAATATATACAAATAATTGAAACATGAGATATTGTCATCCGAATAGTTCACATTATTATTCAAATTGAAAGCGTACTACTATCTATGGCAGTGTTATGACCCACTGCTCGTGGGTCAAGGACCGGATGGTCGACTAAACGAATATAAGAATTTACTAATACAATTCTATGCAGTCGTGTTTGCCGAAAGTCGAAAGTTAGTAAAGTATTTCGAGTGTTACGACATTTCATTTTCTTATCGATGCCTAAAACTTCAATGCTTTTATAAAGGATCAATTTATATCCAACTTGTTCAACAACATCTGTAACGTTTTTTAATGTTTATTTTTATTTATTACATATAGTAGAGTAATATAATATAAATATTGTACGTTTTTGAGGATACTTAATATAATATATACATAATAAGTAACTTAATTTATTCTGGTACATGAGGCTAACAAGCTTCAGTTCCGGTTTGTCATTTTCGGTGTAACGTTCTGTTTGTTTGGTTTTGAATTTTAAAGTATTTATTAAATATAGACTTGAATATATAAAATAATAATATCTAACTCTAACCTAACATATGTACTTCACGTTAACTCTTAAAATCAATATGAAAGTTGTAGCCTTTTTTAATAAATATTCTCAATTTATTAATGTACCTTAATGATTGATATTTATGATAATACAGTAATCTAAACCACAGACTAAAACATCTAAATCTTAATATATTACATAACACTTATAAACATATGTGGAACAATATTAATTTATAATAGTTTGTCACTTCACACTAACGTTTTATTTCAATAAAACGATAAATAGTTGGAAAATATTTATTCAATGTTTAATTTGATTCATTTATTTTGAACTTATCTACGATCTTTTAAATACCAAGATATTGTATCTTCTTGTATGAACTTATTAGCTGGAGTATGAACACTTAAACATAAGCTATAGATAAAGACGGTCTGTACATTTAGAATTAATCAAAAGATAATATTTATAATATGGCGCAATAATGTATATAACGTTAGTTTTTATAACGTGACTATATGTAAGTAAGAGTTATTATATAGTAATCCAGAGAGGTATTACTTAATATCCATGCGAAAACAAAAAACGTTGCACACCTCGAACGCGAAGTAGAGAGATATGAATATGAAGCAGCTTTACCAAAATTGTTATCGACTCAGATTAAATTATTTCCACCTTTAAAATGGACACGATAATATTATCGTGTATCGTGTATTTTACCATATGGTAAAATACACTAATAACAACAAAACATTCTAGGTACACTTCTGACATATTTTTTACTAAGACTATTATTAAACAAATGTTAACTTTAAAATAAATCAGACGACAGTTGTGCTGTATTAACAGGTAGGTTTACAAAAAAAAACCACGTTATTGTTTTATTAGTTTCAGATTTTAATTCTATATGTAGGCTGCGTTGAACTTTCATAAATTATCACGTTCTTTAAAAATAAATTAAACTACAAATGTAATTTTACAAATTTTAAAACAAACACCAAAATACGAAGTGTGTTTGAATTGTTAAAGCGCTTATTCTGCCTAAAAAGTAAATTCGTATTTTTAGTATTGCGGTTTAATTGTTACAGTATGACATTTTGGTTTGGCTTGGTATTTTAGTCAGATCTTGCAGCGTAGTATAACCTTACCCTTGTTATTTAGCATTTTCAATTCAATTTAGTCTAATAATTTGTATATTGGGTGACCATACCTTAAAAAATATTTTTTCTTAAAATTTATTTTTAATTATAATATTTTTATACATAATATTCTATAATAAAATTAATATTATTCAAAGCTTTTTATTTTTTTACATTATGACATGTATGGGTATACATCAGAGGTGTGACTTTGAGGGCTTTCCAATACATTTTTTATTTTGGACGACATTACCACATAATTTTAAAGTATCGATTTGAGTATCTTTCAGTATAACATTTAAAGAAATGATACGTCATGCTTACGGGCTTACGGCTTGTTATTCTTAAAGAAAATTTATTATCATATGGCTATCCGTATATATAAAATGTTATACAATAACAGTTAAATATTTGAGTATCATAGTCTTCTTTTATAATGAAGGTTATACCAATTGGTAAATTAAATGTGTGTCAACATAATATCTATCTGTTGTATTATGTGAAATCTGTCTGTGAAATAACCTATTTTAACTGCTTTATTCTCTAGTAGCTCCGTGTTCAAATTTCGAATTAAGCCAATATATGATTATGTTACAAGGTTTTTTTTGTCAAAAATTCTGACTAGCTCGCTCAGACTTTTGAAGTTGTTTGTTACACCACTCCACTACGCTGTCGATCTTCTAGTCTTATCGTATAGCCTTTTTATCGGATTTTAAGTGAGGGGGATAGAGTACTCATGTGTACGTGCACACAGTTGTGCACTTAATGACAATATCTCCCGAGAAGTTGGCTAGTCTGCTTTGAGAATGGCTATCTGACTTGCATTCCTTACGATGGAATTATATCAGTTACCTTTATTTAAGTTCAACTCTGACAACAACGAATTTAAAAGTAAAAATATTCTTGCCATTAAATGTCACGAAACTTGCACCTGTTTTATAAAGTAAGGTGATCCTTTAGTAGTTAGATAGATCTTAAGAGTTATTCATATACATAAAAAAGCTTCAATTCCGTATAAAACTTAAATTGTAACCTAGTCATAAATCCAATTGCTGTAACCAAATGAAGGGATTCCTGATTCCAAAATGTCATAATTTTTAAACGCTTTCTCTTCTTTATTGTACCTATATAGGTACCTACTTATATTTATTTCAAAGTTAACGACCACGTGTCGTAAGTATTCGATTTTATAACGAGACTTAATGTCAAGGCTGTAAATTTATGCAGTGCCTTATCATGTTATGATATCTGACAATTTCAGACAATAGTCATATTTAATAATAAATTTAAAAAGCTATCATATAATCGATTCTGAGTATACATGTATTTCGCTTGAGTTTGTATATGTTATCTTTTAATTGTTTATATACTATGAATTATGAAAGCCTATAATTGCAATAAGAAACTCTGCACGATTTTAACACTGTTGTTTGTCCAGCCCCATGACTTTTGTGTAATTTGCAATATTGTTTATTAATAGCTAATATATAATAAATAGATGAATAAAATATATAATGATAGATGGTGTTGTGCTTTTACGCAAATGAAATTGTCAAAGAAAGCCAATATAAGAAATATGCTTAATTATTATCAACGACCACGCTATACCTAGGCGTGTCAAATAGGATTTCTTAACCTAATTGACTTAAAAGGAAATTAACATTTATTATTCTTTTTATGGTTTCAGATTTTATTCTGCACTCTAAACACACACAAAGTGGATATGAAGAAGTTGCTTGGTGGCCAAATAGGATTAGAAGATTTCATATTCGCACATCGAAAAGGTCGGCCAAAGGAAATAGAAATAGTTAAAACTGAAGACGCTCTCGGCTTAACGATTACTGACAACGGAGCAGGATATGCCTTCATAAAGCGAATAAAGGAAGGATCTATTGTTGCAAGAATTCCTCATATAGAGGTAACATAGCATCATTATAATTCTCCATAGAAAGAAATACAATCATGGGCATTAGATATTAAGTCATTGCCTTATAGAGTTAAATACATTGTTATAGGTACCCACTTCATAATAAAACTTCATTAACAGTTTCTTTAGAATTTCTTTGTAAATCCATCTTTGAAATGAATCATCTGGTTATTATAATTGCTTACGTAGCAAATTGTATTGATGAATGCACATTTATTTATTTTTTGACTCGCATAATTTACGATTCAATTAATCAATAATAACCTATGTATATCTGGTGTAGCTTCCAAAAACCCTTATCTGATCGTTTTGGAATGATATTTTTCCTTGCCTAGCATGGACACGAATATGATAATAAAAAATAAATAAAAAAATATTTTTACTTATTATTTTTTAATAAGTTTATTTATTTATTTATTTTATTTTAATAAATTTTCATAATAATGATCGTTGACAAATTTTGTGGTACAAAAATTATGTACTTTACTATTTTTTATATTTTTTTTTATTATATTCGAAAAAGGGATAATATAAGACAAAATACATACTTACATAATTTCAAATTAATAGGAAAAGTTGGCTTTTTGGAACCTATTCCAAATATTTCGTTAACAAAATGTTTCTAAGTAATATAACAAAAAATACGTTGTAATTAAAATTTATTACTTCTCTACCAACAAAGTTTAATGAACGTTATAATTTAGACCATCTCTATTTATCGTGAAAGTAATAAGTGTTCATGTACATTTCATCTTTATTGGACATGAAAGAAGCGTGTCAATCGACTAAACTGCCCTATATTTAACGGCAGGCCATTCGCCTCTTAGCAAGAGGAAGTAAACTATTATCGTATTAAACTGTTCTCTTTTATTGTGTCTTCAGGTTGGTGATCACATTGAACGACTAAATGAGGAGAACATGGTCGGTAAAAGACATTATGAGGTGGCTAAACTATTGAAAGATATACCTAAGGGTACTACGTTTACTATAAGATTAGTAGAACCATTGAAAAGTGGTTTTGGAAGCATTGGACCTAAAAGTGGCAGTGCTAGGTCCGGTAAAAAACAAAATTATGGATCAGGAAAAGAAACGCTCAGATTTAAAGCTAATGGACAAGCTACAATAGAAAATGAGGTAAGACAAAATCATCTGTATATTTTTAATCTCTAACGATAAGTAGAAAACGTAAAACAAATCAAATAAATATAAATACTTTCGAGTGGCTAGCTTATTAGGCTGCAAATCTCGAGGTCTTAGTTTCAAACCGTGTATAGAGCCAATAAAACTTATTGGGATTATCTATCATGAAATTCTCAGTCGTACCTCGAAGTTTACAATACAGCTAGTATTAACATAGCCGTGCCTCGCTAAGCACATAAAGTTTCTGTGCCTGAACTCTCTCCTTGTCAATAAGCATCTGGGCTGACCCAATAGACAGTTGGCTTTTCTCTGCTAAGAATCGCCTTTGTGATTGAAATTGGTCTGGTAACATAAACAAAGTATGAAATATATTGCTAGGCACGCCATCGCCTTATTTGCCCACGTGAACAGTCTAGCTCTGTAAATAACTATTTTTTTAACTACGACTCTCTTTGTTTACTACTTTCCAAAGCAAAAAAAATCCAAACGAGTTTGTCCAATCGAATGCAAACAAATGTTTGTCATTCATGTTATCGTAATGGGTAAAACATTACGATAACATGAATGACAAACATTGTAATCTATTAAAAAAATAGTTTTTATTACTACATGTATTTAATACGACACTATTGTTTAATTGCAGCACGACGAGAAATCAAAAGCAGGCATAGATAAAATAAATGCCCTCCTTGAATCTTTTATGGGAATAAATGACACAGAATTAGCAACTCAAATGTGGGATATTGCTGATAAGAAAATAAATTCGATGCAACTTGCCGAGGCTATTGACAATAGTGACCTCCAGGAATTTGGGTTTACAGATGAATTTATAATCGAACTTTGGGGCGTTATCACTGATGTTAGATCTGGAAGACTCTAATAGACTTTAAAATATATACGTGTAGGAATTGAAAAGTTGAGTACCATCAAACAATTAAAAACTTTCGATTAAAAGATTTCGCATTAGCAATAATTAAATAAGTTATTTATAACAAATAGATAATATTGTATATTATTTACATTGTTAAGTAGAGGATATGCTTATAGTGTTATTATTTGTTTATATTTTCTGTTACTTATGGTATGAAATTGTTATTATGCGGCAACCAATGTCTAATTGTAATGATTCAGTTTCATTTATTATTTCTGAACATCACTCAACTACGTCACATAATATTTGGTAATTTAATTTACATTGATCAAAACTATGCTAATGAACCAAAATCACCATCCGCTATTTAAGTTAATTAACATCTATTCGTGTTAAATTACTTAACACAAAATATTACCTAAGAAGGTAAATTAGAATATTTTCTATTTAAATGTAGTAGTGGATCGCATGTTGAACATAAAGTTCATTTTATTTTTTATTTTTATAAGTCGACCAAAAATGTTTTGTAAAATTGACCTCTTTAATTTACATTGATATTATAAAAAAAAAATCTCTATTTATAAAATGTTTTTTGATCGCAAAAAACAAATATTTTATTTAATGCATTTTCGATATAGTTGTAAAACTAGGTTTTACAATTCTATGTGCTGTTAGTGTTTAAATAAGTAGTCATATAAAAAAGTTACAAACAGCATAGCAAAACAAGAATGTTTTGGAATAATGCGTTGTCAGCAATATAAACATAAATTTAACAATAGTAAGTTGGGTTTCTTACGATAGCATTGAAGATCACGGATCTACTAGTCCTTTGACCACAATTCTTATTTCAAACAACGAAAACAAAAATCATCTGTCGTACTGAATAATAAGTTTTATATTGTGAAGTCATTCTTTGACATAATTTCATGTTTTCCTATATTTTCAATTCCATATATTTCAATAACTTATTAATTTTATGTAAGCTTTTTATGATTGATATTTACCTATTTGACATTTTACAATTTGAAGTGCCTTATTGTAACTGTAACAAGGTGATTATAATAATATTCTTAATAAACATATGTATTTCTATTTGAATGTGTATTCATTTTATTATTTAAGTATATATTGTTTCTTTTTCCACTAAGATTTACATTAAGCAAATTTTAAGTGTTTATATATAAATTATCACTAATAATCTCGTTTTCTAATGTTAGTTGATAAAATAATGGAAAAAAAAAATTACGTATTACATACATCAATGTTTTATATCGCGATTTGTTTCATTGATGGAAATCGAAAACAATAATTAAATTAAATTAAATTAAAAGGCCTCATAATTTATCATCATTCTTATCTTATTATATTGAATGCCTTCTTCCAAATGTAAATTATGACTATTAATGACTATTAAGTGTAAATTATAAATGCAATTTAATACATATAAGATTGTATTGGGTATTATGTCGGGAATAGTGCATATCAAGAAAATCATAAAGGTATGTTTATTCAGGTTACATAGCTATAATTATATAGGGGGTGTAGTGGGGAGCCTAGTGTGAATACTTTCGGGGCTTCACCAGCCAGCCCAAAATGGGCGGTGTGGCTTCGCTAATCACAGGCTTTCTGCAATCTCTCACCAGTGGCTCCAAGAAGCTGTAGTGCATGCAGCGGCCACACCCTGGTAACCGCGTTGGCTCGCGGGCTAAACCTGGTTGAGGGGGGTTTGCCAGAATGGTGGACCTACAAGCGGATCCTTCCCGCTTAATGCATAAAGTCTGCCTCGGTGGGGAAGGCAACCCAACGCAGATATGCACTCGGGCTTGACGGAACTGGCGAGGTAGCTAGGCAAGGTGGACGGCCTAGGGCGACAGTAGAAGGCGCACAGTTACTGTCGGCCAGACACATCATCGGATCCTTCCTCCAGTCGTAGCGGTTTTCCGTTCCACTGGATCAAGGAAGGGGAAGACGAGGGTGTGCACCTGCGTTTTGCGCGTACGCTTGTGCACTGAAATATCTCCTGCGTAACTGACTGCTTCCGTATATGGACTCCGATACCAATAAAGTCCTGTGGCGATGGGTCAAGGTAGAGAGGTCCGGTTTGATGCAATCCGGGCTTTGTCTGAGGCCTGCACATGGGCGGCTCTGGGGGTGTGTAACACCGTGGTCGCTTTTGCTCTGCATAGGGGAGACAGAGTAAACCCGGCAGCATCTGGAGTGACAAAGCAGCCCTATTTAGGGAGGCACTGCTTTCCCCGCTCAGCCGGGGAGGGGGCTAGAAAAGGTGCCCTAAACAAAAGCTCTTCCCAACCATTTTATTTTTGAGGGTAGTAACCACGGCTGCCTTCGCATCCTTCAATTTCGTGGTCGGCGTTACAGAATAAAAAATAAAATAAAAACACCTGCAATAACATTCGGCGCGTGGAACGTGCGAACACTTCTTGACCGTGATGACAATGCCTGCCCGGAACGGAAAACTGCCGTCTTAGCTCGAGAACTTCGACGCTATAATGTGGATGTGGCTGCACTCAGCGAAACACATCTAGCCGAAGAAGGGGAGCTGGTAGAACATGGTGGCGGGTATACTTTCTTTTGGAAGGGACTTGCTTCCTCGGAACCGCGGTGGTCGGGCGTAGGATTTGCGGTTAAGAACCAGCTCATTAATCAATTACAAGAGTGTCCGGTGCACATCTCGGACCGCATCACCACACTGCGCCTTCACCTTGAATATGACAACTACCTGAATGTTATCAGTGTCTATGCTCCAACGCTGGATAAATCTGATATCATAAAGGGTAAGTTTTACGACGATTTGAGCCGGTGCATCGAAAGCATACGCCCCAAAGAGAAGATACTGGTCTTGGGGGATTTCAATGCTAGAGTTGGACGGGATTACAACGCCTGGCCTAAAGTCTTGGGGAGACATGGAGTTGGCAATATGAACAGCAACGGTCAGCTGCTGCTCAGCTTATGTGCACAATTAGACCTAGCGATCACGAACACAATGTTCAGACTTCCAGCCACACATGGATGCACCCAAGATCCAAACACTGGCACTTGATTGATTATGCTATCGTGCGCCAAAAAGATATCTCCGAAGTCCAAATCACCCGCGTCATGCGCGGTGCCCACTGTTGGACCGACCACCGGCTTGTAGTCACTAAGCTACATCTCCGTCTTCTTCGTTCCCGAAGATCCGAAAGAGCGAAACCTGCATCTTTAGATGTCGAGAGGCTGAAAGATTTCGAGACTAGGAAGAAATATGCTGAAGCCTTGACCAGCGCACTTATGTCACATGAAAGAACCGGTGATGTTGAAGCTGATTGGGGTTCTCTGTATTCTCAAATATTAGACACTGCCACTGCTACTATAGGTCTAAAAGTCCGCAGGAACGAGGACTGGTATGATGAGAATGACGGAGTCCTTACTGAGGCAATTGACAAGCATCGGCGTCTTTTACAAGTGCGCAGCAGAACACAGCCAGGCCAACGCGTAATGGGGATCAAGCAAGGTGACGTGGAGCTGCGTAAATTATCTCGAGAGATTAAGGATAAGTGGTGGCGGGACAAAGCGCGTCAAGTGCAGTGGCTTGCTGACACTAACCAGCTAGGAGAGTTCTACAGTGAGGTTCGAAGGTTGCTCGGTACATCCCGCTTAAGAAAAGTGCCACTACGTCCAGTAACTGGCGATGGCCTTATTAAAAGCAAGGAGGAAGTACTCAGGCGTTGGGCAGAACATTTTAACTTCCTGCTCAATGTAGACCGAGAATTCAACCTGGATTACATTTATTCCTTACCTCAACTCCCTACTTTTATCAAGCTGGATGAGCCACTGTCACGTGATGAGGTTGTTTCTTCCATCAAACAACAGCAGAATAAGCGCGCGGTTGGTGTAGACTTTATACCAGGAGAACTACTCAAATACGGGGGTGAGGAGTTGCATTCGGCTCTATGGGAACTTTTTACCCATATGTGGGAAAAAGAACAAGTCCCTGATACGTTCAAAGTATCTGTCATCAGGACACTGTATAAGGGAAAGGGGGACCGTTCTGACCGCAACTCCTTCCGCGGTATTTCACTATTACCGGTCCCCGGAAAAGTCCTCGCCAGAATTCTTTTAAACCGCCTTACAGAACTTTCAGAAAAGATTCTGCCTGAAACCCAGTTTGGCTTTCGACATGACCGGGGTACTTGTGAGGCTATCTTCTCAGTGCGTCAACTGCAGGAGAAAAGCAGAGAGCAGGGTCGTAACATGTATCTTTGCTTTGTCGACCTTGAGAAGGCATTTGACAGCGTGCCTCGTGAAGCTCTTTGGGCTGTGCTAGGAAAATTGGGATGCACGGAGAAGTTTGTGCGACTAGTGAGACTACTGCATGACGGAATGAGGAGCTGCGTCACTATTGACGGTGAACAGTCGGACTTCTTCCCCGTTACCTGTGGGGTAAAGCAAGGGTGCGTGCTGGCGCCCACACTGTTTGCCATGTACTTTGCAGTAGTAGTCCGCGATGTCCTACAGACGACTCCCGAGGGAGTTCGCGTCCGTTTCCGCACTGATGGCAGCCTTTTCAATTTAGCCAGGTTAAAGGCCCGAACAAAAGTGTCTCACGCAATGATTACTGAGATCACTTATGCGGATGACTTATGTTTTGTGGCAGAATCCGCAGACGGCCTGCAAAAGCTCATGTCCGAGTTCCATGTGTCCTGCCGCAAGTTCGGCCTAAAGATCAGTGTCAAAAAGACAGAAGTGATGTCTTTGGATATCCACGGCAGTGAAACACTGGTCATCAAACTTGGAGATGATGTACTAAAGCAGGTTGATCAGTTTCGTTACTTGGGGAGCACTGTTACATCCAAGTGCGAATTGGATGCCGAAATCAACAGCAGGATCGGTGCTGCAGCCGCGGCATTCGGCAAGCTGAATACCAAAGTCTTCCGCTCACATGACCTAAAACTGGCTACTAAAATTTATATTTATATGGCGGTCGTGCTACCTAATATTCTTTACTCTGCCGAAACCTGGACCGTGTACCGACATCATATTCGCACATTAGACCGCTTCCACCTTAAATGCCTACGCCAAATCCTGAATATCCAGTGGTCTGATCGTGTGCGGAATTCAGAAGTGCTGCGAAGAACTAATGTGGGTGGCATTGAAGCTTACCTTATGCGGCGACAGCTTCGTTGGTGTGGTCACGTGTCAAGGATGGCGGATCAGCGTGTCGCTAAGCGCATCTTTTATGGTGAATTTGAGGAAGGCAAGCGTAAGCATGGCGGACAACTCCTTAGATACAAAGATGTGCTTAAGCGGCACATGAAAAAGTGCAATATAAAAAGCGCGCAGTGGGAGCAGCAGGCCGCCAACAGGGTACAATGGAGATCCAGCATTAAAGCGAGGATCCAAGAATTTGAAGTGAGTCGCCTTGCTGAGCTTGATGCTAGACGCGACCAGTTGAAAGCCCGACCACCCGCGGTAATCAACTATCACGCGGTGATCATCAGTAAGAAGATTGGCTACATAAGCCACATGCGAGCACACGATCGACAGGCAAGGAGTTGAAGCGGTCGCCGTGGCCGAAATCGGCCGGGAGAGTATTATTATTATAGCTATAATTATGTTTTGCAATACATAAATTGAATATCGCAAGTAGAAGTCAATTTGAGGATTTCCAATTAGATATGACACCACTATCTGTTGCAGCGGCTATCAAACTATGATATTTAACAAGACCTCGATATTAGTTCAGATTTTAGCCACGCACCAAAATTGTTTATACATAGTACCTACATATTCAAATTGTCTTTCAATACGTTTTAAAGGAATGTCGGCGTCAGTTCAGTAGTGATATTGTTCTGCGATCCAGGAGCAGGAGATAGTAGGATAGATATATCTCTATCAAGTTCGCCTTATCTATACACATTACTATTTGTACCAGTAGTTTTCTTCGTTACCAAGAGCCGCTGGACTGTGTAAGCGAGTCGGCTCTATCAAAAAATTTAAAATGTCCAAAGAAGTACAAAATAAAAGACACTTTAATTCGATGAAGTGCGAAGAGATTAATTTTAGCTTCCACATATAAATATCCTTGATAGATACGACAAAGTTGTCATTTATCTATTCTGTAACTAATACAGATTAATTACAACGCCATCTTGAACTGCGCCTTTATGAATTATGATCTTTTGAACTTACGGTTTTTATAAAACAACCTTCGGCTTGATTTAGGATTGACTATTGGAAAGAGTGATAGTGCATACCCATTATTTTAATTTTTATTATAAATCAATATTTTAATAACACGTTTAATGGTAATGTATCTGACTATATTATTGTTATGCTTTCAGTTAATAAACAAATAAATGTTTATACTATATTATAAGAATCAGAAGTAGTAATTCATTAAAAAAAAACAATCTACCTTACAAATCACTCCAAATTTATTAATTATTTATTCAAATAGAAAAATAACGCAATAATCTTATTTACACTAATAAAATGACAATAAAAACAATGTGATACACTTAATTAGCTCACGTGCCGACAGCGAGACGACAGCCTAACACGAGCGCGAGAATGAAAGTGATCCTAGTCATAGAATCGTACGCGTTTTATAGTTTGTAACAGGTGGACTGATTATGGTAGGGATGTCACTCCTTATACGGCCTCTCCTGACTCTGAGTCGTCCTCGACGCAGTGATCTCGGGAGGTTCCGCTGGTACTAGTTTCATTTGTAGCTGATGGTCCTGCTTCATTGTCATCTAGCAGGGGCATGGACAGGAATGCCTGAGGAACGGTTTCATTTGAAATGTCCTCAGCTTCATCTGAAAAAAAACACTAGTTGAGATATCTAAACAATGAAAAGTTTTTAATGCATTCATCCTTGCAAATCGTTCTTCCTGTCATCTTTCAATTAATTCATACATCTGTCATAACAACTCTCTCATAAAAAAATAAACCAGGCATACATCATTTTAAAGTAACCAGAGACGTCTCTTATGAAAACCAAACCTCGCCTCGGGCTTTCCTTTATGGATGGACGCCCCTTTGTAGAAAGGGATGCCTTTGTTGTACCGGGGCGCTCCTGATGCATCGCAGCCAGTAGCTGCTGATTGGAGCAGCGCAGCCCCTAGTGGCTGACAGGTTCACTTGACGCAGACCGTATTCATACGTCAAGTGACCAATGAGACCTTATGCGCCGACCGTTATCAAACGCATAAAGCCAGCGCATCACACACGCAGACCGTATTCGTACGTGTGTGGCGCCATCCTACACGCAGACCGTATTCATACGTGTAGGATGCATACCCAACACGCAGACCGTATTCGTACGTGTTAGGCACACTCACGCAGACCGTATTCATACGTGAGTGCTCACTGAGCATGAAGACCGTAATCAAACATGCACAACAAACCATAACAGACACACACATATTGTGGTCATCAAACTGCTTGCAAAACCTGCGGCGACAAACGCCTGACGACCAGTATTAGGTATCACTACGAAGGCCATCAACATTGGTGACCAACTACAACATGCAAACAGTGTAGGGTTAAACCAAAATTGGCAGAGAACTTACTTTCAAAAAAATGCTGCACATGTCTCGGGGCATCATTCGCCCGGCCACGGTACCATGTGTTGAGCGGCTGCCTGCGTGGTTTTCCCATAACTTCCACTGAGCAGGCGCAATGAGTAGCGTCCTCCAGGCAGGATTCCTGTAACTTTATATGGACCGCGCATACCGGAATCGAGCTTTCCTGTCGACTGAGAGAATTTGATGACAAAAACACAATCGTCGAGATTAAATTGGCGAGGCGGACGCCGTTGCTGGTTAGCTCGTTCATCCTGATTGATTTGGTTGCTCCTGAGTAACCGACGAGTTCTATCCCGGGTGATCTCACGTAGCGCCTCCCTGTTTGGAGCTGTACCTTCAACAGCAAGATCTCGTACCAGTGCTCGCACTATGGGGGTTGTGGCCTCTGTACCAATAAGAAGATTCAGTGGAGATGTTCGAGTGACTTTCTGCTTCGTTATGTTCAACACCAGCTGTAGCTTCCACAGAGTGTCCGACCAAGATGCGTTCTTATAGTTGGCTTCTATACGTAGCATGTTCAGCACGGTGCGCATGTACCGTTCTGCTTGGCCGTTGGCTTGGTGCATCTCTGGCGTGATGTAATGTAGATCGCAGCCGAGGTCGTTTATCCACTTTACGAACTCGTGTGACTCAAACATGCGTCCTTTAAACTTCGGATCTAATTTCGTTTGTTTACGCTTTTCATTCCTTAATAACACAGTCACTACCTAACCGATTTTTTTTATTTTTTTTATTTTTTTTTTTTTCGCCTTTTTTTTGTCAAAATGAGACTTATCATAAGCCGCACACTTCATTATATTTTCGGACGCTTTTTCACGAATCTCATCATCAACATCGATCTCTAATTCACTACACATCATCGACAAAGGTCTCGAGACTTTACATATGAAAAGCTCTAGAGGCGAAGCTTTGTACATACTACTTTACTGACAGGACTAATTTAGACCTAATGTATCACATTAAATAGCCTTGAGGTCAAGTAGCATTGATATTTTATAAAAATTCACTTCAATCACCAAACTGAACTTAATTAATTCAATCCCCAGGTATCTCATTCGCGGTCTATAGCTATCTGCACTACTATGCCACATAGTATGCCAAGTCATCTCATGACTTTATGGTCCTTGCTATCAAGCAAGACCCTGACTTTACTACCCAGTGCTACCGCCCACCGCTTACCCACGGACTACTCAGAGAGCAGATGCCGTCTTCTAGCGGGCTATGGCTACGATACTCTGGTATAGTCCCAGACCCGTCGAATCGAGAACCTGGTACTATCACAAATTATTCAGGTGTTATCTCACTATCAACTTCCTTATAAACATCAATCGGTACCCGACCCTCAGGCATCTTTCTAAGATGGTCATGAGCATACGTGTAGCTACGTTTGTGTCTTAGCGATTTTAAAACAACGATCTCCTAATGTTTCTTTGTTTTCAAGTTCCTTCAGGAGAGTCAACCTACCTCATTGCATCAAATATTAATGCTAGGATCGAAATTAGATTAAGAAAATTGGTTGGATCTCACCGTGATATTGATAGGTTGTATCGCATCAATGATACCGGTCGCACCAGCACCGCGGTTCGTAGCTGCACTCACGGAACGCCCTGGCGAAGAAAATGCCGTAGAGTCCCGATGCTCCACGATAGTCACGATCACTACCCGCGGTCGTGGTAGCGTCACTCTTGGAGGTGAAGGTTTTATTCTTCCAATGACTTTATTTGATTTCTGGAACATGAGTCACGGTCATACGATCATTATTAGGCAAGTTTTTTAGCTATTATTGCGAAGATCATTGTCAATTATTGATCCAAAGTAGGGTAGCTAAATAAAGAAATTATTGCAAGCTCACTTGTGAACTTACTAAGAAACTTATAGTAGTAGTAGTACGACACACAGTAAGACACAGTGCCTATCGCTTTTAAACAAACTGGAACGTACTCACCAGATCTTTTTCATACGTTACCACACATTTTCTGCACTCACTAAGTAATAATACTTTCGTAGGGTAGTAAAGTAAATCGTAACTGTTTTAATTTAATTTGCATAGCCAACGGTCCTATTTCAGGAAGCTAAGCGTATCAGAACACATGAGGTTCCGATCGTATTTCCATTTCAATCTTGCTCTTGCCTTCACTTCTTGCAGTAATTTGTTGCGTGTCGTGATTTCACTTGTAAATGCTAAGCGAATCCCTTAGTATTCGTAGACATGAATCAAACTGGGCAATATGAGCCAGCACATATAACGTAGAGATTTAAATCCTTCCATGTAGTCAACAGCGACGTCATCACACAGCTTGCTTATGCTGCGAGACATTCACCATCCTTCGGTTTGCCGTTATGTACACCAATTAGCGTCGCAGCAAGTGTTTCCGTGGTATCGTAACGTGCGAGAAACAAATCAAGAAAGTGTTGCCAAGTCATACCCTCTTGGGAGATTTGTGACAGCCACGACGAGGCCCTTCAGTGCCATACTGAGAGCTATGATGAGCGATGCACCTTCCAGTGGACGTTCATTAACGAAGAAATCAATCGCACCTCACCAAGCACGTGGATCAGCATCTGGTTGCTCTGGGTTGAACTCCGGCAGAGAAACCTTGGGCGACGATACTGGTGTTCGAATAGCCTCAATCAATTGCATCATATTTCTCTGCTGAATCTCGAACATTGTGCGGCAGTGAGATTCAGATCGTAACCTTGTGAAACAGACTTCTTCGGTATGACCCGGTTTTTTTTACAAAACGTACAGGATTTACTAAGACCTGGCTGTGTATCTGAAGCAGGGGGGTTCTTAGTTGTCACGTTACGTGTATCCGAGGCTAATTGGGACTTTGACTACCTGCAGTCTCGACTGACATGTCCACGACGGTTACAAGTGAAACATTTTATATCTGAACGATTCGTTATAATTTGTTTCCTAGAATCGCCAGAGGGTAGCCTATCTTTTTTTGTGTAGGTAGGTTTTGTATAAATTGATAAAAACGAGACAATCGAGTCGGGGGTTAAACTCGCGTTGGCAGCGGCTGCGCGTACCTGAGGATTGTTTATGCCACGGATAACAATGAGCGTTCTCAGGTCATCACTGAGACCCTGTACTATTTTTAACCGTAACAAAGTACGACGTGCATATTCGGCATATGTCGCGAATTTATCAGAAGTCATGTTCATTGCCTCAAATAGGATATTAGCGTAATCTAACTGACGTGGGCAAAGTGGTTTGAATTCGTTTTTAAAATTAGACCATGTCCTATCATTCGATACCCACTCACTAAGCCAGACATTCGCGTCGGCCTTTAAACAAGAAGCTACGCGAGACAGACACTCATGATCGTTCCAGCCGTTAGCTTCCCTAGCACGGTCTACCTCCTCACACCATGTTTCTATATTGTTGACCGATGGGTC
This sequence comes from Nymphalis urticae, assembly GCA_905147175.2. Taxonomy (NCBI): domain Eukaryota; kingdom Metazoa; phylum Arthropoda; class Insecta; order Lepidoptera; family Nymphalidae; genus Nymphalis; species Nymphalis urticae. Next base: position 6,348,498 of record LR989987.1, on the reverse strand, counting down.
AAAATTAGACACATAATAGTGTTGCTATTTCGTGGGTTGTATTGTTTTAATAGCCTGCATCAAAGCCTGCGCTATGGTAGATGCCTTAGAATAAGTAGGACCCGATTCTATAGAAGGTTGAGGATTTATGCTACCACCGGTCGGTAACGAGCTCGTTGCAGTAATTACTACGTCATGATTCGGTGAATTTCGACGCAAACGCGATCGCGATCTATTAGAATCGTCTCGTGAATAATTTCGACGACGCCGTGATTTTTGATTCGAGCGAAGTCTGTCCCTATTACGCGAGCGGCGCTCTTCGGAATCGCGAGAATCCCTACGGTCTCGAGCACGTGAGCTAGTACTTGATTCGCGACTTTGAATATTTAAATTACGAGAGTCACTACTTTGCGATCTACCACGGGTATTACGTGGTTTTCGGCCACGCGACTCATCTCGCTTTTTGCGTGAACGAGACGTTCGACCCATAATTACTGATTTGAGGTTCAAAAATTCAACAAACAAACACTTTAACAACAATTAGAAACTTAATAAAAACTTACCGAATAGTAGTCGTTTTATGCGGGCGAATTAGTCACTTATCCCACTTCTGATATAAGAATCAGAAGTAGTAATTCATTAAAAAAAAACAATCTACCTTACAAATCACTCCAAATTTATTAATTATTTATTCAAATAGAAAAATAACGCAATAATCTTATTTACACTAATAAAATGACAATAAAAACAATGTGATACACTTAATTAGCTCACGTGCCGACAGCGAGACGACAGCCTAACACGAGCGCGAGAATGAAAGTGATCCTAGTCATAGAATCGTACGCGTTTTATAGTTTGTAACAGGTGGACTGATTATGGTAGGGATGTCACTCCTTATAATATTATTTTCAGTAGACTTTTACTGGTGGTAGGGCTTTGTGCAAGCTCGTCTGGGTAGGTACCACCCACTCATCAGATATACTACAGTAAACAGTAGTACTTGGTATTATTGTGTTCCGGTTTGATGAGCCAGTGGCAGTGTAATTACAGGCACAATAATGTCCATTATTATAGCATAGATTTGTGGATGGTCAAATGGGCCACCACCGCCAGACATTGGAATTGTAAGAAATAATATTAACCATATCTTACATCGCCAATGCGCGAGTAACCTTTTTTCTAGGCAAGCTTGCTTCATCCTAGAACTTAGACGGTGTCAATGCTTTATATCAGGCAAGTTAACAGCCAAACGCTGGCCTATATTAGATAAAAAAGACTAAAACTTAAGATGTTATGTCAAAAAAGAGTATACAGTTTTTTTTTCATTATTTTCAATTGTCGAGCAAAGACTTTATTTTACCAAGCTGCTGCACTTTAGTAACTACCTACGTTACTTTTTTAAATAGCAAATTTTAATTTTTCGCGGTAACTATTAAACTGTCAAATTATGACGTTTCACATTAGTATAGCCAGCTCTGTCCAGAGTTCACTCCTTCATTTATGGGTAAAAAAATAATCATAAATTTCAAAGACTATATTTTACAAAATTACAATAAAATTGGATTACTTCTAGTAGAAATAAAAATATAATTATAGCTTGGGACTCTGCTTCATATTTTTTGCAAGAACTTTAAAAAAGGCCTAAATAATTTGTATCCAGAGCTGTTATATAAATACAAAATATATACGTATATATATATACAAACTAAGACATACTTCCAAGTACCGTATAAGTAAATATTCTAATTAAAAAGTGCATATTTAATTTTATTGAATACATTTTTACTTTTTACTTTATATGAAGTATTTTTAAATATACTGTATATATAAATTTCAACAATTTGTTGAGTGTGATATACATAATATTTATTAAAATTCTATCTATTGAATATGTAAATTTATCGCATTAATTATTTAAAATAGTTGGTTGTATTGTGACTTGCTTGAATGTGATATTGATATTTGATATCATTCGGTGCGAGAGAATAGTGCCTACAGCGTGTGTTTACTGTAGCTGTGAATGTGAAATGTGATCTTAATATCATATTGTTTTATCTTACCCGGTTGGCCTTATCATTTTGTCGCACTTAGCGATTTTTTTTTGTCAAGATATTATCAGTCTTTATCTCATTTCTGGACCCAACAGTGTGTTAGAATTAGTATAGTGATAATTTAAAATGGTACTACTAACTTCTGGAAAACTTTTCCTTTTAAAATGGAATTCTTTTTCTCCTACGACTATTTCAATAGGGAAGGTTGGTAAATTTTTTATATTATACTTATTAGCTTATTTTAATAATTTATTCTGCGATAATACTGGACAGTATTTACGAAATAAATGTACCTATTGAAAAGATGATTAAATTTTAAATAGTATTAAAAATATTTTGAATACGTATTTTCTTGTTATTGAATAATTTCTTATCAAAAATATTATAATAAAATTATATTGTCACAGATATTATCATGTGCTTCATATAGCACTGTAAATAAAACAAATAAAATATATAATGATGTAAATGAGGCTGTAATGGATATAAAGGATGGATCGAAACTTCTAGTAGGGGGCTTTGGTTTATGTGGAATACCAGAAAATCTTATTATGGCTGTAAATAGGAAGCCTATTTCAGGACTTACAGTTGTTTCAAATAATGCAGGTATGTCCTATTGTATATTTATGTATATATATTGTATAAAAAAAAGGTGATAAAATTAATTTATTTCATAGAGTAATTTTCTTCATAAGTTTTTTTTTCTATACATTACAGGAGTGGAAGATTTTGGTTTAGGTATTTTGCTTAAGAAAAAACAGATAAAAAGAATGATATCATCATATGTAGGAGAAAATGCTGAATTTGAGAGACAGTTTTTGAATGGGGAGTTAGAAGTAAGTATTCAATAACTTTACTAATGTGTAAAATATATAAAACATGAAAGAAACATTTCACTATTTTATTCAAAACAATCAATACAAATATGTTAGTTCATAAATATTGCAAGTTTATTTCTATGTCCCTTTAATTATATTTGTTTTTAATTATGAAAATATACATATAAATTTCTCTGAACTATAAATATCAATTTTCCTGTGGGAACCTACTAGGTAGAGCTAACACCACAAGGAACCCTGGCTGAAAGGATACGAGCTGGTGGTGCGGGAATACCTGCATTCTTTACACCAACTGGATATGGAACATTAATTCATGAAGGTGGAGCACCAATAAAATATACTAAGAACGGAAAGGTGTGTTGGTAATAATAATGTAGTATACGATATAACATTCTATCAATTTTATATAAATGTTGAGGTCTGGTGTAAATATTATTAATAATAATGATTGTGTTTATGATGAAGTCATGCTGAAGTTGCATTACATCAAAGTGTCAATATTTTTGTTACTGTCACTCAGTGTGTAGTTTAAATTTGCTACTCTAAATGCATCAAGCTCAGATATATCAATTAAGTTGGTAATATTAAGTCTCTTGAATTTTTAGTTTATTTTTTTTACGCATTTTTATCTTGAAAATTTAATATCTTGTATAATAGGTTTTATTCAGTTTTTAAAACATAATGAAATTTGCCTGCATTATAAAAATCTATATTATACAATGGTAATGTACTATATAATCTATATAGTACATTACCATTGAGGAATTAATTGAAATATACTACAATTAATTATTCTTCAAAATCTGAATTAATAATCTATTATTAATTCAAATTAAGATCCCGAACTGAGTCCACCTTTTATGAATAATATAAATGAGTATTTTTTAGTATATGATTGAATATCATATTCTAAAAAATACTCATTTATTTAATGGTATTTCATTCATTTGGTAATTTGTTTTGTCAGAAATAAATAAAAATTAAAAGTTTAAAGAGGCAAATTAGTTTCTTATCAAAATAACCTATACCGCGGTCTATCAATATATACTATTGCAACAATTTAAAAAATATAAAAAAAGCAATAAGCATATAGTACAATGTTTACATTTTAGGCAAGTGATACACAACCTTTTCTTTATTGGGGCCACAAACATGTGTTAGTCATGGTATCTTGGGCATGATTTCCTAGGTTTCGGGATAGTTACAAATTAAATTAAACAACGATGAGCGGATTTATGCAGCGTCCACCACAAGCGTGTGGCCACCACAAGCAGTTATTTAATTCAAATTATTAAGGTGTCAATAAAAACCTTTGAAATTTAAAATAGTTCAAAATAAAGTAACATAAAGTGGGCCAACCTGCCAACAAAAGCTGGGTGGGTCGCAGTGAGTACCGCTGTTTTAGATAGATCCAAGAAATTATTTATTTTTCTTACAGTGGCAAAGTCATTTAGGACAGATGAGAAACAATTATGTGGTATATAAAAAAATATAGGTCATAAGTTCTTTATTATTTTTTGTCCAGATAGATATAGCAAGTGCTTCTCGAAATGTGCAACAGTTTAATGGTCTCAATTACATAATGGAAGAAGCAATTACTGGCGACTTTGCATTGGTCAAAGCTTGGAAAGCTGATAGACACGGCAATTTGATATTCCGAAAGAGTGCAAGGAATTTTAATCCAGCAATTTGCAAGGCTGCTAGAGTTACAATAGCGGAAGTAGAAGAGATAGTCGACGAAATTGACCCGGACGTTGTACACGTACCGTCAATATATGTCCAGAGGATTATTTTGGGTGAGAAATTTGAAAAACGCATTGAAAGAAGAACAATAACGAAACCAAAAGAACAGAAAGAGAAGAAATCATCAGATCTTATGAGGGAAAGAATAATAAGACGAGCTGCTTTGGAATTTAAAGATGGAATGCATGCAAATCTAGGAATTGGTAAGGTTATTAAATTATGGTAAAAAATGTTGGATTTAAAATCTATCTTTGTGATAAAACTACTTTATTAAGATAACAACATTTATGTATGTACGTTTCGACGTTTTTTTTAGGAATGCCGATGCTAGCTAGTAATTATATTCCGAAGAATGTTAAAGTCTTATTACAGTCTGAGAATGGAATTCTTGGTCTCGGCCCTTTTCCCACTGAAGATGAAGTAGACCCTGACCTTATAAATGCTGGAAAAGAAACTGTAACAGTACTCCCTGGTGAGTGTTTTTTGTTTCGTTAATTAAAATAACATCAAATAAATAAATAAATAATAATCTGAACTCTAACCTTTTATAGATTATTTAAACTAATTTTGTTTGTATATTTGAAAAATATATCAAAAATAAAGATTACATTAAATACTTTTTTTTTATTAATAAAATACCATACATTTTACTTATGTAATGGGAGCTCAGTATTTTACTTCTCATATATTTATAGAATATATTTTTACCAGTTAATATGATAACAGTGAAGAAACAACACAGCTTAAATAACAATTCACTGTATACATTACTTATCTGAGATAAACATATGAATTATAGTTATTATGTAAATACATAAAGAATTTGAATAGTTGCCTATCTGGTACCGGTTTATCGAGTTCCTTTAAGGTCGTGTTGTTGAATTGTAAATGTTTTTTGTTTTTGCAGGTGCTTCTTATTTCTCATCAGATGACAGTTTCGCTATGATCCGAGGGGGGCACATTGATTTAACCATTCTTGGAGCTATGCAAGTTTCACAGTATGGAGATCTAGCTAATTGGATGATTCCAGTAAGTATTAATAGAATAAGGGTAGGTAGTAAATAGGCATCTTGCGGGCCGGCAAGGCGAGGGCGGCTAGTGCAGAACCTTCTTTCCGACTGTACTGGCCGTCCTCGCGTTTGGACTCTACTACCACTTAACATCAGGTGGAGTGGAGTCATTTGCCCTCCCGGCAAATATATAAAAAAAAAAAAAAAAGACGCTCAAAACGTAATTGTCGTAAGATTCGACTAATGTCTGGCTAAAATATAAAAAAAACGATTCGTTTTACTTATGAATGGTAGAATAGTTTGCGAGGCGTATGTTTGTCACGTGTCCTATATGTTCACTGATATGCAAAAACGATTTGTTGAATACAGGAACTCAGTATAAGGGAATTTATGTAAATCAAAATACATTTTGATAAGGACAAACAAATGGTTGCGATGATTTAAAATAGTGGACTAGTTATGTCATTGTTATAATTTAATCTGATTTATTTTAAATTTATTAATATGTCTTGAATTCAACATTCACTATCTTTGAAAAATAATGTAATAAACATTAATATATTATTATAATCAACTTTAAATATTCATTAATATATTCAATAACATTTAAAAGCTATAAATATTTATGTGTTTATAATATGAATAACCGCCATACTTTACTTTTGTACCATTGCTAAATCTATATCGGAGTGCTTACGTAACCAAGCTAAACAAGTTTTGTGGGGTATAAATATATCATTCGATCATATAAATATTGATAAATATTGGTACGTTGGAAGTACATAATGTAATAGCCATACTGTAACAGCCTGTAAATGTTCCACTGCTGGGCTAAAGACCTTCTCTCCCTTTTTGAGGAGAAAGTTTGGAGCTTGTTCCACCACGCTGCTCCACTACGGGTTGGTGGAATACACATATGGCAGAATTTGGCGTGGCGATGGCATGTGGCGATGTTTTCCTTCACCGAAAAGCACGAGATAAATTATAATCACAAATTGAGCACATGAAAATTCAGTGGTGCTTGCCCAGGTTTGAACGGCTTTGCCGGGTTTGGGTAATAGCCATATTATTTTTATTTTTAGGGTAAAATGGTTAAAGGTATGGGAGGTGCAATGGACTTAGTGTCTGCGCCAAGGACTAAGGTCGTAGTGACTATGGAACACGCTGCTAAAAATGGCGCTCATAAAATTCTACCAGAATGCAATTTACCTCTCACTGGCAAGAACTGTGTGGACATGATCATTACAGAAAAGGTAAACACAGCACTCAATAGAGTCATTTGTTATATTAATATATAATTAACGACGTCGTATATATATTTTAGTAACTATTATTAAAGGACAATTAATCTTAAATTATATGCAGGCTCGGACTTGATCCAAGGATCCTAAGCACTTTGACATTTGATTCCTGCACCCATTCCGAAACGATTTGAATAAAATTATATTTAAAAGTTAGTCTATTCAAAATTTTAATTTTTATATAAAAATAATTAGAATGTGTGAATGTGATTCGACCACAGACGATGCTAGTAGCGACGGAAATACTAAACAGGAAGTAAAGATAAGAATTTATATGTTAAACACCATTAGTGATACATGTTTAATTATTTCAATCTAAATCTATTAGATTTAATAATAACCTACCACAATATTTTAGTACATGATTGTGTTATCACGTTATATTACGTAAACACACGATATATTACAAAAGTAGTCATGATAACATCACTAATTCGTATTTTTACCGTTAAAATTTATAGCAAAATAAAAATATTTTTTATTGATAAAAAAAATATATAATTTAGATGATATGCTGATTTAATTTACTAGTTAGTAATTATAACAATTATTTTAATTGAAGCTACCATTGGGCCGGTCTGGTAGGGTATTACCCAATATACCTCTAAATATATAGTTTGTATTGTTTTATCGGTTTCAATGATGAGTGGTCACTCAAATTATCCCACATTTGAATGTACTACTTACCTTGCTATAATTAAAAAACTGGCTTTTTACATTAAATACTTTAATACTAGCCAACCTTTTACATTGCATTAAACATTTTTCATTATTATTTAAAAGTACATCTTTTGCAATATATGAATACTTTAACTACCGTCCATATTGATCAATCCTATAAATGGGTAAGAGAAATTGATTTAAGAGTTGCACATTGTAGAACCCTCATGTTAACCCAAGCTCCAGGAGATCTCTATATTTTCACATGGATTCTCTAAATTCTCTGCTCAAGTACAAAATTAGGAGATTGATATAATACTTTAGCTTCTTTTTCCAGTGTGTATTCGAAGTGGACAAAGAAAAAGGTCTAACGCTGACTGAATTAGCTGAAGGTGTAAAAGTGGAAGACATACTTGTTAGCACAGGTTGTGAATTTAATGTCGCTCCAAATGTGAAAAAAATGGGTGACATTACACAAATTGAAGCTACTAACGAATAGATTGGTTTTATTCGAAATTTAAATTTCGAAATAATACAGGGTTGTCAAGGTCGTATATAGTAATCAGATATATTAAATATATTTTAGAGAAAGAATATTTTTTTTATTAAAATATATTTTTGTTATATTTACAATAATTATGTGTTCATTATAATCTAAGGTTAACTTTTTAAAAGTGAAAAATATACTTATATTTGTCATTAAGGAAAATATATTTGTTTAAAAATAAATAATAATAAACATTATTTATGCAAGTGTTTCATTGACCAATACAATTAGTTAATTAAGATTTCATAGTGATTTCATAGTCATTATGTGATTGTGATGAATGATAGAAGACATAGTTAAAAAGGAAATTGTGAATGACATTGCAGTGCATGAGATGAGAACCAGTTAATTAATTAGAACTCATGAACTCCACTGCCACTCAGGCATATAAACTTATATTTTAAAGAAATGTAACAAATACAATATTTTTTTTTATCAAGAGCTGATTTCAATATTAATTATGGGCTTATGTTATATCTAATTTGATATTTCCATACACTCTTCATATTTTGTTGTATTTTTTTTAAATATTTTTTTTTCTTACTATAGAAGATCATCGAAATCGTTTCATCCGCTTATCTGTGAAAACCAAGCAGACAGTGAAATCGTACCTCTTATTTTCAGATTTATGGATACATATGGATAGCCACTGTTTTTTTTAAGTAAGTGCCTATTATTATAGGCACAGTTTTTACATAGATTTATTTTGTACGTCGACTTTCGGTTTCTCAAAGTTAACTGATAAAGTACTGGTCGATTTATGAAGTGATTCGTACTTTTGATTAGTCAACTTTAAAACGTCACTTTTCTTTGTCTTTTAAACGTAATCAACGATAAAATATATAAATACGAAAGTTAAATATGAGTAACGGTCCAAATAGTCCTATTGTAATCTGGATTTCATATATATTATGGCTTATATCAGTTATTGATATTTTGTGGTCATTAGTATTATTCTTCTGTAAGTCAAAAGTCTTATTATTCTTATAATTGAGTAACAACACATATAAAATTATTTAACACATTAGTATAAGAATGTGTATTAGATGTTTGACTGTCTCGGCTATTTAGTTCGTAGTCGCTTCTGTATAAGATCTTAACGATATAGTATAGTTTTTCCATCTAAATCTTAAGTAGTAGCTCGGAATTACAAATGGCATATCCGGGCCATGCAAACTTGTTGGTCTTGCACGTAAATTCCTTCTGGCGGTATCAGATTCCCGTCCCATTGATTTGAGAGAGTGAAGGAACAGTCGGTTCGACCCTGTAGAATTTTATGATGTTAGTAAGATTAACTTCTCGAATACAAGTCTCGTAGCATGCTCATCATTACAATATTGCGACTTTTATCAACATTTCTCTTTACAGGTGTCGGTGATATTTTATTTTTAACTGGTACAGATATCGTGAACGCGGTTGTACTGCTCTCCGCAATCATAATGCTTCCACCGAATTTTTATACAGTTCATGCGATTGCAAAGGGAAATAAGATTGAGTTGCGTATTTGAAATTCATTCAATATTGATATTTATAAGATTTTGTTTATGTGGTGTAAGTTTGTTTAACTATTTTACATTTAACCTCGTAATTGGTTCTGCCTATACCTACTTTAAAAAGTTACTGATTTTTTTTGGGTATATAGGATACCTATGTAAAATATATAGGTACCTATCTACCTACAACTCGCCTAGTGATATTTTTACTAAATTGTATATACGTACTTACTAAATCTTTTGCTCAAGCGTGAGTTAAGATAAATAAAATTGGCCTTCAGTTAAATAAAAACCACTATATTTATGCCTATCAAGTCCGCTGCTGGACAAATTCCTCTGATTCTCTTTAAGAGGAGGAAAAATTACCTCATGATACAGATTACATGGCTTGGATGGCTAATAATTTTCCCAACTGTCTCGTTAAAAAAAAATTATTTTAATAAAAGAAATAATTTATTTACATATTTATTTGTCATAAGTATTATAATAATATTACCTTAACGGTTTTAAGAATGGAAACATAAATAATTGATTTGATATAACAAGATAACCTTCATATAAATAACATAATGAGCTAACAAAGTACATTTCAGATATCAATCAAATTAATTTTATTGCTTGCAGACTCAAAGCAAAAGTCTTTTGCTGTCGACTATGGACATGTATTGTATGGATAATTATAATAAATATTGTGGGTATCATTTTATGCATCCAAAGAATTTGTTCTTGCCAAGAGGTTACTGCGAATTATTTAACGAATAGTATAAGGCAATACAGGATAGCTCCTAAACATAGACAGTTTATAGACAAACTGCAATGGTCTCTAGGATGTTGTGGAGTGAGAGAAATTATATCTTTATTGATACTAATATTTAATACTTATAGCTTTTTATTCATTTAATGAAGTATATGCGTTGACTGAGTATTTTTTACATGTTATTACGAAGTATTTCAAAAAGAGTTACGTTTAAATATATTTTTAACTTTTTTAATGTAATTAATGTGCTTATAGATCAAATTAGAAAGAATAATAAAACGCTTTACATTAGATTCAACGCGTATTTCTTAATATTTAACAAACTAACGAAATATTTTAAAACTATGATTAAATTGTAATTAATAATTAGAATATTTTAGTTAAAATCGTATAAAGATTGGTTTAGTCAAGACTGGCATGATAAAATACGCGACTTTGAATGGACAAGTACCAATGATAGGAACACAAACTCAATAGAAAATCTAGAAACAGACAGTGTTCCACTTAGGTAAGTGTTGGCGCTCATTATAACGACATTGCTTAAAATAACTAAGTTCTACCTGGTTGGATAGTAATTTAAATATTAGGTACCAGATATAACCTTATAGGTTTCTATTTAGCTTTAGGTATAGGTTAACCTACTTAGGTAGTTTTGCAAATGTCCCCCTTGAGGAGCGTGCATCGCCGTCTAGGGGACGGTAATAAAAATAAAGGCCCAGATGAGGTATCTCAGCTGATCCTGGATGGAAAATGGAGTTTCGGGCAGCACTTTGTCCAACTGGGCCCGAAGCTTATCAACGCTGCTGCTACGGTAGCATGCGCAAGCGATCCCGTGGCGCCCTCTAACAGACGGAGAGGAGAGCTGGTTTTATAGTTGGTATTCCGATGCCTTCAAAAACGCGTAAACGCGTTTTTCCAGCAATAAAAATAGACTAGGAGGTAATTTTGTAAAGGCGGATGTTGTTCGCATTTTAATGCTTTATAATTGCTGGGCTAAGGCCTCCTCTCCCTTTTGAGGATAATTTAAGGAGAAGGTTTGAAGCTTATTCCACCACACTGCTCCGGGTTGGTAGAATACAGATGTGGCAGAGTTTCAATGAAATTGGACACATGCACGTTCCCTCACGATGTTTCCCTTCACCGTCAAGCACGAGATAAATTATAAACACAAATTAAGCACATGAAAATTCAGTGGTGCTTACCCGGGTTTTTAACCCACGATCATCGTTTAAGATTCACGCGTTCTAACTACTAGGCCATCTCGGCTATTTTAAACTTCAGACTAATCGAAAAAAAATCTGAATTAAAGTTAAGGACTATGAAAATTGGTTGATTAATTTTATGAATAATATTTACCATCTTGGTTGTTGGTTAATTACTGCTTCGACTTAATTACTAACGACTATATATTTTTGTTAGTTGCTGCAAAAGTGGATCGTGTGTCTCGAGTTATTTAAAAGAATTGGGTAATCACTCAATAAATACGAGAGGCTGCGGTAATATAGTACATAAATTTATCATTGTGTCTATCACTGTCCATCTTATTATGTTTGCCACTGTTATAATACTGGAGGTATGTTTTAATTATTAAATTCTCAACAAAACGAATGATATTATTCAGTTTTATTTTTATAATTCACATAAATTGATTTTTTTAGATTTTGTTACTTAGGCACATCATTTACAAAGACGATGAAGAAGTCGGTTTCAAGCAATTTAGCAATAAGTTCAATATACGACACATAATGTCTGTTAATGATAATTTTGAAGTATCGAGTGATTCTTGCATTTTAAATGAAGAAGACAGTGAAATTGACTCATCTAATGCTTACCGCGATGAAAAATGAATTTACTATGATAATCTATTGTAGTTGAATTAGTATTAATAATATGTTTATAATTATAATATTATGTTTTTATACATAATCAAAACGATTTGTATTGATGAAGCTTTAATATAATATAACTAAAAACATTTATTGTACTTATTGTTGCTTTTAGAGCGGCTGGCGACTACATTACGTCATAGTACAGTCATTTTAAAATTTTTTTGATGATTGAGCCCGATAGATAAATAATATTTAAAGAAAATTCTTATCACTTAATTAATTAGCTAAATAGTTAAACTTTAAAACATTTCAATTCTAATTTTTATTTAAACTTATGATTACATTTGATATCAAACATTATTTCAAACATACTCATTGTTTCAAAAAATTTAATCGTTATCACAATAGTAACGGCGGCATTTAGAACGAAGAACTTATAAGAATAATTATTCATATCCAATTTAGATATTTGCTGTACATAGCTGTCAAATGTCACTTTTTTTTTTACTAATCTGTGATACTTATTAGTTACTAATGTCAATGTTTAAGGTAGGCCGAACTTAGGTTATGTTATTAAAATAATAAATGGGTTACTGATTAAAATTGTTGGATTTAATTAAAGAAAACAATATTATAGGCACATACGTTTGGATATCGAAACCATAACGATCATTTTAGTTAATAAGTGTACGGTGTAAGTTACACAGTATTGAGTTTTAAGTAATACAGTATTCAACTTTGCAGGAATAAAAATGGTATTTCTAACCGTTGCTAATTGGGTTCGAGCCCGTGGTCCTGATGAATTCTGGAGGAAAAGAAAAATATTTAGATTGGCAGCACACTTCACTGGCCGTCGACGAAATTGTTATTCAGTAGCAGTACGCAATGTTCATCGTGCTTTAGCTTATGCAACCAAAGCTCGTAAATTGAAGAAGGAAGATATGAAAGCTCTTTGGGACACACGTATAACAGCAGCATGCGAACAACACAATATAACGGCCTTTTCTTTAAGAGAGGGATTGGGTCGCGCCGATATAATGTTAGATCGTAAATCACTATCTGATTTAGCAGCATGGGAACCAAAAACATTTCACTGTCTTGCTGCAGTTGCTAAAGAAAAATTAAATCTGGATTGTTTTATTGATGGAACTGATAAGAAAGAGCCAACAGGAATCAATTTAAACCTTAAGGATGTAATGTTAGAAGCTTGGCTTAAAGAAAAGAAATGATAGTTAGGTTTAATTAATTTTATTCTATTATATAATAAATAGTGTAGTCAACAATTCAATTTTTTAGTTTCCTATTCCCTTTTTAAGTTGTTTGGTTAACTCATTTTGCTTCTCTAATATGTAAAGGTTTTCAATTTTTCTTCGTTGTTGTCTCTCAGTATCTCGGATAACACCCTCATGCATTTTTTCTCTGTAAAAATATTGAAATCAGTATTAATTATTTGCATATGTACGAATAATTTTGAAGCCATTACTTTGTGTAGGGCTTTGTGCAAGAATATCTGAGCAAGTACCACCCACTCAGATCAGGTATTCTAATGTAAAACAATATAGTGATAATGATTATGGGCAGTGGCTATCACTTACACTTATTGTCAGATGGCCCATTTTTCAGTCTACCTACCTACTAGAAATAAAGATATTTTTTTTAAGGTTGAGTCGCTAAATTTAGTTTAGTAGTAAAAATATTAATAACTTTGACCTGAAATTAATTTATGTTTTCAAATTCTCATTTATAGTAATATAATAATAATGTTCTACAGACCCATTTCGGCTACAGCGGCCAATCTTAAGACAGATTAGACAGCTATGCAGGAGATATAGTGCACAAGTGTGTGCACAAACACAAGTGCACTCTCTATTCCCTGACTCTAATAATCCGATGGGACAAAAAGAATTTTTCGTTCAGGTGCAGGACCAATGGCTTTATGTACTTTCCAAGGCACTGGACTTTTATTGGCTCAATTGAACCTAGGACCTCTGGGTCTGTGGCATTACATTAAGCCACAAAACCAACGAGGCAGTCAAATATAATATATATCATATAGAAAATGTTAATATTTTAACATTGTACACATATTTATTTTAAAATATTATAAGTATTCGTGTTATAATACTTTATATTATAGCCTGAGAAAAATTATAAACACAAATTGAGAACCTGAAAATCTGGGTCTGATTATCTTAGTTTCAGATTCAGGTGCTCTAACTAGTAAGGAAATCGAAAAAAAACGTGTTCATAATTATTATATAATTAAATATTAATTTAACCAATATTTATACAACTAAAATTCCTATTAAAACTTTAATTAATTATAACAAAAAATGAGACAAACATAAAGTACATTACTATTTTAATAAATTCTATAGTCTATACCTAATGCTATAACTTAAAGGTATTCTAAGATAAATACCTGTCTGCCTGCTGTTTTATATGGACATAACTAACTATTGCAACAGTTACAGCACAAGATAGGCCCAATACTAATTTAGAAGTTATCGAAGACATTATGAATTTTGTCACAATTAGACACCTATTGATTAAGTTTATTTATAATAAATACACATTTTGATATTTTATTAAGAGTTTATAATTATTGACATTCTTTTGGAGTTATTTACGATTTTTGAAATGTCACTTGTCAAATTCAGTGCATAGAGCACAGATGATAAATTACTTAAGACATAGATATGAAATTGTCAGTTACTTCTCTTTTTTTAATATTATGCGTAGGTGGACCGGCAAATGGGCCACCTGATGTTAAGTGGTCACCACCGCCCATAGACATTGGCGATATAAGAAACATATTAACCATTCCTTATATATTCGCCAATACACCACCAACCTTGGGAACGAAGATATTATCGGTGTCACGAATCCTGGCAGCAAGTTCTCGTAGAATTGCAATTCCGATTCTATAAGCGAAAAATTAACTAGCCATTCTGTCACCAGAAGAGGCATTAAGAGGACAAATATTTGTATCGTTTGCTTGCTTATTATTAATGTCCGACCGAAAATCGAATTTTGGCCAAGCCATAGCCGAATTATTATTTTGTAGCATTGACTGTCTTCCGTAATTTTGCTATGTATAAGCGTTACTCTCTACTCATTTTTGAAAAATAATTATTGTTTTATAATTTTGCCTTTCTTTTAAAAACATATTTTATTCAATTATAAAATGTAAATATCATTTGGCATTCATATCTTTTACATGATTCAGTGAAAATATAGTAGGCAATCATTTAAAGAAATAGTATAGGTAATAGAGCAGTCCTAATAATAGTAAAACAATACGAGATATTTAGGTAATATTTATTTGTAGTATTAACGTTTACGAGACTTAAACTCGATTTTATAATTTCTTATATTAGGTACTTAAAAATTAAATATCATAAAATATATAATATTTACAAAACGATTATTTACAGCGGAATATGAAAACAAAACATAAGATTTTGTTGAGTGCATATTTAGAATTACACGATGATTAAATAGTAAATGCTCAAAGCATTTGCATTCTTACATAACAATATCTAGTAATTTACACTGTTATATCCCTAATTTCTAAAAATTTACATGGTGGTTTCCTTTAAACGTTTAATGTATAAATAAGTTATATAAATACATAGTGTCACTTATTTGGTTCAGTGATACTTAATATTATATATTAAATAAATATACATCTCTTTTGTTTTTTAAATAATACGAAGTCAGTACTTTTTACCAGCAATGTGATATTTTTTTTGTCTAAAATCTATATGTACTATGTACACATATGTTTTACTTGAAAATATGAATGTTCAACCTGCACTGGGAATTTTAACATCATAACCTTTTAAGGCTTTGCCAATAAAATGATGTTCCCATAAAGTTTCCATACAGTAACACATTGTCCCGTTCAATTATAGAACATTCAAACGTATGGCACGACTAACTGTTGCAGTTGTCGTAAAAACTTGCGGAGCCTCGATTGGGTATTTCGGCGAATTCCCGTTTTGGGGTACACAGCTTACTGCTGAAGTCAACATTTCGTTTACTAAAAAAAGAAAAGAAAATATATTTAAGATTTACGGTAGCTTCCTGATTTTATTGTTCACAAAAATAAACCTCAGCTGCATTGTAATTAGGGCCGAAATATAATTTAGGTGAGGTTTACAATTCGCTTTGCGTTTGAGGTTCGGAAAAAAATATTAAGGTACAATTAACATGTTTCAAAAATTACCCTCTGCTCGGTAGTTCCATCTGATCGACAAGGACAGATTTAACGTAAAGGCGGTCGTTACACCATAAAATGCAAAGTGATCGCGGCTCTAGTACATTCATATCGTACTCCCACGACAACTCCACCTGTGTAAAAATAAGTTTTTTATTATATATCAAAAAACCTTAAAAATATACGTAATGTGTGATTTTTATGTTTATTATATTGGATACAAAAAATGTATTCTAACACTTAAAATTATATTATTAAAAGTTTAATAAACGTACTTTTCTAACTTTTCCGCCTAAATCCATAGGATTCGTAACTACAGTTGTGTACGACGTGCCATGCTCTAATCTGGAACGGTAAAATTAAATTAAACAAATCTTCAAAAAACAAACAATGAGCAAGCGTAGCAAGAAGTGACTTCATTACTTTACGTAGTTGTTTGGAGTGAGATCCATTCCTCTTATAACTCCTCTATCGGATAATAGCGTTACTTTCAAAAAACCCTGCAAAAATAAAAATAGTATTTTTTTATATTAAGCTGATAAAAAAGATAAATACTGTGAATATATAAATTTTATTTACCTGCACCCATGATTCTGCACCTTTAGGGTTCGCCAAATGGATGACTACCTTGTAATGGCGCTCTAAAATTTTTAGTAAAAGAATTATGTTAGTCACATAGTATATTAGGTATCCACGAAAAAATGCATAACATAGTTTTGTTCTTACAAGAAACTATACTTTATTAAAGCAATTAACACCTGAAAGCATAACAAATAATTACGTCACTAATAATTACTGACTTATAATTAGTAAGATATTAAATTTGATTATTAAATCCTATATTATGTTAATCCATTAAGATATCCTATACTTAATAGTCAACTATTTTATGTTTTTTTTTATTGATATTGAGCACGGTGGCTATTCTCATCTTAGACCAGCTAAAGTGCTCAGTACATCTTATAAGGCTTGTGCATTATGTTTGCGTATACACAGATGCATTCTCTATTCCCTCGCTATCGTAATTCTATGACCAACTTGTCTAGGTCTTTTCCGTTCTTAAATACAACCAACTTGTAAACGCTGGGATGTGTAAATTATAGAAAAATACCAACAACGTCTTATTGATCTACTCAGGGATTTAAGCCCTATTTTTGTATAGACCAACGTTAAATAAGTAGAAATTAGGATTCTCGTGTTTCATATTTGCTCTGTTGCTGGTACAACTAACATTATAACTATATTATTATACTTACATATTGTAAAGAGGTAACTATACACCTTATTTATATATACTGTAATTTTTTGACTTATACACGTTCCTAAAAA
Source organism: Nymphalis urticae (assembly GCA_905147175.2). Lineage (NCBI taxonomy): Eukaryota > Metazoa > Arthropoda > Insecta > Lepidoptera > Nymphalidae > Nymphalis > Nymphalis urticae. Next base: position 6,330,738 of record LR989987.1, on the reverse strand, counting down.
ATCGCTTAAAATTGTTCTTTTATACTTACGACAAAATGGCAGTTCCTTTCCCGTACTAAGATAATATTTCGCACCAATTGTATCTTGTTCTTCAGAGGGATAAACTTCGTTTTCTGTTTGATTATTTTTATTTGTAATTAAACCAGGCGAACTATCGGCATGAAATCTAAAATATAATAATAGTTATATATGTAAAGATATTACTTAGACTCATGCCGTATTCGTTTTTGTAAGTATTCGTATTCTGAAAATATTCTCTACTTACCCCATTATAGCACAACCATGACCACAATGGAAACACTTTCCTGTTACGAAATGTTGATACGACGGGCACTGATGTCCTAAAAAGTTACGAGGGATTAGAAATAATTCGATTTAAATAAAAAAAGTATATTTATATAAATCTTACCGATATATGGACATTTTCCATTGATAGATTCGGAAAAGAGCTTGATAGCTCTGACATGGTTGCATGCAACAAGAACTCTAGAAGCTTCCTCTAGCCCCTGTTTTACCAAGGTAAGTGGAATTAGCGGTCCTTCAGTTAAGTCACAACCCGGTTGCTCTTTTCCATTGTTCGGGTAGAAATCCAGGTGACCCACCGGTTGCGACATTCCGTATCCTGCCATAAATACAAAATCTGTCGCACGCGTGGAATAAAACACGTCGAAAAAATTAGTAAATAGCGATAAATATAAAAATATAAATAAATATTTATAATATATACAATGGAATGACACATGAATCAGCTGAATGGCATAAATATGTACATAAATAGAAAGTGTTAGTATGTAATCATATTAATTATAGAAAAGCAATAAGCTTTACGTAGATTAAACAGTAAGAGTTTGATGTTAATGATGTGGTATTATATGTACAAAAGTTATTGTGCGGATTTAAAAGCATAGAGGTGGTAAATGAAGATGTATCTACGTTCACTTTTTACCTAAAAGAAAAATGCTTTTTCCATCTGTATGTATAACATCTACTAGTTGAGCATCTGTAGGGTCCAGCCTAACGTGGGTTGGCATTCCTTGAAAGTAAGGTTCGGCCGGATCGAGTCCGGTAATTCTTCCTAAGTCCTAAAATGTTAACAGCTAAATCAAAGACAGTATGACGATAAAAGCACAAAATTTAAATATTAATAAAGTATCAATATTATATTTAGTTGTATTAATACGAACCTGGATCTTCTCTCCAGCATAGCCCGCCGTGTGTGCGCCCAGTGAATGACCTATGATATGCACATCTAGTGGATTGAGTCCATGTTCTTTCTAGAATTATTTATTTTTAATGGCGTATTTTAAAATACAATTAAAAATATTATTTTATTTTATATAAAATGAATGTTATCGACTATAAATGATTTATTAAAAAAAAGCGTTATTAATTATTTTATTAAACTATTACGTATCTATTATTTAATTTCTTAGAATATATGAGTAAGTTAGTCGATAAAAATAAAAACGTTAATATGTCAGGATTTTTAAAGTTGTAAATGTTTTTGGCCTTTACACTTAGATAATTAGCATTCCGTGTTTTTTGTATGTATGTAAGCAATATTTATTTACCTGCAATGTATTGACAAAGTGTGCAACTTCGAGACCTACTAGCCTTGTATTCGCGGTGGCCTGTGTATAAAGTGGTAGACTACCTCCGGCCCAGTCCACGACGACCACATTAAAGTCACCTGCTTTCACCAATTCATCTTTCATCTCGCTCACCTGTAAGAATAATGTCAAACATAAATTTCTTATATATATACATGGATTGATTTGTATACATAAATGGCGACTTTTTTTGAACATTTAATTTACAAATAGACCGTAGTAAAATGGCAATGCACGCAAGCACAATACTTTGGCTGGACGTTATGTAACGACAATTTAGTAAAAACTGCTATTTCTAACAGTAGCCACGAAAACGAATCTGTTACAAATTGCAGTTACAAAAGTATCTCTCATGATGTGCTTGGAATTATAAAATGTATAATTTGTGTATAAATGCCAGATGAAGTAAAATATAATAGAAGACTTACCCAATTAGAGAGCGGCGTGTCAATGAACCCGTGAATAATCATTTTAGTCAGGCGTTGAGGACTAAAGTTTGATTTCGCTATAGTTTTGTTAACATTTACGTTTAGTATTTGGCCATCAGTTGGATTCTTTTTCGTATATAAGATGAATCTGTAAATGTTCTGGTTTTAAGATGTGCTTGGATTTATGATAAAATAACCCGTTTTAATTATTAATTACTTTTTTATTTACCTGGTGTTAATGACGACTCTAGGTAATGGGAAGACATTAAATGGTCGATGAATGAGGTGATACCAACTTCGCGTTATATTTAGGCAACCCAATTCGTCGTAACATCTTGTTTCGTTTTCAACTAAAATGAAGGAAATATGCAATTAGAATATATTATATTAGTACTTCAGAAACACACGACTCTAAGTTCAATTATTACTCTTTTACTATAGAAGTAAATGATTTTCTTTTTCTTTCATGTATGCTTTTAGAAGTAGTGTTTTACTTTATTGAATTGTTAAAATTATGTTTAAATTTGGTATTCTTCCTAACTGCGGCGTTCGTTCGTGAAACATTGATGTACTTTGTTTTCTGTTTGTTTTATTTTTACACCATTTTTTGTATTGCTTTATTTCTGTTAGATACGAAGCACTGAACCAATTTACCAATGGAGTATAAAATGACATCCTTATATAAAGATTATCATATTTACGAAACCTCCGGTGGCCAATGGGCAAACCCTCTGGCACGCGAATTTAGCCGCCTTGATCGTCAACGAGTTAAACAAGCTATTCAAATTCCTTTTTTAAATGTGCATAATATTTTCATTTTTTCCCGGGAAATTTAGATTTTATTTAGCCTTAGAGATTTTGGATAACATTTTACAAATTTTTGCTTACACGTGTTCGCTGTAGCTAGGGGGCCCTGTATCTTTGATACGGTTGATACGGCGGTAGCTACGCCCCTGGACATAAGTACCCATGATAAAATAACTCAAACGTTACATCACGACCATTTGAAAAAAGTACTAGCTTTATAAATAGCGTTGTGTGTCTTCGGGATATTGAGATACATAATTTATCTATAAAAATATCACAATACTTACAAGGCAACCATGGTATGTTCACTTCAATCCGATCGGAACGAGCCCAATTGAAAGGATCGAGAATTCCGGCGAAAGCTGGCTGCAGTACCAGTAAAATGCACCATAACATTACTCTTAAGTGCCTATCCGTTAGGTAAAGCCTTCGCATAATACTTGCACTGCACCTGAAATCATTAAATATATCGATGACTATTAAGATAAATTATAAATAAGTTATTGATTATCTCTAACTATATAACTCACGTTAGTTATTATATAATACACGCATTATTTTAAAAAGAGAGTACAAGTTGCAGATGATCTGGTTTGAATCGATTAATCGCTTTTGTAATGTTATACATATATTTAAGTGTTTTAACCTTATCTTAGCTTACATATAAAGGATTATTTTGTTGTTAAGTTAAAAAGCCGAGATGGCCCAGTGGTAAGAACGCGTGAAAGCCCGGGCAAGCACTACTGAATTTTCATGTGCTTAATTTGATATTATGATTCATCTCGTGCTGTTCTGCCACATGTGTATTCCACCGACCTGCATTGGAGCAGCGTGGTGAAATAAGCTCCAAACCTTCTCCGCAAAAAGGGAGAGGAGGCCTTAGCCCAGCAGTTTCACGGGCTGTTAATGTACTAAAGTTCATAAGTTGTATATGTTATCTATTTATAGTAAATAGTGTTAATGGTTGCATAAAGTTGTAAATATTGGCTTTCCTTTTTGATAAATTTCATAATTGGGATAAGACAAGTATATGCCAAACAGTTTTACCGGAGTAGTTGTTTAAAACCTGATGGTTGCTATAATTAAACTAGTTGTAATCGATTTTTTTATTCAGTGCATAGTAGCCTAATAATTGCCTACGTTTTTCATCGATAATTTAGCGTGGCACGCGGAAGCCGTTATGTGTTATATCTATTACGCAATACTCGTATGTTCTGTTATTATATAGATGTTAAATTGAATACAAACATTAGCTAAATATAATAGTTTTTATGCTTAAATTAAAATATTTGGTTCACAAATTAGTTTTGTGTTTCAAAATAATGTGTAAGTTTTTATGCTGGAATTTGTAAATAGAAAATAGAAATGCGATCAAAATTTTTCTTATAATATGTTTTTATTTAAATTAGGAAGGCACACGAGCAAAAAATGTGCTCACATTATATAATTATACATTCTCAATATGCAGTCATGATATGTTCCTTGCGCTTAAAATTACACTGGCTCACTTATACTCCTGAGTTCAAATCCCAGTTCGGGCTAATAAAAAATTAGTTTATGAGTTTTCTTGTCGAAAATGCTCAGTAGCAGCCCGGAGTCTGGAAGTTGGAAGTGTGTACACTCCCGTGCCTCGGAAAGTACGTAAAGAAGTTGGGCCTGCGCCTGAACTCTTGCCGTGGCCGAAATCGGTCTAGACGACATTATTATTTGCTCTTGTATATTATGGCAATAAAATGTAGAAATTAATACTTAAAAGCGTAAGCTTTTGTAAAAACGTTAAACTTTATATGAAAAAAAATATTAGTATATTATTAATTGATTTAAAATGAAAAACTAGTTATTACTAATTATAACTACTTAACGTGACATCCTGAGGTATTGTGAGCGCTTGTCTCGTGTTTTCACAACTTGTCTCCATTATCTGCTTTTGTTTTACAGTGAAAGTTTAAGTTGTCATAATTGCTATTACAGTAATAACGAATGATACAATCGAGACTACGAACGTGAGAATTTGTTTATCATTTCTCGAGTTCAAATATCTGAAGTTTTCCTACACTTCAAAAAAAATGTTGAGCTATTCTTGTTTGTGTACACGTTTGTAATTTAAAACATACATTAATTGTATAACTAATCTTTATATTTTAAATTATGTTATGCAAGCCTTTATGCTATTCTTTCGCTAAACTTTCAAAGTCAAAAGTCAAAGTCAAAAATCTTTATTCAATATAGAAGCGTTACACTTGCTTATTGATTGTCATAAATTTACCACCGGTTCGGAAATAAACACCTCAGACCTGAGAAGAACCGGCGAAATAAACTCAGAAAGTACAATACATATATATGTTACAAGAAGTACAATACATATACAACACTACAACACTTACAGCCAAATTACATATACCTTTTTATTTTATTTTATTTGAGATAACCTGGATGCGATCGTTTCATTCCCAGGGTGTGCAATCATTTCAAAAGTCATCGGATGTGTAATATTCTTTTAAATTTCACAATTGAATATTTTTGAACGTTTTCTGGGATCCTGTTGTAAAAGCGCATACATTGTCGCATAAAAAACTAACCCTGTGTAATCTGGTAATAATGGTTGCAAGTTTATACTTGTTCCTGGTTTTAACAGTAAGTATGTCACAATTTCTAGGAAAATCCTTTACGTTTTTGCGTACATACATAACAACTTTGTTGCAATAGTGGAGTAGTGAGTACGCCAATGCAGTTATTACAGGAACAAGAGGTAACACTCTTTAAATCCAGTAATGGGCGGCACAATGACGGTGTATGAGGTAAACATATCTTATAGTGACGGTTAAAGTTAGAAATATATTTTTTGTCCGGTTTTTTAATTACCAGTAAAATTTTATCTAAAGAAAATTTGTCAAAAGGCCCCTTTAATTTGATGATAGAACTTCTGAAGTTAAATGGCGATTTGAAAAATTGGTCATTAATTTTTTTGACGTAAAAATAATTCAGGTGAAACCTCATGATTATCCTTATGGAGAATTTAGATTTTATAATATACTCGTAATAGTAAAGTACAGGGCAGTTAAGTTTTAAAAATTTTATATCCTATGTAATCACATATTTACTGATAAAAGTTTGTTTGTCTTCTTTGTCTTCAGCTATTGGATCTATTATTAAATAAATCATTGAATATTAAATAATAAATAGCGTCATATCTGTTTATAAAACAATTTTAAATAATTTCACCCAGTTTAAAACGATTATATTTTTTATTTATTTAATATATATTTTTTATTTTATTGTTTGGTTTTTTTAAAGCCTTTTAATGGTCTTAGATAATCTTTAAATCCATATCTAAATTTACTTAGCGATGCATTTTTACATTTTTCGATTAATTAAATACCGCTTAAATGTTATTAAAAGACCAATTCACTTACAAATTATAAAATTGAATTGTTACTGAATAAATTTATTGTATCGTAAGTGATTATTGCCTGATGGCAATTTTAGATACCGATATAACTTTCACTATTTACAAGCAAACTGGCCAATTCTGTCGAGATAACCTAGACCAGTGAATGTAAGTTATTTGAAGAGGCACAAATCATCATACAATCATGAAAAAAAAACCTTTTCCAATTACGAAGTACGGAAGTGTTTTCTATGTGACGCAATGTCGATGTCTGATATAACTTAACTATGTATTAGGTAAATTATGGTTTGGAGTTAGGTCAATTATAATTCGAGTGTTGGTACCATTTATTAGAGGCTACCTGTCAATAGTTTATTGCATGTAAGCGCTTATGGTAGATACTCGTCGGTGTCATTGACGATACTAATTACAATTGTCACCGACTTGTGTTGTAGTCATTTGTATGTAACAGTCTAACCTCATTTGTACAGAATTTACAATTTTACTTCAGGTTAATTACGGTGTGTGTGTCGCAAGTAATTGTTCGTGCGGCCTTTACGTAATCGACGTGACTTAATGCGACTCTGGTATTAAAAGGATGATATAATAGACACTATGTAGTTTAATTTTCATACTTGAGATTTTGCTGAAAATTTATTTCATTTAGTTAACAAATAATATTCACCTCTTCGATTGGTGTGAACGGTTAAATGACTACATACATAATACTTTCTTGTTTTATTTATTAGTTTCGCAAGTATATGCTTTATATGTTCTTGCAATTGTATCAAATGTATATAATCTAGATCAGCATGTTAAATGCCAGATCGTACTGACGGAATTACAAGTAGGTGAACTATGGATGTTGCTGATGCTCTGGAAATGGTATCGAACCTACTCCACATTTAGGACCGGTTCTGATCCAACTTACCGGTTTATGTTACCAGATAAATTGTCATGCTTTTTGCCACCTGAACAGTTACAAAATTAAAGTGTTTAAATCTTAACTTTCTTATTAAAATACTGTTAATTAAAAAAATACAAATACGTAGTTGTTTGTACCTCTTTTAATTTTTAAAATTGAAATTTAATTAATAAATTAATTATATATGTATTATTTATATGTATTATTATTATTAATAGTAATTATCTATAACCAGTGTATACGTATTAAAGGTCAAAAAAATGTCGTATTGGTATTTAGATTCAATGTAGTTATTAGTTTCGTTTACTTATGCAAATGTATTATGTAAATTCTGTGTTAAAGTAGAGATAAAAAATATTTTTAAATAAGCAAATAGCAACCGTATGACATATTTTTGTCATATTATATTCCAAAAAAAGGCGAACACGCAAATGTCTGTCGAAACAAATAATTTATTCAAATTAGTATTTGTTGAAATTAAATATTTACATTTATGCTAAGGTGACATATCACATAGAATTGTATTCAACCTTATGGATTTTTTCTGGAATGTAACGTACATTACGAATACATGTTTTCCAAAGTTACTGGATTAAACTAGTTGAGACAACTAATACCAAACTTACTACCCTCTATAATGTCCGTGTCTGCATTTTTTAATATGGACTGCAATATATTCAATTATTGATTCGTGATAAATTCGAAGTAATTGAGTAAATTCGATTTAATCATATAATATATCATAAAATACACTATACAATCCAAAATTTCAAATACCTAAAAAAAAATCGAATTGTTTGCTTACGTCTGTGTACAATAAAATAAAAATATATATAATATTTTTTAGGGTTGAAACTTTAAAATAGTAGATATATATAAAAATATTTTATATATACTACTCTAGTTTCATTAAAGAGTTTGTAGATGCAAAAGTATGTATTGTTAGTCTATCCATGTATAACGCACGAACATAGAAATCTAATTTATACACATCTAGAGTATACATTAACGGGAACCAAACCGAGGTAATAAATAAGATAAATCGTTGCACACCGCACGGAAAGCTGTAAAACCCATAAAACTTTTAGCCTACTTTGATTCGTGTTATATACTACATCATAAGAAGAGAACAAACAATGTATCATGTACTGTGCTTGGTGGGTTCATATATATATCCATTCCAATCAAAAGGAGATATAGAAGTAAAAAGTAGATGAGCAAACCTTAGATTTACATATTCCATGCGATTTGATGCGATACTCAGTTCTTGATTAATATATCTTACCTCCCAAAGTCTTAATCTCTCGGGGGCGTTTCCATAATGAAAATCATAGATTGTTTAAGAATTCACTATGAAAATAATTTAATGACATGTTTTTAATTTACATATCTTAAGGTGATGTATCAGGGACTGCTTAGTGTTGAGGCACGCAATTTAAAATCGTTTGCTCAAAGACAGATGCACCTCGACTCAAGGCGATTTATCGACTGTCGATTTATTGACAGTGTGCAAAGATTCAAATGTCAAAATAACCCGAGACTTGAGAATGTTTACTGGTGTTGTGGTAAAATTTGCTTAGGTACTGATTCCCATACTAACTATTAATACTAGATAGGCGATGCTATACTGTACAAATATGTGTGTGCGTTCTATTTTCCGTTCGCTCAAAGTCCAAAGCGACGGCAATTCGACACAACCGGAATCAGGTGCAGGGCTAACAGTTTTATTCTTATTCGTGGCACGCTTGCCTGATACTGCCAACCATCTAACTCTGTGGCTGAGAAGTCCTTGACAAAAAAAAATGAATTAATTTTTCTGGCCTTATTCGGATATCGTATCCGGAAAGTCAGAATTTATAATCGTATAAGTTAGCCGAAAGACCAACGAGGCAGTCTAAAAAAATATAGGTAATAAACAATCACTAAAAGTGTAATCTATATTACAAATATCGTAATTGTTGCATTTGTGTATTATAATAATATTCGTACACTTGATTATTTTTTTAGTGATTGTGTAACATAATATGCATGCAGCTGTATAAATAGAACTTTAAAATGAAACGTGTAACCTTATAATTTTTTTATCTTAATGCGTCCGGAACGTCTCTCTTTCATACAGCTTAGTTTTTTTTTTTAAATTATTTTTACGATATTATGTGATTGAGTTAATATTATGTTCTAATTTTGAATAAATATATTGATAGAACTTGAAAAGCTCCTAACATAATATCTTTCTAACAACATATCTTTCTCAAAACTATTTAAACAATATACAATATTAAGTAAGACTTAAGGAGTTAACTTAATCACCAAATGTTTTTTCTGTCTTTCATTGTAAAGGCACTAAGCAAAGAATTGAATTGTATTAAGAAATATCTTTTGACCTTACTTTTGTTGTTTTAAAATGTCACATCTGAAAAGCTTGGCTGTAAATATCAAGATCATAAATAAAGTTAAGAAAGAAAGAGAAGGTATTTTTTATTCAAGTACGTCTAAACAATTCAACTTAATATTCAACTACAGAATCATAACACTAAGTGTATTCATAAGTGTAATATTATTATGTATTTTATTACCTTATTATAGTTTAATCGTACAAGCCCGTGAAATAAGAGCGGTTTATTTTTCAAACTGGAGTGTGTTTGTCATCTATATGCCCTTTTAATGTGAAAGTAATCGTTAGTATACGACTATACTAAAAATAATTTATAAGAGTTGACTGTATTGATAAGAAACAAATGATCTGAATGAACTGAATGAACAAATGAACATCAATTACTATTCTTATTAAAAATAGGATTTATTTGAATGACCATATAATTAATTTCACGAAAGGGAATTTTATAATACTCTAAATATTTTTCTGATGTACGGTATTTTTACTTTCACTTTGACTGCTTAAAAAAATAAAATAAATAGTTCTTCAGTTTTGGCCTATATGTTTGAAACGAAGTCTAAGTGGTGTAGGTAATCTAAATAAACTTATTTGATATAAGCTATTATTTATATTGAGTTCGTTAGATACGTAAAATATTTCAACAAAGACAAAAAACGTAATATAGCTATACAAAACGTACGTATTATAGCTATACAAAACACAAAAATTAAGATTACTTTCACATAAAAAAAAAACAGAATAATTTACATTAAATTCTAAAAATAATACTTATCTTCAATGAAGTCATTAATATAACATGTATCAAATCAGTAGTTGAAAAACATTTCTCAAGTTCAACAACTGTTCTGGCAAGAATTCGTAATTTCAACAGTTGTGTTTTAAAATTTCAATTATTTTTTAATCGGCTTTCTCCACAATATCTACCTCTAGATAGTGAGTAAAAAAAACTACACAAAAAAAAAATTATTATAGATTTATGAATATATTGCGCTTTCTAATATCGAGTGAAGTAAGCATAATCTGAATTTATAATAAATGATGTTAGTCAAGATATTTTAGCGTGTTCTACAACGTTAGGTAATGCTAGTGAAAGATATCAACGCGCGGCTACGAGTACGTACGCTACGATTTAAGTATATCTTTGTGGTGCTTTTGGAGTTTGTGTTATATAAATTGATTATTGCAATCCTATCTGAGATTAAGAAATATCTGTTTGAGATTCAAAAGAGCATTTTCAAGACTGTATTGCATTTTTTAAATTTAAAGAAGCGAATGTTTCATATTTTTTAAGCAACCTAAGTATAACAAATGTTAATTTCTTATTGTACGAGCATTGTTGATTAACATTCAATCCTCTTAATACTATTCTACTACTACGATAGATTTAAGGCTGGTTATTTAGCTAAAATATCTCTTTTTAAAGACATTTGTTCTTCAAGATTTTTTTAAATTACTTTTAAATGTGTTTAAACCTTTACCTTGGTATTAAATTTATTTATTATTTTTATTTATTTGATAAAATTCAATTTTGAAAAGTAATTTCCTTGAATAAGACTAGTTATTCACGGAAATTACGTTTATATTTACGTGTAACCTTGACATGAATACACGTATTCTAATCTATTTATATTACTTCAATAATAAAGGTCAAAGATATTTTTTTGATAAACGGTGATTACCTGTCTGCTAGAAAATCTAATTTATTTATTTATTTATTTATTTATTTATTTATTTATTTATTTATTTGGTAATCCAACAGTTTTTATACATAAGTTGATATATTGACTATTATATAACATATAATTAAAACCAAAATAGGATTACACAGGTAAATTAAACATATTAATAACTAGATGACGGTAGTAAAAGTAAAACTGTTTACGGGTGGGAATCCAATATGTGCGTGTATGTGTGTGAGTGTGTGTATTAAAGATGAATAAATCGCTTTTTTAATTAAGAATATATTTGAACAGTATATATATTTTAGTTTATATTTACGTTGTAAAAAAAATGATTTAGCTTTGTTTAATTGTCATTTAGTTTTGGAAATACTTAAGAATTTGTTTGTTTCTTTTACAATTTTTTGATTGCAAGATAAATGTTTCTGATAACTCAGATTATAAATAGTAGTCTGATTTAATCTGATGTAAGATCTCAGACTCAGTAATATTATTATCATAGTATATGGCTTATCTTATATTATTTTACAGCAAAGTGCATATTAAGTTACCATTTGCTTAGATTGATTTATTATTTACAATACAGAAAAAATATTATTTTAACATTTACAACTTTAATTTTGATATTTAATTTATCGGAATCCCTAATCTGGTGCAGCCGTGTGACCTGATTAAAACTTGATAAAGCGAAAGTGGTAAAACATGTCCGTGAAAGGCGTTCGGTTGATTCTAAAACTGGAGTCTGCTTCTTAAATATTAACTTTTTTATCTATTAATTATACATTTAAAAATTAAATTAATATTTTTATATAATATAAAAACATCAGTAATGTTTTTAATATCTACATTATGTGATCTCACATGTTAAGTGAAAAGTTAGTAATTAAGTTTCATAAATTATAGACTATTAGATATTTACTCATAATCATATTTAAAAATATATTTATTTATGTAACAATATAAACAACCAAATACTAATTAAATGATGACACTACAAAAACCACGACAGTTTACCTTGAGTGCCTTTCCGTCTATGGAGTTACATACAATATACGCTATAATTGTTCTAAATAATACATCTTCTATAATATATCTTCTATGCTATAATATATACATTCCATTTTTAGAACCAAAATTGGATTTTACCTACAGCTTGAGCTATGCATATTTAATGTTATTTCGTATCTTCTGCATCAACAAGCAGCAGCAACATAAAAAAAAAACTTCGTAATCATATTATCCTTTTTATATATAAACAATTAAATAAAAAATAGTCAGATTTAAATATCTGTTTAAATATACCGCACTGGTCTAAGTTCTGTTAAAAGGTTTCACTGAAAAATGTTTATAAGTACGTTTTTACTGTAAGCTTGCCAAGAATGTTGTATTTTACAAAGTACTGCTATGTTCAGGCTAATGCACTTCACACTTTCACCGTGCACTTGCCACTATCACTTTTATATGTCTTTACCACTGAAAGCTCATGAACCGGTATATTTTCTAACAAGAAACCCATAATTAATAATAAATATTGAGTAATATCAGGTAATAAAAAGTCGTAATAGTAAGTTGTATTATCAAACGACTATTAAAAATGCATAGGGATAGTGTTTTTGAGTAATTTGAGAACGTTATAATTATATGTTGATATTCTACCGCTACACAGCAATACTTGGTGTTGTTGTGTTCCGGTTTGAAGGCTGAGTGAGCCATTATAATTAAAGGCAGATGTGACATAATATTTACAAGGTCGGTGGCATATTGGCTATTTAGAGGTATGGTAAAATATTCTTACACCATCAGTGTCTTTGGGCGGTGGTGACCACTAAACATCAGGTGGCCCATTTGCACCTACCTACTATAATTTATATAGATTATGTAGTAATAGTAGTGATGATAAGTGGTCACCACATCTCATAGCCATTGGCTATTAGTAAGAAATATTAATTTCTCCATAATATTCCTTTTCTAACAATGCCTATGCGCCACCAACCTTGGGTGCTAAGATGTTATTTCCCTTGTACCTGTGGTTACACTGTCTCACTCACAATTCAATTCGTAATACAAAAATCCTAAATATTGCTGTTTGGCGGTAGAATATGTGATGAGTTCTTGCACAAAGCCCTGCTACAAATTAATAATGATACTCATAATACTATGATCGATCAAAATCTACCCATACTTTCTAGTTATAGAGTTTATAGTATAAAATATTTATCTTTGCATCGATAAACAGATACACTACGATTACTATACAAACAAGGTATTATGAACATTTCAATGATAAACTATATAAATGTGTATTTCATAATAATAACGAGAAAGTTTCATCGATATGAATTTTAGTGAAAAAATTTAAAAATTATTCAACAATCATTTACAGATTAGAAACTTAACACGTTAGTCAGATTATCGTGTAACACCACAATATGCTCAAATCAATACTTGTTTAATATAAAAGTTAATTTTCCTTGACATACATAGGTGTTGAGCGACGTGACAATAAACGTTAAACTGTCGAATAACACTTAAAGTAATACTTACTGAATAACATGAAGTGGCTAGTTTAATAAATACTCTTATTTCCTATATTATATTATTTAAGAATTGAAAGTAGTACATTTGACCGAGGCATTGTCAAAACATTTTATTTTATTGTACCATTGTTCACTATTACAAATACACCTTAGTTCACTCTGCAATTTGCGATACTCGTAAAAATACCCATTAACTTGCTATTCGCTGAAAGGTGAAATTTGAAACTAAAGAAGAAAACTTCTTACAGTTCGTTCTTTAGAAATGCAATATTAATGTAGAGGTCACATTTAACGTTGAGAGAAATCTTTAGTTGTTTAAATGTAAATATGTAAGTAGTAATGGAGAACGAACCCAACTTTATTACTTTTCATTTAGTGACCTACTAGAAATTAAATTTTACTCTTTTGTTTTGTATAATTGTACGTTTCTACTGTTGATTTTTCTGTCTATTTTGTTTTCCTTATCTACCCGAAAAGGAAACAGACTATTCAAGGGATAGCGCAATTTTTGTATTTATGTTTTGGCATTATTTTATATTGCTTGTTTGTACGATAGAAACTTTTTATAAATAAATAGATTGTACACCGTTGTATGGAGTATAGACATTATATTTTATGAGTTATTATTTCATGTGCTAAGTAGGAATTTAATAAAAAGAGAATGTGTTTATCTGTACGTAGTTTCGTGGACTTTTAAACACCGTTATTCCGCGTAAGCGTACTAATTACTGGTAAAAGACAAGTTTTCTTAAAACTCGAGTAAAGCTACTACATAAATTTATAATGATAAAAAAATAAGGAAATGAGGTTTATTTAATTACTAGCAAAACTCGCGTCTTTGCAAGCCTGGAATTCATTTTATGACGAAAATCCTTTAATATCTGCTATTGGAAAGAAGATAATGATTTATACATTAAAACAAATTATATTATTAGGTAATAGCGATGGTCTAAAAAAAATGCTTGTTTTGCTTTTAGTAACTAGCAATTAGCCATATTAATTTAAAACAAGCAGTTACTTTTATTTATTAATATAAATATATTTAACTATTTGTGCTTAAATTTACACCAAGGTTTCGTAATTTTAAATAATTCAGTAAATTTTTACTTGTATTTGAAGTAATGTTGTAGATTATGTTACAATTTTTTTAGGTTAGGTCTTAGATCGTTAAAACTATAAACTCTACAGTTCTGCAGTCTATTGTTTAGACGTCTATATAATATGTATAATTATGCGTGCATGTCTTATAATAGCAGCTGTTTTGTGAAAGTATGTAATTGTTGATGTAATGTTTATAATAATATAATATTTTAGACCAAATTCATAGTTCAAAGTATGATTGTATAAGTTTTGTAATGATAAAACAGGAAATGGCAATACCTATTTAAAAGCGATTAAAAAAAAATCACGACACCAATCTGGAACAGTTTGTTCATAAGTTTTGAGTTCATTCAATTTGATGATGGTAATAATAATTAGTGACGGTTTGTAGTACGTTACGTTACGATATAATTGTAAATAACACGAAAAACTTATACAACATATTAACTGTTTATAATTTATTATTACGAAATAATACGATATATATGTAAATACGAAAAATATGTAAACATACATTTGGTATCATCAAATGTCATAAAGTTTTTTTTTTTAATATTTATGCAACAATATCGAGATATATCACTTAAGTGTTACACGAAAAGAGGCGAGTCGGTCAGTAAATATGTACGTCAAATTAAACATTACATTGACCTCGGCTCCCCATTGCACACTAGCACAGTTACATAAGTTGCAGCAGAATCGAGTACCTATACATTTTAATACGACACAGGTTTGGTACGGTAAAAATGAATCGAATAATTTTTATACTTCATGTGAGATGAGACTTAAGGCTGCATCTGGTAACGTCTTTACAAAACAAATAAATAAATGAACTTTAGATATTTATGTGCAGAGTAGTGGGTCACTTAGCGAAAGTATTTGTTTTCTCTCGAGGCAGCTTCGCTTCTCGCAAAACGTATTGAATTATCGAGTCCAGACACCAGATGAAAGTTAATAGAAAATTGATTGGTTTCTTCAGTATAATGTGACAATATAATAGAACTGAAACACAATTAAATGATAGAACTCTTATAAAATACTTCTGATAAAACTATTTAACTTAAGGCATTGTATATTTTAATAAAAACTTATGTTTAGACTAACTAATAGTATAGGTATAGCTGTAACTAGCATGTGTGGCGAAATACAGTTATAAAAATATGAATTGTTTATTACAAAAAATGAGTAATTTGTAAGTTTAACTCAATTAATATATTATTAATGTATTAAATTAAAGACCGGGGTCATGTTTATTTTCAAATGTTTATAAGTTTAACCTATGTACATTTAATAAATAAATATGATGTACAAACGTAAAGTAACTTGTTGCGTAAAACAATCACTGTTGTGTTTTGATGCAAGACAAGTAGCCTTATTAGCCTATGTGCTAAAACTTCGATCGTTGCTATGTTCGATGTGCTCTATTAATCAACGCAATCACCTGAAGGCTTAGATAGATCAATAATATTTTCGTCAATTCTTTATTCAAATAAATAAACACCTCGGTTAAGAAATAATTTGAAGTTATATGTTATTTAACTTTTTTTTTCAACAAATTTATTAATTTAAACACTACACTCATACGTATAACAATATCTAATACTATTATATTTTTTGGTGGTACGGGTTTGTTCAAGCTCTTCTGGGTAGGTACCACCCACTCATTAGATATTCTACCGCAAAACATCAGTACTAAGTATTGTTGTGTTCCGGATTAAAGGATGAGTCACATAGATCAATGAACTACAGGCACGAGGAACATAACGTCTGACTCGTTGTTCCCAATATTTTTTTACAATACCAATATCAAGACGGTAAGCCGAGATGGCCCAGTGGTAAGAACGCGTGAATCTTAACCGATGATCGTGGGTTCAAACCCGGGCAAGCACCACTGAATTTTCATGTGCTTAATTTGTGATTATAATTCATCTCGTGCTTTTCGGTGAAGGAAAACATCGTGAGGAAACCTGCATGTGTCTAATTTCACTGAAATTCTGCCACATGTGAATTCCACCAACCCGCATTGGAGCAGCGTGGTGGAATAAGCTCCAAACCTTCTCCTCAAAAAGAGGAGAGGAGGCCTAAGTGCCACCAAGAGCGGTGGTGACCACTTACCATCTTGATACATCAGGTGGCAAACGGATCCGCCTATCTATTCTATCCAAAAATCTCTTCAGAGTTATAGCATGCTATAGTAAAAGAAAACTAAAATAAAATTCCTTATAAACCATTAAAGTTTACTATGTGTAATATGGGTACTGTTTATGGGTATTGGTACCCTTTAAAAACTTATATTGGGATCCTTGATATGAAATACGTCATGGTGTTAAAAAATTGAGTATGACCGGTTTTCAATGGTATGTATAAAAAAGCAAAAGTTTGCCAAGATCGTCTTCAGCACTGATTATGTTGAAATAAGCATATAATTTCTATGCATCGTTATGGAAACAATGAAAGCAATTCTTCGTCACAAAACACTATTTGAGTCCGACGCGACGGTCTGAAACCTAACGCAACTGTTATATCACAGAACCAATTGAGGTCGGTCGGTAATGTAGCGGTCATTAGGCCACGATTTTGAGGTCTTTCCCACATAACAACAAATTCTAAATGTTTGGATTACAAAAATATTGTTATGTTTCATTCGATGTAATCATAAATAGATTATCACGTGTTTTGACAAATATATTTTTTACTAGTTTCCGCCTGCGGATTAGCCCGCGTGTGACGGGGTGGGGGGTCAGGTGTTAGGTAAAAGTAGCCTATGTCCGTCCTTGGGATTCAAGCTTGCTGCGTACCGAATTTCATTAAAATCAGTTAATTGGTTTAGCTGTAAAAACGTAACAGATAGACAGAGTTACTTTCGCATTTATAATATTAGTATAGATAATATAAATCGTTTTTAAAAGGATTATTTGGAACGATGTCATAATTCAGTGATATCGTATTATTGACGTAATCCAAAAAAATAAACATTTAATATTGGTTATTTTGAAGCTAACATAACTTAGCTTTTGAAGCTTGGTCGGCGCCTACTGAACAACTAAAAGCATTAAAAATGTTTTTTTAACTAATTTAAAAAAAAATGGGAAAGTTCTCAAGACGAGGCTGATTTGATACTTTTGCGTTTTAAAGAAGAAAAAGTAGAAGTTTCAATAAAGTTAATACAAGTAATGGATGGATTGTTCTTTCATTCTATATCAAGTAACATGATGAATGAATAAAAGTATATTCATAATAGAATTGCGGTAGTGAAGACAATGATATATTGTTCGCCGATAGTATATCGTAAATATAATTTGCGATTTTGACGAGCTACGTGCAAAGTACAACGCCAAGGTCGTTGTCTATATAGGGTGAACATTTAGGTTAACGGTGTTTAAAGCATATAAAACCTTTTAGCGTAACGAATTTTGACTCGCCATAAAATGCGACAAGCGAAGCGTTAAAATTGTATCCAAATATCAGTTTTCCTTCGAAGTTCAAATATTGCGAGTTTATTTGTTAGTTTACTTTGTCTGGCTGCATAAATTATTATTTCATAAATACAGCCCGCAGCTTCGACCACTAGTGAGGGTAGGGAACAGGTGTTAGGTACCTGTTCTATGTCTTTCTCTGTACACGTGACAACGTATTTGCAAAATTGCATGATGATGGGATGAATAGTTAGGACGTTAAAGCGTATCAAACAAACAAACTAATTTTCACATTTCACGGTGAGTGAACATAGTTCTTAAAGATTTGAGAAAATTGAAATTTCTATATTCAAAACATGTAATATGTTACTCATTAGGTTGCTTATACTTTATTTACTAGATATTTTGCATGTATGATTGTTTCTACAAGTATTGTCAGTTAACAACATTACATTATATAGCTACCATCTATTGCCTTTTAAAAAGAGCAATCTTAATATCATAGAGATGAAAATTACTTGGTGGTAGAGTTTCGTGGAAGCCCATCAGTGTAGATACCACGCACTCATCACATATTCCATCACATAACAGCAGTGCTTAGTATTGTTGTGTTTCAGTGTAATAGGTGGGTGAACCAGTGTTCTACATTGTTTTTACTTTGACGTAACTTCTTAGTTCCCAAGGTTCATGGTGCATTGGCGATGTAAGGGATAGGTAACATTTCTCACAAAGCCAATATTTGTGGGTGTTTGTCACCACTTAGCAGGCTGCCTACTTATAAAACAAATAAATGTAAAATTAGAAAACAATATAGCGAAGGGACTTTTGAAAAACGTAACTGTAAATTAATTTTAAGTTGTTGTAAAATGTAGATATTCGTATTTTTCGTATCCTACCCGGTTAACTAATTACTATTAGGCTACTTTGTTATTATATATATAAAATATTTTCTAAAATGAAAACTGTAATAAATTATTTTAAAAGATTAAGAGAGCTAGAGTTACTTTCAATTTGTTTATATGTTTCGTATTCATTTACGTATTAATGCGGCTTGTATGTGTAATTAGGTATGTATAGTGGAAATCGTTTTCCACTATTTTGTAATGGTTTGGTAGCAGCCTCGTTTTAGTATGGTTCTTAAGGTGCTATTTTTATTTTAATCAGATAATGTTAAAAGTTATAGAAACGAAAAAAAAAACATTTTTTTTTTGTAATTACAATGCTATTATGATTCAATAATGTCATTGATAATGTACGATAAATAATACTTACGATATACGATAATAATACGATAAAATAAGCAATCAAATGCACCTCGGGAACTGAGACATTCTAAAATGAAACACAAAGTTACTGAGATGTTAATCCATAAAACTTGTGCAATGTTTTACATATTTACACACAACGCGGTGCTGCCGTATCGAATGTAACTCTTGTGTAACACTGAGCCTTTGCAGTCCACTGGCTCTTCCTGGAGGTTTACCGGCATCTGATATTAAGACAATATGTGAATGTGCTTAATCGTAATGAGGTAATAACTTACTTTGTTGTGTTTAGTTGTTATACGTGTTTCCTATTCTTTTATCGCCACGTACGTAATGTATAAACGAGTACTTGGTATGTGATGATTTTTTAACACATGTATATTTTTTTATTGTTCACGAAGTGAAATTGTAACTTAGTGAATTTTTAGTATTTCATACATTTTTTTTTGTACTTCAGTAGTTTATTTCGTCAAATACAATTCGTTGTTCAATAAAACATCGTTCGAATGATACAATTTATCGTCTATACTCTAATTATCTGACAGCGATCATTGTTTTACAATACGCCAACCTATTGTATTTTATATTTTTTTCGTATTCGTTAATTGGAATAATAAATGAATAAAGAAATTAGTATATGACAA
Source organism: Nymphalis urticae (assembly GCA_905147175.2). Lineage (NCBI taxonomy): Eukaryota > Metazoa > Arthropoda > Insecta > Lepidoptera > Nymphalidae > Nymphalis > Nymphalis urticae. Next base: position 6,310,540 of record LR989987.1, on the reverse strand, counting down.
AGTACCCTGAAGATGAAACGCGATTTGTATTTAATGAGTTTACACAATGAGTTTTACTGCATCTATCAATAGAATTGCAAAAGCAGACATAGATTTTGCTAAGGACACTGTGAGTAGACAAATGTGTCCAACGTTAAGCGTGATACGCATACTAATGTACATATGTTGAAAATATGATACATTATTACAATTTCGTCCGCTCAACTCTGTTACTTCCTGCTATTCATTTAAAAATAAAAAATATAAGGTGGCCATCTGATTATAGACTATTTAAAGTTTTGCAAATAAGAGCTATAAAGGTATCTGTAAAATATTTGAAACAGAAATATTTGTATTTTAATTATAATAATCAAAACCATATCTGCAAATATTTAAATATCAAAATGCGAAAATGCTTTATATTATCGTTTATTATTATTAATAATTTAACTTGTAACATAAGTAAAGTTTATTTTTAAGAGTTAGAGTAAGACTTAGAATATTTAAAATTATTCATTAAAACAATTGTTTTTATCCTATTTAAAGTTGGGCTTTTAAATAATAAAACGTAGTGATGCGGAACCACAACGATTATACTTCCTAAGTCTTCAATTACGTAAAACAAATCCAATTGTTAATTACAAACGCACAATTTTATTTTAATTAAATACAATAATGTTTCTAACAATAGTCTTAGCGTAATTAAAATCTTCGTTTACACAATATTTTGTTTATTTCTTATTGTTAGGGTCTGTTATGTTTATACCGAAAAACGTAACGAGAGGTAATATTTTTGTTTTGGTCCAGTTCGAAGTGTAAAGTAAAAATTAAAGTAGATTTAAATTTATCATTAAGCCATTTAAAGGTAAGAGTTACCTTTACAGAAAATGTAAGTATTATATTAAAAATCCATAATTAAACTAACTTATTGCGACTAAAATATTACAAATCTTATAAAAAACAGAGGTGCTTATAAACGCTCATATATGACTTGATCAAATAAATATAGCTAATGCTTCTCATAGCAAGTTTTAACGAATTTAATTTATATTTAGGAGATAATTATTCATTGATTTAGTGATAAATCTTTAAATTTATAGTATTAATAGAATTTTCCACATTTTCGAAGGTTCTAGTGATTAGAAAGCGATGCGTGTTGCAAGTAGCCGGTCATATGGACTCACTTGCTTAATGCAGAACACGCGCAGGCTTTCGTAGTGGACACCCAAGGCTCCGATAACGTATTGTGTAATCTTTATATCAATCAAAATATTAGAAGGAGAATAGTTAAAATACAAGATTATCTAGATATTATTTTTCAATAATTATATAAAAGTATTTAAATTTTATACAAATTTATGTTTATTTGTATTTTTGATGTTTTGTGTGGTTTGCTATTATTTTATTTTATGCCTTTCCTTCTTCATAAACTGATTATAAAAAAGAAATTAAAATCTGATAATACTTAGCAATATCACTTAAATATGCAATCAAGCAATTTATTATTTGTTTAAAAATATACTTAAATATTACTTATAAACGAGTATTCCTATAGACAAGAAATTGGAAATCAATAACAGTATTATACAAATTAAATCGCAGTTAACTTTCATATTCAAACAATGATCTATTTAATAAGTGAACCGAAGTTAAACTTGGCTAGTAATTATTACTAGGGAAATTATAACTATTCAATAATATTATATAATAGTTAACAAGTTTTGCTTGATTATATACAAAATTAATGGGTCTGTCAGCCTGTTCAACAATACAATTATTAAACAAGTGTTAATAGTTCCCACAAGTTTAACTACCTTCTACATGTATTACTAGTTAGTAGCAAAAGTATGTGCAAGCTAATGTTACAAAGATGTAAGTTTGTGTTTTTTTGTTTTTATTCAAATGCACGCAATGGATAATACGCATACGAGAAAATGATAAACTTTAAAATTATGATAGCGTTTAGTGTAGTAGGACGGATATCGGTTATTATACTTATTATAATTTTATATATCGTTACATATAACAATCTAGTATTCAAAAATCGGTTAATGTATTTTTCAGACGAAAACCGGTGAAGTTATATCAGTTATACCAAAACGTTGATGAGATGTATGCGTATAGCTTTAACAGAAAATTCTTATCTACAGAAAAGTCCGTGATGCAAATATCAGTCTGTTAAAGAAAATACGCAGTAATTACTTTCATTTTAAATACATATAGTTGCAAAAAGGTACGATAAATTAACTTCGTTTAATTTGTCTGACAGAATAAGAATTCTGTATTGTAAATTGACGTTTTTTTCTTAGTATATTGCTTGAAATAGAATGGTGATATTACAAGATGTTTGCAATAATATATGAGGAAGACAGACATAAAACAAACGTACGATAACATCGCATGACCTTAAGTGCTTGTTGTAAAATATTTGTCTTAATAATTTTAGTAAGTAAATTTATCAGAAAAATGTTTTTCATCTACTTTGAAAATCTGATCTGAGTAAGGGTTATTAATGTATTACTTAGCAATTTAAGGGTTTTTTAAAAAATATATATTATTGTTGTGGATTGGCTGTATGAATTCACCTTAATGGGAATATGACATTTGGTAAATTAATCAAAATAAATTTTGTAATATTGACAAATTAATCATACCAATACTAACTTCTTTCATAAATATAAGCTCCAAATATATTAAAAATTGCCAGACAAAATTATTGTCGCAATATTTTGGAAATCCATAATATCAAATTACGATTTGAACTCTAGTTCAATTGGTAGAGGGTCGGACGTCTAAGGCGAAGAACAAATTCCTGTATGCACCGACGATCTCGTGTGAGGCATCGAGATTAATCTCTCACACGAAGAGATCACACGATGGATCGTCATAAGCTTCTCCAAAAAAAATTGAATTACATATATACATATATTATTTTTAAATATTATCTGTACTGATAAGGACAAGATGATGATGATAAACATAATATACATGTTTCCAAACACAGATTTCTTATTGATTCCTAACATTTACAGTAATTTTTTAATCATGAATTTCTATAGTTCCAGTCGTTCATCCTTAATAATAATTCCATTTGATATTGTATATAAAACCTTCGTCTCTACAGTGAAATTGGTTTTTCTCTTCAATAGTATGTAGACAAACATTTCTCCATTCCTCTAAATTAATGGCATTAAATTTTTCATATACATTGTGACTTTTTTGCGACGTTAGTTTTAACTTTCACCCATTATATATTTTATTATGCTCTAATTAGTAAGAACAGAATACTTAACAAAATGACACATCTAACGCTACTTATGCAAGTGTTCGAGGCACGTGGTTGCTAACGCAAACGGTTTTATTTTGGTTTTATTAACTGCAGTGTATACATAACTACTCCAAACGCAAGACTTATCCAAGTTGAGTTATTTGTACAATGTTTTGTTCATTGAAAAGGCAATATTAATTGTCATGTGTAGCACCAATAAATAATATTAAGTAGCATCAAAGACTATAGATAACGTAATGCTCTGTTTTTCTTGTTACGTAGCAGTAACGGCAGTCCGCAATCAGGCGTAGATATAGTTACGTTAACGTACGCTAACGTTTCGTTACAGACTCGGAAGTATTTCCTTAAATTATACAAATAGCCAAGTTAATTGTGCTCAGTAACACTTTAACCGGATGAACAAACGCTGTTTTTATTATATATAATTTTTGCGTGTTTTGAATTCTTATTGCATCGTGATGTAATACTACGAGTTTGATAGACATCTATAATTTTAGCAGTTACTTAAAATTTAAATTAAATATTTTCTTTTTGTAGTTTTTTATAATATATTCGACATTTGGTTTATTTAAAATTCATAATAAAAGTTTCGCCTTGTCATGTCATGTTTAATTTTTTTAAGTAGCATTAAAACAAGTTTTATATTTAACTTTTATATAAAACGTAAGCATGTTATATTTAAATCTACTTCCTCGCTCCATTAAGTTTCTCTTCATGTCTCATGAAAAATATTTATGCATGCATTGTTATAATAAATACGTAATTAGAATAAATGTAGGTACAATATTTCTTCCTAGTCTCGTTTATTACCGTTCACTTAATTTGTACGGAAATATATTTAAATATTAAGAAGTCAATTAGATTTTTTTAACAACGTTACGCCGTATACCGCGTAACTTGAGCAAATAAACTTCATACTATTTTATGATGTCGAGTTTAAAAATATTTGACCAATATAAATGATCAACTATAAAGATTTTACGATTGTAATAAAATAACGATATTGAGATTACTTACATACCTAAAAACAGAATCAGCTGATTTGTGCGTCCACTACAAGTCTTCCTCTTCTGATATATCGCCCGCCTGATACGAATCACAGAAACAAACACGGTGTATAATAAAATGAGTCTTGCCAAACTGATTTTATAATACCTAAATATATAATGGAGAAATTGAAGTGTAGTTACACACTGAATTGAAATGGTATTTAATCGGAATCACGTAATTTTGTAACGTTTCCGAGTTTTGTAAGCGTAGTTTCGGTGCGCGTGCGCTGTACGGGAAAGTTCTACCTCAACTGTTTTCTTGTCTTGCGATTGTCGGGAACTTGATTGCAAAGAACGAACGACAGTGGCCGCACCGGTTGTGATGCTGGAGGCTTTGTCCTATTCTTTATATGAACTTTCATATGTATATTAAAAAATATTGCTATTTGTCTACTCACTCTATAGTAACAATTTATTAAATTGAACTACAAAATAGCGGTAAACATGTATGTATGTATGTTATATATTTTTGGTACAAATTAATACGACTTTTTTGTATACTTTTTCTATTAAATTCAAGAAGTTTTTCCTATAGGTATCACATCAATTCAATGTCAATGTTGTTTAGTCATTTTCACTCCTCTTGAAATTGGCAAGTGCTATTAGTAGTAGTAGTAGAGTTTAAAAACACATTAGTTAAGAAAGTTAGGCAAAAAAGGAATTGTTGTTTTTTCAGATAAAAACGTAGAAATGCCTTATAGCTTAAATTTTATAAATAGCTTATTTCTTGTTTTCTTGAACTGAATGCCAAAAATATTGTTACCAAAATCATTTTATTCTTAATACCGACTATTATTAATTATAATTTAGTAGTCATATTAAAGTATCAAACAAAAGTGTCGATGGTAAAGCTAAAGCAAGGTAGGTAAGTGGGTAGCGAAATATACTTTTCCAAATTATAAATGAATGTTTACTTTTCATCCCCTTTTTGGATGTGAAGGATGAATCGTATTATATCCGTTGGTATAAACATATAGTAGCTTGGTGATATATTTTCTTCATGCGAAAGGATTTAACTACAGAATGTTGTTTTAGTTACTTTTTTAAGTATTTGTAGATTATTAAAATATTCTGTTTCTCTCTATTTAATAAGGTGTAAAACATTGTCTGTAGGGGCTTATATGCACATAACGCGATAAGTAATTGATGTGGTGGTTTGGTTGTCTTATATACATACCTTTCAGTAACAAAATATCTACTTCAAATAAATTTGACCTGTAAGAACCTTTGGGCTATAAGATGGTCCACAGAATTCTATTTTAGTAAGAAGTAGGTACATTCTAAATGTTTAGTTTTATATTCAAATTTACAATAAATAAACGATGATGCCACAAAGTGATGAATTAGAAAGTGTTATGGATTCCAACCAGGTGCCTATAACCTTGACCGAAGCGCGCAGTAAGGTCAAGCACCATGAATTAATTAAGCTCCAAATATTCGATGATTATTATGAAATATAACTGTGATAGAATTACAAAATATTGATTAATATTACTTAATACTAATAATAAATTAATAGTATATTATCACTTATTAATCAGTTCACTTATTAATCAGTATTTGTTCACCCCGGTGCAAGATAAATAAAAATCTAATTGCATTTAATTAAAATATGTATGCATGTATATAAAATTTGTGGCAAAACGTAACTACAGCTTTTCGTGCCAGTTCTTTTTGGTCTGGATCAGAATCTCCATTCCGAACCGGTGAGAGATTATTTTTAACTTAATACTGCAATATGAACTGTTCAAAACTGCTTACAACATTTTTTGTTTAGAATTGTTTAATTCCAAAGTGTTGTTTGTACTGTAGTATAAAACAACATAATGTTTTACTTGCAGAGTAAAATAGAACCATTTCATCGCCAACCGTAGGTATTATATTATTATCCATATAGGCAATGCAGGCAAAGTGCGGTGGTTTTGAAGATGTTTTAATTTTTGGTTGGTATTTTGATGGAATTTAAAATTTCCCAAACACATTTACACATTAGGTGTTGGTATGGTTAGACTTTCAAACTATATGGCAAGTATATGATTTAAAAAAATAAGCAGGCAATCTAGTAGTAATGTTTTTTGTGGAAACTTTATAATATAATGAATATATACCAAAGTACACAAATATTTTCTATTTTTTTTTCAATTCTTACAGTCAATTTAACTTGTAAAGTTTTTTATTGTACCAATTTTACGTACGTATAACGTAAAGTTAAATGTATGGATGAGCTGTGGTAAAGATTGCACATCAAATTTCGCGGTTTTTTACAGTAAAATACAGTAAATTCAAACATTGCACATATTAAATTTTAATCATATCATAAGTAAAGTCAACTAGTTATAAAATAAACTAGTGTCATTGATACAATCGCCGAACTTGAAATTTATTTTACCGTGTTATATAAAAATAAAATCGTTGACTACAAAATCAGTTACTTTGGTACGCTTCATGTTTAAAGTTATATTATTAATGAAAATAAAGTTAAATACACTTAACAAAATAGTTTTTAATTTCATTTATAAAAGTAGTTTTTAAGTAAAACATCTTAGGCGGCGATTCGAAAATCGATAGATGTCCTATAACTCTCAGGCACACTACAAACCGAAGCCGCCAACCCGCCGATACAACCCGGTGGCCGATATGAAAATAATCATGTTGGCAACATGGCATGCCGGCAGCTTGCGTACACAACCTTACGTCGTGGTCGTAGCGTGCGCACATCTCCATACATATCCACGAACTTGATAAGAGTGACGAAGTACTAAGTAGTCATCGTGACACCCGTACCCGCTGCGCCTAAAACTGTCATTGAAAGCATCCATTGTTGCCATACATACTTTAATTCTCTAAAATCTGTTACAGTTACAGACTTTGGGCTACTCTAATAGATTACAGATTCAACGCCAATTTTACACAAATTACTTTTTCAACACCATGTTTTTACATTGTTTTCAGACTTGAGCATAATGCAATCAGATTAACGATTAAGGTTACAATGTGTCATCAATCAATTATGATTATAGATAAAATTTGATTGATTCTGAAGGGTGCACAGATGCTCTGACGTATTTACTTGATTCGCTCACTCACTTGACTTTTTGATTACTTTCGTTATACTGTAATCGTGATTGATGATAACATATTGTAATCGTAATCGTTAATTATTAATATATTTACGTTTTGCTCAAATTTGATTGTTATGCTCTTCCATTCCAGTGCTGCATTAAAAATGAGACATATAATCATTTATTTACTGAGACGGTCGAAGGACTACTGCTAACGCGACAGTTATTAAATGATTAGCCTTGCTATTAATTGAAAAAATAATAATATAGATATGTATCCAAAATAATAAAATCATTTTTATTCTCCCTATTCATTTTAAATCAAAATTTAGCACTTAAGTACATTTTTTTATTATAGGTTTTTTTTTAATCATTTGGTGTGTAGATTTGAAAAATTCAAATTGCGGTTTGGCATATGGCAACATTTGCAATATTTATTGATCAATTCAAATTCATTCGCCTTTAGTAAAACTCAATCTCATAGTCTTTTTTTAGTGATTTTTTATTTTTAAGTTTAAACAATTACTTGAAAATATATACTTAGTATAACACGTTTAAAGTGAGTACATACTTAATTCCTTATTCAACGTCCGTATTCTTAAATCGTAGTTTAAAATCCTAATTATTTAATAACATTATATTTCAACTGTCTACAATAAAATGTTAAATTTGTTAAAACTTAAATTTGTAAGTTTTTTTAATGGGTGGGTACAGTAAATGTTGCAAAAAATTATTTTAATTTTATAATAATATATCCAAATTGGCTACAAATATATCGTTTAGATAGGTATGCAACTTTAAGTAAGCTTTTATAATATATTTTTTATAAAATAGATACATTTTGATTACAGGAGTGTGTGGACTATTTTATTAACATAAAAGTGTCTATTTTTATAAAAAGAAAAATGGAACTTTCAGATGTTTTGAAAAAATTAACATTAAAACCAGCTGGGTATGATTTTCGTCAAAAGTCATTCAAATCAGTGGAGGTTGATATTGATGATGTACCAACAGAAGTTATAATAATAGAGTACATTGACAAAACATTATTAGTTGTGTCTCAATATCAAAAAACTGGGAGTCTGTTAATGTTTCATAGAGCTCAAGTGAACAGTCCTTTCGGTCTAGACAATACTTATACAATGAGAGTTATTTTTGGAGATGCAGGAGAGGAACAGCGGGTTACAGCAAGATATCTAGCAGAAGCAATGAATAACCCAAAGCCACTTTGCATCTTTATAAACTTAAAGTCATATGATATTGATACAGTAAATACTTGCAAAGACCTGATATTTGATCTAAAGCGGCAAGAAAATAAGTAATATAATGCTATGTTTAACAAGTTCAAGACTGTAAATAAATACTATTGGACGCTTGGCTCTTGGTCCATCTGGTGCAGGAAAACCACACAGTCAGATATCAAAGTTATAGGAAAGTATAAAAAGAAAAGTAGTTTTAGTAAACTTAGATTTAGATCCTAGAGGTTTTAGATTTAGACTACCTGTTAGATAACAAGCATTTACATATAAATCAATCAAAAGACAAATTTACATATAAATAGAAAAAGCTTGACAGTGCATTTATTTATTATTATTGAAGATTAAATTTAGTTTCCTTTCCGCTTGCAAAGTTAATGTAGTAAATCTCATAAAAGTCATATCTACAGTACGTTGGCATGTGCTATGGGCTTAAGTGATAAACATGAAACTAAATAAACAATGTACTAATTGATGTGATATTTTATTTGTAACTAGTGAGTTTCCAGCACATCTTGCAATATCTCTTAATTTTTTTTGTTACAACTTGCACACAACTTGCAATGCCCTTCTATTATACTGATGATACTATGTCACAACATCTACACACAAATGCCAATAACAAACTGTACAAATTTTCAACTTAATTTCATGATCAGTGGTATTGAAACAAACATTACCATTAATTTTAAAATACACATATATATTTTATTAGCAGTTGATAAAAACTCTCCATTAAGTACATTTTTACAATCAATTACAATAGATATACTGAAATAAAATAAATTTTCTATATGTTTTTAAGTGGAGGTATGCAAGGAATTTTATTGTCAAAACTACTCAATATTATTGTACATAGAGGGAAATAAGGGTATTATAGAGTCATGAGGTAGGACAATGTCACAAGATAATTCAAAAATACTCTATATTACGATAACTATTTTTAGCTTCTATTATTTTATTTATCTATACAAATAAATAAAATTTAAGTGTGTGTGTGGTTTCAAAATAACTGCCTCATTTTAAGTTAATGTAGCTATATGCAAATTACCAAAACCTGAGTCAAAAATTTTGTCAGTCTGGGGTAAACATTTAAATAGGCTGTAATCTTCAAAACGACTAAAAATTATAATAGCAAAGAACTGAATTTTTATAAGGAGTATTACAAGGTATTAGGTAGGTTTAGTCTTTCTTTCATTAAAATGGCTCATTTATTAAAACTACGCCGAATGTTCACGCGATAAACGTGTAACGGTCGGGCGATGCCACTGTGTATGAAACTAGGTTCACGAACCAACAAGGAGGCTAATCATAACTACTCACTAGAATTTAATTATGTTATTCAATATTTTAAGTGCATTGTCCTTTGTTTGACTATTTAATTCACAACGCTGGACTAATAAATTAATATTTAATAACACGCGTAAAAAATATGGTATAGTTATTTTTTAAAATCAAATAAAAATCTATAAAAAATTTAATTATTTTATAGATGTCCGATGATTAGCGCAAACAAATATCGTTGAATGATATTTTAATATTTTTGCATGCTGTATTTGCATCTAGTAATTTTTAATTTATACCACCTAACTGAATCACGCTGACGAAGCCGCGGGTTTTACTAGTTAAATAATAAATAGCAGTGGCAGTTTTACACATTTTTCAGGTATAAACTATATTTATTTTTAGCACATGGCACAAAAAATAATAATTATATGTCTCTGGTTGTACAATGAAAGGAAGCAGGAAAAAAATCTATAAGACATCTTAAAAACTTGAGCAAAGACATCAGAAATCAATCGTACAATCTTTTTTCATTCTGTATATGTAGCTATAAATCTGTTACAAAATTTGTCCCTAAAATTTGCCGCCACACAAGTCTGCCGCTCTAGGCTCAAGCCTACTCAGCCTGCTGGAAAATCCGGCATCTGCTACTCATATGTAGACTGATTGTATTGTAGATCTAGTGGCTAGCTTGAACGGTTACAGATGGTGAGTTTCCAGGATCAATTCCTGCATGGGACTAGTGAAAGGTATTGCTTTTATTTGTAACAATTTGAAGTGAGGAATTTGACCCTTCAGACTTATGAGAATCGTTTGCGAGATATGTCAAATTCGATCATGAGTATATTATTTAATATGTAAACTATATATTTCATTTCTAAACTCAAATTTTAGAAAACTACGTTAATAGTTCAATGTTTTTGTGTTAAAAGTTCTTCACCGTTTGTATTGTTGACGATACAGAAATTGAAAACATATTTGTATAATTAATAAATATAATTATATTATTACATAAATAACACGACTATAAAATGATACATTAAATCTGCTTATTTTGTAGTACAGACACAGTTACAACATTTTTTGATCACGACAGATTAAGAACGTACATTTTGATTGCACATAATTATTTAGGAAATATGGCAACATTAGTTATAGCCTGCATAACTGTGACCCAATCCGATGAGCTGCATCATTATGTAACTGCGTTCTCCGGTAAGGCTAGCCGTCCAATAGCATGTATTACTATAATATATTTTTGTAGTTTTACTACTTTGCATTGAAACTTGACATTTTTCTCGTTTATTTTGTTAATATTTTGTCACGTCAAATAAAATACACAAGATATTGATTGAATACAAAGCGATTTAACGTTTTTACAAATAAACTAAGAAGAGTATAGAACTATATTTTAAGAGGACAATTAGCATGCTTAAATTACAACACGCAAATACAAAATCAACATCAGACATATATATTTTTTCATTATAAACTAGCATTTTAGTTATTAACTGCATACAAAAATCTATATATTTAAAAGGTATGCTTTTCTTAAATATGAGAAATTACATAATCTTTATTTCACCTTGATTCTCAAGTTACGGCTATTTTTTCGATATTTAAAATAAATGAATTGCTAGGTTTTCTTTTAGTATAATTGATATGACTTAGTAGTCATGAATAGGACTCAACATGAAAGTATTTAACAATGGTATGAGCCATTAGGTATCATAACTAACATGCAAAATACAATTGTACTGAATATCATATTGTAAGCAGAATAAGTCAATCTCTCCGAACGTCATACGTCAAACTGTCAGATTGGTTTTAAAAAAGAATACACTTTTGGCGGAAGTCAGCGCGAAATACGGTCAGGCGTATCACTAATTTTTATAATAATTATAATTTTTATAATAATAATTTATAAGCCAGATTTTAATAAAAGTATTAAGTCACTAGTTCTTACATTTTTGCAATAAATGTAATAAAATTCATTTTGTTTTATTTTTATCAGAAGTTGTTGTATCCCACAAACTCATTTCTTCTTTTGTTGAATTCTGGTAAATATTTTCTTTTGTTCTTCTTATTATTATTTTTTATAGTTTGTAATTTGCGTTTTTGTTTTGTGATAAATTTAATTTGTGATTATGGGAAAGCGCAAGCATAGCCGATCTATGGATAAAAAAATACGTCATCTATTAATGAAAAACTTATGCCGTGTGAATTAGTTAATTACTTCTACCTTTATAAAACCAGCTTTAGTTAATAACGAAAATCCATCGTCACATAACACTGCAATACGTAGGCACATAATAAAACCACATACAACTAAACGGACGACGCATTTTACGTCATATAAGTGTTTTTCATGTGGTCGAACGGGACACAAACAAGCAGTTTGTCCGACGAATCAAAAGCCATCTATTAGTACAACAATAGTGACGTAAAATCTAATACGAAAATAACTTGTGCGTATTGTAAGAAACTCGGTCATCATGTAAGCGTTTGTTTTGCTAAGCAACATTCAGATTAGAGAAAAAGCCACTTTAATTAAATAATTTTAAGGATGTAATGGTTTGAGTGGTTCAAGGGATACTTATTGACATCCTTATAGACAGCGGTGCGTTAGACTTGTCGCTTATTTCATCCTCCGAGGTTAGCATACGCTATGAAGCCAATATATCGTGGATTAGAAGGTGACGGACATACTATCACGCGACTGTTTTCTTATGTTGCCCTCTTTATTGAATTTGAAGAAATTACTCTTGAAGTTGATTTATTATTTGTACCTAGTAAAAATATGAACGCACCTATTATAATAGGTACAAATGTATTCAACCGCGAAGGCGTAACGTACGTGCGTACAAAATATTTCCAGCTTTTATCTTATAGTCCTGTCCCTGCAAAAGTTTTAATTGTAAAAGCGAATGATCATTCTATCAAAACTGTATTGGTTGGTATAGATTATGAAAGCCTTAACGAAATTTTAAAAGTATTTTCTAAATTTATGATTGTTGGAACTACTACTTCAACTGTTACTACGGGGAGCATGAACATTCGTTTAAACAGTGATGCGCCTGTAAATTATCATTTAAAGAAAAACTAAAAAGCCGGGTGTAACATACATCATATAACACCTGAGATGCATCATGCAGTTGGTACTTAATATCACTAAGTAAAAGACGACTCAAGTGTCTGCATTGAATCTTTTAATTGGTACTAATGGGACTACCCCTGTGATACAAGCTTTATCCGTGACGTAGCTATCGATTGTTCGGGATCAAATCGCCAATCCTTACGGGAGTTAGCTAGGCAGAGAACGGCCGAACGCCTAAAAGAAAATGAAAATGGAGACCTGACGAATGTGCTGTATTCTTTGCGAGTAAGTAATTATTAGGTCCTTACACATGAAATTAGCGTTTTGTCGTACTGACCACTTTGATCTGAAATATCTCCTCTTTGGTTAAGAATTCCAAATTCAAATTTATAAATTCATTTAGCTGGTGCATTTGAGTTTGGAAAACAGTCATTCATTTGTTATTTCCTCATTATTTTTTTCTTTGGCGTCGCTTATTACCCCAAATTCATATGTAAGGACCTAATATTTGTGCTTGACACTACTAGACCTTGTGTTATGTCTAGTCTTGTGTGAATATCTACTAGACCTTGTTGTGTTATGTCTAGTCTTGTGTGGATACAAACTAGACCTTGTTATATTATGACTAGTCTTGTGTGAATATCTACTAGACCTTGTTGTGTTATACCTTTTGTGTTATTGTGTCGGTAAATATACCGATATTTCATGTTTTCCATTTGGGGTAATAGTCTTTTGTGGATACAAACTAGACCTTGTTATATTATGTCTAGTCTTGTGTGAATATCTACTAGACCTTGTTGTGTTATGTCTAGTCTTGTGTGGATACATACTAGACATTGTTGTGTTATGTCTAGTCTTGTGTGAATATCTACTAGACCTTGTTGTGTTATATCTAGTCTTGTGTGGATATAAACTAGACCTTGTTATATTATGTCTAGTCTTGTGTGAATATTTACAAGACCTTGTTATGTTATGTCTAGTCTTGTGTGAATATTTACTAGACCTTGTTGTGTTATGTCTAGTCTTATGTGGATACATACTAGACCTTGTTGTATTATGTCTAGACCCGTAAACACCTCGTTGTGATTTGTCTGAGTAGACGAACGTACGTGAGTACGAGAAACTTGCTTGGTGTAAATAAAAGGTTTTGATTTTGATATGGCTAGTCATCCTTTGCTTTGGATGCTGTAATATCAAAATTTTTAAATTTCCAATGCAATTCCAATGCAATTAATGACCGTAACTTTTCAGGTGAACAAACTGATGAATTAATTAATCCCTCAAGTATAGGTGGTGATGTCATAGAAGGAACCTGCCCTTTTGAGCGAGGTAATGAAGAAGCTGGACTTTCTGGCGAGGACGCCAGGGTGTCAGGAGAGGCCGTATAAGCAGAATAAGTCAATCTTTCCGAACGTCAAGCTGTCAGATTGGTTTTAAAAAAGAATACACTTTTGGCGGGAGGCAGCGCGAAATACGGTCAGGCGTATCACTAATATAATTTTTATAATTATAATTTATAAACCAGATTTTAATAAAAGTATTAAGTCAATAGTTCTTATATTTTTCTAATAAATGTAATAAAATTCATTTTGTTTAGTTTATAATATTATATAAATATAGTTTCATTTTATTCAATAGATAAGTCTTCGATCACTAATAAGAACTAGATACACAGTTACACACTGCCGTACAAAAATCATTTTAAAACTGTCCCTTAATGTGTTTATGTAGTTGTAGTTGAAACAAAACCACATTAATGCAAATTCAATCTTAAGATCATCGCTTAAAGTTGTATTCACAACTCATACTCATATTTACACACACACACATATATATCGACCGACAATAGCTGGTACATTACAAATTCAACCTTACATTGTTAACATAAAGTAGAATTTAAAAAACGAAAAAAAGCAATACAATTTTACGAGGTAGGCTCGTCGCTAGCACAAGGACTGAATGGAGCCGAACTGTTTAATATATTTATTTTCATACTCAAATTTGAAATGCATTTTTTTTTTGTAATTTTGTCAAAGGTGTACTTTGTGTTTTAAACATAATTTATTATTAATAGGGAACGACATTAATAATCAATGAAACTAAGATAAATATAGACATAATTATTTATTTACATAATCAATCATCAAAATCAAAATATAGTTACATATTTATCACTTTCTAAAAAATGCTTCGAACATACAACGCTTCGTTGGGTCGGCTAAAAGAATTCTTCGGATCTTTGACGTGCTATTATAACAGATATCCATTCGCCACACTGCACAGGATCTAGAAGAAAGCTAAAAACCATTATAAAATCTCTCATCATCAATTTAATCACATGTAGTCCAAAAATAATATCAAGAAACAAAACTTACTAAGCAAAAATGTTGCAATAAATCTTTAATTCTCGCTTTGGAGTCGATGCCAAGCCTTTAGATGGTCTAGTATAAATAAGAACTTGGCTATAGTCGGTTTAGTTCATATAAGTCTAATTTCAGAGCCTATTATAATCTTTCAAAAATAAATTTGAATGATTCAAAACTGTCCATTAATCACAGAATAATCGGTATACATACATAAAATAAAAATCGATTCAAATTGAGAACCTTCTTCTACTTAGTCAGTTAAAATTTAAATCAATAATATTTTACTACTATATTTTTAGACACAGTAAAGAAGTTAATTTAACAATAGAAATGCATAATCATATTTTTCATAAAAACACCAACCACCGTGTTCCATTGTTGTTGAAACATCCCATGTAACCCGAACAATTTAAGTGGGTACGCGATAGTATGAATAATACGTTTATCAAGAGTCTTTACAATTGTCATGCTTTATATTGCGTGGTGTCATTACGATTTAGTTTTTAAAAATGTTTTCCTAAAGAAAAACCATTATTTACAATACAGTAATAACAATTATATAATGGTACAGTTAATACTTACCGAAAATATGAAACTCCATCCTTTTTTAGCGTCCTAGACGTGTGATTTCTGCATTTTTGAAAGAGCACTGAGGCGTGTTTACTGTCGGCGCGTCCGAATGGTACTAAGTTAAAAGAGCCCCCAAATGTTCAAATGGGTGCTCATTTGGCGAGGACGTTTATTGAAGCCGATTGTGTATCTAGTTTTTATTAGTGATCGAAGAGGTAAGTACTATTCTACTTATCAAAATTTTGAATTTCATAGTCATCATCCTCACGATGTTTTCCTTCCTTGAAATCAACTGGATAGTACCTATCTAATTACGGCCTAGTCAAAAAAAAAAAGTTTTTTAATTTTTGTGTATGTTTATGTGTACCCAGACTACCAGAGATTCAAATCTTTTTCTCGAGTTGTATCAGGCTTTTTTCAGCTAGATATGTTAGAATAGATTTGCTTGTGTATTTTCAAATTGTACGTATTAATTATAATATACTGTTTTTTACTTATTAATGGTGCATCCGTGTAAATGTTTTCGAATACTTCGTGATAGTTGGTAATTTCTCATTCTTTACTAATTGACGCATAGTGCATGTTAATGCTATGAAAGGTTTGTAATCTGATCGCTGACTAAATATCCGGGGTATGTCTCTCATTAATATCCAATTAGCTCTATACGTGTTGGTAGTCTATTTCCTATATGATGTCACCAAATTACTAAACTACAGTTTTAAAACGTATTTTGTTAGACTTACATTAATTCGTAGGTTATTGTTTATTTATTTTTATTATTCTTCTTTTTATAACCATTTATCGTAACTACATATTGGGATCGAATATAAAGAATGAGCCATATGCACTCATATAGTCATATATATATTTTGTACATATATTTTGTATTCATAACATTTAATATTTTACCAAAATAATTTGTACCGGATTATTATATATCCACAAAGTAAAGTCTAAAAGTTGGCTTTAGTTGATCAAGATTAATTTAAAAAGTCCAGAAAAAAAAGAAAAAACGACAATCTTGTTAATAGCTGCTTGCTTCTCTTCTTTATTCACATCCGGATGACAAGACAAGATTTGTTAACGTGTAATAAAATAACTTTAAAGTGTGAAAATGTAAAAAAATATATAAAATTAATTTACTTTCACATAAACATTCGTGATATTAGAAAATATTTATTAATCACTACTTCCCGCCCGCGTAAATGGCCGTGGTGGTGTTACCTATACCTGACACCGTGTAATCAAAATTTAAAATTATCATTTGAGTAGTAAAAACGTGAAAGCGTAACAAACACAAAAACTCACTTTCGCATTTATAATATTGGTAAGGATTTAGACGATAATTAAATGATTGTAATCAATACAGTACGTACGCTTTCATAGGATAATATACAGTAGCAGAAATAATCTTAAAAATAAATTATTTTACATTATATAATAACATTTTACTGATGGTAGGGCTTTGGGCAAGCTAGTCTGGGTAGGTACCACTCACTCATCATTTATTATTATTTTTAGATATTCTACAGTAAAACAGCAGTACTTGGTATTGTTGTTCTGGCTTGAAGGGGGAGGGAGCCAGTGTAAATACAGGTACAGGGACATAACATCTTAGTTCCCAAGGTTGGTGGCGCATTGGCGATGTATCATTTCTTACATTGCGATGGTTAAGATTTCTTATAGTGCCAATGTTTATGGGCGATGGTGACAACTTACCATCAGATGGCCCATTTGCTCGTGCCTACATATAAAATATAAACATCATGAGGTAAGTTACGTAATTTTTTTCCTGATTTCTGAAAAAAAATCTTAGCCGATTGATTTAATTTTTGGTAACACAAAGGCTATATAGTATATTAATATACATGTTTAGATTTAGCTTGATATGATAACGTAATCAAGGAAAAATTGTCGCTCCGGAGCTGATTCGCTGGACGGATATTCCACCAGGCTGCTCCAGTGCGGTTTGAATACACGTGTGGCACAATTTCAATGAAATTAGACACATGCGGGTTTCCTCACGATGTTTTCCTTCACCGTCAAGCACGAGATGAATTATAAACACAAATTAAGCACATGAACATTCAGTGGTGCTTGCCTGGGTTTGAACCCACGATCATCGGTTAAGATTCACGCGTTCTTACCACTGGACCATCTCATTCTTTCAAACCAGTAGTAAATACTACGAAATATTTAAATAATCGCATGCATGTTTTACGATAAGAGTTAATTCGTAAATAATAATGGCGAATAAGTTTGTTCAAATGTTTTTAACAGTGCGAAATTGTGACTTGTAGCTAGTCGAAGTAAAGTCAAAATTTAAAATACAGGGCATACTTTTTAATACTTTGATATATTTTACTTACAGAGGCAACGTCTACGGGCGGGCCCACTTACCATCAGATGGCCGCCCCATTTGTCAATCAGATTTTCCATTATTATTACTTTAATTGTTACTAGTTACTTTAAAAAATATATCGTATTTTTACGTCTTTCTTTCATTTTAATGTTAACCACAAAATGCTGTGTTAATATATCGTCACTATAATTATCGCTTTTTATTAGGTCACACACACATTAGCAAATTATATATTTTAACAATAGGATTTCGCCTATCGGGTATAAATAAAACAAGAAGAGATATAAAATATTTTTGAATTTCTTAAAATTAGCCCAGAGTTATCATATTATCAGTAGTTTCGGCAAATAGTTGATGTTTTCCAGAAGTAGAAGATGGTACAACGTGATGAGGACCGACGAGGCAATACTGGAGGTTACAATCGGTGTCAACAGTTGCTCCAGTATAAACAACACAATCTTGAAGCACACACCTGAGAAATGAGAAAAAAATTGAAGTTACTTTTATTTTTTATTCTTTTTCTAAAATGAGGTTTTTATATAAGCTTATAAGTTTTATAAATAGGATAGTAACAAAATATATTTAAAAGTAATACTAAAATAAATGATAATTAGTGTTCTCTTTCAAAAATTGTCTTAAATTAAATAAAAATTGTGATCTGTGTTTATTCATAATTCTTCTTTGGAATGGTTTGTTCATAATAAACCCTATGAATTTAGATCATATGTTTTATTAGTCTTATCCTAAATTAAAAATAATTCTATTCTGGGTAAATATTGAAAACAGAGCCATCTAGAGAAAAGTCTAGTAATAGTCAACCTTAAATGTCTTTAATTTCCTAAGTTTCTATTTAAAGGTTTTTTAAATTATTTAAAATTGCAATTTATTAGACTTATTTATATTATATATTGTGTAGAATATTTAACTTACCCTTCTTTTATACTGACATTGTTCATTAAAATACAATTGGTTAATCTAACTTTGTTTTCAATTACACAATTTGCTCCAATAAATGTACATTTTATGGAAGTCTTCTCCGCTATAACACTTTTCTCTCCCACAGTACTTGCTTCATCAATTTGTTTAGTTTTCACTTCACTGTTTAGATTTATTCTATCTGTGAGAACTGTACCAGTGACTTCTTCCCATTTTGAGAGTATCTGAAATACATTATGCAATTTTATAATTATAATGTAATTAAATCTGATCTATAAATATATAATTTATACAATCAATAAAAAAATATGGAAAATTAAAATTATGTGATAATTAATAGTATGTCTTTATTTATATATTACCTTACTATTAGATAGATAAAATGAAGATAGGGTGTTGACTCTAATACCAAAGGTATTTTTATCAGGAATCAAAGCATAACATCTCAATGTATCATTGTAATAAACACCTTTACTGCCAAGTTTGTGATCATTATATGCAGACATTTGTCTTATTTTACTTTCGTATCCTTGGTCAATGGCAAAATCGAAAATATCTTTACAAATATCAACATTCTTTTCAGAGGTTCCTTTTTTTTCCAATGGATTTTTAGGTTTTGAAAGTTGTTTTCTCACAATGTGCGGTATAAGTTCACCCTTAATAGAAGTAAATTTATCCGACTCAACAAGGTAGCTTACGAGCCAATTTTTCATTACGTACACATGAGCATCTAACAATCTGCTAAACAAACTAATAGATCCGAATTTTTTCAAGAGTACACGAGGTATTTTTATATTTTCTTCAAAGTCACTTGCGCTAGCTAGAAAGACAAGTCTTTCGGTTTCTTTGTCAATACAAACAAGGTCTCTATCTGGTTTGGCTTTACTTTTCAAACCCGGCAGTTCAATCCATTCTTCTGGGCCATTGTTAAAGAATAAGGTGGCAAGGGCTGCATCATGTTTACGATAAAGATTTAAAACTTCATTTAAATTAATATTTGTAATAAGATCTCCAGATATAACAATTAGATCAGTAGTCACCCGACTACTTATATGTTTTAGGGAGTTTGCAGTGCCCCAGTCCTCATCAGAGGGAATAACTATTAGTTCGTATTTAATTTTTAAAGGACACTTCTCTAATGCATTTAAGATGTTTGATTTATCCTCGTCGAGAACTACTACCATAGTGTCTGGAAAGTAGAAAAAATAAAGTATTTTAACAATAGGAGTTGAAACAAAACAAATATAACTGAATATTTTTGAGAGATTTAAAGGCGACGAAAAACTTATAAGCATACCTTGAAATCCATATTTTTCGAGCATATTCAATGAATACCATAGGACTGGATATGGTCCAACTGGAAGGAGACATTTCGAAACTGTTCCTCCGACATCAGGCAAGCGAGAGCCTCTTCCTGCTGCTAACACCACAGCTTGAAACTCTAGTATTTTGTGCATTTGCGCAGCTTCCCTAAGTTAAGCTAACCTAACCTTATTAAGATCAGAAATAAAAAATAACAAATATGAAAGTTATCGAATATAAAATATTGCATATAAATAAAATCTTGCAACAAGTAATATAATACTTAATTAGACGAAATGTGTACAATAAATACGATGTTTTATTCTCAACTTAAAAGTGAGTTGAGCAATGTTGTCATTTATGAAAACGTCACTTTTTTATATTTGTCAATTTTGACGTAATAGTTATATTTATTCATTTATTTTTAAGCTATGTACAGTAATTTTTATAACATATAAAATAAAAACTAAAAAAAACAAAATACGCATTGCAAATTTATAGAAAAAATTAGGTTAGTTTTAAATAACTTATTATTCAATTATTTCTTTCATTCTTTAATCTTTAAAAAAGCAAAAGCAATATAAGCAAGCGTCACATTTGCTTATTGACTATTAAAAAAAATTAACCACCGATTCGGAAATAAACATCTCATTTGTTTCTCTGTTCACGATTTCAAACCTGAGAAGAACTGGTGAAAGAAAATAAGCGGTCTTTTTAAATGTAATGAATCTTTTGGGCCCAGATAAGTCCCGTGAGTCACGTCTGACATGTTATAGTATTAAGAATATGTACATTATTATATAATTAATGGACTGAAGAATATAGTCAAGCAGATTGAGTTTCACCCCATTAACAAAACGGTATCAGCATGTCGAGGTGCTACTTTTTTTCGGAGCGGTATGAAAACAGTCGTAGTCAGATTGTATGAAATGAACAGCTCATATTTAAAAGCTGATAAACAATAAAATCCCTCTTTGTTGGACATTAATTTAATGAATCATTAATTATTTGGAAAATACTTGTATATAATGTAATACTCTACAAAGAACATATAAAGTTTCGGTACTGCATCGTCTTTCAATTTATTTGTCTCGCAATTATATTATAATTATTATAAAATAAAACTTTAGAACTTTGAAAACTTTACATTGACCCCTTCCAAACTTCAAAATTTTAATTTTCTTTGTTTTACAATTAGTTTTGACATAATACTCGTATTTTAAATATCAGTAATATTTTATGATAACGCAAAGTACTTATGCGATTATTAGTGAAAATGAAAATTCTTATCTTTACATGCATTAACAGAATATTTTTTTGAATACTTTTGAAAATAATAAACAACCCTTTTAAGAAAAAACTAGAAATACAGCTTACTTGTTCAATACAAGTGAAATACATTTTTTATGATATACGAATATTAGTTTTATAAATTCAATTTATTTTAGTAAATAAAATGACTAAAATTCATTAAAACTAAAATTTTTACCAAAAATCACATCACGATATCACATTAATAATCATTAATTAAATTATAATATAATTATAATGTTACTTAGTCATCGTCAAAAGGCGGCGGTGGTGTTACTGACACGCTATCGCCAACTGTCTTCATCATAGATGGTGTTCTTGCGAAGAAGTCAAGTTGTATATCATTCGAATCAAGTTGTGTGTTTGAATAAACTAGTTGAATTAAAATTAATTATGTTAATGTTTTTAATAAAACGTTTTAAAAAATATTTATTTTTTATACCTGTATCTTTATTTAAACCTTGTCCATCTTCTGACGGAGCGGGCGTTACATTTGGTAAATTACATGGTACGCATGGTGTCAGCTTTGGCTCCGGCTCATCAATTTTATATGACTATAAATAATTATATCGGTGGTCGTAATTTAAAAACCAAGTGAAACATGATACAAAAGACAAATATAAAATTGCTTAATACTTTTCCATCCACACCAATTCCTGTAGTTGTTTGACGAAGCGAACTTAAAATTATTCCTGCTGGAGCTCTCTTTGATGTGTTAGCTACAATTGTATGCGACCCACCACAAAATCTTTGACAATAGTGTGACCTAAATTAATAAAATTAACAAATAATATTACTTATTCTATTAGATAAGATCAAATTTCACAAAATATAATTGTACACATATAATACTTGTTTTATTTTAAGCGCTACATCATTTTGAAGAAATACCTGGGATCTCTTGGATGTTGTATTGGTCTACCAGGATAACATAAGCCATGATCACCGTCTTCTTTAGGCTTCGTAATATTTTCATTTCCTAAAGTAGGAGGACGTTTTGATGAATTTGGTAACGCCGGTAGAGGTGGTATAGCATTCGGTTCCTCAATATCCATATGTGCAGGAGATGAACATGAGAGACAGGCTGTATCACGAAATAGTTTTTTCGCAGTGGCAGCTGATCGTGGTTCACCAACAATATCCAGTATCGCATTAATCTTACTATTCAATTTTACGAGATTGCTATTTATATCATCACGCAGAGATACTATTTGCGCCAAATCAGCCTTTTCGTTGAGTTCTCTAAGTAGATCATCTATAGCTTTCTAAAATAGTAATTCTAATTTATGGTATATTAACACAAATTTTACAATATATAATAATATATTTAATTTTAAATTACATGGTACGCATGGTTAGCGCATATATTATATAAATATGTATAATTGCATATGTTTTATTTTTACAGTCGATACTTAATAATCAGTTGTATATGTTTCTTACTTGCCAAGTAATTTCTTGATTATTAAATTTATCATAAGAAGCTGCAATACGTTTCTCGAAATCACCTCTAACTGCGTCAAATTGTTGCTGTGTTACGAGACCATTTAAAGCACCTAATCCAGCCTTATCGCGTAAAGCGTCTGCTACTTCATCACGATCAGATTTAGTTCCACGTAATAACTCAATTTCTTTCCATAAAGACTATATAAAACATTTTATCAGATGCGGATGTATAGTATTTAAAGTAGCACAAAGAAAAACTAAATCATATTTACGCTAAGATTGGAAGAAAATATATCTTGACTTTCCTTTAACTCTTTTTGTTTCAAGTTCGTAGCGTCAAAATCGATTTGAAGATTATTAAAATTTAAGTTTAATTCGGCAATAGCTAAAATGTGATTCATCAAGATAATCATTAAATTACTTTTCAGCAATATATATTTGGCTTTGAACATATGAAACTGTACCAGGATTGTCTCCACCCGTATTTGCTATGGCTTCAGTCATGGATTCTAAGCCTGCTTCTAAGTCATGTTGCATTTGAGTCAGTTGCTCTTGATAGCTCGTCATCTAAGAAAGTAGAAATTTGTGCATATATGTGGTACATTTAATAACTACGACTAGCGATAGGTCCCCCTCCCTTTTTGAGGAGAAGGTTTGCAGCTTAATCCACTACGCTGATCAAAAAAAAAATGTTCGCATGCAGATTTGACTGTCAGTACTTGAATTATTGCAATATGATTCATGTACTGACTAATAATGAATATTAATGTGTAAATTGACAATAATTACATAATGGAATTTAATTTAATTTAATGTGATTTAATCTAATTTTATTTTATGTTATTTGATTTAGTCTAATTTAATATAATTTAATGTGATTTCTTTTGATTAGTGAATTGATTTAATTTAATTCAAATTTTATTTTGATTTAATTAATTTAGATTTGATTTAAATAATTTTAGTTTAATTCGGTATTATAATTTTAATTCGAATTGATCTAATTTATAATATGTAAAATATTAGTATTGTAATTTTTGTCTTTTTACTATTTTTTATATATTTTGTATTTATGACCCCTGTTTGGTCGAAATAAATGATTTTATTATTATTATTATTATTATTAATGCGGATTGGTGGAATACTTCTGTGGCTGAATTTTAGTTATATATTATTGTTTATTAATTACTATCAAGAGTAATATACTTTTTTTAATCTTTCTGATAATTTTTTAATTAAATAGTCACTTATTAACATACTGTAAGGTGTGAAATATTATTTGTTCAAAAGCAGAAGCAATAATTTTATTTTATCTAAATTAAAAAAAAAAAAAGAAAGTGTAATGGTACTATAAGAATAATAAAATTATAAGGTTTTTTTCATAATCTTGGTCAGTTTTGACAGTTTAACTTTCATAATAAATAGATAATAATATCATAAGTACCTGTGATGATAGACCAGTGTCTAAGGTATTGATTTTCTCCGCATAATCAGATACTAAAGTTTCTATATCATCCATACGAACGTCTAAAGTTGTTGCCTTATTAATTTTTTCTTCTGTAAAGTATGTTTATATTTATTATTTTAAATTCGTAATCCAGGATGGATTATAGGAATATATAATTAATATTTTATAGTTTAACCTAATTTATGTGCTATCTTTAAGGCACTTTCTGCAGTAGACTCTACTTTGCTGGTCATATTTTTCACAGTCTTTAAAAGACTATCATACACCTCCTGCATAGCATTGCTAAAAGCAAAACGTAAATCGTATTAAAAAATATTTTAATTATTATTCAATTTAGTAACATTATTTGTTCTTATCTTACTCCATTTCATAAACATTTATTGTATCTTTTTTTATATTAAGTACATCTTCGGTTTTTGTTTGGTTCGTTGGTTCTTCAATCAAATGTTCAACAATTTCAGTGTGTGATGTTTCTGCAGAGCGTGTTGGTAAAGCTTGTATTTTTTTCCCGACTTTTAGTGATTGTTTTCGTGATGCTCGCGAAGAAATAGTTGATACGTGACTAGGGGCACCAAGAATATCTTTCATTTCTGTTTCATTCTACAACAAACGTTTTGCAGAATAATCACATTATTCAAACGATAGTAATTATTATTATAGTTTGATTAATCGATGTATTAAAATACCTCCTGGACTTCTGTTATTTCTATACCTTTTCGAATGGCAAGATCTGTGATTAGTGACAACATTTGTTGTAATGTTATTTCTACAGCATCTAGTCTAGCAGATAATTGTAAAGCAGCCATAGCGTCAGTAAGAGAAGCTCCTCTGCGAAGGTCTTGCATTAATTGCGTATTATCCGGAAATATTGCTTTTCCAGCTGAGCTAAATTTTTCTTGCAATTCTTTGACTGTTTCAGCTAGTTTATCAAATTGGTCTTTTGTTACAATGGATAATTTTAGTCCTTTGCTGTCACGAAAACGTCCTTAAATAATCATATATGTTATAGTCAATATAATAAAATTGATTAATTGAACTAGTAATATGATTTTTATTGTTACCAGATTTTGTTTCGCCGTTTTCAGAAGATACTCGTTCAACTGTTATTACAATTAATAAATAAGTTTTCACTTTGAGAGCAAAATAAATTAAATTGAAAACAAAAATACGCACCAATAAGTAGCTTCTCGAATTGCATTTCTGTTAATAAATTGTCATTTATTACTACAAATATTCAAAGGATATTTTTCCTACTCAGATATTTCAGATATCTGTAAAGAAATTTGGCAATTTTGCGTTTTACCAATTGAAGTATGTTTTTGTAAGATTTGAGAATAAGAAGAAATAGTAATTTTATAATTTATATACACTTCCCTTCTTTTTTAATTGTATTTAATTAAATAAAATTGATCGGAGGTACTCTGCATGCTTGTTAAAGAAAATGCAGAAACAAATAATCTCGTTTGGAAATAAAGTTAATAAGTCGTGCCAAATTCTTGTTTATTCTGATCAGTAATTTTAAGATTGTTATAACCAATAGAAATTGAAAAAAATAGTTAATGATGATATGTAAATAGCTACCCATTGAATCTAATGACACCATAGGAGTAGGTGCTTTCTCTGCTTCCTCTCGGGAGTCAGCTCTCTATATAATATAAAAAATAAAATATTTTTTAGTATAAGTTTTTATTGGATATTAATAAAAACGCGCATGTTTTACTTACAAACGTGGTACAGTTAAATATAAATGATACTTCACCTGTGGGTCCCGATCAAAATCTATAAAAAAAAAACAAAAGAAAAAACAAAAATCAATAAAATATCTTGCTCGTTGCACCTGATCAACTATTCGTAGTTCACGTTCTCTTTGCTGTTCAATAGCTTCCAAAAGATGATGATAATCCTGCGAGGGAAACTGAATCGATCTTTGATTAGTACCTATAATTACTTTGGTTTTTTAATTACTTTGATTTATTTATGATTGGCCCACCTTTTTTTTATAGTCATCACTGATGGTTTTGTTTGGAGACGACTTATTCGCTGACAACGTAGTTTTATCAGAAGATGACAGTGCAGTTGAAGTTTTCAAGGATGAAGATGGTCCCGATGACGTAGTTCTTTCAGTTGTTGATTTTGAACCACTTTTTTCTGAAGATCTATCTGTTGTAGATTTCGAAGAAGTATCCGTTCTTTTCTTATCAGTGCCCGCGCCTACATTTTTTATATTTCTTTTCCTCTTTTTTCCACCGGTCATCAGTTTGACTTCTGTTATAGAAATACTGGAAGTTGAACGAATATAACTAGGCCCTACTGCAACATCAACTTGACGCTCTAAAACTCTTAATTGCCTGGCCAGTATATAAAATATTGTTTGGATAAGCTTTAAATTAACAATATTCTCCTGCAAAATTAACAAAATGAATAAATAAATTAATATAGTATAATACAAAAGATGTATTATACATAAACATAATAAAATTTAAATAACAGTAAATAGTTGTAAAGAATCTTGCTCACATCTGGGTCTCCAAAAGCAGAGTCTATCATTTCTCTAATAGTCATAATATTGGTGTCTGTCATTTTTGAAACACAAAACCGTATAATTTAAATTCAATGTAAAGTTTTTAAACGAAAATCAAATGTCGTCTGAGTATGCTGTTTATTTAAGAATTTATTATTTTCTTATACATGTGATCTATACTTTTCCAATTCGAGTTGGTTTATTATATTTTTGATTTATGTCACCAATAAGTCATTAACTGTAGCAAAAAAATTATATGTCGCCCGTGTAGCTAGTATTATAGGAATTATGACATTTTTTAATCTTTTACTGGCGCGTATCTACCCTGGTTGAGCGCAAATATTCTGCCATCTCTCATAATAAGTCTCATAATAAAGGCATGACACATATGGGATTACACGTTGAATGAGATGATATTATCTGAAAAAAACTTTTTTTTAAATAAATTACATGTCCAATCAACTATCTACTTTAACAAGTACAACATGATCATAAGCACTTTGGACATAAATGTACTATTAATACTTCTACCAATCATGTTAAATTAAACTCATTTAAATTTATGTATATATTGTTAGGTTGGTATACAAATAGAGAAAGACCATAATTATTAAAAACTTATTATTTATTTTAAAATACATATTTACAAGATTTATTTAAAAAATATCATAAGATTTAAAAAGATAAGAAGTTTCACATTAATAAAGATCTATTTTTGAAAGTAATTTTCTATCTACTCGTGTAAAGTAGTTATGTTTAAAGTATTACATAAATATTTTTAATTGCGCATATTTAGACTCGAAAGCATACTCGATTTATTTAAATAGCCTAAGGCAACAACGTTTTCAGAAGTACGCAATCAATCATCTGTACTTATTAAATTTAACTATCTATTTAAATATGCTTCTACTTATCTATGAATTAAGTGAGCTAAATATTAGGCACGAATCCGACAGTCAGTGGAGCGCGAAGTGATGCAGGCGGGCGCCTCGATAGGAGTCGGTGAGGTGACCGGCACCGTAGCCTCAGTGCCCACACTTTGACTAGAGATTGTATGCGCTACAGACGTTGTCGGTTTGGGCTGTTCCTTAGGGCTGTGTTCCAGCTTAATCTCTTTGATTTTATTATCAGCTACGTCATTCAGTGATGATCTGTCTTGTTTTTTAAAATTGATATTATCGTGAGTCATTAAAACTGCTAATGGTGGAACAGGTGGAATATATGCGTGTGGTTCATAATTATCATCTACGTAGTCCTCAGGGTTCCATGCTGCAGTAGTTGTTGACGTAGTAGTAGAAGTGGTAGACGTAACTTTTGTAGTAGTCGCACGTGATGTTACTGGGGCGAACGTTGTTGTAGTGGTAGTCTTGACGGATACAATTTTATCTGATATAGTTTCCGGCACAGGAACAGTCACAACCTTTCTATATTTACTAGATCTTGTCTTTCGTCGCGTTTTAAGTTTTGGCACATCGAGAAAGAATGGATCAAATATATATTCTGATTCTTCATCATAGTTGATGGGAACTATTGGCTTAACAGCACTAACCACATTACCCACTGTATAATTTAATCTTTTTCCGTTGCTGTCACTTACAGATGCGCTAGCTGTAACTATTACGCGAGGTGGACTTTTTGGTTTCGGTAAAGAACGTTCTGTTACATTTGGTGGTGCAACTGATCTTGCTGATAAGGATGATTCATTCTCAGGAATCGAATCATCACTGCGTTTACGATCGTAGTAGAAAGGGTTAAAGGGTAAAGGTTGCTGAGGAGGCAAATGTGATGGGAAAGACTGTGGGCGATGTTTAATAGAAGTTTCTACTTTTTCTGAAGATTGGGTATTAGGCACAGGACGTAAAAGCTGATCACGTGGATCATTGGTAGTAGGACGAAATGGCGTTGGTTGAGGTCGTTGAACAAATGGCACTGGACGAGATGCAGGTCTTGGAGCTGTTCTAGAAGATTCGTATTGAAAGTGATCGTATTGATGCGGTGGTGCATGAGTTATGTAAACACCATCAGCTGGACGAAAACTTTGACGTTGAAAGGAAATTGCTTCAGATCCTGGACCTCGGTGACGATAAATAAACTCTTGGGGTGACAACAAAGAGGGGTCTAAAGTAGATGAAGGAGATACAGATGGTGCAAAAGAAGAATGAATGGAAGGCGATAAGCTTGATATCGATGGTGATGGGGATGATAATAAATGTTGTACAGCTGCTTGTCGTGTTGTTGGGGGTGGTAATACGGTGCTTGTCATGGGTTTTTTTGTTGTTGTAGATGTTGTTGTAATAGTCTGAATAGTTGTTGTTGTTAGTGGATGAGTGTATTCTTCCTCATAATCTGAATTTTCTTCGCCAATTTCATCTTCATCTTCTTCATACTCTGTTTAAAGTAAAGTTATACATATTATAATTATTTAATTTAACAGTATTTGGCATTTATGAAACTATATACGAAAAAAATTATAATAAATACCATCATTGATTCCGTCTTGCTGCTTAGATGGAAGTAATGGATATGACGAGGAATTCCTATTTTCATTCTTTTTTATGTCCTGAATAGGATCTTCAGTAGAATCAATAGCATCTATTGATAGATTTATAATTTTTTCAGGTGTTGTTGGTGAATCGTTTGCAAATGTGTCTGAAACGTCTGTCGTACTAGGTTTGCTTTGTGTACGTGATTGTTCTGTTGGCTTTGCTGGAGGTTTCGTTTGGTCTGGTTGTATAATTGGCGGTGCCGTGCTTCCATATAATTCTAAATTTAGACTATAAAACTTTTCAGACTTTGTACAGTCTACTTCATCTACCCTCTCGCATACACGTGTTTCCTGAAAAAAATATATTTAAGTATACAATAATATGATTTTGCAAATAACATTATAAATGTTATTTTACAGATTTTTTTAAAAATTTTTAATAATGTAAATTAGATAATTTTGTAATATCTAATACCTGATCAAAAACTGTGCCGTTAAGGCAAAGGAACTTGATATCCATGGGCTCATCTTGCTGTCCTACCGTGCACACGTGGAACATCTGGCAGGAGGTCTCAAGGTCAGCGTAGTAACCGCCGATTACCTTCCCGGTACATGTGAAATTAGTCTCGGGTAGATTATCGAAGTCCAAATACTGAAAATGATAAAACAAACATTTTGATATAGGTACATATTTTAAATATAAAAATGAATGTTAATGTTATTTCCGTTTGAGATCAATATGAAGTGTTTGACCGATAGCCGTGAATGTTGGCACATACGAGTATATTTCATGGAGAAGGTACTAGGAATGTGCTATAAAATAATATCAGCAAGTATATATCCATTATTCTTATAAGTGTACAAGTTAAATAAATGAACCTCACCCCTGGTTTAATGGACCTTGATATCCGAAATTCATTTTGGAATACAAAAAGCAGCAACCACAGCCAAACTGAAATAAAAAAAAAAAGATTTATATTAAATAATTGATATGTCACCAAAATTACATTGAATTAAATATTCTGAAGTATTCATAGATTATTTAAATTTCTTTCATTCGCAATATATTGCGAGTTTTAAAACAAAAATAATTCAAAGTTTTGACGTAAATTTGACGTTAAGGTCGACGGAAGTTGCCGGCCGGTGAGTATTTAAGTAAGTGTAGAGTAGTATTTAATTATGACTTTGTAAAAACAAATTAAAACTATTACAGAAAGTGATCACATAGTCGACTTAAAAAATCAACATAAATAATCATTAAATGCTTTAATAAAATAATAACTAGTTTGTCGTAATTACGAAGATGTTAGAAAATGTTTTAATGAATTATTCACCTTGTAACGCAGAGGCGGAACGCACAACAAGCGTGCCGCCGGCTGAGATCCGAGCCTGCCGTCTCATCTGAAATAAAACAAATTATTTAATCTTGTTTGAATCTATTTACTGTTGTCGGCTTCGTTAGTATGTTTTGTTTTATTGTTATCTATCTATCTAAAATGTTCTAGGGCTAATAACGAACTATTATATGTTCTTTATATCATCGGCTAAGAAAAGTATGATGCACATATACTTTGTATAATAAAACTAATATATTTTTAGTAAGCTCATACTTGCGACCATTTAACGTTTATTGTGCATATATAAATATAATAATGTAGGTAATCATTAAGAAAAGTCATTCAGAAACTTTGTCTTACCTACTTAGTTGAAAAACTAAACAAATTTCTGTAATAATATATCAAAAAATATATGTCCTTGAAACCAAATGTTCATTTAAAACCAAAAATAGCTATAGTAATAATTTCAATACGATGTTACTTGAATTGATAATTTAAAACTGAAAATTGTTAAATGACCACAATGACATAATATCTCTCATATGAGAAAAGGTGATCACCGTTTCTTTTATTAACTATTATTATATTATTCTTTTATTATTAAAAGATCTTTTACCATAACGTGGCTCGTTTACTCACCTATCTGCCTATGTTTAAATTATGTATTATAATATACTTCAATTAATTTTCATATAAAACATATTTCTAGCATGTTTTTGTTAAAGTTATAGTCATATTGTTAAGAAGACGTCAAAATTACCGACACGGTTATTTGTTGCATTTTCCCAGATAAATTAGTTTAAGTTAATAAAACCTACTTCTTGCTGTATTTAAAAATGTGGTTATAGTTCTAAGAAAAATAAGTTTTATCCTTTTGAGCTTTTTAGATTAAAGTTTATACAAAAAAACTTTAAATATAATATATTATAAAAAAAATATATTATAAAATTTCATAAAATCTGGCGAGCTAGGTGTCTATATAATTTTTAGTAATTAAGTTCATAAGAAAGAACCTAAACACTTTACATAAATAATAATATTATACTATAGTTTCTCAATAGTAATACAAAAGTTTTTTCGATTATTATTATCATTCTATGACATTTCGTCATTGTCGAAAGTGAATAGGTATAATAGCTTGCTTAGCAGTTGTTTGAAAAATTTACCGTGTAATCAATGTTTACTTGTATTGCATTCTAATAACAGGGCTTGATTTGACGTAGCGATAATATCCCATTTAACAATAGCTGCTTCGGAATTTTCGCACGCGCATCATAAAATAACAACAGGCTTTCGACATTTACAATTAGCCATCAACAATGAATTGTTCCGATATACCTCATCCAAATTGCATAAGAAAACAATTAAATATTTTTAATAGATGTAAAAATGTTCTACTTTTACAATGTAGATAGTAAAGGAAGTAGGTCGCATTGTTATATTTTCTTTAAATATTCATATTTCGACTTTTAATTGACTTATTAAGAATTTAGTGTAGTGAATGGCGAATAAGAGCGAAATAAAAATCGCATCGAAATAAAAACATTTACGCAAGTACAATGTTTAATTCTTTTTTTTTTTGGACATTATTTACATACGGCCATCTGATCCCAAATTAAACAGAGTTTGTGCTATGGAAACCAGACACCTGATATACTACATATACTACTTTTCTTTTGTAAATACATACTTATATAGATAATTACACCCAGACTCAGGACAAACAGACATGTTTAAGCACACAAATGTATCTCCTGGGTGGGAATCGAACCCACAACCTTCGGCGTGAAGGGGAAGTATCTACCAACCACGCCAACCAAATGCATCATCAACCTTAGGAACTAAGTTGTTATGTGCCTAGTTACTCTAGCTCACTCTTTAAAATGGAACACTACAATACTAAGCATATGACGTACTCAGCTGTGGAATATGTGATGCATAAGTGGTACACTACTCGGGCGGGCTTGCGCAAAGCCCTACCAAGTCGTCAAGTCATTCTGTGATAATATATCATCATCTATTGATTCATCATAATGTCTGGAAAATTTACAAGTTAACTGTGCCCGTGATATTGTATTAAATTGAAAATATTGACGAAGTCCGTGCAATTTACATCTCAAGTGAAATTATAATGTCACCAAAATTTTAATTAGTATATCATAATAATAATATAATTACTTTTTATTATAGCTCTGCTAAGTAGCTATGACTTTTATCGTCGAAATAGCAGTTATTTTTATTCGTTCGATACTCAATGCTTTTTAATTTTACATTTATTTATAGATTTATCATTATATAATTAAATTAATAAATTGATAATAAAATTAAAGTAAGATCAGGTCATTACAATGAAAACATGGGTGCTACAACTGCAGTATAATATTTATAATACGTTTAAATTAACAGGATTAGGGAGCGATATGATGGTGATGTAATGCCTTTCAAATTACTATGAATTAACAAAACTAAGCTATATTCAGAAAGTGAACGGCATTATTAATATTCTTATTATGTTAAATAAATAAACGAGACTAATAGTATGATGATACATGATGTAACGCTGGCTTAAACGTAACATGATATATTTTATTATTGTATGTTACCTGTACGCTTTTTCTACGCAAGGCGTAATTTGAAATGAGAGTACAATATATTTTTTAATTTAAAGTATGTAAAGGTATTCTTTTTTTATTCCACGATATATTTTTAAACTATACACAGTACAAACAACATAATAGATAAACTGTTAATGCTTTATTAATATTAAGTATAAGAAAGATTATAAAAAATGTAAATTTATTTTAATTGGATTGATTTTATATATTTAGATTAATTTGAAAATAAAAGTTATCTTTAGGTATAAATTAAATATAGTATTATATAACAATATTATCTATTTCTAGCCTTTGTTGTATCTAGACCAGTCTGTATTATTAAATATTTATGTATTTAACAATTTTTTATAATTATTATCCTTTATCATTTTATAAGATAGTGTGGATATTATTTACATTTACAAAATATGTATCGTCGACATTACTAATATGTTATTCTTCAACACAATGCACTTTTATATTGTAACTGCTTTTAAAGTAATAGTTATGTAAAGAAGCAGCTTTATAGCCATTGTGACACCAATGTCTAAAAGCATAATAGAGTGGTTCAAGTAATACTTATACTGCTTATAGAGCTGACAAATAAGAAAATAGATAACTGTAGAAATATATAAGTAAAATTGAGCATGATTATTTGTTATTGTGAAAGTTATTGCTTTAGTGGTAGTTGTGTCAGATTGTCCTAGGGCGTGGCTTCCTCGTAAGACCGAAGCAGTGGACCGGCACGAAATTGGAGCACCGCGACAAACTTCACAAGTGCTTACGCTACGAGAGAATGTTCAATGTTTTGATCAACACGGAACGTAAAATAAACTTCAACTATTCAATTTATCTCAAGTCTTGACTTTAACTATATCAAAACAGAACAGAACATACGATTGACAACATATGTGCAATCATTTTAGTAGTCATATTTGAAAAGTTAAAATTAATCGTATTTACTTGAGATTCCTAATCTCGTTGATTGACTTGTCTTTGAAGGTACTATACTACTAGTTATCAGTTAGCATTTAGTTACTTGTGCACTACCAGGAAGTTTAATTTTATCGTTTTTAATATTTTTTGTTTTTTTTATTGAAATTAATGTAAATTATAACAAACTTAATTTAATTAGGTTCTTTATTTCGCAATTTAAAAGGAATCACCAAGCAACATGAGTTATTTTTTGCCATTTTTTTTAATATTTGCGACTTCCTTATTGACTCAGGTATCGTGTGCTAGTTGTCTTCTATGTTATAAGTTACTATTTTATACGAATTACAATTGGTAGGTAAATTATGTATTTTATTAACAACCTTTTTAGGATCCATCACAAATAATAATCCTAGACTAAGGGCTCCGCTACCATCCGTCCCAGCAATGCTAGTCTGTAAGAACTTACTTCATTACTGACCCGTGAAATGTTGATAACCGACTTGTGATTTGCTATTTTGATGCGTCTACTCTTGAAATTTCTTTCCTCAAAAATGATGTTACTTACGTTAATTCACAAAATATCAATATCAATTCAACTAAAAGAATGTCGTATGGGAAAAGACGAACTACAGACAGATCGTTCATAAATAATAATAATAAATTTAATAATCTTGATTTATTTATTTTATTATTAAAATAAATAAAATGTAAAATTAATTGTCAACTTGAATAGAATTGTATGTGAATGATTTTTTAACAGAATTATTAATTTGGTCATATTTTATAAAATTTTAATTAATTTATTATTTTAATTTTGATTATTATTTGTTATTATTAATTTTATATGCTAGTTGCTACCGTCTTAACATCTCCTATGTATTTATGATTTAATTATTGGTGAAGACTGGTTTGTGATTTTTATTTAATGTAGTACTATTTTGTGTATTTTGTAACTGGTTGTCTTCCTAAGAATATATAAATAAATAAATGTTATAATTATTATGGTCGACCCCCATATCACATTCTGACATTTCATGATCATTTTCTGCGGTGAGTTTTGAATTTGTTTTTACATAATAGTAAAAAAAATCGTAGTACTTAAGTTGCCAGCGTTACGCTCCCGTGCTCGGATGCACTGATCTAGAAAAGTAAAAAGTGCTTTTTTAAAAGTTTAAAGATTCATGGCTCATAATTAAAATTCTATTATATCTTTAGGTACTTAAAACAATAAAAACATTTGTTTTCTAATGACATTTGTTTTAGTTTTTTAGGGTGTTCATCGAAGAGTGATTATAAAGAAAGTGGTTTTGTTTTAAAAAAACAAGGAAAGCGAAGCTGTTATAAAAACAAGCATTCATCTGTTAAAATCTACTTTTCTCAGTCCATTTTTTTAGAAAGTTGTCGTTTGCCATATCATGATATATTTGTTACTTTACAAAATATCATACTAAAAATATCAATGAAATGTTCTAAAAGTACATTTTATAAGTATAATTTTAAGGCTTAGCTTGGCTTACAGTATTAAAATGCATTAATATATTAATTTTGCAAAACTCTTATAAATTTTCGTTATTGAAATAATTCATTCTACAATAATGTTTACGACCATTAATCATCTCGCATTTAGCGGAGGGTTCGAGTATAAAATGCTTAGAAATTCAAAATAAAGTACAGTGATTACGTTGTCTAATGTAAATATATTGTTGATCGAAGTTGTCAGTTTTATAGTTACATAAAGCAATAAACAAAATTTATAATAATTTTGATGCTCTTCTGATAAACCTAAAGGAAAATACATAAAACATTGAGAAGACACTAAATATAAGGTTTAAGACATTTATTTCCTAAAAAAGAACAAAGTCTAAGTCTTAAGCTTAGAAAAAATCATTAAATATAAAGTACTATACCATAACTTATAAGTCTACATTTTGTGCCAGTTAATAACTTTTTAATCTTTTTTTGAATATATTGATTGAATTTGCATTTATAATGTCTTTTGTTAATGAATTGTAAAGCTGTGCTCCTTCAAATGATATACTTTTTGTGCCATACTTAGTTCGGAATTTAGGTAATACGATTTTATGTCGATTTCTAGTAAGATGAGAATGGGTTTTTGGTCGGTATTTTACGAATTAACAAGCATGTTTATTCAATATATACTATATATTTTAACTATTAACACTTAGTTATTGTACAAACATGACTTTGTGGAATGATGGAAAGTATGTAAGATGTATTTCGAAATCAACGGGTGTAAATTAAGTTATACTTTCCATTTTTCATTAGTCGACGAAATAAATGTTTTTGCTACTATTAATATAGAGTAATTGTAGATACCTTTAAAAAACTATATATGAGGAGACAAAAAAAACCCAATGTGAACAAATTTAAATATTTAATGTGAGTTTAATTAATTTGAATAAATTATTATGCTTTTTTTTTCAAGATTCGAATCTACCGAGAAGCGAATTAATGGTAAGGAACTCTCAATACTCGTTAAACTGGCTCTATATCGGTTTTTAATTTGTTGTATTCATTGTGCGAAAATATAAATACAACATACAGTATTACTACGTATTAAGGCACAAAGTAACGGTTGCCCCGTGAGCGAGTCCGTTATGTCAGCAACTCAACGAGTAGGTACCGACTGGCGGAGGCGCATAGCGGTCACTGTGTTACCGGCATTGCGTGATGTACTTATAGAACATTTAATATTATTTAAATGAGTCCAACTATTTAAGTCAATAATTTGACTGTGTGATAATTTAAGCTCTTTTACGAGCTCTTGTTTAAGAGATTTAAGCGATAATGCTTAATTTTTATTTGATTTTGTATGGGTAAATACAATTCAAAGTTATTGTTCGAGACTTATGTTTAATTAAAAATATAATAAATAAATAAAAAAGAAGCCAATGGAAAAAAATACGAGATATACACATAATCTTTACGATTTATACTTGTAATGCTTTAGGTTATGGTAATAAAAATTTAATAATTATTTATATTAATAAATAATCTTGGGCTACTACTAGGTATTTTTTTTAATTCTTTTGCTTTATTTTTATAACGACGAAAAGTTTTTGGCACTTACGACATTTTTGTTTCGCTAAAAACTTATATGACCCTTACTTCAAACATATTTTTTTTATTTAATCAGTCGCTGTTGAGAGGAGTGGACTAAGGATAAAAATTGACAGCGCTTTGAATTAATTTTATCATATTATAGTTAAAAGAAGATTTAAATATTCTTACTATATTTGTAAAAGATGTAAAACACAAAAAAATGAGTATAAAAATGAGATCGCGCGTCGAGAGGAGTATGAAATGGACGCGCGGGTGAAGTCTGAAATTTTGTTGGCTTTAGGCGCGCTCTTGTTCCCCTATATAGTATAGTATATGGGTTAAATCTTACAAATGAATTTCGACCACTTCAAGCTCATTATTAGTGCTTTTTTCAATCTCGAGTATATTTAAACATATTCTATTTCTTATTACAGTACATGAATTAAATAAAAGCTGGAGTTATACAATTTTTCTTTTTTCTACTTGAAAACCTATAATTTATTTGCAAAGTGAACAAGTTTTAATGTTAATCCAATAAATTGACAAAACAAACTTTTGTTATTATGTAAGATGATTTCATATTTTTTAATTCAGATAACAGAAACTAAAAAAGAAAGTCTCGGCTACTACTACGGCGACTACGTTATAAATATACAGACATAACAAGCCTTACTGTACTATGATTTAGAGCATCAACATTCGCTTAATTCATCAAGAATTCGTTGATGACTTTTACATAACAGGAAATGAGAAGCTGCCTATTGAATTATCAAAATTATAAATAATACATATAATTTTATTAACGAATAGTATAATTGTGTAGTAATGCAACATTAGATTGTGTAGTGATTTTATATGAGATTTACAATTATAAAGAATATATTACCTCTACCTCAAGAGATTACTTGATTTTATTTAAATTTCAACGCAAATCTTCTGAAATACGGTCAAAGTGCATCATTGTAATTGGACAGACTATTTTAAATGCAAAGTTTGTAGAGAAAAAGATGAAATTAAAAACTCAACACTTAAATAGGAAGCCCTAATGCTTGTTTTACAAAATTTGCACTGCAACTCGTTGCGAAGATATTTTTCATTATATAATTTGAATTAATTATATCCGTTTCCGTTTTTTTTGGCCTGTGAGATTAAAATACATTGTTAAATAACTGGTAAAAGTGTTTAGCAGTTGTATTAAATACAGTATACCATTACTTACTTAATGTGAAACGATTGACGTTCAGTCACGAAATCGATCCAATTTCAAAATAAGACTTTCATTATGATAATAACTAATAAATATTAAGGGTATTTGAAATGCAGCTTTGAATATTTAGCAATCAGTCAATTACATTTTAAATAAATGAACAAATATATAATATTGACGCATTGAGACTACAGACTCGAGTTTCGCGTTATGAATTAATTATTTTACATGTTGCTATTATGCCATTTGTATAGACCAGCCTATTGTAACACAGTATTTAATTTATTAGATACGGTTGGTGCGATTCTTGCATAGGGAAAGCAAAAATCCTCAAACTATATTAACTATGTTGTATTTATTTTTCAAAAATCATATAAATAAAACCTTGTGTGGAGATAACAAAAAACTATTTGAACAGGTTACCAAGATTATTCACGTAACGTCTCGAACAATGGATCGCCTACGCCTTAAGACAATTACGCTAATAGTGACCTACGGCGCGCGTGCCAAATGATATCGAACCCATATAAGGATCATTTAACTACCGTTTATGTAGTCTGTTCCAGGCCTGATTCACTGATTATGCTTATCAATTACACCGTCGCTGCCGCCTACACTTAGCGCTTTCAATTGTTATTTCTTTTATGGTTCATTTTATAACGTAAATTACAACATTTGTTCATATTTCAAAATCCATTCAAATTAGCTATGTGTATAAGTAAATGTTGCTAATATACAAGCGAATAAAATGAAAAACTTACGTATTTTATTCCTTACAGAAGTGAAAACGGTAACTGGTCTATAGTGAATGCGTAGAATGAATGTCGTGACAATGTGTACTCTACATTCAGATGAATGTGATTGACAGTGAGTCAGTTCTACGCGTCACCGGTTCGTAAATAAACAGGATACAATTACTTATTACTTTTTATCCACATACTTTGAAGACTACTAAAATAGGCATAAGGTCAATATCTAGGAAATTAATTGACATCTTATATAAAGATAACTATTTCACACATAACTGACTGATTAAAAATCAGAATGAACTAACGCAATAATCATGGAAGAAAGTATTGTATATTTTCTTTGTATATGCCTCGATAATATATTTAGTTTTTGCATTTGAGTGTACGTATAATATACATGAAGATACATTTATTGTTTGATATCTTATAGATTTATAAAAAAATGCACAACCTTAACTATTTCGCAAAACAACAATTGTCGTAGTTTTAAGAAAATGATAATAATTAGTGTTGATTGTCTGTCTAGCCGAGTCTGCCGAGGTTGTTGCCCTGAGTCAAATAGTTTGTATCCTGGATGACACGATGCGGAATGCAGTAAAAGGTCAGATTAAATGGCGTAAGACTCTATTTTAAATTTTTATAAGTTTTTAGAATGCATTTTAAAAAGGATGTATATATAATATTTAAAGTAACAAAAACTATAAATTCTAAATTTATGCAAAAATGATTTTCCTAGAACAAAAAGAACTCGTGACGGACAGCGCATTTTGCTGGTAATTGCAGTAAGGACGTACGATACAGTTCAGATGCATTATTAGAGGTCACCTATACTTCATATAGAATTAAATATTGCCTGTATTTTAATGCACCTTCAAATTGACTACATTATATTTCCTAGCTATAATCAAACGTGGGCTTATTCACGTACACAGATAGCATCTTTGTCTAATAAAATTATTAGCGTAAAAAGCCCTCTAACTTAACTACCGGCCGTCTACCGCCTCCGTCGAATTCCGCGACACTTCCTGTATCGTTCTAAGAAGTTTTTATTGTTTACTCACACATCAACGTTGGAATAATTACTTTGATTACTGTATCCGTTGCTCTTTCAAGTAGATGATATATTCATTTAAGTTTACATTGAGTGAAAAGGAAAACGGTTGCATTAAATATTTATCCGTACAATAATGGAACTCTAAGTACTATAATATTAATATTATTTAATATAGCTATTCATTTTTGTTTTTATTACATTATGCATATGTTTGATAAAATCGCTAATTATGTTAATAATTACTAAGAATCTATCGAAATCTTGAAAGCTCTTACATTTCACCAACCATATTT
Source organism: Nymphalis urticae (assembly GCA_905147175.2). Taxonomy (NCBI): domain Eukaryota; kingdom Metazoa; phylum Arthropoda; class Insecta; order Lepidoptera; family Nymphalidae; genus Nymphalis; species Nymphalis urticae. Next base: position 6,269,527 of record LR989987.1, on the reverse strand, counting down.
GGACGAAGTTTTTATTATGAAAATGAGCACGACTGACTTTATTCTTGTCGGAGATTAGGCACCTGTGCAGAACCATATTATAGTGCTCAAGCGTGCTCATCCTTCCTTATTTATTACTCTCATAATCCGTAGTGAGTTCAGTGATAGGGCCGATGCCTTTACGTTCTTGCCGTGTGAGGGGAGAGTTACTGAAAATTTATTTACTAATTCACTTTTTATTGTATGATCCAGGTTTTGAAACTAAAATCTGCAGCCTCATGAATTTCTTAAGAAATAATTTAAAAGGGGCGCATAAACATGTTACATAACCTAGGCCAATTCTTAAATTTTGCTTTTGCGTGAGTCTGAATTACGCTAATAAAAAGTAAATCTTTATTAGAAAAAATTGTATTTACTATTCGTTTGATGTTCTATGACTTTGAGGTCATTATTTGACGTGATTACCCGAAGTCCTGACCTGTCTCGTTCTGACGGAGAGAAAATAGCCGGTTTAGATGGTTTGCACTTTCTTTTCATAATATTCTATAAGAAAGTCGAAGATGGCAAATCTTTATTATGCACTATTACTGATTTTATTTTTAAATGCAATAATTAACAGAAATTCAAACTAAATTTCTTGATTTGTACCACAATAAAATTGCTCATATACATAAAATCGCAGTTTTTGTACCTATAAGATTGTGAAGTATGCCCAATAAGTAAGTAATGCGTTTAGTTAATAATAAGCGAGATTTTACGTAAAATTAAGAATATGTTATTAGAAAATATGATAAACGATGATATCCTTTCGACCAAATTACAGTCACGGCATCCAATCTCAAAGAATAACTATGACCGCAGAACGTACAGTTATTTTAGTGCTCGAGTGTATGCACAAACGTACTGTTCGCGCTCATTCGATGGCACGGGAATCCGTATCGATAGCAGAAATATCAGGCACAGGAACTGAAGAGATTTAAGTTACTTTTTAGGAATTTATCAATAAACACTTCATACTTCTTACCAAAAAAGCCGAGATATACCAGTATTAAGAACGCGTGAATCTTGTCCTCGTGAATCCGATGATCGTGGGTTCAAACCCGGGCAAGCACTACTAAATTTTCATGTGCTTAATTTCTGTTTATAATTCATGTCGTGCTTTTCGGTGAAGGAAAACATCGTAAGGAAACCTGCATGTGTCCAATTTAACCGAAATTCTCCCACATGTGTATTTCACCAACCTGCATTGGAGCAGCGTGGTAGAATAAGTTCCAAACCTTCTCCTCAAAAAGGGAAAAGAGGCCTTAGTCCAGCAGTGGGACATTTCAGGCTGCGCACACTTTTTACCATTACTGAGGATTAAAAAGATAATGACTTTTTAATGGGACGATCCGAGAATTGGAATCAAGAACCTAGCATTTACTGCTATATAAACAAGCTACTAGATAATACAGGGTTATTAAATTTATAATATGTCGATAAAATATTACATTATTTTATCGACAGATACCGTTATTTCATATAAATCTAAAATTGCTACGTTTACATTACTTCATACATAATTGTTGTATATAAGCGTTTTGCAGGTCCAAATATAGCAATGCCAGTAATGGCTTTTACAACTCATATGCAATTTCGAAAGAAAAGTTCTCATGGACTAGTCATTATATAATATTTTAACTGAAGAACATCTAACCTTTGCTGAATAAATTTGTCTTTTCGACCTGGGTTTGACTAGTTTTGAAAGGTTATTTTAGAGGATGAACGTTCCGAAATATGATGTATGTATGATATATGTAATAAATTAATTATAACTTTTTCTTCAATGGAGTTTTGTGTTATATTTGGGAGCATATTCATCTAATTGCAGAGCCTTGCGTAACATGTTATGTGGTCAGATGTTTTATTTCGATGTTGTAATACTAGTATACGTTTTATACTATGAAGCGCACACCCATGATGTTCTTAAAACAAATCGGAGAGAACATTAACTATCCAACCTTTACAAAAAGAGACAAGATTCTCTTGTTTTCATTTATTATAATTTAATAAAAAGAGCAACAATGAAAAATTTAACTCAATCTTAATAGTGTTACAAGATTTAATTTATACTGGCTAAAACCAGTTTAAACAGGTCTTGGGTATAGTAAATAACTGACATTCGGTTATTCAACCGCCTTACAATAGATGCAAGTATTAATATGATATTATGCAAGTAAATCAATGTCTATTAAGTAGCAAGTCTATAATTTATAAGAACAAAGAGAACAGTGGAGTTGAATAGACGGGTTGTAATTAAATTTTGACATGCATTTACAATCTTGAGAGATATTTTATGTATCTATTCCAGCCGGTAATGGTATGGAAGATGATCAAATAGAAGGTTTGTATTATACAAAAAAATTGATCAGTATGTTTGTATGTATGCAATTATTTACTGAAGTACTTCATAACGTCTTCAATTTATGGCGTTATATACACCCCGAAAGAACTAACACGTAATCACATAAATAAAAAAGTTTATACGGGTCTTTATAAATAATAATTAATTCAGGTTAGTTGAGTAATTTAGTAAATAGTAGATATAAATTTACCTTCTGACAAAACCTTCACTTAATATCTTTAATTATTATAATTTAGATTGCGCTACAGATAAGCAAGTTAGATCACAGCACACTACACTAAAGAGTATCTTACGTTGGACGAAATATATTGCAGATGAACATTTTATATTATACAGCGGTGATGACGATTTTTATTTTATCACGAATAAAAATGTATACCTATCAAATATGTCAGTGAAATAATATGTGGAGGACACGCCGCGCCTGTTAAACATTCTTATTACAAATGACGATAGCAGTTCGCAAGTCCTTGACAATATCAGACGTAATCGTAATAGACGTTTTAACCGTGAGATCGAAATGACTTCTGTGTTTATAATTATGTAGTCTCGATCATCATTCCATCCGTAAAATAACAATCTAAGTATACTGTTAGTGTAAGTGTTACAAATGCGAAAGTAACTTTGCCCGTTTGTCTGTTACGTTTTCGCGGTTAAACCGATTTTGATGAAATTTAGTATGAAGCAAACCCCAAGGAAAGACAAAGCACACTTTTTTGTATTTAACGCCTTACCTCTCCTCCTTAAACACGGGTGAAGCCATGGTCACTTACTAATTAAATGTATAATATAATTAGTAATATAACCATGCAAAACAGTGTAATCGTACTTTTTACCGAGGGATAAATAAAATATTTAACGCTTCAAATAAATAGAATACCTATAATTTTCATTTGATTGTAGTGAAACAATATTTATGATTAAAATCCCGAAAAAGCGCTGACAGCTAGATTTAAGGGCAAGATAAATATCAAAAGTGTATCTCGATATTGTTTATCTGTACTTGTCTAGAGAGTTTTATTGCTTTCGTGGAGCGCTCATCACGTTTACCGTGAGTCGGCCTTAAAACAGGTTATAATTATTATGTTCCTGCATTACGTGAAGTAATTAAAAGTTATATTGTCATTATTTACAGATGATATTCACAGTTTCAACACAAAATCAATTCCCATGACCTTTTATTTGGTGGCCATTCGTAAACTAATCGTTTTGTATGTAGCGTATTTTTTTTGTACCGACACGGTTCTTCCGAATTATTGTTTATGATGCATTTGCTTACTATATCATTCATTACAACGTATAATTATCTCGGAGGAAGTTGTACTGTAAACCCTGTACTGTACAGTTTATTTGAATATTTAAATTTGATTTAATTTGATTGAAAAGCATGTTTTGTACTAATAATTGAAAATATAAAAAATATATATAACTTTCAATATTATTTCTGAAAATGCATATAGTATACAAACAAAAAAGGTTTTAATAAATTTAAAGTTTCGATAACTTAATAATTACATCAAAAATGAACCATTACATGTTAAAAGCTGGATTGACGTAAATGTGACTGATTCTCTCGATGACGCCATTATCTTAGGTAAATATCAACTCTAATTTCTTATGACACGTGTAAATAGTTTTTCGGAAACTCCCAATAAATTTCAGAAACTAATCAAGTCATATGATTACATAATTGTGTGTAATGCGGTAAATATATATTTTAACGTTTTACAGGAAACATAATAAAAATATTACAGGAATTACTTTGCTTAATAAATTCTGAAAAGAGTCTAATGTAACAATTGTTTATATATACAATATTTAATATAAATACTTATATATATAAAGCTACAAAGTTTGTCTATATGAATCTCATTATACATCGGTCCAATGCCAAGATTGCCCATTAATAGAGAAGTTTTGGGGGGTTTATTGAGAGGTTATGTATACTAATATTATAAAAATGAAAGTAACTTTATTTGTCCGTCTGTCTGCATTGAACTAATTTTGATGAAATTTGGTATGAAGTAAAACTAGTAGACTGTGTAAACAATTTGCTGCCTCAGTGAGTACTGGGGCGGAGCGGTAAATTCTGACGCGGCTGAAACAAATGCTGTGTGTGTGTTTTTTAAATAATGGGTGAAATAAAATTGACCTCTAAGTTCTGTGTCGGAAGCGCTTTTATACACGAAGAACGTCAGATTATATCTTTATTAATATTATAAATGTATAATTAACTCTCTCTCGCTGTCTGTTTGTTACTTCATTACTAAACTCGTTACTAAGCTACTGCTAATCCTAATGAAATTTTTACATAGAGGTACCTGCGGCATATAAATGACAATATCTAAACTATATGCATTGGGAGTCACGGGGAATATCAAGTCTATAACATTAATAATTAAGTTAAACTGAGATCTTGACAAGAGAGCGTCAGTGTAAACGTGACTGAAAAGTTATTGTTGTGTATTGTATTGTATTGTAGGTTTATTTTCCTTTCAAGATGCCGTAATCATATGCTTGATCTATGAGTTGTAATTAAGTAACATTACCTTATTACTTCTATTTAGCTCTGAGGGTATAATGATTTGTATGATTACATAATATTTGAACGGTTTAGTCTAATTGCAGTAGTTTATATTTCGGAATATGAGAAAAGTTATCTATTTATCTGTTTGTTTAAGCCGAGATGGCCCAGTGGTAAGAACGCGTGAATCTTAACCGATGATCGTGGGTTCAAACCCGGGCAAGCACCACTGAATTTTCATGTGCTTAATTTGTGATTATAATTCATCTCGTGCTTTACGGTGAAGGAAAACATCGTGAGGAAACCTGCATGTGTCTAATTTCACTGAAATTCTGCCACATGTGAATTCCACCAACCCGCATTGGAGCAGCGTGGTGGAATAAGCTCCAAACCTTCTCCTCAAAAAGAGGAGAGGAGGCCTATAGCCCAGCAGTGGGACTTACACAGGCTGTTACATTACATTACATTACATATCTATTTGTTTATCTATGATTTTAATGGACAAGAATAAAAGATCAATTTGAATTTAAAAAAAAATTTGTGGAACGTATAGTTTTACATAAATATGGTCTCTTAACTTTTTACTGTATTATCAAAACTAACGAAATAAACTGTAAGTGAAATTTCGCTTTAAATGCTTGTTTGATTGAACTATAAGGTGAGTCAGCTGATAAAAAATGTAATGTGTGGTCGCTAAAGCGCTTATTATATGCATGTTATATTTTTTGTCAACATACGAGTACAATACAGACCAGACTCAAATCAATGACTGCGCTGTTCTGCTACGGTGTTTTAACCGTAACAATGGAGAAAGTGACAATCAGCACATTTCTTTGAGACAATCTTCTTAATAAATATCGAATTGCATTCTATGTCAATTCTATGTCAGTGACTAATGATAATCAGGTTAACAAAGATAAATGTAATAATATTTGTCACGAATAAGTATTTTAAAGTAAAAGACGGATTTGATTATTATTTGTCTGCTGGATGTTTTTTTAATAATTTATATATTTTTATATAAACTATTAAAAAAACATTTAATTTATTACCTCAAATCATTCTTAATAAATATAAAACTTGTTTTTTATTTCAGGAGGAATTTTTAGAATCTTAGTTTAGTTAAGATGTAAAACATAATTCGGTACCGATTTCATTCGTCCTAGTCATAATTTCGTAGTAAAAATCTAAAAATTCAGAGGAAAATACATTGACGTCTTTAATATTTACTCATTTATTTATTGAATATATATATGTCTTCGATTTAAGCGAATTTACATTTCGTACATAATATAATAAATCATTATTTTTGTCTATCATTATAATAGGTATGTGTCATCAAGTGATTAGATATTACGTCTGATCACACGAACACCATTATAATGATTCATCACTTACGACTAGATGAGAAACACACAATTTTGTAGGTGGCATGTACAGGCGTTCGGTGTGCATCGCTGCAAAACGTTGTTGCTGTAAGCCAAGGGCAGTAACGTTTTCTATACCTTATTTAACCAAGGCCGTAATTCCTTAGACGTACGCTGATCGTAAGATTAATTTAATGTTCGCGTAGACCTTTACATCAACATAGGTGTATATTTGAATATTTTGCATTTACCGGAAAAGTACGTTTGGATTACTTTTCAATTATAACTGCTCAGTATGATCTGTTATTGATTTTATTGGCATTACCATTCACATAGTGTTCGCTCATTGGTTGGAATTTGACCTCAATCATTATTGAAAATCTTAGAAAAAGGTAGAAATTTATATGTTTCGACCATATTTTTTTACTCTTTCTCCCATATTTTTATTAATATCACTAAAGACCGTCAATAGAAACAAAACAAAAAAAAAGATAAATCCTTGACAAACACAGGTAATGAACTGTTTTGTCTTTGACTCTTTTTAGATTATTTAAAAAAATACTTCAGACGCTATTCCTTAAAATCTATTTTTTCAATTATAAAATTAAGCATCTAGATCAGGTAGATAAAAGCGATAAGCGAGGACGAATTTCTTAAGGTTGCGACCTACTCGTATCGTTGTACAATTTAAGCTGTAACTCTTGGCACCATGTCGGTCGTATATTCTGAAGAGGGTATCTGGAGTCTAATACAGAATTGCATAGCAAGCATTTGCGTCCGACGCGTGACGGAGCGCTGCGCAATGTTGCGCAACATCGGAACGCACTCAACCCGCTTTTACCACCAGTCAGTTTACATGGAACGTTTTTATTACGTAAAACTGTATCAAAAATTGTATTCACGTAGAACCGTCTGTTTTTGTAACATTCCAACGACCAATCTTACTAAATAGTGTTGCTATTTAATCGATTTATATATTTGGCAAGAACTAATGGTTACTACTAACCAAGTAGCTAACTCACTTAACATAAGTTATATATTATTTAACGTAATGTCAGATGGTTTACTGAAAACTGAGACATGTCTTGTATACATATTAATTTTTTTAAACGGAAATACGGTATGTGTATTAGTATATGGAACAAATCTACTTTTAGATCCACAGCCGGAGCCTCCTTATGCAAGGTAACGCAACTTTTACTTTCTTCGTAACGCTTAGAATGGGCTAAAAGTATTATTATTTTGCCCCATGATTATTTATAGATTTATTATCATACGTAATGATATTTTATTAAAAAAACATTGTATCCATCTGAAATTAGCTTTGCAAATAAATTTAAACTCGAGACTGATTTGGTTCGTGAGAAGTAGTGCAAAGGTAGAAATGTCAAAGTCAGTTTACAACTCGACACGTAATAGTCTACGTGAGTTGTCCCCAGGTGCATAAATACGTTAATTACTTTAGTCAATAATCAACAAGATTAAAACTAATTATCAAAGAGTAGCAACTGTCAATTTTATAATTCGTTTGAACTAATATATGAAAAATTAGTTTATGCCTGAGTCTTAACCCGGTTATAAAGGGAGAGGGAGGGTCCTTTTCTGTATCCCAACATGTATGTTAAATTTCATGACCAGTTGAGTAGTTAAGACGTGAAAGCAAAAAAAAAACTCACTTGCGCATTTATAATGTTAGTAAGAATGTTAAAATCAATACAGCGTGGGTATGTATCAAAACTAATTAGAGTAGGAAGAATAATGGTCTTAGATATATATATATATATATATATATATATATATATATATATATATATATATATAGAACAGGAAGGCGGACGAGCATATGGGCCACCTGATGGTAAGTGGTCGCCAAACGCCCTTAGACATTGGCACTGTAAGAAATGTTAACCACCAACCTTGGGACCTAAGATTTTATGTCTCTTGTGCCTGTAATTACACTGGCTCACTCATTCTTCAAACCGGAACACAACAATACCAAGTACTGCTGCTACTACTGCTGTAGAATATCTGATGAGTGGGTGTTACCTACCCAGACGAGCTTGCACAAAGCTCTACCACCATCTATTTAGAAAATGTATGTAAGGTATGAACGGAATGGATAAATGTTATTTAGGTATATAAGCATTAAATATAAAAGTAAATTATATAATTTGTAGATAATATAAATCAGGATTACAGGATTTTGAGTCTGGGAGTTGGAAGTGTGTACACTCCCGTGCCTCGAAGAGCACGTAAAGCCGTTGGTCCTGCGCCTGAACTTTTTCCAGTCGTGTCGGATTGCCGTCCCATCAGATTATGAGAGTTAGGGAATAGAGAGTGCAGCTGTGTTTTTGCACACACTTGTGCACTATAATATGCCCTGCGCAGTTGGTTAACCTCTCTTGAGATCGGCCGCCGTGGCCGAAATCAGTCTGGAGAACATTAATATTATCATCCTTATGGCGATAGACTAACGTATAAAAAATAATGGCCTTAATTTCAAAAACAACATTACATTTAAAATTGTCATAGTAAGTCGATACGGTCAACGTATGTCTAGCTAACGAGCTTATGACAACGACCGATTCATCGAGATGTTAAATAATACGTTTGTGTTATTATACACTTATAATATGAAAAAATACATATTTAACAATGATGTACCAATCGCATCAACTTATTAATTGTGTTCTCTTTATCAAATCATAACATATTCTACAAGCATAATGGTTCATAATTTCTAAACTGATGTATATTGCCAATAGAATAGTTATAGTACTTCCAAAGTCTTCATTTCAGATAGTAACGCTGATATGAACACGAATGTTGTTACTAAATCTATTTGCAAGCCTCGGTTCCGGTACAGTAGCTGAGTGGCATTCAAGGTTGACATACAATTAGTTTTAGTGCTTTAATTTACTATTAAACAAATAACCATGTAATAAATCGTAAATTACTTCTTCAATTTTGTATAAAATTATATACTAAAACGTTAAAATTTACAAATGAGTTAATTTTATATTCAATTATATTAATAAGCTTTCATAATTGGTTCTTGAAGCCCTTTTAATGGGTGTAAATTCAGAAATATTCCTCTGTCAAAGCGTTTTATGTTAGTGGGTAAGTATGTCTTGAACTTTGTTAATTTAATCATGTGATTAAACGTCTGATCGTGCTATATAGTTAACTTATTGTTCATTTTAACGTTATTTTGTAGTATATTTTGTGTAACCTAAATTTAATTTATTTTTGAAAGCCTGCGGAGCGAATTACCGCTTGAAGATAGGGTTGGCAGATAAAACAGAAGTACACTCTCTATTTCCTTGTACTCAAAATCCGATAGGACGGCAAAATTATCGACCGTCAGCTTGGGTTTTAAAAAGATTGAGAGGCAGGCCCAGCGGCTTTTCATAGCTTCAGCTTTGAAGAGTTAGAGTTTACATAATAAATTATTTACATTCAGAGGACGTTACTGGACTATTACAAGAGCGACAACATACATTTTCAATAGAGTAAGAAATCAAAGGCTTTAGCAGAATAATTGTAATTACAAGTATAGTCTTCAATACTATTCATTATATTGCGATACTTTGAACCGCTGAATATAGAAGCGCAGGAGTGCAATATGATTTCGAATGCCTGATTCGAATATCATCATTACCACGTCATTAATAAGCATTCGTTCCACTACGACTCATGATTGATGAGGATCGATTATATCGCAATCAGTTGCAATAGAACACGGAATTAGCATTTTGCACGGTCATATGAATGTTTATTCAGTTCAAGTGCGCGGAACCACAATAGAGTTTCGATGATTTTCAATTCCACTCCTCCCTACTTATACTGAAAATGTGATATGGTTTTGATATCCTCTTCTTGTGACTGTCACGTTTAGATTTTATGATTAGGGGTCGTCGTCAATACAACGTCAATGCACTGCGGTTAGCAGTGCATGAACGGAGTACGTCATGACCCTTGAGCCTATTACACTGGCTAACTTAATCTTGAATCGAAATACAGAAATAAAGAGTATTGCCGTTTGGTGGACGAATAACTGATGCCAATCTATTCTTGCATAACTCTACTCATTTGACGGATTTCTACTATTGAACAAATGCTACCAATTTTGCGTGAGTAATGCTAGCTAGGGAACTAAGAAAATATTAAAGGTTAATAATTATGTAAGTAAGAGTTAGTAAAATGATAAAAAGGCGGTATAATAACATTTTGTTTAAGTTAACATTTAACAAGTTGAAATGTTTGTTCATTTCATAAAGTTAAATAGGTACATACTTACGTGATATATGAGAAATGATCATATTTATAAATACACATAATTATATGTTATAAAGATTGGACATTAAAAATAAATATAAGAAAAATATCTGGAAAAAGAATACAAATAATAAACTAAGTGCGGTTAAAAGCCAAGCCAAGCAATGATAAAATGGCTACTGCAAAATGCTTCTTGTTGCCTCGTGAGTATTCTTCTACTTTTAATTAACATTAATATAGCGCTAAGCAAAGCTAGCTACACTAAAATAACTTGAATTTAAATCATTTATAACGCTAAGACGGAAGCACAAATATGCAGGAAAAAATACCAAAATTAATGATTTTGGTAGTCGTTTAAAACATACAGAGACAAGGCTTTTTATACAATACAAGAACATATAAATAGATGATAGATAGCGTGGTCTTATTTATTCTATTTCCATATAAATATAAGCAGCACAAAGCAAAAGAGTATCTACATACATTCCGACATTCGGATGTTAATTCATTAAATCCTGTTCATGTAACAAGATGATTCAAAAGTGGTAAGAGCTGTAGAGAATTAGGTAGTTTGATTTTCAATGATACGATAAAATATTACATAAACGTGTTAAAAATATGTGTTCGATAAAAAATGCGGTAAAATAACTCGATTTAATCGAGTCCGGATGGCAGACTCATATTTCAGACGATTACAGTGGGACTCTTTATCTAAACATTAGTGGCCTCGGCTAATTTTAGCACAACGCTGCGCCCGCTCGTTGACCTGTTGATTAGTGATTTGTACCGATTGTTAACGTTTTCATTACCTATTAAATTATTCGAAATCCTGTGTCGTATTTGGCTAATGAATATTCTCATTTCAATGAGTCTGTTGCTGCATCTTTAATGAGTTGTCTTGTGACAGAAGAGTTTATAATTGGTGAGCATTGCAGTCATACAAAAACGTGACAAGCGGTAAATTCGCAAGCGCAGGTTGGTGCGGCAAACTCTCGCCCGATGTAATATCAATTTGTCCGCCGGCCTTGGCACACAAGCATGTTTAGTTTCTCTCAACTAAATGGGGGCATAAGTTTTTATTCATAGTAAAAATGATTAGCATAATTAGTCGAAAAATTTCTAATAACAGATTACTCATTTGTAATGTCATTTATTTGTTGATTTATTTATTATTTGGAAGACAAACAGTTACAAAATACACAAAATATTATCACATAAAAAAATCACAAACCAATAAAGTTTTTAGAAATAAGTAAATCAAAACTCATAACATAGCAGATTGTCGAGACGGTAGCAACTAAAATAACATTAATAACAAATAAGAATTAAAATTAAAAAGATAGATGTGACGTTTTATACCCGTATAATCTTGAAACTACTGACAATACACAATATTATCAACATTAATCACATTATTTCATTTCTTGGTACAGCTTTGTGCAAGCTCGTCTGGGAAGGTACCACCCACTCATCAGATATTCTACCGCAAAATGGCAGTACTTTATATTATTGTGTTCCGGTTTGAAGGGAGAAAAAAATTCTCATCGTATATTTAATAAATTGTTGTGCTTAAGTTGGAAGTCTGTCCTTAAAATATTATTCAAACTGATTTATTATATTGTATTCTTGATTATCAATCAATCTTACCTCAGTGTGACAGCAACGTGAAGCGAATGTTAGCTAGTCGGTTGTGTGTCGTGAAGCCCGCATGATGCTGGCGGCTCGTTCTACGTCATATTATATGGAAACTAGCTCAGGTGCATTCAGGTGCTCATGTTCTGAAAAGTAAAAATCAAATTTATTAAATTGATCGAATTTTACGACGCCATTAATCTTTGTGCATGTTTTGTAGAAATTATTTAACTCGCCGGAGTGTAAAAAAAAATAATCTTAAAAGTACAAACACAGGTTGTAGGATATATATCATCTATATATCATCATCTTATATAAATTTTGACTTTGATCAAAGACCCGGCATAGACAGATAGATAATTTTTAAATAAGTTATTTTGTTTCTTTGTCGATACTGTTAAACTTGCATCGTAAAATATGCTTGACATTATTACATTACGTTACATTAGTTTTATTAAATATTCATTAGTTATATCAGTTATTCGGAAGATATTGTTGTGCGGAAGCTATTCTATTACACCACTGCTACACATCGAAATCTTTGTATTGCTATGTGCCTGTTTGAAGGTCTAAGGGTGCGTTTATACTACCAGTTTGGAGCTTATTCCACCATGTCCACCACCATCTCGAGACAGCACGGCCGGCAATGATGTTTCTAACGGAGACACAAATACTCCGTCCTGCCGATACCAGCTACCTTAATTATCCCGGCTACATGCTTGAAGAATCCTTCAAAGCGAAAGCCGGAGTATGCTTATTCGTCAGGACGGATGTTTGCTGTCACCGACTGCGCTGCTTGGAGGACCCCTCCTTCTCCATGTTGGTGGTACGTGTGGATCTGGTTCGTCAGAGTCGGGTCTACGTGTGCCTCTACAGATCCCACAATGGTGACTTGGAGACAAGCCGATTATTCGACCATCTTAGTCGGGTGGCAGATGCTGCGCAAGAGCAGTTTCCTAACGCGGAATTGGTGTTTTTGGGGGATTTTAATGCTCACCATGAATCATGGTTGAAATCCCTCAAAACTGACCATGCTGGGAGGACTGCTCATGCTTTTGCTCTCACACATGACTTGACCCAACTGGTTGATCAGCCCACCAGGATCCCTGACATTGATGGGCAAGCGCCTTCTCTACTGGACCTTCTGCTAACTTCTCACCCGGTGGAATATCAGGTTGTGGTTCAAGCTCCACTTGGTTCTTCGGATCACAGCCTCATATCTACCAAAGTGCCACGGGCCAAGCTGCCGCCACCAGCGGTATGCAAACGTCGCGTTTGGCACTACAAGTCGGCAGATTGGGACGGTATGCGCGATTACTATGCGTCAGTCCCTTGGAAGGAACGTTGCTTCAGTGGGAATGACCCGACAGCTAGTGCCGCTGCTGTTGCTGGCGAGATCATGTTGGGAATGAAATACTACATTCCTAGCTCAGATCTCGACAGTAGGGGTGCGCGTAACCGTTGGTTCACTCGCGAATGTGCCGACGCTGTATCATCTAAGCAGGCGGCATATCGCGAGTGGATCAATGGCTGCATTAGCGGGGCATCTAACATTGACTCACTGAAAGCAATCTACAATAAAAACTCCAAGTCCTGTAGGAAGGCTTACACGAGAGCGGACGCACAGCGCATTGTACAGATTGGTCATGACCTTATTTCACATCCTCGGGGCTCCCGTAGCTTCTGGCGTCTGACCAAGTCTGTGCAAAACAATTTCTGCCAACCTTCGCTGCCACCGCTCAGAAGTCCAGACGGATCGCTAGCTCACAGTCCGCAAGAGAAAGCTGATCTCCTGGCTAAACTCTTTGCCGACAACTCCGTCATCGATGATTGTAGTGCTCTGCCACCAGTAATACCTTATTGTGGCCACACGATGCCTGACATCAAAATCAGGCAGCGTGATGTGCGAGCGGAGCTGCAATCACTTGATGTACGGAAAGCTAGCGGTCCCGATGGAATACCAGCCATAGTGCTGAAGAAGTGCGCGGCGGAGCTGTCTCCCGTGTTAACGCGCCTGTTCCAACTTTCTCTTTCTTCGGGATGTGTGCCGGAGGCTTGGAGAAGAGCTAATGTGCAAGCGGTTCCCAAAAAAGGGGATCGGTCTGACCCGGCAAATTATCGGCCAATAGCTATCACCTCAGTACTTTGTAAGGTGATGGAACGGATTCTTAACAACCAACTGATCCATTACCTAGAAGATCACTGTTTAATTAATGATCGTCAGTACGGATTTCGACCAAAACGGTCTACAGGTGATCTTCTAGCGTACGTAACACACCTCTGGGGTGAAGCTATCGACAAGCATGGGGAATCGTTGGCTGTCAGCCTCGATATCTCCAAGGCTTTCGACAGGGTCTGGCACAGAAGTCTTCTCTCCAAGCTGCCGGCATATGGTCTGCCTGCTCAGCTTTGCACCTGGATTGCCAGCTTCCTACACAAGCGCAGCCTTCGTGTTTTAGTTGATGGTTGCGCTTCACAATTCTATGTAGTGAATGCTGGGGTCCCCCAGGGATCTGTGCTATCTCCCACTCTGTTTCTTTTGCATATCAATGATATGCTCTCTCTCGGGAACATTCATTGCTATGCAGATGATAGTACAGTGCATGGTGGATACCACGGACGCGCAGTGGCTGGGCGAGCGGAAATTCGGGAGAGGCGGGAGGATCTTGTCATTGAACTCAATAGGACGTTAGAGCTTATCGCCAAATGGGGCTCAGATAATCTTGTTGAGTTTAATGCCAAGAAAACACAGGTATGCGCTCTCACAGCAAAAAAGTCACCATTTTCCCCTCTTCCCTCCCTCTGTGGCACTCCGCTGGTGATACAAAGCAAAATCGCCATGCTGGGGATGGACGTTCGCTGCGACCTTAGTCCAAGGGATTACATCGAGGCTGTGATAAAAACAGCTTCACGGAAACTCGGAGTTCTGAACAAGGTGCGGCGTTTTTTCACGCCACAACAACTGTGCCTGCTGTACAAAACACAGGTGCGGTCTTGCGTTGAATATTGCTCGCACCTTTGGGATGGCTCCGCTAAGTACCTTCTTGAGGCCGTGGACCGGTTGCAGCGACGTGCAGTCCGCATTATTGGCGACGTAAAGGTCACTAACACCCTCGAACCTTTACAATTGCGTCGAGAGATAGCTGCGTTGAGCGCTTTCTATCGACTGTATCACGGCGAGTGTTCCGAGGAATTATTTTCCCTAATTCCTGCTTCCCCCTTCCTTCACAAGTCCACGCGTGCTGGCTCTCGATGTCACCGACTAACTGTGGCATCAATTCCATCGCGCACAAAGAAATTTGGCAACTCCTTTCTTTGTCGCACTTCTAAGAAATGGAACTCCTTACCAGCTCACGTATTCCCCTCCTCTTACGACCCGGGTTCCTTCAAACGAGGCGTGAAGAGGCATCTTGCGGGCCGGCAAGGCGAGGGCGGCTAGTGCAGAACCTTCTTCCCGACTGTACTGGCCGTCCTCGCGTTTGGACTCTACTACCACTTAACATCAGGTGGAGTAGAGTCATTTGCCCTCCCGGCAAATATAAAAAAAAAAAAAATGCTGGTTCTATGCTGGTTAATTAAATACACAGATGATATGGTAGCTTTTAATGCGACATTTCCCTCGCGACGTTTTCTTTCAACACGAGATGAATTATTATAAACACAAATGAAGCACATAGAAGTTAATAGGTATAATTGCCGGTTAAAGGCAATCTTCGGTTAAGATTCACGTGTTGGGACATGAGGTCAATTTTGGCTTGAAAAGGTTATTTACATAATTCGTTTTAACCGTATTTATATAAATCCATTCAATTTAAATAGAAAAAGTATTATCATTTGACATAAGACGACGTAACGTAACATCAATGAGACAGTTGGTTATGGTTTTCGGAGCTAGTTCTTTGAAGAATTTTTATTTCATTTCGATGTTGTCTTCGATCAAATATCAATGAATACGTAATAGGTCACTTATACATTTTTAACAAAAACATTTATTTAAATACTTTATGATTAATTGTCATTGATTTATTAATGTCAAATCTTAGAAGTTATTGCCGTGTCTGACACATTCCTTCGAAAATGCCATTTTAAAGGAACTTGGTTCTTTATTTGTCCTATTGTGTCCATTTTTTTAGTAATATAAAATTTATATATATTTGTAAAAAGTGTAAAATATATATAACATCCCGTCTTATTTCCTCCACAGTGTTCCTACTTATTTTATTAATGTATATTAATTTAATACACAACTCATATACTATGAATTGTGTGTATTCTCTATCATACGTCAATGACAGAATAACTTTGGCATGGCAACTAGAGAAGATAACGAAATTAATAGAGTCGTAACTTAAATTTAAAAAAAAGTTTTGATTTTATTCGTCTACTTTTATTTTTTAGTATAAGTTATATCTGCTTGTCACCAGCACAGGTGTGTGCAAAATTTTGGACTAAAGAAGAATGCTTGACAGAAGTGAATTTGATTGAATTCAGTGGCACACATACATACTAAAAATTAAATTAAATTAATTTATATAATAAACATAATTGTGTCATAAAAAATAAGTTAATTTTTTTCTTTATGTTTGTGATTTAAAAATATTAAACGTTCATGGTATAGATACTGTATGTTTGTGTTGTTTATTCTATGAGATAAACATAATAACGTCAACAGCGTCTGAGAGAAAATTGCCGGTCCGAAATTTATAGCGAACACTGACATGATTATTATGAATACATCAAACCTATGAAAAGATTGATGTGATTTTGAATGTTTTACAGGATATTTATATGATGTTATGAATAAGCAACGATAAGGCATTAATGAGTTTACACATATATGTTAATTCATTTGAATAAAGAATTTCTTATCAGCTATTAATTATGGTTTAAGTTAACACATATTTCTGATTAATATCTTGAAGCATTATATTTGTAAAAACTGCAATCACCAGAAACATCGTCGGATGCTCTGATGTAGAACATGTGGATTTTACCTAATTGCGTGTTTGAATTTGGAAACCTGTATGTGTTGTATGTTATTCTATGACATGCATATATTCATTGACCTACGGCATGTAGAGCACCTTGGTGGTAGAGGTTTTCGACCTTTTCCTTTACACGAGGCTTAAGATGGAACTTGTTCAGAGGCAGGACCTTTACGCACTGTTTCTTGTTACAATATATATGTATATTTATTTACAACTTCTCCACATACATGTCTATAGTGCGTTCGTGTCTTGGATTATATTTGGCTTGTTAACTTTGTTTAAATGTTTGCTCACAATTTATAATAACCAAACCCGTTATTATATTATAAAATAAGAAAAAAAAATTGTCATCTGATATTTAAACAGTATTGGTAACTTAAGTCGGATTAAATTAACGCATAATTACATGAGGTAGAACACTCGAAGTATTCTCGGTAAGCGGTGCTTGATTCAATAAATTATTTGTTATTTTTCATATTATAAAGTGAACTAAGGTAGGCTATATAAAGTACAAGGAAAATCCTAAAACGTGTCAGTACTGTGAAAAGTCAAGGTAGTCACTATTATGCTAAGGATTAAGAATCAGTGATCATTTAAAATGTATTTATGATTATAATATATTTTAAATCTATTATTAATAAAGACTTTATTAATCAATCCAAATAATTCAGATACATATTTCGAGTTAGACTATTTAAATATAGTTATGTGAATGTTAGAGTTGATAAGTCAAATGTCATCCGACCGGTTTCGTTTAATATCGCCTGCGCCTTAAAGGCATGCGAGATGATATAATTGGCGAGATATTCGTTTTATTGACAAATCAAGTGCTTGGCGACAACGCGAAATGTCGAACGAGTATAGTAGCAGTTTACAAGGTTTCAATACCGATGACATTCAGATGGAATGCTGCTATTTAGATTAGATCCCGCTGTGACGTTCCTCTGTAACGATTTACTTAAAATGATAAAACAATAATCGATAGATAAATACGTTTGTACAAAAAAGCAATCTCATCGTTTAAAAGTGATTTCTTCTTGTTATTGATAGAATTTGCAACAAACGATATAGCGGTAGTAAATAAGAAATATGAATACTATAATAATTAGTTGAATTCAAATAAAAATGTAATTAAAAAGTTTTTTAAAGTAACAGCTTTAATGTTTCTTTTAAATAAACCTGAGAGAGATCTTATCGCAGCACTATCGTACCTGACTGTTGTTTTAACGAGCACTCGTTGTATCTTATTAAATAAATTAAATCTGTAGATAGTTGAAATGAAAGCGTGCTTTAGTTTTTGTAACTAAGTAGGCTATTGTCCCCGGGCGCAAAAACATTGTCCCAAGGCGCGTAGCGGGGTCGCGCACCGCACGCTCGCTGTGACCTCGCCTGATCGAATAATAACCAATACAATAATTGCTCACTAACCGTGTTCGTAAGGAATTTATCTCACCTCTTTCGATACTGTAGCCACAATAAATTGAACTGACAGATACGAGTAAATTAGTTTGCGCGAAGTTTTAACTTTTTTTTTTATTAGAATGCGTGCCTGACTTTAAGTGCCATGGATTGATATGGAATGAAAGAATAATACGATACTCATATAAAAATGATATTGAAATTAAATTAGATTTTTATAACTAAATCATAATTTGGTAAAAATGTACATATATTTTTATTTTTATGATTTTTATTTTTACTGCATAGGAATATTTAATTATTAATTTTCTTTATATCAATAATAAACCAAAACGAATTATGTATTTTCGATTTATTGATTCGATTGTTGAAAAAAAACATTACACAGATGTTTGATGTTGTCCCAATATATACTTGATGACAATGATTCTATCCAAATTCCGTAAATCAACGAGATAAAAATAAGTTCGATTCTGAACAAGTTTTATCACGGAGTGCTGTATATAGTGATAGATTTCTATTTTCTCAACACTTTAATTAAAATTAAACCTCTTTTGTTTATGACATTTTTTAATATACATCAATGTCTTTAATGCCTTTCGTTTGGTATGATAAATTTTGCTCCCAATTTTACACGCTTATAACAAAACGAGTTATATAATTGCTTTATTTTAATGTGTTCGACCAGTGAACACACAAAAATATCTCTTTATAACACTATTATATAACAGCGTATTAAACTTGCAAATTCTTTAATATATATATATATATATATATATATATATATATATTCTTTTGTACTATTAGAAAAAAAATATAGTCATCAATGTAACTTTTGACTTGATCAATTTCAAATTATAAAGTAATAAAGTTTTACTTTTAAAAATCCTTAATTTATTACAAACACTTGTAAAACACTACGAGCTAATTTAAATACAATGTTTTTTATTTAACAGATAATAAATATTTCGTGTAGTGCTAATGGTTTTTAAAGTACCTTTACGCGTATTGTTAGCCCCAACTTTTCAATTATCTTGTTATGCCAAGGTTAATAGCTAATATGACGGATATTTAGTGAACATATGTATGTGGTTATAAAGTACAATTATCAATTATATCCATTAGTGGAGCGAATCGTACTTTTCAAAACAATAATCATTATATTATTTGGAACCTTGACGAAAACGATTGCTTGTACGCAGGTTCAGAAATATTTGTTTAGTTTCCGCGTCGCACGGACAGACAATGCCTTATAAATCTCACAATTGCTTTTAATGCCGTATTATCTTTCCTTCAATTCGTTTATTTTTTGCTGAAATTACGATATAATATAATTGTGTACTCTCTAGAAGTAATATAATAGCGAGTATGAAACTATTTGTCAATAAGTTTTTTCTCGTCCGTTCACTAAATAAACCGGTGTCTAATAATATTTCGTATTAATATTAAGAAAACATATATATAATGCAATAATAAAAAAGCACACAGTACACTATTAGTGTGTCACAATCACATCGTATTAAGTAAAAGATGCAATGCTTTAAGCGAATGTATTTTTATAACGAAACTATTTTAATATCAGAACTTTTAAAAAGTGATAATCACTATAGAAATACCTACAGAGGTTATTAAATATATAAATTATAAAAATCTTGTAAAAAATAAAGAGTGATTTTTTTGTTAAACTACTAATCATTAATTTAAACACTTTAATCTTACATGATGTATGTTAGCTAATTCATATAATTCATAATATTTTTATAATCAGGACCGCGACAGAAGCAACTCTGTCAAAACGTCAGATAAATTAATAATATACGATCGCGATTAAATTCATTATCACAGAGATTCATTTAGATGAAATGTAGTTAACATAATATAATATCTTTTTATGGTAACTATTCTAAATTCTATTAAATTTCGTGAATATACAATATATAATAATTTTTTTTTTTTTTATAGAAAAGGAAGGTGGACGAGCATATGGGCCACCTGATGGTAAGTGGACACCAACGCCCTTAGACATTGGCATTGTAAGAAATGTTGTCCATCGCTTAAATCGCCAATGCGCCACCAACCTTGGGAACTACGATCTTATGTCCCTTGTGCCTGTAATTACACTGGCTCACTCACCCTTCAAACCGGAACACAACAATACCAAGTACTGCTGTTTTGCGGCAGAATATCTGATGAGTGGGTGGTACCTACCCAGACGAGATTGCACAAAGCTCTACCACCAGTAAAATAATGATAAACCATAAATGAGCCAACTATTTTATTAGATAATATCAAAACTGAAAATTAACTATATAATAATGTTGAATTGATTAAGAAGCTTATTTAAAGGATTTCTGTGCATGTTATGTAGGTACGCATTATACGTAGCTAAAATACCGCAACTACAATATATACAGGGCACGCATAGCAATAAATATTGAGCTTAATTGTTGAACTAGACACACTCAGCGTACAATGATAGTCGTGGGAAGCGCGATGGCATTTATGCGACCAACGCGATTCGGTCGCATCTTCGTTACCTAACCCGTACGTAACACGCGAGGCGCGACAGTGTAAACCAGTCTTTCAAATATCATAATAGACTATTAAAGATACAGAAATGTCTTTAAATCAATAATATTACAACTAACGGATTTATGCATGGACAGTCAATTCGCCTGAACTGTATTAGTCCAGTTATGTTAACTTGTTTTAATATAAAATTCAAAAATTTCAATATTCTTATTACTTATCTTACACGGTTATTTTATTTTAAGATTCACAAATTTTCTTATAAATATATAAAGTTTCTAGGATTGGCTATAAGGATATAATGTCGACTCACGACCATTCTACAAATAGAAAAAAATTATGTTCAATTTTATAACCAGGAAAAATGTATATTTTTTTAATTACTTTGTTATTTTATTTGTTTTTAATGGTGGAAATGTTCGCCTCAGAATTTTCATTAGGCAGTCTATAGGTTCATAACTCTGCAAATGTTGCCAGAGGTATATAGTTTGCGAAATACATTGACCAGTAGCACCGGATCCTGCTAAATGACGTTATGTGAGTTATTACGATCAAAATGACATGAAATGCGAAAACACGCTGAATTTATTGTTTCTAAATATGGTATAATTCGTTTTATATATATTCTGAATTCTTTATCTTATTGTAAAATATGGCATTCAAAATATAAAAAAGTTCGTAAGAAGTATTTTATATTATACAATTTTACATATTTATATTTTTAATGTAATGTGTGAACTGTCAACAAGTTCTAACTTTTCGTAAAAAAACAATTAACTATAGAATATATAGAATATTTTACTAAAACTAAACATAATTAAGATGACTTCCTTATCCTTCGTATTTGTTAAACAGATTGCAATTATAACATGACATCTAACATTTGACATTATAGAAAATAAAATGTCAGTCACGGTGTTGGAAAGCTTACGAAAACTGACACGATCAGTTGCTAATCACTTGTTTTGTCATAATTAACTTTTGACGCAACGTTTCCTATCTGGCTAACGAATTCTTATTTCTTATAAATAATATAAGTCATTGACCTTAAATATTTTTTAGAAATTATTCTAATATTTGCTATATTATGCTGCATATTAGGCCTTAATGAATTTTATTCTTCATTTAAAATAATAAATTTACTTAGAAGAAATAAATCCTCTAAATTTACACTTATAAATCAGCGTCAACGTAGTCCCTCAGAAAGTTAATGCTTTAAATCGTTTTGGTTAAGCAATAATTTTTAAAATTGACTACCTGACTGTGTAAATTTGCAAATCACGAGAAACCTTGATTTATATAATCTCACGATATCGAATTTCGGGCTGAAAAGTTTTGATTTTGCCAAGAAATTCTTCAGTCCATTTAGTTCCGTTTCGAACTTCGTTGAGAGTTGACGCCGTGGCCGATAGCAGCCAGCACATTATAATATGTATTAATATAAAATTAAAAATTCAGTTATTAAATAGAGAGCGACTTGTCTAACAACAAATTCAACGTATTAACATGCCGATATCAATTTCATTTTAGTAACATTTACATTTCTATTGATCTCTCTCTTTTTAAATAAAAACATTCAACTAAATTGGATAATTGTTTCACTTGAAATCATATTTAATAGTATTTTAACCGCGCCCTCTCAATTCTATATTTTATATTTAGAATTGTTTTGCAACTAAAGCCTGTGGAAACTGGATGAGAATCTAGTTTATATCTAGATTATCACATACCCACATACATTATCACATACTAAATGTTTTGCAGGTGTGTTGTAAGTTGTATAAAAGAAACACAAACCATATTACATTTATATTCACTGGCCCACTAATATCAAAACAACACCTTCTAATTTTGTCCTTAAAGGAAAAACATAATCACTTCGGCATTAACTCTTCGTAATGTAGTTTCATATTATTTTTATTATCTATTTATGGTTCGAAATAATTTTGTACATTATCAGCTTATAACGAATGCGGTTGAAATAGTGAATTATATCCAATTATAGACAAATGACAAATGGCATTGAAGTTAACAATAATGATTAGTCTTTTAAAGTATAAACAAAAAAAAAAACGAATTATATAATTTACTTTAAATTTTGCCAATTTGTAAATTAGATAAGTGACATCGAGATGGCCAGTGGCTCCTGTACCTGATCTTATCCGAAGATTTTGGGTTCAAACCCTGACAAGCACCACTGAATTTCTATGTGCTTAATGTGTGTATTAATCTCGAGCTCAGCGATGATGAAAATTTTCTACATGCGGTAGAATATGTGATGGGTTGTCGACCAAAACGAGGTTGCACATAGCCCATGATTTCCATACAGGACAAATAATAATTCAATTGTTTTTAATTATCTACATAACTTGATTGTCAGAAAATAGTAGAGTCAACAGTCTGAACCGATGGTAACTTAAAATCTAATTTAATCTTTTAAATTGACGATTCAAAACTGCTCGCAAGAGTCTTCTTGAATCAAGTATAAATGATATTGTACCTTAGAATGCATGTTGTGGCCGTCTTGAAGAATTGCACACTTTATGTTAAGTTTAAATGTGTTTTTATTATTACATGTGTAAGTGTGGTGACTGCTGATGGTCCTTAATAAAATAAAATAAAATAAAAATAAAAGTATAATTTGTAATATTAAGAGAAAAATATATTATTATATACTAAAATATAATTAATATACATATTCATTTGATTACTTATGTACTATTTATGTTCTTAATTTTTTTTAATATATAATATAATTGTGTTACAAATTAATGATACATTTTATTCATTATAAAGGCTCAGTTAATTTTTGCTGTTAACATTTTTATCCATTCTCATACTATTGATGAAAGACAAAATTGATGGACGTTAGATATCTGATGTTTAAATTATTGTTTGCGTTGTTCTATTACATGTGAAAATCGGTTATAATATTCATTGTTATCGTTGTAAACATATAATCTATACAAGTATAATACAAATGTGTTACGGTTTCTAACTTTAATTACGAGTATTAACTCTGTGTTTTACGTAAAATTATGTCGGAATACAAGCAAAATCGTTGTCAAAAAAAAACGTACAACAAGATTTCCAAATCACAAATATTAAATATATATCAAAGTCTGTTTTCATTGTTGGTTTCTTAAACTCAATCATCACGTAATAATCGTATAATATCTTTCATTTTATTTTAATGATGTTATAAGGCCCGTATTAGGCCCACGCAATATAAGAGTCATATAATTATGAGTGCTGTATCAATGTTATTTCAACATAAAGTGTTCTTATAAGCAGGTCAAAACCGATTTAGTGGGTTAATCACGTTAAATCTGATCCAGTCACATAAAATAATAATGTGGGACCGTTAATTGCCTTTATCATTTACTTGAAACGCTTTTTTCTATATCAGTATTCTTCACATACACAGTAGGTCTCTTTTGAATGCTTCTCAGCTTAGTAACTTAACATAACTTGACTTCGTTTAACACTAACTGATCATGCAAGTAGGATATTTTGTTTTAATTGTGTTAATTTTTTTGTTCGTAGTATTTGTAATAAGAATATCGTTCACCAGCGATTCAAGTAAAGCAAGAATTAAACAGCATACATACGCCTATTTAGAATAGTCAATAAGTCACGATAGCACGCCCACTCTTGCTCTTAGAAGAATTTTAACTTGACAAAAAATAAATCCGGCTTCATACAGTTCTTGTTGTAAATTTTAAAAGTTACTTAAATATTAAGAATATTCTACATTTTGTTGCTATATTATATACATATGTATATTGTTACTTTGTTGCCGGATGCCGGTAACACTCTGGTATTGTCAAATAACAATAAAAGTTCATAGATTTTTTGGTCGAGAAATGATTTGTAACATCTCGAAATCATGATACAATTGGAAGTGTTAGTATGTGCTATGTTTTTTCGTACCTCGGAAAGCATGAAAAATAGTTTACTGCCTGACTTATTGTTGATTTAATAATACAGAGAGTGTACCTTTAAAGTTAAATTCTGTAAGAACAAACTGACCGCAGAATAAGATTGGGAAATATTGTGTTTATAATAATATGCATCAAAATAGCGTGTCACTGAAAGTTGGTTTAATATATGTATCAAAAGTGAGATACGGAGTGAGTTCTTAGAGATACACAATGTTGTGTTTACGCACACACTTATGCGCTATCTATCTGTATAATTTATACCCAGTTACTAGTCTATGAAATTATCTGCTGTAGCAGAACTAAAATTTGACGAAAGCCCAATTATTTTAAATAATGAAAGAGCTAGATAAAAATGCTTAATCCAAACTTACATTACATTTTTGAATGAAATGTAAAATTCTCATGAATTACATTAATTAAATAATACAATGATAGCATTAGACCTTTCATTATGTTTTATAGTTTATTCATTTTAGTACGTTAATTAAGTAAAAAGTGAAAACAATTTTGAAATGAAGTTAATCACATAATTGTGATGACATATACATTATTATTTTAATAATAGATAAATAATAATAGGCAACGTCTGTCCCACCACAAATTTCACCAGTTACAGTTACAGTCACGACTGCTCTGCTACCGGAGTTTTAGGGTTCAGTTTTAAATTAATCTCTAAAGTGAAGTCACCGTTTACTTTAACTAAAGTTATTTTAGAATGAAGCACTATAAATATATAGTGCTTCATTTATTTTATAATTTACTCATATGGTATGTATTTGTATTACATATCGCAAGTAACACTTTATAAGCGTAAAAACTCCTTTGCAGAATTTTACGGCAATAACAAACTCGATACTCATCGTAGAGCACGATTATAATAAACGATAAGCTAGTGAGATACCGACAGAATACAGAATAGCACCGTTGAAGCACTAGCACTCGAAGCAACGGAAGCAAAGGCGTTTATGTACTTACTATATAATAAAATAGTACCACTGTGTTGAATAATTAACAAACTGAATAAAAAATCTTTTACGAGGTCATTTTTTTTGGCAATTGTAATTGCATCTAGTCTGACATTGACATTCTGATATATTATTAACTATTAATATCCTCTAGTCAGGCTTTATAACACTGTTCAATTAATTTGTTAATTACTTGATTGTTAATTTTACCGTGTTTCATTTTTAGCTAAAAAAAAAAGTTTAATAGCTCTAATATTTCAAATTAGAACATTTTTAAACTTATTTTAAAGGTAGGTAAAACGAGCAAAACAATACGAGCTGATGGCAAGTAGTCACCAATAGATTGGCATTGTAAGAAATGTTAACCATCGCCGATGCGCCACCAACTAACTAAGATGTTATGTCTCTTGTGCCTACTGTGCTACCTACCTAGACGAACTTGCACAAAGCCCTACCGCCAGTAACAAATATATTATTTAAAAATACAAGCAAATTTTTCGTTTCATCTAATAAATTATTATTTTTTCAAATATATACAATGCGTTTTACATTGCATGCGAAGTTTTTAGTTTTTCCTGCTAAATTAAAATATTTGATATAATTTTATATAAATAATTCAATACGGAACACTAAGAATTAAATTGATTTACAATCAGTCGATTTTTAACTTTTTGTGGCACCTGGCGGAAGACCAACGTCACGTCACGATACAGCTATTAAGCCCAGTAGTCTGTAAAATCGAGTTTTATTTATAAACAGCACGAATCCGCATTTATTTATATGTTTAAGGCATTCAATTATGGCTCACTGAATTGAAAAAAAATAGAAATTTTTGTGCTTGGCAAATTAAAGGAAATGTCGAATATATAAAAAGATTTGAATTACAGTCAGGGGCAGATTTAAAGGTTTTGTAGGACCTCCAAACCTGTAAATTTCGAGGAGCCACGTAGTCACAGAAAAAATTGTGGAAGCAGATGAAAAATAAAATTACACATTTATTAATTATTTAATCCCTTATTAAAAAAACAAATGCTCAAATTATGGAGGTACCTGTTACCTTTCATAAATCTATCTCTGAGTTTACGTTACATTACGTAGATTTAATAATTAATACGTTGTAAACAATAAATTAGTACTATTGGTAAAATTCATATATAAATACTTCAATTGAGATTTTTTATGACTTTGTCCATAATACTTTTTTAATAATTCCATATGGCGATTAGAAAAGCGTTAAATTATTTTAAAATAAAATAATTGTAAACATGTAACGTGATAACTATATAATAGATTATTATTAAATATGTTCCTTATAATTAGCATTATTTTAATACGATCATATAAAGATGGTAGTATATTTTGAGGTTTGCTTAACTTGTTTAAGTGTGTGTTTTCATTTTGTATCTATGCCAGAAACAATAGATACTAACTTTTACTTTTCCGTATTTTTAACAAAATCAATAAATTAATCATATAAATAAAAACTAAATATTTTTTGTAATGAATAAAGTAAAATACTTTGTATTCTTATTATTATATACTTTAATCCGATTTGTTTGATTACGTAAAAAACATAACAATATTGAAAATAAATTAACTTTGATATTTACAATGATTTAACAGTGCTACAAACATTTGATGAAAATAAAGTAGTATTCGGTCTATTAATAACACTCTAAATTCAATAAAATTTTCATCATATTGTTTTGTTTTAAAAAAGTTTTTCTTTTAAAGGAAAATAATTTTTATATCAATCAACGATTTATGTTAAGAAATCCTCATAAAGTGAAATAAACGTATGTTTATATAAAGTGGTTTAGTACTTCATTCTATATTTAAATAATACGCAACATTTGATTGGCTAATCTATAATTTTAGATGTAGGAAAATATCTAAAAGGTTTTAGCAATTATGAGGCAAATTGTATTTTGATAGCTTTGACTTTACATATTTTTGTGAAGTTAATATTAACCAGCTTTGTTTTTTCGTAAAATAAATAATACTTCTTTGAATTCAAGGAAAATGTATGTACATTTTAAAGTATTTTATGAATACCTATACAAAATATATAATAGATTATTACAGTGTCCTGTTATATTAACGTACGTTACAGCAAAATCTATCACTAGTTTCTGGGCTAAATAAAAATTAAAATATCGATAATATAAATGTTGACATAGTCATATTGACATTTGAAGATTTAATAACGTTTAATATCGCTTCATTCTTCAATAAAGAACCTACCTAGTAACAAGCCTTATTCAATAACATATAACCAAAGGCGATAGTAATTTCAAAACTTTTAAAGGTCGATACAAAGTAATCGATAATCGTTTTTGCATGTACAAAGTACGAGTTAATAAAGGTAGGATAAAGAATAACAGCGTGTAAGTTTAGTTAGGAACAATAGCATTGTGGTAGATCGTGAATATGCCGCGTTACTGTGAGGAATGCGGCATTTTGAAAGTAGTACGTGCAAGGTCAAAGGTGCACTGAGCTGATTGACAGATATGACAAGATATCCGTTCTAATGCATCCACTTCATCACTCTGTGTTGCGCCTGGCAGCTGTCAACATATAATAACCTTATTATATTTGTGCTTCTGCTACAAATATAAATCGTTACACGTTTATATATAGGTAAGCAATTGTTTCTTTACAAAATGTACATAAATATCAATAAAATTATCATTGAAACGACATTGAATGTCAACAAGACAAAATGGTTTATATAAATACGACATCTGAAGACGATGTATCAAGTCACCGATTTCTATGACTGTGCCGTTTGATATAGAAAGTTTAAATCAAACAAGTCACCAATGTGAATCGTGACCAGCAAAGATGTCGATAACTTATCACATGGACGCGGGCACAATCGCCCGCCTTCGCAATAGCCAAGTCACATGCGACAATCAACGTATTGTGATGCGGACTATTGAATGCGATCGGAAGAAATCGCAAGTGTACTTGAATTATTATGATTCGCGAAGCGTCGAGATTGTTTGCGGGATAGAGACGTCAATTTTAAAGATGTTTCAGTAAAATAACAACTCAATGATAGATTTGATACGCGTGTTTGCAAACGTCGAACATTACGAACTTGTGAATCATGATCTTATTTTGATGTAACCGACTTTAAAATTTATGTTTAATAAAGAATAATATATTAAGTGGGTTACCTTAAAATGAAGTAAACATGATCTTAGAATTCAGTTGAAGTCTGTTTTCTTTTCTCTGTTAAAATAGGTTTTGGTAATAGCCAGGTCTTTTGTAACATGAGTTCGTTTAAGTAGTATGGCGGCATTGCATGCGACGGCGTGGAACAGTTTTCATCATGATCAATTTATTCGTTATTGTTACGTGATTCAAGTCGGTATGATGTTTTTGTTTTTAATATTATTATTTAGAAAATACTTTTAATTATTGCATTTAAATATGCAACAGTGTAAACAGTAAATTGGTCGAGCTGCAAATTGCCCTGCAGACTGTCATCGGCTGTATCGGATTTACTTAAAACTTAATCCAGTGTTGATTGAGCTATTATGCGTCAGATAAAATTGGTTTAGTTTTGTTGTAATAATTTATTCTCGAAAGAAACATTTACGATTTGTCCTATAGAGCCGAAAGATAAAAGGAAATAAAAATTTAATGTTATGTAAATTACTTTTAGTGTATGTATTCTAAATAGTCTAAGATATTTTACTGAATATGATTGGATCATTTTTGTTATTCAATGTTTGAACGTTTCTCAAATAGTATGTGGGCGTTACGGGTTTTATTACCGAAGATTACCCAATATTTGCAAAAGAAGTAAAAAGCGTATATAATTTTATGGAAATGTGAGTGAATCGTATTGAATGCAGATCAACTATATCATTCGTTGGATCATAAAACAGTAGCTTGGAAGCCTTAATAGGTCTACAATGTTAAAATTGCATGTTTAATCCTAATTTCTAGCACATTGCTGGAAACGCTTTTAAAAAAAACTTAGATAAACGTAAACATTATTAAGTCTTCGAGTTGAAGAGATTCTAATCGTCGTCAGGAAACTTTGATCACGCAAGGTAAAATACATATGACATTTCTATGCATTTAGCTGTTTTCTACACACGAATTCGATATATAAAGTGTCTAGGTCCGTAGGATTGGATTGCTAGTGGTCATTTTTGTTTATCGACATTGGCATTGTAATCCGAGTAGATACTGGACATGACTTGGTCAACGATTGGAGGACTTGGTCTTGTTATTGTTTTTTACCACATTATTAGTACAAAACAATAACACAAATGTTTGATTCGCAACCGATCGAATAACAGGTCAGCCAGTTGATAGTAAAAAAGCCGAGATGGCCCAGTGGTAAGAACGCGTGAATCTTAACCGATGATCGTAGGTTCAAAAACAGGCAAGCTCCACTGAATTTTCATGTGCTTAATTTGTTATTATAATTCATCTCGTGCTTGACGGTGAAGAAAAACATCGTGAGGGAACCAGCATGTATCGAATTCTGATATTCCGCCACACGTGTATTCCACCAACCCGCATTGGAGCAGCGTGGTGGAATAAGCTCCAAACCTTCTCCTCAAAAAGGGAGAGGAGGCCTTAGCCCAGCAGTGGGACATTCACAGGCTGTTACTGTCTGCATTTGATTGTGTGACCTTAGTATCTTGTATTATTTAATTATAGAGAAAAGTAGCTAATTACTAAAATATAAGTTGGAAACAACAAGTTACTTTAATACCAAAGACCTTGGACCACTTTCTGTATCAAATAAAACAAAATATATATTTATAACTATACTACTAAGAGTATATCGAATTTTATATAGCTATATATTTTAAAATAAGTCCTGGGATCACACTGGAATAAACCCAGAGACGGGTCGACGACCCGTGCATCTGATGTCGTGTGAGAGACGCCACAATTATTTATCACTTGTTATTAATAGGCACAAACAATAAATGATAACACGTACAGGTGATTTTTATATTCTATATATAACGAGTCAGCTATCTCCTTAATTCTTACTTGGTTTATATTATGACTTATTTAGATTCATATAATATTTACAATTTCGTGTGCGTACTTTATGTTTTGTGTAATATGCGGTTATATATTTTATATATTGACATTATATTCGTGATGTTTTATTGTTTTGAATGTAAAATCATAGAATGGCGTTGCTGTCGTTTTATTTTGTTTAAACTATATGTAACTATAATAAACACTTACATAATATTATGTTCAATTACAATGATATTCAATCGGTCAACTAAAGAACTTTTATTATATTTTTTATACAATATAAATATTCCATTAAGTAATTTACATTTAAAATCATTAATTAATAAAAATACAATTATAAATGATATTGAAAAAATAAAGTAAGTCAGAATATATAAACACTAAAATATATCGGTTCCATTTTGTTATACAATCATGTTAAAAGTATATTATTTTTATTTGTGTATGTAAATAGGTTTTCGTAGCAGCTAAAATAAAAATAGGCCGTACATTGGATCAGTGATCCGCGGTCACGTAACATGCGATGTTGCTTCATAGCTTGCGTCAATTCGCACGCGACGACACTGCGCGAGCGCATCGCGAGTTCCATTGGCAATTCAACGACCTTTATGACTTTTATGAAAAAACATAAAAATGATCATACGAAAATTAAAAAAATTTGGATGTATATTTGATACTGTTATATCATGGTTCTTGTCATATCATAATAGCCTTACTTATTTATATTTTACACTTACATTTTGCATTGCATATATATAAGCTTTATATCACTGACCTGTAATCAGTAAAATAAAGCTAAATTTAAAAATAATAAACATTTCAGATTAGAAGGATAACTAACGTTCACTTTTTATTACACGAATCATAAATTAACTTTTATGGTATAAATGGTTTTATTATTTTAATATATAATTTTAATAAAAATATAAAATGTTGTGTTGTAATTACTATCGTAATTAAAGATTTTATTAATTATACAGAACGATTAAGATATAACTAAAAGCGGTATTTGTAATGCAAATGGTATAAATATAAACCATACTGGGACGGATTCGGATTACATAAAACATATTTTTGGTTACATTTTTGGCGAGCTGTAGCAAAGAGCGCCGTTGCTTAGAATAAATAGTAACTTTCAGATGTAACACTACGATAATAGACATACCGTTCCGGGAAATTATGATTACGCAATGTATTGTTTAAAAATCAATACATGCTTTTTGAATGAAAGAGATAATTCTATGGTTTCCATCTTATTATCTCATGTAAAAATAAATGTAAAAAACTTTACAAAATTATGTACCCATTGCTATTTATTATAAGCGTGACTAAGATATATGTCGGTTCTTGTTGATAAAAATCAATATTATGTCATCCGTCTGTCCATCCTTTGTCGGTCTTTCTATTGCTCGAAAGTCATGCATATCTACACTCAACTCTCTTGCTTGCAATACAACATTCATCCCTAGGCATTACACAAATGTGTATGTACTTCTATAACTACAGTATTCGGATACATTTATGAAATATAAGAAATGCCATAAGGTAGGTAGGTAATTGACTATTGGACGACCTTTTTGTTAATCTTAGACATTTTTACCGTATTGATAATGTAAAATTTGTATCTGTGCGTACAAGGAAAATATTATTAATAATGTCAATAAAATAAAATAAAAACGGAATGAAAACGCTAATAACTTTTAAAATTGATTTCGAATTTCGAACCTAACATTATTTTTTATTTTTTATGACGGTAATTATTTGCTAGTTCGCCGCAATGCTTTGATGCTTCGTCTATTATTCGTTATGATGCGGGTTATTACAAATGTGAAGGTCGGTATGTGTCAAACCTGTCGGACAGAGCGTCTGTCAGAGGCCGGTCGAATGTTAAACACCTGTCGAAACACCTCATTATCCAATTGCCTGGGAAACACATATTGCACTAGTCAACGAAGAATTGAAAGTAGTTAAGGATGTAATAAGCTAAGCATACAATGAAAACAGCTCAACATTATTTTTATTAGAAAACTCGATCACATTGGGAAATAGACAGTGATTAAAGGGAATTTAATATAATGTTAGCGGCAGTGTATTATATAATGTATTATTGTTATGACTTAGTTTCATTTTCAGCTTAGAAAAGACTCCGTTGTTTGAAGAATTAGATTAGTGTAGTTTTTATGCACGATATTTATTTTTAAATTTAAATCGTAATAATTTTGACTCGATCGAAAAAGAAAGCTTGAAATTATTAAATTTTGTTGCTAATTTGGCTATAGCTATAATTCGGTTCATAAGGAAATTAAACCAAGTGTTTATTACTCTTATATTTCTTTATACTGTTATCATTTTGACATAATTGTGGTTGCTTCGGCCCAAAAACGTAAGCACTGTTTGAAATATAAACCATCTCTTATATTGATTGCCTTTTCCGTTATAACATTGGCTTACTCACTGTTCAATTTAAAAAATGGTCTAGGGTGAGCATAAAACGCTACCTTGAAATATGTGATTATAGAAATAATTTACCAATATTTTATCAGCGATGCGTCATACGATATTAATGATAAGGAACTTTGATGCATTTAATCGTTTTGGGGTATGGTTTTATATTAACTGGAACATCATTATTTTACATGATTATGTCATATATTAGTACGTTGACGCTTTATATAAAATTGCACAATATAATTATACACAAAACTATTCCCTGAGCTAAGTTTCTGTGTTTTTTTAAGAAATAAATGAAAGTAATAATTAATTTTAACATTGTTCTCATGTAAGTGACCTTAGTCTATATGGGAGTAAATATTCTTTAAACCTAAACCTATATACCTTTACAATGGTACGTAAGTATGATAAATTTTCAATCAACGATACAACAACAGTTGCCAAAGACGCAAATGAAAATTTAGTACTTGCCAAACGTTACAATTTTGTATAAACATTTTTCATAATATTTTATTATATAACATTATGAAAAAAATATCTTTATTTGCGAATTTATTTTATGATTATCATTATTGATGTGAAATGATTTTAATAGATCTTTTTAATATATTTAAGGATGGTCTTTAAATTAACCCTTTAAAGGTTAGAAAGAGTGAAAAAAATAAGGGTAAAAAAATAGGATCCGTCTCATTTTACGAGTTCTCCATATTTAATTGTGAAATAATGCCAAGTATTAAATTTATTTAACAATGTACTTGTCAATTCTTATAATTGACAAAAATAATTAAAACTGAATAAAAAAATGACAATTGCTACTCAGGTAATACGGCAGTAAGCTTAAAATAACCAATTAATTAATCAATTAAAATTCAATAGTAATATACGTAAGTGTTTGTCTTTGAATAAAAAAGGATGGATGAAAAAACAATGTTAGATATTAGATGCAATATATACTGTGTATACATAGTTAATAAAACTTTTGATTTACGACTTCCGTTGACGACTGTTTTATACTAGACAAATTATCATGTTCGAATAGATCTCAATTCTGACATGGCGTTAGATTTAATTAAGATTAGTACAACACTTTTTTATTAATAGACATTTGAAGGTCACAGTTTTTCTGAAATTGTAAATCTTAAGGAGCTCAGGCTTTCTGTAGACGGCAGGCTCGTTCGAAAGTGTTCGCTGGAGCGAGTCGTAAGCACGTTAATAGTTGCGCCACTTCTAAAGGTCGAATGCGAATCGATTAATAAAATCGATATATACCGCCCCAAATAATTATTTGTTGAAAACGATAAAACTAATTAATACGTACTTTTATAGGTCTTACGTATATTATTTTATAAGATCGGTAACAAATTATAAAGAAAAAAGTTACATCCGATTTATTATTTATTAATGCCCATATGGGACAATAATTATGATCATTACTCTAGTTATTGTGTTTCTATGTAAAATAAGAATATGTATTCATTGGTTTATTTTACGAATACAGATGATCCTAAATGCAAACTGAGAGGAATGTTGTATTGGGTGTATAATCAGACAACTCGCGTCGTGACCGGACTCACAAACTCAAAACTTCACTTGGATTCACACTGAAGCACAAATAGATTGTTTGAATTGGTTTAAATAGTAAATATTAATACAGAAATTCTGAGAATAAGTCTATTTAGTAAGTCTAATTTAATTTTATAATTTATATTATATAAAATGTTAATACATAAATAGCAAATTATACTCGTACTTATAATAAAACAAAAGATTCGTCACTTTCATTATTAATATATTATTGTAATACGCCCTTGATATTAATTTTAAAAAGAAACAAGTATCTTTGTTTGGATAAAATTAATATCAAGTAATTGGTAATACAATTATATATATTATTTTTAGTATTTAAGTTTGTATTGTTTATTTGTAAAATGACGATTAAATGTGAAAATAGTATTAGGAAATTGATTATAAAGAGAAAAGCGACACAAGTTTCCTTATTGTCACGATATCTTTGCATGTATTAATACCGGGAAGACAATTGTAATTGCGACAATGCGTTCATTAGTTTGTTTTTAGACCATTTTAATAAGTGTATTAATTACATTTATATCCTTAATTAACTAACTTTGTGCAGTATTGACATTCACAAGAGCTTTGCATATTTCTACATTCTGAAGTGGTATAAGTAATATAGTGGGCGTTCGTCCTCTGCATTGCAAATCAGATAGGGGAAAGCAAATTGACACGTATAGGTAAATCGTGAGTAAAATAGTCGCCATGTGTTTAATAAGGATTTACTTTCAATCTTCTGTCATTGAAGTCCAACCTTACATGCATACTGCGTATGTAGATACTATATAACTTTCAAGAAATCCGTTTGTCATTAGGTACTTAAAAATACTACGAATACATTATCAATATTAAAAGAAAGAAATGAACAACTACTCAATTAAATTTAGGTCTTTTTTATCCTTAAAAGCCACATTTTCATGTTCTTCTTTCGACGAGAACTGAATATCTGAGTTCAAAAGTTTAAACGATGCACTTTATTTACAATCCTCGCTGAATAACAACAACTAGATGGGTTTCGTAGGGCGTGTGTTTTGAGCTCACGACTGCATAACAAGTATCTGGTTTATGCATTGTGTGACAGTTGTGATATAGTGGTTTATGTCTGAGACAAGGCAACACGTGTCTATAATAAATGGAACCAGTTTTAATGATCCGATTGCAAGTTGGTCATAATCACTCGCTTACCGACTAGCCTGCTGACCACTCACTGGCGGGAAATAGACATCCACTTTCGACATTACATTCGTAATGTGTTTAACACAAATATAAACGAGTGATAATAAATTAATTGCAACCAGTTCTACTTCAAACTGTTGCATTAAAAATAATAGTTTTCGTAAAAAATAATTTTATCTCATTATTAATAATATAATACTACTTACGTTTTAATGAGTGTAACATCCAAAACTGGCGGTAACTATATTTAATTTATCATTAATGTTAAATCATATAAAAAAACCACCCAAATGGTATTTATTCACTGTGAAGTTTGAACCAATCCATAGGGAAAGAGTTGAAGGTCACGTATAGAAAAACAAAATTCTGAAAATGACACTGGCGAGGTTTACGGCGGCCGAGAGTAAGCGATCGTGCAACACGTATTGCCGCGCGGTAGGAGTAAGCAAAACTGACATACGCAGCGCGCAGGCGCTGCCAAGGTATTGTTAAAAGTTACTTTTACTTACGAGACTTGCTGCTCTAGGCGGCTCGCTTGAGACCTCGTTTGCGGCGCCCGCGCACGCGCAACGGCTCTACCTTTACGCTCGCGAAAGAGAAAAACAGAGGTCTCTCCTTTCGTTGCATTACCGATAATATATAGATGATTATGCATCCAAGAACATTTCTGATAGATATTGCTTCGTAAAGCATCAGTCGCGGTTCATTGAAATTTTAGGCGAGTATAACTTTACATGTAAGGAGAGCGCATATGTTACGCCGGCATGCACGTAACATCTTATTTTGACATTATATAAATAATATTATAAAATAAGAACATAATCTTTTTCATTAAATGCAAAACATAATAGTTAAAATTAAAAATATATTAAACTATTATACGTAATCTTTAATATAATCAAGAAAAAATAACTTACTAAAGATGTTTTTATTTAGTAGTTTAAGTCAATAAATGTCTCACTGCTCGTTTGTAGCTTTTTCCACAACGCTTCTCCTCAACAAGAGAGAAGGTTATAATTTACAAATAGTATTATCGCGGTTAATAATGTATGTATAAGGGAAGAGGTAAAAAGACTAAAGCTTGAGTCAATATAATAGTAATTTTGTTATTAAACATTGAAATAAAGTAACTATGCATTATATTTTACTCGTATTTTTTCCGTTTGCGAATTCATTTCTGTAATAAAATTCTGAAATGTGATTGCATTGCAAATTATTAAATTTACACTTTATGTACTAACTGAAATGAAACATTAGTAAATCATATTTATTACTCAATGCAAGGTTATATAAACAAATATTGTGGATTTAGTGTTTGTTGTTAGGGGGATACATTTTTGTAAAAATTTGTTACAGCAAAAATATTTATATTATATATATATATATATTTTTATAGAATAGGAAGGCGGACGAGCTTGTGGGCACCTGATGGTAAGTGGTCAGTGGTAAGAAATGTTAACCATCGCTTACATCGCCAATGCGCCACCAACCTTGTGAACTAAGACCTTATGTCCCTTATGCCTGTAATTAAACTGGCTCACTCAGCCTTCGAACCGGAACACAACAATACCAGGTACTGCTGTTTTGCGGTAGAATATCTGATGAGTGGGTGGTACCTACACAGACGAGCTTGCACAAAGCTCTACCACCAGTGAATATATATAGGATCTTTATTTTATATTACAAGAAATATGACAAATATTTTACATATAAATTTAATTTGCTTAAGGGGGCGAACCTCCCTTTCGAATTGCGTTCTGTAAACTAGACGGACTTGACCCGACAACCACGCGTGTAAGAGGAATTATTGAAATACGATACGGAGCAAGAAACTTCGCTCCAGTTTTTTATATGAATAAAATAAATAAATATTTTTTACCATTTAACTACCGTGAAACTGGATGAAAAAAAATATGTTAGTATATTCGGACCATTAACAAGGATCTTAATTGTAAATACGAGACGAAACAATCAACTTCGCTCCAGTTTTTTATATGAATAAAATTATAATAAATATTTTTTACCATATTACTACCGTGAAACTGGATGAAAACA
This sequence comes from Nymphalis urticae, assembly GCA_905147175.2. Classification (NCBI taxonomy): domain Eukaryota; kingdom Metazoa; phylum Arthropoda; class Insecta; order Lepidoptera; family Nymphalidae; genus Nymphalis; species Nymphalis urticae. The sequence continues at coordinate 6,231,219 of LR989987.1, read as the reverse complement.
TATTTTAGTATATTCGGACTATTAAGAGAGATCTTAATTGTAAGATTTCATTATATTAGTCGCGTCTAGATTTAGTTGTAATTGTTATTTTAAATATCTGATAATGTAAACATAAAAATGTAATATTTAAAATAGGTTTTAGAAGGTAATATTTCTCGCTTACTAATTTCCAATATAGTATAAATTAGTATTTCAATTCTAACACGGAAGTCGTTTTGGTTTCTTACAAAATAATTGTGCCCTTCGCTTTCGTGTACGAAACTTTGAATAATTATACATGCCTGTTTATTTAATTATTATTTAATTATATTGGTTGAAATTTACGGTTTTTGCACCGCTCCGTAGTGTGGCTGCTTAAAGTTAATTATCGTATAACCTTCCTCAATGAATTCTAAAGACAAAAAATTCATCATCGTTCATTCGATTTTCTATTTTCATTTAATAAATAAATAAAAAAATATGTTATATTTAAATACAGCAGTTCCCACAATCTCTCATACATATACATATACGCACACATACGTGTGTATATATACACATACACACGTGTGTGTATGTCTGAATAAGACTCTCTCTTGTACACACATGTAAACACGCATATAAAGAAAAAAATAAAAAACTAAACTGAATTTAAAAAAAAAACTATATATGATTATTTTTCGTAAAATGCTTTCTGCTTATAATTGAATAACTATACAAACTATAATATAACCGTCTAAATACGTTTGCATGAAAACTGAATACAATTAGATTATTTAAAATTGTCAGATAAGCAAGGATACATTTTAAATATGGAAAGGAATTATTTGGCAGTTGACTTGTTAACCCAATATTCCACAGATCACAATATAAGTATAAATCGTATATTAGGCTCAACCCTAATTCAGTACTGTAGTGTTTGTTTGGGATCATCTAGACCAGATATGATTTAATAAATGCATCAAAATGTTCGAGAAATAACTAATAGATAAATTAACTTCTGTAGTAGTGTTATAAATACCACAAACAAATCAACATAACTAATATAATTAACTAAATATATATAAACAGTGACTAAAGCCGAAATACACCAACTACCACGTGCCTCGAATACTAGCATAAGTACAGTTCGAAGTGTATATTATTATTTTCTCACTAAATTAAAATTGACAATAAAATATATGGACGAAAGTGAAAATTTTCGTCTCAAAAAAAAAAAACAATGAATAGGAATGATTTTATTTTCTCGCTGGAAAAACGTATTTCCGCGTTTCACGGCTCACCGGCGCCGAGTGCACCGGAATACCCACTAAAAAATCAGCGGTACTCACTCCGTCTATTCGGGGGGGCGTCATTGGTTCGCTTGCGCATGATACCGTGACGCCTCGTATTAATGATAATATGAATGTTATAATGACATTAGCTAAGAAAAAAACTGTAAAACTTGTAGAGAAATGAAAAATTTTTTTATCTATACGCTATTGAAGAGGAAAAGTAGCTTCAAGGCGGAGAAGTTTTATATATAATATCAGCATAAATTATTATTATTAACATAAATGATTTATCGAATAAAAGCGAGGGTAAGGATGACTACGAAATATGAAAAAAACATGATTTTAACTTGATTTGAAAAATTCAGCTTAATACATATAATATTAGGTACCTATACAAACAAAGAGTTTTTTTTAATTTATTTATCTGATGACGGCGCACTACAATAAAAGCAAAAACGTCTCCAAGATGGTTTGGATATTTTTTTAAATACAAATATAATAATAAGATGCAACATTTAAGAACAAAAGAAGGATTGTTGTAAAACATATTTACGAGATACATAAGACACTGGCATTTCGCTAGTAACCGGAGACTGGTCAACTTGAAACCCGTCAAATATTATGTATCAAGGTCGCAGAGCTCGAGTTTCTTTTCATTTTTTTTATTTTATCGACACACAGCTGTTTTTACAATACGGATATTTGTTTGATTTTTGCATGAAGTTTTATAATTTAATGTTCAGTCTTAATTTGAAATTCAGTTCTAATAAGATATTATGTGTTTAAAACACAACACAATATGTAAAACAAATCTTTTAAATAATTACTACTTACTACGTAAAATGATTCTTTAATATTTCATTAGTCTGGTTTTTTTTTTACTTTAATTGATTAAACTTTTGTGTTACTAGGTGAGATTTTTTAATTTTTTTTTCAATATGACCGAGGAGTTTGCATTCGAAAATGAAATCAAAGCATTGCGGTTAATGATATGAAAATTAACGTAAAAAATATAAATTGACCCTGAGTTAAGAAATTATTATAGTTAATATCATAATTTCCTAACTGCCTTATTTATTGTCTTCGTTCGATATTCTTATCTCCCCGTGATTTTATGTACTTTATATCTTAACTACCAACAACAACTTTACAGAGTAAAATGGAATATAGAATATGTATAACATAATCTTCGTGAAAAAATGGTTCAGCTCACTTTTACAGCCAGCCGGCTGCCTGACATTATCCGGCTTGGATATGTTTATTTGTTGTTATCATTTGAAGAAGTCACAAAATGGGGTTGACTATATACTTGATTTTAGTGATTTTATAATAAAAATAGTTTATAGTATTAAGCACATTTTAAACAGTTTTAATATCTCAAATTATAACTGCGGAAATTCTTGCATTGGTGGTAGGGCTTTGTGCAAGCTCGTCTGGGTAGATAACGCCCACTCATCAGATATTTTACCGCAAAACAGCAGTACTTGGTATTGTTGTGTTCCGGTTTGAAGGGTGAGTGAGCCAGTGTAATTACAGGCACAAGGGACAAAAAATCTTAGGTCCCAAGGTTGGTGGCGCATTGGCGATGTAAGCGATGGTTAACATTTCTTGCAATACCAATGTCTAAGGGAGTTTGGTGACCACTGTCACATCAGGTGGCCCATATTCTTGTCCGCCTTTCTATTCTATAAAAAAAAGTATTTTTTCTCAAATCGAGTAGTGGAACGATTATTATTATAAGTACTCCAATTTGGAAGGATTGGAAGAATTGAGGAAGTTGCTCCTAATGTTTTCAATGAAAAAACCTCTACTATGCTTTCACAGAAAGTCTGAAATAACAATTAACACCTTCGAGATAATATACTAATAGTTGCTCAGTAGCGCCATCTAGTATTTGATTGTAACACTACGGCTTATATTCTTACTGTTACATTTGATGTTAGGCTTTAATTCGACTTGATATTGCTGAGTTTATCGGATTGTAAAATAGATGTCGTTCTTTGTTTAAACATATTTTTAAATGTTGTACAAAATAATAACATTAAATACATTTATAAATTCAATCTTACAATATACAAATGAGCAATTCTTGTACATTTATTATATATAAAATACAATGTGTATATTTCGTTAGTAGGCAACTGTTCTTACGATTTGACTTAAATTAGTTATTATCAAAGACAGTGTCTTGTCTGAAAAATCAAAATATTTGACAATAAAAAAATCAACTAATTATTAAATTGTATAATAATATTTAATGTAAAATATAATATCAGAATATTTGCTATAAATATTTAATTATTCAATAAAATCTTTTATTCATATATTTAAATAAGTTGAGTTGAGTAAGTATAAAATAAGTTACAAGGGAAATGTCTTTTATTCCTCAACATAATTATCAAAAATGTACTTCAATCAACTAGGTCCTTCCAAGAAATTTTTGATGATAATTTACAAAATTAAATTAAATTTAAAGCTATTGCGGGATAGGAATGTAGACTCTACCGAGAAGAACCGGCAAAATCTAAGTAGTTCCTCTTTTCCATTAATTAAATTACATAATTTATACGGTATGATATTTTAAAAGGTCACGTCTTAAATATTCAAGGATGACTCAAGTTAAAGTTATAATTCTTTTACATTTTTTCTTTCTTTTGATGTACTTTGTAATTCATAAAGCAAAACGAATCAGCGGCACTCCACTTGTATGTTACAAAGCGAAAAGTAAAAGTCCATTGAAGCGAATATGAGTGATCGATCATCTTCGGAAGCAAAGTTTGATAGAAGAATTTAATATTAAATTCCTTTATCAAACTTTTCTCAATAAATTAGTTTTATTTTTCTTATATGTAACGATACTCAACTGTGAAATGTTTATGTCGAAATTATATTTATCATGATCTTTGCATCATTGTCTCACTGGTGTAATAAGTTGTAAAGAAAAGTAAAGCACTAATTACTATAATTTGTCTTACACCATTATTTCACTGGAGTCGAGAACACAAATCTTAGCCGATGATTTTGGGCTCAAATCATGGCAAGCTTTGAATTTTCATGTGTTTAATATAGTAGTGTGGCGGAATAACACCTTTTCCTCAAACGAAAAGAAGACCCTAAACCGGCAGTGCGATATGTACAGGCTTTTACTTATCTTAATTTATTTTTGAAAAATAAATAAAAAAACGGGAAATACTTTGAAGATTTGTATTTTACACTACATTTATAATAATTCAAATCATATTCGAATACTTAAATATATTAAACATATTTTTTATTTAGAACTATTAAATTTATATTATTATATTTATATTTTAAAATAATGTCCAATCAAATATTCCGCGGCTTGTTTCGACATCATTTTAGTTGTATTTTACAACACGATCGAGTAAAGCTTTCAAAATTACCACAATTGTGTTTGAGTATTACGAAAATTTAAATAAATAACTGCAAATTGCAATCAAGTGTAAATAAAACTACTACATATATATTGATACTAGGCAAAAATATGAAACTGGAAATAGTTCGAATAAATTTTTTGTTAAAAAAAAATACTAAAATGCAGTTCGTAAATATAGCTTTCGTCTTTTTTTGCAGATAAACATATATAGTACGTTTCAAATAAAATCAACAGTATAAATAATTAAATAGTTGTAAAAAACCGTTTATAGCGTATATATATGAATTCTGTGAAATTAGATAGTCGGTAGTGATATTAGATAGTCCTGAGGGTATTTCATGTTTGATTGTCATTACCTGAACTATTGCTTTATTGTGTATGTGTGGCCAAATCAGCCTGTAACATTGGTTAGATTAATTGGGCTAGATCACTAATATATGTATATAAATTTACTTTTATGATAATATTATTTACAATTTCTTGTTTTTATTTATTTATTATCTGATACTAATATTATTTATATCTGATGTTTAAATTATCGCTGTAACCTGTGAAAATGAACATGCAACTCACGCGGGCACGTCTCATGAAATTTTAATCTAATATGTGTTGAGTAATACAGACATAAATTATATCTGTATCAAGAAAGAGTGGCTTAAACGAATTTGAAATTAGTGCATCGATATGAAAATGTTGAAGTGTTTTATATAAAGTTATACCAACTTGGCTGGTTCCGCTTATATAAATTAAAACAATTTTTCTCATATACTTTCAAATATTTTTTATTGAAGACTGACCTTCCACCTGAATGTAAGCTTCAAATTGAAACAACAATGTCTAATACTGCTGATGAAATTTAAGATTTGAAAAAGTTAACTTTTTGGTATTCATAATTACGAAATCAATAATACATTCCCGAAACTAAATACGGAATCGTTATATTTCTCATTTTATTTAAAATTGAAATCGTTTTGATTACGTAGAAATGGAATAACAGATTTATTTAGAAGCTATATAAAAATACTTCTCTAAGCTGACTCAGGATGTAATATTAGTAACATACTAAGAGTTTTTCTATCGGAACAAACTCGAAACTCACAGCAGACTACAATCATATAAAATCAGAAAGTGACATTATAACATATGATATACGTATCAAAACAGTATATCATTGTCAGTCGGTTTTCAAAATTTCACGAGTGAAATACGAAGTGAGTTCTTATAGAATAGCACTGCTGAACTCAATGTTGTCAAAATAGCATTGGTGTCTGTATATGTTTTAATTTTTTCATGTATAAATAATAGTTAAAAAATAAAATATGAATAACAATAACGAAATGATATCATACAATTAAAAACCGAAAAACACACAAAGGAATGATCAACGTAAATGTTTATTTATACGTACAGCATTCGCTTGATGAATTGCCAACATCGTTGCAAACAAGAACATTATTTATGGAGTACACATGCGAATGGATTGTTCAGATCAAATCTATTATAATCCGTTTTACTTGATACGTCGCTAATCAAACGAATCACATAATTAACTCGTATGTGGTACAGAACAATTTTCGGTAATTGTATTTTGTGACTTAATTTTTTATAGCAGTCACTATTTCGTTATAACTAATATTTATAGTTTCGTTTTGAAATTTAACAGAGATAAATGTATAGTTAAGATGTTTGTTATACGACATAGCATTAAATAATGTACAATGGGAACGTCTGTGCGTTGTTTAATAATACATTACGCATATAATTTATGTTTAGAAATATTAAAAAAGAACCGAAAACAAATTGTTGTATATATTAAATAGGATATAAATTTAGTAAGCTAGATTGTACAATTAAATCGAATATACTTTTGACAAGTAGGCATTTACAAATAATTTTGAGTATACATTTAATAGAATTATTTTAATGTGAAGCTACTGTATTGACAAAAATGTCAAATAAGAATTTTGTGGATGATTTAGAAGAGTTTAAAATTAAGTGGCAAGATTCAACCCATACCTTTTTCTACTCTTAAAAGAATGCTCCTCCCTTGCTCCTTTAATGCTCCCTTGTCACACATTGTCAAGTTACTGGAACTAAACCTCAACAAACAGGCAAAGTTTAATAAGAAATGTAAATTTACCTACATTTTAAGAAAAATGTAAGCAAAGTCTGTCTTGGCATATATTATTCTCAGTAATAAACTTATTTTTTTTAAAATAATTCTATCGAATTTAAACATCTAACTTACAAGCGATATTTTTTTATAACAACACATAAAAATGGCATATATTTATTTATATGGCAATATTGTTGGGTTATATCGGTTGCGGAAAGGCCGAAAGGTCGCCTAACACCGAATTACTATGATTGATTGTTTATTGACGTATTATTATATATACCTAAACACATGTATATAAACAAATATATGTATAAATAAATGTTATAATTGTATATTTATTTTATACTAAATAAGAAACAAAACAAGCAAATCGTATGGGAATGACAATGATTATAATTATCGTATAAGTATATTTTACTGGCGCCCTACGCTTTGTGCAAGCTCGTCTGGGTCGGTACCACCCACTAATCATACAGGCACAAGGGACACAAAATCTTAGTTCTCAAGGTTGGTGGCGCATTGGCTATGTAAGCGATGGTTGACATTTCTTACAATGCCAATGTCTAAGGGTGTTGGTGACCACTTACCATCAGGTGGCCCATATGCTCGTCCACCTTTCTATTCTATAAAAAAAACTATTATAACATTTAATAGAATAATAGGTATATCTTGACCTAGTTGTGTTTTATTTCTAAAATCGGACTGTGGGTGTAAGGGATAATTCTTCTTTGAAAATGACCGCCGTTGCCAAAATCGATCAAAGTAACATAATTGATAGATGCTATTATTTACTGCCATTCGATACATACCGAAATTCAGTTATGCGTGCATGTTAACTGCCTTCAGGTAATATGACCGTTTTGTCAACATACTCGTATTCAATTATTTGCATAATATGTTATCAATACAGCAGAATATAATAAGTAATTATAATAACGTTCCAAATTTAATATTTGTAAAGTAAAAAAAAGATATTCAAAGGATGGTAGTGGGTTATAACAACGTTAAATAGCTAGCTTAGTTTAGCTTAGCTTTCTTCATTTTAATTGGTATTCTCAAATTTTGTAATCTCTATAGACATGTTGTCTTTTTTGTTTGTGTTTTTACTGTTGGTTTTGTTTAACGTAATTTTAATGAGACTAAATGTTTTTTATTTCCAGTCTGCATCGTAATCAAAATTTTAGCATTACTGACTGAAAATTTTGATTGGACTGTAATCGTGTCGTATTTTGCTGGCTTTGTAGGATTTTGGATTCCTAGGCTGGTCTGGATGGTATTCGGCCGGCCTGTCTAAGATCAAGTCATATTATTCAGGTCAGTATTGTTATGAATTTAATTACCTATAATAATTAACATGACTAGTAATAGTGGAGGTGGTTAAGTGGCAGGTTTAGATTTCTAAAATCAAATATAAAATATTATTTATTTAATGTTCAAAGTAGTTTCTTTACCAAATTTGAAAACATTTTATCATATTATAGTATAATATATTATAGTATAAATTGGTCCCTCAAAATCTAACTCAACGTCCGGCATGACTATCTTTGCCACGTGAGGGACGGACATTGGTAACTTTTAAGTTCACTAACCAATGGCCAACAGAGCTCTAGTAACCCAAGATATGGAAGGTCATTTAAGAAATACACGTATAGAGTCGCTTCCCGGGGGCGATCGCCGGGGCACGTCTGTAGCTGGTGTCAGACGTGACAGAATGCTAGCCAGTGACTCCCGGCTTGCCGGTTGGACGGGAGTCGGGGATAGGGGGGGGGGGTTAGGGAAAGACCCTCACGGACTACAACCGATGAACAAAGCGATACGGGTGATACTTTGCAGAGCAGGGAGTTGTCTCCTACAAGCTCGGCCGGTACATCTGAAACGACCACTGATTCACAATATGAAGATGCAAGAAAGAAGTGGTCACCAGTAGAGTTATAGGAACTTATGTTTTGTTATTTTAAAGCCAGAGCCGGAGGACCCGGTTATCTAAAACGATTACAGACACTTTTCAAGGAGAGAAATCTGGACAACCCTAAATCAATTAAATTCACTGGTAATGGATTATCAAATCAGGCACGTAGAATCCTTAAACAACATGTACTTCCTAAAGACACACTAGATAGAATACAAAAAACCGCAGAAAATATAATACAACATACACCAAATGTTGTACCATTAAACAAGCAAAACTCTGACGATCTATCAGCAATCACTCCAATATCTACTATGTTAACCCAGTCAAATAATGAACCAGAACAAAGTAGACGCTTAGTATCTCAACATACTTTAAATATAAACTCCAATGAAGATAGAAGAAGAAAATGGACACAACAAGAGCAAGAACAGCTAATGTTTTGCTACTTTGTAGCGAAACGTGAAGGAATAGCATATATTAGTAAATTAGAAAGAATTTTTAAAAGCAGAAACCCAGATAATCCTAAAATTCGTAGATTCAATGGAAATACACTATCTAATCAAGCACGCAGAATTTTGAAACAAAATCTCATTTCTCAAGAATTACTGAACCGAATCAAACAACGAGCTGATACCGAGATGCAACATTCTCATCGTACTAATCCCAATAATCAATCGAACACAGTACCAGCGTCAGTTTTAGATAATATAATGGAAACCCTTGAAGAAGACATGGTAAACGTTGAAAATAGAAATGAAAACGAATCTCCAGCAAGCCAATTTCTTGAAACATCTCAAATTGAAAATGAAAATCCTATCGAACTTCAATTCCTCCAAATTTTAGCAGAAGTAAAAGAAATACCTATCGAAGAGCGCACTTACTTGCCAAAAGCTAAAATCAATAAACAATTCTTACACAACCTTGCAATAATTAACAACTATTTACCTAATTTATTGGAAAGTAATTGCACTCTCCGAGACACAAATGATTTAATTTATGCAGCAGCTAAAACACTAATAGTTAATAATAAGCAATCTCCTTACTTACCAAGAGAAGTAATAAAACCCTATACAGACCCGCCGTGGAAGAAGAGGATAAAAATTAAAATTGAACGCCTGAGGAAAGAATTGGGACAAATGGTAGAGATCTCGAGAGGAGTTGACTCACGAAAAATGATAAAAATATAATATACAGAATGAAACAGAACATAAATGTACACAAGAAACATTAAAACAAAAAATAAAAGCACTAGCAGGCAGGATAAAAAGATATGAAGATATAAGCAATAAGAAACAACAGAATAAAATGTTCATTGAAAACGAGCATAGATTATACAAAAGCTTAGATAGTAAAAAAGAACATGTAGATATAAAAACACCAAATAAACGCTGTACCGAGGAATTTTGGAGTAACATTTTATCGGAACCGGTCGCATATAACCATGACGCAAAATGGATATCTGAAATAGAACAAGTCAATAGTAACTTAAACACGAGCACTTTTGAAGAAATAACCGTAGAACATATTAAAAAATCTGTTAGTAAATTGCTTAATTGGAAAGCACCAGGGCAAGATAAAATTCAAAATAATTACCTAAAATATCTCACTAATATACATAACCAACTAGCACTGTTATTTACCAAGTTTTTGAAAAACGAAGAACCTCTAGAAGATTGGCTCACAACTGGAAAGGTCATTTTAATACCGAAAAATCGCGACACCGAAGATCCAAAAAATTGGCGCCCTATCGCATGTCTACCTAGCATGTATAAGCTTCTCACATCGATACTATCCGATCAACTGTACACTCATTGTCAAGTAAACAATATTATGGCCCCAGAACAAAGGGGATGTCGACGCGGAGCCCGCGGATGCAAAGACCATTTGATGGTAAATAAAGCTATCCTAGAAAATGCACATAAGGAACAAAAAAATTTAAGCATGAGCTGGATCGACTATAGCAAAGCATTCGATAGCATATCCCACGAGTGGCTGTTGCGTATACTTGACATTTATAAATGCCCACATCTAATAAAGTCGTTTCTTGAAAGGGCAATGCTTAAATGGAAGGTTATAATGACGGTTAAGGGCTCTACAGAGTCTTATACTACTGAACCGATTTACATACGACGGGGCATCTTTCAGGGAGATTCCTTGTCGCCATTGTTGTTCTGCTTAGCTCTTAACCCTATTTCTACATTACTAGGTAAATATGAAACGAAAGGATATAAACTACATGATAAAGTGTGGATTAATCACTTAATATACATGGACGATATTAAAGTTTATGCAAACAATAGAAATAGTTTAAAAATTTTACTTAACAGTGTTGAAATATTTACGACAGATATAGGCATGACTTTTGGTTTAGATAAATGTAACACACTTCACTTAACAGCTGGACACAGAAACTACACTGATGGTAACGAGCATGTACTACTGAACGGAGATACTTTTATGCAGTTAAAATTAGACCAAAATTATAAATATTTAGGTATTAATGAATCCGGAAAAATTATTCATAGTGACATTAGAGATCAATTAACTAAAGAGTATTTCAGGAGAATAAAAAAACTAACAAACTCTTTCTTAAATGGGCGCAACCTAATAAAGGGGATAAATACATACGCCATTCCAGTTTTGTTGTATTCTTTTGGTGTAATCAACTACAATAAAAGCCATCTCAAAGGGATCGATATCAGAACACGAAAACTGTTAGCAATTAAAAAGGCCCACCAACAAAAAGCAGACGTTGACAGATTGTACTTACCACTGATTAAAGGGGGTAGAGGATTAATTAATGTAGAATACTTGTATAAAGCCCATATTCTAAAGCTTAAACAATATTTGGAACAAAAAAATGACTACCTAATTGAAGCAATAGTACAGCAAGACCAAAGAAGAGAAAAATACTCTATATTTACAGAAGCGGTAGAGATAGAGAAAGATTTAAAGTTACCAAACGGCAAATACACAACCACAGAAATAAAAAAGAACATAATTAAAAAGCAAAACGAATCCTGGAGAAACAAGAACCTACATGGCCAATTTCCCAAAAAGGTCCTTGACCTAGCCAATGTGGACATAGAACTATCGTTTAAGTGGCTGAAGAAACGACCTATTTCAGCTTCATTAGAATCATCTTTATTTGCAATATAAGACCAAGCGGTACTAACACGTCAGCACGAACGCGACATATTGAAACGAAGCGTCGACGGAAAATGCCGCTTGTGCTTATCTAAAGATGAAACTGTTCAACACCTTCTCGCAGGATGCGAAAAACTAGCTGGAACATATTATGTTAAAAGACATAACAATTTGGTACAGTATATATTTTGGTGCTTAGCAAGAAAAAGCAAAATAGAAGTTAATAGATTATGGTAGAAAGAAGAACTTAAACAAGCCACTGTAAAGGAAAATAATATAGCCAAATTAATGTGGGAAATTCCCATACAAACCGATGTCACAATCACTCACAATAGACCTGATCTTATATACATAGATAAAATCAACAATAAAACTTACCTTATTGATGTTTCGGTACCATCCGACTATAATATTGGAGCAAAGGAAATAGAAAAAATCAGCAAATACCATCCGCTGAAAGTCGAACGCTCTAGACTGTGGAAAAGCACAGTCACAACGATTCCGATAGTAGTGGGCGCCACAGGAGTAGTGACAAAGAATCTAAAACGGTACTGCGACAAACTAGAGACACACGTCAATATCAATATCCTTCAAACACAAGCATCACTTCACTCAACCACAATAATCAGCAAAGTTCTTGGAGACACAATATTTGTAACAAGCACGCAGACTAGTAACAGTGAGAGTAAAAGTCTTACATCTAACAGCATTCAAGAACCTCACTGAAGCTGCTAATAGAATTTGTATAATTTACTCTAATACACTCATCTACAGACAATAATCATATCATACGTCCAAACTCTATTTATTATTCATAATTTTTTACTCAGGCAGACCTATTTAATTATACATTATTGAAAATATGGAACAAAAAAATTAAAAAAAACAAAAAAAAAATAAAAAAAAAAAAATATATGTACATTTAAAAATAATAATAATATAAATAGTTAGGTAAGTTTCATGTTAATGTATATATATTACTTTTATGTCATTATTATATTAGTAAGTAGATAATAGAAAAAAAAGAATACTTTATTTTTTAAACATTAAAAAAACTAGATGGGGATATAAATGCTCTTTTTCCCGGTGACCGGGACGGAGTATTTATTAAAGCCGACTCAAAAAAGTCGAGAAATTACAAACTTGGTGTACTAATATAGTATAAATTGTATTTATAACGCATTTTGTACTCGGTAATAAAGGAAAATGCGTATACGGCATATGGTATATCGGATAAAAGTATGTCAAATATGTATCAACAATTTTTTTTCTATGTTATAGGCAGGCGGACGGACTTGTCAGAGCGTCACGGTAGCATGCGCATGCGACCCCGTGGCGCTCCTCGTTAATACGGAAAGGGTACCGCTGGTTTTTAGTGGGTATTCCGATGTTCGGCGCGCACTGAGCGCTTTGGACACCGGTGAACCCCACTGATCCCTTGGGGGAAGCGCGTAATGCGTTTTTCCAGCGTGAAAAGGTAGGCGGACGGACAAATAGGCGATCTAATGGTAAGTGGTCACCACCACCCATAGATATTGGAAATGTAGGAAATATTAACAATACCTTGCATCCCTATTGCACGACCAACTTTGAGAACTAAGATGTTACCCTTTAAACCGGAACGAAATAATACTAAGTATTGCTGTTTAGCGGTAGAATATCTGATGTGTGAATGGTACCTACCCAGACGGGCTGACACTAAGTATAATTTTTATTAACTTGTTTCAGAATCTTCTAAAGAATAGAGGAATCCTTATCCGAGCAGTCAGACAATTACAAACTGTTCCTTTACTACTATATGAATGTGGATGTAAGGTAAACAGAAGACATAAACGATACTTCGTTGGAACTGTAACTAAATATATTGTGTGAAAGATGTCACATATAAAAAAGGAGTGACTGGAAGAGAAAAACAATGCATCGACCTACATTGAAGAGGACGTCGAAAATGACAATATATATAAGTTTATGCCCTAAGTTACTACATGTAATGGTACTAACATAGTATAAGGTTATATAGCTTAATACTTAATACGCGCGAATTCACTTTCGCTTATGTTACTGCTCCACCCCCGTAGGTTGGAGTTAGGTTGACGTTATATAATCTATAACTCTTTTTAATAGTAGGTCCTTACATATGAAATTGGCGTTTTGTACGGGAGGAATATAAAGTCATTTTTGTTTTGTAAAATATGTTTAATTAATCAAAGTATGCTCCTTTTTTATCTATGCACTTTTGCCATCTCATAGGTGGTTCATTGATCCCTTTACTAAAAAAACCATGGGGGCGAGAATCAAAAAACTCTTTGAAGGTGGTTTGGACTGCCGCATCGGAGTTGAATTTTTTTCCTTGTAAGAAGTTGTAGTATTCCAATTGTAGCTCATCTAACTTAGTGGTTGTTTGTTGTGTGGTCTTGAGTTGTCGTAAAGCAGCAGTGGCCTAGAGCGATTGACCAATCCCGGTTGTTTAGCAGCTAGTTCTTCCTTCATGGTTTGCAGTTGCTGATAATAGATATCTGCCGTAATCGTTTGGCCAGATTTTAGAAAGCTGTAGTGAACGACACCGGTGCTAGTCAACCAAACACTCACAAATAACTTTTTCTGAGTCAATTTTCGTTTTGGATTTGGCTCGGTCTCCAGGGTTCAGCCATTGCGACGAGCGCTTTCGATTATCGAATAAATAAAATAAAAGTGGATACTGTAGTATACTGTATATACTGTAGTATCCACTTTTCATCACAAGTAATGATTTGATTTAAAATTCCTTCAATATTGTGTCGGTTGAGCAAAATAACACAGCAGTCGACGCCTGTTTGCAAGTTCGATTCACTCAATTCATGAGGTACCCATCGTTCAAGTATTTTTACTTTCCCGATTTGCTTCAAGTGGATTAATAAAGTTTTATCACTTACCCCAGAGCCTGGAGCTATCTCTGAAGTGTTTTGTGATGGATCCGCTTCCACCTTTAATTCTTCATTTTCCACTTTGGTCTCGGGCCGTCCACGGGGTTGGTTCTGAAGGTTGAAATTTCCAAAACGAAAACGTTGAAACCAAAAACGTACCGTGCTTTCTTTTGTGACACCAACGCCGTACACATCATTAATCCTTCGAGCTATTTCTGCAGCACTGGTGCCACGATAGAACTCGTACTCGTAAATATACCGATATTTCATGTTTTCCATTGTGTGGTAATAAGCGACGCCAAAGAAAAAAATAATGAGGAAAAACAAATGAATGACCGTTTTCAAAACTCAAATGTACCAGCTAAATGAATTTATTAATTTGAATTGGGCATTCTTAACCAAAGAGGATATATTTCAGATCAAACTGGTCACAGTGCTAATTTAATATAAGCATGAAATTCAAAAGTATTTTTTTAAATCTCACCAATACTGTTAATCACTGATATAAGCGTTCTAATAAACAATATCTTCAGATTTATCAAATATTCTCTGTTGTTAACTCTTTGTTAAATAATTGTTATATAAGAAATATTCGTTACATTTCTGATATCGTAATTGCATCGCCAAACTCCGAACCGAACGTTACATCGCAGTTGCAAATATGCTTTGATTGTATTAATTAATTAGTGGTCGTGTAATATTCGTATTGTTTACATAGTGACTGCATGTTAATTGTTTGTTAATTGTAGATTAAACTAATGTATAGGGTTTTATTTGGTATTTATAATATATAGGTACGGTTTTCATTATATTCTGTAACTTTTACTGGCATTAAATTTAGTGCAATTACAGCATTACTTAATATATACATTACATTTTTGAGTTCCGATTTGAAGGCACAAGGGCCATCTTAGTTTATATGTTCGAGGGAATTAACGGTATTTCAATACGTCAAGAGATGGTGGTGACCTACCTCAAAAATAATAAATTGAAGAAATTATATTATTCACTGAAACAAAGTCATGTTTTAAAACATTACTTCGCTTCCTAAGTCGAACAAAATGTACCAAGTTTTCAGACAAAATTCTACGTTCCTAAGTAGTTAATGTGACTCTATTCTTCGGGGACCGCGAACTGAGGTTCGAATAAACCCAATGACCAAGTTTCACGATGTTTCTGCGAAGTTACTGTCACGGTGATAAGTAGGTACTCAACGCTTTTAAGCAAAAGCCCATTTAAAAGTGACGATCCCGTAAACGACTTACCATTTCAGTTGAATGGAACTTCCATGAACCCGAGCTTACCCCTATCATTTTCACTAATTTTTGAAATAGTTATTACTATATTTTATAAGTACATACATTTTATGGGCAAATCACACCATTTCAGTGTTTAAAAAAATGCAATAAGAGACTAAGACAAGATACGTGTACATTATATGCTTTCTATTGAAATTGTCGTACTTTAATAATATTGTTAATGTAAAATAAAATATCAATGCTAACGGTTGGGCGGATACTAATAAAAATTTTCATATAAATCGCTTTTTCTACGAGAATAATATATTTTTTTAAATGTTAATAATTATTAATTGTCACTAAAAAAATTTTCACACCGTGCGAAGTTGATAGGCAACAGCTATTATCTGATATATATACGTTAAATATTATGTCTTATGCAAAAACAGATATACAAAAAATTGTTAATTCAGGGTTAGAACGTGTGGTTCGAGGATATCGAGGCCGAGGTCTGACTTGCCCTCGTCGGATTGCCAGTGACGTCAGCGGGACCGGGCACGGATGAAAAACGCATGCGTTCGATACAACCCCCGCCTACCGTAGCCGTACCCGCCACTACTCGGGTGGCGCGCGGCACTACTACACGCTCGCCCGCCCGCAGCTTCGTACCCGCGCCGACTAAATAAACTTTCAGTTAACAGTGCGTGCCGTTTAAATGGACATGGACTGAAAAATAGTTTCTGTGACTTTCTACTCGTTTGAAGTCGGTGTCAGATTCAAAGGATACAAAAGTTAAGGTGAGATTTTTCTTGGAATGAGAAATTAAAATGTTTATTATAACAAATCGAATTTTTATAGCTTATTTATATTACTATCAAACTGTAATGCCAAATAATTAAAAATAAAATTTTACTGCTTTTTTTAAATTATTTACTCGATAAATATAAGTTTTTTTTGTCTATGCCGGTATTTTTTTTGTTTCTATATATATGTATTCTTAAAATAAGATTAAGATGTAATGATATTAGGGGTTAATTGATTAATTATTATTAGAGTTAATATTAAAGCATCGTATGCGATGGTTGCGTAACTGCGCCGATATCAAATTCCCGACCCGCTGATCTAACACATCGCCGAGCCGAAGCAGTTTATGCATAATTTTCTGAACTACCGACATGCACGATACTTGAGATGTACGACATGATTTATCGTACGATAGCGATAGTTCTGAGACAAACTGAAAATGTTTCGGAGGTGTTATTGTTAAGCGGAATTCTAGTTTAGATTTTTATTTTTCGTTTGGGATATTACTTTCGGTTTTAGTTATAAAAAATAACTTTTAGAAATAAGTTATAATAAAATATTTATCTTTGATTTGATAAGTATTTTCTATTAGTTTATATATATTTTTTATTTTATTTTAATAGGTTCTCCAACAAGGAGGACAAGCTTTAAATACATTATGCGAGTTTTAAGTATATGTGCTTCCTCAGTCACAGGAAAGGTAAAATTAAAATTAAGGAATTTACAAATAAGTGATACGACTTAAAGAACTAAAACAAAAAAACAATACTTCTTATGTTAAATGACTAAAATTTAGGAATAACATTTAAAAAGTTAAAATAAATGTAATACAAAAAAAACTACAAATACTAAAAAAAATATATATATAATTATAATATATTAAGCGCGCCTAAGGCTAACAAAATTTCAGATTTTACACGTACGTCTCATACACGCCCTTCTCGATGCACGTGTCTTCACGTTTCAATGCTTTTTCTATCTAGAGCGACCGATTGAGTTTTTTGCGCGTTGTACGTATTTGGTAAAATATTCTGTTGAATAGCAATAGTTTTCTCAAATATACCGTGATAATTAATTTTCGTTATCATCTCGTCTCAACAGCGCCGCAACGACTGATTTGAGAAACCAATATACTTACGTTACAAATACGGGTGACATGAGACAGGAGGTGGCTGAAGTGGTTTTTTGTGGAAAGTAAATGTAGAAAACGACAAAAGCTTTTTATTATTATAAAATAAAAGGGTTTTACCAAAAATCCTGTCACTAGCGTTATTTTTTGTCCTTGATTATTTCTTAATTTAATTAAATATTCCATTTTTGTTTGTTTTGTTATGTAAATCAGAAGAATATAAAGATTACATTTTTTTTATCGCAAATGGTATTTGTTTCGTTCAGGCAAAATCTTTGTGAAATAATGTAGTTTACTTTCGATATACTATGTTTAATTTTGATATAATAAAATGATGAAAATAAAATATTAGCAATTATGCTTTTTAATTAAATAAGTTGCGTATCAATATACTTAACTTTTTATTAAATTTTATTATGTCCTTAAAGTTACCGTTAAAGTAATCATCGCTTCCCGAAATATGCAATTTTTTAACCTTATCTAAGAGAATATATAAAGTTATTTTATAATCAATTAAATTATTTTTAATTTATAATTAAATCACGTAAGTGACTGAGTCTTAGCTATGAATTTTATATCTGGATTTTACGCTTAATATTTACAGATATCAATTGAAATATTGACGCATTTTTAAAATATACGTAGGAACCATAACCATCGTTTCGTTCTAAATCGAGAATTTTTCGTTTGCATAGACCAATTTTTCGTATCGCTTGTTTATTAAAAATATTTTTTTTCCTCTGTGGAAACACATAGCTCCACTTAAAGCCTTTATGAACAAAGCCAAAGCGCAATTTGTTGCGATGCTTCTGAAACCTGGAACAGAAGGAAGTAAATATGTTTAAATATTCACTTTTTTTTAGAATAGCGTGGAAATCTCTACTAAAGTTATTTCGTGAGATAACGATAAAATTATTCATATATACTTACTATATATTAAAACATAATATTATACTGTTACTATTTAATTTTGAAAGTTATATTAAAATTAGGAGCGAAACTGTGTAAACTACCTACATGGCACAGAGCATATTAAAGTAGTTTTGTTCCATCAATACCACCTCGATGTCCGTGAATCCACAACAGCGATACTTTAAGGCATTTCCTGCCGCACGCAACCTTTCTGTAGAACTAGCTTTCCCCGGCGACTTATACGAACCGATATGAAATAGAAAAGAGCATACTCATTCCTTAAAGGCTGGCAAGGCACCTGCAAGCCTTCAAGTGTTGCAGCTGTCCATGGGTGGTAGAAGTCACTTTTCCATCAGATGAGCCCCCTGCCTATTTATTTCCCTCTTAACAACAATACTAAGAGTACAAATTTCCAATTCGATATATTTAAATTAATTATTACTGAAGTGTGCGACTGTGTAGTAAATATTTTTTTATAAATGTAGTAGTATGAATAATAAACTTCAATCTCACTAATTCTCGGATGTTCTTTGATGTGATCTTCGTTATCTTCCCCTCGCCGGTCAATTACTGAGAGAATTACTTAAATCCATGGCCCCTTCTCCTGAGACTAAAATTTAGCAATCAGTAAAGTCAGTGTTTACTTTTATTTAATCTGTGGAAATGTCGTATTGCGTAATGATTGAAAGAAGTTAATGCTGTGTTTCTTCTATAGCAGATGTTCTACTTATTACATAAATTAAATTCATTACTAAAAAACCGACAAAATATTATGATTGTCTAAAAATATTTGATAACATCTCTCAGTCTCAGTCAGTCTCTCCTGTTTTCAGCTAAATTATGGTTGTGTTATGAGGGATTGACATAATATTATGAGTAGTAGAAAACACCATAGATATTTTATCTGCTATCAGCAATGTTCACAAAAAAATAGAGAAGTATTACTTTTATAGATTTTATTTTAAAGCAGTATTTATAATAATTATAACATTGTTTACGCCAAATACTATTTTATAATTGCATAAAATCTAAATACAACTAAATAAAATTAAATATTTTTGATTTTTTTAAGAACCATTTTTTATGATAGATGCGGTATCTATCAAGCTGGAAAAAGAGGTTGTTAACTAAGGCCAAGAAATATTAAATTTCTCTGTAACCTATCTCTTCAGTTTGTGCACGAAATATAATTACACAACTATTTATGTCAAGTAACCAACGAGGTTTTAGTAGAAGTGGATTATCCGTGCAATCAAAGTTATCGAATTTTATGTCAGATTCCATCAACGAGTTGGGTAAGAGTTTTTAGGTTTACTTATCTATATGTAGTTAAGCAGTGCATTGGTCATCATCGACTATTTATTAATATATTAGCTCATTGCGGCATTGATGCGTCGTTTACTAATTGGTTTTAGTCCTACATAACGCTAACTGATGACGGTAATAGTTTCGAATTAATATATATGTATATATATATATATATATATATTTTGATTATTCTATTGTAACGTAAGGATCACACTTAAGGCCGTTATAGTTTTTAGTCTATATAAATAATATTGACTGCCTCGTTGGTCTAGTGACTAGATATAAGGCCGCTGACCCGGAGGTTCCGGGGTTAATTCCTAGGTCGGGCCATAAAAAATTTATTGGGTTTTTCTGTTAGAATTACTTAATTACAGTCTCGGAAAGCACGTAAAGTCGTTGGTCCTGCGTCTGAACTCTTTCCGGTCGTGTCGGATTGGATCCGTCCCATCGGATAATAAGTGTAAGGGAATAGAGAGTACACCTGTGGTTGTGCACACACTTGTGCACTGTAATATGTCCTGCCCTGTCCTGGCTAATCTCTCTTGAGATTGGTCGCCGTGGCTGAAATCGGTTTGGAGGACCTTAATATTGTTAACCAGGTGGAAAACTACTAATGCTCTTTATTAGTAGACGACATGAAAATATATAAATATGTCGAAAATGACATATGAATGACTCGATTTTAAATGTTTAAATGTTTTTATATAAAATACACAGGATTTCAACGCAGCATTTCAATAGGTAATGGAAATTTGACTCAGTAGAAAATTATATTCTTATTATAACGCCTCTGTACTCAGCAGTCAGTGATATGGATTCCATTCGCAGCATTTAAAAAGTATACACGACATATTGCTTTTCATGGTAGTGGTATTTCTCATATTAACGATTTGTTTCATATAACATACTTTGGGAATAAGCGCAAAATTCTTGATATGCAGATTTATAAAATAAAATCAAGTGCACTGTATCTAAACATTCCATTTATACCACATATATTGTTGCCAATTCCATAAATATTTGAGAGACTATATATAAAAAGGTTCATATTTCCGCTGCACAAAAATATCTCGTGAAACAGAAGGGTAATAGATACCCCTGTATAACACATACAAATACTATGCCTGTATAACAAATACTATGAAATATCTGAAAGAACACCTGGCATTGATATTTAACAAAACTTATCTGCTATGCTTAAGAATGTAATTATTCTAATTTATATACCATTTTTAGATTGGGTAAATATATAAATATATTATATCATTGTTTAAATAATAACAGAAAGGACAAACATAAACTTGTAAGCACTGTTATCGAATGATTTTTTACAGGGTTCTAAGCTCTTTTCTAAATCTTAGGCAAGTTATGTTACGTTATGCATTATAATTAATAACTTATTGTTATTTTATCCTACTTAGGTAATCGTTACAAAAGTGGCTGGATTTCATTTTAATTTTAAGCATTGATTAGACAATCATTCTACATCGTGTTAAAAAGGTACAACGTTCGCTTTGGTTTTTTGGAAGTGTCTTTCGGAACAACACGAAATTCAGACTATACAGACTATACGATATTTTATTATATCAATGTTTAATTGCCTTTTATATATTATACTTTCATTTATTGTTTTTGACAATTTCAAGTTTATGTAAATTCGAAGAAATAAAATTAATTCGAATTCTACATATTATTAAATTAAATGATAAAATGTTAACAAGACATTTATTATAAATCATTCTAGTCTGACAGCGTTGTATTTCACAACTCGAAGTGATAAAAAACGAGTTCAGTTTGCTCTCGCCACGAGAAGGATCACCGCATTTATCAAAACAGAAAAGGACGTGAAAAGCTCAAAGCTTGTGGAACAATCTTGTTTCGTCCCCAAGTTGGCCCTTTCGTCTGCAAAATAATAACAATAAAATGGTGGGAACCTATACAAGCACGGAATGGAAATTATAAAACTGGTTTACCGAGTAATGATAAAAGTGTATCAAGATTTTAAATTTATAAATGAATAATGAAAAAGCGTATTATGACCTCTGTGACCTATTTATAACTGGGTTAAAATAAGAGTTTATAGATAGATAGATATAGTTGTTCGTTTTTGTATTTATAGTAGCATGCTGTTTAATATATTCATTATGAATACACATTCTGTCACTCATTAGCCTTATCTTATAAAGGACTAATCCTTTAGAAGATAAGGTATCTTTTTAAAGTATCGGGCCTCAAATTAGATAAAACTTTGTCATTTCAAACCTTCAGGTTAGCACGCATCATTATTTCTTTACGTTTGTAAGTTTATTTTAAAAAATATTGTCATATGATTACTTACCTATCGCATTTACTTATTCGACGCAGTGCGTTTCTAGCACTGCATGAAGTGGAATTTGGCAGACTTTTATGGCCGGCCGCCTTCCTGACGCCCACCTTTTTTGGGATTGCTTTGTTTTTGGTGGGTTAGTTCTCCTTTAACCTTTTAATTAAGATTAAATTCTTCTTAGAACATTAAAATCTCAATGGTATTTATAAATGCTAAGCAAGAAACTACTTAGTTGAATCTTGCAATACCCGCAAGGCAAGATGGATTTGTGAGAAGATTAATTAAAATTGTGAAATAATAAATTGAAATATAATTTGTGATATTCACAATAAAATATATCATCATTATTTTTCTGATTAAAATTTTTAGAATATCCTGTATTTTATAAATAGAGGAGCTTAATTTAAATTATGAAAGAAAAAAATATATCATAGAAAAAAGTGGTGTTGATGCCAAAAAGGGAATATATTGACCACATCTACCTTTTGGGCTTAGCCAATTGCTATATCAGGCATCTTGAGTTCTAGCCCCACGCCTGGTTCTAGAAAAATCTCAGCCGATATTGCATGTACATAAATATTTCCGATTCTGAGCGATTTTCTTCTGCGTCTTTTACCTCTGAAGAGCTAATCTAGCTCCAGAATCATTACTCTTCTCGTAATCCCTAAGATTTACCCAAATAACAAAAAACGAAGCATTACTCGTGTTAGTAAGTGTGTTTTACGTAGTACAGGACACTAGGATCTTTGTACTCATCGTTGGCATTGAGACCAAATTAGTTTTGTACTATGTTAAGAAATATCGGATGACATGTTTAAAAAATATTTAATTATGATCGTTTGATTTCTAAGCAACGACAAAACGCATTACGAATATTTCACCTTTAGTACATAAATAAAATAAAAAAAATACTTACTGCGTGTTTTCGATCTTGACGTGTTTGGTCACTATAAAAATAAAACAATATGAACCGCAATCTTAACAGCCAATCATAGCCAGGATGCTGTAGTATTTATGGTATTTCAGATAGATATCTATTCTATTAAATAATATATATATATATATATATGTATATACAGCGAAAGTTCTGACAAGACTTAGATGGCGATGTAAGATTTTTTTTACCATGTGTTATATATACTACGCCAGGCACCAGGAGGCTAATTATATTAGGCTTAAAAACATAACTCGTCAAGTCATTTAAATTATATTTGCACAAGTACGCTAGTAAATTATTCCCAGGAGTTTATAATTTGGCCAGTTTCTAGCGCTCACTGAATTAAAGGGATCATTAGAACCCCACTAAGGGTCATTATATTTTTAACCTATTTTCGTACTTATCAATCCCTTGATGTTCGAGACGCACTTGTGAAAATTATTCGTACATTTAAAGTGTAAAACTATTTTTTTTTTTTCCTCAAGGCTATAAGGGCTTTTTAGTTTTAGTTTTTTTTTTGTTCTTATAATTTCATTTATTTATTTTCATGTGCGCGCATTTGTTTATGTTTACCCAATAGTCAGGGGCCATCTGAAAATCAGTGCTGTGCATTAGCACAGCTTATACTGAGATGAACCCCTTGCTACCTACACTGTATTCTTTAAATTTAATTTTTTTCTTCTGTATAATCTATGTAATGTATGTGTGTAGCAAAATAAATGGTTTAAATGGTTTAAATCGTATTCATTAAAAAAAATTAAAAAGGATTGCAATAATTGCCCAAAGGTCGGGATCGTACCTGCGGCTTTTACGTCGCTGGCGACCCCTAAACCATTGCGCTATTGACGCTTATTTATTTTAGTAGCCTTGATTTTAATCTTAATGAGCACGCCACATAGCTGCACGTTGCGTGCTTAGACTGAAATTAGTATAAATTCGCGCAATTGGGACAGATATGCAAATTATTCAGTCAGGAAAGGACATAAATTAGCTAAATGAGATTTGTAATCCCTTTATATAATTGTTGAATTTATGCGCATTTTGTAGAAGTTTATTTTTTTTCCAGTTTACTTAAAATTTTAGCCTTTAATTATTTTTGAATACTAATAAAAAAGAATGAACTGGCGAACCACTGATATTTATTTTAAACGATTGGAATCAGCTTGAATGTGTACAAATATTCAAATAAATAACGGCGTAAAGTGGACATACGGCCGCGCTCATGCATTAGATATAAATTATGAACGATTACTATGACGGCTATTTATTAAAACATTGAGCTGTGAAATCGTTGAGTTTAACATAACATAAAACAGATACGTAAATTTCAAGAACCTTACTAGGTTTAATAACAAAATTTTAAACTATTTTTCTATTAAAGAGTTTTTTAATAGCATATACAGAACATAACTTAAAGTGTATTGTTGAAGATATCTCGTTAATTTAATTGATATGTAGGTTCTGTAGTGCGAGTCCATTACTGAACGTTGGCTGTTAGCTACGAGAATTCATCTCTTGCTAAAGCTAAATGAAAAAGGCTTTCGACGTTAGAAATGCCGATCCATTCTCTTATGTTTCGTAGCCATGACTTCCTTCTCCTTCTAACGCATCAATCTCCTTCTATCTTGCTCATCATTATAAACTTAAAAAGTAGTATTTCTCAGAAGTAACATGCCATTCTTTTTATATATTCAGTCATCGATCGATCGATCGATGACTGAATATATAATTAATTAAAAAACTATTATTAAAAGCATACAAAATGAAATTAAATAAACGAATATCGTAATAGATCGTTCAAACAATATTTTTACTTAGGATATTCTCATAAAAAAAGAATGGCATGTTACTTCTGAGAAATACTACTTTTTAAGTTTATAATGATGAGCAAGATAGAAGGAGATTGATGCGTTAGAAGGAGAAGGAAGTCATGGCTACGAAACATAAGAGAATGGATCGGCATTTCTAACGTCGAAAGCCTTTTTCATTTAGCTTTAGCAAGAGATGAATTCTCGTAGCTAACAGCCAACGTTCAGTAATGGACTCGCACTACAGAACCTACATATCAATTAAATTAACGAGATATCTTCAACAATACACTTTAAGTTATGTTCTGTATATGCTATTAAAAAACTCTTTAATAGAAAAATAGTTTAAAATTTTGTTATTAAACCTAGTAAGGTTCTTGAAATTTACGTATCTGTTTTATGTTATGTTAAACTCAACGATTTCACAGCTCAATGTTTTAATAAATAGCCGTCATAGTAATCGTTCATAATTTATATCTAATGCATGAGCGCGGCCGTATGTCCACTTTACGCCGTTATTTATTTGAATATTTGTACACATTCAAGCTGATTCCAATCGTTTAAAATAAATATCAGTGGTTCGCCAGTTCATTCTTTTTTATTAGTATTCAAAAATAATTAAAGGCTAAAATTTTAAGTAAACTGGAAAAAAAATAAACTTCTACAAAATGCGCATAAATTCAACAATTATATAAAGGGATTACAAATCTCATTTAGCTAATTTATGTCCTTTCCTGACTGAATAATTTGCATATCTGTCCCAATTGCGCGAATTTATACTAATTTCAGTCTAAGCACGCAACGTGCAGCTATGTGGCGTGCTCATTAAGATTAAAATCAAGGCTACTAAAATAAATAAGCGTCAATAGCGCAATGGTTTAGGGGTCGCCAGCGACGTAAAAGCCGCAGGTACGATCCCGACCTTTGGGCAATTATTGCAATCCTTTTTAATTTTTTTTAATGAATACGATTTAAACCATTTAAACCATTTATTTTGCTACACACATACATTACATAGATTATACAGAAGAAAAAAATTAAATTTAAAGAATACAGTGTAGGTAGCAAGGGGTTCATCTCAGTATAAGCTGTGCTAATGCACAGCACTGATTTTCAGATGGCCCCTGACTATTGGGTAAACATAAACAAATGCGCGCACATGAAAATAAATAAATGAAATTATAAGAACAAAAAAAAAACTAAAACTAAAAAGCCCTTATAGCCTTGAGGAAAAAAAAAAAATAGTTTTACACTTTAAATGTACGAATAATTTTCACAAGTGCGTCTCGAACATCAAGGGATTGATAAGTACGAAAATAGGTTAAAAATATAATGACCCTTAGTGGGGTTCTAATGATCCCTTTAATTCAGTGAGCGCTAGAAACTGGCCAAATTATAAACTCCTGGGAATAATTTACTAGCGTACTTGTGCAAATATAATTTAAATGACTTGACGAGTTATGTTTTTAAGCCTAATATAATTAGCCTCCTGGTGCCTGGCGTAGTATATATAACACATGGTAAAAAAAATCTTACATCGCCATCTAAGTCTTGTCAGAACTTTCGCTGTATATACATATATATATATATATATATATTATTTAATAGAATAGATATCATTATAAACTTAAAAAGTAGTATTTCTCAGAAGTAACATGCCATTCTTTTTTTATGAGAATATCCTAAGTAAAAATATTGTTTGAACGATCTATTACGATATTCGTTTATTTAATTTCATGTTGTATGCTTTTAATAATAGTTTTTTAATTAATTATATATTCAGTCATCGATCGATCGATCGATCGATCAGAATACACCTGCAGTTTTGCAAAATCTAATAGTCATGGCAAAACATTTTAAAATATTTATGTATTTATTTTGTGATTCCTAGTATAAGAGTAAATCTATTTAAATGAATTATGTAATTAAAGAAGGTCGTATGAAATTATAACTCATCTATAAAGTTCGTTTTAGTATTGTTTTCATTTTTTATTGATCGAAATATTTTTACATTTAAGGATAGGTCAAAAGGCTTTTGTCTAGACTTGCAACTATAACTGAGGTTATTACACAACATTTTCTTTACACGAGACCATAACGACTGTACTTTGTCCAAGTGCAACAAAAGTTAGTTAAACTTTTGTTCGTCAGCTAATTTCGATGGCAATTCAGCTGACCGTAATCCCCACGAAACTGAATGAGAGAAGTAAAACCACAAATTAAGGTCGACCAAATTTCCCTTTAAAACACCTATCAGAAATTGGTCGAGGAAATATTTTGGGAATAAAATTTTGAGGGATTGACGAAATGGTTTTCTGTGTTTTTATTACGGTCTGTAATGGCTTAACGTAGTGGTATTTGTTTTTTTTTTCAATTTGAAACCGATACAGGAAAACTTTGTAAACAATATAATACCATACATTAATACATTTGTAGATTTCTAAATTATCTTTTTATAATAATTTGAAATCTGGTAATAAGTATTTATTTACAACATGGAACTAATGATAATTTTTTTTTTGATTTGATGATGATTGACAAAGAGAAAAGGGAAAAAGTTTTTTATTTTATTTTAATCGGTATATACTAAATGAAGTCATGCTAGTTTATATCGTTTAGAAATGTTGTTATGTAATAAATGATTAAAGTCTTATTTGCTGTATTAAGCTCAATAATTAAAATGAACTTTAATTTTTTATCTTACGCGTTTCCATACTGCCAGCTTTAACCAAAAACTATATCTATACCTGTGATATGAAGCTTTCAAATTATTGTATTTGTTTATTATATTTTTTTGAAAACTCAATTAACTTCATATTCTATTAAAAATTGGCTACTATGAAATATTTTTTTAATAATTTTCAAGTACTTTATTTGCATAAAACCGAAGCAAGCGTTAATTTTAAGAAAATAAGTGGCGTATCTTATTGCCGCATAGTGGTGGTTCATTAAATATTAATTAATGATTTCGTAAAGTAAGATATTAATTACTTATTGAATCCTCAAAGTTAAACCAACATTGTAAACTTAATTAATTCATTTTAAATTAATTTGTAACACTGAGTACGTTAACAGATTATGTATATGTACTTAATAATTAAAGCATAAAAATAAAATGTAACATGGTATCTTAATCTTTTTTTTATTTACATGATTAAGTGATTTTTTAAATAATTGTTTATTATTTATTTGTTCACGTTTTACATCTGATTTTTTATTTTTATTACGTCGTCTTTACAGGTGTCATTAGCTTTTTAATTTAGATTTAATTCTAGTGACAATACAAATAAGGTTTGAAATTACCTTGTTTTTAAAATTTGTTATCCTTCATATCATTGATGTGAAGGATAATTGATTATGATATGTATCTTAATGAACGTTGTAATATAATATAATACATTAACATTATATAGCAAAGACAACGCGATGAAAATTCTACACACAAGTCGATTGGATTAATAACATTTATATTATATAAATAACTGTAGAAAGGACCCGATTTATTTTGTTTAATTTGTTAGGAATATTTCTAGATTTTTTGGGAATGTAATGTAAATGGTTGATTTGTTTTAAAAACCAAACGGATGACTTTTTATTACAATAACGTATAATTACGTAATTATTTCATAAAACAAAAACTTATCCTAACCATAATAGGAAGTTGAAATAAAAACTGTAATTATTTATAAAATTTTATTACTCAAATACTAAGTAATCATGAGCTTAATTTAAATTTATTTTATTTTTTATATTATTTTATATTATTTTAAAAACAATTTAAATTTATTTTAATAAAAAGGTTTAACGTAATAGCGATAGAAATAAAAGCCGATGAGCAAGAAACAGCCATTAAATACAAACAGTAAGTTATATCGGGGTCAAGTAGAGGTTTGGGCGGCTCCATTTACAAGGATAAGTAGAAGCAAAGCCCTAAATATAATTCTCCGATTCGGTACCCTGTCTCGGGACTACATTGGACCCTGTTTTTTTTCTAAAATCGAATTTTAAATTATTTTTTAACCGCGTGACAACTTCTATATTTTCCAAAAAAAAATTTGAAGTTCTATTTCTCAAGGAAGGAAGGATTTGTTGTAATAGGCGATAGTAATAATGAAATACTTTACTGAACGGGGAGTGTTCACTAAAAATATGTCAAAATACACATACAAATATCCAAGCCACACCAAACATCTGTAAGAAATAAATAAATAATTCATCAGTAGGGACCGAATTCGTAACCGCCTGTGTAGTAGTCAATATAAGTGATCATCACCACTGAGCTGACCGTTGAATGATATTGAAATTATTATACAGTTCCGATTGTGATACTGGATATCGTGTGTGAGTGATGTTTATTTGAAATATTTTCGCAAACAATACAAAAATTCAGCACTCTTCATATTTTTTTTTGTTAAAAAAAAACTATTTTTTGTTTTATCTTTCAGTTGCGCTAAATGGACTCAGATTATTTGACAATGTCACGTAGGCTGCGCGAATACACGTTGGATTGATTATTTCGAATCGAAATAATGAGAAAAAATATGTTATTTATTTTAAAGGCAGATTTTATTTTATATAGGTATGCAGTAGTTGTTATATTTAATATGACAAAAGTTTCGTATACAAGGCAAACACAATATGCATAAATATTAGGTATTAGAATGAAATATTACCAAAAACTTGGTGTCAATTCTGGTGTTAAATTCCCCTTAATCATTTGCGGCGGCTCACTTTTAAGTCGTATTTGATTGATGGATTACAGGTGCACTCAAGTATTATACTCCGTCACCGATAAAATGTAATATGGGAAATTTCGAATAATGAGTTTAATAATGTTTTAATATACTTTATAATATATTTCTATTTATTATAAGCTACTTCGTGTGATTTCTGCGGTCGTGTGAGTTACTGCTTTACCGTGGGTCGTTGAGTGACGTTATGTAGTCTATATAATTTCTCAATTAAAAGGATATATATTGCGAAAACATTTTTTAAAATCAAACTGGTAGATTCTGTGATCAACTTAATGGTATAGATTTGTAAATCGATAATGATAATGTAATTAGACACTAAAAGCTCGTCTCACATAGGGTTTCATTGAAAACTTCTTATGATATTTGCATTTGACGGTTGATAAACTATCTTGTTGCATTAATTTAATTGAATTTATCAAACTTATCACATTTAATAAAATTTCATTTCTCCGTCGGGTATAACCGCTCGAATCTTTCGAAAACAAGATAACGCAAAGTAACGCATACTTTGTTGTACATACTTTCCGCGGTGATATGCCCAGGAACAACTTTATTTACTGATGATTTTACTAGATTTATAGGAGAACATGCTGTATATGATTGCTGTATAAAATTATTTTGACTGTTTTTGGCAAGTAAAGTAAGTACTGTAAATAAAATAAAAGTAAATGTTCCATTGATGGGTTATAAGGCTTACCCCTTTTAAGGATAGGTATCGAGCCACCAATACTACGCTACTCGACGGTAGACATGTGTTAAATTTTCAACCGACACAAGTTTTCTCACGAATATTTCCTTTACCACCACCACCACCACCGACCACGTGACGAATTATAAGCACAAACTGAGCACATGAAAATTCAGTGGTGTTTGCCTGGGTTTGTACCTGCAATCATCTTTTGCGATTCGCATCTTTTAACAACTGGGCCAACTCAGTCTGTCGTCATTAGTATTTTTTATGATAATCTTGATAGATTGATAAATAATCCTGTTTTTCATATATATATAAACGAAATAAAGTTCATTGCACCTGGATTATGTACCTATATCTCATTGAGGTTGTATAATGCGGTAAACCTTGTTACAAGTTCAATCTATAGCGGTTTGAACATTATTTTGAATTGAACATGCGGTAATGGTGATGTAAATTTTGATGTACAAATTCTACTTAATTATCAAATGATTTGCTTAAAAAATTGTTATGATTTTTATCAACCAATTTTTGTTACACTAACTCACCTACCAATCGCAGAAATTAATTATAAATTCTGATATTAGTTGGTTTCTGATTTGATTAGGAGCTGTATTCTATATGAAATATATTTTCTTAGCTTAGATGGCCTTTAGTTAGTAATGCGATCTTATGAAAACAAATCTAAAAGTATTCATCAAATATAGCTGCTGCCCGCAGTTTCAAACGCGTGTGAGGGGAGGGGATGTAGATGGTACACTATGTTCTTTTCTGTACTTTTGACATTGACGTAAGTAAGTGTGCAAAATTTCATGATGATTGGTTGGTAGTTAAGACGCATTACAAAACAGAAAGGATAATAAACAAAAATAATATTAATATGGGTTTGATTTTAGTTCCAAAAAATATATACTAGACCTGATTAAAGGTACTATTAGGTATATAGTTGCCTTATTAATAATATTACTTTTTATCTTGTACTTGTGCTGCAAAGCATCAGAATCGAACCTAAGACTAACGATTCTAGGCGGCCTGCGTATTAAGTTATTAGTACTTTAAATTTTTGTGTATTGTTATCTAGTTTTGACTTCAATTTGCACTTAGTTCTACAAGATATTTCTGGAGAAACCACAAATATTCTCACCGGGCTCAAGTGCTCTCCATTACGTCGGACCCACGTAAGATTTTTCTAAGGGTCTTATAAAAGCGGTACGAAATACAAACATAACAATATATAATAATATCATAACGTAACAGATATAATATATCATAACCTTAGAACTAAGATCCCTCTCCAAAGTAATGGACGATGCCTTCCAATTATAATTAATTTTGGCAGTGACCAGAGATCAAAACTACAGACCGTACATAAATATGTGCTTCATATAAAAAGCATTTTTTTTATATAAAATAACTATAAATTAATGTGAAGAGATTGTGTGATTTTGAAGATTCTGTCGTTCAATAATAATAACAAAATATTTTTTAATTTCAAATAGGTAGGTAGATTGGAAAATAGGCCTGAGGTTAAGAAGTCACCGTCGCCCATCGAGATTGACTCTGTAAGAAACCTTAACTATCTATTATCGTCAATGCGTCTTCATCATTGGGAAGTACAATTTTATTTTGTGCCTTAAGTTACACTAGATTTACCCTATAAACTGAAACACTGCAATATGAATATCACGTTTTTAGTATCTATTTAGTATTGAAATTCATTAATTATTTTATTATTATATTAGTATCGGTTCTATAAAATCTTTGTTCATGTAATTCGTTTTGCAAAATGTTTCTGTAAATCCGAATATCTGAAGAAATGATTTAGATAGCTCGCAAAAACGAAGACTACGTATAATAAATTAAGCTTCGCTCGAATTTGCCATACCTACAACGTCCCTTTGTGGAGAATAAAAATGTAAAAATTTGCTGTATGGTATTGAAATGAGATCGCAATAAATTAATGAGTTGCAAATGAGGAATCGTGATAGAACACTCATCTGAATTTATAACAACAATAACATTATACTGTCTGAATTTTAAACAATAATAATGTATTGAATTGTATAAATATTTAACGTCAAATAGAAAATAAGTAAGTGATAAGTAAGCTTTAGATAATTGTGACTCACAACAAATTGGCTATCAAGTTTGATGTTGAGTATAAATAATGGTAATATTTAAGTGTCAATTTTTGAACTAAAAAAAATGCTATAGTGATAAATTACAAAATACATTTGTATAGGTCATCAAATCTAATCTATTTCTTAATTTCACGAGGCGGCAGTGGCCTTCTGCTTTGAACACTTATATTTTAAGCTAAAGATGTATTTTCTTAAGTCAAAAGAATAATTTATAAAATAAAAATTATCCAGGTAATAAGATACGTACGTGTAGTTAACTTTTTAATGAAAGTATAATTGGTAGAATGTTCGTCATTTTATACGTTTATTTGGCAAAAATATTAAAATAATAAGCCGCAGTCAGTATACCGAACATAAAATATAATTTTGGCTTAATATTAGTGTGAAAAATATTATTTATTTAAATCTCATCATGCAAAAATTTAAAATTGGACATAACATTTAACAACACGATAAAATTCATCTCATGTGTAGTTATAAAAAAACATTTATATTAATATACAAACAATATAGCAGAATCTCTTAAAAGCTGTTTCATACGCGTTGCTTTTTAATTTTATATCAAGCGTCGGCTATGTGCAGACACATGTGCACATACGAAAGTGCTATGACAGCTAGACCCTCCTCAAAGACAGCCGATAATGGACGATACTTGATATCACGAACGATATCTTTATGCTGAGCTTTCTATTGTTTGATTATTGTAATCCTTTTTATTAAGTTATTTTGAATCATGTCGAATACTGTTATTATACTCACTCGTACTTATGAAAACGACATTGTTTCCAGGATAATTCATTTTATAAATGTGTTTGATTTTAGTTGGTATGGCTGATAGACAACAATGACAAGGAATAGATATAAGTAGTTAAGTGGAATATCATTGTATTATAAATAGAGATATATTAATCAAGAACTGTTTGTATTATATAATATAGCAGAGCTATTAGCAAATCGCATACAATATAAATCAAAGGTTCGTTTATATCTACTTCCTTCTATGATTGGAATAGGCTATAGATGTAGTTATTTTTCGAGTAGATATAATATAATAAACCATAGATTCAAATGTGTAAAAAAAAAAGATTTTTATATAAAATATCTTTGTGAGCTTTCAATTATTTATAATACGGTGTTTTTCACACATTGTATTCATTCACACGGTGTAAGACTAAGAATTTATTTATAAAATATTTTTCAATCGATCCAATTCAATTTCAAATCGAAAGGATTTATTCGGTATAAATTTGAAGATTCCACCACTCGATTCAACGCAAGACAATGACAAATCTTAATGTCAGGCGGTAGTCTCAACAAATGTGGTGGCAAGACAAAGATTTATCTATATATTTTTTATACTTTTCTTTTGAAAGGAAACACCAAATAAATTGCAATTGCTAGTTTATTACTAGGTTCGGTATTCAAAATAAATTGGATGTAAATTCCACTTTTCATTATTAGCCGACTGCTTTATGGCCCGAGGAAAAATAAACGGAGCGGAACTGGTCGCTTGGTTATGTTTTTGTACCCCATTTAAGAAAAAGAAAAAATACGTGTTCGGTTTTTCGTTGTTGTTTTTGAAGATGCTATAGATTTATTCGTTAATATAAGAAAAAAATGTCACTATAATTTCAAATTATTTAAACGTAATGTTGGATTTAAAAAAAAAAAGATACTCCGCAAGAGCTTAAAGACTTTAAAAATAACGTTAAGTAATTAATCTATTTGTGGGTTAAAGTTACTAAAGATAATTAACATAAATAGACATTCAAGCTTTAAAACTAGACACTTTTAATACAATATTTTTAAATAAAAAATATTAAAATTTTTACTTTAGTTAGAGTTTGCTATTCTGGCCAAGTGTGAGCGAGTTTCGTACTATCAAGATAAAAAAGAGAGATTGCTGTAGTTTTCAATTAGGAATATTATGGCTAGGGAGCTGGCAAGTAGAACTTTTATATGATTTGTTCATATGGCAGGCATTAATAATAGCGATAATCGTGCCATAAGAAACATTAAAGACTGCGTATGCTACAATGGTAACATTGCATTGTCAATTAACAGTCCTTTAAATTTGTGAAAAAAAAACAGATGTACCGGATAACTTTCTCATAATTGTCTCTGTTACTGACAGACATGTTCAGATTGTTTCTGAAAACGACGGAAACTGAAAAGGCACATATCCAGGACTATTATATAACTTTTGTAGTATTCTATTTTTTAAGTAAAATACTTAAATTTAAACTTAATAATTATAAAATTTTCTCAATTATTCGATTAATAATATTGTGAGAGACCACAGAAAAATGGTCTGTCAGTATGTTGCTTCTGCCTTATAAATTTTTAAGCATTGTACAATAAAAATGTCTTAGTCTGTGCAGCTTAAAATCAGTGAGCAAATTGTCTGCCAAAAATGAAAAAACATTTTTTTCATTTTCCGTGACTCATAACGAATCGAATGGACGCAACTAGAACCATTAGCAAATTACTTAGGAAAGCTTTTTTTTACATTTTCACAACTACGTCCCGCGATGATGCAGAGTGATTTTCAGGGTGATTTTGACCGTGAGCTTTAGAGGCAGATACGAGTAAATAATTTAATCCTCTAAAATAAAAATGTGCTTAATTTTTTTAATATTAATTTATGGTCAGTATGTTTTTCAAAATTTTAGAAATGAGGTATAAGATAACTTTAATATTTTTAAATTATGCAACTTAAAGTAAAATAATAGTATATTGGTATTTTTTACGAATATTGAAAAATATATTGTTTTTAGTTATTCTAGTTTACGCCCTAAAATCTACGTTCAAGCTTAAATCAGAATTCGCTTATTTACGCTACACATCCGTGATCGGGTCACTGAACATTATAAGACTCTTTCAACCGTTCTCATCTAGTAAATTCGAAAGAAAATAAGCTCTAACAAACGTACAGACAGACACGAGAGTTTTCTTAAATACGTAATTCTAAAAACCCTTAAAGCAAATATGATAATTTTTGATGAAGTGATGAATATCTCGCAGCTGAATTGCATAATATGACAGTGTATGTATTTGTAATAACGTGTCATAAAATACCTTTTACGTACTTCAAAATTATTGGATTTAACAGCCGATGAATGAAAATGTATTGTCCAGTTGTATTTTATCCTCGTAGTCAAATAAAAATCTCAATCGAAGCCACGAAGTAGGTCGGTATGTGTGGGTAGGCACCAAAAATGGATTTTATTAGTCTGAACTGGCAGTGGAAGGAAAGTTTGTCCATTAATCAAATCCACCGAATTACTTATTAGTTATGGTGTTTGCGTTACGGCTCTTGTATTAAGACGAAGTTGGTTTGAAGATGTCGGTAACCAATAGTAAATATACTCAGAGCCTCGAAATATTTGCGTTGGAAATGCCGTTACTTTTTGAGTGAGAAACATATGATGTCATCGGAATTAATAGAATAAATATTACCGTTTAACATCTAAATAATATAATAAAATTCTTTTTTATTGTAAAGTTTTCTAGAGTTTATCATAAAAACACTTCCTATTGATAAGACTAGCTGAAATGAAATTTGACAAAATCCTGTCATAGTTCACCATGTCACTTTTTAATACTATTTATTTAATTTAAAAAAAATACATTAATTTTAATTTAGGCACATATCCAGCTAAGTGTAGGTAACAGTTGATGCTTGTGCCTGTAGTTACCCTGACTTACACACTCTACCAAACAAAACACAACAATACTAAGTAATGCTGTGTCCTGCCTAGATGAGCTTGCACATGGGGAATAATTAATATTTAAAGAATCACTATTATTTTTCATTATAGGTGTATTTTAGCATCTTAAATGTATAGCTGTGTAACGCATTCTTATTATGAAATGCCGCGGCTTCTTAAGTCATGTTTTTGAAGTACAATTACCTACTGTTGGACATTTCGCATCGAAAGATGCGAAATTAGAATTAGAGTGCATAATTTTTGTGCTTAAAACACAATGCATTAACCTAAAAATTAATCAGAATGCTTAGTTCGCTTTTACTCAAGTCACGATTCCAGTAAGCTCAACGAGTTATCATAAGCGTTGAAATTCACGATATCTCAGAGAGTTATCGCTGTATTCTGATTGCAGATCGGATGTCTGACATTTTGTGGGGAAATAAATAGGAAATCGTTCAAGGCGTAGCGTTTATATTCTCTTGTGTTTTTTTATAAAAATATTATAGAAAGATTAGGATAAGGGATTACGTTGAATATTTGCACATAATAAAGTTTTATATAAACGTCGAAATAATGACTCGTAACATATCGCGTGAGTTTCGTAACATAAATATAAATATTTTTAAGTGAGCTTATAATGTTTAAGTATTATCATGAATAACAAAAAAAATATACTTCGAAAACCGTCAATGCATATTGCGGAAATAAAAGTAAATAAAAATTATAAATAAATTAATTACATAATGTTTCGCATCGCACTCTCTTTTTGTTGTCCGCTAAACGAATACAACTTCTCATATACAAATATGTTTATAGTTACAGTTTTATTAAATCTCACGATAAAAACATACTTATATCATTAAGATACAATTATACTTAAATAACTTCAATACAAACTCATTAATTTCATAGTTCGACTGAGAGCCACAGCAAAAAAGATTTTTAAATATTCAACCACGATTGCAGTTGACGTAGAGACGGTAATCATTATTTCTAGCTGAAGAACAAAGTGACTGTAATTCAGCTTACGGCGACAAGAAATTTCAAATGAAATTTTCAAGTGCATTTTTTTAAAGGTCGTTCCAATTTCCTTACGGTCATAAAACTAACTGCAAGTTGTTCAGTTAACGATGTGTAGGTGTTTCAAAAACCTTACTTTCTGTACGCTATCCAAAATGGCTTTCAGTTTCAAAGGTGAAGCCATCAGATGATGCTTTGTTGGCTGGCACTGACAGGCTTCGTATTAAGTATTTATTCGTATTTGAAAGCAAGAAAAAAAATTAGAATTTTGGTACAAAGATTAGCTGAAAAGAGAGAGAAATAATGAGAGAAATAATCTAACGTATTAAAATACTTCAAATATCGATTTAAAAATATTTTCAATTGAATGAAGAAACTACCCTAAGAAATAGTATTTCAACATATAAAAAATCAAGCTTGTTTAATATTCCTCTGGTTTATTTTTTGTAATATTAATATAAATTCATTATCATATTTTGAGTATTTATGATAATCACTATTTGAAATTATTTCATAATCAAGATTCAAATCATATTTTGTTTAATTAATTCAACGACGAGCTCACGTTGCAATGATGTCGAGGATGACGGCTATATTTTTCCAATGAGTGCGCGTGACAGCTCTCTTTCACTCGTGCTAGAGAACTGAAGAACGTTACATAGTGTTCTCATATATGCTACGATCGACCGTTCATCAGACATCGTAAGTCAGATTAAAATTAGATTTTTAATTTAGCCAATACTTTTATTTTACTTCAGGTATTACTAATAAACATTAGGTGGTCCGTGACTACCTTATACAATAAATATGTTAAAAATTTCATTTTCATAATGGATGGTTAACCTTTGTAACATAAATGATGCATAATTATATTTAATATTGCTACGTTGAATTGATCTTCAAAAATAATTTAGTGTGTTTACGAAGTTTTAATCTTCTTACTTTTGTTTAAATGCTAGGAGCGATTTAGGAATTGGATTTTGGAAAATCCATTATCTACACGGCTGCACAAGTCCGCCCTTAGCTTATCACCTTGTTCGAATGGAATACTAATTCATTTTACCTAACAAATCGGTAGTGATTTAAGAATGATTTTGTTTGGTGCCTCTATTTTTTTGTAACAGTTATGTAAGTGTATTATAATGCAGTTTTATTTTAATGCAGTGCATACAAGTGCAGTTTTTGCTCTTGGGATATCATTAACTTTGCTTACCTAGTAAATTAACAAGCAAAAAATGATTTTGAAATATTCTTCTTGTTTGAATATTTTTTTAAATTGAAAAGACAACTTTTTTTTTTAATTTATCTCCAGACATTATATTCTTCATTATTTAAGATACTATATTGATTTCCTGATACCTGATACAATATTTTTACATTAATATATTTGGAGTAAGCTTAATTCGGCTTCTTGTACAACCAATAACAGAGATGATTGAAATTCTTATATAATGCAAATAAAAATAAAAATCATGGTGGTGCAGTTAGATTTTGATGAAAATTAAAAGTCTAACTATCGAGAAAAGTTGAAAAGTACAACAACTAATTTAATTGCCACGGGGCGAACTGGTACTTACGCAATAAGTTATTAAGCTAAGCTTAAATTATATAATTATGCGACGATGTCGTTCTACTTCCAAATAACAAGTCTCTCGTGATTAAGCTGGCGCGTTAAATATAATATTTTGCGTCACGTTAGGCGCCACACTTGACATCAATCACGTTTCGATGGGACGCGAGCAGCTTGCTGGTTTCATGTGACACGACAAAATCATTTTATGATTACGTTTGAAAGTATTTTGAATAAATGGTTAAAAGGGAATATCTTATCTTAAACTTAATGTAAAATACATTGATAAAAGGGAACTTCTTTTACTAACAAATATAAACATTTATCAATAATATATTAGCGTTGCTAGGTTGATGAACTTGAATTTGAACCCATCCAGGTGGGTTTTGTTCAAGCCCACCTGTGTAGGTTTCATCAATTACTCTACGTGAAAAAACATAACTTATTATTGTTGATCGCTGGTTACATTGGAAAATGAATTAGTGTCATTATAGACACAAATAATATAACATATTAAAATCCCATAGTTAGTGACGTATTGGATTTATAACAAATGATTTATTTACCTTATAATACCAATGTCTACAAGCAGACCTCTGCTTATACTTAAGCTACCTAGTCTTTGCTTTAATACCACAATATATATAAATTTGAAATAACCACATTTCATATTTCGTAGAGCAAATGTCGTGTACTTTTATTATTACATTATTATATTATTACATATAGCAGTCATAAACCTGATCGTAATAAATGGTACTATTTATTACATACATATTATGTAACTAAAAAATAACAAAATTACCGTTTTATATTTTAGTGATTATATTATAATTATATTATAAGTTATAAATATGTTTATGTAAAGACATAATTAATGAAATATAACAAGAAATTCAAAATAATCAATTTCTATTTGTTGTAAGTTGTATGTCTGAAGTAAGCAATGAAACTTTTACAGAATTAAATTGTTGACCGTAAATCGTTATGAAAGTAAATAACCCCGTTGAATACAAACTGCTAATACAGCAAGCCTTACAACCAATTTAACACTTGTCCCCTTTCAAAAAGTTTTTCAATGGAACGCGGATAGGAAAAATTGTAAGATATAGACTTGTTATTTCAAAGAAGTATGTCGATTCGTTTGAAAGGGGATGGATAAACTTGGAAGATAGCCCCGAGAGAAAATTCTTATTCGTCAAAATATTTACAGTGCCATGAGAGGAGGACGTTTGAGTTTATTTTATTCCTTAGATCTTGCTTTTAGTTAAACTATATTTTACGTTTAAGATTTAAATTGAAAAGTAAAACTGATAGAAGTGTGAAATCTATCATTTGATTTGTCCAGTGGTTAATGGAAAATCGAGAAATCAATTTTGGTTAAACACCACTGGATTAAAAGCATTACATTTTTATTTAAAAAAGAGTCTCGTCGCTCGGTAATGCAAATATTGCGATGAAACCTGCATGTGTTGGAAGCAATTTTAAGGCGTGTATATATGTAAAGTGGCCTTATTTGAGTTGCATTAAAATCTTTTTTTTCAGTAATCGTTTTCAGAAATACTTTAAAAATATATATGTCAATTTACGGATAGTATTTTATTTTCGCTCAAAAAAAGTAAGCAAAGTACATTCTCTTTTCGTAATTTGTTCCTCTTTGCTTCTAAGTTATATGTCACAAGATGTTGAACAGTTTTTTTTATAATTTATTGGTAGACCAGCAAATCGGCCAACTGATGGTAAATCGTCACTAATCATACCAATAAATATTGGCACTGTAAGAAACTTTAACCATCCCGTATATCGCCTTAGCGCCACCAATCCTACAAACTAAGATATTATGTCCCTTCTGCCTATGGTTAAACTGGGTCACTCACTTTTCAAATCGGAATACAGCAGTACTAAGTATTGCTGGTTGGAGGTTGAATATATTGTATCTGGGATACCACCAACTTATCACAATATACAGGCATATTTATTCAAAGACAATCAACATTTGATCGGCTAGATAGACTAAGCTCCGTTTCCTTTAACTTTTGCTCAGCGAAAATTACGTACATATTTTGATCATTATACTGAGTACGAATTGTTAATATGTCATCCTTAATGTTCTTC
Organism: Nymphalis urticae; assembly: GCA_905147175.2. Lineage (NCBI taxonomy): Eukaryota > Metazoa > Arthropoda > Insecta > Lepidoptera > Nymphalidae > Nymphalis > Nymphalis urticae. The sequence goes on along the minus strand of LR989987.1, from coordinate 6,190,025 downwards.
TAAAGTACTACATATTCGAACTCTCTCTTACGTATAAGGTTTAAAATATAGAGATAACCTTATCACAAGACTTTGGGTCGCGGAGCTTGGAATCGAAACTCTAAGCTGAAGTTATTTATAGTTCAAAGTTCGTAAAAGCGACGTTATACTTGATTTCGTTATCGATTATGATATTATTTTATTTAACTTGTGTAAAATACACATAGTAAAAGAGGTTTTTATGTTCTAATAGGAATATAGGATATACATATATATAGCAAATATAAAATAATGAATCCTAGAGTGTAGAACGCGTTTCGGTCTCTAGTTAGGTGGAGCGATGATAAACTAAAGAATTTAGTGAAACCCGACTGGATACGGAAGTCGGAGAATTGGGACGTTTGGAGTACATTGATAAAGGCCTATGTCCTGTAGCGAATTCCGATTGGTTGTTCATGATGATGAACTAAAGTATATATTTACCAAAATATATTCCATAATGTTAATATAGCATATACGCTTTAATAAAATTTATGAAGAATCAAAACTACTCAAATTTTAGTAGAAGTCATTTGCAATAAAAAATGTTCACGTCAAAAACGTTTATTTTTAAAACTGTTTTAAGTCTCGCCGCGTTTTAATTTTCGGCACAGTTGGAAATTGGTAAAATATCAACTACATTTGTAAAATTAAAATTGGTGTCAAGTTTTATTTTAACGCTATTTTTACTTTATAATAAAAACGTCATTAGCGCTGTATAGTTGGCTCGTGAGTTACCATTTGTAAACTTAAATTTTGTCCGATATTGTGATATTTGCCTTGGTTGTTGACTTCAACCATAAAATAAGTTAGATTTAAATCCAAATTCAATTGTCAGTCCTGAAATTTGTTTATAACAACATAAAATATCATTTCTTCTTATAACTTAGGATAATATATTGAAGCCTAAGGTCTAACTTGGCTAGTTCTCATATTATTATTATTAAGAATTAGATGGAATATAAATGTAAATACGGCTATTAATAGTGATTGCGTTTAACAGTTTTCATAACTTTTACTAATAATAAATTAAACGCAAATGTTTGTGGTCTAGACTGGTATTAGATCTATGCAACAGCAATTAAACAAACAAGGCTGGAGGTGGAGGTTCGGTACAATCTCTTCTAGTTTGGTATCCCAAGGGTTGACCCGCGGAATTGGACATACGGAGAAATGAAGATACGACTCGACCGTAGTGATTTATTTTGATGGATGCCCCATTTGAATCAAATATATTATTCAAGCACCCGATCCGTTATACGGATGATACCGTTTTAATTTGAATTATAAAGTAGACGTCTTTATTTTTACGATAAAAAATGTAAGATTGCGTGCTTCAGACGTACGCCTGAATATCATCCCTGTTTTTCCTTGTATATAGACGTTGACGGGTAGAGACACGCGAAAATTAATTCTTATTTGAAGCGACGTGACTATAATATATAATAAGATGTATTGATATGTATTACATGATATAATCAAAAATCCTAAGATATATAACTCCTAACATCAACGAGTAATTTTTACCTAGTATCAGCTCTTTCTCTATAAGTATCAAAATTTATCATTTTGTGTATTCGATTGATTAGTTCAATTTAAAAACTTATAACATCATAAAATTATTTACATAATAACAATATTTATTTGGTAGGCATTTGAGGCAGGCGGCCAAATGAGTCATCTTCTGGGAAGGTTATAATCCTATAAGAAATATTAAACATTATTTACAATGGGTCAATACGCCACCAACAATAGGAAATAAGATTACTAATATCCTTTGTAGTATACCTCTACAAAGTAAATGCTGTTTAGCTTACAGGCTTGCGTATAGTTACGAAAAATACTATTATATTAGCTCGATATATAAAAGAATACAAAATGACTGATATACGTTAATGTTTGAAAAAAAACAACAAAAATTATGGCACAAATGTACCTTTACGTAATATGTTTTAAACTATGCAGTTATCGCTTCTTTAAAACAGGCTGTTAAATTAATTGATTGATGAAGCAAAACCTTTTGTATGTATTTTTATTCGAACTGCATCAGTTGTAGGAATTTGTATCCATATAAAAAATGTATTTGTTTTATCATAATCATATGTAATGCTGAACGTTTAACGCCCTGAGGCGTGACTACAAAGTATAAATGGACAGCCGACAAGGGTTTGTTGTTATTCACTGTGATAAAAAATTGCCAGATTCCGTTATGAAAGCGGCATCTTGCAAAATTGCTTGAACACTTTCCCTCCGTTTACTGGGAGATTTAGTTTTTGTATCCGCTCTTTTCTGAGGATCACCGGAAGTCCCTCGTACGTGCTAAAATATTTTCTGTAAATTGATGAAATGTGAAAATTCACAATTTATCTTTTTATAAATTGTAATACAATATTCTTGTAAGTTCGTGATAGACGAATAAATCATTACAATGAAAACAATACAATTTTAAAACTGATTATATTAATTATGGTTAAGAATAGATTTATATATAAATAAGCTAAAATAATAAATTTACACGAGTATTTATTAAGCATATAATATGTTTTGTAAAACCTGAGATAGCCCAGTGGTAAGAACGCGTGAATCTTAATCGATGATCGTGAGTTCAAACCCGGGGGAGCACCACTGGAGTTTGTCATGTGCTTGATTTGTGATTATAATTCATCTCGTGCTTTTCGGTGAAGGAAAACATCGTGAGGAAACCTGCATGTGTCTAATTTCACTGAAATTCTGCCACATGTGTATTCCACCAACCCGCATTGGAGCAGCGTGGTGGAATAAGCTCCAAATCCCTTCTCCTCAAAAAGGGAGAAGAGGCCTTAGCCCAGCAGTGGGATGTTTACAGGCTGTTACCGTATGTTTTGTGTATTTAAGTAATATTTTAAGATTTGGAAGTAAATAGAATACATTCATGCTTCTATTCAACTAAGACTTCTCTTATGACAAAAATGTATCCAGTTTAAATATCATTATGATTGTTAGTTGTTAGTTAATTCATCTACAAGACCTAAATCTTTAGCAACACGGTGAAAGATGAATTGTACTTATTCAAGTATAATCTAGCTTTAGTATTTGAAAGCTTTATTATAAGATTTTTTTTTGTAGTAAAAGACAAATCTTGTATAGATTATTCTACGAAAAGGGAAGGAAATAATTTTGATTACATTATCATTGTGAGCACACTCGTGTATCGACGAGCACTCAGTTTTCATTATAACGTGATTCGTCGCTGAGCTCATAAGAGGCTTTCAAGATTGGATATATCTACTACAAACTGGTATACAACACGAACGAATCGTACACTATTTTCAATTTAGGACAATATTCTTAAATTTAATAATAAATAAATATGAATATTGCTACGTCTGGTGTAGACTAATAGACGGATCAGAATGAAAGCTAGGACTTATATTTTTATGGAAAAGGTGTTACAGTATCCATTTTATTGTAGCTTATCACTAGACGATACTGCAACACATCAACTTATATACCGTTTAACCGATTGCCATAACAATTGGCATACGAGTAAATGTAATCAGTCTGTAAATGTAATTGGCTTAAATTATTGTTAGATTACACTGTTTTTTAATCTTTCTTATTAGATTTTAGAACAATTGAGTGTTTAAATATAGTAATAGAGTGTATAAGTATGAATTTTAATATTATTTTTATCAATGGCAAAATATATTTGAGAGTTTTTAATTAATTTTACTCGAACATAAATGCTGTATTCTTTTGAAATATTCACGTTTCTTTACATATACATTCTTATGTACAAAAGTTATTAGAGTTCTTCAGTCGATTGTTTTTCGATGGTTGTCGGGATGAATACGGATATATGGTCTCGGCTGCCTCGGGCTATTATTATTCCGTAAACAAAGGCATGCCAAGAAGTACCGACTGTCATACACGCAGCTCGTAGATCTTTTGTGTTATATTCCTGTAACGTTACCATATTCATTTCGCGCTGTATTGTTAGAATAATAAACATTTTTGACCTCGTAGTACTATATGTGAAGTAGAAAAAGTATCATATTTGTTAATAAATGGTAAAGGAAATCAGTAATAACCATTATACATATATTATTACCAAAGTAAATGGTAATAAATAATTAACGTATCGTTGATATTTTTTGTTACATGAAATATATAAAATTTATTACTTTTAAATAAAAAATGGCCAGTATAATATTAACTGTTAATAATAAACTATTTACTTTATCCGATCATGTCGTTTGTAACTAAAAGAAAACAGGATAAGCCTTCCAAAGCTTGCTCGTTATTGTGGCCTTTTCCTTTTACACGGAGTTTAAAGACTGAAATAAACCAATGAACTGTTTATTATTTTCTAGTATAATATTAATATAACAATTAATTAGCCTTCCTAAATGTTGTTATATTTTTACTATAATTCCTATATCATATATTTGCCGTATAAAGGTTGATTATAATATCTTTCTGGTATATGAATCTCGTCATAACAATTCTTACGTTCTTTACAAATTCATATATAATATTAAAAATTGTTCCAAGTCTAAGATTTACAAATCTTACCGCTGGACAAAGATATCAGGAATTGAGTTTATTACACTACACTATTCTATAGAGTTGATGTATATAATTGAGGATGAATAAGATGTAACACATACAGTTCATCCTCTCGATTGTTTCATCCACCAAGCAATATTGATTATGGGCACAAATTAAACACACGAAAAGTCAATAATGATATCCCAGATTAGATCCCACAACATTTGATTAAAATCTTCGTGCTTTACTCTCTGGGTAGTATCGGAAAAATTAATGAAAATGTTTTATCAGTAAGCAACTTTCTTAATTTAGTCTTTAAGATGGGGCGCTTACCAAGGGCCTTAATATTTAATAACATAAACTTGTTGTGTATCACAAACCTTCTTACCCGGCTACTCAGGGTTAATAAGTCTTTTGTAGGACAAAATATACGCTATTGGAAGGTATAGCATTTTTAATAGTTAAAGTTATCTAAACAAACGTTATATCTAACGTTTGTGTAGATAATGGATTTTATAGAACTATTTTTTCATATGTTAACAATGATCGGTTTCACGACTATAATTAAATTATACAGGGTGACTGGTGAATTAGTATCAATATTTTAGGAGCATAATCGGTACATGATTCTCATTCGAATTATGTAAAAAAATAGGTACTTAATTTTTGACCAAATTTACAAAAAAATTACTTTAAATAAATAAAGTGTGGACATATTTCCGCGGCGCGTGCGGCGTGGTGTTTGCCACCCGCAACCCCTGCCCCGCGGCTAATTAGTATTAGTAGGTTAGTCGGGCGAGCGCCGCCGTAAGGTTCGTCCATCTTCCCGCGCGCGCGCCCCTAGCGATCGATCTTACGCGTATACCTAATGTTTCGTGTGTGAGTGTGACCCGTCATTAGTAATTAGGTATGGCTTATCAATACACACATGCAGAATAATGTGAGTACTGTGAGTAGTAAAGTGACCCATTCGTGTTAAAGCGTGTGAAAGACAATATGCGTAAACGTGCCGAACTGTGTATCAAACGAGCAGGAGCTCACTTTGAACATTTGTTAAGGTTAGTGTAGTTATGTAGGTAAATAGGTAGTTAAATGATTGACAATCGTTGTAAATAAATATGATTCCATTTTTAAATACGCCGGAAATACCAAGATAGGTAAACAGTTAATTTTTGTCCCAAGTTCATATCATTTACCTAGTCAACAAATTTGTTGCTTAAACGAGTGAAATATTTTGGTATTTTTGCCTGTTCTAAGCCAGGTTTAAAGTATGAAGGGGGATTGGATCATGCTTGTTTATCAAAGGTAGCCTGCTACCCTGTTAACACGCGGCGGCTTTTGGACGTAGGTAAAGTACCGCGCGATAACTAAATGTACCTAACTGTGTTGTGTCGTCAGCGCAGCCAGGTTGTCCACATGACGCGTAATTAATAACATAACTTTTGGTTAACTTTACTTAGAAGTCAAATATCACGTCCTTAAGTATTGATACTAATTCACCAGTCACCCTGTATAGGATATGAGGTGATCGTTTAATTTCTAAGGTATAACTATGCCGAATTATCCACTCAAGTGTAAATAAAAACTGTACAATTTTAATTCAGTCATATGAATGATGCGTGAATGCATGGGATACAAATAATAAGTAATGCTTTACTTTTATATATATATATATATATATATATACTGTATATGTATGAGCAATTACTATAACAGTATGTTTTAATTTTCAACATTTAGGTTTTTTTTATATGGTTAAAATTGTTTTATTGTCATTTAGATACACAGATAGTCGAGGGCACGTCTTGATGTTTATGGTACCTGAATTAATTTTATGAAGCGTTTTCGGTTTTTCATGGCGTCCCTGGAGCGCCATTTGTTTTACGTCGTTCTTAAATAGCATTAAGGTAGCACTGCGCTATCGTCTTACCGAAGTTTAATTCGGAAATAAAATTTGTGATTTAAATTCCAAGACAAATTTATTCGTTATCTAATACAATATATTTCATACAATATCAACCACTATCATTGAATGTTCTCTTTTGAAAAGATAAATCGCTTGTTTTCTTTCGTTGATCGTGTTAAGTATTATAATGAATACACTTGAATATTAAGATAATAAAGAGTTGTAAGGGTCAGGACGCAATCAATTACGCTTCAAAATTGCCTAATTCATCACTTTCATTCAGAACAGTTGAAGGTTGGCAAGGATTGATTGACATCACGACAACTCCTGATGAGTGAGCGTCAATCTGTTAATTCGATGTGATAAGGGGTTGAATTACGTCAATAAGTTTAATTTTCACAAACTATTAAGAACGCGAGTTTGAATTTTAGTATTTATAAAGCCAATTATATTAACTTTAAAGTTTTTTCGTAGACGTATTTGTGTTTGTTAGTTATGCAAGTACCTAGTAATTTCGAAGGTATACACTTAACGTCGTTCATTTTTATATTTATTTTATGTTCTTATTTTTAGTAGTTATTCCTAATAATGGGGTTTCATCAATAGTATATAAAGAGTACCAACAACACGTGATATAACTACAAAAAAAAGTGGACTAGTTAATACAACGTGCGGTATTATACCTTCTGCTATACATCGGCATCGTAAAATGCAGCCTTGACATGTGAATATTCTGCCGCCAGTAAGTTGCCTGTTTATCGGTTTATTTAAGATATACTTCGGTGAGTATACATAGAAATATCACAATCGTTTGCTTCACAACGGCAAGACGCCTTCAGAAATTGCCACTTCTTATCTGGTTGATATCCAATCAACCCGCAGGTACTCTTCAGGAGTAAAGTAAATAGGCATTATCCAAGTACGCGTGCTCTAAATACTCACCACATCATCGCTCACTATTAGGTAAAGCTGTCGCTAAGCGTAAACATATATTTTCTAAAAAAGTTAGTAGTTATATCCTGTATTTGTAATTTCAATTTTTGCTATACTGTTATTGCTGGAGCACAGTAGTATTTGTTGGTCCGTGTCATGATGATGAACGATGTATAGAAATTTAACAAATAAAATAAGACTCATTATTTACATTAATTTTATTTCTTTAATTTTTATTTTATTTACATTAATGCGTTAAATATATGTAAAAACTATTATAATGTTTCAATATTATTTAACTCTTTACATTTTTAACGTAATATTTCTAAAAGACTTAAGGCAACATTTTTTCTCTTCTTTATATCGTGATAGTACGAAATCCTCTTCATACGAGTCCTACTTGACCGGTTTTTTATAGTCGAGTCGATAGCATTTTCTAACTGAAAAATGTTTAGACATCATTTTTCAATATAAATATATTGCATAGCAGTCTGGTTTTATAGCTTGGGTGTCTACGAGTGTGTCTCTAAGGACTACAATAATAGTTTTTCTTTTTTATTTTTGACATATACACGCGAGTCTGGCTTATACGTGAATGGGATTTAAAAAAAAAAACTTAATGATTAAAGTCTCGTTTTTTTGTTAAATCACAAATCACGTTACTCTAAGAAATCGCTACTATTTATTTACATATAAAATTGTAATAGGTTTCGAATATAAGAAGTTTATTTATATAATTTATTTATTTTATTTTTATTTTGTATTTAATAAAAATATCTGTACATCTTAGTCATAATAAAAAAAAAATGAAACTATTTTATCTGAAATTTCAAGGACACAATGTGAAATAAAATTTCAATTTATGCAGAAAAAAAAAGTTTATTTATATTAAAATAATAGAGACTATAACCTGTATGAGTTCGAATGCTCAGAACGATTTCATATACTTGAATTTAAGCCGAAAAAAATTCAATGCATCCATTAACATTTCCTGTAATCCCTTTTAAAACATTTACCATTAAACGAGGTGAAACGGCCGTGAAGATAAGAGAGCTAGTTATCTCTAAAGCCCGTATATTCTTGTAAGTGTGTCTCATTTCGTGCTACTTCAGGCGTTTATGTAGTAAATTGAGCGACAGAGGTGTAATTAAGTCGAAAATTTCCTTTGACAAATGATATAAAACAATAAAATGAAGGTCAAAGAACTCTCAAGTGAAAATTTCATTATTAAACTTATTTAAAAAATTTCCAAAAAAAAAAGTTAGATAACAATCCATTAAATACATTACTCAATCATTGCGGGTGTAGGCCTTGACATTTTTCGTCTACAATCCTTAGCTATATCTGATTTATGTAAACAGATGCTTCGAGAAGTATATTCTATGTAGACTTAGATCTATCTGCAAACAAATGGCAGGCGCCGCCTAGTCAAGGTCGTGAGTTTAGTCCCCTCCCTACGCATCGGACGAAAAAGGACGTACCCGCTGTGACGCCATAAATCCGTCTCTTATAAACGCTGCCGCGAAAATCGACTGTTCAATCTTGTATAAGTACTGCTTATAAATTATATATAAAAACTATACTAAGGGTTTTGAAATAGAAGGTATTTCGAATACTGAACTAATTTTAATAGGTTAGCTCACATTTCTGCTTTGGGAATTACTTTAAATTAAAATAATATAATTTAAATCTAAGGAAAATTATCCACTCTGTTGATAACTTCTTAAATTTATTTATTGAAAGTAAGCTGTACTCCTATTAATTCTTATATATATTTTTAATACAGAACTTACTAGTTTTCAGAGGAAAGGGGCTGATGTTAGATATAAACAAATAAAGCGGTAAAAAGTAAGGCCTTCCTTAGATTCAAGCTTCTGTCATAACAAATTTCATTAAAACATAGCAAATAGGCTTACTTTTGAATTTATAATTATTCGTCTATCGATAATTTTTTTTCATCATCTCTATGTATTTATTATCTTTACTTATATATTTCTTTCAATACACTCCAAGATTAAATTAAAATTAATTTAATTAGATTTAAATTCATGGTCATAAAAGCTGTGATTTTTGCTTTTTTTATTAAGCTTTTTACTAATTTGTATTTGAAAGATTATGTAGACATATTTGCAGGTTGAAAGGTACACTATACACATAATTATTTTCCTTCACAAAAACCTTGTGATAATACAAAGAATCTCCAAGTATTTCGCAAGTCACAAACGGATGTTAGAGTCGATAAATCTGACTGACCTTATTTGTGGCATTGCTATCTGGATCTGCTTTAACTTCTTTGGCCTAATTGTACTAGCTTGTTAGTTTAGTTTTACCTCCATATAATCTCGTTTGAATATTCTATTCAAATCTCATTTGAATATCCTATTCAAATGAGATTTATAGTTGGTTTTAACAATTATCAGAAATAATATATATTGTTAAGAATATATTAGGAGAATTAGGGAATTTAAATGATAGAGAATTGGTAATAACATACTCTATTCGAATAGGCTTATCATTAAAAAAAAAAAAATTATCGAATTTTTGAGGGTATCAAGCATTTGTCATCAAGAAAAAAAATTATGTAGAAAACCAAAAGCATAAAAAAATCTCTATGGAAAAAATCATCAGATGTCCTCTAATATTTACATTGTTGTAATTTATACTCGTAAATCTATAGGTTATTGCGACAAAAATGGATAATGAATTAAATTTACAAATATTCTAGGGATACCTACCTTTATTGACTTTCAGTAAAACCCTTTAGTTTTATTTTTACTATATAAAGCTTTTCGAATTTACTATAATTTTCAGTAAAAAAAAAACACAAACCACATGTCACCGTTACTTTAAAAATATATTCATTGTTTCTTAATTCAGTATTTGCGGCGCAGTTCAGATGGATAGACTGCTAAAAAAATTGACAGCACTTCAATTTCAATTCGTCAATTATCATATTATAAAGTATACTAAATCCTTTAGGAGAATTGGTAATATATGTGCACGAACTAGGTAAATAAATTCAATACTGTCGGTCGTTCGAAATAGAAAAAGTATAAAAATGAGATGGCGTCACGAGAGGGCGTGTAAGGGACGCACGGGAAATCTAAAATTTTGCTAGCTTTAGGTACGCTCTTAAGTTCGGTGTCATATATAATCTACTGAGAAGAAGCAGAAAGAGATTAGTCGTTACTCTTCTCCACAGTTAAATTATATAAGAGTAGGTATTTATGTTGTTTGTATTATATGCGACTCTATTATTATTTGTCACGAAAATTAACAAATAACAACTGCAAGATTTTTTATAGTTTTTAACACATTATATTGAGTAATACGTCTCCTTAATTAATCAATATATTTTAACAAGATTTCAATTATAACAAAACGAATACAATATTATTAAGTCTATAGCTTGAGCCTCGTTCCAAGATCTTGCTAGATCTTGCTAGAAATGTTATACTTAATCTAAATTTTAGAAGTTCTTTATAATATATAAACAGAAATGAATGTTCTAGTCGAGATGGCCCAGTGGTAAGAACGCGTGAATCTTAACCGATGATCGTGTTTTTTTTGAATTTTCATGTGCTTAATTTGTGATTATAATTCATCTCGTGCTTTACGGTGAAGGAAAACATCGTGAGGAAACCTGCATGTGTCTAATTTCACTAAAATTCTGCCAAATGTGTATTCCAGCAACCCGCATCGCAGCGTGTTGGAATAAGCTCCAAACCTTCTCCTCAAAAAGGGAGAGGAGGACTTTAGCCTAGCAGTGGGACAATCACAGGCTGTTACGGTTACGGAATGTTCTATACACTTATATTTTTGTCTATATTTTTATTTCATAGAACAACTTAACTGCAGTAGTGGAAATAAATGATTCAATAGCAAATTTTATAAAAAAATGATATTATTTAATATATGAACAGAAAATCTATTCAAATTATTATTTCAGGAGTCAGCGTTAGTTGGTACATTTGAAGTTAAGCAGTTATCAGAAACTATAAAGGTTATGTCTATTGTGTTTCTGAAGTGTAATTTTATCCAAAATCCAAACATGCGACATGCATATTAACGAAAATTTGATGTGGAGTTTTGCGAATGTTTAGAATTGAATGTACTTTTGTACTAATTATTAAGTTAAAAATACTAGAAAAATTCGTTCTAGCAACACTATTTTCCCATATGACGTCATTAATAATAAAAGTGATTTAATTTTATCGCGCAAATGTGATACCTAATAAAGTGTTCATTATGCTATCACGTGTCAGATGAAATTGTTCGTATTCGAAATTATGGTCTGTTCTCGAGATATGTGAGGTGTCAAAAACGTTCACGAACGTAATATATAGAACGTAAATTTATACACCAAATGACACACTACATTACTGAACATTTAGTCTAATTCTACAGACTTTGAGTGCCATAAGATATGAATTGTTAATATATGCACTTATTAAAATTTGGATATCAAAATTATGTTATATATAATAATAGACCGCTAAACAGATAAAAAAATGTTTTATAACTGTACATATTTGTAACTAATTATAATGCAACGGTTAAATATAGTTGCGTTTAATAATTTGACTTTAATGTAATAATCCTTTTAACTATTCTCGATAATTTTATTTCTGAACGATACCATGTCAATGGTTTTATTTATTTCATATAAATACGTTTTTTATAACATCGAGCTTATTGCCAGTATTAAGTTTGTTATTGAACTAATAGCTACGAGTATAAAATATTTATGATTGTTTTTTGTAGCATAAGTTTAAGGTCCTTTTCTATTATCAACATTATCGTCACTTTGTGACTTTCGACAAGAAGAGTAAGGGCACATAAATTTGAACGGGTTCTTTTAGGACAAGATCAATACCTCAGTGAAGTGAATTCGATATAAAATAATAATCTATTATAATAGCAAAGATAGTCCGTTATATCGATGAATATTTAGAATTTCGTGCAATATTTTTTTTAATAAGTTATATAGTACATAGTTACTGTTTATATAAAAAATATAATTTGTAAGTAATTAAAAAAAAAACTTTTGTATTAAAAAAATATAGTTTTAGTATTTGAATCTTCAATTTTAAAATTTATGTAGTACTAAAAAGATGGGATTTAAATTGTACTTTCTTGTATATAATGAGCATACAGATGAGTGAAGGCCAGTTCTATAGCAGTCAGCTTTTAATAATTAAAAAGTTTTTGCAGTTGCGAACCAGCATTTCTTAAAACTAAACTCATAAAGCCTAGGTTCTCATTAACATTTCTACGTCTCGTCTCTACTTAAGTACACTACAAAACATGTACAGAATGCTAACAGGGTCATTATACGACTAGTATTGTCTTAACTTTGTATAAGGGTAGGTCTTCATTTAAGTTCTTTATCGAATTGAACATTCGTGAATGCACGACGAGTCAATCGAAGCGATTGCCATATAATCGCCGTAAAATTTTTACCGACCAAATCAAAACGATTCGCGCAATGTAATTTTATAGCGTTGTAAATGCCCATCGTTTCATGCGATTGAAAGTCTTCATTCATATAAACCTTATTTTTCCATCGTTAGCTTTATTTAAGCAGTTTAAGCAGATTTTCGTATCTTGGCGATTTCGTTATTTTCATGTTCAGTATGAAAGAAAATAAAATGTTTTGGTTTTAATCTGATTTCTGAAATAGTTTTATTTAAAGAAATGTTCCTCTTGTTAACACAAGATAATGTTTGTATTCAATGAAGCAAAAACGAACAATACCTGCAATAATCAATATTGTCTTTGCAAATGAAAATGACTGACTGCTTAACATAATATATTATTGCAAAATATTTTTGTTTAATTTTGAGTGAATAATATTATATATCATCATATCATCGTTTAATTTTTTCCTTGTAATAGATAATCTAATTTGAATCTACATATTTTCAAAATAGCCTGTACAATATTATATTCATATCTGTGACACAAAAAATGACAAAGTAGAAACCAAAACTTGAATAATACGTCTGAAAGCGAGTACGCCGTAGTACACCGAGTACAGCGAGTACGAGTAGCCATATTATGTCTGAAAAATGTAGGCGAAAAATAATCCAGCTCATATTGACAATGAAAGCAATAAGACAGGCGTTAAACCTCTTATAAATTTGTTTCACTTGAATTGATTTAGTTGTCTGAGATGTACGTTTTGACAGCAGAAGTTATTATTTGAAATGGAAAGCCATTAAGTTTTATATCGTGGGCTAAGTTAAGTACTTTCTGGCGTGGATTTCTTTTGAAATGAGACGAGACCGATTAGGGTGTGTTAAAATATATCCAGGCCACAGAGCAATCCACTTTAACTCATACATAACCCAGGTAGAGAAAAAGTTCCTTATAGCACAGTTATGGCATCATTCATACTGACCATATACGAAGCATATACATATCCAGCCGGGCGGCGATAATTATGCATGCAGCAACAACGAAACCGCTGCTTTGCAAAAGCGTATCCCATGTAATGGTTGCAATATTTCGCCACAGGGAGAAATTGCTTTTATTATCTTCCTTATCTAGAAAGCCTGCTTCAAACAACGCGTTTAGGGATGAAAAAATATTACTTAATAAATCGACTTAATAAATAACAATTGTGTAAAAATATTGCGAAATAAAATCATATATTTTGTTATTATTTATTAGCGTTATAAAATTCGTTTTCTTTTGTTGTCGGTGCCAAACCTTTGAAGAATTTTAAATTTTTTTTGTATAATACACGACTTATTACCATATTATATTAGGAGATCCTGGGCTCAAATCTCAGGTGGGCCAATGATAGGTTATTGGGTTTTTCTGTTGTAAATTCTCAGTAGCAGTCTGAAGTTTAGGGAGTCTGGAAGTTGAAGTGTGTACACTCGCGTGCCTCGGAAAGCACTTAAAGCCGTTGGTCCTGCACCTGAACTCTTTCTGTATGTGTTGGATTGCCTTCCCATCCCATGAGAGGGAAAAGAGAGAGCACCTGTGTTTGCGCACACACTTGTGGACTATAATATGTCCTCCGCAGTTGGCTAATGTCTCTTGAGATTGGCGCCGTTGCCAAAATAGGTTCTGAGGACATTATATGTAATCAAAAATGGCAAACTATATATCATGATAAATTGGCATGTAGATAAATCAATAGAGTTGGTAAATATTAAAATCATCAACGTCAATCAATAAGCGAGCAAAAGTGCTAAAAAGCGGTAATATGTTATTAATTTTTATATATATATTTCGGGGTATCAAATAATTTAAACTAAAGTAATCGGTAATAGTATGAACGTCCGTTAATTAGTAAGCATTTAATGTGAGTATTGTCGAATATAATTTAACTAGGTAAATATCAAAGCGATTATGATTAATTAAATAAATTGCTCAAATCTCTGTTAATTTATATTGCATTATGTTTAAATAATCTGAATGAATTATTAAGAAATAAAATAAATTATACTTTGACGATTTTAATAGATTAAAAAATATATATATTATTTGTCCATGAGATATATATAGACGAGATGGGCCAGTGGTAAGAACGCTTGAATCTTAACCGATAATCGTGGTTTCAAACCCGGGCACCACTGAATTTTCATGTGCTCAGTTAATGATTATAATTCATCTCATGCTTTACGGTGAAGGAAAACATCGTGAGGAAACCTGCATGTGTTTAATTTCACTGAAATTCTGCCACATGTGTATTCCACCAATCCGCATTGGAGCAGCGTGGTGGAATAAGCTCCAAACCTTCTCCTCAAAAAGGGACAGGAGGCCTTTAGCCCAGCAGTGGGACATTCACAGGCTGTTACGGTTATGGTTACGGTTGTGCATGAAGAATATAGTACTTAAATAGTAAGTCTGACATTAAAAAGGTGTGATTCGTTTAATATTGCTGTCTTTTTCTTTGGACTTTCAAACAGACAAAGACAGAAAAAGAAATCAGTGTTTATCTAAACACCTTAATCGTTTATAAGTAAGGTGTGTACACTACGGTGTTCAACGACCGACTAGAGGCGTAGATAGCGACTTGTAATTAATTTTCCCGAGTATAACTTCCGTTAGTGTCGAATAAACGGCCGTATCAAATGTATATTAATAATTAAAGTAATTAATATTTAGTTATGAATTACGTACATGTGCCATTTATTTAAAAATAAATGTATTCTAGACATAAAAAAATAAAGAATAAACATTTATACAAATATAGAAAGAAATAAACTATTAGAAAAAAGTACACTGTGAAGATGCAAAAATGAATTAATTGTACACATTTTCTTCACGATCACAAAGCAAATTTCTTGTTTGAACCCCAATCAATTAACGCTAATTTATATAAAGTTGGTAGTAATGCGCGCTTGAAAAAGTATATCTAAAGCAGGAATCGAAATCAAAATAATATTGTAATTATTTAATCGCACTGCTAAGTTTTCAACTCAAAATTATTAGCTTTAATTAATATAGTTTTACTGGAATTCTATAGAAAATGTTTTACACTAAAAATTGCAAAATATGGTTATATTAAAAAAAAGTATCTGAATTGTGACGTGATTGCGGTAGGAATTTTTTGACTATGCTTATATATAAATTAAAGATTTAGCGAGTAAAAAATATATTTATATAGTTTTCACAATGGTACCACTTATTGTAATACACGAATGGCTGGCTATTGGTGTATTGCAATGCCAAGTTCTATATGTGGTGTAATAGGATGTTGGATGAAAAAAAAATTATTAATTTAATATAGTACACTATATAGATGTACAAAAATGTAATAAATTCTAACAAAGCTTAGCATAAAACGGCCTAAATTAAATCATGTGAGGATAGAAGTTCAAAATATTACTAAGTTAAGTTAACTTAAATTATAAGACACTTAAGCTACATTTTTTGTTTTACAAAAAGGTGTTTAAACATTTTAAGCACTTTTCTGCACAGCTCACTTATTTCACTAAGTGGAAGAGAATTATGCGGGTCGTTATGGCACAATACCATCCAATTTAGGCAAATAAATTCATTTACTGCATGTACTAAATTATTTGAATGACTTATTTGCGCGTACACTGAGTTATTATCATTAAATAATAACGTACAATAATGGTGACATGGATAATGTGTGATAGACACATCTCTATAATGGACACTATTGTTTGTTGAAGGCATTATCATTGATCTATTGTTGTTTATTTTGTGAAAATATTTCACTAGCTGATAAAGCAGATTATTTTATGAGTTTTTGTAAGTAATTCTTGTTGTTGTGGTCGATGATCTTACTATCTTACGCATAATCTTTAATTATTATCCACATGTAGCCTCTCTTTGCCAGGAAATTTCTCTTCTTCCTTTAGGGAGAAGGATTCAGAGATTATTCCACATCGCTGGTTTACTGTGTTGGGTATATGTTCAAGCTTAAACTGCTTCCGGAACATGCAACTTGCTTATTGTCCTCGCGATATTTGTCTTTACAAAGTACAAGATGATTTATAAAAACAACATTTAACGCATGCCTACGGGAGGTATTTGAATATTTGAGATTTGGTATTTGGTTGGTTGGGATTGCGTTAAGTTTTCTATACACTGTTTCATTATAATATTTAAATAGTTTTCCGTACTAAGTATGTCAAATATAAAAATAAATTATATTTTTAGCCTTCATCGATAATTGTAATATGTGCGAATAATAATTATTATAAAATATGTGGTTTGTTATTTTTTTGTTTTGTTTCAATGTATGTTATTAAACTTTTAACTTGTTGCTTACTAATATTTAATTATTGTATTTATTACTGTTTTTATACATTTTATTAAAGAATTTACTTAGCTTTGTGGAAGCCAGTCTAGGTATGTACCACTCACTACTTGTTCTACCGCCAATCAGCAATATTTGTAATTGTTGTATTTCGGTTTGAAGGGTGAGCAAGTGTAACAGACACAAGGGACCCTAAAATATTACGCGGCAAATTGACGATCTAGGATGGGTAATGTTAGTATTTATTTTATATCAGTTAACCCATTTTCCAGTATCCCTACCTTTTTTAAATAACAAAAAGATAATCAAACAGTTTTTATAACTTAATAATAGTTGATAAAATTTCAAGCAAGTATACTTATTAGTATACGTAAAAGAAAGTTTTAAAATAATTTTAGTATATGATAGATATAATGTAGTGATTTGACAATAACGAAATGTATTAAGAATTTCTTTAAAAAAAGTTCCAAACAACTCACAATTGCTTTACGACTGGTAACAAAAATAAAACTTAAAATATACGATTTCATTGCTCACATAAGAAACAAATGGAATAGTCTGAAGTACGAGTCCCTCATTTCGTTGAAACAAAATGTCTAAGAATAACCTGTAACTGCAGAACAACTTTTTTGTACTTTTTTGAATCATGACACTCGTTATTATGAATAGTAAGAGTTCTTTAGTATGTTTTTATAGGTAATAAAAAAATCGTAAACATTAAGGGGTTTTATGCCATGCTATGTTTTTCTTTTACTGATGTTGTTCAAGTCTGTCACTTTTAGTAAATATAAACAAAGTAACTACTTATAATCTGATAATCTAATGTAAATATAATTAACCTAATAAACACAATTTTGGTAATTATATGAGTATCCCATTTTAAATTAGACAACATCTTCAAATTAACAATTCGATATCACCTATTAAATAAACAAAATAAACGTGTAATTAAGAATATCTACTTGCAACACTACTAAAACTGACATTGTTTTTTTTTCTACTTATATCCATTTAAATATACTTGTCTCCTTTCCTCTTATATCCTATAATGTCGTTTGAACAATAAATGATGGTAATTTTTCGCGCCATCTTGAATAAGCGACGCCAATGTTAACTACATGTGAAAATTCAGTGATTAGAAAAAGAGAGCCCCAATTATCTTGGAATTTAATAATTGTGGTATTACAATGTTACAACTATATATAATTAAGGTAAACGTAGCATATGATTTATGTATTATATTTTCAACAGTTATACTTTCTATCTCAAACACAACTTGTCTATACGATCGGCATTTCCAAAACTAAAAAATATTTTTAAGCATTCGTTGGAATTCCACTCAATTTCATAAAGAAGATTTCTTCATTAATAAATAACAAACCATTCATTAAATATTTTAAATCGAATCAATTAATTCGTTACACATGTTACATTTATTTATAATTAATTGCACAAAATATAAAAGACAGATGACCTATGAGTAAAAAAAGGTGCACAAAAGCGGTATTATCGCTTAGAGCGATCTCTCACAGACAGCCTTTGCTGAAAGCAGTTCGGTTTAAAGAAATAAATTTTCTCATGATATACATTTACTTAAAAAAAAATACGTAAGATTATTATTT
The DNA here is from genome assembly GCA_905147175.2 of Nymphalis urticae. Classification (NCBI taxonomy): domain Eukaryota; kingdom Metazoa; phylum Arthropoda; class Insecta; order Lepidoptera; family Nymphalidae; genus Nymphalis; species Nymphalis urticae. Next base: position 6,171,265 of record LR989987.1, on the reverse strand, counting down.
GTTACAATTTTTTACATTTACGTTGCTTGGACAAGTTACAATTTAACATTATTTAAATATATTGATATTTTATAGATATATCGAATAAGGCTAAGGCAATTAGAGTACATATCATTAAAAAAAAATTAAACTATTACTTTTTTGTATATTACTATAAATTAATGGTATGTACAAATTTTTATGAGTACATATCATTTTAAAGTTTAATTAAATGGTATTTGGTTGGTACGCTTTTCTTAAATGATAATAGTAAAGATAACAAAAAAGCTTGTAATAAACCGTAATAGTCTTTAAAATCATTAGGCAACCTATTAAAAGGCTACGCTCCTTTAAATACTACATTATAGATGTTTTTTAACATAATTAGTTCGGGGCTCTCGTTAATTGTAATGGCCAGTGTGATAAAACTAAAAGTTGTTTTTTTTTGTATAAGCTCATCTATATGTACACACATCCATAATCATAAACCGTAACAGCCTATGAATGCCCCACTGCTGGGCTAAAGGCCTCCTCTCCCTTTTTGAGGAGAAGGTTTGGAGCTTATTCTACCACGCTGCTCCAATGCGGGTTGATGGAATACATATATAGCAGAATTTCAGTGAAATTAGACACGTGCAGGGTTCCTCACGATGTTTTCTTTGACCGTAACACGAGATGAATTATAATCACAAATTGAGCACATGAAAATTCAGTGGTGGTTTGAACCCACGATCATCGGTTAAGATTCACGCGTACATACCAATAATACACAAATATTTATATACATATTATATACTATCGGTCTTCACAAATAGCGTTGTAGATTACAGCAGCTTGGATATAGACAGATATAAAGTGGTCGCTGTGGATAATTAATCAGCGGTTGTCTAATTGTTTGTAGTTAAATTAAATAATAAATAAGCTACTAGCAAAATGACAATTGCTGTACATGAAAGTAAGAAATAGCTTGACAATGCCACAAATTAATATTTCTCTCAAAATAAGAGTAATTTCGCATTTATATATTATCACGGTCTGGTAAAACTTAGTTACATTTTAAATAATTATTACAACATATATACTACTAAAAGTTGCAATCTGTTATAATTTTTTCTGGCTTAAAGTAGGTTTTTTTATATTTATTTATTAGTTAGGCGGACGAGCATATGGGCCACCTGATGATAGGTGGTCACAAACGCCAATGCGCCACCTACCTTGTACCTTGTGCCTACAAGTGTACACTCGCTTACTTACCCTTCAAACCGGAACACAACAATACCAAGTACTGATGTTTTGCGGTAGAATATCTAATGAGTAGGTGGTACCAACCCAAACGAGCTTGTACAAAGCCCTACCATCAGTAAATACCTTGTTGGTACCTAATAAATTATATAAGATTTGGAGATCAAGCTATTTCAATGCCTGTTTTTGGATAAATATGTGACAAATTATCGTTATACACATGCATTTCATCACGATGTTTTACTTACCTGCCGAGTAGAGAATTAATTATAACCACAAATAAGGCACTCTAAAATCCAATAGTGCTTCCCGTATTTGAACTCACAATGTACAGTTAAGATGTGTTCTAATCATTGGACATTCTTTGTTCTTATATAATATGACTTACCTCTAGTTAGTTAAGGGTTTATATATTATTGGATGAAAAAAATTCTTAAAGGAAAATTATATGTTAAGTACGGGTCACAATATGAAAAATAAATTTAAATCCTGTTTTAGTGTAATGAAATGGCATATCAAGCAGGAAGCTTGTTTGACCCACGCCTCGAGCGCCTGGAGGCCTAATAAACTGGCTTTGTCGCTTGAGGTTACGGAATTGTTACTCGAGATATAACCGACTATAGCTTGTGCAAAAGCATCCGATAGGAACACGAACATACGTATCCCTGAATAACTATTATTATATATAAATGTATGAACGTGGTCTCTAAATCGTTTCTACAATTAACAAAACATTTTTCATATTATTGTTTATTCATAAAAATAAATCGATTCATTATATGTATTGTTGTCTAAATACTCATGTTAATCGAACTTAGTCTCGGTTTGTTTGCATCAGTTTATATTTTATACAGTTTGTTCGTATCATTATTTGAGAGTTTCCTAATAAGTTTCGTACACGGTACGAAAGAAAAAAGAAAAAAAAGGTAATTTATTTAGTTACTATACCTAAGAATATTATATTCTTTTAAAATAAAGCACAAAACTTCCCTATCTCTGCAAGTTCAGACGGTTGTTACGCTGTTTTATTTAATAAGAATCTCATTTAAGTATTAAAGAGGTAAACAAGAGTAAAGTTAGAACACACATAAACTACGTCTAGATCGCCTGAAGGCCTAACATGCTAGTTTTGTGGACGCTCACGGAATTGTGTTACCCAGATACTTGCAGCGTCACCGTTAAAACTAACTTTCATATTATTCAAACTAATTTGTATCCATGACTTTGTTCCCATGACGTCAATACATGTTAATTTATTTATTCCTAGATAAATAAATATAAGGCCACAGACTCGAAGCTCTTGGGTTCAAATCCTACGTCGGGCCAATAAAAGGTTATTGGGTTTTTTCTGCCGAAAATTCACATTAGCAGCCCGGAGTTTCGACGTTGGAAGCTTGTACACTCCCGTGCCTCGGAAAGCGCGTAAAGCCGTTGGTCCTGCGTTTGAACTCTTTCCGATCCTGTCGGATTGCCGTCCCATCGGATTATGAGAGTTAGGGAATAGATAATAGAGAGTGTACATAGGTACACTCAGTACACACAGGTACTTTGCGCCTCAAGTACCGATTTGATCATAATGAAATTTTGTATACACCTTGGCAGAGAGAAACAGAAAAGGTATACAGTATCCTGTCTCACGCGGGCGAAGTCATGGGCGGAAATTAGTACCAAATATATATTGACACATCAAAATGTAATCAATTACCCTATACTCATAATATTTTATACGAATGTTCTAAAACATCAAAAGGTTGATTAATTACAGTAACAGTCAGAGTTATCGTCGGCCTAACAATAAATTTATTTTGATATCGGCTCTTTATCCGCGCGGCACGTACTGCAAAAATTTCTTTTATTACGTGGGGAGTGAGTTATGGCCTCATCTGTACATTCAACTGTGGATATTTGCACCTATCCCAGTCTTTGTGCTCACAAATCGCCGACACTAGGAAAATAATGGCTTTGAAACGCCTGAGATGAGGTTTCAAATAGTCTATATAATATGATGTTAAATTGAATTATTTTATTTCCTGTATTGTTGTTATATTTGATAACATTATTAACTAGAGATTAACTAAGGATTGTTTGTAAGACATCTCACTAAGTTACTATAATTTGGCTACAGTATCACTATTAAAATTTATAATAACAAAGCTATATTAATGAGCAGCATTAATAAAAAAGTACAAGTACATTTATAGGTATTTATTAAATTTTCAGGTAAAGTTTCCAAATAATCTTTTTAAGTTATATATTACATGATAAGGCTATTTTATGAGTATCAAAAGAATAGATTTAGCCACCGGTGTCGCTAGGTGTAAATTAAATACAACAATATATATTTTTAGAGTAAATAAAAAAGTAAGTATATATATCTTATTCGCCTATACAATCAACTTCTAAACTATGCATTTAATTGTCTGTTATTATGTGAGTAACATGATTGATTAACAAATATCCAAATCAATAAATTTATTTGGTGTTACAACTTTTGTTTTTCAAATATACTAATATATTTAGCAACCTATTTTACTAATACATTTTTTGTTGTTACGTATGTTATGTTAATGAACCGTCTTAAACATAAACAACGAAAATTAAAGAAAAATTACAGCACTAATGAGTACGTTTTCTTGTGCTAAATGAAGCGAAAGCTTAGTCCAATTTACCCGTGCCAGGTAACAGTCGCCACTCTGCTTAGCCTTTGAATATGCATGTCGAGTCTTGAACAGAGCTTTACGGCGTACGTTAGTTGCTTTACGAAACTTACGGGAAAAAGTCATGATTCTCGTTTATTGTCGTATTCTCTGAATGTTTATTTGTTAACCAGCAAACAAGTTTTTAATCTGGTTTATAATAAATTATTATGAAATTTTATTAAATTATTATGAAATTTTATTGTTATTCGGTATACATTATAACTTATATACCTAACATTTATATGATGATATCGCTACGTATATACTTTTTATTTTTAATATGTATCTGGATACGGTTACGTTTCCTGATTTCATAAATGTACTCTTTTCCACTTTTCCTTTTATCCTAGTAACTATAGGTTTCTTTTGCTATTCCTCTCATGAGGAAAAATATGTGAAAAGACATTTTCAGAACAATACGGTTTCACTAAAATAAAGCTACTGTTATATATAAATACACGATGCTTGGGATTTATTTTAATGTAATCTTTGATCTATCTAAAGCATTGGATTTTGTAGTATACAAAAGGTTTTTATATAACCCTATATTTTATGTTAACGACTAAGCTCTTGATTTTTAATACCTAATCGAAATGGAATAATATCGCAGGGAAATAATATCATTCCATATGAATCAATTATAGGTCCTTTCCCATTTTTGATTTATATTAATGATCACCCTTTCCCTTTTCGAGACATTTATTTCGAACTAGCTGTGTTAGTTTCAGCCGCGTATTTCTTAAAGAAATCACTAAGAGCAGATATAATATTTCAGTTTATACAACATTTTTAGTTTTATTTTCGTGGGATATTAGTATTTATTGGTTTCCCCGCAGCCGCTTTATTTATTGTGACTGCATACGATACATACACAGCAAATTGTTTCCTTTTAAAACTGAAAGGTAAGTCTGTGTATTTAAAATAAAAATAAGCACTTATGATTAACTAATCGACTAAATTTAAATTTAATATTAAATAAAACAGCCTCTGTAAATATGTCAAAACTATAAAAAGGACGAAGAACTATCTATGGTCTTATCTCGATATCTTTTATAAGAATTAATGCCATGTTTATAAAAAATACTTCGCAAATAATGTATTATTTTAGAAAAAATAACGTGTTCAACCACAGTTAAGACAGCGATAAGAACATTTTTATTTTATTATACGTATAAATTTTCTTGGAAGACTATTTAACAACTATTTTACTTACGGAAAATAATTCAGAAACGTAGTAATAACTACACGTGAACAAAGTTGTAGCAGCTAGTCGAATAATATTTTTAGAATTGTATTTTTATCCGATATAACAGAGAAAAGTAATCGTTACTCACTTTTGGATCTTGTGCATGCATGACAGGTCGCGGGAAACCGGGTTTGCGTCGTTTCCCGAGTGTATTATTATTTCTTACAGGTTGGAAACTCAAACGTTTTGGAATATAAGAGAAGGTTTTTTTAGACGTATTATGTTACGACTTATAACCATTTTACTGAGAAAAAAAAAAACACCGACTCAAATGTTTATTCCATATCGGATAATAGAGAAAAATAATTAAGTGAACTATGATTATATTATTATTATTGTTATCAATCGAATCAAAAGAAATATTTTTTAGATAAAATTAAATAAGTAATTTGTCTTTTTTTAAGGAGGCTTACTATCTATATAGGCATCTTAAGATTCAAGTATTCTCTATTTCACGTTGCATAATGTGCTTGAATTTAAGCGCCTTTAGTGTCTTCATGATTGCACTTAAATCAAGCGCAAAGCTCTTTATATAAAAGCATCGCATTATTCTCCAGTTTTCTTGGGGCAATTAAAACAGCTTGGTGAAAGACTAAAAATAATTTTAAAACGGTACAATTTTCATGATAATAATTTATTAAAAATATAAGGATACAATTTAATAGATATATATTGTAATGTATATATAAACTTCACTAAATATTTTACTTAATATACATATGTAATAGTTTTACAATTAAAATACTATGTAAATATAATATTGGTTTCTATGAAAATGGTATTTGATTTCACAAAATTATAATACATTACATACATAATAATATTTTGAAACCAAATTTCATCTGCAATTAGTATTTTCTATAATTCGACTAGCACAGCATTAGTCACAGCGTCGTATCTGATTCTATATTTCTTTAGTCTAATCTGAATATCGGTTATATTCAGATAAGGCCTTATATAAGCTGTATTATACCACCAATAATAATGGGAAAACATTGACATTTGCAAATAAGAACAAACAAATAAAAAAAACTAAAAACAAATAAAATAAACAATTTAAAAAAGTCGTACATGACATAATTGCGTACTAAAGTTTATTTTACTTTTTTAAGAAGTCTTAATAATACTATCATTAAAAATCGTTGAAAGATATTTATGAGCAATTTACGCAGATATTCTTTGCTTAAAACGTAATTTATAGTACAGTCAATAAAGCATTCTGTAACTGCCCAGCAGTGGGAAATTTACTGAATGTCTAAGGTCTCCTCTGTGAGGGTCAATGAGCTCCAATGTGGGTCAGTGATACACATTTCATCCGACATATGTAGGTTTGACTTGAAAACTTAGTGGTGCTTTAAGTTTGAACCTGCAATCTTCGCTTACATGCCACTGGCCTGGCCTATCTTGGCCTTCGGCCAACAGTCGACATAGTTTGTAGCAAATAATAAATTTATTTGAAATTAAATTAAATTAAATACTATTTTAATAAAAATGAACCAACCCCTTATCTGTTTAAATATTATACAAAGAGATGGAGTCTGGTAAGATGTTCAGATACGTATTCAGCAACTCAAACAATCTTCGATGCTTATTTCCATAATCAATGCACTATATACTTACTTATTATGGGGATCACTTAAAATTATCTTCAGGCCGATGAAATTTCAATTCGGAGGGATCTTGTTAGTTCAGTAACTTAAACCTGATTTGGTTCTTTAGCAATTTCCTTTCCGATCTGTTCTGAATTTTTTAATTGAAGTTTTATTAGTCTATCTTAATTGCTGAAGCGATTGACTTTACGTGATTTTTTTTTTCTGTGGATTTAGTTGATATAAGCTTAAAATGATTAATAAGTTTTAAGATATTAAAGTAGTGATAAATAAATACAAAATTAAGAAATTGTACATTATATTTTTTTAAATTAAATTTAGTCTTTTTTACAAGCATCAATTATTAAGTCCGTAGTGACTACCTCGTTGGTTTATTGGGTAGTTTATAGGACTGCGGACGCTGAGGGCAATAGCATCTCAGAGTCTAAAAGGGCTCAATATATAGTGTGGTTTGTGTTTCCACTTTCATGCCTCAGAAACCACGTAAACATGTCTTGCCTTAACTCTTTCTGTGTCCTGTTTGACGTCCTGTTATTGTTTAATTTTAATATAAAATGTATTTATTGGCTTTATACGTATGCCTTCTGTATCATATTATATTAAAATGCAATGAAATCGGTTATTAAAATTATTTCATATACAAATTTATTTTTCGAAGTATTTGCTACGGCAATGTTTGAAGTACCCTTAATAACGAAGTCTACTCGTAAAGAATTCATTCTACCGAGAACTTTTCATATAGGCAAGCAGAAAACGTTGGAATAACTTCTAATTAAATAAAAGTTTTGAAAATGTAACTTACGTTCAAAGCCAAAAATACTTAATCTTTAGTTCCGCATAATTAAGTTGTTAACAAGATTGTTAAGCAAGATAGAAACCCTTATAAGGGAAAGGAAGGGATAGAAAAAATAATTTAATTAACGGTTTTAAATAAAATGTACTCATATGATATATAATATTAGACAGTGATTGCAGTATCAAATCATTTTTAGTAAACATTCCATACATTAATAAATAAAGTTCCATTTATAATAAATACAAAACTTAGGTGATATATTATATTATATAATATTTAATTAAATATAAATATAGAATAGAATTATTACGATTCAATGTTCTAAGTTTTTTAGGATATCTAAAGAAAATAAGGATACAATAATATATTCACTAGTTAAATAATTATTTTAAGCAAATTTATTCAGTTTTAGATTTTTATGAAGAATTTTAACAAATAGATTTTATTTTATGGATTATATATATTATATTTTATGGATATATTCTGAATGTGCATCTGAGCAAAGTGTCTATATTGTTGTACTATATTGAATAGTTAGTATTTTTTGTTATTTTTTTACATAATCGCAGGTATGTAAAGTATAGAAATTTTATATATTTAAATCATTATCACACATCAATCCTTTTTCCCGAGAGAAGCAGAAAGAGCTTAGCAGTTTTAATTTAATATTCGACAGCAGATCAATTCTACCGTACTTTAGATTTCCAATTTTTAAATATAAGAATATGAAAAAAATGGCAATTCACACAAAATTCAATGCCAATTCAAAGAATTGGCTTAATTTATATTCATACTGGTTTTACTTCAATTGTCTCTGTTTCCATGTTTGATTTATCTCAAGGGTCTCAATTGGGTATGATTTTTTTAGGTTTTATGAATGATGTTAATTAATAAAAAATATAATAAAATTAACAAAAAGTTTATGTGTATCATGTAAATAGTGGTGCGGGCACAAGTTATAGAAGATAAACTTTTTTAATTCTAAAACACAAGCTGCATATTTCACGAGATAATCCATTATTTTTTATAATTACTTAAGAAATAGCGAAACGAATGTAATGCGCGGTATGGGTATATTGATTGATAGTCAAGTATAATCGATGTTGTTATATCCAAAGCCAGGCCGTTTGGCTATGTTGGTAGATACTTGAATTACACGCCAAAGATTCTGGGTTCTTCTAGGTGCCTGCAATATTGCGTTTTCTTAGCTATACAACTATATGACACTAAAATAGTAAACATGATAAACCTAATTATTTATATTATAAAATAGTAATTAATATTCAATATTCATATAAAAGCTAGAACATGAAAAGAGAAAATGCCATAAGTGTTTTTAATATTCAAGCAAATAGATTTAGGAAAAATAGCGGCTACTTCTAAATTATGTGTTGCTTTTCATATTTATATTCAAACAGCCAGCCAGCTACCACAAACCGTCATATTTACCTTCGAGCTGTGTATTTTCAAAGCTAAGTTAATATCGTAATGAACGCTTGGGTACAAAACAGTATGCTGTAGTTTAGTACAGACGCCAGAAATACATAATTGTGAAACACGTGTATGAGTCTGGGCAACCCATTTGCATTTTAAATCTACTTTATGTTAAATAATGTTAAATGAAATATATCATTTAATCTTCTTATAGTTAACAACATTATCAACGGTGTGTGTAGTCGTGTAGTAGTTCCAAAACAAAAAATATTTAGGGATTTAATTTTACGTTTTTTAGCATTATTAATTTTATACTCGTGGTAGGTTTGTAAAAATAAAGTTTAGTTCTAAATATATGTTTTATACATATAATATTTATACTTTTTTATGCAGATAGAAAAATATTTAAAATATGTATTTTTTTGTATTTATCATTAAAATTAAAAGGACTACAGATAAAATACAAAACACATAAAAGTAAAAAAACTACAAATCTTTTCTACGTCAAATTCTTTAAGGCTTAAGTGGAATCATGCAATGATTATACAGCATTACTTCATAATGCTTAACTGTATTAATAATAAGATAAAAATTGTTCAAAGTACCTTTTATTTACCCATAACATAAAACTTAATATTTTCTTTTGTAATTATTGGTTTTTGGTCATATTGTTTACTCAAATTGGTAATCGAAAATGGACAAACAAACTATTGTCCAGGTGATAAGGATCAAGATAGCTAGTAGGAAACGCAATAGCGATAAGTTTAGGTTTTTTAGACCTACAGATGACAACGTTTATTCGATTAAAGTATAGCTTATTTAAAAATTAACATAATTAAAAAAACATAATTCATAGATCAAAGATTACTATAATAAAAAAATGGCAAGTCTCCAAGAACAAATCGGAATGCAATTTCAGTTCTTAAGAGGATTCCGATTTCCAATAATCTATTCCCTGGAATCATGATAAATACTAGTTCCACCCATTTCATAGAATTCAATTTTAATTTGTTATACGTTCTTTTGAAGTAAACTATTTATAGTTTGTGCAAGAAATTGAATTCAATCAACTAAAAATATATAAAAGAATAGCTCTAATTACTGAAGAAGCATATCAACATAATATAGTAATTATAACAAAATTATAACTTAATTACCTCCTAATTCTTAATATACTCAATAATTACTGATCAAAACTCTTTGATTAAATTATTACAGTGGTTTTACTATTGGTTTTAATATCGTTGGAATTTACGAAGCTCTCGTGAAATATGCAGCTTGTGTTTTAGAATTAAAAAAGTTTATCTTCTATAACTTGTGCCCGCACCACTATTTACATGATACACAAGAGAAGTTTAAACAAAGAAATTGCAGCAAATATGAAACTCAGAAAACACTTGGATGTGAATTTTAGTTTACGAAAACTTGCGTAGGTGTGATATTAAAATACCCCCAAGTAAAAATTAAATAAAGACATTATACGTACAATACAAATGTAATGTAACTTTGCTTATATGCTTCAGAATACCCTTATATTATATTTTCATTTCAGAAATGTAGTAGTTGTATAAATATCAATAAACTAAATTCTCATTGTTCTATTGTTACAAAAAAAAAAATGAATATATTTAAATTCTGATTTGCTTTTGCAAAATATTAAAAATACTTTTTGCTAACGAGCTTTTGTTCACGATTTATTTTCAGGATTACTGTAATAATACCCGTGGCTGCCTTTTCATTGCGTTCGAATTTATCAATATATATATTTATTGTTCTCGAATAAAATATAATTAAGTCAGTGCGTTTATTATGTGTTTGTCGTCCATTTACGCAAACCATTAGAGAGGGTGCTAATGGAACGACATTTGAAACGGTAGTCCCAACAAATTTCCGATACTCTCTAGGTTTTAGTCCAACTTCGTCCGAATTGTGAATGCGATCGATATTGATATTGTATTGTCTGAAAGCTATACTCGTTGAATGAGATTATAGAGCAAGCAGTACCCAGATATTATATATTTATATATTTATTATATAATGTTGTTTAATTTATAAAATATTTTCAAAATTTTATAATAATGAATAAGATGAATTTTAAACAAAGATTATGCACAAGACACGTCAGTAAGCACCACTGAGCCCGGACTTGAACCTGGTTAAGATTCATGCGTTCTAATAACTGATTAATTTCAACACAATCGATAGTCGGATGTATTTAGCTATAAATATTAAATTACTAAACGTAGAATATTTCAATAAAAGCCACCAATGTTTGAAATGTACTCATGAGTATGTGCTAATAATTATTAAAACCTTTTAGCAACTCTCATTATAAAAAATGCTTGCAATATTAATTACTGTTTACACTCGCGGTTATCCTATTATTAACAGTTTCCGCCTCGTGGTAATCATTGGATGAAGAGTGTAATAACCCGTCTATACCGATAAAACAATTAATAAGAGTAAAATGTAAGAATTTTCTTTATTTACTGCTACATTAGCTTCATTATAGTATTTAGCAATTTTAAACAAAGACATCTCCAGTCACTTTGCGAGGTATTTTAAAAGAGCGCTAACATTAAACCGGTGTTGCCGGAGTGTTGAGTTGTACTTTTAGATTTATCTTGAATTAGTAACTATACTCCTTAGTGTAGTTTCTAAGCAAAATTTGAAGAGATTTTAAATTCAAATTAGATCGTTTCAAGCAAGTTTACAGATGAAAATAAACTTTTCTGTTATTGAAGTTTCAGCATGATTTTTCCGTTTTTAAGCGATTTTTATTCGATTTAGATACACACAGAGTCACATTAGTTATATATTTTTGTATTAAAAAAAACTAATTTATAGTAATAAAGGTTGTATGAGAAAACCAAATTTCATCGTTAAAAAGTTTAGATTAGAATTAGAGAAGGAAACAAAGAATATTTTTTTAAAATATATTTATCTGACAGAAACATTTGTTTTACGATGAGAGCATCTGTTCTTAGTAATAGTTTCGTTAAGATAACGTCTCTCGAGTATAATCTGTTACAGAAAGAATTATGTGCAAATCTTTTCTGTCACGTTGCTATTTTGGCAACGTTCTGCAAAAAATACTCTTAAAATGAATTTATAATATTTACCCTATTATAGTTTTTTTTTTTATAGAATAGGAAGGTGGAAGAGCATATGGGCCACCTGATGGTAAGTGGTCACCAAACACCCTTAGACATTGGCACTGTAAGAAATGTTAACAATCGCTGACATCGCCAATGCGCCATGCTTGGGAACTAAGATGTTATGTCCCTTGTGCCTGCAATTACTCTGGCTCACTCACCCTTCAAACCGGAACACAACAATACAAAGTATTGCTATTTTGCGGTAGAATATCTGATGAGTGGGTGGTACCTACCCAGACGAGCTTGCACAAAGCTCTACCACTAGTAAATTGAAAGATTAAATGTAATTATATAATTATGATATATTTATAGCATGTTTTGGAAAAAAAAAATTAATTAATTTTAAACGCTTGCAATAATTAAATTCTAGTAATACCCTTAACGGTAATTACGAAAGCTCAAATTATTTATTAATTATTGCAATTTCACAGGCGGTTCCTATAAATAATCTTCTTCGTGCTTATCGTTAACTAATTAGATTTTATATATAAAAAAAATCATCTGTGACTACGTTATATTTATAAGCTGTATTTTGCACTAGAGAATTGTGCGTCCTCTACGTTTAGTTTCTTCGGCATAGTGAACAATTGTAGGCACACAACTTGAATGAACACACTCTCGAAAGCCTTTGATGCGATGGTCGTGTGTTCTTGAGACGAAATTGCCGTAGGCGCCTGGACGTCACATTACTGATGCATGCTACGCTTCGAATAACATAGAACACCCTTAGGTTAAGTTAGGTAAGTAGGCTATTATGTGAATTGGGGATTAATAATGGCTGACCATAGTTTTACTTTGAACGATTTGCCTTTTGCCGAAAAGGTAGATTTAGGTATTTAATAATTTGAGAGTGTATGTTATAAATTTCGAAAGTAAACGTTTTATATTTAAATAAATCATTAATATTTTCAACATTGACATTTGTATGAAATTTCGAAACTTTGACGCTTAAATATTACTAGTATATTTTGTATTACGGCTTACAATTTATATACTATGTTCAAATAATATTATTTTATACTTAGAAATGGACTGACACAAAGATGACATGCATATATTATACAGAATATTAACATGAAATTGTCTTTATTTCTGTTACTTCTTAAGACTTTTTAATTTATAAAAAAAAAATGTTTTTCTTTATACATATGAAAGTTTAGGTCCTTACATATGAAATTGGTGTTTTGTACGGCAGGAATATAAAGTCAATTTTTTTTGGTAAAATATATTTAATTAATCAAAGTATGCACCGTTGTTATCTATGCACTTTTGCTATCTATATATAGGTAATCTATATTCAGTAATTCTTTGAAGGCGGTTTGGACTGCCGCATCGGAGTTGAATTTTTTTCCTTGTAAGAAATGTCCTAATTCCGGAAAAAATGGTAATCTGTTGGAGCAAGGTCCGGGGAGTACAGTTCATCTAACTATCTATAGCGGAGTATAGTTCATCTAACTTAGTGGTTGTTTGTTGTGCAGTGTGTGGTCTTGCGTTGTCGTGAAGCAGTAGTGGCCTAGAGCGATTGACCAATCTTGGTTGTTTAGCAGCTAGTTCTTCCTTCATGGTTTGCAGTTGCTGACAAAAGATATTTGCCGTAATCATTTGACCAGATTTTAGAAAGCTGTAGTGAACGACACCGGCGCTAGTTCACCAAACGTTCACAAGTAACTTTTTCTGAGTCAATTTTCGTTTAGGGCAGGATTTGGCTGGGTCTCCAGGGTCCAGCCATTGCGACAAGCGCTTCCGATTATCGTCCAGTATCCATTTTTCACCACAAGTAATGATTCGATTTAAAATCCCTTCATTATTGTGTCGATTGAGCAAAGAAACACAGCAATCGACGTGTGTTTGCAAGTTGGATTCAATCAATTCATGAGGTACACGTCGTTCAAGAATTTTTTTTCTTTCCCGATTTGCTTCAAGTGGATTAATACAGTTTCATCACTTACCTCGAAGCCTGCAGCTATCTCTGAAGTGCTTTGTGATTGATCCGCTTCCACAATAGCCTTTAATCTTTCGAGCTGTTTCTGCAGCACTGGTGCCACGGTAGAACTCGTACTCGTAAATATACCGATATTTCATGTTTTCCATTGTGCAGTAATAAGCGACGCCAAAGAAAAAAATAATGAAGAAAAAACAAATGAATGACTGTTTTCAAAACTCAAATGTACCAGCTAAATGAATTTATAAATTTGGAACTCTTAACCAAAGAGAAGATATTTCAGATCAAAGTGGTCAGTACGACAAGACGCTCATTTCAAATATAAGGACATAATAATACAAAGCATAAAAAATATGCTCTGAAAAAATTTTTAATAAAAAGGTCATTTCTTTTTTAATTTTATAAGATAAACATTGTAAATTCAAACTTTCGATGAAACATATATTTTATAATAAAAGTATATTGCAGTATTATTATATCAAGCTTTAAGTGATTGTATACACAATCACTGATAGCTTGATAATAATAAGTATGTAAGGAGACAAATGGCGAGACATTATATTCACAGCGAAACACAAAAGATGTATCTTACGTCAATTTAAAGACTTTTATTAGTTAAAGCTCAAGTCTGAAATACAATTGTTTCTGGTGATGTCTAGAACAGAATTCTTTTAATTCTAACTTACGTATTAATCAAAGAATGATTTTTCTTTCGTCTTAAACTGAAGACGACTGGTTAAATTTAATTACATATTTTACTTGCTAGATTCAACTAGAACCTATTTTAGTAAGCAAAAGATAATTAAAACAAATAGAACATAATTAAAATTGATCGTTCATTTCTTGTTTTATGTTAATTTTAAATCCATACTGCCGACAAAAATGACCTAGAAAAGGAGATCAAACGATTGTTTTTTCAATGGATCATAAGTTTCAATATGAATATAGGATCCAGTTCCTGTAGCCGTTAAGTAATTTGTAATAAAATTTCTAAATTTTTTTCCTGATCTTCATTAAGATTTTAAAATTAAAACTTAATAAATGTTACTTCTTTCTACAATAGAATGGTTGCTATTAAAATGTTTCTTTTTATAGATAACTAACTATAACTATTATAGATAATTATAAGAAAATTATATGTATTTTGTAGCAGAGCAACGTAGAAAGATGGTTTTGCAGATTCTTCAAAGCAAACTTATTTTCCTACAACGTTTATATATAGTTTAAATATATTCCAGTTGGCGAACCGGCGGTAAACAAAACAGGGGAAACGTTGCATTTTTATCCTAGGGGAATACATTCACAAAAATAGGTTACGGCAAATACATTCCATTCCGGAATTTTATAATCATTTTGTGTGAGAAATTCAATGTGTCATAATTTTAAAAGTCTTATAATGTTATTTTTATGAATGTATTTGAACGTTGGTTTATATATTTTGTAGTTTAAGCAATTTATAAAGTAATAAGAACTTTTCTTTGCGAAAAATAGATAATTAGTACTTATTATGACAAAACTATTAGATACACTTAAACTTGTATTAAAAATGAATTGTAGAGCTCATAAGTTTTAATAAAAGAGTCTATTTGTATATATTGAAAACTTTATTGAAGATTATATCAAAAGTCTTAAAACCATTCATGTTCGCCCAGTGGTCTAAATTCCATACTCATTAATGAAACAGAAATTTGAACATTTTGGTCTTGTCTTATTTTCAATGATTTTTTTATTAAGAGCACAAAAACTCGTCAATAGCTACCAAGCAATAAAATAAGAAAATCTGTTGACAAACTGAGGAGAAAAAGGTACTGATAACGGTACTGAGAATAAGCCTTCGAAAATAAATACATTTAAAGTATACGAAGATAAGAATGCTTGGTGAGGAATTGCTTTGCTCGATTAAAATATTTATGTATTTGAAAATATACAAATATTGAAGGCACAATTTGCTTCAATTAAAAATTTGAAACATATTATCAAATATATATTTTTACTAGCAAGTTCAAATTAAATATTGAATAAATAATATTAATTATTATTATGATCAGTGGATAATCAATGTTAATATAATTATTTTGTTTGTGAAATATTATTCACTAACAAAATAATTATATATTCTATAATTTATTATCAACTCAAATTTTGTATCTGCAAAATTGTAATAAGTTAACATAACAAAATGGAGGTAGGTACATTTAATTAATTTTATTAACTAATTTTATTGTTTTATGATAGTGTTCTGAATTGTAATAAATATAAAAATATAAGATGAAATTAAATATTTTTCTTTTAGGTGATTATATTATCTGTCGAAACCTAACTAACTTTTTCTTTTGACAGTATGTAAATCGAATAAAAAATGTTTTCAGATACTAAGCAATAACTTATATTTAGTTAAACCCATTAACAAATAGCAACATCTAGTTCCCGTGCCCAATATCCCTACTACGAATAAACATTGCCCTCAGGGACGCAGCCTGACGAGGCAACTTCGAGTCGCTGCTTTTCTACACTAAATTTAATAAATTGAATTTATCGTTATCTGTTGTGAAAATATTGAGAAATATTGCTACTAAGTATTGCTATTAAGTAATATTTTGTTAAATCGTCGCGGCTATCTATAACTTTTTATGTCTGATCTATAAACACGAAGTTCAAACTCATCTGTATAACATCGATGCATAAAAATTACTCGCATAAACTTGAAATGTTGAGAGTATATATGTAAGGTGAAATTAGATATGAACAATACTTTTGGTGTTTTATTTAATTTCATTATTTTATGCGAAACACTTAAAACAACAAAAAAGAAATGTCTAATTAAAATATCCTCTCAGTCTCGAGTGCGAATGCGGAGACAACTTCTGAAGTTTTCATTTTTACAGCGAGTAAAGATATACCATTACTAAAAATAAATTTAATATTCTATTGACTAGAATTAAAAAATATATAATAAATTTTGATATTTATTTTTAGTACATGTTATATATAGCTTAAGTTTGTCTTATTAAACGTGTACAAACTATAAATCGTGTGAAAATATTTTTTACAGCCTATGGTTTTAAAAGACATATTTTATATTCATATTTCGAACGTTTTATTTATGATATTTCACTTGGTGGTATGGTTTTGGATCCATCTGGGAAGGTGAAATCCACTGATAAAGTAATTATTCTACCACTAAATGTTACTACTAATTTTTATCAAGTGTTCCTGTTTGAAGGATAATAATTGCTTACAAGGGCCTCAACATCTTATTCCTATGGTTGGCACCATAATAAGGTTATATATATATATATATAACCAAACATTCTAATTTAACCTTTTTCTTTTATTAAACATTGGGCAGACGGGCATTTGCCCCTTGACCTATTTAAGCCGCCTTATGGTAAGTAATCATGACCTCCCAAAGATATTGGTAGTGTAAGGAACAATAATCATGAGTTTATACACACACATATATATATATATATATATATATATATATATATATATATATATATATAAACTCATGATTAATGTTATTTATGTATATATATATATATATTTATACAGTATTTAGTTTAGTTACTACTCGCTAGATTATAAAACAATTTTTATTAGGGATTAACAGACCCGTTCCCTTTTTGTGTGTCACAAGATTATTATGTACAATATGATTGTTTTCTCGTAGACTTTCTCTAAGAATATTAGTTTCTATAGTTAAATATAGGTATATCGGAATGGTCTCAATACGTCACTTATATATACTTTTAAGAGAATTTCTTTAGTTGGAGCCTTTATTTAAACACTCTATATCTGTTTTTCCGTGTATTTTTTTTCATTTTTCGGTATAAAATGCATCCCTTTCAAGTTTCATTATAAACCAACCAGCGGTTTCTCGTGTACACAGACAAACATGTAGGTAAACATAAAGAGACAATATTTTTAGAAGTTATGTTTTGTCCTCTAGTTTTTTATTTTTAAAATTTATGGTTTTTATACATAACGGTTTTATTATATTGAGCTCTAGGACGCTAAGAATCACACAGTCACATTACAGTTTTATTACGTAATGTGTAAATGAGATGATACTATATACTTGTACATAATATACTAGCGGATGAAAAATATTTAACAACATTATATTCTGTTAGAGTTTCCGTGATATATTATTTCACTATGATCAAATCAATTATAAAAGATTTTAATACTGCATCCGTTTTCGTCGTACAAATATCAAGGTATGTTACATTTTTTCAGATTCAAAAATCGCTTATCAGATTGGAATGGGTTTTTTTTATTTTGATAGGTAATTTAAGATTAATTATATAGGCTTCAATGATTTATGCTATTTAAGGTGTAGATATGACAGGAGATAAGTTTGTTCGGTAAAGTCCATTCCAAGTGAATGTCGCCATAACTAATACACATAAAAACTTTGTGTAAAAGATTTATAGATCTCCACAACTTCTAGAGGAAAGTTCGAGACACCACAATATTTAAGCAACTCTGACTGTCTATTTATACGAGACGTTAATGTTAAAGTTTGAAAAAATGAGAAGCAAATAATTATTGCTAATTTTAGTTTTGTCTATTTTCAATTAGTTCATTTTATCAAAATTAAAAAAAAACATACATACAAAACAACTCTTGTTTAGATATAAATTGCCATTTACAATTTGAGACTATTAATCAGTATGTTATATAATAAGGGTGGATAGATGATAATAATAATATCCTTCAGACTTACTCATGCTTTCGGCCACGGCGGCAAATCTCAAGAGAGATTAGCTAACTGCGCAGGAGATACTATAGTGCACAAGTGTGTGCGCAAATACAGGTGTACTCTCTATATAAGAGTTCAGGCTAAGGACCAGGGCTTTACGTTCTTTTCAAGGCAAGGTAGCGTACACACTTCCAACTTCCAGACTTCGGGCTGCTACTGAGAATTTTATGACAGAAAAACTCAATAACGTTTTATTGGCCCAACATCAATCAACATAGCCACATACATCTAGCCACTAGACCAACTGGATAGATGATACTGGATGGTTCGAAAGCCAAGTAAAATATTAATTATTATTCAGTCACTATCGACTAGTTATATTATAAAATAGGCTTGTAACTTATTCTTCGAAAATATATCATGAGGTAAAAATCCTCAACGTCAGCTTACGTTTCAACGTCGGAACGTGTAGATTATTATATGGTGGTACTGTAGTAGTGTAGTTTAATATCAGAGTTTGTTACTTATGCTAAAGAAAAAATAAACTGCGCTTACCTACTGAACTAAACAAATGTTTTAGCTCAACAGACTTTATTAACAACTTCTGTATTATGTTTTTGTTATAAAATATTTATGAACTTAACTAGAATTATAGAATTATAGGTAACACTAAAATATCCCTGAAATTGGTTTGGGCATTATAACACAAAAAATATTTTATTTCATTATTAAGATTGAATATATAATTTACATCTTTTTTATTTGTAAATATTGAGAAATATTATCTTATATATACCCGAGTCCCCGTTCGAAAATAGTTATTTTTATTTTGTTTACTGTAAAAATGCGTATTGCGTGCCAGTATTTTTGATATTTATATAGTAATAATAGTAATTTGTTAAGTTTTGTGTCAATGGCGATACAATATTCATTGTAAAGTAAATGGCCTACTTTAATTGTTATCCGTATGACGTTCTTATATTTTTTGTAAGACTTCTTTAAGATATTTATTCTTTTAACAATTCTCGACGGGATGAAATAGCTCGTTAGTCGAAAAGACCTTGCTACCAAAAAGAGTGACAAAATTATTTTAAATTTTTGCTTCACTACCTTGCTCTGAATGAAAACGCGTCTATACATATTTTTAGTTTAGCTAGGATTTTGTGGAGATTACTCAATATTTCGAAAGCTTTTTCAGGCTGAACAATGAACAACCTAAATATTGTGCTGGTTAGATCGACATACTTTTACACTTTATTTCGCTATAACGTTTTGAAATATTTTTTGATAAATAAAAATATTTCAGTAGCAGACTGCCTAAATTTAAAAAGACAACTTCAAGTAAAATTTAAAGTTGTATATTTTCGGATACTATTCGATTTTTTTTATGTCGAAGGAAGAAAACCCACATTATTTTGGGTTTTTATAAAAGTCCTTCTTAAATTAGTATCTTTAAGGAGTTCGATAGCCTCAACAAAAACGTGATGATGATTTTTTTTACATGAGTGTCGGCATATTTGTGCATTAGCTATTTTTTGTATATTTTTGATGTAGGCAATTTTTTAATAAAACATTATAACATATATATAATAAACATTATTACCCTCAATTAACATATAACTTGGTTTTATTGAATATTTTATTTATAAGGTAATTTTTAAGTGTGTATTTTTTCGGTGAAAAAATAAATAAATATTATCATAAAATCATTATACATAACCAAACACATCTTACCGCACGTACTGCGTCTTTTTTGTTTTTTCAATCTTATTCTTTCTATTGCGGATAAAGCTTTCACTTAATATGTCATTTATATTGACAAGAATTAATACTTCCTGAAAAATAAATCGAGTTAAAGTTTATCAGACCGTATATTTGTTTATTGTGACATCAATCCGTAAAAAAATATATTTAAAAAGTGTTGATTTTAATTTTTTTGTTTTTATTTATGTAAATTATTTATAAATATAATTAAAATGTTAGGCGTCGTTTGAATAGTTTGAGGTATAATTTCATTTGTTTTATATTCATTTATGTGATTTAAGTTATACCATTTTATTTTGATCAAACAGTTGAATAATTAATTATTTTAGAATTTATTTATTATATTGTGAATGTTATGCTATATTTCAAATCTTAATCACTATTACTGAATCTAAATTGCTTTAATTGTTTTTCTTATAAAGTCTTGTAACATTAGGTCCGATTTTTATTTACATTAAAATTTAACTGATTGAAAGACTGTTGAAACAGTATGTAATAATAATAATAACGCATGTCATGTTGGCTTTAATACGATTGTAAATTAAACAACTAAATTTATTATGAAACGTTAAAATTAAATATAGTAGGACATGTAACAACTACTGGCGATCCTAAATAAATAAAAATACATACATAAATGAATATCGTATCGAATCGAATCATACAAAAAATTTAATAGTGATGCCTAAAAGTTTTCAATATTCGATTTTATTGTATCGAGAGCCACATGCACTAACTTTATTTTATCAGAAACAGGAATCAGATTACGCGTACGTTGTTGAAAAGTGTATTTTTACTTTTTTATGTCAGCCAACAATGTTCTTTTTATAAATTTATGCCTGAACCTTTTTTTTTATACATTTACCCTTTAGTTTATATTTTACCCTATATATCCTTTAGTTTTAGGTTTCGTATTACATACCTATAAAATTTTTCTTTTACATGGTTTATAGAATCCAAAATAGAAAAAGAATACTCATTTTTTTTTAAATAAAATAATCTAAAAGTTGTGATTGCACATGGCAATAAATTAATATTTAACATTAATTTTTAGCTAACTTATATATTCAATCATTTTTTTTTAAATTTAACGGTTTAAAAAAATCTAAGCCCTACACAAAATTCTACACAATATTGTGCCGTTGTTAATGCTGCTAATTACTGCAAATGATGCTCTCATTACCTCTCGCTTTGTGATATCCCTAGTGATTAAAAATACACTTGAATAAGTCGGGATCGAGTCGTTAAGGTTTTCATTAGTGTGTGATTAATAACGTCGATCAGTAACAAGCTAATGTGAGTTCTAATTTTTTATTGTATAAACGTGTTTCGATAGGCTTGACAAATTACTTCACTTATTACTCCATTTTTGTTGTAGTATTTTTAAATAAACATCACCGATTTTATAAATATTTAACAAATGCAGTTGGAAGAATATATTTCATATATTTCATTCTGCAAAATTATTATGTTAATATTATCAACAGATACTGTATAAATCTAAATTAAATAAAACTTGAATGTTAAATTAGACGAAAATTCTATTACAATTCTATGCAAAGAATTGATTGAAAATTAAATATCCTGTATTTTTACAACAGATGTGAAGACTGTGATTCTTACGAAAATGCAAAATAAGATAGAACTAAAATTAAGATAAAACCACGACAATAGAACAACGATATTTTTGAATTGAGACACTAGATATACGAATATAAGACGTGCAAAATTTTTCACCGCTTTTGTGACTGGTTAACATTATGAAAACAAAATATGTTAATGTTTTTATAATGTGTTGTAGTTATATATAAAACAAATAAATAACTCCAGATTATACGTTACAGAGAACTTAAATCAAGCTACGCATGATGACGGCCATTACATTTTAGTTTTTTATCAATACTTTCATCGGACTATATGTATATATATAATAATCATTTAAAAGTAATCAATTAATCGTTTTATTGTTATTATTCATATTTGTAATTGGATGAGATTTTTGGAACTTCAAAAATACTATAATACATTTACACGCTTATAATTATCTTTTATAACTGTATAATTATTTTAGAGTAATTGTAATTTAGTTTACGTGTAATTTTAGCGTGTGTTAGTATACGATAGTGAAAGCGATCTTGAAGAGAGATTCAATTGTGTCTTTAGCTTAAAAATACAGTTGAATTTATTACAAAATGTATACGAGTATGTTACTACTAATATACTCTCGGTGATTTCTCCGTCTGATCTACGATATTGCAAGCTATCTGCCCGAAACATTTCGAAAATTCCTCAATAGATATCATTAGAGAAAGCGGATTTTAGTATTCTTATTCTGTCTCTTACTCGCCTCGTTGATTTTATTACCTATATATGGTTTTATCTAGTGATTAAGTTAACATGTGCTTAATATATTGTGAGCGTCATTGATTTAATATATAAAGCAAGCCTTTCGAATGAACATACGCGTTTGTACATCAAAGGCTATCTATCCATTCATATGTGATATCGAGTTATAGCATTACAGCATATCGAGAAAGCTAAGCTCGTGTGCCTTAAATAGCGTTGTCTAACAAAAAGCATTTTTGGATAGATTAGATTTTAAGACCATTATACAAAAAATGACAAGATAAAAACCTCAGAATATGAATTGCATATTTAATATCAAGATTATTTATTAGAAGTTGTTATTGTAATATTAAGGTTTTAAAGTTTACACGCTTCTTGATAATAATATATATAATAAATATTACATTCAATATTCAAATAATATTTGTTATTCAATTATTTTTCATGTGACGACTTTGGATACAAATTAATTAAGTTTACTTAAATTTATGCGGCCAAAGTATTATTGTCTTATCACAGGCTCCGTCTAAAGTCTCAAGTTTAAGCCTTCAGCTATTATATCGTAAATTTTTAATTCAGTATTCCTTCATTGCTTTTTTATTTATTGTATTTATATTTCATAGTCAGGGTAATTTATTAATGTAGATTGTTTTAATTCTTCGTCCTATTTAAGCGCGAGTGGTTTTGGGTACGCGTGAATTGTGACGATTTTCGGGTCAGGAGACCACATTGCTTAAATTATCTCACATAGCTCGGACGCGTCAGGTGTAATTTGAATGTCAAAAGAAGTTTATTTATTTGTTACTTATCATGGCTTTAACATTTGTCAATATTTTTACACGCGTACATCGCGTACCAAATGAAATAGAATATAAAATTTTAAGCAAACTCTATACAGTTTACGTTTAATGAAAGTATGAAAATATGCTAATATGTTTCTATGCGTTTTAAGATACTCGTATGTTTTCCTCTTCAATTAGCGAACCAACCGGACGCACATTTAAAGGTATTTTACACACATATTGAATACAGAAAGTATTAATTATTTTTTAAAAATACCTTTAACTTCCTATGGCAAAAGTATGGTTGATGAAGAACTGTAACTCCAAATTCTATGTATATATTATATTTAAGAGTTTTTGGTCTTTCGATAGCCAATTAAAATAAATTGGCTCAAGAACTATGACATATGTATCTGAATATATTAAAACCCTCCTTTGGTTAGAGATTAATAATATTTGTATCTAAAGATGTATACGGAATATCAAGAACATTTACAAAGACAGTAATGTATTATATTAAATAGCTAATCAAAATTCCGCTACTATATATTAAACTTAGACTAACAGTGAACTTTCGCCTACATTCACTTCAACAATAGCTTATTGCCTTCGAACAATGTTCGAATACGAAATTATTATTGTAAAATATAGTACCTATAAACGAGCTACCTCGTTAACTATGAATGTTTTGTCAAATCAAACAGAAATGCATAGTATTACTCTGGATCTGACCACGTACATTCAGATGGTCGATGAACGAATAAGACATCTTACGAAAATAAGATTTTTGTTGCTACTAATTTACAAAGAATTAAGTTGTCATCTTGCGATTAACACCCGAATATTTTTTATACATTATTTTAAGAAGAAAGTATATAGCTGCAAAGAAAAACCTCTCCATATATCATCACAGGGTTTCCAAGTTTCTAAGACAATATCAGCATCTAAGACGTTATACCCCTTGTTTGTTATTATTATAATGTTACAGATATTGAAACTAATTTTACAAAAACTAGCAACCTGGTTTATTTAGGGGCTAGAAACTACCTTCGGTATCTCTTAGTAAAATTAAAGGACATACAAATCACTCTATATAGTAAATGTGAAAGTGAGTTTATTTCTTTGAGATTTACTGAATCAATTTTTTTCTTTTATAATTGTAGTAATAAATAACAGAAACGGACATACCCTACCTAGCACAACATGAACAGAAGAGGGTTCATATGCGGGTGAAAACTAGTTCTTCACATTAATATAGTTTAATTTGTTAGAATCGGCGCCTAACATTGTATAAATACGACAAGTACAAGTAAACTAATAACACCAAGTTTCCGTCTCCGCAAAGTCAATACATCCTTCCTGCATTGCTGTTCGTTTCTATAATAATAAGATTTCCATGATACTTTTATCATTGCGTATTAACAGATTTAAATATCCCATAAAAAATCGTTAATGGATAAATCCTATTACTTATATAATAAATATGAAAATGAGTTTTTTGTATGCTCTGCTTTCACGTTTTAACCACCAAACCGATCATCAACAAATTTTGCATAATCTCAGGCGTACAGAAATGCCGATGGCGGAAACTAGTTATATCATATACATAAAAAAACTTGGAATTTGAGTTGACTATGTATTAAATTTGAGAAAAAAGTAATTACTAAGTTTCTTGCCGTTAAAATTGGTGGTAACTTTACATTCAACTGAGTCCTGTAACATGATGATACAAAAGTGCTTGTAAGAGCCAACTTGAATAAAGAACACTTTAATTTAATTTGAACCTAGCGTAATGCACTTTGTATTTCGTATTAATTTTTGTCGGTAAAATAGATAATTTATGAGTAGGTGGTATCGAACCATGCGGGTCTGATCAAAGCTCTTTCAACAAATAGTATAAAGCACATCCATAAGTTTAATTTCTAAAAATTGCATTACAATCTTCTAAACGTAACTGAAGAGATCCCTCTTAGCAACAAGACTGCCCTTTAAACATACTTTACTTTTGTATACAACTATATGTTACCAGACTATTGTTGCACAATAAATCAAATTCTCTTCTATTTTATTCTATTCTAAACAAATAACTGACATAAGGATGGAATCGATTAGATGTGTCTGTGACTTAATACGATTGTCAATTTCCTTTTTATTCGATTCGCCTTAAGCTTCGCCATCAGTAAAAGATTTAATTATTGGTCGTCCGTATTGCATTCCCTGTGGAAAATGTTTAATTCAAAAGGAATTTAAAATCAATTAATGATTTTATTAGTTGAATTAAAATCTCAACGTACATTTAATTGCTAATTATATTACTGTGATAATTATTAAAGAAAAGTATATATTTAGTCGAGAGATTTAAATCATATTCATGTTATAAAGACTTAAATTGTTTTATGCGATTTATATAACATTCCTATGATAGTTACGAGTTTCAAGACGGAGATTACGAGTTATTGCAATATCAATGTAGTTCGAGACAAAATTGTCGGTCCAGGTAGATTCAAAGCGAACGCTGCAAAACTTTAACAGATTCCAACATTAACATTTTGTATGTACGATTAGTAGGTCTTCAATATATATACAAAAGGCACAATAACCATTTTAATTTTTAATAATACAGTGGCATAGTAAGAAATATATGACCGTATAAATCACATTTAACACTCTGCAATTCCGACCCTAATGGTCGGTTTTCGGAGGAATATTTGATGAGATATGTCAATAAACGATTGAAAAATAAAGACGTGGGCGTGCGGTTAAATATATCGACAAAGCGTAGGCGGTTAGATAGCTTACTTGTATTAAATCATATGTTTATATTTCATTATTCAAAAAAGGTATCATTGAGTGTTGAATTTAACATTGCTTGTGCAAAGTCGTTGTTACTCAAATATTTTAAAATGAAATATATAGTTAGTAGTAATGCATAATATGTACCTAGTAATAGTATGATACATTTTAGTAGCTGTACTACAAATGTCTAATACATATATAATTATTTTTATATATTATGTTATTATTAGTCATTACTTATTTTGAAAAGAGTGTCGCAAACTGCTGTTAGTTCGTTAAGCTTGATTCATGGAATGAATGGAAATATAAAAGACTCGAGCCACGAGTGGGGACATACAGGCCAGCACAAAATGCTTTCGAATTCTTTTGAACAAATACAATTAATCGTCCATGTGAGAAAATCTATATTCACGACTTGTATCAGAATGGCACGAATATTAATTATATTGCTAAATTCCCATTTGGCTATATATTAGCTTAACATATCACGTTAATTGCAAAGTTTTGGGTGCCGTTGTATATTCGACTATTGGAATTCTGGTGGTTTAGATAATTTAATGCGAATGCGCTGTGTACTTCATTTGAAAGCATAGACCAATAGAATGATAGCCGATGTCATGTTAACAAAATTTATAGTAATAACAAGCGTATAGAATTTATAATGCAATCATAATAATCACACCTGAAATGCTGCTACCATTCCACGCAGACATTTTATGCAGTAGTTGTTTTTAATATTTATTCGTATATATATTTATATTGAATAGGTAAGCGGACGAGCATATGGACTACCTAATGGTAAATGGTCACCAACGCCCATAGACATTGACATTGTAAGAAATGTTAATCATCGCTTACATCGCCAATGCGCCACCAACCTTGGGAACTAAGATGTTACGTCCCTTGTTCCTGTAATTACACTGGCTCACTCATACTTCAAACCGGAATACAACAATACAAAATACTGCTGTTTTGCGGTAGAATATGAGTGGGTGGCACCTACGCAGACGAGCTTGTACTAAGCTCTACCAACAGCGAAAGACTTGACTGTAAATTAATTTAATTATATTAAATAAAAACCAACGAATAGTTTAAAAAATCTGCGTAAGCATTAAAAAAGTTATAGATAAAACAAAAAATTATAATATGTAGGTACTTTCTTTTTGATTATAACTTTATAATATAATTATATTCTACAGTATTTAATTTATATTTATTGTTACAGATGTCACATCTATACGGTTATTAAGTAAAGCCAGCCACCCGTAGACTTCACAGTGCTAAAAGTGTATGAAACTAGTACGTGTGATAAAGTTTCGCTTTTGACTGGTATACAAAGGAACCATATAAACTTTGGCAGCAAATGTGCGCAAGGGTGAATCGTGTGGGTGGGTGGGGACGTTGAGCGTGGATGGTGATAGTAGGGCGGTGGGCATGGCGCGGTGCGGGGGGCGGGCGGCGCCGCGGTGAGGGGGGCGGGTGCGATGCGCGGGCGCGCGGTGCTCACGCTGGCTGTGCTGGCGATCGCGGCGTCTGCTGCGCGAGAGTTGCGCGTGCTGCAGGCGGACGCGCGCACCGCGTTCTACTTGGCGATCGCCGCACCGCCTTCAGCCGCCACCGTCGTGCGCGCCTTCAATCGCACCCTCAGCGAGATATCGAGAACCTACCTTGCAGGCGACTATCCACTGCACCTGCGCAATATCACGCTACTGCCATTGTATATCGAGCTACCAGAAGATGAAAGGTAAGGAAGATAAATTAGCGAAATTCATTTACATATTATTGCATATTGCTTTCAATTGCTAAGGTTTTTTATTATAATAAAGGAACTAAGAACAAGTAACTCGGATTGTCTTTTTACTGGTCATAATGTACTAACTCATCATTTGATGGGATGGTAATTCGACACGATCGGAGGTCAGATGCAGGAGTAACTGATTTACGTAATATCACAATTTAAAAAAAATAGTATATGTAGGACTGGGTATCTCACAAACTTAATTTTAGTTCCACCTAACCGACTGAGTTGAAATTTCGCAAACAATTTGAACTTACTTTACTGGGTCGTAGGGCTTTGTGCAAGCCGACTGAGTTGGTACTAACTACATCACATACTACTGCCAAACAGCAATACTTGTATGAGTAAGTCAGTGTACACACAGGCACAAGGGACATATCATCTTAGTTTCCGAGGTTGGTGGCGCATTGCCGATGTACGGCATACATTTCTTACAAAGCCTTTACTACCTGATGGTAGGGGGGGGGTGTACACCTACCACTAGGTAGAACAGCTGCCAGTTCTACATACCTCTTTCATAAATTAAAAAAAAAAACAAGATCTCGTGAAAATACAATCTACTAAATAAAAAATAAAAAGCTTTATTTGTTTAAGGCTTATTTTTAAAAATATTTTTCCTTAAATTCATTTCATTTTCATTTAAATGCTTAGTAGATACAAATTAACCTGAAATGTTTATAAGTTCGTTTTGCTATTCGTTCGTTCGTATAATGCGAAAACAACAGATATTGTTGTCAGAAATATTTTCTTAATAAAGAAGAACAATAACATTTAACCGCTAATTCTTTGTAAAAAACAAGGCCGGAAAGCTGTATTTTACATTGTGAACGCCTTTGTTCTGCAGTTGTAAATTAATCGCTTGAAATTAACCGAAATTTGTTTTTTATAATTACTTATCATCCACTAAAACACAGAGAACAAATTCAAGTATTTTTCACATAAAATTATAGAAGTATTTCGTGTTATTTTGTACAATATTTTAAGATATTTATCCAATTTCGTCCTAGCTGATAAGCATTGCCTAATCTAATAATTACCCCAACCCAGATATTGAACCCAGGACCTTAAGATGAGCATCCGCATTAGATAGCCACAATACGAGTAAAGCAGATGAAATTGTATACATATGTTTTGATAATAACTTTATGTCCATATGTGTGTGTTTTATTCATATTTTATTATAATCAAGTGGCGTTAGAAAGTAAAAGAAAACATACTATTCAAGGCTATGTTACTCCGATCGGCTAATAATATATGGCAAGTGACTTACAATTTATTTCCATTGTAGCGAGTACCAGAATACATACATATAGTAGCATCATCCTTTAAAAGTATTCCTAGCTCGACTAAGTTAGCTTGTGTGTTTTAGAAATTGTTAGAGACTAGAATCTACAACATATTGTATTCCTTTTAACTTAAATAAATGAAAATTTAATTGACTCGTTATTTATCCAACATTAGTTCCCAAGGTTGGTGGCGTATTGGCGATGTAAACTATGGTTAACATTTCTTGCAGTGTCAATGTCTAAGGGCGTTGGTGCCCACTTACCATAAGGTGGCCCATATGCTTCGATTCGATTGCGATAAAGTGACAATTTGTCAGTAGAATTGGTCCCTAAATCTTTCGGTGGTCGTGTCGGATTGCTGTCCTAACGGATTATGAGTGTGAAGTAAAATAAAGTGAGTCCATGTTTACGTACAGGTGCGGGATATCTTCTGCTCACTTGACTAGTCCTTGAGATATGACACCATGGCCAAAAATCGTTAAAAATATACCGATATAAAGGCTGGACATTGACAAGTCGATTAGCTGAAATAAAAAATCAGTTGAGCACTTTTAATGGACAATCAGTAATAGTTTTTACAGCATTATAAATTATGCCAATTTATCGTATGAACTATTAAACTTGAGCAAGTTAAGCTAATTAATAGCTTAGCACAATATTTAGGTCAACGTCACTAATCCCATTTATATCTACTATTAGCGTGCAGTTACCTTGCTATAATTAAATATGCAGATATCATAATTTAGACGTTAAATAATTTTGTGTTAAATTTTTAGTAATTTTATATATTCTGTATTAGGTGGGTATAAGCCGATTCTCATTCAAGTTTCAGTGCCTGTCCTAAAATATGAAACATCAGTAAGAAATTACTTGCATTAACATCAGCTTCATGCTTATAAAACAATGTTGGAATTTTCTGTCAAAAGGATAAGAGGTTAAAAGACCAACAATAGGATATTGACACGTTACGTTTGTTACGTTACTTATGCATATATTTTTTTGTTATTAAAAAAAAGAAAAGTAACTCCATTATTTTATGTTATCGTAAGTTTAATATGTGTCTGTGTGAGTGTGAGCGACTGAGAAAACTACAAACACTAAAATACATAATAGTTCTTTACAAAAATAACAGGATTTATTTCAAATTCTGCAAGATTTTATTTATATTGAAGCAGAAAAAGTCTGATAAAAATATAACAATGCTTAAAGAAAGTGTATTAAGACCTTCATATTATCGCAAGGAGACATTTACATATTCATAAATGCGTTTATAATTTCGTTCAATTGGGAGTCATAATGCTCCCGACGATTTAGCTAATGTGCTAAATATTACGGTAGCCTAATTTGCAATCCATTATTATCGGTGTTAGCATTTCTTTATTGTTTTAAGCGGATAATATAATGCGCGGGATAAGCTTCAAAATGAGCAAAATATTTTAAAGCGTTTGCGTATATTTATTCGAATTTGTGTCAGAATGAGGATATTATCGCTAAAAATGGAGAGTAATTAGGTATTAATAAAATATATATAAATTAGAGAAAATTCAACCACAGAAAACAAAAATGAAATAAATGGTAATATAATGTGGTGGTACCAAAAATATAAATAAGTT
Organism: Nymphalis urticae; assembly: GCA_905147175.2. Lineage (NCBI taxonomy): Eukaryota > Metazoa > Arthropoda > Insecta > Lepidoptera > Nymphalidae > Nymphalis > Nymphalis urticae. Next base: position 6,140,066 of record LR989987.1, on the reverse strand, counting down.
TTAAATTTAATAAAAAATGTGTTCCATAGCATATCATTTAAAATATATTTTGTATGTTTATCGAAATATAAGCTTAATACATGGTGTATTCTATGTGAGAATCAAAATAAATAAAATGACCATAGATTAAAAAATATATATAATATATTCATGTAAAATCAACCCACTAACTAGAAGTCGTTTACATTTCAAACGAGGAATCATTTATCATTCCTTTAGGCAATCCTTACGTAGTCATAAAGCTGAAACTCGCTGCAGACAATTAAACACAGGCATCTTTAAATCCTTTGAATATAAGTCAAGCTTTGATCTTTGAAGGGGAAGGTTGTAAAAGTAGAAAAATATAGAACTAATTGTAATTTTAGAATTTGTTTTAAGCCGCGTAGAACCATAATGAGCTAAGAATTGTTCTGTCTATATTTTTGATTAAAATAACATGTCAGGTTTTATACGCACATATTTAAATCCTGGTCATGTGTCACGTTATTTTACACAAATTATAAAACCTGCCTACGATGAATCAAATGTACATAATAACTAGACCACTAGAATACTTATTGCTGTTTAGCGGTAAAATATCTGATGAATGGGTACCCACCCCAGTGGTGATTGCACAAGCCCCACAAAGTTTGTCTTATCCCGCTACTTATGATATTTTGTCAAATGAGATGTCGTTAGCTTCATCTTAAGGCTCGCGTCGACGTGTGCATGCATAGCATGGTTTTGGTGACTCACCAGTAAAGCTCGTCGGTTGATCATCGTAAGGCCGGGCATTTAGGTGATGAGGCTCGTAGCTTGTCAAAATAAGACTGCGCAGATATGTTGCTTCAACAAACTGTACAGAAGAATAGCTTGGCTTTACTCGTCCGTATCAGAGCTACATGCAACGAGTACAACCGCCGTAATCTTTACTACAAGCTTATCTCGTTCGTCGATCAAAGCCTTCAGAATCCCGCGTGTGGCTATGTATAACTATTTTTAATTTTTGTTTGGACTATTTTGAATTTAAAATGATATCATATTTATATACATACATATTTTTTACTTTTTATGCTTATGAAAGGTCACCCATGTTTCTAACAATTATACTTGTAAAATCCAATTATTCGCAAAATATGAAATAAGAATAGATTACTTTTATGAAACTGATTATAAGGTAAATAAAAGAAAATAAAATAGTTGTATATTATAATAGGTATGACTGTATTAAGCAACTTTTATTTACGACGTTTACATGCTTAACGTGACATTATAAAAAAAAACATATCAAAATTAATATAAGACTCCATTACAGAATTTACATAAAATATAAAGCATCCATTAGTATTCATAGTATGCATAAGAACGAATTCCTGTCTCTCTTTTAATAAGAACATTAATTTTGAAGTGCTTTTACAATCCCGTTGTATGAAGTCGTAAAAGGTCTACAACTACTATAATAGCGTTATTTTAATATTTCGAGGGATATTATTCGTTTCATTCTAAAACATCATTTTAGTTTTATTCCACTTTTATGGAAAATATTTTAAGATCTTTAGTGGTTGAATTAAAGTCGATTTTACATTGTTCTCCGAACTGCTTATACGGGATATGGTACACGCATTCCATTCCCGCTTTTTCCGCAGATCGCTGTGCTGAAGAGCTTGTGAATATTCCGCCTGTAACTTTCAAACCCACTTCTTTGGCCAGCAGCATTCTGAAAATTTAGTACGTGAAAATACATATCAGATTAAAATGTTAAAGTTTAGCAGCACACTTTAAATTTATTTGAATTTAAATAAAAGCTGCACCGATAATTTTTATTTCAAAAGTTACATATGTCTCCTATTTTTCCTTGTTTATATACAATTTTTTTTAATTTACAATAATACAAATTAGACAAATAATTGAACACTGTTTATTTCATATTTATTATTCATACAACAATACGAAGAAAATTATTTTAAAAAGCTTTTAATAATAAATTTTAATATCTAAAAGTAAAGCAGTAAAGCTTATAAAAATCACTACCTCCTGTGGTAGTGATTTTCAAGTTGGTTTTAAAAATACATACATACTGTTTAACTTTTAAATTTGTCTCAAAAAGTACTTACCTACATTTAAGCAGCTCAACAGCCACTCCATGCCCTCGGTATTCTGGAGATACAGAAAGGCCAGCTCCCATGAGATATTTACTTACGTCGTTCTTGTCGTAAATCGCTGTCACTTTCATGGCTTCGCTAAACATACAAAGCGAGAGCAAACCCGCTTTTGTTTTAGGCTGTTGAAAAAGAAATAAACATTTTAATGTGAGTATATTACTTTTTGTATTACTTGTTCTTTCTTCTGCTCTCATCTCGCCATTTTTTAGATATTTCAGTAGAACCTTAAACATTTTTTATATTTATTTAATGTTGATTATTTTGTTTTTGCTCTGCCCGTCTATTATATGGTTTTATACAATTGATTAATTAAAAACTCAAAAAGGGAGAAATTCATAATAAGCTAGCAACGGACATTTACTATAGTTTTGTGGTCAAAATAAAATGTATTTATATAACAATCTGGATGCTTGCATTTTATGCAACTGTTAAGCTAAGAATGTCCTTTTTAAAAATAGTCTTGCAAGTTATGAATATAATATTTCTCTTTTCAAATACACACTTGTTATCCTGAAATAAGGTACGAATTTATGACATCTTCGTGGCAAAAATGTGCTCACTGCCTTCTGTCGATTCTAAGGGATTTATAGAAAGGCAATATCTCTCCAATTTATTTGTAAGTGCTTACATATTGATAAACGTTTGCTTTAACCTTACTATTTTAAAAATGTAGCCGGCTGGAGTATTCCATTCTTTTTATAAAATAAAATATAAAACCACAAAAAAAGATTATCCATATTTTTTACATTATAATAATAAGCCGCGTAGCCTCAATAATATCTCATTGATTTGTATGTCTGTTCAAATGTATAATATTTATTGATACATCTAGTGTGTCCTAGTAAGATAACATACTAAAATAATACTCATAAAAGTTTACGTATATTGAATAAACAGTCTTAATAATATCGCAACAACACTGCATCTGACTGCTTAAACAAATTGTGTTCTAATTTTAAATTTTTGTTCTGTATTTATTTTTATCTTTAATCTTTTCCAAATTTAATATAAATTTTACCGGAATGTGCTCAACAAAGTGTTCCTTTTCCTGTACCATGCACATGTTTACTCCAACGAGTATGCGTCCCTTTCCGTCGTTTCCTTTAAGGAAGCACGCTAAACTCATCTTCTGCTTGACGATAGATGTAAGCAGCACTCGATACTCTTCTATAGCTTGTGGATCTTCTGCTGTTCCTGTCAGTTTCAAAGACTTCAATTAATTATCTTCGCTCCTGTATTGATTTCACATAAACGGCGCCCCTCTCCGTGAATTAATTTCTGATATTGAAATCCAATTTCAATTTGGACCCATTAAATTTATTAGTAACAATTAAAAATAAATAATGGAATGGTATTGTTTTGAATATCGAATCGGAATTCAGGATTTCTTTTAAATAATAATGATAAAACTAAAATGATGATTCATGATTCATAAATTAAATATAATTTATGATAAATAAAACTTTCATGTATTTCTTTATAGCAAGGTTGACTTTTAATATACAATTTATTTCGTTTATCTAATTTATTAATGCTATTTCACAATTTTATTGGCTACTAATTGGTTTGTATAAATATTTGAAAATTACGATTTTTGTGTTTTATTAAAAGACTAACTTATAAAAAGATAAGTTATTGTAACTCAATAAAAATAATGTTTTCTAGTAGTTTTGACAACAAACCATGGCTAGTTCAATCATAAGAAATGACTACTTGAGACAGTGGCTTTAACAGAGAAATTACGAGCAAAAAGCAATCATGATCAATTCCCTAGTCTGTCAGAGAATAAAAAAATTATATTGGTTTTTATTTATTTTTAAAACATATTGAAGTCACTATTAGTTTTTGATGTAAAGTTTAAAACGATTTCTTACGACTTAGAACACACTGAATCCTGACACAATTATTGTTATGGTTATAACTCGCTGTTCAAAATATAACCTGATTATAGACTTGATAAATACTTTTACTTACCAATTTTCGTTGATTTACAAAGCATTTTAATATCCCTATCCTTGAACTTGTGAATTATTAATTTTAGATTTCTCAGGTGTAAATGTAAACGATATAGCGGATTTTGTCAACACAGGATCACTTGATAAGTGTCAATGTATTATTTTAGAAAAATATGATTCTGTAGACGACAAACGACATTTTAACATAAAAGCAATGAATCAATCATTTGGAGTGATAAGATAGTAGATAATATAGAAATCTTTAAAGAAGATTGCGGATTAAAATCTTGGTAGGGATCATCTGAACTCAAAACTCTTATTTAGCGTATAATTTCCCGTACAATGGCGTGCAATATACAAAGAGAAAGAAAGAAACTATATAAACATTAAATATTATAGAAGTACAAATACACGCAGAATTTCATTAGAAACAAGCTTTTATCCTCTATATGTTTTCCTTCAAATAATAAATATAAATTAATCATTTGGTACTTGCCCCGGTTTTAAGCCGCCATCTTTAGCTAGATTCACATATTCTAACCAATTGGCCGACTCATTTATTTATGAGACATGACGAAAAAAATATAATATTTTCGAATTTGACTTCAGAGCGAATCTTTGTTTCAAACGATAAATTAAAAAAAATAGGGCATTCCTAAAGAGGTCATTTATTTCATCAGTAGAGTATGACCGTAGTGACCGTAGCTTTCTGATGTTAAACTTGGGTTGTTTGTTTTAAGCAAGACACTTAATTCTCCCGAAGCCCTTAATCTCTTTGGGTAACTATTAGCCCGGATTGGAATGCTTGGGTTCAATGCCAGTGACCCCGGATCAGTGTTGAAACAAATACTTAGTGAGGAAACGTATTAAAAGGGTTTTATTTAATTTCAAAATAGTAATTGAAGTTGAAAATTGTAGATAATACTACAATTAATAAAATTATTAAGATACATTTTAATTACATTCCCCAACAATTTTTATGATGTATGTGAAGAAAGAAGTAATAAAACAGGGTGGTAACTTGTGGTAACATAATTGTGTGGCGGGAGTCCCGAGCAAATTTTCTTGACGACTCGTTATTTTCTTGCGTGTAGCGCCCGACAACATAAGACGAGATTTGGTTAATTGCAAAAAATTTTCACGTCCTGAACCGAGGGAGGCTGTCTTGATTAATGTTTAACATCTGGCGTATCGCGAACAAGGCGTACTTAAGCTGAACATTTATCAACTTGAAAAAATATTAAAATACGTGTAAGTAGGAAAGCGTATAGATTTTTATTGGCCATATAAGTTATACTTAAGTTATACGTGAACATAATTTGCAAGTTACTTTTATATATTATTAATAAAATAAATGTTGATTACTCAGATTATACACAATAAAATTAAATAAGAAAAGATAACGAAAGCGAAAGAATAATAACGTTATTAGAACAGAGAATAGAGTATTGTTGAAAATAAATGAAAGTTTAGGATTAAGCGAATCGCATTATTATCGTGCACAGTACTATACCGAAGTTCCTATAGAAATAATATTACCGGCTGTAGTCCACCAGACGTCTTCCCGTATATAATTTCCAAGCATAAATTCAACTGCAGTAGTCCATAGAGCCTCTGGGATGTCTTCTATTATAAATTCCAATGTCCTTCCATCTTCGGTTATTCTCTCAAACGTGCTCCAAACCTTGGGGTATTCGCGCGAAGTCATTCTTTTATATTGAAAACGCGCTAGACGCTTTCAAGACTCTAAATTTGAGAACACTTCTGCAGCACTAAAGGTTTAAATTGAAACTGAATAGTGTATGTAATGTGGTTTTGTAGAAATACGGCTGTATTGTATCTATTTGTCATTTATATCTTGTAAGATATTATTTCGCGCATCTAAAGCATGATCTACGAATGCGAGGGAATATATTTTTGTATATTGTCATATTTCTTAATTATTATATAACAGAAATCATTTTACCATGGCTTATAGTCATTGTATTGTTTTATTTTCTTACGAACTAATTACAGTTTAAATTAAAACTATTATAGCATTAGTATCGCAGCAACTGTCAAATTGCATTTTTTTATGTATTATTTATGTTCAAAGTTAATCTTCTAATTTGTCTTTATATGAATCTCATTACCAAGACTACCAGGAAAATATTATTCATTTATTTTAGTTTTATAATGAGTTTTTGTACTGATTTGTATATCGTTATACCATTGACCATATCTTTTGTTTAAAAAACCGTCTAGTTCCGTTGACGTTAAACATATATTGATTAATTTAAATTTTTATAAAAAAGAAAATATTCTAATATTTATAACTTAAAATTGTTATGTAAAATTTAAACTTACAAATTTGTTTTTAAATGAAAACAAGTAATTAAGTTAAGATAAAATGAAACTACCTGTATAGTGTTATGAATCACAAAAAGGTCAATGCGAAGTATTGTGATCCTTGCTAATGATCCTCTGATATGTGGTTATATCGGAGTACACAGTACTATTGTATTACAGATTGATTCAAGCATTATGATGTACTTAGGTTTTGCTATCAAGCCCATGTAACATCAAAGTCTCTTTTTTTTAGTCTAGTTAGCTATGCGAATTATTTTATTCGCATGTGGAAGTTTGGAAAAGATTCAGAATACGAAACTAACCGCATAAATAAATAAATAAATATATATCACATAATTATTTTTTTCCATAACAGATTCAGTACGCGGGTGTTGGAGCAAACTTGCGCGGCGTTCGACGGTCGTCGGGTGGCGGCGCTATTGGTCTGCGGTGGTGGTTCCGCCGCCGCGGCCATGGTGTCGACCGCTGCCCGTGCCGGAGTACCTGTGCTGCGGGCGTCGCCTTCTCACCTGCATCTCTCCTATACCATTGCTAATGTAAGTACTCGATCGAAATATTATATTAAAATTTAATGGTTTTCAGTAATATATTTAAGAGTATTTTGATACATGTTCGTGGAAGAATGCAGGTTCGTTATCGTGAAATCCCCTCTAATCAACAAAACAACCGCTTTCAGAAAAAATGTGCAAAGTCATTTAACGGTAGTTAAATTTAAACGTTCGTGCAAAGACTGGATCTTTTTTTATTCTTCGAGCTTTGAAGTTTACACACAGCTTTTAGTCAACATTTTTATAAAAGAAATAAAGTTTGTGTAACTAATAACATCTCACGAAGTTATTTTAAGCTATACAATTTAATGATACCCTTTCTGTAATGAACTAATTAGTTCTTCAACTACTCTTATTTTCGAAACTTTTTTCAATACTTCCAACAACTACAAGAGTATGCATCAAATAGTCGGATCTTTAATCTGTACAAGTTTTAATTTCAATAAAAGGTTCCTTTTCATGGTCTGCTCTGTTTATAAATTTTCGTTTAATCAGTCAAAAAACCATAAAAACATAGCTAACTACAAAATTGAAAATCATTTTAATTTCAGTCAACAACTGGTGAACATGTTATAAAACAGAAAACATCGGACTCGCAATCCGTTTTCAATAACAAAAACATAGCCATTCGTATAGATGTTTGAATTTTGATCCATCGTCCATAACCCTTTGTTATAAAAGTAGTATTGAAAGCATAGAGAATCATTTTAGTAAGATTCAGAACATATAACTATAACATGAACATGCTTTGTGGCTAGGTCATATAATAATATCGTCGACACGTGGGTGTTATTTATTATGCCTTGACACTGACACTACAATTGCTTTTGATGTTATATCTATATATGTAAATATGCTTAGTGTGTCATAAATAATATTATTATAGTATTTGGTTGTGATAACATAAAATAAGGTAATGTCGTCTTGTTTTGTATTCATATTATATACACAAAACTACAGAAACAGATTTAAAGTAATTTTAGATATAATATTATAATACATTTCTATTCACCGGATATATAATAATAATGTTATTAATTGAATATGATTTACATATTACAATGTATTTTTTATAATTTCAAAAATATCAAAATTAGCTTCTTACTTATGCATTTTAAGAGATAAATAAATTTAAGGCTCCCACCGGTTTTGAATGAAGAGTCGTCAGGAATTAGGTGTTCCTCATTTTCATCTGTCATACTATATACATGTAATAATATTTAAAAAATATATATAATATAAAATTTATAAATATCCTGATTGAAAATCAACAAATACTAACTAAGAACTCTTATCATCTCCATATAATTATAATATCGTCTAATACGACGCATAAGTGCAATACATACATACATGTAGAGTGCACGTATGCTTTACACTACAAAAGAAAGCTGCTTTGATAACAAATGTTATTTGAACGCATAAAATGGTTTCCTTGAATCTATCGGAAGTAAAAAGAAAATGCTTTGAGCATTTTTTTAAAGAATTTGCTCGTACATTTCACATTTCTTTCATCCGAACTCCGGCCGTGTCGCTGCAAAATGATGGTCATTTATAACCCACTTTAACAACGATTACAACGCGACGTGAACTAATAATGACGCTCTTGTAAAAAACTCTATATATTTTTTAGATTAAACTATAGGCAGCTAATTTTTTGCAGGAATTGTTGCCTTTGGAGGTTCGATTGGAGATAACCGCACGAGAAACATTGCATGCACTCAGGTTTGTGGTTGCAGTTTTAATAAATTGAACTTGATGATAATATTTACTAATCCTGATTATAGATTTAAATTAAATTTTCATTTATATTGTAATAAGCTTTACTTTACTTTTTAAAATAAGTAATATTATTGTTATATCTCGCTTAACAGAGCCACGCTCCTGCACACACATTGGCATTCATTTACTTTACTCGCTGAGGAAGATATATATTTAACGTTATCTCTAAGAAAGGATCTGTCTTCAATTCTTACAACTCAACCGCTTAATCCTAAATGGCTTTCACTTCCTACCAAGTACACTCGCCGTGCTATTTTCAGGTAAGTCACTTAATCTACCGACTTGCGGCTTATTTAAAGTGTTTGCGATTAAATTGAATGGTAAAAAAAACAAAAAAATGTAATCTTGTTATAAATAAGATAGTTGTAACTTTTGAATTTGATTTTCTTTATCTTAATGTAGGCGTCTTGCTGAGGTCTCAAGGCTAACACGAGGTGTCGTCGTCTTGATATGCGATATACATTACACTAAGCTTGTGATGGATGAAGCAAAACGCCTTAACATGCTTGATGGTCATTTTTTTTGGATATGGATTGACGCTTCTAGCGAGTTTGATGTCTTCCACAACATTGGCAACCGAACGAATGTCGAAGACGAAAATGAGCATGAATTTCAAAAGCTTAGACATAAAAAAGAAGCATTAACGGAAGTTGAATTGGAACGCAAAAAACGAGATGCAGACAATAATTTGATAGAGAATGTTGAACTTCCTAAAGTCGAGAAGGAATATAGCAAGATATTAAATAATTATATTATTAAAGAAAATAGTTCTTCAGTAAGAAACGTATCGAAAAATTTGATTTTTCGTCGTGGTAGTAGAAATATAAATAAATATGAAACGCACATAAACAACAAATTATTATATATAAATTTTAGTCAGTCGTATAATAGTAGTCGCAATATTAGTGAAGAAAGAATAAGGAATTATAGTATAAATAATAAAGGCGTTGAAACTTCTAAAATCGAAATCAATTCAGTAGAGAAGGAAAATAAGTCCTTCCTTGATAGAAATAAGAGTAGACGTACTAGCTCTAGTAAATTAAAAAATGAATCTTTTAATAAGTATGTAAATAGTATAAATATAAATGAATTGTATGAAACTAAAAATGTAATATACGATGAAAAATTTGTAAGTAATATTGATAATACAGACCTAAGAGATAGTGTATTGTTTTCAAGTGATATTAGTGATTTCATGATGAATCCCACGGTGCATACTTCTAAAATGAATAACGTTAGAGTAGGCGAAGAGATATATAAATATCGAATGGAACAAGACGATGAACCGACGAAAGAAAATAATAATAATATCACTGAGATATTTAATTCACTACCTATCGGCTTACTTGCGTTGCATCCTCAACCGATGAAAATTGGTAAGTGGAATATTGTAGCTGTGATACATAAAAATACTAAGATTTTAATGAGATTCTGTTTTCCCCATATAAAATGCCAAACATGCAATAATTCAATTAAGATTTATATTACTAGATGATACATTCGCACGTGCTGCTGTTCAAATGATGGTCGGTGCTCTTCGGCGAGTTCTTCGCGCTTGCGACGCGTGGTCTGCTCAAGCACAGTTTTTTAGTGACGCTGCAGCATCATGTTGGGATGAACCCAGTGATGCTGCGTCAGATTTTTCAATGGAATTGGTTAGGTAAGCATTTTTAAATAAAGCCTTATCAATTAATATATTTTTCAATTATTAGTTATAGAAATATCACGTAAAGCCGTTGGTCCTGCGCCTGAACTCTTTCCGGTCGTGTCGGATGGCCGTCCCATCGCGTTATGAGAGTTAGGAAATAGAGAGTGCACCTATGTTTGCGCACGCACTTGTGCACTATAATATATCCAGCGCAGTTATGTAGGGTAATCTCTCTTGAGATTGGCCGCCATGGACGAAATCGGTCTTGAGAGTTACTATTATTATTATATCAAATAATATGTTATGTAAATATAGGTTATGGACCAACTCGAATTCGTGCTTTCAAATAAATAATGAAAATATGGAAGTTTTTACGCACGTATGAAAATTGTTACTAAGACTCATCTATCTATAATAAACAAATATATTATGTTGACAGAACTGTAGACATTTTAGGAAAGTACAAATCTCTCATATAAAGTTAGCTTGTATTATGTTATATAGTACGGTAGCATTCGCAAATAATAATCAGCATTTGCCTTGATCAATTATTTTTTATTTTGACCTAATTAAAATAATAAGCTATATCTTAAAAAGTATTTAACATTAAAACATATAATAAAGCCTGTGTCTATTACGAATCTAAGCTTAAATAAAATGAAATTTCATACTTATTGTATTAGTAGTGTTGCGCGAATCGCGAATAGATAAACAAACTAACAATACTGTTTATAGTATTAACTGGATGTTTTATAAATATACACAGTTAAAATAAGTAATATGTAATATTTTCACTTTTTGTAATCTTTGATAAAATTGGCTTTCCACAGTTAATGAACTGTACGATAAATGAACGGACGACTAATGAGTCATTTTATGGTATACCTATTTTTATACACAATCATAACAAAATAAAATATGATTTAATATTCAGTAACTGAAGTCTAAGCTAAGAATTTCTTATGTCAATCTTTATGATGGTTGATGGTTTTTTGATAAGCAAACAACTAACGACGACCTTGCGATAATTCATTACTTTTTGTGGTACCCTAATATCGGGTATCGCTATGACTGATTGCGTTCTTCTTGATGGATCTTTTTGTGTCAGAGCTCTTTATTACAACGTGGACTTTTTGCTGATGTAATGTATAGGGACGTATAATTTAAGGTCATTTATTTTGTTCAAGAACTAAATTTTATCTAAAACTTATGTTTATTGACTTTAATTTTAAAATTGTGATAAATTTGTCGTTATATAAGTTGTTTAAATCCAATTAACTTTTATTTGAAAAATTTATACAAAAGGAGGTCGGGTCGGCGCTTATTTTTTAATGTATTTTTACAATTTTAACTTAAAACGGATAAGCTTTATTCACTTGTCATCAATAGATAACTTCAAATACAATAGAAAATGTTTCGTACATTTATTATTATTTCGAAAATTAAAAATAACTCGTGGGCGTTTTTATTAATATGTTTCGGTGCTATTACGAAACTGTTAAATTAATATAAATAAATTGCATTATATCTGTATTAAAACATTATTCGCATGCGGCTTCTATCACAGTCTTGTCGTCAAAAGAACACTTTCCTGTCTCAAATAAAAAGTACATTTTATGTCGATCAATATAAAACCGTAACTGTAACAGCCTGTGAATGTCCCACTGCTGGGCTAAAGGCCTCCTCTCCTCTTTTTGAGGAGAAGGCTTTGGAGCTTATTCCACCACGCTGCTCCAATGCGGGTTGGTGGAATACACATGTGGCAGAATTTCAGTGAAATTAGAAACGTGCAGGTTTCCTCACGATGTTTTCCTTCACCGTAAAGCACGAGATAAATTATAATCACAAATTAAGCACATGAAAATTCAGTGGTGCTTGCCCGGGTTTGAACCCACGATCATCGATTAAGATTCACGCGGTCTTACCACTGGGCCATCTCGGCTTATCACTTTTATATCAATATAAAAGTTATCGCCATATTCATTAAACTACTTTTAATTACAACAACTTCAATCGTATTAAAAGTTATGTTTAGTTTATTGCTAAGTAAATAAAATTAAAATTAATAATGTCATGGACAGTGGTGACGAAAATATATTTACGCTTTATATATGTATATTTATTTATTATAATATGTATATCTTATGTATATTAATATATGCAATATTACATATGTAAACATTTTGTAACTTATGTATAATGTGAGCGTAAATTGTAACTTGAATAAAACGTAAACCAAAATTGCAAAATACGCACTGATTTTAATTATTTTATCTATGTTACAACAGAGGTGTGTTAATTTTTCAAATTTCAAAATTCTTCACTTTCCAAGGAAAGACGATATATAGAATACGTAATAGAATGGTAACAAGCGTGGAGCATCATCATAAAAGCAAATTGACTAGCGAGTCCGACAACGGCACGAGATTACTTTTACGTCCCTCTATCTAAAAGGCGAAGGTTGGTCGGTTTATATCACAACCAGCATTAACTTGGCCCAAACGACTTGTGATAATATACTGAAATCACATGTTACTTTCTGAAGTATATCTTAAGAAAAACATACATTCTATGATATGGTTTGACAACAGTGATCAGATATAAGATAGTAATATAAAATTATTGATTTTAAGCACTCAATAATTTAATCGTTTTCTTGACTTTTTGCTTCAATTTTACGTATTTTAATATTGAATAATAATAAATACTTTTTTATTTTTTGATCAATATTTCTTTGTAAGAATAGTCTGTGAAAAGATGCTAAATAAATTTAGCTGCCTCTGTCTACGGTCAGCTTGAACGTCTATAAAACTCTTTTTTTCACGATATTTATTTCTTATTTCATGGTCCATAGAATGTTGCTGGTACTCGTAATTGCCTCGTATTTTTCTCGTTTATAGTGTTAATATTTTCAATTAAAGGTTTATTAATTTTGCTGTAATTCTATTACAACTAGTTTACTGTTTTGCTCACTGATTCGATTGATATTTCGGTTTACATCAATTTCGAAAATTTTATAATTTATTCATGTCAGCAATTTCGATTTTCATAATTTGGAAAACACACAAAATAAAATTTCCATGTTTTAAAAAAGAAAATTATTGCAAGACAGTCTATGTATTTCAGATTTAGTATGTACCAAATTATCGCGCCCGCACAAAACACGTCCTAAGTTAGCACGTATACAACTTTGTCTCGTGTAGTTTGCATGTTTACATTACCCAACCAACTATTTGACTTGACATACATTTTGCCGGAATTTATACGAAAATGTCGTCTTTTCTTTTTTCCCAGGACTATAACTATAAATTCTTTTTTAGTTTGTCATGTCGACATTTTAGGTTAGTCGACTTTAGATTATTTATACTATTTGAGCATTTGAGTTAAAATATAAGTCAGTCAGTCAGCTTGAAAATTGTTTTATGGTTATTTATATTGAAGTACTGTAATTCGTCATATGCTTGCATATTTTTGTCGTTAAAATACGTCACAGAATATCGTGGAAAATGTACTGTATCTAGGATCAGATGTTGTTCAATATCCAATTTAATTATGATAGAAGTTAACGAACATGCGAACCAAGTTACCTTAGCGTTTATAATATTAGTATACTATAATGTGAAACATTTGTAACGTTCTACATAGCGTCATTGAAATGACAAGTTCCGGTGAGACCTTGAGGGTCAAATTTATCCTTTTTTTTAAATAAACTTAATTTATAACAATCAAATTAACTTAATTCATTTTTTAAATAACACAGAAAATATAAAAAAAAATTGCTTGTTAAATCTTTAATCAGTGTTATTATTATTATAGATTTCTCAGATTATTAGTTATAATATATCAGTTATATTAAAAATGGAATAATATTCTATCTTTATTTTCTTCTACAACAGTCTTTGAAGTGTTACTGTAGAGAAAATGTCATAAGTAATAAAAAGCTTTTTGTTCACTATTCTGATCTCGTAGCTTGAGTTCCTAAACATCAAGTGATCGGTGATCTATTATCAAATAATACTTTTTTTTGATCATGCTTATCCTTTTTTATTACAATGGCGCTATGACAGCTTTCTATAACATGGTTCCTGTATAAATTTAGTCAGAAAACAGTGTCAGTCGTCTGCATTAACGTTTGTGCTCATTATTTCGAATTTATAATTATTATTTTTATCGTCCAATGTTTTAATTCATTATATAAACTTAATTAATTGCATTTTTTAAAAGACATACGTTTACAAAATAGAAACTAACATTCATAATTTATTTAAAAATATGAAATATTGCTGGCAAGCTACGTTTAGCAAGGTAGGGTTTTGTCTAGCTTGTTTCAATATTTCTGCTATTACATTTAGAGCTTTTCCAACGATGAGTTGTTTTTGTAATCTCGTAAATCGTTTTGAACTGAAAAAAAGTTGCGATTGGTTTGCCGTTTGTTGTAAAAATGCCGATTCCGGTATTTTTATTTGTTGAATAGATAAACCACTATAATATTATTTGTTAATATCAATAAGTTGTTGATATTTGAAGGTGATAAGTTTATTGTATAAAATATCGTTTGTTCCAAGCGATTTTACCTAAACAGTACATTTTGAGTCTTGTTTCTCGCTTTCAAAGATAATAAAATATGCAAAAGGGTTACTTGTCCCACAGAGAACTTTAACTTTGTTACATATTTACCGAGTCACACAATACGGTTTCTTGCAAGTATAATATGTATAACAATATTACTTACTACATATTATGAATAAATTAGATTTATGAATAGCAAATGAGACGAATAAAAATTACGTCATTAACTTATAAATTAATTTAAATATTTAACTTAGGTTATGATTTATCTAACCTGTAGTCTTTTTCCTCTGGATTAGAAAGAAGATTATTCTGATACGCTGCTTCAATGAGCGTTAGTGAATAGCTACCCATGTAGGATATTTTCATCCGACTATCATGCAGGTTTCCTCACGATGTTTTATTTTTTCCGTTACCGCCGAGCATAAGATAAAAACTCGACGGTACTTGTTCGGCTTTGAACGCGCAAACGGTTAATATTCACAACACTGGGCTATCTTGCGTTAAGTTATATATTTGTAGTTAGTTAAGTAATAATGACAATATCAAATTAAATATAAAGAAGTATATATTAAAATCCTTTTTCTTTTTTTAGTACATTGAAAAATAAAAAAACAGTGAAATGTGGTTTCATGTTGGTTGGTTTATCTAAATTGTCTGTTCCGTTTTAGAAAATGATATATTTTTGCGGTTGACTTATCAAATACTTCGAGGCACGTGCTTATTGAAGCGTTATTTATTTTTTTTTATTTTTTTATTACCGTTAATAGGCAAGCGCTTGACCGTTGACTTGCCTGATCTTAAGCATAGTCACGGTCTAGGATGGAGCGCGCCTGCCCAGAAGGAACCCGTTTACTCTGGATTTGAACACACCTACATTGTAGTTATCTGGAAATATGGACTCAGGCAAAGCGTTCCACAGTTTCGCAGTGCGAATAATAAATGTGGATTCAAAGCGCTTCGTACGTAGGCGGGGAAGTTCCACTGTGTACCTATGGCGCTTTGGTCGCGTTTGCCTGGCCGTCCGATAGTAGAAGGGGGTGGAAGGAATTAGATTATGTAATTCCTGCGCACATTCTCCGAAATGTATCCGATAGAAGACAGAAAGCGAAGCAACCACACGTCGATGTTCAAGACTTTGGAGTCTTGACTCGACCAATGTGTCGTCTCCTATCAGCCTCCTAGCACGTTTCTCAATCAACTCTAGAGCCCGAAGGTGGTGCTTAGCAGAGCCGTCCCAAAGGTGAGAGCAGTACTCCATACAAGACCTCACTTGTGCTTTGTATAAATATTGTCTCACCTTGGCGAGGATACCAAGCTTTCGGGCGGCTATTTGGGCTTTGGACTCAATAAAAGAGCCGAAATTTAGAGTCGACGTGAGAGTAACGCCAAGAAGGTCAAGGTGGTCAGTTATAGGTACGGACACATCTCGGAAAGAGGGAGGTAGCTGAAATTCCCTCTTTTTGGCGGAAAATAGACACGCCTGCGTCTTGGTTGCATTGAACATGACCAAGTTGGCATCGCCCCAATCGGACACTGCCTTAAGGGTCATGCTCAGTCGCTCAACCATAGCTTCTCTCTGAGCCTGAATTAGGCCCTCACTAGCTCCTGCGTTGGACCTGTAGCTCTCGACAACTGTGCAGTCATCTGCGTACCCATGGATACCGGGCATCAGCAGATCATTAATGTGCAGCAGAAATAGTGTCGCCGAGAGCACTGACCCCTGGGGAACACCGGCATTTATAACCATTTGATCCGACGAGTGGCCATCAACCACCACTCGTAACGATCGGTTCCTCAGGAAGTCTGAAATCCATGCACAAAGGCTAGCAGGCAGGCCATATGCAGGAAGCTTGCTGATAAGGCCATCATGCCAAACCCTGTCAAAGGCTTTCGAGATATCCAAAGAGACAGCAAGTGCCTCTCCGTGTTTCTCGATGGCCTCACTCCAGATGTGTGTGACGTATACCAGAAGATCACCAGTGGACCGATTTCGGCGGAATCCGTATTGTCGGTCACTGAGAAGGTCATTGGCTTCCAGGTACGTCAGGAGCCTAGTATTTAGGATACGTTCCATTGTCTTGCACAGAATGGACGTAACCGAGATGGGCCTGTAATTGGCAGGGTCAGCACGACTACCCTTCTTAGGCACGGGCTGCACGTTAGCTAGCTTCCAGGACTTAGGCACTTTACCAGTCTCAAGAGAGAGGTGGAACAGACGTGTCAGGATAGAAGACAGTTCAGGCGCACAGTTCCTCAGGACAATTGCTGGAATGCCATCAGGTCCGATAGCCTTGTTCACGTCCAGACTGCGTAGCATTTTGCGAACTTCCTTTTGCCGAATGTGTATATCACTCATATGAGTATCGGCGCTAGGTGTTGCTCTAGGTGTCGCGCTACTAGCGTCAAGACGAGAAGATTCCGCAAATAAAGACGCAAACAGATTTGCCTTCTCTTCAGCGGTGTGTGCTAGCGTTCCGTCAGGCTTTTGAAGGGGTGGCAGTGAGGGGCGACAAAAGTCCGCTTCGACCGATTTAGCTAGGGACCAATACGCTTTGCTACCCGGTGGGTATGAAGCCAGTTTTTTCCCTATTCGACTAATGTGATCGAAGCGTGACTTTTGCATAGCTTTCTTGCATGACTTGGCGGCTTTATTAAAGGCTCTCTTTTTTTGGCGTATGTCCCTCGCTTTGCGGTTACGAGCAACAACCCAGGCCAGGTACGCTTGATGCTTCAACGCTTCTGCGCGTCTGCATTGAGGCCCAAACCAAGGCTGAGCTAGGGTGGACAGTGGCTTGTCTGAAAAAGGAATAAAATATTCCATAGCCAGACGTAGCAAATCTGTCACACTTTGTGCGCTAATCGAGGAATCACCAGAAGAGAAGCACACGCGCTGCCAAGGATAGCATGCAAGGAAAGAGCGCATTCCTTCCCAATCTGCAGACTTGTATCGCCACACCCGCCGAGTTCCAGTGGGACTGGCGTTGGGCGGGGAGTAGACAGATACAGATTTCACCAGACAGTGGTCGGACTTACCTAACGGTGAAGAGATCGTTACTGAGTAACGGTCTGGATCAGTTGTCAGCAGAAGGTCCAAGCAATAGGCTATATGCGAGTCAACGTCGGGTACCCGTGTAGCACCACGGACCAGCTGGGTAAGATCTAACGCTAAAGCTAGCTTTCGTATCTCTAACCCAGCATGGTCAGTGTCCTGGTATGGATAATAGCTACTCCTTGTGGTGGGCATTAAAATCCCCCAGAAACACTAATTGGGCAGTGGGGTACAACTGTTGAGCCGCGTCAGCTGCCTCACTGAGGTATTCTGTGAGCCTTGTTGTCTCCTGATTCCCGCTGTGCGAACGGTAGACACAGGCATACAGGATTTTCTCCATACCCGTGTCCACCAAACCCCAAAGTACCGATAATGTAGTGTCTTCAAATCGTCGGAGACGCCGAAAGCAGATGTCATTCCGGACGTAAACGCATACGCCTGCTCGTGATTTGAAATTGTTCTCCAGGGTATACCCTGGGTACAAAAGATACGATACGGCGGACGGACAACCGATCTGCGTCTCCGTAAGAAACAAGAGGTGGGGTTTCTCAGTCTCAAGGTGGTAGTGGACTGGCACGATATTAGAGTGCAACCCTCTAATGTTGCTGAGGTGCACTTTAAGCGAGAGGGAGTGCAACCGCTGTGAAACTTTCCTCTTTTTTCGTTTCTTGACCATTGTAACATCAGAGTACTTGATACAGGGCAAGAGTCGGAAGTAGAACGAGGCGCCATGCTGCTAAGACACAATGATACACACATGGAGTATCGCGCACACTGATGGGGGACTAGGCTGGAGACTGCGGGGACGCCCGAGCCCCCCCATGGATGTCCATCGGGCCCTCTCATCCGGTCGCCGACCGGCACGATGGCGCATCCTCGGGATTTTTCGACAGTTGGCGGGGCAGCCTTTTGTGAGTGGCTAGCTCACTACTTGGGCCCCCATCTATCTGCGGTCGGCCAGCGGTGCACCGTGCCTCGGATCCCGCTACCCTCCGCGACTAGTCTCCCGATGTGGCGATTCCAGTGTGCATGATTTCGATCTTTTGCAGAGACGCAACTGTTCTGACCCGACTCTCGGAATGGTGTCACCGGACATCGTACCGGAACACAACTGCGTTGCTTGGCGGTACAGCTTTGTTCGGTGGGTGGTCACTAACTACGGCTGAAGCCTACCACCAGTTAGAGTGTCACCTGATTGGCACCACCCAGGGACCACGTGTGGGGTTACGTGTTATGGGTATTCTCCCACGGACGAGGGTGACTCGGTCCCCAAATTTAATAAAGTCCCCAAATTTAATAAAAAACGTGAAGTGAATTTAAGTGGCTACGTAATTTTGGTCATTTATAACAGAATTTCTAAAATATATATAAAGTTATGAGTTTGATTGAATGTGTTTTTATTTTGCATTCAAAATAAAATAACAATACTTTATTTTATTTTATTTTAAATAAAATAAACCCTTATTAAATAAGTTATATAAAGTTTTAGCAGTGCGAATTTGACTTTTGTCAATTCCGACTTCGAACGGTTAAAGTTAGGTTTTCCTTAAGTGATATATTTAATAACTAACGAGACAAACAGAAATATATTATAATACAATCAATATCGAGAGATCTGTATCCAAGAGATCTGTACAACCATATTGTACTGGTTTTATGTCTAGTGGTAGGCCAAACGTAAGCTACAATTTTTATTAACGGAAAACGTATAATGTATCTATACATATATGTATGAATTTAGATACATAATATGATGTAGGAGAGTTTTCTTCAAACATTTTGGTGACATAATCTTATATACAAAGTAATGGCAAAGTTCGCTTGGAAAACTAACTTAAGCACATGAATATTAAGTTATGCTTACCCGAGCTTGAACCCACGACCTTTAGTTTACATTCACGTATTCTGTCTACTCTATGATTTTTTTATACAAATATATATTATATACTGAAAATTATTAACTATAATCTAATTTGTTCATTAAATCAAGTTATCGCCATTGTAAAATTTTTACTTGAATCTGGGTTAGGGTTTAATGTCTTGGTGACGTGTAACTAATTGCGTCTATCGTCCTAACTGGCAGTTAAATTACTTTCACCGAAAACTTTTCTCGTTTATTATAAACTAACGTTGACTTGTGACTCTGTCTATACGAGCAAATGAGATTACTATTAAAAATGTAAATAACGTTGTTGTTGGATTATCCCTGCGCTTTAATTTATCTTATCGTTAGATATGGAATACAAAGATGTATTCACATGTTTAATTACCTAAGCAGGTAATTAAATATGTGTAGGATAAATATAACGTTCATGCCATGTAGTAAATTAATTTATCTTTTGAATCATCAACATAATTATTATTTTGAAAAGTAGAAGCTGCTGTTTTTAAGGCATTTTACAACGACAAGCTAAACCTTACATTTTCATATTGTAAAATTTCGTCAAAAGATGTCAAGTAATATCCATATATACCAAGAAATCTTGCGTAAATGAATTTGAAAGACGATTTCGAACCAATTTTCAAATTTAGTGTCTAGGTAATACGTTTTTTTAAATTTCGAAACCCAAATAAATTGAGCCGAGATGGCCCAGTGGTAAGAACGCGTGCATCTTAACCGATGATCGTGGGTTCAAGCCCGGGCAAGCACCACTGAATTTTCATGTGCTTAATTTGTAATTATAATTCATCTCGTGTTTTACGGTGAAGGAAAACATCGTGAGGAAACCTGCACGTGTCTAATTTCACTGAAATTCTGCCACATGTGTATTCCACCAACCCACATTGGAGCAGCGTGGTGGAATAAGCTCCAAACCTTCTCCTCAACAAAGGGAGAGGAGGCCTTTAGCCCAGCAGTGGGACATTCACAGGCTGTTACGGTTACGGTAAATAAATTCACACCAAAATATATAAAATATTCATAAAATCAAGTGCTCTTGTTTTTGAAAAGTAATTATACTTTTAGTGTAAAAAATGCTATTTCTGGGTAACATCCAACTCGATCACATTATCATAAATCAAGCAAATAACGGAAGCAAATTTTGGCCGACAGCCAGACTGTGCATGCTGACTCAACGAAATGATGCCCTTTCATTGACATGACTCGAAGCGGATACTCTCCTTTTTGTTCCTCTTAAACTAAGGGCGCCTATGTAGGTCAGGTCAATAGTAAAGTTGTTTTTATGTGTTCTAAAATCGTGTTGGAGTCCCATTCATTTTAATTATAGCCTTTGCTTTATACCACAAAAATGGAAATAAAAAAATATTGAAGATAAATAGACCGGTATAGCAATTGCAATAAGCCGTGCCTTTATAACAAATTGTTGTATCTCGCTTCGTATTTGCATTGAACCTGTTCGTGGTTACCCCAACGTGAAATTCAATAGGCATTACGCGTACCAGCTTATATTAAGTTCTACTATGTATTGCTATATATAGTATAGTTATTCTAACATTACGTAAATTAGAATTAATTAAATACACGTATTCAAGGTATCAACGTATTCAAATTTAAGTTATTGTTCACATAAATAAAATTTAGCTTAACTGCTTTCACTAATATATTAACTGTATAATTTATGTTGTTATTGTGATAAAATTGTATTCGAAATATTGATGGTAAAGTACATACTAATTATATTTTATCTTTGTTTATATCATATTATAAATAAATTATGCACGTGGTTTACAACATACAATGAAGGTGATTGAAAAATAATTTTGTTACAGAGAAATGCGACTATCTTCAGCCGCAGCATTAGCTGGTGGCTCAGAACCAGCCTTAACAGCATCTTTTTCGTTTTTAAATTTAGTATCAAATCCTGTAGGTGGAAATTTATGGAGACAAGTCGGTAGTATTATTGGTCGTGCCGTCAAACTTCACACAATTGTTTGGCCTGGAGGGCGACTCGTCGCCCACGGTCAATCATCTGGTGCGCGTACTATTTTTCGAATAGTTACAGCGTTAGCTCCTCCTTTTGTAA
Organism: Nymphalis urticae; assembly: GCA_905147175.2. Taxonomy (NCBI): domain Eukaryota; kingdom Metazoa; phylum Arthropoda; class Insecta; order Lepidoptera; family Nymphalidae; genus Nymphalis; species Nymphalis urticae. The sequence goes on along the minus strand of LR989987.1, from coordinate 6,118,039 downwards.
TGGAGGGTGAACTTGACGAAGACGGTCAATGCCTACGAGGATTACTTTGCCATCGCCCACAAACTTCAGATCGTGATAACCTTACTCTTGTTTTCAATGTTTTAGAAAGAGAAATCGAACAAGACGTTGATGATTTCTTTTTTCCCACATCTAAACCTACATTTTTAAAAATGGCTTCTCACTGCTGCTATGGATTTGCTATGGATCTATTAGAAAATATTGCTCAAGAACTAGAATTTGACTTTCATTTATATATTGTAGAAGATGGCCTATACGGTTCCAGAAAACTTGTAAAACCATTTCGAAGGGTTTACGAAGAAAAAAATTTTGATAAAGAATTTTGGTCTAGTCAAGAAAACTACTATACAGAAAATATTGATGGTTATGAAAGATTAGATAGATTTAAAAATTTAGACAGAAAAACAGTTTTTGATAATGAAAATACACATGAAAAATCTGAAAAATGGGATGGCATTGTTGGAGATTTAGTTTCCGGAGCCGCTCACATGTCATTTGCAGCCCTTAGCGTATCAGCTGCTAGAGCAGAAGCAATTGATTTCAGTCAACCGTATTATTTTAGTGGAATTTCTATATTAGCCGCACCAAATCAAAGACCTGACATACCTTTATTGGCATTTTTATTACCTTTCTCGCCAGAACTTTGGATCGCAATATTCACATCATTAAATGTTACTGCAATCGCTGTAGCAATATATGAATGGCTATCTCCATTTGGACTTAATCCATGGGGACGACAAAGATCAAAAAACTTTAGTATATCCAGCGCTCTATGGGTAATGTGGGGTCTATTATGTGGTCATTTGGTTGCGTTTAAAGCACCTAAGAGCTGGCCTAATAAGTTCCTCATAAACGTGTGGGGTGGCTTCTCTGTGATATTTGTCGCCAGTTACACTGCCAATATTGCTGCTCTAATAGCCGGGTTATTTTTTCACAATGCCGTTGACGATTATCAAGGACGCAGTAATGTAGGTATTAATACCTTTTTAATATTATTATTAATTTTGAAATAATAATTAATTAAGATATGGTAATTTTAGTGGCTGTCTTTACGAGTAGGGACAGCTAGGTCTTCGGTAGCGGAATATTACGTTCAACGAAATAATCCACAGCTGGCGCAACAAATGCGTCGCTACGCCCTTCAGGACATTGAGGAAGGAATCCAACGACTAAGGTTAGATTGTAAAAAATTAAAGACTTATTACATTTTAATGCAAAATAAGTAAATAAGATGATGAAACTGAAACCCATTATGAAACGAGTTTCTCAAAGAATTACTACACAATTTTAGCAGCTTAATTTTGCTAATTTGCTTTTTAATCACGACAAGAGCACCAGATTTTACGCAGTCTTATTTTGTATAAAGTTTTCATGAACTATCGCATGTTTTGAGAAATAGTTTTCATTTAGGTAAGTGCGTTTCATTCTAAATGTTGTGTCCATAAATTTATATTTTATCGTGATGACTATAATATCGGACTACATTTAATTATTTTTATAAAATCACCACTCTAGTTTTATCTTCACTAAATGATATCTTATATTATAGGAACGGAACTTTGGACCTTTTGATAGCCGACACAACTGTTTTAGACTATTATCGTGCAACAGACCATGGCTGTAAGCTTCAACGAGTGGGAGACCACGCCTTAATTAAAGATACCTACGCAATAGGCATGGCTAAAGGCTTTCCTTTGAAGGTAATTTTAATTCAATATTATTCATTTATGATATTTATTTTTAATTTAACCTGTTTTATTTTCAATATTTATATTACATTAATTAGGTAATAGTGACATTGATTGGGCACTTTATTTTAATATTAATGAAGAACCCATTTAAAATCGTTATAATAACAAGTATATACATATAAGAATGTTAAAGGTCATATCATTTCATTGTATCTTTATATATGTTCAAGTTTTCAAGTACTATACTACTTACTCGTTAAATCTTTCTCACAATTATTATCAATACATTTGAATATCAAATATCTATCTTAATTAAGCCTGACAATTACGAACTCAACAATTTACGAGTTAAAACTAGATTTTAAAACATATTTCTTAAATATATGTTTACATGAAATTTTTTGCATACAATTATCGGATACGGCTCGAGTACCAACCGCTTTTGTACGCTTATGGTATGCCGTCTTAGACCAAAAGATTAGATGGACGGAACGCCTTGAACAAACAAGTGAAGCCAAATTAAGCTATTAATGTGTGTACGTGACCGTGGCAAGTTTACACGGTTATACGTGTTCGGTAGAGTTACCAATGAATAAAAATTACCTCGGCTAAACAGATTAATATTTTATGGATTTGCAAATGTTTAATAAACAAAATTGAAATATAAAACTAGACATATTGAAAATTTTAACATTTAGAAGGATTTTACTAAACTTTCCGACTTACTTGTGACAGTTAGTATACTCATAAGTCAGACCCATGATTGTGTTTTATTTATAGTAATTCTTTAGTCTTTGTGCTTAGAATGTGGTGCATTGGTTATATAATCTTTAAAATTTCTTACATCGCTAATGTTTATGATGGTGATCACTAGCCATCAGGTGGCTCATCAGCTCGTCTACGTTTTTCTTATTTAAAATATATATTCATATTAAAAAAAATCCTTTTTATTTAAAAAAATATGACCACTATAAAATCTTTTTCACACTTCAGAAAATGTTATACAAATTATTTTGAGTTGAAAACTGCTTACCGATTCAAGTGCAAAATGATTTCAATAAAATTGTCAAAATATACCCACGCACGTGGAAAAACGTAAACCAACCAATTTATTTTACCCAAAAACGTAGCAATATATTTTGTAAAAACGATGACAGCACATTTCGTTTCGAATGAGGTTTTGTGTTCTTGATTAACGAGGCTTAAAATATTCACAAATTGATGAGAGATGTGGTGTATTTCTTATAATTGCATGTGAAATAATATCCAGTACTAATTGTATTATTTCAATATTATTTCAATATTTGCCATGCATTTATTTTTGGTGCTTGGCCTATTAGAACAGAATAGATTAGAATAACTTTATTGATCATTAGAGTAACATACAATCGATCTAAACAAATTACAATATTAGCTCAAAATAAAGTGCATACTTTAATTTCGAGTGTGCAAAAGAGGTTTTATTATTCACAGTAATCTCTACCAGACACGCTGATGAGAGATTTTACGAACAAATAAGTGGCGCGTGTCATAAAATTCATACATAAACCGTGATACATAAACTTATATTTGATGATATTTTTAAATACAAATAATAAATGAATATTTGGAGATGATTCAGATGTTTATTTACAAATAATCTCACGTATAATATATAATTTAACCATTACGATAAAAAAAATCTAAATTGAGATAAATTAACTAGAGATTATTCTGCTTTCAAAATTCATACCATGACAGCAATGAAATACACATTTATTTCTATGTTATTATATTATATTATGTAATATAATGTCAGTGATATGATTTTAATAATATATTGTGATATATCACAATATTGGGCTTAATGTTACATTATTGCTTATGACATGCGCTTGCATGTGTGTTTTCTAAAAGGAAACTAACGAAACCTCTTTTGTTAAAATATTATAGGTTTAGGAGCTATACAGGAACAGACGAACGTACTCATCAACATACATATCTTAATCGTAGTTAGTAATAAAGTATTAGTCTAAAGTTAGTACTATAGGTAATCAAGTTGCATATCCTTCGATTACCAGTATTCGTAAGGTTCAAAGAGCCTGCCTTAGTCAACCTTATAGTGTTAAGGCAGATTTGTGTAGTGTAGATGTAGTGTTTAGCAAGATCCACGCTTGAACGTTCGCGTGTGTGAACACTAGTCTCTTTTGTCTTTCCAGTCTAGCGCTGATATTCCCACTAGACTTCCACTCATCTCACCGTATCCCTGCCAGTGTTGCATTCACGTCTACACGTAGCACTGTCGCTTGCGCACACTAACATTTATTGTGGTTTGTTTCATGACTGGCTGGTTACATGAAAATAACAAAATCCAGTGACTGTAACTCGACAATCCCTGCTTGTTATTCCCTTGAGAAGCTTAGCATTGACTATCATATTAAATTCAATTCCATAAACAACATGATTTTTTATGCTTTAGAATATCTATTCAGAAATAAAATAATCAAAAAAATTGTTGTAGTTCATTTCAAATGATATGAACAATATGAAATATATGAAATAATATGAATATATTTAAATCATCTCTAAGTAACATAGATATGGAGCTAAGTTTATTTCGTAGTTGTGTAAAACTAACGTTTAACTATTAAAAAACCATTAAAGTGGTTTTTTAATTTAAAATATAATTATTAGTAAATTTTACCTATAATGCTATTTGTCCCTTTTTTACAAACATACGTATAATATGTGGATTGTATGCGCTCGTTTCACTTTCCGCGTGTTATTATAAGTATTTAATTTTAACCCCACGTTTGTTTAAACAGAGCATCTTTTTGCTGACCGCTTAAATCAACATAAAAGTTACACGGTTGTTTGTACGTGGTATACTATCTAGGTTACGTAAATTATTTAAAAAATAAGAGATAAAACCACTACAAAGTAACTGTACGTAATCAATTCTCTCAAGTAGAAATAAAACCAGTTTTCGTAGCGCTAAGACGTTTTTTTTCACACTGGAAAAACGCATTACGCGTTTCCCCCTCGAGAACGATGGGAGGTATGTGGGACTCACCGGTGTCCAGGGCGCTAAGTGCGCCCTGACCATCCCACCACTAAAAAACCAGCGGTACCCTTCCATAATGAGGAGTGCTACGAGATGGCTTGCGCATGCCACCGTGACTAGCGCTAAGACACGCTAAATTATCATTTAAGATTATAATATCTTACACATTAGTTAGATTAGTATCTAAATCCAATCATCTTAAAGTACGAATTATTTTACTACAAATAATACAATTCATATTTATAAGATCTATTTTTAAATTGACTACCATAATAGATAAAATCCTTACTATTTTAACCTGTTTAATTTTGTAATCTGTGGTTTAATAGCTTCCGCTATTCCCAGCAAAATTCGATCGTCATTCGACTATTATCAACTAATAACAAACAATATCTCATTTTATATGAAATTAATTAGCAATAGTTGGGCAGAAACTATTATTATATTAACTTGTTATATTATATTATTAAGTTAGTAATATATCCATGTAATTAGAAAATACACGGTAGAAGGTAATATGTAGTATGCAACCGAGCCACCATACACTATTCTCGAAGCTTAAATCCGTTCTCATAACCAATACTCGTAGTCGGAAATCCCGCGATCGAATCTTACCACTTAGTCTCAGAACTCGCTACTACTTTACATAGGAAAATCCAAGACTAGTGCCATGAACGACACTATACTGTTAAAAGCCACTCGATTAATGGGGATTGTGATATTTTCGTCATTAAACTATTTTTATGTAGATATATTGTCTGCCTATCTCGTTGGTCTCGTGGCTAAATTTAAGGTCGCAGATTTCGAGGTCTTGGGTTCAGAATCCAGGTCAGGCCGATAAAAATTATTGGTTTATCTGTCAGTAGAGCCCGGAGTCTACGCGGAAAATACGTAAGGCCGGTAGTCCTGCGCTTGAACTCTTTCTGGTGGTGTCAGATTTGTCGTCTTATCGGATTATGAGAATGAGTGAATAGAGAGTACACCCGTGTTTGCACACACTTATGCACTATAATATGGTAGTTGGCTCATCTATCTTGAGATTATCCACTGTGGCCAAAATCAGTCAAGAGGTCATATCATATCAGTCATATTTTAAAAAAAGTATCCCACTCATGGCCTTTTCTTACTATAAATACAAGGTTTCGAGCAAATGAATATCGTGAAAAGTCAGGCATACTTGCCCCGATTTGAAATTACTATTTCGGTTATATTCCACGTTTTTTTTGGGACATCTCAGTAACTTGAATGACATGAATACTTAAACGCACGAAAACTTTCCAGTAGTTCTCAAAGTATTTAAAAGGAAAACTAAAATGTTCTTTAGTGAGTCCATTTTTCAATTCAAAAAGACAAGATCCTCAACTTTATGTTTTAAAAGAATTTTATAGTCTGCATCATTAATGATATTTAATTTATAAAAGTAAATGTATTATGTAAGTAACGTTATGCACACAGAGTAACGGCTTCATATTAGCGAGGATACATTTACATGAAGTAGGTCGTAGATAGGCTTCAGTGACAGAAACGACTTCGGATCTTAGCGTGGAAAGATTGATGGATGATGCGCCCTAATGGCGTGATCGATAGCCGAGTGTCATGTAGCTCATACTTCGATTCCACGTCATTTTATCTTGACATTGTTAAATACGGAGCTCAACGTATTTATAAATCAGCGATGTCATGAGTTTTTATTTCATGTTGGCTATCTATCTCGGTATTCTCATTCTTTCGAGGCTTCGGCTTAAGAAATAGGTTGCACGTGTTGTGAATTTCACTTTTTAATAATTTAATATGTATGCAACTTAAAAGAAATTTTATAGTATGAGAAGACCTCTATCGAATTATATTTTATAATAATTTTATTCGTATTAAGCTCATAATAAATTAATAATTATTTGGACATTCATATATTCTTGTACAATATATTTTTATCAGTTATATCTAGTGATCTAGTGTCTAGCTTATATGTCAGCAGTTCCGGAGATTCTGGGTATAAGCCTCGGGTTTTCAGTAGCTGCCCAAGGTCAGGAGATTGGAAAGGTTCACACACTCGTGCCTCGTAAAGCACATAAAGTCTTTGGGCCTGCGTCTTAACTTTTTCCGTTTAATTTACAGTCCAATCAGATTGTAAGAGTATGGGAATGGAGACACTTGCGTTTGAACACATACTTGTGCACTAAACTATATCAGGGGAGGACAATGTACATCATGACTGAAATTGGTCAATATCTTCAAATATTATATTAGATATACATATATATATAAATATTCTTTATATACAGGAACGCCTAATAAAATAGAATGATAACCATAATAACAACAAATTCATTTTATTAATTTCTTTTGTATTTGTAAGAAATGAAACAAAAAAAGATATCATTACATGTAGAATATTGTTGCATTCACAATATGATCAAATTTTTCATGTAGCAAAATTTTCATAATGGATTTATTATTCTAGGACAGTATATCAGCTGTGATAGCCAAGTACTCATCAAATGGATACATGGATATCTTAACAGAGAAGTGGTACGGAGCTCTACCGTGCTTTAAGCTAAGCCCGGATTATGGAATTCAACCGAAACCTCTCGGTAAGTATACGTTCGTGATCTCCTGAAATCGTAAATTCTGTACCAATAGCCGTATCTGTAATGAAATTCGTAGAATATTTAATATCAGTATTACTTCTTGAAATTTGGAGTTTGCTTCAAAGAAAATTTTAATAGTTTTTATTTTTCTTAAATCTTAATTTATTAATGTTGTTTAAACATTACATGGATGCGAAAGTGAGTTTCTTTATTTTTTTGTTATCTTTTAACTACTCAACTGATCATCGTGAATCTTTGCATACACGTTTTCAGAGGTACAGTAAAGGACATAGGGTATCTAACACTTGCACCACTTTCCGTTCTCACAAGGGCGAAGTCGTGGGCGAATACTAGTTGTTAATAACATCGATGTCCGTGTTTTTTTTTGTAAAAAGAACAATCAAACGTTATATATCCATGAATCTTATTAAAAATTTGAATCGTGAATTCGCAAGCTTTTCCCTAATTGCATCAACAATAATTGATATAGTATATTTTAATTTGTATTTACCTAGGATAAAGAACATCGATTTTAATTAGAGTAAAGTAAACAAAATTAAATAAACATAAACAGTTACAAATTAATCTCATAAATTGCCTCACTAATTTCTTCATGTCACTATTTTGCTTAAATATGTTGTTTGTACCAACGTTGTCAGATGTTTCGTTTCGGTCGGAAATTTCATTAGAATTTATCGCCACCCTCGCGTTAATCCAGCCCCTCCGGAACGAAGGGATGGGAGTATTGCCTACCAACCTAAAAGATTAAACATGGGAATTATCGTTGAAAAAATGAGATGGCACGAAAAATCTGTTTACCTCTTATTCTAACCACCTTACTGAGGTGAGAGTTTTGATAATGGAAAAGGACAGCCTGCGGTTGTTATTACTTAATTTACTTGACATTATAATCTGTTTTACATTTTCGATGTATCGTATACATTTAATTTTCATAATATCAAAAGCTTTAATTGTATAATTGGTCAATTTCTTTTTAGATACGAGCCGGAACAATATATTTGGTACCTATGTAGCTTCAATTAAAATTTAATAAATTTATATAAGCCTATATCTACGTAATCAATGCGAAAAAATGCTTCTTTGTATAAACTATTCACATAACGAACAACATATTGGTATAGATATATCGCTATATATGAGAATTATCGCGTACAATCGTAGAGACCAATTGACAGCAATTGCCGGTCTAACCGCTCACCAGGCAATATAAAACTTTCATTTCAACTGATATTAACTGCAGCGGTATTGCGTGTAATTACAAATAGCCGGCTGAAACTTTCGCTCAACACGTTGAGTTTTACTAACAACTCCGTACTGATATTTAGTACTCAAAACTTGGTAAACAATTGAAAGTTAATGATTATGTTTTATGCATTTATTATGTTTCACAGTTAATTTAGCGTGTGATTAGTTGAATAATGTTGTGTTTTTTTCTTTCGAATGCCAATATTTCGAATGCAAATATATAGAATCAGTGTTTAACTTTAGTTACAAAATAGCCTTCTTAAGAGTCTATGCTCACTTTATTTGAAAATTTTATCAAAATCAGATCAGTGATTTTAATGACTTTAGCCGTAAAAGGGTAACAGAGAGTCAAACATACTTACAGACACACTTACTTTCGCATTTATAGTATTAGTTAAGATGTTTTTAATTTTTTACATATTATTTGCAATCAACTATAAGCTTAATGTGAATATAAGCCGAGACGGTTAGAATCCGTGAATCTGAACCGAAGTTTGTATTTACCAAGTTACCTACCCATTGTGAGCACCGCTGAGTTTTCGTGTGCTTAATTCGTGTTAATAATTCATCTCGTGCTCGGCGACGAAAAAAAACATTCTGAAGATATTTTTTTTGATGAAAATCTGCCACATGTTCCGCAGCTCTGATGTCATGTAATATATGCTATGCCCTGATGTCATAAAATATTCTAATCCTTAATAGAAATCTATGATTACTGTATTCGTATATAAATTATATACAGTTCTATATTATATTATCTCTTTTAATAAATCGCATAAAAATCTCAGCTGAAAATGAGGCGCAGGTTAAAAATGTGATGAATAGGTAATGTTGAACTGGATTAGTACGTGTCGCCTAGCTCAACGTTATACGTACGTCAAAGTGTGCAACATGAAATAGGTCACGGAATAACTTAGCACTCGTACCTTAACGAATAGCATGTATCTATCAATATTTTAAAGTAGCCATGTATAATACGTTTTATTTTATTTATTATGTAATATAATAATGATAAAAAATATTTTATATTACAATAACAGATAATAATAAAGTAGTCGATCAGTTTTTATGTAATACTAAGAATATTTTCACCATTAAATATTTTTTTCGCTTCTTATGTTAATTAAATAATATATTTGAAATAAACGTTTTATTATTTATTAACTTTTTGTTTACTTTGTCTAAGCAAAATAGACTTTCAGGTGAACGCAATAAGGTATATAAAATAAATTACCCTAAATCTGCTGATAATGATCAGTTAATTTAATAGCTGTTGAACGAGATAAGCCATATATTAACAATAGGTCGCGAAACGTTAACTACGTCTCATTACACACCAAACAGTATTTGCTTTAGCTCGATTTATCGGAAGGTTAAACAAAATCGAAGACCGTGTTTTATTTTTGAACGAAATTGTAAACAAAAATAGTATCTATATTTAGACTGAAGAATATTATGTTAAAAATATATATCCTGTGTTACGATATGTAAGCCACACACATATACGATTAATTTAAATATATCTGTTTTTTTATACGTTTTAGACGTATAGTTTATACATAGTAATTTTTTTAAATATCATTCAGTACAATTACTGGATGATCCTGTCAAATATCATAAATCACTTTCTAAAATCACATTTTAGGCGTAGCTGCGGTGGCGGGTGTGTTTATTCTTCTGGGTGTGGGAATGATTGTTGGGTGCCTTATATTGATTTTGGAACACCTTTTTTATAAATACACCCTTCCCGTTTTACGTCATCAGCCAAAGGGAACTATATGGAGGAGTAGAAATGTAATGTTTTTCAGCCAGGTATTTTAATTGTTAATTTATTTCTTCATTTATTTATGATATTATAGTTTTTAAAATTTCTAAGATATTGTTAAATATGTAATAGTTAAAATAATTTAGATCAAAATTTACTTTGGTGCAATTTTATTAGTGTTTTTTTTTGAGTTGGATGTTATTAATCTTTTTCAGTAAAATACAAGGTTCGTACTATGTCGAGCGAACCGTGAAGAATGCCGGTTTTAACACTGATCGACCCACTTGTCTTTGTAGACTGAATACAATATATTCTAATTGTCTCTGTAGTGACTACATTATTTGCTTCTTGTCCGTTTGATATTCAGAGCCTGCTTATTTGTTTCAGAAACTGTACAGATTTATTAACTGTGTGGAATTAGTATCCCCCCACCACGCAGCTCGAGAGTTAGTTAATACAATTCGTCAAGGACATTTCACGTCATTATTCCAGAAAAGTGTGAAAAGGGTAAGACTCAAATTAATCTGGTAAAACATGTTAATCAAAATAAACCAAATTGTTGTTATAAAATTTAATTATCACAATACGATAGGAATTACATTTGTTTCAGAAGGAACACGAACAACGTAGAAGAAGAAAGAGTAAAGCTCAGTTTTTCGAAATGATTCAAGAAATTAGGAGGTATGACTTTTTTTCATTTGGTTCAATTTGATTTATTTTAGTACGGTAAATGATTATGTTTACATATTATATATTTAAATAATATTATTACAGAGTACAGCAGGGCCGTGATCATTCATTGGATTCGATTAAAGAGAATGTAGCAGTGGAAACGTCAGAAGTTTCTGAAGAAATTACAGAGTCTAAGTTCCTTTCTCCGTCTCCAGAAGTTTCAAGTCGTTCACCGCGACAAAGTAGATCGCCGCGACAACTTCGTTCGCCAAGAAGTCGTAGAAAAAGATGTAGTCTCGCCGGGCTGAATGTTCGACGATTCAGTACTGATTCTGTTTTAGAATCCGATTCTGCGTCTATTTACGAAAAGACTAGTCTCAACATCGGTAGAAGATTGAGTCGTGATGTTAGTTGCTTAACTAATTCACCCCCAGACATTAATAGTAGACTGCGAACGCCGTCTCCCATGTTAAGAAGACCAGAGCGATCTTCGACTAGATCCTATCAAGATGTTTCGGAATCGTCAGCCAACTACCTTACTATAGATGCTCCAAGTCATCGAGCAAGCATCGAAATAATGGTTTCCCAAGAAGGCGACGTTCCTCCGGCTCCACCATATCCTCGAGTTCCTTCTACAACTGCTAGATCAGAACTGTCTCAACTGTCAGAAGAAGAACTTATAAGATTATGGCGAAGTTCTGAAAGAGAAGTTAGGGAAGCTTTGTTAGCAGCATTGCAAGAGAGGAGAGCAAATCTTGATCCGAAGCAAGATCCGGGATGAACGTACCATTCAGAAGATTGTCTGGAAAAAAAATCTGTAGTAAAAATATCACTTCATATTCCTCATATCTGCTGGAGTCGTGAATGAAAAGGAGTATTTTCAAGTTGTTCGTTACGGTCGAGCTGGTGCCTTTACATTGTTTGATGCGAATGTTTGTCAGACGTAGTAAACTAGTGTTCATTTGAGTGTCTTGCTGTTATAGTATTAGACGCTGCCTTATTTGATGGTTTCATTTATAAATTCGCGTCAAGCAGTTATAAAGGTACGTAATAGATATTGAATTTTGAGATTTTTACGTCCATATAATCTATTTAAGATACTATAGTAATTATAATTGGATTAGACTCAATTCATTTAAGTGTTGATATAAAATAATTATAGCTGTGACCAGGAAATTCAAAGTGCTTTATTCTATTCCTAGTCTAGTCGGCGATAGATTTTTTCTTTTTCGTAGATGAATCATTATTGTAGTTATAAAACAAACCATAATAGATATGATAAGAAAAACTATTTGTATGTGGAATTATTGATATAATCATATTTAGTCACACGTGTGTTTGTGGAAATGTACGAGTATTTGTGTGATATGACGTTTAACCGATTCAATTAATAATATAATATTTATTATTTCTTTATGATATTATTTAAAGAATACACAGACTTTTATCACTGTTATTTTTATATCGGATGTTATTTTACTTTAACTATACTAAGCTACAGTCTTAAAGTTATACAGCAAAGTTTATATTCAGCAAATTCTATATATTTTTTTCGTAATTTAAAATATGAAGTTTAGTTTGAATTCCGTTACGAGTTTCGAATAAAAAAAATCATTCTTAATATAAATACTGAGAAGGAATTTACTTAATTGTGCAACATATATAACCTTTATTAGACATTAAACCGAGATTAATGAATGGAGAAGATCATATGAACTTAATCTTAAAACTAAACAATATGATAATATTAGTTAAAGCAAAAATACTGCCAACTTTTATTTTTATAGATAGTTAAGATAACACGATTACTCCTAGAATTGCACCCTAGATTTTAGTTTAGATGTTTCCTCTTTCAAACTAATTATCCTATTTATAGTACTTTCAAGTTATAATATAAAATTATTTTAAGTAGTTCTATGGTTCTCGATGAAATTGAAAAGCAATATTTTTCAAATAAATGTTGTTATAATAATGCAGAATAATCCATATATATCTGATATATCATTTAATAAATAAGAATGCTATTTGTTTGTGTTATTCCTGGAATATTTAAAATTTTATAATTATATTTCAAGTGATTATAACTTTAACTTTTGTTTTCTAGCAAAATATTCCTTTTAATAATAATATGTCATGGTCAAATTAATTACTGGTTTTACTCGATTTTGGACCAACTAAGATTTTTTGGTGAAGATTTTATTATTTACAATTCTATTGGATGTGATTCATCTAGTGATATTTAAAGTCTTATGCATTTCTCTCTAATACTAAAATATATAGACTAGGTAATATTTAAGTAGATACATAGAAGTAACCAAAACTATTGAAAACTAGACTTGAATGGAACTATTAAATAATACATCGTTTTCTCTACATATTATATATAAATATTCGTTTCAGATTCTTATTGACAGATCATTAACGCAATTAACAATTCGCATTAAGCACTTGTAAATTATATGTTTAACAAAGCAGAATATATTTGGTTAAATGAAGGCAAAAGCAGTCCCGTTAACTGAGACCATCGAAATATTTAAAATATGTATTAAAGATATGGACCGAGAGTATTACTTAGCATCAAACAAAACAAAATATTTGACTGATATCGTTAGTAGTTTACCTTATACTGAAAAGATCATTTAAGGTTAATATTTGATATTTAATAATAATTTTTGCTTGAAATTTTTATACGTAACACGCATAGACGCGAGTGCGTACTCGCGTGCACACACGCACACACATACATAGGTACATACACAACTGTACGCACACTTGGCATTGTGATTATTTGAACGTAAAGTTATTCTGCAAACGATATCATTTAAAAAACGAATATCCTAAGTGTTAACGATTCCATAACGTGTATTGTCTTCTATATCTTGTTGAATCCCGATAAAACCTAATGACTTGAAACAATTTCTATATAATATTTAATAAAAAAAAAATTAAAAGTTTAAAAAGTACGTATACTGTTACTTATGTAAAAATGTTTTTTAAACTGTCATTCAAATAATTAATAATATATTTAGTTTTTGGTCAGGTTATATTACGAGATTTATAACAACGTTATTGATTTACGTCACTCGAAATTTATTTCGTTGACTCGATTATGAAAAATATTGTTATCTTAGAATATAAATAATTATGTACACAAGACGCCAATTTTATTAGATATATTATAAAATGTAATAGTAATTGAGAATTAGTTATGAGCATATTGATGTAAATATACAATTGGTATTGTGACGCTAAGCCAGCGTAATTATGAGGTATTTACAATGGGGCAGTTACTATTTGAACATGATGATGAAATGGCTATATAATAAACTTAATGGTTATATAATTAACGTAATAGTTTTAATTGATTTTTATTGCCAATGAATAGTAATAATTGTTTGAAATCGTCAATATAATATTAAAAACAAAATCCGGGAGCGGTTTCTGAGAATATATATATTTTTTTTATTTCTGCATTTTATTATTTCAAATTCAAGTTTTTTGATTTTTATAAAAATGATACATTTCATTGTTGCGATTTTTATTTTTCCCGTCAAATGATATAATATTTTTAGTGAAACTCCATCTAATAATATTCATATTTTATTTAATATGCGGTAAATATACCTAAATATTTAACAAGGATTTCTATTATTCTGCTATTTTGTCGAGTTAAAATATGAATTTAAGTAAAATGTGTCTTAATAACATTAACAGTAAGAGAAAATTGAATAGTTTGTGATCCTTGGCAAAACCAACCAAAGTAACTGCTCCTCGGTAAAAATATGAAAATAGTAAAAAAATAAACTATTTGTGGGAAATAAGTTGTTTCAATTAAATGCCAATCCCTTACAATTAGAAAATTCGAGAAAGCCATCACATCACATTATTCCAATTAAGGTTTTATTCAATATTTACTTGACTTTTATGAATTTTACAAATAAATATTTAACGTTTATAATTTCAAATATAACTTTGGATATAATGTAATTTATATTTCGGGTTATCATAAAATAACATCCTGCAATAAATATTGAAAATATTTAATTGAATTAAACCTAAATTTTACTAAGATTTTTATCAAAAGAGAATAATTCATTCTCCGGCATTGAAAACTAACGCGATTGGGTTTACGACAGCGAGCGATTTGAAAAGAAATATTGTCTTACTGACGAGGGTCACCTAGAAATGTTCGACGTTTGAGATTAAGGCAGTCATTAAATAAATTACTGCCGAATCTTGAAGATGAAGTTACATTATCGAGTATTGGGGTTGGGGGTATCGAATATTGCCATTGAGGTTATAATAAAATGTTGACCATTAAAACATCATAATACAACAGCAAGTTATCAAAAATCTAAGGTTTTTTAGATAAATCATATTTCGTTCACCCTTGCGTTATCGACGTCACACCCATTCGCACGAAGTTTTACTTCGTCATATTTCATGCACACACCATATAGGTTAATTTGTTACCTCGGTTACCCGACTACACAGGTGATAGTGATTCTTTTGTGTGATCGTATACAATACAATGTAAGTACATGTACTAGAAGTATTTCAGAAAAGTTTCAAGATTTTCAAAAGAAAAGGTAAAGCACATGTACTAGAGTATTTCAGAAAAGTTTCAAGATTTTCAAAAGAAAAGGTAAAACACACGGTTACAGAATGTTTGTATGCTAAAATTATTTTAATAAAAATAATGGCTTTTTAAATCTAAACACATCTTGTCAATGAAACGATAGCCTGTACGTCGTTTTGAATAAAAAATATTATATGATATATATATATATATATATATATATATAGACGAATACTCCCGTAAAATTCTGATCTTCAAAATTCATTAAATAAAAAAGGAAGAAACGTATTGTTTTTGACGTATATTTGTTCTGATATCGACACAAATCAAATACTAAAACAATTCTAAAACATGACCAACCAATTAATAGCTTGCTATTAATAGTAAATTACGTGCTGTTGCTAGAATTGTATTTTATTTTTTATTTATAACGCTCTTAGCTTTAATAAAGAAACTGCGTTTTTTTATTCGAATACAAATTGGTATAAAAGGTCAAATGTTGGCCTCGTTTTGTTTGGATAAAAATAGAAAATGGACTCTAGGCTTTATTGCTAATTGGTCAACTGATTCGAAATTCTTGCTTCAAACTAAGTACATTTTACTCATACGTCATAATTTGGTGTCGTCTTTATGAATATGTTTTTAGAATTAGTTATCATCATCATTATCATCATCACATCAGCCGTCATCGTATCGGGAAAACGTCCACTGCTTCGTCACGTACGTCCACGGCCCTTAATTTTACAACTCTTTCGGGCTAAGTCGCTTACGTTGGTCCGCCTACTGATTGCACCAAGCCTAATTCGGTCTCGCAGAGAAATTTCGAGCATTGTCCTCTCCATTACTGTTTGAGTGACCTTGAGCTTTCTTATGAGGTCCATAGTAATCGACCACTTCTCTGATCCTAGTCAACAACAAACTTGAGACACAGCTAGAAATTACGATTAACAAACCTATTGATAGATATATTATAATTTGTTGTTAAATTATTCATTTAATCTTAAAACAATAGTAGCTATTGCCTTATTTATTTGGGCTTCATTTTATTAGGTCCTCTACAATGCACTGATAATATTGCAAGAGTCGCGGGAAGCCGTAGCGCAATACCAGCCGGGGGAAGCTTCTGTCCAGCAGGGAACGTCTTTCTGCTGATATGATGATGATCATTAAATTATTCAGTGGAAATATATATATATATTTTAATGTATAGGCTAGCGCTTGACTGTTATTACACCTGATGGAAAGCGAGATACAGTCTAAGATGGAGCGCGCTTGCCTAGAAGGTGTCTATTCACTCTGGACTTGAAGGTCCCCATATTGTAGGTGGTGGGGAAAACGGTGGCCGGAGGGTATTCCAGACCTTGGCGGTGCGTATCAGAAACAAGGAAGCAAATCGTTTCGTACGTGTCTTAAATACGTCAACGTCAACTACGTACGGGTGCAGATCTTTTCGATGTCTCGCAGTTCTTTGGTAAAAAGGTGACGAGGGAACCAAATCAAACAGTTCCTGAGTACACTCTCCGAAATATATCTTGTAGAACACCGACAGACAGGCAACCTTACGACGATGTTCTAAGGTATGGAGTTTTGTAACCAGTGTCTGGTCGCCAATGAGTCTTCTAGCACGACGATCCACTGAATCTAAAGTATCAAGCTGGTACTTAGCAGAGCCGTCCCATAAATGGCTGCAGTACTCCATGCACGATCTGACTTGGACTTGATATAAAGTGAGAAGCTGTTCTGGTATGAAGTACTGTTTGACCTTATTGAGGATGCTAAGTTTTTTACCAGCAGTTTTAGCTTTGGATTCAATGTATTGTCCAAAGTTTAGTTTGGATGTTAATGTAACTCCTAGAAGCTCAATACTGTCGGTGATGGGTACAGATACATTCCGGAAAGTCGGAGTTAGATGGAATGGACTCCTCTTGGCTGTGAACAAACACGCTTGAGTCTTGGTAAGATTAAATTTGACTTTGTTATCATCGCCCCAATTCGATACCTCTTCCAATGCCAAATTCATGCGTTCTACCAAGGCCTCCCTGTGCTCACGAGTTTCTGTTGCACTAGCTCGGGGACGGGATATGTATCTCTCCGTTACAGTGTTGTCGTCTGCGTACCCAAAGATACCAGGTTTCAGCAGATCGTTTATATGCAGCAGGAAGAGTGTAGTGGAGAGAATAGTAGAGTATTGAAATACGTTAAGAAACAGATGCTATTGCATATTAGAAAATTGTTATCTATATCTATATATAAGTGAAATATCACTCATCACGAGATCTTCTAATCCATTCGCCCGATTGACTTCTCACTGTTATTCTTTCCCCGACGTAGACCCCTACTAAGAACGGATTTTAAGCAAATCCTATCCAAATTACATTTTCCTTCTTAACTACTCGTGTGAAGCCGGGACAATTAGCTAGTATATTATAAGTATTAAGAAGACGTGGATTTTAGACAAAATTGAATCTATTGAACTTTGATTTTAGAATGATTGTGTGTTTGATCGGATGTATGTATGCCTGTATATGCAAGCACCTGCGTGGTCTTGTCTCCGTGTATATGTTCGTAAGCATTAATGCGTAATAAATAACTTATTAAATTGTAATTAAATTGTTTTGATAAAATGTTGTTATAAATAAAATGCATAAAAATATGAATTTCTAACGAGATATCAATAGTGTGTGCAATTTTATAGACTGTTTTTTTTTAATTTTGCAGGTACATTCATGGAAAATAATTACCATTGATATTATTAAAAATAAGCTAATAATATTAGTGTTGTGTTTTAAATGTGTGACTTTGTTGGTGTTTTAGTATGCCTGGATGTAAGCCAATTCATGAGGTTGGACAAATTGGCCTCGAGCTATTTAAAAGTTCAGTGCTCAATGCATTTGGGAATAGCTGGGATGCTATTCCAATATAAACTACGCATGTATTTGGCAGGTCAGAATGATAAAAACTTTCGGTATATCTTAGTGTTTTAAAATACTGTATAAAAAGCTATATTATATACAGTTATTATGACATAAGACATAGTCGACAAAAACAAAATAAAAAAGGCACCTTACTTTACAAATCAACACTTGGGGTTTCTCATAAACCAAAATAATTAATTTAAATAAATAATTATTTTGTCATATTCTCTACATTTTAATCATAGTTATTTAGGCGTGTAACTGAATTATTTAATATTAGATTTGGAAACGAATAAATTATTACATATAAAAGAAACTAAAACGAACAGCATGTATCCTATCCTATATATCTGTATCCTCGAGAGGTGAGGAGGCTTTTGTTCTATTGATGGACAAAGGCCTCTTCACCTTTCTTTGTAAAGGTTTGAAGTATATTCCGTAAATTTGCTCTGATGTGGCTTGGTGGTGCATATTACACATGTGGTCGAATTTAATCCGACAAATCTCACGTAGTTTTCCTTCCTGTTCGGCACGAGATAAATTATAAACACAAATGTACACAAATGTTGTGTGCTCTACACTTAACAAATAATACTAATACCTTGTACGCTTTATTTTTAGTTCCATTGCAACAAATTAAGATGTTTTAAATAAATTTAGAATAGATAAATTCATTGTTTTCACGAATAAACAAGCACAAGGCAGGTTGCCTTTTGTCGTCCGAAAACCAGTGGACAAACTTCACAAACTTATTTATTCATGAATCTACATCGACCACCTGTTCCGCGTATTTTTATTATCTCAGTTCATTTGACATCTCGTCATTTCTATGTTAAAATGTTTTTTGTATTTTACTCAACAACCATAATAAGTACGGCAGGGAATATTTTTGTTCTTCATCGAGATATGAGATAAATATTTATATAATGTAAATGTATGGTAATGTACTTTGATGTGCAATACGCTTTGTTTGCAATCCAGCTCCGCATGATACTTATTATTATATACATAAAATTTTATGACATATATTTCTCGGTATAGTTTCAAATAATAATCTTATTCAATGGTAATAAATAGTATATATTTTATTTTGTATATGTTTTATTTTAACAAAATGGCCAAAAAAATAGTACCCTTGCTTTCGTTAATTTGATGAAGACGGCAGTTTTATGACGCCCCCATAAATATTTTTTACCTTTTGTAAACCTGTTGCGAGGACCTAAAATGTATGAAACAATATCAAATCTTTCTTAGTTCATTTTTAACTTTATCTGAGAAGACACTTCATGTTTTATATTAGAAATTCGAAATTTAAATCAAAATGACAATAGTTACTTTAATAGTATTGTTTATTTTCTGTGTAAATTCTACTAACTCATCTTATTGTTATTGGAATACTGGATGCCCTTATAAGTATTTATCGACTGAAACTCCTTATAGTTCTGTACGAGGAGACATTCGAGACTCGATTGTAAAATTGAAAGGTAAGTCAAATTATTATTAGAAGTAATTTAACAACATTAAATATATTTTTCATCATAAAATATTATAATAATTTCATAATAGGGTGTGAACCAGTCAGCATATGGGGTATATATAGACATGGGAAGAGACAACCCAGCGCTCACTTCGGTAGAATGATGAAAGAAGCAATATCCATTAGGAATTATGTCGTATCGAGCTATGAAAAGGGTCATAGTTCGCTTTGTGCCCAGGACGTCGAAAATTTGCGGAACTGGGAATTCAATGGCAGTCTTTTTGACGGAAGACAAGACTTAACGGAAGAAGGTCGGAAAGAAATGATTGGTCTCGGCAAACGTTTGAAAGAAGCATTCCCGACGTTATTAAATAACCTCCAAAAAGATAGTTACACGTTCCGATCAGCTAGAGGCCCTTGGATTGAAAGCAGCATTAACCACTTTGTTATGGGACTAGGAAATAAAAATTTAATCGTTGATGCTTCGAAAGATGTCCTTGATGTAATGGACGTAAGTAAATATATATTTTTTAATTAGTAACGTTTTGTTTTGTTATATATAGTGAATTACTATTTTATACTTATATAATATGTGCTTATGTACGAATTAAGAGATTTTAATTGTACTTTTTTGTTTAAGCCATACGCCACGTGTTCGTCATACCAGAAGAATGTGCAAAACAATCCTAATATCTTTGCAGAAGCTGATAAATTTCTTAATGCACCAGATTACTTGGCGGTAATGATAAATTACTCTTAATCGTGATATTTAAAATTAAATGTTATTATCGTTATGTATACGTTATATATTTGTTTATAGACAAAAGACAGAATTCATCGAAGGAGCGGAATAGATTACACTCTCAGTGATGAAAACGTTACAGCATTATATGACTTATGTCGTTATACTTGGTCCGCCATCGACGATAAACTTAGTCCCTGGTGTGCACTTTTTACAAAGGATGATTTACAAGTCCTCGAATACATCCAAGATTTAAGGCATTATTACAAAAATGGTTATGGAACGTCGGTGAACGAGATATTTGGAAGAGTTCCGTTAGGTGACTTGTTACAAAGTTTCGAAAATGTAAAACAAGGTAACGACAAGAAGATCGTTGCTTACGTCACTGATGCTACCATGCTGGATCAGATATATACAGCGCTAGGACTTTTCAAAGACAATAAACCATTAACCGGTTCGAATAGAGACCCTGAAAGGAAATGGAGGACTAGTAAGATTTCTGTATTTTCTGCCAATTTAGTTGCTGTCTTAAACCGGTACGTATTGTATGGACGCTGTTAATTCTAGCAAAGTACTTATTTGATTTTTTTAACTAATATAAGAATAAGTAGTTTTCATTAACAAATATTATTTACACAAAAAATATAATATAAAATTCAACCGCGTTAGGAACCTCCCCCATAAGACACTTTGCAATTATGATCATCTTGCAATAAAAAATAAATAAAAAACACAGATAACTTCATATTTAAATTACAAAACCACAGAATACAAACTAAAATTAGGCCAATTACTAAGGCATAGAATAATTTATAATTTGTGAAATTTTGTTCACAGATGTGTAAAAGAGGGCTTATCGGATTACAACGTTGTGTTCTACTTAAACGAAGAGCCGATAAGATCGATATGTGAGGAGGGCGTTTGTTCCTGGCGAGAGTTCGACTCCAAATTGCGACCATTTATTAACACCACTATCGACTTTTGCGAGATTCAGAATTAACCTTTTTAATCTATGGCCAAAAGCTTGGTAGAAACTGAAACAACTTCATTTATTAAAACCTTTTAAATAAATATTTTCGATTCGAAATTTAAAAAATATTACTATTCCAAAAATAATTTAGTAACTATTTTTGTAATTATTAAACGATATACATTGATGTTTGTTTTTTATTAAATAATACATAATCAAACTGTATGAACTGAGTTTGAAATATTAATTTGAAATTAATTAGACATGTAATAAAGTAAACTTTACCACGTGCTATCTTAAATCTAGTTAATTATTTTAATCTCTCGAGGATAAGCAAGCTTACATGTATGAATATTTGTTTCATATTACGAAATATTTCAAAGTAGCATATGTAATATTGCTTTTGGTACTTATTATATGAATAATAACCTCAAAATAAATATTTAAAACCATCCGAAAGTTAAGTAAGATTAATTTATTATCGTTACAAGATTATAAATGTATATTTATTTATTAATTTATTATAATATCAACACCAACAAGAAGTACACTAATAAATACAATTGAGTCTTTAAACATGACATACAAATCAAGTGTCTCCTAAATTATAGGTGTTGCAAAATATATCAACATTACGAGTTAACAAAAATAATAATTTTAAAAATTAAAATATTTATAACCAACAGAAAAGATATTAACAATTAACAATTAATCGTAATAATCAATCAACAACAACAATGAAACCGGAATCATTTTCTTATTCCTAATGTAACTAAGGGGTCGTTTTCAACCTATCGAAAAAACGAAACATTTAGAAATAAAGATTTTAAGCTATTACAGATCTAGTTTTAGGTATTTAATAAAAATAAATATAATTATAATTATAACACAATATATTATTCATATTAGATATGACTTAATTATGAAATCGTAAAAACTTGTGATTTAGTACTAATTTATTAGTCATAAAATTTATTAAAAGATAAAATTTAGCCATATAATCTGTGGCATTTAAAATTTTCGATTTTAAATAATTACTAAGAGCGGCAGTTCGTTATAAAATTTAACAACCACGATATTATGCTCATTATGTTTTCTTTGTTTCTTCGTCTACTTTATTTTTAATATTTTTTAAATAGCTAAATTGACTTATCATTTAAATATTTTCTACCTCAATCTAATTAAAGGTACTTTTATAATACTTGTCTAATACAAGTTAACATTAGCCTAAGCTAACAATTAATTCAAGAACAATATTTCCGTGGTATTGAAAATCAATTTCGGTCTACACAAGATGTCAGCAGCTTTCTAATTTTAAAGATATATTAAATAATAATATTGTATGTTATAAATGACAATCATTATATTATTGAATAGTCGCTTTATCCATAACGGGCAAGGTCATTGGATCCAGTCAGGTCAGATCACCTTTACTTTTTCGAAACGACTACTAATGATATAATGTACGATAACTTGGCCCCAAAATAAGGATGCCATAAATTATCTTGCTTATATGATACATACAAAGACCCAGGTTTCAATCTAATTATATAAAAAATAAACTGTTTTTTTTTTTTATTATTCGTTTGATCTACAAATATGTACAAGTTTAAATAGTTTAAAATAGGTACTGTAAATATACAACAATTATTTATTGATTTATTTAGTTTGAATATATTCGACCATTTATTACTAGCCAACTATAACGCCAAAGTCAGCTTATTAGAAAGTTGTCTAATGTATCGTTAGTATAACTATGAAGCGTCACAGCTCCATAACATTTCCAATATCCGACCCCGGTGGCGTGTACAAAGGAAAAGAGGAACAGCGAATAACAAACTGTGGTAAAATATTCTAGTCTTACATCAGAGGAAAATGTAGTTTCTTTTTGAATTATAATTATTATTATCATAATATATTTATTTGCTATTTTCGTATTTGATAAAACCTTTTTTATCAGCAAATTCTCGGTATTCTTACTTTTCGTTTATTAATAACGATAGACGGACAAAATAATACTCTGTATATGTATTAAGAAATAAAACGAAGACTTGAATTGTTCGTCCTTCTTTTGATCTTTCCTCATTTCGACCTTTTAGAATTGTGCTCTATTTATTGTTTCATCTTGTCGTTTTTTTTATCATTCTTTATTTATTATCTGTACAAAAATAAATACATAAGAAGTAATTAATAGCTTTAAATTAATCCGTATTGTTGAATAATAATAAAAAAAAAATACAAAGAGATTTAATATAAATTTTATTAATGTTGAAAGGCGAAATCGCTATAATCAACAATTATCACTTTTAAATTTACAAGGACACTTAATCTTGAATCTCAAGTATAAAACTTCGCTTATTATAGTTTCGAAATTACAATCCTTATACATCTTAAACAGCGAGTGTAAAACTAATTAAAAGATAAAGAGCTATTGCTCACTTCTCGGCTCTCTAAAAAGCGTATTATGACGTTTCGAGGAGCGTTCAAACAAACTGATCCTTAAAACTTTTATTCTACCTCTTATACTTTAATGTATTTGTGTTACTAAGTCTATTACTTTTCTTCGGTTAATGTGCAGTGTTAGAGTTAGAAATTTGCCTTTCAGCTTGTATAGTTATGTAATTTATATATAAGGAATATATACTTAAGTATTACTAATTTATTTGATTAATGAGATTTTTTTAAATTTGTCAACGTTCATTCTTAGTAAATATTTATGTACTCTAATACGTAACGGGGTTCCTAGAAGATGGCTATTAGAAAATAATAATGGAAATATTACAAATAAAAAAACATTCATTGGATTTCTTGGTATTCTCTATAGCAAGAAATACTTATAATTTGAAATCGACTTATTTACTTAATTAAACTAACTGATCGACTACTGACACAGCCCACACAGCCTGAAACTTTGAGTTTAACCAATACAGAATTCCTTATATAACGTAGGTACGCGGCACTAAAGAAGGGATTTTGAAAATTTATCTCTCCCAAGGGAATTATATAGAAGAGTATAGTTTGTATGGCAATCATGTTTTTATAGTATAATTTTAAGTAAGAATTTGATTATGATATTTATATATTCTTTCTTCATTTTATGCATAGTCAGTTGTGTCATTGGTCTAAAAAAAATCATCCCGTAAAGTAAAGGATGAAAATTTATCTTGAATCTCCTTATTTTTATGAGAAATGTAGTTGTTTTATTTATTATTTTTACATCGACACGGAACTAACCTATCACCGCGAATAAAGGGATAAATAACAAAGATAAACAAAGGGTAAACGTTTGATGGTTTCTGAGATGTTACCGATAGGATATTCCATGGGGAACACTGCTACTAACTGACTGACAGACAATGCAGTCAGGATCAGAGGCTCGACTAGCGGGCTTAGCACATCATTATCACCATAGTCCTCTTTATAAAGTAAGAGAATATATAAGTGGGAGTTATTTATGTAATAATTGTGATTTTCCATACTTTCTATTAATCTATATCTATATGTTTACGAGGACCTAATTCATCGCCATCTGTAAAAGGCCATAAAAGGTATGGACAGCACAGGTTAGTTAAAAACAAATTTTAGAAAACTGCATGGTTCCAGGCGTTACGTTGGGTAATCTCCTCGGGAACACGCCTAGTCATATATAAAATTAACACATATTACAAAAGGAGCATGAATTAAAAAATATATATATTTAAAAATGATTTTATTAAAACTGCCTTTGGAATTAAAGCTTTTTGATTCATAACTGTTATCAGGAGTTCTAGAAATAATAAAATATTAAATATATTATAATTCAAGGACATATAGGAAAATACTTATGAGAAAAAGTAAGAGATATTTGTATACATATATATATAATGTATCTTTAATTGATTAGACAAATTTACAAATTATATATATTTTTATTTTTTATATAATATAATATAATACCATGTATTGTTTTATACATACCACATTGTTACCATGTTTATATAAGAAAACGGTATTAACATTTTCTCAGATTAAAACTACGAAATCCATCACAAATGTTTGGGTATATCTTTAAAGCTCCTGAAATACTGTCAAATGTTCTTTCGCGTGCTTTGAAACGTTTTGATAAAAGCTGTCGTGACATAAAACGTCTCAGAGATGGCAAGGCGAACTTTTGCAGCTTAACTATACAATGCTAAAAGCAATAGAGTATGTGGGACACGAAGTTTTAATAAGACTTTAAAATACTTGCAACTCTTCTCTTAATATAAAAATAATACATGTTTTTTTTCATTTTAAGCTTAAATTCCTGCATATATAGTATGAGCTATTACTGTTTCAAGAAACGTAAGCATTCAAATTTAAATTACGTTATCGATGCTGTTTGTAGGAATTTATTTCGAAAACCCATTTTCCTCTCAAATAAAGCGCACATGACGCATTAGGTACGGATGACAATTGCTTCTGAGGTTTGTCGATTATCTTCGTATGTGTTGCGTAATAAAAATTCAAATATTTGATCTCATTTAAATTGCTACAATGCTTTCTATTAAAATACCTCGTATTATGAAATTGTCTAACTGATTATACTTGTAAAATGCAATGTAGCTATATCATATTTAGCTATATGTATGTATGTGTGCGTTTTATCAGCCAGAGCAACGTGGTGGAATAAGCTCTTTACCCAGCAGTGGGATATTTGAAGACTTACTTTTTCTTTTTAGTGTACAAGACTTTTGCAAATCACAGGATTCACCGTAGTTCTTAGCTTCAAACTAAATAATTACTAGAGCGCTGTTGCTTTTGAAATCGGTATAATAAAGCAATTGAAATCCAAAGCGCAGGAAATAACGTTAGCATTGTCCAAACACTTTGAACATTTAAATACATTTAAATTTAATGTAGTTGTTTCATTTGTATTCAATTTACTCTGAAAATGTTAAGCTTCAATATAAAGTTAAATTATATTATTGTATTAGCCAAGACCTATTTCACATCGGGTCGGATCGACAGTTTTGTCGCTTGGCTATCTGTTCTTGATGTTAACAAAATGTCGTACCTACACTTGTCGGTGGCTGGTCACAAACTAGTTGTAGTAGGTAAGTATGCTAATAATATTCGATAGTTAAATCGAAGCATAACGTTAATGTTTCATGGCTGGTATTTTTATTGGATCCCACGTATGTGACTAGATCTATTAAAATACATACATCGGAAGCAATTATAAAACATAATATAATATCATAAAACATGTATCGGAACGATATGGAGTTATACATGGTGTGTCAGGATTTTATCTGACACATTTAGATTTCCTCACGATATGTTACTATAAAGAAAAACAAATAAAACTCGGAAACCGCAAGCTTTGGTTGAGATCCATGTGTTTTAACTATTAGACTAGCTATCTTGGTCCAAGCTAAAATAGAGAAACAGTTAAAAATATACCGTAAAAGTATATTGTCATATCTGTATTGCCTCATCTAAATTTTGCATTCTTATAATAATATAACCGGACTACAAATTGAACTATGACATAAAAAACAAATATATTTAAAATACATTTAGTATTGTTAATTGAAAAGTTTTCTAATTTTTACAAATTATAAGCGAGTTAAAAGTTTCCCTTCTCTTCGTTCTCCATACGATGAATATTATTATAACTTCGCATTCACACTAACTTTGCTTGATATGCCTTTGCAAGTTGCCTCACACTACTTCCTGCCTGCTATAAACACAACCAAAAAATTTTATATTATTTTGTAAAGAAATTCGTTTTAAAACACAGAATCGTACGATAAATGCTCTCATTGTATTAAAATGTTTTACGTTTAATTGGATTTATAACAATTAGAGCAGAAATTATTATCATTAATTTTTGTTCAACCATGGACTGCAAATTATTAACTCCAATTAATTATTTATAGAGATTATTATGATGCTTGTGCAGAGTGAAATATTTATTTAATATCATTGTATAAGTTTATATATTGTATAAACATACACTATGCAGGAATGAGTCAGCACATAAAATGTCTCACTGACTATGAACACACAGCACAACAAAGAATAAGATGTTTTATTAAAGTTTTTAGTGTTCGTTCCTTCGTTCCCTTTGAAGTGCAGAAATAAAGCGAATCATTTGAATGGGATCTTCTTGTATTGAAATCTTTTCTTTATTTTTTTTAATTATTGAAATCATCTTATGGTTCAGCGGTTGAAATATAATCGTAAAAATATCTTTCAATATAGTGGTTAAGTCTAAAGTTCTGTTTCCTGAAGAGTAAAAATAAAAATAACTATTCTACAAATTGGTTTAATTTATCATCAAAGTAGATTCACTACTATATACTATCTCCGTGGTAAGTGTCTTATATTAATGTAAAGCATTTATCTGGCAGCCATTGTTTATCCTGGCTTACAGAAGTCAGGGATACATATTATGGTCATTTAATTAACAGCCCGAGAGATTTGTGCTTTCTGGCGCGACTAACTATTTTTGTAATTATAATGTACTAAAGAATACAACGAAAGAGAGGAAGCACTTTAAGTTCCTTCCAATTTTAGAACAGGCAAGATTTACATAATAATGTCTTTACTTATAGTCGTCAAATGTCAAAAGTGCAAACTTACTATTGAGTATTTTGTATCTACAAATAATATACAACAAAGACGCTGTATGTATCTCCACTTACTCCTAAACTACGCAACGGATTTTAAAACAGTTTTCTACCTCAAAGAGCTATAAAAGGTTTTGTAAATTTATTATTTTAATATTTTGTACATAACAGCTCGTATCTACTAGCGTATTGGACTTAGCAAATTGCACCCGTGCGAAGCCTAACGTTGCTAGTTATTTATAATATATACATATATATGTTTATTAAAATGTTATTGTGAGCGTATGCCTTAAATATTAATTAAGTGAAATTAACAAGATTAGAACGTAATATAATTTAGTCACATAATATTCAATCTGGTTGAGTGATTAATCAGTTTAAAATTCACACACCGTGTGCAAAAACAAACGTCTAATCGAAAACGAAAATCTGGCATATAATATGTTTTAATTATGATACCGTTGCAAAAAAATATGTTCCGTGTATTGATATATTCAGCGATTCTCTAAGTTAATTTAATTAACACGTCTTAGCGGATAACTTGTAGCTGGACCTGAAGTTTGAGTTGAACTGAGAGTTATGCAGTCACACACTTTCGTGACTGGGAAAACACACGAAGCCGTTAAGTTAAGGACGCCGGACTAATCTTTGATCATGTCGGATTGCAGTTTGGATCTAACTTATTTACTCTACTAACACACTTTTAAGTAATACAGGTAATACAGATAGAGTTCAGTATATTGAAATTTGTAGTAATAGCATAATAATAACCCCACCGCCTCCACGTTGCCGACGTGGTGGGGCTTGCGCGCTTCAATGATTCTTAGGGATATGCCAATAGAGCTACTCATTCTGGATTGGCCTAAGATGAGAAGACAGACCAAGAGAGATACAACAACCCAAGCCAAGGTGGAACAGCGTACGCTGAGGGCTTTATGACTAAGGGGGTGCTTAGTCGTTAGTATGCGAACTTTAGAGACAAGGGGACATCTTTTTTTTTTTTTTTTAACGCAGTGGAAACCTTTAGAAAGGTACCCAGCTCTCATTGGGGGGGGGAACTGGGTTATGTGGGATTCTTACCCACTAAAACCACTGCGATGGCCGTCCTCGGCACGGATCGGAGAGGCTACGGGATCGTGTTGATATAACGCATCCACGGCCTCTCCCGTGCTGTGCACCGCCCGATGCTCGGCGGAGCTCTCCTCAGGGGGCGAAGGTTATCTCGAAATAAGACACGCGAGGCCCCTACCTCATGCATCCACGGCCCCCGGGCTACGCCCTATCTTTTAAGCCCCGGGCGTCGGGGCTGTGGGAGGGCCGAGACGACGCCGACGTAGTCTCCGCTGAGCAGGATCGGCCCTTTCCCGTTCCCGCTCCGCCGTCTCCTTCTGGACCATGACGGTCTCACAGAAGGAGGCTACAGCCCTCCACGCCGATTCCCTGTGGAACATCGCCGACACGACAGCTCGCAAGGAGAGATCTTGTCCGATTTCACTGACCAGGATCTCCTTCTTCGCATTCCACGCGGGGCATGCCTCTAGCGTATGCTGAGCGGTGTCCCAGTCCGCACCGAAGCGGTGGCACATCGCCGACGATTCGCGTCCGATCTTACACAGGTATTCTCCAAAACAGCCGTGACCGGTCATTACCTGCGTAAGTCGGAAGGTGACTCGTCGCTTTCTTCTCATCCAGGCTTCGAGGCTGGCAGGATAGCTCCAACGACTTTTGCGCGTTTGCGCGCGTACCGTTCTTCGCAGAGACGGTCGCGCCATGTCGCAAGAGCCCTCCAGTGTTCCCGCCGCTTCAACGCCTCGAGCGTACTCGAGGGGGCGCGGTTCCACTATTCTGACGGAGGATGCGGGTCTTGTGATAGACCCTTGCATCCATATCCGTCAGAATATCCAAGGGTGGAAAGCGTGCTAGGATGGTTGCCGCCTCGTAGGATATCGTGCGATATCCCCGCACTATGCGGATGGCCACTCTCCGCTGCGAACTTTGGATCTTGGTCCTGCAGAGGCGGACGCCCTATATATCGGATAGCCTGTGAGACCAAACGGGTGCCCCGTAGAGTGCCATCGATTGCACGACACCGGCATAAAGATAGCGAACTTCCTTCCTCGGTCCCCCGAGATTAGGCAGCAGTCTGTGCATGGCACCCGCTACCTTCTCGATTCGAGGGGCTAGGCGCTCGAAGTGCTCTTCGAATCCCCAGCGACCGTCCAGGGTGAGGCCCAGGTATTTCATGTACCTGGCCACTTGGACGTTTGAGTCACCAACGCGGATGTGCGAGTCGGGCAGTTCCCTGCTCCACGGCAGTTTATGGAACCATAGCGCCTCCGCCTTATGGGATGCTATCCGAAGGCCCAACTCGCAGATCTTATCGACGACGATATTCACCCCGAGCTCGGTGAGCTCTTTGGTTCTCTCAAAATTCTCCCCCGACGCCAGCACCAACGTGTCGTCTGCATAGCAAACGATGTTCACACCTTCAGGGAGAGGGACACGGAGGAATGCGTCGTAAGCGAGATTCCACAACAGAGGCCCCAAAACTGACCCCTGTGGAACCCCACAGCAAACCTCTCTCCGGGTTCTCGTACCGACAGATACGTTTACGTGTAGCTCCATATACGAAACGTATCTGTCGCGCAAGTAGCCACTGACGATCGCCTGCAGGTAGGAAGGCACAGGATGGTGTAAAAGTGCCTCCCTGATTGTGTCCCAGGGCAACGTGTTGAATGCGTTGACGATATCGAGACTTATCGCCAACGCCACGCCACCCCGGGCCACCGCTTGCTCCGACAGAGAACGGACGCACAAGATCGCGTCAACAGTCGAAAGACCCTGTCGGAAGCCGAACTGGCACTCAGCCAGGTCGGGGCCGACACACGACAGATGCCCACACAGAAGAAGAAGAAGAAGAAGAGAAGCGACAATTCGCTCAAAGAGCTTGCCAGCCTCGTCCAGCAGACATATGGGACGATATGCAGAGAGAGATTCTGCAGCCCTGCCATCCTTCTTCAAGAGAACCAAATTCGCCTCCTTCCAGACTTTGGAGAATGTGCCAGTACGGAGGCAGCTGTCGAAAAGCCGCCTCAGCCTATTCCCCAACGAAGCCGAAGCTAACACCAGCACCCGCCCCGGAATCCCGTCGGGACCAGGCGCGGTGTTACAAGCCCGCATGCGATCGACCGCAAGGCTCAGCTCCTGTTCGGTCACCTCCAGCTCACTGGACCAGACCGGTATTGGTAGGGGGACCCTGGGGCTTGACCGGATTACCGGGAAAAGGACTTCCATCACTCTCCTCAGTAAATCCGGATCTATGATCTCCGTCAAAGGTTACCTCTAATTTAATTTACCCTTATCACAGTGAATGCAAGGCTCTGCTGTGATTGACTTTTATGTCCCTAGCTACTCGTGGGAATAATATGATAACTAGGTCTAAAACAAAAAAAAATATACAGGCGAACGTGCCATCGTTAGAAGAAGAGTCCACGCAGACTTCTAATTCATCCTCTAAATCTTTATTCCCATCAATACCCTCTTCATTATCATTTTTGTATGCATCTTCACCAAATTCATCATCAACCGGTGCTCAACTGGCGGATGTTGCACAGGAGACAAATCTTGTCAGTGTACCAGTGCCCAACACCCGTAAAGTAAAAAAAACGTAAAAAATGGAGTATGGAAATGAATAAGTTCATCCTACGTACCTATCTCTATCTTACAAATTTAGAAACAGACTTTTTTCATTACACATAAAATTTATAGATAAATATCCACATATGGAAGTAAGCAGACAGAGAATTGGTGACCAACGTAGAGCTATTATGCAAAAGAAATTATTATCACAAGAAACCATAGATCAGATTTACGATGAAGTTAGATGTGCATTACAAGTATTCCAAACTCAGATACAAAAAAAAAACGGTACAAATCTTAAAACATCAATTAACACACTAACAGGAAAACGTATGAAATGGACAAATGAATGCAATGAAGCAATTATTAGGATTTATTTCAAAATAACACAATTAGACTAATTAGATCACTTATAGAAAACGTTTGTATGAAGAGTTTATAAATTTATACCCAGAGCTTACACACATTACAGAGCAAAGATTAGCGGATCAACGAAGGGCAATAATAAATAATAAATATATTAAACAAAATAGATTAACACTGATTAAACAACAAGAGGCGTGAAGAGGCATCTTGCGGGCCGGCAAGGCGAGGGCGGCTAGTGCAGAACCTTCTTCCCGACTGTACTGGCCGTCCTCGCGTTTGGACTCTACTACCACTTAACATCAGGTGGAGTAGAGTCATTTGCCCTCCCGGGTAATGTAAAAAAAAAAAAAAAAAAGAATTACACTATACACATACACTAACGGAAGACACAGATAACGAACATTTACAAAAAACAGAACAAAGTAATATTAATCACCCCGATGCATCAAGATCTAATTCAGGAACAAACTTGCTAGCTAGGAAAATACCAAACACTACAGAAAACTAGAAAACACATTCGTTCATGCTCTAGAATATTTTCGTGATACTGAACCAACTAGCAGACCATACATTTCTAAACAATGGACTTCTAAAAAGTTTTCACTAATAACAAAATACATAGATACGATGATACTGACAAAATTTGTAAACACTTACACTGACTTTATCACTCTACAGACAATAATTTACTGTGCCGCATGGACAGCAGCTAAATGAAATGGGACAAGAATCACATACTTAACACAAAATAACCATCAAAATAAATCATTCAGAAAACCTAGCTGGCAAAGAAGGTTAGAACATAAAATAGGGAAATTATGAGCCAATATAGGCAGGTTAACATAATTTATAAGAGTATTATTATATATTTATAGTAGCTGCAGTAGAACTCATAAAGACACTTCTCTTCGTCAATTCTTAGATACCTTAAAACAGAAACTTAATGCAGCAGCTAGCAGACTTAAGAGATATTTGTCGTGTACAGCCCGTAAAATACAAAACAAACATTTTGCTAACAATGAAAAAACCTTCTATAGAAATTTGTTATCTAATTGCAAAGACAATGCTCAAAATCTAGAAATACCTCCCCCTGAAATATTTCGACAATTCTGGGCTAACACATGGGAAAACCCTGTACATCATAATGAACATGCAGACTGGGTTAACGAAACAACCATACATATTCCAGAGATGGAATTCAAATTCATATCAATAGAAACATTTATAGAAGTCATCAAACGAACACACAATTGGAAATCCCCAGGCTCAGATAATATCCATAACTATTGGTACAAGAAATTTAGTAGCATACACTTATACATACATAAGTACTTACAAATTTATTCAATCACCACATTTACTACCGAAATATATAATACACGGAATCACATACTTAGTACCTAAAGATAAACATGATACCAGAAATCCAGATAAATAACGAACAATTACTTGCTTACAAACTATATATACAATTTTATCAGCTTGCATAAGTGAAGAAATATACAAACATTTGACTAAGGGTGTAGAAAAAATAGCCAAAGCTGTAAGGAGCAGCTTATTTTTGATGCAATAATTTTAAATAGTGCGGTAAAATCAAAAGCAAATATCCATACTATGTTTATTGATTATCAAAAAGCCTTTTATTCAGTTCCGCATAGCTGGTTATTGTATGTCTTAAAATTATATAAAATAAACCCAACCCTCATATCATTTTTTTCAAAATTCGATGCAAAACTGGCAGATTGTATTGAAAATAAAACAATCGTCCATGAAATTTCTAACTACTGAACCAATCCGTATCCAACGAGGAATTTTTCAAGGAGACGCTCTGAGCCCCCTTTGGTTTTGGTTGGCCGTAAATCTTCTTTCACTCTTATTAAATAAAACTAATACAGAATTCCCACTTTACGGTAATAACACCCAGTATAACTTATCACACCTCATTTACTTGGACGACATAAAACTTTACTTCACTGACAAAAACACGTTGCTTACGTTAGCAAGCATTTCGGAACAATTCTCAAAAGATATTCATATGAAGTTCGGAGTCGATAACTGCAAAATTCTGTCAATCTCGAAAGGAAAAATCCTTAATAACAGCTACACACTCGAAACTGATGAACAAATTGAGCCAATGGATGAACAAAGCACATATAAATACCTCGGTTTTAAACAATCTAGGCAAATACTACAAACTACGACGAAACAAGAACTACTTACAAAATTCTCGTACCGATTAAATCTCGTATTAAAGACACATCTTAATTCTAAAAACACAGTAAAAGATATTAACACATTTGCCATACCATAATTTACATACTCTTTCGTAATAAAACAATGGTCAAAAAGTGACATAAAAAAATTGCAGCGAACTATAAACACGCACTTCACCAAATATAGGAAACATCACCCAAAATCTTGTATTCAAAAGCTCACACTACCACGAAAAGAAGGAGGAAGGGGATTAATAGACATACACAATTTACATAATAAGCAGATACTCTTACTCAGAGCATACTTCCATGATAAATCCGAACACTCAGCTCTACATGAACACGCAACCGAAATAGATAAAAAACTTACACCATTAAACTTACATGACAAAAACACTCAAGTAAATGAACATATCATAAATACACAAGAACAAATGTTGGCATGGGGTGAAAAAACACTGCACGGGAGGCACCGAGCCGATTCGAATCAACCTCACGTCGACAAAAAGAAGTCGAACGAATGGCTCAAACGAGGTGAACTGTTCCCTGAGACCGAAGGTTTTATAATTTATAGAATTAATTTATAGAAATGAATCCATATTATAAATATAAATCGGAAAGTGTATTAGACAACAGAAACCACAAAATCTACTGAGATAGAACAATAATAACTGACAAAACTATATATTATAATAGACCAGATATCACCGGCCACGATAAAATCAATAGAATCGTTTATCTCATCGATATAGCCATTCCAAATTCACATAACATACAAACCACAATATCTGAAAAATTAAGTAAATATCAAGATCTTGCCATAGAAATTAAACTTCAATGGAAAGCACAAACAGTACACATAGTCCCAATAATCCTATCATCCACAGGTATCGTGCCAAATTCATTGTCACAAAGTCTGAACACCTTACAAATGCCAACATATGTCCTCCACATACTTCAGAAAGCCGTAATCCTTAACACCTGCCGTATCACCCGAAAGTTTATATCATCATCCACTTTATCATCCACGTTTTTTAAGCAACACTCCTTAACGCTTGGCTGCAGCCCGCGTTTTAGGTTTTAACCCCTTCGAAAGAAGAGAAACTTAAAAAGTTCGGGCGCAGGACCAACGCCTTTTCGTGCTTTCCTAGACACGGGGAGGTTATAATAAAGATATTTATGTCAATATGAACTATGTCAGTTATTTATACACGATTAACATACGGATAGATTGTCATAAAGATTTAGCGAAAATGCTTTCCCTGTAAAATAGTAAGGTTGAAATGACACTGTCGTTTCCGATGTCCATCTAATTGTTTTTTTAACGAAAACTATAGGTTAAAAAAACCTTTTCTAATATTATAAGAACACTTTATTCAATTCAATAAATATGACGGCGAGATCGACGACTGACCGATACCACTGTCTCCATCTTGAGTTTGGTGGTACAGGGTCCATTGGGTAGGCGGCAAAACTGATAATGTACTCGTCGTATAACCTTACTTTATTTTCTTTTGAACACAATAAACACACTTAAAAGTAAACTAGGTAAACCGACAGTTTCGTTTTGGAGAAGTGACCTGGTCGGCGTCCCGAATCGTATTTTTTAAATATAATCATATAGTTCCCGTTATTGCCAATTAATGTAGTAAATTAATGTCTCGAAGTAAATGCCTCTTTTCTTGTTAAGGTTGTTTTTTTCTTGTTAATAGAAAAACTTCAATTTTTTATAAAAATATTTTGATTTCCTTACCATTGTCCTGAATATGTTAGATGGACATCAT
Organism: Nymphalis urticae; assembly: GCA_905147175.2. Classification (NCBI taxonomy): domain Eukaryota; kingdom Metazoa; phylum Arthropoda; class Insecta; order Lepidoptera; family Nymphalidae; genus Nymphalis; species Nymphalis urticae. The sequence goes on along the minus strand of LR989987.1, from coordinate 6,081,715 downwards.
CAAAAACACAGAAGATTACTAGATAAATTTAGTGAAAAATTCAATTTAAATTCAAGATCTACCTGTGAAGTCTGCTTCAAATCAATAAGAATAACCAGAAAAACCTATAGAACCCATTAGCTCACTCACCCTTCAAACCGTAACACAACAATACAGAATATTGCTGAAAAAACTTAAATTTAATTATACAGGGTGACTGGTGAATTAGTATCAATACTTAAGGACGTGATATTTGACGACCATATATGACCAAAAAAAAATACATATAACATAAATATTAATAAACTTCTAAGTAAAGTTAACCAAAAGTTATGTAATTAATTACGCGTCATGTGGACGCCCTAGCTGCGCTGACGACACAACACCGTTATGTACATTTAGTTATCGCGCGGTACTTTCCCTACGTCCAAACGCCGCCGCGTGTTAACAGGGTAGCAGGCTACCTTTGATAAACAAGCATGATCCAATCCCCCTTCATACTTTAAACCTGGCTTAGAACAGGCAAAAATACCAAAATATTTCACTCGTTTAAGCAACAAATTTGTTGACTAGGTAAATGATATGAACTTGGGACAAAAATTAACTGTTTACCTATCTTGGTATTTCCGGCGTATTTAAAAATTGAATCATACTTATTTACAACGATTGTCAATCATTTAACTACCTATTTACCTACATAACTACACTAACCTTAACAAATGTTCAAAGTGAGCTCCTGCTCGTGTGATACACAGTTCGGCACGTTTACGCATATTGTCTTTCACACGCTTTAACACGAATGGGTCACTTTACTCACATTATTCTGCATTTGTGTATTGATAAGCCATACCTAATTACTAATTACGGGTCACACTCACACACGAAACATTAGGTATACGCGTAAGATCGATCGCTAGGGGCGCGCGCGCGGGAAGATGGACGAACCTTACGGCGGCGCTCGCCCGACTAACCTACTAACCTACTAATACTAATAAGCCGCGGGGCAGGGGTTGCGGGGGGCAAACACTACGCCGCACGCGCCGCGGAAATATGTCCACACTTTATTTATTTAAAGTAAAATTTTTGTAAATTTGGTCAAAAATTAAGTACCTATTTTTTTTACATAATTCGAATGAGAATCATGTACCGATTATGCTCCTAAAATATTGATCCTAATTCACCAGTCACCCTGTATAAGGAAATTCCATCCACACCTCGGTGTCTTGATTTTAAAAGAATTTTGATTAACGGCTTTTTTGTCATAAAAGCGTTCATCAATACTTGTTGTAGCGCTTAGCGCTTTAACTATCCGTAGGATAGCGAAAAGCCAACCCACTATTCATTATAAAGTGGGTTGACGTCAGGCCGGCGCCGGCAAAGCCACTGCGCCGCCTGCAAATAAATGGAAGAATGTAAAGCGCATAATAATCATGATAAGAAGTCGTGCAAGTTTCGCATAAATACTATAAATCTTCAAAGACATGCTGTCAATCTAAAGGATTTAGACAAAGACAAATTTTCATATATTGATAATATATTTCGGGTATGGATACATCTTTTATTTACTATTCTAATTAACTTGTGTAAAACCCATAAAAAACATTTCAAATCAATTATATATGTAAACCTTTAAAATATGTAATTTTTTAAACGAGTCCACCAGTTATTTACTTTCGTAAACTGTATTTTTATGAACCTCTACCAGAATTTAAACTTCTCACTTTATACTTAGACTTATTTTTATTTAGACTTAATTCAAAGTAAGGACTTCAAAAAATATGTTATGAACCAATTAATAAATTGGGTCATTTTTCATACTGCCCGGCCAGTATGAACAAGCTACTTAGGGTAATGTAAATAATTATAATTTGCTTCCTTATATTCAATGTGATTACATTGGGTAAACATTATGAATATTGCCATAATGTGGTATTGGGGCAATTTGATAATACATAGGTACATTGCACGGGGTTAGGGGAGGAGAAAATCGGACCTAACTTAACCTATTTTAAACGTAGAATCAATATATAAAAACAACTAAAATCTTATTAGGTTAGGTAGCAAGATTTTATTTGTATATATATAAAAATAACATGTTAAAAAAATAACAGTAAAAACCTGGTTTTCATCACATACAGTTGTTATCACACTGCATTCTCATATTGGGCATTTTTCAAACTGCGCGGGCATTTTTGTAATGTCCTATTTATCACTTGGTCCATTACTATATAAATCAAAATCATATGATGTCCGCGTGGAATAGTGGTAAGAGTTGTCATGCAGCATTACCCGTTGTTTCACAATTTCGAATATCTGGGAAAAAAATCTAGTGTAAAGCTTAATTTGTGATTGTTTACATTTGTACACTTTCAAATAAATAGACATATCGTGTACCTTTTTTTTAACGCTGGAAAAACACCTTCTGCGTTTTCCCAGGAAAACAGGAACAATGGGTGGGTATGTGGGGCTCGCCGGTGTCCAAGGCGCCGATTGCGCCCCGAACATCGGAATACACACTAAAAAACCAGCCTTTCCTTCTTAACGAGGAGCGCCACGGTTTCGCTTTCGCATCTACCGTGACATTATATCGTGTACCTCCGCTAAAGTGAAGTGACGCGGAAAATTCAAACTTAAATCAATATGGTGGATTGTACAATCCATAAATACACATTATTTTAAAATAAGCATAAAAGAGTTATTATATATATAAATACATAAATATGTATTCTTACTTACCTATAGTAATTATATTAAAATTAATATAATATCAAAGTAAATATCACGCTTGACTGAATGTTGCTATTTTAAAAATGGATACTAAAGCTTAGTGCTGTAAACATGCACTTGACATCCTTGACCCGTTTAATTATCATGCGAATCGATATCTCTTAGTGACCCACTTACATTTAAACATATGGAATGGTGGCATCAGTTTTTTGTATCACACTTCAGTATATAAAATGGATCATTATATTAAGGACATAAAATTCGAATGGCTTATGTTTTCAAGTTGTTTCAATTTTAAGTTTTATGTCTGCTTTCAAATGTAGTACGATTTTTACTAATATCTGTCTGAAATCTTCATGTCCATTGTTATTATAAAATAAAGTATATTTACGTAAAAATTGTAACACGAAAATAAAACAAATGAATATATTTTGTGACCGTAAATCTCTTACACCGTTTATATTTTAAATAATTCCTTTATTAACGCACAACAAATATAATAACATACATTTATTGATACACCTAAACGATTAATATTTCTGCATCCAGTAAGACAAAGCATAAACAATGTTAACGAATTATTAAATAAATTGAATAGCCGGTTCACATTTAGGACATTTTAACAGATTATTTTAAACATCTAATTTAAAATACAGTGAATAACAGAGACAAAACAGTTTATATTATTTAAAAATATACTATTTCAGAAAAGAAAACTATATTAGTTTTAAGATGATAAAATATTTCTTCAATAGTTTTAGTAAACATTTTTTATATATTATTTTAAGTCACGTTTCAAATTACACAGCTAAAGTTTAAGGATTTTTTTTTTCAATAAACTTATTAATTTCTTTGTTTCTTTTTTTCTTTAATTAACAATATTCGGTCTGTTTTGTCTCACAAAAAACTTATTCCAATAAAGAAAAGTAATTACTAAAGCCGTTCACTACGATATGCCATTTCATGCCCTGCTAAGACTTCACACGTTAAATATACTACTTTCAACACTATCCAATATCATTTCCTTACAATTTACTTCTTTCCACAAATATATTTTAGTAGGTATGTTATTTTGAAATGTGTAAAAGGTAATAAACGTCCAATTGACTTGTATAGTTTAAAATATAGGCTAACATCTGATTGCAAAATATAGAGACAAATTTTAATTGTGTCAATTTTAATTTCTTTTTACAGATTAAAAACAGCAACAAATATTTTGTAAGTTAAATTTTATATCATATAATTTGTTTCCAAGAAAAATTTAAATTTGTATCATTTTTATCTGTGGTATATTAATTTTTATTTTCATAAATAGTTACTTTTTTTAAATTTTAAAATACATTTTAAATAAACAAATCTGTACGATCCAAGATACCTTGAACAATAGTACGTATATAGTCCACAGATGACCATAGACAAAATTTAAACAACTAATATGATACTTAGTCTAAAAATAATGTGCTCAGTATCAACATAACTTGATATATAAATTGTATTGTCTATGTCTTCTACACAATAAGTCTAACGATACATCAACATGATAGATACACATTGAATTCTAGATAATACGTTTATATAAGTTTTATAATGATTTAATGATTTAGCAGTTAAGTAATTAATGATAGATATATGTTTCATGATCAAACGATAGCGATCGAACAAACACCTATCGTTACATTAAATTACATAGCATAGTAGGTAACAAGAATACAAACCGACGTTATGGTAAGTAGATATAATACTATACAGTTTCTTTATACACTGATAAAACATATTTACAATTACTATTTCAGATAGCTGTATGTAGACAAAAAATCTGTCTGTATATACGCCAGGCCAAGATCGTTTAAAAAGCTTTCCTAATATGGATTTTAAAAACACACCAAAGATTATTATTACATTCATAACTTCTAAATTACATTTTTTTTATTATAATATAACATTTGCTAAATTTTGACATCTAACACGAAGCAACGAAATTTATCTTCACATAGATAGCCAGGAGATTACACTTCTAACAATACATTTTCATTTATAGTTTTGTGCATTCACAAATACACAAAAATTATGTGAAATTATTTATTTTAAGCTCTTAAACTATTAGGTGTGAAATAATATATTATATCTAAATATACAAAAACAGGAAATTATTACAAAATAATATGGAATTATCACAAAATCACCTGAAATGTTTTTAAATCATGTCTAAAAATATTTTGCGCTTTGATGAAAATATTTTCAATGTATTTGTAAACAAGCTGAAAACAATGACTTTTGGTCCAAAATCCACAAGTCTATTTGATGATTTTCGAAAATATTCAGCGTGCAGCTTAATGCGCAAACTATTATTTAGCATAACTTAAAAATAATCTTATACTACAAATCGTTGTAATACTTAAAATATTAAAAACGTAAATTATTTAAACTAAATACAAATTGAAATTAAGTAGACGCAAAATTTTAAAAACGTTTTAAAAAAGATTTATATACTACAGTACTGTCAGATCCCTACTCCAGCTCGCAATAAATACTACCCAATACCTAAATTAATAATACTAATACATAAACATTTCATATTGTTAATCAATTTTAACAATATATTTTAAAAGGTTTACTATATAATTTAAAAGTAATAATTATGATTAAAATGAAAAAGAAACAATTTTAAAACTACGAATAAAATATTCTACAATTTTAAGATCAATTAATGCGAAATATATGGAAAAGAAAAAAGATCTTGGCGCATATTTCGAGGAACTATTTTAATACTTTTAATAAACGACGAACACAATTACCAAAAAGTAGTTCCTTGAAAACCAATTTTCCATACTGGGTCTTTATTCAATACAATAAAATGCTGTTAGTAGTCTGGTGTTTATAAAGTAATACTATTTTGAGAAGAATTGTTAAGATCGATGGACGGTCTTAAGAATTCAATTCCAGTAAATTCAAGGTAGACCCAAGTAAATGTATATCAGGTTAGAATGTGTCTATTAACAATTACAGGCTGGGTTAGTGTTGCTTTGAGGTTGTTCTGTGAGACGTTGTCCGCGAGCGCCACCTGCTAGCATGGCCGGCTCCGAGTCCAAGCTCTCTGACATTTTGTCGCAGATTATATCAACCAGTCGTTCGAACACCGCCTGTAAATAATTCAATGAAACACAACAATTAATTGAGATTTAATTTTTTAAATAAACATTTTATTGAATTTTTAACGCAACAATGTTGAAGTAAATATTTTATTCCTGTTTTTCCGATTTCTGTAACTATAACACAATAAAAAAAAATTAGAAATACTAATATAGTAGTCGTCCAGATTTTCAATTTTTAAAGTTAATTGTCCAGAATTTTGTATTAAAAACCGTCGCATAGAACACTAAAAATAAGTTGCTACGTCATTAATAAATAATATATTTATTTATTTGCGGTAGTCACTAATATGTACTCGTAGTGTTTTGGTTTTAAAATAAATACATATATTACTTTATTATTCTATATGCGTACCTTGACGTTAATATTCTCTTTAGCACTGGTCTCATAGAACTCGACCCCCAACTGCTCAGCTAGCTGCCGACCACGATCTTCACTGACAACCCTTTCTTCTTCCATATCGCATTTATTTCCCACCAAGATAACTTGCGCGTTGTCCCACGAATATGTCTTTATCTGTGTCACCCTGTTAAATTTTATGTGGATCTTAATTAAGGTATTAATAACATCTTACAATATAAGATATAAATTGCATGTGAAATCATTCTTAATAACTAAATTTCATTGTAAAATACTACACTAATCGTACTTCATTCTTTTTTCTCAAGCAAGCACGACTGAATTTTAATGTGCTTAATTTGTGTTTATAATTGCTTGTCTAATTTCACTGAAATTCTGCTAATTTTATATCCAATAACCTGCATTGGAGCAGCGTGATGAAATTAGCTCCAAGCCTTCTTTTTAAAGGAAGAGAAGGCCTTAGTCCTGCTGTGGGATATTCACAGGCTATTACTTTATTTTACTTTATTCTTAAATCATTAACGAAAATCTTTAGATAAACTCAAATATTAATGCTATTAACATAACTTTCATATATACTTAACGCTATAGTGAAGATTAGTTGTCGAGAATTGTATATTGAGGAGTGTTATAATAAAATCAAATATCATTTATTTAAGACCAAAAGGGTAATAATAAGAGTACAAAAGTAACATGGACTTTTAAATTAGAAAAGTTATCTTTATTAGTATTAAATACTATTACAAAAGTATATGTTTTAGAGTTTATATATTGCCTCGTCCAATAGTAGCCATCTCACAAGACCGAAAATCCCGAGGTTCAAATCACGGGTTGGGTCGTTAAAAAGTAATGTTTATTGAGTTATCAAAAATCTCAGTGGCAGCCTCTTATCTCGAAAATAACGTAAAGCGGTTGATTTTAAGCCTGAACACTTTAAAATCGGAGCCTGAACACTTTTAAATCCAAATATTAAAAATATATAAAAATACGAATAATTAACCGTTCTCGTAAATTGTAATCGACTAACATATCTACCATTATTACCAGAACATTGGCTAACAGACAGTATTTAAAAGAATTTTGGAAGTCGACTAATAAATCACCCTTCGAACCCACTTTAAAACCCTACCTCTTTATGTAAGATGTACACTTATTCAAAAAAGCGGTCTCCTTGTGGAGGAGAATCAATAGAGCTTAATCCACTATGGGTATTCTTAATATATATTTTTAGAATTCATCCGATACATAGTATGATGTTCGTTTTTCTTTAATGTACGAAAATCACAAATTTTAAAATTTAGACTTTTTTAAGATTCTGGCATTTTAATCACGAATTATCTAAGCTAGGCAAAACATCTAGTCACCACATGTAAAATCCAATTTGTTATAAAAGAAAGATTACAAAAATGTATAGCAAGGATGTTCTCAGACGGCTAGCCATGGTGACCTATTTCTTCGTAACGTTCCTTGCCAAGTAGACTAGACTAGGTCGTCGATTTATATTATGTAATTCTATTACTATTATAGAAAGCGTATTTTTATTTAGAACGCGAGATGACGGCGTGTATTTATTGTAACCGACACCCCGTAAATATCGATAGAGCTTATAAATGACGCAACTTTAATGTCAATTCGATTTAATATCCAGAATCAACCACCATGCAGATTTCTTAATTTTTTACACAAGAGTTTGAAACTCACAGCCTAAGTTGAACGTAATACTGGGCTATCTTATTATCTGGGCCTTAAACATTTCATTAAAAAAATTGAATAATATAAACTCATATTATTTAACACTCATAGGAACATGTAGTAGGTTCATATTATGTAATTTGCGACATATTAATATATATCAATAAACGCTAGATAAGAACATTATTATAATACGCGTTTTAGAAAACATTATATTTAATATTTGAATAAGTTTCGCATGTAAGCTGCATTTTATCTGTTGCATATATAAATAGAAAAAGAAAAAATATATATTTACCACGGCAATATTTTCTACCAAAAAAAAATTACTGAACATAATTGATATTTCTTTTTATCAATGGACTGAGGCCTAATTTATATTTTTTTTATTTTATATCTAAGAAAATTTGTTACATATAAAACTGTGCATGTTAATTTAGTCCCTGGTGCAAAGTATTATTATCTTTCATTTAAACCTACCATCCGCCTGTTACGGTTTACTGACTTGCAATGTGTATAACATCAAAGATAATCGTGATGTTTTTTAGTCGAGAACGGCTCACTGTACTATTTGAATGTTCACATTGCAACATGTTATATCACGTTAAAATAATACAAGTCAGCTAAAGACTTACCAATCTTGAACGCTATTGAAGCTTTCTTCGTTAGTAATATCGTACATGAGAATAAAACCCATCGCTCCCCTGTAGTATGCCGTGGTGATGGTACGGTAGCGTTCTTGTCCTGCGGTGTCCTGAAATTATAAATTTAACATAAGCTATATATACAATATCATTATTTGTTATCGTATATTTTTATATTTAACTGATGACAAACTAATAAAATTTACAAACTCATTTTATTGACACTCAAAGGTGACTTGTGTCTATTTTTTATAGATATAGGTTTTCTTTTGTTACCCATTATTTTAAAGTTAAATATTCCGAAAAACAATATTGTTAGTGTTTATAATTATATTACATTTTGTTTAAAAACTGAAACCACTTTAAAAAGTGGGTAAGTGCTAGGTTATAACATCGTTAACTAAATTTATTTTACTAAGTAAAAATAAATGCAATCATTCTGTTAAAAATAAAACAGCTTTATGAATTACTTAATTGGTTATGATAAGACGCGAAAACTTCAACAATAACATTTTAAGTGTATGTTCATTTGAAAAATGAGCGAAAAAAATCATATTTATAAGTAGGTACAATATGCATTGTTATGTATATAGTGACTGCCTGTAAATATTCTATTATGTTTAAAAAAAGAATTGAAGCTTCTGTCCAGCTGTCTTACTGCAGGTATGTATATAAATGTAGCAGATATAATTCCGGTACACACAATATATCCTATCGATATTTTTCTTGACCGCTGAGCACGAGATTAATTATCATTATTAACGGGAAAACTAAGCCTCTTGGCCTCTCGTTTATATAGCCTGAGCCTCTCGGCTTAATTGAAATTTATTTTTAATTTCATTTTTATGATCTGAAATAGTCGGATCCGTCAGATGAAAAACGAAAACAGTAATTATTATGTCTGAAAGGTCAAAATAATACTGATGAGTTGGACTTACCCATATCTGAAGTTTAACACGTTTGTCATGACGGAAGACTGTTTTGACCTTAAAGTCAATCCCTACGGTCGACACGAAAGCTGAAGTGAAGGAGTCATCAGCGTACCGAAACAAAAAACTGAAAAAGTGAATACATCTTAAATCACAACGAATTAACTTCGTTGTCATTTCTAAAGCTAGGAGAAGAGAATTGTCAATTACTATCATATAAATTTTATTTATATAAATTTTTGAGAAGCATTTTATACAAACATTTTATATAAACATTGTAATTTTTTGAAATATAGATTTTTCAAAGATAATTATTGAATTTATATTAATTATATTAATTTTAAGATAAAATAAATTGCGTACCTGGTTTTTCCCACGGAACTGTTTCCTATGATGAGCAATTTGAACATGTAATCAAAATTTTGGTCCCCAGCATCCTTTTGCCATTTCAAATCTCCACCGCCACCCATCTAAAATTACATACGAATATAATTTCTCTTTAATTTTATTGATTCCAAAACATTAATTGAGAATACCTCGGCATTTTCATTAATATCGCCGTTGAAAATATTTTTACTATTCATGTTAATACGCCAAAAAGTAACGCAGAACTGTTATCACCAAGCGCAGCAGTGTTAGAGTACTCGGTTTGTCACAGAAATAAGCAGTACAATAATGCGTTAAATGTTGCAAGTTTTTACATAGAAAATTACACTTTACACCAAAGTATTAGAGGCGAATATGCCTACAACCGGTAACGGTTTAATTTGCCTTATCTTTTTAACGGTATATCGCAAAAGGGTGTTTATTTTAATTTATGTAGGGGATATTTTCGCTTATCGACTCATGAATTATTCTGATTGATTAACAAAATAAAATAAGTTCGACAATGGTTATGTGGCAAATCCACAATCACGCATTTGATTGTAACACATTGTGGACTATTGTAAATTATAAACAACCTATTAAAACCTACAAAATAGTGTAACAATCAAACTATAATAATAAATTAAATAATGATCTCAGAAACATGAGTTGTATTCAATGCAATTCAATTCAATATTTGGTAAAAAGAGCTACTGAATATTAAAAAAAAATATCAACGTTTAATTAATTAAATATGATTAATTAAATATTATTTTTTTGATTCGGATTTTGATAACAAGGGAGTTACAGGGAGTTGAGCCAACAAGTACTCACACAAAACATTAAGACGTTCTTTGAAGTTTTGTATTAAAAGTCCATTATAATTATAATAGTTATTAGTGGTTTGGTCTTTTAAAATATTTTTAATGAGCAGGATTAAAACCATAACCGTTAACGTAAAAGTACTAGCAGCCACTGTATGACCACTGTACCGATTAATCCTTAAAAATAAACATGAATTTAAAATTAGGGATGTCTTGAACGAAATAGTTTTTTTTTTAAATTAATTTATAAGGACAAAAAGCAAAGGAAAATTAGTTAATTTATTTCAAGACGTTATAGCGTATTATCTATGATTTTTTTATGAGTCTATTACCTTCACCTTAAGAACCATAAGCCGTTTATGTTCGATTTACTAAATAAACCTAACAATCGGCTATGTAAAAACAAAGAAATCTTAATGAGAATACTTTTTCTATTGCGAGAATATAACAAACGAATTCAAAAGAAATGATCTGTTTCTTGTTTAGCGGCTTTTATATAAAAAAAAACGAAATATATATAACAAATCCGTACATTTTGTAAAAATAGTAAAGTAATATTAGTATTCCATACAAAGAAAAATGATGTATCAAATCGAATGATTTCTCTAATACAAAGAATAATGTACTCGTAGTATAAAATATTCATATCGTAATCCCTTGTTATATCAGCGATTATGCATCCGAGCCGAAATACACGCCACGTAGGCGAGGTTTGCTCTCGACTTTAACAAAATTTTACGCCGACATCGCCTTGTTACCCTACATATTTTATCTCAGTTGTAAAATTTCATTTCCGATTGATTTTTTTTTTAATTTCAATTTATATTAAACCTCTTTTTAAACTTCAATTATTGAATGATTCAAATAATGGTTTCATTTATTTCTTAGTAAGTTAAGCATATAATATATTGTATTTATAATATACATCTTGGTTAATTATATTTTCATGTTCTTTTGTTTTTTACATATAATAATAATGTAGAGTACACTTTTATAGATTACATTTTGTAAGCTTTTAGCATACAAAATGTAATTCATAGAAATTTCCACGAAAATGTTATTCGCTTTCGATAGGACTTAGGACTTATGAAATATAAGAGTGGTAATACATTTAATGCTTACGTACCTTTATTAGCTCCTGTATTCAATCGACAAAGGGACGTCAATATTTATACTTTATTGCTTAGGCACTTTCAGCGATGTGACTATAGCAAGCTGTCTCTGTCCCTTTTACATTCGCATAACGCAAGGGGAACGGATGCCAGCGTTTAACACGATTATTGATTTCTTCTACTTAGAAACTTCACAATGTGTAAACCACTCTACAAATATTTTATTTATTAGTCGAATGGTACAATAGTTAAACAGAACAGTATCGGTTGTTTCAGTTTATGGAAAAATCGATAATTTGAATACTTTTCAACTGATGATCAAAACACTTACGCTTGCTGCATTTGTTTCTTGTAAAAGTATTTAATGTATTACGATGTGCATCTGGATGTAAATATTCAGTTCTTTTGTTAAATCCAATCAGGGGATAGCAGTGTTTCGCGCTCACAGCTGTTACCTCCGTCCTGCTAGCTTCTTACTGTGGCAAGGGAGTGGGATGCAAATTCAAGATGGCGCCCTGTTGCGCGCGCATCCTGCTCGAGTAGCCTGTCAAATTTCGCTCAGACAAATTCATCCTTTACGTAGACAAATCTGGAATACTAAAATTTGTTACTTTAGGATTTATGCTTTAGGGTTCAACGATAAAAATTAATTTTTTAATTTAAAATCGTCGAAATTACATTTATATTGCTTTTTTACGTATTAGTAGTTTATCTGTTGTACTAAAAATGTCTCTTATGTTAAATAATATCGTGTTATATACGTTACATAAATAAAACATGAAAAGAATTATCATGCAAACGAAACTCCCAGGTGATTCGACACTGTGATTTCAACATCAACCTCTTAAAGCGTACTAAGGTTTTTCAAAGGTAGAAAAGCTTCGTCTTGTGAAACATTCGAGGACATAAATACTATTTCGTTTTTGTTTTCTTCATCTTTGTTATAATTCTTGTACACACGAAGAAAGACTCCGAGTATGAGTACATTCAACACAAGCACTTCATTGTGAAGCCTCAAATGAAAACCTTGACCTCTTGACCCAATTACAGAGGTACAGATTTTCTTTAAACTGACAACGAAACATTTTCCTTTATTACTTATTCAAAAATAAATAAATCTACTCCAACAGAAATGTTGCTGTAAATGTTCTTCTTATAGGCTTAACATTTTTTTAATAATCGAAGATAGGATATGAAATATCGATGATCGAATATTATTTGAGAAATAATTCTAAAAAAAATAAACAAATATGAAATAATAAGAAATACTAGGACACGCACACATGTTTTTTATTAATATCTAAAACTAAGTTTTAGATATTGTCGTCGTTAATAGCGATCAACAGAAGTTCCAAGCAAAATACGTTTTATATATAATAATTATTCTAATCTATTACTACGCAAATATCACATTATTTTTAATTTGTTCTTTATAATATATTTTTAATTTTACATAGAGCTACAGCATAGTGTCTAGAAGGTTTATCTTCGAATTTCTTTGCATAACGGTAAAAGAATGATTACTTAAAGCGAACTGCGTTCCAATATCCAATCACTAGACACACATATGTATGTAGGTACAGAATATTGTGGAGCGATAGCTCACGCAACCCAAGGCGATGTAGCGTAATATTTTTAAAGAGTGATTGCTTAGGATTGCAAAAGCTTTAATTCAATTTGATAATATTAGAAACAATATCTGCTATATTAACTTATTAATCATTATAATAATATAAGAAAAAAGGCTATTATTGTTTTGCTAAGCTATTGTTGTTAACTCTGAAAATGATCAGTTTTCATTTAAGAAATTTTGCCCTCAATAACTAAATTCGTTGATAATAATCGGATACAAAAGTTACTAATAACGTTGTTATTATAACAAGGTAAGTAGATATTAGATATCAGTGAGTTGAATTTTATTCAGCCTTACTTACTGACTTACTTTAATAAAGTTTCTTTTGACGAAAATTCTGCCTCAATGTTGGCCAATGGTCGTAACAAAGTCTAGCAATATGTGTAGGAGATATTATAGTACAAAAGAGTTTGCGTATAACTTAAGGGCACCATTTATTTACTCGAATTATCTGATGGGATGATACATGAACTAACCGCTCAACCAATGAGACAATTAATTTTTATACTTGGATATTTTAACTGATTAAAAAGCCGAGATGGCCCAGTGGTAAGAACGCGTGAATCTTAACCGATGATCGTGGGTTCAAACCCGGGCAAGCACCACTGAATTTTCATGTGCTTAATTTGTGATTATAATTCATCTCGTGCTTTACGGTGAAGGAAAACATCGTGAGGAAACCTGCATGTGTCTAATTTCACTGAAATTCTGCCACATGTGAATTCCACCAACCCGCATTGGAGCAGCGTGGTGGAATAAGCTCCAAACCTTCTCCTCAAAAAAGAGGAGAGGAGGCCTATAGCCCAGCAGTGGGACTTTCACAGGCTGTTACATTTTAACTGAATGAAAGTAAATTGGGAAACTTCGGAAAAGACTAGTGTTTGCTTAGATTGTTGTGGACTCAGATTCAAGCAATTATTTATAAGGTTTTTAAAGAAATTAATTTGGGATAACTTCTTTATATTATAGAAAATGACGCCTATTGTTGGTAACTACCACAGAATTTAAGATTCGTACGCCCCTTGTAACTGTTATTGCATTTGCTCATCATTGAAACTAGAACACACGAATACATAGTACCTATGCTTAACAGTATAATAAATGCGAATGGCTTGCTCAAAGCCCTAAAAACTATTAACTACCTTCAGGCCATATTCCAAACAAAAGTTTAGAAAGTATAGTAAATAGTAGTAGTTAATTATGTGATTAAAAAATATTATAAACACTGCTGTATAATGGATTTCTTGGAAACAAATATACTTGATACTACTTGATTGTACTACTCAGTAGACTAAGAAACTTGCTACAATGTAAATTCTTGCTACAAATTCTATAAGCACGCTACTTCATCTGTTTAATACCGTTAAATCAGTATTAAGATATTATTGCGTTTGTAGTAGTGCACCGTCAGCAGATAAATAAACAAATACTTTATAAACTTTTTAATTTTAAGGGTACTTATTTTTATACACATTAAACATTATTTTAATCATGAATTTCTTCAACTCTAGACATCTCGTTATGTTCATCCATCATCATCATCTCATAAACTACGTATCTTAATGATAATTATCATTATAATACGAATTATTTGTCCTGATATTGTATCTAAGGCGTTGTCTCTCCTACCCTGATATATATATATATATATATATAGTTACAATAAACATATAATCAAACTTGTCTTTATTTCTCTACAGTTATTACAGGCTTATTAGTATTGTAGGTTTATTATAATTTTTCTTTTAGCTTAAAAATATTTCCACAATGATTAAGTTTCCTAAGGCCATCTATATGTACGATTGTGAAGTACGTAGCGAAATACAGCGACCAAATGCTTATTAGACCCATATATTTATTTACGTTACAACTTTGGCTCTCTCTAATAGATGTCGCTGCAACAGTGTAACGATTAAATTTTAGTTTTAAAATAATATTATCGGTATTAATGTATATGATTTATAAGTATATTTTATTATAAAATAGATTAAAAATTTCTCGTCAGTTTTATTTTTTATTACTATATATCATTATGTTGTTTAGAATATAGAAAGATTTTTAAAAAATAAGATTTAAAATTAAATAATAAAATCCCGAAAATTATTTTAAATATGCAAGCGTCAACAGAAGTAGGGTCCGAAGATCGAAGACGTTGACAGTGTTAATTTAATGTGTATCAATCATTAAAAAAATATCGGCTTTAATTATAAGCGTATTTTAGGGGGTCATTAATTAAACAATGCTTTGTCTTCTTCTTTTGTATCGCAAATTAATTATCACAGAAAGAGTAAAATCATTTTTTAATTAAACACGCATATAAGTAAAGGCTGATGATGTTTTGAAGGATTGAGTTTAGGTTCAGAAGTAAATTTATAGTAGACAAAATTTTCGAACCGCACACATTTTTCTAACTTCATGTTCAAGATGTCAAATTACATATTATTATATAGTAAAAATACTTGATAACATACATACAAACATATTATAATATAATAATTGCCTTTCTTTTTTTTAATTTATTCATTGTATTCAAAGTGTAGATACTAGTTTTTTATATAATATTCTCGCATAGAAATGACATGATAAACTAAAAAAGTTAAATTGACAAATTTAATTACTGAATAAGACTAAAAAGGTTTCGCAAAAAATGTTATGAAAAGTATATCTCAATCGAAATCAAAGACTCATTAAAAAAATGTTTTATTAATAACGATTATTTTTAGAGCTCATAATATAGTTAATAAATATATATTTTCTTAATACACATATTTTATTTTTATTTTGAAATTATATACCAAAATAACCAAATTATTGTATACCAAAATAACGCTCGTAAGTTTTTGACCTTCCAACTCCAGATTGTGTTCGACCTTTAAGTGTCGACAAATATTTTGTATGGATATCGTTATCATGATCCGAAATGTCGAGAGAACGGATTTAGAATATTAGTGCGTCGTCGGCAGCTTACGTCACGACACGTCATGTGATGCGACTCTGAGACATATACTTAGAAACGCGAGACGAAAGCGCGCCAACGTTGCTATCTGTCACTGTAAGCATTCCTATCTGATCCCAAAATACGGAATTTAACTATAGTAAGGGAATGTAAATTGAGTCTACCGAGTAGCCCCGGAAATCTGCGTAATATTATCTACGAATAGTTTACTGCTATATCAATATCAATTTAAACTTTCAATATAGGTAACATTGAATTGTAGACTAACTTTGTGAATAGACCATCTCTTAAAGGATTCAGAATGATGATGCATGAGACCTGAGTGACATTAACCAAAACACAAAATAAAGTTTATGGATTAATTAAAAGGTTATGTGGCGTCAATTATAGTTAGTTTAGTTTCAATTTTTAAATATAACCGATTGGATTATAATTTTAAATATAATATATTTGATTACGTGTTTTTCATATGGTTTTACATGTTTTATGTTTAAATTACCGTAATAGTTCTAGCAAGTCTAATTTATCTGGACAGTAAGTTGCCCCATTTGCCCGAAGTTGGTCGAGTGATTGATGCTTTACTACTCGTACGTAATTAGACCGGCCGATCTTAAGAATGTTTCACATTCACAGCGTTTAGTGGCCATCAATCGCATTATTGTGGTAAGAATTACCTTTAGATCCTGCAACACTTATTTCTAGGTTTCTCAAGTATTTTTATAATATTAAAAACTTAACAATACCTAATATTTATCAAATTGAGATGGGAGCATGATGACATACGAATCCAAGACGTGATACTCATTCACGAGACCACGAAAATGGAGCACAGAATGCCTTTGCATTAGACGGGCTGACGGCCATAAGAAGTCAGCGAGAAATCGTTGGACTTAGATGACCCACACACACACACGTCGGCCGCATATACATACATACATAAAAAGATTATAATTATATTTTAAAAAGACGAATTGTGAACTACCTCCTTTTTTGAAGCCGGTTAAAAATATAAGTCGGAAAAAAATGGAACTGTTTCTTCAGACTTTCCAGCCTAAATATAATCAATTAATAGTTTGATTTCATTATTGACATTCGACAAAGGCTGGTAAAATTGAAATGGTAGAAAAAATTACTTCGAGTGGTTCTCGGTGTTGGTAGTTAATATTGCAATAATATGAAACGTTCAGGTGTTCAGATGGTAAGACGCGATTCTCTAAAAAGAGGTGATATCGTATCCATGAGACCAATATAAGCTATAACAAACGTTCGCAGTCACGAAGAAACAATATTATAGCTATTACAGGATTACATATGACGTAGAATTCCATTTTTGTCGCTATTTACTCACATAACAATTTATTTTTCTTATCGTATAGTATTTATTAGAGTTACTGAATTAAACTACCAACAATTTATTAAATAGCTACATATATTATACAGTAGTAAGTAATTTTCACCTGTAAAGTCGAATGACACCAAATTATCTATTTATCTGATTATAATTAAAAATACTAAGCTATGAATTTATAGTTTATATATTATTAAAAATAAGATTAAAATGATAACATAATTTAATTAAACACAAACAATGCGTGTATAATATATTTATTAAATTTAACAGGCCCTCATATTTATAATGATATAACTTGTATTTTTAAAGTGAATTCAGTCGCCGATGACAGTATTTAAATTCTTTTAGGTTCTTCAATATATTTAGGTTGAACATAGTCCATGTATTTTTATAAGCACTTAAGAAACCTTTTAGATCACAAAATAAATGGTGTATTTATTTTAAGAATAACCATTATCAGGTAATTTAGTCTAGTAAACCATTGGTTCGAAGAAAAAGAAGGTTTAAAACTTAAAATTTTTCATGATACATCTTAAGATTCCTAATTCATGTCAAATTTAATTATATAATTTTATGCAACTTTATATCATTTTATAACCGTAACGTTAGACAGTTCCATTAAAAAATCACAACATTTTTTTTCATATTAATTGCTTTTCCCATCATAAATCACCGGATGTCAGTAAAACGAGGACACCGTTTGCTCTAAACATATACCATTAGATTGAAATATAGTGAGAGATATAAACAAACTATAAATATATTTCAAGCCTTAGTTTTTATATACCTATATTTATAATCACCATCATTCATCTCGATCATTCATTCATCTCATATTTCAGCTGTATGGATTAGAGGTGTGGAGGTGCTGGCAAAATTAGTTACAAACGTTAAAATATTTTTTGCAGAGTAATATGATTTCTCGTCGAAGACCACGACATTAATAGAAATTCTATATAATTTGGAACGTGTTCCTTTTACAAAACTTTTTTTAATTTTATTTTACTCGTACGTATTGCATGAAGGCAAATATTAGTTCTAATTTTATAAAAATTCTTACAACACGTTCGTATTTTATACGTGGATTGTGACGTATTGGTAACATTACTTAAGTTGTACTGTGTGCTGTGTACATAATTTCAAATACTCACGGCATTACCGTTCTCATGGGATTCCAGGCAAATATTATTTACTACCAGTATCCTGCGACACCATCTACTTCAATTTATTTTCCCAGTAGAACTCGTTTTTTATATGCCTATGTCCTTCACCAAGTCAAATATAAGCAATTTAATTACTATCGGTTTAATTGTTTACTCGTGATAAGCTTACAAGAAGTTAGACAAAGGTACTTTCGTGTTTTTAATATTAATTTAATATGAAATATACTGACCGGAAAGAATTATGAAATTATGAACTGACACTTTGTTCGTGTAAAAATTATGAAATATTTTGTTTGTACTTTTTTCAAGTGAAGGATTAATTACCTTGATTTAAGCATTTTATGTAACCATGACCTAAATTGAACAGAAATTATACAATATACATATATAAACACTTTCCTAGATTTTTGGGAATATACAATAATAACAATCACAATTACATATTTAACTATAACTATATTATTTATCCGTTTAACTTACGTTGAACGTGTTATAGCCACATGAATTCGAATTTAATAAAATCCACAACTTTATTCGATTAAATATTTTTATTTTAAAAGTATCGTGTCCCTTAATTGCGTTTCTTTTTTTTCATTTTTAACTAAGCATAATAATTTAATAAGGGCGTGTTTATGGAGACATGTTTGTAAAAAGATTAAGCGTAGAAACTATTATTTTTCACGCTTAGGTTAATGTAATTTCATAATACCTACTTGAATTTTTTAAACATGTGTGCTTGAAATGGGAAAGTCAACTTTACAATTATTAATCTGATTAAAAAACATATAATTTTTCGTATTATAATATCAGTAAGGTTTTAATGGTTATCGTAACGTAGTCAAAGCAGAATACTTCTGTATAAAAGGAGAAAATAATTGATATTTTTGTACAAAACAAAATCATATATAATTCAAATAACAGCACAAAATTTGGTTACACGTTCAGGAATTCATGACATTTTGTTGTTATAAAGCAAGCAAATTTTTTCTGAAAATAATCTATCCAAAATTTAGAATAAGCTATACTGAAATAGTCCTATCGAAATTGAACGATACCTAAGTTTGCATGTCGAGTGAGGTAGAGTGCATGCAAGGGTTGCTACGTCGAGCTCGGCGGGCTCGATTCAGTCCCACGTCGCTCGTCGGCCAGCGCGCCCGAACGTGCGCTCACGCGACATCTCTATGGGCTACGATCGACCAGACGAACATACAAAACTTAAACGTAGCCTTCATTTCCTACCTAAACACTCGAAGAAAAACCGAACGAATTACGCGAGTTAAGTTTCGAACATATTTATAATTCAGGAAGAAAATGACTGTTAAACTTCAATACCATATATTTTTTTCAAATTTGAAATTCGAATTTTTGTGATTAACGTCTGCACCAAATTGAAATTAATTTCGCCGCTATCTTTTCAACATGCATCTCGGAAATTTGTATCGAAACTTATTTATACACAAGAAACGACTGAAAATTTCTATTCGCAACCTTTAAAATTTTACACCTTTGTAACAAGATTTACACGAATATATTAATAGTTTTGGACATTATTTTTATCCTGATGTATCTCTTGGTAGGAATAAGTCTGACCAAAGACATTTGAATATAGTAAAAGAATAGACTGTGTTTAAAATTAAACGTTAATAGTGTGCTTTCGAGTGTTTTAAAGACATTGTGTAGTTATAATAATATATTTAAAAGTAGAGTCTAGTGAATGTTTTAGTGCTCCTGTGTGTTTTAGTATTTGCTACCTTCATATAAAATACATTTAGGTAAGATATATTTTGTACATTTTAAAATACTTATATAGATTTTTACTTACAATATATATTGATTGATTTTCAGTCATTCAGGATTAAATTTATTTTATACATTATTTTAATTTATTTTTAATTATTTTAGTTTTTGTTACGAAATAAAGCCTTGAATATATATTTAGTATAATTATATACTATGAAAAAGTAAAAATAATGTTTGAATAAGATGAAGATGTATATTTGAACAATAACCGGGCGACTGTTCTACTTTTAATTTAGCTCATAATGAGGACATTTAAGTTTTGCACTATTAAAAAAAAAAACATTTAAAATTAGTGCAAGAGTTAAAATATATAAAAAAAGAGATTTTTAAATAGAGAATAGACAGTACAGATATTTTTATTAGCAGCAATTATTAAACAGTTAACCGCGATAACAAAAAACGTTAACGAGCAAATAATTTATAGCGACCACTAAACGCATATCATAAGCAGATAATTATTATTTGTATTGTATTGTAATGTCGTAAAAATGTTACATTATCGCCTTAATACATTATCTTAAATTTACGAGATTATCACATTATCTTAAATTCTGAAACACTTTAAAAAATGCACTTCAAAACGAATTGAGTAAACTATTAATAAGACAAAGATTGATATTTTACATAAATGTTATTAATTGAGAGTTAAAAATTTTATTATACCTCAAATACTAAAATATTAACATAATATATGAGTTAATTGTAACTTTTAAAACTAAAGTTAGCTTTGAAGTTATTGAATAATTTTAGTAATATTCCGTAGGGGACATACTCGTACCACTTGAGGGCAAAGACCGAACGATCAAGTTTAGCCTTATACTCATACATATAGAGTGGTCACTTTTGAGCGTACATATGATTAAATAATGACAGATACTAAATTTAAGATATAAAATATTACAATATTTTGAATGAAAACAACTCTATTATTGAGCTGTCACCAAGCCATAGTGCGCCCGGCAGTTATGGTACTTATATAAAGATTATTCGGACTGTGCCAAGTCCAATGACATCGTGAGTATTTTTAAAATAGTTTTACAATGCCAACGTTAGCCAAAGAGTTTAATTATTAAAAAATATTTACTTATATTACATTAGGGCATTTCAAACATAATAGCCATTATACTTACTATTTTTTTAATGTACTTTTCATCGCTTTCGCTCTTTTTCAAGCAATAAAACTTTCTCGGTCTCTCTGTGATGGCTCAATGTACATAATTAAGTAGGCTAAACTCAAACAGAGTTCGTTTGCGTCAAATTCATTTAACATGCCAAATAGCAAAAAGGTTTTAGTTTGAAATTCATAAAATCCGTTTGTATCGGCTTAAGATCTGAATGTTATGTTTCGTTAATTTGTTAAAGTTTACGTAAATCGGATATAGTACACGAGGAATGTCCATAAAACGCGCAGAATGTTCCAATTTATAGTTCATCGCATTTGATATATAAAGCTATTGTAATATTTTATGACTAGGGCTGTAACTGTGTAATTGGTTTGTTTTAAAGAATAAACAGAAATTAAGTTTATATATAAACTGGTACTAGAACTATCCTATAAAATATACTATACTATATTAATATTTCATTTAATTAAAGGGCATTTAGCATAAAAAAATCAAAATCGTAATATACTTAATTCAACTCTTCTGACTATTTGAATAATTTCAGTAATTTGACGAAATTGATTAAGCATAAAGCTACAGGTTTACGAACTGAGACGAAACGCTGAGAAACTCTTTGATACGCATTAATTATTCAATATTAAATATTGTTTGTTACCCCGGCATGAAACTCAACGAACAGTAATTACTCACCTTTTTAAGATATTGAACTAGCTAGGCCTATTTGGGATTTTAAAATATATGATTTGAAGATATTTATTTTGAAAATTTAAAACTGTCTAGGTGGTGGTACGGATCGGTTGGTAGATACTTGCCTTTCACGCCGAAAGTTGTGGGTTCGATTCCCATCCAGAATAGACATTTGTGCGCAAAAACTTGTCTGTTTGTCCTAAAGCTGAGTGTAATTATTTATATAAGTATGTATTTACAAAAGAAAATAGTATAAGCTCTGTATTGTTAAGGGTCAGATGGCTGTGTGTAAATAATGTCTCAGGTCATTAATATAATATAATTAATATAAATTTAATATAGAATCGAATACCTTGCCGAGGCAAGAAATATGCATTAACTTTGAGAAGTCGGGAACTTGGCTATAAGTTTATTTTTTCTTCTTTGTGACTGTTTCTACCAAAATAATCAATTTTCTTGTTAAATGCACGATAATAGTTACAAATAATTTCAAAATGTAATTAAATTTGCGAAATGTATATGTTCCAAGTATCTAAGTAATACTAAATTCTTAGCAAGCTATGCACAAACGAGATATGACGAGATCTCTTAAAAAACTGTAGACTTTATTATGAGTTACATGATGATACTTCTTAAAAACTGTAAGCGCGAGGCACTTTACAAAATAGAACTTTATAAAGGCTACATTATACAGACTTGACCCGTCTAATATTTTATGATTCTGAACATTTTTGTTGTTTCAACTCCACTATACTCCACTGTATTTGCAATTCAGGAGTCGCCGAGGAAACTTGACATAGATTGAGAGTATTTTGAATTTGCATTTAGGATTATCTTTATTGGTTCATTATAGAAAATACTACTAAATTTTATATTTCTTATTCAATATCATCGAGGTATATTTGAAAATAGAATATTTAATTTTACATGTTTTAAAACAATGAAAAATGTTTTTTGTATTTTGTAAGTTTATATTTCATCAAGTGAACTTTTGACCCGAATCAAATTATAATCGACTTTCAACCAACTTTAAAATAAGGAGGAGTTTTAATTAAAATGATTCAAACATCTATAAAACATATATATAAATAAAGAGACATTTATTTGTAATGCTAAACTGAAAAAAACTACTAAACCAATATCCATAAAACTTATACCAGAAATGCAACGCGGATTAGAAAAGAAAGTATATGATAAAATTATAAAAATCGCCACGCTTCGCAGTTTCTAACGGATTACATTAAGACTATTGACGTAACAAACATGAATTTCATGTTCTTGTATCTTTATAATTGTGAAATAATAATTGTATATTTTAATAAACATTTACGAGGAAAACACTTGGGGCCTCCATTAATATGGAGTAACATTGTACCTACAGGCGGTTAGATCATTATCGCTGTCATCTAGGTAATTTACTTGGTCCTGAATAACAACTTGCAATGCCGTTTAATGTTTTCTCTCTACTAAAAGCAGCGTATACACGCCAAAAATAAAAACTAAATTAAATTACTATGATAATGATGCACTTCTTTGTGCAGTGCGGTGCGGTATATTACGATTAAAGCACCTTTCTTAGCCAACACCAATAGACAACAGATAGAATTTTTATAACATTTCCTTAAAATGTTTACAGATTATCTATTATAAAAAAATAGAATATTTTAAATTATGATATATGTCAAAAATTTTCAATCAAAAATATTTTACTTTCTGAATTTTATTTTAATAAAAAGGAAGGTGTAGTTTTAATAGACCAGTGCTATTCCACACTACCCCACGTGTAATTGAGAGGGAGGTGTTATGATCTTGACAACGTATATATGTAAAAAATCATGGTTGACTAGTTGAGACGTGAAGGTAACAAACAAACAAATAAACAAACTTTCGCATTTATAATATTACTTAGGATTAGCGGTAAAATGTTATTTTGCATTGAATATTGAAACATATCTGGACATATTTCATTTAAAGATTTACGAAATACAACAGGATATATATATAAGAAAATTCAGTAAAATGACAATAATTTTAGTACATTTACCCAAAGGAAGAAGGATATAAAACACCTACATAATTAAGTATGAAGATGAATTTTTAAGCTGAAGACTTATCGCGAATCGACTAAATTTCCCGTTTCAGACGAGGATAATAATAAGACTCAATTTCCTGTGGGAAACATTTCCAGGGTAACAAAGAAAATGTGAACATTTTTGTGATATTAAGATGGTGATGAAGACCGCAAACGAATTTAAATATGTTTTAATACATTTTAAAATTTTTATTATGTTTAAATTTTCGTGTACGTTCCTTCCTTGATAATTCCTTCCCTGCTTGGTTATGTGTGATATATACTCGTAGCATTTTTTCTTGTTGCTTGAATAGCATCTGTGTTATTTTTAGTAATCAAAAATATTATATGAAACAGATCATATATAATTATTACAATAATAAATATTATAAGTACACACCATATCGTATTTTCTTGCGCTTGATTTGAATAAAGGCTCCTGTTTGTCAAGTTATAGTTTCAAATATTTCAGGAGCTCCAATGAATTGTTTTTTCTGATGGTCGTAAGCAATGAAAAGTTATCTTTCGTTTTTTATAACTACACAGTTTCTCTCGTTCTTCGAACACGGCGAGCAATACAGAGTATTACCCCACTCAAACAGATTGCAGGCTTTATTTTTTCTTTTTTTCACGCTGAAAAACTCATGACATGTTTCCCCCACGGTAAAAGTGGGGGGGTATGTAGGTCTCGCCGGTGTCCAGGGCGCTGAATGCGGCCCGAACATCGGAATATTAGGCTGCACCTTACCTTAAATAGTAATACATAAATAGTCAAATTGTAGAAAATTGTTGCTAGTTTTAGTTCCTCATCAGTTAACTTTAATTTCAAGCTCGCATACACTTCTAATTACTATGATACAGAGTTATCTATTGTACTTAACACTTGATCCAAGCTTATTGTAATTGTTAGTAGGCGTATCTTATCATGTCGGTGCACGGGATTTGGATCAATAGCTACGTTCTAAAATTGCAGAGCTCTAGGTTTAGTAAGCTTAAAATAACAATTTGTATGCAGTTAATTTTCTTTTGTTATTAATTAAAATATAAGGATATTTGTTATGTTTCTTTTATACGTTTTAATTTAGATAAATATGTTTCAAAAACAAATTCACCTAAATTTAAAAGTTGACGTCAGGAACTTAACGTACTGATAAAGCTTCATATTGGGAACATAACTATATGTATACAATGTAAGAGCATTTACACAAATTTTAAAATTGAATGACAAATACGTATCATATTCTCATATTGCATGGTTTCATAATTTCGTTAGTATTGTTAACTTTCTGTAAGGTACTTGTCCCATGCGATAAAACGTCGATATCTTTGCTAAGTTCGCGTGTTTGGATTCAAACTAATACATCCAAGTTACTTAAGTTTGCTATTCAAACCACGCTGTGATTTAATTATACGCTTCTAATAGTACGGAAGGTAACTAAGAACCGGAAAATTTATAAGACGATATTGTATTTTATTTTTAGTCTTCGAATATTTATAGTATTATATTCACATTATCACTATTTATTCTCAGTGTAAAATTAAGCGTTTTGTAATTTGACACCTCTTTTTTTTTTAAATTCCCGGAAGGGCAAATGACTCTATTCCACCTGATGGAGTAGTAGATGATGATGTATGATGGAGTAATAGAGTCCAAACGCGACGACGGCCAGTACAGTCGGGAAGAAGGTTCTGCACTAGCTACCCTAGCCTTGTCGGCCCGCAAGATGCCTCTTCAATTATATTAATATATTAATATTAATTATATTTAAATTTTATTTTATTTCTTTACTTATGTAAATAAAAGTGTATTTTTCAAAACAAACCGAACACAACCAATTTATAAATAGAATGAAAACCGCAAAGGGACGCAAATTTGTACAAAGTTGAAGAGCTAACAGACAAGTCTAACCGAATTAGCGTGTTACAAGACCATCCGCATACCCACAGGTATGTCAGTAACAAGACTTACTTACATTGTTAACAAGATTACTTGCTAACAATCCAATAACAGTTTCTAAGAAGTTCAAAAGAACATGACATCCCGCATCAATTAGCTAAAAGCCAATCACAGTCGAAATCCCTCGTCTGTCCGAAGCAACTTTATCTAAACGTCAGAAAATCATTGACGTGCAGATCTATTTCGATATAAGACGATACGACCCTTTCATAAGTTTTAAAAGGAAATGCTATATTTTTACTCATAGTGCTCATGTGTAAAGTATTCAGGGACTGACTTTTTCTAAGATATCGTTGATATTTATTAATTATATTTATATTTTTAAATGTACTTTAACTACAAAGTTTACTTTCAAAACGTAGAATCGTCTTATATAAATCTATGTTAAAGTTAAATATGTCTGTACATAAAAAAACTTTTTTTGTTTTATCAATTAAAATATTACTGTTAATGATTACGCGTTAGCAGCAATGTTAGTAGACTCATCAATAACTATAAAAAAAAATCGTTTACAAACAGAGATTAAAAAAAGTAACTGAACTATTTCGTCTTTGCTAATTTGTGCGTAGATTATACTCCTTGTCTGATGCTTATTCGTAATTTGCTCCCTTGGTGAGCTTCATTCAAACTTCACCAAAAATGCTTCTTGAAATTTATATAAAGGAAAACTGATTTACGTGAATTGAGTATTTTCAGTTTAACATAACAATCAATCATGTTAAAGAAATCTTATTGATGTATATCATTTCTTTTTAATGATTGTATTGTAGTGTAGTGGTGTAGGGTAGTGGTGATGAAACAGCTTTTCACGCCAGTACTTTGGAATGAAATTTCCCCTCGAACGATAGACATTATAGCAACCATGTTTAGTTTCTGTTTACTAGTTACATGATTTTGGCTGCTTATTTCGTTGTGATTGGAACCGTAGTCTTTCCGAAAAATTTTGGACATTACTCGTTTGATAATGTAAGCTTTTTTCGTTGACCATTTGACCTTCAATAAAAACGTTAATATAAAACCATTATTCTACCTGTGCAAATTTCGGACGGCAAATTCCGGATTCCGTAGCTATTTACTAGCAACGGAATCCTAAAACATTGCATTTGATGTACAATCATTAAAATTTGTTAGAAATAATAATCTATTGTATGAAAAAAAATCCAATATTAAATACTATTGAACAATCGTAGCTTACGCAGTATTTTTATAACTATTAATAGTTGAAATATCGTTATGAATAACTAGTTATTTTCAAGCACTGACATTTTGTAGCTGCCATATGATGCATCCGCGAATATTTTTAGTCATCCCAAAATAACGAAATGGCCGTAACTGCTAAATTTACTTATTAAAAATAAATATTGAAACATTATCATTATTATTAAACATAAAAAAATTTTTTCAAAGATAAATATGATAATCATTTTTAGTACTTAATTTACTCCATGAAAAATCTTTTGTAAATAATGTATTTAAAACTGTTTTATATATTTTCCAATACCATAAATACTTATGATATTCTTCTCATATTTTTGCTAACCTTGTGAATATTAAACAATTATAATAAAAAAATTAAACTAGCAAAACAGATACATATATTATATTTTAATTTATCGATGGAATCTGTTTCTATTCTACTTATTTCACTCATGCCATTTAAAAATCCAATCAAATTATCTCAAAGATCTTTTGATCTTGAGCGGGACAAATTTATGTAAAATATAAGACATCCAAAATTAATCACAGTAAAGTGGGAACAAAAGTGTATGTCAGTCAAATTCCTGATGTCAATCCGGAAGGTCGACAATCCACAGATTAAAAATTAGAGGTTGCGTTTTCAGGAAATCGTTTAAGAGCCAATACGTAGTATAAACAGCTGAGTTGAGACCCGGCCGCAGGTGGGACGCTCGAAATAATTTTAGCTCGTGATTCGACGTTCATTGTCACCAACTAGCCAAGGTCCCGAGATCGTGGATCATCTGTTAAGACAATTATTCTTATTACATAACATTTATGTGGCGTTTAAATATTTTTTAAAGATATCGGTATATTTCTTTGGGATCTTTATTACTTCGTAATATTTATATATCTTAAACAAATTTATATAAAAAAATTTATAAACAAGCTTTATATACAAAATGTTGTAGTTATGCCGTTAACGGTTAGGGAGTTCCTTTGTCTGGAGCTAATCTTGGGTGCAGAATCAGGTCTTGCTTATCATAAAAATACATTGTCATCGAAACCGAATCAATATGTAAAATTTTAACTTCGTAGGATAAGAAGAAGTGGTTCTTATACAGTTTTCAAGATTTTCTGAAGCTTGAAATAAAATGCATGAAATTTTGTAGGTTTTGCATGAAGTATTTCACGATATATTATGAATTTGAGAATTTGATAATGTTATATACGTACAGAAGAAGGCGATTATTTTAATGGATTACTTCAAGTGAGGTATCGTTGTAAGGGTCTCTTAAATTCAAGTTGAATGTACTTCGATTGCTTGACCGTCACAAACGATTCAAAGTCACTTCTAACATGTCTCCTCCATTAATTATTATTACTTTTAATACTAATTTTATAAATATATAAGGTTTATCTGTATATTGTTTTCTTTATTTGTTATTTTCAGATTTACGTTTTATCCGAAAAGAACAATACATTATATAATATATCAACGAATTAATATCCGATTGGTACGTAACTTCCATATAAGCTTATAGTTTCAGGGCGGAGGCTGTATAGTGAGTGTATTTTTAAGATATTATAGCTCATTGCGTCTGTGTTGTTGTAGTGAAAATTGACGAAAACTATAACAAATACATAAAGACTTTTTGTAAAAGATTTATACATCTGCAAACTGTTTAAAGAAAAGTCAGCCACATTATATCTTTGTCCTTAATAGAAAAGTCTTACTAAGCACTTTATATTTCAAATGATAAGATAAAATAACGGTAACTGGTTTAGCAGTAAGTTAAATTTATTTGTCCCACGATATTAAATAATATAAAGTAATTATAAAAATGACTACAAACAGTTTTTAATTTCGATCGTTAATTTGAGACTATAAAACATATTTAATAAATTAATGAGAAAAAAAACAAGAGAAAGGTTACCTTATTGTATTATAACATTTTATTATTTTAAAAAATATACTGGGGCAAAACGCCAATTTTATCCGTGCGAAATAGAGATGGATAGCTGCTTCACGCATAGTATAAAAAAATATATATATCTTAAGTAATGTGTGATCTCGAATATTATAATAAGATTCCTATCAATATCAGTTACAAAAAAAATACATACTTAAGGAGTCTAATTGGTTAGTGTCCCTACAATCTGCTAAATCTGATTATTACTCGGCTGGTTTATATAGTAATTGAACGACGAAGTTAATTTTGCATAATTTATATTGGAATGGACCGCACTTGTAAGGTAAATTACTTTTTATAATATATTTTTTTACTATTAAATGTCGGAATAAACTTGTCGTGGTTTGATATCATATTCTTAATATGTATGCATCTTGTTGTGTTTATATTAATCTTCTAATCTATCTAATTAAGCCGAGAAATGTCTTATAAAATTACGAAATAGTTATTTTTTTATATTATAATTCTATATTCTATGGTTGGAATGCTTTTTTGTAATTATATTCTCAAAATTTGTAACAAAACCGTTACAACTAAAACCAAATTGCTTTTGACAGCAAAGGTCTTATAAACAGTTAACTCCATCCCTTTACTAATAATTCACTTTTGATGAGCGTTATTTGCATATCAAACTACTTTTTTCGTACGAAATTACATCAATTGTGACGGTAATAAATCTTCCTCTAAATGGTACCTCCATTTTTACACGGCCATAAACTGTCTAGTAGCAAATAAACGGCGCAATCGGCATGAGCCGCTTTGTAGCCAACATCGTAATTTTAATCAACAGGCATATTGAATGACGTATATCAAGTAAGACTCATTGGTAATCTGAAGGGCTTAAATAGACTGACAAATATTTGTGTATATGTTGCGAGATCATTTCGATGTTTGAATCTATTTCATTATATTTTTTACAATAAATTAAAGATTGGTGAGAAATTATTTATAAAATTCTTCCTGAGCCGTAGATGACCCAGTTAGAAAAGGTGAAGCTTTAAGGTTTAAACCAAACCATATCTCGGATAATGTGACTAATTAGATAATTATAATTCATATCATTTACTGTGGTAGAGGTAAACATCCCGACTAAATCGTCATGTGCTGGTAAACACTATCCTGCACTAGAAAATAATCTGTTGAAATAATCTTCAAGCTTTGTTTATTTATTTATTTATTTGGGAAACAAACAATTATGATTACACTTAATAGTAAAAAAACAAATATAAGAAAAACATAAATCAATCAAGTTTCCACTAAAAATTAATACAAATAAATGACATATTATATTAAGAATAAAAACAAAAACAGAAAGCATAAGATGCAAGTGAAACTTCTATAATTTAAATATATGACGTAAACTAAATTTAAATTCACTAATTTTTGAGTTAAATATATCTAATTCTGTACAATGTTTGTTATAACTTTTACATGCACGTAACAAGAACATATTCTTTGAATAGTCACAGTTACAAAGGGGTACAAAAAATAAAGTTTGGTTTCTCGAGTTAAGGCGAGGACATTTAAAAAGTATATTATTAAAGAGGCTCTTAGAATCAACAATGCTATGAACAATTTTGTATAAAAATATTTGGTCTCTTATACTTCTACGCATATTTAATGGAATGATACCCGAGATATTATTATTGTCAGTATTATCGGAAAAGCCACTTCTAAATCGCAAATGTTTCAAAAATTCTTGTTCTTGTTTGTTCTTTTAAGGCCTTCGTCTAGTATTGGGACCTTACACAATTTTACTTAATTTTTATACATTTTCCAATTACTGTAAGATATATTTATAAAATTAGTTTTATTTTCAAAGGAATACAATATTTTACATATTAAAGATCAAATCGCATTTCTATAATTCAAACAGTTCTTTAAATAACGTTGAAGTCATTGAACGAAGTTCTAAAAGATTGCGTGCTTCGAAAATATTATTGCCATTCGCTAAAAGAGAAGCCTCGTCGTTGGTCTCGTCGAAAAGTTATAAATTAAAGAAATATTAGAAAACAACCTGTTATGTAATCATAATTTTTCCTATTTGTTCTATATTTTCCGTTAAAATTGATTCCGAGGAATGAGTAAGTACAATAAGTCAATTTTTATCAATGTATCGAGTAATGTTTATTTATTTTAATTAAATATAGGTGCTATTTATAAATGGCTGAGAAAATCAAAAAAAGGTTTATCATAGTTCTTTTGAATGAATTGATAAATGTTTACAAATAATAATTGATAGAACAAATTAAAATGTATTTGGTTTTCTGGTTTACAATTTTTTTTTAATCTATTTCAAAACATTATCATCTTTTATTTAAAATAGGTAGACAGACAGGTTTTTGTGCCATTTGATGGTGAGAACCAGTAGTTATGGACATTGGCACTATAAGAAATATAAATCATCTCTTATATATCGTCAATGCGAATATGTGATGAGTGGGTGATATCTACTCATACGCGCTTGCACAAACCCCTACCACCAAGTAAACGGCTTAAAATGTATAGTAATACTATTCAATAATTTAAAAACAGTAAAACACAATAATGTATACACAATTAATACTTTTCCACGTACGTAAAAATATTTTTTTTGTATTTTTTTCTTGTTTATAGTTAGTGGTGTTTAACAGATTTTATATGTACATACATAAGATTATTTTACAGAACAAATATCGATGTTTATTTATTATATCATATACCCTTTTAAACATGATATATTTAGCTCTTCGCAATCCTGCACTAATCTGAACACATCTTTACGTCTAGGAAGTGAGTTTACAGCTGACATAAAACGGTTTACAACCTAACGTGTGCTTCTTGGCCCTTAAAGTTAACGTAACGAAGAAATACATGATAAAATAGGTACTCTATATTCTTAAACGTAAGTGTCGCGTAATATGTTTTTGTTACCACAGTTGAACTTCAGATCTGAATAATTTGTTTATATATATATATATATATATATATATATATATATATATATATATATATATTTTTAGTATATTAAAAACAAATCTAAAAATTCGATTGTGTTGCTATTTGAAAAATAAAGCATTTAGCAAATAAGCAATTATGTAACGATTATTGACGTAAAACTTCTTTGGCACGCACAGACTAAAATTTATTATTCTCAATCGGTTATCACATTTCGTTTTCATCTTGAAAAAAAGAAAAAAGAAATGTACATTTTAGAAACAAAGAGAGATCAAAGTTCACTTAACATTGCACGTGTTATTTCGCTTTAGTTATTATATAATAATATATGCTTATGATAAATAAATTAGCTTAATACACAATAATTATAAAGTTTCATTTGAAAGCTTTTTCATCCAGCCGTAACTCAGCATTTAATAAAGGACAAGGACTGTTCGTCGTCGTGCTACAGATTTTATTTGAGGAAACAAAATTTGAAAACTGCATTTTATGAAACGTTTTAGATTTAGTACTCTACCGAGCCGAAATAATAATAACAATAAAAAAATTCCTAGTATATATTTATTAAATATGTATATGTAATATCTAAAAATTTCATAAAAACATATATACTTAGTAACATTGACTAAATAAATAAAAAAGTTACAAAATGTTTTAACAATAATATAATTAGCAGTTTTAGTTTTTCTAAGAATACACCGTTTTGTCAGTGCTGTAAAACGGAAACAGATTTAGCAGGTGCATTTACGTAGCGAAAATCTTCAAGAGAAAATATTACTGAAACAATTCTGTGAAGTAAATATATTTGTATTCAAGGTGTGTATACAACTATATGAATAATAGGTAGTTTATTACTTTTGGAAAGGAAAATAATGGAACTTACTGCTTCTTAGCTGGTATTCTGGCAGTAAAATTACATTTATATTTTATACAATAAATATTACACATATCTATTGGCTCCTGATCCTAACTTTCATAGAATATTTAGGCGGACGAGCAAATGAGCCACCTGGAGGTAAGAGGTCACCAACACCCATAGACATTGACATAGTAAGAAATATTAACCATCCCTTACATTGCCAATCCGCCACCAACCTTGGGAACGAAAATGTTAATATTGTCGTGCCTGATTTTAGACTGACTTACTCACCTTTTAAACCAGAACACAACAATACTAAGTACTACTTTTTAGCTATATAATTTCTGATGAATGGTTGGTATCGACATGAGCTTGCACAGAGAAAAGCCATTTTTTTCGTGTGTAGTGTAGTAGATATCTTTCATTCAACTTAGAATTCCAAATCTAAATTAATTTTATAATATGTATGGTCCAACTTTTACCTAAATTATCTAGATTGCACATTATTTTTGACTACGAGTTTTGTTGTGGTACCAGGGCACAGGTGCGCACGATGCTTTTTTCGTTTGATCGCGTTCTTGGCTGTCACAATAATACTTCAAGGGTATTTAATAATTGCAATTGATCGTGGAACTGTAGCTGTCAAACAACTGAAACTTGTCAATTTCTCTTGTCAACTCCTTCTTCACGGTAACGCTCATTCACACACCGCTAAACGAAGCAAATCAAACTACCTAATCGTCACCCGTCATACTCAGTCTCATGAGTTAGTGAAAAATGCCTTGAAGGAGTCCATCGATTTCCGTCCCCAAAGTTTCTGTAGCAGAGTCAACAGTGAACTTCCATTCAAATGAGAAAAGTCAACGAGAATAATGAAAATATATACTTTTAATTAAAAAAAAAAACTTTTTATTCTTACTAAAAAGTTAATGAAATTAGGTAAGTAATTAAGAATTCATGCTGTATTAAATGTGTGTTTAGTTCAGAAAATGATTAATGAACGATTAAAATATGCCTCATAAAACTTTTTGTGTCTTTCTTTTACGTAAAACGCACGCATATTTGTGTTATACATTACATTTTATAAATTATTTCTTATGAAGATATTTTTAATAATTTTTCAACTTTCGATATTAAAGCAAATATATATACTTTAATGTTACTTTTGACCTTTACTTTTGCTTTGTTTTTCGTGACTTTAATTAACTATTCTGTATAATTAATAATTAGGAAAATAGTGGTATTATATATCAATAAAAAGCACCCTATTATTGTTATTTTTTTAAATAATTTCCAAATAATAATATGAAAACCGCTTTTATTTAAAATTATTTTTGTTACATGATAAAAGTTGGCAGTACTGAGATAGGTATATGTATACCATATACTTTGGGGTCTTAAGTAATACGGAATTTAAAACTAAGTTATTAAAATTGCTGTCAATT
This sequence comes from Nymphalis urticae, assembly GCA_905147175.2. Classification (NCBI taxonomy): domain Eukaryota; kingdom Metazoa; phylum Arthropoda; class Insecta; order Lepidoptera; family Nymphalidae; genus Nymphalis; species Nymphalis urticae. Next base: position 6,046,800 of record LR989987.1, on the reverse strand, counting down.
TCGATAGTCAGCAATAAAACTGAGAACTATAATTTTTTTTATAGAAAAGAAAGGCGGACGAGCCTATGGACCACGTGATGGTAAGTGGTCACCAAAACGCCCTTAGACATTGGCACTGTAAGAAATTATAACCATCGCTTACATCGCCAATGCGCCACCAATCTTGGGACCTAAGATTTTATGTCCCTTGTGCCTTTAATTACACTGGCTCACTCACCCTTCAAACCGGAACACAACAATATCAAGTACTGCTGTTTTGCGGTAGAGTATCTGATGAGTGTGTGGTACCTACCCAGATGAGCTTGCACAAAGCCCTACCACCAGTAATTTAGTGCACATTTAATTTTATTTAGGGGCAAAAAATACGTTCTGTTATTCATTCGTTCGTTATAAAAATTAATGCAATGTGTGCTCCACGATGACCTTGAATTAATATCGTGGGTGTACTTATGTAGCAGACTTGAGAAATGAGTTCGAATATACTACCAAGTTATAATGTTACCAACCGAAATACTGTCACGTAGGTTTCTGCATAAATAACATTTTGTCGTGTAATATGGACATATGGACTGAATCCTACCGTGGACTAACAGCAATCTGTCCACATTGTTCGCATTAACATATTCATGGACAGCTTTCAAAACAACTAGTTTAAATTACAAAACTGATGAAGAATGAGAATTAATGAAGAGTTTAAACTTAACTCTAACTAACAACATTTTCCATTGTTTATAATTAGTAGTTACTATAAACATATTTAAGGTTAAGTGTGTTGTGTCCTTCTAATAAAACAAGTATTAACCTTTAAGGGTTATGTGTTTGGTTGTTTGTGACTCAACCACGCAAAACGGCTGGATGAATTTGGATGACATTTAAAATATAAATGAATAAAGTAACACATACCTGTACCCCCCTCCCGGTCCCCGTGACTGGCACTGGCACGGAAGCTGCTATAATAATAAATTTCGAAGTAACGCTACTACGTAAACAGCGTTAATTAATTTTACTTAATAAATAATTTCTTATAATAACTATGTCCGAACAGAAATCTTTTTAATTAAATAATCATGTATAATACTGTCTCATGGGACTATTTCTTATATAATTACATTTTGTTAATTCTAAGCTAATTTATGTAAATTATACATTAAAAAATTTAATTTAAGGGACGGGACAAGGAAGTTAATGGAACCGTATTAATATATTAATTAAAAATGTAAGCCGCAATTTAATACAATTATAAAATATAAACAAACATCTCGATACTGCGTTATTATGGAAACGACAAACAAAGCAATGCAGATACAATACTCGAGTACGCATTGCTAATAAATATTAGTTAACGTTTTTATAATATTAATACAAATTATTCTTCATTCGAGTAGGCACTTCTGAATTGTTATTTCATTTTAATTAAAATTAAGGTTTGGAATCATGATTTTGCCTCGAGGAACCATACTCTTTTCCACTAAATTAACTACGAATACATAAGTATATTAATTAAATGATTAGCTACTTACACACATGCGCATTTGTCAGCTCGTTTTATGGCAAGTACATGTGTTTACATCTCCTTAGTTATGTCGTTTCATTGTTAAGTTAGTTCTGTTTTTTGTGTAACGAATTCTATAGACGACCAAGCTTACAATACGTCCGCATTTAAGTAGGTCATAAATTAAATGGGGTGTGGCCGGCTAGTGGAACGCGTGTGGAATTATTAAGCGAATGCGTTAGAAGAATTAATAACTCTGGTAAATCTGTCATTAACTACGGTATCCTTGAAATGATAATAATGCTTCAATCACTTAGCACCAAACGGGTGCGTTAATAAAGATTGGAAAAATAATTACCTCTTTTGTGGTAGGATTTCGTTTTAGTTAAACGATTTTTAATACTATTGTACTATACTATTGCATTATACTCATGTAATGTTTCCAAAATAAATATATTATAAATAAAACAAAAAATAAAATAAATTGGAGATTGAAAATCTAAGTTCAAGTAGCCGATTAAATTCCTTAACTACCTAATAGATTTACAATTTCTCACATTTATGTTTTCATTTTTTAAAGGAAAAAAAGAACAGAATCCCTTTAGCGTATTAGTTCTAATTTAATATTTTTTATTGAATTTAACTTGTTCAGGCATTATCTGAAAAAGTTTGAAGGTCAAATTTAAGTAAAACAATTATATTTACGTTATGTTTCGTACGACTTACAAGTAAAAATAACATACTTGTGTCATGTTCTAATTCTTTAAAAATCTCTTCAACTCAAGAAACATCGAATTCGATGTGAAATTTATTATACAACGTGTACGGTCTGAATCAACATTTGTAATATATATTTAGGAAATAGAATTTACATAATTATGCATTCCTCTTTGATAACGACATGAACAGTTTTGTTGTATAAAGGATAGATTGTGTTAAATATTTGACATTAAATTTAACTTAGTTTTGTATTTTACCAAGGACTTTGACGTCACACGTAAACAGAAACAAGAATGCCGAATTAGAATTAAAATAACATTCGAACACATTACAAAGCTTAATTTATATAAACAATAATATAAACGTTATTTATAAATAATATATTATAATGTATGCCTAGAATTGCTAATATATATTGTATGTCTAGAATACTGATAAACAACCACACGATATTGCTCAAACATTTGTTCAAGGATTGTCATGTAACCTGAATTATTTTAATACGTAAGGCGTAGGTAAGAGAAATTAGATGAAATATACATAAGATTTACAATATTAGCAAGGATTTCTGAGCACACTTGACACGGCATATTATTTTAATTAGCGCGTACGAGCAACAGTGTTATAATTATAAACTCGTGCGGCAATTTTCTGTCGGTTCGCGTGTAATAAGAATATAAGCACAGTATTTGTATTACAGCTTTTTGGATTTTACTGTTATATGTTGTAATCGCGATATAAATATATCATTAGAACAAAGTACCTGTTTATTAAGGATAAATAAATTGTAAGCAAGTAATAAAGAAGTAGAACTGCCACTTCGCAGAATCTAAATCAATTAAAGTTTCATATCTCACACGTTTATTTTCTATGAAATATGCTTAATATTATAAATCAAGTCCAATGGAATTTTTATAATCTAGAACGATATTGATTTTTTCCACCTTTCAACACTTACAAATCCAACGCTATACCAAATATAATTTGAAATTCAATTGTATGGTAACATATTGTTTTCTTGAACGTTTTTGATTTCCCGTTCTCAGTGTCGGAATAAATTGGTTTATTCCTGTTCAAAAAATATTACGAAAATAAGATATAAGTGTAAGTAATGTCTGATTTTATTTAAATAAAGATTTTGATTTTTGAAAATTTTAAAATATTAAATATATATTGCGGAATATATTTTATTATACTAAATCATATTGCTTTCGCTTTATTCAAGTTCTACATTTCTGTTTGTGATTACTTTCAAGAGCTTAAATGCAAAAACACTTTTCATTTTCATTTCAAGACCATTTTCAAGAATCTCAGAAATACATAATAATAAAACAGTTTGCTCGTAGAGTGATATCTACAGAAAGTTCATAGCAATAGAACATATATAAATAGTAAGAAAAACTCTAAGTTTTATCCTGAAAAACACTCATTGTATTTTTAGAAAAATGTTAAAATACAAGACCACTTAACAGATGGAAACTTCACTTTGTTTTTTAGTTATTTTTTTCTACGAAAAACAGACTGACGACACTTTTCAATATACGAAATATTTGTATATATTTTTTAAGCTCAACTTTAAGATCTTGAACTCAAAAATTAAACAGAACTAGTATAGCTCATTATCGATTCTACTGTTTTGTATTACCGAATGTCAACCAACTTTTTTATGCACATTTATGTTTTAATAGGGACATAAAACATATATATTTTTTAGAACTACGCTATTTTTTTTACAAAGACGATTTAATAAAATTAATAAATTTTGTTTGGTATTTTCTAACGCTCATTACAAACTTGACCGATATCCAGTGCCGCACTTGGCCGCGTAACAAAATGTGTCAAAACGTACATTGGCTGTGTCTATTTTTGCATCTCATTATCTCTTCGTGCCAGAATTCTTTAGGACATCTCGGTTATTATGCATGGAGATATTTCAAGAGGAAATTTAAAAAAAAACCCTCGATTTCTTGTGACATAAGAGTGAGTGAATATGTTAAACAGAAGCTCTTCCGAAGTGTTTACTTTGTTGGCATTAGCGCCAGTGAAAATTCTTTGTTAAAATTCAGTCTACTTTTTCGTGACGTAAACGAAGTGACATAATTCGATGTGTTGTTAAGCTTCAATATGAATTGTGAAATTTGAAATACTTTTCTTTACAAACTACGTAATTATAATACGTTTGAGTGTCTTATCATAATCAGTCATAATTACGAATAATATAACCGCTCCAATACCGTCCATCGCGGCCTTACTGACCGTCATATAAATTTTCATTTAGGCTGGCTCTCGGGGAATTCCTTCACTCCTAATAAACACGCGCTACGTGGACATATTTTTCTCATAGAACGCACCCCTGCGGGAATCTAAATTAAGGTGAGTTTAATAACGATGTAACTTCAATTTGATACTTTCATTAAGGGTGTGTTCCCTTTAAAATAATGACATTCATATATGATATAAAGGAATTAATTTTTGGCTTTATGAATATGTATAATAAAAACATACAAAATATTTATAAAAGATGACATACTCGAAGGCTATTAAAACGGATAAGTACTGGATACTCTTAATTACCACTGGAACTGAAATGATCTAGTGAATGAACTGATAAGCTCGACGTTCCACTTTTCACTATTGTATAATCTCTTATACAATAGTGAAAAGTGGAAATCCGTACAATTAACAAGGCTTTTTCGAAAAGGCGAAAGAACACTTACTTTTTCGACATATTAAAAAAATGTTCAGTTTAGTTTTTTATATCTATAATGATGTAAATGATGAGGATGATGATGAACATGATGAATTTAAATATCTTGTAGCGTTACAGGTCGAAGTAAAACAGAAACAGAAATCATATTATGAATTACCTCAATAATTGTGAAAATTGTCTCAACGTCTTTGAATATATACCATTTATTCAAATGGATGCAGTCTATCACGTTCATTGTGCTTAAGGCAACAATACATATATAAGGTGTACAATATATTAAGATATATCCGTGCATTAATTTTCCACATTTGCAGCCCAAGATGTAAGGTGTGATTTTTGATTCACAGATTTCTTTCTTTTCTGCCCGTATCTGCCCGTCGTACGACTGTTTCAGTTTCTTAGACTCTCAAAAAGAAATGGTGGAATAGACGTCTAACCAGATTACCACACGATTATTAATATAAATCATATCAATGGCAATGTTTAAAAAAAGTAGTATAATAATTCGAAAATAACATTATTTATTATTCTAAAAGAATACCTAATTTTCTCGATTTAATGTCGTAACAAACCGTTTACTGAAAGTGATCGAAAGAACGTGATCAGACATAATTCAGTTTGCTCCTCTCTATGAGTAAAAAGGATGATACGACTTTGATAATGGACTGGCGATAAACAAGTACTTCTTGTAGAATTTTTATCATCCTGTATCTATTGAAGCACGTACCATGTAGCTTTTTTTATAAACATTATTATGCATCAAAAAAGATGTTTTTTATAAGATTTTACACTGTAAGTATTCCACTGCTGCGATAAGGTCTACTCCAGGAGAGTAGGAGAAGGATTTAGGAGAAGGATTGGAGCTTATGTCACCACAAGGCTATTCGCTGAACATGTTTGTTTGTAAACATTGCAACCCTTTTTATAACCTTAGTTAATATAAATTTAAAAATGACTTAAATACATTGAGTACTAAAATACATATATACAAATCAAATTTTAAAAATTGCTAATGTATAAATCGTGATTATATTTAATTGTAGGAGTAATTGTAAGAGTAACAAGGAAGAAGCAAATTTCCTGTTGACTCGCAGTTTCGATTTTTTGGGCAAAAAATTAACCAGCACTCCTGTTATCAATAGGCGCACTAAATTAGAGACGAATATCTGAGTGGTTTATTCGCTTCAGTATTTACCGCCGCACCTCCGACCTTAAGTATTGTTTCCCTGATAGGAGATGCAGCCAATGTGTCAACGCTTGAAGCATCGCATAATAGAAATATTACGTTAACTAACTATAATATTTCTGTCTCTTATGTATGTATTATAGGAAAGACAATTTAAAAAAGGTGCGCAGCTTAAGTGCTGTCAATTTCGAATAACGCAAAGAAAACGAAGACGCGTGGATTTTCTACGAGTTTTATGATAGCAATAAAGTTCTTAAATGACTGTATTACAGAATGCAGAGTTAATATTGCTTCCCGATGTTCGCCTTCGTTATCATAACTGTTATTGTAAAATCAGAGTTCAATACATAAAAATCATTTTTGATTTTATTTTTGGACACATGGCTTAATGACTATCGTCTTTATTTATATAATGTTGCTTTTGGAGAGATTAGTGTAACAATCCTGTGTCTAAAATCTGAAAAAGAGAAATCACATCCTTTATATATATAACCCTTTAGAAATAAGGCCCATAAATAAGGATATAAGTACATTTTATATACTTAAATAGAACACGAATAAAAATATCCAACCCAATTACATCTTATTCATCAAACTACTCTTCGAAACAAAACAGCAATCACAAATACCGATAGCAACTTACCCATATGTTAGCATTTTATTGATTGCCTGTATCGGTCGGTTGGATATGACGGATAATAAAATTACATCTGGCCGTTAGCTGTCATTACGGAAGAAGACAACTGTCATGGTAGCGGTTTTTAAGAAAATGGAGGAACCTAAGAAATTAATTATTTTTGGAATAAGATTATATCGAAGAATAAATAACATTGTATTGACAACGATGTCTTATTTCGAACCAGCTTAAAGGTCAGAAGTGGGATTCCACTGGGATAACTTTATCTCGGTGAACACCTGGACGCCCTAAAAGGTATTGTATTGTTTTAACAATAATTATTATTATAATGAAATAATGAAACAGCCATTTTATCTTGTTGTTGAAACTTAATTTTAATATGCTTTATTTAATTTTTTTCGTTATGATTTTTTTTGTTTGTTAAATTACACGTCTGCGATGAAATTTTTTTTTTTATTAAATGCATATCAAACGCGTTGGTGTTAACCTATATGTTGCAAATATTAATTTTATTTTATTGTATCACGTCACATTTTTTTTTTGCACTTAATTTGAACAAATGTAGCTATTTTTGCTTGTCCAATGTGACAGGGTATAATTTTAAAAATCGCGCTAATATAGCTTATTCCGATGTTTCGTCTATAACGAAACCAGTACCATAGACCCGAATTACCCATACCGATACCTATTAACACTAAGAACTTCGAAGTGCCCTTATTCTCAAAATTCAGAACAAAATGTCCTTCCAAGTAGTGGTAAATTTTTAACCCTACAATTGAGCCTCGCCCTTTTAAATCAGCAAGAACTGAATGATGTAGTACGGGATATTGGGTTGCCAAAAGATGCTGCTAAACGTCGCGGTTCTCGCCCAAAAAAAAAAAAAAAAAACGAATTCACTAAATGCTCAGACGACATTTGCGTCAATACCTGTAGCTCATTCAGTGTATCTTAAACATGAAAAGTGCTTTAGACAAAATAAACCGAACACAAGTGGTTAATATGCGTTGACTTAAAAACCATTTACATGCTTCTTGGGAAGCAGAAAGTTTATACAAAATGCCCTTGTTATATTTGTGAATGGGATAGCAGAGCAAGACAATTACTTTGGGTAAAATCAGAGTGGCAAATTAGAACAAAATCAAAAGTTGAAAAAAAAAAGTCATCAACCCGAATTTGATAGACCCCGATAAAGTGCTGCTTCCACCACTTCATATCAAACTTGGTTTGATGAAACAGTTTTTTTTAATGTAGTATAAAAGATCCTGATTATAAAAATATTGTCCAGGATATGTTAAATGCCTATAAAAACTTAGGCTGTAACATAAATCAGACATTGATTGTTTCCCTAAAAATCTGGGTGACTTAAGCGAGGAACAGGGTAAGCAGTTGCATCAAGAGAGAGATGTTACTATGATGACAGGCTATTGTTGGATGGATTGTATAGAGATGAAGCAAAAACTCATAAAAGAATATTAACTAACAGCAAATTAAAAAAAAAAAAAAAAAACAACGTTATTATTAATTGTTCTGTTTAAAAATTATTTTTGTTAGTTAATTTAATAGCTACAAACATAATAAAAATTAGTAAAAACAAAATATTAAATAATTTTTATTCATTTTTTCAAATGTTTGCTCCATGCATTTTTAATCAAAAAGCTATAATATATTATCATATGAATCTTGTAAATTTTACGTAGTAGTATATCATTTGTCTACTGTTTTATATTACTTTTAGAACATTTATAAGAACATAAATAAGTTTAAAAAAAAAAACCTGTAAAAAAATATATTTTCGCAGACCTGTGTTATTATTATTATTATATAATGTGTTGTTATATTTTCGCAGATATGTGTTATATATTTACATTTTTCGTAACTGCATACTATATTTAGAAATAATCTTTCTAAGAAACAGTTACTGGTTGTTTACTTTTGCTTTCAGTTAAAACCAAACCACAGTTATATGGGTAGAGATCGAAGATATCGTAAGCGTAGAAGGGACTATGGAAGTTCCAATAGTGAACCCGACTCTTCGCCAGAGAGACGAAGTAAGAGATCTTAAAAGCGACACACAACAACAACAATCCTGTGAAGCATTTGCTACGGAAGGAGGATGTATGAACGATTCGTAATGATGGAAATGCTGAGCGCTATCATGCTATGAATGTCATACCTGAATTTGCTCCTAGCAAAAGAAACAAACTGTAAATATGTGGCTACTAAAAGTTAACGAGTGTGCAAAGATTTACAATTGGTCTGAATATCAAATTGTTCATTATGCTCTACCTAAGCTTGTTGGGTTAAAAACGCTATTGATTGTATTCTTTATGGCATCGATGATAGATCGGTAAAGACTAATGCAGAAGCAGCTAAATATACTGAATCGGTTAAATTGTTAGTTTTTCTTAGGAATGTAAAATCATCTAAAAGAATTGAAAGGTTTGGCAGCGCCTTGCAGCTTAGCACTTCCGACAATAAGAGAAATAATAAAGTGCAAAAAGAAAGTTATTTTGAGAGTAGGTACAAATTCAAATGATGCTAATTTTTTTCAAGCGATTTCAGGCAAATGGCACTGAATTAGATTTTTATATAGGAATTGGTAGTCAATGTATGTGGTTAAGCGAGTCTGTAGCAAAATCTTTAGTGGTAAGAACATTACTTGATGATTGTGTGTTGATGATTAAGTGGGTGTTAGTAAATTCATAAACTAGTTTGTTATAATTTAACATTGTTATAAGTGGGTACAAGAAAAAAAAAGTAAGGTTACTATTACGTATCGTTTACATGGCAAGTCTACGGTTTTTACATATTTTATTTATTTATATTGTGAATACTACAAAATAGTTACGCCTGATATATATATATACATCAATGTTTATATATAATATTAGCTGACCCGTGCCCACTTCGCTGGGCGATAAACATTTTTATTTGTGATCGATTGGCCGAACATTATTATATAACAACATATTGTCGCGCGTATTTGATATTTTAAATTATCTCTTAAACTATGCAACGAACTAATAAACTGTAAAAAATTAATGTTATCTAAATAAAATTTCCTTGGTAATGAAAAACTGTCTAATATAATAGGAATATCACTCAATACATTACGACACGGACCCAGTTCCATACCTATGTCGTATTATCTCTTAACCATTGGTCCGAATTATATGCAGTAAAAGTAAAAAAATATATTTTTTTTAAACACTTGAGACGATAAGTTTACATTTGATAAGAATTCATAATTGGTGATAATATGACTAATAAACATGACCTAACGATTTCAATATTTTTTATATAAATAAAATTACTTTTTGTGACTTAAATATAAAAGTTACACATATGCTGTCGCTCAATTTTTTGTAGGCATTATCAAGCTCTAAAACTTTTCTCTAGAACTCAATCATATATCTTACATCGTTAAGGCCGTGTTCGTAAGAAACGTTTTCGTTCGACCATTTTTTCTCCGAGTTACTTTGCAAATCCCACTACTACGAAAAAGTTTTTTTTTTCTTCTAATTATTCGGGTTAATATAGAGCCTATGACACTCACAAATTATGTGGCTTTCTATTGGTAAAATAATTTTCAAAATCGGTTAAATAGATCCAGAGATTACTCCCTACAACCTCACAAACTTAACCTCTTTATAATTTTAGTATGGATATACACTCACACATACATACACATTTTATTCCTAAATAATTATTTTATTTACTTATTTAAAACAGAGAAATAAGAGTGTTTAACCTGCAGTACCCCATATTTCTATTAGGTATTTTAGATGGATTTTTACTATAGGGTTGTATATTATGTATCTAACAGATGTCGGTAAACATCGAACTATCCCTCGAAGCGCTCCCATGATAATTTAGATTTAAATTTACCAGTGTTAAGAGGGTTTGGGTTTTCTACCGTATCCTGTATAGGAAAGTGCAAAATAAGTCTAGATGTCGATAGAGCCAAAGCTGTTGTAGAAGCGTTGATAATGTTAGATTTATATTAACAGTTCCATTGATGGTTGGTCAGACTTTAACAGAACAACTCATTGTTGTCTTAAAAACAGGAACTAAATTAATAATTGCCCAAAAGAAGTCCAAATTATGTAGTTTATTGTTGTTTTTTTTATAGCTGAATCCATTTTTATTAATGTTATCCAGAAGTTTATGTCCGTTCTGATTTCATTTATAACGGGGATATAATTAAAGAGCCTATGCCTATGCCTATGAATAGAATATGAAATATTTTGCACATTGTTACCAACTTACTTAACGGAAAAGGAGATGTTCTACGTTTTCAAAAAAAAAAAAAAATTGGTATGTTTGGGATGGAGCTGAGATGAATATTAAATTAAACAATAATACTCCCGTTGCTTACCGTCCCTATAGGATGCCTGAAAAAGAGCGAGAACTAGTTCGAGGCATGGTATTGTTAGGTATTTCTTTTACGGTAATTCCTGATTGTAACTCTCTTAGAGCCAGTTTTGAAAAGAAAGTTATATTACCCGGGTTGCACGTTTGTGGAATATAATGAAAGAATATGACTTTACTATTCAGTACAAGCCTGGAGTAATCATGTTTCATGTGAACGCTTTCGAAAGAAATCCCATATGTAATGAACAAAACCAACATTGATGTTTGAAATATTGACTCAAATTGGATAATTATGGTCCAACAAAACGACCCCGAACTTGAGCGAATTTAGCATTTTGAAAGATAAGGACTCAGAAAATGATGTAGAGATTGAAAATAATTTTCTTATTAAAAGAGCTTACTGTCTAGAAAGACCGATGAAGGAAATTGGTGAATGGTGTTTACCAGCTGTGGATATGTAGAGGCCACAATGGTAAAAATATTTTTTATATTACCAGCTGTGGATATGTAGAGGCCACAATGGTAAAAATATTTTTTATATTACCAGCTGTGGATATGTAGAGGCCACAATGGTAAAAATGAGTTTTATATTACCAGCTGTGGATATGTAGAGGCCACAATGGTAAAAATAAGTTTTATATTACCAGCTGTGGATATGTAGAGGCCACAATGGTAAAAATGAGTTTTATATTACCAGCTGTGGATATGTAGAGGCCACAATGGTAAAAATAAGTTTTATATTACCAGCTGTGGATATGTAGAGGCCACAATGGTAAAAATAAGTTTTATATTACCAGCTGTGGATATGTAGAGGCCACAATGGTAAAAATAAGTTTTATATTACCAGCTGTGGATATGTAGAGGCCACAATGGTAAAAATGAGTTTTATATTACCAGCTGTGGATATGTAGAGGCCACAATGGTAAAAATGAGTTTTATATTACCAGCTGTGGATATGTAGAGGCCACAATGGTAAAAATAAGTTTTATAATGATCAAGTTGAAGACATGAAGGGGCTTCAACTTGTTTGCCAGCTGTGCATATGTGAAGGTATGGTTACCTATGAATATTGTTAATTTTTATTATTGTAGTATTCATTTTCAACAAATGAATACTACAATAAACATATTACTCAGTTAATGTTTTTTTTTTATTTTCTGTTTCATATGCCATAATTTCACGAGACGTGAAAATGTCAGGAAAGGCCGATTGTTAGCATTTTATTGATTGCCTGTATCGGTCGGTTGGATATGACGGATAATAAAATTACATCTGGCCGTTAGCTGTCATTACGGAAGAAGACAACTGTCATGGTAGCGGTTTTTAAGAAAATGGAGGAACCTAAGAAATTAATTATTTTTGGAATAAGATTATATCGAAGAATAAATAACATTGTATTGACAACGATGTCTTATTTCGAACCAGCTTAAACATATATTAGATGTTTGTGGTACAGAGTAAACGATAATTTATTTATTTTATTACATAACTGTGTTAGTTGTTGAAAAGAAGTGGGTACAGAATTTTCTAGATGATTCTTCCGAGATGGCCCAGTGGTTAGAACGCGTGAATCTTAAGCGATTATCCTGGGTTCAAAGCGCCACTGAATTTTCATGAGCCTAATTTTTGTTTATATTTCATCTCGTTCTTGGTGAACGAAGAAAAACATCCTAAGGAAGCCTACATGCGTCTAATTTTAGTGAAATTCTGCCAGATATACGATCCAGCAACCCGCATTGGAGCAGCGTGGTGGAATAAGCTCAACCCTTTCTCCTCAAAAGTGCTTCCCTTAATATAATCAATAATATTTTTGATATTGATTTTAAGTTTAATTATTTCATATTTACATTAGCACGGCGACGGTCACAACTTACAATCATGTGTCAGTCCTTCTTATTATAAATAAAAAATAAATAGTTTAAATGGTGGTAAACATAGGAATATAAAATTGACATAACCTTATATACATAAATAGTATCTCCTACAATGAAGTATTTGCATTAAATTTGACTGCATTTCTCTCTAACTAGTTATGGTAATATAAATTGTTACACGAAATCTCTTTTGTTTATAAATTATTGAATGTGTAACACTAAACCTATATAAGCTAGTTATTTTTAAGAGCACTAAACATCAATGTTATTGGTCGGTTTTTATATAAAAAACACTAATATCGTTTCGTTAATAAGACGATCAAATTAATTAATGTTGACTGGATTTAATAAAAATAACTGTGCAAAGTTGTAGTTTTATATCTCTGAATTTTCAATTAAGTAGTTTAGTATTTAAACGAGTACTTCTCTTCGACTACTACGACTTCGACTACTATTAAACACTCTATTTCGCGAGCAAAATTTCAGTAAATAGCTTTTCAATGTTTTGCTTATTCGAAACCGAGCGAAAGGCAAGATTTCTGTTGAGAACCGAGTTTTGGCGCAACTGGGAGAGACTTTTTTTTAAGCAGTGGATAACGATTGGCTGTTAAAGATGACGACAATTTGATAGAACCTGCATGTACCATACATTTTATAATTAAGTTGACAATAAGTTATTACTTTAGGAAAAAAATTACAAATAGTAATTGCTAACTATTACTAATCTATCTATTATTTTCGCACATTTAAAAGCATAACACTTCTCTACCAAGTTCAAATTACATGTATAAAATTTAATTTATAAAAATTAAGACTTGTTCGTCAACTTGTTCGGACATAGATCAAACAAAAATATATACATTTATATAAAACTAATATTTTTATGCATCGCTTTTATAGTAATTGTAGGTTTTCATTCCAGTGTACGTTACAAGTAACATTAGGTTTATGAAGGCTTGGAGAATGTGAAAGCAACTCTTATAAAACATTAATCAAAGAGCCATATCGAATATACGAAGCTTAAAACGATAAAAGGGTTCCATTGAGTAATAACAGCGACAATGGCAACACTTAGAGTACAAGATGAATGATTTTATGTATGAAACTTTAAATGATACATATATGTATATACATTCTTAAATTATACTTCAATAATAACCTATTTGGTACAAAACACTTATTTTCTTTCAGTCAGATCAGATATTCTACCGCAAAACAGCAGTACTTGGTATTGTTGTGTTCCGATTTGAAAGGTGAGTGAGCCAGTGTAATTATATGCACAAGGGACATAAAATCTTGGGTTGGTGGCGCATTGGCGATGTAAGCGATGGTTAACATTTCTTACAGTATCAATGTCCGAGGGCGTTTGCTGACCACTTACCATCAGGTGGCCCATATGCTCGTCCGCCTTCCTGTTCTATAAAAAAAAAACAATTAACAGTGTTCAATATTTTATATCATGTTTACATAATTATAATTATTGATAATTTAATTCAATGTACAAGCAGATTCATAAAATACAAAAACTACTCGAAATGTTTACTTTATAAAGCTTATAAAAATATTTTTATTTTAATATGATTTAATTCTTCATAGGCTTATTATATTAAAATGTTAATATGTTAACGTAATACGGTCTTTACATTTATATTAATAAAGTTGTGTTGAACTGGAAAAATAATTTAAAAAGTATTGTTTATCTGTGCATCCCTTATTAAAAATCACTTTGTGCTGATAGTAGTCTCAATGGTAATTTATATATATCCTTGAAAAAACTACCTTAAAATTTGCAAATAAATAAATAATTATTATTATTACTATAAGTATATAGTACTTACAGATAACTAGTTCCCGTTATGAATGCCCGCCATAACTGAAATCGGTCAGGAGGACGTCGTCTTGTCTCGGGAAATGAAACGGCTCATTTAAGAAACTACGAGCGTATCTACACTAGCTATACACCAACACTTCTTATACTAATCCTATCATCGGGGTTTTGCTACCATAAAATTAAATAATATGTTATTATTTTTAAATGCACGTTTTCAGTACAATTCGTCTGCTTTCGAAACCATATTTGTTCATATTCATTGCTCTTGGTATAATAAGTATACATAACACACGTTAATTGGTTTAAGACAAAACTGAGGGAAGGAAATCTTAGTAAACCGTACATTACATTCCTCAGGAGATTTATTGTAAAGGAATATAGATATACAAAGTTCATCCCGAGAAAGTCGCGAGCGCGAAATCGTGTTCAAATAAATTTCGTTTAAATTTAAATATCAATACGTTGTTATGTTAGTTTTGTATCCGTAATCGTACAAATTGCAAAAGCATATTTATTTTGACCATCGAAAACGAAAACCATTTAATTAAAACCGCAATCAATTAATTCGTGAAACATGTTTCACGACAAATATTTCAAATAGTATTGTCGCTCAATCGGAAACTAATGTGCAAAAGGAAATTAATATTGACTGAACCACACAGTAAGAGGGTTCAGTTCACATTTCATAGTTTCAATATTATGAAGGAAGTGCACCGTGGTTAGTATGGTAATGCATTTTCCATTAAAACGGAAATCGTTTTTAAACAAAGTTAGGGAAATTTATTTTTACTAAGTTGAAGTAACAACCATAACAAGTCTATAAATGTCCCACGGCTGGGCTAATACTTCCTATCTTTTTCGAGAACAAAAATTTGGAGGTTTTTCAGTCACGCTGTTCCAATACCGGTGGGTGGGTGGTACTTAAATTCAGCATATTTTCATCTGACACATGACACACACGTTTCCTCATGACGTTTTCCTTCAACGCAGAGTGCGAGATGATTTGTAAGAACAAATTAAGCATATGAAATTCCAATGGTGCTTACATGGGTATGAACCCGCAATTATCGCTTAAGATTCACGTTTTCTAACAACTTCGCATTTTCGTTCTTTATTTTATTTTAATCAGCTTGTTTGAGTTGCAGAAATTAACTTCAAACTAAAAGCAATTTGGTAAAATAGTTTATAGTGACTTCAGTAATAATTAAATTAGAAATATTTGAAATTATAGCAGTTTAGATTTCGAAACTAAATCTCGGTGCTTTATGCCTAGATATACTAAAATTTATTTATATATAAGGTAAATTGACTACATATGTTTTTTAGTAGCTTTCAATCATGAATTTCGTAATACTTCTTCAATTGAGATAGAGATGGACGTCGAATAATTTTAGTATTCGACGTCCGTCTCAAAATAACGTTGTGCGAAATCCCACGACGATCGGCTGATGCTGTAACTGTCAATGTACGTACATATGTGAGATATATATATGTGTGACGTTCTTTTGTTCGAATGGATATTTAAATGAACGGGTAAAGTCAAACGAAACTAAAAATACAGACTGCTTTTTTAAGACGACTTCGTTAAATATTTAAAGATAATGTATTAAGTGATAAGTCAAGTTGATATTGTCTTTTTATTATAATCTCAGCTGAAGAATTACAGAATATGAATATTATTAACATCTAAGTATATTGCTAAAAAGAAAAATTGGCAAGTAGCAATTATTATGTTTACAAAAAACAAAACAAGCGATATTATTTGAAAGTTAATTCTATCATTTATCTCAATATATTTTACATGTGTTTTAACTGTTGCTAAATAAATAAATAAATATTATTCGAAAAACCAGTAGTGGCACGCTTACACGCAGTTGCTTTATTGTATGGTTATTGCCCTTGTGGGCACTTGTTATAACCTTGTCTAAGTAATAATTTACTACTTAGGCCTATGTGTCTGATGCAAACGATTAAGACAGCACCAACAATATAATGCGAGAATGGCACAAGCCACCACATACGAGTACATACACGTAATAATCGACAAGTTTTTTTTTTAATATTTATACCTTGAATATTCATAACAAACTTTTATTATTTCAAAATAAATTCAAACGATGTCTTTTTTTAAATATTTTTTTAGACCTATTAATAACCTTTATAGTAGTATAACTTTTTATATGAACTACAAATAGCAATAGCTAGGAATGGATATAAAATAGCTCAATTATTGTTTTACGTGATCTTAATTATGACGTATATTTATTAATATATCTATAAAAAATAGAAAAATACTTTAGTTTTAAGACGTAATGATTGCCCAGTGATGAAGACATTCATCTTAACCGATGATTCATAGTTTTTTTTGTGATCAACCTCGTGGTCTGCGGTGAAGGGATATATTTTAGGAAATCTACATGTGAACCTGATAAAAATGTAGCACGTGTGTATCAGTCCGTATGGGATCAGCGTGGTGGAGTAGCCTCTAAACCTTCTCCTCGAAAAGGAGAGGAAGCTTTAGTCCAACATTGGGAAATTTACAGACATTTACATTTGTATTGGACACAAAGTGATTTGTAAATTTTGATTTCCTCTAATAATAATATATCAGTAAATTAACAGATGAAAATTATTTAGGCCCTCGTCAACGTACAAACAAAAAAAATTAAATCACTCTATATTTATAAAGCACACCGATAATAATGCTTTCACCACAATTTCACTTTTGAAATAATAAGCAGTGTTATTTTAAGCTTATGAAGTGCCCGATCGGTCGTTCATTGCATACGTAGCGAACATACGTATTATACCACAAAATTCGGTACGTTAATATAATTTGGTATGAACGAGGGAATTTAATAACGAGAAAACTACAAACAATAGGAAATTTCTATAGAAAAGTGACATGTTCCTTCCTATTGTATCTACGAGCTATGTGAAGACATATTATGGAACATATTTCATTTCACTTCATATATTTAGGTTAAGCGCTTTATAATGCTATATTATATTATCTGCATAGAAATAAAATATATCTTTTTCTTTGTTTGCTATTTATTATGTTTGTTAAATAAAAATAAAAAATTATTCACGTAGGCTTTTTCAATCGTCGATTCGTATGTAATTAAACGTAAAGTGACCGGTGCAGCCGTTAGGAAATATTATACTATGAAGAACCGACAAGCATCTCAGTAGTTATATTTCTTGTTAACAAAAATACATCCCTTAATTATAGTATCTCAAGTGCACAATTATTCAGAATATTACATACTACAATTTAAACAAATCGGTATTTATTAAATAAGTCGTTGATGAAGTTAATTTCCCTCTACGGATTTTTTTTGCAGAATAACTGACATGTTTGGTTTCCTTTTATATTTTTCTTGATAAGGTTATATATATTCTTCTTCTTCTTCTTCTTCCTAGCGTTTTCCCGGCCTAGAAATGCCAGGGTCCGCTTTCCTACATCTATGCCTCCACTTTGCCCGATCGAAAGCGTCGTCTTTAGTGAGATCGTGCTCTCTCATATCGTCCCTCACAACATCGAGCCAGCGCTTCTTGGGCCTGCCGCGGGATCTAGGGCCTTCGACAACAAAGTCCAGGCATCGGTTCCCAACGTAGTCTGGCGGTCTGCGGCTAATGTGACCAAACCAACGGAGACGGCTTTCCTGCAACTTATCCGCTACATCGCAAACGCCAAGGCTACCACGGATGTGCTCGTTACGAATACGATCTAGTCGCGTAACGCCATACATCCACCGCAGCATCTTCATTTCCGCGACGTGAAGTTGCTGAACATGTCTCGCGAGAGCTGGCCACGTCTCGCTGCCGTACAATAAGACCGGTCGGATGATGCACTTGTACACAAGGCCCTTTAATTTCACCGGTATCCTGCGATCACAGATTACCCCGGTGACTTCCCGCCATTTGGCCCAAGCTGCGTTTATTCGAGCTCTGACGTCGTGGTCGATCGTACCAGACTCGTGCAGTACGGACCCGAGGTATTTAAATTTTTCCGTCTTGATAACGGATTCTCCGCCTATCTTTATGGGTTCGGGGTCCGTACTGCCACAGGCCATATACTCGGTCTTCGCAACATTTAGCATCAGACCACCCCTCGCTAGCACACCCTTCCACTGGTTCACCTTTTGCTCCAATATCTGCTTGTCCTCATCTGCCAGTGCAATGTCATCAGCATACATCATGAGCCAAGGTTATATATATTCTATTGAATCTATAATATTTTACAATGAGTTTTCACAAACTAAAATATTTTCCGCCAAGACCCTTTGTTTCGGTACTATTGATCTGAACCAATTCGAAAATACACAGCCTTTGTGATCGTACGGCAAATAAAAGGTTAATTTAAAAATAGTACGAATGACCTGACTACAATTCTTTTGTTATATAATCATTTCAAGCGAACTGTATTTTCAGTATAAGTTTAATTTTTATGCATGCTTCAAATAATTAGTGAAAACAATAAACATTTGTTACATTTTGCTATTTTAAAAATACAAAGTAAAACAAAGTTAAGTAACAATCAGTAATTGTCCCATCACTGAGGCAAAGACTCTCCTCTTTAGGAGTCAGACGGTTTTATTCAATACATGCAGTTTTTCTATCACCGAACTGTAGATACAAATTAAACATATGAAAATGGTTTAAACCATTTTATCTTTTAGATTTATCTTAAGTTTAGATTCACTTTCTCTGACAGCAGGACCATCTCGGCTCCGCTCCGTAATTATAATCAAATATTAAAATTACAAGAATGACGGTAGCGAAATTGTGTAGCTATTGTTAATTCGTAATCAGTAATATTTTTAAACCGGCTATTGTCTTTTAACTGTCAGAATGAGAATAATTCTGACGTGTAATTATTAATTAGTCTGCTATTCTGCCTTTGGAAATTATTTTCCACACAGTATACAATTTATGAGCCAAGATGGCAAAGTGGCTGGAGCCCAGGCAAGCACCGCTGAACTTTCTAGAACTTAATTTGTGTTTATAATTCATCTTGTTCCCGGCGGAGAAGGAAAATATCGTGAGAAAATCTGGAACTGTTGGATACAAACCTGCCACGTGTGTATTCCACCAACACGCAATATAGGATGGTGAAATAAGCTCCAAACCTTCCTCCAAAAAGGAGAAACCTTAAATGAGCAGAGCGACATTTATAAGCTATTATTTTTACTTTTACTTAATACACATTAATCAAAATTCGGATTCCTTTTCCCTTTCTTTGTATGTGAAAAAGTACAATTCTCTTTGTTACAAAACTCGGGACGTTTAAAACTGTGCACAAAGTAACACAACGCCTTCAGTCATAGTTTTAAAATTAAATATTAGTTTCAAACAAACTTTGCCTCGTTCTCTTTTGCTTAGAACTTACATGATTCGTATATTTTGAACCGCATATCATAACTCACTTACTTATTGATAGTCAAAATAAATGATCGGTTTGAAAAATAATTTAATTAATTCTTTTCGTTTATAACTTTACACTTTTTGGCAGGTTTTTGTGCAAACTCCTCTTGGTAAATACCATCCACTCATCATATAATATACCACCTAACACCAATACTTGGTATTGTGGTGTTCCAGTTTAAAGGGCGAGAGCTAGTGTAACTACAGGCAAAGTACATAACATGTTACTTCCCAAGGTTGGTGGCGCATTTGCGTTGTAAGTAATGGTTAATATTTCTTACAGCGCCAATGGGCGGTGGTGACCACATACCATCAAGTGGCTCATTTTATAAGAAAAATGTAAGATATATATATTTATCATATAATTATTATTTTTTTACCTTAAATAAAAAAAATCTGTTTGATTTATATACGTAAAATTCGTTTTATAATTATATAGTGAGTGTTATGTATAAAGAGTGCAATTATAATATATCAATTCGACTTTAAAATAATGACCAATCATTTACTAGTTGAAAATGTCAATACAGGAAAATGTATCACCTTAATATTAATATTGGTACAAGCGATAAGCTACCTGAAAGTGACAGGTCTTAAGGTGAAATGTCGTACCAGGCAACCTTTTAAACGATTTCTTATATCTTTCAATAAGGTAAAGAAAAACCCAAGTATATAAAATAATAACTGACTAGGGTTAGTATGGCTTGACAATTAAAACTATATTTTATTAATAGTTGTTAAAATTTACCAGGTACACTCAGAGCGTTATAGTCATGTACAGTCTTAAAAATTGCAAATCGATATTTTAAAAGTGAATTAAAGTTTGAATGAGTGAATTACTTTGCTTAAAATTCACCAATCAAGTAAAACAAAGTTCTACCAACCATCTTAATTCATATATTTTCTCTGCGAGAATGCTTCAAATAAGGGATTTATGACGACAAAGTTGACATTGTGGTTGGCGAGGAACTGATTAAAACCGAGAGTTGAAATTTTTAATTCAATTTTACTTTTTGTAAACTTCGTTTTCACTGAACCCATGGCTTATCGCAAGCATACAAAATATGTCAAAGATTTTCATTAAATACTATTAAATTCTCTATGTTGTTTATTCAAAATAAGGTTAGTTTAAAGAAAATTACAAATATATAAAAGTATGAAACATAAATTTAACACTACAAAAATATCGAAGTCTATACTCGTCCATCTATTCTAATGCCGATTATCGATGTGTGAGTCGACGTCTTAATCGACACGACCCTTGACTCCGGGTCCAATCATCGTGCCTTAACGTCATTACGTGCGATATTTGGTCACGCTTTTCAGTATCCCATTCGATGCTTTCAACTTGGCCTGTTCTGACAACGAAGCGTAGAAGTATCCCATTCGATGCTTTCAACTTGGCCTGTTCTGACAACGAAGCGTAGAAGTATCCCATTCGATGCTTTCAACTTGGCCTGTTCTGACAACGAAGCGTAGAGAGTTGTCCGTTAGAATCTTCTGAAATACAACACTGTCGTTACGAACTCGAATATACTCGAACAAATCGTTATTAACAAAAGCAACATTACCTCACCTACCAGAACAACATCAAATGATTTGATTTTATCAATCGAATATGATAAGCTAGAATACATAAAAGAAGATAAAAAATAATCCTGGAACGAAAAAAACAATCAAACTAATAATAAGGACTAATTCATTCATTTCATATATACTCATCTGACTTTAGTTATTTTAAAGTTACAAAACAGCCGCGCAACACGCGTAACGTAAAGTGTTTTCTGGCGCCGCATCTCTAACTTGTAAATTAGAAAAGTTGTACTGCCTACTACTTTAACAAAACTCACAATTGAAGTCTCAGAGGTGATCTGCTTGGTGATGGTGACAATTATCTTTCGTTTAATCATCACTGCAATTAAACCATGTCGATAAAATTGAATCAAATCAATGAAAACACATTTAGAGGTTATAGAATAATCTCTATTTAACAAGAAAACCAAGATAGTCAAACTAGAGATTTTTACAATAATATATCGTACGACTGTATCGAAAAATATGCATGCTTTCAAATAAATATAAAAAAATATTGACAACTATTAATATGAGTTGGTTTTTAGCAAGTATATATATTTTGCTCCTCATATGTGGTACCTAAAAAATATAGCATACTTTGCGGAATAATTGCTGTTGCTACGGCGAATCATTAAAACAGCATCTTGAGTTCTCAGAAAATGTTCTGATTCCGTGCTAATGAGGCACTAAATTTTGACGATGTCACGTTACATCAAACCAACACATAAAAGTTAAGGCTATGGCATTTTTTATATATACGAGAGCAACTCTTACGTCATTACGTTACATTACGTACGATTGTGCAGTTTAAGTATAATTATATTAAAGTACCGTGACATATTTATAAATTTAAATCTCATGTTTAAAACATTATAAGGATTGTTACCAAATAAAAAACTATACGTATTATAAACAAATTTGGAATGATTGATTTTTATTAAGAATAGATATAATAATTTGATTATAGCTTAGCCGAAACGGACGTGATTTTTTCTACATTAGAAAATATTAATTTAAACATTAATGCGTTAATGTCATTTTTATGTTATGTAAAAAAATACAAGAATATGGGGAGAGAAAGTATTTTTATATTATAATTTGGAAAGGTTTGAATGAAATAAGTACATTAGTGTAAAAACTAGTTCCAATGTTATGTAAATTAAGTGTTGACAATATGCTATGCTATGTGTACAAATTTTATTTGTAATGACTACTACGAAAGAAAATATATTATCATTTTGAAAATAGGTCTTAACAGACTGTCGCTTATTTCTCTTGGTGATTAATAACCGCTTCTCAGGATGGATTAATAAGATTTGTTTCCCGAAAGATTTAATCTTTGCCTTTTATCTATTTGATAGGATTCAAATTAATCCAAATTTAATTAAATTTATATTTTACATATTACGACTTATTCAATTAATATAACGACAAAGTTATGTTTTTCTATTATAATATCCAAGTCGATGATTTTTTCTTTAATATTATATTTAAAACATATTGTATTAAATACCACATAACCACTAAAGATCTATATTGAACCCTTATAACCCTTATACTTCGTTTCTACTTCGATATTACTAAATTCACAAAGAAAGTTGCGTTCAACTTTGACTTTGCAATGCCATTTCAACTTTCAAGGCTAACTATTGTAAATTATTTAAATATTAAAATCACTAAATACTAAATAAACTATAAACTTTTCAATACCTATGCAAATTGAATAACATGTTTACTTGTCAAAAATGCAATTTTGATAACACCGTGCTACTAAATAAACCTCCATTGTATTAAAAAAAGAAAACAATTTCGGAATGAATAGAATACATATTTTCATTCAATTTACCCTCGGTTTAACACACAGTGTTCGTTTGTTTTCAATTAAAATAAATTGTAAAATGAATACTATTATATCTTTAAGTATTTTACTGAGAGAAATAGCTATTATGTTGTGTGGATGTTAGTCTCGTGTAATTAAATTTTTAATTATATACCATTGGATTATTAATACTTCACTCCGACTCTTCATTAGTTATCCTACCGACAAGCATCAGCAGTGCAATTCTGTAAGATCTCGCTCCGTATCTAACTCGCAAAACTGACTTACGGTGATACGCTAGTTTAATACACACAGTATTCCTTTTAATATTTAATTTAAATATATTCAATTTAATACATCACTTTTTCTGTGATGAGTTTCGATTTGTTTTTTACAGAATAGCTACAGTTCCGATTGGAAGAGTGATTGAGTATCAAAAGCCCGCGGTGACCTCTGACCGTCAATTCATATAGTCCGTTTATCATTTTTTTTAATCAAGTTGTGTGATATAATGCTTGTAATATTAAGTAACAGGCTGTTTATTGTTTGAAGGGTTTGTGCTTATTTTCTTATTCTTGCATATAAGAAAGACATCCGTATTTTTGCTTATT
Organism: Nymphalis urticae; assembly: GCA_905147175.2. Lineage (NCBI taxonomy): Eukaryota > Metazoa > Arthropoda > Insecta > Lepidoptera > Nymphalidae > Nymphalis > Nymphalis urticae. The sequence goes on along the minus strand of LR989987.1, from coordinate 6,022,541 downwards.
AAAAAGTGATCAATGTTAATGTAATTTAGCAATTGACTGCCTCGTTGGTTTAGTGACACGGAGGTCCTGGGTTCAATTCCCAGGTCAGGCCTATAAAAAGTTATTGGGTTTTTCTGTCAGAAAATTCTCAGTAGCAGCCTGGAGTCTGAAAATTGAAAGTGTGTACATTTCCGTGCCTCGGAAAGCACGTAAAGTCTTGCGCTTTAACTCTTGCCGGTCGTGCCGAATTGCCGTCCTATGTGGAGAACATTATTTTTATTTTAGCAATATATGCTAATTATTATTAATAACATTGGCTTACTTAGTATAAATGTCTTTACGTTCGTAATTAGTGTCAAAAATAAAACGATTATTGAACTAACACCTAAAACAAGATCATTTGATCATAAAACTTTTTAAGGAACAGATAATAAATATTTTTTCGTATGTTATCTTTAATCAATCTTTCAAAATTTCCATAACGCAATTATAACACTTAAAGGCCTTTGATATATGGGTACGTAAACTTGTAAATGACAGTTAGCTTCAAACGAACAAATAAATCGATTATCAAAAGCTACCACTGAGGACGGAAATAGTGTCGTACTAACATAATATAATTCTGTTTACAAGTCGGCATCAGCAACAAAACGAAATGGTCGCAGCGTTCCATATCGTGATCTCGTTATACAGTAAACATTGAGTACTGGTGCAGATGCACGCTATCTTTGCCTTTTATTGGTGCTCGCGTTTAATCCAAAAGTTTTTGAGGTTAATCGAAATTATCACGTGCTGCCATGTTTGTATTTTTGTATAGCAGATATTTGATGCATGATGATTTGAAATAAGCACGAAGAATCGTTGAGAGTTTGAGTTGATATTCCGAATATTTATGAATTTTTATTAAATTTCTTCAAATATCTTTCTGATTTATGTATATTATAAACGTCATATAATATATTAACATTACAATGTTCAACCTGAATATTTAAATAAATATAATCAATTACGTCGCATGACTTTCAAGTGTAGTTTATGCATGAGGATTTTTTAAAATACATTAATATAAGTAGGTAAGTTAAGTCAAGATATGGCTTCCGCATATTATATATAGGAGAACAGAATAATAAATCAAATTTTTATTGTTAATGTGTATGGCTTTTATTTCAATAGAGACAGAAACAACAACATCTTTCCAAATAATGTGCAATGTGCAGGAAATGTGTAATGTCTCCAAAGTAATTTAAAAAGAAATACGAGCATGAGCACATTGGCATTGTACATGTATTACGGGAGCGGTAAATTATCTAACAGTAGGGGATCGCTTTGCTTGCCTCTGTGCATCACGACAGCACGTCATTTGCAATACGCTTCACCGCTACCGCTTCACTACCGTAAAACGGGACCGCGGGCTATTCGGTGCTCTTGACAGCGCTCGGCGAAGATTTTACATGTTAATTGGACTTGCATGTTCAATTTTTACATTACTCTTTTTTTTTTAAAAGAACAAAGTATAAAAGGGCAACATATCAGAATAAACAGTTAAGTGTGAGATTTATTTTTATATATAAATAGACTAACTTGATACTGGATATTAAAATTTAAATAAAATTATTTTCTTTATATATAGCTCAATATATAATATAACTTTTTCGGGTCTCACAAGGGTTCTGTAATTCACATTACATCTTCATTTACACAAGCAAAAATAAATGAAAATACGATAGTTGAATAATTACGATGTTTCGTAAACCATTTCGGGCACCGTGAACATTTTTAAGTGACAATTGCGCAACACAATTATAATGCACAAGTTTGTGCGCATTCACAAGTGTATTCCCCCTTTCTCATAATCCGATACGACCGGATGCTTAGACCAATTTTCTATCCTATCATAGGCAAGGGAATTTAAGCACTGCCAATTTTCAAACCACGGAAGGACGGTTATTGTTCATTTCTTGGCAGAAAAAGTTAATAATTTTATATTGGCCTGACCCGGAGTAGCTAGCTACTATACCAACGAAGCAGTAATAAATCTTATCTTATAATATTTTGTGAACAATTCTTGTAGACATACAAGAAGTGCTCTTTAGCTGGCTCATATATATTGTGTTGTCAAGCACCAACTTTCGGCTCAATTTTTGTATTAAGATATGGTTTTGCTTTTATGTTTATCTATATAGATACCTATATAGATACATTTCCTGGGAAAAAAAAGTAATTTGTATAGAAAAAAATATTACCAATTATTATAAGAACCAAAAGAAGTTCGGTCGACCAGACTAATACCTAAAAATATAACTCAAAATAACCACTTAATAATTGACGGAATGCAGAACATAATTTCCTTTATTTTTACGTCCTAAAATGTTTTATATTGAAATGTTTCGCAAATGGAAACAAACATTTAAATTTGGCCGCAAAGTTTATCTGCGCTCAAAAATTTTACTTCAATATTATTGAACATTATCATACATTTTTCTGACGTCATTAATAAGTAAATGCATTGCTATCGAAAGCGGGCAGACGTTGTCATTAGTAGGTATATCTGTATAACAATATTCATAGCGATCGGTTAAACGGTATTGAAGTTTATGTGCTGCAGTTGTGCAGCTATTTACTTTTTTGTATAAAATAGGTTTTCGGACAGGCAAATGAGGCACCCGATGGCAAGTGGTCACCACTTACGCTGTGAGAAATATTAACCAATCCTTTCATCGCCAATGTGCCACCGATCTTGGGAACTTTAAATCGAAACAAAGCAATACTAAGTATGCTGTCATGCTATTTGGCGGACGAATATCTAATGAGTGGGTGGTACCCAGACAGGTTTACACAAATCCCAACCAAATAAAACTACACTAATACTTATAATACTAACAGTATAAAAATCTCCATGAAAATAAAAGAGAACTGTTATGTATGTTCATCAGCTTAATAATGCAGACGTGTATTAATGTCATAGAGATATACTAATATTGATTTGGTGTATGAAATAAGCATATTCCAGAATTTTCAAGTGAATGTATATTTAGACTTAAAAATTAAAAAATGATCTGTTAAAAACATCATAACAATGATAATAATGAGTGCGACTCAACGTGACTTGAATGTAAAGAGGTCGAGTGTGCTCCACAATGAGGCTCGCATGGCTGGCTCATTACATTAATATTTTAGAATGCAATACCACAAGTTTGTGATATTTAATTTAAATTTTCATCTCCTGTTAAATAGGAAATGTCGTTGCTACATGTTTAAGGTAACCATATAACTAACTTATAACTCTGTGTTACCAACGTAATGAGCTAATTATTATTAACAAAACCCATTCATATTTACACGAGGAATGTTTTAATTGAGTAGTTTATTAGTTCGTAAATAAATGTGACATTGGTCACTCGTTCAAGAAAATGGTACGTTTTAAAAGCAAACACACATTCTATTTACGAACTCAATCTTTTACGCAACACATCTTGTAAGATATGTGAAGTTATGTACCGACATTATTTTATAAGTATTCACGGGTAACTAAATTTATTTAATTTGCGTCGATACTTTTATGTGAAAATGTGAGGATTCATGTACGTGTATTTTATCGCGTGGTTTATTATTTATTATGTTGTCCGTCTGAATTATTTCGGTCTAACGCATCATTTTTATTGGCCTGATCCGAAGTTTGAAGCCAGTATCTCAGGATCTGCAGTTTTATAAGTTGCACCAATGTACCAAAGACAGGCAGTAGATCAAAAAGGCTTTTCTTTCTTTATGATATCTAGGTGGACGGGCAGATGGCTCATGTGGTGGTAAGTATTCACCACCCTCATAGACATGGGCACCGTGAGAAATATTACGCATTCCTTATATCACCATGCGCCACCAACCTTGGGAACTAAAATATTATGTCCCGTTTTGTCTGTAGTTACACTGGCTCAATCACCATTCCAACTCAAACACAACAATACTACATATTGCTGTTTGGGGGTAGAATCTGTGATGAATATAATACGAAATCGACAGCCTTGCACAAAACCCTACCACCAAGTAAAATCAATTTATAATGAAACATGACAGTACACTTTTATATTTATAACATTTACTCAATTTAAAACAATGCTGCATTTAATTTTATTAAAATAAAAAAAGAACAATACATACTTAATCGATGAAAATGATAATTAAAATATTAAGCTTTGAAGAGTTACATGGGAATCTTTTATTCGAATTGTCAAGCCCGTTCCCCGTTTTGTTTGTCATTTTCATAATTACCTAATTTGATTATGGCTTGTTATTTATTCATTTTCAAGTTAAAAATTCATCTTCGTTAACGAACTGCTGTTAAATAAATTTTAATTAATAATAAAATTAGAAAATTGTACAGCTATAAAATATGATATACTTACATTATATATTGCATTAATTTAACACTCGATTACAACACATACATATGTGTTATGAGTGATGTTTGACGTTGCCTAGGTTCTTAGACTTTATTCATATAAAATATTATTAGAATTATTTATTTTAACCCGAATACTCATTTAATTAATAAAAGTGTATTTTTCGTTATATAATTACTATTTTATAAGTAGACATGGATATTTGATTTTGCTGAATAAAGTAATAAGGTTTGTCAACAATTAATTAAATCATTTCCCGCATAAAAGAGTCTATATTATATATATACTATATAACCACTGATATAATTAGTGTAATAGTATTCTTTCCTTACAGAAAAAAAGCTTGGTAAATGATTAATATAAATGTTTGGATCTCTTAGTGAAAACGGCATAACATGTACACGTATTTAATTAATTAAAACTAAATCATTTAATGTTAGATATATCTATGATTCAGTTAATTCCTATTACTTAGTTGGGAAGCAGGTAGGCTTTAAAAGTGAGTGGTTTGTATAGCACATGTATTTTAAAGTTTTTTTTTTTTTTTAAATTGCATAATAATAAAATTAACATTAAAAAGAACAGCATTATAGCATTTTGATGCCGACAAACACTGAGAATATATTTATTACTATCTATATCAATAAAATATCAATTTTCATGTTAATTTTTTTTTACTTAACTATTTATCTTTTATGAACTATAAATTTAAGTGCCATAAAACATAATAAAACTTTATACGACACTTGGCTCTAACTTATTCATCTTACCGTAACTTTGTTAAACTTGCGAACAACTGAACTGAATCTTTACTGTAAAAGGATAGTCGTTAAAACAATTTACTTGAGTGAATTTGTGTTATTATTATTTTTTTTACAATACAGTAAATTCTGAATTGTTATTGCGTGAAATCGACATCGAAATATTTATATAAGATTTACATACTTATCTTCTATAAACCAAAATTATGTGGTGAATAAAAACTTCGTGCAGGATAAATAAAGTTATAATTATTTTATAATGATCAAAAAGTTCAAAAGTTGAAATGACCCAGAGTTTATAGCACGTAAATCTTAGCTAAAGATTGCGGGTGTGTCGATTGCGGGTGAAATTCTGCCATTTGTATCCACCAACCCGAATAGGAGCAACGTGATAGAATAAACTTGAAACGTTCTTTTCGAATTAGAGAATGCCTCAGTGCAGCAGTGGCACATTTTTAGGCTGTTACTATACTAATTATTAAATGTCTCCGTGGTTTGTAAAAGTGTAAATACTGGCAGAAAAAGCCGAGATGGCCCAGTGGTAAGAACACGTGAATCTTAACCGATGATCGTGGGTTCAAACCCGGGCAAGCGCCACTGAACTTTCATGTGTTTAATTTGTGATTATAATTCATCTCGTGCTTCACGGTGAAGGAAAACATCGTGAGGAAACCTGCATGTGTCTAATTTCACTAAAATTCTGCCACATGTGTATTCCACCAATCCGCAATGGAGCAGCGTGGTGGAATAAGTTCCAAACCTTCTCCTCAAAAAGGTAGAGGAGGCCTTAAGCCCAGCAGTGGGACATTCATAGGCTGTTACGGTTACGGTACGGTTACGGTTGCAGTTTATTTATTGCAGTAATAATCAGTAGAATCTACACTCCAAACAGATAGCTTTATATTTAATAATTTATAAGTTTCTGAGAGTAAGTTTATTTTAATTTACCTTTTAAACTTTTTAAATACGAAAGCCGTTTTTTTTTCATTTTATTCGATATGTATTAAACAATACTTTAACAGATTATAATTAATTAATTTTAATTCGATAGTGTAACAGTTACAATATCACAGTAACAGGTTAAAGAAATTGCTCAAGGAAAATATTTCATTTTAAGAAAGATATCTTTTTTAAATTTTTGCTATTAAATATTAATTATAATAAAAAAAATTAATGATATCACTCTTTTGAAGTGATTTAAAAGTGTACCTAAATTAAGGAATCTATAGAACGACGTCAGAAATTTTAAAGTGTTCTTAAACTCAAGGATATACCCTCAGCCATTGTAGGAACGCTTGACCTCCTTATCTCCGTCTAGTTATCGCTTCAGCCGCTTTACAATATACATAACTTTATACTGAAATGTATTGACATTCGTAGAATTCCTTAAGCATGCAATACATGTGTGGTATTCTGGTGAATTTAACAAGGCTGTAATCTCTATTGAACACGTAATTGTTAATGTACTCGTAGCATTAAACTAATCCTTGTTATTTTAAGTCTAGAAATGTATAATGCATTAACTGATGTTATCTTGTTATTATATTGCCTCTCTGGTATTGGTATAAATATTATGAATGTTTTTTTTTTCTACATTTAAAAAGCTACCAAATAATCATATTACATACTTAATAAGCCGTTTCCTTGGTCATATCGTGTAGCCTTAATCATCAGGATATAAAGCGTGACTTTAAAGTCACAAAACAAATTAATTTGTTAAGATGAATTTTGTACCAATAAAATTAAAAAAAAATATGTTTAAGAATTTACCACAGGATTAAGAAGACAATACAATTGAGGATATTGAAGATATTTCTGATTTTCACTGTATATTATAATATAAATTTTGTGTGATATTTCTTGTCTATCTCTTATTCGTACTTTTTGTTTCTCTTGTTGTGCTTAAAAAAAAACCTGTTTCATTTCGTGTACATATTAAGTGTTAAATACAAATATCATTTTTTTATATTTAACATTTTTAGTAACCTGACGAAGATAGAGTAAATTAATCACTTAAGTTATTAATAACAACAAAAGGCACGTTTTTTGAACGTATACCAATACATAAAAGAATGAACGTCGTTTGATAATGTTCATCGCGAATATAAATCATTGAAGCAACAATAATTCAATTACAACTTTCATATGGACAGCTACGAATATCTCGAGCGTGTTATTTAAATGCAAATAATCCCGCTTCCAATAAAACCCCTCTCTCTATATGCTCTGCTTTGAGAAAGCCTTTTTTTAATTTATTAAAACCTCAAACTCTTTTGTGGTAGTAAAAAAATACGTTTATAAAAATATTAAGGGCTTTTCAATATTCAAGGCTTTATGTTATTTTAATTTACTCAAATGTTTTATTCCTTTTTGTTAATATTGTTAAATATGTTTTGTTACATTTTATTTTTATTTTTCTTAGGTTCAAAACAACGTCAAAAGGACAAGCGGAAAAAATTGTACGAAGAAAATTATCCTACCTCCTTTACATGGCTCAAAATCTCCCCTGTAAAACATTCCTTACTCCAGTCCAAGATTCAAAAAGTCATAAAAAAATCATTCCACAGATTTCTTTTTTCACAGTCTTGAAACTGTAATTGTATATTAAAAGAAGAAATAATAAGATATATTAAAAGGCAAAGATAACAGGTAGTGAGTGAAACGCGCGTGAACCTCTTCGGAGGGCGCGAGGGGCCGGCGCGATGCGGTCTCGCCAGGGATGTACGTAATATATCCTGCGGACGAAGTAGTTTCCCTGACATACAGCTCACATTCGCTGCCACGGCCTCGGCAGCGACCGACCCTCGACATTATCTTCGGGCCACCGCCGCCCGTGCCGTCTAGTGCGAATTTCCTAACCCCGAACCCTGCCCCGCCCCGCGCCGCCTCAGTCCCCAAAACGGCGCCCCCGGAGCCTGCGGAGCGCACGCCGGCCTCGCCGACGCCGTCGCTCGAGCGGCCGGCTAAGCTGCGCGAGCGCACAAAGGCAAAACTGCTTAAAAAACTCGGCCGTCATGAGGACAATGAATTCGGAAAAATAATTAGAACTCCCGCCCCAGATGAATTCGAGCTACCCGCACCACTGCCTACACCTGCCTTTTCGCGGAAGAACATTTTTGACAGAGACTTTGACGCTTTATTCGAGGTTGCGAGTACGCCTGAATTCTGTGCGAATATACGCGTGACTACTCCGGAACCAGACCGTAGGTCTGATGTATCGGCGGCGCATTTTCCTTCACCCACCGCATCTTCCCTTAGTCTATTACCTCCTCGGCCACAATCAGAGCCCGCGCCGAGTTCCTCCCCCACTCCCTCTGGCCGTACATCCTCACTATCGACGCCCCCAACACAACGATCATCTTTCGAAGGTTTTTGAATGAAAGTTTTCGGTTTGACGACTCGTTAACCGACTAACCAATAACGTGTAATGATCACGTCCATTATGCATGGTGATTCTAATTTCTAACACTGCTTTTAATCTAGATATGAGTGTTTTTTTTGGTTTTGTTTCGGTTGCAATATCATGTACTTTGGGATTATGTATTTAAACTTTGATTTATTTCTGTGAGTAATAATATGTTATTTTTATTTAGCAGGATCAAACTCAAAACCGAAAAAAGTTAGTTTTTTCCGAAAACTAAGTCGGGCGAAGGAGGCATCACCTTCTCGCACAGCCACCATGCAGCAGCCGTCGATTGAGATGGCTCTTCGAGAGCTGACCCATCCGGCTCATAATGAGCAATTGAAAAATCAACAACAAGTTACATTTAAGCTGGTCAAAACAGGTACCATTTTTATTTAAATTTGTTGGAAGGTTGATTTAAGATACGAATTTCATACATTAACATTGTTAAAATTAAGATTAAAACCGAAAATTAACCGAATATAAGATAAAACACAAACAGACTACATTGTCAGTAATCCCATTGACCCAGTCCATAGTCAACCAGGTAACATATTTTGCTAATTGAATTACTCTACTGAAATGCGGGAGCTTCTATGATGTTTGCAGCGTTCGTATCATAACGTAGAAATAATGCAAATAATTATGAATATTTTTTAGGGATTCCAAGGAGAATATAAAGTATATTTTATCATAAATATATTTAAATGCACTTTTCACTTGTAATTAAACATTAATATTTAATTTGGAAATAGTCGAGAAAGTTATTTTATTATAATGTGCTTGCAGGTCGTTTTACTATGTATGTATATTTGTGCTAACCTCTGTGCGGATTATCTTTTTTCTTACAGTAAAATATAGATTCGATTACATAAAGTTATAATGACATGTATCGGTTAAGTTGAAAAATTATGCCATAAATAAATTTTTTTGCACTTCTTATTTAAGGTCCTTTATAAATATAAAATCTATAATTCTATATAATCTTTTTAACCTCGTCTACTTAATAAAATTCCAAAACTGACTGACTGACTTACAGACATAGCAGAGCTTACGACGAAATTGTGAAAATGTAATGCTAAGTAAAATCTTTATGTAATTAATCCGTTAAACTGATTGAATTTTGGTGATTAAAGTTTGTTTAATATCGATATATGAAAATTGAAGTGTTATAAATTTTGTTAAAAGAAATAAGACCACGAACAACAGTGAAAAAAATGCGTAAATATAAATAAACTTAAATTGTAAATATCGACGAATTTGCTTTTTCGTTACCAATATTAAATAAAACCATGCCATATCAATATTCAAATCAAAAACCGGTATCATTGAAAAAATCTAATATTCTAGCAGCAACTACTATAAATTTTATTATTGATGTACCTTTTGTAAATTACTTTAACTATTCAAGACTATTATTTCCTTTATTCATCCTTATTTTAAGCTAAAGATTTGACAATGGGGTCTTCACAGTACTCGCATTTGTATACAAAGTTCGAATTTTCCATCTAACTAGACTATATTTGTTTATTTCAGGATCTCATCCCATTTATAATTTCTGTCTAGGCATAGATAATTATTCTAATCCAATTCATAATTGCCTAATGACTGACTAATTAAGATTTGCAGAGGGCAGATGGCATCTTGCTCGAGGTAGGAATTAATAGCTGGTTTAATCTGAATAAAAAATGAGCTCTGAAAAATTCTATAAAGACATAAATTGTAATATAGTAATATAAATATTTATCAAAGTAGTAAAACATTTCAATAGTAACTGTAAATACATTTATACGTATTTTAAAATAAGTTATTATATACGAATTAATTTAAGAATATAGAATACCTGTTAAATCAAATTTAGGAGAAAATTTATTGGCGGAAACGTGGCTATAATAAACTGTTTTTTTGATTAATCAAACTTTGATTGAATATAAGAACACAAGGAATTCGATTTGAATTTGTTTGTACCTCCCGTCGAGTCCTGTATTTGACGTGCACTATAAGAGCACCGGAAATATTTTATATTGAACCGTCTATTACCTAATGATCATTGAAAAAATATACCTGTTCTATTTTTAAAAATCAATTACATATTCTTCGAAAGCCAAAGCCAAATCTTATGATGTAACGCGTTTGTCAGAGTAAAGATTGTGTTTAAGTTAAAATTTAAAACTGCAAAGAATAATATGTTGTATACTTTTTTGCTGATAAATATTTATTAACATACAAAATAAAACCGTAACCGTAACAGCCTGTGAATGTCCCACTGCTGGGCTAAAGGCCTCCTCTCCCTTTTTTGAGGAGAAGGTTTGGAGCTTATTCCACCACGCTGCTCCAATGCGGCTTGGTGGAATACACATGTGGCAGAATTTAAGTGAAATAAGACACATGCAGGTTTCCTCACGATGTTTTCCTTCACCGTAAAGCACGAGATGAATTATAATTACAAATTAAGCACATGTAAATTCAGTGGTGCTTGCCCGGGCTTGAACCCACGATCATCGGTTAAGATTCACGCGTTCTTACTACTGGGCCATCTCGGCTATACAAAATATATTCAAAATATTTATCAACAAGTTTTTAGATACAAATTTTGTGTCTATGCTGTGACCGTTGAGGAGTTCCTTCATCAATTCTGCTTTTAAGGAAGATCTGATTTAACATGGAAGATTTGACCTATAACTGAGAAAACGTTGATTATTTGTTAAACAAAACGCTTTTAAAACTAGACCATTAGATTTAGAAACTATTATTTTATTAATTATTTAAAAAAATACTTTAAATTATATTGTAAGAGCAAAAACAATTTAATCTTGTTAAACTTGTGTGGTTATTAATTTCATAAGCCTCTACAAAGTGCTTTGTGCCAGTCCATTTGCGGGCCCAAATCTCATTTCCCAAACGAAATTTAGTTTTCTATAGAGGTGCAGCTAAAATGCTTTCATGTACCTACATCGAAATTTATGTCACGAGCTTCTGACGTCATACAATGAAACCTTTATCTAAGCTTATTTCGATAACTTATCACAGGGATATAATTGTAACGGGTAGTTGATTTTCGAACGCCATTTGACAAGCCTGATCAACGTCTTCAGATCACCAGAGTTTTTATGTTTTTCACATATATAACTTTTATTTATATATGTATGTGTATTAACCAAATACCGATATTAACTCTAAGCCCATAACTTGTTATGTAAAGTAAACCACTTTGAATTTGCGACAGAAAAAACCAATAACTTTTTATTATTTCTACCTGGGATTTTAACCCATGACCTCGGGAACTGCGGCCTTATATCTAGCCACTAGACCAAGAAGGCAGTCACGAAATTATAATACACTCGAATACGCTACAACCAGAGAATCTCAGTTGTTAGGTTTGGAGTGGCTGTAATTAAACCTGCTCACTTACCGGAACATAGTCTTACGAAGCATTGTATTTCAGCGGCACGATTGATGAGTGCTTGCACTTTCCCAAACAAGCCTGTACAGAGCCATGTCATTAAGGTATACGATACAATATCAAAACTAAACGCTGTTAGTCTACGAGACTTTTTTATATGACAGTCAAATATTATTTTTATTTATCATAATTTAATTTACTACATTTGTCAAGTGTAAGGTTACCCGTGATTCATTAAATTTATCTTAATAATATATTATACTTAATTTTTATAATTTCAATTAAAAACTTAAAATGAATTAATGTCAAATCTATTATTTTTATATAAATATAAAACATATACATATATAAATAAAGTTGATAATCAAATTTTATCTACAAAATAGAAAGTTTTTCTGTACTTGAATTTTCTTTTTAAACTGAGGACGGTTACAGCTTCAGGCAAATCTCTCATCTAAGCTGTAAGCCACCATGTCTGGAATAGAGAAATCTTGTTCCGATTCGCTCGCTTTACCCCGTATCTAGTAAAATACTTTAAACATTTTAAAAACTATTAAGTCCATTTTTTATCGACTTTTGTACATATTGTAGTCGTAAAATTAAATTTATCTAAGAATTATGAAAACAAAACATTTCATATATATGCTGGAATCCGAAAATGCTAATCCTGATAGCGGGCAGCAGCGCTATTAGTGAAAGATTCCAGCCACTGCGGTCACCAACCCGCCTGCCAAGCGCGGTGACTAAGGCAAAAACCCCCCTATGAGCGACGACTCAAATTCACGGCCCCCAATTCCCGGTAATCGCACTATTCCTGGCCACGGTACCGGCCATGGTAACGGTGCGATGGGGGGTGCTAAGAATCCCCGGGCTACGGCAGGGTACCACAAACGGCGACTGTTTCTGGCCACGTATAATGGACGCTCTCTACGGCTGGACGAACACCTGACAGAATTGGAAGTAGAGTTAAGTCGTATTAACTGGGATATAGTAGGTCTATCAGAAATCCGAAGACAGGGCGAGGACACGATGACACTAGATTCCGGTCACTTACTCTACTTCCGAGAAGGACACCAACCATCCCAAGGTGGCGTCGGCTTTTTGATCCACAAGTCACTCAGAAGCAATGTCGTGGAGGTTGGCAGTGTGTCGGCAAGGGTGGCATACCTTGTCTTAAAGATAACCGAGAGGTATGCCTTGAAGGTAATACAAGTGTATGCCCCAACGTCTACATACACTGACGAAGAGGTCGAAGCCATGTACGAAGACATAGTGAAAGCTATGTCTCGTACCAGTACCTTCTACACAATTGTTATGGGTGACTTCAATGCCAAAGTGGGAGTACAAGAAGATGGTGAATCGAGGGTAGGAAAATTCGGCTATGGGCACAGGAATCATCGGGGGCAAATGCTGGTAAACTTCCTTGAGGCTCAGGGATTATTTCTGATGAATTCATTTTTCCAGAAAAAGCCCCAAAGGAAGTGGACCTGGCGAAGCCCCGATAACACAGCGATGAATGAGATCGACTTCATTTTATCCAATAAGCGCCAAATATTCAGGGATGTCTCCGTGATCAACAGGGTAAACACTGGAAGTGATCACCGCCTGGTAAGAGGCACCCTGAATATTAACACTAAAATAGAACGATCGCGGTTAATGAAGTCGACTCTTAGACCAACTCAGCCCCAAGTCGAAGCTGGTTGCGAAAGCTTCCAGTTGGAACTACAGAACCGATTTGCCATGTTGGAAACCAGGCAGGACATTGACGACGCCACCAATAGTCTGGTGCGTGTCATCCGCGAAGTGGGCCAAAATTACTTTCGACAAAAGAGCAATGGACGTAAGTCGAAGCTCTCAGGCGAGACTCTGAACGAGATGACGAGAAGACGAGAACATCAGAATATGACGCCATCTGAGTGTCAGGCACTTAACAGGAAGGTTAAAAAACTAATAAGGCGTGACACAAGACGAGCTAATACCCGGAATATTGAAGATGCCATAGCACTCAACTCAGAACCACACAAGGCACAACCGTCACCTCAAAACCAGAGATTCTCGCTGAAGTCGAAAAGTATTATGGCGATTTATACTCATCACGAGTACCTCCACCTGAGTCCCACAGTGCGGATGACCCACGAGCCAGACTGACACGCCACCTATCAGACGATCTTCCCGACATCGATTTGGGCGAGATTAGGATTGCTCTCGGACAACTTGGAAACAACAAGGCTCCAGGAGATGACGGAATTACCTCAGAGCTTCTTAAAGCAGGAGGCACACCGGTTCTGAGAGAGCTGGCTAACATCTTCAATTCCGTCCTCCATAATGGTACTACACCGAAGACATGGAGCAGAAGTGTGGTGGTTCTGTTTTTCAAGAAGGGTGATAAAGCTCTTCTGAAGAACTACCGCCCCATTTCACTTTTAAGCCATGTTTACAAGTTGTTTTCGAGGGTAATCACGAATCGTCTTGCCCGGAAATTCGATGACTTCCAACCCGTTGAGCAGGCTGGGTTTCGAAAAGGCTTCAGTACCGTAGACCACATACACACACTTAGGCAAATAATACAGAAAACCGAGGAATATAATCAGCCTCTATGCCTAGCGTTTGTGGACTACGAAAAAGCCTTCGATACCATTGAGACCTGGGCTGTTCTGGAATCCATGCAGAGGTGCCTAATTGACTATCGGTATATCCAGGTGTTGAAGTGTTTGTACGAAGCCGCAACTATGACCGTCCAAGTACAAGATCAGAGCACAAGACCAATCCAATTGCATCGCGGGGTAAGACAGGGGGATGTAATCTCCCCGAAACTTTTTACCAATGCATTGGAGGACGTCTTCAAAACGCTCGATTGGAACGGACGCGGCATTAATATCAATGGCCAACACATTACACATCTGCGATTTGCCGACGACATTGTCATCATGGCGGAGACTGCAGGATTTGGAAGAGATGCTAAACAGCCTGAGCGATTCTTCGAGACGAGTAGGTCTCGGGATGAACATTGAAAAGACCAAAATTATGGCAAACAATCATGTATCCCCGGGACCAGTGGTCGTAAATGGCTCTCCACTTGAAGTTGTGCAGGAATATATCTACCTGGGCCAAACTATACAACTTGGCCGGCACAACTTTGAGAAGGAGGCTAAAAGAAGAATACGTTTGGGCTGGGCGGCATTCGGGAAGTTGCGTCATATTTTTGAATCGTCGATCCCACAGTCGCTTAAGACCAGGGTCTTTAATCAGTGCGTCCTACCTGTGATGACTTACGGTGCCGAAACGTCGACACTCACCGTAGGACTGGTCCACAAATTTAAGGTCGCTCAGCGAGCGATGGAACGCGCGATGCTTGGGGTTTCTCTGGGCGATAGAATCCGAAATGAGGACATTCGCCAGAGAACTAAAGTCACCGACATCGCGCGGAGAATTAGCTCGCTGAAGTGGAAGTGGGCTGGTCATGTCTCCAGACGCATTGATGGCCGATGGAGCCGACACGCGTTAGAGTGGAGACCGCGCTTAGGCAAACGTAGTGTAGGGCGCCCTGTGACAAGATGGACCGACGATTTGAAGAAGGTGGCAGGCACGGGATGGATGCGGACTGCCCAAGATCGGGATGGTTGGCGTTCTATGGGGGAGGCTTTCGTCCAGCAGTGGACGGCAAAAGGCTGAATTCATTCATATATATCGTGAACGAAATGGTATTTATAATTGATTTATTGATTTTCTCGATTTTGTAGTAGAAATATCCCAATATGAACATGGGAAGCAAATTTTGTACTTCTGTACTTTTCTTGAAAGTGACTAGTTTGTCACTTTTAATTACATTAAATATAACCAAGTCCAATGCGCCTGAATTCTATAGACCACATAAATAACGTCAGCAACAATTCTCTTTTAAATTACTCCGTTAATATGCTAAAAATGTTTTAATGATCCAGAAGGAGTTTGATAGTAGTAAATCAATGAATTGGTGAATAAATCAAGATCGCTATGCTAACGTTACAATTAAGCAATTTACTTGTCAACTTGATCTAAAACCATTACTAAAGTGTGTTTAAGTGATGAGCTAATGAGGGATTTGAAAATGTAGCCTTAAGTTTTTACCGTTAGCATCTTTGTGCAGGTCTTTTTGCCTAGTTACTAATGATAATGTCCTCCAGACCGATTTCAGCCACGGCGGGCAATTTTAACAGAGATCGGCCAACTGCGCTGGACATATTATAGTGCACAAGTGTGTGTGCAAACATAGCTGCACTCTCTCGAGTTCAGGCGCAGAACCGACGGCTTTACGTTCTTTCTGAGACACTGGAGTGTAAACAGTTCCAACTTCCAGACTAAGGGCTGCTGCTGAGAATCTTCGACAGAAAAATCCAATTACTTTTTATCAGCCCGACCTGGGGTACCCGATATGGGGCCAAATAGTACTGCTTTACTATAGTAATGCTTTAAGAATAATTACAAACCAAGAAATATAACATCTGAGATACTGTGTAAAATGTTTATTTTCTTTTTAGACTGTAATGAAAACTAATCGTCAGAAGACCCAGTAGATAATTAGGCTTATGTATAGGATACAATTAAATAACATATTTAAGCTATATATGTATTAGTCGTTAACTATGTGAATATTCTGTATATAAATCAAATTATGTTTTGAGTATTTATTTACACTGTAAAACTGTGCAATAAAGTATACATAAACATATTATTTTATTTATTTAAAGATATTATAAGATCACCTAATAATACGTCTGGCACGAACTTATCACATTTTTTATTCTGATCTTGACTTTTTCCACTTATGCAAAATGCAATTGAAAAGAGAAATAATTCAAATTCATCGTAAAAAATAAAATGAATAACCACACACACACAAACAAGTGAACACAAATACAAACAATACGTACGAATTCTGGCATTAATATTAAGCAAGAATGTTTTTTTTTTACTGTAAATATTAATAATACTTATTTGAAAATTTGAAAAGTTGTGATTTGCTAATCTGTGTTTTTTTGGGCAGCCAGTACCCCTTGAAAGTATAGCTAAGCCGGGTTATTCATTATTTACCAGACATCCCGTATAATATGTATATCCCTTGGATAATATTCAAGTATGCAGAATAAATTGAACCGTTGAATAATTCTAACTTACAAAATACGTTTAATAGTTAAGTGACGAGTTAAGCCTATTTATTTGCTGTAGGAATAATTAACGACTGACAAAATTAATTTAAATTTTAAAGCAAAAGGACTCAAGTTGCTAATTTTACTTCATTTTAATGCAGAAAAAAAGAAGGTGCTTTGTTTCTTCTTCATTCTAACCAATTACTAGATTAAAATTTTATCCTGTTTATTATCCACCATAAATATAGAGTTAATATCGCACTATACCTTACATTTAGGACTAATTTTAGATGAAATTATTATATTCTGAAGAGAACGTTGATTACTTGTTAAGAAATTTCTTTTTTATTAATGCTGACCAGCAAATGGGTTAATAGACCTTGACCGTTGACTTGCCTGATCTTAAGCCTAGTCACGGTCTAGGATAGAGCGCGACTATGGTATCGTTGATGTATTCACTACACAACACTTCTACAATATTAGATTACTATAATTGGTCATCGTAAAAATAGATAGCAATTGTCAACAACACGCTGCGTTACAAAAATCACCTAAAATTCATAATATAAATATCAGGATTGAAATAAAAATTATGTTTAACAAAATTATTTAAAGGGAAACAACATCTTCTGTCGTGCTTCAAAGATTTATATCTGTTTCTTAGATAGGTCGCTACAAGCTAATGAGACGAGACACTATTGAAAAAAAAGAACTATACCATATTTCAGAATAATTTGTACAGTATAGGCAACACGCCGGGTGAAATCTGAAAAAAATGTAGCTTTAGGCGCGCTCTTAAAAGCTCTTTTACAGTTGTGACAATAAACGAGTAAAAAAAGTTTAGTTAATGAGATTATTTGCACTCCTTTTTTGTGCCTGGATAATTAATTACATGAGTCTTTACATACTTTGACTTTTTTGTTTGACCGAAAAATCTCTCGGATATAATGAAATTGTGCTTATTACCAATGAATATGATGGATTAAATTCCGACGAGACCTCTGAGCTTTACATGGATTTAATTTGTTTTTCGATCTTTCCTCCTGCCGATCCACTTTAAAGCAACTGAATTAATAATTCCTTGACCAGCTCTGGTATATTACCAGTCGTGTATTTATATACATGTAAATTTATTTTTAAATAGTTTTACAGGAATAAAATATAATTTGGAGTTCTAGTTCCTCTGAAGAATTTATATAATCAAATTTTTTGACGCTGTCATTATAGAAACTTAAAAGTATCATTTATTTCAAAATTATTTATTTATTTATTTATTTATTTAATACTTTATTGCACACACAATGAAAGGACATACAAATAAAGAGAACAATTACAACAAAGACAAGAAAATAAGAGCGTGCAAAGGCGGTCTTATTGCTAAAGCAATCTCTAACAGACAACCTTTGGTGAAAGGATTTGCAAAAGCAGAAACAGGATAGTGCAAAAAATAAAAATAAAATAATATTCAAGATAAAAGAAAATAATGACTTATAATATACATACTAATGTAAAATATATATAACCTACATACGTTACATATAAATATATATGTATATACGTACATACATAGATACATATAAATATAAATACATACACACATATAACATTTTTATATATAATACATATTCAATAAACGTACATACATTACTTATTGTAAGGAAAGATAGTGAGTTTTCACACGACGTTTAAATATATAAATAGAATCAGAGCGACGAATTTCCGGGGGAAGCATATTCCATAGCTTCACAGCTTTAACAGTAAAAGATTCACTGTAAAAGCGAGTATGAGCTGTTGGCATCTTTAAGCGATTGTCACTTCTTGACCGCAGATCAAGATGACAATCAGTGTCAGTGCCTAAGAAAGAGAAACGAGTTTTTAGGTAATTAGGAGAGTAAGGATTATAAAGGATAGAATAGAGAAGGGAGAGTATATGCAAGTTGCGGCGATGTCTAATTGTAAGCCACTTCAGTTGGTCACGGTATTCGCTGACATGATCGAATTTACGTAGCGCAAAAATAAATTTGATACAGACGTTTTGTAGTCGTTCAAGCTTGTTTAGCTGTTCTTCTGTTAGGTCTGTATAACTACAATCAGCGTAGTCCAGTATTGGGAGCAGTAGTGATTGAGCCAGGCAAATTTTAGTTTTAACCGGTAATAGGTGCTTCAAACGTTTAAAAGAGCTAATAGTGGCAATAATCTTTCTACTCACTTCTGCAACTTGCACGGACCAGGAGAGGTTACTATCTATAAGGAGACCAAGGTTTTTTACATGGGAACAGAGGGTTAAGGAAACATTGTCATAAAGAATAGCAGGTAATTTACTACGATTAAGTTTGGAGAGTTGAAAGGTGCTACCGATTATAATGGCTTGGGACTTGGCAGGATTAAAATGGAGTCCATACGCCTTGCACCAATTGGAGATATTAAGCAGGTCCTGATTAAGTCTTGCGATGGCATCATCAATATCATGTGCTGTACAAGTAACATAGACCTGCAGATCGTCGGCATAGAGATGGAAAGAGGATGAAAGGATTTTTGGGATGGTATTAATGAAAATAGAAAACAGGAGAGGTGAAAGGACACTACCTTGCGGTACACCAGTTGTGAGAGGGAGATAGGAAGAAGATTGGTTGTTAATGTGTACACTTTGCCGACGACCAAACAAGTAACTACGAAACCAGTCAGAAACGTCCGTAGCAACATTGATGGACTGGAGGACAGCCAGCAGGAGCTCGAAATCAACCGCATTGAATGCATTGCTAAAGTCGAGCAATGTAAGGATGCTCAGCTGCTTGTTGTCCATATTGGAACGTAAGTCATCACATACTTTTACCAGAGCGGTAACTGTGCTGTGGCCCATACGAAAGCCAGATTGATATTTGGAGAGGATGTTGTACTTTAAAATGTAGTCGTTTAGCTGGCGGTGCACAATACGTTCCAATACTTTCGACAAGAAGGGAAGGATCGATATAGGACGATAATGGGAAAAGGATACTGGATTTTTATTTTTAGGAATTGGAAGGATGTGAGCAATACGCCATGCTCTTGGGAACTGACCGGAAGAGAGGGAGGAGTTAAAGATGTGAGAAATGACAGGTAAGATTTGATCAAGAATTAGGAGAAGCATTCTGTGGTTGATTCCGTCACTACCCATTGCGTTAGACTTGATAGCCAGAATATGAGCCCTAATATCACTTAGCGCCATTGTCGAAAACTGAAAAGGAGGGTTGTTAGGAATAGGTAGAGAGCGAAGAATACTAAGCGTTTTTAAAATTAATTAATTAATTATTATGTATATGATTATGTATTAGTATCTTCAAATAGCTTTGTATTAATTAGTATCATTTGTTCTACTACGGACTGATGAATACACATGTAGCAGTATTTCTGGTTTATTTAAATGATTTTTGCATTATCTTTTTTTTTTACTGGTAGTAGGGCTTTGTGCATGCTTGTCTGGGTAGATACCACCCACTCATCTGATATTGTACCGCAAAACAGCAGTACTTGGTATCGTTGTGTTCCGGTTTGAAGTGTGAGTGAGCCAGTGTAATACAGGCATAAAGGACAAAACATCTTAGTTCCCAAGGTGGCGCATTGGCGATGTAAGCGATGGTTAATATTTCATGCATTGTCAATATCTATGGGCGTTTGTGGCCACCCGATGGCCAATATGGATGGATAATATAAAAAATATAAAAATATTGTTATAGGTAATTGTTTACGCATCTTTAAGCGTTCAATATCCGATTTAACTACATATGTAAGCATCTAAAATAAACATAACATGCCATTTATTTTAATTATATGTTAATAAAACAATATTCGTGACTATTTCGAACCTTTATATGGCGTGACTAAGCGCGACAGTGTCATACATTTTTGAGTGACACGAAACTACTCATATGTTCTCTATTGATTCAACCTTAACTTTTCTGATAAATTATGAAAACACGTTCATTACATTTACCATACACCGTAACGTATCTTTCGCGTAAAATATTACGAACTATCTACTCTTGCTTTAGAGCCATATAAGATCGATAATCCCATATTGTTCCATTTTCCTGGATGTCACGTCCTCAGGTGAACATACAACATACGAGACGCTGTTTTCATGTATTAGACGTTTTAAAATATAGCAGATCTTTTAAGAAATAGCTTTAGCACTTGATATTTTCACACTTCAACATAATATGATTTAAAAGTCAAATAAAAAATTATGACGTGAGAATTTCCTTATAAACCATACAAACAAAACTGGAGTCAAAACAATACCATCATGGTTTACCTATTGGGCTGTATGTACTAGTGAATTCATAAAATAATTATGTAAAACGAAGCACAAATTAACTAAAAATAAACTTTCTTTGTTATTCTTTGAGATTTTTGTTTACAGTTTCTTTTTTCAAATATTTTATAGTCTATAAACATGTCAAAGTGTCATTACATTAATTAACAAATAAAAAATTAAAGTGGTCACCAACGCCCATAGACACTGGCATTGTAAGAAATGTTAATCATCGCTTACATCGCCAATGCGCCACCAACCTTGGCAACTAAGATGTTATGTTCCTTGTACCTGTAATTACACTGGCTCACTCACCCTTCAAACTGAAACACAACAATACCAAGTATTGCTGTTTTGCGGTAGAATATCTAATGAGTGGGTGGTACCCACCCACGAGCTTACACAAACTCCTACCACCAGTTAACAAAACTTATATATTAATATATTTTGAACATAAAATTACATGTATTAATAGGCATTGTCAAAATTATTACGTTGTTAATACACGACCCGTTTAATCTTATGATGTAACGTTTCAGTTACGAGTACATCCGCATATTGTTCGGCTTAAGATGCTTTAGATGTTATTAATTTAAGAGGCTTAGCTATTTCACTTAAAGGCATGTATTCAAGCGTCTGTTTAAACATAAATTATTATTTCAATACTTAAATAAGATATCTCTATCGATAAAGTTAACGAAGAGGGCGTATTAAAATAGTATATTTAACGCGATTTATTTTATAAAATTGTTAGCGGGTTTTTCAAGTAAATTAGTTTAATAAAACTTCTTTACTTATTAAAATATTTTAAACAATCCATGAATAAACATTGATCTGGTGTATTATATTTCTATTAATAAAATTTTCGGTTTATAAAGCGGCTTAGGAAAACGTTGACATAACTACTATCTTAATTTCTCTAAGGAATTAGCAGAAGGCATTTCTTATTTAACTCAAATAACGAAACTTTGTATTGGCTTTCTTAAATAATATTACTTTTCGCAGAAGGAAGAAGGAAGATAATTGACAATCGATCGATTGATATTCCCCCTAGACTATGTTTGAGTCACGAGATATATCAATATAAGAAGATAACAAATTTGGCAAAAAGACTAAAAACAAAAAATAAATAAAACTGATTTGTTTTGCATTTGCTCGGTAGATGGAGAGTTACGATATTATACATGTTTTATCACAACTCTCGTAAATATATCAATGCTTATTTTAAATAGTATATATTAACAAACACTACATCGACGTTCTTAAACATAAATTAATCTGCCAACGGTTAAGAGAAAAAAATCACTAAATATTAACTTAAGTAACTTCTTTGAATGTTATCACTTTACGTTAAATAAATTGAAACTTCTTAAGCATTTTTGGTCAATATTTCGACTGCATGGGGTTGCCAGTATCGACTTAAGCTTCATGTGTCACATCTATTGAAATTATAACTCAAACTTTGCGGGCCTTAGTCTACGAATCTATAAATCTACTCAAATACATAAAAAAATACTTTTACTATGTAAAAAATTGAAGTGTATAATAAAGTATATTCAAGATTGAAGTAAGTATTACGGAGAATAAGATATAACGTATACGGCTTCATTACTTCATCTAAGTAGATTTCTTTTAAATGTCAAGACGCGAAATGAAATATCACTGTCAATTTCATAAATGCAATAAAGTACATGTACAACAAAATATTTTATGTCTTTAAATACGTTATTGAATTATGTGACTGCCTCGTCGGTCTAGTGGCTTGATGTAAGGCCGCAGACCCGGAGCTCCAAGGTTCAATTCCCAGGTCGGGCCTATAAAAATTCAGTAGCAGCCGTTTCGGAGCACTTCCGGAGTCTGGAAATTGGAAGTAAAAATACACTCCCGTGCCTCGGAAAGCACGTAAAGCCGTTGGTCCTGCGCCTGATCTCTTTCCGGTCGTGTCGGATTACCGTCCCATCGGATTATGAGAGTTAGTGAATAGAGAGTGCACCTGTGTTTGCGCACACACTTGTGCACTATAATATCTCCTGCATCGTTGGTTAATCGGTCTTGAGATTGACCGCCGTGACCGAAATCGGTCTGGAAGACATTATTATTGAATTATGTAATCGTATTTTAATATTAAAATTGTTGTCATAAAAAATATTTTATTAATGTCGTATTATAAAATGTTTTACTCAGAATATTTTATAATAAAAAAATAGTCGAGCCGGTTGGCGTGGTTGGTAGATACTAGCCTTTCACGCTGAAGGTTGTGGGTTCGATTCCCACCCAGGATAGACATTTGTGTGCATCAATATGTCTGTATGTCCTAAATCTGTGTGTAATTATATATATAAATATGTATTTAAAAAAGAAAAATAGTAAATGTAGTATATCAGTTGTCTGGTTTCCATAGTACAAGTTCTGCTTAGTTTGGGATCAGATAGCCGGGTCTGAATAATGTCCCAAGATATTATTACTATTATTATTATATAGAACATTATTTATAGTTAAACTTTATATGCAAAATAAACGTGTAAAATATATTAGAGTTTTTATGATTCAAAAATAAACAACTACGAACTTAATTAATTTTGTTATCTATAGAACCGATATTGCTCTTGATAAACCGAATCTGTCACTCCTATCAATAACAGATGTTCCCGTAGGAATAAGAAATTCGAGCAAGAACTAAGTTGGTATTAAGTAAAGATCAATACACAACAATTTAATTTGTTTCAAGCCGTGATGTTTTTTTTAAGTCTGCGTACAACTCAAAACAAACGCACTCTCATCATCATAATCATCATCATCATCCTTTTGTCGTCCACTGCTGGATATAGGCTGCTCCAATGGCACGTCACTGAGCTCGATCTTCAGCTCTCAGCCTCCATTTGCTGCCAGCCACTTTGCGGATTTCGTCACTCCACCCAGCCGGAGAGCTTCCTACGCTACGTTTGCCAAGACGTGGTCTCCATTCCAGAACACGTCTACTCCAATGGTTGTCGGTTCAGCAGCATATGTGTCCAGCCCACTACCACTTAAGCTTACTAAACCTTACTCAATAATAATAATACTCTCAAATAATACCAACCAATTTCCTTTATTTTCTCATCAGCTGCTTATAGCTAATTGATCAATATGTGATGTTTTTGAGTCGTTTTGTACTAATTTGATCAAAACAATATGCATTTATAATAACGAAAATATTACAAATGTGTATTATATAGTATAGTAATGTAGTAGCATTTTCATAGTTTACCTTACTCACTCTTACCAAGATTAATAAAAAAAACAATAACAATAAACATGAAATACGTAAAAATATGCTACCATAAAAATCGCAGCATTAACAATTCTCTAAAGCAGTTAAGAATTATACAAACTACTATCTACTACTACTGGTGGTAGGGCTTTGTGCAAGCTCGTCTGGGTAGGTACCACCCACTCATTAGATATTCTACCGCAAAACAACAGTACTTGGTATTGTTGTGTTCCGGTTTGAAGGGTGAGTGAGCCAATGTAATTACAGGCACAAGGGACATAAAATCTTAGGTCCCAAGGTTGGTGGCGCATTGGCGATGTAAGAGATGGCTAACATTTCTTACAGTGCCAATGTTTAAGGGCGTTTGGTGACCACTTACCATCAGGTGGCCCATATGCTCGTCCGCCTTCTTATTCTATAAAATATATACATATATATATCTACATAGTCAATTGCTGTGTCACATTAACGTGTAAAATAAAAACAGATTTCGATATTTTTTACTTTACTATAAGCTCGAAATAGAAACTTAATAATGTTAAATAGCAATGAAGATTTTAAAGACCAACTTAGAGCTATACTGAACGCAATTCCAAAAGAAACATAGCAATTGGTCGAAAAACACCGAAGTTATACCCGAACACATATAGATAAAATGTGAACCTCCTCCTTTTTAGAAATCGGTTAAAATGTCGACCTACTTTAAGTCAGACCCGCGTACGACATCTCCACGGGATAAGTAATGACTTACAAATTAGTTTTAGTCTACGATTTTTACAACGATGTCAAATTTTGAATGCAACATCAACAGGAAAATTAATTTCAGATCAATATTATTCGTTCAGTAAAGATGTTTATGAAATAGCAACACATATAATTTAGGACGCGAGGTTAATTTGTGTATTGGTAAATACACTGGAAATTGTCATCATTTAATATTTTATGCTACAAATGATACTATCCTATATCAGAAATCCCAAATCCCAGTCGGAAATGGCGGAATACTAAATAAATCTGTTTGTGAGCTAATATAAGTCTATGCATGCGAGACAAATTTAAATTACAAGTGAAGGTGTATCAGCTTAATTAGTCTTAATTATTTAGGTATTTGTAACTACTGTTTCAGTTCTACGTTATTAGGTAAGAACAAACTCAAAAATCATGACAGAAAACAATCATGAAATATTAGAAAATGATATAATACGATATTATAAAACTATAATAATTATATATTATTATAATTTAATCTATCATTTCTATTGATAAAATTGTATGTTTATAGTTAGACAAAACCCTTGAAAGTATAATGTATATAATGAATTCGTTTGAAATTCAATTGTTTTTAGAACTATAAACATGTTTGTACATAGAATATTCTATGACAATTCTTCTTCTTAGGACGCTATCGTTTTACGAAGTTCAGTGATCAAACCGACTAGGGTCCTCTTTCCAAACACATAGCATGGGTTTGTAAGTCAACTTATTCATAATATTCTCCTACTCTCCACTCAAATTATTTCGCTATATTTTATAAGTTGCAACAACTCATATTTCAAGCATCAATCAATATAAACTCAACTACATCAATAACATTACGTACGTATTGTAATAGCTATACTATTACATTAATTACTTGCTGGATTCGCGTTACTATTTTCTTTTTCAATAATTACACAGTAACTGTATGAAGAGTACGGTACATAATTATAATTACTCGGTGAAATAACATAATAAATTGGAACTTGTTTTTGATTATATGATGATATCGTCAATTTAACAGATGTATTTAAATTTATCATGATATATCTAAAATTCACAAAAATAGTAACTGGTTGATGTTCGTCAGTGTGAGCATCATTTATATTATCGGAAATAGGCAGCAAAAATATATCAATGGATGAATCTAATCTGCCAGAAAATCCGATTTCAAGGGCCATATCTAGAGGCCTGTGGTGAAGGAGAAATATATAAACGTCACTCCGTAATTTATGAGTGTAGAAAAATATGCCTATTAATATTTACATATCTCATGAGAAATAAATACTTATTTATTATGTTTTCTTTTTTAAATAAGCATGTCTCAGATAATTGATCTATCTTTCTATAATTTTTATATTTACAAGCAGCATCGAAAATTTTCGGTGTTTTCTGGTGTTATTTTTTTATATTAATAACTTATATGTCGACCTAGATGTTACTGGTGGTAGGGCTTTGTGCAAGCTCGTCTGGGTAGGTACCACCCACTCATCTATTATACCGCAAAACAGCAGTACTTGGTATTGTTGTGTTCCTGTTTGAAGGGTGAGTGAGCCAGTGTAATTACAGGCACAAGGGACATAAAATCTTAGGTCCTAAGGTTGGTGGCGCATTGGCGATGTAAGCGATGGTTAACATTTCTTATAGTGCCAATGTCTAAGGGCGTTTGGTGACCACTTAACATCAGGTGGCCCATATGCTCGTCCGCCTTCCTATTCTATTAAAAAAAGTACTACTTTTTCTTATTTATAGATATTGTTACTTATTTGTGCTCAACATACGAATCAATAAATTTAGAAGATATTTGTGTATTGTATTCTTCATATACACTAAACGCCATAACAGAAGATCATAAAACAAAAGTTTAAGTAATTCATACAAAGCTATAAATGCCTGAATGTCACAACTGATTTTCAAACATGGATTTTTTTGTCACAGAATGTTATATTATATAAAAAAAAATGACATTTATTACTGGCTGAATCTAAATGAAAAACGTATCATAGAAAATTCATAAAATACCAACTATACTACAGTTTTAGTACTACTGTGAAATTGCTATGAAAAGGTTTTTCTATCGTCAATTGGTTTTGGTTTAGGTTTTAAATTAATTAAAAAATATATTCCATTACAATTCTAGTTTACAAACACACACATTAATATTGGAATGAAAAGCTCATATTAGAAGGTCATACTGGCCAGTGGGTAGGCTGTCTGATTATCATATACCTCAAAATATATAAGTTTCGTAAAAATATTTCTAACTAAAATACCGAAATAATATTGAAGCACTCACTTGATCCCATATTTGAATAACAATTTATAAACGATAGAACCGGATGGTTCAATTGGGATTTCTAATCGAAATTGAACCATTTCATTCGTTCTCGAGTTCGTTATATCATGAATAAATTGAATTGATCTCGGGATAGTCTACTAATCTTTGCGGTTTTGATTTGTTAGTGTTCTTAGTATACTTATGAATATATAAAACTACTTATTCCTACACTATAAAAATAATACTATATAAAACTACTTACGCGATTCCACTTTGGATAATTTATATATGAATATTTGGTACACAATTAATGTTTTATCTCACATCCCACGAGTTAATACATAATTATGTATATATTTTCCTCCTCCTTCGCTCCTTCGTATGTATGCTTGCAATCGGACTACGAGAGAGAGAGATTGTGATGTGATTGTGTGTCTGTGTTTGCACACAAACTACTATTTATTATTTTGAAGACAACAATCTTGCTTTATTTTATTATCTCCCATACTTTGCTGTAAATTATAAAGCATAGAGTTTTTAAAAAAGATATATGTTTATAGTTTTTGCAGTTTTAGCTAAAAAATCTACGTTTCGAAGAATTATGACGATATAAACAGCTACCTTAAAAAAATGCAATATTATAATTCCCTGCTATCTTTAATTCTGCAATAAGCCTTTTGTCTATTGCAAAATTAAAAAATATTTGAATATATAATAACATAATACTGTTTACTTAATGAACTCAAAAATTGAGCGATAACTTTATAAACATATTAAACAAAATCTTATTATAAAGTCACTTCAAGGAATCCTGAATAATTCACGGATGTCTAAGTGACATTTCTGAGGCGTTACTGACGACATCTCCGAGAAAGGAAGACTGGGAGATTTCAAAGCTTCTAAATATTGAACTGAGAACGTAAGCGGCTTTACATTTCCCGATACGACATTAATATCGGACGACGATTTTTTTCGACAGTTACAGCGTCGAAAAAATATATTAAAAGATGAAGACAGTTAAAAGAATAACTTAAACGTAATTTTAAAATTATTGATTTCGTTTTTTAAATTAACAATATCTGAAAAATGTTGTCAGCATTGAAAAAAGTTAAGTTTTTTCAAAGCTTGATTTTTATATGTCATATAACTATTTTGATAGAATCCCAAAAATGCTTGATCTTAACATTTGTTTAAGGAAATGAAAATAAAATTTTAAATTTTGATATTGCAGTTTCTGTCGCGGTGGTATGCCATTAGATATGTTTAATTCAACGGAGATCACGAAAATGTTAACTTATTAACAATTGTATCATATTCAACAAAACTCAAAAATTATCTAAGTCGTAAAAAAAATAGAAATCATGACCATTCAAATTCTCCCTGCTATAAAATTTAAAAGGCGATGTATCAAATAGCTTAATTAAAAGTTTATAGAATAACAAAACAGGCTAATTAAAGGTAGCCGAAAAACGTGTCCAGACAACCAAGCAGCATTGTTTAAAGTTTCTGAAATAAAATATTTTATGGAGCAGGTACTGTATTTCTCACTGGAATTAAAAATAGCGATTAAACGACCACTTAAACAACAACTTTAGCAACAAAAACTAGCTATTGCATAGTCTTTATAAAATAATACACAAATAGTCTCAAACCTATAAAATTAGTTTTAAATTGGAAGTTGATTTTAATTAACAGCACATAAATATATTTCTTAATTAGCATAATGATAAGAATCATCTTCGCTGCGAATTGCAAAACTTATTTATGATATTTTCACAGATCATGAAGTCGATTGTAAGGAGCAAATTTAATAGTACTTTAAAGTCTATATATCCACTGGACTAGCTCGGTTTGGTGTTGTTTAGTTTTTTATTACTTGATATTGCCAATGCACCCAAATCTTGGGAACTAAAATACTATGCCCATTGTACGTGTAGTTACACTGGCTTAATCACTCTTCAAACCGGAACACAACAATCCCCGGATGAACTTGCACAAAGCCCTACCAACAAGTCAAGTACTAATCCGATTGGTATAGATTTTTTATATAATATTAATATATTGTTTTTGATGGGGTCTAGGCTCTATAGTAATGTTAATCCATGCATGTTTTTTTTTAAGATAAGGCTTAATATGTTGACATAGTCGAAAAGAAATTTGTCGGCTTACATACTTTCAAAGTAAATGCTGTGAAAACTACAGCGAAGCAACACGAAAAAAAAAACATACTGCGGCTCGTTGCTGGTAGAAAAAGCATAAAGATAAGATCGCTTCAGGAAAGGGGCGTGTGAGGGACACGCGGGTGAAATCGGTAATTTTGCACTCAAAAGTAAACTCAAAAGTACGGGGCTATTGTACGACGCAAAGTACGGGCCACTAGATCAATTGGCGAATGTTTATAATATTTCAATAGTTAAGAAATACCTCGGGATAAAATACTTATTTTACCCGTACAAAGTCGGGACAGGCTATTTTATTAAAACATGACTTCTATTTTCTTCGTATTTCTAAATAAAGTATGAATTAGTAACTATCACAAAGAGATTCGTTCTGAGGTGAGAGGTTTGCCGACACCACAATAATGGTGTCGATTGTCAAGCATAAGATGTCTGCAAGTGAAATAGCTAAGCTCCTTAGATATACGAGATCTAAAGCCAAACATGCGCCTTACAAACGTCCAGATTACTGTGAAAAATATATTGTGAAATACAAACATATTAGTAATCAAATTTAAATCAACTGTTTCTAATCTGGAAAAATACCTATGTATATATAATATAAATGAAAGGCTATTTTAAAATAAGAATTTTACATGCCTTTTATTTTACATGACAATTGATTAACTTTATTTTACATTAAATTAATATAAAACAAAGTTTATCAATTATGAAAGCTGTTTGGATTGTTGAATAACCGAGTTAGGTAAATGCTTAATTATTGAACACTTAGATGGACTTTATAAACTCTGAGAAAACTGTTAATTGATACTCAAACAAGTCCAAAGTAAAAAGTTTGTAGACTAGAGAAATAATTTAGTATAAAAAAATTGTAACCATTTTAAGGATGAAATTTAATACATACTAGACACATAATAATTTAATAAACCGATACAAATATTTTGTGTATGATCTTTCATGTCATATTATTCAATTCATTTACAATACATACTAACAATATAGATGGTAAGACGTACAATTTAAATAACACTTACTACAATTTTTAGTGAAAATTCAAATTAATATTCATTCATCAAATTAATCTTAAAGAAAAATTATTTCAAATTATAACTACATTTGAATATTTTCTCTGCGGGAATTATGTGATATTTACATTTGTTAATGCCGAGTTTAAACTACGACACGTAATGTACCATATTTATGTACAAAAGCTTTAAACTAAATTCGTGCTATTGACACGTATAACAGTTTTTGTATCATTACAATTTGTAAAGTACACATACAAATACAAATGATCCAAGTCGTTCAGACTTAAATTCGGTCAATTGGTAATATTTATTTGAAAATAAAAAAGGAATTTATTATTATAAGACAGACTATTTTAATATTGTATGAAGGCAAAGGGATCCCATAGACATTAGCACTGCAAGAAATATAAATTGCTCCTTTCACAATAAAAAAAAAATATGTTTTTTTTCTTCAAATAGTCGTATTACAACATACCTTATCTTCTCTAGAATTTGTATTTACTTTTGTTTTAATTTGCCTGCATATTTAGATCTTAAATAATATATTCCCTGTGCCTGTAATTATTCTGGCTAGCTCACAATTTAAATTGAAACAACATTACAGAGTATTAATGCTAGGTAGAATAATTGGTGAATGACGTGCCTGCACAAAGCTCTACCAACGGGCAGCCAATAGTGAAAACGAACACAACAAAAACAAAATTAAAAGCTTCGAACACTGCCTGGTTTTATACATAATAATTGAAAAAGGAATAATAATTTTATTTCATTGTGTCTTTCAAACAAACCAATTATTGATAATCACATCAAATCAAAGTATGTATTATTAGAGTGGACTTAAATCACTTATTATTTATCAACTAAATTTGAAGCTGCCGCTGATTTGGATTATTGATTCTGCCGAGACGAACCGGCAAGTACTTCGGCAGTTACCCTTTTACGAAACTCGTTTATATCCTATCCTCTCGCATAATTATTACAGTAAACGCATACTAATAATAACGTTTTTCTATGAATCTTTTTTTTAAATTTAAATTTTATCCCGCGCATTTTTTAAATAATTTTCATAAATAAAATAAATCGCATTTCATAATTAAGGTAATAATAAAAACATTCATCTATTCGCATGTCTATACACATACAGTAAAGTGCTAAGAGCAGGTCGTTTTGTGGGTAATAATAGGTAAGTATTATAAACATGCCACTGTTAGACATTATACATTACATACATTATTGTAGACATCATCAATGGTTTTTTCAGCGCGCGTCAAATATTGACTAAATATTTACTATATATTTTAAAGGAAAAAAATGATAGCTTAGCCTAATAAAATATAACCTACTTTTGTTATTGATAACTAATTAAAAAAAAAAAAAAGTGATTTGTATTTAAATTGTAAATAATTTTTTGTATTTGTCTATTACAAACAAGCAGACACAACATCAAATTTTACCTCTTTATAAAATAAGCATACATTAATATTTATAGCAAAAGCAACCTAGTAATAGAGTCACCGTGTTCTTATTTGTAATTTCTGTTTAAATTTGTGTGTCAAACTTTTCTATTCCTTGTATTCGATTCTATGGCTACATTTTTTTCGAATTAAGCTTTCGATTTGTATGAGATTAGTTGTAATCGGTTGAGATCGGTTGAGACAAATCTTCATAATATAAACAGCACCATCTATGAGTTTTGTTTTGAGTAACAACTATACATAACGGCTAACTTATCTGTTCATGTAAGTGACGTTAATTAGTTGAAAATCTGTTAATTTAGTATTAAGTTCATTAAATCACGTGAACTCCGGGTAAATTAAAAACAATCGGATAAACATATTTTCCTGCGATAAAATGGAGCCTATATTTTAAGTAAGACCTCTAGCAAAACATCGCAAGCGTATTTAATTCCATGCAGTAGAGTTTTTGCGTGATGCGCGTATAAAACATACAGACAGACAGGCAAAAATTTTAAAAACTGTGGTTTTGGCTTCTGTTACTTTAATAAAGTCCACCCATATTCGTTTTTTGTTTTATATATATATATATATATATATATATATATATATATATATATATATATATATATATATGGTAAAGACCTGTTACAATTTTATTATATGTATGAACAGATACTGTGCAATATATATCAATATTTATTACAACCTACGCCCAACCTTTCATTATTAAAGATAGGTATTTTGTTTTGTAAAATAATCTACATGATATTTTATAAATAGATGTTACAGGAACATTTTCCAATGATTTTATTCATTAAAACGGACTGAAAATCTTTTTTCATACACGAGTAATTTTTTTAAGGGTGAAATAATACTATCACATAAAAACCCGAGTTGGGCTGGTAAAAATTCATTGAGTTTTTGTCAAGAATTATCAATTAAATATGGGAAAAAAATATTTTAAATGTCCATAATGACATATATATGATACGGTGATATTTAACTTATAAAAAGATTAGCGTTTTCTATTTCACTGCCTTAAGCCTTAACTTATTTTAAACACAGTGAATCCTTAAAAAATAACTGAATAATTAATTAATGTGAAATAACTTACCTGTTTGAAATTTTGAGAAAATAATTATAAAATTTAGGTGTACTTTTTTTATTACAATTACTGAAAATAAATTTTTAAAATATAATTTTTAACAGTTTTTTTAATTTCTATAACATTTTTTTGGATTTTAAAAAATTCACCTGTGTCTATGATGTTGGCGATATGGTTACTTGATTCGGTTTGATTAATAGTCGGAATCGTATATAAAACTATAAATAATACAACGTATAAGCTCGCCAAAATGGATTATTTATCAAACGTTACATCAATGCGTGTTCTCTTTGTTATAACTACTTTGGCCATTATATATGTTAAAAGGTAACATTAGACTAATGTGTCATTAAAATAATAACCAAGGTCTATATAAAACCAATTGACGAGACGAACGCCACTCTTATTCTTACTTTGAAACGCTACGGATCAAAAATGAAATCTATACAAGCGAAGTTCAATTTAATTTATCCGCGTTTTAAATATACATGTCGAAGTCTATCAGTTCATGGACCCAGTTTCTTGGCTCGTAAAGACGTTCCTTTCGTTTATAGATTTATATATTTTATAGTTTATATCAATGTTTGGGTTTTTGCTGTTGCGTCTATATACAAATACATTACAACCTACCAAGAAGATACTATACGGTTTACAACACGAACGGATTACCTCGTCTGGAATACAACATTTCCATCAATCACCATTTGTGAAAATCCAAATATAGACAAACTATCAAGACAAATACAAAAATTACAATACGCAAACAGTGATAAAATGGTCATATTTGCAAAGGAAATTGCTTTCTTCACGGGCGAGTGTCAAAGCTGTAATTATAATTATGAAAATGATTTTTTAATTACAAAGGAATTTCTAAATTTTACGTCCACTTTCCGCTCCGATTGCAAAAATTTGTTTGTTCGTTGTACATGGGACGATAAACCTATGAACTGCTGTAAACATTTTAAGCCTATACAAACAGAATACGGGCTGTGTTACTCTATGAATAATAATCAGATAGGAGAAAAGCATACACCGTACTATGTTGCTACATCCGACAACCGCAGGCTCGGAACACTTGAATTAGTACTATCAGAAAATTACGAAGCATTTCTGCATTCACCGGAAGACGTTCCCTATTGGAATATGGAAAATGATCGTAGGGCTACAGTTCTATATGGTTCAAGAGGATCGATACTATTTTCGGTCGTTGATATTGTTAATGAACCAGAAGTTTCTTTGACCGCTCCAGACGTTCGACAGTGCAGATTTCCAAATGAATCGCCTGGAAACTTCAAGGGATACAAATATTACAGCTACTCGGTGTGCATCATTCAATGTCGTATCGAAGCTCAGTTGGAACTTTGCAACTGCACATCTCATCTGTCACCGGTCGAATACAATGACCGTTACTGTGACATAGAAGGATTAAAGTGCTTAACAAAACACTACAGTAAGTTGAAGAAACTCCAAGTGCCCGGAATTAATGAAACTAGTCTAAATTGCAAATGTCTGTCATCTTGTGTTGAGCCAGACTTCAATATAATAGCTAAGAAAATTTCAAAACCAGAAAGGAAGCTGACGTCTGCGATTTTAAAATTCGTACTAAGTAACAGACCTTACGAAAGAGTGACTCGGCAAGTAGCTCGTACAACTTTGGACTTGGTAGTAGCAATGGGAAATTGTTTTGGACTTTGCTTCGGCGGCTCTTTGCTTTCTATCGTTGAAGTTTTATACTATGTTTGTTTTAAGCAGTGGAAATACACTAATGTGAATGTTGTGCAGTAAGTAATATTATAAAAATAATCAAAACTAAAATGATGATGGTTACAATGTATATCAATTGATTATGCATACATAGATAGTGTATAAAAATAGAATCAAATTTATAAGATATTTTATAATTTACCTCGCATTAAAATAAATAATAAATTCCAATCAAGAAATTTAATCCGTCGTATTAAGATAATCTATTGTAAGTATTGATAGTATTGGAATTCGTAGATAAAATAATATGTCTTTATGAGTCAGTCATTTATAACACCTTTTTAAAGTAACCTCATGTGAGCAACGTAACAGACTTGTCAAATAATCTCATTATTTAACCACAGTCTAACTGAGGCTATAGCTGTTGATTCAGGCAGTGGATACTATAAAACAGATAAACTCAAACCGGACCTTCAATAATGTGATTTACAGTGATTTTACAGGGAGGAAACTGTAATGTAAATGATGACAAAGACGTAAAGAGGATCCGTGAACCATGTCAGATGGACACTGAGATAACCTTATTTTATATCGAGAAAAATAATCACTTAATATTTTTGACCGATGATCATACCTTTTAATTATAATGTAATTATACATACAATTTACATTTTCTTTTTCGAAATTTATCTTTTATTATCTTTTATTAATTTTCTTTTTCGAAATTTATCTTTGCAAAATCAAGTCAAAGGTTAGTGTCTCTGCTATTAATTAAGATAATTTATCATAGGTTTGAAGATAATTTTTGATATATAAGATCTTTTTTCTTTATGTCATTAACCCTAATCGTAGAATCTAGATTGACTATTTACGATATTTTAATTTTGTGTTATTTAAATATTAATAAATATTAAAACAATAAAACTTTTATTCCACAAATAAAGAATACTTAAAAAAATGAATGAGGTAGTAATAAAAAAGAGTGTACAAAGACTCAATAATATTATCAAAATAAAGTTTAGATGTCTGGCTATACCAAATCATAGCGTACGCTTTTTTTTTCTTTCGATTTCACCCGATAAATCGGTGGCAGATATAGCATTTCTCATGGTGTATGATGTTGAATACGAAAGGTTTATCATAATATCAGACCATCGCCTACACCTGAAAATAAAAGTCCTACGCGTTGTATTTTCTTTTATAAGCTGTAAGAGCAGGTGTACTTATTGATTAACTACCCACTACTCAAGAAATATCTCATAGAAAAAAACGTCGAATAAAGTTATTTTAAAAATGTATTAGTGATCGAAAGTCTGAAATAACTTTATAAAATTAAATACTTGTCACTCTTGGTTATTTCACTAATAAAGACTTCAAAAGGCTACCTTACACTACCACGCACTGTGCTAACTACTCTTTGCTGCGATTTTAGGAGCATAGTTCTACAGTGGCGTACACCCGACGGCCAACCCCTGAGGCCGTTATCGATCGGATAATATCGGTATAAAAGAAACGTGAAGTACGTTTCTTTTATACCGATATCAGTCTCCCGAGATAATGCAGCAGTCAGTGCATGGTATGATGATAATTAGCCACTAGACCAACGAGGTTGCAATATTTTATAAAAGTAAAACAATAAAGAGATTGCGTTTGTTTTTGTAATCACGCAAAACCGTTAATCTAATTGATATGTTACTTACATATGATCATGGTCATAGAATCAGGAGGGTCATTGGCTATGTAGTATATTTATATGTCTATGTGAGATAGCTTACTACGCTGACATAGTCGGTTGAAAAATAATGGTCCGACTGCTTTCCAAAAGAGAGCTGCCAAAACTATAACAAAAGAAGAAGATTTGAAAGAAAATTTAGAGGTCTTCAAAATATTAACAGAAAAGTTCGTGAATTTTTTTTAATCTTTAATAGACTGGATGAATTCGCGAGGTTGGCGCAACAGAGTAAACAAGTTACAGTAACATTTTTTTAAAATGGAATATAAATATTAATTTAATCGCTGACATTACTTGTCACAAAAAACATCTTTAAAAAAATATAACATAATGCGTTTTCTGTAAATAAATATGATTTGGGTAAATTACTTTATATAGACATAACAATATTTATGTATTAACGTATGAAAAACCGTGGGACCTGAAACTTAATACAAGTAGTACGAATGAATGAAACGCTTGGTTCAGAACTGATTTTATAATATTTGTTTATATCTCGTTAAAAAATATATTACGAAGTAATTTTTATTCCCTTATTTTACTCTTGCGACGGACAGCTAGTGTAATTAATTAACTTAAACATGATACCTCTGCAACTCGATTAGGTACAGAATATAAAAAAGGAAGTATTTGCTATAGAAGTATATTATAAAGCGGTTACAACTTTATGGGCTGGAAAGAAAATTAAACGATATTCTTCAGGTAAGCAAATATTTTAGGTAAAACAAAAATAATTTCGAAAGAATCACTTCTTAGTTTTTAGATATTTTTTGTTAAGCGTTGGTTGATTTCTGGCAGTCCACGAGTAAATTTATTTACTCGATTTTCTCCAAATAATAGAAGTCTGCCAGTATTTGTTTAATAATAAAATGTGACAATTTCCATAGAATAGGTCATCCTTATTAAGTAAATCGGTAATAGCTTGTAAAACGTTGGTACAGCTGGGCAAATATCTCCTATTAAGTAAAATTTATGGGAGCTTAAGGTGCCACGCTGCGGGTTGGCGCTTATATCTTTAAATTTCTTCCAAGCTATTCAAGATTCCGAAAGGCATTTTAAAAATAAACATTTTAAAAACAAAGTCGTTTTCAGATTTGATCCTATGGTTTTTGTTTTATTTGTCATGATCAATGTATTATTTTCACTGGGTTTCTTCGTCAGAACTAAAATGTCTGAGAGGATGTCGTATCTCACGGCTGAGTCGTGACCTCTGACCAATCACCTCCTTTTATTCTAAATTTATTCCACCACGCTGCTACGCTCTAGGTTGCAACATATACATGTATCAGAATTTCATCCCTTCGGATGAATATGTCTGCATATTTAGGCAGTATTTTTCAAGCTATGTTGCTTTTTGAATTATCAAAATAAATTAGGCACCTCAAAACTTAATAGTGCTTGCCCAAATTTTACATTAAGAACTTGTGATCTTCGATTGAGATCCACGTGTTCTATTAACTGGGCTATCTTGGACTTCGATTATAATCATTTTTACAATTCTAAAACATATCCGAAAAACCACCTATCACTGCCTAAGTCTGAAGTTACTCACTTATGTTATAAATTGCATATAAAGTTGCGTCCTTGCGTACCATGTGTGAACTTTCAATATGAACACGTTTCAAATTCAACCTGACCAAAGCAAATACTCATCCCTTTAGTAAACACGAGCCGTTATTATTTCTAACGAACTGTCTCACCCGTGAATTCATTTCATCGAACTACGAGTGATTCTTAGATATGACATTTTCAATTTTATTATTATATATTTTATGATATTCTAAAAAAATGATGTTAAATAATAAAATTAATATTGCGATTTATATTGATATTCTTCTACTTGGTATATAGAATTGTTTTTTTTGCTTTTTAAGCTTTTTCTCGTTGTCACAACGAATATTTTCATTATATTCATGAACGATAGCGCATGTTGGTAAGTGTCCATCTATCGGAGAGATATTTGCATTTTGCTAGAAAAATAATTTCACCAACCATGAGATATTATGTTCCTCGTGTATTTAGGCTCATCGTTCATACTGGAGCACGATAATACAAAGAATTGGTAGTTGAAGGTAGAATAACTTATTAATTTAATTTAAGTTAAACCTACCCACGGGTTTGTATACAGCACTACCACCCGTTAATCGTAATAAGCTTAATTCACTATTAATTTCCAAAGCTTATTTCATATACATAAGGGTATACCTGTTTCATTATACAAGTACACATTCTCCCGTATTAAGTAGAGCGGTTAAACTGATTAACATAGCCGTCACTACGTCTTACAACCTCTAAATTATTAACACTGCGAATCCTTGTTCTGTTGTTTTACACCGCACATAACGCTGTGTAAAGTGTAATTTAGATTTCGAATTTGTTCTTAAGCCAATCTAACCGCTTAGTTACAATATAGTTGCTCTTTGTTTCATAGAAATCTGTCTGTAAGTTTGTATTATAAAAAATGTAAAGTAACAGTCAATTAATATCATACTGCTTGGCTATGACCTCATATAGTTTCGTGGTGAGGGTCATCTTGCACAGCATGTTCTAATACGCCGCTCCGATGCGGATCGGTAGATAAGTGTATATTATTATAAAAATATAATAAATCTTTATTAAAAAACGAAAATTACCAATTTCTCAGGTCACCAGATTATGTTTCTGCATTTTTTTTAATTAATGTATCTGGTTTGACTTTATGTACGTATATATGTACGTATATGTTCATGAACGTTACTATCGTCTGGCATACCTTGATGGAAAATTATTAAATAGCCTCCAAGCTAATTTCAATCGACGAATGACGACTTACTATCATAGTCCCTGATTAAGTTTTTATTAAATTCTATGCAGTATTTTTATTATAGAATCGGTAGGCCTTACCATCAAATAAAGTATGTATAAATAATTAGTGATATGTCACTTTTTCTAGTTTTTTAATTAGATAAACTGATCTCGAAAATTAAATCCCCATTTATTATTCATTATTATTCAAAGACAAAGCAAATATGCCATCTTATTGTTAGTGGATACCACCTCCCTCATATAGGTACTATTAAAATAATATCTAACTAGCGTATATTTATCGCCAATTATGGGAACTAAGGTGCTATGTTCCTTGTGCTTACAGACTGGCTATTTCACTGGTTATCATAGTCATTATTTCAGTTATTGTAAAGTAATTGATACTGATGACTCATAAGTGGATGGTACATACACGAGTTCGCATAAATCCCTACTGCCATTAATTATATAATGGTAGACATTATGAAAATTTTATACATAATATGAAAATTTTATTCCAATCACGATTTGGTCATTAAACGTACTTATTTATTTATTTAGAACTTTTTGACCACCACAAAATGTAGTTGGAACAAAACGCGCACTTAATGCTTGAAGGTATTCTCTGCCAGTCAAGTAAGCAGAAATCAAGGTAGTAATATCAACAAAATAAATACAGAGCTAATATACATAGTATAAACATATGTATATATATAGTGTATTATAGATGACAAAAGATGACAAGATTGACTAGGAACTTTCAGACTAAATAGGCTCACGTAGACGAGCCTTGAAAGTAAATTTAGAGGTGGATTTTCTAATATGTTCAGGTACTTTGTTCCATAATAGGACATTGAACGGAGTAAGAATTAAAAACGAAACCAGAAGTATGAATAGGAACAGAAAGATGATAAGAATCGTTAGAACACCAAGCAGCTGGGTGTAAAACAAAAAAATAAACTTACTACAGTAATTGCCTCCGAGGTCAAGTTTTCAAGGAGAAAGATCTGAAGATTTATTCCATCCTGCGCCTCAATTTTGTGGTTGTGTCGGATAAGACGGTGCAGCTGTGTTTGCACACACACTTGTTCTCTATTAAATTTTTTTGCAGTTGACTAATCTCCCTTGAAAATGGCCACCTTGACTTAAATCTTTCTGGTTGATATTTCCACGTGATTTTCATATTTTGTTTATAACCGCGTGGAATAGATACTTTCACAGAATAAAGTTAAATAATTAATTTATTACTAAATATATGTATACCTTTTTTACATCTTTAGAAACGTTTCAGAAATAATATCATGTTAAAATATGTCGTAAGGTGATTAATTAAGGCGGTATAAAGTTTTACGTTGCCTAAGCTGTGGTATAAAACTGGTAATGAGGCTTTCAGACGCCGCGGCGCGAATCTTTAATGAACTGCTTATTCTTTGTAAGAAATGTTATAAAAAATTTGGCACGTTTATGGCTTTATTTATTGGCCACCATCATTAAGTTCACAACGATATATTTTTTTAAATAAAAGAGTAAGATGTTAATTATATTGAAATATTGTAGTAATTAGACGAATTTTAGCTTTACAAAGAAAATGTTTGGTTAATTCTTGTTCAAATATATACGTTTTTAGAATAACAATTTATTACTTTCTAGTATTTCAAGTCATATAAATTAAATACATTAAAATATTAAATATCACTGTCGTACTATCATACTGGTACTTTTATCAAAAAAAAAAGTGTAATTCGGGATAACGTACGAATTCTAACGATACCCCATACATTTAAATATGTTCAGGCATTTGAAAGTTATGGTGGAATAAAGAAACTCAGATTCATAAAAACATTACAATCCTCCTTTGGGCAATTGTAATTAGCAAATTTCAGTATCCTTAATGTTATTGAAATACTATAATGCTATTGAAATACCTACAAATTTATACATGACGTGTAGTAGTAGATTGTTAATTTTTTGCCATATTACAAAAATGACTGCAAAAATCCACAGCGGAGATTTTTTTCTTTACCGTTCTCTTTTAGTCCGTTGACGTAAAAAAATGGGTGATATAAGTCCCCAAGCAAATGGATTGGTTTGATGCGGTTTTTTTTTGTTTGAAACCTTATTTGATTGAGATGGTCGTTAGCTATAAATTATAAAGATCAGACCAAAGGGTCATACCAGCGTACACTGGTCCGATTAATTTGAAATTGCGGTCGCGACGCGACGACGCTTTTATTAAAATATTACTAGGTACTTGATAATAAAGTTGAAAGACCAACTAACACATTGTTTTTTTTTGACATGGGTATTTAAAATTTTTAATTTAATGTAAAATACAAAAGATTTATATTTCGTATACCTTACGGTTACGTTAGTTATAAAGCTATCTCTTTTTCATTTTCCCGGACTTATCCGTTATCCCGTTCGGTATCCAGTATTTGTATTGTATTGTTTTATTCAATAACATCTAACGGTATCCTACCTTGTAGTAGGAGATCAAATGTAATCCAAATTAAAGCGCTTATAAATCACAGTCATACTTATTCTAGGTTGAAAACTGTGTTATTTGAAACAAATAACACAGTTTGAAATCTAGAAAAAGTACCAAGACCAAACTTTTGTATCGCACTTCTCTTTCAACTTATTTATTTATTTTCATGTATTTACAGAATCCATACATAACTTGTATTGAGCGAAGTTTTAAATGATATTAAAGAAGTTTAGAAGTCATTACGATGAATTCACTGGCAATAACATATTGATAGGAAAAGTTTGTTTCAGTTACCGACTTCACGACGCAGCTGTCACAGCTTTACGAACGTCAATCATCAGAACTACAACTGCTCGTCTCGACTTTTCGGAAGCGGAATAGCGATTTGAGAAAAGAGAGGTAAGGTTTTACTATTACATATTATATATTCAGCGAATATAATTTCAATTTCATTAATTCAAATTTTTAAGTCAAGTGGCTAGCTTGTACAGCCGCAGATTCTGTAGTTCTGCGTTCAAG
Source organism: Nymphalis urticae (assembly GCA_905147175.2). Taxonomy (NCBI): domain Eukaryota; kingdom Metazoa; phylum Arthropoda; class Insecta; order Lepidoptera; family Nymphalidae; genus Nymphalis; species Nymphalis urticae. The sequence goes on along the minus strand of LR989987.1, from coordinate 5,979,903 downwards.
CTAGCGTCGAGCCAGTAAAGTAATTATTGGGTTTATCTGTCGAGTGTATTATTATCAATACACCTACCCTACTCATACATGGATTTGTATCAAAGACATTGGGATGGAACCAAAGACAATTTATTACTTTTTACTGGTTTGACAGATTCCTAACATCGATTAATTCTTAGTAGCGGTCCGATTTCGGAAGGTAGCAGTGTTTATACACCCTGAACTCTTTACAGACCTTTCGGATTGACCGCTTATCGAATCATGAAAGTCAGGCAATAGAGAATGGAATACAGCTCGTGACAGTATTCATGTTTGGTTGTAGAATTAATGTTGAATGGGTAGTACACTGAAACATATAGAAAGCCAGACTTAGTATCGAGCAGACTATATGATATTTATAGTATACTAGTTTATAACCGCGGCTTTGCCTGCGTGTTTGGAAGGGCAAGTGTTCGATATAAAAATTAGCCTATATCCTTTCTTAGGGTCCTAGCTTGCTTCATACCAAAATTTAACATTTAATTTTACTACCATCGACATAAGATCAAAAATGTTATTTAAAAAAAATATGATCTAATTTTATTTATTATATGTTTAATTTAAAAAAAGTGTTTTATTGCCATACCGTAATATTAATATCAAGGTATTATTTGCCCAAGGGCAGACTCAACTGAAGAAAATTACAAAAAGAGATGAAAATAAAAAGACATTCTTTAACCAATCCTATTATAAAATATATCGTACAAAGGAAAACGCATAAATACATATACAAAGGTTGTTTTTCAGAAAATACTCTTTTTTTTTACTTTTAGAACATCATTTTGTAAGGTATAATTAATATAATAAGATCGTACACTCATTCGCCTTGTCGGTAATTCTTTGATTTAATTTAATTAACTTCTATTTCTTACTAATATTAATAAAGTTGAATAGGGAACGAAACAATTTTTAACCTTATTTTATCAGGATAAATCAAAATTATAAGTAAAGTCAAGTAACAGCCTGTGAATCTCCTCTTCTTTTTTAAGGAGAAAATTTGGAGCGTATTTCGCCACGCTGCTACAAAGCGGGTTAGCGTAATTAATAAGAAGTTATTAAAAAAAAATTAAAGTCAAATACAGTCCGTATTTAAATAGCTTTTTTTATTTTAATTTAAATAGTTTATAGTATAATTGTCATAGCTAGAAAGCTATGACAATTTAAATACAAGTAGAAACTTATATAAGTAGAAACTTGTATTTAAATTAAAGGAATCAAACAGAATGTATTATAATTTTGTTTCAATGTAATTGCATAAAATAAAAAATAAAATTATTACACATGTACGAACGAGAGCACTTTCCATTATGTTTGATATAAAACAAAAGAGGAACCATCCCAAAACATCAGCTTAGCTGTCTTTTATGTGAAACAAGTATCTAATAAAAGTTGTTTAATTTAAAAGCAACATGGTAAAATTGAATGTAATTTTTGTCTTCAAAAGAAATTTGTTATGTAAATTCAATTTAATCAGTAAACGTACTTTGATTTCAAAAATGAAAATGTAAAAGTTATTTGTATGAAAATTTAGAAGATAACTAAGTTAATTTATTTGAATGTATTTCTTTGTCATAACGTTTTGTAGAAACTGTTAAAATTATTTGACGACAGTCAGGATTTATGTCGTCATGTTTTCTTAAATATTTATTTTTAAATAACTTTTTTATCAACTATCGAGAGTTTCCTACGTATATTTTTCACTTAGAAGCTAACTTAATTTTCAGTTTTAACTCAATTTATGTTTTAGTAGGGAACATAGACATGCTCGTTAGTATTTATGCAAAATATTTATTTCTAACGTCTAGTGTACATTATAAGTCGTAACAATAAGTTATACAAAGTAAATGCCGCTTATGTACAAGATTATTTATATATATAATAACATGAAAGTTCATATATTAGGTTATTAACTTCCACGAACGATAGACCATTTAACAAAAATAACTAAAAGATTTATTCATGTCTTGTAAGGTATTTTATAGGTGTCTATTTTAATAAAGTATACCTACTCTGTATAACTCCGGCCGTGCGTGAGTTGGTTGGAGGTGTATATAGGCCTTTTCTGTACCCGTGACAATGTGTACTGAAAATTTCATGATGATCTGTTAAGTAGATAAGACGTGCAAGCGTTAAAAACAAATAAATAAACAAAATAACTTTCAGAGTTATAATATTAATGAGGTTTTTCTTCATGTAAACACATACATTGACACAAAATAGTGTTCGCTTTCTATACTAAACAATTGAATACGTATTTACTTAATAGCCTTTTAACTTGCAATCTTCGTAGAATTAAGGGCAAAAAGTCTGCAAGCTCTAGGGAAGTGCAGTCCTAAGCGGTTAAGGCAATTACACTCGTCAGATACAGAGATAATCTCGAAGACTGGTAATTGCTTATAACGACGCGAAGTACATATAGCTAACTAAATAAATAATGACTGTGAATTGTGACTTAAAGCAACACTATGATATTATTATTATTATTATTTAGTATTTGGCTAATACAAAATTATATTGACGAAAAAATCTTAACAAATAAATATTAAGAAAAATTATGCTATATGGCAACATTTTATTTTAACACTTTTATGATTTTTTTATTCTCAGTTTGTTGTGAAGAACGTCAACGATAAGGTCGAATTTTGCGCTGCACATTTTTTTTTTTAAATTTACGTAATGTTATATATAATAACGAGTTAAAATAATTAAAATAATAAGTACATAGCCAAGTACATATCATTCCACAGTTTGCCAGATTGGTTGACATTTACGGTTATTGATCCGGCCCTTGGGTCGTACTTTGAAGTTGTGAAGTCTATATACCTTACTCAATAAACAGGTTATTAGTATAAACAAAATTGTCAAATCGGACTTGCAGTTCGACTGGCTGGCACGTTCAAATAAATAATGTATCCAACTTAATAACAATCGTACATTACTTTTTTTGAAAATTGTTTTTTTTTTGTCTGCCTCGTTTGTCTAATGGCTACATGTAAGGGCACAGACTCGGAGGTCCTGGGTTTAAATCCCAGGTCGGGCCAATGAAAAGTTATTGGGTTTATCTGTCAAAAATTCTCAGTAGCAGCCTTGAGTCTGGAAATTGGAGGTGTATAGACACTCCAGTGGCTCGGAAAGCACGTAAAGCTGTTTGTTGGTCCTGCGCCTGAACTCTTTCCGATCGTGTCGGATTGCCGTCCTATCGGAATAAGAGAGAAAAAGAGAGGGAATAGAGAGTGCCCCTCTGCTTGGCACACACTTGTGCACTATTATATGTCCTGCGCAATTGACTAATATCTCTTAAGATTGTCCGCCTTGGCCGAAATCGATCTGGAGGGCATTATTATTATTACTAATGCACAGATAAACGTCTTAATAAATGACAGAAGTAACGTTTAAACTACTATATTTCAGACTTTCTTTATCTAAGAAACCTTTGAACTAATCATAAATTAATATTAAAAATTTCAAGACGAGAGCTTTATAAATTGCATATAAGTTGCTATAGATCTCATTCATGATTATGAATCAAATTGGTTACACGTAATTAACTTTTATATATTGTTTATGTTTAAGAATATTTTTTTTAAAAAATGTATTAATTGTAACAAAGTACGGATACTTATCAAAATTAATAACTTATTAATTTTAAGCGCTTTATCAGAAATTTTAGGTATAGTACGAAATATTTTAAAAAACACGTAAAAACACAATTTGCGGGATGTGTTGTACTACATGTGAATGCTGTACGGGCGAATAGATCAGTCGATCGGTGTTTGTATATCTTATAGGTTAAAAAAAACACGGGATATTTTACTTTATTTTACCGGTATGAAAATGTAAAATGAAATAATTTATAACTTGGAAACTACTTGAGAAACTTCTTCCCATGCGAAATCCCTTTGGAGTTTTTATTATAAGCTATAACAGCTTACAATAAAAACAGTTGCCCAATAACTGCTGAACCCTACATACATGAGTAATTGTAATTAAAAGTTTAGCTCTTAGGAATGTGTATATATGTAGCAAATATTTTATTTGTAAAGGAATATATTTATTTGTATAGATAGAGTTAAAATACTTTACTTTAGGTAAATTATATTTATATTTTTTTCTAAAAAAATATATGTACTTAGAATTAATTCAAAAAAAATCTAGTTAAATATTCATCCTTCGTGAATAAGTCAAGGACCGCCTTGTTGTAAGAACCACATTATTTCGGAGTAGTAACTCTTTTGAATAAAAAATATTACGCTTTTACGAGTGCCACTAAACATGAAGTTTTATTCACATCCACATAAATTTATCGAGGAAACGAACCGAAAACTTGCAAGTAGTGAAACTGAATTTTCACAAATGAATTATTTTGTATTCGATGGATGACGGGACGTAACAGCTATTCGTAACAATGTGCCTGGACGGTTCTCCTTATTTTCACTGTATTTGTTTACAAATGCTCCTGCATTTTTAAATTTTAAATTCTTTTAGGTTTCGTGTGTCCTGAATACCTGAAATGTTTATGGCCGTCATGGTAGTGGGACTTGTAAGGTCCTGCATTATGTATGAGGTCAAGGCCTAAATTCGTAAACAGTCGCAATGCGGGACCAATTCGATCGCGATTACTTCTTCAAACATTAATATCTGATCTTCTTATTTGAAGCAACGACAAACTTTTTAACATAACAATATAAAAAAAATATTAAAATTCAAGTATACAAGATACTAAAACAATTTGTTAATGTCCCCCTTTTTTGCCTGGAACTCCTCTCCTTTTCAACCGACTTCAAATGATATTATTTTAGTATCATCTTATTCTCAAGATGGTCACGTTACAATTTAAGACATTTAAAAATATTGGATACTCTTAATATATAACACAATGAAAACTTTGTGGAAATAAAATTGTAGTTAATAGCGTTGGACACTGAGATTGTTTCAACCACATTTAATCTCTCAAGAGGACGCCGGCCGACGCCGAGCTCTTCGAAGTAGATCTTTGGAAAAACGGCAGAGCGAGAACTTTAAAAATCTTTCTCCATGTAAATGAATAACGCTACATTTTTTCTATTTCAACACCACTTTTCGTAATAAAAATATGTATTACACATTTAAAAATATATTATGACTAATTTATGATATGAATAGCTAATATTCGGTATTCGGCCGATTTTTCGTGGTGCGATATTTGACTGAATAATTCATTATTTATAAAACATAAATATAGATAATATCAAAAAGTGCCGAACGGATTTCCATATCAATTATTACACAGTTCATCATGCAAGCTCAGCTTCACGTTTAATGTGAATTGAAAATTCGGTGAAACACGTAAACACACACGCGTCAAACGTAAAATCACCTAATTGCGATGATGTTCAAAATTCCGTAAGGCCGTTTGTTTGTAGACAAATTGATACAGCCTTACTAAATTATTACAATAAAAAAATATTTCAGAAAAATCAAATACCGCCTAATGATCAATCGTTATTATATTAATTCATACTTTAATCTCGATTATCAAAACAAAATCCTTGAAACGCGTTGAGCTATTACATCTCATACTTACATTGCTTGAGACGAGATTTTATTAGGCATCTGAACAGCTGCCGCGTGAGTCGGTTATAACCTTGTCAATGCGTCCACTTGAACATGATCTTGAGAGTAAACCACATGCCATAAAAATAGAAATAATATTTTATGACGCCCTTACAAGTTCTTACTTTGTGCAAGATCATTTTTTATATTATATTATTAAATTTTACTTTTAATATAAAACATTGAATAACTTATACAACCTTCTATGAAAACTAATCTTATTGTCTCACCTTTGTCTAAAGGATAAAAGGTCAATGAACGAACATAAAAAAATCATTACTTTAATCGTCAGAATCTTTCTTTTATAAACATTAGTTGAGCAATTTACAGTCAATGAAATAATTAAAATAAAACAATTTAATATATCTACAAAGATGAATTTATAATCTAATATTAATTTTAATACTTGTCAGAAACATAATTGTAATTTATTAACAGCGATAGTAAAACTAAAATCTACGATCATTTAGTGATACGGAACTGTTTACGCTTACGTTCAAAACGCTGGCATATCGCCAGAACGAACCAAACCGTTCTCTATAATGTAGACTTAAATAGGCAGGTGACAAAGGACAAGTTTGTTGATATCATAGACCGGGCTGAGCGAGTGCCTGACAAAAGTTACTTATCTCTAGTAAGAGACAAAGCGTATGTATGGAAATACCTGTCCCCTTTTTAAAAGGATTACGTCAGTAACTTGCATCCATTCTACAATATACATTACTAATTTGTTGTAAATGTGAAATTAAGATTGATAATTATATAACATTTAATACAATAAAACTTATGAGAACTGAGTATTAGTGAAAGAATTTTTTTGATGATTTGTGTCAAAATTGCGGCTTTTGGACTACGGATGAGTGAGAAAGCTGAAATATTCAAACAAGACAAAATATGAGTCTTTGTCTCTGTCATATTTTACCTATATTTACTTAATATATTGTACATGTAACGCTCAGTATATACTCTATGAATGATATTGAAATCACATCGTTACCGACAAGAAACCAATACGTCATGACAGCCTAAATAACTCAATATTCGTTAACTTTGTCTATTGATCTAATATTTGATTGTTGATACGATCATAGTTAAAACTGAATCGACGGCTATTTTTATTTCATTACTAGCACTACCTATTGCGGTTTCGTCTGCAGAGAGTGAAAATATATTAGTTGGTTTTCAACACATTTATGATCAAGTTTATATTTTAAATTTATATTGGTTGGGAAAAATAAGCTTTGTCCAGGTTATGAGATGAAGTTAAAGTTCAGCTCTAAAGATTTTTTTTTATAGATTTTTTAGTCTCATGTCTTATAGTTTCAGCGGTGCTTGGATAATAATTTAATCAGTAAGGACATTGTTTTGTGTTATTTTTGGCAACAAGATTGTGTTAATTTTGATTCGATTTGTTAATAAGTCTACCATTTAACGTCTTTGAAAAAGGATTCAACAATTCAGCTTTTATGCAGTTTTTCAAAAATCTGTTAATTAAATTAAATGAATATTACAGTTATTCATTAATCAATTCTCATCGGATGTAATTAATTGAACAGTCAATATCATCGTTTATACTCAAAGTTTGCGTTATACGAGACGTAGGTAACGTTTACGTATGAATATATATATACAAGCATACGTTCTTCACTAACACAATTAATGTAATGTGTTTATAATGTCAACATTTTTGAACATATAATAATAAATTACAGATAAAAATAAATAATCAATGGCCAGTAGTATTTTTTTATTTAATTTTCTCGGAAACCTGAAATAGGATTCCACTGAAAGCAAAATAATGAAGAACATATTCATTTACCATTTCCCGACCGCATGCATCATATTCGCTTGTGCAAATGAATGATAAATGATATGTACGAAATCAGATTCGTACTACTTTTTCTTTTAATTTTAAATATGCACGCAATACTATCGCACGCAATAATCTAATAATACGCAATCTACTTGATACAAAACTTGTCATATTGTTATAGCTTATTAGTCTAAGATTGAGAATTACAAATATATACCCTGATCATATATGGCTTTAGAGCACACGTACACTATATATTCAACATATAGCTAACAACGAGTATATCGATACAGAATAAAACGAACATTCAAGATTAGAATTATAGATGTACCAATATATCATGTTTGAGATTTGTAGATTTCTTTTTTTCTTTCTTCAGAAAAATCTGTATCATCATTTATATATCTTTTATATATAAGTCACAACGTAGTTGGTGCAACTTAGCTAAGAAAATGGGAAACAAAAATAGTAAGCGCAACTCAAGTTATTTGTAAATCAATATTAATCCTAATAAAAATAAATGCCCTTTATATTTACAAGGGAGAAAGTATTTTAAGAAAGATTGGGTGAACGGTAAAACGTATTAATGAGACTGAGATCGTCCACATAAATCGCTCGGCTCGAAAGTTAATATTTGTGCGTACATGCATACGTCATAAAACATTTAATATGAGGTACAGTACTGATTGACAGAGCACTTGTAGCTTTATCCAGCTAAGGTATATAATATAGAACAATTCCGTCCTCAGTGTTCACGAATAAATTTAATTCTGATCAATACTAATAGTAAGCTAACTAAAATATTTGTAAATCTCCTTCAAATAAAAAAAAAATAAGGTGTATGTTTTATTTAATTTCATTTATTAGATCGACATTTGAACATTTGTAAGCCCATGAAATATTAATTTATTTTGGGAGTGTTTTTCTTACACTGGTAACTCGACGCACACAGACAACCTTATAAATGTGCCACACATACTAACACAAACTTACATATTAATCTGGCTTCATATATTTCTACCTTCTAGTTCTACCCGTGCAAAGTCAAAGAAGTAGCTTGTATATGAAATATACGTCTATATATATTATTTGCTTACCCCAGAGTACTTGAAAAGCTGTGTACTCGATGCAAATAACAATTATTTACAAATTATCTCGAGAAATAACTGTCCCCGACCCTGTATTTATTTTTCACATTAATGACAGCCGTTCGAAATTTCTTGTGTTCATAATTTTCGGATTCGCTGATTGGTCACATGACACCCTTAAATGGTAAATAGGAAAGAGACAGATACATACAAATTTTGATAGGTAGAAATGAATAGAAGCATGTAACAAATAGATTACAAGTAGAATAAATAAGAGAGCATTAATACAGTTAAGCCGTGTTTACAGAGATCTTATTCGTATAAATGCGTTTGCGTGGCATTTGGGTATGGAGATTTCGTTTTATAATTTCTACCTGAAATCTAATTAGTAATCTATTGTATAAGATAATAATTATAATTTAAATTCATCAAGAATAAAACTAAATTCAATAAAAATCTATCACTACGTTACCAAGTGATTGAACCACATTTAATCTCTCAAGAGGACGCCGGCCGACGCCGAGCTCTTCGAAGTAGATCTTTGGAAAAACGGCAGAGCGAGAACTTTAAAAATCTTTCTCCGTGTAAATGAATAACGCTACATTTTTCTATTTCAACACCAGTTTTCGTAATAAAAATATGTATTACACATTTAAAAATATATTATGACTAATTTATGATATGAATAGCTAATATTCGGTATTCGGCTGATTTTTCGTGGTGCGATATTTGACTGAATAATTCATTATTTATAAAACATAAATATAGATAATATCAAAAAGTGCTGAACGGATTTCCATATCAATTATTACACAGTTCATCATGCAAGCTCAGCTTCACGTTTAATGTGAATTGAAAATTCGGTGAAACACGTAAACACATACGCGTCAAACGTAAAGTCTCCTAATTGCGATGATGTTCAAAATTCCGTAAGGCCGTTTGTTTGTAGACAAATTGATACAGCCTTAGTAAATTATTACAATAAAAAATATTTCAGAAAAATCAAATACCGTCAAATGATCATCGTTATTTTATTAATTCATATTTCAATCTCGATTATCAAAACAAAATCCTTGAATCGCGTTGAGCTATTACATCTCATACTTACATTGCTTGAGACGAGATTTTATTAAACATCTGAACAGCTGCCGCGTGAGTCGGTTATAACCTTGTCAATGCGTCCACTTGAACATGATCTTGAGAGTAAACCACATGCACATAATAATTATAATTTAAATTCATCAAGAATAAAACTAAATTCAATAAAAATCTATCACTACGTTACCAAGTGATATCACATAATTCTCAAAACTAAAACGATTAATCAGATAATCTTTTCTTCAATAATTTTGTACTATAAAATTAAATAAGCCCTATTATTATATTACACAACTCAATTAGTTATTAAACGTAAATATTTGATTATTTTTAAATTAACTAAAATAAATACAAAGTATAACTTTGAATTTCGTTTATTTAATTGTAAATAGAATTACATACCATATAATAGCAGACATAATACTAATTCGCTGCTAATTTAAGTCAAAATAAACTTAAACTAATTGTGACTATCACGTTGTTTATATATAGGCGAGATTATTCGTTTTCGATATGAAGCAATTAAAATCGATCAAAGTTAATTTGGATCACTTTTCTATTCATTTCTTTGTCTCAAGTTTTTAAATACAGAAAATTTAATTCCAAAAGTTCAACTCAAATGACCTTCATATCTACAAAATTTCATAGTTTTAATCCATATAAAAATATTTCATTTACATTTTCATTGAAATTAAATAGAAAAAATAGAATTTATGAATTAGCTAGCTACCCGACCTGGCTTCGCCGTCGATAAGATGTCGACATGAAACCTTTATATCGTAACTTTTTAATGACTCGAGCTATGGTTTAAACCCAGAGCCTTGGGATCTCTGGCCAGTCAAAAACAAGCACATGTTATATTTCTCACACAGATATTGCTTTAAACTAAGCAAAATCAACTTCCTTGCTTGCTATACTGAATAAACTTTAAAGCTCTTATTCCCTGAGGTAATTTCAAAGGGATTAATTCTGTTGTGGCTTTTGTTTGAAAAGGTGTCTCAGATAATCTCTTTTGTTAATATGTCTGCGGTTACAGTATTTAAATAAATCAAAGAGAACCTTCGTAAATATAATAATTAAATAAAACCTTCTCTTTATTACGACATTTCTATTAATGTACTTCATTTTCTATTTAAATCCAATAACTTTTATAGTTTTATTAAAACCTTGAATCGGAGCATCAAAAGTTAATTATTTTAATTCCGTTAAGAATATAAATCTTGAATGGCTGCAAAGGTACTAAGGTTAAACTGTGGAACGTACTATACGTAAGGGATTAGAAAGTGAGCCTGCGTTTGGGTACAATCTTATGCGTTATTAATATTCGAATAGACAATTTTGTATGAATTCATTACATATAGAAATATGATATTTTAAAGTAATCACTAATTTTAAATTCGATAATGTAAATAATGAATCATTTCAAATTCAAGTACCTTTTCATAGTAATATATTCAAAACAAGGAGTGAACAATCTCAGTGAAACAGTAACACTCGACAGCTGACGACTCTTTAATCATTATACTGGAGCGAGTCATAATTAATAAAATCCAACAGCTTTTATAAAACCCTCACCCAGACGAAAATGCGTACCGTATTTTTAATAGTTCTCAAATTATTTAATTATACGAAGTAAAATGAACCAACAAAATTATACTGATTCATAGCACTTTAATTAAGTTGTTTAGCTTAGGTAAAGACATAAGTATATGGAGAAATATATAATTTGGATATTGGATGTAAGTATAAAACAACTATCATTACAATAAATGATTTACATTAAGTAATTAATAAACTGAAATTTCTTTTAAAAAATATGAATAAAAAAACATATAATTACTGAAACAGTCTATAAAACAGTTTAGTAATTTTACAGTATTCATCGATTTTCAGACATCAGGAAAATTATAAATAAGTTTATAAAGCGACTTCATCTGAGACGTTGAAAGTAATTATGAAACATAACAACTGAGATATTTATAATCTTATATCAAATAACAGAAATGATTCACATTATAAATTAAAATCAAAAGTCAAAGTCAAAACGAAATAAGGCACTTTTCTGTCATTTTAGAGTTAAATATGAATCTCCTTGTCATGACCATTCAGATCATATCCGTATAACTCTCAATAATACTTTAATTAATTATTTGAAAAACATTTAAAAAAATATCCTTTAATATTGTTTAATTTTTTGCGAATAAATAATGTGCACGAGACTTAGATATTTTTTTTAATTTTTAAAGCTCTACAAATTTAAAATTTAAAAGTCACAGCAACAAGATATTATTTTAACCTCAATTAAAGCTTACAGTTTATTCGTTACAAACTTCTTACACGCAGCCTTTGGTGCGCTATTTTTAATTAACTTCGCGATATTTTGTCGGATTAACGCTCGCTAAGCTAAGAAAAGTATAAATTCATATAAACTTTTGCGAAATTCATGAAGTCTAGGTAAAATAAAACTTCCATAATTTGTATGTTACTATTGAAACGTTTCGTTTGAAAAACTCAATATTAAGCTTTTATCATTTATGCTTTCTATGTAATTGGCATTGTTATATTTATAACGACTGTTTGCGTTCACAATTCATACCTTAAAATCGAATTCAATAGAGTTTAAATAACTCTTTCGATTTCGATATTTTCAATTGATCGATTTATTCGATCAGAGCTAAACTAATTGCATGCAAACGAAGCCACGTATCTATTATAGATATATTATTTTTAAATATCCTGGAAAAAATCATATCTACGAGAAAACAAAACGACTAAGTTTTTAAAAGAATTTAAAACAATCAATATTTATAAAAGAAATGTTAAAACTTTAAGATATTAGCAATAAATAAGGTAAGAATTAAATATATTTGCGTGCTAACTATAAATCAAGTAGACTGCAATATTTCGTATTAAACAGAAATTTAATAATGTGGATAAAAGCCAGCCGGAAGTAATTATAAAATGTTACTATAGAACATTAAAGTGGTTGCAAGCTGGCAAGTTACAAATTACCAACCTTACACCTGCCCACCCTAATTACAGAATAAATCATTTTATATCCCGTTAAGTGATCTAATATTTTATACACGAGCTTAAGTAGTAAGCAAAATATGGACACATACGTAAAGAATATTTAAATATTTGATTTCAAGCTTTAGGATTCCTTAGATATAGTGAAAATACGAAGATACCCTCTTAGAGACACTGGTCCCTGACAGTCCGTCGCGTGGTGTGGTATGTCACAGCCTATTTTCTCCATGCTTCGTCATTTGAATATTTACAGCGTAAAAAACCATTTCTGAAGGTTGCTCTTGAAAAATTAAAAAAGTAATTTTATTTAATTTTGTGTTATTTTTTTTAGAAACTTAAACGATAAATGTATTCGACAAGTCATTTTTTCTGTTTTGTAACTTTTTGACAATTTTAAATTGACAAATTTATTAATATTATTAAATTCCCCATTATTTTATTAACTTTACATGACAGTATTAAAAACCTGTTGCAATATTTAAAATTCAATCTAAGCGCTTTTCATACTATTGACAATGTAATCTAGTAAAATTTTTAGTAGATAAAATGAAATTAAGTTAATTTAAAAAAAAGGAATGCCTTATATTTGTACATAAAATCAAGACTGAGATTGCGCTTTTTAATTTTCTTATTTTAGTATCTATTATAAAGTTGTTAATTTATTATTTACATATTTGATTAATCGGAAAAGTACAAAACCCTCTCCATGCGAGATCTACTCACACTTAGTGGGTTCAAGAAACTTGACAGCGTAAAATCTTTTTAATATTTTTTATTGCAAATATTAAAACTTGTATTATTTTAAGAGTTATGAGTTAAGTTATAAAGCTATTTAGATACAGTAATGATGTATTTATCTGTTTTTCAGACAGACGGTTTCTGATAACGATCACTGAAAGCTACATTACTACCACTAGTACCTAAAAACAAATGATTCAGAAAAAAAATATTTTTTTTAAAATTCTATTAAAAAGTGTCATTGTAATAATCCCAGAAGATACAACGATAGAATGTATTTCAATTCAATAAATAGGGAGACCTAGATATTAACCGTTAAAGATGAGATAGGTCAAGTCCTCTCTAACTTGTACGAGAATAGCTCTCGTGAATAAGATATACACGAAGCGAATGGATATAGAGACATCTACACAAATATCTAATAGACATTTGCAGTGTGTAGCTTGGAAGTCCAAGTGCATCATGATTCAATATTCTTCTTGAACACATATATTAAAATAATACAATAACTCTTCGTTGTATCACGAGCGTAAATATGCCAATAGAGTTTGATAAAGTGTTAGAAATATTAACAATATTTCTTGTTGCTCTCTGCGGAATTACTTATATTATAAATTTGAAAGTAAGTTTGTTTATGTTTTACGGTTTTAAGTATAACTTCTCAATCGATCATCATGATTTAAACCCCCCCCCCCTCCAACAAGTGGGCGAAACTAGGCGGAAAAGAAGTAAACAAGTAGGCGGAAACTAATAATCTATATGTATATGGCACGTAAAAACGATTGCTTGTATCGAGTTTGAAAAAATATTTATTGAAAAAAATAGTATTGCTTTCAGACAATTCATCGATTTTGCTATTAAGCGTTGTAAAGCGGGTGAAAAGTCAAACACAGTTCTCTCTTTCTGTCATCGGTAATTTGTCAATCGCTGGAAGATAATATATCGTCTAACTACGATACTGCGATATAATATTAATTAATATAAGGGACTACAGGTTACATAACACATACATTTAAATAGTAACATTATAAAACTTATTTATTTATCATTAAAATCACACCAATAAAGGCATCACTGTTTTTAATGTAAATTAAATGAAAATTATATATATTGTAGACCAACTAAATTCAATTGGAAAATTAAATCATCGATACAAGTTTTAAGATCCCTATTCATGTTGATGAAATAATACTTTTAATTTCATAGATTATACTATATCCTATATGATTCTAAAATATTCTTTGCAAGAAAATTTTAAAAATAAATGAACATAAACATATCTATTTATATCATATATACGCCATAACAAAAGCCATTTTTCATTTGCACGTAAATCCTTCAATAAATAATTAATGACAGTAATTTAAAATGATTTGTTTTGAATGATTCAATTCCGGTTATAATATTTCAACATTTTTGGTGTAAACTTTCAATTATGATCTATAATTACAAATGCTTCGTAATGAGATAATGTGAAGTAACGAAGCATATTACATTCGCAACGATTATTGGATAAAGCGTGCAACTAACCGCTATTTAATGAACCTGCCAATAATGTATATTTCATTCCATTACAGCTTGTATTACGGGTAAATAAAACAAACGCACGAAAATTAAATAACACATGGCACTTAAATGAAGTTATAAATATTTAAAAAAAAAATACGTATAAATAACTGAGTAAAGTATTGCAAGCCTTAGCTTTTTAAATTATATTTCCTGTGCACATGAAAATGTGAGTACTGAATGGTTTCGGTGATGTTTCACTCAGCCGTTTCCGTTTACATAAAAAATAATCCTATTCACTTTATTTACTTTGTTTCTATAAGTTTGATTTGATATGAATCCAAAGTTTTTTTTTTTAAATAATATAAGCGAATCGGATTACTTTTCTTAAACAAATAACGGATATACTTTTTCTTTTTATACACGGCTTAAAACAATAGCCAGTGAAAAGTTTAACATTAACAAACGTTCTAAAAACTTGAAAAATGTACACTTAATAAATAGAAAATCAAGATTATATTAAAATAAGAGTATTTGAACAATACACAAGTCATCATCATACATTTTTCAAATTATATTTTTGACGTTCGAATCTAGAACTTCTATTAGGAACAAAAAATGAAAATAAGCCACTCAATAACTTAAGTAAATTACTAGTTGCTAAAATAACTGATAGTAAAAATAAATAATTAATCATCCTATCGCTTACTCCTCATTATTACTATCTTAGTATCTTGCCTCGTTGGTGTAGTGGCAAAGGCCGCAGGCCTCGAGGTCCTGGGTTCAAATGCCAGATCGGGCCAATAAAAAGATTCTATTTTTCTGTAGAAAATTCTCAGTAGCAGCCTGGAGTCTGAAAGTTGGAAGTATGTATACTCCCGTGCCTCGGAAAGCACGTAAAGCCGTTAATCCTGCGCCTGAACTCTTTCCGGTCGTGTCGGATTACCGTCCCATCGGATTATGAGAGTTTGAGTTTTATAATATGTCCTACGCAGTTGGCTAATCTCTCTTAAGATTGGCTGCCGTGACCAAAATCGGTCTGGGCAACATTATTATTATCTTATATAAATAAAATATAAAGATTAACGAAGTAATTTAAAAAGATATACACTTCAAAAACTGCGTAATAAAAATATACAATAGACAAAAACAAATTATTTACATATTTTTTTAATCGTGTAAAAAGAAAACTACTATTCACAGCTTAAATTGCTTTAATTACTTTAATATTTTTTTAGTTACGCTAAGTAATATCCATCCATCCATCAATCACCAATGCATCAGTTTGTGAATTATATTTATTGTTGTGAAACATTTGATTATTATGATTTGCTTACATTCGTAAGAAACAGCTCATTATATACAATATAACTAATTAAAAATATAAAGGGCGAGATGGTTGAGATCTCATGTTCTCTTAGATTTATGCTGCGGATTGCTTTAAGACTGAGCCACATCTATAAAATATGCTTCGGTAGTTTATTTTCCATACATTATTCATTATAATTTATTGGAAGAATTAGCAGCTGAAAAGACAGTAATACATTTTAGACATATTAGAATTTATCCAGGTAATAATTCTACCAAAATTTCTAAGAACTATTCGTATTGCTAGTACAACAAGGATAAAAATAAATCAAGAATATGTTTCTAAGGCTTCCAAGATATAATATAATGTAAAGGACAATGGATAACTTTTCCCAACTCATGTGTACATGTACCAATATATTTATCTTAGGTATTAATCTTTTTTAATTTAATTTAAATATATACAATGATAATGTATTATTTTTACGAGTTTACATATACATATGTGTATATATAGTAGATATTTAGTATGTCTTTTTAATTTTTTTATTTTTTCCTATATTTATATTGATTAATAGTAAAAAATTACAAGTAGTAATTTTACAAAGTGACTTATAATATTTACACAAATTGTGTAAAATGAATATTTCTATATCCAAACTAAGTTACGATTAGGATTAATGAGGTTTGTATCATAATTAATGACGCTTAGCTTTAAAAGTAAAGTCTACCTTTATAAACACAGGAAGCATAATAATCAATACGAATAAACTAAATATTCTATCGGTCGTTGAACTTACTTTGTCGCTGTTACAAATGGCGCCATACACGTAAATTATTTATTCGTATAGATACGAAGCAGCCCCTTTTATTGATTTGCCATTTTTACTGCCATATGCGAAGTAAGTATCAACAAACAAAAAATATTACACTTTATGAGAATTTTATCTTAAAAAGATTAGTTTCATTGCGTTAATCGCTTTTGTAAAATTGACTTTTATAATACGTCTTTGTCAAATGTTTTATGGACTATACAAAATATGATTCCATTAAAATGATTCGAGTATAAATCTTTCCAATAAAACATTTCACTTTCTCTAATAATACCTTATTTAAAAGTAAAATATTATAAGCTTTATTACTAAGTAGTAGCTACTAATTAAAAGATTCATATTCTCTTTTTCTTTGTTCGAGTGTTAATGGGCTTAGTGAAAACATTCTTAGTAATCTATTTTGACTTTCATTTTATTAGATATATTTTACAACAAAGACTTAAAAATGTGCGTTAAAGATTTTATTAACAATATGCTTATGACAGATAAAGCCACGTTATTTTTTTGCTTTAAAAGTAATGGTATTCATATTATAAGCAAAGTTTTATTTTAGTTATAATAAAGGAGCGTTATGAGCGAGAATCGTAATACGTAATATTTTTATACGTATTTTTTTTTCTATCATAGACGCTTGCACCCTTATTTTTTAGAGTTTTTTTTTTAAATATTTATATCTCTTTAGTTACACTTTCTTACCATTTCTTATAACATATTTATCATACAGCCGTCGATTCTGCAACGACGATTCTTACGCTAAGAAGGATGGAATTAAAAGTCGCAAACTTCGTTTTTATTCAGCTTCAGCACCACAGTGTCTCCGTGTTTTATAGCCATTTTCAAGCTGCGTTGTTTGAAACAGACAATCTTCGGAACATTCAGGTTTTTCAGAAGTGTTGACTTACAACACTTCTGGAAGTCCCTCAAATCCTGAGGCATTGTTTTACAACGAGCAATTGACTTCGTATATATTATTATTCGTATTATTATTGAATCGTAATAAAGACACAGTTATTTTCACATTTATAATAATGGTATAGAACAAACACAAATTGGTCCTATTTCACATTTAATATCCATTGAGCAAATATTTGTTAACCACGTTTATTATCGAGTATGACCCTCCTCGATACAGTTTTTTACTTAGATAATCCAGAGATTAGATTCCAGAATAATCTAAAAAAATAACTTTAATCAAGTGAAGAAATTTTAATAAAAATCTTCACGAATAATGGTATCTTTGACAGACGGCAGTTACTTCTTCTTTTGGATTTATTTAAGCTTTGATAGAAAATCTTTTATATAAAAATATAATAATGTACTCCAGACCGATTTCGGCCACGACGGGCAATCTCAAGAGAGATTAGCCAACTGCGCAGGAGATATGCATAAGTGTGTGCGCAAACACAGGTGCACTCTCTCTTCCCTCACTCTCATAATCCGATGGGACGGCAATCCGACACGACAGAGTTCAGGCGCAGGACCAATGGCTTTACGTGCATTTCGAGGTATGGGAGTGGACACACTTCCAACTTCAAATTGAACTTGAATTAAACCCAACACCTCCAGGTCTACGGCCTTACATCAAGCCAACTAAACCAACGAGGCAGTCAAGTAAATATATAATATACTTAGTTATTTTCTTAAATATATATGTGAAGGAGGAAACCCCATGATCTTATATATATTATATTTATGAATAAAAGATGATTTCATATATTTATTATGACAAAATTAGATTGCCAGTTTTTAATGGAAAAATCTTAAGGGATTTGAAATAGACACCCTAATGGCACACTTAACGAAAACCCCTTGGAGTTTCGAGAGCTGTTACTCAAAGATGATTTTACACATCAAAGAAAATTAAAATTGTTGTATCTTTAGTAAGCAGTTTCTTTAATACGGACGTATATCATCGTTATTTTATACAAAAGAAACTTTGAAAAAATCTTTTTACTGAAGAAGGTTAAATGCTTGTCAATGATACAATAATTTTAAATTAATATTGTTATTTTGACATACAGTAAAAGCCTTAACTTAAAACTTGCAAATCATAATTTATATATAATTACTGAACTGTATAAATGCTAGAAGTACGACGATTCACAAAAACGAAAATGAAACGAATTTACAAAAATTTAATTTTTTTTTTTGTACTAGAAAGCCATTTTCATTTGTGATTTCGTGGCTTTGTATTATTTTTCTTAAGGATTACATTATTCGTCTACAAACGACACAAAGATATATTTTAGAGTATGGAATGAATTTTTGCGTCGTTTAGCCACTTCAATTTGCAAATCACTTTTTATATCGAGGCTTTCGTTCTAACGCGACTTTTCCTTTACATAAAACACGGACTAAGTATGTGATATCTTAAAAAAAAATCCAAATCCCAGTAAATTAAAGGCAATTTGAAAGATCGCCTGCTATCACAATAATTATATATTATTCTTTTATAACATAAGTAGGACGAGCAAATGGGCCATCTGATTATAAATGGTCACCACTGCTCATAAGCACTGGCTTTGACAGAAATATAAACTATTGCTTACATTACCTATCCACCACCAATGAAGAATATGCAAGGAACGGGTGGTAACCTGATGGACTTGCACAAATGCCAACCCACCAAGTAAAATATATACAACTGTATACAATATTTAATAAAACAGAGTATTTATTACATTTAATAACTAGTGAAAACTGATTATAAAAATCTTTAATTTCGGTTAATTCGAATGAAAATATCATTTAACTTTCCTCGAAGATTAATTACTGCTGTTGTTCTCCTGAAATTGAATTTCGTATTGAATAAAACATCTGTTTACTATGTTACTTCAGAATGGTTGACTGTTGTTAATTGTAGTCTGTTAATGAAGACAATATAATTACGTTTATGGCTTCGAATATCTTGTGTTTCATTGGTTGATAAAATGAAGATAACTGTTGCTTTATTAACGTTATATGAATAGCAGAAATAGATCGACTGCTACCACATCTGTAAAAAATTAAAACAGTTTTTGACTTGAATATTAAAATAAAATATTTAAGATTTTATAACGTGACAATTTTAAATAACTTACGATATTAACATATACGAGATTGTATTGACAACGAGTACAAAAAGAGGTGTGAAAATTTCAGCTTAATCGTTCAAGTGGAAATGACTTTAAATTCTGTTGCGAGAATTAATTCTATCTATGTGTGTGTAACTATGTGTTTTAACAATAGAACTTACATGAAAGCCTTTTAAAATTAATACAAGTAATCTTTTTTAAAATCTTACATGCAATTCTGTTACTTAATGGTATTATTATTTTATTCTATGCGTTTTCGTAATATCCTCTTGTCTAGTAGCTATTTACATAAGTATCCACCGGTCTACTAGGTTTTTATAACATAAAGTTTATAGCAGCGGCCTAAAGTTAGGTTGCGTTACACTACCATACCTTGGAAATTATATAAAGCCGTTAGTCTTATAATCGATCTCACCATTCGTATTGGATTGCCAACCCATCGAGTAATGCGAGAGCGGGATTAGAATGCACCGTATATATGCCCATAATAGATTACTTTCGAATTTTTTGTAAAGACATTTTTATATCTATATATTATTACGAGAAATTATTTTTGTGGTGAAAATATTTATCGAAGCCCGTATCCAAATATTGATTTAAAATGAATATTTCCAACATCGTCTACCGATTTTTCTGCTAAAAGCCCGACTACAAATACAAGTACCACTACGCAAATTAGTTTGCACGGATATGAGTAATGCTCGTGCGAATATAGTGTAAACAAAAGCGCAGCTTGCGATCATTGCATTGTCAAATGATAAATGAATTATTGATACTGTTTTCGGTACAGCTGTGATAAAATATTTTTTGTGTACTACCATAGATATTCGCGAACCATTGACAGTACCAACAAGAGTTAGTTATATGTTTTTAATTTTACGAAATTATGCATCCCTCAAACAACTTCAATCACGGCCGAATTATATATATATATATATATATATATATATATATATATATATATATAATATCTAATATATTTAATCTGACAGTTATATTAATCATAAATATTATGTAACATTTGCCTTTCTTCAACTTAAACTTTAATCTGCGTCTTAAGAACGAAATTGAACTGTCACATCATTACTACATTACATACATCTGTCAATCCTTTTTCACTTAAGCAGCTCTTTGATGTTATGTTATCCTAGTAAGAATAAAGGAAATACATTCGTTTTTTATTTATTTTTATCGATATATTAAATTAATATTTTATATAGTATACAAAAAAGTTTTAATACAATTAATAAAAAGATAATATTCATTTCAAAAGCAAAGATAATAATAGAATTTTTTATATAAAAATAATCTCTACGACGGAAGATATATTTTTTAAAAAGATTGTTTTGTCATTTCACGGTTGATTACTAAAACACACTTTTAAAAGATTTTTGTTTCGGTTCATTTTATTAATTGCGACTGTTTAAAAAAACAATTTCAATTTCAATTCGCTTCATCGAATAAGGTTTTTAGAATCGATAATAAAATACAGATGTAAGCATATTCTTGACTGTACATCCATTTTATCAACTTTGCATTCTTCGCTATTACTTCATAAAGAAAATTAATTCGAATTAAATTAATTACATTTTCTTAATGCAACATTAAAGCCCAACTATCAATAAAGAATTATAGATTATACTATCAACAAATCTTTAGTTTATGTATGAAATGTAATAAATATTCAAATACATTAAACTAGATGCTAAACCACTTCTATATGCATGCCACGAAAACTTCTCTGCAAGCACTTAAGGCGTCGAGCGAAATAAAATGCAATTTGAGTTGGATATGACCAAAGAAATATGACGTGTGCTTTACATAATGTGGATTATGGAAGTATATATGGGACATGTAGAGTGCTGACTGTGGTATTTATGCTTCAATGGGTCTTGTTTTCAACGTTGGAATTTTACGTTTATTCAACAAAGTTTGTGTGCGAAATAAGCTAACCCAATTTAAAAATTACATACTTTTTTAAAATACCTTAAATGCAGATGCGATCTGTTCATGTTTTAATAATCTATATAATAATCAGAATAAGATATAGAAAAATAATCTCTAATTGCTTTCTTCCGAATAAATTATTACATTTAATATTGAAAGGTATTGGCTCAGTTAAGTTCTTCCAAATTACCCCATATGAATATATAACTATTGTCATCATTGTAGACTGACTTTATCCTATTATACTGCTCACATGGATGGTTGTTTATCTAATAAAAAGTCCTTTTATGTCACATAGTTAAGTCTTATAAGAATATACGTATCCAACCTGTAGATATCGTTCTGTCATATTTTTATGCAATATTTTGCACGAAATCACTCTTAGACAAGACATTTTATATAAGAACGTTTTATTAACACAATTATTGCTAATGAATTGATTATTTATAATATTAGGTTCTAGTAACAAAGATAAGATATTATAGGATTCGTTTTTTAGAGTTTTCAATGTCTTTGGAATACTGAAAGTCGGTTTCAAAAAGTCGATAGAACTTACTAATTCTATATTTGAATATTCTTTAAGGCCAGTTTCCGAGTTGAATTTAAATTCTTCAAAATGTACTATTGATTCGTTTCAAAAGTTCGCTACAGTTCGTTGGGCAAACACTCCTTTTGAAAACAGGTTACCTCATGACCTAGGTTAAAATAACAAGAATATTTATTGAGAACTTTTGTACTGGTAGATGAATAAAAATAATTGTCAAATAATATGAATTTGTCTATATGTTAAATAGGTGCAATCGCTACTAAGGTAACATAAATAATATACTGGTTTTATTACAATGTACTGAAGTCATTAAGAAACTTATACTTAGAATATGTATGAAGCCAGCCAACACCTCAAGCGCTTTGCATTTTGACTGACTATGATTAAATAAATATTGATGACTGATGTTTCGTTATGTAAAACCATGCTTGGATGCCTATTCCCATGTGTTCCACTTTACTTCATCAAGTTTTATAAAAATGATAATAATAAAATATCTAAATATTTCCAT
Source organism: Nymphalis urticae (assembly GCA_905147175.2). Classification (NCBI taxonomy): domain Eukaryota; kingdom Metazoa; phylum Arthropoda; class Insecta; order Lepidoptera; family Nymphalidae; genus Nymphalis; species Nymphalis urticae. Next base: position 5,956,788 of record LR989987.1, on the reverse strand, counting down.
TAAAAAAGATCCATCAAATTTGGTTACAATTTTTGTTGCTCACTGTTATAGTAACTCAAACAAACACTTATTAATTTATTAACTTGCAGGTAATTTATTATATTCCAGGTACATTTAAACTTAAAGTAAAGCTATCTTTGTTAAGAATCCACCACGCTCCACAGCAAGTTATTGGATATTCATTCCTGAAACTTTTCTTTTATTCAAATTGTTATTCTTCTAGTATTTCTTATTTAGCCGAGTACGAGATGAGTTACACGAACAAATTTAACCATCCTATTATTAAATTTTTATAAGGTTGATCGCGTTTTTATTATTTTTATTATTATTACTCTACATTGCGAACTCGTGGGCTCAAGTTAAATACATGTGCTCTTTCTTTTCGATATATCAATGTATTTCACAATATTTTTACTGGATTATCCGTCGTGATAGAAAACGAGTCCCTTCTTATTAAATATAACTACATTTTAGTTTTATTCAATGAATAATCTCCTAATGCCATCGCTCAAATATTTTATAACGTCTCCTATGTAATGAAATATTTGCGCAATCCCATGAAACCCGTATGGCATGGCGTAACTTAAATATAATAAAATTATATAATATAATAAATATATAATAAAAGTATATTTAAGTTACGCCAGAATGAAAGGAATCTGTTTCCTATACAGTATTCTATAAAAGTTATTTTTTTACTTACTAAAGCAAACAAATGGGGAATTATATTTTCCATTAAACGATAAAACATATTAAATATTTAATATTTTATTTTCTTGTATTTATTTTTAATAATTATGTGTTTAAACTACAGTACTTTAAAATTATACTCATACTGTTATATTTAAGTTACAAATATTTTACTCCATATTATTTATTCTACGTTATTTTATGGCTTTTTTGTAAAATAAAATAAATCGAGGTATAAAATTCATGTAAATATTGCATGAATATTTTATATGAAACGCTCCACCAGACTAAAAAACTTTAGAATACGTAGATACAACATTTAATGGATATGTTTAATGCATCGGAAAATCGACTGAAAAATGTACATTTTGATTTCAGTACATTTTTGGTAAAATTTATTTCTTGTTAAATCTATAGGTTCAATATTTATTCAATATTTTGTTTGAAAAATATACAAAGAACACCATTAATGATCCCCCTGATCGATTTCAACCATGGCGGCTATCCCAAGATAGACTAACCAATTCACAGGACATTTATAGAACACAAGGACGTGTGCAAGCACCAGTATACTCTCTATTTCCTCATTGATAATCCGATAGAACAGTAAATCTGGCATGACCGAGTTCAGGTGCAGGTTCAAAGGCTTTACGTACTTTCCAAGACATGAAACACTGCTCCAAACTCTGGGCAGCTTCTAAGAATTTCTCAACAGGAAAACCCCAAAAATATTCTATTGGCCTAACTTGGGATTTAACATCTCCGGATCTAACGTCTTTTATGCTAGTCAAAAGGCATAACCGTTGATTTCATTGCAAAGTAATCATAATAAGAAATAACCATCATAAGAAATTATATAACTTTAAGAATCTTTTTCGCGCATCAGTTTTATAAAGATTTATTATATTTGTAGCAGTAATTAGTGTTCGCCTTTAAACTAGTAGTACTGTTGTACCTTAGGTTTCTGCTTGTACACAAAAAGTTCTATAAATAAAGCAGCCCCTACAAAGTACCAAGCTCAATCAAAAAGAAAAATACGCTAAAAGCGGACAAAAAGGTTAGACAGTATTTGTATTTAAATGAATTTCTAAAAATGTAATTTGTTATTGGTATTATAAATATCTGACGCTGAAATATTTTGTTATTAGTATTTTAAATACTTATACTTAATATACATTCTCACATTGATACATTTAGAAATATTAGTAATTATAAATAAAAATAAGCTTACTTGAATCACCACTTAACTCTACAAATCTACAATTATACATCATTGTACCATTTCCCATAGAAAGATTTGTTCATTTTATCAAATTGTATGATTCAAAGTTTTCTGATATAGGGCTATGTAAGTAAGTAGTACTCGTACTGCATTCCAAATTTACATAATCAAAATTATACTTTCAAGCGTGCAAGTTAAAGTCGTTGTTAAATTACGGCACTTAAGAAATTTTTTTACAATCAAAGGTTTTGAATGTACCAAATTTATATTTTGTATTTTAAATTAAAATATTTTTGAATAAAATTATTTAAAATACCTGCGTAAAAGAAGTCGTTTGTAATTTCTATTTTATTCACAGCAAACCATGTATTTTTTCCAGCTCCGGAAATGGGCGTCACGTCTGTAGAGATTTGAAAGTATAAATAAAATAAAAAAGTTAATTAAACCAAGTTGAACCATGAAAGATTATTATAAAAATTAAACAACTTTTAATCTAAAAAATAATAATATTGATATTTTACAAGGCTTATACAAATATAATGGTACAGTGGGTACAATGGTTGAATCCATTTCATTAGCTCCCGTTCCAACCTTCGATCCTTATCATTTGAGTAAATTCTCAAATATTTAATTATTCGTTCACTTAAATATCATGCCAATGTTACAAAGACCTAATTTTTGTTTGTTTTTATTCCAACGGGCATTTTTAGCAGTGCTAATTCAAGTTGGGCTAAACATCATCAATCAGTTGACAAATAATAGTAAGCAAACTTAGGTTAATGTGTATTAATATTTATAAGGCAACATATGGTACTATTTATGGAGATACCTATTATACCTATAATATAAAATGATCTCCATTGTTGACATAATGAATCGAATCTTATCATATACTTGAGTTATTTAAAAACTGGCCGACACAAAAGCATTACACATTATGAATTTCATACATTAGTAACGCGTCAAAAATATCATTAAAGGAAACATGAAAAGTCACTTTTTCACGAACGTCTAATATGTCCGTTGCCTATTACCCGAATAGGCAATTTAGTTTCATCAGTGGCATCCCGGACATTACCCTTCAGCGGTCAACGGTGATTAGACTCATCGCAACGTCGCCCCTACGACGGTAGGATTGCCTGTCAAACACGCATAGACGATGGCAGGCAAATAATATTTCACTTTTAATGTATCTGCGTAATGCGTTTATTATACAAGGAGGTTTTAATTTTTATAACGACACATTATATACATAAATAATATATTCTTATTAATGTTCAAAAATCCTAGATAATTTAACGAATATATTATATAAGTTTCTTATTAAACTTTAAAAATAATTAACTAAACCCTTGAAATCTAGATTTACGTTCATGACACATATTAGGCAATTTCTTTAAATATAAATAATATTCTATGTATCTACAATTCAGATTTGTAGATATATTACTACTGAATAACTTTAAAGAAATAACATTCTAAGGGGGTGATAGCTTTACACATAATTACATACAAATGTCAAATTGATTAAAGTTTATTTTTGTAATCGTAACTTTAATTAAATTTGTTTGTTTTAAGTAATTTCACTTGCGAAATTGTATAAACAACCCCTTTATTATCTGTTATCGTCTTTATAATCGATCCTGTCAAAGTTCCGTGACAGTTTCATAGAAGTCCATCGACGATAATGAATATAACTAGGTTAGGCTAATGGGCCGTCATATAACCACGTTACTTTGCGTGGTCAATTTTAAGTCTTATAATTTATTTACATATGAAATTCACAAAGGCCGTATTTATAGTAGCTAACTGAACCTGCGGCTTTGTTCTTTGTTGTTTAGTTGATATTGAGATTATAATTTTTTTTTAGATGGACATCTTCATTTTGTTTAGTACTGACCGTTTTTGTATTTGATCGAGATTTTTGTATTTGATCTTGTATTTGGTCATTGATTTTTTTAGAGAAAAAGGCTATATTTAATCGAATCGCACCAATGGTCAGATTAAATATTAAAATTAAATTATAAAAGTGCTTGTTTTAAAATATTATCTAAAGTGTGAAGTCATAATTGATTTTTGTCAAAGTAAAATCAGACTGAAAAGAAGCCATCTGTCCGAGAGATGGACAGAACTGAAGATAAATGGAGAGGCGGACGTTTGCAGCGATCTAAGCAAAAAGTTGGAGCGGGTAACTTTTAAGAGCTTCCTGATTTTATGTATTAAGTTTCGATGTAAAAAAAAAACATTTTTTATATCAGGGACGGGTAATACTGAGCAATAGTAATTATATTTTTTAGTTTTTTTGTTTATTTGTGTGTTACAAATCATAATTTAGAAATAAAAATGGATTCCATAAATTTGAATAATATACTTATAACAAAAAATATATATAAAAATAAATTATTCCGAAGGCCAGACCGAATCACATTAAATTATAAATGTTTATCTGTCTATGGTTATCTGTACATTACAATTACTAATTTAAGGTCTAAATGCATGAGAGGCCTATGTCCAGCCATGGATTGCGATTGGCTGATGATGCCCTAATAAAAGAAGTCTCGAGCATGCATAGATCGCATTGAGAATAAAAATATACTTTATTGAGATATCGTCATTAACAGTTATATCATTATTTTTCAAGATTACATTTTATGGAAAGATAACTAAATTCTGAATATAGTATCTACTGAGGAGCACCAGCAAGAGACAGGATTACTCTTATTGATCATACATTTCAATATAATATAATTCAATATTAAATACAATTTCGGTACGATTTGTTGTTAACGTTCCATCGGACAAACAGCAATGGTTCGGTACTTTAGCACGTCCGTCATGTAGAGAGCACTCTGGGTGAAAGGGATTTAGCCTTGATCGGTATAGTCCATTGTAAAATACTTCATTTGTATGTAAATTGAATTTTTCACATAATTCAATTTATTAAAAATATAATATTAGTATATCATATATACCATACATATCTATATACATATCTACCCATACAATATTATACACATAATAAAAAGGAGGATTTATTAGAATTGATTGTTTTGATTAATAGAAGTGATACCTTCGCTTACAGTTAAATGTACCGTAAAATTATAAACTACTGATATTATCCTTGTAAATTATACTATTTTATCAGGAAATCGAAAAGAGAATATCAAATGAATTTACAATAATTCTATATCATAAATATTTTGTGTATTATTTTTCAAATTAACAAACATTGAAAGACAATTCCAAAGTTATATTACGTATCAAACTAAAGCAGCTTTGGTGTTCAGCTATCTATCTAATTGTTTGCTGGCTTGAAACAAAACTATGCAATTTCGAAACTCGATGCTTATACCTCAATGTAGATTGCTCTTACCGACTCTATTGACGTCCTTAATAGAATTTCTAAGTAATTCGACTGTCAATAAATATAAATATACCTTAACTAGAATAACTTATTGTCATCGACGTCATCGTACCATTTATAATGTAAATTGTTATTGAAATATCATCAAGCTTAAAACGTTCTCATAACATACCAATTCGTAAAGATTAACTAAGTTTCTTGCTGATTCTACATTGTAGAATTTACATTCAGTAACGGTGCTAGTAATCTGTAATATGATGATTCAAACTTGAATACGCTAATTTGCTTACTTGATTTAAGAAAATAATTAAATTAAATACACGGGCTTAGTTTGCGGCAAATCATTAATACATAAATAAATATATATATATATTTATTTAATAGGTATAGAAAAATGAGGACATAACTTGATAGAGATGAATGAAAGAGGAAAACATACTGCGTACGGGCTAAAAGCAAGGGACGACAAAAATAAATTCCACTATATTTATTAAATCCCTTTTGTATGAGGATAAGTAATTACGAAGCAAATAGCAGTAAAAATCAACAACTATAATAATTATTGCGTCCAAAACTCGTGAACTAAGTTTATATCGCAATAATAGTAATTTAAACGGCGAGTTTATGTTTAGTTAGAACGATCGTCCGGTGAAATAGGTAAACTGAACTTTGATATTGCAATTCTCAGGATAACAAGGATTTACTGTATATAAAGTTATTATAAGGTTCTGGTATTGAATTTCATGATAAGTATATTATATAGAACCCAATATTGTTGGCTAAAAATGACTTCTTAGAATAGAAGTATTTGATATTTTTATATATTTTCCTTCTTTAATTAAAGACGTTAATTTCGAAATAACCGTTTGCCCTTAATTATGAGATCTTTATTCAGAATTTGCTGCTTAATTGATCGAAATACAATCACGCTAAATATTTCAGCTTAATTAATCATTTAAGATATATTTTTTTAATATACTGATTTTTATTAATAATTTTTGCGTTGTACTTTATATCTCTAGATTTAAGTAATGATACAAAATTATTATTAGATCTGACCATTTATTTCGACTACATTCAATGTTTGAAGTTTCATAATCATAAAAGAAACGATTTATTGAAATCATACATCAGGCAACTTTTTCAAATGTATATAAAATACTTGGACACAAAAAAGGAACTTGAACACCTATACGGCTCCATTAACTTGAAAGCTTTCTACTTTATTATCGATATTCCATTTTATAAATTGTACCGAATACAAGGATAACACGCGTAATTCATTTTCCCAATAAATTTACATTAACGATGAAAATTAATAGCGACTATAACAAAAGGTCATACTTTATTACTTTTTAATCAATCTGATCAAAATCGAAAATGAGCTGATCTAATCGGAGTGGACAAATATTGTACTGTATTATAAATGCTTTAGGATTACCCTTTTATAATTTGGAAACCCATTGATGACATGACTGTACTGGACGTTATTGGTATTATCTTAAGGGTTTTATTGAACTAATTATGACTTTTATTTATTATTCATGTTAGCGTTTTAACCTGGCTTGCTCAATCAACTTGGCCTTTTCCTTTTGAGGGTATGGGTTGGCACTTTTTTCACCACGTTGCTCCAATATGAGTTGATGGTTAAATGTTCTATCCAGTAGGTCAATTCGGCTCATATTCAATTTATATAATAATTACATTTTAGCAAATATCAATATTATCCAAACATAAGCGAATAAAACTATTCATCCGAATAATTCGCTTCGAGCAAATATATCTGTTCACCGTTTCTTTATACACTTATAATACAGTACTAAAAATGGATTACTGTCACACACAACAAACGTCACGTATTTGTTTCGGAAGCACTTACGAACTATGTAATAGCTTTTAAAATCTTAATTTCTAAGGGTAATCATTATTTATGTACATTGTGAACAAGCTTAAAATTAATATCGTAGTATTCAAAGTTTAATTAAATATTCAAAGTTTAATTTAAAGGATTCAAATATGTAAACTATTACTTAGAAATTAAATTAAAGTTTATCGAAAACAGTAAAAGTAAAAGTTTAAAATTTATACTCAATTTATCGTTTCCGTTTATCGTGCCCGACATTTCCTCCGGCTACGGTGACATAACAAATTTTACGTCAAAAAATTATAAAACATTACAACATACTATATAGTGTATGACCTTGAAACTAAACTCTTTTTGTAATTTTTTTTTTTTTTTTTTTATATTTGCCGGGAGGGCAAATGACTCTACTCCACCTGATGTTAAGTGGTAGTAGAGTCCAAACGCGAGGACGGCCTATACAGTCAGGAAGAACGTTCTGCACTAGCCGCCCTCGCCTTGCCGGCCCGCAAGATGCCTCTTCACGCCTCGTTTGAAGGAACCCGGGTCGTAAGAGGAGGGGAATACGTGAGCTGGTAAGGAATTCCATTTTTTTGAAGTGCGACAAAGAAAGGAGTTGCCAAATTTCTTTGTGCGCGATGGAATTGATGTCACTGTTAGTCGGTGACATCTAGAGCCAGCACGCGTAGACTTGTGAAGGAAGGGGGAAGTAGGAATAAGGAAGAATAATTCCTCGGAACACTCGCCGTGATACAGTCGATAGAAAGCGCTCAGCGCTGCTATCTCTCGACGCAATTGTAAAGGCTCGAGGGTGTTAGTGACCTTTACATCGCCAATAATGCGGACCGCACGTCGCTGCAGCCGATCCAAGGCCTCACTTAGCGGAGCCATCCCAAAGGTGCGAGCAATACTCAACGCAAGACCGTACCTGTGTTTTGTACAGCAGGCACAGTTGTTGTGGCGTGAAAAAACGCCGCACCTTGTTCAGAACTCCGAGTTTCCGTGAAGCTGTTTTTATCACAGCCTCGATGTAATCCCTTGGACTAAGGTCGCAGCGAACGTCCATCCCCAGCATGGCGATTTTGCTTTGTATCACCAGCGGAGTGCCACAGAGGGAGGGAAGAGGGGAAAATGGTGACTTTTTGCTGTGAGAGCGCATATCTGTGTTTTCTTGGCATTGAACTCAACAAGATTATCTGAGCCCCATTTGGCGATAAGCTCTAACGTCCTATTGAGTTCAATGACAAGATCCTCCCGCCTCTCCCTAATTTCCGCTCGCCCAGCCATTGCGCGTCCGTGGTATCCACCATGCACTGTACTATCGTCTGCATAGCAATGAATGTTCCCGAGAGAGAGCATATCATTGATATGCAAAAGAAACAGAGTGGGAGATAGCACAGATCCCTGGGGGACCCCAGCATTCACTACATAGAATTGTGAAGCGCAACCATCAACTAAAACACGAAGGCTGCGCTTGTGTAGGAAGCTGGCAATCCAGGTGCAAAGCTGAGCAGGCAGACCATATGCCGGCAGCTTGGAGAGAAGACTTCTGTGCCAGACCCTGTCGAAAGCCTTGGAGATATCGAGGCTGACAGCCAACGATTCCCCATGCTTGTCGATAGCTTCACCCCAGAGGTGTGTTACGTACGCTAGAAGATCACCTGTAGACCGTTTTGGTCGAAATCCGTACTGACGATCATTAATTAAACAGTGATCTTCTAGGTAATGGATCAGTTGGTTGTTAATAATCCGTTCCATCACCTTACAAAGTACTGAGGTGATAGCTAATGGCCGATAATTTGCCGGGTCAGACCGATCTCCTTTTTTGGGAACCGCTTGCACATTAGCTCTTCTCCAAGCCTCCGGCACACATCCCGAAGAAAGAGACAGTTGGAACAGGCGCGTTAACACGGGAGACAGCTCCGCCGCACACTTCTTCAGCACTATGGCTGGTATTCCATCGGGACCGCTAGCTTTCCGTACATCAAGTGATTGCAGCTCCGCACGCACATCACACTGCCTGATTTTGATGTCAGGCATCGTGTGGCCACAAGAAGGTATTATTGGTGGCAGAGCACTACAATCATCGATGACGGAGTTGTCGGCAAAGAGTTTAGCCAGTAAATCAGCTTTCTCTTGCGGACTGTGAGCTAGCGATCCGTCCGGACTTCTGAGCGGTGGCAGCGAAGGTTGGCAGAAATTGTTTTGCACAGACTTGGTCAGACGCCAGAAGCTACGGGAGCCCCTAGGATGTGAAATAAGGTCTTGACCAATCTGTACAATGCGCTGTGCATCTGCTCTCGTGTAAGCCTTCCTACAGGACTTGGAGTTTTTATTGTAAATTGCTTTCAGTGAGTCAATGTTAGATGCCCCGCTAATGCAGCCATTGATCCACTCGCGATATGCCGCCTGCTTAGATGATACAGCGTCGGCACATTCGCGAGTGAACCAACGGTTACGCGCACCCCTACTGTCGAGATCTGAGCTAGGAATGTAGTATTCCATTCCTAACATGATCTCGCCAGCAACAGCAGCGGCACTAGCTGTCGGGTCATTCCCACTGAAGCAACGTTCCTTCCAAGGGACTGACGCATAGTAATCGCGCATACCGTCCCAATCTGCTGACTTGTAGTGCCAAACGCGACGTTTGCAAACCGTTGGTGGCGGCAGCTTGGCCTGTGGCACTTTGGTAGATATGAGGCTGTGATCCGAAGAACCAAGTGGAGATTGAACCACAACCTGGTATTCTACCGGATGAGAAGTCAGCAGAAGGTCCAGTAGAGAAGGCGCTTGCCCATCAAAGTCTGGGATCCTGGTGGGCTGATCAACCAGTTGGGTCAAGTCATGTGTGAGAGCAAAAGCATGAGCAGTCCTTCCAGCATGGTCAGTTTTGAGGGATTTCAACCATGATTCATGGTGAGCATTAAAATCCCCCAAAAACACCAATTCCGCGTTAGGAAACTGCTCTTGCGCAGCATCTGCCACCCGACTAAGATGGTCAAATAGTCGGCTTGTCTCCAAGTCACCATTGTGGGATCTGTAGAGGCACACGTAGACCCGACTCTGACGAACCAGATCCACACGTACCACCAACATGGAGAAGGAGGGGTCCTCCAAGCAGCGCAATCGGTGACAGCAAACATCCGTCCTGACGAACAAGCATACTCCGGCTTTCGCTTTGAAGGATTCTTCAAGCATGTAGCCGGGATAATTAAGGTAGCTGGTATCGGCAGGACGGAGTATTTGTGTTTCCGTGAGAAACAACATTGCTGGCCGTGCTGTCTCGAGATGGTGGTGGACAGCGTTGAGGTTAGCGTGGAGTCCACGGATGTTAGTGAACTCGACCTCAAACAGCGTGGCTATGGTGGGGGTGTGCACCGCTGTACGACCGTTATTCCTGTTTTGATGCGCTACCATATGGGAAAAAGAATGGAAAAGAGACGTGAAGCGAGCGACGTATTGCCACGATAGGGGTGGGCAAAGTGTGGAGGCGTGCTTCCCCAAGTGTTTGCCAAAAGGGAAACTACACTGACCCGCCGGACGGAAGGGCCCCCGAACCCCCCCGGAAGTGGCCGCCGGGACCCCACCTTCCGGTCACCAACCGGCACGACGGTCCACCCCGAGATTATGCGTGGCCTGGTGGGGCAGCCTCGCGTGCTGGTTAGGCACGCTCGGGCCCCTGTACTATGCCACGGGCGGCCAGCGGAATAGCCGTTTCTTCGGGTCTCCCTGTCCGGCAGGGCAATACAGTTTCCCCCGGCATTGGTTCAGCAGCCGTCTCCACTGGACCAACACCCATCGCGGCAATACTCGCTCGGGCACTGGCTGTACGCTGGCTGACCTCGAAACGCGGCTGCAAGCCACTTCACGAGATTTTCACCATGCGTACGGTGGTAACAAGCCAGGCGGATGTTTATCATCCTACCACCAGATGATATCCCTTAGTCGCCTCTTACGACACCCATGGGAGAGGGGCAGTGAAATGTATTCTTTCTCCGTCACTGCACGGTAATGTGAAAATTGCGTGAATCAGAAAATACAAATAAAAAATCCTCTAACCTTTTAACTTTTAAAGAACAAATATGACATACATCATGTTCGTATACATCATATTGACAAAATAAACAAATAAAATAACACATCAACTGATATAAGTTAATACACCATTATAGCAATTTACAACGATCCTAATTACGACAAAAATATTTACAATCTCAAAAACGTTTAATTTACGTTTTTCCATACATGGAACAATTGTTCGCAAAGTAGCTTACCAATTTTATTTACTTTTCAGAGCCAGCTGTCCATCTTCTCTTTTCCATACATGGGAGACACTGCTCCAGGAAGTTGAAGCTGATGTCGCCTGTTACAGCAACGCCGCTTCATCGCTGGAGAGGGTGGTAGCCACCCCACTTATTGAGAAAACCTTTCACATGAAGGTGCAAGCGAGAAAGCTTTTCGCTCATCGAGAAGGCTGCGAAGTTATACTGGGAAAGGCTGATGATCAGCTTAACAAGGTATGGAGACACATATAAAGTTTTACATCATCCTTGTACTTTATAAGAAGCCAATAAAATCCATATTAATATTTAAAATTACTTAAAAAATAGCATTTTTCTTAACTTTTGGAATAGATGTTTATATGTTGACTGATTTTAATTCCCAAATAAAATATTGGTTAACAATAGGAAAAGATATCAATTAATCTACATAAGATACGTAACAAATATAATAGCTACACTGTACTACGCTAGCAACCTTATTCAACTTGTATGTGTGATTATTTTCCAAATTAAAATGGCTTTCAAGATTAGCGAACATCGAGGAACATACAAAAGCAAATTAACCTGAAACAACTCTATTTATTTTTATGCCATTTTATGCCTCATTTGCATGTGCTAACGCACATGCAAATGAGGTTGCGTTTATTAAAATTTGACATAACATTATATTTTTTACAACTTTTTTTTTATTTTAATTTAAAAAGGACCGAAAACACATCATAACTTTCACATAACCGCATATATATGAACATACGAACCAGATGTTATCTTAATCGAATATTCGTTTCAGTGAAGTACAATCCTCTTACAGTGAAGGTTGTTTTGTTTCATTTTATTTTTATTTAAAGCTTAAAAGAACAAAAGTGTGTTAAGTATTTTATTTATGTTGAGCTACAGTATTCACACTGTATTTTTTTATTATTATTTATTTATTGAAAAAAAAGTTACTGACGGTTTTGGTCATTTTATTGAGAATGTCACATTGTAACTACGAAATGTGAGAACTTGTTTTATTTATTTTATACATATTAATATTTTAGTTAAATTGTATTTTATGTGAAAGATTTATTCTCTACTCTCGTACTCGGACTCGTATACCGTGACGATTATCAGCATAATGCGCTCTTACATATGTCGTCAAGTCCTCTCTACGCCGTTCTTCACTCCCTTGTATGTGCGTGGCGCCTATACTATATAATTCGTTGCCTGCGTTATTTAATTATTAAAAAACACATTTATTTTTTAACGGAAGTCTATGCAACTTCTTTATTTATTCGTATTCGTTTTCTTTAAATATATATATTTTAACAATCATTAATTTTGAAAATCGAACATGGTTCGATCTTCTGGGAGGGTCATTTCTTTCATGAATTTATATGATCAAACACCACCACTAGCATGTCTTTTCAATCAATGTCGTTTATCTCAAGGCATAAAAACTATATGAAACGATCGTCACGAACTGTGACGACTACCATTATTCATTTGCGATATTTAAAGAAACGTTTCATGTCTCCTTTTGACAGCATTTCTTACATACTTGAGTATATATATTATATGTCACTTTGCAAAATTAAATTCCACAATGATGTCTTAAATTATTAAAGTTTATCATATGGATTAGACATATGCCGTTAATTCCTATTTATTTATTAGATACCTTATTCAGCACTCTTGGAAATATCATCACAGTTTTTTATCTTATATATTCATTAAATGTCCATTTGTCTTCGTATACTTAAATGTAAAAAAATCCTTTTTGGTAATAAGCTCAAGATAAATTGGTTCACTGATGATATTCCATTCGTTTAAAAAATAAAAAAGGACCAATTTATCTATGATGAATGAGAAATAGCAAATGGTTTTAGTATTAATAACTTACTATTCAATAGTAAAAAGATTACGTTACATATCATATTCACTTCTAATTAGAATGTTGTAAAATAAGTATACTTTTATTATTAAAATGCATTAGATACAAAGGAATGTCTTGGTATAATGATAACAAGGAAGACTTGGGTCCCATCCTTGCGTAGCATATATCTCTATAGATATACATGTGTATAAATTGTTTTGTTTCATATTTTGTTGCAATTTTTTTTAATAATCAAAATATATTTATTAAATTTCGTGTCTTTTTCATTAGATTGACAAATCATTGATCAAAATATACAAAATGTTTCTTCTAAACTTGTAATTACAAAATACCATACTATTCAAACAAACAAAATATTTATAAAATAATAAAAACAATATATACATACATACTTTTTATGATTTTGTAAATGGAAAACACGACAAAGGTATTATAGCTATATTTTTTTAACTGAAAACAAATAAAAACGTTAATAATGCAATTAAAAGCTCGTTACTACGTTTAGTTTCAGTGACTAGTAAGTATTCAACTCACCGAACGCCGTTTTTCTTACCGAGCGTGCTAAGAAAGCAAATACCAAGAGTAACCAGTGCACACTGACACGTTCCACTAATTACCCCCCAATCCTTTACAAGTAATCAAAACTTATTGTTGTTTCATGTTCGTATTTGAATCAAATAACTATATGATCACATTGTCATTACAATTGTACTTAATTTAATAATAAAATGAAATGTTGAAAAGTAAATATGATTATATCTTACACAATACAAGGTTAGGTATAATAATGTAAATACATATTTTATTTCATTATTTTAAGCTGCGTTCGATAAAATTTAATTTGGTTTTATTTAATGAGATATCTTTCTTCTAAGGCAGTCAATAAATATATAATATTACACTTCCGATTTGAATAACTTATTGTTTAGTCTGAGTCAACAAAGTCCACTAACATAAATAAAAAAAAAAGAAATAAATCGGAGTCAAAATCAAATCTATTACAAGGGTTCACTAACTCGTCTGCCATTTGTAACTCGATTTACCGTAAAGCAATCCAGGAATAAGGTAAATTGGATCCGGGAATATGTTCACCTTCTTAAATTAGGTAAAATTGTTACTGAAAATAGGTACGTAACAATTTACAAGAATGATCGCAGTCCTGTTATTAACATTATTATTTTTTTCTTATAGTTTCAAATATGTTGCTTCTTATTACTTATATTATCGATAACATTTTAAAATCGATTTACTCGGATATTAATTTTTTTATAGAAACAAAAAATGCATCAAAAAATATTTATGTCTGTGGTATTTATTTTGGCTGAACGTTTTCTTGCGCATGGTTTTTTTATGTATGTTTATTTATATTTACAAAACGTAGTATTTTGTTTATCAAACTTCCACCAAACGTCAATCATGCCTGCAACACTTGACTCGATACCCGTTCAACGTGTATTTGAATAACCAGCGATTGATTTAGATACATTCTCATGAATTGAACCTTTGTTCCCGGCTTGCAAATATCCGAACTATAACATAAATGATTTAAATTATTCAATGTGCTACGCTTTCATTCAAAATATCGAGTACATGTCAGGAGAAGTATGGATCAATTTGCATAAAAACTAATATTATTACTTATATAAGTAACAATAAAAAATAGATTTTTTTAATTGTTAAGAAAATGATACTGTATATTGTTAACTTAGACAATTTATAACAATTTGTTTTTAATGTTGGAATCATCTTGTTTTTTATATTTATCAAAAAGTCAATATTAAAGCGAGACTAAGCGGAAAATTGTGTAGCTAAAACAAATCGTTAAGTATGTAACACGAAGGACGTATAAAAATTAACACACACCGAAAGCATTAGTTACCTTAATTCTTACAATACATGCATACGACGCAACTATAGCATGCACCCAGTTAACTTCATCGCAAGGCAATAGCCCTTATTTACATTTACATAATAATCACAGCAAAGCTTACAGACAATAAGATCTGATTACACAAGTCGTTTAGAATATACGTCTTACTCTGTAACTTTACTTAATAGTTAAGTAGCTTTCTCAACAATATCGATGTAAATAAACGATTTCTAAAGGTAACATTAGTATAATAAAGCTGTGTGCAAAATATAGTTTACCAAAGTAGCGATATACATATATATATACTTAAATGATTTTCTGTTCTGTTTTATAACTTCTCGTGAAATACTTTGATCAAATAAATACAATTCAAAGATTTATAAAAGTCACCGTAATATCAAGCTGGATAATAGAAACGCGAAAGTATTTCTGTAATTTAGTTTAATAACATTTGTGGTCAATACAACATGAAATGCATGTAAACTATTTTGTGAGGCATGAAAACCATGCGCTCACTTCAGTAGAAGGCAATCAAGTTTGCGGTTACCATATATGGAATATTGTAACATCGTTTACACTTTAATTAACAGGTTCACAGCGTACTTTACGTTAAAGAACTATATAATTTATATATACTAGATATTATTACTAGATGTACATAGGTATGTATATATATTACTGATGGTAGGGCTTTGTGCAAGCCCGTCTGGGTAGGTTCCACCCACTCATCAGATATTCTACCGCAAAATAGCAATACTTTGTATTGTTGTGTTCCGGTTTGAAGGGTGAATGAGCCAGTGTAATTAGAGGCACAAGGGACATAAAATCTTAGTTCCCAAGTTTGGTGGTGCATTGGCGATGTAAGCGATGGTTAACATTTCTTACAATGCCAATGTCTAAGGGCGTTGGTACCTACGTACATCTAGTAATTCCAAAAAGCTAGCAATAATAATTAGATTGCATATCAATATTTTTTGTACAGTTAATAAAAACTATTTGCTACTGATATAACAAGAAGTAATTTTCTTAACTTAAAAAAAACTAAAGTACAAGATTACGTACTAAGTACGAAAGATTATGCAGTATAAATTATTTTTCGAATATGTTGAACAAATATCATTGATTGGATTTTATGTTGATTATCATTGGATTTAATATGACATCACATGTCACCTTTGAAACACAAGAGTTCATTATTCAAAATATGTAAAGATCTTAAGAGTTACAAGGGAAAATAGTAACATATATACATATAGCGCTAAAAATAATCATGAATAAATAATAAGAATATTACTGACATAATGATGAGTTATTGAACTAACATAATATGAAATAGTTAAGTATATATACTGAAAAAATAATAATATCGTATTTTAAATGTAGATCCTTATCCTTTTATTAATTTAAGCTGAATATATATTATCTATAATTCAATATTACTTTCACTTCATAGCATGATTACGTACGCGTCGATCAATCATTAATATAATATAAGCTTGGAAGTATATCGCATGTCAAATTTCACCAATATATCGTTTGTAGGAGCCCGAAAATTGAATCACGATTTTATGAAAGACTGCCTGGTGTTAGTATAAATTTTTGTGGCGCTTTTAGTAGTAGTATACATTGTATGGAATATAAGCACTAATAAGTCACACGTCATAGGAAGAGGATGATCTCTCATCAGTGAAAACTATACTAACATGTTCTTTATGGTATTTCAAGTGATTTGTCTGAACGAAACTTCATCATGAATCAAACTCAAATTTGCACGTTAGTAACAGTAACAGCCTGTGAATGTCCCACTGCCGGGCGAAGGCCTCTTCTCCTTTTTTTGTTGAGGAGAAGGCTTGGAGCTTATTCCACCACGCTGCTCCAATTGGGATTGGTGGAATACACATGTGGCAGAATTTCAGTGAAATTTGACACATGCAGATTTCCTCACGACGTTTTCCTTTGCCGTCAAGCACGAGATGAATTATAAAAACAAATTAAGCACAAGAAAATTCAGTGGTGTTTGCCCGGGTTTGAACCCACCATTGGGCCATCTCGACTTGCAACTTTTGATTATACTCGTATATAAATGTGACAATGATTCTTATATCAACACACTAATTTTATTTAAGAGAAATGACTTCTAGCTATTTACTCCAATATATCTTTTGGATACTTTTTTATATAAATAATAAAGACAATAATCGAAACTGTTTACGGTTTTATAAAAGCTCGTTTACGTAGGTTCCACCCTCTTATAATTATACCGCTAAATTTAACAGCAACGTTTTCAAAATATTCTGAACATCTACATATTTCTTTTACTAATTTACTATTAATTAATTATCTTTATTACTCTCTTTGTATCAGAGACGTGGAATTTTACCACAGATGGATACGACAATATTTTATATTCATGATTAGCACGTTTATTTATATCTTATTTAATTAAATTGGTTTCGCGGCTCTCTTAAGAACGTTGAAACCGATTTTCTAAAACATTTAAGTAAGTTTATTAGAATTATTGTTATTGGCAAAATAAGTTACCTCCTGGTGCTAGTGTTTTGTTCAAACCCAATCAAACCATATCATTAATTGTGTGCTGTAGAGTCCCGGTTCGTATGGTAAATTAAGTATTTAAATATTCAAAGAGTAACATCTTGGTTACGGCGACAATGTAGGGTTCAATAGTTCATATTTCTTACAATGCTATTATCTAGTGATGAACACTTGGCCATCAGTTGGAACCATCACTAATTCAATCACTCATTCCCTCTAGAAAAAAAAAAACAGAATTACCCACATAATAGAGATGACCCGATTATAGACAGACCGGCTGAATACCATCCAAACCGGCTAAGGAATCCTGAATTCCACGAAGACATCATACTCAAACGAAACATTCCGACTCAATGAAGAAGTCGTCTGGAATCTACGTCATCCAAGGCACTGTTGTGTTTGCGTTTGAGTTTCCATATTAATTTCGTCAATTTGTAATGCTAAAATTTTTATTTTGATGTGATGGTAATAAAAACGTCCAGGCACATTAAAATAAGTTGTATACAAATTATAGATAAGATAAGACAGCGACGTATCTGTAGGTTATCTTAAATTAATTAATAATCTGTATTTTAAGTTAACTATTTAATTTGAAAAAGAGACTTACTTCAATTGTTATCACTTAAAGATTTTTTTGTGCAAAAAAAAAATTGATACAGTTTAACACAATTCAAAATTAAATTATTCGATATAATTTTAAAATAAGCACAGATAACTAAAACTAAAAAGTTCATAAAATTAGATTGTGTAAAATAAAAACTTCTTATAAAGGCAAATGCTTGAACTTACTTTGAGTCATATTAAAAACATAGTAGTGTTTAACGCTTTGAAAAGAAATCAGCCAGCTCTTTTGCTAGATATTTAAGCTACACGAAATAAATTAAATGTTCTATGTTAATATCTGATTCCTCCGTTCACAAGTGGGCTAGGCAATTTATTAAGCGAAAACATACTTTTACAAACGACCTGACAATAAATGGCTATTGTTTGCAAATTTAGTAAACAAATATTTAGATAGGAAAGTTTATATTTTACTTTTAAAATAACCGTCTGATAAATACACCATTAGCATGGGCAGGTCATTATGAATCTTTATTTTTATAACGAAATAAAGATGTTTTGTCTTTAAAACGCTATTTGATTAGTCGGCCTTTCATAATATTATTTGTTTATGTGCTACAGTATATATCTGTATACATTATTGTAAGAACATATAATAATCTGGAGCTATCTAGAGCTATCTAATTTTTTCCGACGTATTTCATAGTCGAGTGAACATTTTTTTAATTAAAAACATATTAAAAGTAGATTAATACCTCTCATCTATGTACTTTTTTTTCTTTCGAAAACCTGTATTTTCTGTTATGAAAAAAATCAGTACGACATTCGAAGATTTATAACGTCGATTCAATTTTAAACTTATAATTACTTCATTTACATAATTTGAAAGGCAATTTGTTTCATTTAATATATTTAATAGGTTTTGAAGTCGCATTGAATAAATAAAATGGATCCAAATAGCGTTGTAAATAAGAAATTACAAACAAAATTCGAGGATATAAATTTAAATGGGCCGTTTATCTAATCCGTAGTTAAAAAATAATTTCGAAGGATTTAGTTTTAGTACTCTTTATTTACTTTTTAATGGTATTGAATATTTAAAGGAAAAAGCATTTTGTCTGATTATTCATCCTACATGATATATCGGAGATTGGAAACGAAACATAACAAGGTTGAATTTCAAACGTGTGGGAATATATTATGTACATGGGAAATTATCAATTCTGATACGCAATTTCGGATGAGATGGCGAAATACCTAGAACGAGTGAGTCGTAACCGAAGAATTCAGGTTCGAACCTGCTCAGGTTCCGAACTCGACGATTTGTTTATGTGATTGTAATTCGTGTTCAGGGTTAAAGTAAATATCGCAGTATTAACCCACTTTGCATTTGTGTGGCGCTGTAAGCTACAATCCTGCTTCTATTGCGGTTTATAAGACGTATGCCCAGCAATGGGATATTTACTGTCTATTATTGTTTTTTATACTTAATGCGTTTTTAAGTATGGGAATTCCTGAACGCATTAATAGGCTCTTAACTTTAATCGTAATATTCCTTCTAGCCAAACTACTTATTAAAATAATAACTAATAAGTTACAATTCTACTTAGCTTTTTTTCAATCAAATATTCCGAATAACTAAGTTCTCAGAAAATATTCTTCAATTTATCAACGAGAATCTAATCGATGAAGGTAATTTACGTCTTTGGTATTTGCTTTTAAAATATGAAAGACAAGATAAAAAATCCAGGACAATTCACAGTCGCTACCGTTTATTTATTAAATTCACTTTGACGTAATGATTATGAGTAAAACTTGCAGCTGATTTTTATATGCTAAGACAACTGTTCACCAAAAATACAATATATAAATAATAATAACACTTTTTTGTAATTTATTCTACATAGAACGTTTATATTGAAGGACAACCATAGTAGGATTTTTTGTTTTTTGGCTTTTGGCTAAAAACTTCAGACGCAAGCAGAATAACTCACTAAAGTATCATCACAGTCGGATGAATGGCTTAAGTTCGCAAAAACTTGACCACTAAATTTTAAATAGAATCCGGAAAGAATAGGAGGAATTATCAAATACGGTACTCGAGTATAATATTAAATAAAATCTACGTTTACATAACTCTTGCTAATATCATAAATTCGAAATTTTGTGTCCGTTTATTAGTTACGCTTTCAGGTCTTATCCACTAAACCAATCATCATCAAATCGTATACACTTTATTATGAATACGGAAATAGACATAGATTACACTTGAACAGCTTCCTCCCCTCCCCTTCACACACACACGCACACACACACACACACACACACACACACACACACACACACACACACACACACACATACATACAACACATACGCATGTGGGAGAAGCCGCATGCGGAAACTAGTTAGTCAACAAATGATCTCTGTCATCGAAAATTATAATCAACGTCAAAACCAACACCTTAATATATGTGTAGCCAGGTAGAATAATACAAATTGTATTGATTATGTCACGATATACATTACACAATAGTCACACACGCAATTTCCTATCCAATCAAATGTTATATCCAACACCGCGAAAGCAGAATAATAATGGACGCGATGTTATTGTTAAATGTATCGCTTTAACAAATTTCAGTGAATTGGAACTTATATTCGTGTTCTATTTATATTGTCTACATAATAAATACTTTGTTCCCTTAATACGATAGACAGCTCTTCAATAACAATAATCGGCTTATCTATATTTAAATTATAAATGGTTAGAGTTCGTACGTCTGAACATGATACACTTTTTTCATTTAACTGACTTACCCTACACTTATTTGTGTTCTCTTTATATATTTTAACTGATGGTAGGGCTTTGTGCAAGCTCATCTGGGTAGGTACCACCCACTAATCAGATATTCTACCGCAAAACAGCAGTACTTGTTATTGTTGTGTTCCGGTTTGAATGGTGAGTGAGCCATTGTAATTAAGCACTTGGCACAGGGACATAACATCTTAGTTCCCACGGTTGATGGCGCATTGGCGATGTAAGCTATGATTAACATTTCTTACAATGCCAATGTCTATGGGCGTTAGTGACCAAATGCTCAGGTGACCTATATGCTCGTCCGCCTACCTATACTATATAAAAAATATACATATATACCTATCTAAAACAGTCATATGTTGATAAACCTAAAATATTACAAATTAAAACCAAATGAAGTTACATATTTGATTTTTTTTCTATTTTTCAAAAAATTCATCATTCATCTCTTTCAACATGTTATTTTTTATAAATAACTAAGATAATTAAATATGGTTTTTTATGTTTTTAATTAAGGAAGCAAAGTTCGGATCTCTTTTCGATTGTGACGGTAGATAAATATCCCGATAGGCTTAGAAACTTGAAATTTAGTATACGGATAATATATACGTCGCTCTTCATAATGAATTCATGAGAAGTCACTCGAGCTGTCTCGTAGTAGCTATAATAATATATATGCTCCTGTAGTATTCAGTTTTTTTACTTTACATATTGGTTATATTATCTAACTATGAATTTTGTTTTAAAATAAATAATGAACATTATGGGCTGTCCCTTAATTAGGAATTAAGCTATGATAAGATTGTTTCTTGAAGATTCAATTCTATGTTTGGTTGTCCAAAGAAAGTTGCGTGAGAAGGAAGGACTTCCAATAGTGTATACATAGATTCATAAAATATGCTATTTTTATGCTTATAATATTTAATACTATAAGCATAAAATACGAACCGCCGTAAATTAAGCACACTTAACTTATAGACCTTGTCTTACTTTTATTATTTATATTTCATACGTGTAATGGTGCCATAAAATAGAGCAAGTGATAAAATAAGAAATATCATTGAACATCTTGGTATTAACTTATTACTCTCACGTCCACCTTTTCATAATATATTAATATTTGATATCCGATAACTTTTTTTATTAAGAAAAGTAGGCAAATGTGTAACATGACAATAATTGTTCACTTCTAACCATAGATATTAACACTATAGAAATATATGTCGACGTTGCTCACTCGCTCACCCTACCAATCAGGACTCAGCAACCTAAACAAAATGATTTTTTTATATTATAAAAAGGGAATGACACTATTCCACCTGATGGTAAGTGATAGTAGAGTCCAAACGCGACGACGGCCACCCGGGAAGAATATTCTGCACTCTCTTCACGCCTCGTTTTGATTAAGCCAGGCCAATAATATATTTAACTTATATATTTAAATTAGCTCCAACGGTCTAAAGACGCATTGAAACAAAATTTAATTAAATAA
The DNA here is from genome assembly GCA_905147175.2 of Nymphalis urticae. NCBI lineage: Eukaryota > Metazoa > Arthropoda > Insecta > Lepidoptera > Nymphalidae > Nymphalis > Nymphalis urticae. The sequence continues at coordinate 5,934,195 of LR989987.1, read as the reverse complement.
ACTTATAACAAAATCCACGAACTCGTTTCAGTCTTGTTATGTGAAAGTCTTGTATAGTCATGAATATACTTTTATTTCAGAGCCGACAGGACTACCGGACAGCGTTCCTGAACTATTGCAACAACTCAAACCCCGTGAACCTCGCAACGTATTATGACTCGCACAACAATTACGTGCAACAGCTGACCGCTACCAACGCTATGATAGAACAATATCATAAGCATACATTACCAACGATATTGCAGGTAAGAATCCTTATTATTATTTTTGTAAGTGCAGATGGTTGTTTATGCGAATATGAACTTTATTAGAAATATATTTATTTTAACTGTATCAAATTCGTTAACAAGATAGTATAAGAAAAACTAAATAAGTATTTGCTCAATCGATCGATATTTTCGAATCAAGCTTTGTTTCAAAAAAATCTGTGCGAGTTTACTGTATTTTTTTATTTTGTTATTTTTTTCTTATAAATCATAATAGTCGCCGATAAACTCAATTTATATTGTTAAAGGAAATGTTAATAATGTTGTATACATACCTACTCCTTATTTTTGGATGAATAATGTTTACAAACGTACCTACGGATCAAGAGTTTATAGGAAAATAAATATTCCTATACTTTTTCCTTAGATTATTTCCACCTTTCCTTTACAAATATTTTGTTATAAAAAATATTTCGAAGCAGAAAATATCGAAGGAAATATTTAGATTTCTCAAACTAACACGCATCAAAAATAGCGACGTCATGTAAAATAATTTTTCTCTACTGAAAATGTAATATTTTAAAAATGTTCAAATTTTTTATATAATTCAAATATTACTATTCGCTTATATTATTAAAACAACTGTTTACAGTATTTTATCATTAAATAGTATATCTAACAGATAAACTAATATTATATATATAAATTTTTTGAAATTCGATTCAATCATGTAATAAATTACTTTTCCGAACGTTTCAAATAAATGAACAAAAGTAAAGCTTTCATGGAAATAGTGATTCAGCATTATTGTCGGGTTATTATTCGTCATCCAAGTACTTCTATTATATAAAACGTCCCAACTTTATCTGCGCATTTTTGTTCTTTATTTTTAAAAGAAGTTAAAACACAGGAATATAAAAATACAATATCCAACAAAGATACAAAATTACCGTTAAAATAAAGTTTCAAAGAGTTAAGTAAATAGGTAACAAACTTAGTTTGTTAACTTGATATATGACGAAATATCAGCAAAGTTTCATCAAAACTTGAAAATTGTTATGAAATGAAATGTATTTCGAACTTCCATTGTATTTATTTGGAATGTTGAGATAGATCATTAGCGTTTCTATATTACTTCAAATACATACAGCTAAAAAAAGTTGTTAGAGAACTGTTACATTATATCTGTAGACTAAAAACAAATATACTGATAATAACAGTCACAGATAAATGATAAATCAAACTACAAGAATAATAATAAACAATAATAAACAACACAATTCTTAGTAACGCGAGTTATTAAATTGCTGTAAAATCTATAAAGCTTAAGTTAATATTTTTATACAAACCTCGGCAAAAGTGTAATAATAAAGTTTACTACCTAAAAATGGAAGAACAAATATTATTCAATCCGGTTCTATCTAGTCTCTCCAACCCTATTAATCTCGATATGGAAGGCTTCAAGCGCACAATAGAAACACGAACAGATTTTAATTAAACTGACGTTTCCTCGCTTTAAAGCCGGGTTCATGCAAGATGCATATCTGGTAGTATCGTCTTTTTGTTATTACAGGATATAATATGTTACTTTTAACTTTATATGCTATACATATGTTACAATCCCGTCATATAAATATAGAATACAATCCTAAAATGTATACAAGAAAACTAAATGTATAAAGTGTAAATTATTAAATACTGCATAACTGAAATAAAATCACAAGATAATTAATTTAAAAAAAAATGAGATTGAAAAATAAGACCTACAGAGACTTGAGACGAGACTGCTTTTATAAGATATTCGACCTACGTTCTTTGACTAGCTATTTAAAATATTTCACAGGTCGCGAGATAAATTTAATTGTATATTTTTATTGTACGCCCTGATATTCTGGAACGACGCAAAATTAAAGATTTTATCATACGTAACATAAAAAACTTCATTCAAAGTTACATTAACTTTAACGAAAAATGTTATTTTATATTATGTTATCAAAATAAAACTCTGGCTTACTCAATTTAAACTTCCTATATATTATTTATTCAATATCACTATCGCTATCAATAGACATAATATTATGTCTTCTATGTTTCTTTCAATACTTACTTACTTTTACTTGGTGGTAGGGCTTTGTGCAACCCCTTCTGGGTAGGTACCACCCACTTATCACATATTCTATACAGCAATACTTAATATTGTTGTGTTCCGATTGTAAGGTAGAGTGAGCCAGTGTAGCTACAGGCACAAGGAATATAACATTTTAGTTTCTAAGGGTGACGCATGTGATTTAAGGAATGGTTAATATTTTTTTACGGTGGCTATGTCTATGGGCTGTGGTAACTATTTACCATCAGATGGCGCGTCTGCCCTGAAAAAAATTTAAAACTAATTACCAATTTCTAGATTATACAGATAATAACTCATAAGACATTATAATAAACTAGTTTATACTGAATTTGTAAATCTTATATATATTTTTAGGCTTTTCTTTATAAATGAAAGTTAGTGATCAATGTTTTTGAAAATTTATCACCAAAGAGGTTTCAATAAGGAATGAAAATATTTATAGAAGATCGTATATTGTTAGTAACAAGTATGGACATTGATATATATAAAAAAAGTCAGTCATGTCCATGTTGTTGTTGTAACTAGATGTTGAATTTTCGAAAATATTAACTTTTGTGTGAAAGTGTAATTATTTTAGCTGGTTATTATTTTAATCTATAAATATGAAGTGTCGAAATTTTTATTCTTTTTTTTTTATCGGAATTAAACTATCACTACGGACGAAAAAAAACGACGACATAGCCTGGATTACTAGAAAACTACATATAACAATACGTTGCTTTTCAGGATATTTCGGATAGGAAATCCTACACACTAGTCATTACATAATATTTATAAAAACCTTTTTTGTTTTAATTTTCATAATAATAATTAAGCAATTACATCAAATTTAACATACTTTTTAAATCGCTGACTCGCTCACATTTCCGAGAACATGTGAAGTCCCTAGTAAAAGCTTCTATGTGACAGACAGTCAGCTGACATGTGTGATTATAATTTACTAGCAGCCCCATACCGCCGACTCGTACAATACTTACGATACTTTGCACGGGAAAAATTTTGCCACATGGTTTTATTTATTTGAATATTGAGATATAAACAACAAACAAAGCCCTGCGTATTTTTTCGTATGCGTTTTTCCGAACCGACAATTTTCACTATTGACATATTAAGCTATATCACAAAATGTATATGAAATTAGAAAATATACGGATATATTTTGTATCCGGAAAACAAACGAAATTGATATTTTCATAATATCAACCCTCGCCCGCGGGGATTAGGTGTTAGGTACTCTGTATCCATTTCTTTTAACACGGGGTGTATTTGAAACATTTCATGATGATCGGTCGAGTAGCTAAAAAACTGTAAAATTACTTAACATACAAACACACAACCCCTCTTTCACATTCAAAATATTAGTAAGGATTTTATTATTGTTTCAAATACCTAGTTTAAATTATCAGATATTTCAATAATGAATTACCTTCCTATAAACATATATAGTTTTTTTAATAAAAGTAAAACCATCGTAGTAGCGATACTTTAAGTATTTACTGCGAAAATCGAATAAAATTTGCATATTTACGTACAAGGAATATTCTATTACTTATTTGGTAGAGAATTGATGTTCGAAACGTTTTTTATTTGTTTTTGTATCGTGTAATTAATGATTGTACGTTAATTTCAGGAGCTGGAGGAAATTTTGACTGACGTAACAACTGCCGTCAGTGACGCGATTTGTCAAGAGGGAGAAATAATGACCGACAAGGTATCGCGGTAGTTTTATTACACAGATAATGTTACGAATGTTTGTTACAAGTATGGCGTTCTTAAAAGTTTTATTTATAGGATATTTTTATCTCTGAACGTTGTTTATTAGTTAAAATAATAGATTAATATAATAATTATGATGTAAAAATGTTATTAATTAAAATTATCATTATTACATTTATATTTACCAATATTTATATATTAAATTAATCTTAATAATAGTGTTGTTGGTTGATTGAGGTATAGATTTATTAATTTTTCGATTATATATATATATATATATTCAAATATTATTATGGGCTTAAATATAATATATGTATATATGTATATATATATATATATATATATATATATATATATATATATATATATATATATATATATATATATATATATATACATATATACATATATTATATTTTAATTTATATTATATTTTATATATATATATATATAAAATAATAGACAATTCTAACAATTTATTAATCAAACTTTTTTCTAACAGAGTAACAATCAGCTCCGGCGCTATGAGTCGCTATGTGCGCAAGCTCGCGCCGTATCGAGTACTGCAGACTTGGCGCATCTTGCTCGTACGCTGCTAACCAGCCAGCCACCAATGCGAACGCCAATACGTGCTTTCTTACCACCATACCCACCGGAACCAGATGACCCGCCGCTAGACGTAGCTGCGGTATTTTTCGTTATCTCATTTACTACTTAAAAACTATCATATTTATGAAGTCCTTACTTATGAAATAGCCGTTTTATATAGGAAAATCAAATTTATTTATAATAAGAGGTAGGTATATCATTGATTACCTATTATGATGCTGTATAATTTTTATTATAGATTATTACGAGTATAGATTTAGTTCGTTACAGCTCAAATCATTTGAAATATTGAACTAAATTCTTTACTGTTTTTTTAATATCCAAAATATAGTAAATACAACAAAATTCATGTTAATCGAAATAAGCCTTATTATCAATACTATTGGCTAGGGAGCTGTCAATTTAATTTAATTTATTTTATTTTAATTTATGATATGATTCGTTCATGTGATTTAGCTTATTTTAAATAATAATTACTGTACTATGAAAAACATACAGGACTTTCTATGGCACTGTGATAGTGTAGCGTTATTGCCTTTGAACTGCAATGGCAAGTGTGAATAAATCACAATAAATAATATATTCCAAATAAGCTTTTACAAGCACTATGGAATTATCATTTTACAAGACATATTAAATTTAAAGCTACCCAGAAGAGCCGGCAAGCAACTTAGTAGTTACTTAGAAGATATTTCATAACATTCAATTAAATTTAAATATCTGGTATGAAATTCAACTAGCACCAACCCTTTTTTATCATCTATATAACCTTTTACGGAATAAAGTAATTAATGTCGTGTCTTTTACATAATTAAAGTGCTGTTCAACTAAACATAGCAACGTAGGACCGTAATTGACTGGACCGAACCGATTCGTATTAATTTAAACTTGATTCCCAAACGTAATGAACGAGCAAATTAGAAATATACTGAAATACTTGCCAAGTCCTAACCATATAAACGAATTTCTCTATTACATATAATAATTGTAGCACGTGAAGCTAATAATTGTTATTTATACTTCTTATTTCAAACAAAATTAAATTATTCAATATATTATAATTTATATTGCGTATCTCACGAGGCAATGCAATAATTTTATTTGAATAAATATTCAATCTATTGAAGTATGTAGCGACGATAATTCAGTCTTTTATTCGTTTCCCTGCTATTGTGTAAATTTTTCCATATATAAATTAAGTTATTGCTCGCATTGAATATTGAAAGAAATAAATTTCATAATTGAAATTCGGTGAATTAAATGTTATATGGTGAATTCATTGGTTTGCATGTAGGTGACCCTGCGGGGTAACGTTATTGTCTCCGTCTTAACCCGTCACATCCCTCAATCTTAATTCATAATGTTACAGTAATTGCAGATGTAATAATATAATTCGTATATGTAAATATCAATTAATATACTGTATATAAGTGTAATAGTATAAGATCCGTTATCTATTTGTGCTAAACAAACCTCTCTTTACTAAAATTAAATTAAATAATACAGTGTAGCTCTTCTAGGTATAAACTTGTCTCCGGTTAATAATAAATTGGTCTATGTATTGTCTATTGGTCTATATATGCATAATAAAATTTATCTTTTCGTCAGTAAACATATTGAAGACTTAAATATAACAATTGTTATATTTTCCTGTAATTAATTCGTTAATTTTTCACATCTAATTAGAACGACCAATCCACTGACACTAATTATATTTTATTAATAAAATATAAGTTACAAGAATCACAAAAAGAAAGATAATAAATATTAAATTATATATAATAATTTTATCAACAATAATTACTCCAAATCAAATGTATACAAATTCTATCTGTACGGTAAATAGTCAAAGGCTAGTTTTGTATTGACGATTTATTTACCAGGAGAGCATGCCGCCAGTACTGCGTGGAGAAATGTTGCTTGATCGTATGGGCGGAGGACAAGCGCGGCTAAACTACGAGCAATTAAGACAGGACGCTCAAGACCTTGAGTTACAAATTAAACAACTACAGGTATTCTTAAGAATAAATGAAATGTATAAATATTATAAAAATATTTGTAAATACACAAACATAATGTTTGAACCTTTTTTTAATTTAAAAGTAACCAATGAAATGAGCAACTATAAAGAAGTCGTGATAACTATTAAAATATAAGAGTTAAATTAAGCTATCTCAGAAAATCATCGTCACTATAATATAAACTGTTGTATTAAAAATGTTCTTCCAAGATTAACTTTCCTTTCAAGTACAAGCTGGCTTTAGTTTTTTATGTAAATATGATATAATTACTTAAAATGTTATTCATGAACATATTAAAATGTATAGCGTATTTACAGGATGGACTGGACTCTTTAGCTCGGCTGCAGGCTCGGAGCCTCGAGGGAAGTCTCTATAATAAAGTGAACGAAATACAAGTAAGTTTTTAGTATCTATTGTATTTAACAAACGTTAAAACAAGAAGTCACGATTATGTCATATGTCTTACGACAATTATTCCAAAATATACGACTTACAAAAACTTAATTCAACTCTCGAAATTGATGTAAATAAGTTATGTAACAAAGTTTGTATTTCCTCTTTAAATTTCTATTAGAAATGAGGCTAGAATATTTGTAAATTCATAGTTTTAGAACTGTTTTAAGTACACCTATGTTTATGATATATTTTTGTTCATACGCTACACTAGAGCATTACTCTTAGTCGTAGGTACCTAAAGTTTGTACATGAATAATTTAAAATAGCTTTACCTATCTCTTGGTTTTACACACATTAGGAATAAAATTAAATAAATATCTTCTAACAAAAATATTTCCTCTATTTTTATTCGTATTTTTAATAAAAATAAATGAATTATAGATGACAATACTTTTATAACCAGGGAGAATAGGTATTACCAAAGACGTGGATTTACTGACAACTTGACACTATTGTGAGAAACAGCTTTGAAAAGAATCTTGAATGGATGCGTCTCGATTCCTTCCTTTATATGACGATATTTTATTTCAACTTTTCAAAACAGGTCATTTTTCGCGCTTATCGGACATAGGAAACTTGAATGCATAGTGAAGTTACAGCATATCTTAATATTACCAAGTAAGGCAGCATTAACATCATAAGATTATTCTTACAATGCTTTAAAGTATAACAATACATATGTAATAATAGTTATATTACAACAAATCTGTAGTAAAGCAATATTTAAATAATAATTTATTATACACTTCTCCTTGAGGATGAAGTTACTTTATTTTGAATATCATCATCATCAATCAAAAATGTAAAGAATATCGAATTGCATACCGTGAGGAGTTTATTTTATATATTTATGTATATTAGATCATCGTAATCTATATTAACTCTATATAAGGTCGGGCCCGTAAAAAATATTTGAATGTAAGTGTCTGCATTTCTGCACTATAATTTGTCCTGACTATATTAGAGACTATCATAAGATAATTAAGAGAGTGTATTAATCGAAGTTGCATAATATGTAATTATATTTACAAATAAATTTCTAAGACTGCCACTAGAGATATATTGAAAACACTTTCGTTTTTCTTTTTAATGATTAAAAGGTTATAACATAAATATATACATGATTTAGTTTCTAGAAATTACATCTATTAATTTTATTATTTTACATCATTTTTTTATACTAAATGTAATACTTACAATTAAAAAAAATGCTTAAATTACAGTACTTACGTTTCTATAAATAAAATATATTTTGTAATACTGGTTTTTTTTCGTAGCGAAAAAACAGTATTATCGATATAAAATCTTGGTAATATTATACGTTTCTTTGTTTTATAATCACATTTTAAAAAACTTAATGTATGCTAACGCCATCTACTTCCGTTCTAGAAATATATCTACTCATTGCAGCTAGAGCCATCTATGAAAAGGTTTCGAACATTTTTGTACTAAAGTCTTCATAACGTATACTATATTCGAATAGCGGTTTTGTGTATAGATGGCATTATTCGAATTAAATATTTAAAATTATTACCCGAAAAAAAGGGTCACAAATAAAAAGAAATATTTTCGTTACATTACTTTAAGATTTTACACCAAAATTTATCTATGGTGTTTATTGGAGTTTTTTGAAAAATATATCACATTTTTCGAAAAGTATACTTATCTCAATATCTACAATTAAAAGATGCTATAAATATTTAATACATAATATAAATATCAAAAATATTTTGAAAGATCGATTTATGTAAGCATAACCTGTCATAAGTACCTACATATATAACTGTATACGAGTATTTTTTTTTATTTAACTTTTTTTTGTTACAGGAAGATATTTCCGTGAAGAAGTACGACTATCGCGCTACGCAGCTCCATCTTGCTGCAGTTAGAGCTCAGGTAAGTCATATTATTTGTAATACTTAATAAAATTAAAAAAAATATACTCATGCCAAAATTATTTCTTTTACTCCTATAATAGGTCGTATAATAGGTCTCCTAAAACAAAACAATCTGCTCTAAAGCAACAATAATCTTAACGTTTATAAAATTGATGCAGATGACACAAATATTATTTCGAATTATCGAACAACTGCATTTTTTTTATAAAATATTATCCCAATAAAGGTATTTATAGATAAAGCTTTATTCTACGTAAATATATATTATATATCTATGGTATCTTGTGAAGGAGTAATAATATTATAAATAAGCATTTGGATCCATAAGAATAACGTTAATTTAAAGTTGTTAAGAAAAAATATCATTCATATGCCCAGCAAATATTACTTAACTAAAATGCAGTTTGTTTTGAAAAGAAGACCTTCAACTACTGAACAAAGATCACATTCAACGTAAATAAACGCTAGACTATTTCTAAGCAAAGTGCGCATGTCATGTTGCGACAAGTCTTCGAGCCATGCGGACCGGGCTTCCGACCTCCAATCAATATATTTCAATATTTCCCGCTACTTCTCTCGGACCTTTAACTGTGACTTATCTTAAAAAAAAACATATCAGATGTTTTTTTAACGAAACAACTAATTTTTAAGTAGTGACAAATATATATTTTTTTTCAAAAAGTTTAAGCTGATTTCAAATTTCTGGCGCGCAAAGGTAAGTAGGTAAATAATTTATTCAAATAATTATTTTTAAATTATTATTTTGTTAAGAAAAATATTTTAAGTATAAATACCAAAAATAAAGTAAAAATAACATTAACTTTTCGATGTGATCAGTGCCGCATTGCGCACAGCCTCCCACTTATTCAGTCTGAATCTGAGATGAGATCTCACGGTCTGACATAACCTACGCATTTTCGTATCAGCTGTGTGTTTGATCTGAAATTACGCTTAATACTTCTTAATTAACACATTAATTACGCGAGTCCTTCTCTCCACGATTGCGGAACATAAAAGAAAAATTAAGTATCGTGCTAAGATGGGTTGGATTTCCATGAAAAACCATATGGTAAGTGTCAGATGTTCTTTTTGTGATAGCAAATTGTTATCGAATTTACCAAATCAACCTTACAACAAAGGACTTGACATAAAAAATAATTACCAATACTTAGACAAAGGAAATTATTTATTTGTATATAAATTGAGTGCCATGATTTGTATGTATTAAGTATAAGCACTGTTAACTATGATAAAAATTATTAAAATGACTATTAAATATTTTATATTAATTAATAAACCTACTAAAGTTTAACCCAGTATTTATCTAAATTACATAATCATGTATAATATGGCTTTAAACAAAATACAGTTAAATTTAACTATAAACTTTAACATAAAATTATGAATTACATTATTTAAATAATATTATAATTATTATATCACGGTATTCCCGTTGCGATATTTATTAATATAACAACAGGTGATCTATTATGTTGATTAAAAGTATGATAGGTGTACCATATTGAATTCTTGTAATTAATATTTCCTTGTAAAAATTAAATATACGCGTATCATTTTGTTATAAATATATATATTATAAACTATAATTGAAACTATTTAGTTCTAAGGTCCAAATAATAATCCTCTTTCCGATATATATGTATCCAATATCATCGTTATGTAGTGTTTTCTAAATTAAATGACTTCAAAATTAATTTTAAGATAATTAAAAAAAAAGTTTTACTTATTTAATAACACAAAGATAGAGAGAAACTAAACAAGTGTTCCCTATCAAATTATCGATATTACTTACAATAATGAGGTATCAGAATTTATATTAATAAAATGTATAAAATAACCAAGATTTTCTTTTGTACCACTCATAAAATTTTCCTGAATACGAACTCGGAACGCTGTCATACCAGTTTTCCCGCGCGACCGCGTAAACAGCGCCCCTTGTGGGCATGCCATAAACTAATATGCGTCATTTGTACTTGATTATGGTGTGTTATTCGAGACGTGTTTGTTTCCAAAATTTTATTTATTAACTTGTGTAAGTGAATGCCTAGTGAATAAATATTTTTAATAATAATATTTATGAAGGTGAGTTTTTGTCATTTGTATTTTTTGGTTATGTAATTCGTTCTGTTAGTAATTGTGACTGATAAGGCAAATATTACTATTTCAGCACAAGCTAAATGATAATCATGGTTATAATTAACTTTGAACTAAGACTATTATTTTGTTAGAAGCTTGGTAATGAAAAATTAACATATTTTTTATCTTTAATGCTATCACATAACCTCAAAGAAATTAAGTAATGTTACGCTAATTTATGAAATATGCCATATTGTTACAATTAGTCCCCACCTATTTTTTGTAACAAATTCTAGTTGAATACAATACATTTCTGGATTTAAATCATGCAAATAATATTCTTTTAAAAATTAAAAATCTTCGATTCCAGAGTCAGATGTTTAGGCGGGAAACAAACCATTATTTTTATTGTGCACTTTAACCATCGTTTAAGTTCATTTTTTGTTTGTATTATTACAGGTCGACATTACGTATTCTCTTAATTCGTAAGTGTAAACAACATAATGAAACAAACAATAAACGAAAAGTCAAAGAAAAATGGTTATCAGCTAGATGATGATAATGTAAGATATAAAATCAACAAGGAATATTTCAACAATACTAACAAGCAAGCACCTAAAATTTTAAAAAAGCAGAACATAAATGGACAAGATGATGACAATGTTCGGTATAAATTTCCTACACCATCTAAATCTAAATTATTGGAACGGAAACCAAAACCCAAGCCGAAAATTAAAGTTAACTTCTGGAGTAATAAACAAACAGTAAATAGACTTAATAAAGCTGATGTAAGAAAAGAAAAGAAAATTCGCAGGCATACTGTTATTGGCAGTGTTGATGAACACACTAGTAAACCAAAATCTTCTGCCGTTAAAGTCCGCAAACGTGTGTCTTTCCTCCCATCACCACTGTTTCTGGACAATCATGTACCAATGGTTACCGTGCCAGATGATTTGACGATACAATTAAATGAAGAAGAAGCTAATGACCTCGGTGAAGATCTTAACCTTGCAATTAGTAATAGTAAATCAACAGAAAATAAATCTAATGATAATTCAGGGAGGAAAGGCAGAAGTTCAATAACACAGACTAACCCTAGAGTTTCTAAACGTAAGCGGAATTCTGATGATTCAGATACACGATCTCAAGGCAATGAGTATGAATTAGAATTCTTTTCAAAATATGTCGTTCAAAAACTAAGAAGAATGGAGACAAATCAGAGAATTTACTCTGAAAATTTGATTAACACAGTTCTTATGTTAGGTCAACTTGGTGAATTGAATGGTAAATCGAAAATAGGCGAGGCATAATATATTTACATATTATTTATTTCGAGTACTTGATATAATATATTTACAATGTATTAGTAAATAACATTTGGAGATCTTATTTTGATGAAGTAATATTGTTTAATATACTATATTTATAACATAGGTATATAAACTGTGAAACAATTTCCAGCCATTAAATAACTTATACATTTCGATAGTAATTGAGGTTTTAAGTTAAAGTTGGTTTTAAATTGTTTCTTGTTCAATATTTAACCAAGTCTATTGAAGGCTTACAGAATTATCAAAATGTTTTTGCATTCATTGTCTTACAGATTAATTTGTACTAAAACTATAAAAATACTCTTGAAATGTGAATTTGTTTGAGATTGAAGTGTAGTTTAATTGTTGTTTATTAATTTCAATTTGTATAAAACTATATTTCCTAAATCCCTTAAATTAGGTAATCAATGAAGTATACTATTAATATTAAATTAAGTTTGTACATTGTTCAAATTTATCTAAGATTGTATCTTAATAAAAGAAAGCAGATTCTTTATTAAAGAGTTAACAATGTTTTGCATATATTTATATACATATCATGTTTTAAACTTGAAGTTGTTTCCAAATGTAAATAACTAATTAATTATGTTATTGTAAGTATAAAAGAGTGTTTAAATATGAGGAACATTTTTCTATGAAATGTTAGTTTGTTTTTAATTTAATCATTCATACTAAATGAATAGGTTTCTGTGATGTTTTTGCATGAAAAGTATATTAACAGTTTGTTGTAAACTTTTTTAATTTGCTAGTTGAAGCTAGATTTTTTCCTATGAAGCGCACAGTTTAAATTATTTCTATTTACTGTTTATGTACATTAAGTAAGAAAAATATATAAATATTTGTTTATAATGGTTCTATAAGATTTAGGCATTTGGATTGTTTCCAAAAAAGATTTGTTAGTTTTATTTTGATTGTGAATAATAATAATGAGTTTCATATTTCAATAATTACTGTAGGTTAGTGAAATTCTTTCACACTACACTTTTCGACCTCTGTGTTGACTGAAAACATTTTGAGGGTTTTCTGTTGATGGTCTCTATTTGTTTGTATGAGAATGGACTGCCTTACTAATAAATCATTTTCAAGGAATTTGTTTTTTTTTTTTTGTTTAATTCTGACAACCTTAATTGGTTCTAAAAAAAATAATTAGTTACCTACTTATCGTATTCGTTTAGGTATATAGTTATAAATGTGCACATTAAAAATATCATGTAATTACAAAAACACTTGAAGTTTCACTTATCATTTCAGCCGAGCTTCGGTTTTGAGGGCCAAGCATATGGCACATTATTTGTATGACGTGGGCGTATTTTAATTTGGGCTTCAACATCTTCGCCGGGTTATTTAATTTTGTTTCTCAATAAATTATTAATAACTTTGCCTATTATCCAATGAGAAGCCTGTACCAATTGTGCAAGCATAAAATCTAAGGTATCTGCAAGGGGATACCTGCAGATTTCTTAGTTATTATGTTGTATAGCAGGGATAGCATCACAACTAAATAAAAAAAAAAAAGTATTTCATAAAAAATGCTTTGAATAATTTAAATTATAGTTATAATGGTCAGTTTTTCATTCTGTTCAAAGCATAATTTTGAGTGTTTAGAAACACCAGTTAGTTTTCTTAAAATTGTACCTACATAAGTGTTAATTTAATAAAAGACTCTGAAAGTATACCTAAATTGGTACCTAGACTACGATAATGACCCGTATGACCTAATAATATTTTTTTTCATTAGCGGTTATCGTACCTACGATTAGCGCAAATGCCGGAGGGACCACATTACCGATCTAACACCGAAGGCAAATGCTTCAAATACTTGCCATATTTAACTATATTTGCCTAAGGTCAATGTACTACAGTCTGAAATATAAATCTACTAAAAACTGTTTTAGTAGAATTAAATTTATTTTGTGCTTATATGTGATTATAATTCATCTCGTGCTTTACGCTGAAGGAAAACATCGTGAGGAAACCTGCATGTGTCTAATTTCACGGAAATTCTGCCACATGTGTATTCCACCAACCCGCATTGGAGCAGCGTGGTGGAATAAGCAAACCTTCTCCTCAAAAAGAGGAGAGGAGGCCTTTAGCCCAACAGTGAGACATTCACAGGCCGTTACGGTACGGTACGGTTGTAAGATTAACTTTTGACAAAAATGTCTTAAAAAAAGAATATGTATGTACGTTTACAAGCTATGATTTGTCTGTTTAGAATTGTCCAAAATTTATATAGAATCATGCTATTAAATCAATATGTTATGACAAAAACCTTTGTTATGCAAGAAGTTGATATTCCTTGACTATATATTATTCATAGCTTAGCGTAGCTATCGAATTCTATTATTATACATATAATTGGATTTATACATAACGATTTTCCTCCCGCTGTTTCGTCTGCGTGTGAGGTGGGGCGGGGGTTTTAGTTACCCTATGTCCTTTTCTGTACTCCTGTCATCGTGTATGCAAATTTTCACGATGATCGGTTTAGTAGCTAAGGCGTGGAAGCGTAACAAACAAAAAAATTATTTTCGCATTTATAATATAAGCAAAATCAAAGATAAATGTTCTTAGTATATACCCACATATGTAAAATCATTAAAAAACAACCAGCAACACGATATAATTTATAATACAACTTACACGTGCGCCCCTAGCATAAAATCTCTTCAACTAGAATTATACTTCTACATGAAACCAGCAAACAAGTGTGAGCAATTAACCCGGAATAATTGTGACAACACCTTTACTTAGGACACTAATGTAAAGTGGAAAAACCTTCATTTGAATTTGACTCTTACTCAGCACGTGCATTGTTTAACATTAATTCTTGTTTTCTGTTAAAAAATACGTAGTTCTTATACATAAAACTTTTTTAATTTTTGTATATATAACCAAACTAAATTTTCCGAGATGGTGCAGTGGCTCTCCGCATAAATCTTAAATAATGATTACGGACTCAAAACCTGGCAAGCAATATTAGATTTGAGATTTTTTTTTCGGTAGGCGCATTACATACAACGCCAATGAACCACCAATCTTCAGGACTAATGTGCTCTATCCGTTGTACCTGTAGTTACACTTGCTCACTCACCTTTAATACCAGAATACAACAATACTAAGTAGGTATTGCTCCTTGACGGTAGAATATTAAATGAGTGGGTGGTATCCTACCCAGACGGGCTTACCACCAAGTAAATAATTCATCTCAGACATCGTGAATAAATCTGCCTTCAGCCGTGTCGAATGAATTGCTTATTTATCTGTTTATTTTTGGATCTACCAACACGCATTTGAGCATATTCCACTATGCTCAAAACCTTCCTTTAATGAAAAGGACATTTAAATTTTATATGAACCTGGAATTGACAAATATTGACAAAATTCAATCGATGACATCGATTGATAATTTATTTTTATCAAATAAAACAAGCATTAAATATATTTTATCAAACATGTTATAACTTACACTTGCTTATTAATTGTCATAAATCTACCACCGGTTCGGAAATAAACACCTCAGACCTGAAAAGAACCTGCGAAAGAAACTCAGCGGGTTTTTTTATACCTCATCCTTTACAATTATACATACCTTTTTTTAAATTTGAAATAACCTGGAGGCGATCGTTTCATTCCCAGGGTATGCAATCGTTTAAAAAATCATCGGATTTGTAATATCCTTTAGCACACAAGCGTTCCTTAACGATTATTTTAAATTTCACAATTAAATATTTTGAACATTTTCTGGGATCCTGTTGTAAAAGCGTATACATTGTCCCATAAAAGACTTACTAACCCAGTGTAATCTGATAATAATGGTTGTAAGTTTGTACTTGTTCCTGGTGTTAACATAACAACGTGTTAACATACTGATGTACGTCACAATTTCTAGGAAAATCTTTTATGTTTTTGCGTACATACATACTCATCAGATATTCTGTCACTAAGCAGCAAATTATTAGTATTGTTGCGTTCCGTTTTGAAGGGTGAGTGAGCTAGGGTAACTCTACACTACAAGCACAAGGGACATAACATCTCAGTTCCCAAGGCTGGTGGCGCATTTGTGATTTAAGGAATAGTTATTATTCCTTGTGGTGATCACTTACCATCAGGTGTCCCATTTGGTCGTCCGTCTATAATATAAAAAAAGTAATTCAATTCCTTACTTGGCTTTTCTTTACACCAAGAGGGTATTTTGCCAATATCACTAGGAATGGGGAATATTTACAAAGTTATAATATTGACTTTTGCAGCAACTTCGACAGTCTGAAAACTTTTATAGAAACTAGAAACGAAACAAGAACAAAATCTTTGCATAAAGTCTCTATAGATGATTCCATTACACTATATATTTTAGGTTTTAGTCGTGCACCATACTTTGTTAGCGGTGTTACAATTTTTTCTGGATGTAGGTCTAATTAGCGCGATACAATTTCAACTAACAATATAACTTGTCTAAAAACTTTTTTGTCGTTAGTTCTTTCTGTAAAATTAAATAAATATTACACTCAACGGTGAAAGAGATACGAAGCGTATATACTCTGTACTTTCTTTGTAGTTACTACTCGTGATCAAAAGGTCGTGTTAACGTATATTTTTTGAGCTCGGAAATGGTGTCACGTATAAATATTGACAATATGTTTTCTAGACCACATTATTATTCAAAAATTCATCAATATGTTGCTGTACAGATTACAACTTAGGTACTCTTTATGGGGGCTAAACTATTCTTCGTAATCTAAAATTAGTTATCATTATGAGTTACCTATATATGTATATTACATATATTTTTGGATTATGCGTATAAAAGTATATCAACTGTGTTTCTTGCCGTTTTTGCTCGATAACATCTACGTTTTTCACGGTGGTTAAGTAAAACGTTTATATTATAAAGTAGCGAATCAAAAGATCGAAAAATTATATTTAAATGAAATATATTTGATATATACATATAACTGGAAAGTATTGAAATTACTTACATAAGTATGTTACTTATGTTTTAAAAAAACAATATGTGAGTTATATTCCACGGATAAGTATACCCGGATTTGTATCTAGGTACCGGTCGAGGGGGGTACCCCTCGACCGAATAACTAACACCCAGCCAAAAATAATATAATTATATAAATACTCTAACTGCTTCGTAGCGCTGGGCCTCAAATGTCAATTTGCCTAGGGACCTAAGATTTCTAAGTCGTCCGGGCCTGTGAAAAGACTACATTTCTCTGTCGATAGCACCTTACAAAATGTACAACTATCACATAAGGATGAATGAGGAGGTATTCTGAAGCACTGGATTCAAATCCTGAATCAGGACAGTAAGAAGTTATTGGTTATTTTCAAGACATTCTCAACAGCTCGTTTTTAGAGCTGCCAGTATTAACAATCCCTTTACCAAAGTTAGCATGGAAAACCGTTGATCATGAAATCTCTTTGTTTATGTCGTATTACCGTGGAAATCCATAACAGTGCGATCTATAAGGCGTTTCCTGCCTCGCATATCCTCTCTGAGAAACTAGTTTCCGCTGGTGTCTTTTCCGAAACGAAATGACATAGAAACCTTCAAAAAAAAGCGTACTCATTCCTCAAAGGCAACACACCTGTAAGCCGGTGTTGCAGGTGTCCATGAGCGGTGATAGTCACTTTCCATCAGGTGAGACTCCTGCCCGTTTACCCCCCTCTAACATTAAAAAAACCATGTCATCATATTATGAAAGTGACGGAATAGTCTCTATTCTCTCATATAATATATTTTGCGCAGTTGGCTAGTCTTAGACTCTTAGTCTTTTAAAATGGTTGCCATGGTCCGAATCAGTAGACAAGACACCATCATAATATATGAAAATTTCAAGTAGTCTATGAATAAGTCTAAGTTATCACTGTGACTAAATTAACGGTTTCAAGACACTTTAAAGCTCTAGATTAAAGAAACTCAGGGTTAACTATATGATTTTCGCTGTTACTTAACATGAGCTGTGCGTCAATAGGCATTGAATTCCGTAGAAAGCTAAATGCCGAGTTTTCGAAGTAATACCCCAAATGAGATAGAAAAATAATTTCCGAGACCAGTATACTAAATTAGATAGAAAAATGATTCGTGCGGATGAGTGTATTCACGGCCGAAAAGTGGCTGTTGTTAGCAAGCGGTTGCTGGGAAACGTCTGAGGCACACTACATCCGGCGCCCGGCTCAGTAGACTCCCGCCCGCCCTCAGTTGCGGGCTTAGTGCTTACAGCGACATGATATCCTAGTACTCAACTTTATCTTTCACTCCTTTTTGTGTTTAGTATTTTTTATTTTTTCATTATGTAAAAAAAACTATGTGATGTGACTCAAACATAAAATGTAGTGACGTTATAAAACTTTTAAAGTGTTTTTTTATTTATATGATTCTTTAAATAGGTTTTACGAATAAGATTAACTATAAGAATAATTTGATCTGCGTGCGATAGTTTACAATTACAATTAATGACAACAGTATTTTTTATTGTTCGGTATTATTCAACCACACCAATTAACCATCCAGTGAACAGTCTCGACCAGTTTTCGTAATTAATTAGGTTATTAGTTCACAACGTAAAATTAGTGAATAAAAAAAAGAAGAGTATTCAATTATTCAAGTAATATATTCAATTATTCAATGTTTGGAAATAATACTTAAACCTACTATTTTTCAAAAATGGATATAGTACATCGATTACATTATTTGGTTTTGTCTCAAAAGTCGGATTTAATGACTATGGAACGAGAGCAAAGAATGCGTATGCGACGGCAATCAAGTCTTCCTGAATACAGCAAAGCTAACAAAACTAGACAACGACTTGAACAAGCATATTTTAATGACGTAAGTTTTGTACCAATTTTCTTTAATAAATAAAGTTAATTAAATATTCGTTTTTATAACAAATGCCACGTCACCTTTTTTTTAAATAACATTAAACGCTTAATAAGTAAAGTACTTGAATGCATTTGATCAGAATTGACCTATTATAACTAATATTTTTAAAATAGCAATTAAACAATTATTTTGTATATGAATACTTGTACGGTACATTCAAAGACATATAAAGAATAAAATATAAAAATCTAATATATTTTAAAACATTATAAAATTATGTCAATAAAATTAGTCCATCAATTATATCTTTAAATAAAAAATGTAACCATGTAAGCAACGCATAGGTTTTATATAACAAATTCACAATTAAATCCTTCTTATAGCTTTATAAATGAATCGAGTGACCGATGACCTTAAAGAAAAGTTAAGTCTTTAGAAATTTCAATTCAAAAGGATCTATTTATAAATCCATTGTTTAATACAACGACAATTTTATTTTTGACAACGACGTTGACAAAATATTATTATGCTTAAATAATTCTATTAATATGTTATATGTTATACCTGATGGTTAAAAATCTAATAACACGTTTATTCTTCTTTCATTTCGACAGAGAGACAGATTATAAATATGGTCATCGAAAACTCGAAGACCGATTTGAATGATTGAAGTACGTCCCCGTATGGTTTCATTTTTTTTTCTTTTTATATCATTTTACAGAAAATTTTGGAAAAACCATTTTTATTAGTTTGTCATGGATGTTAGCGTTTCATGGATTTTGTTTTTTGTCTGAATTTCAACGAAGAATTACGTAAAATTATTCGCTTCGGTAGTTGCTTTGTTACATAGTATTGCACATTAACTCACTAACGTTCGCCCACTTCGAGATTTATTTTAAATTAAAAACAAAGCACATTTTTTAAAAAGAAATATAAAGAAAAGTTTATTTAATAAATCAAACGACTGTGTATCACAACGGCTATTGTTATTGAGATAAATAGAGGTTTACTTTATTTTCATTACTTAAGTAGGTATATAAGTCTTGTAATAGAACAAGAGAATTACTAATAGAATAAAAATCGCTAATTTTCGAGATAAGGATGAATGATTCTTGTTTGTACATTTTAATGACAACTCTGAACTAGTTGGTTCCTAATGAACGACATTTTAGATTTCATAAAAAATAATTCTGAAACTTCAAATTCTTAAATAATACTGCCTAGCAACAACCTCTATTATTGTGTTAATTAATATATTGATTGTATTTACTAAATAACAGATAACAGATAATAGCATATAGACATACAAACAGAAGGAAAGAAAAAGACAAAAACTTATTGTTTTCATCTTTCAAGTAAAATAAGGAATCGTTAAATGTTTCCTTCACAACTCGTGGAAAATCGCAGCTAGACGTACATAACATTATTTTCATTTAAGTTAAGTATCTCATTCTAATAATAAGTAAGGTTACGTTGAAAACACAACACAAGTGTATGTAAAAACATGTGTATTGAATGCAATAAAATAAAAAAAGTGAATCCCTATATAAACGTATTTTACCGATTATGTATTAAGTTGTCGATTAAAATGCATCTTTTAACCTCTGGTCGTTGGAATCACTACATCGGTTTTTGTATATTTGACATTACAAAAACCGTAGATTAAAACATTATTTATTACTAGCTGACCCGGCAAACGTTGTTCTGCCATATAAATTATATCTACTGAATATTTTGGATTTTAAATAAAAAGTAACGAAATTATTGCTAGTGTGTGGGGATGGGATCTATGACAGAAAAATACCAACCATTCATTTTCTCAATCCAATGTATTTCATTGATGTAATGGACATATTAATTGTTTGATTAAAAGTTAAATGTAAAGTGAAAATAGTAATATATTTTTATCCTGAAGCAGTTAATTAATTTCAAAGAGCAATTGATTGTACGATATTTCTTGTCAGTCCGTCTTTAGCCAACACAAATAAGCTCGATGGTTTGCCCACCTGATTTATTTATTATTGTTTTTTTAGGTTATATTTACGGATTTTGTATGTGAGTGGCGGCTCATCGTACATTCGTCCCACATTATGAGATAGAACTTTTGAAAAAGGTGGTCCGTTATTTGTGTTTTTTATAATATTAGTAAATGGTCACCGCCACCCAATATACATTGGCACTATAAAAATATTAACCGTTCTTTACATCGCGAATGCGCCACCAACCTTGGGAACTAAATTGTCCCTTGTGCCTATAGTTACACTGGCTCCATCGCCCTTTAAGCCGGAACACAACAATACTAAATATTGCTGTTTGGCGGTAGAATATGGGAAAAACATACGCGAATGGAGCATAATCTTTGCGCTGGCTATTTCGCTGTCGCATCGTTGGCCATCATCATAATTTTTCCTCATTTTTCTTTATTCCAGTGAGGCAACCGCGTCTTTTTATTGCCTTTCAATTGATTCAATTATTAGCAACTAACAGTTTCTATTAAAACAGACAAATTGAATTACTGCTAAATATTTTTTGAAGTATAGTTTAATATTTTACTCAAACTATATAAAGAAACATAGTCAGTTCAAAGTTGGTGCTGCTAATAGAATTCAAATGGAATTACGTTTTACTTATTGCATTAAATAATTAAATTTGATTCAGAATAATGATTTTATTTCGAAAGGATTTTATTTTAAATATTGTCAAAGTAATCCCTTTAACAATAAATTAAATATCAAAAATGTCTTTAAAAGTTTCAAACAATCAAAACAGAGTACTATAAATTAAATATTGTTATAATTGCTCGATAAATAATAATCATTGATTTCCTTTTTTTTCTTTTAATAATTTTTTTGACGCTGAGCATCTGATTATACTATCATTTCTCTGATTATACTGTGAATAGTAAACACTCGAATCATGTTTATATTGAATGTATGTAATGTATGTATACTTGAATTAATTTATATGATTTATTAACTTATTTTTCAAGATTGCATTATTAACACTTGCTACAATTTCGGGGGAGTTCGACCACAAACACCGTGACACGAGATTTTTATATATTAGATTTAATCTTATGTAATATAAAAAATACAGTTTTTAGTTCTGCTCAGTAGAATCTACATTTCGAGCATTTTTTATAATTAAACATTTTTTATATTTAAACTGGAAGATGATGATTTAAAACTGTCGACTTGCAAAAAAATTGGCCAAATACGTCATTACAAAAATACGTTCTGTAAATTAATTTTGTATGGTTTCTAAAGCTTTATTCTCCGTGTTGTGAAAGTTTCCATTTGAAGTTTTGTAAACAGCTACAGATTATTAGATTATTAAGAAAGACAAAAGACTGCATATCTATAAATAAAATCTATATCTACAAATTCGATCAAGATACTCCTGAAGTCAAGATCGAAAGAAAGAGAACGATGTGTTTATTTATGTTCATCCTTATAAATATTTTAAAAGTTGTTTACATTTGATCCACAAGAAATTACTTACATGCTTTTAACTAAATACATGTTTTATTAGTAAAGTTACGAATTATAATTACTACTCCTTTCTTTGTCGCACCTAAAAAAAAACATTTATCAGCTCACGTGTTCCCCCCTCTTATAACCTGGGTTCCTTCATATGAGACGTGAAGAGGCATCTTGCGAGCCGACAAGGCGGGAGCGGCTAGTGCAGAACTGGCCGACTGTACTAGCCGTTGTCGCGTTTGGATTCTACTACGACTCACCATCAGGTGAAGTAGAGTCATTTGCCATCCCGGCAAACATAAAAAACATATATTTAAATATTATAATTCTAGTTACAGTTAATATAATTTTTAATAATAAACGAGATTAAAATGAAATAAAGCCTAGCACAAACGTGCTATATACATTTTTTTTAACAATTTTAATTATCTTACGCCATACCGAGCAAAATATACTTTAAGTAATATCGCTAACTTTATTCAATTGATCACTCCACACAGTGGTTGACACCACGAGTATGAGTGATAGATATGCTTATGTTCTGTTAAATTTGTTTCTTGATTTTAAGACTATATTGTCTCTAAGTTTTGTCCTGATTGTATATCTAATTGCAGTTGGTTTTGTTGGCCGTTACAGCGTCGCTGGGTGACGGCCTTCGCCTTGAGACCCAACGCGGGCTCCTGCCATAACTTTCAAAATATCTCATTTTAAACGCGCACATTATGAAGTGACTGTAGATTTTTAACTTAATGATCAGACCAAGTCAATATATTTTTAACAAATCCACAAACTACACACATCAACGCTGTTATCATAAATAATATTAATAATCATGATGTTATCAACCATTTATAAAACCACAATAAAATTACCAATTTTATCTCATTCAGTTTTTTACAATAATCATAGCATAGATATAAAATTTCATTAAGGTTTATATATTATCAAATATTATCTGACATTTGCAACAAAGTAATGCCAGTAGAATATTATAGGTATTGCGGAGATTGACTATGATTTTAATATCTTGTAATATGCGCTCTCATGTAGTAACATGACGTCACAATCCACTATAAATTTAAATTTAGTTTATTGAATAATATAACTTTATAATACTATCATATTTTTGTTACATGCTTATTATTATTATTACGTTTTGATAAAGTCAAATCATTCATATACTGTTTTAAGAAACCTTGTTTAATTTATACGTTTCTTTAGTTTCAATCTGTCTATACCGTTATTTATACATACATATTAAATTCCACATTTTATCTCATTATTTTTTACTTTGGTACGCTAAGCCTTTAATCCATTCGTCCATTGACCTCTACTAATATTTTTATTCACACTATTTAACTTATACTATTTTCAACTAGCGGTAAGGCTACGGATTTATCATGATTGAATGTTGCCGTTTTATATATTTTTCTTTTCTACACTGTAGTCACTTCAACTTATTTTCATATAAACGATTTCAGTCTGAGCGCTGAAAATAAAGAAAATTATTTTTCTTCTTATGTTTCTTTTCATTCGAAATATTTTACATTTTTAAAAGTATATCAAAAATATTTAAATGGAATAAAAACTTTATACATGAAGTTTAAGGAACTTTTCTTATGAATAATTTAATAAAATATTAAGTAAAAAATAATTTAAAAAAAAAACAAGATGAAATCTAACATAAAATGATTATATAGTTTAATAAATCCAAATATGTAGTGACGACAAAGCAATAAAAGTAGATGATAAAATTTAATCGTTGCAATAAGAATTAAATACAATTTACTAACTAACGCCATTTCCATCGGGTTTCATTTATACGGATACCTATCATTCATCTTGGATTTATATTTTAAGACCATTATAAATACAGGAGGCAAAAAATATAAATAAAAGAAATAGTACAGCAGATAACCCATTTCTACGCCTATTCTTTGTTGATAAGAAGCTTTATAGTCCCGGCCTTTATTTGTTCTTGACACGAATCTCGATCCTGTTCATGAAGCAGTTAACATTCTTATATTTAATTTACATTAATTTTGTAAAATAAACGCTTAAAAAATATTAATAAACATGCAAAGTCAATTCATCGGAATATTATTCTTTAGTTATAATTAAGTAAATTGAATTTTTAGGTCAGTTTCGTTTCAATGTATAATTTAGTTTCGGTTTTTCATTGTATTGTATTCTTATCAGAAAACGCCTGTCCGAAACGGGAAGCGGAGGTCACGCAATGTTGTTGATTTCAGGTCGCTGTATAGTGTACTAAATTCGAACAATCATGCAATAAATATATTTTACTTATTGCCTTAACTTCAATTTTAAAGCATTAACGTTAAATATCCCATTTAATTAATTCTATTTTACGCGTTCTTCCCTCGAGACTAAGCAGTGTGGCTATAATTCTGATACGGTTCTCGGTGAAGAGATTGCTCACTGACCTTCCTTACTATGAAATAGGCGTATTTACCTTCTGTTAATTCTGTTATCGTTTCGAAAAACGTAAAACTGGGTTTATATCTCATTGAATATATGTGAGTGAATTCTATGTATATGAGTATATGTGTATATCGTTATTAAATATCACGCCTCGCATGCGTTGCAATAACTAAGTAAATTTCGAAATTGTTCGACATATACATACGTATTAACATTCATGCTTATATACTTTTCGAGGTTTTTATTACGCCCCTTAAATTCTGAAACAACTAGAATAACATTCAGATCTGTGGAAATATAATTAAAACGAATAAATTCTAAATTTGAAATCAAGAATTAATTTATACATCATATAACTCTAGTGTCTCATCATACCAGAGCAAAAACATGAAAATATAGATGAAAGATATTTAATGAGCAAAATTATGAATCATTTACTTAACAGCTTAAACAAGGTTTTTCATTTCTTACTAAAGGTACCGTTTTCTGTATAAAGCTTTCTTCGAGATCGTATTTTCTATTATCTGTTACTTTAGAACTGAATGCATTTTTCACAGATACGTAGACACAAAATCTTGTTATTGCAATCTCGTGAGTGAATGGTAACGAATAATCAATAAAGTGGCGCTCAAATGAAAAATATTTAAAAGAAATTAGTGTTAATACTAAACAATGTACGAAGAGCTACTTAATACTAATTCAATTCGATTATTTTATATGCAAAATTATTACACCTTTTTCAGTTATGAAGTGAGCACACTTTAATTTCTGATGTCATTTGAGATAAAAGATATATGAAATTCTTATACTTATAAATTCATAATAATAAAATAGGGTATATATTTTAGCAGCATCTAATTTATATGTATATTTTTTTGAATAATGATGAAATATGTTCATTTGATTGAATTTCACATTAAAACTACGAGTAACACTGAATTTCATAGTAATTATCAAATTTGTCCTTGTAAAAGTAATCCCAGTCGAATAATTATAATAATATATATACTAATACCAAGTTCTGTATCCATTTATGTAATTAATAGGTTGTTCTAATAGGTGATCAATACTTGTCGCTAGTTCATGTTCTAAATCTATCGATACATAATTGATATCGTGTATGCAAACTGCACGCTAATATATTTTGAAATTTTACATATACCAATTAATGTCTGCAAAATCAATTGAACAATTAAAGCGCTTTTAAACTGCTAACTGACATACAGATACTCTAAGCAAAAAATAGCAACCATTGAACATGCCTTTTTTGAAACCGTTATACAACAGTGTTAGCGTTATGCTTATATAAATAAAAGTTAATATTTACACGTGACAAATATGAAAATATGCAGTTTCGTCATAAATTCTCAAAGGCATATCAGCACACCTGACGCCCGCGTTGGAGCATCTAGTCATTATAAGAAGTGGTGTTCAACCTCTAGTGTGACGCTAACAAGCTGTTACGTAACTTATTGTTTTCAGTGCCAAAAGGCAGTTATTGTTATTCCAGCTATAATTGATAGAATCTCAAAAGTAAAACGACATAAATTAATGCTATTATTGAACGTTACCGCGGAAATGTGTGATACGTTTTGTTACAAACTCGTTAGTCACGATAATGTGGAATAGTTTAATCTAGTATCGCAAGCATGATTTATTAATTTATATTGTTCAGTAAAATTAGTGTAATGAAACAGAATACACAAAATTAAATTAAAATATTACAATAATAACAAAGTAATATTATTTTTATAAAGGAAAATAGATAATAAATGATACGAAATAGTTGTAATAAAATCGAAATGATTACTTCGACTTGTTATTTTATATATTGCTCGTAACTAAATTTAAGTTAGTGTTTTCGTTTTATCGTCTTGTTTATATTGTAAACAAAATTGGTTGCCGTTGAAGTTGAAGGGTCTGCGAAATAAAAGGCATGTAAATGACTTGATTTGCATCAAACAGTTATAAAACTTCGAATGAAAAAAGGTGATTCTTTATTCCAAAGGGCAGAGATTCTACCCGTGTGGACTTTAAAACTATCACCTGTCGACCTTTTTTGAACGAAGCTTACGTCATGTACACATTGCAAGCATCAGAGAAATTGGATACGGCTATAATAATAAGACACGATATCAAAAACATTTTAACTTGTTACCTAAGTTAATATTTATTTTAATAACCATATATATGAGATAGCGTAGTGCTGATTAGGGATAATATTGACTGAGAAATAAATACAAGCCAAGATTGCTCGAGAAAATTACGGGGCTTAAACACCATTGAGTTATCATAACTTCATATTTTACACTGACATCAGCGAAAACGCGTTGGCGACACTGGAGAAGATGTCGTATGTCTTAGTGGTCGCCATTCGTGCTCAGTGGACCATTAAGGAGATTTTGGATTAAAAACTTATGACGGGCCGTTGGCGTGGTTGGTAGATACTTGCCTTTCACGACGAAGGTTGTGGGATAGATTACCACCCAGGACAGACATTTGTGTGCACGAACTGTTTGTACTAGGTCTGGGTGTAAGGATCTATATAAGTATGTGTTTACAAAAGAAAAGTAGTATATGTAGTATATCAGTTGTCTGGTTTCCATCGTACAAGCTCTGTTTAGTTTGTGATCAGATGGCCGTGTGTGAATAATGTCTTAGGATATTATTTTTTATTAAAACTAAAATTATCCATAAGAGAGATGACTTAATGATAATAATTTAAAAGAAAAGACCATTAAGTCCACCACTGAGTTTTTCGCACTTCATTTCTGTTGGCTTTGGAACAGTTTGGTGGCATAAACTCCTAAACTTTATGCCTTAAGAATAGAGGATACGTTTGCTGAGCAGCGGCTCATTTTACATGACGTTACTTATACTTTATATTGACACAAATGCCTGCAATCTCTATTTAATACAAGTTTATTTCATCGTCATTTGTTTGCGTCTATTTGCTTAGTTATCCCATTTATTTTGGACCGGTGCAGTATGTAATTTGCAAAAAAGGGACTTGGTAAACTTTACGATCTACCGGCAATTGATTTTAACGTTTAGTTAACGTAGTAATAATATCAGTACCGTAATACTAAAACCCCATTTATAAATGTTTATACGAGTATAAGAGTTCAAATTTAACGATATCCACTGTGACCTAATTTCAAAATATCCAAGCCCGATATATTGCCACACGTGACCAAATAAATTGGCAATATTTGTTTGACAAATATTTTAGGGACTTTGATTTTTAAACTAATATCATAGGTTGAAATGTAACAGAATGTAACAGACATAAATACATTAACTGATTGGACGTGGGATGTTTTTACGGCGTCTGTTTTTCCTGTCCATCACAATCCGGATTTCTTAGAGGCAATAGTGAGTAGACATCTTCTAGCTATTATCTTAGTCTAGATCAATATTTACCAACCGATGGTATGGAAATCGTCATCATCTACCGACTGACTTTGGTCACGACGGTCATTCCACATCGAGTGCAAAATATATTATAGTGCTCAAGTGTATGCGCAAACAAAAATGCACTTTTTATTCCTTCACTATGAAAATCCGATGACGACAATACGGTACGGCTCGAGAGTTCCAGTGCAGAAGGAACAAAGGATTTACGTGCCATCCGAGATACAGAAGGTACTGACACGTGACAAAACAAAACAAGGCAGTAGTCAAGCATTAACCACTACCTTACCATCGGGTATGATTCGATGATGATTCGTAGCCCAAATAAAAATAAAATGAAAATAATAATTAAAAAATAACGAATATATAATGACAAATCTATTATTTCACTAGATACTTATTAGATGTGACATTACGTCGGGCGTCTGAAGCATCTGATAGTCAATATTTCCATCTAAAATTTCTTCCAAAGCTTTTAGTCTTATAGCAATAAAGTTTGTTGTTCCGTCACTTAATGTCATTCAATTCATATTTCTTGTATATACAAAATGAATAAAATGATTTTCACTTTAATACTTAGATGCTATGTAGATATTTATACATTTTGTTTAATACAAGTTCTAAAAACCAAAAGGGCTTCTCGATGGTTAGGCTTACACTACTAAGTATGAATTTATTTATTTGTTACGTTATTCAATACACGTACGTATGTTTCGCTTCAATGACAATCATTAATAACTTTATTCACAGTGCATGAATTCAGCCTTTTGCCGTCCACTGCTGGACGAAAGCCTCCCCCATAGAACGCCAACCATCCCGATCTTGGGCAGTCCGCATCCATCCCGTGCCTGCCACCTTCTTCAAATCGTCGGTCCATCTTGTCACAGGGCGCCCTACACTACGTTTGCCTAAGCGCGGTCTCCACTCTAACACGTGTCGGCTCCATCGGCCATCAATGCGTCTGGAGACATGACCAGCCCACTTCCACTTCATCGAGCTAATTCTCCGCGCGATGTCGGTGACTTTAGTTCTCTGGCGAATGTCCTCATTTCGGATTCTATCGCCCAGAGAAACCCCAAGCATCGCGCGTTCCATCGCTCGCTGAGCGACCTTAAATTTGTGGACCAGTCCTACGGTGAGTGTCCACGTTTCGGCACCGTAAGTCATTACAGGTAGGACGCACTGATTAAAGACCCTGGTCTTAAGCGACTGTGGGATCGACGATTCAAAAATATGACGCAACTTCCCGAATGCCGCCCAGCCCAAACGTATTCTTCTTTTAGCCTCCTTCTCAAAGTTGTGCCGGCCAAGTTGTATAGTTTGGCCCAGGTAGATATATTCCTGCACAACTTCAAGTGGAGAGCCATTTACGACCACTGGTCCCGGGGATACATGATTGTTTGCCATAATTTTGGTCTTTTCAATGTTCATCCCGAGACCTACTCGTCTCGAAGAATCGCTCAGGTTGTTTAGCATCTCTTCCAAATCCTGCAGAGTCTCCGCCATGATGACAATGTCGTCTGCAAATCGCAGATGTGTAATGTGTTGGCCATTGATATTAATGCCGCGTCCGTTCCAATCGAGCGTTTTGAAGACGTCCTCCAATGCATTAGTAAAAAGTTTCGGGGAGATTACATCCCCCTGTCTTACCCCGCGATGCAATTGGATTGGTCTTGTGCTCTGATCTTGTACTTGGACGGTCATAGTTGCGGCTTCGTACAAACACTTCAACACCTGGATATACCGATAGTCAATTAGGCACCTCTGCATGGATTCCAGAACAGCCCAGGTCTCAATGGTATCGAAGGCTTTTTCGTAGTCCACAAACGCTAGGCATAGAGGCTGATTATATTCCTCGGTCTTCTGTATTATTTGCCTAAGTGTGTGTATGTGGTCTACGGTACTGAAGCCTTTTCGAAACCCAGCCTGCTCAACGGGTTGGAAGTCATCGAATTTCCGGGCAAGACGATTCGTGATTACCCTCGAAAACAACTTGTAAACATGGCTTAAAAGTGAAATGGGGCGGTAGTTCTTCAGAAGAGCTTTATCACCCTTCTTGAAAAACAGAACCACCACACTTCTGCTCCATGTCTTCGGTGTAGTACCATTATGGAGGACGGAATTGAAGATGTTAGCCAGCTCTCTCAGAACTGGTGTGCCTCCTGCTTTAAGAAGCTCTGAGGTAATTCCGTCATCTCCTGGAGCCTTGTTGTTTCCAAGTTGTCCGAGAGCAATCCTAATCTCGCCCAAATCGATGTCGGGAAGATCGTCTGATAGGTGGCGTGTCAGTCTGGCTCGTGGGTCATCCGCACTGTGGGACTCAGGTGGAGGTACTCGTGATGAGTATAAATCGCCATAATACTTTTCGACTTCAGCGAGAATCTCTGGTTTTGAGGTGACGGTTGTGCCTTGTGTGGTTCTGAGTTTTGTCAGGTGACAACAGGAGGTATGTGACTTTGCAAGAACCTTTGAGCCCCTATTGAGTGCTATGGCATCTTCAATATTCCGGGTATTGTGTCACGCCTTATTAGTTTTTTAACCTTCCTGTTAAGTGCTTGACACTCAGATGGCGTCATATTCTGATGTTCTCGTCTTCTCGTCATCTCGTTCAGAGTCTCGCCTGAGAGCTTCGACTTACGTCCATTGCTCTTTTGTCGAAAGTAATTTTGGCCCACTTCGCGGATGACACGCACCAGACTATTGGTGGCGTCGTCAATGTCCTGCCTGGTTTCCAACATGGCAAATCGGTTCTGTAGTTCCAACTGGAAGCTTTCGCAACCAGCTTCGACTTGGGGCTGAGTTGGTCTAAGAGTCGACTTCATTAACCGCGATCGTTCTATTTTAGTGTTAATATTCAGGGTGCCTCTTACCAGGCGGTGATCACTTCCAGTGTTTACCCTGTTGATCACGGAGACATCCCTGAATATTTGGCGCTTATTGGATAAAATGAAGTCGATCTCATTCATCGCTGTGTTATCGGGGCTTCGCCAGGTCCACTTCCCTTGGGGCTTTTTCTGGAAAAATGAATTCATCAGAAATAATCCCTGAGCCTCAAGGAAGTTTACCAGCATTTGCCCCCGATGATTCCTGTGCCCATAGCCGAATTTTCCTACCCTCGATTCACCATCTTCTTGTACTCCCACTTTGGCATTGAAGTCACCCATAACAATTGTGTAGAAGGTACTGGTACGAGACATAGCTTTCACTATGTCTTCGTACATGGCTTCGACCTCTTCGTCAGTGTATGTAGACGTTGGGGCATACACTTGTATTACCTTCAAGGCATACCTCTCGGTTATCTTTAAGACAAGGTATGCCACCCTTGCCGACACACTGCCAACCTCCACGACATTGCTTCTGAGTGACTTGTGGATCAAAAAGCCGACGCCACCTTGGGATGGTTGGTGTCCTTCTCGGAAGTAGAGTAAGTGACCGGAATCTAGTGTCATCGTGTCCTCGCCCTGTCTTCGGATTTCTGATAGACCTACTATATCCCAGTTAATACGACTTAACTCTACTTCCAATTCTGTCAGGTGTTCGTCCAGCCGTAGAGAGCGTCCATTATACGTGGCCAGAAACAGTCGCCGTTTGTGGTACCCTGCCGTAGCCCGGGGATTCTTAGCACCCCCCATCGCACCGTTACCATGGCCGGTACCGTGGCCAGGAATAGTGCGATTACCGGGAATTGGGGGCCGTGAATTTGAGTCGTCGCTCATAGGGGGGTTTTTGCCTTAGTCACCGCGCTTGGCAGGCGGGTTGGTGACCGCAGTGGCTGGAATCTTTCACTAATAGCGCTGCTGCCCGCTATCAGGATTAGCATTTTCGGATTCCAGCATTTGTGTGGTTATACCGCCACGATTTCGGTCGCCAGAGCCTCGTTCGTTGATTAGCAGGATGCACCACGAGCAGGTGAGGTTGACGGTAGGGAGCCTAGGTTGTTGTCGACTCCCCTTACACCCCACAGTGCATATTACATTGCTATTATAGATATATTATTTTATTCGTAACGACTTAAAAATTAATAAATAAAATAACTTTAAGTTATTTTCTTTAAAGGCATTGTTAATTCAATAACTACAAAAGTAACTTAAGAAATTAATAACTTAAAAAAACAAAATGTATACATTAATTGTACTTCTATCAATCCAATGGAACTGGATTAACTGTATCGATATAAAACAAATCCTTATTATATTTTTAAGTATATTTATTATAAAACAATTTAATATGTGTATGTACATGGAATTTATTAAACGCATTTCAGATGAAAATTATATTGGTAGTATCTAATAAAACTCTATTTTACTTGAGTAATTTTAACAGCTTCTGATATTGGCTGTATAACTGCATTTAGTCCATCCAGTACGAGTGACCGGCAGTATAGACTTGAAAATTGATTTATTTCTCAGTCATCAAATACTTATTTTACAATTAATATTATTTCTGTTTGTTTTTAAGTTATTTATTATTAATCATATTCGATATTTAGTTAAAAAAATATATTTATACTAAAAACGGCAATATTAAATTACTGTTTACACAATAAATTTAAAACAATGAAATGTAATTAAAATGTCTACACTACAGCATCAAACGTCTTACTTATTTCAAACAAATAGTTCCTCGCGTCGCGTCCTCTGTTACAGCGAGGGTAGCTTAAGTTGGTTATTATTAGTTTCTTTTCAAAGTTGCAACTGACAACTTTCACAATAAAAGAACAAACATATTTGACCTACGTCCAAACATAAGACTTGCTTATAAATTTAACAACCAATGTAAATAAATGGTAATTTTAATAATTTACTTTTAAAATTATGTACATTAGAATAGAATAGAATAGAATATATGCTTTATTGTAAAACAAAATAGTTACAGAACCATTTTAAACATAAACAAAAAGAAAACGAAAACTATTTTGTACAAAAGGCGGTCTTTTCACTAAAAGAGCGATCTCTTCCAGACAACCTTTGGGTGAAGGACAAGAAATAAATAAATAAAGCGCCGGTAAGGAGGTGTACTGATCATCTCAATTTTTAACTTTTATTTTTTAAATAAATATAAATATATTTACATATAAATAAATAATATATACGTAAACATTCATATATAATATATAAAAATAAAAAATAAAAATGTAATTATGATAATTATAATAATAAATAGCAATAAATGCGGCAGATAATAAAACAACACTCCCCTGATAATTATACAGATAAATAATACGCCTTGAGTCGGCTTTTAAATGTGTTAATAGCTTGAGATCGTCTTAAGTGGAGTGGTAAAGAATTCCATAGGAATAAAACATAACAATCGAATCGATGCCTCTTTACTTAATATAATTCTGTAAAATGAGGATTCAAAAATATTTATAAAAGTCTCCTTGAATAAAAGATATATTGCTTGGTTGATTGTAATTAAAATTAATTATTTGTAATTCAACAAACCAAAACAAAACATAGGGAACCACAAGTTAGTGTTTGTTATTTATTTTAGGTAGACCTTCTCGCATAAATATTGACATTCGCACGAAATATAAGCTATTCCTCGCATTGTAATCCCGTGTACTTACTTCATATATCAATTAAAGCTTAATTGAACTTGTACTTAAAATAAGACTGGCTCACTCACTCTTGAAACCAATTTTGTGTTATTTATTTACATGCATTGCGTTAGAATAATTGATGAGTGGGTATCGTTCACATATGCACTTACTTCGCTGTTTTCTTCATCACCGCGCACCAGATAAATTATAAAGACAAATTACTTAATAACTCAGTAGTAGATTTATAACTTTATATATTTTCCAAGAAGTGTTTTAACAATTTAATCTCCTTAATCACTATAATTCTTCTATACTAATTTAAAAAATGGGTAGATACTTAATTTAACTTAATAACATGATAAAAAAAAACCGCTGAGTTTCTTTCGCCTGTTTTTCTCAGGGCTGGGTATTTCTTTTCCGAACCGGTGTTAGTTACTAATTTGACTATCAATAAGTAAATGTAAAGCTTCAATGTTGAATAAAGTATTTTGATGTTTATTTTTGATTATAACATAATATTTTTTGCGGTAATATCTAAACGTTTCATATGTTTAGGACAGCTTGTTCTGGTTTATCTCATATTACGAGTGCCAGTAGTGCTTGCCTGGATTTGAATCCGCAATATTTGAATAAAATTCACACGTACAATGGTCATATTGACTCGTATAATATTTTATATTAATACAAAGATTTGATACAATGACTGATGGGGTGTCGGACGTATAAGGGTCTGTAAGAGATCTTTGATTTGATCGTTTTTGTCTTCCAATGAGGTTACTCAAGTTATTTATTTCCAATCTAAAACTCGTTTCAATGATATCTATAATAATTTTGTATATTATATTTTTGGTTTATACTCCCAAATGCTCGAAATAAAATAAAAAATAACTCTAAGCATCAATATACTAAGTCGCCCATAAATTACAAAGACTTACTTATGTACAAGAAATAAGCGTAGCATTACTACGGATTCATTCTGTCTTGTAGTATGGTCACGTTGCCAATAACATTGTGCTTAGAAGATAAAATGCGGCTCGTCTAAGTTAACAAATTAAACAATTATAAAAAGTGTAACTTTTTGTGGTAAGAATTAATATATATTTATGAATCTTTTAAAAATAGAACAATAGTCTTAGATACGTTATCTACACATATAATAATTCTGTAACTGATCGCTGTCAGTATATAGAAGATATATGAGTAAAACTATTACCGGGGGCCTTTATCAACGTAATAGAACCCAAAATAATGATTGTTAGAATTTTTGTGTGTTTATCTGTTTGTCTGTGCGTTTGTGCACACTAATCTTAGAAACGGCATAACGGATTTGATCGAACGGAGTGCGGTTTTCACTTATGTATTGTGGCTAACTTTACTTACAATTTAGTGTTTGTTTTATTTCAATTGGTTTCTAAATAGAGTTATATCAATTTAAAGAATCACGTCGAACATTTATTCGATCAAATTGCTATAAAATACCTGTTCATCCAATGTAAATTGAACTCAGGTGTATATGATCAATTATAATAAATAGGATTTAGCTTATGCTAGTGGTATATCAGGCTTCATTTATATACCTCACTAGTTATTTAATTAATTTTTTACTAAATGAAATGTTATTTTATTCGCTTTTCAATATTATTAAGTTGCTTTGTCAAAAGTAAATTAAGTAGGGAACTACGTCGTGAAGCAAGATTATTTTTGCCAACATAAAGGAACAGATACTCGGAATATGTTTCATATATCTTTTCGTAAGGCAACCATGGATGTGACACACTTTTGACAAAGCAACTTGATACTATTAAAAAACTTAAATAAAAAAATAATTAAATAATTAATAAGGGTATATAAATGACGCCAGTTTACCTGTCAACTTCATAGTTGGGCTAAAAAGAAAGTAGACAACCTATATTTTTCCAAATTCGCGTATAAAATTCTCACGACTAATGTTCGATTTTCATCGATAACAAATCAGGGATGTTGAACAAAAAAGTGAATTAGAATTAATGTTAATTAACAGGGTTGTTCCATGATTTAGCTAGGTAACCCATTTGCGATTTATCAATGTACATATTATCTTACATAAAAGCTTTGCCATCATCAAATAACAGATGAGGGTATAGATGTCTAAAAACGTATCTCGTACTACAAGGTTTTTTTCCAACAATTTTGAACTATCTGCAATACGAAATATTTAAATCAATAAACCAATTATATCTATTGTTACATCAGAGTGAAAAAATAAGTCTAAATCTTGTTATCTCGATAGCGAAATCGTGTTTCATACCGACTTGGCAACATTCCCGGAACACTCGCTAACTGTTTCAATTATTAAGTTCCCATTTGGAGCTTATTGTAACTGGTCTGTTTTTCGGTTAAAATTAAATTTTCGTCAAATATTCTTGTGTTGAAATCCCTAGACTTGGCAAATCTTGGAAATATCACTTTTAATTTAGTTTACTAAAACCAATTTGTGTGACCGCAGTTTAACAGCGTTAAACACAGTGTAGATAGACCTAATCGCAACCAACTCATTTTTTGCTATTGTTTTTAGAGAGAGCTATTCGCGGCTAAAGCCGACAGCAGCACAACCACAGCTGATCGAAAGCTATCGTCTTCATCTGCAGGCAGCATGAAGAATAAGTGGCTCAAAGCCTTCCGTAGCCTCAAGCCTCCGAGCGCACCACCACCACATGCAGCACCACCGGACAAGTAAGCAGCAAATTTAATTGTGTTAACATTTTACCAGTTTTATTAAATATAAAAAAGAAATTAAATTCAACAAAATTAACATTTTTTCCGAATTACGATCGTGTTTTTGATCTAGTTATTCATATCATCTCATGTTATAATATTAGGATGGTGGCAAATCAATAAACGATAGTAAATACCTTCACTTAACTGGAAATTATACAGAAACAAACTTGTATTTACTAGGTAAAACTATCATTTAATCTGTGAACCTCCAACAAACTTAATCGCAAACTTTTCAAAATGTGATAACACCGCATTTCCACGCTGCAACGGGGAAGTTGATTGCATCCTGCCAGCGGACTTCCACTCGACATTTACTGATGTTCGAATGAATACTGTGAGCATACGTATATTTATCTCACCATTGTCTTGTATTCAAATTAAGTGAAATAGTTTTTGGAAAATAACGTAAACAACATTGTAGATATATATATTTTTATATAATTATAGCACTTATTTCATAATATTTATTATTAAATACACTGCAAAGTGATCGTACATTTTAGAAATAACTATTTTCATAACTAACCTCGGAAGTGACCTTTTCAATTTCGAGGAAGCAAAATGTCATTAACTATTTCAACTATCAACCATGTTGACTTGGCGCAGGCATGTCTAGTTAGAATTTACATTAAAGTTGACTAAAATGTTGTGCCGCATAACATCAAAATATAAATGATTTTCAATAATAATAACGCTAATGTATTGTAAAACGATTGAGGAATACAAGTTCAGCGGGAATACCTATGATCTATATCTATTATCTATTACATATAATAAAAATGTAACTTATCATTGTCTGTACATGGAAGATATATGAGTAAGTGATAAACTATTATCGGGAATCTTTATTAACGCAATAGAACCCAAAACAGTGATTATTAGAATTTTTGTCTGTTTGTCTGTGCGTTTGTACGCGTTAATCTTAGAAACGGTTTAACTGATTTGAATGCGGTTTTCACTAATGTATATATATTGGATAGTATGTAATAATTAAAAATATGTATATGATATGTATAAAATCTCTACCCAACTTAGAGAACGAGAAGAGGATACAGCATTTCGCGGTTACATAAAAAAAACTAAGAAAACGACAAGTGTTACAAATCGACATCGAAGCAATAGTTGGAAAACCGTTTCGTCGTTCGTGTTAAAGTAAATGACAATACAATTTTCCACAAGACTTTGTTCACATAAAGAGACCTCGAGTCTCATATTAGATTACGACATCGAATATTATATGTGTTCTTTTATATAAAGTTTTTTAAATTAAACGTTCAACTTACAAAGATAACGGTCGATATGTGGTATATATTTTTCCGAATTTCTGATTTATATATAAATAAACAAAGGCAAAATAGTTCAGTACCATTCCACTATATACTACACTCCACTGTTTGTCAAACGATATTTTTTTGTTTGATCTGTTTTAATGTTATCAATTAAATAATTGGTAGTTAGTACACTGGTTATTGAAAGAAAACATCAACGATGATAATAAGAAGAATAAGTTGTGTAGTTGTAGAAATCGAAATGTCATCAACGGCAACGCACTCCTGACCGTTTACTACCACTAGCATAAAAAAATCAAAACAACTTTTTTTTTATTCTGATCCTAATAAATTATTTGATATCGTTGATGATATAGTTATGTTGAACTAGATGTTAACATTACTTCGAAGTTACAAAAGTGCACATTTCATTTTATTTTTATCAAATATTTAGTACTAGATTAATATATCTATTGTATTAAAAAGGACGTTTTTAGAAACAAACTATTGAGTAAAATTTGTTTATAATATTATTAATTATTATAAACAAAAACGCATACCTATGCGTAATGGCATTTTAAAGTCATTACATTTGTCTAGAATCCATGCTGCCATGCCCTGTGTCTATATGGCGCGCCCATAATGTAACATTGCTATATGAAGCTTTACAGTAAGTAAGTACATTAAGTGATTGTTTGGTGCAGCCCAAGCCCAACCCAGACTGGTAACCTACCTGTCTGGGTAGGCTGGCATATTCTCTTTTACTAAACTAATAAGGCAGCAAAATTTCGACCTCTCGGCGAACGATCTCATTTCTTGCATGCAAGCGTTGTTAAAAACTAGTACATAGTCAGTACTACGATCTTCGTTCGATTTCATTCGATAAAATGAAGATTTAAAAGTGGTTAATTGCTTATTAAAACCTATTTTTTATTTATTTGTTTGTAATGCTGTTGATTACAAATATTTCTTTTTACATTTACAGTAATATGCTTACAGTTAGAATTAAAATTTATTAAAATAATCATGGAGTAAAATTAAAAAAACCTTAGTTTCGCCAGTGATATTTTTTTATAATTATAATAATAACCAACTAAGTACATTGTATACATGTCACGCACTCACAAAAAAGGGAGCGACTAGGACAGGTTTGCCGTCAAGACTTACGAGTCGGTCAAACCCCAAAACGTGCTAATAGATGTTTTACAAAAATCATCATCAAATAATCAACGATGCGTCAGAATGTGGTGCAGTGAATGCCATTAACTTGAATAAAATCAAGTCCAATGCGAAAAGACAGCAAACTGGAATGATTCAATTGATTTAATAATAAAAATGAATAAATTTTTTTCTCGATGGGGTTATGAATAATAAGCATTTCGAAGGGTTCCCTGGTCAAATAAAGGAATCCATATAATTGATTCGTGTAACTGTGTAATTTTTTAATCTATGCAACTTTAGATTTTCATAAATTAATTATTAAAGAAGCGAGACTTACATGGAAAGGCTGTTTTTACGTTAGGTAATTTAAATTATTCCCCATATTTAAAATAATATATTATAACATCAGATTTTATTTGGATTTCAATAAATAATTAGACCATAACTAGTAGCTAAATAACGCGATGAGTTTTACTAACTTATCATGTAGCAGCCATACAAAACATATAATAGGTATAAGATGACCCTCAAACAACTTTGATTTGTACTACGAAACCCTGCCTGTGTGCTATAAGCTCGAAGTTGCATAAATTTTTATCTCATTTTTTTCGATCGATGAATAAATTTCAATTCGAATAAGAAATCAGTCAGCAGTCGATTTATTCGATTCTTAGAATGTTAACTATATTTTTATAGTTCTAAATTTTTATATAAAAGACTAGACACATACACCTATC
This sequence comes from Nymphalis urticae, assembly GCA_905147175.2. Classification (NCBI taxonomy): domain Eukaryota; kingdom Metazoa; phylum Arthropoda; class Insecta; order Lepidoptera; family Nymphalidae; genus Nymphalis; species Nymphalis urticae. The sequence goes on along the minus strand of LR989987.1, from coordinate 5,894,095 downwards.
TACCACATAAATTTTAATCGAAAATATCATCATTTATTAGGGCTCGGGACGTAGCGTTCTCTCAACTGAACAAAAAAGGAATTTGGCAGTCATTTACAGCTGGTTTACTGACTTATTCAAATCTGGGATATTATTTAGTTGTTGGGTTGCCGCATACTACTGGTGATTTGTTCGCTTACATGCTTGATTAGATGTGCATAGCAAAAAACCCTTAGTCAGTCTTAAGGTCTTAAGGCAAGTCAAAAGTCTTAAGGCTGAGTACCTTTATGGTACACAAAAAATAACGTTAAATTGAATTATGAGTCAAAGTAACATGATAACAAGTCTTTATTAATCTCCATCAAGTTACTCCATGTGCATTCATATAACGTGTAGATAACGTCATGTAGACCGAAATTGAACTAGATTGATTGTTATCCGTAACACAAAACGAGACTGCCGCATAAAGCATCGATCATCGCAAATGTAGGTACAGTAGATGCAAAAAGAGAAAAAGCAATTTCAGTAATAACGTCCAAAATATAAATGATGATATATTTGATTTTGAAATAGACGCATTGTAATGGTATCCTATAAATAAGTTTTGTGTCACAAACTTCGTATCGTGAAATTACTCGTGTATTCCTAGCGACGTCCCAAAATGTGCCAACTTTTTTAATCATAAATCGAGTCTTCTAATTACATTGCTTTCATATTGAAATTTCTTGAAAAATAGATGACTAAAAAATGTTTCAAAAATCCAGAAAAATAGCTAAAGCACAACTACTGAAATCAAAAAGACCTGCATCATATTCAACCTCATGGTGTTGTAGTAATTCGTTTTTTTGGCAAAATCCGGCGCTTGTACTCTAGAAACCGCACTAAAAAAGGGGAATTCAAAATTTTGATTTTAAGAGTGTTGCTGCATCCTTGAATTTCATCAAATCAATTTCAAACTTTCATTTATTTTAATTTAACATTACAAATCAATGAGACTATGTTTTTGTGATTAGACAAATGTTTTAAGCTGAAAACGCACACTCTTTTGAATTCATCTTTTAACTTTCCACGGACGAAGCCGCGAGAAATATTGCTACATAGTGAACTGTAATCCTATAAATTAATGGAGTAACAGATTTGCAATAAATAATTATGTCAAACACAAATAGGATTAAACGGTCAAGAAACGAAGTCGTTACAAACAATTTAAAGCTTTTTATACGGCTTCAAATCGCCTTCGTTAAATGTGATTAATATTTTTCTTTGTTTTATAAGTATTAATTTTGTTATTTTTTTTAAGTTAAACACAGATTATGTATATTGTTTTACGGCATTTTTTTTACTATATCACTTTTGTATCTATATTTATTTTATACAAATACAAAATTTCTTCAAACAAGCATCAAGAAATTCAATTCTCAAAATGTATTCAAGATTCAGCTCGGAGTAAATAAATATAGACTTAGATAAATACAGTTTTCTACGGGGAGATAACGAGGCGCATACAATACATGAAGAAATGATGTCTTCATTGAATCGGAAAGAAGACTTCTAAATGAAATATTGACATGCAAAATAAAAATACTTTACTTAACTGTAACACGACAGTAAAATTATAAGATATAAAAACTCGGAATTATTTGTATACTTTTATACGACTGTGTGTGTAGTGAAACGGGTTTTAAAATATTTATTTAACGTTACGGCTTAAATAATAATTACTAATAGTTATATAGTTAACACATGCAGTCAAAATATTCTATTTGCTTTATCAACGACATTCCACTAACCTTTTTTGTGCATATCTTTGGCAAAATACGAATCCGGATGATAACAAATCCATTTCCCTATATTTATATATTAAAAAAATGTATATGTAGATAAGAATATATATTCAAGAAATGATCTTATACTTTTATGTTAAACAATCCAGTTATTTAACTTTAAAAAAAAATAACAACTCAAAGTTCAAAGTGGTATTATGTTTTTATAATTTTACGCTAATCGGCGTTACGTAATAACGTTCATTTCTTCCAAACCTATTTCTCAAAAGGAGAGAATGCCTTAGCCCAGCTACAGGCTGTTATTTTTTTTATATTTAGTTCCATCTGGACGGTGAATGTAATAAGGTCTTGCAAGTTAAATTTGACACACTTTCCGATGTTCGAATAAATTGAAATTTTGCACACGTATAATATGTTTCTTGTGACAGTATATGATTAATTAAATGGCACAATTTTAAATCAAATATGGCGAGCGCCGTATAATGACGATTTATCATTTTCATAGCATATGACGATGGGTATCAAATGAAATGACTTTATACGAAGCAAAGTGACGTCATATAAAAATACTAAAAACTAAACACACTCTTTCTTTTTTACACCTGCTTTAAATGTTATATTCTAATCGAAAATCCGCTATTACAGCTGTGTAAAGTGTAAATATTTATCAAACTGCTAACGATTTTATTAACAAAAAACAATTAGATATCAGATTTAATTTAATTCATGGCAAAATTTCATATTATATATTTTATTATGCATACTATATACACTTTTATTTTGACATATGTAAAAACTTTTGAGAAAAATATGATTTAAATAATAACGTTTATTGATTTGCCTCCATTTATTAACAATTTAAGTATTTTTTATTGAACCTCATTTTAGTCGTAAGTTCGTCGTTCCACTAATAAAAAATATATATTTTGTTTTAAAAAATTTTATATCGATATTTACATAGCACGATCGAATTACAAATCAATCAAATCTGTGATGTTCACATCGGATGCTTAATCAGCTTTAACAGTGTGTGTGTGTATAAATAGTAACGTCACAGACGCAACACATCACAGATTGAAATGCATTTTTATATATGATATAATTTAACCACTTATCATGTTCATTTTGATGTTCTCTTCTTGCATCATAAGAAAAAATCAAATGTACCACGCGGTGTCAACGGTTATGGCGATGAGGTAAACTTTCCCTGTAGGTGTAAATAACCCTTCTATGTAACTTGACATATGTCCCTTGTACTAAAACATGTAAATACTTAATCTATAAAATGAACTATTATAATAAACTTCCATCGCTTCAACTAGTTTAAGTCCTGCTTATTTTTATTTGCTTAAATTTGTACATATTGTATGAGCTAATTTGCTAAGCAAAATCCTGTATTGTGATTAAAGAGCACGCTTAAAACTTCACAATATTAAAATGCTTGTCACTGTCTATTGTTCTAAGATAGAATTAAGATAAATTGCGCTTAAACTGACATCTTAATGCGCTATACTTAATATTTAATGCACTAACAATTAATTTAAACTTAAACAGAAAATTCATCCTACTGTAGATAAATAATATATTTATAAATAAATATAATATAAGGTTTGTATATTCATAACTGATATTTGTAATAGAACGATTTCAAAGCTAAAAACGTTCTACGGCGGAGTGGTAATGGTTCACCTACCGTTTTCCATGCTCTTGACCTTGGACGTGATAGATCAATATATTATATGGCGTAAATTACCCTTGTGTGACAGTTTGAAAAGTACCAACAGAATGATAAATATCCCACTCACACATCGCTCCGATATTCATTGACTATTGAAACCTTGTATCTACAAAATGTTTATTTAAATGAACAAATAATTGTAAATATGAAAAAAATACATTATATAAAAAAATTTTGGACAAGGAATTAAATTATATATTTAGTTTCTGTCTTTGATTTATATTAAAAACGCTTACATCGACTTTGTTAGTTCATATTCCCTTTATTAAATATAATCCATTTAGGACAATGGATTTTTCATATTTATAAGGATTCCATGGAAATTAAGGCCAACATTTGTTAGTGCCGATTTGTGATTTATGTAACGGAAATTTATCAATGCGTAACGCATAAAATATAAAACTATAAATTCTTGTTTAGGAGGAACGGTGCATCGCGTGATATGCGCTCAGGTGATACAGACGCGCATAATTTCCAAGAGTATACCTACAAGAAAATCACGCCCTGCGATGTATGCTCTCAGGTACTTAGAGGTGAGTTTCATATTTTTTTTAACCACTACAGTCAATTAATAAAAAATATAATTTTAAACTGTATTTGCATTTCAATTCAAAACTAAAACTACAATATTTTATTAGCAAGAAAAGATGTAACATACTTCAAGCATAATTTTCCAGAAAGGAAAAATTTGCTTTTAATTAAGTCGATCTTTAGAAGTACTGTAAGCTAGAATTTAAACACATATTTAACATTGATCAACGTTTTATTACAGGAAAATAGCGATAGAATATCGTTTTAAATTTAAATCAGCAAATATTTTTATCAGATTTTTTCATTTCTATTAAAATAAATAAAGTTTATTATTGTTACAAGTATTATATCAAATACAAGATTTATGAATAAAATAATCAAAATTTTACATTAAGGGAAATTTATAAAGCTTTTTCTGTAAAAAAAATTCTATGTCATATCTCAAACACCCTCATTAGACAATAATTTCGTGTAAAATTTAGTTTTACGCGTCTGTTACTGCCTGGCACATTGTAATGGTAAACGAAATTACATAGTTATAAACAAACCATTACTGTGCCGTCCGTTCATGGTACCAAATTAATTAGTTTTTATAATATGAAATATATCTCATGTAAAAATGAGTGCGTTTGATTTTTTATTATAAATATTATAAGCATCTGAAATTAAGTTACTGCATACTTTATATTTATACTTTCGTAAAAAACAAAATAAATTAAAAAAACAACAACGGCGTCCACTTTCATTCGCGGTTTCAATCAATTAGAGGCTGGCCTCCAATTAATTAGTCTCTATTCTCTCTAATGAGAGGTCAGAGGCTAGTGGTATTATAATTAAGTCAACGCTAAATTGTGTGGTTTTTAAAACTGACAAATAAATAATAATTATGGACACGTATAATTTTAAAGAACAAATTCAAGTTTGAAGTTTTTTTAGTTTCTATATGTCTATGTAGTAAAAATCTGTAGTGTTTTTTTATAAGAACTCGTTTCGATTCTCGAAATCAACTTACAGTTAATATGCGATTTTGATACGTGCATTATTTAATAATAATTATTATTATATACATACTTGACCTTGTGCAATGCACATAATTTATACATAATCTATAGGTTATCAGATTTTGGTGGTTATATTGTCCAAAACGAGAAAGGCTTGTGCAGATATCACATGTTTAATCGTATTGATAACTGTCACGTTTAATTCTCTTCTCTTTCTGACTGCAAGTCTATCAAACCTTGTCATAGTTCGCTTGGTTATTTTTTAATTTCATAAGTTATCTTAATCAGGCTATCGACAAGTATACTCGATCAATCACAATTTAAGACATGGAAATCTTTACATAATTTTCATTCACTAAGATAAGACTGTCCTTCAAAACTAAGATTAAAACGAAGACTGTAGAAGTTACTGCGGCATAACTTAAAGTTTGAAACAACATCTTGTAATATATACATACAATAAAACTATACAAGACTTGTACCTATCTGTTCATGAAATATTCTTAGATAAGATTTTTGGTGTGGGAACTTTTCGAACAAGAAACTATTTAGATGGGTTTATAATTGTTTAGCAAGGGTAATATTTAGTAGTAAGGTCATAGGTATATAGATGCTTAAAATGTATTAGAAATATGATGAAATAACTGTATCTTTGTATTGATATTATATAATATCTGCGCCATACTCAAACTTAACTTGGTGGTAAGACTGAAGATAACATGCAAGTTCGTCTGGGTAGGTACCACCACTCATCACATATTCTATGGCCAAACAGCAATACTTAGTATTGTTGTGTTTCGGCTTGAATGGTGAACCAGTGCTTTGACTGGCCCGTTTTTTTCCAAGTGAGTGTATTATAAATAAAAATTGTATATGTAAAAGTTACTTATAAAAAGACATTACAGGTACAAGAGACATCTTAGTTAGTAAGTGATTAATATTTTTACAAGGCAATATGTCTATGGCAACTTAATATCAGGTGGTCCATTTGCCAGTCTGCCCATCTATTTAATAATTTAAAAAAAATACTCGTATTAGTTAATAAAACTTTTCGTTAATGGATGATTTTTAAAAAAGGCTTCAAATTCTTAGTTTAGTTTCTAAAACAATGTTTTGATGGTTTTAATAGAAATAAATATTTCTTTATAATTTCTCTGCATCATACCTGACATTAGCAGAATATTTTGCGCTTAACTAGCTTAGATAGAAAACAGGAAAATTTTTTTTTATCCAAAATACAAATGATGCCTTAATAAGATAAGTAACCTATAGTGTGTATCGTTACGATAAATGATTATTCTAGAAATTATTACTTGTCCCAGGGCACACTCGTCAAGGACTTCGATGCAGGATTTGTAAGATGAATGTCCATACTGATTGTATGCCACAAGTGGGTAAATGTCAAACGAAATCTCGACTTCTACGCAGACAAAAGAGCACCTCTGAAATTGAGGCGCATAGAATCCAAGATGCAGCATTTGACGAAGAAAGTAAGTACGGTTCTAACAATTTTATGAGTACAGATTTAACACTTAAAGATACTGTTGTAACTATACTTCAAAAGATACCCGATATTGAGATAACCGTTGCTCAAATGTACAGTTAACTGTCACGATGTATGTCACATTAATTTTTTTATGTTATTAATAAAACAACGGAGGACTAACTTAAATAAAAATGTGACTAATATTTTGTAATACAAGTAACATATATACTTTTCTCAAAGTATTGTTCGACATGTCTTACACTTAACATATCGAGAATGGTAAGTTTGATTAATTAACAATACGTAAAAAAATAGGTCTATAACAAAAAAAAAACAAGAAAAATAATCATTATTAATTTAAATTTAAAGATTTCTTGCTATTAATATGATGCAGCTTCACCAACGCTTAAGACAGAGCAGATTTAAATAAGTAATAAATAATCACTGCTATGGAGCTTGCGTACTTGTATATTCACACACAAACAATTTTAATACACACACGGATCACGATCGGACACTAACTTCACATTGTCCAGGGGTGGAGGACGGCTGGCTGCCAGGGCAGAGACTTACCAAGATCTCTTTCAAGAGATCGGTCGAGTTTGATGATGATTTCGATAGCTACTATGATGAGGGTACAGTATTTTACGGAATGACCCCTATCATGTTTCTTAGTCCTGCATTTGTTAACTAATCATATTGAAATATACTGTCATTTTAGACAAAGAACAGGTATCATTACAGAAAGTCACTACTAACTAACGACCGTAAGCAACGACTGTATCTATGAACGCGTACGTCCTAAACACTCATTTTATACATGGCGTCTGAATTAACCTTTCGCTCGATGCTCAGAGGAGGAAGTGGATCAGACCTATCAAGTTCTGAAGCGGGCCAACGAAATAGCGAAGCCGGGCGGCGGCGCGGGCGGCGGGGGTCCCATAGTGCGGGTCTCGGCGCCGGAAGAGCCGCCGCCCGCGCGCTCCCCGGCGCGCCCGAGTGCTGGCCTGGCAGTGGCACCGCAGCCCGTCTCCTCCAGCTCAGGTCTGGTGCCGCACCCGGACTCGCTCGCTTCTCGGCTCGATGCGCGCTCGCCGCCGACTGTCCGCGTCGATCGGCTCCGAAGACGACGCGCGATGGTCGCGCAGCGGCTTCGCTCACTCAGATCACTCGTTTTCAGTAGTATCGATTTGTTTGCACGTATTTCTAAGTCGCGGGCGCAGGGCGGGGGCGGGGTGCGGTCGGTACTGAGCGGTGCTTGTCGATAGGCGCGGCGCCGCGGACCGAGAGCGGAGTGCGGCGGCGTCTCTTCGCCGGCGTCAAGAGTTTGTCCATGTGGGGATCCAAGTCGCGCCGCGGCTCGCCGCAGCACCGATCTGTTTCTCTGCCGGAAAGTACGCGCCCACGGCTGCCGTAGCGCATCGCTCTCTGTCTCACCGCAATCGAGCTTTATTTGTCCCGTCTTCTTATTAGGCTACGAGGCCTCGTTTCGTTTTGTGGTTTTATTTGTATTATTTTTTATTCTATGTCGCAATAGCGGTGTTAGTAATGAATAGGGTAAATAGATAAAGCTCAATGAACATGCTATAGTTGCTTACTCCCGTCCTCCCACTGGATGTGTCATGGATAGAGTTTTAACTCGACATCATTTCCATTTCTTTCTTTTGTTTTATTTTACATTTTATTTTATTTTTATATTTTATTCATTTATATATTTTTGTTCGCCCGTTATATTTGCAGAATTCGAAGAAACAACGACCCGCCCTTTCGGACAACCTTTATGTTTCATAAATGAAAATGGCGATCCCCCTCCTTCAATTCTCAAGCCCCAAGCCAGCGTACGCAAGAAAAAATGATGTTAATTACTTGCTACCAGGATAAGAGAAGCTTTATTCAATATCGTCCAAATAAAAGCAGCACTGACTTAGTGCGGTTACTGGCCCGCTCGTGTGAACCGCACGCGAAACATTTGTTACCCCCGAAACGCCCCGCGTTCTGTGATATGTATATTGTTACTGTTACAATAAAAGTCAGATTTAAACAGCTTTATTTTTTCGGTCCTTCTACAAGTGTGCACTATAAATTTTGATACCGCCTTCAATCCTTTTACCGTAAGTGGTGCATGGCTTGACGCGTGTCGTGCTGATGATCGCATGCGTTTGTCTTTCTGCGATTATCTTTAAATCACAAACCAACTATTGTTTTTACATGCACAAGAACGCAAATAAAATGTAAATAACTATAACCATTCACTGCGGTTTTGAACGATACTCACTTTTTTAATTCACCAACACATGAAAGAGACAAGACATTCAGAGAAGATCGTTACAAACTGTCACAATAAACGGCGCGTATTTCTCTTCTAATTTTTCGCTTTTTCATTTTGTTTATTGAGTTTACAGGGCGACACCGAAGTAAGGAATTAGTATGTAAATATTATAGTCCAGATATTATTTATTTTGTTCACACAGGTTCGATGAGGAACTCCAAGAGTGCCCAAATGTTGAGGCAGGCAGACCGCACCAGTCCCTTACCTGGTACCAGAATAATTTGTACATAAGCGAATACCACTTATATATAGCGAATAGACCACTTGTGTGTTAAGAGATTCGTTGCATTTTCTTTGATTCATTCGTTTGATGACACCTCTTTATTTATGAAACCAATCTGCTGGTGACGAGCAATTGAGGGTTTATTTATTTAATTTATTAAATAATATTTATTGATATATCATAAAAGTATCATTTGGATGTGATCGATAAATTTCGTAGTTGTCAGTAGGTTTCGTCACGTAAACTCCACTCAAACTCCACGTTTGTGCATCTTGATTCATGTTACCTTACTTTTTCTGATATTTCTTAAATTTTTCGTTGCAATGCTTATGCACTAAATATGTTTATTGTATTTTTAATTATGTGTGAATAATAAGCTAGTATTTAAGATAAAAACAAGACCTTTTCAAGACAAGATAAATTAAAGGATCCTGTCTTGAAAAGGTTGTGTTAACCGAATAATACAATCAAATGATATTGCTAATTTTAAATGGCTTACTGTTTTTAAAACTAATATAAATCAAATTCAATCGATTTGCTTAAAAACAAAAGTATGTAGTCGAGCTTTTTTCAATGAATTATCAAAATTGAGATAACTTTCACTAGATCTAATAGTATTTCATATCATTTACATAAAACGAAAGCCAGATACGGAGTGTTTGTTGGCATAGCGGTAAGTTTCCGATGCTCATAATGCATGACTGTTATAGCGCCGCACTCACCGAGACGCCAAAAGTTGAACCTTAGGATGAAGAGCCTGTCGCTGGATTCGCCGGAATGTGGAGAGCTCAGGCGTCGCCCTCGGGACCAGCCCTCGCAGGGTAGCAGAGTATTATGTACGACAATCGCTAATTATTGCACTTGGGCCCAAAAAACCAATAATCCAAATCCTTTTACCAGCTTACCTAAACTTGCAAAAGAGCATTCTAAAATTACATTATATGTAATCTTTGGAATTATTTTATAAACTATGTAAGCCAGAGCCGACTTTGCGATATACAATATTATAATTCAATTTCTTTACTAATATTATTACTTCATAAAAACTTCGATTACATTTCAGTTTAACAACAATATAAAAATTGAACATCTTAGTATAAATTTATGTAATTAACCTAATGAGTTGAAATTTATTGCTCATGTAACATGCTTAACATGACCTACTCGAGGCGATTGTTTAGTGCAACACGGTGTTGGCATCGTTTCAGATATTTTCAAACGCCATCTGTTTGAAAACAAAAAGAGTTGCATATTTCTTCAGCAAAATAGGCATGTGTTACATAAAAACTATACCAACTATAAAATAATCTGTTCCAAAGACGGCTGGTAATTTTCCTTACATTTGATTAATTATTGGATTTTTTGGACTCAACCGAAACGAATGTGTTGTCGATAAAGCGATGTCTTGTGTCCACGATCAGTGTTAACTTTACACCTCTCTTATCTCCTTGGCTTAGCTTATGTCTGTCTTAGCGAATATCCGCCGCCTACTCTACTGAATTTTCCTGATGATGTGCTTTCTACGTCGTATAATGGTAACCGAAAGTCTTGCAATCGGTTTTTTTTCAATTAAGTTAATATTTATATATATTTTTGTTTTATTACGACAAGATATTATCCAGAATGTTTATATTGGTCCTGCCTCACGTCAAACAAAAGATGTATGTACTATCTATCTAAATCACTAATTTTCTTTGTTTTTGCATGTAATTAACTTGCATTTATTTTGTTTTTTAGGTGACTACAGAACGCATTGCATGAAATATGGCTCTAATAGAATAAGTAATCCCATGTTCCATCACTTTGCCCATACACAGTCATGTACGTTGTTTACATTTATACAAGATTGACATTAAACGTAGTACAACTGTGAAAAAATATAATTTATTAACTAAACTAACAGTTGTGTTCCGTTAAATGTGAAATTTGCAATTGCTTTACAAGGCTTACAATAATGTAATTCCTTCACAATGCAATCCGTTGTATAACTATGCAAAAGTTTCAATGAATAACATTGGAATATTCGTCAAGGATAACATAATTCATTAGTTTATATTTATATTGTACATAATTGTTTGCCTTTGCGGCTCTAACAGATAAGTTGTTTATATTATATTGTTATTACAATGTGAGCTGTTGCATGCTTATCAGTCACTATCGGGATAGTTACGACTTTGTTTTCTCAATTATAAACATTGATGGCCCTATTTGGTTTCTATGTCTCTTAAAATTTTAATAGAAAGATTTGTTCCGGTTCATGTAATTTAGGTAATCGAAAGCTGATGTGCTACGCGAATATAACATTAGATTTTACTTGAAATATATTTTCTAAGGTTAAGCTTTTCAGTAAACAATTTAAAATAACGAAACGAAAAAAAAGAATCAATCTTTCTTTTGTCATGAAAGTACTATAAAATTGAACGAGGGTTCTAATAAAAGCGCGGTTTTATGTTTTATCAAATCGACTTTAAGGAAATTTTTAGTAAGTCTCGTTCTTTGCATGTTTGCTGAATTATACAGAAATAATTTACACAAACAAAGATTTTTTGACAAACTGATTACACTAATTTTTACTAACCTTTAAATTTATTAAACATATGATATGCTCTAAAATAACACTACTACTTAACAATAACCTTACAATGATGGTATACAGCGCCGTCCTCTCCGGTACATAGCCGACGACTTCTGAGTGCTAGAGGAGGACGCATGAGCAGCGTGGAACTGCCCGACGAACCTGATAAGAGTCTGTCATCAAACAGCGCTAGCCCATGTCCGTCGCCAGTCAAGCAGCATAGTGTTAGTAGTCTATATATTGTTCTTAATAATTTACTCAGAAAATAATAACAATGTAATAATAACGTCCTCCGGACCGTATTTGGCCACTGCGGAAAATCTCAAGAAAGCCAACTGCGCAGGATATATACATATATATAGTGCATAAGTGTGCATGCGCAAACACAGGTGCACTCTTAATTCACACAACACTGAAACACTTTCATTACTGAAATTGCTGTTATAATCTTTATTCCAGAAGCACCAACGGCTATTGCCTACGAACTTGTACGTGATTCTTTACAACTTTAAGTCGCGTCACGCTGATGAATTAGACTTGAAGGCGGGTTACAAGGTTACCGTCATCGATACAACTGACCCCGACTGGTGGAAGGGCAAGTGTCTCGGAAAGATCGGCTATTTCCCATCAAAGTATTGCATGAGACTGCAAGCTGGAGAGAGACCTTTGCAAGTTACCCACAATCTTCAGGTAATATACTGGATTGTAATAAAGTCTACAATAAAAATAACTAGTGGAATCCATTTACCGCAGATTTTCTTAAGCTAGCTATATAAGTATTTTAAATATTTTTATTATCGTTTGAATTATTAAACCAAAATTTTCAGGTGTCTGACGGTGATAATGGACTTATGCTGCTACGCGATCAGATAGTCGTCCAAGTAGGCGATGAAGTCGACGGCATGGTGATGATCCGAAACGGTGAAAACCGAACAGGCGTGTGTCCGGTTAAGTTCTTACAGGAAGTGTGACGCTTTAAGCTACCACACTTCAATGTCATGAAGGTTAGAAATATATATATTACGTAAAGTATATTTATATAAACACTGGCTGTGTTATATATATTTTACGTATAAATATACTGTTGAATTATCAGCGAAGCATGAAACGTACCTACTTATATTTATAATATCATATATTATTCTAAACCTCGGTCAATTATATCGCGTCCATTCGATGCCAATGTTGCCTATCTTTGCTCCTCCTGTAATTGACATAGGCTACAGATATTGTATCTACTGTCATAAATCATGTCGTTATAATCAATCACTTTTTCACATAAATAATATTTGTGATGCTGGGAAAATCTTTGAATAATATACGTAATCAAATTAAATACTGAAATAATAAACTTTGACATGAGATTTTACACAACAAAATAATTATTTAATGAAATTATAAACCCATCGACGAGGCAGGGTATATTGCCAAACAGAAATGTATTTACACCTTAACACATAAACATTGTTTATTTACTTAAAATAATGCTAATAATAAACATGAAAATATAGTAATATAAAGAATAATATATTATATACTTCTAAATTCACAGAGACGTGGCTCATTATCTGAAGAATCTGATAAAAATTACAATCCAAAACCGACCCGAAGCGCACCGGTCACGCCCTGTGAAAGCGAAACATCTGCTTGGCCAGAGACTTACGAAACGCGACGATCAGACAAAGCGAGCTACGAAGCATCCGTCGAAGGCATGTGGTGGTGGCGAAGACCTTTAGGAGTGAGACGTAGCACCTGCAGAAGATGTGGAGCCTCTTCCTCCTCTAGACCGTTACAATTAACGCCGTGTACTGGAATACCGCTTGAAGACTACGATTACGATCGACGCCCCATCAGGTCAGGTGACCGGCCGCTGAATTTCGTTAGACAATTGTTTCTTTAAATCTATTAACCCCAATTCATTTTAGACTTTCACATTCAAAATACGGTGACTCAAAATAGATATTTCAGATTCTTATGATCAATGCTTTAGAATTACTAAATGAAATGGTTTTTGTTAGTGTTATTTTGATCTAAAAATTATTACGAAGTCTCTAAGCTTTTGCCGAACCCGCTGTTTTGATATTTTGCTTAAAATTTTGAAATTTTTATATTTATTACGGCCTATTTAATTCGATGAATACAATCCTTCCATATTCAGAATTTACTTTAAGGGTATATTTTTATTATTGCATAAGTGTATACAAAAATATAGCAACATATCATTTTACAATACAAATATAGTTCCGTATGTTTGACATAATAAATATTGTAAGTAATTATATAAATAATATCCTTATATTATAAATTTATATATTCGAATTTAACTGTTTACATAATTAGACTTGTAATAACATTTACCGTCCCAAACCGGGAGATAGCTTTTCCAAATGATATATTAATTTCATTTTATTAAAAACACAGTAAAACTAGTTTTTTGTGGGCACCCATTAAAAGCAAAGCAATTTTAAATTATTTAATAATATTATAAGAGACACGTTAAATTTGGCATGATGACAAATTAAAATATATTTTACATAATTATGTTAAAATAAGTCGATAAAAATAATACTTGACTAGCCTCTATGGGTCACAAACGATCTGTAAATCGGTCACAATTTTGCCTCTCCCGAAATGTGAAAATAAACGAATCAACAATAAAATGAATAACAATAAATTTAGGTCAGTTTATAAAATACAAAAATTGACGATTTCAAAAATATATATATATTATAGCAGGATAAAAATGAATATCGATTTATATATTGAGAATTATACAGTATTTATAAAAAAAAAATGAGAATGATCGATAACAATGAAATAATGTCTAACGGTTTTTTACAAAGACTTACCTCCAAATATATTACTTGATGCATTTATGATGAACAAATAATATAAGACAGTAGTAAGGTTTATTTAAAAGTTTTGATCGGGTATAATTGTTTTACTTATTAGAGTACTTACTAAAAAAATAACATCTTAGTAAAAATAGAGTAATGGTTAATAGTAGATTATACGAAGTATGTTGCAATTAATGTAGGACTTTTAGAAGACACATTCTAATATAGATGTACTAGACATTAGATATTGCATTTACATTGTTTTAGAATTTCGTTACTCACACTGTCTATATGATCCATAATAGCTGTATAATTACAGCTACTTTATAGTAATTTCACATTCCATAATAAAACACGTGAAAGCCAGACCTATGTCATAGTATAAAAGCTGAAAGTTTTTCTACGCAATGTCCCCAAAAGAGGTAGGAACGACTGGTTACTGTGAAATTTGGAATATATATTCTGGCGTTCACGGGCTCTTAGGCTATAAAATTTCAAGTTACCCTCAAAGTGTATACCAATATTGTAATTATTTAACCCTCGTTGGTGTTATGAATGGAATTCCTTAACTCCTTAACTATTTATATAATATATGAAATTTATCTCCAATGACATATTTACGTATGTTTTTAATTATAAAATTAAACGTACAAGGTATTTACGTACTAGTCCACGAAATTATATGAGACGAATAAAAATAGATAAATTACTCCATTAACTTTTTTTTTTGGTTCCGTTTCTGTCTTGCTAATTTTTATTTTATTTTAATCCTGAACATTTTTAATAGAATTTGGTTTTATTATAACGCTTCCGTTGAAATATTTTGATCGACGAAAGCTTTGTTTTTTTTTTTAAATAATACATAAATGTAACGTGACCATAAAAAAAAAATATTACAAAAAAATGTAGGTACCTACTTACTTAAAACTATAAATCAACTTTTCGAGTCTTATTTTCAACACGTAAAAATATCAGCATTTATAGTTCCTTGTAAACCTTCCTATATTTTAATACATACATATATATTAATATATATATATATATATATATATATATATATATATATATATATATATATAATACCAATATTTAAAAAAAAAATGACTTGTTTTTTATTTGACACGTTTAAACCGTCCCCTTGAAATTGTAAGAGTAATATAGAGATATCAAAAATTGTTATGTAAGAAAATAAAATATTATTAAATAGTAGATAGGTTAAGAGAATACTTATGTAATTACGTTACACAATATATACTTACATTACATAGTTCGTTTCAATCAAATTCTGCAAATAATAAACAAAAAATATATGAAACAGTGTCAAAGCTATAAAAATACCTCATTTTATTTTTGTTAAATTACGTACGCTTTTAAAACAAACTCGCATTATTTAAATAAAAACTAGATTTTTGTCTAAGGAAACGAACAGTTTGCCATATTTTATGTAAATTTAAATGAAATTAGAACACATTTTTTGTACAAAACAATGTATTAAACACATCTTTTTTCATATATTCTTATTGTGCTTCGAGAAAAATTAAATTTCACACATTTGTATAGTTATTTAAAAATCTTTTTATGTAATTAGGTATGCAATAAATGTTGCTTCTATAGTAGTAAATTATTACGTATTTCATTATTTTTTTAGATATACATATATATGTAAACAAGACAAAATGTTTTTTTTTTATAATTATTATCGTTATCCAAATTAAATTATAAATAATTATGTTTAATATTTAAGGTAATATGTATGTTATTCCAACTAAGACAGTAATTTGTGAGAGCACACCTTATGAATAGCCTAATGATATGCATAATATATAAAAAATAATAAATAAATAATTTGTCATAGAATTAAAAAATATACGAATAGAATAGAATGAAGTTAATGTTGACATAAGATGGAATATTTTGTGTTAAAAAACCGTATAAAACAGGTAGGAAAATATTTTATATTATCCAAATAGAGGTCATCGAAAATAGGGTATTATTTTTTTTGAGGAAGTAAATAAGTATGTATATATAATATTCGTAAGTAGTTTTCTCCAAAATAGACACTAAAAGAACAAAAAAAAAACTAATCAAGTTTGTTTTATTTAACAGCCTTTAAAGAGGTTTAATTCACAGTTATATTTATTTTATTATTTAAAGATTTAGCATGGAAATAAATTTTGGTTTTCTTACAATTTATTCCATCTTATGTAAACAGGACAGTAAGAAATGTATTGTTTTAACTTCGAAAGGAACCAAAAATATATACTTAGCTATTATTTAAATTTGTAGATATATTAAAATACCCTGAAGAATTCCCTAGTGAGATGTTTAGAATAAGTTGAAATGTTAAATTTAATAAATATTTTAGATCTTAACAGTTATATCATTAAAACATTTAAAGTGTGGCATATTATCTAAATGTTGTCTATTAGATAATTTATATGTTGCTATTTAAACAATCAAATATAGTAGCAACATTAATGTTTTTTTTTAATGTTATCAAGTATTTACACACTTTGGTTTTTAACTCTCATCCAGTTTGTAGTGTATAAATGTTTTAAGATATCATTATTAAAATATATTATTTGTAAACATGAACAGATGTTGTTATTTTAATTTTACTTATTTATTTCACTTATTTTAGTTTTAAATAAAAACTAAATATTTATAACAAACATAAACAATTACATTTGTATTTGTCGAAGTTACTGCCGTACTGTATGTAATTGGTTAAAGATTTTTAAAAATTATTTTTTAACCAATAAATATATCATATTCATATTTAGTTTTTGCTTTTGCTGATTTTAAAATTTAAGATAACTAATAAGCTTAGCGTCATCTTGTGGTAAATATTTTAACTGCAAGCATGAAGGGTGTAACTGTCAAACTAGTTCGCAATAAATATCGTAAAATTTCCCCGCGTCACCTACAGATGGCGGTAACTTTTAATGTAAATATGAAGTCGAGCTAGCAATCATGGTCATTTAAAAACAAAAGATTAAATTTATATAAAACTCTCTTAATACTCGCTTTACAAAGAAACTTTTTATCTTAAGTAACGAACCGAAACAATGATAGCCTGTTTGGCCACGGTACATGCACAGCGACTATTATATTACAGTGAGCATCGCACCGAAAGCCGACCCTACTTTTCGCCTCCACGCCATGTGTCGATAACCCTGTATAAACGCGCGGCCTACCATCACGCCTGCGCTAGTGTAGTCTCGAAAACGCGTACTAGCTTGGACGCATTCCAACAAACTGCAACCAAAATGCAACCTAACGGCTAACTTAATTAAGTATAAAACTTACTCTTAAATAAATAGAAAACGTTTTTTTCATTAAAATCATTACATTTAAGAATTATTAAAAACCATCGCAGTCTTTCGATGTTCTAATCTAAATAACAACGTATTTGATAAGTACTTCAGTGAACCGCCTTCGAGCGGTTGAGATTCCTTCACACAGATGGCAGCACTGAAAATATTTGACATTCCGCGAATTCCAATCGCAGTGGGCACGGCTCAAATGTCAAACGCGGCTATTTCGTCAACAGAGTCGTGGCGCGGTAGTTGGATTTTATAAAATAACAACAAATACCATTATAGTTTTCATAAAGGAAAATGGATATTAAGCGATAGCACTAAGGAAGTTAGTTCACATCGTGTACTATTATTAATACGAATCGTGTGTGTGTGTGGAGAGAATATTATCTTGCGTAGTTTTCGCAAATCGTTTCTTATTGATTTTTATTCTTCGCCGGTTTTGTAACATTGTTATAAGTTAAGAATATAACTTTGCGTTCTATCGTAACATCATATAATAAGACTAAAGTGTTTCTTACATGTTTGTTATTGCCAAGTGATAAACATATAAACTTTCGACCCTGCATTGTATTTGTATCGTGGGAAACAATGTAAGTATAATTTTTTTGTTAATTGTTTGTACCATCATTTTCATGGTATTATTACCGTTTTTTTTAAAGTAAATATTGTTTGTTAAAAATATATTTACAGCTACAATATTATTTACGATTTAAAACATTGACCTTGCTTTAATCTTCTACTAACAAGACGTAATACATTTTTTTTTAAATAAAACTCGAAACAACGCAATTAGTTACAGCCAACAGTCGTGAGCATCAAATAAGTAGCTATCGAAATAAGTACAAGTAAGTACATACCTACCGGTTTGATTTACGAACGCGCCACGCAAAAAATCCGCCGCTACTCGGAGCGGGGGCATTCAGTGAGCATGGCGAGGAATCTCGCGAACATAATAGCGAGGAATGCGAGTGATATGCGCCTCTAAACATTCGCCTCCACACTCGTGGCCCCGTTGATAACAACTCGATAATACTTCGCCCGATTACCCAATGTGACCCGCACATTGATCGTGTACTAGATTTTTTTTGTATTATAACTATAATGGTTATTGCGGTTTTACTTATATTCCTAAACTTATTATGCATTTGAACTTAATCAAAAAAAGATTTATTCGAAGCTACAGCTAGCAAACGTCGTAAAAGTATTAAGTAATTATTAAATTATTTTTCAACCTTTAAAAACTTTTTTGGTTCTGCAATAAAAATTTAATATTTAACAATAAATATAGAAAAAGCTGGCTTACAAGTAATTGTACTGGCTTCGATAGCATCTATACCAAGCACATCAAAGCTATCATATATTTCATTGATATGGCAATGCATTCCTTCTGTGTAGTATAATCATTTTGCTACATCCTCTTATACTATGAATATTTATTATTAAAACATATTTCTAGTAATCTCGACTGGTACAAAAAAACACATTTAAATTTTATTGAAATACAATAAATGCAAGCGAGCTTGTGCAGCTTTTAAATTTTGAACATCTGCCAGTTCCCGACCCTCTAAAGACACGTGCGCAAGCACACAGCAGGGGTGGCAACCGTCATTAAAGACAGGCATCGCACCCCAAATGCGGGCATTCCAACCAAATCGACAAAAAGTAAAATCGTCTCTACCGTTTAATGAAAAAGGTTCAAATTAGCGTGCGATATATTTATACAAAAATAGATTATTATTTTTACGCACGGAATGTCAAGGTTCGATCACCATGTGACTTTCTTTTAGGGAACATTCAGGTGAACGTCGGTATACCTAAAACTGTAAATTGCTTAAGAAATATATTCCATTCCATATAAAAGTAACATCATGTGAATTATAATTGTGTCTATACTTACATTTCTTATTATTCTAAATAATTCGAACTGTTCAGACAGTTATAAAAAAAATATTATAACAATCACTTTTAGAATGTAAAATTTTACTATTAGAAATCACAAGATTTTGAAAATTAAATTTGATATAATGGAGAAGACATATATTAAATAGACATAGACAAAACTTCATACACGGAAGCTGAATATGGATCAAAGTATGTGACCAGGTCGAAATTAAAAACAAATAATTGTTATAAAAAATTTAATAATGTAAATTTTCAAGACACATTTATAATATACCTATTTTACGGATATCCTCTATTAACGATTGCAGAATAATAAATATTGTTCAATCAAATTTGAAACAGCTGTCACTTGAAAAATTATGAATATTATAAAATATGATTGAAAGAATCTAACGCCATAAGCGATGTTAAGAACCTTATGCGATACATAATAACTAGTTCCTGTTCCGTTGAACGGCTTCGTGACCAAATAGAGTACAGACAGTAATAAAACAATACCTTAATATGACTACTCATAGTTAAGTTCGGTATAAATATGAATAAAATTACAAAATGTGTTAATGCTTTTGGAATTTATATGATACAATGTTATATAGAATGCTGCGATATTTTGAGATAAATATGTAAAGTGTACGTGTTTTGTAATTCTATATTGTAAATCGTGGCAGGAAATAATATATTTGGCGTGATAAAGAAACATAAAACTTCTAAATATGTAACTATTTCTGTTAACTCTACGTACACCCGGCTGGTGATCTATTCCGACGTACTGGCCGGCATACCGCACGCCCGTACCTACGCGTGACTCCGCCTCCGAGAAAAATTCTATTGTGGTTCATGTACCAAATTCCTCATCGTTAACGCAGTCATCGCACTATCACTCCAAAATTTTTTGTTCGCCTTATTTCATCCGCGGACAACGATCTCGTCTTTTGAAAGTATAATGTCGTACGTATATCCACATTCCAGGAATTACACGTCATTTATTACGTTCATTAAGATTCATCGGGGTCTTATTTATGAAATTATGTCGGATATGTTTGGAATGTCCTTAATCACTTATGTCGCTTAATAAAATACGATAAAAACTAATTAATTAGGATAACGATAAAAAATAACTATTCTAATCATTAACGATGTACATCGTAACGACACTCATTACAAAACACATTGTAAATCATACGACATCTAAATCATTTATATAAATTTGTTATTTCTGTTTATAATTGTAAAAAAAATCATGTATCGGAGTTTAGTCCAATCGAAATCAAAACAGAAGTCGGTCGCATCATTAAATCGCAACATATGTTTGTCAACTAAACTATTTGTGTCAGTTTAATCAAATCATAATGTCACATTTTCAACTGGCAGCGCTCGCCCGATCCACTAGTGGTCCATTGGCTGTGTTCCCGCAGGGACGGTATGCGTACGTTTCACAACTCTTTGTTCGGTCATCTCTTATTTACTTGATAGCCGCGCAGCTCGGACGTCTGTCCACCGTCTAGCCGTTTACGTGCCGTGGAATTTTCGCCTCGGTATTTGCATGCCATTTTATGTATTAACGCAACGACATTCATTCGTTGAGCCAAATATTTTTACGTTCCCCGACTTAGTTTGTTTCCGCTTTAGAAAACCAAATTTAAATAACGTCTCATCGTTCTTTTATCGTATTTACTTCGGATTATTGATAAGAAATTAATTATTATCATCAATTTCTTATTTTCCAAAATATATTTCAATATATCGTGGTAAAAATGTGGGAATTAATTGGATATTAGCTAATAATGCATCTAATTTAAATTTAATAATAATTATTATAACATTTTGACGTGCGGTTTCTTTTAACTTTATTATAAACTAAACTGTACGACTTTTAAATTTTACACACTAACTATTTATCTTCCAGAAAATACAAAATGAAAAAAGTAGAATCGCCCTTGGATGTGCTGTCGCGCGCGGCGACAATGGTGCAGCCATGTCCAGCCTACCCCGCTAGTGATTCGGATGGTTTTGGTAAGTAACTATTGTAAAGTACAACTTAATTTATACGACAAAGCGGACCATGAATATAAACAACTGGTAAGTAATGGACATTAATCTAAACATCTGAAATGTATTGTTTACAAACTGGTAGATGTCCTGTTGCTAGGTTTTGCATCTTATCTAAATTTAGTAAATGATTGTTTATTCTGCACAATTTTTTTTTAAAGTAGTATGTATATCGTTTTAAATATTTACATTCACCGCTGAACACGATGATAAATCGCATATGTAAACTCAGTGTTGCTAAGATTCGAACCTCTAACTTTAATCTGCGATACACGTGCTCTGCCCGCTGAGCCATACAGAGGCTTATATAATAAGGCTATCGTATATAATGTTTATGTATGTTTTAATACAATCGTGCGTCAACTTAAACATTTCAAGTTTCGCCAAATATATATAGGATGAATAAACGATTTCCTGATAAATAGTGTATGTATGCAAAATGAAACTGATTATGAGAAGCTATTTATAGATTCCAAAACAAAAAGAAATGTCAGGCGGCAAGTCGTTGATACACTATCTACCCACATGGCTGATGTAATTCGACACAAAGGGCCGCAGCTTTAAAATATGAAACAAAATATACTCATGATGTTTAACGACTCCTGTTTTACTTATTTTAGTAGTCGTTGCTTGCATATTTTGTCAACCTTCAAAGTAACAAATGGAATTACCATTCATACCATTCATACCAATATATGTTTTTTAGTTTCCTTTTTAATGGAGTTTTTCATGAACATTGTCACTTTTATCTGTTTGAAGCATTTTCGTCTGTATATATGTATATACATTTTATTTTAGACTAAGAAGCTATACATAATTTTTATAATGTGTGCATTTTAATATTGTGGAATTTAGAAATAAGAACTGTTCCAGTTCAACCTTCGTTGGATCAGCGTAGTAGACTAAGCTCCATACCTTCTCCTCAAAATTGAGAAAATGAGGGCTTTAGCCCAACAGTGGGTAATTTACAGGCTGTTACTTTAAGCAAGATCAGCTCGATACTGATGACTCGAAGTAGACCAGTTAAGACAAAACATTTCATGCATCTTGGCTCACTGACAACGAAATATTATAGCAAAGAAAAAATTCTATTAAGAATTTTTCTCAACAATTACTATTCTACATATCAACAACAACTCATGCTGAGATGCGCAACATCGCAACACACGTCAATCGTTTCAGTTCAATTCATAATGAAGATCCCACTATTGTGTAGACATTTTTAAAATCTCTAGGAGTTTTCGAACTATACAAAACCTTGAGCTGCTTAACAAATACATCTTGCGATACGTTTGACGGTAGTATACAATCTATATTGTTTATTTTCCGGTACTCGATCGACCGGTTTTAAGTTTTTGTTATTTCGCCGATAGTGTTGTTAAGATGAGCATTTATCAAATGCATACAATGCTATGTCAGTACCACTCTTAAGATCGTCCTTCATATCCTTAATGTAACATGTCCTATTATAACTGAAATCTATAATTTATCGATTACAACGGGCATATTTTGCTAGAATAAAAAAAAATTGCTTAATTTATACACATCCCTCTTATCTTGATTCCAATCCGGTGAGTACGACTAAAGCTCACAATAAATGAATATCAAAAGTGAAATATCCTTTTTAATAATAAAAAAATATACATATAAGTTGGACTTTATAGCACATAAACTGAAATTTAACAAGATTTGTATTAACTCGCTTTGGGCAATGTCTGTGAAGATGGCAATTTTGTATTTGGTTTTTAACTAACTCCCTAGACAGTTAGAGATTTGAAATTAAATTAAATATAGCTAAGATTTGGATGATAATGCAATCAAAAGTGTGATATAGATATAAGAAAATAGTGGTAGTTTTATTTAAAGTGAACCACATATAAACATTATTTTTACATAATTAATAAGAACCTATTATATATTGGTTCACTTTAAATAAATCTGGCACCAGTTTCTTCAATATTGCAAAATCGGGACAGTAAAATTTTGTACTATAAATTCTTATCAAATATGCTATCGTATTTTATTAGAATTTATAAATGTAGCATATAATCGTAATAATTAGTGTAGAGTTGCTCTTTAGTTTTGATATTTGTTTGAATGACTTTAGCTATCAATACTCGACGCGCGGCCTTGTAGGCGGGTCACATTCCAGATTCCAGCTGACATTGTTAATCGTCATCCGTAGTAAGGGTACGGATACATTGAGTTGAATGTTAGAAAGAGAAGAAGATATAGAGAGATTGTTGATTTACTCTTAGTCAGAATGACCGTTTCTTGCATTCTAATTTTGCAATTTTTTTACTATTGGATTATGAAGATTTTTGTTTTCTATGATTCTTCATTTCTGTGCTATTTCAATAACAATAAATAACAATAATAATTTTTCTTATGAAACAAGGATCATTAAACTATACAATAGATTAAAGGAATCAGTTAATGCGCGATCTCGATAATATTTTAAAAATATAAAAAAATATATGAATATTTCCAATTTAATATTTGCGTATTTTGTTTTTTTTATTTTATTTTATTTAAATTATTTTTAATATATTGACAAAAAACTATATTTGAAACTTTTATCCTATTGTCTCAATATTTTTATTAATTTTATATCTTAGTTTTGACAATGTTGATATATTTCAAATTTTAAGTAATTTTAGAATTTTAGTAAATAATTATGATGACATTTGGCTATTGTGTATATCTGTTGTACTAATTGTTAGTGTGTTGACAAATAAAAAAAAATAACGACTAACAGTAAAAACCTCGGTAGATATTATATAACAACTAAAAATGTACCTATAGATAGTACTAGAATAACAAAATACTACAGTTATTTGAATATGAACGCATCTTATATACATATAATCTAATCATTAGTCGAAAGAATTGGTAGTTGTTTGTATATGCGTTTGATATCTTATTGTTGTCTCTAAATGTTTTCAACATTCCGAACGTGACTTGCATATATTAAAGTATCCTGTTCACGAGCCAGTTAACCTGACACAAACAGGAGAACGAACATGTTTTCCTCGACTGATGAACAATGCATTACAGTCGGATAGGACTTGTTTCATGATAATGGCTGCGATTTAAGTACGCGAGTACTTTAGATTTTCCAATCGTTCACAGTGTACCGTGAGCGATTGTTTGTTTTTGCTCCGGTCGCGCATTCAAGCAACACGTCCGGGTAACGTGGGGTCGCAAAACTCGACGAACTGTCTATTTATTGTAACATCGAGACATTTTATAATTAAAGTGTACTTTTGATCAGGATTTGACAATTGAAGACACGAATCGATGAAGTTACAAATTTGTAATATGATAAAAAATAGCATCGAAGTTTTAATTCATATTTTGCGAATATTTTGGTAGCTAGAAATATCTAAGAAAGAAATAAGAACATGACACCTTATTACCTGACAGGCTATGAAGATGATTGACAGTAAAACATAATTAATTTTAACACAAAGAATGTTGGTTTTTATCACCTGCAATTATTACATAAATTAAAAAACCTTCATTCATTCATGTCTTCAATTGAATTCGTTCGGTGAACATCAATTGTGTAATGTCAAGTTACTATATTTCAGATATTTATACGATTTATACGATTCGTATTGCTTACGGATGCCAAAATAAAAAAAAAATATGTTGGTAAACAAGAGCGTCCCTTTAAAAAATCGAATCTTTCGAAATCGTATCTTGATTGATATGATCGAATTTATCAGCTCGTTACTCGTAACACAAAACTTAATATTAATGAAGTACAATATCAATTCGTTAAATATAAGAACCCGAAATAAGAGTTAACGTGCTTATTTTGGCTGTTAAACTTTAAATGCAAGATTACCACAACGCTTCTCTCTGACTAAAGTGTACCTACTTATTTATATGTCAGAAATTTCCGCATACCAACGAATTGTGAATACATTTGTATAATGTGTGTGTATATTTTATAACGCCAACAAGTACATTTTTCTTCAATTTAATAAAATTGAAAACAAGTTTGTTATCAAGTAACATATTTCAGTAAAAAACGTAACGCATATCTCGCTCTTCATTTGATAAATCACATACAGTCAATTTCTCTTATTTAACTATGCTAGTTGGTGCTATTACGAAGATACGACTGATAAATGTGGGTATGTAATGACATATCTAATCAGAGTTTGGTCACGCAAGTTGTCAAACGATAAGTTCTTGTTGTTGGTTGTTTACAAACAATTGTCGGGTAGCAAATAATTATGCAATGCGATGACAGAAGCGCGGGCTCGAGCCGCATCGTCATTTACTTTCGTTGCTCGGCGTGCGTGCGCGCGCGACAGACTACCAGAGAAAGCGCTCAGGAATTTGGCCGGCCTCGTCCGAGCTGACGCTCCGTGGCTCTGCCTTCTACAAACCGAATGCTATTCGCAATATTTGCGCCGTATTACAACACCATCTACCGCTAACAATACGTAGCACCCGGCGCTGATTTGAAACGACTACGAGACTAACACTGCCATTCGAAATCTCGTCTCGCTTATCAACATCTCATATCAATCATCATAAGCTACTTTGTATGTAGCCGTTTTACAGCTCTCTATAAATTCAATACCTGACATTATACCGGAATATTCACGTCGAAATGTACTTTATTAGGCAGTAGTAGGAATGAATATAGCGTGTACAATAATATCCGGAACGCTGAGGCGGCGTGTTACGGTTTCGAAAAGAATGCAGAATGTAGGTTGCGTTGCGGACTACAGTTACCAACATTCTTAGGAATGCAATCGTTTATCACTATTGTTGTCACAGAATATGTTTTCATAACCTTTGACATCTCAGTGTCAAGTTTTGACATTTTAACGAGACTATAGTTTTGTAAATTATTCTGTTTCATTGCTGAAAATATCTCCGTCTCCTACGTTATTTTACATAATTTTAACCTCTCTAGAATTATGACTAACAAAAAAGAACGAAGTAAGAAGCAGAAAGCATAGTAGTGTATCTACTACAGTATATTTTAGTTCTTTGTTAGAAAGACGGGTTACATTAGATTTCAATTGCGACTGCAATTTATAATTTGTAATTAAATCGATATTTAAACTGATGAAGTTTTAATATTCTACAATGTATTATTAAAATTCAAGATTCATTAAAATATTTTTACGATGAGAACCTTGTAACACAATGATTTTAGCATTATTGCAACGAATTATAGAAAATAAATTGAAAACCCAATAACAGCAATAATGATTACTTAAGTATTCGTGGAATTCGTAAACTCATTAGCAATGCCGTGTACCGATACATATACAATTGTAATTAGCAAAGTGTGTTAGATCACTGAGGCCTTAGAATATAGACTGTGGAAATTACATCAAGCACCTTATGTAATACATATATATTTAACGGTGTGCCTTAGCTAATAATTTCTACAAATTTCGATAGACATTGCTACATAATATTTACAGAAACAATATTTTATTAAAATTTATCAAACTAAAAATCATACTTAATTTATATTTTAATTGCGAAAGTGATTTTGTTTGTTTCTAACGCTTTCTCGTCTCAACTACTCAAACTTTGCATACATGTTTTCTGGGGTACTGGGAAAAGGAAACATGGTACCTAACACACACCCCTAACCTCTTACACGCTTGTGCGAAAGCACGGGGGGAATTTAGTTTCTCGATAAGTATATTATTATTAGTAGCCAGTAACAGCCAGCCAATAGCCAACGTATAAAGTAGTATTCGTGAGGTAGATTTATACCACTGCTGGTGATAACTGTTCTAAGGTTGAGACAATACGCGAGACGGCCCGAATAGTTCGAATAGCTGCACTCTCGCTTGGCTGCCAACGAAATGGAATCCATTGCCATTAGAAATTCTACTATATGATGACTTCATTGCTATCGGATTCCTTCGATACATTTCGCATCACGCACGCGAATTTTTGTAATGTCCTGTCACATCACTTAACTGAACGTACAACTTTCATCGTTAAATATTAATAAAATTAAGAGCAATCTTATATCAAACATGCATTGTCTTATACGTTTGGTGGTTTTTATTAGTTAATTTTCTTAATATATAATAATAATTATCTAATTAGACATATACATAGCTAACATTGTTTAATTCTTTTTTGAATTCTTATTTAATTATTCATATATATTGTACGTAATAATTGTAATTTGTTTGATTTTGAAAGCCTAAATTTTGTCAAACGACACCTTTTGTGGTTTTGTATTTTAGGGAGGTTTCTTTGTGCGTATGTCTAAATGTAGTTATTTTCGTAAGTTTTGTATGTCTACTGCCTCATGGTCCCCCGATACTGATACAGCAAACAGCATATGATATGTGTCACAAATTATGGAATCTAATATAAACTGGCTTCCTCGTCGGGTTTGGTGAAACAACCGTTGTGCGTGGTACCCATCCAGATGGGTCTGCACACAGACCATGGATATAACGAAATAATTCAGAAAACTTTATCATTTCATAGAATATAATACGGATGAATTATTATTTATAATTAACTAATTGAGAACTTGACGGATATTATCTTTAAGGACATCGAATGATTGAGTTGATGGTCACATCCGTTTTTTTTTTTAAATGTTACTACTTACTATCTTAATTTTCAGAAATTGTGCTATGTTTCTTGCCGGTTCTTCTCGGTAGAATCTACATATATTCCGCACCGGCGGTAACTTTAAATTTATTTTAATCTTAAAACGACGATACAAAAATTAACTATAACTAGGAAGACAAACATTTGTCTACATGTCCTCGAAAGGTATACAGACAAAACACTATCCAAGATTATTAATTAACCTTCATTTTCCTGTAATAAAAATATAATTAGAATACAATGAAGATAAATTGTTTTATTAAAATATTTTCATAATATTAGAGTTGTATTTAAAATAAAAAACGCATGCACAAAACACAGATATAAATATGAATTAATAAAATAAGTTATTTACTTAACAACACTAAGAGTATTTTGCTTTGTATTATATTTATTCCTTTTATATGTATTACTATACATATTACTAGTTTTTTCTCGCGACTTCGACCGCATGCTAGGGGCAGGAGGGCGAGGTATGTAGCCTATGTCCTTCCTTTTAATTCAAACTTGCTTCATACCAAATTTCATCAAAATCGGTTCAGTGGTTTAGCCATGAAAGCCTAACAGACAGACAGAAACAGAGAGTTAATTTCGCATTTAATATTAGTATAGATTATTGCATTAAATTAAAACTTACGTTATTTTGTTACTAGTCGTTGCTAGCATAATTTGTAACGAATATAATTATTATATAAAGTTCAAAAATTATGAATTTTATTTTTCAAACTTCGTAGATGATTTAACACAATTTTTTTTTCAAAGCTAAGTCCACGCCCCGATATATATACGACCTTCGTGTTGCATAACAAAACAGCACCATGTACATATATACACCGAGTGTCCGTACGTGGCAACCCTGACATGGTTCCATTGCAATAAACTAAAGAGTAGCCCTATGAAGAATTCGCTTATTCTTATGGAATATAAAAACTATTTCAACACAGATATAATGAACACAGAAAATGGTATCGATTTTTTTTTTTATAAATATTTACAGTATTAGAAATAGAAAATGAATAGAAAACTGGTATTTATTGACATTGGATATTAGATTTGTATACGCTTATAATACTAATAATTGTTTTCTATTTTCACAATTGCGAAGGGAGATTCGAAAGGTTTCTAGCAATGTGTTACAGCGTCACGTTCGCAACTGACATCTTGATCTTCGTTATTAACGAGAAAACGAGTTGATTCTCGTTTCTCTGCGAAATATTTTTGCGCTGGACGTATGGATATTCAGATGCAACTAATCATGTAAAATAGTTAAATGACTTCAAACGAGTCTGTTATAGATATGCGACTGAAACGTAAAATGTTTGCAACATTATCGCACATATTCGCGAATATCCTGCTCTTTATCGTAGCAGTCATACGAATATTAAATGTGATAGGTTTTGGAGAGGTCAATGACACTATTCACTTGACAATATTTATATAAAACATTCGGTACATCGTATGAATATGACACTTATTGAGTATGTATAACATATGTATAACGTGAGATGTCCCAATTAAAAATACAATGAAGCATCAATAACATATATCATCACTTGTACATGTATCATCACTTTCCACCAGGTGTGATAAGAGTCAAGCGCTAGCTTATTTTTTTTTTAAGTATCTTGATATTCTTGACTACGAACGAGAGTCGATATTTCGAAAATTTAAAAAAAGTACTTAATTATTATTGCATAACATTCCTAGGCGCGGCATGCCTAAATGAATAAGCGGCTATTGCATCACTGGACATAACTATACTTATACTGTTTATTGATTATTTTATTATCGTCTACATAAACTAAAGCGACCGTTTTGAACAGCTTCAACGTCTGAGCTCCATCGATAATACGACATAATGACGTATTACTGAAATAGCAAGGTTCAAAATGATAATTTGGGACTCTACAATATTGGCGAGTCATACCAAATGACTTAAGAAATTCATTATCGTCACTGTGTAAACACCTTAACTTAACTATGATACTGTTAGAAGTTAACACATGGGAGGTGTGGGAAAATCTTGACAAATAGTCAAACTAATTATGTCTAAAATAAATTTTAATTGTAAGCACGATTCTATGTAAATGAATCGTTCAATAAAAAGTGCTATAATTTAATATATTACCTACGCTTATATTATTTTTAAATTTATAATAGTTTTTAAGTTAATTTTATTATAACATTATTAAATTGAGATGGTAACTCTGTACGTCTCTGTATGTATGTGCTTAAAAGGTAGAGCTAGGTCCTTATTTTAAAGCATTTGTTTCCCACTTTTTTTTACAACGTTTAACTCCTATGATATGTAAGCCAATTTTTTTCACTTGTAAAATAATGCCTGAACGTAATAAGCATTCGATTTGTCCAGATCATTATGTTCACAAAATAAATAACAGTCAGAACAATAAAACTAAAATTTATAATATTTATAATAAATCTTCTAATGTTGTCCATTAAAAAAGTAACATTTTATTTAATCTCATGATTCCTTTAGATCATCAAGTCACGTAAAAGCCTTCACATATTTTAAGCATACTTTTTGCTGGTCAAACAAGGTTTCTATAGATACTGAAATTAGAAACGCGATCGACTGTGCTTCCATCTGTGGGAAACACGAGTCAAGTTATAAAGGTATGTTTTTATTATAGATGGCGCTGTAGACACGTCTTTAAGTCTTTCAAATTTTATAACAGATGGCTCTAGGTGTTTGTTAAATGATTTTTCTTTAATAAAATTATACCACCATACTAAACTATTAAAATTAAATTAAATTTTTATCTGTATTTACACTGTTTCACAATAATATATTACAGATAGATGCTTAGAACTCTTTAATATGTAGTATAAATTTAGTAAAAAAAAAAAAACGAAACTATACAACACGATTAGAAATTCAATAATAGTGCTCATTCTGTTATTTGACAGAACTGCTATTATTTTAGCACTCGAAACATCGGCAAGAGCTATCTACTATAGATATTCTTAGTCCAATCAAATGAGCTTAGAATTGCGGTTGTGTGCAAGAAAATCAGCACTGATTAACGATAACGCTGATCTTGGTAGGCAAGAATACACACGGCGGGCTCATATTGTCATAACTGTCCTTGATTGTGTCTTAGACGAGCAAAAATAACCATCACTTTAAAAGCCTATATAAAACAAAGTAGGTCTTACTGTTCACACGTACACATACTTATACTAAATTACGGAATGCGGAATTGTTATGAGCGCTTCCCGCACTTTCGCTGCTTGCATCCGCCTTCCTTATAATAATATTACTTCGCGACGTAAACAGATGTCAGATGCGTCAACCGATGAACACTCGATATAATACAATATTATAAATACTTATCAATTGTTTTGTTGCTGTACATAATTTCTCTCGTTTTTTCAAACGAATTAATATAATCGTTGATAAGCTTTTAAAGAGCAACAGTGTTGTTTTAATATTAATAGCATAGAATAATTTTAAAATTAAGAGCCGATATGACTCAGTAGTTAGAACACATGAAGCTTAACCGAGATGATGGCGAGTTTAAGCCCAGGCAAGCACTATTAAATTCTCATATGCTTAATTTGAGTTTATAATTCATCTCGAGGTAGGCGGTGACGGAAAACATCGTAAGGACACCTGCATGTCTCTGATATTAATCTACGACACAATCCGCATTCAAGCACTGTGGTGGAATAAGCTCCAAACCTTCTCCTGAAAATGAGCGGAGCCCTTAGCCAGGCAGTGGGACATTTATTTATTTAGTAACAACAAAATATTTATGTTCATTTTTATTCTTGACACCCATAAGCCTTGTCGGCTTGTTTAGGTGCTGCTTAAACTAAAAAACATAAAGTCTAAACAAACTAACATATATAATTAAAACACACACACACACACATATAACCTAATAAAAAGAAAAACAAAAAAATAAAAAATAAAATAGAGCTTTCACTAAATAAAGCAAAACAAAGCTATTTTAATATTGTACGTGTTATGAGCGTACAGAAATATTTACAATATTAAATATAATTACAAAAATATTATTCGTTATGATACTGAACCGTTTAGCAAATATTTTTTGAGTTTTTACTTAATAGTATATTTTGTCACTTTTGCTTTAAAACCTTTATTCTGAATGCGGTTCGGATTGTATTATTTTTACTTCTTTCGCTTTATCTTATCGTAAATAGAATGTATAATAAAAATTAAAAAAAGACATAACTTATAAGATCTTCTCATCAATATATTTATATATATATATTGATGAGAAGATCTTATAAGTTATGTCTTTTGCTATCTACTTATATATATATATATATACGTAGATAGCAAAAACATTATAGAAAATAAATTACTTTTTAATCAATTTTATTAGTAATATTTAATTTTTATTCCGTTCATAATATAATTGTAATTATAATTATATATTAATAAACAGACATTTATCTTCAATTTATGTTATTTTATTATGTCGTTCTTGTCTAATACATATGTGAATATTAAATTAATATGTATTTTACTATTCCAGCTTATAATCGATTCTTACACATCATATCGACTTAATTAAAATCTATTCAGCCATTCGATTAGTGACGGTCATTCAAACATACTTTCACATTTATAACATACTTAAACTACTAACACGAAAAAGACTATATTTTAGCTCGTCACTTATAAGTCAACGATGTCATGTTTTAAATGAATATATGAGCTACTGCATTGCCAAGTTCGCGTGGTTCTTTTAAAACTGCGTGCGTGTTGCGTGGATACTTACATACCGGCATTAATGCGGCTGTTATCTGAGATGTTGAATAACCAAGCACTCGCCTGCGGCCACGGACGCGCGGACGCGGCTACTGCCTTCACGCAACGCAGAATTTGAATACAATTAACTTCTACTGTTCACTTATAATGTCTTGAATAGAACGTGTAATGCATAATCTCGTCTCGTAATTCGTCTAAATGTAACGGACATAAAAATGAAATTATAATTTCAACTCTGACGACACACGTTAAAGTTTTTAAGAATATTTATTTTGACTTTAATTTTTTAGGTATATAAGAATATTAAAATTATAATTTCAAATTTTTTGCATGTCTAATTAATTGTAATTGACCCGATTTTTAATGTTCGAAGTCCAAAATTTTACAAATCTTATTATTTTATTTCTTTACGATAAATAAATTCGACTTAACATTTGACTCCAAGACAATTTCTTATAAGCATAATATCTCAGAAATTCGAGTGTTTATCAAACGAATGTAAATATAATATAAACATCAAATAAATAAATTCCCATTCGTTCGTCGAACAAATACAATTTCCCTTTCCCCGTCCGGGTAAATAATCGATGCGTGCGTGCAAATAAACTGCCCTAAGCAACCAGCGCACGTCGGATGCGCATGCTCGCCAGCCCGCCACCGAATTACTCGCATCCTTTCGATCCTTACCGCGCTATGCCGCAGGCTATATGAAATATAATTTAAGGAATTAAATTAAAATTGTATCTGATTTACTAACTCGATAAAATAATAAATCTTTTAAATTTATAAATCTTTTACTTAATTACATTTTTAAATGTTTTACATCTGCACAATGCCTTAAGCTCTTTCAATTTGATATATGGATTCTTTGTTCTTGATTTTAGATGTTTAAAATCTCTTCCTTGCCAACTGAATCGCTGACATATCAACGCATGAGCCAAATTCTTGAAACCAGAGATATTAAACAGTATTTGAATGTGGCGTTGTGATGAAACGATGTAATTATTGGTAAAGGAATGATAACATCTTTATTTCATCTTACTTTTTAATTTATGTACTAAACGACTGAACATAAATACGTTATGTTTCTCAATATAAAGTATCAGTTATAGATTATTTATTTCTACCCTTCAGAGTACCCGACAAGCGCAACGTCTTAAATATATTATACTCTTAAAATAACTAAACGAAATAAAAGCACTAGACTAACTGATATTTGAGTGGGACCACCTATTTCTAGTCGCACAAGTTATCCTTTACATCGCTGATGTAACGAATAAGCTATTACGTCATAACAGGCACGAAACATTGATCTTTAAATCCGATGGCTGACAGCGTATTGGCAAAAGAATGTACTGTGCAATGCCAATATGTACTTATTGTCAGACGCCATTATAAATAAAATAAAATATTTCAATATTTAAGTACAAGCAAGTTACAAGTCTGTGGGAATAAGAATTGTATGGAAGAGAATTACATTTTCTCAAGGCAAGAATTCGCAAGTTACTCTTCTACAATGTATACAATAGATTTGTATAAAATACATGTTTTTTTTATTATCTGTTACACGTACTCATTGTAACTCATAAGATATTGTAATATTAATGTTAAAATAACAATAATTATAAATATATATTGACAATGTGAGCTAAGTGAACTTAATAATAAAATTTTTACTTGTCGAAAGGTATGGTAGGTAAGGCATTTAAATGCAGGTAATTATTTTAAAGCATCTTTAATTTTAATAAAAAATATTTGGCACGACTTAGAATCGACAAATCTGTCAACAATCATCAATCGTTTGTTAATATTCAAGTTATGTTCAGATGTTAGTATGTTGAATTTGATAAAATTCCACCAAATGCAAGAATTCGAACTAAAACAATAATATTTTAAATAATCTATAGGCATTAGTTAAATAGATCTATTTTATAATTTTATTTGTCGGTCCATTGTAGATTATGACAGTCAGGTAGCCGGTCCAAAGCCTGGCGCTCCGGTTGAATGGGCGGCGCGCGGCGAACCAAATAAAAAGAAACTGAAAGAAATAAAACGCCGTCTGTTAATTACACTCCACGGGCAATTTAAAATATATTTCCCTTCGGCGTCATGTCTGGAACTTGAGAAATTGTACGCCGATGACATAAGATTTTTTACACTAAGACAAGTCGCGTGATTTCTTAACTCTTATTATCTCATATAACAGACAAGCCTGTAAATAGCCCACTACTGGGATAAGGCCTGCTCCTTCTGAGAAGATAAGTTTGGATTTACTTAACTACGCTGCTTCATGACATGCAAATTCTTCACGTTTACCCTTTCCACCAACCATGATATGGTTTTAAAGAAAAGTTAAGCACATAAAAATTCAGTCCTGTTTATCCAGAATTGAATCCGCGATCTTCTGTTATTATTGACGTATTGTAACCACTGGGCCATCTCGTCTCAATGAATTATCTCATATAATTATCATCAGATCGAAAGTTATGTTGATTATTTGTTCGCTAGTAACGATGCTAAGTAAAGCATGAAATGAGTCGATTTAGTAATTGCATCTTTGATTACATTACTCGAGTAATCTGAACGAAACGCATTCCTGAATAACAATTGTATAACACGAATATTCCAAGTCTAGGTGCGTTATTGTATTAGTACCAGACTTTAATTAATCTAGCGGCGCCATCCGGAATCTACCTGTCGGCAGCCTTTTACCTTCGTTCTATTAGACAATAAAAAGCTAATGCCTATACGATGGTACAACGCGGCAACTTCTCACAGCTCAACTTCGCCCATCTCCCCACTCCCTGCCCGCGTGCATCAAAATAAAACAACCTTCCAAGGATACAACCACCGTAATTTAAACTTGATCATTAGTTGTATTTTTCGCATTTTATTTTGTACTTTGCTGCAAACGAAATACGATTCACTTTCGATTAATGACAATGTTTCTTCGGCATAGATACAAAAATTAAACCAAATATTACTTTAGTGCTAAAATAATAAAGTTCAAAGTTGCATTTGCTAAAGAGAAAGGCTGTATGGGCGAAGGAAGGGCGAAGAGTAAAGAGGGTTCATTAATCCCCGCACCCTGCGCTCACGCACTTTCATGAATGGGCCGAACAGGTTGATATATTCTTATACAGGCTGGTGGTAAATATACCTTATCAATTTTGAACCATGGAATGATAGAACCTACACAAAAAAATCGTAAAAATCAACTAAGTAACACAATAATAAAGTATTACATACCTTTAGTAAATTGACCTTAACGTAAAATACACTAATAACAAAGAGACACTCAGACATTTTATTATTTAGAACAATGCGATCACAAAATAAGGTCATGAATGTATAACACAAAAATGTGTAATGTCGTCTGTTTCTTTGTGCAAACGAGATGAGGTCACGTGAAGATCGTGCCCTCGATGACAGTTATCAACATATTTCCGAGTAACCATAACAATAGGCATTCAAATACGTGTGCACTCTCGTTATGAACATTATAAAGTACGTTATCAAAGAGGAAAGCTTGAAAGTTTGCTATCAATTTGATATCGACAGTCTGTTCACACCCTGTACCACAAGGTTCGAAGGAAGCGCCGCAACGTCCGGCCGCGTGGATGTAGCATGATGTTCTTTTTCTTTTTCGGTTTATTTTTTGTTCATCTCATTTATTTATTCCAATGTAATCTCTTCCAGCTCGTTTTTTATTCAGTCGACCTTCAGTGTTACCTGTGCAGGGACGCCAATGTGTTGTCTATATAGAAATCGCTCCAATTTCCAAAAGGATTGATTAATTTATTGGCAGTTTTTTGAAGTGCAAAGTTTTAGTGTAGAAATTGGGTGTTTTAATATGTCATGATTTTGAGTGTTCTCTTGAGTTTTCTTATGGTGTTGCGATGATGGAACTCCCGCATTATTTATTTGTTTTGGCTCGGACTTCTTTAAGTAGTCTGGAATTGCGTTCAATGGAACCGCCTCAGTCGCCTAAGTTTAATATGCCTCTATGGCAACCGTGGATGGCGTCTCCAAATAAAGGTATAATTACTTGAAATTTTCACAATCAATGTTTTTTTTTTACAATCAATGGAGTATCAACTCAGTTATTTTCCTACTAAATCGTATACTCTTATACAAACAACAATAATAAATATATACATCAGACATGTTTACTTTAAAGTACTCAACTATGAAAACAATTATAATATCCGGCTCCTCTGTCAACAAGTATATAAAGCAAACACTATAATTATACATACAACAAAGTTAACAGGAAATGTTTTGTTTATGAATAAATCTATAAATAATAACTTCAATTATAATTACTTAAATTAATTTGAATATAATGCATTAAAAAATCTGGTTAACACTTTATCTATTAGATTATGAAAGAAGTATAATATTTTGAATTTGTATAACATAAAGTACATTAGCAAAAAACAGTAGAAATCATTGACTAACCTAATAAAATAAAATATATAAAGTTCTCAATGCTCAACGGCATACGATTTGAAATGAAAGTCGCTAATTCGATTCCAACCACTTGGGCTCACCGTCTCAACTTCCAGCACGCTTATATAGAGGGAAAAATTGAAATAGAATGATTCTTTGAAAAACTTTGGAATTTATACTGTTCTTTTAAAAAATATATATATAATAAATTAGCCAACTTCACATTATTGAAAAAAAAAATCATATAAAAATACGTTTATATTTAAACCTACGATGATATTATAGGTTAATTGTTGCTTGGTAAGTAGTGCACTTATTAATACCGATAATTTTGCATTTTATTTAATAATTGTCGGATAGTTAAGAATAAACTATTGCAGTTAATATGTTAGAGTTAGATTGTTATAATTTAACTGTAATAATGAACTAAACTGCCACGTTTCGATGATTTGCGCGATATTCTCCAACTTACCGCTTATAATATATGGACACATATTTAATTATCTTTTAAATTACGTTCATTAACAACGTAATTGAATGTTAAATTAATATAAACATTATTTCAGAAACCCCGAGTACGGCCTCTAGCGGCGAATCGGAGGGTGACCGCACGCTGTCACCTGAGGCGCCGCGTGCGCAGACCAAGGAGCTCACCGGCAAGTGGAGGCGGGAACGGCGGTCCGTGCGCCAGCCAGAATACAGACCAAAGTAAGCAGCTCTTTTATAATAAATAAATTACTATACTTACGCACTAATTAAGAGACGCAATCTATTAGCAACGATAATAATAAACAATATTTTAACTTTTATTAAATATATATGTTTTAACTTTCAGGGAGAACGGCAAAATGGCACTACGGTCACAATCATTCAACGAGCGGCGTAGCGTACCAGCATCAATTGCGCGCGCGCAGCGTCATAGCGACGGTGAACTATCTGATGAAATAGATGATGCGCCTGCAAATCTAGCACTCAATGGTAAAGGTAGGTTGAGCTATTTTTAATAAGTATATCATGAACGATCCATCCAGTATTTACTTGTAGTAGGGCATTACGCAATCCGTGTAGGTACAAACCACTCACCCAGATATTCTGGCTGTTTCGGTTTGAATGATAAGTCAGCCAGGACAGGCAGAAGAGACAACCTATTTGATCTCATAGTTGGCGATTAATTGACGTTTTAAGTAGTAGTTTATATTTGTGACGGTATCAGTGGCACTGTAAGAAATTTATGAAGGAAGGTGACTTGAAGTAAATGTTTACCAAAGACGACCAATAGCTCGTCAGCCTATCTTAAATAACTGTGTACCATTTTATGCTGTATAAGAAAGACTAGCTTATTTAAAAGGTTTTCGTAATCACAGTAGTAGTAGCTATCACAGGGCAAGAAGTTGAGGTGCACCAAGCCTTAGCTGAGAGGGATCCTAGGGGCAATATATACAAAAAAAAAACAATTGAGATTTTTATTACATATAGTTTGCAGACAAAATAGTAAATGAGCTTATTGTACGAAAAAAATCATCTAGAATTTCTATATATAATTTTGTATGACATCAATGCAACGCCGAACCGGGACCTTTATCCGCCTAGATGCGCCACTGATCATATTAATGAAACTATTTACGTAAATACAGATTATTATATTGATCTAAAGGTACTTACTCCACCGTTCTGCTTGTGATAATTTTTTATAACAAATGTCTGGTATTATTAATATCTTTAAAGACTATTAATTACAATACGTAAATAAAAAATATGTATGGAATTGGAAAAATGAATCATTGAAGTTATTGTTCAAATCAAATATTATGTTTTTAACAAGTCTAACATACTGTATGTCCTCGGATCATTTATGTCGTGCAAAATAAAATAACCTTGCCCCATCTTATAAAATATGACGTGCAAAGTCCACGCTTTGTTATTATCAATAAACAACGCAGAATGAAAAGCGAAATTTGCAGAAAGTGACTCGAATATAGAGATGTTAAAAATATTTATTATACGCAGTTTACATACACTGCGGTGCCGAAACATGGACGCATACTAAGCATAACATGCACAAAATAAAAGTGGCATAAAAGGCGATGGAGCGCGCTATGCTAGTCATTTCTCTCGTTCGACGAAAGACGAAATTCAAAGATATTGGGAAGCGTATCTCGAGGTTAAAGTGACTATTTTACATACTCTTAAATAATGTTAGTCATGGAAAGAAATTATTTACATTAATGGCCAAGGCACGGGAGTATACCACTGTATAACTATGCAAATTCCCAGACTCCAAGCTGCCACTGAGAATTTCTCGATAGAAAAACACAATAACTATATGTCCAACCTGGGATTTGGACCACGCTCGAGGCCTGTGGAATTATAAGCTACTAGAGCAAAGAGGCAGTCATGAATTACATTACGCAGATAACATCATTTCGTAATTAAAAACAACGCCATTAGAACTGATATTAATTACATTTTTAACTGAAACGCTATTTTATTATTTGTTCTTGAATGCAAGGAACAAATAAAGTCTGACATTTGAGATAGGTATCAGGACCATACAAACAAATTACACTCGCTGTTCGATAATTGTTTTCCAATGGAAAGCTTTTGCAATCATTCTTCATTATTGCTCTGATCTTTACAAAGGACTGTATTTTATTTCAAAACGGACACTTAGCAATTTATAAAAATATTAGTCATATTTTATATTTTAATTTTAGTTTATTAATATCCCCACTGTGCTTTTAATCACATATATTATATATTTTTTTATGAAATAGGCTGACAGGCAAACAGGCCACTTTATTTTAAGTGGTCACCGCCGCCCATAGCCAATACCCCACCAGCCTTGGGAACCAAGATGTTATGTCCCTTGTGCCTGTAGTTCACTGGCTCACTTACCCTTCAACCCTGCAAACAAATATTGCTTGTTTGGCGTTAGAATATCTGCTGATTGGGCGGTACCTACCCAAACGGGCTAGCACAATGCCCAACCACCGAGTAAACTTTTTTCTATTCTATATACTTTAACCAGATTACATTATGTATTTCAATAATTAAACGTTATCATGGCTAACAATAATTATATATATGCTAAAAAATTACGGCGCAAAAGGTAAACAAGATTGCTTCACACTTAAGTCAAAGGATTCAACAAGTTTTAAATTCTGCTAGATATGTCTTAATAATGGGTGTACAAGGATAAATATTTGACCCTTTTCTGTTTTTGTCATATATCAGAATGGTCTTGAATTTATAGCGTTGTATTGTTTGTTGTCGATGCTTCATTTCCAAATTAACAGCAATAATCAATGCATTATCTTTGATTTATAATTGGCTTACAACAAATAATAAATTAGTTTATAACACAAAAAAAATGTAATTATCTTACCTAAGGTAAGAAAGCAATATATACACAACGAACGGATACTTAAGTATTTCAAAAGAATAATTTTAGATTCGCCGAGTACCGCTACGTACATTTAAATTTCATTTTATAAAAGAGAGCTGTCATATTAGTAGTAATTTATTTCATATTAAAGAGTTTCTTTTATTCTCAGCTCCACCAGAATACCCTGGAATGAAGCACGAAGCTCCTATTGATATGCGATTGCGGTCGAGACCAGCACCACCTCCTTATAATAGACCTTCAGTTATAAAAAGCAACGATTCTCCTCCCGGTAAGCTAATAATACCATTCTTTATTTTTAATCTCAAAGTATTATTAGTTTATCAATATTGCGTGTAAAAATAACCTTATGGTTTGAAAAGTTACCGTTATACAGAATTTAATTATAGAAATTGGTAAAATATTTAAATAATAAAACTTTAATTAATTAAAGAAAACTATAAATGTTAGTATAGTTAGTCTATGGATATATTTATATTTTACAATTTAATCTATCAACTGTAACATCATTAATTAAAGTTTTTGATTCGCAGGTTCAATGTCTATGTGTGATCCTGTCATCGACGAGCACTTCCGACGCTCCCTCGGCGACGACTACATGAATCTATTCAAAAAGAACTCACCCCCGGAAAACTCCCAACCCGGTCCCAAACCCAACACTAAGGACCGAGCCAGTAGCCCGATACAGTTCAAGATCGATGAAGACCCAAAACCGGCAAAGATAATCGCGATGGAGGTCGACGACGCCAGCCTCTCAGTAGACGATCACTTCGCGAAGGCCCTCGGAGACACGTGGCGTCAGATCCAAACGTCGAGATTGAAAGACAACGAGAAGCAAACGTCCAAAGGCGGAGTAGACGACCACTTCAGCAAAGCGTTGGGTGACACGTGGAAAAAAATACAATCCTCAAAATTAAATATCGATGACGATAAAAAAGATCAGACCACGAAAATCATCACAAGGAGTGGCGTTGTTATATAATGACGTCATTAATCACTCGGCGGTTCGGTTTACGGCTCCGTAAAATTTACGGCTTTACGATTCTAACTGGAGTATCAATAAATTACCACTTGTTTAACCTAAAGGTCGCCTTTATTGTGGCAAGAATTTATCGTTTTTTTTTTCAATTGATATCCATGACAATTCTGTTACCTTAGGCTTTGGGTATACGAGATCGTTTCTTTGATATAGTCAATTATTAGTCACCATTACACGCTAAGTTATTACCTCAATTTATGCGCTTTGCACAATTCACTATTTAGGCTAAGTTAAAACGTCTTGTAAATATAATTTTTTAATATTAAAGTGAATTCGAATAGTTGTTGTATTCGGTAGAATTTGTATTAGTTTAAGTATTTCGCTAATTTCTCATTTCGTAATGTTCCTTTACATATAATGTTCATAAGGTTTTTTTACTAATTAGAA
This sequence comes from Nymphalis urticae, assembly GCA_905147175.2. Classification (NCBI taxonomy): domain Eukaryota; kingdom Metazoa; phylum Arthropoda; class Insecta; order Lepidoptera; family Nymphalidae; genus Nymphalis; species Nymphalis urticae. The sequence continues at coordinate 5,851,671 of LR989987.1, read as the reverse complement.
ACGTTTATTTTTCAAAAGTATGAAAAAAACTGTTGTACATATAAGTTTTAAAAAAAAATATTGGGTCTTTTTTGGTCGTAACATTATAAAATATTTAAAGTATAATAACTCAAACTGTAATTAATATGTAACCTCTTTTCACAAAATAATTTGCATATATTTTGTTGCCCGTTATTAATTTACATTGTAATGTAATAAATTCATATTGAATAACTCGTACATTATAAACATCATCTACTTTATTGTATCTAATCTTAATAATTACTGTATAATATTAAATTATTCCCGTAAGTTAACACACGTGTACACGCGTGAAATTAAATAATTAATATTACTTCGATATGAAAATGGTATCGACTATAACAAAATAATAATTATTGTAAATTTTTATATTTTGATAAAACATTTTTTTATGGCTCAATGTTATTCGACGTAGGTACATGATTTTCTACATCATCGTTCAGAAGTATAAATACGGCGGCAGCTGGCTGTTGCTATTATTTATAATTAAATAATTAAAAATTAATTGTATTTGTAAATAACGTTTTCCTATTTATGCACATAGTTAAGGATGGAATGTCGTCAAAGAATAAATACACAGATAAAATATTTTGTTTCATTTATTTCCATCGTACAAATGATATAAAATACTGTCATGTTGGTCTAATTACAAGGCTCCGCACATCCCAAGGCCCCAGGATCGAAGGTCGGCTTAATAGAACTTTTTTAGGTTTTTGTATAAATAATTCTCGGTAGCAGCTCAGAGATGATATTAGCAGTAAAGCGAGGCGTGCCTCAGAAAGCGGGTAAAGCTGTTGGTTCTGCGCCTAATGTGCATCTCCGGTTGTAGGATTAATGTCACTTGTTTTTTTTTTTTCGACAACTTTATGCTATTGGCCCAAATGGCCTTGACATCGTTCGGGTGGGGCCCTGGTCCACCGGTGTTTGTGCTTATGTCCTGCTTAGATGGCTAGTATTTGGAATAGAGTCCGTGGCCGAAACTCGATCAGGACAATAATTAATGTGTGACTTGATATAAGGCCGCAGACCCGGAGGTCCTGGGTTCAATCCCCAGGTCGGGCCAATAAAATGTTATTGGGTTTTTCTGTTAGAAAATTCTCAGTAGCAGCCCGGAGTTTGGAAGTTGGAAGTGTGTTCACTCCCGTGCCTCGGAAAGCACGTAAAGCCGTTGGTCCTGCGCCTGAACTCTTTCCGGTCGTGTCGGATTGCCGTCCCATCGGATTATGAGAGTTAGGGAATAGAGAGTGCACCTGTGTTTGCGCACACACTTGTGCACTATAATATCTCCTGCGTAGTTGGCTAATCTCTCTTGAGATTGGTCGCCGTGGCCGAAATCGGTCTGGAGGACATTATTATTATTATTATTAATGATATATTTGTTTATATTGACTGTACCCTGTACAAGTTAGCTTGATATTTTTGACAGACGGGCTAGCGATGGGAAACAGAAAATATCTATAAATAGTAGTCCAAAAAATAACGTTTTAAAATACTTGTAACTGTGATGAGATGGTGTGGGTGTATTGATATGTATATGTGTGAAATTCTTTATTGCACTAGACATATAAAACATTGGGTAGATAAGCGACGGTGGGTCAATATTCATAATAAGTACCTATTTAATATTACAGGGTTATTTTTGGACCTCCCAAAGAAACACGGGTCGAATTTTTTTTTCATGTTTCGTAATTCAAATTAGAATTCAATTCCTTTTTTTACCGTATTTTTCTAAAAAGAGTTATTATACCAGCTAAAGAGACCGCAACCAAAAATACCCCCGTTCGTAACAATAACTTAACAATGATCTTTAATAATGATTTTTTGTAATCGATATTTGTAACAGTTACTGCCTGTTATTCGTGTCTCATCCGTCCGACCGATGTTACATTGTACAAGCGCCTATTATTTTCAGTGTTCCTATTTAAATTTTACTCTGAAGCAATAAAAAGTCTTAAAATTTTCCGATAACGCTTGAATCTTAAGGGAGTGTTTTACAATTTTTTAAATCATTAAATTAAGAAAATAATATATTCGTCATTGCAAAGTTATGTCGATCAGAAAAATTTACATTTGTCAAAAAATCAAGCTAACTTGTGCAAATTTACAAAATAATTAACAATTTCTAAATATCATCTATCTCGTTCGTCATGGGTTACATAAAATGAAATATATATTATTCAGTATTTTAATATATAATAGCTCACATCAAATATGTAATTACGCTGTCACGGAATATATAAAAGGTCAACTTAATCTACGGTGACCATTATCAATTGTGGAAATTAGGACTGAAAACTCTGATAACATTTTAATACCGACAATGACCGCTTAAAATGCATTAACATTTTTAACAAAATTAAAACAATTTTAATTTAATTAGTTTATTGTTGTCGTAAGGGGTTTAATAATATATTTTAAGTGATAATAGATTGTTTAAAAATATATGTTGAAACACGAGGTAAATAATCAAAATAATCTAGAAGGTTCAATAAACGTATCTAGTTCTAAGCTCATTAAAATAGGACGCGTCCTGGATAAATAGGAGATATGGTAGCCCTACATTAACCTAATTTTAAGGACTCGGTTTACATAAAAACAACACAAATAAGGCTTCTTCAAATAAGATTTATTTATTTGAATTTGTACAATAATATCTTTTATTAATATATTGAACCAATAATATAATACTACATTTTCGTATTTTTTTATGAATAATAAAACTACTACTACTTTATATACACGCGACGTGCATAAATAATTTTCTCAATTTTTTTTTGTTTACTAGCAAACGTATTTGAAGATTATGCCATTGCTTAAAATTAAAAATTAGCTGTTATTTTCAATATACTTTATGACATGCTATGCCACTGAACTAATAAAGTATTGATGAATTATTAGAAACCTCACGAATATGGCGACGTCAAACAATATAAGGTGACGAACTCTTGCAATAGGTACTAAACACCTAGTACTGTTAACCTCTAGATGTCCTTTGAAGTATTTGTACATTACAAGCACTAGAAAAAAATTTTCACTAAAATAATACGAAATAGCAAAAGATAACAATTTTACAATAACCGATAACTTAAATCATTTTATTTGATAAATAGTATTTTACTCTCTAAGTATAAAAATTTGTTTTTAATGTTTTCATTGAACAAATAATAAATAAATGTGCTGTCGTATTGGAGGGTGTCAGTAGCTACGAGACAGTATAATACCATTTTAGTTACTATCGTATATATTGTTTATGATACATATAAATTGTTCTAAATGAATAAAAATAAATGAATGTAATCTCATTCTGCCCACATTAATCGACTGATAGACAAAGGCCTTCTCTCTCGCTTCTGACATTTTCCTAATGTCTTCTAACCGTAGTTGATGAACCGGCTTTGATGGTTTGCCCGCTGGCCTCCTCGCTTCTCTAAAACACCACGCCGTAACGACTTTAGTCCACATTCTGTTTTTTCCCGTCTAGCTAAGTGTTTAGCCCATCTCCACCTTAACCTCGTAATATGCTTACTTACGTTTTCGACCTTCGTCTTCGAACTTAATGGCTATAACATTATTTATTTCTAAGTAGTAGGTACTAGTTTTTAATATGTATGGATGTAGATAATATCTGTGTTCAATTCTAGTTGCTTATATAAATATGTATTGGAACATTTTAATTGAATGGTACTATTTTTCTTACGATTATTTTTGTTTGTTATTGTTGACAATAATTATATATTTACCTTTTGTATAACTAACTTCACGACTTCGCCCGTGAATGTTTTTTTTGTTATATAAAGTTTCTGCCGTGCTTTCATTGGGCGTCGTATTTGTGAATATTACAAAATTATTTAAAATAAAATCTATTTAGACACCACTTATGACATTACGAGTCTATATGACCATTTAATATTATTTCACGTTGATATCATTATAATTTATTTATGATATAAATAATTAAAATTATTGAAATAGTTTCGTGGATTTTATTTTTTTATATCTCAGAAGTGCATATTGTTTTCATTACGCTTTTTCTAAATATCATTTCAACATTAAACTCTATTGGATAGAATATGTAGGCGGAAAGATCGCTAGAACAAACGCGAGCGAAACACCACTGATTTTTCAGATGCTTAAATTGTGTTTTATTTCCCTCACTGGTGAAGATTAAGCTTTATGTTGTATTGTTCCGAATGAAATTCTGCCTTATGTATATCTACCAATATGCAGTAGAACAGTGTGGGGGAATAAACTTTAACAATTGTTCTAGATCCTTCTCTAAATTGATGCCTTTGCTTAGACTTGCCCAAAATGCCTTTTGGGACATTTACCTACAGGTTATTACTTCAGTTGTTACTTATAATTATATATTTCTATTATTAATGCGTATTGTTTATTTATTTAATTAATATTGGTATTGTATGTAAGTGGAGGTGCCACATCGTTTTATTAAATTGTCTGTCCAAAGGTTAAAATCTGAAAATAAATTAAAAATTGGAAAAAATTTAAGCGTGTTGTACATTTTATTTGTTACACAAACAACCATAAACAATCTATAATAATCTCATGTTTCAAACAATATAAGAGGCCGGATCCCTGGGGATATCTACCTTGACAAAATAATAGTTAAATAAATAGATAAATAAATAAATATTTAATCTATTTTTATAATAAATCTCTATTGATTAGAATTAAAATATGAAATGACGTGCACATAATATGTATTTAAATATTACAAATGTATACAGGCTTTATTAATTAAAGTAGAAAATAATAAGCACAAACCACTTAGATAAGACCTACCTACTTGTATAGTAATATTTAACTATATCTAATGTGATAAATCTTCTTTTTTAAATACTTAATTTAAATAAGTTTTTTTTTGAGAATATAAATTACAACACACATTTATTATAATAATGTCTTTCGTTGAAAAAATATGTTACACTTTTAAGTAAGTAAGCATTTTTCATTTTCTATTAAGGTTTCCATATTGAATTACCGCACAGAATAAGAAAAATGCTAAAGAAAATTTCCTCCTCGATTCCGTTCGAATGCTGCGAGAGGAAGGCCTTTGAAAAATGGTAATTGCGATGATGCTTTCCAACATAAAATTTTCCCTTTTAAGTTTTGATTTGATTCCCTTACAGTTTGTGTAACTTAGAAAATTCGAGAACATAAGCGATGTCATTGAATAATTTTTTTTTTTTTTGGAATTCTACAAGACATTTAGCAACGTGGAATTCAACACAAATGTTTTTAATATTGAGTTTATAGACAGAAACGGGACGTTATCAAAAATTAAGAAATCATAACCGTTGCATACGTAAGCCTTCCCTCTCGCGTCAATGAATGATATAATATATAATATTCAGTAACATGAATACCCAACCTATGAAGGTGTAATCTAATTATTTATTATTTAACTATTTACCATTTCAAGCTGTCAACATGGTGTCAACAAGCTGTTTACTGGTGGTAAGGCTTTGTGCAAGCTCGTCTGGGTAGGTACCACTCACCCATCAGATATTCTACTACAAAACAGCAGTACTTGGTATTGTTGCGTTGCGGTTTTAAAGGTGAGTGAGCCAGTGTAATTACAGGCACAAGGGACATAAAATCTTAGGTTCCAAGGTTGGTGGTGATGTAAACGATGGTTAATATTTCTTACAGTGCCAATGTCTAAGAGCGTTTGGTGACCACTTACCATCATATGCTCATATGCTCGTCCGCCTTCTTATTCTATAAAAAAAATTAACGTTAAATTTTGACTTCAAATTCAATATTTTATAATACTAAGGTTACTGCTTTATAATCTTAATTTAATGTTGACATAAAAAAATTATTATAATAAGATATATGTAATCCCGGTAAGTTTCTTTCTGAAACAACGGTAGATTTTTTAATTAATAAGCAAGTGTAATGCTTCCTTTAACAATAAGGATCTTGATTTGGTTAAATTTAATTGTTCAACTAGCAGCGATTAACCTAAATGATAACGATAAAAAATATTTACTGAAAATCAATTTCGTCTAGAAATAAATTCATCTTAGCGAATTTATGAGCGCTTACTAGCGAATAACAACGTTAACTTTTACGTCGGAAAGCAACAATATTTTGATTGGCAACGAAAATTAAAATTGAAAAATTATAATTTATTGAAATAAAATCCTAATATCAAAAACTTATAAAAAGAACAACAGCTTGTTACTATTATAATAAATATTAAATCATAATTTTGTTTACACATAAAATTATCTTTGGAGTTATTTTTTTTTAATTCTACAATATTTAATTTATATATAAAATATAAATCAGCATTTATCTTCCTTGATGAGTAAGGTTGCACGATATTTCACTTCCGTAGATCATCCAAATTCGAGCACTGAATTCGAATGGTGCTAGATGATTTTCCACTCTATTCACACACTCGAATGCAGTTGCCAAATGATGGATTTATATTCTGTATTACTTCCGGCAGTTTCAAGTCAAAGCTGCTTAATATTCTTCAAAATTCCTCTTGAATGAGCTGACTTAACTATTATACAAAAGAAAACATACGATTGACAATATTAAATACTGTGCATATAACTGTGATATTTTACGTTATAAGTAAAAAATACATAATATGTCTATAAAGGTGCGTGTTTTTATGCGTTCGTTACAATGTCGGATTTACCAGCAGTCTGAGTAGGTCTGAGCCTAGAGCGGCAGATTTTTGGGGCGGCAAATTTTGGGAACATTTTAAATAAATTTATAGCTACGCAAACAATCGAGATGTATATATTTTTTTTTGCAATGTGCTAAAATTATATATAACCTATTTATGAAAAATGTGTAAATGTTGTTGTTACTTGTTCGCCACTTGATCTTTATATACATATTTATCTCACAATTACATTAGAGACAATCTAAGTAACTTGTGTTCTTCTTGGAGTACAGCATACCTGAAACATATAAAATGATTTATTTAGAAATTTTAAATGATTTGTGATTATAATCAAGAGTCCGCTGTCCCTTAAGAGCTCAATTGTCGTTTAACCTAAAAGTTTAATTACATTACAAGGCAATACAACGAAATACAGGTGTATTAAGTAAAGTGATATAATTAGTGTTTTATTACAAAAAAAAAAGTCTTCTACGACTTAATTAACAAAAACATTACTTAATTGACTTAATTTTACTGTTTTAACATAGCATATTCAATTGTAAATATGTGTATAAATCATACCTACTATGAAGTATGTATAATTATTTACATATTTCATTAATACTTTTTGTACATAATAATTATTAATTTATTCATTATAGATATATCTATTTATTGTAAATACGTAAATGAAATGTAATCAAAACGAAAATGACTGTAAAAATAATGAGGAAAATCACAAAAGACGATAAAGTGTAAAACGGTAAAGCGATTTCAAATATTGCATAAAGCTGAGGGACAAAAAATAAATAAAAGGTACACGTGCCACCGATTGATCGGCGACACGGATGCCAGTCAGCGAGGAAAACGATGAACGCTTTCATTATTTACGTAGAGTCTCGTATAACCTGTCCGAGTATCGATCGACGCGCGCCACGCTCCGCGAACCGTTCCTCTTGCTTAATAATACAGCAAATTACACGAAAACACAATAGTTGTTAATTCTAGTGAGTTCATTATATCATCGGAGCATATGTTCTTGTCCTATTTATAGTCACCCTTTTACTTTTTTTCTAGTAACGATAAAATATTGAGTAGTTTTACGTTTAAATCACATTTGTTACGTTGAATTTCAAAGGAAAAAAATATGTAATTGAACTTTTAATTTTTTATTCACGGCGGTAGCGTAATTCTTATTTATGTATGCAATGAAACCGTTTTCATTAGTCCTTGGCTTTCTTGAATTTATTAGATACTGTGTTAGGTGAAACAGAAATTGATTATTCATGAAAGTTCAAAAGTAAAAATCGTGAGAGAGGGAATAGGATTTACAAAAAGGAAAGGATAATTAACTGTATTTCGTAGCCTTATTTTATCTTTCAGATAAAATAAGGCTTAATTTATCTGAAAGATAAAATAAGGCTACGCTTACACATATTTGATATATAAAAATACACCCCAATATAAAAACAACGATAAAACCTAGAATAAAAACGCTTAGTTAAGGATCGTTGATATTGTGTAGTTAGGTATGTATTCACAATCGTAAACACGATCTCCAGTCGACGATTCTCTTTGTGTGACTAGTGGATACTCGACTGTAGGTATGAAATACGTTTTCTCCCCTCTTAAAGCGTACCTTACATATTTGTATTGATCTAACCTGACATTAAATTTTCAAGAATCCTTATATTGAATACGATAATAGTTTAGTAAAACGAAACTGAAAACGAATTTATCAGCCAATAATATTCATGAAACTTTATTCGTTGTCAACACCCTACTTTTAATTCTGGGTGACAAAAGAAGTTCCAAAAGCAGAGTTCTTAATTGCTTTGAAGTAACATTTTTTTAAATTAAAAATAACGTATTTAGTATTTCAATAACGTTACACTGTTTCGATTTCCTTTTAATCGCGTGTATTTGAATCAAAGCATAATAATTAATTCAGTGGCAATGCAACTAGAAACTCTTGCTATATGACTGTGGAGTAGATCTAATGCGGTTGTCTCACGAACTGTAGCTGTCCTTCCCATTACTTAAAGGCGTGGCTAGCACAATGAACAATAACATCGTGATTTACCTATCACAATAGTACTGTTTCTCGTTATTGCTGGAGTAATCACAGCTCCTATAACTGGAGCAAACGTTCGCATCGAGTTAATTATAAAATCTTTTTAAACTTTAAATATTTTCAGCCGATCTTTCCACGCTCATCAAATTATTGTAATTTGCTTTCGTTTCGTTTTCATTACACGTCATTTTACGGAATTTGAATATTATTTTCGATTACATCTCGAGCGAGGATAACAAAATTGAAGGGCTGAAGTGTGAGTGAGTGCCGCACCTCGTCGTCTATACGTACAAGGTAAGTTAATACGCATGTTATTATATCATTGCATAACGGAAAGGCATTAGTCCGTTACTACTTATTTTTATAGGATTATTTAACTCACTTGAACACCAACCAAGTTGATTTTATTATTCGCAAAAGAAAATTTAAAAATGTTGATTTATAAATATCTATTAAACGAAAAAGTATTATTTTTTTTAACGTTAAAACTTTTTAAAAAAATACAACAACACAGCACTGCACTAGTTGACTCTTAAGTTAGTCGAGGAACTGATGCTGTTCCTGCGGGCATAGTTATTTAAAGGCTGTAGTGGTTCCGGGCGAGGGAACCAGGACAATTGCCTGGTGCATCGCTAGATACCGCATCAGGGACAAAGCCTGTAAGAGGATACTTCCTCTAACAATATCTATTCGTTTCTAGTGTTGTGTCACTTGTTGGATTATGGAGCTGAGATGTATTGTTCACCGTTCATATTCTATGTATACTAGCTACCCGTCCTGGCTTCGCATGGGTTGCATAGTAATACATAAACATAAAACGTATATATCGTAATGTTATGCATATAAATCTATTAGTTTACGTGGCTAGTGCCAGTAAAGCTCTTAGTCGGCATGATTTTTTTCGACATCTTCAAAAATCATCGTCGTAATTATACGCCTACCTTCCTCATGAAGCACACCGTCCATCGGTGTAAACTGTATAAAAATCTGTTTACTACTTTTTGATATTATTGCGTTCAAACAGACAGACGCGGCGGGGGTACTTTGTTTTATAATATATAGTGATATCGAGTTGTTTGTTTCAAGGAAGGAAAACGTAAACGATTCTTATACAAAAAAGTGTTTACCAAAAGAAATAAATTCCTTAGACGAATATATTTTCTTCGAATATAATTCACGTTACACACAATGGTGATTTATAGATTGGACTCTTGTGTCCTTAGTTTGGTTTTAGTGGAGCTAGCAGTGAAGATTTATATAATTGAGTTCAATATAACCTATTTTTGTCGCCCTCACTGTTGGAGGTATGTATTCCTGGCCAATAGCCGAAATACCCACTAGAGTCAGTCGTTCTGGATATTGTAGCAAGGGTCGCTTGCACCTAGATCAATACTATCCAGAAGTATTATTACACTGTCTTATTTATATACATTAAGCATGAAATATTTCGGAAACACCGATCAAGGTAAAATTAACTAATTTTACTTTAATACGATTTTAATTGGTTGATATCAGTCTATGACGCGACCAACCGTTCAATATTTTGTCGGATTTGTAAAGCTATCTTGGATCAGCATTTCAGAAACTGGTCGAATATCTACTAAACAAAGTTGAAATATGTAATAAAATCGGGAAAGTTTTTAGTCCACTTGTAACCCTATTTTAAATAAGCTCTAGAAAATATATTCAAGTAAAAACTGATTGTATTATGCATAGTGATAGTTGTTATATGCATGCATGCTATTGCATGATATTAGAATGTCTTGACACTTGATGCTGACGTATAGAATCACGCGTTGCACCCGCTATGTATAGAAACTGGGCTGGATCGTATTTCTTTTCATTCCGAGTGAATTTGTAAAGGAATACGTAGCAGTTGCATTTCTCAATTAACTATAATAAATATCATTAGTTTACTCGTTGCATACATATAACGTATTTTTATAAAATAAATAATAATTAAAAATACACCAAATAAAATAGCCATATTTAATATATCTCCGAATATTAGATTGATAATATTCTAACGAGATTTCCGTCAAAGACATGAGCCACTCATATTAAATCCATAAAGATGAGAAACCATGTGATGAGAATATATTTTCTAGTCTTTCATGATTTAAGTTTGTATAGAGATATCCATCAAATACTATTTCTTACGAGCTATAGAACCTGAGTCAACTCAGTATCTCAATAGTGTTTTGCCTGAATAGGTATTTTTCTCGCAAATGCATTATTTTCCACAAGATAACACAAAGCACTAAAGAGTTAATATTTTGCTTTTATACGCATAATATTTCAACCTACTTTCTTATATCATATTTAATGCGCATTTTTTTAAAGTAAGATATCATTATCTTTATCATCCTTTTACAAAAAAGTTATAATTGCTTCTGAACTTAACTTACTAAGTAAGAAGACACGACGGCGTTTTCTGTAAAACTGCGCTGATAAACTTGTTCAGACTTCTATGTAAAGGTGGCTATATTGCGCAAAAAGTAATAGAAGTGACATTCATAGCTTGGGCTCACTCTGTAAATAGGTCGGTGAAACTTCACTAAGGAATGGTACGGCTATTTAATAAAGTAAAAGTCGACGAAAGTTGGTAACGTCAGTCGAGAAAAAAGTTTGGCAAACGGGACACATGTTAAGAACATATAGAATAACATATAGATATTCTACCGCTTAACAACAGACTTTGTATTGTTATGTTCCGGTTTGAACGGTGAGTGAGCCAGTGTAAGTATAGACACAAGGGATATAACATCTTACAATTAGTTTCTAAGGTTGGTGGCATATTGGCAAAAAAATTTTTTATACTTAAATCGATTAAATTATTTTAGTATATAATAATATCCATCTTAAAAATACCAAGTTAAGATTTATATTGCTTTAGTTACTATAATGGAATATCTAATACATAAATAAGGTTTCCAGTGTTAATCGATACGACCTTTTGTTTCAACGAAAATTAAATTGGAAGTGTTCAAGTTTAATCAATAGCACGTTTCTGTGATCACAATGGGTCCTTAGTAAACATCCCTTATATTACCGACATTGATTTCTATCTGAATGGCTATATACAAATATTGTAGATATTTAACACTTAACCTCATGAAAAGTTAATATTGTTTGCCCGTATTTGAATCCGCAATTTACGTTTAAGAGCCAGCCAGTATCCCCTATTATATATTATATAAATTGGCTTTAAGCAATATATTCTTATATTATATATGCGAAAGTGAGTTTGTTTGTTACGCTTAACTATTTAACCGATCATCATAAAATATCATACACGTTGTCAAGGCTGCAGAATAGGGCATAATGTACCTGACTATCCCTACCTATACTATCCTCACACGCGGGCGATACGGGTGGTAATTATTAATGTAAAAACATAAAACAAATTTAGGTTTTCGTTTATAATTCTTCGAACAATTGAAATTTGAAAAGGTTTATACAATACAATGTTAATTTATATTGTTATATAAATCAATATATGGCCAGATATATAACGTTTACACAATGAACGTTGGGCGCATTAGTTTTAATTAGATGTTGTTCTCTCGTTTTTAATAGGCGAGGCTTGTAAACATTAAAAGAGCACCGTTGAAGTTTGCTTCAAAACGTGCAGAAATTAATTAATGTAAACTCTGCGTTTACCAAAGTAGGTTGTTGTAGAATAATTCTCGCAGAGGCGTAAACAGAGCGTACATTTAGATTTTAGAGTGAGAATTATAAAAGAACTGTAGTTAGCTTATCGTTAGTTTGTTAGTTTTCTTCATTCGTTCAATTATTATTTTTTATTTATCATATATAATAAATATTTCGGTATCAAAACCCTTATTTATAATGAGGGTATTTTATATTTATTATAAACGTTAACGTTTCGAATTATAGGTAGGTAGCACATTACTTAATCTCAAGTTTATTTACTATGAAATATAAGCAATATCTTATTATTACCTTCCCATTAGGAATTTAGCAATAAATTCTGATTCTTAACAGTCAAGATTTTATCATTTCGTCAGGACCTTAAAGTGCATTTAAGAATTATGTCTATGGGTTAACGTACATACATACCTACTTGTTGTTTTTGCACGTTTCTTTTGTCTCGAATAACCTGATTACGAATGACTATTGATTACTATCACTTTTCTCTTTCTCATGTGTAAGATCAAAAAGGATAGCAAATATTTCATTTAGTCCTGCAAAAACAGGTTAGTGATTGTCCAAACTATTACCGTATTATCGACATAAAAATTGATTACGTTTTCAATCATCCAATATATACATCAATTATTATTCGTTCAAAGGGTGTCAAATAGAACGTTGATAATTGCACCCGGACATTTTGTTAATGTACAAATTAAAGCAACAAACAACTACGCAACGAAATCAAGCAGGCTATCAACTAGATATTGATTACTTATAACGAGAGTAAATATTTTGTTCTCAACAAATTAAGACAATAGATGATATATTTATTGAGACAATTAAACAAGGTCGAGTCAATAACAAACATAAGTGATGAGATCCTTCAATATAATTTTCTGGAGTAGACTATTCGGTCTCCGAAGAATTGGTAAACAAAACAATAACATATTACGTCATTACTCCTATTAGAACAACAAGATATTATATAAGTAGGTGTTGGTTATAATTATTAAATGAAGGTACAGTCTGACAAATGGATAACATTATGGTAAGTGGTCACCATCGCCCTTAGATTCTTGCGCTGTAAGAAATGTTAATCATTCCTAACACCGCCAGAACACCGACGACACGTCAACTACACCTTAGTTAGGAGTACATAGACGAATAATGAGCACCAATAGTACAGGTTACAGTGTTGTTTGACGATAGACTAAATTATGAGAGGGCATCACCTTAACTAGCTTAAAGTTGTATAGGATTCTTAGAAGACTTATTATGATTTATTAGTCTCGTAAGTTTAGAGTTGAAAGCATCTTCAAAAACGAAAAACTAAGCGGTAAAATCAGGTCATCTTTTGGGTAGGATAGGTTATTATGACAGTTAGAAAATACAATGACTATAGGAAAAAATATGAACTGAAAAAACAAGGACAGGCAGATGCAAATAATCATCATAAAAAGACCAAGAGTAACTGAAGTCACGCGAAGATTAGCGAGGTTACTTTGCCAGCGTTCATCAACAGCGAAACCACTTTTTTAACAGCAATTTATTTTTATAAAAAAATAAAAAATTTCTGTCTTATAAAAAATAAAATTGTAACATGCAACTATTATTTATTAAATAAGGGTGTTTAATATAATATTATTATTATATTAAAACCATTTGAAATTTGGGGAGGAATTTGCGCAACATTTGAGGGGCATTTCCATTTATTTAATTTAAATAAAAAAAATAGAATTCTTGTATGTACAATATTCTAACGAAATTTTACTTAATGATAAAAAAAATGAAAATTGGAAAAATGAGTTCTCCTCAAAAATGTTTCTTATATTTTCTGCATGGATAAAGTACATGACTTTTTAAAAAAAAAAAACATTCCTTCTTAAAATATAAAATAGTTTTCATGAATGATTTATCCGTATATTTTAATAGTTTTTCTTTATTTATTACTTTTACTATTAATAAATGAATTAATTAGTAATTTGCCTTAATAATTTAAATATCAAAATAACTATTTTAAACATTTATGTAAATATGTAAAATGGTAAAATAAAATTAGTAATTAATAAGGTAAAATGGTTTACCTACCTAATTTAAATCTGGACATTGGACCCATATATTTATATTTCCAAACTATCGTTGTTGACACTGCTCAAATAAAGACAACAAGAACATATAAATAGTAGATAATAGCGTTTATGATTGATTCTAGAACTGTTGGCTTAGAAAATCGAATAAGACTCCTTAAGCTATTTCATTTAAAGAGTTAATAATAAAATTGGTATTTGGGCAGATTTTTTTACGAAACAAAACGTAGTAGGTATGTTAATCAAAGCATTTTCTATATAATTTGTTGATGGGAATTCTAATCGGCAACATCTGAGAAATAACCGACTTTCGGAAAAGTTAGAGTTTTTGAGAAATCTACTCTGGGTCCTTTTTACCCGTTGATCAGATCAATGTGCTAGTTCCGCCTAAACAATTAATGGCCATGAAACTTTCAAGAGTCTGACTTATGACTTCTGACTCATGAAACTTTCACGACTGAGTATGACGAACGCATTCTTTTCATCTCCGATATAAATTCATGAGGTTTACGATTAAGCCGTTGATTGGAAATATGATAACTTCAAAAATGACGAACTTTCGTATTATAATTTATTATTATAGGGGATAAATTTCCAAATATCCTTTCTTACTGCTCACAAACGTTGGATAAGGAACTCCTATCTAAAATTGTATATTTATAGACCCACTAGATCAGGATATGAGTTGTATCTATGTCACTCAATCGTTCTATTAGTATTCGGCTTGTAAAATATGTTTAGCTTAACGAAAAGGTCTTGTGTTTTATCTGTCATATATTAATAAACTACAAATCCCTGGCTGTTCTAATGGCTAGCTTATTCAAATTTCGTGTCTAACCAATTAAAATTATCTGTCAAGAAATTTACAATATTAGTACGGAGTTAGAAAAATGGCCGTTCCTTCTGCCCTTAGTATTATTTCTTTTAAGAGAGTAAAGGAATAGAAAGGATGCATCTGCTCTCCTGCACTGATAGCTAGGCTTTAAGCCATAGAGCTATTCGTATAAATTCGATCAGGAGAATATTACTATATATTATTGTAAACATAAAATACTGATTTATTGCTTAAGGTCTGTTCTTAACGGAACATGACACTTTCGTGTTCTTATTATCTCGAAGTAATTTCGAGTATATATTCATAAAACATTAATCGAATAATTTTGAAGCGAATAAATTATAACATATAACTTTCAAATATAAATTAACATTTTCCTTCACATGAATGAATTACATCGAGGCTGTTACTATTAACGATAATTTATAAAGACGTAAACTCATGTAATGTGATGTTATTAAGTAGGTACTAGTTAAACACAATTAAAACCACTCATAATATACATATGATTTTTCCATTTACTCCACGAAAATATAAATTGAAAGCAATCGGGGATTAAATATCAATCAACTACGTTATCAATCACAAATGTGTAGGCGAAACAGTATCTGCAAATATTCAATTCTGCCCTTACATAAAAACGTATCAAGCAAAGAATAAGTAAAATTGAAGATGGCAGATAATAATTTTATTTACTGTGTTCTTTATGTGTTCAGTCTGAGACTTTTATATCTCGACTTACGATATCGTAAATACGCGAACGGTTTTACAATCGATACATAAAATATAAAGGAAAAGTTATATTATTATGTCAAGATTGTTTTACGTGGTTTTAATCAAAATCGCTTAAATCGCTTTGATTATTGTTCTTAGTGTTCTATGAAATATCAATTCTGAAAAGTAATTTAGTAATATCTGCTCTATTTGGTATCGCTCTCTTCTTCTTAGACCTACCTATATATTTGACAGGGCATTTTGCAGGCCCGTTTAGGTGGGTACAACCCTCTTACCATTTATTGTACCATTTAACATGAATTTACAAAAAGCACATTGGTTTGAATTATGAGTGAGTAAGTGGTTTTATAGACATACCATCTTAGGTCCAGTAATTTACAGCAAAATATGGACTAGACTGGTGCAGGAACGGCAGATGGCTTGCGGAGAGAAGCCTATTTCTAACAAAGGAATAAGGAGTCGTGGATGATTATTACAATTTTTATCCTAGTCTGAACTAACCACGGGAAAAGGTAACCATTTACCATTAGATTTTAGGATTTGCTCAGCCATCCGTGGCCTATTTTCTTTTAAAAATATTAAAACAAAGGCAAACGTTTTAAAAATTAATTTTGAAACAAAAAAAAACTGAACTCATTAAACAGTTTTACGTCCCTCAAATATAACCGCCCGAACCGTCACTGGCAAAATTGCTAAAAACCTAATTTTATTTATCTAACGAAAGTAATTACTGATGTGATATAAAATTTAAAAAATTGTAATTTTGGTTTTAATTTTAAATATGTACACAAATAGTAAATCGGTTTCTTCTGAGTTTCGTAACGTAATTGGTAGAATGTTTCTGTTTTTTTTTTTGTTATAAAATAGATAGGCCAACAGGGAAATAGGCCAAATGGTAGTTAGCGGTCACCACCACCCAGAGACCTGTAGATGTAGTCATAATTATTTAAAAAGTGATTGAAGAGTTCAGGCAACTATAGTATGTCATATTTGTCAGAAAGTAAAAATATATATTTATATATGATAGGCAATTAGAAATCGCACGAGAATAAATCCCAACGGGAACGCTTATATTTACTGAACCCCGGGATATCTCTTTCCATTCACGGTTACTCAGGTACGAAATCAGAAGATTGACGGCCTTTTAATGTCTGTGGCGAACTATGTGACCAATATTTTCACCTTTACGGAAAAATTACAAAACATAACTCGCCAAAAAATGTACTTTTATCCTAGTTTTAAAAACATTGAATGCTTGCAATTTTTTATATCTCTAAATTATTTATCATTTTTCACTATTTAAAATGAATTGGTTTTTTTTTAATGCTTAATATTAGTATGGTCTTTAAACGGACTTACACTTATTGGATTCCGACACTTAATACTTCGTGATTAGAAAATGTTTAAAATAAATATTGTTAGTAGATAATGTAGCCACCTCGCTGAATATTCTCCACGTCAATTGTTTGCTTAGTGACTAATGAATTAAATATATTCAATATTCAATTTAACGAAATATTCGTTTTAGAAACATATCTTGAGACCAAGAAAAAAGTTTATAATAATTATTAGTTAATATGCTTAAAATTAATATAATAAAAATAATTAATTAAACAAAATCTTAAAAAAGTTGCATGCAAATAATTTTGAGTAAAAAGCGATTATAGTAATTAAAATACAATTTACATTGAATAAAATAGGATTATATAAATACACAGTACGCCGACGTAATTACGTAATATAACGTTTTATAGTACTAAGCCTGAATAGTATTACGGCTTAGACAAGTGTGAAATATAACCACCCCTTATCGACTACGTAATAACGTCCAAGCAAAACTACAAATTCTACTATGCCACGAGCAAGGAATATTGGCGCTAAATTCTTAGTAATAGAAATGATATTTGCTTAATTTATTTTCCTCATATCTCTAATAAAAGTGGCAGGGTGTTCAAATACCACCGGCCAGTGTGTGACCTAGTAAAATAAGCGGCTGAATATCATAAAGAAGCAGACATTGTAGTGTATTTTTAAAATAAAATTTCGCAACGTTGTTAGTAAAGAACGACTCAAATAGTTCCTTGTTAATTAAACCTTTTTACTTTTAACTAAAGGAAAAATGTTTTTTTTTTTTAAGTTTATTGTTACTTTTATATGTTGAATAATAAGACCTATTAACAAGGACATTTGTAGTAACGGGAATTGTATCAGTTGATTGAATTGAATTCAATTTGAATGAAATCATAATATACTTAGGCTTTTATTGAATTACATTCTAATAACAAATAAATTACAAGCTAAAATGATGAATTTCTTGTGCTAACAAAAATATTATATATTTTCTTTTCATACTTATATTAGACAACTATATGTACCTATTTGTAGGGAATATTCATTTTTATACATTTGCAGTTAATGATGAAAATTTGTATAATTTTTAAATTATTTAATCGCTTTATTTAATGATTCGAAAACAATAAATTAAACGGTATCACTAAAAAGAGCCACAATAATGTCATTTAATCCAGAAGTGACCGCAGAATAATAACGAACTCTTTAAAACGGAACTTTTCACTCCACGCTTCCGTACTTCAGTGCATTTTAAGCTTTCATAATAGAAACGGTTAAGAGCTCTCTTAGAAGTTAACATTGGACTCCAGGGAACATTAAAATTATTTTAAGCGAAGATTGATGAAAGCTGCCTCGGAATTTTCTTACATGCTCTCGAAGATTAAAGATATGTGGGATGTTCATGTTCTAAGTAAATTTTACCTTTCATTGGAACCGCGCGCTTTAGATTTTCAATATTATACGCATTGCGTTGCATTCAAAGACATGATAATATAAATTTGTTTTACTGCTAGGTACTAGGATGCCTTGGTTTGGAATGCGTTGCGCTTCATTTTTTTAACAATTTTTCGAAACTGTTCGGCCGTTTCTTATTTTATGTTTGTGGTACTATGCCTAGAAGCCTTCCTGCAAGAGCCAACAATAACTGTAAAACGCTACAACTCTTATAAACGATGTGTTAACGCATATAATGCGAACAAGAATATTTAAGAATATTTCTTTTATATCATACCAGAAAAACCAGAGAGATTTTGTGTTACTGTGTATATATACACAGTAATTCTGGCGATCGGTTGAACATTAAGTATAGAAGTTATTGCGAAGTTACATAAAGAGGACACTTTAAAAATCTCCTATATAAAAAATAGATATATGTGCCAACTTTCGCGGTAATCGGTCAAACGGTGTCGAGGTCAATTAATCTTAAACGACACAAGGGACAATAGCATCTATACATAATAGTTTCCAAGGTTGGTGGCGGTAAGGTATGGGTAATATTTCTTATAGCTCCATAATCTATATGGACGATGGTGACCGATCACATCATTGAAAGAACAATAAACTTAATTTTGCAAAAAATCTATAATTAAATTACGCCCACGTTTTAGAAACCTAGTTAGTTAACGTTATACTTGTCTTACTCGCAGCTCTTGGACATTATCTTTTTCAGGCTGAGATGTAAAATAGAATTACCGACAATGGTTTGCCTCTATAAATTCATATTTTGTTTGTAAAAATAGACCCAAAGCGCTCAATGGTTTTATAGAAAGCTTAAAGTAAAAAACAGATACAATATGAACTTTTAGATCACTTTTTAAGTCTATATGAAATTATCAAATAGTTTGCGTAACATTTTTCGAAGTCGATCTCTAATGCAGGCAAGTCAGACACTAGTTTAGTTAGTCGTAGTGCCGTATCTTTAACAGACCACAAACATATTAGGTTACATCTTTTCATGTCTCACTGCTTCCTAACAAATTACATTTATAACAACAATACTTAGTATTGTTGCGTTCCGGTTTAAAGGATGAGTGAACTAGTGTAACTACAGGCACAAGGGACATAACATCTTCGTTCCCAAGGTTGGTGGCGCATTGGCGATGTAAGGAATGGTTAATACTTCTTACATCGCCAATGTCTATGGGCGGTGGTGACCACTTAACATGAGGTGCCCCAGTCAGTCTACCTATAACGTAAAATAAAAACATTTTCAAAGGGCTTAAGATTGACTATTATTGTATTTGGGCGGGATTTTTTTAGAAATATATATAATATATAATTCGAAAATGACTTAACCAGCGAGTATTTTTCATACATTTATCAAAAGATGCTTTTAATACGTACATACATTATTAAGTTTTCATGTACACTCGTCTTTTCTTTGAAACAGACTAACGATTTTCTGTCACCCAACAATAAGGTAACCTGGGAATGATTTAGCATGTCTGACACTGTATAATATTCATAAATATAATAAGGATAACTAATAACGCCAAAGAATGACTTGGCAACAGTCGTCTCTATAGTATAAATTAGGTTACGATACATTATTAATCTATTAAACAGAAGGGACATATTTTATCGAAAATATTAGCCATATATATAATTAAAATATAAAATGTTTTCTAAAAATCGAATCACCTATAAAAAGAAAGAGTTAATTTGAAAATCCGCTTGAATATTCACTACGCAAAGGATTACCCAATAATACATACAAAGCCAGTCAGAAAAATCGTAGCAGCGTTGATTGAAACCTTTACATATACTTATGCAAATTTTACACTGCTGAAGACCTATCTCTTTGTAACTTGCTCGCTGAAGCGGGTCGGGGTAATTGCGAGTCAGCTCTCACAAAAACGAAATTTTAAAAATTCGTTACGTTATAAATTGAATCCAATTAAACGACTATTATATTGTTATAACGACATTTACCGTGAGTACTGTCAGTACGTTGAGCTTTCGTTTTTATTTCGTATTTAGTTTATTTTAATTTATAGAGTAAGTCATTAATACGCTTCGTTTAAAACTCACAGGTATAGTTTAATTAAGTGTTTTCGACTGTAGCTTTAAATGCGCTGCATTCAAATATATATTTTTTATCAGGTTTATGTTTTTAAATACAAACATTTTCCGATTTTCATTTTGATAATAAAGAATTGACTTATCCAATTTGTTATTTAAATCTCCGTTATTTTAAATATTTCTCGAGAGGAATAATACATAATATTTATTGTATTTAATCTTGGTCACGTTATATGCTCCATGAATAATAATTTTGGATATGTAATTAAGAAATAGCTTCGTTGTAGGTAATTATACAACGACCCTTTAAGCAAAAGCGAATAACCAGTTGCTTAATATTAAACTATTATAATATCAATAGTAACCAAGATTTATTTAATGTTAATAACACCACAGAGTATGTTATCACGCTATGTATATAATTAGGATGTTCTACACTTTAGGTAGGCTAGATTTCTATAGGAGTGAAATCTGAACTTCTCACCAACAGCCTTGGCTAGGGCTCGCCTCGCCGCTAGTTAGACACGCCTTCGTAATGCGACCTACTGAATATGAAATACTGTGATTGTCGCTCACGTCATCCTTTTATGTGTGAATACTAATAATTAAGGTCGAATTTTGCTGCCGTTGACAGCAATTTTTGTATATAGACTAACAAGATCTACAAAGTAATTTCATTATAAGAAAATTAATTATTATTATATATTATATTAATGGACAATATCTTTTTTATAATTGTATATATTGATCTTTAACACGGACAAATTAAGAATAATGACATGCTATTCCTATGACAAAATTATTGCATATTTTTTGTATAAATTTCTTGTAAATTTTACAGAATAGAAAAAAACTTAAAATAACAATTTCGTAATTTCTTATTCATATCTAAACGTTAAAATCGTACAACCGAAACGAATAGTACATACATATCTCTTGTGCATACTTGAATTTAATAAAGTTTTATGAGTTAACTCGCTCAGGCTTTGAGAATATGATATCACTTCGGCGTAAAACATATTAAAAGTTCTCTCTATGTTCGCTACGTGGGTAAAATTTAGTTTCGTCATACCTAATTTGATGAGAACTAACAAACCTGTATTATAATGTATGAAACGTTTATTATTTCGATCTAATTAAACATGAAATAGGTAAATGAGATTGTACGATAAAATAAAAGATTTCATTTTCATTTTTCCTATTGTCATGGACGGCTATTATGAAAAAAAAAGTCGTATGGAAATGAATATTAAATATGATTTCATAAGAATATTACAAAGTTTCCGAAGGCTCGACGTGAAATCGAATGACTCAATTTCTATCAGAAAAATATTATTACGTACCAAGATATATTTTACATAAATGTATGTTTATACCTACAATATTAGTTCGCTTAGATCGAGATTCAACACGGCTCAACTAGCAATGTGATAGATACGGGTTCCATTCAAGCCTCTTAGGATATAATATATTCGACCTGGTAATGTAACAGCCTGTGAAAGTCCCACTGCTGGGCTATAGGCCTCCTCTCCTCTTTTTGAGGAGAAGGTTTGGAGCCTATTCCACCACGCTGCTCCAATGCGGGTTGGTGGAATTCACATGTGGCAGAATTTCAGTGAAATTAGACACATGCAGGTTTCCTCACGATGTTTTCCTTCACCGTAAAGCACGAGATGAATTATAATCACAAATTAAGCACATGAAAATTCAGTGGTGCTTGCCCGGGTTTGAATCCACGATCATCGGTTAAGATTCACGCGTTCTTACCACTGGGCCATCTCGGCTATTACTGGTAACTGGCGACCTGGTAATATTGAACGACTAATATTATTCTCTCATTTTATATATGATATTTAAAAAATTGCTTAAACGTTGTCGTTAAAATACTCAGCGACTTTTCTTGTAAAAATGTAGGAATAAGGAACACTGACACTTAGTCCCAAGAAAGGTCCATTAATTTGCATATCGAACAAATTAGGGTCACCTTGAAAATTCAACGTTAGTATACAAAAATATATAACCTAAACTAAGCCTCCCGTGGCACGTTAAGTACAACTACGACGATACAAAACACTAACCATTTAATTACTTAAGCGAGGCGTTCACTTTAGCTCGGAGCTCGTTTAATAAATAAAATTATCTTAAAATAATAAAAGTAAATGGATCTCGTTTCCAACAGCTTGTAGTTTTACCGGCTAACAATAAGAAAGAATCGTAGGTTATATAAAAAAAAGAGTATGTGTGAGAATAAATAACAAATCCTTTTGAATTCTATTAATTTGTAAAAAATATGACATTACTATATATACATATATAAAAAACCAAAAGACGATTGATTAGGAAAAATGATTTGTAGTTTTAATTCGTGTTAATATATAAAGTGGGTTACATGCATATATAAATATGTATAAAAACTCGGATATATTTTGTAGAAATTTCCATTTTATACGGCTTTATATTTTTACGTTTTATACGGCTCTGTAAGTTTTCTTAGACGTTACGTAGTGACCTTGTCAAGGTGATTAGAACTTCAAACGAAGTTGGTCTCAGATTTGCTAGACGAAATACAACAAGATTATCTTGGATACCTATTTACCTATCCATACCTATCTATTTATTCTTACCTACCTATTTACCAGTAATTATTTACTTAGTATGAATATAAAATGATTTTAAAAATATATATGAAAAGATAATTTGTATTCCATGTAAATTAGGATAACAAGAGCAAATATATTTCAAATTTAAAATGTGTTTACATATACGAAAAAAAAGGATTTTTATTTAATATCAACTTATTATTATAATGAGTTTTGTTAGAGTATAGGTAAGTATATGCTTCGGCTCTGGAAATATACATCGCACTCGAATCCTGGTCAATATTTGTAAAGATGCGTGCTAAAAAAAAACGATAAACTTTTTTAAGGTTTAATTTTCACTTCAGATCACCATGACAACTCGAACACAAAATAAATGATTAATCTCGTTTTCATTGTTAAACTTGCAAACAGTTCACGTCACAATCATACGCTATGAAACAATAGCGTTACTTATAACAAAGATTGTGAGAAAATATTCATAATTTCAGAGAATCACTGATAATACTGTCTTTACTTCTCGCCAATGCATAGTCAACAATAGAATCTACCCCTCAGGCGTCAGTTCTATTCTCAGCGGTTCTGTCATTGACCCACTTGTGCGGGGGTAGCGGAATTTTCCAACCTATTTTTGTTAACTAAATGAATTAAAATTGTTATAAAACTCCAAGAGGATAAAATAGTATAAATAATAATGCAATAATTATCCCAAGGATAAGGGATACATAATATCTTGAATCCCATGATATGCGAATCCTTATGGTGGACGACGTCGTTTTATTTTCTTACAGTGCCAGTATCTAAGAGCGTGAAGCTGACCACCTTAAGATATTTGCTCGTCTTTCTTTTTAAATCAATAAAAAATAATTTATTATGCGGTTGAGTGATCCGTCAAACCTAAGTTACTCGACCGACATCACTGAGGTATCTGAGATCCATTAAACCTACATCGCTTATACGCGTTGTTAAGTTAGCTATTACCAAGTATTAATACCATCGAGATCAACATATAATAGATAAAGAAGAAAATAATAGGAAGTTTTAATTTTGAAAATGTGAAATAAATAAAAAATAACAAAATCTATTTTTTTTTTGTTATCTAAACGGTATAAGACTATACCGTTAGTGAGCTTACATGATAAGATTAAAAATTTTATGCTGTATAGAATTTAAGCAAGGAAAGGGTAAGATTAATTTGGCTTAAAGGCTTTCAATACGAGTTTCCCGTCTTGAGAGGTATTAAATAGCCACTTTTCTACAAATTAAAGCCATCCATTCCATGTTCTGTGACACTAATAAGTACTATCTATACATATAAATAAAATTAAAGTGTCTGTCTGTAATTTCAAAAAAACTGCCTCTTTCAAAATTAATATGGCTATTTGCGATTTACCAACACCAAAACAATCATTTATTTCTAATCTAACTAATCTTTGTAACAACTAAAAATTACAAATTGAAATGACTGAATTATTATTATTATTTGATACATTTTATGATGTAAACACCCACTAAGGAAGGTTTTCTGGAAATTCTACCCCTAAGCAATGAACGATTGTATAGAAACCCGTCATTTTCAAAGTTAGAGGCATGAAATTTCATACACAAGCTTCTGGTTAGAAATAAATGAATATGTATTTCAGAGTTTTTGAAAATCTACCCCCTAAGAGGGTAAAAGAGAGGTTAAAAGTTTGTATGGGGACTCCGTCGTTTTTGATGTAAGAAGAATGGTATTCAATATTAAAGCTTCTGAGAAAAAATAAATGCATACGTATTTCTTCCTTTTTAGAAATTCAATCCCAAACCGGAGAAATGGCGTGGACATTAGTATAAAAATAAAAAAAACTAAACTATACTATTTGTATTTCTTGATTGAATTCATAAAGATGTATTTCAATTTTTTTATAAATTCCACCCAAAGGGGTGGCAATGTTTTTATTTTTGTTTTTAAGAGTTAGAATGGTCGTATATAATGACCATATACGCTAAAAAACTGCATACGCATGCTACACAATGTCTTTATATCAATATATTCACGGAGGTGCAAATAATACTCTTTTTGTGGTATTTAAGCAACAGAATCCTAGATCGGAAGACATGTATAATTTTTTTTTCAAACCTTATTAAAGTAACTATAAAATATAACAATTGAAATCTAAAATTACAAAAAAAACTTTTTATATTAAAACTTTTTCTAACCAGAATAACATTTCATGGTTCTTACTTTAAAATCACAGACTTCCAAAGCCGAAGGGCAAAGCTGCGGGCAACAGCTATTTATTGAATAAAACTATATCGCTAAATAAATTACTTAACGGTAAATTTGCATTAACCACAACAGAACCAGCGATACCATATCCATTATAATGGAATATATGTATATAATTCTACGAGTACATCCACCTTGAGTTTTCAGGGCGGATTTTATTCGCGAGAAGCGTGGCAGCCGTTAATGAGACAGTACAGTAGCCCCGTATCGTCCTTTGCCCCTTTACGATCTCTACATCACAGAACGCCGGCATAGACGCCGACGTGGCGACATAGGGTGAAACTCAAGTTTACCAGTGCGATGTCGAAATGTATATACAGTTGCAATATAATTATGGTCTTAACCAACTACCTAGAACGTTGGAAATAGTAGCAAATGCGTCATGTTTGAAATACAAAACTACATTAGCTATACCTACGCTTATTTGGTACTTAAAAAATGTATGATTTTATGAATAACTAAAACATTTTAATGATTTTGTATAGGGTTTTTGCGTCTTTTTAATACAAAAAATTAATTATTTTATTTTATTCTATATGCAATATGTTTAATAAAATGTCAAAAACTTGAATACCTAACTCTTATCTGGCATCACCAATAATATAGTATTCGAATTTAAATTGGATTTGTAAACTTTCGACATACTGTAGCCCACTGGGTATCTCGCCTCCGCCGCCTGATTCTGTCGCTTTATGAACAATTCCGTTTAATGTTTTAGATTGATGTTGGTACACTTATATACAGGAAAATATACTTTTGATGTGAATCTCAATGTTTTATGTGACGGTTGTGATTTAATTTTCATATTTATCTCATATTTAGTTACGAGTATATTATTCCAATGTCTTTTCAGCGTTACAAAGAAATTCTGGTTGTGATAGTGTAAGTTTTTAATTTATGTAAAGAGAAACGAAAATTAAATATTGTATTTTAGTTGTTACCGCTTTTGGGAAATGCTAGTCGGCCTATTATAGAAATACGAAAACTTTATTTGAGAAATCTGGTAGACGTCATAAACGAGCTACACTAAGATTACACACTATGAAATTATTCCTATTCGAAACCGAGCGAGAAGCTACAGCCAGTAATATTCTTGTTTTATAGTAGGTAGAGTAAGCATAGTAGGAACCCTGCTGTTTACTTCCAAGAAACCGATACCAAGAAAACGGATCGAGCAATATAACTGCGAATATTGCAAAGGCTTTTACGTATTCATCTGCAAAGCATTGCTGAAAGCTTTTTTGGAATTTAGGTTACGAGTTATAACCTTCCAATAGGGTGTTCAGTTGCTATTATTATGAAGTGAATATTATTACCTTTCACGATTTAATCGCATATTCGATCAATAATTCGATTTCTTTTAGAATTCTAATATTTATAGTAAGACAACAAAAATAGTAACTATTATACATTCAGTTTTGTTCTAAGAGTCAACATAAAACTGAAAATACTCAATTAAAATGCTTTTGTAGATAAATGCATTATAAGAAAAAAAATTGTTGAGAACGATTACGTTTTCATTCGATTGGACTTCTCTATTACCTCAAATTTATAATCTGAGCGGACGGAAATACCATAACCGGAAATTTGAACATGGAATCCGGTTTGCAGCCTTATAACCTATCTACTAGACCAACAAGGGACTTGCAAATTTTTTTTTTAATCTTTAAAGATAAATATTTGTCAAGCAAAAGTTTTATTGTTGAAATATGGGAATAATTTTAGCGAGTACAGATAGCAAGACAATAATCTCAGCTTATTTATTTTCACGACTAAAAAAATACCTAGCTATATGTATTTTCATTACTTATATTCAAAAGTCGTGCTAAGTTTATTTAGAGCAACATCTCAAATGATGTCGTTGAGATAAACAAATTATCTAAGGTTTAAGAAGACGAGTCAAAACACATTTAGTAGGGTCTCTAGCGCCGGAGGCTGAGTGTCTCATTATTAAATAACTTTTATCGACCTAACCGACAACGCCCTCATGGCTCTACTCGTTTCAAGCTCCAAAGTTTTACATCGATATAATCTGCAAATACTGTTATACAAAAACAAAATTGAGAAAAGTACAATTAATTTACCTTTTTACAACAATTTTATAAAAATAGGTAGTACCTCTGTTATCAAAAGCAAATAAAAGTTATAATACCTTCTTGCTAGAAATGGTTTTGCACTTAAAAAGACAGGATTTGAAACTAAATCCTTTACGATCCGTTGCGTTGCTGGAAGCTTATATAATCAACACGAGTTTCTATGATAGATGTAATTCTTGAACAATTTATACAAACCGCAATAGAATTTACAGTTTTTATCATTTTGTTATTATAAATAAAAGTAGTATTCGAAATTGCGACATAATCATAAAATGTTTTATTTTTCGAGTAAAAGTCGATGATCGGACCGACATTGAACAAAAGCCGCTCTGCTAATTGAATTCGTAGCTGCTACGATAGGAACGATCGCTAGTAATTACAAGATCTCGATCCCAGCTTGTTCCAACAAAGCTTTAGAGCTACACAGAAATGTTCCAACTAATACCTATAGAACAAATTTTAAGCATATTTGATAATAATAAATAAACCTTATTATATTATATTAGTTTAATTATTATTAATAAAGTTTAATATCAAACACCTCGATTTGATGCTAAAAAAATATAATTAAAATTTAAACAACAAATCAATATTTCGTGATTTTTTTGCATGGCAACATCATTCTTCGCTAGTAAACAGGCATTTAAATACGTCTCATATTGATTAAGCCTCAAACTAGGTTTATGTGAGAATAAATTATGTAAAAGTGGTAATCTGCTTCAATATCTCACATTGAGCCGTTAGTTAAGTTTTATTACGCATCAATATGCGGAGGGCGGGCATGGCCTCAGCGTCATACTGTCTGTCCCGGTGCTCTTCTCCATCCTCCATTTATTTCTGTATATTTGGAGCACCCATAAAATGTATACTTAACTTTTTTTTTATTTGCTTAATTTATTTCAACAATAGAACTCAGTATATTGTTACTGAAAAACATATTTCAATATTTTGAGCCAATCATATCAAAAACACAATATGCTTAATATTGTAATATAATTGTAACACTAAAAAAGAAATAAATATTAACAAGAAAAAGACAATTTATCAAAACGTAAGTACATTTTTTCCAAATTATAAGCACCGAACTCAATTTTAATACAATTTCAGCAAGTGGATCGACGCTCGCGACCTGACATTTCACATTTCCTGTAGAAATTGTAATTGCTTCACCTTTTGGTCCGCTTGTACAAATTGGATGTTTCGGTAACAGTCTATACCTTCTGACTTTGAATTTTATATTCATTTGGTATGGTTTGATACATATAAAACTTTTACATACATGTAAGTTTTAAAGCATACAAAAATTTAAATATCTTGATTGACTTATTATTCGTTTTTAAAGTGGAGAAGGGGAAGTATAAAAGTTCGCTGTACGCCCCGAGCGTCACGTTGTAAGATAAGGCACGCATAACCGCTACTGCGAATTTCACCACCTCAACATTTCGAGGCCTTTATTTACTTAACCTAATTCTCTTTTATATTCATACTTTGTAACTTATTTTTTATCGTTCCCCATCAAAAATGGTGTCTTTATGTAAATATACGTTTTAACTAAATATACCGTCGCTTATGGTTTAATTAGCTACCATAGCACATTTCGACTGTAAATATGCCGAAAGCCTAGACATTTTGAAACCGCATTCAAATTAGGTGTCCGCTTTGACGGCTTGCCATTGGAAATAGCAATCGCGCTCTGCAATTTCTGAATTTCCGGAAGGTATTTCCCGTTTCTCGATTACTATATTAATTTAAAAAAAATCAAGTTTTATCTTTTATTAGGACATTAAAGTAGTTAGAATTAACAGATTTATAGTATAATAATAATAAAATATATATCTGCGTTTTAATAAGACCCCAAGATCGAAAACTTTTGATCCGGGACTTGTGAATGGACACGTTTGCAATTAAGCCAGCCATAGATAAAATACTTTCATGAAGAATTTAACTTTGAATTAATTAATTTTAACTAATGAAACTTTAAAAGAAATAATGTTTCTGCTAGCAATTCAATTTACTACACTACCATGTTTGTTTTTTATAGAATAGGAAGGCGCTCATCCGCCTTCCTATTCTATAAATATGGGCCACCTGATGGTAAGTGGTTACCAAATGCCCTTAGACATTGGCACTGTAAGAAATGTTAGCCATCGCTTACATCGCCAATGCGCCACCAACCTTGGGACCTAAGATTTTGTGTCCCTTGTACCTGTAATTACGCTGGCTCACTCACCCTTCAAACCGGAACCGAACAATACCAAGTTCTGCTGTTTTGCGGTAGAATATCTGATGAGTGGGTGGTACCTAACATTGTAATAACATCAAACATAGTTAAGTATATCAAAGTAAGAGTGCGTGTTATTTTTACATTAATGAAAAATTCCAGCCATAAGCGGTCGTCTTATAAGTTGTTTATCAATAGATACGTAATCCAAAGAAAATCAACTATTATATTCTTTATTTTTGCGAAGCATTTAATATACAAATTTATTATTACAAGGCGTAAAAATAGAAATCAGGAACATCAAAGAAAAAACACGTGGTGAGCTTAGCCGTAACAAATTGATATTCATGGCTGTAAAAATTGTTGACTGAAATTTTCGTACTAAAACTGTTTACGATGAAATATTAAACACTCAAAGTTTCATACTTTTGCGCACTGCGCTTAATTAAACGCAATTACGACTATTATTATCATCGAAAGATTATTGCGCTGTTACTATATTTCGAATAACATAAATTATGATGTTATAATAAAATCAAATATTTTATTACTGAATAATCATAAAATGTAGTCGACTACAAAGATAACTTCATAAAATTCATTCTTATATAGAATGGTAATATTGACCTAAATATAACTCAGCAGAAATTGGAAATCAACCTCAATCGCAACGTGGTTGTTCACAACCACAAGCCGCAGACATTGGGCATGACACAAAGATATTACTGACCCTTATTGAAGCGACAATTCATTTCTGCGTATAATCAAAATACATTCATACTTTTACAGATAAAGGAAACAGAATATTTTTTATCATACCACTGAAAAATAATAAATAATACGAAGCTTTGTTTTAGTGCCAAATCAGACGCAATGCGTTCGTTTATTGTCTACAGTAACAGTAACAGCCTGTTAATGTTCCACTGCTGGGCCCTATCCCTTTACAGGGGAAGGCTTGGAGCTTATTCCACCACGTTGCTCCAATGCGGGTTGGTAGAATACACATATGGTAGAATTTCAATGAAATTAGACACATGCAGGTTTTCTCACGATGTTTTTCTTCACCGTAAAGCACGAGTTGAATTATAATCACAAATTAAGCACATGAAAATTCAGTGGTGCTTGACCGGGTTTGAACCCACGATCATCGGTTAAGATTCACGCGTTCTAACCACTAGACAATCTCGGCTATTACCGTTCGTTTATTGTCTGATATGTATTAAATCCAAGCCAAAATAAAAACACATCATAACTAAAATATGGTTCTACGTACATGGTTAAAATACTAGCTACTCTGTTTGATAGTAAAATTATTATTGGAAATAATTATATTTCTGTACAATATTTAAAATCACTGGTTGCCTAGACGCAACTGCAATCAATGAGTGAAACCGAATACATAGTATCGGGTTTTCAAACTCCATTCTCATAATATTGCGATATAGATATTAATTCGCATTTGTACATATCAAGTTATCGGTTTATTATAAATCTAAAGAATTTATTGAGAAATTTACTACAATGTATTAAATTGTTTTATACAATTAATATCCTTAATTTTCATAATACAAAAAATTAAGGATAAATAAGCATTTTATATTCATAACTTCTTATAAAAAAAATTCTTAATTTTTTTTATATACCTTCATATAAGCCTGATGCCAATATATAATACTAATAACTAATATTATTATATAAAATCCCTGTTAATTTCAATCTTCGTTGAAACATCCCATCCAAACAGCTAGGCGAATCAAAATGGGCACAATGATATTATCTATAGCATATATATAAAAATAAACAATGATATATTAATATAAATGAAAAATTATTCGTCCTTTATCAAAAGAAAGGCAAATTCCTTTCATATTAAGTGACATATTATTTGATACGTCTCGATAAGTCGAACGATAAATAAAAAAAGCAAATGTTTCAAAATTACTTTTACAAACGTCTGTAATTGTCGTTGTAAATATATATTTTATTTACCGTTACGACTACATATTTAAAGAAAATATTCCAACTGTCCCTAGTGCATGGTAAAACTGCTGTTATTTATTAAGACGTAGTTTATACCGTGTAAAATTAGCATTTATATTGGTCATAGCTCGCCAGCCGACCGTATTATAACATATATGTAATTTTGTATCTAACGTATGGATTGTGGAACAAATAGGTGAATTTGTAGCCTGTCACTATATCGTCTCGTCATGTCACGTAAGGCTTCCAGGAGTATTATGAGATAAGCAGCTGTCATCAAAGCTATCAACTACCTTACAATTAGTTGTATCTAACGTAGAGTAATTAATTTCAAATCATCACTATTACTTTTCATTCGGAATATGATAAATCATGAAAAAATATATTAATAATTAAGATATTATAAGTCATATGTTGATTTTTCTTATAATATTTGTTCTCGTAATACACTGTCATCATTTAGCAATCACTTGTCCATTATTGGACATATACTTGTAACTAATTATAGTAATTATGAAAAGTATTATTAAACTTATTCATATGTCATATTTTCACTAGTGAATAATAAATAATTAATGTAAGCCACTAGTTTACATATATATGGTATGAATGTGCTACAAAAGAGCATGCTTGTTAAATATAAAACTGACACAGCCGGACAAAAAAATCTTTATCACGATTTTTTAACCATTTTCGATCACACAATTTCTATGTACGGATACCTCCTAAGTTTAACAAAAGTAAATTTCGTACACTTGACTAACATATATACCTAAATTAAGCTCAGTGGTGATAACACGTGCACGACCGAGTTCTTTATTTGCTTAATTTATCTTTATAATACATCTCGTGCCGGATAAAATTCTACTACATATATCCACGAACCCGCATTGAAACAGCAATGTGAATTGAGCTCCAAATCTTCTGACATCTTCTACAGAGAAGAGGAGGTCCTTACCCAACAGCGACATTAACTTATAGTAAAAATCATTAAAAACAAAAGGCTGGTATTAATACAAGATAATATCGAAAAACCATGTATTTTAAATCCCGTATTTTAATTTCTATACAAATAATAATATCTTTAATAACTGAAATATTATGTACTTACAAAAATTAAAAAGATGTTTGTCGGTAGCTTTTTGTAAAACCCATATTACAGGGGACCGGCGACGGGCGTTAACTTCTCGTTGAACAATACGTCATGTGTCTTGCAAAATTACGAGTATTATATTAGCAATAAGTAATAAATACATAAATGGTTAGTTATTTTATCTTCAAATTATATTTATATAACATAGATATACTACCTACTAATAGTATAAATATAGGGTAGTTTGAATACGTTCACAGAAGTGATGACGTCAAAGCTGTCCTGCGCGGTGGGGTCACGTGGCGCTCGCACGATTTCATATAACATTAAGTACATACGACTTCCGTTTCTCGAGTGGTCTTAAGTAAAGTTTCAGTATAACCTAATTAGAACCAGTCAAATGACATTATGTTTAAATTAAATTTGAATCGGTAAAGTAATTATCGACGCCGTTCATTTGTTAATCTCGATTTTGTAATTAACTTGATTGTATTGAAATACAAACACCACGTCATTGAATAAAATATTTTTTTGCCGCTGACCTATTTCTTTCATATTACATAATAATTTTGTTTTTTGGTTTTCGGTAATACACGTACTGTTTCGATTTATTCGTCGCCAGCAAAGCTTTTTCCACGACTAATATTTGATGGATCGTATGTTTGTTAAATATTTTGACAAAAGAACTAAGTGATTGGTTTTTTTTGTCAAATATTTGATAAACCTATATAATATAACGATCAAAATAATCATACTCGTAACGCTTTTGTTAGTAACGTAATGAAGTACCTACTTACGATTTGCATTAATCTTGTACGTTTTAATTTATTACAGTATTTTATTGAATACCTTTGTCGCCAAGAAAAATGTATAAACATGTATGTATAAAATTTTTAATTGATTATAAAGTAATAGATGTAATATGGTAGTATACAAAATGAATTTTGGGACGTTAAAAATACCCACAAATGTAATTAATTTAACTTAACAGATCAGTTTAATTTTAACAATAAATCCAGGATAAATTTAGTATCTGAAAAGTTTACAAAAAACGCACAAAAATAAATATGTTGTAAATGCAAACGTAACATACTAACATAGTTAACTCACCGAACTAGTTTTCATGCCGAAAAGCGGCGTGGCGTCCCGGCTCCCGCCAAATTGAAACGATCACCAAGTACACAGAATATTGTAAGGATAGCGAGGCGCGCGATCGATATACTCGTTCAGTGCCCGGCCCTGCGGACGCTGCACGCAGAACGCCGTTCATCCGACGGCTCCTACCCACATATTACTCTCATGTTATTATTTTACAAACACGTCCACTCATGAGAAAAGCAACTTGAGACGACCGCAGCGTTCGAAACCTTAATACTTCCCTTCGCTGCAAATATTAGGTGACAGAACCGAGGAATCCGTTCGAATAACTTCGCGTAATTTTCGCACAGCACATTTGTTCTCAGGAACCGATATACTATTTCGAAATGATTTTAGCTACATTTTAAACTTCGAACGAAACCGATATTAAGTCGGTTAAAAACTAAGATAAACTTAGAAACGCGTCGAGCGAGTCCAAATATAAAAATAATATGAACAATGTGGGGACAGGAACAGGAGAGTCGCGTAATAATAAGAGAACCCGCGTGGGGATGGTACGAAGGGTGCATTGTGCACCGGCGAATTTCGGAAGGGCCCGCTGCGAAAGCCCTTGTTTGGCCCCCCTACACTTGCGCAAGATGCGAACCCGTTTTGATTTTTATGAATATAACTAGGGATTTAACCGTTTACTGGCGCCTCTTTATTGGGCTGGACCGTTAGTCTGATTATTGGAATTGTTTAAGAATGTTCAAATAATTATTACGAATAATCAAAATTAAATTAAGGTTTTACTGGGTGGAACCACTAAAACACTTTGTTTATATAATAATTTAAATTAATAATTAAAATGATTATAAATCAAAAATGTAGCGACTATTTTATAAAATAAAAATAAAACAATCGAAATAAATTAAATCATAATTATTTTACGTATTTATGCCTATTTTTTTAAAAATATAAATACTATATACTTCTCATGGTCGGTTTTTAAGAATCATGAACTATATCTGCTACTTTTAGTTAAAAAATAAGTAAATATCGTTCTTATCGAATTATAGTTATTTTATAAAAAGCGAATTAGTTTTTATCACTTGATTAAGTTCAATGGATCAACTTGGCAAAAGCCTAAGTATTACGAGTCTGTACATAAAAAATATAGCATTATAACATTGATCGTTTAGAAAGCACACTGTTACTATGTATAATTTATTTAAAAGTTCAAACGCTTTTAAATAAATTTTACATAGTATAATAACTTAAAACATACAAATTGCATATAACTAAATACACGTCTCAACTATAATTAAGATTTTACACCGTCGATTTTACTTTTTATTAATGAGATATAAAGAGATACCCTAAAACAATAAATTAGTACCTATCTCTTTCAATCAGTAGTACCCTCAAGTCTATTATCTATATTTTATATTTACTAGTACAGTAAAACATTAAATTCAAATAACTCAAAAACTACTTTCGAAAGATTTTAATTATTATATTCTGACAAATAAATTAAACTGAAGTAATTGTCTATTTTTGACATTTGTTTTTAAATTTAAATAGGTGTTTTGAGTTATCTATAAAAGTTATGTAGATATATGTTCGCTAACATTTTTATGTAGATATTTTCTAGAAATTTCTCATACAGTATCATGTATATTTTATAGTTTTGGCAGCGTTCGCTTCGCAAGTCTCCGAAACGGCAATTAAATCGTCAACTATACGCTATAACTCAAAAAATATGAAAAATATAACCATATTCGTTCTGAAACTATAAACTATCATAATATAATAGTTCTATTTCAATCAGTTAAGTAGATTTCATGTAGATCTGAATAAATGAAATATGACTTATATTAATATTATATTTATAACGGTAACTATTATATTTATAATGATTTAAGCGTTATAATTAGATAATTAATTATTGGGATTTTTTTACGTGATAATTTTTTTGTTAAAATAATAATTGTAAATGTAGATTATTTTTTTGTCTTCTTACTCAAGATAAATTATATCAATTTTACTATCCTTAACTTCTTATATTTTATATTTATGACGAAGGCTGTCATAATATGTTTACATAAAATTATTGATATAATTTTATCTAAATATATTATGACATGTATATATATATGACTTATGGCGTCGTGGGAATAAAAAAAAATTAATATTGTATAAATAGATTTACGTATTTCATGCTAAGATAATACCTTAGTAGACTAGTTTAAATTATTCCAGTTTTTTTATTATTATTTGGTTTCTTAATTTGTATTTAATGTTTGCTCCGATTTTAAAATATATAAGAATTCGTAAGAGTCTAGTCTATAATATATATAATTAAGTGGTCGAGGCGCAAGTGACTCAATACGGAACACAAAAATATGGACTATTGATAATTGGTTTTAGAATAATTGATAAACGTGGGTGGTACCCACCTAAACGGCCCGACAAAAAATATATGAATATATTGAAAGACAACTTATACCTTACATCATATGTACCTACATGTATATACAGACGTTGCAGATATATCGTTATTTATGTACAACGTAATATACTACTGGAAACACTATTATAGATATAACAAAATATGTTATACATTTAGGCATATAACAATAGTTAAAAAGACAACAAAAATTTTAAACATTGCATAACAAAAAACCAAGTGCGGTTAGATGTACGATGTTGAATAGGTAAGTAGGTTATATATATAAAATGACAATTTTATTTTCAATTTTATTCTTTTCATAGCATATTTCGCTTCAAATGAAATTCATAATTCTTTCATTCATTTCATTTAAAGCCATTATATACATATTCATTGAAACAAAACTATTTAAAAAAACCAACAGTAACACAGTCATATATTTTTAGTTATTCAAAACTTCGTATAACATTGACAGATGGCGCTGGTTTAAGATATTGTAGAATATTCTCTTTGGTTTAGCGCTGCGCTAGTCTATCGATTTTGTTTGCTGCGTGGTGTTTACACCTTAAAAAATGAATAACTAAAATTTATTAAACTCTCTTCTTTCTATCCGTAGAAATGATTTTTGTGTATATTTCAGTTTTATATCTATTATCTAATCAAAAACCAAGTAAAATGCTAAGGAAAACGTATTTTTGAAATGAAAGATTTTTAATAGATTAATCAAGTAACACCGTTGTAGCAACACATAAATGTCTATGAGTTTGACCCCGAAGCTCGTGTCCCGAGCAGAAGGAGAGTGTGGTGTAGGGCCAGGCCCTTAGCTTTCGGTCTTCATCTCGCTAATATTGTGTAAAATGGGCACATAATAGGTAAATAACTTTTTTAATCTCGAATTATGTTGCTGTCAATTATCTTATTGAATTTGCTTGACATAATTTTCGTCATTAAAAATACATCGCGAGTAGTCTATACGAGTTACAACTGCTAAGAATATCGTCGAAAGTTGCGCACTGATCAGCTTATTAAAATGTAATTGAGTGTTATTAATGAAAAATAGTACGGACTTTTATACATTATATTCAAGTTATTTGTGTATAATTAATGATACCTTTAAAATAAATATTTTAAATCCAGTCCAGATTTTGTGAATGTGTTGAGACAATGGTGTATCGATTATTTTGCGCTAACGAAATGTCATCCCGGTACCGTAGTGTTAATATTAGAAGTCTATGTTTGTGATCATGATAACTTTTGTCTAGGCATCTACGTGTTTTATATTCAGCTTGGAAATTTCATTTTAGCTTGGATGACAAAAATAGTATCTCTAATCAATATCAAATAAAATATCATGTTATGATATGCTTTAAATAAGCATTTGGCATACAATTTTTATTATTTTATCGTGACTGCAATGATTTTATTATTATACCTTTTCATTTTTAATTAAAAAAACATAATTTCTAACAATTGATGCTCAGAAGAACTAGAAATCTATAAATTATTTTATTTTAATCTTGAGTACAATCGTTAAATTATTTTCATTTAATTAAAAAAAACCATTATTAAGGTCTTTGTAGTAAATTAGACTTTTAACTTGTTTCAGATTAATTGTACTTAGAACAGAAGAAATCCGCGCTCAAGGTTGAAGAGTAAGTTGCACTCCTCCTTCAAGACAGGTAACGTTAGCATTTTTAATAAAATATGGCGAATCCAAATCGTGAAAGTGTTAGTACTCGCTTCTCGGATAATTATGACCTCAAAGAAGAATTAGGGAAGGGGGCATTTTCAATAGTAAGACGCGCTGTTCAAAAATCAACTGGGTACGAATTTGCTGCCAAAATAATCAATACTAAGAAACTCTCGGCCAGAGATTTTCAAAAATTAGAAAGAGAAGCACGAATTTGTCGAAAATTACAACATCCCAATATCGTCAGATTACATGACTCTATTCAAGAGGAACATTTTCACTATCTCGTGTTTGATTTAGTGACTGGTGGTGAATTATTTGAAGATATAGTAGCACGAGAGTTTTATTCTGAAGCAGATGCATCTCACTGTATTCAACAAATTTTGGAATCCGTGCATCATTGCCATCATAATGGAGTTGTTCATAGAGACCTCAAACCCGAAAATTTGTTACTTGCCAGCAAAGCCAAAGGAGCTGCTGTGAAATTAGCCGATTTCGGACTCGCTATCGAAGTCCAAGGTGATCAACAAGCATGGTTTGGATTCGCCGGTACTCCTGGATATCTGTCTCCAGAAGTGCTTAAAAAAGAACCTTACGGCAAGCCAGTGGATATATGGGCATGTGGCGTTATATTGTATATTTTGTTAGTGGGATACCCACCATTTTGGGATGAAGATCAACATCGATTATACGGACAAATTAAAGCTGGTGCTTATGATTACCCATCTCCCGAATGGGACACTGTGACACCCGAAGCTAAAAGTCTAATCAACCAAATGTTGACGGTTAACCCGAGCAAGAGAATAACTGCTTCTGAAGCTTTGAAACACCCATGGATCTGCCATCGCGAGCGTGTTGCATCGGTTATGCATAGACAAGAGACAGTGGACTGTTTGAAGAAATTCAATGCTCGCCGCAAGTTGAAGGGCGCCATTTTAACCACTATGCTCGCTACTCGCAACTTTTCTGGCAAATCCATGGTCAATAAGAAAGGAGATGGTTCGCAAGTAAAAGAGTCAACTGATAGTAGTACTACCTTAGAAGATGATGATCTGGACAAGGACAAAAAGGGAGTTGACAGAGCCTGTACAGTCATCTCTAAAGAGCACGATGAAGAGAGTCTGACAAAAGCGGACTCGTTCGGAAAGGCCCGCGGTGACAGTAATGCTTCTCTGCGCCGAGCAGAAGTAATCAAAGCTACTGAAGTTCTGATCGATGCCATTAATAATGGAGACTATGAAACATACTCTAAATTGTGTGATCCTACTGTCACTGCATTTGATCCTGACGCACTAGGAAATCTCATAGAAGGCGTAGAGTTCCATAAATTCTTCATTGATAACACACCAACGCACGTAAAAACAAATACTACAATTTTAAACCCCAGAGTACACTTACTTGGAGATGATGTAGCTGTTATAGCGTATGTGTGTGTTACGCAGAGTGTGGATGGAGAAGGAAGACGATCTACAAACCAGACTCAAGAAACACGTATTTGGCACAAACGCTTCAACAAGTGGACTGCAGTTCACTTCCATCGCTCCTAACTAGTCCCTTCTCTTAAAGGCTACACCAAGCCAGTGGAATTTGGTCTCAAGAAACAAGATTTGTGTAATGGCGATGTTATTAAAACCATTGTATCCTTTCATAAATAAGCGAGACCATTACAAACAAATCCTTGGCTAACAAAATATATTTATATCTAATTCTGCTAAAATTACACGAATTTTACTAGTAATTCTTTGTAATCTCAAAGAATTAAGTTATTTAATTATAGGTAATCAATCAATATAAGCAAGAAATGCTCTTTCGTTTCCGTAATAGTTATCAGAATAAACCAAAAATAATTTGTGGCTAAAATGTGATACTGAACAATATCCAATGCTTCACGCTAGATATAAAGAGGATATTAAAAAAATGATCTCGGCCACAATCGAATGTCAACGAATATTTAATGCAAGCGTTTTTGAAAACTACATTCAAAAAATCTCAAACATTTACAGATCTGATACAAATGAATCTTAATCATTACCAAGTAACATAACCTAATATAAAATCTCCAGACATTTTCAAGATTTAGAGTTATTAGCACATTTCTCAATAAGTCTCTCTACATTTTTAACTATAAATGTTTTGTCGTGCTTAAATATGGTGTTCTATTTGTTATTGAATACCTAGCTAGTAAGATTAAAATTAATGCAGTTATTGGCACTATATACTTAACCCACTGAAAATTGCAATCTTGTATTTTTAAAATATGTTTACTCTAATAGAATATGTAAAATTTGTAACTTATTTTCGAATTCATAGACTATTAAGTCTATTATTGATTTTTAATATTATAATGTTTTAAGTGAATTATATCAATTTTGTCAATTTTAGATTTAAATATTGTTAACTACTGTGCTTTTGCTTTAATTAATCAGAAATGTATTTTGAAAATGTTATTATATTATAATTTGCAAAGGTTAAAAATTTGTAATTCACATAATTTTAAAGTCAATAAAGTAAATATATTATAACAATTCTATAGTGAACTGTGCAAGGGGTGGAGTGTTGTTTCAAACTAACTAATATGAGAGGAGCTTGTAGAGTGATATTATATGTGTAATACGTAGTAATGGTAATTGTTGCACAGTTTCACTTATGAAATGTGCTAATGTTAAGTCTGCAAAAAATTCAGTATTTTCTAGAATTAAAATTAGATATAAACAACATTAACCAATGTTTTTACAATTTTGTAAATGTAAAATAGTTAGGAAAACCTAATTTTTAAAAATATACTTTAAAATGTGTTTGGAATTGTAATGTAAATCGCATCATATATAACAGATTTGTTATTATGGCGATATTTCTAATAGTGAAGAGTACATAGTTGTGCCATTATCATTGAAATTAGTGCCAATAACTGTACAATATAAAATGTATTCTAGTCTTTATTGTTACGCATATTAGTATTTAATCAATGTTTTAATTAATTTGGAA
This sequence comes from Nymphalis urticae, assembly GCA_905147175.2. Lineage (NCBI taxonomy): Eukaryota > Metazoa > Arthropoda > Insecta > Lepidoptera > Nymphalidae > Nymphalis > Nymphalis urticae. The sequence goes on along the minus strand of LR989987.1, from coordinate 5,810,284 downwards.
AATTATACAGAACTAAATACTTACATGTAAATAGATATGATTTGCACATCACGTTCAAAAGTTGATATCATCTAAAATTATTATTTAGTACTTTTAATTTTTTATATTTTTCTTTTATACTTGTTGATTTTTAATTTATTTTATGGGCTCTCCCATGATAATACCTAAATAAATTGTCACTATATATTTTTTTTGTAATTTATAAGTAAGACATTAAATTTCTAATTTATTTATGCCAATTTTGATAATTGGCAAATAGTATTATTATTTTGAATCAAGATATTTTTAATTTTTTCAAGCATCACATCTAGATAGACTAGACTTACATTAAGGATAAAAGTATTTCTTGATACCTCGTCCATGTCTGTTTAACTAACTGAATGGTTAAATTGAAATATTTGCTTTTAAATAACTTTTATATATTTACATCATTACTATTGCAAAATACATTGTTAAAGATTTTGTTTGTTACTAACTTAAATATTAATATTATCATAAAAACATTTATGTATTCATGAGCTCGAAGAGATAGCATTGACACATATTTTAATGTTCAGCATTATACCACTATTTAAAATATTTCAGTCCAAAACATGTGTTCTCCAACATAAACTGTTCTATAATTGATATTACTTATAAAAAAATGTTAAAATAATAACAAAAAACATTTTTTTAGTAAATTCATAACAAATAAAATTATTCACCAAAACAAACCAGAATTGCACAAAATATGTACATATTATGGATGATATAAAAAAATTAACAATACTAAAACTGAGTATGTTAGGAATGACATTCTTAACATGGTACTGTCTTCCCTCAACAGTGTTCCAAACTATTTCAATGACATATTTAGATAACTTGCAACAGAATTTTACTATAAAAATTTAAAAAGACAGCTCTCTTTCTCTCTCTCATTGTTAAAGCACTTTTTCCTGATTGCATGCACTAACCTACTGGCTTTAAAGTATTTAGGAGAGCTTTTTTAAATATTAAACTAATTGAAATAATAATGTTTATCTATTCGCAAACTTGTTATGATAATTAATTAATAGAAAATTAGTTTATGAGAAAATATTCGCTTAATTATCAGTAATTCAAGTTACCATTTAAATGTTTACTATTGTTTATAGATTCATACATTAAGTAATTTTATGTTATATTTTTTTATTTGTGAGTTAATTAAAGTTTACTATTTATTACATGAGGAATATTGCATTCACTCTATGTGCTTCAACAATTTTAATTATGTAAATCATTGATATGGGTGCAGTGCAATATGGCATAATTATAATTATTTTAACAAAGACAGTTTCAATCCTGTTATAAATGAAATCTTTCCTCCATTAGCTAGTTCATTGCTTTTAATTAAATAAGAATATTTTGACCATTCAGCTAGAATTGGTATTGTACTGATGGAGCGTTATATGTTAGAGTATTTGTAAAGCCTATGATCTTTATATTGAAACTATATAGGTGTACTTAAATTGAGTGAATTAGTACTATTTAGTTTGAATTATAATATGGCACCCCTATCTAGTTACATTGAGATTGTTTTGTGTCATAGTTAGGGTAACCAAAATAATTCATACTTTAATGCACCACTAAATTGTTTAAAATTTGCTCTTTATTATCAAGATGGCGATGTTTGTGTAGGATAAATTGAAAATTGTGGAAGTGTAGGTGTATTAAACATTTGTCAGTATATTTCTATTTGACATAATTTCTTAAACCTCTGCATTGCCGATTATCATGTAACATTATCTAAAATAAAGTTTTTTTGATCTAAAATCTTTCTTTTTTTTTTAGATTATAATGCAATTTATTTATGCAAAAATATTATTTATTACTGGAACATGGCTGAACGTTTTGATCATAAGAAATCTAATTATAATTCTATCTACCTCAATTAAGTAAATACAGGTTTTTAGTTACTTAACTACATTTTAATCATTACAATCTACAAGTAAAACTACAAATCTATAAACAAATCACAAATTTATTTTATCAATGACATACCTTACAATTAAATTATGCTTAAGTATTTCATTTTTTGGTAGACACCTTTGCAACCATCAATTGTAACGTTAAAGTTTTTGATAATTTCAACAAGCTCCGAATCACCAAGCTTTTTGTTGGTCAGTTCACTTTCAATACATTTTCTCAAATGTTCTTCAGTCAAAGATTCAAATTTAATGAAATATTTTTCAGCTTCAATAGTTGCTAAACTATGTTTAAGATTGTGGAGAAATGTCTCATCACACCTTTGGTAAAATTGATCACCCATAGTATCACAATTATAGATCAACATAATTGTTAATCTTTTAGCATACTTTATGCTTTTATTAACCAAACTCTTTATGTGATCTTCTACAGTTAAAATATCATTTTTATTTAAATCATCCACCACTATTATAGATGACTCGCAATATATTAGACCTAACATAAAATCGGATGATGTCTGTGAAAAACCTGGCATTGTATAGTGATAAATGTTTCCATAGTTAAGTATATTATCAAGTATTAATGAAACTGTATATGTCTTGCCAACTCCTGTACCTCCAAACAATGTTATAATTTTGTTCGCTGTTTCATTTTCAAGTGCCTTTAATAATGATGATGTTGCTTTGGTTTGTCCATATACTTTAGTTACTAAAGTATTGCTAATTAAATTTAGATTAAGGCTTTCATTACATCTAAAATACACTATTTGATAAGTAACAGCAGAAAACAATGCCACGATTACACACATAATAAATTTTAACATAAACTTTGAATAGGCACGATTTCTATTATGAGTTAATGTGTGATTTTCAATTAACTTATTGATAGTCAGAGGCTTTATATTAAGATATTTTTCGTTATTAATAACATCTTCACCTTTTTCCTTTTTTATGATTATTGGTGAATGTTCAAAATTTCGATCCTCATATGAAATCTCCATTGCACTTATAGAATGAGAACTCAAGTCTACATCCATTGGCTCATAGCTTACTTCATTATCATCCATATTCTATATTAACCAATTTTTCGTATAAAACTAACAATTATTGGAGATAGAATAAAGAAGTCTTAAACATATAACCAAGCAAGTGGGTATCTGTTCAAAGGTTTCGATAGTTCTTTTTTAATATATTCTTATGTCTGTTACCTTCAATAGGATAGGTACCTACATCAAATAAATGCGAGTTTTAAATTTTCGTAATCGCTTCAATTTCATTTTACACGTTTATAATTATTAATAAACTATTTTCTCTTATTAGATATACTATAATATTATCTTACACATAATGGTGATTACTGATTAGTAACTTTAGTTTATTATTTCAGTATTTCTATTTATAAAGAAACGAACTTTTATGTCCATGTCAATGTCATCAGTCAAAATCAATTAGTTTCAATTTCAAAAAATATGTAAAAAAAACAATTTGGCACCCACCCAATTATTGTTACTTGAATATTTAATAAAAAATATATATTTACAAATTATCTCTAGGATAATGTAGTAGGTTGCGCATTTTAAAATAAAGAAATGTACGTAAAAATGCGGTACTACCAAAATTACAATACCCAAATTGTCACACAATTTTTGTGGCTACACATTAAAAGTTTTATCGAAACCGCATTTTCATTAAAATGCTTAAGGTTGGTTTTTTATATTTTTATAAGTTGATTAATATTTCATAGTAAAATATAATTACTTTAGCAATATTTAATTTTTATTATTTAGGTAACTCAAAATATAATACCGTCTATAATTCCATTATTTGCATTTAATATTTATGTAATTATGTTTAATTTAACAATAATCAAGACATAAACTTTTAAAGAAAAAACGGTGATTTTGAAAGTGCGGTTATTTTAAGCTAACCCATAAAAGAAATGTAGAAATAAAAAATAAAGTTATTTATTTATGTAATGGTCGGGAGCTGCAATAGATGTACATAAAATATAAAAAAATACGAGCTTTTAAAACAATATTTTTTTGTGAAGTAATATAATTTAAAGCTTTTTAGACCATTATAGCTTGCAGATAAGTAAGCTGCAGATAAGTAAGTTTTTATATCTGGCAGCACTGACCTATTTCCATCGAGTTTTAAAGCATATTGCTTATGCTTAATGCTTTTTGCTTACTGCTTAGCACTGTGATTGTTATCTATGACCTCTGTTGTGATCGTCTCATCGAGTTGTCCCTGTAGTAATATTTCTCTATGAGTTGTCCTTAAAATGTAACTGTCATTATTGTCAGTAGTTTAAAAAACATTTGTAGCGGTGAGAAGCCACCAAGTGTCTAATACTTATCTTCATATATTTTTCTTCGGATCTACCAATGGATTTAATCAAATTTTAGTATTTAAACTCTGCGGAACTGTAAATTATTATTTTTATATGGATCCACGCGAATAGTTATTGTTGTTTAGGTAATGTAAAGTTTATGCTATTCGAAATGAGTGATAAAAATGATAATTCTAGTAATAACAAAAAATCTACACCCCCAACGAGTAGTAAGGTTCGCAATCCCTTTGATAAAGTTTTAATTGAAAGCTTACACAAACCAATATGCAGGTACGTATATTTAATTTCTTAATTATTAATAAAATTATATAATTTTTTGGAAATTAACGAACAATTTTTTTAGTCCTGGAATGTGTAAAATGTACAAAGCGTCAAGCAATGGATCTTTCAAATGGGATATAGATCAAGCATGTACCTTGGTACCCGCCGACATTGTAGCTTGCAATAGTCAGTTTGAACCATCACCCGATCCTGTGTTAGAAAAGATCGCAGAGGAAGCAAACGAGAAGTATACATTTTAATATTGCAATATTTTACTAGGCATTATAATAAAAGTAACAACTTTAATTTTGTATAAGTTTAAATTTTAGATACATTTTCATTAAATCATGTTCTGTAATAATTAACTATGATTCATCTAAGTCAACAAAATTGCCATAAATATTTGATGATTATGAGATAAATGTATGTAATGTGATATTACTGTTTCTTTTTTCAGATTTTTCTCACAAGAGATGGTGATGCCTAGTCCATTGGAAATTTCTAAAAAAATAAAACCACTGCAAACATCTGCTGATAGTAATAGTCTTATCATCACTAGCTTTGTTAGTGAAAAAACAACTATAGTTAGAGAAGGTGCTTTTTCTATATCTATTACATAAAAACTTATCATATAAAGTCAATTGTTAAAACTATTCCATAATTATATTTCCATTACATTTATATAAACCTTAATTTATGCAACTGGACAAAGTAGTAATTGGATGCATAATTTTTTTTAATAAAAAATACATTCATCTATAAATGACATTCAAAGAATTCAAACATTTAGCTGAATATCTCCACTAAAACTAAAAATTTGAAAGAAATGATCTACAATAAATTAGTAGACGTGAGACCTGAAAATTTACACTGTATGCACAAATAAGTCTGATTTACTCTTATTTTCCATTAGCTGCTGCTCAAACTATGCTGACATTGCCACCAAATCTTCCACCTGAGATAGAAAACATCTTACAACCATTCTGTACTTATACACAGGTGTGTTAATATGATTTTGTACTATTTAACTAACATAAGTTATGTAATCATGAAAATGTTTAAAAATAAAATTATAATTTAATTCTGATTTTAGAAATTAATAATTATATTTCAATAATAAGATATATTTTTCAAACAATATAGATAACATTAAAATTTCAGGAACAGGATATATATGGTGAATATGAAATTACAGCAAATGGTTCATTAAGACGGAAGTTATTTTTTGAGGAACACAGTGATATGGAACATGACGAATCCGAACAAACTGATGATGAGATTAACATAGAACAGCGTCCCCTTTCTAGCTATGAGGCTCATACACCTGTTTTATTTAGTCCTGATTTGGTAATGTTTGCAATATATTTATTTTTTTATTTACGTACTAATAATGATGACATTTTTTTAAAAAAATCTGTAATAAATAATAAATATCATAGGTTATTCACATCAATACAATGTCAAAGTTGTTTATTTGTCTTCACACAACTTGGAATGGCTATAGGAACAATAGTTTTCAATGATTATACATTAGAATATTTATATTGTGCAGTTAATGCATATAAAGTAAATTAGTGGCTTGATGTAAGGCCGCAGACCCGGAGGTCCTGGGTTTAATTGCCATGTCGGGCCAATAAATAGTTATTGGGTTTTTCTGCCAGAAAATTCTCAGTGGCAGTCCCGAGTCTGGACTTGGAAGTGTGTACACTCCCATGCCTCGGAAAGCATATAAAGCCGTTGGTCCTGCGCCTCAATTCTTTCGGGTCGTGTCGGATTCCAATTCCATCGGATTATGAGAGTTAAGGAATAGAGAATGCACCTGTGTTTGCGCACACACTTGTGAACTATAATATCTCCTGCGTAGTTGGCTAATCTCTTTTGAGTTTGGCCGCCGTGGCCGAAATCGGTCTGGAGGACACTTTTGGAGCAAGTCAAATTAATTTACATATATTTATTCATTATAACCTAGACTTGTTGATGGTCTAGTGTCCTAACATATAATCTATTAGGAAACAAATTTCTTAGACTTTATTTACTAGTGCTTTTATTAAATTTATCTCTATATTAAATATAACTATATTTAATTTTACAGAGTCGTGACTTAGTAGCCAAAGGTATGAAAAGGACATTTGGCACCCCACTCCACAAAAGTCAAAAAAGTAACAAACCATGTTACCGTAACAAAATACTTGATGTTGTCGATTTTGGTGAGCCCTGTTTTAGCCCAATTGAGTTCAGGACTCCGAAGCGCAGTAACCAGGAGTCAAAAACCCCTTCATCCTTAGCCAGTGCTTCTATATCACCTGTCACCAAAGCTACCTCCAGTGATGAAGAAGTAAGATTTTAAATTATCTCTACACTCGTTTTAATATTCATTTGATAATCATTCATCTTTATCATCTTAACCATAACTATACCTTAACCATTATGCTTATGATGATGAGAAAAAGCATTGCTGTGGATGTATGTATCTATGTAACATACCACCTAGAAGTGAAATGGTTAAATTGAATTCAAATTATAATTAAAAGTTTTCCATTTTATGGTAACACTGCAAATATAGGCTACTATTTTCGCCTATGTGATAGATTGAACTGGTGTTACATAGAAACAAGTAGCTAATGTCCTTCTCTGAGAATCAAGATTGCTTCATAAGTCATCAAGATTGGTTAAGTAGTTTGGTTCAGTAGCTGTGCTTTGTTTTCAACGTATTGTAACATAGGTCTTATGTTCATTCATTTAAGTTTAATGCACATATTCCAAATGATTAAACAATATTTTTTTAATGTCATATTTATGTTTTTATAGAAAAATAATTTTACGTCTCCCGAATCTGAAACAATGGCAACTTGCCTTGATTGCATTGCATCTGAGCCAGAGAGTGAGAAGAAAGGAACTTGTTTTTGTAACGTAACACCAAATAAATCGATTTTGAAAAGAAGTACGTCATTAAAAGATTCTCCACACAAAACAAGGAGTGGATCCTTTTTGGAAAAGCGCAGTGTTAGTTTATCAAGTTTGTCTAGAAGTCGGTCAGTTCAAAAACTCGACTTTAGTATAGACATGAGTATAGATGGTTCCATTCATAATAATTCACAAGGTAATTTATTTTGGATTAGTTCTTAAGTTTTTAAAAGATTAATTATTAATTAAAAGTTTTAATTAATGAACAAATATAAAATATACTATGTGTCTCTCTTAGGCGGGAAGTATTCGCGGTTGTTAGCGGTAAAATGGTTAAGAGGAACAGAACTTCTATGTTAGAATTATTAGAAAGACATTTATTGCTGTTAGACTTTGTTGGTTGGTTTTTTACAGTGTTTTGTTTTTCTAGTTTTGTAGTGTTCATGATTTCTTTATTAAAGAAAATATGTCAAAATATTGAATATAGACTTAAAAATAATAAGTCAGATTTTGACAAATTTGGACGTTGGGCTGTGATGTATATATACCTTCCCTGAGTCAATTTATCCAAGACAGTATTGGGGTCTGATATTTGGTTTTATTAATTGAGAGAAAGTACATATTTATTTAATAATGCATAAGCATACATGCAACAAAAATATATATGGGCAAAGTCATAACATTTTGACTATGTATATTTTTGTTACATACTTATGAAACAGAACTATTATAGTATTATAGATTATTTGTAAATTAGGTTCTTAGTTATTTTTATTTACCTATGTTATAACTATTCTCATATTTATGATATATATTTCAGTGGATTCCGAGAGCTCACCGGTCAGTAAAAAAGTTGTGTGGTCTATAGAAGAGGATACCAACATCCACCAATTTGTGCAAACAGAATCTATCAAGCAGCAGTCACATGAAGTACAGTCTTCCACTAAAATACTTAGTGTTAATATATTAGATGATACTCCTATTAAGAGTAAACGCAAAACAAACGTTTTATCTCATGAGATTAGTAAAATTCGTGCACCAGTCGCACTTAGTCCAATGCAAATGTCTTTAGATAGTAGCTTAGATAATTTTGATATTCCATTGAGTATGGAGGAGAAGAAGATAGATTTTAATAATGTTGATCTCAAATTTTTGACTGATAATGTATCTCAGTTGGACTACAATACGAATAGTACAAAAACTGGAGACAGTTCAACCAGTTTTAAAAGAGTTGATAGTGGTTTTAATGAGAATACATTCTACGCAAACGCTTCTAGTTACTACGAAAGTGCCATAAAACCTTCAGAGTTGACTGTGACTAAGATGAACACTAGTAAGACAGCTTTAAAGGAAATATCAAATGTAAATTGGATGAGGGTCGATAGTGGTTTTAAAGACGAAACTTCAACCGATAGTATGCAGTTCTATCCAACCAGTGAAAGTTCAAACAAGAAGTCCACACATCGATTTTCAGAAGTGAAAATGCAGGATAAGGAGAATATTGAGGAATTTGATAGATATCTCTTACAGACCCCGAATAAAAATGATGCCATATCAATGTCTGACATTTTCTCTGAAGACTTGACATTTAACTGTAATTTTTCATCAACACCATCAAAAAACAAATCGCGTAAAGTTAACTCGTAGTGTTTCACTATTTCTTCAACTCTGTTGTTACTTTTAACGTAATATGAATTTTATAAGCATTTATTAGTTTGGGTATGTATACATTAAGATTGGTATGTTTTGACTAGAATCCATTATTGTGGATTTTTTTTAGTTAAATTATGTTATTAAAAAAAATATAGTTATATAGTTTAAAAATAATTGATTGTGACCTAGAAACATTGCATGAAATAATTATATTTGAGATTGTGTGTTTACTCAGGTAAAGAGGTATTTAATAAAAATAAGAGACTGAAAACTTAGATTTTTTTATTTCATTCTTTTGTTTGTTTTAATAATGATATATTTTACAATTTGATTTGAAGAAGCAAATGTACCAATTGTTATTTTTATTTTCAAAACTAAAGATTTAGATTACATTAGGTTTATGAACCTATTAATTCATGTTGGATTATAAAGCTTGAAATTGTTACTTTCTTGGGCAGTTTTTATTTCTTTTTTGTTCTTCGTGTTTCTTAAAACTGGTTAGTGAGTGGGCTTTCGTCCTTACTGGCCTAAAAGCCAGTCTTGGTATGTGCCCCGGGGTTGCCTCCTTTACCTGGGCTAGTCCTCCCCAGCAAGATTATCTTGCTGTGTTAATCCTTAGGCCTAAAAGAGTTATAATTAACCTAGTGGCTGGCTGTCCTTCAAATCTAAGTTACAATTGGGTCTATGTATTACGAAGAAAATATTTGAAAAAAAGTGTAGATACATTTTGTCTAAAGAATAGAATTATCTACAAATTTTATCTGAGTTATTTTTGCTGTTAAACTCATAGTATAGCAGATAAATAGAAAAAAAACATTATCGCGAAATTTTAGCATGAATAATTTTTTTTGCAAGGAATATCGATGACAACTTTTTACAATTAGCTTATAATAGTATTCCAAACATACCAATTTTTGGCTCTATGGGAATTATTGTAACCTTCGATGTCTAATTTGACTGGACTATTATGCAAGTTACACAGTTAAAATACAGCCTATATAAAAAAAAATATACATATGTGTATGTCACTTACGCGTAAAATTACATGAACAGAAATGACCCCGTCCTAGTTTTATTATATATGATTTAGATTCTTGAAGATGATTGCAATTGTAATACAATATTTATTAGTTGTTTTTACTATATAAGTAAACAACGATGTAAGTGTGTGACTATTATACATCTGCGTCTTGTCACGTCTCATGTTTCCCGCGCATTCCATTTATCTCTTGTCAGATTTTAATTAACCTTAGGTGTTCACGTCTATCAAAACAAATTGTGGCCATTAAAGGAATTTACTTTTGTTTATTATAATAATGATTCAGTTGTTTGTGTAATGTTCACGAAATTATATTTTTTAATAATTTATCGTGTTACAAAGTCCATTTGTTGAGTTAATTATAAAGGCTATCATTATTTACTACATAAGTGTGTTTTTAAATTGGATATTTATTATAAATGGGAAACTTAAAAACAAACATTGAAACGTCAGTGCCGGATATAACATTTGATAGGTACAGTAAAAAAGTATAATGAACAAAAAAAGTAGGTACCTTATTACAAGATTATTTTTAATAACTGCGAATGGATTTTAAACATTTTAAAAAGAGTGGCTATAAATATCTTTCCTTGCTTATAAAACATCGCTTAATAAACATTCAGATGATTTTCCCCTAAACAGCGTCATCCAGTCTAGACGTTTATTAGAGGGTAGATAAAATCAGCTTAGTAATCATTACATACAGATCGTGGTGTACTGTTCTTAATCATTAATTACTGTATTCACAATCGAGCAGACTGTTCGTGCGTCAATAGCATTTAACAAATAATCGAGTATTGATAACGTCGTAACCCCTCTTATCGGCATATCCCGGAACGTCTGCGAACTACCAGCAATGCGGATCTATTAGTTCATGATACATACCGAAGGAGGTTGTATTCAGTGCAATTATGAACTATATAAACAAGATACGCCTTGAAAACAATTCATTTCAAACTCAGACGAGTTAATAGTTGTACGGCTTAACGATACACAAGAATTAAATTTCATTACTGATAAAGTACAGTGACACAGGCACGCAGGTCGAATTTCGGGTTCATTTAACATTGTTTCGTTAATACGGTCGTTGGGTTGACGTTTCAAAATGCTTAACAAAACAAGCGCAACTTTGATGTTGCAAACTATTATGGTGTTGATGGAAAAACAGAATTCGACAGGTGTCACCAACTTTCCTAGCACTTTCTATGGTTAGTTCATTTTATGATAATATAAGGTAGAAAAATTTGATGGCTCGATAACTGGTAATTAATTATCGAGCCATCAAATTTTTTTGTTTCAGTTTCATCAGTTTGATTGTTGTCCTTGGACAAAACAATAAAATGTTTATTTTTCTTTTCTCGTTTTGATTACTTAAATTTGTAATGTTACTAAGATGTTAATATATTTTTAAAGTAGTATAACAAATATACTAATATTTTTTATTGTTTTATAAGAGGATGCGGAGTTGGAGCGATGCTACAATCCTTATGGTTGCTTCTCGAAGGGCTACCCATGGACGGAACACCGTCCTGACAACTATTTCCCCGTGTCTCCTGAATCGCTGGGTGTGCGGTGAGTGCTATGTTGTAGTTTCTATGCAGGTTCATTGTTTTAGAGTAACTTTTAATTCACGTCTTATTTAAATAGAGAATATTTTCACAATGCGTGAACGACAAAAACTCACAATAGAAAAAGATCCCAGTTGTTTAGTGCAGAAATTAGGTTTAAGTAGTCATTTGTTTCTTTTCCTCAAATGTAGATTTTTATCATAAACTAACAAAGCCTCTTTCTTTTATGTATGCTAATGTCCGATACGACTTGTCTGATGTCAGAAACTTTCACGCAAGTGTCAGCAACAACTGTACGAAGTTACAAGTTTCAACTCAATCGGCTTGAAAAGTTTAGGAACGCATACCACACCAACAATGAAACATTTTATATATGTATAAAATTTTAAACTATTAAGAACAAACTGGAGAAATTACGGCAAGAGTTGAGATCTAAAAATCTATTAAAAAACCGCTAAGACTTACGCTAGCGAAACGTTAATGTCAACGATATAAACCAGTAAAGTACAACCTATAAATGTCCCCACTGCTGGGCTTAGGCCTCTATAAAGCCTATAAACCTATTTATAGATATGATAGCTAGGTACTACGATGAAATTGACGTGACAATATATTCAGTTAAAAAGCAATTTTCTTTAATTTGTTCTATGTTTTTTAATATGTGTCTATGTAATGTCAACGTTTAGCTAGCCGAGTAGAAAAAACTCGTTTCGTTTACAGCCGAACGTTGAGCAAACTACAATGTATTAAAACTATGTAACGATTATTAAGAGTATTTATAGATTTCTAAAATTTTAAATAAGAATTCGAAAGATATTTTATTCATAATGTAACAATAAAATGTATAATGTAAAACATTAATTAAAGCTATTTTCTGTTGTCCTTAGGCTCTATGAATTGGTCCATGGTGCTTAATTCTAAAAAAATGAAACGCATTATACAATAATTTCCGAGGTTCTCTTTGTTTTATTAATATCTTTACAGTATCATATACATTGCATTTATACTCATGATAGTTGGTTGGGTTGTGCGTATACAAGTATTTATTTATAGAATATAAATGTGTCATCGCACTTGAATCTTCTAATATTAGTTTGCGCCTAGTTTTATCTATTTGACCGAATTTTAAACCCCTCGCATATGATTTCTAGAATAATTATTAAGATCTGTATACAATCCTTCTATTTAGTTTGCCCTTACCGTGACACAGTATAATGTAAACAAATATGTTTTTCATTTGTGTAGTTTTTGCGTGTCATAAACACTAAGACACGAAATGATTTATGATTTCATTCGTAATAAGACAGATATAATTATTGTAATTAATTTTGTTTCTTTTTCTTCCTTTTTATTTATTCTACATTACTTTTATCAAAGTTGATTGAATCTCCCTGTGAATAGTTATACACCATTATATAAAACTATTATTAAGAAAGTTTGGTGAAAGAAAAAACTACCAACCAACCACTCATCAAATATTCTACCGTAAACCAGCTGTACTTGGTATTGTGAGTGAGCCAGTGTAATTACAGGCACAAAGGCCATAACACCTTAGTTCCCAAGGTTGGTGACGCATTGGCGATGTGTAACATTTCTTACAATGCCAATGTCTATGGGCGTTGGTGACCTCTTACCATCAGGTGGCCCATTTGCTCGTCCGCCTACCGATACGATAAAAAAGAATCCCAAATAATAAATAGTGCCTTATCAGCTCAATTGCATTCAATGAATCCCAATTTGTTTCTTTTTGTAGCAATTTGATAATATAAATATTTTCTAAAGTAATATTATATTCGAAATACTTTTATAACTTGTTGATAGTCGAGGGTGTGTCCTTTGCTTTATGATGTCATTAAACGTGTAAAGATAAGTTTTGTTTATTTTAGACTCGCAGTCAATCGTACGAAGATTGATAAGACCTTTTTAATTAGGTATCGTTCAAGTAATCATTTCATACGATGCAACATGCGTATCATATTCGCTGATAAATACAAATATTATATTTTTTCATTTATGCTTATAAATAAATTAATTATGCCGTCATAATTATAAAAATACGTAATTACTTCTGAGTAATGTTTATGGTTTTTTTTTGCAGTGTGCAAATTAATAAAAAACAAAATATGACGAAATTTATGTAGTTCTTATAAGTTATTACAAACGTTATTATTTTTAAAACAAATTTTATTCCTTATAGGTTCAATGATATTACTAGTCTAGAATATCGTATATTTCTGTTATAGTTGGGTTTATGAAACTCAATAATTTACAATAATCTTTGAATGTTCTTAATCGCCACATATGTATTATATTAGTAGTTTTCTCGGTCCCCAAATCTCAATGCAAAATAATACGTCCAACCAGCTACACATTTCAAAGGTATTAGAAAACTGAGTTAATATTATTTCGATTCATATATAAATCTATTTATAACTTTTCTTTGCCTAAAACGTTCAAAGTACAGTGTTACCTAATTAAAAGTATAATGATACAGTCCATTGTGATAAGACGGGGGCTCGTCCGTGACATCGTTCAGAGACAAAACACTTATTTGTCTCATAATTGCATTGTGACGTATTATCAATAAATAAACAAGTTGGACTATTATTTGTAACGTGTATCATATTGAAAGGGTCTACAAACCTTTGGACTCTAGAGGGTTTTTGTTGGTCTAAGATAACGAAATTATACTTTAAAATAATATTGAGCCATTTAACGCTTTTATCAATGCTGACCTATCAAAACTTTAAGTTTTGCAATTGTTTGAATATCGGTTTATAGCGTCAATGAAGATAACAATAAATTAGTTAGCGACTTTCGGATTTTTTTATATTCTGATATAAATTTTTTTATATTATTTTTTTGTATTCTGTTATAAAAAAATCCGAAAGTCTCTTTAATATTATTCAATTGTTGCAGATATGCCGTGTTTACGAGACGGAATCGAAAGATACCCGTGTTGTTACAAGCGAAGGATACGGCTAAAATTCGAAACGCTAATCTGGATTCGAGGGGCCCGTTTTATTTTATTTCTCACGGATTTTTGGAAGGCGGACATAAGCACTGGGTTAGAATTGAATGATATTATCAATGAAATATTATTTTGCATTTACTAATAAATCAGTTTAAAGCTCTTGTTAATAATATATTAATAAATATGGTATTTTATTATGTACAATATTATATAGATGCTGAAAAAGTTTGGAGTTAGTATTCATTGATAAGAATATTTATATATTTATTTGCTATTATACTTGTAGTTGCATATTATAAGTGCAAGTAGTAGCTTTATATTTAATCTGTTAGACTATTTTAATCAAGTATATTTTTGTCTTTTATATTGTAATTGATTTGTGAAAAAAAATCGAAGTATTTTAATCATTAATTGTAAATTCTTCTAGATTCAAAATATGGCGGATGCTCTTTTAAATTTACAAGGAAATAATGCAGCGACCGTAGTTGTAGTTGATTGGCGTAGGGGTTCACAACCACCATACGGCCAAGCAGTTGCAAACATCAGACTAGTTGGTGCCATGACCGCTTACCTCATACATAATATATATGTAAGTAAAAAAGTACTCCAGATGTGTAGTACATATTATTATTATTAGTTAACACTTAGTATTCCATTTCATTATTCTTAGTATTACAACTAATTCATAATAATGTATGTCATAGGATGTACTGCAGTTATCAGATTTGGACAAATTTCACTTTATTGGCCATTCATTGGGAGCACATTTGGGGGGATATTGCGGTCACACGTTACAAAAGGTGAGGAATATCTCGACGAAATGACGATACAATACATTTTGAAAGGTAACTTGTTCTAAATATGTTTTTACTTTTTCAGAAATTTAGTCTTAAATTGGGGAGGATAACTGGTTTAGATCCTGCTGCGCCATATTTTAGTAATACTGTGACTTTAGTACGTTTAGATAGATCCGACGCTAGCTACGTCGATATCATTCACAGTAATGCCATGCCCTTGTACTTCTCAGGTAATTGTCATATATTATTATACAATTATTCGCTCACTTTTGTTTTAAGGTTATCGTATTTTCGATCGTTGCCTAATCTTAATTTAGGTCTGCGAAGCTATTTTGTAAGTGACACTCGACATTAATTATAATAATGATAATACGCATGATAATAGCGTCACTGTAAGTGCGTTTCTCAACGTGTCACGAGTGAGATACGAAGCGAGCCTGTGGAAGACTGTCGTACCCGTCGTCATATTAAAAATTAAATGTTCGTTAAGTGATAAGTGAGACAAACTCACTGACCAAGTTTTGGCCCGTAAATTTGCCGTCCAAAAATCCGCACCTTACGCCTTTTCTTCAATCAAATAAACAAATATGTATGTTTCAATAAATATATGTAATATTTGTATTTGTACATATTACAAAATTGTGTTGCGTTTAAATTTATCTAGAAAATGTAGACGGCTGTACTCGGCTTTACGATTATATTGGCTATTCAATGGGAATTTTGTAAACGTTTTCAGGTTTCGGTATATCGGAACCAATCGGTCACGTGGACTTCTATCCGAACGGCGGTTCGATCCAGCCGGGCTGCAAGAACGACGCGCCGACCTACCAGGGCATGGACAACGACATGTACAAGCAAGTCGTCAAGTACGTGAGCTGCAACCACGAGAGAAGCTACGAACTGTTCACAGAGAGTGTTGCGCCGCCTTGCCCTTTCATGGCTATCCAATGTAAATCGTATGAGGTGAGCTATGTTGGCTCGGTTATATTAATATGCTCGACATTTTAGGGTCCACTTTACACATAATTGATCTTTTTGGAGGGGTAATTGTTAAAAAACTAATTATTTAATGTTTTAAAAAAGCATACTTCGTAAACTTAGAAACTTAACTACTTAACTGACCTTAAAACCGAATTATATCTACCAATATTATAAATAGGAAACTAACCCTGTCTGTATGTTACACTATCACGGCTAAATCACTGAAACGAAATTGATAAAATTTGGTATAAAGCAAGCTTGAACCAAAGGGTAGGCTTTTATATATATATATATGTATATATATATAGCACCTGCTGAAACTCGAAACGCGGGCGAAAACTAGTACTGTATCAAGGCATTGAGTTTTTCGTGATTGAGATTTACGTGTCCTCGCCACTTGGGCATGTCGGCTCTAAAGTTGGTAGACAGTGCTTTGTTTGTTAATTAGAAATGTATAAGTTTTTGTTGAAGCCGAGATGGTCTAGTGGTTAGAACGCGTGAATCTTAACCAATGATCGGTGAGTGAGGGTTCAAATCCGGGCAAGCACCACTGAATATTCATATGCTTAATTTGTGTTTAAAATTCATCTCGTGCTTGACGGTGGAGTTAAACGTGAGGAAACCTGCATGTGTCTAATTTCATTGAAATTCTGCCACATGTGTATTCTACCAACTCGCATTCGAGCAGCGTGGTTGAATAAGCTCCAAACCTTAATCTCAAAATGGAGAGGAGGCCTTAGCCCAGCAGTGGGTCATTAACAGGCTGTTACGGTACGGTACGGTTGTAAGATTAACTTTTGACAAAAATGTCTTAAAAAAATAATATGTATGTACGTTTACAAGCTATGATTTGTACTACTACTAAGTTTTTGTTTGATTACAGGCATTCTTAGAAGGAAATTGTACAACGTGTGACCACAAGCATTTGTGCGTGCCGATCGGTTTACACTCCCAAAATGCGTATAAACAACTACAAACCGGAGGGCTCGTGGACTCGAACAGTAATATCGCCTTGTTTTCATTAACTGGAAGTTCAAAACCATTTTGCAGTAAGTAATGTCCTGTAGTTTATCTATATAATTTACTTTATAAATGTAGCTATATAGTTGATTATTTATTTTCAGGAGTACATTATGAGGTCACATTGAAGGTGTCCAATTCAACTGAGAGCAGGATCCACGGTCCAGACGTTGGTAGAGTTTCTATTACTCTCGTTGATAGGAATAATAATAAAAGTGATCACAAGTTTATGAATGATGAGCAGTAAGTTGTTTTTATTGCCTGATAGAATAATTACTCATAATATTTTCATCATATTTTATTTCAACAATTATTACGTTCGCGACTCATTCCGTTTTTTGCATCATCTTGTTTTTTTTTTTTTAATAATGTTTTTCGTTGTAGATTCTCATCAATACATTCAGTGATTTCACGACTTCATAATATATTATTTTATATGTGTATATCTTAAAATATTTAATTTGACTTTAAATCAAATACACTTTATTTAACTATACTCCAAGCATTTCAAAATGGTCAAAGAACCACTAAAAAATTAATGTAAAGCTACTACCAGTTCCGACAAGAATCTCAGTCTTATATAAATGATAAAAGTATTATAATTATAATCTTTTTTGTATAAAACGTAATTATTTGTTTATTTAATAATATTTTTAATAATTATATAAATGTAGGTAGAATGCGTGTACACGGAACTCATTTATCTCTGTTTATATAATATTGATTTTTGTTTGACACTGTATAGTAAATGAGTTGTAACTTAGCGATGTATTGATAAAATTAATTAACATGACGTCAATCAATGTACGTTTAAAATACAATTTTTTTTTGTCTAAATACATTACTATCAAATTTATAAACAATAATAATCATTATTGAACCGTAACTGTTTTCCTAATATGATACTTTATAGGTTTTTTTATCAAACGTAATTTAGATAAAGCATAATTTTTGATAACTATGTTTGTACCGTTAGTAAAACAGTTCCATTTTTAGATTTAAAACCGTACCTACTTGTCAAGGTTTATAGGTAATCAATCCTCACATTAGTATATAATTTTGTATGGTTGAATATATATAGTTTACTATATACATACTATTTCTATAACAACTAGCAAGTTTAAATGATTTATATGAGTTGCATTTAGGTATTTAAATTTTGCACGTTTATAAATTAAGTAAAACTTGATAATATTATTGCTTAGTTTTTAAATGAGGTTCATATAAAATTTAATATTTTGTTATGATCGTATTATTGGTCAAACAGCAAGATAAAGTGATGATTTTTTTGTTATAGAAAGTACTATAAACCCGGAGATTTGGATACAAAATTGATGTCATTCAAGGACACTGGACACCCGCCGCTATCGGTTATTGTTGAATGGAAATATGAAACAAACCTCCTTAACCCGATGACCTGGAGATTACTCAAATCATCTAGCATTTATGTTGAATACATAAAGTTTACATCAATCGAATATAATACTATGTATGTTTATTTATTTTAAGATTTATCTATCTGAAAATATTATTGAGCTGTACATCTTTTGATACTTTGCTCTATAGGTGTAATGTAAATAAGCACTTTAAAGTAAAAAAAAAATGTAGAAAGATACACCAAAGGATATGTTTATTTAAAGAAAAAAACTTCCTAAATTTATCAAATAATTAAAATTCATGAGACCTAAAATTACATATTCATATTGTGTCAATCGTTTTTTTCAGTATCACTGTATGCCCGAAACTGAAGAAACCAGTAGTTACGAATCTTCCAACAGTTATGAAAACCAAATATTGCGTTTTTGGAAAATAATTTTCCAGGCATTTTTATTGGAAATAATTTTAACAGCAGCAGAAGAAAACGTTGCTTTAATGAATGGGAAACGCCTACTGTAACGCAATAGCGAAAATTTAAAGTATTGTAATAGTATTTTTATTAATTAAGATTTATTTTTGTTCAAGAACTTTTATTCAATGAATTACAAATTAAAATATGAAATGTACATAATTAGAAATAATTTAATATTTAATATAAATTATTGTAAGTATGTAGTTCCAGCAATAAATTTATTGATAATAATGGTTTTGTTTCGTTCTTTATGGATAATATTCTTAGTTTTTCTTACTGATGCAGAATGTTGCTATTTCATAAAACTACAATATTAAGACGGAGGTAGACTACTAATAAACCACACAATTGAATCCATTTTTTTTAAAAGTACTTAATTCTCATATTATTTTTCTCAATAATAATAACTGACGATGATAACTACATTCTTATGTAGTAAAAAAAAACATGTCTCAATTAATAATCAAGTTATATTGTAACTTAATTTAACGTTGTAGTAAGAAAGGGTTGGAAAGGAACTGACTCTTATTAATAATTTGACAAAGCACAGAAGAGAATTACACCGATTTTTTTACTAGCAGCACATTAAGCGATACTACCAGGTGAGACATAGCACGGAAGGACGACACGTACTTCTCTAAATGAGCGACAAAATGTATTATTCACATGGTAATATAGTAAAACTGTAATGTACAAAGTGATTAAAAAAAGCCAAATATGTTTTTTTTATTACAAGAGGCAAAATATCCGTAGCTTATTATAGGCTAGCAACATAGCTCCTGAGTCGCCATTCTAAACTCAACTGTCATTAAATTGAAGGTACATTTGACAACTATGTTAGCATGGGTGTATCTTAGCGGTGTTATGATTTCATAATTCAATTCACGTAATAATAGTTATATCATATCTTATCCTCTGAATTACTCCTGAAATAAGGCGGAAATTGCTGGAAATACAATGGGCGACAACAGAAAGAAGAAAAAATTCTACTTTCGTAAACGAAGAAATAAATATTACCTGGAACCCGGCTTTAGAGGCTTCTTCTGCACATGTAACTTCAGGGAGAAAGATTGTGTAAAGGAGATGTATAATTTATTAAATGAGTATGCGGGTAAATTGTACACTGAAGACTACTGCACTAAGCCAACAACTGTTGATTCCGACGAGCGATCTGATACCGATACAGACAATGATACTGATATTGGAGATATGCTTAGACGTGAAGTGGATTCGATGAGAAAAGATTCGCAAAAATCTCTCAAGCATAAGAGATTTCAGGTCGTAGAGACAGGAGTATCAAACTGTATTTTTATCAAAACAAATTTACCTAGTCCTGAAGAATTGACAACAGCTATCATAAAAGACTTGACAACGACAAAAGTGCAGAAAACACGACACGTATTACGTATGCTACCCATAATGGCAACTTGCAAAGCTAACTTGCCCGATATAATGGAATCTGCAGGGAAACTCTTTGATAAGTACTTTTTGAAGGAACCATCAACATTTGCAGTTATTTTTAACAAACGATTAAATAGTAGTGCCTCTCGAGATCTTATTATTAAAGAGCTCGCTGACTTAATAGTACTGAAGAATGGTGAAAACAAGGCAGATTTGAAAAATCCAGGCCTCTGTATAATAGTGGAGATAATAAAAGGCATTTGCTTATTAAGTATTGTGGATAATTACTATTCATATAAAAAGTATAATTTACATGAAATATGCAAAGAAGAGGTGTGTGATGATTCTGGAGAGACAGAAGCTAAGAAGTTTAAGGCTGAAAAATCTCAGGAAGAAGAGCAAAGTAAAGATGGATAAATATATGTATTTCTCTTTGTTGTACTTTAGGTTATAGGTTAAGGCAATCTGGGGCCCCAATACCGATTCTTGCACCAAATTCTTCTCTATTTCTTATCTTTTTAAATACATAAATGTTTACTATATAAATATATGTGTAACTGAATGAATTGTTTTCATTTTTCTCCAATAGTCTACAATAGTTTTAAAATATAAGTTATATTATATTTCTTGTGGGTATTTAAATAATTTTGAAGGCTGTAAAAATAAATAATTCATAACAATATTATGTGACACTGATGTGCGTCACGTAAGGTGGTTATATAAGAGTTAGGTATACAACAAAGCAAACAAAGTAACAACCACCTATATAAACCTTAACTAGACAGAAATATCCTTAGAATTGCGATGTGATCGTACTAGATGGCGCTAGTAGTTACTAGTTTATAATTTCACTACCAATATTTATTAAATTAATTAAAAATTGTGTTACTACGTTAAAGTAATTAACTTAGGCAGAAAACGAATTACGATATTATTTTCTTTTAAAATGACATCACACGATTAAATGCTTTATTTATCATGTGCAATAACTTAGAAAGAACTTAATAAAAGCGAACGTGAGAAGAATAAAATACGGGTCTTATGTATTTTGAAAAGGTAACAGGTGCTACAACTAAAAATATTAAAAACTTTTATTAAAACAATAATTCATGCATTGTTTTTCTCTGCATAATATATTTGCCATGTCATAATGACTACTATTTTCGTATAAAAATATGACTACCAAATTTATTATTTTCTATTTTATAACTGTAATTATTACTAGCTATTTATTATTTATATTTTAGTATACTTAAGGCCTTAATGTAAATAATTTCGTATTACGTTTTCTTATATTCTGTTGATAAATACAATGTAAGCTAAGATAACTTTCTAAAATCAAAAATATATATAAGTATTTTTTTAAATTTAGATTTATTAGGTTGTGATAAGAAAATCATGCTTAAATTATTATAATATCTGGGTTTATTGCTTTTTATTCAAAACTACTAATCCGTTTGATATCAAACGTTTATATTAAGATTAAGTTTAAAATTATTTTAATATCATTGAAGTCATTAAACTGACTAGTAGAAGTTGCTCATATACTTTCAACAACTAGAAAAGAGCTAATGATCTTCTAAGAGCTGAACATTTTATTTTATTATAGTTATAAACAATCTCAGTCAAGTTACCTTTCAAATAAAACAACTACATCAAAATACATTTATCCGTTTAGGAGATACAATCGGTACTTATAGGCACTACAGATTTTATATCGTTTAATAAGAAGCTCTTCTTTAATTATAATTTCTACGGCCTTGAAATATTAACCTTCCTGCCTAACTTCACACAATGGTTTTAATATTTTCAAAACCTTTGATAGCTGACTACTTACAAACCTTAGTTGTTCATATTCGTTCAAATATGCAGTAGTAGAATGTACTCGTAGAGTAAAAAGTGGTTGTAACTTTTTATATTTTTTGATGGTCATGGACCACTTTTTGGAAATCGATTTTTAATACCTACCCACTTATTTTTATTTGGTTTCTAAAACTAAAACGATCACACCCATTTAAGTTTTATATTGAATTTTTTTTTAATACAGACTTTTGCACTTCAAGACTCAATTGTGTACTGTACTGGCTGTCTCTAGAGACCCCATGATGTATTGTAGTTGTAAGTTCGTTTTTCCTAGTACGACGAGGTCGTAAGCTAGTCGAAGATGATTCAGGTTTAAGTTTTATATTTATAAGATTCTGATTTAAAGTGATTACAATATATGATATTTTTGAGTACAAGGTCCAGGTGTTTCTAGATTTACGCGGCATGTGCTGTTTTTGTTTAATCTCTATAATTAAATATAATATAACCTCAGCGTTCTGGTGTTCCACTCAATGACATGATATTTTTCATGTGATATTGTGTCGAATATATCAAACAATTAATTAAATAGTTCACGAATAAATTCAAAGGTGGATCGTAAGAGTACAATCCTTTGAAAGTTATCCTTTGAATAGTATCAAATAAATGGATTGCATTTCAAGGGAATACATCTTCAATAAATTGTTAACAGACATTGGACTGGCGGCCTGACGTAGAAACAAAGAGAACTAATCAACAAAGGCACCTTTGGTGTTCCGACGGTTGAAGCTGGTCAGTGTCGAAATTGAATGCTTTAACAACGAACTGTCCCCTAGTTGCTCTAAAACGGATCAAAATGTCAGTAGACTATGTTATTTTTTATTTTTGCTATGTTATTGTTAATTAGGTACAATACAATGTTAAGCTTATAATATAATAATAATGATAAATTCAGCCCTTATTCATAGAAGGATTTCATGTAATCTCTTCTAGGGCGAATGCAAATCAACTAAATATAGACAAATTGGTGATAATATTAGTGAGTAGCTTTCCTCTGGTCCATCTTAGTTGGTATTTGATATTCTTGTGTTTCAGTGTTTTGAGCTTACTATTGCGTTAAGTCATTGTTATATTTGCTCCTATGTTTGTTTGTAAAATATATGTAGATAATACTTACTTAACTCCGCAGGTTACTCGCGTTAAAGTTACATTGAATTAAGATTACACATACCTACTTTACACACAGTCATGATGAATACATAACGAAGTGCATCTCATTAAGTAAATAGGTACCTACCCACTCAATGTGTCGCAGTAATCGTGTCGTCTGTTGTTGTTCTCGGTGCGCGAACTTGCCTTTAGTTTGCCAGGTTGGTTCACGTTTATGGTTACTGTTCCACTTCTTTAGGGTCGTAACTTGAAGTAATCATATATAATTTATTATATGAGATATAACTTTTTCAATAAACGCTCCATCTGGCTTAAAATATCATTAAGTTTACTTCATTTTTTGGTGATTATGATAGTTTTTGTATCCAAACAAACTTGCCAACTATATAATATTAGTCAATATATTTATATACACCTATTGAATAGGGATTAACGGTGAGAAAGGGGATGCTTGTTGTATTCTTGCCACTAGTCCAAGCGTAAATGTTTTGAATTTTCATTTTTATATAAAAATATATTTATGATTTACTTAAGACATTAAATAAAATAACGCTTATGTAACAATATTTATTTTAAATTTAAGTATGTGTACACAACCTGCGTATATTTAATCAATTCATATTTAAAATAGTACGTGTATTCTAGTAACTAAATAAAACATCCTAATTGACAGTGGTCTATACCCAATTCCAATCGGAGTAGGAGTAAAGGTAAACAAACCGTAGTTTTACAAATTGCATACGATTTTCTAATTGTTCTGCTGTATTACGCACTAATAACAGTTCTTTATTATTTTACCCTTATTTATAATACAACACTATTCCACTTAACTAGTTATAACCACGTTAATTTAACTTTCGAAGTTCCGATTATAACTTCAAGGACATTGAAAACGCCAATTTTTTCGCGAATCCATAGTGAATATCATAGATTATTCAAGATCAATGATGTCAATGATGATTATTTGGGTTTACTCCTTTTATGGTTGGAATAGTCTATAGGTAATTAAAACTTTTCAAGGGCGTGACGGTGTGCGTTGGTATTGTGTCAAGACATGTCATATAAAATTCGTTGTTTTCGCGTACAGCTATTTCTCAAATGAAATCGTTTATGATATATATACATATAAAATTCACTTTTTTAATATATTAAAACAAGTTTTTGGCAAACTATATTATATTAAATAGCAACTACGGTTTCCAAATTCAGATTTTACGGAGAAGAAAAGGTAAAATTTAGTACCTAGCTATTTTTTTCGCTAATTAAATTACATAGGTATGTTAATTATTAAAAACGGTATTTTCATATCATGCATGAAAGTGAACAAACTAAACTAAACTTTTTTTGTCCATCCATACGTAATATATTTTTTAACACTTAAGTATATTTTAACGGCATTGATTACTAAATATGTACGTATTTTTATATCATATTGAAGAGCTAAGTTGAATGTTTACAAGGTATATTGTTTATATTATAACCTATATTTGAGTACAAACTTAAAGTTACTGCTTAGAAAGCTCAGTGACTAAAACATTGATTTTTCATGTGCTTAATTTGTGTTTGTAATTTATCTCGTGCTCGGCGGTAAGGAAAACATTGGAAAAACCTACATGTGTCGGATGAAAACCTTTCACAAAAGATCCACCAACCTGCCCCAAACCTTACAGGCTGTTACTTTACTTTAATCAATTTAAAAAAAATATCTTTTTTCTGTTGAAATTGAGCTGTAAAACAAACTGGGATGAGTATCAAATACAATTTATATAAACATTTTACTCCGATAAGCAAAAAATAAATACTACTAGTACGTGACGAAAACCTCAGACACGTAATAAAATGTCTAAAGATTATAAAATAATTTGATCAATAACAGTACACTAATGCCTTATTTTAACTCCAATCAATACTAAAAGTCAATAAATAATATTTCACATACCTACCCGTAAATAATGTCACAATATTAGCTACTTAAGATTAGAGATTAGATAAGTATTACGAGTAAATTATAATAATTTTATAGGCAAGTCCGTGGGGTAGGAATACTAATCCTAATGTTGTCTTATTCAGTCTAAAGGAACTAATTTAAGTTCTGTGGCCGTGGACATCAGCTAATGACATCCCTTGACGGTCGTTAGGACATAGTAATCATTTTATTTTTTCCCCTCGAGTCAGCGAGTTTTCTTTTCACGGTCCGTTTTTACCATTTAAATGAAATATTCGTCAGTCAGCCGAAGAGTGAAAAGAATATTAATGAAGACACGTAATATGTTTCAATGTATGTAGTTAACTGTAGTTAGAATGGTTCGTTAAATTTAAGTTACAATTCGGATATAAGCTTTATCTCTGAACATTTCAATAAAATTGTGACCAACTAATACTTATTAATAGACATTTATTACACACATATGATGATGATGATGATGATGTCCTCCTGACTGATTTCGGTCATGGCGGCTAATTTCCAGAGAGATTAGCCAACTGTACAGGGCATATTATAGAGCACAAGTGTGTGTGCGCAAACAGAGATGCACTCTATTCCTCTACTCTCATAAGCCGATAAGACGGTATTCCGACACGAGTGTAAAGAGCTTAGGCACAGGACCAACGGCTTTACGTGGTTTACGAGGCTCGACAGTGTACACACTACCAGACTGGGCTGCTACTGACAATTTTCGACAAAAAAACCCTATAGTTTATTTTGCTTGACCGGGGTTTAAACCCAGGGATCTGTGGCCTTATATCTAACCACTATGCCAACGAGGCTGTCGAAATACACAAATATATCTATATTGTGTGGATTCATAGACCATATTTAGTTAATATTACTCCCACACGACGAGTATCTGATTCCAAGCGAAGGAAGCCACAGTCAATAGTTTAAAGGCTTAGACCACGACACTCGATATGTTACTCGAAGGTTTCGGGGTCCGAGAGGTAGGTGAAGGCAACTATAAATCTATACTTATAATAAAATTGTAACAAGCCGTGAATGTCTGTATATTAAAGATATTGAAAAAAAAACAAATATGGGCGTCTTTATTAGAGCAACAAAAGCCAAAACAACAGATTTTAGAATTTTTAGTCTGTCTGTCTGTCTGTCTGCTTGTAACCGCATCAACGCAAAAACAACTGCATTGAATTGAATGCAATTTTCACCGATGTATTGCTAGAGGTCTAATTTAAAATATATGCTCCAATTTACCGCAGGAAATTAAAAATAATAAATTTAAAAGTGATCGTTTTAAAATTAGTATGGCCCGGATCTAAAGGCGTCTCTAGCCCATGTAGCGCCCGTGTGCAAGTTACCCAGGCGCCTTCTAGTAAGCGCCCCTAACACAGCTGCGCCCGTATGCAACGCACATTCTGCACCACAGGTAAAGCCGCCTCTGCCTGGATCTCACGTTATTTAATGAACTTAATGCTAAATAAACAGATTTTAAGAAAACTAGCGCCGCATTTATATGAAGAGATAAATTAGTTGTTCTGCATAGTTGTTATTAAAAAATATATACATGGCGTTTATCATTTTATAAGTTTATCTCAACCTTTCTCAATCGATTACTTCACTTCAATCTTATACAAAAATGTCGAAAAATAAAATTTATCTAATAATGTAATGGAATAGAAGGACACAAAGTTAAACAGAAATTACAAATAATAAAAACAAAAAGGTGAAACTATTGCTAGGTGGTTTTTCGTGTAGCATAATACAATAATTATTTTTTTCATAAAGGTTACATTCGCATTATAACCTTAAAGACATAACTTTTTGTAGATTTTTTTCTATAGCATAATATAAACATATAGTAAAAAAGTAATTCGAACATTACTGTGTAAAATATTTAAAATTGATAATACCTTCTCAAAAACAGTCTTATTTTCGTCGGCTTCTGCTCAAGTCAAACGAGCATGATAGAGAATATTAATAGGAAGTCAACAGGAGCCATAAAGGCGTCTATATCTATAACGTGTGTTGCGTTTGTCTGCTGACCGTAAACACCATAAAATATCACGGATGTAGACAGATGAGTAGCATGTCTACACTTATCGGCTACTCGCAGTCGCTACTGTGATAGACAGGAAATTACCGCTCATTACCTGGAAGAAAGAAGGGAGTCGTGTGCAAGAATTGGGGCAAACACAATGAAGTGAGATGCAGAATAGTGTAGTTAGAAAAAGACCGGCTGCACCATGTCGTTCTTAGATTGTCTGTAAGTGATGATAAGGCTTCGATAGTATACGATCACGAAGAGTTGTCATGGATATAAAAAGAAAAGAAATGTATTTTATTATGTCCCAATAATAAAATAAGCCGATTATACTCATCTGAAAGCTCAATGAAAGAAATATGCGCGCATTTCCGTGCCTTGAAGTGGTATGGAGATCTCGTAGAAATGTGTTGTTCATTTTGGCAAAGTTTATTTAGACAGAACATAAGAACTAACCTTGATGCACAGAAATAAACATTGTTTACCTACCCGTTCCAAGACAATTTTATTGGTATTTAATTCTCAACTGTCTCTGCAAAAATAAAAATATAGTTACTTGATTCTATATTCCACGCGTATGAAGTCGCGGGCAAACGCTAGTACATCATAAATTCAATAATATCGAGTCAATATTATGATACTTACTTTTATTGCCTAATCTTGAAACTTATTATTTTATAAGTAAAATCAGAAAAGATAATAATGGGCAATATTTCGGGCGTGACGTCACAGTATAAACTAAAAAAAAAGATTAATTAAAAGAGTAAAATTACACTCAATAATGTTACACAACTATCAAGAATATAAAATAAGTATATATAAAAAATTCATATATAGAAGTGTTTCTGTTCTGTTCAGTTTCCGAAGTTTCGTTCTGAAGTGTTTTTCGAACGTTCTATTAAGTTTTGAACGAGCCGCCAAGCAGTCATATGGTCGACGAATATGTACCGTACCGTTATATATACCGTAACAGCCTGTGAATGTCCCACTGCTGGGCTAAAGGCCTCCTCTTCCTTTTTGATGAGAAGGTTTGGTGCTTATTCCACCACGCTGCTCCAGTGCGGGTTGGTGGAATACACATGTGGCAGAATTTCAGTGAAATTAGACACATGCAGGTTTCCTCACGATGTTTTCCTTCACCGAAAAGCACGAGATGAATTATTATCCCAAATTAAGTACATGAAAATTCAGTGGTGCTTGCCCGGGTTTAAACCAACGATCATCGGTTAAGATTCTCGCGTTCTTACCACTGGGCCATCTCGGCTTCTTTATATACATATTATATATACATTACTGCAAAAAGAATGCTTAGTTGCGAAAGTGAAGCAAATATTTAAATGAAAGGAATTGAAATTTCATCTACTACTACCTACTTTCATGTCAAATTATTTTTCATAATTTTATTTAAACTCTTATAGTATCTAATAAAATGAGTACATTACACATGTGGGTCTCGGCTAGTTTGCTTAGAGACAGTCGTTAGAAGGTTCCATTTGCGTCCCCAGTGTGTGCGCTCACTTAAGCCTGCACCGGTCTCAGAACGCCGGAATAACAAGCACAAAACGGACACCGGCAAATCCAACCCGAGTGCGGGATTTGTAACATAGTGCGGCTTATTCAGCTCACTTCTACATAATATGACCGAAACACTTGGAGCGCAGATGCTTGTTTCAATTCTTGGACGTATTTCGTCCGTATTCTATAAGCAAATGGAGAAAGTTATAATAAAAGTGCTCAGTAATATTTATTTTAATAATGTACATAATAAACAAGATTTCTTAATAAAAAAATATTTATATCATATGTTTTTATTGAGCAATATGCTATGATATGCTGCTGTTATATATTATTGCATAGAAGCGTTTCAGTTGTGCTACTGACTATGTTGATGCCAATCTATACTAATATGAATATAAAGCTGAATCGTTTGTTTGTTTATTCGTTTGAAAGTGTTTATTTCAGTATGTCCCAGTCCGATTCGAAAAATCTATTTGCGTTAGATAACCCGTTTATTGAGATACGTTTAAGACTATATAAACACCACGTTACCACGGGGGATGAGCAATTACTTTTAATACGAATGAATCCACGAGAAGTAGTAGAAAAGTAATGATTTTTTACTGTTAATTATATTTTTATAAGTAGATATATTTTAGAATTTGTCTTGAAAAATGTTACTTAAGTATATCAACTGTTATGTTATTGACCTCTTAAGTATGAAAGTTATTTTGACGTATATTTTATCGAATCTTTTAACTTTTTTACTGAAGATTTTTTTAGGATGTTTGAAATAGTATTTTATCTATAGACATAGTAATTTCATAACTATAGTTATGTTCTCTGTACACATACATATTTTGAAGTGAATTAAAGGCTAATAAAACAGTGTATATTTCACTTTTTACAATATTGATTTTTTTAACATAATTATTAAATTTTAAATATTTAATTGTTTTTCTTGAATGGGCAGTCATTCAAGGAAAACAATATAGGTAAACTAATCGAAAGCATAAACGAAGCGATAACAGTATTTTAAGAGTAGGTATTTTCTTCAATTTACATAGTTTATCAAGATCGATGTGATGAGTTTGACATAATTGAACTAATACTACACGAATATTCCGTGTAATTATTCCGTATATTTATAATTTAACGTTTTAACTATCTTAAAATATAAAGTAGGTATTACATTTGTGTAATTTCGTAATAAAATAAATGTAATCAATAAATGATATAGTTTTGACGTAACATTTTATACAAGTACACCTTCACCTTCACAAATATACCTTCTATCTATTTAAAAATTTTGTCGTATTATATATAGAAGTTACAATTATTTTCAATCCGTAGTCTCGAAATGGTGATCTTAGTGCCTACAATGCAAATTAGGTGCCTGATAAAACACGAACAACGAAATTTTCAGAATATATGTGTTATTCGTGAAGGCATATTTATTACCATAATAAGTTCATTAAGCTTTCATAATTTTATGATTTAGTCACAATTTTTTATAAGTATTTAATTGAATTATATTTTTGCATTTAGTTAGCTCTTGTTGTAATATTAAAAAACTTGAGCGTTTACGGATGAATACCGTAATACCGTGAATTTCAATGGATAGGTTTTATATTAAATTTATTTATAATAGGAATGCAGATGAACCTACATTGCATCATTCTCTCACATTTCGGTTATTCTTTTACAGTGAATACCATTATTGATAGCGAACGGAAACTTTGGTGAGTTTATCACGTTTTATAATGTGCATTTAATATCCATGTTAATATTTATTCTCATTATTCTAATGAAGTAAATGTTTACGACCCCATACATATATATTTTTATATTAGATCCCATTCAACACAGTAATAATCCAGTGATTAGTGGATTAAGGTCAATCAATCGAATCGAATATTAGACCTTCATGAAAATTTGTATGATTTTTCTCTTTATTATGAACACATTGTTGATTTAAAAACTATGGGTATGACGATACGTAGATATATTATCAGATATAATTTAAAAAAAAAAACCGACCTTAAAGAGCTTTTTACAAAATTTTACTTGCTATATTTTCAATAAATTAAATGAATGGAGAAATTACAATGATGGATTCAATATAAAACCGAATGCGAGCATGATATCTCGAGTCTCATTTAAAATAGGCTCATTGATTTAAATTTTCTTATTCAATATTGAAGCCAACGTGTACACACAGGCACATAAACTTTGAAATTTGACCACAAACTTACTGATGTTACGTTTTACGTCTGTAATGTGTAATGTGTTTTAAGCAAAGGTTCGCCCTTGCTTAAAACACTGTAGCTGCGTATTGAAAAAAACCTAAATTGGTGAATGACGTACAAAAAATGAATAAATTATATGTATTCGTATGTATTAATGATTTGGCTTCACTATATTGTGGATATTTTTTTACCCTAATAAAGGCGAGTTCCCTTTTGTTTTTTTCTTTTGTATATCAATTAAACTACACAAATATCCATAAAACTACACTTATATAGTATACTTATATACTATACTAGGCTTTATAGTATACTAAAAGTGTTTTTTTACTCTTTGTATTTGGGTTGATCAAAAATAAAAATCGGTAAAGCATTACAATTATAAAATAATTTTTGATTGCAAACCAATATTTAAAAAAATATACCAATATTATATTCGAGTTTTACGACGCGTTAAATCGAACCATTCGCGATTGTGATTCGTACTAAAGTACATTGTATGCCGATAAAGCGGAGCATTTTATGAAATTGTCGTTCGTTAATAGTAGCTCCGTGCAATTCGACCGTCACAATTTATCACGTATAAAGTTAGCAATTTTCAATAAAGTAATATAATATGGAATTTCATCGTGACAGCCGCCGTCAATTATTGCCAGACAAATTATGTCTCTTTGACCGAATCATTTATACTACGTCAAAACGGATTATATATAATGTAACTGAACGTTAATAAAATACCTAAAAACATATTACGTACTATTTCATTATTCTGTTGAAATCTGTTTCAATTGGTTAGCACATCATGTGAACAATAAAAGCCTAAAGCCAGCAAAATTTCAGATTTCACCTGCGATCATTTCACGCTCCTCTCGGTATGAAATCTCATTTCTATGCTTATTGCTTATTTTATCTACAGTTTAAATAAAAAATGTAAAAATTAGAGGATATTAAAACAAATAGAATTTTTTTTTGTGTTTGATCAAACACAACCCATGTATATGTATATATGTGTTTGTGTATATTTTATTTTTAACTTTGAACTAGCACTTGTTCAAAACCAACTCAAAGATTAGCAATATTGCTTTATACCAGCTTAGTTAGATTATTATGTACATTACTAAGGTAATGTTTTTGGGTAAACTAGATGTAATCAAATATTAATTACTTTATAAAACTTATATTGACTCTAGTCGGCTTAATTATGTCTTAGTACTCAGTTACATGAGGAAAAATATAGGTATTAAACTTTTTTAAAAATAATTGTTTCTAGAGTTTATGGTATAAATACTGTCGAGGCGACACTGATATTTTTATAATGTGCAAAATATTAGTAGTAATACAACTCGTCACTATTAAAAAAAAAGGTATCATTTAAAATTAAATAAATTATATATATATATCAGCTTATCGCCGTTCACTGCTGGACGAAAGCCTCCCCCATATATGAAATAATAATCGTTATTTCCCGCATATAAACAAAACTTCAGTTATATTTGCTTGCCCTGCTTTATACAAGAAATATTTAATTTTCATTATTTATAATATAAATTCTGCCCAAAACAAAATTTATTTCCAACTCTTTTATATTCTAGGAAAAACTATTTGATAATTCAACCTTTTGAAATTTAGTGTTAAAATATTTAGTGTAATAATTATTTCACAAAACAACTTTAAAGCTTATTTTGTATGTAATATACAAAAACAAATTTAAATACATGATAAATAATATTTTTAAATTACAAAAGTTAAATGACATGCTTAATTTCATTATTAAAAATAAATCCTAAAAAAAAACAAATTAGCACAAGTATATTATAATATCTATTGATCTATTTATCTAAATATGTTATATTAAAATAAAATAAATATATTAAGATATAAATATACAAAATTTCAGAACATATCTCTCTAAAGTAAATTGTATACTTACTTTATAAATATGAACGAGTTAAATTTTACTTATTGCATATTTTCTTGTTATGTTAGTTATATTATGTAGGTAACACTTCACCGCAGCTACATGAGCCGTTTCCAGGAGCTGACGGAAGTGTACGGAGTTGCCAATACGCTGGAACTAGCCACAGAGGGAAGATACCGCAACATTAAGTTTGTTGTTGTGTGAAGGGAACGCATTTGTGGGATACTTTTCGGTGCAATAAATTAGTGTTTAACCGCAACGATGTAAGCTTGTTATTAATGTGTTGTATTAACTACTAACTTGTTCCAGGTAATGTCAATTTAATTGTTATCCATATTACTGAATAATAATAATAATATCCTGGGACATTATTCACACACGGCCATCTGATTTAAACTAAGCAGAGACTACTTTGGAAACCAGACAACTGAGATACTACATATACTACTTTTTTTATTACATACATATCGTTTGTCACCATATCACTTCTATCGGCAGTCCCTATGACTATATATAATACCAAAAAGCGTTTTGCCTCGTAATATAAGGTAAAATTGTTTGCAACAACATTACATTTTAGCGAAAGGTATTTGTGTTAATCCATTATATTTAATTAAATATATATTTAAAAACAATTGCTTGTAGTTAAAAATATTTTGTATTGTGTTTTT
This sequence comes from Nymphalis urticae, assembly GCA_905147175.2. Classification (NCBI taxonomy): domain Eukaryota; kingdom Metazoa; phylum Arthropoda; class Insecta; order Lepidoptera; family Nymphalidae; genus Nymphalis; species Nymphalis urticae. Next base: position 5,776,244 of record LR989987.1, on the reverse strand, counting down.
CCCCTGTAATTTATTGTAGCCGTGCAGTCACATACATACAATTAGTTTAAACCGTACAGCAGTTGTTTAAATATCAACACTCATACGATCTTCACTTGATATAATATTTCTAGAACTTTTAGAAGTATGCGTGGTTTGTTAGTTGTTGTAATCCTTTGTTATTTTTCACGTGTTTGTTAATTCTTAAGATTTGTTATTCTATATCAACTCAACAATAAGTTATTCAGTTGGTTTGAAGGGTGAGAGACAGTGTAATTCCAGGAATAAAGGATTTAACATTCTAGATTTCTACGCTTGGAAGTGATTTATACGTGTACGGAATAATTAAATTTCTTAAAGTTACTAGACTAGAATTGCGATTTGATTATTGGGAGTGATGTTCACGTATTTGTATATACACAACATAAGTAATAAATATTGTAACTTAACACTACAAAAATATATACTTAAAATATGTACTTAAAAATTGTTAAAAACTATTTGCTCGTGTTAATAAAATAAGCTCTTAAAACATTTATTTTATTTAATGTTCGATAAACTTAGTAGTAATCGAATTTGAAGGATGATATAAATAACCAAACTTAGTTAGGCTTCCTATCCACTGTATGAAAGCATATACAAAACTATAAAGCCATTCTTTTCGAAAATATACACATTTTAAACTTTTGAAATAGAGAATACAACAAAATGATCCTAATAAAAATAAACTATACGTTTTCATATTACTAAAACTAAATAACATTTATTTTAGCATTTTATTTCGGTTTCGTCGGAATATTCATTAATTTTTTTGATCAATTAATGTTGTGTACGAGTACATGAATATTGAGTATATGTGATAATTATTAATGTATTCTAAAAAAACATAATTATAATTAGTGTTGTATACAAATATGTAATTATGAAATTTGTATTGCAGTAAAAATAATTTTAGAAGAATTGCTTTCCCGCAAAATATTGTTGTGCGATATCGTTGATTATAGTAAACATTTAGTGGAAGGTAAGTTTAACTAGAGAGGCTTAAAGAAGAGCGATGAAGTCGTGTTCGAACGCCGTCACAGATGTCGATAAAGCAGGCCCGCGCCCAGAAAGGGGCCCTTATATCATTCTTTGACAACCGTTTTCAGAGCCTACTGCTGACATAATTTTTTGGAGTAGAAAGTCGCTTTTCTTTTTATAGCATACAACGTGAGCTTGTAGGTTCTTTTAAAATTCACATTTGAGATCCTAAAAAAGTTTTCATATATAACAATTAAAAATATAAATATAATAGACACCCGCGGCTTCGCCCGCGTCCCCACACGCGGAAGATACCCTATATCCATTTCTGTAACCCTGATATTTATATAATTATATAACACATGTTTTTTATATTAAAGGAACGACATTAGTATACAATATTATATTCTATCGAATGATAAAATCTCATCAAAAGCAAGCAACACACCAGAGATTAACGTTATGTTGATATGTTACTTGTCGTTCAACGTGTATTATTGCTGATATATTTATTAGTATATTATATATTTTGGTATTTCGAAAACAATTTAAGCGATACTGATTAAGAACATACCTTATATGAGGTTATTGTGTATAATCGTTTTATATGATTATCTTAGGAAAAAATCACGGAAGAAATTTCATTCGAAACTAAACATTTCTCATTTTAATTACAAGGGTCAAGTAGATAGTTTATATATTATATAGCACATAAAAGAATGTAGAAATAAATGCTTCTAGAAATTGTTGTTGCTGTAATTGATTATAGTTTCCGAACCTCACGGGAAACAATGTACATTGCGCTGTTGTTACAAAATTAGATAACTAATCATTTTGCTGTTTTAGAAATAGAGATTTTAAACAATAGAGTTCATTTATTTGATAAATACCAATAATTGTGTTACGTGTTGAAGTAAATTAAAATTATTCATCGTCTTTTTTTACATTGCTAGTTGTTTTTATTGTTGGTATAATTAGTTTCACCAACTCGTCTTAAGCTAATCCTAGAAATTTCGATCGCGAAGATCGCTCTTATGTTTCGCAACCGAAAATTCTCTCATCTTAAGGCCTTTTTCTTCTTTACATGGCCATTGTCAATTGATAATTTAATAAAAACATCAATTTGTTGATTCGTAAGTTGGTAACTTTAATTTCTAAGAATGTGTCTCAACTTTCTGCTATTTAATAATTTGCACAGCGTAGTCAGAAAGTACTAAGGTAATTTAATGCGTGGTAGGGTTTTGTACTCGCCATTGGATACTCTACAGCTAAACAGCAAGATGTAGTATTGTTGCGTTCCGGTTTGCATAGTGATTGAGCCGGTATTTCTACAAGCACAAGTTGGAGGCGCATTAGCGATGTAAGGATTGGTTAATATTTCTTACATTGCCAATGTCTGTGGGCGGCGGTGACCACTTACATTGTGACCCATTTCCCCGTAAAATAAAAATAATAATATAAGTCGCAACGTACAAGACAAGGCAAAAAACGCTTCAATTTTTAATAATGGATAACTTGAATACCTAATAATGAACCTTTTACTGTGTTGCCTAAACTTTTCTATTTGACACATAAGAGTAATCAGAATCTATTCATCCACGTAAGTCGTAAGTTCCAAACACAAGTTGTAATTTCGCTAGACGGTTTTTCAAACTTTTAATTTTATTTCTAATAAAGCCTATTTAGTTGAATAAATCAACCTCAAATTTGTTTGATCGAGCAATTACCGCAAATAATCACTTTTTTGTATAGTATATAGTAAACGTATATGTATAGTGTAGTTGGGAATATACTAATGCTTATAAATTGTGAAAACGTGACTCCTAAAAATTATCTCGATAGAAAAATCGATTTGGCCTAAGACAAACCCGTTTGGCCTGTAACATATATAATGTATTACCTATATATGTTGAGCCCAAAAAATTTTAATAAAATGCCAACTTTTCTTTCAAAATATTTGAAATTAAATGATGTGGTTAAGAATAATTATTTAGCTTTATAAAAGGTTTTTCGTGTAAGAACGTACAAAGTTATTACGACATGAAAAATGTGACGTCAGTATCTGTTTATATAAACTTAACTAGTTTTTAATATTATCTAAATTATTATATTACCATTATTAGTAAAATATATATTTCAACAATTTATTTTCATATTAATTTATGATTATTAATTGGATAAAATTTTAATTTATATATTCTTAATTTCAGGAAACCTTATTGTTTTCATTAAGCGTAATTTGTATGGATTCATATTAATTAATATAAAATTTGTTGTTGTACACCAGTCTGAGGTATGAGTTTGTAGTTTGAAAATATTACGAAATATTTGTGGTTCACATTTAATAAACGCAATTTCACAAAGCTTTGAGCTATTTTTTTAATATAAAATTAAACAAAGTGAAGCAGTAATTTCTATATAGTATTTAAACCCTGAAATTGTCACGTTACACAATACTTTATAAATAAAATAATAAACTTTAGTGTCTGTGTGGTTGAATCTACACAAACAATTAATAAAATAAAAATGTTACATGACAAGTAATGTCGTCTTTATATAAATAAGGAGTCTATATTCAGGATATTTTTATTGAGAGTTTTATAAAAATCAAGACTAAAAGCGCTCCTCGTTTAACTTTCAAGCACCACCAACTTCAGTTCTGAGTTATTCTGCAGCGGATAGCGTACAAATCTCAGCTACTTTTTAATTGGCAGGCTGTTGGCGGGCCTCAGACTGTAAAAGTCAAGTATCCGCTTGTCTTAATTAAATTTCCTCTCCAGCCCACCGCAACTCTATCATTTCCTGTTCGTTGTTTTTTATTTTGATAAAAGTCTTATTTAATTCGTCCTTACAGATTAAAAATAAATTGTATTTCGTTTATAATATTATATAATTTATTATAGAGGAGGGAAGATATGTTTGTACTTGTTTTCAACCGCTTAAAACCTAAACATCATAGTCAAGTTTTTAAGTGTAAGATTTATTGTGCTAAATTTCTTAGAGGAAATAATCATAATCTAAAATTTATATATACGATTGCTGACGTCAATATTTTTTCTTGCTATTCTATTAAGCACAATAACTTCTATATTTTAATAATTATACTACCTTGTTGTTGTCCCTAGCTGTTTAAGTATTTCATTTATTTATTAATATTCATTATTCGGTGCCCCATAACATATGCGTTTATATTAAGTCGAGTCTTTGTTTTGATAAAAATCAATTCTTATAACCGTAACAGCTTGTGAATGTCGCATTGCTGGGCTAGAGGCCTCCTCTCCCTTTTTGAGGAGAAGGTTTGGTGCTTATTCCACCACGCTGCTCCAATGCGGTTTGGTGGAATACACATGTGGCAGAATTTCAGTGAAATTAGACACATGCAGGTTTCCTCACGATGTTTTCCTTCACCGTAAAGCACGAGATGAATTATAATAACAAATTAAGCACATGAAAATTCAGTGGTGCTTGCCTGGGTTTGAACCCACGATCATGAGTTAAGATTCACGTTCTTACCACTGGGCCATCTCGGCTTATAATTTTTTTAATATATAGCTATATGAAAGTGTACTTTCAACTTCATTTTGGGAATTTATAATTTTTACACAATTTAAATAAAATAGAATATACAATTCAATTGTTTTATAAATGTAACCAATACTTAACGCATAAAAATCATTGCATTAGATAAGTACGCACTTTTCAAACGACATGTCACAGTATTTAATTAAATATAAAGTTTCCACCTGTTCGCAACATAAATATTACCGAGAAGCAACAACAAGAAAGTAAATAGTATTTTTCTCAAATTAAATAAATATTGAAATATAATACTTTGTAATGAATTATGTATTATTATAATCATTTTATATTTCTTTTCAAAATGATTTACCTTTTACAGCTTGTTTACTAAAAAAAAAAAAGTTTAAACCTATATGTTCTGTTTGGAACACAACGACAAGAACCTACGTATACGAAGCTGCATTTTATTGGCGAAGCCCTGTTATCTCTAATAAGAATAAAGTATTCTATAAATATTTTAACATACAAGCAATAATACATACTGATGATAAACACATACTTAACATATAACTGATAAAAACATATTTTTGTATTGTAAATGCCAAACATCAAAAGTAATTAGTGAAAAGTCGTGTTTCTCACAAACTGTAACCGACGGAAGGCATCACCAAGTTCTGACATTAATAAATACGGGTTTTATTTATTGCTTCCTTTAGACTAATGGCAGGTTATTTATATAAGAGGAAAACAAAATATTTTGAGGCCTTACAAAATATTTTTCGGATCTTACGTATATACTAGGGGTATGAGTTTATTCGAAACCTTGATTGCTTGGATGACAGAGATAATTCAACGATGTGAAAAACAGGTGCCATGTTAAATAATTTAGTTTTTACTTAATACATAGTATGAAACATTTTGCAAAGCTTACGGTTTCTAAAGTATTTATTTAGGTTGCAAGTTGCAACATTATTGTTATCTCTACTCCTGCAGATGAAATTTAGAGAACACTAGCTTTGTGCCATTTGAACTATGCTCTTAGAATTTGGAACAACTTCCAGTTAAATAGATGTTAGTTCAAAATATTCGTACTGTCGCTTTTACAGTATAATTTTAACACAACAACCTAACTATATAAACATCAATTTTTGGTGCTACGATAACCGAAAAACGAAAAAGCGTGAAAACGAGTTGAGTACTTGCGTCATTACTTACTAAGCTATAATAATAATAACCACTTTATTTCATAAGAGATGCCGTAATACAATTTCATGAACACATAGTAAATTTTAAATAATTGATACAATACATTAGCTGGAGGTCTTCCTGGGGTTACAGAATAACCTTTAATAAGGACAAGCACTGCTTTGCGAGTTTTTATATTAGGGTTACAAGTTACAGTGACATTTTAATTGCAAACATAATAGTTAAACATATCGTGTACCAGTGCAGGGATAAGTGTATCTGTATATATGCTAAAGCTAAGTGTATTTACACTTACACGCTCTATCATATATACCGATACACACACTAACATAGACAAAATATTTGTGTTGTGTATGTTAATGTGTGTATAGTGCGAATATCGTAAAGTTGATGAATGTTATATTTAGAATAGTGATTGCAATAATTATTAGGTTTCATCGTAAGTTTCATAAAGAAACTACCACTAGATAATAAGAAAGACCGAACAACTGATTTGCATTCACGAGGAGAATTGTATGTTAGAATGAGGAGTTAGCTAAGTTGATTATTAATTAATAAGGAGAGGATTAATTCCGACCCTTATGCTAAAAAGTTTAGCGACCCCTATCTCAAAACAACACTGTGTTATTTTTGCGAGTAGTGTAAAAATGTCGGCGACTATGAAGTTTTATTACAATAATCACAATTCCATAAAAAATGTTATTCTAATATTTCTGAGATGTTAACAACGTTACTAACAAAGTCCACGAGACTTAAACGCAAGCAAAAGCTGTGTTGACAATTGGTAGGGTTTAAAAGATCTTTAGTGTTCGTCAAACCCACACTCCGGAAAAGAAAATAATAATTTCTACTCGCATACCTTTTAATGAATCTAAATATTGTTATGATTTTTTATATAAAAAATCATTTTCATTCTAATATTTATTTAGTCAAAAAAAAAACCTCAAAGCAACCATTTCCATTGACTTTTAAAATAATTTCGAAGCTTGACAGAAACTGTCTTTATAATAATAAACCTCCAGCAAACGGATATTGATGTGAAGGTCCCCTTCTAAGCTTTATTTACTTTTTACTAAGATTTTCCGGGGTTCGATTGTTGATAAAAAAGGCGTGCTTACTGAAGATATAATTTATTAAAATGGTTGTTATTCAAATATATCTGTTGCTAATGCCTTTGATTTTTTTTCTTTTTGAAGGTCTCTTGAACAAAGAAAAGATATATTGTGATATATATTTAGAATTTTATGAAATTCATTTACTTCTTGTAATAACTATACTGCCAGAAGATATTTTTTATTTTTATTAAATAGATTCTGTATTTGTTAAATGTGTCAATGGTAAATAAAAAAATCTGCTATAAGGACTAACTTCATATTTCTAGAAACCAATAAATTATTGTCAGTAATCATACCTTAAGTACAAATTTATTCAATATATTATGAAAATTTTGATTTGCTCATGTCACATTATTTCTGCTCCCAACGTTTCAAGGTATCATTAAATACTGTTTGTCAGTAATTACGGACTGCTTTTGAACGTAGCTTTATTGGAGTATTTAATTTACGTGTTGGTACATTTAAGGCTTTTTTGTAATTATTTGTAATTATATAAATGTTCAATGTAACGCAAAGACAAGACAATCAACAACATAGCTAGTGAGCTCGCAAAAGCAATATCGAGCCATTGACTCCAACTGATAGATTGTGGCTTAATATCGCGTGTCGGAAACTATCGTATTGTTGGCAATACAAAATGTGACTATTGGAGATTGAAATTAAAAATAATAACAGATGATAAAATTATTTCTATATTTGTGATCTTATGATCATAAAACAAATCATACGTTTTTAGTCATATTTAAATATAGACAAAGAAGAAAAAAAAGCCTTCTATTTGTACAAAATGAATCGTAACATTTTTATTGATTAAATATTATAAGAAAATAGGTTATATATAGCAGTTTACAATGACTTGTTTCGTTTAATACATATAATTTGCAACAGAAGCATTTAAATATGGTAAAAAAAAATTGTAAATTGTAATATCTGGAAATTGAAAATAATACTTTTTCATACACAATAATTATTCTATAACCGATAAGACAGCCAAAATAATTTTATTTTTGCTAATAACTATTCTATCAAAAAATATTAACGTTATCAACTATACACATACAAATTAATCGCAATATATGTAATAATAAAATCTTACAATAATTGAATAATTCATTAAAAGTCGTGATATTGCATTTATAGACGTTTAGTTTGATTTCATGGCCAAATCTACTTAACCGATTCAGTAGATTTAGCACTTGATGTCGACATCGATAATATTGAGTTAAAATAGCATTGAGTTTTTTGCCAAGGAATTATTACAGCAACACGGAGTTTACGCGTTTTAGGCAGTGCTTAAACTTCCTTGCTTCGGAAAGCCTGTAAAGCCATTTGTCCTGTGCCTAATCACTTTGCCAGTCGTGTCGGAACGCCGTTTTATCGGATTATGGAGGGGAAGTAAGAGTACACCTGTGTTTGTAGAAACACTTGTGGTCTATAATATTTTTTGCGGAGATGGTCTTCAGAATTCAGTCTTCGTTGAGAAAAACATCGTTGCTGAAATAATTCACGAGACCATCAAAATAATTATGAAATTCTTTATTGATTTTATTTGTAATTTTTAAAGGTTAGTTTCTTCAATGACATTATTTGCTAAATAATTTGTGTTTGTTGTTTAAATTTGATCAGATTAGGCAAAGAATTTCGGGTATAAATATTTTTGGTATCATCAGAACAAAACCACATGCGCTGTGGTCCAGTTCAGAAACCACCACATTTCTGTGATTGTGAACTAATTTAAAATTTCGTAAACAAATTCAGATTTAATTTCATGGGACGGCGAGCGTGGAATCGAGTCGACGATGCGGCTTAACGCGTATAATGTTCTATATAAAACATGCTATTGATAGTGACAACTGCCATTCAACCCTAATATTTCTTTTATGTAAAAATAAGACATAAATTTCGAACTAATCAGTTAGGATATGTTACGATATATAGGTACTTGAAACGATTATAATCTTTAAAATTTAAAACAAGATTGAGAGTTAATTAATGTATTTTTGTTAACTTCGTTAAAACCAATTGAAAATTGGTACGCTGCTCTTTTCAAAGGTTTTTTTTAACTCAAATAAAAATACTTCATATTTTAAAAACAAAATATACTTGATTCAAGTATTCACTTTCAATTTCCAAGATTAAATTAAATTTAAGGCTACCCCTAATCCTTTAAATATTTAAAGATATAATGTTGTGCGTTTTTCTATTATTTGATTCGTAGTTTTCGCCGTTTAGTAGTTCTGTGTACGTACCTGCATTTTCCCACTTCCAAATAGCAACACGATCGAAATTTCAAGAAAACAATTTTAAAATTTTGCCGAATGATTGTAAATTTTCTCACTTAATCTCATAGATTTTATATATCATGAATAACAATATACAATGTGAAAAATATTTTGATATACAAAATATTTTTTACTAAAATCTTCCAATACTCCATAGAAAGCTTACAAGGCAATGTCTGTTAAATTTCTTTCACAATAGAATGATTACTTGTACAGAATTGAAACTACGCGTGCTGAATGTTGCATAAAATGTATTCGTCTTATCGCCAACAAAAGATGCATTTTATACCTCTGTTATTCGTATCTTTTAAAAAACAGAGTAACATCTAAGAAGCATTTGACTTTAATATAAGTAGTACATTTTAGAACATAGCGGGCATATTTTTTATAACAAATAGAAAGTCGACCAATTCATATTAAGTTCGAAATACATTAACAAAATGCTGAATCAAATGAATTCGTCTTTTTAGGGCTTAACTCTAGGATGGGAAATAATTTAAATTAAAAAATAATAATAATTTAAGAGCATTATAAAGCATATCAAATAATAGGATAAATGAAAAATGAGAAATACAATTAGGTTTTAATCTTAAATAGCGTAGTAAAAAGAGTCGCGGCTTACGTTGGATACGGGCAGCGCAAGACCGGCCAACATGGAAATCCTTGGGCGAGGCCTTTGTCCAGCAGTGGACGTCTTTCGACTGACATGATGATGATGATGAGCGAAGTTAAAGAAAATATGCAAACATTGAAAATCTGCAATAAATTTCGTTGCGGTGAAAACGACCTCATGCGCATATATGGATTAAAAAAAATATTCAAAAAAAGAAAAGTATAAAATAGAAAAAAAAATGACATCTACGTAAATTAAATAGTCAGTGCATCCCTCGCGAATCAGTTGTCCTTTAGGTTCTGTATATAACACACAGATTATGCATTACATAATTTGTACATCAATATACTGGAAACTAGCGGGACTTTTATCTGCCCACTTGAATAAGTGAAATAGAATATAAAAATAGAATACATTAAAAGCATATAGTTTGTAGGCGTTCGCTCATATTTTATTCGTCTTTTTTCCTTTGAGAGTCGATCCCTTTGTTAATTCCGGCTTGCAAATAAAATGTACTTAAAATTAAAATATATTTTTTATATTCTTGACGTGATTAAGCGATTTCACCATAGGACCTACGTGATCTCATGAAGCCCTCTTATTTCACGGTCCACGTTGGAGACACCTCGTAGGGCATTTATCACTGTCAAGGGGATGGTGATCAAGGTGCAAGCCAGGATGAGGTATCTAGGCCCAATCCTGGATGGAAGATGGAACTTCGGGGAGCATTTTGTCCAACTAAGCTATAAGCTCATCAACGCCATTGCCACCTTGAGCCCCTTCCTACCCAATGTAGGAGGGCCGGAAACGTAGAAGGGCGCTCCATGGCGCTGTGTTGCACCCAAATGGGTACACGCTCTCTCCGCTCGTAATAAAACTCTTCTGCGGAGACTGTAGAGAGTCATAGCTATGCACTATCTATAGAACTACTGATCGAAAATGTCAGTTACATTTGATATCAAGTAATCGAAGACGTTTTTGTAGACATTTTAGAGATCCTGATCCCTGATCTGTTATATTTTGAGAAAGGGTTCAAGGAAAGCGCCCGGATCAATAATTTTATCTCTGATTACATTGACGTAATAAATTTTCTGCGATGTAATATACGGAATAAATATGCTTTATAGTTTGTATCCGTTTTGAAACTATAAGCTCTATAATATTACTTGGTGTTTACTAGTTGGTAGAGCATTGTGCAAACTTGTCTGGGTAGGTACCACCCACTCATCAGATATTCTACTACCAAAAATTAATAATTATTGTTGTATTCCAATTTGAAGAGTGAGTGAGCCAGTGTAACTACAGGCACAAGGGACATTACAGTTTTCAAGGTTGGTTGCGCGTTGCCGATGTAAGAAGTGGTTAATATTTCTTACATCGTAAATATATACGGGCGGTGGTAACTCCTTCCTACATTATAAAAATATATATAAACGAAAGTTCCATATATATACAACGGATAAATATTTTTTGCGTGAATCCAGAAAAATCTTTATTATATCCAGAAAAATCTCTATTAGTATTAAAAGAATAATGGATACCAAGTACGTGGTCAGCTCGGCACATCAAAAATATTATTTATCACCATTCCTTTCATTGCTGGAGTCCACCCCAAGGTTTTAAAATGGCTTAAATAAACAGTATAAAGTATTACTATGATGGTTAAACTACGTATGTAACCAATATATTTTATCAATATTTTATTTATTAGCGAAATTTAATGAGATTATTAATTTTCACACAGGTGCAATTGCTGTCTTTTGACGACGTTAAAATTTATTTATTTTAAAATAATGTCGTACAGTCAAATAATTATCGCTTACAAAGTGATTTCCTGGTCATAAACGTTTAAAAAAACTATTACATTTAAAGTAAAAACGCTTTAGCGGTTTTTTTTTTACTTTTTTAAACATAAACCCCGCACTTAACAGTCACTAAGTCATAAAAGATATATGTTACGGGCTTTTATTGTATTTCCTCTCGTACGACTTGGTTTTATGAGTAGGAAGTATGGTGTCCTTAGAGCGTGTTAGTGTTTCGTGTATACACAAATAGAGTAAGCAGTGTTTCTTGAGATGGTATGTATATTGTATAGAAAGGAAGTTGCTCACCCTAAAACCGCAACAAAAGCCACCGGGGCTTGGATAATTCTCCACTATCAAGTAAATTTTGAAAATGTAAACATCATGAACGTAAATTTAGCATTTTAGCGGATATTTTACTTAGACAATATATATAATTAAATTTGTTGGTATTGTGTTTAAATTTTCTTAAGAAGACTTGATACGTTTTCATTATAAAAGATATGGGAATATTAAAATTCTTAGGATTGGAGACAAGGGGCTTCCGAGTCCTTAATAAAATGGGAATCCTGTCAAGTCTATCAAATATGTTATGAAGTTCGTTGAAATTTGTGTATATTTGTTTTGTAATTAAAGTAAAATGTTCCATGTTAAATTTTTGACAGCGTCATTTGTCTTGATCCTAATTAGAAACAGGGAAATTAAAAAAAGTTGAATGATTGCTTTTAACACTCGCATAAGATTATACAAAAGAGATATATTTGAGACACTAATTCTATTATAATGTGTATCATTACCCTAATCTTATTCTTATTATAGTCTGAATCAACTTCATGAAACAGGCGGATTAATTCTTCATTAGCAAAACAATTCATTGGGTGGATATTATGTTCAATTGTGAATTGTTGTCTTATAATAATACAAACGATGAGTAAATATACGAAAAGAGATAAAAATATTAAATATTAATTTTAAATGTTTCTTCATTTTGGTTATTTCATAGTTATAAAATAAAAAAATGCTAGAATATAATTACAGAATATAATTATTGCGATCTTGTTAACAGAAAAACTGTAAGCAAAGCAACGTACTCTTTGTTTCGTTGGTTAAAGAGTAAATTTAATTATATCAAAGTGCACTCGACGTTTTCAATCTGTGAAGCTTGTCTATTTAGAGCAGAGTGAATAACTTTTACAGTGTAATACAATATTATTGTTTATACCCTAAATTTCCTTGAATTTGATTACTAAAAATATATTTTTATATTATACACTTTAGTTTGATAGTTATAAGTTAGTTTTTTCTTAATGAATATTAGTGTAAAACTGCAGGACCTCCTCTCGCAATATGGAGGGTATAGGATCTTAGGCCTCCATGTTGTTCTACTGCGGGTTGGTGATATATGTAAATGTGGTCGCATATCTTTCGGTATATATGCAAGTTCTCTCATAATTCCGTTATCGTTCAACAATGCACACGAGATGATTAAAACACAAATTAAACAAGAGAGAATTTAGTTTAACCAATGTACTTTCCCGGGTTCGAACTCCAGATTTCCGACTAATATTAACATGTTCTATCTTGACTAATTGTTTACATTGTTTTTAATTAAATCGTCGATATTGTATCGTTCGTTTCGTTATAATTAATAAGCGTTTAGTTCAATATACCGAAGTTGAAACAATAGAGCTTAATCATAAAATTACTTCGAATTAAACTTCGTAGTTTCGTAAGCAATATCCGAAGTTAGTTTAAGATTTTGTTTTATATAAAGTTTTGTTGATTGTAGAATATTTATGAAAATAATTATTACTTTTATTTAAATAAGGTTGCCAAATAGGCCATGTGATGGTATATCCTTCAAATAAAAACACAACAATTCTAAGTTTTGCTTCTTGGCGATAAAAAATATGAAGAGTGGGTGGTAACCTAACCAGGCTGGCTTGCACAATACCCTATCACTAAGTAAAGCATTTGGTATCTTTTTTTTAAATTCTAGTCTGATTTGTAGACTTTAAAGAAAGCTTGGATTGTTTTTTTGTATTGTTCCAGAAATTAAAATTACCAAAAACTTTAATTTACTTTATGTGTAATTAAAAATAAATTTATCTGTTAAAAATATTTTAAAGCTTAATATTAAAATGTGAATTCATTAAACATCAGGAAAGTGTACATCTCGAGTCTTGATTATTTTATATCTATCAATTAACTTTAAACTAGAAGGCTAATATTAAAATTATTGATTAAATAAAGGAAATAAACAATCAGGACCTAAAATGAGATGAGGGATATGCTTTCCAGCTCGCTTTTTTACTAACAACTAGTTGTCGCCCGCGGCTTTACCCGCTTGTTAGGCAACGGGAAGAGATCATGGTATTCCTGTATATATCGGTGTACCGTACCGTACCGTAAGAGCCTGTGAATGTCCCACTGCTGGGCTAAAGGCCTCCTCTCTCTTTTTGAGGAGAAGGTTTGGAGCTTATTCCACCACGCTGCTCCAATGCGGGTTAGTGGAATACACATGTGGCAGAATTTCAGTGAAATTAGACACATGCAGATTTCCTCACGATGTTTTCCTTCACCGTAAAGCACGAGATGAATTATAATCACAAATTAAGCACATGAAAATTCAGTGGTGCTTGCCCGGGTTTGAACCCACGATAATCGGTTAAGATTCACGCGGTCTTACCACTGGGCATTCTCGACACGGATATATCGTTATATATCGGTGTAAATAATTTAATTAACTATACTTAAGATCTGAACGAGGTCCTAAATTCAAACTCTGAGTCTGGCCTATAAAAACCTATTAAGGTTTTTCTTTCAAGAAAATATCAGATATTCTGAAGTTGTAACTTGTTATTTATTTGACAAAACTTTTACTACTTCCTTGATATAAAAATAATATTCTTAGGATAGCCGTGTAGCGTGGCAGAAAGTCAGATACAAGTATAACACTGTACATGTGACTATACTCCATTTTAATTAAAATATGAAATTTATGAAATAATCGTTGTAGATATTTAAGATTCTATCGTCGATAATCTTGTGATCATACACAATGGATAAATTATGTTAGGAAATATTGAAAGATCTTCGAAGCCTCACCACGCGGCTTGCATATCTCTTCGGATGTTGTAAAGCGCGGGCGGGTCTCTTTGTTCTGGATTCCAACAATGTTCGATCACCATAAAATTTTTCTTTAAATTATTTAAATATACCACTGAAAGTCTTATCGTGAATTTTATTCGAGGAAAATGTAATCGGTAATTGACTTTAAAAATATCTTTAAAGTATATTTATTATTTAAATTACAATTTAAAATGAAATTATAAAAATAATGGTAATCTAAGCCTAATACATACATTGAATATTAATTGTTTACGCAGGCTCGGATTTCGAGATCCAGGCATTTTGACATTTGAGGCCTCTCCCCATTGCGAAGCGGTTAGAGTAAAATTATATTATAATTAGCTGAGCGGTGACCCTCAGCTGGCCGGGCCCTAGGCCGGTAACTTATAGGTCTAGCCATAAACCCGGGGCTGAATTTACGTATTCAATATCAAAAGGTTACTTTATAATATATATGCCTTTTTTACACAATTACAAATTGATTGACAATAAAGTATTGTCAATCAATTTGTAATTGTCATTAGACCCTGCCCCCTTTTGTAGGTATGTATGTAATGCTGAAGGCACAGATAAGTATGTGTCCCACTACTCTTTAACATTTTTCCGCTTCTATTTACTTTACAGTTTGATATTCACTTCCATATTTATATTTATCAATTTAACCAAGAACAATGACAGTTTTTTAGATGCGAGTACTGTAACAATACACAATATATCATTTTAGATTTGTCATTGGATGAGTCGTAATAAGACTGAAGGGATAAAAATGTGTGTATATAATATTCCATATATTGAAAGTAATTAGGATTTTTTATCTATCAACATTTCTATCCTCTTCGAAAAATCAGTGACATGCTTTTTTTCAAAGTCGGTTCAACCTACAAACATACTCTGATGGTAAACGCAATTTTTTTACGTTTTTCTTTTGTTCTTGTTTAATTTGCCAGAAATACATTTTAATATTGATGGAATAATGAAAATGATTACTGAGACAACGACCCGTTGGAATAGTTCAAAAGAATTTATTGTATCGAAGTTTTACAATAGAATTATTGCTTGTGTAGAATGTAGGCGCTCGCACCACGACTGAATGAATTGTATTTCTTTTAGTACGAACAAAGACCGCCATTTTATGTCTTCATTCAACTGTGGTAATGCGACTACTTTATAACGAATGGTGGACATGAGAATCTCATCTAGTTTTTTTATAAATTCATTCTGAATTTTTACTTATACGAAAAAATAAATTAAGAATCTGCATAGATTCTCAAAATCTTAATTACCATAAAATATTTAAGTAGTATAGCGATATGAACTGACATAGCGTTTAATGTCTGTATTCAATGATGATGATGTCCCTGGTCATTTCAGGTTGCCATGATCAAGAAATGCAGACTTTTTATTCTACTATTCTGTATTTTTGTATATGATGAACAGTTATGTTTAAAAATTATTTATTATTAATTACTTTAATTATAAAAAGTTCTTACTAATAATTCAGTTTAAAAAAATAGAAGAAAAAATCTAGACAAGATTTAACTTCAAACATAGTTTATAGCCTTTCTTTTGTGTCAGGACTTTCTGCTTTACATTCCTGCATTAATCGACTGACAAAGCTGCGTTCAACGACCTCGACTGTTTATCAAGACACTTTTATTTTGCTGATTATTTTCTTATTTATATTCACAAATAAGTTAAGATTTAAAAGAAAAAAAAAATTAACGCTATTGGACAAAATTAATTTATAAGTCACTTTAATTGACTTTTTAAGTTTGTAACGAGATATACACAAACGCCAGAAGTTAAGAATGAAATAAATCTATGATCTCAATATTTAATTTTGAAATTATTTGAATTGAATAAAAAAACGAACTGTTTATTTTTTTTAGAGGTATACTTAACCAATAAAACTTGTTTTTAAATTAAATTATCATCTTCGATAATTATTGTTTTCTAAAAATTCTAGCATGCGGTTCATGCTGTTTCGGTTCAGTGATCTTTAACCTACAACATTTTTATTGCCGTTACATAAAAAAATAATTATATTTAATTGTATTGTCATGCTCAAGTCATTAACATAGTTTTTTTTTTATATGTTTCAAGAATAAAAATATATATACATATAAAGTATTATATACGAGCTAAAAAATAAACTATAAATTTTTGTTTGAAGTAAAAATACAATTTATGCTTCTCCTCAAGAACTAAGTACCTACGCTCTTAAAGAACTATAAAACTATTGTAAGGTTCTCGCAATAGCATATTTCTTTTGAAATCCTTTAAGAAGGTAATTACCTTACAGAGAGTGCAGTTTTATGTACCTTTAGTTTTTGTAATGCGTTACATAAGACATGATGAAATGTTTACATCCAAAACAGTATTTATATACAATGATAAGTCGTCATCAGTCGATGTTGTATGTCAACGTATTTCAAAGTTTGCCGAGCTCATATGTCGTACATCAAGAACATAATTAAGTAGGTGCATTCTCTTTAGCACTCGAACAATGTCATTTGCTGAGTAAGCTTTATTAAGATAGATACGAATGTGATGATCATGAAAGGAGTCTTTACATTTATAGTTTTTATATTCTTGTCGACTGTTTTTTTTTACTAGTTTACACCCGTGAATCACGCCCGTGGCTTCTTTTCTTTACCCCTGACAACTTGAACGCAAAAAATCATGCTGATCGGTTAAAGCGGAACAAGCAAACAAACAAACAAATAAACATCCTTACTTTCACATTTATAATATTAGAAGTTATTAGGATGTTATTATTAGTACTATTGGTGGTTTAGTTTTTTTGGGTCACGATATATTATAAAAAAATGACATTTATACAAAGTTTGCCTTTTATAATTTCCAAACAAACTTCAAACAGTGCTGAACATTTTTAATGTAATAGAAATTTTACAAACCGAGTAATTGAATTTCGCATTAATGACGGTGGTTGGTTAAGCATTGCAGATAGTCTCTTTGTTATGTACTACGGATTGAGATTATGAGGTCATCTTACTTATATTAGACTTGTTCATGCTATAATTATTAAATTCGTCTACATTATATGTACCCATTTAAATTACTTTACTATTTTACGTTTAAGTAATTTAGTATTTATAATATATTGATATTTGTATATTACTATTTGCTATCAATCGCAGCTCAGAGCTGGTAGAATAAGGGTATAAATAACACGTTTTTTTTTACTGAATAGGTAGGAGGACGACCATATGGGCCACCTGATGGTATGTGGTCACCAACGCCCATAGACATTGGCATTGTAAGAAATGTTAACCATCGCTTACATCGCCAATGCGCCACCAACCTTGGGAACTATGTATGATGATCATGTAGATGTTATGTCCCTTGTGCTTATAATTACACTGGCTAACTCACCATTCAAACCGGAACACAACAATACCAAGTACTGCTGTTTTGCGGTAGAATATCTGATGAGTGGGTGGTACCTACCCAGACAAGCTTGCACAAAGCTCTACAACTAGTAAATCGTATCGTACGTTTATATCGTAATACATAAAACTTCTATTGTTTAACGCCATCATCGTGCTTTATTCGAATTTACTCAAAATCTTAATGAATTATACACCCAAACCTTTCTCAAATATCACTCCGTCTAATGGTGAAAGCGCTTTAAGGCTGTCAGACAGATACGGGGGTCTTTAATAATATGTAGTGATAATAAAATAATAATTATGATTAAAGAAGATTACAGTGGTACATAATATTACTTAAAATAGAGTTTTTCAGAGAAAAACAAAAACGACATAATTAAAGAACAGATACATACATCCCATTAAAATCCACTCCTTCTATATACTGAGCCTTGAAAATAAATATAAATTTAAATTATATAAATAATAACAAAAATCAAATAACCTACGTACATTTATGTCGTAAAATGAAAGGAAGTTTTCAGGACATCAAAAACTCTAATTTCGTTTAATAAAAGTAAAAGAAAATAGCAAGAATCAAGTTCCTTATTCAACACAGAAGCACTTATTTACTGAATGTCAGAAATTCCAACGGTTCAGAATAAGAAATACCTTAGAATTCTGAAGACATGTCGAAATAAAGTCGGCGGGATTGTGGTTCTTTTTGTTATTTTTTATACAGTATTTGTTCACAATTTTTAAAGTAACGGACTTAATTTTTTTTTTACATCATCATCATTTTCCAGCTGTGTATATATATATATATTCTCTTTTTTACTCTCTGGGCCCAGGCCGCAGCAATAAGGTAGTGCAGCTTAAGCAAATAAATAATTAAAAGCACAGAGCATCCACGTTTCTAATTACAAAAAATATGAAGTTTAAAATAAATTTTCACTCCCTTTTTAACCCCGTTAGGGAGTGAATTCTCAAAAATGCTTATGCAAATAACTTTTGCTAATGATCAGTCTAACCGATCATACTTTTTTTATACATTTTCGAAAATCCTATGTTTGTGCTTAATGCTTTTATTACAAATAAGGAATATAATGAACTGAGTAATATTTTAAACCAAAGACCTAATTTTTTTTAAATTTGATTAAAAGAAAACAGAATTCTGTGATTAAATGATCTTTTTGAAAACCTTATTTAATAAATAAATTATTTAATAAACAAAAACAAGACAAAACGATGCTTACATTGATGAATTCAGCCTTTTGCCGTCCACTGCTGGGCGAAAGCCTCCCCCATAGAACGCCAACCATCCCGATCTTGGGCAGTCCGCATCCATCCCGTGCCTGCCACCTTCTTCAAATCGTCGGTCCATCTTGTCACAGGGCGCCCTACACTACGATGCTTACATTAGACAAACTATATGAATAGGTTTAATTAGGCACATTTTGTGAAAATGTTTGAATACATCATTTACGGCACTATTCAGCAATCTCACTTAATTTTTGTATCTATTTTTAACATTTCCTCATTATATTATCATATTGAAATATAATAGTTTTAATCATTATATCGATTTTTAGATAAGAATATAAAAATAAAAAAAATATTTACATAAAAATAATTATTGCTCAAAAAAAATGAGGTTCATGTACTTTATCGCCTGTGATAAATTAAAAATTGGAAGAGGCGAGCCCTGTCACAAGGGCGTAGTTATTGTGACCTGGGGTTGGGTAGCAGCGATCTCAGTATTAGCTTGAGGACAAATTTATAGTAGTTTAAAGGGCTCAAGTCAAACATTCGTGTGCGCAGCCAAGACATGGCGCGACGATCACGATACTGCAATGGCGGAAGGCAATGGGATACCACTGTCATTACTACATCCCTTGTAGATCAGCTCTCATGAATAGTACGACAATAGGTATGGCCCCGAGTCTCTGGCGTCCCTTTAATGGGACAGGGGTGCGAAGAATCTCCGGAGGTAAACTTATGAAAACGAGAAAGATTAGAGAAGAAACGTGGAACGTGAGAGGCATGAAGAAACATAGAAATCTTTCTAACATCATACAGGAGATGGAGCGCCTTAAACTTGACATTATTGGATTAAGCAAAACAAAATGGACTGGACAAAACAAATATGTAACTGCTGAAGGAAAAGGGGTCATTATGAGCAAAGAAATCTCTAAATCAGTGACGAATTTTATACCCTTGTCAAATCGCGCAATGCTCATTCAAATAACTGCAGTGCCAGAAAACTTGAATATAATTCAAATATACGCTCCTATGGCCGATAAACCTTTGATTGAAATTGAAGAGTTCTATGGTTAAGTTGAAACTCTCTTGCGATATACCAAAAAACATGATTCAAATGTAATAATGGGCGACTTCAACGCTAAGGTTGGTTGCATGTCTGTACCAGGGGTGACAGGGGATTACGGATTAGGAACCAGAAATGAAAGAGGTGATACTTTAATAGAGTTCTGCCAAGAGGAAAGATTTATGCTAGCAAATACCCTCTTTAAGCTTCATCCTTGTCGTTTATACACCTGGACTTCGCCACAACATACAGCTGATAACATAGTTCGTAATCTAATAGATTTTGTATTGGTCAACAAAAGGTTCCGAAATTCAATCAAGAACTGTGTCACATATTCGGCAGCAGATATAGTCTGATCATAATTCTGTCGTAGCAACACTACACTGTAAATTTAAAAAATTGGCTCAGCAAAAACAAAAATTTCGCATTGATTTAAATATGATGAAAGAACCCATAGTTAAAGCAAGAGTTTCAAACGCTATAAACGAATGGGCTAACGAGCACTTGACCTGCCCATCAACATCTTTGACAACGTGGTCAACACTCAAGGAAACGGTCAGCAATATTTATTGGACTTATCTGCAACCTGACCATCTAGACAAGAAACAGCAATGGATGACTGAGGAGATCCTTATAGAGAATTTAATGGATAAACGCCGAACATATAAAACCGCAGACCCAAAGAGGTACTATGAATTGGATAGGCTCGTTGCTAGAAAAATTCGAACTGCTCGAGATAAATTCTATGAGACTAAATGCGAACGTATCGAAGGCCTTTTGAAACTACATGACGGGTTTAACCTTCAAAAGGAGATCAAAACACTTGCGGGGCTTAATAAAACTCACAACTTGAATGCACTATGTAATGATCAGGGCAATCTTATTCTTTCGACTTAGAAAGCAAGAAAAATGTTTGGAGTCATTACATATTCAAAATGTTTGAGGATGCTTCTAGGAGCTCCGCGAACCAAATCAAATAGTTCCTGAGCACACTCTCCGAAATATATGTTGTAGAATACCGACAGACAGGCAACCTTACGACGATGTTCTAAGGTCTGGAGTTTTTTGACCAGTGTCTGGTCGCCAATGAGTCTTCCAGGACGACGATCCACTGAATCCAAAGCATCAAGCTGGTACTTAGTAGAGCCGCCCCATAAATGGCTGCAGTACTCCATGCACGATCTGACTTGGGCTTGATATAAAGTCAGAAGCTGTTCTGGTGTGAAGTACTGTTTGACCTTGTTGAGGATGCCAAGTTTTTTACCAGTTTTGAGTATTAGGTTTGGATTCAATGTATTGTCCAAAGTTGAGTTTGGATGTTAATGTAACTCCTAGAAGCTCAATACTCTCGGTGATGGGTACATATACATTCCGGAAAGTCGGAGTCAGGTGATAAGGATTCCTCTTGGCGGTGAACAAACACGCTTGAGTCTTGGTAGGATTAAATTTGACTTTGTTATCATCGCCCCAATTCGATACCTCTTCCAATGTCAACGAGTTTCTGTTGCACTAGCTCGGGGACCGGATATGTATCTCTCCGTTACAATGCTGTCGTCTGCGAACCCAAAGATACCGGGTTTCAGCAGATCGTTTATATGCAGCAGGAAGAGTGTAGCGAGGAGAATTGAACCTAAGGAACACCGGCAATAATCGCCATTAGATCAGACGAGAAGCCATTTAGGACAACTTGCAACGATCGTCCACTCAGGAAATCTGATATCCAGTTGCAAAGGCCAACAGGTATCCCGTAGCTAGAAAGCTTGCTAAGAAGGCCCTCATGCCAGACCCGGTCGAAAACCTTGGACACGTCAAGTGAAACGGCTAACGCTTCACCGTACTTGTCCATGGCCTCGCCCCAGGTGTGAATAGCGTACACTAAGAGATCTCCTGTTGATCGATTCCGACGAAAGCCGTACTGCTGGTCCGATAGGAGATCGTTTTCTTCGAGGTACGCCTGGAGTTTGTTATTCAAGACACGCTCCAAACCTTTGCAAAGTATGGAGGTGATTGCTATGGGTCTGTAGTTGACCGAGTCGGTACGGCTATTCTTCTTAGTTACTGGTTGTAGCCGAGGTTGAAGCCGAGATGGCCCAGTGGTAAGAACGCGTTAATCTTAACCGATGATCGCGAGTTCAAACCCGGGCAAGCACCACTGAATTTTTATGTGCATAATTTGGGATAATAATTCATCTCGTGCTTTTCGGTGAAGAAAACACCGTGAGGAAACCTGCATGTGTCTAATTTCACTGAAATTCTGCCACATGTTAATTCCACCAACCCGCACTGGAGCAGCGTGGTGGAATAAGCTCCAAACCTTCTAATCAAAAGGGAGAGGAGGCCTTTAGCCCAGCAGTGGGACATTCACAAGCTGTTACGGTTACAGTTACGGTTACTGGTTGTACGTTGGCAATCTTCCAGGCCTTAGGGACTTGGGCGGATTTAAGAGAGAGACGGTACAAGCGTGTTAAAACAGGGGACAACTCAGGTGCACAATTCTTCAGAACTATTGCTGGAATCCCATCAGGGCCACTGGTCTTATTCACGTTCAAAGTGCGCAGAATTTTTAGGACCTCTCTTTGGCGAATTCGTATCTCTGGCATCACTGAGTCGCAAGGTGGTATGTTTGGTGGTGAGGCACTTCCTGCATCGATACGCGAATTGTCGGCAAACAGGGCCGCTTATAAGTTAGCCTTTTCTGTTGCCGTAAAGGCTAGGGATCCGTCAGGCTTCAGTAGTGGAGGCAGCGATGGACGACGAAAGTTCGTCTCAACCGACTTGGACAGAGACCAGAATGCTTTACTACCACGGGGGTAGGAAGCTAATTTGGCTCCAAGACATCTAGTTCGGTTGAAACGAGCCTTCTTGAGAACCTTCTTGTAGGCCTTGGCAGCAGAGTTAAAGGCTCGCTTCTTAGTCGCAATGTCCGGAGCATTGGTGTTGCGGGCTGCTGCCCACGCTACAATCGCTGAGTTTTTACGGGACTCAGCTGCGGTGCACTCAGAGTGTACAACTCTGAGTGCACCTAGGGATCTTGCCATCCAGTGATACGTCAGCATATGGAATAAAGAACTCCATAGCCTGACATATCACTTCAGATATGGCTTGTTCGTAGCTCGACGGATCAGTGCAAGAGAAGCATATCTGCCACCAAGGGTAGGATGCAAAAAAGTGTCGCATCTCGTCCCAGTCTGCCGACTTGTATCGCCACACCCGTCTGGTTCCAGTGGGACCAGAGTCCAGAGGGTGGAAGTAGAAGACCGACCTGATCACACAATGATCAGAAGTGCTCAAAGAAGTTGCAACTGACACTGAAAACCGGTCAGGGTTGGTAGTCAGCAGAAGGTCCAGACAATTAGGTGTATGACCGTCCACGTTCGGCACCTGAGTTGCTTCATGTACCAGCTGAGAGAGATTTAGGGAATTTGCGAATTTGAGCGCCTATCTCCCAGCGTGGTCGGTGTTCTGGTATGGGAACAGCCAATCTTGGTGGTGAGTGTTGAAATCTCCCAGTAATACCATTTGAGCAGTCAGGTAACGACGTTGGACGACATCAGCCTTCACGCTGAGGTACTCAAACATCCGAGTTGTCTCCTGGTCACCACTGTGCGACCTATAGATGCAGGCGTATATAATCTGCTCCAAACCTGTATCCGATACGCACCACATTACCGAAAAATCAAGTACCTCCAAGTTTCGGAGACGCCGGCAGCAGATGTCATTACGAGCGTACGTACAGAACCCAGCACGAGGTTTGAAGTTGTGCTCAAGAGAATATCCGGGATACTGTAAGTACGCTATATCCGCTGGACTGGTGATTTGTGTCTCCGTGAGAAAGAGCAAGTGCGGCATGGCAGTCTCAAGGAGGTGGTGCAGCCGCTGTGAAACTTTCTTCTTTCTGTATTTACAAGTCATTGAGTGTGGGCGTGAACAGGTATGGGGAAATGGAAGTTGTACGAGAAACTATACAGACCCAATCCCCCATGGTAAGCTGCTGCAAAAATCGCACCGGAACACGACGTGCTGCACGACAATGTGAATCTAGCCACTCGTCAAATCGCTATGGCGGTGCGGCTTTGTTCGCTGAGTGGTAATGCTAACTACGGCCGGAGCCTCCCACCTAGAATATGTTCCTCAATTAGCACCACCCAGGGGCCACGTGTAGGGTAATGAGGGATGAAACCTGACTTTGGTGAGACTTACGGACGTGAACAACTTTGACCCCCAAAATTCAAGTGGAAGATAAATACCTAGAGCGGGTGCGTATGTACAAATACCTCGGTGCTTGGGTAAATGAAGAATGGGACTGTGGGCAAGAAATTCAGACCCGGATTGAAATTGCCCGAGCAAGCCTTAAAAGGTTGGAGAAGGTTTTGTGCAGTCGTAAACTATCCATAAGACACTCAGACAAAGAATACTCCACTGCTATGTCTGGCCAGTAGCGTTATACGGTAATGAGGCATGAACTCTGCGAGCTGACACCCAGAAACGTCTAGAAGCTTTTGAGATGTGATTTTACCACAAAATGCTCCGTATTAGCTGGACACAGAAAGTTTCGAACGTGAGAGTACTCCAGCACCGCCAGTAGCCGGAAGTTACTGCAAACTATCAAGAGGAGAAAAGCCGAGTATTTGGGCCACATCTTGAGACACGAGCGATACCGACTGCTCCAAATTATAATGATGGTGAAAGGTCACCAGCGTGGAAAAACTATTTCGCTTGGCGCGAGACCGCGAAAAATTTGCTGAGCTGACGGTCAACCTCCAGTAGTGGAGAGGCACAAGAAGAAGTAGAAATAAATAAGTATAAAGTAGAACACATAAAAAATAGGTAAAGAAAATGGTATTTATTACTTTTATTATTATTAAATATCGAAATCAAATTAGGGCTTAGGGCAGGCCCGTCTGGGTGAATATCACCCACTCATTATATATTCTGCCGCCCAACAGCAATACTTAGTATTATTGCATTCCAGTTTGAAGGGTGAGTGAGCCAGTATAACTACAGGCGCCGCCTGTGCCATAACACCTCAGTTCCCAAGGTTGGTGGCGCATTGACGATGTAAGAAATGGTTATTTTTTCTTATCTCGCCAATTTCTATATTTTTCATTTACGAATAATGAATAATATATATATATGAAAATAACAAATGCCCACGATAAGCTTCTCTCAATGAATTCTTTTCATTTCCTTTATAATGTCTCAAGCCACATAAATAATTCATAAAAGATGAAATTCGTATAATCTTTTACTTACCCGAAATTCGTAATAGCGGTCAACATTTTTTAGATTTGAATTTCTTCAGTATAGCTAAGAATAACGTCACAGTATTTTTAGGGATTTTTTTTATTTTTTATTTGTGCTACAAATATTTTAATTATTTTTAAATCCTATCGGGTCCTTATTCTTATAAAATTTCAGTCTATTGATGGATTGTTAAACTGTTATATCGATTGTCTTCTTATTCATATTCGCATTCATATATTACACAGCTTATAAAGATTATTCTATATATTTATTTATAATTCACAATGGAGGCGTGGTGAAAGAAGAACAAATCTTCTCCTTAACGGGAGGGAAGGCCTTAGTGGGTTCAAACCTAGGCAAGTACTACCAAATTTAAATGTCCTTAATTTGTGCCTATAGTTTCTCGTGTTGGATAAAACTTCTCATTGAAGCAACGCAGTGAAATAAGTTCCAAATCTCCTCCTCAAATTAGAACGTAGCCCAACAGTGTGACATTTACTGGCTGTTCCTATTAGAAACTTCACAAATCACAATGTTTTTGAATGTTCACAAATGCACAACACACATTAAACGAAGTGATGACGATGCTTTTTTTTTTAAAGAAAATCTTTGTAACCCATATTGGAATACACATAATTTGTCTGAATTATCATTTCAATATTATAGGATAATAAAAAAATAAATATTTGAGGGTAATTGTCATGTACCGCCAGCCGCAGTCGGGTGATTCTTAGTACACTATGTCCCGTCGTTACTGGCACCGTGGTTCGCTTGAGAAAGAAAATTTTTTTTCGGAAACTAACTAACTAAACATAATGAAAATACAGACTTCTGCTCTATTTATTATATGTATTCTTTAATTTTCACAATTTAGTTATTATGTCAATTTTAAATATCAATATAACCGAACCGAACCGAAGCCGAGATGGCCCAGTGGTAAGAACGCGTGAATCTTAACCGATGATCGTGGGTTCAAGCCCGGGCAAGCACCACTGAATTTTCATGTGCTTAATTTGTGATTATAATTCATCTCGTGCTTTACGGTGAAGGAAAACATCGTGAGGAAACCTGCATGTGTCTAATTTCACTGAAATTCTGCCACATGTGAATTCCACCAACCCGCATTGGAGCAGCGTGGTGGAATAAGCTCCAAACCTTCTCCTCAAAAAGGAGGAGAGGAGGCCTATAGCTCAGCAGTGGGACTTTCACAGGCTGTTACAACAATTTACAACAATATAACCGAACGCTTAAAAGCAGATTCAAAAGTGAGTTATTAAATAATATTGATGACAACAATATTTTAGTGATAATAAATATGTGAAACTTTATTAATTGTTTGAATACACAATGTCATTCTTATGTAATAAATAATATAACTTTTGGTGATTATATATATTGTTATTATTTATTTAAATAAATTTAATTGTTAGTCATTGTATTTTTTTAATTTATCATTACTTTATTACTTGAATTAATGAAAACATTTAAATACTTCTTATAAAATTTTGAACCGTTTTCAACACATTTTATTTGTTAATATTGAAATTCTTGTGACTGAAATGGATTACGTTCCCTCCTCTCATTAGAACATTAACCCTCTCAAGAGTATCAAATATTATTTGTAAGATCATAATAAACCCAAATGTAATTTTAGATAATATTTGAAATTGTTATACTTCCTTTTCTAAGACTAAATATTTTATTTAAGGTTTACATAATATAAGCAAAGCATATTTTTTCTATTATATTCATTACAACCGTTCAGTCTGACCTATTAACGGGTAGTACCGCGAAAATAAATTTGTATGCGAATGATTTTCTCTGTTTATAATTCTGTAGTTTCGTTGGTTAAAGAGTAAATTTAATTAAGCCAAAGTGCACTTGCCGTTCGCAATCTGTGGGGCTTGTCAATTAAAAAGTAGTTGAATCTTGTGCATAATCCGGAGCGACAACTAGGCTGAGTAGTTAAAAAAGTTGACAGAGTAACTTTTTTTTTGTCATTTTCAACAAGACTCCGATGGCCTAATAAAACGATTTTAGCTTAATAAGTCCGACATTTTTAGAACTACAAATCATCGAGTAACAGCTCTCTTGCTTAAATATTTTTTTATTAATATAGTTGTATGTAAATTTAATTACATAAATAACTACAGTCAATTATCCATAAATAACTTATGATATTATCTATATTATGCCTGTTAGTATGTTACTATAGATATTTTCTATGTAATAATGTATATAAAATAATATTGCGATATATGAAAGGTTAAATATTTAATTGTTTGCTTATTACTGCTTGTATTTATTACGATAGAGATTATGATCATCAACCTTGTATTAGGAGCATAAATAATAATTCATTGTGTCGTATATCTATCTATTTTAATACTATACAAATTACCCTCACACAATATAATCACACTATAGTAAGATAATATAACAGACATACAATAACATTATACAATAAAAACATTTATAATACCTTAGTTAATACTCGCCGCTTGCTTGTCAAATTAGTGTTTTATTAATATTATCCAATATACGTAGTTTATATAGATTTAACGTTATAATGTAATATAGCTATTTATTATGTTACCTAAATGAATACATCTATTTTTATTATTATATCTATCACATGCGTCTAAAATGAATGTACAAATGTATTTGTATTTAGATCGTGGATAAATAAAACGTTTAAAAAAATCTAATTTAATATTTTATTTATGGTATTATTCAATGAAACAATTATAGTATTTTAATTGAAGCAATTTTATAATATGTAATTTAATAATAAATAATATCTATCACATGCGTCTAAAATGAATGTACAAATGTATTTGTATTTAGATCGTGGATAAATAAAACGTTTAAAAAAATCTAATTTAATATTTTATTTATGGTATTATTCAATGAAACAATTATAGTATTTTAATTGAAGCAATTTTATAATATGTATATAAATATATATATTTAGTTTTATATTCAGGATATACCCTTTCAGAATTCAATAAACCAGCAATTAAATGATTTACGAAACTATTTAGTTAAAATTATTTGTATAGTCATTTTAATAAAGAAGTCAAAATAGATTGGAAAGAGATACTTCAGCTTCATAATTAAGCCAGATACGATTAAATTACGACTCCGCACTTTGTGGATGAAAGTGAAGCAGCGGAGGTCGCCAAAATCCTTTTATCTCACAAAGGAATCCAAATTAGAACAGCCTATAACCCGAGGTTATTGACATCACTATTGACTTGTCTGAGACCAGGAAATAATTTATTAACGAACTATCTACTTAAAGCATTTATAATTAGGTAATTAGCTTTAAGATTTTATGTTAAAATTAATAATTTGTTTACTTTAAAGGTTGAAATTTTAATAACGTAAAGTCTATTAAGCCGATTTACTAGCTGTCATAATTTAATGAGATACATATGCTAAAAAATCTCAGTAAAAATGTAAATTGTGTTAAGGTGTACTTGTATTAAAATCTATATAAATAAATAAACAAGCAAAGGCAAAACGTTTCTGTAAATTTTTTCTTCTTTGTCAATCGATTTTTTTTGTTGTTTCGCTGCTGACAACTTAACTGTTATCACTATAAATATTTCGGAACTAAGATTGGAAAAAAAATTTGAATTCATTTCAACAAGGCAAACAGTAGTTTAATAAAATTTCTTAATCTATATATATAAAAGAAAGTCGTGTTAGTTACACTATTTATAACTCAAGAACGGCTGAACCAATTTGACTGA
This sequence comes from Nymphalis urticae, assembly GCA_905147175.2. Taxonomy (NCBI): domain Eukaryota; kingdom Metazoa; phylum Arthropoda; class Insecta; order Lepidoptera; family Nymphalidae; genus Nymphalis; species Nymphalis urticae. Next base: position 5,746,856 of record LR989987.1, on the reverse strand, counting down.
AAATTGGTAGGGAGGTAGCTAAGAACTGGGAGAAGGACATAGGATACTTTTTATCCCGTTCCCGTCGTTCCCGTGTGATGTGACATAAAATGTGGTATAACAAAACGCAACTGACATGTAATAACAGAACAACTCAGTCAAAATATAAGTCAGCGGTTCATTTGTTAAAAATGTAATAACAAAACGCAACTGACAGCTGAGCATATTTTTAAAAAAGTCCGGTAGTATATAACAAAAAGCCACTGACAGCTGAGAATATTTAAAAAAAAAGTCTTGCCGGTTGATTAATTCGTATAAAACAAGGAATATAAATACTCTGTGTCTGTTTAAAGTTTCTAATAAAAAGAAAGAAAAGCGAACTTCAACTTCTAATTTAATTTTTTTAAATATCGTATTGCTGTGCCATTTATCATCAATAAAAATACCATGCCGAGACCAAGACGATCAAATCTTTCTCGACAAAGCCGTAATGCAAGAGTAATTCGAAACATTGCGAATGAAAGCACTGAAGAAGAGCAAGAAAATGCACGTGAAGAGCGCCGCCTTAGTATGGCTCGACTACGTGCTTCTCACTGACAAGAGCAATGGGAGGCAGCCCGTGAAACGGCTCGGTTGGCAATGCGAAATCGTCGAGCAAACCTCAGAGATCAACAGATAGATAATTTACGAAGCACAAGAAGAAATTCATCAAATACTGATTTGAATCGGGCAGCGTATCAATACGATTGCACGACTGATTACTGCTTGCATACTAGCGTTCGCATTGGGCCAATGGACGTTGTTTGCGAGTATTGTGGCGCATTAAAGTTTTCCGGAGAACGGCCAGGATTGTGCTGCCTTAATGGCAAAGTGAAATTGCCATTATTGACTCCGCCACCTGAGCCATTAAATTCATTGCTTCGTGGCGAAACACCCGAATCCCGTCATTTTCTTGGAAACACCCAAAAATACAATAGTTGTTTCCAAATGACCTCATTTGGGGCAGACATTATTGAAGAACGAGGATTTAATCCGACATTCAAGGTATTTATATTTATTTAAACCTTCATGATTATCACTCATATTGATTTTAGTATTACGGGACTTAATCGCGTGTGTTATTTAAGCTAAAATTAATATTCAAGGTATTTATTTGTTTTTGTACTTATACACAATACAGTAGAATAATAACATATTGTATTTATTCCTGTAGTGTTTGTAAAGTAATAATGACTGTTTTTTTTTTTGTAGATACAAGGACAGATTCACCATCGAATTAGATCATTGCAACCACTCGATGATGGACAGCATAAATTTTTACAAATATACTTCATGGGCAACACAGAGGAACAACTTGATCGACGTCAAGAGATCAATACAGCAACGAAAAGAGCAATTCTTCAAGACCTGCAACAACTGCTTCAAGAACATCATGCGTTGGTCAGGTTGTTCAAGAGTGCATTGGAGCGCATGCCAAATGATGACTACAAAGTTGTGATCAGAGCGGATAAACGACCATCTGGAACACACGAGCGCACATCATGATGTTGTAATCAAAAATATGATTCATGGACCATGTGGCGCTATTAATCCTCAATCACCTTGCATGATCGACGGCAAGTGTTCCAAACGATATCCACGGAAATTAACAGCGGATACCGTCACTGGAAACGATGGTTATCCACTGTATCGGCGTCGATCACCGGATGATAACGGTCGAACTATTACCACAAAAGTTAAAAGAACAGATTTGTGGTCGACAACAGTTGGATTGTTCCATATTCTCCACTTATTTCCAAAACGTTCAAGACACATTGTAACGTTGAGTATTGCAATTCAGTAAAATCTATTAAATACATCTGCAAATATGTCACGAAAGGCAGCGATATGGCGGTTTTTGGCGTCCAAGCCTCCAATACGAACGATGAAATTGCGCGCTATCAAGTTGGTCGGTATGTGAACTGCAATGAAGCGATTTGGCGTATATTCTCATTCCCTATACACGAACGTCACCCTACTGTGGTGCATTTGGCGGTGCATCTGGAGAATGGCCAACGAGTATATTTCACGGCTTCGAATGTTGCTCAACGTGCTGAAACACCTCCAGCAACAACATTGACCAGTTTCTTTGCGACCTGCCAGAGCGATGCGTTTGCGCGAACTTTGCTTTACTCGGAATTACACTTGGAATGCTTCATTGAAGAATTTTCAACGACGGAAACAAGGCGATGTGGTTCCTGGTTATCCGGATGTGCGTTCCACTGATGCTCTTGGTCGTATATATACAGTTCATCCTAAGAATGATGAATGCTTCTATTTGCGATTGTTGTTGGTTAATGTGCATGGGCCAACGTCATTTGAGTCACTACGGACTATTAATGGTACAATATTTCCAACATATCGTGCTGCATGTGAAGAACTCAAGTTACTAGAAAACGATACCCATTGGGATACTACAATCGTTGAAGCCATTATCTCTGCATCTCCAAGTCAGATACGTACATTATTTGCTATCATCATTTCGACATGCTTTCCATCGAACCCATCTAACCTGTGGCACAAATACAAGGACAATATGGCAGAAGATATTTTACATCAAATTCGTGTCAGTTCAGGAAATTCCGATCTTGAAATGAATGAAGAGATACATAATCGGGCCTTGCTCTTGATCGAAGACATGTGTTATCTCATGTGCGGTAGTTTATTAGTCAGGTTAGGAATGCCAGCGCCAAATTGTGAAATGAATGACGCATTTAATCGAGAATTGGAACGGGAACGTGAATATGATCACCAGGAATTAGATTTAGTAGTTCAAACGAATGTACCCCTGATGAATCCCCAACAAAAAGAAGTTTATGATACAATAATGAAGGCAATTGATGATGGAAACGGTGGTTTATATTTCCTGGATGCCCCTGGTGGAACTGGTAAGACATTCCTCATGTCAGTAGTTTTAGCCACTGTTCGTGCAAGATCCAACATTGCGGTTGCAGTTGCTTCTTCTGGTATAGCAGCCACATTGCTAGAAGGATGTCGTACGGCACATTCTGCATTGAAATTGCCGTTAAATCTTCAATCTATTGAAGAACCAACATGCAACATTACAAAGCGCTCCGCTACGGCCAAAGTTTTATCAGAATCGAAGATCATCATCTGGGACGAATGCACAATGGCGCACAAACGTGCATTGGAAGCACTTAACCGAACGTTGAAAGATCTACGTAATGACTCGAGATGTTTTGGAGGAGCAATGATTTTACTGTCTGGTGATTTCCGCCAAACATTGCCAGTAATTCCCAGATCGACTGCTGCTGACGAAATAAACGCTTGCCTTAAATCATCGAATCTGTGGCGCTATGTTAAGAAACTTCAGCTAACAACAAACATGAGAGTTGCATTGCTGAACGATACATCTGCTGAAGATTTCTCTGAGCAATTGCTAACTATCGGCAATGGTCGAGTACCCATCGACGAATCGAGCGGATTGATTTCATTTCCTCCGAATTTTTGTAACTTTGTCTCATCAAAATACGAACTCATCAACAAAGTATTCCCAAACATCATGACTAACCTCAAAAATAATGAATGGTTGAGTGAGCGAGCAATTTTGGCAGCTAAGAATAAAGATGTAGATGACTTAAATTACATAATTCAGGATGACATCATTGGTACACTGCATTCTTTCAAATCTATTGACTGTCTAACAAATGAAGATGATGCCACCAACTATCCCATTGAATTTTTAAACTCCTTGGATGTACCTGGCTTACCACCGCACAATTTACGACTAAAGATACGAAGAAAGAAAGTAAATTGATGAACAATTTGATTTACGCCACAATTCTCAAAGGAAAATTCAAAGGTGAGGAAGTTCTCATTCCGAGGATCCCGATGATCCCAACCGACATGCCATTTCAGTTTAAACGGCTTCAATTTCCGATCCGTCTAGCATTCGCCATGACTGTAAATAAGTCACAAGGCCAATCGTTGAAAGTTTGTGGTCTTAATCTCGAACACCCATGTTTTTCCCATGGCCAATTATATGTGGCATGTTCACGTGTCGGAAGACCTTCCGCGTTATTTGTTTTCGCGCCTAATGAAAAAACAAAAAATATCGTTTATCACAAGGTGCTACAATAAATGGCAAATAAAGAATAATTGAATAATTATATCTTTTTTATTTACAATTACCCTAAGTTAAAAATTAAAAAAATGTGATAATGTGATATTGCTTTTAAGGTGGAACAAAGTTCACCGGGTCAGCTAGTTTCTTATGTATTCGAAATTGTAAGGTTATTTTTTCTAAGTTGTTGCAAAATTGGTAAAAAAATCTGGCATTTATCTGCCATCATAATTACTTGTTTTGATTTTTGACTTTTAATTGTCTACCTTTCACCCTTAATTATTTGTGGCAAAATACGTTAAAAAAAAACCATTGTAATAAGCAAGACTGAGTTGTTTTTGGTAATATGTATGCTCATTTCTATTGTTATGCCGCCGTAAGGAAAAGGGACCAATAACAAATTCAATACATAAACATACTGAAATCCGTGTCAGTGAAAGCAGTGTCCGATGCTAGACGAGATTTAATACATTTTTGAACACTATAAGACGTGTGCGCAATTTTGCTGTAAGAATTATTACTTAAGTACACAAAATCAAGAAACCGTTTTGAATATTTCTTACCGATAAATTGGTAAAAAAAAATAAAACAAAATAAAGCGGAAAGGAGCAATTTGCGGATAATTTGCAGATATTGTTTATCATATGTTTTTAGGAGGGATAGTCTTTCATAAGCGTATATTTCCTACCTTTCTTCTTTAAATATATTTGTTATTTTACCTCCCAATTTACGTTACAAAAATCATTTAAACATAAATTTATACGAAATATCAATATACAAAGAACAATAGCATTATTCATTTTCATTTTTGTTTTCCGTTTTTTTTTAAATATATTTATAAGAATTAAATTCAGTTAAAAATCCCATTAAGCTCACACTTTCACAGTTAAGTCCATCATAAAAAGAAAATATTAATATCGCAAAAAAAAAATCAAACAACGGATAAACTCAAATCGCATGGAATCAAAAGAATTTTTACAACACATTCCCTATAAAATTATGTGAAAATGGCAAATATTTTAAACTTTCTCTATATTAACGTTCTTGGTTTTTTATTAAATTTACTTTGATTATAAGATAATAGAACTCATTATAAGTAACCTTTGTCATCCAATTCAAATTGTAACTAAAATATTATACTGATAAAAAAGCAATAATTTAATTAATTACTACTTGCCTATTCTTTATATTACGAATGGTTTCGTGAAGGCGTTGTCGCTAACTGGAATATTTTCCCAGAACAACCTGCGGTTTTTAGACTCGTTTCTAATTTGGTAATTATTACTGACTTTCTACCTTGTATTATAACTTCAAAGGTAACAAAACCTTTACAAAACACTTAGGTGTTTATTCCGATTCAGATGAGTTACGTCATCGGCTTAGCAACCAAATGTGTGTAAACGCGTCAGTTACGTCTTTTAAACTAAGTAAGTACATCAAAATGTTTTTAAAATTAGTTAGAATTTCTAGAATAATATGTAAGCTTAGTCTTTTGAATCAACCTATGCTTGAGAGAGCCAGTGGGCAAAATAAAAATGTTACCAGCTGCGCTTTTCCTTCCTGATTTCGAATAAACACAAGCATTATTTGAAAAACTGTCAGATACGGCCTTTTTAAATTGGGCGCGGTATTGTGAGGCTTAAGTGGTATTAAAAACTATTGCAAAACTGAGTTTGTTGTTTAAAGTTTTGTTTATTGTTTTAAAAGCAACAAACATTTTAAAATAACTACAATTGCAAATAGAAATAATATTATTTTGTTCGGTTTATGATAATTTATGTTTCTTTTTAAAATTATATATATTTTTTTATTATATTTTAATTTTTTTTGTTTGTTTATTTAATTAGAATTTACACCATTTAGTAAAATGTAACTAAATGGAAAGAAAGATTGAGATAGGTCCGCTGCCTGGGCTGCAGTTTCCCTTCCACGTAGTGCATCCTAGGTTTGACTAGTCCTCTTTGGAGTACTTACTGACTTTGATTAGCAGACTGTGGGAGTGACTTTATGGCATTCGGGTTCTTTGTTTTTCAGAACTGCGAAGATGTATGAGTGGATACACGATAGTAATTTATTTTATCGTTTCACCTTTCCGAGATCGTAATATCGTCGTGTTTTCATAAAGAAACGATAGTCTTGCTTATATTTTTAAGATATAAATTAAATTCAAACTTTGATTGCTAGCAAAGGTAATTATTGTAAGAAGCTTGATTATAATTAAACTTCCTATTATAGCGATACTATAAATGAATATTTTAAAATCAAAGGATGACATCAACCGCAACCGCAACAGCCTATGAATCTCCCACTGCTGGGCTAAAGGCCTCCTCTCCCTTTTTGAGGAGAAGGTTTGGAGCTCATTCCACCACGCTGCTCCAATGCGGGTTGGATAATACGACATATTATTATGACATGAAGTCCAGACTATATATAGACTTAATACGTTTAAAGCATTATAAGTGTTTACCACAAAATTGATGGAGTTTTCGTCTATGAGAATTTAAGCGCATTAAAACAGTAGTATTGTGTGTCACTTAGTACATAGTACTAAGTTTTAAGCATCATACAGGTAATTTATTTATTCATTTGGTAATCCAAGTTAATATACGTACCTTATTATATTAAGTATTGTATGACATGTAACTAAAACCAAAATAGCATTACCCAACTAGCTTACACATATTGTACTATATAATAATACAGCTAGTATTGTTATAGACCCGGCAAACGTTGTTCTGCCATATAAATTATATCTACTGAATATTTTGGATTTTAAATAAAAAGTAACGAATTTAAGTGTGTGGGGACGGGATCTATGACAAAAAAGGAAAGGAGCGCTGTAGACAGTACTGTAGACAGACTGTGGACCGCCGATAAAAACAAAAAAAAAAACACCAATAATTCATTTTCTTAATTCAGTGTATTTCATTGATGTAATGGACATATTCATTGTTTTATAAAAAGTTAAATGTAAAGTAAAAAAAGTAATATATTTTTATCCTGAAGCAGTTAATTAATTTCAAAGAGCAATTGATTGTACAATATTTTTTGTCAGTCCGTCTTTAAGCCAACACAAATAAGCTCGATGGGTTGCCCACCCGATTTATTTATTTTATGATTGGATACATTGGCAATTATATAAAAATATTAACCGTTCCTTACATCGCGAATGCGCCACCAACCTTGGGAATTAAATTGTCCCTTGTGCCTGTAGTTACACTCCATCGCCCTTTAAGCCGGAACACAACAATACTAAATATTGCTGTTTGGTGGTAGAATATGGGATAAACATAGTACATACGAATAGAACATAATTTTGCTGTCGCATCGTTGGACATCACCACAATTTTTCTTCTTTTTTCTTTATTTCAGTGAGGCAACCGCGTCTTTTATTTGCCTTTCAATCGATTCAATTATTAGCAACTAACAGTTTCTATTAAAACAGACAGCTTGAATAACTGCTAAATATTTTTTGAAATATTAAAACAATATTAAACTATATTTTACATAACTCGAGATGATTTATTTTACACAAACTATATAAACAAACAGACAGAAGATCTGTTCAAAGGTGGTGCGGCGCTGCTAACATAATTCAAATGGAATTAAGGTTTACTTATTGCATAAAATAATCAAAATTTGATTCAGAATAATTATATTAATTCTAAAAGGTTTTATTTTGAATATTGTCAAAGTAAATTGAACCATTTAACAATAAATTAAATATTAAAAATGTCTTTAAAAGCTTCAAACTATCAAAACAGAGTACTATAAATTTAATATTGTTATAATAGCTTGATAAATAATGGTCATTTATATTGTTTTTTTTTCTTTCGATAGTTTTTTTGACCCTGAGCATATGATTATACTATAATTTCTCTGATTATATATCATGTCTATATTTAATGTATGTAATGTATGTATACTTGTATTAATTTACATGATTTATTTACTTATTTTTCAAGATTGCATTATTTACACTTGCAACAATTTCGGTTTCTTGACTTTCCTCCATAAAATTGCGATGAAGACGCGATAGAAGTATGTATGATGTATGAATGTAAGCATGTAAATCACAACGATAACAAAAAACCAATGTGCAGTCGGGGAAAAAGAGACCCGAGGAGGAACGAAGTCCTTTGCGATATTTTTTCGTGTGAGAATGGACTTCAGGAACAGCCTTTCTACTGGATACGTGCCGATGAGTTCAAACCGTTTAGTGGTGACATGCTCACCACGCAAATTTTTGTTATTTTGTTGGATTTGTTCGTCTGTTCTTTCTGGTCTATTATTACGCATGCTTGATGCTTTATTAGTTCGACGGTCCAAATGGGCCCCCTCGCGTCTTGCTTGCATTTTTCACAGTAATACACACACACAAACAGACCAAATTGTTGTATTTACTCATAAAAACGGTATACCGATAATGCATTTGATCTTTAGTATTTTACCAACCTTTTTAATATCATAAAACGTTTATATTTCTTATCAATTAAATAAATCGTGTCGTCGTAATTTTGCAAATTTTTAAATGTCAAAATGACGCGACGCTTCTCGTGAATGACGTAGACGAAATTTCGATGAGGTTTACTAAAAGTAATTATTTTGATATTGTTCATACAAAAATACTAAAATCGTGATTACAAAATGGGATGATGGGTTAGGAGGCTGAAAAATTGGGGTTATATGTATTTATTGATGCTAAATCAAAATAAAATACAAATAAAAAAATGTCTTAAAAATAGAAAAAAAAACTGGATAGGGACACTCTTATCAGGTAGCGGTATGAAATATACTTTAAGACCTATTCTACTACCTTCCAAATATGCATAACAAATTTCATAAAAATCGATCGAGCCGTTTTGGAGGAGTTCGACGACAAACACCGTGACACGAGATTTTTATATAATAAAATATATACACATATTAGTCTAGCATATTAATTAAAGTAGCTTTGCAATTTTGAGTATCTTAACAAAAAATAATAAAATTGTTATGAATTTTATATTTCACATTTTTCCTATCAGTCACAGGCCAGCTTATTATCGTGACGAAGCCTCAAAATTTTTAGCTATTATTAAAATGGTCCAGACCGCAGTTACATAGCACCTGTTAGATTCTTCCGTGGCCGCTTTATCGTAGCGTTGACTGTTTCACCGTACAACTCATCCATAATGGACCAAATTTGTTTAACGCTTTACGTTTTTCAAATACCAAAAATGTATGACCGAATGATTTACATATAAAGCGCTTTTTCCGTGAGTCACGTTCATCTAATCTCAAAAACGTATATGATTACATTTATTTGTCTTATGAATGATTTATGTTGAGTGTAATGGTCCAGTAAAATTAGAGATAGTGAGGGTTCCACGCTGAGCTCCTGGTCGTTACAAAACTAAGTTTCTATTTTATTATCATTGATTATTTAAGCTACAGGTGTGTTGAATAATGTATAGTCAACATACTGCGTTTTACATACAAATTGAAAATAAGTATTAACAGTTAGTTTAAAATATCAGTTGCTTGGTATAAACAATTCTATATTTAAAAACTTTTAAATAATGTATAAGACATAACATGAGCTTACCTAACTAAGACAGTGTGTTATCGGCTATGTATTATATATTGTACGATCAATAATAATATTGCTATGTATTATACGCTAAAACCTTTGATTTAATTAAAGCCGGCTCTAAACCTATTGAGTGTTCACAGATATTAATCTTAACAACAGAACTACAGATTGCAGTGAGGTCATCTCACTGCATAATAACATAATTATATATTTTTAGGAGTCTAGATGGAAATAGGTTTTTTTAAAAGATAAATCAAAACAACTATACAACAATAAAGTAAACGTATATCGACACGTACAATTTAGACACAAAAATAGAAGAAAAGAATCAAAACTAAGCAACTGAAATATTATATTGGTGGCAGAGCTTTGTGCAAGCTCGTCTGGGTAGGTACCACAAACTCATCAGATATTTTACCACAAAACAACAGTACTTGATATTGTTGTTTTCCGGTTTGAAGGGTGAGTGAGCCAGTGTAATTACAGGCACAAGGGACATAAAATCTTAGTTCCCAAAGTTGGTGGCGCATTGGCTATGTAAGCGATGGTTGACATTTCTTACAATGCCAATGTCTAAGGTCGTTGGTGACCACTTACCATAAGGTGGCCCATATGCTCGTCCGCTTTCTTATTCTGTAAAAAAAATCCTCCACAACCGATAGCACTGGTGGTAGGGCTTTGTGCAAGCTCGTCTGGGTAGGTACCATCCACTCATCAGATATTCTACCGCAAAACAGCAGTACTTGGTATTGTTGTGTTCCTGTTTGAAGTGTGAGTGAGCCAGTGTAATTACAGGCACAAGGGACATAAAATCTTTGGTCCCAAGGTTGGTGGCGTATTGGCGATATAAGCGATGGTTAACATTTCTTACAGTGCCAATGTCTAAGAGCGTTTGGTGAACACTTACCATCACGTGGCCCATATCCAAGTAGTCCAAGCAGAAGTGCAAAAACTAGCGCCTGCCGGTGTCTCCACTCGCCCGCTTGCGTTCCCCTCTTCACCTTGAACCGAAATCACGCCACTCTGACGTCACCGTTAAAGACACGCCCCCTTGGGGCCTATCCTTCAGCTAACTATATTATTAACATTACTTACTCAATTGAAAAAAAAAACTAAGTAATCTTTAGTAGAACTTAAGTAACGTCCTATTCAAAAGATTATGTTAAATGTCACTGCTACCACCAGTTCGAAATGTAGATTTTACCAAGAAAATCTCAGTCTTTCTTATCTTAACTAGATATGTAAACTGTAAAACTGTAACAGCCTATGAATGTCCCACTGCTGGGCTAAAGGTCTCCTCTCCCTTTTTTTTGAGGAGAAGGTTTGGAGCTTATTCCACCACGCTGCTCCAATGCGGGTTGGTGGAATACACATGCGGCAGAATTTCAGTGAAATTAGACACATGCAGGTTTCCTCACGATGTTTTCCTTCACCGTAAAGCACGAGATAAATTATAATCACAAATTAAGCACATGAAAATTCAGTGGTGCTTGCCCGGGTTTGAACCCACGATCATCGGTTAAGATTCACGCGTTCTTACCACTGGGCCATCTCGGCTTAACTAGATATATCCTGCTTAAAAACTAATACCACAAATATCTACGGTACTAATAACTTATACCATCAAAATTATAGCAATAATAGCTATAATAGCTTGATCGAGGAAAGGAAATGAAAATGACAGAATGCAGTAACAGGTGAAGACTAGAAGAATAATGAATGCGATTTGCAAACGTGCAACTCTACTCAGGAGTACAATTTTTAAAATTATTTTGATGTAAATTTTTAGACTGAATTATATTTTCTTGATGTATGTATTAAATATTGTACAGTCATCTTCTTGATCAAATTGTTGGATAAATTTGTATTGTATGACACTGAATATAAAATATATGTTGTCGATGTGGTATTATTGAAGATTAATTAAACGATATAATAATTAAAGTAAAATGAAGTTAGCCGTTTTTATTAAGTAATTTTATTTGAAACTTCTGTTCTACTCACACGAGCGCAGTGTGTGTGTGTGACGGTAAAGGTAAGCTGTGTCCATTTCATTATCCCTGACGGTGTTTTCAAATGTTTATAATGATCGGTTAAATGTTTAAGATGTGAAAGCCTAACAAATAAACAAACTGACTTTGGCATTTATAATATTAGCAAGGATTTAGCTCTTATACAACAGAGTTAAAGCTTGTAAGTTGAAATAAATTAATTTAGACATAAGTTTGCTCAAAACAATCAGTTTTCAATGAAGCATGGAACAAGAACGTTCCAGAACACACTTGGCCCGTTACGTTGTTATGTCGCGCATTTACGTAACATATTTCAACGTACGCCGCCATTAGTCACCGCGGGCGAGCAGACGGACCGTACCCGAGACCTGACTCGAGGACCTAAGTAACGACCAAACGTAATGTGCTCACATTTCATTCCAATTTTTCAAGAGCCACTGAAGGAATGAGACGAGAATGAGGGTTTTTGCTTTCTTTTCTCGTTTTTACGTTAGAAAGATATAATATTTTTGTAATGTCAATATTGAAATAGTGTGTTATTTCCGTGGATTCATCGTGTTTAATTTAGTCTTTACATGCCTGTTTCATACATATGTTTTATTTATAAGCACTAATTATTTAAACATCAGTAGCTTTAGTTTGCTAGATTGGTGATTTACCTAACTGTGCCGCTACTTAGATTTGTAGTATGAAGTTAAATAAGCTTTATCTATAAACTGGAAATCTAACGCAAAAGCATTTTTATGTTGGATTCGTAATTTCTGATACTTTATTTTTTTTATAAATATGTATACTACATATTTAAACACACAAAATTTTCATATGCTAACTGTACATTATGTTCCATCCTAGTTTGTATAAAAAATTTAAAGCCGTAAATTTGCATTTGAAATCCATTCAAAATTATCTATGCCATGCTGCTCGATAAGTTACAAAAAAACTTTAATCAGATATTTATACAAAGTCCTCCAAGGATTGTGTGCAACTTGTTACAACTAAATTTATTTTACAGACGTATAAAACAAAGCTATGTGTGAAGACTTCCAATTTTCAACTTAAACTGCAGCGGTTTATGTGTTGTATAAATTAATGTATGAGCTAATTAGAGTGAGCTATTAAACATTTTCATTAAGTAAATAAATATTCGAAACAATTTATATGTATACGGTTAAAGTAATCATTTTATTTTAAAAGGCACTGATTTCAACATCAAAAACGTAGCTTTCACAAGCTGAAGTAACATTACAGAGAAAAATACAGCCACAATATAGCAATTGCAATGCATTTATAGGGCAATTGGGCTCGTCCTCTGCGTTTCCGTTCGTTAGCCGCGGAAATGTTGTGGGCAATTGTGGCGATTTCAACAGCGTGGCTCGGCGGTCTAGTAAAGGTAAGATGAACTTTACTGAAATATGATATCCATATCCATGTGAAGTTAACGAGATATTCAGTTTAAATAAAAAATAATACGACTTAATATGGTCTAATGAGTTATTTAAACATATTTTTTTTGTAACATTTTTACTAACACCTTTTTATTTTGTTTTAATTAGAAAACGGTTTTTAAATAAACAGTAATTTTATAAAAACCAGAAGATTTTATAATCACAATACTAAGACTAATTACAATCAGAAGATTGTCATTGATAAAAATGACGACAAGTATGCCTTCGTAATAGTAATCGTTGTGTTGGAACGAGTCACACAGATGCTGTTTCATTAAAAGTTTGAACCATCGTTACCCTTTGGTAATATTGGGCCTCCCCATGACTTTTACACCGGGCATAAATTTGTCCATCCATAATACTCTAAGACGATAAAAACTGAAAATTTGAATCCATATATAATTTTGAAAACTATATCCACTTATTAAAAATAAAAATGTGCTTAATGCACAACATTGGCCGTGAATTTCGGAAAACATTTGGTTTAAGTGAACAATATAAAGAAGTAAAAGTAATATTGATCAACTTATTCTACACTACTTTATATATAAATGAAATGAAATATATATATATAAATAAAATATAACTAGCTATAACTAAATAGTTTGAAAATAAAATCCCTGTCATTTCAATTCCTATAGGAAACAAAATATAACCTTACACTTGGAAAGGGGAAAAAACATAATAATAAATAATTGGTGTAGTGTTACAATGTATAACAGAGTTCGAATTCAGTGTGTGATGTAGTTTTTAAATATTTTTAAATGTGTACGAATTTTAAGATCATAAACTACTAAATAACGGGCAAAATATAGTAACAATGTTTTAGTAAAATGTTCTTAAAGATACTTAAATAAACAAATTAATCTTTATTAATATTGCAATGTTTCGAGATTAGACAATATTTACTGTAAGTATCGTAAAGTTTTTATCTAAGCTTGAGTCCAAGTATTAAAAATGTAAAAGGGCGGACCTCGCCATTACTTTCTTATTAATATTAATTCAGTCTGATGAACAATAAACTGGATAATTACGATTTTGTTGTAATTAACTTTAACAAAAATTAGGCAGCAAAAGCGAAAATAATACTAAAAAACCACATTGCATTTTGTATATTTGGCTAAGTCCATTCAGTTACATTTGCGAAGAAGAAATTTGAATTTAGTTATTCTAGTAAGTCTAGTAGTCTACATTGTATGTTAAGAATATAAAGTACTGTTAAAAAAATTATAAGTTGTCTGTCTGTCTTTGTCAGTATAATATATGCGATTTGTCAAAAAAACCAGGACCTTATCTCTTTCACTATCAATCCCAGGGGTTTATCCATCATACCTTAATGTACCAAACAATTGTATTTTGATTCAAATTTTATATACTTGCAATAACTGTGGACCTTGATGATGATTGCCAGTTCTAATCCACAAAAGAACCGCAACTTTCATGCGCTTAATTGTTGTTTATAATTCATCTCATGCTCGGATACAAAGGAAAATAAATAAGAAAACCTATATAATATGTCGGATGAAATTTTGACACATGTGTAACACCACATTGCTCTTAAGCGTTCTAAGCCTAAATAAGCTCCAAACCTTCTTAAGAGAAGATAAGATGGAAGCAGTTCAAAACTTTTACTAGCTATTTATTTAGCTATTCTTTTTGTAATAAAATTATGATAATAATATAAAGAACTTAAAAACAACACATATATTACTATATACTCGTATCGCGCTTTATTGTAGAACAATACGCTTACAATTAAAATACTCTTTTAATTTAAAGATAATAATAATAATTATTATAAATGATTTGACTAAATGAATTTATATTTCAAGCGGTCAATTCAAAAAGCTTCCTGTATTTTATCTGTTGAATTAATCGTAATTCCGACCGAGTGATTGCCCGTTGAACACCTCGTGGTACGACAATTCGATTGTTAAGCAAACCATTCGCATTCGCATAGCAAATATCAAATGATTGTTCTCGGCAAGCTTGTTATTCCAATTTAAATATGAATCATTTTAACACTTTTTTTGTTGTAACTTCAATCAGACAATGGATTCTGTTCAAAGGTTGCCTGTTTCAGGTTTCGTAAAGTCGGTAGTAAAGAATAATTGCAAGATAATTCATTTATTTAAATAATATAATATACTCTTTTAACTTTTATTGAAATATTTCTTAAAAATACATTGTTTTATAATTTTTTGTATTAAGATTATGTTAAGTCTACAGATATAAAAATTCACGGAATAACAGATATGGCATGAAATATCTTATTAGAAATATTATGTTGTCGGAGATATAAATAGTTAAATCGCTTCGTCTTGATTTCCCTGAAGATTGCCTCAATTAGAGTAAGGACTTTAACGCAATCTTTGCAATCTTTTTAGTTCATGGCAACATTATTTCATTATATGTGATAAAAGTGGCTAATTTATTACAAGTTTAAATATGGAACTTTAAATATGTAATTGATATTTAAAAAAGATATATAACGCGTTTTATACAAAAACTATTCCTAAATAGTGACATCCTGACAGTTTGATCATTAGGAATTATTGTATTTACTGATAATCATCAACAAATGTAAATTTCTATAAAAAATATACTGGTAAATTTATATTTACAAATTCCTAATATTATTATTAGGAATATGAAAAGGTTGGAGGCAAAAGATAGTTGAACTCTCAGTGGAATGATTTTTAACTATACTGATAATACTAACAAAGTTATGAGTGACTAAGTTACAACGATAAATTATTATTAGTAACATTCTGATGTAGATAAATTGTTGTTGTTTTGTTAATTAGTATTTAAGGATAAGCATGTTTCTGAGATAAAATACTATTATATAAAATAAAACAGTGTATAAGAAATTTTTTGATTAGATTGATAATACGATATAACCAAAATAAAAGTATTTCGGGCCTATAATAAATTTTACTCATAAAAAATAGAAATAAAATTAACATTTATAATACTTATAACATCGAGCAAGTATTGGCTAGAGAGCTGAATTATTATTTTCATTTGATTCGCTCATATCAATAATATAATGGCAATGGTATTGACAGAATTTTGAATTTGTAAAAAATAGGTACTATACAATTTGTCCAAATACGTATTTGTCTCTGGGATTGACGTTGATAATGAAAACTAAAATTGAAGAGGCAGACAAATATGAATTTTCAAGGACACACTTTAAAAAACAATACAGTAAAAAAAATAACATTCAACACAAAAAATAACCCAAAAACAAAATTGGTCAATTAAAGGCAATGTGACAAAAACGGTCTGCCAATAAGTTGACTGCACCTTTAATTTACCGACTGCTTTAAAAATGTTTAAAAAAAGAAAGTTTAAAAACTAACACACGACTACGGAAAAATACGTTCTAAAAAGTCCTATTTACCAACTATGCAATTTTTTTGTTATGTAATAACTAACCTATTTATATATTTGAATTTAACACATTGATATAGTGATCTTGAGAAGATATCAGTGGCAAATACGGGGCTAATTTAAAAATTGCTGTTGTATAATAAGGTGCAGCTCATCTTATTCTCTTATGAAGCCTTGGTGACTTAGGATACATACATAGCCTGCAGATATAACTGATCGCTCGGTCGCGTTTTCTTGATTTCCCTCTAGATTACCTCAATGAGGATAAGAAGTCAACCGCAATTCTAGCGATATCTTCACTTCAAATGTATTTTTATAACTAATTTATATTCTTGTCATACCGATGCAATAAATAGAAAATCATGTCTTTGTTTTATGTCGTCACTTTTAGAGAAAATATCGTTAATGTAGCATACAGAATAGTTTTTGTAGAAAAGTTGTTAAGCTCTTTGCTAGCTCTGCGGGTTAAAGTAATAGGTTTAGGGAAATGAGTTGGTGCTACTTTCTCTGAACTGATAAGTCTTACAAACTTCAAAATTAAGAATATATGCTTTTTGTGGCATAATCCAAGTCCATTCAAAGGAACTGGAATTAGTTTTGTTTATTAAGTGAAAATCATTTTTGAATATTGAACTTAAAAAATCCAGCGAATTAATTAATTATAATGGAAAATATATATTGTAAAAACTTCTTATAAATGTTTCATATTTGGACAAAAATTTAAGTTACAGAACTTACAATTCGAACACATAGCACACAAATGCTATAGAAAGCTAAATTTCTGTGACATTATTGCTTAATAAACATACATAAAATAAATATTTACAATATATTACCTGGGTTACAAAGTTTTGTTATTTCAATATTGTTGTAACAATAATAATCCGGAACTCGCTAAGTGCAGGTCAAAGTTCTGTGAAAATTTATTTTTTATTTTTCAAAACTTCTTTAGCAAATATCGAAGTAAAACAAAAGAACGCAGTTAAAAGGCACTTTAAAAGTCACGCTAAATGATAAAACCCCTGTGTTCCTTACCACGTCAGAGCGCTTTAGCTTATTCGCGGTGGTTCAACCTATCACCAGCTCTATACTTGAAGCTGTGATCTTCAAGAATGAAATATTTACAATTGATTTCGATGTGTTATTCTATCTAGTAACGTCAACAAAGCGTATGACTGTGTAAGTATTTATTTATAATTATTTGCTTGAGAAATTTAACTCATTGTTACGGAACAGAATAATACAACGTGTAGTGTTTGTGTTTTTGTTAACGTTGTTGAATACGTTAATCACGATAATAGTGACTTGATTAACTGTTAAATTTTTGTTTGTGTTAGCTTGTTAGGGTAGTATATTATTCTATCTGTAGATGAGTTGATATGTTCTATTAAAAAAATTCATGATCTTTAAAAGTATTTTAATGATGTCGATGATGTCTTCCTGACTGGTTTCGTTTACGGCGGGTACCCTCAAGAGAGATTGGCCAACTGCGCAGGATATTGTATAAAAATAATAATAATAAATTTATTTATTCTCTCCCACAGACTTGTGCACAGACAGTATAGTGCACAAGTGTGTGCGTTCAAACTCAGATGCACTCTCTATTCAATTATTCTCATAATTCGATGAGCTAGCAACCTGACGCGACTGGAGAGAGTTCAGGCACAGGATCAACTGCTTTACGTGCTTTTCAAAGCCTCTCGTGCTTTGAAAAGCGTGTACACACTTCCAACTTCCGGGCTGCTAATGAGTATTTAAAATTGAGCTCGGGTTGTGTGACCTTTGCAAAAATTTCAAAACTTTAGATAGAAAAACAATTACCTATATAGGTTTATGCAAACAATGATCGTTGATATATTAAGTTTTAAGTACACATATACATTGTTAATCACTACGTATTATAAAGTCCCCACCGCATCACATATTATAAATATATTTATAACCAATATACATCTGGAATAATGTACCTTACAAACGGTGAAAGATTTTGCCATATATTATGCGCAAATAAATTTAAATTGTGATGAAATTTGTTAACTAAGTGGAAAAAAATTGTGCATCTTGAAAGCTTCCGCAGTGAATGCTGCGTGATAAGACAGTAAAGTTGAAAAAACTTTATGGCTGAATATTTCTCAGAAGAAGTCTAAAAACAAAACATGAGCATATGGCTCTATATATGATAGATCATTGTTACCATTTTTATTTTTGGAAAAAACGAAAAAAATAAAATTATTTATTTATTTTGCAACATCACTATATTACAGTCAGTAAAAGCAATATATTATTATACAAAATTAAAGCAACACTATAGATCAGAATTCATGCGTAAGAAGCTATACAATACTAGAGGGTTAGTATAGTAAAGTTATTACTTTAAGGCGGTTGAGTTAAATATGTATATTCAGTCGACCTCGTCCGACGCATATATGTATCGAGTGATAAATCGATCGGATAAAAATATTTTTAAAAGTTTTTTTCTCATCATGTGAATATATTAAGCAGTTTAGTAAGTTGTAGGTCTCTAGGTCGATTGGCTAAGTCTAATGGCTCTAGATAAAACCTTAATTTTGTCCATCGGAAGTTAGCTAGTTATCTATAGCTTAACTACTAAGGATAACTATACTAAGGATGTATTTAGCAATTACAATTGCGTTGTTTTTTTTTAAAGTAGCTGACATTTGTACAAATTTACATAAGAATTCCCAATGGTTCGCCTCGACGACCTCTCACTCGTTTAATGTTGTAGAAAAGGCAATAATAGTACCCTCTAGTGTCATTACACTTGAGATACCCATTAAATTTTACAATCTACATTTTCATCTCACTTAGCGGTTATTGGCATTTTAAATACATACAAAAGGTTTAGCACAACTGATGTTAAAAGTAAGAAATAAGGTTATAAAATTTATGGCACATTTGTCTTCGTCTGCTAAATGATTTTATGTGACATATTTGTCAATTTTATCAACATGAGTTTCATAGTAGTTTAAGAGCGCACCTAAAGTTATTAAAATTTCATATTTTACCCGCGCGTCCCTTACACGCCCATCCCGATACGCAATCTCATTTCTATGATATTTCTATCTACAACGTCCGGTAGTATTGTATTTTTGTTGCCTATATATTTTCTAAATATGAATGCTGTTAATTTTTTTTCTCAACAGCGCCGCAGTGGCTTATTTAATAAAAAGAAATATGTATCTAAGTAGGGGGTGGACATGAAATGGATCTTTCGCGAAAAGAAAGGTACTAAGCGTCAAGTCATTAATCGTTATAAAAATAAAACGAAGCTTTTTACAAAAAATAACAGCTTTATATTGAATTAAATATTCAGTTTTGTCTTAATAAATATTATGAGTATTAATAAGAAAATGTAAAAAAAAAATCAGTCGAGAAAATTTTTTTACTTTATGTTTTTGATCAAACACAACGCATGAAAATATAATGTAGTTATACACACAATATTTTTTTTGAACTTAATTTAATTTAAATTTGAACTATAATTCACCCTTAATTAAAACTTTAAAACTTGACATATACTTACCATAAATAACGAGATATTTCCGCAAAATTAGCTTAACGTCCACGTTTTAGCGTGGATGTTTTTTAATTATACATTAATTACATTTGCCTCCCTTATTTTTTTTTCATAAAATTAAAATAATCACGGATTTGAGGATTTTATTTAAAGTCTTTATTTTATATGAAGCTTAAAAATAATCTTCAAAACCGTTTTTGAATTATAAAATATCCGTTAAATCCAGATGAAACTATGCATTAAAATAAAGAGAAAGAAAAAGTTGCGCATTTATCACAGGCTACAATAAAAAGCGGTTTTTTGTTCGCCTGAGCGGCTTGTTCAGGTAATGCATGCAACTGGGAATAAAATATTTAGATATGCATTTGCCGGGAGAGTAAAAAGTAAAGTTGTTACAGTTGAATACAAGCAGGAAAAGTTGGACTTTTCATGCACTAAATGTTTAAATAAAAGTTTAATATATTAGAACAAATGATCCCCATGTTTGTTGGAAATATACTTGATATCTTGTATATAAGACAACGTGTAACTAAAAAATTTCAATAGGTAAATGTTCTTTGTAAGGAATATTGTTTTTGAGTTTTTATTTCTGAATTCAGTTACGAGGATTGACGTTTCGGATTTACTAGAATCAAATATGAAATTATTATAATTCTTAAACTTTTATATTTATAATGTTAAAAGAAAATATGTTTTAATAATACTAATAAAAATATAACACACTGTACTAAAAAAATAACACACAAATAAATCTTGTTAAAATAGAATGCACAAAACGATCTTATCTCTATGAGAGCAATCTCTCCAAGGGAATCTTTGAATAAGAAGCGGCAGTAACAAAAGTATAAGCACTGTAAAAGTTACACAACGAAACCATATTAATAAATATTTACTTGTTTTAATATTTTGTAGAACTTTAACCTCGCTGGACTATATTACAAACACCACAGTGAGTAGTTTCGTCAAGTCTTCCGTGAGTTGTGAGTCACAATGATAGTTCGGAAACTAGCCCCGTAATGATAATAATTAATTAGCATGAAATTACCTGAATCTGGTTATGCATTTATACTGCACAGCAATATAACTTCCACAATCGTTACATATAATATTTAGGACTGGCAATATAAAAAAAATATTGCACTAAAAATATTGTACTATTGATAGTATCAACGTCGCATAGATATATATATATATATCAGCTTACCGCCGTCCACTGCTGAACGAAAGCCTCCCCCATAGAACGCCAACCATCCCGATTTTGGGCAGCCCGCATCCATCCCGTACCTGCCACCTTTTTCAAATCGTCGGTCCATCTTGCCGCAGGGCGTCCTACACTACGTTTGCCTAAGCGTGGTCTCCACTCCAACATGTGTCGGCTCCATCGGCCATCGATGCGTCTGGAGACATGACCAGCCCACTTCCACTTCAGCGTGCTAATTCTACGCGCGATGTCGGTGACTTTAGTTCTCTGGCGAATGTCCTCATTTCGGATTCTATCTGCCAGAGAAACCCCAAGCATCGCACGTTCCATAGCTCGCTGAGCGACCTTGAACTTGTGGACCAGTCCTACAGTGAGTGTCCACGTTTCGGCGCCGTAAGTCATAACAGGCAGGACGCACTGATTATATACCCTGGTCTTAAGTGATTGTGGGATCGACGATTCAAAAATATGACGCAACCTCCCGAATGCTGCCCAGCCCAAACGTATTCTTCTTTTGACCTCCTTCTCAAAATTGTGCCGGCCAAGTTGTATAGTTTGGCCCAGGTAGATGTATTCCTGCACAACCTCGAGTGGAGAGCCATTTACGACAACCGGTCTCGGGGATATATGTTGGTTGATCATAATTTTGGTTTTTTCTAAGTTCATCCGCAGACCCACCTGTCTTGAAGAATCGCTTAGGCTGTTTAGCATCTCTTCCAGATCTTGCAGAGTTTCCGCCATGATGACAATGTCGTCAGCAAATCGCAGATGTGTAATGTGTAGGCCATTTATATTAATGCCGCGTCCGTTCCAATCGAGCGTCTTGAAGACGTCCTCCAATGCATTGGTAAAAAGTTTCGGGGAGATTACATCCCCCTGTCTTACCCCGCGATGCAATTGGATTGGTCTTGTGCTCTGATCTTGTACTTGGACGGTCATGGTTGCGGCTTCGTACAAACACTTTAACACCTGGACATACCGAAAGTCTATTAGGCATCTCTGCATCGATTCCAGAACAGCCCAGGTCTCGATGGTATCGAAGGCTTCGTAGTCCACAAACGCTAGGCATAGAGGCTGATTATATTCCTCGGTCTTCTGTATCATTTGCCTAAGTGTGAGTATGTGGTCTACGGTACTGAAGCCTTTTCGAAACCCAGCCTGTTCAACGGGTTGGAAGTCATCGAATTTTTGGGCGAGACGATTCGTGATTACCCTCGAGAACAACTTATATACGTGACTTAAAAGTGAAATGGGGCGGTAGTTTTTCAGAAGAGCTTTATCACCCTTCTTAAAAAACAGCACCACCACACCTCTGCTCCATGCCTTTGGTGTAATACCATTTTGGAGGACGGAATTAAAGATCTTTACCAGCTCTCTCAGAACTGGTGTTCCTCCCGCTTTAAGTAATTCTGAGGTAATTCCGTCCTCCCCTGGAGCCTTGTTGTTTCCAAGTTGTTCGAGAGCAATCCTAATCTCGCCCAAGTCGATGTCGGGAAGCTCGTCAGATAGATGGCGTGTCAGTCTGGCTCGTGGGTCATCCGCGCTGTGGGACTCAGGTGGAGGCACTTGTGATGAGTATAGATTGCTATAGAACTTTTCGACATCAGCTAGAATCGCTGGTTTTGAGGTGACGGTTGTGCCTTGTGTTGTTATGAGTTTTGTCAGGTGACAACAGGAGGTATGCGACTTTGCAAGAACCTTTAAACCCCTATTGAGTGCTATAGCATCTTCAATATTTCGGGTGTGCGCTCGTCTTGTGTCACGCCTTATTAGTTTTTTAACCTTCCTGTTAAGTGCCTGACACTCAGATGGCGTCATATTTTGTTGTTCACGTCTTCTCGTCATCTCGTCCAGAGTCTCGCCTGAGAGCTTCGACTTACGTCCATTGCTCCTTTGTCGAAAGTGATTTTGACCCACCTCGCGAATGACACGTACCAGACTGTTGGTGGCGTCGTCAATGTCTTGCTCGGTTTCCAACATGGCGAATCAGTTCTGTAGTTCCAGCTGGAAGCTTTCGCAACCAGCTTCGACCTGGGGCAAGGTTGGTCTAAGAGTCGACTTCATTAGCCGCGATCGTTCGATTTTAGTGTTAATATTCAGGGTGCCTCTTACCAGGCGGTGATCACTTCCAGTGTTGACCCTGTTGATCACGGAGACATCCCTGAATATTTGGCGCTTATTGGATAGAATGAAGTCGATCTCATTCATTGTTACGCTATCGGGGCTTCGCCAGGTCCACTTCCTTTGGGGCTTTTTCTGGAAAAATGAGTTCATCAGAAATAATCCCTGAGCCTCTAGGAAGTTTACCAGCATTTGTCCCCGATGGTTTCTGTTCCCATAGCCGAATTTTCCTACCCTCGATTCACCATCTTCTTGTACTCCCACTTTGGCATTGAAGTCACCCATAACAATTGTGTAGAAGGTACTGGTACGAGACATAGCTTTCACTATGTCTTCGTACATGGCTTCGACCTCTTCGTCAGTGTATGTGGACGTTGGGGCATACACTTGTATAACCTTCAAGGCATACCTCTCGGTTATCTTTAAGACAAGGTATGCTACCCTCGCCGACACACTGCCAACCTCCATAACATTGCTTCTGAGTGACTTGTGGATCAAAAAGCCGACGCCACCTTGGGATGGTTGGTGTCCTTCTCGGAAGTAGAGTAAGTGACCAGTATCTAGTGTTATCGTGTCCTCGCCCTGTCTTCGGATTTCCGATAGACCCACTATATGCCAGTTAATACGACTTAACTCTACTTCCAATTCTGTGAGATGTTCGTCCAGCCGCAGAGAGCGTCCATTGTACGTGGCCAGAAACAGTCGCCGTTTGTGGTACCCTGCCGTAGCCCGGGGATTCTTAGCACCCCCCGTCACACCGTTACCATGACCGGTACCGTGGCCAGGGATAGTGTGACTACCGGGAATTGGGGGCCGTGCATTTCTGTTGTCGCTCATTTGGGGGGTTTGTTGCCTTAGTCACCACGCTTGGCAGGCGGGTTGGTGACCGCAGTAGCTGGAAATCTTTCGCTGATAGCGCTGCTGCCCGCTATCAGGATTTACATTTTCGGATTCCAGCATTTGTGTGGTTATACCGCCACGATATCGGTCGCCAGAGCCTCGTTCGTTGATCAGCAGGATGCACCACGGGCAGGTGAGGTTGACGGTAGGGAGCCTAAGGTCGTTGTCGACACCCCTTACATCGCATAGATATCTACATATTTTATTAAGATTAAATATAATTTTCAAAGGAGGAGATTATTTCCCTGAATTCTGTTAGTTAGTGAGTCACGTCAATTAATTATCGAAGCAAAGTACCGTATTTATAAATCGATATTTTTTATTTTGTTCGACAAATCAAATGATGAAACTAAAATTAAACCACTTTTGAATCGATTCATTTTACCAGCGGTACGGAATATACATTCTACCTAGAAAAAACAGAAAGATGGGCAGTCGTTTATCTATATATATAAGTGAAACATCACTCATCACGAGATCTCCTAAGCTCCCTATTGACTTGAAATTTGTCACAGTTACTTCTTTCCCGACGAAGACGCTAGCTAAGAGCGGATTTTACGCAAATCCTCTCTAAAATAGGTAATTATAATAATAATGATTATAAATAAATAATTTTCTTCTTATCTACCAGTGCTAAGACAGCACGATTAGCTAGTCTTTCATAAAATTTCACTGTTATTCAGGATAAATATGTATTTATCAACGAGTATTAATTCTACGCCTCTTCATCGTCTATATAGTCATTTATCTTATCGAGTCTTTTATTTTATCGAATAAACAGACTTATTTATAAGAACCTATTTAATATGAGATTCATATTTATTAATTGTTAAAGATGAAGTATACTCACAAAATGCCCTAAAAATAATTTATTTATATGTATTCCAAGGTCTGAAGTAAGCCTAAGCTTGTCCTGTAGACATATAGCATAATGTCCTCATGAATTTGAAAGACCCGCATCTATTTAAGCAGATCTCATTTATTTCATAAAAGATAAATATGACACAAAATAAATGACCTTTTTTTCCTTAGCTGTGTGATGTTTCATAAATATAAAATAGAACATTATTTTATATACGCTACATAATAAATACATTGTGTGTGTGCATGTATCTAATTTTGCATACACACATACAACTTTGTATGTACATATATACACACCACATACATATATATGTTTATTTGAACGAAATTTACGATCACAATTTTTATTCGAACGCCATGAACGTCTATCATGTGGAGCAATCACATATGACAATGTTATTATATAAATATTTTATTCGTATAACCAATTCACCGCTGTGTAAACATTTGATATTCACAGTGGATACGAAAGGTTTGCTTATTAATTGGATTGTCGTACCACGTAGTGTCCAACGACGAAAATCGCTCGATCTGAATTGCTCTTAATTTGCCAGGCAAAATATGTGAGCATTTTGCGTTCGAGTTCAAAACCGGGATGAATAGCAAACAAAATGTTAATCCCGCGATTACAGCTACACGTTTCGGCGGCGGTCTATGTAAAATATTTAATTAAAGATTACAATAGTCTTTATTATTTCAGTTTCTTGTTAATCATGCTAAATTAATATTAATGAAGTTCTGTGAAACCTTTTTAATTTTGTTACTTTTTAAAATGAACATAAATTAACGCTTTTCACGTTATATAAAACATGCGACTGATGTGTTAAGCTTTAGTAAACACATCTAGTAAAATAAAAGTAGGTATATCTTTAGTTATAGTGAAAAGTTTGTCAATTTAAAGTGTCATACGAAGGGTTCAATAATGTCGAAGTATAATGGTGAAGAAGTTTTAATTAAACGGCAACATCTGTGTGGCTCGTTACGAGACAACTATTATTGTACCGGACGCTTACGTGCCGGACAGCACACACAATCACAAAGAAACAAAAGCAAACACTGAGCTCGTTCAGATTGCGCTATAAAATCTGTTTTATACTTCGATAACTGTTTACTTAACATGCTATTGTCATACATTTATATTTAAACTTTTCACTATGTATAATAATGCTCATCGCTTTGTTGTGTTGTGTTTGCGCTATTCATATTGAAGGAAATGATAATCCTACGTTATGTTATAATATACAAATGATCACCATACATATAATGTGTAAAATATAATACATTAAAAAAATTATATAATATATGAAATCATTATATTTAATGCCAGTAATTCATATTTTATTTGTAAGTTCGCCTTGGATGAAAAGTAGAACCAATATAACGAGGTGCTGAGGTCTCTATAATACTTTGATTGGTTTTGTCGCTTGCTTTGTCTCTGAGGCGCGCTTTGAGATTTATCACAATTGCCCGCAAAATATTTACGACTACTAACGAACGTTCACGAATCAGAAAATGCATCGATTTGATTGTATTGTTTTTATAAATTTTAACTAGGAATTTCTAAATTTAAAAAAAAGTCGCATAACACATATACGATAATTTCTTTAATATTCTACTTGTTTTAAAATCGAAGTTTTCATAAATTGATAGATGAAATATTTATATAGTTAATTAGTGTTATAGTTCAAAGAAATTACGCTTGAAATCGTAATTATTCTATTGACCAAAATATAACCTCTTTTATTTCACAATAAAATACAAAAATTAAGGATTTTTTTTTAAATGTAATTTAACTTTTATTGGGAACGGAAGACATTTTTTCAATTCTCAGGTAGAAAGAAATTCGGTGAAATAATTTTCGTAAGTGTAAGTTACGACGCGCTTGTGAGCCAAGAGTCATTATTCTTTCGCCCTTTTCTGTCTCCGTTTTGTCGTTCTCATTTCCTCCAAACAGTATAATTTCGGTTTAGTAAGTAATTATTGTAAATAATTTGTACAATTCCCGTTGTGTGAATTTAGGGATCGTTGTCTTTTGTTTTTTCTTTTATTTAGACTTTATGTCTCTTTCATTATTTTTGATACAAGTTTGATGTTATATTTCCTTAGTTACTTATAAAACTAACGACTTAACAGGTAACTAGAACATATTTTAATAAGTTATTTTAAGATATGTTGCTTTTATTTTACGGCGTCTATTCAAACAAATATAAATAACATTATTAAAACCTTTGTTTACTTGTGGAAAGTGCCATAGCGTGAATTTAAGCAGAATATAGTGAGTAAAGTTTAAGGGGATGTAGGACGCTATGCATATTTATGACTTCCTTTTACGTTCAGACCCCGAGATTCAAAAGCTAATAAATATCTCTCACGATGTTTAAATTCATGAAAATAGCAAAAATTATGTTTTACTTATCATTTATATATTCCATATCGTAATAGTCATTAGGCATAAATATAAATCATTTTTAAGTAATACTTTTATATTACACATAATTCTTATTGGTCCTACTTAGGTCGTTTCAGTCAACTATCTTATTAGGCTTATAACTACCTTGACTGCTTATATTATGGGTATGCTAATAGATATGTCATTGATTTTTAAAAATTTTGAAGTTTAGAAGTTGTTTTCTTTACAGTCCCTTGCCTCGAAAATACATAAAGATTCTGTTACTGAACTCTGTAAAGTCGTATCGGTTTGCTGGCTCATCGGATGATTAGAGAGTCGAAATAGTGAGTGCACCTATGATTGCGTACACACTTGAGCTCTGTGATATCTTCTGCCGAGTTGGCTATTTCCTGTTGTTGCTTAGAATGTGTTTCCTAGAATCAAATTCGTCAGGAGGATAACAACAAACAATGTTTTTTTTCTTAAATTATTAGAAAGTAGTAACTCTCAATTTCTTCTTTCAAAAATAATATTAATATTTGACGCAGCTGATTCATATCTTTTATTATTCATTATCTTTGTCTATTTTATCCCTTATAAAAATATGGTTCACTTTTTATATTGGATTTTGATGTCGATAATACTCCATTCCATAAATTCCTTTTAGACACGAAGATTAACTTCTATTCTTTTAACGTCAAAAAAGCTTAGCAAGGTTGTCTTGAAACTGAAATTTTAACCTGTTCCTCCCAACCGATTGAGCTTAAATTAGGGAAAGCGTTTTGGTGCAGGTAACAATATATATATTTTTTCTTACACGGAAGAAATTGTAATATAAAACATGTAAAACATTTTAACTTGACTTATTATGCCAGCATGGGGTGCCCGTTTTTTATTTTTTATTTTGATATGTTATCACATTGGTTTCTCATCTTATTTTTTATTGTAATTGCTCTTGACCATTTGTTTATGTTAAGTCATTTGTTTTTTGTTGTTCTATTTCACATAAGAGATCATACAATTATTGCTGTATAAGCCTTTGCTTAAAATAAATAATAACTCGCAAGATGTCAACAGCAAAGTATTAAAACTTATTTAAATAACGCGAAACTTGTGACTGGAAGCAAAATGTGAATGATATGTTTTTAATAAAGAGAATGACATTTAAGATGAATGGGAAATGTAGAGGTCACCAACAGGGACGTGTTGTTTCAGCTGTGACAGCGAGATAAAGTGACAAGTGAAAATAATTCAGGGGCTCAAAGCTAAAATATCCTTTTATATATTGCAAAAACGTTATTTTCTTTATTAATAGATGTTGAAAAGTATGGAACTTTTAATGGATTTCGAGGATTAAAACCTTTTTGAATTCTTCGGTTAATAATAAACGCCCTTCTATTGAAAGATGTAAATATGAAAAAGTTAGTCTGTGGAGTCAGTCAGTATTTCTACCAACAATATAAATATAAATTATGGAACGTAGATAATGTACGCTAGAAAAGTATTATTCTTAGCAATATTGTAAATACGAAAGTATGTAGTTTCTTTTTTTGTTGTAAAGGATACAAAAAAGGACATAGTGTAAACCCCTAACACGCGGGAAAATCCGCTGGGGGAAACTAGTGTTATAATTATATATACTAATTATAATTATAATTATATAATACCATATAAATCAAAGGCGTATCAATAACTAAGTAACAATTATAATCGACCGTTGTAATTAATTGACACATCACAATTTTCTTGTTTACATAAAGCATCATTTGACAAAGTATTTTATTCAAATTTGGTTTATTTATTTCACAAAATTTCTCTCGCTTATGAAGAGCGAACGAGTTTACTCAACAGAGAAATGTCTTACTTCGCCAAGTGTCTGTGATAATAGTCGCGAGCCGACAAGGGTCCTCACGAGTTGCGCAAACTCAGAACTTTACCTTAAATACGCCATCTTGGCACTTAGGCTTGTGCACATCCTAGTAGTTAATCGTAAACGATCACACTGCAGTCCCTCTCGCTAAGTTTATCTTTGTTGCATCAGATACATTAAATTAAGATTTCGTATTTACAAGTTCATGTATTATTATAAAATATCCTTTTTTTATTCACACGTGCTTTTAATATGAACCGAAAGCATCCGTATTTATTAATTTTTTTAAATTAATAAATACTTAATAAATGTCTCACGACTAGATTAAGGTTTATTGTTATGTAAGAAGACTGTTTGGCGATTGTCATAAAATTATGCTGCAGTGCGGATTCTTGCGGTTCCGGAGGTACCTTCGACGTATTGGGGGCCTTCCTAGACAGATCAGTCGTCGAGTCGTCACGGTAGCTTCCAACTAGTAGTAATCAGCCGTGACAATATTCAGGCAGTATAATTACAGGCACAAGGGACATAAAATCGTAGTCCCAAGGTTGGTGGCGCATTGGGTATGTTAACGATGGTTGACATTTCTTATAATACCAATGTCTAAGGGCGTTGGTGACCACTTATCATCGGGTGGCCCATATGCTCGTCCGCCTTCCTGTTTTATACAAAAAAATATCTGTAGCATAGACATAATCCAAATTTTACAATGAGAAAAAAATATATATTTATATATAAAAGTATAAGTACAGGTTGGTTACATAGTTGATGTTTTTTTTTGCTGTTGGTATCGAATAAAATTATAAATATAAATGGACATGAAAATTTAGATGTGTTTGCACGAATTTGTATTCGTTGTTAATCTAGTTTCAACGTGTGCATTTTTATATTATATACATACATATTACAGTTTTGTCACTACAGAAAAGTCACACTTTTATTTTGTTCCATGAATATTACCTCATGAATAATATAATATGTGTAACCCATTTACACCATATAATATGATTACTAGAAGTATAAAGCAACGGCGATGCTAGTATTCCTTTATCGCTACTCGTTTACAGGATTCTATTCAATTTTGAATACAATTTATAGCCCCTATTCATATGCGTTAAGGAGGCCGTATGAAATTAATTAGTAACACTATTGTGTCGAAACATGTAAATAACTGTACCAGGTTGTCGGTAATCGTATTAATAGAGCATATGTGATGATAGTGGTATATGTTATTTAGAATAAATTTTATTAAATTAATATTACAGTTATTTTTATAATAGTTGTATATATATTTTTAAATTTTACCAAAAAACAAAATTGTTTAAAATTATTTAAGATTTATTCGCGTAAATAACAAAACATAAATTCAAAACTGGAATAAAATAAATTATAAAAAAAAAAAAACATTTTAAAAATCAAGCATTTATACAAAAAAAAATGGTGTGTATGCTGTTGACCGTTGAGGAGTTTCTCCGTCTCGAGCCAATCCTTGTTGTAGAACGCTGCTTACCATCAAAATACATTGTCATTGAAACTGAACAGGTAAAATTTCAATTTCAGGTAAAATTTAAATAAAAGCTTGTCATAGCAGCCCACTAAATGGCCTACTACTGGCCTAAGGTCTCTTATAATTTATACACACGCAGCTTTTATCGGTACACTCTTGTGTGGGTTCATGAACACACCTATGGCAGAATTTAATCTGCAGGTTTTTTCATCATGTTTTCATTCGCCGCCACGCTTTATATCAATTTATTATAAGCACAATTTAAACATCAAAATTCAATGCTTTTCCAGGTTTGAACCTGGAATATTCGGTTAAGATTTATGTTCTATCGACAGGGTCATATTAACTATACATTATATGAGACTCAACTTTGAATTACACGTATGAAAGAACAATATTTAAGCTCTTTTCACAAACAAAATTGCCTTTATTAAAATCCAAAAATTTTAAATGATTGAAAAATTTCCACATGTATGAGAACATAGTGCAAAATTTCGAAAACGGTAAAGAAAGGTTGTTCAATTTGTTAACTGCTACTTATATTATTTTATATTTGTATATTAACGCTTTTTATTCAGGTTATATCACAGATAATACCTTCTTAATACATTATAATCATTGTTAAAATATTACAGAAACGTTTCAATGAATATGAGTTTAAATACGCAATGTACGAAAATGAATATTCAATTCAATCTAATATTCTGAATCGGCGCACTTAAAGTAGAATATCAGCGTTTGAAGTCCAATATCATCGCAGTGGAAGTTCAATAACATTTTATACGCGAGCGTCGAGGGCTAAGTGCGCCGCTATGTAGCGGCAGATAGGAAATGTTGTCGACTACCGCGCTATCCTACCGCTTATTGTAATATTCGCAGATCGTATGTATCCAGACTGATAAAACCACATACTGTGAACGAACAGATGACTAACTTACTATTATTTTTTGTCCTTTTATTCATCCATTATTCTTTTAATGGATATATATATCTTCATATGTGTATATGTTCATTATTTAAATTCACTTGCGTTAAATTATACTGAGGGATATCTGTTGAGATTTGTGTTTTTTTTATCGCAGTTAGTGTTTATAATATATATCATATAGGCCTTTGAAGAATCGTCTGAGTGCAACGATTTGATTGCCAATTATCTTCGCATCTGTAATATTTATCTTACCGCATATTGTATTGTAATAATATGTCAAACGACTTCTATCATACATAAGTGATAGTTCTTCAACAATCTGAGTTATCAACTACTACAACAAAGACCCTCTCAAGCGTACGTTTAGAAGCTTAAACTTACCACGGAGGTGCTCAAGTTTGTACACATTTACTTTTAGAGTACGTATGTAAGAGTCTCGTAGTTTTCTACTCATGTTTTCTTTGATACATTAAATATGGAAATATGAAATAAACTCTCTTGCATATATTTTTCTGTTTTTTAAACAGCTTTTTATATTTAAACACAAGTACATGTCTAGCGTTCTATAAAATGTTAATATATATAAGTTAATACATATAAATGATTTTTTTCTCACTACAAAATAGAACCACTTGAACACAGGAGACACCAGAGCGATATGCCGATACTTCAAGCAATTTTGTTATGCAAAATTGGCTGCCATAGCTTATTGTCAGTCTTCTCGTTAAGTGCATCTTCTTTTAAATCACGTAAGCCTAACTTTTTGCATCTACTTAATTCCTACTCTAATTATAATTCATGTAATTTGAATTATTTAATGTTATGAAAAATACTCTTTATTTTTATCTAATACTTTAACTCATAGAAATAAATAAAGACAGACACACATACTCACATACCTACAAACATACGTACCTACTAACAGCACACTAGTATTATAATTTTCATTTGAATTAATTCAAAATTTAAAGTGAGAATTTATTTTATTGTACATATTAATACTTAATATGTCTCTAATTTTAATTTTCTTTTGATTTTGTCTGTTATACCTAAACATTTTTCATAATCAAAATTGTAATCCTATGTGGCCTTATTTTTGAATACTAACAATCATTTCTGTAACGCTGTTGATTACAACCAAATAAATAAAATATAATAAAGGCTCAATATACAGAAAAGACAAATAAAATAATTTAAACGAAATCTTATACTAACCTACAGGATTTGCCATCGACGACGAAATAATATTTTATGATTATAAAAAGTAGTAACCTACTTAATATTCACTTATATATGATATTGTACTATAGAATTAACTGGTATAATGTTTACTTTACTATCTA
Organism: Nymphalis urticae; assembly: GCA_905147175.2. Taxonomy (NCBI): domain Eukaryota; kingdom Metazoa; phylum Arthropoda; class Insecta; order Lepidoptera; family Nymphalidae; genus Nymphalis; species Nymphalis urticae. The sequence continues at coordinate 5,713,662 of LR989987.1, read as the reverse complement.
TCTCATTTATTTAAAATTATTGAAGTGATATTTATTTGCACATAGACACACACACATATATTCACTTTGAGGTTTAGCTTTTTTTGGCAAAGTCAAATAAAGAAAATATATACATATGTATACTAATTTTATTAATAAGTTAATTTGAAGTATAAAAATAATACGTAATCTAGATGTAGATAAGTAATGAGTACGAGAACCGACTCATTATTCTTCTACCCTCGGGTGTAAGTGACTTCGTTTCGTCTTTCTTGTTTTCATCTACGAACAGAATAATTTAGGAATAATTGAAATAAGTTTATTATTTATTCAGACATTAGTGAAAATACACCTTAATATTTCATGCACCTTCTGGATTATAATTTCATTATGTTAAATTATTATAACTCGCGACACGCCCCTAAATCGTCCGTGCAGTTAATGTTTTAAGCTTAGTTACCGAATACTAAATATTACTTGAGGCTCTGGTTGTTTAAGACATATATATGTGTAACGGTAACAGCCTGTAAATATCCCACTGCTGGGCTAAGGCCTCTTCTCCCTTTTTGAGGAGAAGGTTTTGGAGCTTATTCCACCACGCTGCTCCAATGCGGATTGGTGGTGATATATATGTGTAATATATATTATGCAACCAGATTTATTATTTCGAAACACTAACATTTTTTTTATTTAATAATATTGACATAAAGTTCCAAAGATAGTCGCCTCATCATTTATCATTTGTATTCCCTTTAAAATTTGCCGTTAGTGAATGCTTTTGTTGAGTAAGACAAATGCATGCCAAATTCCAAGTTCATAGATCTTGTGCTTCTAAAGATAATGTAACTTAATTTAATTTCGTGTCCAACGACATTTATGCATGTCGTGTGTTATGGTTTTGCAACAACTTTGAAACTGATGTCTATTTAATATACCGTACGTTCACGCAAAATTCACGACTAAATTGACAAAAGTTTATGGAGATAGAAATAAATATAAACCAACATTTATGATACTAATATCGTTTTAGAGATTTATGTGAAAACGAAGCGTTAATTCCTAGGAAGTTGAGGTTTAATAGCTAGGAGATGTATCCGATTTCAAAAATATAAAATATTCGCTACTTCAGAAACTGTTACCGACCAATTTAATGTCGTTGGACATTGATGTTAACTGGACGTCTACTCGTATTCTAATGTTATTAAGCTGATGAGTTTGTTTGTTGAAACGCGCTAATCTCAGGATCTACCAGTCAGGTTTGAAATATATTTTGTGCGTTAGACAGCCCATTTACATACAGCTTATATATCATCACGTCATGTAAGTGATGTGCAGGTAAAAATCAGTAATACTTAATATTATTGATATGAAACTTTTATATTACTTCATTTGTACTAGTTGTAACATTACGCTCAGTGGCAAGCCATTGGAGAGAAAAGAGCAGTGGACGAGAAAAGGGTGATGATGATGATGATGATGTAATATTATGGTGTTTCAGCAAAAAAAAACAACAAAAAAAAACTTGATAGTGTGGGCACATTGTCTGTTTATATAATATCTTTATTTTTCATATTTAATATTTTATTTATAATTTCGTTGAAAAACGTATTTATTTGTGAGGATTTGTACGACTAAATTTCGTATATATTTTGTCTGCAGCCATTATAAGTTTGAGAAACTCAAGAGTAATCTTTTAAGCTTCGAATAATTACATTAACTTGAATTATCTCAGACAAAAGTTCTTTACAACTTATTAAGTAACTAAATTCGATAAAACCTGTATATATTCTGATAAATATTACAGTAATCACTTTATTTTATTTTATTTTCCATTTGTAATGAGAAATTTAAGTGTTCTGAAAAAGTTTGAATTTAAATTGAATACCTAAATGTTTATTATTATAGTTATTTTTCATAAATGCATATCGTTCAAAAAAATGAATATCTATATAATAACAACATAATTAATTACAATCATCTGTCATCGTCATCCGTCAAATTGAAACATTTGAAAACCCGACAATGATTTTCGATGATATATTTTGTGTAATTTCCAAGAAACATATCATATATCATAAAAATAACGATCATGTTAATGATTAAATATTATAATGATTATTACTTGTTATTCTACTCTTATAAATAATCCCTCACAAATAGCGAGTCTTTCTAAGATATTTCAAATAGATTTATTTTTGTATATAAATGTTATTGTGAGACCTTTTTGTGACTGAGATAAACTAAAAGTGCTAAATAATATTGACGAATGTCAGACGCCATTTGTTAGATAAGGGTGTTGTACTTAATACCGAGGATTTCAGATTCTAAGCTCAGCTGTGTAACGAAATCTTATCTTTCTATGTGCGTGTTGTAAAATTATTTTTGTTACAAATTTTATTTCTAGTATAGCTTGTAATAAAATCTATGCACTCATTGATTATTTAATCTATCTTCTATATATTATATTTTATATCTATAATATAAAAACGTGAAGCAAAAACTTTGTACCAATTTTTACGACAATTGCGTGGAGTGCAGAAAGTTAAAATTTTTGTATTTGAAATAAATGTTAATAAAATAAATCATTATACACACTACCATTAACTTGACACACACATACGCTATTACGCATTTATACGCACATCCATCCTTTTGGTAATAGTTATAGTCTGTGATGAGACGTGAGACGAGAGTGTGAAGAGGTTAAATATTAGATGTAAATTGTAATACACTCTTTTGCTTATGATTTATCCCATAATTTGTCTAATAGATAATTGTGGGCTATAATATATATCTCTTTATTTATTTATTAAAAGTTTTGCTTCACTACTAAAACTCAATAAATTATTATTATTAATTAATACTGAGCCTACCAGAATGGTCAACGACGACGACCGCTTTTGAAACTTTCAAAACTTTTATATACCTGCCTTTTTCTATATTATAAAAGCCCTTAAGCAGCTTATCGAAAAATGTACGCCAAGTTCAATGGACAACATTTGCTTTTAATCGCCTTATTTTTTGTTTCAATAAAACATATAATTCTTTTTTATTTCAGTCAATATTTTTTGGATTTGTCTTTTATTGAAATTTACATCGTTTGGAAAATTTACGACAATTAACTGAGTAGCCTTGGCGAAGTCTGTGATTTTATTTAGTATTTGACAATAGAACCTTAATAAGATTCAAACATTCAAACATTTCTATATATATAAAAAAAAACTTTAAATTTAAATAAATTATGGTCGAATTTGGACCACTGGGCGACCACTAGTTGTTATTAATGTACCAAAATGCTTTTAAACATATTTAACGTATTAAAATTGTGTGATATTAAATATTCCTCTAAGTTATATGTGTGAGTAATGTGTTATAAATAAGTTTTCTGAAAATTACATTATGTGCATACATATTATAATAATTTTCTATTTTACAATCAGTCGTCGCTTCGTAAATGACAGTACTAACAATTAATAAATTATTTAGATACACTTTTGAAAAAAAAACGGTAGCAATTGTTTACAGAAATGTGAAGAAATACATGTTTTCACCTTTTTCAAGCTTCAATTTTAATACTTATTATTTGAATGTTAATTATTAACTATATTCTTCTCAAATCTCAGTATATCATAGAGCGTAGGACCCCAGAACCATACAAAAACGTTGACAATGATATTTTATCATTCAAATCCCATCGAGGTAGAGGGATGAACATTTCAAATGCAAGAAAACTTGGCAATGGTGCAACAGCGTCGCCATTAATCAAAATGAACAACGCCGAGACATTGGAATGTTGGAATTTAGATGTTGACAGAATAATGTGATTTTCTGAAGGTGACACTGGTTATTTAGATATAAATGACAACTGGAATGACAAACAAAACCCGTCAGACAATTTTAGCATACTTTGCATGCTATGCATTTTTTTTCAATATGGTGTCATAACCACTTATAGATGCTAAAGGCATTGCAAGAAATATTATCTATCCCTTACATCGCCAATGCGCCACCAAACTTGAGACTTAAGATGTTATGTCCCTTGTGCCTATAATTGCATTGGCCTACTCACACTTCAAACCGGAACAATACTAAGCATCTAAGCATTGTTGTATGCCGGTAGAATATATGATGACTGGGTGGTACTTAACTAGACGGGCTTGGAAGCTCTACCACCAAGTAAAATGCAGTTATAATTTACTGCAGATGTAAAACTAATTCGATGCAAAATTATCTTCAGGACCACCCCGAATTTTATTTTGACACACCAAGCCAGAGCACATATTGCTAGAGCATTTATAATAATTTTATTTATATGATCTATGATATGTGTGTGGAGTTACAAAGTTTAAGCGCAAGCACTTTTGAAACGTCAATTTTACAAGGTTAAATTTAAAGTCACCACGGTTCGGAATGTGAATTCTATCGAAAGGGCCGAAAAGAAACTCAGTAGGTACTCTTATCCGACAATTAACGTAATTATTTACCAATATTTTAATTGTTATAAACATTTTAAGTGTTTCTAAACAAAAAAAATATTGTTAAATAATTAGTTATTCACATAGGTAATGTAATACAATTGATTTATTACTTATCTTGCATGGAAATCAACGAATGCTTGATTCACATAATTCAATATTTGTTTATAGCTGCTATTATTAGTTTTTTTTTAATTTAAATATTTCAACGTACTCAAAGCGTTTAAGTAACAAAAAAGTCATAAAGCTAAATACGCGAGTTGCTTAATTATTTTGTATATTTTAGAACGTCGTTTTATTTTTGCAGATAAATCAGTATTTAGTTATTACTTGTTTTATGCTTCGTTTATATTTATTTTTATTTATTTATTAAGGTTTACCAACAGTTGTATACACTGGATATAACACTTAATATATTTAAAAAAATACATAGCATAGCTTAACAACTAAATATAGGTAAACATCGCTTGTAGTTTAACGTCTCATAACTGTGAGAAAGGGTCTTTAAAGGGTCTTAAGAGTCTTCGTCGAATTCTATTTTTTTTTCAATTTATGTTCCTATTTATCGACAAATTTTTACAAACTTACAGAGACGAGAATACATTATATCTAAAACTCAAATTAACTTTACTTTAAAAACATGAGTATTATTTCGTAACTTTAAGAGTATACTCTTACAAGAAGCACGTTCGTCATTTTACAAGATAAGTTACATTAAAGCAATTATCGATTCGGTATGTATATTCTAACTACTAGAACCGAAAAACAAATCAGTAATTACTCTTTTTATTAATCACTTTTCATCAAACAAATTGAAGTTAAAGTAACTTTAATCAAGAATTCAAAGAAATTCTTGATTGAAAAATTGATTCTGAATTGAAAAATTGATGTTTTCAATAATACACGTTACGTAAGTTCTACACATTAACTCTTAGCAGTCTTTTATGTAACTCGAGTCAAAAATAGGTTGCCATAAAACATTTTTCTCTTGGAATTAATGTGTTCTGAAGTCAAGATCAGACCCGCCTAGCGGTGACTAATAGCTCCGGTATGGCAAAATATCTTCTACCTAACCGTGCGACGTTACAAGTAATGGCGTTTGAAATTTTATTGCGTATGTTATGCGTATGCTTGTTTCAATAAAAACGAATCATATTCAATAAGTAAACAAATAATTTCGGACAGTACCCCATTTTGATAAAAAAAATTCATAAATGTAAATATTAGAATGTTTATATTTTAACAAAACATGACAATTGTAGTTTTTTAATATATACTTTGTGTAAAATAAAGTATGCCGTACCACGCTACACGATATCGTTTTTTAATAATATTCCAAAGGCGAGAAGAAAGGCCAAAGTGTCTCGTTTAGATAAGCTCGCTGCACTGGCTCTGAAAATATATTCTTAGAAGAAATTACAGTTTAAATGGATATTTTGGTTTATATTTAAAAATTTATATTGTTTTATATTTTGAATAAAAATCTGATACATTTAATAATTCACTGTTATACTTGATTTCGGTCTCAGAGTTATCTTTTTAATATTAAAAACTATATTTTATATAATAATAATAATAATGTCCAGACCGATTTCGGCCACGGCGGTCAACCTCAAGAGAGATTAGCCAACTGCGCAGGACATATTATAGTGCACAAGTGTGTGCGCAAACACAGGTGCACTCTGTATTCCCTAACTCTCATAATCCGATGGGTTGGCAATCCGATACGACCCGAAAAGTATGCATGCGCAGGACCAACGGCTTTACTGCTTTCCGAGGCACGGGAATGTACACATTTCAACTTCCAGACTCCAGGCTGCTACTGTGAATTTTCTAACAGAAAAACCCAATAACTTTTTATTGGCCCCACCTGGGAATTGAACCCAGGACCTCAAGGTCTGCGGCCTTAAATCTACCCACTAGACCAACGAAATAGTCAATATATATATATATATATATATATATATATATATATATATATATAATATATATATATATATACAGGATGACTGGTGAATTAGTATCAATACTTAAGGTACTTGACGTGATATTTGACGACCATATATGACCAAAAAAAAATACATATAACATAAATATTAATAAACTTCTAAGTAAAGTTAACCAAAAGTTATGTAATTAATTACGCGTCATGTGGACACCCTAGCTGCGCTGACGTCACAACACAGTTAGGTACATTTAGTTATCGCGCGGTACTTTACCTACGTTCAAACGCCACCGCGTGTTAACAGGGTAGCAGGCTAAACCTGGCTTAGAACAGGCAAAAATACCAAAATATTTCACTCGTTTAAGCAACAAATTTGTTGACTAGGTAAATGATATGAACTTGGGACAAAAATTAACTGTTTACCTATCTTGGTATTTCCGGCGTATTTAAAAATGGAATCATACTTATTTACAACGATTGTCAATCATTTAACTACCTATTTACCTACATAACTACACTAACCTTAACAAATGTTCAAAGTGAGCTCCTGCTCGTGTGTTACACAGTTCGGCACGTTTACGCATATTGTCTTTCACACGCTTTAACACGAATGGGTCACTTTACTACTCACAGTACTCACAGTATTCTGCATTTGTGTATTGATAAGCCATACCTAATTACTAATGACGGGTCACACTCACACACGAGAGATTAGGTATACGCGTAAGATCGATCGTTAGGGGCGCGCGCGCGGGAAGATGGACGAACCTTACGGCGGCGCTCGCCCGACTAATCAGCTGCGGGGCAGGGGTTGCGGGTGGCAAACACCACGCCGCACGCGCCGCTGAAATATGTCCACACTTTATTTATTTAAAGTAAAATTTTTGTAAATTTGGTCAAAAATTAAGTACCTATTTTTTTTTACATAATTCGAATGAGAATCATGTACCGATTATGCTTCTAAAATATTGATACTAATTCACCAGTCACCCTGTATATATATATAGATACAGTAAACATTATGTAAGCTTCCAGAATTATTATTATAATAAATAATAAATATATAAAAATATATTTTAATTATTATAAGTTGATATAACTTACACCAAATAGAACTATTGTTCCGTAGGTATTCAATCCCTATGTTACTTTCATCAAACAAAAGTTTATTACAAAAATAAAATTTTGTTAAATTCCATTAGCAAAATGCTTCCCATCTATTGGAAAAAATATTTCGATCTTAATCCGTCATGTTGCTACTACAGATAGGCGGATGATTAATCTTAGAATCCCCCAAATCATGCGGGTTTCATTTGTAGGTATACATTACGTAAGTCAGCAACTTATCTACTCGTACTTGCTTCATTTCGAAACTCGCTTCGCTTTACTTCGTCTTAATTATAATATATATTGGAGTAAATATTTATTCATAAATTATTATTAATAAAATGTAGCAATCGACCTTTTAATTGACAAAATCGGCCATCTACTTACTAAAACCTTTAAGAATAAAACAATGGATTTCGAAATCAAGTACTTGACTGTTTCTTACAAAGTGCTTCATTATCACACAAATATCCAATGATAATAAACATTGCGCGATTCGTTAAAAGCTTTCATCGCATCTGTGCTTCCCATTTATCTAGAAGTAGCTATTATTTCCAACGCAATTACGTTCAGACCGAATGACATAGCCGACCTCCAAGGGGCTTCGTGTGCGTTGAATCACTCGATGAGGGTAGAATAATTTATTTGCTTTGTAATTACCTGCTCTTGAAGACAAATAACTAGCTATTAACTTTGTGCAACCCTATTTCGAGAGAGTTGAATATAGCATTGCTATTAGGTATACTTAAATATCCTAAATACAACTGTATATTTAATATTCCGAAACTACATATTGAAAATAATATAAATATTGGGTCAGCATCTAAAATAGATTATCGATTTTTTTAGAAAAAGGAGTAGATTTTATTAACAAAACTTTCAGTCACCAAATAATATATTATACAATCAATATAAAGTACTCTATTGTCGATTTTTTTTGAATGTTTATGATAAAAAATCTATGAATTCGTTTGTTTGACAATCTCGTTCCACAGTTTTTAATCGACATTTCAAACGCATACTTCCCTGAAGCTAAAACCGGTTGTCAATTTTTACAGTGATGACAGCATGCCTTTATTTGATGAATTTTCGACAATCGCCGAATTCTATCCAATTCATATATAAAAAAAATAATCAAAAGGAGGCTTTTTGTCATATATGTATGTCATCTATAAAGACAGATACTGTCCTAATTTATATACATATATATTATACGTACATATAAACATAGTAGTACTAAAATGTTTCAGACGATTATACAATTACTATGTAATTGATTAGTCATGATGCTATGATGGGAATTTAATCAAAAACCTTTCAGACGAATATCGCGAGTGTATTGAGAGAACTTTAATTTATTCCATTCGTAATCCAACGTTCACTGAACTTGTAAATTTACTTGAGTGCCAAAGCTGTGTTATCTAAGTTGTAGCTCTTTATTACTTTAATATAATACGTCGCTCCAATTTACTCTTAACTCTATTGAGTCACTCAATTTTATACGCGAACGCAATTGTCGAATATATACTCAAATTTATTACCTGAGAGATGAATTTTTAAATTATTAAAACACTAACAATGGGTAATTAGACAGAAGTACTTAATTTTTACCTAAAATACAAAATAACATACATAATAACTAATACATAAAAAGTTAAAGGTTATAAAAAGTTTTTCATTCGATCTCACGCTCCAGATCCAATCAGCCTTGCAAACTGTAAATAAATAATTATCTGCTTAACAATCAAACCCGACTTCAAATAAAATTGTAGCTCATAAAAAGCCTTTATTTTTTTCACTCTTGGGGCCATCCTTATTTTTATAAAAAAATAAATCGTACCAAACGGCAAATATATTATTCTAAATAAAAAAGAATTTTCCAAATCGATTCATAAATGACGGCGTTTGAAACATTAAAAATTACAACAACATACAAAATGAATTGAGAATCCCGCCTTTTTTTGAAATCGGTTAAAATGTGTAAATACATCATCTTAAAATTTATTTTTTTGTTCTTTCAAACATCTCTTTGAAAATAGCTATGATATGTACCACGTATTTTTATAATTTTTTGATGTATATAAATGTATTTTTATTTTCAGAATTAATCATAAAAGCTTTCGGCTTTTCGTATCATTAACCCTTTCTATTTTCAAGGTAGTTCTTACACTACATGCCAGGAACACTCGGCATGTCCTACCTCGAGGCCTTGTCTTCCATGCAACAGATTCCCCGCATCCGTTGCCTGAAGGTTACTTACGGGGCCAGATAGTTGGCATTGCTTGTCTGCGCACTGCTCTCTTGCGACACATTGGAACTGCCAGAGCGCCGTTCTCTCTTTCTCGCTCCGCTACTTCCTTCTGCTTAACCACGATCTCACAGAAAGTGAGCATCACCGTTCATGACTACACTCAATCTTGTTACAACGGTCGCAGCGTGCACAACTCACCTAGAATCTGCTCCATAATTCTTTGTAATTAATTATCGTGTGGTTTAAATAATGAACTTTGTATGAAATCAATAGCTTCTGTATTTTTACACGCTTGCATGTCCGAAAAAGATAATGATACTCATGTGTCGTTATATTAATAGGTATTTATCATATTGCTAAAAATATAGTTTTTAAGATTTTTATTTTAGTATATATATTCAAAATGGATTTTGACGCAATAAATTATGTAAAGCAAATGTAAGTCACAAGCTTGTTAGTTAGATATAAGATATTGTATCCAATTGGTAATAGCCATTATAAGTTTGGAAAACCGTAAGCGAAATCCTATAACTCCTAAGCAATTGTTTTAAATTGATTAATCTTAGTCAAAAGTTCGTAATTACTAATTCAGCAATCCTTCTACCTGGTATACATACCAGGACCACGTAATGGAAATTATTATTCAAGCAATAAATATTGCTACTACAATAGAATAAGTTTTTATTTAATTTTTTTATTATCAAAAAAAGTAATGTGTACTAGGGCGGATTTCATAAATTAAATAAATTAAAAAATGTTTATTTTAATATTATTATTTATGAAAACGAAAGCAGTTTTTATTATAGAAAATTGTTGCGTTTGGTATACAGATAATTGTAGTGGAATAGAACACCCCAACAGTCGCTGAATCCAATTCTTAAGCACGTATTGGAAAGTATGAGTAGTAGTTACGAAGTTTGAGAGTTAGCAGCTGGGAAGCGTATCCGATTTCAACTGAAAAATACCTATCTGCTTCTCCAGTAACGGTTACTGACCTTTTCAATTATCTAATCCAGACGCACAATATTGAACTTAATTGCATATATCTTAAGGCTTAATATTACATTTCTATACGATATTGTCATACTAATATCATAAAGAGTTAAGTTTAATCAATATTCCTGGTGAACTTTTACATTATGAAAGGTTCCAGCTTTAGACAGATTTGGGCTGTGTACTATATTATATGTTTATTGCATTTTGAGATAAAGCTTATACTGTCTACCCTGTTCAACGAATAATTGTAATTTCCTATTAATAAATAAAAGAGACTGTTGGTTAAGATAATATTGTTTTTGAAAAATTACTATTTAACCGACTGTTCATTGTTAATTAATTGTATTAATATGATCTATTTATTTTATAACTAGTATCTTGTAACTTGGTCGATTTATTGATTTTTTAGTGGATTTTGTTAATAGCCTTACCATCATTTTTACAAATAAAAATGTTAAAAACTGACCTAGCTACAACTGGTTCCCTTATTTCACTGTCTTAAAATTAATATTTAAAAAAGCTTTTGAAAGTAAGCTTCGGTTGAAGATTTGAAGAACTCAGTTATCTACACTTACCTCTTGCGATATCCTTGCAAAATTAGATGATAAATTTCCATACCATCCTTATATATAAAACACATTTTAGCAAATCCAGCTTAAGTTCTTAACAACAGCATAACTCCTCTTATTTAGGATAATTTTGTATTAATTAAAACTAAGGTATGTTTGCTAGTGCATGGTATACAGCAACATCTTTTGTATGAGGCTTAGCCGAAAACGATGTCAGTTGCCTGGTCCCATAATGAAAGTAAGGAGGACAACGAACTAGAGAACGATGTAACATCGTATTTCACTCGTACCTTCAAAGAAATAAAGGCAAAATGCTGCTGAAAGTTTGAGGATCTTACTCATAAGTTTTTTCAGCTTGTTTGGGTTCTATTTAACTAACAACCATAAACTGCAACTAACATAAGCTACAGACAAACTAACATATATAATTAAAACATACATATATATTTAAAATGATTATGTTTTGTTTATACTTTTAAAATAAACTGGTATGGAATAGTAATATTGTACCGCGACCCTCGTTAGTGGTCATTTGAGTTTTAAAAGTTTACTAGTCTTTTACGAGTGCGTCCATAGCTTTACATTTTAGTCTTAGATAAAATTATCTAAGGATTTGTTTACATTTTTTTTGTAATAAAATGTATAAATAGATTCTAGTCCTTTTCATGTATTTAATCCTCTATTATATATGTAAATAGGTAAAGACAAAATATTCAGTACCTTTTTCTAGTATTTCTGATAACGGATTTATATATATTATACTTTATTTTTTTATGTCAATAAATACAAATACATGTAGAAAAAATGTTTCATTCATATATGTTTTCCTTTATTGTACAATAATGATTATGGTCGAGAGTCGACCATTGGGCATCTTTTGGGCATTGCTTTATATATATAATTATCTTAAAAATATACGAACGATTAATTTACCAACATAAAATAAATAATAGGTTTCTTAATAAACTAAGTATATTTTTCCCCGAGATCGGAAAATATTTCAATATTTATAAAAACGTCGAGAAGGTAAAAACTTACATCCTTATATGTAACAGATGCGTCGAAATCATGTCGCTGATTAAAGATTCCTCGATAAATAAAAAGAAATAATTTACTCCACTGCTGGACGAAAGCCGACGACCCATAGAATGCCAACCATCCCGATCTTGGGCATACGCTTCACTTAGCAGAATAACTTAATGACTAAACCTCTAAATCGTTTTTGATGTAACAAGCTTGATTCCGACAGAAGGTCATAGGCTACATTTTTTTACCTAATACCTGACCCCATTTGGGAATGGGGACACACCAAAGAAACTTCGTATAGTTTGGTTTATACTCGTATCTACGTCATCTGAATAATGTATGTAATATTTCCCCTCGTTTCATTTCTGCCACAGAACCGATAGATTACGTATAATCCGTATTAATTTAGCTTTGCCATTGCTATCTACATTTATATGGACTTACCGATGTCGACATCCTTCATTATTATTCGTACTCGTTCAGGAGTAGTACGCTCGAAACATTTACTCCGCCGCTATCGACAAAATAATGTTAAACCGCTTTGTGGTGTGGTGTTCAGTTTAACCAGAACTGTAATGGGCGCGCATCGATTTAATGATCGTAAAACCTGGAAATTTTATGACGACACGAGTTTTATAAAAGTCAATCGAATAGTTTTTGAAATATGTGTTAAATATTAAAGGGCCTTTAATATTTATTCTTTATTATTTTGATTGATTTAGTCTCATAGGATAAATAGAAAAAAATATATATTTTCAAAAAAGAGTGATACAGTTTAATAACCTTATAAAATATATAGGTACACATTTGATAGATTTTAAGCAATAATAATAGTATGTTTTGCTTAGGCTTAAGTTTATTTTTAACTAGATTTATTAAGTACAACAAGGTTTGTATGCAAACTTCGAGAACGTACGAACGGAAGTGCCAATTGAAACCAAATTTACCAACATTATTGAGTTTCCCATTTGAAAGTTACAACGCAAAGTGACTTCTAAATATTCTCTTTGAATGATCGAGCCAAAATAAATGGATTAAAAATAATTATATGAACATTGCAAAATTGACGTAGATTTTTTAATATTTTTGATAAAAAAAGAGAAAATACATATTCAAAAATCTGAATATACAAAAAAAAAAGTTATTATAATACGCAAAAATAAAATAAAATCGTTAGTTCTCTAGTCCAGATTAAAGCGCCGCCAATTAGAGGAATTAAATAACACTGTACTGCCCCTTGCATCAATAACACTGGCTCACTAACCTCTTAAACTGGAACACAAAAATACGGTATTGGTATTTGGGTTCTCGTCAATTATTTATCACACTCATTTGTAATTCTTAATTACGTCAAAAAAAAGTCACACTACCATTATAAATAAAAAATAAAGTTAATGTTTATTTTTGTTGGAAAAATCCTTAGGTTTGACAAGTCGCATCATTACGTCGAAAGTTTTATAGACTGTGTTCATCGCTAAAGATATCGTATTAATTTTAATACTAGAAGATCTCTAATTTTTATAACACAACAAAAATGATAGATATTTTGAATAGATAAATAGAATTGTGCACACGTACAGATTATTATCGTATACACAGATAAATAAAGTATAGAATTCAATTAACTGTTGACAAATTAAATACAAAAGAAAGGAGCGAATCGGAATAATTGAAGAAACTTTCCATACAATTAGCATTCAGTGAAATTTCAAATCTAATTAGCACGACGGTGGGCGAAGTAATTTTGGTAAGTACGGAATCACTGCCAATTCTAGAGGGTTGATTTCAACGAGTAAACAGGACAAGCGAGTCGGATTAGTACAAATCTGTTTGTCCTATGTTATTTCACGAAGCATTAGCATATTTACCGCTGTTCTACGGCTTAAAGACACGATTACTATGTGCTTGAATATGTTACGTTGTTCAAAATTACACTGTGACTTAGAAATTATATTCTACTTAAGGTATACTTTGTGGATATTTTATAAAATAAAATAAATTAACTAACCATCCTAAAATATTGAACAATTATATCGAATAAAACCGACAAGAAATTTATTAGTTGTTAGTCTTTCGAACAAAGTATGATTAATTCATAAAACAATTACAATAAAAATATTATCGTCGCGAATTATGCTGTAATTTAGTTCGTGGTTAACATCGTTTATACGATTCATTAAACATACAATTTATGTAAATTACAGAACAACTGTAAATGATTAAAAGTTATTTGAATTAATTACTTGGCTTTTAAACGCGTTTTATGTACGTTATGTTAATAAGTTAAATATAAACATGTTAGCCAAATTAAATAATATAAATAAAATCAGCTGTTTCAATTATTTTTAATTCTAATTTACGTATAAAATGAAAACGATTTTGTTAATTAAGAGTTAATAAACATTATTTTTAATCTATAAGTGGCATAAAAGTGTTCATGAAATAAATTGTAATGCATAAATAAATAATGTATAAATATTTTATTTTCAATTTCATATATAGCTAAATGTCAATTTTCGCGTTATCTCCATTCAGAACTTAAACATAATTACATTTTTCAGGTAATTACTTCTAAAAGACAACTTTAGACGCAGAGTTCTGACTATCAGTTTTCAGTGTTTAAAGATTACTAAATCTAATTAAATATTAATTAAACTAACTTTAAAAACTTTTAATCCTCTTTTGATATAATATTATTTTAAGCTGAATTCTCTTAACATGTAAAATTAATAATTAAACAGATAATATTATAAATTGTCCCATATTTAAGCATGTTACTAATGTAAATTAACATCATCATAACTCGAAATATACGAAACCCATTGCAATGTCAGTATTGCTTATCGAGTCCCCCTTGTTTTTCTACCAATCTCCTCTGAATATACATTGAGAGCAATAAAAGATGTATCTTCCATAATAAATAAACCATCACGTCCAGTATGACAGGAGATAGGGTGGTAAGTGGCTTCAAAGACTAGGGTCGTTGGCATATCTTGATACAAGTATCAGTAAACAGAACTAAACAAACAATAGGGGGGATAAAGCTAATTCAAAATGTTTCTTATTCGTCTTAAGTCTACCATTTTAAAATCACACTATTATGTCTACATGTTAATATATTCGCCTAGTAAGATAGACCATGTAGTTTTGTTTAATTTTTGTGTATGTATATTATTACAAATTAAATTTTATATATTAGGATTGAGAAATAATTACTTTTGTTTATATTTATATTTTTTATTTATTTATGTTTTCTCTTTATTGTGGTGTGTCAGATAAATTATTATTTTATTCTTATAGCATACGTGTTTTATAAGGTAATGTTTTAACGAAAATTGTTCAACTTTACGTCTAGTCTATTAGAAGATCAAGCAATTTACTAAATTGTATATTCCGAGGTCTTTCAGAAACGTATTCACCTGATGAAGTGTTTGGTAAGGCAACAAACTCGCAACAGGACCGAACATGGAACAATCGCTTTGTAACTATTCCCGATTATTTTAGGCTTTGTGTGCTATGTCAACGGTCAATTTCTTAGAGTATATTGAAAAGCAATCAATTATGGCAGAATCAATTTAAACTGTGTATACCATATGTGGCATATTTGTTTGAATTTATCGAATATTATAATGAAAACTTAACTTCAGTTTAGGTTGGTAAGGTAAGTACAGCACAGAACAAGTAATAATATTGTATCGTGAGGATGTTTGAATAAATTATACACAATTATTTAAAGTGTTCTACATTCAAATACTTAAAAGTGAAAGCCTATAAATGTCCCCTTACTAAGCTAAGACCTTCCATCCCTGTTAAAGAGAAGCTATCATACCTTACTCCACCGTGTTGTGTCTATGCTGGTTGGTGAATATATGTAGCAATTTTTCATCCACCACATATCCTTCCACGTTTCCTTACGTTTTTTTTCCTTTTATTTCTAATTGAGGCAGCTAAGTTTCGATATTTATTATAGAATAAGCTCGTTAACCTATCAATAGTTATTATTTAATCGTATAATTCGTTTTGTGTATACATTTAAAATTCACCTCATTTTATTTTTTTGATTCTGTTTCTTTTTTAATCGTATCGGTTAGTTTTATGCACAAGTATGAAGGAGACTGAACATCAGTGCTGTGTCATATATGGCATGGCATTTAGCTAATTTGCATCCTAATTTATTTAAATTTATAATAATCTTCAAATAATTAAACTTAACACTTATAACAATATTGAGAAAAATAAATTTATTTATTATTATTTATGAGCTTTTCCTCAAAAATGAGAGAAAGCCCAGCAGTGGGAAATTCACAGGCTGAACTTACTTACTTTATTTATGACCGGAAGTGATCACTTACCTACCACCACTTAAAATAAAATATCCAACTACTAAATAAATTTTAGTATCAAGTTAACTATTTAATTAATTTATAATTATCAATGCCCGTTTGATTTCCTACATAGGGCATTTAAAATTAACGTCATTGGTATTCCAATCTAATTGTAACGATTTAACCTCAAACGACAACTTCGTTAATGTTAAATTAATTTTAAATTCCGTATTCGCTATCAATTTCAATAATGTTTTAAATTTCACAATAATAATGTGATACCTACATCCTTTGTCGTTACATACTTGTTAGTAATTGTTAAATATTAATAAATTTAGGTACACGCTAAAATATTTTAATAATATGACATTTTATTAAAATTATATTAATGCCTGGGGAATGCCTCACAACACAACACCGCATCCTTGTCATGGACATGCTGGTAGTACCAAGTAAAAAAGTGCCTGAACGAAGCAGACCTAAAACTAAATGGTGGCTGTTGAATGGACCAAAACAGCATGAATTCTGTAAATTCGTAGCTAGCTCCAAGTTAAGCACAGACACAGAAGAATCAGTAGATAGTCAATGGTCTAGGATCCAGTCAACAGTGAATACCATTGGAAAACAGGTGCTTGGCACTTCGAAGGGAGGCCGGGTCATCGACAAGGAGACGTGGTGGTGGAATGGCTCAGTACAGGAGGCAGTTCGAGAGAAAAAGACACAGTTTAAGAAGTGGCAAGAGACCAAATCTCCTGAAGACCGAGACGCGTATAAAGCAGCTAAATGTGCCACCAAACGAGCAGTTGCCAAAGCCCGTTACCAGACGCTGTCACCTTTGTATGACACGCTCCAGACAAACGAGGGCCAAAAGACTATCTTCCGTTTGGCAAAGGCTCGGGAGAAAGCGACACAAGACATAACAAAATGTCTTTGTGTCAAAGACTCTAATGGCACTTTGGTTTGCGATGCAATTAAGGTGAAGGAGAGGTGGCGCAGCTACTTTAACGTGTTGCTTAACACACAACACGCTAATGTGTCTCCTCCAGAGCTGCCTCCTAATCTCGGACTTGTTGCACCGGTAACACCTGACGAGGTACTCAAATGTCTTCGTACAATGAAGAACCGAAAAGCCGTAGGCCCTGACGACCTGCCGATTGAAGCGTGGAAAGCGATGGGTTCTCATGGTGTGAACCTACTTACTGACCTTTTTAACCGAATACTTACTAGCCGGAAGATGCCCAACTCTTGGAGATTGAGTATCATTACTCCAGTTTATAAAGGCAAAGGTAGTGTACAGGACTGCGAAAGCTACCGCGGTATTAAGGTTATGTGCCACACCATGAAACTCTTCGAACGCGTGATCGATTCAAGGCTTCGGCAAGAATGTACCGTCTCGGAATGTCAGTATGGGTTTCGCCCAGGCTGTGGAACCATAGACCCCATCTTCGCCCTAAGAATACTAACCGAGGTCCATAGAGAAAAGAAGAAGCCGCTGTACATGGCGTTTCTAGACCTGCAGAAGGCATTTGACTGCGTCCCACGCCAAATAATCTGGTGGGCTTTGAAGATGAAGAATGTGCCACAAATCTATATTGACATTATCCGAGACATGTACCATAATTCGGATTCAATAGTAAGGACCGCCGTTGGCGACACGCACCCTTTCCCGATCACAGTTGGTGTCCACCAAGGCTCGGCCCTGAGTCCTTTTCTGTTCAGTGTAGTGCTTGACGTTGTCACAGCGAAAGCCCATGAGCCGTCTCCCTGGCTCATGATGTATGCTGATGACATTGCACTGGTAGATGAGGACAAGCAGATATTGGAGCAAAAGGTGAACCAGTGGAAGGGTGTGCTAGCGAGGGGTGGTCTGATACTAAATGTTGCGAAGACCGAGTATATGGCCTGTGGCAGTACGGACCCCGAACCCATAAAGATAGGCGGAGAATCCGTTATCAAGACGGAAAAATTTAAATACCTCGGGTCCGTACTGCACGAGTCTGGTACAATCGACCACGACGTCAGAGCTCGAATAAACGCAGCTTGGGCCAAATGGCGGGAAGTCACCGGGGTAATCTGTGATCGCAGGATACCGGTGAAATTAAAGGGCCTTGTGTACAAGTGCATCATCCGACCGGTCTTATTGTACGGCAGCGAGACGTGGCCAGCTCTCGCGAGACATGTTCAGCAACTTCACGTCGCGGAAATGAAGATGCTGCGGTGGATGTGTGGCGTTACGCGACTAGATCGTATTCGTAACGAGCACATCCGTGGTAGCCTTGGCGTCTGCGATGTAGCGGATAAGTTGCAGGAAAGCCGTCTCCGTTGGTTTGGTCACATTAGCCGCAGACCGCCAGACTACGTTGGGAACCGATGCCTGGACTTTGTTGTCGAAGGCCCTAGAACCCGCGGCAGGCCCAAGAAGCGCTGGCTCATGTTGTGAGGGACGATATGAGAGAGCACGATCTAACAAAAGACGACGCTTTCGATCGGGCAAAGTGGAGGCAAAGATGTAGGAAAGCGGACCCTGGCATTTCTAGGCCGGGAAAACGCTAGGAAGAAGAAGAAGAAGATTAAAATTATATTAATGGTTTTTGAATCTCATCTTACACATAAAAATGTATGTTATAACTGAGATAAATACACTTCGACACTGTTTGGCCAATCGCTATGTAGCTTACATAGTGATTGGCCAAACACATTTATTTTTTCATGTTTTTTGTTGTAACTTGGCGTTAGATACTGTTCAACTGATCATCAATACGATAGGTACATATACGCAGGCAGGACAACACATCCCAGGTTTCGCTTGTATGTATAGCATATGAAAGCATAGTAAAGAATTATACGATCATGAATTATAGTAGATCTATTTACATGTATAGATAGTATTAAACATTTTCTCTGGTTATATTCAAAATTTATCGCTTTGATATTTCTCGAGAACGACTGTAGACGATTCAGTTCAAACGAGTCTGGAGATATAACAATCGCGACGGGATGCAGCAATCGCTTTATAACGAATCTCGAACAGTGTATTATAAAAACTGTCAGTTCACAATTTCAGAAAGAAAATGACGAATATTTCACAAAGAAAACATAACGTGACTTTATAGAAGAACATAGTGAGCACTTTTGTGTCTATTTTATGTTAAAGTAGAATATTTATTATTCTGACAAGTGCAATATATAAATATTGAACTGTCTTATATAATGACCAGCTTGTTCAGCAGCATATAATTAAATCTCATGTTCGAATCTAAGGTTAGACAAATAAAAGCATTGGCGTATCTAGAAATTTTCACACCCTCTCGTGTATGTATTACTCGATATCTTAGATGACTGTTCATTATATTAAATGAAAATTCAAGTTCAAAAATAAATTAAACACGAAAATTACAGGAGAAAGAAAAGAAGAAGAGAAATTATTAAATTAATAAATTAATTTTTCATTTCAATTAATTTATTATCTTTATAAAAAACAGCCTATTCGTTATCTTTATCCCATTATCATTCTCTCTAAACAATGTTATTTCATTCTTACAGATCTTACTTTACGTTAAATAACGTTTTGTATAAAGTTTAGATAACAGTTTTTTTTCGGAAATATTGCTGAAATAATTTATGGTATACGAAATGTCTATTGCTAATATTGGATTAGGTGTAAGCGCACTCATGTAAGATATAGCGTCTGCTCCATTAAAGCTTACTCGCTCGAGAAATTTCCATTACCTTTAAACCGTATTGCGTGTGTTTTATCACTCATCGACCTGAACACTTCTGATAAAAGATGATTTTAGACCTAATACTATGGCAAATTAATTCTGCTATTGAAGTGTTTTCCAGACGATTTTAGTATTTTTCAAGGATAAAAAATATTACACGAACAAATAATGGAGATAACTAAACTCGATAGCATATACATGTTATTATTATGAGCACAGAATTCGATGAAAATTAACGGTATTTAGATAAAGAACACAATGTTGTTCTAAAGTATTTCCAACAAATAATGTCGAATGTAGAAGTTTGTACCTTTGAAAATATATTTATCAAAAATATTATAATATGATGAAGATGATGGTTTCGATGATGTCTTTAGATGTTTAGATTTAGGACCAACTTTTAGGACCAGGCTTTCTGAGACATAGGTTTATTAAGACTGCCAAACTTCGGGCTCCTACTGAGAATTTCTTGATACAAAAACTCAATAACTTTTATATGACGATACGATTTGAGGTTTGAACGGATTTGGATGAATTTGGAATAGAGATATCTTATATCATGACTAAAACACAGACTACCTAACACCTCCAACCCATCTCATGCGGGCGTAGCCACGAGTGAAAACTAGTTAATACTGTAAACCAAAGTCCAAGATTAATTTTATCCATGAACTAATTAAGTAAATTATATACTTATCTTAAACTTTTTTTTAATTGACACTATCTAAATGTAGTAAAGATTTCTAAGTATTTTTTTATAATTATAAAGTTTTCTCAATTCGTATTAACTTGAACCGCTAACTGCATATAAAGTACAACTTAGTTCAAAAATATAGGAATGTCTGATTTCCAAGCCCGAGGCGTTTGTGAAGTCTAATTAACCCACGCAATTCCTGTTAACTTAAATTTTCTCTATAGCAGTAATGCCCATATGCTGCACTTAATTATTAAATATATTTCCCAATGGATTTTGCAGCTAATGGCTTATCGCTTAAGAGGTCGCTTTTAACATTAAATAAGTTTTTTTTTTTAACATGAATTAACAAATTTGTTAAATCCCATGAAAATTTCTCATGGATCTGTGATTATTTTAAATTAACGATACTGAATATGTTTGTATATTTAATAAATAGAAATCAAGAGGAAAACCGAAAGACCTATACTTTAAGGACTGGAGCTTATTCCACCACACTGTTTCAGTGCGAATTAGTATACATTGATGGAATTTCGTCTGATATTTATTTATACTTAACAAGCTTAGTTAAACTCAGAGGTAATTGACCGAGTTTGAACCTGCAATCTTTGATTAAGATTCTTTTAAGATTTTAAAAATCTCCTTCGACAAAGTTTATTTTGATTTTATTATGATGAATAAAAGTAAAGGTCGGTATGAAATAAAACATGTTTTTAAAAACAGGTAAATTTTATTTTACGATCCTTATTTTGTAGTAACAGTTACTTAAATAATGTTTGTGAAGCAGAACGTCACTAATCTTTTAGATGTATAATAATTTTAAAACTATTTATATACAAGTATAAAATTCACTACTTTAAATCACTTCACTGATAAAATCGTTTTACCTGTCAATTTCATTTCACTAATACCCAAATATATAGTGGAGTACGAGACATCGATACGAAAAAATATACAATATGGGATTATTATATCGAAACATAATTATTTATGAAATGCGACTGTACTGTATATTGAAAAAATTGGTAGCAGTCAGTTTGGTAGATTTCACGATTATATATACGTACAAGATCATGACATGTATTTGCTAGAACGATAAGAATATTATATACATATATACTCGACTATAAATATGGGCGTATTAATTAGTCTAACACTGACATTATTTGAGAAAATATTTTGTTTTTAATCATATCCACCTGCCGTCCATCATCGTATTGCCCTGAAAAGAAAAAATATATATTATTGAAGCACTAATTGATTGGGACTAATACGAAGAGTCATATTTTAGCTTAGATATTTAAAATATCGTTTATGTTAAGAGATTATAATAACACGCATAATAAATAGTTTTACTTGGCCGTAACAATTTACAAAGAAATCAAATTTAGAATTGAATTATATGTATATATATGTACCTAAATGAGGACTTAATGTAACTACTCACTGTTCTTAATGCATTCAATATGTTTATGTCAGATTTAGCCAATACTGGCGAGAATCGACATTGTATATTTAAATCATCCGCCATTTTTTTTTATTTCTGGTTTAAGATTTTTAAATCAATTACGCTACTTCTCCATCTACGTTAATGTTATAGTTGATGTCAATCTAACTGCGTCATAATCATATCAAAATATATACCTCAAGACTGCGGCTACGTTTTGGTTTAAGTTAATTCTACTAAAACTAATCTCGAAGAGAACAAAACAGTCCCAAGGAAGATATTCGTATCAGGCAAAAATATATGTATAAATACGAATATTATGCAGGTTTTTAAATGTAATAGATTTTTTTACAGACATATTAAAAATATTGTTAGTTCAATGTCAAACTAGTATTTCACACTCAAAATGTAAATATCTTCAATTATTTTATAAATATTCTATTTTTACCAATCATTCAGTAACGAGACATCATATTCCATAACGAATATACGGGTAATAACGGGTATACGCACAAAAATTCCAGGCTTACGTTTTTTTGCTGTAATAGATTTTACATACGCCCTAAATTAGTACCCACATAATTGCATATTTTTTTACAATTTTAAAGAGGCGTCAACTATATTTTCTAAAGCGTGTTAAAAGTCCTGTTATCATTCCTAAATATGCCTATAGAGACATTTATGACCAAATATAAGAGTTATCTATCAACTGATTTTGTTTTAATTATTTGAAGCGTATTCGTCGTTTTTCATATCCTAACAATAATATTTTACATTTTTAATCTGCCTGCAAGAATAATGACTGATAGTCTTCATGGCGGGAAATGGATTTACTTTTAAATTATCTTACGAGCTTTGCGCACTAAAGTAAAATATAAATATTTTATGATTGCAAGTAATACATTAATTTAATCGAAATGTTGTTTTATTTCTGAGTATAATCTCTTTTTTCACAATTATTCATCGTTTTGAAAACAACAACGCCATCAGACATCTCACTAAAACCAAAATTCCGTACACTGCTCTAAAATTCAAAACAAGAAGGGAATTTTAGTGAACAGCCCAGAATTATGAAGTTACATTGCTGAGAGAGGTAAATCATTCCTATTCGGAAATTCAAGCCTGTTATTGAACATGTATTGATATATTTCGTATTTAATAACATTCGAAATTCAAACAAGATGATTTGTATAAAATGAAAAGAGACGCGTGTTTTTATTTCGAAAAACTCGTCCTATATTCAGTTTATCGCCACACGTTGCCTGTTTTCCCAAAACTTTATGAAAACGGCTTTCGTATGCACATAACTTATGCACGAAACTTGAAATGGGAGCAGTTCTCACCAGTGCTTAAACAGTAAATAGTTTAAAAGCGCCAAGACGTGTGATGTGGAACAGCGTGGACCTGAAACAACGAGAATGTATTTCAAAAACCCACTTTAATTAATTACTAAATACACTCAGTAGCTTTTTACTTCCAGTGAGATTTTCAAGTACTATTTCTTGTAGCTTTACTAGTTTCTTTTGTTTTATTTTATTTTTATATATTTTTTAAACATAAAAAACATAAATAAGTATATTATATTCAATAACTTATTTAAGTATTTGAAGCGTGTAACTTCGCAGCAATATATTAATGCTATTATTAAATATTCCGATTTCATGAGTTGCTTATCCAGAAATGTTCGACATGTTTCGGGAATGTGGAAACTATATTCCATCATAATGGAACGGATGCGCTGCAAACACGTCCCTGGTTCATCAGTCGAAAAATATCGTAAGTGGAATAATAAAAATATTATGAATACCTAAATCTTAATTGGTAATGATTACAATACTGGTATTTTCTCTTACAACACATTTATTCATCTCAAACAGAAGGCATACCATGAAAAGCTAAAATTATTTTAAATATTTCAGTGTAAAAATCATTCTTACAAACATACATATTTTTTTTAAATTTAACGACGTTTAGAAAATACTTTAAAAATAAATGCAAAGATTTTATTCCAAATTTTTCATATTAATTGTATAGTTATATTAATAATTAATTAATATAGTATCACATTTCAAAGTGATGAAGTCGTAATAAACGAAAATTCCTTTTAGATTAATTTATCAGTGGGAGTGATTCTGCGCGCAGATAGAGTTTTAGAAACACTTGTTATCGCTTACACAGCAGAACTAATAAAACCTCTTACAAATTATACGGAATTCATACGCTTAATTAGCACTTCTGTAACTTCTTCTAAATTCACACGGATTAGGATTATCTTTATCTGACATATTTCTTTAAATATATAATCAATGTCGCCTCAAAGCACTGACGCACTCGTACTTTTTTTTTACATTCAATGATCTCATATCTCAGAACCACTGAGTTCAAACTTTGTACCTTTGACGGAAGAATTTTATAAATATTAAAAATTTACTAAATGTCATATGACATGCACGGAATCCAGCTACAATAATTTTATAAACACTATAACACCAAAGTCATGGAGTAAATATGTTTCCTAATAGGACATCTTTTAACTGCATAACTGACTTTTTGATTTCATCACATAATGCTTTGAAAATGCGTAGAGCCTCTACGAAACTTGAATAAAACATATTTTGATATTATATCTATAGTTATACCGAAATGTGCTTTATTTTGCTACAATAAATGAATGTGATTTAATTAAAGTATTTTAATGTGGTATTATTAATCGTTACCTCAGCTTTGATTATACAAATCTTCTTACCAGAGTTCGTGTCCCGACTACCCATAACGGGAGCTATTTGAGGTCGCTCCTCGTCTAGCAAAAGTGCGGCGCTCGCTGACCAAACTGACAATATGCGCGCCACGCACGTTACATTCATCCGACCCTGTGTGGAATAAATTACAATTCCATTTCAGAGATTCATTTTAAATTGAATGCAATGCCTCGCAAATATATAAAATCAACGTTTATATACATATATAACGCAGAAACAAGAACCGTTATTAAAATCAATTTAAATGTGCGTCGTATTCAATGTTTTTTTTTTGTGTTATATACGTTTGTAGGCCATACTTATACGACATACTTGGGAAAGTTTTTGTTGATCAAAAGAAATAATCGAATTTATGATTGAAGAGGATGAAATAAATTATTTTTATACCAAAATATGTGTATAGATGAATATGTATTATAGATAAAAATATTTAAACAACCTTAGTTTACATAAATAATTATATATAACCAATTATGTACATCGTAAATAATTAAATCAAATCAAATACACAAATATTTCGTGTACATTTCAACATATTCAAAAATACGTACGTTCGTACCTTATGAAAATGCGAAGTCTGCACTCGTATAACGAGTTGACTGAAGGAGGAAGACTTATTAGATTTATCTTCTTCAATGCTAATATTTTTGCTTGAAATTTGTTCTAGTCGAGGCGTTATTCGCGTCGTACTCTCAAACTTCTTGTAAGAGTTTGAAGCAACTGAATCTTCAATGTCGCCCGGGATGTCTATGACGTCCGTTGCAGACTCCTCGTAGCCAGAAATTGCGTCCCATGGACTGAATATAATTCTATTCGCATCTTCTAGTGACGCATCGCTTATGACAGGCTCTCTTCGAGAAAAAGCCATGTCTGGCGGTGGAATATCGAGGCCTTTTACCTTTTAACAAATTTACAATAAAAACATTTTTTTTTAATATTAATAAAACACAAAGGAATTATAAGAGCAATGAATGTTTTCTTTTTTAAAGTAAAAAAATTAAAATTTTACTTAGTAAGGGCTTCTATATGATATTAAGTACGTATTCGATACTAAAGAAAATATAAATATTAAGTAGTTTTCACCTCGTATCCATTGAGAAGCCATGTAAGGTTTGCTTGTGGCTCTGCGGGGGGCGACGTGCAGTTAGCTCGCAGCATGTCGCCCACAGTGTACCAACTCTTCTGCGAGTACACTAAAGGCATTGCCTCTGGCAATTCTAATATTAAAAAACGTATTAATACAAATTACATTAGGTCATTAATTTATCGCAATCAGGGCTTTATGCCTGGTTGGGTAAGTGGTACCCACCCAAGTAATCTACAACATAAAATTACTCGTGTACTTGTAATGATATGTTCTGGTTTAAAGAGTAAATGAGCCAGTGTATATTACACTTTCTGGCTCTTTACAAACACAGAAAAACAACATCTTAGCTCACATTTGCGGTACATTGATTTTGTTAGAAACTGTTTATTCTTCTAACAAGTGCCAGTATCTATAGGCAAACGTCACCCTTTATCTTCATTAAATAAATGCAAAAAACCTCGTCTCAAAAGATTGTATAAACATTACAGGAAAATTAAAATAAATCTTTTAATAATTAGCAATTTGGGCCTAATAGGATGACAAGACGATTCGGGTTAACAAAACAAATGCGATAGCTGTGAGGATTAATTATAAAATATGCTCACTCATTAAAAATAAATCAGGCCTTTATTTTGTTGTGAGAATAAAAACTTGATAAAGATAAAAGAATAACATTCATAAATCGATAAAAAGACTGAGACCACACGCTTTTTGGTGTGATGCTTTAGAGCGTCGACATTGTATATTCAGCTTTCATACTCGTCCATTCCGTTTTAGCCCGAATTTTCCTTGTATCGGTGAACACGTCGAACACATAACGGTCGAAGAAACTCCACGTGTTTTGTTTGCCGGCACACATTCCAATACTGATGGAGCGTTGAAACTTAGTGCAGACTAAAATTTTTAAATATTTACATTCCTGTTGGTCGCTTTTTATCAATTACATTTAATGGAGACACTATAAGTTCTCCGTTTTCGCGGTTAATTTAATCGAGTTTTCGTATTTATTTTGTACATCAGAGCTTCCTCATTTACGTTATTGATATTGCTTCGTGTCAGTTAACATTATAATTATTTGGTATCGCGTTTTGTTGATATTTGATAAAAACTTGAAGCCATCTTTATCTTTTTGTAATAATACGTTTAGTATTATTTTAAATGATATTATATACCGGCTGTCCCACGACACCGCTCTACTATTTAAATGTACATACTCGTATAATATGCCATTAAGTAACGAACTTCATTACATAAGGCTAAAATGTATAGTTCTATGAGGTTCTTTTTCTGACACCTGTATGTTTCTCATTATATCTTTCTTTAAATACTAAAATATGTCTAACTGATGTTTGACAAGACTTATTTTGACAAGTTTCATTAAATTGCTAATATGTGATATTAAAATAAGTATATTTGAAACCTACCATTTTTTTGTGAAGATACTCAAAATCCTTTTATTTTAATTAGTTTAAATACTAAACCTTATTACAATTACTTTTAATACGCCATTTTGAATGAATTTTAGTTAAGTACACAGTTTGATTACATTACAAGTAATTCATTTCAATTTTAGCTTATGGATGATTGCAAAGTTGTGGCCAACTTCCCCACAAACCTCGTTATCAAAGTTCGCCTTTAAGTACGGACAACATATTGTTATTATTGTGATATATATATAGTTTAGAAGTTTCCTTTCAAAGAAACAATGTAACGACAATTTACCCGTAATTGCACAGAAACATTCTATAAATATACTGAGGGTTGTATGAATTGTATCTACATATTCGACGTCTTTATATAAAATATGTATATAGAAAGGTTAAAAACCTTTCCATGTTATATTATCTATAATAAAATATATTGGTAACATTTTATGTTCAGCTCAATTTTGTGTTCTTTTCCGTGACCTTGGCAACCATAATGCAAAAATCATTATGTTAGTTAAGACTTAAAGGGTTACAAATAAACAATCTCACTTTTGCATTTACAATATTAGTTATTGCAAGTCTTCCTCTCTCAATCTACTCTAATCTCAATCCACTTGTTTATTACTATATTTATCAATACATTATTGTATTCGTTTCTATAGTTATTTTTATGTTATTACAGGTACTGCATGTATTTATAATCTTTGGACCTTGCTTGCACTTCATAATAAAAGTTGTCTGTAAGAGATTGCGTCACGCAATAACGCCACCCGTGCACTTTAGTTTATATGTTTTTTTTTAACTTTTTGATTTTTATCTTAGTGCACAATAATATTTTTCTTTATTCATTCTTTCCTTCGAAATATATAAAATATGTAAGTATAAGAACGACACATCGCTGTTAGTCTTGACCCAGGTTGCCACCAGGGTACCACACAAAAATTAAATTAACTTGACTAGACTTTGTAAAGTCAAACTAAAAAGTCAATATTGCTTTAAACCGTGTTGCCGGTCTAAAGTTTGTTGATCGAGAAAGGTTTCCAACCGTATTATAAATAAATAATGTATTTACAATTCATTTAACTTTTTATACTGCATAATTTACAAATGATTCACAAAAAAATAATTACCGTATTCTCTTATAATAATAAATTCACCTAATACACAAACATAACACACCTTGAAGCAATCGAATTGCTCAACAATAACCGTAAATTTAACAAGATAAACCTTAATCAAACATCCCCTGTGTTCCCCGCATTTATTGCTGAACAATAGTTCTGATTTACGATTTAGAATTCCACGATACAGCACTAGAGTTATTCCTATTATTTATCTGTTCGACGAAACATAGTCATTAAACAAAGTTTTATAGAAACAATTACAATAATCTATATATATTAATTTAATCTTTTAAATCTCAAGAGACCTGTTGGCCGTGCCTTTGTTGTATCTTTCCATTATTTCAATGAGTTTAGTAGTTTGATTGAACCCTGTGGTTTATTCATATTTATTAATCTTGAAAACTTGTAGATGCAAATTTAATTTTCCAATACGAAAATCAGTACAAACCTGATTGACTTACTTATATAGTTAGTTCACTACATTTCCAAGCAAACTTTAAATTACGTTTACGTAAGTCGTAAGCAAGCAATCTCTGGAGCAAGCAAACAACATCGCTCATTGTTTATTAGTTTCTAAACTAATTGCATTAAGAAAGTCTTATCCTATTTTCAGATAATCATTATTTATTCTGAATTTATTCATACTATAGATTAAAGATTTTGTTTAATAAAATCACAATATGAATGGAATGAAAAGTTAATCCAATTTTATGCTATTACCTGTCTAATAAAATTGGTTCAGGGTAAATATTATAGTTTTTTAACAAGACATGGAAGGCAAAAAATAAAAATAATGAGGCATCTGCAAGCTCGGAGATAGAAATATTTCCTTAAAAGAATAGTCCAAGATTTTTAGACATTCGCTCTGCATAAAATCCCACTACTCGATTTTTCGATTGGATTATGTTAGAGGGTGCCCCCTAAGTATAAAACCGAGTTTTTGTCATCCCAGACCGCGAGCGTTAGCCGCCATCTTGAATAACGTCTTTTTGCAAATATCTCGGAAACGGTGAGTTTTACGTTGAAACAGTAAAGACCTTTTTTTGTAGAAGATAAAATTTCCCATATTTTCTAAAACTTTTTTCTCTATACTTAGGGGGTAATCATATTAGGGGGATTATACTTACTTATACCTCTTACATAGTTCAATGGAAAAATTGAGTAGCGAAATTTTATGCAAAGCGAACGAATTTTTAGTGCTAAAATTTCTGGACGAAAATAGCATCGAACTCTGGACAAAAAAAAAGGATTCTAGCTCATACAAAAATGGGTCAAAAAAATTTCCTTTAAAAAAAATATACCCACCTACGACACGCATATAAGCACTTTTATACACAGTGTGAAAAAACGGTGCATCGGCTGACACTTCGCATCGGTACCGTCCGCTTAGGCTTTTTGATGCACCGCGCAATACAACTTGCTGAGCGCCTGAACGTGACACCTAAAAAACAACGAAATTTTAATAAAGAAAGGTATATTGAGATTTTACAATCAATGAATTTAAATATATGTTATTGGTATGTTGTTTATAATGATGATGTAAGTAGGACATAGTATAAAAATAATAATAATAGTTTAAAGATACATATACATCCCTAGTAACTTATATTACATGGTAATATTATTATTAAATTACAAAATTTAGAGCGATATTTATTGTAAAAATTATTTAAATATTATCGAACATAATTTTTATAACAATTAAATTATTGTCAAATGTCAAGTCAGTGTGCATCACAAAATAAAATAATAATAATAAAATTAAATTATCATTGAATATAATACAAGTAAAAACATTAACGTCATTTAGCATTTATACGTTGTCTTTCAGGAATCCTTTTACAGAGTTATCGTATTTGTAAAGCAACCAGTCGTGCAGTATGTTTTTTTTAACTGTGAAATGGCAAATCTGAAATCTTTGAATGCAATTTCTTGTAATTAACAATCATTATGTGATAGAAACTTTTTGACCTAGAGCAGTTTAAAGCATCGTATAATATATTTTGATTCTCTGTATTAAATGAGATAGCATTTCCACGTATCTCAAAAAAATCATTCTTATACTTTTTCATAATACATGTCACTTTGTAAATGGATATACATGGTAGCTTTAACGATTTAAATATGTCGAAAAGGGGTTTGCATGATTGCATTGGGCCTTTGTTGCAACTTTCCCGGATAGACTTTTTCTGCATCAAGAAAACCTTATTTACGAAGTGTTGTCCCAAACTAAAACACCGTAACGATTATACACTACATACCATGATATGCTGATAAAGCTGTGATTTGATCAGCAATTTTAGATAATCTGCACAATGCCAAAACAAGTTTATTAATTTTATTAAATATGTAATGAATATGAGGACCCCATGTACAATATTTATCCATATATACTCCTTAGAAACTTTTCGTAGACATCTGTTCTATATTTTGATTATCACATATCACCATGTAAATGTTAAATGTAATTTTTCTATTTGTGAATACCATATATTTAGTTTTAATGAAATTTAAGCATACATTATTATTTCTTAGCCTTTTGAGGACGTCATATAGGTTTTTATTTATTTCTTCTAAATTATCATTATTTTTTGCTGATGGTACAATTACAAAAACATCATCTGCGAAAAAGATGCGTTTGTGTTTGGTACAAACGGAAAGGTCATTGATATAATGAAATTATGTATGTACCAACTAAAGTTCACTGTAAATTTTTTTACTGTCATAATCCCATTTAATAGCAAATCAGACACAACCGAAAAAAGTTCAGGTGCAGAATCAAGTTTAAGCACTGCCAACTTTTAAGCTCAGGGCTGCTACTAAGAATTTCTTGACGGATAAACTCAATATTTTTTATAGGCCTGGCCCTTTATAGGAATCGGAGATTTAAACTGTACTGGATGTTAAAACATGTTAATGCTTAAACATATTAATGCTTAATCATATTATTTATTTTATTTGTGAATGGCTTGTTATTGGATTATTACTTTAATTATATATATGATCTTAATTAACGCATTTTGATTTTAACGTTCTATATTTTTAAAGAGTACCTTAGAGCAATCACTATTACGGACAATATTCTAAAACGATAACTGTTATAAAGTGTCTCCAGCGCGCGCCGCGCACTTATACGCTCGCAGCTGGCGTAAAATGTAGTAAAAGCTTTCACCCATATTAAACATCGAATGTATAGACCTTATTTTGTTCACCACTACATAAAACACATTATAATTTACATAAAAAAGAAGTGCATTAGATTTCAGACATTGTACGAGACTTATATTCCTATTCATCACGAAGCCAACTTTGCGTATATGTTATTTTCTGAAAGGGTTTTTAATGTATTATTTTGGCACAATTTTATGGCTCTCCCATGGCATCGTGCCAACAGCTAAAGGTTTAACGTGCCGCTCGGCGAGATTCTTAAGTGATTTTTTTGCAGTATACTCGCTGAAGGCAGTTTAACGAACTAGCAAGATGTCGCAAAGCCATTGACCCATATGTAATTACAGTCGTGGCGTTGTTTATTGTCGCGCTGAAAGTGAATTATTTGCTCTAGAAGTTCCCATTCTTTGAATTTTATATGAATGAGTAAAATGTTGTGAATATAATAAAAAGTTTTAAAATAGCAAAAATATGCAAAATATATTTAAGAAGATCAATTAAAATGTTTAAGTTTCTTGCAAATACTTTTTCTAAACTTACATCAACGCTGATGCCTGTTTGTGAAAACACACGGGTATTGGGCAATTCTTTCGGTACGAATCGGAAAAATTCCTGCGCTCCATGGTACCATTTCACTGTGTATAGTGTCTCGCCAGTGTCCAGCGCCCAGCGGCAGCCGAGGGTTGCGCTAGCACCCACACCTACCGCCTCTGGTACATTAAGTTGAATGTCTCGAAGACCGAAGGCAGCTGCAAATAATAACTGAATTAATATAAACTCTAAATTAAAATACATATTGTTTATTATAGGATTAAGTCTTAATTAAAAAACTTTTTTGTACATTTTTTTTACAATATTATTTAAAAAAAACAACTTGTAAACAAACTATATAGCCTACGTCATAAAACTATAATCTGTCTTAATGTGAAAATTCCATATTTTTATTTGTCAATAAAAACTTCTCACTGAAATTGTTTTGTATTATCACTGAAATTGTATTTATAATAATTATAAAATTCGTCACAAATATGTACAAAAATAACACAAGTATAGTCTAACAGCGACGAAATCTGTTCATTATTTTTAATATTATACATAACACTATATATTTTTTATATTAAACAATACCTATTACCCGAGACTTCTTTTGGGCAGCACATCATAAGTATACTCGTATCGTATCATTACACATCATCATATAAATCAGAATTGTAATTTTTGCGAAAATACGAAAATATACAAGCAAAACATTTCTCTTTTTTTCTTTTCTTTTTTTTACAAACAAAACATTTATTTTTGTGTATATCTAATTCACATTTAGGAAATGTAATACCACAACGTTGAGTCGAGCAAACCCAACACGTTTAACCAAAATATCGTTAAACCGCTAAACCAAAACCAGCATCGGTCCGATGAAACCAAGTCGAACGAGTCGATCAGTTTTGCATACGAATGAAGGGTCTAGCAAAATGTACTACCGTGAAATTGATCTTTGGATTTAAGAGTGGGAAACATGTTTTAGCAGGTTCACTATTATGAATAAATATTATATGGCTTATTATAATTTTAATTATGTATATGTCGTCGTGACGTCTGAAACAATTGGTATCTTTTCAACCTAACGAGGTAGTCGTTGGTCTATAGTGGCTAGATGTAAGGCCTCAGACCCGGAGGTCCTGTTATGTTATTATGTTATGTGTATCGTATTATGTAAAATATAATGAAAATACTTCAAATCGATTTGACCGATTGCTTCAAAAATCGTCACAAATTTGTACAATTTCACTAAGAAGTTTTTTACACAAGCCGCTTTAATGTAGCTCGTCGCTACATGGCACTGCAGCAAATCAACTTCTTTACTATTTGTAGCTAGTAAATTATAATTATTGAAATTCTAGGCATTATGAATATATTGTAGCTAACATGTTGTCGTTACTCTATATTTAGTTATTTCGTTCATTTTATCCGATAACATTTGGTAATACTATTACAATTCCAGTACGTTTGTTACTACTGCAGCTGATAGCACTAACTATAAAACGTGACTGTTGAAGATAATGTTATTGCGACATTTTTGTATGCTTGAATACATATTTACTAACTGAATCTATTTAATATATATTTTTTAATAAATATTCATTGTAAGTGATATACTATTATATTATAATTATTAGTTAAAAGTTATCGAAAAAAAAGATGAATTATAAAGAAATATGACATTGGATTAGTAAAAGAACACTTCGAATTAACTCGGCTTACTATTATTTATTTATGCACGAAAAGTTATTTTTGTTGAAATAATTACTTTTCTATGTTATTAAGACTTAAGATTTCTTAATCTTAAGCATTTATAGAATTGAAAGTACTTATTGAATGTGCTTTATGTTGAATTCTATCAAATCTTTCATATTTATTAAACAAACTATGCTTATTATGAAATACTTAAAATAATATTATTACGAAACTCCGAACTTTCTTACAGCAATATTATTTTACATGAAATCTACATAGAAAAGTTTTTCAAGGCGCTTTTTTTGGCAACTTTGTGGTCGATCCGTTAGCGGATGGCTGAGCAGAATTCCGTCTTGACGTAAGTAATCAAATCTTGCCCTTCAGCAATACTAAAGGTGGTCGGAATACATAAATCAAGTGAAAGGTACGTGATCGAATTTAAGATCAAACTCAGTACACGATTCTCGGCATGAACTCATTACAATGTAACCAAATTCAATTTACGATTTCTGCCACATCATAATATTTCATCATGATTGCTTTCGATGAATTTGTACACAACTTCGCATTATTTTGACGTAGCTTTTTCTTATGTTTAATAAAATACACATATACCAGGAATTGGAAAGAAATAATTAATTTATTTCGGTATCGAATTGATTTTTTGTATTAAACGGCAAAAACATAAGTTGATTCAAGCAATATTATTAATAATTGTAAAGAAACTATTTTCGTTGAAGACTATTCGAAAAACAATACAATACAGTTTAGAATTAAAATGATGCAGTAAAAATTACAGGGTAAATTTTTGAAATACATAACTTATAATAAATACATATTGCGCATACATTTACTACTATAATATAAATATATAACAATGATAATGAATGAGTAATATCTGCGTCAGTTGCTTTTAAAGGACACTATATTCCGAATGATGAATGTTAGTAATTGTTCAAGATCGAAATACATTATGCCAAATATTATTTAAGTTATCTTTTCGTCAATAGATGGCTTTACATTACATTACAACAAGAATGTTTTTTCTAAAGAACTAAGTAAGTTTTTGTAAATTCACAGAGAGAGAAAAATTACACTATCTGACCATCATTACATACTCGGCGGTTTTATTTTGAAGTCTTACAGAACCAATAGTACCGGGTAACGCACAAACAGTAATATTATTTTCCTAAAAATTAAGATAACATTTTTGAAACATCCTTTTTATATATTAGTTACATCTTTAGTACTATTTTGTTTTGTTCTCAGTATTCAATAGTGCTGACGACGTCATTCGCTTTTACGCCCCAAACTTTTCCATTGAATCGATAGCATCCCTAACCCTTCCGCTATAAATCTGACGCAAAAAATAGTTTTATGTGCACGCTCATCCGGTATCATCAACAATCGTCTTCGTAATCTGGTAACTTAATTTCCAAATACATTTTCCCTAGTTGGCCATAAATGTCAAAAAGTCGTATAATTCAGCGAGTTTTACTTACTTTATATATTGGGTTTATAGTTCATAGCTTTACGGCGTATTAGGGTTGATTATTATTATTTATCTGTATAGTTCGTCTTATCAGTCCGTGAATGTTCCAACTGAATAAGAATATTTTAGTGGCTTATTCTAATAAGCTACTACAATGTGGATTTGTGAATATACATATGTATACATCAGAATTTAATTCGACACATGACACATTTCGACACATTGATGTTTTCGTTCAACATGGCATGAGGTGAATCACATTATATACAAATTAAATTCATGAAAACTTTTTGTTGACAGGATTTGAAATTGACTCGATCTATCTCGGCTCGTTTTGTATAAATAATAAAAATGTCATGAGGCCGTGTTTATTAATGAAATATTTTTTGAAAAGGTGAATCCTTATGAATTTTAATGAAATTGTTTAAAAAAAATCTCTCTTCTTAAGTGTTTGCGTGCATGTCGGGTGATCCACTTGAATAAAAGTTAATTTTAATGATAAATATACATGGAAATGATGTAGCAGATGCGGCATATGCATAATAAATGTAGGGCGTTGTTTGATCCGAACGAATACCCCTCACCAACTTGAGGTACGATTTGGATTGGCACTTTAGAGATTTTTTGGTACTACGAGCATTTGGGTATTTCAGTAATCAGCTTTTCTTTAGGGATCGGATTCGAAACCCGATTGTATCGAAGTGATTTTAATAATTCAACGCATTTACACGGGGTTCGATCTTTTACCTTAATACGATTTATGTTACATTTGAATACCAATTGAATATTGTATTAAACAAATAAAATGTATTACACTGTGTATAATGTATTATACATTTTAACATTAAAGTAAGGGGTTTGGTAAAAGTATATACTATATAAGTTAATCTTTGGAATTGTTGTTTATGTGTGTTTTTGTATGTACTTGATACCTACCGTGCATTACATAAACATACGTCAAATTATTTATCTTCTTTTAAAAATAATATATTAAAATTAAGAGACTATTACAAGTAACTAGTAAGTGAACAATAAATAAATTGTTGTATAAAATATATTAAATAAAAAGAAAAGGGAAGCTAAGTAACTAAGGGACTAGTTTTCTCTCAGTGGTCGAAATTCGACCGTAATCATTATCATCAATATCAGTTAAAAAAGTCGATTGACAGAGATCTGAACTATTCTGTCTTTGCCTATTTATACTTCGAGTACTATTGTTAAATTGACCACAGTGATAATAAAAATGAACTTACTTCCACCAAGCCACAATAATATCGTGGCAAGTTGAGAAGCCATGCTTCTTGTCCGAAGACCGCAGCCACATTAGGTCACGAGTGTTCTGTGACGGCAGCCACGTGACTTCCTTAGAACCATCATCATTTTTAACACTAAAATATGTTATGCTGTTTTATACTCTAAATCATTTATTGTAATCTATTCCATATATTGTATTTTATGGGTGAGCATCTTCCTCCTTCAAGTGACCATGGAAAGCTGTAACAAAAAAGCATAATTGTTATTGCCGTTAAATTTATATTTAAATTTTAGTATATAACACTTTATGGTTGATTGCTTTCTTTTAAATGATGAAAAGATGTAAGAACACCGTCTGTATTTATCTGATCCAGTATATTATGCGCTTTGTCTGAATTAAATTAGCGAGTAGTATTACTTACAGAGTAAAATTACAATTCGGATATTGTCACTTTTTTGTCATTAAATAAAAAAAAATTAAAGCTATATCGATGAATTTAGTCATGCCATATTAATATTTTTTTTCGAACAATGTTTCTGATCAAGCTAGGGTAAGCTGGATGCGAATGCCCAAGGGCTTTTATTCCGCCTTTATAATTACTGCGTGTACAAATAAAATATTTTACGAACAAAAAAGTTTTTTATATTTTATTTTTTCCGCGAAAACTGCTAGTCTTTTTCGCAAAAACTGACATGATAATTTATTATAGTTCCAAAATGGCTTTAAAATCTATTCAAAACAACTTATTTAACTTAGTAACCGTTTATAAGCGCGTTTTTATAAATATTTTTTTTTTCATTGTATTTGTTAGGTGCACTGGCAAGTAAGCCCCTGATGGTCAGTGATCACCACCATATAGACAATGTTATTAATAGAAGTATATACAATGTTAATTAATTATCCCTTTGGGAGCCCCTAACTTTAGGAACCAAGATGATATGTCCCTTGTGCCTGTTGTTACACTAGTTATTATGCATAGCTATCTGTCAAACCGGACCAAAAAAAATATTACTATTCCTGCTAGGAGGTAGAATATATGAGTATCCACTCATATATATTATACCATTCATCGTAATAATATTTTATTCTGATTCTTCAAAATATATATTTGCAGACGTGTTTCACTTTTTGTGCTTTATTTAAAAAACAGGTGAATAAAATAAGGCAAATATTTGCATTGACCGAAACATACTCGGTTCGCTCTGTAGTATAGCACTGCACTTGCGATATTTCGATAGATTTGAATTATTTGCAGCTTCAAACTATGTGAGGATGATTATGGATGATGTATGAGAGCAACGAAATATAAAATCTTCCCTAAGATAATTTACTTATCAACAAAGTTCAATTAGGTACGCGTAGTTAAAGGACGCGCCAAAGGAATCGAAGCTTAGGCCCTAACAAGCTTTAGATTCTCATCTATACTAATATTATAAAGACGAAAGTCTGTCTGTTACGCTTTTACGGATAAACCACTGAAAATATATTGATGAAATTTTTGTAAAGCAAGCTCAGCAACACCCCAAGGAAGGACAAAGGCTTCTTTTTATATATAACACATGACGCACCAGTCACCATCCAAATAAGCCACATATGCGATCAAAGCTAACGACACCGTTAAGCGAACTAGCTAAGCGAAGTGAAGCGCATATACCAAATTGACAGAGCTATTAATATTTCTAAAAAAACCTGATGTCTGTAACATAAGTATATAGATTTAAATATGACGTAAGAAGACAGATTAATATTATACTAGTTTTATTTACTTTTGTAATGTCAGGATAAAAACTGCTTTCACAAATGCGAAAGCAAAATGGATTTACTTTTTTAAATATTATATGGAAATCTCTATTATTATTTTTTATAGAATAGGAAGGCGGACGAGCATATGGACCACCTGATGGTAAGTGGTCACCAACGCCCTTAGACATTGGCATTGTAAGAAATGTCAACCATCGCTTACATAGCCAATGCGCCACCAACCTTGGGAACTAAGATTGTATGTCCCTTGTGCCTGTAATTACACTGGCTCACTCACCATTCAAACCGGAACACAACAATATCAAGTACTGCTGTTTTGCGGTAGAATATCTGATGAGTGGGTGGTACATACCCAGACGAACTTGAACAAAGCGCTACCACCAGTAATATATTATTTTTTTTGCTAATTGTTTGAATGTTAAATAATTAATAAGCGTGTTATATTGCAGTCTGTAGTATTTATTAAATAGAGTATTGTTAAAAAATTTTTTATTGGAGGCTAACGTAACTATTAATGCTGTATATACCTATTAAGTGTTTGAAATTGTATCTGTCATTTTATCGTATTCTTGTTTTAAATGCCATATTTCAAATACTGTGGTGTATCGATTAAATAAATAAAATAAAATAAAAATAAAATATTTACAAAAGTACACACATGCCTTGACTGTTAAAGTTGTTTAGCGGAC
The DNA here is from genome assembly GCA_905147175.2 of Nymphalis urticae. NCBI lineage: Eukaryota > Metazoa > Arthropoda > Insecta > Lepidoptera > Nymphalidae > Nymphalis > Nymphalis urticae. Next base: position 5,674,132 of record LR989987.1, on the reverse strand, counting down.
GATTAGTTAAAAAAACGCTGTGTCTTCTTCTTTCGTATGTCAAATCAATAAAGACAGAAAGAGAGAAATCAGCCGCTAAGCAACACTATAAGTAAGACCGTCATATTTTAATATGTAATGTTATATTTTAAATCGAAATAAGTATTACGTAATACATATTCTTTATATAAAATAACCCTCTTATAAAATCAATCTTCTTAAATAAGTTATCTAGTTAAAATTAAATAACCGTAAAAGTCCCAAGAGGGTAAAACCGGAATTGGATCATTACCTTAAAAGGATCTTTACAAAATAAGTTACCACAGTAAATTGTTTATTCAGACGTTGACAATTGCTAGACTCTATCTTCATATTCTATTAAATAAAGTACTGGCTTCAACGAATAGGCAATGACATTTTTTGGACAGGAGTTGCAGCAATCAGTTTTTAGTGTGCGTCTTTGTAGCGAAAGGAGTAACTAAACTTCATGTCAATCGGACGTCAGTCAGTGGCATTTCGCTTATATTATATGTATAAGTTATACACATGATATATCATATTTTTTGGTTGGTTATACGATGTTATATAACTTAACCTGTATTAGTTTATATAATTTACCCAATAAATATGCATGTATAAAAAATACGCATATAATATTTTAACCCTAAGTTTGTCAAACCATTAATTTAATGTGTGTTTAAACATTTCGATAAGAGAATACAATGTAAAATATCATCATTGATTTGCAATTTACCTACTGCCTCGCGAGACACTCCATTTAACGTGCGTTCTGTTGTCTAAAGATCGATTGGAACCGAATAAAATACATTCAGCAATTGAATAGCGCGCCCCAGCGTAATGTTTCAGCGAAAGCGACACTTTTTCAAGCGAGCACCAGGACTAATGGCTTCACGCGTTGGCCCCCGACTTTCAATAAATGGTTCGCTCGCGCCCCAACACGGCTAATCTATCCACTGGCTGTTTTTTTCCAATTTCAAGGCTTTTTGCTGGATTTAAGCAGGGCCCTATTTCATCTGTTCGGAAATTACGATGGTTTTTCTTGTGTTCCTACTAAGCTCTTCTTATTAAGGATCATTTTTTTAAAACGTCTAATTCGGTTTTATAACCATAGAATCCCTTTCGATTAAATTGCAATATTTTAAGATTAGTATAAATTCAAGTTATCTATTCCAAAATTAATACATCAAAATTAATATTTTTGTATTTTTAATTTATTTTATAATTTGTAGTTTTAATTAGCACTGTTTTCATTCAGAATAGTATTAAATTCTAAGCTAAGCAATGTATTGTAAGAAAATTATTTTGCACAGACATTAAGTAAAAATTAATATACATTACAAGGTTACAAGGTTATTTTAACTAATATTATAAACAAAAGTGACTTTGTTTGTTTCTTACGCTTTCACCTATTAATTACTCGACCGATGCACCGAAGAGTACAGAGACCTTCATAGGATACCTAACACTAAAGACCCCCCCCCCTACTCATAAGCGAGATAATAAATTCTTCAGTTTGTGAGATATATTTATCGCTGTGCGTTTAATATCAAAGATAAACTTTTTATTTATTTCATTAATTAGAAGGCCGCAACTTTTATGCCTTTAATATAACCTTTCTGTAAAAGCCCTCCGAAATGCCCGTACTTTAATGCAAAGATACAAAATCCTACCCTGACCGTATGACCTTTTGGTCATAAGTCAATTAACAAAATAACCATTGAATTACCAATTCATATAAGGGTTTACATCATTATTATATAAAACATCCCATCAGAATATGGATGGATATTAAGATCTTAATAATACGCTATAGGCCGCACATTACGGCTAAATTTCATACGGTATTTTTTTAAACTGTGAAATGTGAGCCACAGACAATAAAAAAATGTTGTTTGATATGTACAATTGTATTGATATATGATACGATATATTAAACTACCAAATATTATAGGATGATATACTTTTTCGCAGAAAAAGAAACTAAAGCCTCGGGCTCAAAATTATTAATATTATATAAACGTAAATATTCACTTTGGTTTCTTATTCCATGACCACGTTTTTTTCCTACGAAGTTTGCCATAACAATAAGACAATATTCAAGGTATACTCTTATCAAAGAAAGCAGTATTCTAATAATTGAGTTGAACAAAGCTCATAGTCACCACACCGCAGTGCAAGATAATTCTGACTATCAGTTCGAGATTTGTTTATCGTTCTTATAAATATAAATTAATATTTTATATTTGTCCTCTATATATTCCTAAGACATTCATCCGATTGTGATGAAATCTTTGTTGGGTGTTCTGCGTATGACAGCGAAGGTCCTGGCCCAGATAAACATTTAATGTAAACCTTACCTTATCTATTAAGTATATAATCTGTCAAGGTAAGTTTGATCTTAAAAATGTTATCTGTTGGGTACAAAATGAAAACTTAGTACCAGTATTTACAAGTTCTTAGCCGAATAGCACAGTTTTTCATCAAAAATTCGCTAGGCAAAGAATATCAAAAATATTTTCTTGTCAGTATTTCCTAAGAAGAAATTTACAAACCTAAAGTGAAGTAAATGTCACATTGCTGAGCCAAGGCCACCTCAATTTTTTTTTAAAGATAGTAGAGATTAATTTAGGCACGCTTTTATTGTTTCGAGCTTTTGCAAAACAATGGCTTGCAATGGCTATATCAGCACTAATTGTCCACCACCAATACCCATAAAAGTTATTATAATGAATTTAAAAGGAATATATATAAGAGGAAGATAAAGTTATTTACAACGTAAATTTAATAAATTTGCTTTATAAAACCGTTTACAAAAAGTTAATTAGCTGCTTATATTTTTTTTTTACTAACAAACTTATCGTAAATTGAGAAGGCTGATTATAAGACTATTTTATTATTATAATTTTCCAACTTGAGTATATTTTTTTATTATAAAGGTTGAAGTATTTTTAATAAATGATTTTGAAATATATTTACATATAATATTTGATATCAAAATTGGAGTAGGTTTGAGGATTTTCAAGATAAAAGACCACAAGTACATTACAAAGCTTAAAAACTTACAAAACATGGAAACAACCTGATTATAAATAACATACAACTTTGGCGACAACAATCGCTACTCCAGGCAACCAAATAAGGTATAACATTTTAAGGAAAACATTGTAATTTTCGTTCGTTGATTTCCATTTCCACCACAAATACATTTAATTGTAAATATATAACTAAGTATGTATTTAATTTGAAACAAATTTTCACTAAATTTCTCATTAGTTATCAAAATCTACTTTCCAATTCGATGGTGGCTTTAAATTCGATTCAATCCTGTTACATGCTGATGCAACAGTAATTGGAGCCTACTTGAATATAAAATTATTCGTTTTTTTTTAAACATATCTTTTGTTTATCTTTACGGGATTCACGCAAATACTTTTCGAAATCGGTTATCGAGAGTATCGAGTTAACCAGACGATGGTTAATATAGTATGCTTTAAATCAAAATACACTTGATTCAAGTAAACTGCTACATTTGTATTGTAATTTTTCAATAATAACAGATTGATTGTTATCTGTTTGTTAAAGATGGTGAGTTTTATATACTGGATTCAGATCACTGGTTGGTAAAAATTGGGAAGCTGGGGAGTTCGCATTGTTAATATTCTATTGCCTCGTACCCCCTTGGTAACGGCTACTCTCCGTTAAGAATGACATAACTAGTCAGTAAATAAACTTGCTTGTAAACTAATTAGATTTCTATAAAGCATCTGACATTTAATAAGTTATTTTTTTACCCGAATCAAATCCAAAGAGACATAATATTCTCTTTTCAATTATCAATCGACATTATAAAAGAAAGTACTGAATTTATATTATATAAATTTTAATAATAAATTATTTTAAAGGAAAAATATGATAATTATGTCTAGATATTATAAATAGCAGCTAATAAAGCGTGGGTATCGACAAAGATATTAATAACTCGACGACTGAAATAGATTTCGAAAATGATTCATACTAAGTGAACTTCGTCCAATTGGCTTTTATTACCTAGGTGTGTTTGATATGAATATGGTACCTTTAAAGGAATTCATTAACACGTTCAATATATCGTCAGCATGCAAATGTGATTTAATGAAACCGCTCGGTTTGACTGAAGCAGATTTATGGCATATAGATTTAAATTGAAAGCCGTGCATGCACCAAGCAGTCAACAAAGAGGGATGGTACACGGTATTATTTGCTAAGCTGCTTAACTAATTGCACCGTTTCTGTTATTTTAGAGAGCACTATACTGCAGTACTGCCCTTAAAACAGCTAATTAAACTACAGATCAAATATTTTTTTTATCGTAAATTCTATATAGATATGTCTGGTTAAAGATTTTGGCATTTATACGTCTATAAGTGGTAAAAAAGCAATGCTTCATTTATACGTAATTCACTGACGGTTATTTGCTTCATCGAATATAAGATGAAATTTAAAATTTTCTATGATTTTCTTGTATTGTCTGATATTTCTATATCGACTGGTGGTTGTTTTGAATCATTTTTTTTTTATAAAAGATAAAAAAATAAACCATATCTTTTAAGCCATACAACCCATTGTGTTACGTCACTTGAGTTTCAAACGTTATTTGAGCTGAATATATTCAGGAGTTATGTAAGAAAGTTGCTTTCCGAAGAACCGCGTATATTCTTCGGCTGTAATACTCGCATCTCGTGTTCCAAAGTTTTGCTATTGGCGCCCGGGGGAACGTTTCAATGGAACAATTGCGGACACATTCACCGTCTCAACCGAGCATTTTACAGCTTGGAAAATCCACAGCTGTCTTCATAAATGTGGGCAATTAGAACTAGTGAAGTAATGTATTTAAAACTTCCGCGTGCTATGTTAACACCCTATTAAGAAAATATTTTATCAGAATAACAAATAATTGAAATATTTATATATCACACTATTACTTCTAGTTAAAATTAATATTTTGTCAATTTTATAATATTTTGTCATTTTTATATATGGTCTTTGATTATGTCACTACAGAGAAATATACTACAAATAAATAAACTATAGCATCAGCTAATTATGGAGCTCTTTGCAGTAAACTGCAAGCGAGATCCTTTTTAATTGAGAGTCTTGTTAGGCTGCGTACTAACCCGTAGTTCCGCTACAATATTCCCTTGGGGATAACCACGGAAATCCTACTCCTTAGGCTCCATGTTATAAGCACCATAATAACACGCTGTTCTAAGAGGAAGTATTAAACAAAAGCAGTTTATCCTTTTAATAATTAATTTTATAGTTATTCTTGCTAAATAATGTTTGTTACAACAGTTTAATGGATAATATAATATGATCTACGTTACGATGTATGTGTGTTGTACATTCTTTCGCAAAACGTTTTCGCTAGCTATTATTAAGCTGGCTTTAATGTCATGTACGAGCTCGTCTCGGAATATTCCGCATGCCCTCCACCGTCTCGTAATTATTATCAAGCCATAAACCTATCCTTTATTATATCTTGTATGAAAGGAGATAGGGAAAAACAACTCCTATACATCATATTTTTATGTGCACAGCATAATAAATAATATTCTGAAATATATTTTTATCGAATTATTTCAGATTCATGTATTGCTTTCCAGATTGTTAAAATTACTTGATCTAATATACAATAATATTTTAAATTACACATTATTTATCACTTTGAAATTACTTTTATAATTAGTATTAATAGCTTAAAAAAGGACTTAGGCAAATTAATAATTACTAATTTTAACATTTAAAAAAGAAAATTATATCAAAATATGAAATTTATATTTATATCATTTCAATATTCACATCCAGATTTTATCACAATATATTTCCATTAAATTTTACAAGTTTACTTCTATATTTATAAGAATAATACGAAGATCTTACCTGAAGAGATAACATAAGGTTTTTCATTTTGTATCAATAAGTGATATTGAGCTCCAAGCTATCAAGCAGTTAGCGGTACTTTAACAATATAAAATACCACACTGAATATTTTATGCAATAACTATGGAATGGAGATAAGTCATAAGCGCGTAGGCTGACACAATTCTATTCAAATATATGAGTTATTTTATATCAAATTGACTATAAAAGAAGCTTAATGAAAAAAATAAAATAGAATATATTTTGGATATCAATCACACAGAATATGTATTATGCGAAAATAAATACTTATTCAAAAGAAATAAGTTAACATTATTCCATTTTCAATAAACACTTTCCACATAAATCACTTTTTAGTGAAGCACTTACTTGGAATGCATAAACATTGAGGCATCGTCTCCGTTTTATCGTTAGCTAGAGAAATGGCTGGCAGCCGCGACCCCTGGCTGGATGTCGATACGTCAAAGCGACACGTCGCCACACTTGACACTTTAGTTTATTGGTCCATTCGCATGTCAACGACCCAACTTGGTACATCGCGAAATAAATTACTAGTTTTTCATTTTTATTATTTCAAAACTTTGTAAAAAAGGATTTAATTTTATTATACGCAAGAGTGCATTCTTGTTTTTTTACGTTTTACTATAATTATTACTAGTTTGTAAACTATATTCCTGCCGTTTTATTTAAGTTAAAAAATCTGCATGTCAGTAATTTTTTTTATGCTATCATTAATCACTAAACACTTGTTGTATAAAACATTTCATCTTAATGTACCGCGTAATTTACTTTTGCAGGTATATACAACATTTATAATAACTATAAACTTTTTTTACAAATGTGTTATTCTACCGGAATCTCTATTTTCGTTGTTTTATTAAATTTATGTTTATTGTCAGATCATTCTAATGTTCAAATTCGAAAAAAAGGCGAAAATTCGACAATACCTTTTTTGTATTTAAACAAACTTCTAAAGCCTCAGAAGCTGCTGATGACATTTGTAATTTGTATGGAGAACATGGCATAGCTGAAAGAATGAGTAATATGTCAAGTTAAAAAATGGAAATTTTGGCTTCAAAGACTCACCTCGTTCTTGCCCTTAGATTGATTTCGATAAAGAGCGATAATTAAACTTTAAAAAACTAAAAGTAGAAACTTATTGCCAACTCAATTTTAAATATATATATATATATATATATATATATATATATATATATATATATATATATATATATATACTACCACTGCAGTTTATTAGGCTTATGAAAATACGATTCATTTTACCACGATGTCTTAATCTACCCCAAAAAAAAGTTAACCTAAAATTTATACATATAATAAAATTGTAACAGACCGATGTCTGTACATTAAAGATATTAAAAGAATAATAATATAGTGGTCTTTATTAAAGCAACAGAAGCCAAAACAACAGTTTCTAGAATTTTTTCCGTCTGTTTGTATCTTTGTACGCGTATGATGATGATATATATATATATATATATATATATATATATATATATATAGATATATATATATATATATATCTCTGAAAAAACCTACATATATATATATATATATATATATATATATATATATATATATAATTGGGTTGGCAATTAGTTTCCACTTTTGGTTTTTTTTAAGTTTAATTATCGCTCTTTATCAAACTCCATCAAAGGGCAAGAACGATAGTTTTGAAGCCAAAATTTCCATCACCATTCATCATGCGCATCACACAAAAACTACTCCATGTAAATTTATGCGGTTTCACCGATGTATTCCTTTTTACCGGAAGAAAATATCTGATTCCGACTGTTTGAAATTATATATTATCCGGAGCTAACGTCATTTAATGAACTTAATGTTAAATTTACAGACTTTAAGGAAAATAACGCCGCACTTACATGAACTGATAAGTTAGTCGTTGTGTATAGTTTTTACTCAAAATAAGTACCATAGATAACAAATACTCTCATACAATAATAACAAGACAATATTTAGCTTTGTTTCATCGAAAACAGAAGTTGAGAAACAAATGTAGCCATAGAATCGAATAAAAAGCAATAGAATAAAAGGACGCACAAAGTTAAACAGAAATTACTAATAAGAACAGGGTGAGCCCAGCAAAATATAATTATTTATCTATACTAATATTATATTTTTTATGGATAAACTCAAAAAGTCCGGTATATAAATCTATATTAAATATAAATTATTTCATCTACAGTAAGCTAATTATCATTGAGAAACAAGGGTACATTTTAATTTAAAAAATAATAGAGATCCCAACGAAAATTGCAATAATGTAACCCAAGGTATCATTTTTTCATATAAAAGTCAATATTTAGCGTGCGCTGCGAAAACTATTGATGATGCCTTTAAATACATAGGACTAATTATTACCTACAATAACTGTTTTTTGTTCAAATTAATCAATAACAACACGGGTGGAATCGATAGATGATAACATTAGTATCATGATATTAATCCTAATGCAATTGAATAGCTTTGTAATAAAGTTTGATTATAAACATGTCAATTCATCTTTGAATTATTTGAATCGGACCTTTCCCTAGAAGTTGGGACTGGTATAATAACACAAAAAGTTAAAAAATGTTGAAAATTAGTAATAAAATTAGTAGATAATTTAAAAAAATGTAAAAAAAATATTGTGTGAAGAGCGAATAATTCAGTGTAACCACAAAGAACATAAAAATATAGTTCCTAAGGTTAGTGGCGCATTGACTAGAGAAATGATGCTAAATAATATGGAATATAATGCGAATGTCTATGAGTGGTGGTGAACTATTGTAATAAAAAAAAATAACGGGGCACCTTTTTCAAGAGATCTATCTCATAAATTTGGGACGAATGTACTTTGAACTACCACTCACACATTAAAGCCAAAAACAGAACCGAATAAAAAATAAACGCATGAAAAATTACGCAGGACGAGTACATTATGCGTATACACATATATTTATATGCCATTAGCACTTTAATAACAATAATATCCTCCGGACTGATTTCGGTCACGGCGGCCAAACTCAAGAGAGATTAGCTAGCTAACTATAGTGCACAAGTGTGTACGCAAAAAAAGGTACACTCTCTATTCCCTAACTCTCATAATCCGATGGGACAGCAATCGGACATGTTTGGAAAGAGTTCAGGCACAGGACCAATGGCTTGTCGTGCTTTCCGAGGCACGGGAGTGTACACCCTTCCAACTTCCAGACTCCGGGCTGTCACTGAGACTGACACTGTCACTGTCAATTGTTGTAATGCAGTGTAAGATACATTGCATTACTTGAAAGCGCCATTTCAAAAGTTATTGAAACGATAGCGACTTGAATTGAATTGAAAACCGTCGACTGAAGCACCTTAAATAACTTTCAATTTTTGAGAATTTTATTTTGATAATTCTGCAAAATCTATAAGTTTGTTATGCAATTTACGAATCATTCCTCGGGTCTAATTATTATTGGCTCATACTGTATTTTCTGCATATATTTATGACATCATAACATAACAGAGCACTGACAAACAAATTAATACCTTAAAAAAATACATACATCAATCTTATTTGTCTTCAATATTTTTGTTCTCCAACTTTTCAATATGCTTATTGCAGGAACCAACACCCACCATGTTTTGTATACTTTATATTAAAACAAATAATAATTGTTTACTATAAATGCACTTTTAGTAAGGTACCAACAAGTCACCGGCAGATAAAAGGTTTAAATGTACCGAGTACCTTGCTTATTTTCAAAGTAAACGGAAACATATACAAAATATACAATACTGAAGGAATAAAGGTAATTTATGCTTTAAGGAAATGAAGTAAATTGCTTATAAAGTTTTACTTTTGTATTCAGGAGAAACTTAAATGGAATTTCAATGTTGAAACCCATAGGTCTTACGGAGATCTGTGGATCGTTAGTTTAAATCGAGTTCTACTAACTCGATTAAATAGAAATATAAAGTAAAAAATTTAAGCGATTAAATAGCTTATTACTAATTTAAATAGCTTAAATTATTCTTGTAGTTAGTTCATAAGGGCAAATATTTTCAAATTAATTTTATATAACTTACTCTTTATTGTTATTATACACTAATTTATAATATTATTTTTTATTTCACTTCGCTCATACATATTGGCACGGACAAAAATAATTTAAGCCATCAAAATCAATTACATTGCCAATGCACTGCCAACCATAACGCTAAGATCTTATGACCTTATAATGTACTCCAGACCGATTTCGGCCACGGCGGCCAATCTCAAGAGAGATTAGCCAACTACGCAGGAGATATTATAGTGCACAAGTGTGTGCGCAAACACAGGTGCACTCTCTATTCCCTAACTCTTGTAATCCGATGGGACGGCAATCCGACACGACCGGAAGAGTTCAGGCGCAGGACCAACGGCTTTACGTGCTTTCCGAGGCACGGGAGTGAACACACTTCCAACTTCCAGACTCCGGGCTGCTACTGAGAATTTTCTGACAGAAAAACCCAATATCATTTAATTGGCCCGACCTGGGAATTGTACCCAGGACCTCCGCGTCTGCGGCCTTACATTAAGCCACTAGACCAAAGAGGCAGTCAATGACCTTAATGTGCCTGGAATTATACTAGCTCACTCACACTCGAACCTGATCAAAACAATACAAAGTGTGTTTGAATTAATTTGCGATGTTGTTTTGTCATTACTCGGTAACATGTAACTAACAAAATCGTAATGAGATCATAGACCAAAAACAACGCCGGCTGGTATATTTCATTCATTTATAAGCGTGAAAACACGCATTTAAACAGTCATAAATCATAATATAGTCATCATAGTATCAGCCTTATATAGTTAGTACAATCCATGGAGACGCGCCATACTATCATCGCTTATATTGCACACTTGCGCTGTAGCCAGTAGAAAAAAAGAGAGGAGCGCATAATTGTGGATTGAACTATTTATAATTACGAATTGTATATTTATGTATAATTGACGTAATATGTAAAATGTTATTGTTAATAAGTTCTTTTATCTAGTACTATCACTAAAACAATCTAAATAACACACACACATATATATATATAATATTATTTTTATACAAAAAAACCCTAATATATATATCTGTGATTAATCATTTTTTGATAAAATTCTCGCTCTCACTTAAAAATCAGTAAGCTAGTAATATCGTATGTGCTTAAGCCCAATTAATATCAAAAACAATTTCCTATCCCTTTTTATCACGTGTTATTTGTGATTGTAAAAAAAAACAGGATTGGTACATGTACAATTACCAACCCGGCTTGGAGCAGTCTCGGATAAGCTCTAAAATTTACGCCTGAATAGCGAGGTCTTTGCTCAGCAATGTTCACGGGCCGTAACTTTAATGTTTTTAACGCAATAATATGCTACGGCAACATGACATAATTTTGTAGCACGTAATACTTGTATTTAATAATCATAATAATTGGATATTTATCATTTTCTGATAAATTGGATATTTATCATTTTCTGATAAATATCCAATTATTATTTTTAACAAAATCATACTCCTTGTATGATTTTTGATATACTCATATTTCACCTAGCTATAGCCATTTTGCGAGGTGCACCAAAGGTACTGGTCTTCCATCTTATTTTGTCGATCCGCGGTCTCCATTTGAGGAAATCTGCTCTAACGACTATGAACTTGGACATACGTACCAAGCTTATTCCAGAATGTATCGCTCATTTATTTCGTTTCATTTGTGGAATTGTCTCGCAGTTAGTACCCATAGTACCAGTAGTTGGCAGGCGTGACGCATCGGTTGAAGAATTGTAAATAAATTGTATAATCTAATACAGATGTGTATATTCACAAACAACTTCGAGAGTATTCCCTTCGACGCTATTGTACGATATAAGAATTTATTTCTCAAAAAAGAATACAATTCACTGTAAACATTTTAGGAAATAAGATTAACATACTTAAAAATTACATTTACAACACATGGGCGGTACACAAAAATAAAGAAGAACAAATTAAACTCTTCACTTAAAATAATGTGGGTTTGAAAAAACCGAAAGAAGCCGAGATGGCCCAGTGGTAAGAACGCGTGAATCTTAACCGATGATCGTGGGTTCAAACCCGGGCAAGCACCACTGACTTTTCATGTGCTTAATTTGTGATTATAATTCATCTCGTGCTTTACGGTGAAGGAAAACATCGTGAGGAAACCTGCATGTGTCTAATTTCACTGAAATTCTGCCACATGTGTATTCCACCAACCCGCATAGGTGCAGCGTGGTGGAATAAGCTTCAAAACCTTCTCCTCAAAAAGAGGAGAGGAGGCCTTTAGCCCAGCAGTGGGACATTCACAGGCTGTTACGGATGACAAAACCAAGATGCAATATTGCGTATCATTTGTGTTATAGCAATTAGATAGCAATTGATTGTCTTTAGCTAATTTACTAATTAAAGTTTTGTAAGAAAGATTCAGTAATCAAATAAAATATCAAATAAAAAAATATTAGACGCTGATAGTATAAAACGAAACTGTTAAAACAATTTTATAACAAATGCAAGTACTTTAGGGCCTTGAAAACTCTTTTAAGATGTGGTGTTTTAGGGTTTTTTTGTAAAAAGTTAAAGACTGAATATCCTTCATGGTATTAGGTAATTCATTGTATAACCGTGCATATAATATACTTTTTTACCGTAGTTGATTCTTGATCGTAAGAGACATATATTATTCATCCGTGTAGTTATCCGTTTCTGTGTTTGTCCTATTTTGTAAACGATAGTTTTGTGTTTATGTTTTTGTTCAAAATCTTTTGCACTAATATACACGTATTATATTTTTATATTGTTACATACATTTGTGGGCATACCTGTTGAACACGACCTTGGTTATATCTAAGTTCCTAGAAACACCGGAAAGCCTCGCTTAAGCTACGATTCGACGATGATCAGATGTTCTCGACGCTTAGATCGAAATATTATGTTTTTTTCTAAAAGATTTATCAACCCGTAACAGGATTATGCTGCAAGCAATCATATTAACACTCCACACGGTCATAATTTATATTCGCTATTTTAATTATGATTTTTAAATAATGTAATATATTATTGACTGACAGCCTCATTGTTCTAATAGCTAGATTTAATGCAGCAAATCCGGAGGTCCTGAGTTCAATTCCCAGATTGAGCCAATAAAAAGTTATTGGATTTTTCTGTCAAAAATTCCCAGTTGGAAGAGTGTACACTCCCGTGCCTCGGAAAGCAAGTCAAGCCGTTGATCCTGCGCCTGAACTCTTTCCGGTCGTGTCGGGTTGCTGTTCCATTGGATTATGAGAGTGCACATGTGTTTGCGCACACACTTGTGCACTATAATATGTCCTTCCTAGTTAGCCAATCTCTTTTGAGATTAGCCAACGTGGCCGAAACCGGCCCGGAGGATATTATTATTATTTTTATTTGATTGATTATTTTTCTTCGAAAGGCTATAATATAATCTTACTTCATAACTCAATATAGTAAAAATATTCTGTGTGTATGATATCTTGGAAAATGAAATCATAATATTGCGAACAACGAAGGTTAGGGAATGTAAAATATATATAAATTCTATTGCTTTTTAATTAAGGAAAACCATTTTATCAATATTTTATTTTATCCGTGCAGTGACGGAGAAAGAATACATTTCACTGCCCCTTTCCCATGGGTGTCGTAAGAGGCGACTAAGGGATATCATCTGGTGGTAGGATGATAAACATCCGCCTGGCTTGTTACCACCGTACGCATGGTGAAAATCTCGTGAAGTGGCTTGCAGCCGCGTTTCGAGGTCAGCCACCGTACAGCCAGTGCCCGAGCGAGCATTGCCGCGATGGGTGTTGGTCCAGTGGAGACGGCTGCTGAACCAATGCCGGGGGAAACTGTATTGCCCTGCCGGGCAGGGAGACCCGAAGAAACGGCTATTCCGCTGGCCGCCCGTGGCATAGTACAGGGGCCCAAGCGTGCCTAACCAGCACGCGAGGCTGCCCCACCAGGCCACGCATAATCTCGGGGTGGACCGTCGTGCCGGTTGGTGACCGGAAGGTGGGGTCCCGGCGGCCACTTCCGGGGGGGTTCGGGGGCCCTTCCGTCCGGTGGGTCAGTGTAGTTTCCCTTTTGGCAACCACTTGGGGAAACACGCCTCCACACTTTGCCCATCCCTATCGTGGCAATACGTCGCTCGCTTCACGTCTCTTCTCCTCTCTTTTCTTCCCATATGGTAGCGCATCAAAGCAGGAATGACGGTCGTACAGCGGTGCACACCCCCACCATACCCACGCTGTTTGAGGTCGAGTTCACTAACATCCGTGGACTCCACGCTAACCTCAACGCTGTCCACCACCATCTCGAGACAGAACGGCCGGCAATGATGTTTCTAACGGAGACACAAATACTCCGTCCTGCCGATACCAGCTACCTTAATTATCCCGGCTACATGCTTGAAGAATCCTTCAAAGCGAAAGCCGGAGTATGCTTATTCGTCAGGACGGATGTTTGCTGTCACCGACTGCGCTGCTTGGAGGACCCCTCCTTCTCCATGTTGGTGGTACGTGTGGATCTGGTTCGTCAGAGTCGGGTCTACGTGTGCCTCTACAGATCCCACAATGGTGACTTGGAGACAAGCCGATTATTCGACCATCTTAGTCGGGTGGCAGATGCTGCGCAAGAGCAGTTTCCTAACGCGGAATTGGTGTTTTTGGGGGATTTTAATGCTCACCATGAATCATGGTTGAAATCCCTCAAAACTGACCATGCTGGGAGGACTGCTCATGCTTTTGCTCTCACACATGACTTGACCCAACTGGTTGATCAGCCCACCAGGATCCCTGACATTGATGGGCAAGCGCCTTCTCTACTGGACCTTCTGCTAACTTCTCACCCGGTGGAATATCAGGTTGTGGTTCAAGCTCCACTTGGTTCTTCGGATCACAGCCTCATATCTACCAAAGTGCCACAGGCCAAGCTGCCGCCACCAGCGGTATGCAAACGTCGCGTTTGGCACTACAAGTCGGCAGATTGGGACGGTATGCGCGATTACTATGCGTCAGTCCCTTGGAAGGAACGTTGCTTCAGTGGGAATGACCCGACAGCTAGTGCCGCTGCTGTTGCTGGCGAGATCATGTTGGGAATGAAATACTACATTCCTAGCTCAGATCTCGACAGTAGGGGTGCGCGTAACCGTTGGTTCACTCGCGAATGTGCCGACGCTGTATCATCTAAGCAGGCGGCATATCGCGAGTGGATCAATGGCTGCATTAGCGGGGCATCTAACATTGACTCACTGAAAGCAATCTACAATAAAAACTCCAAGTCCTGTAAGAAGGCTTACACGAGAGCGGACGCACAGCGCATTGTACAGATTGGTCATGACCTTATTTCTCATCCTCGGGGCTCCCGTAGCTTCTGGCGTCTGACCAAGTCTGTGCAAAACAATTTCTGCCAACCTTCGCTGCCACCGCTCAGAAGTCCGGACGGATCGCTAGCTCACAGCCCGCAAGAGAAAGCTGATCTTCTGGCTAAACTCTTTGCCGACAACTCTGTCATCGATGATTGTAGTGCTCTGCCACCAGTAATACCTTCTTGTGGCCACACGATGCCTGACATCAAAATCAGGCAGCGTGATGTGCGAGCGGAGCTGCAATCACTTGATGTACGGAAAGCTAGCGGTCCCGATGGAATACCAGCCATAGTGCTGAAGAAGTGCGCGGCGGAGCTGTCTCCCGTGTTAACGCGCCTGTTCCAACTTTCTCTTTCTTCGGGATGTGTGCCGGAGGCTTGGAGAAGAGCTAATGTGCAAGCGGTTCCCAAAAAAGGGGATCGGTCTGACCCGGCAAATTATCGGCCAATAGCTATCACCTCAGTACTTTGTAAGGTGATGGAACGGATTATTAACAACCAACTGATCCATTACCTAGAAGATCACTGTTTAATTAATGATCGTCAGTACGGATTTCGACCAAAACGGTCTACAGGTGATCTTCTAGCGTACGTAACGCACCTCTGGGGTATAGCTATCGACAAGCATGGGGAATCGTTGGCTGTCAGCCTCGATATCTCCAAGGCTTTCGACAGGGTCTGGCACAGAAGTCTTCTCTCCAAGCTGCCGGCATATGGTCTGCCTGCTCAGCTTTGCACCTGGATTGCCAGCTTCCTACACAAGCGCAGCCTTCGTGTTTTAGTTGATGGTTGCGCTTCACAATTCTATGTAGTGAATGCTGGGGTCCCCCAGGGATCTGTGCTATCTCCCACTCTGTTTCTTTTGCATATCAATGATATGCTCTCTCTCGGGAACATTCATTGCTATGCAGATGATAGTACAGTGCATGGTGGATACCACGGACGCGCAGTGGCTGGGCGAGCGGAAATTCAGGAGAGGCGGGAGGATCTTGTCATTGAACTCAATAGGACGTTAGAGCTTATCGCCAAATGGGGCTCAGATAATCTTGTTGAGTTTAATGCCAAGAAAACACAGGTATGCGCTCTCACAGCAAAAAAGTCACCATTTTCCCCTCTTCCCTTCCTCTGTGGCACTCCGCTGGTGATACAAAGCAAAATCGCCATGCTGGGGATGGACGTTCGTTGCGACCTTAGTCCAAGGGATTACATCGAGGCTGTGATAAAAACAGCTTCACGGAAACTCGGAGTTCTGAACAAGGTGCGGCGTTTTTTCACGCCACAACAACTGTGCCTGCTGTACAAAACACAGGTACGGTCTTGCGTTGAATATTGCTCGCACCTTTGGGATGGCTCCGCTAAGTACCTTCTTGAGGCCGTGGACCGGTTGCAGCGACGTGCAGTTCGCATTATTGGCGACCTAAAGGTCACTAACACCCTCGAACCTTTACAATTGCGTCGAGAGATAGCTGCGCTGAGCGCTTTCTATCGACTGTATCACGGCGAGTGTTCCGAGGAATTATTTTCCCTAATTCCTGCTTCCCCCTTCCTTCACAAGTCCACGCGTGCTGGCTCTCGATGTCACCGACTAACTGTGGCATCAATTCCATCGCGCACAAAGAAATTTGGCAACTCCTTTCTTTGTCGCACTTCTAAGAAATGGAATTCCTTACCAGCTCACGTATTCCCCTCCTCTTACGACCCGGGTTCCTTCAAACGAGGCGTGAAGAGGCATCTTGCGGGCCGACAAGGCGAGGGCGGCTAGTGCAGAACCTTCTTCCCGACTGTTCTGGCCGTCCTCGCGTTTGGACTCTACTACCACTTAACATCAGGTGGAGTAGAGTCATTTGCCCTCCCGGCAAATATAAAAAAAAAAAAAAAAAAATTATATAATTAATGTATCGTTAAGTTAACGTTGATTACAATAATAACGCAAATCAAACATCATTAATAGCCTATAACACACGAGTATTGTGATCTTGTGTTATTAACCTTATACATATTATATAAAGGACTTACGAATAAGAATAATTAATAATTATTAGTATTCGCCCTTTGGTCGACATTCGATCATTACAGTCAATAGAGACAAATAATATATGAATTTTCATGTTTCGAACATTATTTTTCTATTCTTATATGTAATTATTTTTATTGATATCAATATAGCTCTTCTTATATTAACAGCTTTAAAAGAGAAAAATGATTGACAAACAAGGGAAGAAGGTTACTAAGTTGCCTTTGCCTAATTATATTTTATAAGATGTTTGAAATTCGTATAATTCGAAAACAATATAGTTATCATTGTTTCACGTACCTGAAATAAAATCGTATCAAAAGTGATAAATAAAAAAAATAACAAGTCTATATCATTCCTAATCATAAATAACATCGACATATTAGAATTATCGAACATGATAAAATATAATCAAACAAATCAAAGGTTCAAAATCATTTTTTTATTAATATTTTTTTAATCTTCTTGAACAAATATAAAGTAATTTCATTTTGATATTCGATGATGAACAATTAATAATTTCAAAAGGTCAAATCTTGATTGATTTTGATCGAATGCAAGAATAATAGAAAAATACATATTATTTTAATATATGTTTTAGAATTAATATGATTTGCTAAGTACTAGTACCAATCAATTATTTATTATTAGCTATAAATATAAAGTCAGTGAAATTTCAGATTTGACCCTCGCGTCGCTTACTCGTTTCGTGGTTTTTTTTCTTTATTATATGCATATACCTATCGAAAAAATCTCCTACATTTAAATCAGTCTATTTAATTATATTCCTATATTGTTAACTAAAATTTAAAAATGTTCAAAGATAAAGCGTATAAAACGCTTATTTTCCAATTGACATTTTTTTCCTTAAATAGATCGCGTCTACTTTTTTCCCATCAAGATTCTTCGCTCTGAGCTGAGCTAATCTTCAGAGGATCTTTTAATGCTATTTTTTATACAAAATTTTAAATAATAAATTAATTAAAACATTTATAATGCTAGTAGCGTCACATTATCATTATAATTATTTAAAAGATACGTATTTTTTAATTTATTAAGTGTCACGATCAATTACAAAAAAATATTCTAAATATTTAAAGGAAATATTAAAAGAATAGACGACACTAGATCATAGACAGGTAGGTGACCCCTACCTATCTTTTGTAAGTTAATACAGAAAAAAGAAGTTAATAAACAAAGCAATATTAAACTTGCGAATGCTTTGCCATTTAAAATAACATAAGCTTAAGTTTTAAAACTACAGGCATATATCGACAATTAAAAACATAACGCAA
Source organism: Nymphalis urticae (assembly GCA_905147175.2). Taxonomy (NCBI): domain Eukaryota; kingdom Metazoa; phylum Arthropoda; class Insecta; order Lepidoptera; family Nymphalidae; genus Nymphalis; species Nymphalis urticae. The sequence goes on along the minus strand of LR989987.1, from coordinate 5,655,464 downwards.
GAGATATAATATTTGCGATTAAAATTATCGCAGAGATGCCTTATTTAATCTACCTAGCTGTATCGATTTTAAATAGCATTGAAAATCAACAGACAAATGTACATCGTATACATACGTATACATCATTCGATATTCATTAATCTTTGCTCACGTGACATGAAAAATTCCTACAACTTTTTCATACTTATTGCCTTATTTACCAATATCGTGCGCTGGTTATACTTTGAATATATAACGAACCTACCACGACTGTTTACAGGGTATGAAACCATAGAAGTGGTATGATAATGTTAAAAATCTTCAAAACTCAATAAATAATTATATTCTTATCATATATTTTAATAGCTGTGTATATATTGGTGTATTTTTGTTAATCGGTGCGTGTATATGTGTTTTGTTGGATAATAAAATATTTAATTAAATAATTATTACCGCTAACTATGTGCGTCATAAAATTTATCTGAAATTCTTAATTTGATAAAGAAATCTATGAGAAATTATTAACTAATTTCAAAACTGTATGTTGTAGCAAGTACTTGCTGTTGAAGGCAAATTATTAAAAATAATTTGATAAAACACTTTAATTATTTATTAACACAAACTTAAATTATAATAAAAATATCTATGGTATATTTAACTTGTAATGATGTAACTTAAAATCGTGATCACAAAATAATACAAATAAACTTTACATAGTCTACTTCCTTTTAATGTAAATATAAATCTCACCTGTCACTATTATTAATAAATCCAGGAGAACAACTTAAAAAAAAACAGTTCACAAAGATAGCACTATTACATATATAAGTGTCATTAACCACTGAATAATGTTTGCATTACCGTAGCGATAGTAGGCGCGTTACGCTTACGTAGCGGCGTAGCACAAGTGCACGCAGCGAGGTCTCGTAGGCAACTAAGCCGCGCTCCAGCCGCTGCATAGCTCAATCACAACATAGTCAGTGAGATGTAAGCATCGTTTCTGTCTCCACTGTATATCTAATTCTTACTCTTCTACTTTACACTTATTACTATAGAATTTCCTTTATTTTAAAATTGCAAATTACTTTACTTAAAAATATCATTATATTTTTCATCACTTTACTTAATCATGCCTATTCTTATGCTTCCTTGATTGAACATAAATAATATCAACCTTCTATTATATTTTATACATATAAACAATAATAAAAATATATTATTTAAAGAAAATTAATTATTTTTATAATCCAACACTACGTGCAACTCAAAACAAATGAAATTCCATTACTATATTAAACCAAACCTCAAAGCCATGGTTAGCTTTATGAAAGAATTTAATAATAAAGAACAGAATATTATTCAATTTTTCTTAAAAACAAAGATGGAGCGAGAAGAAATTCTGTTTCCACCTGGGGCCTTGGGGGTTAGTCGAATTTATTAGCATTCAAATGATTTATAACTAGCGAGCGGCAGCTGAATATTTTCTGATTCGCCTTAAATTAAATTCTTTCTTCCCTTTGACTGGATTTCATTAAAGGTAACGAAACTCCAAAGATGAAAAAGGTAATCGGAGATACCTTGAAGGTACGTCATAGAATGAATTATGCATTGTATCGTGCACCAAAGAACATTTTAACAAACGATTGCTTTAATCTATAACAACAACAAAAGTAAATCATCATCATGACTGCGTTTTATTATAGTTAAATATTATAATACCATCTTAATTTACTGAATATCTAATGTGGATGTGAAAATAAACAAAGTGCGTTGTTATTTATTATTTAATTAATGTCCTTAATAACAAATAATACCGAAATGGACGTTTATTTGCTTGTTTCGTTTGCGGCTATATACCGTTCATTCTTTTGCTATATCACTTTGGTAAGTGTACAGGCGCTAAATCTGTATATTTATTGATTCTAACATCAAAATCTGTATGTTACAGGTTCGACTATGTTTCGATGCTAGATTTTTAAGATTAAATACGTTAAGTTTTTATGAACTAGTGATGTGTATAGTCATCATCAGATGTAACTATATACTATGAATGTTATTTGATGCCAATAAATTATTATAACATTATTATAATTTCAGTTTTATTTCTTCTTCTTCTTCGTCGTGACACTCTTGTCTGAGCGGTCGTGGTTTCCATGAAGTATTATGAATTGTTCGGCGCAGATGTTATTCGCCTTACGAGCCTTCGCCATATGTCCCTGTTAGTGGAGTAGTGCATTCACGCAAAGGACCGCCAACAGTTGTTTTTATTTGGTCGGTCCATCGCATGGGCGTCCTTACACGTGGTCTGGTGCCATCCACCTTGCCTTGAATGACAAGGCGCTCTGGTTTTATTTACATATCTAAGAAATCTTTATCTAAGAAGTCTTTATCTGTTTCATGAACTGCAATTAAGACAACAACAACGTTAATTGCAATTTTATTTCGATTAACTTAATTGACGACTCTTAACCTTAATTTTATATCGATTGGATACATACAATTGTTCTGATAACATTTTGTTAGTAATATTATTACTATTATTGGAATGCTAGTACACGTCTACTCGTAAGGCCGCTCCGATATACATGGAATAAGGAACGTGCCACTTAGTCCATAATTGTAGTACATTAACCTTATGATCGATACATTCAGTTATGTAAATATAATACTACGTTTATAATATTACCGCCCTTGCTCGTTGTTTGAGAAAAATATATCAATGTACAGACATACGGTTTCTATAACTATATATGTTTGCGTGAATAAAGTTTTAATCGATAATTTATCATTATATAATTATCGTAATAATCCGACGGAATACAATTCAGCCTTTGAAACCTTTTCGTTACCGTTACGTTATATACATTTAATATTATATCGTATCTTGTTACAATTATGATCTTATTGATGATATTGAAGAAAATTATAATAGTACTGTATTCCAAATTAGTCAAAATAAAACAACATATTTTTTGTCATTTTCAAACATTTACGATCTGAATTATAATATAATTTAGCAAGTGACTAGTTAAACAATGCTGTGTCTCCTTCTATCGAAAGTCAAATTAATTATGCCAGAAAGGGCGAAAAATTTTAAAATTGCAAAAAAATTAGGGGATAGTGACAGGACACAAGGCCTTTGGTTTAAAGTGAAACTCTCGCGGTATGCGATCTCATTTCTATGCTTTTTTTATCTACAGCGAAACTTCAATACAGCCGGTTTTAAAGTTTTTTTTCGTGTTGCATATTTTTTACAAGTCATTTTGAAGAATATGGTATAGTTATTATATCTATAATGTGGTAATTAATACAAAAGGCTCTTTTTTAACCTTTCCTTGTAACTAAGAACTGGAATTACCAATAGCAAAGTCAAGTAAAGATAAGCAAATTTACTTTATTCTCGTACTGAAAAGAGCGTCACGTAGTTTGCCGTCACTGCATATGTATCGGTCTTACTCCGAAGACGAACTAATATATGTTTTATATGAAAAAATAGTTAATGTATATTTATGTAATAATGCTAATTGTCTTGTTAAAAGATTTCTTTTTTTGCATTTTTTAAGATTATAAATCGTTATATTGTTGTCCTTTGTTTCTGTGTACCGCCCATGTGTTGTATATATACTATTTAAGTATGTTAATCTCGTTTTCTCAAATATTTAAAGCGAATTGTATTCTTTTTTTTTTTGAGAAATAAATTCTTAAACCGTTATAACAACGTTTTCATTGAAGGAAACATTGTTTTATTGCAAGTTTTCCTACAATAATCTTTAACGTTTCCTGGTAAAGAAAATTTTGCGGATTTACCGTTGCAACGGTACAGGAGTTTTGTGAAAAGGCCGTTCGTTCGAGTTTAAATATTTAACGAGGGTCGAGTAAAAGAACAAAGCGCATTCCGGATTTAGTGCTACCTGTCTATCGTCCCTGTAAGGCTTAGTCATTAAATCCAGCAGCGCTTTATACTGACTGACTTCGTTATACCCACAGCACTGTCAAAGGATTATAAAATAGTTCCAAAGCAGAAGCTGTAAAAGTAGACGTAGGTATTGTGAAGTCTCGACATGTTTGTTTTTAATTCAATATAATATAGCCTACGCTATATTTATATTATAAGACTGAACAGTTGAAAGCTGTGCTCCAAGATTTCTACCGGCGTCAAACTGATACGTACCCTTTGTCGTAACACAAATCTATATAGATTATAATCCTATATGCTTTCTCAATAAATACTATATCTAGGGAAATAAACATGCAAAACATTATCAAATGTTAAATTCATACAGTCATACAAATTTTACAGCTTTAGAATATGATAAAGTATTCAATTTGTGTATTCTATTATATTTATAAAATGAGAAACTAAGGAATAGGGTAGTTCAGGGCTTTAATGAATGTAAAAGTATAGCGCAGCATATGTAACAAACGTGAATTTAATGTAACTCATTTTCAGTAGACACTGAGATGTTAACAAGAGCCTAGTTAGCTGCCGTTCTTAAAAATCACATGAAGCTACGAGTATGACTATTAAGCGGATGATGCATAGAATTTTTAGTTCTAAGTGTTCTTATTGATAAGTAGACTAAAGAAAAATACTAACGACACATAAGCGAATTGCCACTCACTGGCGGATTCATCATAGGAACTCACAACAATATGCCCGGTTGATCTGAAATTTAGCATAGTTACTCCTTTCACGACGTAGATGCTCACCAAGAAAGGATTTTTGGAAATTTCAACTTCAAGGACGCAGAGACGAAATGGAATGAACATTAATATGATTTTATCTCTATTACAGAATAGAACCATTAACTATCAGATCTGAAGTAAAATAAGTAAAAGTAAAACAAGAATCCACATTCTGTTTAATATTAATGTCGTTATTCTCATTATAAAAAAGGACAATATAAATAATCCACTCCTACCCTATTTCCAGAACTCTTTCTGGACATTCAACCAGACTGCAATAGAAGTAAATGCCCATGCGGTAGTGCTTCATCCGACATGTATGGAGATTTTATCACGATTTCTTTCTTTCACCACACAAGCTGAAATATAAGCACAAATGTGCTTAACATGTATACTTAACAACAGGTTAAGCCTATACCGGCTTGAATTCATTGATCTCCTATAATCCGGATAGTTCAATCCACAGTGCAATTAAAAAAAAAATTTTCTTTAATTAACCAGTCTTTCATTTATTTTAATATCGCCAGCAACCTTATCCGAGTCGCGTTTCTTACAGTTTTCTCTTAGGAGTGTTTTAACGAGGCGCTCACATATTCATAGACTCGTCAAATTAGTCATGTATAGAACATACTATATACTTTATTAAACATAAAATAAAAAAATACTTCAGCCAAATTAACTACATAGTAATATAATAAATAAATAAATATATAATAAATATCTCACATTTTCCGTAAAATACTTTACTTTTCTAATATAGTATAGAAAATTGATCCGGATTTTGATATTTTTAAACGATGAAACGATTTCCTTTCGATGAAATCGTAAGAAGATAGACACTACAAAGAGCTTACGGCAATGGAGCTAGCTAGTATATGGTAAATATCGTTGGACAAGATATTTATATATCTGTATAACAAAACAACACATATATCTGTTACTTTATATTGGACCCTTGTGAAATTGGGCTCTAACGCATAATTAGAAAGCAGTGCTGCCTTCACGTACTTCAATTATACCTTCCTAAAAATATCGGATTTCTCAATATTAGAAGTTAATTTGTTGATCCGGATACAAAATTGTAAACCTGATGAGGATTGTAGTAGGGTCACACTATCGTAAGCATCAGCAATGAGTGCAGGAGATGAGATTCACCCTCACACCCTCTTCAGCAATTGGGAGAGTGGCGCTGATTCAGGAGCGGAACAATATACAGGAAACGAATGTCTAATACGAATAATCATATTTTGAACAATCAAGTGGCCTCTATGGTTCGTGAACACCACGGAGTTTTTGGGATACTCCCAAATCCCTGGTAAAGCCTATAATGTACTGGAATTATATCTGTGTATTGTAATTATATTAAAATCTATGCAGAAATTTATATATAACAATATTTATGTTCAAACATATGTACAGGAGAAATCGTATTCTAAATTACGTGTCATTAATAATCACCGTAACTGAAAATCTCTGATGTACATTTCCCTTTACACGTGTAATGAGTAATCATGCTTTTATAATCAAAATGTATATACATTATAAAAGCATGATTAATACAACAATAGAAAGCAAACAAGCTATTAATACTTAAAAACGTTGCGTTAGTGTTCAGTTGAAATAGCTGTGATACAGTGAATCTTTTGTAATTCAAAGCATATAACGTTTATGTCATTCATCGTATTTAATTTTTTTTAATGAGCATTGAACTCAATAATGGGCGCGACGATGGCGTACTCATATGTGAGCGCACATTGTGTTCCTTTGTTTCGTGCTGAGCGTCATCATTATAAATTTTTCACCGCAACAATGTCTAATGAGTAAAATCTCTACACATGGTCTGGTCAATTACATAGTTCTATTGTGAAGTTTTAATGATATGCTAAACGGCTTTGGTAAGTATTTAAAATAAAAATAATGGAATTCAAAGGTGTAACCAATATTTTAATTTAATTTTTCACATACTTTATAAAATAACTAGATGTTTTAAAAGACATGTCAAGACGTCATTGGAAATTCGATTATTTTTTATTTTTTATTTTGAATAGTTAAACAGCCCATAGACATTGGCATTATTACAAATATTAATCACCCCTTATACCCCGTGGTGTAAGGGGTGATTAATATTTGTACAATGCGCTAAAAACCTTGGGAACTAAGATGTTACAGCCTTAGTGACTGTTGTTACACTGGCTCACTCATCTTTCAAACCGGAACACAACAATCTTAGTTATTCTGTTTAGCGGTAGAGAATGTGATTAAGTAAATTTATTTATATTTCACTCTTGAAAGACAACGCAAACCAAAATGTCGGATTCAAATAAATATAACACAAATTTAGTGTAGATTGTCATTTACTTTGTAAAAGTCATACTTATAAAATAATATAGTCGTTTAAGACCCAGACCGACGTTTCTACAAGAGCTCGACAAATGTTAAACATACTACTCCCGTATAAACGGCACATGGAATGACTAGTATGAGAATTTCGGAGGTCAGCAAAACATTGACAAGTTCCAGAGTAGAAGGCATCCCTGGGCAGCGGAAATAATGACATCCGTTCTATAATTGGAATGGACCGGAGTACAAGAGTTAGCGACGCGGTCATACATTGTTATATAATTTTTACTACAACAGAAAATCTGAGAAAAAAGCGTTAATTAACACGTCGGTGTTAATTAATATAGTATATCGATGTTATATACTATGTATATGTATATATTAAATAATAGTATGCAGTATAAAAATGTTTATGTTATCAATTTGTTTATATGTTAGCTTATTTATGAGCCGATTTAATGGATTTATTTGAAATTTTAGTACTAAATATATAGGTTAATTTTATTTAACTTTAAAATAAAGTTCAAATGAAACAACATTCTACGCTGTTTTAAAGAACGTCATTATTTTCTCAAAAAATCCTATTGAGTAAAATAGAACGATCATTATTTTTAAGTAAGTCAAAATCAGAAATAAAAGAATTTTTTGAAGAAACATTGGGCACTGCAGCGTTCAGCACGAGCAGGAAATAATGACGTCCGGGGAACTACCCCGTAATTGAAACATGCCGGCCAAGGGCTGAAACCAGTAAATTACGACGGAAAACGAATATGTTCAAGGGAAATCTAGTTTATTACTTATTTGAGAAATAACTAGACGCTTACCCTTTTAAACTCAATTATGTCGTTGTCAACATACGAACATACCATGTACTTTTTTTAAATTTGATTATTAGATTATTATTTCAACATCAACACACACCTTACAATAAGATTATGGTTCAGGAAATTGCATTTTGTTACTACAATTTGTCTGGCGGAAAATAAAACAACTTTGTTGCAAACTGAAATTGAGAAAATGTTCGTGTATTGCTATCGAAGTTTTAAGTCAAGCTTGAAGTGTAATAGTTTTGAGTGAAACACAGCGTTTTAAAAATATACAATAAAAGTGTCAGTTACATATGGATTCGTATGAACAACTGGTATGACATACAAAAATATTATATATTATAAGGATTTTAATGTTTTAAAAAATATTTGTCATTAAAACAGAAATGTTTTATTGTTCAATCGAAACACATTAATTTTATTATTTTAAGGTAGAATACGGATTATAAAAAACTTATAAACCAAAAGCCACATAAACATCGATAAGGAGTAGATAATAGCTTAATATTAGTATTATTAAAGATAATTAAAGTAAGTTAAAAAGATGACTATAACAATACGTATTAAATATTTTGGGAACGGAAACGTATTAGCAATAATCCAATTTGCCTTAGTATGAGTGGAATTGCAGGCGAATACCTCATCATCTGCTTGGCAGTATCCCGTTCATTTGGGGATCGGCGAAGTTTGCAAGCTGCACGGAGAGAATGCTTTTGGATGTGGTCGGATTACTCTTCCACTACGTTTACGTGTTCTCTTAATTAATGAGATTAACAAAAAAGTCTTTATTCTTCTTATATCAACCAAATTTTAATTACAATATTACTCAGCTGAAACCACGTGACAAGTATAGTATAATAACTCTATTTACGAAAAGTTACAACGAAATATAATTACGTCCGTATTATACAGTAATGCAGTATTATGAAAAATATCTCAACTAACTAATTTTTTAGAAATAATTTTTACATGTATTATTTATATTTTATATACATATATTTTAGTTAAAATATTATCTACTTTATATAAAATATTATTATATACTTTTATTGCTTTAAATATATATTTTTAAGATTCAATATTTAATTTTCAAATGAATTATTTTTATCTTCATTAATCAGAGCCCTTTAAACTGGTTTCAAATATCATGCTATGGTATGCTGAACGTAATACTACCGGATGCGTTTTCTCAGAGAAAAGCCAACGAGAAACTCTTTAATTAGGACATATTTACTATACAATCTTGTACTGTTTATATTCTAGCTAATGCCCAGTCTGCGTTGCGATGCCGCTTTAAATTTCTTTGTGAACAATATCCAATACTACGCTCGAGCTAGCTATTATCGGTATGTTGATGGTACAAAGTAAAATACAGTACAATGTTTCTACTAAATCAGATAAATGCATGTTTAAAAAAAGTACAAAAACGAAATATATATATATATAATTAAAATTCAAATAAAAAACGTTTATTCAGGACTAACAGGTATTGCAGACAAAGTAAAATAAAAAAAAAGTTAAGTGCCTCAATTGTTTACAATACTAAAATACGATTATTACATTTTTTATCATACAAGTCTCTAGGAGATAGAGTTGATTACATCTATTACAGTTAGACAGAGTTATTCGAAGTAAAAATTACTCTTGAAAGTTTAAAATGACTAGTCCTCCATAACTGTCGTACTGTTGCATAGGTGCAATCATGGATCCATAGTGCATACAGTAACAGCCTGTGAATGCCCCACTGCTGGGCTAAGGCTGCCTATTCCTCTTTGAGGAGAAAGTATGGAGCTTATTCTATAGTGCATGGCTAATAAAATTATTATAAAGCTATTGATGATATGTCAAACCATAAGTTCACTAAAAACTCGCTTGATTAGTTAAAAGTATCGTTAAAATTGTACCTGAACTGTCGTTAAAATTATCAGAGTAAAACTGAAGTAATGATCTCTTTACCTACCAATAAAATACATTACAAACTTCGTTTTATAATCCTCAGATTTAATGCGTAATAAATAATTACTTTTGGATCGCTCAGAACTCCGAGCGTAATGCTATAAAATAGATTTAAATTGTAGATAAATAAATATGATTGAAGATGACTGATACCAGCACAATGATAACATCAATTAGACAATTCTACTGTCAGTAAACAAAACAAATCGGTTTTATTTTCTTGATACCCCCTTAATCGATATTGAAAACGTATAATATGTCCTTAAGACAACACCCTTGTATATTAATATCTTGAATTATGACAGTACGAGTGGGAGTGAGACCATAATTGTTACACCTAAGATTTAGTGATAGTACGATCCCCGGTGCGCAATCAACAATTATTCACGAATATAAACGTCATGTCACACTGGAATTAACTCTGTTAGCTCGTAAACATGTTCTGACATTGATTTATGGCATTAATTCCACAATTCCGCGCCATAATCGTTAAACACTTGTTTTAATAAATACGCCATATATTACGTACAATTGTGCGTGACATAAATCAAGATTCAAACTGTAACTGATGGCTCGCTAATGTTTCGTTTTAGATGTACCATCGAAAGTACAGATACTTATATCTGTTTATATTTTCGACAGGGATTCGTATTCGTATTCAACGCTGACTAACCTATCCTGGCACTGTTCAGTTAAATTTAAGAAGATATTTGGCTAAATAAATTCCTATCTCTACACCTATCTCATGTTAAGCAATCCAATACATTTTGACAATATTTCTTAAAGTAGAATGTTAAAGGTAATTTGCAAAATATTAGCCGTCATTTGTATTTAGAGAAAACATTCAAGTTTCATTATATTAATATGCAACGATACAATTGCGCATACGTTAGGTTTTCATTTATGTGCATGGCTCTTAGCCGACACCGTACATAATACTGTTACGCACGCGCCGTAGCGCTAGTTTCATTTTAACTCATTTATTTTACAAGTATATAGCAAGTATCCGTACTCCTATTCACTTATATGATACATACACACTATTTTTTCAGATGGTTAAAAATCACCTACTTACTATTCATGCTTAATCTTTCAAAAGCATGGATAGCTGAATCTGGAACTGCAAAGAATATTGAAAAATGCTCAAAGAAGTATCGTCACCGATTTTATAGAAAAATACATACATGCAAGCGAATTGTAAAAAAAGCTGTATTTATAGACGGGTCTCGAACCCGTTGTTATTCAAACAAAACAATCAATATTTCATGCAGCAGTCGAAAAAGATTAAATGATTTAATATTGCCTTGTTATTTTTAGATTTCAATTTCATTTATTCATTATTAAATGTTGTTATTAAATAAATTGTAATAATAGATATAGCTTCAAACTTCCGCGTCGAGCAAGATACTCAATATATCAACGTCACGGAGAAAGGCAAAGAGTAATACCCAATGAATGTTCGACGCAGGAATGTTGAACGATTAAAAATCCTGTGGCTTCCCATGCCGAGATAATATCGAAGGGAGAATTTTAGACAATTCTTATTATTCTTAGGAGATGGGAAGTATAATTAAAAAAAAAACCCTTTACAAGAAAATACAAGAAAAAAAACATGCTAAACTTTCTATGATTATTTTATTAATTTATTTGCCGTGTTCAAGTGACTTTGACCCGTATTTCTAAATTTTTACTACATTAATATAAATTTAAAATAGTGTTGTACATTTAAATGCGAAATAATGAATAAATTCTTGGCTTCTTCTTACCAAGACGTGACAGTGGCACAACTATTGTGCACAATGCAATTATAGCCCACAATAAAATAGCTTTTTATTGTGGATTATATTGATACTTATACGAGTCAATACTAAGGTATGTAAGTTAATCTTTTTTTTATAAAATATAGAAAAATTAAACCCATCGCGGTTTAAGACTTACGATAAACTTCTAGCACTTGCTTGAATATTACATTCCGTTTAAATAGATCGACTAGGGTTTGTAGTAAGTTGGGGTGCATGTCAGTCACCTCCACGTGGTGCACCCTGGGCAACGGGGTCGACCAGCAATCCGACGTTTTTCCGGAATGCTTGTCGACCGCGGCTGAGACTGACAAGGCGGAAGTGTCACGGGCCGCTCCTGGTACTTCTCTGTTGCAGCAGAGTGGACTAGCGAGCGGCTTCGTGGCAAGTAGGTGGACTCCGGGGTCCTTTGGACTGCCGGAGGGAGGAGGAGTTGGTCTCCGGTGTCCTTTGGGGCAGCCGGAGACAGGAGTAGAGTAGAAGGAGGAGGGAGAGGCGGGTTCGCCCAGTTTCGGTGTCGTTGCTGGGTGGACAGACCCTAAAAAGTCACCGCCTCTCAAACTCGTTTCCCCATCCAGGCGTCAGCCTGCGGTGGGACCGAGGGTCTGACCTTCACCGGTTGGGCCAAGAGGAGACAACCTCAATAAAAAACACCCGGTGGGTCGCTAACCCATAGCGACGGCCGCTGGCGGGGTCGCGGTGGTGAGCTAACGCGTTCCCGTAACCCCGCCGCCTGCGGTGAGACGGAAACGGGGAGGTTTTAGTGGGTAGGACGGTGGCCTTCTGCCCCGTGAGTCCCACATAACCGTCCCGGTCGCGGACCGGGCGGTAGGCGTAAATGCCTTTCCTCCTCGAAAAAAAAAAAAAAAAAAAAAAAAAAAAAAAAAAGGGTTTGTAGTAAGTTATGATATTTCTGATCTTAATTTGAAAGGAGCAAAACAATCAGTAAACAGAAAAGATAAAAGCATTGTCGCCTTGGAACGTTCACGTTTTTGCCGAGGGTCCGTCGTAAAACTTTATTAGGCGCATTAAGGTCGTGGTTGAATCCTGTTTATGTAATCGCCTCCGGGAACCTTTAGCAGGAAAAATATTAAGTGAAAAAAGAACACACAATGTCTTTCCAAGTGAGATTATACACAGTTACGTGTTCACTTTCGACATCACTGGCATTCGGTCTTTTATCACAAAAAAGTAGGTAATTTATATAAAGGAAAGGAAATCAATTTTAACTTTTTTTTAAATGCCGACTTTTTTAAATGCAGACTGCCATGTTGGCCATCGTCAATTCATTGGCACTAAGAGACATTAACCATCCCTTATATGAAGTATTGCTGTTTATCGGTAATGGGTGGTTGGTACCTGATGGGCTGCACCAAGTAAAATCTATTAGAATTTTCAGTCAATTTCCCATCATATTTTATAATTGATATACATTTGATAAATGCCTTAAACATTTTTGATTTTCTCTCAAACTTGATTGACGTTTAAAATTTAGATTTGAGTATGCAAAATTAAATACAAATGGCGTCTCAAATAATTAAGTTATATTAACTTTTTTGTTGTATCCAACAACTTTCGAAAAACAGTACAGATGTATATTGCATATTTTCGATATATGTCTGTGTATTCGTAGTATTCGTGGCTTTCCCCCACAAAATTTACAGCGTTGTTTAACTGAAGTACAAAATTATGGTAGTTATTGCCGGTTCTGATGTCTGTTCGCTCTTGAATAATTCACTTAATACCACGCTCCAAAATCTCATTCAAATAATCACAAGTTCGTGACTCTAATACGAGATGCGAATCCGAAGCCAACTGTTTGATTAGATAGTGCACGCGCTAAACTTATAAACGATTTTATACAATTAATCTGAACCATGGAAAAGTAATTTTACATTAAATAATGTTTACGAAAACAGTTCTTATAAATTGAAGAAACTATGGTCGATTTACAGTCATTTTATTTTATAGTATAGAGTTCATTATTGAGGAGTAAATAACAAAACACATAAAATAAAATCTTTCGCAAAATTCCACGGTATAAGTTCAGCCGGCGAAACGAAAAAACGATCTACAAATCCTTTTAACTTGATACTATTGGTACAATATTTGCTTTATCATACTAATATTATACTGGTAAGTTTTGGGTATTTATTTTTTAATCCAAAAACAAAAAAATTGATTGTCATTATTTTTTATAACGAAAATAATTATAAAAAGCGAATGCTTGAAAAGCGCTACTTGAAGTGCTATATTCTAGACTAGCTGCTCACCCCGACTTCGTACGGGAAAAATAAGGATTTTATCACAAGCATTTTTAATCGCTAACCGATCTGTTCGCCAATACAGTAAAGTGCTAAGGGCATATCTATACTAATTTTTTTTATAGTATAGGAAGGCGGACGAGCATATGGGCCACTAACGCCCTTAGACATTGGCATTGTAAGAAACGTCAACCATCACCTACATCGCCAATGCGCCACCAACCTTGGGAACTTAGATGTTATGTCCCTTGTGCCTGTAATTACACTGACTCTATCACCCTTCAAAACGGAACACTAAATATATATTATAAACTCAGAAACTACTGGACCTTAATAAAATCTTCCATCTACAGGACGCTACATTATCAACGAGTTTATATCTTTATAATATTAGTAAAGACAAAATTGTATATTTATATAGTCAACGTACTAATTAATAGTGCACTAATTAGTATTTTGACAACGGAACTTTTAATGCCTCGTACGTATTAACATCTACAAAATTAGAACAAATATTTCGTTCTACGCTTTATCATTCCTGTTTAATGAAATAATTCACAATTAAATCAATTTATACTATTAACAAATTAGGTAGCATTGTTTCAAATGAAACCGAATTGCTGGAGAGGATATGTCTGGAATCGTATGATAATGGAAAATCCATTTATGATCATTTCAAACTATGCATAGTATACGATTCATAGTGCAAATTAATTCAATTACCGCAGCCCCACTGCATTAGATAATAGAATAATGACATTAGTTATAACAACAGGACATTGATATTTAATGAACAATTGTATTGTAAAAGGAAATTTCAAAGTTCCGAATAAAAATAATTGTTTTCATATGTAATTCTACTGATGCTATAAATCATGTATACATCGATATATTTTTCACATTTATGCAAATCGATATGAATTGTTTAGGTTTTATTTAAGTAGTATCAATTTTAGATAATATATTTAATTATGATAAATATATTTTTAATATACGTACGTTTTATTATAAAATATAAATAATACCTTGGCGTAAAAAAAAAGTGAAAAGGAGATGTAATCTCTCTCCTAATATTTTGTAAACTTTTAGTCTATAATTGTGATATGTGCAAAAAAAAGGTTAAAAGAAGAGGATTTTTTAAAATATAATACAAAAATTCGCATGTAAAAATAAGCGACATGATACATTAACTTTAAACGTAACTTGTATCAGCTTGTATCAGAACAAACAACGCTGCCAAGTGACACTGACAAGTGAGCTGTCACTATGCAACGTCTTACGAGGCTTACATGGATTTGAGAGGAACCGCCGTCATCCCTTGACTGATCGTTTCGTCCCGACCATTTCTTTCAAGACCCTACAAGGCCGGATAATCAATTTTAAAAATGATTAAAATGACATGGAATACCAACTGTGTAGGCAAATATACATACGCCAAAAATAAAATTGTTTTATGATTTTTATTTATTTATTTCGTTCAGAAATTGGATACAATAAATAAAAATAAACAATTGTATTCTACAGAGATTACAACAAAGCATGCAAAAATATTAAAGTAACTTTAAATCACTAGCGCTATAGATTAACATAGAATAACAGTACCAAGAAAAGTATTATATATTTTAATCAATCAAAACATAAATGATATGTTATAAATTAATATCAACAAACTGGTGAATTATTTTGACTTTGGTCGAATATTTAGTATATTCGTTAATTACATATGTACCTTTTGCATTAAAAAGTATTTGTTTTATAAAGTCTCAAAATATTTTTCTGCGTAAATTAAAAAATTATAATCAGGATTTATTGAAAAAGTTAAATTTTAAATGAATAATAATTTTATTTAAATTACGGTAATAATATTATATATTTAGTTTAGTATTTTAATGTTAAGCGGTACAATTATTTTAAGAGACCAAAAAAAGAAAGTTCAAATAACGATCGTTTCGTTTATATTTTGTAAAAATATCTCGAGATAGTAAGTATTTCTGTAAGAGTTTTACCAATAGAAAAGTTTTAATTGCTCTTAAATTAAACGCTCCGTACTTAATGTACATTTCAAGAGTATTACTGCGTCGAAAATAAATTTTAATTACTAAACAACAGACCTTTAGCAATGTATTTTCAAAGAGGTATTAAACTAAAACAAAACAAAATGGACTCCATGACAGTTCACTAGTTGATATTTCATTCAGGTGTAAGATTATGTTCTCGTATGCTAATATTACTTTATTCATCTGCGATTGTGTTCCAATGATAATAATAGATTTCAACGAACAAATACTAATTATTTATGCCCTGAATAAATTGTATGACGACTTGTTGTACGAAGTTGTATATAGAAAGAGAAAGAGTTACATAAATGTATTAAATAGCAACATATATTTTGATTGTATTATAACAGCTACGTTAGCCAGCCAGGTATAGCCAGGTTAGTTTATACGGAGGTCTTGGGTCCAAGTCGGGCCAATAAAAAAAAGGATTCGCCTCTTGACAAATTCTCAGCAGCAGTCCGTAGTTTAGAAGTTGGCAGATTTTACAATTCTGGATCATCATCATAAGTGACATAACAGTAAACAGTATTGCATATTTTCACCGTCGTCTACTAACTAACGTTTGGCGCATTGGTAACGGCTCTGATACTATACCCGAGAAGGTGATTGTTCAAACCCCGATATACCACACATTTATTTTCACGATCATTTTTGAAAATAATTATTTTAAAAGATGGTTAATACATGTGATATATGTAAGGTCAACATAGGAATTGGGCTAAAACGTATTAAGTGCAATAGTTGTAGCAGTTTGTTTCATTCCGATTGCGTTAATTTTAACAGTGATTTGAATAACGCTAGATCTACATGGAAGTGTACAACTTGTAAAACAAGTTCTAAAAGAGTGCAAACATGGAGTAATAAGGATATCCTCATCACTTCATCGCATAGTAACAAGTCGCCTAAACCACAAGCTACGTCAAGAGATCAAGTAGACATGAGAAACAAAAACTTTAATGATTTAATAATAACAGAAATAAGAAACTTTCGTGCAGAAATAAATGCGAGGCTCAATGAACAAGATATGAACAATGAATTCAAAAAGCTACAATCGTGTGTTATGGAGATGAAAAATGACTTATTTGAATTACAAACAAAAGTCTTAGAAGTCATCAAACATCAATCCCAAATAGCATCTGCATATGATGAAGAACAACCCACAACTTATTTGACGTTTGCTAATATAGCTTCAACTCCAAAAGGAGAAGAGCCGTCGCGCAAATTAGTTCGTTTTAAGTGTAAGGAAAGAAAAAGTAATTAGTTCAGTAAAAAAATGGCAAAAGTCAAATCAAAGGAATAAGCAGTGTTTTCCATAAAATTTTCTTAAGAGATAATTTGACATTCGCAAATCAGCGTCTCCTTCGTACTGTAAAGGATAAGGCTCGCGAACGAAACTTTTCTTTTGTTTGGGTTAAAGATTGTAAAATTTTAGTGCGCAAAACAACAAAGTCAGCTGTTTTTCATATAAACTCCATACGCGACATTAGTCGTTTTATATTATGACTATTTTTTATAATCTATGTTTATTGCGAATATATTATAATAGCAGAAATAAAAAAATATTGTAATCTTTTTGGTACTTTTAGAGGCAATTGCGAAAATGATATCGGTCAGTTAAAATATAAATACATTGCAATTATTATGAGGAAAATATTTCATGCAAACATTTTAAGAAAAAGAAGTTATGTTATTTTATATTATGTAATTTTATATATATTTATTTATACGCTTAATTCTAAAAAATGGTTAAAAAAGTTACAAAGTTAAAATTATCTGTGCTGAATGCTCAATCACTAAATACTGGAAGAGACGAATTATCACACACTGTAAAATATTTTGATCCAGACATAATTACTATCACGGAAACATAGCTATCTGAGAATGTCACGCTAAAAAATTACAATATCCCAGGCTATAATTTTTTTCATGAACCACGATCAGGCTCGCAATCTAGAGGAGGAGGAGTAGGCGCATATATACGTTCAAATTTGAGAGTAAAAGTATTGCCAGTGGATTCTTCGGCACTTGAGCAACAGTGGTTTGAAATTAAGATTATAAGATGCATAATTGCTGTAGGAGTCATCTACCGACCACCTAAATTTAGTTTTAGCACTTTTTTATCTAGGCTAGATGACAATCTATCATTTTTAACACCAAAATATGAATACGTATTTGTAACTGGTAACATAAACATTGATTTAAATTCGCATGGTATTTCTCAAAATGAATTTTTAACGTTAATAGCGGAATATAAATTGAATCAAATAGTTAACAAACCTACTCGAGTTACGAATACATCTAGCTCTCTAATAGATGTTATCTGCTGTAATGATATCTTAAATATAAGTGAAATTAATGTTCAATATAATGATGATTTGAGTGATCATGCTTTTATTACGGCAATGATACCTCTGGAAGTAAATAAACCTATTCCAAGAGTTATTCAATACAGACCATATAATAATTTTGATCTTGATACATACCAGTTCACATCATCTATTACACCTTGGGATATGATATTACAGTTTGACCATGTCGATGCTATGGTAGATTGTTTTATTTTTTTTATTTCTGGGCCTTTTCAATCATTTTGTTCCTTTGAAAACTAAGCGTTTCAAATATCCCCCTGCCACGGCAATGATACCTCTGGAAGTAAATAAACCTATTCCAAGAGTTATTCAATACAGACCATATAATAATTTTGATCTTGATACATACCAGTTCACATCATCTATTACACCTTGGGATATGATATTACAGTTTGACCATGTCGATGCTATGGTAGATTGTTTTATTTTTTTATTTCTGGGCCTTTTCAATCATTTTGTTCCTTTGAAAACTAAGCGTTTCAAATATCCCCCTGCCCCATGGATTACAGATACCATTAAAGCAATGATGATAGACAGAGATAAGGCTTGTAATATTGCTAAAAAAACGAACTCTGATCGTGATATTAATTCATACAAACAATTGAGAAACACTGTTTTTGAGGTACTCAAAAAGAAACTCTTTTTATTTCACAAATAAAATTAATAAATTTATTAATAATCCGAAAAAAAATGCACGGTGAACTTAAAAAGGTTTTAGGCACTCACAATAACACAATTCCAGCTCATCTATGTGATCCAAATATAATAAATAAAGCATTCCTTGACTCTGTACCTAGTGTTTCACATCATAATCCGATTTATTCTGGATGTGATTTTACAAAACTTTCCGCCGAGAGCATTTTAAAAATTAATAATTCTATAGTCTCTAATGCCGTAGGTAATGACATATCTATTAAAATGATAAAACTTACCCTCCCATACTCGTTAGTTGCTATTACACATATAATAAATACTTCATTACGCACGGGATACTTTTCAACATCGTGGAAAATTACAATTATTAAACCTCTTCCGAAAAAGACAAATGTAGACTCAGAGAAAGACTTACGACCAATTGGAATATTGCCTGATTTATCAAAGGTTTTGGAAAAGGCTGCAAATGAACAAATTGCTTCCTATTTTGAAAAACATTGCATTAATCCGAAATGTCAATCCAGTTTTAGAAATTCACACAGTTCCACTACAGCGTTATTACATATTGTTGATGAAATTCTTTCTGCATCTAATAATAATATGGCTTCAATTTTGATACTATTAGACTGCACTAGAGCATTTGACTGTCTCAATATAGATTTACTTCTTGCCAAATTGAAATTTTATTTCAAGGTTGTTCTGATCTCGTATGCAAGTGGTTTTCTAGTTATTTTAAATATAGATTACAAATAGTAGAAATTTCTGGCATGAATGGTAGGCCTACAAGGTCTAGCGCTATAAAAGTTAATAGAGGTGTTATCCAAGGTTCTATACTTGGACCAATTTTGTACTCAATTTATACGGCAGATCTTCACGAATGTGTCAAAACTAGTTTGTCCACATGTACGCAGATGATACACAGTTATTATTGAACATCAATCCATATATAAATAATGATAAAACTATCCAAAATGTTAATGATGATCTTTCTCAAATTTTTAGTGTGTCGAATAACCATGACCTGTCATTAAATCCACAAAAATGTACTTACATAATTTTTAGTACTAGGCAACAAATGGTATCGCTTGATCAAATGTGTCATAGGATTTTTAAGGATGGTCATTCCTTAGTTGAGTCTAAGCTAGCGAGGAATCTTGGGGTGAAGTTGGATGGGTCATTACGTTTTGAAGAACGTATACCATCTGTTGTAACGATATCCCAGCTCCGATTAAAAACAGTACGTCTCAAAATAAGTTCAAGGCACGATGCAAGTAATGGCTTCTATCTATGCAAAAGACGCAATGTGTCTGGACAAATGTGTGTAAATAAACTTAGTATACTTAATTATTATTTTGATTGTAATTTATTAAAATTGTATCTCTATTTACTTATACATTTTACTTATACATTTTTCTTTTTACTAGAATTTTAAAAAAATAAAAAACCTCTCTGTTTTAGTAATGCTTGCATGTTTTTTATTTTAGCCTACTGGCGTGTTATAAAATTGTATTCACTTTTATTATTTAGTAATTTTATCTTCTTTTACCTTTTACAGCACTAAATGTAACGTTTCTGTTGGCAGCATATGTAC
Organism: Nymphalis urticae; assembly: GCA_905147175.2. NCBI lineage: Eukaryota > Metazoa > Arthropoda > Insecta > Lepidoptera > Nymphalidae > Nymphalis > Nymphalis urticae. The sequence continues at coordinate 5,634,942 of LR989987.1, read as the reverse complement.
AAGGCGTAGACTGAAAAGCAGCCTAGCTGAGACTACGACCTTTTCACCAAATTATTAAACATCACATTGTTAACTCTTTTTTATGGTTTTGTACCTTAATTTTGTCTATGTTTCTTTTTGATGAATAAAGTTATTTATTATTATTATAAATAGCTAATAGCTGGTGGACTTACGCCTAATCCATCTTCGTTTCACATGAGTCTATAAGAAAGACTTGTGCAAGGAGACTTTATATTATTGTCTCTAATATAGCCAATATTGGCCGTGGCCAGAATTTGTTTAGGAAGATATATTTCAGAAATTCATAATTGTGTTATTGTTCGGTGACTTTTAAAATATTATACAAATATGAGTTTTCTAAAATCAACTTCTTTATATATATTGCTTATTAATTAAAAGCTTAGCGCTAAAATCAAGTTTAAAAGATAAGAATTACTATTACATTTGTAATACCATGTTACTTTTCATATTTTCAAAACTAAGAAGATAAATAAAATTGTATGTAAGGAAAGAAAATAATAGTAAGAATTAAAAGCTGAAACATTTCAAACTCTTATTTGCTGCGGCTGAAGTAAAAAATGAAGTATGTTTTACTTCATCATAAATATTTAAATTAGTCAGTTGTTTAAGAATTAAACAGTATTCAAAATAAGAGTACTTTACCATGTAACAAAAAAATGCTGCTCGAATCCTTGCCACCACATCACGTGATTGTAATTTGTTCAGTAGCTTTTGATTAGTACTATTTCTTATGTAAATATATCATAACAATATACCACAACACGTTTAAGGTATTAAAAAAAATGGAACTCAATGCGTTTTTTTTTGTTTTGATTTTTAGACTACTGATTCAGGAGCAAACTTTGTATATTATCTTATTTGTTAAAAGAAGCTAAACAGATTAACAAAAACACTATAGGCGACACACTATCATCAAGTTCGGATAGTTTATTATAATTAAACCCGTACCAACGTATTGTTTAAAATTATCGAGCGCTTTCCTCAACTTAAAGGCTATTAGTGTAAAGCTTAAGTTTAGAAAAGCGCAATTAATGTTACAAAAATTAATAATTAACTTTGAAATCGTATTGTTTGCTGAAACAATAACGAATTGAAATGATATTTGTTCAGAACAGAACTTTTTTCAATTGCATGACGTGAAAACTATCAGTTCACAGCCAAGCACCTCTGAGTTTTGTGTACTACTTCGCATTTGTCCTTATAAGTAACTACGTGCTAGGTGATAAAATGACACATTGTAAGAAAACCCGTATTTGTAAAATTCTGTCACATGTTATGTATCCTCAAACTCGCATTGGAGTGGCGTGGTAGAATTAGCTTCAAAATCTTCTTCTCAAAAAGAGAGGAGGCTTCAGTCCAGATGTGTTGGTATAGACTGTTACTATCGCATTGCCATAAATTGATGAAACTTTTAGATGTACATGGGCTGCATATACTATATTTTTATGAAGAATGAATTAAAAAAAATTATATCAACGGAGTCGAGAAAAAAATTCATCCGACAGTTTTTTTTTTTTAAATATCACATAACATTATCAAAAACCGAAATTCCAAAGCATTGTTGTCAAAATAAATTGTTAATTCCAGCCTCTCTAACACAGCTTTGCTAAGCAGACTTACTTAAAAGGATCAAAAACTTCTTAACTTTATTTTTAGTGAACTGGTTTAAATTAGTCCTAAACTTTGTTATACATCTGCTAATAGGTTTCCAACTTGTTTTTGAACATAATTTTGTCTAATTGCTCTTTCGGGCTCGGCTTCACGCCAAATACAAGTCACAGAGGAAAGAGCAGCTTAAATCACGCGTTAAAAATATTACAAGCATTCCTATTTTATGATTTTCTTACTATTGTTCTATTTTCACAATTTACAAAAGAAACGGTGATTGTGTTTTGGAAGCGTTAAGAATGGTCGTACTTACTCATTTTAAAATATTTATTTATGCGATGTATTTCCGTAACAGCCTGTGAATGTCCCACTGCTGGGCTAAAGGCCTCCTCTCCTCTTTTTGAGGAGAAGGTTTGGGGCTTATTTCACCACGCTGCTGCAATGCGGGTTGGTGGAATACACGTATGGCAGAATTTCAGTGAAATTAGACACATGCAGGTTTCCTCCCGATGTTTTCCTTCACCGTAAAGCACGAGATGAATTATAATCACAAATTAAGCACGTGTAAATTTAGTGATGCTTGTCCAGATTTGAACCCACGATCATCGGTTAAGATTCACGCGTTCTTACCACTGGGCCATCTCGGCTGTATTTCATTTCGGATGTATTTCATAATCACAAAATTTACAACAGATTATGCGAACTTTTAAGTTATTGAAAATTTGTAATTTTTGTTATATAAAACCAGACTACACGTATGAAATTGAAGAGAAACAAGCGCAGTATTATTATTACGAGTACATGTGCAGTGACAACGGCAGCTATGTCCTATGTTATGATAAATTATATCCGCACCATGAAAACTATAGAAACGGACTATTTATTATTGGTAACTAGCGATATCATACCGATGTTCCATAACAGATTTTACTATTGTTATAAATTTAACCAAACATTAAATAGGGAAAATTTATTTTATTTTATTTCAAATACAACGATAGATATTCGTGACTTTATGGTAAGGCTGTACCGGCCTCGTTTATTACATTTTGCTTTAGATGACGTCGACTGACACAGGAATTATTGCTGAAGTTTACTGTCAATAATTTAAAACGATGTGAGACAAAATCAATATCAAATAACCTTGACTTTTCAGTAACTGGTGGTAGAGCTTTGTGCAAGTTCGTCTGGGTAGGTACCACACACTCATCAGATATTCTACCGCAAAACAGCAGTATTTGGTATTTTTGTGTTACGGTTTGAAGAGTGAGTGAGCCAGTGTCACACTAGCCACAGACACTAGGGACTATAACATCTCAGTTCCCAAAGTAGGTGACGCATTACCGAGTTATTTATTTTTTACCTCGCCAATGTCATGGGCGGTGATGACCACTTACCATCAGGTGGCCCATATGCACGTCCGCCTATACTATAAAAAAAAACAGGCGACTATTTTACCATGACAATCCTCTTTATGTACACAGTAAATTTTATCTAACTTTTAAAAACTCTTAAACAATTGTAATTGATTTTTGAAGAATAACTTTTAATAATAATAAAAAAGGATAATTACTTAATAGTAATATTTAAAAAAAAACTAAATCAAATATAATTATATTTAAATTATACCGATAACATATAAAAAAACGTTATTAATTAATTTTATTTTTGGTAACTTTTACTATGAGAGAATATTGGAGCCTTTAGCAAAACATTATGAATAATGTGATCGCCTCACGGGTCATATTTTGATAACGCCTCGACATTGTTATCTCGTGATAAATGGACTTTTTGTATGAAATTGATGATGTTCCTTGGTCAGTCTACGTGACCACTGAACGTTTTTATCAAGTATAATTTTCAATAAAGTAATAATATCTTATTAAGCACAGTTTATATTATAAAATTAATTGGAAAACACACATTTTTCTTGGATAAAATAGTAGAAATTTTGTAAATAGTTGTTCATTCCCTTTTTGGCAAATCATGCAAATTAAAAAAAAAATTTTGGTTAACATTACAATCAAGGCTCTTAAATATTTTCCAGTGAGATAAAAAGGACAATCCAAGTGGCACTTAGGTCAAGTTTATTATATTGAATTATTTTAATCATAGATTGGATATAATCTAATGTTTTTTTTTTAATAAATCCGACAAATGAAAATTCTTTAACTACTTATCGTGAAAATGGACACTCCTGTCGGCAATCTCAGTCGGCAATGTCAAATTACTTCCTTTAGTTAAACCAGGGTCACTAAGAATCTAATCAACGAGAAAACGTTTTACATATTGACCTAAACATTCTACATTATTTATTTATTTAATTTAAAGTATTATTGTTTTAACACTTACATGTATGTTACTTATTATTTTTTAATAACACAATTTTAATATTTTAACTTATGCGAACATTACATAAACATATGTACATTAACTCTCCTGAATATTTTTAAGAGTATGATTATAAGGCCATAAGCTTACAAAGTAGCTCTGAACCCAAGGGTACAAACCTCTGTAATGGATATTCTGTACCCTTTCAATCCCTTTTAATTTGACTCTAGGAGCTCGGATTTAGGAGGAAAATGCAGCTACAATTAAATTATAACGCCACGAGTAATTTGCCTAAGTATTCAATTAAAGCAATTTTTTTCAAAGTTTATTTTATCATAAGGTTCGCGATCAACTTTATGTAACCTATGATGTTAAACGAGAAATGCTATAATCGGTTTTTGGGGGCTATAAACCGATCTACATAGTCTCACCTCGAGGAAAATTTTGCCAAGAGTTCCTAGTGTGCCTCGATCAACTACAAGTAGCAAGTTCATTATGATAATGCGATTTTATCTACGGCAAATGGCAACTATTATATAAATCATTTAAACTAATAATAATATGTAAATGTAATAATAAACTGTAGTAATAATATTCATTCTTACCGTAATCATCATCACTAAGCAAGTGATCCTTGTACCATTTATATATGAAAGGTCGACGCAGTGCGTTTTCTCAATTCACCTCTATTTCTTGACTTATTCGCAGTTACTCCCTTGTGGCTCATGTTATTTCGTTCAGCCACCCTTTTCCAGTAATTTAGTTATTTTAAGGCTATCCAAAGTCAAACCTAAAATTATAATATGAAATTCATCCCTTTGCATTACAGCCCATGTTATCTTCATATCGGTTTCCTATCAGCTACCCTGTTACGGAAGCGCCTTTCAAACTTCCTCTTATACACTCATTCGAATTATCTATACTTGTCGGTCCACTCATCCATCTCAATATTCTCTTCTTGGTTGAATAAATTCACCTTTTTTCTATACTTAGCAGACCATTTATCTCTTTAGTTTAAGAAGGCTTAAAATTCCCCAGTTAGCCCAGTAGTATCATGCCAATTAGTTTATTTTTAAACTCAAAAGTCACGTCTTTGTCTAATATTAGTTAGCAGTTTCAATATTTAAATTAAATATAAAATAAGTGAGTAGTGTAAATATTATAATTGCAGAAGACAACATAATTGTATTAAGACATTGTCGTTTCATATATCCATTTACAAACGCGAATACCGCTGAATCAAAATCATGATCAATTATCGTATAATAAGGTGATTATGATAATATACAATTTATACTCTAGGTCATCGCAATACTATAGTTCCATACATAATACCAACCAATAAATAAATGTATAATTTAGGAATAATATTTATTGTTGGCTAAATAGAAATTTATTGTGTAAAACAATTCTTGATGGTAGTTCCTCCCCACTAATCAGATATTCAACCAACAAGCAGCAATATTGAGTACAGTTGTGTTACGGTCTTCAGGGTGAGTGAGACAATGTAACTACAAGTAACATAACATCTTAATTCCCAACTTTGGTGATGTGTTGACGATGAATGCTTAATACTTCGTACGTCGCCTATATCTATGGGTAATAGTGACCACTTACCAACAGGTGGTCTATTTCCGCGTTCCCACCTAATACAATAAAAAAAAAGTCTAAAGTTACTTAATTACAGTACTTACGGAACTTTACTTACGTGAAAATATTGTAAATAATTAATTAATGAGTCATCACAAAATTAATCGTCTATAGAAGAACCTCAGAGTATCGACGTTGTATTTAAAAATCATAAGTAAGCAACTTTACTCTCGTTCCAAACTATGTTAGACAGAGTATCTCACATCAACTACAGCCATAATGCTCATACGGTGTGCTCGTAAAATTTTATAGCTGGCTCAGAGCGGCAGGATGTAGTCCAGAGGGACGACACCGTGACCTTATATTATGCCTTCTTGAGACACATTTATATAGCCCTGATTAACTAACTTTAGTAGTTAGACTCACTTATTTATAATTATATAACATATGATATAATCAATTACTAAAATGATTATTTATTTCTATTTGCTTTGACTTTTAAACGAAATCTTATTTAATGGTTCCAATAAAAACGAGGTCGATCTTAAGCTCTAAATAGATTTTCATCAAAGTTTGTTGTTGCGTTTAATCGGACATTGTTTAAATTTAATTCGTAAGCTGAAGAGATTAAACAACAATATCGAGGGTCGCTCTCAAACTTATTGAACTTGTAACAACAGCAACTTGCGTTCTACGCATTTTGAATATTTATGTAAGGACTATCTGATGTCTTTGTCTTGACAATATTGTTTAATAAATTATTTATTATAGTAAAAGCATCGTGCCTCCGTATTTGATAACGTGGACTATATAAATGTGAGTTATTTTTTTTATAGTATAGGTTGGCGGACGAGCATATATAAAGGCCACCTAATGGAAAGTGGTCACCAACACCCATGGCGTTGGCATTGTAAGAAATGTAAACCATCGCTTACATCGCCAATGCACCACCAACCTTGGGAACTAAGATGTTATGTCCCTGTAATTACACTGGCTCACTCACCCTTCAAACAGGAACACCACAATAACAATTACTGCTGTTTTGCGGTTGAATATCTGATAAATGGGGGGTACCTAGCCAGACGAGCTTGCTCAAAGTCCTACCACTAGTACCAGTATTTGATGATTAGTGATTATTCCTCCTAACTAATGTCAGTCACGTCGGCCATTCGCTATGGAGAATAGACAATTGCACACGTTACATACACAGTTCAACTGTGTACGCAAATACACTACTAAGTGCACACTCCAGGACGAAAGAATTTCTTGACGTAAAAACCCAATAAATTTTCATTTGCCCGATCCGGCGATTATACCGAGGACCTCGGGATTTACAGCTTCATAAACTAACCTCTTGAGGCAGATATCTATATTTATTATTCCTTATCTACTTTCATATGAACAATGTAATTAAAAACAATCAAATTATTTCGGTAAAAAACACAGTCAATTAAACAAAGCCGATATATTGCCTCTTTTAAAGAAATAAAAGCAATTTTCTTGCAAACCACGTTCAAATGAATCACCTATGTTCACCTCGAACATTCAATTCCAAGTGATAAATAGCGCGGCTGCGGACGCTCCAATTTCCGATGACAAGCCTACATTAACAGTAAGCACTCACCGTCAGCAACTTTAACATATAAAATATATTTTTTCCTAAAACATTTTTTGTCAAAATCAATAAAGTATTTTAATGAGTGTTTAGTGCAGGCCTATTTATGGCAATGCCACCTATTCAACCATTAAACATCAATACTATGACGGTAGAGTTTTGATAAATGAGCGAACCAGTGTAATTTGAAACCAGTGATATAACATCTTAGAACGAAATGCTAACTATTAATTATATACTGTACATAATTCTTTATTTCTATATAATATTGATTGAAATTATAAAATAATATTTAATGAACGAATTGTTTTTTATGTTTTAAGGAAGGGATTCATTTTGTTTTTTATTTATAAAATTGTTAGGAGGATTGAATTCTTACTTCTAGTTTTAAATTGGTGAAAATAACATTATATTTGTAAAAACTAAGCAACACTATATAAAACATATAAACTAGTATGGAATATATGCTTCGAGTGCAGATATTATATTATCAAATGATTTGATTTCCACTATTCATGCTTTGTGGACGTCGTGTCGTAAAATTTCGGCGCCAACATTTTATCCCAATTTTTATAGCAGCTTTAATATTGTCTGCGATTTATTGATTCTTAAAAATGAATTATAATTCAAAAACAGGTAAAATAATATTTATATTAGTTTACTAATAATTAGAAATACTATTATCATTAAATAAGGCACACAATTTTCAAATTATATCAATAAAAGTAATTAGTGTATAAGCTATTTTTTGTAATCGACCTTCGAAAAAAACCTTACGAAATTATTGGTTACTGGTTGGTTGAAAATATTATATATAGTTCATTTCATTCATTTAAATTGTTATTACGTTTATGACTCAAAACGAAGTAGGTATCTGGAAACAGCTCACCGCCAATATTCAATTTCCCGTAACAAATATCACAGCCGTGGCCGTTCCAATTTCCAATGACAAGATCTACATTAACCCTAAGAGCCCTCTGTCATCAACTCCGTACACAGAATAAATCCAGTTCAAGAATAAATTAGGGTCTTTGTGTCGTAAAATTGTCCCCACTTACCCGGAGAACCACCGGTTCGAGGTATTGCCAGGTACCGCTTCTAACCTACAAATAAACTTGTGATTTACGAATATATTTTTCAATTGGACCATGAAAGCCTATATTCATCGCATGTCTAACGCGTAAGGCATGCGTAAATATAACAAAATTAATTATTAATTTTGTTATTACTAATATTGTAACACATAATATGACAAAATTAATTTGAAAATTTACTTATTGAAAAATTCTCTCTTATTATAAATATAAAATATTTTTATTTTTCAATTCATTTTCACAAGTTATATTCCAAAAAAAGATTACATAATGTGAAAGAAATACTTTTGCATGATAAAAACTATTGTCGTAGAATATCAACACCGACTGTGTACTGTGGTTTAGGAGATCGACTTATAAACAATTTCCTGTCAGCGTTGTTTTTTGATAGCAAACAAAATATTTATTTTAAATATAAAAAAATAAAAGAGACTTAAGATTTTATAATAAAGAAAACACCACGTACGCGGTCCCTTATGAACGAGTATATTATTTTATATATACCGGAAGCAATACTGGTTCTTCCCTACAATAGGTATATAAAAATAATAATGCAATGAAGGATCACATTTTAAGGCACTTTCTATACATTCATTTCGTATTTCCCATTCCAGGCTTTATGAATACCGTGTCATAAAAAAAATAGGCGCCGACTTTTTACGCCATTTTTATGGCATTGTCTTTATAAACGATAACAGAGTTTTTACAAGATACTAAATAATTAACCCGTGATTACTAACAAAGATAATATAATAGAAGTTTACATTTTACTTAGATATTTAATAATTTTACAGAATTCCATAGTATACATTAAGCAATATAGTGAAATGCAATTTCTTAGTTAAACCAATTTTTATGCTGTTAACATTATTTATGCTGAATGCTGAATGATTAAATTTGACAACATTAAGCTAGAAAAAAATAAAATAGATGATTTTAATATCTTAAAATGAAAAATAAAGGCACGGCCTTTCATCTTATTTATAAATTATTATTCACAACCTTACTTATAAACCTTGTTTAGCGGATTAGTTTAAACACAGATTTTTCTCTTTATGTTAGACAAAGACTATGGTGGTAAGTATATAAGGTAAGTAAGATATGCTGAAGTTACTTATCACCCCATGGACAACATTTTTAAACCCTCAACCACACGCGTGCGCTGCGATCTGATTAACTGGTCATATTATAAAACTAGCGACTCGCATTGCAATTCGAAGCAGTACCTAATCAAATGTTATTTAAGAACTATTAGCTCGCCACCTATTGTACTGTGATTGTATTGTTGCCAGAAGCTTTCACGCAAGTGTCAACAACAACAACATAATTTCAACTCAATTGGATAAATGATTTAGGAACGCTGATCATAATGTTTGTACAATAGTTTGCAGTGAAACGTATGCTCTTGCATTGCATATTACACATGCACTTGTGCATTCATGTGAATATTCACTTCGACGGAACATTGGAACGAAATTTTAACTAAATGAAAATGTTTATTATTGTATATTTGTTTGGTTTGGTCATGAGGGTACAATCCTGCGAAAGTTGTTAGGTTTTTTCTTGTCAAAGTATTCTCAGTAACAAACACCCTGGAGGTAGGAAGTTGGCTTGTGCCTATTTATCGGTCTTTTCGGATTGCATGGATTTCATGTATGCGATGGAATTGATGTCACATTTAGTAGATTTGTGAAGGAAGCAGGAGTTAAAGAGAATATCAGAGCACTCGCCGTGATACAATCGATAGAAAGCGTTCAGCGCCGCTATCTTTCAACGCAATCGTAAAGGCTCGAGGGTGTGTGTCCCTTACATCTCCAATAATACGAATTGCAACTCAGTGCAACCGATCAAAGGTCTCCAGTAGGTCCTTAGCGGAGCTATCCTTAAGGTCCGAGCAATATTCATCGCAATTTACCTACCTGCGACCTACCTGCGTTTTGTACAACAGGCACAGTTGTTGTGTCGTGAAAAAATACCGAACTTTGTTCAATACTCCGAGTTTCCGTGATACTGTTATTATAACAGCTTTTATATCGAGGCTTGGATTGAGGTCGCACCAGCAATTCTAAGTCAAAGTCAAAGAAATCTTTATTCAATATAGAAGTGTTACACTTACTTTTTGGCTGTCAGTCTTGCAAAAATAAATTATCAGTCTTTAAATATCGAATTAGCTTTTCTAACCTTTCTGAAGTTTATTTTACCGCCGAGACAAACTAAGCACGTAACAATTAATTGGAAGCGAAAAACAAAATCAACACGTAATAATTCATTTATGGCGTAGCTTGCCCGGATTTGAACACGCAGTCTCATGATAAAAGTCCCATGTTTCAACTACAGTTATGCATAAAGTCCTTTCTACCCTACACTAATTGTAGAATAATGAAATAATACTCGAGTAAACGTATTCCTTTTAAAAAACTATTAAACTGTTTTGCCCCAGCTACACCCCTCACCACGCTCATTCCTGCTGTTTTTAATTCATATTCTGTTCTTTATTTTAATCCACGAAGTACTTATATACTTACGAGTAATTCTTTCGAGCGATTCGCATGTACATTATTTGAGTGGAACTCTGATATTTTCCGTTTTAAGCATCAGTTTGAAATTTTAAATCGGCAACCATTTCACGATATTGGTACTTGGTATGCATTTATTATAATAAAAACGTACATTTATTTGAAAGCCATTCAGTGATGCATATGTTTTTTACGCATAGATTTTCACAAATAAATTGCAAAAGCGTATTGGAAGTTTAATGAAAAAGTTACATTTATATTTGAATACTATTAAATCACGTGTGTTACTTTTTTTTATTAATAGTTTTGATCGATAATTCTATGTACCACAAAAACCTCTAATTTACAATAACTATACTATAGGAACTGTCCTAGCGTTTAGAACACGTAGGAACACGTAGAAATAAAACATATTATTGCGAGACAAAGTCTACTCAATTTTTATGTACTTAATTTATGCTCATTTTTATAATATTTGAAATTAAAATATATATATATATATAATTTTTTATATATATATTTTATAAAAATGACTGTATACAGTTTCATGCTTAGCCTAGCAATGGGATATTTCGTAATACTTTACCTAAGCTCGACTGATCTTTAATTGTTTAACAAATTCATAAACTATAGGATAGAATAGTGACATTTACCGCAGAACTGCGCAAGCACTAAATATGCTAATAGTTATTGTTAAACGCAAAAAAAACGAATACATATCTCAATAATATTCCATAACAGCCTGTGAATGTCCCACTGCTGGGCTAAAGGCCTCCTCTCCCTTTTTGAGGAGAAGGTTTGGAGCTTATTCCACCACGCTGCTCTAATGCGGGTTGGTGGAATACACGTTTTGATCGAATTTCCGTGAAATTAGACACATGCAGGTTTCCTCACGATGTTTTCCTTCACCGTAAAGCACGTGATGAATTATAATCACAAATTAAGCACATGAAAATTTTGTGGTGCTTGCCCGGGTTTGAACCCACGATCATGGTTAAGATTCACGCGTTCTTACCACTGGGCCATCTCAGCTTAAGTCTCAATAATATTATAAATGGAAAACTTTCTATGCATATTTATCACACCAACACGCCCGGCAAAGCAAGTAACGGCTTTATTATATAACAGCAAAACCCGCGCTTTTACCAGCGTGGTTTTGCCATATTACTTATATTAAATGACAGTTATTTTGAAACCACAGATAGACCGTAAATTTTATTAATTTGTATACATTGTAAAAATATTTATTTTTCAGATATACAGATTAGGGCAGAGATCGCTCAGTGAATAAAATGCCGATAATAATAAACGAATATAACCGAAGTAGTCCAAAGCTACGTGTACCTCGGCTCCACAATCACGAACACGGGTGGATGTGAGGACGAGATTCGAAGGAGATGTGCTATCACAAGGTCTGCTGTTGATAAGCTAAAAAAAAGTCTGATGCAACCGCAATATAACAAAAGCCACCAAAGTCCACCTGATGAGAAGCCTAGTCTTCCCTATATTTCTTTACGGCGCAGAAACATGGACGACAGAAAGACTGAAAGACGGTTCGACAGAAAGACCGACGCAAAATTGACGCACTCGAAATGTGGTGTTAGCGGCGACTGCTGCGGATCCCTTGGACAGCATTTCGGACTAACATCTCGATCCTGGAGGAGCTAAAAATCAAAAAAAGACTATCTCACACATTGTTCGAAATGAACACTCCATGGAACGACTCGTTGTCCAAGGGCAAGTGGAAGGCAAGCGGTCACGCGGTCGAGTACCCAAGCGTTGGACAGACATTATAAAAGCTACAACACAGACCTCCATAGTCCAATGTTTTAGAGATGCTGAAGACCGCATCAAATGGAGACACATAGCGGGGGCGGTAGCCAAAAACGATGCGTCATCGTCAACCACGACCACTCTGTCAAGAGCGAACGACTGATACGATAACCGAAGATCCGGGGTCAAATCATTTTTTTATGTCGTAGGAGGACAGTAGATATTGGTGAGGTAAGAAATAATAACCATTCCTTAAATCGCCAATGTGTCACCAACCTTGGGAACTGAAATGTTATGTCTCTTGTGCCTGTAGTTACACTGGCTGACTCACCCTTCAAACCGGAAGGCAACAATACTAAGTATTGCTGCTTAGTGGCAGAATATCTGATCAGTGGGTGGTACCCTACCACCGACAAAGAATCAGAGAGTTTAAATATTTTGCTTAATTTTGAAGGTTTGTAACTGGGTTACCGAGCTGTGGGATATTATAAAATATATTGCAAATCAAAACCAATTAATTGGCTTAAAGCATTCACGTCAAAAAATATTTTGACATTACTCATACGCATACAGACTAACGATTCCCATTATTTTTTAAATCATATAATTTGAAAAAAAATAATACCAAAAACATATAAAAATATTGTTCTTTATTGTACAGTGAAAGAAATATTAACCATACCTCACATCGCCAATCCGCCGCCGAGCTTGGTAACTAAGATGTTGTTCCTTGTACTTTGTTAGTCAACCTTAAACCGGAACATAACAAAACAGAATATTTCAGTTTGGCTTGTACTGACTGGTACAGAGAACTACCACCAAGTATATGTATTTTAAAGCTAAATAGTATTTAAAAAGTTTACTATACAAAATAGATGGAATGGATACATATATTATGACATATTTTACCTATGAGAAATAATTAAGGTGGCCAGTTAAATTATTTACATGTATATATTATTTAAAATTATTATTTCTGTCAGTAATTTAAAACTAATCTGCTTTAAAAATATTACTTATGCATAACAAGGTGACATAATTTATTTTATAAAAATTGGCCTTGCTAAGACATTTCCCTCTATAAATGAAGCATCAATAGCGCTATGGTTTACGACCCGCCTAGCGAGTAAAAGTCTCAGGTTCGATCCTGACCCCTTGGACTATTGTCTTCCGTGGAGACGACAATATGGTGTCCTTTTTTTTTCGAGGAGGAAAGGCATTTATATTAGTGTTTTCTTAAAAACGGGCATTGCTATTATTCTTTATAAAAATGCTTTTCACAAGTATTATACACAGCATGCAACAGTGTCCTCGGAAGCGATGAATCTTTCCTTTCTCGCTGAAATACCGCGTACAGAAATCTCATTTTCATACGTCACAAAGGTTCATCCGCAGATCAATATGAAGAATTTATTGAGAGTATTTACTGAAGCGAGATGTAAAATAATCCAGGGATTTTTTTTTACAATAATTCTTTAATTTATTACTTGAGTTTAGTGTTCATTTATAAGTGATTTTTAAATTATTTTTTTATGTACTTGTAAAGAGTTGATGGTCTGTAATAAAATTAATAGCTATGTATTTCCACTATTTTCAATTTAACAAATAATATGATGGAATAAGTTTTGTTTGTTTGTGAAACTTTTTTATTTGTTTGCAAAACTAACTATAATTGCTTCTAGATAAATCTCGATGACATTATTATTTTAAATCCATACAATTTTATCTACTGGTTATAAATATTACATATATAGGTATTTCAAAATTAAAATTTTCTTTATACTAGTGACACTGTTATTGAAGTTATCTATGCTGTCTTGAAAACAATTTGCAAGAAATTGCATTCGATATATTTGACAAGAGAGAGAAATCGGGACGGGTTGATGGGGTGACGATTCAGAATTACGATTTTTACGAAAATAATCGTCTCCAAGTATATTTCAATATATTTTATGCAAGATTTTATAAAAACAATATATAATACCTAACCGTATAAAATATCGTTTCCATTATGTGAAAAAAAAACATAAAATTTTACGACTAACACTAAGGATAGTACTAAAGCGAACCAAGCCTAATATTACTTAGTAACGTGAATCTCTACGAGGTATATGTATTAAGTATTATTTTATAACCATAAATTTAAATAACGGGTAAATACTTCGGTTATATTAAGTTAAATTAAAAAAAATATATCTTAGTAACGACACACCACGAGCTGCAATCTTATTGAATCATACGAGTATAGTAAAGAAAAGTGAACTAATAAATGCTGGGTAAAATCTTGATCCACCATACTGCTCCAATCTGTCGGGTTGATTCAAACCGGTCGGGTTGGTGCTTGCTCGGGTTTGAACCTGTAATCGTTTACTCACGTGTCTAACCACTGCGTATCGCAGCTTTTTATTATAAAAACTAACAGAGATCAGTTGAGTTTCATAATAAATGGATATGTCTTCGAATGTATAATGTCAACGATTTCACATAAACTTTCATTGTTCCTTAGCAACATTATAAGCAGACAAATAATATGAAATATTATGTATGAATATTGTTTTTCAGATTAAATGAAAACCTTTTACAATCTAAAATCATCAAAGATAGCCATTTTAGCGCAGGGCAGCGGCTGGAGGAATACATTATAGGCCATTGCATTATACCCAATGGGTGGAACAGTTTTAAACGAAGATTGCAAGTTCAAATCGGGCAAGCACCAATAAAAAATTTTATGCTTAATATGTGTTTATAATTCACCTCATTTGGTGGCTCGATAGTGAAGGAAAAGGTCTTGAAAAAACCTGCATTTGTAGGATGAAAATCATCCGAATGTATATCCACAAACCCGCCAGCATGGTGGAATAAGAAGAAGAGAAGTTCGTGACTTCACTTTAACAATACGACAATATATGAAAATTGTTTTTTAAATGAAGTTAACTTGTTTAATATACATTCAAGATTCTTAGTAGTTTTTGACTCTTTAACATATATAATTTACTCAATTCGTTATAGATAACTGATTATGATTAGGTATAAATATAGTAAGTATTGTGGGTCGATAAATATACCCACTAATAACGTATTTCCTAATCGCTTATCTCTACATGAGAACATAGATAATAGATAATCGATTATTGATTCCCTTTTCAAAAATTTGAATGGCTACCTAATAAAATATAATAATAATCGAGGACAAGATTAATATATAAATTGACTAGATATTTCAAGGAAATATTGCTATTGTGATAAAGTTAACTATACTGAGCTGTCACCCAGTCACTGATAAGAAGGGTCTCGACAAATTAAACTCGATATCTCTGGAGCATTCCTTTGTAATCTATATTATTATTCCATTTATATTCTTCTTAATAATATGTTCTTTAACAGAGAATTAAAAAATGAATTATTTGAATATCCAATTTATTGCCAATTTCTATGGGCGGTGATGAACACATACCATCAGATGGCTCATTCTGCCGAACTATTAGAAAAAGAGTTTAACAAAAATTGGACAATATAAGAGTATATGTATGGAACTCGACTGCCTCGTTGGTCTAGTGGCTTGATGTAGATCCGCAGATCTGGAGGTCCTGGGTTCAATTCTCGGCTAGGGCTAATAAAATGTTATTAGGTTTTTTGTCAGATAATTCTCAATAGCAGCCCGGAGTCTGGAAGTTGGAAGTTGGAAAGCACGTAAAGCCGTTGGTCCTGCGCCTGAACTCTTTCCGGTCGTGAGGGTCACTGTCCCATCGGATTATGAGAGTTAGGGAATAAAGAGTGTACCTGTGTTTGCGCACACACTTGTGCACTATAACATCTCCTGCATAGTTGGCTAATCTATCTAGAGATTGGCCGCCGTGGCTGAAATCGGTCTGGAGGACATTATATGTATGGAAATACTGTTATATTGTCCATACGTGTTACGTCCAATAATATTGGATATAACCAGAAATCAAGGTTAGATGAGAGGGAGGTAAGAGGGACGGGCCCCTCCCCCTGTCAGTATTCAGAATGCCAAAACAAAGCTTTCAAAATGACATCTTATTTTATTTCATATTTGACTGAATCCTTATTTTGCTAAATTACATACACTGAATATCCATTATATCTAGTTTATGATATAGAAAAACATTAATACGCTATGCAATATTTATCACTGTACGTATTAATTTTATACAGTTAATTTATTTGCAGCAAAATAAATAGTATTTATTAATAATGTAATAGCTCCGGCAAAAAATACAGGGTGCCATGATAGTATCAAGAACAGCAAGAATTGAGTTAGCTTGTACATTCCCACCACGTCCGTTGCCTTCATTCACGCGACTCTAACGGCGTAGATAATAGAGACTTACTGCGCACTTTACTCCGCCATACCTAACGCAATAATTCACCCCGAGTAGTTTCTACGAAGTAAATGCCCCGATCGAACGCTCCTTGGGCAATACAAAAAGTTTTCTGAGGTCATTGTGCTAACTTTCTCGCGGAACATTTAACAAGCGAACGAACGAAGTTTTAATTTTACCAATCACTACAAAAAAATTATACTGATTATTGTTAATATTTTCCAATAAATAAGAAAATACCGCTAAGTAGCTATTGTGAATATTAACAATACTTCTTATTCGCGACATTCAAATTTCTAAAAAAAATTGCGAATTTGAAATCTTTGTACGTTATTTCTTAACACAGAATACATATTAGTCTGATAAAGCATTAGGTATATGAGTTAAAGCAAATTTCAGGTTTTCAAGTTTCTCCGATGTGTATTTTTTATTTTTTTATGTACGAGGGGAAAAAACTAGCCGGAGGCTCACCTGATGGAAACTGGCTACCACCGCCCATGGACATCTGCAACACCCCAAGGCTTGTGCGTTGCCGGTCTTTTAAAGTATTTTCTTAACGCCTTAGAACTTTCTTAATGAGTACCTATTGGGTTTTTGTTTTGTAGGTAGACCACAGAGAATTTAGCTTATTTAAAAATATCTAAAAATATGAATATAATATCATTTTATTTATTTCAAAGAAGATATGGATAGTTTTTTTTTTCGCTTGCTTGTGCATATTCGATTCACATTATTCTGCAATTACTTGAACCGCTGACGTAAGAAATTTCATGTGATGCAATATTAAAACAAAATGAAATATGAACTTCATATACGCAATTAATAAACGTAATTTCATAAAATATTTATACAAATAACTAAATTAATAATACATAATAAAAGTGGCGTGTTTATTTCCGTTTTATTGTTAATTATGTGTTATAGTATATTATAATGGTTACAAACAGCGTTATTCAATATGATTTCACGTCACCATAATTATACATAAATCTATATAATTGATACAAAATTTATTTAAATTAAATTCCTCAAAAATATTTTACCAGAGCATTTAATAAATGTTTAGACTTTGCGTAGACGGAAACGTTTTTATAGTTTATGTTTATCTTTACTTGTGTTTAAACAGCTATTGTCTCAAAATGATCTATCTATATTATGATATTTATAATAATATTGTAAACATATTGTATACGTATGTTTATATCACAATAGCGTACATATGTGTAATCTCAACATAAATAAGACGTTTGATACACGAAAATAAGGACATGTTCTTGTGTGACGACGACATTCGTTGCTGTCAGGGTAAATATAATGTAAATAAAGATATGTTACCTTCGCCGTAGTTTGGGATTACGCCAACTTGACTTCACTAACAAAACCAAATTGTTGTCAAGTAAAGCAATTCGAAATTCACGAATTTCTTGGATCTATTAACAAAATAACTACTAACATTTATTTTATTATATAATATATATCTCTGTCTGTAATTTTTGGTTGTATAAAAATGTAAATATTGAATAAAGAACAATTGTGATATCTTATTTTTAATTTAAGCCTGTTATTAAATAGTGTAAAGACACTGTTAGTCGAAAGCTAAATTATCTGTGGTTTACCTACAAAACAAAAACCCAATAGGTACTCATTAAGAAAGTTCTAAGACGTTAAGAAAATACTTTAAAAGACCGGCAACGCACCTACAAGCCTTGGGGTGATGCAGATGTCCATGGACGGTGGTAGCCATTTTCCATCAGGTGAGACTCCGGCTCGTTTTTTCCCCTCGTACATAAAAAAAATACACATCGGAGAAACTTTAAAATCTGAAATTTATAAGGAACATAATATATTAAGAATTATAATTTAAATTAAATTAAAAATTATCACAATTACGAAATATTGAATTTAAAAAATGCAAGATACTGGCAAAAACTTTGCCAATTACTACGACAGATAAACTCTAACTACAAAAATATTTCATATGAAGATGCATTATTTTATATCGTTTACGTTAGACTAAGTTTATAAGCTTAAGAATTGTGTAAAAATTTTATGACTAGTAAGGCAATATCCATAAAATTGTTCATAAATCGGTTTTATCACACGTCAAACGAATCTTTAATGTGAGGACAAAACATATTCACGATTTTAGATACATTCATAGATACAGTCTAGTCATATTCATACACCTTTGAAAAAAAAAACGAAATTAAAACCTAAGCTTACAAAATAAAGATTTTATTGCGATACGTCCGTCCTAAAGTGTAACTTAATTAAAATAATTCCAAATATTAACTAGGTCTGGAAACATTAAAAAACATAACCTATATAGGACCATACCATATTCCTTAAGAAGCTTAATAAATAAGAAAAGAAAATAACAAAGTGTGTTCACGTAGTAACACAAAAATAAACATCGACTGTATGTTTACTAATTATCTAACTCCGATATTTTTATCGTATAAATGTTTTGCTTTTAAGAAAACTGAATTATCAACAAAACTTAGCAAAACTCTTCTTTGGGAACTTCGACATTGTTATTACATTTGATACATTATGTTTAAGCGATTGAAACATTTCTATCGAATTTAGTTTTACAACTTTGCATCATTTCGACTTTTGATAAATATTTTTGTATAATAAATATTTAAATTCACAAGTCAAAAATAAAATAATAACAAACGAAACGTATCACACTCGAACGAGCTTTCAAGCTAAACTTAGGATATGTAAGTTAACGACAACGGTAATCCATAATATAATATAATCGTGAACTTGTGTTCAGATTTTGGGGTTAGAAGTAAATCCATTTAAACCGCAGTATATGACTAGGCCGCGTCGAGCGCTCGATCCGTGACGCATCGAGCAAACTTAATCCCTCATCAAATCCAGATTAATTAAACAGGAGTCGACCATGGACTAAGTCGATCCCCATAACACATGTAAACGAATTTTGTATCACATTTAAGTGCAAAATAAACATTAGCTAAAGAATATTAATACACCTACCCACTTATATCATCTTAGTAATCATATGTGAAAACACAGTTTAAAACATTACATTGAATATATTTCAAAATGAAGTCACTACAAGTCATAAACCTGCAGGTTTCGCATCTTATTACTGTTAAAACAAGTCGCAACAAAACCAGAGTTGAAAGATTAACAAGCACTCAAGGCGGAGTATACGTAATACAATCAAAAGTTTTGATGAATTTCTCCAAAACTGTCTTTGTTTCCCCTTTTCTGGCTTACTTTAATAATAAAATCTGCAGCTGACTTCCTTTTCACGACAGTGGTATAAAATGTAAAGCCACGTTTTACAGGGATAAAATAAGACAAAGTTGAATCACCTAGGTATGCTCTGAATCTTTGCCTAATTTATATTTAATTTATAGCAACTAATTTAATAAATCAAGAGTGAATTAGAGCCAGATTTATGTAAGACATTTATTATTAAATATATAATACTTTATAGACAGATTTCTTGTTTTATATAGGAAACTTGGTGAAAACATACTATATTATATGACAAAATTATTAATAAAACTGATAGGTTTTTTTATATTATACAATATAAAATAATTGCAACTTCATTTAAATTTTCAAAATTCCAAATAATTGGGAATTAAAAAATATATATGATAGTCCGAATTCATAAAATCTCTATTCTAATTGTTAGTAAATAAAATCATAATAATATTACTTTACTGATATTTGACAAATGTTTCAATATGAAGCATTAGTTTTAATTGTTTGCTCAATATTTTTATCTATACATATTAGACAATTACAATAAAATCGTGACACATCTCTTAATACGAATACTGTCTCTTAGTCTTGGTATTAGTGTGCGCAGACATTACATTGGGTCTTGGAGATAAAAAACGAGTAACAGAACACGAAAATGCATTTTATTAAATATATCTTAAAAAAACCGAATTTCAGACGAACGAAGTTGTGTACATTTTGTCAGATATTAATTATTTATTCTTATTAAAAGACACCATACTTTTACAACTATGATCAAATAGCAGTCTTCGAATTCACTTTGTCATGAGAGGAAATAGCCTTTGACATTAAACAGACAGGTCTTCTTAAGCCCGTACGTATCCATCACGTAAACCACAGCTCAGATTGGGCTGTCAATTACGTCGCAGCATCCCCGCCCTTAATCTGTCATCTAGACACCAATTAAGGAGGAAACTGATGCTTGCAGGAAACGTAATTTGTCATGTAAAATACCTGAATAAAAATTGTGCTTTGATTAAGATGCTTTGTATTAAATACTTTATATTTTACAAAATACTCCTGCAAATAGATTGAGAAACTAAACGTATCTATCGTATGTCATCATTCAAATATGATTTAAATTGTGGTAATTATATTCGTAGGTATATTCGTACATACATATTTGTACGATTATTTGCTTCTATAATTTATTCTGATAATAATAAATGTTGAATAAATCACAGAATCATTATTCCTATTTATTATAAAAAAGAATACTCTTCATCAAAAATTTGGATGTTTATAGATGGAAAAAAATTAACAAATATTTATCAAAGTTAAGTTTCTCATGAGATATAACGTTTACAAACAAAATAATATAGCGAATGTGCCATACATCTTTACATAAATTTATCGAAAATGAGGGTAGGCGACAAAAAAAGATTAACAGGCCACAAAAAAGTGATTATTTTAATTTTTATCTGTCTGTACCGGGTACTAGTTAGTTCCTAATAATTCGATAAAATGTGTATTTACGATTGATGCGCTTATTAATGACTATAAATATACTATAAATAGAAAAGAGAAAAGTTACCCTTCCCATCTACTTTGGTATTACGCCAGTTTGACTTCACTAACAAAGGCACATTGTTGTCGAGCAAAGCAATTCGCATTCACGAACAACCTGGATCCATTGATAGGCAGAAGGGTGTGAAAATCTTGAGTAAACCGAATAGACATACACGACTATACAATTACGAATACATAAACTGCTATATCATATATATTCTGCTAGATGTACTAAATATATCAACAATGTTGTGATTAGCTCGATACTTTACCTGTTTACCTGTAATTATATGATAAGACCTACTATCTTCGACTTCGTTTTTTGTGGTAAATATAAAGACATAAACGAGTAAAGAAAAAAGTTCGCTCCAGGCCCTTTGCATCTTATTGTACAATTAGAAGAACTTTTAAACTAATTTTATACATTAAATTTCACAAATATCAAACTTTTTATTTCTTAAATTTCAGAATTTATGAAAATATATATAAATATATATTAATTTATATTTTAATTACATAATTAATTTATATTTCGGAACGACTATTTAAGTTGCCTGGAATAGTTTATATCATACAGGCACCATGCAGTTCATTTCTTCCCTATTTCTGACGCAAACAAACCTCTTTATAAATATGAAAATACCTATATCAGAAGATCTCGCTCTTTCATAACAATTGGTAAGTACATTTTAAACTAATAATTCTTAATAAATAAATACATATTATTTATTAAATCATGATTTTAAACAATATATAATGTGAATTTATATTTTACTTATAAAAACAAAAAACGGAACGATCCATTCATTATTCGAGCGCTCCGTGACAGTACAGTTTTTCCACTGCATCGTATACAGCCTTCAATTGCAACTCTTTTTATGGGCAGAAACGATGCGGTGTGGCACCGCGCGATCCTGTCACTAGACGTGGCATATTGCCAGTGGCCTCTATCTGATTGCACGACCATATTTTACTGTCAGTCGTATTAAAAGGTATTTTATTATACATATCTTGTCCAATATCGATGTAACAGCTGATAAATTATTCACTGCAAGCACTAGGACCTTGTCGAACTTATTAATTGTCTGATATAACAACAGTATACGATAATATATATACATATATCATCATAATAAGAATATGATAAATAATTGTTATTTCAAAGGAATGACGTAAAATACGCCGTCTGTCGTAACGCTGCTTTAAAATATAATATATATTAAATAAGTAGGCTCTTACAAACTTAACTTAACTTTTCATTTTAAAGGATATTCGCAATCAGCTATAATTAGACAAATTTAATGTAAAACTATAGCTGATTGCGAATGTAGATTCCCGATAGAAACTCAGTATATTTTTGTGTATTTTTTCTTGAAGATTGGTAAGTCGTCACCTTTGTATAAAGATTGCGTCAAGTATAAACCACTTCTCGGTACAATGGTTGTACATTGCGCCTCCAACTCTCCTCTCCTGTAATTATCAAAAATACTAACAGTTAGTCGTCTGCTCCGCGAGAATAAAAAAAAAAGATATTTTTTGAATTGAAAGTAAATTAAAATAATGTCCTTTACTTTGCTTTTATTTCAAAGAATAATAACTATATATTTGTAGTAGGTACTTTTAAGAATATGAAACCAAAAATCCACAATATATTCCCGAAGAATTTCATTTAATGATAATCGTTAAATCCATTTCATCAACATTTTATATATTTTTCGTGGATAAACAGCAAGTTTTGGACAAACTGCCAGTGATTATGTTTGCTTTTAATCAAATTAATTCGCTTGTTATGTAGAGCCGCATACAGGCTTCGTAATTGTGTCAATTAATTTAAAATATTAAATTACAAACCAATTTTAATTTTGTGTCCATGTTGTTACGAACTGAATAATAATGTAGTGAAATACCCTTTTAAAACAAGTACCCTGTAAAAAGATTATCATTGACTCGAGTATGCTTAATTTTAAAGACCCTCATAAATTCAGTGATTTCAATATATTTTTTATAAAAAGTGTATTAAATCAAAACATTTTACAAATTAAAACATCATTCACCTTGACAATGGCTACGAATATTGATAATACATTTTAATGTTTTATTCCCCTACCAGAGTCTATTTGTAACAAAGGGCCCATTCATCAAAACAGATAACAACGTCACAGCGATATCGTAACAGGACTCGTGGAACGATAGCTGTTTTGCGATTCGTATTCCAGACACCAATCATTTGACACTATAAAAACATTTGTTATTTAAAATTACTTTCTATTTTTGAACTTTGATGGAGTTACTGAATTGAAAATATGAATAATATATCGATAATAGTAAGTAGTCAGGTTACGCGTACAATTTATGGGAACAATTTAAATAATTAAAGTAATCAATTTAAAATTTAAAGGAAATGTTTTTTGTTGCGTGGGATAAAATTAAAATTTCAAAGTCAGATTAAAGTGCAACGTATAATGAAACGTTTCTGACTCAAAAGGGTTACCTTTCGGAGCGGCTTAATACATAAGTATTATAAACATAGTCAGTCAATATCAAAAATCTTTATTCAATATAGAAGCGTTACACTTGCTTATTGATTGTCATAAATCTACAACCGGTTCGGAAATTAACACCTCAGACCTGAGAAGAACCGGCGAAAGAAACTCAGCAGGTTTTTTTATATCTCATCCTTTACAACAAGTGATATAAAACACTAGCCAAATTATATATACCTTTTATTTTATATTGAAATAACCTTGAGGCGATCGTTTCACTCCCAGGGTGTGCAATCATTTAAAAAGTCATCCTTTAGCACACAAATAAAATAAAAGCGTATACATTGTCCCATAAAAAACTTACTAACCCTTACTAATCTGTTAATAATGGTTGTAAGTTTATACTTGTTCCAGGTGTTAACAGTATGTACGTTACAATTTCTAGGAAAATCTTTTATGTTTTTGCGTACATAGATAGATATTTACATCTAAGTGAATCTTTTGGGCCCAGGTTATAAATTGCACGAATAGCCCTCTTCCGCAGTACAAAAATCGTATTAATATCGGCTGCATTACCCCAGAGTAGAATGCCATAAGACGTTATACTGTGGAAATAACTAACATACACTAGGCGAGCCGTATCTACATCAGTCAACATTCTAATTTTTTACTGCGAAAACTGCAGTGCTGAGTCTATTTGGCAATTTATTAATATGAAGACCCCCACTGAAGCTTAGAATCTATGGTGATACTAAGAAATTCTGTTGCTTCTACAGCATCTAAAGCTACCCCATTTAAAAGTATATTCGTTTTTACAAATTTCACGTTGGGAATAGTGAATTTAATACATCAGAGAGAGCTTTGTTCACCTCTTCATATATTAAACATCTTTTTATTTTAAAAATTAAGGGAGTGTCATCAGCGAACAATACGATCTCATGTTTGTTATTTAGTAGATGTAGCAAGTCATTTATATAAATGAGGAAGAGAAATGGACCAAGAATAAATCCTTGAGGGCCCCACATACCAACTGGTGCCCCGGGAGATCTCTTTCTATTTATGTCAACCTTCTGAACCCGATTGCTCAAATACGAAATCAGGAGGCTGAGTGCTCATAGTGTCACATAGTGACGTAGCTTCCTGATCAACGTTTCATGTTGCAAACAATCAAAACAATCAAAAGCCTTAAATAAGTCACAAAATATCCCTATGGCATCCTGCGACTCTCCCCAGGCTCTATAAATATTTTTAACGAGCTCGACACCAGCATCGGTTGTCGAGCGACCCCTTGTAAAGCCTAATTGTTTATTGTGCAGCAACTTGCATGTATCAAAAAACATTTGATTAAGCATTAATTTTTCAAAAATCTTGCTAAGCGTTGGTAGTACATAGATGGGTCTGGTACGTAGTTGGTAATATAATTGTTTGGGTCTGAAGTACTACCAGATTTAAAAATAGGATTTACCTTACTATGTTTCATTAGGTCAGGAAACACGCCACTAAGAATGCAATTATTAAATATAATAACAAGGTACATCAATAACCGACTTGACTACCTTAACAGAGATACCCCATAGATCGGTCGATTTCTTAACATCCAATGAATTGAAAGTTGTTATTATATCTTAAACATTTACAGAATAAAACTTAAAGCAAATGTTACATTTAGTAACATTGTTTTTTAGTAACGATTCAGCTACGGTAGGAGAGGAATTGAGTGATTTGGTAATCGAAATTGGAATGTCAGTAAATAAATAGGTTGAAATCAGATATGTTATTTTTAACTCTTCCAGTTTCGCAATTAATAATTTTCCACGTCATTTTTATTTTATTTGGTGCGTCTACGATTTTTTTTTAATGTGCAACGACTTGGCCATTGAGCACACTCCTTTAAATAATTTAGAGTAAGCACTAACATGGTTAATGAAAGAAAGGGACTGGTTGTAAGTTCTTTCATTATGAAGTTCATGCAACCTTTGCCTGCTCTTATGAATTCCAACAGTCGCCCAATCATTAAATGTGAGAAAACACCTTGAATTCACTGTCTTTGAAGTATAGTAATATGGCATTGAATTCTTTTTTAATTCATTTGAAAAAAATATTATAAAACACATTAGAATTTACATGTAATGGTAAATATAAGAGCTTTGCCATAATATTACTTCTGAACTTCTCCATTCGATTAGTATTTATTGGTAAAAATGTTTGTTTTAATCCTTTGTTATTATTTTTGAATTAAATGAGGCCAACTGTCCACAATGGTCGAAACTTAACATATTGATAATATGTTTATGATGTGGTACACAATTAGTAAATATACTATGAATTCTATTTGGCTCTTGGAACAAGTTAACAAGGTTATATGAATTTAATAGAGATCTGAATCTAATACTTGTACTACAGTTTTCTAATAAATTGATGTTGAAATCACTACAAACAAAGATATATTTTTTAGAGCCACATAATTTGAACAATACCTTTTCCATTATTTTCTCAAATAATTCATAACCCACTGGGACGTTGTTGGGTCATTGTTGTATGCGTATACAGACCACGCATACAACAATGACACGATCAAGCTCTGCACATGCTATTTCAATAGTAGTATTCAATACAGACTGTTATCGCTCTATATATACATAATGTTCATGCATATGTTAAAAATTTCTCATAAAAAAATATTATAACAGATAGGTCATTTATTATATCGCTAGTTGGTGTTCGGTATTCTCGTTTAGTTTTTATAAAATCACCAATAGTTTTTCGCCTAAAATAGTATCGCGAATTATCATTTTATTCATTCATTTTATTTACTTCCGTTCTCATCCTTACCTTTATTTATCTTTTTTTTGTTTTCTCTTTATCTATCTTGATATTTTATTATTGCAATTACTTTTTTTACGTTTTTTCCTGAAATATTTTCTCATCTTTGAGACTTTAACTGGAGGTAAAAACGTGAACGTCAGACATTAATTATTTTACTCAATATCAAGTAAATATTTAGCCAAACTTGAGTAATATTTTACTAAAGCTAGTCCATTTATCAAACTGCTTAATTTCTCAAAGTTATTACAAAAATACTAATTAATGATTACAAACTGTAACTTAAAAATTTATTTTATTTGAAACTAACTTTTGGGGTAAAATCTTAATTTTAACATAATCTAACTTAACAATTGCACGCAACCTATAGCACAATTAATATTGTTAATTGAAAAGAGGCAAAGAGATGTCGAACCAATCCAGCAATTGGCTAAGCATTTGGCGACTTGGTCGAATTACAAAGCTTCTATTACTACTTCTATTACTATTTATCTAATTCATAAATAAATAAAGCACTTAATAAAAATATAGAATATTAATATCATTTACAGTAAATTCAACTTTAATTTTAGTGTTTTTACTAATCAATATTTTAACTTTTTAAAAATATTGTAAATTTGGACAGCTAAGTGACCTCTTTCCAAATTGGGAGCATTTTTGCAAAATGTAATTTGACATAACATAAGACTGAACGCTTGACCAATCGCAAACAATTTAAAGATTGAGGCAGGAAAGCCTAAATTGAAGTGAAGTTTTCCCATTAATTTGATTACGTCGATCCCAGGGTCGACCCGTGTCACAAGTTACTTCATTAGTTACGCAACTCGCCGAAAGTAATCCTAGCAAAATACATTCCGTCAGGAATTCTCAAAAATTATGTTATTACTGCTTTTTTATACATTCATTTAAAAGCACGTATATATTAAATTTTTCAATGTAAATTTCTCAGTAACATTCTCAATTTAGAGCGATGATAATAATGCAATAATTAAATTTAATATCAGCGGCCTAGGCTTGGTGCGACTAGCTACTAATTAATTTTGATACAAGCTCAAAAGAGCCCGCTAAGAGGATATAATGCAGCGAGTTGGTAGTTTGCATTTTAAAGCTTAAAGTATAAAGCCGTGGGGCTGCGTTGTTGGCGACAAGCGACTTAATTAACTGAGTACAAACATAATGCACTCGAAACTTCACAGATGTTACAATTCATTTTTTTAAGTTCAATAAACTTTTATTTTTCGAATTATGGAATAAAATCACTCTAACATTAAATATAAGGTAGCCGACACAGGACGCCCGGCAAATGTGAAACATGGATATTTATGGTTGTTAAAAGAATTGGTAATCAAAGTAAATCAATAAATTCATATGGAGTATATGAAATAAAAAAAATCTTATTTTTATAATAATATATAACGAAGTATACATTATGGAAAAGAGGCGTGATGGTATTAGGGAATTTCAGGCCTTTTCAGTCACGGCATACGCGTCTATCTTACCTCCCAAGGCGCGTCAATAGATGTTTCACATTAAAATCATAAATAACTATATCAAAAATATCTCGGATTGTCGTAAAGATCCTAAATGTAACTAAATTTAGAGAAAACATGAGATGCGCTTAGCTCTGATGTACATAAAATTCCTCGTCGAGATTAGTGAGCGAACGAAGTTCCCCGCTTTACCGAACCGAGTTATTCCACGGCACGTACCTACATAAGATCGAGCCGTGCACCATCCCGAAATGAACCCGAATCAATGTACATACAGTTTGCTATAGCCATGCTCGTGAACAAAAATTACTTAAATATTGAATGCGGATCATAATATTTACATCATTAAAATACTGAATACAATTATGGTACATGAAATTCATATAAATTCATTTGCAAATCTTTTAAAATAATATTATTTTTGTGTAAGCAATACACATAGGTCAATAATACGACTATGGCAATATACAGCAAATATTATGTATATGGTAAACGTACTTCTGAAGCTGGTGTCTAAATGTTAATATTATCAATTTATTATTATTATTATCATTCATCCAGTCAATCATTCTAAGTCTACGAATTTTGCGCAGCGACTTCTACTTCTCTACTTTATAATACTTGCTACCAGCTCCGACTTCATACAGGAACAATAAAAGTACTTGTATTTTATTCAAATATGCAGATCAAAAATTATCCTAAAATACACGTACTATCAGTACATATTTAAAGCGACCCCCAACAAGTCTACCAATTACCCTTTAAATTACATTAACATATAATCGCTCTCCCTACATCTTTGTGTATATTACTTACTTTATATGAAATATGTAGGTATTTTGAAATTCAATTTAATAATATATCGCTCTTCTTGATCACTCATTTAACGGCAAAAGTCAAAATAAATAAGGTAATTTTATCTTTGCGTAATTAGGCAAATTTCTATCCTGTCAGATGCGTTTTTCTTTTGTTTTTTCTTGCAATAAAAGTCGAGCATAAGATCATGTCATCCTCATACCTCTATAATGTTGCTATTTTTAACAATTACGAGTTGTTACATTTAACATAAATGTACATTATTTTACAAAATTTTACATATCTTTATAAGCTATCTCGTATAAGGGTTTAATTTACAGAACAGATAAGAATCTTCCGTTCAATTAGTAAAACTCAGGCGTGACTCGCTACGGACAATCGGTCTTTGGAATCATTTAGCTGTAAAGTTTTATTTTGTGAATCTACTCACCTGAATAAATTTGGAATAAATTATATATTAAGCGACCAAAACCCAACCATATGCACATACGTTATGAATTAATATACGTCGTTCATAAGCCAGCTTCACGGTTACAAGAGTTAGACAACTATCTGATATTTATATTGCTCTAAGCAATTGCTGTTGCTTAAATATAATTCTATCTAAGTATTTGTTCTTGTTGTGTTTCGGCTTGAAGGGTGAATGAGCCAGTGTAACTACAAGCACAAGGTATGTAGTTACACGGACTGGATGTAACATCTAAGTTCTTATGGTTGGTAGCTATGCAAGTAATGGTTAATAATTCTTATAGTGACAACCTCCAGGGGTGGCGGTGACCATTTACCATCAGGTGGGCAGTTTGTCCGAACCTACATATTTTATTAAAAAAACACACGACCAAAGTGCGTATCATAACTTCAGGATGGTGCCTGGTATTAAAAGTTTCTTGAAAGATAAATAAATATATATATATATATATATATATATATATATATATATATTATATATATATATATATATATATATAAGCGCAACTCTGTGTTTGAATCCAGGACTTCGAGTCAAGGTATTAAAATCAAAACATCGTTCATATGGCAAGATATTGGATTCTTTTATCAAAAACCACAGACAATTTTATATATGCCAAGAGATTACATTTGAAGCGTGATAATATATTATTATTTGATGTGTTGATTGTAGTGATTCTGAAAATAAGACTTAAAAAGCGCGAGATAATGAGAAAGAGATATCGAAAATCTTCAAACTTTGACTCAAAATAAAAGCTTTTTATAATCTGTAGCATTACCATTTTAAATTCAAATTGTTATAACAATATTTACATAGAACTGTTTTTTTTTTCTTTAATACAAATAAACAGACACCAAAGTGAACACTGCTTTAACAAGCAATACTAAAATAATTTATTAAAAGAGTAAAGTTTATCGTAAAAACAGTTAAATCGATATTGACATGTTTGTCGACACGATTACACCACACACTACTATATAATAAGAGTTCAAATTTTAATTATTATTGAAATTTAAAACAAATTGAAATAAAAATAAATTTACCAATAAATAGTTCTTAAATTATTATTAGTCTTGAAAAACAAAAAGTTTAATTTAAATAAAAACGTTTATTATATTATCAGATACTGGTTTATAACATTATGATTATGCGACATAGGAAAAATGATCTTATTTTTATAAAACTTGTTATGAATAGCTGATAAAATGTTTTATGAGATTCTGTTCACTTTAATACGCGTCCTTAATGTTGATCGTAAAATTTTATGAGGAATGTTCCAAAGCTTTGATAGAAACACAGGTAAATCTGTGAACATTCTCAAAGATATATCTTATACCTACTATGAAAAATAATTTAGTTCTATGTATTGTTGGAAATATTAAGCAATGATAAACTTGAGTAAGGTTGAACAATAAAATATTCTTGAAAATGAGCATTGTCATAAAGAGAATTTCATGGGTTATTTTCTTTTTCGCTTCCGTAGACACATTCTACCAATTCTTTTTTGAGTCACAAACATGACATGTGAAAATGTAAGCCTCAAAACATTCCGGATACAATGTTCGATTGTATAAAATTATGGAAAAACAAAATAAGCACTTACTACATTTTTTAAGTGCTTTAACACATGTATAAAATTATAATCGTTTTTCATTATGACATAATAAAAGATGTATATGTATATAGCCTAGTGGATAGAACACGTGAATGTTAACAGAAGATTGCAAATTCAAACACAATAAAATAACGAGAATATAACGGTTGAAATATAAAGATAATAGTTGAAATTTTGCGTGTTCCTTAACATATATACATTTTATCAAAATAATATTAATAAACTCTAAACGAATCTTTCGGCTTGTGTTTATGTGCACATATCACGTGGTTATTCATAGATAAATAAAATAAACTCAGCAGTGTATTTACATCCAGTGATCTATTTGCTTATATCCTGGGTAAACCACAAATCACAATATACCTATTCGTAGCATAACGGATTTCCAAGTCACAGACTAAACTATATATCATGAACACATGACCTGAATATTAGGTATAAATTCAATTCAGTTTGCTGTTAGTAATTATTTTAAAAAATAATTAAATATATAAGTCTTAACTTGGCCGGGCTTGGCTAGGATCATGGTCGGCTCTTGTTTAATTAATCTGGATTTGATGAAGGATTAAGTTTGTACGACGCATGACGGAACGAGCGTTCTATACGAAATGGGTATACACCCACTGTGGTTTCGAAATGGTACCTTTCATTTCGGTTGCACAGTAAACTTCATATTTTCTTAATTCCGAAATCACAACCGTCGATTAAATTTTTGAAAAAAGTAACAACTAAAGTAATTAGTAGATCTATTTATACTGGTTTCTGCATAGACATTAATATTTTAAAAACCATGTTTTTTACTCTGCAAAGACATTAAAAGAATTCCTGGAGCAACGGTATTTCTGTAATAAAATTCGCATGTACTATAAGTATGTATCTGTTGATTCTCAGGCGAGATATTTAAATTCAATTATTGCTTATTTAACATACTACGTCATTTATTTGGTAGATAAGATTAACAAATAAATTTCTTGCTAGTTATTCTTGGTAGAATCTACATTCCGAACAAGTGTAGCTTACTTTCAACACAAAATTATATTATGATGTTTTAAAACCCTACATTATTAAAATATATTTAGATTTTAACATTGTATCTAACTATTAAAGGTATTGAAGTATGTATGTATATGAGTAAATAAAGGCAATAAAAGCAATTGGTATTGTACCAATAAATTACACGAATCTTACGCTTTCATCTCACTTATCGTTGAAGAAAATCTAAACTACGTAACTTTTATGTCATTTATCTGTATTATTGTGCCGTTATTGGAAAGAAAAATTGATAAAATACAATAAAGAATTTTCTATAACATACCCTGTTTCGTGTTGACAATGGCTCTATAATATATTTCAATAAAACCGTTACGGGAAGTCGTAATGATAACATCGTATATACTATTTATAAAGAATAAAGTGTAATAAATAACATTAAATTATTACCTCCGCTCAAATCGCCTCTGGTCGGAGTGAGTGCTATTAGTCTTCTAGGTTAAGTTAGGTACTTATGCGGTCGCGATAATTCAGGACGAGAAAGGATATACCATTAAATAGTTACAACGAGTAAACGCTAATAACATATAAAAAAACGAGACATAACATCCACAATTTTATTCGGCTTAAGCTACATAAAATTGTGCGTTCGGGGAATAAGCATTTTCAAGCATTAAGTAAATGTTTTATAGAACTTGTAACGTAGCCACTAGAATATAAATCCGCCCTTAAGGGTCATGCCGCCTGTTTCACATCTAACAAGTCCCCGAAACCCTGCTTACTTAGGAGTGGTTCGGTGACAAAATATTTTTTATACGTATTATTAACACCCTACATAAACAAACATATTTTTCTATGTTTTATAATCATGTATTGTAGACGTATCGAACATAAGGGTAAAAAAATATTTTATATAAACTATGTGTCCAAAATTATATTATTAATAAATAATAATCTGGTTTAACTCGCGTTATTTATTAAGAGAGTATTAAAGATATAGTAAAAGCATATTCTATGCTGTAAGGAGTTTTTTTTTAAATATATGTTATTTTAAAAGTACATTTAATTAATATATTAGGCATATCATTATAAATCTGTATATGTATGACAAAAATATATATCACCTTTTCTCTATTGAAACTACATTCAGACTGTGATAACTTGATATTTTATTTTATCAAGTAAATAACGATTCAATACTGCTTTCAAAATACTATAATATAGCATATTCTGATTTTGATTACGCGTTAACTTCCACAACATGTAACAAAATCCATTGCATTAATGTTAAAGAAGCACAGCAATATGTCACTGTCAGCGGGAGCGGGCAGCGAAGTGATTTTAGAGGCGGAATGCCGCGACGTGCCGCGACTGCGGATGCCGTCACGTCAGCTACATTAATATTTCCCTAAATTACTGAACGTGATTGTTTGTCAACAACTTAACTTTATCACGACTTTCTTCTATATTTTAATCAGACAAAGATTTAATCTTAAGATTACAATATGATCAAATCGATAAATAATTGCTAAGTGCAACAAGAATATACTTGTACTTTTCGTATGACGCAAAGCCTCGTATTTCGTCCTCGTATTTCGTATGACCCATCATCAATAAATCGATATAGCTTTTTATCATTTTATTCGTAGCATTTCTTTATTAAACGAAATTAAATTAGTTAGAGATAAGATACATATATAACCTATATGTTTTAAATTGATGACGATGATTGTGTCCTCCTGACCGATTTCGGCCACGGCGGTCAATCTCAAGAGAGATTAGCCAACTGCGCTGCAAACATATCATAGTACACAAATGTTTCTGCTATCATCATCAATGCATCTCATTCTATATTCTCTCACTCTCATAATCCGATGATGAGCCGACATGGCCCAGTGGTAAGAACGCGTGAATCTTAACCGATGATCGTGGGTTCAAACCCGGGCAAGCACCACTGAATTATCAAGTGCTTAATTTGTGATTATAATTCATCTCGTGCTTTACGGTGAAGGAAAACATCGTGAGGAAACCTGCATATGTCTAATTTCACTGAAATTCTGTCACATGTGTATTCCACCAACCCGCATTGGAGCAGTGTGGTGCAATAAGCTCCAAAACTTTCTCCCTAAAAAAGGGAGAGGAGCCCTTTAGCCCAGCAGTGGGATATTCACAGGCTGTTACATAATCCGATGGGGCGGAAATACACATCGAGGAAATCATAAATTACTGAAATAAAATACATAAAAAATATTTGAAAACATATAAAGAATATATGAGTAATTCAATATAAGAACAGCAATTCAATTAAACGATTACACAAAATGTATAGAATTCAATTTTCCTTTGCAATACAGAGTTTGGCTTTTTAAGTGAATCCTACATTCAAAGCTCATGTAATCTAAGCTGCTTGATTTATATACCCCGCCCTGAGGAAATACGAATGTAGCGAAATAAAACAATCTTGTGACTCTTTCACAGTGGTCAAAGTTAATTATTTATTATTTTATTATTTTTTATTACTTATACAAAAAATAACTAGCAGTTCCATTGATACAAATTTTTTGTATATTATCTTAAAAAATAATTGTAGCTTGATAATTTTATTATAGAACATATAATATTTCTGGAAATGACTAAGAATCGCTTTGTCAGAAGACCTTTATAACCGGTAGCGGAGGTTTGTCAGTCTATTTGGGTAAACCAACCAGCCACTCCCCAATATTCTACCGCCGAATATATGTCTTCCTGGTTTGAATGGTGAGTGATTCAGCAAAAAGTAATAAATTGTTTATGGGATAAATAATGTCATTGATTAGTAGTAGACTATGTATGATGTCTATGCCAGATACTTCTGGTATAATTAATACGTCTATAGTAAATTGCCAGATGAATAAGACTTACATATAGTGACCATAAAACAACAAGGAAAGTAACATCTTAGATCAACTAATTGGCTTCATTTAGGCGGTGTAAGAATTGCTTTATATTTATATCCCACAGTCCCAGTGTCGGGGCAAAGGTTCTCTTCTCTTATAGCGACACGTTTCCTCTCACAGCAACCCGTTTCTCCCCCGTTTCTTCCCGTTTCCTCGTCAGTCTTCATAGAATAATGAAAAAACAATTAAACATATAACATATGTTCACTTTGACATAATTTTAGTTCTAGCCAAAAACCCTAAGCATTGAATGAAAGCCTGACCTGACTCTGCTATTGTTAATTGAAATTAAGTACCAACATAAATTTAGAACATTGTATTGTTTGTCAATCCTCGAAAATCCTTTATAGATCCTGTTTGGCACTGGCCCCAATATCAGCTGGATTTCGATTGCGGCCGTTGATCTCTAATAATTCACCACTCTCCGTTGAACATTTGAATTGCAAGTACAATTTAATTGATATCTAGTTATAGAACTGTCAACTTCTCGATAACTTGTTGACAATATTTAATATATCACATAATTTAATTTGTTTATATACTTATTTTTCGCTTTGTTTCTTACATATCCTACGGAAAGTATTCTTGATTATAAGCGAAAACAAATTGCTACGAATATTAAATTAATTCAATGTAACAACGATTTACCTCACACTAGTGTTAGCATTTTATTGATTGCCTGTATCGGTCGGTTGGATATGACTGATAATAAAATTACATCTGTCCATTAACTGTCATTACGGAAGAAGACAACTGTCATGGTAGCGGTTTTTAAGAAAATGGAGGATCTAAGAAATTAATCATTTTTAGAATAAGATTATATCGGAGAATAAATAACATTATATTGACAACGGTGTCTTATTTCGGCCCAGCTTAAAGGTCAGAAGGGGGATTCCACTGGGATAACTTTATCTCGGTGAACACCTGGACGCCCTACTAAAAGGTATTGTATTGTTTTTAATAATAATTATTATTATAATGAAATAATGAAACAGTCATTTTATCTTGTTGTTGAAACTTAATTTTAATATGCTTTATTTAATTTTTTTCGTTATGATTTTTTTTTGTTGTTAAATTACATGTCTGCGATTAAAAAGTTTTTTTATTAATTGCATGTCAAACGCGTTGGTGTTAACCTATATGTTGCAAATATTAACTTTATTTTATTGTATCACGTCACTTTTTTTTGCACTTAAGTTGAACAGATATAGCTATTTTTGCTTGTCCTTTGTGTGACAGGGTATAATTTTAAAAATCGCGCCATTATAGCTTATTCCGATGTTTCGTCTATAACGAAACCAGTACCGTGGACCCGAAGTACCCATACCGGTACCTATTAACACTAAGACCTTCGAAATGCCCTTATTCTCAAAATTCAGAACAAAGTGTTCTTCCAAGTAGTGGTGAATTTTTAACCCTAAAATTGAGCCTCGCCCTTTAAATCAGCAAGAACTGAATGATGTAGTACGGGATATTGGGTTGCCAAAAGATGCTGCTAAACGTCTCGGTTCTCGCCCAAAAAAAAAAACAATTTATTAAATGCTCACACGACATTTGCGTCAATACCTGTAGCTCATTCATCTTAAACATGAAAAGTGCTTTGGACAAAATAAACAGAACACAAGTGGTTAATTTGCGATGACTTAAAAATCATTTGCATGCTTCTTGAGAAGCAGAAAGGTTATACAAAATTCCCTTGTTATATTGGTGAATGGGATAGCAGAGCAAGACAAATACTTTGGGTAAAATCAGACTGGCAAATTAGAACAAAATCAAAAGTTGGGAAAAAAAATGTCATCAACCCGAATTTGATAGACCCCGATAAAGTGCTGCTTCCACCACTTCATATCAAATTTGGTTTGATGAAACAGTTTTTTTATGTAATATAAAAGATCCTGATTATAAAAATATTATCCAGAATATGTTAAATGCCTATAAAAACTTAGGCTGTAACATAAGTTTAAAAATTCATTTTTCGAAATCAGACATTATTTGTTTCCCTAAAAATCTGGGCGACTTAAGCGAGGAACAGGGTAAGCGGTTGATGCGAGTAAGAGGTCGTTGATATGTTACTATGATGGCAGGCTATTGTTGGATGGATTGTATAGAGATGAAATGATGATGAAAGAAAATCTTAAATAATTTTTATTCATATTATCAAATGTTTGCTCCATGCATTTTTAATCAAAAGCTATATCATCTGATTCTTGTAAATTTTACGTAGTATATATCGTGTGCCTACTGTTTTATATTAATTTTAGAACATTTATAAGAAATTAAATAAATTTAAAAAATAAAATAAAATCTTTGAAAAAAATTATTTTCACAGACCTGTGTTATTTACATTATATTTACATTTTTACGTAACTGCATACTATATTTAGAAATAATCTTTCTAAGAAACAGTTACTGGTTGTTTACTTCTGCTTTCAATTAAAACCAACCACAGTTATATGGGTAGAGATCGAAGATATCGTAAGCATAGAAGAGACTATGGAAGTTCCAGTAGTGAACCCGACTCTTCGCCAGAGAGACGAAGTAAGAGATCTCGAAAGCAACACACAACACCAACCTCGTGAAACATTTGCTACGGAAAGAGAATGTATGAACGATTCGTAATGATGGAAATGCTGAGCGCTATCATGCTATGAATGACATACCTGAATTTGCTCCTAGCAAAAGAAAGCAAACTGTAAATATGTGGCTACTAAAAGTTAACGAGTATGCAAAGATTTACAATTGGTCTGAATATCAAATTATTCATTATGCTCTACCTAAGCTTGTTGGATTAAAACGCTATTGATTGTATTCTTTATGGCATCGATGATAGATACATAGTAAATACTAATGCAGAAGCAGCTAAATATACTGAATCGGTTAAATTGTTAGTTTTTCTTAGGAATGTAAAATCGTCTAAAAGAATTGAAAGGTTTGGCAGCGCCTTGCAGCTTAGCACTTCCGACAATAAGAGAAATAATAAAGTGCAAAAAGATAGTTATTTTGAGAGCAGATACAAATTCAAATGATGCTAATTTTTTCAAGCGATTTAAGGCAAATGGCACTGAATTAGATTTCTATATAGGAATTGGTAGTCAATGTATGTGGTTAAGCGTGTCTGTAGCAAAATCTTTAGTGGTAAGAATATTACTTGATGATTTCCGGATTAAGACATTCATTTCTCAAAAAAAAAACACTTAATATGGGAAATACAAGTTATTATAAAAAAAATATAAAACAAGTGGGTGTTAGTAAATTCATAAACTAGTTTGTTATAATTTAACATTGTTGCAGGTGGGTAAAAGGATAAAAGTAAGGTTACTATTACGTATCATTTACATGGCAAGTCTACGGCTATTACATATTTATTTTTATTTATTTATATTGTGAATACTACAAAGTAGTTACACCTGATATATACACATACATGTTTATATATAATATTAGCTGACCCATGCCCATTTCGTTGGGCGGTAAACATTTTTATTTGTGATCGATTGGCCGAACATTATTATATAACAACATATTGTCGCGTGTATTTGATATTTTAAATTATCTCTTAAACTATGCAACGAACTAATAAACTATAAAAAAAATATTTTATCTAAATAAAATTTTCTTGGTAATGAAAAAACTGTCTAATATAATAGGAATATCACTCAATACATTACGACACGGACCCAGTTCCATACCTATGTCGTATTATCTCTTTAACCATTGGTCCGAATTATATGCAGTAAAAGGAAAAAAAAAATTTTTTTAACACTTGAGACGATAAGTTTATTTTTGATAAGAATTCATAATTGTTGATAATATGACCAATAAACATGACCTAACGATTTCAATATTTTTTTTTATATAAAAAACTACTTTTTGTGACTTAAATATAAAAGTTACACATATGCTGTCGTACAATTTTTTGTAGGCATTATCAAGCTCTAAAACTTTTCTCTAGAACCCAATCATATATCTCTCATCGTTAAGGCCGTGTTCGTAATAAACGTTTTCGTTCGACCATTTTTCTCCGAGCTACTTTGCTAATCCCACTACTACGAAAAAGTTTTTTTTTAATTTTTCGGGTTAAAATTTAGCTTATGACACTCACAAATGATGTGACTTTTTATTGGTAAAATAATTTTCAAAATCGGTTCAGTAGATCCAGAGATTACCCCCTACAACTTCACAAACTTTACCTCTTTATAATTTTAGTATAGATATACACACATACATACACATTTTATTCCTAAATAATTATTTAATTTATTTATTTAAAACAGAGAAATTTATCGATATGTAGTGTTTTATTGTTTTTTTTTTTTATATAAGGTAAAGGACTGAATGTCTTTAATATCGTTAGGTAATTGGTTTTTTACAGCTGAATCCATTTTTATTAATGTTATACGGAAGTTTGTGTCCGGGGAAGTGTTGTACGGGGATACAATTAAAGAGCCTATGTCTATACCTATGAATAGAATATGAAATATTACCTATTGTTACCAACTTACTTAACGGAAATCTCTGTTCTCTGTTCTACATTTTCAATAAAAGAATTGGGATGTATAAATGGAGCTGAGATGGATATTAAGTTAAACGATAATACTCCCGTTGCTTACCGTCCCTATAGGATGCCTGAAAAAGAGCGGGAACTAGTTCGAGGCATGGTATTGTTAGGCATTTCTTTTACGGTAATTCCTGATTGTAACTCTCTTAGAGCCAGTTTGGAAAAGAAAGATATACTACCCCGGGTTGCACGTTGGTGGAATATAATGCAAGAATATGACTTTACTATTCAGTACAAGCCTGGAGTAATTATGTTTCATGTGAACGCTTTCGGTAGAAATCCCATATGCAATGAACAAAACCCCATTGATGTTGGAAATATTGACTCAAATTGGATAATTACGGTCCAACAAAACGACCCCGAACTTAAGCGAACTGTTAGCATTTTGAAAGATTCCCCTATTAAAAGGGCTTAATGTCTAGAAAGACCGATGAAGGAAATTGGTGGGCGGTGTTTACCAGATGTGGATATGTAGAGGCCACAATGGTAAAATTAGGTTTTATAATGATTATTAAGTTGAAGACATGAAGGGGCTTCAACTTGGTTACCAGCTGTGGATATGTAGAGGCCACAATGGTAAAAATAAGTTTTATAATGATCAAGTTGAAGAGATGAAGGGGCTTCAACTTGGTTACCAGCTTTGGATATGTAGAGGCCACAATGGTAAAAATAAGTTTTAAAATGATCAAGTTGAAGACATGAAGGGGTTTCAACTTGGTTACCAGCTGTGGATATGTAGAGGCCACAATGGTAAAAATAAGTTTTATAATGATCAAGTTGAAGACATGAAGGGGCTTCAACTTGGTTACCAGCAGTGGATATGTAGAGGCCACAAGGGTAAAAATAAGTTTTATAATGATCAAGTTGAAGACATGAAGGAGCTTCATCTTGGTTACCAGCTGTGGATATGTAGAGGCCACAATGGTAAAAATAAATTTTGTAATGATTATTAAGTTGAAGACATGAAGGGGCTTCAACTTGTTTGCCAGCTGTGCATATGTAGAAGGTATGGTTACCTATGAATATTGTTAATTGTTATTATTGAAGTATTCATTTTCAACAAATGTGTAATAATAATAATACTTGTAAATCAGTAGCATATTACTCAGTTATTTTTTTTTATTTTCTTTTTCATATGTCATATTTTCACGAGACGCGAAAATGTCAAGAAAGGCCGATTGTTAGCATTTTATTGATTGCATGTATCGGTCGGTTGGATATGACTGATAATAAAATTACATCTGGCCATTAACTGTCATTACGGAAGAAGACAACTGTCATGGTAGCGGTTTTTAAGAAAATGGAGGATCTAAGAAATTAATCATTTTTAGAATAAGATTATATCGGAGAATAAATAACATTATATTGACAACGGTGTCTTATTACGGACCAGCTTAAACTAGAATAACACGAGAATCAGAATATTGCGCAGACGATTTTAAGTATTGTGGCACTCAAAACAAGTTTCATATAACGGAAAAATAAAAAAGGTATTTAAATAATAACAAATACATTCAAAACAAATTTAAAAATAGCGAGTGTATAAATTAAATGCGAGGATATATATTAAATGTCAGGGGGGGCTAGATTATTTTTGTCTTAGGAAAAAAGTAAAAAAACTTTTAACATTGAACTATCTAATTATGATATTTTGAAATTTGAGGACGGACAACGGCTATATAACATGTTTATTATATGTATAGTACCTATTTTACCTCATTGGCCTAGTGGCTAGATGTAAGGTCGCAGACCCAGTGATGCCATGTCGGGTCACTAAAAAGTTATTCAGTTTTGCCGTCAAAAATTCTCAATAGCAGCCTGGAGTCTAGAAGTTGGAAGTGTGTACACACCCATTCCTCGAAAAGCATGTTAAGCCATTGGTCCTGCGCCTGAACCTTTTCCGGTCGTGTCGGATTGCCGTCCCATCGGATTATGAGTGTTAGGGAATAGAAAATGTAACTGTGTTTGCGCACACACATATGTCCTGCGCAGTTGGCGAATCTCTCTTGAGATTGGTCGCCGTGGTCGAAATCGTTGTTGAGGACTATTTTTACTAAACTACTACTACTACTCCTATTATTATCTATTTTAAATTCAAATTTGTAAAAACTTATTTAAGTATTCAATGAAAATAATTCTTATATAAATAAAATTCTTATATTGTAAAATATCAACAACTACATTAGAATCGTATTTGAAGATATATTTTTTTTCTTTTCTTCATCGCTCCAGTTTTGTTTACATTCCATTTAAATGAGATGTATGCCGTGCTATAACTCGGTGTAGTAATGCTGGGAACTTCGCTCGCTTTCTGTCATCAGCGAGGAATTTTATATGAACTATTATATCACTGCTTTAGCTCAACGGTGCATGGATTCTAAATGACTTTAGGATTCGACGTAATAATACGACTAAACAACATTCTTGTGACGAAAATTCCTTATATTTTATTTATTATTTATTAATACTTTATTGCACACAATTTACAAAAATATCTATATAAATAAAATCTATATAAATAAAGATAATGGCACAGAAACACACCTAACTACTAAGACAGGACCACATAACAAGAGAAAAAAGGGGCAGACCGACAGGGTGTTACAAATATAATTTAAAATTGCAAGAGACAAGATCACGAAAAAAGTATTATAATAATAATAGTTGTTTAATTTTTACGATATATATGAAATCACAGTGATTTAATCATCATCATTTAACTTGATCGGTGTCCTAGTTAAATTTTATTGAATTGCAATAAAATTATATTCATGCGAGTTACCTCGCGATACTTTCCCTCAACGTCGAACTCGAGTTGTATTATAATTATAAACCCACATTAAGCACATGGAAACTGTTTTCATTTTATAAAAGCGAGTCCGGTCAGTCCGGTCTATTTATAATCAGGGAGCCTCGGGTTGTTTTTAACAAAACAGAAATAATTACAGTTGCGTTTGAAATTTAGCGGAAAAGAGTAACTACTGAATTTCTATCCGGTTCAACTCAGTAATATCTACATTCCAAACCGGTGGCAGTTTTAAATTTCATATAATTCTCTAATAAAAGTACTTACTTCCTACTACTATATATAAATATATATACTTTAATTACCTGTTTGCCCAGGCTTATTATTAAGATTCTTATGTATTCTTTACTGAGCAACCTCGTCTTATATTTGAATAAAGCACGTGAAAAATACCAAAGATCACTAGTTACGATATTGGTATTAATAACATATTTGTTTGTATTGGGTTTTATATTAATATTTGAAAAGAATGACCCACACCGCACCATATGCATAAAGTCGAGTCGGGCTAGAGCTAATAAAGTCACTCGTCGCATACAAAGCAGCCACATTGCTTTATATTTTAAAGTAATAAAGTCTTACAATCAACATGTTGCTTTTAACTTAACATAAAGATACTTTATTTTTGTAACATTGTGTCGTTGTTAAATTTTACTGAAAGTTTGCTTTTTGTCGAGAAATACAAAAATTATATCGCGACACAAAGTAGTTTTCTTATGAATTAGAAGAACAGCGTCTTAGAAGAGACACGAGTCATTCTCTAGACATTTAATTATTAGTTTTAATTTACTTTAGTTTCATGTGTATTAAATTTTTCATTATTATAACAAAAATCATGTGCATATCAATATATTTAAATGATATCTCAGATAATATATTAATTTCATATATGGGGAGTCGGGGTAGATCAATAGTAGCTAATAATATAAATGTTTAACAAATACATATACAATGCTAATAATAATTATGATAAGCCATTTTAAGCCATTTTATTTGTATTATTAAAGTTTTTTTTAAATATTGTTCATTACAATATTGTTTCGAAGCAAACTACATAATTATTTAAT
The DNA here is from genome assembly GCA_905147175.2 of Nymphalis urticae. NCBI lineage: Eukaryota > Metazoa > Arthropoda > Insecta > Lepidoptera > Nymphalidae > Nymphalis > Nymphalis urticae. The sequence goes on along the minus strand of LR989987.1, from coordinate 5,591,201 downwards.
TAAAAAAATATTGTAATGATTTACTGATAAAACACATATCACTAAATGTGACCATTATGACCTAAGGAGCTCTAGGTCAATTACTCTCAGGATTGGACATGAAGCAGAAACATTGACCACGAACGGTCTCTCACCAGACTAGAGCAATCAATCTTTCTATCTACATCAATTCAGTGAATCCTGTATCCATCACGCTTATAGGATTGAAGTCAAAATCTAATAAACAAAATAGCAAATGAATACCAAACAAGATATTGTTTACATTAAAACATTACATATACATTTCATTGTATTATCACTTGTGCATATCACTAATATAGACTAGTAAGGCTATTCTATAAGAAAAACTCGATACTCACTCCAGAAATCTATCGTGAAATATCAGAAAGTGATATATGACTATCATTGGTACCATTATAAACCATTGTCACACCATTATAAATGTAACATTTCTATAATACACGCATCAAAATATTATATCACCATAAGTCGCTTGTCAATATTTCATAGATCAAAGACCTAAGTTAATCTAAATCGGGTAGGAAAGTTGTCTGCATTCTGTTCACCTCATTCCTCTTTTGAACGACAAAAAAACAACAATAATGCCCCTACTTCCGACCACCGGAATATCTGCCTTTTTTAATAAGTCACAAAATTATGCGACAAAAACGTTTCATATTATAATTGAAAATTATAAAATTTCCCACAAAATAGCGTTTTATTTTATGTTTGAAGAATACCCTCAGATTTACAACCAAGTATTGTTCTTTTCCGATTTTAATCAAACTTTAAAGTAAGAACATTTAACCTTATAGCAAAAGTATACACGAATAAAAATGGTTATTTATGCTATATTTGAATGTATTACACATTTTCATTAAAAATATATTAACCTTATATCAACGTGAAATATGTAAATGGAGTATTCAGTAAACAAGATCTTGGCGGTGAATATGAACGTCACCCTGTTGGTGGCATCTACCAACATAAATATTCGGCATAACTTATACGCGCTTCGGCCCACAATTCAGCGATACAAAAACATCTCTGAAACTGAGCTTTGATTTTAAATTCTAATTTTACGATTCAACTTGTTTGCATATCAGAACCGCAATGTATTTGAAATGCACTTGAATGTCGTAGTAACCGATGCAATTACTCAGAATATACTCATAACTAGAACTCACCATTTTTATTTTTAATTTAAGTCGACTTAAAAAAGAACCTCCAAATTTACCAGACTGACTTACATTAATGCACAGCCCAAACCACTGGGGCTAGCCCCATGAAAATTTGCATACGAGCTCTTTTTAAGCAGTAGCACTAAGGAAGGATTTTTGAACTATTATCCCTAAGGTAAGTAATAAAGGGGATGACAGTTTATATGTTGTATGTAAGATATAAATTGGTATGGTGAAAGCACTATTTTTAACACCTTTTGAAACTCAAATTTATAAATGTTATATATTTATATATATAATTAAATATAAGTGTTTTTCTTTTTTTGTGTAACGGGCGGAGAGGGAGAGGTTAACCTCATGGAAAACGATTACTAACGCCCATGGAACAACCGAAGGTTTGCAGGTCCGTTGCCGGTTAAAACAGTAAATAATGAAATCGTATAATTTTAAATATATCTATGGAAAAATGTAAATTAAACGTAAATCTAAAAATTGTTTGGGGTAATCGTATCTTACAAAACGTAATTCGCTAGGATTACTTTCGGCGAGTTGAGTAACTAATGAAGTAACTTGTGACACGGGTCGATCCTGGGATCGACGTAATCAAATTAATGAGAAAACTTCACTTCAATTTAGGCTTTCCTGCCTCAATCTTTAGGTTACTTGCCACTGGTCAGGAAGCTAAATTGTCAAGCTATTCGTGATTGTTTTTATTTTTATTTTTCTTATTGAATACAAACTTTTTAATATTAAAAACTGCGTTTTATAACAATATTTTTTTTAATATAACAACATTAAATGTGATTCTAAAATACTTAATTCAGTATTTTATTTGATATACATATATATGTATATGTATTTTGAATGTACTGTTACCTAGTCTCTGTTAGGCAGAATTGTGTAATTAATATATGAAATACTATATATATGTAACTTTGAGCTGCGTTATTAATTTCAGATTAATATTAATTATTCCTGACGAATTTGATGATGTAACTTCTAAGTTTAAGTTTAAATATATACTGATTATGTATACTAATATACACAAATATATACTTACGTCAAAGGCTACAGGACGTTGATTCATAGATAGATTTACCTACATTCCGTGGATTCTTCTTTTTGAAGTTGGTGACAAGCGGCAGCTTACAGAAAAATTTTATTCTCGCGCATACCTATTTATAGAAACTTCTTCGATATATATAATACATACTGTATGTATTAATATTGTGACATCTATCTAATAAATAAAATTAAACGTATCTGAATACATACAAGTGTATCATAAAAATTAACGTAATCAAATTAACATAGCTCTTTACGAACTACACCACGCGTACAGAATTGAGCACAGACTGCCGCCCTTCTGTTTAAATAAGCGTTGAAGTGTTAACTTCAAAAATCAACTAACATTTTCTAACCCAGTGAATCACCCCTCAGTAGTCTTTTACTCGAGTCAAGTCATGTTTACTTTCCCTTCGGATAAATTTACCATTTTGATTTGACATTGTTTATCCTTAAATCCTTTTAGACGCTTTTGATGTTTTGTTTTTTTATATTATTTATTTGAGAAGGAAACAGAGTATTTAAATAAAGTTCACAAATTTATTTGATATAACTATAACAAATTAGTTAATTATATTATACTGGCTACCAGTCCCGACTTCGCTCTTGTAAAATAAGGTTTTTATATTATTATTTTTTTATGAACAATAAATCGTACCTTAATCATTTCATATTGTAACATGCCTTTGTTCACGCATTTTTTTTTATATTTTCTAACATTTAAACTACAAAAAAGCTGTTATATATAATAAAACGCTTAAGATTAATATGTATATTTTATAAGAATTCATGGTTATTGTGACACTTAAATAAAATTTGCTTTATTTTTACCCATTTCTTTAAACGACCAATAAGGTTAATAAGGATCCTAAAAGTAGATATTACTGTCGCTATTTTTTTTAAGCAAATTTCTTACAAATCTTTCATACGAAGTGTCGTATTAACTTCAGCAGTGTTGGCTTTGAAATAGTCGAGACCGATAATTTTCTTTCCGACTACGTTAATAAGATGAGCTATAATATCTCTAATTTAAATATCTTCAATATATATACATACAGTAAAACCCATATCTGTCTTAAAACTATAAAGTAAAATCAATATTACTTTAGAACATTAGTTTTGGAACATTACCAGTAGTTCCATGTTAAGCGGATTAATAGTGTTGACTGCCCCGTTGGTCTAGTGGCTAGATGTAAGACTGCAGACCCGGTGGTCCTGGGTGCAAATCCCAGGTCGGACCAACAAAAAGTTGTTGGGTTTTTCTGTCTAAAATTCTCAGTAGCGGCCCGGAATCTGGTAGTTGGAAGTGAGTACACTGTGTGTGTGATTATGAGAATTAGGGAATAGAGAGTGCTTTTATTTTTGTGCACTATAATATGATATGTGCAGTTGGCAAATCTCTCTTGAGGATATTATTAGTTATATAAATTATAACGCAAACATTATTATTAAATAATAGTAAAGCAGCTTATACGATAAATAAACTACACGTATGATTGCTTCGTGCATGATCATATAGACGAGAATATATAAGGAAAACGACTGATCAGAAAAAAATATTATATGGTTAATTATTTTTAGTAGAAACTAAAGTTGCCGGGTTTCTTATTTTTATCGAGCAAATTAATGATCGTAATTTTTAATTATATTACTCACGTTCTCTTTACGCACCTGCTCGTCTTGTAAATTTCATTAATAATTAAAAGTCCAGGAAACCTTTGCTTAGCATTGGTATGTTAACGAGCTTTACTTTGAATTTGAAGAGTTTATCGTATCTTAAATAATTGATTACAAAAAAATATAAAGCCGCCGTAGCGAAAATTGTTGCCCTGAGGGTTGAGACCGAGCCGTATGCCGTGATGGCTCACGGTATAACCCTCTCATATGCCCTGCCCTCTCCACTGAAGCTCTCTACTAATGTGTGCGTACTACTTACACAGTAACAATATGTTTATTTTAGTAACGAAACTCTATGATTTTATTTATTTCAATCAATATTTATACAATGCATATAATTAATTATACAACCTGAGTCGGTTTTTTTTTTTTTTTATTGCTCAAACTGTGATGTGGATGTAGAAGTGTAGTGTGTAAAGTGGAAGCTAGTAATAGAGTAGCACGTACTTTATTTTTATTCATTTAGAAAATTAAATTGACTTATTGAATATTTATGTATCTATGTATATTTAAATGAAGAAATCGACGTCCGTATAACCCTTGAAACCTGGTAACAATAGTCTTATGTCTATTGTACAGAATGCAGGTGGGAGTTTCGAGTATGTAGAACTGTAGGTAAATTGTATTGGTTCATGTACATAAATTTACATATTAAATAGAGATTCGGACCTTGTACAGGACTGTATCTAATATTGATATGTACATATATTAATTTATATTTTTAACATTTCCATAAAGATTACCATAAATTTCAATATATTTATTCTTTTTGAGTATAAATAATTGTTCTGTCTATAAATTTATACTTTAAATTGAACATTTAAATCGTGTGTTGTAATTAAAGCACTGCTAAAAAAACTTAATTACACCATTTATTTATTTAAATCATAGCAACAACCCATACGAGCAATTAAGGTAAAAAAAATACGATCAACCAACTCCGGAACCACAGCACTTATATATTTTTAAATTACAGGCTACGTAGTATATTTCATTTCAAAATACCTACAATTTGCATTAATTAAGTATATAAATATATTATCAAAACTGTAAATTTTTTTGTAACTTTGTTTGTTCGCACACATATGATGTGGTTGCAATAGAAGATAAGTGCAGCTCAGCTTAGAGAAAAATACAGGTTATATTTATTTCATATAGGTAAAGCAGATGCGAGAACAAATTTATCTTTTTAAAATAATTCCACGCGGACAAAGCTATCGCGATTTTTTTTTTGTGTTACTAATTTACCAAGCCGAATTACTAATTTTGAAGCCGAGATGGCCTAGCGGTAAGAACGCGTGAATCTTAACCGATGATCGTAGGTTCAAACCCGGGCAAGCACCACTGAATTTTCATGTGCTTAATTTGTGATTATAATTCATCTCGTGCTTTTCGGTGAAGGAAAACATCGTGAGGAAACCTGCATGTGTCTAATTTCACTGAAATTCTGCCACATGTGTATTCCACCAATCCGCATTGGAGCAGCGTGGTGGAATAAGCTCCAAAGCCTTCTCCTCAAAAAGGGAGAAAAGGCCTTAGCCCAGCAGTGGGACATTTACAGGCTGTTACCGTTAATTTACGGTTTTCCGATTTTCTCCTTTACTTATGGTATAAGACATTGCTTCTTGGCAAATTCCACGATTCTAGCTAAACGGGAAGTAACCTATGGATTTTGATTCCCTTGCGAGTGAAAGTGATATAGTGATACGCGGTACAAACGGCCGTATCATTTGATTGCGTTGACTTAGAATTTTGACAGCTCCAAGGAACTGCACTCAGTATTTATTAATTTCAACTTTATAATACCTCGCGCGTTACTGAGAAAAAGGGTTTTGACAGACAGACAGACAAACAGACGGACAGATATATTCACATTTAACTTTCTACAATACTGGTGATTAATCCAGGGATATCTTACATTTTTCGTAAAAGGTAAAATCTTATAGTTCACTAATATATATCGATACCCTCTTTCATCATATTTCAAATAATAATAAATCATTTCTTTTTATTATATTATTTTTAAAATATTTAAGGTTATCAGTAACTTTGATTTTTATATTTTTACAATTTGAATTTTTCCTAACGTAATGTAATTTTAGTTGAACGGCTAAAGTTATAAGTAGATATGATCTTGCGAGCCACTCGAGCGAAAATAATTCCGAGTAAACTTGGTTTTATTTCATTTTTATGATTGTCCAAGTTTTTACAGGTGATGAGAGAAAGGAAATATATTTTTACAGCAAAACTTTTAGCCAAGTTGAAAATTAGAGTATTATTAGAATAACTACTATAATATGTAATTGACAATTTTTTGTGTCTGTGACTTCTGATTAACTTAAAATTTAGTAAAAGTAGTTTTAAATAAAAATGTTATTGAAAATTTGAAATAATACATATATTAATTTTGACATCATTAAATTAAATTTGTAAATTTTATTTCATTCCGGTTATACTTTTCTGTTGCACAGAAAATATATCCTACTAATATTATAAACGTGAAAGTTTGTATGTGTGGATGGATGTTTGTTACTCTTTCACGCAAAAACCACTGAATGGATTTTAATGAAACCTTACAATAATGTAGCTCATACATCAGAATAACATATAGGCTATAATTTATATAGCTATTGATTAAATTGGCAAAAATATAACAATAAGTGTCACGTAAGTCGGGTCTGCGAGCCATTCTGGCATGCGCTGTAAAAACCGTAAGAGTTATACGAATATAATGTATAGCGGATATGTATCTCTTAAATAGTTCTACAAAAAATAACTGTTTAGTTGAATTTGTTGAAACTTTAGCTACCTATAAATGATAGTCTGTAAAATGATGATGAATGAAAGTTTATAGGAACAAAACAAAGATAAAAAATGGACAGTTTCATAGATTTAGTACTTCCAATGTAAGTTGAACTCATATCAATACGATCAATCATATTAAATAGTATTGAATAGTATTTAATATGATTGATCGTACGTTGTACGTCGGTTAACTCGCCCATGCGTAGATATATGTCTATCTTTAAAGGTTGACTATACCTTTTTGCATGATAGTCAACTTTCTTCTAAGATAATGCACTATTTGCAAATTCGTTTTTATAAAATATTAACTCTTATGAAAGATATCGAAATAAGACTGAAAATAGACATAGACAGTTTTTATTACTTTTTATAGTTTTGACATATTATTACAACGGGTAGTTGAGTAGGTTGTTTGAAAGTACTCATATATACATACGTATTTATTTTCTTGAATAAATACTAATATCCTACGAAAATAAAACTAAAAATGTTATATATACTGAAGTATTATAAGTCTGTTCTTAGGGATTTATTGAAGTTACACGCGAGTGAAACCGCGGGCACAGCTAGTAATTATAATAAATGTAATAAAAATATAAAAATGTATTTTATACATTTTTTTCTTGGACAACAACCAAACATATTAATAATTTTATATTAATTTCACTTTTACTTCACTTGTAAATAACGCCCTTAAAAGTATATATTCATAATTGAAAATATATCAAGTATGTTATTGCTTATTATAGTCCTATTGCAAGCAAGTCCAAACCAATTTGAACACATGTGCAGAGGATCCCTTGCCAACTTTCTGCACACTTAGCAAGGCGTTAAAACGCGCCTTTATAACGCAGATAAGCTCGTTGGGATAAACATCGTATTTATGATACTAGCCAGAATAAATTTTCCTTAAATAGAAAATATGTAATCTGGGAAATTCTAACGTTTTTGCAGTAACCATTTTTCTGTCTGTGCTTAAGTTATTGTTTATTATGAATTACGAAACCCACCATTAATAAATATTATTCAAGTGTTTATACTAAAAACACGAAAACTGTGTAAGTTACATAATTTTTATACAATTTTCTGCAAATTTTCTGATAAAAATAGTAAATAATTCAAACCGCTATCAAATGTTCAATCATGTCAAGTTCATGTGTTAAGTTAATTAAGTACTGTATACTTGTATTTTAGCATATAACAAGTCAAATTCGTTTTAGATATATTATGTATTTAATATGAGGTATTTTTTGTTTTTTTTTCTATAATTACATAACTTAACATTTATGATCCTATTTGCTTTGAGTAGGTTTTTTTTATTCATGCAATACGCATTAAGTATATACATAAACTTTACTCGCTTCTGTATGTTACTAATTGTTAAGACATATTGTTATATAAAATGCTTTTTGTTTTCATTAATAACACAATATTATTATACCTACATTGTAATAGATCAGGTACAATTATATTGACAATATTCTGAATATAAAAAATCTAATTAAAAACACATAAAGCTAATGCTCACATTTTATATTATACAATAAAAGAAGACTTGACCGCGTTTTTCTCTACCGCTGCTCATCAAATAAAACATTTGTTCTTCTCATATTTCTGTTCAATTCTGTTGAATTTACGACTTCATATGAATAGCTGATTAGGCGTCGTGGCACTGGCCGTTGTATAATGTTTGTTTTCTGTATTCATTAAAATCTACTCACCTGGTTGATATAGAACTCTTACGTTATTTTTACCTTTAGAACGGCTTTACACTTTGTTTATATTATGCTGTGTATTTTTTTAGATACATAGCTTCTTTTAGATACATAGCTTATAACGGTTTCCCTAGTGAACGCTGCCACAACTATAATGGACGTTGGAAAATGTTGTATGAAAGTTTTGTATACGTTAAGAATATGTCAAAACTATAAAAAGTACTAAAAATTGTCTATGATCTCATCTCGATATCTTTCATAAGGACAGTCCGCCTAAAGTCTGCGTGTGAGAAAGATCTAAGTAAGTTAACTTAGCGACAATTATTACGTTAATAATATATAGGTGTGTAAACAAAGACTAATAATGACAATAATACAATAGCTTATAAGGGTTTCCCGAATGAACGCTGCCATAACTATACATGTAGGAAAATGTTGTATATAAGTTTTGTATATCTCCAAAGTGTACCCGAAAGTTTGCGACAGTATATCTATCTTAACAGATAAGTCCAAGTAACAATTTTCAGTAGATAACCAATGTAAACACTTTGGAATAGGATCAATAGGTAACAAGATATTTGAATGCTGTAATTATACTGTTACAACCTGTGAATGTACACATGTTGCAAAAATTCAGTAGGTTTCCTCACAATGTTTTTCTTCACTGTCATGCACGAGATGAATTAAAAACACAAATTACTGAAAATTAGTGAAATATAAACATATAATCTGTGTTTATATTTGAATAATCGCATGAAAATAGATTTTATTACGCCTTATGCTCTCCCCTTTCCGATAACTTTGGTACAAATTATTTAACACACAGCATTAATCCTGACCGAAATAAATAACGTTATTAATTTTAAGCGGATTCAGTAATTAAAAAATACCGTAGATACGCATTTCGCAGATTGGAATAGTACTTTCGCATATTTATAATAATAATAATCAATATTTTTAGACAACAAATGTCCATACAAATTAGATACAGTTTAAAATTACAAATCATCCTTAACAGTATATTATACTATATAATTAAACTATTTATGATTGTTGTCGCGATGATATCCTTAGAATCTCACTGTCAGAATTCCTAGTACGGCACCAAAATTTATAAGAGATAAATAAAGCGGATAGAATACCTACATGGCTCGTTATTAATTGTTTTAATATTTATTTAAAAAAAAAAAAAACAAGACAGGCAGATATTACGCATAATTGTATTTTTTTAACAGAATAATAAATGTTATTTTATTTACAATAATTTATTACGAACTCCAGTGATGAATATAGATAAAAATAAAGGATTAACTTCATTTTATTATAATTTCACAGCAATGAACATCAACTCTTCCACGTAGTCATACAATTGAAACTTCTCCCCGATGTAACCGCATCCTCGAAAACGGCGTGAATTTTTAGAAGTACGCGAGTAATTGTTACTGAAGTGCTTAAAAGCTTTACTTTCAAACCGTTTTAACATATCCGGAAGCCTGAAGCAGTTACGAATCTATTCACTTAGGTATAATATTTTATTCTTATAATCGTAGAACTAGCAATACTTTTTAACTTATTATCAACAATTTAATAAAATCTTATTTAAGAAAAAATAACTAACAGGCCAATAGTCATTCGAGATTATTTTGTTCAGTTAACTTTAGTTTCATAAATACTTGATACTAAATGGCCCATAAGCTAGAATACATGAATCTTAACCGAAGACTGCGGGTTCAAACCCAGTCATACCTACCTGTGTTTAAAAATATTAATTACATGGTCGGTGGTAAAGAAAAACATCGGAAATCTTTTTTTGTAGAACGAATATGTAATTCAGCATAATGTAATAAGTTCCACCCCTTAGTCTCATTTATAAGCTATTACTTTACTATAAGTAAAAATAATCGTAATGAATCAACGAATGGCCAAAATGTTCTCTTGCCATTTGTGTATTTTTATATCATATAAGCGCAATAAAAAGTTGGTTGGAATCATCTGAGCGGATCGCTTAATTTTTCTGATGATTACCTGATCTGCTTTTCGCATTTGAGTTGTTTTCGCGGTGGCTCAGTAGATATAGCATATAGTTTTTTATTAAAGATTATGGTTTCAATCCGGGCATGTATAACTGAGTTTATCATGTGATAAATTAGCATTTTGAAGCAAAGCATAGCGAGGAAATTCGTTTGTACGTGTCAAAGAAATCTGACGCACCTACCTACTCTAATACAATTAATACAAACATGCAGTGGAGCAGCGAAATAAGCGTCCAATTTTTGGCAGGTCTTAGGCTAAAACGTTGGATTACAAGGTGCTTCTTAAGTTTTTATATTTTATCCATATAAAATACTATGTTATTATTGAAAACTGATTTTACACACAAACATGTGACAATAAAACAATAATATTTCGTTATGTAACTATTAATTTTTACATGATTACTTTATATACTTATCAAAAAATCTATATATTGTTTAACTTAAGCTTAATAAATAAGTTTTTTTAAGATAAAATAAACGACACTTAATTGTTGACACAGCCAAAAAAACAAATTTAAATGTGTTTCGTTGGATCGTATCATCGGTCACTAGGTGAATAGAAATAGGTACGTAGTATACCTATAGATTTTATCCTAGCTCAATATTTCAAATTATCTTATAATATTTTAATTAAAGTTTCAAGAACATGATTAAAAATATATCATCTCATATGTATCTACCATACGCAAATATAACTTTAAAACACATTTTATCCCCAGTGCCGTCGAAAACGTGCGCACATAGCATACATCGCATGTTCACGGTAGTTTTAGGTGGATGTCATGCACAGTGGGAAAGATATACCGCGTAGTGCCAATAAAAGTGTTTTGCATTATAAGTATCCCGGAGTTAAGAAGTTGAAAGCACGGCAAGAAAGTCAGTATGTGAAATTGCAAACGTAGCACGAAAAGATTTGTTGTAACAATACAAGTACGTGGAGCATACTAGTACAATATGAATATTTTAGAGATAGAAGAGGTACACATGCTTAGAACTAAAGTATATTTCAAGTGCACCTTTGCTTTATTTTACCACAATATCAGGGAATTAGATTTGTATTACTTTTTTTTCCCATTTACTAACTCAAAAAGTCATCAACATTTATTCATCATCGATAATGTTAATATTTGTTTATTTATATTTATGTTGCTGACTTCACAACTTTAACGTGTATTGTTCAAAACAATCTCGATTTACGGCAAGCACTCGATTGATACGCTTACAACACAATCGAAGCCTAAGTGCTTTCCACTTGCCACAGGAATTGTCGGTCCTTGATGTACCTACTCCAGACGTTTATTGTTTTATGTCCTCTCTGCTTTAATAAATTCACAGATATAACTTTAAAATGTAATTTAAATATATTATCAAAGTTTATTTTAATAGCATGCAGTGAGTATTTATGTAATGTATATTTACATTATAAAAATATTAGATGTTATCTGTTATAATTGCGAGTAAATAATTCTTTTTCATTATCATACGAAATTAAAATCTAAGTTGACCTTTCACGCAGTCTTTAGCCTCCGTATATTTAATAATAGGTACTCTATATATATATAGCCAAGGCTCATCGGCGTACCTATATTTTTTATATCCAGGGAATGACACCAAACGGCATAAATCGTGTTTGGTTTAATGCTTATTAAAATTACGATACAACAATAAAATATAGCCAAACTCATTATTTAGTATTTTTTATTTAATTATATACGACTAATTATTACCTTTGCTTTATATATAAGTTACAATTACTTCATAACCAAAATTTTTCATTAATAAAAAACATGTTTTTACTGGATTAAGGTAACTAAATCCTTTGTCATAGTCATTACATTTCAAACAATAGTAGTTACGATATAATTAGAACATTCGAAAAGTTAGTAAAGTTAAACTGCGCAACTTGCTAAGACTTAGTTACGGATAGGAAGTTTCAGTTTATGTGATGTAGGGTTCGTTCGACTTAGTCAGTTTTACTGTGTAAGCCCGTAAAAGTTTGTATAGGTACTTGAAATAAATTCTTAAGACTAACTACTAATTATTAAAATAAAGTATATTTCTTAAAAGCATACTATTATGCAAAACTTGTATGTTTGAAAGAGAAGAGTAAAAATATATATAATAAAATGCTGTTGGCCCTGGTAGGAATACTTATGTCTAACTCGTTAAAAACTAGTAATTGTGTATGGGAAAATCTCTTGTCTTTGATTAATATCTATATTATATCTGACAGTTGGTATGCCGAAGTGTAGGTAGTGGCTAGGTATGTACGAGTGTAGTATATGACTATCACATATGCTGGATACCCTTACAATGATTCGTATATATACAGAGTACCTATTCATAATAATATCGATATCGTATAGATTATAAGATAGACAGCATTTTTTTATATATTTTTTTATTTCAATATAAAAAAAACTCATAAATCTGGTTTAATTATAAGTTCACAATTTTATTTTAAATATCTGTTGTAAATCACGATTGACGTGAACTGATCCAGGTCAATTAAATAAAAAAAAATACTTCGGGTATATACTTTACTAATCACAAAAATAACAAAAAATATTACATTAACAAGTTTAAATAGTTTGTTCTGATGTCGGTTTATTTTTTACTCTTAATTGGATATCTATGACAACGGGCTTTTTAAACATGTCCATTAAATCATTTCTAACGTGGGATTTTATTTGTTGAAGCCGGCCTCCACCAGCCCCACTAATTAGCCTGACTAATCTCTCTGTGGGACATTCGACTGACACAGAACACGTTATTTTGTCTTCTTCTGCAACGTCGTCAAAATATTCTAACTTCGTTGTTAAGGTATAAGGAATTTCTTGGTTAAGAAAATCCATAAATTTCGCTCTAACAGCTTCTTCTATTAGTATTTCCGGAGTTTGGTCAGTCCATTCAGATGGATCATAATGCAAGTAACGAACTTTAGCATTATTAATTAGATATTGCTGGAAAAATTAAAATATTTTTTATTAAATACCAATTTTATTATAAATGGCTTATATGGTTTATAAATTATAAAAGAAACGAAATCATAGATAGATTTTCCGGTGGTAGGGCTTTGTGCAAGCTCGTCTGGGTAGGTACTAGCCATTCATCAGATATTCTACCGCAAAACAGCAGTACTTAGTATTGATGTGTTCCAGTTTGAACGGTGACTGAGCCAGTGTAATTACAGGCGCAAGAGACATAACATCTTAGTTCTCAAGGTTGGTGGCGCATTGGCGATGTAAGCGATGGTTAACATTTCTAACAATGCCAATGTCTATGGGCGTTGGTGACCACTTAACATCAGGTGCCCCATATGCTCGTTCGCCTACCTATTCTATATGTCAATAAACCCTTGCCAATGAACTTAATGTGCAATGGGTTATTTTGCACATAAATCAAATAAATATACATAAAGTAGTAGAGGGAAAAGAGTCAAACGATATAATTATATTATAAAAGCACTGTATTATTATTTTATTATTGTTATATATTTATAATTATTCTTCTTAATAAGTGCAAGTGTGTGCAAAATGTGCAAGCTGAATTGTTAAGCAATATATCACATTTAGATACCAATTACCAAAAATCTAATAATGTAATATAATATTCTATCGAAACATTATCAATAACCGGCTATTAGTACAGTAATTGTAATCACACATGCATATTCACATCTCTAGTCTGAGTAACCGAGAGCACTACCTGCAATTTGTTCCTCGAAACAAGCAGATTGAAAAATTATTCTTATAGGTGTGGCAATAATTATAAATGTGTAGTATCTATAAAAAAAGTATTATACCTTTATATCATATACACCATCTCCATTGAGTGCAGATACCAAGAACACATCAGAGAAGTGACTGTAACCTTGTATCTTTTCTTGGGTCTTCCTAGTTTTATTTGCATTAGGTATTTTACTACCGGCAATAATACCATTCGTAAGGTTGTTAATTACAGTCAATAATTGTTTCTTAGACTTTAACATATCCACCTAAAAATAATGTGAAAATGCTTAAAATATAATTTACGAGTATTGTCTTCTAGTCTTAAAAAAGAAACTATTATATCTAAGCGCCTTATGCAACTTAATGTCAAAAAATTCACAGTAGAAGACGTTTCAATTGTATCTTGCAACTCAGCTGTCTCTGGTTGTGTCAGATTGTCATCCCATCGAATTATGAGATTTGATGTTCTATGTTTCCACATACATTGGAGATATCAGTTAGGAGGATATCATCAATTTATGTCACCAGTACCTTGTTTATGATCAAAAAACTAGGTATTTCCTTGACCATTTCTAGCATATTAATAACATCATTATGTAATTTGTCTTTTGTCCATTTATTGGAAACATCGTGTACAACTCCTATTACATCTGCACATCTTAAGCTCTTTTGACATGCAGCAAGCATAGATTCAGGTAATTTATATCTGAAAATAAAAAAATAATAATTTAATTCTCAATGCTTTAAAACATTATATGACTTTTATTAGTATAAAATTATTTAAAAATCAATAAGCTTATTTTGAATCTTAACATTTATTATTGTTGTTTTCTGGTTTGAAATCACAGTGAGTGAGTTATCTGCAGGCATAGAAGACATAACACCTGAGTTCCCAAGAATGGTAAAAGGAGAAAATTGGTGATGTAAAGGATGGTTAATATCTTACAGAGCCAATGTTTAGCCTCTTTACCAATCTGCCTTAAACAATTTATATATATGACTGCCTCGTTGGTCTAGTGGCTTGATGTATCGGTCTGGAGGACATAATAATTATTATTAAACAATATATACTACCCATAAAAAAAATATTATAGTACTCTTACATTTATTTTAAATGTCCTTTAACATCTGAAAAAATAACATCTGAAGTAAAAAATAACATCTGAAGTTAACAAATAACTAACATATTTTATTTATTGAAAATTGTATTTACCGTTTTTGTTCTCTTTCTGTAACAATACCAGGAGTGTCCAAAAATACAATTTGAGTATCATTTTCATAACAAAGAGCCCTTATTAATTTAGTAGTTGTGTGTACTTTGTTGGAAGCAGCACATATCTGAAAATAGTTATTTATCAGATACGGACAGTTATGTTAAAATATATAATAAAATATTTTCTGTCAACTCACTTTCCTCTCTAAGATTTTATTAACTAAAGTACTTTTCCCAGCATTCGGTGCTCCAATAATTGCAACATTAACGACTTTACCTAAGCTTTTTTTACATTCCTGCTGTGGTTGTGATGAATAGAACAAGGCTTGGAGGATAGACGTTTTACACTTTAAACGTAAAGCAACACAAAAAAGCTTAGACATTATATAGTATGATATAAAATAACCAACATATCAATATATTTTATTAAGCTGAACACTAAGTTTTCTTTATATTTAAATTCGTTTAGAAAGATTTTCTTAGACAGTTGATTAAATATACCGTAGTTATGCTTTTTCCTAACCTAAAACAAACTTTGTTTTGACACATCATAGAAATCAAAACATCAGTTTTGTATTGCTTGTGGTACTATAGTTTCAGTTCACATGTTTGTAAATTGTTACTATATTACCTTAGAAAAAAAAAATATTTTACATTAAAATATTTTTTTCAATTTTAATTGATTTTTGGAATAGTCAATTTACTACTACTTATTTATTTATTTATGAAGTCTTTATTGCACATAGCCAAATTTCTTTCAAGCAACCTGTATAAAAAGAAACATATTTTTGTTTTATAGCCAGAAACATTAAACGGACGTAGTGTACAATCAACTTATAATTCAAATTTATTAAGTTACTTAATAGTAGTTGTAATTATTTATAGTTGTTTTTATTATTGCTACATTTTATTGACGACTTAGTTATGCAACCAGTACCACGAAGAAAATTTACAATAAAAACCTAAAACTGCATCGTTGCATTTTATCTTTGGGTTACTGGAAAACATAACTAACAAATAAATTCATGGGAAATAACATTTTTTAGTTGAGACGGTGGGAAACATGTATTTCAATAATCAATTAAACGGA
This sequence comes from Nymphalis urticae, assembly GCA_905147175.2. Classification (NCBI taxonomy): domain Eukaryota; kingdom Metazoa; phylum Arthropoda; class Insecta; order Lepidoptera; family Nymphalidae; genus Nymphalis; species Nymphalis urticae. The sequence goes on along the minus strand of LR989987.1, from coordinate 5,574,688 downwards.
GCATCCAAATCTGTTCAGACGTTTAAATTCACTCCGTAGTTATTTTATATATTTTTTTAAATACAATTTGGTTTTTCGAATACTTGACTACTTAATCACTTTGATTTGACTCACTCACTCAATACGAGACGATTATAACTAACATAAACTTATATTGGGACATCACCACAGTAAAATAAGAAAAAAATCATACTAACTATTTAGTTTGAAATGGACAGAATGATTGATGATTACACATTATAACCGTAATCGTTTTAATCTGATTGCATTTTGCGAAAGTCTGTGCACACTGGAATTTACATTCCACTCTAGTGGTAGCTTTACCTATAATTTAATTTAATAAAATGACTTCAAAAGATTGCCAGATAGATGGACACGATGGCCATTTTCAAGAGAGAATTGCTAACTGGTTAGGACATATTTTAGTGCACAAGTCTGCAACCGCAATCCACTCGCTATTGGCTCACTCACATAATCCGATGGGACAGTTAATCTGACACAACAGGAAAGAGTTTAAGCTCAGGACTAACGGCTTCTTGTGTAAGCACAGCAGTACGGAAGTGTAAACAGTAACAACTTCAGTTCTGATAAAATAATCTATACATATAAATAAAATAGAAGTGTCTGTCTGTGATTTCACTTCTGTTTTAAAGGTAGGCTTAGGTAAGGTAGGTAGGTAGCTATTTGCGAATTACCAAAACCAAAACAGTCATTTTTTTTGTTCGTCTGTCTATCTGTTTATCCAGCCTAATCTTGGAAATGGCTTTTTCATTCGACATTTCATGCTTCTTACTATAAAATCATAGACTTCCAAAAAATCATATATCATTTCCTTAACTATAAGGAAATGATATATGATTTTTTGGAACAGCTTAAAAACAACAAAGCTCCGGGAGATGACGGAATCACAACAGAGTTGCTTAAGGCAGGCGGGACTCCGGTCCTGAAAGAGCTAGCAAGCCTCTTTAATTCCGTCATCCAACATGGCAAGACCCCGGAAACGTGGAGCGGGAGTGAGGTGGTACTGTTTTTCAAGAAAGGTGATAAAACCCTCTTGAAAAACTACAGACCAATCTCTCTCCTGAGTCACGTGTATAAGCTGTTCTCAAGAGTCGTCACGAACCGTCTCGCCAGACGACTTGACGAGTTCCAGCCCCCAGAGCAAGCCGGCTTTCGATCAGGCTACAGCACCGTGGACCACATTCATACTGTTCGGCAGATTGTGCAGAAGACCGAAGAGTACAATCAGCCGCTGTGTATGGCATTTGTGGACTACGAGAAAGCCTTCGAGTCCATCGAAACCTGGGCAGTGCTCGACTCATTGCAGAGATGTCATATCGACTGGATATACATCGAGGTACTGAGATGTCTATACAACGCCGCTACAATGACTGTCCACATCCAGGACTGTAAGACGAAGGCGATCCAACTGCGCAGAGGGGTGAGACCCCTGTCTCACCCCTCTGGGTGTAATATCTCCGAAACTGTTCACCAACGCGTTGGAAGACGTGTTCAAGACGCTGGATTGGACTGGATGTGGAGTCAATGTAAACGGCGAGTACATCTCACACCTTCGATTTGCCGATGATATAGTCATCATAGCAGAGTCGCTGGAACAACTAACCAAAATGCTGCGTAGCCTTAGTGAATCTTCCCGGCGTGTCGGTCTCGGTATGAACTTGGACAAGACCAAGGTCATGTTCAATAGGCATGTTGTGCCGGGACCGATATACGTCGAAGGGAAACCTCTCGAAGTTGTTAGGGAATATACCTACCTAGGACAGGTTATACAAGTCGGTAGGAACAACTTCGAGAAGGAAGCCGATCGAAGAATTCGCTTGGGATGGGCAGCATTTGGCAACTTTCGTCAAGTCCTCACGTCGTCCATACCGCAATGTTTGAAGACGAAAGTCTTCAATCAATGCGTCTTACCTGCCATGACATACGGTGCCGAAACGTGGACACTAACTGCGGGACTAGTCCACAAATTCAAAGTCGCTCAGCGTGCTATGGAGCGAGCTATGCTCGGAGTATCTTTGAAGGATAAGATCAGAAATGAGATTATCCGGAAAAGAAACGGAGTCACCGACATAGCTTGCAAAATTAGTAGGCTGAAGTGGCAGTGGGCTGGTCACGTATGTCGTAGGACCGATGGCCGTTGGAGCAGACGAGTCTTAGAGTGGAGACCGCGGATCGGCAAACGCAGCGTAGGGCGCCCTCCAGCCAGGTGGACCGATGACCTTAAGAAGGTGGCGGGCACCGACTGGATGCGGAAGGCGGAGGACAGGGAGCTTTGGCGCACCTTGGGAGAGGCCTATGTTCAGCAGTGGACAAAATGATTGGCTGTTGATGATGATGATAGTTAAGCGCGAGAGAAGGCGCGAGCAACAGCAACAGTTTATAATATGTATTTTTTTGGCACGACCATGGGCTTGAACCAAGGACCAACTAAGCAGCCAAATAAATATAACATAACTAATATTGTTACTTCAGATAAGTACCTACATGATAGGTTTTATTTATTTTTTCTTATTTCATTTAAGGCACCGTATTATAATTACTTTTTAAGCAATCTGTCTACATTCATTATTTATTTATACAATAACAATGTGATGATTGTTGTTTATCCTTACCAAACCTTTATCCTATAATTTTAATATAATATTATTATCAGTAGGTATTACTGATCGATTTTAAGTCGGTACCAAGCCCGAAACAAAAACATTTAATACCTAAATAAAATTTAATGAAATACCTTTATATTTTGTCATTCATTAACTGCAACAAATTCAAGTCAAATTATACTAATTACTTCAAGTTCTTTCGACAATTACAACAAGCCGTTACCATCATTAGGTGGGGGTGCTCGTCCCGTTACAACATGATGAGAAATGCAAAGATGAAGACGAATGTGTTACACATCCACGTCTATCCAAAAACTGGTAAGTAGTTTCTATTGACGTATAATTGCTAACTCCTAAGAGTTAAAAGAAAACTGTGACTTCCATTGTCAGCTCAGTAGCATTAAGTAATGACTTTCAGACTCAATCAACTAAATCATTATTAGGTTTCATTTGATTTGAGAGCGTTCAAGAAACACACTATATAGCCTATAAAGCTAGTGTATTTTCCTTGATTTCTATGGGATTCTCTCATCAGATTCGGGCTTAGTGACAATGGGACCACCTCGAGATTATATCATTTCGAACAACAACAAAAAATCAGTAAACTTACATAAAAAAATATATAGTTGAATACAGAAGGCATTTTTTGAAATCTTTTAAAAATATAGCTGTTTGCTTAAGATATAACTATTTAATTGCTTTTTTAATGAGCTTTTTACTTTCATCCTTAAATGATCAAATCATTCACTTTGCTTTTAAGTGATGGCAACATCAGTCAAATAATCCCAGAATTAGATAGGCATAAGGCACTTCTAAAGTTCTGATTCTGTAGCATATAACTTGTCTACTACTTTTGTAATTTTTATACTTAATAACAACTTATGTTTTTAAGTTTTTTTATTTTTCAGTTTTTATATTTTTTGCCCCCGATTATTAAGCCATATCCGAATAGATTTAAATTTATCGGAATGCATTTGCTCAGGTAAAACTTCATTTATAGTCTTTGTATATAATATTTTACTTTTTGTGCACAACTATCTAATGTATTAAGTAATGGGATATTATTTTATTTTTAGAAATGTCAGAGATAAAGTATAAAAATCAAATTCTAGCAGCGATCGATCACTTGCGTTCACGAAAATCAAGACCAGATATAAACAGAATTTGTAAGTTTATGTTAAAGTGTTATAAAGTTACACCGAAAGACACCAAGGCGGATTTAAAACGTTGTTTAAAAGAAAAAAGTATATATAAAGTTGATTATAAAGATAATGTAAGCTACAGAAACGCAGCTAAGTGGCGGAAAAAGTCAACCCAAAATAACAGTATGTATATTGTATATAATTGTTTTGTTTATTAATCTGTAAAATTTCTGTAAATAAATACCTTCATTAATTTTAGAAATGAGTGCGACTGTTGCTACTAGTGAGAGACGTATAATAACATCAGCTATTGCAACCTTGATTTATCAAGATCAAAGTTATTTAGAAAATGGAATTGCCTTTGATGACTTAGTACGGGTAGCAGCTTCACAAGAGTCTAAGTACTCCAAGAAACAATTGGAGACTATTATTAACAAGGAACTCTCATCTGGGAGTCTGGTGAAGTTACCAAATGGAACTTTAGCACTAGGACCAGCAGATCATGATGGAGACAGCTCAGATAGTTTTAAATTTGAATATAATGATTCAAACACTAAGGTAAATATATATATTTTTTCAGCTGCATAAGTTTTATTCAATTACTTTTCCTATTTTTTTTTTAATGTAAATATTAACTTAATAATATTTATATACTAATATTTAATAAGTAAATATTACCCTGTCTTAAGCTTACATCTAATTCTACATTCTGTCTGTGACATTTAATTCTACATTTTACAATTAAATTATTTTTATTTATTTAGCATTTATTTACAGATGACATCTTCAGCTAATTCTTCATGTAGGTCATCTCCACAACGCACAAGGGGACGACCTAAAAAGCGTGGAGGAGGAACATCCAGTAATAGTATGCACAGTAATAGTCAAAATGCAGGAGTGAGGGTTGGAGAGAGACGTAAAATGGCTAAAAAAGTATTTGATCCTTCTGACAATAATGTTCCTAGTAAGCGTAAACGAGGTCGACCTATAGGATCTCTAAATAAAAGTACTATTAAAAAGAGGTTAATGATTGCGGGAAAAGATAAAGAAGACACTCCACTATCGGAAAGCCAGCAGTCATTAGATGGAAGTGGAGATGAAATGGAACATGATGAACCAATTTCACATGAAACATCTGGAGGTGTATGTTCAGTTTGTTTAGTACAAAAACCTCGTGGGTCTAATGACAGACTAGTTGAATGTCGTGACTGCAATAACAAAGCACATTTAAACTGTCTTCAATCTGGCTCTGGTATTTTAAAACCAAGACCAGATAATACATGGCAGTGTCCTCATTGCAAGACATGTGTAGTTTGCTGTGAAACTAATGATGCAGTAAGTTAACAATATTTCAAATATAACCTGATCTTTTTAAAAACTTGGAAAGTTATAATTTTTGAATATAGAGTATTATATACTTACAAATTACCTTTAAAAAATATTCATTCGATTTTTCTTTCAGGGTATATTAACTGTATGCAGTATTTGTTCAGATGCTTATCACGCTCTTTGTCATTCCCCACGAATACCTGAAAGGCTAAAAGCTTGGGACCAATGGGAATGCAATAACTGTTTAGAATCTCGTCCTACTGTTGTAGGATCACCTGCCATTCATCCAAATAACATGGATTATAGCACAAAAACAGCTACATTAGATCCATTTTTAAAACCACATGAATTAGATAGAGTGCAGACAAAATTGTCTGAAAATGTACCAATAGATATAAGCATACCAGACATAAGTAATTGGAATGTAGACAATGTGTATGACTATTTTTTAGAACACTTTCCTGAAGCTGCTCCAATATTACGAGATCAGGTAAGTGTTATTAACAATAAATTTAGTAAACAAATATGCTATTCAACAATAGAATTATTTTCAAAAAAACTCTTTGCAGGAATTTGATGGCCAGGCCTTAAGTATGGCATGCAGAGCAGATATTGTGAGAGGCTTAGGTTTACCCCTGGGTCCAGCTTTGGCTTTATATCGTATCATAGTGAAATTACAGACAAGAAGAGATGATTGGAGAATGTGTTGGGGCTGAAATATAATAACATTTGTTTATAATTACAATGTTAAAATAAAAATAGTTTTTGCTATGAATTACACCATATTTAACTGTTTAAATATATAAAAAAAATCCCAATTTATGAATTTAATTTTATTCAGTAAGATATAACCCACATAAATGAAACGATTATATACATTATATGTGTATTATTAATATTAGATATTTTTGAAAACTAAGGCTACTGAATAAAACAAAAACTCTACTACATATTTTAATCAAAATAAAATATATAAGTAAAAACAATAATTCGTAAATCGTACTTAAGCTTCAATACTCTGTTGTGAAAAGTAGCTATAGATACGACTATATCAAGCGACAAGCTAAATGCTAATATGGTTGGTAAATGATAGTTCAATTCATCAAAAGGAATTTATTTGGCAAAAGTCACTACAATTATGTAGTACATATCTGAACACAATAAATAAGAATATTATATAAATGAATATAAAAATAACATTTAAAGATATTTAAAGTTTGCGTTTCTCGCTAGAATTTTATCAAATAAGTAATTTTTTAGTTTTAGTTATTTATTAATTTTTAAGTTGTAGTATCAGTGAGTAAAGAATACCGTAAGAAAAAAAGGCGCGAACAGTACATAGAAATGTAAACATTTATTTTAACTTGCATTTGTCCATGAACCTATTTGTTGGTAGGGCTTCGTGCAATCCTCTAAGCAGCGCTATTAATTATTGTTTTGTTCCGGTAAGAAGTATCAATGTACTAAAACAAACTTTGAAATTGAATGTAATATCTTAAAAGGACCGTCCTGACTTTGTACTGGTAACTATATAATTTTATCCCGAGCTATTTTAGTTTCACCAATCATTAAATATATAAACAATCGCAAACTGATCTATTCGCACGTAGTGCTGTATCGTAACATACCCACGAATATAATAATAATATACACGTTTAAATATTATACATATTACGCATTCTAATTACAATTTTTAAATAGCAATATTTTATATATTTTGCTTAAAATAATTATATCGTTAATTTTATCCCACTTGTTTTAATATTGAAATGGTTACTGTGAATTATCTTTAAAAAATAGATGGTATGTATAAGTATATATGTATAATATAACTATATGTATATTTTTTATATAAATTGAATGAAATCAAGAATACTCTTATTTGTTCTAATTTATTTGCATTAGACTGCCCATAGTAAATTTATCAATTAAAAAAAGGAATAATTATTAATATCTTTATTTTAAAGCTATGGCTTCTTTAATGTCTCATTTAAAAAAATACAAGATACTTATAGTTGGAAAAAAAACGCATATTGAATTATAATAAATATTATTTTACTCTTTAGTATTTACAAAAATATTAACTATCACTTGCAATAAATTACTTATAATGGTCAAAATGTTTCATAAATGACAAAAATACATTATATATCATTGTCGCAACATTTATATAAAATACCCTGTAGTGTGAAGGCAAGAAATAAAAATTAATAAATTGCACTGGCGGCCAGAATAGACAATCTCCCTGCAACAAAAACTTTTTTTAGAAAAATTCCAAAGATTGTTTTACTAAAATAAAATACTGCTTACCGTGTAAACATATCTGAATTTTTCTTTAATTTCTAAGGTGCTTTGTTCGAAAGTTTTCTTTTCCAGATAGCCCATTCCATAGAAAAAACATAAAATTGTTGATGGAGATGCAATCAATTGATCAGTCATAATCTTTTGAGCAACTGTTTTTAAATTTGCTTTAGGTAAAAATTTATCTAAATAAACATAATAATAATGATGCATGGGACCCATTAATGTTCCTACAAAGAGCATTCTGCCTGAAAAGAAATATACAAGTACTGTTTTATTAATCAATAAATTAGAATGCATTTGTATTGAACTGTAGTTTACCTGCTCGGGACCAGTCATATCTTTTTGGTAAAATTTTTGACTGAAATTCAATTTCTTGCAAAATTAAATCACCAATAAGCATAAAAGCACCAGATGAAACACTGTTTGTAATAAGCAAATTTTTTTTAAATAAGTAATAGACACCACGATTAAAAGTTGACCTCATCTTCAGAGGAATCTGAAAATTATGAAATAATGTTAAAACAAAATGATTTAATTTTTTTTTATTTCATTTTTTTAGTTTTTTTTTGTTAACTCTTCGATAATATATAATGTTTACTATTACAATGGTTTCCTATACGTTATTTTAAGTTGTTTAAGTCTTATATAATAAACATCATAATTTACTGCCTATACATAAAAAGTATATTGCAAAGTTCAACGTTAATAATTAATTATTATAAAAAAAAACGAACATATTACACAATAAAGGCGCCAGTGCTTAGTAATTTTTAAGATATTTTACATATTGCTACTTTTGAATGTTGCGCCTACTTTCGTTCATATTCCCTGAAAGTTAAGCTTTTACCATCATTACGTTTCCTTTTTGCTTCTATGATAAAATTTGTTATGACTTATGACAAGCTTATCAATTCTGACAATTCTGTAATAATTGACAATATATCAGAACGAATGTTGCTGGTATAAAAAATTATGTCTCAATCACAAAGTATATAACTACTATGGTCACAGTGCTACACAGTGTATATGTATTATCTATGATGCTACATTTTAATATTAACCGACAATTTATACATTGATTGATCATATTAAATGTTATTTTTTAATATTGAAGCATTTAACATACCTATTGATAGTCAATATCTCTCTATAGCGATATAGATCTTTTACCCTATTTGCAAATACATGCTCGTGATTCGCCACGCCACTCGAGCAAGTGTTCAGCGAAATATTCATGAATATGAGTGATTGTTTACACATTCGCAATAGTTCGTTTCGCCACTCGCCCTTTGGGTGTCTAATAAAATCCCAACGCAAACGTCACGAAGCGACGCGAAACACGAATCTAATAACAATCATTTTTTACACATGCGTGCTCGTTCGTAATTCATCTCGCAGGTTGCCACTCGTGTTGTCATTCTTGGCAAGATGTAAATAGTACTTTAAGGAAGGGAATTCAGAGGTTTCTTGTTTCAACGTAAAAAATTATTTCATTCATTTCCTAGGGTGGTATGCCGGGTGATGCCGGGTAGTACCCGTAAATTAACAAATCGTGTAATAACATCAAAATCTAAAGGACTTCTTATGTGTGTAGTGCTGCCTCTTACAAATAAGTTGATCGTGCGCATAATCTCACAAAAAGGCAATTGGTGTAATCTCAAATTTTGACATTGACAATTACACTGACAGTGACACAGTAATTATACACATTTACTTATACCTACACTCTAAATAAAAAGTGCATAATGCATAATGCAGATGCGCAGTGTTTTTCTGTAACTCAAAAATTAAAGCGAAATGCGTATGAAATTCACCTGTAAAATTAAAATTATATCTAAATAAAATAAACGTTTTATTAAATTATAAAGATACTCAATAACAATGTCTCAACAAAGTGAAAATCTGGATTTTTCTGGCCTTTTTAAATTAGACGTTTTGGCACAGTTTGATATCGCAAATCACAGTTTTTCCGAAGTTGGCTTAAAGAAATTTTTAGCATTATCTAGCGACAAAGAGTTATTATTTTTATACATAAATTCACAGTTTGAGAGATTTGATCATGTGTACGATTGGGATTTCGTTGACAATCCCGTGTATTGTATGTGTTTTGAGCCAAGTGGTACATGGGTATTGATTGTTAGTGAGGAAAAAATACTACTTGTTCCTTTTTTACCTCGGTTTATACCTCAAAATACTTTTGACTGCAAATGGTCATTGTCAAGTGTTACAGTCTTACCACTTCCTGAAATTCCAGAACCTATATCTGTAGTGTGGTGGCTTACAAAAGAATCTGAGAATATTATTATTATTGCTTCAAAGGTAAGTATACTTCATAACAATAATATAAAGTAATTTTGAAAATGGAGTTCATATTCATAGCACATTTTTTTTTAGTCAGGATCAGTCATTTTCTACTCTTTGGAATCACAACGAGTTGTTGGAGAAACTAAGGTTCCAGGTGAAATAGTTGATTTGCAAATTTGTTTTGATGATTCTCTAGATCTTCTTGCACTATTAGTAAGTGGTTTCTCTGTTTTTAAGTATATATATTTTTTAATAGAAACTATTTATTATGGATTTTAAAAAAAGCAAATTAGTAATGTATGTTTTGAAGAATTTCTAAAATTCCAATTTTCTCATCCTGTAAGGATTTCAGTAAGCCAAGAAGTTAGAATTAAATTCTAAGCAACCAATAAGCTTTCGACATTGGTAATACAACATTGTTTATTGTTAATAATTAGACAATTAAAATAGAATCTTAACTATACAGTAAAGAGATTTGTTTCTTGTTAGATTTCGAGAGGTCCTACTCAGCAATGGAAATTAGTGTTGGAGCACAGATCTTTTGGCTATAATTGGCTCCAACAAATGCAAATTCAAAATGATAAGGAGAAGAAAGATGGTTTCATGTCCTACATTAAACAATTATCTAAAGACAAAATAACTTTTTTTACACAAAGTGGATCTAAAGGCAAGTCCCTTTTTTTAATGACATATGTTTACATTTAAATTCCATTGAAATTACTATTTATAAAATATGTACCTAAGCAAAATGTACCTATTTCAGATGAAAACAAAACACAAACTGTGGAGTATGTTTTGACTCCAATAGAGTACTTGCCAAAAAACCGTAAAAATTCTAACAGTTGGGCTTTGAGTGCACAATATGTAAATGGAAGACATTTTTTAACAGCATTTGAATTAAACGAAGGGATTATTACAGTAAGTTTATTTTAAAGAGCAAAAAAGTATTATTATCAATAGCAGAAATTATTTGAAATAAATTGTTTCACTTAAAGATATTCTATTAAATTCTTCAGCTTGAAAGCCCAGCTGACGATGCACCATCGAGAACTCTTAAACCTCATATTAAAAATGATGGTTTATACATTCAGGGCCTATGCTCTCAAAGATTAGTATATCTTTTAAGAAAAAATCAATTGGAAATACACAGTGCTCAGTTCTCTCAGAGTCAGGTAAATCAGTTTTACTGTATTATATTTATTTTGTTTAACAATTTATTCATTTTTAAGATTTTAAAATAAATATAAGTTACATTGTCATTATGGTCTATTTGTCTGGTCTGATACCTCTTGTAGTCTAATAAAATTTGGGTCTTTTCTTCTATCTAAAAGATACCAAACCTATGGTAGTAAAAGCTTGAACTCTTTTACTTTTAATTAACATTTTGATTTGATTCATTTTGAAAGAATTTAGAAGTAGAAAATAATGCAATTATGGATACTTGTCGCAATATTTCGTTGATTTTTAATCCCTGTACTAAAATAAAATAACACTATGTGTACTATTGCAATTGTAAATGTAAAAATTTAGTATTGTATTTGTGTTCAGGGTGAAGCACTACTTGGATTAAAAAGAGATTTCTCAGAGCTATGGACCGCTGAATTGATCGGCAACGTTCAGCGAGCGTACTTGATGTCCGCAAAGGAGCCACCTTCGGCCTCTTCTGGGTGGAAGGAACCAACCTTCATGTGCGACTTGCAGCTGCCACGTTTTACATTAGAGCCGTGTCTCATCGTGACCTCCTGTGGGGCCTACGTATTAAACACTGTGTGAGGCTCTTCGATATATAAGAATATATTAATTGTAATCAGTATCATGCTCACTTTATTATTGAACTTGATCAATAAATATGTTGAAGTAATTATAGTTAGCGCTAGATAACGTTGCGAGTCTGCCTGCCGCAGGAGCGAGCCGTGCGAGTGGCTGGTGGGGCTGATCATGCGCGGCGGCGCGGGCGCGGAGCTGTCGGCGGCGGCGCTGGGCGCGCCCGTGCCCGTGCTGCTGCGCGCCGCCGCCGACATGCTGCTGTCGCGGGGCCGCGTGGCGCCCGCGCACTACCTCTACTCGCTCTCCAAGGTCACTGCTCGTTATGGGGAACAGGGGATAGTAGTTACTGTCTTCTAACGTTTCCGAAGTTAAACTCACTCCATCAAAGAACACTTTATTTATATAGCTATTACTTAGCATCGACAACATTATTCATTTATGTGGAAATATAAGGCCAAAACAATAAATAAAAAATAAGAGTGAACTTCGACGAGTTCAAAGTATATTCGCACTTTTAACAGAACCAGAACAGAACTTTACCGACTTTACGTGATACGAACTAAGACCTATTTTAGTATGCATACGCCGAGATGGCCTAGTGGTTAGAACGCGTGAATCTTAACTGAATTTTCATGTGCTTAATTTGTGTTTATAATTCATCTCGTGCTTCGCGGTGAAAGAAAACATCGTGAGGAAACCTGCATGTGTCTAATTTCACTGAAATTCTGCCACATGTGTATTCCACAAACCTTCTCCTCAAAAAAAAGGAGGAGAGAGGAGGCCTTAGCCTAGCAGTGGGTCATTTACAGGCTGTTGCTTAGTATGCATGTCTAGAATAAAGGAGCTTGCCCTCGCATGCTGTCTCTTGATGGTGCTGCATAAAGAAGTATTTTTTTTTTAGTTGCAAGACACACGCAACTCACGATGTTTTTAGTCTCTGCTAACACAAAATTAATTAATTATAAAAGAAACTGCCCGTAGACAATGGCGATGTAAGAAACCATTACTCACGTCGCCAATGCGCCACCAACACTGGGAACCAAGTCCCTTGTGCCTGTAGTTGGTACACTGGTAGAATGGGTGGTACCAACCCAGACGGGCTTGCACAAGGCTCTATCACACAGGACATCTCGTCTCTCTTACGGTTAAAAACATTGTCAACAGAATGTAAAAGTTTTTTCATTTCAGAGTCAACCGGATGGTTGGGTAGCTCGTTTGGGTGTGTTTGGAAGACTTCACGAACTTTCGATGTACAAGCAAGTTGGAAACGTTGGGAGCCTTGGCAATGCCGCCATAACTTCTAAACTGCTCGCATTGCTCCTAAAAATTGGAACAAATAGCGAGGAAAGTTTCGACATGTAAGTATTTCTATTAATTGTTATTTTTATTTCATTCGTTCCTCGTTCGTTCTTTGTTCATTCTTCCCTTATATGCAATATTCCTTCGGTTCGAATTGACTCTATATTAATTTATTATTATTTTTAGGGATGTTAAGTTCACAAATCTTAGTACGATGGAACTCCAAGAGTTGACTTCAGTGGCTGCTGCTATAGGATTGTGGGAATTGGTTCCAGTTTTCAGTATCCACAGAGGATATCCTCATTTGCTACTCAACGCTATTAAAACTAGAAGTGATATTTGCCGAGGTGCTATTGTATGCCTATTGCAAAATAAATGTCTTGTGCCGATACTTTTGGAGGAAAACGGACAGTGGCTTTTCGACTTTATCGCTGAGAAATGCAATAAACTCGATACAATCATACTGAAAGTACGTATATTGTTTACGATATTCAATAATTCGAGCTCCTTGATAAGACATTAATATGAGATGGCCCAATGGTTAAAACACGTGTATCTTAACCCATGATCGTGGGTTCAAACTCGGGCAAGCACCACTGAATTTGCATATGCTTAATTTGTGTTTATAATTCATCTCATGCTTGACGGTGAAGGAAAACATCGTGAGGAAACCTGCATGTGTCTAATTTCACTGAAATTCTGCCGCATGTGTATTCCACCAACCCGCATTAGAGCAGCGTAGTGAAATAAGCTCCAAACCCTCTCTAAAAAGGAGAGGATTTAGCCCAGCAGTGGGACATTCACAAGCTGTTACTATAATTAATCACTATTGTTACAGCGTTTATGTTTGTGGTTGAATCCATTACAAGATCAACTGCGTCCCGTGATGCGTGATTTGAAACAAGGGATTACATCAATTTACGTAAGTTTTTGTTTTCCACCGTTTCATGATTTTTGTATATAATAGAACTAAAATGTTTATAAAGTAATAATTATATAGCGCACGATATATGACACATCGTTGATAGATGAACACAATTTTTAGAGTTTACTATTTTATGAATTGTAACGAAATTAATAAGAAACTTTTGGATGTTTTGCATAATTGATAATTGTTTATATAATTAAAATGTTTTGAGCTATTTTGATAGTTGGATGCGCATTTGAAGAGCAAGTTGTACAGTCAGTTACACACACAGATTGTATAATGTTCTGCTAATAATAAGTAGAAATAAACTTATTAAAATTACGTAATAATAAATTGTTTTAAAATAGTAAATTATTATAAAAAATATTATTTTAAATTAAATATGAAAGTATGATAAATTTTGTAGAATGACATTAATGGGAAGTGTAGGGAGACCGACAATTATGCAACCTTCGTTTTTAGACTACTCTATGTAACATAGACAAAAACTGTATTCAAAAGTAAAAAAATTTAAAGAAACAAATAAAGATAAATTAATATATATAATATAGCGAGATAGATAGTATTGAGATTAAACTTACAGAGAATGGTAAAACATATATAACATAAAGGTATGTCCTTATTCTAGGCAACAAGAATGCTACAACTTATAGCAACATTTATGCATGTCGCTTGTGCAATAGAGTCTCGGCAGCCTTGTCTTGAAATCCACACGGACATCACGCAAAAGCCCGAGACATGGAAGAATCAGTTTGCTCCAAGAAGATCGGTGTCCTGTGGCCTGGGACACTGGGCGGTGACCGATGAGGGCAACGCTAAGATAATGGTTGCGAATACATCCGTCAATACAGAGCTAACCGGTATGGTTATTGACGTAGCTTGCGGGAGACACCACACGCTTCTGTTGACGGAGAATGGGGTGAGTAATAAATTTTTGCATAGATTTAAATATCCTACTCCTGATCTGGTTTGGTTTAGTTATGGTTCACATTGTTTTTTTTTTTTCTATAGCCAAGTAAAAGAGATTTAAAAAACAATAAACTGAAGGTTTACTTGAATTTAAAACGACCTTTCGGTTTCTGTTTGTTTAACCTCCTTAATTTCCATATCCTTGCTCCTGCAAAATCCTGCTCTTTAATTAAAATTCGTAACTGTAGATTTTGAGACGAGAAAAAAACATAGGTTTAATTAAACAAATTGCATACATTGCTTACTTCGAATTTGTGAAATGAACGTTGCTAACACGGGCGCTGTAATGATCGCTACATGGCCCTATTCCACTCGCGAAGCTCAATTAGCTAGCTCGAGTAATTTATGTATGTGATGCGTGGCGTGCGGCAGGTGTACGCGGCGGGAGACAACTCGTTCGGGCAGCTGGGCGTGGGCGCGGCGTGGGCGGGCGCGGCGGGCGACGGCGCCAGTGCGGGCGGCGCGGCGCTGCACGTGCACTACGCCTGGACCGCGCCGCTCGTGGCGCTCGCTGCCGGACACTACCACTCCGCCGCCGTCGACGTCGGCGGCCGCCTCTACACCTGGGGGTGAGTCACTTTCTGATTCAGTTGACGGTGACTACAAAAAACCTGCATGTGTCTAATGCACAACTACTTTGCACAGTTGGTCCAAAGTAGACATAAAAATTGACAAACTTAGAATATAACTAAATAGATTCAACACAGAAAACTCATGCAAAGAGAAACGTCTGTAATAGAATATTTGTAGTAAAGGCGGAGGGATGGTTTTAACCATAAAATTCTTTTTTTATACACTTTTTTAGTTGAAATTGAAAAATATTTATTGTTGGTTTGCAAATTATTTGAATGACACTGTTATCACATTTAATTTGCAGGTGGGGCGTCCACGGACAGCTTTGTCTAGGAAGCATAGACGACCAGTACACGCCTCAACTAGTGACCAAGTTTCAGGGCAGAAAGGTGACTGTCGTTCCCCATCGATCGAATGTGAACGATTGAATAGTAAGAGATAGGTACTAAACCGTTCTGTACTACATTGTACATCGCCAGGTGCTGAACGTGGGGTGCGGCGCGTGCCACACGGTGGTGCTGATGAAGAACGGCGAGGTGTGGGCGTGCGGCGCCGGCGTGTTCGGCCAGCTGGGCGGCGGCGCGCGCGACAAGAGCGCCGTGCCGCTGCGCGTGCCGCTCGCCGACGCCGTCACCACCATCGCCGTCGGGTACTTCCATAACGTGAGTGCGCCGCGACAGCATTCGAACTAACGAAACGTTTTGCACGCCGATACAGGGCCGCTAGTACTCAAAAAGTTAAGAAGTAAGAATTACTATCTCTTATGAACATAAACTAAACCATGTGCATTAATTTCTACAGCTGGCGTTAACTTCGAAAGGACAACTCTGGTGCTGGGGAGCGAGCCCGCAGCAGGTGCGCGCGACGCACGCGCGGCGCTCGAGCAGCCCGCCCGCGCCCCCCGCGCCCGCCCCGCTCGCGCTGGCGCCCGACCCGCACCTGACGCCGCAACTCGTCGACACGAGGAACGTGCAGGGGAAAATTGTGCAGGTGAGTCATCCGGCGAAACTTCTCCAGCTATTCACCAACTCTTTAATTAAGCCAGAGATTCAAAGGAGGTTCTCAAAACACTTCCACGCTCCATTTATATATGGAATACTGTAGTCAATTGTGCGACTCAGCCAACAAAGAAGTTTAAAATGAAAGCATAAAACGGTTGCGCGTAACATCAATCATAGCTTAGTTCAATTTCACGTTTAATTTAATTTTACTTTGATTTTTTATTTTAATAAAAACATTTTTTTAAATTATATTTTGTATAAATGACTCTAAAACTCTAAGTATCTAAACTATAGAATATTATTGTTTTCGTTATAGTTATCGGCTGGTTGGCATCATTCATGTATTGTCAACAACTTCGGAACGATATACTCGTGGGGGCTGAATTTTGATGGGCAACTAGGTAAAGCTTTCATTCTAACTAACAAATGGTATATATTGTATGAAAAAAATTATTAAAATAAAGATTAGGTTTCTAAGCATTAAACTTTATGATACAGTTTAAAAACTAAATTAAAAAAAAGTTTGCAAAAATAATTTTAATTTACATAAAAACTTCATTTAATAAATGAACCAAAATAATAATATAACAATAATGAAACATAAAATATATAACGAATAATGAATTATTTCGTAGGAAGTGGAGATCGTAAACAAGTACAGATACCGACGGAGGTAAAAATCCGTTCAGAGACCCAAAACGAAGCGAAGTCAAACAATTCACCTACAAAGGAGATTATAAATATGAAGGCTCTTGTAGCCTGTGGAGGGGATTTCACCATATTCATAGATGATGACGGACGAATTTATGCGACTGGAAACATGCACTTACAAGTAATTAGTGATTTTTGTTTTAAATTTTATCAGTTGCTTTTGTTTTACATTTTTATTGGAAGGCAGACAAAGACGTCTCTTGGGCATCTAATGTATGTTACCACCACCTATAGATATTGCCACTGTAAGAAATATTAACTATTCCTTAGTGTCAATGTGTCTACTGTATGAACTAAGATGTTATTCCCTTGCCGTCTGTAATTACACTATCTCACTACGAGTATTAAAGTTTGCCGTTACAAAAACTAATGAGCATATATATAGATGAAGCATTTTATCAATTTACAACCAGTAACAACCTGTGAATGTCCCATTGCTGGGCTAAGGAGCTCTCGCGTTTTGAGGGGATGGTTTTGGAGCTTATTCCACCGCGCTGCTCCAATGCGGGTTAGTGGAATACGCATGTGGCAGAATTTCAGTGAAATTAGACACATGCAGGTTTCCTCACGATGTTTTCCTTCGCCGTAAAGCCCGAGATGAATTATAATCACAAATTAGGGACATGAAAACTCAGTAGTAGTAGCAGTCTTGCCCGGGTTTGAACCCACGATCATCGGTTAAGATTTACGCATTAACTGGGCTATCGTGGCTTATTTGCTTTTATTTATTACATTTAAATTAATATATACTTTTTTTGAACATATAAACTTTTATAAATCACTTATTGTTTTTCAGGCTGTCAATGAAAAGGAGAAACCGAATAATCGAGTTATTATGATGAAGACAACGAAGCGAGTGATAAAGATACCAGCGAGCAGGTCCAACAACAAGTTTCAATTCCAAGAGGTCGATTTGATACATATAATGTTCCCGTTCGACATAGACGGTATTGACAGGAAGCCAATTGAACCAAGATTGAACCCATTAAACTCTCTCGCTGACTTCAAGAAGAAGTCGTGGGCAGATGACGTCATCATGCTTCTCAAACCATGGATAAATGAAGAAAATTTAACGGGAAATCTAAATATGGCCGCTAAATTAGCGTATCACAGGAAAACGTATTCGGACTGTCTTAAATATTCGCTTGATAACTTAAATCGAGGTAATCAAAGTGACCAATTCTACGTGACACACCAAGATAATTCAGAAGACGTTAATCAAATACGAACGAAGGACGAGTCGAAAATCGCGATCACGAATATTATGTCGAAACGTATTAAGGATATATCTATGACGATTTTGAACGAAGAACCCTACCCGATAATCGAACCCAGTACCTTTCAAGCTATACCATGTTGCTGCGATGAGTTAAAATATACAACGAAACAAATAATATCAAAATCGGTCACAAACATTGCTGATATTAACCTATCTGTGCAAGCAGCTCAAATAATAGACAAATGCATTAGTATTTTCCCCGTCGACAGCAAATTGTGGGAAACCTCCTTCCGATTCGCGAAAGATTTTTATTTGAGTAATGATTTAAATGTCGAAGAATTGGAAGCGGTTCTTCGCAAATATATGGAGACCAACGCGAACACAATGGCGGCAGCTATAATGTATTCAAATGATTGCGCCCAGTATAGTGAGATATTGTCTCCAAAATTTTACTTAAATATGTGCAGTGAAATTTTAGACACATGGGGTTGAAATCATTTTAAAAATACGACGGAATTTCGGTATCTATTTGTGACATATTCAGTCATTTGATGTTATAAAACGAGGGTACAATTTGATTTCAATCATATCTTCGGAAATAATTAAATACTTCAAAAGACGACGCCGTCGTTCGGTTATTTACTGAATGTATTATTGGTAGAAATACTGAATAGTATCGGCTGATGTACAGCAATATACTATATCGAAGGTTGTAACAAACATTCAAAAATTATTCTAACCGCTAGGCAAAATCTTCTCTCCCATTGAGGAAAGATTTTAAGATTGATAAAGTATTTATTCATAAAACTATTGAAAGTATTAGTCTGTCAT
This sequence comes from Nymphalis urticae, assembly GCA_905147175.2. Lineage (NCBI taxonomy): Eukaryota > Metazoa > Arthropoda > Insecta > Lepidoptera > Nymphalidae > Nymphalis > Nymphalis urticae. The sequence continues at coordinate 5,555,687 of LR989987.1, read as the reverse complement.
ATTAAGCTAATTAGTATATTTTACAATTTTAATAGCAATATGTGTTAGTTGTGTGTTATAATTACAATTTTACTACTACTATCATCATACTACATACTGTCATCTATGCACATATTTTTTATAGTTTTTTGTTATATATTTAAAAGAGTGTGTTTAAAGATGTGTGTTACTTATTAATGTGTCTCACTTTTTCTCATATTAAAGCAGACTGTATAAGAATGTATGCTAAATTTTAATTATGTTAAAATGAGATGAGATATTAATTATTATGAAAAAAAATAACATCACAATTCTTTAGAAATTATGTTTTAATAAGATAATTATATTAATATGTTGCCATTTAAAAGCTTAGTTTGTATGGAAATTAATTATTATGATTTATAACACTCATTGGCCTAGGTTCAGATTAAAATCATAAATATTGTTTTTTTTTATTATAGTCTGTCTTTTTTTTAGTACGACAGAGTGATTTAAAACAATATATATCAATCGATAATCGCGTTTTAGACAAGTGAATTAAATATTGTTTTAATAAGCGTGTATAAAATGTAACTACTTAAAAAAATTAGGAGTTAATCTTTAATATTCGAATATCGATTTTCTACGTGAAAGTTTTGATTAAGAAAAAAAAAAGATTAATAATTATTTTATTTAATCTGTTGTGGCCTCAAGTAGGATAATTTTAGTTAAAGACTTTTCCATGTTTTAGTTATATTTTATAAATTCCGTTTTTATTCAAGTTTATTCTCTAGTCAGTAGATATAGTAATAATTTTTATTGCCTTATTTTCATGTTTTATACGCTATTTTACCGTCCGCAGACTTATTAAAACTATTATAGAATATTTTTAAAATGTTTATTTTTGCTAAATGAAATATCACAATTGATTAATACTTGTTACTTGTATAGGTCTTATTAACGTATTCCGTCTATTGATTGCTTGCTAATATATATTGTGATATGTATGATAATTTGCAACAGTTAGTTATTAATCTGATTTCTTACACATATATATATTTTATAATAAAAATGTTATTTTAAAGTGCTTGGCATTATAGTGAATTTATTAAAGGTTGTTTAAATTAGTTATATTAATTTAAATATTTAGACTATACCGCTAATAAATTATATATATAATTATAAAATTGGCATCATGATTGTTTAATTAAATGAATATTTATATATATTTATGCATCTCTGTGTAAAATTGTTTAAAGTTTGGTATTTTTATCTTTGCCGTTTTGGAGTTGAAGTAAATAGCATAGTAATAGTTTTATTCTTTTATATAAAAAAATTAGGATGCAATATAAGCCCACTCTTGTTTTACTTTTATCTACTGAAATACTTGAAAAACATAAGTCATCTCATTCTATATTTGTTAAAATAATTATAGTTGTTTATGTAGTTCAAAATGGTAAATTTAAAGTGACTCAATTGCAAGGTATTATATAATATACGTTAATTCTCTAGAAACTTGAAATGTGATCGGTTTGTAGTTAAACATAATTAAGGGAACATGTTTAGTGAATTATTGTTTAAGTGTATTACTGTTTGCTTATCAGCGTAAAGGGGTTGACATTTCAAAATATATCTGTTTGATTTGTACTACCTTATTCATATACCTCGATATTGGTTATAAAATAATTTACTATTTTCACAATGTAATATTTTGTAAGTCTGTAGTGAAAATATATGTGTAATGTCAAAATATTTGTTTCAATTAAGTAGAAATAAAAAAAATGAAAATAAAACACAATGACATTTATTCTGTAAATCTATTTACAAAAGAAAATAAATACACGAATATTCACAACATTTACTTTGAGTAAATGCACGAGTTTTTAAGTTGCGGTGATACGGAATGAAATATTTCAGAAGATAGAAGAAATATGACATTAACGGCATAACACTGAATCATAAATGGTGATCTTAAAACTCTGGATAAGTGTTGTATTTAATATTAATGAATACCAAAATGTTTTCATTAGATTCATACAAGTTCCTTATAGTGGGCTACGTGAATGTTTCTGGGATTTAATCGACGCATAAATTATTTGTACAATAAAATATAAATAAATATTAAGTTTAGAAGTTGATCGGCTTTCCGCTGTATGCCGCCAGGTTAGCTTCTCGTAACGCCTCCGCGCAGGTCTGTAATCAGAATATATCAAATGAGTTATAAAACTAATCGATATAATTATATCATCGAACGACTTTTCAGCTAAACATAATATTACTATATATTATAATCAATCAATTGCCTAAAACTTTTATTACATAGAGAATTTGTAAAAAAATATTTTAATCAATAAAGGTGCACGAAATACTTATAAATAGGTTACCCTGTTGGTATTTTAGAAACGCATAAATAGAAGTAGACAAATTAAAACTATACCCAATCTACAATGAGATTCAAAGATATCTTATTATTATTTTTATATCAACTGATTTTATAACATAATATATATTAAATTTTAAATAGAGAGATTTTAGATTTGATTGATTATATTAATATCGGCCTTAAAATAAATTCAATCAAATGGTAGTTTTTGTTTTGATAAGCAATAAGTACAAACTTCTATTATTGGACAGAGAATGAATTGCGTGTGCGTGTTTGTACGAACCGGATGTGCGTGACAGACGCGCGCGATGTCCTCCGCCGCGGCGCCGTACTCCTGCGCCAACACCGCCTCGTTGATGAGCTCGCCGCCGCCCTGCAGTCACACCTTACGTTACTACTATACTAAGACCGAAACGTGACTTACACAGTGACCGATATCACCGAATTAGTTTATTTTATATTTTAATAGCATGTCATTTGAAATAATTAATATTAAGATCTATTAAGTAGGTAAATCATATTAATATATTTCAGTTCATAAATATGAAGACTTGGGAGTGATTTGTGTGCTATAGAATAAAAAGTGAATATGTTATACTCACGGGTCCAATGATGTGGGTGCCAAGGATGACATCGGTGGCCTTGTCCGCTAACACCTTGACGAAACCATCGGGCTCGCCGTTGGTCTTCGCGCGAGAGTTTGCCAAGAACGGGAATTTACCCACTTTGTATGCACGGCCCTGAAATTGTATAAAACCTTATACAATATTAACAAAGTCAAATAAACACTTACTTATATTAAAGTTATATATATATAAATGAAACTCGTTTAAATTGATATTTTTTCCTACATTGATTAATTAACTTGAAAAATAAAACTATATCAAAAGACATATCTTTTTTGAGCACAAACCTCTTTTTTGAGATCCTCCTCCGATTTTCCAACCCAGCCGACTTCTGGTGATGTGTAGATAACAGAAGGAATGGCATCATAGTTGAAATGTACAGGCATTCCCTACAAATTAATATTATTGAATTATCAAAAGAACATTAAAAATAAGAATAAAAAAATATATGATAAAATCTTACTTTGATTCCTTCAACACACACAATGCCTTCATCTTCTGCCTTGTGAGCCAACATGGGGCCGTGGATAACATCACCAATAGCGTATATTCTACAAATATGACGTTTTATAAAGCAAAATTTAAAAAAAAAACAATTTAAAGCACCTTCAAAAAGAAAAGTTTTACATTCTCCGAGAGTTATCAGTGGATTTTTTTTAATCACTGTAAGATATCTGTAGATCATTTAATTAATAAACAATATTAAACCTACAAGATATTATTAGTACATACTTGTCTATTAACAAAAATATTTATACTTGGAGTTTTTTTTAATTATGTACATAATATTAGTTACCAACCCAGGAACGGTGGTCTGGAACTTGTTGTTGACGGGAATGCGTCCTCGGTCGTCTAGGGCAATGCCGACCTTGTCTAGACCGAGGCCTCCAGTGTACGGGCGACGACCGATGGAGATCAGAACAACATCGCAGTCCATCTAGAAAATTCTTTACTTATTTATACATTTTAATTGCAATTTTTCTAATAATGCTATGAAAACAGCAAAAAACTCTCAATTCTATTTAAATTTTACAAAAACAATTGGTACATAATCTTAACAAAAAAATATATATCTGTAAAGAAATATTCTAAAATGTTTAGTTTTATATAGTTTATGTAGTTAAGGCCTATATAAACTATATAAAATATTAAACTATGTCAATGCTAATTTGAAACCCTTGAAAAATATATAAACAAGAGCTGTATAAATCTCACACAGTTCAATTTGTCATGTCATCATCATTGTCATGTTTAGATAACTTTTTATCACATACTGATAAGAAACAATATTAACTTGTAACTAAGATTGAATGTGCTCAAATTTAAATGACTATAGAATATTAATGTAAGCAAAAAATAGCTGTTGTAACACTTTAAAATTAGGGCACTGTCATACTTACAGTTTCCTTATTACCACCCTTGGCAGCCTCAACGTCAACTTTAACAGCGCCTCCATCTTTTTTTACGCCTGTCACTTTTGTACCCAGTTTAAACTTCATGCCTTGCTTAGTAAGAATCTTCTGTAGGGTTTTTGATACCTCTCCATCAATACCAATACCTATAAATAAAACATTTTACAAGCGATTTCATTTAAGTCTAAAAAATTTAGCTTTCACTTGTTATAAAGTTAAAAAATCAAGTATTCAATTTCTTATAATTACCTCCTATACTATCTAGGAACTCTATGGCAGTGACATCTGCTCCTAGTCTCTGGTAAACTGAGCCCAATTCTAGACCTATTACACCGGCACCAATCACCAACATCTTTTTTGGTACCTTAGGCAGAGAGAGGGCACCTGTCGATGTGATGATCTGCTGCTCATCAAACTAAGGCAAAAATAATTACTGTATTATTTTACTTAAACTTTAATTTGAATTTAATTTTTAATTTAAAACTGATTTTTAAACAAAAATAAATAAGAAAGAACTATGATTAGGAACATAATTCTGATGGTTAGTAACAGTGTTGGTGTGATATAATGAGGTAATGAAAAAAACATATTCTTACTGTAACACCAGGGAATGGTGTGACCTCAGATCCTGTCGCAATTAAAATATTCTTTGTATTAATGGTTTCAACCCCCTTCTCTCCTTGAACTTGAACTTTGTTAGGAGCCACAATCGAACCAACACCACGAACAAGTTGCACCTATAAAAAAAAAAAAAATTGTTTATGATTAATCACAAATGTTCAAATGTTCACACTAATAAGATTAAGGGTTGATATGGCAACTATAGTTTCATAATTAAGTATTAGTCATTATCAGGAACAAAACACACAACTTACCTTGTTTTTATTAAAGAGCATCGCAATACCACCAGTTAAGGCTTTTACAGCATTTGCTTTGTAAGTCATCATTGCATTAAAGTCAAATTTAACTTCCCCAACATCAATACCTCGATGTTTGAAATCATGTTTGGCCATGTGGTACAAATGGGAATTGTGCAGTAAGGCTTTAGATGGAATACATCCTACATTCAGACATGTTCCTCCCAAACTTTGGTCTTTCTCCACTGATATTGTCTAAAATATTTAAAATAATTAACACAATAAACAGTTTAGTCAATCATGTAATGTTTGTCGGTGTGTTTTTAATTGTTTCATAGAATATATTAATTTTTACTTAATTTCCATTTAGAAATATTGAGATATATATCATTATTAAAAAAGTTATCATTAATAAATAGTGAAATGTAAAAGGTAATGACAAAAGGACTATTTCAATTACAGTGATTTTACACATATCCAAATCTTGTAAAATGATAATAATTAGAGTTTGTATTTGGCTCGCAAAATAAATTTTATTTGATGTAAACAAATACACAATAAGAGTAGCATACCTTTAAGCCTAACTGAGCAGCTTTGATAGCAGCTACATATCCGCCAGGGCCCGAGCCAATAACTACAATGTCAGCATCATGAGTAGTGGCATACTGTCTGACTCCGGTCCTTATGTTACCATTCTACAACATTATTAAATAATTCATTTGAAAATTTATACACAATTTGTTTGATCCTTTTAAGCTTTTTTTGACATAATTGTGAAAGACACATGGATCACATGGATGTCAAATCAAATCTATGTTCTGGTAAGAATTTTGAGGAATTCTGAAGTTCGATAGTGCCGATTTGACAGACGGTCACATGTTGAAGGTCAAAGACAAGACAGTTTATATGTGAATATGAATTTTAATAAAATTGTAACGATTAACTTAATATTATATATACTGTGAACAAATTTCTAAAATTACTTCTCAGTAAGGAAAATAAGATCAGCCTCCCAGGCATCATGTTGCATAACTTTTGACAAATTATATTATATTTTTCTTATACAAGTAAATAACATAAATAAGACTTACCCTAATGGAAGTTGATGCAAGTTTTAAAAATTTATAGCCCATATTTAAAATCAATATAAAGGGCTTATTTAATTAACCCAGATAAGAGTATTATTGCGGTACCCTGGCGATCAGTACAATTGACAATACTACTGTCAAAAAATTAAGTGTCAAAAATTTGCACAGAATAAACATTGCATGGGCATTTTTATGTAATAGTTTCGATAGGACATTATTCATACGAAATTAATTATTATGAACTAAAAAAGCGATAATATTAATAATTATCCAAATCGTTTACAAGTTTTATATTATGACTAAATAAAGTTGAGAAGACAATATTTTTTTTGAAAAATTTTCAAGTGGCAATACATAATTGCGCGCGCTGCTAGAACGGAAGTTTTGTTTATCAATCAAGCCAAGCAGTATGAAACATCTCGATCTCGGTAGTGTTTGCTGTTGGTTATCGTTTTAAATATACGCGCATGCTACGTAAATCGATATAAAACATTTATTATATCTATTGTTCCACGTGATTTTAATAACATTTAAGTGATCGTAAACGATAATCTCGTATGTTTTAATAAACGACTTTGTGTTAGTTGGTGAGTACTTTGATAAAATCAAAATTGCTTTTTGTTGTTTTTTTTTTTGTATTTTTTTTAGATCATAATTTTGCGCAATTTTTTTTTTTCAAATATGGTTTAATTCAATTTTAAGACGACTGTATTTATCGCCTTATATAAAAAAGGTTATGAATAATTTTCATTTAGGCTATCCCGATAATAAATGCATGACACTTACATCATACATACTTCAAATGATAATAATAATGGCATTGTTTATTCGTGTAACGCGTCTATAAAGGAATTGGAGTACTGTGATACTTTTAAAATAAATAATACTTTATTATTTTTTATATATTAGTACATTTTATACATTGTGTTAATATTCTTTTACATTTTATAAAGTAATCATTGATTTTAATTAACTAAAATTACAACAATCAAAGGAATTATATAAATTAAAATTTACGTTGATAAAAATTGCACACGATTGTATTGTATTATTCGGGCTGCAGAGCTACACGATTCCTTTGAAATGAGCGGCAGGTGCAAGCTATTTGGAATATTTTAGTAGTTCAGCCTTAAAACGGGCATTCAGTAGACGTTGAGTATTTTCTGTGGTATTTGCAGTGGGGATACAAAAAGGAATTTGCGGTTAAAGTGTAAAAAATTAACGTAGAGCGGTCGTATTTTTTGGTGTTATGTTAAAAAACAGGCTTTAAGCAATATAATGACCTACACTATTTTTTTTGATAAGGTATCTTTTAATATTTTAATGAATAAACATGTTTTTATAATACACTGGCTACTCGTCCCGGCTTCGCACAATATGCGTCGACATAAAACGTTTCTATTTATATACAAACATACAAAAAAAGAATCTTGTTGTGTACGCAGAACATCTCATCAAAGTTTTATCATAATCGGATGAATAAGTTAGGAACGCAACGACACATGAAAACATTCATTTTTATTTATTAAATTTAAAAAACCTGTGAACGAACAGTGCCTTAAATTTTATAATGTTATTTAGTCGTTCGTAAACAAACATCGTTAATAATATTATATAATAGTAAATGAAGAAGCTTTATATGTATAGGCATTTTTATTATCATCAGACATTTATTAGTAAATGCAAATCAAAATTAAAAATACTTACTGTACAAATCATGACCACGACCACATCAAGTAGCAGCATTTATTCGTGAATCGTTATTTCGATTCTCTGGACAAAAAATGAACAATGTGTTTGATAAGTACCAATTATTTAATTATACATATATGCCAGACGATCTCTCTACCGATCTCAGTCGTACAAATGACAACATGTATCGACAGCTTAAAGAAAATATGTTTAAGAATCAATCACATCGCAGATTCACTAGTTTGATTACTTTTCCGGGTGTCCATTGACAATATTGAAAAGTAATGTTTTTATTTACATAATTTTTCATGGTTTGTACATGATAACGTAAATATAGGTTTGTACTTGTACTTTTAGCAGTGATGGAGTTACCTGCAGGCTGAGTAGGCTTGAGCCTAGGGCGGCAGATTTGAGGAGCGGCTAATTTAGGGACCTATTTTTTTTAAATTATGTTTGTTACAACTGAGGCAGCGTAACCAAAGTCTTAAGAGCTTACCAATGTTTTTACTATATCCTTTTAACATGCGACCTATATAAGCTATTTTTTGTGGAATCTAAACAAAGGGACAAAATCTCAATCTCAAGTATAGGAGATACTTGGAGAAAATGTAAATCCGGTACTGACTTTTAGATATTACCTCTTTAATTTTTTTAAATTAAATATTTAAATTTAGTTGTTAGTTACTCTAAATTCAAATAAGTCATTTCATAATAATAATTTCGTAAAGTATATTCGTTTACTTAGTGTTTTAATGACGACACATTCCTAAACATTATTCATCAAATGGGTGTACCTAACGTCGTTTGATTGTATTCATAAGTCTGCACCAACATCACGAAACGTCAATCACAACAAAGTGATACAAGACATTTGTCATAAATCCTTAGTAAACACGCTATTGTAACAAGAAACTAATTTAGATAACAAATGTATGAATCAATTGAATGAATTATTTACTTTTCAATACATGTTTAGATGTTTGTTGATTTGCTTTAAATAACTCGTTTCGCCGCTTTTATTTATTTATTCGTCCATCGTTATTATTGTAGACGTCATCAAATTATTGTAGATGCGTAAAAAATATATGTAACTCACAAAATCAAATATATTTAACGAAATTAATGATCGACTTGTAGTGGATTAAATCTTCTTAGATTGACGATCTAATCCAGTTTTGGTATAAGGGTAAGAATAAAACCAATTTAGAAGGTATGCTCATTACTATTGGTTGTTAAGAAATGCCGATTTCAGTCTCAGTAGTCCGTTTGTTCTCGGTAACTTAAGCCTAAGCTCCTTTAAAGGTCGAGTGGGATAAAGCTTGTGTCCGCTCATAATCCGAGCAATATCATAAGCCGGTTAAGGCATTTCTGGCCCATATCTACGGTTCAGTTTACCTGCGCAGTAGAACAGGTAATCCTGTTAGGTGGCCGTGACACGTTGCCCGGCTTCTGTGTGGAGCATTCAATTCAGTTTAGTTCGGCGCGCATCCGTACTCGCGATGTGCGACGCGAGAACTCGTAAAACTGCACCTGCCATACAAGAGAAGCTCGCCATCTATGAAAACGGTATAGCCGCCAAATAAAACAAACATCTACACCCATTTTAGCATATCATCTGTCGCCTTCGTATTTGGTAGCACTTCGTTTCGTTTTACGATCGAAAGTACCGCGTTTATAATTATTATGGTGTTGCATATTCATATGGACACGCGTTTCTCTATGCCTAGTTGTCATTTAGTTCACGTGCTATTAGCGTAGGTTAAACAAAAGCACGTATATCAGGTGCTTTCACGCCTCGTGGGTATGACATTCGATCGCATTGACATACTGCACCGGCTGCGCAGACACCAGATATTACTTTGTTGCACCCATCCTTCTAACGAGCACACGTTCACTTTCATTGTTTTGCAATTAATGAGCAATGGCATCGAGCTTTATCGCTAGTAACTCTTTATGCAATTAGTTTGCACTAGAAACTATTAACAACTTTAAATCAATCTCGATAAAATTTTATTGTTATAATGATGTTGAATGCAAACATTTTAATTAGCGTAGTGGACCTTATAAATAAAAACCGCGTGACAATTTAGTTCCTTAATGTATTATCTGGAGATTTTTTGTTAGTTACAAAACCATTAATATGCAGGTGTGGTGTTGAACTCGTCGGCCAGTTCTCATTAGGTGTCCTGTACAATGATGTCTTGTTCTCAAGTCACGTACGTTCAAACGATTAGTCTTATGTGTTACCGCTCGCGCCAGAGTAACAAAACACAGAATTCATTACGAGTCTTATCATTTAGTATAATAAGCATTTTGTGTTGATATTCGTAATACAGTCATTATGTTTGTTCACTATCAGAATCGGACGTTTAACTTTATTTTCGTAAGTACTTTTTGCTACAAACAGTGTCTCTATTATGTCGAATTAGAGCATTTTATTTTGTTGAATTTGGTTTGTGCGTAATGAAGTAAACTTCAAACCTCCTCTTTAGAAGAGCCTTTTACCCAGCAGTGGGACATTTACAGTATTTCCGGGGTCCAAAGGTTCAATCAAATAAATTAATATACTCTGTGCATATAACAGCTCTATAATATACTATACTATAGTTTCGCCAACTTTAGCTGAATTAGTTGTACCAATCATTCAGGTCCTAGTGACATATCATATGTACTGTCACGGAATCATTTTCTTTATGCAACGTATGTGTTTTCAGCAGCAACATATACCGTGATACCTATCCTATTTTGAGTGTAGGCGTGTAGTATAGTCTATCTTATTTTTCTTACAACCTTGTGAAAATGAAATAGACAATCGACAATGTTTATAGAAGTTAGTTAAGTCATAATTAACATAGCTTATGTTGACTTATGTGCGTAATAGGGCTGCCATAGATTTTACAAGGTTTATTTAAAAACAAAACATATGTATGTATGTAATGTTACCTCAATACATATATTACCATGTGTGCAGAATGTTGTAATATTTACGGAATTGTTTAACTGTAGTCCAAATGCGACACTACAGTTAGTCTTTTGCGTACTGCATGTCAAATACTTTGAACATATTGCATTATGTATGCGCCTCGTGCCATGGTGCATTGCGTACGACGCGCACTGGACTGATGGGATAAGCGACGCCCTGGGTGGTTTACGTGAAACTAAATATATGTATCACTTGATCTGCATTGACATTCGATTACAATATGACTCTTGTTTCAGAATCATTATAAAAGACTCATTATAAAAAAATGCAATAAAAATAAAAACCGGCACCAACATTTACCCGATTGGACGCTTAAAAAAACTTCAAAATGAAATTGATATATGACTGTTGGAGTTATACTGAACCCAATGCGAAAATAATCATCAAACTCGGTTCAAAGTTAAAAACGCTATATCCAAATATATCTATATGTTTATTATGTATGTATTATGTTATGTTTTAAACAGATTTGTTCAATACTGTCTAATAGTAATAGTGTTCGTCTGAAAGTTGAGTTTAATTCAAAAATATATAAATAGATCAAGCGCGTGAACTCGTTCATACTTACAAGGAAATAAATTTGCAATGTTATGACCACAACCTACAATTCTATTTCGCATTATGTATGTTGTCTATTGCAATTTAATTTTTACAAAAGATAATATTATTCACATTGACGAAACATTTATTTCGTAATTCTGTGATATACATATTAAATATGCATAGTTTTAATACGTTACCTATTAAGACTTAACGTAAGTTTTACGTACTATTCTAAATAGTTCTTATATATTATACTTGGTCACTGGTGAAAGTGGGTTTATACTTGCCTAACATAACATTATTTTTTTTGAAGTAGTTAAATTATGTGTAATATAATTATAGTCTTTACTTTTATATGTTATATTATGTGGCTTATGATAAATGTTTATTTATCATTACACATCCAATTTTATCGGCAGGTGAAAAATTATTAGTAATTAAATACTTATACTATATACTATATATCTTCATCCAACGATTGTTTTATCGATATATCTCAAAAAGTCACCTCAGAGTCAATATCCGTGAACAGCGTCTTAAGAAAGTGCTGGAATTATCGTAGTTACGACACGGCTATTACGCATTTGTTGTAATTCCTTACGAGAGCGAAGCTAACCCGCTATCCGAGATAATCACATTACTGCTCAAACCTGTTGTATTTTATTTGTCGGTAAAACGTTACTCTCGCTGTGGCATGTCTCTGTAGATTTTGTTTATTGCTCGTTGAATCTAAAGATAACCTCATGCGTCTCTAATAGCATGATAATCTCCGCATACTCGGTTATAAGTTCTTAACTATTTACTCATACAAATACACGATAAGCGTTACGTTTTATATATTACTTATTAGAGTATTACGCGTTTTAAATGAATCATACTTCAATTGCTTTAACGAGACCCGTGTTATACATTGAACCGGTAATTGTTGTATTTTACGATACTGTAAACATAATAAGTGATTTACAAGTAGGAAGCGAAAGTGCAATTGAGTCCAAAGCCGCGATTTGGCCTAATACATATTATAGGTAGGTTCTATTTTCTTAATGGTAAGATTATTATTATATATATTCTATTCATAATAAAAATATAATAATTTATGAGAGATGCTTTTTTTAATTGCCATGGTAAAAAAATGTTCCCGTTTATCGAATGTTAAACGTGAAATTATATAGTGAGCGTAAACCATTTGATTAAGCATGCTACTAACTACAACTGTAAAATGTACGTATTCGTTTTTTTATAGCGTTAAAACATGAAAAAATATTAAATAAAAATAAAAAATATAACTTTAGTATAAATATATATATATATATGTAGTGTTAGTACAAAGTAACACTACATATATATATTTTACATTATTTACAGCTGCTGATCATAAAGTCCTGAGATCGATTTATTTTTTTGGACCGGGTCGCCCCAAAAAAATATATTGGGTTCTGTTAAGAAATTTTCAGTAAAAGCGTAGAGTTACGTAGTTAATAGTGGTAAGTTTCTTTGCCTCAACAAGTATTAAGCTAAGCCATCGTTCCTGTGCTTAATCTATCTGCTCGTGTCGAATTACTACAACAACGGACTATCAATGTAAGGAAATAGAGAGTGAGTGAGACAATATGACATCTTTTACGCAGTTAGTTCGTTTATCTCTTTCGGCTAATAGCCGGCCGAAATAGCTATCATCTTAGACTAAACTAAAACTGAATTAAACTTATTAATTATTATATGATACTTGTTATCGTCGAATGAAAACAGCATGTCATAAAACTTTTACCATGTTCAAAGTTTAGCTCCAAGCTAATTAATTAGTAGGCCCCTACAATAAAAAAGGAGTCCGCTTAAACCTAGAATGTTTAAAGAAATGGCGAATATTTGGCGCCTACTTAAAATTTTGACTTCATTTTCTATTAATAGTTATTTAACCAACAATTTTGATCATCTTCAGATTCGATAATAACAATCTCTCAGAACAGGCAAATCGATTAAAAAACTACAATTTTTTGTATGCCAATTTGTAGTTTTATTTTATAGTATTTACTTCACGGTTTGTTAGCTATATAACAGTTGATTTGAACAAAATACCAAAAACCTAGTTCTTCGGCAACATTTTAAGGTTTTATTAATAGTACATAGGTACCACTAAGCATTTATTGTTCAATATACTGATAAAAACGTGGTACACTTAACAGAGTATCTTCGTGTAATACTAAGACTCTTTTCATGAGCATCACTTTGTCAGAGTGTTCCGTTAGAACAGGGTCCTTGAGCACGGATTTTTGGCAGCTGACGTCACTTGAAAATTTACTCTATCTTGTGTATGTGTGTGTATTACTTCCTCAAGTTGAGCCGTAAAATCCATAATTGACATCAAATAAGATTTGTTAGACTTTCTTTAACTTCTTAATGGCTATTGACATAACAACTTTCAATAGTAATAATAACCGTTTGAGTATTTACTTTAACTGGTTTTTATTGAATTTGTTGTATAAATTATCTTAACGATATCTTATCTTACTTTGGCATACATTTCTGACGTTTCACAATTGCGTATAGTTATAAGCTGGGCGGGCGGCATGTAGGGCGAGAGGCGAAAAACTCCGTCTGCCTCAAGGGTTCAACGCCCCGAGAGCCCTGCCCGTGAATATAGCGAGGGATGCTCCCAGCTGTTATCGATACTCTGCGAATTATAGGGTGGAAATTCGACGAATTGTGATATTGAGTTATCGTACCACGGACAAGATATCATGACAGTAACCGTTTTTGTTAAATAAAATTACAATAAATATCGTCGTTGTTCTTCTAATTACAAAACCTATAAACAACATAACAAATATAAATTATTCTTAATCTCGTGTCATTTACTTGGGTAAATGTAAATGTAATAAGGTTTTCTGGAAGAGATCGCTCTTTAAGCGACTTATTCTTAATAGTATTAAATAATCTTTAATACTTACGAGTACCTAATAATAGGAACATTAAGATTTTTTCCCTCTTGGAATTTCACGTCACTAACGGTTACGGTAAAACTGATTTAGTATACGACACTAAAGTCAACGAGACTATCCTATAGCCTTCCTTCTAAGTGAATATGTGTAGGATTTTGTATGAAACTGAATTAGTACTGCTGTTTTTAAAATCTTTGCTTTTACGAATATATCTAATTGGAAAATGCGGTTTTATAACTCGTAATATCGATACATCAATAAATTAATACCGTTACTATTCTGATGTTATTTGCTAAATTCACACGCATCACGCAATCAAACGGGAACGCTTATTTGTTAATGGAATGAAATTATTCTGTGAAATAAAATTATAAGTAATATAAAGATTACTGACATGTACATATACATGACTAGAGGTTAATATAATAACAATATCCTCCGGACCGATTTCGGCCTCGGCGGCCAATCTCAAGAGAGATAAGCCAACTACGCAGGATATATTATAGTGCACAAGTGTGTGCGCAAACATACGTACACTCTCTATTCCCTAACTCTCATACTCCGATGGGACGACAATCCGACAAGACCGGAAGAGTTCAGGCGCAGGACCAACGGCTTAACGTGCTTTCCGACTCTGTACACACTCCCAACTTCCACTCGACTTCGACTTCGACTCCGGGCTGCTACTGAGAATTTTCGACAGAAAAACTCGATAACTTTATTGGCCCAACCTGGGATTTGAATCCAAGACCTCCGGGTCTGCGGCGTTACATATATATTAGCTTATAAGGCCACACATTTCCAGATTCATATTTCGGGTTTGGCCGTCAAGAAGCTATCGCGTTTTTCGTCGGATTATGAGAGTGATGTTATAGCGAGGGCGATGGGGTCTTTGCGCAAACTCTTGTGTTCTGTAATATGTCTTGGCTAGAGCATGGTCGCAGTGCCCGACAAGGACACGGTTTCGCCCGAGTTGTAAGGTATTAGGTAAAAGTAGCCTTGGGGTTCAAACTTGTGGCATACCAAACTCCATCAAAATCAGTTTAGCGGTTTAGCCATGAAAGCGTAATAGACAGAAATATTTAATTTCGCATTTATAATATTAGATAATAAGAAAAAATCATAAGTTTTAAGTTTAGCATTTAACAAATTCAAATTAACTAAATACGACTGTCCGATATGTTCTACATTTGATTTTTAATTTCTAGCTATGTTAGTATTGATAAAGCAGGTGCCTTTGATGCTTGCAAATTATGCGTTGCGCTCCGATATTGCATATCATTGCTAGACCCATTAAGGGCCTCGCCTCATAAAGATGCATTTGGGTTACGGGATAAGCATTACCGCCGTACATTGCCGTGTTTGGAAGTGGTTGTAGGCAGTTCGTGCAATTTAAAACGACTATCAAAGTTTACTAGCCGCTTAATTATATTCCTTGAAACAGAATATTTTAAATTCTTGTATAACCTTGTTAGTTAAATTAGGTGTTTAATTTATAAATAGCAATCTATTAGAGTATCAAAAATATTTTCTGCATTTGTTAAATAAATTCAACTCTAATTATAATTTATGAAAACTTATGTGTTTGAATATTTGTTATTCAATCGCATATACTGCTTAACAGAATAAACTTTTACTAATAGGATAGAATACTTTTTTTTTTCATAAAATAAAACATTATTCACGCTAAACGAAGCGGGTAGAATAACGAAGAAAAGAAAATTTCTATTAGACATTATTTACCTAATTATTGTAAAGAGACAAGGTTATCATCAAAGTCTATGCCGGCATGCATATTCAGTACGTCCCATTTATGTGACACGACTTGTATACAAATACAGAGGCGTTGTATTGAAACGAATGAGTCGCTTTGTCACAATGATTTATGAGCGTTCCCACTTTTCAAATGTCTGAACCAGTAGAATGTCTACCTATGTATTTATGTTAGAATTACAAAATGATTTTATGTCTTCAAAACAATTTGCGTTCGAAATATGTAATAAATCATTACCGTTCGGAAATATAATTGAGTATGTATGTTATACAAATAATAAATGCCTTTTGATAAAATGTTAGTAATTGTTGATTTCTGGTAGGATTCTCGTGCGTGCATGATTTTACTTGTATTTCGTTGCATATTTTTATGATGAAATTGATAGAAATGAGTTACAATTAAAGTTGTTGTTGGTTCATCGCGGTCGTATCTATATTCCGAACCGGTGATAACTTTACATTTAATATTATCTTTTCAAAGGTCACACCTTTATAGATAATATTAAATGTAAAGCTTTTAGCAGTAAATTTAATAAAATTAGGCAAACATTTGTTTTATATTTAAAGCATTTAACCCTTGATATTTTATGAAAGAAATATATGTAGTTTATCTCGTGATGTTTATTATATACGCCGAGATGGCCCAGTGGCTAGAATACGTGAATCTTAACATATATATTTTGATTTTAAATTGCTTGTATTAATGTAAGTTCATAGTCCGAGTAGGTACCTACTTATAATTAGCAAAAATATATATTTCTCATGACTGCTTGCTAAATATTCATTCATTGATTGAAATCGAGTTTGTGAATGTACCTTTATTTTTTTTAAGTTATTTTTATACTGAGGAGTGAAATTAGCGTATGAAAATTAAACATTTCTGATGCAAAAATGTTTTTTTCTTATGTCAAGTGAATTTAATATATTGATAAATATTTCTTTTTTATGTTCAAACATTAAAGCGAGTGCAATGAACGACGATATAAATCAGTTTCATACTAAAAAGGATAATATTATATGATATATGTTAGTAATCTTTTGATGTACATACGTGTTTTTAAAATTAAATAGTTATCGCCAGGGGCAAGCGTTGTGTATATGGCGAAAGCGTAGCAGACAGACAGACGGACAGAGTTTATAATATTATTATAGATTTAAGGTGTTCCAAAGAATACGGTAAAAGTTAACAAAATGTGTGCAAAAGTATCTGATAAATCGGTTTACATGATGGCTTCTTCCACGTGCAATATCCATCTAATCCGCTTAACGTCTTGTAAATTCAGGCACTTGACCGTAAAACGTTAAAGAAAACTACTAAAGGAAAGAAATACTTCAATTGTTTTATGAATACGGCCTCAGTTAATCATTTAAAAAAAATGTTGTCTTTATTGAACTGCTGGCAAATTCGGTCGCAGCATTGTTTGTGATATAAAATTATGCGATAAAACTCGCGCGCCACCTATTGTCAGAAACCTCGCAACTTAACTTAATCGTTATGACGAAAGAGTTGTATAAAATTACAAGTTCAATCATATGAACAATGCGTGGTATCACAGAAAACAAAACTAATCAAATTGTCCAAAATGAACATAAACTAGCTGCTCTGCTTGGTTTTAACCGAGTCATCGATCCTGCTCCGTCCCCGTGGACCGTAAAGTGATGTTTAGTAGCCTATAAACCTTCCTGAGGAATTAGACTATTAAATAAAAAACATGTTTCAATGTTGTTTAACTTCAGCTTTATTATATTAGTACACCTATATTACAAAACATCTTTTAGTGAACTTTATATATAAATCGAATGAATTAATAAATAAAACAAAATAAAATCCTTGCGAGCTAGCTTGGACTTGAATTACTAATCGTACCTAGTGTGTGTTGGCGATCTACTTTACCATCGTCCCCTAAATCGTTTTTCAACCCTTTACTTTTCACACCCTTTTTGTTTCTAACCGGACCATTATCTGTTGCAAGTAACGCCCTAAAATAAATTGTATGTTTGTGTTGTAACATTTAACGTAAACTTTCGTAGTAAAATTTTACATGAATTATATCGATACGAAATCCTTGGAAACTAAAGATAAACCACAAGATAAACAAAAGATAAATTGTATTGTTTATTTTTGAGCCATAGATTAACAGAGTTAAGTATGTAGTATTTGCCTTATGCTTTAAATCTTTAGTGCACGGTGACCTAGAAGTGGCAATTAAAACAATGGACTTCTATTAGTTTCATTAGGCGTAGTATGCGTGTAACAATGTCTCGGGGTCCATTCGATTATTATTATTTGACCTCGTCCTTTGAGGCCCACGAGAAAACGAAGCATTAATGCTATGACTGTCATCAACTTTAATAAGTTACACGCCCGCATCAGGAAGTAGCTTATTGATTGAATGATATGTCATCCAAGGGGATTCAAACAGTGATTGTTTGAGTCATCACCTGCTTTATATATTTTTTTAATGTTCTTGATATTATTTCGATTATTTTTAACGATTTATCGCCGATAGTACGTTCGTAACATTTTGATTCTTATACCCTTCAAATAAAGAATATTTTGAATTGAACGAAACTCTTGTAACTTATAGAGTTTGTAAATATAATGCTCTTGAGTGCTAGATTGAAATACAAACCATATCTTAAAAATTTATTGGCTGTAAACTCACGACTCCACTACCGCGCTCATCTTTCAAACGACTTCTCAAAATAATATAACTATGCGTTTTTGTCGGCACGTAAACACGATATGTTATTGTTTGAGAGTTACGCCTGTTTTGTAATGGTTATCCGAAGCGTAAACTATATTCAGGAATTCCCATTAATGTGACGCAATGCAAAAAATGTGGAGCGATTGAAGTTTAAAAGGAGGTTGGCCCACTTCGGCTTTGTCCCACTTCTCATAGTTTTTCTTGATATTGCATGCACCGTCTCGTTAAAAGGCAATAACAATAGACAAATGAAATGTTTTTTAAAGCCAAAACTTAAAGAAAAGTTACATTATTATTTTATTTATCTATCTAAAATTTTTTTATGTCAAAGATAAAATCTAAAAAGATTATTTAAAAAATATTTAAGTGATATTATTGAATTTTTATGGGTATTTGTATTTTTCCATAAGCAACTGCTTCGCGGTGGCTGCGGGGATTGTTTATTATTCATAATGGAATAGGTTTCATAATATGTACTAGATGTTCAATGTAGCGTCGTAATATTTGGTCTTTAAATGCTCTCTTAATGTATACAGTATGTCAAAATTCATCAATATTTTAGTATAAAAAATATAATATATAGTAAATATTTTATAATGTAGGTATAAAATTTTAAACGTAAAAGACTCAAAATTATTTTTCATCAATGTAGACACTATATAATAAAATAATCATTGAAATGACAATAAATTTAAAGTAAACAAAATTAATTTTACAATTGACAAAGACTCGAATAGAAGCTCGGCAGTCAATTTATTAGCAAACTGTTAAAGTATCAAATAACCTAACGACATTAATTCTCTCCAGTTGGGGAGCGCTTCGTCGATGATGGCTCTTATTAGATTAATCAACTTAAGTAGTTATATGAAAGATCAGACGAATACATTATATACATATTTATTATCCATTAGAGATATCATTCAGCCATTATGGTATAAATTGATTTTTCTCAAAATGAAAGTATGTGTAATTAAGCGATGATACTAATGATGAAAGCTATGTCGTTTTTTTCTCTACATCTGTTCGGCCTTAATATTATATTGATTTATCTTATGAATAGGAGATTAAAATTTGCATAGCAATCGTTGGTTCAAATTAAAGGGGTGAGTAATCTCATTTGGTCAAAAAGATATGGGAGTAATCCCTGTGATGTCCATTTGTCCATTTGCATGTCCATTGTATTCAATGTCAGAGGGGATATACGAAGTACATAATGCGTAGGGTTTTTAAGTTTAGTTTGTCTGTAAAATGAGTAAATAGGTTTAATATTAATGTTAGAAATTGTGAATACCAATGCCCAAATTTAGTTTTTTTTTTTGGGAATTCATAAATATTTGCGTACCATGTTTTGGTAGAGACAATAAAAAATAAATTCAATAAGTATAATTTGATTGAAAAACTTCTCGTCAGCATATGTTTTTTCTTAAAAAATATTTTTTTAAATCATTCCTATTTCAAAATTGTATAATAATAATATTTATGTTGCGTTGCGACTTGCGTAATTTCTACACAAACTAAATACAGTTTTTCATACGTCGCTTTACACTTGAAAGCGTTGAGAAATGGAAAATCTCGGGAGGAGGTATTCAAAAGCATTTTCATCAAGCAGAGCCCTCATAACAATGGGTTTGAATACTTATGTTTAATTGCGAGAGAATTAAATGTTTTTATAAAAAAAATGTGGATGTATAGGCGTAAATATCACGATGTCGTTAACAAGATTGACGGTTTGACCTTTAGACGTATCGTGACGTCAATTGTTTCAGCAAATGAGCACTGGTACGACCTTGCTGAAGCAATACGTTAGATGGGGTTCTATAAATAGTCGTAGGTCAGGGGTCAGGCAGCTAAGTATCTCTCGATAAATGAAACTTTCGTATTTAGAAAATCTGACAATCGTACATACGGAATATTTTTAGGAACTTTATTAATATGTATACAGTGTACATTTTTATCAGATACGTAACATAACATACATACAAAATGTATATACTAGGTGACATCTGCGCCTTTTATCTAAGTCCCCATATTGTATAATGCTTAAACAGTCCCTTTAATTTCTTTATCAAGTGTACTGAAGATAAAATTATCGTATATATGTATATATATTTTATGTTATATCCAGGTGTTATAAGTACAAATATGTACTATGAAATCTTACGTTGTGTATTCAAGTGGTTTACTCGATTTCGTAATGTCCGTAATAATAAGAACTATTTCTTTAACTAAGTATTAAAAGATATTAAAAAGTCGTGTTTACTATGCAATTTCTAAGTTTAAAGTTGTCTGTATAATTTTAACTGATTTATTGTTATAGATGTAGAGAAATGCAGCGAGGGAGGATATTCCGGTTGTCGATAAAACAAATACTTTATAAGTGCGCAAAACATTGCCCCAATTTATTGTTAAAATATTTCATTTATAATATATTTACTTGATTGTAGACTTTTGCCTTTATAGATAGGTAGCTAGCCCTTATAGATAGGCACCACCCACTCATTATATAATCTTACCGCCAAACAGGAATACTTATCATAATTATTGAAAGGGTTGAAGTGAGAGTGAGTCAGTGTAAATACAGGCCCAAGGGAAATAATTTCTTAGTTCCCAAGGTTGATGTTGTAATGGCGATGTAAGGGATGGTTATTATTTCTTACAGTACCAATTTGTATGGGCAGTGTAGACCACAGTGAAAGAAATAAAAAATGAAAGAATTGAATAATTTAGATGTAGTACAGATTTTAATGTGCTTGTTAGGTTTTGGATATTATAGCAACCATTCCTGTTTATATAAACCTTGAGATGGATTTTCTCTGGCACCTGCACGCAATGACCTTCAACGAAGTCTGGTTCAATAAGCGCGCCCTGTTTGTATGGCTATGTAAATATAACCTCTCAAGGGCGCTCCTTTTAACTTTTTATAGATAGAATTTACAATTTACTCATAAACACGGGTTTTAATGTCGAAGCTGTGCGTTAAGTATTTCACGATAATACGTAGGTAAATAGATATCGGAAACTAATAAAAATGTTTGTTTGTTTTCTTAGAATATTTCTAAGTCGTTTGAGAAACGAAAGTTATTTTTATTGCACTTATATAGTAATTACTTACTGTGTTAAGTTAGTCTAATTCTAATTAATATTATAAATGTGTAAATTAGTTGACTTCTTTACAACGCTTTTCGTCTTAACTACTCAACCTACATAAAATTTTCCATTTACGTCAGGAGTATAGAAAAGGACATATTATGATACCTAACCCCCGGTTCCCTCCATACGGGCGGGCGAAGCCGCGGGCGTACTCTTAAAAAATAAAATATTAAAATCGCGACGTGAACTTGTTTTTGCTCAAATCCTATTATTAAAACTTTTTACAAATAGTAATTAGTGTGGCATTAAAACATTACATGATAATACGTAAAATCGTATTTGTCATGCAAACTTCCGCTCGTAAAGTACATCGTCCGAAGCGGTAGTGTATTTGTTTCCCGTATTGCGAATGGCTTACTTTCCGCGCCGATAATACTAAAACGTTGCAATTTCACACTTTAATGAACCTCTCATTACTTTGGCGATTGAAAATTATTAGCATTGCTTACTTTGATGTTTAAAATAAGTAAAATATAAATTAGTTATTTCATGAAACTTTAATCTCGTTTTAACATTTTTATGCTCTAACGAATTAACGATCATCTTAGCAGTGAAATACTCTTTTTTTTATTATAACCATTTTTTTATCTCAAACTTGAACACCTTGAAAACAATTTATATTTGAATATGCCTATTAAATAGGTATGGTATGTTATATTTATATTATTATATAATTATGTATCCACAATTTATTGTTAGTATTACTTGTTTTTTTTTCCTATCATTTTTAACTGAATATGTGTCATGGTTTGGTTATTCTTTGTTGATGTGTCTGGCCTACTTATGCTTATCTTTTTTATGTCCGAAACTGTTGACCATTATGACGTCTGTAACTCTTCAGCATACTTTTAACCCAACCCAATTTAGATATTTTTGTAGATTAAAAGCCATTTGACTTTTTTGACGTAACATTAAAATTGTAAATATTCAACACAATATCAAAAATAAATCACCTCAAGTTACACACCTATATCTATAAGTGGATATTTGTCATTATTTTCTGCTGGTAACGATTACTAGATAAAATTTCCTGTCACTACACCAATACGTTGATACGTAATATAACAAAGTTAAGAGACTGATAAATATTTATTAGAACTATAGTGACGTATTCCGCTGTCCTGTGTTCAAATCTCTGAGTGTGCGTAAAAAAATTATTATAGTTTTTCTGTACAGAAATTCTCATTAGAAATCCGATGTTAAAGTAAGCTGTGCTGAAATGCCTCGCTAAGCACGTAAAGTTAGCCCTGCGTCTGATCTCTCTCCGGTCCCATCGGTCAATGAAAGTAACCTTGTATTTACATACTCACCAAAGTGAATGCCAAGGCATTTAACTTATCACCTTCACAGTTGTGTAGTTATTGATATTGGTCACTGCGCAAGAAATTCGGTCAGGATGAATCCAGATTTACTAACAAGTCAAAATGTACTGAGCTCTATGAAATTGCCAATTAACTTGATGTAAAAGTCAAAATGTTTCGGTTAAAAAATAGTGTTGTCGTTTGTAGGAAAAACTAGGAACACTTTTTCAGCGAGCATTAAACTTTCGTCCTCGTTATTAAATGTTTTTTAAAGTTTATATTTACTGGTATTTCAATTTGTCCGAAGTACAGGAA
This sequence comes from Nymphalis urticae, assembly GCA_905147175.2. NCBI lineage: Eukaryota > Metazoa > Arthropoda > Insecta > Lepidoptera > Nymphalidae > Nymphalis > Nymphalis urticae. The sequence continues at coordinate 5,531,959 of LR989987.1, read as the reverse complement.
ACGGGGTCATGGCGTACGATAACGAGCCAGGAGCCAGTGGTTAAATTATTTGAGTAGCAATATAAGTTCAACTACCCTCTCAATATAATTATGTATCCGTTAATTGCGTGCCAAATTATTCTTAGAGAAAGGTTGAAATATTATTTTATGAAATACTTTTATAGGTCGTAGATGAAGGGAACGTTGTGGATCGTTGAATAGTAGTAGCGATTACTGTACATTCCTTTGAAACTGCGCCAACTCGGGAGTTGAACTAACAATTGATGAGTGTTATGTTATAATGTTAAAGAATCTAGAACGCAGCTTTATGGAAATTTCTATATAAAGATTTATAGATGATTTAAAATTACTTAATGTCCATTTATCGAAGCTAACGAAATTGAAAAAAAAAGTGTACTTACATGTGTATATATTTTAGTAATAAACCTGATATATGACGTTGTTGTTTTTTCCTAAAAATTTTGTCTTGAGGTCAAAGGTTTTTCCTAAAATTATTGTGCTTCAGGTGACCTTTGAAAATACTTTTAATGAGAGAAAAAAAAATTGAGCTCTTAGTTAGATAAACTGTATGAAAGGTTTAATCAATTGCAGTGATTTACGATTAGGTAGGCTTACGATATACATTTGCACTTGGCGGGTTTTATCCCTCGTTAATGTCACAAGTTAAAAACAAAGCAAGTTTTATCGTGCTTTGGATAAAAGGCTTTGGGCGCTCAGGCTTCTCATTTGATTTGAATTTTGTTACAAAACACTAGCAAAACGTATCCTAAATGTGATGATATCATCGCTGATTCACAAGATTATTTTGTAATGTAATCGTTTGTATTAAGCTTAATGTGTTCGGGGGTTATAAAAATCCAATGTCAAACAATGCATGTGAAAATATAATGGCCTGTGTAACTTTGAATTCTTTAATTTTTATCATTTGAGTGAGACTAATTTTATAATTATTTAAAATGAAAATACAGTCAGACAATTGACGTCATAATTATGAGAAATTATTTATTGTTTAAAATGTTTTGAATTTAATAGAATTTTTTGTTTAGTTTTTAAATGTCTTACCGGATCCTGTTCCTGCAAAGTAATATAATAAATTTTATGAAAATGTGATTATTAATGTATTTTTATACATGGAAAAACAATACTATAATACTAATATGTATTTGTTTTGTCCACAGTACTGGCAGTGGGTACATTGAACGAGTGTGGTGGCGTGGGCATCGGTCCCACGCTGTCCAATATAAGTCTGGGAGCCGTGGAGATGGTGCAAGAGGGCGAGGGTGCGGGCGACGGCCTCATCGCGCCGCGCCGCTTGCAGAACCCCTGCCTGGAAAACCCTCTGCGTATGGATTTGCATAGAGAGCTAATGTTTAATCAGAAAATGTAAGTATCAAATTTGAAACTTTTCCGATAATCACCCTTATAAGCACATTTATAAAATGATATTTAAAAGGCATTACAGATATTTCTATTTTTCGCGCTATCGCTCGTGCTAAAAGTTGGCTTGATAAATTAACCAATGGATCAGAGTTGAACTCGGGACATTAACATAACATTAACATTAATTGTCTAGCGTTCAGCGACTTAGACTCGACTAACTGTATCAAATGTTATATCTACAGTACATGTATTTTTTTATTTCGTTGCGGCATTTTCTTTTTGTTTTTTCGATAAAGATCTAATTGCGATGAAGCGTTGCTAGGCATATCAAAAACCCACATTAAGATTATACGTACGCTGTAGCTTGTACCCGTAAAATTATAAAGGTTATGTTTGTTTGTATAATTTATGTTCGTAATAGATAAAATTGTATAAACCAAGTAAAAAACAAATTTGTTTCAAACTAGTTTCGTCTAGCTCATAGATCGTACTTGTGTGTGTTTTACAGTTCCAAATATATATGACGTCAGATCGTCATATAGAAACTCAGAAAAATGTCTGAAATAAAATGTGTATAAAAAAGTTTAATATCTGAGAGGCCAACCATTTGTCAGCTCAAGATGTTGAGTGTACCTACCGTCTGACGCTGGCGTCTTTGTCCATTGTAAAACCCTTCTGAAAGCACTTTGTGTCTCCTCAAAAGGTTCTTCAAAGATCGCAAGGTGACACGACCGTGTTATATCTTTTCTACGAGAAAGAAACCTTAGCTCTGTAAATATTACAAGACGTTGAAAATATATATTACGTATATAATTCTTAGAATTTTTCGTAATTCTAATATTGCTATTTGTAGATGATAATCAAACTCTTATCTAACATTCTTACTTCTTAATCTAAAGTAATAAAGTATGGAATTTTAGTGATAAAATTAAATTACTATGTCAGTTATGTTTCGTAGTGATTATGTGAGCCATTTTTAGAGATTTGTAGTCAACAAAGAAATTCATTTGGTTCAAGTCTATCCTTTAGTTTATTGTAATTTGTATAGTTTTAAATTAAATTATACAAGTCGATGGTTCAGAGTAAATCATAATGAATATTCATTATAATAGAAAAAAATTAGAATGTATAATGTTCTATAAATCGAAAGAATAGTTTACAATTTCAAACTGAATTTATTTTATCGATTTTTTTAACTACTAGATTGAGACAGATATGCCAAATCATCCCACAATTGTTTTCAATTAATATAAACAAAACGTTAGGAAAATCCAACTTCGTTCGTGTATTTCATTATGTACAGAACCCTTCCATCAACTTGGTCTGATACTGACTTACTTGAATTATTACACAAATCGATCACGTGATTTATATCTGAAAAGAAATTCGTGTTACACATCTAATAACAAGATTATGATAATTGTAAACTTGTTTGATTATTAATGAGCTACGTCAACATGTGTTTTTTTGTGATATCATTAAGCGACATTTATTTATAACTGTGTGTGTGTGCGTGTGAGGGGGGAGCGGTGAAAAGTACCCTTTGTCTTATTCTGTATCCCTGACAACGTATATGCATAATTTCGTGATGGATCAGTTAAGTAGTTAGACGTGAAAGCGTAACAAACAAACAAACTCAATTTTTAGCCTTTACAATATTAGTAAGGATTAGCTACTTTCCTCCTCTCAAGGTGTGCCTGTCAAGGCAAGTACCGTTAATAGCTTATTAAAAAACTAAAATTATAAATTATCATTATTGCATGTAGCAGAATTTACGTAAGAATTATTTACATTAAATACTTACACATAAAAATTTGAAATAATACTGCGCAAATAATGACCGCGTGAAATGTTGGCAAGATTGCTAGCGGCTTTTCCCCTTTGAGTCGCAATTGCGATTCTTCGGGCGAGAAATGAAACATTCCTGCCAGTATGCAATAGTTAATATTAATTTATGTAATTTGAAAGTAAAATGGTAAATTATTTATTTATCTGTGTCACGCGGTTTCAACTACGTTTTTGGATTGCTCATGCCCGTTTCATAGTTTGTTTATGATTGCTGTTTACCCACCTACGATCCGTAGCGTGAATTTATATAGCCTATCCTTCCTCAATGTCTAAAGTAATAAGAATTGTTTAATTTGATTTGGTAGTTTCCGAGGTAACTAAAGCTCGTTCAACTCCCCAGCTATACAATATAAATATGTATATAAGTATGTGAAAAAGTTGAGATTCTTATTGTCTATTGTTTCTAACTTCAAACAATGATTGGATATATTTCATATTATATTTTTTATCTATATATGTAAATAAAGTTATATACCATATGAATTAAAATACGTCAGAAATCAGGTATTTATTTAAATAATTCTAATTAAATCAAATATTTATTTATAAAGATAGTCAAGCTTTGTGTAAATAATTTCCACATCGTAAATGCACTTATATGTACGTTATGTATTACATATTTAACAATATATTTCGCCCTTATGGTTGCCGAATATTTATTTTCAATATTAAGAAATAAGTTTTTGCTAATATATTATCCTGATCCAACGCACAGGTGCGCGACATCCTGTTCTCATCTGAACTGAGTATCGAACATCTGTCCCTAAACAGTATTGATGATGTGCGTTATTCCTAGACGCAAAAAGAGTATAACAAAAGTCGAAACGGCATGTGTACGCGATAACTTGAATAGCAGCTTGCCAAATGTTTGTATCCAAGTTTATTTGTTTATTAAGACATAAATTGTTAAAATACTAACATATAACAATCATATACCTTAATAGAATTAAGTGATAAGATAAACATATAGGTATAATTATTGTAAAAATACAGAATAATAATTTAATTAAAGATAAAATAATAATTATGTTTATTATTTTAGATAAAGTATTGTATTTTCTATTGTGTTAAAATAATAATGAGCTTAATCTCTTCACACAAGAAAGCATAAGTTGAGTTGAACATTGACCGCATGTTGTACTTTATATATAAATCTCCATTTATCCATTCGGCCTGTGATTCAGTCCTATTTCCCAGTGATTTGAGTTTGTCGAGGCCTCCCGTCAGTGATTTCCGCGTCGCCCGCCATCACGGCGGAAGGAAGCAATTCCACCAACGGGAACTCTATTCCATACTTACTGTATTCTTCAACAATGAATTTAATAATGCCTTCTCGAGCCTAAATTAAATGTTCTATCAATGTAAGATATCATAATATACTTTATTTTATATTTAAAATAAAACGATGTACTCTTTTCATTCTAATACATTCTCTAATCTATTGTTGAATTTTATATGAAAGAACATTTCAGTATTTTATGAAGTATTAGGTACACCGTAAATGTCGGTGCCGTAAAGTCAAACGATATTTCCTTATTTCGATGTGTATGCAAGCTTCTGTGTTAGACATATTTACGATAGCAATACTAGTTTCTTGCTTCAGAGAATACGCTGATTACCTTCTAGATTTAGTTCGCGATATATGTTTCAGACGGCCTATATTCAGTGTTCGAATACAAGCGGCGTTACGAGCTGCGAGAGATCCTAATATAGGCAGCGATGTTCCGTAAAGTCGGTGGCAATTAGCTGAAATTGAATCCTGCTGATGAAACTGGTAATGGCGTGGAAATTTCATTTCAGTACTCGTCCGATCTATATTTCATACACAAAATTGAACGCTGCAACGGCTTGAGTTAATTTCTTCAATGCGTATAAACAATTACAAGCGAATAGTGTACTAGTATTTCACTAACTAATTTAGTTAGTTGCAAACCTGGCGTGGGTTGCTATTATGGAAATACGAACGTGCTTCAAAAATAAACAGGCGTTGTTAGTTATTTGGCATTGACGCTTTTAGTTATCCTCCGGGTGGTGTTGAATCACCGGGATCATTGAAAATTAATAGTAAACACTCCGCCAGAAGTGTTTTAAAAGCGAACTATTATAATGCCGCCTTATTTGCATTGAATCGTTGTTACGAATTTAGATAATTTATAATTTAACCTTCATTATGTGTATGTAATGAAATGGTATGATGGTTTATGTTTTTGTATATATACACAATAATAGAAATGTTTTGTAATTTTTTAACACTTTTCCAGGAATAATATTACTTTATTAGGTTTGCGTTGTAAAGGATCAAGAAGTAATTTAATATAAAAATAATATTGCGATAAAAAATACATAAAATATCCGAAAAAAAAGCAACCAATGATGTTTTATTTTTACTATGATAAGTGTTTTGATCTGTTTGAGGAAATAATGTAAAAAACGCTTGTGATAATTTTATCTAGACGCGATATGTTCCAAACAAAACACATCGACCAGCAAAAAATGCTTTCAAATCCTTGAAGTAACGGTTATGAATATTTACCAAACTGAATCTATAAAATTATATTTAAATAAAATCAAGGCTATTTTTTCATACATTTCATACAGCTGAAAAGTTTTTATTGTTGAATGTACTATTACTAATTTAAAAAATATATATTCGCCTTATATAGCCCTTTCATTTAGAAAGGTTTATATGGTATATAAATTTACTCATAGTTTACGGGAGCGGAGCAATAACCGTAAACGTCAACCGATCAGCGAATAGTACGCAAGTAGATGTTTGACATGTGTATGAAACTTGACACGGATGAATCTTTGTGCCACGCTAGTACTGGCCAGTAGTAAATATATTTTCTAAATGCCTTATGATATTAAATTTACTGAACCCCCTGAATTGTATTAAACAGCATTGTCGAATCAACAGTTACTATCAAATACCATTAATATTATATATACATATATTATTATTGCATTGCATAAGATATCTTGAGCGTAATTTCCCATTTTTATTTGTGTAAGAAATGGTTCACACAAATTAATCGTTTTAAGTTACTTAAAATTATCGTAATATTTATCCAATCTGCATTCCTAATGGTACAGCTGTGCAACAAAACAATCGAACTCGTTGACGTCACGCCACTAAATAGTCCACACTCCACACATGCAGGTAGTAGGCGTGGGAAAGCTATGAAGGAGTTGCAGTTGAATAAAAAACACAGTGTCATTTGAGTTAAGTCATTTGTCATTCAATTACTTGTGTAATTCTAAGCGTGTTTAGTTAGATAGTTTGATAAAAAACGATAAGAGCTCGCTTTCAATAGACTATCTGTCATTAACTGTCAAAACATTAATATAATAAACGTCTAGAAACGAATTTGTCTTAAATAATATAAGACTGAACAGCAAACTGTTATTTCGACTCGTATTCTTTTAACATAAATAAAAAAATACATTGCACATTTGTAACTCAATCGTAAATTCGTTTTCGAATATACGAGTAAATATTTTTTTTATGTTATAGGAATACGGACGAACGGGCAAATAGGCCACCTGATGTTAAGTGGTCACCATCGCCCATAGACATTGGCGATGTAAGAGATATTAACCATTTCACACATCGCTAATACCACCTACCTTCGAAGCAGAGATACTGTCCTTTGTGCCTGTAGTTACACTGGCTGACACACCCTTCTACTCGGAACGCAAAAATACTAAGTATTGTTGTTTAGTGGTAGAATATCTGATAAGTGGGTGGTGGATGGGCACAAAGCCCTCTACCAATTAGTTTTCGTTCGTCGTTTTCGAATTCGCTTGTCCTAATTTACGATAATTTATTATAATTAATTATTATTTACGATAGCGGTGTTCCAATAATTTCGTTTATCGATTACACTGTCTTTATGATCATCATGAAATGTAAATTATAATAATAATCATTCCCCGAATCGAGAAACGGATGTCAACGATAATCTGGCAAAGACAACTTGGTAACTATTAGGTACTCGATAACGGTTTGAATAATCGATTACGACAGCATGCATCAATCTGCTTAGTGTCGTCACTATCTTATGGAACATTCGCGAAATAATGTCGACACTGTTAACGCAACTATATAATAATACCTAGTCGCTAAGGTAAGTAGTGATTTATTATAATCCTAACTATTATAAATGCAAAAGTGAGTTTGTTCGTTTTTTTTTATAGTACAGGAATGCGGACGAGCATATGGGCCACCTGATGGTAAGTGGTCACCAAACATTGGCACTGTAAAAAATGTTAACCATCTCTTACATCGCCAATGCGCCAGCAACCTCGGGACCTAAGATTTTATGTCCCCTGTGCATGTAATTACACTGGCTCACTCATCCTTCAAACCGGAACACAACAATACCAAGTACTGCTGTTTTGCGGTAGAATATCTAATGAGTGGGTGGTACCTACCCAGACGAGCTTGCACAAAGCTCTACCACCAGTAAAACTCTTCACGCCCCGCTTCTAATCGATCATTGTCAAATTTTGCATACACAATGTGCAGAAAAGGACCAGGGTACTTAAAACTTGCGTAACAGACCAGCCCCCCCCAACACGCGGATGATACCGCGAGCAGAAACTAGTTAATTATTAAGGCAATTTTTGAATCGATGTAATTCGCAATCATATCATCATAATGACCTCGCAGTCGTTGCCTGTAGTAATCGACATTTTATCTGAAACAAGTAAATCGATGAATAGAGAATGCTCGATAAGCTTGTATTTACATTGGAATTCAGAATCTATTTTACGTTTTATCGAAATATTCTTTTAGTATTATAAATTATTTTGATCACATTTAACATATACATATAATATAATATAGTGTTGATAAAAGACTTCATGGTATTTTTCGAAGGATTTTTTTACGTTTAATAGTAAGTTATAGATGATTTATTTCTAAATTCCACATGGTAAGGATTGCAACTACATTTTTAACATCGCGTAAGTGCCTCCTATTTAACGCCTATGCGTTCGAAACACTGTTGCGACTTAGTACTTATAACAAAATGAAATTATAATACTAATTCGTACATATCGCATATTTTCAAGGTCATTATCGCACGAAAATTTAAATTTGATACAGTTCTCTGTGCCTATTTGTAAATACTTATCGTTTACAGTCGACATTGCCTTATATGGTAGCGAAAAATACGTTTGATAAGATTATACGCAATCAACTCGAGTCTGTTGTTGACTGTCTATATCATATTACGCCACTCTAACACGTATTCGTTTAGATCACCACGCTGTTTATAAATAGCAGTCATTAAACTTAAATTATCTATTGTAAAATGTTTAGTTCTATTAAAAGAAATGTGCTTCACACACACACAAACACACACACGTCTACATAAACGTATATATTATTAAACCTAAGTATATATATTTTTTAAAACAAATTAAACGAATGTTTTAAAATGAGTAAACTGATTAATGAATAAAAAATATTTGTCTGTTACAGAGGAAAAAATGTTCTCAATCAAAAGAGCGAACTTGAAAAGGCGCTTTCAAAACATAAAGAGAAGCAGCTCATGAATCAAGTAAAGGACCACAAAGAAACACCAGGTAAACAATTTGTAGCGATATTAACTTTATCATATGTATATTGTAGATGGCAATTTTTATGTCGGACGTAAGATAAAGTCATAGTCTCTAAATTAATCCTTTCAAGAAAAAGGTTTAGAACTTAGCCACCACGCTCTAGTGCGGTATCGTGGTTGTACATATATATGGCGGATATTTATTCGATGAGTGCTAGTTTTCTTACTTTGTTTTCTTTTACATTCGAACAGAGAAGAATTAAAAAATACAATTACATAAATACTCTGTGGTACTTGCCCAGATTTAAACGCGTGGTCTTCGTTTTATCTTCTGTAAAACAAGCTCAAACTCCTTAAATCATTATAGGAGGATACCACTTACTTATCGATTGGCAATTTAAATCTCCTATCTGTTCGGAAAAAAAATAACTTGAGAAGAACCGGCGAAAGTAACTCAGCGGGTTTGTTTTTGTTACACTTTGTAATTGCTTACAATTTTCAAAGAAAAAGCCAGGAGGCGATCGTGTCAGTCCCAATATGTACTATCCGTGAACTCGCTAATTGTATAACCTTCCTTTCCTGAGTTTGATGCAACCATTCTTTACAATTTTTCTCAATATAACAAGCACCTCGACAAAAATATTTACAAAATGTTCGATGCGAGAAAATTATATGATGTAAATATTTTATAGGTTTCCAAAATACTTACATTGATAATAGCGTTTTTAAATCCTTCGCTAAATCGCTTTTAGCCGCTTCAGTAATAATAGAATAACAATTAGCCGTATCTCTATGAAGTCATTGTAGATAAGAAATTTCACGATTTCACGGCTCGCGAACATCAAATTGTATAAGGTACAGTGTTACACAAAGAAAACCTAGTAAAGTTAAACTTAGATATATGGATTATCACAATATAATAATAATTTAATATATTCAAATATTGTTGCTGTTGCCAAAATTTGCATTTATTGCGTGTTTACAGAACCTTTCGTTTCTACCTTTTTATTATAATTCCGATATCAATACATATATGTACGACAATTTTCGATTCACAATTAGATATAATTACGTCAGAATACCCCAGTAAAACAATCCTTCACATTTACTTTTAACATTTTATTCTCTTCCACACGTATCTTGTTATATAATTTATTACTAATTAATATTTTACAATTCTATTACAATTTTATTCGGAATTCCTGCGATCACCTTGGCAACCATCGAACGAGTCAATTTTTCCGTGTTTTGTTTCTTTTTTATATAGTTTTTTTCGCCTCAATAATTTCCAACCAGTGTTAATTTAGTTAAAAATATTACCATTATTTTCTAAAAATCTTAATATATTATGAATATATATAATTATATATATATATATATATATATATATATATATATATATATATATATATATATATATATATATATAAAAAATCAGTAAAACCTTACAATTATATAACAATCACGTTTAAAATATCTCATGTACATATATGTTAGTTATTGCCTACGGAAGATGGAGTATGTCCATCGTCGGTAGGTATGTCAACTTAGAAATTTAAACTTGTATGTTATAAAACCAAGCAGTCATTCATTCATTTACTAATGTTGTAATGTATAAATGGAAGTTGAAACGTAACTGTAACCTTTGGTATGTCGTATTTCGTAACTAATTGCTGAGACATCATAACATGAAGTGCTTAAAAATTTATTACAATTTTATATGGACGTACTTTAATACAGACTACTATAAAGAACGAGGATTTTATTATATTACTTTATAAGTAGAATTTCTTTTTTCTATAATAAATAACAAATAATTTAATAGTTAAAATCTATACTGAATAGTGTTTTGATTAATAAAAATCTTTCGATTTCTATAAGAAAAGTAAGTTAATAATGTGGTAACAAATGTACTTTTAATATAGTAATTTATGTCCCAGTTAAAATACTTAATCTTATAGCCCTTAGAGAAAAATATATGTATAGCTTATTTGTATTATCTAGCTAAAATGATATTCTAGTACTATTTAATGCAAATTCCACCCGTTCTTGTTGTGAGTGTGGGTTCACAGCCCTGGCATACTATTTCGATATGTGAAATTTGATAGGAGCGACCGAGTTCTGCAAGCGCTTTATCCGGTTGAATTGCGTTTCCTATACCGTATAATGAAGAGCAAATTTTGCAGTCTCTGTAATAAAACTGCAAACGTCAGTGATAAAATATTATCGCTAAAGGATACGTCGAATAATCAATTATGTCATAATTTATATATGTAGGGTTCTTCTAAAATTTCTTCGTAAAGATTCGAATCTATTAATATTAAATATATTGCAACTGTTTAATTTTGTGTCTTAAAAGGCATAAAGAAAACGTAACACCACAAGTTTTGCCATATTTCTATTAATAAAAAATTGTATAAAATATACGAAAGTGACATGGAATATAAAATGGCTACGTAAAAATGTTTACTTATTTCAAGAAAAAAAAGTTTTTAATTTTTAATTTATTTAAAGAAGAAAAATTCTTACTTCGAAACTTCATGGTTAATTTCCAGAATCTCAAACATATTAGTGCGAAAGTAGGTTTTATGCGGATTTAAAGAAAGAGATATGGATATGTGGTGTGGTGCAATATTTTTGCCATTTACACGACGAAAAAAAATGAGTCAGATGTAAAGAAAATATAATTTAAAAAAAAAACATTGCATTATTGCAAACTTTAATTGTATTTATTATGGATATTATAATACATCACATTTAAGTTGTCTATTGTTTCTGGAATTTAAATGGGTAACAAGGCATCCGTGAAAAATTGAGATGCTTTGTTTTGTATGTACATACGTTGCGAGTGCCAGGACTAGTTTGACAGCTTAATATTTCACCGCACAACCCGTGGGTATCATTTTTTTCCCGCATATTTGGCGGCCGCTATCCGGTTGTTTGGTGCAGGTGCATCGTACGTTCACCCCGTCAATCATTAAATTTAGGGCTGTCACTCATTAAAATATTAAAACTTGGTCATGATCTTGAAACTTTGATAAATAATTAATTTTTAATTTCTTATAAGCTCAGGAATTTCTTCCATTTTTAAAACACAAATATATACATGTAACTATATATATATATTTCAAAAAAATGTATGCCATATTTTTGATATTATTTATTAATATCCTGGGACATTATTCACACACGGCCATCTGATCTCAAACCAAGCAGAGCTTGTACTCTACAGTGCTTGTACAGATATACTTCATATACTACTTTTCTTTTGTAAATACATAACACCCAGACTCAGGACAAAGAGATATGTTCATGCACACGAATGTCTATTCTGGGTGGGAATCGAACCCACAACCTTCGCCGCGAAAGGCAAGTATCTACCAACCACGCCAACCGGCCCGTCCGTCTTAATGTAATTGTGTGATGCAATTAGTAAAATATTTGTTTCGTATTGATATGATACAGTACTGATAAATTGTAAGTGTATAGTACACAATTTTGTAAATAAACTAAACGTTACATTACATTTTTTGTTCTAGCAACTCTAGCCTTAATTGTTTACGTTTAAATTTCGAAATTCGAACCTATAAAATAATTAGTTCAGTTAAATGTTTAGTTAAATAAACATTAAATATTTCCTTAATTACATTTTAAGATCAAACCAAACAAAATAAAAATACGATTAATGTCGTTAATATAAATACTCTTAATATTTTTCATCATTTTTAAAAAAAGGCGTTACATTATATAGTTGTTCATGTTTACACAATAAAGGTCTATTAAATCGAATTTAGTTTAAAATTAGGGTTTCCCTTGATTGCCCATGGCCCTAGACGTCAGTGACCACGGTTGGATGAAAGTGAAATTCCTATTTACTAACTCGTTCCTATCGTTCGATTGGCCGATTGTCAGAGAAATTAGCACAGATAATATATAAATTGCATTGAAAGCCGGCAAGTGCACCTGTGCAATTTTCTTGAGATATAAATTACCTCTAAACTGTATCTTTTAAAGATAATACTTAGGAGTGTAATGAGGTATTCGTTTTCGAAAAGACAACGTCTGTTGCTTATTTTTTAAATAGATTTGCTGAAGTTCAGCTGAGGTTATGTATCTATGGTACATAGTCTTCTCAGAAGGCTACATAATTTTATGCATAATAATGTTGTGATCATTATAAGAATATGATTAATGAAGGTTCGATAGGAAGGTTGACTTTTTGTCTTTGCATGTGAAACAAAAATAAACGGTCAATATTTGTATCTATTATAAATTTTGCAGCGAAGAGTATTCTCTTAGAGCAGTAACTATCAAAACAAAAAAAATGCTTGTAACTTTGTCCTTGAAAATCGAATCTGCAGAAATTTTCACTGTGATAGTGTATTTTATTATTTGTGTCGGCGAGTCAAAAAACACCAATGATAGGTTGAGTTTACGTAATTACACAGTTTATTTAGTTATTGTATATTGCTATTCATCCTATATATGTACGTAATTATCGCGCTGAAATTTGAAGTTGTTTTTTCCAAAAAAGTTTGACAAAAGATCGTATAGCAGATAATATTGCAGATTAGTTCAAACGATTTCAAGGTCAACAAAATATTATAGCGTTTCCGTTCTATAAATTTAGAATATAACTTAAAAGGTGGTTTTATTATTTTATTTACTATAACTATATACTATAGTCGTTAACAAATAGTAAACAAGTCGTCGTTATGATCGTAATTTTATTCGTAAATATAATTCATCATAATTTATGCTATCTTCAACAATTAAACCGAAGGTTAAAAATGCAACTGCTTGCAAGGTAGACCTTGTAGCGTTTTAATTAACGCTTGCTTGGCTAATTACAGATGTAAACGTTCTAGATTCGAAATATTTGCATTAATTTTATTTTTAGTATCTAAATTACATATGAGCGAATTAAAGTTGCAATCATTAAATGAGTTTTTATTGCAACATTTTGTTTTGTCTCACAAATTCTAGGTAGTATAAGTGACGGTGATGAATGATTCATAACGGTGACATAATAATTTTTATTTCAGAATTAGAACGAGCAATCGCAGAAAGAGCGAGGCGTCTCGAACAAGCAGAACAAAATACGGAAGAAATAGAAGCCGGTACAAATCCAACGCTACAACAAGTGCGTGCTCGTCTGCGACACGCCGCACCGACGCCATCTCCCGCCGCATCTGCGCATTAGGTTTTATTTGACGTTCCAAATAAAACGCAATTCATAATCATATATTAATCATATATTCGATTCCGAAACATTTCTAATGAAAATGATTTTCGAATAAGGATTCATAACAAATCTTATACTATTATGTTGTCGAAATTACCAATCATCGATTACAGCGCCATCTGTTATTGTAGTTAAATATCGACACGCCATGTTTACTAATCTCCGTAAAGATATACAGATGTCGCTTGTGTTACGAAGTGTAATAAAAAACAGCTGTCATCAATATTTTCGACTTGTAACGGTTTTGGGTTTCGAAGAATGACGTAAGGCGCAAGATTGTAGGTATATGCCTATGCTTTGAATGCAAAGCTTGCAATTGTTTGTTTATAATTTTAATGATTGTATAGTTAGATAGGAATACGGTGTTTATTGTTTGTCATTGAAACTAAGTCACTAAAAGTGTCACAAAAATGAACTTTTTTATATAGATAGTTTTATCCTGTAAAAATAATCGATAACTATTATTATACATTTTGTTTCGTTTTGGTATACATTTATAATCGATTGAATATATTTTTTGTTTAAAAATTGTAGTTACGGTGTTAAAGATATAATTTGACGTGAATTGATGTATTATGTTAATAACAAACCATTGACTGAGGAAACGACTGCGTGAGCTGTAACAATAAGGGTATCGTCGTCTTCAACAAGAGAAAAAATATTTTTCTAAACTTTTTAACGTCGCAATACTAACATTTCATCGTGGTCATCTATAAGCGTTCACTATTCTCGTAAGGCACATTTATGATTCTGTAGGTCTTATCACTACATTATATACATAGATAATATTATCATCATTATACATTTTCACTATTTTTGACTAAAACGTATAGAGAGTAGTTAGATGTTGAAACAAAGCATTACGGCTTAGACTTGAAGATTAAAATAAAATTGATTATATTATCATATTTATTAATTAAAGTAGAGTTCTTATGAAAATTAGTAAAAATTAACTTCTACACAGAATTATTCCCATACCAATTTTAATAAATGTTATCTTTCCCATGTACCAAATAGTTGTCCAGTTAATAATTTATATCGAAGTGTTCATGAAAGTGATAGAAATGAGAAATATTTTTGTATTTTTATGTAATACCTATAGAGCATATTTGTGTAAAACTTCTAATAGTACGTAGCGGTTTTCATGAAAAGCAATACGAGTACGTTCTAAGCGGACGCTGCATTCATACATTTTACGGTACTTTTAATATTTCCTCCTATTGCTCGACTTCTGTTTTTTGACTTAAAATATTTTGTTTTTTTTTTTTCAATGTAACAAAGTTAGTTCATATTTTTAACGACGTGATTGCAGTATCTGCTTCGAACCTTCTAAATATATAAATATTTTATAAATATGTAATAAATTATAGAATCTCTGATACATTTAAAATAGTTTGAACTATAACATTAAATAGTTTTCATACTAGAATATAAATATTTTTTTCAATAGAGTACGGCAATCGACACAACGTTACATTATCAATACTTTAAATTATTTTTTTAGTTTGACAGTCACCATCAGTTTGAATCTGTTATCTCGCTCTTTCACATTGACTTGATTTTATGTAAGAAAGAAATAGAAGATTAATGTTTTACAAGAAAATAAAAATTCTCTCCCCATTGTGCCTATGAATTGATTGTTATTTATTTTCAGGAGATTATAATTGAATTGTATGTACTTATAGGATGATGTCTCTCACTGAAATATGAAATCGAAAACAAATCCACTTGTTATTCTTTCACTTCCTCCTTATAAATTTAGTTTTTGTCAAATTGTAATAAACATTTATTTATATTAGAATGACTTAGTACAAAGATCGTCTTCATAATATGAAGAGTTAGCTTCGGCTTGAGAGCTGTGTGTCGTGGCCATTTTAAGTTTGATATTATGTGACTAATCTAGTATTTAAGTGATTTAATTCTTCATAAAGTTTACAATGAAAATGTATCAAAGTTTGATCATTTACATAGAATAATAAATGAGTTTTAGCACATTGGCATTTTGTGTTCACCCTTCCTCAAAACATGCACTTACTTTTAAAATAAGTATTTTGGTAGTGCATTAGACGTGTGAGTGCTCAATATATTAGAATTAATATTTTTTAATGCTTTTATCGTATGTGCCCTTATATAAATTCTGATATTGTTGATTACAATTATTGATTTTTAGATAACTAATCTACGAAGGCGTATTCTGTTAATGAGAATTATTTAGATAAATAAATGAAGCACTTCTATAACATATCAATAAAAATTGAGTATTTATTTTCGGTACAATGGTATCACACCAAAGAAGAAGTCGTTTCGTTCGTTCGTCGTTGCGAATTAGTACATGAATATTAATCTCTTATCGTTAGAGAAATTGCTATTTTGTATAAAAGTAATGTTATAATCCTGATTATGAATAGTATCACGGAAAAACAAACAGTATTATGTCAATTATAAATTATTGTATTTCTGTATGCGGTATAGGTGCAGGAAGGCAATATAATGTCACGAAAAATTAATGACACATGATAATTTTATGAATTATTGAAATTAATTCAACGCTATTAGCAAACAATGATAATGATCGGGGGAAATTTGCCGGGTTCACAAAGCGTAAAAACTTTCGTTTTCGTAGGACAACCTGAGAGTCACGTTAGTAGCTACGAGTTGTACACCCCAGGCACGGATCGAGACCGTTCAGCGTTCTATTAGTTCAGTCGCTACTCGGACACCTTCTACTGTCCACGCTTTCGGACAATGCTATATGTGCGGTTACGGTACCAGTGATCGATATGTATACCAAGTTTATTTGGGTTACTTTAATTACATTAGTCATACTACAAAACGCCGATGGAAAGAAATCTAAGAAAAAACGCATTAACAACGACGACGCAGAGACAACCCCGCAACCGAATGTGCTAACGTACTCTACCTTTGGCTTTAATGATGTCGGCTCTTATGAGGGTTTCGTTCCAAGTTCTCCCGACTATGCCAATTACCTGACAAATACTAAACAGGAATCTTCCACACGATTATACGCACCGGCATTTCCTTCAGCTCTAGAGTCTACAGGATTGGGTAGTTACTATGATCCTCAGCCGGACGTAGGTTCTTTTAGTATTAGTAGTGACGGATACCAAACAAGTGGTCAGTCGTATCAATTTGGACCACAAAACGTTTTTACGTCTCAAAACCAGGATGAAAGTAGTGATCAAAATCAAAATGGTGAAACAAAAGAGGTATATCTAAATAATGATAATAATAATTCTCCTATTTATGGAACGAAGATAAGTTCGAAAGGTAAAAGCAAACATTTTGAAAATTTTAATCACACAGATCATAATATATATGGAAGTATTTCACCTACTTTAAATAATGATGCGGTATTTAAAAACCTTAACAACAATTATCCCAATTATCCATCTAAGTCTCATTCCACGGATATTTCATCATCACTTAAATTTCCAAAGGTTGTAGATTTTACTCATCTTAAAAATTACTATCCAACCAGTGTTGATACAAATTTTCAAGATCAAAAACCTTTTAATTTAGATTTACATAACAATGTTGCAATTGATACAAATTTAAGCCCTTATAAAAGTTATACCAAGACCGATCTTAAAGAAGAACAACTAGTAAAAAACAATTATAATTATAAAGATGAAAAAACAAAGAGTGAGAATGAATTTTCGGAACCGAATTATTTTTCAACCGAAGATGTTGCCGATATTAAAATCAATTTTAAAAATAATAGAAATAAAAGTGAGTATAAAGATAAAATAAAAACTAAGCCGTGGAATTTAAATAACAATAATAATAATGGTAAAAAGTCCAGAATACCAACCAACGGATATGATTATTCTACAAATTATAGTACAACAAGTTTTAGACTTGATAATGGTGCGCCAAAGAAGCGATTCAATAGCAGCATTGATGAAGTTGCTCCAGCAAGTAGTAATTTGGATTACGTAGGCTATAATTTTCCTGATAAAGATTTTTCTGGATTGAAACATACACAAAGCGTAAAATCTCCTTTTGATATTGAAAGTTATAGCATACTTTCAAATAGTTACAATGATAAGTATAAACCTTCCGAAGATTATTTAAATTCTTTTAAAAACTTGTATTCCGGTGTTCCTAGTACTAGTTCTCACTGGGGAAATATTTTTAAGACAACTGATTATTCGTCGTACAAAAATCACCCTAAAACTCCCGTCTATAAGGATGAGATTAATGATGAGGTAGTGCACATTCCAAAAAGACATCAAAACTTAAAAAATGGAAAATACTTTGATAATAAACTAAATGATTTTTCATTTTCCAACACATACAAACTGTACAAAGATAATGATGATAAAGAACAATCGGATTGGACAAAAAATATTTTTAACACAAGGTTTAAGTCTGAAGAAGATTTGCTAGGGCTAAGAAATCATGATACCTCACATCCTTCTTATATACCGACGTTTAAGCCAAGCTATAACGATTTTGCTGAAGACATAGATTACAAAAAACTAGTTCAGAAATGGCGGCAAAACTACTTGAAATCGAAGCTTAGAGACTCCGTTCGGGAGTACGAAACTTATGCATCAGAGACAAAACCCGTCCACGTACCTCTTCCCAAGCCTTACCCGGTAAGTAACATACAAGATTTAGTAGAATGTAAAATTTTATGTGTGCACTGGCTTGGAATACTTCAAATGCCTGATCATCGTTTATGTAATTAATCAATAAAAAACAGTTGACGGAATGCGGATCGTGTAGGCAGAAATCTCGCGTCGCGCACTATTTTCTTCGTTAGCTCGTGGTCAGTAAGATGATTCGCCTATATGATTACACGTTTAGCAGGTGAAATGCGAAATTCAACACCATGATCTACTTTTGATAGATATTATGTTTCTTTCTACAACATAGTCAACTGTTTTATTACAAAATTAAATATTGTTATTACCATAAATACTAAAATCGAACCTATGTTTTTATTAGATTTACGGTGATCAATATTAGACAAACTTTTTGTTATATATAGAAACGTATGATAATTTATGTTTTGAAATGAGGAGAAAACAAGGATTGACAATTTACAGTCGTCATATTATAATGAATTATTCAAATAGGTTCCTACTCATAACGGTAGTAGCGTACACCATTAATAACTTTTTAATTTTCTATAATGTTATATTTATAGGGCTATTAAAAAAATTATTGGATAGAAAGATTATTTCTCATTTATTACAAATAAATTTTCTCAATCATAGGCCGTCAACAGTACAATTAATTTTCATAGTAAGTATAAGTATATGTCTGCAGTAAAAATATAGCGAAAGCTTCTTTTTTTTGCGTACGTTTAAAAAAATGGTACGATTATTTATTGAATCAAAGTTTCACTACAATTATAAAAATACGCAGTATATTGTTAGGTTAATTGTCTAGGTAAATATGTATATTATATAATTTAACTCCAAGATAAAATAGTAGTTTACAAACTAAAGTATTAATTGTAATATGATATGAATATTATTTTTGTCGGTAGTGAATGAGCCAGTTTAATTACTTTTATTAGCGATGCATTGACGGCGCAAGGAAAAGGTAATCAATATTTTTATAAAATGTGACTACGGGCTGTTATGACCACTTGAATTAGGTAAGGTGGCCTATTTCTCTATTCAATTAACTAATGCTCCCGCTTAACTTTATGGATACAATATTTAAAACATTATCTTTTATTCAACTTAGTACCCGTCCTGTCTTGTCCCTCCCGAAATCGCGTTCAGACAGATAGACAGATGCGGCGAGGGACTTTGCTTTATAATATGTAGCGATATGAATCAGTCAGATGATGAGTAAGATGAGAATCTTTTAGTCCATGGAATGAAGTTGATTGTTAAAAGATATACCTACGTATATAGTTTTCTCTTCTCGTACTTTGTTGATCCATATATTTATAAATAATTTATATATTGAAATCTATCCATCGTAGATTCACTTAACATATTAAATGTAAGGATACTTTTTATATTCGTACTCATTATTCTTATTTAATAAAAACACTATTATTTCAATTATTTTATGCAAATGTTGTATGAATTGTTATTTTATTTCATCATTTTTATATATCATGTATATATGATGTACATACATAGGTATAAATTGCATGATTACATATTTCGTTGATTATTGAACATGATATTGCACGAATGCACGTTAAGGCATTTTCACATTTCAACTTATGCAATTATAAATTCGGTTCATGTTGGTGGTTTTGGTTCTACCGCACACTTAGTTTTGTTTAATAATCGACTTGCAGGTAGAAGTGCCGCGACCGGTAATCGTGCCGGTGCCGCAACCTTACCCGGTAAAAATACCGATACCGAAACCGGTCGCTGTGCCGGTTGTAAGGGAGATAACCGTGCCTATCGAGAAGCCGGTGCCGTATCCGGTTATCAAAAAGATTCCTTATCCTATAGAGAAGCTAGTTCCTGTACCTGTTGAGAAACAGGTGTGTTTTTATGTATTGGTCTATTTCTAGATATTTTGATTATTCATAACATATATTTAAATACGATTTTAATAAATATATACTAACAAGTAAAATATATTTATATATTATAATTTACGTTGTAGTCGTTTATGTAAATAAAACGTTTCACCATCACAAGCACTGAATCAGTATTAATGTTTTCTGAGCACAATCATGTAGTTGCAATTTCATCACATTTTCGTATTATGCTTATCAATTTTATAGCAGTATAATGATATATTTATGTTTATAAGTGTTTAAGGTCAGATTGTCTAAATACAGATCGACTGCAGGGAAATATTTTCGTCATTTGTATAATTTGAACGTAGGTCAAAAGAAAAATAAATGGTATGATAAGATTTTTTTGTTACTCTGTTCACTCTAATACAGATAATAAATTGACTAAGTTGTCTTTGTTGTAATTTTAGTAAAATCACATTTACAAGAACGATAAGATTAATTATGATCAATAAAGCCTGACAGGCGTGTCATCATTATCAATATCTGTGCAATATTGATAAGAACGAGAAATCTTAGAAACTCAAAGAATCTCTTGTCTCGGAATTTTATTGCTAAATAAATGTATTGAGCCACTGAAACCTTCTCACTACCTACTCAAAAATACCTAGGAGATGTGAACATATAAAACAAAAGTAATATCAATATACTTATTGCAATATCTGTAATTAAGAAATGGTTAATGGTCACTGAATTATTTAAGTGCATCAGATTTCGAGAATAGATTTTCATATGTCAAATAACCTTTTTTTATTTAAACATATGTTTCAGGTACAAGTGCCAATAATGAAACCGTATCCAGTGCATATTCCGCAAATAAGACCCGTCTTTCACCACACGAAACCTCACGATGACAATGAGTTCGAGTCAGATGAAGATGAATATTATTCCCGTCCAGACTCTAAAAGACCGGTTTATAAACGACCAAAAAGGTAACCAAAAATATGAAATTACCATTTTTATAAGGCTAAGGACTCCTCACTCTCGAGAAGAAGTTTTGGAGTTTATTTCACCATGCTGCTTTAATGCGGAGCATTAGCTTATATACGAGCGATACATACATGGCCAATTTTTTTCCGACACATGCAGGTATCCTCACGATGTTTTCTAATTAAAGTAAATCTATTAGTAATTATAGTTTCAAGTGATTGATTATATTTTATAACTTACAGTTCTCGTAACCGACCCCGTGCACCGTCCAAAAGACCATCACGCATGACATATCAAGATCGCAACAGGAGACGTGTGCCAAATAGAAGACCATCTTTTCCCTATCATAACCAAAGACCCAGGAGACCTTACCCTTCAGATATTCGCTCCCCACCAAGGTACCGAGATGATTTCGAAGAAGATGACAGTGAAAGTGAATTTGAAAATTATTGTAAAAGAACTGGCAAATGTTAGTTTAACTATAGAAAATTTAAAGGTACGGGACAACGTTTCAGCTTAAATTTAGTGTCTCATACCAAACACCTAACTTTATCTTTCTTAATGTACTAATTTATCTAAAAATCAAAGCGCCGATAGAACCACCCAATGGTATTATTATAACAAATTAATGGTTACCGGGCATTATTAACATGATTTTCCGATTGATTGAGACCCTTTTTCAACGCGAGTTTCCAATTTTTAGAATACATACTCTAGTAATTATTAGGATTAGATAGGCGATATTCATAACGCATGCATTTTTTTAGTATTGTAGATATATTAAAACGTAAGTGAATACATATACAATATACCTTACTATTTTCTATGCTATGATTTTTTCAGTATAATTTTGTATTTGGTATTTAAAAAAATGTTGTGCAAAAATCTTAATATTTTTAATTATGTGTGCGATAAAGTGAAGGCACAATAAGTTCTTAATATCGTATTTTCTTTATTTATTGATACATAAATGTATGCTTAGATTAATTTTACAAGATTTTTTAAAATTCTTATTATTATATTTATGAATAAGCAAATTATATTTTTGTAAATAAAATAAATATTTTAAGAAAGAATCCTTTTTAATTATTATTGTAAATAAAATAAATATTTTAAGAAAGAATCCTTTTTTTGTCATACCATGTCATAGCGATATACTTTACTAAAACAACTGAGGAAGTAAAAAAAGAAATAAAAAACGTATAAATTAAGTCGTTAATTATATTGTCATAAATCTTATAGCCAATAAAACAGCAATCCTTATTGTCAGTGCGCACGCAGCGAGATCAACGCACGGTCGCGCTTGGACGCGCACTTTTCCTAACGCTCTGCTAAACAAGTCTCATTCCGTGCTCATTCATAATGTGATATAAATATATCAATATTAAAGTAGATAAAGAAAAATTATCATTCTTGAAAACTAAATTCATGTATGTTGCTTATCAATAATTTTCACATTATAACTCTCTTTCTTTCCCGTAACCGACATGAGTACCTATTTAAAAGTCTAGTCCCTGATTGTCTGAATATAAACACAAATTTTAAACTGTGACACTTATTATATATTATACTTGGATATTGTAGAAGACGTTCCTTTCGTAGTTTGGATGTGCACTAAGAAATTACATTGAGAAATTTTCATTTTAAGAGGCTGCCTTATTTTTAAAACTACCATATTGGTAAAGTGTTATTTCAGTTTTTCTAAGAATAAAACACTGTTTTTGGTATTACATAAAGCTGTCGCGTTGAATATACAATTTTTTTTTTTGGTGAAGGGATACATCGTGAGGAAACTAGTATGAGTCGAATGAAAATTGCCACATATGTACGTATGTGGTTGGTAGATACATATGGTTGTGATATAAGCTCCACATAAAAAAAATTACAAATAATTTCCTTTAACTCGCCTCTCAAGAAAAAAAGCTTGAAGATTTTTCTAGCACGCTTCAGTGCGGGTTAAACACATATAACACTTTTTTTTTTTTTTTTATCTTGGTCTCAAGTAGATTTAACCTTAAAAATTGGCCACTAGACCAACGGGATAGTTTTCGTCTTATTCTTATATTCTTCGGCACTTGTACTACAGCCTCTGGTTGCTATAAACTTTAGGGAAACATAAATAGAATATGAATTTGGTTTTCTGGTTAGACCACACTTCCCTAGTTCAGTCTGTTCAGTATTAAGCAAAATGACTGCAAAGGTATTTTTCCATATTTTTTTATTCGAACATTAAATAGTTACAAGATAATTATAAAGAAATACTTACTACATATCAGTTATGCTTAGCGCCTGGCGCAAATAAATGGAAGTGTAATGAAGCTTTGCTTGGTGTACTTTGCTAAAAAAGACGCTTGCTTGAAGAAGGATTAAAATAAAATAAAAAAATAGTAATTTAGTAATATTAATTACTGCTCAGGTCAGGGCTAGTGGTTGTTCGTCACGAGTTCTCCTTTGTAATTTGATGTTAACTGTTATCTGTTTTTTTAAGATGAGAGTGCCTTTTTGTGCCTTAATACTTCAATCGAAAGTTGTCAAGATAACGTAAGTTTCGCAAATGTTTCATTACTTCAGTTACGTTAATTATTAAAGGTTCTTTGTTTACAATTGTTGAGTAATTTGTTTACACGTTGATTAATATAAACTGAAGTCTATTTTTAACAATTTATTTGTTTTATTAAAAGTGAAGTAGGATGTGTTTTGACGAAAACCTTTTACTTACTCTTACAGGAAGGAAAAAACAAGACGGCATACGGTGGCGTAAATATGCGGTGTTTATTTCATTGCATTTATAATAAATTTGCAATTGTATATTTAAAATGAATTATTATTTTTAAGCAAGGCAAGTCAAGAAGATAAAAAAGATAAAATATACATTTATATAACGAAATTGAAATTGATGTAGTGTCACAAGGTTTTGAGACATTTTATAGCTTCTACCCAATATTTAGTACTTGAATCACAGTTAAAGTAAAAAAATAATCTTACTTATAGTAATTAGGTTTCATATCGAAACAATTGCAAAAAAGTTACAGTTATTTATTAAAAAATAGTCCAATACTAAGGTTTCGAGTATCCACTGATCCGGACAATAAATAAAAAAACTGGGATCAACGTGGATGTCACAGAAAAAATTTAAAACAAATGACGAACATTGTTTTCATAAAATACCTCCTGCAATATTGCTACCATATGTAGCGGTTAAATTATAAACTAATAAGCTTTTAAAATGAAGCATTTATTTTTGATTTAAAATAGTCACTACAGTTGGTATAAAAGTTTATAAAATTCTCAAAAAAAAAACAAATTATCTTGTTTCGGTGAAATTAAATAAAACAGGGTATTGCTCCGTAAGCTCCTAGATTTAATTTTTAGTAAGTGCTGGACACAGGTTTATTGCTTAATTCGCGAAAATAAAGTTTTAATAGGTCTGCTTTTAAATTTCTAAATTTTGGATTTAGTAGGACGGGTTCGAAATGTGGTAAGGACGTAGCGCTTACTAGACATTCACATTCTGGGATTTACCCAAAACTTTTGACTGTGTATTATACGAAACGCTTATTATACTCTTGTATGCTTATGGCCTTAAAGGTCAATAAAGCATTTGATCTTATTGCTTTACATTTGAGTCAAAAAATTCAACAAGTTTCATTAATGGAAAAGTCTTCTGAATAAAAATGGGTGTTCTGTGTTTCTGAAAAAAAATTCGAAATAATTTGGTTGATAAATATTTCTTCTAATCTTCCTTTCTGTGTTAAAGGTATTTATAATTTTGTATTGTTTGACAATCATAATTAATTTTAAGGTAGCTGAAAGAACACGAATTGTGAAGTTATGAGCATAATAACATCGCTACTACAAATATACCTACATTATAACAGGAAATATACGTTCTATTATAGCATTTTATAATGAAGTACACATACAAATTCGATTTAAAACGATTATAAAAAAGGAACAAAACGTAGTACGTTAACAAACACGAATCAATTACATGCAAATAACTAATATACAGTGTGCAAAGTAAAGTTTATAAGTCCGCAAGTCTGCGTGGAGGCCAAGGCTACAGTCGATGTTTATTTAAATGTGACTCATCTCCATAGGTTTAGACTAGAAAAAACTATAAATAAAAAAGTTACAAGAGCACTTGCGTGTTCGCATAATAAAATAGCCTGACATTACCCCGAGTGCATATTTATTAAAGTACATATTCATATTTTAATATTTTACATGAATACCTAAAATAATTTCATTGATAAGAGCTTATTTTGTATTAGACTGATTTTATTGTTAATTATTTTTTGTTAAATATATAGATTTTTTTATAAGAAACGTTTAACATTAACCCAATACAAACGCTTGAAATCACACCAAAAAACATGTAGGTGTAATGTTTGATGATTGTATATATTTAATCATTTCATTTAAAGGACATTGTTTATAAAGCCCGGTCAATTTAATATTTTAGACAGTGATTATCATATCGCTCTCTGTCTATCGCTTCTTCATTATGTGTATAATATCGACTTTAATATTTATTTAAATGTTATAACAAGAACCAAATGAGTAGGCTGTTTATCAAAGCCAGTAAAGTCTCAAACTGATTATGTTTATGAAATTATACAATTGAATAGATGAACATACGCGTCAAACATTAAGTAACTTACTCCTTTTTTTTTAAGTCGGAAAAAAATTACATTCGTGCTTGATGTGTCCTTGAGCATCGGGCTCATAACTTTAATAATACACTTAATGTGTTTGCTAGTGATTTAGTGTAATCGTGGTGTAATCGATCCTGGAAACAGGTTGGGCGTACTGACAGATTTAATCTAAATATAGACAAATTATTCAAAGACACTATTGTTTTTATATGAATTCAGTATTATACATACATTTCATTATTGTATATTCCCAAAGCCTAAGCAATTTAGCTGACTATTACATGTTCAGTTGTCTCTAGATATGAAAGTTAAAAGGAGCATGAATCTGCCATATATTTAATACTTGATGTGTTTAACGGTTCAAATCTTCGCTCCTATAGGATTGTAATGTGAATTTATAAATAATAATATTAATAATATCTTGGGATATTATTCACACACGGCCGTTTGATCCCAAGCTAAGCTGAGCTTGTATGGAATAATTGTATGGAATATGGAAACCAGCGAACTGTTATACTACATATACTACTTTCTTTTGTAAATACATACTTATATAGATAATTACACCCAGACTCAAGACAAACAGACATGTTCATGCACACAAATGTCTGTCCTGGGAATCGAAGCCACAACCTTCGGTGTGAACGCCAAATATCTATCAACCACGCCAACCGGCCCGGCCCGTCCTTTCTTAATATACGGGTTATCTAACTTAATTTGAGGGCTTAATGAGACGGTATGACAAATAATCACTGTCTAATATGTTAAATAGACCGGGCTTTATAAATAATGTCCTTTAACAAACCGTTAAAATGCTTATATATATGCAATAACCAAACATTAAACCTACATGGCTTTCCGTGTAATTTCAAGAGTTTGTATTGGTTAATATTAATAAACATGCATGTTTCATATCAAATATGAATAGTTCGTTGCCCCCTTAATCAGATTATTCGCATATTTCGCGGTAATTAAGTATTGATACAATATGAATGGTTTTACTAAATTATATTTAGTTTTAAAATGAGCATATTAATCGACATAATTTTAGATATTAAAATTATTGTGTTAATCTTTTTAAATTTATTTGGTTCTTACATATGAAATTAGCGTTTTGTCGTTCTGACCATTTCGATCTAAAATATCTCCTCTTTGGTTAAGAATTCCAAATTCAAATTTATAAATTCATTTAGCTGGTACATTTGAGTTTTGAAAACAGTCATTCATTTGTTGTTTCCTCATAATGTATTTCTTTGGCGTTGCTTATTACCGCACAATGGAAAACATGAAATATCGGTATACTTATGAGTACGAGTTCTACAGTGGCACCAGTGCTGCAGAAACAGCTCGAAAGATTAATTATGTGTACGGTACTGGTGTCACAAAAGAAAGCACGGTACGTTTTTGATTTCAACGTTTTCGTTCTGGAAATATCAACCTTCAGAATCAACCCTGTGGACGGCCGGAAACCAAAGTGAAAAATGAAGAATTAAAGGCTATTGTGGAAGCGGATCCATCACAAAGCATTTCAGAGATAGCTGCAGGCTTCGGGGTAAGTGATAAAACTGTATTAATCCACTTGAAGCAAATCGGGAAAGTAAAAATACTTGAACGATTTGTACCTCATAAATTGAGTGAATCGAACTTGCAAACACGCTTCGACTGCTGTGTTACTTTGCTCAACCGACACAATAATGAAGAGATTTTTAATCAAATCATTACTTGTGATGAAAAGTGGATATTGTACTATAATCGGAAGCGCTCGTCGCAATGGCTGAACCCTGGAGACCCAGCCAAATCCTGCCCTGAACGAAAATTGACTCAGAAATAGTTACTTGTGAGTGTTTGGTGGACTAGCGAGAGTGTCGTTCACTACAGCTTCCTAAAATCTGGCCAAACGATTACGGCAGATATATATTGTCAGCAACTGCAAACCATGAAGGAAGAACTAGCTGCTAAACAACCGAGATTGGTCAATCGCTCTAGGCCAGTGCTGCTTTACGACACCACAAGACCACACACTGCACAACAAACAACCACTAAGTTAGATGAGCTACAAATGAAATGTCTGCGACATCCACCGTACTCCCCGGACCTTGCTCCAACGGATTACCATTTTTTCCGGAATTTGGACAACTTCTTACAAGAAAAAAATTCAACTCCGATGCGGCAGCCCAAACCGCTTTCAAAGAGTTTATTGATTCTCGCCCTCATGGTTTTTTTAGTAAAGGGATCAATGAACTACCTATGAGATGGCAAAAGTGCATAAATAGCAACGGTGCATACTTTGATTAATTAAAAATATTTTACAAAAAAAAAAAAAACTTTATATTCCTCCCGTACAAAACGCCATTTTCATATGTACCTAATAGTTATGAAGAATGATTTTTAAATATAATTTAAAATTGTTGTATTTCTAGGTAATTTATAAACTGCTTGTATGAGAATAATTAGGTATAAATTGTCTATTTCCATTAAGATAAACTATACTATACAACATCGAATGCAACATTTATCTCAATAACAACAAGTCGCTCAACTTGGTAGTGTAAAAAGAGGCCGTACCATTAAAACACAGGCGTTTTAGTATCATGACTTGCTTTTATGTTGTTTTATAATTTATTTTTATTTATTTTTTTCTTCACAAAAAGTTTACAAAGTAAAATGTAACATTTACATAACAGCTAATTAATGTGAAGACTGGTACTTGCAATAGATAAACTGTTCTACTAATTGTGATAGCAACAAGGATAGAACTTACTATAAAAAAAGTATAACTATTATTTCTTTATAAACATTATTATTATTTTTTATTGGAAATAAATATAGAAGATAAATCCATGAAAATAACTAATGAAATGACATGAGGTGGAAATGTTTGTTTAGGATTAAACTGTTAATATATATATTTTTATAGAATAGTTAGGTGGACGAGCAAATGGGTCACCTGATGGTAAGTGGTCACCACCGCCTATAGACATTAGCATTGAAAGAAATGTTAACCATCACTGAGATCGCCAATGCGCCACCAACCTTGGGAACTAAGATGTTATGTCTCTTGAATCTGTAATAACACTGGCTCACTCACCCTTCAAACCGGAACACAAAAATACCAGTAATACTGTTTGATACATAAATATTTAAATTCAGTGGTGTAACTATACCATCTGAGGCCCGTCGCAAATTCATTGCATGGGGCCCTGCCAGTAAAAATCGTCACGTTTTAATTTTATATCACTTAAATATAGAGTAGTCAACCAACAGTATTACTAATATTGTGTGGATTGAATTTAAATATCTCATAAATTTTATTTTCGAAAGCATAGATGTCACATAATTTTAATGATATAAAAATGTAATATTAACAAGATATTTATTAATAAAGATTTATTTCTCCGTGCTTTCTGTTCCGCGAATGTTTCAATAAGATTATCAAAGTTTAAAGATCTCGTCGTATAATTTTCAGTAGACAGAATACTTTACTAGCTCGTCTACGCCACTAAAGTGTCGTGATTTAAAATTAAACAACCGATACTTCGAAATTTTAATAATTTGAGTATTATATGGTCTTTAGTTATGTCTAACTATGATTGATATAAAGTACTTAAAAAAATATAATTTATACGTAATTTTGTTAAAAATATTAGGCTACTGCTGAGCGCGCGCCATCACGGACCGGGGCCAATCGGGTCGGGGGTCCGTGGCATTTTGCCAGCCACCCAATAGTTACGACACTAGATAAGGTTATGAAAATTAGTATTTTAGTTCTCCATAATACTATGTAAAAATGTTATTGTTAAAAAAGTAAAGCTATTTAATATGCTAGCAAATAAAATAAACTTTATGTTATCTTTACTGTTGTAAATATAAAATATTACGTGTACATTTAAGTTTGTTGATCAATCACACTGAAAGGACTGCTCTGGAAACCAGTTACGTCATAATATAGAATAAAGGATAGTTTTATTATTATTAAGTAAAGTGTTATATTTTAATAACGAGCGTAATATTTTAATTGGCTTGTAACAGCTAATATTGATAATATATAAAGACTATGAAGATATGAGTCATCTTAATAAAGTATTTTTTGTTGATTGATGAGAATTTTTGTGATTGCTTACAATTTTCAATATGATAAAGAAATAGCCAGGAGCAATATCGTTTAATTTCCTAGGAGTGCCATAAAATGTATGAACTTAATGTTTTGTAATTTATGCACATTGATGTTCTGTTAAACGTTTTTGAAGTTGGCATAAATAATATCCCAAACAGCGTTCATATTTCAAAATAGTTTAAAGCATTTCCTTATTACTTTCTGAGATATTGCAATATGTGTGAAAAAAAAACCGTTTGTTAATATTTATTAGCACTAACAACGGGCGATGCGTTCTTGTGGCTGTGGATGACGTTGATATAATAAAATATTTGTTTATATCTCATTATTTATAAATAAAATAGTAACCTTAATTTATCTTAGAAAGGTGACCGAACCTTTATCCAGAGATTCGTTATTTACTTGTAGAAGTGTGCATAAGCTTTTGTAATATAAGTACTACATATGAACTGTTTTCATCCAGTGGATTCGGAGAAAATACTCTATGGCAGACATATAGACACCAGAGTGATCTTACGAATTTTTCGTTTTTTCATCATATGTACGAAACCATAAAAATATAAAAAATCTACGCTAATCCTGAATAAGAGCATTTTTTTTAACTTTTACACTCTTTGTTTTTAGCAATACCATAGTAAAACACAAAAAGCGTTTAAACCAATTAACGCTTAACTTCACACATAAAAGGTGTAGTTATCTAAGTAAATATATGAATTTTCGATTTCGGTTTAAGTGATTTTACAAAAACCGATTACTTTAATTATTAACATAAAGGAAATACATATGCATAACTCCTGATTACAGATTTTAATATGGTCAGCTTAGAAGTATTTTTTTTAAATTCTTTCTAGGTGAATGGACTTACCCGTTGTTAAGTAGTAATTCTGTATCCTTACTTGAAAATTAATTCGTTATAATATGGTATTTAGAAATATAAAGAATAGTAGTGATAGTTTTAGGCGGGAATAAATGTTATTTACTCTTAATATAAACTTACAAAATTGAATTTAATTATATTTGGAAGACGATATTGTTGATGTGCTGGTGACCACGGGAAGATGTTACGTTCCGTGTGCCTCCAATTTATTAAATGTGATACCCTACGATTCGATGTGATCAACCTACGACTCAGCAATTGCAAATTTTATATCGGTATTAGTGTAAACCAGGCTAACACATTTTAATGCCACAACGTCTCTTGTATATTAACAAGTTCGATATTTAATTCAATATTCAAAGCCAAATAAAATAAATGTAAATTTAAAAGTAGAGAAATTAATTTATTCCCAATTAAAAAAAAACTGACGTTTGTCTTCTAAATTAACTTCTCCCTTTTTTTTTTGTTGTCGGGGAGGAAAGCCATTTACGCCTACCGCCCGGTCCACGGCCGGGACGGTTGAACGGTTGACGGGACTCACGGAGCAGAAGGCCACCGCCCTACCCACTAAAACCTCCCCGTACCCTTTCCGTCTTAACGAGGAGCGCCGCGGGATCGCTTTCGCATGCTACCGTGGCGAAATTAACTTCTCCCTGAGCAACATATCGACGTGAGTTTTTGAAAAGTGTAGCTCACAGAGCTGGAATTAAGAAGCAAGCAACAAGAAAGAAGAACAAGCGAAGCAACCACGAAAATCACACTAACAGTTAGTGAACAATCAATAATAATTAGTAGCTTAGAAATATAAGATTAGATTATAAATTACCTATAAAGTTCCTCGTGACATAGTAGAGTATCGTTAAAACATTTACGGATAACATTGTAATAAATATTCAGTACATCTGTCAATTCGCTATCGAGCTGTGTAAATTTTGTTCCGAATACTTCTCTGTATCAGGAAATGAAGTCTTTGCCAGCCGTTACACATTAATAGGCTGTTACCAGTAGAAAGTTGCTGTAGAGTCAACTCTATATAATAAATAATAATCTCCGGTAAACAGAGAGTTAGCCAGTTAAGGGTATTTATTTGATATATTTAGGGTAGTCAGCAGTTTCACTAAATATTCAACCAAGCATGATATTTATTAATAGGTAACTTCTATGTCAGATTTGAAGATTAATCATTTCTGTTGTGGAAAATTTATAATCATTCAGATAAATTATACTAAGATTTTATATACATTTAAGTGTTTTTGTGTGTAAATATATTGTAATACTTTTAAATTACTTTTGTTGACATAGACCTGATGTCATGGGTTTAACTCGATGCAAGCACCACTAAGCTTATGTTGTCATAATAATTTATATTGTCCGTGTTCAGTTTCAAATGAAGATTTTTGTTTGTTACAATAATCTTCACCAATGAAAAGCGGTTGTAAACACTACATGGCCGATTTTTTTTTGACTGAAAATGAAAAAGATCCCTTACGCTGCAGTAATTTATTTTGGTTAATTAAATTATTTGTATTTATGTCTTTTACGTCGTAATAAGTTGGAACAATTTGAATATTTGCCTACTATCACATATTATTTAAAGCGTGTTATACCGAGTGAATAGCAGCGGATACGTGGATCACGAGGATGAACCTTGAATTATCTGAATCGAATTCACAACAGTGTTCGCGCAATCAGTGTTAAACTTGACACACTAACAACTTATACTGTCTATAGTTTGGTGATATTTGAAATGAACAGAAAGTTGAATTATTACAAATATTTGAATATTGGAACAGACAAAGTTTTGATTTTTTTTTTCGTCCGTTACGTAACAGGACAATAGAGATTATTTAAAAATTTTATGT
This sequence comes from Nymphalis urticae, assembly GCA_905147175.2. Taxonomy (NCBI): domain Eukaryota; kingdom Metazoa; phylum Arthropoda; class Insecta; order Lepidoptera; family Nymphalidae; genus Nymphalis; species Nymphalis urticae. The sequence goes on along the minus strand of LR989987.1, from coordinate 5,498,952 downwards.
TTTTTTTTAAATTGTGATAGAAGCACACTAATACGATTCCGCATAAAGCAATTTCTCCGCCATTTGACAGCATGCACTTGATATAAATATATCTATATACCTCAGCGTGCAACGCCCCTTGCATTGCTATTCGCGTGTAGTTGTTATTAAAAATAAATAAAATTCAAATGTTTTTGTATAAGTTCATCTTTAGTACAGTAGGTAATTTACTTATATTTCGAATGATACAAGTAAATTTAATTCTATTTATTTTATAACAAATACTAAAATTATTAACCTCATTTTTGAATGTTTTTTTTAATCTCATCTGTTTACTATGGATGTTTAAAGTGAATTATTGAATAGTATTAACATATTATTGAATAATAATGTTTCACAATACAATACACAAACTGCCTCGACAAATATACCAAGTCATACATATACCTTTCGGTACTCACAGTCGCAGGGAGAGGCACAGTAACTAGTGCAATAGTCCACGACTTTTTTTTCTTTTAATTGACTAACTTTAGGGTGACAGATAAGTAAATAGCCACTTTTGGTAATTATATCATTGGCGTTAGCTCCTTACACTCCTTTCATAGTTAATATGCCACCAAACCGTAGAATCTAAGATGTTTTGTACTTATGTAGGTACTTGTAATTATACTAGCTCAGACTTAAATCGTAAAACAGTAATTAACAAGCATAGACCATGCTTTTATATAATATAGCATTATACCATGTTTTTATATAATAATATAATTAATAAAATTATGAATTAATATATTTTAATCTAAATTAAAGAAAGGTATATCCAAGGAGGCTTTTACAAGCACTTTTAAGTTAATTTACAAGTAAAGTGACCACCGGGTCTAAATGTTAACTTAACGAAATGTAAATGTTAACCGACAGGAAAAAATGAAATTCTTAATGTATTCAAATCGATTATATCCATATGTTATATTATATGCAAAAACGCCCATACTTATATAAATATTAGCTATGTATTTCAAAATCAAATATTACCTCAAGTTAAGAATGAAAATAATGAACCACAAAGTGAATTTAGTTTATATGTAAGTATCAAATATAATTTTTAAATAAATAGCGAAAAGAAAAAGCAAATACCAATGACTCACGTGTAGACGGACAGGCAACATAATTTCAAACATAATTGTTGTAAATTCCTTTAAGCAATTATACGTTTCAGACATTGCCCCCGACGTGGCTCCATTTATAATTTTGCTGTAACAAACACCTTACTTATGAACGGTTTAAAAAATATATTCCTGAGTAAAGTCCCAAATAAATAGAATTTTTTAACAGTATCTTCGAAATAAAAAGGCTGTAGGGGCCTCGAACTGTTTAGTCTGTGATCGCGGCCTCAGTGAACCGGTCGCGGATTGACCTCACACGGTAAAACCAATTATTTCATGTAAGTTGTTTTTTATTTATTTAAAAAAACGTGGAAATAAGTTTTTTTTAATAATAATAATAAATTCAATTCTCAAATTTTAAAAAGTGACTTGTATATAACAAATTCTAAACACAAAATATATGCTTTGCTGGTGGTCCTTCTTGATTATATTATTCGCAGACATAAGATGTTTTGTTTAAGAAAAAAATTCTATTGATTGTGATTATAATTCATGTCAATTGTTATAAATTCTCAGTTAAATGTTAAAATTTCAGTGACGATTCAAAAAAGCCTTGTGCATATAGCTTTCGTTAAAAATATTTTACTAATAATAAAAAAAAAAACATATCCTAGGTGTGTATAACTTTATTAGTAGAATTTTAAATTAAGTATTTATTTTATTCTATGTTATACAGTAACCATATTGATTTTATCGTACAAAATACATTTATTTTTAATATGTTCTATAGTGTTTTGGTTCATTACATTAAGGAAATAATATTCAATTTTTTCGAAACAATTGAATATAGTTTTTCCAATTTACAAACCCTCCAAAAAATATATAAACAAAACATGAAAAAATGGCCCAGCATGTGGTGACTTACCAAAACGTCTGTCTTCATCCTTAGTTAAAAAAATGAATTATCAAGATTAATTTTCCGAAAGTTAGGAATTATATAAATTAATGGTGTGAACAAACAACTCTTGGTCGTCCAAGCCCACCTACACGGGTCTACACCCACCGATAGGAAGTTATACTATTCAATAATAATATATTAATGGATGTTTTCTGACTATCGACATAGTACTTGCTTTCAAGTCTTCTAAATATTTTAATTGACATGCGCTACGGCTATGGGTCGATCCATTGACACCTTTCATGACAAAAAAAGAACATTTAATTTGTGATTTTGCTGAAACAGACAAACAAAATACTATTCCAAAATGAGTAACTTAAAGTAATTATAGTGCCAAAAATATTTACGCGCTTTAACTTTCTCTCTAACTTCTTCTAAAGATAAGACAACTGTTGACTGTTCTTTCCCGACGGAACCAGAATAACGATCAAACGAAACGGGAAAATCCTGCAAGCGTTCTCATAAACATTCCAGTTAATACTTTTAAGTTTTTCTGTCACACATTATTAATGCAATTCGTATAAACATACGACAATAAAACAATAAAATTTACACTCTTGTTAAGAACGAAAAATGAATTAAATAGCCGGAACGCAAATTACCGGAAAAGAATGCCTTAAAAGTAAACATATTTTTAACCAAGTCACGAAGTTTATATTTTGTTGGTTGTAATTAAATGTAACAGTTTATTAAAGGGTTTCCAAAGACACGTTCTTAAACACTATTTATTCTCTATTTAATTCAATAGGTTGCATATAAAAAAACCACAGACCTTGAATGGTCAAAACAAAAAGTCATGACTTAACAACATTCTCTTAATCTCTTCCCCAATCAATATTTGACATGAGTTGCGAAGTTGAAAATATTTGGCTGGTTTCTATGGTAATTTACATAATTATGAACTCGTAGTAACGTAAATTAAATAGGCACTTAAGTGATTTAAAAATATACCTTGTTAAAGTTACTGCTTGTATATTCATTTATAATATCAGACTGTCACAATGAAAACCAGTATTATTAATTAATTCAATTTATATTTTATATAGCCTTTGTTACATCTCATTCAATACTAAGTTGTGTAACATCTACTGCCACAGTTCACATGATATCTAAGCACATAACGAGGCAGATTCGTATAGATAAGGAAGGCTTCTCGATGCACCAAGCGTTTCTCAATAAATAATAAGATCATCCACAAAAACGTGAGCCAACGTTATTATAGAGAACAGAGCACTACTTACAATTCTATCATTACTAAGTTACAACACTATGACAATGAGTTATGGAAGGATAACCTGTGCGAAGTATTTGTATGCAGACGTGTATTGTGCTATGTTATCTTGATTAGAAAATATTACGGACATACCAATCTCAAAAACACAATTAGCACGCTTAATATATTGTCAAAAATGTTCTAATTAGTCGTGTGGAAATAAGGTTTATTATACGTATTGTTTGTTGAAAAATTTGTTACGTACTTATCGTCACATTTACACTTCATTGTTTCAGGCCAAAAATGAGGGCAATTATTTTAATAATTGCAGCAGCGACGGCAATAAGTTGCCAGGCAGCTTTGCCTGAACTTCGCTTTGCTTGGAAAGTAGTTGACTACGTTTGGGATTCACCGGCTCAGCGTGAAACAGCAATTAAAGATGGACTTTTCGTGCAAGCCAATAATCTTCCTTTGGGTTTAGCTAGGTGGAAGAACAAAGTGTTCGTAACAGTGCCGAGATGGAAGAACGGGGTGGCATCGTCTTTAAATTATGTCGATTTGGATGGAGCTCAGGATCAACCATTAAAACCCTATCCATCTTTAAAGGAGAATCTTGTCTCTGATTCCGCTAAGGAACTACCGTCAAACAGTTCTATTATATCAGTTTTTAGAGTATTCGTTGATCCTTGTGATAGACTTTGGGTAATGGATTCTGGGTTGGCAGATATTTTAGGTAAGTTGAATAACTTAAAATGTACTTATTATTCTTATGCACGTACATATCGACACATCTAACAACTTAAATGTAAATCCTACGTAGTACAGATGAGAGATAGTCATTTTGTTGCCTGGAGAAAGTTACGTTTATAATATTATTAAAAATTTGGATCGTGATTACATTTTAATCGTTAAAGTTACTTTAAAACATGTGATTTACTTGGTAATATAATGTTACGTTTATTTATTTCATATTTCATAAGTCATTAATAATTAATAACAAATTTACTTTAAAGGATCACCAAATCAAGTAGCAGGGCCTTCTTTGGTTATTTTTGACTTGAATACAAATCAATTGATTCATCGCTACTTCTTCAAAGTCTCCGATATGAAAGAAGATTCATTCTTCGCTAACGTCGTAAGTAATAAAAATATACTCAATAAGGTTATTGTTAAAGATATATTACAAAACCAAACCAATATTATAAAAATACCAAGTCAGGTGTCAGAAAAAAATTAGACATAAAATAATTTATTCTCTTATATAGTTGTTTCATTTAAATAATAATTTTGTATTTCCGTAAGTCATGTATCTATTAGATAATCGAAAATTCTTAGAAGTAACAAAATATTTAATTATAATATAGTGCTATAATAATTGTGTAGCAATAAATAATTGGAATCGACGTCGTTTAAGAGATCAAATTAAATATTTTCAACGAACTTTTTGTCCAAATTTTATATTTGAATGATTTAGTGTACAGTTTATTGTGTTTTTTGTTTTATCAATAAACGGTTATATGATCACATTATTTTAAATTGAACTCAATTATATAATACTCAAAGTAAAATTTATTTACCGGATTTTATTAATTATTACTGAAATTGACATACATATTTTGTTTTTAATTTTATAAAACAAGGTTCATATTAGGAAAAAGAATAGTAATACCATTTTAATCTATTTAATATTAAATATATGTTGTTTTTAAAAAGCTTATATCTTATATCTAGCAAACATCTTTTAGCCTAAATTTCCATAACGGTATCTTATGGTCAATTATACGAAGTCACGTTTTGCACATTATACTTTTGAATTTAAAATTATAGGTGGTAGATGTAGACAAAAACACTTGCGACAATGCCTTCGCCTACGTGCCAGACTTGGGAGGTTACGGAGTCGTGGTTTACAGTTTGAAGCAAGATGATTCTTGGCGAGTAACCCACCACTACTTCCACTTTGAACCATTGGCTGGAACTTACAATGTCGGTGGCATCGAGTTTCATTGGACCGATGGAGTGTTTGCTTTAGCGCTCTCCGAGCCGAGAGAGAATGGGTGAGTGGATCACGTACCTACTCTTTGGACCTTGATCGGCTTATTTTGTGAATATCGAATTGACCATGCGTTTTGTCCGTTACGCTCTACTAATTATACACAAAGCACTTAAAGCTCACATTGAAATGTTTATTTGCTTTCATTAAGCTGTAGTAAGGATATTTTGTTAAAAACTATTATTATTTTGTTTTCTTTTTTCGAATTATTTAAGATTTATTTGTATTGACTACATGAATAGAACCGTTTCAAATCGATAAAAGTAATCATTTATTTAATAATATGTTAACAGTATTATGTGATATTAATATAGTTGTTATATTTTTTTCATTCCAGGTTCCGTACAATGTTTTTCCATGCATTCTCGAGCACCAAAGAATTCTGCGTATCAACTGAACTCCTCAGAAACTACACACACATTGACAAAACCGAGGCATTCCACGACTTCAAGGTTTGAATACCAAGTTAGATATAATGTACCGTTCGATCTTAGCAAATATCACAAGTAAATGTAACGAAACTGATATTTTATTTACATTGACATAGCTAGAATGCTGATTAATAGAACGGGCTATTGTCACGATCTTAAGTTGTTATTTTACAATTTTATTTTTTATGCAGCTTTTGGGCGATAGAGGTGAACGCACCCAATCTTCGGCCAGCTACTATGATACGAATACGAGCGTACTGTTTTACACGCAGGTAAAAAAAAAACATGTTTTTATTTATGACAGTATATATATAATTGACTTAATTTATTTATTGCACGCTATTTATTATCATCATCATCGCGAGAATTTTACATATTGTTTTGAAAGTAAGAAACTACGCGTAATTTTATTTATCGGGTATTCTGTCTATTCAAGAATTAATTCATTAAAAATGTAAAGGAAAATGACGAAATAATGAACATATCATATATAACTTAAACTTTGGAAAAACCACTTCAGCAGGAAAATATCCTATTATAATTTGCTGTGTGTACGATGCCTAATTTAAAGTAATTTGCATAATCGCTTCTTACTTTAACAAAAAAAGCGTCATTATTTATGATGACATAAAACAGTATGACAACATAAAATGTATGTAACAATATCCAATTGCATCTGTGATATCATTTCATTTTTAAGCTTTATAAATAGATGTATTTATATATATTCATTTTCACTCTCATTCGTTTCGATTCCTAATTAGTTAATTAGATAATTATTAAAATTAATACATCAATATGCGTGTATATAAAAATAGATTAATAATAATAGTGAATTAGTAATCAAGTCAAGCTCGTAAAAAGTCAAGCTATCTATAAAATAATTTCATCATATCTATAAATGGTAGTATTACAAGGATTTCTTGTATTTACCGCGGATATCTATCCGACTTATAATGTCAATGTTTACTTTGATTACGGAGATCAATATGGTAAAAACTTGACATGTGTATGTATTGTTATAATTAATTTCACTTATTATTTATATACATATTAAGATTTACTTTAAACTTTATGAAGTTTTAATATTCTTGTTAAAAATATATGCTATACGTTGTTTTTTTCAATAAGGCCATAACGACTGACGGTCGCTACTATATTCAAATAGTAGGAGCCCTAATAAAAAAAATACTTAAATTTACATATTCCATGCCATTTACTAATAGTTCTGTTATATTTTGCACTACCAACAGTTCTTAAATAATACATATCTTTTATTATAATACAATACTACTTATAGTTACTTGCGAGTTAAAACGTATTTTTTGACTAATACATTATAAATACCAATTATGTCATGTTAGTTCAAGGTCAAAGTTTTTTATTTTTTTACGCCTCTTGTCATTGGAATAAATATTATGACATATAAGTAATAACACTGGGGGTAAAAAAATGCTAATATTTTATTGTTATTATAATATAATTTCCTAAAAAATTCTATTTCTTTTTAAGATTAATCGCAACGGTATTGGCTGCTGGAATTCAAACAAGCCCTACACCCCTGAAAACAATCCTCTGCTCTTCAGTGACCCAACATTGTTCGAGTTTCTTAACGACTTAAAGGTAAACGTCAAATGGCATTTCTTCATTAAATGATTAATTGTACACCATGAATTCATAGTCTCAGTGATATTTAGTTACGAAACAGTTTATTAAAGACAGATGGGTATAATATAAGATATAATTCAATCATCAAAAAAGTTAAGGATGTCTCTGGAATCTTCTAGCATAGCAATCTTTAAAATATTCATTATAACCGTGTCAATTTTCTTGTCGTTGCATTTATTCAAATATCTTTTATTTTATGTAAATTATTACTTTTATTTATTTTGCTCTCACAACTCAATTAGATCCTTGTAAAATTTGACATATCATAGATAATTTTAAAACCGGTTTACATATTTTGATTAACCATACACCGACCGGTAATAGAGCGTGTAAATTGAAAGGTGATTGAGCCAGTGTAACTATAGGCACTCGGGACATAGCATCTTAGTTACAAAGGCTGGTGTCGCATTGGCGATTTAACTAATGGTTAATATTTCTTACAGCGTCAATGTCAATGGGTGGTGGTGACCACTTACCATCAAGTGATGTATTAGCCCTTCCGCTTAGCCATTTTTTAAAAAAAATCCACTGTATCAACTAGAAGATTTTCGCGATTGAACTAATTGGATATATCATTGTTTATTCAGGTTGACAACGAGGGCACTCTATGGTTACTAAGTGACAAGCTGCCTCGCTTCATTTACAAGTCCCTCGACCCGAACGAGATCAACTATAGAATATTTAGCATGAAGGCGTCGGATGCCATCGCTGGAAGCGCTTGTGAATAAATGACTATTAATTTTAATAAACAAATGTACAAATGTGAGATAAGTACCTATTACTTCATAGATTTCGCTAGTATTATGTATAAGTTTCAATTATTTTTATATATATGTACCTCTGCCTTTATACAGTATATCAATCATTTTAACTATTTAGATTACAACAATACTGATATTATTTTAATAAAAGTAAAAACTTGTATGTGGTGCATTTTTTTTTTCGTAATGTTTATTATTGTTAGATTGAAGAGAAAAATATCTTTGTATAACCGTTTTGTTTTTCGCTTAGATAATAAAATTTTAATAAAGAGAAGACATTAAACAACATATCAAAACTCAGTAAAAATTTGTTTGTTTATGCATAATACCGTTGTCGAAAGAACTTTCGCGAGAACTGTATTAGAAGATTAAACGTTTCTCAGTCGGCTTTTAATAGAACTGTAAGTTCTTTGGTCGTGTTATTCATGATCAAGATACCTATTTGAAAAATATGTAAGAACTATTTTGGTAGCATTGTTATAATTTACTTTGACAATTTTTTTTTAAATTCATTTTTATTTCTTAAGTAATAATAAATAACTAATATAATTATAATCATTTATTTAATGTAAATAATAATATTAGATGTTTACAAAACTCTCATTTTTGTTTTATATCTAATTACAGTTCATATAATTTGTAAATTTGAATATATATTAACGTAATACCTAGAGTTTATCTGATGGTCAATGTCAGAGGTTATCAAAGCGAGGTCACGGATTGTAAATTTGAATACATAATTATCTAAATAATGGAAATAAACAAGGATCGAAAGCGGAATTTCATGGTTTTATTTTTCTCTTAAGCTGATAAAGATCTTATTTATTGTGCCTACAAACTGAATCACAATATGAAACCATAAGTTAAATTATATTCCTATCATAATTAAAACATTATTCAAACATAAACATTGATTAATTATTTTATTTAAAAATGTCTATCTAGTATCTAGTAAAGTTATTATACAATATACAATAGAATGTCATATACGCCTTTATGGAGGATTAAGGTAGATAAGCTATTACAAAGTAACATGACACTATGTGTGAATAGTAACTGTTTTTAAATAATTTACAGCCGAACTAAATCATCTATCCCCTTGACCATTTTTGGTTGCTATCGGTTGCAAGCTATTATATAATATTAGTATGTAACCAAAACTCAAAATGCCGTTTAAAAATGTATTTGAAAATATAAATATGGAATAATTAGAGCAGAGTTAGCAGTAAAGCGTTAACCGTATCAGTTACCTGTAGTTCTGTACAAAATGTAAATAAATGAGCTGATAATAATTGTACTGCACTCCAGCCAACTTATTATATCTTATTACTTTTTATTTTATGAAAACTATAGCCGGACTGGCAAATGGGCCATTGCTTGTAATTGGTAACCATCGCCTACATCCATTGACGATGTAAGAAAAAATAATCATTCCGTACATAGTCAATGCGCCACCAACCTTGGGAACTAAGATGCTATGTCCCTTGTGCCGTAGTTACTCTGACTCACTCACCCTTCTAATCGGAACACAACAATACTAAATATTTCGTTTGGCGGTAGAATATGATGATTGACAGACTGGCTTGCACAAAGTATATGCATAAATATAAGCTACCTAACTTCGTACAGGCAAAATATTATTTTATTTTACGATATATTTTTGAAATATAAAGATGATATAACGAAATATTAAATTACTTTACATTGATACATACGTAGCAACCGATGGAAGTCTTTCAAAGTAATTTATTTACGTTTAAATTAATCTCATTTTTATCTCCATAGACAGCCCCGGATTTATGCCTAGTCCTACAAGGCTCCGGCCTTGAGTCCTCGTCGCTGAAGGAGCTGATCCAGCCAAAAATAATATAATTTTACTCTAACCGCTTCGAATGGAAGGGGTCTCAAACTGTCTATCGCAATAACCACCTTTAACCTTTTCAGCTGATTAATCCATCAGTTTTTTAAGATAACCGGAAAACAAAAACACTGTATTTGCACGATAGAATATTTTTTAATCTAAATGAGAACTTGATATACCTAACGTTATCGTTATTGCACTTTTTATTAGTGCAGCAATCATCGTCTTCTATAGTGAATCGAAGTGTGCCGCTGATTTAAAACTTGATGCCGATAACTAGTTTACGTCAGTTTAGTTGCCCCGCTAACATTCAAGTCTCCAATTCACCATTCTCTCGAGTGACACGATCGAAGGATATTGTGTTGCAATTCAAGAAATTTGTGGAAAATGGCGGCAAAGCTTAAGACTGAAAAAGTTGGTATAGTTGGCAGGTAAGAATTTATAAAATTGTTAATTAAAATTATGTTGCAACATTTTTATGTGTGAATATACAATTCACTGTAATACCAAACGATTCTTACGAGTATTTAGTTAAGAAACCAGTTTAATGTTTTCCTCATTATAATTTCTGTGAATTTATATGCAAAGAATTAAACTAAAAAATATATATTGTGATGATATTAATAAAGAAATACCTACATTATTATATAATGATATAAAAAAATATAAATGTTAAGTAAGTACTATTCCTCTATTCCGAAAATACATTAACAAAATTTTAACAACAAATGAAATTTGTTTTTATTTTTGTATAATGAATGTTGTTGTTGAAAGTGTAAAGTAAACACTTAACAGCCCTAGTCGATACGCACGACCTTCACCTAGTTATTATACTTTCCATGGAGATGATTTGAAGCCATGTTGGTTTCGCTTTAAGCAGATATGCATATTATTTATAGAAAATGTATTTGGTATTTTTTTCTCTTTTTGTAGTATTAACGTGGTTTCTACTTTAAAAAATTTTAGTATTATACTTCCCATGGTTTTCGAATATATACCAAGATTACAGATTTTCTAATTTTAAAACACAAATTAATATAGATTGGTAATATAGATATATAGTCTGTAGCGTAAGCTTTGTTGTGTAAAAATATATTTTTCATTTCGTATTTCGTTTCATAATAAAAAATGTTGACACTGACTTCTTATATAAACATTCGAATATCAAACCCGTACTAAGGTATATTTAAGTCGTTGTAATAGTTAGTATGATTGCCTAAGGGTTGATTTGGAAATAAAAGTAAATGTCATCGTCCATAAAAATAATAGTCATGCACTGTTAACAGTGCTTAAGTCAGAAAAAACAATAAATCTTATCTTATCGTGTATCTAGCGTATGTTATTTACTCATTAAAATCATACTTACAAATAAAGACAATATTATCAAATAATACAGGCAATTTAAAATATATTATGGAACAATGTATAATCTCATAGATCTGTTAATCTTTATATATAAATAAGTCTCTTATTTTCATTACACAGTAACTGCTTATTATACATAGTAATATACAGTTAAAACAAATGCAAGCAAAAGCAATGACACAGTTTAAAACATTGGTGATAAATTATTTATAATTATTATCAACACGCAATACGAATATCTATATAGCAGCTGATACCTACTTGACTATTTTTAATGATTTTCTATTTTATTATGCGTTTCTATATCATGTAAACATCTCACTAGAAGATAACAAGATAGCGTCGCCAAGTTTATTAATAAGGTTAATTTACAGAAGATAGTATTCTAGTAGTTGCTTATCAATATTGTTTTTATATAAGCTAAAAAACTTGCCTATAATAATTAATGTTTAGGTATAAACGAGATTTTTTTATTTATAACAAACATTATTATCATTTGGTATGGTATGGTATTATTTCTAATCAAATGTTTTATTAGACAGTTATTATGTCAATTTTTTTTTTGAGAAATAAAAACAAACTTAGAAAAAAATACGAGTTAACCTAAAAATAAAATAACTTAAAAGTGAAAGATAAATATTATCTACAACATTATGAAGTCAATGCGAAATAAAACATAAAAATTAGTATTATAATTTGTTACAAAGAAAAAAGTATTAAAACGATGACAATCTTTAACTTTAACGGGAAAAAGGTTTCTATTATCAAGAACGAGACGCTCGCCAATATAATAAGCAAGAAGTTTATACAACAATTATTATAGTATTTATACTATTAAATATATTATGCGTAGTGTAATGAATAGTTTTTAATTTCGGCAAGACTTATCATTAAAGTTCTAACAAATTATCGCTTTCCGAAGTAGTATGAAGCAAAGTAATATTATTTTTTTTGGAATATATATGTTTGATTGATTTTTTCAGTGGTCTGATTGGAAGATCATGGGCGATGCTCTTCGCTTCAGTCGGTTACCAAGTGACAATCTTCGATATAATTCCAAAGCAGGTCTCGGACGCACTTGAAGATATTAAGGTTCAACTAAAAACTTTAGAAAAAGACGGCTTACTGCGTGGCAGCCTCAATGCTGAAGAGCAATTTAGCTGTGTCAAAGGTATATTTCGTTATCACCTACACAATGTTCTAAATATTACAATTTAATTAAACACTATAAAACAGCATACTTTTAATAAATAAAATGATATAGGTATTCATAACTATTCTAATAAATATCATATACTTATATCGATCGACTTGAATTTTTATAAATAAATAATGATGTCGTGTAACTATCTTTTTTTTCATTAATATTATTTACAAAACTGTGGTTTGTTTATTAGATATACGAATAATATAGATATATATATATACCGGATTGTGGGCAGAGTGACCCCATTGTTATAGTCCAGTTGGTATTTTTTTATGTATGTAGTAATTTAAAAGAATAAACATTTTATATATATCTTCAGGGTCTACTAATTTAGCTGTAGCTGTAAAAGATGCGATTTTCGTCCAAGAGTGTGTACCAGAAAACCTAGAACTAAAGAAGAAAGTATTCCAGGACTTGGACAAGGTCGTGGATGACAAAACTATTCTCTCCAGTTCGACAAGTACAACGCTGCCTTCTCTATTTTCTGCGGAATTAAAACACAAATCACAAGTAAGTAGATCTTACTGAACTCGATATCAATTTTTAAATTATTTTCTGCTGGATGAAAATAAAAAATTAAACTGCTGGGATCCAGTTGCGTTAATCTTTACTGCTACCTTCATGTGGATCGTGGCGTGCTGCTTGATGTTATATATTATTTATAGTGTTATGTTGTCCTTTATTAATGAATAAGCTATCTAAAATATATTTTTTAAATCGGTATAAATAGTTGATCCTTTGATTACAAATAATCTACTTTGTGTATTGGTACAAGTGTCGCGATAAACTCAATTCATTTTTGAAATAATGTAACAACATGTCACATCGTTCAAATGTATTGTTCATTTCATTTAAATAAGCCACTAACAAAATCAAAGACCCTCCGGTTGAAACTGTACTATCAAAGAAATAGTAAAATGTTAAGTAATGACAAAATCACATCTTATGTAATTGAATTTAAATGGAATTAACATTACTAGACATGTAACTTTTATACTCATATCTACATACCCTACATACTTGTACATTAGAAAGTTTTATTCTGTATTGCATTAGTACGCACGTAATATATGATATTAAACTAAACTAAAAAATGAAAAGGATAACTAAACTGATTTTGATAATATTGTTTTTCTAATGTACTATGCTCGCTATATTAAGTGCCTCTCTGATCTAGTGGCTAGCATATATCCTAGGTTTGAATCCTAGTTTGAAAAAAATAGTTATCGGTGTAAAAAAGTTGTTATATTCCCTTGCCTCGCAAAGCACGTAAAACCTTTTGTCCCATGATAACATAAGGGTGCGTCATTGTTAAAAATATCGATAATGATATTTACTTATTGATATTGTTTTCTAAAATATTAATAATGAATTTTTAAATGTAATCAAGTTGTTTACCATTTTGTCAGGTCGTAGTATCGCATCCAGTAAATCCTCCTTACTATGTGCCGTTAGTTGAAATAGTACCAGCGCCATGGACAAAGCCCGAGGTTGCTAAGAAGACCAGAGAAATAATGATAGAGATTGGACAAGAGCCAGTTTCGCTATCCAGAGAAATTGACGGCTTTGTTTTGAATCGCATTCAGTAAGTAGCGGTTAATTTGTGTAAAAAAATATTTTTATGGTTATTATTAAGTGTATATATATTTCTTTATATGAGTATATTACTTCGAAAAATATGACTTGTAATTACTCCGAAACATTACTCTAAATATCTTAGAATTATCTCGATAAGTTGTGTATCCTTTACGGTATATTAATTCTTTGCTTGCTTACCTACCTAACATACCCATTTACTTCTAGATACGCCATTTTAAATGAAGTCTGGCGCTTAGTTGACGACAAAGTTGTAGACGTCAAAGATGTCGATAAAGTTATTTCGGAAGGTTTGGGAATGCGTTACGCTTTCCTCGGGTCATTAGAAACTGCGCATCTGAATGCTGAAGGCATGAAGAGTTACATTGAAAGGTAAATTAATATTTTGTTATTTTAATGAAATATATGTATATTCGAAATAATAATGTTTTCTTCCTCGATTGAATATCATCCAAATGTTCTCATAAAATAAATGCCAAAGTAACTGTGGCTGACGGACGGCTAGTATTGTCTATAAAATTTGTTTACAGTGCTTAATCTTCATAAATCAGTACGCCCCTCGCTCTTGGATAGTTTGTTAAATTAATAACATTATGTATATGATTTATATACATTTAGCAGGATATGGGAATAAATATGCAAACTTATAGAATAGACCTAGGTAGACTTCATTTAAAATTAGTCTTAGTCCTGAGCGTAGCACTGTCAACCACCCAGCTTTTTTTAATCTGTTAATTTTTAGATACGGGGAAACTATCTATAACGTGAGTAATACGTTTGGCGAAATACCGAGGATGACTACATCAAAGAGCGCGGATACAATCTGCGCTCAGCTGGACGCGATGGTCCCCGTGGAACGCCTACCAGAGCGCCGCGCGTGGCGGGACGCCTGTCTCACGCGATTAGCGCTCCTGAAGAAGGAAATGAACACCAAATATAAAAAAAACTAAAGAGCTAAAGAGTAATGTAAAGACAATGCACGTGATACATTTTAAGGGCAATTCAACTGTTCCTATTACTTCGTTAAGCAATCAAATATGTGATTAAGATACGTGTCATTATTTGTTGAATATAAAAATGTTAAAAGCAAAAAATATAAATACCTTTTTACTATTTACAAACATGTACAAAGCAACTTTGTTAATATTTTATTGAATAAATATTTAAAACCATATAAATATTTTATTTCTATTAAGTTTTTTATTACTTATCGGTAAATCCAATTTATTTGAAGTACTTCCAGAAACAGGATTAACTTAATAGAAATGGATAGCTGGAAAGGATAGCAACAAAGCAATTTTAATGTTGTTTGAAGATTATTTCGTCGTTTGATGTTATAGGTAGGTGAACGGGCAAATGCACCAGCTGATTTGGTCACAACCGTTAATAGACATTGGCGATGTAAGAAATATTAAACATTCCTTACATCACCTATGCGCCACCAACCTTGGGAACGAAGGTGTTATATCCCTTGTCTCTAGTTACACTGGCTCATTCGCCCTTCAAACTGTAACGCAACAGTACTAAGTATTGCTGTTTAGCGTTAGAATATCTGATAACTAGGTGGTACCTACCCAGATGAGCTTGCACAAAGCCATCTAGATTAAAAAGTAGTCTTATAATTTATCCAGACAATTTCAAAACCTTATTTTACAAAAATAAAACGATAATAACGGTGTACATAAGGGATTAAATACTTTTATACCTATATAAACTTTTATGGATGGTCCAAATTCTCCAAGATGAAACGGATATCCGAAAATTCGGTATCCGGTATCTCTAACAAACACCAAAAAAAAATTGGTTAAGTAAATAATAAAAAAATAACTTGAAAATCAATAAATCAAATATATTTCAATTTATTTCCTCGATGGAAGAAGAACAAAAACAGAGTTTGTTACTAATTCATTATTAGCAGTTTATTCATACTCTAAAACACGAAATCCTCATATATTTGACTCAAGTAAGTAGACTTATTGTATATAAGCATAGATCGCCATTTTTCAGGACTTTAAGCTACTAGATATGACTTATTTGCCTATAAAAGAATATTTTGCGTCATGAAGGATTTATTAACTTTAGGGAGACAAAAACAATTATTAAGCAACTAATTATAATCTACCACGAGTTAATTTTAAGTAAGTATTGAATAAATAATATCTAAGTTTTCGTCACATGCGCTTTTTTATGAGGCCAACATCTAAAACAGTCCGAATGCTTTATTCACTCATCACTTCGAGAAGTGTTATTAGACCTGTCGCCTAAAAAAAAGAAAGAATGGTTTTGATATATGTTTATCTATAAAATAAAAAATAAAATCTAATTTATTAGTTTAACATACGAAATGCGAATAACACTGGCAAACGCCAAATATTGACAATTATATAAGAATGATTGCAACGAACAATTCGAAATTTGAATTGCACGCTCTTAAATGTTGAAGCCACCGCTCATGAAGATGTGTCAAAGCGGAAAAACTGTCACATATAATCCTTGCCACACTAAAATACAGTGACATTATATAAAAATTGTGATTTGCTGTTAATGTAAAAAAGGATTCATAAAAATCAATTCTTATTTTTTATGATTCACTAAATCACAAGGTCTTTAAAATAATGTACAATCTTTAAAAGACAAACCACAGAAAAATAATTTTGTTATATAAATATTATTTTATCTGTGGTTTCAATATATGTATTATCTATGATGTTTCAATTTTCATGGATTCGTATTTTATTTACCTTCAATCATCGCAAATACAAAGCTAATTTTTATAAAAAATCTTTTGTCCACCATGTACGGATGGAATATATTTTGAGAGATGTCTAAATTAATTTTATAAATAAAGTTATTTGTGACGGCGGGAGGCTTCGTAGTCTATTTAGCTTTACAAATAGTTTTTCCAAATGTGTTGTTTTGATAGATAATGGATCCAAGAATGTGTAGGAAAATCTGTAGTAGTGAAAGTCTTCCAGATGCTGAAAATGAAGAATTTGAAGTATCAAACATTATTGCTCCACAAGAAAGCGAAGATAATTTCTTACTGGAGGGCAGTCCTGAACGACACTCCGTTACTTGGCTTGACGACGATCAAATAGATGATTTAGATCTTAATTTAGACCACACTAACCTATTTTTTCATAGAGTCGATAGTGCAGATGTAATATACAGAAGTAAAAAGAAAAAATGCAAAATGGTAGGAAAGTACGTAATGGGCGACGTGTTAGGTGAAGGTTCGTATGGCAAAGTTAAAGAGATGCTGGACTCTGAGACCTTATGTAGAAGAGCTGTTAAAATATTAAAAAAACGGAAACTGAGAAGAATACCAAACGGTGAGCAAAATGTACAGAGAGAAATACAACTACTGCGAATACTTAGACATAAAAATGTGATAGAACTAGTCGATGTTATGTACAATGATGAGAAGCAAAAAATGTATTTAGTTATGGAGTTTTGTGTAGGTGTACTTCAGGTAAGCTAAGAGTTAACATTAGTATAAAATTAAAAATAAAACTGAAATAATGATATATAAATCTTTATTAACAATTGTCTTTGATTAAAATTTTATAGGATATGCTTGAATCAAGCCCAGGCAAGAAATTTCCTCAGCGCCAAGCACATGATTACTTTATTCAGCTGCTGGACGGCTTAGAGTATTTGCATGGCCAAGGTGTGGTTCACAAAGATATTAAGCCGGGAAATTTATTATTGACATTGGACCAGACACTGAAAATAACCGATTTTGGTGTTGCTGAAGTAAGTTATTACTTTCAATGTAATTAAACTTTTATTATACATATTTTAAGTACTTAACAATAAGTCACATAAAAAATATCATATTAGGTGAGAAAATAGGTATTATGAAGACCTTATATTTAACTATTAATTTTATGAATTGTATAGTGCGTTCAAATTTCTAACTTCTTAACTCTTTCAGGCATTAGACATGTTTTCCCCAGAAGACACATGTTACACAGGACAAGGTTCTCCAGCTTTTCAACCACCGGAGATAGCCAATGGAGCTGAACAATTTTCTGGTGTCAAAGTTGATATATGGAGTAGTGGAGTCACATTGTAAGTTGATTTTAGATTTAAATAGTTATTGAATAAAAAATAAATAAGGACGAACAACTGAATTCAGAGAATACTTGATCATGATAATATATGTTTACTGTGTGAAATAGATCATGTGTAAATATAATGTTATCATTTAGAATTTAATGACGAACATTTTGGTGCAAATGACAAGGCACAGTTTACTGAGATTACAATGAACATTGTAATCTTTTAAATATATTTTTTTAATTTTCTTATTTCTTATTTTATTTATTTCTTTAATTTAATTTACAAATATTTTAGGGTATCTTTAGCAACACATGGTAATTTACTTTCTGAGATGTCTATCTTGATAGACTCTTTCCAGGTATAAAGTAAAAAGTTATATTTGAACAAAATGGCGGTGATTAATTTTATGACTTTACAAAATTATTTCATCAGTGTCTGTTTCCTGTTAGTAGTATGTGTCAACCAATAGGTGTCGGAAAATAATATATATTTAAAAAGGATTTTCAACTTTCTATAAACTTCTCAGTTGTTTTGTTAAGTATAGACATAAATTATAAAAAAAGCAAGTTATCGCTCCACTCACTTTTTTAATGTATTCTTGTGATCATGACTTTAAATGTAAATAAGTGTGTTATTAAATGACTCATGAGTGATTTAAGTATGTATATATTGTCAACAGTACACTTAAGAATAAACTGACCTAAATTCCTGTCTAACAATGGAAAATTCCTTTTGTATTTTTGTATAGGTATATAAAATATACATACAACTTCAATGTATGCTCTTTTTACTGATATTATCTTTTGTAACAAAAATAACATTGTTATTTATTTATTTATTTATTTGGTATATATTCAAAAACTTTTTTGTACTAAAAAGAATTTTAATTGGTAGGTAGGTTGTATGTTTATTTCATATAAAAAAAACTACTCATAAAATATTTGTATCTAATAGGTACGCAGACTGGCAAGTAGCCACTTTATAGTAAGTGGTCACCACCGCCCATAGACCAAATCCCTTACATCTCTAATCTCCAAGTTTGAGAACAAAGATGTTATGTATCTTTTGTACCTGTAATTACACTGGCTCACTAACCCTTCAAACTATACACAGCAATAGTGCTGCTTGACAGTAGAATGTGATATGAGTGGGTGCTACTTACCAAGACAGGGTTGTACAAAACCGATATAATCTATTACCAAATTAATTATTTAAACTTCTTAATTTTACAAGTCATAAGGCTTTGTTCTTATTTTTTTCTTCTCTGTCAGAGTCTGACTCTGTCAGTAGGCATCATGAGTGGGGTGGTTTGTGCTCTTGCTGTGCGAGTCACAATAGGTGACTTATTAATGTAATATATACACCTTAAAATGAAATATATATATACATACATATATATATATAGTTTAATATTTATATCATATATTAGAAAGACAAATAAAAGAAACTCAAAAGAAATAAACATTGAATATGTATCTTACAATAAAAATATTTTTTAGTTTGTATTACAAACAGAATTATTATTTCACAGATACAACATGACAACTGGGAGGTATCCCTTTGAAGGTGACAATGTGTATCGGCTATTAGAGGCAATAGGTCGAGGGGAGCCTGCCCCACCACCATCATCAGTTGGGGTTTTACTTGAAACTCTTTTGATGCATATGTTGAAGCGGAATCCTGATGAGAGACCAACTGTACAGGAAATAAAAAGGCATGAGTAAGTGATTAATTAAATAGGTAATAATCAATTAATTAAAGAATTCAGTTAAATTTATTGATGATTAGGATTTGTGCAAGCGTGGCTGGGCAGGTAGCTCCTAATCAGTCTTATCCCCACAACAATTATAACAACAATAATGGGTTTTGTGTTGGGTAGTGAAGATAATGTTAGTAATAGTTTAATAGTGTACTGATTGTGTACTGACCGAATTTTGGTCACAGCGGTCAATCTCATAGCCATGTAGGAGATGATATTGTGCATAAGCGTATGCTTTATTGCACACTTACACTCATACACATACAAGTGTACTTTGTATTTTATCTCTCTCATAGTCCCATAGGACTACTGTCCGTCACGAGCCGATCTGATGTGGGAGTTACATGGCTGTAATGCTTTGTGAGGCACATTCCAATTTTCTACATAGAATTACAAAAAGACTGAATAGTTTTTAGTGGCTAGGAATGGAATCTTAGTTTAAAATACAAGGAACATAAGCGCTTAGAGCTATGTTGCTTGTGCGCGTGTCGCGTGTGTGTGTCGGGGAGTGACGTCACGGGGTGCCGCAGCTGGGTGCGCGCGCGGCCGGCGCTGCGCGCGGGCGAGGCGGCGGTGGGCGCGCGCTCGCGGCGCTCGGACGAGCTGCACAGCTCCACCGTGGTGCCGTACCTCGTCGAGCGCCACTACGCCACGCCGCACCACTACTTCACCGAGCACGATCTGCGCCACGGTAACCGCTCGTCCCAGGGCGAAACCTTTACGTCTATACATTATATCATATGATCGCGTTTTTACATATCACTTTTTACGAAATATCGACTTTATGATTCGATCTCATTGCGATTAAGATAATTGCCAGTTCGAAGGCTGATTTCGATAGCGATTGGCCGAGTTGTAATTGGAACGAGTAAAATAAAAAAATTAAAAGCGGGGATGTGTGATAAACAATAATGTTTTTTTGTTGTTTTAATATAGACTAAAATTTGATTTACTTATAATTTTGCACCGAATTGTTAAATATAAAATTAAGTATTTTACATCGAATGAATACTTTAATTTTTGTCATAACAAGTCATACAAATGATTACACATTGTAAATATTATTATTCATCGAACACATAAGTGACTGTTTATGTATTTTTGTTATTTATATTACTCATTATCCTCAACCTTCCATTTTGATGTAAATAGAGTAATCCTTGTAAAAATATCGACGTAATCATAACGATTAGCTAACAAATATTACAAATGACATTGACCTCGACAACATATCCGACCGGATGAGATTGTAATGCGCTGTGCATTCTACTATCGTTAGTTCAAAAGATTCTATATAAAATTAGGTTTCAATGTAATATTTAAATTAATCGCATAATAACGTAATTTTTAAATTTATGTATTTAATTCTTTATAGAAAATAATACAGCAAAACTTACTTGGTCGAGGGCATTGTGCAAGCCCGTTTGGTTAGGTACCATCCACTCATGTGATATTCTACCGCCAAACAGCCATTCTTAGTATTATTGTATTACGGTTAGTGTGAGCCAGTGTAATAAAAGCTCAAGGGACATAACATCTTACTTCTCACTTACTGCGCCGTTCCGTATGGCCGGTAGTGATCACTCACCGTCGGGTGGCTTTTGAAGTATGCAGTATTTTACATACGACCTTTTGTGAACTAACAGCCATATTCATTATGAATACGTTGCAGATTCTGACGAATTTCAGAAAGCAGGTCAAGTTCGCGCGCGAATTTGTTCATTGAGTTAGGTTCGTAGCATGGAAATGTTCAATAGGATTTTGTATGAAGTATATTAGATATGATTATTAATGTTTTTTTTTCATTTTGTTTGATTTGCGTAATCCCACCTAACAGCAATATTGTTTGTGACGCATATCCTCATATCTCGTGCTAATTCATCACAAGCAACTCGTTGATTTCTAATAACTTTGATCATTAATAGCAATTGACTAATAAAAACATTTTACCCGTAACTAACCACTAGCTTATACAAGTTTGAGTTTTCGTTATTGTTAAGTACTTATGTATTGAAAATGTGTTTTTATTATTACAATTTTATTTTTTTATGACATGTACTCTAAGTTAGTATTTCATTGTATTCTATTTTGAGTTACGTCGTCAATGTATTTGACCTATGACTTCACTCTACAAGGATATGAGATAAAATCATAGCCTAGAAAATTCTTAAAAATACGACTCATTTTGTGAAAATATATAATTTTTTTATACATAATATATAAAAAGTAGACATACGCTGTAAACAAGGAAAAATATTTAAAGTTAATTATTAAACCCGGTCCATATCAGTGCTCATGCGCTACTCTCACTTTGTTTAAACGTACGTAATACGTTTATACTACTAGTGGTAGGGTTTTGTGTTCCGGTTTGAATGGTGAGTGAGCCAGTGTAATTACAGGCAGAAGGGACATAAAATCTTAGGTCCCAAGGTTGGTGGCGCATTGGCGACGTAAGCGATGGTTATCATTTCTTACAGTGCCAATGTCTAAGGGCGTTGGTGACCACTTACCATCAGGTGGCCCATATGCTCGTCCGCCTTCCTATTCTATAAAATAAAATATGTAATAAACGGAATACATCTTTTATATCTAATCCGGCTCGTGTCTACGGAGTCCGCAGAAGTGAATCGAGTTTCGGCATTAAACTGTTTTCGTTTTTTTTTTATTTAACGAAGCTTTGATTTGTGTGTAATAATAGTATAGCGTGATTTCCAACAACAACTTGCAGAGCTGGGCGACGGCGGGTCGCGCACGATGTCGACGGCGGAGCTGTCGGACGCGGAGTCCACGCAGTGCAAGCGGCGCTGGCACTCGTCGTGCGGCCGCCTGCCGTCGTGCCGCCTCACGTGATCGCGCGCGACCTGCACACCGCGCTTCTAGAATATTCCTTAGAATATTTGTATGGTCGACGGATTTATGTGCAACGTGGCGTCGAGATCTGCCCTCTTTAATGTACGGTTTCCTCGGTCGTCTCGTACGATGGTCCTCGGATAGTTTAATGTTTTCGTCGGTTGCACATAAATCGTAACGTCGCGTGTTGGCGTTGAACGTGATTTAATTTGAGACTTAACGCTACTTAAAAACAAAAATTGTTAATTATTTGTCCCTGTTGCTAGGCCGATGGAAAATAAAACTCACTTGAATATTTTCTGTAATTGTACTTATAATTACAGAAAATATATATAATAATATAATCGGAATGATGGTCGGAATCATTAAATCTTACATGCTAGCTCTACTAGTACATTACTTGTTATTTATATAATCAAATAGAATAAGCACTGATTACTTTTTTTTACTCCAAAAAAATAATATATAAGATAGAAAATAAATATCGAAAAAGCTTAGTTTTTAAACATTAAAAAATAAAAATTTACTTTAAAATTAAAAGTTTTACTAACCAGGGCTATAATTATATTAAAACAAAAGCTTTTGGTTTAATTTTTGAATTAAATTAACGTAATTTATAAATCGAGCGGCTGCAACGCATTCGAAATGAGTTTAAATCTATTTTAATATTAAATAATTTGGACTCCAAATGTCCCAGTGTGTTTCATAGCATCCAAGCGACTTCTAGACTACTTCTTAAAGCTCATACTAAATAGCCAATATATTAAATAAATTAAAAATTTGACTGCCGAAATAAAAATTACATATGTTTCATGTCACAATCTTACTTGTGAGTTATTTTATAAATAACCATTGTGCCTTGTAGTGCGTGTTCAGAATCTTGCCAGTATTACCATAAGAAAAAAGATAATGAAGTGTTAAAAACGCACAAGTAAGGAGATGATATTAAAGTTAGACATAAGTCTTGAGTACTTTGTCCTTATGTAATACGTATACAGTCCGGAATCATCCTAAAAACAAGAATTCTCAAACTGTACAGATGTGTTAAAACTTTAGACTTATAAAAGTCGTGCCCATTACAACTAATTTCAAAGCAAAATTAATAATAAAAGAAAATTATTGAGACGTTGAAGCGAAAAAATGCGAAAAAATTGTTAAATATTTAAGAAAGATATAAAATCTCATATTCTTAATAAAGGTTTGTAAAAGTTGCTGATAATTGATAAAAATTAAAAAATAAATTGTAAATTGGTTGAAGATAAAAAAGGAAACAAAAATAATAACTATGTATATATATATATAAATTTAGGTTTATAATGTATTATTAAATCAATAAGTATGTGTCTCGTAGAGCTAGCATTACTTGAACTTGCATTTCATTACTGCTATTTCCTTAAAACATTCAATTTTTCAGAATCCCACCGACGGAATTGTCCGAAATTTTTCTCCTATTAAATTCTTAATACAGCAACAATAAAAAAATCTAACCTATTAATATTACCAGAAACGGAAGCTTGTAAATGTTGTACATATATAAATTATCGCATGTGCATAATTGCTTTTACTTGATATAACTTTGATAACAAGACGATAATAAATATTTTTTCAAAACAGTTCGACTAATTTTAAATATTTGTATTAAATTTTCATTAACAATTGTCGTCGTCTATGATACGTGTGAAAGCTCTGAATTAAGCAGTAATTGACTTCGCAGTAGTCGATATTACGTATTCGTCGTAATGTCGATTAGTGACAATATTCGGAACATCTAGTGACAATATTTCAAATAATTGCAGTTTCCGTCAAAGTTACCGAATAAGTAAAAAACTCGTACTAGGCGCCTAGTAAGAGTTTAAAAAGTATTTTAGAAATATTAATGTTCAGCTACTTGATGATAGATGGCGCCACATGAAGTATAATTTTTTAATCTATCAATAGTAAAAAGCAGTCGCTGATTTTTAAATATACGACTTTTTTCTGTTAGTACTAAACTTAAACGAAATTCTAAAAATAATTTTCACAAACACGTTATGTTCTAACGGACCTTATATTTTGTTTGGTAAGTAAAATAATACAAAAATATGGTATATTTTTTTATTATTAAAATGTAACAACATGGAAATAATAATATTAATAAAGATATCGTATCGTTTTTTTAAACATTTATTAGTACGTAGTGAAATGCATCTTCATTGAAATTGCATATTTGCAACTTTAAACCTTATCTTGCTATCACGTTTGATCTCAAGTGTAAAAGGTGGCAATACACACATTAATATAATATTATTAAAAAAAAAACCTATATTTCTTTCTCCGAGAGTCCAATACCACCAAATCGATGTAGCAATATTTTATTTATATAGTTAGTATATCACTTGAGGGCTGGATAATTTTTGATCTAGTGATAATTTTCTGTGACAACTTTGGATTGAATATGTCAGTCTCATACAAATATAGTAAGTACCTATGCTTACTTGGCAGGAATACTTTGGTCGTAACATTTAGTTGCATAATCTAGATTCTAGAACCTTCGTGAATAGACAATGTTTTGAAAAAAAAAAACGACTATTTTCTGAGGTGAACGGATTGCAACTTTTTTTTAGCAATTAAGTCATAATTAACAAATAAACACTCACATAAGACGAGCAATAATTAAATGACACTTCGCATCCGACCTTCGCTTTTTTCTTATAAATATATCATATTTATACATATTAAATTAAGTATTTACTGTTGTAGTGTTAAATACATATAGTAGTAAAGTGCGTGCTTTGTCGCGCTCGCTGTTCTTACGAAGTGTATAATATGACGCGATACTTACTAAAAAGGAAACTACAAATATATAAATAAAAATTGAAAATTAATTATATTTATAATGGATAAGAATGAATGAAACTTGTAATGAAATATGTTTTATCATATACCAAATACATTACGAAAATTTGCTCTTCTAAAATCCAGCGAGATTTTATTACTATTTAAGTTGTATTTAAAATCGCATTATCATCGAGGCGCGTGCGAAAACGGCCTTACAAACGTTTAGCTAGTGATTAGTTAAACAACGTTGTCTTCTTTTAAATGTCAAATCGATAATGAAGAATAAGAGCGAAATTAGTAACTAACTAAACGACCGTTAATCACCAATTATAAGTAAGTACGTAAAATATTACTATACTATTTACACGTATGGCCGCACCGAAGTCGTGATATGTACTTAAATGTTTTGTGTAACATTTTGTATTTTTTTTAAAATCTAAAACAGGCAAACAGCCCTCAGTGATATATATTTTTTAAATTGCATGTTAGGTTAATATTTGTTAAATATAAATTAAATGTGTAATTCGATTTGTATGCATACATTTAATAGTTCCTCAATGTATTGTTGATGTTAAAAATTATCTCGTGGCGAGAAAGCGTTTTCAATTTTCAATTTTTGTTACAGAATTAAATATAAAGCTCTCGATCTGACCTCACTTTTTCGTAATGAATTTCTTATTAATTTTTTTTATAAAATTTAAGTATAGTGGTAATAATATATATTTATAAAACCGTCGACTCTGTGATTGGTTACGAATAAACCAATTAGTTGATCACTACTGTTCTTAAAAAGTTTTATAAGTAGAATTAATATTATAAAATATGTAATATTTTCATACTAACATTTTCGTGAAACAGTTCGACCCATAAAGTTACTCCTACAAATATATAAACATTAGAATGTTAAAACGGTTTGGTCTAGATAAATAAATTATAAATTTTGTAATAAATCAATCTATAAAATTTTCTAAATCATTAATAATAGTTAATAGAGGTCGTAACATTTATTTGATATTGTTTATGTGTAGATAGTAGTGCCCGTTTACCGTTAACAGTAGTGCTGTATCATAAACATCTGTTTTCGAAATTTTTAATTCTTCTCAGCTTAATTGTACTAACCAGTGTGTGAGTGTCAATTCTCGCTTGGTACTTCATGTATTCAGCGATATTCGTTTAAGCCAGGGCCGAATTTAGAGGAGAGCAAAAGGATTGCACGCTTTTAAAAAAGAGTTTAAAAAATATATGACGTCCATTAAATCCAGCCCTGATTCGATTACGAACATGAATGATACCGCACTATTTTTGCAACCCAACATAACATTTCCATTTGTTTTGTAATAGTTGTGTATTTTTTTTATTGTGCGAGCGTAGCCGGTAGTTAATAGATTATATGTTAAATAAGCCATTGTAATGAGATTATTGTGCAGACAATATAACATCGCCAAAGGCGAATGCAAAACCTTTAACCTTATCGATCGTTTTAAAGAAAAAGTGAGGTCCTAAATGTTACTTAAATTTTATTTGTGATGCTTAAACTGATGTATGTGCAGTGCCTGAACTGATTATGAGCAACGTTAAACATATTAAATACAGAGAATATTAATATATTGTAAATAAAATATTAAAAGAATTTAATGTTTGTTTTTTATTTTCATCTTTCACTTCGACGAAACGAAAAGTTTGATTGGCGTCTTTTTTGTTACACTAAATAAAGATGTAAAAAAAAGGTATCTTATTTGAAACTTAGATATAACTTCAAATATGGATTCAGTAATCAAAATACTGAAAAATTTGCTTCGTTTATTTTGATTGAAAATTTGTCTATATTTACTACATTAATATTGTTGTCCGTGGATTTTTTTCTATATTGTTTTAGTACTTCGAACATAAATACCAAACCTCTATTTACGAGAAACATAAACTCGCAAGTTATTATACTGTAGTATATTAGTACTGTAACTCTTAACAGTCCATCTAGATCAGATTCGCTTAATATATTCTGGACCAGTCTAACCTTTAGAGACGATTTCACAAAAAGAAAAATGCAATTTGCACATAGTTAAAAATTTTTAACCATTTTTTTTCCGAATTCCACATATTATTTCACCTTCAAACTTCTAGTCTTAAGTATAAATTAAACTTTTAAGAATTTACTTGAACTAGTTAAGTTTTCGACCATTGGTCGAAATATTTAAAATATATTAAATTGCATCTTCCGATTTTTTAATTACTTTTATTCCCTAATTGTTTTATAAAACACAAGCTCGTCAATAGCTACCAAACCAAAATAAAATAAAAAATGAATTGAATTGTTTTGTCTCTGCCTATTTATATATAGATTCTAAATAAACCTAGTCGAGAAATAACTATTTAGGTAACGTTCTATGGAGTAGGTAACAAGAAACGTAGTGTTGCAAGTGTCCCGCGGCACCATTCCCAGCCACAATGCACGGAAGTGCTTGTACTTTAGTTTTAGTACCACAAAGCCCCTTCCGCTATATCAAGTCTTACCAATTAGATCAGTATGCCACCCCGTGCAGATAATTTCTCGCAATGTTCGTTCAAATGTATTAGTCACAACATTTTAAGAATTTTTCTACATTTGGAAAGGTGTGTCGTTACCAAATCCGTTGCTAGTTTGAAATTATTTCAAATATGTCGCTATGGTATAGCGCTCATCCTGTGTGAATTAACAAGTTTTTGAAGACATACCAAGACGATTATTAGAATATAGTCTGAAATATTCATACAACAAATAGAAATAGATTTTGAAAATTTTAGGTCTTAGAACCAAAATGACATAGTTTTGTTGGTTTTGAACTACTAAAAATAGGATGATTGATTGTTTGATTAATAATTAAAATTATTCAAGCTTTTCATGTTTTAAATACTTTTTTAAGAAAAAAAAATATATTCATTTCATAACGCAATTATATTTTTAATATTTACGAGTTTTTTTTTAATAACTTAAAAACCAATATGACTTTTTATTAATAACAAGATACTACTTTCGAAGTTACTGCAAATAGCCTGAGGTGCGTACGCATCGGAATGGTGTCATCGCTTGGGTACAATCCGAGTGAAGGGTTGCGAACGAACTCCATTAAATGGTTTTCTCATTGTCAGTATTTAAAGGTCAAGGCATTTTCTCAACCTAATCGCTCTTTATTTTTTATTTAATTATCTATTAAATGTTGATATCGTGTTCGTGAACGCTTACATAATACCAACTATAATATGTTCATCTTCATATTTTTAGGTTTATATTTACCTACTCCTTGTTTTGTGTACATTATAAGTGGGCATAATACTATAATTATGATCAATTATGTACAAGTTATTGCCTGGTTTATCTTAATAGTTTTTCGTAACCATTATCCTCTTGAATTAATAATTTGGGTCATATAAGCGATTTTCCAGAAGATACTTAAATTTTATATAAAATATTCGAATATATTGACATACCTAGAAAACCTTCAGCCTTTATGGGTTTTATTACGTACATTTTAAAATATTCACAAGTATTCGCCAATGTTGTAGTTACGTAGAACGTGAAAGGATGTTCCGAGGATATCGGCTAGTCGCTTTAGTCCTTGGCTTAGCAGTAAACACGTTATAAGTATACGTCCGAACATTAACTTTACAATAAGTTAATATAATATCAGTGTAAGTTTTAATATTTTTGTATTTGTCACGATTTAGATACTATCATAATGTGTATATTATTATACTATCTTACTTTAGTTTTTTATTTCTGAAATATTGGTTTGTATTTTATAAAAAGGAGGCCTAAGGATGTTGTATATTATTAATAAAATACACATTTATGTATACTTTTTATAGTTAGGTTCTGTCTAGATAATGTTAACGTCTATAGCCAGGTTTATATTATTCCAAAAATTAAAGGTTTAAAATATTAAAAAATCGATAGTAACGAAAACTTATTATTCGATTTTTGTATGGATAAAAAGCAAACCAAATAGTGCCTTTACAGTAAATAACATATGCTGTAATTTGTATAATCATTCTGAATGTTTCGTTCATACAACCAGTGATAGTAGCATCGGTTAAGATTCACGCGTTGTTACCACAGGGCCATCTCGGCATTGTTATAGTTTTATTTTTAGTAATTAATATTTATATGGCAGCTTAATAGTGCGAAGAGCCGACTCGAAAAAGATTATAATGAAAGATGTAATTAGAGTCTGTTCAATGTTGAATGCCGATGACAATACCAAAACGGATTGACTAGGTGCTTAATTTCAAACGGTCCATGTGTGTTCATTCGATAAGGTAGATAGCTGGTCATTTAGATATTCTAGATTGCCTCCTTGCATCTATCTTTTTTTATTTGAACAAATTATACATATCATAAACAATATATGCGATAGTAACTACAATAATATTAAACTGTGTCGTAGCTACTAACTAATCTTTATAAGCTAAGCTAAGCTTAGAGGCTGCTGCCAACCTTTAAATCTAAATTTTAACTTATTTTTATGAAGGTTGTTTTTTTCATGATATGGCCGAAAAATTTAAACCACACCTACCATCCTTCTTAAAAACAAAATCTAAATTTACTCATCTAAAAATAGAACTATAACAATAACTTTAAAATGGGAAGTAATATATAAATAGAAGTATAATGGTATATGTCATTATAACGATCGTTGCGCATGCGTAACAGTCGTGTGCTAATATCTTTCCCATTAAAGCTATTGTTAAAAATTATTAATGATTTCAAGACCTCAAATAGGCGGAGATCTATAGGTGATGAAAAGACAGATCAGTGAAAGCGATGCTATAAAGTTTTATTGTTACAACTCTTTTAATGTTGAACAGTAACTCACCTATCTTCGCTACTCCATTGTTCTTCTTAAAAACAATTTGAGTGATTGGCATTTTAAATTTAAAACCTGTTTGAGTTGAAATAATACCTCTTACAGATTAGTTACAGATGCGTTTTCTTTTCAACAATTGTTTTATTGCGTTTACGTAATGGTTGCGAGGCTTATCGTCAATCTATTTGATTATGATGCCATTGAAGCATTTACGTTACAACATTTGTAGATTGAAAGAAAGAGTTTTTTTTTATAGAATAGGAAGGCGGACGAGCATATGGGCCACCTAGTAAGTGGTCACCAACGCCCTTAGACATTTGCAATGTAAGAAATGTCAACCATCGCTTACATCGCCAATGTGCCACCAAACTTGGGAACTAAGATTTCATATTCCTTGTGCCTGGCTCACTCACCCTTTAAACCGGAACACAACAATATCAAGTCAAACAGACAGCAGTCTGTTTTGCGGTAGAATATCTGATGAGTGGGTGGTATCTACCCAGACGAGCTTGCACAAAGCCACCTACCTACCACCAGTAAATATATTAATGTCATTAAAAAAAGACAGGCAGTCATAGGGAATGCCGATAGAAGTGAAAACTTGAAACTGTTAAATATATTTGTCTAATTTCCACAATTTTATTCATCAAAATACACAGTGTCGCAAACTCGGTACAAAATATTAATATTTTTCAATTTTGAGTATTTCACATCTCAATTACATATTTTAAGAAAAATGTTTCTTATTTTATTAAATTAAATGTATCATATTTTATTTGTGTATTATATTTAAGTAAGAAAGAGATTAGAGGTTGAAGTTGAAGTAAGAAAAGTGTATACAGGTACTTTTTTTTATAAATAGCTTAAATAATAGTAATAAACATTTTTAACATATTATCTCGATATTGTTGAAATAAGTTCTTATTAAAAAGTAACAGCTTGTAAATGACCCACGGCTGGGCTAAGGTGGAAGACTGCTTTTTGAGGAGAGCGTGGTGGAGCTTATTTAACACCGCTGCTTCAATGCGGTTTGGACGTGACAGATTTTCGTCCCACACATGCAGGTTTCCTCACGATGTTTTCCTTCACCGCAGAAGACGAGATTAATTTAAAAACAAATTAAGCTCAGCAAAATTCAGTGGTTTTATCCGGGTTTGAAATCGGAATCATCGGTCTTTCTTGTTTTCTTACTACTGGGCCATTACGGCTCTCTTTGCAAATTTTAGTATGGTAACGAAAGATAATTAATTTCTAATACCAAATCATCAATGGTTTCTTTATATTTAAAAACCGCTTATTATATAGAAGTAAATAGCTATGGCCTGTGCAAATAAAATTTAAATAGTCTTTAGTTAAAATCAGCATGTTTATCTACGTTTAACATCAAAGACATCGCGGTCGAACCTTACGCAATACTACAAATTAAATTTGCTTATGCCACCAATTCGTGATCAACTTAACCTTTCGCCTTAGTAATTATAACGATAATTCATAGGTTTATTGATATTTAAGTTGCTTGCTTAAAACTAGATTATTACCTAGTTTCGAGTCAGTCTACTCTTTGAAATCGAACCATTTATATTTAATTTTTGTTTAAGCTATTTTACGTATAACATTTCATAAAATACACCCGCATCTCAAATCATAACCGTGTGCAGCTTATTAAAGTACTCACAATAAAAAACATAGTTTGTTTCTTTTTTTCTTATATAGGTAATATAAATTAAACTTTGCTAATAACAAGAACTAAGATAAATAAGGTATGAAACATACATTTTTGTCACTATTGACTTTACTATTTAAGCTCATATGACCCAATGTATAGAATATATTAGTATGAATCGACATTGCGGGTCGAGTCCGGGCAAGCACCGCAGACTGTACTTTGCACTCATGTGTATAATTTTTGTTTATAATTCATCTCATTAAACCAGCGCGTGTCAGATGAAATTCTACCTCATGTGCACAAAATCGCATTGAAAAAGCATAGTGGAATATTAATTCTATTCGATTATATTTATAAATAATAGTAGGCAGACAGACAAGCAAGTCAGTTTCCTGATTCTAAGTGGTTATCTCTATTTAATATGTGCCTCCGACCATTGAATCCATGCAACAATAATCTTTCCGGACCAGAACAAAATAATAGAAATGCAAATTTGTAAATTAATGCTTGCCTTTTGTTAAAAATAATTGCAACATTACAAAATATCGTACAGGAAACTTATTACATTTCAACATTTAGAGGTGATGCCTATCTTCTACCCATTGACCTGACATGACAGAAGTAAATGCGAAGAACTCCAAATATAGTTCGCTTCGTGAATTTGAAAGAATATCTAAATCATCGAACATGTCAAAGGTCACGTATTAAAATGACAAAATTCATTTGTTGTTCATATAATATTCATATTGTTTTCGAACGTATTGGATATGATATTGTAATCGACTACCCTAGAAGTAAGGTATTGTTAAGTTTGAATATATATATTCAAACTAATATCTGATATATACTAATATATAATAAATATGTTTTTTATGTCGGCAAGTTGTTATCGGAACTCTGAAAGAAAAATTAATTTTTTTATTAGTAGTTAAGTACAAATAGTATTGTATTATAATAGCTATACATAAATCATGGATTTTTTGTAGTGCATAACATAACCGAGTTTTTAGCAAATTGCATGGAATATGTAGATTTGTTTATCATTTGGTTTGCTTATCATTACTCATGTGACTTGAATAGTTTATACGAATATATATGTATCGTTAGGTACATATCTGGAGTGTCAAGAAAATGGATATGGAATAGTGGACAAACTAATAGACTCGCGACGAAAACGTTTTGTACGAATTCTCCTCATATTTTATTCCTTACTGAAATCAAAAGTTAATTTCGCTTTTATTAACTTCGCAATAAAACTATACTTTCGTTTTTCATTATGCACGTAATAGAAATTGTAAATATCTTAGTGTGGGGTCAGGTCACGAATCGTTGGGTCGCGGAAGCTTCGGGCTGTAAAAGGGTTATGTCAAGCGGTTTTATTTTGAACTTACAATGAAGTATTTACTGGTATATTTTTTTTAATTTAAATAGTAATTCTATAAAATATGCTAATTAGGAGATAATATATAATTTATTTTATTATATATTATAATTTAAACATTTATTATAATTATGGATAATATTAATTTTATGTAACGAAATTATAATAATTATTACATTTATTTCAAATGTTTCATTTCGGCAAATAAACATATCTATAACTCCATTCATTTTATAATAAACTATAGGGATAATAATAAATTCGTTCTGTTTTAAAATATAAAAATATTTTATATAGTAACTGGCCGACAGTAACCATGCTAGATGCAAGGGTCTCTTCGTGATATACCGGGAGTGAAAGCAGGTTACCTAACCCGGCCTTGGCTTCGGGGCTGGGAAGCCGCAAATGTCACTCACTGCTCACTGTCAATTCATCAGCAGTTGTAATAAAATCGCTCGAGGGAATGTAATAAATCGTTGACGATAGTTTCCCGTACATTAAAATTGTTGTTACTATGTCTACTACTAATTTAAACGATCTAAATAGAAAAATAAAACAAAATCGTATAAGAATATATGCTTGCCCAGCTAATCGTCTTCGCACGGGTAGATAAAAAAAATGTATTTTAACTAGCATTTGCGTAATATCCGTTCTTGGTGAGTGTCTACGACGGGAAAGGAGTAGCTGTGACAAATTTCAAGTCAATTGAGCGAATAGTTTAGGAGGTCTCGTGATGAGTGGTATTTCGTTTATATATAAATAGATTACGAATAGTAGCGTAGTTATTCTTAAAGTTTGTTATTTAATTTCGTATACAATAACATATTTATTAACTGACTTTTTATCACTTTTTTATCACACTGGTATTTAATATTTGTTAAGTTGGTATTGAATTCTTATTCCTTTGTTATTTAGCAATATTTTATTAGACTAATATCAACTTGTGACTAATAATTTTATGAAATCTATGCTATAGAGCGGCGTACTTGCGACATTAATAAACTGAACTAAATATAGTCAATAATAAATAATTAATCAATACTGCGATCGTATATCTTTACATGTAATAGTATTTAATATATATTATAAGTAAGTTATATATGTAGATGCAAGTATATATAATTAATGTAATTAGAAATTATACACGCAATTGACGGAGCGAAATATAAACAAAATAAGGAAAACCAAAACCGAAAATCTCATAAAATTGTTAGTAAGCAAATGTCTGTAAAGTTACAATTATTAAAATATTTCCAAAAATATACAGTACTACTAAAAAACTGGTTAAATATATAAAAATATAGATCACTATACTGACAAGATATGCTTTATCTGCTTTAGCTAACACGATACACGGCTACGATCTAAAACTGCAAATATTCAAAATATGACTCATCCTAATCACCCGCTAAATACGCCCCTGGGCGTTATGAAATCAAATTATTTAAAGCGTGTTGTAAGAACAAACTTATCCACGACCTTCGGCAGCCGTGAGAATCATCGGCGTGCTCTGCGTGCGACCAAACATTGTCTCCTTTGAATAATCGACAACGGTTATGCACATGTTGCAACAGAATCACGAAAACAATAATTATTTTCGTACGATCGCGTGTTATAGTCTTTCAGGAATAACATTCTATTTTGACATTATTTTTATAAAAATCGGAGTAAATAGTAAACTTAATATAGTACACAGGTAATTTAAATATAAAAACTTGCATTGGTGAATGATGTACAAGACTTCCAAACACGTGTCCAAACTTGAGAGGTTTACATCCATCAGACCAGCTCGATTGTAGCTAATTTTTATATTTGCCCTTCAAATTATATATTTGCAAGTGGCAAAGTTTTAAATCGATACGAAAATTAGAAGTCCAAGATACAAAACGACATAGGACAACTTCTTCCTACATTAATTGCAAGCAAAGCGTGTATAGATAAAAAAATACAGTTGTAATTGAAAGAAGATTTTCTATCAACTCGTTGAAACGCCATTACAAAATCCTTTATTTATTACAAGCAAATACAGTCGGACATTATCATCAGGTATTCATACAATCTCACATAACCGTTATCACGATCAATCAAAACAAGATAATTGTGTGAAAGCTTCAAGAATGGAAGCCCAGAACGAAAGCGAGTTTCTTGTCGAATTTTCTGTATACAAATAATCAGATAAATGAGAAGCCTCTTACTAAGATTTCGTAGATTTGTTTTTTATTGGGTTAGAAACTATCAATTGTAGTGCTGAATTTTTATTTTGGGTTATCATTTAATTTGTAGTCCTTCCGGTGCCGTTATTGTATTAAATATATATATTTACATAAACGACTGATTATTACCTTTTGATATGAAGAACGTTAAAATGATAGAATATCAAATTCCGTGGCAATAAACAGGAGATCCTGTTACGATAATCATCGTCCGTGAGCTTAGTTCCGTGTTCGTTAAAGGATGCGCAAAGGTTACGCAAAGGTTTTCTGAATCGGCATTTACTTCTGAGCAAATTATTGACCATTATAAAGTGTCAACATTACTCGAGTACTAGTTGTAAAATTTTACGCGCGTACATGCTATAAAACTGATAATGTGATATATACCCACTTATTAATTATACTAGGGCTAAAAACTATGATAAAATCAATTTTTAATAAATATTTTGGTTACATATGTTTTATTTATTTATTAATAAAGTTCAATAGCAACAAATTAAATATGAAATATAACCCTGCTAAGTTTCTAATTAATAATCTAAATTATGTTAAAGATAAGGTAAGAAAAAAGAATGAAAACTAATGGGGTGCGCTGAGTAAATTGATAAAATTATAAGAAAATGAAAATCGGCGCTGGATTTATTTTTCTCAAACAGTCCTGACTTATATTGTAATTTTTGATAACACAATATAACAACTACTGTTTTCGATCACATTTTTATTAAAGATATTATTTTACTTATTTTATTTACTACGAAATACAGAATACTATTGCCAAGTACCTACAGCATTTAACAACTCATTGTCTGAATACATAAATGACAAGAAACACTAGAATGTTGCTTAATTTAAATAAGCTAGGTGACACTATGTGTAATATGAGTGTGAATTGTTACTAAACACTTTCCCACGTAAATCCACTGAGGCATATCAAAATTATTAAAAGATTCGTCTCAGCCCCGCCGTGAACGATCCGCCTCTATCAAATATAAAAACTAAGCTCTCTTCTTAAAATTTTCGGTTCAATCTTCAATTAAAAATTTTGTAATATTCAAAGTAAACTTAGTTTAAAATAATCATAGTACAAAATGGCCAAGTTTGAATTGGCAATCATCGGGTAAGATTGGCATGTTCTAAACACTTGGCCGTCTCTATTGCAATATTTATAACCAAGCTACGATTGACGGGATTAACATTTGTCGCGCTTTTGATTGTGAGCTGTTGTGATTGCGGACAATTTGCGAATATCCAAGCTGTTTTCGTTAAAATTACTCATAATTCTGTCGTAAATTGCAACCGTTGACTGTTAATATTACTCCAGTGACAAATTGCAAAACTGCGGCAAAGCAGTTTTTACACAAGTGGTGCACATATTCGTTCTAAAACAATGCATGTTATGGGAAACTTTTTAGGTACACACAATAACAGTTCGTAGTTTTAATTTTAATTATTAAGAAATCACAGGCGTTCAAGTCGGATTTTATCTCTATATGTTCGCGTCTAAACATAATACATTAGCGCTTATATTAACGTGAATATTCACAGCAAAACAATTGAAATAGATTTTACTTATCCTTTAACTCATTTAAGGATTTATATAAATAGTTAATGTCCTTAACTAACGTTACCAATCAACCTTTTCTCCTCGTTTGTAAACCAAATTTGCTTCAGTGTTGTTGATAAAAAAAAATCTAGTTCAAGTTCATGCAAATTCATCGGCAAACACTTGTTATTTTAATTGCGGTGATTACATCAGTACTTCCGTATCGCAAAACGTGAAATAAAAAAATATGTGATGATAATGTCCTCCTGACCGATTTGATATTATAGTGCACAAGTATGTAAACACAGATGCACTCCCTATTCGCTCATTCTCATAATCCGATGGGATGGCAATCGAAACGATCGGAAAGATTCAGGCGCAGAACCAACGACTTTATTTGCTTTCCGAGGCACGCGGATCTTCATCAGGAATACCCAATAAATTTTTATTCGCCCGACCTCGGATTTAAACCCAGGACCTCAGGATCTGCGGCCTTATATCTAGCTAGTTGACCAACGACACGATCGAGAAACACGTAATATGGTACTTTAACTACTACTTTATTTCTTATGTAAATAGGTTACATTGGATTCGAGTTTCGTCACTAATGAAAAAATAACAATAGATCATATGCTGTTATTGAGGAATTGTTGCACCAGTTCGCCCGAGATACCTTTAGCAGACGGTCCATGTAGCGTGAAGAACATTTAGTTCACGGTCATCACTCACGTTGAAATAGCGTTAGGGATACTTATACATGCCTTAATGTATTATAAGTTTTCCGAAATACGATATACATATTTATAACGAATAATTAATGAGAATATATAATATTAAAGGAAAAGTATTATATAAGTAAATCCAGCAAGTAAATGTATAGGTATAGTACCTTGATTTACTTGATACTTGCTTGCTCATTCCATCCCGCTGCTCCAATACAGGTTTGTGAATCTGCTAGTACATAAAGCAGAATTTTATCCAAAACATGCATGTTTCCAACCAAATAATGTTTTCATTCACCGCTGGAAAGTAGAGGTACAAACACAATGTGCATATAAAAACGTGCTGCATGTTTGTACTTTAACACGAGACGTTTGAGGTATGTAATGAATCTTTTGATATCAGGAAAAATGATAGATATAAGAAATTATTAAATATTTTGTCTCGACTTACTCAATGTATTTATAATTTACTCCGATGTCACAACGCCGGTTTAGACTTTAGTGCAGCTTCCGCGTGCAACTGGTTACATGTTTCTACTACGAGTTGCATAAGAAGCTACACGAGTTAGAAGATGTCATTTAGCTGTAAAAGGTTACATCTAAGACTAAAGTGCCATTCTTAGTAATCTTTTATACCTTTTCTATCTGTTTATTATGAGTTTCCGCCATATGTCTATGTTTTACGTTGGAACTATAAATAAAAAGTAACATGAAACTATATTTACATATATTGGCCTTTTGCTTCAAGATTATTTGAAACTTCTAGATTCTCACAAGTGATAGGCTATACAGAGTGCTTAATCGCGATATATTTTATTATACTATTAATTATTATTTTAACTCAACACATACATACATATATGGTGTGGGCGCATACATTTAGAGTCCGCATTTGCTATTTGTATTGGAAGAGTCTGCTAATCATGTATATTATTTTATTTTAATTATAAGTTTATTTTGAAAAAATACAGATTAGTAAATGTCTTCATTTATTATCTATGGCAAATCGAGTATGCAAAAAACAAACATATTTCGGTAGATGGGAGGATCACGTTTTAAAGCTGCACGTACTAAATTTGCATACAATCATTGGATAATCGATTTGTAACGATGATTTTAATATTCTGCTTGTATCTAAGTTCATGGTTTCAAAGAAAATATATGAAATGTTTTATTTATTAATGCTCATTATGATATTTCGTTTTTTTTTTTTTGTCAAATAATCTAATTTCATAAAGGCATATAAATTTTTTGCATCGATTAAAAAATACAAAATTAACCCTCTATAAGGCTCTAAGTGATTACTCACACACAAATACTCGTTCTAGGAACATTAACAAAGAACATTGTTATTAAAAGAATGGAAAGATAATCAAATTATATACTTTTTGCCGTCATAAAATATTTTACAATGTCTTTAAATGATGAGGTAATTATATAACAACATATAAATTAATATGTAATCAATATGAGTAGGTAGGTAAACTACACTATTATATTCAGACTAAGGTTATTTTATTGGTGTAGGCTATAACTGAAAACTTTGGTTGGTATTAAACCTAAAAATTTAAAATAACTAATATTGGAATAAATGTAGATTTAACGTGACTTAAAAAGTACATTTACATTAAAAAAATTTACTTTGATTTTATCATTACATATTTCAATTTCAAAACGTATTTATTGTAAAAATGTTAAAATACTTTTTCTAAAAGTTTTCTTGTAATTTTATTGAAATCGTTCATCTAACTAATAATATTTCCGAATGGGCATTGAAT
Source organism: Nymphalis urticae (assembly GCA_905147175.2). NCBI lineage: Eukaryota > Metazoa > Arthropoda > Insecta > Lepidoptera > Nymphalidae > Nymphalis > Nymphalis urticae. Next base: position 5,459,128 of record LR989987.1, on the reverse strand, counting down.
CGCAGAGAGCGGTCAGCCTTGTGTACGTACAGCTGAATGAAACATCCCGTCGGATGCTACAATTAATATTAAAAACGTGATTAATGTTTCTCTCAATTGTTGTACTCAAATAACTTGTGAGCTGTGGGAATTATATAGCGATACATAACAGTGTACAAATTGCGTTATAAAAGACGACCTTTATCTAAACGTTTTTGTTAGTCCAACAACTTTCGTGGTAAGTATTCAAAGCATGTGGAAAGTAAATGGCAGAGATTAAAGTATCGTATTATTATTAGATATTTACCAAATATATCAAAACACATTATGGAATTTGTAGATCATCACAATGGCTAAAGGCAGACCGCTAAAGTACGAGTAGCGTGGAGTAGCTATCTTGTTTATGTAAAGGGTGAATTATAAACCAAACTTTTCGTATATTTCAAACAAAGCAAGCAGACATGGAGTACGTGTTATTGCATTAAGTAGGTACAGGTATCCCAAAATGGTGTGCTGCAATTGATACGTATGTATAATATGTATCATCATTATTTAAGAAAATGTCCCGGTATATTAATATCATATGATTGTTCAAAACATTTATCTTGTTTTAATAATTTCAATAAAAAATATATACTAATTTATTATTAATGTTAATCGAACACGCGACATCCAACTATCTACAACTACTGAGCACGACGATCTCACTGACTTGTTTTATCGTTTATATACTACTTTTTATATATATATATATAACTATAATTACGTATAAGAAAACTTTTGTAATGATATAAGTATTCAAAGACGCATGCTTGGGAAATCTTCACCTGTATGGAATGTGAGCATCCTCAGCTAAAGGTCACCGCGAGGTCGAGACGGCCCAAAGGTAGTTAGTAGCTAAACATACAATAGCAATATTACAATTATGTAGAAGGTGAACTGCAAGTATTGTAGCGGCTCGCGTGAACGCTCTCAATGCGATTTAAAACGCAAAATAAGGTTAATTAGTTCAAGTGACCATCGAGATAATAAAACCACAAAAACATACCAAAATATCTCGTAAAATTTGACTTTGTGAATTATTATTATATTAATTATTACTAATAAGATATAGAAATTAATCAAGAAATTAAAAATCGATGATGTCCTAAGTCTATTGAATAGAAAGATTAAGTTATGTGGTACTATGCTTTGTACATAAACATAAAGTATAGTACAGTTTTATTTCTCTATAATATAACTCGTTAGTGTGTCAGTTATGATGTAACAAGAATATAATGAGCAATGGAATAACGGTCAAGAGATATATACTGTTTGATGACCTGCGATATCGTTACATTACATTACTGATTAAATCTTTACATTTTAAAATTATTAAAACAATTGCGTCTAAATTGTTTATATTTAAGTCTTACGTAACTTTAAGTTATAAGTATTTATGAATAAGAACAAAAATGTTTTACGATTTGCGTTTTAGTATATACTAAAATCAATCAATAGTTTGTGCACATTTTTTATATGATTTAAGTTAGGTTTCCCGCCTTTAATCATAATAATAAATTCTGAAAAATGATCGCTTTTTTCGATGTATATGTATAATCATAAAAATATGAATTCACTGTAGTTTTAAAACATTTTTTACCTAAAACGTTTTAGGTTATACTCTAAATATATTTTTCTATTTGAAGACACCGGCACTTATATAGTCAAGTGTATGTCTCCTTGCTAATTAGAAGGGTATAGATTTTCTACAACTAACCTGTCAAGGCCTCAGCCTAAATAATAATTAATTTTATGGTCATCTGCAGATAGTATTACTACTAAGAAGGCAATAATTTGCTTAAAGTATTCCTGTACATTTATAATATAACTATGGATGGATATTTTATGGATATTTGCTTTAACAGAAACATTTCAAGTATTACCATTAATTGCATAGGAAGAAAAATTATTTTCGAATTATAATTAAAATATTACGAATACGGAAAAACCTCTACACTTTAATTAGTATAGTTATATTGTAAACACTTTTGTACTTTTATTTGTTTGCTTAAGATAATATATTTCTGTAAATTTAATTTTAATGTGAAAAAATAAAAATTCCATACAAAAGATTTCAACGACTAACAATCTTCGACTCCAAAATGCTTCCATACATTTTTTTAGTTTTACTTTTTATTTACATTTTGTAAGTTAATTTTTTTATTGAATGTAAAACCAATAAATGTTTTTCAGATATAAATTCCTGATGAATCAACGAGCAATCGTAAATGGTCGTGATTGTACAACTTCAATACTTATATTGTTGAGAAGTTATTTTTATGTATCTCATTAGTTGTAATATATGTCATTTGATGATTATTCTTCTAAGAATTTGTTTACGTAATAGAAAGTTAAACCAGAACCAATGTAGTAGAGTCTAATGACCGCATTCTGGCGGTGTTGGAGGCATCCTAAGACATACAGTACAAACTTATTATTTAAGTGATTCATGTTATATGCATAGTGTTTGATGAATATATATATCTGGATGATGATCCTATTTTATATATAGTTCGTTCGTATTAATGAACACTATTTCTGTGAAGGACTTCATTCTGTGGTAAGAAAAGTCTACTAAGTCATTACAAATATTTATTACAATATAAGTACATTATGCTGTTTTATTAAATCAATTCCGAAATTGAAAAGTAATCCGCCATTAGGCTAGAAGCAGAATATTTACTTTGTACCTTTTGGAAAAAAACACACACACCCAACAAATTTGGGTATTAAATTAAAATGGTATATTGGGCAACACATACGTAACGTGAAAATCTTATTAGCTTAAGTATTACGTATAATTATTTTTTGTTGATATATAAAAATAAAAATATCATAATTTTTACCTAATTTAAATTTTATTTTAAAAGACAACTAATTGCCCATGAGTTAGTAATCGTCACTTCATTACTAACTCCGTATCCCCTTAGTCATATGAAAACTAGTAGTATTGTTACTTTACTTTCAACAAAACATAAACTATTGCAACAATATAATTATAAACATTAGCATATAATATAATTAGAGATGTAACACAATACATCAGCATATAGGTCTAATTATATTCAAAGACCTAGCCTGACAGATGCAATTATTATTATCGTTGTAGGACAACCGCAATGACATTGTGCTCAATATGTAACATTCAAGTGAATCTTTGATTACTGTGACATTAAGACTATTTTACAGATGATGAATATCCGTATTGAATAACATGGTGAACCTGTTTATGAAATTATAAGTATACATGTGTGCGTTGTTCCATAAATTACATTACATGAATTCACACTTCAAAGTTAAATTGGGAACTTATATAGAAGATGATTTGTTACGTGTAATGTAATGAAATGCTTTTAAAGAAAATCGTCACATAGAAGCCACGCGTATGAAATTAAAGAAATTGTACATTTTTTTTTTAGAAAATAGGAAGTCGGACGAGCATATGGGCTACCTGATAGGTAAGTGGTCACCAACGCCCATAGACATTTGCATTGTAAGAAATGTTAACCATCGCTTACATCACCAATGCGCCCCCAACCTTGGGAACTAAGATGTTATATCCCTTGTGCCTGTAATTACACTGGCTCACTGACCCTACAAACAGGAACACAACAATACCAGTTACGGCTGTTTTGCGGTAGAATATCTGATGTGTGGGTGGTACGTACGAGCTTACACAAAGCCCTACCACCAGTAAACATACATAGGTAGTACTACATAGGTAGTATTTTTGTAAGGCTTTCATTTTGTAAATTCTACCTCTCGAATGGAAAATAAGAAATATAAGGATTGTATGTAAATTACGTACTGCGATTTTATATTTTGCTTGTATATCCTTGAATGTTTTTTTACGTAAACGAAGTTGCAGGCCACGAGCTAGTTGTAACGTAACGATTATTTATTTTCGGTGTTGTTGTATGTACGATATTAGTCTATCCACTTTTAATAAATATTTTATTAAATTGACTTGGAACTGTTTGATATTAAAACTTTTATAATGACTAGAAAAGTTCAATTTAGTTAGTTAGTTTATCTGAAAAAGAAAAAGTTTACTATCATTAAATTTAAATGTATTAATAAAATTTAAGAAATAATTACCTTATAAACATAACACATAGCTTCAAAAACATTTGACGTCATTGTTAGGCAAGAGTTTTTAGTTAAGCGCGGATTAAGTCTATTCAAAGAACGTTAACAACTTAACAAGCACTTAACATATTTTAGTCAGATTAAAATAGTCATTGACGATAGATAAAATTAAACGTGTAAACGGTTGTATTTTTTTTTATCATTCTTTATTTAAAATTCAAAGGACTAGACGAACGAGGCTTGTGTTATTGCTGTACCTATTTTTAAATACAGTGTAGTAGTTACAGTTAGCTACAGTTAGGTAAGTTAATTAACTGTGTAGCTTTTGGTAACAAGCATATAAAATTGACTAAATGTCTAAAGATATCTTGCTCAATTATAAGTAAAGATCGGGCTTTAAAATTGTTTTGGGCATTATCAAAATATACATTACGTTAGCGAAATCGCCTGTATTCATTTGGTACGATAGCAAACATTGTGCTAGCTGGAAAACTAAAGAAATTGTACAATGTATAATAAAATTGTACAATGTAAATGTAAACATTGTGCTAGCTGGAAAACTGTATGTATATGTATGTTAATAACATGTTACATATGCACATCTTTAACTAGAAACGACTGTTTAAGTTCCTCCTTTGGTTACGGCCGCTAGTGTAAAATCCAGTACAGGACGTATTATAGTACACCAGTGCATTACATATTCGTGTATTTCTCTATTCATTGACTCATTTAATCCGATGGGGCGCAGTTCACGTGTAGGACCTCTAGCAGGCTTTACGTTCTTTCGGAGGTAAGGGAATGTAAACAACTTTAATTTCCAAACTTCAGACTCCTACTGAGATTTTTCGTTAAAGAAATACCCAATAGCTTTTTAGTAGGTTAATTTGCTGTCTTACAAGGTACCCGTTTAACATAAGCTTAAACGAAGAAATATTTGAAAGTGCAGTGTTGGTTAATATAATAATAATATGTTACAAATTGTTTAGTAAAGACGTATTATGTCCAGTGAAGCGTGAATGCGGAAAAGTTGTGAAATGTGAAGATGGCAAACACAAATGCCTTTAATGCGTTAACAGCCATTTAAACGCACGTGTGTGAGGCAAAATAAATTACGTCTTAAATATGCAGTTATGTTATTCTTGACGCATATGTCTAAAGATCTAAAAAGCTACATCATACATTATTAAAAAATATTGTTTTCTTTATTAGTCCAAATCGTCTCTAATTTTTTTTTGTTTTGTTATTGGTATACAACGACAAGATGAAGTAGGACGACTCAGATAATTTATACAAATGCAAATGTTTCAAATAAGTCTCTCTGTCCGCCACTTCGTTTGCATTGACTCGGGACTATAGAGTTAGATTTTCCCTCTACCAAACCTGCAAGATAAATCAACTTTTCGAGCTTCATTCAATTCCATTCAATGTGACGTGATGCAAAACCAGTTCTTTACTGGTAACATTAAACAGCATATGTGTTTTAGGCATTTGCTTTATTAAGTCGGCAAGAAATAAGGTACAAACATGGCCTTTAAAATTAAATATATACAATTGTTTTTTTTTTCTTAACGAAAAAATCTATGATTTTATTATTTCAACTTAAGGTTAATAGTTTAAGCTGTGACTGTTTAACTTGCATAACAATAGTAACTATTTGTATTACGCGAATGCACTAGGTTTTAGAAGTAGGCGATTCATTGTGTGGGTTCAAATACCATTCAATCCTACTCTGTGATTCATGACACAATTTCCTAAGTTATTTTAAAATACTATGGACAAGTATTTTCAACAATGGTTTATCCTGTTATCGTTTAATTACTTTTTATTACACAAAAAATATCAATGAGGGCTTTGTGGGTTTATGAAATAATAAAAAAAAAACAAAGATCGTATTAATAATATCTACAAATGTATATATACTCTTTTTATGTTTTGTTATAATGAATGGCTAAATATACATATACCACTTCATTCTTAAAAAAAAAATAGTTAATGACAAATATGGACTTTCGTTGCTCGTGAAGACAGTGTAGACTGTGGACTATCACGACGTGTATGACATTTGTTTTGTCACGTTTGAAGTATTTACAGTTCGCATTTAAGAGAATTTCTTACTTTTGCTAACATATAACACATACACAACAATTATATTGTGCAAATGGAAAATGTAATAAAATTTGATGTTTAAGTAAAAAAAAAACGAATCGTCATAATATAGTGATAGTTATAAGAGCTGGTAAATGTCCAAATACTGGCCAAAGGTCTTTCGTCTTAAAAGGAAGGCTTGAAGCGTGCCATTCCATTGAGGGTTGATAGATCTATACATACTTAGAATTGCATCCGACGTAATTCTAAAACAAATTTTAAATTAAAATTGAAAATTAGCTACGCTTGCCCTTGATCTGTGGTCCACGATGACGTACGAATTATATCTAATAGGCCATATTAGCACCTATGTTATTAAAATATTAGAAGATACTATTACCTTTTTAAGACGAAAAATTATGTAAATATTACAAAATATCTCAATTTTACCATTAAGCACGATATAAATTCTAATTAAAATCACTTGAAAAGTTCAGTAACGCTTGCTCAAATTTGAACCTTCGGGTGAGAACTATATGTTAATCCACTAAAATCACTTTAGAGGTGCTTAAAATATTGAGAGCCAGGTGAAAAGTAAACCAAACATTTCTAAGTCATTCCATGTTTATTTTGCAAAGGCGCCTGCCAAAGAAGAGGATACAATAATGTTGGCAGATTTACATTTAGGTTTGTCAATGTTCCTCACGCTAGCATTCTATTTACACAACAAGTTACGTGAGTCGTGTGCGCACTTTGTTTTCTTAACAAGATGGAACTGGCACGATTAGATTGTTTCCATATGATAAATATAAATTTTGGTGGGATGTACACATTGTGAATTATTATTTGTGTATGTTGAAGTTGTATTTTCTGGGAAATATACATCGTTACATTTACATATTACGTTATAAGTTGTAACACGTTTAATTTTAGAAAAGAATTATAATTAATAGTGGGAAAAAATAGGCATTTTTACAGGAAATATAAATGCATGTTGCCACGGCATCGTATTGTATTAGTGCCATTTTTAAATGAATCATTTTTTTGTGTATTCATCAGTGACAACGATAAATTTAGAAAATCTCTACCCATGACTTATTTAAATATAAATAAAAAAATTACCTTCTTTCAAGACTATAAAGTAAACTAAGGGTGAGAAGGTGAACTTTAATAAAGTTCATTTTCAAGTTATATTTATTGTATATTACAAATTCATAATTTGCATATTTAAAATAAATGACAACTTCATTGTAACGTAATGTGCTATAACCAATAATGTTCCTAATGGACAGCCATTTAAATTTTTCGTGATGTAACTTAACGCAACATTAGCTTGTCTGATGGCTTCCAATGCTTTACAGCAGCATGTTATACTTTTGAACAATAAGTAACTTAGAATCGGTCAATTATATCGGAACACATTTTTATTTTTACTATTAATAAAAAAAGGATCTAGATACAAAATGAAACACGTAAATTCATGTGTTTCTTTAATATTCAATAATGATTATTGTCGAATTTTGGCATCTATGCGAAAACTTGTTTGAGTAAATATTCAAAATGATATCGTTGGAGGTTCAGTCTCTCATAAAAACTTTACTTCACAAACGCAAAATCATTTGCGTTGCGTCTTGTCATCAAAGCGTATAGGTCAAACGTGTCAATAAACGACATGATACGTTATTGCACGCATTCTCTCTAATGGAATATAATATCACTTAACTCGTCAACGATACAATAATATAAGTTATACACGTATGGAGAGCGTAACCTTTCACGGTGATCTCCGAGTCGGGGCGGGCAGACGCGAGCTTTCAGAACCCCCGCCATCGCGGGCGGGCGGCGTGAGCGCATCCCCGTAAGTCAGTCCCTTCGCGACGTTCCTCGCGGCAACATGTCTCCCGTGTGGATCGTGCTCGCTTTACTCCCAATCCTCGGTAAGTTGACAAAAAAAACAGTGAAAATATTATATAGTGAATGTGACCTACGTGCTAATTAGCTGGGACGTGTATTTCACTAAAAAGTGCATAAAACACTTTCGAGTGTTTTATTTATTTTAGTGTTCCGGTATAATAGTGAGGAAATAGGTAATTGTGTTAGTGTGGTTGCACGCGTGCGCATCTGATTATTCATTAGTGCAGGATGTCCGGGCGCGTGGGAAATTAATTATAAGTCAGGAAATCATTGTTGCTTTCATTCATTATTAAAAAACTTTTGATTCTTATCGCAAAAAATATATAATCAACATAATTTATACAAATAATTACAAAAGCTAAGTTTAAAAAAAAATCTCAAAATCCGAAAAACTAATGGTCACAGCCAATTCTATATTAGTTTTAAATATGATCTTATTACAAAATATGTAAATATATATCTATATATTAACTCTTACGATTGTAACCTTAATATTAATATAATGATATTAGTATTTATATCTAATAGTCTCATCTTTATCGTTACTTAGTTAAGCTTTACATAAGTTATGCTATTAAATGAAACCAGGATAAATTAGTTGACGAATGATGCGTCGTGATATTCAGTTACCTCTCATATTACTTTACTCTTTAGTAAGATTATGTCGTGAAGATGTCATTAAGTAATGCTCATCCGAGTCGAGTATTGCTGTAGTAAACAAAGGTTATGGATAGATTAAGACTTATAGCAAGCAGTTACATTCTATGCCACGGAAATTTAGGCTTTAATGCGATATGTATAAAGGCAAATACTTTTACAATTATTTGCAGAGTGTACACTGCATCTGCACACGACTGTGAGAGGTTCATCATTGCAAGCGCCTTAGTTGCGCAACTGCAATGCACTTTCCATTCGACCATAGGCCGCTAGGCGCAAACTATCGCACGTCGCGATAATCGATTCCTCCGATTTACATAAGTGGTTTTCTCACGACTCCCCTGCCTAAGAACCAGGGTGCCGTGACGGCCGGAGAACGGATGCGTTCCAAGGTTTTTGATGCGCAGTCGAAACAATGCACCCACACTACGCTAAAACAATATACCTAAGTCTATTTTCTCAAACTTTAACTACACTTTATAAAAAGAGCATTTTCAGATTAATGCTAAAAATTAATAATCATTTTAAATAAATTTTCACATTGTGAATATTCAATATTTATTAATCTCACTAAATGCGACGTATTATGTTTCAAATATTTTATTTAAATAGGTATTCTATTTTAACATTCACTTGTTAAAAAACGTTAATCTATAATTTCGTATGTAAAACAAATACATTAAGATACAAAAGCAGCACATCGGTTTAAAATGTGTCGAAACGATAACAAATTACTTGTGTGGTCATCAAAGCGTGAGAAAACTTGTTACGTGAATAGAAAAAGAAAGTGCCATTGACGAGTTTATTGCAACGTCCGTGAAATATGTGTGCAGTTACTATTGATTGTATTGACATGTACATTTGAAAATGAATTGTTCTCATCGTAGACAACGTTGGCTACTTGCTGAATAATCAAAACAATTGGTTATGTCATTACACTCTTTGAAGTCGTGACCCGTGACTCGTAACAAAGAATAAATTAGCATGATTTACGTTTTGCGGTAAACATTAAATAGAGAATTTTCCGTATGCTATTTTAATAATAAAAATAGCCAATTAAAAGCCATATATTTTTCAACAAGAAGTCTAAAAATCATTAATAAATCAAAATAAATTTTTCATACTACATCATAGAGTTAAAATAAATTAAATAATAGGCATGTTAGCATTAATCACTGTTTCCGTATAATTTCTGAGTGCGATCGGAAACTATTACTACCTGTTTTTACAATACAACATGCTAAGCAAATATAACAGGATATAATTAACAATTAGTTAATTAGTTTCGTCAAAAATAATTGCTATAATTGAATGATGAATTGAATGAATCACATAATCATTGAAGCTATAGTATATTCAAAAATAATCACACAAATTAAGTTCTTTTGTATTATTTAAGCATACAAAACACTTTACTTTTTCTGTATCTATTGATAAAAGATTTAATTTAAAAATAGAACTTAATTGCCACGTTAAATTAAAATTTTGAAATTTCATTATAAAATACCATAGAGAATTTGTGTCATCTAGTCGGCGACCTTTCAAAGAGGAGCACCTTACTTGAGCGAGTATTACGCAACGTGGGTATCACCCCCACTCTGCACGCATGGGAACTTCGCTTAACCTCCGACTCGCCATGCAAACATTCACCGGGTCATGTACGTGATGCAACTAACTCGAATTGACCACGATTATCGTGCAAAAAAATTTATTACGATAGCCATAAGCGCGTCTCCATCTCCACTTGGTTTTTGGTACATACTATTTTTTTTTGGTATTTGTGTTGCGAACTCATACAATAGGTATGTATTTGTCAATTGAAATTGCAAAAGATCAGTAATTAGTGTGTGGCATATAACAGCGATATTTTATTAACAGTTATTTAGGTGCTAATTAGCTTAAGTAATTTAATTGACAAAATCTAAAGAAACTGAAACAAGAAACACAGTAAGGTAAGACAACCCAAGAACCGTGTGAATGCAGTATTGTGATAACAATTTAGCAACTATTGCTTTGAACACACCGAAAGCTTAATACCATTTAACAAACCATATAATGTGTGGTTTTGCTATCCAAACATAATTATTTGCATTCTACTTAAAACTCGCTCAACTAAGAACTCCTGTTAGGTATACTGTTTGATATTATATATTCATGTATGTATTATACATTTTTGCAGTTATGATTTTTGCAGTTATTATTTTAAGAGGGTGAAAATTTTTGTACAAAAAAAACTTCAACAATCATGAATTATTTTAGTAATTTAATTACTTTTATAATTAATTATATAAAGTAAACATGGTTAAAGGTAATTTGTTTATTGTCAAATAGATTATATTTGTTTAGCGCTGATTTTGATTAGTTCAAGTACGTAGTTGTATCATAAGTTTTTTATATACATATGTTTTGTTTAATTTTGTAAGTACCTGGACGACGGAGCATATGAATAAAATGATAAACTTAAAAAGTATAACGAACTTAGAACCCACCTAGAAACCCACTTAGAAAATTTAGCCAAACTGTTTTTACATTTTGAAGAGACACATAGATAAAATTAATTATGAGATATAATTAATATTATAACATATATATGTTTTAGAGTTTGGTTTGCTTTAGTAACGAGATATGCATCCAAGGGTTACCATTTATATACATGACGAGTTACTAACCACGTGTGTCACATAAACTAAATACTAGTACACTTTGCCACGGTGGTTGAAGTTTATTCTTACTTTTCTGCTCATTAGCTCACGTCAGCATAAATAAACTCGCCATATCCGTTGTCAGTTATATACTCAAATATTACATACAAATATGTACAACTCTACTATTAAAATACAATCAGTGTCATGCCAAGTGATCATTCACTCGTAGCCAGCCAGTCTACCGTACTCTACAGATACGTCATACACGCTTTCAAATATCGTCATTATTATATCCGAAATTACTTCTTGTTACGAGTATAAAAGGTCATTTTCATTCTTGAATATATATAATAAAAAAATATATATTATGAATTTAGCATCTCTTTAAAAAATTCATGCCGATGTCGCTTTTGCTGTAGACACTTTTAGACTAACAAAGTATCTTAAATAACTTGATATTTTCGGTAAAATTATTTCGATACTAATCTACTAAAGGCAGCTGGAAAACTTTTACTAGTACAGATCCAAAGAATATTTAATTCTGTCATATTTTCGGGGAGAACTTCAAAGGCATGGAGCAGGAGTGTCGTCGTAATATTCTTCAAAAAGGGTGACAAAACCTTTTTGAAGAACTACAAACCTATTTCCCTCTTGAGCCATGTCTATAAGGTGTTTTCTAGGGTCATCACGAATCGTCTCGCGCGTAGGCTTGACGAGTTTCAGCCCCCGGAACAGGCCGGGTTTCGAAGAGGCCGTATCCTCTTACCATAGGCCACATTTACACAGTGCGGTAGATTATACAGAAGACTGAAGAGTATAATCAGCACCTGTGCTAAGCATTTGTGGACTATGAGAAGGCTTTTGACTCTATTGAGACCTGGTCTGTTCTGGAGTTCATCCAAGTGCTGAAAGGTCTGCAAGACGCTGCTGTTACGACCGTCAAAGTACAGAATCAGCAGTCTGAACCTATCTTCTTGCATCGAGGAGTGAGACAAGCGGATGTCATTTCACCGAAATTGTTCACTAATGCATTAGAAGATATGTTCAAGACGCTGCACTGGGAAAGGCGGGGCATAAACATTAACGGCGAGTACCTTTCGCACTTGAGATTTGCAGACGATATCGTCATCGTGGCAGAGACCGTGCAGGACATGCAATATATGCTGAGCAGCCTGGCTGATTCTTCTGCTCGAATTGGTCTCCGGTTGAACTTGGAGAAAACCAAGATAATGTTCAATGGACACGTCAATCCGGAACCAATAGCTCTTAACGAAGTTCCTCTCGAAGTTGTTCAGGAGTATGTGTACCTTGGGCAAACTTTGCAGTTGGGTCGAAACAACTTCGAGAGGGAGGCATGAAGAAGAGTACAGCTTGGCTGGGCAGCGTATAGAATACTCGGTCAAGTCTTCTCGTCACGGATACCACAATGCTTGAAGACAAAAGTCTTCAACGAGTGCGTCTTACCGGTTATGACCTACAGAGCCGAGACGTGGACACTGACAGTGCGTTTGGTCCACCATTTTAAGGTCGCTTAGCGAGCTATGGAGAGGGCTATGCTCGGAGTTTCTCTGAAGGATCGAATCCCAAATATGGTAATCCGACAGAGAACCAAGGTTATCGACATAACCCAAAGAATTAGTAAGCTGAAGTGGCGGTAGGCTGGACACATATGTCGCAGAACCGACGACCGTTGGAGTAGACGTGTTCTGGAGTGGAGACCACGCCTTGGCAAACGTAGCGTAGGACGCCCTCCAGCTAGGTGGAGTGACGATATACGCAAGGTGGCTGGTAGCAGTTGGAGACTGAGAGCTGAGGATCGAGCTCAGTGGCGTGCCATTGGAGAGACCTATGTCCAGTAGTGGATGAGAAAAGGATGATGATGATGATGATGAATCTAAGAAAGATTAGTCAAATGTCATTCTTTTGTTTAATATATATTTCCACTCTTATGTTATTGCGCGTCTGGTGTACCTTCATTTGTTCTGCATATTTTGAATCCACTCCAGTCGAATTTCAGATAGGAACTGATGATATATAAATTAGCTATGGACAATCAAAGTCACGATTTTCATATTATTTTACTTCAGTAATGATTTTATCATTATATATTTTAATTATCTTATACCTTTTAAAGAGATTTGTTTGGGAAGTTTGGACATTTACAAAGTCCTGGGTTACGAGACATCCTAGAGCCAAATTTTCAAGACATACCAGGACCCGGGATCGCGGGATCAAAACCCTAATAGTAATTGACTGGTCTTACCTCCATGTTCGCACATAGCGAATAATAATTCAAGATTCTTTTTCTGAGTGGGCAAGATATGACAGACTTGTATGTTAAAAATCTCAGTATTTACTCTCTATTAACTAACACATATGTACAATGAACTCATATTTCAAATATCTATTAAGCTATAGCTCTGGTAGTATATTTCTTACTCTTATCAAATAAATAATAACTTAATACCTTACAGTCTTCGAACAAGCCTTTTTTTGGGCACTATAGGTCAGCGAGGTGAGCAGAAAAATGTTAGTTACAATTGTCTTTATACGGAATTTATGTAACCTCTCACCGTTTCCCACATAGATTGTGTGAGCAAAATTTCTACAGATTCTGATTATATGAACGCTTGTCATCTCGTCAGAGAATAACAATTAATTAAACCTAGGCTAATTCAAAATGTCTGTATTGTTCGATTTTCGCAAATAGCACATCCTCAAACCCAATCCGTGTTCTATGGAATACTTACATTATTTATATTTCTTAAGATCATCTTTTAAATACAATGAATCTTTTTCTATATTACGCACTGTTATTAATCCTCAGTAGCACACATTCCCGAAACCAAAAGTACGAAGTACAAAGCCGTAAGTACAAAGCAAAATAATGTAAGTAAGTAGCTTATTCTTATTCAAAATCCGATTTGAATATATTTGACGAGATAAAATTAAATTATTTCATTGTTATTACTTACCATAAACATTTTGTAACGTAAACATCTTGTACCTTTACGTTTTTGATCACGTAATCGACCTCAATGCGAGATTGTAACCGGCCGTTTGACCTATGAGTTATGTTTTTAACTAACATTCTATTTTAACGAAATATTTACCTAAAAAATTATAAACGCATTTGTTATTTTTAGTAATATGTCAAAACAACAAAAAGTAGTAATTTGTTAATGGGAAAATCTGAATGTTTTGGATTGATTAGTATCTATATTTGACAGTACGCCAAAAGGCTACGTTTATGTAATTAAGCTGTTATTTATGTTATATGATTATTTTAATCTGTTATTTGTATTATGACGTTCGATAAATTTAATTAATGACTTAAGTAACGCTTACTATTTAAATCGAATTTTATTTAAATACATATAATATTTACACTATATTCATTTTAAGTAATTATTAACTCATTAAAAATATGTATATATATTTTCTGTTTCACAGGGGGAGCTCAAAGATTTAATTGCCGGGGACGTATCCTAGGAGCTTACTATGCTGATGCGAAATCTGGATGTAAGGCCTTTCATGTTTGTGTGAGGGTCGCTGGAGGTGGTGTACGAGACTTCAGGTTTTTCTGTCCTCCCGGTACATTGTTCCACCAGGAGGCTCAGACATGTACTGACTGGGGAGACGATGACCCCCTCGCTTGTCCTGCAGACATCTACGATGGTCAGTTCGATCTCTACAAGATCGGATCTGGTGAGATAGCTTTGCAACTAACAATACTTACAAATTCTTGAAGCTTCCATTTTATATGAACTTGTTAATATGAAGTTTGTATTTCAGTAAATCGTTTTAGTAAAAACGTGTTATTAGTGATGAATAACTTAAGTTTGAGTTTCAGTACTTACGCGGTGACTCTGGAAATGTCACTGTGGGAAAAAGTAATTTCAATTATTTAAAAAAAAAAATATTTTGGTTCGA
This sequence comes from Nymphalis urticae, assembly GCA_905147175.2. Lineage (NCBI taxonomy): Eukaryota > Metazoa > Arthropoda > Insecta > Lepidoptera > Nymphalidae > Nymphalis > Nymphalis urticae. Next base: position 5,443,784 of record LR989987.1, on the reverse strand, counting down.
GTGAAACACCATTTATTGATTGATTGGTGATGTTAATTGCATATTAAATTTTTATTTTATTTGGTTGTTATAATATATCAATCATTTAATTTATATGAACAATTTTTTTATACTATTATTAAATTGTTTGTTTATGAATGACTCTTGAAACTTGACTTGAAGCACAGAATAGCAACAACACCTTATTTACAAGGACATCTTTCTTATATTAAAAGTTCCGCTAAGACCGATGCGTGGTAATGAGTAAACGCAGCATTTTAGGAAATATATTATAAGGATACTTTAATTGCTATTGCATAACTTAAAAGTCTAAATTAATCTAGATTAACAGAAGCTTTCAAAGCTACAGATAGAATAAAAAAAATAGTAGTTAATCGTTTTATGCTGATTTATTTCATATGTATGAACTTATAATATTAAAGCTTTTGTTGAACGCTTACAAGGTTATGCTTATGCAATTATAATATAATTATTTTGATAGAAAAAAATTGTCTATTAATTTATAAAATATTTTAAATTAACCTATATATTTAATACCTAAATAATTAAGATCTTTGATATACAGGATTTGATACAAAGAAAGTACCGTCGTCTGGGAACCGAGAAGAAGAACCTGAATTTGGACTTCAAAAGGCAGAAACCGGTGACCGTCGCCTTTCACAAAACTCCGATCTAAGGGCAGCACATTCATCAGATTTCTTCACCGGCCAACGTGATCGTGGTCGAGATGAACCCGCTACTCAAACTCAGTCACCGATATCAATTTCACCGACTCGCCAATCGTTTAGGAGAGCAACTACATCACGTGTGACATTTACAACAACTGCGTATACCACTACTCCACCACCTCCGCCAAAACAGTCAAGTCCTGCACAATATGACCTTTCTAAAAGAAAACTTGTAAGGAAACGACCTGTTCACACACCCACACCCCCTCCCACTACCTCATTCCAAAATACCTTCCCTCCACAAACTTATTCAGAAACCCCGCAACAAAATTTTAACCGTAGAAATCCGCCTCAGAACAGACAAAGTTCTACCACAGTCAACATACCTGCGCAATATAAAGATGAGTATGTTGAAGTGAGCAAAGTGACTCCAAAACAAAATAATAATAGATACTACCCTAATAGCCCGACACCTACACCTTTTTCACAAACAACACAAGCACCACCCGTTAATAAAAAAGAGACCTTGGTTGAGTTGTACAACTACAATGGTCAATCAACCCCAGGTTTGAACAAAAACAATGATAATAAACATTTTAAACTTAAAAATAGTTTCAACGTACAAAATGATGTTCCTAAAGAAAACGACTTTGTTCGAATTAGAAATTTTAATGGCAATCATAATAGAGGTATTCCTACATCTACTGTTGACTACAATATCATTCGTGGCACCAGTACTCCAGCATACAGAAATATTAATAGTGTTTCATACGATTCTGAGAAAAACGAGGTTGGTCAATTTCTCGGACCAAAACAAAGCCATTTTAATAATCCCACTACAGCATCTCCTACTACCACTTATTATACCACTACCCGTGTTGATCCACCTGCAAATTTAAACACAGTTGCCTATAATACAAATATCGGTTTTAATACGCAATCTTCAAACTATGCAGAAAGTAATGAAGATGACGGACAATATCGGCCACCCCAAGGTGAGGACGACGGTCAGTACAGACCAGAACTGTATGAACGAGATTCTGAATTACTTTCAGGTGCACACTCGTTAAACATAGCGGCAAGCGGCAATAGACTACCAGAAGATCAAAAACAAAATAAAATACAGTCACAAAAGTCTTTTAATAAAATAGCCGCACCTCGACCATTCAGACCTGCACCAACATCGAGCTCATCTTCACCAGTCACTGAGTTTTACTCGACAACTGTTAGATTGCAGACAGAACCGCCAACACAACGAACCTTTGATTATTATCAAACGTACACGACCACTTCTCGACCATACGAAGCCCCCTCTGCACAAGCGTATACTTTTGCTCCTCCAGCTAGACCAACTACATTATCGGCCCCCAAAGCTACTGAACGCTACCAGTCTAGGGAAACGGTGCCACCTACATCGCCTCCCTCATCCTATATATCGAAATCCACACGTCCACCATATTTCGCAAAACCCAGCAATAAAAAAGAAGATAACAGCTACGACTATGCTTATTACGATTCAGACCCGGGCTTTTCAGAATATGACCACATAGAAGAGTTCGGAAGAACTAAAACTAGAGTATAAAGTGTAAATTAGTGACTTCCACTGCCATTACGTTAGTTGCCTCTTTAGACTGTAAGCCTTAACCGATTATTTCAAATAAGTAATCACACCGACGCTTATTCAATAAAGTATAAATTTATTATTTTAGAGGATTGCACAATTTTTTTAAATAATCACAAGAACAATTTATTTATTTAAACAAAAATAATAATATTAACTAACAAAAAAAATACATCCAGATTGAATGATTATTAATCCATTCCTATTTTTATCTAAAGAGGCTTTTCGATTGTAATGTTATCTTAAATTATTTTGTGATATTTTCGTGGATGTTTGTAATTCTATAGATTATAATTAGATTAAGATTAATAATAAATAGCTAAGGTATCATTTTCAGATAGTCAAATCTATTTATTTCGGTTTCAAATTCTATTGCTTTCTGATAAAAAAATGTGAATAAAAACTATTTCATAAATAAAAGTAAATATATTTTCTCGTGAAATATATTTTACTTATTTCTTAAATTTTGCTCTTGTTTGCGAAAGGTCAAAGTTTTATAGGAAGAGTAAAATTGTAGAAGTAATTCTATTCATCCATTTTAATGACTTATATAGTTATTATCATAAGAATATGCATTATTTATGTACTTCTAAGTTTCATATTATTATGCATAACATATGCCAGTACTATATATTATAATAAAACTTATTTTCTATATTTTTACAAAAACTAAACTGAAAATTGTAAAATATATCATTGTAAATAAAGTATTCGTAAAACTATATCTTGTGTTATTTCTGATTAAAGTATATAATTGTATATGTCCTGTACTAGACACAGTTAGGTTCCTCTAATATGTATAATAATTATTATTATTTAATACTAATTTCACTTTATTGCAACAGATACGAAAGACTTTCTACATTTCGTTTTGTACGTATCTATTGTTAACCTAACGATATTTTGTTAGTTTGATTCACGGAAAAACTACTAATCCTATTTATTTGAAACTTATATAGTAGGTATTAAGGGTTATATTTAATATATGGGATAAATAAAGCAAATATAGGTCCTTACATATGAAATTAGCGTTTTGTCGTACCGACCACTTTGATCTGAAGTATCTCCTCTTTGGTTAAGAATTTCAATTTCAATCCAAATTCAAATTTATAAATTTGTTTAGCTGGTACATTAGAGTTTTGAAAACAGTCATTTATTTGTTTTTTCCTCATTATTTTTATCTTTGGCGTCGCTTATTACCGCACAATAGAAAACATGAAATATCGGTGTATTTACGAGTACGAGTTCTACCGTGGCACCAGCGCTGCAGAAACAGCTGGAAGGATTAATGATGTGTGCGGCGCTGGTGTCGGAAAAGAAAAGACGGTACGTTTTTTGGTTCCAACGTTTTCTATTCAATCGTTTCTGGAAATTTCGACCGTCAGAACCAACCCTGTGGACGGACAGAGTGGAAAATGATGAATTAAAGGCTATTGTGGAAGCGGATCCATCATAAAGCACTTGCAGAGATAGCTGCAGGCTTCGGGGTAAGTAAAAAAACTGTATTAATCCACTTGAAGCAAATCGGGAAAGTAAAAAAACTTGAACTATACCTCATGAATTGTGTGAATCGAACTTGCAAACACACGTCGACTGCTGTGTGACTGCTCAACCGACACAATAATGAAGGGATTTTAAATCGAATCATTACTTGTAATGAAAAGTGGATACTGTACGATAATTGGAAGCGCTCGTCGCAAGGGCTGAAAAACCCTGAAGACCCAGTCAAATCCTGCCCTAAACCAAAAATTGACGCAGAAAAAGTTTAGTGGACTAGCGACGTTGTCGTTCACTACAGCTTTCTAAAATCTGGCCAAACGATTACGGCAGATATCTATTGTTAGCAACTGCAAACCATGAAGGAAGAACTAGCTGCTAAACAACCGAGATTGGTCAATCGCTCTAGGCCACTGCTGCTTCACGACAACGCAAGACTACACACTGCACAACAAACAACCACTAAGTTAGATGAGCTACAATTGATGGACCTTGGTCCAACAGATAACCATTTTTTCCGAAATTTGGACAACTTCGTACAAGGAAAAAAATTATATTATATTTTATGAATAAGTCAAATACAGTTCATATTTAAGTTCAAAAAAAAAGATAATTTATTTGAATTAGTCCTATAAAAATAGACTGAACTGTATGGTTGAGATACAACCATAAAGAAATAACTAAAAAGTAATGTAAATAAAAACGTTTCTATATATAACGTAACGTAATATAACATTTATTCTGATATTCACATACACATGTGACAAAATATATATATGAGGAGTACGATTAAATGAATTAACAAAGGCGGATGAAAGGATTGGCTTAAAAGATACTTAATGTATTAGATATCATATTATATATACCTATATATATATTTGTTTAACAAAATACCAATAAAAGGAAATAGTTTAATTTTTGTCCCGCAGAGCGTAGGAAAAACGCCATCTAGCGTGAATACTAAGCAATAATATGGAAATCTACTCGTTACTAGATGTCGCATTATATGATTGTATTTTTTTTCTTTCAAATTCGGATTAATTGGGTGTTTTATGAGTTTTTACTTTACAAAAAATTAAATACACATAAAATATCTGCTGGAGCAATAATGAAATATATATATAATGTTATAACTAACACAGGTTCATTTTACAGTCAGAAAATTGGTATCACGATTCATCGGGAGTCAGCATTCAGAAACAATTCCTCAGTCATGATTTCCAATTTTAAATGAAGGTATTATTGCAATAAAATGAAACTAGTAATAAAAATAAATTGCTATTTAAATACTTAAAATTAATAACTAAAACAGATAAATAGTCTTGTGAATTGATACGTCTTTAAAGGTGTAAACAACATTTACCGTTAAAAAATATGGCCTCCTAAGGTACAGGACTAACGGTTTTACGTGATTTCCGAGGCACACACTACCAACTTTCAAACTCTGGGCTGCTACTGAGAAACTTTTGACAGAAAAACACATTAAATTTTTATCGGACCAAACTGATTGAACCCAGGACCTCGGGATTTGCGGCCTTATATGTATCTAACCACAAGACCAACGAGGCAGTAAAAAAGAATATAAACCAAACTAAACTATAATTAAAAACAAATCTTAACGGCTATTAGCCGTTAAGAAAGCAAAAAAGTTAATTAAATCGCAAAAAATATACATGATAATAATGTAATTAAATAAAAAATTATAATACCAAAATAAATATTGTACTTATACGCTATGAAATCGATTCAAAATCTTCAGAAAGCTTAATAAAATTTGTTTTGTTATTAAATAAATATGTCGATACCGCCATTAGCCATCGCCATAGAATACAAGTACTTGATGAGTCATGAGTCTGACTTGACATGACTTTTGAACTTTATAATGCCATGTATTAAATCTTTTAATTATGTTTAGTCCACCTGACTGGTTTTGGCCATCCAAAGAAGACGAGCCAACTGCGCCTGTTATTTCAGCAGGGCTAGGTTTATTTATTTTTATTTATGTCCTCGAAATCTATATTCTATAAGCTATAAGTCTCTGAACCAAATAATATTTATTTAAAGATATCATATTACCTGACTAACTAAATTAATAAAGTTTGTAAGAATCGCCTTATAAATCTACTTTTAAAAATACGAATACGTTTTTTTTTCTAATGAAATATTTTCGGTAATCAAAAAAACAAATAAACTAATAATATATATGATAAATTCGTAGGTGTTAAATTACTTTATAATCATTGTAGTTCGATCAGATAAGAAAATTTCTTCCGTGTGTTTATCGAAAAATTACGAGCGTGAAAAAAAGAAAAAATATTCTAATCGTATGACGCCAAAACTATAATAAATGCTTAAAAAATTGTGGAATAAATTATTCTAGAAAAAGTTCCATCCGATTCGGCCTTAATTACTCTTTTTGCGTCATCGTTCTGTAGTCTCGTGACGTCAGTCATGATTATAAACAAGATATCCTATTATGGCCAAAACTTGCTTATCCGGTATATAATTAAACCATATTTGATTAAACTTACATTAAGGAATGGTATGTTTTTGCCCATAATATTATATATTATTGAAACTCTATATAATATTATGAGCATATACTTATATTTTAAACTCTATTTCATTATGTTTTGCCGAGATGGCCTGCCTTATAGAACGAGTCTTAAGCAATGCTTATAATTCTTTTCGTACTTTACCGTACTCCTTTTTTTTGTAAATGGCAGAGTTAAGAAGCACGAAATACATGACATAGGTTTTATTTAAGAAGTTTTAAATTTTATTTATTCTTTATGGCTTAAGGCAAATTTAAGTTCATATGCTGTATTTTGAATTAAAAAAAAAACATAACTAAAACTATCTTTTGAGCTGTGTACCTTCTTCTTCTTCTTCTTCCTAGCGTTTTCCCGGCCTAGAAATGCCAGGGTCCGCTTTCCTACATCTTTGCCTCCACTTTGCCCGATCGAAAGCGTCGTCTTTAGTGAGATCGTGCTCTCTCATATCGTCCCTCACAACATCGAGCCAGCGCTTCTTGGGCCTGCCGCGGGATCTGGGGCCTTCGACAACAAATTCCAGACATCGGTTCCCAACATAGTCTGGCGGTCTGCGGCTAATGTGACCAAACCAACGGCGACGGCTTTCCTGCAACTTATCCGCTACATCGCAAACGCCAAGGCTACCACGGATGTGCTCGTTACGAATACGATCTAGTCGCGTAACGCCACACATCCACCGCAGCATCTTCATTTCCGCGACGTGAAGTTGCTGAACATGTCTCGCGAGAGCTGGCCACGTCTCGCTGCCGTACAATAACACTGGTCGGATGATGCACTTGTACACAAGGCCCTTTAATTTCACCGGTATCCTGCGATCACAGATTACCCCGGTTTCCGGACTTCCCGCCATTTGGCCCAAGCTGCGTTTATTCGAGCTCTGACGTCGTGGTCGATGGTACCAGACTCGTGCAGTACGGACCCGAGGTATTTAAATTTTTCCGTCTTGATAACGGATTCTTTATGGGTTCGGGGTCCGTACTGCCACAGGCCATATACTCGGTCTTCGCAACATTTAGCATCAGACCACCCCTCGCTAGCACACCCTTCCACTGGTTCACCTTTTGCTCCAATATCTGCTTGTCCTCATCTACCAGTGCAATGTCATCAGCATACATCATGAGCCAGGGAGACGGCTCATGGGCTTTCGCTGTGACAACGTCAAGCACTACACTGAACAGAAAAGGACTCAGGGCCGAGCCTTGGTGGACACCAACTGTGATCGGGAAAGGGTGCGTGTCGCCGGCGGTGTTCCTTACTATTGATTCCGAATTATGGTACATGTCTCGGATGTGTACCATTTCTACTTATATATTTGTATTGTTAAATTATTTCGGATCCTTGCGTAATATAATTACACGTCTTAAAAAGGTATGAAACTTTTAAATTATTAATATTTATTGATTAAATGTTCAAGGTAAACGATGGTGCAACTTTCTATTTGCAACATATGGACGAGGTTAATGAAACGATAAAGAATCGATAGTCAAATTTTATTTAAATATGTATCACAAAATTTATTACAAATCTTATAAATTAATAAAAAATTGTAATCGCCGATACCTTATTTTATTGACTAAAACCTTCAAACAATGAATTCGGTTACATATTAATATTATTTGCTTAGACCCTTAATTAATGTATACAATGGTTTTTTATTTTATTGATGCAGGTATAGATCTGCATTGTGTTGCCTAGTGGTTACATAACATTCATGAGAACCAAACCCTGTTTCTTTGTGCTGAAGCTAATTAGCAGCTGAATGGAAATATAACTGTAAATATAACTATTTATATATTGTTGGAATTTCTAAAACTAAATTCAACTTAAGCTGTCACAGTAACATCCCTCATTATACCAGCTTTGCATTGTAAAACATTTAACTTTAGATATTTGTTGCTAGTACAAAATAGTTTTATTTCGAACTGATTAATGATAGCCGTAGGCTCGTCAGAATAATGACATAGACATTATTACTATGTAAAAATATCATACACTACGAAATAATCGGAATTGTAAAATGTTGAATGTGTGTTTTATTAATGGTTTGGTTCGATTAGGCTTGTCGTCTTTTGTTTTATGGTTAAATATATAGCAATTACAAGTTACACTTATAATATTAAGAGGTACGTTTTATTATTTTTATAATACAAAAGTTGTTAACAGATATAAACCTGTTATACACTCCATATTTAAATAATATATTCTTCCCCTTCATAACGAAGAGAAAGAATAAAGTTTTATATATTTTGATGTCGAAAGCTTCATTGAAAATGTAGCAAGATTTTTTTTAACATATGTGGTCTTTTTCTTTTTTTTTAGAATGTCGAGACATCTACATATTATAATATGTTTTCAAGTTTTATATCACGGAAAATATAAGTTAGCCTTCCAAGTAACCTTAAAAAATACATTTCCTGATGTAGGTGACAGGTTCATCTGTGTCTTATTTAAATCTGTTGCAATAAAAATTAATAATTATACTATCATTCAAATGCATTAAGACGACGCAAGCCAAGGCAATAATAATTATAATATAATAAATGTCAAGACACCATTTAACTAGCCACGGAGCTTTTCGTTATATAAATACATTTATATCTTACACAATTAAAGATTTAAGAAAACCACTTCAAATGTGTACAATTTATAAGACCAGACCCACATTAAAACAACGAATATTACTACATTTATGTGAACTTGTATGCAATTTTCAAGAATATAATTGAGCACAATTAATCGGCCGAGCTTCTGTAACAGCAATATTGATTATTCTATTTACTTAATTATACCATCACTATTTGTAATTGAGCTTAACTTTTCAAGGTTATTTGAGATTCACTTTGTACTTTGTCCGTCTATACGACACACACAAATCTCTTTATTGTTCCATTGACACCATGACACTTAAATCCAGGGCAAGATGACGATGGACCAACCACATGTTTGAAACTTGTTTTTCATACACACGTTTCCATAAAGTCTTATGGTGCCTAATAGAATACATCACTAAAAGATGCCATGGCATGTGCTATTTCGCGATGACTCCATCACTGTGACGCGACAGCTCCCGCCATCCTTTGCCGAACGTCGCCCAAAGCGGAACCATTGCTGAAACCGTTCAGAAGAGGCAGCTTTCTTTCTTTCGATTCGTAATCCATCTTCGATGATTCAATTTCAGCCCTTTGTTTCGACTTTAGGCTCTGATAAAAGAAAGTTTTCAATAAGTATTTGGAAAAGATAATACAAATAAAATGTTTTTTATTTTAAAAGATCTTAAAATGAATTTTGGTAATTTATAAAAATTATAAATTGATGGAACGAACATGGATGTCAGTTCTGCTTCTAAAGCTAATATTTAAAACAACTGAGGTGTTAATGTATCATTTGTTACTATATAAAATTATTTATGTAAAATATTACATTTTTATAAAACACTCATTTATTTGCAGATCATTTATCATAGATATTTTTTTTCGGTTTTTGAATAAAGACGTAGTTTAAATTATATAAAATAAACTAACTAAATAAATAACGTTGGTAATAAAACGATCTTATTCTTTTGATATGTTAATTAAAGTGAACGCTTCATCTTATTAAATTATATTTGAAGTATTGTAGCCTTTGTTCTACAAATTAATTTACTGTCTGCATACTGTGGCGTCCAAATAAAGTGTTGTTTATGTTTCAAAAGATAATTTATTTTTATTTATTAATTTAAATGAAAACGACAATTGTGTCTGATTTGGTTGGTATCTATTTTCCCAGCACTAGCGCAAAAAATATGAAGTACCTGCTCAAATTAATCATAACTGCAAAACCACTGTGATTTTTAGAGTTAACGTCTTTATTATAATATGTAATAAAAAGAAAACTTAAGTTATTTTTGATGGATACGTTTTATAAGAAAAGTAACATTAGAGTAAGAGTAGAGTAACGTCACAATGCCGCTTGTGTATGGTATTTGAGCATTTAGTTGATGTTTGAACTTTAAGCGTATTATAAAATAATACGCTTAACATCCAGCAAACCACCAGCTTAAAGAAATATTTAAACAATATTTTACAACAAACATTTCGTTGACGATTTGAATATTATTGCTACCAATATTATTAATATTTAAGTCGAAAAATTGCAGCTTGTTGCTAAAGTAAATTTGATTTTTGGGTCATAAAATTCGTCTCCGATATTTTGTTTTTATCGAGCCCAGAGACGTTCATTTCAAAAAGTGTCTTTATCTTACCTTAGCCTTCTTTATATAAGCCTGTTTGTAGAAGTCAGAGAATAGGTAGTAAAAGAGAACAGCGTGCATTCCGATCCACCACACGAAAGCGCGAGGGTAATCGCAGTCGATGAAGAGCAATTGGAATGCATGCAGGAACACCATCACGAACTGAACCTGTTGTATAAATTAAATATGTTATCTTATATAAGCAAACAAAAAAATTACGTAATAGGAAATCATAAATATATTTTCGAAGCAAGCGTCGAAAACAAATTAATATACATAAAACAGTTTTATTTTAATTTAATGTTCTTTATAAACAAGTATGTATCAACTAAACACAGCTTCCTTTTTGCTATTACGTCTACAAGTGTTGGAGCCTTGACTATGGTATTGACCTTAGACGTCCCTTTTACTTGGACAACCGCGACCTTCTTGATGAACATTTAATTACGATCGGCCTTTGGAATTCCTTCGCTTGGACTAGCCATTGCCTAGTCTGTTATTGTATTGACTCAAGCAAATCATTAAACATCACTTCGAAGTCATGTAACATTGAATTTTTATCGTGTAATTACAATGACTATCTAATTCTAATCCATGACTCTAATATTTTATTGTGATGCTCTCAATGCTGTCATTCAATTAAATTATTTATTTATCTTATTTACCATCTGTAGTGCGGTGAGGTACTTCTTCCACCACAAGTACTTTTGGACCTGAGGACCGAAGGCAGCAAGCAGATAGTACGAGTACATAATGATGTGGACGAACGTGTTAAGCATTCCGAAGAACGTAGAATGGCCACCTAAAAAATATATATGTTTCAAAGAATATAGTTAAGCTTTAAAACTTTAATAAGTGAAAAAATTAAAAAAAAATGTTTGCGATAAATATTAAGAAATATCTGTAAGCTTAAATAAATATACGCACTCATCAATAATTGTGATTAATAACAAAAATATTCTTATTTTTTAGTCATATATTCTATATAGTCGTATACTAAATTACAAATTATAAATTGGCAACAACAAAAATAATTACGAATTAATATAAATTTAAAAAAAATCTTGGTTACGAATTCGCATGTTTGACAACGATTAGCTTATAATTAATAATTTTAATGGGTGCATATTTTTGGTGATTTTCAAACATAATTATTTACCTACCTACCTTGATTATGATTCATCACTTTTTTTGCAAGTTTTTTTATCTTTCAAAGTTGCATTTAATTTCATAAAGTTTGTATCAGTACTTGGTATAAAAAGAATGATCATAATATCATAAATCATGCCGAGAAAAATGCTTTTTGCAAAACTTTTTCATAAATGTGTGATGGGCAATGAACTCGAAGGTAGAATGTTCATCATAAATCTCAAACTTTATATTTTTCCTTTATTACATATATAAGAATGTATTAAAATTAAAATACACCATGGCAGTAAACTAGAAATTTATTTCATTTACAATTTAATTCCCATAAAGTTTTGGTGCAAAATTTGTTATTATTTTGATGTAAATTTATTGATCTCGGTCACAATGGAGATCATCCAGACAAACAATGAAAAAGAGTGTTCGATTAATTATAATGAATCAAAAATGAGACCATATTGAATAGTTTTAAAGTATGAAAAGTACAATTACTAAAACAAAACATAAATATCGCTTTGAAATATAACAAAAATAATTTGATAGGCAAAAACCAAAATCAAATTGATTGGTGCATAATTTATTCCTCGCATTAACTGTAAGGTAATGAAAAGTATGGGTGTGTTCGGTTATGAAATTATTGAAAACAAGTAAATGTTTGCATTAATGTCAAAAGGGAGTTAAATAGACATACTTGAGGTGTATCCACTGACATTTTCTTATTTTCATATCGCTAAGTTTACCTTTGTACCGAATTGTAAAATACCAAAGAATTTTTATTTTTTATTTTTATTTGTGAATTATTTTAAAATAAATTAATTATATCTTTGTGTTTTATATGATTATTAAACAAATCACAAAACTGTAAACAAGTAATTATATAGGTATGAGATTAATATTTAAATTGTACAAAACGAAAGAAAAAACGTACTTACAAGCGGATTACGTCCGCGCTGGTTACATTATTAGTATGTATGTAGTTACCAATAACTGTACACGAACCGAATCAAATTACCGTCTGTCTAATAAATAATGGTGTACGGCTAGAGACTTATGTTATTTGAAATTCTCAAAGGCTCATTGGGGTATTTTTCCATATATAACAAAAAACAAGTGGAATAGTACTATTAATATCTAATCAATTTATTATGATAAAAAACCGAGCGCTGACTGTTTAAATCTTTGCTGCGTTGCGAAATTATATTTTTTATAATGGCAACATTATTCTTTGTACTATTCTATCGAGGTGGTTGGTACCGTTGTTGATGTTTAATTATGTTAACTATATTCTTCGTGCAATTGAATGCCGTTAAGTTTAGCTTATACAATTAAAATTTTTATTATATAATTATTAACTAGACAATGTTGCCTGAAAATTGAATTGAATTTAATTTGTCTTCTTCGTTTGAATGTAAGATTCTCAGCAAAACAAAAAATATATAATATACATTTGTGCGTCAGACAGTATTATTCCATTTGATTATAATTACTAACTACGTACTTTAAAAATAGTTAAATAAATGTAATTTACTAAAAGGAAGCTAATTTTTATTAATTGTCGTAACTATGCAAACTGATATAAATTAGTAATTGTAAATAAGTACGTCTATTACGATCATGAAATCTAGTTGTAATGAAAAACACTGATGTCCGAATACTACTACTGGCTTTCGAACAATTTTAATGAATTGATAATATCTATTTTAAAAGTTACATTAACGTTTATTTAAATTATAATAATATATGATTCAATTTAAATGTATTATTTTATAATCTGTGTATTAGGCATTGAAAAAGAAAAACGTTTGTTCTAGATGTTTCATAACAAAAATATTGAGTATAGTCAAAACATCACAACACCGGAACATATACTGCGTTTAAAGGTCAAAAACATACTTTACGTTGTTTATATCTTTAAAAAATATGCAAAATATAAATATACAATTTAGAGCCTATGTCTGACCTAAAACTATAAACTATCATAATATAACGTGCCACATCAATCGAATTTTTAGTTTTTGCCACCAATTGCAAAAAAAATCAACAAAATTTACTACCTAATAATATTGGAATGATATAGACGTCAAGAATACGGTTTTCCAGTCATTAATTTACAAAATAAAAATAAAAATAAAGTACATTTCAAATGTTCGATAATTTAGATCAGTATAAATTACAAATTAAAATATTATATTCTTATTTGGTAAAACCCCAATGTACTTATGTGCTTGTCAAATGGACGGAGTATTTGTTAATGTATTTAACACTGTTTTTGTGGCTATTTCCTATTTTCATTATTTAAAGAATTTTGTATGGCATACTACGTTGCCATTATTTATTTTTATTACTACTACCACACGAATGTGCGGAAGTGTATACCCAATTAAAAAACAAATGTAGGGCCAACGTCCGATTAAGACGCAAAAATACCATACAAGTTTTATTCTAGAAAAGTCATGCTAAAGGATCTCGTTTATTTAGCCGGTTTATATTCAAATATGAATAATAAGCGCGATTTAGTTTACTCTAACATGCAAACAATGGTAATTTATGGCAAACACTCGGTTGAATTGATTTTTTTGAAAAAGCGTCGTGTTTAAATCGTTTATATTATAAAAATGTTATGATATGTTTGATGTCTAAATTTTTTTAATTTTTCTGGGCACCTATAGATAGGTTCCAATACATAAAAAGAGGTTCTATTCCTATGTAAATATTGCATTGAAATATGATAAAAATTTTAGCTTGCCTTTATTAGTTAGTTAATGTTTGTCATGGAAACTTCTACGTGAACAAAGAACACCATAAACAATCATAATACTAGGAAGGTAAAACAAATCTTGTTAAATTATCTGTATCACAAACAAACTAGTTGTGGAAGGTCCATTAATACGCCTATTAAGTATCATAGGTTCAATATCTTATAAGGTAGACTACCTTGAGCTTATACTATGTATATATAATTATGAAACAACATTTTTTTTTCATTCCAACATAGATGCATCTGTTTTTTTCCACTTATGAGTATTACAATAATTCATTTATTTATTTATGTACATGTATATATAACAAGACCACTACGCGGAAGGACGTAAGCGATTTTAATTGTTCACGAATAGGAAAAAACATCTTATTAAATAGGTATCTATTTACCATTATGATATTAAAAACTGACTATAAATGTTTGTTTTTAACCAAAACGAAATAAAAAATTTAAATGCACCAAATTGTTTTTCGGAAGCAACAAACAAAGGATAACCACTGTAACATTATCAGATGTAAATCATAATAAGTAAGCTAAGCCTCGTTGCAACTAACGTATATATATCGTGACAAGCATACTAACGTCTTTATTTTACTTTAAAAAGGTAATAAAAACTCCATTTCAGCGCGCGCAATTATATCTAAAGTAAATAATGGTGTTAAAATATACTCAAATAATGTACTAAGAAACTATTAATATTATACTTTTGATTATATTTTCGAAATTACTTATTTATTATATATTTTTGCTATATACATATATACATTCATATAACTATATAATAATTATATTGATTATTTTGTGCACTAATATATAAAAACTTATTGTAAAAGTGTTGACAACAACAAGGTATGTTTCTATGTACAATTTATTGCACCACAAGACTTGTTATACAGGTTTGTTTAGTATAATATTGTTAGTAAAACTTACCTGGCGTGAACTTGACTCCAAACCAGACTGACATAGGCATTATGCCGTGGTGGATGACGTGTAACTTCGACACATGGTCAAACTTCTTGCGCATCACAAAGAAGATCTGAAATATAAAACAAGAATGGTCCAAGCTAAGTCAAAATATTTATAAATAATTCCTATTGAATCGTAGAAAAACAAGCCGATTTCGCCTCTATTATATTTGTAACGTCAGTAGCAAAAAAAAGTGTGAAAAATGTCAGTCTCTCTGCGAATGAGATCGGGTTAAAATTCATGCACAAGAAACAAAAGCTTGCAAGATAAAGAATATTAATTAAATTGATAAGCTTGAGCAGCCAAGTGTAAAATAATCGATGCGTATTATTCCTTAAAGCTTCGGAGAAAAGCAAAATAAAATATATTATACATCAAATAATAACGAGAGATCACGTTTAACATTGGACTCTCAGAGGAAGATCTTCTTTTTGAGATTCTATAGAGGCAAGAGTTCCTTGATATATCGAACATGTTTTGTGGTTTAACCGGTTTGCAAAAACTAAAACATTAAAACTACAATATCCATAGGCATACTATATAAAAACACTAAGAATTTAATTTTATATCAAGCTTTTAGTTATCGTTTCATATATCAACTCTATATATTAAAAATGATATAAAAGTCTATAAATAACTAGTAGTTTTAATAAATAAAGTTTACATATTTAAATTTATGAACAATTTTCAACACTGTATATATTTTTTTATGAACATAAAAGCAAAATAAAATAACGTCTGTCACATGAAAACACTATTGTAAAATCATAATAAAAACACTTACGTAAATTGTATAGTGAAATAAAAAAATTATTAACTTAAATATTTTAACACAAAAACATTAATTAATAATAAATGTTTATTTAATTACTTACCGTATCGAAGAACTCTGTGAATTTCGAGAAAAAGTACCACCAGCATCCGTATGCTATCTGCAAAAAAGATTTTTTTGTATTTTTTTTGTCGTTATATTATAATAATATCATAAGAAAATACTGTAAATGTTCGCTTTACAGTACTCAGTAACAGCCTGTTAATGTCCCACTGCTGGGCTAAGGCCTGTTCTCCCTTTTGAGGAGAAGGTTTGGAGCTTATTCCACGCTGCTCCAACGCGGGTTGGTAGAATACACATATGGCAGAATTTCAATGAAATTAGACACATGCTGGTTTTCTCACGATGTTTTCCTTCACCGTCAAGCACGTGATGAATTATAAACACAAATTAAGCACATGAAAGTTTAGTAATGCTTGCTCGATTTGAACCCACGATCACGTTAAGATTCACGCGTTCTAACCACTAGGCCATCTCGGCTTGTTCCTTTTACATAATATAGTATATGTAGATATGTAAATGTCTCTTCACTCATTTTTTTTCTGAATTAAATTTGTCTTCTATATGTTTTTATAGTTTATAATTATTAGCAGCTGTGGATCTGTAAGACATATATCGTGTCATACATACATAGACAATGTCGTAATAAACATATTTTATTAATTTAAATTTAGAAAAAACTTAGTAAGTTAATTGTTTGCTTAATTATTATCCAAAACTACATAAAGATTTTTTTTAAATATATACCTGCCTCCTACAACAAAATTTTAAGGTAAGTATTTAAAGAAACGCAACAAATATAATTGTTTACGTCTTATGCGTCTCAATTTTATAATCAAATCTTTAATCACTGCCCTTGAGCCTGCTTTCGAATGATGTTAAAGTTTAACCATATATTTATGTTAATTCGAATTAGGATTTAGACCTTGATCGCTTTTTTCTGCCTCTTAAATAATTGCAAAACTTTTAGAAACCGGTGAGAAACAGTAAAATAAGTTTTTTTAAAGTATATGTAGGCGGACGAGCATATGGGTCACCTGATGGTAAGTGGTCACCAACGCCCATAACCATAAATTATGTCCCTGTATAATTACACTGGCCCACTCGACCCTTCAAACCGGAACACAACAATACCAAGTACTGCTGTTTTTAAATGTAAAGCACAACAAACTTTCGAATCGTTTTTTTTTTAGTTGAACTTTGATTCAAAAATTAGGAAATCGGAAAACCCGATACAAAATACATGGAACTGCAAAAATATTGAAGGTGAGCAAGTTTATATCATAGTTTAATCAATAATGGTTTATAATAATTGATTATTACCAGAACGGATTGTTATTTTACAACATTCTTTTTGTTTGTATATTGTGTAACTTTTATGGTCTTAAAAATAATTTCAAAATATTCTTTTTAATACTAAACAGCGAAAAAATTATGTTTCAACATAAGCTATAATTCCTAATATTGTGGCACAGATGTAACAATGTATTGAATTATTGTCAAATGTCAAATTATATACAATAATTAACAAAACTTTACTTTACTTTTTGAAACAAATGTTTTGTTTCAAAATGTAAAGTAAATGGACATTTTAAGTTCGTTCGTAAGTTCGGACCTTTACATATCTACAAAAAAGTTAAATTATAAAAAAGGTAATTTTATTTGTTTATAAATAAAATACTAATTTATAACATATTGTAAAGGTAAATACCCGCAAAGCCTGAGGATTGTTAGAATAATCGACGGGTTGGCATCTGAAACTGTATGACGTAAACCAACCGCTAGCAATGCTCTGCAAAAAATAAGTTTATTAATATTATAACAAAAAAATAATTGTTATAATAATATATAATATATCCTGGGACATTTTTCACACACGGCCATCTGATCCCAAATTAAGCTTGTACAAAGCTTGTGCTATGGAAACCAGACAACTGATATACTACATATACTAATTTTATTTTGTAAATACATACTTATATAAATAATTACACCCAGACTCAGGACAAACAGACATGTTCATGCACACAAATGTCTGTCCTGGGTGGGAATCGAACCCACAACCTTCGGCGTGAAAGGCAAGTATCTACCAACCACACCAACCGGCTCAAATATTGTTATAAGTATTTTGTTATAAGTATACACATGCTTATAAAGATCCATCAATGCCAGTAACATAAACATACTTTTTTTTCTTAATAGATTAGATGCTAAAATAGTAAACAATTAAAAGCGTTAAAAGTAATCATGACGAAAACATGTTTTATTTTATAATAAAAATGTTAACTTACAATTAAATAGGAAGTATTATTAAACGAAGAAATAATAGATTCAAAACAAATTATATTTTAAAAAAGCACATAAAAACACAACAACACTTTGTAAATGCTAAGAGTGTATATTTACCGTCTATATTTTTATTAATAACGACTGATATTTTAATTTTTTTTTTAAACTTATCGAACACTACTAATGTACCAAGTCATAACAAAGTTACGTTGAAGTTTAGTATATTTGAATAATATATGACAATTTCTAAACAAAAAGTGGAAATTAAAATATAAAACAAACAATAATATTCAATTACCTCGTAAAACAACCAGCAGCTGAATATCACTTGGAATAGATTGTACCAAATGAGAACATTTTTTAACTCGAAGGGTTTTCTGTTTTCCATTAATTTTGGTCCCAATACCTGTAGAAAGTATTAAAGTATGTAAATTACAAATATAGACAAGCTTTTCTATTATTATTTATATAATATTTATATATAATATCACCACTAACGATAACACTTCTAATTAACACATGAAAAAACTGCGTACTGAATTTTTAATATATTTTTTAATAATATCGTTTTTACCATTAATATGAATATTAGTTTATTTGAACTTACTTTAACTGTGAACACATATGTGAGGCAGATTGCTAGTGTGGGAAAGGGCGAAGACATTAGGAACCAGTCCTTTACTCTCTGGTCGCTCTGATTGTCCATCAGATCGTGATAGCCGTCCACTATCCTGTTTATGATCTCCATTTTCACTGCAACAAAATAATAACTAAATTAATCTTTAAAATAATTTAAGAAAAAAAGAACTGTTCGATCAGTAGATGGTATTCGGTACACTTACATTTTTTTACCGTAAAATACAATTTATAGAAAAATGTATAGTGTGGTACGTGACTACAATACGCCGTTCGTTAGTGATATGCCGCAATTTGGACAATTTCTCAAGAGCCAAGTCAAGTTTACCGAATGTCAGGGTGGACCGGCCCCCTCTACGGTAACAAATCAGCCGGCGAACGTATCATTCAAATATTTATTCGTTATCGTGATGTTAATTTTCACTTCATTTTTAATTAATTTGCTACAGTTTATAATGTTTGAAGTTCTCGTTAATAATTTAAATTAAACTAAGATTGATTTTACCACACAAGATGTGTGCAATTCTTATAGTACGTAGATATTGCATTTTACAATACATAGTATTGGCTTTACATGCTTATTAAAGATAAACATAAAAAAGATACCTACCTACTATAGGTTACTGATTTTTATTTACGGTTAAAAATAACTCATTTTTAAATTGATTTTTTTTAACATATTCATAATAGTAATCAGTTTACCGTTCTCGCCATTTTCCTTGAACAGCCTTAATAAATCAGATAATTCGACTAAAACCGTAAATTTTAATACCCGTTATATCACTAAATCTAATACATGCCGTTTCATTGTGATATATCCAGCCTAGTAAAGTAGCAGCATTTTAAATCTACATTAATCATAAAAGTGAATTTGAGGAAGGTTTTTTTTAGTATTTTTATTCGAAACAAACCTATGTGTGACATATATTATTCATTTATTTTTAAAGATATTTGCACTGTGTCATCTATTATATGCAATATATAAACAAAACAAAAATAAGTGTAATTTAGAGACATTTTGTTTTGTATATCTACATAGGCAGTAAGAAATGATTTTGCACAAATTTTATTTTAGAGGGAAAATCATTTAAGGATTTTGAGTCCAATCAAAACATAATTTTTTCTCTAAAGAAAAAATAACACGAAATGTCTACGACTCGTAATGCTATAAGAATATTGTGAAAAAAAAATGTATCATTATTTATATTTACAAATGACTTAGAGCTGCCTAGATACAATTTTTTGAAAATCCTCTTTATTTTTATAACGATATACAACTTTTGGAGCTTCCTACATTTTTAGCCCACGAAAAACTACATCTCCTAGCATCCATACTTCCAACATATATTCCTTCCAACGTATACTCGTATTTATTTCTTAAATAAGTCGCTGTGACGCTGTTGAATCATTTCAATAAAGTACAAAAATTGACAACGCTTTGTATTAACAATCATATTATTAGTTAGAAGATTTACCTATTCCAAATGCTTCAGAAAAATTGTTAAATAAATTCGTAAAATATGTGTAACACGAAAAAAAAATCAATACTTTATTGCTGCGTGTTTGTAGAAAAAAATGCATAAAAATGAGATTGCGTCTCGAAAGCCCTCTACGCGCGGATTAATCTGAAATATTGCTTGCTTGCGCTCTTTAGAGTTATTCTTAGTAGTTACGATAACGTGGTTAGGCAAATGTTTTTTATAGGAACTAAACTTTTCGTAGGAACTAAAAAATACGACCAATTATATATTTTCTTGATTAAAATTATATTTCTGAATAATACGTTTCGGTTATTGTATTTTTTTTTTACATCAAAAATATTATGATAAAATAGGAAGGTGTTTGGGTTTAAAATACAATTCGTGATCGTTATTTTATAACTAGTTCTGGTCGTTGTATTAAAGTCCAGATCTTTAATCTTTTATACTCTACCATAATAATATATCGCAATTGAATAACTACAATTATATAATATGCGACTTTAATAACCTTAAGGTTAGTTTTATTAAAACTGCATAAAATAACACTATTTAATATCTTATGAACGTAAATTATACATACACACAATGTCATAGAATCTTATACAACCAACGTTATAGAAACTAAGAACTAATGACAAAGAGCTGTTTAACTTAAGATTTTTAGGTAGCAAATTAAATTAATTTGCTACCTAAAAATTAATTACAAAAATGATCTAAACTTTAATATATTTTTATTTTTAATTAATAATATATTTTTCAATGTAACATAAAAAATGAGCAAGGTCTAAGCGGAATCCGACCTTTTAACGCTAGACAATAATAACATTACGTTATAACGGCTTTGTACAATATATATGTTGTTATATACTTTATTCAAGTTTGCCTTTAACAAATCAATTTTGTCAGTTAAACGTGATGCTACGACTAGTTTGGAATGTGGATTCTAGCGGCAAAAATATGATGATCAAATTTAAATATCCAGCATAAATACCGCAAACTAATTAAATATGATTAGAACATTTATTAAAAAAAGAGAGGAAAAAAACAGAAGGAAAGTAACAGTCTGTAAATGTTTTTTTTTTATAGTTGAGGTAGGCGAAGCACATGAAAATTCATTGGTTGCCTGTCTGGTCACCTGCCTGGGCTTGAACCCGCGATTATCGGTTAAGATTCACGCGATCTAACCACTAGGCTATGTCAGCTCAGATATATTCACAATTTATTTATGTAAGACATTATTATGCGTCCCAGAAATTATATATAGAAACAAAAACGGACTAAGGATAAAATTTTATTTCTTGTAGAATACTATGAAAGATACGTACAATTTTACAAGCACTAGATTACAATGTGGAACAAGAAAAGCTGTAGATACAACATTAAATATATTCTATGTTGTATGTATTACAGTCACGTACACAAATACTTACATATATGAATATGTACAAACATCCTTTTTTCTTGTTTTTGATCGTAAAAACTTCATCGGGATAACGAGAGCACATGCTTCAACTATTTATTAAAAATTAAAATAAACTCGCTAGAAATAATAGAGAGCGTCAGTTAATTTATAATGTCGCTGTATTTACAGTTAATAAGAGAATCAGATAAATAAATATACCGTTCTCGAAGGTTAGGTGATTAAGGACAAAACAGGATGTCGTAGAGTTTCAGATCGATATTTGGAAACAAACCAATTCCTTATGATTCATCTAGTTTAGTTAATGTTTATTTTTATATTAATGATTATATATTGAACAATATTGTTGGAGGTATTATAAGCAATGTAGAATAATTCCAAAGAATTTATTATTTTCTCATTGAGTTAATCACAATTTTAATAGCACTGGTGACGTCACAGCTTGAATAAATACCATCATTTGTTTGTAAGTTGCAAGCATGTAACAAAATTATTGGCAAAGTTAATATTATTTTATTGCATTTTGTACATTAATGTCTTCATGGTCAGATTCTCAAATAATCGGTCGTTATTTTAATGAACGATGGTAGAATTTGCACTCCGACCTGTCAAATCAATACTAGTCATGGACTACGATAGTATATTGACTTTGTATTGTATACAATTGTTTAAATATTTATAAACAATCACGAGGCGTGTTAAGAACTATATTATTATGTCAAAGTATTTTGTTTTTAGGTAAAATCTTATGTAAAAATATATAAACACTTTGTAACCGAAGGCTTAATATAATTATACCACTACCATTGAACTTCAATAGGTGCCACGGTCTGTTACCTACCTAGCAACGTAACTCACTCATAAGCGGTTAACATTAATCACAAAGATTTCGACAAAAGATTGAGACTCAAATACAACAGCTGTGTTTATGATATATATATTTTTAAATGCTTTATTATTTCAATCAAGTTTTCTCTGAGAAAGAACATTAATATGAATTAAATTATATTAAACAGGAACTTAATTCAATATTGTTATAATGTGTTATGTTTAAAGCTTGAACAGTTGTTATAAATAATAAAAACATTTTACAATGAAAATCTTATTACACATAAATTGTATATAAATGGATAAAAGTCACAGAAGTATACGGTAACCCTGAATAAAATACATATATTAAAAAGTTTTAGATCTATAAATTCCAATGTCCGCGAGTGTATAAGGTATCTTATGTATGTGACGATGACCGCGAAAACGCAAACTCGCTGGCTTACATAACACTTAGAATACATCCTCGAACTACAAGGCGTGTCACTTACTAATCCGTAACTTTGAGGCAATTCGTATGAATATTTGACCTTCAAAACCTCCTAATAGATCTGTAAAGGAATCATCTTTCCTTTTACGTTTAACGTCAACCGTATACGCTCTGTGTTAAGCATATTGATAAATATGGTATTGTCACCTTCTACCAAGTGATAATTAACATCCGATACCGATCGAATAGCAAAAATGCGAAATCTTAAAGCTAAATGAAATTAAAATTGTTATGATATTTATGGTATGAATAATCTTCATACTTAAGGACAAAGAATATGATAAACTATTGTAGGGCTGGCACAACGTTCGTGTATTTAGCGTTGTCTAAGTAAATAAAAACATCGTTTATTAACGTCGTTATATTTATAACTATAAATGAATTGTGTAAATAAACTCACAGAAGTTTGGGTAAACAAAATAATTTATTATTTATGTATTTAATAAAATTGATCATTATGATAAAAACAAAATATATTATAATATATTTCTATTTTAGTTTAGTTAATTTTTAATCTTAAATTTTTTATTTATTTATGACATCACATTACAACCCTGTCCGGTTTCCACGCAGTGTCTTTATTGCGCATTGACAAGAAAATCGGTGCGGGCGTAGCATACACACGATTCAAGATTAGCTGAAGTGGAGGCCATGAACGAGTTCTTCCAACGTTAGAATAGAGACCGAAACATAATATGATTTTAAAATAGAACAAAATTTAAAGTCTAAATACAAACAACTCCGCGAAGTAAGGACAGATTCGGACAAGATAACTTAAATATTTATCTACAGTAAAATATTTTAAAATGCATATATTTTGTAAACGCAGATTGAATGTATGTATTAATGTTATATTATTATGAAAATAATAATAAAGTAGCCATTTTTATAGAATGTTCTATAAATAAGAATCAATTTGATTAAATGATACACGATGTACACTATTGTGTAAATCCCCATGAATCAACGGTGAATTTGCAACAATTTCCGTTGGTCGAGAGGTGACGTTTACATAATTACACCAGACATAACAAAAGATTTCATAAGAACTGGCCGCTTGTAATTGTGTATGTTTGTTGCGGAAAAAATATAATTGCTTAAGTTATATCTCAGTTTTTCTTCATTAAGCAAGTGAATATTTAATCGTATACCGATTTTTTACGCTAGGAATTTCATTTACGGAGCTATTTTCTTATTTCCAACTACCCACATTAAAAAATAAATTATTCGTAAAACAACCTTTATATGACGTGTAATAATAGTAACTTAATGGCGCGTAGTCCAGTTTTATATATTTCTATAAATATATATGTGCAGTTTTCCTCGTGAACATAATAACTGTTGCATAATAATACAAAATATATATAATTTTCCAAGTATGATCTTGGTTAATTTAACTATCAAGATTATTTTATTCAAGATCTTAACTACATATTGCATACATTTTACACTAAAAACCACGAGTAATAAATACGGCAAAATATTCTCAACTCAATTTTCCATTTATATTCTCAATTTATACCCGACACCTGCCACTGTTTGTTTTTACAAACACACTTATCTCAAATAATACAAGTGGAATTTAATTCCGTTTCACTAATAGAAAGATTGATTAAGAAGAAATGTTAACGTATTTATATAATTATTATGATTGGTTATACCGGAATTGATGTATATTTTGTGTTATTTATATAAGGCGGGAAAATCGTGGCACCTGAGAGCTTTCCTTCCTGTGTTTTACTCAGTGTAAATAAACTTTTATGATAATAAGGTATAATAGAATTGTACCTCGTATAGAACTTTAAAGAAAAATCCATAATCCGTATATAGGTAGGCCGTCGCGGGTCTCTAGTATGTTATAAGGCATGCAAAGGAATTCAAAAGTAGTACTCATACGTATCAATTGCAATACGATCAGGAAACACTTAAGATATGCGGCGACAATGACTAGAAGCTATTATGCTAAAACAGCCTTGCATAGCTCAAACCGGGTTGAAAAAATAATCTAGACGACTCGAATGAAATGTATTGATATTAAACATTCAAACTGAGTGTTAAGTTGAGGTTTTGAAAGTGGTTCAAATAGCTCCTTGCTGCTCAAAACATACCCATTTTAAATTGGTCGTCATGAAATAGACTCTACAAGATATTTTTGCATGTAAACTTAGTGTATAAGGTTAGTCGATTATTAAAGTAATTTTATCCAAGTAAAATACATATTAACATCTCTAGTTTACATTACAGCCCGCTTTTGTTTCTAAGCCAGTATCCACGCAGTCACTCGTGAATCGTGACAATTTTTTTAACTGTCAACTTAAATTGCACGCATAGTCCTTGCTTATTCTTCCTCTCGCCACCACTACTCATAACTACATACCTTCTTGAAGTTTCCAAATTTGGTTGGTCGAAAGTGTATTAATATGCATAGCTAACAATCAATCTAGCCTTTTGTTCAAATGGTTAAATAAATAAGACTTTTGATATTTCTTTTTAACAAGAGGAATTTAAATTATTCATAGTCAGTGGAAAACAAAAATAATAATAATTTAATACCATAATGTTGGTTAATCGTGTCTGTTTATTTAAATTTGTATCGTAATCAATTTGTCATGTCCATAAATTCAATAATTATAATATGTCATTTCATAACGACCATTTAGTTAAATATGATTTCCAGATCACAAGCATATATCAATATGCTATGATATGCTCAATAAAATAATATTTCCAAATAGTTTAAAGCAGTTCCTATCTCTACAGCTTATCTTTTATATAAAGCAGTAATACTTTATGTACATTAAACATATTTAACTTTATTCATAATATACGTAATTATAGTTTATAATATACCGCGATTTCTACTATTTATTTGGAAATATAACTTATTATTTAAATCATTTTACAATTTTATAATTAATTAAAATTGTTCACACAATTAATATTCAAATTCAGAACATATTATGAGTTTTTTTTAAATAATTGCTATTCATTTTATACGTTTTGTTGGAATAATAAATAGTTTTTACGTATTTATAAGATTTCAAATTTTGGAGTAAATATCATGTACAAATGTATACATTAATGTACATTTGTACCTTATAAGTTAATTCTTTAACATTTTATTGCAAGCTATGGCGTCTCATAAATAATTCGATCCATCATTGCAGGTGTATCGGTTTATTGTCTTTATCTAAATACGGTCTTGTCTCTATAAGTATTGAACGAATGCGTAAGATAGATCAGCTGTTAACCAAGTTGTTTCCACCATACCACAGCAGCTTGTACGGCTACAGGTCATGAGATCTTAGGTTAGAATCACGGTGCGAGCCAATATTAATAGTAATAATAAATACTAGATTATTCTATCAAAATGCATGTCAAAGTTAGGAAGTTGATTATCAGGTAACTCAAAAATCACCTTTAAGCCGTTGGGATTTATCTATGTGGTCATGTCAAATACTTGAAATTTGAGAATAAGAAAATAAGAAGTGAAACTGTTACTGTGCATATGCTTGCAATATCACCTAAACAATTGACTATTTTCTACTATTATTTACGCAAATGTCGAAAAAGAGGATAGCATAGACAATAATAAAAGCAAAATATAATAAAAATAAAATTTTATATTTGTTGTTTTATATTTATATGATACGTCTAAAGCTTACTAATCATAAAGTATCTCAGAACGTAACAAAATCAATGCGTATCAGACCGCCCACGTATAATAATAAATGCGTGTTTACATATACATGTAACAGTTGATAAATAGTTAAACAATATCGTGCGGAATACAAAAGGCTATTAATGTGTCGACTTTATTTATTTTTCTATCCATGCTCCTGCACGAGTCATATGTTCTTACGTTTGAATAGTTGTAAGTAACAAGCCCCACTAACCGTAATATTTTTTACTTTTAACTAGTGAAATCTTGTAAATTTAATAATAATAATTTATTGTAAAAAAAATATTCCGTAAATTGAACTATTAGATATTATGAAAGATTTTTTATTAAATCGAGAAACGGATTGCAAATATATTTGAATAAATTAATCGAAGTGATTTATTTAAATAAACATTAACATACAACTTATAATACTTTTTTATGTTATATGTGTTTTATCTGTTGATACAGATTTATATATGTGTGGGTGAACCTGTTTCTGTGACTTAAATAAGCGCAAACTAATTATAATTAGAAATAGCTATTGTACAAATCACAATCTAAGTATTGAAATGGTAGCAAAAGTGTGCAGAATCTCCCTTTAAATCGCTAATAATATATTGCTACTTTAATTACATTTACAAGATATAAGACGGGTAACAAAAGGAGCATTCAAATCAAATAAATACTTTATTCAACATACTAGCATTACAAATATTTATTAATAACTATCACCCGTTCGGAAAAGAAATACCCTGACCTGAAAAGAACCGGCGAAAGAAACTCATTAATACACCTTTTAAAATTTTTATTTGTAAAAGCTTATGTGTATATATATTTTTAAATCAGTTGTAAAGCTTTAAGATCATATTTTACTGATAATAAACTATTTTAATTAATGTAGCTCTGATAATACCTATCAGTGTAGATGGCTATAATAGGCTTTACTTGATATTTTAATTGTTCGTAGTCCCTTAGAATTTAAAACCATTTTATTAGGCATTTCTCGAATAATCTGGATAACCTTACTTGGTTTTAATGCATTGTAGTAATTATTATTATATTTAGTGTATTAACTTTAATAATTTATATTATCTTTTTCGATCTTATATTATCCATGATGTCACAATAAAAAAATCTTACAAGTCGTTAGTGTTTTGTTAAAATAAATATCGTATTCGTAATCGCTTATTATATTTATTTCTACTTTACTATTTTATTTAACTAGTTGAAACAATATGTTTGTTACGTAATAATGCTTAGCACTAACTTATAATTTAACTGGTTTTTATTACGATTCAATCAAAATATTTCGATAAAAACTATAAGAAGAACAAAATGGAAACATCTGGAATCCCTTTAAGTTTCTGTCTGTTAAAAGAGGAAGTATTTTATATACGATAAGTAGGAAGTAGGAAGGAAGTAAGTAGGAAGTATATTATATAAGATAAAATATTATATTATTTTGTACTTTTTTCATACCGTTTTAACATGGTTATCCTTCCGCTAACAATTTACGTGTACAAAAATTAACCAGGCAGGTACCTTACAGATGTAACAATGACGCGAAATGAAATAAAAGCTAAAAGCTAGCGATTTGCACTGTCAACTATGTAAGTAGCCTGTTTTTTTTTAATTTAAATACCTGGGGTTTTCCAACTTTTTCTGTACTGTGATGACCACTTGTGTATCGTAGATTGTTAGGAGCATTAGGCAGACATTACACTCACGGCAGTCAATAACGGAATTTCCTACATTCATCATAAATGGTAATAACAAAGAAAACGTTCCGCGGGTATAATTTAAAAAATTGTTTTAAATCCAATGAGCAATGTGGTATTATATCACGAAAAATTCAAATGTTTTGTGGATCGAATATAGCAATTATAAATTTAATCTGTGTTAAGATTTTATTAAGTCGAAAGCGAAACGTTCGCTAACACGAAATAAATTATGAACTTCCTGTCAAGTTCACAGCAATTATCGCATAAACATAAGTTAGTTTCATCTTTCTGGCAAAATCCAAAGTAACTGAATAATTATATCAATATCATAAAAAAATCAACTTCCAAGAAGGCGAAGTGATATCGACAATTCGATTTAGTATAAACACTTGCGTCTTAATGTAAGTACTAAGTGAGCATATTCATTAATTAAATGAAATCTTAAAACAGAAAATAAACTATTTAAGATACAAATATTATTAATAATATAGTTAATAACATGTTAATTATCCTTTTACCTACCTATCTATACCTTTTTACCATAATCAATTTTACCATACCATTTAAGTATATTCTTTAAATTAGAGTTGTGCTACAGGACAATATGTTTTATAAAAATAATAAAAGATAAACGAAAAAAATTACCTACTTCGTTGCTTTGAATAGGCACTTGTATAAAAATGCTTAATTTATTTAGATGGAACTCTATATGAAGTACATATAAAAATACAAATATAAAAGCTTTAGGGAAATAATTAAACGTACCCCCAATTATAGGAGAACATGCATAAGAATAGTGTTGATACTCAATATGTAACATAAAAATTAATTAAACAAATGAAATGAAACTAAAAAGACCAACTAAACTAAAACTTTATGTATTATATAAATATTAAAAAATCTAAGAATTGATCTGTTATTGTATAAATATTTTGGTATGTTACTATATTACATATATACAATTGTATATTATAAATGCGAAAGATAAAATTATAACAACTTAATAGAACGTTTAACTCAAATATAATTAAAAATTAAATGTGTTTAAGAGAAAATTTAATATCACAAATCTCATTCGGGAGTGCCAGCGTTTTAATATTGCAAAACGCAGTAATAAACGTAGTCATTACAAGGCGTACTGGTTGCAAAATTTTTTCACCGCGAAATGCGTGCGCTTCCAGGCGAATTCGGAAAGTAATGAATGGAAGTTCAATGCCATCGATTCCGATATGAAACGTAGTATGACGGGTTCGAATAACAACATGCCAAGTTGTATACAAGGGCAATGTCTCCCTCCTAAAGAGAGTGGTTTATATAAAATCTTATATTTTTTAGTATTATTACGCTATAATGCCTGTCCGTTCGCGTTTCACAAACGATTATTTAAGTAAATATTATCTTTAAGAATTTCAATTTATATATATTTGAAAAATGAATTTTCCTGTAATTATTTTTTAAATTGTAATAAATAAATTAACCTTTAATACCAAATTTCTCTTTTTATTTTTATTGTAAAAAAATATTATAAAAGTAAAACTTTTTTTATAGTTTATTGTCAACTGCATAGTTATCGCAATATCCTTCTTTCGATCATAATCCGATGATATATTTGAAAGTAAATTTACATGCTATTACAAAATATTATTATACATATTTATTGAGACATGAATTATTTAAATGAAATCAATTATTTACATAATACACAACATTAACGCTCTTAACACGCCTTATTATCAATTGATTGCGAATAATAACTAGAATAATTACGACAAATGGTATATTAACTTATTCATAGAACAATTTAGATTGATTGTACGTCTATATTAACTTTTTTTTTATAGAATAGGACGGCGAACGAGCATATGGGCCACCTGATAGTAAGTGGTCACCAACGCCCTTAGACATTGGCACTGTAAGAAATGTTAAGCATCGCTTACATCGCCAACGCGCCACCAACCTTGGGACCTACAAGTAATTACACAGTAATTACACTGGCTCACTCACCCTTCAAACCAGAACACAACAATACCAAGTACTGCTGTTTTGCGGTGACCTGATCTGATCGGATAACTGATGAGTGGGTGGTACCTACCCAGACGAGCTTGCACAAAGTCCTACCACCAGTATTATTATATGACATATAATAGTATAATATGTCTGTGATATCAAAGTATCTCTATCCATATATATCTATAAGTTATTACTAATTTCCTCCCGCAGCTTCGGCTGTGTGTGCGGGATGCAGTGTCTATGGACTTATATTACGAACTACCATAAGACAGCCTTTTTCAAAAAAGTCTTTAAGGGGTAAAGAAAAATATATACATAAAACTAATTTTTTATTACGCATATCCTTAACCAAAAAATCGCGCACAGACTAACTTAACAAAATATTGGACAGCAGTAGCTGTAGGTAGTTAGATTAAAAAAAAATCTTATTTTGGGGTCGTTTTGAGGCTGTACGCATTTTTATTACAATGGAATCTCATTGGTTCTAAAAATAAGTGCTAAAACCATTGAATTGTCGCCTAATAAATAATATTTTCATTTTATTGCACTTAAAGTATGCGGTATTGCAACAAATACAAGAATATGACGCAGTTATCTGCAAGGTATCTGTTGACAGACGTAAGTTAAACATTACATACTTATAAATATAACGTAAAAACAACAAACAAATCGAGATTGTTGATTTTAAAGTTAAAGTTATTTTAATCATTACTTAATACGAAATAAATACTCGTTCGTATACAGTACATTATTTTTTTTTTATTTGGTTTACAGATAAACTATATATTACCTTATTTGCAGTAGGTACGCATTAATTCGAGTAATAGAAATAAATATATATGTAATAAACTCATATCTCTCTCCTTTTAAATACTAAGTTGCTAATTATAATAAAAACCACATTTTTCATCATGTCTAGTGAAAACTTTAGGATATATATCAGCAATAAATCATATTTTTTTTTTTTGTATATTTTAAAAATGTCTGTACATAGTTTATAATCATAATATAATACGCAAAATATTAAAATAATTCTAAGAAAATATAATTTATTCAAGCTCTTTAATACAATTATTAAACGTCATTATACAAGATTAAACATAAATACACCGGTAGCAACTATTTCTGGTTTCTTGTTATTTGTGGGTGATTTCTAGCTAAGGAGCTGGCGATCAAATTTTGTATTTGATTTACTCATGCAGACACTATGAATAATTATAATTCTGCCATAAGAAACATTAAAGCCCGCGTATACCACCATGGTAGCGCTGCATTTTCAATTGACCACGCTTTGAATTAGTAAGAAGAGTTCAGGTTTTTGTAGTATTGTTTTTAAGAGTTAAAAGAACGTTTATGATATGCACACCTGGCAGGGCTGAAGTGCTCGATTATAGACATGGACTATGTCATTGATAACAGACTAAAATGGTCTGCCAGAATGTTGCCTCTGCGTTGTCAATAGATTTGCTCATTTTTGCCTCTTGAATGTTTAAATTACTTATTAAATCGAAAAAAATCGATAAGATGCCTTCATCTCTGTTTTTCCAAAGATAGACTATTTAAATTACTTAAAAGAAGTGCCAAGGCTTGTAGATATTTTTACTTAATGTAAAATATAATCGAACCATATCAAAAATAGATTTTAAATGTTCGTCTATATTGGTTAAAATCACTGAGCAATCTAACTATCTGCAAATTTTGGCAGTCATGACGTATCAAATGAACTATAACTAATAATCAACTGGACGAATTTATTAAACTGGACTAAATCGATTCGTATAGTTCCGAACTTGAATCGCTATTGATATAACGTTAACATGAGCAAATCATATACCGAAATGTTCGCCAGCTCCCTAGCCATAAAGCAAGAGAAAAACTCTGCAGTTACCATTTTATACTTATTAAAAATTCAGTGTCAGATGTACTTAATTACTCATTTTATAATGAAACCTACTCGTAGACTTATATCCATTATTAATATTACTCGAAAAATACTAACTCGAAGCATTTTCATACTCCATATATTTAATTATGTAAGATTATGTAGAAAATAATGTCACTCGTTTTTGACTTTTTTCAATATGAGTTTTAAATTTATTCCTTAGCGAATGTAACAGTATCTCTAGGATTTCATTATAAATAAAATTTAAGATCCGATCGGCTTTTTAAAAGACGACTCGTTTACGATAGCTTAATTATTCGCCATCTTTCGAAGTTATTGGAACCTTGTGCCGAATAAACTCGTATGAGACTAATATATTATTTTAGATACACAATTTGGTCAATGACTTTTGTAAAAGTATCAGAGCATTAAAGCCTTCATCGATTGCGAAAACACTATTGCCCATAGCTATAACATATATCCACGTGTGTACTTAGATTAATGCTGTTAAATCATATGTAAAAATATACAAAATATTTACTGTTATTATTTTAAATGTGTTAGTTTTTTAGCGTAATTAAAATTTAGTAATAAACATTAAGTATGTGTCTTATAGTTCCAAAAGTAATCATAAACTTTAATAATGTATACATTTTGTTTTTTTTTTATTAATATTATTTAATATAGTTTACAAAGTCCTTAATTTTTTATAGGTCTCTAGCGTATTTACATATGATTTATGACTTCATATTTGATTTTAAGTGCAATCAGATAATTTTATCGGAAATTTCTTTAAAAACATACGACAATATTCCCACTTTTAAATTATGAATTAGTTGTAGCTGTATTAAGTAAGCAAAATAATATATATGATCAATGGTAATATAGGTCTTGATATTCAAATATTTACTTTCGTGCATACATATACTGTATTATTTTAGTATATTGTACCTGACTCAGAATCGTACTTTCTTCACACGATACAAATTAATTATTCTTGTAAATTTCGTTCTCTAATAAAAGTCTCAATGTTTACATGTACTTTATATTTTACTTATCATTCCCTATTGAAACATAATTGTCTATCTGTTTGCATTTGTTATGTAATTTATATTATTTATAATAAATGTAGTACTAGTTTTATATTGTTTGTTTTACGAGCCAATCGTACATATTATTTTTTATAATATCGTCGACTACTGTGTATACTTAAATTAATTTAAAAACAAATAGATTTTTAACTATTTGTAAAAGTAAACATTGTGTCTCGATTTTTGGGAGCAGACGTAGATTAAAGTGTTGAACACTCGCTGCACATACGATAATGACCATAACTATGACCCTTATTTCTTGCACTTACAAGTCTTATTGAATTTTAATCGCTTTAATCATTATTTTACAATATATTTATAATTATTATAAGTCAATCATCATCATCATCATTCATTTAAAGAAACACGCGATATATTTTACCAATAATATATTAACAATGTTGAACATTAACTTGTAAGCGCCTTTAATTATAGGAGACAACAGCATTTATTAAGTAAGTAAGTAAGTAAGAGCTTTGTGCAATCCCGTTTGTATTTGTACCACTCATCAGATATCCTACTGCTAAACCGCAATACTGAGCATTGTTGCGTATCGATTTAAAGAGTGAGTGAGCCAGCGTAACTACAGGCACAAGGGACGTAACATCTTCGTTCACAAGGTTGGTGGCCCATAGGCGATGTAATGGTTAATATTTCTCATATCGCCAATCTCTATGGGTGGTGGTGACAACATCAGGTATATCCGTTCGCCTACCCAGACAGGCTTGCACAATGTACCTACCACCAAGAATTTTTTCTTTATTATTAACGAAATATAGCAATAAACACGGAACTACTAGCTAAAATAATTGTTAAACCAGCCACGATTTGTAAATTACGTTATTTTTAAGATCAAGAATTAAATGTCACGTAAGATTTTTTTTATTTTAATTAACTATAATTTTTTTAAAGTAAATCTGTAAATTAAATATTATTTTAAATATATTTCATTTATTTATATATAAAATAAAGAAAATTTCTCATATATGTATATTATAAAAATACGTAAATAAAAAAAAAGCCGAGATGGCCCAGTGGTAAGAACGAGTGAATCTTAACCGATGATCATGGGTTCAAAAACGAGCAAGCAGCACTGAATTTTCATGTGCTTAATTTGGGATAATAATTCATCTCGTGCTTTACGGTGAAGGAAAAAATCGTGAAGAAACCTGCTGTGTGTAATTTCACTAAAATTCTACCACGCGTGTATTCCACCAACCCGCACTGGAGCAGCGTGGTGGAATACGCTCCAAAACCTTCTCCTTAAAAAGGGAGAGGAGGCTTTTAGCCCAGCAGTGGGACATACACAGGTAGTTACGATTACGGTAAATATATACTGTTATCAATTAGCATAATAAGTATCTGACTAGAACAACGAGGATTTCTATGGTACCGTCAGTCTGTTAACAATCTGTCGGTAATAATTATAGTTGTGCAGGAAGGTAACATTCTTATAAACCTCTTTAACATATGTTAAATGGAATAAAAATAATATTCATTTGTAACATTTTACAAATTGTTTCCCATTAAACAGGTGCAAAATAAAATAATTACTCCAACGCGTAATGGAATTAAAAAAATACTTTTTATTATTATTTATTTATATAAATGCGGAAGTTTTGTTATTTATCTGTTATTACATAAGATTAAGCAGTTGTGATTGTTCAGATCATTTATTTTACATTTTCGTTTCGACAAATTAACCGCTTCCTATAATAGTCTTTTATAATAAATAAACTTAATAATTAAAACTAAATAATTAAAAATAAACTAAATAATTTTACATTCGAGATCTATAATGATGAATTTTAATAAACAAAGTTTTGAAACTAGTAAAGTAAAATAATAAATTTCGTAAGCTTCGTTACTACAGATAATATCATACATTAGATACTTTATTAAAAACTTATAACAAAAAAATCTCTAAAATGTCTACTTTAAATCTAATTTGTATATTCCAAATTTCCCAAATAATAATTTGTCATTGCACGATATCACGTCACAAGATTAATTTGTTGAGAAGAAACTTAACACTACGCTGTACTTGAATATCGATACTTAAAGCTTCTATACTTTGTTACAGAAATAAGAAGTAACTAACAATCGATCTGAATTGGAGGAAAGTCACTTCAACACGATCTATTGTGGCGAATCTAGTTCAAGAAAATGGTACACGGCTCATAATCGACCCTCACAAAACTTTCACTTAAGGGTCGTTATAAATTCGTCGCGTTTTCCTTCTGACATGAAGTTTCTAAAGACATCAGCTAAAGAGGTCAATAGAATCACATTAACATTAACATTATCTAGAAGGGCTGTGAAGTGTCTAGTTAGTTTAGTGATCACACGTTCCTAGATTTCAATAACAGTTCGCAATAATAAAAGATATTAGTTTTTTCTGTCAATAAATTCTCAATTTTAGTATGAAGTTAAGAAGTTTGCAGTGATACGTTGCCGTGTCTCAGAGAACACGCTAAAGCTCCTTTGTTAAGGGCTTGCAACTGATCTTACACCGGTTCTATCATTGTGCCGTCTGATCAGACATATGATAAGGGAAAAGAGAGTGCTTCTGTACTTGCACACACTGTAATATTTCGATAATTATATACTTTAAGATTAGCCAATATGAAATTCATAGTACAACAATAATTATGATTTTAACCACGATTTTATATTCTTAAGTATTTTCTGATAAATTTTCTTAAACGCTGTTAAAAACTCATTCAAGAAAGGCTGTTTATGTTTCGTTATATTGTGTAGGTGATTTCTATGTTAAAAAATTAAAACATGATTTTTAAGGCAGAAGGGGGCAAGTTAATATATTAATAATACAATAACTGCTTCAAAAGTTAAAAAAGGAATAACTTCTACTGAAAAATTAAATTATTTCTATTATTACACTCGTCATTTTTCGAAAAATTAATTATTCCGTAGGCAAGCTCTGTATCTGTTAAGTTGTTGACATGTTTAAAAGAGCGCTGGAGTTAAAAATGTACGGCGTAGATGCTAACTGAATACAACTAACTCATTCAATTTTATCATAACAATGTTTATAAAATTTTCGAATAGAAACAGGGCATGATTTAATTCTTTATACTTGTACACATCTCATACATTTTAAAATTGTAATAGAGATTACATATGCCTAATAAATCCTTCTTGCGTTAGTCATACAGAAAACGATTGCATAAAATAAGAATCTTAATCAAGAGGGTATTTAATCCTATGCAACACTTGCGTCATAATAAATATAATTTAAATGCTAAAATACAAGGATTTTTCATTGTACTTCAAGAACAGGTAAAATTATCTAAATTATAATTATTTTTTAATTATAACTTATTAATTGTAGTATAATTAGGTTGATTTCTAAGACTCATTTAAATATCTCACTGTCCGTTTTCCGTTTTGTTATACATTTTTATGCACCTAACAATAATCACATATTTATTTTATAATAAAATTAAGCTAAAACAATGTATTTACATGGTTTATTAGTCCGTTTTCAATTAAATGAAATTGCAAAATCATATTTTCAGCTTTGTTTTTTTAAATATTACACTACATATATAAGACTTAACTATTAGCCAAAACTTACCTGGATTTATCTTCAACACTATTAGGGAAGTAGTAGCACCGAAATACAAATAAAAATTATTTTACGAACGGTTTACAGGCTGATGACCGAAAGAAAATCTTCAATTCAAACCGGTAACGAGCGACAATGCGCGGGTCACTAGCGGATAAACTTGCAATGTGCGCGCGCGCCTCTATCAACCGCCTATATATCTCGATCATTGTGACGTCATCTCACTACGATAACTTGTACGCACCATTAAATCACCAAAAACGTGCTATATCTAATTTCCTGACGATTTCTGTGTTGAATATTTATTTATTTAGATTTTTGATATATAAACATTAAACGATAGTATAGACTAGAGAATTAGATGTAAATAAATTAATGATTATTATTTACAACAAAAACATTTCAATCATTAAAATATATATATATCAGTTCTTGAACTCTACATATAGGAGAAACCGTTTATCTTAATTACTATTTTTCTGGTTAGTAGTAGGTATATTAAAAATGAAATCCGAAGTATAATTAAAGAGAGGGAGCCGTCCCGCTTTTTTGCTTTACAAATATACAATGTAATGTATATTTTCCTTGAAATTAAAGATACCCAAAACGCATCACACATCAAAACTACATTTGTTTTTTTGTCAATTCCATGCAAATTACCAACTGCATTTGGACAAAGATAATTTTTTTAATGTTCATCATTCGATTTGTTTTCGTCTGCTTTTACGAACAAGAAAACCTTTATCTGCCGCGATTAAACTTTCACGTATTTTATTTTACATACCTATTTAAGATTTATTGAGAAGGCGTTCGTACAATATTTATATAAAGTCTTCCTTCTCTTAAATTTGTAATAACGATCTACATATTTCGATCGTATTAATGAAAAAGTGCAATGATAAAAGTTTTTAGACTAAGCATTTGTATCAAAGTCAAATAATTTCATTACTACCAACAGACATTTCTGTTTGTGTTTTTGCGATATACACAACTATAAAAACTAATATTTTATTTTGCTACAGTTCGCTAACTAGCTCTCGTCATCGCTCAAAAGTAATATAATTAGTAATATTTTAATACACTTTATCCACGTGTACTGAATATTGTAAATGTAATAAATACGTCGTAAATCTGTATAGTTTTTAATATTACTTTTGACTTCAAAAAATGTTTTTAATAGCAAATCATCGTTTTTGATAATAATTTTTCTCATTTTTTAAGATGAAATTTATATAATAATTATTTTCTTAATTTTTCGCCACCTTTAGCTATCATAAAGTATAATTTTATTTGAGACAAAAAGAGTATAAACATTTTTTGAAAGAGTCCGGATTTATCCCATATCCGTGCTTAAAAAACAATTGCAATAATTGCAATATTTAATATGAGAACCCTTTTTTTACAGATATATCTACTTTGTATTAATTATTAAGAGTTTCGCTTTTGTTTCAGGATAAAATTAAATACCAAGCTACCACCAGTTAGGTGTAGATATAGATTCTATATGGAGAAGAACCGACAGGAAACTCGGTAGTTTTATTTTTCCTTAAATAAAATACATACTCAACTAAAATATTACATAATCAATATATTTATTATATCTTTTAAAAATGGTTTAATATATGTAATAAAAACGAGTAACTAAGCAACTATAAATTGTTACAATAAAAATAATTTATAATAACTTTCAAGATAACTTCATTTATATTTAGTAAAGTTTAAAAGAAAATAGGAGAGTGTATATTTATACGTAAAATATTTCTAAGTATTAATATTAAAATGATTATATTTAAAATGTGTTGTCTATGAATTGTTAATTTTAACTTGCGTCAAATCCTTATTATTGACTAAGGAATCTTAATTGTAGCATAAACAAACGTATTATTCAACGATTATTCAAGTAATATGTTATTCATACGTAATTATAAATCAAACGACCTTCATTATTCCAGTTTAAAAAAGTAACATTTTCTACCAACACCAACCCAATATAAAATGCAAAGTATATATAATTTTTTAATAGTAGGAACGTACAATTGGATTTACGAATAATTTATTTACTAGTTAGTTTGACCGACCGATAAATAGTGATCACGCTTTAAACTTTTTTTAGCTATCACAACTTCTTCTTCTTCTTCTTCTTCCTAGCGTTTTCCCGGCCTAGAAATGCCAGGGTCCGCTTTCCTACATCTTTGCCTCCACTTTGCCCGATCGAAAGCGTCGTCTTTAGTGAGATCGTGCTCTCTCATATCGTCCCTCACAACATCGAGCCAGCGCTTCTTGGGCCTGCCGCGGGATCTATGGCCTTCGACAACAAAGTCCAGGCATCGGTTTCCAACGTAGTCTGGCGGTCTGCGGCTAATGTGACCAAACCAATGGAGACGGCTTTCCTGCAACTTATCCGCTACATCGCAAACGCCAAGGCTACCACGGATGTGCTCGTTACGAATACGATCTAGTCGCGTAACGCCACACATCCACCGCAGCATCTTCATTTCCGCGACGTGAAGTTGCTGAACATGTCTCGCGAGAGCTGGCCACGTCTCGCTGCCGTACAATAAGACCGGTCGGATGATGCACTTGTACACAAGGCCCTTTAATTTCACCGGTATCCTGCGATCACAGATTACCCCGGTGACTTCCCGCCATTTGGCCCAAGCTGCGTTTATTCGAGCTCTGACGTCGTGGTCGATCGTACCAGACTCGTGCAATACGGACCCGAGGTATTTAAATTTTTCCGTCTTGATAACGGATTCTCCGCCTATCTTTATGGGTTCGGGGTCCGTACTGCCACAGGCCATATACTCGGTCTTCGCAACATTTAGCATCAGACCACCCCTCGCTAGCACACCCTTCCACTGGTTCACCTTTTGCTCCAATATCTGCTTGTCCTCATCTACCAGTGCAATGTCATCAGCATACATCATGAGCCAAGGAGACGGCTCTTGGGCTTTCGCTGTGACAACGTCAAGCACTACACTGAACAGAAAAGGACTCAGGGCCGAGCCTTGGTGGACACCAACTGTGATCGGGAAAGGGTGCGTGTCGCCAACGGCGGTCCTTACTATTGATTCCGAATTATGGTACATGTCTCGGATAATGTCAATATAGATTTGTGGCACATTCTTCATCTTCAAAGCCCACCAGATTATTTGGCGTGGGACGCAGTCAAATGCCTTCTGCAGGTCTAGAAACGCCATGTACAGCGGCTTCTTCTTTTCTCTATGGGCCTCGGTTAGTATTCTTAGGGCGAAGATGGGGTCTATGGTTCCACAGCCTGGGCGAAACCCATACTGACATTCCGAGACGGTACATTCTTGCCGAAGCCTTGAATCGATTACGCGTTCGAAGAGTTTCATGGTGTGGCACATAACCTTAATACCGCGGTAGCTTTCGCAGTCCTGTACACTACCTTTGCCTTTATAAACTGGAGTAATGATACTCAATCTCCAAGAGTTGGGCATCTTCCGGCTAGTAAGTATTCGGTTAAAAAGGTCAGTAAGTTATAAAATAACATTTAGAGAGCTGACGTTGCCAGTAATTTATCACAGTAAGGTATCTTTAGTCCGGTCTAATTAAAAAACGAGTTTCATTCACATGAACGGTTTAAAAATAAAAATATTAATTTTACTCTAAAATAAAACGACAAATGGTCGAATCTCAATTCAAAAGATAGAATTTTAAAAGTAAACGTTTACAATTTACTTGGTAGGGCTTCGTCCTCTCTATCACATATTTAACCATCAAACTGCAATACTATTGATGTGTACTGGTTTAAGGAGTGAGTGAGCCAGTGTAACTACAGGCACATTTATTTTTGCACAATGGACATTACATCTTAGCTCAATGTTAGTGGCGCATTGACGATGTAAGGAATCATTAATATTTCTTCCAGCGCCAATGCCTGGGCAATGGTAACCATCAGATAACCCATCTGCATTCTTAATTTATAAAAAAAATACACATTTTATGCAGAATATAGGATTTATAACGACCGGAATTGCAAATAGATTAAAATCATTTACAAAAATAATTACAAAACCTTAACCTGATATTTTATTACATTTATCTGTACTCCTGTACTGTAAGGCATAAGTCAAAAAACAACAATTTATAGTTGAGATATCTAGAATGTTTCCTTGTTATTCTACGAACAGGATTTTAAACGTAAACATTCGAAAATTAGGTTTTTTTTTACAGAATAAGTTGGCGGAAGAGCAAATTGACCACCTAACGGTAAGTGGTCACCAACGATCATAGACATTGGCATTCTATGAGATGTTAACACTGCTTACATCGCCAATGCGCAACCAACCTTGAGAACTAAGATGTTATGTCACTTGTGCCTGTTATTACACTGGCTCACTTCCCCCTTCAAACCGGAACACAATAATACCAAGTACAGCTGTTTTTTTTTGTGTAAAAAGAAATAAGTCTTTATCCACGATGCTGATCATTTGCTAAATATTATATGTACAATGTACATATTATTAGTTTCTTCCGACTATTTACCTCATGTTGTTTTAAATTATCTTATAAAAATAACTTTTGCTTCACATTTGATCCTTCTTTAATATAATTGAAGTTCTAAACGATCGGCCTTGAGCTCGGCTTATTGCCAAGGTAAAGGTTTGTTTACCTCACTGTCATATTCAAACTGTTTATTAATCAATAGGTAAAAATATATATTTTAATTCGAATACGTTAGCATAATTAGCAAAAACCATTTAAATGTTAAGATACACTATAAGAGGCTCAAACCTCTTACAATCCCGCGGTAAAAGTGAGTGATCTTTATAAGCTGACCGCGTAGCTTTAAAAATAAACAATTTAAAGTGAACATATACCTATCTCCCTTAATCTTGCAGTGTCAGAGTTATAGCAAGATCAATAAGATAAAGATAGCGATATTCGTTCAAGTATATAAGTATATTAATACTCCAAAAAATATTTTATGTAATCGTTGGGCTTTATGTTTTTCCATCAGAAGTTGAATTAATAATTTAATAATGAATACTTAGAAAAAAATATATTTTAAAAAACATATAAGTAAAGTTTGTGCTGATAAATGCTAGAAGATTATTGTTTTCAAAATATTAACATCAAGCATAAGTACAGCATCCTAACAAACACAGCTGTTAACAATTTTAGGGTTATTTTCTTGTCTTTTATCTCGACTCCAGTAATGCCATGAGCAAACAAGTGTAGATTTTGAAGTATGTAAATATCCAAACTGTTTCCTTTCTTAATTAGCATATATATTTAAAAAAAAAAACTTTAAAATGGGCGACAAAAAAAATGCTTACGTCTCACTCATAATAATAATGAACACCCCGAAACATAGGGAAACCAGAAACATGTTTACTGTCAACACTATGATTGACGCAAATGTGTAATTGTATATTATCATATTTTATCGTATTTACAATACTATGAGAATTGATATAATTTTATATGTAAACAAGTAACAACTTGTAGATGTCCCACCACTGGGCATAGGCCTTCTCTTGGCCAATTGCGCTGCTCCAATGCGGGTTGGTGAATAGTTAGATTTTCATCCAAAAAAATGCAGGTATCCTCACGATGTTTTCCGTCACGTCACTTGGCGCCGTAAGAAATATTATCTATTCTTCACATCGGCAATATGCGACCAAACTTGGGAACAAAGATGTTACGATCCTTGATCCTTGATAAAGTATGTGATGAGTAGATGGTGCCTATCGAGACAGGCTTACACAAAGCCCTACCTGTCAGGTGTTCTAGCCCCTGGGACATCTCTGCTCGTATTGTATGTATTCCCATTTATTTAATTGCATTTTTCATCATGACATTCACAGTCACACTTATCAATACATTTTCCCATCCAGTCACCCGTATCATAGTTATCGAGAATCTAGAAAGTGCTCAGATGTTCCAAAGTACAATGTTTCTTTTAAATTACTTATAATAGACAAGCGCACTGCCAAAAGGTCCGGATAGTGGGTACCAACATCATTACACCACCACTATACCAGCGCCATAGACTTTGCGCTGTAGGAAATATTAACCAATACTTACATTACCAATGTACCCTTATACATTACCAACCTTGGGAACTTAGACGTTAATTAACAATATGCTTGTGAACACAACCATACTAACGATAAGAATATAAGTAAAACAAGCGACGAGTACCTACCTACTCATAAACCGGTTAAATTACAAAAGGCACGTCAAATAAAAACAGCCAACCATCCTCTTTAGTTATCTGCATATATTTTATAATTAAGTCATATATTTTAGGAAGTGACTAAAATACAAATACTAAATTCTTACTGGTACTTCAATTACAAGTAATTAAAATACTGCCCAGTGTATATATATAATATAAGCATATTATATATTATATTATTATACTTAATAACTCTAGTCATTGAAGATAAAAAAGATAGAAGTAAAAAGAAAGAAGTGATAGCTAATTAAACCTTTATAATTTATTATAAGTTACTTTTATAATTAATTATAAGTTAAGCTATTTTACTTTACTACTATTTTTGTGGTAGTAGTATTTTCGACGGTGGAACTATGGCACTCCCATAGTTCTAGTGAAATAATACTTTTACTAATTGCTGTGTTGATACTTGAAGCAGTAAATACAACATTGTAAGAACGTCGTATCTTACTCGTGAAATGTTGTAAACCGTTGCTGTAGTCTCCTTTAATTAAAGGAGCA
Source organism: Nymphalis urticae (assembly GCA_905147175.2). NCBI lineage: Eukaryota > Metazoa > Arthropoda > Insecta > Lepidoptera > Nymphalidae > Nymphalis > Nymphalis urticae. The sequence continues at coordinate 5,399,697 of LR989987.1, read as the reverse complement.
CACATATTTTAAAATATTATTCTACGATGTAATGCACTCGTAAGTGTGTATCCTTTGTTGGAGATCCTTAATAAATAAATAAATAAACCGACTGACTAAAGTCAATGATGCAATAACAAAATTTGACATTTCACGATTGCATTCTGCAGCGGGAAGTCCGTTCTCACAGAATAGTTTACAGCTGAGGTGACCAATTTGTAGGAACCGAAAAACTCACTAAATAACAAATAGTATTTAGTGAGTTTTTCGGTTCCTTCTATCCCTTTTTCGGGTTATAGCTTAAGTCACCACTAGCACATGTCATCCCTCATAAAATTCATCCACATTTTTATCGCCTTGGTCTACAGACATAGCTTTTAATATAATTCCGGAATTAATTTAGAACGCAGTTTTTGCTTACAGTAATTAATTAATTATTTCGAAATTAATGTGTAATAAAACGATTATAAAAAATACATATATAATAATAATTATTATTTTTTGTATAAAAATACATTAGGAACATTATTTTATTTCGGTTACGCAAAAAAAACTAGCGGTTTATTACAATTATATTTTAAGAAATTGCTGCTCAACTTAAAAATATTTTCTAATAAATACTTGTTTAAACTGCTTTTTAAATTTCCCTACCAATTTCCCTAGTTCCTTAGTTTAAAGCTTATAATATTAAAATAAATTACTTTATCCGGTTTCTGAAATTCACCATTGATTTGATCGAGCCGAATATTTGTATGTAAGGTTCCAAAGAGTCTGACATAATCATCATATTATACAAACCTCTTTCGTATACGAATCTAAATAAAATTACAATTTACAATAATAGAACAGGTGTTAATTGTTATTTAAGAGATCAAAGTCCGTCACATTGAAGTCAAATTGACTTATCATTATGTTTTATTATTATGTTTTATTGTATTATTATCATTATGTTTTTATATTTCCTTAGTTTTTCTTGAGCATTTTTTTTTGTAATTTCTCTCACATTGCAAAAACGGAAGCGATTTTACATATGATACAAAGAAACGGAATGAAGCGATAGTAGAGTTAAAATATTGACAATTCAAAATAGCGTTAATGTACAATTTACTTTAATAAATACATTTCATTTTAAGCACTGCCAACTTCCTTACTCTAGTCTGCTACTGATAATTTCTTATAAGAAAAACTGAGTAACATTTTAGCGCTCGATCCGAGAAAATGTAATAAAAAATTAATAGAATGTTAAAGTTAAAAAACTAATTTGTATTGATAATATTATTATTAATTAATTTAATTTTACTACCAACTCTATCACCTAAAATCTGTACGTGGCGATAGGTCTGATACTGATTACAATAAATTTACAAGCACAATCTAATGTTCACGTTCGTGCGTGCCATATCGATAGTTAGTTTCTTGTGTTATCATAAGGCAACATAAGAAATTTAGTCGTACCATATATACCCACAAACCTTTTTAAATAATAAAAAAACGACTTTTTACTTATAAAAATAGGATAATATATATGAAGCCAATATTAAAACATGTGTTGTCTTTATATGTGTGTAAGAGTATTCAACTTGACATGTCTGATGTTTATAAGTATATAGAGATTTCCCGAAATCCTCTCGGTGTGCTAATAAGTTACGTTAAATTACGTTAACAAGCAAAAGTTGCCTTTAAATTTAAAATTTGTTAGTGTTAATCAGAGAACAATTTTATGTCTGGACGTCACAGAAGTACGCGGAAGCGATCCCGTGACGCTCCCCAAAGAGACGGAGTGAGTACCGCTGGTTTTTTTTAAATGGTATTCCCACTTCACGTTGGAAAACGCGTAATGCGTTTATTTTAGAAAAAAAGGATCAATTATATATATTATAACTTACTAATAAATTATTATTTTTCTTACTTGACAAAAAAATGTTGACTATTGAGGGTTCTCACTGACCAAATCACACCTAACCTACATCTTTAGTTTGTATAATTTATATACATTTAAAATAAACTTCAAAATTGCGTTGCTTAGAGTGTCTTCATTTATTTATTAATTTTAAATAAGGTTGGAATGTAGGGATGTATAAAAAATTATAAGCCATGAAATTAATAAATTAAAAATTGCGAAGCGTACATGTTTTGGTTGCCGTTTTCCGTAACATACGGATTATAAAATTCAATTATGTTAGTTTATAAAAATTAAAAAACTAATTAAAGATTTAATTACTATGTGCACTTAAACATTTGACGTAAATAATCGCGTACATTGCTATTAATTATAACTTTTTTTTTTGGAATGAAAACAATACTCCTACAGATTTTGCTTACAAAAACTCACAAATCAAGGTAATATAATATATTTGTATTACAGTTATGTTAATTTATTACTTACAGTACCTTATATCATTTTACACATATCTACGTTTATCTAATGACGTCAAGCTTACGCTTCTAATTTTCGAAATTTTATGTAACGTTATATATGTATGTTTTCAGTAACATTATATAATATTTACTTTAATTGACTCAACTGACTCAAATATTTTCAAGAGATTGACAGCATTTTCTTATGTTCAGTGTTCGGCATATTAGCTAGATTAACCGATTACTCTCACTAGGCCCAAACATTCGGTCAAAATTCCGAACATTCTGTCGGCTATATCATGTAGCTACATGTAACATTATATGTATTAACAAGTGGACTCCATGCTTGTCAGAATTATATTATTGTATCAACTTTCGATGCAAGCATATTAAGATATGCTTATATTATATATAATAGATGTTTCATAATTTAGTTGAAGAGTATTTAGGTGATACCATGATAACCACATATTTCACTTTTGTTTTGTGTTAATTGTCATGGAAAAATATCTAAATGTCAAACCTCTTTCTTCTACGAATTGTTTACAGACTGTCACAATTTTGTACTTATTCAATGGGTACAAGCGCTTGAACTAGGCTAGATCTCTTTGATCGTTACATAATATATATATTTAACTAGAAAATATGGAATTTAAAAATTGTTCGCAATGCAATGCAATCGATTTCGATTTATGGCTAGTTTAAATTCTGACTAAGAGCACAAAAATGTTATTCTGTTTTTTTTTCTATATGATTTACACCTAACAAAGAGTTTTTAAAATTTATTTTTTTTAACAAATGGTTACATTGTACTACTACAATTTTACATAATACTTCATTGTTTTTGATAAAAAATGAAGATATACTTCATTCTTTAAAAACATATTTATAATTGTTAAAACATTACAATTCATCACGAAACAAAAAACAATCGGTCAGCCGTAATAGAATGAAGACGTAAGATCAAGCCATAAAATAAATATAAATCCTCTAAAACAAACAAAAATATATAATCAAAAATATATAGTCACGGGCACTGTAAATGTATGGAAAATGATTCGCACATTCGATGTTGTAGATTAATTTTAACCCTCACAATATATATTGATAAATTGAAATAAAATAACTACATTAAAGAACATAAAGAAATATCAACATGAATATTTCTCATAATATTGTTTTTCTATTTTCAGGTTATACTTAACCAGTATTGGTAATTACCTGAGATTACTTGTTTTTATTAGTATGTGTTCATTTAATTTGCGTCTTATTTTAACACGTTTCTGTGAACTAGCTCTCTTTTCTGACTGTTTGTTGTTAAGTATAATAAATTGCGTAATAGTTTTTCAATTAGTAATCCCATGGGAAAGAGTCTTAAAAAAAATTTACAATTGCAAGTCTATGGCATAGTTTCATGTTTATACGTTTTCTTCCTACAAGATTTTTCATAACTATGAATAATTCGAAACCACAATTTTTCCGGGGATATAAAACTAGGACACTGATTAATTAGTACCTGTAAGAAATGTGCCTCTTTTTTATCACCTAATGAAGGATACATAACGCCTTACATGGGTTACTGCTTACAAAGGGTTATAATATTCGAGTTGAAACTTCATAAACATCGTCAGTACGGTCTTCGACCAAAACGGTCCACAGGTGATCTTTTAGCGTATCTAACACACCTCTGGGGTGAAGCTCAAGGAATCGTTGGCCACGATATCTACAAGGCTTTCGACAGAATCTGGCACAGAAGTCTTCTCTCTAAGCTACCGGTGTAAGGTTTGCTTGTTCAGCTTTGCACCTGGATAGTCAGCTTCCTGGATAAGCGTAGCTTCCATGTTTTAGTTGATGGGTGCTCTTCACAATTCCATGTAGCGAACGTTGGGGTCCCCCCAGGAATCTACTCTATCCCCCACACTCTTGCATATCAAGGATATACTCTCTCTTGGGATGGGGGATACCACGGAAATTCAGTAGGCGGGTGAGTGGAAATTGAGGTGAAGTGAAGGTATCTTGTTATTGAACTCAATAGGACGTTACAACTCATTGCCAAATGGGTAGTGTTGTTGAGTTTAATGCCAAGAAAATACAGGTATACGCTCTTACAGCGAATCCTTAACGCCATACCTTTCCTCTGTGGCACTACGATATAGATACAAAGCAAAATCGCCATGCTGGGGATTGACGTTCGGTACGACCTCAATCCAAGCGATTACATTAAGGCTTTTTTTAAAGTAGACTCACAGAAACTCGGAGTTTTGAACAAGATGCGGCGTTTTTTCAAGCCACAATAACTGTGCCTGTTGTACAAAACACAGGTAAGGTCCTGTATAACCCGTATTTTGGTCACAAAATATATGAAATCATACAAAACAACTTGCAGGAACCGACATAAAATGGTATATTATGCAGGAAAATGTATTAAACGGATTTTAAATAAATAAAGTAATATACACGATTTGTCTATAGACGTTTTTGAGATCTACGAATCCCCTAAGTAATTCGTAATTATTAATTCATGGTTATTATTTTATTTATAAATGTTTTGTTTAAGCACCCGCTGTGCTTAGTGAAACACTGTGTAAGCTCGGCGGGGTAGGTACCACCCACACATCAGATATTCTACCGCAAAACAGCAGTACTTGGTATTGTTGTGTTCCCGTTTGAAGGGTGAGTGAGCCAGAAGAGCCAGTGTAATTACAGGCACAAGGGACATAAAATCTTAGGTCCCAAGGTTGGTGGCGCATTGGCGATGTAAGCGATGGTTAACATTTCTTACAGTGCCAATATCTAAGGGCGTTAAGTGACTTCTTACCATCAGGTGGCCCGTATGTCCGCCTTCCTTTTCTATAAAAAAAAAAATTGTATGATGCACTCAAAAATGCAAATAGAATTCATTAAAATATATGAGACAAAAAAACTTTTAAATCATCTATTATTATTATATATTAGATAATATTAATAACCTTAAATTCGTATTGTTGTAGCACAGTATTGTATTATGTTAAATACTTAAATTAAAATTGCCTTTTAACTTTTTATTTGGACTTGGACTAATATTTTAAACAGTCTTGGGATGCATTTGCCAGTTTCTAAATTAGAACTATAACATATATAATTAAACATATAACGATTTCATTGAAATTATTTTCTTTAGACTTACGATTAATACCATACGATTATACGATAAATTACGATAAATAAACAGTTTGTTTTACTACCAATTAACCTTCACTATCACAAATAAAATTATATTTTTCTCAATAGTTGAAATAATAAGTAAAATCAAAAAGTAAAATGAATAAACAAATATAATTGTTTTCTTGAGGACACTGAAATGTTAATTTTTATTTTACAGTTTCAATTTACTTTCAATTTACAATTTACAGAAAAAAACAAACTTATAAAATATTTTAATGTTAGTTTGCTGAACTGCTAGAGACATCTACAATTGTATAGTAAAAACCCTTGAAATAATTTAACTATTCGATAACAGATGGCGCGAAATAAAATATTATGTTTTAAATTAATTGATAGATGGCGTTAATGTGTCTTATAAAAAATCACAAGTGTAAATTGAGCGAAAAAAGTAATTCCTATTTATTATTACATTCTTTAAATATTCATAGAGTGAAAATGACTTAACATTATACATATTGTAGTTGCAATCGCAAAAATGCAAAAAACTTTCAAAGACAGAAAAAAATGTAATTCTGAAATGTTGTATGTTATGCTGCCTGAAAATTACAACATGCATCCAACTGATAATAATAGAAAGACCAATGGTACCGACAACACGTATGAGGAAAGATAAAGCAAAAAATACTATTATAGCCAAGCATCCACATTTCGGGGTACTTTTTTATGTTGGTATGCTAGTCACACCAGTGACAATATATTATGAGATATTTCCAGGCAAGCGTTCTAGCATAAGCAAAATTAACAAGAACAACAGTCAGGTAGATAGTATCTGAGAGATATGTCATCATTACGTTTACGTTTATGTTTTGTTTTATTTAAAATCCAAGTGTCGTCGCTCTTTTGTTCTAAATAAAATAGTATATAAAATATATATAATTTTTTTTTTCTTTCAATTTCAGAATTTACTTCCTTAATATTTCGTTCTGTCTACTGTAATTTTATAAATGTTACTGTACCAATTTTTGTATTATTTATAAATTTATATATGTGTGTATTAATATATGTTGCACGGTATATATATATATATATATATATATATATATATATATATATTGCGGTAATTTGGCTTTTTGCCGTGATACGAAAATTGCGATTACATACTTTTTATTGCTGTTTTACGCTGTATAATTAGTTTATATACATTTTTCATCTATCGCTAAGATATCAAACAAAAAAGTAAAAAATTCGACTTAATTTACTTTATTGCTATTTTTTTCTTTTTCATTACATATCGAAAAAAAATATTCTAGAATATGAGCCGAACAAATTCTCATTAGCTCTAATTATGTTTCAGGGACCACATATTTTTACATGTGTTTCTTAAAAATGTTATATAATGTTATATACTCTGGCTTCGAAAAAAATTGCATGACGTTTGGTATTCGTATAAATTGGATGGCTTAAAACGTACTTTTTAGAAAATATAACATTTGAACTGCCTAATTCATATTAGGTACTATGGCTACGATCAGTGTTGATCTAAGCAACGACCCATGTTTTTATAGAACGATCTGTTAATTTTGCGCTTTTATATTGATTAACAAATAATATCCTAAGTAAGCATTATAATGATTCTGGAGAAATAACTGATTTTGATTGTTAGTTAGTTAGTTGAGTATTAAAAGTAAAAAATTCGCCAAGTGGAAGTTTTATCATATAATTATTCCAACAGATGCCTTTATTTGTTTACGGTTGAAGGTAACCTTTTCAGATTGATAAACATAAATTTAAAATAGGCAAAAATATTTTGAATACTTATTGAAATAAAGTAAATTATATAAATAAGTTAACTAATTTAACTGATTCATCTCGCTTTTAAATCAAAAATCCCTTTTTAATATTTTTGTATCCCAAATTGTTAACAATGTATAATGTAAATCACATTCATTTTATAGTTAGCGTTAGCGTATATTTTATGTAGTATGAAATAAACGATGTATAGAATTAACAACCTAAGCTAATAATTACTAAATGACATTAAGGTGTTGGTTAAATAATATTTTATTTAAGTGTTATTTGCGAAAAATAAAAGAAAGAATGGGTAATTTAAAAGATAATTTATGCATGCCATAATGACACGAATAAACGGCCGCATGCCTGCATTTATAATACTTATTTAAAATAAATTACCTTTTCATTATTATTGTAATGAATAATATAAATAATTAGTAAGTGATGTTTACTTCGTATTAACATAAGAATTTGTCTGTGGCTACTGGCCACCCCTACTTAACTGGTGGTTGATGTTAGAAAATGGCAATACAGAGTGGAAGTGGAGTGCTTGAATTGGTGTATAGAAATGCATTTTTCCAAATCTTTAAAATTATATTTTAAGTAATTTTAGTGAAAATTATTGTTATGTATAATAATGTTGTTAGAGATTTTCAAAATATTAAGTATAATTAATAGATATTAAGTCATTGACGGCTATTTTTATAACCTAAATTAGTCATCTAGTAAAGATAAATGAAGAGGTGACAAACGTTGTCAAGAATTGCATTAGTATATATATAATTTTACATCAATAATGATACAACTAAGCCCCTACTGTATTATTCTGTGATGATTTACGGCAGTGATATTATCAGAGATTTTTTTGGTAAGTGAAATTGAATCAGTATATACTTATTATATGCTACAAAATTGTAGGTAACTCGTACACGCCCACAGTGATACATATACGAAAAGAAACATTCAAATTTCTAAGAACGTTTGAACTACAAAAAAATATCATGTTAACAAAAATGAAATAAAAATTATTAAATAATTCTAGTCTTATTTCATATCATAATTGTTAAAGAACAAAAAGTAAAAGCACGAAAACTTAATCAATGTAAATTGATTTAATATGTCAATTTTTATATTTAGAAAGAGTGCTTATAATTAGCTAGGCCTCTTATTATTTTTTCATAAAAAAATAGACAATCATTGGAATTTACAAGAAAGTTTACTAGATCATTACTGTTAATTTATCATCTTTTAAAAAGTAGGTTTTGGTAGAACTGAAAATAAATAAATATTAACTATATTGTAATCAATAAACAAGTATGTCAAAACAACACTTATGCAATATTATTACATATTAAATTGCTCTAAATAAAAGCAGGACACTAAATTTTAAAACATAGTTATTAAATCAGTGATCTCTTTAATAGTTAGTAACTATAATAGTAATGTTAATTAAATAAAACCAATTTTTATCAGCTTTAAAGAGTTCTTAACAACTATTCAAATTAGTTACTAAAAAAGTAACGATATTTAAATAGACTGCTTAAGATAAAATTAATTAAATTATAGTTTTTTTTTTAAATAAAATATGTTCAATATATTATTCTTCGGAAAAAAAGTGACAACCAGTTAAATTAAACTTTAAACATTGTTATATTCACTAACTATAGACTGCTAATAAACAAAACTCATAGCAAATTTACTCTTGAGTTATTAATAATTAAACCTTTATATTTACTTCGAGTTATTGTGTTTCTTGTGCATACATAAATCTCTATCATTAAATATACATCTAATTAAAGTTATGATTACTATATAAATTTAGAAGATATTTTAATTGTGAATGTCATTATTTCGTTATTAGTTACATCAACAAATTTAATTTTTTTCTAGTATCAATTGAGAAATTTAATAAATTGATAATTTAAACGTCGTCTAAGGTCATATAAGACGTAAATAAATTTATTCATCATAGATTTAAGTTATACATCAAAAAACAAATACAACACTGTTTTTTTTATAATCATCTGCATTGTAGAAATCTAGGAACAAGGGTATGGAACCAAAAACAATCTATTTATGGCTGACTCTACTAAAAACAATTTTTAGCTTAGACATAGTAGACTGCCTAGTTCATTAAAAAACCAATTGATCTAAAAGTCTTATTGATTATTGTAAGAAATCCATTGCAGAATGGAAGCTTTTATCAGTTTTGCAGCATAACGGAGCCACCTAGTAATATATTGAAACAATACAAGTCCAATTCGGTTCTGAGACTACTTTTGTTTTTCGAATATAAATATGTTCATCTTTGTTTACATTTGTAATAAAGATACAATGTATACAACTTATGTATATAATATCATTCAGAATCAATTTTTAATTAATCTTGTTAAACAACTATTATATTTCTTATAAAAGCCTAAAACTTAATTAAAATATATTGATCATTTGATATTATGTATATAATATTAGTTAAAACAACAAAAAATAATAACTTATAATTAAAAATAAAAATAAATAAGTTTTGATGTATGTAATGATAGCATGAGTCCTGAGAACATCTCAGTTGTATGTGCTGAATAATTAATGAAGCGTTTTCTACTTTCTTGAACATACTTGTTAGTAATCGTTGTATATCTCTATCCTCAGAATTATTATTAATATTTTTTATATATTATCTATAATTATGTTTTGAGAACAGTTGTCATAAAAATATGAATTAATTTGGTACTCAAATTAAATTCATAATGTCGTTTTCATTGCAGATATCTTATCAAAATTGTTCCAAAGTGACAACTGTGTTGCTGCTGTGATACCAAAACAGTTGGTAAGTTTGTTTTAATTTATGGTTTTAAAGAAGTTCACGTAAATTTTTATTTTATTTTCTAATGTATTGAAATAGGAATGATGAAAGTTGTAATAAATTATTAAATTTAAGCTAATTAGGTATGCCATAATTTATAAAAACAACAACAAGAATGTAAATTAAATTGAACTAAATGAAAAGACATTAACATGAAGCAAATAAAATAAAACACATTCGGTATTGTTAAATACAAATTGTACAAATTAAAATACCAATTTAATAAATGAACTAATTATCATAATATTACACCTTGTTTATATTTGTGTTGTTCAATATTTCCTTACAGTTTAAATATTAATTAATTATTAAAGTGGCTTAATGTCAAAGCTATAAAATGAGCTATTATTTAATAATTTGTTACACTTATTCACTAGAGACTTTATAATATTCTATAATGTAACAAGTCCTTGCAACAAAAAAAACTATTTTTTTTATAATTAACTCTTATTATAATAGTTTATACCGAGTACCCATGAGATTACCTTACTTGTACAAATATTAAATTTATAAGCTCTATACCAAACTGCATAATGTATTATATAGTATTTTAACTTATTACTAGTAAACATATTTTATACTAAACCTATTACAGGTTTAGTAAAAAATATGTTTACCGAATTAAGATTTTTTAGGAAAGTCAAAGAAAAAACAATCTTTGTTTTATAACTTTTGAATTTACCTGTGTGTAATAAGGAAATTGATGGCAATTAATTTTTTTTATTAAAAATTATACAAAAAAACACATTTGAAATCAAAAATGGTTTACCATAAAATGTGCTTTTTATTATTAACGTTTTTTTTTAAATATTTTTATCGTCAAAAAAAATAACAACGTGTTGTATGTTATGTTAGGGGCGGCAATTAGTCCAGTAATTATTTATATATTTCAAATGCACGTGAAACGATATGGCTCAACTTTGGATATTGTCCAAAATAAATGTTTTGTTTTCATTCACTTAAATTGATAAAATAATACACGACAATGTTGAATTTTCACCTATACAGACTTTAAAAAATATATAATAACAACTATAAATATATTGCAAAGATAAATAACGTAACATTTTTTGTGACACGGAAATATGACGAAGGAAGCAAAAGCAAAACTTAAAATATACTTGTTCCCTTTCACTAAAAAAAAGTAAAAATTATAATTAATATACATAATCTATATATGGTTCGTTATTATCATGAAGGAATAAAATAAAACATTTATAGTTTCACAATTTTATTTACTAGATTTTGTATTTAAAACGGCCTCTTGATGATCTTTATTTCGACTTAAATAAGCTAATGTTTTGTAAGTCAGATAAAATATTGGGAACTTGATTTTTCTACTTGCAAAAAAAAAGAAAACGTCTTTCTTTCAGTCCTGGCTCATTTTACCTGATCTTGGTGTTACTGAATAATTTCAATTGTTTTTGTTTTATGTTTAGCCTTCTTTCATTTCATCCGGAAAAAGATCTTTAGGGTATATATTTAAACCGGAACGGTAGCTTAAAATATCATCCATGTACGGAGGATTGAATACGGCTCGTTAAACTTTTCAAATCCATTCAGTCTGATGTTAACCAAAAGTGTTGGCTCTCATGACAATAACAGTATCTAAGAGATTCCGTCGTAATTTTTTTTCGTAATTTCTGATAACAATTTTGCCGACATAATTTTTTTTCGTTAATCCAAAAGGAATATCATAGATATTTAAGATTCAAAATCTCGATCAATGATATCGTGTTAATTCATAACATAGTTTTTTTTCATCTATTATATTAAGGTTTTTAGTGCCAGATTAAGTGGTGACTCTCAAAAATATAGTAGCCTTTTTAGCAGCACAATTTTTCTTAAAAATATTTTCTTCAAAATGAAAACATATGTTTCAATACTATTTTTTTAATTTAACAATGACATATTGTAAATTAAACTTAATAATAATATTAATAATAGTGTCCTCCAAATCGATTTCGGCCACGGCGGCCAATCTCAAGAGAGATTGGCAGAGAGGCACAGGAGTGTTCACACTTCCAACTTCCAGACTCCGGGTGCTACTGAGAATTTTCGATAGAAAAACTCAATAACTTCTTATCGGCCCGCGCTAAAATTTGAACCCAGGACTTCCGAGTCTGTGGCCTTACACGTAGCCTATTAGACCAATGAGGCAGTCGTTGGTCATCGTTGGTCGTATTACAATTAACAACCGTCACAAAATCGTTATTTAAAAACAATGTTTAAAAGTGTGTCCTTAATTATTTGAATTCAATAATTGTATTTTAAATAAATAATTCGGAGCAAGATTTTTGACAAAAAAATTAAACCCTAAGGTTTGTAAGTGTATGATGCCACACAGAAGTTGCCGCATAAGCAATTGAATTAAACAGTTTGGTTTCACAAGAAAACGCTTGATAAACTGCGACTAGTGCTGAGATCATTATTTCTTTTTAAGTCTATTAGACGTCACGCGATAGCTTTAGGAATATTTTGTGACTTCTCTGAGCTACGTCACTACATCATTAAAAAAGGCGCATTTAATTTTCTGATTTCGTACCTGATCAATGGAATTAAGAGAGTTGATTTAAATGGAAAAATATATGACTTCAACTAATGTCGTCGCAGTCACTAAAAGATCTATTATTGGTTATTAAAAATGACTTTCTCTATGTTATAGGTAACAAACACGAAACGGCATTGTTTGCTAATGAGACTTAATGTTTAAAAAAAGAATTAAAAATAAACTAATCAATATACTATGACGACGTAAAATATTTACGTGTCTGAAACATGGCAATTTAGTTTACTCCTTTAGGGTCAATGACTGTCTGTTATATAGTACAAAAATAAAACGTTTAAAATTCACTACTAATTCTCAATGTAAGGTATATAAAAATGAATGTACTTTTAAATGTCGTTTAGCATTATTAAACATGAGTCGTTTTAGGAAATAATCCTTGCAACAGCAAATATACTAGGCTCCAATAGCATTGGGACTCCATATGAATAGATTGACGAGTTGATTCAGCTCTGCAGCATTCGCGATAAAGAAATAAGACTTAAATGGTCTATGTGGCTTGCCTTTGCTTTATGTTTTTAGTTATTTTCACAACATAATTTGTTGTTTGTAGAACTGTTGCGACTGATATCAATAATATCTTTGTTGTTTCTTTGCTTTACTCGTCTGAATAAGCGCACCATTTATAAGCTAGATAAATATTTATTAATTGTATACAAATTATTCCTTTCACTATATACTATATGTATGTTCGTAAGAATATAAAAGATTATCAGACTTTTGTGATGAACTTACTGATAATACAAGTAACGAGCCTAAACTTGTAACTTCTGTTACAAGTTTAGGCTCGGATCACACATGGTTGGTAACTGCAAGAGGTAGAGGTATATATATATATAAGCTTTTCAACAACAGGTTTCATAATACTTCCAAAAACTCCAACTGAAAAATTTAAAATATCGTTAAAAATGTTTATGTTTTAATTATATTAAAAAATAACGACTTTTTACATAGTAATTCCATTTCAAATGAATACGTTGTCATTGCTAATTACAATTTAAGTTAAGCAGGTGGTTTAACCGATGATCGTGGGTTCAAACCCGGGCAAGCACCACTGAATTATCATGTGCTTAATTTGTGATTATAATTCATCTGTGTATTCCACCAACCCGCATTAGAGCAGCGTGGTGGAATAAGCTCCAAACCTTCTCCTCAAAAAGGGAGAGGAGGCCTTTAGCCCAGCAATGGGAAATTCACAGGCTGTTACGGCAGGTGGTTTTAAATTATAATCATATCGTTTTTTTTTTCATAAAAAATAATAATAAACATTTTATTATATTTTAAAATAAGTTACAGATTAATAGTAATAAATAAATATTAATATATATTATCATAAAGGGTTTACTTATCCTAAAATCTACAAGTAAGATTAATTCCGTCCACACTAGACACAATTAAATCAAATTATTCATTAAATTAAAGTTAAAATTGACTAGTTCAAAAAATATATAGGCTGTAATAAATGTAAATATGTTTTAATAAATACGTAATAAATAGATATTTTAAGAACACACGCATTATCAAGGTCTGCGTTTAACGAGGCATGTGTCTTGTCCTAGATCAGTCTGTTCAATGTGTATCAATTATCTATTGATTACACACTATTTTGCACTACCCTAGAACTTTGCAACTTGTATAAATGTTCACTAGTTATTATTTAAAAAAAAAATAATTGTAACGAATACATTGGTATAAAATAATAATAATTATAAATTTTACATATTAATAAAGCCATTATAGGTACAAAATATTTTAAAAACAGTGTTATCAACATTATTCCAGAATATACATTAATGATAATAACAAAATGGATTTTGGATGAACAGTCATTATTGATATCGACATCGAGGTTCGAGACAAGTCGATGCTAATCAATTTATTATGCCTGAAAAACCATTATCTTTGTTTCATTAAATAACACAGTCATAAAACCTAACAATGTCATGCCTTTTAAACAAACGAGAAAAAAAATCAGAAGATCAATTTTTAAGCTAAACTAATAACCTTTCAAATTACTGCATGTTATTTATGTTCAAATTTTACGTATATTAGTAAAAAAAGACGTCGATGAAGTTTAATTAATACCGCCCTTACAATAAAGAATGCGACAAGTACTAGTGTCGTTCACACAGCGTTCTTTATTTTGGTCAAGCAAGTTACGCTGTGACGTCTATTAAGTGAAGCAAACGAGTGACTGGTGGCTGTGTCTTGTTCGACGTAAACTAAGCGAGTCAGTTTAAGAGCTCGCTTCAGTCACTGCTGTTCGCACCGCCGCACTAGCGGCCACCACTCGCGTTTGCCCATTGGCGAGCATAAGACGATACGCGAAAGTTGACACGCGTATTTTATTTTGTATTCTGTCGCACACACAGCCGTTTTGAAAGGACTCAATATCCTTTCGTACTGATTTATGTAAGTATTACTGTACTTTAATAGTTTAATACGATCATTATTTTCATTTATATATTTATTGGTTTTACACATTCCGATTAAGAGTTGTCTAATCCGTTGCTAAATAACAAAAGTATGCAATCTATTGCAATAAATTTATTTTTGTATTGCTTCGATTTTTTTATCACTTCTCTTTTGCTGGTGATCTTTGGTGTATAATTATGTAAATATTTATAATTTTTAAATACAATTTATTTATCGTTCAGTAATTAAAACGTAAAATTATAAATATATAGAGAATATAATCATTGAGATTTATTAATAAATTTAAAGAAGTAATTTTAATTAGCGTTATAAAAATAAATTACAAATGTACAAAAATACATGAGTACATTACATTTAAAATTTAAAGACGATAATATACCATTTATTCTGTGGACTTGTGGTTTACCACTTTCCTTAAATAAATTATGTTAAGCTCATTTGTTACTGTTAATATTGCTTAAAATCGTCAAATATATTGCCGGCCAGTAAATATATCTCCATATATTTTTTGATAATAATTCGTAATGTTAAATGCTGTATTGAAAACTTGTCTATAATGGTACATAATGTGGTGTTAGGTAAGAATCGGTCCATTTATTTCTATAGAAAAATAGTAAACGATTGTTCATTAAATAAATAAATAATGAATAACATATAATTATAATTAAATGTATCATATGAAAGATATGTAGATCAAGATCGAATTGACGTATTGTGGCACAACCATGTACGTAACTTGTTACTTCATTCAATTATATATTGTATTTATTAGTTAACGATTATGAATAATATAATTTTTGCCGATATTATTTTGAATTATTAAAAAGGGAGAAATTCTTGTCTAACACTATAGTTGAGGCATACTTTTATAAATAGCTGTTCATTATTTCAACAATGACATGTAATATTTCATTTACCTATTGGACCATATATTATTCCTTTCTAATATTTTTTTATAATATGATTGGTATAATATATTTAATAAAATGTTTTCATACTAAATGAATCTGTATCCTATCTGCGTGTTTATAAAACTTTATTCGCGCTATTTTTTGAAAATCCTTCGTTGAGTTCGTTTAAGCATACCCTTTTACGGGTTTTAATATTTATCACGGGTTCAGAAAAATAAACAACCTCAAATCTGAGTCCCTAAAAACTGAAAAAACTAGAATTCTAAAATAAAAATAAAAACTAAGTAATTCCAAAGAAGTTCCTGCTATCCTCCAAAAAATTGTATAATGTATAACACTGACTCTTCAGTCGTTCAGACTTCCAGGATGGAGAACTCTGGGCCTCTTTTTTATGATATGATATAAATACATTAAAGACAAAAGAATCCCGAGTTGACAAACACTGAAAATACGTAACCAAATAAATAAACCAGTAGCTATCGATATGATGTAAAATATATGGAAGCGCTGACGTTATGCTTTAAACTGTAGTTGATAAACAAGGAATATAATTAAAACGTAATTTATTAGTGTAGTTTGTGTGACCAACAATTAATATTGTTTCAAATTGTTTGCTAACTTTATATTATAATCCTATGTACATACCCAAAATTACAAAAAACTCGTAACGTATCGTAACTTGCATTCTTTCATAGTTTTTATTTTTATTTTTTGAAACGCTCATGAATAATTGTTTATTCATCAAATTACATAACAACAGCGAAGGTTTCTTAATTGGCCATCATCGCTGTATATCGATTTTATAAACGGTTGGGCAACCCCAACGTAACCAATAGCTCCAAACAATGTGACAGTTTGGGCCACAGACGTTTTTTAAAT
The DNA here is from genome assembly GCA_905147175.2 of Nymphalis urticae. Taxonomy (NCBI): domain Eukaryota; kingdom Metazoa; phylum Arthropoda; class Insecta; order Lepidoptera; family Nymphalidae; genus Nymphalis; species Nymphalis urticae. The sequence goes on along the minus strand of LR989987.1, from coordinate 5,382,770 downwards.
ACAAATATTGACACAATCATAAGTTTGCTCGTTGAAAAAAATTTTCGCTTTCGTTGTAAGTAAAACAAAACATTGTTGCTATTTTCATTGTATGCTAATTAATGTATTTATATTATCCAGTAAAAGTATAATATATCTTTACAAGTTTTAATTTGAATAAATTATTTAAAGTATAAAAAATGTTAAACAGTAGCTATTAATGTATTTAGTTCCTAAAATATTGTTCGTTATATTTGTATCAAAATATGAATTAAAAATAATATAAATAACCGCTACTAATAGAGCGAGTATATAATAGATACAAAATTAAATATTAAATTATAAAATTAAATTAAACAAACAAATTTTAAATTTTCGGCATATATTGATGCTATAATTGCGTATCGGAAATAATACACTGATGATTAAATTTGCACAATTCTAGCCCGAGTTTGCCGGAGTCGACTTCTATTCATGCCTTTATACTGTACGGCCTCATTTAGTATGAGAGGCTTTTCTTTAGCATGAAGCAGTATGAAGTTTTTAAAGAATCGCGTCGGCTACAATTTTCATTGTTTAAAATCCTGCATTCAATAAAACATTTCGAAGCGCATTTTTATATAAGTATTCGCGACAAAATGTACAGTATTATAAATTAGGCGTTGTCTACTTATCTTATAATGCATTTGGTATCAAGTCCACGTGACAATTATTTACGTAAATTATACGTTAATGAAACTTGTTAATAATATTGCATATTCATTACTTGCTATTTATTGTTCCATATTACTAATAATAATTAGTAATAATTACAATATAAGCGAACGTTTTATTTTTGGCAATTTATATATACATATAAATATATAGGCGCAAGCCAGGTAATAATTTAAAAATTTTAAACATGTATATTTTGCTACTTGAAACAATTTTTTAAAACAATTCCGCTTCATGGAATAAAACACGATGCTTCCGTATCCGCCATATTGATTAGTAACATCAGGGAATGTCTTCTATATGTATGATAATAAATATGAAAAATGTGTAGGTTTAAATTTTTCTATATAATTATACTACATTGAAACCAGTGTCGTTCAATTAAAACTCCCAATTTCAAACCCTTACGTAAAAAAGAAACACGTTACACAGACTCGAATATCTGAATATATATTCAGATATATAAAATATTGTATAACCTTAATATAAATCTGATCATTTATTGATTTAATAGTTGCTTATGATTTATATTCAGATAAAAAGATCGCCAGCCTGAACATATATGAGAGTTGTTGAAAAATATTTTTCATTTATATTTAATGTAATGAAATCCTTTTGTAATAAGTATTTAAATAATTCTATAATATTGCAATTTTTAAACTGTACTGATTTTTTGTTCTTATTTCCTATACCGGCACGTCAGTCTTAGTCTGTACTGAATTTGTAATTCTAGAGTCCGAAAAGAGTGTTTAAATAAAATTAATTTATAAGTTTTACTTTTAATCGAGTAATGTTAATGTCCAAAATGTAGTTTAATGTTAAATAAATATTGAGTAAAATTATTTAAAATTCACCACTTATTTAAAAAAAATACCGTCTTTTTCCAATTTTTTTTTAAAAAATAAAAAGCATTTTACGAACCACGGATTGAATGCTTCGTAAAATTTTCTAGCTTTACACCTACAAACACAATTAACAATGAAATATTTTGCTTTGCCGAATTTGTAATCCGTATTATTATTATTACTGACCTAATTTTCTGTCAAAACACGAACCGATAGACGATATCACATCGAAGTCTAACTATAAAAAGACCGTACAAGATACCACTGATATTCTGGCTTAACTCATATTATTTAATCGTACACGACAAATTCAATGATTATTTTTCCAATTATTATTATTTTAAAAATGTATCAGTAACTAGATAATACACGAAGACATTTACGGAACACTTTACACAAAGTATGTTTTCCTTTTACGAAACACACTATCGCAACTTCAGCCCGTGAATAAACATTACAAATTTGCACAATCATTTTAATTTTTCTTTCTAAAACTAAAAGTTGATGAAATAATTTTCAGGTGCAATATTAAATGTGATGCTCTGGTTAGTGTTCACCAGCAGCAATAGTGTAATTTTATTTCAAGGAATAAATAAGCAACTAATCGTATTTTGACGCACGTAACATGTGTAACGCAATGTTTGAGAACGTTCTATGGGATGGACCTCGTGTAGTGGGGTGCGACACTGTGGCAGTAGGTCAGTGGTTCCGCAGGGCACAAGCGCGGGCAGCCGGTGCTGTGTGCGTGTGCTCTGGCGCAACGTCCTTACGTAAAGCATGCGCGCCACACCGCGATTCTGCGCCCGCGCAAGTCGTACTCGACTACTGCGGTGAAAGTTGCGGCTTCAGAGGCGATTCGACGCGAAATACTGTCACCTGTTCTTTACTACTACGGTTTTATAAAAATTGCGCGATTTCGGCGACCTCATTACATAATCGAAATAATGTTTAATGTGATAATTACTTGTAAACAGTAATTAAACGTCTATCGACGTTCAAAACTGTTAACTAGATCAATCCGTTGACGACTTTAAGCTGATGGTAGAGATACGAGAGCAACTAAGTACTGATTTTATGTCAAGGTCGCATGACATTCGATTGTATAAGAGTTTGGGTTATTCAAATCTGTATTCAATTCCTACGTTAAATTGTGTGTATGCAAGTATAGCATTGTGTGTAAACGAACTCCTACCTTGAATTTAAAATGCCTTTTGGCATACGAAATTTTAGATTGATGATTTTAGAAAAAAAAAAAAACTTTTTTAATAAATTTAAATTTGGAATATATATGTAGATGGATAAGTTATTCGAAAATCGTGAATGATGATTGTTTATGATAATATTTAGTTTGCTTGAGCGTCATTCCTAGAATGCAACAATGTGATACGCACGATTAATAGTGCTCGACTATTTCTATCAACAACGTCTTCTATTTCCTTGCGATTGTCGATGTTATGTTATACAATTCATAGAACGTGACAATAGCACGAAAGTATATAAAACGATATAAGAAACAAACGTGCTAAATTTGCTTACATGTAAAATATGTCATGTTGAAACATAAATGTATTAACATATAAATCATTATCAACTTATCAATATACAGATAATATATTATCTCGCGTGTTTCCTAAAAATCGGTTAAACTTGGCAAATAATCACGCCCCCCTTTCTCTTGATATCGCAATATTGCGTGACGTAATTGCCGGAAATTCTTTAAATCGCTCATTCCATATGCGATATTCACAACTAATCTAAAACGGATAATTTTTAAGGACGGCGCTTGAATATAACCTTACGCTTCCGTTGTACAAACGTATCTTTACGCGTTGTTAATCTATATATATAGATTAACAACGTTACATATATACAGGTGAATATATATATAAATACAATGTAGACATTCCGCATCTGCAAATGTCTTTATTCGTATACATTATGTTAGTAGTGAAACCGTGTCTTACGTGTGAATGTAAGAATGATAATTCAGAAAGTAGGCTGATATCGATGATACAAGTAATCTTGTGTTAGCTTACGTAATCATCATCAACCATTACATTAATTCATAAATTCTAGACACCTAAATTAACAAATTTATACAAAGTAATAAGGATTTTTTTAAAATGTAATACTTTTATATTGTAACTGGTTGATGATTTCGTATTGTAATTTTTATTGACATGTTAACAATCAAATAGAATTATTAAAAAAAAACAATATTCAGTATCTATATAATTATCTGAACATATTAAATCATCATAACGATCTCCTTATGTTATGATCTATCCCCATTTAAATGTGTTCTTATATATTATATTAAGTAGACATAAATTAATTATATATTAAAATAAAATATATTATAGAGCAAAATAATTGTATTTATGGCGCATTTTTCCCTTCACATGATAAAATATAAAAGCGATCATTAATGAAAAAAAAAGTAAATTCATTGAACAAGGTGCACGTGCCGAATTATCGCCACTCCATGGCGGCAACGAACAGCCATTTAGTCACGAACGCTTCGTCATGTGCCACACCACGCCTTTATGTTTACTGGCCTAATTAAAATACCATGTCACTTGTACTCAGTTTCACTATATAACAGTAACATTTTTGTTGTTCCAGATATAATTAGTCGATAGTAAAAACAATCCAAAGATGGAGAGTGTCTACAATTGGTACAAGGACCTCATGGACAACAGGGGAGGTAAGTTTTGTAACTTTAAGAAATATTTAATGACGTGATCAGCTGTGATCGCGTGACTAACTAAATTTCATATCGATAATTTATCGCTTAGGTAAAATAAAACGTATTTGAATAAAATAACATTTTATTTATTACCAAATCCAGAATGCATTGATATAATAATAAAAAGATTTAATATTTTAATGAATTTATAAAAAAAAAACGACCGTATGTGTAGGATATTTAGCAATCTCTTTGCATCTCTAGAATCCACTCTTGTAGCGGCATAATCAAAGAGGTTTGAAGGCTCTGTATATCGTGAGCCGAGGGTTCTTTGTTGAACTCTTCATTTTCTTAATAGTGAGAAAAAGACACAAATTCAAACAGTAAAAATAGGTTTTTTTAAAAACCATTTTCTTCTATGATTTAGTCAATTACATAATAATTAGCTCCAAATCTTTTTTCTATATGGCAAAATTATAATAATGATATTATGTAAGTCGACTAGTTGCTATGCGACGTCACCCCCTGACTGCCTCGTTGGTGTAGTGGCTAGACATAAGGCCGCAGATTTTGTTTCAAACCCCGGGTAGGACCAATGTAAAGTTATAGGGTTTTCTGTCGAAAAAAATTCTCAGTATGTCCTGATGTCTGAAAGTTGAAAGTACGTGCTTTCCAAGGCCCCGTGCCTTGGAAAGCACGTAAAGCCGTTTATCCTGTGCCTAAATTCTTTCCGCTCGTGTCGGATTACTGACCTATGGGATTATGAGAGTGAGGGAATAGAGAGTGCATCTATGTTTTTTCGCACACATTTGTACACTATAATTTGTGCGCAATTGACTAATCACTCTTGAGATTGGCCGCTGTGACCGAAATCGATCATGAAGCCACACACACATGCGACGTAATTTTACCTTATATAGGCTTTTCAAGCGATATTGCACATTCCGATCAACTCTCATACTTTTTATTTATCGGAACTTGTTTCAATACTCTCAATATATAATAGGGACCTAAAAATAACTATCGCAATCGAATCGAAACATAATCGTTGTATTTTAACCGTTTTCCAATTCTACTAACACAACGATCCAGTTGCGGTTCGGTCGAATATGGATCGGAATAGAATCAGGGACTTATAAATTAGTAGAATCGATAAACATATTATTATCTGTGATAATTATAATTAAAAAGGATAAATAAGGAAAACTTATAATGTAAAATAAGAATAAACACTTAAAAATAAATAAAATATCGAATAAAAATTAGTACAATTATCCGCACAATTATTTATATTATTATTTTTATAAAATACCTGTTAATTGTACTTAAAACATGCCGTGCAAGCAAACAATAAAAACATCAACGGCCGATCACCTTTGTTGATTTGGTTTATTTGGATATGAAATCAACTTTTCAGAATTAAAGGTTAACACTCGAGTTTTAATAAAAAAATATATATGTTTCTTTATATGATACAATACTATTCACAACGCATTTGTAGGCAATATTAATCCGTGTCGTGTTTCCACAAAGTCGTAATTAGCGAGAGTAAATGACCTCTTTTGAGCTCACAAGCTAGATTTGTATATCAAATTTATGCCCTTCTTTCTTGTCGCAAATTCATTATACATTTCATTTATGTGAAATATTAGAAAAATGACGCGTTATTAAAGATCAATTTCTGAGTACGTCACTGTCCAAAAACGTTTAAATTATAGAATTTTCAGAAACGTTATCTTGAACTGATTTACTGATGTTGTTACGTTATTGAATAACTTACAAATGAAAATTCATCTGTCATTGAGTTTACAAAAGTTCAAGAATATTCAACTCGGAAGTTGATTCTTCACTGGCATTGATACCTCGTCTCGATCTCGTAATGCTAATTTTAATTAATATACCACAATTTTGAGGTCTTTATAAACAAAACAAATAAATTAACTTATTCAACAGGAGTCTTGTCGCTAGTGCTAACAAAAGTGTGAACATTAAGTTCAGATAAAAATGAAAATATTATTATTATTTTATATATGTCTATATATTACTTTTTTATTTGCGAAATTATTTATGTAATCTAAAAAATATAATATAAGTAATATTAGTAGCTCTATATGTATTTTTTTTATTTTACTTCGTATAAATAAGATACTCTTTGGATAAAATCATGATAAAGTGTTTTCTTGGCAACCACACTTACATTTAATAGGATAAATTTGGTAACATCGTCGTTGAAGTAGTTCGAGCCGGCAATAGACTTCGAGCTCACCAGTTAGAGATTTGCTCAACGACGTTACGTAAAGTATTACAAAGTGATCCACTAGGGCATAACTCCGCAGCTATGCCATCTCCGGCTATCGTTATGTCAGCGATTATTCGTAGCCTAAGTTAATTTTCACCTTGCCCGTGAATTCTACACATTTAATCGAAGTTCGAATAGTATGACAGCATCCACTGTGATTGTATTTACTTCAAAATATCAACTTATGACCAAATATATAATGGTGACATCTGGTGACCATATAAGTGTTAATATTTTAACTCTATTAATAAAGTTGTTGAAAACAATTCTTTAAATAATTGAGTAAAAAAAGCTAGTGATGTAATGTATACGTTTAACAGGAACTCGACAACGTATTCCGTAAACAACTCAACGCTTATGACGTATTTTGACACTTAAAACCTCGTTTACTATTGAAGCACGGTATGCTTATGAAAATGTTAATATTTATTTATAATTCGATAAAGTGGCGATTGACATTGTACCTTATACATACATTTTGATATTATAAATGAATATTAGCAAGTAATAGGTGGATGCGTTACTACAAAATATTATTGATAATAATTAATAGTAAGCAAGGCAAAACTCAGCATGATATGCACAATAATAATTTTTTTGTAAACCGTTATATACAAAACGACTCGCGCGCCATTTATTGTATGTTGAAGGCACTATCCCAGAAACCTTCACTCATCAAAGATTCATCTCAATCGGATAGACGACGATATTTTAATAATAATATTATTAAAAACAATTATAACAAGCAATACAGATTTTTTTCTATAAATGGTTATTGAAAATATTTCAAGGGTCACACCTACGGATTTATGACATTTAATACTATGGTTTTACCAAAAGAATGGCATTGTACCCTTTTCGGTATAATTGTTATAATTCCCCTTAAGGTGCCAGCTATTCGTCATAAATGTCGTTAACCTCGCTTATTTCGCTTTAAATATATTCGTGACCTGTTAAGTGACTATAGGTTGGTCATAATTTAATTAAACAATTTGGTATAATTATCACATTATATTTAATTATGAAAAATGTAGAAGACTAGCTTCTATATACATAAATCACATTTGATTATATATATCACATTATTATTTTGAGCACACCCTAAAATTGTAACAGGAAAATGTTAAAATTCATAAATATGTGACAAGTCACGAAAACCACAAGATAGATACTAAATACTAGCTAATAGTCTCTTTATTTTTGTGACAACCAATAGGTATTATCTTTATGTTGCGAATTTGTGAAACAGGTTTAAAGTAGTATATGTGTGGGTCAGGATTATGTTTGCGAATTAGAATAATAAAACTTGTTATATTAATTACCGTTATATGAATAATTCTGGGTTTTTCTTATAAAAATCTTAAATATAAAACATTAGTCTAATCGGTAAAAGTGACTAACCTTTACCAATATTGACTAAAATACGAGAATGTTGCGAAAACATACAGAACAATAATATAATAATTTCAAATGTAAACTGTAGCAACCTCCGTCTTTAATAAAAAAGAAAAATTAAATAATAAAAGTTAAAACAAACGTGAATGAATTAAAATTTTATTGACTTAAAGCATTAAAAAAAATTGTATTGTTAATTTGAAGTGCACTTAAAGTTTCGACGTAAGTCAGATTGTTTTTTAAGTTAAAGTAAGGACATTATTAAAATAATGCTTTAAACTTGATATTTTTAATTCAGAACACTAATATTTCAGTTACAAAAACAACATTTCTTACATTTCAACGCAAAGGGCTTCGTGATTTTTGAAATTACCTATTCACACTTAAGTAAAAAAAAATACACGTCATGATTGAAATTTAAGTATATTGGGTTAATGTCCTAAACCATTTAAAAGCTAACCTTATACAAACGATGAACTGGGTCGAGCATGTTTCTATGTATCTTGTCGCAAATTAAACCGGACAATGCTTCATTGAAACCGGAAAACGCTGCTCGTACTCGCAACATGCCAACGATTTTATAAATGAAAACTGCCTGATCAAGCCTATCGACTCCCTCGTGCCTCGTGCTCTCTATTTTACGCTTACTATTATCACAGTGAGCATAGAGGTGGCATTGTGACATCGAGTCTAACTCTTTCCATCGGCTTAGTTTGTAAAAGTCACGAGCATACAAATATAATAACCTAACAGTGTTTGTGCTTGAATGTCTATGCTCGAACGGCTGGACGGTTTATTAAAAAAAATATTAACATGTTCTATGAATTTCTAAACGAATATCTTATATTTAAACGTAATTTTGTTACAGATCCCCGGGTTAAGGATTGGCCGATGATGTCTTCACCTTGGCCGACCCTAGCTGCTTGTCTGTGCTATGCGGTGTGTGCGAGAAAAATTGGACCCACGCTTATGGCTAATAGGAAACCATTCGAACTAAGAAGCGTACTCATAGTTTATAACCTGGCGCAGACCATATTCAGTGCCTGGATATTTTATGAGGTAACCTTTTTTCTATATATTATATCGAATAATCAAATATAGCGCCGAATACACTGATTGGTTTATTGTTGTCGGGTTTCCTACATTGACGTAACAGTAACACGTTTCGATATATTAAAAAGTGAACATTAAATTGTGGTCGTTTATAAAATACATGTCTCATTATTGAGATCACTTGTCCAAGAAATATTGGATATTTCATGCAAAAATACCAAATAATTGTGTTTCAAATATTGTAAAATATATTTTAATATCCTTTTTAATGGTAGTACGTAAACAGTCTTCAGATAAAAATGATCAAAATCTTATCCTACTAATATTATTAACGCAAGATTTTGAGGCCTAATAGAGTGTAGTTTATACTTCGGCTTAAAGCTTAGACTAAGTACAGCTCTCCCAAATAGTTAAGTAGGTTTTAATCGGTAATGTCCGACATAACTCCCTTGCCGCCCCGGGCGGGGAAGTATCCGAAGAGGATTTCCCCAAGAAAAAAAAAGGTGCAGCCCTCCGCTCATACGCGGGCGTAGCTGTGGGCCGAAGCTAGTCTTCTACTATTTTCAAAAGCTTGAGTGATACGATCAGTCTAACGCTTAATCAGCCCTTATCCCACATAAATTTACCCATATCAACGTCGACTGTTATTGTTATTTATATACTTTGAAATAAATAAATATTCCTCAAATGTCATGGAAAAATACAACGATGTTTTTAAACGATTCTATATTTAATATGATCGTGTGATTATTCAAATGGTGTAGCTATTTTTTTTACAATTTAATCTTAATTTTACAGGCAAGATGCGTGCGATGGGAGACTTTAATATTTGGCCTCTTTTTGCTATAACAATCTTATCTAATTAACTTGCTTGGACGTAAATAATGGAATTATTTTATATAGGTATTTCAGTAGGCGTTATAATGTGGGTAACATTATAAATAGATGTTTTTTGTGTTCTAAATTTAAAAATAAATTGAATGTAATGAATTCACAGCATCTAATAAAGCTATTGAATAAATATTAGGCCTTATAACTAGCTTTATTATGTTTTTATGTGTCTAAGTAAATTACCCGAGTTTATAATCTATACAAATGACATAAACGAGATCCGTATAATCGTAACGTGTATGCATTCTTTACTATATGTATGTCAACAATACTTAGTAACTATTACAACAATATATTTTATTACATTTATTATTGTCAGTTCTTATTTTAACAACAATTATTTGTATGAAACACACGTTTTCATATCATTACATAGTTCCTTGTCTAATTTATCACGATAATAATGTAATACGAGAATTTTCCAGTTTATACAACCACTTACCATGCTTAATAAAATAAAAAAATATTTACATACAACAATAGGAAAATATCACAAGGTCATCCGAGTCTGGTTAAAACGATACAACCCTAGCATTCATATGGTACATAACATTTCCTTATTATTGTAGGTACTATGTTTTTATTAATGCCGTTGGTTTTTCATACAGATTGTTCCTATTTTACAACACATTTGACCAGGAAATGTAATAAATGGCCATGCTAATTTTAAACCACAAGATGTTAACATTAAAATGAAGATATTATTTAAATTTAAATGAAAATATCATTTATTTTGTTACTCGGTTTTGTAAATAAAATTCTATATCGATCTCGAATTAACTTGATAATTCTACAGTAAGCGATTGAAATTTCATTTATTAATGGTTTTGATCTCAAAAAATCATGTATTTTTATATGAACAAATTTGCGTTTCAGAAGCTTAATGCCGCTAACAAATGGTCTCTATGTCCTTAGTAGCTAATATTTTATGCTTTTTGCGTGTCATAAAAACTATAAAAATAAGTATTTAATTGACATGACATGTAGAGATCGAAACGCGTTTTAAGTGTCGGAGAAGTTTAGAAGTAAAAAGTACATAAGTAGTTAAGTGGAATAGTGCATAATATAGCAGAGCTATTAGCAAATCGCATGGAATATGTAAATCTAAGGTTTTATTTATATTTACTTATGCCAGTGGCATATTACTATATTAAGTATGGCAGCACAACTGTGACTACCATAAAACAAATATTAAATCAAGTAATTGGCAAATCATGTTTCGAGATCAATAATAAAAATTTAAAAAGTATGTTTTCAAAGAGTATAAAACGTGTTTATTCATGTATTTAGTTTCGATACTTCTCTTTATAACGAACGATGACACCTTGCCAAATCAATGCAACGCGTAATTATGTTTGTATTAAAATCAATGCGCAATTATTATTTTTATATAAAACGGCATAAAATACTCGCATTAATGGCATTTAATTGGAAGCTGACATTGTACGTAAAACAAAATGCACACATTATTTTGTAACTTTAAAAGTTATAAAACGAAATGTCAATTTACAATGACAGTATAACAAAAAAAAAACGTATAATAAAAATTAATATAATAAACAACTTTAACGACTTTTAAAAATAATTTAATTAACACATATAAGAAGATGGTAATGAAGCTCTGGCTTAATGAAATATTTAATTTTAAAGATTCGAGGTATGATTGACGATACACAGGTCAAAGTACAAATATACTGTTAACACTTTGCAACTATTTAAATATGTTTAAAGCTTGGCATGTCAACTGTAGCTTTAATACGATTTGCCAATCGGTTATAAAAAAATAGTCATGATGTAAGTGTCACAAGTACTTTGTGATTATTTTAAACAACGATCGTAAAGTTAAAAAACTCTTGACTTTGTGTATATTTCTCATTAAATATCAATACACGAATACTTTTTGTCGAATGTTTATCTTATTTATTCTACCAACATGAAAAAAGAAGAGAAAAAAGTTCGCAGATTGTTTCATACATGATATTTTTTACCTGGAAAAATATTTCTAGACGTAACACGACATGTTTTATTTCATTTGAGAGATTTTCTCCATTTCTTTCATACATAAAATAAGTTATCTTTAAGTATTATGTATTGATCCTAAACAGATATTTATGATAAGGATCACTCCCATGTGATTCATAATTTAATGAAATCGTAAACTTACTGAAATTCTTCTTTTTAAATATTTTGTCTTAAAAATTAACATAGCGTACATTAAGATTTAAGACTTAATATTTTTTTACCGTAACCGTTACAGCCTGTGAATGTCCCACTGCTGGGCTAAAGGCCTCCTCTCCTCTATATTTTTTTAATTAATATTTTCTCTCAATATTATATTATATAATATTTTCTCCTCAATATTTTTTTAATTAATATTATTTATGATCGTATATTTGCTTTATATTTTGTTTTTTTACGCCATTCTATTCAATATTTATCTATACTCCAGAGGCACTATAAAAGGTCATGTATATAATATGAAAAACTTAATACATGTTAATAATATTTTTTTATAATAATAGTAATTACTAATTTCCGCATAGTTTATTATTTATTAATTTTAATTACAATAAAAAACTAGAAGTAATTTATGTTTAGAGAAAAATCAGGCTAAATAAAAACGCTGGCCAGGAAATAACAAATGCATAAAAAATTGTATTTACTTAAAATATATATATAATATATTAATACAAATAATATAATTTATTAATACTTATTTTTTAATTTGCATAAAAACAGTTATACATTTTATTTGATAGTACTTGGCGAGTGGATGGTGGGGCCACTACGACTTCAGATGTCAACTCGTCGACTACTCTCGAAGCCCCAGAGCCATGAGGGTAAGTATAAGAACTAGTTTTATTAAGTCCTAACATACAACATACGTTATAGAATGAATGAATACATAGAGAACGTCATACTTAGTGTACAGGTCTTAGTACTTTGTATACAATCTGGTTAGTACACTGTATGATCGATCACGTGGCATATATGCAATTTTTCATAGAGATCTACTTTATTATACCACTACTCTATATCACAGCAGAACATCGACTAATATAACGATCGAGAATATTTTATCGCAAGTCGTATCTGATAATAGTCGACAAACAAAGAGGCATTCCAATGCAAGCTGGGTATTATTATATTAGCTAGTTTTATATAATATAATGAGGTCTATTAACACAGTATTATTATACAATTTTATTTTTAATGCGTTGCCGAAATCCCAAATGAGTTGTGATCGTGAATTAAATTTAACTATATAAAAAATATATATATAATAAAATCTTTATTTTATAAATAATGAATAATCTATCCGCTATCAAAATTCAGAATGCGTGGAAAATCGTTACAACGTAAATCGGTTCGTTAAATACGTCCGTCGCGGCCCCGCATACTGTTATATGCCATAAGACTGAGGTCTAAAAGTTTGAGTGCTAAAATCCAATGTATTGAGAATTTCGATATATTGCGAAAACGGTAGATTTGTACATGTAGGCCTATTGTATAATTTTCAAATTATGCTACTCATTAAAAATAACCCTGTATTTGAATGTTTAAATATTCACTAATTTTAATAAAAATTAATCACAACCTTTTCAATATTAAATTTTGATTTTATTTTGTTCAAATGTCCATTTTTGTAACATTTGAAGTTTTAAACAACAACGCGTAATTTTTTAAATTAAAGGTATTCCCAACTTTTAAATGTGAGTAAAAAATTACATTACGAATAACACCCGGAAAAACCCATATACCCAACAGCAATTATAATACATTTTATACAACAATTTTTGATGTTATGCCGATACAGGTAGAAAAACAATTATTAAAATAACTTTATATTTAAAAATGCCGATTTTTTTTCGTGCTACCTTAACGTCCTCCAATAGCCAAAAGTTATATTCACCTAACATGGTCGAAATTTGTTGAAAATACCATAAGAATATTAAAATGTGATATAAATCAAAATAAATTCGAACTAGAATTAACCGGTTTACAAAAATAACTTTAACGTTACAAAGAAATAAAGTGAATGTGCCTCATATACTATTCTAAACTTGTAATAATTCTTCCTTATGACCGACTGATTGACATACGGTCACGTATTGACATACCGTTATAGTCAGTTAGTACGTATCCAATAGTTACTCAATCAAAAAGTATGCATTTAAGAAGGTAGAGATAGCAAATTCATTACCTAATGGTGTAATGGTCACTAGATAAAGCACTTTTTACGCCGTCAAAAACGCGATTTTTTAATCGTTCCTTTATACCTTTATTTACACCGGCTCACTCGCTGATTAAAGTGGAAAGTATTGCTGTTATCCGGTAGAATAACTAACCCATTCGGACGCGCTTGCACAAACCCATAACCAATGGTTGAAGAAGATTTATGTATGAATATGCAGATAGAACAAAAACACGCCAAGCTACTTAGCTTAGCTTTGTGTTTTTTTTTTTTTAATTTTTTTAAACTTTTGTGGCTATTAATTTGATAATGTATGTGCGGAACGTTAATTATATTTGTCTAACACTTAAAAATGTTTCGCACACTATCAATTTCCATGAAATAATATATTTTAATCATATCGTCAAATGTTATGCAAATAAACAAAATTAAATATAATATAACCTAAATTATAAAAATAAATGCAATACCTAGAAGGCTAGAATATGTATTGTATTATTGTTTTTTTTATATTGGTATTTCTTAAATATTAAAAAAAAAACTGTAGTCTTATTTATTTAGTATATAATCATAGTTATTAAGTACATGTGGAAAATCGTTAGTTAATTATTATTTTTGGTAAAAACTTATTACTGATAGGATATTACGAACTGTTATATTATATATTACGGAACTGTTATTGGTTAGCCAAACATAATTCAACAACGCTAATTAAAAACGAAATAATTAACAATTTGTACTTTAATAAAAACTAGTGAACCGAACGTTTCATATAAAGTAATATTTATTACCAATAGGCACGCATTTTTCACACTACCTTGCAATTTTTGCTTGAACTGCCATAAAATATTTAAACTTATCAATGAAAATAATCTATAACCTAAAGCCTATCGTTACGTATCAGATAAAAATTCATGAAATTAGCGCTTGCTGGATGTTATTGAGACAATTGAATATCTGTATTTGATACAAAACTAATATTGCTTTTCTAAATGAGTTAGTGAATAACTTTAAAAATATTTGAAATTCTGCTGTGAGTATAATCTACAAATTTATATTCCTGTAGAGTAGATGAGGTCTACTAATAATTAATAGAATCGAAATGGCCCAGCTAATACGCTTTCAAAGCCGGGCAACCGATTTTTCATGTGCTTAGTTTTCCATGTATCGTGATCGAAAGGAAAACATCGTAAATGTAACTGCACGTGTTTGATGAAAATCTGCCACATGTTTATTTAACTCAATAAGTTATAAACCATCTCGTTCAACATTTACGGATACAAATGTTAATTTACATGCTTTTATTTATAATTTAATATCAAAACGTAGATGGCGAATACATGCTGGTGGTACTACTTTAGCAAGTTCACGGAGTTCTTCGACACGCTGTTCTTTGTGCTACGCAAGAAGAACGAGCATGTGTCGACGCTACACGTGATACACCACGGCATCATGCCCATGTCTGTGTGGTTCGGGCTCAAGTTTGCACCTGGTATGTTACATACACTGTTTATATTTTTAAAGATTGATTCAATTACATTGAAAATTGATAAAATGTATATGAATCGTTTTTTTTTTCAAGAAAAATATGATATATCTTATGAATCACTAGTTTTTCTGTTTTCCTTTCAAAGCTAAAATTGTATTGAACCAATTTGTATCATGAATAAATGAGTACTTATTGTAATTCTATGTATATAGAACGGTAATCGTATGTATATATGTATACGAATACATCAAGTACACAATCAGAGATCCTTGATCCCCTAACCTTGTTTTTCTTAGATTGAAGAGCTCGCTTATTTTTTTCACAAACATTTGAAAGGTTAAGCTGTGTTAACACTTCTATTGTTAATAACATTAGCCCTAAAATGAGACACGTCAATATGAAAAAAACGATACATATACAAATGTTTACATCAATGTCAATACTTAGTTCGAATATTTGTTGCTAATTTCCTCAGTCAACGCCTGCGAATTTTACTATTTATTTTATGTTCGATTAGCACATCCTTATTGACTTTTTTTTTTAAAGTAACATTACGTCATATATTTCCAACAGCAATAACATTAACTATACAGACCTTTGTAACAACAAATATATCAATATTGCTTTATTACACTATTCTGTAATAACGTCATGTTTTCACTTAAAAACAACATTTGTAAATAAAGTTGACTTTGTCTTTTCTCACACTTATTTGATAATGTAAACGACAGATAATAAAATTATTATTTATAGTGTTCCTTGTCATTAAAGTAGAGACAAAAAGAGCTCAAATATCATAAGTAATATAAGTGAATTAGATATTTTTTATAAAAATAAATACATATTTATTATTTATTTTTTATAAAGAATATAAAGTTGCAGGTTTATAAAATAATATATAATTGTAAAGAACTCGATCACCTCCAGCGACAACCTTTTGTAGTCTAAGCTAATTGTCGTATAATTATATTAATACAAAACTAAACCTATGTCGACTTCTATTAGACGTTATTAATCAAGAAACAAATTTAAAAGTACATAATGAATATATCCTGGGTTCGAAATTCGGTAATTTTTCTCGAAGTAAATTTAACCATTTTTTTGTGTTTAATTATATAAAATCGTAAAAAAAAATTTGGTTATATTTGAATAAGTGTATGGCGAAAAAAATTGTACACAAAATAATTAACTAGTTGCAACAAAATTAATAATTAAATCTAATATTTTTATTCGTTTAACTTAAATGAATATGTATTTGTTAAAGTTTTTCTTTTATAAATATTGTATTTAAAATAGAATTAAATTATAAAACTTTAATGTTATATGATATAATATAAGACATTTACTATGTCAAGTAATTAGCAATTGATTTGATTGTTTTACTCCTCCGCAGGTGGTCACAGCACATTCTTCGCTCTGTTGAATACTTTCGTACACATCGTTATGTACTTCTACTATATGGTGTCTGCAATGGGTCCCAAATACCAAAAATACATCTGGTGGAAGAAGTACCTCACTGCCTTCCAGATGGTAAGTTAATATATCTCTGTTATAGATATTGTGGGCACTCGCGTGAAGACTTCTGGCATACTACCATCAACGTATAATAGATGGCACGCGAGTCGCTAGAGTTATCGCATGGATATTTTTATCATTTCGATGGTCGATCTGTTTGCCCATATGGAACAGTGCTATATGCAAATACTTACTAATACTACTTGGAAAGTTACTTCAGTTCGAATTAAAAAGTTTTTCTCACACACTACATAGCCATCCTATAACTATAAATTAAATTAATGTAAAATATAGAATTTGTAGTTCCGAGTAGAACCGAAATAAACGGTTGGCTGACAATATCTAGTCTCCCAGAATGTCTAGTATGCTAAAGTGACTAGTGTTCCATTACGTCCAGTCCCATAATGTCCAGTGTCCTAAAACGTCCCGTATCAAAACGTATAGTGTTACAAGATGTAATGTCCTAAATTTTCCAGTCCAACGATTTTATTTTTTTGCAATATCAAAACCCTAGATAACGTGGAGAGTGTTGTGTTGACTTGTACCTAGGGACTTAGGGACGCATTATTTTTCAGCTTTCAAAATGAAAGCAAAATGAGACGTAATTGTGTATTAACTATGTATAACAATGTATTATTATTCAATCACATATTGACATTCAAATACAGTATTTATACAATATATCTTAAATTTCACTACACACTTTAACGACTAAAAGGCGTCATACTTGAACATTATATATGATCACGTGTTAAAGTACTTGGAACTTACATCATTGAACGTTTGCTAGAGAATCATTTAAAATATGACAATGACAAATAAAACAAATACAACATCGAGTGTAAATCTATATGATTATAATATTTATTATAGATTTACGTAGCGGCTACTATTTACATGCGTCGTAAAGTTTTTGTCGAACAAAGCGTCTGTTACTCGTTAGGAGATTTAAAGAATAATTTGATAATAAACATCATCTTGGGGCTGTTAGAATTGTATCTGCATTTCTGCAAACTATCATGTATCAAAGTTTTTTTTATAGTTTAGTATCACCGGATGATCAGTGGTCACTAACGCCCATAGACATTGGCATTGTAAGAAATGTTAACCGTAGCTTACATCATCAATGCGCCACCAACCTTAGGAACTAGGACGTTATGTGCCTGTAATTACACTTCAAACCAGACCACAAAAATACCAAGTACTACTGTTTAGCGGTAGAATAAGTGATGAGTGGATGGTACCTACCCAGACGAGCTTGCACAAAGCCCTACCACCAGTAAACTTAAAGAATATAACAAATAAAAAATATTGTCGGAATATATGCATTACATTACAACAAACGTTTTAATTGTACGCGTCCTATTTGATGACTTGTTAAGGAAAAGTACAGTAATAAATAATTACGGAGGTCGGCCTTATATTAGTTGCAGATACACTCTTCTTCGCAGTGCATTCTACGATTTAAACTAATGTAAAGTCATGGTTAATTATCAACTTTTTTATAAGCGAAATGGCTACTCTGTAACATATACGAGCCAAATTTTTAGTCTAATTATTGTCTTTATAAAAATCCAGTGAGTGTACCAAAAATACTCCATAAACAGAATAACGAATTTTCTCTTCCCTTTGATTATCTTCCATATTTCGAATTATGCAATCAACTTTTCACAATTCACTTCGAGTAATATTGGTATATTGCAGATTATTTTTATTATTATTTAGATATATTACTCGCTTGTTATCGTAATTTTCTGATAAAGCCTTGAAAATTATATAATCTTACGATGAAAAAGGTAAACCTCTTTGACTGCAGTTTTTATACTATAATTATCTCATGCAAAAATTAACACACTGACTTTGAATAAAACACGCGTTACAACGCTAAGAAAATTAATAGGAAATATTTAAGTACTAAGAATTGATAATAATTTATGATTACGTCACCGCCAATGTTTTATGAATAAATTTAATCAATAACACTTCTTCTACAAGACTATAATAAATCATCGAACGATTTGACTGGTTGTCAGTTTTTATACAGAGCGATTATCGTTCGACCTTTACCTACGAAGGCAATCTTTTATATAACATAAAAGAAAATTAATAAATTACCCATTATTAAGTCATCTCTATTGACATAGTCATGTATTTGTTATAACTTGGATGTCATATAGGAAATAAGGAAATATTCATGCAAGTTCTTAATCTGACATTTTATTATAAATTTAATTATATTCGAATTTTGCAATTCGTAATATAATATAAAATTTACGACCTGTAAAATTATTTTTAACATCGTATATTCCATTTAGTTTTAATATTTAATACGTACTATTTTTACACTAGCAACATTCAAATGCATTGAAAGATATGACGTTACATTTCGTACAAATGTTAACTTGCTAGTGATCTCGAATAAAGTGTAAAATATAATTAATCGTTGTCGTTATGATTTTGTTCAGGTGCAATTCGTGCTGATCTTCAGTCACCAGCTTCAAGTCCTGTTCCGGCCCTCCTGTCAGTACCCGCGTGTCTTCGTCTACTGGATCGCGATGCACGGCTTTCTGTTCCTGTTCCTCTTCAGTGATTTCTACAAAGCACGCTACAATAAGGCTGACAGGAAACCTAGGAGCAATAACAACGGCCTTTGCATGGTATGTCCTGATCCACTATATTTGGTATTATGATAAGCATATGATATCCCATTTAGGAAATCCATTTTGAAAAATCACAATAATCATTGTCCTTTTATTAATAGTTTTTCAAATATTAATCTTTGATATTTGATAAAATGTTTAACCATAACAACAATAATAATCACATAGTGAGAAAGTATTGTTGCAAAATATATATTTTATATAATGTATACAACACATTTTTATATAAAACGTCATTGAATATAATGCTCACATATCTTCTATAATCGTACCTTGTACCTGAAGGTCAACAACGATCTTTACGTGTCTTAACAATTATGTACGTGTAAAATTATATAAAAAAACCATGCTGCATATTCGTAAAGCATAAACAACATTTTTTATGCATAACTAAAAAATAAAACGAATATGATTATATATTTTAATCAGATAATCGATTTCTTTGTTTTAATGCATAATTATGTAACGAGAATGGTTAATAGCCTAATCAATAAATGTGTTTAATTAACAATCGACCTTAACAAACAAATAAACAAACTCACATTTGTTGGTAATGTAATAAGTTCATATATTCATATTGAAATGTAATTGGTCGGTTCTTAATTAATTTAAGAATACAATATTATTTATTTAATTTATTTGCAAAAAATCAGTTTAATCACCAAAGTTTTATCTCTATGAAAAAAAACCAGTGTTAATAAAAAGTCCACTATTAATGTTATCGCTTTATATATCAATCTAATTTGTAATTCAAATTACATTTTTTTTAATATAAATTAAATATAATGTACATTCCATAATAATAACTTACCATCTACGATTACAAATAAAAAAACTGAAATATATATTTGATTTCAGACGGTGCTGGACGAAAGCAGTTCGCTGAACGGCAAGAACGGCTACAAGCACGAAGAAGGCTCGTCCGTGCCGAACTCGTACGCGTCCTCGGCGGCCGATGCCTTCGTCCGTCGACGGCCGATCTCATAGTCTTCTATCCTTAGTATATCCACGGTGTAAATCAGGGTCTGCTCTTAAATCCAAACCTAACCCTAGAACTAGGAATCGGTTTTACCACTGCGATCGAGGACGAATCGTACATTTTACTGAATCAACCAATAAAGGAGACTCGATGGTCTTCGCGCCGACGAGAGACATCTAAATAGTTCCCGTACATTATCGAAAGTTTACGATACGAGCGGGTGCGATTAGTACATCGTCGTCGATAGTATCCCTTCTCCCCAACTAACCCACGAATAGCTTTAATAAAAGTTAAGACAGTATGAGTCATCGAGGTGTTTGAAACCGTATTTTTAGTCTGGACACAGTGTTGTGTCCGAATTATATCAAAACATTTCAATCGCTCCCGCCTGGGACGTCGTTTCGATGTTAAGCTTCTAGTGCAATTGGACACGTTTTTGTCGACTGCAAAGATCGCATTTAACTTTTATACGTCACTTTAAATTATTACTCGTTTGTTCTCAGAGAAAGCCGATTCACAATTTCCTTTCTGTATTAGATTTTGAATCGTAAAGCACAACGTCCCATTCGACCTTAAAAATTGAATCATCGAATGCCTTATATTGTTTTAAGTACAAAAACTATTTACTAGACTATGAATTGTTAAAGAAATGTTTATCTTGTATATGCTATATTGGTTTCGGATATAGTATATTTTATTTTTCCTTATTGTATAAATTAGTCAAAATATTTTTCGCAAAATATTTTGATTGTTATCTTGGCTGGTAGTGTGAACAAATTGTATATACAATGAATGAATGAATCGAGTTCTATGAACCGTGCTATGTACAGTATCGCGGGGGTTTATGTAAATATAACTTTATGGTGAAGATTGAGTCTTAAAGGATGTTACCATACAATTCTTCGAATCCAGTGTCATTTATTAATTGCTATTTTATTTTGTATTTCGTTATCAAGCATTTAATATATATGTCCTTTTTTCGTAAACATTTTAATAAATATAAAATGATCAAAGATTTTTTTAAATACTGAATGTATTGGATATATCACTAACATATTTATTTATATTCACAAATTTATTATTAGACATCTGTGCAATGTTATAAACCGGTTGAGTTGCCAACAAGCGCTTTTTAGTAAAATTAAAAATTGTGACATAGAAACGAGTATAGTAAAAAAAGAGCTTAGATAATAGGCGTAGTTGAAAAAAATAAAGAAAAAGAAAAACATGAATCACTTATAAATAATAATCATTAAGAGAAAGTAATAATAAATTAATTTGTAAGCATAGTTATTGGCAGCTCGACCAGTTTTAAAATAATGAATGGCATTCAGACTTCGGCCGTTTTGTCATCGACAACTATTTCTTAATATGTTAATTTTGTATCAAGTTTTGGTGTAATAATGCTTTATGTGTTGTGTGAATGGCAAACGGTTGCTTTGGGCGAAATCGGGCGGTAACCCGAGATACGATGCTCAAATATTCGCTACGAATTCACTATTTTGCAACCTTTATTTATTATTTTATTAAAGTATTTTACAAAATATTATTATGAGTTTTATTGCTTCCTTTACTATGTCACATTATAATTTCAATATGTAAAATAATAGGACATAATATAAAACAGCGGCGAAGCATTTCCAAATCAATATGATATGATAAAAATGAAAAAGACAGACGTCAAACAAACATAAAATATGAGGCACAATACTCGACATAATGTAAATTTACCTAACTCGTAAGTCTTACAATTTTTGAAGCTTTTGGATCAAAATAGTATAGATTTATGAATGATTTGTCAACTCATCGTCAGACCAACTTGACAACTGGCTTACCAAGAGGAGAATGACCCCAAGAATAGGGGTCCTATTTAGCTAATATTAATAGTGAGAAAGGTATTTAACTTTAAATAAATAATGTATTAAAAATCAGGCGCTTAAACTTCTATGCATATAAAATCACTAAAAAATAACGTGCATTTTCGTAAGAGCCAGTTTTATTAGCCACCTGTCGGCTAAATTTTGCAATTATTTACATATTTTCGTAAACAGTACAATATCAAAATAAATAGATCAGTATTATATATATTATTAAAATTTGTGTCGTACAGTAAATGAAAGAAATTGATTATTTATTTCTTCGTAATTAAAATTTCGCAATATGTTTGTATATCATGTTATAAATCATAACTATTGAAATGAATAAGAAGAGTTTGTTTTAAAAATGGCATCTGCCTTCGGTCTGAAAGATTTTTAATAAAATACTATGGATAACTAAAAACACTATTTAGAGTTAATACTATTTTTATTAATTAATCTTTTAGAAAAAAATATTTTTTTATAATAAATATTTCGATTTTTTAATAAAATTTAAATATCTACATGGTTTTTAAATTCTGAAGTTCGAAAAAGAAATGATATGAAAGATGCATTATTGTTACATATTTAAGCCACAACAAGTGACATTTCTGAATAACTCTCTGTTCTGAGGTTAAATATAATATTGCAAATCATTGGCATATTGGGAAATACGTAAATGTGGTCGTTTGGCGTAGTCCTTGGTCGAGATGATTACACGTTAGAATTGTGTCACGCAACCTCGACGTGCCTCATATAGACCTAGATCCTTATTCAATTAAACTATTATATCAAAGAACTTCCACCTTTGTAAAAATCGTGTAAAGTAACTAAACATTTAAAAAATATACCAATGTATAATGCATGCTATGCAAATACGTAAAGCTAAAAAAATATAATAATTACGTATTACCATTCGTAAATATATAGATACCTATTCAACAATTTTGTTAACAATTATTTTAATAAAAGATTGCGAAATAATAACTTAAAAATGTTACTTTAACTGACTTATGAGGTATTAGATAGTTTAATCGACCACAATTTAATAAAAGTTCGAACTATTTAAACTAAATAAAAAGTAACCTACTGTTGGGCTGCCTCCTCTACATTTTGAGGAAAAGGTTTTGCAGCTTATTCTACTATACTGCTCCAATACGATACTAGTATCACGTTTATTTTACATGCCGGTTTCCTTACGACGTTGGTTTTCTTCGTCGACGGAATCATCATATTTTTCTATTATAGTTATGAATATCACCACACAGTCACAATACGAATGGTATTTATGTATGTAATGGTATGTATTTTGTCCTGTTTGCATTGCTTGGCTTAATTTTGAAAATCGATGGATGAGAACTATTTTTTCCCTGGGAAGGAAATACCTATCTAGGTTTGTACTGATTCGATGTACTTATAGTTAATTCTCTATTCCGATTTTTTACATACAAACGTTTCCGTGGGTCACATTTCGTTGGTTTGTTAAAAATATTGTTTATGGCGTTTGATAATGCAAATTACCAATAGGTAATAATTTCGCTAATTTCAACATTGTCAACGTGTAGTAATTAGTCTTTTAAATAAAAAGACACCACAAAACATTATCCTGTCACAATTTAATAATATACATGGTTTTAATATGAATAAACTTTTTTTTTTAAAATTAGATTGTCAACATTAATTAATCTTGTGATCAAACCAGATGTTAAGGTTTTATGTGTCCTCAAATATTTGTATAAAAATTAAAAATATAATTTGAAAATGTGTAGAAATCATTAAGTCCGTACGTAATTAATCGAATCCACCTTGCTAACAAGACTGTCAAGGACTCAAGGTTAGGTGGGGTTGACCAATTACAATCTGTCATAATTCTCAGACTGACTTCATAATTTGCTTCTTTACATTTACACATAAACAAACGTCAGTGCGAATCGATTTCTTGCATTGTGGATTATGGGTGTGGCCATCCAAGTGCAATTTAGATAAATTATATTTCAAAAAGGCACGAAAAATAAATAATACATTTTGCAATCGGTAAATGATAACCATTCAATTGATTCTAAATGTCTAAGATTTATTTGTAAAAAAAAATTGTTGCTTAGCATATTATTATATATAGCGAAAACGATTTGTCAAAATATGATAAGTAGTAGAGCTACGGAAGCAGATGGACATACTAACATTAAATTGGTAACTTTTAACATAAAATTAATATATACTTAATACCAACTGGATAATACAAAATCTACTGCAATTGAACTTTTTTATGAATTATTTCTGGTATAAAATCGACGCTACTTGGTATTTTTCAAGGTAAAAAAGAAACATAATCTCCCTACTTTTAATACATAACATGACATAAAACCAGGTTTATTAAGTGGGTTCAATACGATTTACTTTAAAATTATAAATAATATGTTTTTTTTTAAATCCAGTTTCAGAGAAATTCATAAAAACAATTCTATTTGTGTATAAATTATATCATATATAGTAAATATACATTAATAAATTAATCATGAAACATAAAGAATAAAAGTATAATCAAAAAATAATAATAATAATGCATAAATAATACATAGGCAGTGTGTATGTTGAACTTATGTTCGTCCCTCGTTTTGATCGCTAACATCATAAGAAAACCTGCCTATTACACAATTTATTCTGATACTAGTAGCCAACCTGATGTGAAAACTCTTGTTGAATTTCACTATGTCTCACTTTGGCCTTTTGACAATGAGTTGTTATTTGATGGGTTCATTACCCGTTGCTGGTAGGTGTAACTAACACAAAAATATTTAAAAAAACGGCCTGATAGCCTTTAAATACAGTGCGGTAAAATACAAATTATTCGACATATGATATTAGCACCTCAACGTATTTGAAATATCGTTGCATAATGCAATGTATATTTGCTACGTATGTTTCTCCTTGTGATCCTTAACTATTTAATTAGCAAAGGATTAATTAGACCGTGTCGCCAAAGAGCCAACATTAATGTTTTAGTACGAGTATTTATTTATTAACCTAAAATGATTCTAAAAATATGACTGTCTTTCCGCCCGCCTTCGCACCGAAAAATTGTAGTTTTACAACAATTTTAAATGAAATCATTAATTAACATATAATTTTAAACAACACAGACAGGACAGACTATTCTTCTGTTCTATAGACAAGTATTTTTGGCACGTCTATAAATAATTTGGATTTATTTGACAAATATAAAACTTATATTAAAAAAACATGTTTATATATTTTATATAATAAACCTGTTTGCGTCAGACTGTTTATTATTTGACACGTCAGCAGAGGCGGCGTAAGACGTGGATGACGTGGGACACCGCCTCCATAAACCTTCGGGACGCAAAGCCCCCCGGAGGTTATGCATTACTTAAAAGTCGTGACCGCACCGAAAATAATTTTACTGGTCATAAATCGATATTATTGACGTAACTAAATATGTTTTTATTATTTAGGTAGAGGGCCTCGCAGGGTAGGTGCACACAATGCGTGAGGCATCAATTAGGTTCCGTGGTGGACCTATCGTTCGCCACCCCTCCAATTCCTCACTCCGCATGCGGTATGCAGAGTTAGGAATAGGAGGGTAGAAGAGGAGTTGAAGACTGTCGGAAAACAGATACATCTGATTTAATATCTTCAACTATCATAGGCCACAGCGGAACCCCAGAACCATAGCACCGGGTCCGGACGAGGTTCCAGGGTGTGTTCTGCACGACGCCCTGGAACACCTAGGAAGGAGCTGTTTGACCAGTGTCTTTCCAGTGGGCAATTTCCGAAACCGTGAAAGGAGTGCAGGTCGATTCTGTTGCCGAAGGAGAGCGTTTATTGCATCGGGGGAGAATTTTGAGAGAACCAAACAGCTCGCCGAGCTCGGGGTAAACATTGTCGTCGATAAGATCTGCGAGTTGGGCCTTCTGATAGCGTCCTATAAAACGGAGGCGCTATGGTTCCATAAACTGCCGAGGAGCAGGGAACCGCCCGACTCGCACGTCCGCATTGGTGACTTAAACACCCAGATACATGAAATAACTGGGCCTCACCAATCGAAACATAAGTATAGTAAAAATATGAATATGTTTTGGCACAACTTGTTATTTTCCTTATTAAAAAAAAAACTTAATAAAAATATGCTTACATACGTCATTTACAAGTTTTTTTTTGCTTTTGTACTCGTATCGTTTTGCAAATGTAAAGCTGTCTAAATTTATATTTACGAAAATAAAAAAATAAGTAATCTTGGATGATGCTCTTATTACAAGGTTGGTTTGTAGTAGTGTACCGTCAGCAGATAAATAAATAAACAATACTTTTTACATATTTATAGTTAGATAATATTACATATTATGCTATTGTATATTCAATGTATTTATACATTATATTTCAAGTTATAATTTATTATATCAAGGTAGACAGACCGAAAATGGGGACCCAGACGCTTTTATTCATGACGAACGCTGAGCATCAAAATCTTAAGCAAAGTTGTACAAAGTAATTCGACGACTTTGCATAGGATATTTTTTTACCTTCAAAATCTGTACACAGATCTAATTAAACTATAGATATTGTATTACTATCAGTATTATATTTCCTAAGGAGACAATATATTCAGTACGTAATATACTTTAAAAGCTAAGGCATCTCGCTGTAACATATGTGGTTTACTATATAGTAGGACATTGTGCAAGTCCGTCTAGGTACCACCCACTCATGAGACATTATACCGCTAAGCAGCAATACTTATCGTTAGTATTGTTGCGTTTCGGTTTAAAGGGTGAGTCCACTTTCCATCGGGTGACTCATTTGCCCGTCCCCCTCTACCTATAACATATTTTAAAATACATTTATGTCATAAATATCACTTATAATAGCATTGTATGATTAAGATAAACATTTGAATCACAAGGATAACCGCTTTTCCCCTTCAATCATTACCGAAAAATATTATAATAATATTTTTATTATATACAAAAATATTATATTTACTCTTACTTTAATTTGTCATATATGAGACCCATATTTATAAGGAGATATAAATAATAATATATGAAATAAACAAACTTATCCAACAGGATGAGGTTGCCGTTTTGGACAACTAAAGTTTTAAACAGGCGTGGATTAAAATATAATATTTAATGAAATTGTACTGATCGAGTACACAAAAAGGTTCGTAGGTCTTACATTTTTGTTTTCATTGAACGTTTATAATTACTGTAGTTCAAAGGGAGAGTCATGTACCGGTTCAATCAAACAGCTTTACCTATATCTTTTGTGCTTTTTTATAAAATATACTAGCGGTCCGCCTTTGCCTGTCGTTACACTGGCTCACTCACACTTAAAACCGGAACATATACTAAGTATTGCTATTTGGCAGTAGAATATGTAACAAGTGGGTGACGCGTACCAAGACTGTATTGCATACAACACTACCAATAAGTAAACATGGTACTTTGCCATCGTACCTTTGACCAACACCATACTTTTTTTTTCTTGCGTAATAATTTTAATTTTGCGATAACTCCTAAGATAATAATTTAAATTAAATATATAGTGTAAAAGACAACTATTTTCTGAGAGGTACAGCGGTCGTTGTATTTTATTGATTTTTACAGAGATTTTTTGATACCTCGGGTTAAATTACTACTAATTATTACTAATTACTAATTACAATTTTCGTAAGGTGAAATAAATTTTAAAATCAGTTTAGTTGAGTTTATCCATTGCAAACACAAATTTTACTTCTTTATAATATTATATAAGATATATATATCTTAAATATTATGTTTTATACATATTTATACAACAAAGTCGGATTAGTTACACCATTTATAACTCAAGAACGACAGGACCGATTTTAATTAGCTCTTATTTGTTGGATTCGTCTCCGCCCCGAATAAAATAACTAATAAAATATCGGAAAGATTTACGTAAAAAAAAAATCTAGAAAGATAACCAAATACATAGAAAATACTCGAATCGAAATGTAAAAAAAAATATAGAGAACAAATGACAATTTGTGATTTATAATTATTTTTTTTTATATTATGATTTATTTTAAAAAAAGTATTTAAAGGTTACACAGTGTTATTAAATCTCATTGTGTGAGTATCATTATCTAATATCACTTTTATTTCTAATGTTTCAACACATACATTTCCACATTGAATCTCTCGGCGTAACATACATCCAATGATCGCAACTGATTCTCATCTGATGGATATAAAAAAAAAACTATCAAGTTACCTCATATCAAAATAAACCATTTATTACGTGATTAAAGCTAGTTAAATGTGGTTAAAGACCGGAACTAATAAGATAAATTATTAAAATCTTTGTTTAAGTTTAATTATAAACCGTGTTTTTCTGTTATATTATAATGATAAGGAATTGTGATGGCTTGACCGTACCCCGCTAGTGACGCGAAATTAATCTACACCCAGCGTCTGACAATAGTTGGTTAGAGTTGTCACATAATTCGGCTTAAGAAGAATCGAAAGTCATTGTACCTAAAGATCACGGATAAATATTACATGTTTACAAGAAACGATGAAAGAGTTTTGTGGCTAGAAAGATTTCTGAAGTATATAAATAAACTTAATAAATATATGTATAATGCAATGCATGATAATTGTTAACCGGAGTTCAAAACGTTACAATTTATATACATTATGTCACTAAACTTTTTTTTTCTGTTGTGTCACTGGACGTAAGGCTAGTTTTAATCTATTTAAACCATGATTATTTATATCAGCTCTTTTTTCATAACACATTTGTAATAAAGTAAAACATGAGTACGACTATAATAAGCCGAATAGACAAATAAAGTTTTTACCTAAATTACCTAAACTTTTCTTTTTAATACATATAATGTTACTTTTTATTTAAAACGGATACTGGCCAGCAAGGAATTTACCAATAGTGCCTAAAAATGCCTAGAAAATAATTTTTTTCAGTATTTGACCTTCAGTTTTTAGGCTCAGACATATGTTGTGTACGTTAACCGTCTCGAGTGGTGATTTTTAAACTATTTTGTGGTTGAAGAACTAGGAACGAAATCTTCGTCATCTTCATCTGTAATATTTATGTACATGTTAAATCTCACCCTTTGTAGATAAAACGTAAAATTGCCGTAATTATTTTTAGATTATATTTTTTATGCGTAGCTAACTTATACCCAATTGTTAAAACAGGTAGTATAATCCGAGTATCTTCAAAAACTGCATTTAAAAATAGTGTTACGCTTTTTGAGATGGAAAATCCCATCGGGCTACTCAACACGGCTAATCAATACTAAAAATAAAATAAATATTCCATCGATTAACATAGCGATTGCCGGTCATGACATGCCGGTCCTATTAAGACAATTCAATTATTTTGAAGTAACAAATCGCTTAGTTGGTATATCACAAACACGGAATTTGTCTTTTTTTACATTATTAGTATATTTTTTTTACAGTATAAAACCTGCGTGTAAAATTTTAAACGCTTGAATTTGAATTGATGATATTGTAAATTGATAAAATATTGTTTCATTGACTAAGAAAAAACTTCCCTTTAAAAAAATAATACAGTAGATAAAAGTGAAACGTTAGGAAAGGCATAATTTAAATGAAAATAAAACAACAATTGAATTACAAATCAAATAACATCTTCCAAATAAATTATAATGAAATATAAAAGTTAGACGTTTAAAGTTATTTCTGTGTGTCAGATTAAATCTTATATATCTTGATGTGTACTTCCTCGAGTACTGCTTGTGTCGTCACCAAACAAGCACTTAGCAAGTGCAAATAATACTCGGCTTATTTACAAATTATTTCTACGTCGCAGATCGTCTTCCTTGAACCTTGATTTATTTAACCTCAACGTAATATTATAATTATTTTAATGATTATTCCCATATACAATAAAAACCTTTTTCTTTGATTGAATAGTTATCACGATTAAAATATTTCTATAAAAAAAGACAAATCACAATATTTCATTTGACTAAAATGTATAAGCTAAACAATATATAATAGTATTACTAACAAAACCATATTATAGTATTACTATTGTATATTAATTAATGATAATGACACGTAAAATGTGCGAATGAAATTTGAATATCTAAACTTCTCTTGCCTATAGGTATGTTGGTAAGCTTCGACACCGTTTCACCGATCAACAGTAAAGGTGACATGACAGGAAACATGTATATGTATTTTGTCATAGAGGGTCTTATACTGTTAATATGTCGGTATTTTGTTAGGATGTGGAGGCCCGCAGAGGCGGGCCAACCATCGGGACGCCACGGTAGTATGCGCAAGCGATCCCGTTACGTCCCCCAAAAAGACGGATTGGATACCGCTAGTTTTTTAGTGGGTTTTCCGGCGCCTTCAGCACCGGTAAGTCCCACATACAAAAATGCGGGGGAAAAACGTAAATGTGTTTTTCCAGCGAGAAAAACAATAAATATCGGCACCTCGTTGTTACACACCGATAGCGCTGCAGCACATGAAGCTTAATACCTATCAACCAATCGCTATAAAAAATGAAATACATACAGTCGGGGAACATCTGCTGGGTTTTCATAGTGATCTATACAATATTATCCTTTACACAAGTTTATTGACAAAATAGGAAGTAAGGTTTATAATTTTTTTAATTTATCACGCGCTATAAACGTAACAATGCAAATCTATCTAATAATCTATCACACGTCACAAGTTTGTCAACATTATACAAAACTGGTTTATGCTAAGTGTAAAAATAATAAGAATATAACCAGTTCTTGTCGCAGTAATCAGCAATAAACTAGTGAATCTAATGTTTAACTCTATACGATGATATACCCTATGAGTATTAAAGACATACCGTATACACACTGCTTAGAATTGCTTAATACTTATAAGTTAGTTAGTAGACCTACTTTATTCACGTTAAAATAAAAACCTTGCACAATAGTACAAAAGTATTCAATATAATTGTTGAGTAATTAATACTATGCATTTGTTTTAACATTTAAAGTTATAATAATTTAAGCATGTATAGGTACATATTTTATATATTTAAAACATATAAGTTTAATGGCCTTTATAAAGTTAATTAACATTTTCCTTATACATTATACATACGTTAAAACCTTTTAATTGTAAAGAATACAATTACTAATTATAACAATATTTTCATTTTTTGACTAACGAACACGTTGTAGAGTACAATATATGAACAATAAATATAATACCTGATTAAAATAATATACATTATAATATATAACTTATATAGATTACAGCTAACCTCAATAGTCTTTTTTTTAAACAACTTTATTGAAAATTCAAATAAGCTTCTTATAGAATAATTTTGTTCGCGAGTTCACAATAACAACTCCTTAATCATATACTCTTGAAATTACACAATAATTTTTTTCCAAACTAAATACACATACATGTGAATGTTAAATCAGGAAACAGCACAGAACACACACCACAAAGCGACCACAAATTACACACATTTCGTCCCTGATACACATATATTTGTAGGCATGACTTTCACTGCTTGCTTAATATTTTATATCATTTGCTATATTTTAAATGTTTTTGTAACATCATTTTAAATTCTATTTGTTTCACATTTTTGAATATATTATATCACCATACAAACTACCCAACATATACAGTAGGTACTAACACAATATGTAAATACTAATTATTTTGATCGAGTTTTTTTGTATTCATTTTTATAAAAACTGTTTGAAGCATCTTAAGGTACTTATATTTTGCATATAACATTTTTTTTTCATTTCAAGTCTTATAATTTGATGACTAGCAGTTTGTTTATTGTAGTAGAATACAGTTGAGAAATCGTAACCATGACTTTGGCTATAACTTGACATTCCAGCAGATGTTGAGTACATAGTTTAAACACTCCATGTGCCAGTACTAACGGAGGCGACCTTTGAGCGCGTATACAAATATTGCTTAGCAAATATTGTTTTTCAAAGTGTGCACGACTATTTATTAGCGTGTTAGATAAAAAATCCTGTAAATGTATCCTGATTACGCAAGATAACAATTTCATTATTGTTATCTGTATCTGCCGACGAACGCAATTTTTTGTCTCAAAAGTGATTTATTTAAAAAACTATTATATTTAAAAAATACGATTTTGGTATATAGTCATATAAAGCAATTTACAGTCACATAAGTTGTGAATAAGAAGTATTGAATAAAAAAATTAACATTCAAATGAACAATCATCAAAAAAAGATACATATATCTTTGTATTTTAATTTTAGTTTGTATAGTTGTATGTATGTATACTTACTACAGTTCATTAGTATCAGTTAACGTGTGAATTTGAAAAACAATGTCATTACCTACTTCGGGCATTGACTCGAAATTGTATCTTATTCAACAATTAATCGATAACGTGGGGAAGGCCAGTATCTGGCGTCACCTTGCAGAAACCAAGGCGATCTTCCACTTCGCGAATGGCAATCGCGCAGACCTCAACGCGGAAGTTTATTTGCTTCATTTTAATCAATAGGAAAAATTTCGTTACTTTAATTAAAACAATTAAAAGCATCAAGCAACTCAACAAGGGCTAAAATACAATTCAGTTTAGGTAACCAAATATCAAATTACAATTGTACATTGTGGAGTTAACTACGTGACAAAAAATATTGCTAAGTTAGGAATTTTACAGATTTATTGGGTTTATTGTGATTGTCGTATGTTTTAGTTTTCAAGGTAATGAAACGTGTAAATGATATTTTAATGTTACCAGTCAATTACCCCGGTAGCAATATTTAAATATAAATTCTAGTGAGGTACATACTATTCCATCGTAAAATTTAACAACATTTGATATACCTTCGCTGTTTATAACATTAGTGAAGGAATCGTTCCGGCTATTTTTAAGGGATACTTCTTTTGAAACAATGAGATAGATACGTCAAGGTCGTTTTGTGCAAACATTTCTATATGTAACGGTTGAATAAAGTGCAAAAAGATGGCCTTTATTTATCTCGCTTTTGTATCTGATATTCAGAAACAAATTAATTTTTAGAAATAAGTTAGCCACATGTTTACTTAGCTAACTAATATAATGTATATAATTCAGACCGAGTAAAATACGGTACTCCCGTCCCGTTCGTATCGTACAAAACAAAATAATCTTTCCAACGATTTTTAATTTCCTCACCATTCGTCAATACTCTTCCTTTTTCATCTTTTATACATCTTATATGCATAATTTCTCTTTCACTCTCCTGCCTTGCTTTAGCTAATCGGTACAGTTGTTTTTGTCCTTGAATGGGGTTCAGTGATCAATGGAGTGAATTTTGTTTCCATTCTTTGTTGCATTCCTTGTACATACTGCTATTTCACTTCAAAATACGTTTATATAGCTTAATATGTTGACAAAGTCGGAGAGAAAATTTTCTGTTCAGGCGCTTTTAAACTTAGCCAAAACTATAAAAGGTACCTAAAAAAACATTGTGAGAGATTTTTAGATCTCCAAAATGTCTGTGAAAAAGTTAGTAACAGCATATACATATCTATCTTTTATAGATAACTTTATACAAACGTAAAACTACAACGTAACTAAGGCTGCGGTATCGCGTTGATATAACGCATCTGCGGACCCTCCCGTGCTGTGCTCCGCTCGTGGCTCGGTGGAGCTCTCCTCAGGATGCGAAGGTAATCTCACCTCCCGCACTCCTCGTTAGTGCGTACGGCAGCGTGAGGCAATCCCGGCTGCCGTCCTGCTATTTCAGGGCCGTCTGAAATAGGACACGCGAGGCCCCCACCTCATGCATCTACGGCCCCAGGGTTACGCCCTATCTTTTAAGCCCAGGCGTCGGGGTGTGGGAGGGCCGAGACGACATCGACGTCATCTCCGCCGAGCAGGTTGGGCCCTGTCTCATTCCCGCTCGTGGAATATCGACCTTATTTAGCCTACACGAGAAATAAAGACAAATAAACAACTTTGACATTGAATTGATGCCATATCATTGTTCATTTTGAATAATTTATAATACGAGTATTCATTATGGATTCTCGAAAAAATAGCGTATTGAATGTCTAAGTTGTTATCGGAACTTTGGAAGTAAAATAAAAGGCTATATAAGTGGAATAGTGTTCTATTATAAATAAATATATTTTAATCAAGAACTGGTTGTAGTACATAATGTAGTAGATCTATTGGAAAATCGCATGAAGTCTTAATTTTACATGTTTAAGGTTATGGAATAAGAAAATCTAAGGTTTGTTTATATTTACTCCTTCTTCGATTGGAATAGACTAGTTTAGTTTGTCACAAAGTATTTTTATTAGGAAAATAATTAACATATTCGTTTTAATTATTTTATTTAGATAATGCTTTTTACACTTGCAGCCGAGCTGGAAGTTTTAGAAATATTATGAGATAATTAAATTAACGTGTGTTTAACGAGTATTTAAATATACGCCTTTTTATTGTACCATTGCATGTGTATTGTATATGTGTAATCAAAGCCGGAATAAACGCCCTGGTCTACTGGTGATTTTTGTAGGGCTTTGTGTAAACTCATCTAGGTTGGTCCACCCACTCATCAGATATTCTACCGCAAAACAGCAGTATTTGGTATTAGTGTGATCCGGTTTGAAGAGTGAGGGAGCCAGTGTAATTACATAATATCTTAGTTTCCAAGGTTGGTGGCGCATGGGTGATGTAAGGAATGATTAATATTTCTTATATCGACAATGTTTATGGGCGTTGGTGATCACTTACCATCAGCTATCTACGTCTCCTCCTACCAACTCCTTAGTTTAGCCGTACGAAATCAGGAAAGGCAAATTAAAGTATAAATTACCTTCTTACTTATATGATAATTATCTAAAAAGACAACAGGTTTATAGAACCACATTTTTGTTTAATGATAATGAATATGCTAAATCAATTATCGATGATAAATGCTAAATTCTTTCCAAAGCCTTGACATTGTTCATCAACAATTCTTTACATTCTCGATGCGTTGAATCTGATCGAATGTTTCATGTCATGTCAAGGACATTGGATTCTATTGTCTATAATTACATTAATTCATTAATACTTTATAAAGTAACTAAATGTACAAAAGATTATCTTGAATTGAGCAGGCAGGATACTTGATTAAAAGGCTTATCACTACTGATTTAGTGATATTGACCTGTGCCTGTGCATAGAAGGACAAAGAATCCTAAAATCTAACAATATTAATGGAAGCAAAACAACGCTTTGTATCCTATAAAGACTTTTATTTTTATTTTTTGAATGTTAAGTTAGCGTATAATTGTTATATTTTTAGTTAAAATACTTTTCTACTTGCAATAAGACAATGTTTTCTTCCGTTGACTTTCTAATTGATAAAATAGACTAACGTAAAAAGAAATTTCGACAATTCCGTACACTTTAAGGTTATATAGTGATACATTACGATTTTGATGAAATAAAGACTAAATGGCACCATGGACCAAATACATTTGTAATTTTTACCACTTTAAAAGATTCTCTGGACAAAAGACCGATGAACCGAAAGAGATATAATAATAATAATAATGGTAATTGGTTAAGGTAACATTAAAATATTTACTTATTTTGAAATCACGGACAGACACTTCAATTTTATTTATTCGTATTATAGATAAAATTACGTTTATTTTTCCGTTACGAAAAAAATATACTTGACGTTAATCATGCCCTTGTTTTTACATCCTGTAGTACTTTACTAGATACGGCTGATTGGAACTTTCATCTCATTCAGCTTAGTATATTTATTCAATTTTTATGTTATTATATAATAAAACTATATTTTTGTCAGACATGCACAAACCTTTAATAATCAAATTTAAATTATTGTTATAAAAGTATTTATTGTACATTTTCTAATTAACGCAAATGAGCGTAAACTCAGTTTTTGTTTCACTTTTGTAATTTCAAATATAAACGCTACAAACAGACAACTAACAAGTAATTTAATATTAATATGAATAGAAAAAATATGAAAGTAAAAATTACTTTTAATTATGTCTAAGCAAGTAAGCACAAAAGTCTGGTTTTTACATCTTTCATCGTCACTACTTCGTCTCGCTTTATTCTCTTTAGCATAAGACTTCCAAGGTCTTATGTTATTGAGACAGGATGTTGTGGTTTTTTGAACAACTTTTATCATTTTAGCATCACAATTCCTTTATTATTTAAAAAAAATATAATGTCGATGATTGACGATGAATGAATTGAATTTTATGATGGTGTTTATTAACACAACACTTAATTAATTTATATATATTTTTTGAGGATAAAAGATTGCATGTAGTTGCGTCGCGTGCTAATCTCAATCGTGGGAATTGTGTATCATTATATGTTAATTTCTCTTTTTCTTCACTTTTTCCGCTCTGATTATGAGATTTTATACAATATTTATCTTCTTATTTATTTATATAATTTAAAATTTTTGAGTATAAAATATGAATGAATGGAGAATAGAACATGTTTTAGAAGATTTTTTTTTAAATACTCTCATAAATTTACCATTATTTGATTATAATTATTGTATTGTTACTCAATTTGGTTTGTTATAGTATAAATATCTGAAATAAAATTAGCAATATTTCATACAAGCATTTCTGTTGTTGTCTCATGTATTACGTAAACTTGCTACGACGTAGAACTGCACTACGAATTCATAAAATATGTCACCTTGTCTAAGTGACAGTCAGTCCTTCTAAGTCGGAAGCAAGTAATACGTATTATAGTTATTAGATCAAGAAGAATAGTATGAAAATTAATAGTTATTTACCTAAAGGTACACAATACTAAAGATTTAATATTCCCTTACTTGTTTTTTGTTTTTTTTTTATATTTGCCGGGAGGGCAAATGACTCTATTCCACCTGATGTTAAGTGGTAGTAGAGTCCAAACGCGACGACGTCCAGTACAGTCGGGAAGAAGACTCTGCACTAGCCGCCCTCGCCTTGCCGGCCCGCAAGATGCCTCTTCACGCCTCGTTTGAAGGAACCCGGGTCGTAAGAGGAAGGGAACACGTGAGCTGGTAAGGAATTCCATTTTTTGGAAGTGCGACAAAGAAAGGAGTTGCCAAATTTCTTTGTGCGCGATGGAATTGATGTCACAGTTAGTCGGTGACATCGAGAGCCAGCACGCGTAGACTTGTGAAGGAAGGGGGAAGCAGGAATTAGGGAGAATAATTCCTCGAAGCACTCGCCGTGATACAGTCGATAGAAAGCGCTCGGCGCTGCTATCTCTCGACGCAATTGTAAAGGCTCGAGGGTGTTAGTGACCTTTACGTCACCAATAATGCGGACCGCGCGTCGCTGCAACCGATTCAAGGTCTCAAGTAGGTACTTAGCGGAGCCATCCCAAAGGTGCGAGCAATAT
Source organism: Nymphalis urticae (assembly GCA_905147175.2). Taxonomy (NCBI): domain Eukaryota; kingdom Metazoa; phylum Arthropoda; class Insecta; order Lepidoptera; family Nymphalidae; genus Nymphalis; species Nymphalis urticae. Next base: position 5,344,800 of record LR989987.1, on the reverse strand, counting down.
TCAACGCAGGACCGTACCTGTGTTTTGTACAACAGGCACAGTTATTGTGGCGTGAAAAAACGCCGCACCTTGTTCAGAACTCCGAGTTTCCGTGAAGCTGTTTTTATAACAGCCTCGATGTAATTCCTTGGACTAAGGTCGCAGCGAACGTCCATCCCCAGCATGACGATTTTGCTTTGTATCACCAGTGGAGTGCCACAGATGGAGGGAAGAGGCTAAAATGGTGTCTTTTTCGCTGTGAGAGCGCATACCTGTGTTTTCTTGGCATTAAACTCAACAAGATTATCTGAGCCCCATTTGGCGACAAGCTCTAACGTTCTATTGAGTTCAATGACAAAATCCTTCCGCCTCTCCTTAATTTCCGTTCGCCCAGCCACTGCGCGTCCGTGGTATCCACCATGTACTGTACTATCGTCTGCATAGCAATGAATGTTCCCGAGAGAGAGCATATCATTGATATGCAAAAGAAACAGAGTGGGAGATAGCACAGATCCCTGGGGGACCCCAGCATTCACTACATAGAATTGTGAAGCGCAACCATCAACTAAAACACGAAGGCTGCGCTTGTGTAGGAAGCTGGCAATCCAGGTGCAAAGCTGAGCAGGCAGACCATATGACGGCAGCTTGGAGAGAAGACTTCTGTGCCAGACCCTGTCGAAAGCCTTGGAGATATCGAGGCTGACAGCCAACGATTCCCCATGCTTGTCGAGGTGTGTTACGTACGCTAGAAGATCACCTGTAAACCGTTTCGGACGAAATCCGTAATGACGATCATTAATTAAACAGTGATCTTCTAGGTAATGGATCAGTTGGTTGTTTAGAATCCGTTCCATTACCTTACAAAGTACTGAGGTGATAGCTATTGGCCGATAATTTGCCGGGTCAGACCGATCCCCTTTTTTGGGAACCGCTTACACATTAGCTCTTCTCCAAGCCTCCGGCACACATCCCGAAGAAAGAGAAAGTTGGAACAGGCGCGTTAACACGGGAGACAGCTCCGCCGCGCACTTCTTCAGCACTATGGCTGGTATTCCATCGGGACCGCTAGCTTCCCGTACATCAAGTGATTGCAGCTCCGCACGCACATCACGCTGCCTGATTTTGATGTCAGGCATCGTGTGGCCACATGAAGGTATTACTGGTGGCAGCGCACTACAATCATCGATGATGGAGTTATCGGCAAAGAGTTTAGCCAGGAGATCAGCTTTCTCTTGCGGACTGTGAGTTAGCGATCCGTCCGGATTTCTGAGCGGTGGCAGCGAAGGTTGGCAGAAATTGTTTTGCACAGACTTGGTCAGACGCCAGAAGCTACGGGAGTCCCTAGGATGTGAAATAAGGTCATGACAAATCTGTACAATTCGCTGTGCATCCGCTCTCGTGTAAGCCTTCCTACAGGACTTGGAGTTTTTATTGTAGTTTGCTTTCAGTGAGTCAATGTTAGATGCCCCGCTAATACAGCCATTGATCCACTCACGATATGCCGCCTGCTTGGATGATACAGCGTCGGCACATTCGCGAGTGAACCAGCGGTTACGCGCACCCCTACTGACGAGATCTGAGCTAGGAATGTAATATTCCATTCCCAACATGATCTCGCCAGCAATAGCAGCGGCACTAGCTGTCGGGTCATTCCCACTGAAGCAACGTTCCTTCCAAGGGACTGACGCATAGTAATCGCGCATACCGTCCCAATCTGCCGACTTGTAGTACCAAACGCGACGTTTGCATACCGCTGGTGGCGGCAGTTTGGCCTGTGGCACTTTGGTAGATATGAGACTGTGATCCGAAGAACCAAGTGGAGCTTGAACCACAACCACATATTCCACCGGGTGAGAAATCAACAGAAGGTCCAGTAGAGAAGGCGCTTGTCCATCAATGTCTGGGATCCTGGTGGGCTGATCAACCAGTTGGGTCAAGTCATGTGTGAGAGCAAAAGCATGAGCAGTCCTTCCAGCATGGTCAGTTTTGAGGGATTTCAACCATGATTCATGGTGAGCATTAAAATCCCCTAAAAACACCAATTCCGCGTTAGGAAATTGCTCTTGCGCAGCATCGGCAACCCGACTAAGATGGTCAAATAATCGCCTTGTCTCCAAGTCACCATTGTGGGATCTGTAGAGGCACACGTAGACCCGACTCTGACGAACCAGATCCACACGTACCACCAACATGGAGAAGGAGGGGTCCTCCAAGCAGCGCAGTCGGTGACAGCAAACATCCGTCCTGACGAACAAGCATACTCCGGCTTTCGCTTTTAAGGATTCTTCACGCATGTAGCCGGGATAATTAAGGTAGCTGGTATCGGCAGGACGGAGTATTTGTGTCTCCGTGAGAAACAACATTGCTGGCCATGCTGTCTCGAGATGGTGGTGGACAGCGTTGAGGTTAGCGTGGAGTCCACGGATGTTAGTGAACTCGACCTCAAACAGCGTGGGTATGGTGGGGGTGTGCACCGCTGTACGACCGTTATTTCTGCTTTGATGCGCTACCATATGGGAAAAAAGAATGGAAAAGAGTCGTGAAGCGAGCGACATATTGCCACGATAGGGATGGGCAAAGTGTGGAGGCGTGTTTCCCCAAGTGGTTGCCAAAAGGGAAACTACACTGACCCGCCGGACGGAAGGGACCCCGAACCCCCCCGGAAGTTGCCGCCGGGACCCCAACTTCCGGTCACCAACCGGCACGACGGTCCACCCCGAGATTATGCGTGGCCTGGCGGGGCAGCCTCGCGTGCTGGTTAGGCACGCTCGGGCCCCTGTACTATGCCACGGGCGGCCAGCGGAACAGCCGTTTCTTCGGGTCTTCCTGTCCGGCAGGACAATACAGTTTCCCCCGGCATTGGTTCAGCAGCCGTCTCCGCTGGACCAACACCAATCGCGGCAATGCTCGCTCGGGCACTGGCTGTACGCTGGCTGACCTCGAAACGCGGCTGCAAGCCACTTCACGAGATTTTCACCATGTGTTCGATGGTAACAAGCCAGGCGGATGTTTATCATCCTACCACCAGATGAGTAGATGGTCGCTCAGATATCCCTTAGTCGCCTCTTACGACACCCATGGGAGAGAGAGGGGCAGTGAAATGTATTCTTTCTCCGTTACTGCACGGATAGACGGCTGCATTACTAGATTTATTGGGTGAGATATAATTTTTTTCTTTATTTCTTAGATTTAGTAATAAGGAATATAATTATATTTCCTGCACTGTGTAAAGTACTAAGATGTTGTTTTTTAACTTTATTTTCATCTTAACTTATCTTTTTATCATGTTGCAAATTCTTTTAAAAGTAAAAGGTGACCATGACCACTGATGGGAATACCAGCGATCTCGGAAAAACCCTTATATATGCGCTTAATTTCATAACACATATATTAAAATAACTTTTACTTTTTCCATGACCATCTCTATTTATTTATTTTATCAAATAGGAAATCAACGTTATTTATACACAAAAAAAAAAAACATTTTTATTGCATGTATAAATATATTGAAACAAAGTATATATAAATTATAGGGTAACTTAAATTTCAAAAAATAAAAAATTCTAATTGAAGAAAAACAAAAAAAAACATCTTTCATTTAAATAACAAAATAAATAACTAAATTTTAATATTAATATAAACTAGTGCATTATAATGTAGATTTGAATCTATACATTAAAACATAAAAAAATATAATTATTTTGTAAATATAAACAACAAAATTGAACAACATTAAATTAAAATTTTTAATTCTTAAAATTTATCAACTACAAATAATTACTAAAAATAGTAAAAGAGGAATTTTTAATCATAAAATATCGTAAAATATTTTTTTGAGTTTGGCTTTAAAGTACTTCAACAATTTATAAAATATATCAAAATCAACTATTTTTGTAGTTGTAGCATTTTATAGCTCTGTACTGAACTAGTTTAACCCTTAATTCGTTCTTGAAAAAATACATTTAAAAGTTTGTGCATTTATAACTCTTGAATTTAGCCTTTCTATTTACCATCTTTAATATTACAATAGCTTAGTGACATACAGCAATACAAACTATATTTATTTGTAGCAAATGTTTATGAAAGATTTGCATATTTGCAGAACGTATATAGCCCGCGACAGCATAAATAACGGATCCAAAAACAAAAAGTGACTTCACACGGCCATTTAGAGCAGTAGCTTCAGAGATACTACAATTATTATAGAAAAAAAAATATTTATAAAAAAATAACGATTACCCGGGAAGTGCTTTATACTATAAACAAACTTTGTAAAATTTTTTTTTTTTTTTAGATTTAATTTAATTTAGATATGTTTTGTAAAACAATTTTTATAAATTTTTACGATAAAGTTCCCACTCTTCTACTGTTTAGCTGTCCCTCGGTATCCATAATGTTCTCATTATTATAAGTTTACCATGTAAGTACACAATCATTATGAAATGAAATTAATGATTGAGTTACCGTAGGTCGCGACTGTAGACGCCCCTGTGGTAACACAGACTGTTGGGCGTCCGCCTCTGCGAGAGAATTGCATAGGTGGCACAGCGGAGCGGGAACGGCAAAGGGCCGCTGCCTTCCATTTTTATTCATAAAATAATTTTCATGACAAAAATGCTAGCAACAATGAATGTTTTATACCTACATATGTTTTGTGTTGTAAAATAATACAGTAACAGCCTGTGAATGTCCCACTGCTGCGCTAAGACCTCCTCTCCCTTTTTGAGGAGAAGGTTTTGGAGTTTATTCCATCACACTGCTCCAATGCAGGTTGGTGGAATACACATGTGGCAGAATTTCAGTGAAATTAGACACATGCAGGTTTCCTGACGATGTTTTTCTTCACCGTCAAGCACGAGATTAATTATAATCACAAATTAAGCACATGAAAATTCAGTGGTTCTTGCCCGGGTTTGAACCCTCGATCGGTTAAGATTTAAGCGCACTTACTTACCATTGGGCCGTCTCGGCTTTTTTGTAAAATAATAATACAAAGGCAATTGTAGATAAAAAGTCGAAAGGTTGTAGCATCTCTTTTTAACGCTGGAAAAACGCAGTACGCGTTTCCTCCACGGAAACAGTGGCATGTGGGGTTCGAAATAGATTTCTTGTAAGAGAAAAGTGATGTTCTCCTGATGAACTAGCCAACTGCGTGGAACATATTATAGTGCATTGGTGAGATCGCAAACTCAGGTGCGCTCTCTATTTCCTCCGAGCTGCTACTGAGATTCTTCGGCAGAAAAACCTAATAACTTTTTATTGGCCCGACATGGGGTTTAAACTCAGGATCTCAGGATCTACGCCACTATATCTAGCCTCTAGAGTCTAGACTAACAAGGCTGTCAATATTAATAGTGCACCAATTTCTTTGTATTTTTTGTAAGTATATTCTTTTGGTGCAACCATAAAGGAATAAACATTCCCATGCAGTTTATTTGTTATTTTCTAAATTTTTTTATCTTGTCGTAAATGTGACTGAAATGTAGAGTCAAGTTATAAGGTTAAACAATGTATGTACTAGTAACAATTTAAAAAAAGAAATAACAAAAAATAGAAATAAAATCAATATCGTTTCTAACCTCGCCAATAATATTTGGAAAAAAGTATTCATAAAGAATATATAGCATATACATGTATATTTTGACTTATACCTGCTTATTATGTTTTTCTCTGCATGTAACTAATTTTGATAAAATAATTATACACTTGAATGATTGTTGATGTAAGAGTATCATTTAGCCGATTTAAAAAAAGATGGAGGTTATCAGTTCGGTGGTTTTTTTTTGTGCGTCGTAACTTCGTGATTAAGCATCAATTTCAAATTGAAGTTAAAATTTAAAGTTCATGATTCAAATGAAAAGTAAAGGTCATCATTTGTTTTCTTTTCACGTCACTATCGCATGTAAGTAACGATTTGAGAATAAATCAGCTGTCGTTTCATCAAGTTCTTCATATTTATATTTAAATATTTAATTAACAAGCTTAGTAAACTTTTTATAATAATCTATATGTGTATAAAGAATTTATTTTATTTAGTTAGGTTATAAGAATATTTTCTAAGACCTTGCAAAAACAATGCAATTTTTTACAGTAAAATGACAATTATTACTTCGGCTGTGGATTGCGAGAATTTCTTTGTAGTCTCAGTGACAGAAATGAAAAATAAAAAATTGGGACATTTTGTAAAAAAAAACTCGACGTGAATGTCCAAGGACTTAATTCAAACCCAAGCTTATGATTCGCGTGTGCTAACCTTACCTCAGAAGGCCCTTAATATTAAATAAATTATATTTTATGGACATACTTATGTAATTTAATCGTTTCAAGTTCCTTAGAAGTTCTTGCCTGCTCATTCGGTAGATTCGATAGGAACATTCCGGTAATCATTTTTAATTTAATCTTATAAAATGACTATAGGCACCAAACTTTTAAAAGCCTCTAATTATGTACTTATACTTTGATTTTGGAAATATTTTATAAACTTTATTAAAATTCTATTTGAATAAAAATAACTTGATTTGATTATTTTCAATTATATTAAAAGTAATGTTATGCATATCATTCATTATCATAGGGTATATAAAAATATTCGTTCGAGTATGTATCTTGTTAATTTTACGTACAAATATAACAACGCATTTTACACCTTTACACGAGCCGGAACATTAAACACGAAATATATCACTATATGTATTACGTAACTAAATACTTCAAAAACAATGATGTAGTGTATAAAATTATCTATGACAATAAAAGTAAAGCAACTCGATAAATATGCTAACCATAAGATAAGGTAAGTAGTATTAGTAAGAGCAAAAAGGTTATTTGGGTAGGAAAAAGTTTTCGCTGCTCTTCTACGAGTTGATGAATACATATATGTTATAAATTACGAACATATATCATACAAGTATGCTCACGATCCTTTTGCTACATGCCAATGCTACGTTTCTCACTTTCTGACGAGAAAGAGACGAGTTCATCTAACATAAATATCGCCATTGATTATGTACGAAATAATAACAATACCTTAGTTGAATATTATCAATTGTTATAAATCTATGTGATTTTAAATATATCATTGACCATTTAATAAATCAAAAGCTAAGAACGGTTGTATCTAGAGATAAAATTTAACCGCGCACTGTATAATAGATTTCGATCGGTAATAATTATGTCTAATAATTTAATTATTCTATGTATGAAAATTAAATCTGAAAAAAAGAAAATAGCTGTATCGCGTGGAAGTAATAAGGATAATAATTGGTTGCACAACGAGGTGAATAGGAATTTAATTATTTGTTTTAAATAATTAGGTTCGTATTATTGGAATTAATAAAAGATACACACTTATATGTAATACAAATGTCGCTAACTATTACATTCTCTTCAAGTCAGTCTGTTCTCTTAATTAAAGTAAGAACTATAACTTAGTATAGTATATAAATATACAAACAAACAATTAAGTCTCATAATAAAATACATTCGTTAAGTTGTTGTACACACATATTCAAAATATTTAAAGTGGTGTAACACAAAAAATATAACATTAAAGTTTAAATACATAATATAATATTAATTGAATAATATTATTAGTAAATAAAATTTGATAAGACAATTTATAAATTTAAATTATTTAGAGGATATAATGTCTAGTACAAAAATAGAATGTTTTTGTTTGACAGCATAGTAAGAGAGTAATACAGGTCCTTAATAGAGTATTCTTAATTAGATTTAGTTTGAGGAATGTAAAATAAGCCTTTAATATTTTGTAACATATAATTTAAAGTTATACAGTTAGGTAGATTCAATATAAATTTATTTCAACATGCAATAAGATCCTTTGTGCACACACATATGTGTATAATAGACCTAACGGAAGGCATTGAAGTCAATTAAACACGTGGATAATTCTGTCAATGATCGGAATGGAATCTAGTATCGTTTTAAATTATTTATTACATAGAACTAATCGTCGTTCATACTTCGTAACTATAATTGCTTTATAATTATTCATAACGTTAGATAGCGTCTTTTTGTTTCCATTTGTTGACGTACATAAGTAACTAGTAATAATATATTCTAAAAACTAATAGGTAAAAAAATAAAATTCAATTTATTTTAATTTGAGTAAATTCTTAAAAAATATATGTATACCTTTAAACATGATTCATGTTGTTGTGTATTTGTCTTTCGAAATAAAGCTTATACACAAATACGATTTTCGAAAAAGATTATCACTTTTAAAATAGTTACTTAAAACATATTATAAAATCTTAACACAGTAAATCCGTTTTTTCGAAATCAAGCTTATCCACAAATAAACGTAATTATATAATTTTAATAATCTTCTCTGGTTATCGTTCTTCTTTTGTGTTATTTATTTATAATAAACATCGAATAACAGCTTTGTTCTTTTGGAAAATTACAACGTTGAATTATCATCTGATTTAAATACATACGAGTAGGTTTTACCATTCGTGCGTCACAATCAAGATCGTTAAGAAAAATCTTTCTCAGAAAATAAACAACACTAACCACAGTTTAAATGATTTAAGATTTACCATCGAGTGATTAATATAATATTCTATGTAACAAGCAAGAACTTATTATTATAGAAACTCGAACTAAATGGAATAATACAAGTTTTCTGTAATTATTTAAAACAAAAAAAAACCTTAAGGACAACCTTGTCAATAATATGAGAAATCAAGGACATCTGGCATAACGAAAATAGTGTTCATTTAAAACAGCGTTACGTGTTATTTTAATTGATAAATTATTGTGAGCATGTTTAAAGTTTATAAATAACATTTTTATACAATTATAATACACATATAGGCTATGAACAAAGGATAATATGTTATATCGTTATTGTTCGTTAAACTCAGTTCTCATTATGAGCTTTACACTGTTATAGAATAATACAAAATTTACATTGTCCATACCCAAATATCTTGATGAGCATAATAATATATAACCAAAATGTTTAAGCATCTTATTTAAATTTTTCTTTTTAAATTAGTTAAAAAACATATAGATACAGGTTGTAACGTCACAGATTTTGTTATTTTAATGCGTTTAAATTTGCAATTATTATTATAACATTAATTTTATATCTGAGGCATGGAGGGGAAAGGATCGGGTCGAGGAAAGGAGCGTCGACACCCGCACACAGCTTGCTTGCAGCAGTGTTCTTTGCTAAATATCAAAAATATGCAAAGCAAGACACACTAATTCTTGTGAAAAACACAATTAGATATGAAAATCCCAGACTGATTTAAAAGTAAATTATAAAAAGATGTATCATACATATGTTAATGTTATTGATCATTTCAAATATTATAATTAACTATCATAAACTCATGGTTATTACCATACAACTCTATGATAAATAACAAACTACATTTAATTTTAGGGCAAAGTACAACATCAACATAGTAATCGCTATTCATTATATTATTTAAGGTGATATGTAATTACACGCGCCTATAATATAATAACGCCTGGTTTGTTTTTTATTCTCTGGTATCTGAATGGTAAGTCTATGGCGATACGCTGTTATTCTAACCGTTCTACGCGTGATATAGTAAAATAAAATCAAAAAGCTCTGTTATTCAATATTCTTTCAAGCCCGTCTGGATAGGTGTCACCCACTCATCATACATTGTACCGCCAGACAGCAATACTTAGTATTGTGGTGTTTCGGTTTGAAGGGTGAGTGAACCAGTGTAACTACAAACACAAGGGACACAACATCTCAGTTTCCAAGGTTATCGGCGTATTGGCGATGTGTGGGATGGTTAATATTACTTATAATGACAATGTTTATGGACGGTTGTGAAAACTCACCATCAGGTAGGCACACTTGCCGCTCAAATTAAAATATACTTACTATGCATTACTATGCATCACATACCATGATTCCTTTTTAGCTTCACGAAGAATACACAAAGATGATAGGTACATCCGAAATTACAATGTTTATTAAAATAATCGACAAATAAGGGATTTATTCCTAAAATTGAGATCAAACTGTCATTGATTATATTTAAATATAATGTAACAACGTAATATTTTATGAACTGGCTACATTTTTAATACATCAACAGTATTCATATAATCATCTTTGTAGATAAAAAAAAATTGCCGTCTTACTTTTTTTACTCAATGACGCGCGTGTTAAAGTTTAAGTAAAAAATAATATTAAGAATATAAAGTATGAATCCAATTTAATCATATTCTATAGTCAATAATTAGCAGTTCTTAAACTATAAATTATGTTTATAAATTTTGTGTGTGTGAGTGTATTATTGAATTTCGTATATTGAATAAAGCCGATAAAACCTGCATTCTTTTTTCCTCTTGTCAAGGCTTAAGAATTATGCATTTTATTAACTAAAACTCCTTGTTTACAGGAAATTAATTACTTAAAATGTTGAAGGACCGACTAATATTTCCTATTTTCACCATTTAAGACACATGTACAATAAAGATTTCACTGTATTCTATATATAACTAATTTAATACATAAATTTTATTATATAACAATATATTATATTATTATAATATATATTATAACGTTTTCCACTTTAACACTTCAACTATAAACAGCCTTCTAACCTATAGACCGATTCATCATTTATATACATATAAATTTAATGCACACACAGCACACGCTCGAAAGATTTCCATCAGAGTAAATACAGTTATTAGAAGATAACATTGAAAAAAATCTTTCTTAGTTACCGGATATATCTTTGTTTATACGTTTCAAAGTTGAAATGGAAAATACCTTTATATAAATTACGTTCATATTTTTTGCTAAGTTTTTGTTGTATATGTTTTTATTATTTTTTACTGCACATCCGCCAACGCTATGTAACCAATTAAAATTACTATACAACACCTCAACATTATGAATATTCGTTCATAAGTATAACGAAGGAATTATTAAATCAGATTTTGCATAAAAAGCAAAGCCTGTAAATGTCCTACTGCTGCTAAAAACTTTTGAAGCTTAATCTACCAACCTGCAACAATGCAGGTTGCTGCTACCTATCAACGCAAGATGAATTATAAAAACAAATGCAAGCACATAAAAAAATCGGTCTGTCGATCGGATTTCAGTCCGATTTGGACCCACCGTCTTCAGCTACGATTCATATGTTCAAGCGAAGGGTCTACCATGCCCCCATAAAAATATAATTTTTTTAAATATTAATACTACTAATAATTAAATTATAAATATTATTTGAAAATTCAAACTTATTTTTGTTTCATTCAATCACGTTCCTTCTTAAAACAAAGTCGCTATGCACGTCCGTCCGTTTATAGTTGTTTTCAGATAAATCTACATTTTTTTACGGTAGGTTTTACTACATACCAATCAGCATTCGTAACAAATACCACTATTTTATCAAAATTATATACCACCTTTATTCTAAGTTAGGCTGGTCACTTTCAGGCGGACAGACATTACCATTATGTCCGAAAACATCAACTTCATCGAAGAAAAAAGAATGGAAATTTATCTTAACATTATAATTTTCAAAACGTATATCTTTTGTCATTTAATACAGCGGAACTAAAATACACTTATTAAAGCTTACAACTGTGATTGCTTACGAGCAGCAACCTTACCTTGACCCCAGGCTCATAAGTTTACCGAGTTGGTTGATCATAAATGTTTTATTTCATCTAATTTACCTTATAATTCATTTCGTTTTCGTTAGTGATTTATCTAATAGCACTTCGATTCAATTATCGAACGATTTTGGTGCATCAATAACTTTATAAAATATTGGTTTATGTCTTACTTAAAAATAATGGGTGAAATAAGAGTTAACATAAGTAAGAACATATCTCATATTTAAAGTTTTATTTTGAAAACAGGCAACGTAATGAAATTAATTTTGATCATTAGTATTTATTTCCGAATGTCGTTATAAATTTCAAATATAATGTTTACATATGTTCCTATATATATCGTTAAAATTTTCCATAGATACATATAATTTATGTTATATTTATTTTACCAGTTTTTATAAATTACAAACGGAAAAGATGATCGAACTTCGTACGTCTAAGACCGGTTCTATCATGTTTATTTAAACCAATATTTGTCTACCTTTTATTCAATGTGAAACTGTTTGCAAACAAAGTTACATAAGATATTCAAATAGGTATATGAATTCTTTAATAAGAAGGATACAATATTATGAGATATTTCAATTGCTTATATAAATCGGTTCGATTTAATTAATAAAAGTAACGGAAATTTGTTTGCCCTAGACACACAAAAACCTATAATATAAATGTAGTTCCCTGTCTAATTTTAGCCACGGCGAGCATTTTTAAGGGAGATTATTATCCAGTTCCTATCGGAAAGCCCGGGGTACAAATTATACATTAGACCAACGTCGCAAATGTAAACTACACGCGAACATAACGATAAAATAGTGCGTAGGATAAATTTGATAAAGAAAAATATTCTATAAAAGGTAAATTAAATTATCAACGTAACACACCTCTGGGGTGAAGCTATCGACAAACATGGGGAATCGTTGGCTGTCAGCCTCGATATCTTCAAGGCTTTCGACAGGGTCTGGCACAGAAGTCTTCTCTCCAAGCTGCCGGCATATGGTCTGCCTGTTCAGCTTTGCACCTGGATTGCCAGCTTCCTACACAAGCGCAGCCTTCGTGTTTTAGTTGATGGTTGCGCTTCACAATTCTATGTAGTGAATGCTGGGGTCCCCCAGGGATCTATGCTATCTCCCACTCTGTTTCTTTTGCATATCAATGATATGCTCTCTCTCGGGAACATTCATTGCTATGCAGACGATAGTACAGTGCATGGTGGATACCACGGACGCGCAGTGGCTGGGCGAGCGGAAATTCAGGAGAAGCGGGAGGATCTTGTCATTGAACTCAATAGGACGTTAGAGCTTATCGCCAAATGGGGCTCAGATAATCTTGTTGAGTTTAATGCCAAGAAAACACAGGTATGCGCTCTCACAGCAAAAAAGTCACCATTTTCCCCTCTTCCCTCCCTCTGTGGCACTCCGCTGGTGATACAAAGCAAAATCGCCATGCTGGGGATGGACGTTCGCTGCGACCTTAGTCCAAGGGATTACATCGAGGCTGTGATAAAAACAGCTTCACGGAAACTCGGAGTTCTGAACAAGGTGCGGCGTTTTTTCACGCCACAACAACTGTGCCTGCTGTACAAAACACAGGTACGGTCCTGCGTTGAATATTGCTCGCACCTTTGGGATGGCTCCGCTAAGTACCTACTTGAGGCCTTGGACCGGTTGCAGCGACGTGCGGTCCGCATTATTGGCGACGTAAAGGTCACTAACACCCTCGAGCCTTTACAATTGCGTCGAGAGATAGCTGCGCTGAGCGCTTTCTATCGACTGTATCACGGCGAGTGTTCCGAGGAATTATTTTCCCTAATTCCTGCTTCCCCCTTCCTTCACAAGTCTACGCGTGCTGGCTCTCGATGTCACCGACTAACTGTGACATCAATTCCATCGCGCACCAAGAAATTTGGCAACTCCTTTCTTTGTCGCACTTCCAAGAAATGGAATTCCTTACCAGCTCACGTATTCCCCTCCTCTTACGACCCGGGTTCCTTCAAACGAGGCGTGAAGAGGCATCTTGCGGGCCGGCAAGGCGAGGGCGGCTAGTGCAGAACCTTCTTCCCGACTGTACTGGCCGTCCTCGCGTTTGGACTCTACTACCACTTAACATCAGGTGGAGTAGAGTCATTTGCCCTCCCGGCAAATATAAAAAAAAAAAAAAAAAAATCAAGGTGTATTATTATAACATGAATCAAGAAGTTTATAGATAAAAATATAACTCGTAACCTCGGGTTAAGACTTCGCTAAAGCAATAAAGTGATGAGCGAGCGAAGGTACCATTTTCCTCGAATGTTATTACTTAAAGATAATAAAATGTGGTTATTATATTAATTTTTAAACATTATGGAAATAAAATTATTAATTGAACACTGTGTTAAGTACGTACTCGAACAAACCTTTTTGTTCTAATAAATAAAATATGACTTATTTTATTTTATAGACACTGACATATTGCTTAAAATTTGTAGCTACTAGCAAGACACTTATTTTATTTCTTAGCTGTATTCGCTATTGTTAATCTTATAAAAAAAGATTATGTATTATATTTTTTAAATATATAATAAAACATTAGTACTCAGTTATAAGTAATTGTTTGAATTATTCACGTTTTATACAATTAACTCATATTTACGTAGTTTTTACAGTTTTTACAATTTCTGACCTTGAATATTTTATTTATTTCGTCGATGCGTTAAGCCACCAATATAATAGTTACTGAATTTTAAATGTTACAAGATTCGTTACAGTGAGAAAAATAAACAATAATAATAATAATTTAAAACAAAATAACCAACTCATTTAGGTTTGACAGATAAGTCATAATAGCTATAGTATTTTATTTTATTCGCATTTACAAGCTACTCAAATTGTAATAATGGAAAATTACTTTTTGCAGGTGCAAACTAATAGTCTAAGCGGTGACCGGGTGAAAGGGTGGTCATCCAAAATAAGTACAAAAATATACTCTATTACCTTTTGGATATTAGATAAATAATAAACCATTGGTCTGGCGGCCTGTAAAATGTCATTTTTTTCTTAAAATGAATATAAAAATTTAAACTTGCCACCCTTATTCTCGACATAACTGTTTGCCTGACCACACTCAAAATATTTATTACAATGATAATTTTTTTATATAAGTTATATGTAAAAATCAAACTCATAATTTCGGGTTTTCGTTCAGTTTACTGGAAGTAATTATACGGCTGCATTCTTTAGAAAAGGGATAAAAACCTTATGATAATTTAAAAATAAAATTATCAATATCAGCTTGTTTAATGAAACAATCAATTAAATAATCCACTTGACCAGAAAAGAGTTGAAGTAATTCAGAAATTCACAAATGAATATACGGTGTAAAAAAATGTAAATTTGTTAACTTAGGAAGACCCGAATTATTCTACAAGTTCTGTAATAATAATAATAACCAATAAGATTTTTTTAATGTACGTAATTTTGACTCCAGTTTGATTCCGCCATTTAGAAGAAGTCTCGAGAAAAAAATATTACGCTCAATTTTCGTCAATTATATGTGGCATTCATGCCTTACATAGTATCTCTAAGAATTTAATTTGGTTTTTTTTTAAATATTAAGTTATTTAATAAAACTAATTTGTATCCTTCCTATATAAAGTAACGTTTACGATGGTACTATAATATAATATATAATAAAATTTGTAAACATGATTGGTTAGGCAGCGTAAAAAATTACGTGACGAGAAACTAAGCGAATATACTCGAACAAACGGTCAGTGGCCATTTCGAAGTTACGTAGAAGGTTAGGCTGCGTTTCAGACTGTGTAAAGGTCAATGGCAGAGATCCCAATCGTTTCGAGCATTTCGAATGTGTAAATAACTACAAGTTTGCTAATAATGAAACTTGTAATAAGAAATAATAATAAAAATTGCCTTAATAATAATGTGCCACGGCAACAATAGTAATATATACGTATATGACGACACTGTTGGTACGTGTGGTATATATTATAGTATATTTCCGTTGCTACTCCGTAAAACTTTAAAAACAGTTATATTATGATGTGTTATGTTATATATCAGATTACAATTATTTAATAATCGATTATATCTATAAATACTATATTCAAATCTTATGTAGGTATGTTCATGTTCGACACGGTGTCGGTTAATGTATCTATAACTACGGCTTCAATAAATTATCAAAGATTGACGCAATCACTCTAAGATGATCAGGTTGTCAGTAAACTAAAAATGAAAAAACAAGACTAATTTGACCATTCTGATACCACGATAATTAAACTTCAATAAATTTACACAATTGCTACAATTTCTTTAATAAGTTGTACAAATCGTTAGACTATACAGTACGCATTAAAATCAAAAGACCAAAGACCCCTGGCAGTTCAAAACAGAGTCACAACTACAGTATTTTCGTCAAAAAAAATATATTTGAATGCTAAAAACCATAGTAAGCATAAAATATTAATAATATTATTGTGGCAACTGAAAACGTCTAACGGAAAATGTAAAATCATTTCTACGAAGTTTTTCGAAGAAGTTCACCATATATCAGCTCCCTTTAAACTGCCGACTTATCTTAAGTTTGGTGATCCTCCGCATTTTGGTCAGTCTCTTCAAGAAGAATTCACCAAAAACGTTATTAATATCAATGTTAACTTCCAATGCTCCAATTAAAATTACGCCATCATATAAAATACATAATTTTGTAATATATCATAGTTTATTGAAAATCTCAATCAATGTAATCGCGTCAATTCAATGTCACAGTTATTTATTTGTGTATACTCCTGATTTGGTTGGAATAGGCTATCGGCCAGACTTCTTCTCCAAATTAACGATTGTGATAAACTTTGAGAAATGTCAATTAAACGACATAGAGAACAAACACCTCTTTAATAAAAAACCACCCCAACACTTACTCTTATACTTAGGACGCTTATATATTTTGCTGTGAATTGTGATATCTTTTAAAACATCTTACCAAGACCGATGACCGAGACGTCAAGGACGTTTGTAAATTTTATTAAAAAAATACACAATAAACTCTTGCTCCCTAACGTTGACACCAAACATGTGATACTAATAAAATATTATTAAATATCTGCTTCGATCACTAATAGAAACGTTCTACTTAAGAATATCTGGCAAAAAATATGTAATTTAATAATAAGATTCCTATTTTCATACGCATAAGACTGCAACATATTCATAGAACACTGATTAAGCTTATTTATAATCAAATAAAAATGTAATTACACCTAATTAATTATTGCAAACTTCAACCGTGAACGCTTTATAATTCTTTTAACGAATGTAAGGTTTTTGTTTTCATGGAAAACAAATAAGTGGCTTTTTTTTAAATAACTTTTTAAAAATAAAATTGAACTGAATAAAGGACTTAAAACTATTATCAATTAAAATAATTACTGATTACTTTTACCGATACTATTATAAGATAGATCTCTTTATTAAAATAAATAGCTATGAATGCTTCGAATTGAATATGTTTTAGGTGAAAACAGTAGGGTAATGCAGAGAATGCTTTGCAGTGAACATAAGCCTTTACATAAGTCTCGTTTTCCACGGTATTTCAATATTATTTGCAAAGAACTATTTTATTATAGTGTTCAATATTTTTCTGTTTTTAGTAAACATTGCTAAACTTTTCATAATATCAAGATTAATTTAAAATAACTTTAAAATGACCTTATATACACTCATCAAAAAAGTCTAAGCAACATCTATCATATTACAAATCCTATAAATTATATTAATCAATTGTTATTATCTTTCCTTACCAAAGGTATATAGGTATATAGCCTTTTCATAATTACAACATACTGGCTGGTCGTAAAAAAACTTTTCGATTGTTTTGTATTTTCACAAAATTAAAACCAAATGTATTTGTTCGAATTTAAATGTTATGTTAATTCTTTGCTATTTGATGATGTGGTATTTAGTCATGATTTTATAATTTTATCAATAATTTGAAGAGTTTTCAACAAAATTGTATTGTGAGAAATTCTTTACGTCATGGAGCGACGTCATTTGACCACGAATGAAATGCAGAGAGCTGTATTGATGTTGCAAGCTGGAAGAAATAAAGTTATTTATTTATTTATTATGGGACACATACAGTATAATATAGCACATAAACATTTGATAACAAAATAAGCCTCACATAAGCCAACAAAGTTTCCACTTTAACATTGAAACATGGAGTGAACCTAACAAGAACAAGTTATTTAGCAAGTATTAAAGTATAAAAAGTAAAGTATTAATAAGTAGGTAGGTAGTAGTAGTTAAGTATCTCATCATTTAGGTGTCAACAGAAACGTTATATGCCGTCGTCGACGCTGTTACACTAACACAGGATATTCCGCTGAGCAGCACCCAGGCCGCGGGAGGAGTACAACCAAGGCAAGACCGATATTACATACTACTGACTTCAAAACCTCAGCCGATGTTAAACACCCGTCTGATAGGTTTTAAGGCTACAAAACTCAAGTGGTGTTGTTGTTAGCTCCCAAACAGACGACCGTAAGAAATTGGCTGCAAGAGTACGGCTTCCGAGTACAGCACCCAATCAGGTGCCCACCTATAAGTCACAGAAATTGCGTTCGTCGAAATAAATAATGTAGGAAACACATGACATGGACCCAAGCGCAATGGGTTAAAAAGAATATTTTGCGATTAGTCTTGATTGGGTTTTAGGCCTGATACAAGAAACTTAAAAGTGTACCGTCGTCTCGGAAACACTGAAAGACTGAGGTACGTTCAGGAGGTTTATCCATACAGCGGCTCAACAGTTATGGTATGGGTATTATGAAGAACAGACGAACTGAGCTCGCTGACAATGTTCGTAGGCCCTAAATCCGTCTATTTTCACAAACCCTCGGCACCGATTTCACGTTAAAGCATGAAAATGCACATTCGCACACAGTTTTGTGGACCAGTGAGTAGGTACTTGGCCATGGAATATATCCGGGTTTTGCCCTGGCCTGACCAATCGCCAGACCTCAACCCTAGCGAGTACGAATGGGACATGATCCAAAGATGTGTAGTAGAGGACTTGGACAAAGTAACAACAATCCAACTGCCGTAGCAATTGTTAAAATTGCGATTCCAAAATTGGGAGCGTTCGCCGCTGAATAAAATAACACTTATCGGTTTCATGAATAATCGGTGCCGACAAGTTGTGAACAACAGAGGAGGCCACACTTTGTATTAAATGACCCCTTTCTTTTACAATAAATTAATTTTGTTTAGCAATTAATTTTACTTTAAAATACTTTAGTTATTAGGTACCTCAGTTTGATACAGTACACCATTTAAAAACCATTTAAACCATTTATTTTGCTACACACATACATTACATAGATTATACAGAAGAAAAAAATTAAATTTAAAGAATACAGTGTAGGTAGCAAGGGGTTCATCTCAGTATAAACTGTGCTAATGCACAGCACTGATTTTCAGATGGCCCCTGACTATTGGGTAAACATAAACAAATGCGCGCACATGAAAATAAATAAATGAAATTATAAGAACAAAAAAAAAACTAAAACTAAAAAGCCCTTATCCTTTAGAAAAAAAAAAAAAACATATTACACATCATATTGTTAATTTATGTTATTAAAAGGACAGTTGAAATAAATCTAGTTTTTATTTACATTAATAAGACACTATTTTTGTATTTAAATAATAAAATGCAAAAGTTATAATGTGAAAAACCATTCTTAAATTCAAATTAGATGTTGCTTAGACTTTTTTGACATGTATATATATATATAAATAATAACATAAGTTCTAACCAATAAAAAATTAAAATCAATAATAATTTAACAAAGTTATAGTAAATAAGCGACATACAATACAAGCTTGATCATTTCAATGTCACCTCCCGCGTGGGTTAGCTGTTTAGGATTTAGCAAGATTGTCATTGAATAAAAAACTTCAAGATCATCAGACTAATAATACGCAAAAGAAAATTGCATTCGTTGATTTTCCATCCGAATTTACTAAAATTACTGAATCTGATGAAACTTTATTTTGACATTATTATAACCAGCTAGTTTAAAGATTAACATATACGATTTATTTGTACTTTTATTGAAATATCTAAAATAGTAATCAAGAAACTACATTTTAATATTAAAATGTTTAAAAAAAATCCAGTTATTGTTGTATCCTGCAAAACGGAATAAACATAAGCTACGAGAAGTCAAGTTGAAGGCGCGTGAATGCGATGTGATAAAAGAGCCTGAGGATGAGGAACGAAGTTAGTATCGAGCACACCTGCACGCTGAGCGCAGGCGTAGTTACCGTCGTACCGCGAAAATTGCGCGCGATTCGCGCACTCGAAACTGCAGCGCCCCCACTTCTGACCGTTACCGTAGAATTGGACATTCGCTGTCCACTTGGATAGTGACTGTGTTCTAACTGGACAAGCTGCTGGAAAGAATCGCGACGTTCCGCAAAAACGATCTCTACCAGGTGAGAACATAATGACGATACAAGTAATTATGAAATCAGTTTGCGTCGTCTGAATCATGTGATATAGTATAATATGACGGTTTGGATCATATTCATATTTGACAGTATTGTATACACGGATCGAAAATACATGAATTAGGTAAAACATTACATTATTAATTTTAAAGATATTATCATTATTTATAATATCATTTCTATAAAAGATAATTATTAAATTCTAATATATTTTTTGTATTTTCTTTAAAATTTTATATTCTATTATAACTACTATAAATAAAATTAAATATAAGTATAATCTAATTAAGGGTTAGTAATTTATTCATATAATTATTATTCTAAATCTTACATGTATACAAATTTTGAGTTAATTAAAACATATTATTAATTGTAACATGCTCTATGACTCTGTAGTATTGTTACTAATTTAAAAATATAATCGCAATCAAGTATGTAAAATAAATTGACATCAAAGGTCAAATCTATACAATTATTTTGTTAATGAAATTGACAATACGTCTGAACATTGATAAGGTACTAATTTCAAGAATCCATTAATATTTAAATTTTGATTTATATCCTAAAAGGGAGAAACAAATTAGGCTACCTCGAGGTAAAACAGAGTATTGTTTAAGGTTATAATGAAAAATGTTCATTAAACGCAATAGTCTAAGAAAGGAGCTCGGTTTTGAAGCCAAGGATCCACCAAGGCGTTTTGCAGACGTTAGTATTCCCCACGCGTGTGTCGGCGCAAAGCAGTGGACGTGTGACGTAAGGTCACGTCGACTGGCCACTGACATGACATGAGATTAACTCCCTTCTATCGCCTCCGACGATCCGATATTGTAACAACTTTTTTTCCAAAAAATATATTTTTTTTTTCATTTATATAAATACTTCAAATTCATATCATTAAACTACTTTAACAAACTATTCCTAAGAATAGTTTTTTGCTATTTTACTGATACTATGCTTATCTGGAAACTAAACCTCTTGGAATAAAACTAAACAACCGTTGCTAAGACAAAAGAAGACTGGAAAATACAACTACACTGATAAATATATTTTTTTCGTGTTTGTTGTCTGTGACAATCAGAGTAAAGATTTTTTAATCTTTTTTAGTGATCCAGAGTCCAAACCTTAATAATATATTAAGAAATATTTTATATATTATATATATTTTATAGACTTATAAGCTATAACAAAGTATGTGAAATGAGAAAGTTATGAATATAAAGACTAACCATATATTTCTCAAAAATACATTATTAATTGTGTACGTAGTCTATTTTTTAAATTATTCATAAGACTAATAGTATGAACAGTCTAGAGTCGTATTCGTTACAAACAATATAAAACTAAAAAAATATCTATTTAAAAGATTTAATCTGAAAATTGTATTGCAGTGATTTTTAAAAGTGAAAGCCTAGCTATATGATTTTCTTAATTAAAACTGTTAACCTTGACCTTGGCCTCTTGTATCTACTGGTTATATAGGTATTCATATATACTTGTAATATGTACATAAAATCGATTAAATTAAATCGATCGCTTACCGATCTATTTAAAACGTAATGAAAATTCATAACTTAAAATTCATAATAAAAATACTTTGAATGTGGCTTAGTAATTAACATAATTTTTACCGTAATAGAACAAGGTCAATTTGCACTATTCATCGTCATTTCCATGCAATGTCGGAAATTATTTTAGCAAAAATCCGAGAGAAGTGAAGACTGATAATGGAGACGAGAAAACTAAACAAGGAAAGCTAACATCGGAAATCCTCGAAGGTCAATAAACGAGTATAGCATTTCAAATTGCGGATTTAACTTTTAAAGGCTAATTCTTATTCCAAGTATGATACAAATTTTACTCATTTGTATTGGTTGGCCTGCGATATTTTTGGTTCATTTGAACAGGTTTTCTCAATGCCATATATATGTAATAATCTGCTTAAGTATATATATATTTTAAGATTATTAATTTTTGACCATGAAATCTTAATAACTATTTAACATTTTTAAGAGCTAAAGTGACTCAACTCTAAATATTAACCAGAGACAAATATATTTATGATTTCATTTTGTTTTCTTTGGATTTGAAAAGATTTTTTTTTAATTCGTATTGGAAAACATTTCAACCGTTAATATTATACTAGAATTCTTGGAACAATTTACATATTATAAAACATGTATTGTGTTCTTGTGTAGGAACATTACTAGTTAAAACATTAATAACATCATTAGAACGTGATATTATACGACACGTATGTTTTATTGCAAAAACACAATTCTGACATGGAAATTATAAAAATAAACTACCTTGAAGTTGTTAATCCTTGAATGACCATTATTCAATAGGAAGTGCTATTTGCTTCTGCCTAAGATATTTTTAGCATTTGATACGAAGTATCATCATCAACGTTCACGTAAGTAGACATCAGATATTTTAATTCGAAACATGACAAATTAGGCGATAGAGTAGGGGGACATTAAAAGAAGATTGCTATTCGATGGTGTTCGGTGTCAGGGAGCACGTCCGTTTCGGCCTCGTACGTTAGACCGACGACGCCTGTAAATGTTTACATTTGTGCCGGCGACGGCCAGAGTTGTCTACCTGCGGCGCAACGACCAGTGATTAGTTGCAAAATGATCGCAGCCGAATTGAGTTCAGGGTCGAGCGTGTTGCCTCCGGGTGTTGCGCAAGCGGCGTGCAGCAACTCACACAACAATAAAAACAAAACCGTTCGTCTCGTCGCGTTGCTTCCCATGTGCTTGCTGCCTTATGATATTATGTTCAAATATCAATTTAAGTAAGCAGATGATGATCATTATGTATTGACAGAAGTAGCAAGCACGCTAAGTATATTGTCAATAAATAATATATTACTACTAATGCTCTTTTCAAACATAAGATGATAATGTCAGTACCGGCGATGACGCATGATGAATTATGAAATATTATTTTAAAATACTTTTATCGTCACTAAAATGCATCAACATCCATTATAAACCTAATAATATATATTTAAATGATAGTTTTTTAGCCAATATTGACAACACTGTACCGGTTTACATCAATGTTATGCAGTTCTACATAAAAATATAGTAGGTACGTAAGAGAATTCATATACACCGCTAGTTTTATAGAAAAATAAAATACTTATTCCGTCAAATAATTGTCAATTTTGCTCACACACTTTTGTCAGCATCAATTTGTAAAATATGATTACAAGCCGTTCGCAATATCCTGACTACTCACGAAGTAATTATTTGAGTGTAGAAATATTGTGACTTGTGTCGCCATTAGAACATCTTACTTATTGTCTATAATATTATAAACAGATTTTTCTTGGAAAAATTCGGTTATGTTATTTATTTAAGGAATGTACCTACATGTCTCGATTACTTTTTAACAAGCCGAAATCTATTTGTTATTTTAACATATCTACTCTCTGCGAACAATCCCTTGCGAACTATTTGGTCATGCTCCACTTCCAAGTAAATGTTAGGTAAGAGATTGCTTTACTCTAGTGTAAGCTTTTATATAAATACATGATGTGCTATACGAATTTACCAACTTAAAATTCAAATTATACAAATAAACCTATTTCATAAAATTTGCATTTATTTTGATTAGCTCATTCTGGTAGTTACCGGTAATTAATATACTTACAACTAAGTCGCTGCCTGCGTCTGTCTGTAACTCCGCTTATTCGTCAGATACGGTTGATACGGTTTTTTACTAACAGAAAGGAGAAAAGTTTTTAAATATAAAATTTAATTTATATATATTATATACAAATGGCGGCACTAATATGTAAAAAATATAGGTTATTTGCGAAGCCATGTTCTTTAATTCATTGTTAATTCTTCTTCAGATAAATGTATTACCTACATTATTACACTACATCATTCGAATAAAAATTTTAGAATATATCACAATAATTATGATCTTATTCATATTTCTCATTGATGGCATACTTTTATAACTAATAACAAGACATTATTAAATAAAATATATACCTACAATAACATTTTACTAATAGTACTTCTCATTATTTCTACAAGTAAATGGCAGCCGGGGCGGGTCGCTCGTGTAGTATATAACATCTTAATAAGCAGAATATCAAACGTAAAAATAATTATTGTTCAAATCAAAATTGTAGTACCTACATAAGGTTAGCTTGTTTAAGCATACAAATCACAAAACTCAATCCGTCCATAACTATAAAATATAAGTGACAATATCATTCTTAGAAACATTAATTTTATCCACTATATTTTTATTTCATTTGCAGAATTGACATAAAAGCGAAGGCTAATAATTATCGTCTTTGTAAATGAATATAAAAATTTTCTTTGCTTATTCCATTTATTAGGAGCGAGCTTAGTATGTATTTATCTGCCATTCGTCTCTCAACAATGTAGATTCTTCATTATCGCGACTTATAATACTTATCCTCAGCTATTGCTGTTTTGGATATATCACACAATCAAAACCTCACACATTCCATCCATCTTTATTTCGATGTTACTCGTACTAATGTCTAAAGTTATGTAATATATAAAAAAAAACGTACATGTATCTCTTTCTAACTTCTCCAAAACATCAATTTTCTTTTTATTCAGGTCACAAATTATATTGGATAAATCATAAGACTAATTATATGACAAAATACTCAAACAATAATAATAATATATTCACTTTGTTTATTAGGAATTAAATGAATCTAACTTTTTAAATAACATAACCAGACATCTTAAATATAACAATGTTGTATTGAAATTACAATATAATATGTATTAAAATATAAAATTATCACACTGTTATTTATTTAAAAATTTTATGATTAATTTTATTTATGAATACATAAAACCTTAAACTGCCACGCGCGTAATATATAAATTCAAAGAAGTCTTGCAGTAACTTATAGTAGTAACATCAAAAATCTTTTAAAATTTTTGTTTAATTACCAATATTTAAGATTTATAGTCAATTGAAACAATGATGCTCAACATCATCTTCATTACCACTGTTAACATGATTGTAATATTACGAAACGCTGACCTTAAACATTCAATGCATCTTACTGTTCGAAACGTTTTGTAGGTTTAAACAAAACAGTGAAATCATCAACTGAATCACTTTATATGGGTCACGAGAATTATCTATTTAAATATACTAGTACCTCAAATCACCACTTCTTATCCTCATAAAGGAATTGCACTTAAGCAGTAGGTAATTGGAAAAGTTAAAACAAAAATACAATCGAAGATTATAATTAGATTATAGAAGTTTTTGCCTGTTATCTTTAGATTCCGTCATTATGTTTATTTATTATATTATCTCGTTTGTTTTATTTGACAAAAGCTTTCTAGCCTTCGAGCTATCTTCATTTTAAATATTATCAAAATCGGTTCAGCGTAGTAACTGTAAAAACATAACAGACAGACAGAGTTACTTTCACAATAATTATAATATTAGGTTGGATAATGACCTCGATAACTCATTTAATAAATCTTTTAATTACTGACGCCCTAGTTTTATAGTATGTGGCCGAAATGAACCTTGTTGTGGCATACGATTTGGTATAATGATTTAGTTTTAAAATCGATAATAATTATTACCAACATTGATGCTGTTATCAGCGTTTAAGATTTTTTATCTGAAACTTACTTCGAAAGGTGACGATAATTTAATTGGGCGGCTTAAATAAACTATAAGATGTTCATATAACACTACGACAGTGATGCTCGCGCGTTAAACAGTACTAAGAAATGTCATATCTAAAATTAAAGGATGATTTTCTATTTTCGCTTTTACTTTATGTAGCAAAGTTTCAAATTTTAGTGATGTCACAATGTCATCTTGTTTGTTATTTTAATTATGCATAATTTTAGCGGTTGAATTATGAAAAGCACGTTTATTTTATTAAGATGATTAACAAAGTACAGTAATAGAGGTTGACAGATGAAGTAAATCGCTTTTCATCAGTATTAGTACTTTCACAGTCTCACGCCGCTCCTCGTGCGCGCTCGTCGCTGTAACATATTGAAAGTTATTTTCAATTACAAAGTGGCATTTTCGTCGACAAATAGCGTGCAGGCATGCGCTATTCCATTGTCAATGTCGATGGCGTTGTGTTACTATTACTAATAATACGTGTGAAGTGCGGTAATAAAACGATAACTCAATTTATTATGTAAACTTTTATACATAGTATAATATCGTCTTTTACTTCTTAAAAAATATTTTACAAAGCTATAAACAATTTGTTTTTTTTTATTATTAAAATACAACGTAGGTATTTACATAACATATTACTATTGAAATAAACTTTAATCTAAACGCTGTATACTTATTCAAATAAATATATCGTTTAAATTACTATGTATAACATGTAAAATTCGTTATAAGTATTTAAGTGCGTCTGTAATATTATGAGACTCATTTTGATTAGGGCAGGACATGACATGAATATAATTTGAAATACTTATATTTCTTGAGTCAGAGCAGGCATATTGAACTTTTAAATAAATTACGACAACGACTGCATCAAAATGTTGAGGAGACTGAAAAATGAGATAAGAGTAATACTAAATATCGTAATAAAATATTAAACTATTTACTCATTAGTTATATTACTATAAAATCACATTTTACGAGTGTTGTAAAAATATGTTATATTCGATAGTATATATTCGATAGCATTTAAGTAAAAGCCTCTATGGAAGTTTTTAAAAGGTCTTTCCTTAATTGCCAGAATAAGAAATAACAAATCAGCTGTGTATAATGAGATAGTAACACCTTAAACTTAATTATATGCTCCATAGTCCAAGATACGCACCATGGACAAGAATGGAATGTCAATATCGTTTGGGCTTTCCCACACCTATTTTGAATTATAAAGTCTGTGACTCATATAATCATATATATTACCATAACCTGGAAGTATATATTTACTTCATTTATATTCCAATCATATGTATAACTTCGAGGCTTATACTATAATGAGTAGGTATTTGTTATGGCTTGGACTTTTAATAAAAATATATCAAATGTTTAATTAAATATTTAACCGTGCTAGGACTTTGTGACAACCTTTGTTTGCTACCCAGTCATCCATTATTTTACCATATGAATCAAGAGGGTGAGCCGGTGTAAATCATAAGCACCAGTATAATATAAGCATAAAAGATATAATATATTAGATCCCATGGTTTGGGGCGCATAGAGGATATAATGAGGTTTGTATTTCTTACAGCGCCAATGTCTATGGATGACTACCATTAATTAGGTGGTCCATTTGATTGACTGCCTTCCTAGAATATAAAAAAATAAAAATGTAAAAATTTAACTATATCTATGTCATGGACAGAACGTATAAATTATAGCTGTATATTATGTACAATTATATAGTCAATATAATTTACTTTAACGAAACCTTGTTACTTCGCTCCATTAAAACTCTTAAAAGTAATTACGCATTATAAAAATTTTACATTAAATAAAGTAATATAGCACAAGTAAGGTAATAAACCCAGAAAAAAGTATCATACATACTTTGTAACCATTTTTTTTTCTTAGATATGTACATAATCCTTTTTTAAATAAATGATACATTGTGATTTGTGAATATCAAAAGATTATTTTTTCTGTTAAATTTTACAACTTACGAAGAACTGCTTTTTTGCATTTAGTTGTGAATTCTGCACCAAATTACTAAAAATAATCGTTCTTGTTTACAAAAAAGCTACAAATAAAAAATACATTATATGAAATAAATTTTTGAAATAAGAAAAATTTAAATTATTTTAATTAATCTATCCTTACATGTTATTAATATGTAAATAGTCACACAAAAATCAACATATCATCGTTACTTGCAATATATTGTGTTTACAGTCTGAATATTTCAATATGATTAAGTTTGTCTAAACATAACTTGTCCATATAACTATTACTTATGCTAAAATGAACACATTTATAGAATAAGGTTGAGTAAAAATCTAGCGTTTTTACGCTACACATATAAAAAATCATATATGTGTCTCCTTCTAACTTCTCCAATACACCAGTTTATTTTTCATTTTTTATTCAGCTCAAAAAGTTTTTGGATAGTCAGAACTGTATAACAAAATAAATAACGTAACCTGACAACTTAACTGTAACAATGTTGTAGCGAAATTAATAACATTTGTATTAAAATGTATCTAATATCATCACATGTTAACTGTTATTCATTTAAAGTTTTTATGATTAATTTTATTAATATTTAATTTATTATATTATAATTAGGTATTAATTTTATTATTCATATATATATTATTACTCATTGTTTTACATTTTTTTTTCTTTTTATGAAAAATAATTACCGCCGTCCTTCACAAAAAGGCATTTGCATTAACGCCTTAACCCTGAAATTCTATTTTTATAATACACATATAAACAGTCATAGCACCTACAGTAAAACGAATAACATATTTGTACATATTTTTTTATTTTATTTTTATAATTAATTTTTGCACTGCTAAAATTATTAAATAAAATATTCAAACAATCTATTTAAGCTACGCACAATTCATAAGTTAATATAATTATGAAATGATAACATCTATACATTGTGAGAACTTAAAGTGTACAAGTTAATAATATATTTTAAATTTAAAAGCCTAACAGTTCGTAATAAACTATGTAACTTGTGAATTATTCTTTAATAAACAAGTAATAATATGACTAGCTACTTAACAGTCTTCTCGTGTCTTATGTAATCATAAAGTAAATAATAATTATTACTATGTCAATGTAACCGAATTTTGGCTACGATAGCTAATCTCAAAGAGTGGCCACCTGCGCAGGATATCTCTCATTCTCATATTCCGAATCAACGTATCCCGACCTAAAAGAGATCAGGCGCAGTATGGGAATGCATTGCTACTAATAAGCATAAGGTACCTGGGAGAAAAACACTAGACCTCGTTACAAAACTATTTACAATAAAACCGGGTTAAAAGGAAGCCAAATATTCACACTGAAAATATTCATTGTTTCATAATTTAATTTAAAATTATAATACAAAAATCGTATTATAAGAAATTCGGTTACTTAAAGAGTGGTTTCATTGCCCTACTTATATATTTCGTTGACACATACGTCGGTGTAAGAGCAACAATGCATAGCTGCGTAAAGCGTTCTAATTTATAAAACTCGTTTAATGTACAATTTTATAGTCTGGAAAATGTCTTCTTGCAGGTGCGAAGAGTTCTTAGTGCAACTAACCGCGAGTCGCGAGCTCGATTCCATATTACGTAATTAGACGTGCAGCCAATGACCCACTTACGAGATTACTGTACTAAAGACAATAAAAATATATTAATGTAACAAAAATAGATACTTACTTTGGAACGGCCTATAATCTTAGTTTCATAATATTTTTGCATACCCAAACCATGTTTTGTGCTTATACTAAGTTGTGTCGTAATAAACGCATTCTTGTTACGTCATAACCTACTTACAGAATAACTACAGCAGTTGAAGTCACTTTATCATCAATAAGATATGATAACTGATCTGCTCAAGTTTTAAAAGAAAACAATTGGTTACTCAAAAAAATTTTCATTATTGATCAAAAAGTACAGAAATTTTCTATTTTATAAGCTATTAGCTATTGTTTGTACATTTCCTCGTTATCTTATCTTAGCTATCTATCTAATCAGAACGGGTGAGACAATGTGTAACGTTATTTAGTATTATATGCTGACGAGCAAAACGTGAAGAAATGCTTTTCTACATCATAAAATGACCATTCACTATATTCTACCACAGCACGTAACATTATTGCATATGACGAAATATTGAAATTTCAAACATAATAAACATTCAAAGCAATGTTAAAATGGTTATACAGTTATTTATTTAATAATTAACCAATTGTATAATTGGATTTTGATATTACGTCACAACAACACCGTTGGTAATAGTGTAGTATGACCATGGTTACTCCTAAATAAAAAAATCGTTTCTTTTCGTTCTTCGTTTTCGTTCTTTCGTTTAATATCTGGAAGGCAAACGAGTAACCTGATACTAAGTGGTCAACTTTCCTAAAATATTGGCACTACATCTACTAAAACCACGGGATAAAAACTATGGAAACCAAGCTGTTACGTCTCTTGTACCTAAAACATTGAATAACTTAATTTATCTATACCTACTAATTATGATATACGTTAGATTTATCACAGTTTTCGCAGGATCTATCAGTCACGAGCCACGGGGGCGAAGCTGTAACCCTATATGTTAACTAAAATGCAAAATTAGTGTAGGAAATAAGTATGTATATAAAATTCTAAGCTTAACGCAGGCAAGGGCAGCCGTAGTTTTACATAATAAAAATCCTATGTAGCTAGATTTTATATGGAAGACCTAACGATGCGATAAAACACATTAGGTCCAAACGTTTTGATTTATTGCAATTTCCACGAAAAGAAGCACAGCTTAATTGGACCATTATGTATATTAAATACAAGGCCAATATACGATGAAAAAAATTAAATATGCAATTATTACAAGATCACTTGATTTGAGCAATTTTAATTGTATTCGTTATCGTAATTCAGTCTAGCTGCAATTTAGTTAATTTATGTATTTGTAGTCCGTTAAAGATAATAAAAATGGCATTAACAAAATATAACCATAATTAAATATAAATGAATACACGCGACTTCGTCTACGTAGCACACTAAAGTCTACAATGTCGACAAAATATTATGTGAATTTCTCTTCTTCTTCTTCTTTGTGCGCCGCAGTCAGTATTGTATATTCCACCCTATTCTTTGAAAAAATTGTCTCTGGTCACATTGTTAAAAACAACTTAAAATGAAAGAAGCTACATATTGTAGCTTTAAATCCCGTAGTTTTTTGAGTGATGTGCGTTACGCATACACGGACGCACATTAATTATTTACGTATATACAATAAAATAGGTTTTAAAAAAAAGTGTATAATATTTTAATAAAAGTATTCAGGTCTTCATTTGACTTAAATGCTTTATTATTTTATTTGTAGACTAAATTATCAAGGCAACGAAATAGGCTCAGGCGAATAATAATTATGCAGAAATATAACATTAAAGATTAGTGAAAAATAAATGGGTTCCTACATATATAATATTTAAAAATTAGATTTACTAAACGTAGGCTTATCTGTTATCATGAATTCCCCAGACCGCATATCATAGGGTGATATCAAATGTAAATACAGCCAGAGCAATCATTATAAATATATATTGAAAAAATATATATATTTCATGTTGATCTATATTATAAGTAATACATCTTGGTCGCATGTCCCCTTCGTTAATAGTTTTTAAGGTTGTTTATCCATTTGACCGTCTATACATAAATATAGTGCCAACGAGCAGGTGTTACATTCAATCTTATCGTCATTTATAATCGTTTCGGCCTTCCAGACAATAAGCATAAGGTGTAAATTACTATATCATATGTAGCGAACTAATGTCGATATGAAATATAAAATCCTCTTTCAGATTACAATACAAATTGTTATTGTCTTATACAATTTAAATGTAACAATTAGACATAAAAAATACAACATGTTGCTGATTCAAAATGTAAGATTAGTTTGCATTTATAATTTGTATATTTATATTTAAATAGGGGAATTAGACAAACAAATTAAATGCAAACAATGAAAGAAATAAAATTTCAAGCTTAATAAATATAACAAATTAATATGCTCCGTCAAGAACAGTGCTCGACCTTTGCCTGTTGTAACGGGTCGTTCATCCACTTCCTTGCAAAATTGTAATGAAGGACGGTGGCTGACCTCTCTAGACTGACAGAATCAGAAATAAATTCAATTTCGAAATATTTTTTACTCTACATATAAATTCCACAAAAATAAATACCTAATGAAATGGCGATTAATGAACTTATTATTGATATAATTATATTCTTAATTCTTAACATTTATTTTTTCCAGATATTGCAACTAAAAATCAAGTGATCGTTACTGTCCTAAGCATTACATTTTTAAGGTAATTATAGATAACAATTGTATATATATATATATATATATATATATATATATATATATATATATATATATATATATATATATATATATATATATTTAATATTTATACATATAATAGTGTTTAATGTTTCTTGGCATGAAAAAACTAAAAAGTATTCCAATAAAATTATTAAAAAAAACTTAGACATTGAATCAATAATTTCTTACATAATATAAAATAATTGAACAATGGGTAACTTTTAAAAAAATAACACAAAATAATGTAATAATTCGGTATTTTGTCAATTAGGTCAAGGTTTGATTATTATATTTATATATCAATTTGTATAAGCTGTAGCAATGTCACATTGTATTACGCCATCTATCGTAGAAACGTCAGAAATCAGCTTACAGCGTTTGCAGAACAGTCACTAGTCAGACTCAGTGACTAATAACGAGTAAAGACATGTAAAGGTAGTTAAAATTATAAAATTATGTTGCAATCTCCGTTATAGCACCCAATAATGACATTTTATGAAATAAACTAACATATTATGTTACTCAAAATTGAACAGTACAAAAGTGTAGTTTTATGAATATGAACGAATAGTGATATAGTTGTATGTTTCGCTCATATTGTGTCAGTTCCTCCGACACAGGTATCTTGATGTTATCTCATACCCGCCTTAAACAACAATTTTATTTTCTTCATTGCAATTTGCATTAAATATAAAAACTTTTTTTTCAGACAGCACAAAAAATGGCTCTAATTCTACAATATATTAATGATATGCACATTTTTATGGATAAATATGGAGGTGAGTTCCTGATATTATTATCACAACCTAGCTGATTTTCTAAATATATATTAGACGCAACACATTTTTGTTTGAATGATATATTAATTCATATGGTTATTGTACACACATTTTTTCAATACTAGTAATATTTTCTATAATAATAATTTTATTTTCGTAACCTCAACTTCACAATCATATTTCATAAATATTTAATATTATTTAGTAATAATTACAAAATCGTGTTAAATATACACTACTAGTACTTTCTTCTTTATGAAAGATGTTTATTTACTTATTATCTGTATCGATTATAAAATATCTTAAAGATGTATTAATTATTTTTTTTAGATCCTCGGACAAATCCATGGTTCCTGATGAGTTCCCCATTTCCTACATTGTTAATATGTCTAAGTTATATATATCTAGTCAAGGTAATTTAATATCAATATTTTAGATATTTCTTTTTAATATTTTTGCTGCAATATATTAAAACAACTTAAGCTATAAACTATAAAATTATATTACCCCTTATATATAATACTTTTCTTAATAAGAATAGAAGGAATGAATATTGCTTTAAACAATAAATACCTTTTCATGTAATATTCTTGATATTAGCAAAGTTAATCTGATGTTGTTAGCAAACAGCAAAATCTTGTTTATATTTTAATTAAAAATGTACTTAGGCCGTTACAGCACACACCCACAGAATTAAATTAGTGGAATGAAAAAATAATCTAGAGTACTCATAGGAATAAAGCTAACTCGAAGGAGTAAGCTACAAGTATTTAATCTTAATTAAAGTGATTGTCCTTTTTAGGTTGTTGGACCACGTTTTATGGAAAACAGAAAGCCGTATGAATTAAAAAATGTTTTAATAGTTTACAACTTTTCACAAGTTATATTCAGTGCATGGCTATTCTATGAGGTAAGTTTGCTAATACTAAATTTCGTTAAGCTACCACATTTTCTACTTTATTAATCCTATTGTTCTATGTATGTAGTCATGCTTTATGTGTTACGTCAAGGTCATTTTATTTTTGATTGAAGATTTAGTACATTGAAAATATAAATAGTGTTCTCACTGATGTTATATGATAATTTGACTAAATGGAATGCTGTAATTGTAAATGATTTAAATATTATGTAGTTAATTTGTTTAAATGTAAATTATACATTTAATCTTTACAATGACCCTCCTTTTGTATTCAATTACTGATTAAAACTGTGGTAAGTAACATTATTTACACTTATATTCTTTTATTAATTATATTTGTTTCTTTTTTTTTTAAATATAATTATAATATATTATAATAA
Organism: Nymphalis urticae; assembly: GCA_905147175.2. Classification (NCBI taxonomy): domain Eukaryota; kingdom Metazoa; phylum Arthropoda; class Insecta; order Lepidoptera; family Nymphalidae; genus Nymphalis; species Nymphalis urticae. The sequence goes on along the minus strand of LR989987.1, from coordinate 5,310,530 downwards.
TTTTTTCCAGATATTATTAAATATATGTATATTTGTTTAACAATGTCTAATCCCATTTTTTTCAGAAGAAAAATTTATTTTTATGTACAGAAGAACCACTAATAGAATATTTAGAACAAATAATTATTGGTTTTACAATACATAGTCAATTATCTATACTTAAATGAATGCAGTCATTTATTAAATACAAAACAAATATAGCACTGGTGTTCATAAATACTCTTAGAGTTTTGGTTAAATTCAATGGTTATATATTTCTGATACACAAAAAATAAAAAAATAGTGCTTATTCTGTCACACTCAATCTTTTAACTAAACCAATTTGATGGTACAAAACAACTTGTTGTCTTCTTTCCATGTAAGAAAGAGAAAGATATAGTCGTTTCATTCTGAGGCTCTAAAACAATATTGTCACTAATGATATAAACGGTTAAAAATATATATCTATTTGTAATCTTCAAGATAATATTTTGTAAATATCAGTGTACAAACTTTTAACCCTTATCTATAAGATTATTAGTAAAGGTGTCAATTTTAAATGTACTTTAATCAAATAAATTTAATCTAACCGTCTTTAACGTTGACATAAATTCATGAATATCAGAATAATAATCGGAATAAAAGATAAACTTCTTGCAAGTACCTCATAATCATTAATTATAAGGTATTACAATTGTTCTTATGCAGTGACCTCTCATTATTTTACATATTTCTCATTTACGCACATTAATTGTTACATAATTAATTGCTTACTTAGATCGAAAGTAAACAATGCATATTGCATAAATATGAAAAGTTGTTTTAATGTTGTAAAACTTACGCTGTTATCAAGATTTTTAAAATAAATTAAAGAATAAATATTATTGAGGTCTCATAATTTCACCATTTACAACTTCGAATTAAATACTATTACATCTAATTAATATAAATAAATTGTTCTATTATTACTGATATTTAATATTATAATTTAATTTTACTAGGTCTGCCCTCATATAATGTAGTCTTCCTCCATAAATATTCTTAGCTTTGTATATTAGAGAAGATATAATTTAATTTGAATTATTTATTTTTAATCTCTTGGTAAGGGAGTGTGATAGGAATAGTAGTGTAATGTGATGGTGGTTAACTTATATAGCAGTAACACTGACCTCCTATACATATTAATATAATATAATGTACTCAGAGCTTGATGGGAGGCTGGCTGAATCATTACAGCTTACGATGCCAACCTGTGGACTACTCTGACAATCCTATTGCTACTAGAGTAAGTGATGAAAGAATCAGAAATGTTCGGCTCGGATTACGATTACAACTAACCTCACTGTAAATAGACATTCATTCGTTTCAGGAACCCACTTACCTGTATATAGTTCATGATACAGGGTGTCTACGGTTTATAGATTTAAAATGTGTATATTAATATTAAGTTATTATAAACTAACATTAAAGTGTCGATACATGAGCATATATATAATTTAAATTTTTTAAAAATAGGTAATACTTGTCAAGAAGGTGCAACGAACTGAACGCCCTTGATAAACGTTATCAGTTAGAAATTTGTATGCCTAAAGTACATTGACAATCTATATATTTTTAATTTACATATGTGCCATGTATCCGCTCTTATGAATATATTACGTACGTTCTTAGAAAGTCTGCTAAAGACTGTTGGTATGTGGTGATTAACTGAGGGTCTGCGTGCGACGGCATGCAGTGCCATGCTATGCAATTATACGAATAACACAGGGCCAGGTGTCGGCATATTGTTTCAGATCGGGGCCGCTGGCTGGTTCACAGGCAGGTATAGCTTTCAGTGTCAGCCGGTCGACCACTCGAAAAATCCGCAAACGATGAGGGTGAATTATCTATAGTTTTTAACCCAAGTTAGCCTTTTCGGTGTTTTTTCATTCCTGTAGTACGATCACTTAGTATCCTCGCCCGTATATTCACTTCACTTGTACACTTCACATTCAATAACACAACACTTTCTAGAAATGAATATAGAATTCCAACTCTGTATTGGTATTCGTTTTTGCCATACGAGGCCCTCTTACAAACTGACGTTGGCCCCTCGATCAACATATTTATCATAATTTGTACCGAATAATCATCATTATCATAATTAATTGTCGATCAATATTAACAAATCAATGGGAAAGATAAATAAATGTAAAATTAGTGGATGAAGTGTACGCATTGTTTTGTAACATATTTGACAATTGCTTAGAAAATACAATAACAAAATAAAATTTTAATAAAAAAATAACACCGACTTCCGATCTTGTCCGGTGCCGATCTTCATCACTTCAATTTTACCAAATGATACCGGAATGCAAATGTTTGATTTATTCGCGTGTGAAAATCGCTATAATATGCATGTAATATTGGAGTGGTTCCCTCAATTCCCCATATCCATGAGGTGCAGAACTACTCTCAAGAAATATCAGACTTGGATTTTGATCAGAACATGGATCAGAACAATAGGTCCAATCTGAAAATATATCCTTCAAAGAAAAAAAAAAGAGAATCCCCATCTTTTTTTGAAATTGGTTTAAAATAAAATGTTCCTCATCCACTTGTTTTACTAAATTAATTAAATTCATAACCCATCTTGTGACATAATTTGTATAATCTGTTTTATTTAGAAAAAAAAACATGTTTAAAACTTTCTTAAAAAATATTTCATATTAAAATTCGTTTTGAACGGATCATTAAAATGTTAATAACTACAAATTATCTCACAATCATTCCATTTAGCGTCATAACACATCGTCATAAGGCCAGTTGTAGATATTCACGCCACATATTGCGATACCTACCAATTCATTATTGTAAAGTATTCATTCATATGCTAATTTCGATTTAATGTTAACATGGAATTATATTAAGTAGCAATTTATAAAAAGCTTATAGCCATAAAAGGCTATTCTATATATTGCTTAGCTTTTTGGCTTATTAATTATTTTAAATATTAGTTCTAAGACATAACGCTAATATTATTTGATGTGTTTTAGATGGTACATGCATGTTGGTGGTACTACTTCTCAAAGTTCACTGAATTCTTCGATACGGTGCGTGTTTTTTATATATTATATGTAATAATGTCCTCCAGACCAATGTCGGCCACGGCGGCCAATCTCAAGAGAGATTAGCCAACAGCGCAAGAGATATTATAGTGCACAATTGTGTGCGCAAAAACAGGTGCACTCTCAATTACCTAACTCTCATAATCTGATGGGACGCCAATCCGACACGACCGGAAAGAGTTCAGTCGCAAGACCAACGGCTTTGCGTGCTTTTCGAGGCACGGAAGTGTACACACATCCAACTTCCAAACCCCGGGCTGCTACTGAGAATTTTCTGACAGAAAAACCCAATAACTTTTTATTGGCTCGACCTGGGAATTGAATCTAGGATATCTGGGTCAGCGGCCTTATATCTAGCCACTAGACTAACGAGGCAGTCAATATTATATGTATTTATATAAACAAAGAATAAGAGTCCATACATACCTTTTTTAATCATTCTAGTTTAAGGTGACTATTAAATAAGATATTTTATTTAAAAAAATCTCTGTAAGCAACGATAGTTAACATTTTATTTTCTAATATATATATTTTTAACTTTAGCTGAAATTAGTAGGTTCAGTTCAAATATTTAAAAGTAAGTTATGTAGAATAATACATATTAACAATTTTATACATTGTCTTACAAACAGTCTTACAGAAAATTCGCCGAATAATTTATAAGATAAACTTCGTAACTATTAATACCAATTTTGATAAGATAAACTTCGTAACTATTAATACCCTGATATAATCTATACAATCCTAACATATAATTGTCCCCTTAGTAACTGTTAATCCGGTTATAAATGTTCGAACTCGAAAAGTTAAGATTAGTGTCGTGGAGTTAGTTCGTAAGAAAAACTATTCGTAAATGACGCGCGATGAAAACAAAAAAGTCTAATATTAAAATGACCATCAGTGCCATTTGCGTCACGAGTCCTATCGTCACATAAATATGAAAAATGATAATTGATGAAATGATGACTTCTCGTGAGTGGTAGAAAATGTTATCTTTTTTTAGTATTATAACAGCACATTAAATGATTGCTTCCATCTGAAATTATTGTACCCAACAATTTTTTATTTTTGGTTCGGCTTTGTTTAGTGTAAACGCAATTAAAATTAATATTGTTTTGGTAACTAGAACTAGTTTGCTGGTTCTGCAAAAATAGCTAAACTAAATTGGGTACACTAACGCGCTTACCATATCACAATGCATTGTACGTTAGTTAAATTAGTTTTGGCAATCGTTAAAACTGTTGTTACAAGCATTTTTTGTAATATTTAAATAATAGAAATAATATTGACAAGCAACTTATGACTCGTTGCAGATCTTCTTTGTCTTAAGAAAGAAATTCGATCACGTATCAACATTACACGTAATTCACCATGGAGTGATGCCAATGTCGGTGTGGTTCGGAGTGAAGTTCACTCCGGGCGGTCACTCGACGTTCTTCGGCCTCCTGAATACGTTTGTACACATCGTAATGTACTCGTACTACATGTTGGCAGCCATGGGACCTCAACTCAGGCCGTACTTGTGGTGGAAGAAATACCTCACAACATTGCAGATGGTAAGTACAAATTTTTAGGATACCGTCACCTGTCACTCCACATCCGCTCAACTAATACGTGTACATTTATTTCAAATTGTTGACAATTCAAAAACGGTTAATTGTTATTTTGATGACGATATCCTACTGCACCATTTCATTTGTCTTTCTCATCGGAGACTGCGCAGGTATTACAGAGCACAAGTGCGTGCAAACACAGGTGCTCCTTCTATTCCCTCATTCTCATATGCCGATAAAATGGAATTAATTACACATTAAGATCCTTAATTTAAAATGCGCTCAGACAAATATAGTCTTTAGGTACTTAACAGTAATCTCTATATAAATAGTATCTATATATATAGTAAGGGATTTTGTAATAGATTTCTGTGGCAGAACCAACAAATCGAAATCTGAATCGCAAAATTGGCGCTATTCTTTTTATTCCGCTTTATTCCAATTGGTTAGAAAGAGAGTACGCAACCATCAGTTTGCGTTTGGATACCATACACAATTCGTTTGGTGATATCTAGTGATTTTATTTGTCGATTCGAAATTTTTTAGTGGTATCGATCTATAGATCGTAGCGTTTGGTTCGGCTAGGTCATTTTTGAAATCGGATTTTTAGTTTGTTAAATCGATGCGAATCGATTTGTGTTTGAAATCGGACTTTGAATTCGTGTAGATATATCGGACGCAGGCCTAATAAGTATACTCGCGGAGTAGAATAAGGGAAAACTTTATTCTGATATCCCGGACGGTCAACTTCCTAAGGTCAGCCTGTTGCAGTTTCAGCAGACAATTAGTGTACGTACACTCCAACTTTCAATTCGATTTCTGAATTTTATTTCCTAAAATAGTTTGCTAGTTCTACTACTCAATGCCATACAATTGCAAAACTTTTTTTATATTATTAAACGATGTCATTGGTGAATTCGCGTTAGTTCTAATTTAATATGTATGTGGTAATATTTGGTATAAAACTCTGCAAGTTGAGTAAAAAAGATTTTTGCATTACTATCGGTATCAATTCTTTCTAGGTCTAATAATACTGTCTGTAGCAATTCCAAGGTATAACCTCATTATACATCCAATCATTTTCCTTAACAGAAGTCCTTGTTTCAACTATGAGATATTTATGAGTTGTTTCCTGGTTATTGAATGCCAACGTTTAACGCGATACTATAAAAGGCTTTTGTTTGTATATGTGTTTAAAAAAATTGTCGGTCTGTTCACGCACCACACTAATTAGTCATGTGCCGGATCGTTGAAAATGTTTTTCCACGAATACCAATGCGGTTTATTAGATTCTTCATCCGCGAAAACGAATACCGGTCTAATGTTTTGTTTTATTAATACCTTATAACTTTCTACGATAAATGTTTAAATAGTTAATTATTTTAAAAAAGTATTTAAGACTTGAGGTTTCATAAGTTTAATTATCACTTATTTATAACTTAAAATAATATTCTGTCCACAGGTGCAGTTCGTTGGTATAATGGTGCACGCCTTCCAACTGCTTTTCATCGAATGCGACTACCCGCGTGCCTTCGTTTGGTGGATCGGCATGCACGCCGTTATGTTCTTCTTCCTCTTCAAAGACTTCTACAACCAGTCATATTCCAAACCTAAGGTTTGAAAGCTACCCTTTATTTTAATTTCACAATGTTCAAAAATCGAAGAACGATATTTTTACCAATATTTTAGTTAATATCTATTATAACATAGAAAATGAAAAAAGTAAAATATAATTAGTTTATATAATAATTATTATACTCTTTGATTGATATTAATTATTAATAAAATATATATGTTCTAAAAAGTGTTTCGCAATGATGTGTGTTGTTTGTGTGTGTCAGGTGCGTGCGAGGTCGCCGCAGCCGCAGACGACGGAGCTGGACGAGGACGTGAAGATGTACAAGAACGGTGCGCTCAAGAATGGCTTCAGCAACGGACACACGAACGGGCTGGTGCGGGCACGCACCGTGCTGCCGGCGGGCAACTGACCGACCGCTCGCCGACACTTTTGTAACTGACCGCCCGCGCGACCGCCCGGACACCGCTCGCCGACACTTTTGTAACTGAGGCCGCGCCGTCGCCGGACGCCATCTCCTGACTTTATTTTTGTATCCACTGACGTTTTTGTAGCCTGTTTATATGAGAAATTTAAAAGACATAGTATTTAATATTTAATCGACTGAACGAACGGCAACTATACACTTTTTTATTTTAAATCGAAACTGTTTCGATTTATTTCCTCGTCTGCGCCGAGCGCTTTGTTGGTAAAGAATTTTGTGGGAAAACGGACAATTTAGACTAATAATACTGACTTACTTGAGATATGTATGATAAGTGGGTCTGACGTAATGTGGACCTTCCGGGCAAAGGTGTTGGAATGAGGTGCAGTGAACCGCATCTCTGATCCGTTTTAGTGTTAAATGTGATTTATCTAGTGTATATAAAGTTAAGCGGTATCGATGGTGTACATTTTATTTTATTGATACAAAGTTTAGCTAGAAGTCGTGATCGCATAGCGTTTTGTACTGGTATTAATTTTTAATATTTTGCTTTTAGTTTAGCTCCGAAAAGCGATTTGTATCAAATTTACTGTTTGTGTAAAGTCGGTCTGTTATTGTTTTAATTTCCACAAAAAACACATCCTGCTGCAGAAACAAATTGTCAATTATTTAAAATAATTTTATGAAATTTTATTCTTATTGATGCGATATTTCCAATGTTATAAATGTTATCAAATTAAATTTTATAAAATTTTATTATGTTTAAACAACAAAAAAACTTGTGATGAACTAGGAACATCCTTTTTTATTGTAAATTTATGTACATATAAATAAAAATAAGCAGATACAGATTATCAATTATAACTAAAGTATAAAATATATATGAATATTTGCATACAACTTTATCTAATCAACGTCTCAATCATACAATGGTCAACCTTTGAAGAACTGACTAGACCATACAAAATGAAATGCTATTGCTTTATTACACTTAGATGGTTGTGTTGATTATTTATTTTGTTTAATTTTAATTTTATTTATATACCAAATACACGTGTGGACATGTCCCAATGTCGCTGCAAACTTAACATTATATTAATTAATTATACAATTACCATGAGGGTACAAAATTATGTTAATTGTTAGTTAGGACAAGTTGAAGAAAAGCTGTAATTAAAAAGGTTTCAGGGATTTTACGATAGATTGGGGCTTTATGCATACTACTGTTTTGTGTTACTACGTAATATGCATGTTTCACTACATGTTAAACAAAGGAAGGTTTTAACATAACAACAGGTTTTTGTAGCAATGACCATTAATGTTCATATTTAGTCTTCCGTTTTTATTTTGTACTTATCTGAAATTAGGTGCTTTGCCTTCTCTTTACAACTCTGTTATAATTAACAGGTACAAGCTAAGCTCGCCATTTTTTGTAAATATAAACTTTGTTTCATTAGTGATATTGAAATCCGTTTATGTAATATTGCAATTTTTATACAAAATGCAAATAAATTATAAGAGAAATTTTTGTACTACATTTTCTACTGCATCACCTGTTATATGAAATGTTTAAACAAGAAAATACCTCTTCGACACAAAACATAGTTTTATTGATAAAGATAATTAGACTAGACACATAAATAATTCAAAAGACAGATACCATGATCAATATATTCTTAACAATATGGACTATTAAGTACTTAAGAAATTCGTATCAAAATATCCTGTATAATGGACAGATAAGTTATGCGGATTTAGCACAGCGAAACCCTAAGTTGCCAGCAGAACTGTCGTCTGTATTATGCGAACGTGCAGAACATCGGTATCTATAGCAGTAAGATCGATGGCATAAGTACGAACCACCTTTCTTTATCTTCTCATTAGGCTAAAAAAATAACAATGTATTGAGTTAACTGGGTTTCATTTACATCTTGATATGCATTAAAGTGACTATTTATTTGATAAAAAATCGAAAGCTGTATAATAACGAAAACTTATAAATGCGGACTGCAAGTACTATACTTTTATAACATAACCATCTAAAATGTTAACATTTTTTTCATATAAAACTTTGTCTATGATTTATTTGTATGTCTTTAAAATATTAGAAACATCCAATTTTATGAGTATCAATAAAAGTCAACAACTTTGATGGACATCTAAGATTTAATTTTAGATGACTTACATTGTCATTGGACCAGAAATCTTCAGTCCATTCCCAAACATTGCCAGCTATATTGTAGAGACCGAAATCATTCTGTGGAAACAGGTGTACTGGATTTGTGCCAATGAATCCGTCCTTTGCTGAATTGTGATTAGGAAATGTCCCTTGCCATATGTTAGCCCTGAACATTAATTTGTATTAGTTTACATGATAACTATATTTAATTGAATTTTATTATTATATTTTTAGATTAAAAAGTAAATAATATAACAATTCTAAAATCTAAATATAGCAAAGACTCGAGACAAAAAAGACAAGTTCATAAGAAGACACTTCAACATTTTACTTCTCTTCAGTGTGTAGTGCTTAAGTGATATAAAAAAAAAATGATCAAAGATGGTAATTAAATCAACGAAAATACATTTGGTAATTAAATCAACGAAAAGAATATTATTACTATTTTGTTAGCAAACCACCAGACTATTAAGAAGTTAGAATAATAAAAATCATGTAACTCAGTCATATTAGAAAATAAAAAATACTGTCCAATCTGCGTTCATATATTGTAATACAATAAATTCATATAATGGAACACCGTAATAATATATTGCCAGACATCATTATTTTTCTTATAATCATAATGTAGCTGACATTATATTATGCTACATATAGAAAAATATATTTCATATCTAAATGTCTTGAAACCTTACATATGCTTTCTATTGGGAAAAAGTTTGTCTCCCCATGGATAGGTATAGTTGTTATGGCCACCACGACAAGCCGCTTCCCATTCCACTTCAGTTGGTAATCTAGCATTTCTCCAAGCACAATAGGCTTTTGCATCATTCCATGAAACATGGATTACTGGGTGATCCATTAAATCTTTGAAAATAAATAGTATTTGTTTCAAATACATATAATGTAATATACACAAGCAACAGTTACAGATTCCTTGTTGTAAAGCAATATTCAGATGGTAATCAAATTGCTTTAAAGCTAAATTGGAAATTTTAATAAATTGGGTACTTGATTGCCATAATAATTATGTCTTACAAGTTACATTGTTTTCTATATGATTGCAAACTCATCAAATTAAATACCTGTTATATTGGAATTAGGACCAAAAGGTTTTCTCCAGTTTGTTCCGGAAACTTTGTACCACCATGGTGCTTGCATCACACGATAATCCTTTAATTGCTCCTTAAATGTACTATTGAGAAAAAGTGTGAACACAAAACTATCACCAAATTTTTCGGCTTCAGTCTTATAATTAGTTGAATCAGTAAAAACAGTAAAATCCCTGTTTGAGACTTCAAACTTATCTATGTAAAAACTTTTTAATAATAGTAATCTTTTTGGACCTTCCCTATCACTATCTATAACAATTTCATCGGTACCAAATTGATAAGTGTTTGCTGGAATAAAAACCATTTCTGCGACGGCATTTTCATTATTATCATTTTGATACCTAAGAGGACATTGGTTTGTTGATACAGTGTTATAAAATTTTTTTTTTTTATTATGAGGTTCATTTCTATCGCGATTTACATTGCACCCACATGATGTTTCTACGTTACTTATTATTCGAAACTGTAAGACATTTAAAAGGAGTAACGCTATTAACATTTTAACACTAGAGTTTTGTTTATAAAAGTACAAAAACCGCCGAAACAAAAATGACATAAAATGTCTACAGCTGTGAAGTTGTGAAGTGTGAACTGCAACTGACAGATGATAATCTGTTCAAGTCACAAAATTACGTAGGTAAATCAAATAAGACTGACATATGAATTTTTAAATGGCAATTAAAAATAAACTTAACATTACAAATTTAGAGAAAAAAAACAGGCCGTCGTAAAGATTGTCCTGTGACCCCAAGACGCTTGCACTATCCCCTCTCTGAATAATAATAATAATAAGCCCCAAATTCCAACCTTACGTCAGGGCTGAATATCTACTAGGGGGGTTTCACAGTACCCTGGGAACCCACCCTAGAGAATGGAGGCCCGCATAGGCGGGCCAGCCGTCAGAGCGCCACGGTAGCATGCGAAAGCGATCCCGTGGCGCTCCTCGTTAAGACGGAAAGGGTACGGGGAGGTTTTAGTGGGTAGGACGGTGGCCTTCTGCCCCGTGAGTCCCACATAACCGTCCCGGTCGTGGACCGGGCGGTAGGCCTTTCCTCCTCGACAACAAAAAAAAAAGGGCTGAACATCTAGTCCACGTCGGGGGCAGACGTGTAATATAGTATTTATATATCAACAGCCAATCATTGTCCACTGCTGAATATAGGCCTCTCCCACGGTGCGCCAAAGCTCCCGGTCCCCCGTCTTCCGCATCCAGTCGGTGCCCGCCACCTTCTGAAGGTCATCGGTCCACGTGGCTGGAGGGCGCCCTACGCTGCGTTTGCCGATCCGCGGTCTCCACTCTAGGACTCGTCTGCTCCAACGGCCATCGGTCCTACGACATACGTAACCAGCCCAATGCTACTTCAGCCTGCTAATTTTGCAAGCTATGTCGGTGACTCCAGTTCTTTTCCGGATAATCTTATTTCTTATCTTATCCATCAAAGATACTCCGAGCATAGCTCGCTTCATAGCACGCTGAGCGATTTTAAATTTGTGGACTAGTCCCGCAGTTAGTGTCCACGTTTCGACACCGATAGAGTAAATATACTATACATACAGTTACACGGTTAACAGGGCAATGGTAACCCATTAACATGGAGAAACGGTAACACCTGGGGCACACCTGGAGCTGGCGCTAGATGTTTCAGCATGCGAATCGCCAACGGTGAGGAGTTGAGCAGACGGGCTCCCGCACGTAAAGATGCTACAGCCGAATCAAATGATACAGACAGACTGACAGACAGGACGATTAACCTTAGCACTATCTCCTACGTATCCTCAAATCCATCATCACCTTCAATATCATCGTCAATATCCACATTACATGAACTTCTACCCATCCCAACTTTGGCTGTTGCGCAGGAGGTAAATGACTAGTTACCCACGTCCACCAAGGCGTTATATATAGGTGAAATATCGTACAATATCAATCAATATAAAATCGTAATGTATAGTTTGCTTTTATTTTGGTTTTAGTTAACTCTTATAATATTTGTTATTTTTAATTATGATTATTTAAATAAGTTACGACGATTAATGTAGAACTATTTTTGTTTTTCGAATTGACTGTTTGCTTGTTTGACTTTAACCTCCAAAACTTTGAAATACGTGTTTATCAAGAAACTCAAACGGTAAATTTCAAGACCATTTCTTTATTCTAATTTACACCCTATTTCTCCCGTTTGGTGTTGAATTTCAAAAAATGACAAAATACGTATGCATTTGTTTTTGCTCAGAACCTTAACTAACCAGAAGCTTGTATATACAATTTCATACTTCTTACTGCAAAAATGACGGCCTCTCCATACAAATTTTAACCCCTATTTCACCCTCTTATATATTTCCATACAACCGCAATTTCCAAAAATCCTTTCTAAGTGCGTATTTTCATCACAAAATGCATTAACTGTCAAATTTTCAAGTTGCTAACTGACGCTGAGCCTAAGCCACTGGTGCTTAGGCTCAGCGTCAGTCAGTCAGGACAAGTTATTAAATATAGAAGATAAGAAACAATTATTTGCAAAAAGTATGTCGGTCTTTGAACGTCGACCTCGGGCCACTATGACTTTAGACCACTTGGTTTTATATTAATTATCAGTATAATATAAATGGTCAGTATTGGGAGTTTTAAGTTCAAATAAAATGACATATAAAGAAAATTTACAAATATATTTCTGTTAACCAAAAAAAAATCTATATAAGAAAGAAAATATCAAAAAATAAAACGTGAACTTAATTGCCTTACTCAACAAGACAGCGTAAAACGGACGCGGTGGAATACTGAAAAGAAATAAAATTAAATGCGTCTATTTTAAAGAACGCGCTTTATTATTATATCTAGAAAGATAAATATAAAAAAATAAATATAAAAAAATATTTTTGAGAAATAAAAAATACAAAGTTAGTTAATTACCACTTGTTAGTAAAAGGATTCGAAAATTTAATAGGTAATAATAATTTAAAAAAAATTGGAAACATGGTTTTTAATGCTATCTGTAAAGTGATATAGGAAAACCAGCTGTTTTTCATTCCCGTAAAAACTAACTAAACAGGCATTTTTGTTTTATATAATAATATCATGTAGGCAGTTAAAATACAAACTCCCTCACCTTAAAATGTATGAAGATCAAGTTAGTCGCTGGAAATAAATAAAAAAAAAATTTAACAAAGAATTTATGGTTAATATACATTATGCCTAAATAATATTATTATGCTTCACTATTTTCTAATTGTGACGTATCAACTCAGAAAATCAATAAATTCAGTTTTTAAGTTAACAGTAATTAATTTATCAGATACTCTTAACAATACGTAGTTCATTTCATTTTTGTATAAATGGTTTTTTTTTTTTAATTCTATACATGTTATGTTTTATGCTTTTTAACTTACAATAACAATGGCACTATATCTTCTTGTTTCATTTTGCCATAATATTTTGATATACCGTCTACATGACCCATACCCACGACGGCCAACACACGTGGATTTTGAACTGTAAATATTATTTATACTAAAATAATTATTTTTGTTTAGAAAATATTACATTGCATCAGAACTGCCGCAGTCAACTTAGAACTACGGTCGGCCTCCGTGATAGTAATCCTACCAGATTGTTTTTGCAGCATATGCTTGTGTGCCTCACAGCAGGCAAACACAAAATTCCTTAAGAATTTTATCATAAATAAAGGGTCATAATTAACATCATAATTAGCTGTTCCTATCAACGCTGCCTACAGATGCGTGTTTTTAATCAGTTACGAGAAGGTACTTACCTGCACGGACACATTCTTGCAACGAAAACGCAAGACACTTATCGCGCTCATCAACGAATACATGAAATATTTTTTTAAAAGCCGGGACTTCTCTCGTTATCTCCTGAAACTGTTCCTGCACGTAGTCTTTATTTTTATACATTTCCAATTGTTTTTTACTAAAATATTTAAAATTACTGATTACGTCAAAATTACAAACTTTGAACGTTCACTACTTTACAAATTATAAGAAACATACTTCAATGGTTTAGGATTTGCCGTCGTGAGATGATAAAGGACTTGTCCTACTTCTAACACACTTAAAGATTGAAAAGCTCTAGCTATTGTTATCTGTATTGGCCGATCTCCGAGAAATAGTTTGCAGCCGGGTATTTTTTTCATCTAAAAGTATAAATATAAAATATAACAATCATTAACATTTGAAAATATTTATTCATCCTAAGTAAGAATAACACTTTATTATCTATATAATAGTACATTTACCTATACAATTTCATAGACAAATTTGATTTTTAATAAACTATCAACTACCTCTTGATAAGCTCTTCTGAATTCGCCACCTGGTGCAACACCTAACTCCTTTGCAATATCTGCGTATGTCTTGAGTAGCATCGCGTGAAGCATTCCAGAAACCAAGCCCTGGCCTTTTACAGCCTGCCTAATAAGAAATAAGAACTTAAAACTGGTAAAAAATCAGATATATCCGACAAACTAAGTAAACAGTTTATTTCCAAAACAAGACAAAAGCTACTTATATAGGTACATGAGCATATAAACTACAATTTAGTTAAGTTATTTTAGGTAGATAGTCATCGAAACATATAAGTGTTTAGATATTTGTTTAACAAACAAAAACTAAAGCTGTTACAAATAAATAGTTAATTCCTTACTTTATTTTTTGTGCGTCCAAATTTTTCGCATCTTCTAAAAATTTTTTATCATCTAATTCCAATAGGGAAACTCTTTGCCGACATAGCTCAATTAGAATTGCATTTGGATTTAAAACCTTAACTATCTGTTATAAAAAAGGGTATTAAGATAAATTAGTTTATACCTGGTTCCAATTTCTAAACATAATATTAATATTTTTTTATCTTATTTACACATCATGTAAAAAATAATTACAAGTATAAGCTAGGTGTACCAGTTTTTTTTAGTATTGAGTTTTTTTATAAAACTTAAGAAGTTGTTTTTTGTCTCACTGATATCTACTATTCCATTAAAATGTTACAAAACTGACACAGAAATCATGGTATTCTTACACACCTTTGAAACATCCTCCACTGATTGCTTACTAAAATGAACAGTTCCGAGCAATACAACCTTTGCTTCGTTATTGTTTTGTAGTAAAGTTGCTGAAGACGGAAGGTCAGAGTCAACAAAACTCCCAAAACCTCTTGATATAATTGCTCTTGTATCTAAAATTAGTAGATAACAATTCTAATTATGTTATTTAACTTAAAGAATATAATATTAAGGCAAAAATACAAACAATTGTTTGTTGTATTATGTAATATTTTTATATGAAAAACAGAGTTATATTGAATTCTTGGATACAAAATTTTCCTTAAAATAGTACATGCTGATTTTTTCATTTTAATTATAATTTTAACTAAACAAAAATTTAGATTTTAGTCTACACATTGTTACTTAAAATTTATTGCTAAATAAGATCGACTACTTTATCTATCATTTTAATTGTCATTTTTTTTTTATTTCCCATATTAGTTTATGTCCAGTCAAAATCGCTAAATTTTTCTAATTAATTATAAAATATACGTAATATCAATAACAAAGAATAAAAAATAAATTATTATAGGACTTGGACTATAATATTATGTGTGTGAATATTATACGAATGTTTTAGAGAGGTACGTTTTGCTTAAGTTTTTAAAGTAAAGAAGAAAAAAGTAAAGTCAGTGTGGGACTTTGGATGTCCCACTGCTGTGCTAAGGCCTCCTCACCTTTGTTTTTTTCAGAAGGTTTGGAGCTTATTCCACCACCTAGCTCCAATGCGGGTTGGTGGATTACACATGTGGCAGAATTTCAATTGTCAAGCAAAAGATGAATTATAAACACAAATTAAGCACAGGAAAATTCAGTTGTGGTTGCCCGGATTTGCCCAACATCATAAGATTCATTCATTTTAACCACTACGCCATCTCGGTTTAAGTTTTTAAAGATCCAATCGTAACCAAAACTACAAATCCGACTTATATAAAAATTTCGTATTGGGATAGCTTTCTGCCGTTTCAGAACGGACGTAGGCTACATGGTGCGTCTAAATGTGGCATATTTTTTGAGTTAATTATGTTAGTAAATTAAAAAAAGTCGTTTAGTAAAGTCAGTAGTCAGCTTAATAACCGATATAACAAAACTACCTATGCTATTTATTGAATGTAAGATTTATAGATTTCCAAAAAGTCGTTAAAATATAAATATAATATTAAGCGTTTTCTGTTAATAAACCTACCGCTTACATTTTGCTATTTGGACAAGTAGATTTGAAAGGATACCAAAATTGAGACCGCTCAACAAAAAGTCCTGAAATCGTTAACGTCGTCGCGGGAAGAAAACTCATGCAAACTTATTAAATGTTAACACTTTGTCAGGAGTATGGAGAATGATTTAGGGTACTTTTAAACCAAAAACACCTACACCTGCAAGCCCTTCACAAAAGAGAGTTTGATCGTTTGTTACGCTTTCACGTTTTACTATTCAATCGATGATCATGAAATTTTGCAAGACAAACAGAACATCACTAATAAAAACGAACCCTTCTCTCACATGCGGTCGGAAACTAGTTAATTATAATGGTTTTAACTTTTTTTATTACTTGATTATAATATAATGCCTACTTTTACATTGTTTTAGATTTACCAAGTTGATAAGTGGTATGTTAGTTTATATCACAATATTTTGTATTTTTTTTGTGTAAAAATGTCTAACTACAGAAATGAATGACCAGTTGTTACCTGAAATTAAACGTGTTTTAATAATTTGTAATTTATTCGGTTTTTAAACCAATAACAGTACAATCCATATTCTAACTGGAACCCTTAAATTATATAAAACAAATACACTTTCGAGACGTCTACTTAACAATTTGATAACTAAAATAGCCTACAAATCCTTCTTAAAACAAATCATTTACTTATTAGAAAAGAAAGTTTGTGAATATTTGTTAACTGTACAACAATTTCTTGAAAACAAAAATAATTGCCTAATTTGCTAATAACATAGCACAACTAATATATACTATATGTTATAAGGCTCAAATTCGTTGTCCGGCTTAATAATAACAAATCATTACTTATCTATTTCAAACTTTAAAAATAATAATCAAATAAAACATCAATTAACTATAAACTAAAATACTTTATAATTGACTCGAAAATATTCTTCATTTCGCTATTAAAAAATTATTGCTTACGATAAAAAGTAATTAATCTTATTTATTCCCAATTACATTTTCATTTTTGGTGCTTACGTACTACTTCACGTTACTTTTTTTATGTTATACACTTTTGTTTGTTGACAACACACACAATTCAATGTGTCTGTTAACTAAAACAAGATCCAAGGTCACGTCACCGTTGAATAAATCTACGGAAAATATTTTTAGGTGATTCGTTTGTGTTAGACAAATCGTTTTTTTTTTTCATACAATACAAATTACTTTTTGTACAAAATTATTCTTAAAATTTAAACAGTAATTTTGTCTTTTTCTCTCTTAATAACGAATTGATCGTTCGATAATTTCATTATCAACAAGATATTTTTAAATTGTTGATTGAATGTTGTCTTCATTACTAAAAAGAATAAAAAAAAGGGGTACTATAAATAGTATATTTATAAATAAAAACTGTGACTTAATAATTTTTTTTATATTTAGACATCAACAAAGGCATGTTATGTTAGTACCGGTGCATTAAAAAAAAACAAAAACTTAATTATCTACGAATAAAATGTTTTAATATATATTATTGTTGTAATATGTGATATGGACAAATCTTGCGAAGGCAGACTTCAATTCACATTCAGACATCCATTTTGTACAAAATATTAACAAATACAGAGTGACAACAATCATGTAATGCCTAAAAGTTAACATTTTACTTCGTTATCTGTTAAAGATTTAAAACTTTGTTTACATATTATAAAAATTTCATTAGGATCAAATATACAAATTATACAATAATATACCACAAATGAACTAAATAATAATTGTAACACAATTTGAATTCCTCATTTTCATTTACGATATAATTTATTTATAAAAATATATATTTCACTATTCGATCTATGTTAATCGTATCCATAGATCGACGAAGACTTCATGGGTTTCGTGAAAAGGCGAGTCAATTTGTCCTGAAAAACAATGAAAAAACTAATAAAGTTTGACGTTTTGAAAATGTCAAAAAAATAGAATCAAAAGCAAATAATATATAAAATAATTCCATCTGTCTGTCTATTTAATTTTGCGGCTAAATGAGAGAATTTTGATTTTTGAATTTGACTATGTATAAAATTTACTAAAATAATATCAAAATTTATCACATTATCACCAAAAGCACCTGAGGATCATGCTTTTATTTTTAAATGAAATATTTGTACAAAGTGAATTATCTATTATGAACTCTAAAACTAGTTTTACTTAACATGTCATGACAAAAAAAACTATTAATTGATAAAACCTGTTTTTCACCCTAAAATTTGTCTTACATTTGCCACGCCACCCAATCTAAATAATCGCCAATTTACTGAATAGCTAACTCGGAATCGTCCCAATCATACATTTATTACATTCGATGCTTAATCAACTAACATTGATTTAAAATAAAATGTCAAATTAAGACTACTGAATTATAATAATTTTTTTGAATATTTAAATAATCTTGTTAATAATAAAAAATATCGTATACCTTCTTTCAAATAAAAACAATTAAGTGCTTTTTCTGCTTACTTTTTATAAGTCAGTTACGTTTGATTGTTCTTAAATAGTAATTAAAGTAGTTGATTGTCACATGTGTACATTCCGAAATAAAATACGGAAGTTAGAAAGTATACGCGTCGGCTTGTCGCTAGCGGGGAACTCAGGGCAGCCAGCGGCGCGGCACGAGCTTGTAGGCGGCCAGCAGCAGCGCGCCCACGCACGCCACGCGCACCGACACGCGTGCACAGCGAGTACTTACTCAGGGCAGCCAGCGGCGCGGCACGAGCTTGTAGGCGGCCAGCAGCAGCGCGCCCACGCACGCCACGCGCACCGACACGCGTGCACAGCGAGTACTTACTCAGGGCAGCCAGCGGCGCGGCACGAGCTTGTAGGCGGCCAGCAGCAGCGCGCCCACGCACGCCACGCGCACCGACACGCGCAGCGCTCGCGTGGACAGCGACGGCGGCGGCACCCTGCACGTGACCACTCACATGTATATTTCATACCAGTTACAAACATCGCGGACACAGATCATTTATTTTAAAATATGTTTTCTTCCTATATATTTTTTTCTTAGTTCATAGTAAAAATTATTTACTAAGAACTCTTATACAAACTCGAAACACACACAAATAAACATACACACAATATTGTAATTTGTACAAATTATTATCTGTAATTATTATTATTATTTATAGAATAGGAAGTCCGACGAGCATATGGGCCACCTGATGTTAAGTGGTCACCAAACGCTCTTAGACATTGGCTCTGCAAGAAATGTTACCCATCGCTTACATCGCCAATGCACCACCAACCTTAGGAACTAAGATGTTATGTCCCTTTTGCCTGTAATTACACTGGCTCACTCACCCTTCAAACCGGAACACAACAATATCAAGTACTGCTATTTTGCGGTAGAATATCTGATGAGTGGGTGGTACCTACCCAGACGAGCTTGCACAAAGCTCTACCACCAGTGAATTATAGTGAATTGTATTATTGCTCTATTCTAATTTCTAACCGACAATTTCAAATAAAACATATAATATAGATATATTTTATGCATTAAATTATATATCTTATCACTTACTTCATCAACGGGGTGATATCTTGGGGTCCAATTTTTCCCCAATGTTCCACAATACCGGCCACGTGACCGATGCCGACAACACCTACTATTCTACACGGTTCCCGACCTGTGAAATGATACCAAAATATTACTAATATAGCTGAGAGAAATTCAATGCAACAACCTGACATTGAAAATTGAGATCAAATACAAATATTGTCAAAAATTCTAGTTTATATTTTTATAGGTTTATGAAATTGAATCAATTAAATATTACAGATTTATAATGTATATAACTTTGGTTCCATAGTGGTTGTTATAAAAATCGATTAATTTATTAGTTACATTAAAATAATACGTGAAGAAATTATTTACAGTTCTAAAAAATAGTAGGTATACGATTTATATTAAGTTTATTAATATCTATAGCATATTCCCATGACAAGAGGAATAAAGATAAACAAACAACTTTGATATTAAATTGACATGACATCATTAATGAAGTACTAATTAATCAAAAGGTCATCAAATCACTCTGGATTCGTGAACAAATGACGTTTTAAAAATCTGCGTACTTGTTATTGGAAAGTTATTGGAAGTAAAAAATTATAAGAAATGAAAGTGAATAAGTGATATAATTTTGTATTATAAATAACCATATAAGATATTAATGGTATATGTAAATCTAAGGTTTGTTTATCTTTACTCCTTCTACAATTGGACTATAATATACTTCGTACTATCGTGCGAAGATAGATTAATAGAGTAGATAGTATTATATTATACGAACGCGGTTGTAAAGCGGCCACTTGTAAAGAGTGACATAGATACATATCCCTTTCGACGACAAAGACACGTTTTAATGGTGGGAACTCCTCTGCCATTTCTTCTAACATATCTTCCAGCATCTTCTTCTGTTTACACCGTTCTACTTCTTCTAAACTAAAAGATAAATATCATAGATGGAATAATTATTAAAAATAATAATATCAAAAATGGATTAGTTTAATGTATCATCATGTATATCATTGGTTTCTATGAATCATCACACTTGTTTTGTTTTATATTCCCCATAAACTGGCTGAAAAAGTCATCATTTTAAAAGAAAAATTTGTACTCAAATGTTGCCATAAGCATTATTTAAGAAATATAATATATACCAATTAATATTCAACTGTTTGAATATTATAGTTATATTTATTGTAAAAATAAAAAAATGTACCTGATATTCTGATTAGATGTGAGCAAGTGCCAAACAAATCGTATCGTCTGTCCCCACGATAAGGACGATATGGCTCTTTGTAAAGTTACGTTTATAGAACGATCACCTAATTGGACGATACAATTTGGAATCTTCTTGGCCTGTTGATATAAACAGAAACTATTTAATCTTAGAGAAATGTTATTTCTATTTATTAAGTTATGTTTAATAGAGAATAAGATATCTATTATATAGATAGTGGCAGTTAAGGTATGAGAAATAATGAACTTCAGCATAAATTATTACAAAAAGGTCGAAAGACAATTAACAATTAAGTCATTGTAATATAAGAAGGTGTTTCATTTAAATTTGTTTATAAAATATACTAGTCTGTACATTTTTACAAAGGCGGCGTTTTTGTGCAAAATTACATACTACAATATTAAATTAAAAAAAATATTAACCTCAGCCATAGCTCGTCGAAACTCGCCTCCAGGAGCCATACCAAGTTCCCTCGTAATGTGCGCTGACATGTTCAGCAGTAGAATGTACATCAGGCCATTAAAAACTCCATTTTGTGCCATTGTGGCCCTACAGACAACAAAATGTTTAATTAATTACTTAACAGCTAAAACATATATCAATACAATAACCTTATAAGCGTATTTCGGCCATAACAGCACTCAACAGAGACTACACAACTATACAGGAGATGTATTAGCACACATATATGTGCGCTATCTCTATTACTACTCCTGGCATGAGACCAGGATTAGGTCAGGACTTCATGAGTTCAACAATAACATATATAACCAATTATTCATTCATTATTTAATTTTATATTTATAATCATATTTCTGAAAGAACTAAAAACTAAACTATTCAAAACATGAAAATTTTATACATAATTTATTACAATTTATATTGTTTTAAATTAAATAGGCTTGATTTAATATTTTTCTGCAGAATATTGATTCCTCTAATTTGATTATTAAAAATTAATTGCTAATTAAAAATTAAATATGCAATTTATAACTAATAATCACATTATGTTTGACCCCTAACCGCTTCCTTATCACCCACTGTATCACACACATAAAGTATATATGTGTGTGTAGGTACATATAGCCACAATTTTAAAATCATATTTACGACTTAGAAGTGATTTTACCTTATCTTAGCTATATTAATATTCTTAGCTTCTCTCAATATAATTTCTTCATCGAGTAATAAGATATTAGTTCTCTGATCACATAACTCTACCATCACAATGTGTGGACAAACTTTTTGTATCACCTGAAAATAATAACATTGATCTGAATTTATTTATATAGTATATATATCGCTTATTTTGGTAAATGTACTAGTACTTTAATACTGTACTAATGTTACTGTACTTGAATAATGTATTTTGATTTTTAGATAAATCAGATATATATCAATACAAACCTTTGAGACATCCTCTTGTGACTCTAAACTGAAATGAGCAGTTCCTACCAAATACACCTTGCCTCCATCCGGAGCGTCAAGCACCGTTACCGTGCTTGGCAATCCATCTTCTGACTGTTTAGCTCCTTCCTCAAGTGAATCTCGTTCATTGCCTAGAAGATATATATGATTTTGTAATTCAAATATAATTATACTGTTGTTAAAAAAAAAAACATATTTTACCACTTTTCATATAGCTATCAATACAAGAGCATGCGTTAGCGATTTAGTTTAGTGACTGATTTTTACAATGTCATTTGTTACATTTGGACAGTGTTATATAAGGTACAACTTTTAGGGCTAACTTAAAGGGCAATTATTACAGTAGCATGCAATGTAGTTAACAACATTAAGTTTTGCTATTCATTATCAATCAGGTGAGTGCCACAGATACACATTAATACTACTAGTAAAGTGTGTGTACTAGATAAAAAAAATTAAATTAAATTACCACCAAATTTTAACTTAATATCAAATCTGATTAAAATCTAAGGGATAGATTGCATATTGATAGATATATAAAAACAAAAAATAAAACCAAAATACAACACTAGGAGTATATAAACAAACACCATACCTTCAACATTACCTTCCGCTATAAGATCTGCTGTAACATCTTCCGATAATATTTCTTTTGCTGGATAGGGAGTAGATGTAATAAAGTTAGGCCTATCTGAAATAAGATAATGCATCTTTATATAACATATAATAATTATCCACTTGTTTTACTAAGCACAACATAAACATCAATGTTTTTATTCTATATTATATTATACTATTAGTCCTTAATATGATATAATGTACCTCTCTACCAAAACTTACTACAAAATGTCCAGCTATTAAGCTAGGTGATTTAACAGACATCTAAACAAACAACTCCACATTTAAATGTTAGCAACAAGTTAAATTAAAAAATGGAATACAAATTATATTTACTTTTTCTAACATTTTTCCTCTTCACCATTTGTATTCACATATAATTCAATTAAATGTGTTACAGGTATGTTCTAAAGCCACAAGACAACTAAATCTTATACAACTTCAAGAAACCATACAAACCACTGGCAGCACATTAATACCCTGCTATGTAACCTTGCCAACTACCGATGTCTCTAATTATTAAAACATTATCTTATTTACTTATACGCTGTGTGTTTAGTCAATATTAAGATATTTTTTAATTGGCAATTTAGAGTACTAAGTATTAATGTTATTAGTTTTTTTTTTCTAGATATAAAATTTAAAGATTAATAAGTTCAATTATTAAATAGTAAATAGCTTTACCACTATTTGATGTATTTTGATTCATGTTTGTGGGAGCATCACCACCTCCTTCCTCAGCTCTTAAGAACATTTGACATTCATTAACAATATCACATTTGACTGCTGGTGGTTTTGAAGGATTGTTTACAAGCAGCTGTTCCCTTTCGGCGTTGGAATCCATTTCGCAATTCTTTCTGCGAAATATTTACAAATGCAAAAACCTAAGTTACAAGGTTTTATTTTTTATTTTATTTTATTACAGAGACTATGAATGTGGTAAATATAAGTAATGACGAAATAAGTGCTTACGTGGTGTAAGTACGACAATTATGAACTAAGAATAACTTTAATAAATAATATTAAAAGTTACATTTTTCGAGAAAAATTAATTATTAGTGGTTTGGTTCGAACCAAATAACTTGTCATGAACAGAAACCACAAGTATAATGAATTTATAATTTAAAAAAACAAGTCAAATACTTGCGGTTGATAATTATACTTTTTTATCAGATACAGTATTCATTTTCACCTTTAATATTAAGCAAAGTAAGCATACCAATATATTTATTCTATATAAGATCAGAAATAATACAATTGTTACTTTGATTTTGTAGCATTAATCTAAAATAACAGTGTTTCGGTTTTAATAATTCGACATATTTTAAATGACATGTCGACCATAGAGTAGCTTAAGTTTTGAGTTGAGTTGTCACTTGTCTTTTTTTTATGGCATAGTTTCGTAATAAACGTAGGTATTCTATACCTTATAAATGCACACTTATAAATGAACATAACTATAAACTAATATAAAAAAACTACGTGTCTCAACCACTAAAGGGGCAACCAACCCCAAAAAAACCCTAATCAACCCAAAATTTGAGATGCGAATTTCACATGCAATCCCGTAGTTTATATAAGAACATATAGAAAAATTCTGGTTTTCTAAATTAAATCTATTTTAAAAATACAAACTAATGGGTATCCTATAATTTCTTCTTAACTGTAACCCGTAATACCATCTCATGGTGGACTTCGCTTATAATATAAATTAAAGTTAAAATAAATTTAATAAATTAAAGTTAATATAAATTTAATAAATTAATGTTAATATAAATTTAATAATTCTTAAAACATTATTTTGGGGCTATATGCATATTAAAAAATATAACGTTATCTATGGATTGTTACATCACTTCATTGAATTCGGAATTTGAGATTTTATTTTCCGATTGTATTTTAGGTTTTCTACTGTACAGTTCCATTTTCAAAGGCTAAATAAAAAATCAAAATGAGCGCCTGGAGACAAGCAGGTCTTAAGTAAGAGTTTTACTTTACTTGAAATACATTACAATTGTTTTATAAATTTCTTAACTTTTATATCTTATTAGTTACATAAACTACTCCAACATTGCTGCAAAAGTTTTGCGGCGAGCTTTAAAACCAGAATTACGAACAGAGGCATTACGACGAGATGACTCTCACGTTCGTATCACACCGTGGGCAGACGGCAAGCCAGCACGTAAGTAACAAATCTTAATACTTTTTTTTTAAAATAGGTTATAATTAAAGAATTTTGTTAAAAAAACAAAAAAATTAAACTATGAATGAAAAATAAAATTCAAAATATAATTGTTACTTCATAGCTGAAATAAATGAATATTTTTATTTCAAACAGTAAAAATACCTTGTTATAAATATTGCTTCATCTCTTATTTTATGATTAATTTTTCAGATGAAAAGGACTAGTTAATTGTAAGCTAGATGACTTCACAGGTTTTAAATAAGTTTTATTTTACAGCATGTTGTTCTAAACTAACATTATATAGCAACCACTGTTTTATAGGCTAGTTCATGTTTTATATGCCTGGAGTGTGTCAAGAGCCAAAAAAATAAGCCTCAATTAATTAAAGTTTTGTTATAGAAAAGGAAAGAAAAAAAAAATTTTGTTATGATAGATTTAAATGACTAATATTTAGTGAAATGTGTGAATTTTTTACTCTCTACATCATATATTAGCAGCTTATTATAATTTGTTTTACTCCAATTACAGATTTGAAAAAACAAGCTGCCAAGTAGATGATTACACTTTCTGAAAATTCAAGAAAATCAAGCATGAATTATTTAATTGTACATTAGCCTTACTGTAATAAACATATACTAAAATAATGTTGTTTACTTAAACGATTACTTGGAAAATTATTAAATTACACATACTTTTTGATTATTAAATTGAATATTTATTTATATTTTAAGATAATAAGTTTTGTAATAAATTAAGAAATGTAGTGTAGTTTAAAATCACATTTAAATTGTGATATGGTAATGTAGGTTATCACAGAACCTTTGAAAATAAGTGTTTTCTTAGTGTAAACACTTATTTTCAAAACTGTAAATTGAAATTCTGTTGCTACTTTGTTTAATGAAAATAAAATAAACATGAAAATAATAAGCAAATTTTTATTTAGTATTTTTTATTCTTCTTACTTTTACATACAAGTTTGCATCCTTTACTTTGTTAATTATATTTGTACCTAAGGGAGCTTTTGGGTCAATACTGTCTAATGACACACCATATAATTGGCACCCTTTCTTAAGTTTCTCTATACCATTCCAAGCAATCATAATTCCATTATCAGTACAAACTTTAGGAGGAGGTCTTACTACATTACAATCTAATAGATGCCCAACATTTTGTAAAGTTTCAAAAATATAATTATTACATGCAACACCACCTGAAACCACAATAGTTTTATTATCCTTAAGTAAATTATTTTTATTACAAAATAACACCGCTCGTTCTACTCTGTGTGCTATATGTTCTGCCATGACCATTTGTAAACCTGCACAAAGGTCATTTACTTCTGGAATAATTCTGTCTGCTATTGCATTATGTTCAGTCTCTTTTCTCAGGAGATGTCTCAAAAAAGTATCTTGAATACCACTAAAACTAAAATTACAATCTCTATTTCTTATTAATGGTATTGGAAATGAAAATAATTCTGGATTATTAGAGCCTTTTGCAGCTATTTCAATAGCCTTTCCTCCAGGCAGTTTAGAGTAGGCTGGAATATTTCTAAGTTTCATTCTCCTCGCAGCTTTATCTAAAACTTCTCCAGGTGCATTATCTAAAGTACCTCCCAATAATAGAAAATTGTCTACATCCTCTACAACTGTAAGCAAACAATGTCCACCAGATATTAACACTGCTAAAAATGGAAATTCTATTGTATGAAACATTCGAGCCACTAATGCATGGGCTTCCATATGATGAACTGGTATTAAAGGTTTTTTGTAAGTTTTCGCTAAATATCTGGCATACTTTACGCCTATTTGTAAACTGATTAATAAACCAGGTTTTATAGTTACAGCAATTGCATCAATGCTGTTTATGTTTAAGGAAGCTTTTTCTAAAGCTTCATTTACGGCTAGTTCAATATTTTCTCGATGCAAATCTCGCGCAACAAGAGGATTAACACCACCATATCTTAAATGCAAGACATTTTGTGTGAAGAGCGATTCTCCTAATATATCTTTCTTTCCACTTACAACAGCACAACCTGTATCATCACAAGATGTCTCTATGCCTAAAATAGTACAACTTGGGTCATAGCTAAGCTTTTTTAGATTTCCTTTTAATAGTTTTAGGCCAAAATAGCTTTTTAATGTGCCATTTTCTCTAAATAGAAAGGATCTCAATAGAAAATACATCTTTGAAATATTGTTCTTTTTTAATTCACGACACGACTTTAATGATGATCATTACTTTTATTTTTATAAGGATGTAAATAAATTAACTTAAAGGATAGAAATAAATTAATTATAGAAATCCGGCATGGGACTATATTAAAAAACGCGAATCATAAAGAAGTACAGTTTTATAAAAAATAAATATTTGACTGCCTAGTTACTTTAAATTTGACAGTTTTGGCACTTAAGATTTCGCATTTGACATTTGACACTAGCTAGCAGAGTGCAAATCGTAGACCGTAGACAGAGAAACAAATAGACCAAGGGGACGTGAAACCGCGATTAAGATAGAGATAGTTTGTCAATGTTGTGTATAATGTTGCCATAGTAACTGCATTTCCCTGTTTCGGGAAATAATATCTTTAGGATTTAAAACAAAACGAAATGTTTTTTTTATTTATTTAAAATTACCAATATGACATACAGTAATAATTACATAATTATATACATATTATATGCTTTAAATAAATGCAAATAAAAATTAAATATAGTTCTTATGGATTCAAGAAGAATGTCAAATAATGTTGTCATTAGAAGAATACCTTGATAGACTTTTCTGGCTCTTGTAATAATGACACTGACGCCGACTTTGAAATTGTTGAATTAGCGCTTTCACCAACTTGTATCTGTAAGTAAAATCACATAATTGTCAAATATGTTTTATTTATTCATTAATATATCTCTTGGGATAATTACATCAACACAACATAAAAAAAAATTACAAACTACTTATAGCTTAAAACTACTTATGGCTTAAAACTAGATTCATTACCTACGGAGTATACCTCATGCAATGAAAAAGGAGATAAAAAGGAGTTTACATTATAAAGTTTAGTGCATTTACATGTTTTAACATATTACGCAAATTAAAATATAATAATAATAATAAAAAAAAAATATATTTTAATAATTTCTTACAGCATTTGGTACTGCATCAGGATACAGAACTGTTTTGTTTTTGTTTTTTAGTAGCAATTTTTCTGGGAAATGATTGCTACATATTTTAGAATATATTGCGGGAATCCAATCTTTTCTTCCAGTTGCTCGATCTTTTTTTTACGTAGGTCTGGATCGCTTGGAAAACTAACGATAAACTTAGCTATATTATTAATTAAAATAATATATATATATATATATATATATATATATATATATCTATATATATAAAGAAGCATTATAGGCTTTTATTATACTCCGTCTTTATTTGTTTACATTGTCGAGTCAATTTGTTTCATCGAAAATCGGGGTATTTTTTCGCTGACACTGGTAACATTTACCTGATAAACAATTTTAGGTTATGAATGATAAAAACTCGACAAAACCTATTATTTTCAGGATTTTAAGACGACATAACCTTCCATCATCCTATAGCATACATAATTATCACTGGGAAACTATATTTAGAAACAAAAACGGTCGTACTTACGCGTGAAAAGATACATCGGCAAATTTCTTCTCACTATCACTTTTACATGAAATAACACGACAACGTATTATTGTATAATCTTCGAAGTGATATACGGATAACTTCTCCGTGTACTCACTGGGTTAGAATCGTTTTCTAACATGAAAATAAGCAAAAATTGAACAATAAACACAATTAACGCACCGACTGTCAAGTTTGTTTCGCTACTAAGTAGCGAAACAAACACCAAAACTGGTTACGCGATAAGGGACAAAAGATTTGATAATTCTATCTCTGTCTAAGCCATTTGTAACGTAATTTTCGTTCTCTTTCTTGTGTAAGTGAAAAGGAAAACGTCATTGCGTCTATTTGTTTCTCTGTCTACGTCGTAGACAGAGAAACAAACAGACCAAGGGGCCGTGAAACCGCGATTGAGACAGAATAGTTTGTCAATGTTGCGTATGATGTTGCCACGGTAACTGCATTCCCTGTTTTGGAAGATAAATCATTTTTTGGATTTAATTAAAACAAAATGAGGTTATTAAATTTTACTTTTAAATTATTTTATATTTATTATACATTTTTTAATAAAAATATTTTTTTGTTTTCCAACTACATCTAAAAACCGTTGCATTGTTAGTTTTTGCCTCCGTTATCAATAGTACTTCAGTATCTATATATAGTACTGGATTAGCATTCTCTTCAGATATGGAAATCTAACCTCTTGACTTGGAATCTAATAATATTATAAATTTATGAAGAATGTTAAATAATGTTGTCGTTAGGAAATTATAAATAGGAAAACGAATAATTTTAAATAACATTTTCACATATAAAGAAGCACTTTTTTAGGTTATTATTGGACTCCGTATTTATTTGTTTACATTGTCGATGAGTCGATATTTTTTATCGAAAATCGGGACATTTTTTTAGCTGACGCTGGCAGCACCATGTTGATATATAATTATAGGTTATGAATGATAAAACAGGAAAATGTTATTTGCAATTATCTTCAGGATTTTATTTTAGGATTATTGCAATATAAAGTTCCGTCATGCTATGGCATAAATAAATATCACTGAGAAACTTTATTTAGAGACAAAACCGTCGTACTTACGCGTGAAAACATGCGCCGGCAATTTTTTTCTTGCTATTGCTTTAACATGAAATAATACGACGATGCACCATTGTATAACCTTCGATATGATATAAGGATTGTTTATCAGTCTTTTCACTGGATTGGAATCGTTTTCTAACATAAAAATAAGCAAAAATATAACAATAAACACAATGAACGCACCAACTGTCAAGTTTGTTTTGCTATTTGAGTAGCGAAACAAACACCAAAGCTGTTATCTCTGTGCTATCTCTGTCTAAACCATTTGTAACGTAATTTTCGTTCTCTTTCTTGTGTAAGTAAGAAGGAAATCGTCATTGCATCTATTAGTTTACAGAGTAGTAGACAGTAGTAGTAGACAGAAAAACTAGTTCTCTTTCTATGAATTATGTAAAAGTCAGTATTTTGCTATTTCGTAGTTTCATACCTAATTACTTATTTATTAAATAAT
This sequence comes from Nymphalis urticae, assembly GCA_905147175.2. Classification (NCBI taxonomy): domain Eukaryota; kingdom Metazoa; phylum Arthropoda; class Insecta; order Lepidoptera; family Nymphalidae; genus Nymphalis; species Nymphalis urticae. The sequence continues at coordinate 5,280,153 of LR989987.1, read as the reverse complement.
TTGCCAACATATTATTTTACAGTAAGTGCCATCAATTGGCCTAGATCCTCGGGCTTCATATGAGGTTTAAATAATTCTTACTAAACAAAAATATTTATATTATTATAAATTATTCATTTATACTTTTCTTTTATAAATTTTTATGTATGAACTAAAGTGTACAAGGCTGTCTACGGTACAAGGTAACGCTAGCTACTAGTCACTTATGATACAGAAAGACTAAATTTTTGTTGTAAGGTTAAAATTACTATATGAACGCTTATGATCAGTTTTCAATTTCATTTATAATAATGATAAATGAGACTTTTTGTAACTTTTTTATTCATAATATAAATATATTTCGTATTTTACATAATAAATAAACAATGTTAGTAAAACTATAAATGTTGGGCTTGGTCGAACTACTGCTTTAGTGCTTTAATCCCGATTGATATAACTCGTAATATTACAAAATTACTGGTGTCAGATAGTATGATCCTGCCTTTATTTCCATTCATACCATAAACAATTATTTTCCTCCAAAAAGATTTATATTGCACAGAGAAAGGTTGTGTTTGTACAATATATTGCTATACTTCATAGTTTCTCTACCTACTTATTCGGTTCTTACTGTGTTTTAAATTTTATCCATGATTGTTGTAAAACGTAGCGCAAATAAGTACGTATTTTTGTGAAACATGTGTAACATAATCATCGAAGATAATATTTTTTAAATTATTAAAGAGTAAGTAAAAAAGCGATAACCTTTTAAACATTCAACATTTTTAAATATATGAAAATAATTTCTTGCCTAGTAAACAATTCTTTAATAAATATGTACTGCAAAAATTTTTATTTATTATAAATTTATATGTTCCAGTAATTATTTCGTATTTATACATAATTTTTTCACATGCGGGACGAAAAATAAATGATAATTATAGCAAAAAATAAAGGGATTAATGTAATTTTTGTAAAATTCAAGTATTTGCAGTTTTATTCAATTAACTTATAAATTCTTTCAATAATATATGTTTTGAAGTTTCCTGTAATGTGATATTTTTATCAATAGATTTTTATTTTATTTTACTGTTTTCAGATTTTATGAACAAATACAGTAGCTGACAAATACAAGATGCTTTATTTAAACATTTTGAAACAATCTACGATTGTTCACCTATGTTTTGCTATATCATACTTCATGTCAGGCTTAATATTAAGTCTTATTCAAGCCATTTTATTCTTTAGCTTAAAGCCATTCAACAAAACATTGTACAGGAAAATAAATTATTATCTTTCATACTCGTTTTACTGTCGTAAGTATACACTTTGTTTTTTAAACATTTACTTTTACTATCTGAAATACATTAAAAACTCGTTTTACATTTTTATAGTAATTTAATGTTATCATTTCAAATTAAAATTAAGTGATCCCTTAAAAATGTTTTTTAATTATCGTCATGTCTAATTAATGAATATAAAATATAGTTTTTAATACATTTTTAGTTATTCAATATTTTTATATTCAAATATATAACATAACAATTTTTACAGAATTAGTGTTTATGTCAGAATGGTGGTCGGGTACAAAATTGTCTATTTACGTCAAGAAAGATGAATATGATAAGTACTATGGGAAAGAACATGGGTATCTTATAATGAATCATAGTTATGAAGTGGACTGGCTTATGGGATGGCACTTCTGTGATGGGATACAAGTTTTAGGCGTAAGTACATCACAATTTAAAAACAATATAAATTATTTTAAATATGAATGTCACCATACTTTTATTTAGTTTATCTATGTGCTTCTAACTTTCATTTATTTTTTATATTGATCTAGAATATTAGCTCCTACTGGTGGTCTGTCGAATAATTGTAAGGGTCTCTTACTTACTTTGACCTCTTTATATTCAATACATTGTTTTGCATTATAACATATCTATCTAGTAATATATACTACTTAGAATACCACTTGTAGCTATTGCTATTGCACTTGCTTACCAAACCCTTTTTTTATGTAGCCTGCAATATTGAATGTGTTAAGAAAAGAAATACTGGCCGTGTTATTTTTAGCTATGACTGCCTCGTTGGTCTAGTGGCTAGATATAAGGCCACTAACCCGGTGGTCCTGGGTTCTATTCCCAGGTTGGGCCAATAAAAAGTTATTGGGTCTATCTGTCAGAAAATTCAGATTGCTGTCCCATTGAATTGTGAGAGCTTGGGATTAGAGAGTGCACCTGTGTTTCATAGGTCTGGAGAACCTTACCTTACCTTATTTTTTTATAATAAAAGCAAATACAACAGATATTTATAATTTGTTATAAATTTTCATGCATAAATTATAATTGAAATCAAATGGATAATTAGTCATAATTGTTTAATATGAAAATGACCTAATTATATTTATAAATTGTTTATTTCAATAACTACATTCATTCTTTTAACATACTGAATGTTTGAGTTTTGTTAATAGCAAAATGTGATATTTTTATGATTAAATACAGTAATGTTTATTAATAGAATCATCGGACAATCTTACTCAATCTTACTGCCAAGGCATTGATTGGTGCATGTTGTGCTCATTCAGGTCAATGTCCTATGATAACTATTCTAGCATTGATCCATTTTATTCCGGAAACTGTATATTAGAGAATGGAATTTTCTGTTTTTTTTTTTAAAGGAGTAACTCATTCTTTTTTCACAATAGCTTTTCTTTTATCAATCATTATTAGTGTGAAATAAAGCATAATCATTTATTATTTTGTATTTGTTATTCTACGAATACTAGCTTTTCATGACAATATTAATTTGAGAAATGTTTAAAGTTATTAATAATATTTTATTAATTTATTATATTATTAACTTATTTTTTATATTATTTTTATAATATATTATATTATTAACTTATTTTTTTTTGCTTTGATCGAGAGTCTGAATCTAGACTAATTCTGTACTTTTATAATTCTGTCACTTTGTGTGTTAGTGTTGTTTGACTGCTCATAAATGCTTGTTATTCGCGCATATAATATTAAATAATAATAGTATAGAAATAAAGTATAATATAAAATAACAGTATTAACTTCCCATCTTGTTTAACTTATTCAAAATGATTAAGCTTACATTCAATTCTAATATTTTTTTATTTTATTTTGTCCTTCCCATTTCTTCAATGCATCCCCATACCATGCAGACAGACACACAGACATATATATATATATATATATATATATATATATAATGCATCATGGATGCCTTTATGACGTTTAATGCAAGTTGAAGTAGGAAGTAGGAGGAAAATGAATACATGCAAATGTGCAAACGTTCGTATCCACGCGTGCAACGATCTTATCTTCGTCGAACCTTAATATGTCGAGAAGCGAGGCGAATCGCATGCAAGCATGTCTAACTGCAGTGTTATACTTTCTAGAATTGCCTATATGATCACATATTACGAAGTCAAAGTTCAAAACCCGGATCGGGGGAAAAAAAAATTGTTAGGGTTTTGTATCGAGAAATTAGTAGCTAATATCATTAGTGATCATGCAAAGTGATTCACGATTTGATAAATCAGTGTTATATATATTTCAGATTTGTTAATTATTGAATATTAATCAATTTCAGTCATATCAAGTGATCAGTGAGATATGATATAAATGTATTGGATTATGATTTTACACAAGTTAGTAACAGTAATAATTTATTGGCAGGGATAATTCGTGTGACGTAGTATCGATTTCTTCTTTAACGAAGTTGATTAATTTATAAATTTCCAGAAATCAATCCACAATCCATCTTCTAATTTTGAATATTTCGTAAAATAATTTAAATGACTAAAAAAAATATTATCGTGTTAGCAAGTAAAAAAATCACGGGCTTTGTCCGTTTCGACTTTTATAGTTCTTTTACTGAAGTATTCTAATATAAATTCTTTAAAGAAAGAATTTGTGGAGTTATAAAATATTACGATACAATTTTTGTAATGATAAAAATTATATAATTATGAATAAATCAAGATTGTTATTTTCCGGCGATAATGGAGCACGCCATGTTAATATTTTGATAATAATTTAATTTTTATGCGTATTGCATATTCGAAATTAAATATACCTACTATTACATTTTTTTAAAAATATTCAATAAAATCCCCAATCCGTATCTTCCCCAGCCTGGAATACCCGAATTCCTGACGAACTTACGAAAATCCTTAAATTCTGCCATTTAACGTACATATTTTATTTTATTTTTTATTGTAGATATTAAATATTAAAATTATTAAGTAGCAGCGTTACTCTAAAAAAAAATTTAGTTTGGTTTTGGTAACTAAAATCGCCATATTCACCTAAAAAGAGGCAGTTATTTTAAAATCACAGGCAAACGCTTCAATTTTATTAATTTGTATAGATTTGTACACATCCGCCGTCTAAGTGATATATCTAATTTTCTTATTTTTTTTCCGTAAGGTTTTGTTAAATGCATATTCCTGCTCGAAACAATCGTAAATATCAGTCTATCCTGCAATCATTCGTCACGGTTACATACATTAGTAGGTATATCCTGTATCACTTCCACCGTTTACTTTCAAATACTACTTACAAAATATCATTTAAAATTAATAAGGTTAAATTAAACTAAAAAAATGAGTTAAGAAGTAATTGTGTAAAGTTTTATTACGTTAATGGCATCACGCCGAGTTGGGATCTCTGTTTACTTTATATGTTATCGCCTGTGTTGATTTGGGTAGGTTTTGGTTGCCTATAAAATATTCTGCATGCTATCAATTATGACGGCGGTCGGTTAAACGGTATATAAGTTGATGGGCTGTATTGCAATCTAGCGACCAGTTACTATGTGAATAGCATAAAAACCTCCTCCGTGAAAAATAATATGTGCCAGCTTTCGCGGTGTTCGGTGCCAACTTTCATAGTGATCAGTCAAACAATGTCGAAGACTCACAACCAATTTACATTTTAATACTAGGGCAGTCTAACAATAATTTATTTTATTAAAGAAATATATAAATTCCCAACAGAGTATAATTATTTGCCTAACTAGGCAAATAGGCAACCTAATAGTGATTAGTCGTTTGAACTAAAACACATAAGAAATTCAATCCATTATTTTCTATCCATATTTAATGTTTAAACTGCAAATGAGGTTCCTAATCATGGAATCCTGATCGTCCCATCTGTCCCATCGAGTCCCAGTGGCCCAGATAAGTCCCGTTTGTTTCGACAATACTCTTGTTAAAATAACCAAACCAAACAACTAATAACCGATAAATGTTTAATACTCAGATGAGTCTTCCCTTCACAAAGACTACCAGTTGTTGGGTATTTAAATTATTAATATATAAGCGTAATGTAAGTGTCACCAATCCTTGGGACAGGAGACGGAAAACAACAATAATATAATACTCTAATTAATATTCTTATCATGTCTGCAATAGAATAAATCAGCTATTATTACTCACATGTTATATTTTGACCATTTGAATACCGAGTGCGGGCACTCTGTAGAAAATATAAAGTACTTCGTAAGTAGGTGTTGGCCTTGTAAAAAGATGATGTAGAAAAGTTTTAAACATTTAAAGAACTAGATACAGTTTGCAATTAATTTCGCTCATCGGGTTTTTAAGAGTTATAGGTTTAGTAAATCCATCTCGTTTGGATATCATCCAAACGAGAATGAGAAGCATCTTACAAAAAAAAACGAATAATTTAAACAATAAAACCTTGTCCGTAACAAAAGAGGAAGCCTTTACGGACCAGCTAATTCATTGATTTTTTTCGTTATTCTACCTCTATGCCGTGTCTACCTCGTAACAATTTAAGAATATAATTATGAATATATTTTCTTTTTCAGAACTGTAAAGCCTATGCTAAAAAGTCCATACAGTACTTGCCGCCTATAGGTTGGATATGGAAATTTTCGGAATTTGTATTTTTAGAAAGATCGTTCGAGAAAGATAAGGAAATAATAAAAACTCAGATTTCAGAAATTTGTGACTATCCGGATCCAGTTTGGGTGAGTTAATTTGAATAATGTTATATTATAATATCACGTATAAATAATATAAAAATGGCAATATTATAGTATATTTCAATCGTGATAAGTTTTAATTTAGCTGTTGAATATGAATATGCGTTTGTAGCGCTGATCGTAAATTAGATGATTTATATATGACGTAATCAATGTTTCTGACAATTAACATTAGAATATGTGTGTAATGATGTGACAAACATATATTTAATACTTTTATTAGTGGGATTTGTTTTATATAGTGTAATAAATTGTTAAAATTATTTTGTCTCTATCTTATAAAATATAATATGTGAAGAAAAAATATATATGTAACAATCGGTAATCAGATGGTAAGCGATAACTCAAATATATATTTATTTCAATCGCACGTTGAAACCTTGACTTGTCGATATGTTTAATCAGTTAGTACCTAATTATGTCGTAATACATAATTTATAATGAGTCGCTTAAATAAATAATTTTAACTTCCGTACTCTTAAATATATACGTTGATGTCTCAATTTTTTTTTAATAATTGTAAAGTTTGACGTAGAACATTATTTTTGATTCATGAATATATTAATTATTAAAATTTTGCGCGCTTCGCGAACGTCAATTGTGTATCGTCAATTGTTGTATACATTAAACCTTTTTTTTTGTTATTTGGACTTAAACGTACTAATATCAATTATTTATTAAAAAATGTTTAAATAATAGTCATTAAATATTTTATCGTTTTATTAAGATACGATAATGATATGTATTATCATTTTTATTAAAAAATAACGAAATGATTTTACACACCGTAACAAATGGATATTGAGTAATTAATTTTCCTTATATATAATACATAAGTCATTTGCCACTTATCGAATGGTCAATGAATCAATAAGAAGGAATAATATTTTATATTGTGACTGCACTGTTTTCAATGTCAAACTAATATTAGTATTGATGACAGTTATCACATAGAACGGGTATTACTTGTAGATTCAGTGTAACTACTGGCACAAGGAACATGATATCCTATATTAGCTGATAGCGCATTGACGATGGATGGTTACTATTTCTTGCGCTAAATCGATGGTAACCTCATCATACATAGATCATCATATATACATACAATTACAAACATCATATATAGAATGTCATTATTGATTTATTTCTAAAAGCTTTTGTTAAAAAGATAATCTATTGAAATAAATGGAAATGTTTAAAGAAATAAAGTTGATTATTCGGTTAGTTAATTAATTTAAAAATATTTCAGCTACTGTTGACACCGGAAGGGACCCGGTTCACGGCTAAAAAACATGAAGCTTCACTTAAATTTGCCAAAGAAAAGAACCTACCTCTTCTCAAACATCACTTGACGCCCCGTACTAGAGGTTTCACGACCAGCTTAGAGTACTTCAGAGGCAAGATACCAGCCATCTATAACATACAGCTAGCCTTTGAGAAGGATAGCAAAGTGAGTCCGATAAGTTAATAATAAAATATATATACGTATAAGTGTGTATCTATAAATTGTTTAACAAAATGCAATTTTCTTTAAAAAAGGTTCCACCAACATTAACAAGCATGTTATATGGCAAGCCGGTTCATGCGCATTTGTATATCGAGAGACTACCAGTCGAGAATATACCGAAAGACGAGGCCGAGGCAGCTAAGTGGCTACATGACATTTTTGTTATAAAGGTAAATAAAAAAAGTTGTAAAGTAAAAGCATGTAAATGTCCCACTGCTGGGCTAAGGCCACCTCTCTTTTTTGAGGGGAAGGCTTGAAGCTCATTCCATCAAGCTGCTCCAATGCGGATTGATGGATATACATGTGGCTGAATGTCAACTATATTAAAATCATGCAGGTTTCCTCACGATGTTTTCCTAAAACACAAATTAAGCACTTGACAATTCAGTGGTGCTTGCCTGTGTTTGAACCAACAATCATTGGTTAAGGTTCACTTTTTCACGAAATAAATATATTTTTAATTCTTGAAAGAGGTCACTTTGGCTAATCGAACAACAAAACTTTCCTATGTTTTTGTTCTGTATTATTATTACGTCATATGCGATCCGTGTATGCGACACTTTAACAATAATAAATAATTTACATTTATATTTTCTATAGGATAAAATGCAAGATTCATTCGTCAATACAGGCGATTTCTTCCTTGAATCCGGGGTAGAGAGAGTGGATTCGTTCCAACGGCCTAAACGTATTTATTCACTCGTAAACACTTTGGGATGGGCCGTTATAACTCTCACCCCGATGCTCTACTACCTCCTCGGCCTTCTGTTTAGTGGAAAACTACTTTATTTTTCTATCGGTGGTGCGATTCTCGCGGCATGTAAGTATAATTTTTTTTGTCGTATAATTTTATTGATCTAAAGAATTTCTTTACATAGACTTACATTTCCGATTTGTAAATAAAAATGCATTAGATAACTGTATTCTAATCGAAGAAAGAGTAAAGATAAACGGACCTTAGATTTTGCATTACCATGCGATTTGCTAATACATAAAATGTAATACATAATATGTTTTACTGGTGGTAGAGCTTTGTGCAAGCTCGCCTGGGTAGGTACCACCCACTCATCAGATATTCTACCGCAAAATAGCAGTACTTGATATTGTTGTGTTCCGGTTTGAAGGGTGAGTGAGCCAGTGTAATTACAGGCACAAGGGACATAACAACTTAGTTCCCAAGGTTGGTGGCGCATTGGCGATGTAAGCGATGGGTAACATTTATTACAATGCCAATATCTTTGGGCATTGGCATAGCCAATGTCTAAGAGCGTTTGGTGACCACTTACCATCAGGTCAGGTCAGGTCCATATGCTCGTCCGCCTTCCTGATCTATAAAAAAAAAAATTATGCACTAGAAACAGTTCAGAAACTGTTTCTACATCCATTTGATCTTCATTTACAATGCCGAAAATAACTTCGCCTACATTCAAAATTTGCCAAATTTTACCAAATTTTAATGAAATACAATGAATTATTCAAGATCTCGACCGATGATATCTCGTTAATTCATCTTACTCCAACTGAGGTTAGGATTCGATATGTACGTATATAACCCAGAGACCCCACGGGGTGGAGAAGTAACTTTTAATGCGGGTGAAACCGCGCGAAGTTGCTAGTATATCATAAATATGGATGTTTATGTACGTGATAAAGGTATTTTTTTTTATATTTCAGTTTACATTCTACTTCAAAAGTCTATAGGAATGTCCAAAATTAGCCAAGGATCTTCATATGGGACGGAAAAGAAGTAATAAATGAAATCTTATTTTTAATTAAATTACATGCAAAATTATAGATAACTGTAAAAAAAAAACAGTATTGTAATTTTTTTTAGAAAAGTGTGTTTGGTTTATTTCACTAAATGTAACTAACTGAAGGACGTAGAATTTCTAGGTGATTGTAATAATTATTTTGACTACTTATTGAGATAATTATATTTTTAAAAAGAAGTATTTATCGAAATTAAAAACATTGTTAGATTTTACTATGACGGTGTCCAAACGTTTTTATGACTTGAAATTTTTGTTTTATTTACATTAAAATGTATAAGTAATTAAGTACTTCATTTTAATCTGTTGTTGTTCCGACTCAAAAAAACAATCAATTTGAGAAGCCTTATTTATAATTTATGTAATTGTTTATGCCTTTTTATTTGGTCCAATCTTTGTCTCTAAATTGTATTTACGTAGAAATATTCGATGAAGTGAGACTTTTGGTTGAATCAGTTATGTCATATTTGTAAATGGAACATAATATCTTAGATCTCGTGGTTGACAGCCCATTGACGGTGTAAGTAATGACTTATATTTCTTACAGTGCCAATGTCTATGAACGGTGATGACCACTTTACAGACGCTTCATTTGCTCGTCTGCCTTCCTATTACAAATATATTTTATTTATATTGACCGTTAGTTTGTAATAAACCGAAACAAATTGTGAACGGAGCAAAATGAATATTTATAATAAAACTTCGATAGTTTATAACCGATATACTTTATTACCAAATGTTAAGTCAATGTGTTTATAATTTGCTGTTCCATTACAAACGATCGAATACGAAACAATCTGGTTATGTTTATTATAACTAACAGTCATTACAATTATCCGGTATTATATTGAATGTAAAAGTAAATAAAAACCAATTAAAATTTTAAATATGATTATCATAACAATGTGATGCAATGTCAATATTGTCTTGCATATTCAGGTCAAGTCACTCGACACGCACAAGCATGCATAAATGTTTATAAGTATACCTACATAGTTCATTGAGCTTTTAATTGATTTTGTGTATTTGTATTTAGTTCTGATATCCTAATCTAATATATATTAAGAATTAAGTAATAATAAAGTACTATTCATATTTTCAAAACTTTTCATTTAATATATTCTATAAAATTTCAATTATATTGGAAAAGACTTTAGTATCTTCCTCCGGGCGCAAATTTTCGTAACTGCTATTTGTATAAAATTCAAGATCCATTTCAATGTATTACGATACCGTTAATTTGCATCTAATGCAAAAACAATGCGCAACTTTTTTTTATATAAACTTTTATAGTTATTGTAATGTTAAAATAACACTGTTTGAGTAAGACCTGTATTTTTAAAAGTATTTTTTTTTATAAAAACAAGCAATAAAAACTTATTTTTATAATTAACATAGAATAGGTACAGAATAAAGGTGACGGTTTCGAATAATAGTCCTGTAATATAAGAAACAGAACCTACGATATAGTTTGTAGACAACTATATTTTTTATCTTTCTTATTTTCATCAGGTTTGTGTAAAGTTTTAAGATGATGTAAACAAACATACCCAGTATATAACATTGTCTCAAGCACTTGATGTTAATATGTTTGTGTGCAATGTTTTCTGTGTGTGATATTAGATTTATTTAATCATTATTAGAATTCATTGTTGTCTTTTTATTGTTTTGATAAAAGTATAATTTTATAATAAAAAAACCGCTAAACAGCTAACGAGAAATATCTACAAAATTGTCTCGATTTTTGTTGTACTTAGCTATCTTTTATTAATTTATTTTATGTAGTATATTCTAAATTATGCTTATTGTTCTTTGGAGGCTCTTGCGTATTTAAAAAAAATTGTTATATTGGACAATGTAGATACATTGAGTGTTGATTAATAGATACTATGTGCAAGTACCTTGTTTATTATTGTTATGTATAAACATTTTTATTAAATCCTTTTCAGGCAAACATTTGTTTTATTTTCGTTATTAAAAAAAATATTGTGTTTTTAAAATGTATATATAACATACTAGTTTCAATAATTGAGATACTTTATAAATATTTACAATCTGACTTAATACTCTTTGTGATTTGAAGATGATTTTAACAATTCTTATTTAATGGTACTTCAAGAATATACAAAATAATATTTAAAAAAGTATCCAGCTGTAATAAACGAGATGTAAAATAAAATTTAATGATTGGTGCTAATGCATATTCTAATTTTAAAGCCTCGGTTGGAATTCTAATAGCATGAGAATAATTTAAAAAACAAATTTCAAAATATGTAGTGTGTAGACAAAATAGTCTATTTTTGTTTAGTTGGCTGTATACTATTTCTTATTATACTTCAAATAAATATTTACATTATCAAATGTTGCTATAATCAATGCCACTTGTTGGTCTAGTGACTAGCTTGTATGGTTACAGATCTTGAAAGTTCTGTGCCAATAAAAAGTTGACTACACTAATTAGGAGGGTTAAATAGGAATATTAGTATTTCCTCAAAAGCAGTCATTACAATATTTTTATTTAAACAAATATACATTTATGTGATTTGCTTTAATTTAAGGGAGAAAGAAATATTTAAAAAGGCTCAAATGAGAGAAGGATTGCATATGACAGGAAACAAGGAAAATTGTTGGAGGAGGACAAGAGGCACCAAGACCAGAGATATTCTATAGAAGTTTGAAGATTTATTTTATCACAGAAAAGTATCTTTATTTATTTTTTATTGAATAGGTAGACGGACAAGCATATTGGCCACCTGATGGTAAGTGGTCACCAACATATTGCCATTGTAAGCAATGTTAACAATTGCATCGCCAATGCACAACCAACTTTGGGAACTAAAATGTTATGTCCCTTGTGCCTGTAATTACACTGATGCAGGAACTGTAGCACAAGTACTGCTATATTACATAATTTTTATTACTTTAAATATTTCCCTGGTAAATATATATTTTAAATAGCTTAAAAGTTATGTTATAGTACAGATGTAGCACACACAATTTGAATTAACTGAAGTGTTTTTATAGTTTTGCTTAGCTCATAAAATTAAGCCAAAATGACAAATATTAATATATGTTAAAAAAGCAAGTTATTATATGTATATTATATTATTTTCATTGGAACATTATAATAATTATGGTATATCCATTTTACTTAATCTTAAAATAAAATCTAAAAGGTACATTTGTACTTTAATTTCAATGGGTTTATTAGTGACAAAAAATCCAGGAACTCCAGCCTTTTCTAATGTATCTTGCTGGTCGCTTACCTGTAAGAATCAAAATAGACTCAATTTATATTATAAATTCAGCGAAGTATCAATTTATATTATAATTCAGCGAACTAGACAATGATATTATCAACAACAAACAACCTGATAAATGTTTAAAACATTCAGTTGACAGATGATGCTATTGAGGTGTAATTAGTTTGGTGTGTGTATTTAGTTTATAGTTAGTACTTAAACAGGTACTATTTAAGATTATTGTTAAGTTAAATGAAATTGTATTTACTACAAATACTTAAATCTTATAATACTTACTTTTTGATCTAATTGAATAACCAATTTCATATCGGTTTGCTTTAATTCTTCCTTATGTCTTTTCAATAATACATTTTTTATTTCTTGTTGTGATGCATTTGGTGTTGTGTTGATCATTTCTTGAATTTCCACTGCAAAAAATAATGATAACTAAAAATTTACTATAAGTATGGGTTATATTTAGTTATATATTTAGTTATTATAGAAAAACACATTACATGTGTGGTTATTAATAATTTGAAGTCTTTGTTGAAATAAATGTTTTTCTGTAACATGTTGTATTTCCATTAACCCTTTCACTATTTCAAAAACTGTATCATTTAAAAGACAATTTGCTAATCCTGACAGCAGCTCAATAGGCACTCTCATTTGATATTTTCTGAAATAAAAAAAAATACATTTTGATCACTATAAAGTAAATAAAGAGTTAACAGAGATGTGGCAAACTTACGGTGGTAATTCTCTAGCCATGTCTTGTAATTGTTCTAACAAAAAGTAAAGCTTTCTTTGCAAGACTTCAGGAGTTTGTTCAGGTGTTTCCATTTTTGCTTTTTCTCTTACATTAAAATAATTGGAGTGTCAATTTATCTTCATAAAACAATTAAGAATATTTCATTATTTTATTAATGTAGTTTTTATTCTATTTAAGGTTCTAATATTTAAAATAAAATATTTGTTTATTTTGATACTCAGTGTCGCTTGCACTTGTCAGTTGTCACTTGTCATTTGTCAGTAAATGTGTCTACTAGTCTACTAGTTTTTTTTTCCTATTCTGGGCTCTGGCGAGTATGTATAACATGTATAACATAAGTACGCAATTTCGTCCGATAGTTTTTGCCTTGCGTCCATATGTTTTCTAGTTTTTTCTTTTTCTATTTCTTACTTCTCTTAGTAGATTACTAATATGTGTGTTCATTTATTTTACCATTATATTAAAATCTGTTAGTGTGTGTGCTATTTGCTTATTTTTGTTATTTAACTATTTATATTTTAGTTTTGCTTTGTTACGCATATCAACATATACTCTCTGTTCAGTTAAAACTGAAGAGTATATCCATAGGCCTAAGTGTCTACCTCGTATAATTTGTGCAAATAAATAGATATTTAAATATAACGGTAACAGGGAAAGACCTGGTGGTAAAACATTTATATTTGATGTTTATGAATCATGATGATGCAAATATTTGGTATAACAGATTCACAAGCCAAAAGGGTAAGAATAGGATAGAATAGGAAGGCATATGGGCCACCTGATAGTCAATTGCTCTTAGACATTGGCTCTGCAAGAAATGTTACCCATCGCTTACATCGCCAATGCGCCACCAACCTTGGGAACTAAGTTGTTATGTCCCTTGTGCCTGTAATTACACTGGCTCACTCACCCTTCAAACCGGAACACAACAATATCAAGTACTGCTATTTTGCAGTAGAATATTTGATGAGTGGGTGGTACCAACCCAGACGAGCTTGCACAAAGCTCTACCACCAGTAAAAGCGATATTTCCAGCATCGAGGATGTAATTCATTGCATAATGATCGAAAATAAGTTTCAGACGCAAATACAATCAACGAAACGTCTTATTAACAATTAATGATGGTAGAAGCACCGCACTTTGGATTTCGCATACCTCCAAGTCAAGAGTCAAGTTGCAATAAGACATACAGTGAGGCTCCATCTGTTTGAAAAAGCAGCATAACTTCAAAACACGACCTTACAAGAGATAAGACGTATTATTTGGCGGTAAGACTATATACAATAAGTTTCTTATGATATATAGTAAGAAAAATAAAGTCCTCCAGACCGATTTCAGCCACGGCGGCCAATTTAAGGGGGGAAATTAGCCAACTGCGCAGTACATATTATAGTGCACAAGTGTGTGCGCAAACACAGGTGCAATCTCTATTCCTGAACTCTCAGACCCAGACTCCGGACTGCTATTGAGAAATTTTGAAAGAAAAACCCAAAAACTTTCTACTGGCCCGACATGGGATTTGAACCCAGGGCCTCCGGGTCAGCGGCCTTACATCTAACCACTAGTCTAACGAGGCTCATATATAGTACATCATTAGTTGTATGGGGCTAAATTACAAATAATATCTTATTAAATATACATTAAAAATATGATCTTCGAATGAGTTCGAAGACGTATCATAACAATTATGCTTATGTACTGTTAGGGTTATGTGGAATTCTGACCACCACTAATACTCCTTTTTTTTACGCGTTCCCGTAACGGGAACGGGTTGGACTCGCCGGTGTCCAAGGCGCCGAGTGCGAACTGAACTTCGGAATACCCACTAAAAAGTCAGCTGAACCCTTTCCGTCTTAACAAGGAGCGCCACGGGATCGTTTGCGCACGCTACCATGACGGCCACTAAAACTCTTGCAGTAGTCGTCCTCAACACAGATCAATGAAATCTTAAGATCGGGACCGGCAGTGCTGTTACAATACAAATTTATGTTTTATAAGGCAACTACAAATGTTACATTTATTAAAGCAATGTTATAAAATAATTGTTTAATCTTTTATTATATTATTAAATAATATTTAAAAATATTACAGCCCGTCTTATTGCCTCTACTGGCAGGCTGGTTCATTTTTCACGTGGTTACGATTTGTACAATGTAACTATTTTAAATTCTTATTTATATTTATTTAAAACTTTAATGTGATTTACCCTATTTAGTAATCACTATTTCGTTTACTTAATAAGTTGTCAACGGTTATGTGTCAGCCTAATGTCTAAAAGAACATTCGATGTCAGTTGAAGTGCCAATTTTTTAAGTTTTTTTTTTTAACATTGACATTGTTCAAAACAACAATGACTCAATTTAGTAATTACCAAAAAAGAAGGCTTTAAAACAATAATACAACCCATATTTTTTTAATTAAATGTTTAAATATTAAAAATGTTAAAATATATGTTTATTCTGCTTTGTCCTTTAAGTTTTTTAAAAGCGGATTATCAAATTTACAGTAAACTACAGTCATATTTAATATTGTAAGAATCTACATAAGTTGTGTTCATTGATAAATATCATTTTTATTCTTTAATAACGTATTCTTTTCAGACAATACAATGGAAACAATAATATTTCAACTAATCCAGAAAAATGTTATGAAATATTGCAAGATTTTTCCGAACAAGCATCAAATTTTACCTGGTGTTCGATTTTAAATTCAAAACCTATTACCCTATGCGAGAGGTGTGTCGAGAAATATGTGACATTTCGTGATAAATACGAAGAATTAATTAACACTACAATAAATGGGACTTCCTGTAGATCTATATTTATTTCACAAGATAGATTAAATGCAGTTCAGGAATATCATGACAATATTCTATCTATATGGAATAAAGGAAACTGTAATGGTATTTATCCATATATTAAATTACTAATGACTTGCCCTGCAATTGAAATAGCATGTATTTATTTGTTTATAAAGTATTATTTGATTAGTACAAATGTTTTTTTTTTTATGAAATCTTTTCGTGATATTCGAATAATGATATTGTTGTATTTTAAGGATGCTTTGATTGGACGAAGGGAAAGCCAGCGCTCACAAATGATACTATACGTTTTTATAAAATGTGTAATGATACTTTGGATTGTATTGTAAAAAATATGAATCCTGACAATACTGAAGTTTGCAATAGATGTATGCAGTCTTATATGCAATTAGATAATTTCTACAAAACTTTAAGTTCCGATTCAATTGGAGTTGATAGTGTTTGTATGGATATTGTTGATTCTGTATGTGAATGTTTATATCATTTATAAATTCTCCAATTAGCACATTCTAATTTTAAACTTGGGTTTGTGCATTGTTTTCAGATGAATGCTACAAGATATATTTGGAGCAAAAATCTTAACTGCTGCAAATTGAGGAAAAAACCAGAAATAGTATTTTTGTGTTGTGCAGGAATTATAGCTTTCTTGCCATTAATATACTATTTGACAGTTCGCTTTTGTGGACCAATCAGAGATTTACCTAATGTACTTAAGCGTGAGTATTTAACATAACAAAAAAATAGATTCACTAGTCAAATTACAGTTGTAAACTTATATAATTTATTTTACAGAATCAAGATTCAAACAAACTATTTTGAGGTCAATAAATGGAAGAAATGACTAGGTTTTAATATTATGATATACAATAAAGGAAATAAGTAAAATATGAAATTTTACAGTACTTTTATTTGTCCATTCATTGAATGAAAACATAAGTATCCAATGGCATGACATAGCCTCTGGATAGTAAGTAACTACACTTGACAATGTATCAATGTATAATTAGATTATCTATGTCTTGCTTTTTTATTATTGTTCTTTTTTATATTACTGTTATTACTACTATTTGATAATTTATGTTTTAAGGCATTTGGTGTTGTATCACCTTTATTTAATAAACCAATTCCACTATCTTTTTCTTTTGGTGTGCTTGGTCTGCTATCTAAACCCACAGCTGATAGCATTTTATTGTCATTTCCAAAAGTTTTTTGAAGTACATTAGACGAGGTAGCAATTTTCTGTGACATACTTTGCTTTGTCAGTGCACTGTTTAGGCTCTTTTCAATGGCACCATTAGTGTGTTGTTTGCCTGAAGGTTTAGATGCAATACTTTCTGTTGAGCCATGTATTGTAGTATGATTTAAATTACCAATCATGCTAGTACTAATTTGTGTATCAGAAGAGTCTTCATTTGTTTGAGATTCAGTTTCACTATTTCTTTCATCTAAAAAATAATACAAATAAAAATAAAATATTCGACAATTTAATTAACACAACAATTTTAATAGGTACCAATATATATTTACTTTTTGCCTCAGCGGGATCTACAAGACCGCTGACAGCCTGAAATAAAGTTATTACATTTAGTTATCATTGTTTTTAAAATGGTAAATAATTGTAAGGTTTTCATCTTACGGCCATAGATGTAATGGAAGACTTTGAAAATAGTCTCTCTGCTTCTTTAAACTTCCTATTACGCTTATCTGCCTTAGAATTTGTACTTTTGTTAGTTGCTAGATATCTGTCCCAACCTCGTATAATATTTCCATAGAGCTGTGTATCTTCCAAATATGAACCTTCAAAAGCATATATTTGACGCTCTAAATTAGCCAAAGTTTCCTACAAATAATTTTTTTTATAAGTATTTAACATTTATTATAAATCTAATGTATTAAATATTTTTTAAAACACCTACAGCGACCTCTGCTTTTCTCTTTACTAATTCAGCTAATTCAGCTCTTGTGTCTGCAACTGAAGTTTGTTTGGACGCCATATTGATTTTTTTTACTTGCACGCTTTGGGTTTCGCTGGCAGGGCTTTGCGGTGAAACAACCATTTCGTTGCTTTTTTTATTCCTCTGTTTTAAGCTTCCATAACATTTAAATTGACAACTTAATAAAGCTCTAAATGCAGCAAAGGGTATTCACTATTTAGTATATATTTACAACCCAGTTATCAGTTCTTGTTCTAATTTTTTTTAATGAATAATGACATCATTGCTTTGTCGACGTTGACAGCTACCATCTTACCACAGATAACTTAAAATTCGTTTCGAATAGATTATACAATAATAATAAATGAAAATATGAACAAAGTCAAAGAGTTTAAATAATATTATATTGTTTTTGAATACTTAATAATCTTTATGCACAAAATTATTGTGAATCTTTTGTATACGATGGATATATATGTATATCTATATTGTTAAGAATGATCGCAGGTTGAGTGACTGATTATGTGACTATAACGTGATTAAAACGGGTATTGGTTATACATTTTAATGTCTTTATGTTTTGAAGAATTTTGCATTTCAGATTTTTCCTTAATCATTTGGCTTTTGTTTCTTCGAAATGAAAATAAATACAAGTGTCAAATTGACATTCTTATACACTATCAGTCAAATTGATAAGAAAGTGACAATTATACAGGTATTACAAAACCTTGAATACGAAACACTAGATATAATCAGGTTGAATTTAAGTACAAGATTTTATTACAATATAAGGCTCGACTTAAAAGAAACATGTCAATAACATATATTCCTCGTGTGACACAAGTATGATTATAATATAAATCAATAATAATGAGATAAAATGTTGTAATAAAATGTTTTTTACTTATATATGTTTTATTTTTAATTGCAGTTGGATTCTATTCAATTAGATAATGAACTAGAAGAATTATTTAAACAATTGATTTTCCAGGCTACAAAGTATTTTGAGGTAATATGTTTTGTATGCCTATCCCAAATGTATATTTATACAAACCTTGTTTCATTATCTGTAACAGCACTGAAATTCTACTGCATCATATATATTGTATATATAAAAGACATAATTTTAACCAACATGCAAGTTTCCTCATAACAATTTTCTTTATAGTTAAGCATGATATGAATTACAAATATACCTTAAGCACTTTAAAACGGAATCCAAATATTTTATCTACTGAATCGGTTCAGTTTTAATAAAACTTTATGCTCATTTTGAAGAAGACTCAGGTTATATGCTTACTATTTATTATAAAATAATTAAAAATATGAAAAATGCTAGAATGTGTATTTCAAAATTTTTTTTTTTATTAATAAGTATTATATTTTTAGCCGGGAATATTACAACCAATTCTTCCTGAAGTAGACCTGATTATACGAACATGGATATTCAAAAATTCAATATATGATAAAAACAGCACTTTTGGTCAACAGATGTTATCTCTCAAATATAAAACAGAAAATATTTCTAAAAGTAAATTGTATTGGTACTTTTTATATTGTGTAGCCTTAAAATATTTTAGAGATAGGGCTATGTATAGCTTTACATCTAATACAAAAATCCAACAGTTCCTTTCAAAAATGGAAACATTCCAGTTGGTTGGAGATATTTTGAATTTCCTACAGTTTGTAAATAGTGGCAAACACCCAGCTCTTATTGACTTTATACTCGGTCTTCAATTAACAGCAGATAAACTTACCAGAGAAGATTTAACAGATTTCTCATGGACTCGTGAACTTTTGTGGCATAATCTTATAGTGAGTATAATTTTGTTTTGTTAATTTAAATAAAGAAAGTCTACTAAAAGTCTGATATTCTTGAAGAATTTTTTAGTCATTAGTCATTAGTCTATGTATAGTCTAACGCTTAGTATATAATTACAACTACTTATTACTTCCAACCCCCGCCCATCTGGGGGCGCATACACTTGTCGGGAGTGCGGCCGAAGAATCCTCTCTCGCATTGGTCTCTTTAGTCATGAACGCATGTGCCTTCGCGATGCTGCTTAAATCATCTGTCAAAGATGCAGAGGCCTATATATATTACAATTGACTGCCTCGTTGGTCTAGTGGCTAGATAAAAAGCCGCTGAACCGGAGGTCCTGGGTTCAATTCCAAGGTGGGGCCATTAAAAAGTTATTAGGTCAGAAAATTCTCAATAGCAGCCCGGGGTCTGGAAATTGGAAGTGTGTACACTTTCGTGCCTCGGAAAGCACGTAAAGCCGTTGATCGTGCGCTTGAACTCTTTCCGGTCCGGTCCAATCGGATTATGAGAGTTCGGGAATACTGAGTGCACCTGTGTTTGCGCACACACTTGTGCACTATAATATCCTCTGCGTAGTTGGCTAATCTCTCTTGAGATTGGCCGCCGTGGCCGAAATCGGTCTGGAGGACCTTACTTATTTATATAATTACAGGAATTAATTGGAACGGTCCTTTCTTTGGTAAACATGTTCGGCTTAAGGCAAAGAATGTCAAAAGCATTGAAATACATGTGGTGGAGAAATCATACAGGCCCAAGTGTTACATCTACCACTGCAACCATGACTATACATACAACATGTGCCTGTTGTTCGGAAAAACCTATTCTTCCACATGTGATGGGATGTTCACATATATTTTGTTACTATTGTTTAATGGTGAGTTTGTCTAAGCTTTAAAGATTATTTAATCTTCCGTAGTTGATGTATACAAACATTTAGATTAGAACTAACTTTATGAATAGGAAATATCCGACCCTGGTTGGGTCGAGTAAACATGGCTATTTATGAACAAAATTACTATAACTTATAAATTTATTTGGTATAAACCGTGCCATTAAAAATAATGTATGAATTAAGATTTACAAATTGTATTGCTTAAAAAAATACGATTATAATAACATTACTGTCAAGCATACCGTACCGTAACAGCATGTTAATGTCCCACTGCTGGGCTAAAGGCCTCCTCTCCCATTTGAGGAGAAGGTTTAGAGCTTATTCCACCACGCTGCTCCAATGCGGGTTGGTGGAATACACATGTGGCAGAATTTTAGTGAAATTAGACACATGCAGGTTTCTTCACGATGTTTTCCTTCACCGTAAAGCACGAGATGAATTATAATCACAAATTAAGCACATGAAAATTCAGTGGTGCTTGCCCGGGTTTGAACCCACGATCATCGGTTAAGATTCACGCGTTCTTACCACTGGGCCATCTCGGCTTTTCAAGCATAGTGCCACTACAATAGAAAATGCTTGTAATGTTAATGTTAAATTTGAAAAAGAAAAACATTTTGAAGACCATGATCCATGAAATAATATTGCATTATAATCATCTTCACCTGCTTAAGCCAATTTATCCATTCTAAATAATTTTAAAAGTTATTTTAATCGGTAACAATAAAGTAAAAAACCCTTTTTCTTGTTCATACTAACCCTAGCTGAGTTAGTATGGACAAAAAAAATAGGTTTTCTAAATAGGTCTCTTAGCTATTTAGTGACTTTTGTATTGGCACGCGTTATTTTATAACGTCGTAAGTAAGTAAAAGTAAACTGTAGTCCTTAAGAGGAGGGGAAGCCTTGGTTTCGCAGTTACATTGAAGCAGGACATTTACGAGTTGTTATTCGTATGACGATTCACTAAGAATTAGGTATATGTGCTTTACAAGGCAGTCGATTAGTCATATGCTGCAAAATGAGAAAACCCTAACAGTTATGACGCTGTGCTTTCGCTTTCTCGTGCGGTATTATCAGATACAACTGGTTAGTCAAATTAATACGTATTAAGTACAGTCTCAATGGCCAATGACAAAAAATGTAATAGGCAATGATATTTGGTACGTGTTAAAAACGTGTGCGTAAGATGGCACAGAAAGATAAGTGGTTCAAAGCCTTTTCGCAAAATAATATATATATACAATGTATATTTTGACATGTATGATGTTTGACGCGTACTAGTCTGTACTTGTTGTCTTTCGTTTTTTGAGTCCTGAAAGATGTAATATTTAATCGTCCGGTAATTTTATCTTTTATGTTTTATATTTAATGTAGATAGAAAGAGAGAGGTATTTCATTCTAGTAGGTAGTTTTTAAGTCCCTGTACTTGTGCAAAATAGAAATACTAATGTATCTACTTAACTATTATCAGGCCATGGTAATTGAATTGTCAATATAGCATAATTAAATCTCTATCTATATATAGACAGCGCCATTAAGGTGTGTGCGCCATACACATCTATAACAGTTTGCACCTGTCGTATTTTATTTGTCAGTTCTATTTCATTATAATTTTTAATTATTACATAATTTTAATTACGCGCAAATACTTGTTTTGTTTTTAATCATGTCTGGTTTCGTATAAATCAACCAGTGACGCGCGCTATTAAATTACATTTAATATATTTTTTTAATTATGGTATTCATATGTAACGTAAGTAGTCGCACTACTGTAAAACATTTTTTTTTCAATCACAGGCTAACAAGACTGCAGATCCAGATTTCGCTTGTCCAAAGTGCTATTTCAATGGAAAACAGGTTACGAAATATAGCGTATAATTTTTTATTTTAATTGGTCGAAGGTTTGTGGACATGTGTATATTGTGATATTAAATAAAATAATATATTTTATTCTTGCACTTTTTATTAATAATGAATATTAACTACATAAGCAGGGTTACAAAATTTTATACAATATTTACAAATTTCAGACTTTGTTTTTTTTTTAATTACATTAAATTTATGATTTTTAATGAAATGATAAGATTAATATTTTAAAATAAATGAGTTATGTCATGTACATGTAAGAACATGTCGTTGTCATTTGTTTCCCAACTGAATTTTTTAATAATTTTATTCACATTAAGTACATATTTTTACAATTTAAAACTACACTACTTACCTATTATAAGCGTTACATTTACTATATTCTATGGCACAAATGGGTCAAAGAGGCCGTTTGAAGTTCATAGCAGATATAGAATTTATTTTATACTATTTTTTATTTCGAGTTTACAACACATGGTTGAATTTTAGTTTCTTACAAATAAAAAAATCATTCAAAAATAATATATACAAGTACTTAAATATTAATTTTCGAAACATAAAATAAATTTTGTGTTATCGTAAGCAATGGGTCGTTTGTAAATATACTTGAACTAGTGCTACAGGTAGCCATATTTGAAGAATTACGGGGCAAGGTCGGAAAAGATTAAAGTTCTGGTAGCAAACAGGTTAACTTCAGTATAGTAAAAGGGTATCAGTAACTTAAGTATTTCTTAATGAATATCTAATGTTTGTTGTCTTTGCTATTGTGAACGTTTGCATGAAAACCGGTCTCCCAATCGGCGATGTAGTCCACCGTACGCACCGAGCCGTCCGGTTCCACCAAGGAGTACTGACCTGGTTAAATAAACACAACATCTATATAAAGTACTTACATATGTAATTCAGCAGATAGCGAAAGGCTTTAGCGCTGTTTAATTTATATTCTCAGTATAACATCGTTGGTATTTCACTACTGTCAACCTTTCATTTCAGTAAGATAATCAAGACTACCGTACCGTATATTTCATGATAAATTATGACACTCGTGATTTGTTATTCGGTAAATCTTAGATACTTAATTATATATAGCGTTCTTAAATAAGGATGATTATACAAACCTTTTACGACATCGCCATCACGTTGCTCTTTCTGTTGCTTGATATCGCCGGTGTGTGGATCATTAACTCCGTATTCGAAAGCGTAACGAGGGTGCGCATCCTGAAATAAGAATGGAATGCTGAATTAAAAACAAATTATTAGATGGGTGTGACGTGAAGTGATTTCTTAGTTACCAATATATAAATTTTTTTACAATTTGAATATAAATAAGATGCATGGAAGTTTTATTCTGTTTTTTGAACAAAAAGATAAAATATACATGATTTTTCATTTGCATTCATAGTTGTAATGTTTTGAATAAATTATTGTTGTCGGTAAAAATATCGACTCTACCATAATATATACCATATTGCAGAGCAATTATTCAATTTTTATTTCTTTATTCGATTCCTCCTGAATAAATTACATTTTCTATTTTAATAAGACGAAAACATTTTCAATAAGATTCAAATGTCAAGACAAAATGTTCACATCGTTATTGGCTAATGAAAACCTTTAATCACCGATAAATGTATATCGTAATAAATCACCTTTAATTAATTTTATAATAATAACAAATAGTAAGATAATCTTAGAGGCTCATGTTTCTAGAACAGTAATTAACAGATTTGTGGTTTCAGACTGATGTTGGTCTATCCGCAATAAACAGTGAATGTAATAACGAAGTAAATTATTTAATTCCACGAAGTAATGTAAGACTGATCATTTCTGTTATACGAAGCTACAATCTAATTGCGTCCGAACACCTTATGAAAACTGTAGTTAACGTTAGTAGTAGTAAAATGTCTGATTTACAGTTAATTAAAAAAATATCTTACCTTTGTGGATTGCTTTAATATTTTCATGATAAGTTTAGTTTATGTACTCATTATCTATATCAATATGAGTTATCTTAAAATACACATATTTAATATGTACAGGTTGTCACATTTTTAAAATGTCGGTCTTTGTTAGATACAAAGACCTATGTGGAATTAACTACCTCACTTAATTATATCTGTACGTATTTACGTTCGATAGCTCGCGTGCTAAAGACAAGAGGGCTCGTTTTTGTTTGAACTTGACTTTTGTTTTACTTTGTTATCTATATGTTAAAACATGATTGACTAAATCTGCAGAACAGTGTTTTATTGATATCATGAGGAGGATTAAAATTTCGACCTTAAGTGATACACTATGCTTTACTATTGTAAATTCGTTTCCGTCTCACTTTTAATTATTAATATTAATTTAAAACTATCTCGAAACACTGATATAACAACCAAAAAGATATGTTTAGGTTTTTTTAAACACTAACGCGGTCAACGTGTAGAATCTTGCAAAAAATCACAAGCCCTTTAAGGTATAAGTTAAACTAAGCTGTTTTAAAACGGCACAAATTAAACAAATTAGGATGGTATTTTTGACAGTGATACCATATTTACATTTTAATGTATTTTGTTTGTTTTAAGTATACATGGTATGTAAATAAATAGGTATAGTTCAAAGAAGGGTACGCGCACACTTTTAGAAAGGACTATTTGCATAGCTAATCGTATGATGTTGTTTAAAGTTTAATTGTTTGCAAATTAATTATCTTGTGCTTTCTCAAAAAATGAAAGAAGTTACAGATAATAAAGCGTTATTAAAATGACACATCAAATAAAGTAGATTTGTGGTGTTGGTTTTAAATATCGTTCTTCCTATACATGGAAATATTTACCGGATCGGATCAAAACTTTATTATTACTAGGCATGGGCGATACAAATCGTATATAGATACAATATCTATATATTGGTACAAAATCTAATATCTAGATATCGGAGCGCAAAGTATCTATATATTCGGATATTCACTGATATCGGTTCTGTATAAACTGTATACTGTATTTTTAATTGCCAAACGAGTATGCCCGTACGCGAATAAGATTGTTGATAAAATATCGATATATCGAACATAAAATACGAGTATTTTTTAAATCTATCATTGATAAATATTGGTTCACATAATTAAACATTAATTACTAAGAACTATACATTTATAATTTAATTTTCTTAATAAATATACATGATTAAAAAGTGTTAATTAACCTTTGAGCTGCATTACGATTGTTTTTTTTTAAATAAAGCCGATATATCGATATTTTTTAGTTATATCTAATATCTAACTCCAATATAACGGTTAAAATATCTGATATTTTAACCGTTATATTGGAGTTAGATATCCGATATTTCAAATATCCGATATTTTAAAAAATATCAACAGATAACCTAAACGTGAGTAGTATTTATGAATCTAATATCTACATTGATATTTCAATATTGATACCTCAACTCCGGTATTAGATATTAGATTCATAAATACTACTCACGTTTAGGTTATCTGTTGATATATTTTGAAATATCGGATATTCGATATCTAGATATTTTAACCGTTAGGATATTATGATATTTTAACTCTTACTGGTATCGGTTGTTTGACCTTGGGTGTCATTTTAGAAATTGCTATTATTTTTATGATCTATTTTTAGTTTCGTTGTTTTATGTTTTCGCGGTCGCGTTGTTAGTGTTATAATTTTATTACTCGCCTTTTTTTTCTAAAATTTTGATGTTTTTCGTAACTCATATATTATTTTCTTGTTTAGGTAGATGTATATAATAATTTATGTTGTGTGTAAAATAGTGTACATTTCAAGGAAATGAGGTATTTAGGGCAAGTGTTAATATTACTTTTTAGTTAGGTTAATGTTTGTGTTAAATAAAATTAAGAATTATGTTTCGGCCCAATACGAGCGTAATTTGGATATATTTCGATAAATTTAACTGTAGGCAAAAAAGCGAAATGTCGTATTTGTTGCGACATTTATAGCTACAAGGGCTCTTCAGGCATTTTACAGACATTTTTAAAAGTCAAATTAGATCAAAAGAGATACGAGCTATCGCTAAAATAATTGAACTTTTAAATACGCCTGCATTACGCATTTTGTATTTCCTTTTTTATAAGTAATTAATAAATAGAAAAACATCGCTATTATGCAGTCAGTCTTAAGCCTGAAAAAAGTATGAAGGAAATCTGATTATCAAAATCGGATCGGATATCTATTAGTAAACAAATATTTACTTATTTAACCATCTTATTCTCAATAACAAAAATAAACCAATACATTATATGCGATAGACACAAAAAAATTTTTATATTGTACCAGTAAAATTGATATCATGTGGTACTGATTTGGTTTCCGAGTACCATAGACTATACAATATCTAGATATTGAAATATATAGATACGATATCCGATATTCAAAACCGATATCTAGATACGATACGATATCGCTTCAAAGCGATATTACCCATGCCTAATTATTACTAATAAACTTAGTTCTTGTCACGATTGTTCCAATACTACCAACCCACTATGTAGCCTCGGTAGTTCATGAATATTATAAGAATGCCTTTTATTGCAAGAACCTTTGATATAATTTCTGTATAAGTAATACCCTTTTACACAAACACAACAAAATTTATAATTTACAATTTATTTTTATTGAGATCAATCAAGTACGATGTCACGGAACTCGTTCATGTTCACTATAGTAGCAAATCATTTTGAGTTACGTTATTGCTGCATATGATGCAACATATAAAGAAATACCCCGTAGGGTTTTATAAAACACGTTTAATTGGAATAAAGAAGTCTATGTCAAATTGGTATGTTGAACTTGTTTAGTACTCAATTAAAACAATTTTTACTTACATAATTTTCAACAAATTCTCTATGGACATTTTTAACAGCGTGTTGACCTGTGGCGTATTGCGCTGCTGAAGACACAGATAGTGCTGGTGCTGCTACGTGTGCTATTGATTGATGAGCGACTGCAGGCGCAGAGTATTGGGATATATGGGTAGCTTGCTGAGTTACTGCTGGGGCTGAGTATTGCGCAACTAGCGGCGCGGAGTACTGGGTAACGACAGGTGCTGCATACTGAGCTCTGACAGGCGCTGAATATTGGGTTGCTGCTGAAGTTGAATATTGGAGAGCTGGTGCAGAGTATTGAGCTACATTAGGAGCAGCGTATTTGGCCAAGGTCGGTGCCGAATACTGAGATACAACTGGAGCAGCATTATGCGAAACAGAATATGTAGAATATTGAGAAACAGCTGGTGCTCTATGGGCTTGCGCGGCAACTGAGTAAGTGTTAACTGGAATTTGGTTATATTGATTGATAGTATAGACTGGAGCAGCAAATTGAGTTTGTGATTGAGTCTTCAGAGCATCTGATGTTGCGTAACTAGCTCTAGGAGCAGCATAAACTTGAGATACAACTGGCCCAACAGAGTGCGTGTACGAGTTCAAGGATTGTTTCGCCAAAGATCCAGATGAGTATGACGATTGTTGCGAGACTGAATTTTGGGACACGTATGTAGTCTTGGCGGGAGCTAAAGTAAATTTAGTTTGTAAAGGCGCAGCGGTAATTTTGGCAATGATCGGTGCTTGATTATATGTTGCTTGTGGGATGATGGTTCTCACTGCGGCAGAAGATAATCCTTCGGAGGTAGCATATCCATGTTCTTCTCTTTGAGCCGTGTACTCTGCATTTAAAGCAGCGGCGTCTTGTATAGCTATCGGTGCTTGGTACGATATTGTTGGTTGAGCTTGATACGTTATTTTTGGTGCAGCAGCTTGAAATAGAACCGACTGTGAGTATTCGTTAGCGCTTTTGTATGCGTTTGATGAAGATAAAGAAGCCGATTCAATTAATCTTGGAGCTGCAGTTGCTTTTACGTTTGTTAATGATAATTGCACTGCGGGTGTCGGGTATGAATAGCCGTTGTCGTTACAACCCTGAACGTTCTGAAGTTGGCTTAAATGGTAGTTTAAGTCAGGATCATGATAAGCTAGTGCATTCGAAATGCAAACGGCAGCTAACAATATTATCTGAAATGACAAAATATTTTTAATGTAGATTTTATAATAAATCGGAATTATTTATCATATATAAAATTAACATCTCAATTTCTCATCATCTCATCAAGCCTCCTTTAGTTTATTTTAAATTGAATTGAAATAATGTTAATTTTTTTTATTGTTTCTACCATTTTACTAGCTTTACAATAATTGAACTATACCTTGTTTTATGACATATATTCTGGTTAACTATACATTACAGCTTGATGACTAAGACTGTACAAACGAATTCAACGCGCACTAAGCTCCATAAAAAATAATAAAGATTTAATTAGTTTTATTCATCTTAAAATACTTACCGACTTCATAATGTAATCTTGCCAAACTTCACTTTTAATAAAAAACACTAAACATATCACGTGTCAGCACAATTTGAGAACTAATTGTGTTTAGCAAAGCGTAATTCGAAATGAGAGCAAAACGGACCCGCAAAGTCTTATATAGTAAACTCATATGTGTAAGAACGGGTCACACTTTTTCACATTCGCCGCCAGCACCGTGGGCGCGGCTTGTAGGATATAACTTTGATGCAGATTTACCTCACTTAGTATATTTATTGTAATTAATATGCATATTAATTGTATTAAGAAATGGTTAATCATAAAATATAATAAAAAGGTCCTTAAATAAATCGTTTATCTTAATTGTAATGCTTGTCATTTTTTATTCCATTAAAGTATATTATTATACAATGATGCACGATTAAAATGATTGATTCTCAGTAGAATCTACATTTAACATATATACAAATCTATAATACCTTTTAATTTAATTTAGGTAACATGTATGTTAAATGAAGATTTAAAATTGGTGTATGAAGGGTTTTTTTTAATTTATAATATATAAAAAAAAATTATAATAACTTTAATTTTTGTAAGCATATTTGCCCGCAATAAAGTAGTCTAAAAATGTAATAAAACAAATAATCAAATAACTAATTTTGATACAGATAACATATTTTTTGTACTGAAAAATAGTGTATTTAATAACAAATAACATAGAATTCCGCATCAGGGCTAGAAATCAGTTCTGTACCAAGTGAATATTGAAAAAAGACTGAAATATAATATAAAAAAAACGTATTAGTGTTTTCAAAACCCGAAAAAAAAACAACTAATCCGTAGTGAAACAGCGTGACTGAATAAGCTCTAAATCTTTACTTAAGATAATAGGAGGACTTTGCTAAGAAGTATTTACTAGATTACACTAAAAACATTTAAAATAAAAGGTAAGCTTTACTTGAAACCGATCAAACTTTAATATAAGATTTTGCAATTGTTCTAAATAACAATATCCGAGTATCTTTATATTTTTCTCGAGTAAGAAAATTGTCGTTTTGATGTTTTTATTAATTTTACCATTAATTCATCGATTACATGGATTTCTTTTTTACAAGAAAACGTTCAAATCTTTTATTTAAGCATTTATTCTAACGTTTGAATGATGTAACTGCGTTGGAAGATATGTTACAAGATATGGTAATATATATAGTTTCCAGCAAAATTATACATTGTTTGGATATAAGTTAAGTTATTTGAGGTTATTTAATTATAATGCAATTGTCTGCAATTTATTATCTTCTCGCCTTGAGAATATATATAGACTGTAATAGTAGGCTATAATATATAAAAGACCAGATAGTTTTGCACAACTGTTTATTCCACCAACTTAGAAATAAACTTAACTGTATGTTTTAAGTCGTATGTGTTATTTATTTTTTATCATAATTATTGTCTCTTTGTAAAATATCTCATCAAAAATGGTTATATAACCGTTGTAACGATGGTAAGGGAATGTCATTGAGTTTTTTTTATTGTATTTAAGGGAAGTTCTAAAAAATGATCAAAGCATAGTCAAAATCTTTATTTAACATATTAGAACTATACTTATGTACTTATTATCACGGTATTGCAATTTCCAATCAATTTCAGGGAAGTCGTCGAAAAAGATTCAACAGCATTGTGGTTTTTCTTAAGTGTAGTCTAAATAATTGTAAAAACAATTTTCTATTTTGTTTGGTACATTCGAAACTTTTTTTACGGTTATATAAAATTAACAATCCTAGATTATAAAACAAAATCTGAGTTGTCAATCATATTTCAAATCTCATGTCTCAGTTTTTTTTAATTTCACAATTACATAATATTTGTAATTTTTGTACTCAATATTAGTACTCAATATTAATCTCAGCAGCAACGTTTACGCATTGTTACAATCATAGCCTTAATTTAATGTTACATGAAGTTACTTGTGATCTATTACATCGCTCCCGATACTTCAAAGCTGTACTATAGTTTCAAAAATAAAAACAAAACATTAACATATAATATTTATAAATATACGGCTTTACTTTTAACAGTCGCATAGCGGCTGATTTAAGTGAGTTAAGTACATATTTGTCTCTTTCTGTCATAATTGATTTGACATTCGGAAGAAGAAGACGCTAAACATCATTTATAAGTGAGGCGAATATCTTTTGTAACGTATATTAAAATACGACAGTGTTTTAAGGAATAACAATATAACAGAGGTTTTTTTTTTATTTGAGTTACCTACTAATTACTGCACTGTATATAATTAATTACTTAAACTAGTTAAATTGTGAAAGTAAGTAAATAATTCACTAAATTAGCTATATGTTTTTTTTTTATTGCGTTAATTGTATTATGTATAACTTCGTAAGGTCATCTGCTTTCATTCTCTGAAGAAACTGCAATATCATATACAATAAAATAAACTCAATGACATTCAATGAATTAAAAATTAAGATCAAAGAATCAGAAAAATACTTATAAAATGTATATGTACAAAGTGTGTAGTTAGTTTACGTGTTGAAATATTACGAGTCGTATCACTTACATGTAAGCAAGAAGGTTAAGTACCATTAAGCCGTCGCTAATCTCGATTGATTAATATCCATAAGTTATAATTTAAGTACTAATTATGGTTATATAAACTCGAATAGTCAAATGAAATTTGAAAAACTACAAAAACTAATAAAGATTTTTTTATATCATGCATATTTTGTTATTTTGTATGTGTTTGATAATAAAAGCTGATTATTGACATTACAAATATTGCTATTTCAAACATCTGTGTGAATAATATAATGTAACTTATTTGACTGTTTTGTTGGTCAGTCCCTAGATCTAAGGCCGCAGATCCGGAGGTCCTGTGTTAAAATCCCAGGTCAGTCCAATAAAAAGTTATTGAGTTTTTCCGTCGGATAGGTATTCTCAAAAGCGGCCCGGAATCTGGAAGTTGGAAGTGTGTACATTCCCGTGCCTCGGAAAGTACGTAAAGCCGTTGGTCCTGGGCCTAAATTCTTTCCGGTCGCGTCGGATTGTCTTCCCATTGGATTATGAGAATTAGGGAAAAGATAATATACCTGTGTTTGCGCACACACTTGTGCACTATAATATATCCCGCGCAGTTGACTAATCTCACTTGACATTGGCTGCCGTGGCCGAAATAGGTCTGGAGGACTATTATTATTCTTACAATTTTTATATTCATTGCTTATATTTTTTTGTATAAAATTATTTTGATATTTACTTTAATTCAAATAATAATAATTGAATCTAATACTTTAGTTACATTCATACGTGAAAAGTAATAAGAACATAATTATAATAAAAACATTTGATTGACTTAACATTTATGCTAAAAAACATACTAATATTATTTTACGTGATATAGATTCGGCCAGTCGTGTATTAAGATATGTTAATTAAATATGTAACATTATTTAAAAGGTCAAAGAAACGGTAGTAAATTTTAAAAAGTGAAATGAAACCAAATCATACTGTCAAATTAAGTCAAGTAATAGCTCAAATGCTATCAGGTTTGAAATAAAACTACAATCTAAATCTCTTATCACTATTACTCTAGAATTTAACAGTTGAAGAGATTATGAAAACATTACGTGCACAGTAACACGGGATGTTGTGTAATTAGATAACGACACATCATACATCCCAAAAAGATATCGCACGTTGTATCTTAACATTTAAAAAATAATATTTAGGCTAGAATTTGTCAATTTCACATATGGACCAAATAAAAGTATTATTTATCTGTATCGTTAATTTTTTATACGAATATTTTTATTGTGTTGTTATTATAAACATTGACCTAATTAAATTATTTTTTAATATCTGAGAAATATAATTTACGATATATCAGTTGCCTACGTAACCTTTATGGTCAGACCGTTTGTCTATTGTTTGTTAAATGTTATGTAGTCTAACCAACTTGTGATTTGCACGCTCATGTTACCAGAAGACCATTTAAAATTGATTGTCAAATCAATTTAGATTATCATGAATAATTTTATAGTTTATTTATAAGTTGTTACATTAAATCCAGGTCATATTTTAAATGTGCAAAACAGACCTAATACATGCATGTAATAATTTACGTAGTAAAGTTAGACATGGGTGGCGCCTTACATAAGCCGCAAGCCCCTAAGCTCTTTTACAGAGTATGCAAATTGCGCAAACTAAAGCTAACGCGTCGAAAACACATATTAATTGCCATGAAAATTGAGCGAGTTTAAGGTAATGGAAAGCTAGGTTACATTAAGTTTATAAGGAAATTTACCAAATGAGGTAGTTGATTTGTAATCTTCTATTATTTATTTTAAAAATTAGTCATATCTCACCGTCTATAATTAAATAAGGCTTTTAGACTTTAAATTGCAGATTACAAAATCAATTCGTTAGTTTTTGTACAATAGCTGATGACGCATACGAAAATCCCAAATCTTTTTGTTTTATTTGCAAATAGTTATTGGTAAAAACATATTTTATGTTCATCATACATGATAAAATAATTACAACACACTATCGTGTAATTTTAAATAATTTTGTTAAATCATATTACGACGTAGTATCGTTAAACGGAAGTTAGACGTCATTTGAGAAAAAAATTAATATACCCACGTGCTTTAATGCCCTTTAGGCTTGCTGTACATTAGTTTAGCTTAAATTTTTTAATTGAATTATTACTTCATTCCCAGCAAATGACTATGAAATCGAATTTCATGGTTATGTAATTTTTAACAACCTGTTCTAATGTTTATTTTTTTGTGAAACATTTTAATTAGAAATTAATTAATTAGTTCAAAGTGCGTGCAGTGTTAGTTATATATGAACATGTTTGATATAAATATAATAATACATGTTTTAAAGGATAAATATTATTTGGCAAAAATATTAACTTGAACTGGCACACGATTGTAATACAATATAATTATTTAAATTATGAAAAAATAATTCCAATGTGTATTATATAGGTTTCACTTTTATTGTATTTGTTTGGTTTTCGTTTAAAATATTTAAATGTTAATCTTCTTTTACAAATCATCAATTATCAATTGAAATATGTTTTATGATTGTTCTAAATAAATGGTGTTTTTATGTTATCGATTATTATTGCTAATGAACAATTTCGTTATATTTTATTATGTAATTAATATGTATATTGCACATACTATTTTAGATAACTGATAAATTGCAGGGTCGTATTGGTCTCATGCCCTTTATTAGCCCGTATATTGAATGTTCCTTCACCTTTACACAGCTAACGTTACTATGGAGTATTTATAAGCCAATAAGCATTAAAAATAAAAAAAACTAAATGATTAAGATTATTTATAAGAAGAATTCTAAATAGAAATTGACATAAATTATAAAATCTATAATTAAAAACATAAATAAACATAAAAGTTATATTGAAATATTTAAAAAAAAATCGTGTTATCGACTTGTCTTTGGCGCCGCTCTGATTTCGTAAAAACAACCTCATCAATATTCAAAAATATCCATGTATGCTCTGTTTAACCTTAATAATAAAGTATAGTATTACTGCAAGGCGTGTTCATTAGTAGTTGAACTTCGGAATGGTAACAAAATATTAATAAAACGGCCAACGGCAGCTGCGGAGAGTACTCAAACATCTTTGTCAATTTTACAAAATTTTCCTTATACCAAATAAAATCCACATGTCTTGAAAAAATAGTAATCATTGAAGTTTTTTAAATTATTATTACAAGATTTCCAGTTAGTTTTTTATATGGTATAAAATGTTTGCATAAATTTTAAAATTTAGAAAACTAGCCACTATCATTTTATAATTAACATTTAAATAATGATAACGAATAATGTAAACGCAGCTTAATGAAACAAATATATAAAACAATTGTTTACATTTATCTATATATATTTCTAGGGCATTCTGATTAATGATATGGCGTTTATAAAGGTAAGGTCACATTCGAAACAAAATTAAATATTCCATATTATTTTTTTAAACAATGACTTCATGACATCGATCAAAGTCAGGACACATATGACGTAACTGATAAGGCAATCATGCTCTCGTTGAAACGCTGCATAACTTTCACGGGTATAAATAGAGTCGATCTATATTTTCCACATATTATGTAATATAAATATCTATTGAGCAGAATCAAAAGCAAATAAATTTGCGCAATGTTAGAAGTAATAAATTTAAATTGGTACTGATATAATATGCAAGTAATATTATATATTACGAAATACTAAATACCGAATAAAAGCTATACAGATTAATTATTTGTAAATTAAAAATTAAAAGCACTTATATCAATTAATTTCTTATGTCAATAAGGGAATTGGTAAAAATATAAGTATATGAGTGTAAATAAATGCCTTGTGTTTCTTTTTGACTAATGTCTACGGTTTGAGGCATAACTTGCATGACATGTCATGACAAGTTTCAGTAGTTCCATTTGATAGATAATTAATCAATTTGAGCTATATGAATTATTACTTTATTTACTGCGTGAGTAACGATCAAATAAAAATATACTTACTTTACGTAATATACCAAATCTGGCGCGAGGCTCTAACTGGATGTTTTTTTTTCTATAAATACAAGGTCAGTTAGGTTATTAAAGTAATTGTAGAAGAGAATTAGAACTATTAAGTAATGATCAGGTTCATCGGTATTCACATATTTGAATATGGTATTTTGTCAAATAAAGCAACGTCAGATTTATGACAAGATAAATTTACTTTAATGTATTTTATTAGTTTTTATTTTAACTATTCACTACGATCTCTTTGGTTTCATTCCTAGCCTGCATCGGATGCAAGGAATAAGGTACTTAATGGGATGGAATCCCGTTCCTATTTAAATTTAGCGTATATTGGCAGTGTTACACAACTGTGCCTCAAGAAGCAATACTAAAGTCGATGGTCCCGGTGCTGATCACTTTCTAGTCGTATCCAAATAACGTCCCGAGATTATATTGAAGAGAAAACTGCAAAAAATATTAGGGCAATATAACGTTATCGATGATTTAGAAAACAACAAAATGTTATCGGTCTTTTAAATTCAGAACTCTTAAGACGTCGTTTATATGCATATTTCGTAGCTCACACCGCCACACCCTCTTTATTGTTATGAGTCGCAGAGGATTAATAATTAGAATTAAGAATAATGAATAATTATGTCGTTTCTGTGAAATAGTGTATGTAAGTTATAAAGCGTTAGGAATTTTATAAAAGTACTATTACGAAAGTGATATACATATTTTTATAGATTTATAGTGTACAATTTTCATTAATTTAAAATTAACTCTGTAATCTGTACGTACGTACATTTTTTTTGTTTTCGTACTTTTACAAATACTCATAACATTTTATATCCGACGTACAAAGATTGTAAGCAATAAGTTACACAAACATGCATACATATTACAAAATCAAATGTTCCTATGAACAGTTTGTATACACTTAATCTATTAGTCATGCTACAAAAACAAAGCGTTGAAATATAATAAGGAATAAAACAAATGTTGCAATTATAGAATAAAACCTTTTCAAGGTATTTCAATTAAGTAGATGATTGCAACTGTGTGAAAAAGATGTTGTAAGTGCTTGTGGAATTAATGTAAACGTGAGTACTTTAGTTACAGTAATTTAAGCGTTGCATTTTAAAAATGTACAACATACAAAAAACGTAAAGATCTGCTCGTTAAGTAACTCTTTGTGTTACTTTTTAAAGTCAAGCAAATAAACATCTTATTCAAAATTTTAGCTGTATCTACTTCTAGGAAGATAAATGTGGAGAGCTTTGTTGAAGAGGTGACACACTTAAACATAAAGATGTACGAATTGAAAAACGAAAACGAATTCTATAGGATTGGCCACTGTGCTATATTA
Source organism: Nymphalis urticae (assembly GCA_905147175.2). Lineage (NCBI taxonomy): Eukaryota > Metazoa > Arthropoda > Insecta > Lepidoptera > Nymphalidae > Nymphalis > Nymphalis urticae. The sequence continues at coordinate 5,243,235 of LR989987.1, read as the reverse complement.
ATAATTATAAGTATCGGATTTTCTTGAGTACAGAAATATCACGGTTGTTTTCTTTTCGGACGGGATTAGGTAAGCCGCAGGCATTCTCTAGAATAGTATGACAGTTTTTATTAGTAAATCTTTAATTCCATTCTTAATGTGTTAATTTAAAAAAAAAACTCGTATATCCTGTGATGATATATTTATTATTATCGTGACAATTCTATCTAACTATTGTGTGGTTTGATAAATGAGACCGAATTAGACGTTTTAATCTTCTGATATTTTTATGCTATGCGTTTAATTATATACTTAATCAGAGAAAACGTCGATTTAACTAATTTCAATTGAATTAATTTTATCTTTGAAAGTGACTATCTATCTACTCTGGACGTTGAACCCACAATGTAAAAAAATATCATAACGAGGGTTCTATGTAATATTGAGAAGTGAATTACATAAGATTAAAAAGGTAATTAAAGCATGTACGGACAAATAGTTTTAAGAACTGTGTTAAACATTAAACTGTTATTACTTTAAAATTTAAAGTAAGATTCAAAAGCGCTTGTATTTGTTACAAAAACACCCTAAGTAGCACTTCGTGTGTTTATAAAGTAGTAGTGGTTATAACTGATAATTTAAATTTAACTATTTTTCGCCCGCGGCTTTGTCCGCGTTTAGGGGGAGAAATGCAGGTGTTAAGAATAAAAATACCCTATGACCTTACTTGAGAATCAATCTTGCTTCATACCAAATTTCATTAAAATCGGTTTACTGGTTGTGCAAGCCGTGAAAGTGTAACAGACAGACAGAGTTACTTTCGAATATAGAATATCAGTGTAGATTTAAAAATTGGACAACGTAACCAAAATTGTCATCGTGGTTTATTACTTCTGTTTTTGGTCTACTAAAATATTTTTCATATATGTGAATTTAAAGCGATATATAATATAGCTGGCGCCGAACGTCTTGTGTATCAATGGTTGACAATTAGACCGTAACGATGCAACAGTATCCAATGACGCACGACCATGACGAACAAATCAATGACATGATTGAAATAAAGGGAATAACAATTTAAGAAATTAACAAATATTGTAGTGTTTTGTATATTATGGCGGTTTCTATATTATATTTTCTTCAAGTGATTTGAACTTTACTAAATTCTAAGTAAAATAGTTAGTAATGTATTTAAACTTTGGCAGCTAAACGAAAACGGTAATCTAATACGCAATATATCTATAATTTGTCGCAGATTCTAGAGTATTAAAATAAAAACTCAAAAACTAATAATAATAATAATATCCCCCTGACCGTTTTCGGCCACGGCGATCAATCTAAAAAGATATTACGCAGAGCCAACTACGCAGGAGATATTATAGTGCACAAGTGTGTGCGCAAACACAGGTGCACTCTCTATTCCCTAACTCTTATAATAACGAGCGCAAAGAGTTCAGGCGCAGGAACAACGGCTTTACGTGCTTTCCGAGGCACGGGAGTGTACACACTTCCAACTTCAGACTTCGGGCTGCTATTGAGAATATTCTGAAAGAAAAACCCAATAACTTTTTATTGGACCGACCTGGGATTTGAACCCAGGACCTCCGGGTCTGTGGCCTTACATCACGCCACTAGACCAACGAGGCAGTCAACTCAACAATTACTCAACAACTACTGTCTTGGCGTTACAATGATTGATTATATTTAATTTTAAAGAAATTGTATGTTTGGTTTATTTGTTAGTTTTCGTTATTTCTCTAAGTAAAATATCAATTGTTAATTTTGTTTTTATCTACAGAACGATATTTGTCACAAACAAACACCCAAGTGGGCGAAGTCGGTTTAATTTAGTTACTATAAGAGTGAGTCACCACGTCTATTCCCTAACCTAATGTTTGTACTAAATGTGTAAAAAAATAATAGGTACGTTTTACAATAATCTATTAGTACGGTTGTGTAGAATTTGCAATGACCTTGTATTTAAATTTTCAGAGTTAGATATTGTTTAAATATATTATTTCTGCCTTACTACCAATTTATGTGTACATATTTTGTAACTTTTGACTATTTACCATAAATATCGGATTGATCTGATGTTCTTTTTTTTATTTTATAAAAAGTAAACATTGTTATGTATTTTAATTTTTTTCAATAGTCAGAGTAATTTTGTAAAAAAAATATGTATTATTATAATATTACAAACAATAGTATATATAAATTTGTTCTCGATGAACACACGTGTTTTGGTGAGTAACTAGATTTATATGAATATTTGTTTAATTGTATTTGTCGTAGTATCATTAACTGTTTTGTGTGTCAAATAAAAAAAAGCATGATTGTACGCCACTGTTTTTTCATTTGTTCGTATTTTCTCGGCGGTGAAGGAGTATGCAGATGCATGTGTGTCCACTAAACTCCGCGTGGTGGAATTGGCTCCAGGCATTCTAAAGAGGAGAGGAGGCCTATGTCGAGCAGTGGGACCTTTTCTCAATGACTCACTAACTTTATTTTACCTAGTCTTAACTAATATTAAAATATTTATAATTTTATTACACTTTTAAAAAAATTACAAACCTATTCAAAAGAAATGTTTCTCCACAAAAAAGTTAATTTTGTAGATGTAAAGAAACGTGTCTGCAAAGCAAGAACTATACACTTCTTGTTATTGTATAATATGTATTATATGTTGTTATACAATATTTAGTACGTAGTAAAAACTTGATTGATGGATGTTATATACTCGTATTCTTTTACTTTCCCAAATGTATCGATTTACTCATCATTTTGTAAATAATGAAATTTAATAAGGTAATAAAAAATAAAGTAACTTAAAAGTTGCAACGTTGCAGCGTTGCAAATTTGGATCGTTTTGATTCTCGTCGAATATCGTCACAATCTGCCTGCGATCTGAATATTGAGTGGATGTAACCTAATTCACTTATCAGACCTCTCACTTCGATCAATAACTTATAATAATGTAATGCTAAATGTTGTTTATACATTTTTGTAATAATTAAAAAAAAACATTTTTTTTATTCAGGCAAATTGATCTTTAGAATTAGATATACTTTTAATCGTTAAAATTTATATTTTTAAACAGTTATTATATAAGTGCTTCCTACACACGATACTTTACGTTTTTAATAATTTAATTACAATTCACATAATTGTTTCCGTGTTGTATGAAACAAAAAAATGTTAAAAACAAATAAATTGATGAAGAAGTGAATACGTTTTAGACAAATGTACGTGTAAATAACGTTTGAAAAAAACCTTTTTGTGAGAGAATTAAAATATTAAACATTTTTTTTAGTAACGCTCAAACAAGTTTTTAATTTAAAAAAAAATGTTCTCCTTTATTGTAAATAATTGACATATTTTTTATTCTTTTAATTTATTTTTATGTTGACTAGATAACAAACAAATGAAATATCAAACTATCTTCAATTAAGTAAGAATGTAAAAAAAGTAATGTGTAAATATCATTGCTTTACGAGAAAGATCTTAAAGGTATTTATCAATTATTTCGCTCACGACGTAATTTACATAGTGGCAACTTTAAAAGGGACATAAAGATTTACTAACGTTTGTGTCACGGAAATGCCATTTAAAAAAAAAACCTATACATCCGAAACGAATTATAATGTATTCTGTAACTTTATAATTAAAGCAGTAGTTTTTTCTCTGTTAAAAATATTAAGAATTAGAAGTTGTAGTTGTTGAAGATCTAATTTGGACCCTGCCTCAATACCTTATTGGTATAATAATTATGTCGCCTTTACATAGCTTTTCACATAAATAGAGTATTATAAAATAATATTAGTAATCATTGAATGCCTGTTGCTAAATCTAATCATTGAAATACGAATATACAATTTTCAAGAAAATTTAATAAGTAATAACTTAATAAGTTATTAGGTACATTAAGTTATTAAACTAGTTAGATAGGTAGTACGTATTAAGTACGTTTGAAACATGAGATTATTATAGATATTTGAAATTATAATTATTGTTAAAATTGTTACTTTTAGTTTCCCTTAGTTATCAAAAAGAGTTATTATTTACATAAAAAATTAATAACATATATAATTGAATTTCAATACTGGGCCTAATATACATTTCGTAGAGATTCTTTTGCAACGTACAAAACATTTGAAACCGTAACAAATAAGTGTATTAATGTATTCGTTGTGGAAACTCCTCACTTTGTTCTTCTCAAGGTTTTATAAATTTACTTATGTGTCGAAATTGAGCGATGTATTCCATTAACCAATAATCATGCATTTAGTGTGCAATTTTATTACATTAGCTTTAATTTGCTATTCGTGTAATAAATTAACTAAAATCTATATATATATATATATATATATATATATATATATATATATATATAAACATAAAGATTAACTAACGTTATATATATACAATTTATTTATTTATTTTATGTTATAAATTAGGAAGCCAACGTTATATATTAAGAAATACATTTTCTTATTGCTTATATAAAAAGTGCAACAAAATATATACCAATTATAGACTAACTTAACATTTAAATAAAAAAAATATGTATTTCATCTTTACCGAATTTTTTTGTGTAAATCTTTGCTTTTTGAACATGTTATTAATTTCTAAATTTTTACAATATTGTTATAGTATAATTTTATCTATAAATATATGTGTACTTTTAAAATTTTGTTTCTATCTATTATCACATAATATATATTTTTTAAATTGGTTTGTATTTTATCTTATCTCAAACGTGAATGGAAAGTTACTTTTATTAATTTAAAAATGTATATATATAATAATAATGTTCGACCAGTAGGTGATATTTGACCATAATCGTTATTGAAAATTTGATAAAAACATAATATATAAATTTGCATGTTTCACATGTTGTTTTTTCCATACCTGCTCACATTTTAAAAACAAAAATAAAGAAAACGTTTGACAAACAGAAGAGAATAAGGCACAGAACAGATTTATCTTAGCCTATTATATTATTATTATTATCTATGCGTTACGGGCTTTGTGTAAGCCCGGGTTGTTACCACACACTCATGACATATTCTACCCCTTAGACAGTAATACTTAGTGCTGTTGGGTTCCGGTATGAAAGGTGAATGAACCAGTCTAACTATAATATCTTAGGTCATAAGGTTGGTGATACAATATTTCTTACAGTACCAATGTCTATGGGCGATGATCACTAAACGTCAGGTGGTCTATTCGCTCGTCCGCTTACCTATATGGTATAATATAAAATATATTTTTATATTGATATTGATGCTGATATAAATATGTTTATTTAATTAAAAAATGAACACATAAAAGTTGACTCATATTATAGTACGACTTGTACTCACATCTCTGATTTCATATCGAAAACTGGTTAAAATTTCGCAATGAACGTAATCATGAGTTCATTGGTTATTACTTATTAGCCTTTGAACAAAGATAAGTATCTGATCTCAGCAATCTATCAAGAGCAAGCAATGCATTAAGTAAGGCTTAAACCAATCTTAAGCGTCAAATGATTGTTATCATTAAATCTTTAGTGAGGCCTTTTATTCGTATTTAATGTATCGTATTAATTATATCATCATAAAATAATTATGTTTAGTCTTGAAATCAATGTTGAATAAATTTAAGATACTAAGATGAGATAAAATTTGAATCGAGGAATAGAAAAAAAACTAATTTCATTAATAGGTAAATAAATTATATATTAATTGTGAAAAAAAAATAGTAAAAGCAGTAGGAACAGTTTTATTAAGTAATAAGATTAAAATAATTGCCTGCAATTTTAAATATTTCCATAGCATATAAAATATTATTTTGTCACGAGGTATTTAACGAATATATGCGGCCCAGCCTTTGTCGTTATAAGATCTGTAAATATCATCTTCCCCTTTCGATGTTTGCTGAGGGTCAATTTTCCAGTATTGATTCAATTGATTTTGATTCTTAAGGCGCAAGTATTCTATGAGAGTATCATAGTTGTTGTATAAATTAGGCATTTGGTTTCGTTTTGGTAGGATAAGTATCTGGCCTCCGTCACTTCTGACGTAACCTCTACCGCCCGTTTTCAAATATCTGTAGTCTAATATAATGTTGGGCTCATAGTAGTCTGGACTGTAGACATCCTGTACGATCCTGTGTAAAGTTTGCAAATTATTAATATTAAATAATCATAGACAATGTTTGTATAAATCCCTTGAATAAAAAAAAATGTTTAGTCAATTTTGTTTTATTTTTTACATTGCGGATTTCCTATACCCATTTTTTTCATTGTAGACATTGAAGGCAATATTTTAAATTATATATAAACGCTTTGTTGCAAAATTAATTTAAAAAAAATCGCCATAATTAAATCATAATTTGAAAGTGTTACTTACTTGTTTTCTTCTTCACTTAAAGTGTGATCTTGTTCCTGAAATAAAAAAAAATAGTAAGTTGAAAAATAATAATATTTAATTTACATATGTGGAATATAGTTCACTAACATTATAATTTTGTAAGTTTAACTGGCCAACCCCGGATCCTAAATAATATTGATTGTTGAGAGTCGCCTGTAGAGTGGACGGTTCGCATTTCCCTTCTTCTATAATGACACCAATCACCAAGACCACGACGAGTACTACACCCTTTACAAAATTATAAAACATTAGTTATTGCTTGATAGAAAGAATAAGCTTTATATATCCAAAAAAGTACCGGTTCGAATATTTTTATCTGTCTCGAAAGTAATTCTTTAATAACTTTTGTTAATTTATTACTTTATTATTTTTAAGAAAAATAATAATAATTTAAGAATTAAATCATTAAATACTTTCTTCAAAAATGTTAAGGAAACAAAAATCCAATTTATGTTTTTAATAAAAGCAATGTTTTATTTACCCGAATCATGTTGAATGCTTGGAGTACTTTACACTACTGAATTAAATTGCATTTGCATGAAATAAATATCAAACAATTATTCAGCGGATTTGCGTGTCAATAGTAAGACCAGGATGAGTTATTAGTGCAATAATTAATTGGCTTAATTTAAACCAAGGTTTACTTTCACGTACAAGCTTATCGCCATATAATAGGAGAACCACCTCACCATGTAAAGATGGCTGTTCCCATTTTTAGCTTAATAGCTTATAATATTAGTAGTAATACTAAGTGGTTACGTTGGAAAAATAAGAATTTTAATTGTATTTTGAAAAACGTATTATATTTATTATTGAAACAAAAAACTATAGTATTATATGTATTCCACTTATTTACTACGACGGACGGACGGACGGACTAAACTCCTCATCGATTTCGATGACGGCGCCCCTAGATATTAATTATTATTTTTAACATGAGCCCTAATGTGGCTCGCTAGACCAAATTTTATAGTACAGATAGCCCACAGTACATCATGTATACATGATAGTACATCATGTACATACATCTGTATGTACATGATGTATTTCACTTATTGATACCGTAAAAATAACGATTCCATGATGTAAAAGAATAACAAAGTTGAATTCGTATTTTAAAAACAAGTAAAACTATTTTATAAACGGAACGACAATCAACCTGAGGTAAATTAAAACCTTAAGTGATACATTTGTTGTTTTAAAAAGTTATTGATGTAGGTAGTTAGTATTTATGCTTAATTCAGAGAAACTTCCTTTACCCATTTACATTATTTGCCTCTCTATTTATAACCATTAATTTTGGAAGAAACACAATTATTTTTATACCACTTTGTGAGTATAAATATAAACTTTGTAACTTATTGTATCTGTATCTTGTTACTGTAACATTGTAACATTGTAAAAAAATATTGTATGTACTTAATACAATATTTTTTAAGTTTTACGTTTTTTACCTAATATGTCAACAACGCAAGCTATCAAAGTAAACTAATGATTAGGGAGCTGGCAAAGATTTCTGTAAATAATTCCTTATATTTTAAATCGTTAGTGACTAAAGTTATCATTAATACGAATTAATTTAGTCCTAAGGCCGGCCAGGGACATTGTAAAAAAAATTACTAAGTTATTTGCTCGTGGTTTTTGATGTCTATTCGATTCGTCAAGACTGACATGAAAACGACAAAAATTTGCAGAAATTTTACTCTCTGATTTAGAGCTGTACAGATTTATTAGACGGACTTAGAACTTGAATATTTGAAATTCGTTTTTGAAATCGCTCCTATCGATTGCTATTGTTAATTATTCCATTGCTGTTTTTACTTAAGGGTTGGTGCGACCTATAAGTTTTTCAAAAACGTATTAAAATGGTCTACAGGCTATTATGTATATAAAAATGTATTTATCTCTTTACATGAGAATATTATATAGCATGTCTTTTTTGTAACATTTTTGACCCGGTTTAATGAACGTGGAATGATAGTAAAATGATCCATAGAGTTTAGCATGAGTAAATAATATACTTTTTCTAATAATAATATCATATTGATAATGCAGCCCTTCTAGTACATAATGCAGCCCGGTGGTGACGCAGTATCTAATATTTCTTATGGCATAATTGCCACTGTGAATAATATCTGCCACATTAACAAATCATATATAAATTTTGCTCATAAGCTCCTTAAGTAGTGAAATAATGTTTGACATATAAATGCAATGTGTACGAAATAAAAAGTTAGGTGTTTGCTTTCGATTTTTTTTTTCAATCTTTTATTGTGCGCCTGAATTTTATTTTGTAGCAATTTCACAGTAAAACAAATATGTGTAGTTTTTTAATTCAGACAATTGAATAAACATATAATGAAAAACAGTTAAAACACAACCAATCATTTCAGTAATTTATTTCCGATATTTCGCCATTTTTAATAAATAATAACTTTTTTTGAAACACTAAAAAAAACTATATTAATTTTTAATCAATTTTCTTTAGATTGCCCTTAGGTTCAGGGTGATGGATGCGAATACGATGTTCGAATCTATTACTTTTGTTTTCTTTGATATTTTTATTAATAGGAGCGAAATTTTCCTTAGCATTTGAGGTTGCGAAACGTAATTCGTGATTGTTAGACTGTTCCTTTTTCTCGTCGTTGTCATTTTTTAAATCTATATCAGCTTCTTTGTTCTTACTGCCTCGTGATGCGCGTATTGCATGTTTCTGATTATTCTCACCCTTTGCAGAATATGCACCAGATTTTCTGTTTTGCTCGTTATTTTCTCGATACCTAAATTTATTATTATTTTGGGTAATTCGACTTCTCCCATATTTGCTACTTTTTATTTCACTTAGTTTGCTCGTATCATCGTTTCTGTTTACATGAGCTCGGCTTTTTCGACGGTTATTATGTTCTATATTTTTTTCTTGGTTGTCTTCGTAAACTGGTTTGCTATTTTCATCTTCTATATTCTCAGAACAGCATTCGCTTTTATTGTTTTCACTAACATCCATCTTATTATTTTTATTGCTTTGATTTTCTTCATTACTATTATTTTGATAAGAAATTTCACCTCCATCAGTATCAATATTGTCATGTGATTTAGCGTTTTTTTGCTCCTCCATATTACTTTTTACTAAATCTGCTTGTTCATTGACTTTATTATTTATTATCTCTTTCTCTTTTTCACTATTGTTATTTTCTTCGTTCGAGGGATTAGTCTCGTTTATTTCTTTAGCTTTTTCCTCAACTTCATTATTTTCGTCATTATTTATAGATTCATATTCTTGACTTTGTTGCTTAGCGGTATAATCAACTTGAGCATTAAATCTATAAAAAATAATTCGGTAAATAATAATTATTATTACAACTGGAAAACGATTATTTTAAGATGTGTTAACAGGTTTAAATCGGAATTTGTGTTATTATTAAATAACAAAAAGTTAATTTTTAAGTCAATTTAAAAATAAAACAATAATTATTGAATAATTCTAAATGTAATATATGTACATATACATACCCATTATTATCATCAGCTTGATAGTTGACAGTCCTTTTGTGACCATTTGGTTCAATTAACCAATACAATCCTTTTACTTCATCACCGTGTCTCTTTTCATGTTGTCCTTTTATGTCTTTGGTTTTGGGATCGTTTACTTTATATGAGAATTCATAAGAAGGATAAGACCAAGCCTGAAACATAAACAATATGATAAATATAATAACGTTAATAATAATAATAATAATTTCCTCCAGACCGATTTCGGCCACGGCGGCCAATCTCAAGAGAGATTAGCCAACTACGCAGGAGATATTATAGTGCACAAGCGTGTGCGCAAACACAGGTGCACTCTCTATTCTCTAACTCTCATAAACCGATGGGACGGCAATCCGACACGACCGGAAAGAGTTCAGGTGCAGGACCAACGGCTTTACGTGCTTTCCGAGGCACGGGAGAGAACACACTTAAAACTTACAGACTCCGGGCTGCTACTGAGAATTTTCCAGAAAAACCCAATAACCTTTTATTGGCCTGACCTGGGAATTGAACCCAGGACCTCCGGGTCTGCGGCTTTACATCAAGCCACTAGACCAACGAGGCAATTAATAACGTTATTTGTGTACTCTCAAATTCGTAATTTTTTTATTAATTTGCGATATGTTTTGTTGTTACGCAATCAATTTAATGAAATATGATAATTGAGCTGAATTAGTAGATAGTTGAAAGAAAGTATATATACGGACAATCTGATTTTTTATTACTCATAACCGTTTAAATCATAATATATAATTACCTACTGTGAGTAGTGCATTGTTTTTATGTTATTATTCAAGCTATATTTCTTTTAAAATTAAATTAATTTATATTTAGTTTTCCGTCAGAGAATGCACTATTTCATTTTATATAGGTAAATATCATTATTTCCTATTTATATAATATTTAAAATGGGCTATATGCTTCTAATGTCTGTTATAATTTATCATTTATAAGTAATTATTATATGTTTCAATGAAATCTAACTTAACCTTACTATATGGTTATGTAATTAAAAATGTTATGTCTCAATCTACCTTTAATTTAGGTTATTTATAATCTTAGTCAAGATGGTTTAGAGCATAGACAGACATAGACACATGAATTTTAATTGAAGATCCTAAGTTAAAATTCTGTCACTATTCACTTCTCACGTATATAAACGATATTTAAATACGTTGCGAAAAGAAAACTTGCATACTGTGTAACTGTAACTGTAACAGCCTGTTAATGTCCCACTGCTGGGCTAAGGCCTCCTCTTCCTTTTGAGGAGAAGGTTTGGAGCTTATTCGAGCCAATGCGGGTTGGTGGAATACACATGTGGCAGAATTTCAATGAAATTAGACACATGCAGGTTTCCTCACGATGTTTTCCTTTACCGTAAAGCACGAGATGAATTATAATACAAATAAAGCACATGAAAATTCAGTGGTGTTTGCCCGGGTTTGAACCCACGATTATCAGGTAAGATTCACGCGTTCTAACCACTTGGCCATCTCGGCTTTTTTAAACCAATTTAAACTTGCATATCGCAGGTGAATCTTTGCCACATGTTAAATCTACTAATCCACCACCCACTTGTTAGTTTTAATTTACGTTAAAAATCTATGATATATGAGTATATTTCAAGTATTATGATATATGAGTATATTTTCAGTGTACCGTCATCTTCTGCGTATTAAGCCTCTGTGGTATCTAAGATGGACCAACATTTATTACAAAGGTATAATTGGATAATAATATACCAAAATACTTACATATTCCTCACGATACTCTGATTTCTTTGATCCGTCTTGATAGGGTTTGTAACTATGCTCAGATTTTAATTGGTGTATTACCACTCTTTGTTCTGATATAGCACCCTTTTCACTTTGGACATAGCCTGATAGGCAGATCACCAACACAATCTATATAGAAAATTAGAGAATTTAGGAAATATCATTAAATTAATACACACATATGAATATCAATACAATTGTTTGCATTATAATTGTTATTAATATTAGTAACAAAAACCACGAATATTTTAGTTGACTGTATAATTGATTTGGACAAAATATAATATTTAGGTCACCGTATCCTATTATATTACCTTCCAAACCATCGTTCTTGATTCCTCTAACAATAAACGATGCTAACTTAAATGATAGCAGGCTATCAGGTCTATATATACAGAAAGGCCGGTTTTTTACTTTTACACTTTCCTAAGGCAATTATACTGTTCGACGATTTAAGTATTAATGGGCGTGTTTGTATTCAAGTTACATATTGATAAAAAGTGAATTATTTCATTCACTTTGCAATCGCCCGCAACTACGGCTGCGTTGAGTTTCAGATATATGGTGATGTATTCATTTTTATAAAATTAGCAATATACACAAAATAATAAAAGTACTGTTACTTAATTTATTGAAAATGTAATGTTCGATTTCAGTATATTCTTATTTAGTAATAGTATGATATGTAAGATTAACGAAGTTAAAAAAATATTTTAACTGTATATGTACTCTTAAAGTTAAAAATATCTTTATAATATCTTGTGACAAAATAAGTTGCTATATGTTTATAATATAAAAAAGACAGCCAAATTTTAATAAAATTAAGTATGTATTATTATATTTAACGTCTACAATTCTATAACATAGCAAAAAATAAACAACCGTAATACTAGTACATCGTTATGACATAACTCTTATTGAGTTAACTTTAGTCTTATTAGGAGGAGTAGGAAATACATATTACATGAACTTACCACGCTGAAATAAATAACTACTTTATTTATATATTACTGAAAGTTTATACTGAAATCAATGGAAAATGAAAATCTAATCAATCAAAAAAATGAAATCAATCTTTAATGAGATCACAGCTTATTTATTTATTGTAATTATTTTATCATGTAATTGACTTTTTTAAGGGTTATAGCCCATTTGTTACAGATTAAGCAATATTAAATAGAATTATTGGTACATTGTTCATAATCAATCATGCGTTTATTTTTGCTATTAGGAATATTAATAGGAATTATAGTTTTAAAACAAAGTTTGAATTATTGCTTTAATTTAAATTTATAATAACTAACTTAAAACAATTCAGATGCGAAATAGCTACAGGGATTATGAAGTAATGTTGAATTCTGGCGGTTTATTATTTGAAGTGATTTCAATTCTCAATAACTAAGTTCAATTCAGTTATCGTATTATTACATAAATGTAAATTTATAATCTTTGTAAGGAAATACGATTTAATAGTAAACAACAAAATAAATAATTATCATTTTTAATTAATTTATAATAGTAGGTAAGAATATAAGTAAGCGACAATTTTTCAGACTATTTTTGTCGGTGCAGACACATTTGTAAGCAGCAGTCAATAGGTTCGCCGCTTACTTTTTTTAGACATTGAAATATATTTAGGATGGTGAATAATTACATGGTATTCACTTTTCTTTCGAATTTCTTTACTATTTTCACCATTTACGGTGGTTTCTTCATTTTCATTTTCATTTTCACCATTTTGTTCGTTACCATTATTTTCGCCTTCTTGATTTTCCCCTTCGTTACCTCCTTCGTTATTTTCATTAATAGACTCGCCATTGTTGTTTTCATTTACTTGTTGATTCTCTTGGTCTGTATTTTCTCCATTCTCTTCTTCGTTATTACCACTATCACCTTCTTCTTGATTTTCATTATTGCTTTCGCGACTATTGATTTCTTGTTCATTTTCGTTATTTTCACCTCCTCGTTTTGTGTCTTCATTACGGCTTCTTTTACCCCATAAATTAGCTACAACTCGTCTCCACATCCCTTGTTGTTTTTCAATTTCGGCTTCTTCTTCATTACCGTCATTTTGTCTTTGCCCACTTTTTCCTTGGTGTACATAATTTTTGCTGTAGTATTTTTTTTCGCCTCTGTATTTTTGTTCACCTTTGCGACTTTGTGAATTTTCACCACTTTCGTTGTTGTTACGTCTGCCTTCATTACGACGTCCATAATGATATTTACCACGGCTTTGACCGCCTCTTTCGGCATCTTTATTTCTGGATCCTTCATTGTTGTTGCGACTAATTTCTTCTAATTCTGCCATATTAATTCCTTCTTCTTGCTCTTGATTTTCTTCTTCAGTTTCAGAATTTTCTTGAGCGTTGTTTTCATTTTCACCATTTTCGCCCTCAGCTTCATTACCTGAATTCTCATTATTATTAATTGATTCATTTTCGCCATTTTCTCCATTTTCGCTACCGTTTTCCTGGTTTGCATTTTCTTCTTGATTACCTTCGTTTTCTTCAGCATTGTTGCCTTCTTCATTGTTATTTTCATTTGAAGATAAATGCTTAGTGTAGTCAACATGTGTTTCAATTCTGAAATTAGATTGTACGGTTTTTGTGTGATTTTGTATTTCGTTTTTAATATAAATAAATCATAAGTACTTAACGTTAAAACTTATCTTGCAAAATAATTAAAACTTAATTTCCAAAATAATTAAAAATGTTGCTTACCCGCTGTTTTTGTCAGCATGATACTTTACTGTTCTCTTAAGACCATCCGGCTGAATAAGCCAATAATATCCTTTCACTTCATCGCCATTTCGTTTTTCATGATGTCCCTTAAAATCATGCGTGTGCGAGTCCATAACTTCGTAAGAGAATTCATACGATGGATACGTCCATGCCTAAAAGAAAAATAAAAAATTTAATACAAAGTCCCTATGATTTGTATATTAATATTTATTTCAATTGATCAAATATATGATTGTAACTAACAAGTTGAAATCATTTAATAAAACTATATTCTTAAGATTTATTTTTATTAACTTATTTTTACTTGAAAATAATAAGATTCTGATTTGAGATACTTTCTGATATATTCCTGTATAACGGCTAAATTTCGGATACTTACATATCCTTCATGATGCTCCGATTTTTTTCCCACGTTTTCAATCTTAACCCTCTGTTCCGAAACCGGCGGGCGGGCTTCGCTTAACGCTAAAAGCGCTATTCCAAAAAGTGACACAATCTACAAAATCAATTTTATATTAGCACTTAATTATAGAAACATTTATTATTTAATTTATTATTTAACTTATTACATTTTCGAATGTAAAATAACAAATTTTATGATTACCTTCCAAGCCATCGCCTATATTTTTAGTTCAATAGGTGATGCTAACTTAGCTGATAACACGCTATCTCGTGTATTTATACACAAATATTGCTATTCCTTTTAATTTTCGGTTTCCTATAAGAAATCAATACAACAGCAATTACGCAGTTTCACGATTAAACTATTATTGGGCGTGTTCGCATAATAATAATTATTGTATATAGAAAAAATTTTGAATAATTTGATTAACCTTAACACAAATGTTATGCTATTTTTATTTAAATAAAAAAGTTGTTTAAATGGTTATCCTTATCTTTCCCTCGGCTAAGCTACTTACCGCAAATTATAATCACCTATAGTAATCAATGTCTTCCTATTAATTATATAATTTTACGTAATTATGTAAGTTATACCTTGCAATTAATTTGCATTACCTTGTGTTGCAAAACTGTTAATGATATGCAGATAAGTAATAAATCATACGTAATTATTAATGATTTTTTTCCAGTATTGATAAGTATTGTATTCTTAAAATATGAACATTTTAGAAATCTGTCGAACTTTTCATTGTATTTTTTCTTAGAAGATAATAATCATTTTAATAATTTATCCTTTACATGGATATTTTTTACTGCAACCAAATTTAATTACGTTGTGAAAGTTGCAACTAAATATAATGTTTGTTTTTTTGTTTTGATTGATATATACAAAATATTTGATACTCTAGCATATTACCCGAGATGTATATATATAAATTCATCTTTTGACTTACGTATTTAAATATGTTTCAATATAACTAAACTTAGAAAAACATACTATATTGTCAATTAGAGACGTTAAGATTTATGTCAATAATTATATAACGCAAGTTACATAAATGATAGTATTATTAATATCAATAGTTGCTATAACGTATAAAATTATTTTTATGATATACCATATTTCTGTAATAAGTAAAACGTTAATTGTTCGTATTTTTAACGTTTAAATCTTTTTCTATTTTTTTTTATTTTAAATGTATAGCTGAATTGCAAAGCTCAAAATTTATTGATGATTTAGAAGAGAAATTATACGAATCAATTTTTTTGAAGTTAATTATCATAGTTAATTATCATATCAAAGGTAAGGAGTTTTAAAATTAAGTGTTTAATTTTTTCCGGATTTAAGAATAAACTATATCCGATATGGATTGTTGTATCCGATAGCGTATATATCGGATAATGTTTATTGACTTAGGGATGTATATCGACTTTACATTTGGAAATAATAATTGTTTGTTTTAACTTTATCAAAATGAACAACATACTAAATGTTTTTTTTTTTAAATATCGTGTACGAAAATTATGCGACTTGTATAGCTACTCTTAGAGATTTGAATACGAAATCAGAAAAAACTTAATATGTGTCCAAATCGGTTGAGTGAAAATATACTAAAATTGACTTATAAGATTTAATGCATATACGCACAGTTCATTGAATACTGTAAATATGTACTCAATGGATTAGGTATAAAAAATGAAATAATTGAAATATGTAATATCTATTTTGCAATTAAAACGAAATCCCTATGACCTAAATATGCGGGATCTCAATATTGCAATTTTCATTACTATTAATGCATTAAATACGATTAGCAAATATGAATATACATGTCTTATTAATTACAATTGTAATGTAACAATTAGTTAGTAATTTATGTTAAGTAGTTCCATAATATTTATGAAGAATACATTTATAATATTTATTAGGTATATAAATGTACCTAATCATTAAATTTTAAGTAAATTTTATGAACTGAACACCTTTAAGACTTTAATTTAATAACTGTGTAAAAAAGAAGATATATATTTCAGATTTTTTTTTCTGTATTCAAATGATTTTTAAAATAAAGATTTTTTTTGCGATAGGGATTGATTATTTTGAATGATTTTATACGAATTTATGTTTTATTGCATACGTTTGTTTAGCCTTCATAAAATCAGCGGTTATTGATTAATTAGTATTTTAAAGTAATAATTAATATTATTATATGTTCATTATACATACTAAGATAAATTTTAATTATGTACGTTCAACTAGACAATCCATGTTGCGATACATTTCCAAATAGCATAGCAAACTGTTGTCAGTTGTCGAAATTATTCTAAAATTTTTGGGTTATATTGAATAGGATCTCTATTCTCCGTCTGGATTAATCTCCTCAATAGGTAAATAATTAACCCAAAACTGCTACGCCTTTTCAATAATTAAAGCAAAATTGACATTACACATTTTCACATATTTCATCGTATATACTTGGCATCAGGCATTGAATACCTTTTCAAATGTAGTAACAAAATAGGAATTAAATAAAATTGTTAAAATATCATTAAAATAAAAAAATCAAAGAAAGCGCTTTCTTTATTAATATTTAATAAGGTACATTTTACAAATCGTGATCAATCTTCAGTCTTTTAATGTGCAATTTGTTTTATAAGTAAATTAAATATGGTGTTGGAGGTGGATGTGGTGGTGAGGCGACGTATGATGCACGACGGCGTTAAAACTGAAACAAGAAATTTATTTTAAATTTAGATACAAATGGTGAGTTTTTTAAGAGCATTAAGAACGGAACATACACACGCTAAATTTAATTTTTTTTAAATTTATTTATCCATTAGGGTCGTCTTTTCGGAATGAAGTGCTTTATGACAACAACTGATATCTGACAGTATCGATGGCAACGCTCGTACCATAACGTACATATCGAAGTTACATGCATTATATTAGTTTTGGCCAAAAATAGTGATTAAATATTTTAAGTTGTAGATTGAGATTTGATACGGCCTTTTCAAAATTTAAGTAAATTCTTTCTTCACTTCCAAATTATGAAGCAAACGTCTCCAGATTTAAAGTAATTTCAATATGCAATTGCGCGTCCGTAATTTTTTTATATTCATTTTGAGTTAAAATGGGTACAAAATAATGCGTGCCGAAAGAAAAGTACGAACATATATACGTACATAATAAAAAATAACAAGTTGCAATTAAAATATTATTAATACAATGGACAATATTCAAAGAATATATTAATTTTCTCTATAATGAAAACTTAATGTTTTCCGACTTCGTTCCGATATGTTACGCTTAATTTGCTTGTCATGTTTCTAATACATTTGAATTTTATTGTATGAATATACAGATAATAATATTTTGATTAAGTTTTGCTATAATAACGAAAATTGTATGAGACATAAATTGAAATATGGATTGCCGGACAAAAGGAACACACACATAATATAATAATTAAGGTATTTTTAACAATTAATTATCTGTGAAGTAAAGATATATACATCAGATTTTTTTTTCTGTATTCAAATGATTTTTGAAATATATATATTATAAACAGATGTACTAAAATATTACTTTTAATTTTAAATATAATTTTGTTTCTTTCTTTTCATACTTACAATAAATTAAATAGGAGTCTAATTTTGATAAGAGTAATTATTTTATTTATAAATATATTTTTTATTTTAAGATTTTTTAAAACAAATAGTTTAAACAAACCCGCCATAAGTATGGCTTAGTATACTTAATACAAAATGAAATGAAATAGTAACAAAACAATAAAAAAACCTTTTTTTGTGATATATTTCACTTACCCAGTGTGGTCATCAGCTTTGTACTCCACTTTCCTTAAGCTACCATCTGGTTCAACTAGCTGATAGCCGCCGTGGACAACATCCCCGTGACGATGTTCGTGTTGGGACTTCACATCTCCCGTGTGGTGGTCGTGAACGGAATATGCGAATTTGTACTCGGGAAATGACTAAAATAAATCAATACTATTAATAAGTGACTAATCAAAAATAATAATGTATTATTACTCGTATAATTTTAACATGTAAAGTATATGTTTTAGATGTTATCAGTTACAAAATTATTTTTAATTTTAGTAATAAAAATAACGTACTTATATCATAATAAATTGTTTCTATCATTGTCATTAACTTTTTTCTATATTTTACAATATTTTTTGCTTATACATCGTAACAATTATTATTGTAATCGCAGAATAAATGAATATTGAATTTGTGCATTAAATATACTTATTTACTTAAATAATTCGTGTAGCATGCTGTGATTTATAATACACGCATGTTTTTTTTATGTTTGATAGCGTTCGTGGTTACTAAGTATATAAACTAGCTCCTTACTTTATTTATTTTATTTTCAGTAAGACAAGCTACTCAAAAAACACAAAGAGCAAACTTTAAAGTTACTATCAGTTTATATGTTTGAACAAATAAATAATAAGAATAACACACGATAACAGATAAATATAAGAAGTTAGAAATTATACTGTTTACATTTCCTCTAGTAATAGTGGTTGTTATGCATCAGGAAATATTTTGCAGGTAATTCTCCTTTATGTTATACAAAATGTTTATAATGCGATGAAAGGATTTCGTTTTAAATCGTTACGGTTTGTTTAATTTGTTAACAGGACAGGCCTCATTTGTTGTTCATTCGAGCATTTGCTCGGATCGTGGTTAATCCTGTGTTCACACGAGTCAATTTTACTCGATCCACTCATAAATCGGACGCTATTTAAAATGTCGGAACAAACTTTGAATTAAAAAACGTTATCACTAATAATTTAATCGTTTATTAATTTTCATATGTTGTTGATTCAAGCTGTTTGTTAAAATCGATTCGAATGGTGTGAACCTGTCATTAGTGAATCTATCATTTTAATAATTTCCGGAGCTGTTAATTTATCAATTACTTTCAAGTAGACATGGAAAATGAAAATTCATTATACAAAGTTAATATGGACATAAAAACTATATTACTTGCATAAGAACACGAAACGTATTATATGTTCTGTTCCTTCTCCTCAAAAAGGGAGAGGAGGCCTCGGCTGTTACGGGTCACGACCCGTAACAGCCTGTGAATGTCCCACTGCTGGGCTAAATTTTAAAGATTAAATTTTATAGATCTTGGAAGGTATTAATTGCTGGCGATTTATTTATTAACACGTTATTTTACAATGATATAAAGCATATACTACATTAATACATTAGTGAATTTAATTGGTGATTATTAATTCGTTCACACGCAATACGTAATAGGTATCTTTAAAGTGTCACCTGAGACAATTGTCACATTTATGTAACAGTTTTCACATATAACGTATTGTTAACAATTCCAACAAGAGACTCGAGTAAAAAGTGTATATGATGTCACAATTTCATACAATGGTTATAGTTTTATTACATAATTATTTTGACGGTAGTACGAGTTACAACTATCCTTAAGTTTTGATGTGAAACAATATTATATGTTTTAATGATAACTGTCAATATGTAATATAATGCTTGTAAAGGTGTATCATACTGTACTGGCCTTTAATTTTAATTTTTTTAATTTTGTGAATATGCCGATGGTGTTTCTCGTATCTAAAGATAAATAAATACTAAATATTAAATACTAAAATCCTTTTTTGTATTCGATAACTACTCAAAGATATATCTTTCGCGATTAATAATATTATTTACACGTCTGTCGATAATCATTCATCACATTAATTAAATATATATAAATCCGCTACTTCTTGTCGTTATTATATTTGAATACATGAATAGGCTAATTGTAATACTTTGTTATTTATAGCAATTTCATTTTAATTATACGGGATGTAAAGAGTGTATTTATAGTAAGTTTAGTAAATAATATTATTAATACAAGCACATACAAAACACTTACGTAGTGATCATGGTGCGGTACGTGATGAACTGGCACGTGATGTAAGATGGGGGCATGGTGATGGATGGGTACCGGGTGGTGAATTTGTACAGGATGGTGCGGTCCATGATGCTTCACCAGTTCCTGGTGAGAGACTGCGAAGTGATGATGATGATGATGTGGGAATACAGCGATACTGGCCGATATAAGGCTACATAAAACTAAAAGCTGAAACAACAATGTGAGTATTAATGAAAATTCAATGGTTTTTCTAAATGACATATCACTGAACTGAGAATACAATTTCAACATATGTATGTATTTGAAACTTCAATTTTAACACACATATCTGAACTTTTATTTATTTTTTCACCAAAAATATTAATATCACTTACTCTATACATTTTAAACTACGAAATGTAATTATAATACAAGAGAATAACTTCTAAGTAGAGATCTAAACTAAAGTGCATGTATGAGGTCTCCTTCATTAGCTTTTATAGAAGTTATAATAGTGGGAATTATTAAAGCAAAAATCAATTTCTCAGGCTTTGCTAATAGGTTTATCGTAATATCTATGTACAATGTATTGCACATATGACAGGAAGCCAATTATCACATTTTTTCGTCTTTAACCTGAAATTATCTGATAAAATATATTTGGTAAATAAAGTTTGTTTCATCGATCTGGTGGTTTCGACCTTGTCCTGAAATATGAGGCGCGGGTGAGAACATTGATAAATTGTTTGGCACTAGTTGATAATGCTTATTATATTTATAAGTTTCTAAAAGATTAGATAATTCCGTTTTACTATTAAATTAACTGTAAGTGTTTATAATATTATTATCTGTTTCGGATTCACTTACGTTGTTTATTAACGGTTCGGTTTCAGGACTAAAGTACTTGACGGTACCTTGGTAAATAAACAGTAACCTATTGATGCTTTATAGACTTTAATTGAATGAATAAATTAAGATATAAAAACCAACTGTGCCTATTTTTAATAAATATTATCTTAATTTCAAGTAAAAAAGGTTAAATTACCATTTTAGAAACTGTATAAAGTTGGCACGTTTTAAAACCTTGTTTATACGGCCATATGTATATAAATTATCGGACGTAGGAAAGACATATTTTTGATTTACCTGTTTCCCATAAAGACTATCTTGGTTTTTTATTTTGCGTAGCTTTTTTATTAAGACTATGATATTTCTTCTATATAATATCAAAACATTCAAGTTTAATATTAAATTAATAAAAAGTACCATTACAAACCAACAAATTACAAAATTGTAAAAAAAAAGACACTTTTGTGAGGCGCAATTTTTTTCACCAATTTATATAGCCGTAAATAATTTTATTATTTGTAGTAATATATTTCTTCTCAAATTTTCATCCGCTAAACAATATATATTGTTTTACAGATTAAATAATCAAATTCATAGTATTCCGATGAGTCAACAATTAGGTAGGCTTTCCAGCATATTCAATAATAATCGGCATATATCGGCATACGAATGTCGACAAAAATATAATATTAAACCTTCCTAACTCTTCCATTGGTGAAACCCTAGGTAGGTGTATATTTATCGTATTCAGACAGGCAGACTGACAGGCAGAGGCTGTGGGCGTAAACTATTTTTTATAATATGTTGTGTTATAATGCTAATTATATTATAAAGCTGGGGAGTTTTTTGAACCAAAATCATGAAACACATGAAAATGTGTATAAAGAGACATCTATAATACAAATATAAAGCAGGTAAAACCGCGAAGCACAAATAGTTAATTCGTAAATTATGCAGATTGTGGAACACTGTGAACTTGTAATATTCCAACGAGTGTGTCGTGACAAAAAGTCCAACAAAGGACTTGTAATTATTTAAACAATAGTTATTATGAAACATAATTTTTTGTGTTTATGATATTTAGTAAGTTAACCAGATATATATACAGCAACTTGTAGAATTATTGCAATTGTCTGCGTGGTATGTGTTCGGACGCTCGCTATAACGGTTAGTAAATGAAATTAATCGTTTCGCTATTTAACAACGTTTAGCTTACATAGATGTATTTAAGAAAATTATTTATTAATTACGATTACGAAAATAATCATAAATATTTAATTGTAATTAAATTAAACTGTTTCATTAACTTGTTGATATTTGTCTATCAATCTTATAAAATATTCGTTTGGTATTTTTTAATTAAAACACTAGTTTATAATATATTATTATATTATAATAACTCAAATTTATATAATTTCTTTTACTTGTTGCAGAAAAATATTTTTCAAGATTAATTAAAAAGGTGCTGAATGTACTATAATAAAATATATATATATTTGTATATATATATATATGTATATATATATATATATATATATGTATTAGAACTAAAATGACTGTCGCTTAATACTGTTTGTAAATTTTCTCACTCAGTATGTTGGTCAAGTAAGTTTTAAACACAATAATTTAAGTACCTACTTCGTGTTACGATATAACAAGCACACCAATTTACTACTTCATAAAAATGTTACTTAATAATATACTAACATGGTTATAAGTATATTAAATTCAACCATAAAACGTAAGTACGTGACAATTGTCTTGACAATTATTAACAATGTTACAAAATAATAATAAAAAAATATACTTCTTATTGATCACATTGAAAAATTAAGATTTTAATTATGATTTTTTTTATATAAGGATACGAACTTGAACTAAATTCATCCAAAGCAATAACTTTATATAAACTAGATACCGCCCGTGGTTTCGCCCGCGTATGCGGTATGTAGGGGGGGTTGGATTGGAAGTGTTAATTAGATTCATATTCGCATTTATATTTATTAGTAAGTGCACCAGTACGACTGTGCCATTCTTATTGTTGTAGCTCTCTACTACGATTGTGCTAAGCAGAAATTGGGAAAGGAATTTAATAAGTTGTTATTAATATTTTGCATATGTAATTTGGATGATACTTTTCTTAGTTTTCCGCTATTGTTGTTCAAAAGTAGAGAGAAAATAGGCTCTAGCATATTATATTAACGTGTATTCTGATTCTGATTTTTTGCGAATGAAATACTTCTATGCTATATCAATGAATTAATACAATTTATATTAGATTACATTTTATAATGCATCATTAATTGATCAGAATCATTGCACCTGGTAGACAATTAATTATTAAATTAAATTATACAATATTTTTTTAAATCTCTTTATCTAATTCAATGGAGACAGTACATTCACTTTGCCATTGTACTGTATCGTTTTACGGGTCAATGTCTAAATTAGGCACTTATAAAAGAACAGTAGCTGCGGTGTCATTGAGAATGCATATTTTTATGTTACGTAAAAATATATTAAAGTTTTTGTTACTGTTACAAACACCGAGTACATTTATATTTTTTATTTCTAAAAGGGTTTTAAGTAAAATAAGCACTTGCAAAGTATTTTTAAATAAAAATTTAATTAATACGAAATATGTTCAATATCCTCATATCAAAACCTAGGCTATTTGATTTATGTTTTTAATTTGATTTATGATTTTACGAGATGAAGTTTAATAAATTATGTGTCACTATAGTTTGGGAGACAATAGTTGTTTAGGTTAAATATTGTTTGTTTAACTTAATATCTACTATGTAAGCATAGTAAAAAATATATTTTCTAATCCAATAGATAGCGTCGCTATTTATTCATTAATATTAATTTTTACCAAAGACATGCATTCCTGCCTTGGGTTCTTTTTCCTTAATTTTACTAGCATTTATGTTCTGAATTTATTATAAAATTCATGAATACATAAAGCTATGTACATCATATATATCAGCGACTTGTAAATACTTAAATACTTTTTTAATTGATTACATTACTAGTAACCAAAGCCACAGCTGCTATTTTATTTAATAAAAAAACGTGAGATAAAATAATCCTTATATTTTAAAGGCGTCCCAGACTATTAGTATGTAAAACAGGAAAGTAATATAAGTAACACATTGGTTCTCACGTAAAGGTACAATATCTAATAAAGTATGAATACCACAGATAATGTAAAAACTGATTATGAACGCCAATAGTCTGACAATTACTCTCATGCACGATCGGAATCTTAACGCTTGTTCACAGCTATTTGTGTTATTTATATCATATGTATTACACATTATTTATATTATAAATATAATGTTGAACATGTTTTTCGACATTTTAAAAACATAACCGTGTTCTAGAAGATGGAAGAAAGGTTTTATTCATGTCGACAAATATTATTTAAAAATTTAAATATATTGTAGCAGTTTTCTTGTCTTGTCAACTTCAAGTAAACAATGTTTTAAAATTTTATTTATACAAAACTAGTTTAGAATTAATCTGATAGAATAGAATAATTATTTATTTGTTAACACATCACAATACAGAAACGACACGAAAAAAAAACATTAAAATACATACGGAACATAAACAAAATTTATAATTTCAATAATTTTATAATAGGTTACTATTGTATAAAATTTAACTAGTAATATTAAAATACAAATAAATCAGAGAGATTTAGTAAATAATTTTAAGCAAAGTTTAGGTTTTTGTCATTCATACATAGAACACTAAAAATATAACCAAACGTAAAGGCATCCTTTAATTCACAATGAGGTATTATTAAGGAGTATTAATTTGAGATATTGTGCGTAAAGCTTCAAACGCGATCGTGTTTGGTTCGGCTGATTGTTATCGAAACTTAAGGTCAGTCTATCGATTAAATCATTTGATTTATCTAAGTAGCATTTTTGTTTCACACGTCTCTTTTTATTCTGTTTCATTTTTATAAATCGAAATTATGACAATGGACTAGTTATAAATACAAAAGACTATAATTAATAAAATACGATAAAAAATGATTATTTAATTTTCACTTCAAATTGAAATTTCGAATATTGGGAGAAAAATGAATCAGTTAACTAATTACTAACTAATTAAAGAAATAGAGAACGGCAGGTACTTGTATAGGAAATACGCATATTTTAATTTAAAAAATGATAACTGTTCTAAAAAACGTAATTTTAATTTTTTGTTGTTGTGGTTAAATCCGTATATTGATAGAAAGAGACGAAAGTATGAGTGGAATTAAGTAACGTACTAAGCATGTTACAACAAAAATACAATTTTTATCCACTTATATATAAATAACTAAACATTATGTTGTTTATATATATTTTAACAAGGTCTTGATCATGAAATATTGCAAAATGTACAATAGTTGGAATAAGGATTTACACTTCATGCTATGTAATCATCAACCAACGTTATAAATCATGCTATTTGTCAACATTAGATTACAATATAAACAAGAAACATTTGTCATTTAGTGACATTTCGAATGTAACCT
Source organism: Nymphalis urticae (assembly GCA_905147175.2). Taxonomy (NCBI): domain Eukaryota; kingdom Metazoa; phylum Arthropoda; class Insecta; order Lepidoptera; family Nymphalidae; genus Nymphalis; species Nymphalis urticae. The sequence continues at coordinate 5,217,094 of LR989987.1, read as the reverse complement.
TTAACGCAATAAATTGGATGTAATTTGCGTTCTGGCAATTTATTGACCTAATGTGTATACCCTACACTGATGGTCCTTTAATGATTTTTACTTCTAGGTAATCATGAGACGTTTCCTTTGGCTAATATTATAGTACATATCTTGTTGTGTAAAATAATTTATTACTTAAGTAAAATAGATTTTTTTAAAGTACTAATATACCAAATCAGTTCTTAAGAAACGCCCTTTATTATTCGAGTTGAAATCTTAATTGTGATTTATCTAGGCCGTTACATTTGTAGATAATACGTTTCGTAAGTTTTTCCATATATATAAACAGTGATTATAATTTTAAAACACCAGCACGCAACCACGCATGCTATGTAATGACTATACTAATTATTATTTTAAGCTACTGACTGACCAACGTAACAATTCAAGGGTAATGTTTGTATTAAATATCTATTAAATTGTACGAACAGTTTCTTTACGAAATTTTTGTGCCAAAAAATCTTATGTAACATTTATAAAAAGCATGTATGCATAGAAGTAGGTAATTGTTTTAAGTTTATTTAGAAGGTTTAAATAAAATAAATATTGATCAGCAAAAAGTATTTATTTACAAGTGAGTATTAAATTCATATCAATTAGTATTATAAGCACACATAAATATCACAATCACCAGTCATCCGTCACGATCATATCAGTATGCTAAGCTAAGAGACGTTTAGTAATGGAGACCATGATGACCATGCGCTAGAGGAGCGTAGGCGATGTGAGCGACTGGTGCGGCGTGAACGAGATGGGCAGAGTGGACCACGGGAGCGGCGTGGACGACGGGAGCCGGGTGGTGGCCAACAGTCTTGTGGACAACGGCGTTGAAACTGTGAATTGAGTTAAACGATTAACGATAGAACAGTTTTTAAGACATTTCGAATGAAATACATCAATATTTGTAATCGTGCTTACCCGTGGTGGTCATCAGCGGTGTATTCTACTTTGCGGACGGAACCGTCAGGCTCAACAAGAGAGTAGCTTCCGTGTACGGAACCACCGTCGCGGCTCTCGTGTTGGGACTTGTGATCACCGGTGTGGGGGTCAGCAACGGAGTAAGAAAAGTCGTATTTGGGGTGAGACTAAAAAATTTTTTTTGAGTAAATGACATTGTCTTAGAATTAAAATTATTTATAACAATTATTATTAAAAAAAATTGTAATGAACGGCTTTAATGTAACATATAATATATGAAAATAATTTTTATACGTACGTATTCATGAGCGATAGCGATGGGAGCAGCGTGGACGACGGGAGCGGCATGGACAATAGGGGCAGAGTGAACAATGTGAGCAGACTGGACTGGTGCGGCGTGGATCAGAGGTGCTGCGTGTGCGTAGTGCACGGGGGTATCATGCCGGATGATGCTTTGGGATGACACAGCCGCAGCGTGGTGAAGAGGAAGGATGCCGGCGTTGGCAGCGGCCAACACAGCGCTGAGAGCGACGATCTAAAATAAATTGTTAATTAATATTTTAAAGTTAAATTTCATGAAATTTAAATTTGTTAGTAAATATATACAAGTTTAATTATATTTAAATAAAATAACTAATACAGTGTCAAAAGCTCAGAGTTCAACTTACTTTAGAGAACATATTGCTGTTGATAATCAGAGCAGGTGACTGATACCATTATCGGACCGGGCGGGACTTTTATATGAAAACGAAAACGGAGACATAGTCCTTCGGTGGTGGGGCTTGCGGTCGTTTCAGTTCCGTAACTTTGACACAGCGAGGTCGTTGTTACCTTCGTTAATCACTTACCCCCTCACTATCGCGCCCTGCAGCGGCAACTCTATCTTTACCGAGATTGCGACTTGCTAATTGTAATGTACTATAGTAATAACAGTATGGAAGCTATATATTGGTCGTAATAGTTTTATTTTTACTTGATAACATATATTATTTACTATACTATTTAAATGTTAATTGTATTTATCTACATACAGAGGATTTTACGAAACAAAAACGTAGACGTACGCTTTTGTTACGAAGAAGTGAATGTTTTATGTTTTAAGCACTTTACATATAAACGTTAGTTAATCATTTAATTAATATAAAAAAAATATAATTTAATCATTTGCTAGTATCAAAGTTTCGAATCAACATAATTAGAGGTAGGTCGATAGCCAGTAAAAACTTAAGATAGCCAAGTGCATAGAATAAATGAATCTTAATCTAAAATTGCGTGTTCCAGTCATAGCAAGCACAACTGAGTTTTATATTTCACTTGGGAGTCGAGCTTTACAATACAAGCCCATATGGCATGGCATATTCTACCGCCAAACAACAATAATACTGTTGTTTTTCAATTTGAATCGCGAGTCAGTCAGTGTAACTACAGGAACAGACAACATCTTAGTTCCCAAAGTTACTGGCGCGTTAGCGATGTAAGGGATGGTTAATATTTGCGAATAATGCTAAGTCTATATTCTACCGCTAAACAGCAATAGTTAGTATTGTTGCGTTCCAGTTTGAAGGATAAATGAGCCAGTGTAACTACATGCATAACGGACATAACATCTTCGTTCACAAGGTTGGTGGGAAACATCCCGAGGAAAAGCTCGTGACATTCTACGATATGTGTATTCACCAACCAGCACTAAAGTAGCAAGCGCTTCTGGCCAGAAGTGGAACTACGGGCTGTTAGTTTACAGTAAATTTGTTGTACGAGTATGATTAGAAATATATTGATGGACATATTTCAAGTATCAGTGTCCAAATGTTCAAATATATTGGTGTTGCATATATCATCAAATATAAAATTATATATCATTATCAAGACATTATTGCTTCAATGTCTTGATAAAGAGCGTTTTCAGTTACGCCTCAAGTATTATGACTCGTTAAATGTTTGGTTGCACACACATACGCTTAAACTAAATAACCAGAAACAGTAACAAAATATTTTACTAATTTACTGTAATATATTTTTTTAATAATTATTTTCGTATTAATATTAGTCATCATAATGTTTCTTTGATATAAATTTCCATTAATCCATGTAAAGTTGGACATCCAAATACTAATCAGAAAACTATCGTATGGTTGCGTTATAGTGTAAAGGTTAAGCTAGTATTATTACAAGGACAAGAGACATACAGATCAACCTTTAGCTAGATATATAATGTAAGGATAGTTAATATAGGTGAGTACGGGAATAAGTGAACACTACAAACTTTTTTTTTTTTTATAGAACAGGAAGGCGGACGAGCATATGGGCCACCTGATGGTAAGTGGTCACCAAACGCTCTTAGACATTGGCATTGAATGAAATGTTAACCATCGCTTACATCGCCAATGCGCCACCAACCTTGGGACCTAAGATTTTATGTCCCTTGTGCCTGTAAAACTAGGTGGTCTCTTTGTTTCTTTATCTTTATTCTCTAATATATAACAAAAGCTTAAACACTAAGAAATGCTACAAATTTTGTCTAATGAAAGAACATAAGTTTACAACTTATTATACAAGTCAAGACTAAAGGCAAACGAAAGCATGGCCGTAAATAGACATACAGTCTTAAGAACCTTCACCAATGGTTTGACATGAGCTCGAGGTCACTAATTATTATAAATATTGTATATTACGAATTCCTATAGGAATTGGTACTTGAAGAAAAATAAATTAATTTCGATAGTTCGATCCTGTAGTTAATGATTTGTAAATCTATTATCAGCAAATATTTGGCATAGCAATGAGCTTAAGCGGATTGGTTTCATTTATAAAAGCATGCAACCATGATCAAATAAATAAATAACAAGGTATCACACAACGGGATTCTGTATATATTTTTTAAATGATATATATTTATAAATAAAAATATAATTAGTAATTTACAACCAGCGAGCAATAGTGACGGCAATCATGAATGCAAGTGATTGCGCAATATTAAGATCAAAAGGATCGTATCCCCATGTCATCGACCACACAGCGGTTGAGAACTATAATAACTAAACCAATATAGTGTATTCGATTTCCTAACGAATGCTCGTAATACGATCAGGAGTTGATATCATAAGTATAATGAAGCAATTTAATGATTGAACGAAGGTACATTGTTTATTGGGTCATACTTAAATAAGTATTGAACTGTGTAAACTGGTATTTTAAATTGTTTCTTTGTGAATTGTTGATGGCTTCAACAAGATACGACGAACGGCTACACTGATTTTAAGCGAGATTAATTTGTTCAACACGAAGAAAAACAAACCTAAGAAATGTGTTTAATTAAATTGGCTGTTTCGTTATTTTTACTATTGTTAACAATACATCACGGAACTTACTATAACCTTGAAAATGAACTAATTGTTATAGATTATTCACGTTGATTTGTCTTAAAAATCCTTGTCTACACACTAAGTCCGGTAGTTCGTTATAAACGTGATTCGATACCGTCACGGAAGCGGTAACAGTATGTTTGATGTTTAACATAGATACGACACATTTTGTCTTATCTTGTTTTGAAGATTGTTTACGAGGAACTGCGTGCGCGAAAGTTGCTATATAGATATCATTATTTCAAGTATGCAGTAAGTCTTGGTAATCGTTTAATTTTTTGGTATAAAGTAATTTTAAATGGTCCAATTTATTATAGGCTATGATTGTCAGGCTTTCATGTCTATAATTTGACAAACGCATACATAGTATATATAATATTTTATGGACAACAAAGGTTTTTTATACATTTAGATAGAAAAAATACATATGTAAGTGACATATACAAGGTCCAATATAACAAATAAATGCAGAATATACCAGACGCACGATACAAGGGCTAACAAACTTTGAAGATTTTATATAGAACAACATGTAAGATATTCAATTATACGTCATTCTATTACATGTAAACGTTGCTTTATAAAAAAGTGACAAGGCTTTCCGTGAAGTCAACCAATTCGATTGAAAGGATAAGTATAGCCTGTGGTTCAGAGGTCAATCACCGCTTACTTTGACCATGAGAGTTTAATATCAATCAATCGTTTTTGTTTCGAGCGCCTAATTTAAAAATACCAAGGACTTTTTTGTGTTGAATGATTATCTATATTATGCGTTTATATTGATATAATTTTATATCACATAAAAAAAATAACTGACATTATGTTCTGATGAAGTATTACTAAAGATTTTTATAAAACAGTTTTATGTGTCTGCCTGGTGTCGGGTCCTGCGGAAAACTCTGCGTTGGTCGTCCTCAATAAATATCGCTTGATCATAGCCGTCTGATGGCCGCTGATTGACAATGTTGTTTGGCGGAATATGTAATGAGTAAGCGTGAATGTGTACTGAATTGTTTAAAATAAGAAAACCGAAACTATGACAACATGTACGATTCGATGGTGTCGTTAATAGTAGGGCAGTGGATTTAGAGCAGTACATAGTTATTTAACGATTATGACACAGTCTAACAGAAGTTGGCGAAACTAGTCGCTTTACAGGGCATGGGCGTAAATAGTAGCAGAGAAATTATAACACGCAATTTCTAGACCCTGATTTATTTGCCGATTCGATATTAGTTGCGAATGTAAATTAATTGTGCAAAGTCTACGTTCAATTTTATTTGTTTATTTAACTTGCCCGAGTTAGATAGTGTCTTTGAATAGACTTATTGTTAGTGGTTCGTTAGTTTCCTTAAGTCAGGTTGACATAAACATTGATTGAAGGCAAGAGATAAATTTAAAGGTTTGACACGCCTTATACTTATAGATTGATGTTGTTTGGTAAGGTATAAAAGTGACATTATCTTAAACCGACTAGTTTGTAGTTTGTTTTTAAATTTGACTTGAAATTCTAAATTGAAATAATTATGATAAATATGTAAAAAATGAGCCGAGCGGGCCTAATGGTTAGGGCACGTGAATCTTAACCGATGTTTGCGGGTTAAAACCCGGACCAGCAGCACTGAATACGTTGCAATTTCATATGCTGAATTTGTGTTTATAATTTATATCATGCTCCGCAGTGAATGTTTATAACATCGTAAAGAAATCCCCATGTGTTGGATGAAAATTTATCACCCGCCAGCATCGGAGCAGCGTACAGGCAATAGTTCCGAACCTTCCTCTCAAAAGGATAAGACACCTTAGTACAGCATCTAGATATTTACTGCCTGTTACTTTACTTTTTACTATAATGAAAATAAAATTTTACCTAAATATTTTAAAAAGTTTGCATACTGTTTCGTAAGCAATTAAAACTTATAATACAACGTATAATGGTTTAACTGACCTTGAAAAAGTAGATAATTTTAAAAGAGGACGTTAAAAATTCATTAATTTACTTATATTAATTATTCCATTGCATTACAGTGATTACATTATAATATAATATGATAAAGTGTAACTCAAATCAAGTTTATGTGCAATATAGTTTCCGATGTAAATAACAGGCGACTGTTGAAGTGCTTTCGTCAGTGCATGTTTTAGATTATCAATTAGATTGCCTTTCGTAACATTAAATAGTTTTAAACTTGTTATTTTTAAACATAGTTGATAATTGTTTCTTAATTTTTGGATTGACAGTGAAAATACTTTCGCAATCTACATATATACTATTGGAAAACAAACTGTGTGTGACAATATATAAAATATGTATACAACTAATTTGTTTATGTTCACAATATATGTTTACACGACTGCTACATGGATGGTCTAGTGGCTCGCGACGCGTGATATGCTAATGGAGTGTGCCGCATGGGTTTCCTTGAGCCATTTCCTGGCGGCAATCGTAGGCGGAGAGTATCGAAAGTTGCTGGACGGAGATGGTTTCCTTTTGCGAAAATGACATGTTACGCTCACCCGCTTTGCTGATGAAGACCACTGGGTAACTCTGGTTTTTAAGAGGGTATTCTTGTGCATATTTGGCGCCGTTGAGTTCTACATATACGGAAACGGATAATTGCGTTTTTTCAGCGCGAGAAAAATGGTTGGTCTAGTGGCTATCTTGTCTCCACTGGGATTCGGCGTGGAGGGCCTTTTATGAGACTCTCGCTTTCACTCGCTTGGTGAAGACGACAAAGGCGTCGTCTCGACCTACCCAGAGCCTTGACGCTAGATGCTTAAAAAAGGGCGTGATCCTGGGGAAAACAACTAAAATCTGCGTCCTGGTCCTGAACTGGAATTGTCACCTGTCTTGTCGGGTATTGAGATTAAATTAAGATTGTACCTGTGCACTATAATATCTCATTTTACCTGTTCTTAAATAAATACTATTTTAATAGCTGTATTACTTATTAATATTGGTTATATAGCTGACGTTTTAGATTTTCAATGAAACAACGTATTCAATTATTATTTTTTAATTAAAACGTATAAGAGGTGTATTTTAAATAAATGTATACATTATAGCGTATTACAAAATATTTTGTACATTTTTCAGGTCATTAGTTTTCTTTTCATCAATAATGATGGTACTGCGCGGAATACACGTGATGACTCGGCCCAGAGTTCTGTACCACTGCGTTGAAACTGAAAGTAAATATATTGTTTATGTTTACATTAAATGAATCATCAAGATATCAAAACCCGTTCTACAACTAGTTCACAACTGACACCTGTTTGTCGAGATACTCTTGAATTAAGCACAGAGGTCGATTGAGGTCATTACTTATATGATACCGGAACGCAAGATTACCGGTTTGGCTGCCATGTGATTTTATATTTACGTCGTCATATTAGGCATCTATTACGTGTACGTGAAGCTTCTTGAGAAAGCAATGTCAAATAATAGCAAGTCACGTAAACGGATCGGATTTACGCATTTTTACGCTATTTGAGGAAAGTTTAGAAATCTCGCGTCTTACCTAATACGTTATGTTATATGTATAAATTAATTACCCATTATGATCATCAGCAGAGTAAGACACCTTTCTGAAAGAGCCATCAGGCTGCAACAATGAGTATCCGCCCTTTACAACGTCGCCATCACGGATCTCGTGTTGGGACTTGTGATCACCAGTATGCGGGTCGTCGACAGAGTACGAGTACTGATACTTTGGGTGAGACTGAAAAAACAATAAATAAGAATTAGTATTTTTTTTTAAATATTTAAGCTAGCGCTTGACTGTTATCACACCTGATGGAAAGTGATGATACAGTCTAAGATGGAGCACGCTTGCCTAGAAGATGCCTATTCACTCAAGACTTGAAGGTCGGAGGAAACGGAGGTCGGAAGCCCCCCCGATCTTAGCGGTGCGTCTCAGAAACGAGAAAGAAAATCGTTTCGTGCTTGTCTTAGATACGTTAACTACGTACGGGTGCAGATCTTTACGACGGAGATTTTTAACGGAGATTTACGACGAACGATTTTTGACGGAGGAACCAAATTAAATTGTTCTTGGGCACACTCTCCGAAATATATTCTATAGAAAACTGACAGACAGGCAACCTTACGACGGTGTTCCAAGGTCTGGTTCAGTCTGTTCAAGTTTTGCGACCAGTGTCTGATCGCCAATGAGCCTTCTAGCACGACATTTCACTGAATCCAAAGCTTCAAGCTGGTGCTAGCAGAGCCGTCCCATAAATGGCTGCAGTACTCCATGTACGATCTGACTTGGGCTTGATATAAGGTCAGAAGCTGTTCCGGTGTGAAGACCTTACTGAGGGAATCAAGTACTGTTTGACCTTATTGAGGGTAGCAAGTTTATTGGCCGCAGTTTTAGCTTTGGATTCAATGCATTGCCCAAAGTTGAGTTTGGATGTTAAGGTAGAAACTCTATACTGTATGCAGATATATGAAATCTCTATTCACTTTTATTACAAATAATACGTACGTTATAGGTTTTGGAAGCGTAATATCCACCGTAGTTGCCGACGTGACTACGAGAGGCGTGGGATACGGAAACTATATTGGAATGGGATGTTGCATGAGCAAAGGGAGCGGCATGAGATACGGTTGCGGCATGAGATAGAGGTGCAGCATGTGCAAGAGGTGAAGAATGATCTAGTGCTGAGGGATGGGCCAATGGTGCACCATGTGCCAGAGGTGCAGCATGAGTTAGAGAAGCTTGATGAGCTATGGGGCTAGCATTAATCAGAGGTGTGACATGAGACAATGACGCGGAATGTGCGTAGGAATTAGAATGGGCAAATGGTGATACACGAGTGAGGGGTGATTGATGGATAAGAGGATTTAATGACGCCCCATATCCGAGTCCATTATTATAAGCTACAGGAGAGGCATGACCTAAATGAGAGGGATTATAATAAGGTGCTGGAGCATAAGGGGCACCATAATTGATTCCATTGTATTGCGATGGGTGAGAGTAGCTACCATGACCTAATTGACCACATTGGACCACTGCCAAAACAGCACCAAGGATGAGTATCTGGAAAATGAACAAAATGGTGATTTAAAACCAATTATAAAATTGTTAAAGCTATCTGAAATACGTTAATTTTCTTACCTTAGAAAACATTTTTTGGGATTCTAATTCGTGACTGACATGTATTTGATGAGTATCCGTGGTTTTATAAGAAATCTTATTGTTTCTCAAGTGGGGCGCCGAAATCAGTTCGTGGTACATCCAAGACAAGGTCATCGCGCTTTGTCTTCATCATTCCCGCATTACACATGAGTAACTAAAGAATTGTTACTTAACAATAATACTATGTGAACTGTATCTCATTATACTGGGTCAAAACAGATCAAGACAACTAACTATTTTTTTATTTATTTACTTTAAGCATTTTTAAGAATGAGGAACAGATTGATATTGTAACGGGGTTCACACATCTAAGGAATTTTATAACATGAAATGGAATTATGCCTACCTCATAACTGAAAAACTACTATTGTGTGAGTTATGTGACAAACGCCACTAATGTATGAATGTTACCATAAATTTTAATGGGCTGATAAAGTATGTACTTATAATTCTTTTCTCAAGAATCTTTTTTTATTTAAGGTATATAGCAAATAAAAGAAATGCGTAACGGAAGAGAAAGAAATATTTTGGTTGTTTTAAGTTTTTTTTTTTAATTATTTGTAATGACTATCGTTGTTTCGTTAATTGCCAGCTTTGTTATTGAAATTTGTAAAATATATGAACAGAAATCAAGATATCAAATTAAAATATATAAGAGAACGGGCATTGAGGAGATTAATTAATTAAATAAAAAAATAACAATTTATTTTTATTGAAAACATTAATTTTGTCGTATTATTTCACTTTAAAATATTAAGAAACACACCTTTATTAATCTTCTTTGCATTTTAATTATATATGATCTTATTAACAGACATTTTTCGTAATGGAACATAAACTCTTGTTAATTATTATCTTAGCTAATTATCTTTTGGTCAAGTACACTTTGGCTATTTACCTACATACTTAATACACATTGAAAAAACTGGGTACTTGTTTGCGTCATTTACTTGCTTTATTTTAAATAATAAATGTAACACAAGCAGTTACATTTATTTCTAGAGTGAAAAGTAAAAAAAAATGTGTAAATAATACATATTTTTATTAATTATGTTGTTCATATTATTGTTTATTAGATTATTTTAAGCTGCTTTCATAGAAAGTATTAAAAAAAAGCATTAAAATGTACCCGTCTTTGATTGATTTTTTTGAACTGACGTTTGCAATTTATATGTATTTAATAGGGGGAAAAAACTGTTTTGGTCACAATAACTTCTGCTTAAGTATTCGGTATATAGATGATTTTAAGAAAAAATAAAAATATAATAGAAGTAGTATTTACGACGCCTACCGTAAAAATGCACAATATTTATCTTGATGTTACAACCATAATTCTTACGTGTAATTTTGAATTCAAAGCTTCTGTTATGTTATTATTTTATGATAAACAAAATAAATAAAACAATTTAATACTAGAAATAAAAATAAACTAAGCTTTCGTCTTTATAAAGTTAACGTTAAATTTTTAGGCTAATGTTTAGCATTTTTAATAAAAAATCAAACTTTAAGTTCTTATAAAACTTGTATATGTCCCAATGTTGGGCTAAGGCTTTTGAGGAGAAGGCTTGGAGCTTATTCCACCACGTAATACACATGTGGCAGATTTTCATCTGATTTATGCATATGTTGTGTGTCCTCACGATGTTTTCTTTTACCATAAAGTACAAGATGACAAATTAAGTACATGAAAATTTAGTCGTGCTAGCTTGGGTTTGAATTTGGTTCTAAACACTGCGTTTATTTAAATTCCATCTGGGTTTATTTAAATCTATTTCTCCGTATATAAATATATATCTGACAAAACGGCATTAGGGAGTGATCGTCACTTATGTAGTTAGGGCGTCCACCCATGTTTACGGTGCGTCACCGTCTACCGTGTAACGGCACGGCGCCGATGCCGGGAGACGGGGCAGCGTCGTGCCGAAGCACGGTGCCGTGTGTAATTCGCACGATTAATAGAAATGAAAAATTTACTAGCGGAAGCACGTCCCGTTTTCTTATATAATATATGAAACAAATAAATATTTTATTATTCTTAAGACAGGAAATTCCAGACGGATGTAGGTATACTTTATAATTATTTTCATAAATATAATGCGTTGATTGCAATAGATTTATTGGAATTGATTAATAAGGCGTATGAAAGGTCACCTCGGCCCTAATTTTATAAACGTTCGTGACGGAATTGCGTGAAAACTATCACGACTATATGATATACGAACAAAATTGCCTTTGTAATGCTTATGACTTAAGAGTTTGTCGAGACAAATAGAATATTGATTATTTTTTTCTCTGAAGTCTAGAAGTGTGTGCACTCGCATTCCTCAAAAGCATGATAATTGTTGATCCCATCGCGACGTGTTCGAATTTATCACAATTTATTTGAAATTGAAATGTTTTTTCATAAATACTTATCATATTAATAGCTAAAGATAAATAAATAGTCTACTTTTTGCCAATAGTTTCATAATATAAATAGCTATAATTACTACCTACCTAAGTAAGTCTATGTCCTCAGATAAGTGGTAATAATACAGGAATATTTGAGTAAACATAAAAATATTATTATAAATATACGTTATAAGAACTAAAAATTAAGAAAGATTTATAAGCGGCTGATTATATCTCCTGGTGACAAGAAGGCTGGTTTGTTAAGTATAATCATGATTTGTAGAGCAATTATTTTTAAATTCGAGCTGTATAATTAAATTAATTTAAATAATTATGTAAATAATAAAAGAAATATATTTTATTATATAGTCATTTAATAAATAATAAATACATATGGCCTCAACGTTGTACAGCGAGTAAATAGTTACACAACGATTTATCTCTTTCTGTCATTCGTAATTTGACGTTTGGAAAAAGAAGACAAAACAAATGTCTAAACATACAACTACTATACATCGTTTGCTAATAAGTAATCACAATAATTTTATCGCATTTTGACGCAATTTTCTTAGTAGTAATGATGGTAAGCGGGTTGAGGGTGAATAGAGGGGGCAGAGTTGTGCACTACAGCGTTGAAACTGAAAACAAAAGTATTTATATGTAAAAAGATAAGGCACATAATAAAATATTTTTAATAAGAAATGTAATGTATAATCTTGTATAATTCCGACAATCACTAAAATAACGTAAAGTAAGAAAGAATGTTTTCTTTGTTGAATCACTAAGGGACATTTTTTTTTTGTGATAACAGGGATGTCAGCTGCGCTTTCGAGAAATACTTCTTTTTTTTTTTGTTTTCGTTACTTTAAATGAAAAACTGAAATATGTCCATTTTTTACTGTCTAAATGGTTGTCGGGCGAGAAGTAGAAATGAAGAATTACCCATTGTGAGCATCAGCGGTGTATTCAACCTTGCGGACGGAACCATCAGGCTGCACCAGAGAGTAGTATCCATGCACGGCGTCACCGTCGCGACTTTCGTGCTGGGACTTGTGGTCACCAGTGTGGGGGTCGGCTACTGAGTACGCAAAGTCGTATTTGGGGTGAGTCTGGAAAATATATGATGGATGAATATGTATGAAGAATATTAACATCAAGAAGGGAAAATACACATGCATGACTTACATACAGCATGACTTTATAAAACTGATTTTTATGTAAGCACTTGGTAGTATAACTTTTTGTTCAAATAGTTCTTAAATGTTTTGAAATATAGATGATATGTCAAATCTATGTGTGAAACTGATCGGAAGTAATAATTGAAAACTTGGAAAGTACTATTTAAACTTACGTAAGCATCATGTCCGTCGTAGTGGGCACCGTCGTAGTGCTCATATTGAGCGATAGGGGCATAAGCCACTGGAGCGTATGCCAGAGGGGCATAATGTCCTCCATCATGACGTATAATACTTTGTGAAGACACAGCATGTCCATAAAGACCAGCATTGGCCGCAGCCAAAAGGGCACCAAAAGCAACGATCTTAAATGAAATAAAAACAATTATAATTACAGTTATAAAAAATGGAATCGATGTTTATTTTCATATATAAATATAATTATTTTTATAAAGACATAAAATTAAAATATTTTTATTGATTGATAAGATTGAATTAAATTAGAAAATATGACTCAAAAAATGCAAAAACGCGTGTTTCCTTAATGTTTTTTTTCCTTAAAGCACTTGATTGATATTTTTAATTATAACTTTTATTTTATAAGTTAGGTGGTTTACTAGTATCACTTACTTTGGAGAACATTTTTCTATATTCAATATCTTTCAATGATTGATATCAATAGTTTTTGGCCGTGAGTTTTTATACTCTATATCATAAAGAACTAGTGGGGTGACATTAGTTCGAGCACACCTTGCGCAGGTAACAAAGGCAATAAAAATAAAGGTCATATCAAACTAATTACAGAATAACAATTACATGCTACATTAACCATATTCATATTATGTTTCTAATGTGCTACAGAACTATTTCATTGATCACGTATTGAACGCCATAATAGCTTTTCATATTTGGGTCAACTTAGTTTAACTTTTTTTAATGGTTAGCAGAACTTTTACAATTAATATAATCAGGTATTTAAGAAAAACTGTTGTAACCTCCAATAATTTTCTTTTCCTTTCGGCGTTTATATGAATATAACTCAACTTTTTTTATATTATATGAATATAAAAAAAGCACCATAGAATACCAAACAGGTGAGGTATATTCTAGCGGATCTATAAATGGTACGAGTACAACATTTGATAAGTTCTAACATTTTTGTAGTTTTTGCCGAATCTTTTTATAAAGCCGATTTTCTTTGTTGTGTTTGATACTGTCATATGTAATCGCGGTGTAAAGGATAATTCGGCATCAATTATTACACCAAGGTTTCACCGAAAAACCGAATTGTGTTGATTTCTTAATTTTTAAGAGGGAATAGTATTACTATTTTTTGTGAACTACCTATATATATGGTAGCAATTGCTGGTATTTAGACACATTTTATTTTCTCCACACCATTCCTGTAGTGAATGTGATAATTATAATAATATGGAGAAAAAAATCCATACCAATTCATAATAGTATTACGGGTCACATTTTTTATAAAAGAATACCAATAATGTTCAAGTACGACCTCAGTTTTTGTTATATTGGTAAAGACGTAGTTTTTTATTTCATCTTGAACTTGATAATGATAGAAAACATTGTGCGTTTAGAAAGTTATACTGTTGTACACTCAAATATGAGGAATTATTGCTTTGTTATTGTTGAATAAAAAAGGAAATTCGGATTCGAATTCAAAACTTTTTTGTGTTGAATATTTTATTGAAATGATTAATTATGTGTATGCCAAGCTAAAATTCATAATATATATTCTAGGTAAGAAACTCAGTAGCTTAGAAACAAAAGGAAATAGGTATTTCTTCTAAATAAGGTGAATGGACTAATCATTTATTTTACATTTATTATCCGGAGGAAATTATGAAATGACGATAGAACCTTGAAACTAAATTCTCGTGACTCATTATTGTAGAACCATAACAAAAAATTCATTCATGTTTTTGTGATTGGTTTTACATTTACTGGATATACGACCCGACTTCGCACGCGGGGCATGACCACATAAATGATGATTTTTTTTTAAATAAATAAGTATAAAGCTAAATTGTAATGCCATCGGCATCTGTTCAACAGTTACCCCACAGTTAATATACGTTCATTTAATTTAATCGTAATATATTCAAAACTTTTTCAATATGTATTAAAAGAAAACATTTAAAATTACTATGTTGTTATTTTGACGTTCACTATGTAAACGCGATAAAATAAATTTTATGTGCACTTAAAATAAAAATTCAAAAATGATATTTACAATAACTAATCAGTTACTTTTAAAATCATTATTAAGGTCATCCATAAGTTCATCGCCGTTTTATCCTCGTGGTATAACGTAATTAAAAAATTAATAATTTTCATAATCGTTACACAACTACCGAAAAACATAAAAAAAATAAAATATTATAGAGATAAGCTCTTTCTTTATGTACTCAGCTAAAAATTATTGTACGTACACATTTTGAAGATCTTTATTATAATAAATCAATATCAAGTAAAAAAAAATAAGTCTCTTTTCTATTATATATATGAGACAAGTGTCCAGCTGATTTAATTTTATAAATACTGTATAACAACAAGGCTTAGAATTTATAATTTAAAAATAATTTAACTTTCTCGTTTATATCTACATGTATTTAGCTTACATTTAATACATGAAATAAGTCGATGATCGATTTTTACTTAATTTTAATTGGGTTTAAATTTATCATTTGCGTTTAAATTTATTTCGTAAATTAATAGTTTAATAATAATAATAATAAATTAAATATTATTTAATGTCGTACGATATCATTCAATCTAGAAATAACTTTACCACTGACCGTAACTAATTGTGACTTGAAAACATAATCTAGGTTAATTATTTTTATTTTAAATATTTTTTTTTTTAAATTAATATATGTAACAAAACAGTTATTAATATTATGGAGTTATGTTCTTATTAATTAAATAATGTTTATTGTAACTTTCATTTATTGAATGAACGTTGTTTTAGATTATGTCAAAATCAATTGTACCTAAATTCGTATAAATTGTAATATGCGTATGACAACACAAAGCTTAATTTAATGTAATGTAAAATATATTATTACACATCTTACAATAATATGTTGTATAGTTTTTCCATAGAATCAATCTATTATATTACAATTTTATAATATTATTCTATATATAAAATATAATATGGATATTTATTATAAATGTATTTGAAACTTATGTTCAAATAATAATATAAATATCAACAGAATACTGAAAAAATATTACGAAAAATACTTTAAATAGTAAGTTAAAATGTTACTAAAAATAATTTTCGTTTTGAAATAGTTTAATAACTGACCTATGCGTTGTTCGGTGTGCGCCCCACTTGTTCTCAAACAGTGTTATATGATATAAAAACCAGTGGTTAATGGATATTGACATCAATCACTCACTAACATTATTCAAAACATCATCAAAAATGTTTGCCAAAGTAAGTTTTACGATAAATTTAATTTTATCATTTTTATTTTTACATTAAGTAAATTTTCACTTGTATTAATGTTTAAATAAAAAGATCAAATTTTCATTCAACTTTTTTCATAGATTATAGCCTTCGGTTCTCTGCTGGCAGCAGCCAACGCTGCTTTCTTGCACGGCCACGCTGTCTCATCTCAAAGTATCGTGCGTCATGATGAGGGCCATGCCACTCCATTGTCGTACGCTTCTCCTCTTGTCCACGCTGCTCCCTTGGCTTATGCTCCCGTAGTATACGCACCTTCTGCTCACTATGCTGGTCACGAAGAATACGTAAGTATTTATATTATAGAATTATGCTTAAATTATTGTTTTTTATTATCTGAAGAAATTAATATTAATTTTTCATGTAACAGGCTCATCCCAAATACGACTTCGCGTACTCAGTAGCCGACCCCCACACTGGTGACCACAAGTCCCAGCACGAGAGCCGCGACGGTGATGCCGTGCACGGATACTACTCTCTGGTGCAGCCCGATGGTTCCGTCCGCAAGGTTGAATACTCTGCTGATGACCACAATGGGTGAGTCGTATGATTTGGTTAAACAATATTTGTATTGTATCATCTTATAATTTATGTATAAGATATTTGTATATTTAACAACTAATGTTTATGTTTTGTGTTTTTAGATTCAATGCCGTTGTTCACAACTCTGCCCCATCAGTCCACCCCCAGGCTTACTACCATCATTACTGAAAAAATGCCAAATATCATATTATAGAAGAAAACATTGAATAATTTATTAAAAGTTATTTGAAATTCATTTTTATTGTTTTCTTTAACACACTTTATCTGAATATCTTTTTGATCGAATCGAAGACCTATTAACAATAAATAATATAAATCTATGGTTATCAAAATATAACTATAAAAGTAAATATTTGTGACAAAAACATTTTTTAAATAGATTTTCGTTAAAATTATGAATTATGAAAATAATCAAAATATATTTGATTTAAAGAGGCTTATAAGAGTACTTTTAAATATGAATTAGTAAAGTTAAATTAAATATAAAGCTACCCTAGCTTTGGAATTTATATTTTAGCGAGAAGCGGCGAAAAGATACTGAATAGGTTTTTTTACATCAACATACAAGTTGTATATAATATTTCCTGCATGAAAATCAACACATACTACGCTTCTTATCATATTACGGTAACAGCCTGTAAATATCCCACTGCTGGGCTAAGGCCTCTTCTCCCTTTTTGAGGAGAAGGTTTTTGTAGCTTATTCCACCACGCTGCTCCAATGCGGATTGGTGGAATACACATGTGGCAGAATTTCAGTGAAATTAGACACATGCAGGGTTTCTCACGATGTTTTCCTTCACCGAAAAGCACGAGATGAATTATAATCACAAATTAAGCACATGAAAAACTTCAGTGGTGCTTGCCCGGGTTTGAACCCACGATCATCAGTTAAGAGTCACGCGTTCTTACCACTGGGCCATCTCAGCTTTCTTATCATATAAACGATCTTATATTTTATAATACCAATGCAATTTTTTTTAATTTATATTTCAAAAGATGAGTATCCGCGATGATTTTCCTTAAATCCTTTTTACTTACTTTTATGTGATACACAAACAACAACACATATATTTAAGTGGATTAGGCAATATATATAAAATGAAACTTTTATCTTATAAGTATCACTTACACAGAAATTTAAGATTTTATTAATTACAAATAAGCAATACTAATTCTTTTCTTGTTATTATAATATATTAATTATAATAAATAGGGCTTTGTCTTAAACTAAATATAGCTAATTATTATAAAAATATCCAGTAGTTTTTTTGTGTTAAAATAAAACAATAATATGTATAAACAAAAGCTTTTGTTGTTATAATACTCGTATCACGTTGGATGACGGTGATGCGTCATATTTGTTCATTGATGCTTATAACGGATACTTAAATGATTGCGTTGTTAATTAAAATTTACGATTGAAAGTAAAAACCAAAATTCTGTAAGTCATCGATGTCTTCTTATATTGCAGGAAGTACTATCTTCCACTCAAACTTATTTTAAACTAGTTCTTTCGTGTTAAGGGTGCGGGCAGATGTTACGGGACATCGAATTTAAGGTTTGATTCATACCAAATTTCATCAAAATCGGTTTATTGGTTTAGTCGTGAAAGCGTAACAGACACTCACTTTCGCAGTTATAATATTAGTATACATTAGTAATACCGTCAATAGTCAGTTTTGACAGAATATAACGGTTTACTTGTTAACTGGAAAAACGACTTTTACGTGATCGTGAGGTACTTGTACCGAGATATATACATACCTGGATTAGAATGTCATTCGTCTAAAGTAATTTTTCCAAAATGTTCTGACAGTAATATGTATAATGATTAAAAAGAAATTTTATCTTACTTTCGAATAATTTATATTTTTACGTATTAAGAACAGATGACATTGCAATAATTTTGTACATGAACTAACTTGTGCCAGCGGCCTCGCCCGAGTAATTTTGTTTCTTTTATAGAGTATAGGTTTGCTCTTGACCGCAATTTAGACTGTTATGTAAAGATGTGGTCGACCAAACCTATTAAATGCCAATTAACTACAGCCTCAAAGGCGTTTTGGTTGTGCCTGGAACTACAACTTGGCCATGTGCCTTGTGAAACTTGGATGGGACCTTAAGGATATCTAGCAAATGGATATTAGTCTGCTGTACGTCTAGTTCTCCAGATATAGGAAGGTGGGATCAGCACTCTCCGAAGAAACTGTGGAGCACAGACAAAGAGGCAACTGTGTATCTATGTGATCAGCTTTGTAGCAATTTATTTATTTTCAGTTTATTATGGAGTCCTCATTTAGTATATATCAGATACATTTTTAAAGTGATTTTTTAAATACTTTCGGCTTCCGTCATTGTAGCAACATAAAATATGGTACAGTTTATTTTTCTAACCAAAAGCTCATAAAAATCGGTTAAAAAATAATGTATATCCATACACTTAACAATATATTTATAAAAACGTATTGTAATTTAATGTCACTGTTTTATAAAACACCACTTAATTTTTTGAATTTATACGTTTCATAACGACTAGAATATGAAGCAGATTTATTAAATAAGAAGGTTTAAGGTTTTATGAAGCTTAAATTAAAAATATTCTTTAGATGTGTATTATAATTAATATTTATTAAATAATAATTTATGTACAAATATCATTTATAAGATGGTATTTTTTTTAATAAATTAATAATGACCATCGTAGGCGACTTGGGGGTGAATAGATGGGGCAGAGTTGTGGACTACAGCATTGAATCTGAAAAAAAAATACAATAATTATATACCCGTTTTTTTGAGCTTATATATATCTCAATATTTCAAAATATTATTTAAATTCTTTATATTAAAAATATTTACCCATTATGGTCGTCAGCGGTGTATTCAACCTTGCGGACGGAACCATCGGGCTGCACCAGAGAGTAGTATCCGTGCACGGCATCACCGTCGCGGCTCTCATGCTGGGACTTGTGGTCACCGGTGTGGGGGTCGGCTACTGAGTATGCGAAGTCGTATTTGGGGTGAGCCTGGACAAAAGATATACGTGGAATACAAGGTTAATTTGAATTACAATTTGTAAAGCATTTGCTTGTTGTCATTATTTGTGTACTTACGTATTCATCGTGACCGTCGTAATGACCAGCATAGGCAGCTGGGGCAGCGTAGTGTGCAAGAGGTGCTGCCTGTACTAAGGGTACGGCGTAGTGAGCGGGAGCGGCGATATGGCCAAGAGAGAGACCCTCGTCATGACGAACAATGCTTTGGGATGAAACAGCATGGCCGTGTCCTGGGTAGTAGCCAGCGCTGGCTGCTGCGAGCAGAGCTCCGAAAGCTACAATCTGAAAATACATGATCAATTATAGATTTTTATTAAAATCATAGTAGCCACTTAAAAATAATGACCCAGGGTTAAAATGAATATGTTATATTTAGTCGGTGAAGTTTCAAATAACTTGTGGTCACTTAATATGATTTTCACACGATTAAGATATCAATTTTAATGAAGTATATTGTTACACACAATTTGTCTTAGTTACACTCACTTTGCTGAACATTTTGATATTGTTCGAATCAGTTCTGGTCGGTGATTGATATCAATCGGTTCTGGCCGTGAGTTTTTATATAGAAGTGACTAAAATAAGTGGGGTAGCAGCCGAGCAAGCAGAGCGATAATAATGACAATAGCTAAGGTCATTTCAAGAACCACCATTATTGTATCAATATCAATTTATGTCATGGTATGTAAGTTTATTGGTTACAAGCACGCACGTTGAGGTGCGTAAAAAGCTGTCAAAGACAGAGTCAAACTATTATGTAAAACGTGGGATTTTTTATCGTTTGTTTTTGTTATAACAGAAAAGAGCATCGTCGGTTATATTAGGTTAATTGTATTTTGTGCGTGTTACAGTTTGCTTATTCAAAAACCTGTTTCTTGTCGTTTTTTTTAAAGATATAAGTCAGGTCAAAATATGTTGTTTTGATTTTTGTTTCATTAGATCAAACATTAAATATATTTCGAGAATTGATGTTTAATTAAACAGAAAATTAAAATAATCAAAATATTTACATGAAATAAAGCGATTTTTCCGTAATTAATTGTATTGAAGAAGTATGTCCATTATGATTTAACCAATATTTTTATATAGAGCCGATACTTTATATTCGTTTATACTATTTATTATAACAGTCAGCATTTTTATACTAATTTATATCTTGTACACATATTATATTATTGCTATAAAATTTATAGCTATATATTTATAGTATAAATATTAGAATTGGCTTTATCTATTTTTTAATTGAATGATTAAGTTATATTTTTAAAATTCTTTTATTTTGTCAAACTTGACTAACCCTTGTCAAAGCATTGTATAAGAAAAAGACGTTTATAACTTCTCATTACTAATTATCCGTCTCACCGTCATATTAAATTCCCCTATATATAACAACGTGGCATGTGAAGAAAAAACGCTTGGAAGATGTTACAGCAGCCTGGAAGTTTCATTTAATTTAAAAGTAAATGGTGCAGATAGGGAGATTTATTGGTGGTAAGGCTTTGTGCAAGCTCGTCTGGGTTGGTACCACCCACTCTTTAGATATTCTACCGCAAAATAGCAGTACTTGGTATTGTTGTATTCCGGATTTAAGCGTGAGTGACCCACTGTCATTACAGGCACAAGAGACATAACATCTTAGTTCCCAAAGTTGGTGGCGCATTGGCGATGTAAGCGATGGTTAACATTTATTACAATGCCAATATCTTTGGGCGTTGCTAACCACTTACCATCAGGTGGCTCATATGTTCGTCCATCTACAATCTACATATACCATAAAAAAAGGCACTGTTACGATACTATAATATACATTATTTTACTCAAATTTAATAAAATATAGCCAAGGAATGGTTTTCGTCTACCGTTCGTTTGTAGATTTCTGATCATTATTATTATATAGGATTAGCTTATTACATTGTAAATTTAGTTGACTCTTATTAATTTTCATTGTCTTAATCTATACCCTTTATCTTAATAATCAATCTCACATTGATATCAACGACCTAACGTGTAAAACTATGATGTAAGTCAATATACGAAATATTTTTGCTTGTGTTGCACTAATTATACGCAATTAATTATTGAATATAAGTAGGTAATTGTTTCATATAATGACGAAACTTAAAAACTCACATTCTTGCTTGCTATCGTTTGTTCTTCATTATAAAGGCCACAATCTCTCATTTTAATAAGCAATATTGCAAGAACGTGATGTCGAGTATGTTGACACTTGCCGTTTATGCGTACCGTTAGTGAAATAAACAACATATTAATAATGCTAAAGTGAATTTGTGTGTTTGTTACGCTTTCAGGTCTTAACTATTCAACTGATCATTATGAAATTTAAAATATACTGTGTCAGGGATAAAGAAAAGGACGAAGGATAAATAACTCTTTCATCCTAATACCTAACACGTGGGCGAAACTGCAGGCAAAAAAATAGAGATAAATAATTATGTAAAATGTAATAAAGGCTATGGAGCCTTAATTAGTTAAAGCTTTAACGCGTCAAATTAATTTATTACGCTGTATCGTTAACTTGTATAAATATTTTTAAGACCTATGTTTCAGATTTTTGTTGTACTCTAGAATTAGCAATAATTTATCAATTTTCATGACCTAGAATATTATATATCTATGAAGCCGTAACGAATCTCATAGCTTATGATTATGAATCATAATTTTAAAATATTAATATACATGAACATTTTGCATAATGCCAATTATAAATTTAAAGCTAAGTTAAAAATTCATAACGAGACACGGTACATTGTTCGATAAATAAATGTACGTATGATAAAAAGGCGTGGACTTTGAAATCGTTAAACTTTATTCAGGGTAATATATACAATTTATATGTAAATAATGTTAATCATACGTAGTATTGCGTCTACTTTTACTTTTTTGACGAAATTCGACTGATACTTTTTGTACAAATACATATCACAGCTTAAGCCTTCCTATTGGTATAAGATCTTAGAGAGAGATTTTATCGTTTCCTCTATTATAAATGATAAAACATATGTGTAACTGTAAACTGCATATTGAGTTTTCGCGTATTCATATGTATTGATCAGTATAAAATAGTAACTATTAAGTTTTTTGCCACATATTCTTGCGACGAAATAACTATTCAAATGTGATCGTTAGAGTGTAATTGAATACAGTATATATCTGCTGTATTTTGATCTTGTTCACAAAAATACAACTATTCGCCACATCAATCTCAAAATTCCAACTCCTATAAAATGTACTAAATCAAAACAATACAAATTGTTATAGTTCTATATTTGAGGCAAATAATCTTTTTTGGCCTGCAATTTGAGTAAGCCTATAAGTACGTACGTACGAGCCGAGATGGACTAGTGGTTAGAACGCGTGAATCTTAACCGATGGTGGGTTCAAGCTCGGGCAAGCACCACTGAATTTTTATGTGCTTAATTTGTGTTTCTAATTCATCTTGTGCTTGACGGTGAAGAAAAACATCGTAAGGTTGCAGGTTTCATGTGTCTAATTTCATTGAAAATCTGCCACATGTGTTTTCTACCAACCCGCATTGGAGCAACATGTTGGAGTAAGCTCTAACCCTTCTCCTCAATAAGGAGAGGAGGCCTTAGCCCAGCAGTGGGACATTAACAGGCTGTTACTGTTTACTGTATAAGTATGTACACAATTTTATCATACGTTTTATTAGTTGTCAATTTGTTAGCGATAATGTTTATTGTGTGCATTGGCTTCTTAATATAATAAATAAATTGTAATTGATTTAGTAAAATTTGTAACTATATATGTTTTTTTTTAAACTTTCTATAAGTCATAAGCTTTGAACATTTCATTCAACGCTTTATAAAATCGGCATCGCAGTGTTATTGTTATTACTTATATAGATATTGTATATAGGAATAACTGGAATTGAATCTTGACAAATAAATTATAAATTAAATTTTATTCAAATGAACAAAATGTTTAAAATTGTCTTTATAAATAATATTTTATTTTGTATTGAGGGGATTTAAATTGAAGTCAATATGTAATTAATCATCCACACTTTATTTACACGCATTCATATTTACAAAAATATAAATTATAAAAGTATTTTCACAATGCATCTACTTCAGGCACGTCGACTGTAATTTACGTTAAAACTTAGAAAAATTAGTAATGGTGGTAGGCGTGGGCGGGTGCGACATGGACGGAGGGGGCTGAGTTGTGCACCACGGCGTTGAAACTGAAAATAAAATAAATATGTAACTTAGAATAATTTGTATTTGTAATTGAAAATATAATAGGGACATCTGTATGTTTCGGATAAAATACTGCCACATATGTATCCAAAATTGTAACAATAAAACGCGGTGGAATAGGCTCTAAGCCTTTTCCTCCAGAGGAAAAGAGGCCTTAATTTAGCAGTTCTTAGCTTGACTTTACATATCTTTTGTTATTGTCAAATAATCAACTGTTCATACCCATTGTGAGCATCAGCGGTGTATTCAACCTTGCGGACGGAACCATCGGGCTGCACCAGAGAGTAGTATCCGTGCACGGCGTCACCGTCGCGGCTCTCGTGCTGGGACTTGTGGTCACCGGTGTGAGGGTCGGCTACTGAGTACGCGAAGTCGTATTTGGGGTGAGCCTAAACAAATTGGCAAGCAAATTAGTTTTAATATTCGTCTTAAATTTTAAATTAAAAAAAAAATGTTTTTAACATACATATTCATCGTGTCCATCGTAATGGCCGGCGGGAGCAGCGTATGCGGCGTATGCGAGGGGAGCAGCGTGGGCCAGAGGGGCGGCGTGAGCCAGAGGGGCAGCGTGGGCCAAGGGGGCGGCGTAAGCGATAGGAGCGGAGTAGTGGCCCTCGTCGTGGCGAATGATGCTCTGGGAAGAGATGGCGGGAGCGTGTCCGTGTAGAAGGCCAGCATTAGCTGCTGCCAGCATGGCACCGAAAGCTACGATCTGAAAAAGTTAATATTTTATTCAGTGAGTTACATTTTTTGTTTTTAAATATGATACTTTATAACATGTTATTTTTAATAAAAAAAGCACTGATTAATAAATAGCTTTTTTTTCAAATGTGATTTCATTAAATATAACCAGATCGTTTTTTGTTGAGCTACTTACTTTGCTGAACATTTTGTGTGTTTGGTTGAACAATTGGATATTCATTGATGTCAGCGGACCAGCGCAATGGTTTTATAGAACGCGGCCGCGT
Source organism: Nymphalis urticae (assembly GCA_905147175.2). Lineage (NCBI taxonomy): Eukaryota > Metazoa > Arthropoda > Insecta > Lepidoptera > Nymphalidae > Nymphalis > Nymphalis urticae. Next base: position 5,191,771 of record LR989987.1, on the reverse strand, counting down.
ATGGCCGGCGCGGTGGGGCGGAGAAATGCACAAGCGCCTTGACTCTATAAATCTGACATGAATTTCAAGGTCAATCCAACACTGATATTGAATCATCGATCATGTCTAAATCAGTAATGTCTTTTGTCTGGTTGTAGCTATTTTTATTGTTTTGCTCCGTTTTAAATTGTTTACATTATAATTCCTTTCGTTTTAGAATTATTCGTATCGAAGCTATTTGGTTTTGTATTTTATAAAAAACAAGAACCGGGCTTATTTATTTAATTAGAAGTATTTAGTAACTATTTGAATTTCAGTTTGTACAGAATATACCCATCGAGTTTCTTTCTGAGTTTTTCTAGTAGAATACCGACATTAACCTCTTGTCATATACACGATTAATGAAAAGACTGTTCATAGTTACCTACCACCGGAATTACAGTCAGTAGTAGCATTAGCTACATTGGTTAAAGCTTTTTGTGAGCCCATCCGGTTATATACCACACACTCATCAGTTATTCTACTGGTAGTCTCTTTATATGTATTTTTAGGGTAAGCCGCTGATATTACTGCCATACGTAACATACCGTCTTAGATTCCATGCTTAGAAGAAAATTGACAGTGAGTACATATTGGTTTTTTGTAATGGCAATGTCTGTGGACATATTTTACTATACGGTAGGGCTTTGTGCAGGCCCGTTTGGGTAGGTTCCATCCACTCTACATATTCTTCTGTCAATTAGCAATACTTGTATTGGTGGGTCCCGATGGGAAGTGTGTATGAGCAATCCAACTTTACGCATAAGGTGCGTTACATCTTAGATCACAAGGTTGGTGTGGTGGCGCTTTGGTGACGTACGGACCGATTTTTATTTTTTACGGTGCTACTGTTTATAGGCGATGGTGACATCTTACCATCAGATGGCCCATTTGCCCGTTCCGCCAACCTATAATATAAAAAAAACCTTAGGTTTACTTCTATAAGAGTATGTTCCATACTAAATTAATACGTACATAATAAAAAGTGTAAAATTTTCATGCGAAAATAGGAGGGTAAATATGAACTGAACTGTAATTCATAAACTATGTAATTTAACAGCAGTAGAAGACTAACTCATGAGTTTATTGCCCGTTCTTTTTAGTAGAATCTTCATTCAGAACCGGTGGTAAATTTAAATTTAAATTAACCTTGTAGAATGACAATTCAAACGAGCTTGTATAAAATTATAGACTTGTGGAGATGTGTTAAAAGATTATATAATGATAATTTTTTTTAATAAATATGGCTACACATGTGATAAAAAAAATTGTTTGTATGAATTAAATTTTATTTTGAATATAGTGATAATATTATTACACAATTTTACAAATCGATCTCCCTAAGTAAATAATAATAATCAGGCTAATTAGTGTTAACACATCTTTCAGCATACTCAACGTGTTTTATTGAATGCGTACTAAAGAAGAATCTACTAAATTTCTTAATCATATCTGAAATTACTGGAGCAATCACAAAATTAAAACGACAATTTTTATTGACGAAAACGGCTTGGTTTATAATTTTCTTTTCTTTAATCAAATAGATTTTTTTTTTTAACAGTAAGTCGCAATTAAAGTGACCTATCATTTTAAATGCGCTTGTTAGTTGTATAATCTAGAATGAAGTTTATTTCGTTTGCGATTAGGTAGAACTGCTGCAATTGCTTATATAAAATCGATCTCAAAAATTCTCCAATAATCAAAATAAAAATTTATTAAAAAATTGTTGGTTGACTGGAAGAGATCGCTATGTAGCGATAAGGTTGCCAAAATTGTATGCTACTTTTATTTTGGCTGTATTTACGTTTAGTATCGATATTCTCTCTGCTTTGTGGTCTTTAAATTAGTTATTAGGCTCTAAACAATAACTATATTATTTTTCAAGGCGTCAACAAAGTTTGGTATTATTTTTATTTTAAATTCATCGAATATAAAGAGTTAGAACTTTGTTAAATACTTTTATATTATTAATTACATTGAAATCCTGCGATATATGTTATGTTTATCTTTTTTTTTTGTTTCTATTTATATTGTAAATGGGTTAAACATTTAAGTCAATATGTAATTAATCATCCACACTTTATTTACACGCATTCATATTTACAAAAATATAAATTATAAAATAAATTTCTCAATGCATCTTCTTCAGGCACGTCGACTGTAATTTACATTAAAAATTAGAAAAATTAGTAATGGTGGTAGGCGTGGGCGGGTGCGACATGGACGGAGGGGGCTGAGTTGTGCACCACGGCGTTGAAACTGAAAATAAAATAAATATGTAACTTAGAATAATTTGTATTTGTAATTGAAAATATAATAGGGACATCTGTATGTTTCGGATAAAATACTGCCATATATGTATCCACCATTGTAACAGCGCGGTGGAATAGGTTCCAAGCCTTTTCCTCCAGATGGAACGAGGCCTTAACTAAGCAGTTGACTTGACTTTATTACTTGACTTGACTTTACATATCTTTTGTTATTGTCAAATAATCAATTGTTCATACCCATTGTGAGCATCAGCGGTGTATTCAACCTTGCGGACGGAACCATCGGGCTGCACCAGAGAGTAGTATCCGTGCACGGCGTCACCGTCGCGGCTCTCGTGCTGGGACTTGTGGTCACCGGTGTGGGGGTCGGCTACTGAGTACGCGAAGTCGTATTTGGGGTGAGCCTGGACAAATGAGCAAGCAAATTAGTTGTTAATGTTCGTCTTAAATTTTAAATAAAAAAAAAGATTTATGTTTTAACATACATATTCATCATGTCCATCGTAATGGCCGGCGGGAGCAGCGTATGCGGCGTATGCGAGGGGAGCAGCGTGAGCCAGAGGGGCGGCGTGAGCCAGAGGGGCGGCGTGGGCCAAGGGGGCGGCGTAAGCGATAGGAGCGGAGTAGTGGCCCTCGTCGTGGCGAATTATGCTCTGGGAAGAGATGGCGGGAGCGTGTCCGTGTAGAAAGCCAGCATTAGCTGCTGCCAGCATGGCACCGAAAGCTAAGATCTGAAAAATTGAACATTTTAATCAGTAAGTTACATTTTTTTCTACTTTATTTTATAACCTTATACATAATATTTAAATATATAACTTAAAACATACAATATATGGTGAAAGATAGCACTGATATATAAGTTGTTTTCTTTTCTATGTGATTTTATTAAATATAACCAAATTTTATTTTTAAGTTTAGTTACTTACTTTGCTGAACATTTTGTGTGTTTGGTTGAACAATTGGATATTCATTGATGTCAACGGACCGGAGCAATGGTTTTATAGAACGCAGCCGCGTATGGCCGGCGCGGTGGGGCGGAGAAATGCACAAGCGCCTTGACTCTGTAACTCTGACATGAATTTCAAGGTCAATCCAACACTGATATTGAATCATCGATCATGTCTAAATCAGTAATGTCTTTTGTCTGGTTGTTGCTATTTTTATGGTTTTGCTCCGTTTTAAATTGTTTACATTATAATTCGTTTCGTTTTAGAATTATTTGTATCGAAGCAATTTGGTTTTGTATTTTATAAAAACAAGAACCGGGCTTATTTATTTAATTTATTTAATTTATTTAATAAGTATTTAGTAACTATTTGAATTTCAATTTGTACACAATAGTATAGGTACTATACTACTACTACTATACTACGAGTTTCTTTCTGAGTCTTTCTAGGAGAATACCGACATTAACCTCTTGTCATATACACGATTAATGAAAAGACTGTTCATTCAGTAACCTACCACCGGTATTACTGTCAGTAGTAGCAGTAGCTACATTGGTTAAAGCTTAGTGCGAGCCCATCCGGTTATATACCACACACTCATCAGTTATTCTACTGGTAGTCTCTTTATTACTATATATATTTTTTAGGGTAAGCCGCTGATATTACTGGCATAAGTAACATACCATCTTGGATTCAATGCTTAGAAGAAAATTGACAGTAAGTACATATTGGCTTTTTGTAATGGCAATGTCTGTGGGCATATTTTACTATACGGTAGGGCTTAGTGCAGGCCGAAGTGTGTATGAGCAATCTAATTTCAGGCATAAGGTACGTTACATCTAAGATCCCAAGGTTGGTGGCGCTTTGGTGACGGAATCGTTAATTTTTTTACGGTACAAATGTTTACAAGCGGTGGTGACCTCTTACTATGAGGTTACTCATCAGCCCGACCGACTACTTATGTAATAAAAAAATGTATATTCGTCAATTTGACTGATTTTCTTTCTTAAAAAAGATAGATTGCTAATTATCATTGATATTGCTTGATTAGTATACTTTAGATATTTTCATAGCGTCATGTCTTTTTTTTAAATGTATAGGCTAGCGCTTGACTGTTATCACACCTGATGGAAAGTGAGATACAGTCTAAGATGGAGCGCGCTTGCCTAGAAGATGCCTATTCACTCTAGACATGAAGGTACCCACATTGTAGGTGGTTGGGAAAACGGAGGTCGGGAGGGTATTCCAGACGCTACAGATACTGCGACTATATTTATTCAATAATCTCATAGCTCGCAATTTTTTTAACATAGTATATTTACTACAATAATATTTATATGTTTCATAATATTAATTACGTTTGATAGAATCATTGACAATCATTGTATAAACACGAAAAGTATAGAAAACCTTTTAACAGTCTAACTACGCCTGTAATAAGACTGTTAAAAGGTTAAAAAAAAGTTAAAAGGTCAAAAAACGAGGAGCATAACATTATTTTTCTATTTTAGATTATTGATTAGTTTTCTAGGTTGGTAGAGCATTGGCGATGTAAGCGATGATTCAAATTTCTTACTATGCCAATGACTATGGACGTTGGTGACCACTTACCATCAGATGGCCCGTTTGCCCGTTTCACCTACCTATTACATAAAAAAACCTTATGTTTACTTGTATAAGAATATGTTCCATACTAAATTAATACATAGAAAATAAAAAGTGTAAAATTTTCGTGTGAAACTATTTTCGCAAATAGTCGCAAGGTAAATATTAACTGAATTGTAATTCATAAACTCTGTAATTTAATAGTAGTTGATGACTTCTGAGTTTATTGCCCGTTCTTCTTAGTAAAATCTTCATTCCGAACCCGAGGTAACTTTAAATTAATCTTGTAGAATGTCAATTCAAACGAGCTTGTATAAAATTATAGACTTGTGGAGGATAGCTTTGATAATAATTAAAAGTTTTAGAAAGGTACACATTATTAAAATACTATATAATAATAAAAATCTAAAATAAATACGGCTACATATGATAAAAAAAATGATTGTATGAAATAAATTTTGTTTTGAATATAGTGATAATATTATAACACATTTTTACAAATCGATCTCCTTAAGAAAATAATAATAATCAGGCTAATTTCAGCACAATCAATGTGTTTTATTAAATGCGTACTAAAGATGAATCTACTACATTTTTTAATAATATCTGAAATTACTGAAGCAATCACAAAATTAAAACGACAATATTTATTAATATAAACGCTTTAGTTTATTATGTTCTTTACTTGATCAAATTTTTTTTTTAACTGTAAGTTGTAACTAAAGTTACTTATCATCAAGTTACCTGCCGGTTATAACAAAAAAAATTAAATTTCAAATACACTTGTTAGTTGTATAAACTAGAATGAAGTTTATTTCGTTTGTGATTAGGTAGAACTGCTGCTATTGCTTATATAAAAGCGATCTCAAAAATTCTCCATTAATCAAAACAAAAAAAAATTAAAAACTTGAACGTTTTTACAGGATTTTAGTATCAATATATATAGATATTATTTTTCAAGGCGTCAACAAAGTTTGGTATTATTTTTATTTTAAATTCATCGAATATAAAGAGTTAGAACTTTATTAAATACTTTTATATTATTAATTACATTGAAATCCTGCGATATATGTTATGTTTTTTTTTTAATATTCTCACGATATTTGTTTCTATTTATATTAGTAAAGGGGTTAAAAATTTAAGTCAATATGTAATTAATCATCCACACTTTATTTACACGCATTCATATTTACAAAAATATAAATTATAAAAGAAATTTCACAATGCATCTTCTTCGGGCACGTCGACTGCAATTTACATTAAAACTTAGAAAAATTAGTAATGGTGGTAGGCGTGGGCGGGTGCGACATGGACGGAGGGGGCTGAGTTGTGCACCACGGCGTTGAAACTGAAAATAAAATAAATATGTAATTTAGAAGAATTTGTGTTAGTAATTGAAAATATAGTAAGGACATCTGTATATTTCGGATAAAATACTGCTACATATGTATCCATCATTGTAACAGCGCGGTGGAATAGGCTCCAACCCTTTTCCTCCAGATGGAAAGAGGCCTTAACTTAGCAGTTCTTAGCTTGACTTTACATATCTTTTGTTATTGTCAAATAATCAATTGTTCATACCCATTGTGAGCATCAGCGGTGTATTCAACCTTGCGGACGGAACCATCGGGCTGCACCAGAGAGTAGTATCCGTGCACGGCATCACCGTCGCGGCTCTCGTGCTGGGACTTGTGGTCACCGGTGTGGGGGTCGGCTACTGAGTACGCGAAGTCGTATTTGGGGTGAGCCTGGACAAATTGGCAAGAAAATTAATTTTAATATTCGTCTTAAATTTTAAATAAAAAAAGATTTATGTTTTTACATACATATTCATCATGTCCATCGTAATGGCCGGCGGGAGCAGCGTATGCGGCGTATGCGAGGGGAGCAGCGTGAGCCAGAGGGGCGGCGTGAGCCAGAGGGGCGGCATGGGCCAAGGGGGCGGCGTAAGCGATAGGAGCGGAGTAGTGGCCCTCGTCGTGGCGAATGATGCTCTGGGAAGAGATGGCGGGAGCGTGTCCGTGTAGAAGGCCAGCATTAGCTGCTGCCAGCATGGCACCGAAAGCTACGATCTGAAGAAGTTAACATTTTATTCAGTGAGTTATATTTTTTGTTTTTAAATATTATATTTTGTAACATGTAATTTTTTATAAAAAAAGCACTGATTTATAAATATCTTTTTTTTCAAATGTGATTTTATTAAATATAACCAGATCGTTTTTTGTTGTTACTTACTTTGCTGAACATTTTGTGTGTTTGCTTGAACAATTTGGTATTCATTGATGTCAACGGACCAGCGCAATGGTTTTATAGAACGCGGCCGCGTATGGCCGGCGGGGTGGGGTAGAGAAATGCACAAGCGCCTTGACTCTGTAACTCTGACATGAACCTCAAGGTCAATCCAACACTGATATTTAATCATTGATCATAATGTCTGAACCGCTTTGTCTTTTATCTAGTAGGTATTTTTATTGTTTTGCCGTATTTGAAATTGATCATTTTAAATTTCCTTGTATTTTTTAATTATGTTTTCTTGTAGACTCGACAGACGTGTATTTGTTATATCTTTATATAGGTTTATAAGTTGATATTTTTTGTGCCTGCATATTTTTATTTTTAGGCAGAATAATGATCTTAGTGAGATTGATCTTGATCCATAAGCCGGTCTGAATGTTTTTTGGGCAGCTTGTTCATTATGGTTAGTCTCTATTATGGATCGCCATTCTAAGCTATAGATGTCTAGTTCGAAATCTCCTAGCTAGTCGCCATTGTGCCTTATCCACCAGTTTTTCCCCTTTGTTCGGTTCTTATATTAAAACTATTTAGTTCTGTATTATATTAATACAATAACAGGACAGATACATTTAAATGTAATCTGTAACTATATTCATTAAAATTTGTATAGAATAGCACCTTCGAATTTCCTTGCTGCCTCTTAGCAGTAGTAAATTTTGATCTACTACCTGTATTACACACAGTAGTAATAGTAGATACTGGTTAAAGCTTTCTAAGACTCCTGTCGGTATGATACTACATCTTAAAATAGTCTTGTAAAATGACAATTTAATTTTATTAAATTTTAATACACGATATTTTAATAACATAATTTTATAAAGCCGTCTAATTAATAAATCTGCTAAGTGCTAATACATATTGCAGCATCCCCTATGCGTTTTATCGTATGCTTTATAAATATTAAACCACTCAGTTTCATAATGTGAAAGTACTGGACCAATTTTAACATTAAAACGCCAATTCTTATTTACTAAAATGGTAAAGTTTATTATGTTGTTTACATTGATAAACAATAATTAATATGTTTTAAAAATAAGTTGAAAAGTACCTTTTTTTATTATTTTATATTAAAATTAGTACTGCGGCTCATCTACACATATACATATAATGACTTGTCCTAACTGATTCATCAACGCAGAGCCTAAGCCACAGGGGTTGAAAACTGAAATGACAAATGACAGTGAAATTTTGACAGTTGATGCATTCTACGATGTAAATATCTACTAATAATTTTTTTTCGGAAATTCTACTCATAAAAGGGTAAAGTAAGAAATGAACAGTTGTATGAAAATACGTCGTTTTTAGAATTAGAATAATGAAATTTTATAAACAAAGCTTCAGATTAGAAATAAATAAATATCTATTTCAGGGTTTTCAAATCTACCAACAGGGTGAAATAATGGTTGAAAGTTTATACGGGGAATCCATAATTTGTTAAGTGAGAATTATTTAAGTTAAGGTCAAAGCTTCTGACAAAAATAAATCCATACGTGATTCATCGTTTTTAGAAATTCAACCGCAAGCGGGAGAAATTGGGTGGAAAGGTTAGTATAATAATAAAATTAAAAAATTGGTCTGATCTGTTTGTAATTTTACTATTTGCGTGTTTCTTGATTGAATTGATAAACATGTTTTAATACTTTTCAAAATTATCACATTTGAATACCACTGTGAAATTTGTATAAGGAAAACGTATTTGTATTATTGTCAGGTGTATCACTCACTTGGTGGTCTCGAAGCTTTACCTTAACATTATCCTTTTTTACAGATTTATTTAGGATGTGCTCGATGAGACGTAGATTTTCTTCCAAGAATACCATCCATGAGAATATTCATTTGAATTTCAAAGTATATATTTCCTCCTCAAAATGTGCTTCCCCATTGTATTTTGGCTCGAAGGGCCAGGGTCTCTATGACCCATTGGCTGTCGACATATATAAATAGATTTCATTAATCTTGAAGTTATAAGCCGCCATGCTATGAGATCTCAGTGTCAATCATTTCACTATTAAAATGTTAATATGGTACAATAAATGCTACAATTCACAATTTGTATTTGTAAATTGAAATAGAAGACGATTATTTTATTAAACAACTGAATTGCTAAATACATATAAATTGCATTACTGGGTATTCCTTTGTAGTTTAAATACATTTGAATTGTTCATTACCGTAGCATATTTTGGTTATGTAGGTCAGGTTTAATAGAAAGGCTCCGAAGTATGAAATTCTTTGCTTACGAGATAAGTAATGGCTACAATATATTTTTGATTTTATCACCAGAAGGTCGATCGTTATTATTGTAATATGAATATAATTGGACAAGCAAAATACACAAATTTTTTAATAAGTCTTAGATTTGCTCGGAATATAGAATCGGTAGGCGGACTGACAAATGACAAAATCAGATGGCGTGATGGTAAGTGGTCACCACCACTAATTGAGTGCCGCTATAAGAAATATTAACCTTTCCCTTCAAAGCCAATGCGCCACCAATCTCTGAAACTAAGATGTTATGTCCCTTGTGTCGACCAGAATACATCAATATTGAGTATTGCTGTTTGGCAGTAATGGCGGAATATGCTACCTACCCAGACGGGCTTGCAACAAGCCTTATCACCAAATAACGCAATATAGTTCTACCTTCTAAATTGATAGAAATAGTTATCTTATTAATAAATAGGTAGTATAAATTTGTCGACTTGCAGAATACCTGCTTACTATTATGACAGAATTGTAAATTTCCGATCAAATTGCACGCCGTGTTTCTAAACGTCGAGTCTTAGTTTAAGAATAATTAATCAGATGTATTTCAAATTATAACTTATATAGAGTCTATTAAAGGGTTCAGTATGTAAATCGTAAAATAATAATATATTAGTATCGAAAATTGTGGAGCGTTTACAAATTTCATTACTATTCACGCTTTTACAATTTACTTTGCAATGTTTGCAAAACTGTGAATACGATGTGCAGTTTAGCTGAGAACATTCACCAAAGAGGCCGTATATTCAACACTGCGGCAGATGATATATAAAACTCACATAAATTAGCTACATTAATTGACCGGATAAAAAAAACTCTGTGTATGAAGTGTATGTTGCGAGGAAATGTTACGAGAGTAAATTTTCACATATTTTTTACGAACGATGTTTATGTTTCACGCCTTGAGATTTATTATGTAGATGGTGTAATATTAGAGCATTCCGTTTACCTTGTTTTATAAATGTAAATTCAAGTTTTGTAACTATCAAAAGCGTTATGTGAAAGTGAACTGTCATACCGATAAAATGGCAAATAAACGTTTTTCCGCATAACCAAGTAATATTCAAATTAATTATATATAATATATACATATCTGTATAGAGTTTTAACACCACAATTTAATTTGATTCTTTCACAAAATAAATTGTATACTTAAAAAATAAATTACCGTATTAGAACAAATTAAATGTTCGCTTATGGATCTTTTCAAAGTTACAATAATATAATCCATAATTACAATTATAGTATAAAGACAAATACAAGAAAATAAGGCAATCTTACTTTACTTATAGGTATGAGTATTCAATGACAATAATGAAATTTGTAAAAGTAAAGTTGTAACTTGTAAATTAATACCTGTCAGAAATAACTTAAAGATAAATGAAGGAATAAAAACAATATAAATGAATCATTTAATATTTAATATAAGAACATAAAATTATCGTTTAAACTATTGTTTATTTTATTTCAACATACAATAGTTGAAACAATACTTGTATACATTTGCGTAAGTAGGTTATACATGGATCAATTTCGTGGTTCAATTGTATTACAATTTGGATTATATTTCTTGGTTATTTTGGTCTTACTTTAGACACAATTTCATTGAGAATTAGATTGATATATCATCATGTCACACGATATTAATTAACATGGACTCTTTGAAGATGGAATAAGAACATAAGTTAAGGGGGATACTATATTTTTAGTGCCTTGAAGTTTTGCTTGAAGGCAATTGATTATTTCATTGTAAGAAATAATGGCGTTTGGTATGTTAGTGTTAAATTCTTTAGTCTCAGAGTGAGGTTGAGGGTCCTCTTGTGCGTGCTCCTCTACCTTCTCGCTAGTTTTTTCTTCACTCTTTTTATCATCCATTTGTTCACCTTCTATATTAGTTTCTTCAGAACCCTCTTCACTAGCTTGGTTATGGGTTAGATGTTCATTTTTAGTCTCAGTGCACGGAAGCACTGCTGGGTTAATTTCCTTATTTACTTCAGGTGACCCCTCAACAGGATGTTCTTGTTCTGGCGAAATATTTCTTACGACGGCATTAAATCTGTAAAATAAATGCGTACACAAATATTTTATTAAACGTATTACTAAATTTTGAAAATAAATAAATGTAATATCGATTGATGATGATTGATGTCTTTATAATAAATTTTGGCGATATTTTAAAGTGCACTCTGAATCTCATAAGTCGATGGGATTATGATCAATATCATGGAGAATATTTAGGTGCAGAACCAACGCCTCTATATTTTTTCCGAGGCACACACCAATGCCTTAACTATATATACACACACACATATATATATATATATATATACAACTACTAACTATTAAAAGTTAATCTGGTTGATGTCAATTTCTAAGTATATATTTTTGTATGTAAAATAAATAAATATACAGTATTTTGGTGATATCGCGGTACCCTTTCACGTCATCTGCGGTGTAAACGACAACTCGACGAAATCCATCTGGCTGAACAAATGAATACTGTCCTTGCACTACTGACCCATCACTTTGTTCACTTTGAGTCTTCTTGTCCCCAGTTTGTTCGTCAAAAACAGCATAGGCGTATTGGTAGCCTGTGGCCTCCTATAAAAATAATGCGTATATTTCAAAACAACCTCAATTTACAACACTATTATTTAAAAATGTCATTGCTATGTTAATTTTATAAAAATATATGCCATAATAATAATTAATCACATACTTACATCTTTGTTTGCTAATAACACAGGTACATTTGGTAGGGATGATCTATAGCCAACAATTTTTGCATTAGCCATGGAAGGTAATGGTGCTAGTGCAGGAATGGATCTATTAGGAATGACACATGGTGCCACGCATGGGGAAACTACGGATGAAAGTGCAGGTATAGATACAACCTGCTCCAATGGAGATGAAGATAACTGGGCTAATTGAGCACTAGAGAACGAAAGTGCTGATGGATTGTAATTTATATACTCCACAGGACCTCTTTGTACTACCACGTTAGAAAAGGCAGCCGCATATATGCCTTCAAGCCAGCTGAAGTACAAGATGAGCGCCAACAGTTTGCACTAAAAGAAACATTTTAATTTAAAAAAAAAAAAACAAAAAAAAAAATTTGCAAAGAAAGCACTTACATTAGGAGTCATCTTTCTAGTGGATTCGCGGAAGACGACTGATATTTTTCAGGAGTTAGTCTGTCTTATAAAGATGATTTGTTTATTCGAAAATATGCCATTCTGTAACACCGAAACAAACCATCAATGTCGCGGAATAAATGAATAGCGGCGAACAATTAATATGCTAATAGAGATTTAGTACTATTTCTTTTTTCTCATTCTGTATTCAGACCATGATGCAAACAAAAAGGAAGAAATCAAGCGGAAAAATTGCTTTTGTTTTATTCTTCTACCACTTCATTACATTTAAAATTGTATTTAGATGTTGTATGTACATTATTTTATAACAAAAAACATAAATATTAAAATCAAAATTTAACTTAGATTTCATCGTTTAGGAGAAAAAGGTTCAATACCTTAACTGTTTCGAAATATCGCCTTTTTGTTTTTAATCTATAAATTAACTTAAAGAGCGATGTTATAGAACGAGCGATGTTAAGAATTAGTTGAAAATTATATGAAACCATGATTATCTGTTTCGCATATTGTTATTATTATAAATAGGAAAGACTTAATTATTTAATTACGAAAAATCATACGATCAATATTTGGATTTTAAACGTAATTAAATTACCTATTTATATCGTCTCACCTTGTTACTAGAGCTATTTGTACAAAAAAATATATTTATATTGTATAATTTTAAACTAATAACTTTTAAACGAAAGCATCTTTTACAGTTATTTTTACTGTTAAGTTGCGTCAATTGTTAACGTATTGGGTGCTTATCGGTAAGTAGATTTGGGACAAATACAATAATCCTGACATACATAAAATAAAATAATTATTGGTAGTCATGTTGAACAAAAAACTTCTGTCATCATTTTTTTTTGGTTTTTATTTCTCTTTTAAAATATATAATACAATGCAGTTAGACAAATAATTCACAAAAAATAGTTAGAATGCCACCCTATGTCGTCATTATGATAACAAGTGGCACAGCGTCATTAAACTGTTGATGTACCCCAGAAATTTTTTTAGTGTAAATAGATCAAATTCTGTGCACATGTTGATCTAAATACATAGTAGGTATGTATGTGGTGTGATGTAATGACCTAAAACTGATTGATGAAAGTCTATTTTATGACCATATGGTTAAATGTATTTGGGTCAGTGGGAAAAGATGCAAAGTAGGCTTTACTAAGCCTACACACTGTTTCCGCGATGGCGTTAATATTATCAATAATATCGAACGTCTTGTGATTTTACGATTGCCTTGTGGTTTACTTGATCTAGATATTTACAATTGTGATAATGGAAGTCGTCTTTGTAAGTTAAAAGCGTGAGAGTACAAACCGCTGTCAATCGGCCATATTTTAGTTTGAATGTTAGTTAGCCCTAAAAATATTTAATTTAATTCATTCGGAGGATTTTGTAAATAATGAAGTAATAATTATAAAAAAAAACTGTATAACTAACTTTTTCCATTATTTGATGCCCACCTACTTAAAACTGTCTGTACACAATTAGAACTACCCGGTGCTTTTAATCAAACTATGTATGTAAATAAAGTTTTTACTATTGGTGTTTAAAGTACATATTATAAATTAATACAAAACAAAATGTAACTTAATTTAATACGGAGCTAAATAACAAGAATGTATAACCAAGACGGCCCAGTGGCTAGAACACGTAAATCATAAATGAAGATTGCGGTTTCAAAGACGGACAAGCACTGAATTTTCATGTGCACAATTTGTTTTTATAATTCGTCTCGTACTCGGCATCTTAATAGAAATACTTAGTATTTTTGTGTTCCGATTTGTAGGGTGAGTGACCACTGTAACTAAATGCACATCTTAGTTCTTAAGCTTGGTAACGCATTGTCGATTTAAGGAACGACTTTATTTCCTACAGCGCCAATGTCTATGGGCAGTTGTGACTACTTACCTTTTGTATGCCTGCCTACTAATAATGTAAAAAATTACCCTTAGTTCAGCAGTGAGAAATTAATAGGTTGTTACTTTACACTTCCTGTTACATTTTTACAAAGCAATACTGTTAGTGTGTAAAATGAATATAAAGAATGAGTAGGCGCTTTAATTTAATCTTTACTAAACTCTTACTACCATGAAACTGTAAGAGTAAATTTTCTGCGTTTGCACATCATATTAAAGCTACTGGATTAATTTTTATAAAGCTTTTGTCTTTTATAGCTTATGATAGACTTGAAAACTGATTGGTATTTCCTTTGACTTTATATGTGTACACACATTCATTAAATATAGTTAGATATAGTAAAAAACCAAAGCAAAGGCCTAAGTCTTAAGAAGTAACCTTTCAGTACATTCCAGTATGCTGCTTTAAGGTGTGGTACTTTCTAAAAAATCCTCCCGAATTATACTCAACCGATATCATTTGGCGGTTTTAAGGCGCAGTTCTATTATTATTTAAAAAAAAAAATCGATTAAAAGTGCCTATAAATACAATTATTCAATCCAATCAAGTCTTTATCATCTTCATCAAATGATCTAATTTGTTTTAATTGACATACAAGGTTCTTTGTATCTATTAGAGTTTAGTAGCGTTCTCTAGGAAAGGAACCGTACCGACAATTGGTGCCATTACGGTATTTTGAAAAATGAATATTACCATCTACAATATATATTACATACTAAAACGTAGTTCCAAAGACTACATAACAAGTTTGATTTTCGTATACATTAAGTATAATGCCGCAGCTTCGTCAGCGTGTTAGGAGTCGGATGTTAGCAATCTTATGTCCTTTTTTAATACCTGACAACGTGTATCCAAAAAATCATGATTGTGATGTTCGCTTAATTCTTTCTTATACATGAATTTTATTGATGCCAATTATCAAGTAATTCGTAAACATATTTCTCCATACAAACTGTGGTTAGGGTATATGATATTTACATTTATATTTTTTATTTAGTCGTTTAAGACTTGAATCGTCAAGCTAAGTATAAATTGTGCAGTATAGCTACAAAAATACAGTACTATAATTGTTGTCTATTTTTAATATCCTGCATTTGAATTGTGGGTATATAATTAAGAATTTATTTATCTCTTGTCTAACCACTTTTACTTAAAAGCTGGCTTAATAGCTGGAATAAACATAACATCCACTATCGGAGATTGATTCAGTTTTAGATAATATGTAACAATGGATAGATTGATCTTTAACCGCTTTACCATCAGGTGGCCAATTTGCCTATCTTTTTTATATAAAAAGTGATTAAATTAGATTGATAGGTTATTAATATTTTAATGGATCTATTACAATTAAATATTATTTCAACTATATTTTAAAACAAACTTTTATAAGTAAGCGATAAGATCCTTAATATTGGTTAACTATTGTGATTTGTGTAGTAAATTTTTATCTGATTCATAAAACGCTTCTGGAGATATAACTTTTACACTTCATATCCAAATTTCAAGAAATAAATCCTTGACGCTTGTATTCGTTTACTTTTTAAATTAAAATCTATAAATAGGGATAAGTTATACAATACAAGTGACTAAGATAATTCTGTATTGCTTTTTATCTATTAGCTCTTTGTCAAAGAAATATGATTCATGTTGTGATTATAATTCTGTGAATGTAGATTGTCTTTTCGATGTAGATTTTTTCAATCTATCCATCGATTACTAATTGTTTTTACAATATATTTTTTAGTAGTTAATAGTATTAACTTTATGTAATGGATAGTATAGAATGTATGTATGGATAGTATGTAATATGACTTTATAAAATACTTCGGTGCTTAACAACCATTTAGATTTTTTTGATTCTAGGTATGGAAATAAAAATAGATATTTGCTTGCTCTGGCTTACGTGTATGTAATTTTTGTAAATGTAATGTCCAACAAAGAGTGTTTGTTGTTGTCGTAGTGTGAATAAAAAGATTATTCTTATTACAACAAAATATAAATCAGTGGAGTAGATACTATTTTAAAAGGTTTGGTAGGAGGTGGAAGATTACAGGAGATCATGCAAGTGCTTAGTATCAAAGAGTAAAAATATTATTTTGAGGTTTACGTTACTCAAATAAAAAAGTAAATAAATTTTCGAAAAGTTTATTTTCGCCGCAGTCTTATTTAAAACGTTCGTTGTCGACTAAAGACTATCTATAAGTATAAAAGGTACACATAATATCACATGAAGGGGGCATTCAGCCAGTTATAATTAGTGGTACTCGGCGTGGACGGGAGCTGTGTTGTGGACGATCGCGTTGAAACTGCGGAACAAAATTAAATCATTAAAATTCCACTTTATACTTTCATAAAATTTTATTAGATAGCAGAAAATATTAAGTTGTATAATTATTATATATTTAACGAGGTGAGGTGGCCCAGTGCATAAAGCACTCAAGTGCCGATCAATCTTAACAGATTATAGCGGGCATAAGTTTCAAAAATTCCCAATGAGTTTTAATGATCTTATTTTATGTTTCTGATGCAGGTCATTAGCTCAAACTCATATATTAACCTCAACCTCTACTGAAAACTATACCAGGTGGTACTTTTTATCGCATAGTTACAAATTTTAAGTAACTCAAAAACTTATACTTGATACATCATAGTACATTTCACTATATCATATAATATAAATAAATATGTATTTTGTAATGACTATCGTTATATAATTATAAACTTGAATATTAAATCTAAAAAGAAACTTCGTTTAAAATTTCAAACTACATGACTAATAAAATGTAAGAGTTTTTTTTAAATTATTGTGGCTACTTTTTAAATCAATAAAAATACCTATATGAAAAAATCGATTCTTACCCATTATGGTCATCAGCGGTGTAGGTGACCTTACGGAAGGAGCCATCAGGCTGGAGAAGGGAGTATTCGCCTTTTACGATGTCTCCATCGCGGACCTCGTGCTGTTCCTTGTGATCACCAGTGTGGGGGTCCGACACAGAGTATGAGTAGTCATATTTGGGATGAGCCTGGAGAAATATATTATTATAAATACAATTACTATTTACAGAGTTATTATCAGAAATTAACTTTCTTGCCTGTTCTTGTTTATGTAAGTTCTTTGCTAAATTTATTTATATGAATTTAAATATTCAAAGAATATGCAAAATAGTCATGTCATCGAATTTACATGTTATGTATAGTAGTAGCTGCGATCGAAAAAAAAATGTTTAAAAATAGATCCACATAAATTATAAATTGAAATAATTTCCGCTAAAGATAGTCCGCATGATTTAAATTAACCGATGACAATATTAACAGTGATCAAAATATTTCTATTTATAGTTCGGTTTACGCAATTGAATTTGGGTCAGTCGTAACAATCCACATCTGCTATTAAGTCGAGCGTGAGAGTACGAGTTGGTTTATGCAAACAACGGGCTATTTCGCGCATGCATCATGATAGTCATTATATCCCCTAGACGGAGAGTTTCACAATATCCTGGGAAACGGGCTTATCGGCCCTTCAGTCACGACTGGGATGCGGTTATGTAACGGCACAATAGCGAGTAATAACCCACGGCGTTCTATGACAATGTTGGCAAGATCCGATACGAAGATATCGCTTTATTGTTTTTCGAACCACGACTTACTTGAACACAACTGGCCATTTTCGACTAAGTGGCCTTTTTATCGCGACTGATCAATTTTGACAATTGATTTAGACTTCGAATTTTCGACTTATTTTTTTGTCTTGTCCAAATTTTGAGTATATTGCGTTAGAGTTCTTGAGTATGAAAAAATATCAATACCGGTTTTTAGAAATCGCTTCAATAACCACAAAATATTTAACGTAGTCATATTCATGATAAGCGAAGCGAAGAATCAACTGGATATTGAAGTGCCGTAACATTATTAGGAGAAAAACTTATCACGCTTCTAATTATTTTTCAAAGCAAGTTTGCGTGATTACGTTACTTTAATACGTTTGGGACCTATTTAGCGTGAATAGAAATGATGTAATATAATGGTAATCGGATTGTTCGTTGATATCGTATCCCGGAAACGATTGGAAAGGCTGCAGGTAACACTCGCATATTATGCAAGATATCAATTAGTACGATACTATTGTATTACGCCATAGCCTATGGGATTAACGGGCGCTCTACTTACTTATTAAGAACTATTTATTTATGTATAACTGTTTAATTGCGAGGTAATTTTACAATACATAATATATTATTAGAAATATTACGAAATAATTAATGTTTGCGCCACAATTTTATAGTAAAGCCAGTCGAAACTATGAATGTTTAGATGTCGTTAAAGCAAATGCATTGGTGGTAATATGGCTTAATATACACGCAGCTCATTGTCAAGTGTATACAAAGAAAAATGTGTTCTGGTTAGATATAACCGTTGTAAGCTAACGATCATGTCCTCCGCAATATTGTCTAAGATTGTTGTGTCGCAATATAATATACAAATTACAAGAAGATTACATTGTTGGTTGTTGGTGTAATTTTGCAAGAAATCAAATCAGTTAGGAATGTGCTTGCAGGTATCCCTTAAGTGGGTTTTGACGACTTTTGATTGATGGAATTGTCATCCAACTTTATAAATGTATGGATTTTACAATTTAGACTATATTGTTCATCGTATTATATCTTTGAACTAATATTATGTTCGTTTAAAGACAAATCGAAATTGTATTTTTTTCAGTTATGTTTCTAGCAGCAGATTTTTAAAATATTTATGAATGGAAATTTGAATTATTCTCACGTGATAGTCGACATGTTCATCATGGCCCTCGTAGTGGGCAAGCTGGGCAACCGGCGCGTACGCAACGGCTTCGTGGCCATAGCTGTCACCACCGTAACCGTGCAATACACCAGCGGCTGCTACCGCCACGACGGAAAGGATGACTGCGGCCTAAAACAAATTACCAATTTTATAATATGAAGTACTTGTTGAAGCTAAAATATAAATAAAATTTTTGATCAATTTATACAAAAAAATATTACTGTTTAAAATTAAAGCAGGCTTAATAATGTCCTTTTTTAAACTACAATAACTTTGGCATTATTCAAATAAACAAATAATTCTTAAATCAACTACTAAGATATTAAATAATAGAATTTGTCGTTGATTACAATTAGAAAGGTTTGTCCTTTTAGGCAATTTAAGGCAACATTTTATAATCAAATTTAACGACAAGTTTGTGTGAGCAAATACTAAGTCTATATTTGTAATAAATTAGGTGACGTTAAGTTCGATCCTTTCACTAAATATAGGGACAAAACATGAACACTCACTTTAGCGATCATTTTGCTTTGAATAAGGTTTGCTTCGTCTCACCAACCACACACGACTGATACAAACGGTTGGAACCACCGACTTTTATATTAGTTTTACCAGCGAGATGCGAAGCAGTTCGCGGCGTCTACGCAAGAATACGGTAGTTTGATAATAATAATATAGCAATTACGTAATTATGTAGTATTTTGCAGTTCAAGGTAAACAAATCATGACTATGTTGTGACAATTGGGGATAGAAAAATGGACTGGTTACGTTAAAGAAGAATTATATTAGGGAGACTGTAATATATTAAAAAATCCTACGATCTCTCGCTTAGCATAGGCGTTTTTTTCGTACGTATACTTTTTGAACATATCATTGAACCATATATTTAATATCAATACGTTTTGAATGTTATAATTTTACCATATCAAATATTATCATTTCTATGTAATATGTTTTAATATACATTGTTCAATTATATAACCCGTTTTAAAAGTAATGTATAGCAATAAAATAAATTATTTAATATATATTTAAATTTTTTTAAATCTAATTTACAAAAAGATAAATATATATCACTAACAATAATCACTGAATACTTAAAAGCTTTCCTTTTAAATTTCTTGGCATGACGTACAGAGCACGTTTTCATTATATATCTTTGCGGTTTATTATTACCTAATATGGAACATCTAAAGCATCTAAAATAGGCTCATCTTAAATGATCTACGTCACGTTTTATAACTGTTTTCTCCAGCATACATGTGGAACAAGCGGAGCTAGGAAACATATAATAATAAATACATATAATACAACAGTAAAACTTCATTAAGTGATTCATATAATACAATACGGATATATAAATAAATTTGACCAAACCAAAATGCGAATAGATATTTACTTGTCAATGTTTTTTATCCAATTAATTATCAATATCAATAAAAATGAACGTTAGTCGTCTATGCGTTCCTATACATCATTTGATAATATTTGGTGATTTTTTCTACGTACGCTCCGTTCCGAGTCTAAAAAACAATGTTTTCTGTAAATATAAACGTCCTAAGTGGACCTTTATTCTGCCCGTTGTAGACTCGTGTGAAGCTGGGCGGGTTGCTAGTTTTTATATAAAATGCAAGAGTCACCGTGAAAGGCAAAGTTTTATCTTATAAATAAGATTAAATTATTTAAATAAATTTTAGTTTAATAGTAGCATAAATTTAGTTTCTTAAGAAGAGAGTGAAAGTTTGGTATTTTTGTATTTACAGTAAAAGCTATAATTAGTGGTTGTTTTCTTACATATATTGCATAGTAAATGTATCATAGTAAAATACTGTTGTTTGATTAAAAATGAATAAAGTTTTGTATATGTACTAGGAACGCAATGCATCCTCCGACTGCAAGATTATAATGTATTATTGCATACCGACTACACCGACACACTTGGATCAAAAAACAGTTGTTCGAGACATTGTAATTATTATTGCATTCGAAGTCTACGCGGGGCATATTTATCGGTAGGGCAAAATCGAGCGAACTATATTCCTTTTTTTTTTTTTTTTTTTTTTTTTTTTGCCGGGACGGCAAATGACTCTACTCCACCTGATGTTAAGTGGTAGTAGAGTCCAAACGCGAGGACGGCCAATACAGTCAGGAAGAACGTTCTGCACTAGCCGCCCTCGCCTTGCCGGCCCGCAAGATGCCTCTTCACGCCTCGTTTGAAGGAACCCGGGTCGTAAGAGGAGGGGAATCCCTTCTTTTCGGGAATACGGGCCGCTTAGGGATGTTAAAGTCGTAGGTTCGATGCTAACCGCTTGGGCGTTTGGTCGTCCTAACTTGTAATACAATCTGTACCCTTGATTAAATATTATTGTATAACAGTATTTTTTTAAAGACCATAACTGTAATTTTATTTAAAAAGAAACGACCTCTGTTTGGTGCAAAGATATTATAATAAAATGTTGACATATTGAAAATGTACTTGTAGCGATGTTAACCAATAAATAAAAAGAAAATGTATATAAAAAATCCATTCAAAAGACGTTTTGCCTAAAATAAACTATACAATTAAAAAATACAGTTTATTTTCAATTTGAATTTCTAACAAACACAAAGAAGATATTTAGAATAGATATCAATGGTATTGGTTTCGAAATAACCCGCAGTGTCTACTGGTTCATGGGTACGATAAATGACCTGGTCGTTATTTTCTTACGAATCTAGAACTAGGAAATACGATATTAAGTATAAACTAGTGTAGTGAAAGAAATAAGGACACTTCAATTCGATACCGATATGTATTGCATCGAAATCCAATCTCGGAACGTAATTAAGAAATTCCTCTTAAGGCCACGTGAAATTAATCCGTTCGTGTTTGTATATACTTATTTGTTTGACTTATATCTTTAAATTGCACCTATATTTATTTGTTTTATTTTATAAGAAATAATAATTTGTTACGGTTTAAAATATCCCAGTAGTTATTTTCCAGTATTTTTGATACCATTGTTCATAATATATAGTCGGCTTAAAATAGTACATTAGTCTCAGCTACTTAAATAAAAGTACAAAAACACTAACAAAAACTATCTAGAAATAAATGCATTTGACCTTAGTACTAGGCTTTGTAATAGGACAATTGCACTCATGTTAATCAAGGCCGCTGTCATTATTTTGTCTTTTAGGTTACTCGCGAAACAACGCTCTAATTCTCCACAAGATGCGTGTAATTCACATGAAAAAAAGCGACAATTAAGTTTATTCGTAAATGCGTTTTGGTCTGGTTAGTGAACTGATTGCTCATTAATTGTTTTAGTTAAGGTTCGTCGTACTTACTTCGTTAATGTTGTTGAATTTATATTCGATTTTTAAATTTAAAAAAGAATGTTTTATTATATTTATTTACTTTTAATCAACAACGTTATAGAAATGGTTGTATAGTTATTATTTAGTATTAAAGTACTAGTAATAAGGCCACATATGTAAATATATAATTAATTTTAATATTAATATAAATACTTTTTAGTGTAAAGTGCTTAGTTAAGGTGTTGATGATTTTAATATTGATAGCTTATTATTTCACTTGTCTTATTACATATTATGGCAAAAATGTTCTTGTTCTCGTTACAATGATTTAATAAAAGATTTTAAAAGGTGATAATAAAAATATATTAATTCTGTAAGGAATTAAAATCAGTTTGATTTCTTTGTCAGAATAAATAGATTAAGACATTTTACTCTTTTAAAAATAAATAATTATGTATGTTTATTTAAGCAATCACGAATTTTTCGATGTATTATATGTGACTTAAATTATTAACATGTCTAAGTAAATAAGCTATTTATTTATTGTACTATAATAATCGGATTACGAAATTTATCGAACAATTACGAAAAAAAAACATAGCTATACTGCGTAAAGATAATGGTTTAAGGCTTTGTTTTGCCTGTGAGCTATGAGCGATACTTCTGTTGTGCTACACAGGTAGATTTAGAGTACATTGACGCCTAAGCAACTGCTTACTGAGGCATAAAGTTTTATATTTCGTCTTCACAGGAGGATAAAAGAAGATGTGTAAAATAATATTCATTCTTGAATTTTCGCCGTTATTGGTAGATAAGATGTTCTGTAACTAACACTGACATTATATACACTATTAATTATTATTTATTGATTAATTATTAAAAACAAATGCGCCATTTTTATAGCTATATTATATAGCGGTAGGGGGCATGACGGTTTAAAAACGCGTCATGCCGTTTGCCGTCACGTCATAAGATTCGGGACTTATCCACGATAATCATCATAGAGATCGTGACATATTTTATTGTATGCTTCTATATAAAAACAGCTTGTGACGAAAACCCTTCATAATAAGTCAAATTAACGGCTATATGAATTACACACAAAATATTTAAACTACTTGGTTACAGCGGTGGTCTAGAATAACAAAAAAATGGTTGTTTTTGTTTTGATAACACGCAAATAGCCATGTGAACTTAAAAAGAGGTCTCTCTTTTGCAATCAAAGATATACACTTTTATATAAAAGCTTAAAATTGTGGACAACAAACGTACGTGATACGATAGATTTTGATGAATTAAAGAGTACCTTGAAATAACCCTTATAATATTCAGTACTAAAATATATAATAATAATACTCTTTATGATGTATCGTTTTTTAATTTTGTTTTGTTAATTATCGTTAAGAGCCGAGATAGTCCAGTCGTTAGAACGCGTAAATATTAACCGATGATTGCGAGTTCAGTCTTAGGCAAGCACCACTCAATTTTTATGTACTTAGTTGTTTATATAATCTTATTAATCTTATAATGAAATTCTACTAAATGTGTATTCATGAACCCGCATTGGAGCAGCGTGGTGAAATAAGTTCCAAAACATTCTCTTCAAACGAAGAGGACGCTTTAGCCCAGCTGTGGGATATTAATATTAGTTTAATTATTGTTAAGTGTTTTTTTTCTCGCATTTATTAAACATATTTTATTATACAGGTGATGAAATGCTTAGTACTCGATGCAGTTATTGTTACTTAACACATTACCAAATTAAAAACGCAACAATTTCGAAAATAAAGTGCATTTTTATAATAAATGCTGTATTAAATTTGTATTATTACCTAAGTACATCTGAGTCTATGTATGTTTTCGAAA
This sequence comes from Nymphalis urticae, assembly GCA_905147175.2. Taxonomy (NCBI): domain Eukaryota; kingdom Metazoa; phylum Arthropoda; class Insecta; order Lepidoptera; family Nymphalidae; genus Nymphalis; species Nymphalis urticae. Next base: position 5,167,329 of record LR989987.1, on the reverse strand, counting down.
ATCTTATTACAATCGTTTTTAACAAAATATGACGTTTGCAGGTTTGGTTCGGCAGCAGGCACTTTTAGTCGAAAAAGTGACCTCATTATATACATTATTATCTATTTAATTCGCATACTTATTTTGATAAAAGCTTAAAATTGTGGACAACAAACGTACGTGATACGATAGATTTTGATGAATTAAAGAGTACCTTGAAATAACCCTTATAATATTCAGTACTAAAATATATAATAATAATACTCTTTATGATGTATCGTTTTTTAATTTCGTTTTGTTAATTATCGTTAAGAGCCGAGATAGTCCAGTCGTTAGAACGCGTAAATATTAACCGATGATTGCGAGTTCAGTCTTAGGCAAGCACCACTCAATTTTTATGTACTTAGTTGTTTATATAATCTTATTAATCTTATAATGAAATTCTACTAAATGTGTATTCATGAACCCGCATTGGAGCAGCGTGGTGAAATAAGTTCCAAAACATTCTCTTCAAACGAAGAGGACGCTTTAGCCCAGCTGTGGGATATTAATATTAGTTTAATTATTGTTAAGTGTTTTTTTTCTCGCATTTATTAAACATATTTTATTATACAGGTGATGAAATGCTTAGTACTCGATGCAGTTATTGTTACTTAACACATTACCAAATTAAAAACGCAACAATTTCGAAAATAAAGTGCATTTTTATAATAAATGCTGTATTAAATTTGTATTATTACCTAAGTACATCTGAGTCTATGTATGTTTTCGAAAATCTTATTACAATCGTTTTTAACAAAATATGACGTTTGCAGGTTTGGTTCGGCAGCAGGCACTTTTAGTCGAAAAAGTGACCTCATTATATACATTATTATCTATTTAATTCGCATACTTATTTTGCGCAAATGAAATTAAATAATTTATTCAAACTATGCAAATGAACAATGAAATATGATTATATAAGAAGCAAAATTAAAAAATCGTAATATGATATTATTTTTTTAGTAAAAGGTGTTAATTATCTCTTATGATATTCTAGTGTAGTATTGTTTGTGTGAATCTCTATTTCAGTTGCATAAAGAAATATGTATACATGGTGAGATAAGGATTTAAAACAATAGGGAATTAATGTTTCGTCATTAGATTTAGGTATTCTTACACAGTATAAGTGATGCAACACCATAAGTTTGAGACAGTCTCTAGACGATTAAAGCTACCGTTTTGCATCTTATCATTATTTTATACAAGATTGTAATATGATAAAAGCAATAGTTTATAATCGTTGATTTTCATGCAGGATATATAAATTTAATTGTAAATAGTGAATATATAATATATAATCTAGTGCTTAGAATAATAAATAAGATAAACTGCTGAGTTTATTGTTGAATTTAATAAAAATTCCGTACTGATATTAGTTATTTTTGACTTAATTTTTAAAATCACATTTTAAAACAGCCAACTTGAATACGATTGATTGATAGAATGTATTTATTTATGTAAATAAGAAGCTGTGTTCAATAAACTTGGTGCAAGCATAATTTCGGTAATAATAGAAGAGCTTTATAACGATCTTAAAAGATCGATATAAATATAATACAAAAATAAAACAAAAGTTTATGAAGAAAGAAATAAAAAAAAAGGAAAAAAAGTTCAATATAAATAACAGTTTATTTCTATTAGGAGTTACAGTTTAGAAAATAATGTAGAACTTAATGATGGGCTAGGTAAGGTGTAGCGTGGATCACGGGAGTAGCGTGAACCAATGGAGCCGCATGAACAATGGGAGCATGGACGCCGGGAGCAGCGTGGACCACGGGTGCGGCGTGGACAACGGGTGCGGCGTGGACCACGGAGCCTGCGTGGTCTGCTTGAGTTTGAGCAGCATGGGCTGATGGGGCGGAATTGTGCACGATAGCGTTGAAACTGCAAATTTTTAAACATTTTTATAACACTTTTTACTTATGATCATACATGTTAGTATTAAGAAACACACTTTTGGTACAATTGAAATACTTATTTTATTTCGAGTGCAATGATTTTATCGAATTCATTGACCGAAACACCATTTGTTTAAAGATAAATTACGTTGTCCTAGGAGCACGGGTTGTTAGTCTCGCTAGCTTTGCCGATCTTTACGAACATGAGTTACCTTACGCAATGCTAAGCACTCGCAGCAAGTTCATACATGTGGTAATGGAATACATTCGTGTTCCATATACAAGATCGCGTGAATGTTACCGTTTTTTATTTTAAATTGTATATTTACTTAGCAATGAGTTGTAGAATTTACCACGTGCATATTCAATTGATTAGGTTGCATATTATATAACGCTTATGCAATACTGATGAATTACCTCCATGCTAAAGACCATTTTTCATAGTTCTAATTATATTAAAATTGTTCTTACCCGTTGTGGGCGTCAGCGGTATATTCGACGGTTCTTACGGCGCCATCAGGCTGGACCAGCGAGTATTCGCCTTTTACAACATCTCCTTCACGGCTTTCGTGCTGGGATTTGTGGTCACCAGTGTGAGGGTCTTCGACGGAATAAGAGAATTCGTAGTGTGCTGGTGCCTGTAAAAGAGGTTTAAATTAGAAAATAGCTAGTAACGTAATTAAAAAATATTATATCATTCATAAAATATAAAATGATACATTATATACACACTTATATAAGTATTTTAAGCCATTAATGGTATAAGTATTGTGTTCATAAAGCACTTAGTGTTTGAAATATTACAACATTATTATAGTAATCATAATTATTTTTTGACTATTAACCAATTAAGCTTTGATATATGTATCATTTTCTCCGACAAACGGATATTAATAACAGTCAAATCATGACAAATAGTAGGTACTGTTATTACAAAACTATAGTCTTGTAATAATGTAAGAACATTGCTCAATAAACATTTAATTGAGTCGTATTAACTGAACATATTATAATTAGATTGATAAAATTAGCCTTTCACTTTCATTGTTATAAAAAAATTGGTTCATATCATAACTTTTTACATTCAAATATAAGCAATAAATGTAACTTTAGTGTCCAGTAATAAAAATTAAACCTGATAAAATGTGACTTAACGTCGAAGTATTACTTTATCCGAAAGACGCCTAAAGTGTCCTACTTTAATATAAATCAAGCGGTTTAAATTTATAGATATGCCTTTATCTAATAGTAAGGTTGGAAATAAACAGTGAAACTTCCCGATTCAGTTGGAAAGTAGTTATTCTTGTTACTCAGATTAATTTGTTTATGATTTCTTGGTACTCACGTGGTCTTCAATATGTTCTGCAGCGTGACCGAGGGCAATGGGTGCTGAGTGGGATACCGCGGCGACATGTTGAACGACGGGCCCGGAGTGGAGAAGGGGAGCTGCATGGTGAACAATTGGGGCAGCATGGGTCAAGACGGGAGCAGCGTGAGTGACAATAGGAGCGTAGTGTGTAGCTCCATGAGTGGGCTGGTCGTGACGGACAATGCTCTGGGATGAGACGGCATGGCCGTGTCCCTCATCGATGATACCTGCATGGCAGACTGCCACAAGGATGCTAACTGCTACAATCTAGAAAAAGTAATTTAAATTAAATACAAAACTTAAAAAAAATGATTGTTTGTGTCCAATATTTTTTTTATTATTATAAATAAATCTTACTTTGAAGTACATGTTGATGCTGTATTGATTGACTGGACTTATGTGATAAGGACGTAGGTCGGGACGTAGTTTTTATACTGGGTGGATGCCGTGTCATCCAATACGAAAACCGGCCCAACATACGACACCACGAACTGTTACCTTTTCATTACGTCATTACATTGACAGATCTCAACCTCAAGGTTACAATAAGCCCTTTCAACTTTTCTGCTTAATGAGTTAACCGATTCTTCAGTAAAGGCGATATTAATATTCAAAATAATTACATAAAAGATGTCAAAATATTTTAACTTATGATGAGTAAGGTTTGAGTTAAGAGTTACAAAATTGTAACTTAAACAAGTGTGAATCTCTAATTAGCGTGATTAAGAATGAATAGACTCACAATTAGAACCTATCGGCAAATTTATTGGTTGCATTGAGCTGACCCCGATGATATAACTAATATTTCAATAAGGCTCCTCTTATTTACGACTTACTAAATTGAATTTAATAATTGAAACTAGTAGGTACTAGACCTTTTTATTGCTCGAAAATGTCCTACCATCATTTAGTCAGCGCTTATATATGTGGGTCTGCTGACCGAGTGCTAGACTACTTGCAATTATTTTTATTAATTTATAGTTTACCTATTTTAAATTTAAAAAAAGTTAGTAGGGTAGACTGGGAAATGGGTGTCTTGATGGTGATTGGTCATCACTGCTCATAGACATAGGCATTGTAAGAACTATTATACCATTCCTTACATTTCGTCATTGCGCCACCAATCTTGGATATAATATAGATATTATGTCCCTTTTGCCCGTAATTACACTGGCTCACTCACCCCTCAAACCGGAATATAACAGTTTTCTGAAGTAATGTTTAAGGAAGGGCTGTAAAGCAAAATTGCTAATTTAGCATTTTTGATTTTGCATGGCTAAATTCAGTTGATATAAAACATAAAATATTATAGTATGTATGTTATAATGTAGTTACATTATATTCCCAAGAATTGAATGTGTCTCTCCGTCAAAGTGGGATGTCACCGAATCTGTGTTGGTATCGTTTGCTTAGGTCTCAGACGAACTTCCTCAGTTTCCTTAAGCGTATATTAAAATTAGTGCAATGGAGTTTTTTTATAAATTAAAATAAATAAAAACGGTATCGTATGAGAGATCTAAAAGAATATAAAATGCTGTTTTTAATTTTTAAAAACATCGTGAAGGAAAACATCGTGAGGAAACCTGCATGTGTCTAATTTCACTGAAATTCTGCCACGTGTGTATTCCACCAACCTGCATTGGAGCAGCGTGGTGGAATAAGCTTCAAACCTTCTACTCAAAAAGAGGAGAGGAGGCCTTTAGCCCAGCAGTGGGACATTCACAGGTTGTTACGATTACGGTACGGTAAATTTTAGAGTATATTTATGGAATAGGTTCTAGGACGTACTTCAGGTACAAGCAAGTTTGATTTACGTAACAAACGTGCAATTACAGTGAGATTGGCTGACGAATTTTAAAAATATATAAATATATGCATTTATAATACCTATTAGTAAGATTGTGACTGAAATTATATATTGTCTTATTATATCGATATTAATTGTCTCTTACGTTCTTATATTATTAAAAATATTACGTTTTATATCAAGATCTAAATAGATAAAGCACCTAATTTTTCAGTATAGATAAATCATAAAAATGCTTCTTTAAATTATTGTACATTTTAATTTAACAAGCAAGGATACATTTATTACAAAAAAGAAGTAATACATCATATTAAATATTATTTATTGACTAGTATGAACACGTCCGAGGCATGCGATCCGGTAAGAAAGTAGCGCTCTGGGTTGCACTGAGTGCTCTACTAAGCCGTTGCGTAATTGATTAGGCTTTGGGCACAATGGCTGCAAGTATTTTTATTAAGTATATTTATATCACGTTCGTGTGTTCATGCTTTAAAATAAATGTTGCAATATTATATAGGTCTTAGATATTTGTCAATAATCCCTTGAATTGAGTTGACCTCTCCTAATAAAATATAATTATTATAATAAAACAAACAAATAAATATAAAATGCACTTAGGCCATAATATTTATTACTGGGTTAATTGAATTTTAATTGCTTATGTGTGAACTGACGTGACTTAAAATTGCATTTCCGATGACAACTTCTACGAATCCCATATTTTTAAATTATATATTTTTTAATTTATTAAATATTTTAAGGGTCTATATAACATATAAACATCAAAAATAGTATAAGACTAAATGACATATTGTTCTACATATAATACATGATTGCCAGATTACTTGTATTTTTATTTCAAGTGAAAATAATATATATATATATATATATATATATATATATATATATATATTTTTTTTTTTTTCACTTTTATTTTTTGCTTGGTGTGATTCATCGTGCCCCCAGTGCAAGTAATAATGACCGTACTGCATACTTCCCTTCTGGCTTCTTAACCGTTTATGTATAAATATGAGCGCAGACATGAGCGCAGACAAAATCACAATAAAAATATTTTTATTATGCTTATAATTTTATATTTTTTGTAAAATAATAATAATATTGTAGTCAAACGCTTAACCAAATATATATATTAAGAGGCGCTAACATAATACAAAAAAATTTTTTTTTTAAACAATGGCCGACATATAGATATTGGTGGCGTAAATAATATTAACCATTCTTTACATCAACAATGCCGCACTAACATTGGTAACAGATGTTTGATGCTGACACTGGCCTTTATACCTGTAGCAGCATTAAATGCAAAAAATGCTAGCAACCTCAAGGCTTGTTGTAAGACTGCCCCAAGTTATGTTCAAAAATAGAATCTCACGTTTTTGTGGACAATTGGACGAAGTATTAAATCAATCATTTCAAATTGTTCAGCACTGTTATTTAAGTGTATGTGTTTTACATGACAATTTTATACAGAATAAACACGACATTAATGGTATTGTATAGTGTCTGCGTTGTCCCATAATATCGGTGAGCTTTTTCGCGAAGGTCACCGGTTAAACACGGTATTGGTAAATCGACCAATTTAATGAAACCTTCAGCATCGTTTATTTTTTACGTCGATTTTTATCTTGCGTCGTATATCATGTCACTGCAACGAAATTTCGCGGAGACTTACAAAGCGACTACTCTGATATAATGGATATAACTGCGGTATTATTTCATTCGCGTTCAATTACATTTCGACAATGGTCGTATTTAATGTTTCACATTTACTAAAACGGTCATTTTTTATTATTGATTGTAAGATGGTTAGAAAACCGTCATTAAAATAAATACTTTCTACTGTTGAACATGTTTTGAATATTTTGATTTTGTATTTATAAAATTAATTAATTAATTGCACAAAATTAAGATTCTAATCTGATTTTTAAATCCATGGGGCATTTTATTAAAATTTTAATTTTATAATAATCTTATATAAGAAACATTAAACTGGGTAGGCCAATTCCCCTAGAATTTTAACAAAGAAATGTCAATAGGTAGTTCTTTCTGAACATGCTACATAAATTGGCGATGTATTTTTGCAGTTTTCTAACATTTTTACTGCTATCTTATTTTATACCACTTCTATGTATGTGGTGTGGGCCAAATAAAAAACTATCGGCGAATTACAACCGGCGAAGATTTAAGGAAAAAAACAGAATAAACTTATTTTCTTTCTTCTTTCTCGCTGTATCTGATGAATTGAGAAATTATATAAAACAAAAAAATCACCACTTCACAGGTGGGCGAACCCGCGGTTAGAACTAGTATAACAGAAATGGATCGTATCTCCATGTCGGGTAAAAATAAATCCTAAACTATTTAGGCGAACGGGTTATTTTATTTAATAATGGTCAGAACCCACCTTCAATCTAAAGAACAAAGATTTACTTCAAATTTTTAGACTAGATCTTATAGTTTAAGCAATGTTTTAATAGTCAGTCAGACAAGAGTCTTTATATATAAACTCGTAGATTAATAAGTTTTTTTATAAAGCTCAAAATTATGCACATCTAAATCCCAATCCAACCCAGAGTAGAATGACATGGCGGAATAAGCCCAATTTTTTTAATTTGATATAAGGCGAAGGTGATGGAACAGTTATGGGCTTATACTTTACTGTACTTTTACTTTTATTGAAATATTACATAAAACATTCACTCCATCCGCTTTACTCATATCAAACTAATACTACAACACTAAAAATTAAAACATTTTATATCACGCGATCTTTAATTTCAATGTCAATAACACTTCGCGTGATTGTTTGAATCTATCGAAGAGAAAATCTTTTTTATTATATTTACTATTATCTTACATAAGTTCTATTGTTTAGTGTGAACTTTTACTGTAAATTCAAAATTTATTTATTAAATTATATAAATTGATAATTATGCACTTGATTAGTTCTATTTTTTTATTTAAACTACCCTCGTAAGATTTGTTTTCACTGTTAAATACATCATCATATTATATAATAAAAATAATTTATTCAGTTAATATTATATATTAACTGAATAATTTAGAGAAGTATTTTTTTTACACCCTAATTAAATAAGTACTATAAATTCCAACAAATCATGTGCTGTGTCATGATAAATACGATATATACGAATAAAACACTATATAAATTATAAAAAAGTTAATAACCGTTCAATTTAGTAACTCGAGTATAAAAAGAAAAATTTTATCACTAGAATCTATATTCCAACAAATACATAAATATTGATCGATTACGTAAATTATGTGAGTTGCAATATATTTATATTGTTTTAAAATGTTAAATTCTAAATTTAAATGGTTTCGCTGATCGTTATAACTGATCACAGCGACAGTGTACATTCAAAGTGGTTCAATTGCTACATCTCGTATTAAATATGTAGGTAACAAAGTTTCATTGCGAGTTGTCCTAACTGTGGGTCGAGTATCAGAGCGCTTTCACTAAATGCGTTTACTAAGTAAATATTTTAATCTAAACACAATTTTTATATCGAAGTTTTTGGTATGAATTTTTGACAAATGAAACACGTCACATGATGATTTGTTAAAAATTTAAGCTTTCCATATAATATTGCCCTAAAAGTCTGACTTCGTTTTTATATAATAATATCTTACTGAAAAATTATAGTTTATACTAGAATTTCTCACGAGCTTATCTTATAAACAAACAAACAGATACAGGCTTACAGAGAACGAGAGAGAGAAAAAGAAACAGACATATTGAGCAGACAGACACAATGTTTATATGTAGGTGTAGGTGTGTGTAACACCTACACATATAAACATTTAGTTTAATTCCCTAAAAAGTTTTATTACTATTGTCCCCTTTTAACGTTGAGTTGATATGTCATTGACTATAAATAAATAAAACACCCGCTTTCTCATAAATGGTTAACCGCTTACAGTTTAAGGCCGGCGTATGTCGGAACTGGTTTTGATTTTTAAAATCGTTAATAAAGAAGCAGATGTGCCGCATCTTGCCATAAAGGGCATCGTATTTCCCATAAAGATAAATTTAAAGACATATAAATACTTCATGCTTTAATTTTATCAGTAATTTGTAGCTTAGTATCATTATTCTTTTACAGCTTTACAGTCTGAGATAACCCAGTAGACAGAACACATGAATTATAAGATCGAGAGTGCAATGGAATTCGAGGAAATGAGCGATCGCCTGGCCAAGCAAGCCGCTAGACCGTTTCAAATAGAAATAGCAATAATTGCTTTGTAAATAACAAGTATGATCTGTTTCTAATATGATATTGTTAATGAGTAATGTTTGTATAATGAAATAAGGCTTTGACTTTGAAATCGTTTTGAAGAAGGAAGGAAAACTGCGTTCGTCAGAATGTTTGATACTTGTATATACGCCAACACGCAACGGGTTTACATACGTTGTCGAATAAGATCTGAACCTATTGCAGAGGGATAGTTAAATACGTACGTATAACTTACCAAGAGGATAATTTATACATAAAGTAATATTAAAGATTATACTGATTTATCTTTAATTAAAAGTATTTAGTAAAGATAAATCAGTGTAAATAATGTAATAATGACAAATTAAAGTGACAGATTTTACCATTCATAAGTAGAGTTAGTTTTAGAAACAATCAAAAATTAGCAAAGCATTTTATAAACTACAAAGTAGAATAAGATAATAATTTATAATATGTAGGTTATTGTCTAACGTTTAAAAAAAATAGTCATAGGGTAGTCAAGTAAGTATCACACGGAATCGTATTAGTATGATCGGAAATAAAAACGCATTAGCATCTATTTCTTGAAATATTTCTATACAATCAATGAGTCATTTCGGTCAAATAAAAAGTCGCATATTGAGACCAAAAGATGTAACATGTAAAAAATGAAGCATAAATGTCAAGAGCTGAGCAATTATGACGTCATCATAAATGGCAGACAGAAGCCGCCATAAAACCAGTTAGAGGCATTGGCCTGTATTTTTTTCATGTTCGAATAATATCGTTGTCGGGTTTTCGGTTGCTTTTTAATTAATTAGCATCATATTACTGGTAAACTTAATACTAATTTCAAGGTATAAAGAATTTGACCTTGAAAAGCTGAATTGACTTTCATTTTGAAACTTAATCTGACTTAATCCTGTTACCGTGGTTTCAGCACAATGTAACTTGGTCAGGATTAGTTCACACGACTTGTTGTTGGTAACTAAGTATTTTCTTAGATTTCATAACTATTACACAATGAATTAAACTATTTCAAACGGAGTTTCAGTCAAGTATACCAAGTATTTTTGTCATCACGATGTAAAGAACGCTTTTTAATCTTTGTCTTCGTGTGTGTGTAATATGCAGGTCTTATAAATTAGTAATTAAAAAATAACGTACATTTCTGTCTTCGGGTCAGAAATATAACCTCTTTGTAAATTGTAAATTTATATTCCCATTACGCCCAAATAATATTAAATTCAAAAAGAAATGGATAATACCTACCTGTCACTTAAAGATGCTTTGAATTATTTTGATTCAATTAAAATAAGTATCGTTACAAGTAGCGTAGAATGGAACCCCCATTAAATATGCCTGGCACACCTGTCAATCGAGCTCCTAATCCGTATTATGTGGAGGAATGAACCAATCTATAAAAACCAAGTCAATTACTATAGAGTATATAATGTAGACAGGCAGCCTGCTATAAAATCTGTAAAATATTTTTTTCATGCATTCAGTTACAGTGCCTGACAAAACAAACGATAAACAGTCAAAATATTGAGTATGTGGCGTCTTCGATTAAGGAGATTTTAATCGATAAAATTTGTTTAACAAAGAAATTAATTAATAAATGGATATTTTTAAGCATTCCTTTAGGAAATTGTTGAAATCGATGTGTTTTATTTGTAATTTGAATGTTTACAAAGCCCTTTTTTAGTAAAATGTTTTTTCCGACTCGTCTATGTTGAGAATAAGTGACGATAATCTTGCAGTGCAAAATTAACACTGTCTTTTTTATTTTTAAGCACTTTAAATTTAAAATGTATTCAATAAAAAATAACTATACAAATATGGTTGACCACGAACTTCTTATTTTGAAGATGTTTTTTTGTTTAAAATAAAGCATTTTTAAAATCGTAATTTTGTTAAAATTGTCATATTAACAATTAATTTTCACATGAATAAACTTATTTTGTTATCAACTATGGGTAATGTTTTCTGTATGTACAAAAGCTACACCAAGATCAATAAAGCAAATAAAAGGAATATTTAAATAAAAGTATAAAAGTATAATATAGTATGGTATTTTTATTCAAAGTAGATGTTGGGTTTCATTAACATTCACATTTTAAGCAAATTCACATGACATATATCAACGTACAAATTCACAAACACACTTATTAAAACTTACATATTTTGGCACATGTATAGATACTATAGTAAACTGTAAAAAGTTTTATTGAGAATAATCTGACTTTTATGATTTATGTAATCATGAAACCCTTCACACGTGATATTAACAATAAAGCAAAAGATACAAGAGCGGAAGATTACATAGGATGCATTGGTATTTAAGGCTTATCCGGTTAACTAAATTATCTACACTAATATCACAGTCTGGTTGACAACCTCTAATGATGATGGATGACAGGTGGCGAGTTGTGGACGACAGCGTTGAATCTGTTGACGAAATCAACTTTAATACCAACGTAATGTTATAGATATCAAAGTCTAAAGTTCACAGTGTTTATAGACTTTATTAAGTTTCATCTAACAGTCATTACTATTCATCAGCAACACATCGACTTCTCTCATTTTATCTTCAGTAATTTGAACATTTAAAAGATGAAGACAAAGGATTTGTAACGATATTAGTTTAAAAAAATCGGGTAATTTTTAATGTTTATTTATACTTGTCATTATGCTACGCTTCTTTCTATGATCGCGTTAAAAGATTTTTTGTACTTTGATAATTGTTAAGGTAGTGTGTAGTTGATAAGTATTTTATTAAAAAGTAGTAAAGTAGTAGATTTCTTAAAAATTATTATAATTTATAATATTTTTAAGAAATTAAATACAAGGACTGTTTTTCTTTTGCGTAATACAATCGCGAATTGCTTTAAATATCTTCATCGTTATATCAAGGTCAATATAATTACCTCCGTTATTTTAAGAAACGTCTCAAAAATTAGAGCACATTTGGAAATATTTAACGTTTGCATAAATATGTGTAATAAGTGTTATTGTGTAAGTTTTTATGCGCACGTTACGTATGAAGATAATACACTATAAAATTTCCTTTTTTGGTTTTGTATATAATCATATATAGCAAGACTTAGTTGTTTTTTTTGCGAAAGCACCCGTAGTTATCGTAGTGTGAAACTTTATAAAATAATAATATTACGATAAAATAAGATTTCAGAAAGTAGAACATCATCTTTTACTTTTGATTATGTAAATTAAGGTTACTATTACTTACCCATTGTGGTGATCAGCTGTGTATGTAACTTTGCGGAAAGAACCATCAGGCTGCAATAGGGAATATTCGCCCTTGACTACGTCACCATCGCGGGTCTCGTGTTGGGATTTGTGGTCGCCAGTGTGAGGGTCCTCCACGGAGTAAGAGTAGCCGTATTTGGGATGAGCCTAAAATCAATACAAAATTGGATCTTACAATTGTTATTTTGAACGTAGTACGATTGAATTTTTAATCTCGTGTGGTAAGAAAATTACATAGTATGCAACGACATTTAATTAAAATGGAGTGTCTCGGGAGATTCAATCGTTACTCTATCGTTTTTATTGATTTTAATCTCTTAGGTAATTGAGTTCATCTTCTATGGCTCATGATGCAAATTAGTGTCAGTTATTATAAAACGTTAATGTCATGTCTTTCGATGATGTAGTTTCATAAGCATAAGTAAATAGTCAACGCTCTAAAAACAACATAAATGGTATTTGAAAGATTAACATTTAAAATGACCTAACATATCAGTTTACGTTACCCATTATTAATTTGATTAATATCTTGCTACTTACGTATTCATCAACATAGTGATCTTGTTCGTGGCCAGCACTGTGAGCGATAGGGGCAGCATGAACAACCGGTGCAGCGTGAACAACCGGGGCAGCGTGGATTACTGAGGTGTGGATCGGTGCTGAGTGGATTGCTGGTGCAGCGTGGTAAGCTGGGGCAGCTTGGACCGAGTAGTGAGCTGGTACTTCGTGGTGGACCACGTTGTGTGATACAGATGGGGCATGGTGCAAGAGACCTGCATTGCATGCCGCTGCCACAGCGCATAGTACGATGATCTAAGTAAATAAAAGTATGGCATAAAGACGAAGAAAGAGAAATATTTTTAAATTAATTGCAAATACATACATATATTGTATTACAAATATATTAAAATATAACGCTTTTTGTTCAAATAAAAGACCGCAATGCCTCACTTAGACTTAACTGTCTTAAATAATTCTAATCAAGCATTGCGTAAAGATCTAGCCGTGACGTTTTCAAAATACTTACTTTGGAGAACATTTTGCTTTGGTTAGAATGGACTTGTCGACTGGTGCTGCTTTGTTAGTGAACTCTTTTTATATAACAAACAAAACACAAGCAGTGGCGTGGTGGGGTTATTCCTGACGATATCCGATCGGATCACCGTAATTGCCGCTTTGCCAATCTACTCACTTTATCAGGTTGCGACATTCGATATGGTTAGAGTATGTAGAGAAAAATAAACAGCGGTGAGAGGATATTGTTGTTACAGTTCTTATCGATTTGAGATTATAAGATTTTTATTGAACTGTAGTTATAATATTTTCTGACTAAAATAGTTTGTAATTTATTTTGTCATGATTTGTAATGTTGGAAGATGAAGCGTTATGATAATTTAAACAGAAACATGTTTGTATTGGAGATTTTTGTTCTTCTTACAAATTAATGATATGTTTATAAATTATAATTAATATCTTTTATAATTCAATTTTTAAATGGCTTATCTTTTAATAGAATTAAATTAGGAGTATTATTAAATAATGTACACATATGTAAGTATTTCATATCTAAGGGTATTTTTTAATAATTACGAAAGGGAACGGTTAATATTTCTTTCAGGTCCAATGTATACAGGATCTAAACCAGGATTTTTGTTCTTTTCTATATTTGACAAAACACATAAATTATATCACCTAGAAATAAGTAGACTATCTTGTGTAATTAGTTATTATCTAAAAAGAAAATACATTTTAACTATTCTGTTAATTTACATTTAACCATACCATATATTTAAATAGTAACTAAGAACTGACACGAGTATTCGTAATTGTTATAAATTATCTCGTGAGCAATTATATTTGTTCACACATTGATGAGACAATTATCAAATAATTTTGCACTTCCTTATTATAATAATTATACTTACTTAATGCATAAAATCAATTACGTAAATAAGACTTTATTAAATATGAAATTGTACATTTGAATCGTGACGGTAAAATTCATGGCCGTTTAACTGTTAGTGATTAAAATATTTTAGATACACACGATTTAGGCAACAATGGTTATGTGATAGCGCTTACAATAATAAAGTTGAGTAATTTGGTATTAAATGAGCGTATGCTGCTCCCACACATAGCATATTAGCATTTTAATAAGAAGTACAATATCTGCCCTGGATTTATTTGCCTTTGGATAGTATTTTAAAAAAGTCTAATATTTTAATTAACTAACCCACAAAAACACTTAAAAAAAACAATTAAAAATTAAAAATAATCAAACTATTTTATTAGGCTTTATTTTTTTATATTGTAATAATTATTTTGTTAATAATAATATTAAGTTATATTACATGTTTGTACTTCAGTCTAAATCAATTCATGTATTTAAATACCCTTTTTAAATTAATCATAACAACTCATAGTACGGTAAAAGTAATTATTGTAATTTTATTTTCATATTAAGTATCGTTAAGTTATATAGTTTGCAAGAAATGCTAAGTTATGTTAACTATCTACAGATCGCTCTAATAGTTACAATAGCCTAAATAGTTATGTCATCTGACTGAATTATATATTCTAGAACCAAGAATGTTGCCCTTACGTAAGAATATTCCTGTTGCAGTTTTGAGATTGAAACACAACATCTGGTTCATTCGTTATTTAATAATTAATTCCATAATCATAGTTAATATTTATTTCATAGGTATGGCTCTTCCATATAATTTACTGCCAGTCAACAAAGCCTTATCTTATGTTCCGGCAAATGGTAATCGAGTCAGCGTAATTATAGGTAAATCTTTTGAGTTTGTAATTATATCATGTGTATTTCAATGACGATGGCTTTATGTTTAAAGAAATTTTGTATATACTGATACAGATTATTCAAATTTGGTTTTGATTGACTGTATGTATTTTTTAATTTATGCACGAAATGTAATAAAATTAACTATGAATGCAATTTGTTCTAAATTTAAATTTCTATTCTGAATAAACGAATTAACTGTGCTTACAATGTCATTCGCTTGAGCTTGTATGGTGATACAGATTCTATCTATTCGATGGGTAAGTTTTTCATTGAGTTCGAGATAAAATCGGACACCATGACAAATTAGTTACATTTAAAGTTATGTTCGTGTGTGTATGTGGTCGTGATAATTTTATTTTATCTGTTAAACATGTTGTACTAATTATATGATTAAATGGAAAAAGATAATGTTTAAGTAAGTTAGGACCAGCATCGGTAAATATATCGATACGAAAAATGTTTTATAAAAGCATAGTTATTTATTTAAAACTGCTCGGAATATTAACAACTATAATTTTAATGCGTTAAATTATCTATGATATTTGGGCATTTATGTGACTACAATATGTATAAAATATAAACCTTTTTTGTTTCTTATAGTTATATTTTCGTTATAATATGTTGGGTGGACTGGCAAAAGAGCCACCTGATAGTAAGTGGTCATCGTCGCCTACATACATTGGGTATATAAGTAATATTAACAACCTTTAAATAAATTCTTGTTTTTTGTTTCAAAAAATTATAATGTGAAATGTCGACACTTTTATTGTTTGTCAAGTACATGTTTTTATTTGTGAATTCAAAATTCGTTAATTCGTTGTTTAATTATAATTTAAATTAGTATTTTTATTTTAAATATAAAACAAAACAGTTGCAGTAACAATTTTATTAAAAACAAACTTTATAATAAAAACATCTTAAAAATATTTATCTATTAATTGTATGACACATTAAGCTATATCTAAAAACCTACGTAGTATATTTTTGAATGATAATATGATGATGCCACTTCAGAATCATCAAGTGGTTCTTGCTTTTGTAAATTATCTGCTTTAGATATTTCACTGAGTTCACTGCCTGTGGGATTAGCAGTTATTTCTTCTACTGGTATTTGCGTGATGTTCTCGCTCTCCTTTTGTTGTTTTTCATCAATAACAGCATCCATTACTGATGCTTGAAGATTTTCAACTGGTGCTTCAACTAGATTCATTTTTTCAATAGGCGTTTCTGTAATTTTATTAGTATTTTCTACAATAACTGGAGTAAGTTGTATCATTTTGTCTCCTTGTTCCTCCATTACAGTTTTTTGTCTTTCATCTTGTTTTAAATCGGTTATTTTTTCATTAACTGGTTTATCTTCAACATATTCATTCTTCAATGTATCAGCTTTGTGTTCTTGATAGTGATAATTTTGGCTCGGGAAGAAATGGTTGATTTTAATACCATTTCCGATGGGTAAGAACTGTCTTGTATGACCGACGACTGAAAAAGCGTGATCACCGTGTTTGTTCACACTCTTGCTTACAACGGCATTGAACCTGAATATTAAAAGTTAAAAATAAGGTAAAGTAACACCCAGAAAATGACCTATCCTAAGCATATATCTCTGTCTTGAGTTTTAAAGATCATTTGGTGACATAACTCAGCAGAGCTAGCCTAGATTTGAACCAACGATCTGTGTTGTGAATATATCAGGTACATACTGAGCCACCTCGAATTATGTTTTTTTTACTCATATATTTCACGGCATATTTTATTGATATATGGCATGGCACCCTTAGCTTATAAATTAAATATGATGATTGATATTGTATAGAAATTTAATTTTTGAACTACGTGTGCATATTTACTAAAAAGATCAATTGCTAAAAACTTTTATTTCATTATTAAGCGAAAACCTTTGGAATCGTTTTTATGAAACTTAGAACGGTAAATAAAAACCATTCCATTCGGTTTATTTAGCAGCTTTGCTCAAATTCTTTGTAGCAGCAGTCTTTGGTCAAATTCTTTAAATAATTTTTAATATTAAGATTAATTATTAAGTCACAATAAAAAGTTACCCGTTTAGGTCGTCGGCATTATATTCCACCTTCCGCAAAGAACCATCTGGTTCAACGAGGCTGTAACTTCCTCGAACTCTGTGACCGTCTCTGGATTCATGATGATGTTTGTAGTCACCTGTCTTTTTATCGGATACTGCATACTCGAACTCGTATTTTGGATAAGCCTGTAAAGTGACAAGTTATAAAAAAATAATAAGTACCAGTAAGAAATCAAAAAGAACTAAGTATAAACGCTTGCATTTACAGGAACCTTTTTCCTAATTTAACAAATAAACAACAGATTTAAGAGATGTAGGTATAATTATTATACTTTGTAAATAAAGATCAAATTTGTTTATTTGTCGTTTTCTTACATGATAGTCGTATTTGAAAAGTGGCGGAGAACTTGAAGGATAGTATTTGACCGTTTGCCATGCCCTTCCTGTATCGGAGCTATATGATCCCGCTTTCAGTCCATTGTTGGGGTCAATCAGAACAGCTGAGCTGATAGTGATGAAGCAAACTAGGGACAACATCTGAAAAACGAAATATCAAGTTTTATACACTTTAAATCAATCGGGCAAATTGGAGGCAAAGATGTAGGAAAGCGGACCCTGGCAGTACTAGGCCGGGAAAACGCTAGGAAGAAGAAGATACACTTTAAATCAATATTAAAAATAAATAAAAACGATTTATTGATAGCTTACCTTTGAAAACATATCGATATGCTTAATATGAACCGTTGCTCTCGGGATGTACCGGGGAACTGTTGATTAAGATTATAATTTTTTACCATTATATAGTTTTTTAATTTCTATTATATAAATTTGCTAAAACTTTATCAAGTAAGCTTCATCAATATAGTTATTGTGCGAGAATAATATGGATTCGATTTGTCTGATAGCATCAATGCTTTCTAAAACTTTTGTAACGCCTTTTTATTACATTTATACTTATTAATTTGTTTTATTTTACTTTAAGGATGTCATCACTCATTGTGGTGTATGTCAAATATATAGTTAGTCGTTATTTCTTACACAAAAGGTATGAACATTATGTATACTCTACAGTATTAAATAGAAATAATTTATTTCTTTATGTTTGATGTGTTGGAATATTTATATTTGTCGTTTTTTATAGTAACTGACGATTTACTTAGTTTTTAAATTTATTTAACTTTATCAACATTTAATGATTTTGTTTATATAGAGTTTAAAAAAAATCATAGATATGAGTTGAGGTTTAATGAAAGTAAATGTGTTTTATTTTTGCCAACGGTATTTGTTTATTTATCGGCTAGTTAAATAAAACTTTAGCGATTTACTTTATTATATTTGTAAAAAGAGGGAAGTTATAGAGGAGGAAGCTTAAAGGGTGTTATAGGTAAGACCTGTAAAATATCTTAAAATGATAAAGTATGCATCTATCTAAACTATTAGTATATAATTATTATTATAATTAGTAATAATAGAACTTAAGATCGAATGAAATATTAGGGAAATAAAACATTATCAATCATACTAACGCTTAATTCATCTTTTGCTTTATGGCTAAGGACAACAAGATCGGAAGCGTGGCTGAATAATTTAATTTTTATTCTTAAAGAAATATATTATATATTTTTGTTTATAAGCAAGATATTACTGTTAGTTAGCCTTTCTTTACTATTATAACTCGGTTGAGCAAGTATGAGTTTCTTATCCATGCTAGTCTAACGCAGAACATCCAATAATTATATCATCACAATCGAAGAATAGCCGCATTTTATTGGTATATTTATTTAGTCCAGTGAGATTTTGTTGATAAGAAACGAAACTATTACGAAAAAGCTGCACTTTTTAAAAATCCCATTTGTATGTTGCCATGTCTCAGTTTTTCGAAAGTCCAATTAAAAAAAAACAACACCAAATACTCTTGAAAGTTTTTTCATCCAGTTTATAAATTACCTGCAATGTGAGTCTTGTGATTTCATATAAAGTAATTTTACTGTAGACAAAAACTGTTTGGTAAAGAAAAATCAACGTACACACATCGTAGTATATAAAGAGTTATTTAAATAAAATGTGATCATCAGTGGCCTATTGTACCGTTCTTAATATAATCAATATATGTATGTTATATTGAGATTGTACACATTTGTTCTAATTTCATGCAAAGAATGGATGATATAATGCTTTAGTTTAGCGTTGTCTCCAAAAAGCGTCAGGTAAAAGTAATTTCATATAAAGTATTTGTTATTTTATCTGATTAAGCTTTCATCAACTTTTATGTAGAAGTATATAATAAAAAAATTGGAACTGCAGGGCTTATGGTACTCGTAATCGCACTTAGAGCAATTATTGTTGTTAATGGATTTACAACTAAACTAACAATAGGAATCGGTAATAATGAAAATAATATTTCAACCACGTGAATAATAATCGTAATATTTGGTTAAGCAAATAATAAATTTCTGTCAGTACTTATTACTATTACTAACTGTTCATAATAAACATATTTCGACGTATTAAAGAGAATGAAATACATACGATGTTATTGTATTGCGTTTGCGATTTGTATATCCAAGGATTTGTATATATAAGGAATATATTCAAAAGATAGGATGATTTGTTTGTCAATAATGATATCAGAAAATATACAAATACTCCAATAATTATATTTCAAATAAAATTTAGACTTGTGGTAACGTTGAATATTTATGATCTCAGTATACTGTCTAACATGAATCGTAATTCTAAATACTATTTCGAAATTTAGAATTTTTGACGTCCATTACTTTTTTTTTAGATATGAATATTCGTAATATATATTGTTTATTTTTTTGGTAATATTAAAAACTATAACTTTATCGAACTTATTCGTTTATTGCATTAAATAAATAGTTAACAATCATTTGGTAAATTTGCCTGGAGTAAATCACTTAGTGGTAGTATTGGTGTACGGGAGCGGCGTAAACGGGGGTCTTGACGACGACTGGTGCGGCCTTGATGTAGGCGGGAGCGGCGGTGGGGGCGGTGTTGTGTACTACGGCGTTGAAACCGTTGTGGTCGTCAGCGGAGTACTCCACGGTTCTGATAGAACCATCAGCTTCATGGAAGGAGTATGAGCCCTTCACAACATCACCATCACGGACCTCTTGTTGTTGCTTGTTGTCACCGGTGTGTCCGTCAGCAACAGAGTAATTGTACTCGTATTTGGGGTAAGCCTACAGAAGAGAAACAATTAAATTTCTTATTATAAGATTTTTGTAGAATACATTTTATCATGATACATTTAGAAAAACCGTCTGTTTAACAGATGCTAGAGAACTATCCACTTAAGAAAGTAATAGTAATACTAAAATAAAGAATTATTTATACGAATGGAAAAATATATAGTAAAGCAAGATAAATCAGATATGCAAAAAACTTACGATTTCTTCAGGCTGGGCAATAACTTTAGCGACGGGAGCGGCGTGGTAGGCGATGGATGCAGGAGCGGCGTGGTAGGCGATGGGAGCAGGGGCAGCGTGGTATGTGACGGCGGCGGGGGCAGCGTGGTAGGCGACTGCAGCAGGGGCAGCGTGGTAAGCGACGGGGGATGCGACGGCCAATTTGGCAACGGGAGCCGCGTTCTCGTCATGACGAACGATGCTCTGAGAGGAGACGGCGGCCGCTGAAGAGTAGTGTACAGGGGCAGGCAGGAGTCCGGCCGAGGACACCGCCACTACAGCGCAGAGAGCTACCAGCTGTAAATCAATATTGAATAATTAGAATTATTGACGTGTAATTAATAAATAAAAATGCACGTATTAAAATATAAAACTTACTTTAGAGAACATGATTGTTTGTGATAGTCAGGCTTTGAATGATAAGTATGTGTACTAGGTAATGTATTTATATTCGCACATGGGCATATAAAATTAGTAGTGGAAGTTGTCAAACAAGCTTACACTGTGACCTTAGTTGGAGCAAGTTCAATGATTGATACATTCTCTTGAATTATATTTAAGCAATTTGCAGTGGGTGTATTGCTAACAATGATTTAAATGATATGAAATGACTATTATATATTCTATTGTTATTGTTTATTATTAAATAGTTATAAATGTGGCCCACTTTAAAAAGTTATTTTAGAGGTACAAAAAAATACTTAGTAATTAAAATTAAATAAATTCATAAACAATCTATTTAATTACGATTTCACAACAACTATAGTAAAATAATATTAGTAACAAAATCAAAGAATAGGTTTAGGTTAGGTTTAAATATCCACAGTTAAAATACCCAACATCTCTACATATGTAATTGCCTGGAAATTTGCAATTACCGAGGACTTCCTACGGTAAAAAACATTACATTTTTACTACAATGACGTAGAAAATGATTTGTATTATCTAACCACTGAAACGCAAGTCATATCCATTTGTCGTTGTATGTATTTGTATTTGATGGGAATGAAGAAAACTACCCTCATCTTTCCAAATTTAATAGGAACTAACTAACTCAAAAGTAATCAAACCTGCTATTTTGAAAATTAATCTTATAATATTTTTAACACGATTTCACAGATTTAATTAATAACATTTTGATTAAATTTTTTTTTCTAGTTTATTTTAAAATATATTTTGTTCTTGTAAAATAGCACGATCGATATGGTATAAATTATTTTATTACATATTTTTCCGTGCCTTACATTTATGTAGGTGAATATTAATGTCAATGAAAAAAATAATGCGTAGTGTTTTCAATCTGACGCGTTAATAACCATTAAATGCATTACATAGATACAATATTCTTTGTTATATTATTAGAAAATTCCGAACATCTATAAATTTCTCAAATATATATTTATAAAAACTATTATATTACATTAAAAAAATACTAATAAACTTTGCATTTCTAAAATATAAATAACTTTGAACTTAACTTATAGTGTCATAATTATTAGCTGTCCCAAAAAATTAATTCAATTACAGAATGTTGCATATATTTACCTAAATAACCCGAGGCAGGGTCAAGTTTAGCCTAATCTCCCTCTACCTTATCGCAAACTTGATTTCGAACAAGTAAGAACTATATAAGCGAAATATTTAGTTGCAAAATTATCAATCAAGTATTGTTTTTTATTCAATCATGTTCTCTAAGGTATGTTGTTCAATTAAATAAACTTTTATAGACTACATATAAAATATTTTTATTAATTATATCATTGTTTTATATCGTTATTTTTACAGTTAGTAGCTCTCTGCGCTGTAGTGGCGGTGTCCTCGGCTGGACTCCTGCCTGCTCCAGTTCAGTACTCTTCTGCGGCCGCTGTCTCTTCTCAGAGCATCGTACGTCATGACGAGCAAGCTACCCCCGTTGCCAAGGTGGCCCCTGTCGCCTACCGTGCTGCCCCTGCTGCAGTCGCCTATCACGCTGCTCCCGCCGCCGTCACCTACCACGCTGCTCCCGCCGCCGTCACCTACCACGCTGCACCTGTCGCTTACCACGCTGCACCCGTCGCCTACCATGCGGCTCCTGCTTCCATCGCCTACCACGCCGCTCCCGTCGCTAAAGTGGTTGCCCAGCCAGAAGAAATCGTAAGTAGTTTTGCATCTTTAGGGGATATGCTGTCTTTTAGTTTACATCATCAAGAATAATTGAATTTTAATCATTCACGTGCAGGCTTACCCCAAATACGAGTACAATTACTCTGTTGCTGACGGACACACCGGTGACAACAAACAACAACAAGAAGTTCGTGATGGTGATGTCGTGAAGGGATCATACTCCTTCCACGAAGCCGATGGCTCCATCAGAACTGTGGAATACACCGCTGACGACCACAGCGGTTTCAACGCCGTAGTACACAACACCGCCCCTACCGCCGCCCCCGCTTACATCAAGGCCGCACCCGTCGTCGTCAAGACTCCCGTCTACGCCGCCCCAGCTCTCCAGTACTACCACCATTAAGCATTATATATGTCAACGTCACTTTGTATACCAAATTACATTTAAGTATTTAAATACACATATGTGAATCTCCAAAGAGCAGTATTTATTCTCATGAACCAAGACTACTAACTATTTGAAAATTTTTAAAAAATTGTTACATTTCTAATATTTTATCAATATAAAAAAAAGAAAATTGCTTTAATAATTAAAAGGTTTTGTAATTATTTTAATAACAAAGATACATTAAATTAGTTATAAATTTCAATAATGAAAAGATTTAAACAATGAACAAAAATTATACCACTCGATATGGAAAACTATGATTCTCTAAGCGGCATTGTCTAATTTAAACAGTGATTCTAGAAAGGCGTTTCCTTATTTAATATTAACACTATAACAATTATTATCTACTTTATGTTAAATAATATAATTTAAATGCTAGTACTAGCTATGCTATTTCGAATATGTACTTAATCGGAATAGCGTAGCGGATCAAATAACACCAACGAATAAATACACAGTAACTGAATATTTATTTAATTCGGGATGTACATACCATTAGATTGAGCTTCATGATCTAAACGCTTTATTATAGGCAAATAATATTACTGGAGTACTGGATGCAATTGATTTAAAGACTCCCGTCTACGCTGCCCCAGCTCTCCAATACTACCTAATCGACTGATCCCGTTTTTTACTTTGCGATTGTTTTTTATTTATTTAATGTAATAAATGAATTATTTTGATAAACAAAATAAATTTACTTTATAGTTAATCACATAAACTATTAAATAGTATTGAAATACCTTTCCTATTTTTACTAGTGCTTTCGTAACAAATCTATGAGATGATTTAAAGTTAATCAAAACAAAGTATTTATTCTATATGTGTATGCATTACATTTGCTTATTGGTCAAAAAGTTCGGAAAGAAATACCTTATAAATATTTGTGACAGAAACTTAGCGTTTTTTTCTCTATAATTAATTTACTTTGCTCTCAACTACTTTTCCTACATTACAATAGTAGCAATTGATGGTATTCACTCAAAATGTAAAATTTTACCAAAAATAAACTCACAATATAAAGCACTAAAATATCGAATAGTATTATTTTAAACATTTATCTTATTCATTGTGATTGAATGTTAGCTTATTTTAAAACAATTGGTAGGTCAACATTGATTGAGCTTTCAAGATAGTGTTCAGTATTTCGCAACGTTATAAGCATAATGATTACCATCTGAATTATTAAATAAAATATCGTTAATTTTATTTCAAAAAATTATATTGTAGAACCTTCGATCGGTTGTAGAATATGTAAAATAATATACTTGTTCAATTAATATTCTTCATTTATTGATTTATGATATATGCAGAGATTGCAATTATGTTATGTTCACTAATATATACGAGTATGTATATAAAAACAATGAAATTTATTGTAAATAATTGAAATTTTAAAATATTATATTTATAAATGTAAATTTTCTAAACAATTTTTATGACATTTTAATATGTTTTCTATAAATGAAAATAAGGTAGTCTGATATTGTACGATTTTTTTAATACTATAGACATTTGTATGCCATCTTATGGTTGTTGTGGCGAGATTTTAACCATTGTAACATCAAAAATGAACCATCAACTTTGTAAATAAATAAAAAATGTATATGTTCGAGTTTAATGGATTGAGACATAGTAGTTTTTTTATATTGTAATCTACAATGATAGTTTGCACATGTATATATGTATTTTTCCATGGGTGCGGTTTTAATTCTATTCTCTTTGATGTAATGTGCTCATACGCTTTATATCTATTGACACGAGGCTGCAGCAAATCAACTTCTATATCGTTCAACTGAATAATAAGACAGATATGTCAGGTTTAAATAGTTTTATATAAAATATATTGTCTTTTCATTTTTTATAAATTTAAGTTAATTCAAATTTCGATCGCCCGAAAATGAATGTTAACAGGAGTTCAAGTCTGTAAGTCAACTGTCTACAATACAATATACTGTGATGTATTTTAATAATTACTAATGCCAAAGTAAACTAGGGATTAATTAGTTGCATAACAATTAAATGACTTTTTGGTTTTGTAGTTAAAATTGACCAAACTTACAAAACCAACAAAAACGAACAAAAGTTTGATCAATTTTGAATCGGCACTGTTCTTGACTCGCTCGGTATCTTGTCAGCTATTACAATATTATGGTGTGAGGTTTATAGTGCTTACATTTCGTTAAAAGTAACTATTGAATTTCCAGCCAATTCTTCTCAGCAGAATCCACATGCCAAACAGGTGGTAACGCTTGACGCTTGAGCTTCATGATTACATATAAGGTATGTTTGAATAAAAATATTTTTTTTAGATTTGAAAACAATACGGTTAATTAATGCCTCACGGCTCCTCTTATTTTTGAGGAGATGATTTGGAGCATGATGCACCATTGCCATGCTGTTTCAGTGCTGGTTGTTGGATCTCACGATGATTTCCTTAACTGCCGAGCGCGATATGAATTACAAATACAAATAAAATTAAAATGATGCATTATAAGCCCATGAAATTCATTGAATTCAAGTATTTAAGTGTAACCATTTCGGCTATTTCACTAATGGGATTATCAAATGTAGATAGTGTCAGTTTTAATGTTTATCAATTATTATCATAATATTTTCAAAAATTGTTAAAATATATTATTAATTTCATTCAATTATTTTGCTCTCAAAAGTAAAAATAATAATTAAGAATAATTTACATAATATCACGCATTTAACTATGGCGTAGAAAGCGAGTAAATAAAATAAATATTTAATTTCAATAATAATTGTATATTACAATAAATAAACAGTCAACAATCAATGCATGTTTTTTCGCTTAATGGTGGTAGTATTGGAGGGATGGGGCGGAGTAGACTGGAGTCTTGACAACGACGGGTGCGGCTTTGATGTAGGCAGGGGCGGCGGTGGGGGCAGTGTTGTGTACTACGGCGTTGAAACCGTTGTGGTCGTCAGCGGTATACTCCACGGTTCTGATAGAACCATCGGCTTCGTGGAAGGAGTATGAGCCCTTCACGACATCACCATCACGGGATTCCTGTTGTTGTTTGTTGTCACCGGTGTGACTGTCAGCAACAGAGTAAGTGTACTCGTATTTGGGGTAAGCCTGAAAGAGTAATGAAATGTGTTAATATAATTAAAATAATCATCGATAAAATAACTAAGCAATAAATGGTTTTAAGACCATGAAATTTTGTACAGATGTGGTTTTTATAACGTAGGTCATCACTAAGAGGAAAAATATTTTTTAAATAAACGATGGAAGTTTGTACAGAAGTTCATTATTCTTGATATTAGAAATAAGAAAACTATCTTTTCAAGCTTGTGTTCGATATTAAGAGTTTATAACATCAGTAGCAGTGTGTGTATATTGATATAAAACTTACGACTTCTTCAGGTTGGGCGATGACCTTAGCAACTGGAGCGGAGTGGTAGGCGATGGGAGCTGGTGCGGCGTGGTACGCGATAGGAGCGGGAGCTGAGTGGTAGGCGATTTGAGCAGGAGCCGCGTGGTAGGCAACAGGAGAAGCGACGGCCAGCTTGGTGACAGGCGCAGCGTAAGTCAGCTTAGGGGCTGAGGACACAAGTCTTGCAGACTCATCGTGACGCACAATGTTTTGGGAAGAAACAGCAGCGGCGGATGAGTAGTGGGCAGGAGCAGCGTGGTAGGCAGCTGGTGCAGCATGGTAAGCGACAGGTGTAGCAAGAGTCAGCTTTGCTACCGGAGCGGCATGGTGTTGATCATGGCGTACGATGTTTTGAGAAGAGACAGCCTCAGCTGGAGAATAGTGGACAGCTGATGGCAATAGCCCCGCGGAGGAGACCGCCACCACTGCGCAAAGAGTAACAATCTGCAAAAAAATAATAAAAATCAATTTTATTTACACTTTCAAATATAATAACAATATCAAACTACTTTCAAAAACTTACTTTTGCGAACATATTGATAGATACTTCACCAATCAAGTGAGAATGATGTTGATGATATTATGGTACTGGTTTTTATAGTCGCGG
This sequence comes from Nymphalis urticae, assembly GCA_905147175.2. Classification (NCBI taxonomy): domain Eukaryota; kingdom Metazoa; phylum Arthropoda; class Insecta; order Lepidoptera; family Nymphalidae; genus Nymphalis; species Nymphalis urticae. The sequence continues at coordinate 5,139,862 of LR989987.1, read as the reverse complement.
ACCCCAAATAGATTACTTCAGATGACAAGTAGTGGAGGTTGTCAAACATGCTTAATATTTAACCTTGCCCTAGGTCATAAATGTACCAGTATGTATATCAATCCGTTCACTAAACTGACTTTAAAATTTGTTGCAACATCGTAAAGTATTTTTGAATATTGTAGGCGTACTTTTTATACAAAATTTCAATGCTGTGACATTTGTTTTATCACATAGTACTTTATCACTTTTAAAGTAACTAATAAAATTTCAGCATTTTATTGTTTAAATCGCTAATAGAAAATGATCTGATATATTCAACGAATGTATTTGGTGAAAACGTTTGTCACATTGAGTAAAAATGTTGAGATTAATAAAGTAACATCAGGTCGTATTTGAATGAAAAAAAAATTAGAACAAATAGTATTTATGATTAATTTATGCTAAACAACGTTACTGTAAAATAGATCAACATTAATTAACGTTAGCAGTTGTGTTAGATGATTGGCTAACGGAACACACTTGCAAAAACCGGCTATTATAGGATTAGTAAGAACGTGACTTTTTTTAAACCGGTTGCCTTTTGTATTCTTTATCAATAATAATATTAAAAACTATCGACTTGACATTTCACTTTGCATCTTTTTTAAGAAATATGTCTGCTGTCTGCTCTCTCACTTTGCATCGTTTTCAAATTATATATTTATCATACATTTTTCAAGTGTTAAGTCAATTAATTGATATTATAAAGTTAATATTGAATAAATAATAAAGAAGCATGTTGTTCTAAGAATGATAATATGTATGTATGTATGTATACCATTAATAAAAATGAACTTTGTTCTTTTAAAATGGAACAACAGTTTTTTTTTTAATTGGTTTAATATTTTCTTAAATTATTCCACGATATAATTATAATTATATAGAATGTTGACATTAATAGACTATTGATTTACGTTTCTACCTTAAGGTCTTATTTAAATTTAGAGTCGATATAGAGGCGGAATCAGTACAATTTATCTTTGAAGAGAATTATCAATTAAACTAAAAGTAAAGTATTTTAAATTGCCTTCTGTATTTCATAATATTATATTGTTTTAAACTTAAGTGTATGCGTTTTTTGTAGTTCAGTCGATTTATTTTCATGCTGTGCTGTTTCTTTGAAGTTTTACTGCCTAAATCGGTTTTGTACGAAAGTTATTAAGTATAAGTAGACGTCTATCTAATGTCATGGTTAGACGTAATATATACAATGTAATTTATTGTCAAATAATTTGGTCCAAGCAATTATAAAATGTACTCTTTAAGTGGTCTGGTTTTATATTGCTGTTTTAATTAACTAGTATTCAAGATCATTCAACGTTTTATTCAATTATATGAGGTTTTTAAAAAATATGTATAAATAAATCCTTGTAACCAAATTTGTGACATTGACCAATCAGATAGCTATCGTCAAATTACTTTACTATGTTTAATTCTACAAATCTTTTCATATCTATTCATGAGTATTTCAGTGCTTAACTATTTTTTTTTGTCTTTTCGCCTGAAGCCTGGAATTAAATTTAATTTATAAATCATTCCAGTAATATGTATTTTTAGATAAATATTTGCTTAAAAATTAAAAAAAAAACTCGATTTACTTTTTTTAAGAAATAGGTTATTATATGTAAATTCAGATTTGTATGAGACTCAATTGTATATTGATATAAATAAATAATTAACAATCATTTGGTGAGCATATTTTATGAAGCTTAGTGGTAGTATTGGGCTATAGGAGCCGCGTAGACTGGGGTCTTGACGACTACGGGTGCGGCCTTGATGTAAGCTGGAGCGGCGGTGGGGGCGCTGTTGTGTACTACGGCGTTGAAACCGCTATGGTCGTCAGCGAAGTACTCTACAGTTCTGACAGAGCCATCAGCTTCTTGGAAGGAGTATGAGCCCTTCACGACATCACCATCACGGACCTCTTGTTGTTGCTTGTTGTCACCGGTGTGTCCGTCAGCAACAGAATAATTGTACTCGTATTTAGGGTAGGCCTGCAAAAACCAAAGAGAATTAAATTAGTTTCCTATTGAGAGTAATATTATTTATATGTAACTTTCTGTAAGTTACGGAAAACTACTTACGATTTCCTCAGGCTGAGCAATAACTTTAGCGACGGGAGCCGCGTGGTAGGCAATGGATGTCGGAGCAGCGTGGTAGGCGACGGGAGCAGGGGCGGCGTGGTAAGTGACAGCGGCGGGGGCAGCGTGGTAGGCGACTGCAGCAGGGGCAGCGTGGTAAGTGACAGCGGCGGGAGCAGCGTGGTAGGCGACTGCAGCGGGGGCAGCGTGGTAAGCGACGGGGGCAGCGACGGCCAATTTGGCAACGGGAACCGCGTTCTCGTCGTGACGGACGATGCTTTGAGAGGAGACGGCACCCGCAGAGGAGTATTGTACAGCAGGTACGAGTCCGGCCGAGGACACCGCAACTACAGCGCAGAGAGCTACAAGCTGTGAAATAATATGAATGTTATAAAATGTTGTCACCTTCTATATTTTAATATTAATGTTAATTATTTATTTATATTTTACTTACTTTGGAGAACATTGTGTTGATTATTCTTTGGTGTTTGATCACTGAATGATTTCTTTACATTTGCTCCATGATTTTATAGAAACTATCACTGCGATCAAATTAGAAAAAAAACACAATTAAAGTAATAACCTTCCTCGAGGTTATTTTTGACAAATTTAGTTTCACATTCACTAGTACTAGATAAATTATATTATAAATCCTTGCGAAAATCTTATTAACTAGATAATATCCAGTTCGTCAGCAGCGATTTCTCAAGATTACGCGTAAGATTTGATCTTTAGTGCATAAAAATGTACATGTATGTATACTAGGTTTGTATTAATTTATCCGAAGGTTAGCTACTCTACTACTCTTCTTATTGTTCGACTATTATCTTTAATTTTATTGATACAACTTAATTTACAATATTATAAAGCTTAAATAATAGATTTTTTAAACTTTACTCTTCACAATATTCTATTCTAATATGAAAGAAATAAATTCATTATTGCATGCTCTCATTTTCAATCTTACATTTACAACCTTACCAGTTGGAACCAAATGTTTAATAAAAATGCTTGCTTTAGTAGCAGTTTTTAGCATTTATAGTACAATACGATAAATATGAACTATGGTTTCACTAATTTATTTTTTTCGTTGAAAATACGATACAATATAAAGTAAATTCGTAAAAAAAAGCTTCTGTAAATTTGATAGATGGTATACTTATAGAAAGTAAAGGTTAAAGCTCTAAAGAAATTCATTATTTAAGTATTCTTAGAAATACTTTTTGTTCAAGCTATTTAGAAAATCAATTGATAAATTATAAGCTATTCAAAATGCTACATTTACCTTTTACTAAAGAAATAATAGGCTGCTTAATATATTTTTACTAAACAGACGTTTATTTATTATTTCGTGTATTTAATGATTATTTCATAGAAGGTATGAATCAATTATTAATTGCTGTTCATGGTTATCGTACTCGTGACTTCCAATTTTTCGTATTCACTTATGCGCCTTGACTTGCGCACGCGCAATGTTGTTAGCCTGTGGTAAATTTAGAAGTTGTTGTGCATTTGACATTTAGACTCAAAGCTGAACGAATTGGTTTTTAAGCACTAACAAAAGTAGAGCGGACCTTTAAATAATGAAGCAAAAGTTTTTAAGTTTTTTTTATTTATTACATTTTAATACTAAATGACTAATGGTTTGAATTTAAAAAGTACACACAATCGAATTGTAACGGTACTTTGTGTGTATGTGTGTGAATTCCTTTGGAAAATGTAAACGTAAATATTAAAAAAAAGTTATTTATTAGTGTATATTTTATAGTGCTATGGATAATATAAGCGATAATTTGGTTAAAAAAAACGTTTAATTTGAAGAAAACATTTTAATGAGAGTTTATTTAAAAAATATATCGAGAAATGTTAAATGTTCTGCAGGGTTATAGGATGTATAGTAGATGAACCGCTTGTATTATATATGTAAGATCAAATTTATGACATTAATTTTGAACGAACATTTATTAAAATAAATCAATATCAAGAAAACGTCAATTAAATCTTTAAATTATTTAAATTATTTTTCAAATTAAGAAATAACGGATGTTTTAAATTAAGAACTTGGTATATTCCATAACTAACTTGGCAGGTACCTTTTCCTTTGTTAGTCCAAGCAAATTAAATATTACTACATTTAAATTACTTGTTTTACAATCGGTTTAACTAAATTTGATACCAATTTTATTTTATCGTGTTCTTATTTTAAATTAAAACTAAATAATGTATCAAAGATAACAACAAACATTTATATCTACAATCAATTTATTTATATTCTGAAGTTGTAATATTTACACGATTATGAATACTATACTACTATATTATAGTAAGCACCCGTAATAAAACTGGCTGCCATGACCGAAATTAAGTCAGGGAGCATCAACTTTATATTTATATACATATCTATAAAAACCTAGGAGCTAAAGAATCTGTGAAGACAGAAATTTAATAAAATTAAAATATTAACTGTTTGCTTCTCAATACATATTATGTATGTAATGTTATGTATGAACGGAAAAATATTAATGATTTTATGAGAAAATGTGATACTCATAACATTGGAACAAGGAACAAACACAAATTAATTACTCCAATTACTCGACTTCATAGAGTCAGTAACTCTTTTGTGGGGCAATGCATACGGTTCTACAATAGGATCCCAAAAAACGTTCAAAATGCCTCAGTTGCTAAATTTAAAAAAAATTGTAAAGGAACGCTTGTGTGTTAAAGGTTCTTTCACAATTAATGAATTTATGCACACCTTGGGAATGAGACGATCACCGCATGGTTTTTTTTTTTTTTTTTTGTAAATGAAATATGATACATGTAAAAAAACCCGCTGAGTTTCTTTCGCCGGTTCTTCTCAGGGCTGAGTGTTTCTTTTCCGAAGTGATGGTAGTTTCTGGTTTGACTATTAATAAGTAAGTTTAATGCTTCAAAGTTGAATAAATCATTTTGATTTTGATTTTATAGTTTGCAAAATGTTTTTTTTATAACAAATACATTATAGATCGAGGTCTCTAATTATTATACTTTTTAATATAACTCTTAGCACATAAAAATATAGGTAGTAATACTGATTATTTCAATTAATTGTTTTATGATTTTAAATCTCAATTATTATATACTTACCTCTGTTTCTGTGATTAATTATTGTTTTTTTTGTCGTTAGATGTGCGTTTATAGAGATATTTCTAGTAGTTTGCATCCTGGAATAAAAATATATTTAAAAAAAACATATTTTGAGTCATATTTCAGTCAATCACAATAATAAAATTAATTACAATCTTTAAAGGAAACGCCTGTGGTTTTATAATCAGAAGGTACACGTAATAAAAGCGTAAAAAGTTATGCGGTCTTCAACATTAATACTTTTTAATATTTTGTAAACAAAAAGACTCAAGACAAGAGGAAAATATATATAAAATACTGTTAAATATAATTATCTAAGTTAAACTACATTATTAATATTATCCGAATTACGGGTTAAGCACCATCATTTTTTTACGTATATATTGCCTTTATATTAATAGATGCACAACAACACAAGTTCTTTGTTCTTTATGTTAACTAAATACTAATTTATACTTTAAAAGTTTGTGAAGTAATAACTTTTTTATTATTATATATTTCTTTCATTTTAAACTAAAATAAAAATAAAAATAGAGAAGGTGGAGAGAAAACACAGTAATTTTGAGATTCAATTTTATATTGAAATAAATAAATACTTAATCATTTTTGTTAACTGATTTTGAATTTTTTAGTGGTAGTACTGATGGGCTGGGGCGGCGTAGACAGGGGTCTTGACGACGACGGGAGCAGCCTTGATGTAAGCGGGGGCGGCGGTGGGAGCGCTGTTGTGTACTACGGCGTTGAAACCATTGTGGTCGTCAGCGGAGTACTCCACGGTTCTGATAGAACCATCAGCTTCTTGGAAGGAGTATGAGCCCTTCACGACATCACCATCACGGACCTCTTGTTGTTGCTTGTTATCACCGGTGTGTCCGTCAGCAACAGAGTAATTGTACTCGTATTTGGGGTAAGCCTACAGAAACCAAAGATAATTAAATTAGTTTCGTATTAAGAATAATATCTATTATAAGTAACTTAGAGACGGAAAACTACTTACGATTTCCTCAGGCTGGGCAATAACTTTAGCGACGGGAGCGGCGTGGTAGGCGATGGATGCGGGAGCGGCGTGGTAGGCGACGGGAGCAGGGGCAGCGTGGTAAGTGAAGGCGGCGGGGGCAGCGTGGTAAGCGACGGGGGCAGCGACGGCCAATTTGGCAACGGGAGCCGCGTTCTCGTCGTGACGGACGATGCTCTGAGAGGAGACGGCGGCCGCTGAAGAGTAGTGTACGGGGGCAGGAAGGAGTCCGGCCGAGGACACCGCCACTACGGCGCAAAGAGCTACCAGCTGAAAAATAAACATTGTATATTTTGTTATAGTCTTGTTGATAGTTTCACATAGATATAAGTACATTTGAAACTTGTATAAGTATTAGAATAAGTGTATATATATACAGTGCTTGGAAGTATTTATATACTCACTTTAGAGAACATTGTGTTGATTATTGTTTCGTGTTTGATCACTGAATGATTTTTCTACGTTTAATTAATCGTTTTATAGTGTCTTGTCGTGTGTTATCACTGTGATCAACTTAGAAGAACTTGTTCAAATGAAAGACCTTGCTCCGGGCAAATTCGCCAAATCTATTTTTACATTCACTTGTGTATTCAAAATAAAATACTCACACTTGCGAATTATACATAAATCTGGTAAGTTTTGTGTAATTTATACGGATATTGCAATTTAGATAAAAACGATACTATAGATCTGAAGATATACTTACACCTCATAATTTGTTTGACATTAATTACAAAACTAATGTGCAAATTAAATAAATATGCGCATAGGCTCTTTAATTAGTATCGTTTATAATAGTTTAAATAATACAGTAATATATAATATTTTTAGGATCGTGTGGCTCCATATATTTGCTTGTTGTGGTCGCACTAATAAATCATTCCGAAAAATAAAGAAACTGAGGTAAAAAAAGAGATAAGAACCTAGAGCAGTGGATGCGTGAGGTGGGGGCCTTCCGTGTCCTTTTTCAGACGGAAACAATTCGCAAGCTATTATACATTTACAAATCTCATGTAAACAAAAGATTTATTATAGTGTAAATGATCACATAAATGTTAAAAGAGCTTACAATTAGTTGATGTTCATACAGGAAACATAAGTATAATTTGATATGATTTTGACAAAAAATAAACTATAAAATTTGTTCGTCCCGTCATACATCGTTTAATGTATTTCTGATCGATTATTGCGCATTGGGGGCGAGAACAATTCGTATGCTGCGACGGCAAAACTCTGCTATGCCATCAAGTTTCATCTCCGCCTTCGCTCGCTACTCTCTTGTGTGCGTAGGTAGCGTCTATACTATACTATACTTCGTTGCTTCTCCGTGTAGATATGTGGTGTGCACACGCAGCAAAAATATATGTACTTATTTTATCAACGAAACTCCTATGTTTTCTTTATTTATTCACCCCAACTTCCAAACAACATAAAATAAATTAAAAACTTACAATCTTTCAAAACCATATTAAAAACTATATATTTTGCGATAAATATATTTTTTTAAATATTTAAATACCTACATAGCTTATAGTCATATCTAGTAAAAGATTATCATCCGTGCATTTTACGTTACAAAACACCGTCATTCAACTGACCGAGTTTGTTACGATGCCACAAAAACTACCCACCTATAGTAATTATTTTGCAATATGTGTAATAATGTATTTTTAATTAATTCTATATTAATATTTATATATAATATACAGAAGTTGTTAATTTTGATGTTTTAAATATGCAGAGCGTCCCGAAATAGTGATTTTTTTTTAAATTAGAGGTATATTTAAAGAGTTGAGATGGTAAGCTCTTCTCTTCTCTCTCTTTGATTGCGGGGTCAGGCCTATATTAAGCATGCTTTATTTGTGTTTATAATTCGTACTCGGTGGTTGAGCAAAACATCGTAAGTTTGTCTCATATTTACCATCAACCCACATTGTGGAAAGAATGGTAGAATAAGCTCCAAACCTTGTCCTTAAAAAGAGAGAAGGCCTTAGCCCAACATTGGGACATTTACAGGTTAATACTTTTTATCTTTAAAGAAATATATATATTTGGAACAGAAAATATTGTATTGGAAATAAAGTTAAAAATATTTTACATGTTTCGTTTATTAAATATGTTTATGGATTAAAGGTGCATTTTGATGTCGGTTTATTTAGAATAAATAATTTGAAATGGAAAATGAAAAGTTTTACCTTAGTATTTACAATGTAGGTTTAGAACAAGGCTGTGTTTATTAAAAAAATAACTTATGTTTTATATCATTAACTAATTGGACAAAACTATGAATAATGTAGGAAAATGCTTAGATGAATTATATGATAAATTAATTATATACTATAATTATTATATTACATAAAGCACAGTTTTTTAGAAAAATAATATTAAATTGTCCAATAAACTTGAAATTTCATTTAAATTGTGCATTTCGAAAATACTTTCAATAGTTTTACAATAACGTTCTGCCTAATAAAAGTGCAGCAATAACTTTTGTCACAAACAAACGATGAATAACAAAGCGTTAGATATTGTTTAAGTTAATTGCAAACGTTAAATAACATGGGAACGAACATTCTTACTATCAAAATGGCGTTATTACAGTAAAAACAGACTCAAAGTCAAGGTCAAAATAGACTTTATTCAAGTAGGCTCTCACTAGCCGTAGCAGCCTTTGAATGTCCCACGGCTGGGGTAAAGGCCTCCTCTCCCTTTTTGAGGAGAAGGTTTTGGAGCTTATTCCACCACGCTGCTCCAATGCGGGTTGCTCACTAGCACTTTTGAATAATCATTTTATAATTTTTATTTTATTATAAAGCTACCACCGGCTTGGAATGTGACGTTCTGTCTGTTCTGTAGTACATTTTAAGATTCTATTGAGAAGAACTGGAAAGAAACTCATCGTTTACTCTTTATAACAATCAAAAACATTTACATGTATAATTGTATAAAATTTATCATGTCAATATATCATGATATGTACATATCTTGAATGAACATATTTTCTTCCAAGCAATAATAGGCCCAAATTGATCCTTGTGGAACGTGCATTTTTAAAAGAGACCCAGAAGACAAACATTAAACAGTATAAATTTTTAAATGAAAGATGTATAAATGTTTTATAATAAATATATTAATAACGTATTTATTGTCACTAGGTTCTTTGTAAGAGCCAAGACAAAATATGATACTACACATTTATTTGGTAACAACAATAAAATTTTAAGTTTTAGTGGTAGTATTGGGCCACAGGAGCAGCATAGACAGGCGCGGCCTTGATGTAAGCGGGGGTGGCGGTGGGGGCGGTGTTGTGTACTACGGCGTTGAAACCGCTGTGGTCATCAGCATAGTAGTCCACAGTTCTGACAGAGCCATCGGCTTCTTGGAAGGAGTATGAGCCCTTCACGACATCACCATCACGGACCTCTTGTTGTTGCTTGTTGTCACCGGTGTGTCCGTCAGCAACGGAGTAATTGTACTCATATTTAGGGTAGGCCTTCGGAAAAGACAGAGTATTGATTTAATAAGTCGTTATTGTCCTTAATCATAGTTGCTTAGCATAATTTCTATAAATGTAAAATAACTCACGATTTCCTCAGGATGGGCAATAACTTTAGCGACAGGGGCGGCGTGGTAGGCGACGGATACGGGAGCAGCGTGGTAGGCTATGGGAGCAGGAGCTGTATGGTAGGCGATGGGAGCGGATGCAGCGTGGTAAGTAACTGCAGCAGGGGCAGCGTGGTAGGTGACTGCAGCAGGAGCAGCGTGATAGGCGATGGCAGCAGGGGCGGCGTGGTAGGCGATAGGAGCCGCGTACTCGTCGTGACGTACGATGTTTTGAGAGGAGACGCCCGCTGCAGAGGAGTATTGAACAGCTGGCACAAGTCCGGCTGAGGACACCGCCACTACAGCGCAGAGAGCTACGAGCTGTAAAAATATTTTTATATTATTTGTTATCGTCTCGTGAAAGCTAACTAACGTAACTGCGTTTAAATAGATATGCTTACTTTGGAGAACATTGTGTTGATTATTTTGTCGTGTTTGATCACTGAATGATTTCTTTCATTTGCTCAATGGTTTTATAGTGACTTTATCAATCCAATCAAATTAGAAAAAAATATTTCAAGGGAACGACCTTGCCTTGGGCGGTTTTTGACAAATAAATATTTATATTAAATTTGTAAAAATATGAAATAATTGCAAAAATATTTTCGTATTTAAATCTATTTACTGATGAAAGATAACAAACTGTACCTACATAAGTAGACATGTCGATGTCACAAGGAGCTAGACGTATGTATTAGTGAGTTGTATATATACTGCTTTACATAGAAATATTATTTAGGTGTACTTAGTTAAACATTGATTTCTTTCTTATTGTCATTCGAAAGTAGAAGTTTGTTTAACTTAACATCCCCTAAACAACATTTACAGGTAAAGCCGTGAAGTCGATGTGTACTTCGTGTCCTTAATTTTTTATAAATGTATGTATGCGAATAAATTATGTTTATACTTTTATAATAGATAAAAAGGTAAGTCTGCTATGGCTGTATATAAGGTTTAAAGTACGCTTTTCATGTTATTATTATTAGATAACGATTTTGTTGAATGTTCTTCTTTTATTACCTTGTGTTAATAAGCAAAGTAATTGTACTGTGAGGTCGTACGTGCTGTTTTAATCACAATTTACTATTTTGACTGCCTCGTTGGTCTAACAGCTAAGGCAGCAGATCCTGAGGTCCAAAAAATTAACCTAGGTCGGGGCGATAAAAAGTTATATTTCAGTCAGATTAAGTTAAAATTCTCAGTAGCAGCCCGGAGTCTGGAAGTTGGAAGTGTTCTTCCGAGCTTCAGAAAACACATTAAGTTGTTGTTACTACGCCTAAACTCTTTCCGATCGCATCGAATTTGCCGTCCAGTCGGATAATGAGAGTGAATACATAGATAATGCACCTTTGTTTGCGCACATACTTGTAATATAAAATAATTTGTCCTGCGCAGTTAGCTAGTCGCTCTTGCAGTTACCGTCGCTGCCGAAATCGGTTATGATGACATTTTCCTCTAATCACATGTGAAATGATATTGAAGAGTACATAGCGCAATGTGTATTTTTGTAAAGTTGTACTTTAGTTTATTTTACACTAAAATTGTATTTTTTATCTATAAAATATTATTTTTATTTTATTGACTCCTTTATTTTATTGAATAATAGTTAGATTTTCAAAATATTTTATAAACCTACAACCTAAAGTTCAACCTAAAGTTGAAAACTGCTTTTATATAATAAAAAAAGAAAATCGACTTCCTAAATAGGTTTAATTAAAAAAAAAGGTTTAATTAAAAAGTACTGATAAAATAAAATAAAAAAATTGTACAACATTTTGGAGTCTTTGCCACGTAAAACATAAAAAATACTCAGCTTGGCATCCATAATTGAAAATTCTAAAAAAAATATCCCAATTTCGAGGATTATAGACATTTAATGTAGTATATTATGAAGATATAGTAATATACAAGTATAATCCTTTTTGTCCCATGATATTGTTATTTTTTTTGGAAAATAGTTAAGGGTCTCCACTTTTTGCCCCAGTCATACCATCTATACTTCTAAATCCGGCTCTGTCGTTGCTACTCTATTAACTTTTCTTTCTTCATAAAATATATTTGGATTCAGTGTAAAGGATTGTGATTGCTTAATTTTTTTTTACAGCAAATTAAAATAGTAATTTTTGTGTTGTAGATTACAAATAATTGTTTTAGATTACAAAGAAGATTATTTTTTATTTTTCTATCATTATGTACGACAAAATTAAATTCAATTGTATATACTGGCATTCCGTATTTTTATTTAGAAAATATTCTATTTAGTATTAGTAATTCAAAAAACATTTGTCGTTTAAAAAAAACACGCTAGATGATGCGTGGCGTAACTAATTTTACTTTTTCTTAGTACTCGATGTTCTCATAAAAAACAAATAAATACATTTTTAATGAAAAATAATTATATTTCTAGTATCGTATTATCTTTTAAGATGCGACTAATATCTTTCACAAATATTGAGTTAGTTGTAAATAGTTAGAACCTTATAATTTTGGGTTTAATAAACCTTAGTAAGAATTAGTGATTTTTCCTAAAGTTTAAAACGAAATATGTTGCGCTTGATGTTTTTTTTATTAGTAACTATTTAAAATGAGGATTAATTATATAAAGCATAATGAAAAACTTTAAGTGTTAGTAAAAAGTAGGATTAAAACATGGCTGAGGCTATTTATAATTTATCTTAATATGGTTGTTGAATATATATGCGGCAGAATTTCAGTGAATTTTTACATGTGCAGGTTTCGTCATGAAGTTTTCCTTCACCGTCACGCACGAAATTAATTAGAAACACAAATTAAGGTGATGAAAATTCAATGGTGCTTTTCCGAGTTTGAACCCACGATCATCGGTTAAGATTCACACGTTCTAACTACTGGGCCATCTCGGCTTGATAAATGATGGATTTTATTTTATTTTTATAAAGCAGGAAGGCGGACGAGCATATGGGCCACCTGATAGTAAGTGGTCACCAAACGCCCTTGGACATTGGTACTGTAAGAAATGTTAACCATCGCTTACATCGCCAACGCGCCACCAACCTTGGGACCTAAGATTTTATGTCCCTTGTGCCTGTAATACACTGGCTCACTCACCCTTCAAACCGGAACACAACAATAACATGTACTGCTGTTTTGCGGTAGAATATCTGATGAGTGGGCGGTACCTACCCAGACGAGCTTGCACAGAGCCCTACCACCAGTAACTACATATCTAAATAAGAAAAAATATATATATTGTGCTTACAGCGTCTAATAATAAAACTATTTCTTGCGAATTTCTTCCGGATTAATGTTATACTAAAAGTATTTTGATGTCTAGAATTTATTCTAGAACAATTAAAATTGATTTTGTGCGAAGATAATTCGAATCAACATTATTGTGAGGTAATAATTTTTATATAAAAGTACTTTATCGTTCAATTCTTCCATTACAAGGCAATGGAAGTATCATTCATATTATGTTATCCATCTATAATAATTGATAAACTTAACATACACTAGGTAATACTGAATTCAAATATTTTTATCAATTATTAATATTTAGGTATATAAACTTTTAATAAATTATAAAACTAATAAAGTTAAATGTTGATCGATGAGATAAGTAATGTTCTGTCAAAATAATGGTATGATACGTGTTCTATCGACTGGTCTAGTCTGGTCTAGGTTATATGTACTCGGAGGTCCTGGGTTTAATTCCCAGGTCGGGCCAATAAAAAGTTATTGGCTTTTTCTGTCAGAAAATTCTCAGTAGCAGCCCGGCGTCTGGAAGTTAGAAATGCCTTGGAAAGCTCGTAAAGCCGTTGGTCCTGCATCTGAACTCTTTCCAGTCGTGTCGGATTGCCGTCCCATCGGATTATGAGAGTTAGGGAATAGAGAGTTCACGTGTGTGTGCATGTCACACACTTGTGCACTATAATATCTCTTGCGCAGTTGACTCATCTCTTTGGAGATTGGCCGCCGTGGCCGAAATCGGTCTGGAGGACATTATTATTAAAGTTGTATCGTTAACAAGTTTTTAATACAGGTGTAAAAGGGACAAAATTATATTATAAATAAAAAAAATATTCAATTGGTATAGCTGGTATATTTCGTATGTCGTTTTAAAGTAACTGTTACCTTGAATTGACACATAAATAATAAATAACTAATTAATTACGACTTTTGACTAAATCAATGGTGTGCGAGGATATGCGCTGGCGCATGAGCGGCGTGTTTGGCAGGGGCGGAGTTGCTGACCACAGCGTTGAAACCGTTGTGTGCGTCGGCGGTGTATTGGACTGTGCGCACAGAGCCGTCAGCTTCGAGCAGAGAGTACTCGCCGTGCACGGCGTCACCGTCGCGGCTTTCGTGTTGAGATTTGTTGTCGCCGGTGTGACCGTCGGCTACGGAGTATGAGAAGTCGTATTTGGGGTGAGCGTATTCCTCGTCATGGGCGGACACGAGTCTGTGAGCAGGTGCTGCGTAGTGGGCTACAGGTGCAGCAGCGTAGTGAGCAACGGGTGCCGCAGCATAGTGAGCAACAGGTGCAGTGGCATAGTGGGCCACAGGTGTAGCAGCGTAGTGGGCAACAGAGGCTTGAGGCTGATCATGACGTTGGATGCTTTGCGAAGACACAGCGGCGGCGGAAGAGTAGTGCACGGGGGAAGCCTGGTAGGCCACCGGTGCAGCGTGGTATGCAACAGGTGCGGCATGGTAGGCTACAGGAGCTGCAGCTACAGCGTGGGGCTGGTCGTGACGCACAATGTTTTGTGACGAGACAGCAGCAGCTGAAGAGTAGTGAGGCTCCACCAAGAGCCCAGCCGCGGCCACCGCCAATACAGCGCTCAAAAAGACTACCTATAAAAAATATTTATCAAATCATTAAATTGTACAGAATTTTAGTTAAGCTATCGTTTTAATAAGCAAAATGTCATAGATTAAACTTTTATTTCCATCGGTCACTAACACTTACTTTGGTGAACATGATTGCTTTGTATGATGTGTACAACTGATACATTTCACTTATTAATGGCCGCTTATATAGTGATCTGATTGTGTGTGTGATGTAAAGGTCAGCGGGCGGAAACTGGTCACAAAGGTTTTATTTAAATATTTTTGTTTTATGTAATGTACCAAATTATTTATCGATTACATGTAAATTTTTATCATAAATAATACAAAAAACCTTTAGGCAATTTTTTTAAATTAATTAATTAATTATTCAAAATCACACCAAAAAAATTTTTCAATAGCAGTCTTGATTAATTTTTCAAGAACAAAAAACCAGTTTAAACTTTGGTTTTATAACACAACGAGTTCTTGAAAATAAAACTCAAACGTCTAAGATTTTTGAAGCAAAATAAATAAACAATAATCATTGTAAGAGGAACAAATAAACAATATATTGGAAGTAAATATGTATCTATATAAAAATCAAAATGAATGAATGAATTTTACGGCTTTAGCTATGTTACGTCATACGTGCATATCGTATAAGCATTGTTAATTTTATGAATGAATTAGAGTATGATAAATCATCATATTATAATATTGATATCATTTATAAGCGTTTTCAAATAAATGTAAAACTTGAATTATAAAAAGATGATTAATATTAAATGTATGATACCAAAATTGACGTCGAGGTCAAGTTTTCTTAAATAGGTAACATTTTTCTCTCATTTATTTTTTATTTTTTTTCTGTAATACAAAAATATTCTATATATATATAAATAAAAAAATAAAACTTTTTTTAACACTGACTGATCTGTCATTGTATACGAGAACACTTTGACAAACTTTAGTGTATTTTTTTTACTAAAAAGCTTTAGTCTGTCAATTATAGTTTTGCTAGCGATCAACAGAAATTTTCTGTTTCCTGTTGTTATTTAAAAAAAATATTTTAGTTGAATTTTGTATTGCTTAGTTTTTTTAATTAATAATATTATAATATATATATAAACAAAATGCATAATTATATGCATATCTTTTTTACATATAAAAAAATAAATTGGTGGAGGGTGCTGAACGTAAACACTGTATTTTTGAGTGTCAACTATATGTATATTGAAATTCTTAACAATAATTTCATATAATAACAATATTCATATTTATAAGACTATAATGCAAATGCTTAATGCTTAGTGGTGGTAGTATTGAAGGGCTGGGGCGGCATAGACTGGGGTCTTGACGACGACAGGTGCGGCCTTGATGTAGGCGGGGGCGGCGGTGGGGGCAGTGTTGTGTACTACGGCGTTGAAACCGCTGTGGTCGTCAGCATAGTAGTCCACAGTTCTGACAGAGCCATCGGCTTCTTGGAAGGAGTATGAGCCCTTCACAACATCACCATCACGGACCTCTTGTTGTTGCTTGTTGTCACCAGTGTGTCCGTCAGCCACAGAGTAATTGTACTCGTATTTGGGATAAGCCTTTAAAAGTGATAAATAAGAAAATTAAATAATTGCTGGGATTACATAATAATGGAGGAGTTAACTTAGCATTTTATATATACATAAATGTTAAAAAACTTACGATTTCTTCAGGTTGGGCAATTACTTTAGCGACAGGTGTAGCGTGGTATGAGACAGAAACGGGAGCGGCGTGGTAGGCGACAGGGGCAGCGTGGTAGGCGACAGGGGCAACTTGGTAGGAGACAGGAGTAGCGTGGTAAGCGACAGGGGCCACGTGATAGGCAACTGGGGCAGCGACAGCCAACTTGGTAATGGGAGCTGCATGCTCGTCATGACGTACGATGCTCTGGGAGGAGACAGCGGCTGCTGTAGTGTACTGTACAGAGGCAGGCAGGATTCCAGCCGAAGCCACCGCCACTACAGCGCAAAGAGCTACCAGCTGTAAAAAGTTTTATTTTATGTGTCATAACCTTTTTAGTTATAAACTTCCTGTTTCTTTTATTTACCAACAACTTACTTTGGAGAACATTATGTTGATTATTGTTTCGTGTTTGATCACTGAATGATTTGTGTACGTTAGATTAATGGTTTTATAGTGACTTTATCGCTGTGATAATCTTAGAAGAACTTGTTGAAATGAACGACCTTGCCCCTGGTTAGTTTGAGAAATGTAATTTACATTCGCTAATTTATTTAAATAAAAAAATACATGTAACGGAAAACCTATTTTTAGCATAAACATTGTAGACTTTAGTAAATTAATTCGTTGACTTTTGTAAAAACAATGAGATCAAGGGCTTTTCTCAAGCTTTCTGTCCCGACACTATCAAATGCTCATACACGTGATATCCCAAAAGCATTTTAAGATACAGACTGTGAATTGTATGTCTTAATAGTACTTTTTCTGCCTTAATTGCAGAGTAAGGCCTAAAATATTGAAATTGTATTTTATACCGGAATATAAGTATATCCTAGAAATATAATATATATATAACGACCCCGTTATATATATATTATATTTCTAGGATTAGGGTTCGTACAACTGTCGTTTCTTTGTTCGCTTACAATCGATAATCACAAAATAACAATTAACCACGCCGATTAAAGTGGTTGGAAACGCAGCAAGTTCGATACAAGAAGACGACCGTTCGCCCCGGAGTCCCGTTCCCAAGTCCCTTGCTCGAGAGCGTTCAGCAAACCTCAAGTTTCCGATGTCAAATCATTAACAACTCATTATTCATTAACTGTCAAGTGGGCACTCTGAATTCCTGTATCGACCTTACTCAAGCGTACTACTTGACGTTTCCAAGAACAGCTTATAAACGGCGTTGTACTTAAATTATGGCGTCTTAAATCATAGAGTCTTATCTTTGATTCTGCGATATATATATATATATATATATATAATCACCTTGACTTTTAGTTTTAGGCAATGGTAAAACTAACGCCGTTTCAAAAAATTAAAAGTTAAGGTAAATACTTTAAAATCTAATGCAGAGACTCTTCCAGGTGTTTAATCAGAAAACATTAACATTTAGAAAATATTATTATATTAGTTAAGGATTAAGTCGCTGTAAATGATGATTTTCATTCAGTGGATACTTAATTTAAATAATTTAATTTTAAAAAATTCGTCACACCTTTGTTCTAATATAGAATTTGTAGATATATAGACACTATTGATGACGTTATGATGGTTCTAAAATTTATATTTAGTAATTCAATTACTAATATACACCTTAAACTCTCTTTTTTGAAGAGTTTTTTTTTGTAATAAATTAATAATTGCGTAATAGTTTGATCAGGTTTCGATAGATGAGTGTTTCGTAAACGTAAACAACTTCCTCGTAAACGACATTATATATTTGTTCATAAAACACATATTTGACATATTATTCTTATGAACCATAAAATTAAATTGTGAGAATTTTGTTTGTTCTTATTAAAAAAATCTAGTTCCTATCACAACGCCACCTATCGGATTCAATTGAAACCATCCCATTCCATCAATTTAAAACCACATTTACTGGTGGTAGGGTTTGTGCAAGCTCGTCTGGGTAGGTACCACCCACTCATCAGATATTCTACTGCAAAACAGCAGTACTTGGTACTGTTGTGTTCCGGTTTGAAGGGTGAGTGAGCCAGTGTAATTACAGGCACAAGGGACATAAAATCTTAGGTCCCAAGGTTGGTGTCGCATTGGCGATGTAAGTGATGGTTAACATTTCTTATAGTGCCAATGTCTAAGGGCGTTGTTGACCACGTACCATGAGGTGGCCCATATGCTCGTCCGCCTTCCTATTCTATAAAAAAAAGCCAGGGTCAACACACTAAAAATAACATAAAGACATTCATCAAAATCGGTCTAAAAGCTTAGAAGGAGTTCAATGACATACATACATGCAAACGAATTATATTTAATATAAGTTGTGTGAAAATTTATTTATATATTAATGTATTTATGTATATATAAACTAAATTGATCAAGTAGTTTTCTAACATAAACTGATCTTTTAAGTTGTTATTGTCATTGGTTCAGTTTATTTTAGTTTATTTGTTTATTTTTATCTCCAGATATTCATCATATAAAATAAAATCATTAAGATATATAGTTTTCTAACGATACGCTTTTCATATTTATATATTTAGCTATACTCTATCAGTAAATTTACATAATATAAATATGCTTTTGCAGATAACTAACATAAAAGTATTTAAGTTAAATGTAAAGATTGGTAAATGTCAGCAGCTTTTATTAAAGGGTTCAAAATAAACAAAAAAAATCAATTGGTATTGCTATATTTCGTATGTCATTTTAAAATAATAGTTACCTTGAAACGACACATAAATAATAAATGACTAATTAATTAAGAGTTTTGACTAAATCAATGGTGTGCGAGGATATGCGCTGGCGCATGAGTGGCGTGTTTGGCAGGGGCGGAGTTGCTGACCACAGCGTTGAAACCGTTGTGTGCATCGGCGGTGTATTGGACTGTGCGCACAGAGCCATCAGCTTCGAGCAGAGAGTACTCGCCGTGCACTGCGTCACCGTCGCGACTCTCGTGTTGAGATTTGTTGTCGCCGGTGTGACCGTCGGCTACGGAGTATGAGAAGTCGTATTTGGGGTGAGCGTATTCCTCGTCATGGGCGGACACGAGTCTGTGAGCAGGTGCTGCGTAGTGGGCTACAGGTGCAGCAGCGTAGTGAGCAACGGGTGCCGCAGCATAGTGAGCAACAGGTGCAGTGGCATAGTGGGCCACAGGTGTAGCAGCGTAGTGGGCAACAGTGGCTTGAGGCTGATCATGACGTTGGATGCTTTGCGAAGACACAGCGGCGGCGGAAGAGTAGTGCACGGGGGAAGCCTGGTAGGCCACAGGTGCAGCGTGGTATGCAACAGGTGCGGCATGGTAGCCTACATGAGCTGCAGCCACAGCGTGGGGCTGGTCGTGGCGCACAATGCTTTGTGACGAGACAGCAGCAGCTGAAGAGTAGTGAGGTTCAGCCAAGAGCCCAGCCGCGGCCACCGCCAATACAGCGCTCAAAGAGACTACCTATAAAAAATATTTATTAAATAAGGGCGAATCATTAAATTGTACAGAATTTTATTTAAGCTATCTTTTTCTTAAACAAAACATCATAGTTTTAACATTTATTTCCATCGGTCACAAACACTTACTTTGGTGAACATGATTGCTTTGTATGATGTGTACAACTGATACATTTTACATATTAACGGCCGCTTATATAGTGATCTGATTGTGTGTGTGATGTAAAGGTCAGTGGGCGGGAATTGGTCACAAAATAATTTTTTGAACTTTTATATTTTTATATAATTAAATATTTACTGTAGTCGATAAATAAATATTTATCGATAACTTGTAACTTTTTTATGAATCTGTTATTAATACAGCTTCTTTGTAGTTATTTGTTCTATTTATTGAATAATCAATATTAAGGCAAAAAAGTTTTTTTACAACAAAAACTTTTTTTTTAGACATTGAAAGAGTATGTATTTTAAAATTACGGATTCTAAAAACAAAAACATACTTGGTTGAGGTGTGACTACGTTACCCAAAAATATATCTAAAATTTTTAAACTAAATAAATAAATAAGAATCATTGTGAGATAATTAATTCATTTCATTTATTGTATATTATTTTCATATGAAATAATTTGAAATATAATAATTAATATTAATTATGTATTCCAATAATTATTTTTGTCTATGTTACCACATACGTACATAATGTATGAGCATTAATAATTTTATGAATGAACGAGATGATGAATCTTCTTTAAAGCATATGTATTAATATTATTTATACGAAGCTAGTTTTCGACTGCGGCTACATACGTGTTTTAGGGGGCAGTTTCATAAAAAAGTAGTACATGACCTTCCTTGGGGCTTAATCTTGATTCATACCAAATTTCATCAAAATTGATTGTCAAATAAATGTTTCTAAAATAAAATTGATAATACATTTCACTTGATTTTGAGTCATACTGTTTTTTTTATCTTAATAATTTCTTATTTATTTTAATAATATATATCGTAAGCTACTGCTTGTAATTATAAAGATTATAATTTAATCGACTATTTAATTTATTTTAAAAGTTAAGTTACATTTTTCATTCATTCGGTTTGTTCCTTTTCCATTTTTCTACTTATAAATTTGGTATTTTTTAAAGAGCTATCTATAAAAGATATATACGAGAACACTATGAGATAGATTTGACTTTATTTTGCTCAAGAACAGTTTTAGTCTTAATATCATACAATCAAAAGTAAAAACTGTATTTAGATATTTGATAAAAGAAACGAACTATTCGTATTATTTACTATTTTATTTGTTTTTCGATCGAATAATAAATATTTATTCAATATATTTTGAGAATTATTTGCAAACTTATTTTTAATTACATGTTAGGTGGTTAAAGATAAAACTGTGGTTTTGAGTTTAATCTAACCATTAAAATATTAAAGATAAATTGGTATTTACAAGACTAATACATAATGCTTAGTGGTGGTAGTATTGAAGAGCTGGGGCGGCGTAGACGGGAGTCTTGACGACGACGCGGCCTTGATGTAAGCGGGAGCAGCTGTAGGGGCGGTGTTATGTACTACGGCGTTGAAACCACTATGGTCGTCAGCGGAGTACTCCACAGTTCTGATAGAGCCGTCGGCTTCGTGGAAGGAGTATGAGCCCTTTACGACATCACCATCACGGACCTCTTGTTGTTGCTTGATGTCACCGGTGTGTCCATCAGCAACAGAGTAATTGTACTCGTATTTGGGGTAAGCCTTAAAAGAGATAAATAAGAAAAGTCAATAATTGTAGGAATAAGAAAGCATTATACATAAATGTTAAATAACTTACAATTTCCTCAGGCTTGGCAATAACATTAGCGACGGGAGCGGCATGGTAGGCGACGGAAACGGGAGCGGCGTGGTAGGCGACTGAAACGGGAGCGGCGTGATAGGCAGCAGGTGCAGCGTGGTAGGCGATGGTAGCAGGGACAGCCAGCTTGGCGACAGGGATCGCTTGCTCGTCGTGACGTACGATGCTCTGAGAGGAAACAGCGGCCGCAGAAGAGTACTGAACCGGAGCGGGGAGGAGCCCGGCCGAGGACACCGCCACAACAGCACAAAGAGCTACCAGCTGTAAAATAAATATGAGTAATTGTTTATATTTATATTCTGAACATAGATTTATAAATTTTGGATTTACGACAAAATTCAGGATTTTGTTATGTATATTATATTGGAGAGCTAGTTTAGAATTAATATGATTAAAATAAATCAAATTATTTCAAAATTAAATATATATATATATATATATATATATATATATATATTTAACTTTACTATATATCCAAGGGTTCTGTTTGTTGAAAAACACACAAAAAAATAAATTTTCTCGATACAAAAAATCACGAAATCACATTTCTGATTTGTACTTATAATAAGAGCTTTTAAACAAAAAGTGAATATCTACAAATAATCGAGGGCAATTTCTAGGGATTTTTTGAAAACCCGTTTTATTTACATAACATTTAACTACGGATTTATTTTAACAGCACTTTGTATTAATTATCATATTCTGATTAAAAGAATAAGCCATATTCATCAGAATAATTTGTAAAAGAATTATAAAAATATATAAATGAAAGTAATATACCTAAATCATATTATCGCAATTTAAGCAACCAATGTAGACAGTATTAAATGTAAATCAATAAGTATAAGAAAGCTTCACAAAAATATTTGCATGCAAGCTATCCTCTTTGAAGGAAAAGGATATTATATACTTGCTTTGATTAGTTTTTTTTTTTTAATTTAATGTTTTTAATGTTTGCATGAACTCCTTGTTTTTAACCGACTTAAAAAAAGAAGTTGTTGCTAAATATGAATAATATATTTTTTATTTTCGTTGAAATTATATACATATCTACAGATCGGTTTCATTGTTATCAAAATCCAGTTCCGATAATTGGTGATTACGGGAACTCGTCACATATTATATACATACTCACAGTGATTGTATTTTATCAACTAGTCAAGCATTTAGAAATTATCATTTGGTAAAGTGGAACTGTTGAAGAAGACCACTGTTAATCAATGGAACTCGTTAATTATTCGTTAAAATAAGTATTTCACGAGTTTTATGAGTTCACCTCGGTGACAACCAAGGTAAAAAGGATTTTTTTATTTGGTCGTGTTTTGTAAATAAATAGAGAAAATAGTATCGGTACCTTATTAGCCTTTAGCCCTATTTTGATACTAGAATATACATGTTTCATAAAAATCATACTCATTTTGATATTCCACATTTGGTATTTATGTTTTCCAAATGTCGAAATTCAAGTAAAACTAGTATAATTAGCTATATTAAGTTAATGTAACCGAGGTCAAATTACGTTAAAATAAATAAAATATGTAATTGGAATAGCTATATTTCGTGTGCCATTTTAAAATAATTGTTATATTAAAATGACACGAAGGTTAATAATAAATATCTAATTAATTAATACATTTGACAAAATCAGTGATATGCTAAACCTACTTGACTTGACTAAATCATGTTTATACACCTTAATTACTCAACCGATCATCATGAAATATTGCATATACTTTGTCAGGGATACAGAAAAGGCCATAGGGTGTCTCACACCTTTTTTTTTTTTGTCGAGGAGGAAAGGCATTTACGCCTACCGCCCGGTCCACGACCGGGACAATTATGTGGGACTCACGGGGCAGAAGGCCACCGTCCTACCCACTAATACCTCCCCGTACCATCTCCGTCTTAACGAGGAGCGCCATGGGATCGCTTTCGCATGCTACCGTGGCGAGGGTGCCTCACACCTGCCTTAACTTATC
Organism: Nymphalis urticae; assembly: GCA_905147175.2. Lineage (NCBI taxonomy): Eukaryota > Metazoa > Arthropoda > Insecta > Lepidoptera > Nymphalidae > Nymphalis > Nymphalis urticae. The sequence continues at coordinate 5,116,248 of LR989987.1, read as the reverse complement.
TGTAGGCAAAACCGCGAGCGGAACTAGTAAATAATATTGTAGAATTATCCGATTTGAAATTAATGATTAAAAATATCTTATCTGTGTTACGAGACACGTACATATCGTATAGGATTATTAATTTTATGAATGAACAAGACGATATTTATTAGCAATGTTAAGTAAATGAAATATAAAGATGATTATATACTTGTTTTGATATTATACATATAATCAAAACATACTAGTCTTTTTTTATTATACATTACTAAACTAAACGATAAGATCAATACATAAAACTATTTTTATGAATCGATAAATGTACATTAAATGAAATGTACATTTATCGATAATTTATACTGCATTGGTTACAATTTTCTGTTGTTTCCAAGTTTAAATGTTTTCTTTTTTACTCAGACATCTGTAAAACATAATATACGTGTAAATACTACTTTATAGTAAATTGTATTTATTTCCATAACAAAGTTTAAGTCTACAATCCGTTATTATTTTGTTAGTGTTCAGAAGAATAAACGCTTTCTAATGTCAATTTGTTATAAAAAAAGATTGAATTTCATGTAGTTTACTTTGCGTTAGTTTAAGATGATTGTAATAATGTTCTGTATTATATTACTATTATATTTTATCAGTACTTAATTTTAATGTAGATATAAATGTAAGATTGATTACATTATTACGAGAAATTGATTTAAATCAAAGGAATTTCGTAAGTTCCTAATAAATGGTTCTAGAGAATTAAAGTAAACACAAATATTTTTTAAGTTTTATATATACTTTACAATAAATAAGTATTTACAGGTCAAACGGATATGCGTAGTACATGACGCTTAATGGTGGTAGTATTGAAGAGCTGGGGCGGCGTAGACGGGAGTCTTAACGACGACGGGTGCGGCTTTGATGTAAGCGGGAGCAGCTGTGGGGGCGCTGTTGTGTACTACGGCGTTGAAACCGCTGTGGTCGTCAGCGGAGTACTCCACAGTTCTAATAGAGCCGTCGGCTTCTTGGAAGGAGTATGAGCCCTTCACGACATCACCATCACGGACCTCTTGTTGTTGCTTGTTGTCACCGGTGTGTCCGTCAGCAACAGAGTAATTGTACTCGTATTTGGGGTAGGCCTGCAGAAAAGAAAGAGAATTAAATTAGTTTCCTATTAAGAGTATTATCTATAATATGTAACTTATAGATGGAAAACAACTTACGATTTCCTCAGGTTGGGCAATAACTTTAGCGACGGGAGCGGCGTGGTAAGCTATGGAAGCAGGAGCCGCGTGGTAGGCGATGGGAGCAGGGGCAGCGTGGTATGTGACGGCGGCGGGGGCAGCGTGGTAGGCGACTGCAGCAGGGGCAGCGTGGTAAGCGACGGGGGTAGCGACGGCCAACTTGGCAATGGGAGCCGCGTGCTCGTCGTGACGGACGATGCTCTGAGAGGAGACGGCGGCCGCTGAAGAGTAGTGTACAGGGGCAGAAAGGAGTCCGGCCGAGGACACCGCCACTACGGCGCAAAGAGCTACCAGCTGTAAAATTAATTTAAAGTTATTTTAGGTACATAACTACTTGGTCTGTTTTGAAGTTTGTGTAACAGTTAGTTTATATTTACTCACTTTGGAGAACATTGTGTTGATTTTTGTTTCACGTTCGATGACTGAATGTTTTTTTCACGTTGTATTACTGGTTTTATAGTTAATATTTTGGGGGCGATTAGATTAGTTTAAATGAACGACCTTGCCCCTGGACATTTTGAGAAGTCTAAGTTTACATTCACTAACATTCTTGTTTAAGAAATTGAAACGCTTGCTAAAATTATAAAATAGTTATATTATAACATATAAGTAGACGATTGTTAAGTTAAGTTAAGAATTGAATTCCTAATGAATTTAAAAATAGGAAAATATTACGATCTAACGATTTATTAGTCTAATAACTATTTGCCATAGTGCCACATTGCCCGTACAGTGTCAGATTATTTTACTAATACCCGTAATTTCTTATCTATTGTTTAATTATATATCAATAGATATTCTTCTCTTATTTTAATATTTCTTATTTCAATATCTTTGTGTATTAAAATTACTGTTTACGTTTCTTCCAGAAAATTTTGGGAATGACGATCTTTTACATATACATTATGATTGTAGATTATGGCTGAATTTATTACACAAAAAAATTAAAACTACATTAGCTAGTTACTTATTACTCAACAATAAGCAATAATTAAAAAGAATACGTTTATAAAAATACAATATTATTAAGCCATTGATATACTAAATCTACGAGTATATCTATATTGACTCCTGATGAAATACCTTTTATACAAAAAATGTAAAAAAATTATTATATATTAGATACTATATTACTTAGTTTCCTTGACTTTCTAATTAAATGCAATACATATTTATTTTATTATTATAATATAATTATATTCCATGAACATTATTGAATAGACTAAGTATTCCATTCTCCTCATTTTGTCATATTTGTAATAATGAATGGATGAAAAGCCAAATAATCATTTGACGCATCAAACGTTTAATTTGAACAAAATATATAAGTTTTTGTTTTTCTTTTAGCTTCTGTAAGTTCTTTTAATATTGGAAAATACACAAAATCAACTACTTCAGAGTCTTTTGAGTTTTGCTTTCATTTCATTGCAGCAAGAGCTTACAACGTCAGTCGATAAACTTAAAATGACAACGAAAAGGTTATGAGGATTCATAAGAAACAATACAACATCAAAAAAACTAAAACTCTTTTGATTCAATAAAACATTTCGTATCCATACTAACATTAACTAATATTTATCAAGAACAAACATTTTATGTAAATTATAAATAAATTGGAGAAAAAGTATGTTATTGTACACAAATTGTTTTTAATTTCATACCTCGTAGTGATTAATTCAAGAATAGTATATTTGATATTAATTAAAATTTACCTTTCAAGTAACTAACATAAAAATTTTAGTAGTATATTTTTTGCCCAGAGAATCGCAATCTCAATTCAAAAGAGAAATGTTGTTAGCATTCTTGCCACCATTTTACGCGGCCATGATTTGTACAGTCGCTATTTTTGATTTTTATGTTATGTGTTTAAGGCGTACAGGTAAATAATTCTGAAGTATATAATATTAAGTTGTTAATTTATTAATAATTTTGTTATTGAACGAACTATTCAATAGTATTTAGTTTATGTGCTAAGATTTTCTATGTTAACATTTTATGCTCGTCGTGTTATCCCAATTGTTAACATGTCATATTGAGGTTAAACTTGTTAAATTTATAATATAACATATTTTTAATCTTTGGTAATATTTCGCTTCGCATTTCTATTTTCGTATTGAATACCACCTAGTAAATGTCAGAAAGCTTTCATCTAAATCGACCAGGGCCAAGGTTATTCATTTAAACAAGTTCTTCTAAGTTGATTGCGCCGATAAAGTCACTATAAAGCCAGTGAGCAAACGTAAAAAAATCATTCAGTGATCAAACACGAAGCAATAATCAACACAATGTTCTCCAAAGTGAGTAAAGTATTGAACTTAAAAGTTACATTAACTCTTAAACATGACAGTATTTAACATTAAATTAATTTTACAGCTGGTAGCTCTTTGCGCTGTAGTAGCGGTGGCCTCGGCCGGACTCCTGCCTGCTCCTGTACACTACTCTTCCGCGTCCGCCGTCTCCTCTCAGAGCATCGTACGTCATGACGAGCACGCGACTCCCGTCGCCAAGTTGGCCGTCGCTGCCCCCGTCGCTTACCACGCTGCCCCTGCTGCAGTCGCCTACCACACTGCCCCCGCTGCCGTCACATACCACGCGGCTCCTGCTGCAGTCGCCTACCATGCTGCCCCCGCTGCCGTCACATACCACGCTGCCCCTGCTCCCATCGCCTACCACGCGGCTCCTGCTTCCGTCGCCTACCACGCCACTCCCGTAGCTAAAGTTGTTGCCCAGCCTGAAGAAATCGTAAGTAGTTTTGCACCTTTAAAAGATATATATATGTCGTATAGTTTATATCATCAAGAATAATTGAATTTTAATCATTCGCGTGCAGGCTTACCCCAAATACGAGTACAATTACTCTGTTGCTGACGGACACACCGGTGACAACAAACAACAACAAGAAGTTCGTGATGGTGATGTCGTGAAGGGATCATACTCCTTCCACGAAGCTGATGGCTCCATCAGAACTGTGGAATACACCGCTGACGACCACAGCGGCTTCAACGCCGTAGTACACAACACCGCCCCCACCGCCGCCCCCGCTTACATCAAGGCCGCACCCGTCGTCGTCAAGACTCCCGTCTACGCCGCCCCAGCTCTCCAGTACTACCACCATTAAGCATATGTCAACGTCACTTTGTGAACCAAATTACATTTAAGTATTTAAATAAACATATGTGAATAGCATATATAAATATCAAAAGATTATTATTTATTCTCAAGATCTTCAAACAAACAACTATTTCAAAACGTTTAAAAAATCATTCTATTTATAATTTTTTTATAAATATTAAACTATCTTCTAATATATAAAAATCTCGTGTCACGGTGTTTGTGGTCGAACTCCTCCGAAACGGCTCGACCGATTTTTATGAAATTTGTTACGCATGTTTGGGAGGTACGAGAATAGGACGTAAAGTACATTTCATACCGCTAGATGATGAGAGTGATATCCAGATTTTTTTCTCTATTTTTGTCTTTTTTTTCATTTTGCATTTTATTTAGATTTAGAGTCAAAAATACATATAACCCCATATTTTCACCCTCCTAACCCATCGACCCATTTTTTTATCGCGATTTTAGTAGGAACAATATCTAAATAATTTAACCGTATTTTTTATTGCAAACTAAATCAAATTATTCATAGTGTTGAATGGCAGATGGCGCAACGTCCGCCTTATTGGACTTCATCCAACATATGAGAAGCGTCGCGTTTTGACATTAAATTGTGTATTTGTTATGTATCACAACGCAGTGCGTGGAAAATTTTGTACGATTGTTTTTAATTTATAAGAAATATTATATACGTGTTTTATGATTGTAATACTAAAACAAAAAATGTATTTTCGGTATACCGTTTTTAATCAGTAAGTAATATTTGCTTGTGTTTGTTATAGTGAATAATGCGCAGGATATGGGCGAACGAATAATGCGACAAACATGAGAAATAGTAAAGCAGAAAGAACAGACGATCCAATCCATCAAAATAACAAAAATGTGCAAATGAGCATGTCACCATTTAACGGTTTGTGCATTGGCGCGTATTCAGAAGCAAGGCTGTTCCTGAAGTCCATTCGCACACGAAAAAATATCACAGTGGATTTCGTTTCCCTTCGGGTCTTCCCCAATCGTACATTTTTTTGTTATTGTTTTAATTTACACGGAACTTATATCGTCTTCATCGCAATTTAATGGAGGAAAGTGAAGATACTGAAATTGTAGCAACTATAAATAATGCAACCTTGAAAAATAAGTTAATAAATCATGTAAATGAATTCAAATATACATACAACACATGCATTTAATATACACATGATTCGAGTGTTAACATTGAGTATAATTAAAGAAATGATAGTATAATCATATGTTCAACGTCAAAAAAACTATCGAAAAAAAAACCAAAATCAATGACCTTTATTTATCAAGCAATTATAACAAGATTTAATATCTATTATACTCTGTTTTGATTGTTTGAAACTTTTAAAGACATTTTTGATGTTTAATTTATTGTTAAAGGGTTTAAATTACTTTAACAATATTCAAAATAAAATCCTTTAGAATTAATATCATTATTCTGAATCAAATTTAATTATTTTATGCAATAAGTAAAACTTAATTTCATTTGAATTTGGGGATTTGACAGTCGCTCCGGGTTCTACTTGGCGCTGAGATTGTCCATTGCCGTACAGCGTGGAAATGCGGCCTGCATTATGGGCAGCTTTGCGTCGGGTGGGAAAGTGGGAGGGATTTATAAATTTGACAGTAATAAAAAAAAATTGACATAGTTTTATTTCTGTGTTAACATCACAGCCTCATATATACCAAAATGCCACAGGCCAAGCTACCGTCACCAGCGGTATGCAAACGTCGCTTTTGGCACTACAAGTCGGCAGATTGGGACGGTATGCGTGATTACTATGCGTCAGTTCCTTGGAAGGAACGTTGCTTCAGTGGGAATGACCCGACAGCTAGTGACGCTGCTGTTGCTGGCGAGATCATGTTGGGAATGGAATACTACATTCCTAGCTCAGATCTCGCCAGTAGGGGTGCGCGTAACCGTTGGTTCACTCGCGAATGTGCCGACGCTGTATCATCTAAGCAGGCGGCATATCGCGAGTGGATGGTGTGGTGGTGGAGTGGACTCACTGAAAGCAAACTACAATAAAAACTCCAAGTCCTGTAGGAAGGCTTACACGAAAGCGGATGCACAGCGCATTGTACAGATTGGTTATGACCTTATTTCACATCCTAGGGGCTCCCGTAGCTTCTGCCGTCTGACCAAGTCTGTGCAAAACAATTTCTGCCAACCTTCGCTGCCACCGCTCAGAAATCCGGATGGATTGCTAGTTCACAGTCCGCAAGAGATGATTGTAGTGCGCTGCCACCAATAATATATTCATGTGGCCATACGATACCTGACATCAAAATCAGGCAACGTGACGTGCGTGCGGAGCTGCAATCACTTGATGTACGGAAAGCTAGCGGTCCCGATGGAATACCAGCCATAGGGCTAAAGAAGTGCGCGGCGGAGCTGTCTCCAACTTGTCTTCCAACTTTCTCTTTCTTTGGGATGTGTGCCGGAGGCTTGGAGAAGAGCTAATGTGCAAGCGGTTCCCAAAAAAGGGGATCGGTCTGACCCGGCAAATTATCGGCCAATAGCTATCACCTCAGTACTTTGTAAAGTGATGGAACGGATTCTAAACAACCAACTGATCCATTACCTAGAAGTCTTCTCTCCAAGCTGCCGGCATATGGTCTGCCTGCTCAGCTTTGCACCTGGATTACCAGATTCCTACACAAGCGCAGCCTTCGAGTTTTTGTTGATGGTTGCGCTTCACAATTCTTTGTAGTGAATGCTGGGGTCCCCCATGGATCTGTGCTATCTCCCACTCTCTTTCTTTTGCATATCAATGATATGCTCTCTCTCGGGAACATTCATTGCTATGCAGACGATAGTACAGTGCATGGTGGATACCTCGCACGCGCAGTGGCTGGGCGAGCGGAAATTAAGGAGAGGCGGGAGGATCTTGTCATTGAACTCAATAGGACGTAAGAACTTATCGCCAAATGGGGCTCAGATAATCTTGTTGAGTTTAATGCCAAGAAAACACAGGTATGCGCTCTCACAGCGAAAAAGTCACCATTTTCCCCTCTTCCTTCCCTCTGTGGCAATCCGCTGGTGATACAAAGCAAAATCGCCATGCTGGGGATGGACGTTCGCTGCGACCTTAGTCCAAGGAATTACATCGAGGCTGTTATAAAAACAGCTTCACGGAAACTAGGAGTTCTGAACAAGGTGCGGCGTTTTTTCACGCCACAACAACTGTGCCTGTTGTACATAACACAAGTACGGTCCTGCGTTGAATATTGCTCGCACCTTTGGGATGGCTCCGCTAAATACCTACTTGAGGCCTTGGATCGGTTGCAGCGACGTGCGGTCCGCATTTTTGGCGACGTAAAGGTCACTAACACCCTCGAGCCTTTACAATTGCGTCGAGAGATAGCAGCGCTGAGCGCTTTCTATCGACTGTATCACGGCGAGTGTTCCGAGGAATTATTCTCCCTAATTCCTGCTTCCCCTTTCCTTCACAAGTCTACGCGGGCTGGCTCTCGATGTCACCGGTTAACTGTGACATCAATTCCATCGCGCACAAAGAAATTTGACAACTCCTTTCTTTGTCGCACTTCCAAAAAATGAAATTCCTTACCAGCACACATGTTCCCTCCTCTTACGACCCAGGTTCCTTCAAACGAGGCGTGAAGAGGCATCTTGCGGGCCAGCAAGGCGAGGGCGGCTAGTACAGAATCTTCTTCCCGTCTGTACTGGCCGTCGTCGCGTTTGGACTCTACTACCACTTAATATCAGGTGGAGTAGTCATTTGCCCTCCCGGCAAATATAAAAAAAAACTTAGATATAATATTTATGTTTCTTTTATTCAGAAATTTTGTAAATAATTATATTCAATAATAAATAAAAAAATATTTGATTATATAGTTTATGTAAAATAAATTTTCTCGAGTTGTGTAAAATATTAAACTATATTTCAAAAAATATTCAGCAGTAATTCAATTTTTCCATTCAATCATTCCATTCCATTCCAACATTTCCATTTCCATAGAAACTGTTCGTTGCTAATAATTGAATCAATTGAAAGGCAATAAAAAGATGCGGTTGCCTCACTGGAATTATAAAAGGATTAATTTAAATTAATATCTTAAGAGTCACGACAAAATTAAAATTCTCGCGCAAGAAGAAAAATTATGGCGATGGCCAACGATGCATTCGTATGTACTATATTTATCACATGTTCTACCGCCAAAGAGCAATAAATAGTATTGTTGTGTTCTAGCTTAAAGGGCCAGCGTCTGTGTAACTACAAACACAAGGGACAATTTAGATCCCAAGGTTGGTGGCGCATTTGCGATGTAAGGAATGGTTAATATTTTTTTATAGTGCCAATGTATATTGGGTGGGGGTAATCATTTACCAATATTAAAAAAAAAAACAAGGAATGGACCACCTATTTAAAAGTTCTGTCTCATAATGTGGAACGAATGTACCCCTTACACACAAAATCCTATAGATATAACCTAGGAAAACAATTATAAATAAACGCATGAAAAAATTCGCAGGGTGGTGCTTTATACATATATGTATAATGACAATCAATAAGTCGCAAGGCCAAACGATGTCCGTTAGTGGCATAGATTTGGGTACACCATGTTGAAAAACATAAACAATTATAAAATAAATGTATATAAATAAATAATAATAAATGTAATAAAATAAATACGTGGCATGCTCTCGGGTAGGAAACATCGAGCTTATTTGTGATGGATAAAGACGTACGTACGTACTTACGTACATGACCGACGATTTTAAATATTTTTCTCATTATTTTGTCCATAAAGATAAAAGATGTAAATTAATATACTTAAAGGAAAAAATAAAAGTATTCAGATTTATTCGTATAAATTAGAAGAGAAAAATCGCTTTGAAAATAATTTGTTTGCTGTATCAAATTATTTATTCCACTTTAATTATTTATTAATTTGCAAATAAAAGTGAAAATCTTAAATCAGTTAGTTTTATTCAGTATTATGACTGTTTTTTGTTTTATAGCCAAAATTCAACTTATGTTTATAATATACACCTACACACATTTATTTTTATTAGGCTCTTAGGACAAATTGTCAAATCAAACATATTGTCTAAATTTTTGAAAGAAAATAAATTAACCATATGTTTTTGACACACATTAGGTGTGAACAAGTTAGGTATGGTACAAATGCGAAAGTGACTTTGTTTGTTTGTTACGTTTGTAAATCTTAACTACTCAACCGATCAACATGAAATATTGCATATACTTTGTCAAGGACACAAAAAAGGCCATAGGGTGCCTCACACCTGCCTTAACTTATCTGTAGGCAAAGCCGCGGGCGGAACTAGTAAATAATATTATAGAATTACCGATTTGAAATAAATGATTATAAACGATTAGGAATATATTATCTGTGTTACGAGACACGTGCATATCGTATATGATTATTAAGTTTATGAATGAACAAGACGATATTTATTAGTAATGTTGAGTAAATGAAATATAAAGATGATTATATACTTGTTTTGATATTATGCATAATAAATAAAACATACTAGTCTTTATTTTTTATTATACATTACTAAACTAAACGATAAGATTAATACATAAAACTATTACGGTAACAGCCTGTAAATGTCCCACTGCTGGGCTCTAAGGCCACTAAGGCCTCTTCTCCCTTTTTGAGGAGAAGGTTTTGGAGCTTATTCCACCACGCTGCATCAATGCGGATTGGTGGAATACACATGTGGCAGAGTTTCAGTGAAATTAGACACATGCAGGTTTCCTCACGATGTTTTCCTTCACCGAAAAGCACGACATGAATTATAATCACAAATTAAGCACATGAAAAACTTCAGTGGTGCTTGCCCAGGTTTGAACCCACGATCATCGGTTAAGATTCACGCGTTTTTACCACTGGGCCATCTCGGCTTAAAACTGTTATTAATTGAAAAATAAATATATCTACAAAAATAATTTATACTACATTGATTATAATTTTCTGTTATTTCTAAATTTAAATGTTTTGTTTTTACTCAGACATCTGTAAAACATAATGTACGTGTAAATACTAGGCCCGAGTATACAGTAAACTGTATTTATTTCCATAACAGTTTTAGTCTACAAACCGTTATTATTTTGTTAGTGTTCAGAAGAATAAACGCTTTCTAATGTCTATTTGTTATAAAAAAAGATTGAATTTCATGTTACGTTTACTTTGCGTTAGTTTAAGATGATTGTAATAATCTTCTGTAATAATGTACTGTATTAGTAGTACTATTATATTTTATCAGTACTCAATTTTAATGTAGATATAAATGTAAGATTGATTACATTATTACGAGAAATTGATTTAAATCAAAGGAATTTCGTAAGTTCGTAATAAATGGTTCTAGAGAATTAAAGTAAACACAAATATTTTTTAAGTTTTATATATACTTTACAATAAATAAGTATTTACAGGTCAAACGGATATGCGTAGTACATGACGCTTAATGGTGGTAGTATTGAAGAGCTGGGGCGGCGTAGACGGGAGTCTTGACGACGACGGGTGCGGCTTTGATGTAAGCGGGAGCAGCTGTGGGGGCGCTGTTGTGTACTACGGCGTTGAAACCGCTGTGGTCGTCAGCGGAGTACTCCACAGTTCTGATAGAGCCGTCGGCTTCTTGGAAGGAGTATGAGCCCTTCACGACATCACCATCACGGACCTCTTGTTGTTGCTTGTTGTCACCGGTGTGTCCGTCAGCAACAGAGTAATTGTACTCGTATTTGGGGTAGGCCTGCAGAAAAGAAAGAGAATTAAATTAGTTTCCTATTAAGAGTATTATCTATAATATGTAACTTATAGACGGAAAACCACTTACGATTTCCTCAGGTTGGGCAATAACTTTAGCGACGGGAGCGGCGTGGTAGGCTATGGAAGTAGGAGCCGCGTGGTAGGCGATGGGAGCAGGGGCAGCGTGGTATGTGACGGCGGCGGGGGCAGCGTGGTAGGCGACTGCAGCAGGGGCAGCGTGGTAAGCGACGGGGGTAGCGACGGCCAACTTGGCAATGGGAGCCGCGTGCTCGTCGTGACGGACGATGCTCTGAGAGGAGACGGCGGCCGCTGAAGAGTAGTGTACAGGGGCAGGAAGGAGTCCGGCCGAGGACACCGCCACTACGGCGCAAAGAGCTACCAGCTGTAAAATTAATTTAAAGTTATTTTAGGTACATAACTACTTGGTCTGTTTTGAAGTTTGTGTAACAGTTAGTTTATATTTACTCACTTTGGAGAACATTGTGTTGATTATTGTTTCACGTTCGATGACTGAATGTTTTTTTTACGTTGTATTACTGGTTTTATAGTTAATATTTTTGGGGCGATTAGATTATGGAACTAGTTTAAATGAACGACCTTGCCCCTGGATATTTTGAGAAGTCTAAATTTACATTCACTAATATTCTTGTTTAAGAAATTGAAACGCTTGCTAAAATTATAAAATACTTATATTTTAACATATGAGTAAAGATGGTTGTTAAGATATTTTGTTTAAAGAATTGCATTCCTAATGAATTTAGAAAAAGAAAAATATTACGATCTAACGATTTATTAATCTTATAACTATTTGCCATAGTGATTTATTTTACTAATACCCGTAATTTCTTATATAATATAATAACAATGGTGTTTAATTATATTTTAATAGATTCTTCTCCTTCTCTTATTTTAATATCTTTGTGCAATAAAATTACTGTGTTTACGTTTCTTTCAGAAAATTTTGGGAATGACGATCGTTTTCATACACATTGTAGATTATAGCTGAATTTATTAGCTTAGGACATTACATTACTAACATTTAGCTCAGTACTTATCACTCTACGAATAACTCTCACTCTACGATAAATCTACGAATATGTATAAATTTGCTAATGATGAAATACCTTTTTTACAAAAAATGTAAAAAAAATAATTATATAAAAGATATTATATTAGTTAGTCTCCTTGACTTACTAATTAAATGCAATACATATTTAATTTTATTATTATAATATAATTATACTCTATGAAAATTATTGAATAGACTAAGTATTCCCTTCTCCTCATTTTGTCATATTTGTAATAATGAATGAATGAAAAGCCAAATAATCATTTGACGTATAATTAAACCAACTATATAAGTTTTTGTTTTTCTTTAAGCTTCTGTAAGTTCTTATAATATTGGAAAATACATAAAATCGACTACTTTTGAGTCTTTTGAGTTATGGTTTTATTTCATTGTAGCAAGAGCTTACAGCGTCAGTCGATAAACCTTAAAATAAAAACAAAAACGTTATGAGGATTCATAAGAAACAATACAACATCAATAATTTTAAAACATTTTTGATTCAAAAAACATTTCGTATCCATACTAACATTCACTAATATTTATCAAGTTACAAATATTTTATGTAAATTATAAATAAATTCGAGAAAAAGTATGTTATTGTACACAAATTGTTTTTAAAAACAATAATTTACCTTCCAAGTAACTAACATATATTTTAGTAGTATATTTTTTGCCCAGACAATCGGAATCGCAATTCAAAAGAGAAATGTTGTTAGCATTCTTGCCACCACTTTACGCGGCCATGATTTCTACAGTCGCTATTTTTAATTTTTATGTTATATGTTTAAGGCGTACAGGTAAATAATTCTAAAGTATATAATATTACGTTGTTAATTTATTAGTCATTTTGTTATTGTACGAACTATTCAACAGTATTTAGTTTATGTGCTAAGATTTTCTATGTTGACATTTTATGCTCGTCGTGTAATCCCAATTGTTAACGTCATATAGAAGTTAAATTTGTTAAATTTATAATATAAAATTTTTTCTGTCTTTGGTAATATTTCGCTTCGAATTTATATTTTCGTATTGAATACCACCTAGTAAATGTCAGAAAGCTTTCATCTAAATCGACCAGGGCCAAGGTTATTCATTTAAACAAGTTCTTCTAGGTTGATTGCGCCGATAGTCACTATAAAGCCAGTGAGCAAACGTAAAATATCATTCAGTGATCAAACACGAAGCAATAATCAAAACAATGTTCTCCAAAGTGAGTAAAGTATTGAACTTAAAAGTTACATTAACTCTTAAACTGTATGACAGTATTTAACATTAAATTAACTTTACAGCTGGTAGCTCTTTGCGCTGTAGTAGCGGTGGCCTCGGCCGGACTCCTGCCTGCTCCTGTACACTACTCTTCCGCGTCCGCCGTCTCCTCTCAGAGCATTGTACGTCATGACGAGCACGCGACTCCCGTCGCCAAGTTAGCCGTCGCTGCCCCCGTCGCTTACCACGCTGCCCCTGCTGCAGTCGCCTATCATGCTGCCCCCGCCGCCGTCACATACCACGCTGCCCCCGCCGCCGTCACATACCATGCAGCCCCTGCTCCCATCGCCTACCACGCGGCTCCTGCTTCCATCGCCTACCACGCCGCACCCGTAGCTAAAGTTGTTGCCCAGCCTGAAGAAATCGTAAGTAGTTTTGCACCTTTAAAAGATACGCTGTCTTATAGTTTATATCATCAAGAATAATTGAATTTTAATAATTCGCGTGCAGGCTTACCCCAAATACGAGTACAATTACTCTGTTGCTGACGGACACACCGGTGACAACAAACAACAACAAGAAGTTCGTGATGGTGATGTCGTGAAGGGATCATACTCCTTCCACGAAGCTGACGGCTCCATCAGAACTGTGGAATACACCGCTGACGACCACAGCGGCTTCAACGCCGTAGTACACAACACCGCACCCACCGCCGCCCCCGCTTACATCAAGGCCGCACCCGTCGTCGTCAAGACTCCCGTCTACGCCGCCCCAGCTCTCCAGTACTACCACCATTAAGCATTATATATGTCAACGTCACTTTGTATACCAAATTACATTTAAGTATTTAAATAAACATATGTGAATAGCATATAAATATCAAAATATTATTATTTATTCTCAAGATCTTCAAAGAAACAACTATTTCGAAACGTTAATCCAATCATTCGTTGATTAAACGTTTATCAAAATCATTCCATTTATGATTTTTTCATATATATTAAACTATCTTCTAATATATAAAAATCTCGTGTCACGGTGTTTGTGGTCGAACTCCTCCGAAACGGCTCGACCGATTTTTATGAAATTTGGAGAATAGGTCGTAAAGTATATTTCATATTTCTAGGTGATAAGGGTGCCTATATCCAGGTTTTTTCTCTATTTTGTTGCCTTTTTTAATTTTGTATTTTATTTAGATTTAGTCTAAAAAAATACATAAAACTCCAAATTTTCACCCTCCTAACCCATCAACCCATTTTTTTACATCACGATTTTAGTACAATATCCAAAAAATGTAACCATCGTTTGTATTTCAAATAAAACGATATTATTCATAGTGTTGAATGACAGATTGCGCTACGTCCACCTCATTGAACTTCATCCACACATGCGCATGTCATTCACGAGAAGCGTCGCGTCATTTTGACATTAAATTGTGCATTTATTATGTATCACAACGCAGTGCGTGGAAAATTTTGTACTATTGTTTTTAATTTATAAGAAATATCATATACGTGTTTTATGATTGTAATATTAAAAGAACAAATACATTTTCGGTATACCGTTTTTTATCAGTAAGTACGCGTAATTTGCGTGTGTTTGTTATAGTGAATAATGCCAACAAGACGCAAGATATGGGCCGTCGAACGAATAATGCAACAAACATAAGAAATAGTAGAGCAGAAAGAACAGACGAACAAATCCATCAAAATAACAAAAATGTACATATGAGCATGTCGCTATTTAACGGTTTGCTCATTGGCACGTATCCAGTAGCAAGGCTGTTCCTGAAGTCCATTCGCACACGAAAAAATATCACAAAGGACTTCGTTCCTCACCGGGTGTATTCTTCCCCAACTGTACATTTTTTTTTGTTATTGTTTTAATTTACACGGGACTTATATCGTGTCTTCATCGCAATTTAATGGAGAAAAGTGAAGATACTGAAATTGTAGCAAATGTAAATAATGCAACCTTGAAAAATAAGTTAATAAATCATGTAAATGAATTCAAGTATACATACAATACAAGCATTCAATATACCCATGATTCGAGTGTTAACTATTGACCAATGTTCAGCGTCAAAAAAACTCGAAAGAAAAAAAAACCAAAATCAATGACCATTATTTATCAAGCAATTATAACAAGATTTAATCTCTAGTATACTCTGTTTTGATTGTTTGAAACTTTTAAAGACATTTTTGATGTTTAATTTATTGTTAAAGGGCTTAAATTACTTTGACAATATTCAAAATAAAATCCTTTAGAATTAATATCATTATTTTGAATCAAATTTAATTATTTTATGCAATAAGTAAAACTTAATTCCATTTGACTTTGTTTGTTTATATAGTTTGTGGAAAATATTAAACTATATTTCAATAAACATGTAGCAGTAATTCAATTTTTCTGTTTTAATAGAAACTGTTAGTTGCTAATAATTGAATCGATTGAATGGCAATAAAAAGATGCGGTTGCCTCACTGGAATTATAAAAGGATTAATTTAAATTAATATCTTAGGAGTCACGAGAAAAATAAAATTCTCGCGCAAGAAGAAAAATTATGGTGATGGCCAACGATGCGATAGCGAAATAGCCAGCTCAAAGATTATGTTCCATTCGTATTTACTATGTTTATTACATATTCTACCGCCAAACAGCAATATTTAATATTGTTGTGTTCCGGCTTAAAAGCCGATGGAGCCAGTGTAACTACAGGCACAAAGGACAATTTAGTTCCCAAGGTTGGTTATTATTTTTTATAGTGCCAATGTATATAGGTATCAATCAATCAATCAACAGCCAATCATTGTCCAGTGCTGAACATAGGCCTCTCCCAAGGTGCGCCAAAGCTCCCTGTCCTCCGCCTTCCGCATTCAGTCGGTGCCCACCACCTTCTGAAGGTCATCGGTCCACCTGGCTGGAGGGCGCCCTACGCTGCGTTTGCCGATCCGCGGTCTCCACTCTAAGACTCGTCTGCTCCAACGGCCATCGATCCTACGACATACGTGACCAGCCCACTGCCACTTCAGCCTACTAATTTTGCAAGCTGTGTCGGTGACTCCGGTTCTTTTCCGGATAATCTCATTTCTGATCTTATCCTTTAAAGATACTCTGAGCATAGCTCGCTCCATAGCACGCTGAGCGACTTTGAATTTGTGGACTAGTCCCGCAGCTAGTGTCCACGTTTCGGCACCGTATGTCATGGCAGGTAAGACACATTGGTTGAAAACTTTCGTCTTCAAACATTGCGGTAGTGACGACGTGAGGACTTGACGAAGGTTGCCAAATGCTGCCCATTCCAAGCGAATTCTTCGATCGGTTTCCTTCTCCAAGTTGTTCCTACTGACTTGTATAACCTGTCCTAGGTAGGTATATTCCTTAACAACTTCGAGAGGTTGCCCTTCGACGTATATCGGTCCCGGCACATGCCTATTGAACATGACCTTGGTCTTGTCCAAGTTCATACCGAGACCGACACGCCGGGAAGATACACTAAGGCTACGCAGCATTTTGGTTAGTTGTTCCAGTGACTCTGCTATGATGACGATATCATCAGCAATTCGAAGGTGTGAGATGTACTCGCCGTTTACATTGACTCCACGTCCAGTCCCATCCAACGTCTTAAAAACGTCTTCCAACGCGTTGGTAAACAGTTTAGGGGATATTACATCTCTGTCTCACCCCTCTACGCAGTTGGATCGCCTTCGTCTTACAGTCCTGGATGTGGACAGTCATTGTAGCGGCGTTGTACAGACATCTCAGTACCTCAATATATCTCCAATCGATATGACATCTCTGCAATGATTCGAGCACTGCCCAGGTTTCGATGGAGTCGAAGGCTTTCTCGTAGTCCACAAATGCCATACACAGCAGCTGATTGTACTCGTAGGTAGCGGTTACCATTTACCACCTATTTAAAAGTTCTGTCTCATAATGTACGATGAGCCACCCCTCAGACACAAAATCTTATAGATATAACCTAAGAAAACGATAATAAATAAACGCATGAAAAAATTCGCAGGCTTTATACATATATGTATAATGACAATCAATAAGTCGCAAGGCCAAACGATGTCCGTTAGTGGCATAGATTTGGGTACACCATGTTGATAAACATGAACAATTATACGTGGCATGCTCTGAGGTAGGAACCATCGTGCTTATTTGTCATGGGTAAAGACGGATGGACTGACAAAAAATGTCGCTCACTCAATTGCTCTTCGAAATTAATTAACTACTTTACGATAAAAAATATATTACCTTTTTCACTTTACATTTAACTTTTAATCAAACAATGAATATGTCCATTACATTAATGAAATACACTAAATTGAGAAAATGAATGATTGGTGTTTTTTTTTTGTCTTTTTTGGCGCTTATCGTCTACAGCGCTCCTTTCATTATTCTGTCATAGATCCCATCCCCACACACTTACAATAAATTCGTTACTTTTTATTTAAAAACATATGGCAGAACAACGTTTGACGGGTCAGCTAGTTATTCTATAAAATCAAGTAAAAAAATAAACATGACCGACGATTTTAAATATTTTTTTCATTATTTTGTCCATAAAGATAAGAGATGTAAATTAATATACTTAAAGGAAAATATAAAAGCTTTCAGATTCACTCGTATAAATTATAAGAGAAAAATCGATCAATAATTTTGAAAAACTATGATTATTAACAAAACGGCGCTGCATTTTCTGCATCTCATTTGAGCAGTGCATCTAGAAGAGATAGAAGAACACCCCAAGCTTCGCTATTTCACAGCGGGATTGAGAATGTAACATAGGAAGAATTTCATTCGATATCCTTGTATATAATCTCTGTATGACATTTCACTTAATTTTAAAAACCATTTAACCACATCAAAAATTTGTGGTAGGATCAATTTGATAAGATCCACTTTTTCAATACATAGATCCATCTCAGCTAACAACGATAAAATCAGATTCAATCTGTTTTTAATTTTATTGGATTCACGCCAATACTTCACATCCAATTGATATAGAACTTTTATATTATGATAGATAACAGTTTCAGAACGGACGTTAGGTTATTGCTTATTCATAACTTCAGACCACTCTCTTATGCTGCGTAAGATCAGTAGATTTTCCAAAGTTTACACAAAAACCACTTTATTTATGATAGTCGGGTTTTAGCCCCGATTATACGTTTTTATTCTTTTTTTTTCGTACTATGCTGACCGGAAGCTGAAAGTGCATTTTTACAGTTTTTCTATTATAAAGCTACGAGCTCACTACGCTAACACAATCGGACCGCAAACCGTTGTTCATGGCACGTTCATTTTACGAAGTTTCCACGTCCAAGTTTCACGTTGATTAAAAATTAATCCATACTATTATTATTTATATATTTTTTAAAATTTAAATTGCGTCAAGTACTCAAGTAATATTGTTTACCTATGATAAAGCGTTTGGGTCATGATGCTCAATCCAATGGTATGTATATCCCGAATTAAATAAATATTCAGTTATTGTGTATTTATCCGTTTGTGTTATTTGATCCGATACTCTATGACACGTTTAATTAAGTACATATTCGAAATAGCATATCATATCATATTATTTACCATAAAGTGGATAATAAGTGTTAGTGTTTATATTAAATAAGGAAACGTTTTTCTAGAATCACTGTTAAAATTAGACAAATCCGCTAAGAGTATCATAGTTTTCCATATCGAGTGGTACAATTTTTCTCTTCTACAATTGAACTTTATTAGTTGGTTTCATAGTTTAAATCTTTTTATTAGTGAAATTTATAACTAATTTAATGTATGTTGTTAAAATAATTACAAAACCTTTTTAATATTAAAGTAATTTTCTTTTTTTTATTATGATAAAATATTATCAATGTTACAATTTTTTAAGGATTTTTTCATGAGAATAAATACTGCTCTTTTGAGATTCACATATGTTTATTTAAATACTTAAATGTAATTTGGTATACAAAGTGACGTTGACATATATAATGCTCAATGGTGGTAGTACTGGAGAGCTGGGGCGGCGTAGACGGGAGTCTTGACGACGACGGGTGCGGCCTTGATGTAAGCGGGGGCGGCGGTGGGGGCGGTGTTGTGTACTACGGCGTTGAAGCCGCTGTGGTCGTCAGCGGTGTATTCCACAGTTCTGATGGAGCCGTCAGCTTCGTGGAAGGAGTATGATCCCTTCACGACATCACCATCACGAACTTCTTGTTGTTGTTTGTTGTCACCGGTGTGTCCGTCAGCAACAGAGTAATTGTACTCGTATTTGGGGTAAGCCTGCACGCGAATTATTAAAATTCAATAATTCTTGATGATATAAACTATGAGATAGCATATCTTATAAAGATGCAAAACTACTTACGATTTCTTCAGGCTGGGCAACAACTTTAGCTACGGGAGCCGCGTGGTAGGCGATGGAAGCAGGAGCCGCGTGGTAGGCGATGGGAGCAGGGGCTGCATGGTATGTGACGGCGGCGGGGGCAGCGTGGTATGTGACGGCGGCGGGGGCAGCGTGGTAGGCGACTGCAGCAGGGGCAGCGTGGTAAGCGACGGGGGCAGCGACGGCTAACTTGGCGACGGGAGTCGCGTGCTCGTCATGACGTACAATGCTCTGAGAGGAGACGGCGGACGCGGAAGAGTAGTGTACAGGAGCAGGCAGGAGTCCGGCCGAGGACACCGCTACTACAGCGCAAAGAGCTACCAGCTGTAAAGTTAATTTAATGTTAAATACTGTCATAGAGTTGAAGAGTTAATGTAACTTTTAAGTTCAATACTTTACTCACTTTGGAGAACATTGTGTTGATTATTGCTTCGTGTTTGATCACTGAATGATTTTTTTACGTTTGCTCACTGGCTTTATAGTGACTTTATCGGCGCAATCAACTTAGAAGAACTTGTTTAAATGAATAACCTTGGCCCTGGTCGATTTTGATGAAAGCTTTATGACATACACTAGTATTCGAAAAAAGAAATATTTGCGAATTGAAAAATAGTACCGAGACAAAATAGATTTACTCATAAATGTTATAATATGCGAAGAAGTAGCATATTATTAACGTAAAGGTATAAGGTATTATTAACGTAAAGTTATGTATCGAGGTGGAAGACAAAACAAAGTATATATATATATGTATATGTATTTTGTATAATTAGTATAGTTATTTTTAATTAAATAATAATACAATATATAATTATAATATTGTATTATAAAATATATCTTTTACTTTCAGGGTTAATTGTTATTAACTAGTGTTTACTCTGTGATCGCTTTTCGACTCATTTCATTATTGAAAATTTAAGGACAACTCGCAAATTCATACATGTTTTTTGCTCCCCTTTTTATTTATTTTAAACATTAATCGTCGTCAATAGCTACTAAACAAATTATTTGACAAATAGGACTATTGTACTTTGCCTATTTATGTATGGTTAAATTTATAATTATTTTATTAAGAAATAAGGTAGGGATTAAAAATAGTCTACGCAGTTATATTTCTATACTCTTTATTTACACTTATTTTAACTTAATAAATAATAGCTTATTTTTCTACGTAATCTACACCACAATTTTCAATGATTTCTATTTATATTATGCAATGGAAATAAAAATGTTTTATACATCAAGGGAGTTTTGGTTTGTTTATTGTGAATCATATAAGTGTTTTTGTTTTCATTTATAGGCGTATCGACTGACGGTCGTTGATAGTTGTAATCACGAGCTACATTCAGATGAAGTCGTGGCACTTTTACATAGTGGTAAAAAACTGGCTTAATTTTTGTATTTTCCATTTCTGTGGGAACTTGAACGGACCTAAAAATACAACAATTCATAATAGTAACTTCTAGAAATATAATTTTACTTTTTTTAAATATTTAATATTTTATAATACTTAAATATACAGTGTATAAAAAGGTTTTGCTTTATCAATTAGTTTCTCTATTAACTTACTTGCCACGATTTTCGTCATCTTGCCTTGTATCCAGCACATTTATATTATTATAAGACCGGGATGAATCGTGGTGTGAAGTTCGAATACGTTCTGTATTTGTGGGTAACGAAAATTTATTCTGTAATTTGAAAATATGTTATTATAAATCCTATTCACGGTTAATTAAGTCAGCGCAAGTATGTTGACTATTTAACTAAGCAAATAAGTATTAATTAAAATATAAATGGTAAACGCCAGTACATCTTAATGTTGGGCAAATAACTCTCAATGAGAAGGTTTTGTAGCTTATTCTACTGAAGTGTCACATTCCTCACTGAGCCCAAAATTAATGGTAAAACATAATAATTACATGCAAACTTCTTGCCTAGGTGTGAACTCACATTCTACGATTAACACTAAAATGCATAAGCCACTAAATCATCTCTGCTCAAAAAAAAATACTTGCCATTTCCTGGTTATGCATTGCAATATTTTTGTATTCCAAATTAATATTATTATAATCAATATTGTTTAATTTTGGCGTATCAATATTGTACCCAGCGACAAATTGTCTATTATTATAATTGACACCCGAATTATGTACTTGTGGTTCCAAATATTCATCTTTTGTTAGATTTTCTTTTTTGTTCGACTTAGAAAGAATGGCTGAGTTAGATATAAGCCCATATTTTTTGTTGTCATTTAGGTTGAAATCTATGGGAGCGTATTGTATATTCCTGTAAGCTTCATTTTTATGGCTATTTGGTTTTTCTGTTGTATATATGTGAATATAAGAATATTTGTATGAAAGCGGTTCATCATATCGGTGGAAGTTGACAGAAGATATGGCCTGGTTTGAAGAATCTCCCGAACATAATGCAAGCGCTGATATTCCTATTAAAACCTGAAACGAAAAAAGCACTGCATTTTTTTATATCACAAAAAAGAAAATGTTAGGTGATATAACGTTCAATTATCCAAGTTTATACTTACACGAAAATACATATTGTCAAAGCTTGATACACAGATCAGAAGTGTTGTCGAATTGTAATAGACATCACTTATATATACGTACACTAATCATAAAGAGAAATTCGATCTTATATAACAATTATTATGTTAAGATATGTAGACTAATAATTGTTCTTTTTGCTTCCGGAGTACGACCTGTACCAATCAGACCTTTCACCCATTTCCTTCGCGATGGTAATAACAACTGTTAATTACTTCGATGTTTTGACGAGGCATTAATGTTTTCATTTTAAAGCCGATGACGTCATAATACATGCTATTATTTGGTTCACTATTGTTGAAACTAAATAACAATAGTTGTATTGTTCAAAAGATAATATTAATTACTTGATAATATCAATTTATCGATTTAATTTACCTGATATGTTTTGTAATATAATAAAACCATGGGTATCATGTTTATAACACCCATGCCAGGTAGTCAGTGTCATGTGCGACGGCGTTTTATCTCCATAGTCAATGTCGATGCTAACAAGGTCGCGCACACACTAAATTTGTGTGAATATATTAGAATTTATTTATGTACTTTATTAACTTTCATTACTAAGTTTAGTATAAGTAAATGTTTATTTTATTAAAGTAAGCGTTTTACCTAAATTGGTTACGTGTTTAATACATCAACATTAAATCATCACTATAAAATTATAGATATGATACGATTTGTAGCTTAACTAACTAATAAATTTAAATCTCAATCGTATTTTATTACTTGGATACGGTTTAAAAAAAATGAAGTCAGTATTCGTTGAATGGGCTTGCTCTGATTTTAACCTTTAAACTATTTAGCTTCCGTCTATTATATCAACTTAGCTATCTTAAGCTCTTATTGTAATGATAAAACATATAAATGAACGCCATGAGTGTAAAACACTGTAATATAATTTTGTCGAATATATTAATCCATATACCTATCTACATAAGTTTTTTTATTGTGAGCTTGAGGTAATAAAGACAAATAAATGGTACATGTTAAGCAATTTAGGTTTCAACATCTTTGGTAACTAACTACCTCAGTTTATGTCGTTAAATAAATCAAATCTATATCAGCAATCAATCCGCTTACTAAATGTTGCGAAAATTAATTTTTAAACTTTAAATTTTTTTTAATATTTGCCTAAACGTACCACATAGCACTTTTATAAAGCTAAGATTGTCCGTTTTTTTATTTACGTAATATTACTAATTTTATTGATACGGAATTATCTGGTGGGCTTTGAAGATGAAAAACGTGCCACAAATCTATATTGACATTATCCGAGACATGTACCATCATTCGGAATCAATAGTAAGGACCGCCGTTGGCGACACACACCCTTTCCCGATCACAGTTGGTGTCCACCAAGGCTCGGCCCTGAGTCTTTTTCTGTTCAGTGTAGTGCTTGACGTTGTCACAGCGAATGCCCATGAGCCGTCTCCCTGGCTCATGATGTATGCTGATGACATTGCACTGGTAGATGAGGACAAGAAGTTTTGGAGCAAAAGGTGAACCAGTGGAAGAGTGTGCTAGCGAGGGGTGGTCTGATGCTAAATGTTGCGAAGACCGAGTATATGGCCTGTGGCAGTACGGACCCCGAACCCATAAAGATAGGCGGAGAATCCGTTATCAAGACGGAAAAGTTTAAATACCTCGGGTCCGTACTGCACGAGTCTGGTACGATCGACCACGACGTCAGAGCTCGAATAAACGCAGCTTGGGCCAAATGGAGGGAAGTCACCGGGGTAATCTGTGATCGCAGGATACCGGTGAAATTAAAGGTCCTTGTGTACAAGTGCATCATCCGACGTAACGAGCACATCCGTGGTAGCCTTGGCGTGTGTGATGTAGCGGATAAGTTGCAGGAAAGCCGTCTCCGTTGGTTTGGTCACATTAGCCGCAGACCGCCAGACTATGTTGGGAACCGATGCCTGGACTTTGTTGTCGAAGGCCCCAGATCCCGCGGAAGGCCCAAGAAGCGCTGGCTCGATGTTGTGAGGGACGATATGAGAGAGCACGATCTCACTAAAGGCGACGCTTTAGATCGGGCAAAGTGGAGGCAAAGATGTAGGAAAGCGGACCCTGGCACAACTAGGCCGGGAAAACGCTAGGAAGAAGAAGAAGAAGAGGAACTTTTTTATTATGAAAATTTATGGTTAACGGAAGACATAGGGTTTATCGAAATAAGTGAATTGCTTCATTTATGCTTTATATATTAATAAATAATAATACATATTATTTAATTAATTTATAATAAATATATTTGTCATGAATAAACAAACAATATACATCACATATAATAAATTAAAACAACAGCCTGTAAATATTCCACTTTCTGGGCTAAGTTCCCCTTTCTTTTTGGGGTGAATGTTTTTAGCTCACTCCACCACGCTGCCACAATACGGCTTGGTGTACACGTGCGCATTTTCATCAAGATACAGGTTTCCTAGGATGTTTTCCTTCACCGCTGAGCAAGAGATAAATTATTATAAAGCACATGAAAATTCAGTGTTGCTTGTTTGTTTTAACTGGGAATCATCCGTTAAGATTTTCTTCTACTGGCCACTGGGCCTTCACAGCTTCAAATATAGGTAGTGGTATAATTCTGAACTGTAAAAACTAACAAATATTATAATATTAATTCTAAATATAATTTCGTCTAAATTATGCATATTACATACTAAATCGAATATGTTATATAATAATATCGGATAAACGTAGTTATTGTTACGAAAACTAATCTTTTTTAAATGAGTTGCTTTTTAAGTCGAGACAAGTCGTTGATACGCGAACAATCTTTTGGAGGCCAATGCCTCCGGCAGTTATTCCGTCCATGTTAAAAGAAATGGCGTTTTTAGATGAGGAAAACAATATATTATTTAAATAATATATATGAATTTATTTCAATCAAAATAAATAATATATTATTATAAAAAATATATTAGAGATAAAGATATCTATGCCATACATGCTAGATAGAATATATTTACAATATTTACTTACTAAAATTGCTTATAAATCTCCTTCTCACTTATAATTATTGTACATTAACAACAAATATTATTTATTTAGCACTAATAACTGTACTAAAATTTTACAATAAAAATACAGACTAAATGTCAGGCCGAAATAAATTAAATCAGTTAATGTATATTCGAAAGTGCTTGTATAGTCTTCAGATATATAAATCTAATTGGCGAAATAACACCATTTAGACTGTAGCGTTTGCGAGCCGCGTTTGAGGACGCAAGTCCACTTACAGTCAAATAAAAATTCGAATTATGCGGTACTGCTTCGTTAAAATATTTTAAAAACACAACATCGAATCTATACAATAATAATAGAATTTAATTGCATCGGTAATATTTATAAATGCTTTTATAAATATTTAAATTTCTAATATTTCATATGATATAAATTTAGTCCCAGAAATATTTTGGTTTTAAAAAAAACGAAAAATCGCTTGTACATATATTGTTTTCAAACAAATATTAATATCTGTTGAAAATCTAAGGCAATGACAAATTAAACAATAATTTGAAACGTAATCATTTGTTTTGGTTACTGAGTATTGAAAAATTCATACATTTATTTAAAAAACCTGCAATTTTACGCTGTGTCTTATAGTTTCTACCACACTTAATATTCGTAGTACGAATAAATTTCAATGTGTAATGCAACATGAAAGATTCGAACCGGCTAAGTATGTGGTTGTTATCCGTGACCTTAAAACTTGGTTATAATTCGCCGTATTACTATAATGCAATATTTAAAAAAAATACTTTCTTTTATACCTTATAATAATTAAAATTATTTCTTTTATTGTTCTTGGCAATCTTAAACGTTTATTATTTAATTGTTTACCTTGTAATTTAACTATGGTTTAGGTATTTTTATTATAATATTGAACTTATTGTTTTAATGTATTCATTAAATAGTTACCATGCAACAAATGGTTTTGAAATGGAAATTTTATTCTATTATTAATATTTTACATATGTAAATTATAATAATCAATAATTGGTTGTATAATATAGTAATCTATATGTTAGGTTAATTTTGATATAAATTGCATTGTTTGTTTATGCGGAAATATAATACAAAAATAAGCTTAGGCGGTACAAAACAATACCGTAACAGCCTGTGAATGTCCCACTGCTGGGCTACAGGCCTCCTCTCCTCTTTTTGAGGCGAAGGTTTTGGAGCTTATTCCACCACGCTGCTCCAATGCGGGTTGGTTGGAATACACATGTGGCAGAATTTCAGTGAAATTAGACACATGCAGGTTTCCTCACGATGTTTTCCTTCACCGTAAAGCACGAGATGAATTATAATCACAAATTAAGCACATGAAAATTCAGTGGTGCTTGCCCGGGTTTGAACCCACGATCATCGGTTAAGATTCACGCGGTCTTACCATTGGGCCATCTCGGCTTACAAAACAATAGTATCTCTTGAATTTTTCTTTATTTAAATAAAAAAGTTTATTTTCAAATGAAAGCTACGTATGAAATTCTAAAAACGTGCTCTTTTGGTTTTATGATAAAACAAGATTATTCCTATAATAATATTAGCCATTAAAATAAATTGTTGCATAATTCATTCTTCTTCATTTGACAAGAGATAAACAGCTAATTTAATATTTGAGAACATTTTCCCATTTGAGAAAAGTCTTCTTAGAACTTTATTTTATTTGGAATAAACTCAAAGCTATTTTGCAAAGTTTTTTATTTTTCCTTCAACTGTATATTTTTTTGGATATTATTACGTATATACGTTTGTATAACTACAAACGTATAAATATACATGGAATCAAACTTGTCATAGTGATTTTTGTACACTACAAAGCTTTAATTAATTTTGTAAAGTATTTCACACACGAAAAAAGCGCTGATATATTATTATTAATTTGTATATAAAGATACAAAACAAAATAATGAATTGGCTATCGTTTTAAATATGTTTCAATTATGAATAAACATCTTGTTCATTCATAAAATATATGAGCCTTTCACGTTTTGTCCGACGTAGGTATCTAAAGTCGTAAAACTTAATGTTTGTCTTGTTCTGATTATTATTATTGGAAAATCAAACACGTATATGTATTTCTAAAATATGTATTGATTTAATCTTTTTTTATATATTTTTAAAATTGTATTTGTATGTCTATAAAGAAAAATAAACATAACATCCAAATTTAGAGCTTACTTTAGGTCTATCTATAGTTATTGAATAGTTGTAATATTTTTAATAGCAATTAATATTTTTGTTATTTAAAACATTATAAATATTTAAGATCTCTGTTTCAGAAAAGTATACATAATGCTTGATATTGCTAATTAATAATATGATGCCTACTAGTAAAAAAGAAAGTACATGGAATAAAACATGTAATTCTTGAATGAAACCTTAAGGGTCCAGTTTAAGCCGGTTGACCTTGACATACGCCGAATCAGATCACTATATAAGCGGCCGCTAATATTTAAAATGTATCAGTTGTACACATCATACAAAGCAATCATGTTCACCAAAGTAAGTGTTACTTAACGATGAAAAAAATTAAATAGTGACAATATTCTTATAGTGGGTTTTTAAACAAGTTAAAATTATAGTTAAAAATATAATATTTTAATGAATTTAAAAATAAGATATAATTAAAAGGATTGTTAATAGTATGTACATATTAAACGATAAATATTTAATTTTAATTTTCTTATAGGTACTATCTTTGAGCGCTGTTTTGGCGGTGGCTGCAGCTGGACTCTTGGCTGAGCCTCACTACTCCTCAGCTGCTGCTGTCTCATCACAAAGCATTGTGCGTCACGACCAGCCTCACGCTGTGGCTGCGAAGATCGTGGCTGCCGCACCTGTAGCGTACCACGCTGCACCTGTTGCATACCACGCTTCACCTGTGGCCTACCAGGCTTCTCCCGTCCATTACTCTTCCGCCGCTGCTGTATCTTCGCAAAGCATTCAACGTCACGATCAACCTCAAGCCACTGTTGCCCACTACGCTGCAACACCTGTAGCTCACTACGCTGCTGCACCCGTTGCTCACTACGCTGCTGCACCTGTAGCTCACTACGCTGCTGCACCTGTAGCTCACTACGCTGCTGCACCTGTAGCTCACTACGCTGCTGCTCCCGTCGCTCACTACGCCGCTGCTCCCGTCGCTCACTACGCCGCTCCAGCACACAAAATCGTATCTGCTCATGAGGAGGAATACGCTCACCCCAAATACGACTTCTCATACTCCGTAGCCGACGGTCACACCGGCGACAACAAGTCTCAGCACGAGAGCCGCGACGGTGACGCCGTGCACGGCGAGTACTCTCTGCTCGAAGCTGACGGCTCAGTGCGCACAGTCCAATACACCGCCGATGCCCACAACGGTTTCAACGCTGTGGTCAGCAACTCTGCCCCCGCCAAACACGCCGCTCATGCGCCAGCCCATATCCTCGCACACCATTGATTTAGTCAACTGATTAATTAAGTAGTTATTTATTAATTATTAACGTGTTTTTAATACGAAATAAAGAACTTTCAAGTGAATATTTTGTCTATTTATATGTATATATATTGACCCTTCCATAATCTTTATAAGGATGTACTTTTGTTTTTTACGAATAAAAGCCAAAATATTTTTAAAGATCGAGCAATCAATATTCAGCTTTACCAATGCGATGGCATATTATCATAACTATATATTATTTTGTATAGTTGGTAAGATTTTATACAAGCTTGTTGTGGTAGATACCACCGAATCATTATCGTTTTTTTTCCAAACATCAATACATTGTATCGCTAAGATTTAATGAAAGGTGAATGCTAGTGAATTTTTAACAACAGTGGGCATTACATCGTATTTAGCCTATGGTCGATGAAATTTTAATTCAAGAACAATAGTAGTAATTACTTAAAGGTCATGCTTACTTGATTTATTTGTAATAAAAGATACAATAGGTTGTTATTATGGTTATAAATATTTCAAAACTTGAATGAATTTGTGCAAGCTCGTCTGGATAGGTACCACCCACTCATCAGAATATTCTACCGCAAACCAGTGGTACTTGGTATTGTTGTGTTTCGGTTTGAAGGGTGAGAAAGCCAGTGTAATTACAGGCACAAGGGATATAACATCCCAATGTTGGTGGCCCATTGGCGATGTAAGCGACGGTTAACATTTCCTACAATGCCAATGTCTATGGGCGTTGGTGACCACTCACGTCAACAGGTGTCCCATATGCTCTCTCGTTCGCTTACTTATTATAAATATATATATTTTTCACCTGATCCATTTCAGTCATTGCTGCTTTCTTTAAAAGAGATTTAACACGACCTTACTTACACATATTGCTTACCATGTGGTTAGTTAAACAATGCTGCGTCTTCTTCTTTCAAATGTCAAGTCAATAATGTCAAAAAGAGAAAAGTAATTGTTCAACTAAACAGCTGCTTAGCAACGTTTATAAGTAAGTCCGTTAAGAGTATGTGCAAATTATGTCTAAAGAAAACATAAGTGGATGAAAGTGACGCGAAATAAAAATATTTTAGGTAACTGTCAACTTTAAGTTTTTGAGTTGCCAAAAATTGAATTAAAAGAGATAGGATATAGAACTTTTATGAATATGAACTTAGTAAGATGTCAGTTGCATTGTACTCATTTGTTATAAAATTAAACTTTCAAATATATATTTTTTTTCCACTGAAAATGCCACCTTCATACTTAAATAGGCTGTGATGTTATTAAAACAAGACTAATGTGTTTAATTAAAAAAATAATAGTCTCCAAGAACTTCCTAGCAAAAGTATCTTATTAGAAATAAATAAAATAAAATAAAATTACTTATATTCTTAATAAAAGAAGTAAGTATTCAGGCATAAAAACAACAGATCCTTAATATAGTCTTTTTTTATGGATTATGATCAACATAATTTTTTATTATTTAGTTTTTTGTATATTATTTGTTAAAAAAATGTAGAAACATACATAAAATAAAATAAGGAATTAATGTTTCAAACTTGTCATTGCGATTTTTGTGTCGATAGTGCACAAAGCTTTAATTCATTTTGTATAATATTTCACACACAAACAAAGCTCTGTTAAATTATTATTGATATATGTATAAATATATATATACTTAACAGCAAAATTAAATAGCTATCGTTTTAAATATGTTTCAATTATGAATAATCATCTTGTTCATTCATAAAATATATGAGCCTTTCACATTTTATACGTCTGACGTATGTATCTAAAGTAGTAAAACTTGTCTTAATATTCGTCTAGTTCTGATTTTATGTGTATTTATAAGTATTTCTAAAATATATATTGATTTCATCTTTTTTATGTACTTTTAAAATTGTATTAATTGTATGTCTATAAGAAAAGACAAATATAAGATACAAATTTAGAGTATACTTTAGGTCTGCTCAGGCAAATTAGAATCGGTTCTTATATCTATTATAATTATTAAATAGTTATAACATTTTCAATAATAAGTAATATTTTTGTAATTTAAAACATTAACTATTTAAGAACAAACTGTTCGAGAAAAGTATGCTTGCTCTTGATATTGCGAATTAATAATATGATGGCTCCTAGTAAAAATATTTAAATTTGTCTAATCAACGATACAAAAACTCATATGATTTTAAAAAGAAAGTTCACGGAATAAAAGGCCCGAAATAGTTGAATGAAACCTTAAGTGTCCAGTTTAAGCCCGTTGACCTTGACATACGCCGAATCAGATCACTATATAAGCGGCCGCTAATATGTAAAATGTATCAGTTGTACACATCATACAAAGCAATCATGTTCACCAAAGTAAGTGTTACTTAACTATGGAAAAAAAGTTAAATAGTGACAATATTCTTATAGTGGGTTTTTAAGCAAGTTAAAATTAAAATATAGTATTTTAATGGATTTAAAAATAAGATATAATTAAAGTATTTTTAATAGTGTGTACACATTAAACGATAAATATTTAATTTTAATTTTCTTATAGGTACTATCTTTGAGCGCTGTTTTGGCGGTGGCTGCAGCTGGACTCTTGGCCGAGCCTCACTACTCCTCAGCAGCTGCTGTCTCATCACAGAGCATTGTGCGTCACGACCAGCCTCACGCTGTGGCTACGAAGATCGTGGCTGCCGCACCTGTAGCGTACCACGCTGCACCTGTTGCATACCACGCTTCACCTGTGGCCTACCAGACATCTCCCGTCCATTACTCTTCCGCCGCTGCTGTATCTTCGCAAAGCATTCAACGTCACGATCAACCTCAAGCCACTGTTGCCCACTACGCTGCAACACCTGTAGCTCACTACTCTGCTGCACCCGTTGCTCACTACTCTGCTGCACCTGTAGCTCACTACGCTGCTGCTCCTGTAGCTCACTACGCTGCTGCTCCTGTTGCTCACTACGCTGCTGCTCCCGTTGCTCACTACGCCGCTCCAGCACACAAAATCGTATCTGCCCATGAGGAGGAATACGCTCACCCCAAATACGACTTCTCATACTCCGTAGCCGACGGTCACACCGGCGACAACAAGTCTCAGCACGAGAGCCGCGATGGTGACGCCGTGCACGGCGAGTACTCTCTGCTCGAAGCTGACGGCTCTGTGCGCACAGTCCAATACACCGCCGATGCCCACAACGGTTTCAACGCTGTGGTCAGCAACTCTGCCCCCACCAAACATGCCGCTCATGCGCCAGCCCATATCCTCGCTCACCATTGATTTAGTCAACTGATTAATTAAGTAGTTATTTATTAATTATTAACGTGTTTTTTAAATACGAAATAAAACACTTTCAAGAGAATATGTTGTCTTTTTATATATATGTATATATATTGAACCCTTTTTTTAACGCTGGAAAAACGCATTACGCGTTTCCCCCACGAGAACAGTGGGGAGGGGGGGGGGGGTATGTTGGGCTCGCCAGTGTCCAAGGCGCCGAGTGCGCCCCAAACATCGGAATACCCACTGTAAAACCAGTAATACCCTTTCCGTCTTAGCGAGGAGCGCCACGAGATCGCTTTCGCATGCTACCGTGCATAAAGACGTATTTTTATTTTTGACGAATTAAAGCCGAAAAATATTTCTCAAAATATTTTTAACGATCGAGCAACCAATATTCAGCTTTATCATTGCGATGACGTATTATTATAACTATATATGATTTGTACAGTTGCTAAGATTTTATACAAGCTTGTTCTCGTAGGTACCACCGAATTGTCGTTTATTACAAACCGTCAATACCGCTACTAAAATTTGTATCGCTAAGATTCAATGAAAGGTGAAAGTTAGTGAATTTAAATAACAGTAGCATTATATCGTATTTGGCCTATGGTTGATGGTATTTTAATATAAGACCAATAGTAGTAATTGCTTAAAGGTCATTCTAGCACGATTTATTTGTTATAAAATATACAATAGGTAATAATTATGGTTATTAAAATTTCGGAACTTGAATGAATTTGTGCAAGCTTGTCTGGATAGGTACCACCCACTCATCAGATATTCTACCGCAAACCAGTGGTACTTGGTATTGTTGTGCTTCGGTTTGAAGGGTGAGAAAGCCAGTGTAATTACAGGCACAAGAGATATAACATCCCAATGTTGGTGGCGCATTGGCGATGTAAGCGACGGTTAACATTTCTTACAATGCCAATGTCTATGGGCGTTGGTGACCACTCACGTCAACAGGTGGCCCATATGCTCTCTTGTTCGCTTACTTATTATAAATATATATATTTTTCACCAGATTCATTTCAGTCATTGCTGCTTTCTTTAAAAGAGATTTAACACGACCTTACTTACAAATATTGCTTACCATGTGATTAGTTAAACAATGCTGCGTCTTCTTCTTTCGAATGTCAAGTCAATAATGTCAAAAAGAGAAAAGTAATTGTTCAACTAAACAGCTGCTTAGCAATGTTTATAAGTAAGTCCGTTAAGAGTATGTACAAATTATGTCTAAAGAAAACATAAGTGGATGAAAGTGACACGAAATAAAAATATTTTAGGTAATTGTCAATTTTAAGTTTTTGAGTTGCCAAAAATTGAATTAAAAGAGATAGGATATAGAACTTTTATGAATATGAACTTAGTAAGATGTCAGTTGCATTGTACTCATTTGTTATAAAATTAAACTTTCAAATATATATTTTTTTTCCACTGAAAATGCCACCTTAATACTTAAATAGGCTGTGGTGTTATTAAAACAAGACTAATGTGTTTAATTAAAAAAAATAATAGTCTCCAAGAACTTCTTAATAAAAGTATCTTATTACTTATATTCTAATAAAAGAAGTCTTTTTTTATTGACTATGATCAACATAATTTTTATATTATTTAGTTTTTTGTATATTATTTGTTAAAAAAATTTAGAAACATACAAAAAATAAAATAAGAAATGAATGTTTCAAACTTGTCATTGTGGTTTTTGTGTCGATAGTGCACAAAGCTTTAATTCATTTTGTAAAATATTTCACACACAAACAAAGCTCTGTTAAATTATTATCGATATATGTATAAAGATATATATACTTAACAGTATAATTAAATGGCTATCGTTTTAAATGTGTTTCAATTTATTTTTTTATAGAACAGGAAGGCGGACGAGCATATGGGCCACCTGATGGTAAAAGGGCACCAACGCCCAAAGACATTGGCATTGTAAGAAATGTGAACCATCGTTTACATAGCCAATGCGCCACTAACCTAGGGGACTAAGATTTTATGTCCCTTGTGCCTGTTATTACACTGGCTCGCTCACCCTTCAAACCGGAACACAACAAGTACTTCTGTTTTGCGGTAGAATATCTGAAGAGTGGGTGGTATCCACCCAGACGAGCTTGCACAAAGCCCTACTACCACTAAATTATGTAATTATGAATAATCATCGTGTTCATTCATAAAATATATGAGCCTTTCACGTTTTGTACGTAAGACGTAAGTATCTAAAGTCGTACAACTTGTCTTAATATTCGTCTTGTTCTGATTATTATTATTCGAAAATCAAACATGTATATGTATTTCTAAAATATATATTGATTTCATCTTTTTTGTATATTTTTAAAATTGTAAAACCTGTATATAAGGAATGACAAACATAAGATACAAATTTAGAGCATACTTTAGGTCTGCCCGGCTAAATTAGAATCGGTTCTTGTATCTATTATAATTATTAAATAGTTATAACATTTTCAATAACAAGTAATATTTTTGTTATTTAAAACATTAACTATTTAAGAACAAACTGCTTACAAAAAGTATACGTAATGCTTGCTCCTAGTAAAAAATAGTTAAATATGTCTTATCATCGATACAAAAATTCATGTGATTTTAAAAAGATAGTTCACGGAATAAAAGGCAAGAAATAGTTGAATGTAACGTTAAGTTTTCAGTGTAAGCCCGTTGACCTTGACATACGCCGAATCAGATCACTATATAAGCGGCCACTAATATGTAAAATGTATCAGTTGTACACATCACACAAAGCAATCATGTTCACCAAAGTAAGTGTTACTTAACGATGGAAAAAAAGTTAAATAGTGACAATATTCTTATAGTGGGTTTTAAACAAGTTAAAATTAAAATATAGTGTTTTAATGAATTTGAAAATAAGATATAATTAAAAGGATTGTTAATAGTGTGTACACATTAAACGATAAATATTTAATTTTAATTTTCTTATAGGTACTATCTTTGAGCGCTGTTTTGGCGGTGGCTGCAGCTGGACTCTTGGCTGAGCCTCACTACTCCTCAGCTGCTGCTGTCTCATCACAAAGCATTGTGCGTCACGACCAGCCTCACGATGTGGCTGCCGCACCTGTAGCGTACCACGCTGCACCTGTTGCATACCACGCTTCACCTGTGGCCTACCAGACATCTCCCGTCCATTACTCTTCCGCCGCTGCTGTATCTTCGCAAAGCATTCAACGTCACGATCAACCTCAAGCCACTGTTGCCCACTACGCTGCAACACCTGTAGCTCACTACGCTGCTGCACCTGTAGCTCACTACGCTGCTGCACCTGTAGCTCACTACGCTGCTGCTCCCGTCGCTCACTACGCCGCTGCTCCCGTCGCTCACTACGCCGCTCCAGCACACAAAATCGTATCTGCCCATGAGGAGGAATACGCTCACCCCAAATACGACTTCTCATACTCCGTAGCCGACGGTCACACCGGCGACAACAAGTCTCAGCACGAGAGCCGCGACGGTGACGCCGTGCACGGCGAGTACTCTCTGCTCGAAGCTGACGGCTCAGTGCGCAGAGTCCAATACACCGCCGATGCCCACAACGGTTTCAACGCTGTGGTCAGCAACTCTGCCCCCGCCAAACACGCCGCTCATGCGCCAGCCCATATACTCGCACACCATTGATTTAGTCAACTGATTAATTAAGTAGTTATTTATTAATTATTAACGTGTTTTTAATACGAAATAAAGAACTTTCAAGTGAATATTTTGTCTATTTATATATATGTATATATATTGACCCTTCCATAATCTTTATAAAGATGTACTTTTGTTTTTTACGAATAAAAGCCAAAATATTTTTAAAGATCGAGCAACCAATATTCAGCTTTACCAATGCGATGGCATATTATCATAACTATATATTATTTTGTATAATTGGTAAGATTTTATACAAGCTTGTTGTGGTAGATATCACCGAATTGTCATTTATTAAAATTTGTATCATTAAGATCCAATGAAAGGTGAAATTTAGTGAATTTAAATCACAGTAGGCATTATATCGTAATTGGCCTATGGTTGATGAAATTTTAATATAAGAACTATGGTATTGATTATTTAAAGTTCATGTTTGCTCGATTTATTTTTTATAAAATAAACAATAGGTGGTAATTATTATTATTATAATTTTGAAACTTACATGAATATTTTATATTTTCATCTGACCAATTTCGGTTATGGTTGCCTTTCTTTGAAATATATGTTTAACTACATTTTTTACAAATATTGCTTACAATGTGATTATTCAAATAATGCCATGTCGTTTTCTTTCGGATGTCCAATCAGTAATATAAAAGAGAAAATCTAGTGTTTAACTAAATAGATGCTAAGCAACATTTACAAGTAAGATCGTTAGTTTTCAAGTGTATGCACAAACTCAGGTGTAGTCTGTATTCGCCCACGACTTGATTCTAATCCTCAGCTATTAACTCTACCAGAGAGAGTAAGGAGCAGAACCAACAGATTTGCAAGCTTTTGGCTTTTACTGATAATCTCTTGTCAGAATATAACAATAAGTTTTAACTGTCACGGTTTTAATGAATGAACTAATTTTATTAGCAAAGAACTTATTTCTATTACCACATTTCTAGAGAAAACATTAGGAAGAAAGTGACATGAATAAAAATGTTTTGGATATTTGACAATTCTATGTTTTTGAGTTGTCGAAAATTGAATTAAAGAGCCTATTTATAGTGTATAAGAAGCGGTTATATTTGTTATTTTGAATTAACAGAAAAGACTCAATTTTAAATTGATGCAGATAATTGCTTAATTTATATATATTATACATAATATAATTTAAGAGTAGGTTTTTTTTCAATAATGTGTATTTGCTCAAAAGATTTTTTTAAACTTATAATAAGTGTTGGCGGAATTGCAAATGGCTTACTGATGTTCACCACCGCCCAAAGGCATCACACCTTGGCGCTGTAAGAAATATTAACTAGTCGTCAATGTGTAACCAACCTTGGGAACCAAAATTTATGTCCCTTGTGTCCGAAATTACACGGACACGCACCTTTCCAACCAGAACATAACGCTATTAAGTGATACCTTTTAGCGTTATTTATAAATGATAGAACCAACCCAGACGGGTTTGTACAAAGTCATACCACCATTTATGTGATTTTAACAGTTAAATATATAATCCTCACAAAAGCTACTTAAAATAATCACATGTACTTAATCATACAGTAAAGATGAACTATTTATTTTGTCATCTGTAAAAATATTAAAAAAAAACAATTATCGTTAAAATTAACAGCTTCATTCTTTCGATATGTGATTAGTTATATTAACGTTAAATGTGATTTAAGTACTAATCTATTGATTGCAGAAGGACGATATTAGTATTTTTGTATATGAAAGCACAATCTTATATTAAAGTTACAACACGTTTACTCCAATTTCGGCCAGTTGACCTTATTGTGACCATAATAATATTACTATATAAGGGCCAACAATTAACCACACTGTATCAGTTGTGTTTTGGAAATTAAGCAATATGTTCTGTAAAGTATGTTATTAGCACATATTCTTTCTCATCATTAATCAGTCTACATGATAATATAAAAATTAGTAAGTATTTATTTGAAATTAAAAAATTACGAATAAAAGTACAAGTACAAATTTAATTGACCTTTTTTGCTTAATTTATCATTGGACATTGTCGGAAGTTTTTAAAGACGACTTTTTTTAATTAGGTTTGATTCAAAGATTCGATTATTTTACTTGTATTACCAAAAATTTGTTTTTTAAAGAAAAAGTAATATACCAAAGTGATTCATTTGACTGAAGTATAGGTATATGTTGGCGCTACTCCAGAGTATTCATGTTTAGACTCCAGCAAAATTGAATGAATTAACGCACACATTCATGTTCATAATTTTATTTTGACATAACTAAAATTCTAGTGATTCAACTGCGTCCTTTTTTTGCCTCCCAATCGATTAAAACAACCTTCACATTATTAGCAACTAAAAACTTATTTTAAAACAGACGAATTATGTAACTGCAAAATAATTCTTGATATATATTTTAATATTTAAAATAGATATTTTATTGAATTTTACATAGTTCGAGATGATTTATTTAACACAAAAAATATAAAAATATTATATAAGTAAATATTATTTTAACATAGTTTGACACAGTTGGCGGGCGTTGCTAACATAATTCAAATGTAAATAAGTTTTACTTATTGCATAAAGTAATTAAATTTGATTCAGAATAATTATATTAACTCTAAAAAATATTTTGAATATTGACAAATTAAATTAAATATCAAATTGTCTTTAAAAGTTTCAAACAATTAAAACCGAATCTACTATAAATTAAATTAAAAATATTAATAGCTTGATAAATTTCGTGTTATAAACATTTATGAAATAAAATCATTTAAACGATAACTTAAAACAAACAGATCAATATTTGACAATTATTGCCTAATTGTATATGCAGTTAGCCTAGCTATAATAAAAAAAAATATGCAAAATATCAAATTATTTTTCGGCATACTTGCTTTATAGAATAGAATAGCATGAAATATGATTTATTGTACACCAAAAGAGTTACAGAACCATTTTAAACACAAACATAAAAAAACGAAACTAATTATGACTATTTATGTACAAAAGGCGGTCTTATCGCTAAAAGAGCGATCTTTAAAGGAAAATAAAATTGCTCCTAAATTTTGTAAATTATTTTTCTTTGGTATTATGATACATATAATATATATATATATATATATATATATATATATATATATATATATATATATATATATATTTCATCAGACTGCGCAAACTGGAATGCGCAATTAAGTCTGAGTGCATCCGGACCATTACGTAAATTAAAAAGTAAGCTTTTTTTTAGCAGTACATAAATTATGCCTTCTATCTAATTCCGTCACATAATTTACATGCACAATCAATTGTAAAGAGTTGCACTATGGCCGTATTCAAAGCTTTTTCCCATCGTATCGTGTTCCGGCTTTAAACTATACTGCACTTGTTGTAGTTAATAAATATAATTACTATTTACATACATTCGTTTTTGAATAATGTTTTAATGATTTAGCAATAACTTAAACCCTAGGTTTGTGTTTTATATTTTATCGTGTTATTGAATTAAAATATGATCTTAGAAATATGGTACATTTCTTCTCAATCATTATATATTTTTGTTATGAAAGCTATTGTATATAGTTTAAGATGAGTTTATTTTTATAGTAACTTGATTAATTAAAAAAAAAGGTAGGCAAGATATAATATTAAAGATACATTTCAATAAAAACTAACCTATGTTATTTAAATACGAAATATTTTTAAGCTATACAACGATGAAAATAAATGTTTGCATTACAAACGTGTAATAAAATATTAACTGTCTTTATTATTGTTTAAAAAAAATAAGTAAAAGCAAATTAGAAAATAAAAAACAATCATACTGTCTCTTGAGCACCTAGTATGTGATGCGGCGTAGTGCTCTTTTATCGTTAAAAATATAAAATCGCGATTTACTCTCACATTTTGACACGCACATTTTGAGACAATTTTATTTTGTTATTTTATGGGCAGGCGGACAAACATCTGGGACACTTGATAGTATGTGGTCACCACCGCCCATAGACATTGGTGATGTAAGAAATACTATTCCTTACATCGCCAACCAACCTTGGGAACTGAGATGGTGCCCGTAGTTATACTGGCTCACTCACCCTTCAAACCGGAATGTATCAATACTAAGTATTGCTGCTTAGCGACAGAATGTTGGATGAGTGGGTGGTACCCACACAGACTGGCCTGCACAAAGCCCTACCACCAGGTAATTACACAATTATACATCAAAAACTACAAACCCCTTCTTTCAACGGCAGTGTGGCAGTTGTGGGATCTAAGATTCATGTAATAACAGTACTATCCGATAAAATTAGAAAATAGCAATAACGATAAGTGTTATTCTTCGGAGGTAGAATAGTTCATTTACATACCCAGATGGGCACAAAACTACTAATATATAATTTTTAATGACGTAAATAAGTAACATTTAGAGAATAATAGAAGACGCTTGTCTTCTATTTACTTTAAAAAATAACCCGTTTTTCGCCTACTGAAAATAATAAAAAGGTTCATTTCTATGTAATAAAGTAAATTTGTCTACGTTAAATACTTATTTAACTTCATTTGTTATTGTTAGTTTCAGTTTATTGTTAGTTTATTCTGTGAAAAATTAATTAAGTATGGCGATATAAATACATGGTTATTTGTTTAATACTAATAAGCTCGCTGGACTATACTACTAATGCCAATGTTGTTTATCATTTGTTTTACGACTCTACAAAACCTAATAAATTTTCCAAAAGTGAACTCTTTCTGATATAATTAGTAATAGTGCAAAAACTTTTATTTAAAATCACCTAACACCTCGTCTTATTGCTTCTACTGATGACAGGAGAGTGCTTTTACTCATTTCTTACACGAGGTCAAAGATCTTTATAACTAATTATACTTCAAATAATCTCATAATACTACTGATGATATGAGTTTAATTGAACGTTATAAAATAATTTTATCAATATTTATGAATATAATATAAACGTATGTATTTAATATTAAATAATTATTACCTTTGTAATATTAATGTGTGTTTTACGCCTAATTAATTTAAGAGGTCCGTATAAAGCAAGAAATCCATTCAAGTTCAAGTTTTATACTTTGATTTTTTATTAAAGTGGAACCTTGGGATAATTGTCAAATACAATTTTTCCTTTATAAAAATGTGTGCAAATGTAAAATGTAATGTAAAACGACAACTTAATAAGGTTGTCATGCTACTGTATTCTTCTAAATACATATCTACTAAATTATCAGAAAACTTTAATTATAATTGCAAATTAAATTACTACTGAACTTTCAAGTGTGCTCGTTTTTTTAACGAATTTATTTGTAAAATCATATTTAAAATATTTTATTTAAATAAGACTATAAAAGTACAAAAAGAATGTAAAAGTTTTCATTACCACTTTGACACTAAAATGCAGTTTTAGCCAGTTGACCTTACTGTATCATAAGAAATGGTTACTATATAAGCACATTTTAAAAACAGTAATACATCACTTGTGTTCAAGAAATAAAGCAATATGTTCTCCAAAGTAAGGATTGTAAAAATAATAATTCAGTCAATAATAATCAAATCAATTATTACGTTAGTTAATTTAAATTAATCGTTTCTTATGTTATAGATATTAGCTTTGAGTGCTGTGTTGGCGGTGGCTGCGGCTGGTCTCCTGCCCCAAGCTCAACATTCTTCAGCTGCTGCTGTTTCGTCACAAAGTATAGTGCGTCACGACGAAAACCACGCTGCTGCAGCTGCCCCGGTTGCCTACCACGCTGCACCTATTGCATACCACACTGCTCCTGTTGCCTACCAAACTTCTCCAGTGCACTACTCTTCTGCGGCAGCTGTATCTTCACAAAGTATCCAGCGTCATGGGCAACCTCACGCTGTAGCCGTGGCTCCAGTTGCAAATTACGCTGCCCCCGTATCCCATTACGCGGCACCTGTTGCCCACTACGCTGCTGCACCCGTTGCCCACTACGCTGCTGCACCTGTTGCCCACTACACTGCTGCACCCGTAGCCCACTACGCTGCTCCCGCACACAGTCTCGTTTCCGCCCATGAAGAGGAATACGCTCATCCTAAGTACGACTTCTCATACTCCGTAGCCGACGGTCACACTGGCGACAACAAGTCCCAGCACGAGAGCCGCGACGGTGATGCCGTGCACGGCGAGTACTCTCTGCTCGAAGCTGACGGCTCTGTGCGCACAGTCCAATATACCGCTGATGCACACAACGGTTTCAACGCCGTGGTCAGCAACTCCGCACCTTCCAGACACGCTACGCCTGCTCAAGGACATATCCTCGCTCATCATTGATTAAATGTAATATACTATGTCATTAGATATTTATTACGTCGCCTGAATATAAGTTAACTATTAATGACAAAAAATAAATCAAACGTATTCAATACTTTTGTTTTAATAATCGGATAGTATAATAGTAGTAATATTAGTTAAAACTATAAGCATTTCTTATACCAGTTTTAACAAAGTAGAAAGCCCCTAACATTTATTAGCTAGTAATAAGTATAATTGGGTTCTCTAAATTATTACCACAGGGATATAAACTCAGGGATATAAACATTAATTCCGAGGAGGCTACTTCATAAGTTCCTTTTCCAACTCACCAGAACTTTTCCAAATACTATCATGAAAACGTTATTCATACAATCACATGTCAGCTAAAATTAGTTTATAATTCATATAATAATTTGTACTTGTTCAACGAAACTCACTGCATACTATAATCATGTTTAAAAAAGAACATACACGCTCTTATATATAACACACAACATTCACAAAATCGGAATTTTAAGGACAGCAGAATTGATATTAAAATAAATAATTTATGATATGATATAACGATGTTTAACCAACATTTTTTCAAATTCTTTTATCTGATATCGTAATGGTACTTAAAAATCGCATGGTCAACCAAATTAAATATACATCATATATAATGCAAAGTTTTGGATCGGTACTATTATTAAAATCAAGCTTACATCGACTTCTAGTTTTTTTAATTTACTGACTTTATTACAGGGCAACAATAGTTATTACTGAGTTATAAGGAAAGTAAGTTTTTTAATACTGTAT
The DNA here is from genome assembly GCA_905147175.2 of Nymphalis urticae. Lineage (NCBI taxonomy): Eukaryota > Metazoa > Arthropoda > Insecta > Lepidoptera > Nymphalidae > Nymphalis > Nymphalis urticae. The sequence goes on along the minus strand of LR989987.1, from coordinate 5,073,426 downwards.
GTTTTAGTTAGTTGTTGTGGTTGGCGTGGTTGGTGGCACTTGCCTTTCACGCCGATGGTTGTGGGTTCGATTCCCACCCAGGACTGATATTTGTGTGCATGAAGACGTCTGTTTGTCCTGAATCTGGGTGTAATTATCTGTGTAAGTATGTATTTACAAAAGAAAAGAGTATATGTAGTTTATCAGTTGTCTGGTTTTCATAGTATAAGCTTTGCTTAGTTTAGGATCAGATGGCCGTGTGTGAATAATGATCTTGCTTTGAATGATATCCCAGGATATTATTATTTTTATGATATTATATAATTATATACTATTCGCTTAAACTTAACTCTTCTATATTATATTTATGTATGTATGACTAGTGTAAAATGCCTTGTAGTAGATTTTATGTGATTACAATGTCAATCTTCGAAAGGAATGATATATATAATAAATAGATTATATTATTATGAGACTATTAATTAATACAGAGAAAAACAAAAATAAGCAGTTTGCATTCAAATTTACTAACCTAAGGTTATGTTACCGTACGAGGTTTGAACGAAGTTTACCATAAATCTAGCTTCGTCCTAGAAAAAATTTATTATGGGACGAACAATGCCTCGTAATCTGATTGTAGGTTCTTCAAAACTATTACGCTACCAAAGAAAAGGATGCGCACTTTTTGATGTAAATTATCTATTAGCGCGACTTAGAGGTAAGACTGACTCATATGCACACATGCTGTTTGCATGACGATCTCTTATGCTGCAGTTTCCTACTCCAAGTGTGTGCATTGTGCGTATACTAATAGTATTCTTAGTTGATATATGATATAATAATAAAAAACTATTTATTTTATTAATTAAACTGTATTGTAAGGGCGGAAATAGCTTACTACATTGTAACATTAACACACACACACTACCAATCTTCTAAGTTCTTGTTCACATTGATTATAAATCAAATGCATTATATTACTAAGCGAACACAACTTTAGCGCGATCTAAAATATAAGTAACGCCATCTAGTTCGTAAACATGTAAACTATTCTTGTTACTGTAACAATGATTTTTTTATTTTACTTAATATTTATTTGAAAAAAAAAACCATAAATTTTTATGTTCTTCTCTTAAAGTTCCATAATGGCCAATTTTTCAATAAAACCGTTAATTTGCATACGAAATATATATTTTGAAATAAACTCTATAATAACTTCACAAAGTAATAAATTAAAGCATATAATAGTGCATTATTTGGGCACAGGAAACTGCGTTACAGCCAACAATTTAATCTTTCCTGGCTGCCATTAGCAGATATTTCACATCCTAAATACGTAACTAACTCATTAAAAGCATCCGTTAATGTATCATTAATTAAAAATAATGTTTCAAATATGCATTGATTATTAGCTAGGTGTTTACTTATATAACGAATATATTGTTTGATTTAAAAATACCTGTTTAAAATTATTAAGATCAATCCCGAGGTAATTTTTAAAAAGAATGACAATCGAATCGACAAATGAATATCGTGAATAGCCCGACGTCACAATTATCATTTCCATCAGGATGGTCGCTCAAAGTTACAGATAATGTAGTAGAAATAGTAGAAAAATAGTAAATTGATTGTCTATATCCTTTTATTCAGTGATTTTACAAAAGAGGTCCGTAAGTCTCGAAAGCCCGATCAAGAAATTTATTAAAACAATGAAATTTGGTACGATTGACTTTGACACTTTATTACACAATTAATTAATCTTGACAAATAATTATTTGTCGGTTAATATTAGCGGTTGTTATAGTCCGGGAACGTTGTCACGGCTATATACGTATATAATCATATTTATAATATCTTTTACAACTAAATAATACATAAATAAAACTAATAACTACGTGTTACGATTTTCAATATTAATATATAAAAATAATTAAGAATGAAAAAGAAAGTACAATTACTTATAACAACACTTATATCCAGTTTACCCAGTTGACCTTACCATGACCAAAATAAAATTACTATATAAGTGATTTTTTTATAGGCAAATTATTAGTCGTGTTCAATAAATCAAACAAAATGCTCTCCAAAGTAAGTTTTAATTACTTATTATTCCTAAATAGTCATAATGCTATCTGTATAGGCTAATAATGTCAGAAACAGCACCTTTACTTTAAAAAACTGTTTATTTTGTGCTATAAAATAATTAAAATGATAATAATTTTAGATATATAATAACAATAACGTGTGTCCTAATTTACAGATTTTCACTTTGAGCGCTGTATTGGCGGTGGCTACGGCTGGTCTTTTGCCCCAATCTCATTACTCTTCTGCAGCTGCAGTTTCATCCCAAAACATTGTGCGCCATGATCAGCATAGTGTAGCTGCTGCTCCTATCGCCTATCAAGCCACTCCTCTAGCCTACCAGGCTTCTCCAGACCACTACTCTTCCGCTGCAGCAGTGTCTTCACAAAGCATTCAACGCCATGATCAACCATTTGCCGCTGTTTCCCACTACTCTACTGCACCCGTTGTCCACTACGCTGCTGCACCCGTAGCTCATTACGCTGCTGCACCTGTAGCCCACTATGCTGCTCCCGCACACACACTTGTGTCCGCTCATGAAGAAGAATACGCTCATCCTAAGTACGACTTCTCATACTCCGTAGCTGACGGTCACACCGGCGATAATAAGTCTCAACACGAGAGCCGCGACGGTGACGCCGTGCACGGCGAGTACTCTCTGCTCGAAGCTGACGGCTCTGTGCGCACAGTCCAATACACCGTCGATGCACACAACGGTTTTAACGCTGTGGTCAGCAACTCTGCCCCCGCCAAACACGCTGCACCCGCTCAAGGACATATTCTAGCCCATCACTAATATTATATAATTATCGAGGATCAATAGTTATTTATTTATTACGGAAACTTATTGAATAAAAAGTAAATAAGATGTTTTGTTTTTCTTTTTCTTTATCTAATTCGTGTGATTGAAATAAGTCTACATCGTATATATATATATATACCGCTGATGCGCACAATGGATTCAACGCTGTGGTCAGCAACTCCGCTCCCGCCAAACACGCCACTCTTGCCCCAGCACATATTCTCGCTCATCATTAAATAAGTCAACCTATGGATTTTATTAGTTACCTATTCATTTGTTTCTGTGTCATGTCAAAATAATTGTAAATAGTTATTTAAATCGATTTAGAATATATAAGGAAAGGTTATAAAGGAACAAGACTTTTATTTGCCTTTATTTTTTATTAGTACAACAGATAAATATCTTCACAAGAAGATTGACAATAGTAATGTGGTATTGAGTTCATAAAATATAATATTTGTGTAATTGTACAATACGCAAATACAAAGGATGAAATTAATATAATGCCTACGTTATACAGTGCATAAATAAGATTGTGTATTCTCAAAAGTTGAACAAATAAATTTAAATTGTACAAATATATAATTTGGATTGAATTCGACATTGCATTATATTTAAATGAAAACCAGTATTTAGCCTTTGTTTTATACTTATTCGATTTTTGAGGTTGTTAATTAGAATAATGTTAATAAGAAAAATCGTAATTTTTGCACGTTTATTTTTCTTCTGTTTATAAATAAAAATCTATTGCGTAAGCGTTAATATAAGCATAAAATCATCAAAGAGGATTTGGAATATTTGGAAGTGAATTATCCAAAATTTGATATAAGTTGGACTGTTCCTGAAACATTTCCGATGGGATATATGATCAAGCTCATCGTCATAAAGTATAGTATGAAGTGTACTTTATTCAAGTAGTTTTTTATAAAAACTTTGGTAACGTTAGAATCGTCCTTTTAAGAGATTAATAAACGTAAAGCTACCTCTGCCTATTGGAAATGTCAATAAAATAACCAACACGAAAGTCAGTTGTTTTCTTTTATAAATAAATTAATTATTTACAAATAAATTATCTGTGTATCTTGCACGTAATAAAATATCATACACACCAGTAAAATATTTATTTACGTATTTTTATCACGTACTTTAACGTATATATTTTACCGAATAATTAATTTCATATATAAGAGAATAATGACTAAGTATGTTTTTCCGTTCATATTTTTCGTATATAATTAAAAATAATGAAACTGTAAACGCAACACAGGAACTGCACCGCGCAAGCGCTAATTCGCGCGACTCGGTTTTCAAGCCACGGGTAGTTCCGATCACCGGCGCATCTTTTATATGTTATGTATAACAACGTTGTTCCGACATAACTGGAGTGTAGTAAGTATAATCCTAATAAGGAAAAATAAAATACAATTAAAAGCAAAAATAAATTGAATATTAACAATAAGACATGAAAATTTAAGTTCAAAACTATATTTTTTGAATTAACCTTATTAGCCCTAATGGAAAATTTCTATGTCTATTATTTAGCGACGAGAACGACTAATATAATTTAATTTCTAGAATATTTCTTTGCCCGACGTGGCGCCTGGCGCTCGTGCGATTCGCGCAGCAATTAGTAGTTCGCGACGACGGTCGCCGTTGCCTAAGGCATGCTTGGTACATTTCCAAACATAGGTTTCATTTGCAAGATGCCGTTCGGAACTCGTAAATATTCTGTATCTAGTTTCCTGTGGCCAGGTCACAAAAGCAAATTTTTAGATTATAGAATTAGCTTAAACTTGAAAAACAATTCAGATATTATGGAAAAGGATGTGGCGATTCAATAAAATGGAAATCGTGTTTTCAATATGAGATGATATGCATATAAGAGATATATGTGAAAAAGACAGAAATTAAAGTCAATCTGTCTTTGAACACTATGTTCTTGCAAAATACTAGATATACTAATTTTATTTTATAATTGCATAACTGTAATATATTTTTTATTATGAATTATATTTATTTTATCTTATTTCAAATATTAATATATAACACACTCATTTACAATTTAGTTATATAGCACATTGAGACGAAATTAGCTTTAATAGAAAATATTTACACTATACACATTCTTTATTTTCACCTTGTATAATACGTTTTTTAAATAGGTTTTTGACGAATAAATTAAGAAAGAGCGGAGCCTGATCGAGATGACTCAGTTGATATAACACGTGAATGTTAAGAGAATATCAAAGATTAAAAGCTTGGCAAACGCCACTGAGTATTTTGTGTTTAATTTCTGTTTATAATTCATTTCTTGCTCGGTGGTGAATTGTGAGGAGACCTGCATGTGTCGGATGAATGTGTCATATGTGTATCGACTAACCCTCACTGGAGCAACGCGGTGAAAGCTCAAAAGTCTGAGTCTTCTACTTAAATGCAGAAGAACCCTTTGCCTAGTAGCGTTATACATTCAAAGGCTGTTACTTTTTTTATCTATACGCAAAGTACTATATAATAATAAAAGCTATAATGTCAATTAAACTTTTTTTTTCAAATAAATTTCGTATTAATTTATAGTAAATCTACTTAAAAGTAAATAATGTTTGACCTTCTAAAGGGTGTTGTAAATTTTTTTGAACAGAAAGCGAAAGTTCAGTTCCATATTTTCATGACATCACTAGGACCCAGTTATATCTTGTTGACCTTTTGATATTTAAAATCACTATATAAGCGAAAGTCATTACTGCCAATGTGTCAGTTGCGATCAAGATACAAATCAATATGTTCTCTAAAGTGAGTATTGAATTAATTGTGTACGAAAGCCAGAAAATTTATTATTTATTTTAAATAGTATACTGTGATATGAAGTTTTTAGATTATATCTAACTATTTGAGGTTTTTAAAATGTCAAAATTATTTGCAGATTTTTGCTTTGAGCGCTGTGTTGGCGGTGGCTGCAGCAGGTCTCTTACCAGAACCTCACTATTCATCAGCAGCTGCTGTTTCATCACAAAGCATTGTCCGTCATGAGCAGAATCATGCCATCGCTTCTGCCCCAATTGCATACCATGCAGCACCTGCAGCCTACCACGCTGCACCAGTAGCGTACCACACGGCACCTGTAGCATATCAAGCTTCCCCAGTACACTACTCTTCTGCCGCCGCCGTATCATCACAAAGCATTCAGCGTCATGACCAACATAATGGTGCTATTGCTCAATCACCAAGTGTACATTACGCTGCTGCACCTGTAGCTCACTACGCTGCTGCACCTGTAGCTCACTACGCTGCTGCACCTGTAGCTCACTACGCTGCTGCACCTGTAGCTCACTACGCTACTGCACCTGTAGCTCACTACGCTACTGCACCTGTAGCTCACTACGCTACTGCACCTGTAGCTCACTACGCTGCTGCTCCCGTTGCTCACTACGCTGCCCCAGCACACAGAATCGTATCTGCCCATGAAGAGGAATACGCTCACCCCAAATACGACTTCTCATACTCCGTAGCTGACGGTCACACCGGCGACAACAAGTCTCAGCACGAGAGCCGCGATGGTGACTCAGTGCACGGTGAGTACTCTCTACTCGAAGCTGACGGCTCTGTGCGCACAGTCCAATACACCGCCGATGCACACAACGGTTTTAACGCTGTGGTCAGCAACTCTGCCCCCGCCAAACACGCTGCACCCGCTCAAGGACATATTCTAGCCCATCACTAATGGTATATAATTATCGAGGATCCATAGTTATTTATTTATTACGGAAACTTATTGAATAAAAAGTAAATAAGATGTTTTGTTTTTCTTTTCCTTTATCTAATTCGTGTGATTGAAATAAGTCTACATCGCGTAAGCACGTAAACCAAGTTAAGTTAAGTTAGTATTTCTATTTAAATATCAAAACGAAACTATTTATGAGTTATCGCACTAGTTCATGATATAATAGAAATTTAATAATTTTAAACTTTTTTGACGTTTGACAAATAAAAGAGTTAATAATTACTTTATCACAAACATTTTTGAAGTCTTAAAATATTTTTAAGTAGCAGTTGGAATGGCTTAATTATATAGGTAATAATTTTCTGTTCAATTAAATATAATATATAATTAAAAATAAATAAACGTGTACGAAAATATTAAAATTAAATATTATAAAAATATATATTTCTGCAATTTTTACTTGTATATCTGCATATAGTTTGTAAATAGGTTTTGCTCCAACACCAGTTAAAGCAGCTGTCTGTACAGATAAGGTCTCCCCTTAATGTGACGTATCTGACAAATTAATGATAAATAAATTAAGCTTCGGCCTCTTCGATCAAAAGTTTACTCTCAGTAATCAATTTTTTGCAAGTAAAACCTCTGGTAACCAACATCTGGGTCAATGAAGAAGTCGTATATAAAATAAAATTACACCAAGATACTTTGTCTTCACTGCAATAACATATCCCAATAGTCCAATAAAAATTGTGCGATGTAAATCTTTAATTTTTAAGGAGTATCAACACGCCTACTGGAGATTTTAATTAAGAAACAAAAATTAATAAATCAATTTAATTTTTGTAGATATAATTTTAGCGTTGTGTTTTATGTCAATAAATAATAATAATATATGGTAGAGCTGTACAATGCCTTTGAATGGATAAAAAAATTTACATTTAACACAGTTATTGTCAAATTTGAGTTCTTCGATGTGTAACACTCGGGCGAATGAGCCAGTACAAACCGGAATATAACAATAATTAGCAGCATGTTTAGTTAAGATATTTTACCATTCTTTCTTGTTTACTAATAAAAATGTTGTTGATAAAATTATATTTACGACTTATTAAAAAAAAGTTATAATATTATGAAAACTTTATTAAAATTATATAACACAATTTACTCTCAATAATGTTTCGGGACTATGTGGTGAGTGTCGTATTTCACATCTGCATGGAAACTGAAACAAAAAATAATGTTTAATATAGATAATATAATATGATTAATTCATTAGAATAATGATACATGGAACTATTGAGAAAAATATCTCACCCAGTGTGATGATCACCGTGATAGTGCACGGTCCTCTCGGAACCGTCGGGTTGGTGCAGCGAGTACACGCCCTTCACCACGTCACCATCGCGACTCTCGTGTTGCGACTTCATGTCACCCGTGTGGTGATCCTCCACTTTGTACTCGAATGTATACTTAGGGTGGGTCTGCATGGAATAAAATATTTTTATTTTATCCTTTAATATGTTATATGATATCATATTGTAAATATTAAGCACGACATTTAAATGTAGGTATATTACTTTTGTTTCAAACCCGTAAGGTTCTCTAAAAGAGATCCTTACGCTACATAGCAATAAGATCATCCTATAATTGTGCACCTTAAATATTTTTTTTGTTATTTATATTGTAAAATTTATATCTGAGTTTTATTATTTTTATCTTACGTAGTAGTCAACGTGATGACCATGTCCAACAATCTCTGCATGTCCATCGTGCCGAGAGATATGACTTGATGAAAACGCTATACCATGTCCGTTGTCAAACTCAAATTGTGCTACTGCAATACCGACTACGGCAGTTAAGTATACAATCTGAAATAATGTAAGAAAGTTAGTAGATAAGTAATTACAGGCTTTGAAATAAGAACCACAAATAAAAAAAAAATTTTAGTTCTTATATCAAAGAAACTGCGAATTTACAAGTAAAAAACGTCACATTGTAAAACTATTGTAATTATTTGTACTTCATTTAATAACTGAATGTATGCTTAAATTAATGCCTTAATAAATATCAACTGAAATAATTAATTAATACTATATAACTACTTAATGAAATTAAAAGTGAGGTCAGTTTGAATAATTTTTTATTGAATATTTTATATTTTTAATTTACACAAAACAAGTTAAAAGGGAACGAAGTGTAAAAGGAATTTTCATTCGTTAAAGAGATTTCGTTCAGCACACTGACGAAAAATTGATTATAATTTATTTATGTTATTTGCTTAAATGTTTACAAGTATGTGAAATTTTCAATTAAATATTGAGAGCTTGGTACAAATTATATTTACATCAAACTGCCACACTAGTTCGAAACAGATAAGCATTATGTTTTTGCTTTCATAAAGCTTTAAAAAAATTATTGCTATATGAACTGTGTCTGTGTTCATACTATTAGTATTAAATGTTAGTTTCACTTACGATATTACGAGTAAACTATCGATACCAAAATAATAAAAAAAAAATAAGTTAAAAAACAATATTTAAACTACACTATTTTTAATAAATGGTTTTAGAAATTGATCAGATCGATATTCTGCTGGATTAAATAATGAATTACCTTAGTGTACATCTTGTATGTGTTCTTGTGTTTGCTTGTAGTTTCAATCTGATACGATTTTTATAAAAATATGGGTTTATATATTGGAATTAATTGTTTTAATGTCTAACGATTTCACTTTAAGCTAAAACATGCAATGTTTTAGCAATTCCAGCGCAATTGTTTTAAAGGTCATTTGAATGTTTTATCTTAATCTAATTGACAAATGAAGTGAATAGTGACTAAGGAAAAGATTTATATACCTACCTTACAAATCACATTAAAAAACATAATGTGAATGGTTAAATATAAGTTGTTAATATTATAATATCTATATAATATGATAATAACATGCATTTTCAGTTGTTATTATTTTTATGGTTAACTAATTTATTAACGTACATGTATAACTGTAATGTGACTAGGAAAATAGCGTGATGCCCGATACAAATACATTAATTCAGAAAATTAATAAAACTAAAGGTAAGGCAGAGCAAGGCGCGACGTGCAATTATGCAATTTCGCCACAGTTCCGCAATATAGTATGATAAAAGCTACTCCGATGCTGCTCGGCCCACTATGAAACTTGGCAAGGAATATGAATACAATATCCGCTGTTTTATGTACTTTTAGATATATATTGTATTAATATAATATATGTAGTTTATAAAATATTAAAATGAAAAATATATTGCTCGTTTTTCCAATTATTATTATTTTTTGTTAAAAAAACTAAAATAATTTTATTAAGAAGCTCGTTTGATAAAGTTTAGTATTTACTGCTTTATTTATTTTATTGTGCATTTTAAACTGTGCATATCTCATGGTTCATCAAAACTCATATTTAATTAGACATGGGACGATACAATAATTTGTATCTATGTTTCGGACATGAGAGCTAAAACAGAGGCAAATATAAATTAAATCGGACACAATATTTTTTATTTCCTGTCCTCATCATGTGAAATACCTATGTCACTAAGTTTTAAAATTAATTCTAGTCGCAGCAATCACCTAAGGCAGAATAACACTAACTAGACGTAATTAAGAAACGTGGGTAGTGAAAAACAAGAATTTGTAATTTGGCAATAACACCTGTGTCTCGAAAAACATGTTAAATATATCGTCCTATTGAATTATGAGAATGAGTTATTTTAAAGGTTTTCCATTAAAAAGTTTGATTTAGATGAAAGTAATAAATTAATGTACCATAGCGTTAATGCAATATATAGCAATCCCGCTTATAACTCGTATGACATTATTGGCGAACGTAAGACGCAATTTCAAATAATTATTCCTCATTATATTCTGCTCTTCATCATCAATTACAATACTGACACGTATGTTATTACGTGAAGTCGATAGAATACATTAAATATTTCATAAAATTTGGCTTTTATTTTTTATTTCTACAATACATATTTTTTTACTTATAAAAATGATTAGTTTAAGTTACTGCTAACTTGTCTCATGCTTGGAAGTTAAATAAAACATCATAGAAAATATCATTGTGTCGAATAGGCGTGGTGAAGTAAGCTTCAAGGAGAAAGTTTAAAGCTTGGGAGGATTTCTAAGGTATTTAACTTTTCTTATTTTTGTATAATAAAACCTTTATAAGTGTTTCTTTGTTAATGTAACTTGTATAAGCTTATGTTTCTTTGTTATTTCCTTGGATCATTCAAAAATATGAATGCCTTTATGAATTTCATTTATGCCTAAAATGAACATTAATACATACATAACTATACATTTAGATTTTCCATTATTACTAATACGAATGATATCAATAAATATAATTGAAATTCGGTTAATGATGGCTAATATTTATTTATTTATGCAGAATATTTATAATTATTAACAATCATTACTTCATTAATTAATAATACTGCTTCGGAACAATGTGGTGTGTGTCATATTTCACGTCGGCATGAAATCTGCAAAAAACAAAAAATAATTATATTTTAATGTCTTCTATAGTCAGTTTTTATTCTAATAAATAAATACATTTATTTGTAGTTTCATCCTCACCCAGTGTGATGATCACCGTGATAGTGCACGGTCCTCTCTGAGCCGTCTGGTTGGTGCAGCGAGTACACGCCCTTCACCACGTCACCGTCGCGACTTTCGTGTTGAGACTTCATGTCGCCCGTGTGGTGATCCTCTACTTTGTACTCGAACGTGTACTTAGGATGAGTCTAAAGTTTTATAATACATAAAAAAATGTAATATCAAACCAAAATGAAGTGAACTAAATGAAGTTATTTTATTATTTATGTCTTATATAAATAAAAGAATAATAATTACATAGTAGTCGGTGTGATGGTGTTCGTCGTGACGTGAGATGTGTTGAGACGAGTAAGCTGCGCCATGCTCGTAGCCGTACTGCGCTACAGCCACAGCAACAACAGCCAAGAAAATGACAACCTGGAATGTTTTTTTTTTGTTGTAAATAAATAATAATACATGTATATTCTTTGTTGAAGTGAAATTAAAATGAGTAAAGAAACAATATATAACTGTGTTTTTCTGATATATTAATTTACCTTAGACAACATATTTATACAATCAAAAACAATGTAGTGATATGACAACAATGTTTTTCGAGTTTTTTATATGAAAAATAAATATCGGAACGAATCATGATACTTTATGATCATGCAATTAATTGTCAAATATGACATAGCGTGTTATATGACACGCTCATAACGGTTTTATTTATAGCCTGATTGACGATATAATTTCTACATTTAATTTCGAAGAGTTCTAGTCCATGATTTGACTTAAACAAACTAACAAACATTGCAACTTAAATAAAGCCTTGATGTACGAATGAATGAATATGTTAATATTTATTTTGAGAATAATATTTGTAAAAAGTAAATCGAGCAAACAATACTATCATTCTAAGAAATAGTTTAAGTTTTCATCTTAAAGTGATCTCGTATTAAAGATAACAATTTAACATAATTAAGTTTGTCTGTCCGCTTAACAATTAAGAATTAAAATTATATGCTTTTAATTTAAGATTTATTACCGAATTTTGCTTGTAACTTAAATTACAAGATCTGCATAAAAATAATCCATTAACTGTTTATTATTTACAACACCGCTTAAGCCGGGTTTATTGAATTGACAAAACACATTAAAGTGTACGATTGAGCAATAAACGGAGTACATAAATACTTTCCTGTCACATATAAAAAATCCTAAATAAAAAATCGGATGAAATCAATCTTTTCACATAACTTGTAAATAATAAATGGAAAACTACTTAATAATTTGGAGGCAATTTAATTATACTTTAATGTATTATATATTATACATTAATGTATAATTAAATATACATTCTCTGTTTTGGAGGCAATTTAATTTGATAAGATTTTTAAGTCCTTTTCCATTTATTATTTACAAGTTATGTGAAAACTTTACTTAAAGTGGTAGAAGATAGTAGTTGTAAAAACCTCAAATAAAGAACATGTTGATTTTATTAATACCAAGCCTATCTAGTAATTTCTCACCCAGTGTGGTGGTCGCCGTGGTAGTGCACGGTTCTCTCGGAACCATCTGGTTGATGCAGCGAGTACACGCCCTTCACCACGTCACCGTCGCGGGTCTCGTGTTGAGACTTCATGTCCCCCGTGTGGTGATCCTCCACTTTATCCAATAGCTTTGGTACCACCTAATCATCAATTATTCTACCACAAAACATGAATAATTTGTAACGCTATGTTCCGGTTTACATGACTACCAATGCCTAAGGTGACCACTCACCGTCAAGTCACCCATTCCGATCTATTACCTTCCCTCATATAAATATAAAAAATATAAAAATTGTTTTGTTATTTGTAGTCCTAACAGCATATTTCAAAGATCATCGTTATCGACTATAGAGCGTCCGCTTACTATGATACTACAACTTTGCTAGTACTTTTATTTTCTTTATTTTACAGTATATTTTCTTTACTATATGTAATGTAAAAGGTTCGTATTATTGTACCAATCTAACCGTTCTACTGTATACCTTTAATTGTTATTTGGTGTTTTGCAATTAATATTTCATTCCAAGTAATTGATAGAAACAATATCCGTAGCTAATGTTATGACAGTTTAAGTTATTTTATTGACTATTATACTATTGGATTCAATTGTAACGTGCAATATAAAAGGTTGATTTTTTATTTCAAATGTATCAGTTGATTCTTATCTTTTCGGAGTAATCCATTGTAAATATGTTGTCTCAGGTATTATAATATACTATACTCTTTATATTTTTTGTTCAATAACAAATTAATATAAAATGTTAAAATTATTATTTTAAGGATAGAACCAAATCTATGTAAGATCAAAATTATATTATTATAGGTATTGTGTTTCTTTGCCATCGTCGCTGTCGCCGTAGCTCAATATGGCTACGGACACGGAGCAGCGTACTCATCACAACACATCTCTCGTCACGACGGACATCCTGAAATCATCAACGAACATGGTCACCATGACTACTTTGTAATTATACTAATTTGTTTATTTTTTTTACAAATTACACTATCTAATTCACAAAACGATTTTGATAATAATATTTTGGTTATTGATCAGACTCATCCTAAGTATACCTTCGAGTACAAAGTGGAGGATCACCACACGGGGGACATGAAGTCTCAACACGAGACCCGCGACGGTGACGTGGTGAAGGGCGTGTACTCGCTGCATCAACCAGATGGTTCCGAGAGAACCGTGCACTACCACGGCGACCACCACACTGGGTGAGAAATTACTAGATAGGCTTGGTATTAATAAAATCAACATGTTCTTTATTTGAGGTTTTTACAACAGGACCAAATGATCATAATAAATATCTTAATTGAATGTGCAGTTATCGCCTACCCTGAATGTAGAATTTATTGAGAAGAATCGGCGAGGAAATTAATAGTTAATCATTTTCTCAAATGAAAAATATAGTCATTTATATACAATTAATACGAACTCCACCTTTTTTATAATATATGTATATGTTTATAGTGTCGACTATGTCTTATTTATTATTATATGTTCTCAAATTTATAACATGAAGCTTTAGAAATTATTTAATATTTGGATTTTCAATTTAACAGTTAATCCAATAAACGTATGTATTATAATATTACTTTTAAAATAAAATAAAATTTTGTACATTACAGATTCCACGCTGATGTGAAATATGACACTCATCACATCATCCCGAAGTACCACTACTAATTCATGATGTAGATATAGTGTCATGTAAATAAAGTTTACCTACAGAATGAAATAATAAATTCTTTATAATAATTGTATAGTTTTATTTATATTATGGAGATTAAATTGTTATATTCCTTTGGTATTCATATCTATTCATATGCTCTTATACAAAAGTAAACATAGATACAGTCTTATTAAAAATAATACAGAAAAATGTAATCTGAAAACCTCAGATAGAGAGCTATCTGAGGTTTTCAAATGTCATTCTTCTGTAGATACAACAGTAGAGACTGTTTTATATGCTTTACGAGTCGGTGCAGACGCAGCCGACCAAGGCTTTAAGGCCCTTATAATTTACAGGTTAACCACTAGACAAACGTATTCATTTTTTTTTAATAAACATCACACTTTTTTTATATAAATTAAATGGGGTATGGGTAATTATCGAATCAGAACTACAATGATTTTAATCTTTTACGTAAATTTGATGACTACTGCAGAAAATTACTTCTATTAACGAAAAAAAAATCAAAATAAATATATTTTTATTTATTCAAGTAGACTTTTTACAAGCATTTTTGAATAGTTATTTCATAAGATTACATTAAATGTAAAGCTCTAGAGCTTTGCCAATTAATAGTTTTAAATCACATCCTAAGAATAGGCATATAACTCGATAAAAGATTATATGTCCAATAAAAATGGTTGAGTTAGTAAAAGCAGATTATCATGCGCGATAAATAATAATTCAATCACGCTTACAGAAAGGATCACAATTCAATCACGCTTTTATTACATTCATATAAGTGCTTAGTTCTAATTGATTAAACAGTTGTGTTGGTTAGATGTGTCCATATTGGTTATAGTAAGTGTAAGATTAGAAATAGCATTAATTTAGGATGGATTGCTATATTATTTTAATTAATTAATGGTTAAAGTCTTAATGTTCAATGACGGTGATTTTTTAATTTTGAAATATAAGAAGGATAGTAAGTGTGTTGTTTATTTTTTTTTAAATTATCCTACCTCTGGTTTTTAATAATACAATAAATTAATTATGTTTTGATCGGATTGTATGCGTGTCTGTAATATACAATTTTTGTAAATAATTAATGTTTTATCCTAGATTTTCGTTTTTGCGGTGGCAACTAGCGTTGATCCCGCTCAGCACAACGGATATGGAAACGATAACGGTCATGACAGTGTTAATGTTCTCTCATATCAAAGCATCGTGCAGCACCATTCATAACGCGCAATCCCACCAAATGGTATTCATGTCATGATACCCAACAAGATTATTACGTATAAACTTAATTGATTTAAATACATTTAAGAACTAATTTAGTAATTGTTAAACTATGTTGAGCAATGTCAATAGGCGTTGACACTGATTTGCAGTCTCCTCCATATTACGCGTTCGAGTACAGCGTGCAAGATTTGCACACAAAAGATATTAAACCCAATCATGAGTCACGCGACGGCGACACCGTG
Source organism: Nymphalis urticae (assembly GCA_905147175.2). NCBI lineage: Eukaryota > Metazoa > Arthropoda > Insecta > Lepidoptera > Nymphalidae > Nymphalis > Nymphalis urticae. Next base: position 5,057,548 of record LR989987.1, on the reverse strand, counting down.
TTCGGCTTTTACAGCTTGCACGAACCCGACGGAACCATTGGGTGCGTGGAATATATCCCCGATAAATATAGCAGCTGAGGCGCTAGATTAATAATAATAAACATCCTTTTTCTTGTAAAGATAATTTACTGAAATTAGGTTTATTATAATTATTTTATATTATGTTTATTTATCATGTGAACAATTATACTTGGAAACCAAGCAAATGATGATTGTCATAGCGATACTGGTATTGTTTTTAAATAATGCGTCACTAATTGATGGCACCTATAATTGAGATTCAACGCAATTATACACCGAGGATACGCCCGCCATGAAGTGCTAGTGCAGCATCACAAGTGCTGTCTAAATTTTGTTATTTTTGTATTTATAAATTAAAGTGTTAGTTAAACATAGTTACAATTTAAAAGCATTTTTATTAAGATTTTGTTTATTGTAATATATGAATTATTAAATGACTTACATTGTTATGTACATTCTTATTCTTATTTAACCTTAAAATAATTAGCATATTGAGATACCAATTATAAAAAAAAAAACTATTTAAACGTCTTCAAACCATTCAATTAGATATTGCCAGAGATACGAATTCGCCAAAGAGAGGTCCTAAATATTCTGCGCACCTTGAACGTGAATAAGGCCAGTGGCCCTGATGGGATTCCAGCAATAGTCCTGAGGAATTATGCACCTGAGTTGTCCCCTGTTTTAACACGCTTGTACCGCCTCTCTCTCAAATCCGCTCAAGTCCCTAAAGCCTGGAAGTTTGCTAACGTACAACCAGTACCTAAGAAGAATAGCCGTACCGACCCGGCCAACTACCGACCCATAGCAATCCTCTCCATACTTTGCAAAGGTTTGGAGCGTGTATTGAATAACAAACTCCAGGCGTACCTCGAAGAAAACGATCTCCTATCGGACCAGCAGTACTGCTTTCGTCGGAATCGATCAACAGGAGATCTCTTAGTGTACGCTACTCACATCTGGGGCGAGGCCATGGACAAGTATGGTGAAGCGTTAGCCGTTTCACTTGACGTGTCCAAGGCTTTCGACCGGGTCTGGCATGCGGGCCTTCTTAGCAAGCTTCCTAGCTACGGGATACCTGTTGGCCTTTGCAACTGGATATCAGATTTCCTGAGTGGACGATCGTTTCGAGTTGTCCTAGATGGCTTCTCGTCTGATCTAATGGCAATTAATGCCAGTGTTCCTCAGGGTTCAATTCTCTCCGCCACACTCTTTCTGCTGCATATAAACGATCTGCTGAAACCCGGTATCCTTGGGTACGCAGACGACAGCACTGTCACGGAGAGATACATATCCGGTCCCCGAGCTAGTGCAACAGAAACTCGAGAGCACAGGGAGGCCTTGGTAGAACGCATCAATTTGAGATTGGAAGAGGTTTCAAATTGGGGCGATGATAACAAAGTCAAATTTAATCCTACCAAGACTCAAGGGTGTTTGTTTACTGCCAAGAGGAGTCCATTCCACCTGACTCCGACTTTCCGGAATGTATCTGTACCCATCACCGACAGTATTGAGCTTCTAGGAGTTACAATAACATCCAAACTCAACTTTGGACAATACATTGAATCCAAAGCTAAAACTGCTGGTAAAAAACTTAGCATCCTCAATAAGGTCAAACAGTACTTCACACCAGAACAGCTTCTGATTCTATATCAAGCCCAAGTCAGATCGTGCATGGAGTACTGCAGCCATTTATGGGACGGCTCTGCTAAGTACCAGCTTGATACTTTGGATTCAGTGGATCGTCGTGCTAGAAGACTCATTGGCGACCAGACACTGGTTACAAAACTCCAGACCTTAGAACATCGTCGTAAGGTTGCCTGTCTGTCGGTATTCTACAAGATGTATTTCGGCGAGTGTGCTCAGGAACTATTTGATTTGGTTCCCCCGTCACCTTTTTACCAAAGAACTGCGAGGCATCGAAAGGATCTGCACCCGTACGTGGTTGACATTGACGTATATAAGACACGTACGAAACGATTTGCTTCCTCGTTTCTGATACGCACCGCCAAGGTCTGGAATACCCTCCCGACCTCCGTTTTCCCCACCACCTACAATATGGGTAAAAACCTTCAACTCCGAGTGAATAGGCACCTTCTAGGCAAGCGCGCTCCATCTTAGACTGTATCTCACTTTCCATCAGGTGTGATACAGTCAAGCGCTAGCCTATACATTTAAAAAAAAAAAAAATATCAGAATTTATTTCGAAAGTAGTTAATCGACGATTATTTTAGTTACTTTAAAAGTGTTAGAGTAAGTTTTACCTTCACTAGTAACTGTGGTTATTAAAACGTGTTATTTAAATTAATACGATTAATTTCTTCCTGCCTATTCTATCTGCCTATATTAGGCATAATTACGTATCAACATCATCATTTCAGTCAATCAATCATGTCTGTTCTCATATAACTAAAAACTTTAAGGCTGTGAAAACAACACATAATCTAACGAGATTTAATAAAATATAAATTAAACAAACAAAAACATAAGAGATACAAAAACTGTATCAACACATTTAATAATAAAGGTTTTATTAATAGTCTTAGTGTAACTTCCCTTAAAGTGTTACGCGACCAAAGACGGCAAATAACGGTTTTGTTGAAGCTAAAATGACAAGATACCTAAGATTGGTTTCTTCCCGCTTGCAACATTAGGGATATCTCTTTGCATTTCATCCGCAGTCAAACGACGTCTCTCCATGACGTAAATAATGTCTAACAATTCAATTTGGTCGAAAACTTATAACTTATATACATTCTAAACATGAAAACCATTAAAGAAATTTCCACTGCGGACATTTCTTTAATGGTTTTACAAACAATTTTTGTTTTTTCTAGATTGTTTTGACAATTAAACACATGATATGACAATTCGACGATTAGATTCGGTAATTATTGTGAATATAAAACATGCGAACGATATGTGTTTCATATCAGTTTGCTGTACAACTTTATTACAACATGTTTTCTAAGGTATGTATTATCCCTCGAAAAAATTATTACATTTTTTTTACTTCGTGGGTGTGTTTTTCTTTTAGGTAAATTATTTCAATTTGCTTTCAATTTAATAGGTCGTGGTTTTCTTGGCTGTTGTTGCTGTGGCTGTAGCGCAGTACGGCTACGAGCATGGCGCAGCTTACTCGTCTCAACACATCTCACGTCACGACGGACACCCTGAGATTGTGAACGTGCACGGTCATCACACCGACTACTATGTAATTATTATTATGTTTTTATAAGGATTATAAAGAAATAAATGAAAGACCTAAGTGAAATAGATACAAGTAAAACATTGAGATTGTTAATATAAACCGGAATAAAACGTATTTAAGATAGGTTTTTAGTAAATAATATATTTTATTACTAATCAATCATTTTATATTATTATTTGTATTTATAACTTATGTTACTTACATTTTTAACAAAATTATTTTATTCTATTGTAGACACATCCTAAGTATACGTTCGAGTACAAAGTGGAGGATCACCACACGGGTGACATGAAGTTGCAACACGAGAGTCGCGATGGTGAGGTGGTGAAGGGCGTGTACTCGCTGCACCAACCAGACGGCTCCGAGAGGACCGTGCACTACCACGGTGACCACCACACTGGGTGAGGAAAATTTTGCAACCAAATAAATTCAATTTACATAATGACATTTAGATAAATAAAAATAATGTTACAATTTTTTTTTTCGCAGATTCCACGCCGACGTGAAATATGACACACATCATATTGTTCCGAAACATCATTATTAAAAAAAAATTGTAAATAATGAAATTTTCTAAATAAATAATTTTCAATCATTGATAACTAAATTTTAATTGCATTTATTACAGTTATTATAATATAATATAGTTATTCTTACAGTTCCTGTGGGGTAGTTTATAGATGTAGTAAAGATAATAAAGTTTAATAGACACTGATTATAAGGTGTAATGCTGTTCATTTTGTAGGGCTATTTTTGTAATGATTTCTGTCAGCGATCTTGTAACGCTCTCTGAAGTGATGGATCCGGCATATACTTCGAGATATCAAAAAAACTTCATCTTGTAAAAAAATATTTTATTTCTAATCCATTCAAATGAAATCCAACAAAGAATTCAACGAAATCGAAATAAAATCGTTCAAAAATAATCTATTAATATCACTTACTTAATTATAAAATAAAAATGATTACTGCTGTATACTCATATTTAAAGAGAGCAAATATTTAGTTGTATTTACTTTTCTAAAAAATCAAAAGTCAAAAATCTTTATTCAATATAGAAGCATTACTAAGATTGATTGTTACAAATCTACCACCGGTTCGGAAATAAACACCTCAGACCTGATAAGAACCGGAGAAGAAACTCAGCGGCTCAGATAAAAACAATTATCTCATCCTTTACAATAAATAATTTACAACACTAGCCAAATTATTTATATCTTTTTTTTAATTTGAAATAACCGTACCCTTTTGAACTCGTTCCTAATAAACACTTTTTCCATAATATGAGTCTTATAGTTTCAATTCTTGAGGGTAAAAAGGTGCTTCAAGCTTATTATATGAATAAGTCTCTTCACTCTTACTATGCCTTTGAATTCAAACTACAGCAATATCGACTGATCAAAAGGTAATCTGCCTTTGCAGTTATCATAAAAAGGAGGCAGAATCGGTCGCACTTAAATAGGTTTGTTGTTTAGATAGACAGTGCTACTTGACTTGTGCCATTCGTTGCTATTTCTGTATTAATTCTTCTTCTTCTTCTTCTTCTTCCTAGCGTTTTCCCGGCCTAGTGCTGCCAGGGTCCGCTTTCCTACATCTTTGCCTCCACTTTGCCCGATCTAAAGCGTCGTCTTGAGTGAGATCGTGCTCTCTCAAATCGTCCCTCACAACATCGAGCCAGCGCTTCTTGGGCCTGCCGCGGGATCTGGGGCCTTCGACAACAAAGTCCAGGCATCGGTTCCCAACATAGTCTGGCGGTCTGCGGCTAATGTGGCCAAACCAACGGAGACGGCTTTCCTGCAACTTGTCCGCTACATCGCACACGCCAAGGCTACCGCGGATGTGCTCGTTACGAATACGATCTAGTCGCGTAACGCCACACATCCACCGCAGCATCTTCATTTCCACGACGTGAAGTTGCTGAACATGTCTCGCGAGAGCTGGCCACGTCTCGCTGCCGTACAATAAGACTGGTCGGATGATGCACTTGTACACAAGGCCCTTTAATTTCACCGGTATCCTGCGATCACAGATTACCCCGGTGACTTCCCGCCATTTGGCCCAAGCTGCGTTTATTCGAGCTCTGACGTCGTGGTCGATCGTACCAGACTCGTGCAGTACGGACCCGAGGTATTTAAACTTTTCCGTCTTGATAATGGATTCTCCGCCTATCTTTATGGGTTCGGGGTCCGTACTGCCACAGGCCATATACTCGGTCTTCGCAACATTTAGCATCAGACCACCCCTCGCTAGCACACTCTTCCACTGGTTCACCTTTTGCTCCAATACCTGCTTGTCCTCATCTACCAGTGCAATGTCATCAGCATACATCATGAGCCAGGGAGACGGTTCATGGGCTTTCGCTGTGACAACGTCAAGCACTACACTGAACAGAAAAGGACTCAGGGCCGAGCCTTGGTGGACACCAACTGTGATCGGGAAAGGGTGTGTGTCGCCAACGGCGGTCCTCACTATTGATTCCGAATGATGGTACATGTCTCGGATAATGTCAATATAGATTTGTGGCACATTCTTCATTTCTGTATTAATTATATATCAATAATTAATCGCACCGTTTATCGACAATACAATACAATTATTACGTAACAAGTAACGAGTTGCCACCCGTGGCTTCACCCCGCTCGCTTGGTGTTAATAGGGGATGTACCAGTAGGGGACTTAGTAGGTATCAGTTAACTTATGTCCTTTTCTGTACCTCTGATAATGTCTGTGCAAAATTTGATGATGATCAGTTGAGTAGTAAGACGTAAAAGCGCTACAAACAAACTCAGTTTTGAATTTATAATAATGTTAAAATAACAATAAAAAGTTTTTTTTTTACATATACAGGGAAAACAAATGACTCCACTCCACTTGATGGTAAGTGGTAGTGGAGTCCAAACGCGACGACGGCTAGTACAGTTGAGAATGTTCTGCACTAGCTGCACCCCCCCCCCCCGTGCCGGCCCGCAAGATGCCTCTTCATGCCTCGTTTAAAGGTTGTAAGAGGATGGGAACACGTGTGCTGGTAAAGAATTCCATTTTTTAGAGGTGCGACAAAGAAAAGACTTGCTAAATTACTTCGTGCGCGATGGGATTGATGTCACAGTAAGGCGTCGACATCGAGAGCCAGCACGCATAGACTTGTGAAGGAAGAGGGAAGCAGGAATTAGGGAGAATAATTCCTCGGAGCACTCGCCGTGATACAGTCGATAGAAAGCACTTAGCGCTGCTATCTCTCGACGCAATTGTAAAGGCTCGAGGGTGTTTGTGACCTTTACGTCGCCAATAATGAGGACCACGCATCGCTGCAACCGATCCAAGGCCTCAAGTAGGTACTTAGCGGAGCCATCCCAAAGGTGCGAGCAATATTCAACGCAGGACCGTACCTGTGTATTGTATAACAGGAGCAGTTGTTGTTGCGTGAAAAACGCCGCGCTTTGTTTAGAACCCCGAGTTTCAGCCTCGATATAATCCCTTGGATTAAGGTCGCTTCGAACGTCAATTCCCAGCATGGCAATTTTGCTTTGTATCATCAGCGTAGTGCCACAGAGGGAAGGAACAGGGGAAAATGGCTACTTTTTCACTGTGAAAGCGCACACCTGTGTTTTCTTGGCGTTGAACTCAACAAGATTATCAGAACCCCATTGGACAATGTTGTAAACTGTAGTTGTAACGTCCTATTGAGTTCAACAACAAGATCCCTCCGTCTCTCCTCAACTTCTGCTCGCACGGCCACTAGGCGTCCATGATATCCTCCATTCACTGAACTATCTTCTGCATAGCAATGTATGTTTCCAAGAGAGAGCATATCATTGATATGCAAAAGAAAGAGTGTGGGAGATACGTACAGACCCCTGGGGGACCCCAGAATTCACTACATTGAAGTAGTTGATATAAAGGTAGTTGTAATTGATAAGCTTTAAACTGAATCTTCGTACTAATTTATTAGAATATTCAATATTCACTGTCGATTTATCATAATAGGTAACGTGTGAATACTTCCATTTTTGTTTATTGTTAACACTTAAGCTCGTCAATATATAATAAAAAAAAAGCAAATCAGTTGCCCAACGGAGGAGCAAAATGGCCTGAACTCATAGTTTAAATCAAACATTTAAAAAGAAGCATTAACAATATTAAATATCCACAATATTACCTCTTCCTCTAAGAATTTCACGATGACGATCAATTTAGACGTATAGTTCGGAATACACTTTATTCCTACAACCTCATAATCCAATGGAACAGCAACCCGACATAACCAGAGATAATTAAGAAGTAAAACCAAAGGCTTAACATATTTTTTGAACACGGGAATGTTACTACTCATAACTTTCAAACTCGACCCGTTTTAATACAAAACAGAATTTCTTGACAGAAAAATTCAATAACTTTTATTGCCTCGACCTGACCTTTGAATAGAGGGCTTTGGAATATTCTTGTAAGTTAATTATGAAAACATCACAATTCGTAGAAGATGGCATTCTTAAAACAGGATAATCATAAACAAACTTCCACTTTTAAAAAAGGTGGAAAAAACAAAAAATATTGCAGGTAGGAACAGAAACGGTTCTATTTTTATATAATAGGAAAACGGAAGAGCATATGTGCCACCTGATTGTAAGTGGTCACCAACGCCCAGAGACATTGGCATTGTAAGAAATGTTAACCATTGCTTGCATCACCAATGCGCCACCAACCTTGGGAACTAAGATGTTATGTCACTTGTGCCTGTAATTACACTGGCTTACACGCCCTTCAAACCGGAACACAACAATACCAAGATATTTTATGTTAGAATATTTGATGAGTGGGTGGCACCTATCCCGATGAGCTCGCACAAAGCTCTACCACCAGTAAACACCATTTTGAAATTACCATGTTTTGAAAATAAATCTCATAAATCTACTGAGACCGAAGCCTTTGTTCGGATGGCTTGCTAAAACTGGACTTAAAAATTACACCTGGGAATGATATATTTGTAAGGATTTTTCGTAAGATCGAGTCAATGAAGTTGAGAATACCCAAATCGAAGACCAAATCGAAAAGAACTTGCATAATAAATATAATAATTGTCTTTGTGAAATGACCATATCCAATTCAGGGTAAAACTTATGTCGCTTAGTGCAATTAATTACTACATTTAAATTGGTTTCGCGCGTTAAAAGTGGTATAAAAGAGTTTTCGTGTTCCTAATATGTATCACTTGACTGACAACTGTTGAGAATTGTCAAAGCAGAAATATGTTGTTTAAGGTAAATATATAACCTGATTTAATGTTACATTTTCTTATTATAAACCCATAATTAAAACTGTTAAGGCAATAATAGAAAATAGTATTTATGTACTATAATCATTGTGATTTTAGGTATTGTGTTTCTTTACCGTCGTCGCTGTCGTCGTAGCTCAATACGGCTACGGACACGGAGTAGCGTACTCATCACAACACATCTCTCGTCATGACGGACATCCTGAAATCGCCAATATACATGATGATTACCACGTAAGTAAAGGCTCGTACACGATCTTCTGAAAGGCAAAGCTCAGTTCACTCATTTCCATTCGTCTTCATATTCCTTACAGTGGAATTTAGAAGCCAAATTCAAAAGACTTATTGTTTTTTAATTAGTAGTAATGACTATTTCCGGTAAATTTCAGACACACCCAAAGTATACGTTTGATTACAAAGTAGAGGATCACCATACTGGTGATATGAAGTATCAACATGAGAGTCGCGATGGTGACGTGGTGAAGGGCGTGTACTCGCTGCACCAACCCGACGGTTCCGAGAGGACTGTGCACTACCACGGTGACCACCACACTGGGTAAATATAATTTAAAAATAATAATAATTAAAGCCAATAGTTGCTCATATCTCTTCGTAATTACAACCACTAGACAGAGCTGATGATCTTTCTCTAACAATTACCAAGAACTCTAGCTACGTATAGTATCGCTTCTTTCAATTAAAAAAAATCGAATTCAATAAGTATTTGATGTTTCTAAATGATATTATAATTAATGTGAATTTTTCTTTTCAGATTTCATGCCGATGTAAAATACGATACGCATCACATCATTCCTAAGCATTTTTACTAAGATATTCATCATGAAATAAATTATATACGCAGTTCTTGAAATATTTTGTTTTTATTTAAAGCTTTACGTATTCTATCTTCTAATAACAATTTCTATAAGATGTTACGAGCAACATTTTAATATCATAATTTAAAAGTAGTCACGCATTAAAATAGCAAATCACCATAAATTTTGAACATTTCAGGAGTAAGTTCTTACAGAATAACGGTGCTGCTATGAATAAGTATAGATAAGTTGGCTGGGAGACGTTTTGCGTTTGTAGTAGTGTAATACAGCGAATAAAACAGGAATAAACTAATTTGCGCTAGCTTCCAAATAAGTAGCGTTAAGTGTTATTTTTTCTTATTTTTCTCTTTTTACTAATTGAGTTGTAAATAATATATATGCGGAAAAATAAAAACGTCGCGAAAATTTAACCTTATATATAAATAACTGTAGAGGAATGTGTAATTTTATCCCTTTTTAGTAGATGGTAGTCTAGAATACACTAAGCTATCATGAGTGGTAAGCATAATAGTTTCTATCTGTTGAAGTATTTTGTTTGAAATCCATGCAACAGATTTAACAACAAGAAAAATTTATAAACAATAGAGAAAACAATACATAACAATAGAGAAGAATCAAATAATTATCTTTATTAATAAACATTAGAATACTTTCAATTAATTACACAAAAAAAAACTAAAATAGTATCCTTGATAAAATTGCTATTTTAAAATTTGAGGTATTATGTATACAAGAGTAATTGAAAATTACATTCAAACAGTTAGTCGATAAGTCTACCAATAACTACGTTAAGACTTTATTGAAAATCATTTACACGAGTTATTTATTAATTGATGAGGATTGTGTTGAGAGTTAAAAATAAGAGATTAACCAAATTAGATTTTTTAATGTTTAAATAGGACGTAATTTTACACCAAATAAGAATGTTTTACAAAGCTGCGTTATTTCATACACAAGAGATCTACCATCACAGTTCATATGGTTAACATAGAAAAAACAAAACTGACTTCAAATAAAATTTGTGCCAAATAAAAAAGATCAAGCCAGAACTATAGCTTCCCAAACAAAAAACTAATTATCCAAATCGGTACAACCTCCTCCTGTTTTTATGTCAGTTAAAGTGAAAAATATAGCAATCCTGTTTTGCGTTACTTGGTAATGAAATTACACATTAGCTCACCCAGTGTGGTGGTTACTGTGGTAGTGCACTGTCCTCTCGAAGCCGTCTGGTTGGTGCAGCAAGTACACGCCCTTCACCACGTCACCGTCGCGACTCTCGTGCTGAGATTTTTTATCACCAGTATGAGGGCTTTAATTTCGTAAGCGAATTTATATTTTGGATGAGTCTAAAAGAATTAAATAATAATATACATATCTAGTTACTAAAAAAAGTAATTATGAGTATCTTAAAATCTAGTGCAAACATTTTTTTACTTATTTGATTACTAATCAACGTGGTCGTGACCGTGGCCATATCCGTAGCCATCTTCGTGGCCGCTTCCACCTTCATCCATGGCACGCCAAGATGACCATGTACTTGTATAATTTCAGGATGACCATTGTAACTAGAAATGTGTTGTGACGAGCACGTGACTCCAAGACCGTGATCATGATCATCGGCTACAACAGCCGCAAGAACAAAAATAAAATAAAAAATCTAAAATAATATTTACATACATACATACATAATTATTATTGATTTAAGTTTTATACACAATTAAAATAGATTAAAATAGACTATAATTTTGTTTCAGATACGATAAACAAGATAACTTCGAATACATTTAAGTAAGTTCATCCAATCTATTACTCATGATCTTCAGTAAAATGAATGCCTTATATATAGGTATTGGCGGGCGTAACTATTCAAACTAAGTTTTTATTTCGTATTTACATTATTCAACAAAATAAAAGTAATAAGCTTTAAACATTTTAATAGTTTGAAACGTTTTATGATTAGCACTTATAAAATTCCTTTGTCTACCATACCAACGTATGAATAGATACAATCTTTGTCTTACTGGCTGATTTCAGTCACAGCCAGTCTCAACGGAGAATAAACAGCTGCAAAGAAGATATGATAATGGCCACCTGATGGTAAGTGGTTACCACGGCCCATAGACATTGGCGCTGTAAGATATAGTAGCCGTTCTTTGTTAAGTCCCATGTCCTTCAAAGCAGAAGAGAAAAATACCAACTATTTCTTTTTGTTGTATAATATTTGATGAGTTTTGATTGACTATTTTGACTGGGTTCTGCCTGCGGCTTCGCCCAAGTACGAGGGAGCAGGTGTTCTTTTCCTCGTGTCCTTTTCCTGACAATGTACATGTAATAAATCATGATAATCAGTTGAGTAGAGTATTTATAATGTTAATTAAGATGTGCCGGTACGTTTTAGTGTCCAAACAGCAATATAATCGCAATTTAAGGCTGACTAATGTCTATCTATAATTTTAATTGGACTTCAAATATTTTATTTTGTTAGGTCTTGTAAAGTACATACGTTAACGTTGAAAATAATTTAAAAAAAATATAGCAGTCATTTCATTAATTCCTGTATAGAAAATAAGTAACCGTAATTTCAAACACCATAAAATATAATTGAGAACATATTAAAATCCGGCTAAAGTAGACATGAGATATAAAATGTAATGAGTAACGAGCATTAAGTAAGTAAGGTGGTAAGATTCGAGTGTCATATTTTTTTAATAAATATTATAGTAAGTCTAAAATATGAAAAATGGATAAGGCATATTAATATAATTAAGCTGTTAACACACGGGTTAATGCTGACAAATGCGTTGAAGCCTTAATATTCATAGAGATAAATGTCAAAATTAAAAATAATGCTACCTGTTACTTTTTTAAGTAGTTCACTACATAACAAATTAATCAGACTAGAATAAATATTCATATAAAAACCTCAATTTATAGCAAAGCATTTAATTTATAAAAGCATATTTTATTCGTTATTTTTTATTTACTATATTATTTCGTAAAGAATATTTTGTTAAATATTTTTGTTTTTATAATAGATGGTTATGAATATTTAGTTTTCTTGAATAAAAAATGAAATAAGAAACGAACACAATATAAAAGAGACAGAATTTTATTTACAGAGTCCAATCATTTACTTTTCCCTTAATATAACTTTGTAACAATTGTAACAAGTAATATTATAGTACTAGTAATATTATACAAGAAGAAATTATTAATAACAACATTTATAGAATAAAACATTAAAAAAAAATCGTTAAAAGATCACAGAACGCTTATCATAAATGATCCTCCACACTTAATGATGATGTTTCGGGACGAGATGATGGGTGTCGTATTTCACATCGGCGTGGAAGCTGAAATGAATAAAAATTATATTTAAAAACAATTATATAATAATAAAATAATAAAAAAATAACTACCATAGTTATGAAAGTGTATGATAAAGTAAAAAAGTGAATATCGATCTGGATCTAAATATTCCATTATTGGGCTAAGGCTCCGTTTCAAGGAGAACCTTTGAAGCATACTCAACCACGCTGCTACAATGCGGGTTTGACACATGAGGACCATTTCGACTGACACATGCAAGTTATTTCAGGAGGTTTTTCTTTACCGCCGAGCATGAGATGAATTATAAAAAAAGATTAAATACATGAAAATTATGTGGACTTTTAACATCGGCTTAATGCTAAGCAATAAATAAAGCTAGCTCATTTCGATTTAGACATGAATTAGTTACAATTTTTCTTAATTATTTATATTTAAACAACAATTATAAGCCCGTATGTATATTTTATATTTTGTATTATTTACACGTTAGGTACCGTTGCAATATATATATATATATATCACTTATTGTAAAATGTGAGGTGTTCAATTATATTAAACGATTGGTTGCTTCATAATAGTGCTAAATTGTAGGAAACTATAAAATGATTATACTATTAAATTACCTATGCTTAAATATACACTTATACATATAAAATGTCTTGTGCTAGGCACTACCACTAATAAATTACATAAGTTAAGTGACTTACCCAGTGTGGTGATCACCATGGTAGTGAACTGCCCTTTCGGAGCCATCAGGCTGGTGTAGAGCGTAGTAGCCCTTCACGACATCGCCGTCACGGCTCTCGTGCTGGGATTTGATGTCACCGGTATGGTGGTCTTCTACTTTGTATTCGAAGTCGTATTTGGGATAGGCCTTAAAAAGTATGAAGAAATAACATTGAAGAACAAGTTTTTTTTAAATACACAAGTGTGTTAATGTTTTTATTAAATTCATAATCACTTACGTAGTAGTCGACATGGTCATGACCGTGATCATGGTGGCCATGGCCGCCGTGGCCGTGTACAATTTCAGGATGTCCGTCATGACGAGAGATGTGTTGTGACGAGTAAGCAGATCCATGTCCGTGGCCATATTGAGCCACGGCAATCGCGACGAAGGCAGCGAAGCACAATACCTACAAATTTAAATTTCGATTTATCAAAACATGTTGCTGCTTATTAATAGAAAACACATCCTTGCTTATTACTATGTCGGAATATTTTGTTTAATTTTTTTTAAAGAAATACAAACAGAACTATTATAAGCTTAGTTAGCTATGCTTCATATTATTATCAATGTGTTTTACAACCATAGGATCTAAATTACCCTTTAAACAAAACAATAATTTAAATTATTTTGCTTATCATTAGAAGACCTGGAGCTACCTTCCCGGACACTATTATCAAAAGTCATAAATACAGACAAAAGCTACAATCTCAAATAGTAATGTCCTTCAAAAAATTTATATTGGCAATAACTTTCATATAAAAAAAACTCACACAACTTGATAACACAGTTCCAAAATAAGGATATTACAATAAAAAGATAGAAAAAATGTATTTTACCTTAGCGAACATTTTTATGTAGTTATGTATTGTTCTCGTCTCTAAGTCAAGAATTTAACTGATATTATTTTAACTAAAACTCAAGTCTTATATATCAGCCACAAGGGTAAGTAGCCGAGGTTTATTGATTTCACTTAATCTAATTGGTAGTTAAAAATATTGCATTATATATTATTTACGTATATAGAATTTGTAAGCGTTTCGTAAAACGGTAATAATGGCTGTCTCCGCAACAACACTATCGTTAAATTAAGCTTTAATAAGTAGTTAATTAAAATAAAATTAAGAAATGTTTTCTTAACGAATTTGTAAGAAAATTCTCTGCGGTCTTAGTAACACATTATCTAACATATTTATCTATTATTTTATGCACCAGTGGTTTAGTTATGCTTCGTTATTAACTCGATACCTATTAACGATCTTATACAATTATATTATTTTTACTATATAATGATTTTAATCCATAAACTGATGCACCTTTTACGTATTCTGAATTATATTTAAAAATCTGTAATTATTTGTATTTAACTGCAAGACGTGCAAGCTAAAATCAGTGACAAAAAATATGTAATATGTTTTTAAAATGATTAATTAATGAATGGTATTGATTTTTAGTTTCTATACGACATTCATTTTCGTATATAAGCTAAAATTATTATTTTTCATTAAATGTTTGCAATAGGTGATTTTATCACGCGGCATTGAATGAAGCAATTGAATTATTTTTGTTACTGTACGATATTGTGTCTCTAACTTATACTGTTCTGCATTGATTTACGCTATCTACCGATATTGGGGATTATCGTTGGTTCATTCTAATACTAATTTTTACTTTATTTTGTTTTAAAAAACATGCAACTTTTTGGCTAAAACTAATTATAATAATAATTTACATACATCTGTTACTATTTAGCAGAAGCTATTTCAATTGAATAAAATTGACTAAATACGGTTTAAAATATTATATATTATTTATATAATTCTAAGCACAAACCATAAGTGTATTTTTTTTTTTATTGTGTGAAGATTTTAAAGAATTTGTCAGATCAGACTTTTTTCTGTCTTTAATGGTATATCACTCGATATAAAAATGAAACAAAAAATGATGAAAAATTAATCTATTTCGTATCTCTAAATGTCAAAAAAAAACAACATTAAAATATTGTACATTGATTTTTAATAAATTTCCTTATATACTAATATTACAAATGCAAGAGTAACGTTGTATGTCTGCTACGCTTTTACGGCTTAGCCACTGAACTGATTTTGATGAAATTTTGTATGAAGCAATCTTGAAACCAAAATTAGGTTACTTTTTTTATCTACTACCTGGTGCCTCCCCCTAACATACGGGCTAAGCCTCTGACTTGCACTTGTCATTCATTTTCAAATTTCCTATTTCTTTTTAACTTAGTTTATATTTAGGCCATCATATTTCATGACTATAATTAATTATAACAAATCCCACTATCTCATAAGTTGGTTCGCAAATCAGATGCCATTCATTCAGCTAAAATTATAGCAATAACTATTTGAGCTGCAGAAATACTAAAAGAGAAAATTTAAATTGTTAGTTCAGGCTGTAATTAATTAGAAAATCTTCTCTGTAATTAATTAGAAATTCTAGACAAAGTCATACTTATACAGGAGAGGTAATGAGGTATATTTATAAAGTCAAAATTACGCGTGTGAAAATTCCGATTATTTACGATATACAATCTCATGTGAAGAGTGCATAATTCTTTTTTAATATTAATGTCATTCATTCATTTTATATTATAGTTTGAATTTAATTTCATTCAAATAATTTTAACTTTACTTTTTAATAGTAACTACATGGCTAATATTTTCACAAAACAAAACGATTGCTGGAAGAATATTAGTAGGATATAACGTACATGTTATTTTTTTTATTAATTCAGGAATATTTTCTTTCGAACTATTAGGAAAGATCTTGAACTTAAATTATTTATGAACATTATTTAATAAATAACCAGTTTATGTTTAACTTCAATAAACTCACCAAGTGATAGTTTGTATTGTTATGTTCAAAGAATCTTTATTCTCAAAAAAGACGAACGTCACTTACATGAGAACAACATGACATAAAGTTAAATATAATAATGGTCGCCACATAGGTAGGTACTCAGCTAACAAAATATTAAGTAAGTTTCTTGTTAATATTAAGTAGTGTTTTATTAAATTAAAGAGTGTAAAGGCGAAAGGATTACCATATCGGTGATCCTTTCTCATGATCTTGATCATATTATTGAAATAATTTATTTTGTATGGCAATAAAAAAAATCTTAGGTATATTTTTATAGTGTTTATTTTCAAATATAAAAAACAATCTTAAAAAAAGCACAACTAACAGCTTTGTAGATACTAGTATGAATCTTCATAAAAAAGAATCACATAATATTTTAAAGTAAATAACAAATAAAACGAGTTAAAAACATTCAATGGTGGTGTTTCTTAGGAACGATATGATGAACGTCGTATTTTACATCAGCATGGAATCTGTAAAGAAAAGGAAGTCAATGCATAACAATTTGTATAAAAAACATCTTACCTTAGAGTTGTAATAGAATATAAAAAATATTCATAAAACATTTAAATACCTAAGGTTTTAGTCAAAGCAATGCAAAGTAATAAAATATCATGAACATCAAAAGACAATTTTTAATATTGAGTATTTGAAGTCAGTTTTTTTATTCAACTTATTATTATTTACTTTTAGTTGTAGACTGAGTGTTATTGTTTTTATATTAAATATGGGTACGCTATCAATTGTATCAACGAGATACTTAAATGAAACAGGCTCAGATGTTTAACTTCTTCTTTGTTAGGTCAGCTAGAAATGAGTAGTCTTACCCAGTGTGGTGGTCGCCGTGATAATGGACAGTCCTTACTGAGCCGTCTGGTTGGTGGAGTGAATAGTAACCCTTCACAACGTCACCATCGCGGCTCTCGTGCTGCGATTTGATGTCACCAGTATGTTTGTCATGTACTTTATATTCGAAATGGTATTTTGGGTGAGCCTGGAACCAATGTTTACTTGGAAGTTAATACAAACTTTTACGACACAAATATAAACTATTAATGGTATAGTTCGTTCTAAGTTAGTACTTCGTAGAACTTCATTCCGATTTAATACATTCTATTACTAAAAAAACATGGTTGCGAGTTTTTTTTTTTGTAAATATATTGTACCAGTATCAATATATTCCAAACATTTTCAAATATATCACAAATTTTCAAAAATAGTAATCGGTTACTTTGAAGCATAGATACTGATACTGTAATTTAATACGACTTATTACACCGCCAAATCAATTTCAAATATTATACCCTTGTGCTTGTTACACTGGCTCACTTATCCTTTAAAAAAATCGAGCGGATTTTTATTCGCTTTTCACAAATGGACGCAGTAATTTATTAGGTTTAGGTGTAATTAATTCAATTGTTGTATAATTTGGCTGAAATATGACGATGAATGATGAAGGATGTTGGAAATAATATCACGCAGACCGGGTATATATAATAGAGTTATATGTATTACGATATAAACTTTTTACGTATGCCCTTATTCTACTCCTGAAAAACCATACGGGTAGTTAGTACTTAATAATGCCAATCATTACTAACATGATAATCAACATGTCCGTGGCCATGACCATGTCCATGAACATGCACGACGTGAGGATGACCGTCGTGACGAGAGATGTGCTGTGACGAGTAAGCTACGTAGCCATGCGCTACAGCAACAGTAGCGATGGCAGCGATACACAGAATCTGAAACAAAAAAGGATCCATATAAAATACACACTCTTCCTGCTGGATAAAAAAGGTTTTCAGGATATTCCAACTGCCGTTTGGTTAATGTATATTTGGTGAATGTGTATATGTAGGTAGAATTTCATTCTACACACGCAGGTTTTCTTTCCATATACAAATATATATTTTAACAAAATATAATTGCACCCGGGGCCACCATCACATAACGTTACGATTTGATAACAAAATATGTAAAATCAGGTAAATCACTGCAAAAATATGTATTAGTAATTCACCTTGAAAAACATTTTGTTTAAATCTTATGAACACCTCTTGATAAGTTCCTATACCAAATGATACGTTCTAACAGTATTTCATGTCTTTTATATCTATAACAGCATGGTAATGAAAATAATTTCACTATACGCAACTTCTAATAAATATATTTCAGCACGCTGTACACAGTATTTGCAATTGTTTGTCAATAGTGACACGTACGTTTAGCTAAATTTCTATGAAGCATGAATGACCGTTATGAGAATGAAAGAGGGATAAAAACGCTTAACATTTTTTTTATCATATTTACGTATTGTAATTAATAAATGATGATAAATGTATTGGTTTATTTAGGTTTGAAATATAAAAGTCAAATTCTGATAAATCATAATGAATGTACAACTTTTTACTTTTAGCTTACCTCATATAAACATTTTCTTCAATATCTCAGAATTATCATAAAGGTACATAAAGCTATTACATGCCTTAATGCCTGCCTCGTTGGTCTAGTGGCTTGTAGTAAGGTCGCAGACTCGGAGGTCCTGGGTTCAATTCCCAGGTCAGGCCAATAAAACGTTATTGGGTTTTTCTGTCAGAAAATTCTCAGTAGCAGCCCGGAGTCTGGAAGTTGGCAGTGTGTTCACTCCCGTGCCTCGGAAAGCACGTAAAGCCGTTGGTCCTGCGCCTGAACTCTTTCCGGTCGTGTCGGATTGCCGTCCCATCGGATTATGAGAGTTAAGGAATAGAGAGTGCACCTGTGTTTGCGCACACACTTGTGCACTATAATATCTCCTGCGTAGTTGGCTAATCTCTCTTGAGATTGGCCGCCGTGGCCGAAATCGGTCTGGAGGACATTATTACATGCCTTAATATTGCGTAAGGTCGAAATACTCATTTTTGTATGTATTTGGACTACCATGATTGTTTTGTGCATAACTGTACTTATACTAGCTTCGATATACACAAACAATCGTACTTATATTATTTTGGATGCTTCTGGGTGATATATGTTATTTCCACACACAGGGTTATATGGGATTCTTACCTAATAAAACAACTGCTATGGCCGTTCTCGGCACGGATGGAGGCTACGGTCTTCCACACCGTTTCCCTGCGGAGCATCGCCGACACGATTGCTCGCTCAAATAAAAAAAGAGTCTTATTATTATAAACATATAAATACATAGAATTTGAGCACAGTACAGACGGAAACATCTCTCGATTTAATTAATTATGATATCTGTTATATAAAATATTATTGGATAACCTTAGTATTATAAACAGAGTCGCAAACTAAGGTAGATTATTAATTAATAGTTAGTTGTAATATTGCAATATAACTTGTAATAGTTTTGATTTATATTTATGGATATGGTTTATAGTCGTAATAATAATGTATTAACTTTATTTCCTTAAACTAAGTTTGCATGTTTCAAAACAAAAAACGAAATATTGTTATTGCTTCTATTTAGTATATAGTTACCTTATTCGGCCTTGAATTAAATTTTTCATTATTCAGTATAAATATTACTATCAATGTTGTGCTTAGCTTGGTTTAGTTAGACTGTTTATATTATTTTGTAAAAATATAATAATAATGTCCTCCAGACCGATTTCGGCCACGGCGGCCAATCTCAAGAGAGATTAGCCAATTTCGCTGGAGATATTATAGTGCACAAGTGTGTGCGCAAACACAAGTGCACTCTCTATTCCCTAACTCTCATAATCCGATGGGACGGCAATCCGACACGACCGGAAAGAGTTCAGGGCGCAGGACCAACGGCTTTATGTGCTTTCCGAGGCACGGGAGTGAACACACTTCAAACTTACAGACTCCGGGCGGCTACTGAGAATTTTCCAGAAAAACCCAATAACATTTTATTGGCCTGACCTGGGAATTGAACCCAGGACCTCCGGGTCTGCGGCTTTACATCAACCCACTAGACTAACGAGGTAGTCAAAAGTCAGAGTGTAAAAATATATTATGTATGTTAACAAAGTAGAAATGGTTAGTGGAAAAAGTATACTAAATATTCTTTCAACAAGAAATTACATATTGTTCCACCGCTTACTCCTAATCATTACCTCAACATATCTATTTTTAATTTATATGATTTGTTTATCGTGTTAAAACTAAAGCGTATTATTCATTTCAATACGAAACCACGACTTTTGCCATATCAAAGCCAATTTCGTATTTAAATACTCATTTAAACCTAATCGACCGAGATCTAATAATAAATAAATTTAAATTATTAATAAATAAATATTATTTTGTTTTTGTTAAAAATGCCATTCTTTCACGAAATACATTTATGTAGATAAACTTAAAAAGCCAAACCTTATCTATATACCATTTTGGAGTCAAATCGTTTCATATACAAGAATCACTCATTAAATAAGATATCATATCCATGATAATTGTTATTGTTGAAAATATTCTTAATATTATCAACGTATTGTCAAATAATGGAAGTAGATGTAACGTTTTCGTAAATACAAGTGATGGTTCACTTTTAAAAAAAATAACGTAAAAGTAGGTTTATATATTTTTAGGCGAATCACGTCTGTGCAAGCCCTTTGCAGTGTCTTTTGTTCATATCATTATTATTGTTTTCGTTTCAGTGTAACTGTATGTTATTTCATTTTTACTCGGTGTACAATATTGCGTTTTCTATTCTAGGTTAAAATTTGACAGTCATTTAACAATAGCGTTAAAATCTCTTTAAGATACCAATGTACGCGCATGCGCCTGTGACCATGAACGCAACTAAGTTGCAGTCAACCTAGTTTTTTTTCAATCTTTTATATCGTTTCTTTTCTTTTGTTATTGTACCGTGTTTATTTATATTAGAGGCTTATTAAATATGGTGTGTACTGCCGATTTGACAGACTTGGGTAATATTTATATATATATATATATATATGTATATCTAAATATCGTGATTATAATTTCTTGCTAGTATGCAGTATAGAATCATATAAGTGGCGCTATAGTTTGATTACTAAAAATATCTTAATTTATATACTAATATTTATATATATATATAAATATATATATATATTGATTTTATTCTAATAATAAATTCACAAAATAGAGAACCGCTTGTGGTCTAGCTATAGAAACATACATAAATGTATGTATAGTGATTTAATATAGAGACTGTATATTGCCACCTAAACGGTCGCCATTGTCGTCCAACATGTTGATTTGATTTAGTCAGTGCGCACGTCCGGCGCTGGCGCTGTCCAGAGAGAAAGAGACCAAGTGTATCACTCGACAAACGATCACACGCACTACTGACGGAGACACCAATATATTTTATATTTCCATCAGTTGACTGTATAATAAAATAAGTGTGTGGTGTTGCCATACTAATAAAATAAGTGACGTCTTATACTTAAATTGATTATCTCTTGTTATTGTTGTGAATGTTTTATAAATGAATTGTTAACAATAATTCATCTGCATTTATTTGTAAATCATAATTTCAATTCGATTATATAGTTATAGGAATATATTTATTTCTATAATTTTACTTTAATATTATATATTTTTCAGTGAACATAATTTATCACTATGGTCACATTAAATGTTAATAATATTTTTGAAATACGAAGCGACAGGAATTAAATTTTTTAGTTTAAGAATTATTTTGCAAAAGTTGATGAAAGAAAATAAATGAATAGAATGATGTTCCTTTATTCGTATAAAACATATAAAATATTAATCAACAATACACCAAAGATAATGGGTTAACAAGTTTTTATATTTGGTTAACAAATATTCAGTCGTGGTGGTAATGTTTTTGGGGAACGATGTGATGCGTACCGTATTTCACGTCAGCGTGGAAACTGTAAAAAAATATAAATAATTATTCACATAACATGTAAAGATATTGAAGCAAAACACAAATGAAAAGGAATGTAAATATAGTTATCGTGTAATAGTATTCGTTATATATTTTAAATTTGCAAAACCAGTTGTGACGGTTAAATTATATTAATTGATTTCTAATTAACTATATAACTAAACAATTTTCAGTTGATTATTTCTCTAATACTCGTAACCTAATTTAATAATATTACCAGGAATACTTTACTAGCAAAATAAAAAGCTATCCTTAATAGCTATCTCATCTCAAAATAAAGAAGTCATCCCCAGTAGGATATATCCATATTGTTATAAAATATCACATACTTGATAATAATTAATAATTATACATTACCAAATAGTAAAAGAACATAATTGAAATTATTATATAGCCAATATTTGGGCGCAAGAGAAAGAACATAGTATAGATAAAAAGTTATTTCTATAAATAGGTATAACCCTTAAATAACTGTTTTTACACTATTATAAATGGTAGATAATATTTACCCGGTATGCTTGTCGCCATGGTAATGCACCTCCCTTTCAGAGCCATCAGGCTGGTGTAGAGCGTAGTAGCCCTTCACGACGTCACCATCGCGGCTCTCATGCTGGGACTTGATGTCGCCGGTATGGTGGTCTTCAACTTTGTATTCAAATTCGTATTTGGGGTAAGCCTGAAAATAATATTGAGAAAAATTATAAAATAAACCTCAGAATATAATATGACGATGATGATAATTGGCGTTTACTATATTGTGACATATTGACATTTTTCTTAAATTCTCTAATTATTGTTCCAAGACAAATACTTACATGATAATCAACGGCGTGACCATGTCCATGTCCATCGTGCCCATGTCCACCATGACCATGTCCGTCGTGCCCATGGCCATCGTGCCCATGACCATCATGCCCATGACCGACATGAACTATTTCAGGTTTACCATCATGGCGAGAGATGTGCTGAGATGAGTAGGCGTGGCCGTGCTCATGTGCCACAACAGCGGCGATAAGAGCGGCTAAACAAAACACCTGAAACCGAAAGAGGTAATTATAATTTTTTTACTTAGTTGATATTTGGTTATTGAGCAATATTTATAAATTCTATTTAACATATTTTATGTTTAACAGATTAACATTAATTTAACAGATTAAAATTAAATATTTGAAATCCAGATGACTTCAGATGGACTATTCTTTGAGTAGCACTCCAAAAACGTTTACTTTTGCTACTATCGAATACTGTCGCTTTTTGAAGCCAAATAAAAATATCAAGTATTTTTAAAGGCCCTTTTTAATTATAGTTTGAAAAACTCTTTTTATTTGCACATAAATCACGATTTGTATTGAAGATGACACTTATTCTTATCACACTTTCACTTAATCAAAAATGAGGGTTTGAATACCTTGGAGTACATATTGACTTGATTATTTTCTGTTCAGGATGCTAAGTCAAGCTGTGAACTGATACATTTCAGCCATAAATCACGTCTTTTATATCTATAGCAAGAGTATCTATCCAAGGTAATGTTGATTTCTCTAATATAAGTAGCATAAAGCGTTAACTGCATACTGTAAGCAGCTCGCAATAATTTCGTAAAACCCAACTAAGAACACTCACTTATTATACTTGTTGATAGTTTGTAAACAAATTTTTAAATTATGCAAGTCATTGTGTAGATTTAATTATGTTGACAATGTCTATTATACTATTATTTTAAATTACACAATGAAAGCCCGTGTCTAGTAAATGTATTTATATTTTTAAATAAGAAACATTAAGAGGAATATCATGCCTTTTTATTTGTTTAAGAAATTAATAAGACAATATACACAAATCATTAATATTATTATTACATAATCATTATGATAATGTCGTCTTGACCGATTTCATTTACGGCGGCCAATCTTAAAGAAGCAAAAGCTAACTGCACGCGACATATTGTCCACAAATGTGTGCGCAAACACATTTCCGGAAAGAGTTCAGGCACAGGATGGCTTTACGCATTACTTTCCGAGGTACGGGAGTGTACACACTTTCAACTTCGGGGCTACTACTGGGAAACTTTTACAGACAAACTCACTTTTTCACTCACAACAAACCTTTTTATCGGCCCGACCTGGTATTTGAACCCAGGACTACGAGATCTGCGGCATTATATCCAGCAACAAGAACAATGAGGCAGTCAATAATAAGCATTATATAATCATCATAAAATCATTTATTTTTGAATTATAAAAGATAATAATCAAAGCAAAATTGTATGTTGTAATTGTGAATGCCGTTGAAATAAGCACTTTTAACAGTAAGTCGTCATAAAACTGAACTAATTTGCCGAAGTATTACTTAAGTATTAAATTCTCTTCGTATATGTCACAAGCGCTGGTGTTATTTCTTTCATTTGTGCTTAATAAGTATTTAGAAGAGTAAAGTTCTATTAAAAATATCGTAAATACTTTAAATGTAAATTGTATATATTGCATAAGTAAGTAGAAGAAAGATAAATAAATATTTAATTACAAATTATTTATGACTGTTAGTACGTCATCTTGTCACATCAGAAAAAAATTTAATAATTCATTCATGTTCACATAATATATGTTTTGTAGAGACAATGGCTTATAACTATGATTCAACACATGACGTTTTACTATATATTAACAAATTCTGTCAAATCTGATTATGTACATACATGTCGTAGTTATCAGTTTAACGTTTTAGAACGGTAAAACACCAGTTAGTGGTGCTTATCTGTATTCGAACCCGCGTTCATAGACTCACAATACTCTCAAAATATGTCAGTAATTGCTAAAAAAAAAACTGAAGCTGTTTCATGGCACTGTATCATAGGTAAAAAACAATAAGCCTATAAAAAGTTACCCATTACTTGATAGTATACTAGATAGTAATTGAATTATTTTATTTTTAAAAAGGACCATCAGCAGTCTCTTACGCATTTAATAATAAAAAACACATTCAGATAAGATTAATATAAAATGTGCGACTTTTTAAGGCGGCCGAAACATGCATTTTAAGGTACAATATACATTTTTTTTGTATACTACTAAAAATTGCTAATTAAATTTCTATGAAAATACATTTTTTTTTTATAATTAATAACATTGAAAATAAAGCCATAAATATTATAATTAAGGAGTGCACTAATTTCATTTATCACGTTAATAACATATAACAAAAAAAAAAACAATAAACAGTAATGAAAAAATAAAATAAAAATTTAAATTGAATAATAATAATAACTTTAAATACATATTTTTATTCTTAAACTAACATGCTTGCAACATCTGTTTTTTTTTGTATAATTCGTTTAACGTACGCATGTAATCATAAGTTAATATAAAAATCGGGCAATTGAAAATAATGTTGAACTAATATAAGGTAATAATGTAAAATTAAGACTATTATGTTTTTAACATCTTCACAGCGGATACATAATATAATTGTATAAATACATGCATTTACGTGCAAAGTATTTAGAAATCGCCTATAATAAAGTCCGATCAATTTAATATCGAAGTTTATTCTTTATTAAAACTCATTATCACTAATTACGTTATATAATAGCCTATAAATACGTTCAATGTATTTAAAAAAATATGTTTGTTTTTGTTTACATTTTATTATGGATCGTATGAAAACGATTACGCATTATTTGATATAATGAATATGTTATAGTGCCGTAATTACAAACTTATAATACGAAATTTGTCAAGTTCTTGGAGTACAAATTTATGTGATAATTTATTATTATTAGATAAGGCTTAGGCTAGTTCGTCATTTGCCCACAGAGCGGGAATTGTGATCCAACGGTACTAATTAATTAACGGTACTGTGATGTAATTAATTTAAACTTTGTTTTATATAAATTCAATTAAGGTAATTTTTGGTTTTGTTGTTAAACCACGTGGATCTTCACCAAAAGTTACGGGTTCAAATGCAATGGTCAATTAGAACTGAGTTTTTATGTGCTTAATTTGTTTCATCTTCGCGGTAAAGAAAAAAAACATGAGATAGCCTACATGTATGGGCTCATTATGTATACACCATTGAGATATTCCTAAGCTTATTCCTAAGCCTTGAAATAGAGAGAGAGAAAAGACATACATCAAAAGTGGGAAATTTGCGGGCTAATAATTTACTTTGCTTTCTCATATCTTATAATACAAATATTTTAATCACATTTTGTTTGTTCCTATTATCTGAATTAAAGCGGACGAGTATATGGGCCACCTGATGGTAAGTGGTCACCAACGCCCATAGACATTGGCATTGTATGTTATGCATGAAATGTTAACCATCGCTTATATCGCCTATGCGCCACCAACCTTGGGAACTAAGATGTAATGTCCCTTGTGCCTATAATTACACTGGCTTACTCACCCTTCAAATCGGAACACAACAGTACCAAGTTTTTTGGTATAATATCTGATGAGTGAGTGGTACCTAACCAGACGTGGTACTTACACAAAGCCCTACCACCAGTAACATCTTATGATATAAAGATTTAAGTGGAAATCTGGTAATGACACTGGCTTATTCGGTCATCTCCTTATTAAAGTATTCATAATTAACTTCACCACCTTGTACCAATAGTAAATAAAAGTGACAACCTGTAAATGATCCGCTGCTGGACAAAGGTATTCTCTCCTTTTTGAGAAGGTACCAACCAATAAGTATGTAACTAATAAATGTCTAAAATCTAGACAATTAAGAAACGCCGTGTAAATAAAGAAATAACTAAAGTTTTAATTTCATACAAGAAAAGAAAAAAGTTTATTTGTATTGGTATTGCTCTTGTAGTGTTCAGTTGTTTGGATGTTTTGTTTTGTTTTTCTCAAGTTGTAGAGCAAGGTCGACAGTCGTAACTGTCCGCATAATGCCTTTAGTAACGAATTGTTGTAATCTTTCATTATTATTAAATCATTAGAACTATGATATATTTAAAATAAATCTAATAAATAGTTATAATCAAATAAATACAATAAGTATATATATTAAAATAAACATTTGTTAGTTTTTTTTTTTTTTGGGTCATTAACTATTGATTGTCTATGATAAATATTTGCTCACTTATCTGATTTTTTTATCGCCGTATCTTGCTAATTACGTGGAAACTACGCTGGAACTAGCTTACATTCATACAGTACTTTCTATTAAAATAAATAAAGTTTTGTTTGTTTCTTTTTCTAAAGCCAAGCAAAAACCGCTAATTTGTTTCATTATGGTACTATCAATTCATGATAATACCTTAATAACAATTGTTGCTCAAACTTTGTACTAGGGACACATCGTTCTAGACATATTTACAAGAAATAATGCACGCTATACGGAGTGGTGGAGCATAGCAATGCCAAAGAGTCACGATATTGTAATTATTATATTATTTATTACCTCAAAATGGTTTTGGACGAAATTCGCATTAATTATTTTTACACTTCTGAGCCAAAGGCTAAATAAATCAATTTCAATATGTATATCAATATAACTATAAATATTTATAAGACAATACGCGTCGTTAACTGACATAATTTATTTATACCATCTAAACAAACACAAATTAAATTATTTGAATGGAGACGGACGTAAAGCAAATAAATGATCACAGGTCATTGCTAAAGAAAATCAGTTCATGGTTCCAATATTCATAGATACAGAACGTAGTCATGATTTTAAGTAAGGTCATTAGATACTATGCTAAGCCGATCCGTTATTATATGCTTTACAATTTATAAGCTACCAGTTATGAATTCGCATGAGTAAAAAAAGGTTGTATATTTTCTTAGATAGATATAGACTTTTCGTCAACCGATCTATTCGATGCAGTAGGTTACTGTGTTAATGCGTCATACAACACCGCCTGCATATAATTTCACGACTTGATTTTAATATCTTGTAATATTTATAAAACTACCGGTTCAAGTAGCAAAGTGTAAAAGTCAATATTTATTTACAAAAGAAAATTACAATAAATCTGATATTTATTTTGATGAGGATTTATAAATATGTGACAATTATTAAAATTAAAGTTTTTATTTTCCTTATTAAAAAAAACGGTTACTGTGAATTATTAATAAAACGTAGTTATTTAATATTGCTTTTAGTTTCTCTGATTTTTCTATATATAATTTTGAGGGCCTCAAAACTATCATAATGTTATAGTTTTAGCAGCGCCTGGGCCGTAAATTTTCTATCCGACCATTAAGGCATACATTAATACTAAATTAATATAAAACGCTCATACAGAATTCTTAAGTGAATTAGTAAAAAACAAACAAACCTTACCTTTTTACAATAATAGTATTTATGATTTATTTTAATACATTAAATTGCAGCAGATGCGCATTTTACCAACATTTCTGACGGAATGTTTTCAATCGATTATGTAATCGATTAATTATTATTGGAGTAATCGATATAATAAAAGTAAGAAGATGGTGCTACAAATATTTTTTTACATAATATTGTATGTCTTTTTACTAATTAACAGTTGACTGTTAATTTGCAAACTAATAATTTGTACTTGATTTAAATATTTGATTAAATTATAAACATTCATCTCATAACTGCAACGATTGACTTTTGATTACCTACTGGAAAATAAAATTATACTATTTTGAAGCCTCGCTGAATATCGCGGCTAAAACAATTATAAATTAAAAAAAAAGGAGTTTAAATCGGGTATCGGGCCAGGAATTTATTTGAGAGTTACGATGATATAAGCAACTTACCATCTAAGTTGCTTATATCTTATATAATCTCTTACAAAAGTTTCAAAGTAATAAACAAGTGATTTAAAATTATTTGGATGTTTTTAGAATAAATACTTTATTATAGAACATTTATGAGAATACCGACAAGTGTTGGAAGTATCAAGTAATTCCGCCACATGTATATCCACCCCGCATTAAAGCAATGTGGTCTTATAAGCTTCAAAGATTCTTCTCTAGAGGATAGTAGCAGTTACATATTTACAAGCAGTTTTTGCTTTTAATTTTACATAAATATCAAAACAACTTCATTCATGTCTAAAGTTAAAGCTATTAAGTATCGCAATATCAACGTTCAGTGTCAGTTCCGGAAACAAATTAACTTACATCCTCATAAATTGTTACGCTACTAAACATTTAGTTTACCAAATAATACTTTTATACATAATATTTAAGTAAATCGTGTTGTTGAAGTTTCTCTAGTTATGCTAATGTTTAGCTCATTTCGAAGCATTCATTGCGTTTCTAAAACATTATGTTAAGATGCAAAGAGAACTAGATCCACGTTAAATCTGAATACTAATATTGACTTTGTATTTTGTAGAAGTTTTAGAAACCTCAAATTGTCAAAGTATTTTATTGCTTGTATGGTAATAAAGTTAAAAAGTAAATTAGAACGTTCTTTTGCTAAATTTCCTCAAATCTGGTACAATCTGACAATTACTTTAATAACCACTGACTGTTATTTTCTTTATATATATATATATTTTTTGTTCATTATTATATCTAAAGTATGTTTCTGAAATAATTGTACAGTCACCAACGAACAGTTTTTTAAACCGACAATCAAAAAGAGTTACCAATAATATTTAAAGAAAAATAAAATAAAAATAAATATATAATTAAGTTTTTCTATAAATTATAAAGTTTTGTAATTTTATGAGTGGTCAATATTATTTAAATTTTAGATGATGTAAAAAGCATTTTTTGATTGCTAAATTATTAATTACCGCTTATAAATTATATTGTTTTATGTCTGTGAAAGTGGTGATAATAAACCAAAACAATTGTAAATTATAATTGTAACTAATTTCCGAATACCATTATTTTTCAGTACTTTGTTCTTAACTGGACTGACAACCTTCACATTGGTTACGTAAATTACGTCACACAAATTGTGCGCGTGTTGTGGGTTACAAATTTAACGCCCCAAGCAGTAACAGATTGATTCAATTCTTTCTCGTAACGTCTCCGGTATATATTAAGGTTTAAGTCAATGTTAATTCATCAGTTTCACTGCGGAAGTCTCAGAAGAAAGATCAACATGTTAGCTAAAGTGCGTTTGAATAAAATACTCAAGAATATAATATTATGGAGTCAACTTGAAGTCGAATTGGTTTAATGTTAAAAAACTTTTTTCAGATTTTGGTTTGTGCTATCGCTGTGACGGCGTGCTACAGCCAGGAGCATATCTACAAGTACAGACCAGTTCAACAGGAACAGCAAAAGGAATACAGATATCCTTCTGTGCATAAGACCCTTGCACTTGTTAACCAGGAACCAGCACCTATTCATGAAGATGATCACAGCGCACCTATCCATGTCCCTGCTTCTTCGCAAGTCCAACATGAGCCAGCGGTTTCCTCTCAGAGCATTCTTCATTATCAACCGGTCCATGAAGAGTCTCAATCCCAAGAGTCCTATGGGGAACAACATGAGCAGCCAATAATTTACAAGCAGTATTATCAAGGACACGAGCAAGTTAAACTTCAACAGGCCGCACATGCTAAGAATAATCCTCAATCATTGCATTATCCCAGTGTGTCTCATGAGGCTCAGTCTGCACCAGCTCGTGAAGAAACCCAATACATTCGTGTACCAGCTCACCATTACCAGTACGCTCAAGAATCTGAGCACCAAGCGCCAGCTCATCACCAAATTGATACTCATTCTCACGATGAGCCAATTGACTATTATGTAAGCTCTAATTTAAATCTGTAACTCGTTCACGGATATCCGGAACATATCTTACAACAACTTTCTATTAATGTATTCGTATCACACTCATCTATTTTATTCACAAAGCAGACTTAAATCGTTTAGGAAAAAGTTTTGTTAAGTGTTTTTATGTTTTATTTTTTTTATTTTAGGCTTACCCTAAATACCAGTACGAATATAAAGTTGAGGATCCGCACACCGGAGACAACAAGTTCCAACACGAGGTCCGTGATGGTGACAACGTAAAGGGTGTATACTCTCTGCACGAAGCTGATGGTTCCATTAGGACTGTTGAATACACCTCGGATAAACACCACGGGTAAATAGAGTTACTTAATTATTTTCATTATGGCATAATTTAAACAAATTTAATACTATGCGTTATATACTATACGTTATATACTATAATTAGATTAAAATTATATAAGTCATAAAAAAAATGGCTCGGAGTTAGTAGTTATTCATTTTTATGCAGACTAAACATTTTTTAAATAAATAATTAATTAATGTTTGTTTATATCCGTGAAAATGAGTAAAACTGTCTCATTTATTTCAAATTATAATCTACATTAAAATAATAATAGCTATAGAGTACGTTTCATAAAGATTTTAAATTTTTTATACAATTCTGCTATGATATAATTTTTAATTATTTTAAAATTTACTTTCAGATTTAACGCCATTGTTAAGCACTCATCACCTGGACAACACGTGCATATTGAAAGTCATCATGAAAATTAAATTAATTTCCTATTTATTTAAGACTGACTGAGTCTAAATTATTGTCAATGTTATTCGTTACTGTTACTATATGTGTAAATGTTTTTTTATTATTATTATGCTTATTAGAATAAAATGTGCTTTTATCTCATTCTGTGACTTTTAAATTCTCATTTGTAAAATTATAATTCTTTTTTTTTATTATTGAAACAGATAAATAACTGGGAAAACAAAAATAACTAACCAGTTTTTTTTCTAATGTCGAATACAAAATATTAGTAAAAAAATTTAGATCCACTATTAATTTAAAAATATTGTTTTTAAACGTGAATTCTCATTAAATTATTTTCAGTGGAAACAATTATAATATAATATAATATAAATCAAAATAAATTATTTTACTAATTAGATAGTATCTAGTATAAAGTATTTGAAATAAAATATACAAGATAAACACAATATTAGATTAATACAATAACTGTATTTGTTTTAACAGTGAAAGGAGACGGTAGGTTTCATTTAATAGGGGTTAACGTCCGCGCAAATTGTACATTGAATGAATGAAATAACAATAATCACTTATATCCATATGTATTTACGTATTTACATTCTTTTGTGAATGTGTGTTTGAATTCTTTCTGTGTTACAGTTGTGGTAAATTTTAACTTCCCATTCAGAAGATATTTTAATGTTCCTATTTTTGCAATATAGGATACCTAATTGTTTACTGTATATAAGAATTACTTATTGATGTATAATAGTAATTTCATAGCGCTTCAAATTGTACGTAGACGTTTGTTAGGTATTCATAATAATTACTACATCTTTCACATTCATTTTACACACACAAACACAAAAGCGTAAATGTGTGACTACACAATAAGACGTGAGTGTTTTATTGACTCTTAGGCATTTGCTACTCACTATTTTTTTGATTAAAAAATTAGGAATAAACTAACGAACGTAAGTTTACGACTTACTCAAAAACGGCTATATTGTTTTGGATTATTTATACTTCATTCTATTGAGTTATAGAACATGTAACACTTTTTACATTTAAATATATTTTTTATTTTTGTGTAATTTTATGTTAGGTTAGAATGATTTGTGGTCTCTAACATTTTTCTTTAAATAATGAAAATAAATCGAAGTATACATAAGTACACTTATTAGTGTATAAATAAAATTAAAATACATAAAAAATATATTTATTTAACAAATTACCTACGTAACTTTATTCAGCAAACTATTACAACTCAGCATAAGGTAAGATATTTTAACTGGTTACGACACAGTCAAAGTGAGCTATGCGTGGATAAATAATAGAAACACACGCATGAATTTGGGTAACAATTTTAATTTAAACAATTGAATATTCCTTGATATATTCATGTATTATGCACCGTTCTATGTAATACACTTACCACGTCCGTTTTAATGAACAATAATAATACATTTCAAATATGGAACACGAATCATCTATTTTTAAAGATGATTTAGTTATTATGACATAACTATATAATATTATTCTTCAATGTCTTAGATAATATAGTAAGTATTTCTCTCAATGTCTATCTGTCAAAGTAATGACTTTTGCTGGTTGAATGATGGGATAGTTCAATCCAGGTTGATCTGCACAAAAATATAATGTCTATTTTAATAATACTGTTTCAGTTAACCACTAATATTCACTTTAATTATAATTCTAAATTCCAATAAAAATTTTGCTGATATTCAAAACGTTATTTAAAAAAAAATACATAATAGAAGATTATTACTGATTTCGAGAAATTATATCAGGTCAAGTCAAGGTCAAACTTGTTTATTTCTGTTTAATTCTGTAATTCGATTAGACTTTAGGTCGTTTGCACCTAATTTTTAATCTTTAGCTCGCATTCTTTTATCTCACTGATTGTTGCACTTTGTGTATAAATAATCTGAATTGAGGGTATCCTAAACTACTACTTTTAGGGTGTCCACTACTATAATCCGTTTCATACTATACAAGTTAAAAAGTAAAATAACGTAAAACAAAATGTGGCATTGCCTTAGCGGCTTGCATTGATGATCTGAATCCAAACCTCAGGTTGGGTAAAAAAAAAAATGATGGGGTTTGGTCTTTAAGAAATTCTCGTAGTATAAAGATTCCCGTGCTCCGGAACGCTAGCAAAGCGTTGTTTCTAAAATAAACATTAGGCAATTCGATTTTTACTTTATGGAGATTTATTGTTGTACCGAGAATAGCCGACGAGAAATTCAATAGTGACTCTTAATCCTCAATTAAATAACTAGGTACTTCTAAAAAATAATAGTTAAATTCATAAATCCTTTCTGAAAATAGATAAATAATATGCTTTTTTGTCTGATTTATTAAATATTTTTAATATAGTTCTAATTAGCTAAATTAATAATTTTCATACTTATATTAATTTTTGAAAGAGGTTAAAATATGACATAAGCGAAACATAATTATTAAAGCTGATATATGTTTTCTGTATTTTTACCCATTGTGGATGGTGACAAACAGCAATTCTTAATATTGTTGTGTTCCGTTGTGAGGGACATCATATAATAATTTTGAAGAGAAATCATAAAGAGAAATCATATAATAATTTTGAATAACTTAGTATTTGATATTCACCACTAGGATATACTCAAGTCAGAAAATACATACCAATACTTATCCTGTCAACGAAAATCATCTGATATAATAAACTGTTTATTTAACCATTAATTGAACCTGAGCGTACTGGAATGTATTATAGAATTATACTTTGTTTTTAACGCCTGATTTCTCATGTGGACTCAAATAATACAGATGGGTTATATTTTTTCTGTATACTCATAATATTATGTGATTAAATGATGTCACAAACAAAAAACATCTTTGCAACGCTCTAGCGATATTTCCATGTCATTATACGGTTCCTGTAACTTTTTCATGCATTCGCGTTGCGGCTCAGTTCCGCGTGGGTACATTGCTCATTTAAACCACGTATTACGATCTTTAATCATTGGTTATTATATTTTTTTATTTTAGGTTTAGAAGAAACTTACAACATCACTTTTTTAATTTCATTTATTATTTAATCTTAAGTGTCTATATAAAATTATGCTACGTTACATTATCGGCTAGTAATTGTTTTAAAATAATTTAATGGTGTGAGAGAACGTATTGAGGTGCATGATGGGCTGGTTGGGCGTGTGTTGATGGAGCGGAGTTTTCCACTTGAGCATTGAATCTGTAAACAGCAAATAGCATTAAAGAGAATACAGATATACCGTCATTCCATATTTAGATTTCAATTGAAGCATATTTACGCATTTTTTTTTATATTTCTTATCTCATAAATAGCTAATAGGTCAGTAAGTATAGAGGAAAAATATACCCGTTATGTTTGTCGGCGTTGTAGTGGACGGTGCGTACGGAACCGTCGGGCTGGTGCAGACTGTAGGAGCCGGTCACGTGGTCACCATCACGAGCTTCGTGCTGAGACTTGATGTCACCAGTGTGGTGGTCTTCTACGTTGTATTGGAACTCGTATTTAGGGTGCGCCTGTAAAAAGGTACTATTATTAGAATTTCATTGAATGGGTACGAAATGTGGTAAGGTAAATGATATACTTACGTAGTAGTCCTGGTGTTCATGAGCGCCACTGTGTTGGCTCTGGTAGACGGGGGCTTGATGGTATGCAATAGGAGTAGCGTGATGTACTACAGGAGCAGAGTGGACAATTGGGGCAGTGTGGTGAAGGGAAACAGCGGGTTGGTGGTATGCGACTGGAGCTGCGTGGACGGAGATAGGTTGGACGTGGTTGTAGCCATGTTGGTTGTGGGAGATATCGTGGCGGATGATTGACTGAGAAGAAGTTGCGTGACCATGACTTTGTTCATGATACTGCGCGCTTGCCACCATCAGCGAAGCTGTGAAGATTATTACCTACAAGAAACGAAGAAAATATAAGATAGTAAAAAAAATATTAGAATAAATACATATAAATAATTGAATGTCTTGTTAAAATTGATATAATTAATTCGAACTTACGTTGAAAAGCATTTTGCGTTTTTTGGTCTGAGTTCCGGATTGGAATGATATTAAATCGAGATTACTCGTGCTTTTATATTCATAATCTTACTACGTATTCATTACGAACATGTTACGTATATTTCATTAAGGTGATAACTTAAAACAAGTTTATATATTTAAATTGTGCCACTTAAAATTAAGCAACTTATTCTCCTTAAGAAAAACAGTAACAAATCAAAACTTCTAATTCGCTTACCGATATTTACATTTAATATTTTTGTGGTTATATAATAATATAATTTATACTGTAAATACTGACTTAATTGAATCAAACACCAGTTTAACCCACTATAAGGTTTCTTAAGGTTACATGTACCTATATTTGTGGCACTAAAATAAATAAGATAAAGGCAAGCGAAGCTTTTTGGAGTATTTAACATATTATACTATCCCTTATTACTAAACAGATGTTTACAATAATGTTTAACTAAATAAGTTTTTAAATGTGAAATATCTGTTTGAGTTGTATTCAAAAATATTTTCTATTTTTAACAACATCATGTTATTTTGTAAAAAAATCATATATTGCTTTAATAAAACTTTTGGTATGAGAAATTACACAATATAAAGTCTATGTAAATGTTTAAAAACGCCTTGTTGTCTTTTAGATTAATTAAAATGTATTGACAAATCATGTCATCTATGTCACATAATTAAGATATTTCTAATGATACGAACTAACCATGTTAAAATCCATCGAGGCGATTAGGCTAGAATAAGAGCACAGTATACAGTATTGGGCAATCGAGTAAAAAGAAAGAAGCCTACTTTGAGTAGTCATTGGTTATAATAGATAAAGATATATTTTATTTGCAAAATCATAATTAATATACGAATATATATAAGCGATAACCATTAATAGAATTTACGAGAATAATTATAAGACATAGCTCGTTTCAGGATGGCTTAGCTTAAAAATTAAATAAAAACTTAAATATTCCACTCAATAAAACAAAAAGTTTTAAACAATCCAAAAATTATAAACTCGTTTTCAGTTACAACTTGTAATCAAGTTCCTACGTAAGCTGGCATGAAATATTTCAGAATATAAAAGGCAAGAGTAATTTGAATTAATATCATTCCCATCAGAGCTTTATCTCAAAGAATACAAAATGAATTTTAAGGTGAGTTTCATTTACAAACAAATTACTTTTGAGTAGTAGACAATGGTTTTTAGTTTCCTAAGATTATCTAATGTTAGTTTCATTTTAAACAGGTTGTCATTCTTCCCGCTTTGCTGATGGTAGTAAATGCGCAGCATTATAGTCAAGGCCATGGCCATGCGACATCTTCTCAGTCAATCATCCGAAATGACGTATCTCATGACCAAGGCTACAACCACGTACAACCAATCGCCATTCACTCTGCTCCGGTATACCACCACCAACCGGCTGTTTCTATCCATCACGCTGCTCCTATCGTCCACAATGCTCCCATTGTCCACTCTGCTCCGGTGTACCACCACCAACCGGCTGTTTCCATCCATCACGCAGCTCCTATCGTCCACTCTGCTCCAGTAGTTCATCACGCTACTCCTATCGCATACCATCAAGCTCCCGTCTACCACAGCCAGCACAGTGGCGCTCATGAACACCAGGATTATTATGTAAGTAAATCATTTATCTTAGCATATTTCCTAGACATTTGATGAAATTCTAATACGATAAGACCTTTTTACAGGCGCACCCTAAATATGAGTTCCAGTACAACGTAGAAGACCACCACACTGGTGACATCAAGTCTCAGCACGAAGCTCGTGATGGTGACCACGTGACCGGCTCCTACAGTCTGCACCAGCCCGACGGTTCCGTACGCACCGTCCACTACAACGCTGATAAACATAACGGGTATAAAATATTTTTAGAATTATCTCTAAATTATTCCTAACTTACTTAACTAAGGTTATTTATTAAGAAAAAAA
The DNA here is from genome assembly GCA_905147175.2 of Nymphalis urticae. Classification (NCBI taxonomy): domain Eukaryota; kingdom Metazoa; phylum Arthropoda; class Insecta; order Lepidoptera; family Nymphalidae; genus Nymphalis; species Nymphalis urticae. Next base: position 5,019,933 of record LR989987.1, on the reverse strand, counting down.
ATGTGTGAAATTTATATGTTCATTGAAAATCCCATAGAAATTATATACGAACACAAAGGATTTAATAAAAAAAATCATTATGAATATTATTAAAACCTAACTGTAGTTACGACACTATTCGCAGGAAACCAAAGTATTTGTTATAACGACGACGAGCGTTAGTAGAAATTGTATTTCCGAATACATAATATGATTTTGAACACTTTTTAAACTAGGTTATATATTTTTTCAGATTTAACGCACAAGTCGACTACTCTGCCCCTTCGACACACGCCCAGCCAATTCACCACGCACCTGAACACATCTTATCTCATCATTAAGTGTTTTAAATTTAATAGATATAAGGATATTCTCAATGTATATATTTTTTAAATAAAATATAAACAAATATCACAATATTTTATTTTTCTGTTTTTTGCTAAAAGCTACAATATTTACTATATTTGCTAGTGCTATCTTTCATCATTTATTTGACTATTTATTTGGGTTCCGTGCTATACTATGATTGTTACAATTACTATCAATAAACAAAATATCCTACAACTCAATTATTGTCTGCTTGCGACCATGATGCGGTGCCCGGTAGTGGCAACGTCTGCAAACTCGTCACGATGCTCACGAAACGTTATTACTTGTGTGTTTGAGTGGATTTTTGCTAGAGATTTGATACTGCGTTATTTTAGAAATTTAATATTGTACGATTATTTTATTGATTATATTAATAATGAGTGGTAAGAGAGTCAAAATTTTGTGAAAGTAAATACGTACATACACACAAACACTGATATAGTCACATACATTGATATAGTCTGCGAATAAACAACCCCCTTTATACTATTGTGATATTAAAATGACACAAAAATATAGATAAAAGACATCTGAGGCTCATTCTCAAAGCTAAAGAAGCGACAATTACATTGTAAATCATGTGTTTCTTAGTATCCACTGTTATCACAAATCTGTAAGATAGAAATAAGAAAGTAGCATGTTATATAGAAAGTTGTAGTTTACTAGTTCTTGGAATTTAATCCAAAATTAATTAAATACTATGATAAACTTATAATAAGGTCGCCGATGTAAGACTACGATATAATATTTGTTTAATTTTTTTTTTTAAATTCGGTGCATTATTGAATCGTTAAAACGCCGGATAATTAATGTAGAGAACTTCTTTGCTGACGCTCCTTAGCTCAAGACTGGTCGTTTAAGATATATTATGAAAAAATTCCATACCACTCTTATAGCACGTGGATTATATAAAAATATTAATGAAATTAAAAATATAAAATTAGAGTAGGTAGCTTAGATGTTAATTAATATATCATATAAATATTTTTTTCTCTATGATGGGCGGTGAGCGTAATCAATATCAGGCTAAAAGTGACTAGAATGAATAACGTATTCCATTTGAATTGTTGTAATACCTAACTGAAAAAAAAAACTAAATCAATATACATTAGACTTATACCGGAGAAGGTGCAGGCTTGAACTCGAAATAAGGCAGAATTGGCATTTGCTATCGTAATGAACTGGCTGTCCCGTAACTTATTGACTCTTAATATAGATAAAAAGATATTACTTTTGGCTCCAGCTTTACTTAATCGGTTACGTCATTTCCTATAGTCGCTCATAATTGTTCTGATTACCAGGTTAGTGTTCCCTATAACTGTAATAAAATCTCTCGCACTAACCATTAAGTATATCGGAGTAACGATTGATGAGGGTTGATTCCAATTGAGGAATGATCACGTTCAATAAGTAATCTCACGTATAAGGAAAATAATTTATGTATTTAGATATCTTAGGGCATATGTTTGTTACCAGACTTTAAAGACTGTATTTTACTACTAAGCACTTGTGCAGTCCAATATCAGTTACTGCATCACAGCGTGGAGGGGTGCTGCTAAGATCAATATACTTCGATTAGAGACAGCGCAAAGACTTTAATTAAAAATTATGATCTCTCCACCTATCCGTTTCCCTACAGTTGAATTATAGAAATCATGTAAAGTTCTCAAATATGATGATATGTATAAATTGTTCAAAATAAATAAATTGATGTAATGTAATAAAAAAATTTTTTAGTATAATATATGTTACTGCAGTTTTCAATTTCACTTGCTTCAGGCTATATTGACGTGACAAGCATGAATGATTGTGTAATATTTTAGTTAACATGTGAAAATGACAAGTTTTAATTTTGAAAAAAACTAATTTTTCCTTTTTCAATAAGTTATGATGATGTATCATGTACGTATATATCGTAAATTCAGACAAAATCCCAATGGAACGTTAGAATCCTGTATATTACGAGTATGTCAATAGGAATAGGTTATTAAAAGCTTGTTTAAAATATGATTTATATAATATATATTAATTACTTAAACTTAACTGTAAGCATAAGAGTTACGCTACTTTGTATAATTATCTACATATAAATCTATAACATTTTAATGGTGCGACAGAACGTATTGAGGCGCGTGATGAGCTGGCTGGGCGTGTGTTGAAGGAGCAGAGTTTTCCACTTGAGCATTGAATCTGGAAATAGCAAATAAAATTAAAGAGAATAATGATATACTGGTTTCCATATTTAAATTTAGATCCAAATTAGAGTCATTATATGTTTGTATCAATTACTATACAATCATTTCTATTTTTTATCCCATAAATCAGTCGGATGTGTCAGTAATGATAATGTCTGTAAGCATAGAGTAAAAATATACCCGTTATGTTTATCAGCGTTGTAATGGACGGTGCGTACGGAACCGTCGGGCTGGTGCAGACTGTAGGAGCCGGTCACGTGGTCACCATCACGAGCTTCGTGCTGAGACTTGATGTCACCAGTGTGGTGATCTTCTACGTTGTACTGGAACTCGTACTTAGGGTGCGCCTGTCAAAACATAATGTTATATGTATGCTATTGAGTGACAGTTAATTATGATTATAAGATAAATTGTATACTTACGTAATAATCCTGGTGTTCATGAGCGCCACTGTGTTGGCTGTGGTAGACGGGAGCTTGATGGTATGCGATAGGAGTAGCGTGATGAACTACAGGAGCAGAGTGGACTATGGGAGCAGCGTGGTGAACAGAAACAGCGGGTTGGTGGTATGTGACTGGAGCAGCGTGGACGGAGATAGGTTGGACGTGGTTGTAACCATGTTGGTTGTGAGAGATATCATGGCGGATGATTGATTGAGACGATGTAGCGTGACCATGACTTTGTTCATGATACTGGGCGCTTGCTGCCATCAGCGAAGCTGTGAAGATGACTACCTGTATAAAATAAATAGTGTTAATAAAACTGTTTGAAATGTCGAGTATAATTAATAAATAAATACGCTCCTTATTAAAAATCAAATTCATTTATTCGAACTTACTTTAAAAAGCATTTTGCGTTTTTTAGTCTGAGTTCCGAATTGGAATGATATTAAATCGAGATTACTCGTGCTTTTATATTCATAATCGCTTACTACGTGTTTATTACGGACATGTTACGTATATTTGATTGAGGTGACAACTTCAAACAAGTTTATACAATCCGAATTGTTCTACAATGCTTAAGCAACTTTAACTTTTATCCCTTCGAGCCATTCTTTGGTAACAAGAATAAAATTATTATATTGCTCTTTTACGAAATGTCTTTTTTAAATTTTGTAGCAATAATAATAATCTTATATTATGGTAAAAATCTACTTAGTTTACAGAGAATAGTTTTATCGAGCACCTCCTCAATTCTTAGGTTTTATTTTTACGAATACCGAAAACAAATAATTGTGAATATAAAAATTATTCAGCGAATATTTAAAGACCAATAATATACTGGTATATTTACTGGTGGTAGGGCTTTGTGCAAGCTCATCTTGGTAGGTACCACACTCTCATCAGATATTCTACCGCAAAACAGCAGTACTTGGTATTGTTGTGTTTCGGTTTTAAGGGAGAGTGAACCAGTGTAATTACAGGCACAAGGTTCATAAAATCTTAGGTCCCAAGGTTGGTAGCGCATTGGCTATGTAAGCGATGGATAACATTTCTTACAATTCCAATGTCTAAGGGCATTGGTGACCACTTACCATCAGGTGGCCCATATGCTCGTCCACATTTCTATTCTATTTTTTTTTTTTTAAATATGACATTTTTATAGGAAATGAAAGCATTTTGTTATAACACTTACAACCGCTATCATTTACTATGGACAAAAACTAAGTATCATTAAAAAAAGTTCTAATTAGGTAAAAATTAGTTTTCAGATTTAATGCACACGTTGACTACGTTACTTCATCAAAACACGCTCAGCCGATTTCCCACGTACCCGAACACTTCTGATATCATAATTAAATGTTATTTCAATAGATGTTCTATAATTAATGATGGATTATTACTTTTTTTTGTTTCTTACGACGTTTCAAACTTACTTTTAAGTGCCTACTAGAATTAAGTATGTTGTTTAATTAAATTATAATTTTAGATCTTTGATTTCATTGATCTCTATCTCAAGTCATAACCTCAATTACTTCATGCTTATTTCACCTAGGAAGCAATGTATATATCGTTTTACTGTAGCAGACTACCTAAATAACAGTACCACTGATAGTTACCACCATTGGCCAAAGACATAAGTTTATCCTTACACTGTTAATACATCTTCTCTAGCCCTAACACTCTACTCGTAACATTTATCCCTTTGCATTACAACGGTAATAATTTTGTTTTCACATTTTATCTGTCAATGACGTTATTTATAAAAAAAAAACAGTGTCATATTATAGAATATAATTTTAAACATTTATTTTTTAAATAATAATCTGGAAAGATTAGAATATCTATAAAAACTCTTTTAATAAATTATAATATATATTGATTTATAATCAAATATAAACCTGTTTGAATATTATATATTCAATTAGCAGTATTTGTCGCCATTTTTTGTACGTTATTCAAGCGACACATTAATATAGTATCTATAACGTGTAATATAGTAGATTTATTTCTACCTAATTAATATTAAAAGACATTATATAAGAGTAACAAAAAAAAAGTGCGCAAAAGTTGCCTTGTTGCCTATAGCGATTTCTCACGAATTGCATTTGGTGAAAGAAGTCTAAGAGAGTATGAGTCTAACGACAAGTTTGCTAATAAAAAAATATTTTTTTCATATCATTTTTTGCAGTTATAATTGCGATGTAAAAAGATAATTTTTATAACAGATGTTTAGAATAATAGAATAATTAGTTTTTTTATAAAACTATGGAATTTAAAACGCCTTTACATTCGTTCCAATAAGGGTATAGTAGGAGAAATATGTAAAAATTTCAATTAGTTTATTAAAACTATTAAAAAAACACGCTTTAATGAACTAAGAAAAGTATGAGATCATTTTTCATTCATCCCAAAATGTAATAGGTAACGAAGTCACGAAAGCGTCGGGAGAATTCGCCACATCACCTTACTCTTATTAAAGATAAAATTGTTTAAGTTTTAGTTCATATTTTTTTTAAAATATTATTTCATTTATTAGAAACTAGCTGACCCGTGCCCACTTTGTTGGGCGGTAAACATTTTTACTTGTGATCGATTGGCCAAACATTAATAAAATTGTCTCACGTGTTTGATATTTTAAATAACTGTAAAAAAAAAATTTGATTTAAGTAAAATTTCCTTGTTAATAAAGCAATTTATTTTTCAATAGATTGACGTATATGAAAAAACCGTCTAATAGAAATATCACTCGATAGAATTCGACACGGTCACGGTTCTATACCTATGTCGTATTATCTCTTTAACCATTCGTCCAAATTATTTGTAGTAAAAGGGAAAAGTCTTTTGTTTTACAAACTTGAGACGATAAGTTTACTTATTTTGATAATAATTGATAATTGTGGATAATATGACCAATAAAAATGACCTAACGATTTAATTTTTTTTTTTAATTTAATAAACATCTTTTTGTGAGTTAAATAAAAAAGTTAAGCATATGCTGTCACTGACTTTTTTGTAGACATTATCAAGCTCTACAACTTTTCTTTAGAACTCAATCATATACCTCTGATCGTTAAGGCAGCGTTCGTAAGAAACGTTTTTGTTCGACCGTTTTTTCTCCGACTTACTTTGCAAATCCCACTACCACGAAATAGTCTTTATTTTTCGGGTAAATATTTAGCCTATAACACTATAAAATGAAGTGGCTTTCTATTGGTAAAAGAATTTTCAAATCGGTTAAGTAGATCCAGAGATTACCCCCTACAACCTCACAAACATTACCTCTTTATAATATTAGTATAGATAATATTTAAATTTCACGAAGTTTTAAAGTTTTATTAAAGAGTTATATTACAGTTATACCTGTTAACAATTGCAAAGTAGTCGATAATCCGGTAAAACGACATAAGTTGCAAAACTCCCATTCGATCCATTGTATCCATTGTAAATTGTACAAAACGGTAAAAAAAAAACAAGAAGAAAATATTTTTAAGATAAATTTATTACTTAATCTAAACTTTAAACATAAGAATTATACTACATATCTCAATGGTGAGACAAAACGTATTGAGGCGCGTGATGAGCTGGCTGGGCGTGCGTTGAAGGAGCGGAGTTTTCCACTTGAGCATTGAATCTGTAAATAGCAAATACAATTAAAGAGAAAATGGATAGACTGTCTTTCCAAATTTATATTAAAATTAAAGTCATTATGCGTGTGTATCAATTACTATGCAACTTTTTCTATTTCTTAGCATGATTCTTAAGAAAGTTAATATTGATTTTAGAGCAAAAAAATGTACCCGTTATGTTTGTCAGCGTTGTAGTGGACGGTGCGTACGGAACCATCGGGCTGGTGCAGACTGTAAGAGCCGGTCACGTGATCACCATCACGAGCTTCGTGCTGAGACTTGATGTCACCAGTGTGGTGGTCTTCTACGTTGTATTGGAACTCGTATTTAGGATGCGCCTGTAAAAACGTAATGTCATAACAATATTGTTGATTAAGTATTAAATATTAAACACAAAAATTTATACTCACATAGTAATCCTGGTGTTCATGAGCATCATTGTGTTGGCTGTGGTAGACGGGAGCTGATTGGTATGCGATAGGAGTAGCGTGATGAACTACAGGAGCAGAGTGGACAATGGGAGCAGCGTGGTGAACAGAAACAACGGGTTGGTGGTATGCGACTGGAGCAGCGTGGACGGAGATAGGTTGGACGTGGTTGTAGCCATGTTGGTTGTGGGAGATATCATGGCGGATGATTGATTGAGAAGAAGTGGCGTGACCATGATTTTGTCCATGATACTGCGCACTTGCTGCCATCAGCGAAGCCGTGAAGAAAAGTACCTTAATAAAAAAAGTTAAAAATAATTTATATACAAATTAAATTGAGCTTTACAATCAATTAAAATTTATTTCCTCAATACTATTAATCATTATGTTAATTTGAACTTACTTTGGATAACATTATGCCTTTTTTGCTCTGAGTTTCGAATTGAAATGATATTAAATCGAGATAACACTTGCTTTTATATTCATAATGTCTTATTGCGGGCACGTTACGTACGTGTAATTGAGGTGACAACTTCAAACAAGTTTTAAAACTGTTATACTTATTAGGCAACTTACACTTTTAACCCTTTGAGCCTTATCTTTAATGGCAAACAAATACTTCCATATTAGGTCCTTATGAAATTGGCATTTTGTGCGGGAGGAATTTAATTTTTTTTTTTGTTTTTGTTAAGAACGATTTCGGTGCTAGTCCACCAAACACTCACAAGTAATTTTTTCTGAGTCAATTTTCGTGTAGGGCAGGATTTGGCTGGGTCTGCAGGGTTCAGCTATTGCGACGAGCGCTTCCGATTATCGTACAGTATCCATTTTTCATCACAAGTAATGATTCCATTTAAAATCCCTTCATTATTGTGTCGGTTGGGCAAAGTAACACAGCAGTCGACGCGTGTTTGCAAGTTCGATTCACTCAATTCATCGTTCAAGTTTTTTTTAAAACCGTCAACGGGGTTGGTTCTGAAGCTCGAAATTTCCAGAACGAAAACGTTGAAACCAAAAACGTACCATGCTTTCTTTTGCGACACCAGCGCCGTACACAGCATTAATCCTTCGAGTTGCTTTCTGCAGCACTGGTGCCACGGTAGAACTCGTACTCGTAAATATATTTCATGTTTTCCATTGTATGGTAATAAGCGACGCCAAAGAAAAAAAAAATAATGAGGAGAAAAGAAATGACTGACTGTTTTCAAAACTCAAATGTACCAGCTAGACGAATTTATAAAGTTGAATTGGGAATTCTTAAACTAAAGAGGAGATATTTCAGATCAAAGTATGTAAGGACCTAATATTTTATAAACAATTCACTGCTTTAGGGATTAGGCTATATGTTCAGTCTTGCAACTCTTGTAAATCCTTATGTATATTTTGGATTTCAATAAAATGTGAATGCATGAATATGAATTAATTATTTTAGTTTTGTTAATTGTTTTATTTCTACGGGTAAATATTTAATAATACTAGTAATCTAGCAAAACTGTTTGAACTGTAAACACGTTGAGAAAATGAAGAACAGTTTTTTGCATATTTCTTATTATAGGAATACTTACTTGAGATTAGAACGTTGAAAATACGGTCTTCAATGAATTAAGCATATTATAAATTGATATTTGGTACCATTTAAGAAAGTTATAAATTCGTGCTAATATATAAATACTATTTTCAATATTTTGTGAAATGTTGAAAACCAACTACGATACGTTATTTTGGTAAATATAGGATTCACGCTCCTCAATTAAATGTAAACAATATATTCAATACTAGTCACTAGTAATACAGTTAATGTCGCTTATCATATTCTGTCATTTTATGATCTTAATCAGTGTTATGACGTCACTGGTTTTGGTTCGTTGCGATTTGTGTCATAGAGAATCAGGGCCTGAGGTGAATTTGTTCTTACAAAATAGTTCTACTGAACGACAAATAAATATGCGATACATATTTCAATCCCACAACATATCTTGTATTCATGATTAAATGTGTGACATCAGTCAAAGAAAGATTTAAGCGTTCTAATTGGAAACGGAAGTATCGTCTAAAATGGTAAATTCATATAGTTATAACTACGTTGTCTAATTAGCCTATAATACGTTATCTATTTGCCTCGTTGCTCCAATGGCTAGATGTAAGGCCGCAGACTCTGAATATATATATATATATATATATATATATATATATATATATATATAATACAATCTTGTATATAAGAATTATTAATATATTTAGAACTTAAATAAATGAATACAAATCAAAATTAAAAATAGCTACTGTACGAAAAATACATTTTCGTATGGAACGGTGACAAAAATGTAAGAGGCATTTCCCCCGTTGAATCGCAATTTCTATTTTCCAGGCGGAAAATTAACCAACTGCCTGTTGGTATACGACGCATTAAAATATTTAATTCGTAATTTATGTTCATCGATTCGAAAACGGTCTAACTGATTTAAATGATTTAAACTTTTTCCTATTGAGATTGCTCTCAAACTGATTCCATATACACAAATTTATTTGACGTATAACTTATGGTTTTTTATAATATCGGAAATAACAAATGAATGAATGAATGATTTACATGGATTTTCTTTTATTTCTCAATAATATGACAACTGATTTTTATTATAAAAACTATGCTATATTTATAACCTTTGCCTGCCTCGTTGATGTAGTGGCTATATCCTAAGGTCCATAAGGTTTTTCTGTCAAAATTCTCAGTAGCAGGCCGGAAGCTAGAGAAAGCACGCTAAGCCGTTTTTCTTGTACCTGAACTTATTCCGCCCGGTCAGATTGCTGTCTTATCGAGATATGAGAGCGGGGGAATTTTGAGTGCATCTTCGTTAGCGCTCACACTTGTGCACTTCGTCTACTTCTTCGGTCGTTCATCCACAACCCGATAACATTGGGTAAATTATTTAAAATATAGAACTATTAAGACCTACATATATATTAAAACGTCCTTTGACCTTTCAGAAAGCTCGTTGGTAGAAGCTTGTAGCCGTTTCAGTAAGATGTATTAGCACAGACGGCAAAAATTGTTAGCTATGCTTGTTATCTAAGTAGTTTACTTGGTTGTTAACTACAAATAATTGCGATGACGTTTAATACTTTCCCTCTGCAAATATCAGTACACACTTAATAAAATATAAACTCAATAAATATCTGGTTAAGCAGCTTTTAAGTCAACTCTAACAACCCGCTTATATTCTTACTCGTATACAAAAAATATAACAGTATATGTATTTTTTTTAATATAAGGTAGGTATTCCCTGTAGGTATTCACTGACATAAAAAGATGGATGATTTTGTGAAATTAATTTATTACCTAATCTAAATATACACAATGCTGCTTTATATTATTATCTATATATTGTTATACAATAAATAGTTTAATGGTGCGACAGAACGTATTGAGGCGCGTGATGAGCTGGCTGGGCGTGCGTTGATGGAGCGGAGTTTTCAACTTGAGCATTGAATCTGTAAAAAGCAAATACAATTAAAGAATATATACATATACTGTATTTTCAAATTTATATTCAAATTAAAGTCATGAATATGCGTGTGTATCAATTACTATGTCACTTTTTCTATTTCTTATCTCAAAAATCTTAAGAAAGTCAATATTGATTTTAGAGCAAAATAATTACCCGTTATGTTTATCAGCGTTGTAGTGGACCGTGCGTACGGAACCATCAGGCTGGTGTAGACTGTAGGAGCCGGTCACGTGGTCACCATCACGAGTTTCGTGCTGAGACTTGATGTCACCAGTGTGGTGGTCTTCTACGTTGTATTGGAACTCGTATTTAGGATGAGACTGTAAAAACATAATGTCATAAGAATATTGTTGATTATGTATTAAATAAGAAACTGCGAAATATTTATACTTACGTAGTAATCCTGGTGTTCATGAGCACCACTGTGTTGGCTCTGGTAGACGGGGGCTTGATGGTATGCGATAGGAGTAGCGTGATGAACTACAGGAGCAGAGTGGACAATGGGGGCAGTATGGTGAACGGAAAAAGTGGGTTGGTGGTATGCGACTGGAGCGGCGTGGGCAGCAATGGGTTGGACATGGTTGTAGCCGTGTTGGTTGTGGGAGATATCATGGCGGATGATTGACTGAGAAGAAGTTGCGTGACCATGACTTTGTTCATGATACTGCGCACTTGCAGCCATCAGCGAAGCTGTGAAGACTACTACCTATACAAAAATAAGTTATTAATCATCAATTGATTGAAAAGAATGATGTAGTATTTTAATTTAATTAATTCAAACTTACTTTTAACAGCATTGTGTGTTGTTTAGTTTGAGTTCCGAATTGGAATGATATTAAATCGAGATTACTTGTGCTTTTATATTCATAATCGCTTACTACGTGTTTATTACGGACATGTTACGTATATTTGGTTGAGGTGTCAACTTAAAACAAGTTTATACAATCCGAATTGTTTTACTTATTAATCAATTCTCACTTTTAGCCCTTGCTTTTATATTTTATGTTTATTGGATTTAATTGAAATTTTGATGTTTAAACTAATAAATATGTATGTTGTTTGCAAGGACTAGTGTTCTAAAAATTGGAAATGAAAAAACACTTTATTACATTTGTCTGAATCTTATACTTTCGTGCAACGGAAAGTATATAAAGCCGTTATTAAGTATATATCCGCTCCTTATCTATTTTATGTCCTGTTAGATTTGCGTCTTATGGGAGTGAGTAATGGAATGCACGTATTATACTAGTTGGTAGGGCTACTCGGTGGTATTGTGCAAGCTATTCTGGGTACCAGCCATTCATTGTATATTGTTTTGTTCCGGATTGAGGGTTAGTAAGCCAGTGTAAATTTACGAGGAACATAACATCTAAGTTTCCAAGTTCAGAGGCATATATCCGATGTAAAGGAAGATTAATATTTCTTACAATGCCAATGTCTGTGGGCGGTGGTATTTACTTATCATCAGATGGCCCATTTGCCCGTCCATCTACCCACAAAAAAAAAAACACAAAGATCTGTCACTCAGATTGCTAGACTGATATATGCCGCTGTTGACATAGTCCTATTAGGATACATTGTTATTATTATAATGGCTTAAAATATAGTTTTTTTCCGCTTTTTCATATTAAATAAGATATATTTATGCATCCTTCAAGTTTTTACTTTATATATATTTTATATCTTAATATTTAATATATGTAAAATTAAAACTATATAATGCGTAACTGCCTCGTTGGTCTAGTGAATTGGCTCATAAAGCTGCATATACCGCGGTCCTGAGTTCGATCTCCAGATTACTCTAATAAAAAAGTTGTCAAGTTTCTTGGTCAAAAACTTCTCAGAAACACTTTAGAATTTTGAATTTATTAGAACTTTACACTCTCATGACTCGAAAAGCACATAAAGCAGTTCTTGTGTCTGAAATCTACAGTGACATTGGATATGCCGTCTCATCTGATAATGAGAATGAGGGAATACAGAGAGTGCCTTGAGTTTGATCACATATTTGCGCAGTATATTATGTCTTACACAATTGGCTAGTCAATTTAAAGAATGGCCGAAATCAGTTTGGTGGTCATATTGCCTATGATTAACTAAGTGCTAAACCATTATAACATCCCAAACTTTGTAAAAAACTAAGGAAATTAATTTAGAAAACTAAAAACAACAGCAATTGATTATTCCCTACTGATATGAAACGAGAATAAGAATTTATTTTTTATTTTACTTTTGAAACAGGTCGAAGTGAATTATTGAAACTGATTTCTTAGACCTAACATTAACGAATAGCATGAAGATTGATATTGATTGCTTTTTAATATAACGAAAACATTTACAAAGCAATGCCGCAGCTAAGATGTAAGCTAAATCAAAAAGTACATAAGCGATAAAATTTCAAATTTAAAAAATTAAAAATTAAAACTGATGACTCACATAAGCACGAGTTTAAGATCAATTATTTTTTCTTAATATAAACATCAATTTGCAAATTTCATTGCTTTAAGTACTATCCGAGGATAGAAAGCATATTAAGCAACATAACTAACATTGAATCTTGCTTAAATTCTGATGAAGCACGTGTAAAAAGAAGCTCTTTCTATCCGACATATAAGAAACACTTAAATTTAACGGATAATAATAAATTAGATAATAGATGATAATCGGCTAAGATCGGCAATTTGAAGCTGTTTAATTAATGATTGAACTTATTAAATTTTGTTTATAATATGATGTTTAACCCGAACTACACAGCTAAACAATACAGGATGGAGGAACAAGAGAGTTGGTTGAAGAATTTTCTGGCTTGATACCATATCTATACTGCATTACAAACCTCTACTGGGAGGTAGACTCTTAAGATTATATTTCGTATTGTCCATAATAAGTTACAATTATAATAAATTTAGTATAAATCATTGATACAGTTTATGTTTTTGTTATAGTAATGTTTTAATTAGTTTTATGTAATAGTTGGTTATAGTGATAATCAAAATCATAGGTATTTAAATAAAAAATATTATAATATATTTAATTATTTTATTTAGAGAACTAATAATAGAACTAATAAACCTCGTTCCTTCAAACGAGGCGTGAAGAGGCATCTTGCGGGCCGGCAAGGCGAGGGCGGCTAGTGCAGAACCTTCTTCCCGACTGTACTGGCCGTCCTCGCGTTTGGACTCTACTACCACTTAACATCAGGTGGAGTAGAGTCATTTGCCCTCCCGGCAAATATAAAAAAAAAAAAAAAAAAAAAAAAAAAAAAAAAAAAAAAAAAAATAAATAATAGTTTACATTGAGAATACCCTTATATCCTATCAAATTTAAAATTTATTTAGTGATGAGAAAGGATGTGTTCAGATGCGTGGTGAATTGGCTGGGCGTGTGTTGAGGGGGCAGAGTAGTCGACTTGTGCGTTAAATCTGAAAAAATATAAAACCTAGTTAAAAGTTTTTATTAGTGCTTCAATGTTGAAAAAAAAACTGCTTTACTTCCTAGCGAAAAACGTTTTCACAGATCAGCGCTAAATATTATGCATACTTTCATCTTTTATTCAAATATTTTGTTATAATATTTTGTTGTTTTGTTAACAATAATATTTGTGTTTAAATATTAATAAGTAAATTCTAGATAGATTTCTCTATTTACTAGTTTTAATAAAACAGGAATGTCATTTACCCATTATGTTTATCAGCGTTGTAGTGGACGGTGCGTACGGAACCGTCGGGCTGGTGCAGACTATAGGAGCCGGTCACGTGGTCACCATCACGAGCTTCGTGCTGAGACTTGATGTCACCAGTGTGGTGGTCTTCTACGTTGTACTGGAACTCGTATTTAGGGTGCGCCTGTCAAAACATAATGTTATATGTATGCTATTGAATGACTGTTAATTGTAATTACAAGATAAATTGTATACTTACGTAATAATCCTGGTGTTCATGAGCGCCACTGTGTTGGCTGTGGTAGACGGGAGCTTGATGGTATGCGATAGGAGTAGCGTGATGAACCACAGGAGCAGAGTGGACTATGGGAGCAGCGTGGTGGACGGAAACAGCGGGTTGGTGGTATGCAACTGGAGCAGCGTGGACGGAGATAGGTTGGACGTGGTTGTAGCCATGTTGGTTGTGGGAGATATCATGGCGGATGATTGACTGAGAAGAAGTTGCGTGACCATGACTTTGTCCATGATATTGTGCGCTTACCGCCATCAGCGAAACAGCAAAAATAACAACCTGATGACAAATGTACATTATGATATTTATTTAAGAAAAAAATAAATATATCTGTACCGTCAGTGATTTATTTATCATTGGAACTCACCTTAAAAATCATTTTGTAATTTTAGATTGGAACCTCAAATGTGAATGATATGAATTTAAAATTACCCTCGCCTTTTATATTCTTTACGATTTAATGTATTCAAATAAAGAACGACTTTTGTAGGAACTTTACTAAGTGTATGTGTTGAAATAAAACGAGTTTATGGTTTTCCGATTGTTAACTGTTAAAATTTTTTTTACGCAATTTTTACATAATTAATTATGGTTCATACAAAACTAAACTGAATAATTATTTTACAAAATATACAACGCGGTGTTCATGAGAAACCATTCCATCATACAGAATCTTGTTGATGAAAATTAGAGATGATTATTTAAGATTTATGCTATAATTATAGTTTTTTTTATACGGTGTCATTCTTTAACGACATGAACGAACGTAGCCTGCCCAGGATTACTTATGTATGTCCAATAATATTGATTCTAAAAGATACACATAATTATAACGATATTAAAAGCGGCTTCGCAAATCAGTCTTAAAATTTACAAATATCATTATTGACCTTTTTCAGAAGGAACTATTTTTAACATAATAATAATAAACATAATATCCTGGGAGATTATTCACACGGCTATCTGATCCCAAACGAAGCAGAGCTTGTAATATGGAAACCAGACAACTGATATACTACTTTTCTTTTGTAAATACTTACTTATATAGATAATTACACCCAGACTTAGGACAAACAGACATGTTCATGCACACAAATATCTGTCCTGGGTGGGAATCGGACCCACAACCATCGGCGTAAAAGGCAAGTATCTACCAACCACGCCAACCGGCTTTTAAAAACGGAATGTATCTTGACTGCTGTAAATATAATGTTTCGAAGTAATTATTGTTAGTCGCTCTGTCTATGCGCGCATCTATATTCACATTTTATTTATCAGTTTTAATTTTAAAAATATTTTGTAAAATAATATATATATAACAGATTAAATATGATTCATAAATAGTATCAAATCTAACTTAAGCCGAATTTGTTAACTTTTTGTAACTGACAAATAATATTAATCGTTTATTAAAAAATTAAATAATCAGCAAAAATATATAATTTAAAATGTAATGAAAAAACGTATTAATAAAGCAATAGAAATCGTAAGAATTTAATCAACGTAACAAAAAAAAAGAGTATTGGCGATAAGAAAAGATTAACGAAACGAGAAATGGTATTCTTTGAAATAAATCGTAATAAAAATGATTTTCACGCGGACGAAGACGCGGGAACCGGTTAAATTCAAATTATTTATTTGCAAAGTTGTAGGTTCATTTTTGATGTTACAATGCTTAAAATCCTGCCATAACAACCATAAGATGGTATGCAAATGCCATATATATGTATGTCTATATAAGCAAAAAAAACATTACATAAAAATTATATACATATTAAAAAAGAAAACAAAAACAAACATTTTTTAATTGTCTCCAGCTATAAAAACCCGAACTTTCAAATTAATTAATTATTCAATCATTCAATACATTCTTATATTTTAAATATTCATTTATACAGTAATTTTTTATTTTTTTAACCATTTTTTAAGCTGAGACCTTATTAACCTTAATGGTAACTCCCTTAAGCTTTTTGGTATATTATTAAATATTTTGATGCACATTATTTAGGAATTCTTTTGGAAGAGACCACAGTGGCTAGGCTGTATCAATAACCTAGTAGGATCTCTTAATCCAAGCCTGCTTCTTTCACCTGCTCTTCGAATAAATGTGGATATTTTTTTTACAAACATGACATTTATTATACACAATCCGGCTAGTGTCAAAATTTTGTTAACTTTAAAAAATGGCCCGTATACACTTTTTCTGACAGATAAAAGCCTTATTAAAATTAGTAGAATTACCCATAAAATTAAGCCATAATTTAATAAAGAAACAGCATATCCATAATATACAGTGAGAGCAGCATCTTTGCCAACAGTACGTTGTAGTTTGCGAAGATCATATACAAACTTATTTATGCTAGAAGTAAGATTACTTATATGCAGTTTCCAATCGCAATGATGATCCAATTGTACACCAAGGAATTTAACATTATTTTTTTCTATTCCATTTCCAATTTCCATTCCACGACAATCAATTTTTAGTTTTAGAATTTGTAAATTGGACAAATCACGTTTTTGATGTGTTGGCACATATATCATTTAATTCTAGCCAAGACAACACTGATTCTACAGCTTTATTTACATCATCCTCAAAGGCGACGTCAGTTTTAGCATGAGGTACAGCTAACACTTTGTCATCGGCAAATAAAACACATTGATATTTTATAACATTGGGTAAATCATTAATGTACAATATAAATAACAGTGGACCCAAATGCTACATTGTGGGACGCCAGAGTTGTTTTGTAGATTTAGAAATTTATAAGTAGTTAATTCGGATTTGTTGTTTATTTTTGATATTTCTACATGTTGTGTACGATCTTTTAAATAGCTATTTATCCAACTTAAAGCGGGTCCTCTAATGCCGTACTTTTTACATTTCATGAGCAGTATATTATGATTCACAAAATCAAATGCCTTTGACATATCAAAGAAAATACCTACTATTGACACTTTTTTGTTAATATTTTCAGTTATAGTTTTTTCAAGGGAAAAAGCTGTAGCAGGGAATATCCAGAAATTATTTAGTGCGATACAAAATATTATTTAATTCGCTAAGCTAACATTTGCATAAATTTATATTTACTTCTGAAATAACGCCATCGTCTTTGTCGAAAGTAATTAAATATTTAATAAAAGCCAAAAGCCAAAATAAAAGCTAAAAATGAATGAGTGAAAGTGAAAAGCAATGACGTTGTATACTAAAAAACCCATTATTTATTAATTGTCACGCAAATATCCTTTATAGGAAATACTCTTATTCTCTGTTGCTTGATAACTTTCTTTGTATTTTGTAATTAAGGGTTTGATTGATGATTACATGATTAATGGATTGATATAGTTACAATATCCTCAAAACATAACTAGAATAGACATTGACAAACAAACACCCAGTACAGACATTTGTGTGTATAAAAATGTCTGTTTGTCCTGAGTCCGAGACTAATTATCTGTGTAAGTATGTATTTACAAAAGAAAATTAGTATATCAGTTGACTGGATTCTATAGTATAAGTTCTGCTTAGCTTGGGATCAGATGGCTGTGTGCGTATAATGTCCCAGGATATTAAAAAAAACATAAGTAATAAATAATTTTAAAAATCAATAAACTGACTGCGATTCTTAAGGGACACCCGAGGAAACTTAGAGTACAAACAAAGACTGGACGTATCTCAAGTGAAAACTTATCGAAATCTAGTATAATCAGTATTCATTGCATCGAATTTGGGACCTCATTCCTTTGTAGAAGTAATCTAAGAATTTACATTTATTTACTTTCCACGGAACTTTGATATGATGATGGACTGTTGAGAAATGAAAATCTCATGGCTTAACCATTATGTAATTAGTTTTACTAAAAATCTAAAAAATAGAGAAATATTTTTAAATAAAAAATGATTTTTTCTGTTTGTATAATATAAAATTATAAGCTTATAGTATACATTGAGAGTTTCTAATGGCTATTAAAGCAACGCTTAATGATGAGATAGGATATGTTCATGTGCGTGGTGAATTGGCTGGGCGTGTGTTGAGGGGGCAGAGTAGTCAACTTGTGCGTTAAATCTGAAAACATTTAAAACCGAATTAAAACTTTGATTTTGTGATATATGGTATTCGGAAATACCTTTTCTTATAGCGCTTTCAATGTAGAAACAAATTTATTTCACACCATTCGAAATAATTCATTGTATTTATGAAACATTCACATTAACTAAATGGCTGTTAGTAATTCATCTTGTGGAGATTATTTTACCCGCTATGCTTGTCGGCGTTGTAATGGACGGTGCGTACGGAACCGTCGGGCTGGTGCAGACTGTAGGAGCCGGTCACGTGGTCACCGTCACGAGCTTCGTGCTGAGACTTGATGTCACCAGTGTGGTGGTCTTCTACGTTGTATTGGAACTCGTATTTAGGATGAGACTGTAAATAAATGAAGACCGTATTTAACTTAAAAACCTCTAGATAAATGAAATTGTAAAGATTTAGACCATTTTTGATGACAAAACAATAAACAGAACAGAACAGAATTCCTAATTGTAACAAATGACTAAACTTACATAGTAATCCTGGTGTTCATGAGCATCATTATGTTGATTGTGGTAGACTGGAGTTTGGTGGTGTGTAATGGGAGCAGCGTGGTGAACAATTGGAGCAGCGTGGACGATAGGAGCGGCGTGGTGGATGGAAACTGCCGGTTGGTGGTGATACACCGGAGCAGAGTGAACGGCGATTGGTTGTACGTGGTTGTAGCCTTGATCGTGAGATACTTCGTGTCGGATGATTGATTGAGAAGATGTGGCATGACCATGGCCTTGACTATGATGCTGCGCGCTTACTGCCATCAGCGAAGCGGCCATAAAGACAACCTAGTAAAATGAACACAGTTGAAAAATGACTACGGTAACTTGATTATACAGAATAGAATATACAGAAAAAATGTAATCTTAATATTATACTTATAAAATTATTTTTTTATTTAAACTCACTTTAAAATTCATTCTGTATTTTTTGATGTGTAGCTCAATTGAGAATGATATGAAACTCAAATTAATGTTGCCTTTTATATTCTTGATGGCTTAATAAGTTTCAATGAATTGCTTACGTAGGAGCTTGATTACAAGTTTTAACTGCAAACGAGTTTATGATTTTTGGCTACTTCGTAGTTAATTTTGTAAGCAAGCAATTGTGACATTACGTTATAATATAATCGAATATGTTTATAATGTTATCAAATGAAGTGACTAAAAAACACGCGCTGTAGAAGTTATTGATAACAAAGGATGCGATGCAAATCAATGTCAATGCCAAGCAATATCATTTTTAAAAAGAGGAACATAGTATTATAGAACATTATATAAATGGTATTAATACTGTACTAATTATTTCTCCTAGTTTTATTTATTTTAATTACTTAATTTTGGTACACTTAATTTATTGAAAAAACCAACAAAAGTCACTTGCACTAATGTTAGGTACTTACATATGAAATTAGCGGTTTGTCGTACTGACCACTTTGATCTGAAATATCTCCTCTTTTGTTAAGAATTCCAAATTTAAATTTATAAATTTATTTAGCTGGTACATTTATATTTTGAAAACAGTCATTCATTTGTTTTTTCCTCATTAAATTTTTTCTTCGGTACATTTACGAGTACGGGTTCTACCGTGGCACCAGTGCTGCAGAAACAGCTCTAAGGATTAATGATATGTATGGCACTATTGTCGCAAAAGAAAGCACGGTACATTTTTGGTTTCAACGTTTTCGTTCTGAAAATTTTGACCTTCAGAACCAACCCCGTGGACGGCCGGAGACCAAAGTAGAAAAATTAAAAAAAGTGAAGAATTAAAGGCTATAGTGGAAGCGGATCCATCACAAAGCACTTCAGAAATAGCTGCAGGCTTCGGGGTAAGTGATAAAACTGTATTAATCCACTTGAAGAAAATCGGGAAAGTAAAAATCTTGAACGATGGGTACCTCATGAATTGAGTGAATCGAACTTGCAAACACGCGTTGACTGCTGTGTTTCTTCTCAACCGACACAATAATGAAGGGATTTTAAATCGAATCATTACTTGTGATAAAAAATGGATACTGTACGATAATCTGAGGCGCTCCTCACAATGGCTGAACCCTGGAGACCCAGCCAAATTCTGCCCTAAACGAAAATCTACTTAGAAAAAGTTTTTTGTGTGTGTTTGGTGGACTAGCCGGTGACGTTTACTACAGCTTTCTAAAGTCTGGCCAAACGATTACGGCAGATATTTATTGTCAGCAACTGCAAACCATAAAGGAAGAACTAGCTGCTAAACAACCGAGATTCATCAATCGCTCTACGCCACTGCTGCTTCACGACAACGCAAGACCACACACTGCACAAAAACAACCAGTAAATTAGATGAGCTATAATTGGAATGTCTGTGACATCCACCGTACTCCCCAATCTTGCTTCAACAGACTACCATTTTTTCCGGAATTTGGACAAATTCTTACAAGGAAAAAAATCAACTCCGATGCGGCAGTCCAAACCGCATTCAAAGAGTTTATTGATTCTCGCCCCCATGGTTTTTTTTAGTTAAGGGATCAATGAACTACCTATGAGATGGCAAAAATTGCATAGATAACAACGGTGCATACTTAGATTAATTAAATATATTTTACAAAAAAAAGAGTATATTCTTTCCGTACAAAACGCCAATTTCATATGTAAGGACCTAATATTTATATAAAAATATTTATATCATCCTAAATTTACACTGAGTTATTTTTACTTTTTACTTTGTACACCACAAAGAGAAAAATACAAAACATGGATACAGCTTAAATAAAATTAGCATAAAATTATGGCGACTTTATCGCTACAATAGCGATCTCTTCCAGGCAACCAATGGTGTAAATAATACCTGATAGGATATGAGGTAGGTGGTGATGTAATAATAAATAAAATAACATTAATCTATAATTAAAACAAACTAATAAACAAATGTAAATATAAAATACACATATTATATATCAATAAATCAATTATATTATCAATACATATAAAATTCCAAGTATATAATATAAATACATACTATATACAGTAACAATGAATAAAACGATAGGTCCTCAAACATAACAAAAAAGAAAAAAGAATAAAATGAAAAATACAAAAAATACTAAAATAAAAGAAATTATTGATAAAGGCATTTGAGACAAAAAGTGATTCTTTACAAGTTTTAATTAAAAATGTCTATGGATTTGGCCTCCCGAACATTTAAAGGAAGGTCGTTCCAGAGCTGAATACCTTGTAAAAGAATTATTATAAAAATATGGCTTATGTCGGGCACCATTAAAATCCATCTCTTCACAGAGTGAAGTACTTCTTCAGGATTCCCTACAAATAAAATTTTCTCCTTCAAGTAAGGGGGAGTAACAGGGTAAAACAACACACAGTACAGAATCGACAGGATGTGCATATTCCGGCGAAGTCGAATGGGTAGCCAATTATAAGTAATCCAACTATAAACCGAATAAATGCATTTTGAACGCTCTCAAGCTTATTTAATTGGTTTTCGGTTAAGTCAACAAAGCTTGCGTCAGCATAATCAAGAATAGAAAGGAGTGGAGTCTTTGCAATCATAATTTTGGTAGGAATTGGAAGAAAATGTCGAAGACGACGCAAAGACCTCAGCGCAACAAACACCTTCCTGCTGATTTCATTTACATGGCGAGTCCAGCTAAGAGTATCATCAAAGAAATTATTTTAATATTTTTCTTATATACTTCTGCTACACGCGATTCGCGAAGGAGCTTCAAAGGGTCTGGCAGCAAATAAGTTCAGGAGTTAGTCTATATATTTAATTTTCTTTATATCTTATGTATTTTAAAATATATTGAAAATATATATTAATAAAGAAATAAAAATCATGTGAATTTAATAAATGTGACAAAAAAAGAGCATTGGCGATAAGAAAAGACTAACGGAACACGAAATGGTATTCTTTTAAATAAATAGTAATAAAATCGATTTCCACGCGGACGAAGTCGCGGGCACCGGTTAGTAAGGAATATTCAGTTTTTTTTTAGTGTGATACAAAATATTCTTTAATTGGCTAAACTTTTGCATAAATTTATCTTTACTTTTGAAATAATGTCATCGTCTTTTTCAAAAGTATTTTAATCGTTAATAAAAGCCGCATTCCAATAGTTTTATAATATTAGATCTAATTCAAGTCAGATAGTGATAAAAGGTATACATCCAAATATGATACCATCAGAAAATGCCCATTAAAAAGCTTATTTTCTATTGCTGATAACTTTGTATTTCATAAATAATAATTATTATTTAACGTTTCATTGTTGAGTACATGATTAATGGAGTGATATAACAACAATATCCTCAGAAGATAACTAGAATAATGAAAGCAAGAAATCACTTAAGTAATAAATACATTTAAAAATCAATAGACTGAATGCGATTCTTTAGGAACACCCGATAAAACTTAGACTAACAACAAAGACTGGATAAGACTGTAAGAAGAACTGTCTTTGATTGCCACTACCTTAGCTGAAATAAACAATTAGAAACAAATAGGATTGTAAATCCCCGTATCAGAAGTGAAAACTTAGCGAAATCAGTATTATCAGTATTCATTGCGTTGAATTTGGGACCACATTCATTTGTAGAAGTAATTTGAGAATTTACATTATTTCCAAGGACTTTTGATATGACGGACTGTTGAGATATAAAAATCTCATGTCGTGTTCAAAAGCGATTGTTATGAAGTATATTATCTACGTTGAAAAAATATTTAATAATGTTATTTTCAAAAGAGGTTCGGTAACCATTATGTAATTAGTTTTTATTAAAAATCTAAAAATAAGAAAAATATATTTAAATAAAAAATGTTTTTTCTGTTTGTATTTTATATTATAAGCTTATAGTATACATTGAGAGTTTCTAATGGCTATTAAAGCAACGCTTAATGATGGGATAGGATATGTTCATGTGCGTGGTGAATTGGCTGGGCGTGTGTTGAGGGGGCAGAGTAGTCAACTTGTGCGTTAAATCTGAAAACATTTAAAAATAAATTAAAACTTTGATTTAGTTATATTTGGTATTCAAAAATACCTTTTCTTATAGCGCTGTCTATGTAGTAAAAAATTTCTTTCACACAATACGAAATAATACATTGAATTTATTCATTCATTGTATTTATGAAACATTCCTATTAACCAAATGTCTGTTAACTTTACGTAGTAATTCATTTTGTGGAGATTATTTTACCCGCTATGCTTGTCGGCGTTGTAATGGACGGTGCGTACGGAACCGTCGGGCTGGTGCAGACTGTAGGAGCCGGTCACGTGGTCACCATCACGAGCTTCGTGCTGAGACTTGATGTCACCAGTGTGGTGGTCTTCTACGTTGTATTGGAACTCGTATTTAGGATGAGACTGTAAATAAATGTTGACCGTATTTAGCTTAAAAACCTCTAGATAAATGAAATTGTAAAGATTTAGACCATTTTTGATGACAAAACAATAAACAGAACAGAACAGAATTCCTAATTGTAACAAATGACTAAACTTACATAGTAATCCTGGTGTTCATGAGCATCATTATGTTGATTGTGGTAGACTGGAGTTTGGTGGTGTGTAATGGGAGCAGCGTGGTGAACAATTGGAGCAGCGTGGACGATAGGAGCGGCGTGGTGGATGGAAACTGCCGGTTGGTGGTGATACACCGGAGCAGAGTGAACGGCGATCGGTTGTACGTGGTTGTAGCCTTGGTCGTGAGATACTTCGTGTCGGATGATTGATTGAGAAGATGTGGCATGACCATGGCCTTGACTATGATGCTGCGCGCTTACTGCCATCAGCGAAGCGGCCATAAAGACAACCTAGTAAAATGAACACAGTTGAAAAATGACTACAGTAACTTGATTAAACAGAATAGAATATACAGAAAAAATCTAATCTTAATATCAGGTACTTATGAAATTATTTTTTTATTTAAACTCACTTTAAAATTCATTCTGTATTTTTTGATGTGTAGCTCAATTGAGAATGATATGAAACTCAAATTAATGTTGCTTTTTATATTCTTGATGGCTTAATAAGTTTCAATGAATTGCTTACGTAGGAGCTTGATTACAAGTTTTAACTGCAAACGAGTTTATGATTTTTGGCTACTTCGTAGTTAATTTTGTAAGCAAGCAATTGTGACATTACGTGATAATATAATCGAATAGGTTTATAATGTTATCAAATGAAGTTACTCTACAAAACACGCGCGGTAGAAGTTATTGATAACAATGGATGCCAAGCAAATCAATGCCAATGCCAAGCAATATCATTTGTAAAAAGAGGAACACAGAAAATCCCTTACATGGTTACATTTTATTATATAAATGGTATTAATACTGTACTAATTATTTCTCCTAGTTTTTATTTATTTTATTTACTTAATGTTGGTACACTTAAGTTATTGAAAAAACCAACATAAGTCACTTGCACTTATATTTATACAAAAAATATTTATATCATCCTAAATTAACACTGAGTTAATTTTCTTATATACTTCTGCGATTCGCGAAGGACCTTCAAAGGGTCTGGTAGCAAATAAGTTGAGGAGTTAGTCTAGATATTTTATTTTCTTTATATCTTATATATTCTAAAATGTATTGAAAAAAAATTAATAAAATATAAAAATCGTGCGAATTTAATAAATGTAACAAAAAAAAGGGCATTGGCGATAAGAAAAGACTAACGGAACACGCAATGGTATTCTTTTAAATAAATCGTAATAAAATCGATTTTCGCGCGGACGAAGTTGCGGGCATCGGCTGGTAAGGAATACTCAGTTTTTTTTTAGTGTGATACAAAATATCCTTTAATTGGCCAAAATTGGCTTAAATTATTTACTTTTGAAAGAACGCCATCGTCTTTGTCGAACGTTATTTAACATTTAATAAAAGCCGCATTCCGATTGTTTTATAATATTAGATCTGAATCAAGTCAGATAGTGAAAAGGCACATCCAAATATGAAACCCATGTTTACCATTAGAAAACAATGCCGCAAAAATTATGTTACTTATTTGTTATAGTAAAATAAACACCCATTTCTCTCTTACTGACATCAATAATTTTAAATAAGAAAAAATAAAAAATCATCGTGTAACTATTCACCGTTTATTAGTACCTTTATACATACTCTGCTGTGCCACATGTGTTAAATTTGAATAATACATAATGAGTATACATATAACTAAATACATCTTAGGAACCAAACATCCAGAAGTTATGTGAAAAATAAGTTTATTTATTTTTTTCTTGTTTTAAAATATTTATTTGTTATTAGTTGTGTATAACTTTTTTAAATATATTTATATATTTATTTACAGTACTTTTTATTTGTATATTCTATAACAAAAAGAAAAAAAAAACAAAATACGCATTACAAATTTATAGAAAAAATACGCGGTCTAAAAGATTGTCCTGTGTCATTGTACGCCAGATGCTGGCAAATAAACAATTTATTAAAAAAAATATTTTTTTTTTACCATAATATGATTTTCCTTTATCCAACACGAGTAACATTTTTAACACTATTTTTAGTGCCACGCAAAAGTGTATGCGAATTTCAGTTCAATCGATTACTTACTAACTGGCTTAAAATCTAGTTCCAAGATTTCACTAATTATTTAAAGAAAAACAAATATTTTGTATTATAATACAAAAGTATCTAGCATAAAATTAAAAATATACTTACCTAATTACAAATATAAACGAAGTGTATAATTATTTAATAGGAAGTTTATTAATAGGTTGTATTATAAATAAGGTACATATGATCAAAATTCCTGTTCATATATTTAACTGCAATAGTATAAACAACTTTATCACCAATCTATAATGTCAACCAAAGCGAGCCAAAGCAAAAGTGAATAGCAATGACGTTATATACTTAATTGAACATTTTAGACTAAAAAACCTATTATTTATTTAATTATCACACAAATATTATATTTATTATAAAAGAAATACTCTTATTCTCTATTGCTTGATAACTTTCTGTGTATTTTGTAATTAATAATAACTATTTAGCGTTTCATTGTTGAGTATATGATTATAATGACAATATCCTCAGAATATAACTAGAATAATGAGAGAAAGAAATCGACGGGCCGGTTGGCAGGGTTGGTAGAACTTGCTTTTCGCGCTGCAGGTCGTGGTTTCTATTCCCACCCACGACAGACATTTGTGTGTATAAAAATGTCTGTTTGTCCTGAGTCCGGGTGTATTTATCTGTGTAAGTATGTATTTACAAAAGCAAAGTAGTATATCACTTGACTGGATTCCATAGCACAAGTTCTGCTTAGTTTGGAATCAGATGGCCGTGTGCGTATAATGTACCAGGATATTAAAAAAATAATAATAATAAATAATTTTAAAAATCAATAAACTGCATGCGATTCTTGAGTGACACCTGAGGAAACTTGGAGTAACAACAAAGACTGGATAACACTGTAAAAAGAACTGTCTTTTATTTATACTACCTAGCTGATATAAACAAATAAACACAATTGTAAATCCCCGTATCCCCGTATGTATATATATAAAGTGAAATCTTATTGAAATCTAGAATAATCAGTATTCATTGCATTGAATTTGGGAGCTCATACATTTGTAGAAGTAATCTAAGAATTCACATTATTTACTATCCAACGACTTGTGATATGATGACGAACTGTTGAGAAATGAAAATCTCATGTCGTGTTCGAAATAAATGATAATATTATTTTCGAAAGAGGTTCGGTAACCATTATGTAATTTGTTTTTACAAAAAATCTAAAAATAAGATAAATAAAAAATGTTTTTTTTTTCTGTTTGTGTTTTATATTATAAGCTTATAGTATACATTGAGAGTTTTCTAATGGCTATTAAAGCAACGCTTAATGATGAGATAGGATATGTTCAGGTGCGTGGTGAATTGGCTGGGCGTGTGTTGAGGGGGCAGAGTAGTCGACTTGTGCGTTAAATCTGAAAACATTTAAAACCGAATTAAAACTTTGATTTAGTGATATTTGGTATTCGGAAATACTTTTTCTTATAGCGCTGTCAATGTAGTAAAAAAATTCTTTCCATCATACGAAATAATACATTGAATTTGTTCATTCATTGTATTTATGAAACATTCCAATTAACTAAATGGCTGTTAGTAATTCATTTTGTGGAGATTATTTTACCCGCTATGCTTGTCGGCGTTGTAATGGACGGTGCGTACGGAACCGTCGGGCTGGTGCAGACTGTAGGAGCCGGTCACGTGGTCACCATCACGAGCTTCGTGCTGAGACTTGATGTCACCAGTGTGGTGGTCTTCTACGTTGTATTGGAACTCGTATTTAGGATGAGACTGTAAATAAATGAAGACCGTATTTAGCTTAAAAACCTATAGATAAATGAATTTATAAAGATTTAGACCATTTTTGATGACAAAAGAATAAACAGAATTACTAAATTTAACAAATGACTAAACTTACATAGTAATCCTGGTGTTCATGAGCATCATTATGTTGATTGTGGTAGACTGGAGTTTGGTGGTGTGTAATGGGTGCAGCGTGGTGAACAATTGGAGCAGCGTGGACGATAGGAGCGGCGTGGTGAATGGAAACTGCCGGTTGGTGGTGATACACCGGAGCAGAGTGAACGGCGATTGGTTGTACGTGGTTGTAGCCTTGGTCGTGAGATACGCCATGTCGGATGATTGATTGAGAAGATGTGGCATGACCGTGGCCTTGACTATGATGCTGCGCGCTTACTGCCATCAGCGAAGCGGCCATAATGACAACCTAGTAAAATGAACATAGTTGAAAAATGACTACAGTTATTTGAATACACAGAATAGAATATGCAGAAAAAAATAAAATTTTAGTATCAGGTACTTATAAATTATTTTTTTATTTAAACTCACTTTAAAATTCATTTTGTATTTTTTGATGTGTAGCTCAATTGAGAATGATACGATACTCAAATTAATGTTGCCTTTTATATTCTTGATGACTTAATAAGTTTCAATGAATTGCTTACGTAGGAGCTTGATTACAAGTTTTAACTGCAAACGAGTTTATGATTTTTGGCTATTTTGTAGTTAATTTTGTAAGCAAGCAAATCAATGCCAATGCCAAGCAATATCATTTATAAAAAGAGGAACACAGAAAATCCCTTACATGGGTGCATTTTATTATATAAATTGTAATTATAATGTACTAATTATTTCTCCTATTTATTTATTGTTTCAATTACGTAATGTTGGTACACTTAAGTCATTAAAAAAACAACAAAAGACAGTTGCACTAATATTTATATAAAAGTATTTATATTATAATTATCCTAAATTTATACTGAGTTATTTTTCTTATATACTTCTGCTACACGCGGGTCTGGTGGTAAATAAGTTCAGGAGTTAGTCTTGTTGCTAATTCAGACCGGCGGGCAGAAACCAAGTCCATAGCTGAATAGCAATTCTACCAATTACCAGAAGGACTGATTGTTTGGTAAAAATAAAGCGATTTTATATATAGACTGTTGATTGACAATTTATAATTGTCAATCCATAGAAATATGTCAGCGATGTGTGTATATAAAGATTAGGGATGTAACCGTCCTGTTAGGTGCCTTGTGCTTAGTCTTAAGGAGAGATTAAATAATTGAAAATAAATGTCTGTCATTGCGCACATATCTTTTAGCTATTTTAAAAATATTTTCACAGTAGAAAATATTACAAAAGTTATTCAGAGATAATTTATAATGTTGTTATATGTAAGCTGATAGATAAATATAGGTATAAAACGTAGGTAATAATCAACATTTCTTACTTAGTAATACGATTAAATTGACCTTAATTTAAACAAATTATGAATCCGCATCCGAATTGCAGCAGACCATTTTTATCAATTATTCATCGGTCTCCTGAATGATTCATTCGAATGATGTAGTGTAAAAGTTTTAATCTTTATTAAATGCCCAAGGTAACTAACATATTTATTACGATAAGAATTAACTGTGAATTGGAGAATATGTCTTCGCAAATATTTTACTAATCCCTTTAAAAAATGTGATACGGACTTTTCTTTAGGCCTTTTTAGGACCTAAAATTTTTTACGTTGTTTCGAAAAACAACGTCATGGTTCTGCTGTTTTGTATAAAATATTTACATAACACGCACAAAAATATTCCTTGTTTATGGTGTTATTGTTAGTGACACCTGTATCAAAATCCATTGAGTGGTTTAGAAGAATTAAGTGGACGTACAGACAGATAGGAAGGCAGTGACTTTATTTTATTCTATTTAGAGCCAAAAGAAGACACAAAAATTGCTGCGATTAACGTTCTTCAATGGCAAGACGAAGTCTGGTAAAGCTACATCTACTATCCCCTTTGAAATAAATATAAATGTAAAATCTTAATATTTCATTTCAGTCTCAATATTTAAATTTATCATTAAATTCATTATTTTATTATATTTTAGTGTATAGTTGTAGTTACACAATTATAATTATAATAAGTTTTTATTTTACGTTACGTTTATTGCATATATTATTTTATAATTTTGTAACGTCTTTGTATTATTTAATATTAAATGGACTGTGATTAGATTGTGATATTACTGTGTTGTGATAAGTTATATAAAAATTGCGATACGTTTTTTACTAAATTATTTATGAATATTGTATCTTTTATAAATAACAAAAAAAGATAAAGGTATTACTTTGTTGGAATAAAATGACCATATCTTAAAATATAAGCAATAATATAGCCTTTGACTGAATTTAAAGTCCAGTTTATCAAAAATTCGTAAAATTATAGGAAATATAAAAATATATACAAATAAACAACAAAGGTTTTTTGCTTTGCCACCACTTTTAACAAAGGTGGTTTGCTGGCCTTTTTTATCCAGTCTATATTTTTATAGCTTTCTTCTAAATGATTATAATGCATATATAAATGCATGCTAAGTGATCTATGCGATACAGAAAAAATAAAAATTCACTTGGTTGTGGATGGTTTGCAAAAAGAATGTAAAAGAATTGAAAAACACTAATTAGTATTATATTGTAATGCAAGTTTCGGATAAAATAAAATAAAGTATTCAAGGCTAACGAGAAGAAGAGTT
Organism: Nymphalis urticae; assembly: GCA_905147175.2. NCBI lineage: Eukaryota > Metazoa > Arthropoda > Insecta > Lepidoptera > Nymphalidae > Nymphalis > Nymphalis urticae. The sequence goes on along the minus strand of LR989987.1, from coordinate 4,989,277 downwards.
TTACTGAGCCATTCTTGCATAGGTAACAACTTTTTAAATGGGAATTAAATCAATACATAAACTAGGGTTATATTTAGACTAGACTTTATTTAAAAACAGGTTATATAATAACATTTGAACTTGTTAATTGATATGATATTATTAAATTAATTTATTTAATGATGAGAGTGAGTGTAATGAGGTTCATGGTACTGTGGTTGGATATGGGTTGACGGTGCAGAGTGTTGAACTTGAGCGTTGAATCTGAAAAAGTTTATACAACATTTAGAGTAACTAAAATTACAAATATCTTAAAGCATAAGATTGAACTGTAGGCAAAGCAAAACGGGTTGGAAATAGTCTGTTTTTTTTTACCCGCTATGCTTGTCAGCATTGTAATGAACGGTGCGCACGGAACCATCGGGCTCGTGCAGACTGTAATATCCAGTAACGTGATCGCCATCACGAGCTTCATGTTGCGATTTGATATCACCAGTATGGTGGTCCGCTACGCTGTATTCGAATTCATATTTCGGATGCGCCTGCAAAATTAAACAACAATTATAAAAGTTATTCTTTCAGATGAAAAAACTAGGAGAAAAATTGGACATTAAATAAAAGCCTTACGTAGTAATCCTGGTGGCTTTGGGCGTATTGATGTTCATTGTGGTATCCAGAATGTTGAAGGGCTAGAACAGGAGCTGCGTGATGCACTACAGGGCTAACGTGGTGAACAGATTGAGAAGCATGATGTACTGCAGGAGCGACGTGATGAACAGAAGGTGCAGCATGGTGCACAATAGGTGTTACGTGGTGAACAGCTGGTTGAGCATGATGGACAATAGGGGCTGAGTGATGTATAACAGGAGCAGAGTAATGGACGGTAGGGGTAGCGTGATGGGAAATTTGTGCTACGTGATTGATAGTAGGAGTTTCGTGATGAACAACGGGTGTTACATGATGAACTGAAGGAACAGAGTGATGAACTACTGGGGCAGAGTGGTGTACGATAGGGGCAACGTGATGAACGGTCGGAGCTGAGTGAACGATAGGGGCGATATGTTGAACAGTTACTGCTTGATGAACAGGAGCGGCATGAGCCGTAATAGGTTGATGGTATGCTGTTTGATGTCCTATGAGTTCATTGCTATATCCATGTTGGTTATGCGAAATGTCGTGTCGGATTATAGACTGTGAAGATGTTGCATGTCCATGTGAGTGATGCTGTGCGTTAACTGCCAATAATGCAGTTGTAAACAGTATAATCTAAAAACAAAAAATATTTTAGAAAAATATATTTACATATTTATCGAAATTATTAAATTTTTACAAAGTTATTGATATTGAGAATTTACTTACTTTAGATATCATCTTGTGTGTTTATTAATTTAAACTTCACTTACGAATGATAGTTAATATACGAACTGATGCTTTTATATTATGTTTGAGCTTTCATTACGGTAGGACGAGTTTTAAAAAACTTTATTGCCCAGCGAGTAGTAGGGCAAAAACTGGTTTAAAAATGTTGTGATTGTCTATATTGCAATCATCAAGGGTCTTAAAAGGCAGTAAAGATAATAAGTGAAAGTAAGAATAAAACGAAAAAATTTGAGAAAAGATATATTACATATAAGCAAAACTGGAGCCTTCGCCAAGCACCCCTCAGGCATATTCTAACGTTTCATAAAATGTATTCTCTTAACTAAGTTTGAAAACGGTAAAAGACTTACAAACTAACAGAAATTATAATACAAAAGCTAGCACCCTATAAGAGGCACTGGTTGTGAAGTCTTGGGCCGTTGTCCCAGGTCGGATACACATTATGAAACGCTGTGCCTTGAAGCAGACCACTCGTTGTACCGTTACCATGAAGCATTCAAGTTACATTGTCGCATTCTGTCTTATTCTAAGTAATTATAAGAATAAATATGTCATTTCAGGTTATTTAGCCGTGGAGATAATGACCGTGGCCGAGAGGTGCGGCTACAGCAATCGGCGCGTGCGCAACGGCGGCGGTGGCGGGATGCGCCGCGTGGCCTTGTCTGCTGACTACAGCGTTGAATCTGAGAAGACAAATACATAGTTACTACCTATTCGTATTTTTTATTCATATATTTTCATTTCAGGTTGAAAATTGGGAAATAAAGAAAGCAGAAGATTCATTGCTTACCCATTGTGGTCATCGGCAGAGTAGTTGACGGTACGGATGGTGCCATCGGGTTCTACAAGAGAGTACTGGCCCTTTACCACGTCCCCATCACGAGCTTCCCATTGGCTCTTCTGGTCGCCGGTGTGGCTGTCAGTGACACCATAGTTGAACTGGTAACGGGGGTGGGACTGCAACATAATATTTAGTATATGTTAGTACGAAATACATAAGTTCTAAAATGTTTGAAAATGATAAGAAAAAATGCATTGTTATTTTTTTACATATTATTTAACTTATACTAATCACTCCATTGCACATTAATATTAAATAATATAAAATAAACACATCGAAATGATATATTATATTATTAGAGTTTAGGTTTTAACAAATATTTTCAAATCGTCATTTTCAAGAAATTAAATTTGAAACTATCATTACTTACATTCTACGTTGAATAACCGACATCTTTTTCATTTTTTTAAATTATTTTTAATTATTCAGGAATTAATTTATTCATCGCCTCATCACACAAAACTAAATTTATATATTAGATTACTTACATAAACCTCAACAGGGGCAACGGCGTGGGCGACCGGCGCGTGCAACACGGAGCCGTGAGAGACGATAGCACCGTGACCTGGGATATTTTATTTCAGATCAGATGTTAAAGAAATATTCCAATAAATTGATTAATAAGTGAATTGAATTGAATTGAAAATGGATATTTTCTATGAAGTTATATTTTTTTTATCGAAAAACTATATAATGAGAAAGTTATCGATGTACAATTGTTTATGGTTATTTGGTGACTGAAAACACTCAATCGAAGCATATATAGTAAGGATTGGTATCTTATTTATATCATCCAGTTTGTAAATGTACCTAGAAAGATCGAATTTAAACAATCTTACACTACCTAGTCCCAATCCATAAGCTGGTGCAGCTAATGCAGGTGCGGCTAGAGCATGGCCGACAGCGTGAGTGGCGATGGCTGGAGCTGGGTGTCCTAGTACTATGCTTTGGGATGAAATAGCACCGTGAGGACTCGCGATGAGTCCTCCATGAGCTACCACCAAAAGAGCACACGCGACAATAGCCTGAAAAATAAAAACAATTCAGGCTTAACTTGAAACTGAAAAATCCTTTTTTTAATTGAGAGATGTTTTTGTAATATTATGAAAACATAAGTGTTTTAAGATTTTTAAATTCAACTATTAGAAATAGCCATTGATTAAAAAAAAGAGTATAATAATACAAATGAAAACATTGTACATGTTTGTATTATAAATTGAAGACAAGAACTATTGTTATAAAGTTATTATGTATGTTATTGTATTTATTTACCTTTGCGAACATTTTCTCAAATTATCTCAAAGATTGGAACACTAGTTCACTAAGCACTAGGACTTGATGTGTGCCTAAATCTGAGATACTTGGCGCTTATATAGAGCCTGTACTAATACTATGCCCTATAGGTAGACCTAAGGTCCCGCCTGCGGTGTCGTAGGCGCACAAAACTATGTGACTATGTATTATGGGCGCTGCCCGCAATAATCTAGATAGTAATACTTAAAGTAGACATACCGAAAAATATTTTTCTAAAATGACAAATACATTAATGTATAGTACCCCGAAACTTTTCACAATCATTATTATGAATTTAATATCAAGAGATTATTAAATTTAATAAATATAATATTTAAAAAAAATGAAACATTTATTTATCCACACATTTATGTAACACAAATAAGCATCATATCACAACCAAATCAAATATAACGTCTTAATTAAATTTTCATTACAACAATTATTTATTAACTATCCACATATTTCTTTCGTTATTAAACGAGTTAAGAATTGGTTTAAGGACCATAAATTTATACACTTGTGAGTATAGAATAAGGAATAAATTAAACTTTGGAACATACGAGTACAGTCCCCCTGATAATAATTATTTTATTAAAATTTGAATATTGTAACAATGAATTTACACCATAATAGTCAATATGCATCGATTGAACGCCATTAAAACGATATTTATTTAAAGGAACATACTTATTAGGTTCAATTTTCGTTAATAACATTTATTGTCTTATATAATTATGACGATTAATTAATATTAAAAGTAATGATACGAATTGTTCTTTAAGGTAGTGGATTATTTGTTTGATTTCTTCATAAAGATAAGCAGATTGGTTGAATTAAAATAATATAATGATAAAAAGTCTTAATGCCGTAAAAGTAAAATGGGGTTAACACAAATATATAAAACACACACACTATATTTTTATTCTATGCCTTTCTAAATCGTTTTACAAATGGTTTTTTCAACGAGACATTAGTTTAGATATAAATTTACACAATATTAGAATCATATTTTGCTTAATTACAATTATTCTCAAACCAAACAACAATAATTTAAATAAAATAAATATATTTTAATTAAAATTAAATTAAGAGTAAACGAATTACATGTATTTTGAATGATGATGAATTTGCATCGTAAAACCCATAATATAAGTTCATATGTTTGAGCAGTAAACAGTCGAGCTCGCACAAAATCCTACAAAAATAAAGCGGATTAGTTGATGTAAATGCAGCATCTTATCAGACCTATGCATATATACATTTTATTATAATTGCTGGGAAGGCAAATGACTCCACTCCATCGGATGGTAAAAGTGGCAGTAGAGTTTAAACGCGACGACGGCCAGTACAGTCGGAAAGAATGGTTTGGATCACTGTTAGGTTAAGATCCACGTGGTTTCTTCACTGAGCAACTAATAATAACGAAACGAAGTTATAAATAACTCGAAAGTTCGTATTTAGGAATAATGGAAATAAAAATACAATAAAAACTTTTTCCTCATGCTTGTACCAATGCCATTATCTTATTTACAAAAACTTATATTAATTTACTTTTGATTGGTTAGTGATAATATGAAACAAAAAGAAACATATAGCTTTCAATATATGTAACTTTTTGTGTTAAGGTCCGATTTAAAAGTGGAACACAAATTCTTGTCGTATACATGTCCAAATACAATAAAATATTTCATTTGTGTACTGTATCAGTGGATTATATCAGCGTGTGAAGTTATATAACAAAATCTTTAAATCTTTTTATTCTATAGCAAAAAATTTACATGTAAATACATTGGAAGTATCTCTTCTAAGTAATTAGTTACGTATAAATAACTTCATTATTATTTTTTAATTAATCTAGTCATGAAAATTGATGAAAAGAAATATCAATATTTATTGTACATTTTCGAAGAACTTATTATATATTTGAAGACAGAAACTAGTTTTGTCTAAATGAGATCGAAAATGGCTACCATTCTGTCCGTTACATCGGAAGATAAATTGTACTACGTGCTTTGAAAATAAAATTAGCAACTTTCATTCCATTACCATTATTAGAACTAGAGCGTTTTATATTTTATTCATGTTCGAACCGTCGTATTTAAGAAATAGTAAAGTTTTCGTCGAAAACCATTTTCAGTATCAATAAGCTTAATAGGACCTAATTAAAAGGATTGCACTAACAAAAGTAATTAATCGTTATCATTACTCAAAACCACAAACAAAACATGCATCAATTCTCTTGTTTCTCGTCCGCGTAAACCACGATACGTATCTAATAACCTTTCCAAGTCTAATGAAACTTATTAAGGCCTCGTACACAGCCTCGGCAAGACAATTGTAAAAAGTTGTACCAATTGTTGAACGATCAAATAATGTACGATATTATGCAAAATATAAAATTCTTATTAGCAAATGTATGCATAATAAAAATCATATTAAGAATTCATATTTATAATTTATTCGAGATTCTAATTTTTAATTTTATGTACAATTATAGTCAGAATAATGCATAAGCGTATAAAATACAATATTAAGGTTTATATTATGTGATATATATTACCTATTATTTCATACCCCAGTTACTTAATACATACATACATAATCACGAAAGCTTAACAAATTCAAGTATAAGCGATGTGAAAAAAAGTCATAATATGGAAAACCATTATAATCCTGTGTATTAATCATATTCTATAGATGTGTGTAAACGCCTTTAGATTGTGTTAAATGACTCATCGTGTCATTAACCGGCGCCTATGCAAACCTTACTTAACTAGTTATGTTAATTATTGCATTGAAGGTCGAATAAAACGCTTGATGTTTTCGTATTCAAATGCCAAATTAACATGCATTTTTTTATATTTCATACTATCTACCAGCATTTCTCTAGATTTTAACTTTACAAAACCACGAGAGGTTTCATCATGCTATCATTAAATTTATTTTGTCGTTGTGGGTATATTTAATACTATAATATTGGTGTAAATGGATTTGTAAGTACTTATAATATTTCGTATCGGTTATATTTTATTGTTTGTTTTATGTTTTGAATTTTGTTGTTTATAATAGGAATACTACGTTGACTCTCGGTCCATCACAGAAGAGTTTTCGGATACTTTGCAGTAACTAAAACAAGATAATAATTGACCATACGAAAATCATTTTACACCCATAATTACTCACCAACGTGAGATAGCCTGGTGGAATAAGCTCCATATCATCTCCTTAAGATCAGAGATGAGAGGCGTTAGCCCTTCGACCAATAAGTGGCTATTTGATCAACCTTAGCCCTTTTATTTTTATATACTTATGTATTATATAATATTTTGTATACTTACTAGAAAGTATATCGTTGTAAATTATTCGTTATTTAACCTGTCATACTTCAGTGCAATTTATTACAATCATAATAAATCAATCATTAATACTCTCAAGTTCTAGATCTACTAATTGACGCTTGAAATATTAGTACAAATTATATAAGGATAAGTAAAAATGTTGACTCACTATATTTGGATATTACTTTCATAACACCTACATGACTATATTTTATACGTTTTTACTGAATTTAACCGAGTTTCGATTTGTCAAGGTCATTTCTTGGTAAAGTAAATTTATATCGATAAAATTAATATTATTAATAATCCATTTAGCTAATAGTAAGCTATCGCACTCCCATTTATTTCCAGAAAGCCAAATAAATAACAGGAAAGATAATTCTTAACTATATTGACTGTTAGTAAAAGTAGTTGAACAAATTATATACTTATATTCCTTCATATTCATTTTTAAAATATACGAGATTTCAAAATCTATATTGAGAAGTTATTAAAACATCTCGTTCAAAAAAAAAGATTTGTAAGTCTGAGTGCTCTCAGAAAAAATATGATACCTCGTCTTACTGCTTCTAGTGATGACAGGAGGCCTGTTTTATTTTTCGCCCAGAGATATAGAGCGATTCAAAGGGTAAATGCTGCTAGCATTCTTGCCACCATTTCACGCGGTCACGTTTTGTCCAGTAATTATTTTATTTATTTATAATTTTTATTTGTATTTATATAAGTCTTTAATGTAAATAATATATATATATATATATATATATATATATATTAACAAAAATATTAAATATGATAGAGCAATCAAGCAAAGCAAATATTGGAAGTGCGCTGTCCACACTCTTCTACTCTGCAGATATCATCACAAGAAGAACAGATCGGTTATTAAAAGCCTGTCATTTTAAATATACGTTTTTCTATTCACATTGTTATACTTAGACAATTCAACAATGTCAAATTTGCTTATCATCCATTATTCTTAAAGAGATAGAACTACAACAAATTAAAATAAATATTTAAGCGTATTGCGCGATTAAATTGATATTATTCAAAGTAAATTTCAATGCAATGTATTCAAAGCCTTTAAAGTTATTGACCCAATAAAATATTCTATCGCAATAAGTAAAGAAATTCTACTGACCGTGAGCGTAGTGGAATATTATGGAAGGAAATTTTGACAACAATTATATTTAAATTTACTATTTTGTCATTTTTATTATTATATGTAACAGCCTGTGAAAGTCCCACTGCTGCGCTATAGGCCTCCTCTCCTCTTTTTGAGGAGAAGGTTTGGAGCTTATTCCACCACGCTGCTCCAATGCGGGTTGGTGGTTTATTATTATAATTATAACGGAATATTCATGAAACTACTTAGTTGTGTAAATGCCTCGGCGCTTTTGTCACTAGCCTATAAAGCTACAGATTTGGCCAAATTTTTTTTATTGAGTTTTCATGTTACGGAAATTAGCATTGCTTACTCTACACTCTTATAATTAGAACATCGCATTAAAATTATCAAATAAAAATACTATCACAAACTCACATAGTATGTCTTGTATAATTTTCTATATATTTTCATAGCTTAATTATATGAGTATATAATCAAAAACAAATCTTTTTGCTAATTGCATTTTAAATTATATTTTGAAGGTAAGGTCTTTGAACCTGTATAGTAAATATTTCATAACGAAACTTATCTAAAACTATTGAAGATCTCATACTTAATACGTTTCTAAAAATAACTATAATTATTTTCCGTGAAGTTAACTATTACTATCAATACATAAATTAATTTAAATAAGCTTATAGTTTATGTATATGTATTAGTAGGTCTATTTACATGTAGGTATTAAATTGAGTAATCACTATTATAGATTAAGAAAACCGGTTTAATGTCGGCGCAAATTGATATAACATACTTAACTGTGCAGATTATATCAAATGCATTCAAAGACTAAGCGGAAATAATATTTATTTCATAATTTTATTTTTTTTTAAATATTTAATTGTGTTATGTCTAAATTATTGTTAAAATACTTAATAGTTTCTATATACTCAGGCCCGGACTTAAAGACTCAAGGCCCCTAGGTTAAGGTGTGACATCTGAGGACCTCAAACCCGAAGCGGTTAGAGTAAATTTATATTATTTTTGGCTGGGTGAGGCCCAGTGGCCGGTATAAGTTTCACAATTTTTTCTAATCAATCAAAATCAAAGGCTTAGGTAATTCGTATATTTATATTTGTTGAATATATAATTTTGTATCACATAAAATTTGTGTACTCATGAAACAATACAATTAGTTTCAGTATACGTTATAATAAATATAATGTACAAAATACTTATATCAATTATAAAAGACCTCATTTTAATAACCTCCTTAAGCGCAATGTAGTAATAATAGTTGATACGTTAGAATGAACGGATTAATCTAAAAGGGTAAAACGAGAAAGAGTGTGTCTTTGGTATTGCGACAATGGTGTCGTGTCACGGCCGCGCCCAGTGGTGAATGTTCACGACCACATGCGTATGTTGAATAAAACATAACACCACTCGTGAGACAAAGTTGAATTTGGAACACATTCTGGCCTTATCTAGACCATTTTTCACTAAGCTATTATTAGAGCACGATTTATTGATAAAATATTAAACTTTACCACAGATTACTTATATACTGTGAACATGATTGCGGATTTAGACTGTATTTCAACACGTCATTTGTAAGAAAAAAATTGGAAATAGCCGTCAATCATTAATCAGTATTTAAAATTGGCGTTCAATAATAAGTAGGCACAAAGTAATTTCTTGCAAAAAATATAAACGTGATATAATGATAATTAGTAATTTGTTCATTACCACGCACATCGTCGCTAAAAGTGCGTAATTTATTCCTATCTTCCTACATTTACAGAATTTCTATTCATTTAAGTAATTAACAGTTTCCGTACCATTATTAAAGTTTTTGTAACATATTGGATAACGTTTTGATATGAATGTGAGGATGTCCGTTATTTTTCGGATATGTAATAAATACGAATTTTAATTTAAAAAATAGACTTTCACATTTACGTTGCGAAGTATTAAAATTAATCGATCGGTTTTCGCATTATTTAATTTTAACATTCACTTTCAAGTCTTTCGTGCTAAGATAATGTTTCAATAATGATCAGGCCACCAAGATTGTCCGTTACTGTATTTAATTTACCCAAGTTAACTAACTCAAATTCCAATGGAAATCCATTAATCAATGCAATCTCCTACAACGATTTTGTTTCTAATTTAATTACTTTTAAACATTAATCTTCAATATATTTATAACTTAGCGTCTTATGTATATGTCAATGATTTACCCATAGAGTCCTTTTAAAATTCATAATTTTTTGTTGAGAAATTTTCTTAGATAAATATAACCTGAGATTTTAAGCGATAAATTGAACACCAATATGTTTTAAACTAAATTTGTGTAGTTTAAAAGTAGTTTATTAAATTCTTAAAATAGAAAAAATCGACAAAAGTTTAAGTCAAATAAAATTTAATTAGATAATATAATATTCAACGGTTTTTTCCTATGTATAATATTTAATTAGTATTATTTTTGATGAAATAAGCAAATTGTAATGATTATTATTTAGTAGACGTTAGAGAACAATTTGATTAGATTTTTTGATTATCAGTAAAAACAATAGCCAAAATCATACTACGATTGATTTGTACGCGAGATTTTTGTAAATAAATATTACTACTTTAATTTAAAAAAATTAAGAAAGGTACAATTAACGATTATAACTTAGGATATAAATAAAATAACTTATACGTAGTTATTTTATATTTTTCACAAGTTCACTCTATGGAAAATGTAAATAGCTGTATATGAGTGAAATACTTTGAACGTCCTTGTGAGGTAATACGTGGCCTACACACCCGTTCGCTCCAGTTTCTTTACTTTCACTATCATTGTGAGATCGGTTGCGCAAGCGCATTTAACTGATATCGCCCTGTCAAAACTAATTACGTTGCCACGAAACAATTGCATAATTAAAATATTTTGTTTGTAATATTAATTAGGTCCACTATTATTTATATTAGGTAAAGAAATTATTTTAAATAATTAAAAAAAAGTCAAATATAATCAATAAGTTATTTCTTATTTCAAACAATTGTAATAATAATAACAAAGAGGCTTCAATTTGAAGTGAGCGCTTCACCCTAGGTATTTAGTTTGTTTATATATTGTATTTATTAAAATGTTAGTATCAGTAAAATAAATCTCCAAAAAGAAAGGTGCAAATTTCACAATAAAAAGCATTAACAATAAAGATTTTATTAAATAACATCAATGATCAGTCATAACTTAAAAATTAAATTAAACAAGAGACATAATTTATATTATCTTATACGTTTTTTAAATAATCAGAAATACATTTAACATTTTTAACAGTGAAATACAATTTTAACAATTTTTAGAATTCGATTCTTAATAATATTTTATAATGCCAATTATTAAATAATGCCAAAATGTACCTAAACTAGTTTGTAAATAACTTATATATCGAATATGTCTAAAATATTTATCGCAGGCTTCGTTTTCTTAACGACTTTCCGTACTACTTCTTTATGGTTACGTGGGGGCTTATGATACCTGTCATCGTCATAATTATCATCATAAGCTTCATCCACATCTGGTTGATATTCAGAAGATTCTACTGCTCTAAAAGGTTTTTTTTGTTTCTTTTTAGGCACTAAAATATAATCGTCGAGATCTTCAGACTCAAACGGTTCTGGGTTTTTATGAGGTTTATATTTCTTTTTGGGTCGTGGAGGAATATAGTCAGAATATGTATCTTCTAATTGTAGATCTGATAAGCCTTGGTGCCCATTTTTTGTAGATGACCATGAATTATATTCCTCTGGCTTTGAAGGTTTATACTGTTCATTATGCTTATACATTTGTATAAGCTTGTCCATATTAGACGAATCACCGACATACTTCTCAAAGCCATTATTATAAGAGTCTGAAGTCAAGGATGGATATTTTTGCCTTCGAAAGTCTAAGTCTACACTAGTGTAAAGGTTGGTTTTCTTTTTGTGTTTCGTTTTACAACTTGGATCAAATTTCAATCCAACATGGCTGTATGCAGATGCATCAGAATCTAGATCTTCATGTGGGTGCTTGATGCTAAAGCTGTGAGTATACTCACTAGGTTCTAAATCGGTCGGGTATTTCGGTCGTTTCATTAATGAATAATCTTTAAATAATGATTCGTATGGATGTCGATTCCGTTTTCTTTCACTCCCTTTGTATGATTGTTCTATATCAGTGTCCTCTGAAAAGTCATAATATCTGTCATAGTCTCTCAGAACTTTATCTTCCATAATATCATCGTCAGCTGTTGGTTCATTGTGTAAACCATCATTGTTGACTGATGCCGTAAATCCGGAATTAGGTCCAGCAGAATATTCTACAGTTCTCATAGAACCATCTGGTTCTATCACACTGTAATGACCTATGAAAATTAAAATAATAATTAACTTATTTCATAAAAATATATAGGGGTTATATGGCATATAAAAATATTATGTTTTATAATTCGTAAATAAATTATTAAATAATGATGTATACCTTTTACAGTGTCACCTTGTTTAGCTTCCCAAACAGTCTTAACATCACCGGTATGAGTATCAGAAACTCCATAACCAAAGGAGTAGTTTGGATTTTTCTAAAATGAAGAACAATGTGATACAAATTTATAAGTAATAAACTTACGAATTCTTAGACGGCTTTTAACTATCGACGTTCTCGACAGCAAAAAAACAACAAGTGAAGAATTTGTGAAATGATACCTTGCGTGCATTGACTCCGTATTTTACTTATTATGACGATTCGTTGCATGTCTATTGATTATACTTTAGTATTCTGAATAATCAATGAGTCTTTTAATAGTTTCCATAAACTTGGAATGCAACTTGTGTAATCAAGGCGAAAAGATGTGAGAGTACAGATGTCAGTTCTTCTATCTAATAGCACTCACTTTCGACGCTTTCCTTTACGCTACGCTACTTGAATACAGCTATACTTTTTTACTATCAGCTAAATTTATTGAGACTTTTTATTACTCGCATGACATTGATGAATTACACGTATAAACTTTCGTGATAATTTATTAATCCAATATGGAGTGAACGTCGAAGACGTAACACGAACCGATTTTTAATTATATTTAATAAATTAAGTACATCGTTATCTTATTATAATTATTATTATTATAATAATTATTATTATTATTATTACATCGTTATCTTAATATTGTAGTGTAATAAATAAAATAAAATTACTTTCAATGATGTTATGGATTGTTTACTCATAGCAAGAATAAACAAAATAAAAAAACCGATTGGATTTAGTAAAATCACGGCTTTTATCATCCCTTCGAAAACCAAAGCTGTAACCGTAATATTTTGTAAAAACATTGAATATATTGAAAACGAACTTTGTGAATATAGGTCTTAAAATAAAATTAAAATACAAAAAAAATAACATGATATAGAAAGTAAACACATAAAAAAGTTGTCCTCGTATAAAGCGAGCGTTCAATGTCTATGTTTATTTCTGGACAAATACTATAAGATCTGATTATGGAGAAATAATGGTCCAAATTTTAAAAAATATTCCTGCGTTAGATAAACTGATTTGTATGTCCGAAATCCATTTATAGCGTGCACGTGTAATTCAAATGTAAAGCGAAATCACGAGGAACAACTAATAAATATTTTTTAAAAATGTCACTCAATGGATACGTCTGTATGACGCCATCATCGAGTAAAGATCATTTAACGGGTTTGTGTTTGTAAACATAATTCGCCAAATGTCACTGGCCCGCGGCCATCTTCTCAAGTTCAAGATGAGCGAGCCGCATGCGCTTGCGCATCGCTCAACTCAATGTCAATGACGGATCGTTGACTTTCGTTTATTTCCGTATTACACGTTCACTTTTCATTGGAATTAAAATTACATAACTCGTGATCAAAAAATATTTTCTTAATTTAACAAGCTATTCAATTGGTTTCAAGATTTCATATGGTAGTTTTATTTATTTTATCTGACTGCACCTAAATCCTATCAGTAAGATCAAATCGAAGTATACGAAAAATATTTTTTTGTGTAATATTGTTTCTATACATTAATAATAAGAACCATAAAAGTACAAGCATAAATATATGTTTAGTACAGTTATATGTTGCTGCCTAGTTACATGCTAATAGGTTACATACAAAATTACTTTAAGTCTAACTGCTTATTACAGCTTATTATGTCACTGTCGATACTTATTTAAAATATATAAAAACAGTAACTGGTTCATAATTTTACCCACTTTAAAGCTGGTTATGGGGAAATGTGGGTGAACGATACCAATACTGGTCCATTATATTTCGACACCGACTCACTTTCAATATTTGCGTATCCAGCGACATAACATAACGAGTATTTCGTAAATTAGCCCGCTTATTGAAAACAGTTCTCATTTTATCGGTAATCCGTACATGGTAATTTTTGCCTTTATTCGATTATATTGTGTTATTAGAGGTTATATGCTTTTCATTTACTTATATCATATCCATATACACATGTGTGGAAACACGCTGGCCATGATTATATATTTTGTAGTTCATATCTTATAACGTACCTTGATATAATTTGAATTGGGAATTCCCACAGTGCTTAAGATCATAAAGCTAGGAATTTGATTTAAAATTATGCTTATCAAAAGATTTATATTTATGTATTCTCAATGAGATAATTTAATGTTTAAACTTATGTATATATATGCCTTACTTATTTATGTATCTGCCGTCAAAAAATGAAACCGTGAAAATTGGACAAAGAAACTAACAATGAAATATATCAAAAATTAAATATTATTCAGTGATACGTAACTTTAGTAATAATCTAAAACCTAGAAAGAAATAATCTAAAACCTAGATAGAAATTATTATAAAATAAATCAAGCATGCTTACTTCAACGGATGATTGGTGTCTTATAGAGTCATCAATAAAGTGGTCTTCTTGCTGTATTGATAAATAAATTTTCCCTAAGATAACCTGAAACAATATACGTATATTTTTTTAAAATAGTAATGCTATATTTAAAAAGATTAGGATGAGCTTAAGACTTTATGAAAAATAATGAGACATTTATATTTCGTTTTAAACATCAAGTTTATTTGGATTAATTTGTAAAAAAAAAAACCGGAAAATAATTTATGATACGTAATATTATAAATTAATAATTTACAATCATAACTTACCAACACGGCTAGTAGCTTAGCCATAATCACTTGTCCTCTATGCAATCAAATTCACCATGTATTTTATTCTTCTTCACTATTTTTTAAACTTCGATATATATATATTTATTTTTCAGCAAAACATTGTGTAAACCTGTCCATATCCAAGGTTGAGGCTACGCGAAGACGGCATGCAATGTCCATCACTTACCTATTTATAAACGCACACCGTCATAGCTGGAGTACGCGTATGAATATATACACACAATGCACACATTAATAATCACAGCCACGTACCTAGGATGCCTTGCTTAATTACTTTATTGTCTATAGTCATACTTACACCAATGTTCCATCCCGGATAGAAAACATAATACGTTTCCTTAAATCTAAGATACGAGTATGAATTCATTTTAACAATTGTCTATGCATTTAAAAGAAAAAAATATATAGGAACAAAAATAATAATTTTTAATGAAAAAAAATACTGCTTTTTTATAGAAAAGATAAGCGATTATTTTTGTAAAATTAAATTTAGGTTAACCTAAAAAAATGACCTAAGTATTGAACTCTTTATCTTAAGAGTTCTCTTATAGAGGTACTTAGATTGATGTTATCTTATAAATAAAAATAACTGTACTTTAATAATAATAATGTAGACTGCAAGCTAACAAATTATATCTTTCCTTCTTATATTCTCTGTTATGAGATTTGTGTGTGTGTTTTTTTAATTCTTCTAAAGTCAAGCCCAAAAAGTAGCATAGGATCTACGGGCCTAAGACCTCTACATTTGAGGAAATTCAACATGTTGAATTGGAATTTATTGCTTATATTAATTTACATACAGCAAATTGTATTAAAACTTTTGATTGAAATTCGTGTAGATGATATTATATATTTTTTATTTTATCTTACAGGGTTTATGTATTCCAATTAAATGTTAAATATAAGATGCAAATAAAAAAATACAAGGAGGTCGTCTTAGTAGAGATCACTATTTATTCATTATATTTGCATAAACAAAATAGCCTAAGAAAAATGCCATAAATACTTAATTTAAGGCATCTTTATTTAATGTGAAATTTTTAATATAAAATTCACAATTAATTATTCACTTCTTAGAGGATTTGACGTATCCTTAACAATCTCACTTTTTATCCCAAACATAAAATGTTGAAACATTTAAAAACAACTTAAAAATTCATACTTCACAATATAAATTTAGTTGAATAAATTTCTTGATATGCCGTTACCAACTACACTGTAGCAACAAATATAATAATTAACTTGTAGGGTAGGCTTTTTTTAAACTGTTAGTTATAAGTGCCGAACGATAACAGTGTTAATGATTCTAGTGTATAGTGATTCGAGTGTATAGTAATTCTAGTGTAAAGTGAATGAGTATTTGCTAACTTACTGCATAACATTGAGACTGTCGATTAAGAGGAATGAAATCCTTATAATTGGTGTTTTCTCGGTTCATGTAACATTGTAACATCCACGTGTTACAATTCTTTAAATTCTTTAACCAGACATTAAATACGTATGTAACAGTTAAGTCTGTTATATAAAAGCAATATATTACAATGTATATCAATTGAAAGCCTATTTTTTTAAATATAATCTTGCATTCTTATTAAAAACATATAAAATTACATGACTTGTGCGGTATATGTGGTTAAAAGAAGGAAGTTATAAATTGTTTTAATATCACTTACAATATCAGAGCGTTTTCGTTTCAAAACGCATCTAAGCATGCAAATCAACGAAAGTGAATGCGTTAGACGTAATAATTGCGTGTTCTCAGATACAGTTAACGCATACCGCTGTAAATTGCTGTCAAGATATTGCCTTAATAATATTTTATATTCCTTGTGATTTAACACCTGATAATTTTTTTTTCTAATAGACGGAAAGAATTACACATAAAATATGTTTTAACTAATCTCCGGTAAATCATAATAGTGATATTACATTTACCAATCGATATGATTAAACAGATTTTGTTTTTACATTTTTAACCTTATGTATGTAAAGGATTTCTGTAAAAAAAGTAAAATTATTTTGAATGTTTAGTTATTATATTATATTATAGATATTTTTGTTTCACGATATATATTCGACTTGTTTGAGAAAACTACTATATACTATTTGAGAACAATGATGCTGGCAATATCAAATTATATTGAAAAAGTAACAGTATTCTGTTATTTGCAATATAAAAAGTTAAAATGAATCAATTTACTTTCAAGACGAATGAAGATTGAAGGATGTATTGATAAGAAATGAAAAGTATTATGAATTTATATAAAATATGAATTCAAATAAATTTATTAAAAAACCCATGGAGAGAAAATGATTCAAGACAATCAAGTATTTTAAAATGTGATATTGCTACTTATCATGTCAATTAAATTTATTTCTTGTTTAATGAAGATAAATTGTTGAATTTACCTTAAAAAACTTCCATAAATGATCAATTCATTATGTTTCATGCTCGAGCTCATCGTATAACGATGACGAATTGGATGAGGAAGAACTGAATATTAAAATTTCCTTCTTCGCTTCCTTTAATAAAGTCCTATTTGATATACAGCCCTGTCTGCAAATTAATGACAAAACGCTGCAATGATGACATGTTTTTTTTTCAATCTATAGTTGAAAATATTTATTAGGAGTGTATTTTGTATGTAATAAAGTAACCTTAATATATTTTTTTTATTTTTTTCAGCCTTTTATCGTCCACTGCTGGACGAAAGCCAGATACTTTCCCCGTAGAACGCCAACCATCCCGATCTTGGGCAATCTGCATCCATCCCATACCTGCCACCTTTTTTAAATCGTTGATCCATCTTGTCACAGGGCGTGTCAAGATGGAACGACTATTTACTACACTACGTTTGCCTAAGCGTAATCTCCACTCTAACACGTGTCAGCTCCATCGGCAATCAATGCGCCTGGAGACATGACCAGCCCACTTCCACTTCAGCGAGCCAATTCTACGCGCGATGTCGGTGACTTTAGTTCTCTGGCGAATTTCCTCATTTCGGATTCTATCTGCCAGAGAAACCCCAAGCATCGCGCGTTCCATTGCTAGCTGAGCGACCTTAAATTTGTGGATCAGTCCTACAGTGAACGTGGACACGTTTCGGCACCGTAAGTCATTACAGGTAGGACGCACTGATTAAAGACCCTGGTCTTAAGCGACTGTGGGATCGACGATTCAAAAATATGACGCAACGTCCCGAATGCCGCCCAGCCCAAACGTATTTTTCTTTTAGCCTCCTTCTCAAAGTTGTTCCGGCCATGGTGTATAGTTTGGCCCAGGTAGATATATTCCTGCACAAATTCAAGTGGAGAGCTATTTACGATCCTGGGGTCACTGGTCCCGGGGATGCATGTTGGTTAGCCATAATTTTGGTGGTTCAATGTTCATCCCAAGACCTACTTGTCTTTAAGAATCGCTCAGGTTGTTTAGCATCTCTTCAAAATCCTGCAGTCTCCGCCATGATGACAATGTCGTCGGCAAATCGCAGATGTGTAATATGTTGACCATTTATATTAATGCCGCGCCCGTTCCAATTGAGCGTCTTGAAGATGTCCTCCAATGCATTGGTAAGAAGTTTCGGTGAGATTACATCTCCCAGCCTTACCCCGCGATGCAATTGTTTTAGTCTTGTGCTCTGATCTTGTGCTTGGACGGTCATGGTTGCGGCTTCGTACAAACACTTCAACACCTGGATACATCGACAGTCAATTAGGCATCTCTGCATGGATTCCAGAAGAGCCCAGGTCTCGATGGTATCGGAGGCTTTTTCGTAGTCCACAAACGCTAGGCATAGAGACTGATTATATTCCTCGGTCTTCTGTATTATTTGCCTTAGTGTGTGTATATGGTCTACGATACTGAAGCCTTTTCGAAACCCAGCCTGCTTAACGGGTTGGAATTCATCGAATTTTTCGGGCAAGACGTTTCGTGATTACCCTCTAAAACAACTTATAAACATAGCTTAAAAGTGAAATGGGGCGGTAGTTTTTCAGAAGAGCTATATCACCCTTCTTGAAAAACAGCACCACAAAACTTCTGCTCCATGTTTTCAGTGTAATACCACTGTGGAGGACGGAATTAAAGATGTAAGCCAGCTCTCTCAGAACTGGTGTGCATCCTGCTTTGAGAAGCTTTGAGGTAATTCTGTCATCTATTGGAGCCTTGTTGTTTTCAAGTTGTCCGAGAGCAATCCTAATCTCGCCCAAATCATGGATTATCCGCACTGTGGGAGTTAGGTGGAGGTACTCGTCATGAGTATAAATCGCCATAGTACTTTTCGACTTGAGCTAGAATCTCTGGTTTTGAGGTTAGGTTGTGCCTTGTGTGGTTTTAAATTTTGTCAGGTGACAACAGGAGGTATGTGACTTTACAAGAACCTATGAGCCCCTCTTGAGTGCTATGGCATCTTCAATATTCCGGGTATTCCCTTTAAGCTTTACTATCTTAATAAAGCTTCGACAACAAAATACGCCACCAACCTAAACTGAACTAAATTTTTATATCCCTTGTATAGTTGTACAGCTACAGCTACTGTTGTACAGTGTACACTGTAGTTATACTGGCTCATTAGCTCTTCAAACCGAAACACAACAATACTAAATATTGCTGTTTGGCGGTTCAATATGTGATAAACATGGTACAAACGAATGGAACATATGACTCTTTTGCACCGGCTACTTCACCACCGCACCGTCGACCACCACCATCATATTTTTGTTGCGCAACAATTTTAATTTTGCCCGAATTCCTAAGATATTAATTTACATTAAAAATAAAGTTCAGTCATCAATGTTCGAAATGGCACCGCGACCTCCCAACTTTTTATGTAGTGTTGTAAACTTTTAAATAATTAAAAAAATATTACAATAAAAAGGACCAACTGTCTCTAGTTTAATAATAAAAGGTGAAGGTTAATAATAGACAAATGAGTAAATAAATAATTTATTGTATTGTTCGCTCCGATATCCGTGGCATTTTCTTAATTTTTGCGTTATTATATTAGTCCAACTTTTATATAAAATATCGGATTCGAATAATAATATAGTGGAATTTATGTAATTAATATAATAATCAACTTTTATTATGAACCTATTTAACTGCATAAGAATTAATATCAAGATACGAATATCTTATATCTTTGTAGGTAATAATAAGTACTATAAGCCTGTAATACATTATTTTAGGTAACATCTATAGTTATCGTAGTGCACGCCAAATAATGACTTTTATAGGAAGAAAATGACACTTTGGGTTCTATTATTGTAATTTTCGTAAAGACTTGTTTTTTTATATAATAAAATATAGCCTATGTTTACTTTATACTTTGTTGTTTTCTGTACGGTTTAGTAGTTTTTGAGTGATAAGCTCTTTACAAACAAAAACACAAAAAAAAACATCTACATCTCTTTATAGTATTAGTATAGATACGGAACATGAGTGCTTAATGTAATCATCTTTCCTTTTAAATATTTTAAAATAAAATTATTAGAATAGATAATCTTAAATTTGCTAACAGTTTTGTGGTTTGTAGCGACATCGTTCGATTAATTCGGAAAGCACGTCATACGTATTGAACGCCATCTAGTTTTTTAAGAGCAAACTGTATAGACATGATAATCAATATTGTTGCTGTACTAATAGGGAAGACTCTATATAAAAAAATAACCTTGTGCCCGATAAGATTTCCATGGGTATACCTTAGGAAAGTAATGTATGTTTTATTTCTCAAGTGTTTGAGACACCTTATTACAGTCTGACTATGGCACATTTTACTACATTGTCACAAGGCTTAGTAAGTTCTTTATAATTAAAAACCAACGAAATTTCGCGTTTTTAAGTACAAATATGTTCTTTACCCATATAACTTTCACCCCTGATTCACACTAAATAGGTAACCAATTAACACCTTACATGATTTTTTTTTAGATAGGAATTGTTTCGAAAATAATTGTCTCACTTTTATATGGTTTATTTCTTCTTTAATTGCAAAAATAAATTATTTTTCACAGATAGTTAATATAAATGTATAAAAGAGATTTTAATATCAACACTATCACAGTTAATTGTCACGTGCTGTCATCTATTGATAATTGTTGTATACTTTTTTATATTATTATTTTAATCTAATGGTATCCATAATATCCAGGTCTAATATAGTGTTTTCCATATATTTGTGGATGATGAGCATGGCCAATTCGCTTGACAACCGCATTGAAACCATTGTGTTTGTCAGCTGTATACTCCACTATACGAGTTGTGCCATCAGGCTCGGCAAGAGAGTAGGCACCTATAAAGTAAATAAAATAATTTAATGTTTGAAGTAATTTTTTTATAGTTGCAATTATCAAACCAATTCGTTTTATTTTATTTTATTTAAAGAATATTTGTGCAAAAATTCTTACCTTTGACGACATCCCCATCACGGGACTCCCACTGTGTTTTGTGGTCACCGGTGTGGGGATCATTTACTGAGTAATCGAAGGCATATTTAGGGTGCGCCTGTAAAATAATAAAAGCAAATATTATTTACTGCTCTTCGGTCTGAGATTTAAAAAAAAAGAAGTTTTCAGTAATAGTTAATTATGATAATATGATATAAAAGGGGTTCAATTTCTATTTAATTGAATATTTTTTTCCCCGTTTTTGTCTATTATCTTTAAAATTGTATTATATCATTTGACAATAATAATATAATTATACATTTTATTATTACCTATTAAAGACATCAACGAGATCACAGTCCTTACAAATAAGCTTAGTATTTATAGTGTAATAGTAAAATTGGACTTTTAAAGAATAATATTTACACAACTAGCACCGGAAACTAGCACAATATATCTCAACAAAACAATCATTAATTTATTCTAATCCCCGTATATTTGAAGTACGTGAAATCAACTAGACTAGCAATTTTCGTATGCGCAATTTCCGAAGTCGTAATAAAACTGCTATAACAATAAAAATGACATATATTTGTGTAGTGTCGCAAACTGGGATGTCACGGTGATTAAACTTTGGCTATGATTTGTTAGATTTAAATAGCTTATGCCTTATTTTTATTAACTTTGTGTAATTATAGCTCAAGTTATACTTATAAAAATGTATGTGTTTTTTTCACATAAAAAGTAATAATCCAGAGTTATTATGAAACTTTTATACTATAAGAATATAGATTGTCTTAGATCGACATAGCTGGTAATTGTGTATACATTCTGCTTTTTTGGTTAGTTCTTTCTACTTGCAGTTGCATAAGTTTTGAGATATATTGACTTATTATGACGAAATTAATATTTATATAACAGATTTTAAACATTAAAGTTCACGACAGATAGCATATATCTAACTCTTTTATAGGTAAAGATATTTTGTTAATTAAGACCGGTAGTTTAGAGATACTACAATGTGTTTGAATGAACTACGTGTATTGACACAGTCTAAGTAGAAGGAACGCTAAATCTGATTGAATTATATTTCATTTTTAAATATCACTGTTTGAAGATTATCACAGAGTAAAATCAAGTTTACCCGTGTCAATTCAGAACACTTGTTCTGTTAACATTTTTTATTATTGATAGATTAAAGGGATAGCCCTATGTTATTGTTGTCATGATTTTAAGAGGCAATAAATATGTAAAGTTTTTTATTCTAAGATCTTGTAATAATTATCCTGTCATATTTTGTAACATAAACGTTGGTCATCTAATAACAAAGCAGACAAGCTCATGGTCATTAAATAAGAATAGTTAAAATAATACTGAAATTTTATAAATATGTGATAAAATCAAATCATGATACTGTGCACTGTGTACAAGTGCTATTGGTATGGATTAAGTGATCATAAAACGAAACTTGACAAGATAATGGAATTGGAACCCAGAATTAATACATGAAAAAAAAACATTATCAAATCACGTGATATTCGCCGTGACCACCGCCGCTGTAGCCACTATATCCATGAACGATGTATCCTGGAAAACTTTTGTAACCACCATAGTTCGCATACCCTATGTACCCTGTTTTCACCACAGCGCACAATGCCAATATTAAACAAATCTGAAAAGAAATATTAAATACACTTTATTTTACGAAATATTGAGGACATATATAAGTACTACTATTCTAATAATAAATAAAAATATTTATATTGTTTCACGATCCTGTTATATTATTTATTTTCATTGATTTACGTATTATATGTAATAAATAAATTGCTTAATGTGTAGTATTATTATATTTTTTATTTTAAGTGTTTGTCGAAGTTTTTAGTATGAAATGCAACAAAGATACTAAATTCAAAAACAATTCGTTTTCATTGGCATAATAGATTTACATATTTAAAGCTTAGGTGAATATCACTGTATTATATAGAAGTATAATTTTTAGAATATTGGAAAATAAAGCAAATAAAAATTTGTGTAAAAATAAATCAAATATTTAATAAATAAAATAAGCGACTAATTCACAATAAAAAAAAACATTACAATAACATTTTTTTAATTACCACCCGACAACTATTTAAAAAATGCGTTCACGTAAAGTGCTTCCGATTGAGTTTGCACAATTGATAAAGGTTTCTGGCATAGCACTGTCAACGTGTATTTTTTACGAGTGAGTCGTTTTGGATAATTGCTTACAAAATAGAGGCCTTGCTAAGTATGCAAGCACTAGCTAGTTTGATAAAAAATATTGCCAGAATAGTTGTTAATTTTTTTTTAATATGACAGTCTGTGCTGATATTCTAACATTTATATGTAAAACAGCTTTTAATAGTATATACAGTACAATATGTGTATCTATTTCTTAAAATACGCTAAGATATAAAAGCTCTTGAAAATTTTTCAAAATTAAAAAATTGTATTGTAAGGTTAGATTTTGTAAAGTAACGGACTAGTAGTCACATACATCGATGTCAAACTTTTCACAGCCCACGTTTTTCGACGTCGGGAACAAATAATAGAAAAGATCTATTCAAGGTCATATGGAAATGATTTATGTTGATACAAAAACAAACAATGCATGTTGCAAATGATTTGACGTTTACTCCAACATATTAATGGAACAAGAACAATGGATAACATAAAAACAAGTGAAGGAAGTAGTATACTAATAAATGATAAATTATATAATTTCCGCTTATGCACGCTTCAATAACAATTATATTTGATACAATACGTGAATTTTAATTCTTAACATAACCTACGTGCGTTAACTGTAGTTATGCCTGACTTACATCGATGCAAAACAAAATGTTAATGATGATAATATCTCCAAATCATTATTTTACTACTCAGCAACTTATATGCTACTTTACTAATATTGAAAAAAATTCAAGCAATATTCTCAAATGTATACCTGCTTAAAATTATTTGCAACTTGTCGCAGTTTTAGAAAGTGATAACTAGTAGAATTAAGGAGTAAAAATTTGATTTGTTTTGATTTGTAACTATTATAAATTAGTACAATTGGCTCCCAGTTACGATTCAACAAAAAATAATTATTTTAAGGAATAGACTCGGAACGAATCGTAACCGTTACTAATCTATAGTAGAATTAGTCCCTTGGTGCATAATATTATGGTCAACAACATAATATTTCAAACAATTGCGTTTGTTTTGCTGATTACATAATTATCACGTAATATTTAAGGAAATGTAATAAGCTCTGTGTAATCATTTCCCAAAGGTAAATGTTAAAACTTATCCCTTGGGAATTTATAGAAACAGATTTTAAGGTTCCGTAACATCAGTGTATTTTTTTAATATAATTAGTAATTAGATATGAGTATATAACTTTTTTTGTAATACTTTAAGTAATTATGTGGAATATAAAATGGAGTTTTATGAGGTTTGATATTTTTGTAAAATAAATACGAGTTTAAAAAAATAATAAGAAGTTGCTTAATTAGTTTTAGTTGATAAATATTTTTAAATTTAATCATTACTAATGACGTCAAATTTTTGTAAAACATTAAAATTAAGAGTAAAAAATAAAAAACGTATAATGTATAAAAAAAGAAAAAATATAGCACAATGGGTACATTTATAAGTTTGTTTCCAATGGGTAGCATAAAAATGAGAAAATTTATTTTGAAAGAATTATAAAAATTAAATTCTTGTTGGTTTATATATTTTTCTACGATTCTATTCTCTACTTGGAAAACCTTCAACTACTTACTTGGAGTCCACGCATTTTTTCACTAATTCCTCTTCAACGACACTAACAATAGTACTGGTATGCTTCTGTGCTACAGTATTTATATCAGGCTGCAGGTTACACCACCTTGGCGCATGCGCGTGATATGTCTATTTTAGAGAATACCTACAGGGATTTCGTGGCTTAGTGCTCTAATAATTTTTTTTTGAATAATTAATGCATGTTATCCTGCACTTAACATAGTTTTATATTTAAGGATTAGTAATATATATAATTTTTTTTTATCGGTTCAAAGCTGAAGTATTTTTTTTTACTAAATGAATAAATATATAAAACTTTTTGTCTGCGCATAAAATTCATTTTATTTTAATTTTATGCTAGAAACACTGTTGCTATATACTGTATGAAAAATATTAATACTTCTAGATTAAAATATCCTTAATATAATAAATAATTTTCATATAACGAGTGAATACAGAAAATGACGAATTGATAATAATAACGTAAAAATGCATTTTTTTATATGTAAATCAATAACATCTAAATAAATACATTTATAATACCATCAACAGAAATATTAAAGCAAATATAACTGATTGATATTTTCGCTCAGTATTTGAAATGGAAATGTAATAAAATAAAAAAAAACCATGTGCAAATAGAAAACAGAGAAAAAACTTTTTTCCGCGGTTTTTGAATT
Source organism: Nymphalis urticae (assembly GCA_905147175.2). Classification (NCBI taxonomy): domain Eukaryota; kingdom Metazoa; phylum Arthropoda; class Insecta; order Lepidoptera; family Nymphalidae; genus Nymphalis; species Nymphalis urticae. The sequence goes on along the minus strand of LR989987.1, from coordinate 4,963,264 downwards.
CAGTAAACATATCTCAAATATTGTTCCTGTATTTTTATATAATTAGAGTTATTTATTTTTGCTATTATCAATTTTTTTATAACAATACATATAAATTTATGTTTCTCAAACATAGTGAACTTATAAATAATATTATTATTTAACTTCCCTATATGATGTATACATTCGTGAAGGCTTATCACTTAAACATTAATCAAAGTTATTGTATAATCAATTTCGTTAGTTGCCAATAACAATATTTATGTAATTCTTATTATAACTTTCATGTTATATTTTATCCACCTGAAAAATTTTCGCTTCTTTACAAGGACTAAAAAAATGTATGTATGCGGTTAATTTTGAAATTTGCATTCATGGTTGAAAGATTAAACATTACGTTTTAAACGGTTTAGTAAAGTTCAAAAAAGAAACGTATGTAAAATATGTGATAGTAAAATGAATTTTAATATAATATAAAATGGAGGCTTGTAGTATTTCCCCGTTGAATTAAATTTCTATTCTAAGGTTAAAAATAACCACTCTTCCGGTAACCAGTGGAGACAGACGGGCAAGATACAGATGCATGAACTGTAAATGATAATACTTTAATTTTATCCATGATGGCGGTCAACCTTGTTTTTTTTTATAGAACAGGAAGGCGGACGAGCGTATGGGCCACCTGATGGTAAATGGTCACCAACGCCAATAGACATTGGCATTGTAAGAAATGTTAACCATCGCTTACATCGGCAATACGCCACCAACTTTGGGAACTAAGTTTTTATGTCCCTTGTGCCTGTAATTACACTGGCTCACTCACCCTTCAAACCGGAACACAACAATACCAAGTACTGCTGTTTTGCAGTAGAATATCTGATGAGTGGGTGGTACCTATCCAGACGGGCTTTCAAACAGCCCTACTGCCAGTAAAATGATATGATGAATATAATCTTCCCCTGATTAGAAACGGAACCAACGTGTCAACGCATTCGACAATTGGGTACGTCTCTTTTCCCAAAGAACCAGCGCCAGCTAATAAGATATGATTGCATAAATGCATAATTCCAATGTCTAAATGTGAATACATAATCAGTGGCAAGACAGTTTTCTATATTATTAAGAAAATATTTAAAATCAAAATTAAAACTATTTTATAACCTTTCGAAAACAATACATCTCTTTCCCACACGGACGTTAATTGTTACGAGTTTTAAGAGGATATCGCATGCAAACAGTGACCTGACTCTTTCCATAGTGAAACTATAAACTCGGCACTATTTATTTATGTATTAAATTTTACTTTATTATTGCTTACAAAGTATTCTTGCTTGTAGTCATTCTATTATGACTGGTAATTGCTTGATACCTACACAAAGCCACCATACCATCAATATGCCAAATATCATTAAAAATCTAATATTGTAATATTGATGCGTCTACTACAAAAGCTACATCCTACAAATACATACATCAAATTAAGTTAAGAAAATAGAGAACGGTGCTACATTTAATGGACATGGAAAAAATAGTTCACGGATCATTAGTTACAAATATTGATCGATTATTATTTGTATTGTGCAAATTATAAAACAAAAAATGTCGGTAGGTAAGTGATAATTACTAAAGGAAACAAAAACTTGTTCAACGATGCATCAAGGTTCTTTTCTACATTGATTACGGGTTAAAATATTATATATAACACGTAAACCATACAATACAGGTTCAAATCTATGTATATCTACAGAGATTTTCTAGTTATCTTTTTGTATATATTCATATCCCATTCTTGCCATAAGACTTTAATAGATTTGCTGTAAAATTAAAGCCAAAGCTATGAATAATATAATATAGTCCAAATCTTTCTCCATCGCACTACACAGTAGATGCATTTAGCTTGTCGCAGAGTACTTTGAAAACAATTGAATTTTAAAACAGTGTAAAACATTTCTTTTGATTGTATATGTACAATTCCTGTATATGTACAATCAATATATGTATATTGATTGTACATATACAGGAATTGTACATATACGAAAATTTCGTGCCCCACTTTCAGTCAAATGGTGCTAATATTTCACATATGTTTCAAACTTTGCAAATATCGACTTTCCAAGAATATATGTATATTTATTGTACATATACAGGTATTGATGGTTTGTGATTGTATATGTACAATAAATATACATATATTCTTGGAAAGTCGATATTTGCAAAGTTTGAAACATATGTGAAATATTAGCACCATTTGACTGAAAGTGGGGCACGAAATTTTCGTAGATGAATTCACACGGTTAGTGGACCAAAACGCAACCTTGGCTTCGTGTTAATTGAAATCAGTTCGTAAGCAAATAGAGAAATCGACTAAATATTCCTAAAATGATTGTTAATTAGATCATTGTGAACGTAACATACATAACACTGAATTGAAGTTACATAACATTACTGCATAAAGATATGCCTTGGTAAAAAGTGTGTTGTAATCTATTTATGTATGGTTTTATTTAAATAACATTACATATGTATAGAGATTATGATGATGCTACTATTTAATTAATTTTGAGGAAAACCCAATAACACATTACTGTATAACTCCGGATTCGAACCCAGAACGTTCTTAGAAGCTAGTCAATAGGCCTTCGAAGTGTGTATGGAGATAGAAGTATGTACATCACTACTAGTAGTAGTGTTATACATACAAGTATATATTGAAATATAACTAATAGTATCTGTAATGATGTAGGGTTCCACTAAAAATAAAAGAAGAAAAGGCTTTCCATATTCTAGGTGTATTTTTAATCATGTCTTTTTTATAGGCGTTCATAAATTATAATCTGTTATTATCTCCTGGAATATTTATATAGACATATCATATCCGACAACTACTTCCTTGCTATTCGATCGATTTTTTAATCACGGGATGCTCAATAACAACTGCCAGGTTGTAAGTAATAATCTCGAATAATTTTGTAACATAAAAATACTAACAATGTTTTTTATGTATGTTGTATGTAACGAATGATCGTTTTGGTCAATCAAGCAGGAGGCTCATCTGATGGTAAGTGACTAGTAAAGCCCATGGGCATCTGGACCGACTGATGGCATGCAGGTGCAGTTTATTATATGTATTTCCTGATAGGTACAACGTTGGTGTCTTCTGTCCAGAGTAAATAGGTTTCTTCTACGCAAGCGTTCTACATCCTAGACCGTGTCGATGCTTAACATCAGGTAAGTCGGTCAAACGCTGGCCTATAAAGGGTAAAAAATAATATATATATGCATATAAGCAATTTATGCTAACGCAAAAGAAAATTTAATAGTTTTTCACAAATAGGTAAACACGTGTAGTTAAATACGGATGATGCTGATGACGCTACCACTCTGTTCAACAAAAGGGCCGATCCAGCCACTACAAATAAGATAAGATGGTTATCATCAAAATGTGTGGCAAAGACTATACCGTGATGAGAGCGCTTGCTGGAGGTGGAATAGATGAATTTGGACAATTAATCTTATAACTTCTACTATATAGCATGTTGTATTATTACATGTATATGGTTAATTATTTCTTATATAAGTTTATATGTTTGTCTAAGTGTATATGTGTATATATAGCAGTATGTATATAAATATATATAATAACAAGTAGTCAATACTAAATGTACTACTTGTTATTATATGTTTGTTAATTATGTGCAATAAAGAATTAATAAATAAATAATAATAAAACTACTTATACTTAATATAACTTATTTCTCTTTCACTTCACTTTAACTTATTTCCATTCTAAACTTAATTACCATTTACTAAACTTTAATCTTAGTCAAAAGAGATCACCCTCGAGGGATGTGTATCATGTATAAAAGTAAAGGCCCAGATGAGGTATTTGGGCCTGATCCTGGAAAGGAGATGGGATTATTGATTGACGGATTAAATCATAATCGCTACTTATTATAAAAATGTGTTTCACTCCTTCTGCGATAAATGTAAAAATTACTGACGAGATTTGCATAAAAGTTTCACCAATAGAGAAATAATTTCCGAGGAAGATTATTACCGTACGAAGACGGGACTGGTAGTTATTATATTTATGGCACTATTATTGTAATATAGGTACATTAATAACCTCAGCCACATTAACGAATTATAAAATTATTTTACTTTTTCATACATTAAACATCGAAACTCCAAAAGGTATAGTTTCGAATTGCTCTACAAGCGACAATGCCACTTCATACGACCCGCATGTTTTTAAACGGATTTAAATAGGTTGGATTTTAATAAACTAATTGTTCTTGTCTATTCCACTTGTAGGGTAAAAGTAAAAAAAAAAGTTTACAGCGCCATCTAGGCAGATAAGAATAAACTATTTAGCCTGATATTGCTTGCTTTCTCATTAAAGTTACTTCATCGTCTTGCAAGTTAGCTTATTCGTTATTAATTTAACCACTAGATGGCGCAAGTAATATATAAAATTTATATTTTTGTTTAGGAATTATATCGATTTTATTTTAGATTTTTAAAAATATTGAAATCATTAAAATATACCACAGACAACTTCTATTGTAAATAAGGCAGAGACTCGTCAGGATTTTATAATATATTATAAACTCACATAGTATAGCAGTAACGTGCTATGTTAAAATATTTTTATGAGCTGTTTGTTTATGTTTTTTTTTATTATTTATACAAAGAGTATACTGTCCCCGTTGCGCTACCAACCATGATAAACGAAATACCAAGCCCTCTGACCCTTCAAACTGAAACAAATTTGTTTTTGGAATAGAATAAAAATAAAATAAACTTTTAATAGATAGCTTCTAATATGTAATTTTGAAACACTAAACCAACCTATAAATAAAATTAACACTTAAATAGGTAGGCTGGTTATTTTTTTTATTGTATATCCTAAATTGTTTGTAAGACAACTAAATGTATAAGGATTGTATATATTTATTGTGATTTCAGTTATTTCTACTAGAAACTAGAGTAATTGATGTTCCTCAAGAGACATGTATATATGTAACATTATATGTTATAAGGATTTATAACGGGATCAAATAGCATTAACAAATCTATTTGTTGGAAATTGTAATTTTTTTTTGATCAATTTTCTATAACTAGTCGTTAAGTCTTGATACTTGTTTCTTTTCCTTACAGCTCATCTCATATAATCTAAGGGTTTTTAAAATATACAATTGATGATTAGCATGAATAATTTTAGTCGCACATACTATGTACTACTATTACTAATCTATAAAACATAAAAAAAAAACATGAAGCATTACTAAATGACGCAATATTAAAAACACTTTGCTTCAGACTCATAACTTATTTATTGAGAATATTAAAGGAAGTTTTGTTACAACAAGTATTGCCACTCGATTTATACCAAAATAAACACAAGAGTATGTTATTTTATTTGCTTTTCAGATAAACAGGGTCAATATCCGCAACGATAACAAAAACAACGAAATAATATAAAATAGTGTAAATACCAATTTTTTTACAAGTAAATGCCCTTTTTCTAATTTACAGAAACAAAATAATTATTCTATTAATATGAAACTTTCATAGTCACTTGTTTCCGACCGCGGCTTCGCTCGCATATGACGTGTTTTCTTTTGTTCTTTTATACCCCTGCAACGTTTATGCAAAATTTCATGATGGAAAGCGTAATAAGCAAACACACTTTTGCATTGATATTGGAAGTTAGGAAATTAGGATGACTTCTAGAATTGAGATGGAAATTAGTATGTTAAATAGTTAGTTTATATTTTTAATATATACAAACTATTTAACATATATTTCTCTTCTCTTATCAGCATAATTATATTAGTAAGTGATAGTATCCATTTTTACGTTTCCTTGTTAAATTAATTCAGAGCATTTTCTGTTAATGTAAATTGGTGACTTACCATTGCAATCTAGATAAGTGTTTAAATTTAAATATTACACCGATACAATATATACCGATACAAATAGTAAGAAACACACACATAAAATATACACAAAAAAAGACATCATTAAACATAAACCATAAAAAATATGTTTTCGACAATTTGGTGAAAAGGTAGCCTCAGCTAAGCTGCTTTTCAGTCTACCTCTTGCAAATTTTCTGTCAACTCAAACGATTAATTTCATAGGCAACTTATCGACAAAACGACAAAACAAAACTGTAGTATAAACAAAACTGTAGTATATACAGGAAAAGTCAAAGTAAAATAAGTAATAACATAACAACATACAAGAAAAAAAATATAATTATTTGCAAAGTCCATGTACGACTCGCAAATGTTATGTAAAAGTAGGTATTACTCTAGACGAAGTTATTTAATGCAGAATAGATTGCTTAAGACAGTGCTTAAATATTGCATAAACAAACTTTTTTCTTAATTTAAATATTGATAATTTTCAAACTAAAACAATGATACATGTATACACATACTTCAACACAAGTTACATTTTAAGCTTTTTAAAAATGTAAAAATACATTTTTAATCTATATAAAATAAAAATAAAATATATAAGTATAGATTATAAATATATTGATACTTCTGTGAATTTATTTTATAATATTTGATTTTTAACATAATTTAATATGAAGACCACTGTTTTTTTAGTGAGAATTCGCTCGGCTTGGCGCCAGCGAGTTACACATACCGACCACACTTTTTATGGGGAAACGCGTAAATGCGTTTTCAAGGGAGATCAAAGAAATAAAATAACTATCAGGCGTCAACCACTTTGATAAATTACCTAGAATTATTTAAAACAACTTAATTTTTTTTAAGTTAACTGGCATGATCTTTTTCAGATTCTCAGTAGTAAATACAGTTGTCAGATATGTCTGTCTCGTCGTCATACATAATTCGTGTTATTTAAATTGTTCAATATTTAAGACGGACAGAATATTGACACAAAAATAACTTAATTAGATGTTACCTTTTCATTTATTGACAGAGAGCACAATTACTTGTTATTTTACATCGCTCGATGCTGTGTTCAGATAAAAATTATTTCAATTATTTCAACTCTTTAAATGCTCATATTTATAAGTTAACTATGTTTTAACTTAATTAACTACTTACTATTTCGTGGAATTACATTTCTCAATTAATTATTGTATTAAAAAACGATGATTATAAAGCGAATAAAGCTGTTACTAAACAAAACAAAAGTTGTTAAGTTGTTGAATATTATAAGAAATTATTACTTGTGGTTTAAGAATTTATTTCTCATAAAGAACATACAGTGTTCACTTAAATGAGATATTTTACATAATAATTTAACCGACAATTTAGTACAGTAGTAACGACTTATACAATTCAAGAGTAGTTAATCTAAGTATTTTTACAATAAGATAATATTTTTTTCTTAAAGATCGTAAAGGATTTTTCATTGAAAATTTCATTAGGTAAGCTATTGTATAGTTTTGCTCCCTCAAACTGTAGAGATTTAATTCCATATTTCGTCCTGGTCTTGGGTAATTCAAGTTTGTGTTTATTTCTAGTGTAATGTTTGTAGGTTTTAGTTCTAAACGTTATTTGTGTGTGTATTGTTTTTGTTAGTATTTTTCTAATTAATATGCATGTTTTAAATTTGTATAACTGGTTAATTGATAATACATTAGTACGTATCTTATGTATTGTATCCCAACTTTTTATTTTCATAACAGAGTATAATGGTGTAAGATGTTTGATATTTTATTAACAGCAAATGTTAATATAATAATTCAAATTAAAAGCTACGCTTTGTTAATGTTGCTATTAGCATGAAATCTAAGGTCAAAGAGAAAGTGTCAAATTTTAAATAGCTGGCAATATATTCGATAGCGATTAAATTCAACGTTAAATAAACTGTTAAAAATCTATAAATATTAAATATAAAAAATAACAATTAGTAGTCGAAAGCTCCATAAGCACACTACGATCGCAATGCTATAGCCATCGTAACAGCATCTAATACCTGAAATAAGAAACGAATATAAAGATAATTAAATTTAAAGATTACGTTTTCGTGTATAATTCGTTTATTTTTAAGTATCAGTTTCTATTGTAAGCTTGAATACAATTGCGATTGCGAGTCTGTTGAATGGCTAGTTTTCTGTATGATAATGTAGCTTTCCGAAAAATACTATTACAATAAGTACAATTACAATTTAACACATTATATTAAATGAGTGATAAGCATCTAGACTATAAATTTGCTCGCTATTCTACTATAATATTATAAATGATAGTCCATTTTGGAATGTGTTCTACGTTCTCGATTATTTTAAATAGAAATCCTTCGTTCTAAGATCTCCGTCTTTGTACATTATATCGATTCTATCATGAGAGTTTATGTGAAAGTGCAACACATTAACTGAAATTAGATTTGATTTTCAGTGAGGACTTTTTTACATGTTACATAAGTTACAAACATTAATCTTATTTGTAAGATTTAAAAAGTCGGCAACCCTAGTGTAATAGCATGGGTTATAAGAACTAGTTATTTACACAAGATATCCAAGTGGAGACTTAAGTAACGTCTGAGCTTAACTAGCAAGATGACATAAGTAAGGATCTGGCTCATCGCTTGTATATGGTGTTCTAGGTAAGGATAGCTTCGTGCGTACGATAATATTGCTAAATACTAATGCAACGCACCTATTTACTATTAGGAAATCAGTTTACCCTTTAGAATTTGCCAGACATACTGGAAAGTAATTTATTGTATTTTACGAGTATATATGTATCTTAATAGTGTATCGCTTTTTGTTTTGTAATTGATTTTGTTTATGAACATGTCAGAGTGTCGGATAAACTCGTTGAATATATTAAATAAATATGAAGGAGCGGGTCTATAATTTTCTATGGAACATTATTTTTTGCTAAAGTTAACGTTACAAATCAATCTTTTAAAATGTAAGAGCAGAATAGAGTAAGTTAGCCAAGTGACTTGCGATTTAACCAGTATTAAATATAAGATAAGATAAATGTTTGTTGTACAGTTGGCTATGTATAGGATGACTGCTCCATTATTTAAGGACGTAGAGTGTAATTACACACCACATAACTTTTCTCAATGAATATACTATCTAACGAAAAAAAACACAATTCGGATTTAATCTTAGACAAGTTCGAGTCGTTTATTATGTCTTTTATTATAAATGTAGTGTGTAATATGCCAATAAAAAATAATAATTCCATTCAATATTCAAAATTTATATTATATTGATTTTATAAAGTTTTGTTGTCTTTATATATATATGCCTATTTAAAAAAAAATTACAACTCAATAACTCAACGCAAATCAGCGTCTACTATCGCATGAAAATATAAATAACGATTCACTTAGTCATAAATATCAATTATTTTGTAAACATTCTTCAATAATTTATCTAGGGAACCCGGTTTCACTCTCATTAAGAGATCTTTTGTTAGTGTTTATTTTTTGTAAATACTTTATAACTCAAGTAGGTCGTACAAATAAATTAATACTTATAATGTTTGCCGAACTAATATAATATTATTGTGATATCTCTTATATTAGAAAGAAAAAATATTATAATACTAGACAGTAATCTTTTATCACTAACATTGATCAATATCAATTTGTTGTATGTTATTTTATTTGTGTGTGTTAAGTTTATTTTGATTTACTGAATGTAAATATAATGAAGTGCTTAACAGAAGATAAATTATTTTATTTTATTAACTAGCACAATTGTAATCGTAATGAACTGAAGATGAGAATAAACAACGATAACTTATTTATTAAATTTTTCCATAAACATTGCGGATTTAATTATATCGAATTATGAAAAAGATAATACATTTTATACGTGCGAAATTCAAACGGGTAGCACCGTCATTTGACATTAAGAATCGTTATTTAATCGTTTTACACGTGACGGGCAGCTATATAAGCGAAATACCACTCATCACGAGATCTCCTTAACTATCCGCCCGATTGAGTTGAAATTTGTCACAATTACTCCTTCCCCGACGTAGCCGCTTACTAAGAACGGATTTTACATAAGTCCTATCCAAAATACATTTTTCTTCTTTACTACATTTTTTTCTGTGTGAAGCAGGTACGATTAGTAAGATATTTAATAAAATTTGAATTTGGAGCCGGATAAGTACTAAATTTTTAGTTATTGTAAAACTGTCTGACCTTAATCTTAACTAAAACTATTTATAATATCAAATCTAAAATATATATAACTTAATTAATAAATTATGTAATAATATGCATTTTGTTTCACTATGTCGCTTTAATAAAACTACATAAACGTGATTAAATTATTCTTTGTCTAAAACAAGGAAATGAATCTAATAAAATGTTTTAATGTGAGAAACAAGATGGACGATAAAATGTCATACTTAAAATGATTTATACCTAAATAATCATAAAATAATTGAATTGCTTTGTTGTATCCTGAGTATCATACTTATGATTATGCTACCATTTCATTACCACTATTATGATACGTTCATGATTGTATTACGAGTTACATATCATTATTTCAAAGAAAACGAATTTAAATTTTAAATACGAAAGTTAGCTGTTAAGCCGTGTCTAATTAAATGAATATCCAACAATTATTGTGTGAATCAGACACGCAACAGATGGTGAAGTTCTCGTTCCGTTCCGTTCCATCAACGGTCCTTTTATGTTTGTCGTCTAATTATGCAATTTATGCAACGACGCGGTCGGACCTTGTGCTCTTTTGTATTGTGCGTGTTAACGATGCTTCTTATCTGAAATCACCTTTATGGTGGTATTATAATCTCTTAATACTAGTAGCTACCTCGCAGTCTAGCTTGGAATATATCAGATTGGAATTTTAAGTATCTTATTTCTTATGTATAACGTGAGCTAACGCTTTGTAGCGCGCTGTCGCTTTATTGTTTCGCTTTTTTACGTTTTTTTTTTTTTTCGTTAATAAATTGATAAAACCTTTTTCAGATTTTCTTAGGTACTGCTACTGCGTTCGCGTGAAAACAATTTTTTAAGAACTACTGTTTTTGAGTATTTTTTCATAAATATAGATTAAGATGTATAATTTTCCATACCACCGCTTTTCCATAAATACTCAGCTTACTCATATAATGATATAGTATAGTGCAAAAATATTATATTTTTCAACCCGCAACTTTATTGAAGTATATATTTTGAATCCTACACCGAAATGTAAAATTTCGTTATATTAAGTCCTTCATATGAAATTGGCGTCGGGAGGAATATAAAATCAATTTTTTTTTGTAAAATATATTTAATTAATCAAAGTTTGCACCGTTGTTATCTATCCACTTTTGCCATCTCATAGGTACATTCATTGATCCCTTTACTAAAAAAACCATGGGGGCAAGAATCAATAAACTCTTTGAAGGCGGTTTGGCCTGCCACATCGGAGTTGAATTTTTTTCCTTGTAAGAAGTTGTCCAAATTCCAGAAAAAATGGTAATCTGTTGGAGCAAGGTCGGGGAGTACGGTGGATGTCGCATACATTCCAATTGTAGCTAACTGTAGCTAACTTAGTGGTTGTTTGTTGTGTTGTGTTGTTGGATGTCTTGCGTTGTCGTGAAGCAGCAGTGGCCTAGAGCGATTGACCAATTTCGGTTGTTTAGCAGCTAGTTCTTCCTTCATGGTTTGCAGTTGCTGACAATAGATATCTGCCGTAATCGTTAGGCCATATTTTAGAAAGCTATAGTGAACGACACCGGCGCTAGTCCGCCAAACACTCACAAGTTTTCTGAGTCAATTTTCGTTTAGGGCAGGAACTGGCTGTGTCTCCAGGGTTCAGCCATTTCGACGAGCGCTTCCGATTATCGTACAGTAGCTATTTTTCATCACAAGTAATGATTCTATTTAAAATCCCTTCATCATTGTATCGGTTGAGCAAAGTAACACAGCAGTCGACGCGTGTTTGTAAGTTCGATTCACTCAATTCATGAGGTACCCATCGTTCAAGTTTTTTTTACTTTCCCGATTTGCTTCAAGTGGATTAATACAGTTTTATCACTTACTCCGAAACCTGCAGCTATCTCTGAAGTGCTTTGTGACGGATCCGCTTCCACAATAGCCTTTAATTCTTCATTTTCCATTTTGGTCTAAGGCCGTCCACGGGGTTGGTTCTGAAGGTCGAAATTCCCAGAACGAAAACTGAAACCAAAAACGTACCGTGCTTTCTTTTGCGACACTAGCGCCGTACACATCATAAATCCTTCGAACTGTTTCTGCAGCACTGGGGCCACGCTAGAACTCGTACTCGTAAATATACCGATATTTCATGTTTTCCATTGTGCGGTAATAAGCGACGCCAAAGAAAAAAATAATGAGGAAAAAACGAATTAATCACTGTTTTCAAAACTCAAATGTACCAGCTAAATGAATTTATAAATTTGAATTTGGAATTCTTAACCAAAGAGGAGATATTCAGATCAAAGTGGTCAGTACGACAAAACGCTAATTTCATATGTAAGGACCTAATATTTAGTTAGGAATCGAAATGTTTAAATTCAGTATGTCTTATTATACATTAATGACGGTGGGACGTAAAAGGCTTGAAATAGCATTAATATGTGACTTAAATATTAAGCATACAGCATAAAAATTAAGTATAAGTTCAAGCCGTATTTTGTAAAGATTTAAAATTTATTATACGTTTTATGATAATGATATACGATGCTTTGGGAATGAATTGATAGCCTATAACCGCTGTACGCTGAGCTTCGGTCTGTAGTGCTTCTGTTCTGTTAGAACACACTTCATTTCTCACCCGTGAAATGTTGACAACCGACTTATGGTGATATACTATAATATTTTGATGCATGTATTCTTGAAATGTTATAATTATAATAATCCATGTCGCATATCACTTTCTGACATTTCACGACCTTCAAATTTCAGTTCAGATCAGATTTCAGTTTTCTGCGGTGAGTTTGTTATTACAAAATAGATCTACTGGTCTGGGAGTAGTTTTTGCTTTACTAAAAAAAAAATGTAAGACTTCAATCTATACGTTGTATGTTATATAAAACTTACGAGTTTACTTCTATTGTCTTTATGCTTTGAGCTAACATAAGTACCTAATAAAGGCTTACAAAATTTATTAATACTCATAAAACGTCATGTAATTTTGTAACTATATTTAACAATCGAACCTCGTCTACAAAAAAAGTCAATATACCAAACATGGTGAAAGAACAAGTTTTTTTACTTAAAATACCGAAAGAAATACATTAAACCAAATTAATTGATTTTTTATCTCAAAATTTAAAAATAAACTGTAAATAACGTCTTACTGCAATGCTCTGTGAACCTTGTTTACTTACTACCAAATAACAAACCATAAATATCCCACTGTTGGATAAAACGCCATACTGTTCCGTAAAAGATTTGGAGCTTATCACACAAATCAACTATTTCTCGCGATATCTCTGCCAAGCACGAGATAATAAAAACAAATGAAAACACGTTAAAAATTGGTCACACGTTTCACATATACAATATAAATAAATCTAGACAGGATTTGAACACCAATCTTCGCTTAAGATTCACGTGTAATATCAACTAGGCCATCTTGACTCGCCGATTGCGTCATTTGTATGAAAGGATTAGCGTCATCGCAGTGAGAAAGGTCAAGACCACTTACACTTTTAGCGAAAGTGAATAAGCAAATTGAGAGCTTTGAGAGTAACATCTCGTCACGCCCGCATTCAATAATTTTTTATTAACTTTAATTGATATCGAGAGTTTTTAACCATATTTTCTCATGTTTTTTTTTAATTGGAGCGTGTGTTATAAAAGGAAAAATAATTAGAATAATTAAAGTATCAATAACTAAACAATACACTGGTTGCCTAACGAGGTACAGTAGCGGGTGCGATGAACTATTTTCGAAATAATTATATAAGTTTGTCCTACAACATTAACATCAACCTGGTTGGGGTGGTTGGTAAATACTTGCCATTCACGCCGAAGGTTGTGGGTTCGATTCCCACCCGCTTTTATGTGCATAAAAATGTCTGTTTGTCTCATGTATTTAGAAAAGAAAAGTAGTATATGTAGTATATCAGTTGTCTGGTTTCCATAGTACAAGCTCTGTTTAATTTGGGATCAGATGGCCGTGTGTGAATAATGTCTCAGGATATTATTATTATTATTTCATGTAATTTTTTTAATTTTGAGATAACATTTAACATACAGAAAAAAAACAACTTATAATTAAAAATACAAATGGAAAATAAAATAAAATAAAGTGATAAAAGATAAATTATCCCAATTCAAATTAAAACAGTACCTTCCGATCCCCACCCGACACAAAGCTGTCCATAACGCAAGCCGCGTTTCCACGCTGTACGGCAATGGACAACCTTTCGAGCGACTGTCAAATCCCTTCTCTCTAAGGCGACAGCCAATGTCCCTGATAAAGGTAAGGGCCGACCCCCATCCCGACGTCTCGAGCGCTAGTGGCACAAATACATTTTTTTACAAAAGGGGGCCATACATTTATATTTCTCCCGCTTTCTCACTGCTGCACTCTCAGCAGCCGTCCCAGCCGTCCATGTTGTGTGAATATATTACTCATTACTTATTAATATATGTGAAAAAAACCAAGACAAAAAGTATAATACATTCTGTTATGCTTTTATTTTTTTAATTAAAGTCTTAAAGCCTTTTTTAACGTTGTTTAACGGGTGGTTGTTTAACGACATAGACTAATCAGTTAAACTATGTCGTGTCTTCTTCTTTCGAATGCAAAATCAATAATGACAGAAAGAGCAAATTAACCGATCATTAAGTGGATAGCATCCATCCAGATTTACTTGCACAAGCCCTAAAAAATTTAAAAAAAAAGAATTTTATTATTTTATTTAAAGATTTTTTGCTTCAATTTTGCGCATTATCTAATAAGATGGATATCATGTCTTCCACATGTCAAAGTCATTTTAGAATCTATTCATCTTCAAAAATGTGCATTTAAGTGATTGTTAAGAATCTGGGTAAGTTTAAGGTAAGAGCGAATAGTCATCTTCAGACCGAGTTCATTCCATCTGAATAAATAAATCTTAGACTACATCAGACGACAAGCAGTCAAGTAGTAAGCCCTAGTAAAAGATATACATAACAATGTATTTCATTTTAGTAGGCTCGTATTTAAGCAATTTTAAGAAGATTTAGTTAAATGTTAAACTCCCACAATATTTAAGATGATTTGACCCCCTGAACGACTTTGGCAACGGCGGCCAATCTAAATATAGATGAACCGACTAAGCTGGATATATTATAACGCACGAGTTGTGTGCAAGCATAGATGCATTCTCTATTCCATTTCTCTCATAATCTGGTGGGACGGCATGACCGGAAAGAGTTCAGACCAACGGCTTTAAGTGCTTTCCGTGCCATGGGAGTGTACAAACTTCCAAGTTCCAGACTCCGGGCTGCTATTGAGAATCTTCGATAGAAGAACCCAATGTCTTTTTATCAGTCCGAACTGCGACTTTGAACCAGACTCTGCGGCCTTATATCTAGCCACTAAGCCGCCTAGGCAATCAATATTTATGAAAGCAAAACTTAAAACAATAATTGCTTGCTTATTCCAAATACAAAAATGTCGAAACACGTAACTCACTAATATTAAGAGAATCATTATTCTCTTAATATCTCATTTAAAAATCATCTTAAAGCAATTATACAAATGGTTAACCCAGACGGTTATAATTAGCGTTACAGGTTGAACGAAACGAACAAGATGTGCTAGGTCACCTATATAGATAAACAATTAAGAGTTGACTGTACGTGAGAAAATCTAAGATAAGCATGCAATGTTTTCTAAGCAATTGTTAAAACGTTAATCAGAACGTACTGCGCATCTAATAGCAATGAATTAAAAATATTTACTGTATAGGTTATAATTTGTAGTTCGATTTTTAAAAAATGATTTTGTATTATAGTATAGCTTTGTCAAAGTAATTACTTTACGATTTTTACGCTTACGTTGTATATATTTTTTATTTTGAGAGACAAACAGCAAAAATTGAAAAATACACAAATGTATAAAAAAACGTATGCAACGTATTTTGTTTATAAGTAAACCTACTATATCGAATCGACAGCATGATTGGTAACATTAAGGGCAAATAGTTGGTTAATTGAGCAAGGAAAATATAACTTGTCCGCAATAATAACTTTCATTTTATTGTTATATGCTATTTTACAGTCTTAAATGTGAACATTGAGTGACAAACAAGAACAGGTTTTGTTGTTGTTGTTGACTTCTTTAAATTGCGTTTTACACGTATAATATTTTCGTTAAATTGGCATATACAAACTCCGTTCTTAAGTTACAGAACGTTGACGTTACTGCGATAGTGCTGCCATCTGCCGTTACTCGGACTCGTGTTGCACTTCTAGAGACCGATACTACATATTCTAATATTTTTCATTATTAATCAATGTTTTTCGCAATTTATGTTTTAAAAAAAAAAAAAAAGCCGAGATGGCCCAGTGGTAAGACCCCGTGGAGTGCCGGGTTTAGAATAGCACTCCCCCATCTCTTCCCGTGGGTGTCGTAAGAGGCGACTAAGGGACTTCGTGTCACACGGGCCGCTCCTGGTACCTCTCTGATCAACAGAGTAGACTATGTGAGCGGTCCGGGCAACCAGGAGAGTGTCTCAGACACAATTATGGAGGCAAGGATGGGCTCGGTGTGCACTTACCCTGCCACCGAGTAGGCTATGCCACCGTCCTTCAAATCGTAATCCCATGCATTGAGGTGTCGTGGACATGTCTCACGGCCTCGTATGGGACCGAGGGTCTTGCCTTAACTGGCCGGACCATGAGAAAGAAAATCTCTCTAAAAAATTACCCCGAATCCCAAGTGGCGACGCAGCGTGAGGGGATGCATGGCTGATGGGAAGTTCAGTTGCTACTGCGTTCCTCGTCAGGGTACCGGCCGAAACCCGTGGCGAGTCACGTTAGGCTTATCCAGGTGCAGGGAGCACCGCCTGGATGGACCGTTTTTCCTCCACACTCGTGGGAATCATATGGATATATCGGAAAACACCCAAGTTAAAATAGTTGAAGTTGGCCATGGAGGCAATACTGAGTGCGCAGTAGCTGCATCGCAGTGCGCGCAAGCTCAGCCAGCGGGCAGCATTTGCCACCCATACGCCCTTACGGGCGACAAGAGTCGAGGAGACTCCAGACGTTCTCGCAGCCTGGACAATGTGGGAATATCCGACAGTGCACAAGCGGGGCCGGAGGGCCGTACTCGTATGAGTAAAAAGAGAAGGGAACCACCTGGGCCAGAGTCGGCTTCAAGCGACGCACTGCCACCTCCGAAGGTGCCGAAGGCTCGGGCGGGGAGAGGTAGGTCGCATGCCGACATGGCAAAACCACCAGCGAGACTACAACGGGATCAGACTGGGCGTTTTATACGCCCGGGTGCACTGGATCCTAGTACGGCCGAAGAAGACAAAATGGGTGAGGATTCGGACCAGAGTTGTCTCAGTCACCTATCAGTAAGGATGTTGGAAGCCAACGACCCAGCTTCTGACGTGGATACCGAGGACGAGCTCTTCGATCCCTCTGTGGCGCCAGCTGCGAGGAGGGCAAAGAGGAGTCTCCCTGGACCCGACGAGCTTGTGGTCGAAATGCAGGCACGTCAATCGGACGAACTAAGTGCCTGCATTGCCAACGACCTACTGGCGATTGAAAAGGTTGCGGACCGCTCTCGC
This sequence comes from Nymphalis urticae, assembly GCA_905147175.2. Lineage (NCBI taxonomy): Eukaryota > Metazoa > Arthropoda > Insecta > Lepidoptera > Nymphalidae > Nymphalis > Nymphalis urticae. The sequence goes on along the minus strand of LR989987.1, from coordinate 4,945,553 downwards.
AATATCAAAGGGAGCCTTGTCCGCAGTCTACGTGTGGCCACACGCAGAGTGACTGCTGCAGTGGCGGAACTAACACGACGACGAGTCGTTAATGATGATTTTCTGAGGTTGGAGCGTGAAATTACTGAACTTCGCGCCAAGAACGCCAAGCTCAGCGAACGTGTCGAGGCACTAACGCAGGAGTTGGTATTAACCAGAGCCAGGGAGAGCCCTCCTGCGCCAACACGCGTGGCACATAAGCCAGATGAGACAACTGCTGCTTCGAGAAAACAGGCTTCTGCTGCAAAGCGTGTCGTAGCGGCAGTTGGCTCTAAAGCTTCACCCGTCCAGACCAGTCCTGTTGCCTCGTATGTGTCTCGACAGAGTGACGCCGGGCTTTCCGAGCGGCTCGAGGCCATAATAGAGGCTAAGCTGGCCGCTTTCGAGGCCAAAATTTTTCCCGACCGGGTCATAAGACCTCCGTTGGGGAGGAAGCCAGCACCAGAGGCAGTGGCGGTGGAGGTAGCGCAAGAGCCACTTAATAAAGGAAAGAAAAATAAAAAGAAGAAAAGGAAAGGTGGGAACAAGACACCCGCTCACCCACCTGTTATAGATTTGCCTGCGGTGGATAGCATGGTACCGCAGGCAAAAACTTCTGCGACGCCACCTGAGACTTGGGCGTCGGTGACAAAGAGGAAGACAACGCCCAAGTCGCAGCCAAAAGCCGTTCCTCGTCAACCTCAAAAGGAGGCGAAGAAGCGGCGTAAAAAGAGACGGTAGATAGTCCCGAAGACCGCAGCGGTCTCGGTGACTATTCAACAAGGTGGGCAGACAGCATATGCTGAGGTCATGACAGCTGCCAAAAACAGAATTAAGCTGTCTGACCTCGGCATCGAGACGGTTGGCCTTAAAAGGGCCCTGACAGGCGTGATGCTGCTTAACATCAGCGGCCCCGACTGTCATGAGAAGGCCGACCGCCTCGCTACACAGATGCGTGAAGTCCTCACGGACTTCAGTGTGAGGATAGCTCGCCCGATTAAAACGGGCGAGCTTAAGGTCTTGGACTTGGACGATGCCACGACGCCAACTGAAGTCGCGTCGGCTGTCGCGGAAGTAGGTGGATGTTCGGCGGAGAATGTTAAGGTGAGTGAGATCCGTCGAACGCCCATGTCCCTAGGCGTCGTCTGGGTCCGATGTCCTCTCGCCGCCGTACGCAAAGTAACGGCGGCGGGACGGATCCACATCGGATGGGGTTCCGCAAGAGTCGAGGCACTGGAGAGCAGACCTTTACGCTGCTATCGGTGCCTCGAGAAGGGTCACGTAGGGCTGAGGTGCTCAAGCACCGTCGACCGAAGTGATAGGTGCTTCACTTGTGGAGAGATTGGTCACAGGGCGAAGGATTGCACCTCTCGGTCGATGAAGTGCCCTTTGTGCGCGGATATGGGTCGTCCATCGGCTCACCTCTTCCTCCTGCTACTCCACCTGAAATAAAAAATCATGTCAATCATCAATCAATCATCAGAGGTGGAGTCAGTTCGTTTCCGGGATACGATGACGTCAGTCTGCGACGTCTCTATGCCCCGAGCGGGCCGCCCTGAGCGTCGGGCAGTGTACTGGTGGTCAGCACAGATCGCTCAACTGCGCGAGTCCTGTCTGCGCGCGCGCCGTGAGTACACCCGTACCCGAAGAAGAAGGCGAGCAACTCTAGACCAGAAAGCTGAAGCATACGAGGCGTTCCGGATAGCCAAGTTGGCGCTCCGAGTCGAGATCTCGAACGCCAACGCTCGTTCCTGGAACGAGCTCCTGGAGGGACTCGACAGAGATCCGTTCGGGCGTCCATACCGTATGGTGTTGGGCAAATTGCGCCCGTGGATGCCCCCTCTGACGGAGACCATAGATCCGGATTTACTGAGGAGGGTGATGGAAGTCCTTTTCCCGGTAATCCGGTCAAGTCCCAGGGTCCCCCTACCAATACCGGTCTGGTCCAGCGGGCTGGGGGTGACCGAACAGGAGCTGAGCCTCGCGGTCGATCGCATGCGGGCTCGTAACACCGCGCCTGGTCCCGAATGAAGCTTCGGCTTCGTTGGGGAATAGGCTGAGGCGGCTTTTCGACAGCTGCCTCCGTACTGGCACATTCCCCAAAGTCTGGAAGGAGGCGAATTTGGTTCTCTTGAAGAAGGATGGCAGGGCTGCAGAATCTCCCTCTGCATATCGTCCCATATGTCTGCTGGACGAGGCTGGCAAGCTCTTTGAGCGGATTGTCGCTTCTCGTCTGTGTAGGCATCTGTCGTGTGTCGGCCCCGACCTGGCTGAGTGCCAGTTCGGCTTCCGACAGGGTCGTTCGACTGTTGACGCGATCTTGCACGTCCGTTCTCTGTCGGAGCAGGCAGTGGCCCGGGGTGGCGTGGCGTTGGCGATAAGTCTCGATATCGTCAACGCATTCAACACGTTGCCCTGGGACACAATCAGGGAGGCACTTTTACACCATCGTGTGCCTTCCTACCTGCAGGCGATCGTCAGTGACTATTTGCGCGACAGATACGTTTCGTATATGGAGCAAGACGGTATGAGGACCCGGAGAGAGGTTTGCTGTGGGGTTCCACAGGGGTCAGTTTTGGGGCCTCTGTTGTGGAATCTCGCTTACGACGCAGTCCTCCGTTTCCCTCTCCCTGAAGGTGTCAACATCGTTTGCTATGCAGACGACACGTTGGTGCTGGCGTCGGGGGAGAATTTTGAGAGAACCAAAGAGCTCGCCGAGCTCGGGGTGAATATCGTCGTCGATAAGATCTGCGAGTTGGGCCTTCGGATAGCATCCCATAAGACGGAGGCGCTATGGTTCCATAAACTGCCAAGGAGCAGGGAACCGCCCGACTCGCACATCCGCGTTGGTGACTCAAACGTCCAAGTGGCCAGGTATATGAAATACCTGGGCCTCATCCTGGACGGTCGCTGGGGCTTCGAAGAGCACTTCGAGCGCCTAGCCCCTCGAATCGAGAAGGTAGCGGGTGCCATGCACAGACTGCTGCCTAATCTCGGGGGACCGAGGGAGGAAGTTCGCCGTCTTTATGCCGGTGTCGTGATCGATGGCACTCTACGGGGCACCCGTTTGGTCTCACAAGCTATCGGGCGTCCGCCGCTGCAGGACTAAGATCCAAAGTTCGCAGCGGAGAGTGGCCATCCGCATAGTGCGGGGATATCGCACGATATCCTACGAGGCTGCAACCATCCTAGCGCGCTTTCCACCCTTGGATATTCTGGGGAATATGGATGCAAGGGTCTATCACAAGACCCGCATCCTCCGTCAGAACAGTGGAACCGCGTCCCCTCCGAGTACGCTCGAGGCGTTGAAGCGGCGGGAACACTGGAGGGCTCTTGCGACGTGGCGCGACCGTCTTTGCGAAGAACGGTTCGCGCGCAAACGTGTCGTTGGAGCGATCCTGCCAGCCTTCGAAGCCTGGATGAGACGAAAGCGACGAGTCACCTTCCGACTTACGCAGGTAATGACCGGTCACGGTTGTTTTGGAGAATACCTGTGTAAGATCGGACGCGAATCGTCGGCGATGTGCCACCACTGCGGTGCGGACCGGGACACCGCTCAGCATACGCTGGAGGTATGCCCCGCGTGGAATGCGGAGAGGGAGATTCTGGTCCGCGAAATCGGACAAGACCTCTCCCTTCGAGCAGTCGTGTCGGCGATGCTCCGCAGGGAATCGGCGTGGAGGGCCGTAGCCTCCTTCTGTGAGACCGTCATGGTCCAGAAGGAGACGGCGGAGCGGGAACGGGAAAGGGCCGATCCTGCTCAGCGGAGACGACGTCGGCGTCGTCTCGGCCCTCCCACAGCCCCGACGCCCGGGGCTTAAAAGATAGGGCGTGACCCTGGGGCCAAGGATGCGTGAGGTGGGGGCCTCGCGTGTCTTATTTCAGACGGCCCTGAGGAGGACGGCAGCCGGGGTGGCCTCGCGCTGCCGTACGCACTAGCGAGCGTTATATCAACACGATCCCGTAGCCTCTCCGATCCGTGCCGAGGACGGCCATCGCAGTGGTTTTAGTGGGTAAGAATCCCACATAACCGAGTTCCCCCCAATGAGAGCTGGGTACCTTTCTGAAGGTTTCCACTGCGTTAAAAAAAAAAAAAAAAAAGTGGTAAGACCGCGTGAATCTTAATCGATGATCGTGGGTTCAAACCCGGGCAAGCACCACTGAATTTTCATGTGCTTAATTTGTGATTATAATTCATCTCGTGCTTTACGGTGAAGGAAAACATCGTGAGGAAACCTGCATGTGTCTAATTTCACTGAAATTCTGCCACATGTGTATTCCACCAACCCGCATTGGAGCAGCGTGGTGGAATAAGCTCCAAAGCCTTCTCCTCAAAAAGAGGAGAGGAGGCCTTTAGCCCAGCAGTGGGACATTCACAACTTGTTACGGATGTTTTAAAGATTTAATTCCATTTGTAAATAATGGTGCAGGTAGTATTATATAGATCACGATTAGTAATTGAGTGTGATTTAAATAATATTATAGAGAGACTACGGTAATCAAATTTATAGTTTCGCTATGTAATCGTTTAAATGGCTCAGATTAACTGTCTACGCATTCATAATTCTTTAACTAAGTCGACTATTTAAACATATCTTTGGACAGTAAAGGTGACTATAAGGTGAATATTTGAAATATCCGAGATCTCTACGCATATCCAAAGGATCAAGCCTCTCGGAAAGAAATTAATCGTAATTGCATTTTAGCTTCAAGAAACATATTATATACATTCTATTTTATTTTTTCCAACACAGATTGAGATCATTTTTTCATTAATTGATATAGTCATATTAATTCAAATTAGATTTATTATATTTGCTTGTATGAAAATCGTTTTATTTGTTTAATTAGGATAAAAAAGTAATATACGCCATTTAACGGTTAAAGCGTTCAAGCGTGAAATTAGGACGAACAAACATACTCACTTTCATATTTATAATATTGGCAATCGCAAACGATTAATAATCTTAACACATACTTTATATTACATTATTGTAGATTCCACTTGACACGCAGACTAAAAATTTAAATTTACATTATTATAATATATTTAATTATAAAGAGACTCTCAAATAAACGATTACTTTATACATAATGATTTCCTTTTGATCGATTTCGTCCATGGCGGCTATTTTCAAGGGACTAGTCATCTGCACGGTATGTATCCACATCCACGGTCCACATGTGTGCGGTCAAACACAAGTGCATTGTATATTCCTTTACTGTCGTAATCCGATGAGATAGAAAACTAACATCAACCCGAACCAATTTAAAACGATTCAAGCACAGGACCAATGGCATTACGCGCTCCTGGCTCCGGACTGTTACTAATTATTTCTTGATAAAATAAACCTTGCACATTACTACTCTACAAGTGTCCATGCTATAAGTGGTCAATAATCAATGGCTCGAAAAAACTGCAGATAATTTTCAGGGACACTCTTTTCTTTTGAAGCTCACAATTCCATCTTCCTCTTATTTCTCCTTCGTCCTTCCATGTCTGTTCCATGGTTCCTAATTGACTGACTAAACTGATTAAGTGTTCCTTTATTTTACGCGTTGCTAGATGAAATGCTATACCGGCTTTTCATAAAGCGGTACCTTCACTATTCGGGTTCCTAAACCCTTAAAAAATATCAATACTTTCTACAATCCATTACAAGAAAAGATTTATGTGAAGATGCATCAAAATTCTACCAAAACTGAATCTTTTATATATTATATTTACATATTATGTTCTTTCATCACGCATTAACATATTATAAATAGTCTATGTAGGTCACGATAGCTTATAGTTAGCCATCGTGATGTATAAGATCCACATGCATAATTAGCAGTTTTACGTGTATCCCAAAATAGATACGATATTATAACATTTGTATGATAATTAAGAACATTAAAATACTGAATTTAGTAATTCACACCATCACAAGATGTTGTATCAGACGAGTAGCTCGAAACTAGGGCGCGGTCTTTTTAATACTGACAGTTGACAGTTTACTTACAACTTCTCAAGCACAACATTTGGATGACCTCTTGCCCCCCATTATAAAGCTGTAACACTTTGATCATAAAATTAAATGTATCTAAACATGTTGAAGAAAAAATAATAATTTACTACATCATTGATATTGAAATATGTGATATCTTGAAATAACTTGTTTCATATTATTTTATAATTATGGATAATAAATAAATATCGAATATTGGAATATTCGAAGAAATATATAAATCGTTCTTTGCTGAATAACTAGTGTCATGTTCTAGTACGTGGATGTTAAGGTCACGTACAAGCTATTTGTTAACTAACAATGAAATTTTAAATGGCCTAGCTGTCGATTGTTTTGGATGTGTAGAAAGTAAACATCTATTGGTGTACTATTGCGTCACAACACAAGCAGACCATACTCCTAAATGAAATGCATTCGTCACGTTAATAGGTGTATTATTTGAAAGTATTCTATTCTTCAAACATAATATAAACACAAAATTGAGTTCATAATAATAAATTAAGTTTTATATAGTTTTCAAATAAATGTAAGATAAATTAGGTACTTGATATGGCTTCCCAATTTTTCATGATCGTAATGTTCATGATATTATAAAAGATAAATAACACTTAAACATGACAATAATATGTATTATTTACGCTTTATTAAATATGCTTTGCATGATACGGATTTCCGTCTCAAATATAATAAAATAGGGTATTCCGTCTATGAAATATCTAATATAAAAAGATACTGATTTGCAATTATAAGTATGTGTTAATTGTAGAAAATGGTTTTTTATTATTTAAAATCTATTTCATTGGTGTAATTATAATCCCCTGTAGCATAATATATTCTAGAATCATTTAAACGTTATTAATATTTATGTAATATGACATTATATTGCTATTTATATAGTTATGCGTGAAAATTAAATTGCCTTTTAAAAGTTAAAGTATTTGATTAACTTAAAGTTTTGTGCATTTGCTGATATCACTATTGCTCTTTTTAATAGTATACTGTAATCCTATAAAATTTATTTTTCATTTTTTTATTTTTTTTTTTAATATTGTTTTTATTTTATCTAACCTACCTGTTTTATAAAAAAAATACTGTGTGGCTTGAGAAATGGCAGCACTACGTTGTTCGGCCGTTCTTTTTGATCGTTGAGTAGGCGCCGGTCGCTTACCAACTCGGGGCAGTTTTCAAAGATTAAATATATTCCTTTTTATTATATACAAAATTATACTAACGGAGAGTTACCTACGTCATCTACTTTGTTAAACTTATTTAAGAGGTTCAGGTTATTGTTGGAGTGTTTATTTTTCTTAAATTTTATATTTGCTTTGTATATTGCATTACAAATTAATTTAATATTGTTCGGTGGACCCAACCGAGGAATTGTAGCTGATTTGGAGCTGTTGGAGGCTTTGTTGTTTTATGGAGAGGAGGCTGCTTGTCCAGTGGTCTGCTGTTGCTGCTTGCTGCTTCGCACTGCTTTTATTTATTTGCTCACTCATTGTGACACTACGTACAGGGTTTGCACTATCCTGCTTATCTATTTAAATCTATCGCTTAATTTTAACCGAAGCTAACTCGCCTACGAGTAACTCTATTTTTTTAATTTATTTATGCAAAATTAATTGACTAGATACTGTCAACGGCCCACTCCCTGATTTTTTGTGTTGTAAATTTTATAATTAAAATTTTATAATCTTTATGACGAGTTTTATTAATGTAACGGTCTTGGTGGAACGAACCCCGTACACACGGGAACACGTGACAATGCTTTCTGGCAAAGTATCATTAATGGCGAATCATATCGTATAATTGCTTAGTAATTAATAATACAGCCGCATTAAATTACGTCATGTGAATTGTAATAAATATAATTTAATTGGATTACAATTGTTTTGGGTTTTTATCCCTATTGTGATTGATATCTGTGATACTCACAGTTACGAAAATACTAAAACAGGCCAAAAAATAGCTTCCACCATAATAGTAAGTGTGAAACCAGTAAAAATCCATAGTAAATGATCGTGCAATATAGCAATTGCTACTAGGAATTTCAACTGAATATCAATTTAAAGAAACCAAAAAAGTTCAGAAACAAATAACAAAACGTCAACTCTTATGGTTGTTGACTATACTATATTAGGTTTTATTATTTAAGAGTCATTATAGATGCTGTATATATTTGTTCAACACGAACCTTGTTTATGACTTTTGATACAATCAGCCATACAAGTAATAAGCAGCGGTGAATATGCTTCGATAAACAGGACACAAAAGGTTACGTGTGTTTAAAGTACCACCGCAAATAGCTAACGTAACCTAAGCTAATTCGATCTATCTGTAGGAAAATTAAAGCTTTTACAGAAAATCTTCAAGGTCGTATTGCAGTTTATAATATATTTAAACTTAAAGGTGTCTAAAGAAAGTGGGCATTCAGACGGATAGAATGTTGACACATTGAACTGCCTCGTTGGTCTAGCTAGTGGCTATAACGGACCGGGACACCGCTCAGCATACGCTGGAGGCATGCCCCGCGTGGAATGCGGAGAGGAGAATCCTGGTCCGTGAAATCGGACAAGACCTCTCCCTGCGAGCAGTCGTGTCGGCGATGCTCCGCAGGGAATCGGCGTGGAGGGCCATAGCCTCTTTCTGTGAGACCGTCATGGTCCAGAAGGAGACGGCGGAGCGGGAACGGGAAAGGGCCGATCCTGCTCGGCGGAAACGACGTCGGCGTTGTCTCGGCCCTCCCACAACCCCGACGCCCGGGGCTTAAAAGATAGGGCGTAACCCTGGGGCCGTGGATGCGTGAGGTGGGGGCCTCGCGTGTCTTATTTCAGACGGCCCTGAGGAGGACGGCAGCCGGGATGGCCTCGCGCTGCCGTACGCACTAGCGTACTAGGGGGGCGAGATAACCTTCCTCCCCCTGAGGAGAGCTCCGCCGAGCCACGAGCGGAGCACAGCACGGGAGAGGCCGCGGATGCGTTATATCAACACGATCCCGTAGCCTCTCCGATCCGTGCCGAGGACGGCCATCGCAGTAGTTTTAGTGAGTAAGAATCCCACATAACCCAGTTCCCCCCCGCCATGAGAGCTGGGTACCTTTCTGAAGGTTTCCACTGCGAAAAAAAAAGCTAGTGGCTATAAGGTTTCAGTTGCAAAGGTCCTGGGCTTGAATACCGGGTCAGGTCAATAAATATTTATTGGCTTTTTCGTCAAGCAATTCTTAACAGTACCTGAGATGGCCCAGTGGTAAGAACGCATGAATCTTAACCGATGATCATGGATCCAAACCCGGAGGAGCACCACTGAATTTTCATGTGCTTAATTTGTGATCATAATTCATGTCATGGGTTACGGTGAAGGAAATCCTGAGGAAATCTATATGTGTCTAATTTCACTAAAATTCTGCCACATGTGTATTCCACCAACCCGCATTGAAACAGCGTGGTGGAATAAGCTCCATATTACTGATTCTTAACGCGCAATTAGGAAATTGATAATTTTAGCATGATTCTCTGTCCTGAGGCACAAGTACATACATAAAGGCATTGGTCTTGCATCTGAATTCTGAATGGAGTTTAATAGATATGACAAAAGGTAGTCCTGTGGCCCGTAAAGTACTATAAACTCTAAACCATTATACATTTTATTGTTTCTGTTCATGTTTATGATTACTAACTATGATGATGACCCAAGTCATTACAAGTCTTAGCTTTTAAGGTTCAGTCTAGAAAAAAAGGATAACAATATGGTTGGTAAGTCGTTAAATGACATATGCATTTGTGTAGAAATTGCGTCTTGCATATCCATGTGTGACGTAATACAGCAACGTGCGTGCGCAAACTTAGACTTCGTTACACGCAAAACAGAAACCTGTTCTGTAAAAATAACTCTACTCACGTCTTTGAATTTCAAATTATTTTCAACGATTTTGTAATTTATAAGTATTCTAGTATTTTTCTAGTTATTTAACATAATTTAACATTATAATATCCCGAAATGTAAACCCAAAGTCCTGAATACGTCCTCAATAATCGTAACAACTGAATTACTACTGACAACTTAATAGGTACAGTTATAATTATAAATTAAATGTTTACAATTTAATAGGTCTAAGGGTGAACTACATTAAACATTAATTGACAACATATAGGGTGAGAGTAAAATCTGAACCATTAAAACGTTTATTTCTAATGACCGAGTCGCAGTGAGCTCACCCTCCAGCTATTCAAACAAAGAGCATTTCATAATATAATTTACCGTCGAGTTTCACTTTTATTTCTAATAGAACAGCTTGTAATAAACGATAAATCGAACGTGAATATCCAATCGACTAACAAATATATTCATTTTGCAATTATGCTAAAAAACCTTGTCATCTTTAGACGTGGCTATTAGGAAGTTTTAAATTGTCCATTAATATATTTATAGTTTTTAACCATTAAGACAGTGGTCTTGGCAATCAAACTGAATTTTAATGTAAATGTCAATAACATTAGATACAGCTATATTTATCTCAGACTAGACAAAATTGCCGATTGCTGCAATGAAGGTGCTTAGGTACATCTGTATCGCGATATTTATTTGTAATATCACCAAAACAATTAATAAGAGTGAATTTATTTATTTTATGATTATTGAGTAAGGCCCCAATGGCAATTACGTACACACGTAAATATTATACGAGTTGCAAATGCAAAGAAATACAGCTGCAGGATATAATATTATAATTACTTAAAAACAAATTGATTTATCCATGAACAAAAATATCTTATCTTTATTTCTCGTTACGTACTGTATATATATCATTTGGAGTTTTGGATGTTTTTTGACCGATTTAAAAATAATATTTATGAATTCTAGCTAATTGTAAACGAACATCGTTGATGATTCTCGAGAGCAGTTCCATTATTCGAAAAAGACATTTATCTACATAATTGAGGGAAATAAGCGTAGAAAATTCTGTCTGTTTCTCTTGTTGTTTGTACATTACCGGCATCCTAACCGATATTTTTAATTTTTGTTTAGTTTTCACCTCTAAATTTAAATTTAGAGGATGGATGGGGGGGATATAGTAAATTATGTCGTGGTACTAAATTATTTAGCTACGCGCTTGATGAGTCTGACAATTATATTTACATATATTAAGTATGAAAACTATTAAGTGTTCTTACACACTACAAAAAGTTGCAATTTAAAATGAATGCTTACAATAAATTTTAAAAACCAATGTTTCGGTGTTATCCAACGAGAGAAGACAGATATATATTCAATTTGAAAACCATATCCAAGCGTTATTGATTATTACTTATAAATATTTAAAATTTCTGCTTTATTATGAAATATCTTTAAAAAGATTAATAGGTAAATATTAATAATAATGACTACTGGTATTTAGTTTCACTTCGATATTTAAATATGCTATTCTAACTTGGTATTCTATATATTGCTTACCGTAACAGCATGTGAATGTCCCACTGCTAGGCTAAGGCCTCCTCTCCCTTTTTGAGGAGAAGGTTTGGAGCTTATTTCACCACGCTGCTCCAGTGCGGGTTGGTGGAATACACATGTGGCAGAATTTCAGTGAAATTAGACACATGCAGGTTTCCTCGCGATGGTTTTCCTTTACCGTAAAGCACGAGATGAATTATTATCCCAAATTAAGCACATGAAAATTCAGTGGTGCTTGCCCGGGTTTGAACCCACGATCATCGGTTAAGATTCACGCGTTCTTACCTTAGTTATTTAATTCTCGAATATAAATATAATTTTATTTACGTTTATATTGAAAACAGAAGATGTTAACTATTATTATAATTTTAAATCTTTGTTTTCGCAATAAATGTCACTATTATCATGATTACAAAGGTTTCGTTAATGGAAGTGCCACTTTGGTATATTGCCTCAAGCGAATACAAACCGTTTATGAATGTACTTATAGGTACCAGAAATTTATTTATATATAGTTACATTAGGCGTTGTTTGTTTGTTTGTAAATAAATCTATTTTGACACTTTTATTCTTTTAATTTTGTACAAAGCACTAGTACAAAATAGATAGGATATAATCGTGTTCGAAGCGAAAAGGACCTATTTCCTAATTAGTGAAGCGACAAGATACAGTAAGCAGATAAATAAAGACTACTTAAAATGTACTTGTAATAGAGGTTTTTGCAGTAGCGTACCTTTTTTATGTGGGGTTTATGGAGACTCGCCAGTATAACGTCCAGTGCTGCGGAATACTCACCAAAAAAACCAACGGTACCACCGTCTCGTTGGGGGGCGTCACAGTATCCCTTGCGCATAGCCTCCTGCTGAAAATTATTACCACCGCCCATGGACATCTGCAATGTCCGAGGGCTTGCAGATGCGTTGCCGGTTTTTAAGAAACATACTACCGTAGCAAGGAGCTTACCTACCGTAATTAATGTAAGCACACATTTTTTAGTTTCTTTATCGAAACTCGATACTCAGCACTTTGTTCTGCTGTGTGCCGATTTAGCTGAGAAGGGTAGAGTAATGACAGGCATAATAAGGGTTGCCTCACTTTGAAGACTTAAGGAATGGTTTACAATTCTAACGTGTAATCTATGGACATAAGTAATCACTAGGTAGCTTTTTTGTCCACATTCGTACTAACTATAATTCTACAACAAAATATTCCGAATTAGAAAACGAATATTGAGTTTTTTTACTAACTAAGATTTGAGAATATTAAGCTTCATAATAAACTATAATTTATGATGTACAAAGAATTAATTGAAATTATAAAGTTACTTATTTGAAACCAGATTATGCGTTGATAATTTATTGAACAGTTTCTAGTTAAATAACAACTGCATACGATTTATTACGCTTTACATTCGCACTAAATCAAGTGAATAGTGTTCAATTCCTTGCATCAATGATATTGCATTGGTACATAATTATTATTACTAATATTTTTTATTCGCTCTCTTAATTGCGTAAAATCATTATGTTATAGATTTCAAAAAATTAAAAAAAAATTACAATGTTACTTAAAAAATAAAACACTAATAAATAGTTATATATGTTCGTATAATAAATATTTGCCACTTCTAACATATTCTATGTACTGTGGTAATGTAATGTAATGTTTTCGTGGAATACGCGTTCTGACTACGGAATTGTGAACGTGCGGCACGAGACAAACCGACTGTAATTTAAATATAACTATAAATTCTTTATACAAACAATTGCAAAATAGAGATGACCTGTTTCAAAATTTCTGCACTATAGTGTATATTACTATTTGACTTTATCTCCTAAGAAAATTGTTGTAAAAGGCATTTGTGTTATAGATCCTCCTTATAAAAGTATTAATGTAAAAATCTGTATTTAAAATATAGTTTTTATTTATTTAACTACACCAAACTGGGTAAAAACGGACTAGAATGAAATTTGGAATATAGATGGATATATTTGTGATGACTTATCAGAAAGACTACCTAACCCTGAACCTTCCCCTAACATACAGACATACAGTAACTGATTGTTTAGTATAATGCATAAATTATATATATATATATATATATATATAATTATATATTATATATATATATATTAAATATTATTTATGTATATATAGCACTAGCCCGATATGTCTTACAAACTTCATTCTGTGGGGTTGTGTGGAAAAGATCTACTTTTGTATAAAAATCGTCTTCTGCATCCTTTCATGATTCATCTTTATTTTGTCTATGCAATAAACAAATGGTTTATTATTATTATATTTTGTACAAGCTATTTTTTTTCAAATCTCTTTAATTTTGGCTTAGGTTAAAAAATAAAATACATAATATAATTTCAATTGTTTCTTTATTGTACATATTTACAAGCAAGACATTTGTATTAGCTATCTATATACATATGCTATTCTTATACAACTAAGCGAAAATTTTTGAAACATTTATAATATCTTAAAACTAAAACGTTAAAAATATAACAATCACATACACTAGCCCTTAGATAAGCGGAATTGAAAAGATAAAATCATTTTCTTTTGTAAAAGTTGTACAAAAATACAAAGTAAGGCAAGATGTAACAATCATTTACGCTATGTGACTTCAAATAACACAATAATAAAAATAAATCAGGGCTGGCACAAACATAACACGCGACTTTTTACGACAAATTTGTCTTTCGATTTCGGGACAAATACATTATTGGATGTATTATATTGGTTGTACATACAACTATGTGATATCCTATGACATTACATGTATTTTTTTTGTATGGTAATATCTAATCTACTGTAAAACTCCTACGAATAGTGTTTGTTCTTTTTTTGAATTTACGAAATAATTTGATTACATTTCTTTAATCCATTTAACTAAATTATACGTACTAATAAACATTCTATAGCGAGAGCTTTATTACCACCGATTTCTCTATCTGGCATCAGTAATTTGACATTAGAAAGAAAAAAACAAAGCATTGACTGACTGTTCAACCACTATAGAATGCTTCTTAGTAAAGTATATAATAAAAAAATAATCATTAAAGACTAAAATGTATGTGTCTAAGATGTGCACAATATGTCTTGCAGCATGCTTCTCATTTCCTTGTTATTTCATTTGTTATTTTCCTAATGACATCTTTTGGGTAAACGACAAAATAATTCGTCATCTAATGACTGAATGAGGAACAATACTTATTTATATAACCTCAATACAATACACCGAATTTCTACATTACGGATAACTTTTTACTTTTTTATTTTAAATGAGTGTTTGTTATAGGATTATAAAGTAAAAATATATATTAAATTTGAATAAAACTTTTATAACATTTACGTATAATATAAATTTGAAACAAGAATGAGGCATTTTGCATTATCGTAATCGACTCTAATGATTTTTTTTGTTTTTTATTAATTTTAAGCATATATCATAAATAAACTTTCGTCAGTAATTGTGTGACTAATATTATATTAAAATGTAATGAAATAAAAATATATATTTGTATAATTTTAAAGGACATGATAAATATGTTGTTAAGCCCACAACTACAATTCCAAGTTTTTCGTAATCACCGGCATAAAATGGTCAATATTTCAAATAAGCAGTGAATAATGTAACGTGTTATGTTTGCGCCATTCCAAAAAGTATACATGTATGTGTTAGTTTTGATACTTACACAAAAACAATTTAAATTATCGCATTTTGATTCGCGTTTGTCAATGAAATATAACTTGGATGTTTTATTATCATAGAGTTAAAGTGCACTCATTTGTAACATATATAATAACAACTTTGAATAATAAAAGTTAATAATAAAAACAATATAATAACAGAAATATTTTGCATATATATATTACATAAATATTTTCTGGCACTTTTATCTTACACTAGCTAACTAAAACACCACAGATTATAAAAAATCATTGTAGGACTCATAATCATTTTTTAATTCCTAATATATATTAAACTTAAATATAAAAGAACACATCAAACAAATTATGATCTTTTTAAGCGTTAAGACCAAAACTATAGGTCGTATGTGATTCAACCCTTCATTACAATTTTTGCCTTTTGGGTCTGAATTTGTCTGTAGATCAAACCCTATTATAATAATTTTATTATTTTCTAATTAATATAAATCACCAGGTTTTAAGATTTTTTTTTATTTTTATTTATATACGTTAGGAATTGCTACATACATGATTTGTGTCATGTAACTGATTTATGTTATGATTTCATATATAACCTGCAGATGATTAAATAATCTAAAAAAAACTGTCTGGCGTTAAAGTTATTATATTACGACCTGCACATTTAATCTAGGATAAATATGACTTAATAAGGTATGAATGCTTTTAAAGTTTCTTTTTTAATGCCTGAGTCAATATTAAAAATGCTATTACTGGTGTTTTCTCTGCATCTACCAATACAAGTTACCTTCTGTGGTGTTTACATAATTTAAAATATAAGTATATAAACAACTAATTCATATTAATGCCTAGGTTGCACGTACGCCGGCCACACATAGATCGATCTCGCTGTGCCCTAAAAATAAAAGAAAATAATGAAAATTTAAATATATTTATCTTTGATTATGCATTTTAATATAAACCTAGAAAGAGGCTTAACTTTGATGACCTGCAAATTATATGCTTAACAAATTAATCTAGTATTTATCCCTTTTGATTGTCTTTCTTTTCATTTAATGTAATTTTATTCACTTACTTCTAACGTGTTTCTAAGAGTTCTTTTTGTGGCTTCTTTTTCATATTGCCAAAGTAAATCAGAACTGGATTCTTGGTTTGTTTCACTAATTTCATTCGTTTCGATATCGTTATGTTTGGCATCTTCTTTCCTCTTGTCGTCCTTCCTTGCTTGTAAGTCATTGACATAAGCTGGAACGAAATAGCGGATTCCGACGCCGGGTATGCTTCTAGAGCTGAGTATTTGAGCTGGTGTCAAATAGTCTCGAATCGGCTGGGCTTTGATTGGTTGATATGTTGGTTTGTATGAGTTGGCGAAGCGCTGTGCATTGTTTAGCGGCTGCTGAGTGGGTGCGGGTGGGTTGAAGATAACCTGTGTGTATCTTGGCTGAGGTATGAAGAGCTGAGGTTTCCTGCGTATCAAAAACATAAATGAAATTGTATGCAAATTTCTTAGTGAAATATTAAATTTCCAAATAATTTCTGGTAGGTTTACGGCCAATAATTTAAATACGTTAAAACTGTTATTCAAATTTAAAAATTAAATTTTGATTAAAGGTAAAAAAATTTAAAGCAAGTGCTTTGAATACGAATTTATGCGTTGAGCTGTATTCTTCTATCGTTGCTTAAGTTGTACACTTCCTAAAAATATTTATTAAATTATTCTTAGATTAAGGGCATGGTTATATCAAAAAGCCTAATATATATTTACCAATGGGCATTAGGGTCTGGTGAATCATCAGATCTCTCTTCCCAGACCGGAGCTGGCGCTCGGTACGGCTGCGGCGGAGGCAGCGGTTCGGGCGTCGGTGGCTCTATAGGTCCATCCTTAGTGCCGTACTTAACCATGATTGAATGTACGCTAGACGCATACACCATCAGGCAGAACAGCAACTGTTTAAAAAATATTGCAGTAATTGAGAATTAACAACAAATATATTTAATTGCACTCAAGAGAAAAAAAATAAAGAAAGCATAAAACAAATTGAAAAAATGTATGGCAGTCTTATAACTGAAATAGCGATCTTTTCAGAGTACTTCAAAAACTTCTTCACTTTATTAGGTATTTCAAAAATTATAACAATAATAATAATAGTGTTATTTTTTTTAAAGGCAACTAAACCACCCCGTTTTTTTAATTTCATTTGATCAATCAATAATCGAATCACATCTAAATATTGCTTGACTCAGTACAAAAATTAAGTGTCATATTTATTTTAACGAATCCCCTATACAGCTATTATAAAAGTCATATTTTTCAAATGAATGATGTATATATCCGTCATAATCTAACCCCAATAATTACTCCAAAAAAATCTAACTCAACCTAATAGTTAATATGATATGCAATTAGTGGTTTACGTACTAAGTTATTATTTTTAACGTGAAAACCATACTACTTTTGATCCATACACAGGTAAGTCACACGCCGTTAAGTTGAAAAATAAATAACGACCCGTATAGAGAGAGATCATGAGACTTAATATTTCCTCTCTCTCATAATTCTATGAGACGGCAAATCCGACAGGAACTGAGTTGAGGTGTAGGAACCACGGCCTACGTGCTTTTCAAGGCACAGTATTTTTATATACTCCAACTTCCAGATTCCAGGACTGAGAAATTTACGTGAAAATCCCCGGCATTATAAGCCTACACCAAAGATATAGATAGATACAGTGATTCGTGATTTCTTCAAAATTGTATTAGGCATATGTAAAGCTATCGCTATAACGATCGTAAATTAATTTATATTCAAGCAAAATAATCTAAATCTCACAGCCTTGGAGCCATTACGAATGTTGCCTTATCTATTCTCACGCACCTCTTCCTATCTCTTAAAACATTTTATTACAAATAGAATCATTCAATAATGAAACCAAGTGACGGGGTAATATAATCATTACTTTAGAGTTGAAATGTAGGCGGTACAAATTTACACGATTAAAAATTATATTGTACTTTTATATTATGTCTTAAACATTTTTTAAAGAATTTCTCAAATAAATTTAAAGACGAAGCATGCAGACTAAAAAAAGCTTATTTTGAAAATATATACGACGAAAAAAAAATTCGCTCATTCAGTCTTAGATTCAACTCTCTGAATATGGTAAGGTTAGCTTTAGATTAAAATGGAAACAATAACATTTTAATTTTCTACATCACATGAAAAAAGTACTGAACCATTCTAAAATTTTCACTCAACTACTTTTAAGCTTTAAAATATATTTTTTTAAAATACCTTAAAATTAAATATATTTATTTATAAATAAGCAATTAAAATACATGTACATAAATAATTCAGATT
This sequence comes from Nymphalis urticae, assembly GCA_905147175.2. NCBI lineage: Eukaryota > Metazoa > Arthropoda > Insecta > Lepidoptera > Nymphalidae > Nymphalis > Nymphalis urticae. The sequence continues at coordinate 4,927,037 of LR989987.1, read as the reverse complement.
TTAATGGGAATAAAAATTATTATAAAGAAAATCTACAATAAAACAATTTACCATATGGCAACCCAGCATGATACATAGATACGCTTTATAAATTACTAAGCCGTCATAACAATTACCATTGTTTTCGTTACATTAACACATCCATTCACAACCTTCTTGAATTTCCAACGTTTTACAAAAACCTGCTCTTTATCGAAACATCTTGATGATTTTATTATATATCTTGTAATATAACTGAATTAAATTTACAATAGTGCAATTGAATTGTTTTGTAATCAGTCATTTTTAACTGTACAATTGTTTTAATTAAAATTAAAACATGCTTTATATTTGTGCGTGTGCTATGTATGTATATACTATATAATATGTATGTATAGGTACATGTGTTGATTTATTCACTGAGATTTCATACATCGGAATTAATTAAGCAAGAAATAAATTTCCGTATGGTATAATCTTAATAATAAATGCAATTTCGCTTATCAAGTAGTTCTAAGGCAAACATTTCCTTTGGGATTAACATTTCCCTTGTTATGATAAGATGCTAGCGCACACGAACGATAGTTGCAGTAAACGTTTTTAACTTGTCTATACAAATTCTAGGCCTTTAAATTTGTTTATATAATTTGATCATAGACGATTTATTAGAACTGTCTTCATTCATTTGACTTCCTCGTTGGTGTAGTGGTGTAAGGCTAACCACAAAGTCAAACAGGTCATAAGATTCTGGTTTTCAAATTCTATGTCAGTCCAAAAAAGTTTTTTGAGTTTTCAGTCAAATAATTATTAGTAGCAGCCTAGAGCCAGCATGCTGGCAACTTTAAAATAATCCTGTGTCTAAGAAATCACGTACTGCACGTACAGCTGGTTGTCTCTTTCCAGTTTTGTAAAATTACGTACGTTTGGAGAATCAGTGGCAGTGCACCTAACGTGGCAGGTCTTGTAGGGGTGACAGCCTAAGTTTCTTTCATAGTCGTTACCGATTTTTTGTTACTTTTTATTTAACTCTTCTAAAAGAACTATAAGAATCTACCTAAACAATTCACACAAGTACTCTAAAACTGATTTGTAGGTCTTGCCTAATAATAATAATTAATGAACAATTAACAATATAATACTTTTTTTTTCATAAATTTAGCCAGCAAACATCTTTTGTGCCCAGGGCGCCAAATCCTAAAATAAGCTTCTGATTATTATGAGAGTGAGAAATTTAGCAGTTCACTTATTTTTGCACACATGCGCAATACTTGCAATAAATGCAATACATACAAAAATAAATCTTATTCGTGTAATAGTCTTATGGTCTGGTTCCGTGTGACCAAAACTTGACTCGTAAGTGTAAGAACTATTGCTTTGGTGAAAGTAATGAGCATAATATTTTACCTGAAACCTCAGCGTGGAAGTCATGTTGTCTTTTCCTTAAGTTGAAGCTACTTTGTAATTGAAATATTTAATCTGAAACAAATGAAACATTGCTTATTATTATAAATAGTATACACATATCAACAACTACCAATATAAAACCTCTAGTCTAATACATAAAATGTCAAATTAGTGCGTAGAATAAAATCATATTATTATATATTATAGTATATCGAAATAATAAAAATGTTTCACATTAGTAATAAGATGTAAATTATCTAATTCATAGTACAGTTATAAGAGATTGTAAAATGAGGAGCAGAAAGGTAAACCAGTAAGTAATCTTAGTCCATCACGATGTATCCGTAAATAGAGCTTGATATTTTATTACAATAAATGTTATGCGTGCTTAAGAGACTTTATAACCAACAGAAGTGGCACCCGTCCGCTATTTATTGTTATGTTACAAAACCATGACCTTTACTTCACATATTAAAATCCATTTGAAAAAACGTATTTTTTTTATTTAGCCCACAAAACCGACTACAGTTATACAATCAACAATGACATACAGTAATAGATTTAACCGAAAATATTTACAATTGAATCATTTCGATGTGGACATTGCATGCTTATATGAGGGCTAAACAGCAAAAAAAAATTAAATTTACATTAGTTAGTCACTACAGCGTAACATAAGAACAAACATATGAAACTTATAAAAACTATCACCTATAAAATTAAAATAAATAACTTTAAAGCAAAATAAAATTAAACTAAACTAAAAAGTAAATAAACAATATAAAAATAAAACTAAAAATAACCGATTTGTGTAGACATTTTCTTTTCATACGTACGTATTAATAAGTATATTGTTCCTTAAGTACATTAATAATTCAATTGAATCAATATACATATTTAAAAATAGATTAAGATTTGATTTTTATAATTCTAAATTACATTACATTAAGCACTTTTATGGCTGGAAAAAAGCATTTACGCGTTTACCCCACATGAGGTGAGGGGGGTATGTAGGACTCGTCAGCGCTGAAGGCGCCCACTAAATGGGCTAATACCCACTAAAAAACCAGCCGTTCCCACTCTTTTCGGGAGACGTCGCGGGATCGCTTGCGCATACTACCGTATTACATTATGCACCTTTTTTATCGCTGGAAAAACGCGTCACGCGTTTCCCCTACGGGAACAGTGGGGGGATAATTTGGGGGCTCGCCGAGGTCCAAGATGCCGAGTGCGCCCCGAACATCGGAATACCCACAAAAAACCAGCGGAACCCTTTCTGTCTTTACATTGCATTATGCACTTGGAGTAACTAGTGAATTTATCTTATATACGTACTACAATTAAATTACTATACAACCTACAATAAATTAAAATTAAGTTTAGCCATGAGTCTATTTTGGTATTTGAATTTAATTTTGTTGTCCTTATCTGTTTACGTCAGTTTGCAGGGGCTGTCTTGCGATATATTTGTTGCCCTTGTTAATATTTCAGTTCAATTTTAGACTTTAAATGTTTGTAACTCCATGGTACCAAGTATAATATTCTAATAATAATAGACAATCGAATTATCAATGTAAATAATACAAAATTTATTTAATGCCATTTCTAAAATGTTATATGTTCTGAATTGACTCTGATGATAGTATCTTGTGTAGTGGACTGTTGTAATGTGTCATCGTGACGTAACTTTTCCGCATCGGCTCTAGATAATTTAACTAATGAGAACGAAATTAACCAATAACGATCTCGTATCGTCTAACAACATTAATTGTATCCAATGCTTTCTCATTGACTTAATATAGAACTAATGTATCTACATTCAAATAGTTTTTGATAAACATCTAAAAATACACAGTTAAGTGTTTAATTAAATTTAAATTCAATTGTGTTTCTTTCATCATTTTATAATATTGAGACATCATATTATAAACGTTTTCAAACACATGTTCATGTTCAAAGTTTGAAATAGATGTTACCATTAGATAATAATACAACGATTTACGAGTTATCTACGTTGTCTATGTTGTTTGAAGGACATCGCATGTGTTAGCATACCATTATATTATACCAGTTCTGCAATCGCTTAGCGATCGTTATAATTATAAGTTTCAAGTTCCATAAATACACGCATCATATAATTTACACAATTCATAGTATACAGAAGGCTTTATCGATGTTATAAATCAAATTAATGCTACAATTAATCAATAGTTGATTTATCTGTATTTAAATAATTAAGTATATTGGTCTAAATTTTAGCTTTATAGTAAAGAATAGTTTTAATAATATAGAAGTTACAGGTTTGAATCATAGGGAATCTTCATGAGGTCTATATAAGCTATTAAATCATTTCGGAAGTAATTCATAGTAGCATCTTAGTATCAGTTAAGCTCTGGGTCATGGATCCGATTTTTATACAAACGAATTGCCGTCCCATTGTGAGTGTGAAGGTATAGTGTACACGTGTGTATTCGTGTACACTTGTGCTTTCTAATATTACCTGCGTAGTTGTGCGTTGGCTTAACTAGTCGTTGAGATTTACTGATAGAACAATTTGTGAGCTTCATACAAAGCGCGTTTAATAAGCTGTGATATTAAATATAAAGGATCGTTTTAGTATTAGACGTACTGTTTAATAAACGTTTCGGGTATGTTTTTTGCATATACGCTGTTGTAAATGTATTGGATTATTCCTTTAAGGCATTTTATAAAATTTGAATTATCTTTTAATTTCAGACTAAATACATAATTAGAACTAATTTAAATAAGTTAAAATCAAATGTAACACAGTTCCTGAATATATTTTATATAAAATAAAAGGATGTTTATCTTACCTACTGGAATTAATAAAAAAGATCTATCTTAATAAATTTATAGAAGTATAAATTTAAAAAAATCTAAGTGATTTTTTTTAAATAATTTATTTTATTTTTGAATTTGACATTAAGTTTTGTATGAAGATTTGTTAAGGATACATTTTAAGAGTGACAAAGTATTTATAGAAAACACACCGTACTGATAACGTTAACTACAAATTCTTATAAGCTATAAACGAAGGGTGTCAGACACGTGTTTAAAGGCAACATTTGTGCCTTTGACGCAGTTGACATATTTGAATTCATTATAATATAATTATGCTATTGATAACTATCAACCGACCTTCTATGCATGGATATTTCATACATCATGTTTTATATGAAATACAGTTAAGTTTATAGAAGGCTTTGTTATTAATTTTGATATGAATTGAATATTATGTTTTGTTACCTAAAAGACTATAAGATTTTGTTGTATTTGTATGAACCGGAATAAGATAAAGAAATAAAACCGTTTAAATATTATTATATAATAAGGTGACTAAGGTAAGAAAAACTAATTAAAAATACCATTCAGGAAAGTGGTAGTACATATAAGGTAATACATAATATAAAAAATAATCCATTAACGTTATTATACAAATGACACACTTACGCCGAGTTAATTGAATAAGCCGTGAACTTAACTTTCAATACGCGAGTTTTATATTAACCGCGAATTACCTTGACATTGGAGCCGAGATTGTCCAGTACGTAGGTCTTAACCGAATATCGCGGGTTCGATTCCATAAAGGCACCACTAGGTAATGCGCTTAACTTATGCTTAGCTACCATAAGAAACTTCGTGAGGAAACCTGCATGTGTACGATATAAGTGTAACCCGCAAAGGAGAAACAGGCAAATTATATAACATGAAGCTAAAGCAACACTAAGTTGCCTTAAATCTACTTGATCTATCTTACATAGATAAGCCTGTCTTTCTCAGAGGTCAACTAGCCCACGTAAAGTTTATTTTAACTAGCGTTACCTACGACATTATTTTAGCCTTTATATATATTATTTATCGACGAATTTTATGTGCGTCAATTAAATACAATAGTTGCTGGTTATAATTTTACAATTTAAAATAATTTTACAAATAAATGTTTTAGAAACGTCCTAATATATAAACTTTGAAACTTGGAATATTATTTAATTTAACTTTATTTGACATAATAAATTTATAAAGGTTAATACAAAGTAGTAGTAGAACCTATAATGATATTCTGTAAAGTGAGTGTGAAATGCCAAAAGAGATATGCGACATTGACTATAATATTTCAGTGATACTCAAGTCGAAAGAGTATACCTAAAGTTATATAGCTATATAGCTCAAAAAATACACCTGTATTTTTATTAATTAATATGTAGCTCGAAGGCAACGCTTAACACGGGAGCCATTGTCACCTATATTCTGAAACGCATCTACCTTTATATTTTAATTTGAGAAAATTGTAAAAAAGATTTAAATACATTGATAAAAATGATCATAGAATATTTTAAATTCAAATGTATGTCTGATTAATAAAACCGAACTAAATAAACTTAATTAAAAAGCTAAATTTATTGTTATTAATATATGACTGTTAACGGCTTAGAAATAAAAAAAACATAATAGGTTATCAAATATTAGTAATTTATAATAAAAATACCTTTTTTATAAAGATATGTAACCAACATTAAATTTTAAGATTGTTTGAAACATCTAATGATAAACATAAATGTCAGCTTTATGCTCGATTCATCACCAGTTGAACGTACAAAATCAATTTTCAATAGTTTTACTAAATTGTAATGGCGTGTGATTGCAATTTAATTAAAACCATGAACTTCAATTGATTATTCCATAAAAAATGTATTACGAACGCTTATTACCTAAGAAAATTATTTCGTGGCCGGATACTTTTATAAATTTTGAAATATTTGTGGTCATCGGCAATAGATGTTTTGAAAGAGCTATTGTTTTAAAACAATATTGAATAACTTTTTGGTTATTCATCTATCTTCTTTACATAGCATTATATAGTACCGTTATTCATTTTTTTTTAATTAAGGAAAAAATCTAATAATATTATAATATTTGCTAAAAATCATATATAAAACCAAATCAAACGCAAAACTCAGAATTATATTAGCTTATATCCAGAGTTATATTGGCTTTCAAAAAAAATGATATACCGAAATTCTGTGCGAAGAAAATCGCACAGAGAAGCGACGTGCATTTTTTAATTTAACGACGGTGTTCATTGATATATATATATATATATATATATATCTTATTCTTGCGCATGACAAAACCACTAACGACACATAACATAGAACAGTTGATTACAAATTGATAATATTTGCACATATTTGCTGAGCGATTTAATCTTCGATGCAAGTCGTCAGTTGGAATGTGACGCTTATGAATTAAGGTAGGGTTTGAGAACCGGCGGCTTGTAAATAATTTGTTAGCTATATACCTATAATATGTACCGCTTAACAAACGAGAAATTAATTCATCTCATTCAAACGCATATTTGTTGTATTTATAAGAGGATATTAAACACACCTGATATTTACTTTTAATGTTATGTAGTTACACCTCTTAATATTAATACTTATATTACGATTAAACATTTTCTGGAATGCTAATGAATTATCAATAAAATCAGCTCTACTCCCAATCCTGTGTAAATTTCATCCTGTACTAATATACTGTAATAAGAATTTGACTCTCTCGTTGATCTAATGGCTAAATATAAAGCCGCAGACCCTGAAGTCCTGAGTTCTAATCTTAGGTCGAGACTATAAAAAAAAATTGGGTTTTTCCGTAGGAAAGCCGTTGGTCCTGTGCCTGAACTCTTTCCGGTCGTGTTGGATTGCAGTCCTATCGGATTATGAAAGTTAGGGATTATAGATTGCACCTGTGTTTGCGTACACACTTGTGCATAATATATCCTGCGCAGTTGGCTAATCTCTCTTGACATTGGCCGTCGTTCCTGAAATCAGTCCGGAGGACATAATTATTATTAATATATATCAATTTTAAATGGAACGGTAAGATTATGGAATCGCCATATTGACTTTTAGGTCGATAGTCAATGTTATTATGAATAGTCAACAGATATTCCCTGATGATATATGGTAAGCAGGCACATGCGCATCTAGTACCATGGGTTAAGGCGCATTGGCGGTGTAAATATTGGACGACAAAAGCCACGTAATTTTACGTCTATTTTAAAATCTTTATTCATAGTACAGTACAGTAATAGCCCGTGAATGTCCCGCTGCTGGGCTAAGGCCTGCTCTCCCTTTTTGAGAAGGTTTGGAGCTTATTCAATCACGCTTCTTCGCTTGCTGGTTGGTGGAATACACATGTGGCAGAATTTTAGTGAAATTCGACACATGCAGGTTTCCTCACGGTGTTTTCCTTCACCGTCAAGCACGAGATAAATTATAATAACAAATTAAGCACATGAAAATTCAGTGGTGCTTGCCCGTGTTTAAACCCAAGATCATCGATTAAGATTCATGCGGTCTTACCACTGGGCCAACTCGGCTTTTTACTTCTTCTATATTCAAGATAGAAAAAAATGTTACTATCTATTTTGTAATACAAGTAACGTGACATTAAAATGCTGCAGTTTTTTTCCGCTTGAAATTCTTGACTCATCTTTATGTAGTCGTGTTGAAGGAATTTAAGCAATACTCAAGTGTTGCCAATTCCTGTAATTTATAGGCGCATGGTCACCGCCTTTTGCAGTGATTCACGATATTTATGCTTTACTCAAAAAGATCTACAAGTTTAGACCATTTTTGAGTGAATTAGCGCGAACAAAACTTGTAGAGTCCTTGGTTCTATCTCAGGTGGACTACTGTGATGTCCTTTATGGCCCCTGTCTTTATAAAAAGACTGAAAGGAAAATACAGAGGATACAAAACTCTTGTCTTAGATTATGTTACAATATACCTCGATATTCACATATTACACCTTATTTAAATTCCAAAAATATATTAAATATGAAAAATCGTCGTACACTTAAATTAAATAACATCACTTTCACCCTAAAATATCGTAAAATTCCGAATTATTTGGCGGATAAACTTAAATGGTCTGAAACAAATGAATCCAATTGTAGATTGAGCAGAGTTCCACGACTAATACTGCCTAGACCTCATTTGCAAGCATTTAGAGGTAGCTTTCGTTTCGCAGCTTCTAAGTGTTGGAACGATATCCCACCTCCGATTAAGAACAGTACGTCTCAAAATAAGTTTAAGGCACAATGCAAGCAATGGCTTCTGTCAATGCAAAAGACGCAATGTGTCTGGACAAATGTTTGTAACTAAACTTAATATAATTGTTATTTTGATTGAAATTTATTAAAAACTATTTACTTATGCATTTAAAGTATCATTGTGAATATTATCCTTTTCATAGAAGTTAAACAAATTAAAAAACTCCTTTTTCTGTTTTAGTAATGCTTGCATGTTTTTATTCTTATTTTATTTTTATTTTATTTTAGTCTATTGGGCGTGTTTAAAAAAATGTTTTAACATAAGTTTGTATTTAAGTAATTTTATCTTCTTTTACCTTTTACTGCACTAAATGTAACGTTTGTGTTGGCAGCATATGTACAAGGCGTAGACTGAAAAGCAGCCTAGCTGAGACTACGACCTTTTCACCAAATTATCAAACATCACATTGTTAACTCTTTTTTTTCATGGTTTTGTACCTTAATTTTGTCTTTGTTTCTTTTTGGTGAATAAAGTTATTATTATTATTATTATTATTATATCGTGATCATAATATAAAGATGCACTGGTTTTTATGTGTGTGATTTTAAAGCTACCTTGAAGATAAAGGTTAGTTAAGAATAAAAACAAGTAGATAAAAACATTTTATATACAAAATTGGTAGATGCCGGACAAATGGGTCATCTGATGGTATGTGATCACTAGGATGATAGACAGCCACTGGTTCCCTGGGAGTGAGACAAGCCCTGGCGTGGAACGCTACCTACATGCATTGCTATATTAGTCCCGTATCATATCAAGGACAAAATTAAAAAAAAAAAAACATTCGTCTCTTATTCCATTTTATGGCTTTGTTCCATTTGCGATTGAAATACGTAAGAATATTACATTATACAAAAACCTTAACTGAACAAATAACACCCTAATTGTTCTCATCTCATTACATCCACTTGTGCCAGGAGGTCTGTTTATTTTTTCTCCCAGAGGAACGGAATTGTGATTCAACGAGGAAATGGTGCTCATATTGCCCCCATGCCACGCGGTCACGCTTTACAAATTAAAATACTCTACCCAACACCGAAATGAAAAACAATTTTAAGCACTAGCATGTTTGCTTAAAATAGTTTTTGCAATGAAATGAAAAACAATTCTAAGCAAACATGCTAGGGAATATGGAAAAAGTCAGTCTTAATTTTAAATTCTTTATACTTCATTTAAAAAAGTATATTGGTAAGTATTTACTACCTTACAATATTTCATATGGAAGATATATATGTCATCAAAAGTAATTATACTAGTAAAAGCTTTAAAATTATTCATTTTCATTTCCCACAAATGAAAATTTATGTCGATATTATATGATGGTTATAAATTAAAAGCTTTTATGGTTTGTTATTAACAGTTCATTGCATGATTTCGTTATTTGTAATTGAAATATTAATATTATATTAATTATTATTTGAACTGGTATCACCTTTTTGACAGATTAATAACTTAATTTTATTTAAGCTTTAAATTTTTACACATTAAAATTAAAAATATCTACTCCACAAACCATGATGTCTTGGAATAAAAAAATGATTATATAAATAATAATTGTATGATCAAAATTATATTAATATTATAATTTAAAAAAATAATTTTTAATATAAAATCAAATTAAACAAGTGATTATTTATATAAATATTTAATTAAATTAATCTCATATTTACATAAATTCGTTGCCTATTTATTACATTAATGGAATTTTAAATTTTTTTTTATAGAAAAGGAAGGCGGACGAGCATATGGGCCACCTGATGGTAAGTGGTCACCAAACGCCCTTAGACATTGGCACTGTAAGAGGTGTTAACCATCGCCAATGCGCCACCAACCTTGGGACCTATGATTTAATGTCCCTTGTGCCTGTAATTACAGTAGCTCACTCACCCTTCAAACCGGAACACAACAACAATACCAAGTACTGCTGTGTTGCGGTAGAATATCTGATGAGTGGGTGGTACCTACCCAGACGAGCTTGCACAAAGCCCTACCACCAGTAAAAAACAATTGAAACAAAATGAAACAATTTTTATTTGTTTGTGAGTAAGTAACAGCCTGTGAATGTCCCACTGCTGGGATAAGGCCTCCTCTCCTTTTTGAAGGGAAGGTTTGGAGCTTATTCCACCACGCTACCCCAACTCGGGTTGGTGGAATACGCATGTGGCAGAATTTCAGTGAAATTGCACAACACATGCAGGTTTCCTCACGATGTTTTCCTACATTGTCAAGCACGAGATGAATTATAAGCACAAATGAACCCACGCTCACGCTCAGATTCACGCGTTCTAACCACTGGGCCATTTCTGCTTTGTGAATATTAACTAAACAGCGTATGATGTTAAGAATATATTAGTAATTCGCTTTATGTACCTTTACTACCTATTACCTATCAATTTGTATAGTAAGTAGTAGTAGTACTAATTTATAGTAATTTAACCGACTAGACTTTTACTACGCTACATAAAATTAAATAATTAAGTAGATAGTTTACCAGTTGACACCTTATAATCAGTTTTTAGCTGCAATCAAAAAAGTATATTTTGTTATTACATTTTATGGAAACAACTTCACGGATCTATTCTACGATCACGGATGTATGAATTGGATAACATACTCGTACAGCGAAAGTGTTGAGAGCTGACATCATTAAAATAATTATACTTTTAAACAACTCCATTTAAGAGCGAAGCATCATAACTAACTTGATCTTTTGTTGGCCTTCCGGTATTTTCAATAATAATAATAATTAATTAAAATGATTTAGGGTTCTACAACTACAACTTAATGTCCACTTATAGTGTTATTTAAAATGTTCATCTGCCTTTCAAAATCCAGATACAAGATAACACAAACAGTCGTGGGACGATAGCGTTTATTAGAATAAACGCCGCCGAGTTTTCCATGAGCTACATTTGAGCGTACAAATCATCTTGTTCTCGTTTGTAAAGAAACATTATCAGATGAATGAATGCTTGTTGCTTTTATCGGAAATTTATTTTCTATAACAGGCAAGGTCACGTGGTCCAAATATTTATTATTTTAGTTTTTTTATTTGTATATTCTTATGCGGATGTAAGAGCTAAAATTATATTTAATAATAATAATATACTTTCTTTCAAACAAAATAATAAATGTCACAAGGAAAAAACTGGCTGTTTTTACCAAAGTACGATCTCTTCCAGTTTCTGTAATTTTACGTTTTTTATGAATTTTCTATATGTTACGGTAAATCAATTTCTCACAGTTATTATTGTGATTTACTCGCGTCCATTAAAGTTTGTAAACAGAACAAAACTAACTCAATTTATAAGTAAACTTTTTTCTTTATTTCATAACTTTATCGCAACATCTCCTTAATATATAACAGCTGGAAAATGTTTATATTTTCAACTACTATTACTCAAATATTGAATATAATTTTCTTTTTATGATAATCCTATAATTTATAACTTTTTTATTACCAATAATATTATACGGAATAATAAAACGAGTGAGGCCGGCTCTCATTTGGTTGTTTTTTATTTGTTGCATTCAAATGTCAAAGGCTCTCAACTATAAATCAATAATACGTAACATAAATAAACGACTTAATACAAATTAGAACTACCGAATTGCACAGTATAATGAATTGTTGAAGCTTAAAAAGAATTAATAAGTAATTTTGAGTATGTAATCATTATTGATAGTTTAATTTAGAGTTTTTACTAATTATTTTTTATAATAATACACAATATCGTAAAAGCCATTGCATGCTACTAAAACCCTACAAATTAGAAAAGGTCATAATTCACAATATAAAGATCACGACTGTTCCCATATCTTAGGATATAGTTAATATTTCAACCAGCGCCAAGGCCCATATACTCCTTTGCTTGTCTTTTATATTAATACAAAAAAATATATAATGTTGATAAATAGATTTCTTTCATCAAGCTCGATTTAACTATTTATTTAATTTCAAGTCAATCTCATACATTAAAAGGTAAATGACTTCTTTTATTTGACAAGAAACAGCTTACTACTTATGGTAACTCGTTAATGAGAAACTATTACACGGTATTATCTATGTATAATGAAAAGTTATTAAAGGCTCCATCGGCGTAACTCGAATTGAAATTCTATTAGTTTATATAAGTAATATGCGCTTATTTATCTCTGAGTTTTTCCTTTGAAACATATTCCAAGAATAATTTGTCAATTTTAATCTGAATTCGACAAATTCATGCATTCATTCATTTTGTGACGAAATAAATTATTTAATTTAAATAAAAATATAAGCTTGATTTAATTTTAAATTTAGTTGTGAATATATTTTTAAAGATTAATTATAATGTTGTTTATAGCGGATGATAAGATAACAAATGTGGTGTCTTCTTTTTTCGAATATCAAATCAATAATGACAAGAAATAGAGAAATCCAAAAAACGATGGAAAAAAATATTCCATTGACAAGTTACTTTACTTACCACGATTTATCTTTAATCCTCTATGAAATCAGACAAGCAAATTGTACCACCTGATAGTGAAATGTCTCGTTACAAATAGAAAGCCTGTGATATAAATGTGATTAGTATTATTTTTTCGATTCGAGTAAACGGTAACAATTTTAATGAAAATATGAAAAAAATCTGTTCCTGTCCTTCTTGTATACATGTTATGTATTTAACTAAAGCTATAGAATAATTCTGCACCAAGCTAATCTCCATTCACATCCACATTACACTTTTTTCAACATAACTAATAATTATTTAGCGAAGATTTTTTAATATTTAATTTATTAATAATTTTCTTGGTCTTAAAAATATTAGCAAGGTTATAACTTGATCTCTCTCCTTGATAATATGTCAAATAACAATGAGATACATACATTATTCGTGAATGGAAATGCAAATTTTTCACACCCACTCAATCGATAGCATTACACAAGTCTTGGACTACTATGCGTGCCCTTTCTTGTATCTAGTACATAAGGTTATACATAGGTTTGCACAACGAATTTGTTAAACAGATTATTGTAATTATTAATCTATATTTACTATGTTGTATTAATTAACTTAAGCAACATTACTCGTGAAATTTACTGAAAGAAAAACAATATATTAGGCATACAGTTTCTAATATTAACTGTATAATTTCGATAACCTTTTTACTAAAAATAAACTGGGGTTGGCACCATTGATTTTTTAAATTCTTAATATGTATTTATAATAAATCTTGTGCGCAGCGGTGGATGAAAGCGTTGTGAGAAAATCTGCACGTGGCGGATGAAAATTTGCCATGTGCAGATTTCCTCACAACGAGCTAAGCCGCAGGTGGAAACTAATATATATATACTATTACTATTATAACTGATAAACAAAACTATTGCATATATATAATAACATACGAAATCAGAATAATGTCTGCCCCATTTTACTAGGAAAATATATAAAATTCTATGTACTATTTTGTTCGTATTCCATGCATTCGCGTATCGTACGTCTGATTGACTTTCAAGCTTTGTACAGATGTTGTTGGCGCGTGCGTGAATGCTTCGGACATGATACAATCAACGTACAAATGTTAACGCGTGAGTATCAAATAAAATATTTTATACAAGTTATTTTTATTTTCTGTAACATACTTTATGAATAGACTAGTTTCCACCCGCCTCTTATTTATGTATGTTTATGTACAACTGAGGGTTATACATTCCTGCTTATATACTCCTGAAATTGTGTATGAAAAATTTCATGATGATTAGTTGAGTAATTAAGACGTAAAAGCTTAACAAGCAAATCTATTTACTTTCGCATTTAAAATATTACTAGAGATTTGTAATAAATGCTATAGAATCTTCGCGTAAAAAATCCATCACTGTAATGATACTTTAAATATTAGCTGGCAGAGAAAAGATTACATATATATACATACATATGTATATCCTACATAAATACATATTTTATATTATTATTATCTATTGATAAATATATAAACTAGTTTTAGTAGATAATCAAAACAAATTAAAAAGTGTATTGTTTTAAATGATAATACATAGATAGTTTACTGTACATATTTTTTTTTACAATACGGATATAAAAAATATTATAATCGTATTATAACAGTATGTCACATAAACGCTGAAACGGCTGGACGGATATTAACATTATTTGACACAGTAGTGAACTATGTAGTAAATTTAGACAGCGTAATTAGAGTACATTTTATTTATACATAAAAAAATCATTCACGTATTTATAGCTTGTTTTACAATAAAATCCGTTTACATAGACATCTTGTCTTTTAATAGATCTGTGAAGGTTAAAACCGCAATTATGTTAAATCGCGGTCAAACTATCATTAGGTATGTCATATGAAGTCATCTCTGGCATCCGTTATTAAGTTCTATTACTGTAAAACAAAAAACACTAGTAAACATTTATCTTTATAATCATTTTCGTATAAATATTAGATTTTCAAGGGAATACAATTACTCTCAATAAATAAAATAAATACATACTAGTTCTCGCCTGCAGCTTTTCCCGCGCTTGTGTCCTTACCAGTACCAACGTTTATGCAAATTTTCCTAATTATTGGTTGTGCAGTTAGGACGTGAAATTCTAACATAAAAACTCACGTTCACATGCTCAATTTTATATATAAATTATAGCATTCCTTACAAAATACAGTATAAAAGTTAAAATAAATACAAAAACAAAACCTCACCCAGTGTTCAATATTAGAATTAATTAATATGTACCACGTTCATGATCATTAAATGACATAATAAATATCACAAGACAAGGTTAGTTCATCTACACAACGCGAATAAATGCTTCGCGGTAATAATAATAATGACACGACTGAGGTTGATTTATTAAAACCGCAAGAGAGCATCTCCTAATGAAATATTATTTATTGAGATCGGTTACGTAATTTGAAACGATTTCCTAAATAGTCATTCATCTGCGACGTTTAAAGTAATCCTTAATACTAAAATCTTAGCGATGTATATTATATATTACGTAACATAATATTGCCTTAAAATAAGATACCATATCAGACCTACATATGCATTTTATTTAATTATAATGAATTTATGACAAGTACCTTAAGGTTGCCTGCAAGAGATCCCTGTCTTGAGATAGCAATAAATTGGCCTCTTGTAAATCTTTCTTTTCTTTATTTAATTTTAGTTTCATTGGTTGCATATAAAGAGTATTTGTATTTTATTGTAGATAGCTTTATTACAAACATAACGAATAATGAGCCAATAATATTAACAAAAAATGTTTTAAAGGTTATAAAACTACACAAAAAGTTCATATAAAAGTAAAAATTAATATTTATACCAATGAAATCTTAAATAAGTATGAACAAATCAAAATTAAGAACAATTAATCATGACTACGGTAAATAGTGACAAAGAATGTTAGCAGCATTTCTCCGTAATTTAATTATTCCTATTCATTGTAAAAGTGAACCAGGCACCCTTGGAATAATAAGACGTTTTATTATTTACAATTATTTATTAAGCACCTTATTTTATTCTCCACTTATGTAACTCCCATCTTGCTTGCAAATGTCGTGAGCCAATTGGTAATTTCTAATTGGAGCTCAACTTTAAATAGTTCTAAGTAACTAGTATATATGCTATATATATAATCTGACAGATATATACTGACGTACAATATGTTTTTGTGGCTGATTTATGTTTATATAGATTCTTAGAGCGGCTCAAGATAAACAAGTAATTTATATCGACGGTGCGTTCAAGTGCAACGAATACCGTCTTAAATTCCATACAAGGTTTTTATACATCGACGTGTGGACTCGTTAAGGCTATAAATGAAGGAAATTAACAATAATTACATCGTAATTATAACTAATCCAAAGTAAAATTAGTTATATGAAAACATGTTATTTTTAATTTATTATGCATAATCTATCGACTAATAACTAAACACTTATTATTAATTACAATAACATTACCCTAATATTTTTATACAGCGTGATTCACATTTGCTGGTTAATATAAAATTTATAAGCTGTGCTATCAGGTGAATTTAAATTAAAAAATGTGACCAATAAAGTAACATGTGACCGATTTTGTAAACAAAAACATTACAATACAAATTTTTGAAGAAAATAATATTTTATGTTATTACTAGTATAATCAAAATAGTGCACCACGCCGCTTCGCTTTTAAAGTATGCAAAAACAATTAAAACGACAACAACTTATTTCACACTATAACATTTGATAGGTCTAAGCTGTTTTATTATTAAATGCGTTTACTATGACAATATTATACAAATTACTCCATTCAATTCATAGGTTTTGACTTCCAAACGAGATAATCTAAAATATTGGACATTTTTTCTCTTTATTAAAATATAATTATTAATAATAAAAAAAATTAAAAGAAATATTTATTATAATGAAATCATAAACCATTTTTTTTTATATATTGAAGGAATTATGATGAGTAAAAATTGTATTTTTTCTAGAAGTATAATATATTTCTTAACAGCTGAGAGGCAAGTAATAATACGAGATTCTTCAAGAAATGCAAATTATGTTTTTATTATATATAATTAACTCAAAAAACGCGGTCATGATCGCGCATCATTCATGGGTTAAGGTTAGCTCATTATGTCACGATGCAACTTAATGTGGTAACAGTATAACTAAGGTTTATTGTTGTCTCTAAAGGAGCTCTCCTTGGTCCTAAAATATATACGTAAACATTACGTATTACGGTGACATCTGCGTTTCATTAAATTTCTTATAAAATTTCGTTTGGAATTTACACATTCATTATTCGCGGTTCATTAAAAAGTTATTACACTCTTCTGTAAAGATGTTTTCAATTTTTAATTATATTCCCATGCCTTGCCTTCAAATTTAACGTAGAGAAATAAACATTTTACCAAACAAAAAAGTCTTCATTGTTATTTTTTATCTTAAGCGCAGACGGACAAGTGATGACCACCAGATAGTAAGTGCTCAACTCCAACCAAACAACTGTCAATAAAGTGCCAAGCATGATATCTAAGACGTTACATCTTTTGTGCCAGTAATTAAACTGGCCTATCAAAACCGGAACATATCAATACAAATTATTGATATTTAGCGATAGAATGTCTGATAAGTACATTGGCCAGAAGATTTGCACACGATCCACAAGTAAAGAAAATTATTAATTCAATACATACTAAACACTACAACAAACAGATTAAATATTTATAAATGAAAAAAAATACCTAAAATACTTTTTGGAAACTGATAAGAGCGACAATTAAAGACGTACGCAACGTTTACACATTATAGTAACAATATAATTGTATTTAATGTTTCTGTTTATTAAAACCACCGATAAATCTTTAAGCGATCGTTATAAACATAATTGTTCACTTGTTGTGCAACTGATTTCTGCAACCTCTAAAGAATATATCATATAAGTAAAGTAAAAAATAATATCAACTATAAAATGGTTTTCAAATCGTATTCATATTATAAAGAGGACAGTTGTTTAACTTGATATGTTTACAGTACGAGTACATATAACGAGTATTAATTGTCGCATGTTGACATCAACAGTTAGCGCCAAAATAACCCATATGGTGTCAAAAAACCGACCCACCAGCAAAAGTATACTCAGGAAAGGCTAGCACTTGACAAATTTATTCCAATATTAATTAAAATATAATAATTTATTCCGGACAATTTGTAATTAAAATATAATAATTTATTCCGACACAAATTGTTCGTCGTGACTCCATCACATTTCATCCATTACTTTTATAAAGAACACAGTCAAAATATATACTGTATTCAAGCTCTCTTACAGTTTCTTTGCAAACTATTCTAACCAGTTCTTTTGAATCGTCTTTTAATAAAATACAAATATTATGCTTAAATTAATAGCTGATTATGTATATATATTTAAGATACATTCTTGTATGTTTTACAAAAAAGTTTATGATTATGTTTCTTTAATAGTTTTTTTTTATAATTTGTTATGTACAATGAAGAGACTTTACTATAAATAATATTTTAATACTTCTGCGAAACGATATCGCTATACAGCACATTATTTATACTAGTAATGTTGCAAAAAGTTAACTACTGTATATAAGAGCATTACATGGTAAAGGATTAATGATAAAGCAATAAGTTTTTTTAGTCCGATATTAATATTAAATAAATCCTACTATCAATGTTAATACAATGATATAATCTTGAATTTAATAGGTTGTTTTACCAGATAAGTGTAAATACATTAATGAATGCTTTGCACGAAGGTGGGTTATAGGAGTAGTTTATTAATATTTATATCAATCATAACTTACATAAAAAAATATTTACTATAAATTGTTAATTTGTACAACCTTAGTAGGTCAGATAATGTTACATTTTTTTTAATATAACCGAACACAAATTGTTCCTCGTGACTCGATCACATTTATCCATTACATTTATTTTTAGCATACATTACACACTACTCTAAAAATGTTATTTATATATTATAGGTACATATCCTTATGCAAGTCCCAGACTACCTACGTGTCAAATTTCTTTATATATTATAGGTACATATCCTTATGCAAGTCCCAGACTACCTACCTACTACCATGTCAAATTTCATTATGATCAGTTCAGTGCTTTAGGCATGCTGAGGTAACAAACAGACTTACATAGTTACTGTCGTATTGATAATATTAGTCTAGGTAACCCGTTTGCATATCTTATATTGTCCATGGTAATTAATTAATATAACTTGCATCTTATTTTTTAAGATAACCAAATTTAATTCAAATATATATTATTATGAAATTAAAAATGTATGTGGAATTAAATCTATAAATATTTCAGTTAAATGGCAATTCTCATCTAGAATATACTAAATAAGTCATAACGTCTCCAATATAGATGAAGTATAACTTATAAAATAAAAGTTATTATTATAAAAAATAAAAGTCAATTGACATCCATTTAGCTTAAAAATTAGGCATATAATATATATATATATATATTTAATAATATAGAAAGAGAAATTGCACAAATATCAATATTTCTAACTTTGAAGTTCTCAAAGATATTATGTGTCTCACAGTCACGACGCACAAATACATATAATTTATAGGTTAATATTGAGGAAACTGTTACTTTGACAGTTTTGCGATAGATACCATTGTTCTCCGACCAGGACGAAAGTAAGCGCCTATTACAAGTGCTCGTATTTCCGTAACAATGAAATGTAACGAATATGATAAACTGTGATAACTGATTACGTAACGGTAATTGCTTAATAGTTCATAATAAATGAAAACGGTCGCGTTAAAAGCATTTGTTTCTTATTTAACACTTTATAACACGTACGAGAATAAATAAGCATTCAAGGTATTGCTATGTCAAAGGATAATAATGTACAATATTAATTATTATCCCTTGAAGATAATTATTACAATATATCTGAGAACGAATAGTTAGAAATAAATATACCGTAACCGTAACAGCCCGTGAATGTCCCATTGCTGGGCAAAAGGCCTCATCTCCCTTCTTTTTTTTTTTAGGAGAAAGTTTGGAGCTTATTCCACCACGCTGCTCCAATGCGGATTGGTGGAATACACATGGGGCAGAATTTCAGTGAAATTAGACACATACAGGTTTCCTCACGATGTTTTCCTTCACCGTAAAGCACGAGATGAATTATAATCACAAATTAAGCACATGAAAATTCAGTGGTGCTTGCCCGGGTTTGAACCCACGATCATCAGTTAAGATTCACCACTGGGCCATCTCGGCTCTAAAAAAAAAAAAAGTCCGTGTATACTCAGTGAGCCTATGTGTAATGGGTAAACGGTCCTATTACCCACTTTTTATGTAACTGTTAGGATACTTTATCCTGACAGATGCATAGCAAGTAACTGCTGTTGCGAAGGTGGCTTGGCTCTGCTGTATGTATCTGTGTAACCGACCATTATCAGTTTATGTGAAAAATAAATAATAATAAAATAAATATATAAAAGAAAAATATCACAGGAAGGGGTCGACAGTTGTACAAATGCCAAATTACAATATGTTCAATTCTTAAAAACAAAACGAATATTTTAACTTCTGAAAAAGAATGGCGAATGATGGAAGAAATTCATTGTTATTTTTATACCATGAAATAGTAATTTTTGCCGAAATTAGTGATAAACATAACTTTTAAAACATGTTGAACAATAATATAAAATGTAAGCACTTATCCTAACAAGCTGAGAAATGGTAGATAGGGAAACAAGTTTTTGCAAATTTCTGTCACTTTTAATGAAATCGTTGATAAATACGATAATAACTAAGAGAAGTAAAAAAGTATTATCGTATATATTTCCAGAGTTCCTTTGATATAAGCCCCAAACACTATCTTGTCGAAGTTTCCACAGCTATTTGATCAAAATCACGCATCATTATGTATAATTAACATCATATAATTGTTGCCTGTTTTTGCCTCAAGCAAGGCAATGTTTTGTGTGTTTGAATTATGCTGTTAATTAGTTGAAAAACGAGGAAGTCGCGGGTATGTGACGAACATCCTTTTAAAAACCCTTCTAGGAAAAAAATTAATGAGTTTTTTATATTTCCTTTGTATCTTTAGTTCATGCCTCATTAGAGTGAAGTGTTCCATATGAAATAAAAAATAAAAATGTATTTTTTGAATTTGAAAATAAATATAAGTACCAACGAAAATTGTAAAATCAGTTTTCAGAATAGCTCTAGCTTAAATCCTCTCAAAACACATTGCTAACAATTTCAGTCTCATTTTATATGTAAGTCAATTATATGTCGTTATATTGCAGTCCTCATTTGAATCCTCGGCGGAATGGGGTGAGTATCCTGCCTGCAACACACGAGACAGGAGATCGATCTCCTATAAGGTAAGCTCTTTCTACAACAAAGTTCACCCGAGAATCGAGAAACTGTTGTAGGCAAACGATTCTTTGTTTTTTTTTATTTTTATTATCTATTTTATTTTTATGCTCTAAAACAGCTTTAGAATTATACAATTAAGTTGTAAAAATAAGTCACACGTTTTCAAGTTATTCGAATGCTAATTTATTGTCACATTTATTTAGAGTTCAAGAAGTTCATTGTTTTTTGCGCTTTTTTTTTCTATAACTAGCATCTTATATGTCATCATTAATTTCCATACGACATCCAAATTTACTATGACTATTTATATGACTCACTGTTATTTAACCTCTTCCAAAAAGTGTATTAAAAAGACTTAACCACAAACCGTATTGGCAATTATCATTAAACAACCACATAAATTATTAGATAACCACAATCGGCTCAATAAATTTTTAAAACTTATCGCTCATATATTTTTATATATAACTCTTTTATTAATAAAGAGTTCGCTTTAAAAAAGATTTCAATAAAAATCATATTTTCCTATAACTAATGGCCAGCTGGTTGCAATTTTATAATAATTCCATTGATTAGGCAATGTGAGTCGTGTTATTAAAGAAGTATTGACTCACGTGCTAGCGGTAGTCTAGGATAGGATAAAGGAGCAAGTCTCGAGGCTCTTACCCAGACTGACCTTCGGCTCTTTCAGGAAGGCTTCGGCTCAACAAAACAACCTAACTCGACTCAGTTTCTACTCAGTCCAACAAACGACAATTCAAACATTTGTCTATTTACTATTGGGTTGATCTTATGTTATTTTTTTATTTTATGAATGTAACTTATTGTTTATAGAATTGTATTTTTTCTTGCATAAATACGATACGATACAATTAACGAAGTTTTTGTTTGTTTGTTTGCCATATGACGAAATTCTATGGTGTGCACCCCTTGAATAGTAAATAAGCTAATTACTATAGTTATATATATTTAATTTGTACTAAAATATAAAGATGCAAAATCTATCATGCTTTATTTTACTTCCGTTTTAAAAGCGAGAGATTCGTTATTCTAATTTGCTTAAAGTTATTAAAACAAATTTCAATAGAAAGTATTTAAAATGATTAAATTCCATTAATATTATTAATTTTTTATTAAGCCGTTTCAATCCAGATATGTTTACTTTTTAATTGATTATAAGGTCTATTCCCATTAATAACTTTAATTAATACTACCGTTTAATATATTAAAGGTAAATGTTCTTTTAACATGCAAATTAGAGCCGGTTATACGCATCAGCGCAGCAGTGCCGAGTCAAGGTCATTTCTTGCTACACGAAATAGTAATACGATAGAAAAAAAATACCATTTTAAGAAGCATATATAATACGAGTACAATATAGTCTGTTGAAAATTACATATATTAATACAATATGAATACGTATTTTGTATGTATGTTATTATGAAAATCATCTAATTTATTACTTTAGATAAAATATCAATGTTAATTTGCTTTCATTGCTTAATACAAAAACTAAATCCAGTGAATCCGTTACAACTATTAACACAAGCTATATGCCTAACTGGAGGGATAAATAGTTACTTTATGAATGTTTTATTTATATTGCCAGTAACAATTATTGTTTCTTTTAAAATCTTAGAGTAACCTTGAGTTTAGGTTAAGCTGACTAAAAACTATTTCAGAACATTTACATAATATTCGCAATTACATATATAGTTTTAATGTTTTAATAATTTGTCATTAATAAGTAACATATATGATAGTTAATAAAATCGGTTCCATGAAAAATGTTTTGGGCATACAATATGTTAGAGATAGCAGAACCAACCACGCTACAGGATAAATTATTATTTATCGAATCTACTCATCGGAGCCGTGATGACTTTCGTCCTTACTTATAAATTCTGCTTAGCGGCTGTTTATTTAAACACTGAATTCGCTCTTTCTGTCATTATTGAATTGACATTCGAAAGAAAAAGACAATATTATTTAACTAATCACCCGTTAAACAATATTTTTAAGTAAGGTCTTATATGTTTAAATGGTTATTTGTAGAACGGTAATCTTAAACTCTTTGTTGTATATGTTAACAAAATGTATTTTTAATTATTTTCATAACGCAAATGTAAACAATTCTATTGAATTGTAACCTTTACATCACTAGAATTTAAATCAGCGATAGATGTCATTGAGCTTCTTTTGACGTGAGAGATCTTTGACAACCGTACATTTCCACTTATAAAATCGAACTTAATATGCTGATTTCGGATGTCTCCGAATAAAATTAACTTCGTTATTTCAGTTACACAACTATTCGGTAATGGAGGTCATAAGTTACGTGAACTGTACACGATTGTTTGTTATTACCTAAAGCCAAAACACGACCGAGAAGCACGTGCAAAACCTAATTACAGCCTGCCGCTTCATCGCTCTTTACCAGCTTTAATAAACTAAAAATTATTCCGACGATACTTTACTGATAAACGTTTCTATAATAAACACTTAATAACGATTTACGCTCGCTTAATAACCGATTATAAGATTTAATGCTATCTATTCAAACAGGTCAAATGTCGTACATGCATTGAGTAATTCAATAATAGGCCCAGTTACACATTTTGTAATAATTTACAGTCGCTAGGAAACTATTTGTACTAAATTGCGTTACAGACCGCAACTCATCCTAAACTTATCATGACAATCTTGAGAACCGAGGCGGCTTGCGAAACCGTTAAATATATGAGATTATAGTAAGGGTTTCAGCGCCATTCGCACGAGCCGGTTTATTAACGATCATCATAAATCTTTGAAGAAAGCTGATTTTTTTGTGGAAATATCTTACACAAATGAAACATTACTTTTGTATTCAGTGAGAGTGTATCGGATTCAGCGCGCGTTCATCCGTCATTTTGTCATTATGTAATGCATTGACGTTAGCTGTTACGATCTTTTGACCTCAAAAGCAAGTCTTTGTCTCCAAAGATTATAGATAGACTTATAGATAACGGATAAAATATCGTTTTTAATATAAAGAAAACGACATTAAGATATACAATAAACGTACAATAGTAGTGGTCGGTAGAGAACATACAATACATATATTTTTATGAAATAAATCCTCTATGTCGAGTAATCGATACATAGAAAAAAGCCATTCTAATCGCAAACAATCTTTTATTTGTTTTTAATTTATATACCGGAAACGTCTGTATATATTCTGGACTTGTTCTATGAACAACATTAAAACCTTTAAAATGAATGGGGAGCTAAAGATAATTCAAAATCATAATTTGTACGCAAACATACTCAACACAATAGAAAAGCTATAAATACTATTTATATCTATTAATTTATTTTATTTTCAAATTTTCATCACGTAATTTTATAACTATGAAATTATAAGTGGTTAGTTTTAGTAATATAAGCGACATTTAATTTGTAATATATAGTAAACATAGAAAAACATTAAGGTTAGGTTATTTATACATATAAATCGTATTCACTTTGAGCAATTTTGCGTGTCTTCTTCCAATTAGCATATAATGGGTACTCGCGCTCTGTGCAATACAAGAATTAGAACAAGTCGTTACATGGTTAAGTAATATAGTGTTATCCACTTGTAACTATCGGAACACTTAATGTATAACGTGTCATGTACGTTTTTGAGGGTGACTGGTCGCAGGAAACCAGTAGTGTTTATATAATTCAATTAATTACTAAAGTTCTTGGTAAAATGTTATAGGTACGTACGTATTTCAATAGTATGTAATGAATTGTAATTATTTTTGTTAGCGATATTTTTAGACTATTAATTACTATTTGTCTTACAATGACACAATAACTTGTCCTTTTCATTCGAATGTCAAATTAGTTATGATAGAAAGAGATAAATTGATACGCTCTACTATATACAAGGTTTATTAGTAAGGCCGGTAATCTACACGTATTAATGGTTTGATTGTCAAATCGAAATGAAAGTAATCATAAAATTATCTGAAGCTCTCGTATAATATTTTATTATAATACATAATTATTTAGTAAAAAGTTGTAATTACTTTTTACTAAATAATATCTGAGTTAATAAAAATATAATCCATAAGATAAATTTTATTTTTATTAACTCTTTCATTACGTTTAGTCCACCAGCGGCGTTATTAACGCTGACGCAGGTTGGCCTGAGTCCCGCTTCGAGAAAAAAAAAATACGATGATATATGTTTCAACTATTCTATATTCTCAATAAATCATAAGTCCTGCGCTGTTTTACTTTGTTGTAACAACCATTTTTGGTTAGCAATAAATATTTTATAACTACATGAATGAATTGACACAATATAAATATAGGGTGAACATTTAGTATACCAATAATTGTCATAAAATAAAAAATGACAAAAATGCAGGTAAAATATTGATCGTAATGAAGACGCAAGCAAAGCTACAATGCAATAACAAATTACATATGCGTATTTAACGCATAGTTTTAAACATAGTAATAGGTATTAACCTATTTTTACAATGTCAATACGCTACCAACCAAATGGATCTACGGTTGTCGTTGTTATGTCACTTGTGTCTCTCTTACATTGAAAACATGCTTACTTTTTAAACTTGTCATATAAGACTCACAAATAAAAATGTTTGATTTCAATAACAAGTGCTGACGTGAAAATATGCCTATGTTTTTTATTCTTTAATCGACTCATTAGGCTTCATTAAGACGAGAAACAAACTGATGATCGTTGCATAATTGCGTGTATTCTTACATCCTGAATGCATTTGCAACACGATTCTGAGATCGCTATCTAATAAAGTTTTCCATGTAACTTAGTCACGAAATATTTCTAGATATTTCATCTGTAATAAAGCTTAAAGCTATATTCGTACTCAAAGAAAAATAAAATCAATTTACATTTTATTTTTGTGTTCTAAAATTTTATTCTCTTACGATAAATACCTGTTTTTCGTTTTACGTATACTTAATCTTAGTATTTGTTATACAATTACAAAATCTTAAGATCTTAAGGAGCTATAATTTATGGTGATTTTAATATTATAATAATATAAATTTATTGGTCTGTTTCTTACTCAACCGGCGGCTAAATGGAAACGAATGAAATTTTACTTACTTATTATAGTTTCCAGCGATTTGCAACACAACTTTTATTCAATTAATTATTAGGTTATTTGTAACGAATTTGATAAAAGCAATAGATTCCATTAAGTATAGATAATTTAATTTGAAGTAAATAATAAATAAAAAAATAAAAAACTTTCATAATACCAAGTCAAGACGATATATCATAGGATTCGGAATTGCCACATTAGATGTAGTTATGGTTAAGTATTTATATAATTATATATATTAATATATACCGATAATTCATATTAATATATACCTACCTATATAATATTATTGTTTACATTTAAATTTGAACTAATGTAAGAATAACTGTACAAAATACATTTCTAGTTGCGATTACTTTGTATTTTTTAGAATTTCATAACACCATAATTTAGATAAAGTATTTTCAATTTTGTTCACATTTCCACTTATAATTTATTGAAAGTAATATTAAAGTTTTCAATTAAAATGTCTTAATGTCTTTAAATATTAAATATTAAAATTTTGTCTTAATGTCTTTTTTGCTGTCGTTATAGACATGTTAACAAATTAAAAATTAACTCTTTAGTACATTATATTGGTTAAATTAATTAAAATGTTAATTAAATGTTAAATTTGCTAAAAATAATCTTAATGTTTCGCAAAATAGTGCCTTCGCAATCACGGTTGAATTTATTATAATAACTGACCTTTACACCTAAGATTAAACGGATCAATTTGATGAGGTAAAACTGAATGTAAATAAATGCAAATACAAAATATTAGATCTATTTTTTGACCTCCATACAAACGTTATACAAAGACGATATCGAATGTTTGTACAGTTTTATTGGATGTTAAACATTTGATATTGAACTGAAGGTCAATATTCACACGATGTCCGATGACATCTTCTATCTCAGATGTTTAAATAAAATAACGTTTAGCTATTTCAAAAAACGAATGTATTCTATCGCCTGGGAAGACTTCTCAAAGTTCGTGTTGAAATGAAATTAGGTAGAAGTTTTATAATTGGATGAAGCAACACTCCAGCTTGGAAAACATAAACAACGTTTAAGTTAAAATCTATATACTTACTCGCATCTCAAGCTGTTTATTGGAGTAATCTTAATATTAAGAAATTGACAAATTATAAGTTAATTAAATGATTTGTATTAATATGCGAATTAAATAGGGCTGTCAACGATTATAAAAATATATGTATTATTTTAATGTGCTGCAGAAAACGCATGAAGAATATTTTAAAGCTAGGTTTGGTGTATGTATTAGTTTTTTTTGTTTTTTTTTTTATAGAATAGGAAGGCGGACGAACATATGGGCCACCTGATGGTAAGTGGTCACCAAAGCTTGCACAAAGCCAGTAAAAAAGTTAAAATTTTGTTGCAACTTTGTAAAGTACTAGTAATACTTAGACGTTGTCCTGCTATTGTGAATAATATACATATATACCAATTGTCATTATGAATGTATGTAACTCTTGATGTAAAGTTGAGCTGCAGCGCTACCCACTGACACAACAAAATAAACAGCATGAAAATCTTCTTCATGAACAATATGTGCCAAGATTTAAATCAGTTAAATACACTCAGAAATATAATACCGACATTTATTTATATTTACATATGTACAGAGATGAACACCTAAAATATTACCTGATTACGTTATTACAAAGTATTGAATGGCAACCCTAGATTTATTTATTAAATTGAATCAGCGATTGCCTAAAAATATTATTTCTCAAAGAAAATTTATAATATCACCGCAATGTCAACAAAGCTTATAGAATGGGGTCATGGGCTTCATTACCATTACTATACTGGTGACTAGTCTTGACAAAAGCAGTAATATATTCAATTTATGATAAATGTAGTGAATCGTAAATCATTATATATCGTGATGTAATTGTTTAAAGTAATAAATATCTACAATAACATAAAAGTCATTTCTAGATGTTACGATAATTAATAATTAATTAATTTTAATTATTTATCTATTAAATTGTTTCATATCTTCGACAGAAAATTTTGTTTTAACAACGTAATATTATAAATCAAATCGGAAAGTTCTATCAAAAATCAAAAAACTTGTTTTTTAAATACAGTTGCAATATTTAACTGTTATATTAGTTTATTAAATGTTTTTAACGAAATAGAATAGACTAGTTCCGTAGATAAATATTTTTACTGTCTGCTCATGATAATTTAAATATCAAATTATTAAAGCGCTTGATCAGCTACATAACTGCTTTTTTCCAAGTAAAATTGCAAATGAAATAATTGTTTACACTTCAGTTACATTACTATTTACAATATAAATAGTACGATACGGTGATCGCAAATTGCCGTAACAAGATTGTGAAGTCACGTTTATAATTTAAGCGAGACTAACTAACGAGAATTTTCACTGCCTAAAGTCTTGTAAGGATAATGAGAGTGGACACGTTCATTAGAATAACTAAAGATTTACCAGACCATTATATAACTGTCTCATTCGTATCTTTATTTCGCTTCCTTATTCAAGTCGAACATCAGAACACTGTTAGCGAGTAACATAATCTGCTTTCCTTAAACCAGATAACAGTGAAAGCTTTCCAATAAACACTATAAAAGGCAAGTTAAAGACAGATATAAAACGTGAGATACTTTTAGAACAATAGTCTCCTTAAAGATTACCATATCTGGATTATGTGTAACGTGAGAACGTACTAAATATCCTTTAACAGAGTTATTAAATTTAAAAGCATAATCATAAAACATAACTTTATTATTTATTATAGTACAAGTTAATATATCAAGTACCAATGATAATAAAAAATTCACTTGTTCTAATTGAGTTATAATATTTCCACCTTCGTTCAATAAAAAGCTTCAAATAATGTTATTAAATATATTTATCGAAAGAGGTTGGCATACCGGCAAATAGGTCACCTGATATGGCCCTAATCAACTAGCTATTGTGTTCCAAATACATCTACGCACACTTTCCGATAAAACTGTAAACAAGTGGCGCAGAGTTCTGGTACGAAAGTGGTTAACCCAGTGTAATTACAGGCACAAGGAATATATCCTGCTGATGGAACTGACAGTAGTTCATAGATATTTATCTTTTATTTTAATGCTGTAGGCAAGCGGACGGGCAACCAAGAGCAACAAGACACCACCACTCATAGACATTGGCGATGAAAGAAATATAACCATTCCTTAGATGACATAACCATAACTAAAAATGTTTTGTATATCATGCCTGTAGTTACACTGCATCACTCACCCTTTAAACCGGAACGCTACAATACCAAGTATTGCTGTTTAGAATATCTGATGAGATTATTCACACGAGCTTAAAACCCATTAAAGATTCCTGTATATTATGAAAAGACGATGAGCGGAAGTGACGTCTTCATACTATTATCACTAGAAGTATATTTCAACGAATTATACGAGCAACAATAGATATTCACTTATAATAGAATAGAAACGAGGTTAAAAACCTTTCCATTTTAGAAGCAAAACATAATATGACGTTTTTTTATATCGTTCTGCAGGTCGTATTATATTTTTAATAAACTGATTATAAATAATTGTTATTTGTTTATTGGTTATTTGCATCCCTTATGTTATGTATGTATGTCGCCAAGAACACCACTAATGTTTTTGTTCACAGCACTGGTGGTAAGAGAAAATATAGTTATCATGTACAGGTTTCTAAATATAATTGCGTGTTAATATCCAGATCAGCCCAGAAATTCAGAATCCCGCGAAGATCAGTAACAACCCTTAAAGCGACCCATCTAACATACAACATCTGGATCAAAGTAGAAGTCTCAAAAAAATAATAATAAAAGACAATTAAATTTGTAATCCTGAAATTTCGATTATGATGATGAAATATAATCATGCCGGAAAATCAAAAATAAACTTTATCAAAATATTAACATATTACAAAGGAATGTATAAAATATAAAAGATATTTCATTTAAAAAAAAACAATTACATTAATTGTTTAATAAAATCCAGTGGTTAAAGAAAGCGTTTAAAACAATAATATAATTCTTTTTTTATCAAATATTGTATCGATAAGAAGTAAAGTCGTTTCATTTAGATTGTTAATGTAGCTAAAAGTGATGAATGGAAAACACCGGATAATGTTACTGAGCGAAGGTTGTTTTGTAATTGAATCCCCTTTCGGGTGTAACTTTACAAATTTGACACTAAACCTGCATCTGGTATTGACACGAGAATGATAAAAAAGGTCACGGGAAAAATTTGAACGTAACATATTAATACGATATCGTTTTACTACAATCGTATTGAACGTACGAATAAAACAACGTGACGGGGCCATGCATTTATAAATTAAGTAAAAATATACTTTCAAGTGGGGTCTTAGACGACTTATCAGTCGCAGTTTTACAAGATTAAAAATAAACGCTCTTGTGAATGCATTGTAGATTGAAAGAAGACAAAATGTACCTTGATGTTATTATTTAACACTGGCTATTACATTTTTTTTTTAAATGAGTATTAGCTCTAAGCTTTTTGACATATATAACTTTATACGAGATATTATAGTGCACAATTTTATGCAGTATATAGATAAGGGGCACTGTGTGCACAACAGCCAATGGGTCCGTTCCAAGGCAGAGGAGTGTGAATTCCCAATTATGTCATTTTCCTAGCTCCGGGTGCTACTAAAGTCTCAGCAACATTTATGACTTACTCCGAAGGTGCCTCCTCGTGATTTGCACCTTGCTACAAAATTCGCGAACTATAACCCACATTAAATAAATTTAATATGAACTTGATATGATAATAGCGTGGTAGATAAGATAAGTGAACGTATTTATTAAATTTATTTAATAATAATAATTACTTTATTTCATAAGAGCTGCTGTAGTAAAATACAATAAACACGTTGTAGTAAATAAGAATAGTTTCTTAGCGATTGTTCTAAGATGAATCGTTACTTAAAAAAATGCTTAAAAAGAATTTGACAATTCTAAGTATCATTTTTTGTAAGTAGTTCGAGTTTTGAAATTAATTTAAAATTGACATATCTAAAAATATTTATATTTACATCGTGGTTCCAGCTTGTTTTATGTAATGAAAATTAACAGCGTGTTAACTTTCCTACTTCGACGTGATATGGCGTTTTTATATAACATCTTATTTACATAAAAGTAATAATTATATAGTAAGTGAATAAACTTCAGACATTGATACATAATTTCACATTTGTATATTACAGTGTTTTAGTAGTTACTACTTAGTAACTACTTCTTAATGAACACAATATTTATATTTTCTTATATAAAATTTCACAGATTAACATATTACGTTTCTTGACAACTTAATCTACTACCTAACATAAAATTTAATAGCGTGTACAAATGATATTTAATATTGTATAAAAAATTATGAACTAAAAAAATGCAATCAAATAAACTTCTATTGATTTATATTATTATACTTTGACTGCCTTGTTAGTCTAGTGGCTATATTATGTAAGGCCGCAGACCCGGAGGTCCCGGGTTCAAATCCCAGGTCGGGCCAATAATGTTATCGAGGTTTTCTGTTGAAAATTCTCAGTAGCAGCCCGAAGTCTGAATTTGGAAGTGTTTACTCCCTCGGAAAGCATGTAAAGTCGTTGGTCCTGCGCCTGAACTCTTTCCGGTCTTGCCGGATTTCCGTCCCATCGGATTATGAGAGTTAGGGAATAGAGAGTGTACCAATGTTTGCGCACACACTTGTGCACTATAATGTACCCTGCGCAGTTGACTTATCTCTTTTGAGATTGGCTATAGCTGAAATCGGTCTGAAGGATATTATACTTTACAATAAGGTTAATGTAATAAGTCAGATTTTTGGGTGTTCAGAAACGTCACGTTTTGAGTTTCCAATGGTTTTCCTTTTTTAAACAGTATCTATTTACGAGTTTGTGCATATGTAGTAGTAGCAAATGGTGGTAGTAGTCCTTCACCAGTAGATACTAATATTGTAAGAAATATAATTTCTTACGTCAATGCGCCGCCAATCACGGCAACTAAGACGATACGTCCCCTGTGTCAGTAAGTAATTACTAACTCGCTTACCATTCAAACTGGAATATGATAATTCTGTTAATAGAATACTGATAGAATAACTGGGAAGTTGATTTTATCCAGACGGGTGACACCAAGCTCTTCCACCAGTAATTTCGTAACCGTTTCTTTCAACTCACCTCTTAATAACAAAATACAAATTAAGCTCATCACGACCAAAGTATAAATCAATGTATCTGGAATTATTTAAATATAAATAAATATATTCATTTATCATTACTCTGAATTAAGATATTAGCTTTCTTTAAACACGTAAAAGCATTTTTAACATTTGAACTAACCATCTATTATTTAGCGCTATATGAAAAATAGAAATTATTTTAACAAAATTAAATATAATAGTAAAATTAATGTCAATATTAATTTACATAACATTTAAAAAAAAAACATCTTCCAAAATATAACGAAGCTTAATTTTTATCCTCGTACAGTAGAACACATTCGAAACTAGTCGAATTAAATTGAATTTTTAAAGCATTACGTAAATTTTTTAAGTGGAAATATATATTTTAATTAACTCATTATATTGTGTTAAAACTACATCAATCGTAGTTCATAATTCCATATTTAAAAATAAAGCCAGTTTTGTTTAATTCCTACTAGATCTATTTTTTATCTTAGATAAAGATTGTCACGGATGTAGAGTATAACTTTGCTAAAGGTTTGTTTGTGCTGTTATGATTCACTGAAGACGTGTTTCTCATATCCTGGTTGTTCGATTTAAATCGGTCAACTCCTTTTACCGTTTATAGTACGTCAGATAATTATAAATTGTAGCTTTTAAATGACACCTATGATTACAACGTGCTAAATTGATTACGTACCCTTTTGAATAACCGTATTAAATTAAAGATAATTAACATTGTACAATGAAAGTTTAATTGCTTCTATTTTTGACAAATTGTGTTTGGTAAAATATGTTTGTGGTGTTGAAATTTTATGAGCTTTTAAGATATGTTAAAAGAGTTACATGTATAATTAAATAAGTAACAAAGACCATAAATTCGTAATATAATTTTGAATATTCATAAATTTAACAAATTGAATTGAAACTATTTATAAAACAAACTGGAAATATTCAATTCAATGTAACATAACTTAAGCGTTTAAAACTTGCACAAGCAAATCCGTACGCAACAAGTTGTATCATAAATGTTAAAATTCATTTAACATTTAAAATCTTTATTTCTTTACGCAAAAATGTAGTACTAAGAAACTACCGGTTAATTTATGGGCCTTGAAATTATATACCAAGTTTATGTTAATTATTATGCATCAGCTTCGAGTTACTAATTTCTTGTACATCAAAAGAACCGACGTAAGCACATCAACGTTTACACTCAATATAACAAAGCATGTAATAATGTCCTCCAGACCGATTTCGGCCACGGTGTTCAATCTCAAAAGAGATTAGCCAACTGCACATTATATATTATAGTGCAAAAATGTGTGCGCAAACACAGATGCACTCTCTATTCCCTATCTCTCATAATATGATGGGACGGCAATCCGACACGACCGGGAAAAGTTCAGGCGCAGGATCAAAGGCATTACGTGCTTTCCGAGGCACGGGAGTGTACACACTTCCAGACTCCGGTCTGCTACTGAGAATTTTCTGACAGAAAAACCAAATAACTTTTTACTTTTTACCCGACCTTGTCTGCGGCATTACAATAAGCCACTAGACCAACGAGGCAGTCAACAAACAAAGCATGTAATAACTAGGTGAATCGAATACGATGTTAAATATATTAGTCTTATATAATATAAATATATTTAGTATGTTTATATAGAGTAATATATGTTATGGCAGCAATCTCAAGAAAGACTACCTGAATAGGACATTTTGTTGAACACAAATTTGTTTGCAAATAAAAAGTGTATTATCTATTCATTCACTCTCGTAATCTGATGGCATGGCAATACTGACGCAACCGAAAAGAATTGAGGCGCAGGGCCAATGGCTTTACACGACCAATGATAAAAGACCTTTGAAAGAATTTGAAATTGACGAAATTTTTACAATATACATATGTATATTGTATGTGTTTAATTTTGAGTTTTATCTTACGAGATATGTCTTTCAGATCCTATTAGGATTAATTAACATGTTTGAATGGAAGTTCATCGTAATATTACAAACACGACACGTAATATTATAAAGAACACAATTTGCTTGTTATAAAAATTATAAGTCGTAATTTTTTTAAGTGAATATAGTTTATGTATATAGGAATATTAAATGCTTATATAATAAAATATTTTTATACTTATTTTAATTACTTACATTTAAACATGTTTGATTAGTTTATTTTTTAGTTGTTAATTAAGCTGTTTAATTAATTATTTGATTGACGATAAAAATAATGAAATAATATAATGTTTTTTTTAAATGTATTTTTTATTATTGTTGTTCAATTCTAAATGATATAGTTAATGTTTTAAATTATATTCATTTTTTATTATTATAAAAAAATAAGTTTTCATTAGTTTATTCTTACAAAATACTAATACAAATGCGTTCTTAATAAAACTGTCATATAATATTCATTACATATTTAACATTATTATAACAACAATACTAAAATTTATTATAATACAATTCATTTTTATAACTAAAATACAAAATGAAATTAATTAATGCTTTGAACATAGTGCTGATAGATTCATTGATTGCTCTTAATAGTATAATCATTGGATAAAACTATTGAGTACTTGATTGTCAGATTTCGCAATAGCATTTAAAATTTAAATAAAAAATTATGATGATTTAATCGATGCTAATAATGATTATTACAAGGTCGGGTGATGGTCGGGAATGTATGTAATCACCTAGACACGTGTGTTTATAACTCAGTAAGTGACCATAATGACATAACACGAGATTACCTATAAATGCTCTTCAATGGTTAAACAATGTTGTGTCTTCTTCTTTCGAATGTCAAGTTACAGTGACAAAAAGAGAGAACATACTGGTTCACTGGTAACTAAGCAGTAGTAAATAACGTCTTTAAGTAAGGCCACGATACGAGATTAAAACGATTTATAATGTATGTTGTACAATAAGCATCTTATTTCCTAATTTTTTATACATGGCCACCAGAGTTTTGATACCATTATATTAAGAGATAACAATCTGACGTTAACAGCTTTCGGTATAACAATTAATATATAAGTTTTTATTCGACTTATAATTTGATCTAAATGTATTGAGGAGTTAACTTTAGCATTTATTTATTTTATATATAATAAGTAATATAAATACATAAAAAATACAAATATACGAGCTTAGTTTAGTATTTAAATGTACCCTGAATTACTGGAGAACACAACATCCACCAGTAAAGTGTTGATAACATTATTGACTTGCTCTGTGACGTAATTATTGAATTTACGTTGAAAATTCGAGTGTCAATCAAAGTTACAATTCATCTTGATATTGTATGCATATAATATTTTAGTTAGTTCACAATGGCTGCCTAAGATTGAGACGCAGAAAGAATAGTTTCAAAATCACTTTAAAACATATGAATCTAAATGTTGCTGAAAATTGTTAAGCAACGTATTATGTGTACTATTATGTAAAATTACATTTTAATATACAAAACATAAATCATACAAGCATTATTAACACACGTTTGTCTAACGTTTCAGAAAATTAAAAAAATCACAAGGTAATAAAAGGTTATAATAAGTATAAAAGTATAAAAATGCTAAAATAGTATTTCTGAGCTTTTTTCCTTTTCATGGAATTGTTTTCGGAAATTACGACTTTTAAAATAAACTCTCGATTCTTATTATAACCTGAAGGGCGGTTTCACTCAAGTAATCATATAAAAAATAATAATAATAATATCCTGGGACATTATTCACACACCGCCATCTGATCCCAAATTAAGCAGAGCTTGTGCTATGGAAACCAGACAACTGATATACTGCATATACTACTTTTCTTTTGTAAATACATACTTATATAGATAATTACACTCAGACTTAGGACAAACAGACATGTTAATGTACACAAATGTCTGTCCTGGGTGAGAATCGAACCCACAACCTTTAGCGTGAAAGTATCTATCAACCACGCTAACCGGCTCTTATATATGTGTAACATCAAAAATAGTAGCCTTGGTAATATTTATATATAACACAAACACATTATTAATTCATCAATTAATTAGCATTGGCCTTGATTTTCTTTATAATAGTTAGTAATTCAAATTAAGATAATATGTTAAAATGTGTTCATAATTTATAATAAAATAATACGCATTATCTGTCCTTTCTAGAATTGAATTATTACGTTGTTGTATAATTCTAAGAAAATTAGGATGAAGTGTATTCAACTTTTAGGTATTGTTTATTTCAGAGTTTATCATCTTAATATAATATTAACTTTTTATTTTTCTGAAATCTAAATAGTGGAACTGACTGATTTCCTTAATTAAGCCATATAAAAATTTTATTGATCGTTGCTATTTCATTTAAAATTGTCGCAAAAGGTTACTTGACATACAACTATTGATAACCAATTATTGTCGGGAGGCTACATATCAACCAATGTTAGCTTTACATTCAATTCAATTCTATAACATGAGGACATTGTGATAATGCAACTGTTTATTTAAATTTTAGGTTTTAAGTCGCATGATTTTTGCTAAGTATAGCTAAAAATCTTTGGAAATTGTTAGGCTATTCAAATTTAATATTTTTTTTTGATAATTATTGTAGGATGTTATAAATATTGATTCATTCAAAACGAAGTTGTATTATTTATATTTGTCGTAGTATAGTTTTGTAGCTACTTGACAATGATACATAGACAAAAATATATTGTACCACGTTCCACTATTGCAATTAAAATTTTAATTATTCAATCACAATTCAAACGTAATTCAGAGATAATTCACATGTGTTCTAAATTCCGGCAGAATTAAGATTTCTTACTAAGAACATAATTGTAGTAAAACGTAGAATCATCGTATAAATATTTTTTTTATAATTACATACGTTAGGTAAATAACAACGAGTTTATTGCTAAACAGTACGTGCTTATAATTATAATCACATTTATATGAATTAAATTCAAATCACATAAGATATATTATGCTTTATGTAATACATGGTTGAGAAAACATTATTTACATAGTAATTGTTTAATTGAATTTGCTTTTTATTACGTTTAGCTACTACGGTTATTATCTCTGATAAAAATGTAAGTAAATCATGCTAATTAATTTAGTAATATATAACCAATGTTAAATTAATTTTAATGACTTAATTTAACTCATGAAATTTATTT
This sequence comes from Nymphalis urticae, assembly GCA_905147175.2. Classification (NCBI taxonomy): domain Eukaryota; kingdom Metazoa; phylum Arthropoda; class Insecta; order Lepidoptera; family Nymphalidae; genus Nymphalis; species Nymphalis urticae. The sequence continues at coordinate 4,889,098 of LR989987.1, read as the reverse complement.
TATGAGTTAAATTAGCTATATATGCTATATATAAGCTATATATGAAAAAAAATTAATTAAAATTAAATTAAGTTATCGTGTTTAATATATTTTTAAACTAGTGTTAAAATATTAATAAATACAAACTATTTATAATTTACCAATGTTTAAGTAATTTTAATGCCTTTATTGAATTAATAAAATGAACTGTATATGAAAAAAAATAATTAAAATTAAAATAGCTTATCGTGTTTAATGTATTTTTTAACTAGTGTTTTATTTTTTAAAGTCTATCATTGTATAAAAGGTAAAGAAATACAAAGTATTTATAATGTTTATTATTTCTACGCATGTCATACATTGTTGTTTTAATTTATTAATCTACTTCCACCATCGCAATTGATTTCATTGTCAAATACATCGTACGTTTAGTATTCGGTTTATCATCGTCAATTTGGTAACGTATTGTACTTTCGGTTATAAATATTCGTCATGGGCAACGATTTTGCATTCCTTTATGCAGAGAAAGCTTATTATCTACTCATAATTCGGCCTTGCGTAATTTTTAATTCATTAACGTTTCAGACGGAAACATCTCTATTCATAACATATTGCGTTAACAATTGCGTTCTTAAAAAAAACATATTTTTAAGTAAATTTACAATAAACAAAAATCAAGGATAAAATTTAATAAGCACGATATATATAGTAATGAATAAATAAACGCAACGCACCCCTCAGTCTCGATCAGTGACGGTTTCACGAACAAGTAATGTTATCCTCAAAGCACTCGTAATTTATCGAACACTAAAGTCACCAAACGCAAACGGCTAGCGGATGCGCCTTCCCCGACGCGCGGACATCAACTGTTCCTCCGTGCCGCACGCGTACCTTCAAGCGTCGTGATAACCGATAACTCCATGGATAAGCTTGCTATACAAAAAATATATATATTTGCGAAACATTGAAATACGACGCTTGAAACTATTCCTTTATAATCTTACAACATCGATGACTTATTATGAATGGACGCTTCACGCTTCGGTGGATCTTCTGTGAACTCCGTGTGAATTGGATATTTGGCTTAGTAGAACGACCTTTCTACCAAAGATGTATTTAATATTCCAATATTGATATGTATCATTAACTCCATTAAACGGTATCTGTTTGTGATTATCATTTATTTAGATCTATTGTTTGCTAATCGCAATTTACTTAAATCTTCATTATGTTAATAATAATAACTAATGTACGATTATATTCAATTCAATGCATTAAGTTACTTGTTTTCAATTAAAATTTTGAAACAATTATTTCAGTAAGAAATCGAGTAGGTTTAAAGATATAGAAAAAAATCAGACACAGTGTCATGGTAGTTTAAGAAAACTTTCGTCAGCATAAAAAAGTAATCGGACTAAGCTTATTTTGATTATATTTTGCACTGCTATGGTTAGTAGTGAAAGGTGCATGACCTTATGTAATTAAAGATATACGAGACGTAACATCGAATGCTGGGAACTAAGAGATTCACCTCACATGGCCAATGCAACAACAAAAAACATTCATAAATTCCATATACATTAATTTTTCTCTCTAAAAAAAAATTAAATCAAAATATACTTTAATCAAGAAGGCCCGCATAACATAATTAAAAAGTCACATTACAATATAACATAATTTATAAAACAATACAATGTTATGTAAGTTAAGTTTGTATCACACTAAATGTAATATAAATGTACTCGTAAGTTTAAACTAATTGACCGACAAAACTAATTAGCTGATCTTCGTTCTTAATTATGTTACATATAATATAATACTTATATATAATTAGACATTATATGGGCTACCAATATATCGATAAGTAAATCAATTTTTCAATCGATTTTATAGCAAAACACCATTCAACTTGCATATTTGAAGTATCAATAAACAAATAAGGTAAAAATTGTACGTACAAATATTTTGATACCTCCTAATAAATTATATAGGTACATTCAAAATTGATATATGTTTGTCCATACCGAAGATTCCAAAATGAAAACGTTGCACTTTTAAGGTCTTGTCTACGATTTTAGTCTTGAATTAACATTTAATTTCGTATCCTGTGGGAAAGATGTTGCAATACACGAAAAATCACTAGATATCAAGTAATAAAATTTAATGTATTTATCGAAAAGCTATAAAACAGGGTATCATGAACCGCCAAGTATAGAAAAAGGCCTAGTTTTGGTTAAATTCATTTCATTGCTAATTTTTGTTAATCAAATACAAGACGCCAAGTCAGAGTGACGTATGATATTTTAACTGAATAATTTGTTGGACTAACACAAATATATATATTTTTTAAATAAATTACATTAAGTAATAGTGTTTTATTTTCGCTGTATATAACTAAATCGCTCTAAAACCACAGGACTATCTTAATTCTTAGAACATATGTACCTAATTAGTAAATTTTAGGATATAAAATTTAATAAGTTGTAGTATTTTCCTATTATTATATTGTTCTCCCTTTGCTTAGACAATTCATAAAATATAATTTTTAAATGAATCGAATGATTACACAGTATATTATTATTCTGTATTTCTGCGGTTGAGTTTTTTTACAGTTTGTACCTAATGCCTTCAAGTTGACCCAGTGGTTAGAACTTGCGAATCTTAAACGAAGATGGTGGAACCACGTTTATGTTTTACAGCCCTTCGCTGCCGCAGTATAAGATGAGTAATCGGTAGTGGAGGACTGTACAATAAAATATAGGCTTAATCAAAACACTAATTGGTGTTTATAATTTATCTCGTGCTCGACGCTGAAGGAAAATATTGTAAGGAAACCTACATATGTACATAATTTCATTAAAACTTCGTCATAAGTGTCACCAACCCGCATCGGAGCAGCTTGTTGGAATAGGCTCCCCCTCTCCTCAATGGGACAGGACGCCTTAGTCCAACAATGAGACATTCACAGACTGTTACTTTACTTTATAGGCTCACTAGCTGACCCGTGCCCACTTGGTTTGGCGGTAATTTTTTTTACTTTTGATGAAATTATGATTGTGGTTCGATTAGTACTGAGTGCTATGATTTATTTTCTGACTGGTAAAAGTCACGTTGGCCACGACATCCAAATATCATGGGTTAATATATAGCCTATGACACTCACAAATAATGTGGTTTTCTATTGCTAAAAAAATTTTCAAAATCGGTTCAATAGATTCCGAGATTATCCCCTACAACCTCACAAACTCACAAAATTTACCTCTTTATAATATATATTAGATAGATATGGTTGCATTGTAAATTCAATATAGGTACTCTAAATACGAAAGGGTATATTTACCATAAGTGGAATATTTTCTGTATACCAATACAATATACGAGAGAATGCGGTCATAATCCACGAGATAGCACGTGCAGGTTGTATAGTTACTAGACCTGTAATTATAGATGCTTTATTATCCTCAATAGTAGCTAAACCTTAATCAGGGAAGATAGATGTAATATGCTTCAAACTGGTTTTGCTATTCATATAATGAACACTATAAATTATTATGTTGTAGAGAAAATATGAACAATAAGATGTTGAATATGAGTTATTTTGTACAATATACAATTAAAATTAAATTTCAATTTTTAATTTGATCAAAATATATTTGTTATAATTTAATAAAATTGTATATGAGAAATAGCTATCACTCACTCATTATCATTTCTATTGAATGATAAGATATTAAAAACCATTTACTAAATAAACGACATAAATAAATTAGCACTTTACCCGCGGTTTCCCTCGCGCCATAAAACACGTGTAATTAACGTTTAGTCTTTTGTACATAATTATATTATTGTATTAGGTTATATTATAGCCGAGATGGACTAGTGTTTAGAACGCGTGAATCTTAACCGATGATCGTGGGTTCAAACCCGGGCAAGCACTACTGAATTTTCATGTGCTTAATTTGTGTTTATAATTCATCTCGTGCTTGACGGTGAAGGAAAACATCGTGAGGAAACCTGCATGTGTCTAATTTCATTGAAATTTGCCACATGTGTATTCTACCAACCCGCATTGAAGCAGTGTGGTGGAATAAGCTCCAAATCTTCTCTTCGAAAGGGAGAGGAGGCCTTAGCCCAGCAGTGGGACATTAACAGGTTATATTCTCTAACCAACTATATGGATTTTTAAGCAGCAAAGAGAGAGACTACTACTCTATGCTTATAGAATACAGGAAGTTAATAAGAAGTCGCATCAACTTGAATTTTATTTTTTAAAGAAGTTGGCTTATCTCTAACAAGTTACACACGTACCTTTAATTATAGAATGTATTACTGGTTTAAACTTACATTATATAATGGTAAATTTACAATTATTGTCATTTTTTTAAAATGATTTATCAAAAGTGCTTGTGAGAATAAAACTTATTTTGATTTGAGAAGAACAGGGTTCCCATAAACGAGCGGAACTGTCGAAATAACGCAACAATAAATAAATAATAATAGTACTATGCAACATATGATTTATCTTATGTAAATACTTACGCATATACACCGTATTAGATTCCGTAGTCTGCAGCGCACTGACGCTATAAAGAACGGTTCATATTTTTTTCAATACTAATATCTTTAAGCGTATGTACTCTTACAATACATATGTCATTATTTTCTCATCTGTCGTCCTTAATGCCTAATATAGGAGTCTGTCCATGGGAGTAATGTTGCCGTCAGTTATTAACATATGACTTCCGTAATAAAAAATAAGAATCTTATTAAATGTACATTGTTGTATCATCTATATGCAATATCACCAAGTATTAGCTCATGAGGAAATTACATGATTCAAAACGATTTATTCCTTAAGATATATTCGTTTAACCATGATCGCTAAAAGAGCGTTGTTTTCGAATACTGTTGTTAATTGTGCAGATCGCCTTGCAAATATTTAATAAAGTCAAGTACGAGTGTGATTTTTACACTACGTGTGTCGTTGTAATAAAAAAAAAGATAAACAAATCATTCTACCTTATTTAATATACTAAGAATTTGAGATAAATTGGCTCGTTGGTTTGATTTGCAAGTGTGTCTAGACTTAAAGTAAAAATTTTAAAGCAAGCATATAAAAGGTATATTCTTTTTCCGTCAAAGTGATATTAATAACAATCAGCAGTGAAAAAACTTGGCAGTGTTATACTTCCGTGCTTTGGAAAACCATTATTCTTGCGCCTGATCCAGTCTTGTTGTATTGCCATCCCACCGGTTTTTAAAAATAAGGGAATAAAAGAGAATGAACCAACCTGAACTCTACCTTCTATCAATTGGCTCTATAGTATTAGTACTAGAAATCGGAGGACATGATCATCATCATCATTTCTATACGACTTTTCTTTGAGACATTATGTACTCGTATATGAATAAACGGACAAGTACACCATAGACTGATGCTTATAAGTTATTGATTAAATGGAATGTATAAATATTTTCATAGTTTTCATTTTCATAGTTCATAACGCTAAGTAGCAACTAGCGTATGCGAAATATGATCTTTATGATTAAAGTCGCTTATGAAAAAAGTTCGGGACGAATAGATAGGTGGAAAACAAAAAGATCGTATACTCCTTTTGCATGGTTGTGTGTGGAACCCTAAAAAAGTAAAACCAGTATAAAATAGTGATACGCCTTTAGAACTCGTTTTAAATCTTGCAATAAATATTTATGTTTGCTCATTTTAAGGTTCAGCATCTGTCGAATAAAACTCTACAAGTTATGTTGATTTTTATATAAAAAAAATGTTAAAATATTCTTATTGTCCGAATTAAAATTATGAGTGTATATTGCAAGAAAGATATAATGTTACTCATATTAAATCAATGTAATAAATAAAAAAAAACGTTCATTCTTATTTTATACTATAGGCAGGTGGACGGGTACATGAGCCACCTGCTAGTAAGTGGACACCACCACTCATAGACATTGGCACCCTAAGAAATATTGACCATTCCAGACAATACCAATATGCCATCAACCTTGGGAACTGAGATATTATGTCCCTTGCACCTGTGGCTAAACTGGCTACTCACCCTTCCAACCAGAATATTATAAAACTATGTATTGCTTTTTGGTAGTAGAATGTGTGATGTGTCGGTGGTACACACACACACAGAGGGGCTTGCATAAAGCCCTACTATAAAGTAATTGTTTTTCTAAGATAAAAATGAGTAGTTGTCTTGCTTTTTGAGCGCAAACATTGATTGATGGTTAAAAAATGGAAAGTATGTTTTAGTATGCTGTCTATCAATATTCAAACTAAAATAAAAAGCTCTCTATTACTAGCACTTTTTCGCTTCTTTTAATTTAAATTGAAAGGTAGCTATATCTATTTATTTATATTCGTTACGGATACAAGAAAGAGCTTTCATGTTGAATATTGTTATTTGTTTAACATCAAACAATATTCCACTAAATAATAGTGCTAAATATATATATTAATATAAATGTAAAATAGCATTTTCTTCGGTCACGGCTGATCAATTGGTCATGAAAGGACGTGATCCAAAAATAACAACAACCAATTAAATAAAAAGGTATAGTTAAAAATACTTTTTCCATTTTTGAATAATTTAAATTAAAAACTTAAAAAAAAATGTTTCGAAAGATGAAGAAGTTGTAATCGATCTGGCATAGTATTCACCTTCTGTGCTCAAAGGATATACTATTGGATAAAAATAACCATAAATGTAACCCAGGGTCAAACCTTTTAAAAAAGTATAAATTAATTCCAAAAAATATTGAGCAAAATCAAAATCTACTTTATTGAAGTAGGCTACAAGCACTTTTGACTGGATATTTTACAAGATTATATTTAGCGTAACCCTGTCGGTTTGCAATGCACACACGGAAAAAAAGGAACAACCTCTAAAAGCCACACTTCTGAACCAAGGCCTCCTCTCCTCTTGAAGAGAAGGTGTAGCTTATTCCACCACGCCAGTCCGATTTAGAAATCTATCCCACAAACGCACATTTCTTCGGGTTATATCCTTCCACCATTGAACACGAAATTAACAAAAAGTAACCAGATGAAAAGTAGTAAGTAGCACTTGCCGGGTTTGGGCAATCATCGATTAAAATTCACGTGTCATAACCACAAAGATTCTTCTCGGTAGAATCTACATTCCGATTTCCAAACTGATTGTAGATAATTTACATTTCATTTATCTTGTACGTTGAAAATTTAATAGCACCTGTAAGAATAAAATGTGTGCTATTTTTATTTTCTATGTACCGTGTCCCTTAAATAATGCTGTCCATAGACCTCAACCACAAACAAATTATCTTATATAATTATATTATTAATGCCATAATTTTCAAGTAATTTGACACTAGCTATTATTCTATAAACTATAAACTAAATAAAAAATAGAAATAGTACTGAATCTTTTGCAATTATTTGTAATGAAATTACATATAAAAATACTGACATATCAAGAATTTAATTAAATACATATGAAGACACATTGAAATCACCTCTCCCTTGACTTTTAAATATATATAATAAAATTCAGCAGACTTTATAATTGTTAATTGAATTGCCAAACTTATTGCAGTTGATTGTTTATAAGCGCACATCTATCGAATAATGACCAATTCCAATGTTGAAACGAATCAAAACAAAACTATTATAAAGAAATACGACACACACGTGTTCTTTAAAAATAATTTGGTTCTTAAATACATTTTTTAATTATTTTTTACGACTCACGGGCCACTTATTTGTTGTGTAGTGCTTTTTTCTATTATACATTGATGATACTACAAAATTACAGATTATTCCGTGAAATAATTCTTGTAAAATAGTGGCAAAAAAAACTTGATGGTAGGCCTTTGTGCAAGCCCGTGTGGGTAGGTTAGGTTGTAAGAAATGGTTGATATTTCTTAAGGCGCCGATGTATATGGGCGATACTGACCACTTATCATCGGGAGGCCCAATTGCCTGTCTACCTACTTATTTTATTAAAAAAATAAGATTAATTACGAATACAATACGTACAAAATGCAGCATTAAGTTTTATACATAGAAATAGACACCACTTTTTTGTATATGTTTTAAGTAGACGTTAAAAAATGTGTTAATTAATATCGTGCAAAGCTATCTCGAAATCCGTACATACCTAGCTTTACATCTCAAGACTATTTTTTGTGTCTTAATCTTTTTATTAATTAACATTCAACTTAATAAAATAACATGATGATTCAAAAGTTTTCATAAGTGGCCATTTGAATGAAGTACATTTTTATATTGAATACACATTCGAATAAAAAAACAACTATTTATAGTATAGTATAAAATAGCTGTGGCTTTATTTGATGACGTTTATTAGTTGTGAATAATTATACTGCACTTTCGAATAGCGCATTTAAATATTACATCCAGTTTGGATATAATACAGTTCAAATTGGTTACGAAACAGGAAGGGTCGCTTGTAATGTAAGCAAGCTTTCATTTTGTCAATGGAATTTGATATTGTTTACGGAACTGCTTGCTGTTCGACAAACACGATGTAATTAAGTGAAGATTGACGTGAGACAATTTTTAAAATAAATATTTTAGTAAAATATCAAATGAAAATATTTACACATTACATTATGTTTTAATAAACTTAAATGTTAGTAATTCATCTTTTTAACTCATTCCGTCCACTAGGAAGATAACTTGTTCTAATAGCAGTGATGCTCGACGATGAAGGAAAAAATCGTCGGATAAAATATTGTCACATAAAAATAGTCTTTATTTTTAACGGTTTTACTAGCCGTGATATTACTTTAATTGCTTTAGTGATAATTGCTTAAATATGGAATTTTGTCAATCGCCTTAACCTCATATAATATACCGGACGATTTTAGTCTCAGATATCTTTGTTACGTCATAAAATTATATTAATATAATATTAGTATTATAAAGAAATAAGATTTGATTTTTTGTAGTGATAAATTCAAAAACTACTTGACCGATTTTCAAAATTCTTTCACCTACAGTAAGTTTCATTATCAGCAAGTAACACAGACTGCATATTTATTTCCAAAAAATTAGAGATCCCTACGAATATTGCAATAATGTAATTCAAGGTATCAATAATTTTCCTATAACACATCTGCTAAGATAAATAATTGTTCCACCCGGACGAAGTCGGGGCGAGCCGCTTATATTATATACTCGTAAGATTAAACGAACTTCCCTGAAGTGAAGTTAGCTCATGGACAGGTGTCGCTTCATTCTAAGACATGTTTTAATGTATAATAAATAACAATTATTTCGATATACCGTAACAGCCTGTGAATGTCCCACTGCTGGGCTAAAGGCCTCCTCTCCCTTTTTGAGGAGAAGGTTTGGAGCTTATTCCGATTTTCGATATAAATAAATAATATCTGAAAAATATATATTCTTGAATATCCTTAGAATTTTCCTTAAAACAATCTTTCGAACTATAATTTTGCACATTTCGTACTTAAAGCGACATAACAATTCTCTGTTATCGGCAGAAAATAAAAAGAACCTTTTTTTATGATAGGTAGGCGGACGAGCATATGGCCTACCTGATGGTAAGTGGTCACCAAAGCCCATAGACATTGGCATTGCATGAAATGTTACCCATGGATCGCCAATGCGCCCTCAACCTTGGGAAATAAGATATTATGTCCCTTGTGTCTATAATTACACTCACTCACCCTTCAAACCGGAACACAACAAAACCAAGTACTGCTGTTTTGCGGTAGAATATCTAATAAGTGGGTTGTACATACCCAGACGAGCTTGCACAAAGCCCTACCACCAGTAAACCTAGCATCACATAGCTATAATTTAAAAGTAAAATTTAAATTAAATCATGTAGAACATAGTGATGTTTCATGTACAGTGGTACTTAATGAGTACTTAAAAATAAAATATACTGAATAGAACAGAAAAAAATAGAGATAATCGTACAATTATGGAAATTTAATTACCGATTAAACATAGTTAAACGGTATTTAAAAATAATTAATACAAATATAGAATTATGAGTTAGTTGTCCAATCCGAATACAATCCATCACTGTCTATAATAATTATTTATTGTATATATTATACATTAGTTGAGCAATGTTTCCTTACAGCTTGTTTACCTATAAGGTAAAAAAAATCATATAATAATTACCTTTACTAGTTTTCAGCATTATAAGACATGATAGGCTTAGATATTTCCGATAATTATTATATAATAACTGCTTGAATAATTTTATACGAACACTAAATAAATATTATTTATTAACACTAATTTTACTAAGATATTTATATATCTTTTTTTTATATAACATTACTAAGAAATTTCGAATTATTTTTGAGATCAGAGTCCCACGAAAGTGTCAGGAAGCCGCCTGAAAAAACCTGACGAATCTACGTCATGCCAGGTCAGGGTTTGATAAATTACATAAAAGCAAGCTATATTCGAAAAGTGTAGGGCTATTCTGAAAGAACAAACTCGAGGCTCACCGCAGGACACAATCGTAAAATGTCAGAAAGTGATATGTGACATTGACTATAATAATTATAGCATTTAAAGGATACACGCATTAATATCACGGTAAGTCAGTTTTGAGTACTGGTGAATTTCTATAGAATAGCAATACCGATATTCGCAACAGGTATATTACATAGTACTGTACATATATTGTATAACAAATTATTAAAATATGTACACGAAAAAAATATTATTTATTCAACATTCAGCCACATAGTTTCCTTGATTTTGTTATTACTATCTTTATATTACCTGACAATATCGCATCTAAAAAAAATACTGTTTCAAGTAAAGCAAAAAGTTTGTTATAAAATAAATATTTTAATTCAATCTTTAACGTCCTAAGATTGAAAAAAATACAGGAAGCTTATAATTAAAAACAAAAAAATACAATATATTTTTGATTTATGAACTGATATTTGAATACAAAATAACCGAACAAGTATTTTGTGCGTGATAAATATCATTCTGTGGGAATATTTGTAGCATCCGTTCGAAGTGACTATGTTTCGTCCAAGGTCACACATGGGCCACTGAACATGGCATTCAAACGATGTGTAAACACCTAACAACCTTGTAAAGCGGTCTGCAGGATTTATCACTCTTTGATTCTTTTGTTTCGTTTAATTACCACCCGCGTGACTTACAATGTATACTTTAACTGCGGAATTAAAAAAAAAAAACATATCTGCAAATCACTGCCTGTCAGATAAATACCAAATGAAAATTGTACAACAATAGAGGAGCGATACGAGCTGTACTTAAAAGGTAGTCAGGACTGGTTTTGATACAAGAATTATTATATTATTATTACATATATTCTTCCATATATATCTATTACACCACGTGGGAATGGTTATACTATTTCTTATAAAATATTTTGATATTTTTGAAAAATAACCGGTATAGAACGGTTGGCTGCTTTCAACAGTCAATATTTTTGAACTACACTTGGAATTTCGAATTGAATTAAGAACTTAAGAAACTTAACTTTTGAAGATATATTTCAAGATGTATTGAAGATATTTCTTTGGAAAGACTTTAAGGAGGTTTAAACTTTAATTACTAACTTAAAGAACTGGACTTTGGTATGTAATTTTTACATATTATTTTCGCCGCGTTAGTGAAACCACGTGTGATTTATATAAACTGTAATCTATTTTTATTTAAAAAGTTGGCATTCAAAGTTTTTAAAAATAGTAAGAGTATACTTTGTTATTTTGGATTGGTAAATTAAATTTTGGTAATATTTACATTTATATAATTAATTTTGTATTCATTTAGACAACGACTTATTGTGTTGTTTTGTTAAACTTATTTTGTAAAATTTCACTTCTTGAGATTAAGAAATTTATTTAATATAACTTAAATATAATACTTTAAACAAATTGTAATTTAAACGGATGTAATCATCCTGGCGCCCGGGCATTTTGCATTTTGGAATTAATAATTTTGAATAAATTTATATTTTTTTGAATAAATAATTTAGAAACTAGATTTATAATCCATTTGGTAAATCTATATTGTAATAATGTGGGTGTTTTTACTGACTTCCGGAGCACTATTCTTTTGAGGTTTGTTTAATTTAAATTTTGCCATCTCTACCGATTTTTATATTTATTTGCCTCTTAAGAATTTGAAATCAAATTTATCAATTTTACAATTTAACCAATTGTACCCACAACCACCCATTTAAAATTGTTTTATTACAATTTGGCATTATAAAATACTTACATTAATTCTTCTTAACATCACCACTTACATTAATTCTTCTATATATATATATAGAAGATTTTACGAAATAAATGTTATTAATATGAATTGCGAAGACTTAAATACAATAGGGCTAACCCAACGCAGTATACAATCGTGAGATGTCAGAATGTTATGCGACATTGACAATATTAGAATAACATTCAAAGAAAACACTCATCAAAATATCACCATAAGTCGATTTGAACATCAATTCCCACGTGATAGACGAAGTGTGTTCTTACAGAATAACACTTCTTAAGATTCACGCGATTTAACCACTAGGCCATCTCGGCCTTGTAAGTATTTTGTATTATATTCTATTTATTATTAATAAGAAACAATTTCAAATTTTCAAATTTAACGTTATTTTAAAATGAGTGTTATAGTTTATTTATCCAGTGTGGGTAGACGTTAAAAGAGCGCGGCTTAAATAAAAAGCTTCTTTTTAAATAAACATGTGACGAATCGGTTAAATAATATTTTTGAATTGTAGAATTTGATTAAGGATTTGGGATAATTGGTAAAATATTGTGAAACTTTTTTTTCCAGATATAAATTATTCATGTACAAAAGGTTTGTCGTGCCGGCACCAATATACGTCTAAGAGAAACGTCTCGAAGTTGTTATAATTATACTTACCTTTTCTAAATTAAATTCTTCTAATTGTGATAAAATAATTCGATTGGGATTTGCTCATTTGGCAACTTCCGTCAAGTGAGTTACCAATACCGCCAATGGTCACAAGAGCAGCCTAGCCCTAGTAGACCGCGGTCCAGCAAACGCAGCATAAAGTGTGGTCCAGCCACATGGATCAATGACCTGAAGAAGGTATCGGACCCGACTGGATGTATAAGACGTAAAACCGAGATTATTGGTACACTTTGAGAGATACGTGCTAACAGTCGACTACGATTGGCTGAATGAAGTGAAATAAAAAATATGTTAACTTTAACCATAAACATTTTTTCTCTACACAAGCTCTTAAGACGGTAAAATTTATACGACAGTCTAAATTAAAAAAAAATCTGATAAAATACTCGATTTTATTTCATTCATTCTTAGAATATTCACTAAAATATTTGTTACGTAAAAGATGTTTGAAGACAAGACAAGAAATAACGTTATTTAATTACTAAATTAGACCTCTGTCCGTACAAATGTTTTAAGGAGTATAATTTAAAGTTAGTACTTATAAAATAATTATACCATACAATTGGTTTTAAAGGCGAGCCATAAATACTTAATATGTTGATATTAAATTACTCAAGATTCGCTTTGTTTTGCAAAATTGAGCCTGTCGGTACGGTTTTATGCAGATGGTAGCCTGTCTGTGTAAGTAACACCCATTTGTTATTCTATCGCAAAATATCATTAATTTGTATTGTCGTTCCGGCTTAAAGATTAAGTGAGTCAGTATAATTATAGGCATAAAAGTTATAAGATCTTACATTAAATAGCTGGCAGTGCGTTGATAGTATAAGGTTTTCTCTTATATCATATATAAATATATATACATATCGTATTTTACAAAGACGATAAGGAAGACGCAAAGGGACACTGGTAAAGAGGGCACAAATGGCATACGAAAAAAATTATTTAGAGTAGAATTGTAAACAAAGTATCGACAAAACGTCTGTGGAGATACAACAACAAATGAAATGAAAATGCAATATCTACGGGCTTATAAAACCACTTATTGGTTACCATTAATAGGTAAGAAAAAAGGAAACATTACACTCCGGAAAAGAAAACATTACAGTTTGTTATAATTAAAAATATTGGTCAAACTTTACTAAAATAAACAAACCGGACCAAAACAACGTGTTAAGTAAACAAAACAACATCAATAATAACTATAATAAACAAAATGTATTATTTCTATTCTAAAATAGAAATTCTACGGGCCTCTGGTAAGCTTTGTAAACCGAAGCAATTTACAATAAATCACTTTCTTTATCTTGTTATATTTCTCAATTTGAAATATTGAAAAACATTATACAGCGCGCGAGTAACACTAATCTTTTACTAAACCTACAATTCTATTTTATTTTGCTATTCGTAAATTTATTTACTAGATTAAATAAACTAACAATTGTATTTATATTTATATCAGTCCTGCTATGTGTACTTATACCATGTATGACGATCACTGTAATTTGCGTAATGCTTGAAAAAGCTCATGAGATTCTACCATCCCAAATATCTTATTAAACTCAACATACTCATTTGAACAAGAGAATTACTAGTATTATAGCGAAGTGATTAGGTTTACTGGTGGTAGGGCTTCGTGCAAGCTCGTCTGGGTAGGTACCACCCAATCATCAGATATTCTGAAGCAAAACTTTGTATTGTTGTATTACGGTTTTAACGGTGAGTGAGCCAGTGTAATTACAGGCACAAGGGACATAACATCTTAGTTCCCAAGGTTGGTGGCGCAATGGCGATGTAAGCGATGGTTAACATTTCTCACAATGACAATGTCTATGGGCGTTGGTGCCTACTTACCATCAGGTGGTCCATATGATTGTCCACCTATCTATCTATAAAAAATATTACAAATGATTGAGCATTGTGTTCATTGAAAATAAGTTCTCAGACTCTTGTGCTTGTAGTTACTTTAAATGGGGTACCTACTCAGACGGGTTGCACAAAATTCTACCGCCAAGTAAACTTTTTTGACAAGCACCTTGATACTCATTTACTTAATCTATCATATCCAAGGCCTGCCAAGTCCAAGCCACTACTAACACTCAGCCCTCAGTATGATCGTTTCGTAGGTATATCAAATATGACTAATATTTTAAGTAATTATAAAAACACAAACACCATCAACGACCATAAACTGGTTGACTACGATTTTGAAAAAAAAAAGTTGGCTAATAGCTATTAAAACTTTATTATTATTATACTTCGGCTACTATAAACTAAGTAATATGAAATGTTTAGAGAATGTGAAACTGACCTTCAGTGGAGGCGCCGCAATACTTACAATCAAAACGTTAATTACGCAAATACAAAGGAAATCAAAGGATGAGCTTATTGTAAAATTTGCATCATTTAATTTGTTATTTATGTATTTCCATTGATATTCCATTTCAATTCCATTGATATTTGATGTATAAACATAGACCAAGTCATATTCAGTATAAAAATTCGCAGTCTTAAAATAATTATTTAAAATAACCATTAATTACATAATTATAAGCAATAAATAATTATAAAAATTAAATGTGTATATCCCTAGTGCCTATAATAACATGAAGTCAGAATCATTAATGCGCGATGACATAACATTATAGTTCCTATAGTTGGTGGAATATTAATGATGATAATTATGTCTTCTTGATCAAAATCGGCCATGTCGGCGCAGGCTGCGCAGGGAAAGAGGAAAATCCGACTATTAGTTCAAGTAAGGGACCAACGGCTTCACAAACACCGTCAACTTCAAAACACTGGACTGGCAACTTAGAAATCCCACAGAAAATCCAAAACCCAATTTTTTTTAGTAACCCGACCCGGGATATTAACCCAATAGCTATTGGAGTATAGATACTTTTCCTGAACAGTCTCTTTACTAGGCATTGCTCTAGGCATTGTTGACGTAAGGAATAGTTAATATTATGTATAAATATGACAACTTACTATGTGTTACATGAATTGATCTTTTGGATTGATTGATAGGAGACGCCCTTTCAATGACACACATCAACATACAATTAAATTAAACACACTTACACTTAGGTCTGAAACCAAAAATCAATTATTTTCGTGCAGATATTTAACCGTAACAGCCTGTGAATGTCCCACTGCTGGGCTAAAGGCCTCCTCTCCTCTTTTTGAGAAGAAGGTGCAGATATTTATAAAGATGAAATACAAAGTCCATCCTAATTATTTCTATGTAATACCAGCTAATAAAACTTGTCACTACATACTTCCTTGTAAGTGTAATTTAAACCGTATTAACATCAAAGAGTTATTCATAAAATGCGTATAAACATTTGAATTGTAAAGCTATCTGGATCATGATTGCAAATTACCTGCAATCTGTCTGACTTTATATTCAGTGCCGTAACTCCATGTTTGATTTGATGTCTCGTTGAAATATAAATATATTTAAAGTAACAACCCGTAAATGTCAATGCTGATTGATACGCGTAGCAGATTATCATCCGAGGCAGATTCTTCCAAAAATTAGGCACACGCACCCGTTTGAATCCACAATATTCGGAAATCGTGGATGAAGTGAAGATTAAATGGGATGACTGGGCCATTAAAAGTTGCTTTTATAATAACTTAAATAGGTTTATACTTATCTTTATTTACGCATCGATACCAAAATTCATAAATAGTAGTGGTGGCTATGCAATTATATAAAATACAATTAATTTTATAATTTATAAGAATGTAAGAGCATCATAAAACCAATATAATAATACTATATGTAATAATACAAAGAACTAAATTTACAAAAGTTTGTGGAGAAAGAAATGATAACAATTGATACTTGAACAAATTTTAATCTTAACTTAGACGTAAAAATTGACGACGTGATAATAATAAAATCTAATACATAATCATTAAATAATAATCAGATATAAATTACCATATTTTACATAATACGTAACGGTCTGTAAAGGAACTTCTTATATTATATCCCATTATATTACTCAAATCTTTTATCGAATTTCACCTGTTAAAGACAGTGGGTCAAACCTTGGATTATAAACAAATAATTGACAAAGCTGAATTTTTTCACACAATGTTATTGCTTGTGACAATACAATAGTGTTCTCAATTGAATTCGAATGAATATGTATATATATAGATTATATAAAACTTGTTTAATGTGTTTTATATCTTACGTGGATTATGAGCAAGTTTATAAATGCGTTATTATGTTTGTTTCTTACGTTTTCAAGTCTTAACTACTCAATCGATCATCGTGAAATTTTGGATACACATCGTCAGGGATACCTACCACCTACCGCTCCTTAAGGTAAACTAGTATTCTAGAAGCTGTATGTATACCTACCTATATAATATTTGATTCCTTTTATTATTATTGTCGCCAATGAGCAAAACTAGGATCACATTCGCTAAAAATATATAAGTAACACATACACATACATACGAGTATGTACTTAATACTTAACTGCAGCATATAATGTAATTATTACACTATTACCTTGCGTATTTACGGGAAGCCGAAATTGCGTATTAATGTTTGACCTTTAAACCTTATGTCACCAAATTAAAAATAACTTATACCGCCATAATGAGAAAACGCGAGTACAAAACGCCTACAAGAATTAGATAACTACGTACAATTGAGGCGACGCCAAATAAAGTAGACAAGGCTGGGGTCAGATGCATCAGGCCTTGTTCGTCTATAATTGTAACTAAACCATGCAGTTTTCATACTATTACTAAACGGATATGCTAATAACCTCCTTAGTGATGTACCGACGTGCCAAAAAAGGTAAGTAAATTGAATTAGTAGAACATAAATCTTTAATCTTCCATAAAAGGTAAATATTTGATCATCCTATGTAATTTTATGAATAATTTACTGTTTAACCTTTCAATGAAAATATTTTTTCTATAACATTCCCTTAATTAATTTAACAATTAATTAGATCTACATAAGTCACATATATTTTTAGTAAATAAACTACTGATAAGGCTATGTGTAAGCACGTTTTCGGAGGCACCGCCAAACATTGAAACTATTACTAGAATTGTTGTGTTCCGGTTTGAAGAGTGTAAGTACAGGCACAAGAAAAATAGCATCTTAGTTCCCAAGGCATATAGACGATAGGCGATTGTGATAGATGAATTTCTGTGGGCGATGGTGACCATTTACCATCGGGTGGCCCATTTACCTATTTTATTGAATACACGTTTAACTATTTTATTTTAAAAAACGGATAGTATATATCTATACAATTATACCAGTTACCGTTTATTTAACTTGAGCTTTGAGCGCGAGAGTTCCACTCAAATATTTGAACTTAAAAATTGCCCACAACTTTGATGCTAATGACAATACATTCTCATTACCTGAGATAAATTAAGTAAATATATTGAATATTGAATTGCTCTTTTAAAATGTTTTTTTGTTTAGCTTGAAGACTTAAAATTGTATACGTGTTACCAATTGTGCTTGACCTTGAAATAAATACACATATACCAATTAAAATTATATTGCGAATAAATATTGTATAATAATAATAATATGTTTATTACAGTTAGAAGTATTTTTTACATCCTCATATATAATTTATTATTTTAGAATACTTATAATACTATATTGGAGAAAGAAATGAAGATGACTCCCACACTATTGAACTTGCTGTAGGTTATTCAAACATTGCATATCGTTAAAGTGTCTTTTAGCGCCCTCCCACAGAGATCGTACATCATTAAGACACCATGTGTACATGACCGATTAAATATGACCTTTGAAGATGATATGTTTCCGTGTAACATAAACTTGGATTCAAGATCTAAAAGACTGACATTAATTGGTCGCTCATTGAACGTCTGTTACAAGATTTATTCGTAATGCTCTTTAGTTGACCTAGCGTTGACATAGCTGTCATCGCTCAACTTACGAAAGAGGTTTCATAGGCTGTTATGATTAAATTAAATGAAACGATTATATTGCATAAATTTTATCGTAGGTAGGTTGTGGGCTAATTATTTATTTATAATGTGTTTTTTTTTTGTACAGATACAATACGACTTGACGAAATAGAATACATCAAATAGCAACAAGCAAAATTGATCTTAAAATAACAACTGTAGATGTCCCACTGCTGGGCTTGGCCGCCTTTAGTATTTATGTAATAATAATAATTTACATATTAGAGATGGATCATCAACCAATTTTAGGTATAACCGAACATCTTGGGCACATTTCCTAAGTACGTCACGATCATGTGACAATAATGTTTTATTCCAAATCAACTTTTGAATCGTGGTTTAACAAATATTAAAAGTGTAAATGTTATGAGAAACGAAATACTTTTACGAACTATTGAAAGCACAAGCAAAACTAAGTACATTTCAAGAAATGGTCACGAATAACTTTATGTCCAACTAGAGTGACATCTGTACGATTATGAGACTGCTTTGTCTTCTCAATATAGTCACGTTGCTCAAGCGTGTTCGAGCCTTCACGGTCGAGGAAGAAATCTTAAACATAACTGCAATTAATTGTTGTTATTATATCGCCTACTACTTTACGCATTCTTAGCATCCACGTGCCGCAATGGTACATAAGCTTAAGGAATCCTATTTAAAAAAAAACAAGACATATTTTTGTCCTAAGTATAACATCTCTTTTACGTCAACATTTCTGATCTTCAAATAAATAGTCATGTCGTAATTTCCAAACATAGAAAAGCCACGGCCAAATACCATCAAGATAGCTTTCAATATATGATTTATCAGTCTGTTTTGATATTATAAATACGAGCATCACGAATGTGTGTGCAACCTTCGAGTTAACAAGCGTACATTTCGGGGGCTCATTGTATGGTAATGCATAATAGCTAAGGGCGGGATTATTATTCATTACTGAATAATCGATTAAAACATTCGAATTATAATATTATTTCGATTTAATCGATTCAATAAATGCGTATGAAACTGTGAGACGGACGTGATTTATAGAACGAGTATGCATAATCCTTTAAAACTGTCGCCTTATACGTATCACTACATTACGTTACCTGTTGCATACCGACTTTAATTATATATATACACATTTAACTAATAGTCGTTTCATACTTATTTAATATAATTTTAGATAATCTTAAAAAACTAAGCTATATATTAATAGAAAATTAAGCTTTATATTACGGGCATATGATCTACACAAAAATAGGCAAAGACAAAATATGTAGCATTGTTTATTTGGTTAAGTTACAGTGTAATCGATAGAAAAAAATGAAAATAACAGCAAAATAAAAAAAGTCGAATTTTGATAACTTATTTAAATATTGTATACATATATATATACTGCATATTGTGTACATATATGCATATTATATGCACTTATGGGAGTTAGAATTACATAACAATAAATCTGAATTTTAATAAACAAAACTATTTTGAAACCGATGGTAAAAACCAGTCTAGCCGCACCTTTACAGAAGCCGCTTCGGTCTCCTCCCATTTAACGCTCTGTCGTTTATTTGAGGACACGCTGTCACGGCGGTGATCCTACACCCACCGGTATCATTACTTGCATTTATAATTGACATTTATAACAAGTAGCTATATTGAATTGAAATCATTGAACGGTAGTAGGGTTATATAACAATTTTTTATCTATCATGAAAATATACAATGGAACAAATTATTCTACTTATATAAAGAGCCGGCTTGGCACCATTTTCTCAAAACAGAATCTTAACCAAAGATTATAGGTTCAAACAAGGACAAGCATCACTGAATTTTCATATTCTTCATTTGCTCGGCGGTTATTGGATGTAAATCTATAACACATAGGAATTCATCGAACAATGATTTTGAACCGAAACCGCACTGCTGATTTGATTTGCCACAATGTCGTTTCCCCGTCTTACGTCTTAACAGCGAATTTTATCATGCATTTATGGAAAATTACTAGATGTATAATCAGAATTATTTAGATTAAATTGGAGTCGATAAACGATCATTTATTTTCTAATTATGTGAAATAAAAGTAGCGACCTAAATTAAACACTAAAACGTAGTATTAATCCCCAAAGTTTTCCTTTAAAACACATATCCCTTCAAATCGTTTTTGTCAATGTCTGTACTCCTAAAAATCAGACCCACCGATAACTAACTTTTCGATCGTAAGTTAGCAATATTGAAGCACCATATTTTTAATTAAAAAATGGTCGAAATTTTTCTTTTTGCGCTTAATTGCTTTCTCCTTTTTGAGTTTTATTTTTATATTTCTGATTCTCTCATATTCTTCTCTGATTCTGATTATTTTCTGATTTATTCATATTCATTAATTTACTCGTTGCTATAATAATAATGTATAACTGTTTTACAGATAAATATTTATAAGATAAACGCAAAATGTAAAAGAAACTTATCAAGTCATCAATCTTTTATGTGTATAAGTGTTTGTCAACGTAATCATAAAGGTTACACTCGTTACAATGTTGCAAATATCTTGCGAAGGATATATTTAAAACTAGTCCATTCCTATCAATATTAATAAGAGTTCTTGAAGCTAATCATACATAATACGGAAAATTTATAAATGTGAATAACAATTCTTCATATAAATATACAACTATTACGAATTACATGATTACATGTATATAAGTGTCTCGTTTATCTTTTAATAACAAAACTATTATATAGAAATATTATATATATATAATTATATTATATATAATTATATTATATAATTGTCTCTGGTCTATAACTGCTTCATTGCTCTACAAGCTAGCTAATAAGACTGTAGTGCCAAGATCTTGCATTTAAGCCCTAGGGTTAATAAAAGAAGCCGAGATGGCCCAGTGGTAAGAACGCGTGAATCTTAACCGATGATCGTGGGTTCAAACCCGGGCAAACACCACGGAATTTTCATGTTTCACGGATAATAATTCATCTCATGATTTACGGTGAAGGAAAACATCGTGAGGAAACCTGCATGTGTCTAATTTCAATGAAATTCTGCCACATGTGTATTCCACCAACTCTCACTGGAGCAGCGTGGCGGAATAAGCTCCAAACCTTCTCCTCAAAAAAAGGGAGAGGAGGCCTTAAGCCCAGCAGTGGGACATTCTCAGGCTGTTACGGTAATAAAAATAGTAGTAGCCCAGAGCCTAGAAGTTGGCAGTGTTTGCACTTCCGAAAACATTTATTAGTCCTGCATTTGAACTGTAATCGACTGATAGAATAGACAGTGTATTCGTATTTGCTAATACACTTATGCACTATACATATATTCTTTGATAATGGCTAAAACGTTTCATTTTAAAACATTACATAACGTTAAAAAACGTTGCACTTTCGTCCTTGTTACTTTACCCTTACTGCACCCAAACGAGTCTCAATTCAAAGGCGTATCGATATGACTATAAACAAAGACAGCAGAACCGGTAAAGCTAGTGTTATTTTCGTCTGATTGTTCAAAATACATCGCAGTTTCACAAAGATGTTACTGCAAATTGAAATTCACTTAAAAACCACACGTTTTACTTCAATATTAACAGTCGATATCAAATATATTTTAGATTCCTTCATCTCTTGTCTTATTCTTTCTTTTAGTATTATTGTCGATATTTTATTAGTTTGTTGTCTCAAGTTTCGGTTCATGTGTTAAAGTGGAACAGAAGATCGATATGAAAATCAATAAAATAGTAAAGTTTATGAAGTTACGAGTACAGACTTGTTTGGGATAATATAACCCTAGTAATTTTGTCATCAAAGAGAGCTTATATATATTAACAACGATTATAAAGCTGACTATTTAAGAAAATATACGGTATTTAATCTTTCATGCATCTCAACTGTAGATTGGCAAACATTATGTACGTGTACCAGAATCTCTGTTCATGTTCAAAATCAATGGAGAAAAAAACGAAAGTTTGGAATAAGTAAACCGTTCCTTACAAATCACAATAACTGTTAGGACTAATACTGTTATTAAAAAACTGAAATTATTTAATTTTGTCTAAAATATTTTATTTTACTTTTTACGATAAACTAGTGTTTGATATTAAATATTTCTGATATAACACATATAGATGGGCTTTTATTTCTTAAGAAATAAAGAGTGTATCATTTCAACGAGTCATTTTTTAATTTTTAAGATTAGGTCATCAGCCCCTGATATCCCATTGGAAGTTTTATTATCTTCGCGCACAAACTATTGGATTAAGTTAGCCCAATATCCTACAAAGTAAGCTAGATATTGAAATTCGTCGCTGAAACTCGGTCAATGAGCAAGCAATTAAATTAATTTAAAAATCTGTTCGCTTTACCTTTACAAGTGTGAATTTATTTAAATATAAAAATATACTAATGTGATGCTCAGTCATATATTATATATTCTGTAATTCTGTTACTAAAAATATACATATTATCTTATCAGATCTTTGAAATAATATAATCAAATCTTTGAAGCTAATTACATTAATTTATATGTTCTCTAAAATTAGAACAGTCACATCGTAATCGAAAATAAAAATTCGTACGAAAATGTAAATGTAATTGAAATATATTAACTCTTACTAATTAATTCCGTCTCCATGATTGAGACCAATTAATATGTTGATAAAAGATCTGTTATCAAGGTAGACATGTTCTAGATATTGATGCGAGTCACCTAATTACAAATATCCTATTTACATTTGAAATACGAACAAATTTTAATGACGAGCGCTATGTAATATTACTAAACAAATTTTGACAACATAAAATTAAAGTCGGCTAGCACTTACGTGGATTGTTTAATAAAACTTTTTTTTTATAACATTTTAAGTTTTTTTCTGTCGCTGTCGCTAATTTGAACGATCCTGTTTAATTTTTCTCAAGTAAGTACTTAAATATGCACTTTCTTTTTATGATGTATAAAATTACTTTATTATTTTCAGTTGGTATCAAAGATCTCGTCACTTTCGTCTTATCCAGGCTTCGAAGGCTGGCAGGATCGAGTCACAAGAGCCTTCCCAGTGTTCCCGCCGCTTCAACGCCTCGAGCGCACTTGGAGAGGGCGTGATTCCACTATTCTGACGGAGGATGCGGTTCTGGTGATAGACCCTTGCATCAATATCCGCCAGAATATCTAAGGACGGAAAGCGCAGTTGCTGCCTCGTAGGATATCGTGCGATATCCACGCACAAATGTCTCAATACTGGGCTAAGGTCTCCTCTCCTTTTTGAGAAAAAGGTTTGGAGCTTACTCCACCACGCTTTCATCACCACCACCACCACGTGCACCGCCACCATTCCTTGGAGGTTTCATCTAGATGCCTTACTGCCAACCACGAGTTAAATTATAAACATAAATTAAGCAGTTCAGTGGTTGTCGGTTTGCTAGAGTATGAACTTGTAAGTCGTTACTTGTAAGGCTCGTTAGATAGAAAATCAGCTGTCATTACATTCGATCTTTGAGAAAACGGTTATAGAGTTAATAACAGTTTTACAAATATCATGCCTCTTAACGCATAGCACAATTATTTTCCGAGTCTTTGAATACATACTCGTTGTCCACGTACAACTTCAACGATTCTTTCATCTCAGACTATTATCTCCCTTAAGCATCAAATGGTTTATTCTTGATTGATATAGTGACAAATTTTGTTAACAAAAAATTTATCGCAACTTTTAAATATCAATCGATGAAAAAACATTCTTCCTTTTAATTATAATTTACATATCGTCGCAGATTAAATGATCTAGTTTGTCTGATTACTATTTCACGTCTACTCTTAGATAAATGAAATAATTATGCTTATTCCATTTTAATTCACACACTTTGTG
Source organism: Nymphalis urticae (assembly GCA_905147175.2). NCBI lineage: Eukaryota > Metazoa > Arthropoda > Insecta > Lepidoptera > Nymphalidae > Nymphalis > Nymphalis urticae. The sequence goes on along the minus strand of LR989987.1, from coordinate 4,864,318 downwards.
AACTGTATCATAAATGATTATTGTTTTTAAATTGCTTTTAACTTCTTTTCTAGCTCGTACATTAAAAAGCGTTTTCGATTTTTATTTGATTAAAACCAAATATGTTCTTTACGAATAGAATCTTACTCAATTGTAAAGAATTTTTTCAAAGTTGTCTGCCTTAGAAGGACTAAATACGTACATTTCGAAACAGATGCTCTGAGGTTAATTTCGCCACGGAGCAGCAAATGGAAGCATATCGTCGGTGTTGTAAGCATCGTGACTTATTATGAGTACATAGCCCGTATAATCGGATGGCAATACTTTCGTGAGCCTCTTTTATAATTTTATCGATTATCATGAACGTGCTAATTGAAGATTGGACTATAATATTGTAATAAACAGCCTTAGAATATTATAATTGAAGTTTATAGTTCGGGTTTATACTGATGTGCCAATAAAGCGCATATATAATTTTAGTTTATACTAATCTATTTTAGTATGGCTCCAATAATTTTGATTGCAAAAGTCTCTATTCGGTTTTATGGTGTTGGCTTTAATTATGACGAAGGCCATGTGGCAAGATCATGATAATACACTACTACTAATACGATACAATACAGTACTAATACGATATAAAAGTCGCAGATTAACGATGGAAACTTTCGCACAGCGAAACTGTGGAATGCTTTGCCTGAGTCTGTATTTCCTGACAGGTACAGCGTTGGAGTCTTCAAACAGGTTTCTTCTAGACACGCGTACTACATCCTAGATCGTGTCGATGCTTAACATCAGGCAAATGCTGGCGTATTAAGGGTAAAAAAAAGGAAATTGAAATGAAATAAATTGAATTGAATGTTTGGCTTAAAGAGACCGTCAATTCTAATTCGATTATAATGATTGTAAAAGATGTGATATATAAAAAAAGATACCCGCTGAGTTTCTTTCGCCGGTTCTTCTCAGGTCTATTTCCGAAAGGTGTTTATTTCCGAACCAGTGATAGATTTATTACAATTTATATTGAAAAAAGATTTTTGACTTTGATTAATATTATTTATTTTATTAAAAAAACATGAAAGCTTCAAGTTGTAAAGGTTTTTAAAGCATTTAAATGTACATTCATATTTTGTAACTAAAGTTAATTACACCAATGCATTATAAAATTATAAAACTAAATCAGTTCAAAACATATTTTATTCAAGAAGACTGTTTTCCTTTTCTTATTATAAGTATATAAATCTGAAAATCCTATCCCACTGCTGGACTAAGACTTGCTCTCCATTTGATCAAAAGGCTTTCGGCCGATTCAATGATTCGGGCTGGTGAATAAACATGTGGTCGATTTGCATCTGACACAATAATAAGCAGGTTTTCTCGTGAGATCATCCTTCACCGCCAAGTACGAGATAAAACATAAACCCAAATGAAGCACTTGAAAATTCAATGCCGCTTGCCTAGGCTTAACCCCGTAATCTTGAGGACGTATTCTAAACACTGAGACATCACGGTTCGGAAACAGAATTTCGCTCGTAACTCAATATCAAAATGTTATATTATTTAGTGAACTATTCAAGTAAGGGTATCTATAAATCTATAATATATCATATCACATCTTAATTTTTAACTAGGTGAAATGCTTGAAGCCGATCTGGGCCGCTAAACACCAATACTTACACAGTATTGTTGCAATCCGGTTTGAATAATGAGTGAGCCAGTGTAACTACAGGCACGTGGGACATAACATCTTACTTTGCCCGCCTACCTATATTATCAAATATGTATATTTTTCCGTTCTTTGTTTTTATATAAATTAATAGTTGTTTTTCAAAATTTTAATGAGTTATTTTGCTATCATCATAATCAAGATAACACTGAGTAAATATTGTAATTATTCGTAATGTTTTATATTTTGTTGGTTATATAACAAATAAAGAAACTGTATTTAATAATAATATAAACTATTTCCATTTTTTTTAATTTGTAAAGTACTTTAAAATAAATTAAAAACTAAGATAAGTTTATATACCTGCAATAGTAACATAATTTTGTCCTTATGCTGATTACTTTTTGAGCCTCATTATCACTACGCACCTAGGCGATCAAAATTTACAGGTAATACATGATAATTTAATGGCAAAGTAATATCAAAACATACTAATGTTTTATGTATACGAAATTTTCTGTTACATTGTAAGCCTTAGGATTTAAAGTAAGGAATATATTTAATATTATTGTAATTTATTTCACTAAATTTCAAGGAGAATTTCGTAAAGCAATTGCTTGTTAATGTCCCACTAGATTAAGCTCTCCTTTTAAAGATAAGGCCTGAAACTTATTTTATCACGCTACTTCACATGTGGCGTATCCGCCGCGGCGGCGTACTCGACACTTGCGAGTTTCCTCAAATTGTTTTCTTTCACATCGGAGGAGATGATTTATAAACATTAATAAAATTTATTATGTCTTCAATTTTTCAACGTTTGCAGGCTCCAAATGACATGTCCTTTGAAAAGGAGAATGTGAACAAATACTACCTGAAGCCGCAACAAAAATAACTAAATGTTTTTGGAAGATAAAACGGCAGCATAAGTAAACTGAATGTTTAATGTTGGTATAAAGAATCTATAACATTATCGCTACTCGTGAGGAAGTAATCTTGGGACTAACGTCGTGTGATCACGACGTAGGAAACATTGTGTCAATAATTGAAAATAAGTAAACTCTTCACTTGAGCATTATTTGTATCGTTGAGACATTCCATAAGATAATGTTTGGCCTTAGATTTGATAGAAAACAATTTATCAAATGTACAAAATTAATGTATAATTTCTATAGAACATCAGATTTATCTATATCACTTATGATTGTTTTTAATTGACTATTATAAAAGAGGAATTTTAATTATGTTCGGTGAACTTTTCTGTTTATTGTTTCATAGATTACTCAAAACAGTTTGACCGATTTGGATGATATATTCTATTGAGATAGATATGGGACATATATATTTTTTATTTATTACATTATTTTTTTAATGAAATCGGCTCAGTAGTATATTATTTACACCGTGTTTATATTAATAATTAACTTACTAATTATTTGTAACATTCTATTTAATTTGATGACCCAAAATAAATAACATTCATTTTTAATGTTTTCTGTAAATTAAAAATAAATTTTGTAATTTCAAATTAGAATATATTATATGATGTTACAAAAATTATAATTTAAGGCGTACTTTAAAATATCATACTTACATTCAATGGCCGGATCGCTTGTTTGTTTGACACATTGTTTAAAAAAATTAAAGTAACAATCTGTAAATGTTAACTCTGCTCTTAAGGAGAAGCTTTTTGGAGTTTATTTCACCACACTTCTCCAATACATACACATGTGGATACACAAGTTGCAGATTTTTATTCAACGCATGCATGGTTTTTTATTAAGGCATTTAAAAACAAAACTATTCGAAATCATTCCAAATTCGAATAAAACGTTTGATGATTCAAAGTAAAAAAGCGCCCATTTTTTTTTAGGTGTATATTTTTTTATGTCACAGGTTTATAAACGCGATCATACTTGTCATACGAATCAATGTCGAACAAAAAACGTATAATAATGATTCAAACCGAGTAATATATTATTATAAATGTTAGAGGTGAAGTTACAACCGGTTTCTAGTTTTAATGTGTTACATTTATTTTATTATTTTAATGGAGATAGTGTTAAAAGCCCAATCGATATAACAGCTCATATCTATATATTTCCGACGCAGACAGTGGTAGCAAAGGCTTTTGCAATTTAAAAAAAAAACACTATAATCTTTATGCATTTAGGAGCAATACACCTTGTTTATTAATGTTTGAAATTTATTGAAAGATAAATGTTTAACATTAATTGGATGATGTCAGGGTCCAAAGAAGATCGGCCTTGATAAAAACTGCCATCAATCTTCATAATATCTTGCTATAAATAATATTTCTAATTAATATATATATATATATGAACATGTTGTGCAGAAACTAATTTGCTTATTGAAAAAATCATCCTTTATATATAATTTATTGATGTGAAAACGAGACAAATATATTTTTGCATCATACATTTTTTTTTATATAGAAAAGGAAGGTGGACGAGCATATGGGCCACCTGATGGTGACGGTGAGTGGTCACCAATGCCCTTAGACATTGGCATTGTAAGAAATGTTGCCCATCGCTTAAATCGCCAATGCGCCACCAGCCTTGGGAACTACGATCTTATGTCCCTTGTGCCTGTAATTACACTGGGTCACTCACCCTTCAAACCGGAACACAACAGTACCAAGTACTGCTGTTTTGCGGCAGAATGTCTGATGAGTGGGTGGTACCTACCCAGACGAGCTTGCACAAAGCTCTACCACCAGTAGAACCACCATTCTTGTAAATGAAAGGTAAACTATCGCCTAATTTATTACAAGTTATCTTTTTTTAAATAACCAAGTGATGAATGATCACGTGGTTATAATAATAATTATTATAAAGACACAAATTTAAATTAAACAAAAGTATCACAAATAGCATTTGAATATTCTTCCAATTTAATTACCGCCTCAATTGCGCGTCGTAGTGATATTTAAATCAAGGCTGCATAGCAAAAAGTCACATGAAAATTATAGCAAAAAATACAGACGATTCTACTAGCATGTACAGTCAACGTGAAATATATTTGTTTTAATTACGAGGTAAGTTTTTTTAAAGTCAATATTTTTCCTAGTTATTTTTTCTCAGACAGAAAATATGAATATATTTTGATTGAGTATTTTAGTCGTTGTATCGATGACAATGTACGTACGTACTACACTTGTATTTTTAAATCATCACCCGCATTCTAAGAGCATTTCTGTTTTTTATATAACTATTAAATAGTTATGTATAAGTTCATATTGTATTTGTTTTTCATTTAAATATATAAGTTTATTTTAGTAAGTTTCATTTGATAAATTCCATAGTTTTTCTAGTTTACTCCAAGATACAGATATTTAAAGAATATTTTTCAAAAAGATTTAATTAGAGGCAGATACTATACTCTACCGCCATAGCCTGAATAAATGACACCTCCTTTGTTGAAAGTAAAAAAAAACATCGCGACAAAACTTATATGGATGCAATCATTCACTATGGACAAGAATAGCTTCAAATAAACCTTCTTCTTAAAATACATTTATCTCGCATTCTTCAGACCATGTGTGTAATTCTATGATAATTATTACTTCTGGTCTAAAATGTGCTATTGTTAGTGCTTTATCATAATTTATGTTTTTCAAACGGATATGTAAATATGCGTTTTACTTATCATATAAACAATAAACTATTGAATTTTAAGACAGTATTTATAATTATTAAATTAACATTTAGTACAATAGAGTAATTTCAAACAAATATATTTATGTTGATAATTTCACTTTCTACTAAAATATTTTTTATCGTTAAGTTTCGAAAGTATTATATAGGAAAGTCGTTATTCGTTGGTAAAAAATCCGTATTTAATTTAAAATTTATTTTTTTAAAATTAGGCGATCAATTGGTTATGATTAAATATATTATATACACACACACGATTTTATATCATAATATATAATTAAAACCTTACTCAGAAATTTACATAGACATTAATATACGAACACATCTAAAATAACCAGTTCAAAATGCATTCATATCCAAGGTTATAAAAAAGACGCAACAAATTGGCATACACTGTATAAGTACTTAATTATTACCACCTAATGACAGGCAAGGACAAAATCATTTTAAACCACTTTTAAACCTATATAATAATGCCTAATATTGTTTACTCGCTCGCACTCAGACAATAGAATAGAAAAGAAAGTGTTGCATTGTGTCTCGCTTATTACATAATTGTTATAATATGTTGCAGATTTTGTTACGCTAATTCATAAAATAAAAAATAATACTTATTATTGTATTTTTTTTTCTCACAATTTGTACATTAAAAATATTTGCGGTTCAGTTTCATATTTTAATGTGAAAACCCTTGTATCACTTACTCCTCCATATATAGGAATTACAATAACACTATTAACTTATTATTTAATTGATGATGATCATGATGCCTTCCTGACCGACTTCGACCATGGCGGCCTATCTCCAGAAAGCTTAGCCAAATGCACATGACATATTACAGTGCAAGTGCGCAAATATCAGTTGTCAGGTTTTGTCAAACACTTTTAAGGAGATTACACTTTGATGTACAAAGTAATATTTGAAATATATTCTTCCAAGCTGCTCCATTGGGGTTTATTAGTAACAGAGCGCAAATACGGTATAATGCGTTTAAATTGTTTAAAGCATATTCAGGTTTCTTTTTTCAATTAATTTCGAAAAGGGAGACCAGGATAATGTTCCAATCGACGACAAATATTCCCGCTATTAAACTTTTTTTTTATTTTTATAGAATAGGAAGGTGGACGAGCATATGGGCCACCTGATGGTAAGTGGTCACCAACGCCTTTAGACATTGGAATTGTAAGAAATGTTGCCCATCCCTTAAATCGCCAATGCGCCACCAACTTTCTGAACTACGATCTTATGTCCCTTGTGCCTGTAATAACACTGGCTCACTCACCCTTCAAACCGGAACACAACAATACCAAGTACTGCTGTTTTGCAGCAGAATGTCTGATGAGTGGGTGGTACCTACCCAGACGAGCTTGCACAAAGCTCTACCACCAGTAAAAAAAAACTTCAATTAGGATTCTCGTTATATTACCAATAGGCCACTTATATTAAATGAAATAAAGTGATGACAAATTAGAGTGATACAACAATTACTATAATGCCAAACGATCTCTTCGTCCGTATCTAGTCAATTATTGGCAGTGGGTAACCAGTGTAAATATTTATCGCGCATCCCACGCTCTTCTTTTTGTAATATATTTTTATACCTTCAAGCATAGTTTACATAATAATGCTCTTCTGCATTTTTAAATATATAACAATTTCATATTATATGTTTGTTATTTTCTCTATAATAACGTTGATAGCTTATAAACAGTATAACCAAATAAAACAAATGTAATAAATAACCGATTTATATAACACTAGTTTTCGCCGGCAGCTTCGCCCACGTTTTCGGGTGTGATCAGGTGTTAGGTACAAAAAGGTTTATTTGTGAAAGCGTAACAGACAGACATAGTAACTTTCACATCTATAAATAACTATATCAAAATATCTACCAACGACTCGTGAACACACAAAAAAATCTGGTGAAGGGTTAAAACAAAGACTTTTTTTAATAATTTTAAAAGAGAGAGCGCTAAAAGATCGATATATAGCTCATTATATAATTATATCAACATCGGAAATCTATCTATTTGAACGAACTGCCAATCTTTTTTTTGAGATACATGAAATTTGAGAAATACAGTAAAAAAAATTATATCACAAAAAATACAATATAAGCAATAAATTATTGATAACATATTCATTTTGAGGACCTACGACACTTTCGTAGGTCCTTAAAGATGACTTAGAATTTGGAATAGGAATTAGGGGTATATCAGTTTATATAAAAACAAATAAACGACGCTATTAACGAGGCGGTAACATTTATTACTTTGATTTAACTTAGTGCACCTGCACTAAGTTAAAACATTAGACAACTTGACTTAATACTTGTATCAAAACCTAAAACCTTAATTTAAACCGAACAAGCTCGGACCGACTGTTTTATATAATTTTAATCACAAATATACTACAAATCTTTAGAAGTTTTTGAGGATATAAAATTCTAAATCAACAAATTCACGCTTACTGTACTTCATCCATGAAGCCATACGTATATGTATTTATGTACATGCGAATTATACGGGTAATTATTGATCATCATTTGCATGTCCTTATTCCATTTATGTAAAGTACAGGCACATTGATTATTCATTTCTTTTTAAATCTAGTAATAAAAAAAATAAAAGCCAGAAAATCTTTCCTCTTAAGAATAAGGTTTTGAACTTATTTAACAACTTGACACATGATGTAGACGTACGAGGCAGAATTACATTCGACACATGTAAGGGCCGAATTCTACTTATCCAACTTTGAATCATCTGTATTTATTCCAATTGAAATCGAACCGATAATACGTTAACATATAACGTTATGTCAAAATCAAACGTAATTGTTAACTTTTATGGCAATGGTCTATAATTAAATTAAAATAGGAAAACGGAAAAAACGTCAACGATCACGATTCGATTCGATTGCGATAAAGTGTCCATTTATTAGTAGAATTTAACCCAGGTTTCATTAATGTTTTACTTCATATTCGAGTATGAAATGAATTACTATAAATAAAAATTAATCGTAGGTATATAAAAAGTAAGTGGTGGCGTCTTTAATGCACTGAGCTGTTTCTATTTGGCCATTATTATCTTGTAATTTTTAATTTACTTTCACATTATAACGCTTCAACCTTTCGTTGTAATATTTGATACATGAGTAGCATGATAGGGCGGACAAAGGTTAATAATATCAAATCACGCGAACGAAGCTGCGTGAGAAAGCAATTAAAGTGAAAATTACTATTAAAGTAAATGATTGTAGAGATTTTTAATAAAATAAAATAAGACCCGACAGGTCCTTTCTACTAACTTCTCACTAGGAACTATAAAGGACCAAAAAAAAACCTTAATTATAATAAAGAAATAGTAGCAGTTATAATTATAGATACTTATTAAATTAGTACTTAACATCTACTTTTCTTAATAGTAAAGTTTAAATCGTTTTTACCTACCCCAATAGGCTCTTCCGCTTATTGCCCTTATTTTCACTATATTTGTGTAGTAATAACAAGTTGATCATTTTCTATAAAAATAAAATACAACCGCTAAAGACAATATTTCACGACAATAATTATTATACTAACCTTTTGGAATGGAGTCTAAAATTATATAAAAGGAATGTTTTATATAAAACAAGACAAGAAATGTTTTATATAAAAGCTTGATTAAAAAAAAAAATTGTTAATAATATGTATAAAATAGACTTAATTTCCTGTCATATACAAAAAGTGTGTCTAACACGTAATGATATGTCACTAGGATAATTGTCTAATTAGGCAATAAATACGCAAGAGCATTACAGTTTTTGTAACTTCCATATTTGCTTATCAAAATTATACGCAATCTTTAAGTGCTCACAGAACAAGCAGTACGATGTCCGTACAAAAAACAGCTTTGAAGGCCAACTACAACGAATTGTCGAGATATGTAAATATGTATGACGTACGTACTTCATCACCATCTGATAAAAGGTTTGAGATGATAAATCAGTAAGCTTACAACGATCATGATATAATGGACGCGTTCGTAATATTAATGATAGCATTACACGAACGACATATACTCACGTATGTGCGATTGACTTAAATATAGTTCTAAATTTGAAACGGTTCTAGTAAAAATTCCTTCTATTAATTTGTATAGTAATGGCTCGTTTATTCCATAACGAATCATACGTTTCCACTTAATCAGTTCGCAATTTCTGTTTGCAACTCTATGAAATTCTTCAGAGAGAGAATTATATAAATTTATTTTTTAACTTAATATAGTTACAGTTTCTACTGCTAACAACTAACATGTATTAACAACACAATAGTTTTTTTTTTGTGAAAGCGCAGCTTTATAAAGTTCTAATTGAAATTAATTGACACATTCGAAATTTAAATAATAGAATTACGTAATGGCATCCCATAATAATACGCATAAGGTTTCATCTTTCATCGTTCAAAATTAGAAATGTTTACAAGCGGTATGTTTACGAGTCGATTTCTAAATTCAACAAGGTAATTTTCTATCAAATTAATAAGAAATGTACTTAGTGATATGCAGGCAAAGGTCATTTCTATGTTCAAATTCAACAATACTACGCTACCATACCGTATAAACGTTTCAAACTTCGTAACTGCTATAATAAAGTTCACTCACCCACACGATGCTCATTTCGAAATGTCATCGAATCAACTTTTTGTCTCCAATAACAAGTTACGAGATCAAGGGGATAATTTATTTTAGAGGTTAAGTTTTTTACTCGCATAATTGAAGTTCGTTGCCTAATAAATGTTGTTACAATCCTTCCTGTTGTGCAAAATATACCTTCATTTATATTAGATCATTTATTTTTGTATTCTAAAATAACAATTTTTTGTCCAAAATAATATGATTTGTTATATTATGATCCATTTTTATAATAGCTGAGACGATGCAGTTGAAAGAACACGTAATTTAAGCAGAGATGGCTTTAAATCCGAAAAAAATACCGCTGACTTTTGGCGCGTAATTTGTGTTTTTACAAATCTCGTGGCTTGCAGCGATGAACAATTATAGCGAAACCTGTACATTTCTCTTGAACTACATTATACTACAGGTATATTCACCAACTTGCCGAGGAGCATCATTGTATAATTGGCTAACCTTATCCTTGGAACGAAAGGAGAACTTCTCAAAGTAGGGTTTTATTTTTATTTTTCATATCAACATTTATTAAGTCAATAATTCAAATATAAAAAACGAAAAGGCTCGATACAGAGCTGGTATTGAATATGTGTCTATATATTAAAACGAACAGTCAAACATGTTTCTAATATTTCTCAGGTTGTGTCGTATTGTCGTCTCAACGGGTTATGAGTTAGGGACAAGTAAGTATATATCTAGTTTTGCACACTCTTAAACACTACAATATATAAGCGAGATTGCCCAGAGGTTAGAACAGATGAATCTTGGGCATGAATGGGCAAACACTATTGAATTTTCATGTTTATCATTCATCTCTTGCTCGACTGTCAAGAAATGTGGAGAAATCTGTATACGTTGGATGAAGCAGGGGAGTATGGAGATGCAGGTGGAAAAGGAAAAAAATACCTTAGCCTAGCAGTGGGAAAATTACAGGATGTTACTTTATGTACTAAAATATCGCAGTGAGCTAGTCTTCGAGATTGTCCGCTGTTGCCAAAGTGTAGTCAGGAGGATATTATTCAATACTTAGAATGCAATTTCGTAATATAATAATGTGTTTTAAATGACTTTGTTAATAGTCTATTTGTTGCTATGCATTAAAACGTCTAGCTGAATATATCGTTTTTTTAAGGATTTCAAAAATTTACGATGATAAAATGTATTGTGAGCTTTTGAAATTGAACTAATTTAAAAATGTCATTTTTTAATGTCGTCTAAATAATCTAGATTAAACACTTGTGTATCGATGTAGCGAAATAATAAATGACTTTTGCCGGCTTCAAAACGGGCAAACACTATTAATAAAAAATATATTCAGATTCGACTGGTTTATTTTAGTCAATAGCATTTTAGTCAAAATTCCCATTGAAATAATAATTTATACTAAGACACTTTATACAAGTAGACTAGAGCATTATTGAACCGTCAATTCTAAATCAATTCCTTTTCGATCCATGCGGATGACATGCGGGACCTTATTGTGTAAAATCCTATATAACCCGGTTATTCTTGAGAGAATCTATCTTTCAAAGTTTTCCTTTATAACTAAAAAAGAAAAATCTTATTCGTCATATTATAATAATTAAGTAAATTGATATATCCATCAAATACTATCTTTTACTCTATTTTATTAATTTATTATTACTTGCTTTTCACGCTGAAGATTGTGGGTTCGATTCCCACCCAGGACAGACATTTGTGTGCATGTACATGTCTGTTTTTCCTGAATCTGGGTGTAATTATCTATAGAAGTATATATTTAGAAAAGAAAAATAGTATGTGTAGTATACCAATTGTCTGGTTTCCCTAGTACAAGCTCTGCTTAGCTTGGGATCAGATGGGCATGTGTGAATAATATCCCAACTATTATTATAAAAATTATGTATATCTAATATTACTACAACAAACATTTGCTTCTTAAAAAAATATAAAATTGCTAAATTTCTTAACATATTATAATAACGCTTTTAATGTTATTATTCTTGACACAATAGCAAAGCCTTTACTTCATTTCAGTAAGCTATAATTACTTAATAAATAATAGTGAAGGTAGGTCTTAACAGGATGTAATGGTGAGCTCCCAATCGGATCGTCTGACGATCGAGCTCACGGTCGAATTCAACACGATCCTGAATCCTTCAGTAGTCGCTAAGCTTAAATAAATCTAATAAACACCCTTTAAGACCAACATACAAACAACGCCAGAATGTAGCCAACTTATAGAATAACAAAACTGTTATCCTGTTTTAATTTAATACCGTAAAAAATAAATGATTTCTCTGAATCAATAAACTTAATTGAATTTTAATAATAAAAGCTTTTATAGCTACGACCGAACTGTCTAAACTCGTCTAAAGTAAGTAAGTTATTAAAGTGTGAACAAATTGATACATAACATTCGTTTTAATTTTATTATTACAAGTAATACTTAACCATAGGATATCCGCCAATATTGTGGTAAACTATCAAAAATGACATTTATTACATATAAACAAGATGTAAGCATGTCATTATGTGAAGAAATTTTCGTTGATTCTTTCTGATTTTGTAATTCGATTTCTTTTGCGAACTTAGTATCATACGTACTAGGAATTAACTTATTTATATTATACTAGCTAAAGTAGACCGTGCATTGCTATGTCCTTTTATTTCATGTTTATTAATTATTCGACTCACGTGCCACCTATTTCAAATTTATGGTCTTATGCCAGAACTTCAAGTAAGATCCTAACACGACATTACAATTACGTACATATGAACCAAAACAAGCATTACGGTTAATATATGAGATATAACCGTCTTCTAAATAAATATTACCAAAAAATATTACTATTAGCCGTACACTTCCGCCTCTGTACATTTATGAATTATATTCTAAAATCATAAATCGATATCAGATTGCAATCATTTTATTTAATAATAGATTACTCTAGTTGTTATTAACCTCGCAATATCAAGTGTAAAAAGTATATACAATAGCTCGTCTGCCAAGCTCAGCTCAGGGCCGGACGACCCACGAAGTACAAGAATGCTATACTTCACGACCTCAAAACTAGTATAACGACTTGTGCAAGGAGGATATTTTCGTATAAAAGTACATTATTTATCAATAAAGTGTCATTAACCTCATTGTCAGGAAATAATATTTTACTTTTAACATAAAATACGTTCCAATACATTGACAGCAAGTTCATTAAAGAACAAATGGTTTATTTATTTATAGTTTTTACGACTATAAATATCTAATATTATTGTTACTCGTGTAAATTTTTATACTTAGAAATAACAAGATTTTTTTCTTATAATGTCGAACTGAAAAAACTAATAAATAAATATATATATATATATATATATATATATATATATATATATATATATATATATATAATCTTCTAATATGTTATTTATATATATATATAACATATTAGAAGATGCAGTTTTAGTGAATATCATATTATAAATAAGTAGCTGCGCTTCGCAATTTCACCCGCTTTAAATTAGAAATTCAAATTATTTATTTGCAAAGTTTTAGGTACATTTTTGATATAACAATGGTTAAAATACCCGCCACAACAACCATAAGATGGTATACAAGTATCATATAAATACATATTTAATATATATATATTATAAAAAATATATGAGGGTAGTCTGATTTTAATTTATAAAATATATATTAAAATGTCATTAAATTGTTCAGAAAACAATATAGCACTGCGGTTACAAATTAAACATTAACTCTGTTCAAGGTATCTGATGCGACAATACGCCCCCATTTTATCTCTCCTAAAAAATCCTAAATATCCCGTTATGACAAAATAGACCATAGGAATTCAGATAAAATTGATTTAAAGGTCTTATAAAATTCCTTTATTTTAAACAAAGTTCCGCTTTACAAGATAAATGATTAAAAAAATATAATATGCCCATACAATGTGTTTGCTTTTAAAACTGTAACATTTATAGTTGTAGTTCATCTAAAATGGTCAGGTATACCGTAATGAGAACTTTACTATCTCGGTATATATACTTGAACAATAACAAACCTATGAAACAGCCATCCTGGTTTTCCTTAAAAACGCTACAAATTTACACATTAGGTATCTCGTAGTATGAATATATAGTATAATTCATATCTGAAAAACAACATTGTAATGATAAATATTATAATTGATAACAAGACCTATTATGCGCTAATCTGGTTAAATTCCTTATGAATATAAAATGGCATAATATGTGGAATTTATCCAATTAAGGCAAAAACATATCAGGTTTTAAGCTTTATGATTTGACTTAAGGAGATGACTTTGCTTTTTAAGATAAATTATACTTCACTAACTTAGACTGCTTAGTAGACATCACTGTATAAGTTAAATTCGATTTGATTTGATTCAGATTTGTTGCTTAGCAAAATATTGAAACCGCATTTCGGAATCTTGAAGTTCTAGTCAAAAACTGCATATTTCCTGCCGTTTAATTTATTGATTTTTTTCCGCTGACTGATTTTATAATCATTTCAAAAGCAAAACAGAACAATCAAACTCGTGCTCAATAGGACAGGGATACAGGTTTATAAATAATTTGTTTTTAATTGTTTGCTTTGAGATCTCAAGTGTAGACAAAAAAATAATAACACTGTTGCCTCATTCGTATCTTCTATGGCTTAAGATATTCCAATACTAAACAAAAAAACTCACTATTATGTTATATTATAAACCCACTGTACTGAGAAGTACCGGCAAATGACAATTACTTCTCAACGAGTTGTTTTTGCGTTATGATGTAATTGTTTACAATTATAAATATGAAAAAATAAAAAGAGGCGATTGTTTCATTCCCTCAATACGATTTTATTGAATTATAAGATTTTATTATAACAATTTAAACGCATGCGATTAAGCACACGTGACAAAAATAAAACGTTTTTGCGTCAATAAACCTTGTAATTAGAATAGTTGCACTCGAATTCGACCTTAAAATGTTGCAGTAATTGCTTACAATCTTCAGTAGTTCTTTTAAAGAACTGCCTCGTTGGTCTAGTGGCTTGATGTAAGGCCGCAGACCCGGAGGTCCTGGGTTCAATTCCCAGGTAGGGCCAATAAAATGTTATTGGGTTTTTCTGTTAGTAAATTCTCAGTAGCAGCCCGGAGTCTGGAAGTTGGAAGTGTATTCACTCCTGTGCCTCGGAAAGCACGTAAAGCCGTTGGTCCTGCGCCTGAACTCTTTCCGGTCGTGTCGGATTGCCGTCCCATCGGATTATGAGAGTTAGGGAATAGAGAGTGCACCTGTGTTTGCGCACACACTTGTGCACTATAATATCTCCTGCGTAGTTGGCTAATCTCTCTTGAGATTGGCCGCCGTGGCCGAAATCGGTCTGGAGGACATTATTAGTTCTTTTAATCAATACTGACAATAAATATATTCTTTATATTAATCGACAGCAAACGCAGGTAATGTTATTCATATACTTGCAATGAATAATTAATTTTCATACACGATATTAAAATTTACTTGTAATTAATAATTATAAATATATCAATTTCCTGCCAAGCTGAGCCAGTTCTCTTAGTAGAATGCACATTCCAAGCCTTTTGTAGATTCGTGTTGAGCTCATATATACTTATTAAGACTATTCGAAATTATTATAAAATACTTTATTTAGGCATGAAATAAAATGCATGCAACTTAATATAAGTGATAGAAGTGCGTATATATTTTTACGTGACAAATATGGAGTCAAGAAACACATGGAATCGATCCAATCAAATTAGATCTTGAAATTTTACCCTCATCGTCCTCAAATAAGTTTCATTGAATTATCATTTTATTTACATGTAAAACCATTATTAAATTGTCATAAAACTAAAACTGTTTACTTAAACCTGTTTTTCTACTGCCAAGTCCGTAACTGCCGGTGAATGTCCCACTGCTGGGCTAAAGGCCTCTTCTCCCTTTTTGAGGAGAAGGTTTGTAGCTTATTCCACTACGCTGCTCTAATGCGGGTTGGTGGAATACACATGTGGCAGAATTTCAGTGAAATTAAACACATGCAGGTTTCCTCACGATGTTTTCCTTCACCGTAAAGCACGAGATGAATTATAATCACAAATTAAGCACATGAAAATTCAGTGGTACTTGCCCGGGTTTGAATCCACGATCATCGGTTAAGATTCACGCTTTCTTACCACTGGGCCATCTCGGCTAGAGCCAAGTCAGGAGAAGCTAATCTTACATCAAATCTGTCTCTACGAATATCTGCACGTGCCCTTACGTCGCGTCGGAAGCGTTACACTTAAAAGTCAAGGGCATTACTTATACTGGACCAATGTTAACTTGTGTTATTTAAATATCATGACAGACATAGCGACGAGTTGAGACGCCTTTCGAAAAGCAATATTTTTTCACAGAAGGACATTGACACATCGTTAAAACAGCTGAGATTGACATTACTATATCTAAAGCAACTTGTGTTTCATAATTAATCTATTCTTATATTACATCAAGTTTTAGGAGTTACTTTACTGAAACGACCGCTTATTAATACGGTTTCGTTAAGCTAATTAAAAAAGAGGTTAAAGTCATTACAATAAAAAATATAACATGCCAAAATACCATATAGTTAAGTACTTTTTTCTGTTTTTTTTAGGAAATCAGATTTGCAAACATACTAATAAATTCTCACATTACAATAATAGTAAAATACTAGTCTAATAGGTCTATTATTCTTCAAATATGCTTAAAATTTTATGCCTATGTATAAAAAATATACATAAACTCCAATCAACTTCAGATGTTGATGTGCAGTGTGTTAGTGCGAGTTTTTTTTTACCTGTTCTATGGTATTGATGTTAACTGCGATTTATATGCAATTCCGATTTTTCTTGCTTTTTTGTACACTGTATCAAAAATATATCTCACGAAATGGCATGGATTGAATGATTAGTAGAAATGAGTGTGTGGTGGTAATATTATTCATTTTATAGTAATTTTTATTTTTCTATTTGTCATCCGATTTCAATGAAAGCTTAAATGTTACTTCAAGCTGACCTTCATCTACCTATGAAAACCGCAAGAAAATCCGTTCCGTAGTTTCGGAGATTAGTGAGTACATCCAGACAATAATAAAAAAACGCATTAAATAAATAAAAAAGGGTCTCTCGTTTACTAATAAAATTATTCAATGGACATACACACGGTTTCTACAGCTTTATAATATGTACCCATAGACTATCAGCCCTTACAAATTTTCCAAAGACATGTATTATATACCAATTATAATGGCTATCGTGACAGAAATAAAAAGTATTTGCGTCAATAAACCTTGCATTTAGAACAGTTGCACGCGAATTTGACCTTAAAATGTTGCACTCATTGCGTCCAAAGTTACAAATCACAATCTTCAGTACTTATTTTAATTAATACTGACAAATAAATCTATTCTTTATATTAATCGACATCAAACGTAAGTAGAAATAAATGTTATCAATATACTTGCAATGGATAATTAATTTTAATACACGATATAAAAATTTACTTGCTTAAAATAACTATAAATATATAAATTTTCTTCCAAGCTTTTAGTTCACATTCGAAAAACATTGGCATATATATGCTAATCCGTCAAATAGCGTCGAAGTTAATCTCAAATAGATATACCAATATCATTTTATTATTTATATATACAAGACATATAACATAATAATATTTGACAGTCGAGATAAAGCGAGAATACTAAGTACAATCTAAGTATCATTTATTTATAAGTAAAAAGGAAATTAATTGTATATAAAACGTATTTATGTTATTGATCTGAAATATTTTAGTTTAAAAAAAGATTGCCTCAAGATAAAAATACGTTTTTAACAATTATAAATGTTGTAATATTTTAACTGCATTCCACTCTTACTTTTAATAAATATTTATGACCTAAAATTCCAAAAGTCTATTGAAATACGATTGGAACATCTCATAATTACAAGTATTATAGGCGTTAAATTGATTATTGTTCGAATCGCCATTACACTGTTACAAAATGCTTTCGTAAGCTATGTTTAAATAAATAAAATATAACGCAAACTCACAAGATAACTAAATATATGTATTACAGAACAACGTGGTAGTTAACAAAATTTAACGACTTATAAACGGTTTACCAAATCCTATAACAGATATTGTTAGTTCAGCTAAGTTACACCGTTGTTAAAATTTGACGGATTAGAATGTACAGAGATATGTACTTGTGTGACCATTCTATGTAATATTTCACCAGAATGATGTGAGTAAGACGAACTGTCGATTGATGTCGTTGTAACATGTCGAAAAGGTCTTTCTGTTCTCATACTTTTTAATGTCACTCGACCAGTATCGCCAGCGGCCTAGCTTAACACTTAACTTCTTTAAAACAATGATGTAATTAGTTATGACCAAATATTATAATAATCATCAGTGTAAATAAAAGTTACAAAACCGATTTACAACTAAATTGTTAGCTTTTATCTATTTTACGATCGCCTTTAAGATATGACGCTGTAAAGAATAAGTTACGGGTAATTAATAAATTAAATTCATTTTATCTGTCAATACCAGAGCAACAGATATCTGTCTAGATACTGTTTGATGCAATATAATTTTAAAGTTTAGGCAACAATTATGTCTTGCTTAAGTTGCACTAAAATGCAGCCTTAATTCTTAGATAATGCCATACGAAATATATTTTGCGGTTGAATTACGTTTTATAATTTTACTTTCATAGAAAAAATAATAGACTTTGGTTGATATATTTTTATAATCTTTAGCTTTGTAGTAAATAGTAATATATTAATGTTATATGGAAATAAAAAAAAAACGTAAAATTTTTAAACATAAATATAACCGTATCTTTTTATAATTTTCAATACTAATAAAATAGAAATGTATGAAAGTGTTAAATACTAGTAAGAGTCACTTCAATGTTCACAATTAATATACAGGAACTTTGGCTTAAGAACTTTAGAGGCTTTTCGAGGATTTTAAGCATTGCAAATTTGTATTGGGCCACACTGAGGTTTGATCCGAGGACTTAGGGGCCTCTATCCATTCAAGATAGCCACTAGATAAACGAAGCATTTCTTCTTTAAAATCTAAAATCAAATAAAATTTGTTCATTAAAAAGTTGATTTATGAAGTATAAACCAACTATATTTACCATTGAAAAATTGAAGATGAGCTTTAAATTCGTTGCGGTTCAGCTTTGCCAGTCACGACTCAGTAAATGTTAAATTCCTGTGAGCACACGACTTCATGATCTCGATATCAGATAGGATTGATGTGAATTCATTGTGATAAATCACAAAATATTTGAGTATTTAATATCCTTTTTATTAATATATTAAATATTTTTCTTTAAAAATTAAAAAGTAAGGTAAGAGCCAGTAAATATCCCACGGCTGGGCAAAAGCCTTCTCTCCTCCTTTTGGAACTTAATCCACCTCTTTGCTCCAATATAGATCGGTGGATACAAATGTGGTAGATTTTCGAACACGATATTTATCTCGATTTAATTTAATAAGTATAATAATTTGTGTATAAAAATCATTTTACAATCCAGTTTTGCTTGTGCGTGGTTGAATCCGCAATCTTAGATTCACGTGTTCTAGCCACTGGGCCACCCTGACTCACCTTCTCCAAGTATTCTGAATAATTGAAATCTAAACAATGATTTTTCCGGTTCAGAATATTAATTACAATATAGGCATCATGTTAACATTTTTAACTCAATAAATATGTATGTGCCAGATTCCTTATAGCAACACATGATGGTTCTAATTTGCAACATGCTATTGATATACAGAATAACAGACAGCATATACACGATTTGAGCTTAATTCAATAATTTACAAACAAAAATAGATTTTTTTAGCTCAAATTCAGTGAGCTATATGTCTGTTTGCCAATTATAAATTATTATTATGAAAGGAGTTACAATAAAGCAAATTGACCTATTTAGATCCTTGTGCAATTACTTTTTAAAATACCATCCTATGATAAAGCGAAATGTTTATCAATATTTTTTTGTTTTTACAAGGATTTAGCCTATTAGTCCCAGAGGCAGACAAGAGCGAATAATTTAGTACCTTTTTTATTTGCAGCGTTGTAGCATAAAATAAAGCTAATGTAAGGCCTTAGTTGGCGGGACGATATTAATTTGTATTAATCTGAACTTGAAGCTTACTATTGCCAATATGAAATATGTATATATATAGGCCTCTGCATCTCTGACAGATGATTCAAGCAGCATCACGAAGGCACTTGCATTCATGACTAAAGAGCCCAATGCGAGAGAGGATCCTTCGGCCGCACTCCCGACAAGTGTATGCGCCCCCAGATAGGCGGGGCTTTGAAGCCCGCTCATGACGCCTAACGCGTTTTTCTTTTATTACTTCAAACCGGGCATCGTCATGCTTTGATTGACCTTCGTGAATAAGGCGTCGCCACTTGGCACGGTCCTCGGCCAGTTCCTCCCATCTGCTGTTAGGGATGTTAAACTCAACCATATCACGCTTAGCGCAATCTTTGTAACGGAGCATAGGCCGCCCAACAGACCTTTTCGCATCCGCAACCTGTCCCAGCAGTATTTGCCTTGGCAAACGAGTCTGCTCCATTCGATGCACGTGTCCCAGCCCCTGTAACCGTTTTTTTTTAGAATGGCCATGATGCTAGGCAGTTGTGCCTCGACTAGAACAGACTTGTTTATCACTCGATCCTTCCACGTGATGCCCAGAATGTTTCGAAGTCAGCGCAAGTGAAATGTGTTCAGTCGGCGTTCTTGTTTTGCGTACGTTGTCCACGTTTCTGCTCCATACAAGAGTTTGTTTAGGACACATGATTGGTAAACAAGCATTTTCGTTTTAACCGTAAGGTGTCTGTTGTCCCAAGCCCTTGAACAGAGCCTCCCGAACGTGGAGGCTGCTTTGCCGATGCGGGAGTCGATCTCTGCATCAAGCGAGAGATTGCTCGACAATTGCGACCCAAGGTAGCAAAATTTGTTAACCACCTGCAAAGGTTCGCCGTTAAGCAAGATGACTAGTTGTTCTAAACATCCTTGCGGCAAGCTCTGGAAAATTTTTCTATTAGATTCTGGAGTTGAGCCTGGTCATGAGCAACAAAGGCAGCGTCGTCAGCGAAGAGAAGACTATCTACAAATAGGTCCTCCTGTAGCGTTTGGACTTGAGCATTGAGATCTTGTACAGCCTACCATCAGATCGCGTGTGTAAGTGGACGCCCTGCTGTTCATCTCTAAAAGCAAGCTTCAGAAGCACCGAGAAGAATATTCCGAACAAGGTAGGGGCCAGTACACAACCTTGACGAACACCACGGCGTACGTCAAATGGCGTAGATGTGTTGCCATTGTGCAGGACTGTGACTTCCATACCTTCGTGGAACGATTGCACTATCCTTAGGAGTTTCGGGGGACATCCAATTCTGACAAGAACCGAGTTTAACCCCTCTCTGCTCACGGAGTCAAAAGCCTTATTTAGGTCTACAAATGCAACGACTAGGGGGTTATGTTGCTCCCTACACTTTTCTTGTAGCTGTCTGAGTGAAAATATCATGTCGACAGTTGACCGTTGGTACCTAAAACCACATTGTGCCTCAGGGTATACGCGATCGGCGAGCCATTGTAGTTTGCCTAAAATGGCCCTAGCAAAGGCCTTACCGACGATGCTAAGAAGAGATATTCCGCGGTAACAGTTGCAGTCGCCGCGGTCGCCTTTGCCTTTATAAAGAGTGACAATGTTAGCATCTCGCATATCCTGAGGGACGTAGTTTTCTTCCCAACACTTAGCCAGGTGGTTGTGGAGGATGGGCAAGAGGCACTCAAGCTTGACGACTTCGGTGACAATATCGTCTTTACCAGGACTCTTTCCGCATTTGAGCTGCTAGACGGCCAGATAAAGTTCTTCTACGGTGGGTGCGGCGTCTAGCTCGAGCCAAGTTGCCAGATTCGGGACAAGCTCCACTGCATCTGGCTGAATATCCACTGGACACGAGTAGAGCCCCTTGTAGTGTTCTATCCATCTTGCCATCAGACGGGTGCTGTCTGTTATAACAGAACCATCGCTTTCTTTGAGAGGTGCCGTCTTTTTTGGAGTAGGTCCAAGAGCTCTTTTGATGCCTGCGTAAACCCCGCCAATATCCCCCGCGTTTGCGCACGCTTGGATGCTTTGGCAAAGCTCCGTCCAATACGCATTTGCAAAAAAGCGCGTGCTGCGCTGGAGTGAGGCTTTTGCCTTCGTGAGATCTTCACGCGTCGCATCGCAAGGGTTAAGGCGAAAATTTAAAGCGGCTTGGCGTTAAATTTTACCTTTTGATACCCAAACACTTTTCCTGCAGTGTCAGTGAGAAGAGACTTCACTTTTTCCTATTCGACTTGCGCTGATGCCGTACTGTCCCAAGTTGCAACTTCTTCACGGACAAGTTTCCCAAAAGACCCCACTACCTCCATGTCACGAGTCTTAAAAAGATTTATCTTTTTTCGACCGAGTGGCTTGGAAGAATGGACTCTCCTAGGGACAAGTCGAACTTTAGTAGCAACGAGACTGTGATCGGTGTCGCAATCGGCACTGTGAAACGCCCGCGTGTGGAGCGTTTCCCGCAGGTCCCTCCTTCTTGCCAGAGCAAGGTTAATTGGTGCCAGTGTTTAGATCAGGGATGCATCCACGAGACTTTCCGCATCATGTTGCCTTTAAAAAAGTTGTTGGTAACACACAGCTGGTGCTTTGAGCAAAACTCCAACAATCGTTGCCCGTTGTCGTTTAGCTTACCTATGCCGTGTGCACCGAGGCATTCAGGCCAGGCTAATGTGTCCTGACCGACGCGGGCATTAAAATCACCCAAAATGTGCAGTCTGTCAGTTGGATTCACCCTACGTACTGTCTCTTCGAACTGGTCATAGAATTGGTCCTTGGTCTCTGGTTTTGAACTAAGCGTTGGTGTGTAAGCGGAAATTAGAGTGACAAAGCCGCTTTTTGTGTTTAGACGCAAGAACATAATCCGCTTGGAAACGCCTACAGGTGTATCTATGGCGTTGATGAGTTGGTTTCGAACCACGAAACCTACATCATGCTCTCGTGTTTCTGAGAAACTCTTACCCTTCCAGTAGAAAGTGTAGTTAGCTTCACGCAAAGACCCTTCGTCTTCGGTTCTGGTCTCTTGTAAGGCTACAATATCAATATTGAGCCTTTTGAGCTCCACGTCGATACTGTAAGTTTTGCGCAGTTCTTGGGCGCA
Source organism: Nymphalis urticae (assembly GCA_905147175.2). NCBI lineage: Eukaryota > Metazoa > Arthropoda > Insecta > Lepidoptera > Nymphalidae > Nymphalis > Nymphalis urticae. The sequence continues at coordinate 4,841,066 of LR989987.1, read as the reverse complement.
ATCGGAGCTTCCGTAGGTGTTCAGGAAATATGAGCAAATCAATAATTACATATAGTCGTTATGAACTGATGACTGACGCGTAAGTAGCTCAATAACAGATCGCGTCTCCTAAATATAAATAAAGAGCAAACATTTATAACTCCGTTTATACTTCATTGCTGATTAAAATGCCTGGCAAGATATTATACCATTCCACTCCATGTATTTTAAGCTAAATTTAAAAACAAAAAAACAGTTGAGATACCTATAAACAATAACTGCTTGGTTGGTCTAGCCTCTATGTGCCTCTATGCGCACTATAATGTGTCCTACACAGTTGGCTAATCTCTTTTGAGATCAGTTGCCGTGAACGAAATCGGTCCGGAGGACATTTTTGTTATAATACAATGCTTTAAATAATACTATATATAACACTATAAATAGAATAAAAAATGCAAATTAGGATTGTATATAGTCAAACAATATCATAGAAACGCCTTAACTATTTATTAAGCAATATTGTGAATAATATATTTATAATATTTATTGTTTAAAGGCGCATGCAACATTTATTATTATAAAAATTGATTTACCAATCCAGTTATAATATGACTAAAATAAGATAATAATTTTTAATATACACTAAAAGGTTTTTTAATATACATCGAGTAAGGTAATGTCGAGTTAGAGAATAATTTCTATGAAGAACTAACTAATTATTACGAATATTGTAACTGGAAAATATATGTATATGAAAAAAACCGTCTAATAGTAATATCGCAAAATAGATTACGACGCGGTCGCGATTCCATACCTATATCGTATTATCTCTTTAACCATTTGTCCAAATTATATGCAGTAAAAGGGAAAAGTCTGTTATTTTAAATACTTGAGACTAAACTAATTTTGATAAGAATTCATATTTATTGATAATATGACCAATAAACATGACCTTACGATTTAAATTATTTTTTTAATATAAAAAACTACTTTTTCTGACTTAAACATAAAAGCTAATGCTGTTGTTAACTTTTTTGTAGACATTATCAAGCTCTGCAACTTTTCTCTAGAACTGAATCATATATCTCTCATCGTTAAGACAGCGTTCGTATGAAACGTTTGCGTTAAATTATAATTTTTTAAAGGCAAGAAAATATTGTTTTTAACTTTTTTCGTAACCTCTAATTTTATCTACTTTTTCCATAGGAAACCTTGAAGAGATCTACATGGTCAATGAAGTACGCGTGCCTTCACAGTTGTTATATTTATATTTTGGTATAAGTGATTGTTAGTAAGCTGAGTAAATAAATAAACAAGAATCAAGTCATAGTTCAAGTGGCAAATCACAGCCAGTTTCGCTTTGAGATACAAGAAAGATCGGCTTATAAAGGAACATAATCTTTACAGTTATCAAACTGTATAATATTTTTTAATAATTATTTTTCTATCTAAATATAAAATAAAGCGTAAATAAAAAGAGTTTTTAAAATCATTTTTGTATAAAAGCAAGATATATTTATTTTTATATCACATATACATTCTTATAGCTATAAAAGTATTATCACAATAAAAATTCAGCGCTTGTAAAAGTGGTTTGAAGGTGCATCTAGTTCGAAGCCGTCGTACTCAGCAAACTGGCCACCAACCTTGGAATACACTGTAAAACAAAATACACTATACTAAACAATGGGAAAACAATAGTGTTACGGCATGTTATCTGACGCTAATTAGATATTATATCTACTTGTCTTGTGACTAATTTTTTTAAACCTTTTGTTGTTTTTCGATAAGATTTTGGTCATACTCAGATTAAAAGTCAGTATCATATACATATAAATTAAAAGAAAAATGGTTTTTAATTAAACTTTTAGTTTTTTATTGTAATGAAAATTTAAAATTCCATTGTTAACATGAAACGTTACGTAAAATATGATTACTCACAAAATGGTGCCGGTGATGCATAAATTTGTTGCGGCACGTAATGACTCGGTATTTGAACAGGCACAGGCACAGGTTTCGCAACGTACTGTACGATATTTGGCTGTACTGGACGATGCACTTTTGGTTGAGGGTGAACACTAGGTCCTACTTTTGATACCACTGCGTTAAATCCGTGAACAGGATCCGCCGTATAGTCCACAGTGCGTATGGAACCATCGGGCTCTACTAAGGAATATTGACCTGCAATTCGGAAATTATGACGTTAAAATTTTGAACCACATAAAATATCTGAACTACAAAATATTTGATTGATGGTTTAAAAAGCGTGAAAAAAAGTATGATGTATTTATATTAGTCAGGTTAAAATCAATAATCTTTATTTTTTTAATAATGAGAAGTATTACACTTTGCTTATTAATTTGCAAAAATCTACCACCGGTGTGAAAATAAACTCCTCAGACAAAAAATAAATCGGCGAAAGTAACTCAGCGTGTTTTTTTTTTGTTTTATTGGTATATATTTTAAAATTTATTTCTTAATTTTATTTTATTATATTTATAATAAGTTTTATATATAAATAATAAATGTTGTAATAAGTCTGATGAAACATTAAAAAATATCTTCCAAAACATCGTTTTAATGTATGAGATTATAATTATCAATTAAACTTTACCCCTATTATCGTGTGCTCGTGTAGACAATAGTGCTCATTACTGTTGATTATGGAAAATGATAATGGTGCAACAAATTTTCTCAATCCCATGTTTCACAGTCATTAGTGGATGGATTCTACTAACAAAACGCTAATGACGGCGTAATTTTCAAACAATACTCGTTGTTTAGAAATTGAAACTTGTTTGTATACACGGAGAAAAATCTTAGCGTGTTGTGCAATTATAAATTAAATATTCGTTTGAAAATGTTTTATAATAAAAGAATGAAGAATAGAAGTGAGTTCCTACTCACGACCACACTAATATGTGGCCAAGAAAGCTTTACCCGTATTATAATCAAAATTTATTTCTCTCTCGCTCTCTCTCTCTCTCACACACACACACGCGCACACAAACACACAGATATTCTTGTTGAAATTTAACTATAGAATTAATTAATGTTATAAAAAGACTTTAAGATAAAACATGTTGTACATAATAATTTTGTAACACACAAAAATGGGAACGAGACTGTTACTCCTTAATAAAGATTATTTTATAACCTAGCGATGAGTACAGTGCTACAACCCACCAGATTGGGATAAAATTAATTTGTACAAACCAAGTAATATTTAAGTACAATGTTCAATCTCTATTATAAATAAAGAATTCTTATTATTATTTTTAAAAATATTATCAGTATTATCTTATAAACAGTATTATCTTAGCATATTAGATTAGTTTTTTCCTTTTATGTTTTACCAAGTATATGGTGATCTTATACATTATTATATATTTTATTTTATTAGTGATGTTAACGTCATTGTTATTTGTATTTGGAACATAGAATCTTCACTATTTTTTTAAATCTGTCTATATAAGTAAAGTAATGACTTTTCTGTACTAAACCAGCACTAGTATAGTAGTAATTTCAACATATAGTATAGTAATAATTTGAAATAGGGATTGACATGGATCATTTGTAATAACAAATTGTTTTGCAATTATTGGTTTTTGCTCTTATACTATATTTGCCGTATGATATATTCCGTATTGGAATGCCTATTTTAATGATAAAATAACTTTTCAATTTAAAACATAAAAACACTTAAGTACTTTTTTTATTTTAAATTATCATTACCTTTAACGACCTCGCCGTCTCGCGTTTCGTGCTGCGATTTGATGTCACCAGTCGTATGATCGGCCACTCCATAGTTGAATGCGTATCGAGGGTGATCCTAAACAATCAAGGACTTATTATAAAATATTCATTACTAGCTTATAATCATAGGTTCGTACGTTAATTAACCTTTAGTAATGATTCGTATATTTAATATCAATTAAAAAAAACTTATCTATGACATTAGCGTTCAAGCATGTTAGTAATTATATAATATGTAAATATTAAGATGATATGATTAGTATTAGATATAAAGTAACGGTCTATAAATATCATACTGATGGACAAATGATATTCTCAAGGAAGGCTTGGAGCTTATTTCACAAAGCCTTTGGAATAGCTATTCCATTTATACCCACCATAGGTAAAATATATAGAACTTAAATTAATTAATATATTAAATAATAAATATGAATTTTTCAAAGTTTGTTATTTTCACATATTGTATTCAAAGATGACTACGAATCATATTAAAACTATGACCAAATACTACAGACAGGTACATTATGCATGAAGCGGCCAGAAATTAATTTGAGCGGTGCGTTTTGAAAGACAGACCCATACGTAATAAGCTAACAAAGAAAGAATAAAAAATATAGTTTCTAAATAATAAGTGTTTCATGTCATTAATAAGAAGGCTTTAACAAACTGTTGTTTAAATAGTTAAAATGGGTATTTTTTTTATCTGTGGTAGTAAAATAAGACAAGACAAATCGATATTCAGCATCCGTAATAGACTCCAAAGTTACTTGATTAATTGTTGCACACATCTTATTAAGCTTAAGCTTTTCTTTTAATGTAAATATTTATTTATCTGTACTAATATAAACTACATAATATTATAATATATATTCAAAGAGTTACTGTTTGTTTCTTACTCTTTCATGGCTAAAACACTGAACCGATTTTGATAAAAATTTTGTATGAAGCAAGATTGAACCCCAAGGAAAGACATAGGCAATTTTTTAATAGATAACACCTGCCCACCCCCAATACGCAGGCGAAGCTGTGGGCAAAAACTAGTTTTATATATTTTTTTTATTATTAAGACAAGTTGCTGAATCGAAATTTAATCACGTTTCCATTAAGCTTTTATGCGTCGTAAAATTGGGTTGCAGACGATAACAATACAATCATACGCCGCGAGAGAAAAATTCTCACAAAATTACCTAAATAATTACGTAGGAACGCTCGTTACTTACCTATAAACTCACAAAATCGCATAAAAATAGATACCGTTCTATGAAACACGTGTAATGATTCAAAATCTTTAATTAATATTGAAACATTATCTGAACTTATTGAAAAAATCTACAACTAGCTCCGAAATGAATAATTTATATATACATTAATAATTATATTTATCTTTCTGAGAACAGTAAATCTGGTAAAAAAGAAAATTTAATGTTATATATTATAAAAGATTGATTTCAAATGGCTGCTAGAATTTTAAAACGAAAAGATATATTAAAATTTCGAAGTCCGTCTAAAGATCAGACGACAAATAAAATTATCAACCAAACGACCTTACATCATAGTATTGGTATCCCGGTTCATACACAGGACTGAAAGCGGAGCTAAGTTTCGGTCTCGCCTGAACACACGCGATCACAAACGCAAACATTACACAAAAACACCGACACATATTATAAGCGAACATCCTAACGTCCGTATCACAGTACGTTTGTTCCCTGAATAGCACAATAGAGGGTTCACAGGCCTTTATAAGTGGCCTTAGTAAAGACAGCCTTGGAGCTGGCCGAATCTGAAAAGATGTTTCCTTATGCTCCTGCGTCTAATTGAGAAAACTTTCGCACGGTACAATGACGTCGTATGTAAATTAGATTGCAACACTTTCATGGGAGCCGTTTACAAGTACAGCGTACAGGTGGATGTTTTGAATGAATAGGTCTATGGTCTTTTCAATTTGATTGTATTATAGTTTTACATGTCATAGCTGGTACATAATATTTCAATTCATTCAAGGATAATTGCAACACAGAAAACAATGTGTGTATGTATTTTTGTCTTTTCAATTAAAACACATTTATAAAAAGGATACCGTAACCGATATATAAATTATTAAAAATAAATAAATCATGAAACATTATTCTCCAAAAAAGAAAACAATAGAATGGCCTCGAAGGGTTGCTTAATATTTTCTTTAAACTGTATGGGCACAGATAATTGCATATCCCGTAAGGAAAAAGAAACAAAAATAAAACATATTTTCTATAAAATTGTAAAAAAATAAACGAAACGAACACAATGAATATGTAAAACGCTTCATTTTTTCCTCATTTTAATGTTCTAAAACAAATAGTAATCATTTATGTTCTAATGAAATGCATTTGAGCTAAATAGTGTAATCGACAATTGCATTGTAATAGAAGCCTTAATTTCCACAGAGTTCAATGCATTTACTCTCCTAGTAATCCTATTTTCGTGTGAGCTGAAACAATCCATGATTACTGAGTAATCATTCCTTGCTTAATGATACGCCTATACCTAGGGAAGGGTAATTGTTTAAGTAAATTAGGAAATAATGTTCTTGTGTTGTGTGTACTCCTGCGATTTTGTTTATAAGTGCTCTAATATATTTTATTATATGGTAATGATGATGATGATTACTAGTGGTAGGGCTTTGTGCAAGCCCGTCTGGGTAGGTACCATCCACTCATCAGATATTCTACCGCAAAACCACAGTACTTGTTATTGTTGTATTCTGGTTTGAAGGGTTAGTGAGCCAGTGTAATTACAGGCACAAGGGACATAACATCTTACTTTTTGTTTCAATATCGGTCATTCTTAAAAGAGACTAGCCATGGCTGGCTAGTAGGCCAGCGCAAGACTAGTTATAGTACAAGCGTGTGCGCAAGCATAAAAAGTGCACTCGAGTCTACTTCATCACTCTCATAATCTGATGGGATAGCAAATCCGACACAATCCGAAACAGTTCAGGCGCAATATCTCCCCGTGCCTTCTGAGGTTCGAGCGTATTAACATTGCCAACCTCCAGATTCTTCCTAATCTCTACTGCGGATTTCTTGACGGTAAAATCCTTTTTTTATTTTATTTGGCTCGATCTTGTTGGTTGTGCCCTTATAAGCTAGCCCTACTTTGGCTATGATTTTAATGGTCTATACTTTACTAAAAAATTCAAATGCATTGAATAAGAGGATTTTAACAACAATTTTAAAATCCTGGCAGTTTGCTTAGTGGCTGGTTTAGTTCTTTACGTGTTCAAGTGTTGTATAATTTAATTAAGTCAGCCTCAGTGATTTTTTTATAGTATAGATAGGCGGACGAGCATATGGGCCATCTAATGGCAAGTGGTCATCAACGCCCATAGATATTGGCATTGTAAGAAATGTAAACCATTGCTTACATCACCAATGCGCCTCCAATATAATTACACTGGCTCATTCACCCTTCAAACCGGAACAAAACAAAACCAAATACTACTGTTTTGCGGTAAAATATCTAATCAGTAGGTGGTACCTACCCAAATGAGCTTACACAAAGTCCTACCACAAGTAATAAAAAAGACGTCGGCTAACCTGCATATGTCATGGAAATTCTAGGACATGTATGTTCATTATCCATCAACCCGTATTGGATCAGCAAGGTTGAATAAGATTTGATTTCATAACCAATGCCTCTGTAACGATGTAGTTCGATGTAATTATAGTTCGTAGAGTATCAATGTAGTATTTAATATAAAAGTTCGTTGTTTAGAATATAACGAACTATTATTAGCAAAAATAATCATACATGTGTACCTGTATCAGCCGCGAGAAATATATTTCACTTACACGTATTAAGATATTTATCACAATTGTGAGGTCAACGTCAACTTTTATCGATTGATTTTTTATCCTAATTTTTCTAACTTTAATATAAGTGCCGTGAAGGCTAACTAATGCTATCAGCGTCATTGTCAAAACGTATTTAAAAGAAATAAGTATTTAAATAAGTAGTACTTTGTCATACATCGGCGACCAATGACCATACAGTTTAAAGGCAAAATTAGTTTGTCTGATCGATATTTCAGAAATCAAAGATTAATATTGTATGTTCCGTACAAAATATGTTCTCATACATATTATATCTATTATATGTTTTCATACCTAAATATAGTTGAGATGATGATGATGATGAGCAAGGAACCTTTCTGAAACAGCTTGAAAAAAAAAGGTACATCGATCACACCCTTACAAATTCATGATAGTAATTACGACAGATGACCTGTAGCGTAACAATTTTAATAACATTTATCTTCAAGGCAATACAGTTTATTTGCTACTAAATCCATACGCTATTGTTATATCATTTCTACGTTTATAATCAATAATTGTGTATCGTGTGAACTATTCAGTAAACAATACACATACAAATTATTGTATGATAATGAGTGACGATTGTGTATGGAAGGAAAAGTTTAACACCATTTGATACGATGTCACCACCCTTAGCATTTAAAAGGCCGAAGCTGCCTTAAAATCGCGATTAATAATTTAAAAATTGACGTTTTTCCAGGAACTAAGTAATATATGAAATTTGCTACTTTTAAGATCATCTTCTTTAGCGATACAATAGTTGCCCCAACTAGCTAACCAAAGAAGTAAAAATGTGTTATATTTTATAAGACAATTAAATATTATTTATTTAGTCATGTAATTAAGTATCTAGATGTATAATATCTAGATGTATAGTATCTAGATGTTCTTAGTATTATTGTGTGACAGTTTGAAGGGTGACTGAGGCAAATTAACTACAGGCACAAAAGAAATATCAACTCAAGGTTGCTGGTGTATTGGCGATGTAAGTTATGGTTAATATTATTTACAACGCCAATGTCTATGGCTGGTGGTGACAACTTACCAACAGGTGATCTTCTTACCAGTCTATCTCAAACAATGAAAAATACATCTTAACTATGACTTTCCCCTATAGAAACGAATGCTATCAAAAATGCAAGTAAATAAATTGGTATTAAATATAATTAAAAAGAGGAAAACAATTTTAAAAGTACTTACATATTTTAATACGCAATTAAATAATAAAGTAACAACAAAATTAGATAAAACATCCTAAGATTATTTTGTAATACAAACAAAATAATTAAGTATAATTTTATCAACAATATAATCAGGTACTTTGTGTAATATAACTTAAATACATAAATAACAAACACTTACAAAGAACGATGTAAGAGATCGTTGAAAAAAAAATTGATCTCATAAAATATTTAAAACACAGCGCACATTTCAGATTTTATCAGCGCATAGTCGATTTTATATTGCGTATCCGTTTTAAAATCCACATATTGCAGTATATTTACAACGGATACAATTTCAAAACCAAAGAAATCTGCAATGTGCTTACCGCATGAAATAAAAGTCTAATTTTAATGAATGTGATGAAGATGCGCGGCTTCGTGTGCAGATATAGGGGCAGTCTTGTGAACCACCGCATTGAATCCGCTGTGTTTGTCGGCCGTGTAGTCCACAGTGCGAATTGATCCATCAGGCTCTACGAGTGTGTATTGCCCTGTGGAAATTCAATAAAACTATTAGTAAGATATCCGCACTAAAGATTTATAACTATATGAATATATATTTCAACATATTTGGACAATTTTGACAACAATATTACACAAGCATCAATCATCTGCAAGTTGTTACACTATATATTACGATATATATATATATATAAATAATTGGTAATATTTTCGTAAGTTAAACATTTTCTCCTTATTGAATTTCCGCTACACGAAGTATAAGTATATGTAATATTTGCATACACGTATGTTACACGTATGTAAATATTACCAACTTGCAAACTTCGAACTCCTATTAAGATATTCTCGACGGAAAAACATCATATTTTATTGGCCTACTCGAGGTTTAAACCTAGGAGAGGAACTGGGCCCTGTAGCCTCAATAAAAAAGCTTTATTTTATTAGAGGGAGAAATATACGTCTTCACGTGTTTTATTATAACCAACGCATACCTTTAACGACGTCACCGTCTCGGCTCTCGTGGTGAGTTTTGATGTCGCCAGTGTGGAAGTCGTTCACTCCGTATTTAAATACATACTTCGGGTACGCCTGAAAACATACATTTTTATAAATAATTATTTGAAAAAAATATACGAAATCGAAATAAATGAAATCGTATGTGAAAATGCGTTGCGTTTTATACAAATGATACATACATGCATAAATGTTGCACTAAAATTTGAGATTAAAAAATATCACTCTTATAGCGTACAAAGACATTCAGCTTCAAAAAGGCATAAGCTAAATTCATACTATTGATACATTCAGATGTGGTACCGAAAGCTTAAAAATTATAAATTATTGAAATGCACCAATTTCAATTTAAACAAAACTGTAATTCGTAGTAAATTTTAAATTATCCTGAAAATCGGTAGGCCCGCTTTGAGAAGCTTTGAATACATCAGACAATATACCTTATTATATAAAAAAAATATTATAACAGCAGAGACAAGGTGGGTAGTTGTTACATAAACTTACAGTATCTTTATTTATAGAAACAACTTTGATAAAATGAAAGTACATACAGTGTAAAAGCTGTCGTATGATATTAATCGTAAGATCCACTTTTCCTTATAGTTTTAAAAATGATACGATCAAAGTATCGATATCATTGCAAAAAGTGAAGGCGCTTAATCAAAACACTGATATAATATGTTATTAACTACCTTCCTTCGTACTATCAGTCTTAAGCTATAAAATAGTAGCGTTTAAGTTAACGTAAAAAAATAATTAAAGCGCTTGTAATTAAAATAAATAAAACTGAAGTGATATCACAAAAACAATTGAAGCGCTTGTTTTTTTAGCAGTGCTATTCTGTAAGAACTCACTTCATTACTCAGCCGTGGAATGTCGACTACCGACTCATGGTGATATACTATTTTGATGCGTGTATTCTTGAAATGTTATAGTTATTAAGGTCAATGTCGCATATCACCTTCTAATATTTCACGACCATTTTCTGCAGTGAGTTTCGAGTTTGATCTTACTATATAGAGCCCTACTGTACATATGTACAAACTTTATACAGTAGAAATATGGAACTTAATTGCAATCTTTAAAATATATTACTATTTCAAGTACAAGAGTACATTGTATCGTATATAAAAATATAATGGCAGAAAGAGCGCCATCAGAATTTAACTAAGCTCTCGCTAAGCAACGTTTATAAATAAGTAAATGTGAAAAGTATAATACCTATTATATATGTCTATCGTCTTTTTTATATAGTATAGGTTGGCGGACATATGGACCAGCTGATGGTAAGTGGTCACCAACGCCCATAGACATTGGCATTGTAAGAAATGTTAACCATCGCTTACCTCGCCAATGCGCCACCAAACTTGGGAACTAAGATGTTATGTCCTTTGTGCCTGTAATTACACTGGCTCACTTGCTCTTCAAACCGGAACGTTGTGTTCCGGTTTGAATAACAAGTACTGCTGTTTTGCGGCTTATCTGATGCCATGTTTAGTATATCTGATGAGTGGGTGGTACCTACCAAGACGGGCTTGCACAAAGCCCTACCACCAGTAGGTGTCAGTGTCACCAGTCTAAAGTCAGTGCCTGGAGATGAAACTGTCAACGTGCAACATAAAACTAAACGTTTGTCAGGAAGTACTTTTTTATCTGCTTTTATCTACCATGCAGTAAAACCTTACTGAGCTACAATTATCTATTGTTTAAATTTACGATGTAACAATGAGCGTCTTGTAAATAATCAACTCACATTCGTCGTGGTAAGATTTAAGCTAAGGCCGCACAGCGAAATCAAACCGCGCGATTTTTATTCTGTGGGGTGTATTGAAACAAACGTACGTATAAATTTCAATTTGTGATCAGTAATCGTTTAATGTTTATATTATATACTGAAAGTAAAAGTATGTTCATAAAAAATAAATCTATTTTAGTGTGATTTAGATATTACTTTTATAGAAGATGATATTCAGTTTATGAATTTTACATAATTACCGCTCCGCTACCGATGTTTTTTTTATCCAAAAATTGTCTGAAGAAATAGCTAATACTTTAGCGAAGAACCGCTTTTTTACAGTATTTCTATGGCTGTTTTCTGTTTTCTATGGTAAATATTAAATTAAAGCAAAATTTAGTTTACCTTGCAATGTTCGATCTATGATTCGTATGACACATAAACGTTCACATATACAAATCGATCAAAACGAAAAAGTAAACGATTCATATCGACAGATTTGTATTTACGTCGGTCCTTTCCAATGGCGGATTTTCTAACGTGAAAACACGTCTGTAGGAGCTTGTGGGCGAATTCAAAAATAAAAACAATTTGTAATATTATATAACACAGCATTTTGTATGATCCCTAATATCGGTAATTTTCATAATAATTTGAAGGAGATATTCAATTAAAAGTCATATGTTATCATCGATATATAACATAAAATATTCTGTCTGTTTCGTTCGGAATTATAATATCTGCATAATATTTAAATAAATGTTACGCATGATATTGCGCTTTCTTTTTTACAAGTACATTTAAGTACTTACTTAAAATGTCATGTGATTTGCTCTAAAGATATTAAGACTTAAGATATCAAAAACTCTAGTCGAGTGGATCTTAATCGAATATTACAAGTGAAAATTTCATATTTTTGATCTGTGTTACAATTAGTATGGAGGAAAAGTTCTTTTAAATGCTTATCAAATCTTCTTTATAAGGGAAAAAGCTATAAGATCGAGACGTATACATTTATTAAAAACGTTTTATTCGTTTATTTTATTAGGTTCTTGGTAATACGTAAAAGACAGAGTCATATTCATATTTATGAGCACGAATTCGTTACATTATAATTTGAAACATTTTAAAAGGTACTTACATAATAGTCGACATGTTCATCTTCAGGTATCTGATGATGCAGGTCGTAAGCAATCTTAGGTTGGGCGTGAATATGGGTCGACGATGGTTGGTATTCCAAAGGCCTCAGGTATGTAAATACACGTCCATACACGCAGATTATTAATGCTGAGGCGAGAAGTACGCTCTGAAAAATAATAAAGCATAAATATATATGTAAATAACGAAAAGTTAATTCGAGTTTAATTTCACTATTACTATCCGGCAGATTAGAAAAATTTTTTGGGTAGATCTCGATAGCTCCGCCAATAATTGTGGGCCATATTATATACATAAGAGTATTTCAAATTCAATTTAAAAAAAAACTTTCGAATCGAATAAGGAGTGTTGCTTAGAAATTTTCCAACAATTCAAAACTAATCTAAGTACGTAATATATCGGGATGAACATGATGAAACCGAATTTCCTGTTTTTCCTTGGATTTTCAAAAAGTTAATATGGTATTTATAATAAGTGGCGTTTTTCTAATGGTCATGTTAGATATTATCATGTAAATGCGTTAAGATATCATCTCTAAGAATTGGTTTTTATTATGTATAGTTTTGAAAGTGACATAAGAAAAGTAATGTAAACATTGAACTATCAAATAATAAAAAAAACTCAGAATAATTCACAGTCAATGTACACATTCAGTTATCTTAAAAAAAAACATAATAGCCCATTATTATATAACACTACACGCTTCACCATTATTCGTTGACAATGCGCTTTACAATTGATGTATTTCAAAGAAAAAAAAAACGTTATTTCAAATATGTTCCCAAGAACTTTCAATACTTATCATTATCGTTACATAATGATTATTGTTGATTATTTCAAGATCGTATTAAGCTGCTGCCACACGAAAGTTTTTTTAGTTTTCAAAAACAATAACATTATATATCGATATTTTTTTTATCTATATGTTTCATGTGTAAACATCTTAGCGCTCGGTACATGGCAAGGGCTAACTGAGACTTCAAGCGTCAAACGAGTAAGCATAAGATTTCAAGCGCCAGATTACGTCAGCGTATGATTTATTATTTTCACATCAATTCTCATAACTACCTCAGCGCTCACACCGTGTTTTTTTTGTATTTATATGCTTTCGTGCGAATTATTTTAATGGAAGGATACTTTTAAATATAGGAAATATAATGTTCAAAGCTGATACTGAAAGTGAAACCCTCGGAATAAACTAACGTCACATTACAAGCAATTTGGTGAGTTGACGACGTCTAGTGATTAACGGACTTAGACAAGTTACATATGTTTGAACAAATGCGTCGTTTGTAGAAACCTCCAAAACGTATAGATTATTATATAAGTATTTGATTTATCACGTGCCAAAAATTTGTCGAAAGAAAAACGATAGAAATTGATTTGACTGGAATCGAATTCATTAGTCTGAGGTCGCAGATATTTGTAGATATTTACGTCTGTGCACGAGTAGACAGACAGACTTCTCGACTTAAAAATAAAATCCTATTATATATACTAATGAGGACCGGAAATAGCAGTTATAATTTTAAAATATTACGCGTCTCATAGCTAATCGACTTTTTTACCCCAGTATAATGTCGAAGCAGAAGTTTAAAAATTATTAGACTAGATTCTGTCTAATAATTTTCTAATAACGTATTTCGTAGTAACTTCTGTTATCTTATTAAATCATATGTTACTTTTACCATTAACAAATAAATACATGGTAATTTTGTTTGATTTTACTCGTTTAGAGTTAAAATTTAATTAAGCCTTATTTAATTACTTTTCAGTATTTTTTATTTAAAATACTGTTTATTTGTGTATTTTTACTTTAAGTTACCTTTATAATAATAATAATGGTTGCCGTTTTATGGTACATTTTTTTTTAAATAAAATATTATTAATCTTACCTTAACGGCCATTATCAATAGTTTCTATTAGAACCTCCTTAGAAGCAAATTCACAAAACTATATTGATATAGTAATAAAATCCACTCGAGTCGAAGGCTTGTTGACGTGTGTATAGAGTGAAACTTAACGAAGAATATATATGAAAGTAGATGGGTAGAGCGGGTGGTGGATAGCCATTGAAATATACACACTTTAACTAAATTGTTTGTTTACAAAAATGTCATCACAACTCTTCTATGATTTTTTCTATGGAACAAAAGCTAAGAATATTTAAATAGTTTGAAATATTCCTTATTAGTTTAACAGATACAGAACCTTAGTTTTAATATTATTTACTTAATTTATTATAATGATTAATTTAATACTATATATTTTAGCACAGGCACTGCTGTAGGCACAGGGGCCAGGTAGTAGGGCATAATATCTTGGTTCAAAGGTTGGTGGCAATTAGCAAAGTAAGGAATGGTGAATATTTCTTACAGTATGTCTATGGGCAATGACCACTTACCATCGTATCTATTTGCCCGTCCGTCAACGTGCAAGAAACTCAGTACTTTTTTCCAACTCTTTGTCTAGAATAAAATACATTTTCATATATGTAATTAAATGTATATTCTGAATAGCAATATCTATTCCATATAAGTATCCTGTATGGAAATTTCAATATTATACAGCTGAAATTATATACAGTTAATATAATTGGGCGTAATATAAGGCTTTATCAGTCCGATTTGAATAATTCTGTCCATTTTTTAATAACGGTTATAGCTGCACTTTACCCATATAGGTGCAGTATTAATTTGTACATAGGCCAATCAATATAACTACATTAATTAAACATGCCGGTCAAACCTCAAAATACATTTAGTTATATATTTTTCTTCTTTCATAGTTTTGGCATTGCAATTTTAGTCTTAAACAATGTCTTTATTACTAATATTTAGTAGTCCTATGTTGTATGAATGATACAACCCTATGTATGGTAACTATTTTATTTTTATTTTATTTATTTATTCTTTATTGCACACAATTTACAATTTATAATAACAAATAACAACAAGTAGTACATTTAGTACAGGCAACCTCTGTAAAGAGAAAAAATTGTGATTTTTTGCCAGGATAATCGGGCATAGTGTGCGAACAACTTATACTTAAAATTTATTGAAAGCTTAATACAAATATGTAATATACTAACATACATAATCATATACACTTATACATACATACATACATACATATATACACATTAACTTATAAAGGAAATAAATAACCATATATATATATATGTAAAAATACAACATGCTATAGTTACATTATAAAGTAAATATAAAGCTATGTACAGATTCAGCTTGACGAGTTTCTCGAGGCAGGGAATTCCATGGTTTGACTGTCTTCGCCGTAAAGGAATTGCTGTATATTTTAGTACAACTCTAACTATTATGCCAGTCACAAGTTCAGAATGATATTATTTACAAAATACCTTCTTTGTACGATTTAACTACGTACATGATATTTAGCTTATGCTTTATAAAGTATTTATATACATTTGAAATGTCTAATAAATATATATATTATCTTTGAAAAATTAAAATGTTTCCAATCAAATTTAGTCTGCAAATATATCTATAAAATATATTCAAGAAGAAATTAAAGTTATAATGCAATCTTACGCTCTGATTATATCATGATCTGCTTATAAAATACTAATAGCACAAACAATGTGCGAAGAATACCTTTACACAGAATCTTAACGCAAGAAATTGTAAAGTACTTATCTATTCTACCTGTTGCATGTCGATTATTGGAGTAATCTTCATCGATTATATTGCTGCTTCTTTCTAACACCATAGTTTAAAGCGAAACAACAAAGGCAACTTGAATGTGTACACATGGTTGAATAATCAATTATAGATGCAGTATTTCGTAAAAACACGAGCACTCACTTCCTTCCGAGCCGATACAGCGTACATCGTAAGAATAGACAAAGCATGACAAACAAATTGCATAGCTGTTTTAAAAAATATAAGTTTTTCAAACCACCAATTTCGTCAAGCAAAAAACCAATAATATAAATTATTATTTTCATTTTGGCCCTTATAGTCTGGTGGTACCTTTATATTTTATTACCTTTTTATACATATTTTATATATACATATATTCATACATTAATCTAGTGAAATAATCATAAACACATATTAATTATCTGAATAGATCACACATATTCAAATATATAAACGTCCTTGAAGTAATTTTTTTTTGCCTCTCCGAGCGTCACATATAATGTGGAGGATTTGAAATTTGGCGGTCATTGTTCGCTTTTTCTTAATCTTTTAGTCATATTTTTATATTAATAATATCAAAGCCCATTAATAAATATGATATACATTACTGTAAATAAATAGAATGAGAATCTAGCTGTAGTTAGAGCCTTATACGAAATATAAAACTTTCGAATACTTATCGAAATTTTATCCGTGAAAAATTTTAGTCTTCTTGAATATTATTCTTCAATAGCATAACAGTGGACACAATGTCCTCATTGCTACATAATAAAGCTAAGCCAAGGAAAGTGTGCTGACATTGCGCCCACATACGTAACAATGTTCGCATATTAGTGGCATATTGTTTTAGAATTTTCTGCTTACAACGAAGTGTGTTATAATATATGAAAGCCGAACAGCCAAAAGGCTCAGATTTTATTTCGTATATTTTGTTAACCGTTCTTACATAATTATTACCAGATAGAAATAAACATAAAACTAATGAGATTCGTTCCAAATAGCAATCCGTTTATTTTTCAAAAAACATCGTATATATTTTTTTATCAAAATAAACGAAAGGAATTGAAGATTACATTACCCTTTGTCTTGTTTAATATTATCATAGAACTACATTGATGAGTAAGTGATATAAAAATTCAAGCCCTTTCACAGTTGATAAACATTAATATGTAACCGTATATATGAAATAGATCAGCCCGAGTGAAACAATTGGAATAACAAAATACAATAAACATCTTACTTAACTTCTAATATGCTAGGCAGAGCACGCCTTGAAACACTTAGTGACGGCTCACATACTGCATTTTGTGTAGAGGTACCAATGTTCAACAATGCATCGCACATATTTTCTTAATAATAAAAATACAATTAACATTTATTTATTTTATACCAAAATCAGGTAATTTAACTTTATTTTATAATTATTGAAGATTGGACCTTCCAGTGAGTTCTATAAAAAATATTTTCGTCAAAAATCATTAAATCGTATAAAATATTCAATTAACTATTCCCCAGGGAAAAAACGTTTAAAAAGATTTAAGTAATAATTATGATTTATCAACGTATCAATGGTTTTAAAGATAGCATTAAATAATAAAAGAACCCCTAATTTTAAGAATATAATTTATTTATTTTAAAAACTATGCTTTTTGAACAACAAACAACTAAATATTAACAGAAAAAAATTCTCAACACAATTTAAACTAGACTAAAAAGTGCAGGGGGCTTATATTTATTAGATATATTTCTTACTTTACGTCTGTTTTTGTCGACGTACACCCGAACCATTTCATTATTGAACTTGTCAGAAGTTTTAAGAACATTTTCTAAGAAAATCTCATATTCATCATCATGTTTTTGATGCCCTTTATTTTTTGTTTTCAGATTACTATTAAAAACGTCATATGGGTGGTTGTTAGTATTATTTTTGTAATAATTCTTGGCTAGCATAGAATTGGCTTCTCTCAAAAAAAAATCCGGTTTTAACATATCTGTTGTAGTTTCAATTTGATCAATGTTAGATAATATCTCTTCTTGCTTGTCAGTTTGTTCAGAATTCCCTTCGAAGACTCGTATGCTTTTTAGTTCCACACTAAAAATGTGTATTGATTGTGGTTATAATTCATGTTTTTACAAGATATTTTGAATAGAAATTACAAGATTAAATTAAAAGTAATGCTACAAACGATTCAGAATGTAGAATCTATCGAGAAGACCCCGATAAGCAGGTCTTTGTACTGATTTATCCTGTATGAAAATCAATGAATACTAATTTTATCCACCCTAATTTTGTTATCTATATCAGATTTTTTTATATAATATTATATAAAAAATATGCTCGAATGTGTAATTTATATGTATTAAAAATAGTGCATCTATCTCATCTGGTACACGCGTGACTGAAGAGAAACTCATCTTCCATATTTGTTGCGTCAGTAACGTTTCATGTACTTGCAAACAAATTCGACCTTGAAAAAATATTCCCATTGCGCCCAAACAAGCTTTAACAATAACATAATTATAACTTACCTATAACTAGAATCGTCAGCAAAATATTTAACATGTACTGGGTTGCCATCTTTGTCCTTGTAAGTATACGTTCCTAATACGGAGCCATTAGGAAATTGTCGTTCATTCTTAAACTTTTGTTTGTTGCTTTCCGTAAGAGGGACACCTATATTTTAGGTTATAAGATATTTATATGTCATCATATTCAAATATAAGGTTTTCTATGAGCTCATTATTTTTTATGACTGGCTGATTTTGCCGATAATCTAGTGGCTAGCTATAAGGTCGCAGGTCTTTGGCCCAAACCAGGTTTCTATTGATAAATTCTCAGTAGCAGCCTAAAGTCTGAAAATTGGAAGTGCTTACAATCCTATTCCTCAAAAAGCATGTAAAGCTGTTGGTCCAGCGCCTTAACTCTTTCCGGCTGTGGATTAGCCACACCATCGGCTTATGAGGATGAGGGTATAGAGTGCACACTTGTATTTTCGCATACATCTGTGCACTCTAATATGTCCTAGTCGCAGTTAGCTAGCCTCCCTTAAGATAACAAGAATAATAAGAAACA
Source organism: Nymphalis urticae (assembly GCA_905147175.2). Taxonomy (NCBI): domain Eukaryota; kingdom Metazoa; phylum Arthropoda; class Insecta; order Lepidoptera; family Nymphalidae; genus Nymphalis; species Nymphalis urticae. The sequence continues at coordinate 4,821,633 of LR989987.1, read as the reverse complement.
AAATGTATGTATTACTAAAAATAATCACTTATCAAGAACATTGCTTGCTATTGCAGTAATTTGCAATCACGTGCTTATATGTAAGCTTAGACGTTGCCAAATATGAAATACATATTAATAATCTTTGATAGCGATCTTATTTAAATAATTTATCTACAGCTATTTCTATGTGGGTATTTTACTGCATTCTGCCATAATAAAAATACAACGTACCAATTGTAATATCTGCGCATAAAAATAAATATAGCATTATATTTAAGAACATGTGCATAATTTTGTTTTAAATATCGTGACGTACTTCAATTCTTTTAATTGTGACAAGTCAAGCTGCCTTATACTACAGGCTATTTCGCAAATATAATAACATTGATACTCAAAGTATACAAGCTTCCTACGGAAGAATTGAGTATATTCAATGTTCTCTTAACAATGTTTGACATTACATAATATGTTGTCAATTCCGGAAAAAAATTATTCCTTCCTGTTGTCGTTTACCCTATTAACAGGCAAGGGTCAATGACCATACAGCCTAGGTTTTTATTCTTAACCTGTATGTATTTGGCATATTTAAAAGCAATATAAATGATGGCACAGCTTTGATGTAAAAAATATTGTAACTACACTTACACAGGTACATTTCCTAGAGGAATAAAATTCACAATAAAATAACTAAAGATTTTTGTTTACTTGGATTTCTGAATGATATAAATATATGATGACAAACATCAACCCAAACTATACACAAAAATAGATAATAAGCATCTATGTCACAATACCGTCTGGTCTATTCTAACCACTGGTCCATCAATTAAAATAACTTATACCATAAGTCATAACACGCTATAATGTATTTTAATAAAAAAATTAAAACCATATTTAAAGTACAACTTCTTTAATACTAATGAGAGTAAAATAACAAGGAAAGATATTTTAGTCTTAAGTGAGGTGAATAAAATGCTACTAACGCAATAAGGTTATGTTTTTGACAAATTCTGATTTACACAAGCTTTATTTTAATTTAATAGAAAGAATTATACACCCGTTTATTATAAATAAAAAATAAATTATCTTTACTTATTTAATCAAGTAAAACGTGGCGCTTCTAGAACATTTGATGGTATTTTCAAAGTTTTATTCTTATTAACTCTCCTCGGCCTGCTCCACGAGACCGATGATTCTGTCGATGTACTTCTGATGTCAGTTGGTATTTGTACATATTTTTCATTTACCGCTCCTTCGTTCGATACTCTATAAATAAATATAAGAGCAGAATAATATAAGAGCTTGGCGATTGTTGAGGTAAGGTCTTCTATTTAGAGGTTTTTACCAAATTGCAATGGAGGAGCATGGTGGGACACATGTGGTAAAATTTCATCCGATAAATAGATTTCCTATCAATGTTTTTCTTCGCAGCAAAGAACCCGTGAATATTGTTCCGAGTTAAAATGGTTAGGAATCATTTGTTTTGACAAATGTGCCATCTTTGACTCATACAATAATAGGATCAACATTATTATTAAAGAATAATTACTTTAAAATAAATGTACATTTATTAAACTTCACCTACTCCAGGAATATAAAGAGGCATTTAATGAAATCCCGATGTATTCGCACATTAGGATTGAGTTTAGGTATCGTGCGATTAGCGAGACTGGAATGTCCTGTGTAAGCTCAATGTAATATAAAATGAGTTTTCCTACCACCACAATCGTGGTATGATTTCATTTATACTTTTGGCTTTCGTTATACACATTTTTGGTTAGTTATTATAATATAATAATAATATCCTGGGACATTATTCACACACGGCCATCTGATCCCAAACTAAGCAAAGCTTGTACTATGGAAACCAGACAACTGATATACTACATATACTACTTTTCTTTTGTAAATACATACTTATATAGTTATTCACATATTACTATCTACTTTGAAAGCTTTACCAATTTCAATTTACTGACTTTATTGTATCGTGAGTACTTTCATACATTAAGTATTTTGTATCGTAATAAACAATAATATAACATAATCTTTTGCATAATCTTGCTCTATCCTATTAGGCACATCAACCTTATTAATCAATAAAACAAATACCTGTATCCATTCTCGTCAGCTATATAATCAAATCGCTGTGATCTGCCGCGTGAGTCAATAAATCCGTAGCTCCCCACAACGGTACCATTCGGATATCTTTCCTCAGTCCTAAACTGAATGTTTCCAGTCTCTGGATCCAATATATCGTAACCAAATGAGTAGGTCCCTAGTACACCTGGTTTAGACAAATATACTAATTTTATTTATTACTGACAGAATATTGAAATTATAATTACGTTTTTTTAATGATATTATACATATAGAATATGCCAAAACAAGAAACATCTTATTTTGCGTTAAGTATAAATAACCAATGAACCAACTGTGCGAGAAATATTATAGTTCACAAGTGACCAAAACACAGATGAACTCTCTATCAGCGATCTCGACTAGAGAGGCGCAGAACCAGCAGCTTTACTCAGGGCACTCGTAACAGGAACATTACAAAATTTCCAACTTCGAACTTGATAATTGCTTAACAAAAAACTCAAAAACTTTTTGTTGGTCTGACCCTGGTTTCGAACCTCGGGATAACTTGCACCTATGCTTGCGCACACACTTTTTCACTGCAATAACTTTTGCGCAGTTCGGTAATCATTTAGTAACATTGGCCACTGTTTAAAAATATTCCCGCCTAAAATCCATGCATGTATTGTAGAAGTAGATTCCCCAAACAAAATTATATTATTTAAAATTAAACTGAAATTAATGAACTATGAAAATTCTGCTATAAGAAATAATGGAAGTTTCTCATCAAAGTCATCAAAGTTTTTATGTCACATTTAACTTACCGTCGATGTCTGAGTAATAATAGCTTGGATTTTGCGCTGCTAAACTCAATCTCGGCTTTCTTGGAGCAGCGCTGAGTTCGTTAGTATATAACATCGTCACTAATAAGAATACCTGAAGGAAATGAAAGGTTAGTTTTCATTATTTTTTGTAACTTAATTGAATTACATTACAAACATTATACTCTAATTAAAACAGTATCATTAATGAATAAATAATCAAGTCGCGCATTTATGAAATCGATCTTTTATTCATGACATAATATTATTTTCTGGTTCGTAACTTTCGATACTAATATCATAAATTGATTACCGGCCAAAGTGAATTTATAATATCTATTTTTAATGACGATTTAAGTTAGTGATAGGTTAGTACTAAAATATATATATATATAGTGTGTGTGTGTGTGTGTGTGTGTGTGTATTTTTTAAATTAACCGTTTATTTAATTTATTTTAGAAAGATTAACAAACAAATAGCACACCAGTTTTAAGTGACCAGTTCGCTTAAAGACTTGCACTGTAAGAAATCTAAAGAATCGATGGGGACTTTTGACATTTCATTTGTAATGGTTTATTTAACGTCTATACCAATTTTCAGCTCTGTGAAAGTTATAACTTTTTTTTGTCTAGACTATAAACCGTTAATGCGCTGTCGATCACGGGCCGTATGATGTTATGTTCCTTAAACCTGTATTAATGCTAGCTCATTGATCATTCAAATAAAAATAAAGAAGAACAAAGTAATGCTTTTTGGTGGTCATTTCTGTTAAACCCACCACTAACACAGACAGACCGGCACAAACCCCTTCCAAATAGCAATATTATTTGTTACTAATATCAGGATTCCATAAAGCCGTTAAAATTATTTTTTTCATCTTTACTTGGTTACACGTTGTCGTTTAATAAATAAACTATTAAAAATATATATTTTAGATATATTTTTTTATATTTGCCGGGAGGGCAAATGACTCTACTCCACCTGATGTTAAGTGGTAGTAGAGTCCAAAAGCGACGACGGCCAGTACAGACGGGAAAAAGATTCTGCACTAGCCGCCCTCGCCTTGCCGGCCCGCAAGATGCCTCTTCACGCCTCGTTTGAAGGAACCCGGGTCGTAAGAGGAGGGGAACACGTGAGCTGGTAAGGAATTCCATTTTTTGGAAGTGCGACAAAGAAAGGAGTTGCTAAATTTCTTTGAATGCAATGGAATTGATGCCACAGTTAGGCGGTGACATTGAGAGCCAGCACGCGTAGACTTGTGAAGGAAGGGGGAAGCAGGAATTAGGGAAAATAATTCCTCGGAACACTCGCCGTGATACAGTCGATAGAAAGCGCTCAGCGCTGCTGTCTCTCGACGCAATTGTAAAGGCTCGAGGGTGTTAGTGACCCTTAGATCTAAGTGTTTTTATAATTAACCGCATAGCAATATACTTATTTAATATTAATTTTTCTAGTTAATGAAACTATTAATCTCGTGTCAAAATTATACTAATTACGATTTGTAAGTTTGGTTTATTTATTAGATATCATTAATATTACTACCCATATTATTTTTAATAAATCTCTAGTCGTTTTGCGTCTTGTGTACGCGATTATAATCCTTATTATCAGCATCGGCACTGCTTTACGTACAAAAACAGTTTACACAAATTGATATATATGTTGTTGTTTTTTATTTATATTTTTTAATTAAAACACAAATTAGTATAAGAGACTATTAGTATGTCTATTAATTAATTGTAAGACAAGTTTTTTATAGCTAAAACTGTTTTTACATGTAAAATATTTTACAAAAAGCATTACGTAAAATGTTATACATTATTTATTTAAATTTCATTTAAAATACACGAACAGATATGATAAATCGAGATTTTATATTAACTAGATTATTCCATTTTTTATTTAATTTAATATTTGAATTTTATTGATGATCATTTAGATTTGACTTTTATATCTACAAGACAATATAAGGTACGTGATAAAATAATATCGCCTGATGAAAAATATAAGCAAATTTCATAATTGCATAAATGCTATTTCTTGGAAATTATTTTTGATGCACATAGTACCATAACAATAACCATTTGCATTAAAATTAATAAAACAAGTTAAAATAGACATTTACTATCTTTTTTGTGATCATTAACTATATTTCAAGCGTATATATAATAAAATAATTGAAATAAAATTTTCGATGCGAATTCGAAAAAATTTAAAACTTAGTGAATAATAAAGAAATTTACGAATAAAAACTAAATTAATTAATTTAGTTATAATCGAATTATAAATAATAAATTTATTAGTTTATTTATTTTTAAAAATAAAATTAAGAAAATATTATAACATTTAAATATATCCTGACCTTTACAATGAAATCCATTTTTGTTTCACACAATAATATCTCAAATTTATCTCATAGAGGAAACACATGTGTAACCTCACGATACGATGGCTTGAACATGTATAAACTTTTCTCAGGCAATTCCTTTTAGTGGTTTTTAGCCGGCAAAAACAAGCCAGTTGTCTTTGTGGGTGAAGGCGATTCCGTCCATATCCGCTTACACTGATGTCATTCCATTAGGCACAGGATAAGGAACAACATTTATGAGGTGATAAGCTCTTTAAGGTTGTTAACGGTAGCTTTGGCGATAACATGATTACTCAGACATTGCGAATTCTACGATTTATGGTCAGTCGTGTCTTTGTTAACGGACTTTTTAATTGGTTGTCTAAATGTAACCTTAATTACATGAACCCCGTTATAAGTTGATAAATATACGAGCGATATTTGTCTCTGCTCTAAAATGTTTGTCTATGATTTTATTTTATTAAATGCAAATATTTATCTCTTAATCCAAATTATGTCTTTGTGCCGTTTACAGTTGAAACGCTTCAACCTTAGATTAATAAATCAAAGTCCTTATATAACCGTATAACACCTCGTCTTATTGTCTCTGGTAATAAGACTGGTTAAGTTTTCGCTTAGAGCATCGGAATTACGATTTCATCGGGGAAATGCTGTTGGTATGCTTTCCACCATTCAATGCAGTCATGATTTTTACAATAGATTTTCTTATATAATTCTTAATAATGTTCTTGATAATTAATAATTTTATTAGATTTCTTAATACTTAACATATCAACATATCATACAATATCCATATAAATAACTTTAAGCCTAATATTAAACTACAGTTTATTTAATATTTCATAAGGCAAATTGTTTGAGGAAACTAACCCCATTTCGGAATATCAAAATATTCCCTTTGAAAACCATAAGTAAATCAATGTTGTTCGTGTTACGGGACGGTTTGCTTGTAACAATTTTTGCTGGTAACAATGGATCATTTATTGATAAATGTTTATTTAAAATTTTAAAGTATCTAAACTTTGAAAAAAATAAAAGAAAAAAAAATAACCAAAAAGTTTAAATGTACTATTTTGCTCAAATTATAAGAAATAATATTATAAAAATAGTTTTTTATGTAAGTAATGGGATTATTAAAAAAATATCAACTTCAACGATTTATATTATTTTATAGATTAGGGTCGTTTAACTTTCTCCGACATTACTCATATTTCTGTCAACATGGTCAAAAAGAGCAAATTGAAAAATAGCCACGTTTATCATTCTTATTCAAAAAAGGCTTTGAGATTAAAACAACGATGTACATCAAACGACTATTAAGGATTCCAGGCGCCTTTGTGGGAGCCGACAGTGTTTTCGCTACGCCCACTTTTGCCACGAGCTTTTTAAGTTATCTTGATAGATTGTACTTCCAAAAATTATTTAGGAAATATATATTATACTGATATGGCCTTGTGAATAAATGTAAATAATAAATATTTTTTACTGTTTGATTATTTTCATTAATATACGCTATACCCGCGAATTCTTTTTTGTCGAATACTAATTTCTGATATTTTTTGATAATAATATGAATTTCCAATCAAAGTATAGAGTTCCGTTGAATGGCATTAAGCTCTTATATAATTAATCTTATAAAAATTCAATTAAATTCTGTTTATTTACTCGTGACAATCGAGATAGGCTAACTGATACATATCTTGGATACTACTGAAAAGTGCTATAGGTGATGATTGAAGAGTTGATCTACCTAATATGTGGAATGATTTTTTTAGGGTATTGAACTAGTCAAATATGTTTTATTCATTATTAAACCAATTATTACACACAGCTTCGTACCTTATTTGTTGCAATTTTTGAAGTGAAACTTCTTTTAGCGCGCTTTTGTGTAACGATTGAGCGGAACGTTTCTGTTCATGAACTCTGTATGTATTTTGTCAGTGGTCAGTTTGTCAGTTGACTGACTAACTTAAAGACGAAAATACTTATCCTCAATAATGAATAACGTTTTACTGGCCCGACCCGGAGCTTGAACCCAGCGGCTCAAGTTCTACATTCTGCAACCTTTATAAGACAGAATCTAACCCAACGAACAAGTCACAAGTTAATATTGAAATAGATTGTGGTAATATTTTCTGTGTATATAATTAATTAATGTGATATAAATGTGCTTCTATAACTCTTTGAGATCACAGAATTAATTTACTCCTCAATAACTTACGTCATTGAACGCAGCAGAGTTTCGTAATAGTGAGTCAATGGGTGAGTACAAAAATTCAAGAGCTCTTATGAAATGCATTCATACTACCCAGTTGACTCAGTAGAGTAACTTCTTAACCTGAATAAATTTCTTTAAGTTTCTTTATTATAATTGTAATACTATTCTGTGGCAGGGCCTTGGGCTTGGGCCTTGAGTAGCCCGTCTTGGCAGGTACTCATCACATACTTTCTACCAATAGCAATTGATATCTATATTGTGTGCGTCTTGGGTCAGAGATTTGCGGACAAGATTAACTTAAAAGCTATTCTTAAAAATCCTTAAGAAAAAGCTAATAGCCTTGTAATATTAAGAAGAATGATGAACCCCAAGTTTCAGAGACAAAAAATAATTTGGTTTAATTCCTAATCGTCATTGGTCGACAGCAATATGACGCAGTAGGCGACCAATGAGCTTGCAGTATTTAGTCATATCATCAATCGTATCATCTGACGGACCGTTTCAGGAGCTGCAGTTAAGAAAAAGAAATTATATTAAAAACAAGTGCAATAGATGAAATTAAATACAAAAATATAAATATGGTATAAAGATTATTTTTTAACACTCGTTTATTTACCTATACTAATATACTAAAGTTAAAGGTTTTGTTTTTTTTGTTTTTTTTTTTGAACGCATTATTTTCTTGATTTATATCTGATTTATATTTGATTACTATTAGCATTTGAAAAAATATTTTTGCATGTTTCTACTGTTTATCATCACATTAAGGCCGCTTGTAGAAGCTAGTATGAATATATAACATATGTATGTATATATGTGGTTGTGTTTTAATATTTAAGTGTTTTGAGCATTCGATATAATTTATATATACAGAAATATGTCAATATTTTGATACCTACACTTTTCTTATAGAACCTAAACGGTTTTATAAGCCATAACTTTAGAGATTAAAGCAAATATTATTTTATAGTCGTAATATAACTTAAAGATACGATCATACGATATTGCCATAGTATATTCCTACTATGGCAATATGCAATAAAACAGCACCAACACATAACAAGGCGCTTGTTCCCAAGTCGACGTAAATCGTTTCCATATTTGTGTCTTTTACGACAAGCAAAAATATAAAATGACCAAATATATTTTTCTCGTAATACGAATTTGATAAAATACCTCTCAATGTACATTGGCTTATATTCATAAAACTGATAGATTGATCTAGCGGCAGACTTCCGCTGCAATATAATATCTTGATTTAAAAGACCCGGTCGGTCCAAGAAGTTATTTGTTTATTCAGAATTAAGAATTCGGCAGCATGAAGTTTGCATGTTGGTGGAAATATTCTCCCGTATCCAGAAGCACTTATTACCGTGGGTCTGTTCCATTCTTTTGTGAGAATAAGGTGTTGCTTAACTTTTATAATCTTCTAAATTATCTTCAACAAGATGGTGATGGTTCCATCATACAATATTTATTCCTTGAGTGCCCCATTGGTCTAGTGGCTAGATATAAAGGCCGCAGAACTCGAGGTCCTTCGTTAAAATCCCAGGTCGGGCCAACAATAAGTTATAAGATTTTTCTGTTGAAAATTCTCAGTAGCAACTCGGAGTCTGAAAATTGAACGAGTGTACACTCCCTGCCTCGGAAAGCACGTAAAGCCGAAGCCCATCCCATCGGATTATGAGAGTTTGGGAATAGAGAGTGCACACACTTATGCACTATAATATGCACCGAGCAGTTGGCTAATCTCTCTTGTCTTGATTGGCTGCCGTGGCCAAAATACGTCTGGGGTACATAATAATGTACCAGTATTTACGCATATCGTATTATACCAGTATTTTACGATACGCAATCAGTAAATTCAAACAGCAATTAAATATTGAACTTTGTAATTAATATTTTGACAATGTTATATAGACAAAAATATATATCTTAACGATTATTTTTATTCATAAAAGATTTATCTGTAGATACATCTATAGATAGATCCCCAGTGAAAGAACTGTAAAACATTAGACCTCATGTTTTTGTAAAGATATTATTGAAATAGATTAAAGTTATTAATTAAATGTACAATTAATTTTAAATATAGTTAAATAAATATTGATAGCTAAATTAAAATTGATATTCATTTAAAATATTATAATCATATGAATAAAATGCAACATATATAATCATATAATTTATTCTTTAATTACAGTAAAATTAATATAAAATTAATTTATATAGTTGTACTTCAGATGCTATAAATAGGAAGGCACTTATATCGAATTAATTAACAAAAGAAAATCGAATAACTTAAAACATAAAAAGTAAATCAAAATACTTTTGGATGTCGCTTGAAATTCTTAAAAGTACATTCTCTTGTAGTCTTGTGAATAACATTCAAAAGTTGAAGACAATGAATCCGATCTTAAAACAAAAGCTATTTATATTATTTTTTTAAGGTTTCAATGTCCTTCACTTGGGTTTGACAAAAGCCTGCACCATACAGCCTAAATATTTTATATATTACCATTATTCGACACCTTTCTCTGAATAAAAATCTTTCAACATTTTAAATGTTACCCATACTGATGCTACCACATACAATACATTCCATTTTATGTCTAAGTATACATAACTATTTAAACTACAAATTTGCGAGGGTTGGAAGACTAAGGAGTAACGTCGTGTTTAATTATCAGTGGTGTCCATAGGAAGACAGGACAAGTGTCGGTGCTGGTGCATAATGAGCGACTGGAGCTACCGCTACCTGCAAACAAAATAAAATAAAAATAAAATATATAAATAGTGTAAAAAAATAACCGATTAATAAGCTCCCCTTTTTAAATTCGGTTAGAAATATTTGAAACACATTTGAGATAGAGACTCAAATGTTTATCAAAAAAATAACAATAAACAACAAGTTTTTAACAAAACAAAGTTGTCGATAGAACCAAGGTTGGTATTACACAAACTTTGTTATAACTTTTGTTGTTGAGAAAATGTTCCAATTTAATATACAAAAAATTTTTAATCACTTTCTAAATTGTAATATTGACTATGATGTAGGAAATACAAGTTATTTCAATTAAATGACTTATGCAACGAAACAAGTACAATAGTGTTGGCTATTGAACCTTTTTAAATATTAAACAGATACATTGCTATTTTTAAGTGATTTTATTAAAAAAAACTCAAGTTAAATACGTATCGAAAATATAATATAGTATTTCAAAATATTTATCAATGATAAAAGGTATCAAAAGATTACTTGATTGTTTAAAAAAAAATTAAGATACATAAACGTAAATGTTAATTCTTAATTTTATTTTTAATTCTAATAAATCTTTAATTATGAAGAAAAACTTCTGTCGCAATTATTTTATACAATAATATTAATTACGTCATATGTATAGGACAACTTTGTTTTTATTCGATCCTCGGTTAATCAATTAATTTCCAGTTTAAGATTGATAGCCTTGTAGCGGAAATCTAAAATATTGTTAGCGAAGTTCACATCATCAGGCTATCGCGTTTCCATATACGACAAATACCGTTAGATTTGCGAAAGGACCGGTAACAGCGACGATATTTACATTGTGCAATATTTATTTCAACAAGACACGAGATAAGAACTAGCTTTGGTTTATTTTTCTTACGTATGTGCTGAGATGACCCAGAACCAAGATCGTTTTCAATTCGGGCAAGCACTAAAGAGTTTTTATGTGTTATTTTCTAATAGTTGATCCCGTGCATACCGGTTAACGAAAAAATCACGAGGAATGCTAGTGTCAGATGATATTTTGTCACATTTGTATCCCAGTAAAGCAGTGTTTTGAAAATAAACTCCAAACGTTTTCGTAGAGAATAGGACTTTTTAGTAATTAAGAAAGTACCAAATTTTTCTAAATCATATTAAAACTTAGAGTAACTAGTAACTACTCAACCGATCGTAACGTTGTCAGGGTTACAGAATACGACATGGGGTACCTTACACCTCTCACATGCGGGCAAATCTACCGGCGGAAACTAGTATTTATATTTGACAAGAGTTAGTTTATTATTATTTGTTAATAAATTATTGTTGTAACTAACCGGGTGAACCGCATGACCCGACTTGTGAACGACTGCGTTGAAGCCAGTGTGGTCGTCCGCGGAATAGTTCACTGTCCGTGTTGTACCGTCGGGTTCCACCAAGGAATAGCTACCTAAAACACACAATATTCTATTAAAAAACATTCTATATTCATTTAAAAACTTTGTGCCTTAACTATAAGCGTTTCAACGGTAACTGAAGACATTAACGGCTTTACTTATTAACGTTGTTTAGCGACTGTTTAATTAAACAATGATTTCTCTATTTCCTTCCTTATTGACATGACATTCGAAAGAAGAAGACACAGAATTATTTGACCCGTTAAACAAAGTTTATAAGATACCTTACGTAAGATTATATATATATATATATATACCTTATTATTATAGATTAGTTGGGAATAAAGTGATTTGAGTTGGTTAGTGTAATATTATACAAACAGTATAGTATGAAAGTTTAAACTTTACAATTAATTTTACATAATTATGCATACAAAAATAACAATAGGTATACTATATAATATGACGCATACATACATAATATGATTGTAAATTAGTGATCGAAGTTGAAAATGATAGAAACAAAATACCTTTGACAACATCGCCATCTCTTTCTTCCTGCTGCGATTTGACGTCACCAGTGTGGGGATCCTTGACTCCATAATTAAAAGCGTACTTTGGATAGGCCTACAAGATCACATAACACTATATAACACATCCATCTCTTATATATTTGGTACTATGTTGAAAATAGCTTAAGTAAATTAAATAGAATTCATTCTAGTTCAGATACAGCTTTACGTTCTGTTTTGACTTGACTTGACTGTTCTTGAGTGTGCTGTAACTGAATGTTATTAAGTATTTCTTGACTGAAAAACTCAGTAACTTTTTATTAGCTCGCCAATCAATTTTTTCAATATTACAATCGTCGACGTATATTTTTGTCAACAAACAATAATCTCCAAGGTGATTTATTAATTATTTTATCTTTTTATTCTTTATTTCTAAGCTTTATATTTTACTTTTATTGCAATAAGAAAATGTTTTAAAAAAAGTATTAATTCGTTAACTCACCACAGGCTCGGCGATAGCGACCGGTGCATGAACGATTGGGGCATGAAAGACAGGCGCATGCGCATACACGCCACCGTACTCAATAGGCACCGCCAACGCAACGCTAACACAGGATAACAGCGCTAATACCTGTAAAATGCAAATAAAAGATATTTTAAATATTATCTGTGTCTCTTTTGAGTAAATGTTACATAGTTTACTCGAAAGGGTACTACTACTCAGGTTTTAATTATAAAAATGTAAGCATACTTAATCGATATTGATACGTATATATGTATGTGTATAGAGCAAAGCATATTAACCGATTTTGAAAGACGTTAATCTTAGATTTGTAAAAGAATCCGAAGAAACAGTTTGTATGAAATCACAAAAGTTCTATGTGGCGGAATGTTTAAAGTTTTTTCGCTTAATTGTTTAAATGCGCAGCATCCACGCAGTATTATTTTGTACAATTAAACTTCAAAATCAATCTATAATAACAAAAATATATTTCACTTATTTACACAAAGTTCTATTATACATTAATTTAAATAAATATCACAATTATTATCACACTATAACATATTAACAACCAGTGTTTTTATGGTTGTAAACTATATGGAACCCAAACACAAACATATATATATTTTAAGCAACTCACCCACATATTGTTACTTCTATGACAACACACACTACACACGATATTTCGTCCTGCTTGACAGAGCAATGAATGTCCTACGCTTATAAACTAAGGGCCCCTCCATACCCCCATTACACCTGCTCAAGTACTCCCGCGCTAGAATATTCGTAAAGTATAGTAGAATTTTTATAACAAAAAATGCAGTATTTTATTGCATGCAGCAAAACAATTTTAAGCTTGACTATTAGAATTTTGTCAATGTATATTTTTACCATTAAAGTAATTTGAGCTATTCTTATAACGAATATTTTACTTTATATAGATATCTAAAATCTTAATAATTTTATATAAATAGAAATCAGTCATCTAAAATATCAAATATTTCACTTAAATTCGTTCAAAGCTTAAATTAGTATTTTTAATCTTTTTTATTGTTTCTCCATTTATTACAAACTAGCAGTTAAAAAAAAACTGAAACATTATGTAAGCCTATTATGTATGTGGTGTTGATTTTAATGTCGTGTGTGTTTGAATATCGAATAGTTTAGTCAATATTTTAATTTTACTACAATGGGATTAAAACGTATATAATTTAGTATGTACATATGTATTATAGACAAAATTAGTACCTATGGCAAAATTGGATGAATTAACAAGCAATATTCGCATGTTCACATCTGTATGTTTTTCTCAGAGGTTTCTTAGAGAGTAGTATGTATTTCTAAGAGGGTGTCATTAAGTATTTTTTACGTACGGATGTACATATGTATGTATTTCTTTCGAGTCGCATATGATAAGCACATGAAAAACTATGGCATTGATTCCAAAGTTCAAACTTATACGACGTGTAATTGCATAACGGTCACCACATTTTACACCACAATGATTCGGTCAGCAATTGCAGTCGTATTTACTTATAATAATTAATAACTAGTTCTAATTTAAGATTATAATATAACAGACAATGATATTTCTGCATACTAAATTGCGCCCAGTACATATATGTATTTGACATTTCATAAAAATATAGGAGACTGTGCTCTGCATTAAAAAATAATAATAAGTGTTTATTTATTTATTTTTATTTGTAATCAACAGCAACAGAAATGTTTGTACAGTTATTACTCATGACTAAAGTAAGGCCACATAGGATAACAATTTTATAATACGAAGCTTGAGATAAAAATAAAAGTAAAGACTTGGTATAAGTATTAACATTTACAGTAAAAAAAAGTACATACAAACAGATACATATTATTTCATAAACATTGTGTTTAAACTTAAAAAAATGTTCAGTCTTTTATTCAAATTATAGTATGCCATTATAATCTGTTCTGATACAAAAGTAAAAAAATATATGCTCATCAACAATTTTGATATCTACCATTGTATACATATATACCATTGTATTTTTATTAATGTATTTAATTTTTATCTTATTTTAAAATTTTATTGTCCTTAATGTATTTCAAGTATCGACAAATAAAAGCTGGAAACTATTGTCCACTTAATATTTTTTTTATTTATATATATATATAATTAAATATATAAAACTGAAATATATCTTATTATTATACAAACACTAAAAGCAATAAAACAAAATAAGCTATACAACATTCCTGTGTGTTGAAATTGGTTCAACGTTAGTGCATTGAGCGTGGTGCAACCTAAATTTAAAGCCAGATCAAAGTCTTAGGCTCACTCCACATGCTTTATTACCGACACCAAAATGTAGACAGAAATAAAACTAAATAAATACATATACCTATTTATAACATACTTTTAATATAAATATTTTTATCTAAATGCAAAATAATGCATTTTAGTTTTCATACATTCATTCATCATCACAAGATATGTATTTTGTTAGCTGTAGGGCAATAAGAGTTCAAGTACATATTTATTGTAAGCAGACGAAATACTTTTTAATACGTTTTTTGTAGTGTATGTAAGAAATAATTCGTATTATTGACTGCCTCGTTGGTCTAGTGGCTTGATGTAAGGCCGCAGACCCGGAGGTCCTGGTTTCAATTCCCAGGTCCAGCCAATAAAAAAATATATTGGCCCGACCTAACCCGACCGGAGTCTGGAAGTTGGAAGTGTGTACACTCCCGTGCCTCGGAAAGCACGTAAAGCCGTTGGTCCTGCGCCTTAACTCTTTCCGGTCGTGTCGGATTGCCGTCCTATCGGATTACGAGAGTTAGGGAATAGAGAGTGCACTTGTGTTTGCGCACACACTTGTGCACTTTAATATCTCCTGCGTAGTTGGCTAATCTCTCTTGAGATTGGCCGCCGTGACCGAAATCGGTCTGGAGGACAATATTATGGAGACAGTGTTGTCTCTTGCGGAGAGTTGTTTTTTACCTCATTGTGTACCTGCCGCTGGGTAGAAGTGTCCCGAATGTTAATTTGACATTTATCATATTTATGTGAAGGTATGGCGAATACATTCAAAAATATACAATCAAGTGCAATATTTTATTTAACCTAACATTTATATGCAGAGATCAGTAAGCAGTACATAAAGCAAATAAAATATTCATGTTGAAATGAAGCTCGCACGAAGATATTACAGCATAAACTGAATAAACGTACAACCGAATATTTATTTATCTATTCAAAACGAATACATATATTAAGCGCACAAAACACTCGCTATTATTGAAGTATATGCTGTAACATATATCTAATTTTTTGTTTATAGTATAGGAAGGCGGACAAGCATATGGGACACCTGATGGTAAGTGGTCATCAATGCCCTTAGACATTGACATTGTAAGAAATGTCATCCATCGCTTACATATCCAGACCTTTATTTGTACGGTGTCAAATTACAACCATTTATAAAGCGGAGCATGCCGTTGTTTTTTGTAAATGACTTTCACTAAACAATGTGGATTCGCTCAGCTGAAATTTAAAAAAGAATATAATATTGTTACTTACCAACGCGTATGACCTTTGCTATATATATTATATATCTTAGTGAGTTAGAAATAATGATGATGAAAATGAGGGGATTAAGGGCACCCCCATAAAATATAGTATATTCACAAAATTACATATTAGTGTACCTCTAGAGTAAAAAATGCAAAAGGTTATCGCAAAAATTTTAGTCTCTTTGCTTATAATAATTAATATGTGTGTGTGTGTGTGTGTGTGTGTTATATAAACAACGTTCGTAATGAATATCGAAAACTCTCATATTATGAGATTTAAAGATAGGATATTGTCTAATTTTGTGTAATACCCTATAAACTATAATTTATTTCATTAAATTCTTTGTGTTGGGCACACCTGAGTTAAGAACAGGACGTAATAAGTTATGTAACTGAACGATTTAGTTCTTTCGGACATATTTCTGATCAGTTATATAATCAAAAGTGCAACATATGTTTCAAACCTTTCGTTTACTACATGACGCAATTTTGCAATAAGATATTATAAAAGTAAATAGCAGTAGTAGAACCTGTAAATGCTCCACAGCTGGGCCACAGCCTTTAATCCGTTTGAGGAGACGATTAGGAGTTTATTCCACCACACTGCTCAAATGCGGATTGATCAATAGTGAATACACATGTTACAGATTTTCATCCAACACCTACAGTTTTTATCAATATGTTTTCTTAACCGAGTAGAGTTGAACAAACACAAATTAATTATATGATAATTCAGCGGTACTTGCCCGGGTTTTTAACCAACAATCTTCGGTTAAAAATCAGGCGTTCTATCCAGTAGTCCATCTAGGCTTATAATAAGATATTAAAGTATAATAGAACCTAAATTTGCTCATTGTTTTTTATCAGGTCGTATCAGGTCTAAGAGTTTAACGATGGTAGTTTTTGACAATTTAAAATAATGTTATATTAAATGAACTACCCACAATTTCGATTCTCGTGTCTTTCTGTTAAATTTGAAGACTTTTCTTTTCAAATATTCAGGTTAAGCGACTCATTCACAGACCTGTAGCATGTAAATCATTGAATCCTGTATAGAAATTTTACTTTTTAAATTAAAAAGCTCAATAAGCTTATTATATATAATTATCTTATTATATATTATTATAGCTCGATAAGATTATTTATATAATTTCAAAATACGAAATTTGAGAAAGCCTTGCCACTTTTTTATTTTTTCAAACCTTTGTTAACGATGGACAGATATCTCACTCCTATTCTAGACAGGGGGGGATATTCGGTAGTCCTGGACGAGTGCCAGACTTCTTACTGTCTCTAAAACCAGCGGTATAGTCTTCGTCATGGTTGACGTCAAATCATCGCTTACGAACACTTCAGTGACGCCTGCATTTGCAAGTTTATTTTGAGGATTGAGAAAATCTCAGAGTCAGAGTCTCCTCTATGGTGGTAAAGGTAGGTTCACATATTCCTATTTTCTTAATCCCAGACAGTAACACCCCACCTGCCTTCATTTAAATTACTGAGCCTTGAATTTCGGAAAAAATATTAAATATAAAACTTCACTCATAATTAAACTTAAACAAACACCGGAAAATGGCAGAAAATTTATACAAACGATATAGTCGGACTCCCACTTTGTCGCTAGTTTAGAAAAGACCCTTGCAAAAAAAATTTAGTGGCTTTACAATTCAAATTGTTTAAGTGATAACTATACTAACGGTATCAATATTTTCATCTCTACGAAGGGAGTTCTCATATTAACCACAATTTTTAAGAACTCGCTTTCGCAAATAACTCCTAAACAGAGCGAGGTACGATAAAAATATTAAAGACTTTTTTAGTAGTATTAATTTATTTTTCTCTATAGTAGATGTTTTTTGTTACAGTCATTAAAATTTAGGTTAAAGATGAAACTTAATAAATTGTACCTGTCCATAGAGTATTTCAATAAATTAATGAAACTACTATTAAGAACATACTCGTAGAACTAAGCAGGCTCTAAGCTCTCTTATGTGTTAAAATATTACAAAGTACAAAGTACACATATTGTATTGTACTATATATTATAAATAATTTTAATTAAAAAGAACACTGGTTCATCTTTTGCCCTAAGAATTTAAACTGCGATTCAACATGCGATCACTCTTACACTCATTCCAAAAAGTCATTATGAGTACCGTTGGTCTTGTGTTGTATTATTTATATACTTTAGTTTAAAAAAATCCAAACTGTATTCATACATATAACCAAAGTTATTTGTTATATATTATATGGGAAAATTTAATAAGTATTTAATTGGATTAGTAGTAATTCGTAAGAGCGCTAATCCAAAACAATTTAAGACTATTAAGTCAATAAAAATTAAAAGTGCAAAGGTATTAAAAAATCCTTTCTTGGGGTTCAAGTCGAGTTCATACCATCATCAAAATCGGTCCAGTGATCCGTGAAGGCGTAACAGATAGACAGAATTACTTTCGCATTTATAATAGATTTTAAAGTCTCAATCAGTTGCTCTGTTGACATACCAAGCACCTGAGATTATTTTTGCAATACAACTTTCTCTATTTAGGTTTACTACGATTTGGCCTAGTTACCAACACGGTGTGATATACATTTGATCATAAGAACCTTTTTATACTCTTGACTTGGTAACAAAAACCGTATACGTATTTATGTAGGACGTAAGATATCTGCACTATGCCACTTCAAGTACCAAGTCTATGAGGCCTGAGTATTTTCTAATGAAATATTAGTCTTGAGAACGAATTATTATCCTTTCATGTAAAAACGAATTGCTACGTGTAGATTACTATATTAGTAGTATAACCTTAATAAATTATGCTTAAGTATGTTGTATTTTGATATTTATTTATTAATGAAAGAAATTTGGCCTCGATTTTTTTTTATAGAACAGGAATGTGATCACTCATACCTATCTTTATTAGTAAATTTATTTCAATAAAAAGTAAATTAAGACTGATTCGATATTATCGTTCTCGTTTGGGAATATTGTGTATGGTATATAAAAAAATTATCGCTATGTCTCGCTCCAGTACATCAAATGCTTTAAAAGACGAGATGGCGCATGCATGCAGACATCTCACGTCTATGTTTGATGCGTTTTATTTATACCGTCAGATTTATTAATACTTTAAAGATTAACAACCCATAACTTTACAACTACTGAGCAAAGCCTATTAATAAGAAGGCGTGAAGTTCCGGCGTGTAAGGTTGATATACTTATGGCCGATTTCATCAAAGACATGTAAACGATGACACGATGAATTTAAATAAAATATGCTAATTAAATACTGACTCATGGTAAGAACGGGTAACGCCGATTTGTTGTTTGATCTTTTGGGTCAAAGGCTAGTCAAAATGAAAAGTTCAACAAGTAAATAGATAGACATGTTTAAAAACTGGTTTTAACACTTAATGTTCTTGAATGTAACTAGTGACTGTGTCTATATATGTTACATATATCCTAAACATACAAAGCTTGTTTCTATAAAGGTTTTTACTATTCATTCATTTCAGTGTTACGATAAATCAAAATATTATTTAAAACAATTATAGTATATATTATATGTAACTCCATAGACGAAAAGGCACTCAAGATAAACTGTCGTGGTTTTTGTAGTGTCATCATTTAATTGTTATTTGGTTGCTTATATTGTTAAATAAATAAATAAATAAAATTTCAACTGTAACTTCGAACATACAATGAACACGATTAGTGTAGGATTATTTTATATATAATAAAGAATCAGATTATACCAAATAGCACGAGTATGAAGTCATTGAATCAATCTTATACTTGTCTTACATACTTCTTGTCGCTTGAAAATGGGAATCGCGAATGGGGAATACGCGAATTTATTTAATCCTTTAAATGTTGGTATCATATTATAAATATTGACCGAGTATCGAGCAGCATTTGTAGATCGACAAGCAGAATATCTTTTTATTTTTTTATTTTTTTTTCGATTATGTCGTAACTCTCCCATTTGTTCGGGCCCTGGACTTTTATGATTTTTAAATTTATTTTGGCGCGAACGTTATTCTTATTGACGTTTTGTATAATTTGGATCATATTTACGACGCATATCAGATGACATCGTTGTTTTGTTTACAATTTTCAATACAATATCGATCTTTTTTCCGAAGTATATTTTTATATTTTTTTAAAACATTGTTTCGATATTTATTTAATTCTAATACTCCTTTGTGAGCTCTTTGCTTTTATTGAATAATTTTAAATACTTGATAAATATTCCTTAAATGTACTATTTATTATACATATTTCTTACACTTGATAAAATTATTATATCTATGGATTATAAAATGAATCGGATATAAATAGCATATATGCATATCCATAAAGCTACAATTATGAGATTATAATTGAATTATAATTTCATAATTCTAGCTTTATGGATAACAATGAATAAATTATTCCAACAATGTACATTCATGATATATGTGAAAAAAAGCTACTTTGTATTTTGACAATGCACAATACAGCATTCATGTAGATACTTGGATTATTAAACTGTAGCTATATAATAGTTATTTCGTAACAGAAGACAATAATAAAATCATCGGTGTTCTTAGAAAATAATACTAAGAATGATTTTATTGTTACTAATTCAGCTAATACATGATTATTCAAATGATATTTGACAAATACAATTATATTATATTTTTATTGAAACCTTTCTGTAAGTGCGAGATTAATGAGTAATAAACAATAGAACATAATATTTCATTAATTATTTATACACAAGTTCTAGCAAGAAATAAAAAACTCAGGTTAAAATTACGAGTAAGGTATAATGAAAGGAGTGTGCAAAGGCAGAGTTATTGCTTCCAGCAACATCTTTCAGGTCTTTGATGTCATGATTGAACAAAAAAGAGCGTAATAAAAATGTAATAATAATCCTTAATGAACATACACATATGATATCATAACAAAAACATCTATATACCTACTCATTTTATGTATTATGTAGTAAAAAAATTAATTACGTAAGTTTTTTTAAGCTGGGCATATATAAAGCTATAGGAGAATGAAGTTATAAATAAGAAAGTTTATGTTTCTTTAGATATGAAGAGTGATATAAATAAATATTTGGACATAAGGTACGTTACAATTAACAAATAACATAAATTTGTTAATATAAATGAGATAAAGTAAACAATAGCAGGTGGCCCATATTGTTATACCAATTATATTATTGTAACACGTTTCATTGATGCAAGTTATAATAATGCAATGGTCCAAATAAAGAACACATTAATCGCTTAAATTATCTTATATTTGGCTGACAAGTGGTGCGCATGCGCGTTCTTATAAACAAAGGCTCATCGTAATTCGGCCATCTGTTTCGGTTTTCGCATGATGTGGTGAGTGAAACATGCGGTAACAGGAAACATTGTAATCATACTTTTATATATCGTAAGATAATTATTACATTAATAATCTTTTGACTTTATATATAAAGGTTGTTTAACGGGTGACTAGTTAAACAATTATGTGTCTTCTACTTTCGATGGTTAAATCAATAATGACAGAATGAGACAGAAATCAGTTTAATTAAACCGCTAAGCAATGTTTATAAGTAAAACCATGACACGGTAGACAAATAGCATCATTGGTCCGCAGCTGTTCTTTTTCCCATCAAGTCAGGTATATAAGAGTCCGTCCGTATTATAAAAGTTATACATATTATAAGAGCACCATTTCTAAGTGATTTATTTGATTTAAATTGCAATATTATTTAATAAATAATTAATAATATTCGACTTTGGAATAATATACGGATCAAGCTTTAAATTATTGTCAAAGGAAAAAACCCTTTATGAATAACAAAAATAACTTTATTATATCGTGAAAAATAACTCAATTGGATATTTTAATAGGAAGTCTGTGTCAATCCCACGAAGAATT
Source organism: Nymphalis urticae (assembly GCA_905147175.2). Lineage (NCBI taxonomy): Eukaryota > Metazoa > Arthropoda > Insecta > Lepidoptera > Nymphalidae > Nymphalis > Nymphalis urticae. The sequence goes on along the minus strand of LR989987.1, from coordinate 4,799,524 downwards.
AAAAAAAAACACATTTGTTACCAGGTTGTTGTAGACAAGCTACTACTACTATTAAACAATAGAAGTTTAATTTTTTTTTATTAGTCCAATTAGAACAATTTCCTACGTAAAACGTGCAATAGTTTCAGAATCAATTTAAAAACAAAAAAAAACAAACAATGCTATCATATTACGTACTATTACGCCGGCAACCGTAACCGCCTGTAAGATATGATTAACTTAAAAAACACTCTAATATTAATAGTAAAGTTATTATCTAAACATCCTCATATACAATGTATTATGGTAAATGTTTCCAAAGTGCCTCAGCCAACAATAGTCTGCATCGCGAGCCACTGTGCGCCCGTTCGTCCATCGACATGGGAAGTGCGTTATTTATTTATTTTTACCGTCAACCTGACTATCCGTGTTCAACGTAGTACCAATATAGACACCGGTTAGATCACACTGCAAACACTTAGATTGATTGATTCAGAAATTGGTCAATGCGCGTCAATTTGCACCTCTAATTCCTCATGGATTTCGGTTGTCATGACAAGGATTCAGGCGAAGTGGAGTGCTACTTCGAAATACGTAAATATCTGTAATCGAAATTTATCCAAAGACATATTATTATTTTAGATTTGGAAACATTCGCATTGTATTTGATATTTTTAGTTGGTATCGTGTTGTTTTTGGGTCGCGTAAACATGCGCTCATCTGACAGTAAGTTAGTCCGAATGTCAGCGCAGTCAGTGTTTGTTAGCCGAATTAAACGTGTTATGAGAAATTGGTATCATTTAACGAATTTAGTTCATTATGTGTTGATAGCTTAAAGTATAGTTTACGATGCATACGGAACTAAGATCTGTAAGCACTAGACGTGATAACGTACCCAGCCGTAAGTAGCAACTGCTAAGATTAAAAACTAAAATGTTACCTTGTAATTTAAATTAATTTTTCAATTTGATAATTTTAGATTGTGATACGGGTACGACTTGCGCTATCACGATACAAATGCGTAAGTATTTTAACGTCAAAAGTGAATTTCGTGGTTATTTAAAGTCACAAGTAATAATTATTATCGCTTCGTAATCGGTTTTTTAAAAAAAATAATAGCAAAGATTATGTAAATATCGTTTAAATGCTGCCAAAGCCATTTATATGCGATTAACAGCCATTGTAAATATTGCACCTTAGCACTATAATATATTTTTTCAGTTATTAATTAATTAACCGAGTTTTCATCCAACCTCATTACCTACATCGACTATAAACACTTATTTTTATTATAAGAATAATACAATTTAATTAAAATTTTCTTTTCAGCAAATCCACATGCTGTTGGATGCGTTGAAAAATTAGCAACATTTTTTTCTTTTCTCCTTGTCATTATTACATTTCCGTTTTCGTTATTTGAATGTTTTAAGGTAAATAAAAGTGATATTTATTTGTTCTTAAACAATTTCAAATTATTCCTAAAGTGTAATTGTGAAATGATAATTTTACTTTATGAAATGATAACGTCAACATAAAATTCGCATGGCAGTGAGTTATTAGGCCACTAATTTGATTTGCGCTAATGCGATCCATATCGTATTTATATTTGTACATCTTTGATCACGTTATATGTCAAACACTAGTTATTTCTATACATTTTGATGTTTCAAACGAATTCGTCAATCCTACTGTATTCCAACTATTTAGACATAATTTTTAATTTATGATATATATTTCCTTTGAAGTATACACATGAATATTTAATTGAGAAAGTTATTATTTTGTTTCTCTTCTTGTTTCTCAGGTTGTCCAAGAGTTTGAGCGCGCAGTGATTTTCCGTCTCGGTCGATTACGTAAAGGTGGTGTGAGAGGGCCTGGACTCTTCTTCATATTACCCTGTGTCGATACTTATAGAAAAGTAGATTTAAGAACAGTATCATTTGATGTACCACCTCAAGAGGTATGAACCAATTTCAAAATAAATAAAAAATATAATTATTTACTGACTAACCTAGACTGCTTATTACTTTACCTCCGATTTGAATTAACGACTTTTATATAGCGTCATGGGTTTTTTTTATTTATTTATAGGAACGTAGGCAGGCAAATGTACCACTGGATAATACTATTGATATTGTTCACCTCCGTTCACATACATTACCACTATAAGAATTATTATTAAATATAATAGATTTTAACGTCAACGCACCGACCATGGGATCTATGCTTTGTAATTTTTCATTACCCTGGTCTACTTCCAAAAAAATACTACTACCCTTCAAAACAAACTATGTATTGTTTTTTATCAGAATAACTGATGCGTGAATTTTTTCATCTAGCCAAAGCTTGCACAAAACTAAAACTTCTGATAAGTGAATCCAATCGCTGGCGGGGCATTGACGGTAAACTGAATTGTGTAAAATTTCTTGCATTACTGTCTAGTGTGTAGGTGACCATTTTCTCGTCTGTCTTCCTAAGTAAATATAATAAAAAATACTACCTTAAGTTTATATTGTTGTTACAAATAGTCATTCCAAAAGGTATTTTACCTTGCGATTATCTGGACCGGTTTCTTTGCAGACAATTTTATTTTTATTTACACACTTGAGCTATGCATTGCATTTTGCCTCATATCTATTTGCCAAATTGTCCAACGGTTGTGGATAATGCTCCTCTCCTTAGAATCGTAGCGTGATATGATATTATAGCGTTTATAAAATGTGTTTATAAAAAAAAAAGAATCCTTAAATAATTTTATTACCCTTGTTCCTAACAAGCTAATCAGCCCGATTCTATATATACCGCAACGAAACTTAAGTAAAAATACAACACATAACAAAGAACACATGGCTACAAACAAAGACGATACGGAATTGGCATTGGTATTGAAAACAGTTAACCCGAATGCCTGCCATTCAGCTGGTTTGCGTCTAATTGATGTGCCTATAAACCATCAATCAAAGTTTTACGATGCACAAACAATTGTGTCTTGTACTAGTTGTCTAAACCGTTCCACCTCATAACCGATTCATTATTGAGCCAGCTGTTTTACGCGGTATCGCCCACGTCATGTTTCTGCTTAGCTATTTAATTATTAAGATGAATATACAAAATCAAAATAAACTTAATTTATGAAGACTTTTCAAGCACAAGCACTTTTAAATCGTAATTTTATAGCATTATGTTTTATTACAACAATTCGTTAAATAAATTATATTTTTATTAAAATGTATACTGTAACCTATATAGTCGAGTTAATAAAAACATGTATACAATGTCGAAAGGTAATTCGAAATGTTGGATATTAAGCTCAAAAATCGAAACTGATTATGCCCGACAGAAAATTGATCTAAGCCAATTCATTATGTTCTACATGATAAATGTTTAACATTATATGTACCTACTATGTCTGCGAGTGCATATACTTGTAGCTGCGAATATTTCGTGTCGTGGTGCTTGATAAAAAATACTGATAAATAAATTACGTACATATATATATTTTTTGTACGCTATTTATGTAATTTACTTATATATGTTTTCCGCTGAGGTTTTACGTTAATAATACAATTGAAAACAATATTTCTAATCAAATATTTTTTTGCCACGAAACAGTAGATTATCTCTCATTTTAGTGCTATGCCTTCTCTATTTTATTCATTTATCAAAGATATTCCAGTTCAGTGACTAGTCGTTACAGAATTATATATATTTGTACAGTTACTACATGACTATGAACGTTTTTGATCATGTTTAATTATACGAATTACTGAATTGGTTTTATTAATACGTAAGATCAGACTGTATTTTTGTTTGAGCTCCAACTATATCGACATCGGAAGTTGTGAAACATGTATCATGCAAATTTAGCTTGAAAATTAATTGTTTTAGCGAAATTATATTACTATCGACAATACGATTCTATTATAATGTCAACTAATAGATTTATCGTTACTGGCCTACGTATTGAGTCTATTAAGACTTAATCAACATTATTTAAAGTAATGGTGTATTGCATAAATTCAAGTTAATATAACAAAGTTGTATAAGGTAATATTTGTCATCATCTTTATCTATTTTAATGAAGAATGACAACTTTCAGGTTCTCACAAGAGATTCAGTCACTGTCGCGGTCGATGCAGTTGTTTACTATAGAATTAAGGAACCGTTAAACGCAGTAGTTCGTGTTGCAGATTATAGGTTGGTAACTTTTTTGACAGATATAGAATCCAATGAACGTTTAATAACAGTACTTATTTTAAATTTCTTAGTGCTTCTACTCGTCTCCTCGCTGCGACAACTCTGCGTAATGTACTGGGTATGCGTGACTTAGCCCAGCTGTTATCCGATCGTGAAGCCATCAGTCACATGATGCAAACTAACTTGGACGTAGCGACTGAACCTTGGGGAGTTGAAGTGGAAAGAGTTGAAATGTAATATTATATAGAATTTTTCTAATATTTTATATAATATTTAGTACCATTTAGCTATAAGCTTTATCCTCAAAAGGATAGAAAATTTTTGGCCAGGACTGGGATATTTTACAGGCTGCTACTTTATAGCTATAGAGTAAAGCGTATTTTGTGGTAAAATCGATAATTATATGAATCTGCTATTCATTTTGAATTTAAAATGTAATTTAACAAATATTCTTACATATTGCGTTAAAAAAATATCTATGACTTTTTTGTTCTAGTAACCTAGTAAGTATATACCAAATTGCGTTTTCAAGGAATCTTAATCTATGTGACACATATAACTTGACGTTGAAAGTAGATTCAACGTAACTATTTTTGGTTGTCAGCAAAGATGTCCGGCTCCCAGTACAGTTACAAAGAGCAATGGCGGCTGAAGCAGAAGCTGATAGAGAAGCCCGAGCTAAAATAATTGCAGCTGAAGGTGAAATTAAAGCCTCAAAGGCTCTAAGAGAAGCATCTCTCGTTATGATAGACAATCCTACTGCTCTACAAGTAAGATATGCAACAATAGCTGATTAAAAGAAATATTTTACACCCGTTCCAATTTGTCTGCCTTACTTCAATATTTATCAAATTTATCACTCTAATAATAAAAAAAATACTACTTATTTTTTGTCTTATATTTACGAGAAGACATGAAGGATAATTAATCCTACAAATATAAATACTGATATTTTTTTGAACTAATATGCATTCTGTATTTAGAAATATGCATTCTGCATTCCATTAAAAAAAAACTGTAATAAAGATTCTTGCCTTAACTCATATCTGCCATTTTTTGAGTGTTTACGAATTACTCGATAGGAATTTTCAAGTCTCCGTATTCGTGATAGGTGAAAACTAACATTTATCGTGTCTTTTCATCCGTCTAAAGGCTATTATAATTTGTTACAGTTAAGGTACCTACAATCACTCAACACAATATCAGCAGAGAAGAGCTCAACAATTATCTTTCCGTTCCCGATGGATTTCCTTAAATGTTTCTTGAGTGGCTCAGGACCCAGCATACCTCCGCCATTACCAGTATAAAGTTATAATATGTATCGCTATCATCATCATAATTCGTTATTTAAAAAAAATCTACGTCATTTCCAAAGGCATAGCGCCTGTGTCTAATAAAAACAGATCAGAACTTATGGGAATCTTTATTGTAAAAAACCAACGAAATGAGATATTATTATAATATAGTTATAATGTAGAATGAAATATAACAACCAAACTTGTTAAGAATTTTATTCTTTAAGTGCAAGTTTTAATATATTATATACAATTGTAAGATCAATTATCTTTTATTATTTATCCGAAATAGATCCGATTTTTGTACAGTCTTAAAAATTCGATGGCTAGAATTGATGGTGACTTTATAATATGAGTCATTTTTGTATATTTTGAATGTAATTAACATACCTGAAAATTGCCGTGGCTTAAAAAGAGTAAGTTAAATGGGACACTGTCAGGATTTTTTCTGGTGACAATAATATTGAATTAAATTATTTATAATTTCATACAAACAAATACTATTTTTTTTTTGTTTTTTTTTATAGAATAAGAAGGTGGACGAGCATATGGGCCACCTGATGGTAAGTGATCACCAACGCCCTTAGACATTGGCATTGTAAGAAATGTTACTCATCGCTTAAATCGCCGATGCGCCACCAACCTTGGGAACTACGATCTTATGCCGCTTGTGCCTGTTATTACATTGACTCACTCCCCCTTCAAACCGGAACACAATAATACCAAGTATGCTGCTGTTTTGCGGCAGAATGTCTGATGAGTGGGTGGTACCTACCCAGACGAGCTTGCACAAAGCTCTGCCACCAGTAAAATTAATAAAATTAATTCTATTGACACAATGTGTTCAGACACAGACAGTGTTATTATATGAATAAAGCATTATTTTTATATGTAAGATTACAAAAAGCCACTGAATAATAAGTAACTTAATAACTGGCCACACCATTGCCTTTTCTCTCCCACTCTTTATCATCTATATATCAGACTTGACATTATCTCTTATCTCGTATCAAAACATATGTCAAATGTCATAAAATTTTTCAATCGAGTTTTAATCATTTTTTTATAATTAACAATAGCTTACTTTGTATCCTGATACATATATATTTTTTATTAGGAATTAATTTGAAGAACATAAAGTTTAAGACATATAACAATGGAGGGCAGATTAAAATCTGATATACCAGGAGCTTACAATGGTAAATATAATAATATTATTTTATTTTACATGCTCCTAACAAGCCCAACGCAATTACACGGTTATATATATAATGCATCAAAATTACTATTATTAGTAAAATTAAATCGAAAAGCACAAATAACCATATGTGCAGATAATGGATGAACACAAAGGAGAATGACCAAAAGTTGTCCAAATATCCACCACTAACGAGACCTATGTTGACTTATAGTCCACTAAACGGAGAGTTACTTTTAGTAAGAGACAAAAAAACAAGCTGTCAGTAAAAAGTTATGACTATATGAAAAATAATAATAGTTTAACTTTTTTGTTTCACTATTTAAGTAGATTTTAATTGTGCGCAGCTATTCTTAATGCTAGATATTCTCAATGCTGCGCAAAAGATGATTCATCGATAACCCGTGCAAATTGCAGATAACAGCTGTTTTTATCTGAGTACCTAGAGTAGTACCAGGTACTTGAAACACGCATTGTGTTTTCTGTCTTCCATTTTGATCAAAGGCCCTTTGATCAAAATATATTTCAGCGAAAATCTAACACGGGATACCAAGCGGCATGTTTTTTTTTTTTCTTGACATGACTTGTTACAATTGACCCAATGGACCGCCAGCGTCATCAGGCAGCGTGAATTAGCATATATATTAATCATATTTTTCCCATAAAAAGGTACAAATACATGACTTTTAATTTAGTTATAACTTTTTACTGACAGCAGATTTGTTGCGGTCTGCTTATAAAGACCTCACTATTTAGTACACTATTTTATGACATAGGTCTCGTTAGTGGTAGATATTTGGACCAAGGTCTATACATTTTTAATCATTCTCCTTTGCACGGCAGCGAATACGTTGTACTAGAAGCGGGTCTGTTTTTGTTTTCGGAATTATAATATTTATTATTAATGTTTTTTTTCTAGAAATCAAACAAGAGTCGTTGAAGGAGAAAATTATACGTTTCATCACTATATTGATAATAATTCTGTTTCCATTTTGTTTATTACTTTGCTTTAGGGTAAGATATCAGTACTGAAACATAATATTTTATTTTACTTTTATCCTGTTCAGCCAATGAAAATATTTTTTAGTTAAGTATTAAATTGGAAAAATATCGCGTCATCGCATTGAATTATTCGTATGTCGTATTTTTTTCTATTTATGCACTAACAATACTTATATAACTATTTATATTATATTACATGGGATCAAAACATTACGTCAATTTGTAGTGAAGCTAAATTTTATACATTTTTGGGTGAAATGTCTGATAGGTTGTGAAACAGTATAAAAGAGCAGTAATATTGCGCTTCGGACGAGTAAGAAGTGTTTCTCCCGCCGGACCTGGCATCATTTGGATAATTCCGTGTACCGATACAGTTATATTAATCGATCTTCGAACTCAGTCTTTTAATGTGCTGCCCCAAGAGGTATTTATAGTATTATGTATTCATATTAGTACATTTTTTTTATTTATAATCTGTAGGCGTTCATTACCGCCCATAGACATTGGTGCTGTAAATTTCCTTATATTTCCAAAACGCCAACAACCTTGGAAACTTCAAATACTTTTGAAGCTAAACTTACAATTACTTACAATGTTTGAAATAAGAACATATTATATTATCATTTTAGCTATGTAAAAGGCCAATAATAATTGTACCCCTGTTGGGCAAAGGCCTCTTTTTTAGCGCATATTACACCACGCGACTCCAATTCAGATTGTAAGATACACATGTGGTAGAATTTCATACAACACACTACATAACATTGTCCTCCACGAACAAGAGATGAATTATCAATACAAATTAAATGCTTGTCCGAGATTGAAATTGCGATATTCGTTTAACATAGGTTCACGTGTTCTAGATGGACCATATCGGCTCTATCGTATGTAACATAATAAAATATTATTTAATTTTCAGATTCTTACGAAAGATCTGGTGACCGTAACAGTAGATGCTGTTGTTTATTTTCACGTATTGAAACCGTTGAATTGCTTGTTAAACGTCCAATCTCACAAGTAATTGAAAAATTAATTTAATTGTCATATTAATCCTCAATATAATGATTAAGCTCTATTCAAGGCTATTTGTCCACAAATGTGCTCCTACGGGTTTCTTACAGTGACATCCTTTCCTTTCAAGGAGGATTAAGACCTTTTTTTATCACGTTGCTCTACACATCTTGCTGGATATATAAGTACTAAGTTAAAGAATTTCTACCACACATGAAGGTTTTCACACGTTTTATTATAAAAACAGGCATGCTTAACAAGCAGCTTAGTAGTATTGCTCGGATTTGAAACAGTGACCTTCAATTAAAATTCATCTAATTAATTCTCTCTTGTGTTTTTAAATATAATTTAATATTAAATTGTAATTGCAGACATGCAACTGAACTATTGGCCGTGACTATTTTAAGAAATATTTTGGGTCAATATACGTTGACGGATTTATTGACAAACCGTGAATCAATCAGTCAAGCGGTTCGTAAAGAAATAGATAATGGAACAGTAGAATGGGGCATTGAAGTGGAACGAGTAGAAATGTAATAATTTCATAGAGTTAATAGTTTTACTTAACCTTGATTTTACACTGTTGTTATAATTTAAATACTTAATTACGCGTATATTAACTAGTTTCATCAAAATTCGATCATAACATTATCGAATATTTTCGAAAATCATATTTGAATATGAATTTGTATTTTTTATTTGATCACACTCTTGAATAGCTATCAAGCTTCGATCACTAATAAGTTTTTTTTAGTGATCGAAGCTATCAAGCTATAAAAAACTGTAAATCGGTTGACAAAGGGAAAAAGATACAGAATTGTTTGTTTTTTTTGCCTATATTTAGATTTCTCCTAACAATGTGTTAAAAGGTTTTAAGCAAGACTCGTCGTATTCCGGTGATATGTTTTTCGCTTTGGGATGATTTTTATAACAGAAATTACATACATTTTTAATTTTCAAAATTTATAATTAGTTATGTAGTGTAATTCTTATTGTACTATTTTAAACATCCTGCCATGTTTACACATATTTACATAAGTCACATCGTTTAAACAGAAAAGATGTAATTTTACCTTACGAATTGCAAAAAGCGTTGGCAGCTGAAGCTGAAGGCACGCGTATTGCTAAAGCAAAAATCATAGAGGCTGAAGGTGAAATAAAAGCTGCGGAAAACCTTAGAGATGCCTCGAAGATTATAATGGAAAAGCCGCAAACTATACTTGTATGATATTTTATTACATTTAACTTATGTTAGATTTAAACCTATTAAGCGATATACATAGTTTAAATTTTAAGACAAAATGTGTTACCATTACAATTTTATATATAGACGGAATGATAATCATTATATTTCAATAATTTTCATGTTTTTAATAAATTGTCCGGTATCATCTATGTCTCCAAATGTTGTAACTCAATTTTCATATACTTCTTTCTGGACTTCCAATGTCCAAGTAAAAAATAGGATTTTAACAAACTGACGCAAAATGAAAATGCACGGTGGGCGATAGATTTACAGTTTCACGACGTAAACTTTACGAAAAAAAAAATAAGACAACTCTAAATATCATAAATAATAATGGTCTTTGATATGAGTATAGGATATATTATTAAATTTAATATTTAATTTTAATATTTAATATTAAATTTTATATATATATATATATATATAAAATTTAATATTTATTTATTAGATAGTGTGTATATATACATATATATATTTAAGTGTTTGATGTTTAATGTTTTCAGTTAAGATATTTGCAATCGCTCAACTATATCGCCTCACAACAGAAGACTACAATACTTTTTCCTTTCCCTATTGATATACCTGACCATCAAAAGTAAATAATGTATTGACTTAAAATCTCTTTATTAGTACATGTTAGTAAATTCTAGAAGTATGACGTCATATTATAAGACAGTTTATTGACATTGCTAATTTAATAATGGGAACTTCGGCTCTGAGATAAGAAGTTTTATAAAACATAAGATTATATAATTCAAATTCAAATATCAAGTTGAAAAAGGATTTGATAAATCATGAAAGATAAAAAAAACGTTACAAAAGGGGAACATTTAAATCAATCACCGTCCCCATCACACAGTGTCTCTCCCAATTTCAATCAAATGTCAAACAGTGGCTCACAAAAACGAATTCCGCGAGTGCAAGAAACACAAGGTAATATTGTTATTTTTTACTTCATTTTAATGTAGATATTTAAAAGATTTTATTACATAGCTTAAAAGGTCAGTAAACGAGACATACATATTTTTTTTTACTATATATTATACTTTGATGTTATATATTTTACATGTGTAACAAGAATCAATGCTATTTTATTTAAAAATAAGTATGTCAAATAATCATCAATCAATCTTGAGCCATTTCTTATTAAAATTTACATTTATTTAACAAAGAACTACGTATGTTTTCAGAGGCAGACAAGCTCATTGAAAAAGTCATGGTATTAATATCAATTATTTTTGTCATACTTACTTTCCCTCTATCTCTCTTCTGTATTTTCGTGGTTTGTTTATTACTGACTTATAATAATTGAGTAGAATTTTAATTAATACCTTCATTAACAATTTAAGTTTTTTTTTCAGGTTGTCCGTCAATTTGAAAGAGCAGTTATATTGCGCAATGGCAAAATATATAAAAATCGTGCATATGGACCAGGCCTTATCTTCTATTTACCTTGTGTTGATTCTATCAAATTCATAGATTTGCGTACCTTTGTTTATGCCGTACCACCACAAGATGTGATTTTCTTTGTCTTATAATTTTTTTTTCTTAATTTTATTCTGAAAATAAATATAATTTGTAACTTTCCAGGCCCTCACTAAGGACTCGCTCACCGTATCCGTGGATGCGGTTGTATTTTACAAAATAACAGATCCTGTTCTAGCTGTTTTAAGTGTAACCGATTACAAGTAAATCAGTTTTTACTTTGTACACGCAGTTACAGAATTTTACACGTAGATCTTGACTTAGTCTTGCAACCTTCTTAAAATTTTTAACGCAGTACATAGTATTTTAAGTGATAATCTGTGTTAAAAAGTTCATCGCACTCTTGACGGTAAAGGAAAAAATCGCGTTGAAACCTAAATAAGTGGAAAAATGTCTTAGATATGTATATTGCGCAATTCACAAACAAGAGAAGCAAAGAAAATTACGCTCAATGTTATTAATCTTAAGGTAAAGAATTATTTACACAACAGTGGCATATTTACACTGTAATGTAAATACCCTGTAAATACCCCGCAGCTGAGCGAAGGCCTCTTCTCCTTCTTAAGATTATTCCACTACGCTGCACAATAAGACTTTGTGTATATGTACACGCGTGGCAGACTTTTAATCCAACACATGCAGGTTTCCTCGCGGTGTTTTCCTTTACTACTAATAACGATACGAATTATGAGTATAAACGTAAACTAAGCAGATGAAAATTCTGAGATGAAAAGTGGTTGTCCAGCAATCATCTGTTAAAGAGTATTGTAACTACTGGGCTATCTCGGCTTTATTTTACTTAACAACGAAATTACGAAAAAATGTAAACGAAACATTCAACTTGCAACGGAATGAAAATTTCGAATTGATCTTTTAAATTAGCTAAATTCAACTAAACACTGAAATTGGCTCGCTATACTATTAATGCTCCGAATACAATACTTTGTTAACTAACAAAAATAACGATGAAATGCTAACTCCTTGTTAATACAATACTTAAATAAACAGTCGTTGTGTTTGGACCACTAAAACAAATACAATTCATAACGCATAATTAGTCCGGATGGAACTTAAAATAATTTAAATTACTTGTAGAGTGTCAACCCACTATCTAGCTGCAACAACACTCCGTAATGCACTTGGAACAAGAAAGTTATCAGAAGTATTAGCAAACAGACCAGCCGTGAGTCACCAAGTATTCGAACTCATGAAACATATAATCAGAGATTGGGGAATCCAGGTCGTCAGAGTTGAAATGTACTTAGTATAATACTTTACAGTTTCACGATATATTATAAATACAAAGTTGTTTTAATACTCGATAAAAAAACCATCCAAACGTATTAATACACACATAGCCCTAGTTAAGTTAACATGCATTACAATGTATGTATAATTCATAATTTATTTCATATTTATACAAACAAAGTAATTTCATATAAAAATCATATTTGATGTTACATATACATAATGCTAGATACATATGTAATTATTTTTATTTAAATTTAGAAATACTGAAAATGGTTGAGTTTTTTTAAGTAGGAACTTAACTAATATATATATATATATATATATGTATTGTATTTTCTACTTATTTCAGCTCTTAAAAAATATTCATTATAATGTTTGTTTCAAAGACATTTTTTTATTTGTTGATGTGAAAGGTACTAAAACATTGTTTGCCATTTACATATTAAATAATATATATTAATAGGATATTAAAGGTAAGAATTATTAAAAAAAAACAATTATCGATTAGATATCGGTATACATAGAAGTAGGTAAATACAATACTCAATAGATAATAAAATTTTGCAAATTTGAAATTTTAGAATAGATTACTTTAAAAAGATTTTAACCGCTTTGATTTTAATAGAAAATTTAAAAATTCAGTAAAGATATTCGCCTGCCTCTTCAATTACAAAAAGCGATGGCAGTAGAAGCTGAATCGACGAGATTAGCCAATGCTAAAATTATTGTTGCAAAAGCTGAAATCGATTCAACGAGGAACCTTGAACTAGCTACGGGTATTCTTATGGACAATCCGATTTGCATGCAGGTTCGTTTAACAAAAAACACCATTATTTTTACAATGACTGTCGCAAATTCGTTTATTTCCCAAAAGGACAACCCTTAGTCTGAGAGAGGAGAGCTGGTGTTAGGTACTTTATGTCTTCACTGTACCCCTGACAATGTGTATGCAAAATTTCATTATCATCGGTTGAGGCGTTAAGACGTGAAAACGTAACAAACAAACTCTCTTCCACATTTATAACATTAGTCAAAATTTAGAAATTACCTTTAAGCAACTTTAAAATTATATGAACATGGAAAACTCTTTTAATAGTGGATACTCTCTATTAATAGTGGATACTCACTATAGGTAGTATTCTATTTTTTTTATGCGTTTTTTCGATGTGTACAATATTTTCAGACAAAACATGTATCGATTCCGTACTTAATTGCAATTTAAGTATCTTAAGGCTTCTCTTCGAGAATTTTAACATAAAAATGTGTTCACGTAAAAAATATATGTAATCTTGTTTTCATATCGTGTTAAAGTAAGATATGATACGAAAGTTAGCACGGTATATATTACGCGTTAGCGCAGTAATTAAATGGAGCGATAAGTTCAATGATAAAGATGAGTTGTAAGTTATCATAAAAACTAAAATATAATGGTGATTTAAAATAATCGTTGTTGGTAATTAAAATAGAAATTTTAATAAACTATTATAGTTTAAGTATTTTAAATAATAACCAGAATCCTTCCGTTTCAATTAAATCTTAAATGGCAAATTAACATAATTTCAACAGTTTCCTGCGTTTTCTGCATTTTCGTTTTAATTTCAGCTCAGATATTTGCAGTCACTGAATACTATTGCCGGCGAGAAAACACATACAATTGTCTTTCCTTTCTCCGTGGACACCTTTAAGAAGATATTTAATAAATGATCTACTTGCGTTGTTAAATTAATAAAAAATAATAATAAACTCATTGATTTTATATATTATTTTTATTTAGCCAACATTACAGCGAAATAAATATTAAAACTAAATCTAGTACTAATCTAACAAATTATTATTCTTTATTATACGGCTTAAATTACTAATGTTCTCTTGAGTCATCTTCGTTTTGATGGTTTTGAGCATAATGTGCTGGTGCGTTCGGTTGACCTCCTGGCTTCTTATGTACAACAGCCTACGAAAAGAAAAAAAAACATCAGAAATATAAAATCAGTACTCATATTAAAATTAAAACAAAACCAAAAAAGTTAAAGGCACAATGGTATGTGTTATTTTAAAAGATTAATCATAAATATTCATAATACAGCGCCTGTTTATGAGGGTATAGATGCCTCACAAGATGACTTAATAAATTTCAATGAGTCTGCAGAGTATAGCACAAACAAATTATTCAATAAGAATAGTTTTTTCCAGAAGAAAAGGCTTCACATGACTCAGAATATTTCTGTAATTCAAATTACATTACCTGGAAACCATTCTTGGAATCGGCGGTGTATCGAACTAGACGAATAGAACCATCAGGCTCAACCAGAGAGTACTCGCCGTGAACAACGTCTCCGTCGCGATACTCCTTGTGGTCTTGTTGATTTCCAGTATGAGGGTCTTGAACTCCGTAAGAGAAGTGGTAATCGGGTTTAGCCTGTATTATTTAAAAAAAAAACCATACATAAAATAATTAAAATAAAATATAATGAAATAAAAATAATTATTGAATTCAAAATATGAAAACTATGAAAATATACTAACTTTGTAATCAACTGTTTTTAAACGGTCATATTTAGCTGTTTCGGGATCAATTTTTCCAGCCTTATGGTCATATCCATAATCAGCATGTTGTTGGGCAGGAATACCATGTGCTGGTGGAACTTGAACTTCGATTATCTTTCCACTCACTGGACCGCTAAAACGATTATATGAGAAACCCCCTGGAGCATGACTCGAGGAAACTATTACCGCTACTACTAGCAACGTGAACGACTGAAAAAAAAACAAAGAATCTATTTATTTTTTCTTATTTTACAAAACGAGCTATTTAGTGTAAGAGTACATTGATTTTGACATTAACACCAAGAGAAAACACTGACATTCATGGTCAGTTGGCGCGAGGTATTTCCCAAGAATTGGCAATGAAGATTGAAAATTAGTTAATTCATTAATATTTAAAATATAATGATTAAACATATACGTAGCACATTACAAAAAACAAAATTATATGTACCAAATTATATGTAATCCAATAATTAATGCTTCAGTAATACCTTAAATACGAATGACATTTTGTTTGTAAATTACAGCCGATAGGATTGTCTGCACCGTTGCCTGCTGGACTGGTGCCTTCTCTACCGATTTTGTGGTTTTATACCCAGAGCGTTATTTAAGAAAGTAAGGGTAATCACGGACTTATTTGTCGGTTGCGGCAAACTATGAATCAATATTTTTCAATATTTAGCTGAAGGTAGGCCGTGTAATTACAATAAACACTTTATTGCGTGTATAAATATTACATTGAATAGGCTTATTTTCGTCATTCTTTTAAATTGAATCAAACAATAAATGGAATAAAACGTTTACCCTAAGAGAAAATTTTCTTTATTTTTTGTTGAAAATAAATTGACAAATTGGGAACCTAATGGTGTAATGTGGTCACCATCATCATGTTTGCACTTAAATACATATTTACCATTCCTAAACACGTCATAACCACCTTAGAAACTAAAACATTTTATCCCTTGCACCTGTAATTACACTGGCTCAGTCATCACTAAAACTGGGCACCAAAAAATACCAAGTATTGTTGTTTGGTAGAATATATGATGTATGTTGTACCTACCCAGATGGTTATACATACAAAGATGCATATAATAATAATAATACTCTGGGTATAAAAAAAATAAAAATCATATATGATTTTCATTTTCATAAATAAGGTATTGTCCCTAAAAGTTGGAGTACGGACTAAGTTAAAAATTTTTATTTCTCTTAATAAATAAATATGGACTATTTTTTTTTTAATTAGCTTGTTTGTTTTTCAATACAAATATCAATGCATATGAATGCAGACCCTTATTTTAAACCAGCGAAGCCGGGACGGGTTTTATATGAAACTGGATGTTAGTTTAGCCGAATGAAAATAATATAGACTTCAAAATTGTTTGCTCAATCACCACGAAAATTAACAAAATTTAAAGAAAAGGTTTACTATGCAATTTGTGCAACTAGCTATTAGTTGGCTCTGCCGCACGTAAACTTGTATACTATAAAATCAATCACCATGGCAATTGTCGTAAAAAAGTCGTATTCATATAGTGGTTTCTGGCCACGTATAATGGACGCTCTCTGCGGCTGGACGAACATTTGACAGAATTGGAAGTAGAGTTAAGTCGTATTAACTGGGATGTAGTAGGTCTATCAGAAATCCGAAGACAGGGCGAGGACACGATGACACTAGATTCTGGTCACTTACTCTACTTCCGAGAGGGACACCAACCATCCCAAGGTGGCGTCGGCTTTTTGATCCACAAGTCACTCAGAAGCAATGTCGTGGAGGTTGGCAGTGTGTCGGCAAGGATGGCATGCCTTGTCTTAAAGATAACAGAGAGGTATGCCTTGAAGCTTATACAAGTGTATGCCCCAACGTCTACATACACTGATGAAGAGGTCGAAGCCATGTACGAAGACATAGTGAAAGCTATGTCTCGTACCAGTACCTTCTACACAATTGTTATGGGTGACTTCAATGCCAAAGTGGGAGTACAAGAAGATGGTGAATCGAGGGTAGGAAAATTTGGCTATGGGCGCAGGAATCATCGGGGGCAAATGCTGGTAAACTTCCTTGAGGCTCAGGGATTATTTCTGATGAATTCATTTTTCCAGAAAAAGCCCCAAAGGAAGTGGACCTGGCGAAGCCCCGATAACATAGCGATGAATGAGATCGACTTCATTTCATCCAATAAGCACCAAATATTCAGGGATGTCTCCGTGATCAACAGGGTAAACACTGGAAGTGATCACCGCCTGGTAAGAGGCACCCTGAATATTAACACGGGCGCATTTTCATTGGTCGATAAGGCCCGCATTCGGGGTGCGGGAGATTTCTGTAACGCATGCCATAGGGCCCGCAAAGAGTTTATCGTTTTCACTGGTCGTCAGAGCCCGCATACGGGGTGCGGGTGACTTCTAAATATTTAATGATTTATTATTTTTATATTTCATTATATCACCCGCACACGTTTAATCGACCGAGTTATCGACCAGTGGATTTCATTGGTTGTTAGCTCGCATGCGGGTACTCCCCGCAATCGGGCTAACTACCGACTTATCGACCAATGAAAATGCGCCTTAAAATCGAACGATCGCGTTTAATAAAGTCGACTCTTTTTTTACGCAGTGGAAACCTACAGAAAGGTACCCAGCTCTCTTTTGGTTATGTGGGATTCCTCCCCACTAAAACCACTGCGATGCGACCCACTAAAACCACCGTCCTCGGCACGGGTCAGAGAGGCTACGGGATCGTGTTGATATAACGCATCCGCGGCCTCTCCCGTGCTGTGCTCCGGCTCGGCGGAGCTCTCCTCAGGGGGCGAAGGTTATTCGCCCTCCCCGCACTCCTCGCTAGTGCGTACGAAAGCGCGAGGCTGCGGTGCTGTGGGAGGTCCGAGACGACGCCGACGTCGTCTCCGCCGAGCAGGATCGGCACTTTTTTTTCCCACTCCGCCGTCTCCTTTTGGTTCATGATCTGCGAAGCATCACCGACACGATTGCTCGCAGGGACAGGTCTAGTCCGACTTCAAGGACCAGGATGTCCCTCTCCGCACTCCACGCGGAGCACGCATCCAACGAGTGGTGTCCCGGTCCGACAAGAAAATTACTGTCTTAAGATAACTTCCTGCAATGCGTCATATTACGGACGGACGCGAACCTGCCCACACCGATGCACCGTGAAAAGAATATCGTCTGTATGTAAAACTAGATCTCAACTCGCAATCCGCAATGCTCGTAAAATAGCATTCAAATCTATCAGTTTACCGCCATAAAGAGTATCTGTCACTGTTCTTGTTGCCAGATTAAAAATATAGATTATTATTGATTAATATAAAAATGATAGATACTCTCCAGTAATATTTCAAATAAATTCGTTTCACATCTAATATTATATATTACAATCTGACTTAGATTTACATGTAGAAGCGCACGGAGTCTTCAAAGATGAGGTACGAAATTTGTCATTTTTGACAATGGTTTATCAAAAAGAGAAGTATAGAAATTGGCGTATAGTTAGAGACATTACGTAAATAGAGACATTAGATAAATCCATCTTATGCCAATTTAAATGTAATTAAAATTAACGGCGATGCGTCGATGACGTCCAACCATGGCTGTCCATTTGACGTTCCGCCGAAGTCTGCTATCACTCTCGTCACTAATTTAATAATCTAAACCAATGATAGCGCCACAGTCTCGCCGACACATATTTATGTGCAAAAAGTGTTCCTCAAAATGTAATGTAAACAAAGATGGCGCTGCAAGAGGGTAGAATTTGGAGGAATGCGCTTATATGCTTATATGCTTTTATAATATTAATGCTATTATAATGATAGAAACTGGAAAATCCTATTATCGTCGGCATTTTAATGCAATATAAGGTTCCGTCGTGCTAATGGCATAAATAATCATCATTGAGAAAATATATTTAGGGACAAAATCGTCTTAGTAAAAACACACGCCGGCAATTTTCTTCTTGCTATTGCTTTAACATGAAATAATACGATAATGCATCATTGTATAAGATTCGATATGATATAAGGACTGTTTCACTGGATTAGAATCTTTTTCTAACATAAAAATAAGCAAAAATTGAACAATAAACGCAATGAACGCACCAACTGTCAAGTTTGTTTCGCTACTTGAGTAGCCGAAGTTGATAAAACTGGTTACGCGATAAGAGACAAAAGATTTGATAATTCTATCTGTGTCTGAACCATTTGTAACGTAATTTTCGTTCCCTTTCTTGTGTAAGTGAGGAGGAATCGTCATTGCGTCTATTAGTTTCTCTGTGTACGGTCTATTAGTTTCTCATTCTCTGTCTATGGGATCTGTGCAGCGAACCTCACTGTTTTAACAGTAGATTTACTGTTTTCAATAAAACATCCCAGGTTCTGTTTTAGTACAAAATTCTACTGTTTTTGGGGGTCTATGTATCGGAATTAAATTTAAGTTTAGCTAAAGTTAAAGTTTAAAATAAGTAATACACAATACATATGTTAAACCAAATAATTCTTTTCCTGTTTTTATAATAGCCTCGATCGATGTTCGCTGCGACCTTAAACCGGGTTCTTTCAGTTATTTCTTGTTTAATTTCGCTGACAAACAAAGTGTTTGGTGTAATATTGTATATTTTATGGAAAAAAAGACCTTTTAATAATGATGACTGATTATTTTGTATTAATATTTGAAATAATAATTATTAAATAAATGATTTTAGTTTTTTCTTAATAATCGCGTAATTCTTTAGCTTTAAACAATTTATGTTAAATCAAACAGTACATAATTGCATTTACTAAATAATTAGATTATTCTATTAAACATTTTTAAGTAGTTACCATTTTATTTTGGATTTACATCTTTCGGTTTTGCTAAGGTTGGCAACACAGCCCATCCCCGTATCTTTGTTAATTAACAGCATAGATAATACATATATACTGGTTAACAGTTTGCTTGCTGCCGCCGGCTGCCGCGAATGAATTGTGAATCTAGATGTGATGTCATTTTTAAAATGCATCAAAACAACAAATGAAACAAAACAAATATCACTTTGTTTAGTACCAAGTTTTATTATTAAAGCCAAAATGTTTAAATGTTAATGTTTTTCTTTAACTTATGTATAGTTTATATTATCTTATGAAATGTTTATTTACATATAATGCGTACAGGTTGAAATCTACACTAGTTCGATATGAGATATCGTTTTGACACTTATGAGTGTTATTATATGAATTAAATCTATAATTATTGTAAAAATGGCGTCCAAAGAGGATAAATATGAAATATCTGATTGTTCTACCGTTAAAAATAATAAAGAAGATAGATCGAGCAGCCACAAGAAAAACTTTCATAGAGCGTGTGAGCTAGAATCTGAAAAAGCCTATCTGAATTATACGGAACGCTTGCAAATGTTGTTTATACCCAATTGTTCAACAGCTTGCAATCACGTTTCTAAAAATGTAGGTATACATACCCTATTTAAAACAAAGTTAAAATAATCTTTTTCATGTTTTCGATAACATTATGTATTTTTTGTGTTATAAATAAAATTTTGATACAAATTTCAGATACGTACAATAACACCCAGAATCATAAATTCAATTCAAATGGAATTGTCTGGAAATATGTGGTATGAAGCTTTGGAAATAAGTTATTTGTGTATAACACCGAAGCAATGTCTCACTGTAAAAATTCTAAAAGACATTGTGGAAATCATGTTGGTAAATATAGTTACTATTATAATTATGTTTTTATTTTTTTATAAATGTGACGCTAATAAACCTGCTAATGTACTTATTGTTGTTTCAAGAACGCACATGAGGATGTGTCTTCCAAGTATAGCATTACTCATATCATAAGCAAATGTGAACAAGTTCTAGCTCTACACTTTCGAATGCATCCTCCTTGTGGCTTGCACAATGACCTCTACAACAGTTTTTTGATGGATCCAATGATAGCATCTGATAAAAATTACAAGAAACATTCAACAAGAAAAGAATATGGCTGTGATAAAGGAATTATACAATACTGTTTTAATAGATTAGAGAGTGAAATAAGTTCTGAAAGCCAAGATGGCCCTTTGATTAACAAAGATCATATAATCCCAGAAAATTTAAAAGATTGTCTTCAGGGATTGCATTATGAAAAAGAACAATTGGAAATATATGAATTATTAGAAAGAACAGACAGAATAGATAGATTGATTGCAGTTCTACGTAGCACAATAGAATTGTTACAATTTAATCTTTATATCTTAAAGTCAAGGTAATTAAAATTTTATTGGTAATTTTTTTATTTATCTACTGCAAAACACGATTTTTTTCAATTGTAAAGGCTTTCATTTCAATTATTCTACAAGAGATATAACATCTTAGTTCATTGACAGACCAGACCAGACCAGACCAGACTTTTAGTGACCACATACTATCAGATGGATTATTTTTTCTGAATTTGTGTGATCCACTAAGTTGAATGAACCTATACCGATATGCAAGTGTTTGTTCTATAGATATTTAAAAAAAAAAGTAACAACCTGTAAATATCCCATTAAGCTAAGGCCTCCTCCCCTTTTTGATGAGGTTTGGAGCTTACTACATCAAGCTGCTCCAATGTGGGTTTGTAGATTATCACTTGTTACAATATAATTTGCAAATTTAATTTTTAATGCACTGTGAAGAAACTTAGTTCCTTACTGTTGATATAAATGAAAAAAAAAATAAGCTCTGTTTTTAAAAAGTATATTTTTCATTAGAAATAAGACATTTGACACAGCATAAATTAACTCTCTTACAAAATTTCTGTTAATAATAAGTAGTGCATGAAATAAAAAATGTAAGAAAATCAGAGTTCTTAAAGAATATAAAAATATTAATTTACAAAACAGAAGCTATTTTGAATTCCACACAAAAAAACCTAATAATCCTTAAATTAAAATGTTGCAATTTTATTTAATAAAATAATAGAATGCTTTTACTGTTTCAGGCAATTAAGACCAAAAATGCTGATGCACGATTTATTTGTGCCCAATCAAACCCAATATAAAGTTACAACATTATCTAAGCAAATAATTACATTGTTTGCATATTTTGTGCACCTTGACTACCCTGCAGAACATATTAAAATTATGGGTGTAAGTGATAGTGTATATTTTATTTATTTCTTTACATAAAATTTGAATGATAAAAAAGCTATTTAAAATACTGAATATTATTGTAGATGTGAAACTTTGAAATGTTTTGTGTTCATAATCTTTTATTTTTTAGATTTGGTTAAATATTGCGGTTGAAGCTCATATTAATCATGACTATAACAGCTGTAGGAACTATCCAAATCTTGGACAACGTGGAAATAGATTTGCAAACGAATTTTATAACATAATCTCAGGTATGCCAAAAACTGTTTTCTTTTCTTTTTATCTGAACAAAATGCACGATTAGATTGCTTTGCCAAAAATACTTTTTTTATATAAAACTGAAATGTGGACTGATTAATGGGCCACCTGATCCTAGTTGTCACCACCGGCAACAGACAACAGAATTAAGATTTTATGTCTCTTTAAATAAAAAACAATAATATATAAAAAAGTGCTGTTCGGTGGTTACATAGAAGTAGGATGGTTTACATACAGTAAATTTGTTTTGAGGTGCCAAAAGTGCATTAATTTAGATCTGCGTAATAAGCTATCTTTATTTTTGGTCTAGTTTTATATACGCCATTTATTTTACACGACGCGTCAATGTAGTGAAATGTAAAATGATACTTGCATTTCATATAAAATATTGCGTCTATTTACTGTCGCGAAATATATATTTTTTGTCGCAAAATATGTATTTTTTGTTTTCTTTTGAGGGGACAGCACTGAACAGCACTTATTGAACAAATATCTATAAATTTACTTTTGCATAAAATACAATTTTGATGCATATGGACTCATAGTGCTTCGTGATGCGACAGCTATTGATTTTATTGAAATTGTTACCTATATGAGTACTTTAAATATTTATTTGTTTTTATTTGGTGAAACCTAACCTAACCCTTACACTATTTTGGCTTCATGAAACCATCCTCATTGCAATCTAATAACTTAATTTGATCTTGTGACCATTTCTACCCACCAAAACGGCGAATTCCATCCACTTAATGGGAAGTGCTGTTTTCGTGGTTAGAAGAAATAATAATATTATAAATAAGGATATTTCTAATTAAAAAATTTATTTTTTTAATTTCAGATCTTCCACATGAGTCAATTATCAAGATTCTGGATAAAATAAAACCTAACTATATGAAGTGCAGAGTAGGTCTTATGTATTGTAATAGTTGTCTTAACTATGATAAAGAAAATATAATAAATGTTTTGATAACATTTTTAGAAACGTCGAAATGGAATGATTTCCCAAAAAATGAGTCTGTAAAATCTCTAAAAATAATAAGTGAGAGCGCTAAAATCCTACCATCAAATATAATTAATCATCTATCTAAAATTTGTAAAAATGTAACCAGTACGACTAACAACAACATGACTTATCCTAAATTTCACTCTAATGGTGAACGTGAAATTAATCAAGACATTATTATAAATGCGTTGTACATAAGTCTCAAAGCTTACCTAGAGTCATACAATGTTCAAAACGTTAATGCAACTTTAGAAAAATTGAATAATTCTGAAATTGTATTAGAGGGACCAAAATCTGCATATAGCGCTGATGATTATCTCTTTAAAGTCTATACTAATATTTATCAGTTGTTACCAAAGCTTATCTTAATTTTAAATGATTTAAAAAAAGACAAACAATTACCAAAAATTTTTAAAGTTTTTGAAAAACTTAAATTAGATGAATATATTGTAAATTAACTCAAACTAGTAAGTAAATAGTTTTTAAGCCTTTTAACTATATATTTAGGTGAATTTTAAAAAATTAAATTCTATAAGGATTTTACATCATCGTCATAGTAAAGTCTAAGTCGCCCCTCGTTAGTTAATAGTAATTTTGTTATTGTTTTTATTGTATATACAATCTACGTGATGAAAGTACATAAGACGATGTTTTCCCATAATGTAATAAAGCGGAAATGATTATTTTTATAATATATTTTTTTACATTTACAATTAAATTTATACCATTGATGTTTACGTGTTTTTTCTTAAGCCTTATATTAAATACGATGGAGCATGGTGCGCCCTCTTGTTTAGTTTTTGTCGTAAAAGAACGGATTTCGACGGCGCTTGAATTTGACAAGTGGAGGTTGGCGGTCAACGTCGGTAAAACGGCCTCTACTTGTCGGTGCCGACAAGCCGTTGCATCTGCTCGCTTTCCGAGGCTAGGACGTGGAGTGGCAGACCTTAGTTTGCTACTTGGGGTGTCACTTGGACCGCAGGCTGCGCATGATACCCACCGTTAATAAGGTGTTGAGTCATGCCACGGCCACCAGGTCTACACACCCTCTTCACATCGCGCCTACAATTGAAGACCAAACTGAGGATCTACGGTGCCTACGTCTGTACGATGTATGCGGCCCCCGCCTGGTACGCACTCTGTTCAGCGTACCAGAAGCGGAGGATCCAGATCCAGCAAAACCGATGCCTGCGTCAAATAGTAGGAGCTCCGAGGTATGTCAGAAATGATGTCATACACAGAGACACTAGGACGCCCACCGTGGAGGAGTTCGTCCGCCATCTCGCGCGCAAGCTGTTCGCCAGAGCGGACAGCAGTGCGAGCGTGCACCTCCACGTTATAACACCGCTAGACTAGACCACGCTAGACCAACTGACCACCTCCTTTACCTCGTGAGCTCCTACTGTCGCCGACCATCTGTCCCGATGCGGGCATCGATGATGAAGACGACGATTTGGATTGACGATAGGACGACAACAACCACCGGAATGACAAACATAACGGAAGGACATAGAAAGCCAATAAAAATTAAAAACCGGACAAGGAATAATAGCCACTAGGTCAGTTCTGACCTTTGCCCTTCGGGCCAAAAATCGTGTGACACGGCAAGTAAATACTTGCCGGTGACGACAGCCCAGGTAAAGGGGGCAGTCCCGAGGCCCGTGCCCGGACTAGCCAAGGCCAGTCAGGAGGAACCAGTTGTGGTCGACAGCGCTTTTTCAATTCGCAATTATATAGAAGGATGGTGTGACGTCACTGAGATTATTGTGCAGAAGAAAGACCTATCTACTATAATATATAAATCTACACCTGAAGGGTAGATTTGCTTATTGCTCTCACAGGCGCGCTTAATTGGTGCTGCTTAACAAAGTTGATTCTTAATGAATTAACTTGGAACATTGTGAAACTGACTGTTAGCTAGATTTTCCGAGCCCAAATTTATTCAAGGTCACTTTGACGATATATAAGGATTTCAGATAAGAATTAAATAAACCTTATGAGTCTTGAGTTTGCAATGCGTCTGTGGAGTTTAATAGAGATAATATCTAAAAACGGTTCCAAAGGAGGTAATAACTACATATGTAATGTCAGTGCTGTGTCATAAAAATAGTTAAATACGCAGAGAACTGCCTGGATGTGTTTTGTCACCAGAGCGCAGTTGTACCGGATTATTGGAAACGTTTCACGGAAGCGCTGAATGGAAGTCAGCGACGGATATCGAGAGCCAAATTTTAAGAAGCCTAGCACAATGGAAGTGAGATTCCCTTCGAAATGTCATTGGTGTGAATTAGCCGGCTAAAGACAGGCTGATTACAAAAGGAGTAAAGAGACATTTAAGCTACCAGACACGTCCAGTTCAATTCGTAATCAAGATAAGATGACTACTCGTTATACTTGTGGAAAGCCTGGTCACGTAACACCTTCGTGTCCAGACCGGAAAACGGGTAGTGGAGCCGTAATCAAAGAGGTTAGTCTCTGAGTATCAACCATCGAGAGCAGCCATGAAGACATCATCCGGTGAGCAAGTTCCTTTTCTATTTGACAGTAGATCTTCTAGAAAAAAAGTCACGTCCATATGTTTCCTGGTACTAAATTTAATAATCTTGTATATCTAACTGGTTATTGGTGGTGATGGTCTGAACTATTCAGATATTAAGTAAAGTAAAAATAGGAGATATTTTTGTAAGTTCGCTTTTTCACGTTGCTTCTGATAATTTTGTTCTCACCACTAAACAATGGATGTACTGTACGAAGTTGAAATCGAATCTTAAGATCGTCCGTAAATAATTAGCAGGTTTTGGCCGTTGGCCCGGTTGGTAGATTGGTAGATACTCGCCTTTTACGCTGAAGGCTGTGGGTTCGATTCCCAGCCAGGACAGACATTTGTGTGCATGAACATGTTGGTTGGTCCTGAGTCTAAGTGTAATTATCTATTTAAGTATGTATTTACAAAAGCAAAGTATGTATGTACTATATCAGTTGTCTGGTTTCCATAGTACAAGCTCTGCTTATTTTGTTTTTTGTTTATTTTTGTTTCTAATATATATATATATTTATTTACATTATTCATAAAATTCACTACATGTTAATATTTTTGGCTAATTCTGTGGTGTTTCCCTCGACTAACCACCACAGAATTCATGTAGAATGAGCCAAATTAACAACTTAACAACAATCAATGAAATACAAAATCTCAATTTCTACTTTATCAATTTATTAGTGATTCTTTCAATAAATATTTATTACATATTACATAATATTTATTACAATATCTGACTATACTATTATTTAAAAGACATTGATATGATTTTTTGTAACTGAATATCAGTTATTTAAATGCAATTTGTTAATTGTATTTGTTGTTGTAGGTACAAATGTCAGTAACTTCCAATATACAAGAGGAGCACAACTATTGCAATATTACAAGAACATGTATACAACACACCACTGAAATTACATTTACAAAATAAGCAAAATGCTGAAGGTTCACAACAAGGAAATTATTTATGCAGTTGGGTCTTAACAAAATGTTTGCGAATTCCTAAATCCTGTGTTATCCTTCAGATACCATAACCTTTTGTTTCACAGATATCCAAAATACAACATTTATTATTTTGTGGTTTATTCAGTGATTTTTATATATGTGTTTATATATTATATTAGCGAATTGATAATAATTACTATTCTTCATATATTGGTGTAATTGATTCGTTAAAATAAAGACTTGTTGAATTTGTAAATGTTTGTTTGAATATACTGATCATGAACAATTCTGATACTAGCCATTCTGTGTAATATAAAAATATATTTTTTTTTGTAAATTTCATTTTAATTCGATTTAGAGCCAGTGATTATAGAGTGTAGAGGTAAAGAGAATATAATTTTGTAAAAAGTTTCTCTCCAAATATATGAAATATAGATGGCGGTACTAAAGCTAGAGGGTAAATTGTAAAATGAAAGCAAGAGAAAAAGGAATTAGAATTAATCCGCAATCAAGAGGCTCTGTTTCTAATTATTGTTAATTTAATTTATAAATACCAATAATAATAATTATTATTATAAATCACGGTAACAGCCTGTAAATATCCCACTGCTGGGCTAAGGCCTCTTCTCCCTTTTTTGAGGAGAAGGCTTTGGAGCTTATTCCACCACGCTGCTGATTGGTGGAATACACATGTGGCAGAATTTCAGTGAAATTAGACACATGCAGGTTTCCTCACGACGTTTTCCTTCACCGAAAAGCACGAGATGAATTATAATCACAAATTAAGCACATGAAAAACTTCAGTGCTCGGGTTTGAACCCACGATCATCGGTTAAAATTCACGCGTTCTTACCACTGGGCCATCTCGGCTTTTTATTATAAATACCAATAATAAATGCATATATCTACATAAATAAATGGTAATTTCAAGTAATACGCCATCAACATTCTGTAATTTATGTAATCCTTATTTAATTAATTTTGGTATGTTCATGTTTTGCGTGAAGACCCATATACTTCTTATCTCTAAACTCCATAAAGCAAACGCCCGGGGCACTTCGAAAACAAAATATATGACTTATGTAGCAAGTTATAGACTTAAGTGGCATAATTACTATTTTATTATTGTATATATGACGATAAATATCTTAACTCTGAATTCCGGCACAAGTCACCTCATCGAATTGGCGACATACGGAGACGATGCTCATTCTCTATTGAGGCAAGTAATTGAATAACAATTGCTATTGAGACAATTACTTTGTACTCCTTGTAAGGGCAGGCAGCTAGGGCCGGATTTAAAAGTTTTGAAGCCCTGGAAAAAGTAGAGGCCCGAATCATATCGGAATACTTTGCTCTACTAGGCTGCTTTAATGTCACATTGGGCAGAAGCCTACACAGACTGCCGACATTTATATTCTGTGTTAATGTGCATAAGCACCACGCCATGCACCATGAAGAATAAGTTGTGAATCAAGACTTCCAGAATTAGATTTTCCACCTTAATTTATCTACATGGGTCAATACTCAAAATAATTAATCTTTTGAATAAACATTGAATACTATATTTAATAAAAAATGACTTTAATTTGAATATTATATTTAAAATTGAATATTTAATATTTCTGTGGCCTCGTGCTAAAAAGGTCATCAGTAACACTTGCTTTTGGTAATGATAATTGAAACAAAGAACAAGTTTGTTGTTTTATATAATATATGCCTTTTTGTGTGATGTTTATGGTATAAGTAATATTATGCTTATGTCCATTTAGTAAAAATAAATTTTATGATTTTTTAAATTATTTGGCAAATGGCAAAATGTTATTTACATTTTATTTAAAAATGTTCTTTTGCGTTGAATATAAGTTAATGTTTCCTAATTTAAAATATTAGTAATGTTGCAGTAAAAGCTTATTCCACCACTTGTTTGAATACTGATGGTAGAATTTCAATGAGATTAGACACATGTTGGTTTCCTCAATGTTTTCCTTAACCAACAAACATGAGATGAATTATAAACACAAATTAAGCACATGAATATTCAGTGGTGCTTGTCTGGGCTTGAACCCGTTTGAAAAGACTCATGCGTTGTAACCACTAGGTCATCTCGGCTTAATTTGCAGTAACTTCATTTATTATTTTATCGAATATATATATATTATGTATAAAGTAAAATAAACACAACTATTCAAATGATTCTGAAAGAGTCATTTCATATATTCATGATTATGAGGTGGTTTCGTAAAGTTAACATAAAGCAAAAGAATAGGCTCAGAATATTTTATTACATTTTAACGATATAAAAGTCATTATGAACAGAATTAATATTTGGGCATATAATGACCTCTTGCTTTCTTAGAACGTTTTGCTTTCTCTATATCTACATTTGGATATTCAGCTTTTAATTTTTCCATATCCATATCTGGGAAACGTTTTAGTAATTGTTGAACATGATTAAAATCTCTATTTCGTGCTTTCCTCTCTATATTATATAACTTTTCCTTATATAATCTATAGAATTTCTTCACTGCTAAGCTGTTTATATATCCATGTTCAAAATATGATCGAACCCATCGTGTATTCATAAACTTTGGTAAATAGTATTCTTGCTTTTGATATTTTTCATTCAATCCCAGTAGGTTTACAACTTCATCTACTGGACGCTCACCAGTTTCTCCAGTTTCTAATTTATAATAGGCTACATTTCGCTCCCGTACCACTGTTTCGATGTTGTCCATTGATTCTTGCACTTTATCGATCCTCTCTGGATTAGGGAAAAGCCGTACATTTTCATTACACTCATGTTCCATGGTGTACAGCATGTTGCGTTCTTTTAACAACACATACCATAGTTTATGTAAATCTCCATTGGATTTTATTCTTAGTTCGTCTAACTTCCAAGATCTACCCACTCGTATATTTGATTCATTCCAATTTTTTTTCTCGTCAAAAAATTCCATTAAATCGTACTGTTTACATGTCGTCTGTATATTTCTCGAAACTTGTGGCAATCCACAAGCACTGAATACATTATTTGATCGGTATGCTGCCGAGGCAACGTTTCGCAAAACACTCCTAAACAAGACAAAATTCATTTTTTACAAAATTTAAAGTAAGAAATACAAGAAAATATTATTCGCCATTTATTTTATATTTTCAGTAGTGAGGTTATTTTCTTTTTTCGTTCTACTGCCTCCAACTTCGATTGTACTTTACATCTATGGTGTAATTCTGAAGTAATCAAAATAAAGAATAAATTGTCATTGTCTATGCAAACTTCACAAATGTCAAAATGAGAAACTTCTTAAAAAGATAGTAAGTACCTACCTTAATATTTTTTTGTAATATAATTTCAATTAAATAAATAAATCATTTATTTATTAATAAAATTCGTCATATTTCCATGACTTTAGTAGATGAATTTAGTTAGATCTTAGTATATTAACATAGGTATGACATTAGGTGAAGAAAATTTAAATGTTATAAATGTACAGTAATGAAGAAAATCAGGATGAAATACCAAATGGCAATTAATAAAAAGTGTCAAGAGAAATTACTGCTTGTTGAGTTTTTGTTTATTTATTAATTTTCCGACTTAGCACTACTACAAAGTAAAAAACATTTTTTACTCCAAGCTGATTTTACTGTAGGTACTTCAAATCTCCAATAACTTGCAAAAAGTCCTTAAGCATTTTTAGTTAACGAATAACATTTGTTAAGGACTTCTTACAGTAGTAAATTGTTTTCTTATAATTATATAAATTACGATTCATGTGTTAAGTTTTAAAGATTGTTAATTTTTTAAACTTATGTTGAACATAAGGGTAAAATAATTTTGTTATTCATGCTAATTACACATAATATAATATCTTCTTATATGACATGTAATTAGTTCATTATAACCATAAAATAATAATATTATTATAATAACATTCATTGTATCATTGACTTTTTTGAAAAACTTAGGAATTTTAATATGCATAACAAAAATTTGTTTCAGGTAACATTTTTGAATTTTGTATATCAACTGTGGTGAGTGTTCAGTCAAAGGTAAACGAAAGGAAATGATAGTAAAAGAAACGACAGTGATTGTGTATAATAGTGGTTTGTTTTGATAACATAAAACTACGCTAAATGTTAATAAGTTGTTTACATACGACTGGTATATCTGACTATGCTGTGCGTTAAAAGTTGATTTAAGTTTTTGAATCGTGTTTGTCGTGTGTAACTTTAAATTTCTGAAATATTTCACGTCTCGAGGAGTCATCTAAAGGTACCTGATATTTTAGACATTAATTATATCATAGTTAATAATTAGTTAATATTATCTAAGCAAACATTTTAAACCTAACCTCATCAATGTCTTTGTTGTGTTAAAAGTTTGAAATAACTTTTATTGATTCACAGTAGTAGTAGTTATTTTTTTTATATCTACAACTCAATATGTTGTATTATTATTAATATTTTATATAAACCTTAACACATAGCCATAAAAAAATATTCCAGGAACATTAATAATATTTTATGAAATCTAATTAAATAACTCAAAAATTATAGTTTGGCATTTTATTATGTAGATATAGTGGTCATTGGTTCGTATACTAACATAAAATTTCACACATAAGTTTTATAAGAAAAAAGTATTAAATTGTACTAATTTTGCTTCATCTTTTCTTAAAAAACACGAACTAGACAAGAAAACATTCTAGAGTCTAGGATTCCAGACCAATCATTAATGCAATAAAAAAAGTGTTAAATTTGAGAATATATGGACTTGAATTTCAGTGTTGCACCAGTTTGGTCCTTACTTATAATTAAACTTGTATTTTTTTTAACTAAAATATAGAACAGAACCATTTATTTACAAGGGAGCTTTATAAGTAGTATTAAGTTTTTAGTATTAAAATACAGGAACAGTTTGTTGAAAACATAAATGAAGTTATTTTATTGCAAAGATATTTAAATTTAATTGGAATACAAACAGGATTCTATTAAGAAAGTAGACCGCTATGCAAGTTATTTTTAAATATTATTCTTGAAATATTTAGGGGCTGATACCATAATATACTAGTAAATCAAAAGGTTTCCATGACTTGGACAAAAATCTACATCAGCTTTCCTAAATTCAAGTAAAGAGAGTCTTCAGTATTATTATCTTAATAACAATATATATATATATATATATATATATATTTTTATTTTTTTTTAATTTCAGGATTTTTGTCCTACACCATCATTCATCAGTCTCATCATTCCTTTAACATTTTTACAACATTAATTATTTATTTGATCGAAATTAAAAAGTATTCTAACAGATTCGGATATAGTGTCCTGGACCTGTTAAGCGGGTAAAAGCTATTATAATAAAATATTTGATATATATGATAGACTTTCACATTAACCTTAGATGTATGTTTCATATAATATACATAAAAATAAATTAAGTTTATATTGAGAAGTCACACAATTTCGTTATAACTCTTTAAGTGTCACTCTTTTTCTTATATTTCTTCATAATTGTGTCACATTTTATAATTTTTTATCAATGATTAGGAATTATTTAAGGTCACACTGTTTTATTTTTATTGAATTACTTCATCTTATGTTTCTGAAGCGGTTTGTTATTTATTTATAATGTTTAAGAAATATTGCCTACTTTAAAAACTTAATGATCACCAAAAGATATGGGTTCAAATCCAGGCACTACTCAGTTTTAGAGGCTCGCTGACCACAAGATGAATTATAAACACAAATGAAGCACAAATAAATTCAGTGATGCTTGCCCTTCTTTGAATCATCGGTTAAGGTTCACGTCGTCTAAACACTGGGCCATCACAATAGCTATTATAATGATTAAAGATTTTTCCATATAAACATAAGGAACTGGACTTAGAGACAGTCAAAAGTTTAATTAAGTCCTAACCTAACATTTGAACTAAATTTGTCTTGATGTGTCGATAGAATACCTAAAATTTTATTATGCGTTTTTACATACTAAGGGTCAAATAATGTAAATATCTACAATTTTACGATATCGCAGTCGTAAAAATATTCATGAAGAGCTAAAATAGATGACGGCAAAATTTAAAACGACAATACAGTGAATGCAATTTTCAATTAATGATTAAGATTTACATTTTTAACTATTCCAGTAGATATGTGCCATGTATACAGGACTTGCTGGTATGGTTTTATTGACTATCAAATTCTTATGAATATGTAAATTAAGAATGTAAAATTTATAGCAGCAATACATTATTTATGTCATGGCAGCTATAAATGATTTGAAGCTATAAGAGATCAATGTAAAGCGTGTATGGTCGTGTGGTATCCGAGGGAAGAATTGTTAATGTTATCAACGTATGGCCAAACATAATTGCCACACGGTATCTGTCGTATTATCTCGTGCTTATCAGCAATGCAGCCTCAGCTGCGTAGCATACTAATTAGTGTACTGTCCGAGAAAATTTGAATGCATAAGTTTGCGAAAACTGTAATAACTATAATATATATATATATATATATATATATATATATATATATATATATAATGGTATAATTATATATATATATATATATGTATATATATATAACTATACCGTATAAAACTAGCAAATGTTATAAATGCTTTGTATACAGGTAGGTATACAGGGCGGCGCAGTACCTACCGGATCGCAAGCATATATTGTATTTGAATAAAATCTGATCCGGGTCGTTTAGTACTGCTGCTGTGTACAGTCGAGAGTCCATCAGCTTTACACGTAGGCGTTGTTTTGACTTCATTTTTTTGTACTTATCTTAAAAATTGTCTTCGTAATATCTCTTTAATTCTTTTTTATAGAATAGAAAGGAGGACTCACGTATGGGCTACCGGATGGTAAGTGGTCACCAACGCATAGACATTGACATTGTAAGAAATGTTTACCATCGCCTATATCGCCAATGTGCCACCAACGTTGGGAACTAAGATGTTATGTTCCTTTTGCTTACTCTGGCTCACTCACCCTTCAAACCGGAAAACAACAATAGATACAAACAAACAACAACAAATATAGTACTGCTGTTTTGCGGTAGAATATCTGATGAGTGGGTGGTACCTATCCAGACGAGCTTGCACAAAACCCTACCACCAGTAATTTTAATACGAACATGGCACCTTACAGTTAAGTTAAAACTAGGTGTACCTGATACAACTTTATGGCTTTAATTATTCTTTATGTTGTTTGTAGATGACATTAATTATCAGTTTTCTGCTTATGGTCATATTGACATTATGAATACAAACAAACGACACAGTTACGATCATAATGATCTACTGCACTGTGATATCTGCTTTATTATTCGGGATTTGCGGCACACATGTGGTGCCACTGCTGCTGCGGTGCCGATGCGGTTGTGTCTATACATAGGTTAATATAATATCGCTTGTGATTTATCTTATGGTAATGGTATTTAAATAAGTTTCATAGCATTGGTGGAAATATATGTCATATATTCATCCATATAATACAAAGAAAATATGTATGTTGCCTCACGATGTGTTACTTTATCGCCGAGACACACACACACAACACAGGTGCACTCTCTATTCCCTAGCTCTCATAATCCGGGACGCGACGGCAATCTGACACGACCGGAAAGAGTTCAGGCGCAGGACTTCACATGCTTTCTGAGGCACTGGTGTTTACACACTTCCAACTTTCAGACTACGGGCTGCTACTGAGAATTTTCGATAGAAAAACCCAATAACTTTTTAATGGCCCAACCTGGGAGTTGAACCCAGGACCTCCGGGTCTGTGGCTTTACATCTAGGCCAACTAGGCAGTCAAGTATTACAATAGTTCCAATAAGTACCTCTTTTATTGAATTTATTAAAAAAATAAATAAAGTCAACATCAAAATACTTTATTCAACATTGAAGGGTTACACTTGCTAATTGATAGTCAAATTAGAAACTACCACTGGTTCGGAAAAGAAACACACAGCCCTGTGAAGAACCGGCGAAAGAAACTCGGCGGAGTTTTTTTATATTGTGTTTCGTTTACAAAGTGTAAGAGAAAGAACTAGCCAGGCGGCGATCGTCTCATTTCCAAGGTGTGCTATCATCCATATATTCATTAATTGTATAATAACCTTTAGCAAACAAGCGTTCCTTTACAGTAATTTTAAATTTGGCCACTGAAGCATTTTGAACGCTTTCTGATCTTGTTGTAGAATCGTATATATTATCCCACAAAAGAGTTACTGACTCTATGCAGTCCAGTATCAGGAGTAATTAGTTTGTGTTTGTTCCTTGTACCAATGCTATGAGAATTACAATTTCTCACAAAATCATTAATATTTTTTTCGTACATCATGGCATTGCATAATATGTAGTGAGAAGAAACAGTTAATACTTTAATTTCTTTAAAATGTCTTAGATTATTTCTATTAGTTTTCTAATATGTTTCTAATATGTTTTCTTTTATGTGAAATATATATGTATATATCAACTGTCATAAATTATAAAATTAAAAAAGCTTAATGATAAAATATTAAAAATATAAATTCCATTGTTATACTGAGTGAAGATTTCAACCAAAACCGTTTACTTATGCGTATTCTGTAAATCTTGAGTGGCATTTTTCAAAGGGTCGAAGATCAAAGCTATTGAAGCGTATAAATAAAAGGATATACCTATTTCTTTGTATTTGTTAAAGACTATTTTCCATTTTCCTATTCGTATTTCAATTTTATGAATTCCATTTACCATTTGAATTATATGTTTGATTAAAAGAATTTTTCAATTACTTCTTACTTTATGAAGCTTTAGTAGCAATTATTATAAATCCAAAAGAAATTGTTTCGGACAATTCACGTCCTTGTCACCATTACATGAAAAAAGTACTTTTTTTTTTAATCATTCATTTCTATTCTTTGTTTGAAATGATAATTTTTGGAATGAGTAATATGTATAGAAAAGCTACAATTGTCTTAACTGAGGGTAATATTTTTTCAATTTCTTATTAAAAGTTTTAAACCTTTGCATTCGAGGCTAAGATCTAAAATAATTGGTAACATTTAAAAAAAGGCGTGTTGAATGTCCTAGAAATTGTTATCGAAACTTCTAGTAGTATCATTACATATTATAAAACAAAATCCAGTCGCCGCTTCTTTCTGTATCTCCGTCTGAACGTGATAAACTTAAAATCTACCGAACGGATTTTCATGCGGTTTACCCCAATAGACAGAGTGATTCACCAGGAAGGTTTAGATATATAATTCAGGAAGGTGTGTAATTGGTCATAAAAAAATATGCCGACTGGGAGCTTTACTGGCGTGCGCCGCGTGAATCAATAGAGTTACATACACGTATTACAATTTAAGCTTTTTGTGTAGGCTTTTTTTTATTTTTATTTTTTCACGCAGTGGAAACCTTCAGAAAGGTACCCGGATACCTTGGGGGAGAATCGGGTTATGTGGGTTTCTTACTCATAAAAACCATTGCGTCCTCAGCACGGATCGGAGAGACTGTGGGATCGTGTTGATATAACGCATCCGCATCCCGTGCTGTGTTCCTCTCGTGGCTCGGTGGAGCTCTCCACAAGTTTGTGTAGACCTTAATGTAACTGTGTGAGCCGGGGCGTGGAGCTAGTTATAAATAAAAATGTATTAATCAAAAACTTTGTAGTGCATAATATAGCATTGATTTTGTCAAATCATATAGGCTATGTAAATCTAAGGAATATATCTTTACTCCTTCTGCCATTGGAATATTCTATAAACTAGGGCACTACGTATTTGTCTTATCCTTTCTGTTCTTTTCTATCCGATTTTCATTGCAAACTTTGCTATGTTAGCTAAATTGTTGTTGATAAGTACGCATGCCCGACGTCATTGTTGTTTTAATTGTTCATGGCGCGCTTTATTCTGGAGAGGTCACACGTTATCTAAAACAGCTGTCGGGCGCACACGGTCTACAATGGACTCGTTTGTATCCGCGCCGTGTAATATTGTTCGTAATTTAAATCGGCTATGTAGGCAAGAGTGCCGCTGGCTTTATTTTCCAGCTATCCGAGGTGTATTGTTGCGTTGATTAGATCAGAGGGTCTTTGTTCTGGAGAGAATAGGTGGGTTCATAGCTGCGGTCTGTCGTATGCATGCCACCTTGTTTAAATGATAGACCGTACAGTATCCTTTGCAGTCAAATTATATCAAATAATATCTCAAATAGTGTGCATGATAAAGATTAGATTGGTTGTTGAGTATACCATTCGAAAAATCATGCAAAAGAAAAATAACACGTAAATGGTTCATTTTAAATATTACCGTTCTTTGGTAGTTTGTGCCAACAATGTGGGTGGGTGTATTTTTATGGTCGAGCTGATGTTCGCTATATTGGCCAAATGTTTTGTGCTATTGAAAAGATTCGAGATGACGAGGGGAATGTTAAGAAAATTATTAATCACTTCCACTCGAACAACCCTGAGTCCTGTTATTCCTAACGTTGTAATATTTCTATAAATGTCATTGTTGTTTTGTGATGACTAGGATATGGATTTAAGGATTATTAGCGACTTCGTACAATATGTTTTTCGCAAACCGATATAAAATATACTATTGCGTAATTTAGATTGCTATAAAAAAAAACAAACGAACAAATATTGTCAATTTATCACATTAAGCATGAGATCAGATTTATTTAGGGCACATCAAAAGATTGATTATACAAAAAAATGGAATTGTAGCAAAATAACTCTTGGCTGAATGTAATGCTTTGTTTCAGCGTAATGAAGTGGTACCTTCCGATAGCGTATATTGCTTTTATCGAGTTCAAATGCGTGATTTATTACGGAGATATAAGCGATGTAGGCTATGTACACATGTCGCGGGGCGTGTCGATCAATCACCGGCGCGGATGGACGCGCGACAGGCCATTAGGCGGAGCTTCGTTGGGTCTCAGGTGCCAGATGCTCTGAACCACGACTACCGATGGCCAAACCTATCCTTATCATTCCATCAAATGATCATCTACGGTCTTTCATGTTATGACACACTAATCCTCCTAGGCAGCCGGTATCTATATTTTTATAAATGTCTGACTGGCAAATCAGACATTTATAAATATATAGATAACGGCTGCCAGCAAAATCAATGCATACCGATATATTATAGCTCAGTCGT
This sequence comes from Nymphalis urticae, assembly GCA_905147175.2. Classification (NCBI taxonomy): domain Eukaryota; kingdom Metazoa; phylum Arthropoda; class Insecta; order Lepidoptera; family Nymphalidae; genus Nymphalis; species Nymphalis urticae. The sequence goes on along the minus strand of LR989987.1, from coordinate 4,761,282 downwards.
ATACAAATAAAATTTGTACTAAACGTTTCTTAGTGTGTCAAAATATATTTTTTGACAACATATACAATCTTAAAACAAGTATTCATGCAAGTTTGTATCTTATTATCAATATTTCGGATGTAAAAACCCTCTTTGATAGCACTTTCGCCATTTATTATCAGTGATAATTCTAGTCTATTATATTATTCTTTAATTAACTTCACTTCGTCACTTTTAATTCTTTCTCAAAAAAATATTTGTCCAAGATAGAAGAGTTTATCACGGTAAAACTATAATTGTATTCATTGGAAAACAGGGTGGCTGGATATAATACAGCAGTGCGTACAGCATTCACTATAAACAGTGAATTTTTGGATCAGACAGTCTATGGCGACACGTGGTATCCGTTCATTAATAGACTGTCCATTAATTACATTGACATGCTTCATGGTAATGGACAAGCATCGGCTATTCGCATTTTAGTGACCAGTCGGTATATCGTAAAATGAATAAACTTTATTTCCTTGTGTAATTTATCTGCAATGAAGCTATAAGGTTTTATATTAATCATTATTATAGAAATTGTTTTTCGTTCATTTTATTTTTAAAGAACCGAGATACCCCGTAGTTCGTGAATCTTAACCGATGATTGCGAGTTCAAACACAGGCAAGCATCACTGAATTTTCATGTGCTTAATTTGTTGTTATAATTCATCCCATGCTCAGCGGATAAGAAAAACATCGTGAGGAATCCTGCTCGTGTCTTATTTCACTGAAAATCTGATACTTGGATATACACCTACTCGCATTGATACAGCGCAGTGGGATGGGCTCCAAACCTTCTTCTCATAAGACCTCAGCGCAGTAGAGTGAGGTTTGAGGAGTGAGGTTTAACTTTACTTTTTTTCCATTTATTTATATAATATTAATACTGCCCTGATACTGGTACTGACGTCTTAAAAAACCTGAGATTAGTTTTTTTTTCGCACAAATATAAATGCAAGACAATTACAGTTTTTATAGTACAAATTAATGTTTGATTACGCTCAAGCAAACCAGGTTATAATGTGATAAAAATATTTTCTAGTCCTGATTAATATTAACGTTAGTTTCAACAGTTTTGTTTTTTAATAAATATATATTATAATTCATTTAGTTAGGTGATTTGTTATACTTAGAATGGGTAAAATAATTTTGCTTATTGATTAGTAAAATGGCGCTAAATATAAAGCTTCATTTTAATGGTAAGTATAATAAAACCTGATACTACCTCATCGATCCTCGTCCACCGTACGATGAAGCCATTCACCTTTCACATGTAGGCCATTAGTAGAAAGATAGGCTCGATATTGCAAAATGCCTCGCCGTTTAACGTTCAAGATAAGCTGCGAACTGTTTAATATATACCTTTCGTGTTCAAGAGTTTTTTTTCTAAGTCCATGAATGTCACATTAAGTAAACATTTTTTTTGATCATTGTTATATTTTTTTCAGGTATGGAGCAAAAGTCTTAGATGTTGGTGAGATCTTTCTGAAATAGTAATAATTTAAATCTTATTTGTTGTGTCATTACTTATATTACCATGTAATTATTATTCTATTGTTAAGTGAATTTTATATTGTACAGGAATAAAAAAATTAGAACAGTGAAATACCTTATAAAGTAAGTAAATGTCGCCTGGATGAGATCGCTATCTTAGCGATAAGGCCACCTATTGTAAATCCTTGTCTTTGTGTATATAAGTTTCATTGGTGACGGCAATGAAGTTCAAAATTACAGTGAAAATCTGAGTGAAATTTAATTTGATATTTCAGTTACAATACTTTTAATATATCGTGGAAATTTTGTATAGGAAGTAAAGTGGGTATGTACTGTGTACTGGCTATATAGCATACTCTGCGTAAATAAAATATTTTGTTTGATTCTGAAGTATTATCCTTTTATTATTTATAAATGCATCAACAATTTTAGAGTATTTACTCTGAATATTAATAGTTTTGATGTAATATTATAATTATGTAATAATAAATTCTTCGGCAGTGATTTGATGTAAGCAGATAATGCAATACAACAAACATGAGAAAAAGAAAATGGACAAAGGATTATAGGTAAAAGTGGTACAAAAGGTGGTCTTACTGCCGAAACACCAATTCAAGACTTCAAAACTTCAAGACTTTGATTAATGTAGTCGTCAAAGTCAGATTCAAAAATCTTTATTCAATATAGAAGAGTTGCACTTTCTTATTGATTGTGTAAATCTCATCGTCATGAAAGCTGGACTATGGGAAACATCGTTATTGATAGAATTTTAATTTAAAGACAATAAATAATAACATATTTACGGTAATTAACTAAAAAATATTTTTCTATATACGAGTAAATAGCAGGGGCCGAGAACGGGAATGACGGCATAGAAAGTGTCACGTCGCGTCGTTTTCCGTCACGGCATACGATACGGTTTTACTCCTGAGGCGTGCCAATAGATGTTTTATAATTGATTTAAAATAAATGTTAAATCGGAGTGAACTTTCTTTCAATTTTCAATTCAATTTTCATTGTTCAATGTATCGTCCGTATAAGTATTCATATTACCACGATTGATCTTTCAAAGCAAATTTTGAAATATAAACGTTAAAATTTTATTATATGCATGTTACATGAAAGTACACCCGGATGTATACGACATTGAAGTGTACTGGGGTTCACGAACAACATTTCGATATAAAACTTTTATAATGTGTAGCATAAAGAGGGGATTGGATGAAGTGGGAGGACGGTGTTACGTACGGTATTGTTCGGAACGTCGGAAACTCGGAAGACCTTTGTTCTAGCAGGGCACGCCACACCGGGAGTTACTTTATCTTATTACACATGTCACTTGTGGTGTACCGTTACGTCCACACGTGACTAACGTAACACAATACCTAACATTTACCTTGAGTGCTTAAGATGGCGTGTGAAACACTTAAACGACGTCGGCAAGTGTGTCTAAGATGCTATTAAATGTAATGATGTCAAAACGACAATTATAAAGTGTTTTTATTTTTAAGTCTTTTATATATATTATTGATTTCCATTCATTATAAGATAATCAAAAGTTAAAAGTAAAAAATAACCTTTTTTAGAACTCTAATAGTTAAAAAAAAAATTGGCGCCTGTCTGGTGTATGATATGAGTTAAGTATGAGTATTTGTAAATATAAATTAGTAATCTCAGAGTTTTGGTAATAGTGTCAAGATCGGCTGGTACCTATAGTCTCCGTCAAAATCTTTATTTAATACAAAAACGTTACACTCATTTAGTGTAAAAATCTACCGCTGGTTCGAAAAGAATAATATTATCGTAAACAAAAGGCTAGGAATAGACCTTTTTAAAATCCTATGATGCGAAATATTTTAGATTCAATCAAAATCGTCCCGTGACACGTGAAATGGTATAGTTTCGGTTTTGGCTATCGACGTCCATTTGAAAAAACTCACCTGTAGGATTGGTTTTGAGATCGCTTCGCATAAATTAATTTAAACGTGATTGAATACAATAGAGTTGCTGGTCGGTTAACTACTATCGTTCCGCCCTCCGAGTTAATGTCTCGTGTTATAATAGCTCAGGACACTAACGCAGATGACTGGACTATTGTTTCTCTAAATGTCACAATGAGCGATAAGTACCATAAAGTCAACTACATTGCTATTCAAGCTTCATTTGCCTTATAGGCTTAAAGATAAATTACATACATTACTACTATAAATTATATATATATTACAAGGTTTCTTAGTAAAACAGTGTTGATTGAACTGATATGATTGGTGGTCACCATTTCCTAATTAGATATAAGAGATGTAATAAGAGCCTAATTAAATTCAGAATATTTTTATGTTTATTTTAAACTGCGGAAGGTTAAGTAAATAAGATAATTAAAGATGTGTGATTCCTATGTAAAACATAATTAATCATTTTATTGCTATTGTTTCTTGCAATGTGACATTAGTCATCTTCGGTCGTGAAACACATTAATTAATTAACATTTGTCCGTAATGACGTGTACGCGAAACTGTTTTATAGTTTATACTTTTTGAACGCAATACAAAATGTCATAAGATCTATCCTAAGATTATATACAATTTGTAAACGACTGTTATATCCGCATGTTACCGTAATACATGAAATGTATTCGTTAAAATTTATTTGCTATTATTCGTTATCGAGCGACTTTTGTATTATTGATAATTTTTTTATCAACGAGTAATTTAGAATTGGTAGTTCAAATTATTAAGTGTATTTGAAACTAGTAGTAGTAGTAAGTAAACTAGTAAACTTTATTACGCGTTTTTCAACCCAAGAAGCTGGGCTTCTACGTCTTTGTGACGTACACACCAGTCATTTGAGCGATTGAGAATCCCGGTCGGATTCTCCAAGACAACTGATAAACTCGAGAGCTGGCAAGAGGTGCCTGCTTCGTCACGACAATAAGCGCGGTTTTGTACTAATCGTTAAGTAGCACTTCGTTACGTACATATGTTTGCACTTGCGTGACTTTCACATTCGTTTGACATTTGAAACGTAAAATAAATATTACTGTAATATATCTTTAATTTGTTTCAATATAAGAAGAAAACTAAATAGAATAATGATTATAAATTAATAATGTAAAGTTGAAATATTACACCTAATTTCTCTTTAATTAGTATTGAGTTATTTTTTTTTCTTTATAGAATAGGAAGGCGGTCGAGCATACGGGCCACCTGATGGTAAGTGTTCGCCAACGCCCTTAGACATTGGCACTGTAAGAAATGTTAACCATCGCCTTCATCGTCAATGCGCCACCAACCTTGGGACCCAAGATTTTATGTCCCTTGTGCCTGTTATTACACTGGCTCACTCACCCTTCAAACTGGAACACAACAATACCAAGTAGCGGTAGAATATCTGATGAGTGCGTGGTACCCAGACGAGCTTGCACAAAGCCCTACCACCAACCAGTAAATATATAGAAAATAGCATTAACACGTACAAGTATTTTAATTATTAGTCGTCATATCGATGTATGATTTGGCTTAATAGGTACCTATAAAAATATTATATAAGATAGGGTGTACTTGGAGTGTACTCATATCTTATAGTTAGTTCTATTAACTCATAAAATACATGTTCGAAAGATAACAATACGCAAACTGTAGTCGTCATTCGACTGCAAAAATAATAAGCAATGATGGTGTATTCCTACATAAAGTACTAGGTATTGCATTCCCTTATTTTATGATTTATAAATTGTATAGTTTGGAATAAAATACCTGCTACTACAGTAGGTATGTGTATACAATGCATACACATAAAAACGCTGTCTGTCTTCGTTCACCATATTTATTTATAAAAGGATACAGGTTTTTGACTTTTGCTGAAAACGATCTATGTTCGAGGACAATATGCCATACATTCCCGTACCCTTCAACATGCCGACTTTTATTAAAATACTCGGTGAATTTTGGTTGTTTCACAGTGACGCGAACACGACTGACAGGCGGACACTATTTTCAAATTTTGTTTTTGGTCTCGATATCTTTAATAAACAAAGTAGAGACAGTGATGTTTTCAGTTATAAATGTTAGTATCAATCGGAGTATTGGTTCCCTTTTTAAAGATTTTTAAAGAAACTAAAACATGCTAAAGACTTTTTTGTCACTAGTATAATAGTTTAATTACTATCAAGAAAATAATATGTAAATTAAATCTCAGGAGAATAGTTAACTGTGCAGGAGATTTTACTATGTTCAACTTTATGCGTATACACAGTTTCCGGCTAGCCGACACGACCGGAGAAGGGCCAACAGCTTACCGTGCTATCCGAGGCACGGGACTGTTAACACAGCAAACTTTTTAATGAAAGTTTGGAAGTTGTGTTTGACTACTACTGAGAATTATTGACAAAAAATTCTATAACTGTATTGTTCCGGGGGTTTGCCAAACTAAAAAATAAACCTAGGGATTTGCAGTTTTAGAAACGAACCACTAGACCAACGACGCAGCGCTATATAATGAACACACAACGACAAAATATAAATCTCATATTATTACCTCGTTACGACTAACTCGAACAGATCGCCCTTGTTATAACATGTCTTCACTTGATTTATGACAAGTTTTTTTTTGTTCAAACACAATTTTCTGAAGTTTTTTCCCTTAAGGGCAGAACTGTATCAAAGTTTTATTTGAGTTGCATCGTGTTTTAGTACTAAAAGTAATTCAGACTTTGTCATCTTTATTGTTGTTTTATAAATATCTTGATAGAATAATCTTTACTTTTATTCCTTTTTTCCTCGTAATTGAAATTTGGTTCGGTTTTCAAAACATATATCGTATTGTAAAATAAATTCATCTACTGGTATGTACATTAAAGGTTCCACTTAAATCGAAATTTGTTCTATGTACAAATATTTTGAGCATAAAGCTCCCGTTAGTCTTAATAATGAACGGTCCCAAATCAATTCAAATGTATTTTTAAATATAAAGGAAAATTTAACTTTTCTTCTTTGTCCAAACCCTCTTTCCAGTTCAGGGGTCGGGTCTCCTTATATATCTGCTCTGTTCTGGCTTGTCTGTGTACTCAGATTCTTTTTCTGTGCCTCTTTTTGCATGTTTGACCACCAGGTTGCGGGTGGTCGCCCTCTTCCCCGCGGTCGGTCCGGAATATTTAAGGCTTTTTTGATGGGATGGTCATACGTCTAAGGCGTTGTCCTAATTGGCGAAGATCGCACGATGAGTTCAAACATACAGATTTCATCAGAGTGTCCTATTTGAACCTCGAAAGTAATCGTGCGAGCACATGAAATGCTTAATAACGATCGTACGATGCGTTTGATCGTGCGATCATGTAATCAAAGCAACAGATCTCACACGATGCAAGCTTGGTATCTAAATGTTTGTCAAGCGGGAATCGGATCCTATCAAGCGGAGCAATGGGCGTTGTGCTATTTTTTGTGTTTATTACTTAAAAATATTTACATAGTAAAAATTTATAAGAGATTTGACACTCCATCACACGATCGACATCGCGCGATCTATTTGGACACTTGTTAGGTCATCGCACGACCACTTTGATCGTGAGATGAAAAACGCATCGTGCCATCGTACGATCGCTCCCAATTAGGACGCCGCCTAAGGATATGGCCGTACCAACGCAGTCGACATTCCTTCAGTTTTTCGACAATTGGTTTTACCTTGAACGATCTCCTGACATACTCATTCTTTACTTTGTCCAGCCGGGTTATTCCTCCCACCCATCTAAGCATTTTCATCTCGTTAGTATGCAGTTGTTGTTCGTGTGTCTTTTTGATGGTCTAACTCTGCCCCATTAGTCATGGATGGGCGTACTACCGTTTTGTACACTTTTCCCTTTACACGAATGGGCATTCTACGGTCACAGAGAAAACCCGAAAGCGATTTCCATTTTATCCAGGCGGTTTTGATGAAAAGAAAATTTAACTAATTAAACATAATATAATATATACCAATATAATTATATTTTATTTATATATTATAAATGTTATAGAAATTGTATACAAACAGTAAACATTTTAATATGAATCAAAGTATATATATAAAACAAACGGAATTCGAATTTAAAATTTACGGCTTATGACGTGGCGACTTGGCAGTTTTGAAGAAAATATCTTTGGTTCAGACAAGGTTATAAACAAGTTCAGTTCAATAAACTAAAATAATAAAATGTTTATTTTTACTTACGTATCAGAGATAATGTAATAACAATAATGTCAACAACAAGAACAACACAGACCAACGAAATTTATCGTTTTCATAGATTTATTAATGAATGAATAAATATTGACAGAAAAATGAAAAAACAATTCAATATAAAAACAAAAATGCGTCGGAAATTTAAATGAAAATATTTTTAAGTAGAAAAATAACCGTATAAAGTATTTTAACCACGGGCCATAGTATATAGCGAAAAAGCAAAACAGTCGCCAACATTGTCCAAAGCGCTATACGCAAGAGTTTACCGCAAAAGGCGTTATCCACATATGGCGACAGCTATTAAATTACCTTTCGTTAAGACTGAGTTGTGGCAATTGGCTTTGTAGCGCTTACGCGTCGCGAACGAGTTACCATATGTGTAAAACTAGAAATACAATTTCTATTGTTTGAGCTGATAACATCCGCGCCTTCTGCCCTCTATTTTCAGTGACAATAACGTTGTATTCGCAAATACTACTATAAATAAAATAATGAAATTTTACAAATTTAATTATTATATAGAATTCTTCTTTGATAACATTCCGTTATAATTGATTGTTTGTTTATGGCAAATTTGATAGTTTTTTATTTAAAAAAGAATGATGAAATTCAGCAGGATTATAACCAGGCTTATTAGGTACTAAAAGTGTAGGAATACATCACAACCCTTTTGACAAGTTCAATGAAGAGCAATAACGAGTAACATATCTTCTTATTTAAAAAAATACTTGTTTTATCTGTAGTCTTTGCGTTAGGCATTCAGTCGATTGAGTTGAAACATTTTTCAGCTATTGTTGGCACGTGCGTGAAGGTTGCTGATAGTGTCATTAGTGTAAATTAGATGACGCACGAGACGTATCAGTATTTGCTTACAAAAGCAATTAAAGGATTCATTTCATTATTAAAGTAGGGCTTTGTGCAAGCTCGCCTGTGTCGGTACTGCAAAACAGCAGTAGATACATTGAGCCTGTGTTACCACAGGCATTAGAGACATAACAACTTAGTTCCCACGGTTGGTGGCGCATTGGCAATGCAAGGGATGGTTTATATTTCTTACAATGCCAATGTATATGGGCGGCGGTGACCACTTACTATCAGGTGGCTCATTTGCTGGTCCGTCTACCTACTTTTAAAAAAGAAATAATAAATGACTAGCTAGTTTATTTACGTTTATAAAAACTATACTAGCATGGTTATTACATTACAGTAAACATTTTTTTATCTTAACCATTACTGTAATGTCCCATTAACCGTGCTTAACTCAAGTCGTAATATCGGTATTACAAATTAAATTATACATATCATATTTTATACATTAGCTCTTGTTGTTTGCAAAGTTGTTACAAGGTGATGTTATAGTGCTAGCATGGATGAGCCGAATTTAAATATAAGACATATATCCAATGATTGTACAATGTATCTTGTGGTCTATGTCAATGTCTATGTGATCTTAAAATGTCTACAGGATAGTTCGCGACGGCATATATACCTGTTATGGATAAGTCTCTGCAACTGTTTTAGGCTTAAAAAATGTAAATAAGGCTCTTCTTATTATTTTAATTTGTCACACAACATTTTCTGTACATAAAAACTTTAGAACATTTGAGATAAATATAATTAAACGCCTGAAAAAATACATATGGCGTAAATCAGTGTTAGTATAAATTAGTTTTATCCCATGCGAAGTCGTTGTTTGCGTTTACAAATATAAGCTTAAATAAATTCTGGTTTGTAAGTAATGTGTGGCATCTGCTAATGCAGATAATATATTCTTTATTGAAAAAAATAATGGTATTTATTATATATAACATCGACATGTTCTTAAGTCTAGATACGCTGTGAGCTTAGCTTAGGCTTGATTGACAGACAGGTAATGTCTTACATTTACGTTCAGGCTTCGGAGTAAATTAATCATGCAGTATTAATGTAAGGTTAGGCTTTAGTAGACATTAATATTTTATATACCGTCATTTCTAAAGTAATTATTATTAATCAAGAAAGGGACATGTTTTTTCTGTTATTTTTTTATATATGGCCAAATATATCCATTGAAATATGCATTATATATTATTTGTATTTATGTTCATTCTTAGTAAAATAAAGGAGGCACGGAAGTTTAAATATTGCTAATTCATCTAATTCAAACTCTGGACCTCGGGCCTACAGTCTTATAAAGTAGCCGCTTCACCAAAGAGACATGGTACATGAAATGGTAGCGTAGAATGGAATATATTTAGTGATATTTCATAAATTTATCTTACCTGTTAATATTTTAGTGCATATGCTTGCTTCGTCTGTAATAAATGGTTCATAAAATCAAGTCATTTACTTTAGCATGAATTAATGTTAGTTTTCCATTTTATATTCAACTAGGAATAGCAACCGGCAAAATTATCTGCTTTACTTGCAGTATGACTACAGTATAGAGTTCTTTAATTATATTATGAATAGTTACTTACTCGTATATTAAAATCGGAGCTGAATTTTAAAAGTTGAAAAGCCAATTGTATTTTAATATTTTTTTTACATTGCCGCATTAACTAACGCTTTCCGGTTTTGGTATATTTTCTAGCATACCTATTGTATTAATGCATTCATTTGGACATGGACATATCAAGCAGTGGATGACGAAGGGTTGCTGATGATGATGATGATAATGATGATGATGATGATGATGATGATGATGATGATGATGATGATGATGATGATGATGATGATGATAGCATACTGTTACGGGTAACGATCGGAAGGGTAAAATTCATACAGAGTTACACTATCATTTCCCTTCAATTCCCAAAATCCTAAAGATATTTACGTTATTAAATAAAAGTTTGTTTCAAATTTTAGCTATCTAGATTCAGTAGTTTTGACTGTGTTGAAAAAGGACCACATCCGCGTACCCGCGTACCACAGAGATCAGGTCTTCAATGTTGGTCACGATTTCGCCTAGTTCTTTATTCATTGTAATTACAATGTAATATTCATTGTAATTAAAATTAATAACAGAATGTTATCACTTTATTGTTATCAAGCAGGATATATAATTAATTATTATCCTAACGCTATTTATTCGCTAACGCGACTTTTGCGAGGGCTGCCCACGTGACTGTCGTATTTTGTTTAATCACGATTCGTTTGGCCTTATCTCATTCATTTCGACTTTGTGCGTCGTTAAAATTGCACGAAATAGGGTTTACGATCGGCCGTCTGCTTAACGCAAACTTTCCTTAATTAGTTCCTCCCCTTCACCATATCGCTGGTGTAGGTGGTTACGTGCTCGACTGATGGATGTGCAGCATGGCAGGGGACGCAGAGAAAACGATCATCATGCCTCAAATAAAAAAGGTGGTAGTAATCCGTATCGAGGACGGGCGTCGCAGTGGTTCTTCCCCTGATTATAGTTCAAAGATACAAACGCGATAAAAAAATAAAAGGTTGGTTTATTTTACTTTACCGTCACTCTTCACTGTACTTACTCTCACACGTCATTATGGTACCTCGCTAAAATATATTCGGTGCGGTTAACCAGCTTTCGACCCACCTCGCCGCTGTCGTAGTCGCGTCGCCTATTGTTGCTAAATTTGTTGGCGTTAACTGTTAGTGTTTCGCTCCTTATGTCGTAGCATGAAGATATAAGTTGTTTCAAATCTGACTGGAGTTGATACGTGTAGATGAAAATGAAAATGTTCCGAGGAATTATTCTCCATAATTCCAGCTTCCCCCTTCCTTCACAAGTCTACGCGTGCTGGCTCTCGATGTCACCGACTAACTGTGACATCAATTCCATCGCGCATAAAGAAATTTGGCAACTCCTTTCTTTGTCGCACTTCCAAGAAATGGAATTCCTTACCAGCACACGTATTCCCCTCCTCTTACGACCCAGGTTCCTTCAAACGAGGCGTAAAGAGGCATCTTGCGGGCCGGCAAGGCGAGGGCGGCTAGTGCAGAACCTTCTTCCCGACTGTACTGGCCGTCCTCGCGTTTGGACTCTACTACCACTTAACATCAGGTGGAGTAGAGTCATTTGCCCTCCCGGGTAATATAAAATAAAAATAAAAAAAAGATTAAGGAAATATTGTATATATCAGTTTACATACTACACATCTTTGTTCCCAATTTTGGTAGCGCATTGACGATGTAATGGATGTTTATTATTTCTTATAGATCCAACCTTTATGGGCGGTGTTGGCCACCCAAATCCAGTTTGACTACTTTTTTCAGTAAAAAAAAAATACTGATTGAATAGTTTTTTTTCATTTAGAAACCTCTTGAGAATATATAAGGACATTGTTTTAAATTTCTTATTGAATTACTTTCAATAACAAAATTATCAAAATAAAAGTACTAAGTATTTTCTTTTTAGTAACCATTAATGGTTTTATACCGAAAGTCTCATGAGATTCGTTAGTTGTTATTAATTTTTTTACAAGATATATTTAAAGAATACTTAAATGCATAAATAAAGTAAGAAGAAAAATGGCGCGCTAGTTTTCTATTTCCGCAAACCATAGTTTACACCGACCCAACAAACAAAAATCCGATTTGGAGTGAAGCCAAATTTCGTGCATAGTTTATTTAAAGATTTAAATATTAATTTAATGGGTTAAAAAAATTACTGTGACTATATTAGTACATATTTTAGTTTATAATGTCATTAATTTCTACAGCAGTTGACACGAAAGATTACCTACCTAATATAGCTATTTGTGACGCAACTTTAATATTTTTTATTTTTATGATGATTAATAAGAATAACACACTTATATGATCCTAACTGAGTAATTAAAATGATAATATTACATATTTTTATGTATAAATTTTGACTATATGAGACTTTTATACTTATTGAATGTAAGTGTGGTCGTGAATAGCTTAACTAAACGCCCGAGGAAAAATTAATCTAGTGTCTCGTGCCAACAAATATTGTTGTTTGGTTGCCGGCTTCGGGGGCTATAAGTAATCTCGGCACGTTATGCACTCGCTCGGGTGGTTTATTGGAAAAGTGGATACCGCGTTGGAACCAAAGTCGTTTAATGCTCCACAAATGTTTGCCACTTTTTAAAAACTATATAACCCCATATGTAATAAACGCTATAACGCCATAGTAATGATATCATTATCGTTGATAATTACAACTAATTTATCAAAAGATTTTACTGAACGAACCCTTCCCTTCGTTGTTTTCTTACGTCTTTTTAAGCATCTTATAAAATACTCCATAATATTTCACGTAGTTGTACCTTAATGGCGTATATAAATTCGTCATACAACCTTTAGTTGTATCTGTCATATTACTGCCATATTTCAGTGTAAAGCATCTTAAACTGACGACGTAAACATACTAGCTACAAAATATACTCAACAGCCTAATTCAATCGCGAAACTATAAAGTATTGTTATACAAACAGTATTCGTTAAAATTTACAAATGTTCTTTCTCATATTTTGTATCTCTTTGCAAAATCGCGGGTGTATCTTAGTCGTTCAAGTGACGCTCTCATTAATTCTGGTTCAATTAATTAATTAAATAAATTCGTAGTCTCCGTAGCACTGCCTGTCGCTCGTTGGTTTCTCCTTTATAAATTAATATCTTAAGACGTGTTCAGAATTTATACGCTTTAACATTTCCTTAACGATGTCTCTTAATTTTTTAGGGCATTATGAAATTTTTAATGTTAATTATGAACACAAAAGGCGTTTTGACAATTTTGTATTGTGGTTTTAGGTAAAATGTGTATAGTTTATGAGATTTTGCAACTACTCTGTTTGTTACATTAATATAGTATAATCAATATTCAGAAGAAATTTTCAAAATAATTAAAATTAATGACTAGACTAAATATTTACTAATATTTACTGCGCTTAGCAATAAAAAAATACTAATGGTGAAAATATATAATTAGATTTATAGTTCAATAATAAAAATATTCAAGTAGGGCAATTTAAAGAAGGAAATTGAAAAAAAAAATATAAAAATCCTTTGTCTTAGAATTATATAACTGTATCTAGGTAACTGTAACTAGCGCTAAACTTATGAAGAACTAATCGTAGACAATACCTGTTCTCGACAGTAGTTCTAATGTCGAATACCACGTAATTGTCTACCGCAGGCTTTGTCCCCTTTATAGGCCCGTTTAGTTTTAATTAAGCCAGCTTTGAATGTTCATTCCCGATTGCGGAGGAACTCGGCGAATTCATGGATTAATATTTTTGTAGGTCTGTGAAATGAGATCGCGACAGACCTAGTTTAATGTTCGCATCGACTAATTAAAGAAAATAACTTTATTCATACTTCAGGCCAACTTGAAATTAGTCTTTTGAAATAGAACATTTTTTTTTATTATTTAATTATGTTTTTACTAAAATAATTTTCGTTTAACCTTTTCTTAAGTTGTTGTATAGTATTTCTTGTGTTTATTTCTTATCTAATTAGGCTATTTTCTTTAATCTTCATTTTCGTAACACGGAATGTTAACCTGTAATTCTGTACCCTAATTACAGTTCTACAATGAATACAGAAATATTTTTTAATGAATGTTATCTCTTTATATATAAATAATAATTACATAGCTACTCTTACACTTTTGAAATACTGAAGGAAGGTTTATTAAGAAAAGTAATATATTTATATATATATAAAATGAAATGAGAATTATATATTTACAACAGTCATTCGAAATAGTAATTGCATAATTGTCGTTACAGATACTATTTTCGATTTAAATTCAAAGCATTATCGACGACCGCTATGAGCATTCTGTGCATTTCAGTGATTTTATTTACTTAGTGAAACTGGGTCTCGGCTCGATTATGAGGTAGGTAGACTGTGGCGTACTCGAGGGTACGTCTTCATTGTTATTCTATTATTTAATTTTCTTCATTTTAAAGACAATTGTATCGGTACAATATCATAATTGTGAAATGTTCGTCAATAGATATTTAAGATATTTTCATTATTATTAAGGTAAGGAAAACTTTAAAAAGGTTAAGTGAGATCTAAGATTCCTTTTGCTTTTAGCTACAATAGTTCGGTCATCCTTCAAATCGGAATACAAATATAACACAAACAAAAACCCACAATGGAAGTACATTACAATGAACTGTCTTTTTGTTTTCGATTTTTTATTACAACGTTATATTTATTTTACCTGTTACATAAGTATTTGTGGGTCACTATTCTATCGGTTTCACATCCCTTTTGATATTTTAATTCCTCATTTAATGACATTGAAATATTAATCATTTTTAAAATTTATATATACAATACGATAGTGGAATCATCGTTTTCAATGCTGTAGTCAGATTTTGTTAATGATGAAATTTATTAATACGCAACTGTTAGGCCTGTTATATTATATTCATCGGAATAATATAGCGTAGCTATTGGTTGCAAAGATTAGCTGGCTTAGTGGTAGATAATTCAGTAGCATTAAAGTCACTTTATGTGCTATTTACCATTTTGCAATGATGTTTTTAAATAAATGAATGGTGAAGTGAAACTATCTCCATACGGACATCCACGCTCAAAGCAGAGCGGTGTTCCGAACCGGAGACCTACAGTAATATGAAAACTTTTCGTATATAAAACAAAATATCCAAATGCTTTTACATGTTCTCATATACTATTATCTATATCAAATGAAATCAAATAGTTATTTTTTCAATTAGGCTTATAAAGGTACTTTTAAATCGTCATGTTACAGCATTGAATTAATTATAACGTTACCATCGTTTCGGAATGTAGATTCCACCGAGAAACACTAGAAAGGAGCTCAATTGTTACTTTTTTCTTCCTTATAATTACAGAGACAGAGAAAGTTTTTTACTTTATGCTATCATATAAATCTGACGAGTCTTGTTTGTTTGCTCTAAGTACAGGATATAATAGTCCGAGCAGGGTTAATTATACTTATGAATTTATTTGCCTTGACTGACTATCAACGCAAGGGCAAAACTATTGGGCTAGAACGCTGAAAATTCGATTTTTGGAAATTTCAATTTTAAGAGAACAATGGGAGGCGTATTTTTGTATGAATTTTACTCGTACGATGTCGGAACGGACAGTTAGTTAGTAGACTATAACATCGCACTACGACTCACGGCGCGAAGCAGTTACTATTATTTAAAACCATTGGTCCAGTGCGGAGCGGCTAGTCAAATTACACGATTGATGATTTCTGATATGACAATAAGTAAATAGAACGTGTAAACATGATCGCACCCCTAATTTTAGGCCAATATAAAATTAATTTACAAAAACGGCCTGGCAAGCTGAAACATTTATCTCTGGTATCAAAAGGAACCAAGATGTAATTAAAATAAATATTTGGCACGAAATCCGGGTCGCGGCGGTTAAGTTGAGACGTTCCCGCCCTTTGAATTAGTTCTTGTTTATGTTTGCTCATTAAACAAATATAAATGAGAATTCCGACTTAATCAAAGAATCGCAATGCATCGTTATGTTGTTAAATTTTAACATATAAAACAGTAATAAATATAAATTAAATTACTGCATAATCTTTATAGATTCGCCAATGTATGCATATTACAATACTTGTAATATTTACGTACACCTAAATATTTTGTGTGTTTTATTTATATTGCATATCAGTGTATTTGTTAATATTTAATTTTAGTTATATTTTTCACTACAAATTTCAAATTTTTAAGGTATTACAATAATGATGTTTATATGTCACATTAATTACAATTCAAAAACATTTTTGAGTTTGTAGTCTAGGCGTCTTTGGACCTGAATTATCATATATTTGAAACATGCGGATATCAAAAATAATTGAAATAGGCTACTATTGTTTTATATCATGTTCGTATAGTCACACGGGCAATTAAATACAATTGTGTTATTATTTATCCTGCATGGAACTAAACGAATGCTATATAATAATCTAATATCAAAATCGTATACTCGTGTTGAGTATTACAAGCTCGATTTGTATTCACACGATGTTCGCATAATTAACCAGCAGTCACTGAAGCTATTTGATTACACATTAGCGATCTAACTTGATGCCAAGTCACGAGCCCGAACGCTTTCCTATAATACCCTGATTATGGATGACAATCTTACCTGATAAATGTTATATACAGATAATTAAAGGTTCATCTAAGTATAATCACTACCGAGTATACAAAAGGAGGTGGCATGTACCACATGATAGAATATTCTGAATCCTAATTGACGATTACGATTCAAACATGGGCCGGTACCGCTATCTTTCATGCCTAATTTATTGAACTCGAGAGGAAATCTTTAGTTATAGGATATAATTCTGCTATTTTCGTATCCATCAACCTGTTATAAAACCGCTTCCGCAAAATGATTTGGTAAAGCTCCAAACTTTCTCCACACAGAGGTCTTTCTCCAGCAGTGGAAAGTTTACTGGTAGTTTCTAAAAAATCCTAATACAGAATACGTATTATGGATAGGGCGGCGTGCATGGTTCCGCCTCGTAGAACAAAATCGTAATTTAGTTAAATTGTCAATCTGATTACAAGAGAATTATTCTTTTCATGTGTAATGTTCAATGCAACTACGCTAATGCCAGCAATTGGGACGAAAACAACTCGAACAACAAAGGCTTGGAATTCAGTTTTAAGCGAATATCTGATCTACTTTTTGATATTCTTTATATAAAGATAATTTTGAATTATATTGTTGTTTTCTATAAAACTACTTCGCCATCAAAAGACTTCCAAATATCTAAAACCATTCTCCAAATCGAGAATTGATTACATAATATATATCTATAAATAATTTCAAGAAACGCATAGTAAAAAATAAAACGCCTAGTATAGCAGTTATAGTTTACTATTTAAATCAAATATATATTAATGACATCATCATCGAAATTTTGTACCAAATATAATTAAAAAACAAAATCAGTGAGATTAAAAAATCGAAGATCAGAGATTTAAAATTTCTATGAATTAATTAAAAGAAAATGTTTTTTCTAAACTTATCTAGTTTCTGCGTCCTTCTTATGTTATTTATCACACCTATGCTATTTAATTAGTGAAAAAGAGTAACTACTGAGAAGTGCTTGTAAGAGTTTATTTGAATGTTTTGACTTTGGTTGTAGGTAATCAAATAGTTTTTCATATTTTTTCCACAAAATTTTATATGTTCGCGTGTAGTACGCCGGCGCGTTCGTTACGTATATGTTAACAGGAGAGGAAATGTATTTCCCGGACATAAGACTGACATATCTTTGTGGCGAAGTTGACATTCTGTAAACATAAATGAAAGTCATTCAGCTTTAAAAGCAGTTCATATTTTTCCATATTAATGTCAACACTTTTACTTTTTGCTTCCTGAATTAATGTAAAGCTTTGAGTTTGATTTTTATTGAAAATTAACTGTGCCCTGCGGTATTATCTGCGTTAAATTTGATTTATACATGTTTTATATATATAACTATAAATGTAACTCTATTATATACCAGTATTGTATGACAGATTTGTTGACTTATAACCAAATAGAATTTTCAAATAGGTCTCGTACGTGTACATTACCAGCCTGGAAATGTACCACTGTTGGGCTAAGACCTTGGGCTTTTTGAGGAGAAAGTATGACGCTTATTCCATCTCGCTGCTCCAATGCCGTAACCGTAACCGTAACAGCCTGTGAATGTCCCACTGCTGGGCTAAAGGCCTGCTCTCCATTTGAGGAGAAGGTTTGGAGCTTATTGCACCACGCTGCCCCAATGCGTGTTGGTGGAATACACATGTGGCAGAATTTCAGTGAAATTAGACACACGCAGGTTTCCTCACGATGTCACGATTTAATTCACCGTAAAGCACGAGATGAATTATAATTACAAATTAAGCACATGAAAATTCAGTGGTGCTTGCCCGGGTTTGAACTCACGATCATCGGTTAAGATTCACGCGTTCTTACCACTGGGCCATCTCGGCTTTTTTTTCGGCTCGGCTCCAATGCGGGTTGGTGCAATACACTTGTGGCTGAATTTCAGTGAAATTAGACACATGCAGGTTTCGTCACAATGTTTTTTTTCGCCGTCAAGAACGAGATGAATTATAAATACAAATTAAGCACATGAAAACTCAGTGTTGTTTGCCCGGGTTTGCACCCACGCTCATCGGTTAGGATTCACGTGTTCTAATCACGGAGCCATCTTGTTACTCTTACGTGTAGTTCTTAAAATTAGCGCATTCAAAAGTTCAAAGTAAAACATTCCTATAAAACCCATATATACATATATATAGTACCAGGAACAATGTTAATGATATCATTAAAATATTGCTTATATGTTTTTATCTAAATGTTATATATTTGAATATTACAATATTAATGACCTTTCTGTTGTTGGTTTCGATTTTTTATTATTATGATAATAGTATATTTATTCAACATTGTTATTAAAATAGAAGGTGAAAAAAAGATGATTAAGTACATGAATAACGCAGAAGAAAAAAAAAAGTAATTATTTTTTTAATTAATAAAATATCACAAAAAATACCAAGAATTAAAATAACTTCTCTTAAAGTTTTATTAGTCATCAGAAATAGTAAGTTATTTATTAATTATTATTTTTCTTATATTCTATGAGTGAAACATATTTAAATGTATATATACGTAATCATTAAGTTGTCTATAGCTTTGTTTCTGTTTAATTCTATTGAAATGGAGTGTAGATTTGCAAGAAGACGTATAATATAATCGTCTTATAAGAGCGTAACTGCAGTTAGACGAGCCAACTCGAGTTCCTCTTAAGAGCCTGAATTGTCTAAAGGAGGAAGCGCTTTAAAGACGCTGAGTTATCTAACATTACATGTAGACGTTTTATAACTAAAGACAAAGATTTTCTATTAATTATTTAACTTTATAATGATAACACAATTTTGTCGCAATTTATGTACAAAATAATTAAGATTATTTTACATTCACGTTGTACTTTATACCGAAACAGTCTTCCTATTGCTAAAGCAATGCTATAACATACAAATAAATGGGATACTTGGATTAGTATTTTAAGTAGTTATATGGGATTTCTTGCATCCTCGGATGAGAGCAGCGGAGAGATTCTTAATCTCTTCGCGTCAGAACTTCGTAATGAAAGCAACGTAAATGCTCAAAGTGTTTCGACTTTTATTATATAGATTTTCTTCTTCTTCTTCTTTTAATCTTTTTAGCTTAATGGATTAATAATTTAGTCTGATATGAAATGGATATTAAGAATCAAGCACTTTGATGTAATTTAATTTGATGTAATTTTGTACTTCTAAAGATCTATTCAGGCTTAATCATAGTCAAATACGTTATCTTTTAGCATAAAAAAAAACGATATATTAATTAAAAGTATAACTAATAATATTAATGTTTAAACGCATTTCTTATTATTTAATTGAAATAGACATCTTGCAAAATTAAACAAGTACGATATTTTGAGAAAAAACCTCACGAATACAGCTGTAGGAAATATTGATAATTGAAAATAAATTTCAAATACAAAAAAAACTCAATGAATTTAATGGCTTAGTGTCATTGACCCAATGACATGCGGACCACCCTGACCTGGATGCGTTTGAAGAGTAACTTGTTCGTTATATGTCCAGACGACAGAGCAACTGTAACGTTAGTAATACGCAGTACCCTTGTTGATGTGGAATTATTTAGAAATGAACAAAATAACTATTTTCAAGAATCTTCTACAAACTTTCAATTATGTTCACCTCTTAGTATCTGTGTGCCAAATGTTGCAATTGAATTTTTAAATTCCAAGCAATCGATTGAGCTGAAATATTACACAAATTTTCAGTGCCAATGACAATACAATAAAGTATACTGAGTCTTATTCGTTTTACTACATTAATATTTTTTTTTATAAAAGTTTGTTGTTTTTTACATTACTAGCCTCGATTACACAATACTAAGAGATAGACTGGTAGGGCTTTGTGCAAGCTTGTCTGGGTAGGTACCACCCACTCATCAGATATTCTACCGCAAAACAGCAGTACTTGGTATTGTTGTGTTCCGATTTGAAGGGTGAGTGAGCCAGTGTAATTACAGGCACAAGGGACATAAAATCTTAGGTCCCAAGGTTGGTGGCGTATTGGCGATGTAAGCGATGGTTAACATTTGTTATAGTGCCAATGTCTAAGGGCGTTTGGTGACCACTTACCATTAGGTGGCCCATATGCTCGTCCGCTTTCCTATTCTATAAAAAAAATACTCACTTTTTAACGAAACGGTTCACAGTACGACTTCAGAGACAATATTCGATTCGCATTTACGATTAGCTCTAATGTTTGGTTAATTAAGTCTATACGAGTAATTGTGTAATTCGCGTAATACTTTCAGTGTTGATATTATTTATTATTACGTATTTAATTTGTATTTAAATTATGAAGTGCAAATCAAACTTTGATGTTATTTATTATGTGCTTTGATTAGAATTTTATTATAATCAGCAAAATAGCAAGTAGACAATGTTTGGTGTTGCAGTGTTTAATATACTACACTGTGTGTGTAGAATAACTGATGAGTAGATGGCACCTACCAAGTGACCAAGCTTGCACAAATCACTATACTACACTATACCACGGGTTAATATATTGTGCACATTAAATCTTATACCGTTCAAAAAGCAACGGTTTATTTGTTAATTAACAGGGTTTAATATTTCAATTAAAAACTACTACAGTTACATTTACTAAATTAACGAAGTTTTGATTTCAATATTAATTAGTTGTTTTGATAACATTTATATAATAATAATCAGTCAGTACAGTGACTTCTAGATGAGCGCCTGGCGACGTTTGGCAGTGCCCCGTGCACTGCCAAACGTCGTACTTGAGACACTGACTGCCGTCCAAAGCTCTTTATCTTAATACACTCACCCGTCCCCTTTCTTCACTGCACCCGTAACTCTCCTTTCTATTCC
Source organism: Nymphalis urticae (assembly GCA_905147175.2). Classification (NCBI taxonomy): domain Eukaryota; kingdom Metazoa; phylum Arthropoda; class Insecta; order Lepidoptera; family Nymphalidae; genus Nymphalis; species Nymphalis urticae. The sequence goes on along the minus strand of LR989987.1, from coordinate 4,739,627 downwards.
ACAGTTGTTTCATTTATACGATGCATCGTATGAGCGAAATAGATAGGACTAATGTTAATGCAAAATATCACATTAGAAAACAATAATTAAAATTTGTAAGTAACAAAAACGTGGATGTTCAATGGCGTGTATAGAAATATTTTTTGTCAGATGTTGTTGTGATGTGGTGTGACTTATATTAAACAAAAAATATCTGATTAAAAAAAAACACATTCTAACTAAGGAAATTGTAATGGTTACAAAGTTTGTAAAGATTTTCGATACAATTTTTGTGAAATGTGTATAGTACACATGAATAGTTTGTGTCACTAAAGCATATTAAAATATTTAATTACTAAAAAATTTTTTGTTATATTTTTTACACCTAAATAAAATTTAAACCTAATTCAAAGCCTCTGTTACTATAACTATGAAATAGAAAATTCATAGGAATATATTTGTATAAAAACAAAAACTGAATTCGAAAACGATGTGTTTATTGTAAACATATTTATATGTATGACAGGCGTAAACGAGTTGGAAATAGATCGTCAATATAGTAAACACACATATGGGCCATGCCGTAATTTATTCGGAGGAGAGAAATTGGGCAACACACATATCTCGGCGAGACTGGATCGTATTATAGCAGGAATGGAATCACGTTTCATTTCACGACGGATATAGGGTCCCGCGTTACAGGTCTATTCGACTACGTCATGATGGTTCGTCGACGGCAACGATTTCCGCCTTGCACGCTTCTGTCGGTTCATTTTATGTTCTCACTCAAAGTAAAAGCTGTTTCGTTAAGGACGAAACAACCCTTAGGATTTTGTAGTTTGTATGTGTATATCCTCATTTCAAATTTATGCCCGTTTGCAATGTGGACTATATTATTTGCGTTCGTTTTGGGTTCAATTGTGTTTACAGTCTGTTAAGTCGTTTTATAGCTGACAGTAAATAGTAATTATTACTAGTTTGCTTATCTAAAAACCTTTTTTCTAGAAAAAATAACAACTGACAATACGATATGGCATGAAATAATAACTACTTAAAACGTAAGCGATGTTTATGTACCAGATTTTTCTATAATTTTTATTTTCCTCCTGAAAAAGAGTGTCAGAAAATTATAAATATCAAATATTATTTAACGGTTTTCAGAAATACATTTTCATTGTATCTTTTCTTCTTTCACTTGAGACTTATTTAACTAAGAAACTAAAATATAATAATAAATTTACATTAGTTTCTCAGCGTAAAACATTGACATGTTCAAAAGGTAGAAGCAACTTTCACCTAGTGGTAGGGCTTTGTACAGTCAGGCCAGTCTGGGTGGGTTTCACACACTCAACACATATTTGGCCGCTAAGCAGCAATACTTAGTATTGTCATACTGCGTAAATACGTTGCAACCTAACATCAGTAAACATTACGTTTGACACGGTAATACTAAAGACCGTCACAATACGACATGGGATGTGATAGTTTGGATTATTATTAAATTTTTCCATTAGGAACTCTATTTTAATAATAACATACATATATATAAATAGCACCTATAAATACGCGAGATAAAATTATTTTTGGCTTGCTCTGAATTTAAATAAGACAAATGTAATAAAATATTCAACAACTCGCAATCATGAACTGATTTACCATATTGTAATTCAGGATGCATCGTCCAAAGGCCGACCCGGTTACCCAACCTGCGGGATCTTATCCTTACGAATGCCAGGATTAAACGAGGAAGACCAACAATTATGCTTTTAAGTTATATCTTTTGTTTTTTCCCTTATCTCTACAACTCTTAGTAATGGAAGTTTTCTAAGTTAAAATATTTTTTGTTTGTTTGCAAATAAAAGTGCTTTTTTTAATTTAAGCATTTTATTTATCTATTGTGTGTAGTGCTTCCGTATTAGTATGTGTGTATGTATTTGTAGGTATAAATAAATACACAACCCACCTTGATCTCAATTTTCATATGTTTAATTTTAGAACCCTTTGAAAATAAATCGTTGGTAAGCGATAATATAGCTTTTTACGCTACACATAATATATATATGTATGTCAAAAAATACCATCACTGATTTGAACTAAAGAGTTTGACTAAATAACATTCTACATTATGAAGAGATGAGAAACTATTTTAACTGGTACTTTTAAACATTGTAAAATGTTCTAAGAAAACAATGCAAAGAAAAAAAATCTTAAAATGGATCCTAGCTAATACAGCTGGAACAAATAATGGAAGTAACGAAGAATATCTCATAAAAATATTTACTTAAAAGCATCTCAGAATTCCCAGCAAGATTTGTCATTCCTTTGGGCAACGGTAAGCTCACAAACGTAGTTTATTTAGTCAGTGTACAATTGTACATGATTCTTACCGAGACAGCGGGATCAGACGATCGTTTGTCTTACAAAACTGCCCGGTTTTAGGATATTAAATCTTTCCTTATATTTATTAATCAAAAGTCGTAATCCATTTTGTAGAATGTCCACGAAATTATTATTAATTATTTAATATACATAAATGACAAGCGTTTTTTTTATCCCACGAAGAATTTAAAATGTGATAACTGTTTCAAAATATTTTTAAAACCAAGTTTATTTTATCAACTAGATAAACAGTCTGACTTGGTTAAGGTCAAATTATGGTTGTATCCAATCTCATTATGTAATATTTTATACTTTCCTTGATGAGATATTAATTAATATTATAATACAATCACGATAGATCCAAGCTATCGATCCGCTTGAAATCTGCTAAACTATCTTTCTTTAATGTTTTAAATCTATAAATAAATTGGCAAAAACTTTGATTTTTTTTCAAATCATAATATTTTTTGAACCTGTGTTATCTATTTTAGATCAATATATGCTGTTGTAAACTTTTCTGTGCGGCTTTTGGAGACAAAACTCACGTGACTGTAAACTTATGTTAATAAGACGAGTCTTTGTTAGTTATCCTAAATCAGAATTTTCTTTTTAGTGCTAAATTGGCGATCGGTTATTTTCATATCGGACTGGACTGTATTGGTTTAAAAAAGAGCGAAGGTAGAGAGAGAATATTCAAAAATCCTTGTTTATTTCGAGTCTGTCCAATATGTCGATTCCGAGCTTAATTAAAACGTCTCTGAAATCGGTCAATTTTAAATGAACGTCATGGCGGATTTCAAACAAGTGTCAAACACAAACAGTAATTAAACAAAAAACGTATTTCATTTCGTACATATTCATATGGAATATATAATGTTCTGTCGGTTGCAATATGTAGCATAATATTTAAATTATTAAATGTTATTTCATGTTTAATTTATACATGATCTATAAAATATATAAAAATAAACTAACTAAACAAATAAACTACCGTTTGTCACTGGCTTGCGGTTAATTTCATACCTAAATTATTTTAATTTTTAATTATTTATGAAGTAATCATATAGCTGAGTTAGTGTTATTATAATCATTTGAACTATTATAAGAAACGGAATAATTTACTTAGTAATTTTATAATTACAATTTCTAATAAATCAATATTAAGTGTATTTCTACTTTCAAACATACAATGCGATTATGAGGTCTTAGGGCATAAACGATACGGATTACGTAAACAGCACATGATAATCCGTTTGCAAACGTGACAGCTGAATGGGCAGCTCAATTTCAACCCCGTAATTAAGGAGTCACCTGCGTGAACAACTCACTTCGCGTAATTGAAGCTTTCAACTTGGGTCGAGTTATGTCGATCCACTAGGGAGACTGCGGTTTGCGAGTCAAATTTCATGCAGATAATATAAGACCTCTATTACTGTGCGAATTATGAAGTAAGCTACGATTTAATTGAAACCGTAAATAAACTTGGCTTTGTGCGTGCCTACTCATTTGTAGTAGATCATTTCTACGCTTTATAAAGTTTTTGAATAGTAGTTGTTTTTTATGAGACACATAAAAATTTACATTTCAATTGTTCAAGCAGTTTAAGGCTTACACATTTTATAGTTGTTTGACAAGCCAATATCCGGTTAATATCTGTCACAGACTGCGCAGACAAAGGCCGGTCATTTAAAAATGTAAAACATTATATTTTTATTCAATAAATAAATGATTTAAGATTATTCTAAAACAAAGGTTTAAGGTAATCATTGATAGGTTAAAGATTAGTCATTGATCGACTGAGAGATGGAAGCTACGAGCTCGTATAGTTGCATAGTAAATGGCTGGCGCGCCGCGGCGAAGTAGCGCCGGCGCCCCAACCTACTTGGATTAAAGCCAATCCTCGATGTTTGTTTATAACATTAATTCGTATAATGTCGCTGAAACTCGCCCAGTTTGAATGTTTGGATTTTTATAACCTCTCAATAGAGCTGAAAACACGTTCCATTTTTATTTCTTTCGAATATTACAGAACTTAGAGACCAACTGTCTTATTCATATAGAAATATGAACAACAATATGGTAAATCTACTCTTTACGAGAGTCGATTTATTTTATTCTAACTTTTATTAGTAGTCTACAAAGACTACTTTTACTTTACTCATACTAAAATTGTACAGTATATAATAAAATAATGTATATATTTTACATAGCTGTTCCGCGTGATTTCACCCGCTTTATACGTAATCTATAAATGGGTAGACGTATGCGTAGACGTAATGGGTAACGTAGATATTTTCAAATCATTTGGTAATCAAATATGATATATATTGGCGATGTCAAACAAGCAAACACTGTATTTAATAATATGTTAATGTTCCACTACTAGGCTAAAGCCTCCTCTCCCTTTTGAGGAGAAGGTTTGGAGCTTATTCCACCACGCTGCTCCAATGCAGGTTGATAAAATACACATGTGGCAAAATTTCAATGAAATTAGGAACATGCAGGTTTCGTCACGATGAATTATAAACACAAATTAAGCGCATGAAAATTCAGTGGTGCTTGCCGGGTTTGAACCCACGATCATCGGTTAAGATTCACGTGTACACAGCCCAAGTTATTGGGGCTAGCACCCTCAAAATACGTTTTTCTTTTACATAGTAGGTGAGCACATATATTTTTTGGAAATGTAACTACTAATCTAGCGAATAAATGGGATGACTCTTTTTTATGAAAATCCTTATTTTTGAAAAAGAGCCATGACAACTGGTATTCAGCAATTCTGAATGACGAAGCGAGCAAAGACGCGGTTAATTCGCTAGTTTTATATAATGTAACATTTAAATTTGTCATTATTTATACATAACTGTTAGATCACAAATTCCAAACACACATATATTCTTGTTTACAATCATTGCGGCTGTGTTTTATGTGACGCGATCTAAAATAGTTCCATTAATGGAAAATCACGTTCATTGTTCATTTGCAATTTAGATTTTATTTATAGTTAAAACAATTACCATAAAATGTGTCTTATGTCTGCCTCCATAAATATGTTAATACACGCACTGCATGTTAAATTATTTGCTTTGAAAACTTAGTTTTCTTTAAAATTTGAATTACATAAGTACTTGGGAATAAAATTAAATATTATATAAAAATACACTTCGCTAACTTTAAGTTTCGATATATTTGTTATTAATAACAAAATACGATTATTATAAACAACATTATAAACAACAACAAATGTAATACGTTATGTTATACGTTATAAATCTAAGTCATATAAATCAAATTCTCATAAAATAACTAACTCTACTACTTCTTCTACTTAACACTGATTCTAAACATAAACTGTAATCATATTGCATGAATATAGTAACGTTATAAATACTGAACCGATAAACTACTGACCCGATTTTGATGAAGTAATTGGTGTGAAGTTAGTTTGAACCCCAAGGAAGGACATGTGCAATTTTTTATTACTGCCACCTGCAACACCTGCTCCACGCGAAAACTAGTGTTTTATAATTCAAATTTTAAAAATATCGTCTCTCAGTTTGTTAAGCGATAATGTTTTGGTTTTAATAAACTATACAATGATAAATTATTCGTCTTTCTACGTAGTAAGATTTGATGGTAAATGTTTATTAATGGTGCTCCTCAAAAACGTCGACATTGTTAGATGTATAAACTTCTTTACAATTTCAATACGTGATCTGTAATTGGATCATATATGTTAATTGTCTTGTGCCTGTAATGACATATTTGTATATGTAATACATACATAAAGTAAGAGCCTGTAAATGTCCCACTGCTCGACTAAGGCCTTCTCTCAGAAAGTTTGGAGCTTACTCCACCGCACTGCTGCGATGCGGGCGAAGGCACACATGGCAGATTTTCATCCGCCACGTGCAGGTTTCCTCACGACGTTTACATTCACCGCCGAGCACGAGATGAATTATTAACACAAATAAAGCATATGAAATTTCAGTGCTGCTTGCTCGAGTTTGTAGTCGGAATCATTGGTAAAGAATTTTGAGAATCGCGTTTTATAATCGTATTATTATTTTTATATAATATATCGCAGGTTCAAATTCATGTCGTGCTCCACGGTGAAGAAAAACTTTGTGTGAAAATCTGCATATGCTGTCAGATGAAGTTTTGAGACTTATATAGACGCATGTATAAAATACACTAATTTCGTTTGTGGAATAAGCGCCAATCCAATCAAAAGTATCCAGTTAGATAATAAGATGTTATCCGTACAATTGTTTACGTACAAGTTATTTTTAAATAAAAGCACCCATTATTGTACCCTCTAATCTATATCTGCGAATATTTACGGTTTTATTATAATCACAGTATCTATACCAATATAACAAACTAGATCTGTTACATGACATTCTCATCACGAGAAAGCCACTGAAACGATCGTAATGAAATTTGACATCGTCTACGGTCGAGGCTGAGGTAGACAGGGAATTGGGTAATATAGGCATATAAATAACAGATTTTACGGGACAAACAAATTTGCGCGGATGGAGTTGCGGGATTCCTGTATCAATCATTTATTATAAAGCATACACTTTAACCTTCAAAGTGTTTTGCTTAAGCTATATGATTAATTACGAAATGACTATATTTGGCATTACTCGTTCACGAAAGTCTTAACATAGGACTAGGAAACATCTGGTTTTGATGAACTGAATAGTTCGCATTCAGGTTGACGGCACTTGAAATCGTGCCAGCTTATTTTAAGTGGCGACGCCTGTTCAAGATTTGTCTAATGCTCCCAGTCATAAATATGCTTTATAGTTCTTATTCAAATTAGCGAAATGTTAGTTTTTCAATTTTTTACAAGCTTTTATTTAACTATACTTGTTTGATGTGTCGGTCAAATGAAATGAATTTTAAACCAGTTGCATTGAATTTATTGAGATGAAATTTTGTACATAATTTTGGTGCTGGTGGTAATGGTATATTAAAATGAATTTATTGGTGGTTACGTGGATTAAGTTAAAGCTTGCTTTAAGGCAGTTTATATGTACTATAATAAACTCATGCCTATATTCGAATTTCTGCCTATTAAAATATTTTATCGCATCTCTTAAATTAATAGCAATATGCTTTCGAATCAGTTAGATATTAAATAGATTATTAAAAGTGAAATTAATAGAGACATCCATGTGTCCATTTATTTTCGATTTCACTTGGCGATGTGCGCTCTCTCGTCCGCGTCGTTGCGTCGACGTGCATGGATGACTGTAATGTTTATTAACGCAATAGTTTTTTTTACAACGTTGTGTTTTGTAGGATTTTATATTATTATACGGTCATATTGTTGATAAATATTAATATGGTACAAATAGATTTCCGTGTTTTTTTTTTACGACATGAAAGTAAAATTAGGTTATTTCAATTGTGTAGTTTTATTCAAAACAGTAAGCATGACTGCAGTATAACAGATTCTAGAGTTTACATTATGTTTTAATGTGTTGGTTTTTTACGTTGTGCAATTTTGTTAAATTATAAATTTATTACTTATCGACGTCGTTATTAATAAAAAATATATATGTATCCTATTTTATTACAAGCTCGAATAATTATCATCGTCATAAAAACTAACCGTCGACGGCTTCCTCGTTGTGGGGATAGCTATGATAATGAGCAAAAGTGGGTTATAGCTTGTTCCCAATATCGTCCATAACAGCGCTGGCTCGCCGGTGACTCCCGCCGGAAATAAAGTTTGATTTAGTTTAGACACGACAATCCGTTTGTAGTAACAATAACGAATCCAATTATAGATACTCCTGTTCGCTCCGTATCTGCCGGCGCAGCTAAACTTGTCGAATACTCGCAATAACGAATAGCACATACTAAAATGCTACTTTATGTTCTCTATTTTAACTTGATATCGAGCATATCAGGAGGCGGGCTTAGTCAAATAAAAGTCTCTTGTTACATGTCTCCTTCATAATAATATACCTAACCTTACTCGGAGTTGTCAGTATAAAAGTTCTCAATTTATTTATGAATATTTAAGATAGCAATCGTATCTTTACATCAAATAAGCGACTATTTTTTTTTAATTGCCCCCTATATATGTATATATACTTGTTGATAATTTACGATAAAACCATATTTAAAATTAAGACAATTTATTACAATTATTTCATCCTACAAACTAATTAAGCATAAACCAAATGAAGCTAATGACGATAATTATCAATAATTATAATAATTAACTCACATATTATAGTAAAATAGGATTTGGAATATTGAAATATAATTAAGTTATTATGTTTTCTAATGATGACATTTGAAGATATACAATGGCATGAGATATATATGTATCTGCCAAAGTATTATCAAATACGAGACGACGCATCTTATATTATGCGGATTTCGTAAAGGCAGTCATTGTATTTTTTAAAGGAAATAATTTTAAATTGAAAAACATTAAAGGGAAAATATTTCAATGGTTACACTATATAAAACTTCCAGATTCCCGAGGCAGTTTCAACTCATTTAATTCAAAATGTTACAAAAGAAGATAGCGGACATCTGTAGGAACATTTAACTCTTTTCTATTCATGTCGCCTCGAGCTAAGTGATAAAATCTGACAAAATATCCCCCATTTTCCCATTTTAATACATCTGCCAGCAAGTCTTAAAGTACAGCGGCCCTGCCTCGAGCCAGTCGTCAGCTGTTCACTCTCTCGGTTCTGCGATCCGTGCACATTTATGAAAAAACTTTTGTCTACATCCTTCGCATTGTCTTGTCGACTGTCGAATTTATTCTGTCTTTTAACTTCGTCCTACTATTCCTTGGATACTCGAAGAATGTCTCATGATACGTGATGCCAATTAATCTTAGACTAACATTAATATTTGATAATCGTTTCTCGACGGCCTTAGAGACAGACGAATAGAATATGAATAAAAACTCGAGTGATTACGTAAAGGTCAGTGACGAGCAATTAGAACAGATGACCGAAACACGGTCTGGTTTAATTACTATATAAAATGAATGCAAGAAAATCGTTTCGCATTCATATTTTAATTTTCCATTAAAGCCTAATTGTTTATTACGCGTTTTCCACGCACGCGACGTCAATACGGAGCTGTTTCAAAAGTTAAAATTCAATTTTCTCCCTGTCATGTCGTGTGTAGCACGTAAAGTAATTAACAATGTGAGTTTTCTTGGACAGGCTTAACGAACTGGCAGCATAATATTATTATTATATATTTTGATCAAAACAATGTTTTTTTATTTCACATATAAGTAAGATTTTAATATAATAAACGTTTTATGTAATGTAAAAAAAAACCGTGAGTAAAAAGATGCGTAGCGCTAAACAATTTTCACTGGGTTTTGTGTAGGTTATTCGGCAGTAATCGTTATCTTCTTGGATATTTGTCGTCTATTGTGTTATTTATTTCGACAAATAAATTTAATTGTACTACGTGTACGTGTTAAGTCTTTCCCTTAACACGTTTTAGTGCTTAACGAATTGTTTCAACTTTAGATAATGTGTTAAGCTAAAAGCCCGCCTGCTAACAACCGGATATTTAAATAGCTTCATATTTATTGATAGTATAGTATCTTCCAAAAATACGTTATCTTGATTCAAGGTATAACATTAATCTGATAACCGAATAATCGTCAAAGGCCGCCTTAATGAAAATTATATTTTAGTAATACGTTTCCAAAGTCTCAATGTGATGTGAAGGCCACAGGTTCAAGCCTGAATTTCTGTCCTGTTAGATTAATTCCATTCTAGCACGCTTAATAGGAGATGTATAAAAGAATATAAATAATTTCCTAAAACCAGACAATGACGGTATTCCTTAAAAAAATGATTCTGAACTCTAGACTGTATAATAAACTTGGGTTACATTTAAACAGTTAATTTTATAGTTTCAAATAATCCTTTTTGTATGAATATAAAGTTACGCAGTTGATACACATGCCGTTCACATTATTGCACGCTCTATGGACCGCAGATTGAAAACAAAGCTTTTTAAACTGTTTATGGTTGAATTCAGTTTTAGGCCATTGTTATGTTTTTTTTTTTTGTTTTGTGAAGCGTAAAACTAATTTTTGTCCATTAAAAGTTTGTATAGTAATGGCAATAAAAATAAGTTGATATAAAAAAAACCTTTTCAAAAACAATATCGTTTACAGACGTAAGATTTTACACATACATATACATGCTTGTCATAAATTATACAGCCACACTAATACAGATCCATATTAAAGAGAAGCATTGACTTGAAAAAAAGGTAGTCCGGAAAATAGATTCGTAAGATTTCGATAGATTTATTGTTAAAGGTTCAGTTAGCAAAAGAAATAACGTATTTCCTGAAGTCCTAGAAAGCTGAAATTTGGCGTGAAAGCTAGCAATATTTAAGTAACAAAACGGCCAAGCCACACATTTTGACTACGGTTTAGAGTATGTAAAGAACTTAAGACTAGGATTCACGCAGATCGCTATATGCTGTTATAAGGGTTAGAGAGTGTTAACTTTTTTATAGTGCATATGTACTCGCCTTGTCGTTATTTTAAATGAAAATATTTTTGACGTGATAAACTATTTTTTTATGGTATATGCTGTGATTTGGCTTTTATCAACATACTAGAATCAAATTAGATTAGATAACCCATTTGATTCTTTACATATACTGTGCGATCCGTCCACAAGATCACAATAATTTACGTCTTTCGACAAAATATAAATTGAAGCAAATAAATCTACGACCAATAGGAATATCCGTCCGAGCGGAAATTTGAAAAGCGAATTCTCGGACGACATCAATCGTAAGTTTAAAACTGCACAACAATATAAAGCTCACAGATGATCCGAACAACAATAATTTCAAAATTGACTTTAGTTAAAAGCAACGTTCAGAAATTTTAATGCAAACAAGTTGCAAGGGAATATTACAACAGTTATAAAAGTTAATAAGTAACTGTTCGCAGTTTTTGTTTCTTCGCAACCGAATGCCTTGTATTATTTTTATGAAAAAAGTTTGTCTCGTTGTATTCTACTAGTACAAAGTGAAATGAAATACGTATTCGTGATGTAATATATTATAATATTCCATCTATTATATTCAACTATTAATACTTGAACATCATGACGTCATACATGAATATTGATTGAGTGTTTTAAAAAATATAAATTAAAATAAATTATTGGTTTCGTACGAAACACTTTTCTAATAATAATCATTATTATACACAATTTGTGCCGGAATTATTAATTGATGGAAGAAAGTGACCATTTAATTGTCGCATTTTCGTTTTTCTATCAAAATTTAATCATAATAAAAATGGTGAAATATAAAAAGGTATAAATACATTAGTAAAATAAAATATTAAATATTTTCTTTATTTTATTTGTGACTAACTGTATTACAAGTTTATAAAAAATAAATATTGGCTTATTTGTATACTGTTATGTAAAATAATGTGAAAATAATTAATTGGTGATCGTTACCTGCCTGCTCTCGAATGTTTTAGTTAAACAAAGTTTTTCATCTCGAATGTTTGTGATTTATATCCGTACGAGTCTTCAGCGGGTGGCGTAACCTGCGGTTCTTTTTAATATCACCCTTGAGATAGCCTTGAAATGAATAACGATTTGTGTGCGTTAAATTGTATTAAGCGAAAATTTTAGCGCAAGTTACCCATATCTTATAACTTCTAATTCTAAGTACATTGTTTTCACAATTCCCATAGGTTATTGTACGATAAAACATTTTCCTTAATCATATCTTTCAAGTATTTTAGCAGTTTGTATATACGCTTGGCTTGGTTTGGCTTGTATATATTTTTCGCTTGGATAATATATCGACTTATAGAAAAAAATATTATATAAAGTGTTATTGTGTTTTTAGTTGAAAAAATATATTCTTTATAATTTAGGTAATCAGCTAATTAGGTCTATGAATATATTTTAGTAGCAGCAAATCGTATGAGCCGCTTACCGTTCCGCTTACGTTCTCGGTCGGCTTACGACCGCCGGACACTTGCCTTATCTATTTACACAGAAATGTTCGCAATCCGGCTACCGGGAGCATGCTCAATGTTGTTTTTGTTTCAAGGGACCTAATCTTAAACATGGGCGAGGAAGAAATTCTTAGCTATATACTATTACTATCAAAATATATTTTCGGAAGCTTGTATTAATAATTTGATGGTCTGTATTTACGAATGAAGAGTGCAAAAATATGTATATTATTTTGTATAACTTCCGTTATGAAATTTTATTTCATAGTGATACAATCTCTCTCCAGTCGTCCAATTATATAGGTTTAATGAATAATAATTTTAGATTTATTATTGATGATTCATACTCAGTACATACATATTTAAAAAAAAAGGACACAGTGTTCCTTTCCGGGTTTTAGTGGCTAATCCTTCGGTTAAAATATGTTTCTAGGCGATATCATAATCATTAAATTTCATACTAAATTTAATTTAGCATATCAAAAACAATAATCAAATAAGATGCCATTGTTTTGTACGTATACCATTCTTAACGAAACAATGCATGTGGTGTGAAAATAGCTTATTCAATACTTGATTTATGTTAAGCCTTGTCGGGAGTGATTTGAATAGAGCCCCTCTAGCTCAGCCGAACCTGAAAGCTTTTCATAAATGAAGTAGCTTCACCTCTGCGGAAAGTGACTAAAAGGTTGTTGTTGTTTAAGAAACTAGACACTGCCGAAGGTGATAGACGTACTGATGTATGACAATATGTTCATAAACTTATGACTTTATGGAAGTTGTTGAGAGAAAGCTCGTACTAAAATAAGCTTAAAAGGTATCTTAGGATTATTTTTATTTTAGTTGTATTTTCAACGTAGTTTTATAAAACAAATCGAAAGTTCAATGAATAAAGCGCACCTTTCACGATCTCAATACATTTTTAATATACACGAATATGTTTTTTGTTCTTTCAGTTAAGTAATATCTTCCGGAAAGCTTATAATATGTATAATATATGGTAAATCATTTATAGGATATACATTAAATTATGTAAAGAAATAAAGTCAACAGCGACATACATATGTATGTTTTATGTAGATGTGTGTAGATAACTCATACTTCCTTAGGTTTTTAGTATCGGAGTGCACCTAAAGCTACCAAACGCCGACGCGCGACGAGCGACGCGACCTCTTTTTTATTTATTATGTATAATGATTATTATTTTTAGATAACCCTTGATAATATAATATAGTTTACATCAAATATTTTATTTTTTATTTTGAACTCCTGTTACCCATACAAAATCAAATAAAGGATGACCAATTTTATTTTAAGCCTCTTAACATATTATGTTTGAAAAAACAAAGTGTAAAACTCGAATAAATACGAGAATAAGGAATGTATCCCTGTCCATTTACCGTTACTATTGGGAGGTAATTAATATTACTACTTGGGATATTTGCCGGATGCATCTTCGCAAAATTGCAAACCGCACACCCTGGCTCTCCTCGATATAAAAGTCACAAAATTAGATCTCTTTGTTTAAAAATATCATACATGTTATCTATTAATAAATCACAACAATCTACTTTCGGTTTATTTGCTTCAATGCGATAGAAATGGATAGTAATCGACGTTGCGTGCACGATGCTTGTACCTGGTTGAGCGATTACGTGATTTCATTTTCTCATATGCGATTCACTTGTTCATATGATAGACAAAAAATAGCATTTTCACGAATTGTTTAAACATGCTTTTTCATTGTATAAAATAATAGTTTCAATCGACTATGTTTTAAATATATTTTTTGCTGATTATTGATTTTTGTGCTTCAATGTATGCATTGAATTTATATTCATTCTAGCTTCATGTCAAGCGACGATCAGAATATTGATGCGAAAGGTTTAATAAATCTATGAACTATGTTCTTTTTTAAATAGCAAATATTACCTCGTATCTAAAACTAAAAGTATTTTTGCTAGTAGTCTTTTAGTTAGTGTAGTTGCTGTAGTTTTTTAACTACATATATTATTTACATCATTCATGTAATGTATTAAACACAAACATACTTTTTTTAATTTCAATGTACATACTATTGTAAAAAATGTAGACAAACATGTATTTTATATATATCTGTATATAAGAGCTATGAAAATTGGTGTTTAGCAATGCCCATTTATGACGCGAGAGAAGCCGCGGGGAAAAGCTCTAGTACTATTTATGTAATCGAAAAAGATGATAAAGTTGGAAAACCCAAAAATTTTGAAACATTTAACTAAAATAAACATTCAATAATATCAAAACTTGAAGTACGGTTTTTACACATTTTTTTTGTCTAAAAACGTTTTTAACTACTATTTATTAATGTCAACCTTTATTACAAAATATGTATTTCGTCAATACTATTTTGATAAGGAAATTAATGTAAAGCTCCTTAATATATCTCAATAGGTATAATTAATTATTAACGTTATTTATCCTAAGCTTATTGGCTGGTTTAAAAAATGAGACGATACATACGATTTATCAAGAAAATGTGAGTGTTCCTTAACATTAATAAAATGGAACGAATCCTCAGCAAGACAAAGGAGTCAGCATCAATATTTATTGGCGTGCTTAGCATTAATCGAGATCGTGAGCTGTATCGAAACGCCGAGCGTTGTTCGTGAATGAATGGACTGTCGCGGTCGGAACGCGCCTAATTTTTCCTTCGGAAATAATTTTTCGCCATACGTAGAGTTCCGTAGCCCCTGAAAGCTTACGCCTACGAACTTAGCTTCTGTATCGTCTTGCCGCCGATCCGATGCGAGGCGTCGCTGTTTTCAGTATGCCCCGAGACGCCCGGAAGGTTTGACGTGTCGCGCTCCGCGAACTCATCCGGCTCACGCGTACGAAATGTGTGACAATAAGTGTTGCTTCCTCTTTCATATTTAATTTTATTAAATAATACCTTAAGAGATAATAACATTAATATAATATGTACAGCGTAATACATTTATTGTGAATAATTTGCTTAAATTTCGTGAATAAATGCTGACTGATACGGGACGCTCCACATATATAGGGTAAGATGATTTGTTTTCGCATTAAATAGCTTGTTTTATAAAATGTAACATATAAACTGGTATGACCTTACAATCTTCACGATATTAAATAGTTAAATTGCCTTTGGATTAGAACATTATCAAACAACATGATTACAAAAAACTTTACTATGAGACATTTGCTAGCTACATGAAATATCCTGTATGTAAATACAATTTTTTTTTCTTATATACATTGTACTCATTATTAATTATAACACGTTCCAATTAAACGGTTGCATACAGTTATAATTTTGATATAGTTATTAAACTACACTAAATTACTTTTAGCGTTGCTTCCAAAAAATAATTATATCGTAAGATTACACGATATAGAAAAAAGTGATTGTTTTTTTATCATTAATAGTCTAGGATTCCATATGTCATGAAAATAGTGGGAAGTTAAAAAATATTTTATATTAGTTTCAAAAAAATAAATATTCTTCCATAGTTAATGATTACACGAATTACGTTATTATAGTATTTTGTTATTACTTTGATGGGCAAAAGATGTTTTAACTTTTTATTGTTCATAGAGAATAAAAACAGTCTTAGGATATCTCATCTTATCCGTTCAATTCCCGAAGGGAATTTTAAAACGAAGATCCAATATTTCTACGCCTACTTTCAACATTACTACTTCTACGCGGCAAAAAGACCCGAGCAGTTTTCTGCCTACAAAGAACATAAATCTTTGTAGGGGCGAGACAAAATAAATTCTCGAGCCATAGAATAGCTTCTTCTAAATCTATCTATAAAGATATAAAAAAAGGTATCTGTGTGTGGAGAAAGATGGAACGGAGCTTAAAACATGTTGCGAAATCATCATTGAAATATGTTTTAAAATTTAACGTTAAAAGTTGATATAGTAAAAATGTGTAGTTATTAAAATCATTGGCCCAGATACTTTTTTGATAACAATTCAGATCAGATGTCAAAGGTTTAAGGTGAGCTATTCACAAGATAGAGTGTGTTTGGCTGTTAAGTAATTTTAATAGTTATAACCTCAATCAAATCATGTTGGCTGTAAAATATTATTGTAAAATAAAGTAAATAAAAGTAAATATCCTAAGAAAATTAGAAGCAGTTATTAAGAAGTTTATAATTACGCAATTTATATATTTTAGAACTTTTAGTTTACTTCGTAGTTTAGTTATTATTTTTTTTTTATATATATGTATATACGATTCCATCAAATTTTGTATGATCTGTAAGATGAACCTAAAATTTCACATTAACTTGTGTGACAATACTAATTTAATGAGAGTTAAAAGAAGATAATCAAAATATATGTCGGATAGAGTGTATGGTTATCATTATTGAATATTTTGCGGGCAGTTGTCGAGCAAACAAAAGTCAAATACAGAAATCACTTTTAATTACAATAACTGTAATGAAAATGAAAAGAAAAACTTATGAGAGTTCTTAGCGTTAAAAAAAGATATTGTGAGGAAACTCACGTTTCTGATAAAATCCGCCAAGTGGCAGCGGAGCGGTGTTATGGAACATACTCTAATCCTTCTTATTTACTTAATGTAGAAATTTATACCTTTTAAATATTTTAACATGTTGCTGTTATTTTTAATTACATGACATTATAATAATGGGTCTATAACATATGACATTTAATGTAACAATATGTGTAATATCGTTGATATAAGCTAAGTATTTCAGTCGCTGCACGTTTATATACTATACAAATTTGAAATCGGCAAATTCCTTAAACCTCTATTAGTTTTTTATTTATTTGTATTGTAAACATTTCGATATTTTAAAGGATTTCGAAATAAACCCATTTCGTATCCCACACCGATACGTACGTTCGGTACATCCGAAGACTTACTTGAAGCTCAAGGAATACTTTAATCGCTTTTTCTTGACATAACACTCGAAAATGGTGGCTCATACATAGAATAGAGCGCTTTTACTCCATGCCGTTTGCTTTTCGCTCAGTGTATGATGAATGCGCAACACTCTACGAGGTTAAGATGTCTAATGGTTTCTGCCTGAATAGAGTGCACCGATGTTACTCTTGAAAAAAACCGTGTACTGTAGGTTAGCTTATTTTATATGTATTTGGACATAATATTACAGTTTCTTATTATATTGAAGTGTTTCATTTAATATAACTGGTAAATTATCATAAAATATACTAATAATAACTTTCATAATATTTTTAATAAGGTATAAACATTCAATGTCTCGAATGACTGACGTACAGCTTAAACTAAGCTAACTTTAACTAAGAAAATTGGAAGAGATGTTTCTTTATAACGAAAAGGCTCACTAACAAATGTAGTACGAAATTTTGATGTTACGGGTGGGTGGCTTGTATAAAATAATAATGAAATATTCATATTTGATTTATTTTATTATCATTACATTATTGTATTTTCAAGTTCTAACTATACTCTTGAAAATAATTCCTTATAAGTTGATTATATAAACTGAACGTTATACAATTACTGTCACCGCTTACGATGAATTATGTGTTCATTTTATATAATATAAGGTTAAGAATTGAAATCGCTAAGCTTGAATGTTTGTGTACTCCCCAATCTATTCAACATAAATCGACAAAAAATCCGTAAGGAAGTCAAGCGACGTGCTCTTGGCATTTAAGATGAGAAATGGGCAGCATTGCGGTTGCGACAGCGGCACTAAGATTGTGGCCGCATTATGCTTATGCACTGAAATACTGAATATTCATTGTAGCAACGCGCACTATAAGCTGGAGCTCTTTAATCAACTCTCCTTTTGCCGGCGTACAATCTCCGCCGCTAATGGCAAGTACGACAGCTGCAATACTGTTTCAAAACAATTATTGTAAACTAGTTTTATTCGCGACGTCGTTGAGATTATTCAAATGATGTTTGTTCTTACTGGAAATTCAATATAGTTCGCCATTAACCAATTTGTAAGTAAGGAGTATCTTAACGATACATTTTCTTCGATATTTGTTTGACTAAATGCGGAAACAACGCTGACGGTTTTGAAGGCCAATGAACGCTTCGGTATCTAAGAGTCAAATTACTCGAAAAATTGCTTTAGGGAAATTTGTGGTGGGTTTATTGAAAAAAGGTCGACTTGATTGATATTGAACTTTACACGTTGAAAATGTAACAGTTTTGGTTTTTCCATTTCGAGCAAAAAAAGATTGACTCCATTTGTTCCTGTCCGCTTCGCAATAAACTCGCCGGGGGATGTTTTTAAGTAAGGATTTATCTTTTAGGGAGTTAGTAATCGTCGTAATTCCGTTTAACGAAATTAGTATCTTGAATGTTTAAGTGATGAATTGTTGGCGACGATTAATTGATGAGGTTTTTTTGTATATTGTTTTTTTCACTTGTTAATTGCTTGGCCAACGTGGTCAAAGTGGTCACCACCATCCATTGGCAATGTGAGACATATTAAACACTACTGACATCGCCAATGAGCCACCAACATTGGGGACTAAGATGCCTTAAGCCTATCGTTACACTGGTTCACTCATCGTTTTAACCGGAACGCAACAATACTAAGTATTGCTGTTTGACGGTATAATATTGATAATTGGATGGTACCTACCTAGGTGGGCATGCATAAAACCCTACCAATCAACCTTTATATTCTATTTTATTAATCTGAAATTAATTAATAATGTAAATAATGTAAAAATATATAAACTCCTTATACAATCTTTCAAATGTTAAAAATTAAAGCCCAACAAATAAAAAATAAAAATTATTATGTATAAATTAAAAAACTTTAAAACGTGTGGATTTATGTTTTGCTTGGTTCATATTGGAGCATGCCGGCTTGCATTACTTGCTTGAAAATTAATATGACCTTAAGCTTTGACACGCAGAACTCAACAAATATAATGACTCATCTCTTGTCAAAATCTGATTATATCAACAGTTGATATATATCAACAGGCCTTCTACATTTGTAACTCTTTTCTTTGCTTCGTTAAAATAACTAAAACTTTATACCAATTAGATTTTCTTCTAATATACTAATAATAATAATATATATTGTATTAATTACATAATACAAAAAATTAAAATTTTTAACTCGAGCAAAATATTTTTCATATTAAGGAGTTTTAATAATAATATAGCGTTCCTTTCGCGTATTGTGGTTTGGATAAAACGTCGCACGCACAACTGGAACCGTCACGAGAGAGCTCACCGTGATAGATGATATTCAAGAACAATTAATCTTGGCCCAAAATATGCGGGCGATTTGCAAGGTTGGTCGAATCTAATGCTCGGTTTGATATATCATGACCACTTGAGACTTCGTCATTAACAGGAATATAAAACTCTAAGGAATATAACGTTGAAAATCCTTATTGTTTGCTTAAAGGTTAAGATAAGGTTCATAAAAACAAATGACTAATGGTTTTAATTCTAATCATTAATAACAATATAATTCAGTAAACTAGCGTTTAGTAAGCAAAATAACATTTAATAAGCAATACAAACATGGATAAATGTACGAAAACAATAACCGATTGATACATATTGAAATTGGTACTAATGTAATGCAAATGCGAAGACGTTCTAGGCAGCAATAACTTGACGGTATAAGCTCATATATCATACCGAGGGGTTTCATAAAGGGGACGGCGAAGCGGTGGTCGGACACTAAAGGCGTTATGCAACGCCGTTGTCCTTGGATAACGTCTTGCATAAATTTACAGTAATCGTGTAAATTCAACGTTGCTAACATAATTTAAGGTAACCGAGCATTTTGCTTTTATAAATACAAAGAAATTCTTGCTTTGAAACAGAAATTCCCTCGGTAAGTCAGTGCTTCCAAAAATTATTCCTCTACAAAGACGACCTTAGAAAGAATGTATGTATGATGCAAACGGTGACATTTTCAAATCGTGCATAATATGAAAACTGTTGTCCACTATTTTAGTGACTTAAAACGCTTTTATTTTTGTTTTGCTACTTACATTTTTTTCTTTAATTTAATTTGCAAGTATATTAAGGGTTAAATATTTTAATAATAGTTTAGAGTTAAAGTAAATAGTGACAAATGGAATCGTTAATGATTTGACATGAAACCTCAGCAACGAGTTTAACGGAGCAAATGTTCCACTAATTGGAGATACCTGTTTGATGCAAGTTCTATGAATCGGACTATTGTTGCCTGTAGAAGTTTAATTTGAAATCCCTGCGTCGATTCACTTTGATTGATGCAATTTGCAACCTATTCCTATTGACGTTTTCCTTTGTGTTCATACTATTCGATTTACAAATCTTACATGTAATGGATAATTTAAATTTAAAAAATTATAATAAACGACAAGCGACAACTTTCATTTATAGGTTTTAAGTTTTTCAATACTTTATATATTGCTAACATTCTCAGATTACTTAATTATTAACTTTTCTAATAATATGCAAATTATGCTCATCTTTAGAATTGTTTCATTTTATTTTGATTCTTCCAAAAAGCTCGTGTTTAACTATTGAAAGAAACGAGATAAATGATTCTGGAAATAAATTATGAACTAACTTGCTCCGTTTCCAACCTGAGCTCTATCCTCGGAACGTTCTGCGAATACAAGAAAAATACGCAATACGTCTTCCTCGTTTTAATTATTTATTAATGCTAGCGTACATTTCTGTATTCAAAGGTGGAAATGTAACGTTATTTGTATGGGTAAACAATATGTCCTTAGTCTGTCCCGCGAGTTGACAGATGGCACTAAGAAACAATTAATCTCTCTCGACCGAAACCCTGGTGAATTGTGGCCTTAATGACAACCTTTGTTTTATTAATTTCTTCTTCCGACCTTCTCAAGTTTACATTTAAAAAATGTCAACTTTTCCGGTGACTTGTACTATTTTTTTTATTCATGTCATGAAAAATAATATCATTTTGTATTATGTTATATATTTAAATGTTATATGAAGACACAACATATATAAAATAAGATACCTGCTTGGGCTGAATTACGTAAAAAACATCTACTCGTGGAACGTGATCCCTGTACCAATGTTCGTGTAATACCATGACAAAATGTAATGTAAAAGGTGAAGAAGTTATTTAATAACATTCGACAGATAGACCCATGTTATCGAAGACGTCCTATTCTGATTCATAATAGTGTAATATTTTACGAGATGTGCGATCCCAACATTATGGGAGTTTCGTGTTAACGGTTGCCGTATTATGCGGATTTCCGAACCTTTCGACGAAGACGAGGTGTGGCGAACGAGCAAAGTTATAATAAGTTGGGACCTCTCGTATGCCGTGAGAGAGTATTGTCTTTTGATGTAATATTACGTGAAGGATAATATATGACTACAGATTCGTTTGTTCAAAATATCTTACCTTAAAATAAAATTGCTCACGTAGATTGAGATTTTCCTTTACATAAATAATATTACTTATAAATATTGCTTAGTGTCTGTTGTTTGTTGAGCACTCACGATGGTTTTTCTGTCATTATTGATTTGGCATTCGAAACAAGAAGACAAATCATTTTTTAATTAATCAACCGCTGACTAAAGTTTATAAGGTCGTTTATTACTACATTAATTATTCATTTATTTATATAATTTAAGTAAGAACTACTTGAAATTATAGAAATTTGTTATTTTCTATTTGTTATCAACCGATGTCTTTGGCAGCCACACCGTACCCCTATCTTTTGTGCTATAGAATTTTCATCTACTTCGTTGGCGGTCTTTTTTCAAATTCTTATCGCTACGCCAGCTTTATAACCGACACCAGCAGAAGGCTCGTCTTTTTTCAGCTTAATTAAGAACTTTAATTGCTCTTCTCGTGCTAACTCTGTGCAGTATATCTAAGAAAATGAATTTATGATTTGTTTTTTGTTTCATGTATTTGATTTTTACTAACTTATTTGCATAGGCTATAAAGAAAGCCTTAAATATTAAAATATTCTATATTCAAAACAATGGCGTTCAGTGTTTAAATAGTTTTGATCTGAATGTAAATTAAGTTATTTGAATTAACCTTTTGTAAGCACGCTCCGAATACAAGCGGGTCATCTCCTAGTTAATATTCAAAAGGTCATATGATGACGGATTCCGAACGCGTTTTACTTCAACCACCGACTCAAAACTGCTGTTATAGAAATCAAATACTCGGTGTTCATTCATTGAAATTAAAAGTTTTTAATTTCATGTTTCGCTTATTCTGACATGATGTTTACATACACATAAACATTTAACATTTTATAATTATATTATAAAAGTTATATTTCTTTATATCTAATCTAATTTGAAAAGCTAAAACTATATAAATCCTTAGAATGAAAAGCATAGTAGGTACTTGTCTATTTCTTTGCAAAGTCCCTAGTGTTTGTTGATTAAAATTGCATACGTAAGGCTTGACATAAATTGTGATCAATTTTGTTAATGTGTCGTAGATATACGAAATCCGAGAGATATAAAACGAATTACGTTGCAATCGGATCAATCATGAATAATTTAACATTTTAATAGATATTATGCAGAATTCCGAGGCCCACACGTTCAATTTCACGGCTGAACAACTTTGTTTCAGTGCAAAGACGTGTTTCAATGTAAGCCTTCACTCAAGTAATGCGAAGGTCGGATTTATTAGAACTGACGACCGCCTGTAGTTCCCGATGCGACGAGTTTGTTGATATCAAAAATACTAGGTTAATTATTTATATATATATTGGTATTAAATCAAATATTACAGATGTATACAAAATTAGCAATTGTAATTATGTTAGTATCGGCAGCTGAAATATATCAATTATATTATAGAATGAAAATAATAAGAGCGATTCGAATAACTTAGAAAGAGTAAATTTGATGCATACCAGGTTTTAAAAATAAATATTATGTTTTTTTATTATTATATTAATATTTCACGCATAATTATAAACCCAAAAAGGTATTTAAGCTATAGTAAACACATCCCTATAGCACGAACAAATATAAACACAGATTTTTCTGATAATGGAACGTAAAATACCCATGGAACGATGGGTATCATGTCCCGAGTTAAAAAGTTACTGAACGAACAATGTCATAATCTGTCGTCAGGTTGATCATTTAAATTCGAAACAATATTATCAAAGCGTCTATTACGTCTTTTTAAAAGATTTTTTTTTATTTTAATTGATTTCCGGAAGTATTCGTGCAAATGGGCCATCTAAGTGGTTACATTCGATAGACTCCTAACAGAGTTTAAGATGTTAGGTCATTTCTGTCTGTAATTATACTGACTCACTCACCGATTAAAACGGCTGCTATATAGTAACTTTACCGTTTGGCGGTAGAACAGAGTTGTCATCGGGTGGCTGTTACCCACATGATGTTCCGTTGAAATATATATGTTTAAATACTAAGAAAAAATTCTTTGTTACAGATAAATCCGATGAGACCGGCAAGGAAGGCCGTCAGAGTTTGCATACGGATGCCGTGAGCTCTGTCAACGGGAGCGCACGCCGTCGCCGTGATGAGCACAACCCGCCAAAATGCGTCGGCGGCCATTTTAAATAGGCAACTGACACGATTGTCGTCACGAGATGGCCGGCGTCCGTACATACAGCCTTCAAGCGCAGCAACACATTTGCACCCCTCTGCGTCACTATGAAATGTGGAAACACGGCAAGTGGCGACAAAAATCACCACCAAGGACAAACGCGGCCATTAGAGTACCCAGATACAGATTGTATAGTGAACATTTGTAGAGGCCTAAGTGTTACTGTGTTGTGTAAATATAGTGGTGTGTAAATGATAGATATGGCGGGCGAAAGTCGGGGAGCGCGTACGCCGCTGCTCGAATGCGGCGACTATGCGCATACGCATAAGACTGCAACGCCTCGTTGCTGTATATGGTTGGCTAGCCATGTCAATGTGAGGAAATGTGTAGCCGGCATTATGCTGCTCTCCGTCCTCACCATATTCTTCTATACGTATTATGTCACAATGCCGCTTACAAGGTAACTTGAAATAATTATATGGATTTTTTTTACTTATTACTTTTAAATAGGTATATTATCGCGTCTTATTTGATTTTATTTTGCTACAAATAAATGCATATAATTGTGCCTTCTATATTTTTCGGAAAGCCCATTTAAACAATATATATCATATGAGTAAAACAGATTTTATTCGATATCGTTTATATTACATACAAAACTAGTGCTAACATAAAGAAATCCTGGATTACATACAAATAACACCCCACGGGCACTGTTGTAGTTAGTATGATTCATCACGTTCAAACATCGACTATACATTAATTATTCTGCGCAGTGCTTTGTTACGATCTAATTCCGCTGAACATCGAACATTACGTCGATGTAAATCAGAGAGCCTGTGATTTAAAAGTCGAACTCAGAAATTATACTTTCGTAGTTGTTTTCGTTAACGTGTTTGTCGTTTATCATTTACATCAAACATTCGTTATTAAATTTAAAATTAAAATGTCGTAAAACATACTCGAACATAATTAATTACTTTGGCTCGAATATAACGTATATCAGCACAAAATCCAATTTACTTGCTAACTATCGGCAGCAAACACATCACTGTTGGGAAAATTAATATTATGAAATTATCGTGCCCGGTCACCTCACGCTGTATTGGGATTAGCGAGCTATTGTTTCTATTGTGTTACAATATGACATTAGTTTAAACCGCATTTACAGGGATTTAATGCATTCGATATTTTCGATGTACTCAGTCAGCATACATTTCGGTACGCATTAGTGACGTCATAGCTAATCTTGCTTATTTCATTCAAATTTGATGCTTCATTAGTTAGTGCGGGCCAACCGCGATAATTGAAAATTCGATCCATAATTAAGTACATGTAGTAGGTAAATACTTTTTATTAAATTTTTGTTTTAATTAGATGGTATTTCAGCAAATGAATGCAATGCAAGCAATTTCAGCTGATACATTGTAAACTGTGCGCATTGACATAGCCATTGCTGGATGTACATATTATGTTTAAGTCGTTACATTCACTTTACAGTTACACTTTACGCTTGTTCATTCTATGTAGTCAATCTGGCTACACGCTATTATATTACATATATCTCGTCATTGGAAAGTAAAAAAAATAAGTACCATTTTTAAAACTACTAACTAATATGCCTATATGAACTAATATGACTTAATATTTGTATATAATTTGTAAATTTAGATAAAAATAAAATAATAATACTGTTTTCGTTTAAACTAAATCCCGATAAAAACAAACGAGGTATGATAAAAACTTTAAGCATTATTACCCAAAAGAACTATTTTAGCGCTTTAGCGTCTCTTACTTTCCACTGACGGTATGCTCAAGTCATTTCTTACACTTTGCCTGTTAATTCAACATAGCCATATTTATTATAAATATAATAAAGTCATTTACGGAGTTATATAGAAAATACTCATCTTCTTTAAATTATAATAGAAAGAGAGAAATCTATGATTAACCATTTATTGCTGTTTGATAGATGACTGAGTGGTACTTACCTGAGACTACTCAAAACTGCGATTTTTTAAATATTTCCAGAATAAATTTATTTCTATACAAAGCACTAGTATGAGTTAAGTGCGTCACGTGGGTTAAATTTACTTAAAGTCAAAAAGTATTATCTTTCATATATCCATGATCTTACTCACTTTGTTTAATTTATTCCAATATATCGCCCCAAAATTTCGGCAGTTTAATCAACTAAACTATAAGGAACTAACTCAACACTCGATGTCGTCCTAACTAGCTAAGGGAAGCTAAACTTGTATGAAGTTTAATTAAATCGGCTTTTTGATTTAGGGTTTCGTTTATTAACACATTATTATCTTAGTAATTATACCGCGACCGAAATGTTTCAAATTAAGAAATAACGTGCACAATGGTCATTACCCCAATGGGGTGACTGGATATTACTTTCGATGAAAATTCAAAAACGTCCCTTTAGTTGTGTTGTATATAAAGTTACTGAATAGTGTCGTTTTGACAGTTGTGGACTTTCCTTCGTTCTATTGTTGAACTGCGTGACAACCATGAAAGCTTTTCAATCCTATTATTATATATTTAAATACATTATTTGCTTTCAGTTATGAAACATGGGTCACGTCTATTGTCCATTTGTTATAATAGAATAATACTTTAAAACCCCATACGACATAATGTTGATATTTATACATTTGTAGTAAGTATGTTTTAGATTGCACTGTTGAATAAAATTAAACTATGACGGTTTGTTTCAAATATCGAAAAAGATTTATTGCGCATAAAATTAGCCGTTAACGCAGGAAATTGCTTCGCAAAAGAATTAAAAGCGTTTAACTTTGTGCCGAGCGTCCTTGTCGCCCTTTGTTTGGCAGCTTTTCACTTCTAAATTAGAGCGAGGAGGCGAATATTTCAGAGTAATTTATTACGTGATTTTATGTAATTAGGGTAGATGTCGTGTACCTAGGACGATAATATTTTATTTTATCGGCTTAAATTTACACCGCTACGATGAGCGGCATGGGCGGTAAGTTTTCCCCAACTCCCATGAATTATAGCGAAACTTCTGTTCTGCCTAATTAATGGAAGCAGCTTCGCTTGCGTTTATAAATCTGATGATTTTAAGAACCATTGTTTTAATACCGTTTATTGATTGTTGATATTACTTAGGTGCCCTTATTTGGCATTGTCTTATTTGGTACAGAACAAGTGGAGGTTGTGGCGCGTGGTTTTCTGAAGAGGTTATGTGTGTTTTCCAAAAATGTAATATACTGGTCAAATCCAGCATTTTTTATCAATGCCTGAAATCCCGTTACGATAAAAACACATACACTAAATCTATATTACACTAAATCTATCACTACAAGAAATAATATTCTCATCCTTTTTTTTTTTGAATCAATTAATTTATTAAATTTTGATTTAGCCATTCTATATTATCCATTTAAAAAAAACTAGGCTACATACCAAGAATTTATTTTATTAATAGTATATAAACACCATTCACATAAAAATAGGTAAAAATATTTCTTTTTTTATGACAGAGATGCCGAGATGGCCCAGTGGTAAGACCGCGTGAATCTTAACCGATGATCGTGGGTTCAAACCCGGGCAAGCACCACTGAATTTTCATGTGCTTAATTTGTGATTATAATTCATCTTGTGCTTTACGGTGAAGGAAAACATCGTGAGGAAACCTGCATGTGTCTAATTTCACTGAAATTCTGCCACATGTGTATTCCACCAACCCGCATTGGAGCAGCGTGGTGGAATAAGCTCCAAACCTTCTCCTCAAAAAGAGGAGAGGAGGCCTTTAGCCCAGCAGTGGGACATTCACAGGCTGTTACGGTACGGTACGGATGACAGATCAATCAATAATATATTTTAAACCGACATCCAGTTTAAAAATAGAACAATTAATAAAAAAAATAGTTATTAAATAAAATTATGAACGATCAAGTCGAGAAGACTATTTTTTTAAAAAACTCAATTAATAATTAGATTCATGTGCAGTTGGTGGAAAAGAAACAATTGATAAATAAATAATGTGTGACTTTGTCAGGGATAGCTAATTTCGCGCGAAATGGACTCGGCTAGGTTCAGAATACATGATGGCTTTATTTATATCGTAGGTAGTGATCATTATAATATATATAGTGATCATTGTCTTGTTGTTAGAGACAAATGATTTATAAGGCTATTGTGTATTCATGTTTTTTTTAGTTAGTTTTATACACAACACTAATATCATCGGCAATTTTCAACTGATGCCGTTAATATTAAGATGCTTTAAAGAAACAAACCGTGGGGCCGTGATAGCCCAATGGTTAGAAGACCCGAATCTTAACCGGAATTTACTGGTTGTTACTTTCAATGTAAAAATAGCCAATATACCGACTTGTTATAAGCTTAATAACCGATTGCTTTGCTTGCAGTAGCTGTAGACCCTATCAGATAGCAAATAAGCACAGCCTTTGCGCCAGTTATTCTTTTCAGTTCCTCGTTAAAGTTTTACTCCGGTCGGATGGGGCGGGGCTTTCATTAAAGCGAAGAGGCAAGAGGCAACTCGGCCTCGGCACGGATCCGTGCCTACGTATAAATATTTCCAACAAATTCCGCCATTTATTTATTCTCACGCTTTTGAGATATACCCTAATGGCTCTTTGATGTGGCGACTTAAAATGCAGCCTTAACTTTGGCAGCTTGATTGATTTTCATCAAAATTCTTTCAAGTTACGAAACCATAATTTTGGTTAGGAGTTTTTTTTTTTAGCCTTTTGCCGTCCACTGTTGGACGAAAGCCTCCCTCATAGAACGCCAACACTCCCGATCTTGGCTGGACGGTATTCGGGAGGTTGCGACATATTTTTGAATCGTCGATCCCACAGTCGCACGCTTAAGACCAGGGTCTTTAACTAGTGCGTCCTACCTGTAATTAGTTACGGTGTTGAAACGGGACACTCGCCTTAGGGCTAGTCCACAAACTTAAGGTCGTTCAGCGAGCAATGGAACGCGCGATACTTGGGGTTTCTCTAGCAGATAGAATCCGAAATGAGGACATTCGCCAGAGAACTAAAGTCACCGATATCGCGCGCTAGTTCTAGCTAATTCTATCTTGCTAAAGCGGAAGTGGGCTAGTCATGTCCCCTGGTGCACTGATAGCCGATGGAGTGTTACACGTGTTAGAGTGGAGACCACGCTTAGGCAAACGTAGTGTAGGACGCCCTGTAACAAGATGGACCGACGAAAAAAGGTGGCAGGTACGGGATGGATGCGGACTGCCCAAGATCGGGATTAGGAGTTGTAATTACCTGAATACATTACTTTTTTTAATAAATATGATTATTATGTTGTTACCGATTATATTATCTTTGAACAAAAGCACTTGCAGCATACACGTCGAAGCTGTCGTAGACTTCTTTTGTTTTTTTTCCTTATCGTTTTACGCGCGGTGGTTGTTATCCGTCAGTGTCATATATCGATTTGATTTTTATCGCTTTATTACCTAATTTGAATTTTTCAGTTGATGTCTTAATAAAATGTCCTTAAATTCGTAATCGTGTTCAATTACTTCCTTTTAATTGATATTTCGCTTCTGTCCTTAAATATAATACGAAATAGCACTAAATGACTACATCTAAGTATCTAAAACGTAGACTTTCACTTATATTGACGCCAGACGGTCTCCTTCATTTCTTGACTGCAATAAATTTAACCGTGGAGTTTAGTTCGGACGAGTACCTAATGTTTGTTCGAATTAACGACCAACGTTTGCCTTTCAGTATTAATGTGACTTGCCAAACATTCGGCTAAAGTTCCATCAACACATTCCAGTTGATAAAATGAAAAAAGTAACAACACCAGTGATGTTTTTGTTTCGGGTGATGTTTGTGTTTAAATGTTATGAAAATATTCGAACATTCGGTTGTATTATCATTCAACGGTGTTATGTGTATGGAATTAGTAATGCAGGCATTAACTGTTTTTATATTTTTCTGTTAGCGCAGATTATACTATAAACATTTTTTAAAATTTTTCATAACATTTCGAATGTTTTATTCGGTCATAATTATAAAACATTTTATTTTAAATCTAGCCGGCAATTATTTTTATTCAAATTGTTTTTTGATACTTTTAAATCGTCAAGCGTTACCACCAGTGGGAGTGAACCGGCAATAAACTTAACGTAAACTAAACGTAAACGTAACTCTGTTTCAAATGCTTATCATATACCTCATTCTTAAAAATTCTAATATGTTCTTCGCTTACAGCCTTGTGTGGCGCGATCGAGTACCGCGTCCGCTGTCGCAGTGCTCGCTGCTGGCGACGCAACAGCAGACCGCACGGGACCACCGCTCGGACGCGCGACTACGCATCGATGCTAAAGTGCTTGTTATAGCTGAGTCGTTATACTCGCGACTGGGACGTGACATCGCCGAACTGCTTGTCGCCAACCGAATACGGTAAGTGAATTCTGAAGGATTTATTTACTGTAAGTTTGCCAGTAATTATGTAAAACAACGTAACTGCTTCGTTAGTCAAGTGGCCATTCTGTTCGGTGCATATCATGAATTCCTGGGTTTGAATACTCTTTCTGGAAAGTAAAAGCTTCTGGGATTTTCTGTCCAATACTTCGTAGCAATAACCCGGAGTTATAGTTCGCTCTGTCGCTTTAGAACGCACGTAAAGTTGTTGGTTCTTTGCCTGGTGTCTTCGTGTCAGAGTAGATACTCATCCGATAATGAGAATGAGGGAATAGAGGAGCATCTGTTTTAATGCATACACCTGTGCACTTTTTAGTCTTCTGTAGAGACGGCTATTATCTCTTTAAAAATGGCCGCCATATCCGAATGCATCAATTTCATAAGAGTAGAACGTCAGAGTTAGTTGTAAAAGCTAAGGAACTGACCTATGACACTGGATACATCGATATAAAAAGTGTTCGATGAAGTCTAATCAAGTGTATGTAACCAAACAGCATCTATAAGCTAATGTTATATACGATTTGAAATAGTTATTCCTGTTTTTATATTCCATAACCAAAACTATCCAGTTAGTGATTTAATCTTTGTTGAAAATAAAACGTACCTAAGACGGCAAGAAGGGTCTGGTCGCTAGAAAGTACACAATACGTCCAATGTACTTAATTTTTCACCCTTAGAACTTCTACCGTTACATTCAACTTTTGCTTCTTTTTTTCTTCCTAGTTGAGTCTAAGGAAGTTGTAATAATTCCTTTGAACTAAACCCAGAGGTTGAGTTGATAATTTATATATTGTATAAATAAACGGATACAGTTGATATTAACATCTATCTTTATTTAGTCATATAAGATCGCTGTTAATACGGAAAATCTGTATAATACAAAATTGGCGCCAAATCGTCACAGATCGCCAGCCGAGATTCGCAGAATATATATATATATATATATAAATTTATACATGTATTGTTCATTTAATATCACAAGATAAGGTAAGGAATACGGATAATGACTATGGTATCAACTAGTTTTAATAAATATATAAACAAAATAAACGTCATTATATTGCGATTATTTTAATCTACGTTCAGCTAAACTTAAATTAAAACATACCTTTGACTCCATACACATTAAAGACTATTGTAACACTCACAATAGATTCCATAACAATAAGAGATGAAAGATCCATAATTTTACCATCGACCTGATCTACTTTACTCTGGATTACTTACTACTTCGCTATTGTATTTTTTTTCCAATATGCTTTCGAATTGCCATAAGTTTTTTATTAGTTTTATGTAAGATCCAAGGACGACCCGCAATTAATGATGTCTACAAATTTTGAATCATACAAAATCATCCATTTAAAAGTTAATTCATTTAAGGATCACAATGAATTATTTAGATTTAGTACGACAATAGTAATTTCTAGACGATACAAGATCGTTCGATAACTTCGATCTTTCATCGTTCCTTCTATGTACTTTTGATGAATATAATCGTTATTATCGATTGGATTTAAACAATAAATTTTCACATCGTATAAATTTAATTCTGAAAATAACTCATCAATCAAAACTTATTCGTCTTTGTGACAGATTCTTCGTTTCAAATTTAAATTCCTATATTAAATATGGAAGCACAGAACACTTACTTATTGATAGCCAAAGATTTTTTTTCCAAGCTGGTGGTAGTTTGGCAAAAGACTATTGATCCTGAATGATTTCGGCCAAGGCCGAAGTTTGAGTGGATTCCATGAGTAATAAAGAGTGTTCCATTGGATTAATTTTCAATTTTACAGTTACATACCACTTATCTGTCTGACTGTCTGTTGTTGATATGTTTGTAATATTAGTTTCATTACGATCATGGGTTCATGGATCGATAAAACAAGCGACAATCCTATTAAGTTTCTTTAAGATACTTCTAAAAATAACGCATACGCTATCCTACTAAATATATATATATATTTATCTACTTTTATTAATACAACGGTAAATGGTTATTGGCTGTTGTGTCTCCTGCTTTAAATCAATAGTTCGATTTTCGATAAAACGTAATGGTAGGATTATCCTGAGGCATAAGCCAGATGTGTCCTTGAGTAAAGTTCTTTTGTAGTTTACATTATTTGATGATATAAATATATTTATGTACTTGTATATGTGATTATTAATTTGATCGTATTATCGATAAACTGAATCGAGTATACAGTTCCACTACTAAATGCTTATTGTAAGGGGTCCAATTTTCGGAAATCTAACTTTTCTCGAATGTCCACATATCCACAAAGTTATAACTTGCTTTTTGATAACGGTGTCCGTTTGTACACTAGCCCCTCCCAATAGCACCCATTATCCGCACAGATAATATGATATATTAATGCCGTGCTATTTATTAAACAAAGATATATAAACATTTACCAATCGATCTATTCGACCGTGCTCTGCAAATGCGTCGTACAACACGCGTCGCTTTTTTTTCGCTCGTATCTCGTAATTTCTGCTACTGATTCAAATTACAAAATGTAATAATCGACGAAAATATTTTTCGTCGTATTTATTTTCCTGTTCTTTTTCAAAATAAAAATAGTGACACTTAAAATACATATATGCTGGTGCTGACTTTTCTTATACATTATATTTCATACACTAGTTTTCGTGTATCGGTAATAGTTGACACTTCGCTTCGAAAGCGCCCGCACCGATCTTTCTCTGTTTTCTCTCCGATTAAGTTGACATTCAGCCTGTGTTCTTTCTATATACTTCTTCTTTGTCTAAAACCCTCTTCCCAGTTCAGCTGGGGTCGGGTCTCCTTGTACATCTGCGTCAGAGAGCTCTGTTCTGACTTGTCTGTGTACTCAGATTCTCTTTCTGGGCCTACTTTTGCATGTTTGACCACCAGGTTGCGGGCGGTCGCCTTCTTCCCCGCGTCCTTCGGTCCGGGATGGGCTTTCTTGATGGGATGGTCATCGTCACGTCCCAGGATATGGCCGTACTAGCGTAGTCGATATTCCTTCAGTTTTTCGACAATTGGTGTTATCTTGAATCTGTGTCCTTCCTATATACTATAAAATAAATAATATAGAAATTTCATTTTTTACTGGATTAATGGTTTCTTTTGTGAAACCGGAAAGCAAATAAACTAAACTTATATCTCTATATAATATTAGTATTATGTGTACGTAATCTTCTTATTTGCGCATATTGATAACAGATTATACTTCTGACATAAGCTCGCGCGTCATAGTCGACGCGTAATTATATAATGGGCGCCTTATCGATAAATAAAATTGCATTATAAAGGGTTACAACATATTGTTTTTAAATTGAACGTTGATGCTGTAGATATCTACTAAGTCTACAAAAATATTTGTAAGAAACGCTTACAATTCTGTTTATATTCTGTTTTGCATATATTTTGTTTTTATTCATAAACTATTTAGAACAGTTTATTTTTTAAATACATTTATTATACATATATCTTTTTTACTAGTTACTAATTGACAGCAATTAGCGAATTGAATTACTCAATTATTGAAATTCTCGGTTTAAAGGCGGGACAAACCATATATCGTTTTTATTTTTACAGTTTCATCTATTGCCGTCACTCTGCTGCAGTATAAAAATCGGTTCGATATACTAAACTGGAAGTCTAAGCTGAGCTTGCTTATGAAATGTTTGACGGGTTAGGAATTACTTTTCTTCGGATATTTTTTGCGTCGTCTCGAACTTCGACGACTTCCCGTCAGTTTTTTTCTGCTCCTACGATGTTTTTCTTTGGTATTGAATCGCCCCATTAAATCTTCCAAGACTTTCCGTCATAATAATGTTTTCATTGAATGGAACGTTTCATGTATCAGAATATATATTTCGTAATAAGTTGGTTTAGGTCATCGTGTGCAAACGAATGTTAAGAAATATATGAATGATATTTAACCAAAAACATACTTCTCATATTGTCGATATATTTCTTTTTTCCTGACATTTAGTATTTAACTGAAAATATAAGGAAAATGATTTAATGTGATATTTTTCTGTCCTTAACATTGTTATGAAAACACGGAGAGGGAGTGGGCGCCTGTTACATTGTTCACTTTAGATTGCATGTAAATTGAAATAGTGGAGTACTAAATTGACAATTTCCAGTCATATTTGGCTTTGGCCTCTAAAAGATTAATAAAACGGGAAGTAAACACAGTTGCTCGATGTAATTTTGCGAATTAACGTGGAGGGTCAGACTTGTCCCCTGAGTAGGCGTACGCTCAATTGCGTTAATGTTAAACCTTCACTAACGGGTCGCTAGTTTATATACGTTTAAAAACCTAATTTCTCGTCATTCTCAATTTATCTAAATAACTTTTATAATTAATGTTATTTTAATGTTAGTTTCTCACTTTTATAAAATAACTATTTTTTTGGTATATAATACTCGTACATATCTTAAAGCTAAAAGCAAAATGTTATTTTAATAATGCATACTATCTCTGTCATACTTAAAAGTATAAAAATAACTTTTGTTAGCCCGTATTGTATTTAAACCATTGCAGTGAAAATCTGTTACAATGTCTTAAAGCTAAAAGCAAATTAAATGTTATTTTAATAAAGCATACTTTCTCTGTCATACTTAAAAGTATAAAAATAACTTTTGTTAGCCCGTATTGTATTTATACCATTGCAGTGAAAATCTGTTACAATGTTTTATATTAAACAGTGTTTATTCTGAAAATAAAAATAAATTATATATAGTTATATTCGCATTAAACATTTAATATAAAAGGTTAATAAATGAGAAGCTAATGAATCTCTCGTGCGCTTCACATAGGACGTAAATTTACATTTCAGGTGATATATTCCGTTTATTAATTGTTACTAAGAATTCTCATTCCGTACATTTGATGCGACCTAATTATTACACATTTTCGCACAGGGAAGGTGTGTTATACAGGAACGCGAACTTAGATTATACGATGGCAGTTTCGCGTCTTGGAAGTCGTTGCGGTCATGCTTAGTTCCATTTATAACGGTAGCGCCTCGCCTTTGCCTTACCCCCCATCGTTATACGTCGTATCTGTCAAAATGACTTAATTACTCAACGAGAAATTTACGCTCACCTAATTCTGTTAAAAACTTAACCTATAAAAGGTAGGAGCGGTTATACTTGATTTGTTCAAGTGATCTGGAAATGGAAAATTTTATGGCTCACATTTACATAATAGCCGTTTACTGATTTTACGACCTCTTCAGACTCGGAGTGAGTACAAGTGAGGTGCATTTCAATTTAATCTTTTTACCGCTTTTTTTTATTGTTACTGGCTAACATCTAACCTTTTACGTCATGCGTGACAAAAGTCTATTATGTTTATTGCAAATCGAGCATTTATTTTACATGAAAAATATATAAGGGAGAAAATGTTCTAGTTATTTTTAAAGTTTGATTGGTTTCAAGTGCAGCATTTGTTACGAAAGTCAATTGAACGACAAAAAAGAATCGAACGAAGGGCTTAATAACAAAACTAGTAAGTTGTAGACTTGTCCTTAAGTTGTATAGAGGCAGGCAGTTGCTGTGGTCGTTAGTTTACTAACTCGTAGCACTTTGCTACCGCCATTAGAGCCAGTCTCCACCGCGAGCGCTCCTTATCTTGACGTCTCGTGCTCTTCCAACTTCTTGTTTATAACACTCCTCGCCCACTTGTTTTGTAGAAACAGTTTTATTGCCTTTTCTTACTCTTTAATTTCATAGCTCTCAATATAATATTATTAAGAACCCGTAATGGTTCAACTTAGATTCGTATATTTAGTTTTCATACATATAAAACAGTTACCGAATGTAAAAAGCTATAAAAATTAATTTATTATGATCATAATATTGTCTTGAAATTTTAATAAGGGTTTCGAAATTATTAAAGTCTCTACATCTAAAACGAGTTTATATATTTTTTATTCACTTAATTATAACATTTTAAAGGAAAATGACACGAGTCGACCTCTTAACGATAAGTTCTATTATCTCAGGGATCGTGGAGTCTTAATCGCAACACCCTCCACCCTGTTATTCAACTCACTTGTTCCCTTATCACGAATTAGCCCTCGTCGCTTTCGGTTCACGGTTAAATTGGACCGTTTCGCTTGCTCTAATTTAAATTGAGCGTTGTCTCCTGTAACGGCAGGACGCTAATTAAGGTAATTAGAAACATGTTAGTGCGAGTTACAGTCGAGGTATATTCGTTTTAGTCTGAATAAGCCTGGCTACGGTACATCTAAGAAACGGTGTATGTATGTTGTTAGCATGATCAAACATCAGTAGTATTTTAGTCTTTATATATTTTATAAGTTTTTAATGTTTCGCTAACAACTATTTCAAATACAAATATCGATGCATAATGTTAACAAAGTTGCCAATATACGGGCGAAGTTGAAACGACTGCAGCAAATATAACATAGATACACGTATAGGTATACATATTAGTATTGGAAGTTCGAGCGGGGTAGTATTTGCAAGTTAGCGTCCGTTGCTTCGGTCTGTGTGCACTCGAACTGCCAAATTGAACGAGCCTTAACTCAAGCAAAATGAACGGTTGCTTTCATATTTCGCTCAATTTTCCTACATGACTGTCTCCGTGTGTTTATGCATCTCTGTATTTGAATATTTTGACCGTGACCGGAATGAATATGCATTTGTAAAAAATAATTATTAACAATTTAATATCAACTACAATATTGTTTATACTCGACTAAGGTATAATTGTTTTAATGATGTCATAATATAATTATGTAACCTTTGACGACGGTCGAGTCTCTTTGATAAAATAATGAGATAATTGGAACGTGTCGCAACTATTCTGTATAATTCAAGGTTAATTTTAACCCTAACTAATTGCCAATTATGGTAACACTCTCCGAAAATTATAATGAAAGTTATTCTCTTACAATGTAGATTTAATCCAGATAAAACATTAGAATTACAAAATATTAATCTATGTTTATTTTAGTAGTTTTAGTTTAATCCACAATTAGAGCTATAATCAAGCTTAGTAATTATATATATCATTTATATTTTATATCTATAATGAGTATTGATGTTTAGTCCTAAATATCTCATTGCTGAAAAAAAATATCTCATTCTTCTGTTACATTTAAAAGCAGATAAATTCATACCTTGTTACATTACCATTTGGTTCTTTCGCTGACTTGGTTGATTTTAATTTTATTGTTAATATTGTATTGCTTTATCTAACTTGTAAAAGAATGCTAAGTTTTAAGAAAACTGAACTAAATTTAAAAAAATATATTTAAAGAACTCCTTAAATGTAAACTCCTGTATCGCAGTAATAATAGAACGGAGTTTATAACTGTATATAATGAATACATACAATTGGCATGTATCTAAGAATGTGCGCGAATTAATATGACCGGTCAAATCTTACGATTAGCCACTAGAGCGGCGCCTCTAATTACCCAAAAATGCATGAGAAAAAAATAAGCCTAAACAAGAGAATATATTAATAATGACACAAATAGTCCAGTGTTAGTATTTTTTTCACTGTTCTGCATACATAGACCTCTAGAGCCTAAATTTGGACGGGCCAAGTTAGATTACTTTTCACTTGTAAAATATTTTTAAATGTTTAAAGTTCAGAGTTGGCTTTGTTTTATGACTTAAGTCAAAAGCTATCGCCATTAAAAACTTTTTCGTTTTGGGTATACCAATTTTTTTAAATTGTTATTAAACCTTAACATTTTTAGAATACCTTTTCAAACGCCCGCACTTTATGCTCATTGGTGCATGAAACTAAACATACATACACAAATATTTGTTAGGAGGTAACCAGACGGACAGATATACGAATTTGAAAATTATTGCATTTCCACGTCAAACTACGGAATCCTAAAAACAAAATTACAAATAGAAGTCCAATAGGAAAACGTTTGCGAATAAATGAATATCGTTTGTGATATTACTGTCGCTAATTGCGAAGATTAAAAGAATAATAAATATTTCCTTTTATCCGGCAACAGCGTTCGTTTATTATTGTATAATTGACTGAAGAGGATACTTTAAAATTTTCAAAGCATATTTTTATAATTTGATATCGATGATCTTTGACGTTTCTGATAGTGCTCGCGTACAGTACACGTCATGATTTAACTGGACAAGTTTATAAAGATGATAGTTAATAGGATCCTATAAGTAGCGCTGTAGTTATAAACAAATTTTGAATTAATGAACCAAAATCACTCATGTTTGCCAAAAAAATCACTCATGTTTGCCAAAAAAATCACTAAATGGATGGCATTACGGTCGAGTTTCGAATAAATTGTATTATTCTTATATTTTAGCGGTTAAACCCGCGGCATGGTTTGATAGTTAGTAGTAATAAAACATCACAAGGACAAAAATTTGGCTCACTAATTTGTTCGCGACATAATTTAAATGACATTTCATCACTAATGACTGATATCTGAATGATGATTTCGTTACTTTTTAGTTTAATAGTGAGCTATGCAAGTAATGTTAGATTGATCTATGTCACATTGTATAATCACTACATATTATAAGACTAAGTCCCCTTACCCGCGCCACATTTGTCTGTCTGTTTGAACGCGATAAATATAAAGCTTTCTTATATGGTTTTTACGAATTCTTATATGGTTTTCACCAATGGGCGGAGTTATTCATTAGGTAGGTTGAAGTGTATAGCTAATTTCATTTTGTGTAAATTTCGATCTTTATGAGATTGAAAAAAATCATACCGACTGGAAGCTGGCGTGTGCCGTGTAAGCCAATTTATATTACGCTTTTAACGTTGTATGTAAGCAAAAAAGGGACGCCTAGCTAGTTTGGTATAAAATGAAAATTGTTATACATATGCTATCTCCAGTGTCGTTAATTTTTTTTTTTTGTCGATTTGCCTTTAATTTTATTTTTAAGCACCTGTCCGAAAAGAAATTAGCAAATGCATTTAAATAAGCTTAATTAAACTAACAACTGTAAATATTACGTGATTGTGATTCTTATTTAGTTTGATAGTGTAGTGGGAGAAAAGCAGTTAATTATGCCATTATTTTATACTTTCATACCCTTTCACAGGTACAAAGTGGAAGTCGCAGGCAAAAGTCTGCCAGTGCTTACCACTTTGGACAAGGGGCGATACGGAGTGATTGTGTTCGAGTCGCTGTCGAAATATGCAAATATGGACAAGTGGAATCGAGAACTTCTCGACAAATACTGTCGAGAATATTCAGTAGGGGTCGTCGGGTTCGCAACGCCGGGGGAGGAGAGCCTTGTTGGCGCTCAGTTGAAAGGATTCCCACTCTTCATGCATACCAATCTAAGGCTTAAGGTAAATAGAAATTTATTGTGTAGCATATTGTCGCCTATATTATCAAGCTCCGTCTGAGCGAAATTACCTTTATAATAAAACGTTTATTTATCATAATGTCATTGTAACCTTTCAAAGGTTATAACCATTCGAGCTTTGTATTGTAGTATGAAATGTTATGTTATTAGATATTCATTCAATTACGTAAATGTGTATTCATGTGAAAATTCATTAATTTTGATCTTAATACGCACTAATAGGTTCAGTAAATATTTAATAATTAATATTAAAAGGTTTCATATTGCACAGTGTTTCTTAAATGAATAGGTTAACGGTATTAAAAAATCATAACATTATGATACTTTTTTTATATTTACTTAATAATATAAACAACCGAATAACAATTAAATTATCGCACTACAAAAACTACGAAAGTTTATCTTAAGTGCCTTTCCGTCTATGGATTTACATACAATATACGCTATAATTGTTTTAAGTGATACATCTTCAACTTATACTTAATATTCTTAATAGTTATATAAGCTATTTATTAAGCGAGGAATCATGTAAGAACTAGTACGCGATCCATATTTAGTATCTTAAGATATAAGTTTTTTATTTTCTATATATATCTGTATATTTTTACTAACAAGATATTATAATTAAAGATGTAGTGCTAATTATCATAATGTCAAATCAGGACGCAGCACTAAACCCAGCGTCGCCAGTGTTGCGGCTGGCTCGCGCCGGCGAAACCGCTTGGGGCTCGCTGCCCGGTGACCACTGGACCGTGTTCAGAGCTAACTCTTCCACATACGAACCTGTGGCTTGGGCGTTACGAGAGAACGACTACGGCACTAATGGTAAGTTATAATGCGATTCCATAATAAAATTGCGCATCATTATACATTTACCGGTGAATCAATTAAAAACTTCAATCTTTAGCTTCATATAATCGTATAGATCAGGAATATGATTCTGTACAATATATTATTATATTATAGACATGATAGAAGAACTAGAGACTTCTCGTTTGCGAGTATTCGCTGAATTCCATACAGAAAAGTTAATATTAATTATATAATTATGATTATTACATGTTAAATAATATTATTGGTGGAAAACACTAAGCAAGTAAGCAACTTTTAAATTAATATATTATCATATCTCCACTAATATTATAAATGTAAAATAAACTCTGTCTGTCTGTCACACATTCACGGATAAACCATTGAACCGTATTTGATAAAATTTGGTATGAAGCAAGGTGGAATCCTAAGTAAGGACATAGGCTAAATCTGACCCCCCTTCCCTCCTAATACGCGATTGAAAACTGTTATGGTTATAAATTCTTCATGTTTTATATCCGTATAGAGTATTGAACTAATCATTTACATTTGTTTCACGGAAAATTCGGATTTAGTTTGTTATGAATGATTGTATGATTTGATAGCGTTGCAATTCTCGGAACGGTCCCAATTATCGAGAAAGCGAATACCAATAGACTATACTTAATCTGTCCACTCGCTCCAAATGACTCGGATGTATTTCTACTAGCATAAGTCGTTACGTTTTTTTTTAGTTTCAATAATGTTTCGTTTGTTAATTACACGATATTCTGTTTAATTTATTATCTTTAAATATTTAAATTTTCATTAAAATATCTAAATGTATATATATAATACATGTCGGATATTATATCTATCAAGTGCGAGAATTCAACGTCAGCTCACGTACCGTGGACATTTTCTTACCTGTAGTCAAACACGCGTGAAATACGTTATTATATCCGAAAAAAAATAAAAATGTACGGCACGAAAGGGCTACGTGTGAAGGAACAGTATTCGTAAGCTATCGAATTCGATGACATCACTGGAATTCCGGCACGCTCGCCGCGCGATTAGAATAGCAATTCTTGGCGCCATTAGAACACTGAGCTAATGACCCGTGAAACCTAGCTTGTATTACCTGACGGCTAAACTAGACAATAACAGAATTAGATTATCCGAATGCTGCAATTTGTATTAATGTTACATATATATATATTGTATTGTATTGTATATAATGTTGTTATTATATTCATTGCAACTTTTTTGAACTCGATGCGATTAAAATTAGATCATAATACTAATGCAACGTTTCCATAGGTAACGTTTATTATGCAAAGTTTCTACTTCTTTTTCGTCAAAGACGTATCGTATACGACACGGAAGTATTAAATCATAAAAGCTTGTTTTATGCAACCGGTATATTTATAAGGTGTAGTAAAATAAATTGTCGATCCGAATTCATTTTTGTGGAAATCTGGGAAACTACAACACATATTAAAACAACAATTTTAAAGGTAAACACTTTTTTATTTTTAAAATAATTATAACACAAATCTTTTCGTATTGTATAACAATTGATAATGAAAATCGAGTTAAGAAGTGTAAGCACTTATATATATAATAACATATTATTATATCCTTTTATATAATAATATTGTAATAAATCCTATATTTATATTCATTGTATTAAAATATGTTTATTCATTATATTTGATACTTTATTTATAATTTTTTTTTATAAAAAGCGAGATTAATGAAAAAAGCATTCGCTACACGAAAGTTCAAGAAATGCAGGAAATAACGTTTGCTATTTTATTCATCTGGTATGTATAATATATTATTATGTATTATAATCATTTTAGCCAAAGCAGTGTCATTATGTATCAGAATTTTATCCGGCAGACGCAGGTCTCCCCGCTATGTTTTCCTTTACTCTCGAGAACGAGATGAATCATAAACACAAATTAAGTGCATGAAAATTCAGCCGTGCTTGTTTTGATTTTAACCATAATCTTATGTAAAGATCTACGTGTCTACACACTGAGTAATCAAACGTCATCAAACAGACGTTAAACCCGTGCTATTCAAATATCGGTCATATCAATTGCTTTACATTAATATGTATATATAAACTATATTTACTGTTATCTGTTTAATACTTATATTGTTATGTTTAAGACTTGTATTTTCTTTAAATATAAAATTAATTAATTAAATCATAACAATATTTATTGTCTCCATTCCAGTCATTAAAAACAAATATCTTTATACGATTCTAAGTAAATAAACTTATGTTAGTATTTACATATTCAACGTAACGTATTATTATATCGTATAAAAAACTCGGAGTGTCTCATTAGCAGGGATCGCCTATGTTTGCGTCGACCGGATTCACACCATAAAGTGTGCCTAGGTCAATCGTTTTACAATAAGTTACGTGCTCTTTGGCGCATTCGGATTTATGTCATTATAAATTTACTATTAGAAGCGTGGCCTCGCATAATAATAAATTATTATTTGAATGAAGTCTGCATCTATATCGATTTTAAATAAATGTTAGTTATATATAGTTACTTATTTTATTATTTAATTAATAATTTCCTTTAAATAATAAAGTATAGAGACTTGTACTTATGTATATATTTTACCATAAGGATTATGTACTAAGATTACGATGATTGGATTATACAAATGTGTTACACAAAAATGAAATCTCTTGTTATTGTTATTAAGTTCAAAATCGTATGAAAAACACCTAAGACTTTAGTAGTCGCCCTCACTAATATGTAGTGTTATAGTTCATACTTAAGTTTTTACGGTAGAGTGATTCATAAAAATAAATAGCGTGGTTAATACGATAGTCCTTGACGATTAAGACAATTACGGCTTATTGAGTGAAATATCTTCACCGAGGCCTTTGCTCCGGTGTGGGAAAGTCAATTATTTAAATTGATAGCCAGACCAATAAAAAACAATTCTTATCACGAGGGGAACTCGGGGCCTAGTCTATAAAAATGCACAAATTGACAGACCCCCTACCTCCTTCCCCGTATCATTTGATTTCATTTGCCTTTTATTATCTCTCTGTTATAATAATTTACGTATGACAAAAGTTGGCCATTTTATGATTTTTTTTTATAGAATATGAAGGCGGGCGAGCATATGGGCCACCAGATGGTAAGTGGTCACCAACGCCCTATTGGCGTTGTAAGAAATGTTTACCATCGCTTACATCGCCAATGCGCCACCAACCTTGGGAACTAAGATGTTAAGTAAGGAAGTGCCTGTAATTACACTGATGTCACTTTATTTTCTAGTTATCTTATAAAAGTACTGAAATGGTTATTAGCAATAGTTTTTAATATTATAAATTTATTTCAAAACAATTTTGAAAAATAGAACAAATTATTATTATTAATTATTTAAATATAAATAATTTAAATTGAACAACGAAAAAACAATATATATATGCATAAAACTTATATAATATTTCGAATCGATTTGATAACAAGATTGATAATTGATATATTTTTCGTTTGGCATATGTATGCCAGTCATTGCACATAGGTATGTACCTATGTGCAATGACTGGCAGATATGACAGATATCTGACTACCTGCCATATTAAATCTATTAAGATATCTTACATAGACTTTCACACGCGGGATTTTAAAATTAAGGTAACGAGACTTCATTCATCAAAATATGATTGGTAGCTGACGAAGTGTAGCTCCAGGGAACGAAAACGAAAAACATGTCTTAGTTTCGTCATAGTCGCGTAATTAATAAACGAACGTTTTTAACTTTATTATCTTTATGTATTGAATAAAAAAATAATTATCTCATTTCTATATTATGTAAAAAAAAATCTAACTTATATGAGAAAATATTTTGTAGATAAATATTGTTTTGTACAAAGGCAACATAACCACTGCGTTAAAAAAAAGCTCACAAACGAATTTTTAATTAATAACGAAATGACTGCCGTTGGGTCTTATTTAATTTTAAGCCTATTAACAGCCAACAACTTAGGTATTATTCGAGACCTCGGGAAGTTTTTCTCGGAATAAGTCGTGTTTCGTTACGTGGGTGTGTATTTTGGGTCAGTTCTGTGAACCGCAAACAAGCTTCGGTAAGAGAAACATTTAAAATCGGTCTCGTTATTTAGAATTTTGTTACTGAGATGAAATGTCATTAGCTTAAATCGCAATTTATCTGCGATAGAAGATTATATATATAAAACTGTATATATATAAAAAAAAACCATATTCAATTTGA
Organism: Nymphalis urticae; assembly: GCA_905147175.2. Classification (NCBI taxonomy): domain Eukaryota; kingdom Metazoa; phylum Arthropoda; class Insecta; order Lepidoptera; family Nymphalidae; genus Nymphalis; species Nymphalis urticae. The sequence goes on along the minus strand of LR989987.1, from coordinate 4,694,822 downwards.
TCTGTAAATGCTTCACAAGTCATTGGCGCCTCTTATGAAATATTATTCGTTGTATTTAAAAACTAAGATGAAGCTAAAATCAAGCATTTTTTTAAACATAAAAATTCTACAATGCTAGTTCTCTACGGATTAGTTACATTTGGCAGAATTTGTTTCCTCACGATGATTTTGCTTCATCGCTGAGCTTAAAATGAATATAAATACAAATGCAACATGTGCTATATCTTGTAATCAAAAATTAAACTTCGTAGGATTGTGACTTGTGTCTTCTATTGAAATCCGCGTGGTTTGAACTGAAATACTGGGTCAATAGGCTCGAAATGAATTTGTGACTAATATTAATATATTTCTATACAGAAGACCGAATGCCGTTGGCGACTGTAGTTCAAGACCACGGGCGCTTGGACGGTGTCCAAAGAGTACTCTTCGGATCCGGCCTCCAGTTCTGGCTTCATCGAATACTGTTCCTGGACGCACTGAGCTACCTGAGCCATGGCCAGCTTAGTTTGAGCCTCGACAGATGGATACTTGTAGATATTGACGACATCTTTGTAGGTGAAAGAGGTGAGTAAACATTTTTCGTTTACGAAATTTATATGCACATTTTCACAATATTTAACATTCGGAAAATTCGTTGCTATTAATAAAAAACAAATAACCACCCTGCGTCAAAACCCGCCAAGTTTGGTTACATTTGAGGTTTCAACCTTTATTAACTTTAATAATTTATCACTTTTTTAATTTATAATATAACTAATGTAAATAATGAAATAGTTAAATATGTCAAAATACAATAGTTTCTTTGTTTTATGTTTATAATTCACATAAATGTTCGAATAAATGATTAAAAAAAAGCGATATATAAGAGTCAGTTTTCATTTAAACTTATATCTAAATTTTAATTGTTATTATAGCAGATGTTTGTAGTGGCTTGTTACACATTTAAAATATACTAACCACAATAGTCGATATCACGCCGCAACATTTGCAATATTCGATGTATTGGATCGCTTAAATTTAATAAAAAACCACAATAATAGATTCGTTTGTGGTACATATGCTCAGTTATTATAATTAATGTAATATTTTTGATTAATTAAAAGTATAATAAACCATTAATTCTATTTTAATTATTTATTTTTTCTTACCAATTTTAACCAATGTTTTCTCAAATTATTTTGAATTTTGGCAAACGTACGCATACGGCATACGTACTTTGACATACGGCAACTTTTGTATTTCTCACTGTAATCTGATCTGAAATATGATCAAAGATATCATCAAATCTCTTTACGTAAAATATTTTTATATTTTTTTATATTACGAACAACATTTTGTCAATACTACTGTATTGTGACTGTACTGTGTGTGAGCCTGTGAATGTCCCACTGCTAGGCTAAGGCCTCCTCTCCCTTTTTGAGGAGAGGGTTTTGGAGCTTATTCCACCACGTTGCGCCAATGCGGGTTGTTGGAATACACATGTGGCAGAATTTCAGTGAAATTAGACACATGCAGGTTCCCTCACGATGTTTTCCTTCACCGTCAAGCACGAGATGAATTATAATCACAAATTAAGCACATGAAAATTCAGTGGTGCTTGCCCGGGTTTGATCCCACGACCATCGGTTAAGAATCACGCGCTCTTGCCACTGGGCCATCTCGGCTTTTATCTCGGATTTAGTCAATCGTGAATGGTATGATAATTTACATTAAAAGTAATGCATATTATTTACAAGCAAATGATCACCCAACTCATTTATCTTTAAAATTGATATTAATTAGATGCGCCAATTTCGATTTCAATGTAAGATATCGTTCTATTTCATTACTTTAAATTCATCAAATAGTATCACGCAGATGCGTTAACGGTGCGTGCGTGACAAGTGGACATGCAGAAATTCTTACTGTGTATTTGACCTCTGTACAATTAATAATGTTCCCTTGTCGTGTGTTTTATATATAAACATGTGTGATGAGACTATAGAAGGTGTAGGGCACGTGATGGTGTAACATACCTATATCTTACTTTGCCTATTGTTATTCTAACGCCAAACATAAATATAATTATTTATTTGTGTGTTCTGGCATAAGGCGTGAGGGAGCCAGTGTATTAGTACCTGTAATAGGAGGAATAGACAAAACATCCTAAATCCTATTTTTAAAGTCGTTTATTGCCATAACCACTTACCATTATGTTGCCCATAAGTTTGACAGTTCGTCTGTCTGTCCTAATAAAAATAAAATTTAATTAATTTATCTCGCGTAATAACTGTGAGAAACACATTCCTATCAATATTATTTTTACAGACAACATAGACATATGCATTAAAAATGTGGTCTTGATATCCAATATTAAAGTAAAAACCATTATGGACAATAGCTCTTTTATAGATATAAAGATAATAAAGTAATCATTAAATTTATATAATATATTTTGCTTAATTTTATCGTATATGACGATGCCGAGTATTTTTTTATTAATTATTACAAATATCAGTATCAATCACGTTATTTTATGTGTGGTGTTGATCTAATTTCTTATTGTAAAGCCAATGTAATTCAACAGGTTACTCGGTTAAAGTTCTTGCATTTATATTAAGTGTAAAAAACTTTATTATTTCGTGCAAAGATTTCATTTGAATACTTTACAAATAGGTCAGACTTTGATGCAATTCAAAGAAGGCGCTCTCCAAGAGCAATATGCATTATTGCCAGTTACGGAATTCTTCAAAATCGACATTTTCAATTGTAATTTTTCCTTTTAACATATTAAGCGTATAACATATAACAATACACGTTGAAGATCAATGTAAATTAATTTATATATTTTTTTGTTTATTCGTAATTTAAGATTTGTACATCAAGTTGCCTTTTGTGAGAATATATTAGTTATAGTTTAAATAAACCTTATTCATACTATAATTATGTATTTTAAATTCAAATATACTTTTTTTAAGCACGTTCAAATTATTCTAACAACTTTAATAAAAATGTAGAAACTACCGGTTCGTAGTGTAGGACGTCCTGCGCGGAGGTCGACTGTCGATATGAAAAAGGCATCCATCCATTCCCTACCTGCCAGGTATGGATGCGGGCTGCCAAGACCGGGTATTAAAGAACCGGGTATTAAAGAACAAGACCGGACCGAATAGTTGGCATTCTAATGTGGACGCTTTCATCTCGCAGTGGATGGCGATAAGCAAAAAACCGCCACCGGTTCGAAATATAGATTCTACCCCGACGAACCGGCAAAATATTCAATAGTTACTACACCTATATGTGCCTATGTTGATTAAATTCATGCAATGTACCAAAGGTGAAATTACTGAACAGTAATAACAATTGAGAGGCGCGACTAATTATATTTTCACACCTACCCTTTAATTGCCATTCGCCCAATCGGAAATTGAGTGTCGAATTTAAACTCGAATTCCCCTCGAATAATAACAATTTTAGATTTCGGAATAAATGAAGTAGCCATACAATAATTGGTAAGCCTTAGTAGTAAAATTTAGATGTTTACGCGTCAATCGTCAAGTCACTGATACGTATACCGGATACCGACTGTTGTCGCTCCGTGCCTGTACGGATACGCTTGCGTTCGTTAGATGTGAAAGTTAAAACGTATGTAAATAATGTATGGTGTAATAATTTTATATCTACAACAGATTTTTTATTCTTTTCATATTAATAGGTAGGCGGACGGAAAAATCCTGATGGTTAGTGGTCGCAATTGCCCATAGATATTGGCGATATAAGAAATATTAACCATTCCTTACATCGCCAATGCGCAACCAACCTTGTGAATTAACGTGGTATATCTCTTGCGCCTGTAGTTACACTGGCTCAATAACCCTTAAATCCAGAACACAAATACTAAGTATTGCTGTTTAACGGTAGAATATCTGATGAGTGAGTTTTTCATACCCAGTATCATGCACATAAAGCCTACCACCTTGTAAGTATAGCTTGAGTTTGAACGTGCCAATCTCTACTAGCACGATATGAAAGAATCTTTATGCGTTAGATTTATTGAAAAAGGTTATAGACAATAACTATATTGTCTACGCCATAATCCACGGGGGAGGTGCGTGAGTGTAACTTTTGACGTGGGTCAAACCGACCGAAGTAGATATGAATGGAAGTTTACGTTTTCAACAATAAATCTCATTAATAAAAATAGCTTTCGGTATGAAAATAACATTCTGTCAATTACTTGTCAATCTAAACAAATTCTTCTCCTTTTTTATGTGCTTAGACCTACTCGTGTGCCGTGACGGTTTGGGACGCTCTTTTATATCGCCATGCCCCTCTCCGTTATTATTATATATAATTATAAAAATAAGAAAAATATAACGTGATTAGTAATTTTTTTTTTCTTCAATTATAAATTATTTCAATAAGTCGTATCGATTTCGATATTTTACATTGGCCGGGCGTCTCGTGACGGTCACTTTTTTTATTAAAGGAGAAATTGGTCGTATGCTAATCGATATGAAATATTACTATACCAATAATGTCCCCTACAAATATAGTCAAAAACACAACTCCATGTTATGAATTGTTGTATGTTATAGTTGTATATCGTTTTCGTATTGTGTACGATCTGTCAAAATAAAACAAGTAATGAATAGTAACAGCCTATGAATGTCCCACTGCTGACCTAAGGCATCCTCTCCCTTTTGAGGAGAAGGTTTGGAGCTTATTCCACCACGCTGCTCCAATGAGGGTTGGTGGAAAACACGTATGGCGGAATTTCAGTGAAATTCGACACATACAGGTTTCCTCACGATGTTTTCCTTAACCGTTAAGCACGAGATGAATTATAATAACAAATTAAGCACATGAAAATTCAGTGGTATTTGCCCGGGTTTGAACCCACGATCATCGATTAGGATTCTCGCGTTCTTACCACTGGGCCATCTCGGCTTTTAGTAATGAATAACTTTGAACTAATTATTAGTGAATGTTTTGAACGTTATTGTCACCGGCGAACGTGTTGTTTAGTTTTCAATATTTATTATAATATAATTCGGGTTATCGTACCGTTCATTCTCATTCCTCGCGATTAATATTGCTTATTAAAATTATTTTTCTATATTATTTTATAGTTTTTATTATTTAACATATGTGACAACATTGCGACATACCTAAATTTATAGACAAAGTAACTCATTCAGGTTTAAAAATTTTATTTGTATAAACAACCAAAAAAAAACTTGTTGAAGTCGGTGCAAAGCCTATCTATTACTATCAGCCTTATATATCGGTGAAAATCTTATTCAGTAAGATCTATAATGCTGTTAAAAGTAAATAGCCCGATGTTTTCCTTCACCGCCGAGTACGAATTGTACTATAAAAACATATTAATCCCCCTACATTGGTTAAGACTCACGCGTTCTAACCACTGTGCCATCTCGTAGTAATCTCTAAAAATATTTAACAGTGAATGTGGAACCAAAGAAAAAACAAATGAAATAGAAATGTCTTATCATTTAATACAATGAATGTGCTCAGATTAGTAATGTATTGATTAAAAGCGGACGAGGCGGTGAAGCCGATAATTCTGCCGCCTCGCTAATTAATTGACAGGAAGCCGATCAATTGGCTTAGATTTTCAAAAGTTACACGAATTATACCCGATACCATACCGTGGTAATTGTTTTACACACACATGTCTGATATTCGGGATTTAAGTATGTATGAATCTCATTGTACAATGAGATTTAATATTATAATAAATGTAATATTTGCCATATAAAATGTATAATATATTTTTAACATATCTTTAAAATATCCATTAATCACACTCGCCAAATAATCAGCTGATTAATATGCATAATTTTACATACCAACCTTTTCCTTTTACAATAACACTTGTAATTCTCAGACTCATAAAATACTTATATCTAAAATACTAAACGAAAAAACCACAAAATCGATCCGTTGTTTCTTATGCTGCGTGAAAAAAAGACAAATCAAAGAACCAACTAAGAATCTTTTTCATTTATAATATTAGGGGTCATGTCGTTTGATAAAAAACAAATGAAAACTAAACGTTTGTTATAAAAAAAATATGATTCGTTTTCGTCTTTTTGCAAACTTCTCTTTCTGACTAACAATAGATTTCATAATTTTATTGGTTAGCACATAAAAATATAAATTAACCTTTACTATTCAGGACATTTTCAGAGCCGTGGATCTTAACCAACCCTTAACCAATCGCGGGTCTGAACTCAGGAAAGTACCACTGCATTTTCATGCGCTCAGTTTGTGTTTATAATTCATCTCGTGCTCGGCGGTGAAGAAAAACATCGTGAGGAAATCTGTTTAATTTTACTGAAATTCGGCCACATTTGTATCCACCAATCCGCATTGAAACAGCGTGGCGTGGACGGTGGAATAAGCTCCAAGTCTTCTCAACAAAATGAGAGGAAGGAAATACCCAGCTGTAGGACATTTACAGGCTGTTACTTGACTTAACATTTGCGAGTTTGCCAAACATTAGTAAACCATAATAGTAGTAGGGATCAGTAGGGATAAGATCGAAGACAAGTAGTCTTACATTTTTGTTCTCAACAATACGGTGAAACGTGTGAAATGGTATTTGTATAGGATCGACCAAAGCCCTTTAGAGGTACGTGACTGTATCAGTTTTATCTTTTGTTATCAGTATTATGAGGCACGGTAATCTCCTCCATATAATATAATGTCATTAAAAATAAAATTTACCATTAAAATGTTTCGCTAGGTTGTAGGGCTTTGTGCGAACCGGTCTGGGTGGGTACCACCCATTCATCATATACTCTACCGCTTGACAGCAATACTTAGTATTGATGCATGCCGGCATCTCATGTCATACTCATGTCATGTCTGACATCTTCAGTTTCCAAGATTGGTGGCGCAATATGTGATGTAAAGAATTGTTATTCTTTTTCTCACATCGTCAATATCTATGGGCGGAGGTGATCAGTTACCATCACTTGCCCGTTGGCCTGCCTGTAACACAAAAATAAAACGAATTCTTTAACGATTATTTTATATGAAATATATTTTTTGATTAATATTGTTATCAAATTGAAATTCCAAAATGGAGATAGAATAGAATGTAGTACAACTTGAACTAACACAAATTAAGCATATAAATTATTTAATGCTTGTTTGGACTAAAATCTGGGAACTTCGGATATGATTCACGTTTTTGATCCACGTATTCGATCCACTGGGATTTTGTTACTGAATTAATAATATAAAAAGCTTATCATATCAAAAATTATAATAAACTTGATCAATATAACTTAAGTGTGTAACATTTAAAAATAACAGATAGTAAACAAATGTTTAATACCATTTATCGGGTATAAAAATACAGTTACAAACGTTATATTGCAAAGTACACCCTTAACGCAATGAATCGAACGTATAGTTACTAGCGCTTTACCCGCGGCTTCGCTTGCGTCATAATTCAGGGCTAAGTACAAATTTCCATAGCTCTTTCTTCAAAAATGAAGGTATTTCATACAAATTCTCATACCTTTTACTCACAAATCCTTCCTTAGTGCTGACCTTCCTAATGTGCTAGGACCCAGTAGTTTTAGCCGGGCATTAATGTATCAGTCAGTCAGTTATTATTTTATATGCATAGATTTATATTATCTATATGTAGTACAAGGATGTCATGAAACTTAAAACGTGTTACCAAAACTATTTCATATTCGAGATAAATTTATCAAATTACTGTAATATTTGAATATTATTTTAAATCAATTGGAGCTTAATAGTTTAGTTGCTATAAAATGTAAAATTATCTACGCTAGCATATTTTGATACATGTTGCAATTATTTACGTATAAAACATAATTCAATCGTTATTGTGCGTAAACTCAAATGGTTTATTCATTATAAATGAAACATTAGCAATGCCTATCAAATGAATATAATTTATATATTTTTACTGTTATTCGCTTCTCGAATATCTCTGAAAAATCTTTATCTATCGATGATATATTCTTAATGTACTCGACTCGTTTTCGTAGAGCAATGTATAGAAAATTTTTTACAACTTCATACACTCATTTCGTCCGACGACTTTAAATCTGATTCGATTGCTTATATTGAGTTCAATTTGTATTAATACGTAACGATGCAATAAAACAGTGACGCATGACGTGTCCGGGAACAGAACAAGCCATTCATTGGATAATCGAAAAATCATTGATATTTTACGATTTTCCTCTTTATTTTATTTTAATATGGTTTGTCATCCAAATTGCTTCTTCGTCGAGTCAATTAAAAGCAGCCGCCGCTTCCGATGATATATTGAATTTCAGTAAACAAAATATGACAAGATATTTCTTTAACGAGATTATTATTTCATTTATTTTTATCTGATGGGAAGTAAAGTAAAATTGATGATAACAAAGACGATTTTATGTCTTTCTTTAATAGAAATAAACGAAATATCCGATTGGTCTAGATTTTTCTAGAATCATCCAATATTTTTTAGTAATAATTAATCTTTAATAGTTTAGAATTTTAATCAAAGGGCGACCACCTTTGATTAAAATTCAGCGATAATTAATTGCTAATAATAATATAAGCTCATTTTTATCATTTGGCATTACAGAAGTGTGATATATTCTTTTCGATTCCAATCGCTTTTTCCAATTCCATTTAATTTCTGGTAAGTTCGAAAATTCGATAACATTTAGGAAATTACATGCTCCAAAGTTTATATGACTTTAAATTTTTTTTAAATATTATAAATGAGGCTGAACTAAACGAATCCTTAACGTTATTACAAAAATAATACTTTGTCAAATAACTAATTAAACCAATTATGAAGATGTCAAAAATTAAGAAAACACGACCGTTGCCATACTGTTCGAACATTTAAACGTTATGGAGGAATAAAAAAAACTCATATACCTACACAAACTCGGAAAACACTCCGCTCCTTTTTTGGACAGTCTTGTAAAAAGGAATTATTGATTTTTAGGTTTGCAATGCTGTTGACATTGGCAGTATGAATACGTTAACTATGAATGTTTATTTTGTTTAGTATAATGTATTGGCAACATATACATATGTAGATACATTTTAGCTTTCTGCACTTCTTCTACATATAAATTTTCACTATGTCAGATCTCTCCACTACACTCCTTCATGCACGCAATATGCTTAAAAAAGGGTACAGTGTTTCTTATACTCGCGTATTTATATAATTAACATAAATAACTTGAAACGGTTGTGATTTGTCCGAAGACTACATTTTCGCGTCAGTAAAAACAAATTGTTTATCGGTTAATGTATTTTCATAACAGTTACAGATTCAAATCTACTTCCCGTCAGCTCAGCGATATTTTTAGACTCGTATGAAACAAACGTTGTTTACAAGTAGCGAGCGATCTAGATTGTGACGAGATTTCGTTCATTCGGTGAAAGATAAATGGATATAAAAGTGTTGATTATCTATATCGACGGCACGCTTTGATCTTTTTCGGTATATAATAAAGTAAAATAAATATACGAATTAATAAACCTGATAGTGAATCGATCAGCGTGGCAAGCTATGATATACATCGTTCCACTTGTTATTTCTTATCTACCAAGCGAAAAGATCATCTGATGGTATGCGGTCATCTTCTACTAGCACTGGCACTGCAAGAAGTATAAACCAATATAAGCCATCAATATTCCGCCGACCGTGGGACTTAAGATGTCATGTACTAATGTAATGACGGATTACACTAGTTCACTCACTCATCTAACCGAAACGTTTAATTTTATTTTTTGTGAAAGTAAAAATGGTCCATTACTACGAGTATAAATGAAATACGTAGTTGAAATTCACTTAAAACAACCCTTTCAAATTGAATAGGGTGGACAGTGCTAGTACGAGGAAATCGTATTACGTGGGTTTGTTAACTCGAAAATTGTTTGGATACCGTTATAAAAAATAATAGTTATAAGTTTTTTTACCTTCAAACGTAGTTTCAATTTAATAATGATTGGTTGATTTTTTAATATATTTTAGTTAAATGTATATATAAACTTTGTTTGTAATTTAACGGATTAAAAAAATATTGCAGAGGTCCAGTATCCTAAGTTTCGAATACGCATGTCTGTGACGTCAAAACGTAGGGTCGAATTTAACGGCTCTTTTCTCCTAATATCCGGATACACAATAACAATTTGTAAATATAAGAACCGGGCAGAAGTAAAATGAGCTAACATCACAAACAGACGTTACTTTCGCGTTTATAATATTTTAGTCTGACGTCTGATTTTTACTCGCAGGTACACGTCTACACGAAGAGGATGTGTCGGCGTTGCTCGCGTCTCAGGCGGCGCTGCAACGTCTCGTGCCAGGCTTCCGGTTCAACTTAGGTTTCAGCGCAAAGTACTACCATCACGGCACCATACTGGAGAATCGAGGCGACGATGCTTTGCTGAAAAACAGAGAACATTTTAACTGGTACGTTGGAAAATTTATTTATCTAGCTTGTACTACTATAAAAAAAGTGTGGGAGAAAAAAAATAAGATTATAGATTAGTTAAATTTCAAGCATTCTAATATCTTCAACATCTTTGTGTTAATTAATGTTTTTAAGTTTTTGAAACTGTTTTCTTTATCGTATTTCCTTTCGTAACAAGACATATCTTGTTTCTTATTCATATACATTTTATTTAGGTATGTTTTAAACAATAAGTATGTAGATAAAAATATGACGCAATTTCCCGAATGCCTCCCAGCCCAAACGTATTCTTCTTTTAGCCTCCTTCTCAAATTTGTGCCGGCCAAGTTGTATAGTATGGCCCAGGTAGATATATTCCTGCACAGCTTCAAGTGAAGAGCCATTTACGACCACTGGTCCCGGGGATACATGTTGGTTTGCCATGATTTTGGTCTTTTCAATGTTCATCCCGAGACCCACTCGTCTTGAAGAATCGCTCAGGTTGTTTAGCATCTCTTTCAAATCCTGCAGAGTCTCCGCCATGATGATAATGTCGTCGGCAAATCGCAGATGTGTAATGTGTTGGCCATTGATATTAATGCCGCGCCACAGTCGCTTAAGACCAGAGTCATTAATCAGTGCGCCCTACCTGTAATGACTTACGGTGCCGAAACGTGGACACTCACCGTAGGACTGGTTCACAAATTTAAGGTCGCTCAGCGATTGATGGAACGCGCGATGCTTGGGGTTTCTCTGGGCGATAGAATCCGAAATGAGGACATTCGCCAGAGAACTAAAATCACTGACATCGCGCGTAGAATTAGCTCGCTGAAGTGGAAGTGGGCTGGTCATGTCTCCAGACGCATTGATGGCCGATGGAGCCGACACGTGTTAGAGTGGAGACCACGCTTAGGGAAACGTAGTGTAGGACGCCCTGTGACAAGATGGACCGACGATTTAAAAAAGGTGGCAGGTACGGGTTGGATGCGGACTGCCCAAGATCGGGATGGTTGGCGTTCTATGGGGGAGGCTTTCGTCCAGCAGTGGACGGTAAAAGGCTGAAAAAAAAATGTAGATAAAATATATATTTATAAAATTTGTGCTGTTTTGTTTTGTATAAGTCCAGTTCAATTTCCAATTGCATGTTTTATTTTAGTCAAAAAAATATATGGATTTAGTAAAATTAAAACTTTTTTAACAGGTTTTGCCACATGTGGAATCACCAGCAACCACATCTATACAATAATGTTTCCCAACTCGAAACCGAGATGACGATGAACAAACAGTTCGCGATCGAACACGGTATTCCAACCAATTCGTGCTACTCAGTATCGCCGCACCATTCAGGAGTGTATCCCGTTCACGAACCACTGTACGAAGCGTGGAGGAAAGTCTGGGATGTAAAAGTGACGAGTACTGAAGAATATCCCCATTTACGGCCAGCTAGGTAAGTTAATAATAATAATTTGTTGTTATATTCATTTCGATTCTAATGCTTTAATAGAATATTACAATACACCCCTCTATTGCGTATAACATAAGTCTCTCAATTCATATCAAAATCATGATGGTTCATATACATATGACCTTATATGTATGAGATATATGAGCTGAGATAGCAAAGTGGTTCGAAGCCAGGCATTTTCATGTACTTAATTTGTCTGTAACGAATCTCGTGGGCGGTGATTGAAAAGTTAAAACCTGCATGCATTCGATTAAAGTCTGCCACGTGCTGGATGCACAATGGAGCTGGTGGTATAAACTCCAAATCGTCTCAAGAGGAGAGGCCTTAATCGAGCCGTAGGACATTTAAAGGCTGTTACTGTTACATCAAAGCTTCATAAATCAAATGCGCTACTTAGTAATAGGACTACTAACTTCCCTATTAAAATATCTTTAAAAGCACATTAAGGATAAAAACTACGGTGCTTATCTCGGTGCTCGTCCTATTTAAAATAAATACAAACATATTATTTCAATATTACCGTCTATTACAAAGTTAGTCTTCGATTCAATACATACCGTATTAAATTTAGTTTATAGCTCGCTGGACCATACAGAACTTGTTTATGACTTCCTATATCGAGTTGCCCGGCGATACATATTCAAACTTGCTATTTAAGCTGTTATGTATTTATAATAAACTTACCGTATTCAGTAAGGGCTTATAATATATAACTAAAACTAAATATATATATAACGAAATTATGTACTTGTGATCGTGTATTTGTTTGTATGCTACAAGAAAACTCTTATAACGTTGTTTTAATTAAGCTTTCATTACGACAAATTTAGTTTAAATTTAATGTAATACTAGTTTTCGCCCGTGTGTTAACGAAGAGTGGGACATAACTCCAGACAACGTTTATGCTAAATCGAATGAGGATCGGTCGAATAGTTGAGATAAGAAAGTTAGTTAAAAAAAATCTAATAGGGAAACAACATGTGTTTCAAAGAAATTTCGTTCAAACAGTATGCGTTTCAATATTTTGTATGTGTATTTAAATATATGTATGTACCTGCATTATAATATTAAATAAAGTATTTATATTAATCGTAATAACAATAAACGAATGCTTCCGAATTTTATCTTTGATATAGCGTAGAGAAAAGAAAAAAGTTATTAACCGACAAATTCCGTTTTTATAATTGATGTTCTTGTATAAAAGGTTCTTGATTAAAAAAAACATATTTTTCGGATTTTTAATATATATCTAAATCTGGAATCCCTAAATAAAAATTCTTCTTTGTCTTTTTTTCATTACAACTGTATTAATTTTGACATTGAACGTAACGAATACGTAAATAAAAACGAAATCGGAACTAATTAAAACATACCAATCCGTATTGATCGGAGCGGCGATAAATTAAATTGTAAATGTCGCTTATAAATTAAAACGTATCGGGTGGACACTTACGTATTGACTGACGAATTTATACTTGTTTCAACGGAATTGGTATAAACTGTACGTAGGCACGAACGTCGAGGTGTATGAAACTAGCGTGATATTGGGAATTGTTAGTGGTACAGTATTGTGGTTCCCGAAGTCCTACGGACCGCAAGCGATGCGTTGCGGCGACGCACCGCTTTACAACGTGAGCGCATTTCTGTAGAGATACTCGACTATGCAATACCAATGTACGAGATTGAATATCCAATTCAAAATGGCATGTTATGTTACGGCCATCGTTTTGAACGAAATGGAATTCATTTCAAACGCATGTGCTATCTGCACGATGTATAAAATATTACATTTTTTTCGATATTCATATAATTTATTGAAAAATATATTGTATCGAGCTAAGTAGCAAAAACATATATCTAAATATAGTAAATTAAATAGTAATAAAAATGTTTTAAACACAAATTCAGTGGGCTTTACAGATAAAACTCAAGTACTAGTGAACGATTTGTCGAAATCCCTTTGAACTTTCTAGACTAATAACAAACAAAATTCGAACTCGCTATATTAAAATTGTTAAAAACGTGCTCTTTGATCGTCGTATTGCAACATAATTAACAAGTTAAACTTTTGCAACCGAAATTCAGCGCCACCCAGTGCAATTTAATAACTAAGATAAATATGTGTTGGTCCACGTTTAGAGGGTCTTTTTGCGTCTCCACATCTGCTGAAAGAGAATTCTAGTAGTGCCATAGTGTTAAATTTGCATTGGTTTTTTTTTTAATTAGAGCACACAACTAGCAAATACCTCGAAACATTTATACAATTTAAATTATAAAAATATTTTTTACTACAAATATCTACATTATCTGATTGTAAATATCAAATTATGATTTCAAATGAAACAGTTTTTTTACGTAGAACGATTTCAATTTATTTGAACTTTATGATTATACCTCTTCATTCAATATATACATTTTAATTACTTTTATACGTTGCTAGGTTATCGAAATTAAAGGCACAATTTAATACATGAAAATTCATATCATACTTTGTACGTAAAATGGCCAGACATGAAACCTTACCCTATAGTGACTTATTGTTCGTATGCCTTTTTTAGGAGTATTGATGAGAACGATGATCGTGTGATTAAATGTAAGGATATGGTATGGCACGTTACTATAGTTAATAGATTAACTAAAAACTATAATCATATTTACCACATTTTTATATGAAACAATCCTTGTATACAATACATATAGATTGTTTGATGTCATTTTTGTCATGTTTTGAATTATCAACAAAAAAAAAACATTTATAAATAACATATTATTAACAATGTTTGATACATTGGAAGAAACCTACGTCTTAGTTATGGTAATTTGACATATTACTAACCATTATTCCATCGTATATTTACCTTCTATTTTGTTGAGTACCATCTAGCATCCACACACGCCCACGCACACAGACAAACAAATACGTACCCACTACACATACCCACCGTTGTGTCACCATTTTTATAACGCCTGTATATTTTAGGCTACGACGCGGTTTTCGTCACAGAGGTGTGATGGTTCTGCCACGTCAGACATGCGGGCTATTCACGCACACATTGCTCTTGGAACGATATCCCGGGGGCAGACAGCGTCTCGACCGTTCCATACAAGGCGGGGAGCTGTTCCAAACGGTCATCAATAACCCGGTAAGTGGGATTTACTGTTGACCATTTGCATTCGTAATTGTTGTTCCAGAGTTTGCAATATGCGGGCGGAGTTGTGTGTAAGTTTCCGGAAGTGGTCTGGAGATGCTGCTTTTGTTTATCTTAACTATGTATACGATTTATCATTGCAACTAGTTGTAAGCAGTTATTTGTCTCAGGACTTGAGGGCGCAAAATAAAATCTTGGCCTATATTTTGATCACTACAACTATTACATCATATTAATGAAAAAAAACACTACATACGTATTTGTATCTACGTAAAGGCCGTATAAGCAGGGCCAGCCCGATCATATATGCAAATAAGCGACGGTCTAGGACGCTCGTATTTTGGGGGCAATTTATATTGAAATAAAAAGTGCAACTTATTTATAATTTAATGTATGTTGGTATTATAGTGATTTGAATTATTTTTAATACAGTTTTGCCTAACAAAAGTTAACTTTCTTAAAGTTTGCAAAACAAAACAAGGATTAAGAGAAAATCATGTCTGCAACTCTGAAATCTCACAAACACTAGCGTCCCACTCTATTATAGACTAAATTTTGGAGCGTAATTCTAGCTATTTGCCTATAGTGCTCGGTCGCTCGGACAGGCATTGCATACAACACTAATTAAACATCATATTTTAAGATATTCATTAGCATACTCATGTTGCATACTAGCCGTTTTCCACGACGTAAATTATTAGTATTTTCACAAACATCATTAAAATTATCCTACATTGCGATCCACGACTTAATACATTTGCATATAATTATGTTTTGAATTTGTCCGTTGAAATATTTAAACACGAATAAAACGAATTCACGGTTCAAAAATACAAACAAAATTGATCTAATTTAAAACGATTTAGAATTTCCGTTGAATTTATCTCAACAACTTTGTGGTATGTCGATGGTCTCGTTACTAGTGGAAAACGGGCACCGCACGCTCGTGAAGTGTTCCTAACGGTCGTCAATACTATCCCTAGTTGAATTTACCGCTGGTCTTTTACTGAATTTCGTCAAACGTTCCTCTTTTCATCCACTCGAACCTCACAATTGAGTAATTATTGCAGTTTCAATTCTTCCGTTTTTATTTAAAGCAGTGTTAAAACTTTATCACATAAAAAGTTTAATAATACTTCTATTACAAATTTACTTTGTTAGTATTCATAAAAGATGAAAAAAACATATTTTCTATTAGAAGTCTAATTTAGAACAAAAAATAATATTATTTTATAATGAATGAACGTTTCTATTTGAAGAAGTAATAAAAATTATTGCTTTTTTTATTTTCCAAATTATTATATGTTATATTTATTATTATATCAGTTAACACTTAGTTATTTTAACTGGCACATAAATCTGATGACGACTCCAAGGCCTGTCAATATTAATAAATATGTCAGCGAGGATGGTGTTTTTCTGTGACATATATTTATAGATATTGTTTTTGGGTAGTGCGAATAGGATACAAACAAATAATATTGTATTTACGCAAAGCCGTATTTAAAATAATCAACACAGTGCTAACGATGAAATGATTGGTCACTTACACAAATACGTATGAATATAATAACTTGGTATTTGAATGACGATAATTGATAGATTCTATACCGTCATTTGAATGCTAATAGTTAAATTCATATCTCTAAAATATACCGTTTAATAGACAATTTTTCTTGTGTATTTTCTACCGCACACAGCTATATTGCTTAACCGTGCCAATTAGTTGAGCGCTCGTTGATATTTCACAATGTTTAAGCTTAGAGTTTCCACAAATAGTTTAATTATTTAAAATAAGTAAAAAAGTTGTTAAGATTTTTATTTTTATTTCTTTTTCCGGTTTTACGGCATTCCGTGTACTTATGTTAATCTTTTCGGGCAAACGAACTTAGTGGTAGGGCTTTGTGCAAGCCTGTCTGCACTGTCTCCCGCCAAATATCAATACTCAGTATGGTTGTGTTTCGGATCGAAGGGTGAGTCAGCCAGTGAAACTTCAGGCACAAGGGATATAACAACTTAGTTCCCAAGGTGGGTGGCGCATTGGCGATGTAAGGCATGGTTAATATTTCTTACGGCGCCAATGTCTAAGTGGAGGTGACCTTACCATCAGATGGTCCAATTTTCAGTCCATCTATATTATAAAAAATAAACCTATACTAGTATTGGTAATTTTTATCTTTTTGGAATTAAGGCAGATACAATTTTCCAACTCAATTTGATATCCAACTTTGAATATATACACATAATAAAGAGCAATGGGAACGAAAGGATGAAATACAATGCGTTATATACAAATATATTTACTACCTAAAGCCCGACGATCGTTGCAATGCCTCTTAAACTATGTTTGTAAACTATAATCCGAAACGGTTTGCGCTAAAATATTCCCTATGCTCAAATGTTTACCAATTAACATGGCGACCGGTTGAACAGTATCGATGATGTGCTACAGCGCCGTCTAGAGGCAAGGAAAATTAAAAAAAAAGCAATACGTGTATGTGTGTGTCATTTTTCATGATGAAACAGGATCAATTGTCAACCATTTTATACATAAAAAATTGAACAAATTATTGAATTTGGAATTCATTAATCTAAGTCGTAGAATAAGATAAAAAAAATAATCATTGATATATATTTTTTTTAATTATTATGTTGTAATTTAAAGTTACTATGGTATAAAAACACCGCAAATTACAAGCTAAAATACTTGTTAGCTAATTGGAATCTGTATTAAATGAGAGCAATAGAATTACTAACAGAAATGAATCCTATCCTAATAAATTTGTAATGCGCGGTTTTGGAAAATTAATTACACTAATATTGAATATATAAAATGTTCAACAGATAAACGTGTTTATGACGCACATGTCTAACTACGGCAACGATCGCTTGGCTCTATACACCTTCGAGTCCGTGGTGAAGTTCCTCCGATGCTGGACGAACGTTCGTCTCGCGTCCGCTCCGCCACTCGCGCTCGCTGAAAAGTATTTCCAACTGAGACCGGACGAACTGAACCCGTTGTGGGGGGTGAGTATAAAACTTCATAATAATACGTAAACATTGACAACAGTCATACATTTTTTTATTATTTATACTAGTACTTGTACTAATCCGTCGCGACTTCAGATTTCTTTTCAGCCAGGACAAAGGATTTTTTAAATCAATCGAAAGATAATGTGCTATAGTCGTGCACAAAATAATGGTCACAAATAGTCTACCGTCTTTAAAATTTCAACCACTCGCAATATTACGAGTAGTTAATATTAGATGTTGTTAATATATCGATTATTATAGTTAGTTAAATGTGTTAGTGTGTTTATAATATATTTATTATATACACATTACACACGTGTGTGGATGAGCTATAATAATATAACACATACATAATAAATAATGATATATAACCGTTTATCGTATTCCCTATACGATTAGATTAATCCGGTCGGTGGTGTTCTAAATAATTATTATAAAAAAATTAGAAAATATATATTTCTAACCGCGAAGATGACATTTAAAGAGTCTGTTGAGAGATTTTTTTTGTCACTTACGAGTCTTGAAATCAAGTTAAGATTTTTATTTTTAGTTCATTATCTGTTGTAAAATAAAGAAAAATCTAAAATCTGTAAAGTGTTTTTAAAGCAACTGATTTCGAAATTCTAACTATCGACTATTTATAGGACTTTGTATAAGACTGTCTGGGTAGGTATCACTCACTCATCAATTATTCTAACGGTTCCTCGGTTCGAAGTTTGTCAATGTTGTTACAGGACCAAGGGATAACATCCTAGTGCCCATCGCTAGTGGCACATTGATGGCATAAACAGTAAAGTTAGTTTCCTAAGTGCCAGAGAGAGTCGTTAAGAAATATTCATCGTAAACAATGTTTCGTATAATTTGTAAGGTTGCAGAATCCTTATAAATTACTTATTGCATCATAACTATTGAATAGTTCTTTTGATTTTTGTTTATATTTATCGTTTGTGAATATTTATCAAAATAAACAATAACAGAGTGGGGCGCAGAACACTAAACAAGAATAATACTATTTTGTATGTGTGTGTATGTGTGTACATTTTTTATATCATTTTTTTCATAGTATCATTTTTTTCTTGTCTATCTCTGTTGAAGGTGATTTTTTATCATCTACTATATATTTTGGTGACTCAGCTCTATTCCCGTTGAGGAGAAGTTTCAGGGCTTATTTCACCACGCTGCTCCAATGTGGGTTTGTAGATGATACAACCGATATAGTATATTTGAATTGTATCACCATTCTTTGTTTCACAACCAAAGTGAATTTGCGTAAATATTTCGTCCATTGTGTTTAACATAATATTATTAACGTTTTATTAAATATAATGTTCATACTTTGAAATTAATATTAGCATTATGGTCCATATAAGTGTTATCTATTATACTATATACGTAATATAATTATAGTAAAGGAGCTCAATGCCAGGTGGATACGACAATGCAAACCACTCGATCGTTGTTAGAGCACGAGGGCTTCGTGAATAGTCAAGTGAGCTTTGTATTGGTGCGTTTTGGGCTTACACTTGACATATGTTTAACGTGAATATAATTAAATTGTTCTGTATATAAACCATATTGACAGATTTTAATATATGTGGTGGGGTTGAATACTACAAGAGTCAGCAAGGCTAACTATACCTTAACAGTTATAGCTGCAGTAATACGATCAGACACGGCGTCCGTGATTTTCGACGAGTCTTAGTACGGATAGCAAAAAAATAAAAAGACACCAATTAAAAATAAAAAGATTTTTTTTTTTAAAATTATCTTGTAGTCTCCACAGTCGCGTTTTCCGTGACATTGTTGTATGTTCCTATCGATACACAGTTTGTTATTTTGTGTTCCTGCATATTTTAATTTCCAAGCAGTATCATAATAAAAAAGTGGATTACGATTTTTTTGGTTCGGCCAGCCTGTTGGTGATGGGGTTTTCTAATCATTAATAATGATCGCCATTCCAAGGTTCAGATGTTGCCATTTGTTTTTTTTTTTTAATAGGAAGACGGACGAGCATATGGGCCACCTGACGGTAAGTGGTCACCAAAGGCCCTTAGACATTGGCACTGTACGAAATGTTAACCATCGCTTACATCGCCAATGCGCCACCAACTTGGGATCTAAGATTTTATGTCCCTTGTGCCTGTAATTACACTGGCTCACTCACCCTTCAAACCGGAACACAACACTACCAAGTACTGCTCTTTTCCGGTAGAATATTTGATGAGTGGGTGGTACCTACCCAGACGAGCTTGCACAAAGCTCTACCACCTGTAAAATTGTGTGTGTTTTATTAACCAACCCGCAATCCCGCAACCTTATGTAGTATTTACGTATATATTGTCATTTCATATTAAACATAAATGGTCACAGATTAACAATTCATATTAAATATTAAAGTGATAGTAAGTCGGTTATATATTTTGTTCTACGGAATTTTTATTACGTAATCAGATTTGGTTTTTACTGGAAATATTTCTTGTAATTAAACATTATTATACAGATAGTGTTACCAATTTAGACAGTTTATGATAAAGACGATGATTAAATGGACGTTGAAAATTTAATTAATATTCCTGAAATGAATTCTCGCAAAATATCTTAAATGAGTAGGAGTATTGTGTTCATTATCTTTAAATAAATTTTTGTAACGCTAAATATACATTTGAATTATAGTTTTTTATTAACAAATTAGAATGAAGAGTATCGAAACGGAGAAGTGAATACAGGGAGGTTATTTATTTATTTTATTTATTTATTTATTTAGAACTACCAACAAAAGATACAATAATTCGTGTACAGCAGTAATTTTTAGTAATACATTTCAATTGTTCTTTTACTTACAGGTAATTACAGCATGCAATTTGTTATAGGCAATCATCGACTAACAGAGTTACATTAATAAAAATAATAGATATTCAATTGCGTAAAAAAAACATGCTTACAAAATACAGGATTTTTCTTAGTTTATGTAAAAAATAAAAAATTTAAAAAAGGAAAAAAGCTAATAAAACTATATAAGAATTCCATTGAATAATCAAAGTAACAAAGTAATGGTGTCATATTGAGGGTTTATATTGAGGGCTCCAGACAACAGAACAGTATTCCAGTTTACTTCTAACCAAGGAGTTGTAAAGAGTTGTGATTGTATATGACTTATGTAGCTCCTTAGAGTTTCTCAAAATGAATCCCAAAGACTTGAATGCGGATGTTGTAATGTGTTCGACGTGAGTATTAAATTGAAGCTTCGAGTCCAAAATAACTCCTAAATCTCGAATAGTTTGCACCTTGTTTATAGTAATACCAGATATATTGTACGCACTTTCTATAGTGTTTCTTTTTCGTGTAAACTGAATATGGTAGCACTTCTTGATGTTTAATTTCATTTTATGTAATTTGCACCAGTTTTCAAGGCGATCAATATCTTCCTGTACTATTGTCACGTCATTGTGAGTTTTAATAGTCTTTGTTATTTTTAAATCATCAGCATACAAGTAGGCTCTAACGTGTTTAAATATTAAGGGTAACTCGTTTATAAATATATTAAAAAATATTGGACCTAGATTTGATCCCTGTGGTACTCCTGAATGTGCAATGTATGGAACTGACTGATATCCATCAATAACTACTGTAGGTGGGCGTGCGTTAATATAAGAGGTGCACCACTTTAGTAAGGTGTCAGTTATACCGAACGATCTCAATCTCTCCAATAATATAGATTGATTAACCGTATCAAAAGCCTTCGAAAAATCTGTATAAATTGCATCAATTTGTTCACCCTCATCTACAGCTCTAACGGTTTCTGTAACAAAGGTGACAAGGTTGGTATTAGTAGATCTTACTGATACGAATCCGTGCTGATTACTATTTATATGGGATTTAAGATAATCTGCTAAATTATAATGTACAAGACTTTCCCACAGCCTTTGCCACAGCCGACAAGATTGATATCGGACGATAATTTTCGACGGAAGCGGGATCATTGCTTTTAAACACAGGTACAATTCTCGCCTCCTTCCAAACTTGTGGAAATATTCCTGTATTTAAAGATGTATTAAAAATGAGATACAATGGAAAAGATAAAGTAGACGCACACATTGAAAGGAAGTAGGGAGATATGTTATCTGGTCCTGCGCCTTTATTAAGATCAAGCCTCTTTAATTTTTTTTCGATGTCGCCTTGTGATAGGTATATATTACCAACGTAAGTTTTGGGATCAGGTGCACAGTAGTTTGATGTGTTGTCATTTACATAGACGGAGGAAAAATACGCTGCAAAAAGATTCGAAACATCTTGTTTATTCTTTGCTTCGACATTTCCATAGACCATCGATGCAGGGTAGGCGCTAGAATTTTTACGCTTGTTTTTGAAATGCGTCCAAAAATACCGAGGATTCTTCGAGATTGCATTTTCAATCATCGTTATGTAATTGTCATAACAATGTTTGATCAATTTGTTACAGTCTTTTCTTAGGTATTGAAATTCTATTTTATCCAATGGGTTGTTATACTGTTTTAATTTAATATGGAGCTTATATTTTCTTTTTAGGCATTTTATTAAGGTGGGTGTAAACCAAGATGGATAAGACTTTTGTGACACAGGTTTTTTCGGGACGTATTTATTAATAGTTGTATATAGTATGGTATAAAACCTATCTACCATCTCATTAACATTATCGAGACAATCCTTGAATTCTTGAAGCCAATCAACATTGTTAAGAGATGCCAATATGATGTCATAATCATATGGTTATACTTGAAACAAATATAAACAGTTATTATTAAACACATGGAGTAAAACAGAGAGCGTCCTTCAATTTTGCCTCCTGATCTTCTCATGACCGTATATTGAATCCTAATTCAATACGTTACGTAGACTATTTTATGTAATCTTTTAATTTGTATGACATGGCATGTCGGCTTGTTGGTCTAGTGTTTAGTTTACTGCAGTTACTCGGTGGTAGCGCTTCGTGCAAGGCCGTCTGGATGGGTACCACCCACTCGTAATCATTTTCGATCGCCAAAAAGCAACATTTAGTATTATTATGTTCCAGTTAGAAGGGTTAGTGAGCCAGTATAACTACAGACACAAGGGACATAACATCCTAGTTGCTGATGTATATATATTTTTTAATTTCTATAGATCAGATCAAATTGTGTATTTTAACTCTCTTTACTAGATCTTGAAAATGACATAATTGTTATTACAATCTATGTAACAATAATATGTTAAACGAGGTTGTTGAATTGTTCATAAAAAAATATCAGTAAATATATTTACGCGAGGCAAAATGTTACGTTACATCATATCCACCGAAGCAATTTTTAAACCACCCGCTGATTCAATTTGCAGAATTGATTCCCTTGGCGATTCTTACATATTCGATTCTCAATATATGACCATGGTATTACAAAAATAATATACATTTTTCGTATAATATAAACGAAACCACACAGTTACGGATTAATATTTTACGAGAATTGGAAAAGGATTTATTTAAAAAAAAAAAATTCGAATATTTAACCCGAGCACGATATTCAATTAATTTAAAACATTGAAGGCAAAAGTCGAATTTAATATGTCATTTCAAGAATATTTTCCCGATACAATTTTCGTAATTAAAATTATTGGATTAATGTCATGACGTCAATGTTTATCCTTAATAGTTGTTGTACGTATTTTAGCACGTTTTGTTGTTTAACAGAATCCATGCGACGACGTCCGTCACCGTCGTATTTGGTCGAAGAGTAAATGGTGTGACACGTTACCGAAGATCTTAGTGATCGGACCACAGAAAACAGGCAGTACCGCGCTGTACACGTTCCTGGCTATGCATCCGACTTTAGTGCCAAACCTGCCGAGTCCGACAACTTATGAGGAATTGCAGTTCTTCAACAACAACAACTACTTGAAAGGATTGGACTGGTAAGTTTTTTTACTCGTATATTTTATTTTATTAAATATTAAGCCAACGCTGTATACAATTTTGTTTCTTATTTTAGAGTACAATCTTAAATAATTGAAACATAAAACCTATGCAATATTACACAATTTATGTTTTATTACGTCCCGCAGCGGAGAAATGGAATTGACAGATTCGATAGTCGATCACGTCACAAAAATAAACTGCATATATTTCATGCCATGAATCAAATCCTCCAGTCATTTTTCGATGCAGTAGTTTTATACTACATATAAAAATGTGATCGTTTTTTTGTTATGATTTATAGATATCGAAATCCTAATTGGACCAATAGCAATGTTAGTCGTATAACACATTGCACTATTCACGTTTTGGTTCGACTGCAAATAATACCTCTAAACCATTCCAAATCAACTCTAGTTTTTATAAATATCTAGAAATGCTTAGATATTTATATTCTAAATCTATATATTTTTTTTATTTTATTTGTTTAAGTTAGACATAAAATCTTTTATTTCTGCTTTGCATTTTTGCTTTGCTTTAATTGCAGAAGCACAAAGTCTACATTATTTATTCTTATTTTTTCATAAACTTTTACATCGATAATACATTTTTTTGGTAAATGATATGAATTTCTATGTTTGCTCTCATTAAATTAACTCACAATAAATATTATATCCTTTATAAAACTTTTTTGTTCAAACGCGCTAATCTCGTGACAGTTAGTCCAATCGGAAAAAGGTTTTCGCAATAATTAGCCTCTTTATTAAAGAATATATATATATATATATATCGAAGAAGTCCCTCCAGGGTTATTTTTAAAAAGCGTGACGTCAGCATTGCTGACGTCACTTTCACCAACATGATGTTGATGGCTCATTTTGCAATGAAATAATAAAACGATTTCAGCAAAATAATAGGTTTATTCTACAATCGATCAGGACACAACGTTCATCTGAACAGTCCGACGGCTCGAATGAGAATGAACCCCGAGCAACCGTCGCACTGCTTTTTATAGCAAAAATCATAACAACAACACCTGTTGAACACAGGTGTTCAATCAATGACATAACATTTAAAATTCATTTTTATGTTTAGTTTTCACAATTATTAATTAATTTCTGATTTTTAAACAATAAACAACAACTTATTTACAAATTAATTAGAAATAACTTGATTAAATAATCAATTTAAAGCGTCTGCGCCGACACGGCCATTCTGAAAGGCGGTGCGCGCTCTGCACCAGCCTCATCTCGCCGTTTTCTTGTAGTTTTCTCGTGGTCAATATCTGTAAAAGAACAATTTTTGATTTGAGCCAAGTATCTGTTAATAACTTCTAATGAATCACGAAGGATTTTTATAATGATATTGTTGTATTTTTATAATGATAGTTCGGAGTTTTTATAAGGTTCTCGTAGTGTCTCGGAGGTTCTCGGCGGTTCTCGAAGAGTCTCGGAGTATCTCGGAGGTTCTCGGAGGTTCTCGAAGAGTCTCGGAGGTTCTCGAAGAGTCTCGGAGGTTCTCGAAGAGTCTCGGAGGTTCTCGAAGAGTCTCGGAGGTTCTCGAAGAGTCTCGGAGGTTCTCGGAGGTTCTCGAAGAGTCTCGGAGGTTCTCGAAGAGTCTCGGAGGTTCTCGGAGGTTCTCGAAGAGTCTCGGAGATTATAGTAAATGTGTGCAATCGCGTGTAACTGTATGTGTGCGTGTGTGTGTGTGTGTGTGGTGTGTGTGTGAGGTGTGTTCTCGGAGGTTCTCGGAGGTTCTCGAAGAGTCTCGGAGGTTCTCGGAGGTTCTCGAAGAGTCTCGGAGATTATAGTAAATGTGTGCAATCGCGTGTAACTGTATGTGTGCGTGTGTGTGTGCGTGTGTGTGTGTGTGTGTGGTGTGTGTGTGTGGTGTGTTCTCGGAGGTTCTCGGAGGTTCTCGAAGAGTCTCGGAGGTTCTCGGAGGTTCTCGATGAGTCTCGGAGGTTCTCGGAGATTCTCGGAGATTATAGTAAATGTGTGCAATCGCGTGTAACTGTATGTGTGCGTGTGTGGTGTGTGTGTGTGGTGTGTGTGTGTGTGTGTGTGGTGTGTGTGTGTGTGTGTGTGTGTGTGTATACATGATGTTAAGTGTGCTTATGTTTCGAGTGTGACCGTAACTCGTCCAAATGTTAGGTTATAATGAAAGAATATTACTTACGTTTATGTTTTTAAATACTTATCGTTCAGATTGTGATTGCTCAGGTAGCTCGAGGTTGTGGGAGGTTGATGGCGCACGGTTATCTTCAACTACTGTGATATTTTGAGGTGATGGTGGATTTTCATCTCCCGCCGACACGGTTTCTTGATCACCAGGTTTAGGGGCACGTCTTAATTGATCATGTGATACTTTCCGCGGTCTTCCTCTACCAACTACCTTCTTTACTAAATAGCGATCGTTTTCTAGGATAATGCCTCGTGTCGACAGTGCGGCCGTATTTATATGGTTGCGCCGATACGGCCATACTGACAGGCGGTGCGTGCTCTGCACCAGCCTTGATGATTTTCGTAAATAGTTGTAGATTCTCGTCGGTTCTTGTTGACTCTCGTCGGGTCTCGTAGAGTGCTCGTCGGGTCTCGTAGAGTTCTGATGCTCCACCGTAGTCACAATCACTACCCGCAGCTTCAGCAGCGTCCCGTGTGGAAGTGAACGGTTTATTCTTCTAACGACGTTAATCGATATCTGGAACGTGAGTCACGGTCATGGGACCGCCATTAGGCAAGTTTCTTAGCTATTATTACGCAAGATCACTGTTAATTAATAATACAAAGCAGGGTAGGTAAATAAATTATCGCAACGTAGGTAAAAGCTAAATTGTTAAGTTACTAAGAAACTTATAAGTACGAAACATAGTAAGACACAATGTCTATCGCTCTTAAATAAATTGGAACGTACTCACCAGATCTCATTCATACGTTACCACAATTTTTCACTCACTAAATAATAATACTTTCGTAGGGTAGTAAAGTCCTATTTCAGGAAACTGAGCATACGAGAACACATGAGGTTCCGATCTTGATATAGCGATTTCCTCAGCAGTCAGGTTTTTTTTTTTTCATTTCGCTACGAGTGACGTCATCAACCGACTTGCATATGCAGCCATACATTTGCCTTCCTTTGGCCGACCGTTGTTGATATTTATAAGAGCAGAATGTTATACTTGTGACAGCCACGAAGAAGCACTGCTTTTCAAGAACTTGCTGAGCGCAATGATCAAGGCACCTCTTTCCAGCGCTTGTTCATATTCCGTTGTTGGAGTTTAAACATCATCTGCCAATGACTTTCATGAGTAGTTGGTGGTTGCGACGCTATACGCATTTCCTTTTGTTTTAATCATCTGACTCATGAGTTTGTTGTTCGACAATATTGGCTCGCGAAGTAGATGGTATAGGCTCGTTGGCTGATGCTGGAGAGTTGTCTTCTTCCGCCGATACGGGTATCTGGTCTCCAGGTTGAGGTGCCCGACGGAGTTGATCATGTGCAACTTTTCTTGGACGCCCTGAACCTCGTTGGAACTGACGGATCCTTGCTTTTCTTGAATTGAAGCGTTGTCTGTCTTGTTTTGTCTAGGTGTTGTTGGTACAGGTGCTTTCACCAGAGCATCTATTTTCCGTGGGCTTGGCCGGACTTGTCCATTTTTGTTTCTGGTGGTGTACTTAAACGTTCCGACATTTGCTGCATTACTTGCATCATCTGCATCAGGAATTGCGGTGGTATGTTGTTCATTGGTGCATTCAGCAATGCTGAATGTGGCTGGAATTGCGGCAACGCGGTTCCAACACCTCTTGTGGTGTTTAATCCATGGTCTGGTCCCGTCGTTGCATCAGGTTGTTGTTGAGCGGAAGTGGCAAGCGATCACACTTCTGATATCGAAGAAGTCCCTCCAGGGTTATTTTTAAAAAGCGTGACGTCAGCATTGCTGACGTCACTTTCACCAACATGATGTTGATGGCTCATTTTGCAATGAAATAATAAAACGATTTCAGCAAAATAATAGGTTTATTCTACAATCGATCAGGACACAACGTTCATCTGAACAGTCCGACGGCTCGAATGAGAATGAACCCCGAGCAACCGTCGCACTGCTTTTTATAGCAAAAATCATAACAACAACACCTGTTGAACACAGGTGTTCAATCAATGACATAACATTTAAAATTCATTTTTATGTTTAGTTTTCACAATTATTAATTAATTTCTGATTTTTAAACAATAAACAACAACTTATTTACAAATTAATTAGAAATAACTTGATTAAATAATCAATTTAAAGCGTCTGCGCCGACATATATATATATATATATATATATATATATATATATATATTACAGGATATATAACTACAAGAGAATGCTACATGTATTTGGTAAACTGTATTGTATTTGGTTAGGTAACTTTCAATCTTGACATACGATTAATACAATGTATTCATCAAATTGAATGCGGGCGAAACAGCTTTTATTGTATAAAATATCAGATTTTAAAAGTAAAAGGCCTGGTCTTTGTTTGGAAGAGTGGATTTTGGAGCTTATTTCACCACCCTTTTTTTTAAATATGTCCCTGGAAAAACGCATTTACCACCGTGTTTTCCGTCACCGCCAAGCACGAGATGAATGATAATCACTTACATTAAGCACTTGAATGTACAGCGGTGCTTGCCTGGGTTTGAACCCGTAATCTTCAGTTAAGATTCAAGAGCCCATCTCGGCTTTTGGTAAGATTCTAATATACTCGTAAAAAGGTGACAATTTACCTATATATTATTTTCTTAGTCGTAACAAGAATAATTTTATGGAGTTTAATGTCAACATATCGTAATTGTAATGGTATTTTGGTGGTTTAATATTATACTAGATGTCGTGTTTCGCATTTCGCTCAGGACTTTGCCATTTTTCTGCATATAATAAAGACAAATAGCTAGATTTACGTGCGCGTTGACTGTAAGCGCCTGAATAATATATAGCATCGCTTGTATGCTCACCGCGTGGAGTATATAAACGTTATTAGGCCAACCGAAGTGTTACTATAATATATTATAATATATAAAATTTAGTTCAGGGTGTTTGGAAATATTCAAAATATCTCTTTGTCAAAGAGTTAATTTGACAGAGTTCAAGCGCAGGACCAACGTCTTTACGAACTTTTCGTGGCATTGGAGACTAACTAAAGATTCATAATTTGCTACTGGTTTGAACTCAGGATCTTGGGATCTGTGACCTAATGTTAGCCACTAAACCTTCTTACTTGGTGGCATGGCTTTGTGCAAACACGTCAGGGTAGGTACCGCCCAACCATCAAATGTTCTATCGCCAAGCAGCAACGATTGTTATTGCTGTGTTCCGGTTTAAAGAGTAAGTGACCCAGTGTGACATGGAATTATATGTATTTTTTGATCAATTCTGTTCCTTGTTACTTCACATCAGGTGCCTATTTTCCATCGGCCTACGTAATACAATAAAAAATAGAGTTTGTTATTCAAAATATACTTTATTCAAATTCACTCCTATAAGCACTTTTGAATAACAGATATGATGATTAAATTCTGCCTAGAACCGGCAAGAAACATGTAAGTCAATTGATCTATTTTGATTTGTATGTAAATTTGATTCTTTTGTTGTATTTCTTTTGAATATTTTAGTTATCGCTCAAATTTCACCGTTTACGAACCATTTTTCAATAGGTTAGCAAATATTTACTCACATCTTTTGTTCTTTTGTTTTTGAAATTTCATTGAAAAATATTGTTTGGATAGCGATAAATTGGTCAGTCTGCTGTACCTTATATCAAAAACTACGAAGTAATCATGTCGTCAGTTAAGGGCGTCGCTACTGTAGTACAAACATTCGATACCAATTCAATCAGCTTAGTCGTATGTTAACATTGTGTCGCTGATTTGATGAATTAAGCTTTAAAAGAGATGACAAATCGAAAACGATTTCATCAAGCACAATTATAAACTTTTTTATTGTATTATAAAAATATGTTTAAAAACCCGACTATGGAGGAAATTGAACTCAGAATAATACGAAAAAAGAAAATATTCTTGTCTCACATTCTTACCTAGAAACTATTTAATATATATCATTTAATAAATATGTATCTTACATATGATGTATTGTGATATTTGTAATATTATAAAAAGCATTGTTTTGGTGTTGTCGTCTTGTGTACGCATTTGTCGAATAATGATACGTAGTTTAGAAACTACGTAGGAAAAGATGAACGTACATACATACATACACACATACAGGTTGAAATCATACAACCTCCTTTTGACTTCCCCTTAGTCGGGTCACTCATCCCCACTCTTAGAAGTGACGTAACCATTATTTACGAACGTATTCACGATAGTCCCATGCGATTGCCTCGCCCATTACTGTTACACTTTTATTTTATTGTGAATCAATGACACATTAAAAAAATACTTATATATGTATATTTTTCAACCGTAATATCAGTCGAAGATAGTTTTTTTACGAGCAGTTTAATGGGCGTGTTTACGGTAAACAGTTTAAGTAGCCGCGCGCAGTCCAGGAATATCAAAGTGCTACGAACGGAGCATTCAATGTTCCAACGGAAAACAGAATAAAATGAGAGAATAAATTCCATATAAGTTTTGTATGTAGGAAAGAACATTTTAAACGGCTGACGCTGGTACTGTAGGATTGCTAAATAAATATTTCTTATGATAATAAATGAGCAATTCTAATTATATATGTACATATATTTATAAGAGACATATCCCAGAAATTTGACTAATATTTGGGTAAGGTTCTTTCCTGAATTATTTTATACTAATTTTGATAGAGCGGAAATTTTCGGAGTAATAATTTAACCGATTACTCAAACTGTACTGTGTCTTGATTCCAATGTCAAATCGATATCGTCAGAAAGTGATAAATTTGTATTTATATAAAAAGCAGCTAAGCAACGTTTATAAGTAAGGCCGTTCATGTCTGGGAATTGCAAAATTGCTAATTTGAATTTAGAAGGTCTCATTCTTTACCGCTTGGAACCTTCTCTAGACATGAGTTAAAGTGGATACAAATCGAATATTGTCTTCGTAAAAACAAATGTTCGCATGTTTGATTCATATCGTCCCCCTACGCCTACTTTCCGTCGTTTCACAACACGTAAGTTGTCATAGAGAAGTGAACTTTGGAAAGACATGACAAATGTCAATTTGTTACGTGCTGATTTACAAGTCTATTCTTATGATTTTCTCTCCTTTTTATAGAACTTATTATTACTTACATATTTATATGTTTGAAATTACAATCACAGAGGAACATTGATTATAATACATAATATAATTTATAATGACTCTTGTCAGATTCCATGGGATTAACAGTGGTTAATTATTTATATTCATTATATGTAAATTTATGTATTTATTTCGTACTTGTATTTATTGTATATTTTAAGCCTAAATAGCTCAAATGGCTAAGCGTGGAGCTCACAGGTTCGACCCCGACTCCTCATCGACTTATTTTCGTCTCCACTCCTGACAAAAAATTTACGCTTAATTGTACGGTAAAATATGAATATCACTAATTGGTATTTTAAGCAAATTTAAAAAATAAAAACAGCTCTTAATTCTGATAGTACTAAAATATAACTGAAAACAAAACAAGATAGCTTAAATTATACGTAAGCTCCCATTACAGTTCGCTTAAATACTCTTCGCGTGGAGTCAGCCTGGCGAGGACAAAGTAGGCGGTTGTAATTTGTGCACGCAACCTTGTGACAGTGGTACCATTTAATGTCTGCCATCGATCCACGCCGCCGCGACACTCGCCGGTTACAAAATGGCGATCATAAAACCGCTTTATTGTTGCTTCTAAAATACTTTCAAGTTTCTGAGACGAGTATTTGATGAATCCCAAATGGTTTGCCTTTTTTTTTTAAGATTGTTCTTAAAGATTTGTTTGAAATAATCCATTTCGAAGAAATAAATATTTTATGTTTCAAATAAAAGTGTATTTAAAGTAAGATTACATAATGTTTTATACTTTAGTTTGAAATAAAACAATCGTTTTAAATGAAGCTTTTTCGGGGTTGAGTTAATATAAATTTAATTATGAGTGGTTTCAAATTAAATACTTACATTTTAAAAAAAAACTGATTCGTAAGACCATTTTAGTAATTGTATTCTACTGGTAATTTAACGGTAAAAACTTTGAAACAATTTAGGCCGCAGTAGCTCAACAATATATAGCTCGTTAAGCGTTATGAAAGTCGAAGGTTCTATCCTGATACATTGGGCTATTGTAATACCCATTCCACGCAAAAGTTTACGTTTATCTAAAGATAATAAGGTATATTAGTAATTTTCTAAGCAAGGGATTGAAAATATACTTAAAAAAATGTTTGGCATAAATTTGAAATATATTTTATCTACCTCGTTAGTCCCGTGGACTATCGTTTAAGACTGCATAATCTGACGTCCAAGGTTCTTTTTTTTATATAGAATAGGAAGGCGGACGAGCATATGGGCCACCTGATGGTAAGTTGTCACCAACGCCCTTAGACATTGTCATTGTAAGAAATGTCAGCCATCGCCTACATAGCCAATGGGCCACTAACCTTAGGACCTAAGATTTTATGGCCCTTGTGTCTGTAATTACACTGACTCACTCATCCTTCGAACCGGAACACAACAATACCAAGTACTGCTGTTTTGCGGTAGAATATCTGATGAGTGGGTGTTACCTACCCAGATGAGCTTGCACAAAGCCCTACCACAAGTAAAAAGTCAGTTCAAACTGAGGGCCAATAGGTTATTATTGGTTTTTTTTTTTGTCAAGAAAATCTAAGTAATATCCCGTTTACACTTAAGTGCTACGAAAAGAACGTAAAGCCATCAGTCCTACGTCTGAACTCTCCTTAGTCGTCTCATCTCATCCTCTCATGCTCCGATATATCCCGTCCTCCGTCGAGACTGGTCGCCGTGACCGAAATACCTCAGGAGGACAGTATAATTATTTAATATGTGGTTGCGAAAAACAAATATAAGCAATCATAAGAAAAAAGCTACGCTCCTCTAACTATAGACCTCTGCAGAAAACCTGAAATTAAAAAAGTACTCGAAAATAATAAATTAACCTAACTTAAAAATAAAGCTTCATCAAATTCATATTTATTATCACACTCTTCAAATAATTTAATAAACATTAGTCGTTAAAAATAAATAACATATTAATATGTTAATATTTTAGTACAAAAATATTTCATTACAGAAATAATACTAATAACAAAATTAAAAATTATATAAAATATAAGAGTTGACGAAACGTTTTTTACTATATGATATATTTCTCATACCAGGTATTTAAATTACTTCCCTCCGAGCCAGAGCAACAACACGCAGATAACATTTGAGAAATCAGCGACTTACTTCGATGGAGACCTCGTGCCTCGTCGTGCGCATGCGCTTTTACCGAACGCGAAGATCATCGCCATACTTATATCGCCCTCGAAAAGGTATGAATAATATTTATATTTATGACTTATATTATTACAATTTATAATTTATTGTACAACATATGTAAACAATATAGAACAAATGCTTAGAACAGAACAAAAATAAAATAAGAATTTAAATAATTCTTTATCATCATTGGCACTCCACTTGTGGCTTATTTTCGGCCAGAGAATCGGAATCGCGATTCATCGGGCAATGGTGTTAGCATTCTTGCCACCATTCCACGCGATACCTACGCCTATCTATTACATAAAAAATAAATTAAAAAATAAAACAATCTATTAAACAATTTTTAAAACAAGATTTTATGGTTAGTTTAGTTAGTAGTTTTTATTTTAACAATGTAGTAAAATGAATACATTTTAGTAAATTGGGCAGTATTGTCGCCAGTAGCAAAATTGGTGTGGAAGATTTCGTGGAACTTCTTTGATATTTAAATGAAAGAAAAAATAAACAACTCTTTTTATATTTCCTTTTTCTCTTCTAAGTGTAGATTTATATGTCGTTATAACTTTACCCCATGGCCACAGGACCCGCGATGCTTTACCGTTATTAGGCGGTTCGTATCTAATAGAATACTATCGAAAACAATTCAACTATTTTAAAAAAATGATAATGCCCACTGAATTGTTATGAAAACCCGTGTTTAAATACGGGAGTCATTTTTTTCTCCTTTTCTGGCGTGTATGAGAGTCACTTAACATGATGCAGTATTTACATACATTCCAGAACGTCACATTTTGTTGAAGTGTCATTAGCGTATGTACCGAACATTACAGATGAAATAAATAATTATTTATATTTATACGTTGACATTTTTACATTTTCCATGAACATTTTTAATATAAAGCTTAAGTTTATATCGAAGTAATAAAGGAAATACCGCATTCCGAGGCTATATTACAGAAAATTTTAGATTTCCAAGAGAAATACTGCTTTCATAAAACTTGGTATCAAAAGACGTGCTTTAAATACTTAATTTTCGTTTTCCTGCGGTAATCCAGGTTCAAGTAAATAGCAACATAAATATCCGAGCCAACCAACCGCTAGTATGAAAAAACTCATTTGTAAGGAACTGTAGAAAATTAGTGTCTCACCGCAATACGCCTGGTTAATTTGGTCCTACTGTATCACTCCCTAAACAGGCAATTAATACAGCCTTACTTATTTCTACGTCCCACATTTCTCATGAGAGTATTCATTGCGGATGTATTATGACCAAGCGATTAATAAATGATCTTTTGTGGGATTACATTTGTGTTATTATATAACAAGAGAGATAATATTTTTTTTATATTTATCTTGTGTCGGTTCCTCTTTAAATATTTTCGAAAACCGTATTTTCATACCAATCGCGTGCCACCTATTGATCGACAGAAACTAACTATTCTCATCAACAAACATATATATATACATATATAAATGTTTAAAATTATATATTTCATGCCATTACCATCACCAGTTTTATGTGCTTAATTTGTGATGAAGGAGATCATAATGAAGATAATCTCGGATGAAATATTACCAAACTACATTTAAGCAGCGTACTGAAATAAGTTCCAAATCTCATCGAAAAGAGAGGAAACCTTTACTCAGCTTTAGGACATTACCAGGCAGTTAAATTTTTTATATGAAACTAAAATGTAGCCAGCTTACACCGCAAAAATATTACGAATGTAATAGGAAGCTCGAACGTACATCGGAATCCGGCTGCTATCCAGCCGCTCGCTATCCGCCTCGAGTAAGACAAAGAGCATATCGTCTGTTTTGTTGAAAGGAAAAACTTTAAAATATGCGTCCGGTGCAGTTAATTCATGCTAAAGTAAATCATTTGATTCAAAGAAAATGTTACGGGTTATTTTTTTTGCAAATAGGTATTTAACTTACGCGATTTTGGACAGTCCCCATTGATATTCAACAATATCACGTATTTCTATTTTGGTAAATATTTTTATGTGATCAGTTTGAGCTTGCACGTTATTGGTGTGAAGAAAATGTCGGAAGATATATATATATCCTGGGACATTATTTACACACGACCATTTGATACCAAACTAAGCAAAGCTTTTACTATGGAAACCAGACAACTGATATACTACGTATACTACTTTACTTTTGTAAATACATACTTATATAGATAGTTACACCCAGACTCAGGACAAACAGATATGTTCATGCAAACAAATGTATGTCCTGGGTGGGAATCGAACCCACAACCCTCGGCGTGAAAGGCAAGTGTATACCAACCACGCCAACCGGCCCGTCATATTGACTAATCCATGTATAAAAAGGAATTATTACACAAATATATATTTGATTATTCAGTGATTGTATTTGTTGATAAATTAGAATTAATATAGTTTATATTTTAATCAATTAAAAAATAAATCATACGTTATGATCGTGTAAGTTGGATTACAAGATGGCCCAGAGGTTAGAACACAAAAATCTTAACCGATATTGATGGGTTTAAAACCTTTACATAAAAAGGGAGAAGGCCTTCGCCAAACAGTGGGACACACAGACATATACATATACATTTGCTTCTATACGAATTTAATTTCAATTTATAATAAAATTAAGTCGCTTATATAGATAAGGCTTCACTTGTCTTATTGAAAATTTCAAGTTCCATTAACAATAACCCAATTTAGGTTATTCAACGTTACTACATAACTCTGAAAATTTCTTTAGCGTGGGAGTTATTTTAGATTCGTCTATATCTCAAGGGTTGTAGCTTTTGTAATCATATTCCAATAACCCATTGTTGTATGAACTACTCCAACGGCTTTACATTATATTTCTTATAATTCATTTAAGTGTACTAAATTCTCATAATATTAAATAAAGATACAATAGGAATTATTTCATTTAATTTTCTGTAATAAAATTGTATTAATTATAAGTGTATGAAATAAATGAAA
Source organism: Nymphalis urticae (assembly GCA_905147175.2). Lineage (NCBI taxonomy): Eukaryota > Metazoa > Arthropoda > Insecta > Lepidoptera > Nymphalidae > Nymphalis > Nymphalis urticae. The sequence continues at coordinate 4,658,369 of LR989987.1, read as the reverse complement.
TCAACGTATTTTTCAACATAAAAAGCAACGTTAGGATTTATTATTGTGATTAATTTGTTGATTTTTTATTTCATTTTGCGAAATGAAATTTGTATGTGGGAATAGAAACAGTGAGATATGTATGAACTTTTCATTGATGCAGGAAAAAAAAAAGCGATATAACTGAAATATTTTTAATGCCTTGTTCTTAGAGCGTATTCCTGGTACCAACACATACGCTCGCACGGGGACCCCATCGCCAACAACTACACCTTCCACACCGTCATCACGGCCAACGACTCTAGTCAGAAATCACTACGGGATTTGAGGTGAGTGCAATTGTATTTCTATTTAAAGCGTATCGTTTCAACATTGAACTTTAAATTTATTAATTTATGCTTGACAGAAAGTGTCGTTGAAATGATATGTGTTTTTAAACCTATATATCTTACACAAGTTAATGAACTTGAAGTGTCTACCTGTGGAAGTCAGTTCCTTAATAGCAAGTTGCCTAAACAAAAAACAAACGGTATTTTTATTTTCATTTGTCTTTCTGTTTTTCCAGGTAGTCTTCAAAATGGCTAAAACACTAGCCATATTTTTTACATAGAATACTAAACTATAACGTTAATACGTTTAAGTTGAAGTTTAATCTTAAAATTTCTTGATTTTTTTTTTAAATTTCGACTAAATTTTCGCTTTTAAATCTAAAGTTTTTGAAATAAGATTGATTTCGACCATTAATTTGCATTGCTTACAACCCACAACATCACTCCCTGTAACTCGAGTTGAAACTATCCTTTTTCTTGTATTTGTGAATTGTCCTCAAGTACTATTTCATAATGTAATCTTTGATTCCATCGTTATATAAGCAAGGACTTTACCAACTGAACCGGCAATGTAGTTATTAGAGTGTAAATGATTTCATTTTCCCAGTACGGAATATCATCATAAAATATATTTTCCAATTAATCATACCCTGACATTAAATCCACGGCAACAAAGCAATTGTATGTAGAATTAAAATAATTTATATTGAATTTATGTATTGCCGAAGATACGCATCTGATATGCATTTTTGAAATTATATTTGAATTGTATTAAGTGGTCGAGTAAATAGAAAGGCATTTATGGAAATAATACTGTGATTCTAATGATGGTTATGATAATGAAGTCCTCCTGACAGATTTCGGACAAGGCGTCTATTTTCAATGGAGGCTGTGATGCAGGTGTAATAGTGCACAATTATGTACGCAAACACAGATGCCCTCTATATACTCTTGTTATCCGATGGAAAGGTAATCTGACACGAATTTACCTGCTTTTCAATGTCGAGTACATTGTTAACTACAATGCGTTACAATATTAGGCTGGCTATTAAAAATTTATCAAAGAAAAACCCAATATCATTTTATTGGCCCATTAGTGACTGCAGTACTTCAGGTTCTGCAACCTTATAAGATAGCTACTTTTTTTTACGCAGTGCAAACCTTGGTACCTAGCTCTCATGGGGGGGGGGGGGAGAAACTGGGTTATGTGGGAATCTTACCCACAAACACTATTGCGATGGCCATCCTCGGTAGAGATCGGAGAGGCTGCTGGATCGTGTTGATATAACGCATCCGCGGCTTCTCCCGTGCTTTGCTCCGCTACAAGATAGCAACTAGACCAACGAGGCAGCACCGATATCACATATGTCAGTGCTGTTGTTTTATAATCTATACCTCTGTACAAATGAATAAAATTGTAGTCTATTTGTGATTTCAAAATAACTGCCTATTTTAAAGTTAATATGGCTATTTGCGAGTTACAAAACCAAAGTAATATTTTTTTTTGTCTGTCTGTATGTTTGATTGTTTTGAAACGGCTAAAAATTTCAAATTGAAATAATTAAATTATTATAAGAATATTTATTTTAGCTCTCATTTAGCTCTCATAATATAAGCATGTAATCCGCATCGAGAAGACTCAATTGTAAATATTTTCGATTAAATGTATTACCGTATATTGTCATTGTTGATTGTATAATTGTAGTCAGTTTTGTGGATTAAATAACAAAAAATATTAGAATAATAATAATCGCACAAATATCATGAATACGAAAGGTTAATAAGTGTGTTGTGAATATTTGTTACGTCTTCACGCCTTATCACAGCTAATATTTTGGCCTTATTATCCCGTTTAAACGGATTTCCGATTATGACTAGCGAAGCCGAAGGCTAAGCGCTAGTATTTAATAAAATACTTTTCCATGACAGCTTAACGTATAAATGTCTAAAATATTTATATAAAAATTGCACATTAGACTGGTAATTTAGTGATAATTTGGAAATTAATCTGTGCTATGTTGTAATTAAGTTGCTTTTCCCCAGAGGATTTCTATTTCGAGCGTAGGAATAAGAGGGGTAATTACGATTGGACAATTGCCATACATCCACGATCATCGATCGGGAAAATATGCTCGAGGAATAATGATGTACATCAGATTGACAGCTATCAATTCGCGGTACAGGCGAATGGTTTTATCATCTACAAATCGGGCATTTACGATTGAACCAATTTACCGTTAATTACCATTTGTATTTTACGTTAAACGAGATTGGGTGGAGGCACATGTACAATTATTTTTTTTCAATTTACTGTGTTTGTGTGTGTGTATAGTATTACAGTATCACATTTGGTAAATATAAACTAATACTTTGTTTGTGACAAACTATTATTAGGACTGGCAAACACTCAAAGCTTCTTGCAGATTAATTTGTTAGTTAGGTTTAATGTCTAGATTACAAAGTTGCAGATGCTAAGATTCCGAGTCAATGAAACAATATTGTCTTTTCTGTCATGAAATTATAAGTAGCAAGCGAAGTTACGTCATTGCTAGTGTCACATTCCTGTGGTTTTGGTTCTACGATCTCAAACTGGTTCTATATTGCAATTCCATCAAAATTTCTTAACTCTAGGAAATAGAGAGTGCACCTGTATTGGCGCCCACTCTTTTTCTCTCTAAGATCTCCCGCGCAAGTCGAAGGTTGCCACTAGCCGTGGCCGTTATTTTATTCTTTGTAAATTTGGGTATAAATTAGTCATTTATATGTCAAGTATTTTATGTAATATTGTATGTATTGCAGGTGAAATTTTATAAAAATGAATTGTCGTTTAAGTTTGACTATGGTCACGTGTGTTGAGTTGTGTGCGGTATAATTATTTTCTAATTGTCCATACCAGGAACCGCTGTTTGAACCCGGGAAAGTACAGCCATTACCTAGAGCGATGGCTGGCGGAGTACAGCGCCCACCAAGTCCATATACTGGACGGTTCGCTTCTACGGACGGAACCGGCGGCTGCTATGAACACATTGCAGAAGTTCCTAAAGATTCCGCATTTGGATTATAACAAGCTTCTTAAGTGAGTATATTATTTAATAAAATAATTATCAATACTTAAAGTTAATATGTGTGGTTATTACCTTAGACATTGTCATGACTATTCTAGAAGTACTAATATTATTTCAATTTATTAAAACTTAGTTAGTTTTTACTAAAAACTAATAGAAACTTTGTAAGTATGAATTTATGTTTTCTCAAAATTAACAAATATTTAGGTTATTAAGATATACGATTGTCTTTCTCTCTCTTCATACCCACCTACCTGTTCTTGCATGTGTCTTTATGGTATAAAGTTTCTTTGATAATGAAACTTATCTCTTGATCCTTTGTCGTTTCAGTTACCACGTTCTCAGGACACAATGAAATCCTCGGAAATTCAAAGTAAATTTCGTAATGTTTAAATGACCAGTTTAAATCGCTAAGATTATAAAAAAAACGCCTTGTTTACGATGAGATTACTATATAAGCGATGAATATCGTCTTAAGCCGAATTTTCAACTTATCTCTTCAGTCTCTTTCAGTCTACCACTTTATAGTTTATTATATAGTTTTATTTTGAGAATCACGGAAAACTGTTTAAATGTTCGATCTCTTACTTTCATCGATTGTTTTGGATTTTGTATATTAGCTCGATTGCGACACGCTTTTTTTTAAATTACTTTTCCAGATTTTTTTTTTTGTTTTTTTTGTCAGTTCATAATTACTAGTTTTAATGGAAGCAACGCGCTGAATTTCAACACCGTAGGATAAAAGCCGAGATGGCCCAGTGGTAAGAGCGCGTGAATCTTAACCGATGATCGTGGGTTCAAGCCCGGGCAAGCACCACTGAAGTTTTTCATGTACTTAATTTGTGATTATAATTCATCTCGTGCTTTTGGTGAAGGAAAACATCGTGAGGAAACCTGCATGTGTCTAATTTCACTGAAATTCTGCCACATGTGTATTCCACCAATCCGCATTGGAGCAGCGTGGTGGAATAAACTCCAAAGCCTTCTCCTCAAAGGAGAAGAGGCCTTAGCCCAGCAGTGGGACATTTCAGGCTGTTACCGGATAACAGGAAGTGGTTGTGATTCGCGGAATTGAAACTAATAAACATTACAAGTTAAAAAAAAACTTGTAAAATAGTATTGTGTACGCGAGTGACACCGCCGTCGTCAAGTTCGTTTGTTCGTTATAAATTAAAACCCTCGATTGTTTCAGATACGACGCTAAAAAAGGTTTCTTCTGCCAAGCCGTCAGCAGTGAGAAAACGAAATGCCTCGGAAAGTCCAAAGGTCGAATATATCCACCGATGGAGGATCGTTCAGCCAAATTCCTCAGACGATACTACACGCCTCATAATACGGCTCTGTCCAAACTACTGGTGAGACTTGGCCGTCCAGTACCACAGTGGCTCAAGGAGGAACTAACCGCGAATGGATAGCATTTCTTTCAACCTAAAAGGTTGGAAAGAAATAGAAAAACAATACATGGATTGATCAAAGTTTGTGCCGTGAATGTACCGTGACGAGACGGGTTAGTCCGAGTTATGAACTGTGGACGTTCGCAATACGTAAAATTGTTTATAATGTTTCAATGTGAGAGTATCCTTGTTGAAATATATCTTTGTCTATCGAATCTTGTATTATATTCAGAGTGATATAAAATGATTTACTTCAATATAATCATCGTTTCGATGATCGGATGTGTTTTTTCTATGTAGACGGTAATTTTATTTTTATTATTAGAATAAGTATTCAGTGTTCATAAAAATAAATGTTAAATAAACTTTGCTTGCCCGATACCTAACGACTTAGCCATTTACAGTACCGATAGCATTCACATATCGGTTTAGGTGCTATTCTTTGATTGTTTTATATAAAACACATTTATAATAGCATGACATTTTAGTTCGGTGAAATCGTTATAACGTGTTTTCTCAGCGAGAAGAATTGAACGAGCTTGCAATACGAAATGAAATTGTTTTTACATTGTAGTTATATCAGATTCATCTCATTCCACGCGAACGTCAGACACGCTTACTTTAGTATTTTTTTTTATATGTACGTACCTGATGCTATTTGTACATTATAGTTAATTTTCGTATCTATATTATAACTAGGAGATTTATATTTAATACTGTAGTCCCTCGGTGCCATTTATACAAATAACTCACCTTGATTTTTAAGGCTTAACATTATTAATTTTTAATCTTTATTTGTGTGAAAGTATTTGTTTATAAATAAATGACTTTCGTATACTTTCGATTTATTGGATATTATGTGAAGCGCTATTTAAAATTAAAATGCTTTCAAGGAGTATTTTTATGAACGACGTTATAGACAATATTGACAATTTCCAATGGCACTAAACTTCATAGAGAACAAGAAGCTAGTCCTATAATTAAGACATTATATCTTTTTTTTTTAACAACCTAATGTTTATTAATTAATAAGCACCTGAAAATCCTATTCTGTCCTCACTTAATAACCATCACTGGCAACTAACCTATATTTTTTTAATTATAATTATAAGTTTTTAAATATTATTGTTGTCCCTTTCCTTCTTTCAATAGGAGAAAAGGACATAGCACCATTTGACAGCTGTCACAATTTTTGACGTAACATGTCCCAATCGGGTTTTATTTTGTATTAATGCGTGTGATTGACGAGAACTGACCTCACAGTGAAATAAATAGTGTATTCGGAATATATTTTGATATGCATGAATTTATTGGCGAGGGAATGTGGTCTGGACTGTTACCAGACAATTTTACAAAACTATTTGTAATAGATATTGGTACTTAATCTTACATTTGTGAAATAAAATAAACCGATGAAATATTAGATATTATAAATATATTATATAACGAAATGAAATAATTGGATATATATATAATGTAAATTATGAATGTTTTTTATAATTACATATGTATATTGATTATAAATATATTTTTTCTGTTTTTGTCAACAAAGCTTTATAGAATTAGATATTTATGTCTACACTTCTGAAGTCTTTGATGAATAGCGATGTTACTTAGAAAACGGCCTTAAGTTTTTTGTCCTAGAAAGTCTGTTAGGTAGATGTCCAATAAATTTGTTATAATTGATTTTTTCATTAAATGTACATTTTATTTTAAGAAATATGGAATCAAGGATCTGTGTTCGAGGCTCGTTAAATTGATTAAGTGTTTTAATCATAATCAAGTTTTCTTATTATTTGTCATTGAAAATATTTCAGTATCATTTCGAATTAAGTTTTCCGCTAGGCTACGTCGGTATCTCGCTGCGTAATGCGAAATAAGTTCAGGAGCTCGTTAAATTTTTCACTTTATATTATTATCGGTTTCAAGAAAATTAAATCTCGTCTTTTAAAGAGGCGCCGGTATACTTATTTGTAATATTTTATAATATAATTTTTGAAGGCGGATGACTGTTCTTAATGTGTTCTGTATAAGAAATTAATACGTCACTTATTTTATTAAATGATTTAAAAAATAACTTGTTGTTTCAATTGTGCTTTTAATAACTATGGAATTTATTAAAATCTTATGTTTAAGCGTAACTTTTCATTTATTTTTGTCTTACTTATTTAAATAAAACAATTGAATGATTTTTTCAATAGGTCAAACTACACTGAATGTATATAATAAAAATATTTAAGGAATCGTACCGAAACTAAATAAATAAATATTCTCTGGTCTGTATTAGGTATTTATTCTAGTCTTACAAGTTATAACTTAAATTAAAAATGGTTACACTTGTAACCCAAGTGGATCCAAGTGGAACATTCTCAAGTTAGCCATATTTCGAAATACTATACGATACTGGCGGACTGGAATACGAGACATAAACGACAAGGTCAAAAAAATAACAATCCCATACAGGCAAGCTGTTTTCAAGCTAAATCTATTTTTGCTTGCCTCTAAGTATGTCAATGTGTGTAGTTTACTTTATACGTCTATCAAACTAATACATCATATGGAACCTGCTGTTGCAACGTCCTTTAACTAAAGTTGTTTTTTTTGGTTAATATTCACGACGAAATTTATAAGTGAGCACTATTATATTAGTATAATTTATGTACTGTTAGTTGTTTATTTTTTTCAACGATACTCTTGTTGCAATGTTTTTTCTAGTAAAAATATAGTTAACAAAAATGATATAGTCAAAATTAATAAAAAGATTATTTATTAAAACTATAACATTTTAATTAAAATACGTAACTAAGGTTTGATACCCACATTAGATAACAGGCTTGTAACATCCACCCTTTAAAAAGGTTATTCCTAAATTCAGCGTCGTAACAACAATGACGTAACGAGGCTTATGTTTTACCTACAGTGAAATTCGAGGCATTCCAAAAAACCACTTCGTTTCCTCAAAATTACACCCTAGGTAAGTAACGATCAGTGAGCCGAGTGCAATTTGAGAGAAATACGACAAACCCTTGTCTTCAAAACGTTTTACAGCCGTTACGTATTGTTCAATGCGATACGCTTCGGAAATATTTTTCATTCTCCACCGAGCCTTTCATTACGGTCGTCAGTGGCTCGACAAACAAAGACCGTCGGTGTTCCGCAGTAAACAGTTAATTCTACTTTGAAACATTCAATTTGAATTGCTATTGAAAAGGTAAAAGTTTAATCGATTCAATCAGACTCGACTTTCGCTAAAGATTTGCATTCAATGAATGTAATTGAATCGGGACGACGATAAAGTTCGATAGAAAACGTTAGAAGTCAAACGGCTTTAAATTTCCTATTTTCCTCGACGATTCGCAAATCTCGCAAAATGCAGTCTTACTTTTTTAATTTCATAGTCCATAGTTATAATATTATAAATTCATTTTGCAATGTTTGCTTTATTGAATAAAATAAATAAACTCTAATATGTTTTAACGTTAACAACTCGAATATGTACTACTACTATTACGAGTTAATAGCAGCCAGTAAATGTCCCACTGCTGGACAAAGGCCCGGTTATATAGATGGTTCGGAGCGTATTCCATCACACTCCCATTGGGTTTGCGGCAGAATTTCATCTGAGACATGTATGTATGTTCTTCTTCACGGCCGAACATATGTATTATGTTATAATACATATAATATAAATAAGAAGCATACTTATGCTTTATTTGTATTTAAATTTAACTTGAAGGCGCAACCTTCGGTTAAGATTTGCGTGTTCTAGCCACTGGGCCATCTCGGCTCAATCCCAGTTACATCAGTTACTTATTTATTATCTAGTTCTCATTTACACTTGGAGATCGTATAAATTATCATAAATTTAAATTATTCTAGCCTACCATGATGATAATATCCTCCCAACCGATTTCGGCCACGGTGGCCTATATATTATAAGGGACATGAATTGGTGTGTTTGCGCACACACTTGTGCACTATAATATCTCCTGCGTAGTTGGCTAATCTCTCTTGAGATTGGCCGCCGTGGCCGAAATCGGTCTGGAGGACATTATTATTATTATAGGGGACAGGTGTGTGCGCAAACAGGTGCACTCTATTCCCCGCCCTGAGCTTTAAAAACGTCATCTCGGATTCTTCGGCAATCTATCTAGCTATAAGACTAACTAGGTAATACAATAAGTCACTTCGAATGCTGCTGATTTGCACTTTAATATGTTCTAATAACTTATAACTGTAACTGTATAAAAAAACATTTGTGATTGGCTTAAAATATAAAAATGACGAAGGAAAATTGGGACAAAAAATTATCAGGCTTGGCAAAAATAGCCTTGTATCACTCCAATTTTTTATAGCCGACTCTCAGGAGCATAGACTGGCGCTGAAGTGAACAACCTGCGCACATTACAGCTTTTATCTTAAAATAACGGACAGTGATGGATGACGGCTGGCGACATAATTCATTTATCTTCGATCAAGGGACGCCCGATACCAGCCTGATGCGCCTGTTTCGTGAACCTGTATAACAATTGACATTGTACAGCGGTGAATTTACCAAAATATTAAGTAATTTACAGCTTGTGGATATATTTTTATGAATAAATATTTTATTTGTGTTTTTTTAATGTCAATTAAATAAAAAACTGAAAACTTTATTTTGTTTTGAAGTTATAATTTTTTTTATTTTTATAGAATAGGAAGGTGGACGAGCATATGGGCCACCTGATGGTAAGTGGACACCAACGCCCTTAGACATTGGCATTGTAAGAAATGTTGCCCATCGCTTAAATCGCCAATGCGCCACCAACCTTGGGAACTACGATCTTATGTCCCTTGTGCCTGTAATTACACTGGCTCACTCACCCTTCAAATCGAAACACAACAATACCAAGTACTGCTGTTTTGCGGCAGAATGTCTGATGAGTGGGTGGTATCTACCCAGACGAGCTTGCACAAAGCTCTACCACCAGTATAGGATTTGTCCTTTATTATTTATATTTAATGTCACTAATTGATCTTACTCAATCATAATGGAGTTTCGTAACATCCTTTGTTTTGTAAAAGCTTTAATTTAACATCCATCTGTTTGTATGTATGGTCAAATTAAGTTATTGAATGTTAAACCACTACCACCCAACCGATTGAGCTGAAATTTTGAACATGTTTGGTGATGGTGATCTTCAAAAATTACAAATGTATTTTGTTCGGCATTATTTTAGGCATCTTAGTAAGTTTTTGCTCAGTAATTATATTATTCACTATGAAAGTTATTTTTAATTATTTCATTATATAACACCAATTTAACGCGGGTAAAACCGCAAGGCACAGCTAGAATTGAATATTAAAAAAGGTTTATCAATATAATGTTAATCAAACTTTCAAACAGAGTAATCAATTTCACAACTTTCTCTAAATTCGCAACAAAAACTCATCCATCATAAAACTAAACCTGCCAACTGCGCAGTGAGCGCTGCACGTTTAAATTACAGCATTTAAATTTAACGTAAAGCGCTATTAACTCTTCCACGTGCCATAAAAATGTCTTAGACGGTGCAGTGCATTTGCATCGCCCAATTATATGGCAGGTAATATTCTTCGCATTACCTAGATACGTGAGCTGCAGAAATATTTTTCAGTGCAAGACCATTTGTGACATGATACTCGTAACGAGGTGTCGCTTTTGTATGTACATTTATTTAGGTTAAAGTCCTTTGTGAGCTGTACTACTAACTTAAGCTTCGACATCGTTGCTATATAGAATGTGTTTGTTATTTGGATTTCTGTAGATTCTGTGTCACGATTATTTCAATTATCCTAAAACCGAATGAAAAAAGATATATAATAATTATAATGATAAGTATAGAAAGGTACTTAAATATAGGATATAAACGTAATAAAATTGATTTTAAGCAAGTAGGTGTAAGCATACATTCGTCTTTGATTTCTTAGTTCAACGCCAGTAATGCAGTTTTGAAGAGAGCATACTTATTGTATGAGAGTAAGATCTGCGATCTCTATTACTCGCTCAATCGGAAACTTGTTAGGAACGCATTCTCGTATTATAAAACTTATGCCAATTATATTATACTTACATAACTTTTATTTTATTATTACACTCAGTTATTTATTATATGAAATCTCATGATAGACGTTGGAAATTCATATATATATATATATATAATATTAATGAATCATGTAGCAATTAGGCAGAGCATATTAAAACCAATAAATAATGTACAATTTTATTTTAATATATAGTACTAACCAACCAAAACACATTTATATCTTTACATTTTTTAAATCCTTTTTAATTAAAAAATAATAATATTTATGGAAAAACATTTTGTGATTGCTGTGACCAAAACAGAAGAATGATTAACAAATATTCGACAAAACAAAACTGTCATTGTCAAGGATCTCACTCGTCAGTGGACCGCCTAAAAAATCTATAATAAGATAACTTTTGTTTATTTAAAATAAAAAAAGTTTTTTTTTTAATTGGCTACCGTGAACGAATTTCGGTCAGGACTCGATCGACTAAGTAGTTAGAACGCGTGTATCCTAAATGAAGATAAATTATTACTTAAACTAAATATATTGTCGAATATAACTTATATTATTACAATTAAGTTTAGAACTTAAGGTATTAAGTAGATAAAAGTTTTTTCATAAACGAGTGTTTTAATAAAAGTAAATTGAAACATGCCTAAGAAACTATAATAATATATAAATAAAACATTCTTGTTCAGTCCGTTGAAACTTTGCTTAATATATTATATCGTTGTTACAATACTCTGCTAACTATATTCCACTTGTCTAACTTATATTTCTTGCTATATAATATGTATATCGTATCTTTTTTAAATATAGATACATATATTTATTAATTACTTAATCTTCTTAAATACAATTTTCAATTTATTATTATTTAATACCTGTTAGAGAAATATTGAAATGAGTAATACGTAACTTTTTCAGAGTGTTTTTTTACGATATTCCTAACGTAGGTAATTTTCAGCATGAAATGACCGTAACATTTATATAAACATAAAAATGGGTTTCAATATTTGTTAATAAAGTAGACAACAAATGTGCCATATGATTGTATGTCTGTTAACTGTTTGTATAAAAACTCGACCACAACTCAATAACTAATGTAATTCTAACTTTACTAACCCTTAGCGGAAAGTGCTAAGCGTTTGTTGTGTGTAGGGCGTGTGTGTGTTTGTGAATGTCAGTGTGTGCATAAGCCGACAGTACCAGAACACCGCCGAATTTCCATCAATTTCGATCGGGCACCTGAGTTGTGATTTAATAAGGTATTTAACTTTTGATTAGTTGATAACTTGGACATCTATCATATTGTTAATGATATCATATAGTTTTGGTAGTATCTGAGTTAGAAACAAGACAAAAATACCGGCATATTTTATTTTGTTTTTGACGTTATTACATATTAAATAAAAAATGTGCTCGTGGACACAGCGAGTAGGGCAAAGCAGGTTTTAGAAAAGCTTTTAAATTTTGATAATAAATAATTATGTTATTTATATTAATATTTTTACTGGTGGTAGGGCTTTGAGCAAGCTCGTCTGGGTAGGTACCACCCACTCATCAGATATTCTACCGCTAAACAGCAGTACTTGGTATTGTTGTGTTCCGGTTTGAAGGGTGAGAGAGCCAGTGTACTTACAGGCACAAGGGACATAAAATCTTAGGTTCCAAGGTTGGTGGCGCATTGGCGATGTAAGCGATGGTTAACATTTCTTACAGTGCCAATATCTAAGAGCGTTTGGTGACCACTTACCATCAGGTAGCCCATATGCTCGTTCGCCTATCTATTCTATTTATAAAAAAAATTAGAATCGTGAACACTTTCTCAAAATTACATTCACTACGCTATAAAAATACGCGTTATGCTTATGCGTATTTTATGAAAACATTTCAAAATCTACCCAATAAATACGTAGTGGTAGCCGAGCAACGTAACTTGATTAAAATTGTAATAAAAAACTACATCTGTCCTAATTAGATTTTAATTGTTTATATTGTTATTATAACGATAATTGTAAAATAAACTTTTTGCATGTATAAATGTTTTTTTTTTTTAAATAGAAACTTAAAGTACGGCTAAACAGAATAATTTATATTACTATGAAGTAGGTACCACACTATATTACTAACTAGCAATTAAATAATACAACGAATATTTACATTAAACGCCATCCGGAATAAAATCGCCGCTGTATATGACAATTTATCCAACTCAATCCCATTGATTTCGATTGGGAGTTCATTCTGTCGAATATATATCGGGAGCGAGTTCATCAAAGCCATCATTAAGCAAATATTTCCCGACATTCAGTATACCGACGCCGGGGCCTCGCCCGACTGACTTAATTAATTAAAGGGCTATCTAATTAGTCGTCCGGACAATCAATCGATGCGACCCACACCGGACTCGTGTTCGATCTATTGAGCGTAATCATCGATTATGTACGCAATTTAGGCAGGAAACTGAAAGGACGTGACGAATAATGACCATTATGTTCATTGTGCTGTTTGTAGCCTAGTAGTTTGAGTAATGTAATATATGAAACCTCTTTTGCAATGATTTATTTATTTATTTATTTATTTATTTATGATAATAATAAAATAAAAACATTATATAGAGATAATTTAAAAAATTACAATACCACGCTATAAAAAATACGCATAACGCGTATTTTTTATATAAATATGCCAAATATGTACTTTGTTCCAACTAATTAAATTAAAATTTTTAACATATCTGACATGTATAGAGTTATTTTAATTGTATGACGATGCAAAAACACGCACAATACAATTTTAAAGAACTGTTAAAAAAATAGCATATTTGTATTTAATTAACATTCTTGTAATTACATATTCAACAGTTAACAAACAATTAATATCTTATTACATTCACAACATACAAACGTACATAGAATATAAACACGAAACTATAATGAAGGCGCGCGCGCATTCAAACCAGAACAGTCATAATGGCTTTATTTGAAACATCAAAATTACTTCTAACACAAATAGCAATAACCTCGAGTACTTGCTCAAACTTCTGGAGAGGGTTTTGGAGCGTACCGAATAATACGACAAAGCGACTCTAACTTGAAAATAGTTTGACGTTCGTCTCACACTGATTCCGCCCGAAGGTACTTCATTGTTAATCTGTTAATGAAGCCAATGTATGCGTTATTTAATACTGTTTTATCAAAAATTTTACGTTACAGCAATATTTCAGTTAGTTTTTTGTAATCAAAATATTGAAAAACAAAAGAAACGAAAATGTAAGGATTCGTTTTCAACCATGCTTTACTACAGTGTCTTTATTGTTTCTTTATTTGTGTGTGAATGTATGTTGAAATTACGTATTTAATTGTGACAAATATTATATTAAGTTTTTCCAACTACTCCGGTTATTGTTAGAAATACAGCAAAATATATCGACATAAATTAAAGTAGATCAGAAAAGTTTTAGGCAAATTAAAGTTCGAACAATACGAATCGATTAGCTCCAGTGAATTATGGCCCAATATCGCTGAGCTTCGCGTCGCAGAGATTTAGCTATATTTATTTTTTTCAAAATATGTTCAAAATTCTGCCTCTAAGACTGTTTATTTTTATACGTAAGTACTTGGTTTTAGATGCATTCGTTTAATTTATTTAAGAATTGAAATAATTCCGTCCGAATTATAAACTGAAAATTCAGTGATAATAGCCTGGGTTTCAACCCGCAATTATCGGTTAAGATTCAAGCGATTCTAACCACTATGCCATCTCGGCTCAACTAATTACATAATTGTTCAAAATGATGTTCAATCATCATCACACGCGTTACAGTTCCAATATATACTATCCTTCGATCACTATTAGAGATCGAAGATATTATCATTTTAATGTAATCTCTTCGCAGTCTCAATATGAAAACAAAAACATAATGTAAACCTTTGAAATTAGAACGTAAAAGTAAATTAGCGCGACCAATTTTTTTTTATATCTTGTCGTAATCAGTGTGTACGTAAAAAGTCGTACTTGTTAAATTCATTTTCACAGGATCCAATAATTATAAAATATTAATTTGTATTTGTATATTTAATACAATATAATGCTAATATATTGTAATTGTAATGCTTGATATTTTAATATCAAATACTCAGCATACGGTTCGTATCGCGAATTCCATTGTACGTTCATAATAATATGCCAGAAACCTTTAGATTAATGGTTAACGGTTACGATTACAACGTGTAATCATCATCCGATTACAATTTGCTCAAGTCTGTTCAATACTATATATAATACAAACCAAACACAACCATTAGTTCCCATGTAAAATATTTATATAAATCATCCGAACGTAGCCTGAAATTCAATTGCGAAAAAATAGAACCATTATTTATTAACAACGCTACATTATGTAGGAAATTAATGAATTATTAAGGAATTGCTGAAACGTTACCATAAATAAGAATACACTAATGAGGTGTAAGGTACGTTTGAATGGCCATCGACTTTTCGAGAAAACTTTCAATCGTCTTGTCGGAGTTCATTAAAATCGCGTTACTGGCAAGTTATATCTAATACAAAATAAGGGCAAACATATAACTTATTTTAGACTTAGTTTTTGCCAGCAATTTTATTTAACTGAAAAAATAAATCAATACATACTACGAACTACACTCTTAAGTTTGAATACTGCTTTTAGTTCAGTAATAAAAATATTATTACTGAACTAAAAGGATATACTTTACCTAATAGGGGATTTTATGTCCTATGATTTATGACCTTCAAAAATATATAAGTTATTTTATTATTAAAGAAAAAAAATATATTTATTATTACAACTAAATTTTTAAATAATAATACATTTGCCAAAGCAACGCGTAAACGAGTTTCATTACATTAAATAAGGATGTCCATAGATTATTAGCGGTAATTATATCTATTTATCACTAAATAAGAGGTAAAAATACAATGGGAATATTTTTCGCAAAATATCATTTTCACGCAAAGTTAACACAACCTTATGTTTGCGATGACCTCGTTACTGGTTATTAGTTGTATCGCAAACGGCGATAGCGTTGAAAAATATTTCTGCAGTTCCCGTATCTAGGTAATGCGGAGAATATTAATGCAAAATCACCTCTTTGAAAACATTTTCATTGCGACAAGGCGTAACGAGTTTACTCATAAAGAATTTACACGTAATTATCGTAGTAGGCATAATACTATTGACATGAAATAACAGAACTATTTGTTTAAAAAAACTTGCCTGAATGTACCGCTTTAAATAAAATAAAATAAACTTTAACAATGTCGAATACGAGATAGATGAATTGAAAACTTACTTTAGTGTAAAATATAAATGCTACGTTTTACTATACTACTGTAAAGATAAGTCGAGATGGCCTAGTCCTTGGAATGAATTGTTTAGCGTGAATCTTAACCGATGATCGTGGGCTCAAAAACCTGCATGTGTATGATTTCACTGACATTATGTCACATATGTATTCCACCAACCCGCATTGGAGCAGCGTGGTGGAATAAGCTCCAAGCGGGACATTCACATTTTCAAAACTAGTATTTTATATAATAAAATGTATCGTATAAATATGAAAAAAAAATTATTTACAAAAAAATAATGTATTAGATAATATAAGTAGCTTGATGCATTTTATTTACGAATTAAGATAAGAATACTCATTATGTAAATTAAAAAAAAAGCTCTCACTGAGTCTTAAGTACGTGTAGATTATTGACTGTGTTGAAAACCTATTCTGAAAATAATTTTAGTATGATATTTGATCCCCTAGGAATGCAGGTCCTGCCCGCCACATAGTCGAGCCAACCATCGAGGCGACACGGTAGTATGCGCAAGCGATCCCGTGACGCCTGGCGAAGAAACGGAGCGGTTACCGCTGGTTATTTGGACTGTATTCCTGGGGTATTCACTTAATGTGTGTGAAATGCGTAAATTTTTTTTTCCAGCGAGAAAAGATAAAAAAGTACCACCCATTCTTTACGTATTTTATCGCCGAAATGCAACATCTATGTATTGTTGTTTTCCGGTGGGAGAGGTAAGTGAGGCAGTGTTATCGGCACAAAGTTGTTAAAATCTTGGTTCCTGAGGTAGGGGTACATTGACGATTTAAGGATTGGTAAATATCTTTAGACGATGATGATGAGATGGGCGGTTTTTAAACTCCAGACAATCATGCTCTATAGGATACCTAAGCTTCTACGTAGTTGAGTCATTGATACTAGCCACCCTGACTAAAATCAAAATCCTGCTTTATCTTAGCCAGTATTATCGTATTATGATGGTTTTTAGGAATTGTTGTGTTAATCTTAAAGATTGAATACGTTTGCGCCACGATAATGACAAGTAAAAGTCCTGTACCGGTCTGTGAAAACTGAACAGAAAAAAAGCTTAAGCATAGTGATGACTTGATGTTAGAGTGGAACGAAAATCGAATTAATGGTTGGTATTAGTATGGTAGTATTCGTTTTGATAACGAAAGGAAATATGATAAATATTTAAGTCGTTACAATTTTCCAAAAATTGCCTGTGTATATGCATTGTAAAATGTCAATATATATCACTTTCATAACTGAAAGCTATTCTAACTTGATACTTTCAGCAGGACATTATCGTAAAATGCCAGAAAGTTGACTATAATAATTAAAGCATTTAAAGTGCACACACATCACAATAGCGTATCACCGTAAATCGGTTTTAAATATTTCACGAGTGACGTAAAGTGAATGCTTACAGATAACACTGTGTCCTAAAAATTCCATGAGTAATTCCGTCGCATGAGTAAAATATAAAATGAATGTCAAAGGAATTATTGAACGTCAATTTTCGATACTACGAAGTAAATTCGATACGGATCTTGTAAATAGAAAATATAAATATTTCTTTCCACAGTGAAAATATTTTTGCCTTTACCGTAAAACGGGCAAAAAACTTTACGATTATATAATGTATGCAAATGTGTGTGCGTTGGGCTCACAGGCTCACAAATATGATTATTAAATAGTTTGAATTTTCATTTTAATTACACAGTTATTTTTAATTATAAAGCAGTATTTTTAGGAAATCGAGGTAAAAAATTTCTATGATCATAACAGAAAACAATTCAAAATTGCGTATTATATAAAATTAAAAGTATTTTCGAGAACCATAATATAAAACCAGCATTTTTTTAGTAAAGTAATACACATAAGTATTAAATTTATGATCGCAGATGCAAAATAAGTGTTTATAAACATTTACGAAATGGTGACTGACTTCCGCCATATTTGATTCCATACTACATATACACTACGGACTTAAAAAACAGTATAGACTTCGTGTTGCCCAATTCGCCTAGTGGTACAATACTTTTATTAGTTACCGAGCCTAGTATAGATATGTTTTAATCTAAATAGAAACTAACTTATTCGTCAGAATGTAACCTTTTCATTATTACCTTAATGAAATTGTTTACATTCATTTTTATTTAAATAACATTTAATAATTTAATATCTTTGAGTGTTTTAGTTGGTTTCAAATTTAATTAAAGTCTTCACTTATTTATTGGCTCGGGAACAATCGTTTATCTAAAATATCGAGGTGTAAGCTAACAACAGGAATTCATTAAACCCTCCTCACCTTACTTTATTACACAGCGTGTCAATAAATGACCAAGTTCTTAAGTGGTTTCACTTCATTGTGTAACTAATAAAAATACCGTTTACCGACCTAAGTTTAACAATATTTCTCATGCTATATTTGTGTGTGTTAGTAATTTAAGCATAAAACTTTAAGAAGTAAAAATTTGGATCAGTTAAGTCGATGAGATGCTGAAAGTAAAAAAAAATCAGAGTTTTGATTTTATCGAGAAGAATCTTAAAAGTTAATCTTTCGGATTCATTTCTGTTTAAATCAAATAAAATTGATTAAATATCCTATATAAATACAAGGCATAATATCTCAATGCATTTCTTCCCATTTATATAGTTATGTATAAAATACGAATTTAATAAATAAATATATGTTTATACTAATTGTGTAATCCAATTAAGGTTTTAGTTACATTGTATATATGACTCAATATGTATATTATTAACTGTTGGATTACCAAATAAATAAATAATATTTAATTATATTACCATTACCTTACCTGCAATGGGTGCAACATAAGTCGATCGAATTATAAGTTTAAAACTGGCCTATGAAAAAAAAATTGTAGAAGTGCCTCCTAGTCTAGCCTTCGTGCCTAAAGCCTAACTATTAAACGATTTACATTAACGTGAAACTCATTTGTCATGGCTGCGGGAAGAATTCGGAGCGCGGGCTGGAGAGTTAGTTAATTGAGCTACATTCATACTGCTTGATTAGTATAATGTTTTACTGACGTTAGTGTCGTATGTGTAGTGTCTTAATGATAAAGTGTTTTTGTGTTCGACCGCAAATGTGAAGGCCTTATTCATCCCTCAAGAAAGATCCACAGAAAAAACCCTTTAGTTATTGGCAATTCATTTAGTTCTTGATGGCACTGGAATATTTGCATGTCATATTATTGCTGATTAAACATGTATATATTGAATTATCAATATTGTATGTCATGTTGAATGCAAATAGAATAGAATAATAATATTAATGATATCTACCTAGAGGGACTTGTATGTACAAAGATCACCAACACCTACAACGTTTACAAAAAGAACAATATTGTTAGGTTTTGAATTTTTTATTCAAGTTTACTTGGGTTAAAAGATACGACTACTTTATAATAATAATAATAATAAATATCTTTATTACAACCTCAATCAAAGGAAAAAAATATATAAATGAGAAAAAAAAGAATACTGTGAAATATGAAACTATACATATAATAAAATTGTAATAGGCCGATGTTTCTCCACTACAGATATTAGTTTTTATTAAATCAACAGAAGCCAAAATAACAGTTTTTAGAATTTTTGTCTGTCTGTAATGATATTCTGGATAAGTACATTATCATTATTAAAAAAAAGGTAATATAATATTAAGGTAATATTAACACTGTAATGAACGGTTCATCAATTATAATCTCGTCTTTTTGACATAATTTTCTATTAACATACAAAACAGTTGCACGGGTATATGTTATCTCAACGTTATGTTCGACATAGGAAGTCATAAACAAGACGACTATGATCGAGTCCTCTATAAATTCAGTTTAATATGTGTTGAGAGAACAGCAATATTCATTTCAAAACAATTGAATATTCTCCTTTGAAATGTATTGAGTTTGCATGTGCAAGTCACTTTCAGTGTAGCTGGTGAGACATACCTTCATACTGTTTTAATTGTTTGATTGCTCTCGAAATGACGCAAAAGACACTAAAAAAGACAGAAAGGCACACATACTGACGACAAATTAAACGACGAAAGAATAAAACAAAACATAAAAGCCATAGAAGAAAAAAGAAAAAAATCAATAATTGCCTTATCCTATAACTTAACAAACTGTAAAATTTCCCACAAAAAATAATAATAATAGGCTTTATAGTATGTGCATGTCTTAGATCTTATTGTATCAACATGGTTGGGAAGAAAATTACAATAGAACTCTCTCAAAACTATAACATGTACATCTACGCCTTGCCGTTGTACCAACGCATTTATGTGTTAGTCAATCATTGGAAACTTTTGTTGGAAACGATTTGTTAATATTTTTGATATTTATTTTATTTATAATGTACTATTTGTTACCATTAAATACAAATAAATAAGTAAATAAATATACTTTGTATGTACGATTTTTAGATCTCTGAAATATTTATGAATCTATCTTTTACACACAGATCACAGGAACAATTTTATGTTTAAAAAAACATGGGAACAAATAAACGATATTAATATTAATTTAATATTTACACAAACAATATTAATTCTTATCATAATAAATGAAATGTTATTTTAAGACGTGGGCCGTCCGGGTGGAGTAATATGTGGGTAGTACCTACCCAGACGAACTTGCACAAAGCCAACGGTGGCAGACCATTAAAATTGGGTTCTAAGTATGGGTTCCTAGTCCCTAACAATACTTATCTAATAAGTTCGCCTCCGTTTGTATGTCGTGTGTTGACTTATTAATAAATTTTAATAAGTTTGAAACTTAAACTTTCCAATAGGGATGATCGCAGATTGAAAACGTCTGTTCTTTTATGTATTAACATATCGTTCTACGTTTAAAAAAGACAACGTGCGGTATGCTGTATGTCGTGTGAACCTAGCCTTAGTAGTAACATATACTTTTACGTCATAGTCGGTGAAGACATTAAAACGAAAAAACTATTAATTTGAAAGTATTTTTATAAAGCACAAACGTCGCCATAACTTTTAGGTTATTTTCTTCCTCGGTATTTTTATACGCCCATAATTATTATTAATGTAGCATCATAAACATAAAATCCGTTTTTAAAAACATTACACTTGTGTATTCCTACCACTGAGTAATTAAAACATGCCCGCTTTATTAATTATTTTACAAAATGACTTTCGAATACGTTGGCAAAAAAATGTCTGTACCAAAAACCCGATCTCTTTTCAGACAAAGGGATCGTAGATAATACTACATGTATTATCAGAGGTTGGGTGGTTCATTGAAAATTCAACTATATTTCTCCGGCAAACTTTGTAAAATTATTGTATTTTATTGAAAACATTGTATAATAATACTACATTTAATGTACTTATGTATATGTCGACCGAATACTAATTTGTATTCAACGACATTGAATATTGCTAAGAAGTTAAAACTTTGTTCATTTACAAATTGTGTATCGTCTCTTTTGTATTTCAGCCTTCATCATGTCATGAATGGTAACAAATCAAAACGGACAATAGTTCACCTTACTATTAACAGATAGTTAAATGTTAGAAAAACTAAAGTGTAAAAACGGTTAGAAGACGAGGTAAAATATAATAACATAGATAATACATGGAGGTTAATTACTTCGGTTTTTGATTACTTTAAGAATTTTATTCGGCTAGAACAATAAAACCCGATATTTCTGAGTCTAGGAATTTTAATATAATGTAATTAATTTTATTGACAATTGGGCATAACTCTTTCATAGTATCTTAAGTTTGAAGCTTGTATTCAGAGATTGTAAAAAGTTCACTTGCGCAAGTTTATTGAAACTCTTTATAAATTAGTCGTAAAATAGTTTAAAGCAAAAATAATTTAACAATGCAGTTTTTTTTTT
Source organism: Nymphalis urticae (assembly GCA_905147175.2). Classification (NCBI taxonomy): domain Eukaryota; kingdom Metazoa; phylum Arthropoda; class Insecta; order Lepidoptera; family Nymphalidae; genus Nymphalis; species Nymphalis urticae. The sequence continues at coordinate 4,636,319 of LR989987.1, read as the reverse complement.
AATTATAGGAATGCAAGATTCAACATCAAATCGCTACACTAGACTACGTTATAAAAAAAAAAACATTAAAATCGTAATATATATATGAATGTAGTTGAGCGGATATATTTTGAGATGTTCTTTATTTGTGACGCTTTCTCGCATTAACTACTCAACCGATCATCATGAAATTTTGTATAGACGTTTTGAGGAGTACAGAGAAGACCAACAGGACTAACACCTAACACCTCCCCCACCCCTTACGCGGACGAAGGTGCGGACGAATATTAGTTTATTATAATTCAAATTCGCAATACACAAAGCGAAATAAAACAAAAGAAAAACTTGTAATATGGCAGCGATACGAGAAAAGTGAGGAGATAGGTACAAATAAAAAAAATGAATTATTTGAATGTAGACATATATCTGTAGTTTTTTTTAACTTGAATAAGTTGATTGTATGATTTTATTCAATAGTTTTTCTCTCTCTTAATTTTAATGCATCTTCTCTTCCAAAACTTGTTTCATAAATAGTTGTCCATGAGAGATTGCATAAGCGATAAGACCTCATTTGTGCATCATTTTATCCCGTTATTCTTATGTCATTTGTTATTTACATGTTGCACAATAAAATATAAAATAAAGAAATAATAGTTTTATAAAAGGAAAACTTTTTGCAAATAACAGAAAATGCCTGGGGTTTTTAAATGATTACTCTATTAAGCTTCGCCCAGTAAGGGGTTCCAAGACGATAACGATACAAAGTGGGTGTAGTCACAAAGCGAAGATAGATCCTATCACCAATTACCCGCAATTCCTAGAATGGTTTTTCCTTTTTCAGTTTCTTTTACAATATGTGATCGCGACCTACTTAACCAAGATTAAAATGTTACCTTTGTTGCGAACTATTATTATAAGTACTATCCAGTAAACAGCCTTTATTTATTTATTATATGCTATTGTCATAAGAAAAAATTCTTTTCTAACGGCCTATTTCTATTAGTTAATAGAATATTTCCAAAATTATATGAAATACTAACAAAACTATGATTTACCTTGATATTGATTTATCTTAAGTGCGTACTTAATGGGTAATAATAATCAGGGCGACTGTGCTCAAGTCGGTGCCCATGTCTTGTATAGAAGATGCTGTGCAACTGCGGTGCAACTTCCCTCATTCTCAATGCCGATATGACGATAATCCCATATGACCGTAGATTCAAAACACGTATTTCTGAAGCACTACTACCACTGCTAACTTCTAAAAGATTGATGACATAGGATCGATGACGTGACGTGACAAGGCACGACTGGACGTGGATGGCGCTAATATACTACGCATTTCAATATAAACGAAGAAAATGCATAGACAGAACAACGACTAAACAGTATGCATAATGTCTAGGTATATTATTTATTTTTGGCTGCATTTCTCAAGTATCTGCCTTTACGTGATTTATGTGTCGTTTCATATTTATATTTTGTGAATAAATGAGGAGCGGAAACTCAAACCTTGCCAAAAAATATCGATATAATACGAAATAGACATTATTATAAAACAAACCACTGCAAAGTATTTGTATACTTTCCTATACACAATTCTGACATTATATATTTTTTTTAATAATAAATATCACATTGTTTAATTTTCGCTAACATGTAGTCATATTAATTGCGAACTAAACATGTATGCGTTTATTAATTCGGATTAATAAATTTGGTTCTCAACTAAAATATAAATAGAATAATTTGAAAACAGTGTCTTTAGAAAGCGGGTGGCTTACTTTCTCTATCCAATTCCGTTTTACTCTATCGAATATTAGTACATTACTTCAAATTTCACCTTTTAATTACTGCATCGCCGTCTAAATTTCATACATTGTCACCAACTTTATACACAAAAATACTTTATCTTACATCTTTACTCCATAGTATGAATATACGTAATCAGCAAAAGAAATAAATCGAATGGCTGAGTTAATACTGGTATAATATTATGTAAAATAGCCGCGCTGACTCCGTGGGTGTTAAGTGGGTGACAAGGGCTCCAGCGCCCACTGAGAGCTTATATTGAGCGACGCTTGATGGAGACATGCGGTGGAATTGTCGCTAAATTTATACACAAACCTACGGAGTTTTCTGAAATCCGTGTCTCTGATCTAATTAAATTTTATTAACAGATAAATATGTTCATTACTTGTTTTCATTCTACGTTATATTCCCTATGAACAAATTACGTAGTTAAATATTTATTTAATGTTGACTGCCTCGTTGGCATATTAGTAGTCCCATTCCAGTCGCATTAGAGAATAAAGAGTTCACTTATTTTTGCGTAGAAACTTAAGCACTACAATATCTTCTGCGCAGTTTGCTATTCTCCATTGAGAATGGCCAATATGAAGTCAGTCAGGAAGACATCATCATCATTATCATTTAATGTTCGATTTATGAATTTCTTTATTTCCTAGGAAATTGTCAAAATGCACTATGATAGTGTCAGAATTCTTACACTTTCTTAAAGCTAGTTCTTCATAGTTTCATTAAAATTATGAAAGTTTTGAAATCGGTATTTTTTATTTATATTCAAAACATTATTATAATACACATATTAATTAGTAATTTTAAAGGTTTAAAATTGCATTTTGTCGAGGTTTTTCCACAAAAAATTTGAAATTAGGGTTTTTAATTTTATACTTTACTCGAAATATAAAGATGTGCAAGTAGAATGCGTAAAAACGAAACATGCTACTTTTATAAATATAACTTCTATACGTATATCACAGTGAGGTTGTCAGGTACTTTCTAGTAAAAGAATGTCTCGAGAGTCGGGACGCGTCCTCCCCAGAAAACAACACAAAGCCTTATTTATCTCCATTTATACTTATAAAAATATCGTTGACAGCATCTGTACGGAATATATAACAGTACCTTTTTCAGCTAAAACACAAGAAAATAATAAAATAAGATTACATTTTTTAGTCCGTTTGGCCCAAATAATAATCAAAAATTCTTAAGTCAAATTTTTTAACTAGCTGGATACAACATTTTTATATTATATTGGCTAGTATTCAAATTAAAAAACATCGAACATCATTATTATTTATAGCTATAATGAAACTGACTATAAAACTAATTACTACAAATGGATTGTTACAACTGCTTTTGAATTTTTGTTGACGTATCAATTTGTATAAATAAAACATTTATTTACTTCCTTGCTGTTGTTGAATCCTTACTTAAGACAAAAATGTTTGTTGGTTATGTTTGCATTGAATTTAAAATTGTAAATATACATGATTAAAGACTAGACTAAATATAAATTAGACTAAAGTTTAATAATTAAATTACAATTTATTATAAGGAGGAGAAGTCGCGTAGTGTAGTTATACTATTACTATATCTTGTCTGCAAAATTATTTTTAAGCAAAAGAATAAGAGTTGATTTTTCTATTTCACGGTTGTCACTTAAAATCAAATGCAATATAAGGGTTTTCTTTGCTATGTTGTGCGATGTAATTGTATTCTAAATTTCATAATTATTAAACTAACTTTACAAAAAATTATAGACTTAAAAAAATTACTTAATCGAATTTTAATTATTGTATATATATATATATATATATATATATGTACTTGTACTACAATAATCTTAAAGTCGGTATTGGATTTACCTTAATAGAATATAGTTTAGTTTAATAGAAAAATTATATAAAGAGTTTATTTTCATATTAAGTTTTACAATAAAATATTGAATGTTCAATATCCACGATTCAAAATCACCATAGTTGTATAAAGGTGAAACCATAGCTATTTGCTTTTAACAGAAAATGTATTGTTGTAAATACGAAACTACAGAATGTATTTCGAATACATTCTCCATTGGAATGACATCGCTTTTGTGGCTTGGTAGCTATGTCGACAAGTACAAGACGTTGCTTCGGTATCTGGTCTAATATCGTACATACAAATGTTGGTACTTAGATGTACATAAATGGAACAACTAAGATGAATTAATTTCCTTATACTTGTACCAGTTGCCTCATTGGTCGCTAGGCTTAATGTTCAATTCCCAGGTCGAGTCAATAAAAAGTTATTGGGTTTTTCTGTCAGAAATTTCTTAATAGCAGCACGGAGTCTGTACGAAAAGCTGTTGGTCCTGAACTGGTTGCGCCTGAACTCTTTCCGGTCGTGTCGAAATGCTGAGCCATCGGATTATGAGAGTTAGGGAATAAAGAGTGCACCTGTGTTTGCGCTTACATTTGTGCACTTTAATATCTCCTGCTAGGCTAGAGAGAGATCTCTTGAGATTGGCCGCCGTGTCCGAAATCGGTCTGGAGGACATTATTATTATTATTGCTTGTACCAGTTTCCAGTACTTTTATCAGCCGTGTTATTTTGTAAAAACTTTATATCTTACCTGTGGAACATTGAAAACTAACACGTAATTTGTATGTTATTTTAATGCGTGTATCCTTTAACTGATATAAATAAGATTATAGTCAATGTCGCATATCACATTGCCATGCCATGAGTTTCGAGTTTGTTCTTAAAGCCCCACTGTCACAGCTTCACCCACGAGAAATATATATTAGCATTTTTAGCGTGAAACGTTTTTCTAATTACAAAACATACATGATAATAATTATATATTTTAGTGTATTAAAAAAAGTTTTGTTCAAGACGATTGGACGAAGCCTAATAGTGTTCATTACAATCGAATCGAAGACTTTCTACAATGAAACGATTGTAGAAAGATTTTCGACGATATGTTACATATATATATATATATATATATATATATATATATATATATATGTAACATAGCTGTAAAAAAAATACATAAGAAAGGACATCAAAAAAGGCAATGACACGTATTAGATCATAGTGACCTCTTTAAAATAGGGTCATGCATTTCCTCATATATCTTTGCAAAGTTCAGAGTGTTCTTGAAAGGATTCAAAGTAACACCTAGGAATGTTTCGTGTGAAAGATGTGTACTTTATTAAAACATCGTTTTATCTTTATAAGTATTATGTAATAATGTATTTTTTTTTAGCTTTTTGCCATTCACTGCTGGACGAAAGCCCACAGAATGCCAATCATCCCAATCTTGGGCAGTCCGCATCCATCCCGTACTGCTGAAATCCTGATAGCGGGCAGCTGTGCTATTAGTAAGAGATTTCTAGCCATTGCGGTCACCAACCCACCTGCCAAGCGTGGTGACTAAGGCAAATACCTCCCTATGAGCGACGACACAAATGCACGGCCCCCAATTCCCGGTAATAGTATACGTGTAAAACAATTCACAAAAAACAAAAATATAGGAATATTCCTCAATTGTTTTTATTAATAAAAATCCAATTAATATCCTTTTTTAAATATAATATCAAAAAACTATATTTAGATATAAATATATATTAAGTACGCTCTAAAAAAATTAGTTACGGTGAATGTAATGAGATAATGTAAAGAGGTCCACAGTGTTATTACGGAAGGAATGCCGTTGGTCGTTGGTCGACAACCGAATGGCGCCGGCGGACTCGCTCTACCATGAAATTGCACCATTGAGTCCCCCCAATAGACGTGATAATTTAACGACTTCAGAACACTCTGTAAGAAGGGAAGAATGAAACTTACCTTTTGAAATTTCCTTACATCTTAGCTGGGTAGTTCGTATTTTGTTACAAAGTTGTCGTAAATAGTGCAACGTGAAAGGATTTTAAGTCGAAATTCGAATTTTACAAATCTAATTTGTAAAGGTATTTGTTTCGTAGGAGTAATAGTTTCTCATAGCAACGGTTTTATATTCACTTTGTTTGCAACTGTCGCTGTAATCTAGGATTATATTAATATTTATTAACATTTCACTTTAAATAACATATTGAGTACATGAAAAATTCTTGCAAATATTAATATTAAGATATAAATTAAAATTTAATGACATTGTTCCTAATTTTAAACTAAGAGATGGAATACGACAAGTTTTATTTTTAACTATTCGTTTGTAATAGTTTGTTCATATTAGGATTTATTTCGAAAACAGATATACAAAAGCTGTATTCGAAACGTACACGCAAACGTTATCGTTTCTTGATAATGAATGAAGACTAAGCGCACAAACGCTTAGCACTACTGCATAATACTTCCTACATTTTATGTAATGTAATGAAGAATTACTTAGTTTTAATATTCAAAAATGTTGTAAGTTCGAGTCCGATTGTGGTTGTAATTTCGATTTTAGCATTTCATAGATTTCATAAATATATTTGGTATGCTTTTAATTTAATTATATCTATATAGTAATAATAGTAGTCACAGCCCGAAAAATGTCCTACTTCTGGGCCTCGTCTACTTTCGAAAGTTAGGACTTTATTCCACGATTTTATAATACTGGTTGGACAACATATCACGTACCTAGTATTAGGTTTGGGCCCGAAAACCTTTTTTATACATACATTATCAACATATGGTCTGTGAAAAGTTATAAAAAATGATTACCACATATATACGTATGAATAGTGGAGCATAGAGCGACCTTTTATGCGAGAATTTTCGATATAAATTTAGCTTTGACATCTTAAACCATAAAGCAAACGAAATGTATTCAGAGGAAATGCTTCGCCATCTAAAAGTTAAATGTTATATCACCATTTATTCAGTAACAATTCTTATAGACAATTGTTAAAGAGCAAGCTGCTGGCCACCTGACTGGTCGGATGTACATATATTTTTAATTATCCCCTAACGCCTCATAACTTCCCGGAATAACGGGTATGTATGCTGTATACCTAAGACAGTTTCACCAAACTGAGGTTCACTAAATTTTTAACTGTGATTTTGATTTATGATGCATACACAAATAAAACTATATTGAAAACGTTGCATTTTTTCTACAGTTAATTAACTAACTGTCACTGCAGATTTAACTGTTTAATTAATTAACTGTTCATTAAAAATAAATATTTGTAATTAATTACGATTTTAGTTTATTTACATTTTGATTATAAGAAAAGGAGAAGCAAAGTGGCTCAGGGCTCATGTTAAAATTCGGGCAATAATATTAACCGTTACTTAGTTCTTATAACTCATCTCGTGGTGAAAAAAAAACACGTGACCATCAGATTTCTCATATGTATACAGCAACCCGCACTTTAGCAGCGCGGTGGAATAGGCTCCAACACAACTCCTTAAGTAAAGAAGAAGCCTTTGCCCAATACTGGAAACAATCGGACTATTTTTTTTAACTGTCGATGAAATATTAGCTCGTCTAATAAGAAAAGACGAGAAATATCACGTTTGAAAATAAATTATTTTTTTAGTACAAAATAAGACTTAAAAGTACAAATATTTATCGTTTAAACATTGAATGTTGCCAACATTACATTGTCGCTAATTGTAAACTACAAGATGGCTGACCACTTACAGTGTACGAATAAGACTTCCTAATTATTTGTAAATAACGACCGAGCTCTATTTGTAATTCGCCCAGAGAAATAGAATTGCCATTCGATTGTGAAAAGCTGTTAGCAGTCTTGCCACTGCTAAATGCAGTCATGATTGCTACGAATTTATTTATTATGAATACTTTTAATTGGAATAAATGTATAGTTTTAATTTATCTCACAAATCGTATACAATATAAATCTCAAATCATCAAAACTGAGATCTCCTTTAATTATGAAAACAAACATCACGAGATAATACGAGTGTTTTAATCTAAGACCACGCACAAGATTTATGATTTTATTAATCTATTTTTCTAACCGCGGTAGTGATTTCATTTAGTTTTTAATGTTTGAAATATTTATAAGCACACACAAGTTTTGCTTCGCGGCTTCACGCACGTTCGATTTGGATTACATAATACACATCTGATTCATACAACCTACCATATTGATTGACGTTTATGGCGCTCCACTTCTTAGTGTCGTAGCGGGACATATATCCTTCATCGATAAACGTCTCACCCTCTTAAAACTGAATAAAAAAAATTAAACAGTTTGGCGGTAGAATATATAATGAGTGGGTGGAACCTACCCAGGCTTGTACAAAGCTCCACCACCAAGTTTATATATTAAGAGATAAATTAAAAGACATACCTTTTTGTTGGGGTTCTTCATCTTGTCTGCCTGAATGTTTAGTATTAGTAATATCATTCCTCTGTACACATTTTCTATACAATTGCTGTAATGAGTTTAAAGGGTTGAAAGATATACTACTAACATATAGGCACATAAAAATATCCTATAAATTGATATGGACTATAATATAATAGAATTTCATGGGGTTGCTGAAGACCTTATATAAAATAAGGTGGCTGAAGTGACATTGTGTGAAGAAATTGAATCTCATTTTATCTTAAACTGGATTTTCCTCCTTTTCTCGATACAGCATTCCAGATTGTCTTTTCTTAATACTTGTTATGCATAGTGTTCGCAGATGCTGCGAACGTGTAGGGTCCATATTGTATTATTCCATTTCGCAAAACTCTGGAACTGTTATTGAACTAATATTGAATTTTCTTACATTTATGTTATTATTAAAGTACTCTCGCTAAAAAAATAATTTTACTTTTGATTACATTGAACTGAGTATTTCTGCTTAGTTGTCAGTTTGTTTGTCAACTTCGACTACGATGAGATAGAAATGAGTCTCAAACGACTTCCCCGGCGTAATGAAACTTTTTCGTCTTTTGACGCGATGTGTATAACTCCGTACTTCAAAAACTTACGAAATGAATTATTTCGATGACATTTTACTTACTTTCATGTGAATTTGTCTCGTTATAGTTACTTTTTATGTTAAGAATAAAATATTAGGAAGATTTAATTAAATCAGTTTATTTGCTGTCTATTGTATTAATCATAACCTTCTCCTGAAAAGGGAGAGGAGGCCTTAGCCCAGCAGTGGGACATTAACAGGCTGCTACTGTTAACCATGATAATTAATCTTTAAATTAAATGGTTGTGTTAATATTTTATCGCGTTTTATTTATTTTAATTATCAGTGTGCGATACTGTTAATTTAATTTAAATAACAAATTATTAAAATTTCAACACGAAATAAATATACTATTTATTTATTATTATTTTTGCCAGGATATATGAAAAATATTTCATTGCACACAATTTACAAACATAGAATAAGTAGTAAATATATATATTATACAAAGGCGGCCTGTGTTGTGATCTATAATATATACATATAGTGACTTGGTTTGTATGGACGTTAAACGCTAATATTTAGGTATTAAAATATAACAAAACATTTTATTTGGGATGACACCTACAGAATATATAGACTAAAACTTACAACATAACAGCAAGAGCATAACACAATTTAAATAAATACATAATTGATTAAAATATTTTTTTTTGTACATATATGTCGGATCCATAAAAATATTGCCAGGATATATGAAAATTTCATCGACATGAATATTTTTTCATTATTAAAACAAATCACGCACATGGGTATTCTTTATATTGTACATTAATATATATATATATATATATATATATATATATATATATATATATATATATATATATATATATATATATATATATATTACAGTAAATTATATTAATGTTTGTATATACATTAATTATAATTATTCAGAGTATACTTAAAATACATTTAATATGGTATTAATCAGTGAATGTATTTTTACGATCGTTGCATAAAATTATTCGTATAATTTTAGTTGCTCATTTTAACACACTATTATGCAAAACATTAATGAACATGTTAGTGCAACTAATTATGTTATTGGTTTACGTTTAATTTTGTTTGCTTTGTTTGAAAATTAATAAACACAATACATGAACATTCTTAATAAACTTTTTAAATTCAACACTTGGAATATTTTTTTCTAAAATATATTTTATATATTTAAAACCATCAAATCAATGGAAGGAGTAACCGTTTTATTATTAAGCTCTCTATTTGTCTAAATCTGATCAATAAGTACAACTAATCATTTAAGTCAAATTAGTAGAGCCAGTTGAATTTACCCCAACTTCTCAAATTAAAACAGCAGTCGATCATATGATTTTCAGATCCAATAAGTATTTTAAAAGAAAAGTCAAAAGCTGTATAGCTTGCGATTATTTATATATATACGTTACTCCTTCTAAGATTGATGATTTTAAATATATAAAATATATATAAAAAAATTATTCCAAGTATTGAACTTAAAAAGTTTATTTTAAATGTTCATGTATTGTGTTTATTAATTTTCAAACAAAGCAAACAATCATTACAAATATATTTCTATATACGTTAATTCGTAGTATTGATCCTAAATATATATATATATATCATATAGTGATAATATACATATTCATAATGAATATGAATACTATCACTATATAATAGCAATATAGTAAAAGAGGTGTTTGTTGCATTCCCAATGGATTTTAAACGAACATTTTCACGTATATTTATTTTCGTATTTTCTCCACCACACCTGGACCAAAGGCGAAGGTGTTTTACATTTTATTGCAAAAATTGTATTTGAAAAATATTTTCAAGGATATTGAGAACTGAAAATCTTAAAATATATGAAGTTTGCTTGTTGTTTACTGTAAATATATTGAAGTATATTCAATGAATGTGTATTCGCGTTTGAATGCAAACTGTATGATAGAATTAATACAATTGAATGAATAGAGATTCAAGAATTAAATATGTCCGTAACTCGGTAAATCTTTAATTACAGTGTTGCCATACTAGTAAAACAACCGTTAATAGCGATTAAAATAGCGTTTCTAAAATATTTTTATGAAATGTAAAAAGACATTACATTGCAACATTAAAGAGGATACAACATTTCCTTGTAATTATAATGTAATAATAATTATTATATTGTAATAATAATTACATTTTGATAACTCGAGTATAACCCTATAGAATGGGTAGATAGAAAATGGCCGGGCAAATGGGCTACCTGATAGTAAGTGGTCACCACCGCCCAAAGGTATTGGCATTGTAAGAAGCATTCACCATCCCTTACATCGGCAATGCGTCACCAACCTAGGGAACTGCGACATTATGTTCCTTGAGCCTGTTACTCTAGCTTATTCACCCTTCAAACGGAACACAACAATACTTAGTATTGTACTGCTGTTTTGCGGTACAATATCTGATAAGCGGGTGGTATTTAACGAGACGAGCTTCCACAAAGCCCTACCACCAATGAATCACTTTGCGATTTGAGGGGTTGTGCAAACAGCACTGGTACCGATGTATGCACAGACACAAGAAATATACAATTGTATCCCATATTTACATAGATATTATAAAATAGAAATTTATAATATCTATGTAAATATTTGTTGTTGCGTCATCCTTTAACGTGTTGCGATAGTTTTTTGTTTAAAGACTACAGAAAAAGATACTTCTTTTATTCCGTAAATATGTACGGTAGTGAAGCCGCAGTTTTTGCAGTGTCAATGAATATTGGCAGTAATCACTCTAATGGCTTTCTATTTGATCACTGCTTATATTAATTGTATGCACATAAAACTAAAATAGACTATTTTACAAAACACACCATTTATTAAATTTTGTTTAACTATGTCAACTATTTGTTCTGAGTAAAATAACATTCGCATTATGAAATTGCATAATCTAATTCAATTGTACCCATAATTTTAGTTATGAATATTTGTAATCGCTCGCTGCAATAAATAAATATTTTTTAACTATTTTTAAATACTTTTATGGCTGTTAATATAAATACATAAAATATATGTATAAAGTGTATTAGAATTCAATTCGCAATTAACCGAACAAAGAAAAACAGATAATACGAATCCTTTAAAAAAATCCACGGACCAAAAAGTCTGTAGTTTTACAAAAATGATTGGCTGTTTAGCCTTTTTTTACTGATAATAATAAACATAATAAAAAAACTTTAATAAAAACCTTTAAGAAAATGCTGAAGAATACAATTGTAGAATTAAACGGTCTAGAGAGATAGAGATATTTTATTAATCTTGGAAACTCGTTTAAAACTCATTTTCATTTTATAATGACTTTAGACAAACAAACCGAATGAAATGAGCTATTAAATGGAAAACAATCAAAATATAAACGTTTCTCTTTATATAATTTTCTGTAGAGGTCACTTTGAAAATATACCTATACTTATTTTCATCCATTTTTATTATTTCCTAGCGGTGTCCCACGTTAGGATTACATATGACTGATATGATTGTATTACTTACATTACAATATATTGAACTAATTTGAACCCAACACACACGCCGAATAACTCACAGGGGTTCCCTGCTCGGATATGTCCAATGTTTACGTTAAGATTCCGTATTTATAATAAATAAATATCCATAGGTACACTAGCCCCAATACATAAACAAACTGTGATTGGCGGTTATTTATTGGCGTATCAAACAAATACTTCAGTCTGTCAATAATCGCATCGGAAAGCTAAAATTACTGAAGCATTCGTAGCAGCGTATTTTCTAAGTAAGGCTTTAAATTCAATAGCACTATTGTCAACGTCTATTGACCATAAAGATCAAAGACTATCTATAGCACAGTTAATATTTTATCGATCTACAAAAATATAGTTATAAAAAATATAGAATAACCCTTTGCTAATGTTAAAATAAGCTACTTTAATTAAAGATTAAAATTAAACGGGTAGGAAGTGTTGCGACACTGTTAAATTGCATATACGAGCAATTTATTTACAAAGCACTCAATCCTCGCGTGTCTAAGAGCGCAATTTTAACTTAATCTCACCGCAGAGGATCCCAAACTTTAAGTCTTGTAAAACCAGAACAAACTTAAATATTCTGCAAAGGAAACTAGGCAATGTACAAATCTAACGTACGAAGTAAAGGATTGTTTTAATATTTGAACAAAACGTAACAAAAACCATTAAAGTTATGAATATAGTTATAAAATGTTAATATATGAATAAAGGATAGTTCGTTTGAAAACTAAGGTCCCGATAAAATAATTAAAACCTGTTTTTTATTTAAATTTATATGCCACTACTATTATTTATTTATCTTTTGAATGTACATAATATTCGATAAGCTAACAGAGGCGGTACAAAAAAGAAAAACGAAAATTTAAGCTAAGGACAAAATGTCGCTTACTACCGATTTCTTCCAGACATCTTTTGGATTAGGATTTCGGACATTTGAAACTCGAGATTAGAGTGGGTGGCATTTATTATTTATACGTATACGTAAATACCATCAACTACATAATACAGAAAATAAATACGATACAATATAGGTACTAAAAATATTTACTTAACTAATTGTTACTATAATACAACGATTTTATACAATGCTATGTTATAAGTGCTACAAATCTATCTATCAAACAAAACAAATATGATGAATGCTCACAAATTGTTCGAAACTTGCCCCCCTAGAGCAATCACAATTAATTAGAAATTCATAAAATGAGTAATCGCTCGTGTAATCGGTACTCAAATGGCCGATTATCTTCCAAATCTAAATGACCGTCTGAATTAATCTCAATCGTTTGCTTATTCTATAAAAGGGTTACATTTTGTAACATTTAAATAATTATTTTATAAAATAAATTCCCCCCAAGAATCGTCCCCAATAGACACTGACACTGTAAGAAACAATAAATAAATGTTCTACCGCCAAACAGCAATACATATTGGCACATAGTAACTGATAAATAGGAACCCAAATGGCAAAAAGTCCTAGCAAAGTTACAAAAATATTTAAGTGGGAATAAAAAATTAAACATATAATTTAACTTATCAACGAAGGTATTAACTACTGCAAACGACAGTACAAAATTTATTTACGAGTTAAAGTCGTGCTCTTCAGACAAGTATTAAACTTTATAACAGCAAAGCGTACGTTTTTTGTCAGCCACAAAGCTATCCGCTCGCAGGACGAACTCGTAGGAAAATTGTATGTTGTTTCACTGAAAATCTGTTATCACTGATTTGTTCCAATAGATCGAAGTAGCAGATTATTTTGGGAAACCATATTTTGGTGATAAATCAATAAATACATTCTAACTTTAGGAAATTTAAAAGAAATTGAAACTTTTTAAGTAGCATATAATATATTCGTAGCAAAGCTTTGTACAAGTTAGGGTTGCTACTACCCGCATGATCAGGTTTTTTGCTACCAATCCCCGTTAATTTTATATTGTTGTAGTCCATTTGAATAGTAATTGAGCCAGTGTTCTAGTCTCTTTAATAATAATTTAAAAAAAAAGACGTTCACTTAAATATTTAAAAAAACTGACGTATTTTTGAGCTGATAGCGTAAAAGAAGTAAGTACAGTCAACGGTCACACAGCTTGCTCTACCAACTTACACTCAAGGGTACAATACTTATCTGCAATAAACCTCGACTCTCCTCTGTATTTGCAAATCGTAAAGTGAATGCACTCGATCGTGCGGTGTAGTCTGAGAGGTTCTCGAATATATTGAGTTAAGCCAGACGTTTGGACTTCTGGCATCTAAGTTTGAAGTAGAATACAGAACGAACTATTTAACTATTTTAAGAACTGATGACTTATTTCAAAATTCAAATTATAACTTGCTAAGCTGAGTATATGCATAATTCAATTTTTTTACTTGAAATTTAGATTATCTAAATTTCAAGTAAAAAAAATGAGTTTGATGAATTGAGAAGAAACATAATACATAATTATATTATACTTTTAATGCACTAATCAGACTTCATGTTTATTAATTAAATAAATCATGAATACTCCTTTCAGCTCCTAATTGTTTATTGGAATTATATATTAATATCTTATATTAATTTCAACGTAGCATATTAAAAAGAAACCGCAGATAATGTTTTATATTAATGATACTTTGAAATGCGGTTTCGAATATTCAAGATTTTTCAATCAGAATGTTTATAAAGAATATATGGAAATGTCTGTGGCATTTTATTATAAATGCGAATGCTTTGACTCAACTTTACGTTAAAGACGCTTTGACTTTATAAAGGAGAAATCTTGGTATTAGAAGATTATCGCAGAACCTTGGAAGTGGTAGTGGTAGTGTTTCCTAATCTAGAATTCAACATAACTACTAATATAATAATAGCAATATTACAATAATAGTAATGAATAAGGTTAAGGAAAAGTTATTACAGTTTTTTGTGGAAAGGATTTTTGAGTAAACAATTAATGACAAAAATGTTTTATCCCTTACAAGAGATCTTTGCCAGAGTTATTTTTTAAAATAATATTTCTAAATTTGGTTTTACGAATTGTTCTTATATAGAAACCTGCACTGTAAAAAAAATACTATTTCTAAAATGTGTACGGATGACACAATTACTATATGTTTACACAGTAAGTTGAGTATTTATACGGTTGGTACATCACGTACAGTCACGCCAATAGTTTTGTTTCAAAGGATAAAATTACGAATAAAAATTGTGACTGCTAGCAATTTTTACAAAACATTTTAATACGATTCGCTCCTGTTTCACAT
The DNA here is from genome assembly GCA_905147175.2 of Nymphalis urticae. Lineage (NCBI taxonomy): Eukaryota > Metazoa > Arthropoda > Insecta > Lepidoptera > Nymphalidae > Nymphalis > Nymphalis urticae. The sequence goes on along the minus strand of LR989987.1, from coordinate 4,620,850 downwards.
GAGGATAAAAAGGCCTAGAAGATCTAGAAAATGTTTATTGAACTGGACTATTTATGGTAGTAAGCAGTACCATGAGCACCGAGTTAATATTTATTTGGATGTATTGTTTTAATAAAGGTAAGCAGGTAGGAAATGGGCCACCACTGCAAGAAATATCAACCATTCCTTATAACTTTGAGAACTAATAAGCTATGTCCCTTGTGCCAGTCATTTTACCGGCACACTTACCTTTCTAATTGGAACACTTCAATACTAAGTTATAGTGCTTTTTACACAGACTTGCACAAAGCACAAATCCCTAGTACCAACTAAAGAAGTGGAGAAGAAAGAAAAGAAAGAGTGGAGTTGGAGAAGTGGTGACCACTTATCATCAGGTCGATCTTATGCTCTTTTGTCTTCCTTAAAAAAGATGGCAATTCTTGTTCAAAACGGGAGTGCAGGTATGGTGATTGTCTCACTATCCTATTCCAGTGTAAATTAGATTTACCTACAGTAACAGTACAGTAGCAGCCTGTTAATGTCCCACTGCTGGGCTAAGGCCTCCTATCCCTTTTGAGAAGAAGGTTTTGGAGCTTATTCCACCACGCTGCTCTAATGCGGGTTGGTAGAATACACATGTGGCAGAATTTCAGTGAAACTAGACACATGCAGGTTTCCTCACGATGTTTTCCTTCATCGTAAAGCACGAGATGAATTATAATCACAAATTAAGCACATGAAAATTCAGTGGTGTTTGCCCGGGTTTGAACTCACGATCGTCGGTTAAGATTCACGCGTTCTAACCACTAGGCCATCTCGGCTTTTTACTCTCAGCTTTTAGATATACCTGAGACTGATTTATTGAAATTCATTTGGACAGGTTCCCTCGACGATTACCTTCAAACGAGATGAAATATAAACATGCGAATCAAGGGAATTACATTGCAAACTTATCAGTCACGTGAGAGGAAACGCAATCGTACTTTTGTTTTTCTGCTCTCAAATACAATCGCCGAGAGTGAGATAGAGTGAGTAGCAAGGATGCGATAAACGCTTATAAAAAAACTCAGTAGTGCTCGTCCGGATTGGAATCTGCGGTGTTCAGCTAGAATCCACATCCCTTAACATTAGTATATTCTCATACAACCGTTGCAAAGTAAACAAATTCCTAAATATTGTATGTAATATTAAAAAAAGAAAGAAAAATCATCGAAAAAGTATTAAGGTCGTGTTAAAGTATCGATTGTAGACGGTAAGTTAAAGACAATTCAATTATTGCGAGTTGTAGCGCAGCGTCTTTAATAGGATTTCGTCTGCCGATTGACCAAAAAAACAACGAAAGAAAAGTAAAATGTTCCAGTTCGACTTAAATTAAATTCTTTGCGAGGACCTCTCGTGACACTTATGTAAATAATAAAACAAATTTCATTGCTGATGTTATATTTACGTATAGAAATAATTCAGAATAACATTATAATGTTTACAGTCTTTGTAATGTCACAGCAAACTTTTTAAATTTTGTAATATTATTTAAAAACTACTTTTCAATGACTTTATATATGTTTGTATTTATTTATAACTATCACATAATTTCAATCCAATCGGTTATCGGCAACTGTGTTAAAATTCAATTGCAAGATTTGATCTTCATATGGTAGATGGAGTTAAACAAGAGATTGTAAAAAGAATAACTTAAATTCAAGAGGTTTTATTCGAGTTCCAAAGCAATTGAAGCTTTAAATTATAAGAGCAATCATGCGTAATGCGTGGAGCATCATCTAATGTGACATATCGCGGGTGAAGTGTCAGCACAAGGGAGCGTCGCTGTCGGCTAGCGAACCGTGAGCCGAACAAACGACGACGCAAGGGAACCGTTTCATTTCCTTTCGCACATATTCAAGAGGCGACGAACAATATCTCAGTAACAATGGCTACGTAATTTGGACGAGATGGCGCCTGCGGGACAATACGTCAAGTGACTCATTATTGTGGAAAACTGCTTCGGGCAGAAAAATCGTTCTCCTCACCTACCGTATCGCTGCAAGCAATGTGCTCTCTATACGTGTATAAAGGACAAAGCATCGGACAAATAGCTAGCCTTTAAATCATTTACATGCTATATTGAACCTTAATTCTTTAAATATAGGCTTCAAAATTAAATTATACGAGCTCTATGAGAATAATTTCATTGGTTTGTTTGATTGTTTTTTTTTATTATTTACATAAACTACTATACAATTCAATTAATACAGAAATTATACGCCATGATAGCTTATAATTTCAAGATTTACACATTCCATGTACTTTCATTACAAATTATATGTCAAACTTTAAATATGATTCAGGGAACTTTTATCACTAATTCTAAAATTGCAACAACTGACACACCAAAGATTTTAATAAAAACATGACTGTCTAGAGAAATACATAGATAATCTGATATGCCTTATACCTAACTACAAATTACAATTGGAGAAAAACATATAAAAACTATTATATTATCTAACTTGTTAATCTGAAATCTGTTAATCTGAATTAGTCCTAATTTAATTTTAACGATTTATCATTTACTTTATACAAATAATTACCAATTATTATCTAGGCACGTTTAAAAAAGCTTCGTAGAGAAAGCAATCAGATTTTACTATAGAATTATAACAGCGGCTAGGTAATGTGGAAATATAAGTTGTTGCCATTCTAATTTATGAATTATAAAATAAACAAATGAAACATTGATATTATTAAACAAAATAGACAATAATAAATAATATTTATTAATATTGCAAAGAATTGTTCTCAATTAATAAATGAGGTAGAATTTTATCCTGTGTAATGTGTGTGTATGCCCAGCTGGTCGTGTAAAGCCCATTCACCCGTAATCATATCGTAAAAATCTATTCGAGAATATGAGTTGGGATATTATCGGAACAATATTACATCTATCATCTTGCATGGCTTTAAATAATGGTGTATACTCTAACATCGTCGGTTACCTAATTTTCTTGTCTGCCTTTCTAAAATAAATTATGAATAAAATTATAGAACAACATTTTATTTTTGTAAATATTAACGGGTAAAATGTTATTATATTTTAGAAATCTTAATTACTTATGATGATTTCGTCCTTTTTGAATGAAAATAAAGGACTCGAAGTTGCATTGTGTTCATATTTTTCACGTGTATATTTTCTACAGTCATACGCCATACTCATCTTTGTTTGGGGCAATGAGAGCTCCGGTTTTGATGCGCAATTTTTGTCATGGAAGAGAATGCTCAGTAATGGGTCACTGTGTGTTTCGTATAAGAGGAAAAAATGTATAAAAACAAAATGAACGTCTAGTTTGTGATGCTGTTTCATCACACGTACAATATTAATATATAACCTGAATGAAAAATAATATAATTTCCGTAAATTATTATTAAATTTTTATAATATTTTTATAATTACGATTTAAGACAAAATATTATATGCCAGCTTAGTTGTAGGAGTTGTGTAAAATATGTTTTATTTCGGTCCTTCGGAGGCCAAGTTTTAGGCAAATTTAAATTTAAATATATGGCTTTATCAAATTAGGCAAATGCCAGTTTCACCTACAATTTATACTATTGGATTGAAACTATGTAGAATTGTTGTTTGCGATTGCGTAAAGATTTCTGAAAGTGACCAAAGTACAGTGGGATTGCAACAGGAATTAAGGAAACAAACAGTTGACAGAACCATAAAATTAATGAACATAATACATGTATGTGTACCAATAATGATTCCAAATATAGCAAAAACATTAAGAGCGCACAAGAAACGAACAAAAGTACACATTAATAAAAATAATAATAACATTAGTAAAAAAATGTCAGGTTATATACAAGTTCTTAAAATTTTAAACGCATACTACATATTTAAACAATTATTAATGACATAATAATTACTGGTGGCTTTGTGCAAGCTCGTCTGGGTAGGTACCACCCACTCATCAGATATTCTACCGCAAAACAGCAGTACTTGGTATTGTTGTGTTTCGGTTTTAAGGGTGAGTGAACCAGTGTAATTACAGGCACAAGGGACATAAAATCTTAGATCCCAAGGTTGGTGGCGCATTGGCAATGTAAGCGATGGTTAACATTGCTTTCAGTGCCAATGTCAAAGGGCGTTTGGTGACCACTTACCATCAGGTGGCCCGTATGCCTTCCTTTTCTATAAAAAATAAATAAATTTGAATACAATTATTCTATGAATTCTAAAATATCTACAATTACATCTAATGATCATTATTATAAATACTATTTAAAAATTGTACTGTTACAATTTTATTGCCTCTATGTATTGACAGCCGTGGATCCCGTATCGTGGAGTAATAATCGGAACTACCTTATTATCAATAAAATATAACATTGAGCAATTATTAGAATTTTTTCTTATATATTTGGACAGATAAGAATGGAAATGTATATTGATAGAAAGGTCTTTCGCCACATCACTCCAGCTATGCCAACGACACTAGGCCTTTTTTTATTTCGAAGCATACGTGGTCATTTGAATTTCAATGAGAATTATTTGCATTTTTCGATTGATCCAACAAACGCTTAGAATTTACAAAGTTAGATCGGACGAATCAACTTCTTTTAGTAAACTCTTATAAATGATACTATACTTCATCAAGTAGGGCTTTCATCTCTTAGGAAGAAATTATTCCTTTCAATAGATGACTTAAAAAAAGCATTGGTTTTTATTGTAATGTATTCTGATGTGATTTATCATCGTCGATTGTAAATCTATGATTATGATAATGGTCATTTTCTTATTGAATAATATATACCGAAGGGCAAATGTTATCACTCATTTAAATATGACGAAATACCTCAAAAGGATTTCTATTAGATTATAAATACTAATAATTAAATACCGAATATTTTATTCTTTTAGCTAAGTGATATTTATTATATTTAGTCTTTACTTACTTACTTTTCTTTAGTCTAAAGCACTTATTTATGACTAAAGCTTATTTTAATTAAATACACAAAATATATTTACTTGTATTGTATAAGACGGAAATAAAAGTTAAACAGTAGCACAACGTTCTTTAATTGAAATAAATAAATATAATAATTGTATCCTTAAAAAACAATTTGCTTGTACAATAATTTCATTATGAAATAGAATACTGGGATCTGAAAATTAACAAATATATTATCCCTTTTTTATGATCATATTTAATTATATTTTAATAATATTAAAAAGACAGACGAATGAAACGTAAGATTATTGATACATAGTCATACTATAAGCTCATTGGAATTGGGAGGCAAATTTGCCAATTAATAATAGCCAGCTTTTAGTATTGCCTACATACTGCCAGCCGTGACTGTTTACTTGTTTTATAATCGTTTATAATTGTAAATTTTTGCTTCATGCTCACAGAAAAACATAGTATTGATGTGAAAAAAAATTAGAAATTTAGAAAAGAACGTAAGTTCTATCACTGCAATCTTTTCGTTATTTATAAATAAAATTCTTAATATAAATAAAGTGGAAATGTGTAAATTAACACACTAAAGATTATTTTATTCCATTGCTGTATCCTTAAAAGCATTCGCATGTTAAATTTTTCTCCAATGAAACAACATGCAGCCGAACAAACGAAGTGTACGATGTAATATTGTTATTATACAGCTCACGTTACGGAAACTTGATCGTACCGAGTACGATACGGACGCTATTCCTATGAAGCTGAGGCTGGTTGCGGTAATTAGATAAGTTTTCAGTGAACAGATGCTACTTCTTTTTTTATTGTTTAAAATCATGTAATAATAATTTTGCCGGTTGAATTTGCATTCTTAACAAATCAAATGAAAATGTTTTATTCAAATATTTAAGTACTGCATCCGCTTACAAAAATGGGTTTTATGCAAAAACTTATTAAGACTTGTTCATTTTTGCACGACTTTCTCAAATTCCGTCTTTAAATATTTTTTGTATATTCGGATATAGCTTTTTTGTTTATGAACCGATTTTGATGTATATTTTTTCGTTGAGTTCAATATAGTTTCAAGGTTCCATATCAATTTCATTGGTCAATTGGTATTGAACATTGTTAAGTGTATATTTAAAGCGTGAATGTACACTTCGAATAAAAGGAAAATATTTGTACTTTTTTATATCAATCTTTGTAGGTATAAAAAGTATTTATATAAATCCTTTCTATGTCATTTTGTGTATTTTTTTTTTATAAAAATTGTAATACCTTCTGTTCTAGTAAAAATAACATATTTATTAAATATACTACATTAAATTTAAATACAACGTCCCTTACCTGCTACGTCGCACTGAAATAAAGCCTTATTAATTATACAAGGCTTTAAGGAATACTCAATTATACCCCTAATCTTTATTAAAATTTGTATCTGACAAATGCATGAGATTACTAACCGCTGGAGCTTATATAAAAAATAATTTATTCTTTGGATAAGTATTTTTTAAACGTCTAAACTATTCAACCGATCATCATAATTTTTTTATACATTTTCAGGGGTACAGAAAATAATAAAGGGTACCACCTTACCCCTTCCCCCTTATATGTGGTCAAAGCCGCGACGGGAATTAGACCGGCCAAATTTTAATAAATATTTATTTTCGATGTATTATATACCCCACTATTCAAAATAAATAATATTGTTCTGGAAATTAATATAAAAAATATTGTTTCATTATGTACCCGAACCGATCACAATACAGAATTTAGATGAATTTGCGCCAAATGAGGGCAAATAACTCATCGTTAGCCGAACAATTGGTTACTACGTGAATGATATCGACAAATATTCGGGTTCGGATATTCTTTTCGTTCTAATTCTTGTAATTTCTATTGCAAAGGTCTATCTTAATAAATATATCTTAAAATTAATTTGATGTTTAATAATAATCTGTTCTATGGTTCTGACGTAATTTATAAGAGCAATAAACAATACCAAAAGACACAATAACAATGAACGGCTGAAACGTTAGGCTGTTGAAAACTAGTTAACTGTTAACAAATTGATTTTAGAAAATAAAACATATCGTTTTATATTTTCATTGCGTTTTCATATTTCTGGTAAAATCGTGAAAATACAAATAAGAAAATAAAAATCAGCTTTAATCCAATTAGACTTTAAAAGTACAAATCAGATATAGTATACTTCTTGTATCAGAAGTTGTTATTACGCAGTAGCTTACTTGCATCTAAAAAGATGTAGATACTTCGATTCCAATTTAATGAGAGTTTGCCGCAGGCTCGAGAACTTCGATCCAACTTCCTAACGATTGCTAATGTATGTGTTACATATAAAATATTTTAAAGAAATAAATATAACAAAATTTATTTAAATATTTTAGGAGCAAATAGGCCGCGTAATGGTAATTGGTCAGTTCCGCCCTGAAGCTTTATGCATGAAACATAAAGCATTCCTTACACCATGCGCGACCATCCATCGTATCTAAGATGATATTTGCTTATGCCTATAAGTACAGCGGCTCATTCATCCTACAAAACCGAAAAATAGCAATATAGATCACTATTTTTTGCCCACGGCTTCACACTTCGCTATAGGGGAAGAAGGGCTAGTTATGAGATAAAAAAGTAGCCTATATCCTTCCGAGGCTCACGATTGCTTCTTAACAAATTTCATCAAAATCGATTCAGTAGTTTATCCGTGAAAGCGTAACATACAGACAGAGTTACTTTCGCAATTATAATATTATTATTGATTGATGTTCGGAGAATTTAACCTATGTTGGACCCACTTATAAATTACAACCCACTCAGATTGTAATTTATAACTGGGTCCACCCATAATGGCGTAAAAGCCCAGCGAGTCAAAATCATGAAAAGTAAAAAAACACAACACTACTACAGCAAATTGTCACGTTTAAATTAGGTTACAACATCATCAAACCCGTAGCACAGCAAAGAGCTACATTAACAGGGAACTTCTAATATCGAAATATATAATAATGAATTTGAAATTAATCTAATCTAAGTATTATAGATTCAATTAATTCAACAATAATTATTTAATTAATTCTAGAATTTAATTTTGTTTATTTGTGTGGCCATTCAAATGAATTGAAACTTACTGCGATAAATTTTATTTTAATAATTTTCACATAAAAGCAATACAACATCTTACCACAGAAGCAGTATTCACGTGGTTCGCATTGTTGTTTGTACGAAATGGGTATTATTTCATAAATTCGGGCTTATTTCTTTCGTTGTTGCGAAAAATAACTGAATATTCGGTTTCATTTCGGTTACGAGGACATTCGTTGGTACATTGCTTGCTGATTTTCTGAAATAATGTATAAAGGAATGTTTCTAAATGAGCTGTTTTAATAACGATTTCTTAGAGTTAGTCTTATTTACAACCCAAATTGTAAAAAAAAATATGTTTATTCTTCTTAAGAACCACTTTTGAATAGCTTAGATAAATATTAATGTATCCTTAAGGATTTATATTATTTTACATTTTGTGTCACTGGGGCTTCAAACTAAGAAAAATACAGTCCCCGATTTTCAAATACCCATTAGTTACTAAACTAAGGAAAAATATAAGAATCAAAATGACATCGTCATAGATTATTAGTAAAGGACTTTATGTACATATTGATCTCAATTAAACGGATTGTTTCAATGATATCACAATAAATTGTTATTTGTAACCATCGGTGTTACTATCGGCTTTACTTATAAATATCGTTAAGTGAGTGATTAGTTAATCAATACTGTGTCTTTTTTTATGTTAAATCCACGATGAAAGAAAGAGAGAAAACAGTGTTGAACTAAAAACTTGCTAAACAAATTTTATAAATAAGGCCGTACAGTTCTATTTGCATGTTGCAATTATTTATTATTTATTTTGCTTTAATCAAAATTGTAAAGGAATAAATTTTTTTGGAATTAAAAAAAATCTCAAAAAAAAATCACGAAATGTCCTTAAATTTTAACTTTTTTTTCCTATTTATTTTCATACAAAAAAGTGTTAAAGCAAATATTGTTTATATTTATATTAATCGGTATTAAAGCATTGTACAGGCCAAAATTCATCAGCTATTACCATCAAACACCAATTATTATAATTAAACATAATTTATTTATAAATCAATGGTCTATTATAGTAATGGTTAGTCGTACATACTGTTAACACTAGTAACAAGCACAAACTTGTAACTACTATTAGCCTAATACACAGACTTGTAACACTTTTGTGGAACGATGTATTCGCTTTTATATAAGAATCGATGAAAACGTTAAGACATTGAATATGTTTACTATTGTAAAATTTAAAAGAATCGTTAATGAAACTTTGTTTGCTAAAGGATATTACAAAACTAATGACTTCTTAGATGTTTTCACACCTTGTAAATGTAACGATCGCCTCCAGGACATTTCAAATAGGAAAATATAATTCTATTCTATTATTGTATAAAACCGTTAATTATAAAATATGAGACAAAAATCCCGCCAAGTTTCTTTCGCCGATTCCTTTCAGGTCTGAGGTGTATATTTCCTAACCGGTAGTAGATTTATGACAATCAATAAAGAAGTGTAATGAAGAAATATTGAATAAAGATTTTTGACTTTGACTTTTAAATTCAAAAAAATAATTTATAGAGTTTTAATATCCATAATATATTTCTTAGTTCAGCTCGAACTCAAAACACGTAGAAAACTTGTAAGGAACAGACGGACGCATCACTCGCTTACTGAAGTTAGACGACGTGCCATAAGACTTGTTACAATCCAGTTTCAAATATCGTTGTTTACTTGGTAACCGTTTGTTGTTTCGAAATTATTTTTATTTTTAAAACTTACATGGAATCCAGAATTAGCATAACAAAAATGTGAAGATTATAAACGTCAAATATAGTGTTAGGTTATATTTTGTATCATCTAATGTTACAATCAGCTTAACAAAATCATGGTGCTTTTAACAGTAAGCGAAATGTTTTTTTTTTAATTATCATGTTTTTAATTTGTGCTTATAATTAATTTCATGCTTGTAAGTGAAGTAAAACATCGTCAGGAAATTGCATTTGTCGGATAAAAATCTACCACAACTGTCACCAACCCATCTTGTAATAACACGGTGCAATAAGCTCCAAACCTTTTCCTCGAAAGAATAAGTAATACTTTATTTACCAACTGTAAATACGATACGCGTAAAAAGACAATACGGTACAATAACACATAAACAATAAATAACAATAAAATAATACATAAATCAATCAATTTTCCATTTATATCTAAACTTATGAGATATTTGGTTTTTTAACGATTCAAAATGTTAAGTAAATTTAATAGAGCATGTTAAAATATTATTAAGCTGGTATTAAAATTCAATCACGTAGTAGGAAAGGGAAGTAAGCTCAAACATTGTGGAAGTTTTCAGTTATTTGTTAGCCAGTCACGAGCGTCCTAGTCTAGACTTAGGATCGTTCGCTTATTACCTCTGTACCTAATCTACACCTAAGCCTTTCTATACCTAATACTATTTCTTAATACTCGTTAAACTAAAAATTTGCTAGTTAAATTGTTAATTAAATATTATTAATACAATTACGTGATTTCTTAATTATGATTTCGTTGCATTGCATTACCCGGATATATTATTTTAATAACCAATGAAATTGGACTATTTATTTAGTACTATTTTTTAGCATTAGGTACTTTTTCTTTCGAAAAAAAAACGCACCTTTTTCTTTCGAATCACTTAGATTGTTCACTGTAAATACCTACAGTTCAAGATACAGTGGTATCAATTCAGTTCTAAGTGTCTATCATAGTCCACGGTATACTGCGGTATTATTCATACATCAATGCTTCTCTGTAAAACTGACGTCGTATCTCACTCGTCAATTTTATAAAACTGACTTATGCAATATGTTATTGATGCCTATAGTAAAGCTAAAGCCTCTTCTCGTTTTTTTGAGGAGAGGTTTTGGAGCTTATTCCACAACGCTGCTCCAATGCGGGTTGGTGGCATACACATGTGGCAGAATTAACATCCTATTTTTCAAATCGTAAAAACTAGAAGCATTACCTTTAAAGATGAATCTTGCAACAAAAATAAAATTACAAAAATAGAAACTTATATAGTTATGACATTATAATTCAAAATAGATGTAAAATATTAATAATATTATAAATATTGATAAAAAAAAAACATTTATTCATATATTAGAAGGTCAATAGTAAGGAATATCAAAATTAATGAAATTTTCATTCACCTAATAGCAATATTGTATTACCTATTACATCGAGATCTCGTAACTCGACACAACCTTAATTTACTTCATGTTATGTTTTATTCCGTTAATACTAAGATAATATCTGATATTGTTATAACAGCTTATAAATTAATAGAAAACTAAAGCTAAAAAGACAGTGAAAAACTATATTAAGTAAAATTACTGTAGGTATCATCGAAGTATACTAAGTACAAAAGATGTATAAATTGGTTACTCAAGAGGAAGTATAAAGCAAAATTGCTAATCGTTTACTCAAATTTGTAGTTTAAAGTTAAAATATAAAATATTATATGTATAACTACATGATTATTTCATGGATTGTCTTTGATAAAAAATGTAAAAGAATACATTTTTTTTGAGAAATAAAAAAAATCCATAGAAAAAATCAAATGCTCTCTAATTTTAACATTTTTTTTATTCATACTCGTAATGTTATAGGTTAATTAGACAAAAATTGAATAATTAATTATAATTACAAATAATCTAGGGCTGTGACTAGGTTTGTTTTTTTAGAAACCTTTCGTTTTATTTTTATAGCGATAATTATCTAGCGGTCATTGTAAATAGCATAGAAATGAGATCGCGTATCGTCCCTTACACGCCTGAAATTTGCTGGCTTTAGGTCCTCTTGTATTTACTTTACATATGCAGTTATCAAGGACAGTAATCTTGAAGAATTAATAAAATGATGAAATACCAAAAACTATAATAGGGACAAATCCTATATATTTTTACTTGAATGTAATATATAAAGATATCCTGTATTTTCCGTATGTATCACACTATTTTCAAATTATTGTTTCGTATCATAGAAAGTCCTTAATTTTAATATAAAAATTGTTTACTTATAAAAAAAACATTGCAGTTCTCTCCAAACATAAACCGCTGGTAGACGAAAGGATCAAATCAATTATTTAGTTATCAAAACATATATGTTGTCATCAATTTCATATAAAATATTAAGCCCGCTGCAAAAATTGTACGTGATTTATCATTCGTAATTATTTTCAATGCTATTTAGTCAATTGCTAGTTTGATTTATTGAACACGTTTGGTAAATAAATAAACCTATTTTATGGAGTTTCCATTTTGTTAATTTACCTATAATTTTACATGCTACATATTATAATCCTATTGTCTGATATATAAGACGGATGTTAGAATCATTTACCAGAATAATTTACATTCCATATTTTAATCTAATGTTATTAAAGTATTAAGATCTAGAAAGAATGCATTGTAATTAAATAGCAATAACACTTGAATATGAATTCGAAATTCAAATCGCGACAGCGTTCGAAAATCAGAAACGGTTCAAGTGTTGTCGTGTTGTCGAGACAGGAAGAATCCTCCATCAATCTGCCAGGAGCCTATTTCCTAACACATTCCCCTTTCCATTCCTTCACACCAATGTGTGTTATGTATATGACCAAAATAATACAGGCATATTCAATTTTTATGACAAAAAATCATTGTTATAATCAATTAACGTGTTGGAGTAGATTAGAGATTGTTACAATTATATATTTTACGTATTTGATTAAATATGTATGTACGAATTATTACATAAATAATATGAGTGTTTTATTAGTAAGTCTGATGGATACAATTATAAAAAAATGGTTTTGTAAGAGCGTATTTTGTTTTTGTCATGCTATAATAACAAAACTATATTTTTCGGAACTTTGCTCCGAATTCTTGAAATCGTTACAAACATGTATTATAAACTAAGGTTGAAAATTTAATTTTATTAAATTTTGAATTTATTTCTTTGAAATTACGTTGCATATTATATCGAATGATGAATTAATCATTCGGTATTATATGAAACGTAATTAAACTTTAGCGTTATTCATTAACCGTAACAAAAACAACTTGTTTCGAATTAATATTTTTAAAAACAATGTCACGTGCGACGAGAGTCGAATTTGCAGCAGTTTTATGAAATGCCTATTAATGTGATTAGTTGTAAAGACTTTCGATGCATTGGTGGCACTCCACGTTCATTTGAAACAAGATAATATTATTTAATTTTTTAATTACTACATTATTGTATAAAATGAGAGATTATAACCCAACGATGGCTCTGGAGAAAAGCCAAAACGCCTCGAGCTCGAGGTAGAAATGTGCCTCTGCCAAGAGCTAGCTGATCGATGGCCTTAGGAATTTGCGACATTTCCGAATATAGACTGTCTGATTCGATATTCAATTTATTTAGAGATTCAATATCAAATTCCACGATTTCATTAATTATTTTAAAAAACTTTTGATATATGTATCAAAAATAAAAATAAATAATAATAATTAAATGGCAATTAATATCCACTTTTTTAATGTGATAATATATAAAAGTACAGTCAAGTAGGGATAAGGAGACGATTTCCTATTGAAGGGAAGATTTGGAGCTTATTCCACTACGCCGCTACAATTTGGATTGGTGGATACACATATGGCACAATTTCATCATATTTATTAATTTCGTAGATTAAATGAATATACCTTATGTATCAATCAAATTAATTTATCATTTAAATTGAGCCCAAACGAATCATGATAATAATATTTTAAGATTACTAACATTTATTTGATAACTATAAATGTCATCAAGTTGAAAGTGTAACACTATGTCAGAGTCATCTCTTACAATATTGAAATGGAACAAGATAAGGCTGATACCACAATATCGTAGTATTATTATATTGCAACGACGGGTTCACGAAATCAGGTCAAACTCCGCTTTCAACAAATTGTAGGTAAACCCGGTTATGTCTCAAGAAACCTTCTGTATTTTTGCATTTGACGTTTTTTTTTTAGAATATTCTTAAACTGGGGGCTTATTCGTATTTACAACTATAAATATAAAATACATGATTACTTTTGATTTATTTTAAGGGTTTTTTTTACAAATAAAATTTTGTTTTGCTTTCGGATGGTAGTATAGTCTACGAGATGGATGGTAGTATTCTCAAACGTCCCTGTAAAACATTATAAGTACGTAAGTTTTATTAAAAACATAGGAACGAATTTATCGGCTTGTTACTTGTAACTTAAAATCGATTGAATAATGACGTACAACAACGAGCCACTAAATATGAGAAATCGGGATTCGTTACAATGTATAAATACAACTCAGTATAATAATTTACCTGTCATTATTTGTATTTCGAGTAGTGCGTTCTTCACTTCACCTTCAGTATCTTAATGTCCCACTGCTGGGCTAAGGCCTTCTCTCCCTTTTGAGGAGAAGGTTTGGAGCTTATTCCACCACGCTGCTCCAATGCGGTTTGGTAGAATACACATGTGGCACAATTTCAATGAAATTAGACACATGCAGGTTTCCTCACGATGTTTTCCTTCACCGTCACGCCCACGTCCAAGCACGAATAAACACAAATTAAGCACATGAACATTCTCAATTCACCTTCAATTTCTTGACAAAACTAAATATAAATTCGAATGTCTAAGACCAGTACTAAATATGGAGCAATAACTATTTACTTTCAGCGAGCTCAACTATATAACAATCTACCGAAAATAAATTCAATGTCTCTAATATTATACGCGAGAATGTTTTCGGCATTAATAATAAAAACACTGTATAATGACATGTGTTACTACTCGATAGCGATAGATGGCAGTAATGAAATCTGTCAGTTTCCTGAATCGCGCTGTCTAGATTCGCTACTGAATATACATAATGTAAAAGTGATTTTGTTAAATTGATCAGACAAAATAAATCATAGTGTGAACAGTGGAAAGCTCTTCCTTAGTTTCATTTACCGATTGATCCTTCGATATTAGTTCGGCGTAAAGCAAACACCAACACTCGTCCAAATTTATTTTAAATAGCTTTTTCTATTAAATAAATTATATATCTCTATAGCTCTTTCATTCTAAGGATCTATAGCTTTTATCGATTAATTGATTAGCTTTATTGAATTGATGTTAGTATTATTTAATTTCAAATGTATGTAAAATTATCTTTTAAAACTATTGTATTATAATATATTCCATCTTGATCCATACACTCAGTTACTCCCTTTCTCGCTTGCGTCATCCCCACACAGTTTATTCATCTTTTTTTTCCTTCTTGCCTTATAGCTAGCCATATACACTTAGTACTTTAAAAGTAATACACCGGTATGCTACCACTAAAAATGTTATTACAAAATTGTTTGACTCAAATTAAAATAATAAATCAAAGTTATTACTCGGTATCACGCCCCGTTTTAATTTAAAGAGATAGCTACAGTATTAAAAACTCGTACAGTATACGCTTAAGTAAAGCATTTCAGCTCTAAAACTATAAAATTTTCCCAAACCTCAAAATATAATTAAATTCGTAATCATTTATATTATTTTAAACATTTTATATTAGACAAAGTAAACGGACGAAAAACCTCGTGCTCACCTCGTTAGAAAAAAAAACTTTGAAAAAGAACAATACACTAAAGAAAATTTACATAATTTGGTATCTTTATGAGTTTTCGCAAAATAAGTTAGTTACGTTAATATTTTTAGCTAAAAACTTTAGTATTTGCAAACTACTATACCTGAAAAAACAAAACCGGTACAAAACTAACTATTGAGAGCTGTTATGTTTTTGATATTTGGAATAACATCGATAAGCTTTATTTAAAATGGAGATATTTATAATAAATGTTACACGTCCAATTGACTTTAAATTTACCATAGTTACAATTTTCGCGACGTAGACGGAGTTTTCGTAACGAATTTTTACGCATATCCAAAATAAATTTTCACCATCTGAAACTTGAAACATAAGTTTTCAACTAAATTAAAAAATTAAACGTTAAGGTAAGGATTATCGTATGAACTTTATCCGTACGAAATCGGGATGGGCTGCTAATTTTTATATATGTATGTCTACTTAGATATAGATAATATAAATAATTAAAACTATGAATTAATAGATATTTATTTTGACACTTGCTTCTACAATTGTAATTGTGACATATATGTATATCATGAATAAGATTTCATCAATGCAATTGTAACCTTAACAAAAGGACTTTCTATAACTAGAAGAGCTATTCTCGGGGGTTCGCTTTCGAGCGCTACGATGCAGGGCACGTAGTGAACTTTCAATGTACAATCGCACGCCTGTGAAAGTTAGCCCCAGTACTCGGAAAACCCCTAACAATGCAACTGAAAATCTATGCCGCATATCATTTTTATTCCATCCTAAATAATACATGATAAATAATAGTTCAGACATAAATTTAAATTTTAAAAGCACCATGGCTGGCATTCCATCGATTGTAATGATGATGACAATATCATCTTGCTGATTGACGCGCAGGACATGGTATAGTGCACAAGTATACGCGCAAACACAGTAGCACTATCTATCCTCTCATTCGATATCAAAGAATTTAGGCAAGACCATCTAAATGCTTTTCGAAGGAAGCGTAAACACAGGTTACTGAGAAAAATCCATTAACTATTCATTGACTCGAACCGAATTTGTCCCCAAGATCACGATATTTGCAAAATGATGGTAATAATGATATCTAAAACAACTAATATTTTAGATATCACGCCGTTAAAAATCAGTAACTAAAAATATTAATGTAGTGTCGAGTTTCGAGCACACCTTGTATGCTGACAATATATTTATATTTTTTTAAATGTTAAATCTGACCCCTAATAACGGGTTTTATCTCTCCTTCAAAATAGCCAGAGGGGGGACTTTGTTTCGTAATCATCGAAACTGCTAAAAATTTACTTTGAAGCCGTTGAACTGTGCTGTGTCAATACTGCTGTTGTATGCGGGCTAAACTACTTTTATTTTGAATTTTTTACTTTTAAAGCTTTTGTGAAAAGGAATTCTAGCAAAAATAGTCATAGAGTTAACTCTATCTGGCTAGTGGTTTGAGGTTACACGTCCGAATGTTTTGAATTCAAATTTCAAATTCAGGGAACAATAGCAATTACTTTTTTTTTAACTCTGTGTATAGACATCTTTGTTAGGAGTCGTGTGAAGCGTCCGTGGAAGAGGACGAGAGCTCGTAATTAATGCAGTTTTTTCAGTCAATTTAATCGCGTTTACGTTAAGCTTTTTAAATTTTTAAAAGCAAAATGGTTTTTGAATTTAGTTCAGTGGTCTCATAAAGGGTAGGTTAAAACAAGGTCACCATTTTTAGAGAATCATTGTTTTCTTTTATGGTTGGAAAAACTAGTAATGTTTTGTTTTTAATAGCTCAGTTTACTAGGCTGAAATAAAAGAGTAGTTTCCATTTTAATTATACCCTTTAATAACGCTTTACTGACGGTCAAACGCGTAAATCGTGGCCATGAAATTAGGGTCTTATCCCGGATTACACTCAACATTGAGTTTTTATTGTTCTCTCACCCAGTGGCTCTTTACATTGGTACTGTTTGTTTTATATAAATGAACCACATCAAAACAGTAATAAAACCTTAATAATTGAGGATACTACGAAATTCTTCCCATTTGAAATGAATCATAAATCAAAATACCTCACTTGCAAACATCGACCAAAAATGGATTGAATGTCAATTTAGCATAGTTTTATCTGTATGTTATATCTCTATTTATGCATAAACTGCTAATGCGACTAGTGTATCGGACAAGTAATCAAGTCGAACATAGACTGTATAAAATAGAGTCAAATTACAACTCATTTGTCAATTTAATCAGGAGTAAAAATTGTCAGTATTAACATGTGAAAAAAGACGTGTGCGTACGGCAAGATGTATTTAAAAAGTAAGTAAATTATCAACCTGTAAAGATCCTACTGCAGTTCAAACACCTCCTATCCTTTTGGAACTTGGAGCTTATTCGCATATATTTTATTTATATATAGAGTGGAATGGGTATAAAACGTAAATAGATATAAAATGTATAAATCCATTATTTAAAAAACTTCACTCGTTAAATTATAATATTATCTATCTAAAGTCTTAAGAAAGTAAGAAATCGGTTGTACAACGAATACGTAAATATTTATCACCTTTCGACCCTTAACACGGTAATTAGATTCTTCAGAATTACAAAAGATATTGAGTAAAATACAATCTGTGTAAGAAAAAATTGCTTAGAGCGCCGACGTGTGGTTTGTTGAATTCCCCTGGGCAGCAGTTAATGCAGGTGGAAAGGATTTGGCGCGTTAGCACTATGACTGATGAAAACGTTAGTATATTAAAAAAAATTATTCTAAAATAACTAACTTGTATTAATTCGTAATATTTCATGTATTTATATGTAAATTTTTAATATTCAACAATCAATTTAGAATTTTTCGTTGGTACATAATTAAATATCATAATATACTGTTTAAATAAAAATATCTTCATATATCGTATTTTTATCTACATACAAAATGGACGTTGGTTTATTTGATTACCAGTTGACCGATTACCATAAAAATTGGCACATGTATTGCATGTATATTGCACAGTGTATTTCTTCACGACGAAGGCTGTTGTTATCCTATACAATTTGTTGTAGCTCGCCACTAGAGTGCACTGCATCATATCAAGGCAATACAACACGTTTCGGACATTAGGTATAAATATATCAATCAATCAATCAATCAATCAACAGCCAATCATTTTGTCCACTGCTGAACATAGGCCTCTCCCAAGGTGCGCCAAAGCTCCCTGTCCTCCGCCTTCCGCATCCAGTCGGTGCCCGCCACCTTCTTAAGGTCATCGGTCCACTTGGCTGGAGGGCGCCCTACGCTGCGTTTGCCGATCCGCGGTCTCCACTCTAAGACTCGTCTGCTCCAACGGCCATCGGTCCTACGACATACCTACGTGACCAGCCCACTGCCACTTCAACCTACTAATTTTGCAAGCTATGTCGGTGACTCCGGTTCTTTTACGGATAATCTCATTTCTGATCTTATCCTTCAAAGATACTCCGAGCATAGCTCGCTCCATAGCACGCTGAGCGACTTTGAATTTGTGGATTAATCCCGCAGTTAGTGTCCACGTTTCGGCACCGTATGTCATGGCAGGTAAGACGTATTGATTGAAGACTTTCGTCTTCAAACATTGCGGTATGGACGACGTGAGGACTTGACGAAGGTTGCCAAATGCTTGACCTTGGTCTTGTCCAAGTTCATACCGAGACCGACACGCCGGGAAGATTCACTAAGGCTACGCAGCATTTTGGTTAGTTGTTCCAGCGACTCTGCTATGATGACGATATCATCGGCAAATCGAAAGTGTGAGATGTACTGGCCGTTTACATTGACTCCACATCCAGTCCCATCCAGTGTCTTGAACACGTCTTCCAACGCATTGGTGAACAGTTTCGGAGATATTACATCCCCCTGTCTCACCCCTCTGCGCAGTTGGATCGCCTTCGTCTTACAGTCCTGGATGTGGACAGTCATTGTAGCGGCGTTGTATAGACATCTCAGTACCTCGATGTATCTCCAGTCGATATGACATCTCTGCAATGAGTCGAGCACTGCCCAGGTTTCGATGGAGTCGAAGGCTTTCTCGTAGTCCACAAATGCACAATCTGCCGAACAGTATGAATGTGGTCCACGGTGCTGTAGCCTGATCGAAAGCCGGCTTGCTCTGGGGGCTGGAACTCGTCAAGTCGTCTGGCGAGACGGTTCGTGACGACTCTTGAGAACAGCTTATACACGTGACTCAGGAGAGAGATTGGTCTGTAGTTTTTCAAGAGGGTTTTATCACCTTTCTTGAAAAGCAGTACCACCGCACTCCCGCTCCACGTTTCCGGGGTCTTGCCATGTTGGATGACGGAATTAAAGAGGCTTGCTAGCTCTTTCAGGACCGGAGTCCCGCCTGCCTTAAGCAACTCTGTTGTGATTCCGTCATCTCCCGGAGCTTTGTTGTTTTTAAGCTGTTCTAGAGCCGCCCTAATCTCGCCTTGGTCAACGACCGGGAGCTCCTCGGAGTAATGGCGCGTAAGAGGGGCGCGCTGGTCATCAAGACTGATTCCCACAGGTTTATCCGATCTTGAAGGGAACAACTGCCTAGAGGTAACGACTCCACCATTTTCAGTTTTAAGTTTTGTCAGACGCGGCCTCCCAAACTTGCGAGCGAACACTTTCGATCCCCGATTTTGCTCAATCGCAGCCTTGATGGCACGGGTATTGGAGCATCGGAGATCGCGTCGCGTCAGCGTTTTTATTTTTCGGTTTAAGGCCTTATCTGACAAAAACGATGGTAGTTCTCGTCGTTTCCTTATGAGCTCGAGTGTCTCAACAGACAGTTTTGGTGCGTTGTCTCTTTTCTGTGGAGGAAAACACTTGCGGGATGTGTTTTGCAGTATTTTGACCAGCGTGTCGGTTTTCTCATCAATACTGCTTACGGTTTCCAACGCGGTAAATTGATTTTGAAGTTCCATTTGGAACTTTTCGGCACCTTGAGCAGCTTGGAGCATGGTAGGTCGGAGAGTAGACCTCATCATTCGCGATCTTTCAGCTTTCAAGTCGATATCTAGAGTGCCTCGAACCAAGCGGTGATCACTTCCGGTATTAAACCTGTTGATCACTGAGACATCTCTAAATATGTGCCTTTTATTCGAAATGATAAAATGTATCTCGTTCCTTGTCACGTTACCGGGGCTTCGCCAGGTCCACCTCCTCTGGGGCTTCTTTTGAAAGAAAGAATTCATCAAAAAGGGCCCCTGCGCTTCGAGAAAGTTTACCAGCATTTGCCCCCTGTGATTTCTGCAGCCCAAGCCGTAAGGTCCAACTTTCGATTCACTGCTATTATGTACTCCCACTTTAGCATTAAAGTCTCCCATAACAACATTGTAGTGGGCCTTCGAGGTGTTGTTGAGGGCCTTTGCGATGTCCTCGTACATCGCTTCGACCACATCATCAGAGTATGCCGAAGTTGGCGCATATACCTGTACGACCTTCAGAGAGTACCTGTCGGAGAGTTTTAGGACAAGGTACGCTACCCGGTTCGACACACTACTGATTTCCACAATGCTGCTAATGAGATCCTTTTTGACCAGAAAACCTACACCACCCTGGGAGAGGTTATCACTTTCGCGGAAGTAGAGTAAGTTACCGAACTCTAGAGTTATCGTGTCCTCCCCCTGTCTTCGGACTTCAGATAACCCCAGTATATGCCAGTTTATATGACTTAGCTCTACTTCTAATTCGGCGAGGTGATGGTCCAGCCTTAACGAGCGTCCATTGTACGTTGCCATTTTTAGTCGCCTTTCATGGTAGCCTGCCATGAACCGGTGATTCTTTGCACCCCCTGCCCTGCCGATACCGCGACCGGTACCTTGGTCGGGCCTAGCGGGCTTGCCGGTAACTGGGGGCCTTTTTTTGCGCATCTACCATTGAGAGGTTTTGCCCATACTCGCCACGCTGGGCAGGCGTGTTGGCGAGCGCAGTAGGGGGTAAGATGCTTATGGGGGGACGCTGCTGCCCATCCCCCCTTTCCCCTTCCCTCAGTCGCCTCTTACGACACCCACGGGATGAAATTGGGGGAGTACTATTCTAAGCCGGTACTCCACGGCCAATAAATATATAAAATTATTTAATCAAAGGTTAGAATAAGGCTTTAATTCGTAAAAAAATGCCTTGACAATCAGCAGACGTGTAAAAAATTAAGTCAAAAACGTTACACTAACAACATGTAAACCCATTTACGACTTTAAATTTTTTACTTTTTCACGCTCAAAAATGTTACAAGAAATACACTATTCGTCGTATTTATTTTAAAAGATATGCTCATTACATTTCCATTTATTCAATTAAATACCACTCGCGTATTGACATAATTTGTTGCTATAAATGACATGATAATAAATCACAGAGTTTATTCGTATTTAATCCCATTACTGGTGTAGCAACAATGTCGCCGGAATGAGATTGCTTCCAAATATTACATATATCTTATATTTCTGAATTGTATTATTATATACACAAAAGTTTTAACTGATTATTTTATATGCCATTCGTTATAACATTAATGAAAATAGTTTGAAAAAGAATATTATTATAATATTTCATATATATAGTTCAATGGTATTGTGACATGCGTAGATTTTGTCGATATACTTTTTATATATACATATATAATTACTTCAATGCATAAAACATTGAAATTGTATGCTATGTATACTTAGCGGCAAGTATAACGACCGAATCAGGCTTCAGAATCAACACATGATCGATCAACAAAGTCAACCAACGCGTAATAGAATTGATACTGTGAATGGGAACACCACCTACATATGATATGTGTTCTACCTGATTTTAATGCAGTTAAGTTATCGAATATGGAATTTCAATGATGTTGTGTTTTTTTTTTGAGGTGAATTCATGAAATCTCGTTCTAGAATATGATAATTTCGGAATACCTATTTAATAATATAGTTAATTTTCTTTTGACAGTCATGGGATCCACTTACTTTAGTGCAAAATAATATAATAGTTACAAGTTCTTTAAACTGTTGAGTTTCAATTTTAACAATGCGTTAACCTTTGTGTTTAATATAATTAAAAAAAAAAACTTTCAATAAGCAAGTATAGCCCTTGTTTATTGATGCTTCTCTATTGAATTAATGAACGTGTTTTACTATAAACTTGCTAAGATCACATTTAGTGTTACTAGTGAGTCATAAACGTTTTTTTGGCAATTTAAGCATAAAAGCTTATGAAGGTACCCATGTAAATGTTTAGCAAGCTTGATTTATAACAGACTTGCTATCGCACATCACACAGGTCGGATTAAGACTTTGCCCTGTTTTTTTAATAAATAATATAAATATTACAATCACTATCCGCGATCTCTACGCACAGAGGACTTATACTTCTTACCGAGCGACGTATTTACGATCTTTTTAATAGAAGACATTATTTCAGGCATCTTGTAATATCGAGGAACGGAATTATAAAAAAAAAACAACGAAAATTATTCTTATAGTATATATCGATGCGGTTTATTTTTTTATTTTAAACGAAACAATAGTTATTATAATTCATAGTTATGCTGCCGCAAACTTTTCTGTACGTAAACGCCAAAATCATAATATACTTCATTCAAATAGGTTCTTACAAGCAATTTTGGATCGTTATTTTACAAAATTAAATTAAATGGTAAAATGGTACCAATAATTTGGAATGTTAATTCTACCGATCAGAACTGGCAACCGATTAGTTACTCTTTTCAATCATCTACATGTAGAAATTATATAAGTAAATTATTTTAAAGTAATAAGTGATTTTGAAGATCTATCAAAGGATATATTTCTTTAGGTCGGTTCTCAAGCCTCAGTCATTCGTTTCGAACTGTTGGTAGATATTTAACATTCAATACGCAACTGCTATTTTACTACAGATTTTGACCAAGAATTGTTCAGAAGTATAGAAACAAACATAATTTAATTCTATATATATTATAAAAGCAGTAAAAGTCAATAAAAAGGATGTCAGTTTGTCCCTAATATAAAACTACAAATAGTTGATCATCATTGTTAGTTATTTATACATTAGTATATTATTCCTAATTAATGATTTAGAGATTAATAGTAAACAAAATGAAGTAATGAAAACTGCATATTACGACGAAACAATATCTAATTCATATTTATCTCAAATCTGCCTTATAAAGTAGTTATTTACCCCACAGTGGACAATGTATTCGTCATAACTAACATTTTCATGCACATTATATTGGCACGCTCTCGTTTAACATTCATGTTGAATATGGAACAAAAGAACATTACTAGGTTTGCCTATCTACTCTTCCAGCATAAGTTTTAATATTGCTTTTTGCCTCTCATAAGGGTGGCATATTTATTGACCTATTTATAACCGCCAACTTTACCGGTTAATATTCTGCGGAAAGTGAAAAGTGGGAATGAGTATGATAGTCTATTATTATAATCGTGCCATAAAACTTTGGCTCATAATGATTATAATAACGAATTTATAATTCAAATGTTCAAGAAATATAAATTTTACATAAAACATTTGATTACGTGTAAAATGTATGAATATTTTAGCGACTTAATTCGCAGTGCCACTATTAAATTTCATCAATTAATAAAACATAATATAAATAAATATAAACATGAAACGACATTCAATACCAGAATGTCGGTGACGCCGGTTGTACCGGAAGACACTGTCACTATTACTTGTCTGATGGGGAAACACACATTTTTCTATACTTTAGTTATCGGCTTTTCTACTGTTGTAATGTATAATTCAGAATAAGCTGTTTGTAAAGCAGAGTTAGAAACGGACATCGGATGTGTTATATTTCGATCAATTGAAAAAGAAATATGTACCAGCAAATTGATGAGTAAAGTTTGTCTTTCAACTCAAACAATTTTGAGCTTACTACACTATGCTGCTCCCGTGAGGGTTGGCGGACAAATGTGAGGCATAATTTCATCCGTCACCTGCTAAGCACTGGGCACATGATTGAAGACCAAATTAAAACATTATAGCTCAATGTTGCTTCTGAGCTTGAGCCCACAATCGTCGGTTAACGTCCTCATGTTCGAACCACTGGGCAACCGACTATTTCTCAAACTAGAAGAATTATTAATTATAAATATAAATAATATTGTATAACATAGGTTAAGAAATAATATCTTCTTTAAATATGCTTTCTATACAAAAAACAAGGTTGATTATTTTCTTGTTAAAACAATTCAAAATTGTTGTTTTTTTGTCTCTGTTTAATAAGCTACCAGTAATTTCAAAGTAATTGCCTTGTGACTTTCATGACTCTTGAGCAAACTACAAACGTATTATTTTTTTTAATATATTGATTTCCTTTGAGAGTAAGAAATTAAAGTTCTCTTCAACGTATGACAAGGAATAGTGTGAAACAAATCTGTATTGCCAATAGAGTAAAAAGTGTGCAAACGAGTGTCTATGTATGTCATGTCGTTAAATTTAATTTATGGTTTCTCATATAACAATGAATATTCACCGTATTATTTAACATGAATAATACAGTAACATGAATGAGTGGTTTGTTTTCTTAATATTTTACTATAATTTAAGTTTAGAGTTCAATCATGTATTAACTAATAGCTATTTGGTTATATAAAACTCAGTATAGTTCCACTATTTCATGTCTGTTAGATTTACAATGAATAGGGTAGGTAGACTTGTTTTTAATGTTAAGTGGGGCAAGTGATACTGAAAAATATATACAGGGTGACTGTTTGAATAGTATCAATAATTAAGGACGTGATATTTGACGACCATATATGACCAAAAAAAAATACATATAACATAAATATTAATAAACTTCTAAGTAAAGTTAACCAATAGTTATGTAATTAATTACGCGTCATGTGGACACCCTAGCTGCGCTGACGACACAACACAGTTAGGTACATTTAGTTATCGCGCGGTACTTTACCTACGTCCAAACGCCGCCGCGTGTTAACAGGGTAGCAGGCTACCTTTGATAAACAAGCATGATCCAATCCCCCTTCATACTTTTAACCTGGCTTAGAACAGGCAAAAATACCAAAATATTTCACTCGTTTAAGCAACAAATTTGTTGACTAGGTAAATGATATGAACTTGGGACAAAAATTAACTGTTTACCTATCTTGGTATTTCCGGCGTATTTAAAAATGGAATCATACTTATTTACAACGATTGTCAATCATTTAACTACCTATTTACCTACATAACTACACTAACCTCAACAAATGTTCAAAGTGAGCTCCTGCTCGTGTGATACACAGTTCGGCACGTTTACGCATATTGTCTTTCACACGCTTTAACACGAATGGGTCACTTTACTACTCACAGTACTCACAGTATTCTGCATTTGTGTATTGATAAGCCATACCTAATTACTAATGACGGGTCACACTCACACACGAAAGATTAGGTATACGCGTAAGATCGATCGCTAGGGGCGCGCGCGCGGGAAGATGGACGAACCTTAGGGCGGCGCTCGCCCGACTAATTAGCCGCGGGGCAGGGATTGCGGGTGGCAAACACCACGCCGCACGCGCCGCGGAAATATGTCCACACTTTATTTATTTAAAGTAAAATTTTTGTAAATTTGGTCAAAAATTAAGTACCTATTTTTTTACATAATTAGAATGAGAATCATGTACCGATTATGCTCCTAAAATATTGATACTAATTCACCAGTCACCCTGTATAATAAGCGTTGGAATTACACTCACGCAATAATATTACATTGATTACTAATTTTTAGATAAATATGTGGAGATAAAAACAATAGAGCCAAAATTCTAATTCATTTACGTATGTATATTTTTTAGATCTCTATTCTCGAATCTAGCGATTATTTTCCAGGCTTTTACAAACAAAGTGCAAATTACAATTAGGTATAATTAATGAAAACACAAAAAATACAAATATTTTAGTCAAAAAATATAAAAACAATATTAACATCCCAGCAATTTTTTTCGGTATTCTTTTAATTATAAAGATTATTTGATCCTATATATTGTAAAGTATATTTTTACTTTGTACTTCGGCTTTAAATAAACAAACAGAAATATATTCCATTTTGCACACCGCGTTCTCATTTTAACGCTCATTAATCTCGGTTTGGCAATTGCCGCAAAGGGACTCCCGCCAATTATTCATTTGAGGTGAAATAAAATTACTGCTGTTCATTGATTGTATTGTTTCATAATCAATAAGTTAATTTGAATATTTGATGACAAAGCATAACAAAACCTATTATTAAATAAGTCTTCGTTTGCGTCACTAAATATTATTTGTATAATATTTTAATAAAAACTACAACAGTTCTCTTTGTGGTTGTTTGAAGGATAACGTTAAAATCCATAAAGACACATCGTGTGAATGATTAAAAAATGTTTTAGAATAGGCAACTTACTCTGCCACTGTCATCCAATGCGATATCCCATCGGGTGAAATTTTGAACTCCGACACAAACTCTAATCATCAATTTCATCCTCTTCGGTAATTAATTTTCAAAAAAACTTTACAACTATTTTAACTCATTAACACAAGTCTAATTACACGTTTTCATATTTCTAACATCAGAAATAACGAATTTTGTCCAAATATTTATCCCCAATTTTACATTCTGAGGCGATGTATTATGGAAAATCATTGCTTAGTGCTTACCTACGTTCCATAAGGATTTCCTGTACCTGATTTAGGTCTGTTAGACCCAGCAGATTAGGTTATGCGTACTTCGTTCTCTTTATAGTGACGATAATTATAATCTGGTTCCATCTTTAAACTACCATTCAGATTTAATCTAGATAGTAATAAACAGATTTCGGCCATTTCGACCAAAAGCGATAAGAATTACTCAATCCGAATTCGCCTCTCTCGTATCTCTGATCAACTCGCCTTAGAGAGTTAATTTAAGACTTCTTCCGTTTATTTAGTTACATTCAAAGTTTCAAAAGTTTATTTTCTAACTAAATTTGTTTCACTACTCCATTCCCATTTATTCAAAAACATTATATCTGATTCAACTCCCAAGTAATTTCATGAAATGCATTTACTTATTGCTATATAAACTATTTTTATTATTATATAACTATTATTTCCAATGGAAATTTATACAGATTATATATATCTTTAGATTATATGTATATAATGTTATTATGTAATGTGTGTGATGACTTATTCTGTTAAGTTAGTATAGTGTAGTAGTTGTCAATTTATTATAGTTTCATTACGATTAGTTTTAATCAGAGTATATATATATAATTTTGTTCGACAATTCTGCAGAGCCTATATAAGAAAAACATGAAACTCGCTCCGTTTTTTGTGTTAGTTTACCATTTATTCAATTAAAAAAATTAAATTATTGTGTATTACAGCTAATTCCAAATTTATTTATCTATCGTTTATTTATCGTTTAAACGTATAGATAGTATAATAGATTTAATTCAATTAGAAAGCATCTTAACTTTATCAATAATAATATTCCCCAATGAGATCATCTTAAGGATTTGCCCTACCTTGCTCTTAACGAATTACGCGAACTGCCTTATAAAGTTAACAGGTCCTTTCAGATCCTAAATGATATTATCATGAATAAATTTATGCAATGCACAGCGAAATGAAATTAAGCTTCAAATACTTAGCTACTCCATTTGGTATATTTTAGTTGTAATTATCTAAAAACTTACTATGTTGTTTACATTATGTTATAAGTAATAATATATACGATTTTCTTTTGTAAATTTTATGAATAATTGCGTTTTTTTTCAGGAAAGATACGTATAAAGATAAACTTAAAAAGCAAAACCTTATCTACATACACAACATACAAAAGTTGAGCCAAATCATAAGAGCCGTTTCCAAAACACACGATTTATATTATTACGATTATAAACACAAGAATTGCTTATTCAATATAATATATGTTTTTAGAAATGAAAAAATAAAAAGTTTATTGAAAAAAAGGTAAAAAGATTTTTTTTGTACGTCTACTACAGTATAATCTCACCAGCATCAAATGTGTGAAAAGTTACGGCAATCAATTACGTAGGAACTGGTTACAAATTCAGTCGTAAAGTTTGATCCACGCATAATAATAGATCAAGTTAAATAAAATTATATAGGAACCAAAGGGTTTAACTATATGTAGTTAATTAGAAGCCGAGATGGCCCAGTGGTAAGAGCGCGTAAATCTTAACCGATGATCGTGAATTCAAACCCGGACAAGCATCACTGAATTTTCATGTGCTTAATTTGTGAATATAATTCATCTCGTGCTTTACGTTGAAGGAAAACATCGTGGGGAAAAAGGCATGTGTCTAAGTTCACTGCAATTCTGCCATATGTGTATTCCACCAACCCGCAATGGAGCAGCGTGGTGGAATAAGCTCCAAACCTTTTTCTTAAGAGGGAGAGGAGTCCTTAGCCCAGCAGTGGGACATTCACAGGCATTCACCAGTTAATTTCATTAATATACGATAAGAAACAGAAGAAATAGCAACTATATCAATGTGTGTTTTTAACATAAAGAGAATAATCATAGAGTGAATCAAATTTGTATTATTATTTTAAGTAATAAATCAGAAGCAATTTTTAACCTCGTTTGACGTAACGATAATGTCACCAAAATGAGAGCTCTTCTACGCATTTTTACTTTCAAAGCTAAATTTTATCTGATTAAACGATCTCTCGTAAAAGCAATATCATACTACCACACTTATAAAAAAAGTTGTTACGTTTTCTCAATCTTAATTTGAGTTTACGCTGAAACACGGCGAAGTGAAAATCGTTGCGTAATTCAATGCCTTACTTTCGGCTTGTTTAAGATTTCTGCAGAGATTACTAATTTTTCGGTAATATTAGTGCTAAAGTATGTATTAGTAATTAGCGCTAAAGTAAGTATGTATGTGTAGTAGTAATATAATATCACTCGACAATGAATCTTTAAAAAATACGTGGTTTGATAACAACCTAAGGCGCATCACTTTGATCTTTCTAATATTATTAAACCCCATGTTTAGGAGGTTAGTAGTATTTCTCTTTGAGTTCGCCAAGGCACGTTGGGATTATCCAAAACAATATTACGACTCTAAGAAATATGTAGAACAAAACAAATATCCCCGAGCGACAACTGAAATGTGGTCGACATTGGCTGGCTGGTACTATTATTTTTATCACTTAAAAATGAACAGTGGGGGAATAAAAATCTCTAGCTACTGGCATTTAGCATAGTTGGGAGCATTACTAACAACGTACAATGCCAAGTTATGTCTCCTGTGCCTATAAATAATATTCTGGTCAACTCACTCTCCATCAAAAATCCTACAAAATAATATTGCTTGAAGATGTATTACCAGGTGAAATATTAAATCTGCACACAGACTAATATTACATATGTTAATTGATCTATCAGTCAACAAATATTGTTATTTTAAAATACGTAAGGAAAATAACGTGCAAAATGCTAAAGTTTTATATTTTAAATCTTGTTGAAAGATCAGGGCCAATAGGGCAGAACTTTAAGTGATTTCAGAGGCACAGTAATGGAAACGTGTCAATTTACTTACCTTGAGCAAAACAAAAAACAAAAATAATATTTTTATCGGCCCAACCACCGATTCGCACTCTGGATCTCGAAAAGAGCTAACCGCTAATCCAATGAGGCCTTACTACATGCATTCTTATTATTATTATTAATAATTTACTTTCCTCTATATTTTAGTTAATGTTGCAATCAAATTTGTTTAAAGTGTAAATTAATTTAATGTACTGAATTCACGGCATGTCGAGAAAGGAATTCACACGTCGGCAATCAGGACACGCAAAGAGCTTCACTAATTAGTTTATGCTGAGACAGCCGGCGTTAAGTAACGCGACCCGCCTTGCGTAAAGTGTACCTAATTTTAAATATTTGACTATGATAACTAAAATCTTTACATATATAACAAAAATGTGTGTCCACCGTTCTTATATATAATATTATTATATGTTTTTATAAAATATACTCGTTCATTTAAATTAAAAGCTAATATTAAAAAGATACGAAATTATAATGCAAAACAAGATTATGTAATCAATAAAAATCGCAGATCTGTGAATCGAAACAATATCACAATTCGTATTCATTTCATTAAAATTCCTAGACCACCAGTTAACGAAACATACTCTTATAATAAATAAAATTAATAATAAAATACAACAACAATAGTTTTAATAATATTACTTCTTCTAAGTATGATATGAGTTTTTCTTTTCTGATTCAGTGAAAACATTCACCCTAATCTAATGAAAATATTTACAAGGTGTTTACTATGTTGTGTCCTGTCCGCCTTTGTTACACCTTCATATCTGTTTATAGTATACAGTAGACACAGATACGACTGTGTCTACTGTATACTATACGACTGCATTTTTTTTGTTAAATTATGTCTACTTCTTTTTGCAATTGATCTTAGTAGGACTAAATGTTCCTAGGACAGTCTGAATGGTTTTCGGCATGATCTGGTCGTCTCTATCGTCATTCTAAGGTTATAGATAAGGTGCTTTAACGCACTGAGTCAATTCTGCCAACATTGAACAAAATAATAATCACTTAGAAATGTTTTATACATTTTTAAAAGTATTTTGACATACATCTGTATACATTTTTGGAATACGTACAGCGACATACTCGTACTATCATTGTACCATCTCCCTACACTTGGAATAGAAGAATATATGAGTAGGTACCAGGCATGTGTTCGACTGTAAACTGTGCCACTAGAATAGCTATATTTTTCCCTATAATCCCTGTCTGCATTCACCGTCCGAGTTTTTGTTTTAGCAAATAGAGGCTGCAGTGAGACCCAGGCACATTGTAAGCCGTTTTAGACAAATTGATAGCTGCAGCGACACAATATAAAATTTAAAAGACTTTTTGTTGCGTAATCTTTTGCGACTTTATTTATAGAGTATTTTAATGTTTATCGAACATTTATGTAGCATTTTCATTATCGTTGGTGTAGTAGGAGTCGACTTATGTTATTTTTTCTGTTAAACACAAACGACAATACTATCGGGAATAACGCGCCGGGAACTCAAAACCAACCAACAAAAGCATTCTCATATAGCGTGTCTCATGTCTCATGCAGGCGGCTAGTTGTACAAGTCTACCGAATGATTTTTCATGCAGCGTTGTATACACTGCGCCGACCCCAATAAGTGAGATAAGAGCAAGGGGACGAATAAATTAAATATTAATATCAACCATTGCGTATGAAGCATAGTATTTAAAAAATAATCCAATTCCCTTAAAATTTCACACTGAAAAATTTATTGAACTTATTATATATTTTTTAATAATTATTATTTAAATGTGTAAATTTTTCTTTATCTTAAATTCACATTATGTATAGGAACAATACATAACTGACTATTATAAATTTTATGTCCTCTGTGAAAGAAATACATTTTTAATGCATACTTAAATCATTTTTATTATGCTTAAAAGGTTTGAATAATGCGGAAAAATTACTAGCGGCCGCGTCGACTTGTAAATTGCGGATCGCTTGAAAAATTAAGAAGTTCTTGCTAACTGCTACGTTTTAGATTCTATTGAGTTTTTGATTGCACACCTCGGGAATGAAAACAGCACCTCTAGGCCATTTCAGATAAAAATTGTTTTGTTTCTTTCGGCGTTTCTTCTCAGGTCTGAGGTGTTAATTTTCGAACTAGTGATAGATTTTTAACAATCAATAAGCAAGCGTAACCGTTCTATACTGAATGCAGATTTTAAAATAATACACTGATATAATATAAAGCATGGTTTTTTGTAAGTGATTCAATTTATACGGTAGTGTGCAAATAAAACTGTTTTACATCAAGATTATATTGCTATCTTAGAACAAAACCCAGACTATGTTTGAAATCACTATTTATTTATTTATAAGCATAAATTAAACACAGAAAATTCTATCTCAGGTTAAAACCTAAAATTTTTAGTTAAGATTCACATAGTTTTAGCTACTGGGCTATCTCGACCCAGATTATTATTCGCCCTTGCGTGTATTGGAAAAATTATATGGACAGTAAAGTTTTCATACCCTATTATATTTGGAAGATTACAACATGAGCAGTTTACGAGGGCCGATGTTTATAAAAGTCTTCGCTTTCCGGGTAACGTTTGGGAACCTTTTCTTCTTATTAATATTTTCCGTCCATGATAATACTTATGTTTACGTGAATAGAATAAATAAAGGTTTTCTTGGTTTTTAATTAAATCTAAGTATAAGTTGTCATGTAATAAATATTTTAAAAAATATATGTTTTAAAATGCTATATACCATACCAATACGTAATGAGATGGCCCAATGACTAGAACAATCTTAACGAATTTGTATAACCCAATTTTTAAAGTAGCCTGCATATATTGCCAATCCAAAAAGATATGCCATGGATATACGATATATTTATGGAGTTAATTGAAATAAACTATTTGAAGCACATAGTTTATTTCAATAAACTCCATACCTTGTCCTCAAGGGTAGATAAGATCTTAGCCCACGAGTGGGACATTTACAGGCTGTTACTTTAAAGTTATTTACTTAAATGTTACTTTAATTAAAATTATTTGCAGACATCTTAATTAATTAATAAATAATTTCCAAACTCACAATGTTAAATATACATACAGTTCGAATTTCACATATTCCCTCAACAATAAATAATTATTGTCATAACTGCTATAGTTCCTTTTCTAAGTAAATAGTATATAATTGGATGTTATGTCTATCAAACATTATTAAATAGATCACCGGACTAAACTATCACAATCTATACTTTACATATTTATTAACAGTATAACAAACCAAAAAAATATTACATACTATACGTAATAGAAGGCGAAGTTAATATTCATTGATTGTCAAGCAGGATATTGGGGTGAAATTATACGTGTTTTTTCAGTAGGATCGTAAATCGTATAAGAAGTACGTACCGCTTTATTTAATTTAATCTTGTAAATTGACTTTCTGATTAATTCAAAATGTAAATGCCTCCATTAATTAAATTTATTTATATTTTGGTCATCACTGTGATGTTGTCTTAATTAATGTTTGTTCATCTCAAATCCACGTCGGTCGTCTGCGCCGTCCTTGGTATCCATTAGCAACTACCAACACAACTTTTTGTCAGCATTTAACTCGGAGGCGTTTCGTTCGCACCATTTTCGTATTATTTAGCCTACATTTGTTCAGCATGAGCGATGACTTAAAACACTTATAATTTAAATAATTAGTAATATATATTAAAACACGATTGTTTAACGTAACCATTGCGATATGATATACAACGCGCCGTTGGAGAATAAGAGGCAGGTAAGACTCCATAAATTTAACAAGCCTGCGTAACGAATTTTATTAAGAACATAAAGCGAGCTAATTTTCCTGAATTTGTAATATTACGCAAATGTCTTTTTTTATCGTTATCACAAACCTCAACCACAAAATCCTTGTAGACTAAAGAACACGCCTTCCAAAGAACGCCTTGTATCTTACAAGCAGTAATAACAAAATTTATGAACACTAAAATTTGTATACCTCTTTATATTTGGAAAATATTTACGGGGAAATGACACGGACAGTTTACGAAAAAAGGCTGATGTTTATAAAAGATCATACATCGATATCGAAACCGTAATAAAATCTCTATTTTAACGGTAAGGAATCATCATATTTCGAATTTGCATGGAAGCACATTTAAAGTGTTATAACTTTTTATTGAAGTAGCCGTTAAATAAATTAATATTTTAATTTATATAATATGATGATAATTATTTAATTACAAAATATTAATTATATTGTCACAGCTACAAAATATACAGCTAAAATCAATTGATTTTAGAACTGGTTTAAAGTACAGTTGCAATATAATCTATATATATAGCTTATATATATTATTTATATATATATAAGCGATTGACTTGAACACTTATCACAGTTACTTCTTTCTCGACCTAGACGACGTATCCATAAACCGTGCAAAGCCGGGATGATTAGCTAATAACACATAAAGAGATAAAATTTAATAGAAGTTTGTTGAATAAGTCAGATCATGTACCAACACCAATACATTATTATATACATATTCGACGATTCAAATAAATAAATAAATATAAATAAATAAATAATTAATTGTTATTTTAAAAGAAATTATTACGTTTCATATTGTTATTCTTCAATATATAAACGATAAGACTTCAGATACTGTGTTCCGGTTTGAATTATAAATAAGAAATCAATTTTGTTACAATCGTATAGAAATTGTAGATATGACAGTATTAAAAAACTAAATAATAACGATTTATTTATAGCACAGTAACAGCCTGTGCATATCCCAGAGCTGGGCTAAGACCTCCTCTCCCTTTTTGAGGAGAAGGTATGAAGCTTATTCCACCACGCTACTCCAATGCGGGTTGGTGAAATACACATGTGGCAGAACATCGATGAAATTAGACACATGAAGATTTTTTCACGATGTTTTCCTTCACCGTATAGCATGAAAAAAATTATAATCACAAATTAAGCACATGAAAATTCAGTGGTGCTTACCGGGTTTGAACCCACGATCATCGGTTAAAATTCACACGCTCTTACCACTGGGCCATCTCGGCTTATATTTATAGAAAACATTTATTATCTGTTTATTTAAATTACCTAAAAAATATTCAAACATTCGAGATTAGATTAGGTCCAAAAACCAAAAAAAAATGTCTTTGATTGTAAAGAAAATAAACTTTTATCTTAATTACTGTTTTCCATTTAAAAAAAAGACCTCGCTTAATTTTGTTTCCTTTCTCTCTTTCATTTAAAACACGTCCCCAGTGCCAAATATGTTCTCGTTTATGTCTACATAGATGTATGTGTTCGAAAACCTACTTAAGTCAAACCAACCGTCCAATCGACTAATTAAATTTCTTGATAATTAATGCTACGTTGAATGAACCCTCCTACACAACCGGAATACCTGGGCAGGTGCCAGTCACTTTAAATTTTACATCCAAGCAATAATACCATGTACTGTGAAACCTAGGCAAGTGAGCCAAAGTAATTACAGTCACAAGCGCATTAAGTGTGCCAGGTTTCAGTAGAAGTGACACAGATTGTGTTTAACCGTACGTGATTATTTACCCACGCTAAATTTACTGCTTATGTAATTTTCATTGTTAGTAATTACGGAATTGTGTGTATATTATTATCGTCAAAATTAACAGGTGAACACATTAATCATTCAGTCAGTAAAAGCATTTGTCACGAATTGAAATCAAAGCAACTCCAGTATAGCGTTACATGATTACTAACATATAGTATGATAGAAAATGTTATGTTAATTTATTACAAATAGCATTATCTAACCGGTTCATCCGTAGATACACAAATATATATATACATGCGTATGTCGTTTTCAATGCGACACATTGTAATCCCGAAAATGTAAATTAACATAATTTGTCTAGGAAAACTGCTACATAAAATTTACTGATAAAATCAAGAACAATCGTTAATTATGCAATGATGCGTCGTATGATATTACATTACGTAAATAATTACGTATATAATAAATACAAACACACCGATATACTCCTTAAAAAACCAAAATATATAATTTAGAGAAAGACAAAGCGCAGAGATATGTCAATAATTTAATTTTAAAAAATTGATCGCCTACGACCGAAGAAGAAGTATATATTAAAAATTCTCATTTTAAGTAAACAGCATACGTTTTCAGTAAATATCAACAATGAAGTTACAAAATGCAATTTTCTTAAGCAAATAGTAATAAGCTTATGAGCAGACAAACTTCCCCAAAGTTTTAGCGTTGCGCCGAATATTAGGAACTAGGAGACACAAACTTAGATAGTTTATGTCAGACATTCGTCTAAAGTACATTTATCTAGTTGCAACGTACGGAAATATTTACTATATGAATGTTAATCTGTATTGTAAACTTTGCTAAGCTTGCCTTGCCGATTAAATAAAAGCCACGTTAAGCTTTTTAACACCAGGCTTAAGTGCAAAAAACGTGATTTAACCGGTTTTTTTTGTGCCTATTATAATAATAGTTTAGTAATATCGTATAGTAACAGCCTGTGAATGTCCCACTGCTGGGCTAAGGCCTTCTCTCCTTTTTTGTGCAGTGGCTTGGAGCTTATTCCACCACGCTGCTCCAATGCGGGTTGGTGGAATACACATGTGGCAAAATTTCAGTGAAATTCATTGCACTCCCGGAATTGAACCCAATCTAATTTGTAATATATCCAAATGTTTTATTTGCTAGAACATGTACTTTAACATTTTCGCATATATTTTTTTGCAATACACTGGTGGTAGGGCTTCGTGCAAGCTCGTCTGGGTAGGCACCACCCACTCATCAGATATTCTACCGCATAACAGCAGTACTTGATATTTTTGTGTTCCGGTTTGAAGGGTGAGTGAGCCAGTGTAATTACAGGCATAAGGGACATATCTAAATCTTAGTTTACAAGGTTGGTGGCGCCTTAACTTTGTAAGCGATGATAGACATTTCTTACAATGCCAATGTCTAAGGGCGTTGGTGACCACTTACCTTCAGGTGGCCCACATGCTCGTCTGCCTTCCTATTCATAAAAAAAAATCAAGAATATATATATACATATATAATATTGTCGTAGACTCACTATTCAATTCAATTAAAATGCACTACTTATCTAATCTATATTAAGTAGAATTATATCTTAGTTAGTTTTTTTTTTTAACAAGCTAACAGAACAAACGTATTCCATTTGTTACTCAACACCGCAACGCTACGTGTTTTTATGCCAATTAGCTAATAGAAATAAGGCGGGAATAAAAATAACAAGTAAAACTTTTATAAATATCTTTAACTGTTATTTACAAATAATAATATTACAAAGGCCGATTGCACAAATTAGTATGGCTTTACGTAATTTTTAAGCAACGATTTATACACAGCCTGTGTAAGGGAAAAAAAACAAAATAGGGTAAAATTTTAATCACCAATCATCCAGAATGAAGTAACCTACAAATGGTGAATCATTACTTTTAAAGTAAAAGCGCCGCAAACCATACAACCTAAGATGTTAAGCTGTACTCAATTACATGTAATTGCCGCAGTGTGCCGGCTCACGAACCCTTTACATTGAAATACAGTATTAATATATTTAGCAACTGACTTTTTTTTGGATTCGCTGGAAAAACTCATTTCCACAACATGAAGTGAGGGTGGTATGTGGGACTCGCTGGCGTCAAACGTTGCACCATGCAGAGATACCCTCTTCGAGGCATCACTTGTACATACTGGCCAACCATCAACGGTTGGCCAGCCTATGCGGGTCTCCAATCTCCTTCTGCAACATAACACTCGTAGAACACCTCCATTCAGCATTCTCGCTGCCGAGCATGGCGTTAATCACGCTCGACAACGAGAGATCTCCACCGACCGTCACCGCCCGGGAATGCCTCTGGGTTAGAACAAACGACTGGTATTACACTTAAAAATATATATTTTATCAAACCCGTCAAAATCTACACAACCCGTGTCCGATTAATTACACCGCGAAGCAACGATGCAACCGAACAAAAATGTATCTGTTCAACTGAAACTTGCTAATCACTTCGTTACTATTCGACATTCCAACTAACGAATGCCAGAGAAAAACTAAACAACGAACTTTCAGTCTGGAATTCTCTCGAAATCAGAGCCGTATTTCTAATGGTCGTTAACAACCTTTGCAATACTGGTTACCTTTTCGTTACGTGTGCGGCGGACTACACCCGCATGTCGCAATATTTTTTATGTCCTTGCATTTTGTAAATTCAGTTTGTAAACTTTTCAGATTTAATTGCTCAACTGTATATGTTAAAATCATAAAAAATTAAGCTATATGAAAATCGCACGTTCGATTCTTCGAGCTATTTAAATTAAACGGTTTGGTTGGAAGCGCTATGAACAAACGTGTCGCTGGTACTTATAAAAAAAACTGATCTTCTTAAGGTTAAGGAGCATTCATTAAAATATAGAGGTGTATTTCATCGACTAAACATATAAATTATAATTAATGAACTAGCGAAATTTACTTAAATCAAAAGTTTAAAATCAATTACACTGTTGTAAAGCGTCAGACCAGCATTAATACAAATTAAAAAATGTCGAATGTTCGCATATGGGAAAACCCATATTTTCTCTATCACTATTACTCATAATACTGTTGAAATAAAACTTTTAACTGTAATTTTTTGTGAATCATTGACAGTTATTATGAAATTTCTTAGTATTGAGTATAAACATATACGATAAATAAAAATAAAAAACAAACAAAAATTAAAATTAGTAACTAAATTCAAAAGTTTTATTTGCAATCTATATATCCCACGATGCTAATACTTGGTGGTGATGACCACTTACCCTCAACTACCAGCGTAAGATAGCGCTTCTGCTGTCGCCACAATTAGTTATCGATCGCCTGCGGAACATTCTCATAAAGCCGAGTGTCATATTTTCTTAGTACCTTAAAAAAATACTTTATAAGTACAAATAATATTAAAAACAATATGAATATATCAGTTTCATTAGGATTTCCGTTGAATATTTTGTAATTGCTACTGGCATTATGTGAAAATGTGTAATCCTAATAGAAACTCATATAAAAGCCGTGACGAAAGTTAGTAGGTACCGTTGGACGGTGCGGCCGACCGAGGCACAGCTTGCGAGTTGCAAGCGTTTATTGAGCGGAAAGTCGGACGAGTTTCACGTTCCACGTCCAACTTTACTGTTTGCAATTTCGGCTTTATTTCTGCGGTGACAGGTAATAAAGTTATTTATTGAATATAAACGGTAATTAACAATTATAAATTTGTAAATAAAAAATAAATACTTGGTTAATACGTATTTAGAAATCAATAACAAATACCAAGAATCTCATTTGTAAAGTTACATTTCAATATAAATCACCCCCTATCAACTTTATATTGCCAAGATTATTATCAATCGTATATTCGGAGCAAAAGTTACCAAATCGTAAAATGGTGGATTTGGGTATCGTACCGTAACTTCCTGTGCAGGCTGTGATTCATTCGCTCAATAACTCTAACGTGATTTTTACACATTTCAATACGACGATAATAAAAACATATTTTTTAAAACTTTTATTGTAAAACATATTAAAAAATGGCGTGTTGAAAATTCTGTCTTCGCATTCGGAAACTATTCGTACAAAAAGCTGTCCAGTTGAAGTGAAGCTGCCAAAAAGTTGTGAAGGAAAGTTGTTAGGTAGCAGCCGAGATAGAACTCTCGAATTACAAACGTTTATTGGGCGGAAGGCTGCAGCCAAACGAGTTCGTCTGCCCAACTTTCTTGTTTTCAGTGTCAAATTTATTTTCTCGATGACAGATAATGAATTTAATTAAGTTATGATATACGTTCATAAGAACATGTATTCCGCAAAATATATAATACAATACAGTATACATTTAAAAAAATGTATGTATTATTTCACAAACCGATAAATATAGTGAGGTGAAGATCTTAATTTGTTACCAGATTCGAAAGGATTATTTTCAAATTTCTATCTGTAAAATTATTTAGAATTTTAGAAATTATCAGCTCACGTGCGTTTCATAAGTGTCAAGAAGTGTAACACGTCGTTAGCAAGAAAACTGTCTTTTCTTGATAATACACTTGAAATCTATTTATACGATTTGAATGTTCGTTTCTATTCAGTGTTCGATCAGTTGAAGCGTTTATTGCTTTGACTATGTACTGAATGAAACTCCATTCCATAGTATACGCTCATATCACTACCGTTAAAGCAAATGTTTTTATTTATTAATTTAAATCTTTAAAAATATATTATACCACGGAAACATCAGAGGAAAATAATTAAATATTATCCAAAAAACATAAGAATTTTGTCAGATTTTATTTGTATATTCCTATAAATTACATTTACATATGACCCTCTATATTAATCAGTCAGTCAAAAAATGTACGACATAAATTACTTATTGTGTTTCATTGTAACAAATAAAATAACAATCGTTTATTCTGAAATCGTCTGATTGCTATAAAAGACACTAATTATTCAAATGGAATTATGAGCTTAACTGTAATTGAAGGGTAAATTAACCGTCCTTTCAAAAGACAACGCCTTGGTAGTCAAACATTTTCTTTATCAAAATATAGAATATATACACGTGAGATATTTCGTAAAATATAATTAAACAGTGGCATTAAAGAAAATAGCATGTGTTTCTCAGCTTTAAGTAAGATTTATGTTTGCCATAAATCAATGGGGATCGTATCTTTACCCAATGTTTGTGTAATGAATAAATGTTTAAGACTAAAATGTGTACTGAGGTGAAAGTGCTGCGTAAATAAATCTGTAGCTTTGAATATATGACGAGTATATTATAAAACATTTACGAACTAAAATTGCTGGGTTCTCACATCGCTCTGAAGAAAACGACGACATTTATAAACATAGGGCCATTTCCGTAAACTACTTGTGTCATATCACCGTAAACATTTCATAAATATACACGCATAAGAATTTTAGGGTTCATAAATTTTTGGTATAAATTGCGGCCGGTTCAAAGAATTTTTCAATTACATTTTGTTGCTACTATTTTGTTTATGGCGTTTTGGAAAATTTGTTGTAGACCTCAGTGTACATGTATTTTTTTCTTAGAACGTGAAATTTGTTATAAACGTAAAAATTCGTTTTTATTTCTATGTAATTTTTAATTTACGTAAGAGTTGTATTATGTGAATACAATGGCAAAACGTATCAGAGACTGGACTGAAGAAAGCGTATAGCGCTGTTAGGAAATCTAACAGTGAACTCTCAGAAAACTAGGTTGCAGTACATTAATTATTATTGAATACTTTTTTTTAAACTATGAGCAATAAAAATATATTTAAAGTTAAGTAAGTCAGTACGACTTAGTATGTGCAAATTTACTGAAATAAAAATAAATCTATGGCTATGGTCGTACCCGCTCCTTTTTTTCACGCTGTGAAAAAAAAACCTTCAGAAAGTTACCCTCTTAAGTAAAAGCTGGGTTATGTGGAATTATTACCCACTAAAACTACTGCGATGGCCGACCTCGGCACGGATCGGAGAGGCTGCTGGATCCTGTTGATATAACACATCCGCGGCCTCTCCCGTGCTGTGTTCCGCTCATGGCTCAACGGAGCCCCCGGTCGTCACCGCTCCTAACACAAGCTGTACGCCTAATTAGAGTAAGTAATAGGAACATTAGTAATACCTTTAAATAACAGGCATTGCTAGTATTAAAAAAAAAGAGAACAATAATAAAGAACAAGAAAATAAGGTACCATTAGATATTATACTGATTGTTTGTTCAATATTTATTTACACAATAATAATTATATTTAATAATATATTATATATATTATTATTAAGTCCATAACTGTATATAAGTATATTAAATTATTGAATCTGCTTTAAATTGGACACTAGAGTATTTGCACTACAAACGCTTTGACAAACTCGTATCTAGTAAATTGAACTGTTCTCAATAGTTATGATTTTGGTTACAATATTCTACACAAACAGTGTCAATAGATATATCATATAATTAATATCAAAATCTACCTTGTCCACGAGATATATTATTTTGTTATAAGGCAGCTTAAATTGTGAAATATTATTTTGATATAAGTGGATTATTTCACGTCTAAACGTATTTTAAACTAGCTAATGCCCAGTGTTGCATTGCCTTTAATTTTTTAAAATATGTGACTAGCGGGCTTCGTAGTCCGTTGATGGTACTCTTACTGTCATAGTGTTTTCAGATAAACGATACGATGTTTTTGCGTATGCATATAATACGTTCAAAAACAACCATTATAATTTATTAATATATGTTATATTTATGAAATAGGTATATTTAAACGTTTCGTTTTTTAAACTTAACACTTTTAACATAAAAAAATTAAAACATGAAAAAAATATTCTAGTCCCGTTAAAAACTATACATTAAGATTAGATCTCCATACATTTTAAGTAACCGTACATGAAAATTTTATTTTTACGCACACATAAACATTTCTATCTATTTTTTGTGATACATAATCAAGATCAATGTAGTTGTATTGTATATATGCACAAATTTACAACTACATTGCTACATTGCATTGCAAATCACTCAGCCACCTGAGTGTATACTCAATTCAAAGCCATAGAATTCAAGTCTTTGGAACACAAACAGTAATAAGCTTAAGGAGTAGCTCAATTTCCAATGAAGATTTGCTTTTAGAGTTGTACTGAATATCACAACAAAGCGACCCCGTGTTCGATGTTGTTTCGTTGGACATCCGATTGCGCCGCTAGGTATTCGAAAATTAATGACAGGAAACTGATCGTATTTCTGTTCATGGCTTTTGCGTCTGATTACATCAAAGCGAGATATAATTTGAAGATATTAAATTTTAAACCCATTTGTCAATTATTATTATCGAACCCAAAAATATATTTTTTCTTTTTAGCTTTATTATTACGACATAATAATATAAGCAATATTATTTTATATTTTTACACTGTTTAACAGTTAGCAACATAGAAAGGCACAATAATGTATTTTATATCCGAAGTAATAGACACATTTGAACTCAGTTTTAGATTGAACGATTATTAACGATAACTGCAAATTCACACTGACTGCCGAACAGCTCATCAAAATCACGTTACCGTCTCTGAACTAAGAAGTCAGAGGCGGAAGAGATTACGCTTCAACGTTTGGCAAATCTATCAATTCATCGGATCACTTTGGTCTTAATTCAAAGATGAAAGCCACAAAGATGCTATTGAGATTGTCAGCAAATTTTTTACGAAGCAGAATTAGTAGATCTTCATTTGTTTTTCATAAGTCGCAAATTAAATTAGATTTTAGGTTTATATAATTAAATAAAATTCGTGTTTTTTCAGTAACCAACTACTTAGCTTTCGAAAAGTGATTTCGTCCTATTAATAGAACAAAAATTACTTTACTTTTTCCATTTGTACATAATAAGAAGATGATAA
This sequence comes from Nymphalis urticae, assembly GCA_905147175.2. Lineage (NCBI taxonomy): Eukaryota > Metazoa > Arthropoda > Insecta > Lepidoptera > Nymphalidae > Nymphalis > Nymphalis urticae. The sequence goes on along the minus strand of LR989987.1, from coordinate 4,577,073 downwards.
GATTATGGTTCAACATCAACATCTTTTACTCCTGAACCAATACCAAGACTCTTCTTAACACCATATCAAGAGTGTAGCACTGGCAACTTTCTTACTCAGCGACTAATGAGAATTTCCTTATAGAAACACGCAATAACCTTTGTTGGACATACCTATTCTGCAAAACGAATTAACTTATCTACGTTTTTAATATTAGGGGAAAATCCGAGTTATTTGCTCTTCTAACCCACTAAAACCCCTACAAATATATCCGTCTTTTGCACAGATTGCAGGGGCTCTTTGATCATTGTGACATAACGCATTTGTAGACGATGCTCCACGAGCATCTTCTAACTACCGTCTACCTCCAGACCTGACAGTCTTACTAGTGGAAGTAAACTTGTAATGATTAATTTTTAAAAATAATTTATTTCACAATGGCGAAGATGATCTTTAAGGAAAATTATTAAGTTAAGTTATTTAAATTAGTGATAGCTGCTGATAATAATTTAACGTTTATCCTCATATTCAAATTTCCTTCGCAATAAATCTTAAAAGAGATAGATTGTCATAAGAAAATACGCGTACTGTAAAGTAATAAATTAAGTTGTAGCGGAGACTGAAATGGTATACTGTTCTTATTATTTAAAATAAAACAATTTGGAAATGTATCTTATCTCTTTTAATTTTTCTCTTTTATAAAGGCAAATAAAGTTTTCTAATAAAAAATATGATATTCATTCATCTTATTTCAAACCAAGTACATGCATTACTTAATTACTAGCTGCCGCTTGTGCCTTTGATCGCAAAGACTTTATCTTTATAGATCTACCAATAATATTACCACGAAGCTATATTTACTTTCTTTATCTAAATATAAAGAAAGTAAATATTAAAACTAGGAAAAAGGGTCCACCGAAATTAATTAAATAGTTTTTGATTTAGTTATTTTATTATTATTTACCTTAAGATTCTAAAATTCATTAAATAAAGTATATTATTAGATAAAATATAGTTTTTGTTCTAAATACTATCTAATTTCATAGTAAGAGAAAGAAGGCTATATGATATTTCATTATTTCTCGGTAGTATCTTTATATGCAAGCCCGCTTGGCTTATATCATTCACTAATGACTACCGCCAAACGTCAATACCGTGCCTCTGTAAGTATCATAAACGACGACATGTTTGCGGCGACTTACACCCTATTTTGCCTACTTACCTTAAACAAATTTAATATATATATAATAACATATATATAGTTTGGACAAGCTAAAACTTAATGACATAAATGAAAAACATCAACCCGGTAAATTTATAGGAGCTCTTCAATTTGGTAGCTAACGCGTGTAACACCATTTTTAGCCAATACAACTCATGTATGTCACAAGAGCCTCATGAATTTTATTGCGACTGAAAGCGGAGAAGGGGGTGATATCTCACTAGTCAACGTTTATGTTTGCTTGCGATTACCTAACATCAATTTTGTATTCATTTATCATGTGAACAACGATCTTTTCACGAAATAATAAAAGTATTTTTTAGTTTTATAAAATTTCTCGTCAGGGACGTCCCAAGGTAGAATGACGACTTACGTAAACTAGCTGGTGGGAGATGGAGAATAAAAACTGAAGGTCGTAATTAATAGCGTGCTCTGATAAAGGTAGGTGAACACGAGCTGATGATAATAACGAATAATTTTTAAAATTCAAATAAATTAAGTCAATTTTAATAAAATAAATTAACTTCATATACAACATAATTACGATGTAATTATAAAATATTTTTACGCAAATAATAAACGCACGAAAATAATTTAAAATCAAATTACACACCTGATCTGATATAAGCCAGTTTATAAAAGATTTATGGTAGGTCACAAGAGTATTTAATTGGTAAAGCTGTCTGAGATTGCAGGATTGAAACATGGCGTCGCTTTGTAATAAGAGACGCTTATTGGACTGTGCAATGTCAGTTTTGTCCATTTAACCCGTACCTTCAAGACAGGCTAAGTTTTATTAACTGTAAAGGCTTATAAATTTACTACAACACGGTCGCTATAAAATATTACTCACGTCACATGGTCACTCCATTAAATCTTAGAATACTACATTATTTTTTCGCTTGTTTTACGTATTTTTAATTTAAAATTTCCATTGCCAACAAAAAGCCCTTGTTGTAACGACGTGTGAAACATATGTCATTTGAGTGTAATTATGTTATAAATCTTATTTATACCTAAATAATAATGCATGAAATATATTATAAATATGTAAAACCTGACAGGCAGCAATTATAATAATTAAGAGTAAGTAGGTACCACCGAGTTATAAATTATTTTACGATGACAAAAATACCGTATTGTAACCGCTTGGTTTAAAGGGTGAGCTTATTATACAAGGAACATAACATACTTTGCATGGATAGCGGCCCATTGACTGTGTTGTAAATTAGAGGACTAGTGCATTTTTTAACAAAACATGTGAAAGAAGGTCTGTCTTAATAAAATATTTTAAATTTGAATACGATTAACAATACAAATATAGGTATAGCATATAAATCAAAATTGTTGATATATATTTTAATAAATACATTGTAATTATTTAAAAGTTTTGAATACGAAGTCTAGGAAGTCCTTATGTTTTTTTCTATAAGACCCATAAATATAGAAGAGGTTATTTTCAAAGCAACCCGCAAATTACAATACAGAACTGCCTTATAAATCTAACGTTTTCATGTTAATAAAAATGATTTAAGTACACATTAAAGCGATCTTTATTCCAAAACGAGCGTACAATTTATAACGCTTATAATTTGATATAATTCTGTCCTTTACTTTGGGTGCAATACTTGAAACCGTACATTCGAATGTATATTAAACCGGAATGGCCCAGGTAATAGAATACGTAATTCCTAACTGATGATAGCGAATTCAAATCTGGGCAAGCACCAGTGACTTGTGTGCTCATTAGCGGTAAATAAAAACAACAATGAAAAAACATGTCAATTTTTAAATTCTGTTACAGCTTTAATCTTTCCTTAAGAGGTGAGGAGGTATATATCTAGCATTTGCTCTGATAAAGATCATTTAAGAGCTAATGTAATTTATTCACAAATTATAAAATTATTATTATCACTTTTTTACACAAATATTTTCGTATGAACTATTTATGCTTTATAGAGAAATTGATTGGAAAAACGTTAATTTCACAATTCCTAAATTTAATAAAATAAACATAAAACATAAATAAATATCAAAATGAAGATTTTTTTTTCAGCCTTTGCCGTCCACAGCTGGACGAAAGCCTCCCCCATAGAACGCCAACCATCCCGATCTTGGGTAGTCCGCATCCATCCCGTACCTGCCACCTTTTTTAAATCGTCGGTCCATCTTGTCATAGGGCGTCCTACACTACGTTTGCCTAAGCGTGGGCTCCACTCTAACACGTGTCGGCTCCATCGGCCATCAATGCGCCTGGAGACATGACCAGCCCATTTCCACTTCAGCGAGCTAATTCTACGCGCGATGTCGGTGACTTTAGTTCTCTGGCGAATGTCCTCATTTCGGATTCTATCGCCCAGAGAAACCCCAAGCATCGCGCGTTCCATCGCTCGCTGAGCGACCTAAAATTTGTGGACCAGTCCTACGGTGAGTGTCCAAGTTTCGGCACCGTAAGTCATTACAGGTAGGACGCACTGATTAAATGAAGATTGAGAATATGAAACAAGCATTATGATATGAATGAAAAATATTGATAATACATATGAAAAATTATTACAAAAAAATGTTATTATTTATATAAATTCTTTGGTTATTTACAATCTTCAATCTTAACGGAGATAATATGTTATAATTTCAGATTTTTATTATATAATTTACGCAAGTAATTAATTTCCTCAACAACGTTCCGTCTATTAATTAGATGGAGCGAACCTCCACAAGTGATATAAGTGAAATTCTTCAAAGTTAATTGGTAAGCGCCTTCTCGAGGACCTTAATAACATTAGTTAATGAAACTGTTACGAGGAGGAAAAATTCATTTAAACGATATTATTTTATCACTTAAATTATAGCGGAACCTTATTGCTTCCATTTTACTTCCTCTTTCTTACATTTATATTATTTTTATAGAAGTTAGTTGAACGCATTTAGCACGTAAATTACATTATATTTTTAATTTTGAGTTGTCTATGTTAAATATTACACACATTCATAGTTTATTTGTATATGCGTTAAAAATAATGTTTGTTTGTGTTTTAGGATATCATAAAATAAAATATAAAAAATATTTATTTAAATATCGAACGTCCTCTTGTTTTCATGCCAACTTTTCTATGAAATATTATGCTAAATATTTACAGATTGCTATGACCTCTGTTTAAATTCAAAAAACATTGAACTAAGAATAATGTAGTCGTTGAAAAAGACTTTAAAAGAAAAAAATAAGTGAATTGTTTGGAGACAACAATCTGAATCTCATTACAAATGCAAAGAAAACTCGTTGTTGTCGAAGTGGAGCGTTTTTAAAGTTTCTAGAAATTAATTTTATCGTTATAAAAGCGTGAATAAATGAACGACGAAGATGATATTAAGATTATTATGGCAATAAATCGGTACCGCTATTTGTACTCGTTACTCTTGGTTTGGTAATCATCGTCGAGGGACTGCACTCGATTAAACTGGTGCCTGTTATAATAAAATGAAATAAATTTAAAACTAAAAAATGTAACGCCAAGCCAGCCAACCTAGCTTGTAACAGCTGATAAATATTATTAATATTAAAACATTATATAATATAAGCAATAATAAAAAAGCATGTGGTTAGTATTCGTTCAATTTAGTACATGATATATAATAATTAATTGCATTGTCTTTTATTTACATACATATGTAAAGTAAAGAATAAATAATGAGTTTATAGCCGTTTCTTCTCAGTAGAATCTAACTTTCCGAAACGCACACTTGTTTAGTGACGTATATAGATATCGATAGAGAATGTTTCGTTTGAATGTCAATAATAAATATAAAAATCTTTTAGAAACAAGCTTCTATTCAAATCACATACTATAACGATTAAAGAGCTCAAATATGACGATTTTAAATGAAGAGTACCTGTAGTGAGCCCAATGGGCCGGGATAGCCCATTGGTAAGAACGCGTGAATCTTAACCGATAATCGTGGGTTCAAATCCGGGCAAGCACCACTGAATTTTCACGTGCGTAATTTGTGGATAACAAAGGAAAACAATTTGAGGAAACCAGCATGTGTCTAATTTAATTGAAATTCTGCCACATGTGTATTTCGACAACCCGCATTGGAACAGCGTGGTGGAATAAGCTCCTTCTCCTCAAAAAAGGAGAGAAGGCCTTAGCCCAACTGTGGGACATTCACAGGCTGTTACTGTTACTGTAGCCAACCCACGATGAGACCACCATGCATTGTCCCCAAAGTTACATATACATTCCAAATTTCAGCTTCATCGATTTGTCACTCGTACAAAATCAGTCACACACTAACAAGTGAATTTGAATAAAAGCTTGTAATAAAACGGTAGTTAGTTTAATTTTAAATGACGCGGGCAACGACCGATGCTTCAAAATATACTTTGTTTTATAAAATGATTCCATTATTGTAATTGTTAGTTTAGTAGACTGTTATTTGCTAATACCGGTCATTCGGGTTTATTGGGTGTACAGTAAAGAGAATAATTTAAGAGATTTGATTCGACATCGTGTTGTGAATTGTGTTTACACGAATCGTTATTTAAATACTAAATAATATAGAAGATTTTTTCCCATATATACTCAGAAATAAAAAAGGTTTCTATTAAAAATTTGTACAGTTGATAAAAATCGTACCAGTATGGATCAATTTTATGGTCTAAATTCGTCTCTTTCATCCTCTCATCAGCTCGTGATAGAGACCTAATTTAAGCCGGGTTCCGTTTTATTAATGAAAGTCCAAAGTGAAGGATATTCTCCGACATTTTACAATTATAGAATGTTTCAGTGAGGTATATTATAAGATTTTGATATACCTACCATTTCTTTTTTTTTACTTAAGAACTCATTTACCTTTTGACACATTCATATTTATCACATTGTTTATTCTATTTAACAGGTTTAAATGAATAAAGTTCCAAATACTCGAAAAACATATAACAATTTTTGTATTATTTTAGTTTTATTGCTTAATGTATTCATTTTGAAGTGATTCTATTTTGCTCTTTTGTTCTCTTAATACTACGTCAAGCTATGACATAAGATCATCCAGTCTATAGACGATGACTTATCCATATGAATCGAAAAAGAAGACGTTAAGGAGAAGAAAAATTGATTACTGGAGTATGTTCATTAGTACTAAAAGAATAAAATATTTTTTATTTATATTTTTTATTTTTTATTTTCCGATTTATTTTTTATATCTTGTTTTTATAAAAAAATAAAAAAGGGTTTTTCTGATTTTATATATAATTGTATAATACAATTTCAAATTGTCCTGTCATAGCAACAATTCGAACACATTATATAAAATTAATAATAACTATAATAGCATACCTACGAGTACAATGAAAATGAATGTAACTTTTATATTATTCTTTAACTTTTACATAGCAAAAGCAAAAGTTGATCCCGGACGTATTCCGAGCAGCAATTGATTTTGATAGCCAATCAAGTATATCAATTGCCTGTCTAGTTCTCTTTGTCGTCCGCCGACACTCAACGATGTTGACGCCAAGTATGCGCTAACATCATTTCAACTGTCAAATCATAGCAAGACAAATTGATTTTTGAAAAATTTACAATCTAGATGTTGTGATTCGCTAAGCAAAATATAACCAAATATTTATCGAGTGTACTTTTCAAGAAATAACTCATAGATCTTCTATATGAAAACGATCCATTTTAACTGTAATTTCAACGGCTCTAAAGTATGCACCTTACAAACGTTAAGGCTTGCGAAATCTCGGGTTATTATTTTAAATTATCTGTAACGAAAATATAAAAAAATATACCTTATATACTTTAAAAAAAAGTAGGTTTCTACAAAATAGAAGTTATTTTTTGACAAGTCGGTAATGATATTTCGGAAATTTAATTTTAAGTCATCTACTATAAATATAACACAATATAAATACTCTTTATTGTACACCAATTAACTTAGACATAAATAATAATACGGACAAGTAAGATTTACAAGAGCCGGCGTTATCGCTAAGACAGTAAACTTTATACATGCCGTAAAATGTGATTAACATTGTCAACGAATGGCCATCACGTAGACCAAGACTGCTGGTAGTTGCGCGAAAATGTAAGTGCCGGTGACTAGCCTGCTGCATCCTATAATTGCTTGTTAAATGTTGATTCATACAACTACAAACATTTTGTCTTCAGAGATTGGGCGTACGTCCCGGAACATTGCTATATACATATTATTTAAAAGACAATAATATATATTTGTCTCATGGTAGTAATTTGAATGCATAAAGAAACATATTGCATCTCGTATAAAATATTTTTCAAATAGGCTTTCTTTAGGGTAGTTACATACATTGAAATATAATCTACATCTCGCGAACCTAGTAATATACTTCGGCTTATTTGTATAACTCGACGTATATTTATAACCATACAACGTTAGTTATATTTAATTAATTTGGTATACAAGCTTCTAGAATACATTTTTAACAAAAATATGTTTTTAAATAGCATCAATAAATATCTTCTTTTGTTTTCAAACGTTTTTAAAAATTACCGGTTACGGACAAATTCAGTTTTAATAGATAATAATACGTTTCAATTACATTATATACCAACCTACTTCAGTTATTTTTAATATTTCCACAATATAGAAAATAATTTCCCTCAATCAACCCAAAATATTAATGTTCTACTGTTATTAGGGAAAAAGGATTTCTTTACTCTACATTCATCAACTTTCCTTTCTATTCTACGAATTTGACGTTACTTATAAATTCTAAATAACAATAAATTTGTTGTACCCGTTCTTTGTTTTCCTTTGAAATTATTCTAACAAAGGTTATTATAGCAACATAAGACCTGAGTGTCGACGTATCAAATACGTTTTACGAGTAGCTTCACATAACATTGTTAATAGGCGCAGGAAAGTAGCTGACGTGTCAAATGCAATCAGAAAGCTGAAAGTGGTTCTTTAATTAGTTTACGTAGGCAGCCGGTGGCGCAAATGCCTCACGCCTTTAACACCGTTATATTCATAGCGTCTTGCATCTCTTGCTTAAAATATCTTCACGACATCCCTCATTTGCAGGCAATATGTATACGAAAGTTTTATTAAATTGTCCTCGGAATGCCCTCGTCCTCGTCTCCGAGATCCTCTCGTGGCGCAACGTATTGCAATAAATGCGAATATATCAGAGAGAACTTATGATGTATAGAGAAAGACATTTTATTGCTTTCTGTATCGAAGTGGCACGCGCAATTCTTTCTCTTCAATCCTGTAGAATACTAGATATTTTTTATAAAATATGAATTTATTTTATAACGAGTTTGGTATTTTATTTGTTGATATTTATGGGTACACATTTTGATACAGTCTCAAACGATTATCAAATGTGACACGGACAATGCATCTCGTATCATGTGTATTTGTCGCACGATGGCATGAGCTCAAATAGCCTCCAGCATAGCTTATTATATTAGCAACTAAACCGCTCCCGAGGCTTTCATAAACTAATTCAATCGACCTACAATGATATATATTTAATTAATTATGATATGCTCCAATTTTGTATGTCAAACGCTCTATAATTATGAGCACAGCTAATATTTCTAATGTGTTCGTAATTAATTAATTTGTGATCAGGAAGACATTCTTGGTTACCTAGCTTTTGCCAATATATGTCTATTTTCTCAGCTTGCTTTTTCCCTATCAGTTCAAGAGTTCCCCTGAGCTCTCACCCCAATCTATTATTATTAAACCTATTTTAAAATAATATGAATCTAAATTTTGGAATCCAATAAATAATAAATATATAGAAAAATAAAACGTATACAAAAGAATTTCTATTAACAATTACTTTTGTAATATAGACTAGAATAATGTATTTTTTACACAAAAATAAATAATTATATTTATATAACTTATAAATTATTTTGACTAAGATAAAATATTAATACTGAATAGTTATAATAGATTTTTTCATTTTTCATACTTAAAAGACCTTATATGATATTTTAACAAAATATTTTTAAGGAAGGCAGTTAAAGCAAACGACGGAAGCTCAATGTTTTGTTTAATCCGGGATAAAACCTTAATTGGACGGTAGTCGAGATTTACGCGTTTGACCGACCGATAAAATTCTATTAAAGTAAATAAAATAAGCCTCGACCGTGCCTACCTTTTTCAAATGATGCTTACAACGATGTAAGCCCCCTTTTAACTAAATACTTCGCCATTTGTACATAAGCTTAACCGTATAAAGAAAATAAACAGGTATCAGCCGTAAATGTTCCACTTCAGAGCAAAGGCTTCCTCTGTTGAGGAAACTGCTTGAAGCTTATTCTACCACGTAACTCCAATGCCAATCGGTATCCATCAGTAAACATATACAAATAAGGCAGAAATTTATCCAAAACATAAATTATGAATAAATGATTTAATGTGCTTGCTTGTTATGTTTGCCTTGAGTGGGCGACATACTTGCAATTTTTAGATAATTTATATATTAATATTGATATAACATACAATATATTTTCAAGAATTAAACAGTTTGACGTGAAATTTGATCTAAAGCAACAAGATAAAACTTTACCAGTGTAAAAAATGTATACGTGACTGGATATCATACAGCTAATAAAAACTAGACTCGTGACTTGCACAGCACTCAGAAAGTCTTTAAAATTCTTCAATATATTTTATATTTCCTAGAAAGGATGATAGATTTTAATACTTTATAAGCACCCTTTCCTTTATGTTGAAATCCCTTTTAAGTTATATACAAACAAAATAGGAGTGTATTTTAGTTATTTTGCATAATCTAAATATATATTTTAATTTAAATATTTGACATTTAAAAACTGACTGCTTTTGTTTTAATAGTCATAAACAGTGATACATGCTCGTTAATTCTTTAAGCTTTTGATATAAAATTGTAACACTTCAGTATTGAAATAAGACATGATGAAGATAAAAAAAAATAATGTTTCATAATTCTAAAGAAAAACTATTTATGCTTTTATACAAACATATTGTAAGACACGTTACAATGTAGGTATTTAAGGTTTTAAATCTTCAATCTGATGTAACTACGCCTCGAAAGCTTTTAAGCTTACAACAAATTATATTTTCTCAATATTAATTCGGCTTTTCACAAACCACTAGAAAACGGGAACTTTGTTGCGAAAACTGCTCACAACCGCCTTGCTTCGGCTTATTTAAACTTCAACGCTTTGAGATTTTTGTTTTCAAGATACTAAAGTACATTAATAGTAGAGATGTTAACTTTGTAATAATTAAAATAGTTATTTAAAACTAAAAGACGCTTCACAAATTTATAGATAAAATTATATATTTTATTACATACGTAGGTATAATTAAAATTGTAGATATACATGATTGAAGCTAAGTTGCCTTTTGCGTGATGCGCTTGAAACTAACTCGAAAAACGTGTAAGAAGAAAAATTCTTTTGGGTAATTAATATGTTTCTAAGAGCATGACAGTTTTAAAGGTAAACGAATTGCTATTACTGTGCCACAAAATCTTCCTCGCCGTTTGAGGAGAGCTCCGCCAAGCCGCAAGCTAAGCAACTAAGCTTTACAGGTGGTAGCGATTTGTGCAAGCTCGTCTGGATAGGTACCACCCACTCATCAGATTTTTTTTTCTTCGAGTGCCACTCCGACTAGCGAAGGTTGGCAGTCAGCTTTGAATATTCCTTCTTGTTCTTCGCCAGGCGAAAGAGATCGGCAGCACTCGCAATTCCCGTCCATTCTCGGATGTTGCACAGCCAAGACTTTTTTCTGCGCCCAACAGCTCTCTTTCCGGCAACTTTTGCCATCATAATGAGTTGCAAAAATTCATATCTTCATGCCTAAGCACGTGTCCGAGATATGGAATTTTTCTCTTCTTGACAATCTCCAAAAGTTGCCGTTTTTGGTTGACGCGTCGCAAAACTTCCACGTTCGAGACCTTTTGAGTCCAACTTATGGCCAACATACGTCTATATGCCCACATCTCGAAAGCTTTCATCTCATCAGATATTCTACCGCAAAACAGCGGTACTTGGTATCGTTGTGTTCCAGTTTGAAGGGTGAGTTAGCCAGTGTAATTACAGAAACATCGGATCCATGGATCTTGGTCCCAAGGTTGGTGGCGCGATGGCGCGATGTAAGCGATGATTAACATTTCTTACTGTGATAATGTCTATGGGCATTGGTGACCACTTACCATCAGGTGGACCATATGGTCGTTCGCCTACCTATTCTATAAAAAAGGCTGACTACAGCCAACGTTAACTTATGTGAAATTGACCCCACAGGCTCTCCGATCGATGTCGAAGATGCCCATTGCAGGAGTCTTAGTGAGTAAAAATCCCAAATAACCCAATTCCCACCCAGTATCCAGGTGAATTCTTAGAAGAATTCGCATACGTCAAAAAAAGTGTTATGTAATTTTAATGCAGCCAGGTATTATATACAAACCATTTATTTATTTATTATTTATTTAACAATATAAACAACCAAATTACAATTAAATGATGACTACAAAAACCACGAAGGTTTATCTTGAGTGCCTTTCCGTCTATTGATTTACATACAATATACGCTATAATTGTTTTAAATAAGACATCTTCAACTTATATTTAACATTTTTAATAGTTATTTCTGGGGGGTAAGGGGGGAACGGAACTACCATCTCATCCGACCCAATTGCCAACCTCACCTGCACGTGGTGCTTCCTACTAGATAACAGACGAGGCCCTGGCGACCGATCAATGGCGGTATAACCATACGCATCCAACACAGTGATTGGAAAAGGGAAGCAGCGACCTTGAGGTACAAGTAACCTCTAAAATGTCTGGTGCAGAAGGCAAGGGGAAACCACTGCACTATTATTCCCTAGTTATTGTCAGCTTTATGGAAAAGTCTAAGAAAGAAATGGCCCCGAGTTCCTGGCGTCCCTTAGATGGGACAGGGGTGCTAAGAATCCCCAGGTGGAAAAAACAACAATTGAAGATAGGAACGTGGAACGTCAGAAGTTTGAAGAGTCCTGAAAAAGTCTACAATGTCTGCAAGGAAATGCAACGAATGAAGATTAACATCATGGGACTAAGTGAGATCAGATGGATAGGCAAAGGTAAACATCAAATAGATAAAAACTACACCATGTATTACTCTGGTTCTGAGGATAGCTCCAACAAGTATGGAGTGGGAGTAATCATAGACACAAATTGCATTAATACACCTGTTAACTTAGTACCAAAATCAAACCGAACCATGTTACTTCAAATAGAAGCCAAGCCAAGAAATATTAACATTCTTCAAGTGTATGCTCCCACTACAGATGGGTCAGATCAAGAAGTTCGAAACTTTTATAAAGAAATAGAAGATCTACTCCAAATGACAAAAAATCACGAAATAAATCTAGTGATTGGCGATTTTAATGCTAAAGTAGGAAAAGGAGAAGTGCCAAAAGTAACCGGGAAGTTCGGACTTGGGGAAAGGAATGAGAGAGGAGATGCCCTTGTACAATTCTGCCAAGAGAGTGATTTTGCTATCATAAACACCTATTTTCAATTACCACCAAGGAGGTTGTATACATGGACGTCACCTAAGCATACCCCTCAGCAAATTATAAGAAATCAGATAGATTACATCCTGATCAATAATCGCTTTCGTAATTGTGTCAAAAGAGCTAAGACCTATCCTGGGGCTGATATAAGATCTGACCATAATCCAGTTGTAGCGACAATATCATGTCGACTCAAACAATTAAAGAAGAGAACACAGTACCACGCAATAGACGTGAGGAAACTTAAAGATCTTAACATCAAAGATAAAGTGGCGAAAGAAATAAACGAGTGGGCAGCAGATGTGAAACCTGGGATAATACGCACGGTGGAGGAAGAGTGGTGTTCAATGAAGAACAAAATAATTAACATCAATAAGACACACTTGAAAAGAGATTGGATTCCTAAGCAGAGTTGGATGACAGAAAAAATATATAATCTTATCGAAGAAAGGAGAATCTACAAGAATTCTGACAATAGCAAGTATACTGAGATTGATAAGCAAATTCGGCGTGAAGTTCGTTATGCTAGAGATGCTTGGTATCAGTGCAAGTGTGATTTTGTGGAGGACCTTTATGCTAAACATGATGCATTTAACCTGCATAAGGAAATAAAATCTTTGGTAGGGCACAAAAAGACCATTCACCATCTTACGGACGAAAATAATATTCCCATACTAGATATATCAGGAAAAAAACACCTATGGGAACAATACATTTCATCAATGTTTGCCGACGATTTTCGAAGCATAGCGGTAAATTGTGATCCAAATGAGGGATATCCTATCCTGAAAAATGAAGTCACAAACGCACTTAAAAAAGCTAAAACGGGAAAATCAACCGGACCGGATTATGTTCACATAGAGGTACTCAAACTTATCAAAGACGAAAATATTGACTTCCTGGTTAAACTATTTAATTTGGTATACGACTCTGGCCACTTACCCAAAGACTGGCTAACCTCAACTTTTATTACGCTTCCTAAGAAGGCCAACGCAAGAAGGTGCGAAGAGTTTCGAACGATTAGCCTTATTAGCCAAGTATTGAAACTATTTCTGAATATCATTCACGAGCGAATAAGAGCGAAATGCGACGAACAACTCGCAGATAGTCAGTTTGGCTTTCGAAAACGAGTGGGCACGAGAGAGGCTCTTTTTGCAATGCAGGTTCTCGTACAAAAATGCAGAGACATGCAACAAGACGTTTTCCTTTGATTCATCGATTACGAAAAAGCCTTTGACAGAGTACTGCACGACCGTCTAATTGCAATATTACATGATATCGGCTTAGATGACAAAGATGTACGTATTATTCAGAATCTGTATTGGAACCAGAAGGCTACTGTACGAGTTGACAATGAGGAGACTGATGAGGTAGAAATAAAGAGAGGAGTCCGACAGGGCTGTATATTATCACCCACGCTATTTAATTTGTACTCGGAAAAAATAATAACAGAAGCAATTGAAGACCTAGAATGTGGAGCCAAAATAAATGGCCGGTATATTAACAACATCAGATACGCTGACGTATCAGTCCTAATAGCATCATCTCCTGAAGAGCTGCAATTAATTGTGAGCCGTGTTAATGAGTGCAGTGAAAACGCTGGTCTGAGGATGAACATATCAAAAACGAAGATCATGGTATTGTCTAAACACAGCTTCGATGACATTGCTATCATTGTAGCAGGCCAAAAAATTGAGAGAGTGCGCAAGTACAAATATCTAGGGACATGGCTTAATGACACTTGGAGCTGTGAACAGGAGGTAAAGACTCGCATTGAAATAGCTCGAAGTGCCTTCTGCACGTTAAAAAAAGTACTCTGCAATCGCAGACTTAAGATCCCTGTGCGCATACGACTCCTACATTGTTACATCTGGCCTATACTTCTTTACGGATGCGAGGCGTGGACAATTAAAGAAGACCTCAAAAAACGTATAGAAGCTTTCGAGATGTGGGCATATAGACGTATGTTGGCCATAAGTTGGACTCAAAAGGTCTCGAACGTGGAAGTTCTGCGAAGCGTCAACCAACACCGGCAACTTTTGGAGACTGTCAAGAAGAGAAAAATTGCATATCTCGGACACGTGCTTAGGCATGAAAGATATGAACTTTTGCAACTCATCATGATGGGAAAAGTTGCCGGAAGGAGAGCTGTTGGGCGCAGAAAAAAGTCTTGGCTGTGCAACATCCGAGAATGGACGGGAATTGCGAGTGCTGCCGATCTCTTTCGCCTCGCGAATAAGAAGGAGTATTCCAAGCTGACTGCCAACCTTCGCTAGTCGGAGTGGCACTCGAAGAAGAAGAATAGTTATTTCTCGTCCTGTTCTATTATCTAAGCTATCCGTATTTGTTGTTAGCTGACATAGTTACTATTTTTTGTTGTGTCATCCAACGGGTTTTTATATCATGCGGGACGTTGTTCTGAAAATCAGTATTGAAGAATTGTTCATTCAATATATGATACTTAACTTTGTTCTGTATGGGTATTGTTATCATTCTTAGAACGTGAATCTCACAAGCTATTTTTTTTCTCATGCTATTACACCGAAGACAGCGTTCTTTAAGGTACATATGTGATATATATATACTGTGTTAAAGAAAAAAGCATGAAATATTGCTCGAAGTCTTTTCAGGGTCCGCTTTAACTGATCTCGATATTAAGGAAAACGATCAAACATACGAAACAAGCAAAGACAAGCTGTGTATCAATTTTGCAGTTATTCTAATTAATTAAAGAGCTTAAATGTATCCGTATATTAATTATCAGCATAATCTTTCATAGGTTTTATAGCTAAAATCTTACGATTAATTTCAATAACATTAAATTCCCAGGAAATTATATCAATCACATATCGCCCACATTTTTAAAACAGTAAAATATATCCTTGAATTGTCAAGCTCAAGCTAGTTGAGCTTAAAATGCTGATAATAGCCGCTTGGCTTTGTCGGGTTTACTTGGAGACCGCAAAACATATACATTCGTATATTTCGGGTTCGTATGTCGATGACATGAGAAGTAAATAGATACAATATAAACTTTATATATTTTTATACACAAATAGCAACCATTAATAATTAAACAACCGTATAATGTATTTATAGTAAGCATATAAGTCGTTAACGTGCAAGAAAAGCACTAACATTTCACGTCAACACCGGCAACTTTTGGAGACTGTCAAGAAGAGAAAAATTGCATATCTCGGACACGTGCTTAGGCATGAAAGATATGAACTTTTGCAACTCATCATGATGGGAAAAGTTGCCGGAAGGAGAGCTGTTGGGCGCAGAAAAAAGTCTTGGCTGTGCAACATCCGAGAATGGACGGGAATTGCGAGTGCTGCCGATCTCTTTCGCCTCGCGAATAAGAAGGAGTATTCCAAGCTGACTGCCAACCTTCGCTAGTCGGAGTGGCACTCGAAGAAGAAGAATAGTTATTTCTCGTCCTGTTCTATTATCTAAGCTATCCGTATTTGTTGTTAGCTGACATAGTTACTATTTTTTGTTGTGTCATCCAACGGGTTTTTATATCATGCGGGACGTTGTTCTGAAAATCAGTATTGAAGAATTGTTCATTCAATATATGATACTTAACTTTGTTCTGTATGGGTATTGTTATCATTCTTAGAACGTGAATCTCACAAGCTATTTTTTTTCTCATGCTATTACACCGAAGACAGCGTTCTTTAAGGTACATATGTGATATATATATACTGTGTTAAAGAAAAAAGCATGAAATATTGCTCGAAGTCTTTTCAGGGTCCGCTTTAACTGATCTCGATATTAAGGAAAACGATCAAACATACGAAACAAGCAAAGACAAGCTGTGTATCAATTTTGCAGTTATTCTAATTAATTAAAGAGCTTAAATGTATCCGTATATTAATTATCAGCATAATCTTTCATAGGTTTTATAGCTAAAATCTTACGATTAATTTCAATAACATTAAATTCCCAGGAAATTATATCAATCACATATCGCCCACATTTTTAAAACAGTAAAATATATCCTTGAATTGTCAAGCTCAAGCTAGTTGAGCTTAAAATGCTGATAATAGCCGCTTGGCTTTGTCGGGTTTACTTGGAGACCGCAAAACATATACATTCGTATATTTCGGGTTCGTATGTCGATGACATGAGAAGTAAATAGATACAATATAAACTTTATATATTTTTATACACAAATAGCAACCATTAATAATTAAACAACCGTATAATGTATTTATAGTAAGCATATAAGTCGTTAACGTGCAAGAAAAGCACTAACATTTCACGTCAACAGCGATCAAGGCACTCACTAAGCTTCGTTAATTAGTGTATGCAGAGAGAGTCATCACGTTAACTTAACGTTCAATAACATGCGCCTCTCTTAGCATAATATGTATATCTACTTACATCACTGTAATTATTAATTTAACATCACTAAATAATTCTGATTAATTGCCACCTTGTTCTATTGGCTAGGTAATTAAGCTTCAGATCCTCAAGTCCCGGATTCAAATCTCGGGTTGGGCTGATCAGAGTAATCGGAGTTCTCTGTCAAGAAATTCTCTGTATCAACCCAGTTAGGACATTGGTATTATTATACTCCCCTGCTTTGGAAGGCACGTTATTCTCCTGATTTATTTCACATTATGTTAGACTGTCGTCTCATTAAATTATGAGAGAGCGATGTAATGCGAAGTGTACCAATATTTGTGCACACTTTTATTCACAATAATATTACATACTCACATGACTAATCCTTGAGATTAACCACTGTTACCAAATTTCTATCTGACTCTAATTCTGGAGCGAGCTGTTTTTTTTAATATAAAGAAAATAATCAAATTATAAAAGAATACTCTCTCGTTGTTTACACAACCATTTGAGTTCATTGACTAGACTATTCTTTGAGTCAAACTAATTTCATAATAGACAATCATTACTACTTCGCACATAAGCATTGTATATTTTAATATGTAAATAGTATTATCTAGGATTCATGTAGTGCAAAAAAAATAATTATAGTTAACAAAATACTACAAAAAATAGCAAAAACACAGCAATTTCTTATTATCTTTGTTCTTCAATTTATACTTCGGACAGTATACACAAGCACTTGATGATCTTTCCCCGCCATTTCCACATGTTTTTTTTTATAACAGGAATATTATACGCACTGTAGGATTATCCCTTATTTGGTGAAAATCCCTAAGATTAGGATTAATTGCTTTAAAACAGCTTTGAAATGTGTATAGCCAAATTGTGTTGTGCATGTGTTGCCAGCCTCTGTATATCAAGGCATCCACAACTTAAACGCCTTTAAAACCGGAGCACTGAATAGACATTTTCTCTCCATCATCGATAACATATTGGCATTACAGTCTAGCCAACAAGTAATATATTTTTAAGCACATATTAAGTAAATGTTTTAGATTAATATAAGTATAAAAAAACTAATAAGATTATTTATTAAAGATTATAAGGTGGGTGAGCCTTTACTCGAGTAGTAATATATTATTTTCTTGTGTATACAGTTCTTGATTTGCGTCTACATCATATAATATCATATTTTGACAAAAGAAGAATAATTAAATAATGTCGACTACATTTCGTATTGTTAAGTAAATATTAAACGTTATAATACCACGCCGTAATTACCATGAAGTTTGTTCATTTTGGAAACGTGGATACAAAGTACATTCGCTGGAAGAATTTCAATGACAACTTACAGCCACTTCCGAGACATATTATTATTCATTTAATTAGTTCTATTCTATTATTAATTGAAATATGCATTTTGTTATTTTGTCTTATAAAAAGTGTGTAAGTTCAGAGATATATCCTTATTTTTGTATTCTTATATATTCGCCAAATGTCATTCTTTAATTCATTATATATAGCAATAAGTCAAAACTCAGTAGCGGCTCATTAATGTCCTGCAGTTAAGATTTTAAGTAAAGGAGAGCAAGCCTGAAACAAACTTGAATATTATTCTACCACGCTGCTCAGCGTGGTTTGTGAACGATCCCGTGGCGTCCCCCGAAAAGACGGCGTGGGTACCGCTGGTTTTTTAGTGGGTATTCCGACGCCTTCAGCGTCGGCGAGCCCCACATACCCCCCCCCCCAATTCATGTGGGGGAAACGCGTCAAAGCGTTCCTCCAGCGAAAAAAAAAAAGCGTGGTTTGTGAATATATGAATGTGTGGAAAAAATTTAATCCGGCACTTACTTTTAACAGTTACGTATATCAAAGGACCGATGTGCGTTTGAGTATACGAGTCCTAGAGTATAAACGTAAAATGGGACGCCCTCTAACCAGATGAAGAAAGTGCACACACGACTGCATGCAGAAGGCGGATTAGCGTTTGGCTGAAATTAGAAAATAGACTTACAGTTATGTCACATTGTTTTCAAAATCAAGATAATTTATGTTATATTCACTAATTTTACTTTTAAATTGTTTATTATAATAATTTATAACCATCCCAATTGTGCTATTCAACGAGTTACTCGGCTCATTAAATAGTTGTACTCCTTTAGACTTATTCACGTTATTTGATCAACATTAAATCTTTATTAGTTTGTAACGTAACAAATATGCCGCGCAACATCTTATGCACTTTAACGAACTCCTCGCGTCGAATTTCCGCCTACTTATATTTCCCTCACGTCAACCCTCATTTGCAGGCAACATGCCTTGTGAAGTTTTATTAGGTATCTCAGGAGGTCATGAAGCTTCACCGCGATGAGTTCGATGTATGTCACATATGTATGGAAATCGAATATTAAATATACTATCTTATAGTAATCATATTTTATTGAATAGTTAATCTAACAATAACTCATATACAATACACGAAAAACAATAAACGAAGTCATATAAATAATTCAATACTTCTTGTATTGTTAAATAATTCCTAGTCTTAGATTTATCTTTTGTCACTATGAATAAAATATCACGTAGAATGAAATAAAGAGATGTTGTTTTATATTATATTTTAAAATACTATTTCGAAAGCGTTTCAAACAAAGATTGCTTCATTTGTTTAACGCGATAAAATGAAAACGCTTGGAAATTTAGTGAAAAAACTGAATTAATTACGAGCCCTTTTTCTACTTTTCGCAAGTGGTGCACACAATGTGTGTCTAACAATTCTGCGCTTCAAAATAGTGCAAAATTTAATCACCCTCTATTTTAAGCTGGAATTAAAATTAACTGCCTAGAAATATAAATTTATGTATTTTATGTATTCAATATTATTATTGTAATTGTATTTTGTTTATTTATTGTGCCTTTATATTCATTATTGGAGTGTAATATAGTATGAATAAACTATATAAATAAATATAATATACAAATATATATATTCTAACATATTGTTATAAATTGTCTCCCCTTTTAATTGATTAGGTCGAGTATATTGTCTATTTTGTTCTTTAACAAAACACTTATTGATGCATCCAGAATTGAATCGTATGTTTTTAGAGGTAGCATGTGTGTGTGTGTGTATTTGAATCGTAATGTTGCTTTCGTTTCTCAAACTTGAAAATTAAAAGTGAATAAATAGCTAATTATAATTTGAATAAAATATAAAAATATGCCCGATAGATGTGAAACATCGAAATTTATGGTCATTGAATGAATTAATTATTAAAGAAAACCACTAAATAAATAAGAAGTAAAAATAAATAAAAACATAAAGTTTTACTAATAAAAAAAATACTTTCCTTATTATTATATTAATACTAGTTGCCCGACCTGATTTCGTACGGTAAAATAAGGATTTTAACCCGTGCATTTTTAATCAATTACATTCTCTAATCGATCTATTCGTTCAATACGCATACAATAAAGTGCTAACGGCATATAATAATATATATGCAT
This sequence comes from Nymphalis urticae, assembly GCA_905147175.2. NCBI lineage: Eukaryota > Metazoa > Arthropoda > Insecta > Lepidoptera > Nymphalidae > Nymphalis > Nymphalis urticae. The sequence goes on along the minus strand of LR989987.1, from coordinate 4,556,461 downwards.
AAAGCACCGCCCAGCGTATTTTTTCATGCATTTATTTATTATTGTATTCTTAGGTTCTGTCTACGACTTCTATATCTGAGTGCTGGCGTACATTCGTCCCACATTATGAGACGGACCACTTAAAAAAGATGGCTCGCTATTTATTCTCTTTTTAATATTAGTAAATTGTCACCACCACCATAAAAATATAAACCATGCCTCATATCGCCAATGCCCCACCAACTTTGGGAACTAAATTGTTCCTTATGCCTGTAATTACACTGGCTCATTCGCCCTTGAAACCGGAACACAACAATACTAAATATTGCTGTTTGGCGGTAGAATATGTGGTAAACATAATACATACGAATGGAACTTCTTCTTTGCACCGGCTTCTTCGCCATCGCATCGTTGGCCACCACCATAATATTTTTTTAAATCATAAAATATTAATATAAATTAAACGTATAGCTTAATGTTCAAAGTTGTAAAGGGCACCGCACCGCTCAATTTTATATATTAAAATATTAAGACATACTTATTAAATTAGTTACATTATGTTTCTTGATAAATATTTTATATAAACTACAGCTTATATAAATTATGTAATGATTTATATTATTTTCTGTGATGCTTATATAACATCTAAGAAAATCATTGAAATAACATTCGAAAATCTTGAAAATAGAAATATCTTGCTTAGGAATTTGAAATATCAGAATAAAATAATTCTAACTATAACACAAATTCTATTAATATCTTCTCTTATTATACTTTCATATTTCACTCAAATACTTAAGGGTGTAAAAATAGCACTACTTAAACAATACTAGCGTACAATATTCTTTTTAAATCCTTATCATTAAACTTAATGAAACTTAAGTCAAAATATATATCGAAATCTAAACTTCTTAACTTCTTAAAGATTTCTTTGTACTGTTCCTTTGATTCGTTACCTTCAAACGAGATATCTGTGAACACACAAAGAGACTCAACGCTATAAACTTATATCAATACGCTTATGACGTCGTTTCACTTTGTTTCATCTAAATGGCCTGCCGACTGAAAGCCAAACAGGACACAAAGGGCACCGAGATAAACTATGTAAATCCTCTGCAAAACAAACACAAGCCGATGATCTCTTTCCTGAAAGCGGACATACCATTCGTCTATCCGACGGCTATACTAATAGTTGAGTGTAACTACATCATCAATCTTAAGTTAGGTTCTCGTTTTAAAATGCGTTTCGGGGAATTTTTCAATTTCAAACTTACTGTTTCCTAAATATTTCCTTTTATTATTATTAAATGGAATATTCAAAAATATTCAGATCGATCATACAATCTAATTATAATACAATATACTAATTACACGTCTCAGCTTAGTTGACAAAGCTATAATAGCTTTGGCAACTAAGCTATTTGTGGTTTTAAGTTTTTATAATTAAGTCCTTACATTCATACCTTGGCCTTAACCAGGTATTCTTAACGCAGGTAACATAATATTATAATACAACAACTACAGTGAGAAGCGCTCTCGCCCGACGCCGCCCACCCGCCACCCAATGCTAATACATCTTATCGCAAGACTTAGGTATTCTAAATGCGTTCATTCTTCTTCATTACTTTGAACATATTTTTTTTAAATTCATTTTTATTTTTAAACCATAACGCAACAATACTAAGTATTGCTGTTTAGCGGTAGAATATATGATAAGTGAGGAGTGCATACCCAGACGAGCTTTCACAAATCTCTACCACCTAGTAAAATCAAGCAAATGGTTTCATTGTTTCATTTTTAAAACCTAAGATTAAATATCTCCTAAATATATTATACATTTAGACATTAGACATTTCGGTGGCCAATCTCAAGAGAGATTAGCTAAGTGCGCAGGATATATATATATATATATATATATATATATATATATATACATATATAGTGCAGAAGTGTGTGCGCGAACACATGGTGCACTCTCTTTTCTCTAACTCTCACCTACTCAACCCAGGATGAGGCAGTCACTGGTGTAGTGGCTTGATGTATGCTGCAGACTATGAGGTCCTGGATTCAAATCCCAGTTCGGGTCAATAAAAGTTTTTCTGAATTTGGAAGTGTGTACACTCCCATGCCTCGGAAATCACGTAAAGCCGTTTTTCCTGCATCTGAACTCTTTTCGATCGTGTCGGATTATGACATGTATGGATGAATTATTATATATATAAAATACTAAAAACAAAAAACATGTTTTATTACATTATTCAATCATTTTGGTTGTATCTTTTTCATAAAATTCTACTTAATTAGTAAAGGTATAAATTTGCCTAGAAAAAATAATACTTATTGCAATTCCAATAAAGTCATCAATACAGTATAACAGTGACAGCTTACCTCTGTAATTGGATTACATGTCATCGTGATTGCATATGCATTATCCCCAAAGTCTATATTCCGATATCCAGTCGCAAATTCCTGAAGCCATCGATCATTTAACTCTTGGCAGAGCATCGATGCCTCGAGGCGCTTTGGCACGCTTCCAGAACCGCGCATCTCTTCAACATAATCTCGTGTAACTTTCGCATAAAAATATTAACTGTTTGGTACTAAAGAGTTAAGGTATGTTGTGCTTTTATCTTAACATATATTATGTAAGGTGGGTCTTACCATTGCCTGTATACCAGTGAATATTTCTTTAGTGTTTATTGCACATAATATACAAAAAATGTGCTCCAAAAGAGCATATGAGCTGTAAAATACGCAAAGGGGACCATTATCATTTACCGGTCTATTCCAGGCAATATTTATTAAGGATTAATGTTATCTAACTGAGCACCACTTAATCACCAGTTATTACCACAAAACATCACCACCAACTATTGTTGTATTTTTACTTGAATGGAAATGGAGTTATAGTTTACACGTTGATATATACAATAAAAGAAGACAAAATACTTATTTTTTATGTACCACAAAAATGCCTATGATGGAAGAATGTTCTCTTGTTCGGCTGTTCTTGAAAATATACTTATCTGTCTTTATTTTCCTGAATAAAGACACGCTGCGAAGAAATAGCAGTTTGCTTTCAATTTGATTAAAGTCAAGTTTGACCTGATTTTATGAACTGGTAGCTTTTATAAAATATTTTCTCATAACTTTCTTTGCAATATAATATATATTGTGAAAAATGTAGTTTTGCTTTATATTATTAAGAAAATATTTTGACTTACCATGACGATATTCCGAAGCATTGCTTCGGAACGTAACTATATTAAAGTACGTTATTTAAATTTTCCGAACCGATATAAGTTGGGAATCTAATCATTCCTTAAAGGCCAGAAACACACCTCAAGTATACTTTCTAATTAAGCATGTAAGATGTTTCCTTACGGAAATAAGTTGTGAAGTTGGTCATCGCAACGTGTTGCCAGTAGCCGCTTTCATTACGTTTCTAAGACGAGAAAAACTTCCTAAAAAGTTTTACTACATAGAAACTTTTATATAAATAATTGAGTATTTTAGAAAACTAAATTATTATTTTTTTTCTTTTCATTTTACATCAGAAATAAAATGGTAAATAATATATTTGTAAATTATATTTTTAATTAAATGAATTGGCTTAGCGTATTACTAAATTTATTAGATTTTAATTGATTACATAACTTTATAATATTAGGTCCTTACATATGAAATTAGCGTTTTGTCGTACTTACGACTTTGATCTGAAATATCTCCTCCTTATCCAAATAAGAATTTCAAATTAAAATTTATAAATTCATTTAGCTGGTACATTTGAGTTTTGAAAACAGTCATTCATATTTTTCCTCATTATTTTTTTTTTTTTTGACGTTGCTTATTACCGCACAATGAAAACATGAAATATCGGTATATTTACGAGTACGAGTTCTACCATGGCACCAGTGCTGCAGAAACAGCTCGAAGGATTAATGATGTATACGGCGCTGGTGTTGCAAAAGAAAGCAGGGTACGTTTTTGGTTTCAACGTTTTCGTTCTGGAAATTTCGACCTTTAGAACCAACCCCGTGGACGGCCGGAGACCAAAGTGGAAAATGAAGAATTAAAGGCTATTTTGGAAGCGGATCCATTGCAAAGCACTTCAGAGATAGCTGCAGGCTTCGGGGTAAGTGATAAATGTAATCATTCACTTGAAGCAAATCGGGAAAGAAAAAAAACTTGAACGATGGGTACCTCATGAATTGAGTGAATCGAACTTGCAAACACGCGTCGACTGCTGTGTTACTTTGAACAACCGACACAATAATGAAGGGATTTTAAATCGAATCATTACTTGTGATAAAAAGTGTATACTGTACGATAATCGGAAGCGCTCGTCGCAATGGCTGAACCCTGGAGACCCAGCCAAATCCTGTCCTAAACGATAAATGAATCAGAAAAAGTTACTTTTGAGTGTTTGGTGGACTAGCGCCGGTATCGTTCACTAAAGCTTTCTGAAATCTGGCCAAACGATTACGGCAGATATCTATTGTCAGCAACTGCAAACTATGAAGGAAGAACTAGCTGCTAAACAATCGAGATTGGTCAATCGCTCTAGGCCACTGCTGCTTCACGACAACGCAAGGCCACACACTGCGCAATAAACAACCACTAAGTTAGATGAGTAACAATTGGAATGTCTGCGACATCCACCATACTCCCCGGACCTTGCTCCAACAGATTACCATTTTTTTCCGGAATTTGGACAACTTCTTACAAGGAAAAAAATTCAACTCCGATGCGGTAGTCCAACCCGCCTTCAAAGAGTTTATTGATTCTCGCCCCCATGATTTTTTTAGTAAAGGGATCAATGAACTACCTATGAGATGGCAAAAGTGCATAGATAACAACGGTGCATACTTTGAATAATTAAATATATTTTACAAAAAAAAATGACTTCATATTCCTCCCGTAAAAAACGCCAATTTCATATGTAAGGACCTAATATGTCCAATAAACATAACATTACCAACAAAAACCCCTAAGAGTTACCAAATAGTACTTACTTACTAATATATCAATATAAATATAGTCGTAGGATTATGTACGTTATATTATATATAGGGATTATAGGACACAAATATGAATAGGGCATTATTAGCTGCATTGTAGAGGTCTCCGTAGCACTCGCTATAACTTGTACAGACGCACGCGCGATTTTACATTGAAATTCCTGCTACGTGCCTTGAATCGTAGCGCGGTGAGCTAGATTTTTTAGTTATTTATAAACCAATTCTAGGTCACTATATCAATAAATTGATTGATATATAATAAGTCTTATTGTTTTGACTATTGATAGATGGACTGGTCCATTTCATGGCATACCAGGCAGTCTTAGATAAGTTTAGATTAATATTTATTTAGTATTTTTATGTTTATATATTTAATTAAATTCTTATATATGCAGATGGCGCAAAATGCATAGATGTTACTCAAAATTAATCAATCTACAAAGTTTATACATAATAAAAAACAGATTACAATTGTATGGAATAGAAATGGAATTTGGACGTAGTAGCAATCAGAGATGTATGTATGCGCGCTCGCGTTTTTTCGCTTTTAGTTTCATGAAATATAGGTTTGCTGGAAATTTAAATAATAAAATTCTGTCATATCTAATATGATTTCATTTCAAGACAAAAATAAAAAAAATAAAAATTAGAAGTCATTTCATTATCTATCGAGTTTTTTTTATGTTATTGATGAAACACAGCCCTTGAAATTATGTAGCAACTAAAGGTACAAGGGCTATAAAATATTAGTTCCCAGGGTTGGTGGTTAGTGGGATTTTTACTTTATTCTAACAGTCAACATAAAATCAGCTCATATTTCATTAATTTATAATCACACAACAAAAAAAAGTCTTAAACAATTTTAATGAATATAATTGTGCATGGCCTTGCAAAATTAGCAGCCGAAGTTACAATGGGCTGGTCATATGTTGAACGACCGGTGGCCATTGGAGCAGACGAGTCCCACACTCTAGATGCCTAAGTCCATGAAAAGAATGACGATTGGCTGACGACGACATTAAACAATTAACCACTTAAATTCTAATTACATGTAAACGTATTGAAGCCTTAAGCCTCTGTTTCTATATATATCAGAAACACAAAACAAGCCGACAGTTATTTAATTTTTGTAAGAAGTATTTTTTTACAAAACGGTACTATTCAAGTTCTTCCCAGAAATCGGATGGGAAAGATGAAAATTCAATAACACTCAGACTTGAACGAGGAAAAAACTGGGACGAATTGCCGGCGGTATTCTACTTCGATATCTTGATTGAGCATATTGAGCATATTTTTCGATTTGTTCTCGCGTCGGTCGCATCTCTGTGATTTATGAATAAACGATATTCTCATATGTAAACATGGGTAACCAGGTGGTCAGTATTTATCAGGAATGCTTAATATTAAAATTTTTATCCCAACAAAATTAAATAAAAATTGAAATAGCTAGATTTAGCAATTGTAATTAACTCAAAAGACTAAGAAACTTTGGTTACTTATAATAAGAGACAATATGTTACGTATAATAAAATAAACAAATATTTTTATTGAAAAAGTTTTACATATAGTTAAATTATTATATTATCGAGTATAAATTGTACCATCACTTCTCCCCTAGTCAGTTTTCTGTCACTTCTGTCATTGTCCGTCACATGTCCTGTTTTTTGTTTCATCTGGTAGCCCCGTATCCCTGTGTGTATACATATATGTAGATGTGGTGCATGAATCGTGTCATACAGCCCCAATTCATCAGTGTCTTTTTTGTGAGTCCCGAAACATTAATGCTGTTGAACAAGATATTTGGCCTTAAAATAATACCAAAATACGTTCTCCCTTTCTGTATGAAATGCGATGACTGATGATCAAGTGTCATGACATGAATTGACATTGAACATGCGCGTTTCATATATCATGTTGTTTTTATATGTTATTCTTTACCCATGATGCGTGTATGTGCGAAAAATATTTTTAAGCAGATTGATTCAAATTAATATTTTAATTTTTGCTTACTTTATTTTCGAAATTGACTATTATTTTTCATTTATTAAATGTATTATAGGCCGAGATGGCCCAGTGGTAAGAACGCGTGAATCTTAACCGATGATCGTGGGTTCAAACCCGGGCAAGCACCACTGAATTTTCATGTGCTTAATTTGTGATTATAATTCATCTCGTGCTTTACGGTGAAGGAAAACATCGTGAGGAAACCTGCATGTGTCTAATTTCACTGAAATTCTGCCACATGTGAATTCCACCAACCCGCATTGGAGCAGCGTGGTGGAATAAGCTCCAAACCTTCTCCTCAAAAAGGAGGAGAGGAGGCCTATAGCCCAGCAGTGGGACTTTCACAGGCTGTTACAAAATTACAAAAAATGTATTATACTGACAAAAAAAATTGAATTAGAATATATATTAGAATATATAATAGATTTCGAGATCTGAAAATCCATTCAATAAAAAAAAACGATCGATAAATTATAGAAGTTATACTGGCTCACTCACCTTTCAAACTGGAACGCAACAATAGTAAGTATTGCTGGTTAGCGGTAGAATATCTGATAAGTGGATGGTACCTAACCAGGCGGGTTTGCACAAAGCCCTACCACTTGGTTAATCAATTATAGTATATTCGACATGATGTTGGTTCGGCAGTTTTGTCGCTGGTCGACGATTGACTTGCTGTTCACACTACATGTGTCTTTACCGTTGGCGTAATAAAGAATATGCTAATAATAAATAATCGTATCCCACTAATTAGAATACAGCTATTGAAATAATTACATTAATATACATCCATTATTATATATGTTTATGAGAATATATATCATATACTTTATGTAAACTATCTTTTATATGAATATAGCTTATTTGTGTCTGGACACTCTTTATACTCGTACAATAGTCTTAAAATATAAAGTTGACGAAAGAATATCTGTAAAGCGGGTGTTACAGGCGGCTGTTCTTTCAGAAAAGGCTATTAATTTCTTCCTTCAGTTAATTTTAAGGTTTTATACAAACTTAGAGTTAATGTAAGCGTTAATATAACTCCTTACAAGTTCTTAACTAGTTTCGTAATGTTATTCGTAAAAGTTTTCATAAGAGATAATAAAAGTTTACCTTCACGAAAACCAACGCGGATAATGTCGTGATGTAGATAATACGTTCCAGTTTATAATAATGGAGGTCATATGAAAGGTCACCAGTGAAAACCACCAACGATATTCATTTTCCACATACAAACCTTAAATATCAGAAAAAAGAACGCAATTAAGATGTTATAAGGTATAAGTAGTATATAAGTCTGAAATAGTTTTAATTTCCAAAAAAACTGTCTGACTTAACTTGATGTTTTACAGATGTTACGCCTTTTCAGTTTTTTTTAGATACAAATAAGATCTGATAGGTTAAGGTTTATAAAATATATAATATAATAGAAAAAAAATGTGTAAGTCACGGCATGTGAAACGTAGAAATTGATAATTAATTTATAAATAAAATTTAATAAAACCAATAAATAAATAAGGAAATTTTAACATAAGAGTTTAGTTGATAAAATGAATATATATTATTATTATAATAATATATAGTACTATATGTGTCAGACACAAGGTAATAGAGAGTGACGCCGGAGAGGGGCAAGACGGCCTATAGAGCGTCTTACTATTTGCATCGTCTTACTGTTGTCATGGCAATACATACATAGTTTTTCATATAACCAGTAACTTACATATAACTACATTATATACGATACCGCTCTCAGTGATCACAAAAACGCCATTTTTCAGCTAAACTTTGTAAGCACTCGATGCGATCTTCTATATGTGTTATATGCTCAGTACGTGAACTGAATCCAAACAGTGATAAAAGACGCGTAAAAGTATATTCTTGCTATTAAAACATTTTTTTATACAAATATTAATATTATCCACACAGATTACCAAACTGAAATAACTAAATTTCTTAAGATTTTATTGTTGTTGAGGTATTCTTCAAAAAACATATCGACTATTCCTAAATAATAACGGAGATGAGCCGGAAGTTTTTGGCGTCGGTTGCTCGCCCTCGTCCTTTGTCCTTAGCATCTGCTCTCTGAAAAAGGGGATGGTGCTCGTACTTAGGGTACGGGCGCCTAAGGTCCTAGGGGGTACGACGGGGACGTGGACAGATCGACTTGTTGGTACCTGCAATCGTGCTCCACGATCCGAGCACTGCACTTTTCATTTCATTTTTTCATTTTCATTTCACTTGAAGAACGGGCTTTTTCTAGGGGTCTCTAAGCTCGGATCTTAGAAACTCCACCCATATCCGAATACCAACTTTACTCCCCTATCACGAATGTGATACTTCGCGTTGACAAAAGTGTGTGCAAAAACAGCACACACTAAAGACGAATACCTTTATCATAGAAATTATTCGTTAACGCAGATAATGATGACATGATGACAGAGATACCCACTAATTTTATTAGTCTGTCTTCGTAGCGTTTATTATTAATAGTCATCATAGTTACAAAACTCAGTCTACAGAGAAATTGACTAAGTGATTGCAATAATAATCATCAACGAACATAATTATTGAATATTAGATACATTAGTCAAAGTCCTTACATTCCTATTACCCAGCCAATTCTAGATCTTCAGTAGTGTAATTATGTTCAATTAATTTATAACAATTCAATAATTGTTTCATGCAATTACTGCTGTTATGTCTAAAATGTATATATCTATGTATGAATGATCAAATCAAAATCAAATCAAAATCAAATCAAAATACTCTTTATTGTACACCAGTAAATAAATTACATAAACACAGTTAGATGAAAGATGTACAAGAGGCGGCCTTATCGCTAACACAGCGATCTCTTCCAGGCAACCTTAAGGTAGAGGAAAACAGATATAGAAAGAGGTAGGGGTGTACAGAGAAGATATAAACATAATAAATAAATACAGTGTAATATTAATATATTAAAAAATAAATAAATAAATAAAATAATGTACAGTACCTGATATCTAAAATGCATACATATATGTATCTATCTAATTAAATTCAGGTTATAATATATAAAAATTAAATTAAATTAAAGTCTCGCGAAAAAAAAAAAAAAAAACAATAAAATAAGTAAATAATTCTATTAATTACAGCAATTAAAGTGCAAGATAGTATTGTCTCAAGGAATTTTTAAATGAAGCAAGTGATTGTGCACGTCTTACTTTGACAGGAAGAGAGTTCCACAGACGAATAGCCTGAACAGTAAAAGAGTTTGTATAGAATGAGGTCGAATGAGGAGGGATCTTTAAAAGTAAATTATCTTCTGAACGAAGAGAACGATTGTGACTTGAACCTAAAAATTTGAAATTCTCTTTTAAATAGAGCGGAGTTGAAGGATGAAAGAGTATTGAGTAAAGTAGATGGAGTATATGAGTATTCCTGCGATAGCGAATTGGGAGCCACTTGAGCTTTTTGCGAAAGTCGGAGATGTGATCATATTTACGGAGACCAAATATGAAACGAATGCAAAGATTTTGAAGGCGCTCAAGCTTGTTAAGTTGCTCCTCTTTTAAGTCAACAAAGCATGTGTCAGCATAATCGAGAATTGGTAATAGGAGGCTCTGTGCAAGCGAAATTTTGGTGGGAATAGGTAGAAAGTTACGCAACCTTCGGAGCGACCCTACAGCTGAAAACATTTTTCTACTTATGTTACTCACCTGTGGTTGCCACGATAAATGTTGATCAAAAATAACCCCTAAATTTTTGCATTCGGTACTAAACGGTAAATCAACACCATCCAAGCGCACAGTAGGTAAGTTCGAAAGAGAAATGCGCGATAATAATTTGGAACTTCCGATGATAACAACTTGACTTTTTGTAGGGTTTACCTTCAATCCAAAAGATTTTGACCATTTAGCAATTTTATCTAAATTTTCATTTACTGAGTGAATAGTTTTAGCTAAATCGGTAACTTTACTCAGTGAGTAAATTTGAAGATCGTCTGCATACAGGTGGTAGAGAGATGTAATATGAGAGGAGATAGAATTAATAAATATTGAAAACAAGAGAGGAGATAACACGCCACCCTGCGGCACGCCAGCAGTAATAGGAGACCAGTTGGAGAAATAACCGTTAACTCCTACACGCTGCCGACGCCCACGCAGGTAAGAATGAAACCAATCAATTACTTGTGGAGATATGTTAAGAGAACCGAGAATAGCAAGAAGGATATCAAAGTCCACGGTGTTGAAGGCATTACTAAAATCTAGTAATGTCAGCACCGTAACTTGTTGATTATCCATTCCTAGCCTAATATCATCAGAAACCTTGATCAAAGCAGTAGTCGTACTGTGACCAGGTCGGAAACCAGATTGTAAAGGATTCAGAAGGATATTTCTGGAAAGGAAATAATTTAATATAATAATTTAATAAGGAATGATTCCATTTAATGGAGAGTTTAGTTATTTTTTTTTACTTTTAGATGACATAGATTCAAATAGTTTGGAAAGTATCATGATAAGATAAATTTTAAAAATAATCGATGTAACGGAATTACTGTATAACTATATAAAAATAAATAACCATATACATATTATAAATACGAAGATTGACTGTCAAATACCATTTGATGGCAAATGGTTATCATATTTACTCTAGGTTTCAACTGTTTCTATGTTTAAACGCACTTATTTCAAGAACTTCGAAATACTAGTCTAGTAAGAAAAACATTTTATTTCGTTAGATAATTCGTTTATTTAGGAAAGATCTAGGAAACCTACGACCCTAAGGCACGCAAAGAAATGTGTTAAGAATGCTTCTCTAGTCTCTAAAATCAAAAATAGTTTCGTCAAATGGATAGTTTTTAGTGTTGGCGGTTCGAAATATAGTGACACAATTTGTATATGTATAACCATTAAATTGTATTAACCACACAGCTGTAGAATTGTCTAAATAACTTAAGTTGTTGCTTTATTAGTCTATATTTCTGTTTAATTAAAAAGGGGAAATAAAAACATGTTAGTGCGTTTTTATTACAGTGCGAGTACTTTGCTATATTCGTCTAAATCGAAAACTTGGTTTTGGTGTTATATATTTATTTATTTCGTTTATATGATGTTTGTCACTGTATTCGAGAGAACACAACTTTTACATTTAAAAAAGATAAAACTTCAATACTCGTAATAGAATTAACTTGGACAGAAACGCGGGCACAACTGCTACCAATAAGTGTATAGACCCGAAGTAAACATTATTAACCAAAATGCAGACGCCAATTTCTGGGCCTAAAGTGATACCGAAAAATATCTGCTTATACCGTATATATATTTCAATGAAATTGAAAAACAAATTCTCTTCAAACAATTCTGTTGCAGATTTACTTGAATTACAATTTTCTATCATATTTTCGTGATATATTGAAAATATTAGTATGTATTGCCAAGTAATTTTAACAAACTGATGATATTAAAAGTTATTATCATTAAGCACACGGCTTTTATCGAAAGCTTATTACGAACCTATATGTATATACTTTTTGTTGTTATTAGTTTACTATAGAAGTATTTGAAATTAGAATACGGAATATAGTGAATTTCGTTTCCTCTCTGCTATTGTTTAAGAAACTTTGAATCGCTACAAATTGTGTTACGGGAACTGATTCTTTGCCTCAAGACTTTGTCCACGCGCTTTGCATCTACGTGAGCTGAATGTCTGTAATATATTGTCTTATACAAGTATATTCTTTAGCTATACAATCAACTCAATCCTACATAAGTAAAAAATATACGGAATAAAACCTTTACTTAAATACATTTTTAACTTTTTAACATTATTTTCTTAAATAATACTTAAAATAGGGTTTTTTTTTATTCGAAGTTCTTTTGTTAAAATATTTCGAATGATGGATACTGTGATATTCGTGAAATGTATAAAGATGGGATTTTAGGTGAAATATGTTTGCGGTTGATTGATAGAGGGTTCTCTGGTCACAGCAAAACGTCCGGCAGTGCCGTGACACTTGGACGTTTTTGACTTTTTGAGAACCCGACCTTGTTTGCATTTCAAAGAGATATGGTATTTCGTTTTTATCCGGCTTCACGCACTGCTTTGTGGTGTAAATCATTACCTTTGGTTATGTCTGCCACGGACACACTTATATTAGAGCATAAGTTTAAATGTGTTATAGTATAAGTGTGTCCAGTGACATACTGGAAAAAAAAACAGTGTGTATTATTTGCGTAACTGCAATTTCTTAGAATACAAGTAACGGATTTAGAATAATAGCTAAAATGATACTGATTGATAAATCTTTAGTTTTATGTCGGTTAAGGAGGCAATTTATGTAGGTATTGTTTATGAAGTGCAACGTAATCCTATTGGTCTTATATATCATTTATTGAAGATTGCTACTTATTTAGCGATGCATGTTTCATTTATGAAGTGGATATTGTACTGTAGATAATAAAAACCTAAGGATAACATTGTACATTAATGGTGAACCAATATTGCTCTTTCATAGAGTTTGGATACAATAAGATGCATAAAATTTGGAAGAAAGATGTCATCTCAATATACATCATACATATATAGCACGAATAAAAACAATGCTTGTCATATCGGAAGTCGTTATTGGATATTGCCTCTTAAGGAATGCGACTGCGAATAGTATATAGCGAAAACCTGCTTGCGGCCACTCGGGCGAAATGAACCAACTTTGTAACTTATTTGCGATTTTACAACTTTATCTACATGTTTCATCAAACAGGTTTAATTTAAACATTCCTTTCAAAGTGTTCGGTTTCAAACACATACAATTTTCCACGTTTATTCGAAAAAGTACATTTCAATTTAAATGTTTGTTCAGAAACGAAACATTAATGCTTTTCGAACTTGGTCGATTTGGGACGGCTCTTGGGATTGCTTTGGTAGCGTAGGCGATTAAAGATACAAAACTTGGAAGTTGTGTGTTATACGAAGCCACAGGCTAATAATATAAATCCTTTATATTTCTTTTAACATATTTGATATTAATTACATAATTAATTGATTTTATAAATATACAAAATTATATTTTTTAGACAAAGGTAACTTTTCTTTTAAAATATTTGTTGGTCTTCACAACTACAGATTAGCCTTGCAAAGTTTTAGTATATTTTATCGATAGTAACTCGTTTGATATCAAAGTACAAACATTATCGAAATAATGTATAGAAAAAAAAACATATTCGAATACCTATTCCTGCAATTATTCAAAGTCAACTATTGTCAATCTTGTATTTAGCTTTGCAGCGCTACTTCAATTCCATGTTCTATTGCGATTTTTCGAGAAATATAATTGCTGTAGAACCCAAAAAAGTGAAGTCAGGATATACAATTTTGGATTTCCGCCAAAATACATCGAAGCAAAAACGTGGTGTTGCCAAAAGTACAGTGATAGATGGAAACATTATTAACAAACAGCTATTTGCGATTAGAATATAGACTTTACAAAATAATAGAACCTTTCAACGTACATGTTTATGGAATGTAATTGCATCTGCCTTTTGTATAGCATCTTACCAAAAATCTTTATCAACCCCTTGTGATAAAATTTTGAAGTAAATTACTACCCCGTTGGGCCAGTGGCACGCTTGTAACACTGCAATTCCTGAGATTCCGGATTTGAATTCAGACAGACTGATTAATTAATAAATAAAAAGTTATTGCGTTTTTCTGTCAGGTAATTCATCAGCAGCCTGGAGTAACGAGTAGGAAGGTGTCAGTGTTACATTTCATTGCTTCAGAAACCACGGCTATGTCTTTTTTCTCCGATGACGACGGATTTCAGTTCGGAATATATGAGTCTGGCGAAATAAAAAGCTGCAAAATGTTTGCGTACACACAAATCATCCCAGGTGCAATGTATGTTGTATAGTTAAAAATAATTAAAAGCTATATTCATTCTTTTTAATTAACAGCTATGATATTTATATACGTAAATGTCCACCTGCGGGGCGGGCAAAGGCCTTTTTTCCTTTTATGAATCTTTCGAACTGTGTATATCTCGAATTGCATATGTTTCATTCCCGTGTTTTTATAATTAAAACAAAAAAAGTGTTTCATTTTTTAATAACTGTTATTAAATGGTTATGGTTATGTTATTAAATGGAAATGAAAATGATGGTTATGTTATTAAATGGAAATGAAAATGAAAAAATGAAATGAAAAGTGCAGTGCTCGGATCGTGGAGCACGATTGCAGGTACCAACAAGTCGATCTGTCCACGTCCCCGTCGTACCCCCTAGGACCTTAGGCGCCCGTACCCTAAGTACGAGCACCATCCCCTTTTTCAGAGAGCAGATGCTAAGGACAAAGGACGAGGGCGAGCAACCGACGCCAAAAACTGGTTTCTACTCGGAAGGGACGATACCTGAAAATAAACGGAGCTTGGTGTTGAGTTCAAAAGTGGCAGCACCACTAAAGACCTAGGACGCAGGGGGTTAATCACCCACTCGTCTGAACACAAACGATTGTGAAGGGAAAAGTAAAACTTACCGACCGGATTTTAAACCAACGACCTGGCTACTCAAAAACGGCTAACGAATTTACCTTATGTATATATAGGCCTCTGCATCTCTGACAGATGATTCAAGCAGCATCACGAAGGCACTTGCGTTCATGACTAAAGAGCCCAATGCGAGAGAGGATCCTTCCGCCGGCCGCACTCCCGACAAGTGTATGCGCCCCCAGATAGGCGGGGGTTTGAAGCCCGCTCATGACGCCTAACGCGTTTTTCTTTTAGTACTTCAAACCAGGTATCGTCATGCTTTGATTGACCTTCGTGAATAAGGCGTCGCCACTTGGCACGGTCCTCGGCCAGTTCCTCCCATCGGCTGCGAGGGATGTTAAACGCAACCATATCACGCTTAGCGCAATCTTTGTAACGGAGCATAGGCCGCCCAACAGGCCTTTTCGCATCCGCAACCTGTCCCAGCAATATTTGCCTTGGCAGACGAGTCTGCTCCATTCGATGCACGTGTCCCAGCCACCGTAACCGTTTTTTTTTAGAATGGCCGTGATGCTAGGCAGTTGTGCCTCGCCTAGAACAGACTCGTTTGTAACTCGATCCTTCCACGTGATGCCCAGAATGTTTCGAAGACAACGCAAGTGAAATGTGTTCAGTCGGCGTTCTTGTTTTGCGTACGTTGTCCACGTTTCTGCTCCATACAAGAGTGTGCTTAGGACACATGATTGGTAAACAAGCATTTTCGTTTTAACCGTAAGGTCCCAAGCCGTGTTGTCCCAAGCCCTTGAACAGAGCCTCCCGAACGTGGAGGCTGCTTTGCCGATGCGGGAGTCGATCATCAAGCGAGAGATTGCTCGACAATTGCGACCCAAGGTAGCAAAATTTGTTAAGCACCTGCAAAGGTTCGCCGTTAAGCAAGATGACTGGTTGTTCTTAACATCCTTGCGCTAAAATAATGGTCTTCTTGCAATTTATGGACATTGAAAAAAGGTGGCAAGCTCTGGCAAATTTGTCTATTAGATTCTGGAGTTGAGCCTGGTCATGAGCAACAAAGGCAGCGTCGTCAGTGAAGAGAAGACTATCTACAAATTGGTCCTCCCTGTAGCGTTTGGACTTTAGCATTGAGATGTTGTACAGCCTACCATCAGTTCGCGTGTGTAAGTGGAAGCCCTGCTGTTCATCTCCAAAAGCAACCTTCAGAAGCATCGAGAAGAATATTCCGAACAAGGGGCCAGTACACAACCTTAACGAACACCACGGCGTACGTCAAATGGCGTAGATGTGTTGCCATTGTGCAGGACTGTGACTTCCATACCTTCGTGGAACGATTGCATTATCCTTAGGAGTTTCGGGGGGCATCCAATTCTGAAAAGAACCGAGTATAACCCCTCTCTGCTCACGGAGTCAAAAGCCTTATTTAGGTCTACAAATACAACGACTAGGGAGGTATGTTGCTCCCTACACTTTTCTTGTAACTGTCTGAGTGAAAATATCATGTCGACAGTTGACCGTTGGTACCTAAAACCACATTGTGCCTCAGGGTATACGCGATCGGCGAGCCTTTGTAGTTTGCCTAAAACGGCCCTAGCAAAGGCTTTACCGACGATGCTAAGAAGAGATATTCCGCGGTAACAGTTGCAGTCGCCGCGGTCGCCTTTGCCTTTATAAAGAGTGACAATGTTAGCATCTCGCATATCCTGAAGGACGTAGTTTTCTTCCAAACACTTAGTCAGGTGGTTGTGGAGGATGGGCAAGAGGCACTCAAGCTTCTTGAGCTTCGAGCTGCTTGACGGCCAGATAAAGTTCCTCTACGGTGGGTGCGGCGTCTAGCTCGCGCCAAGTTGCCAGATTCGGGACAAGCTCCAATGCATTTGGCTGAATATCCACTGGGCACGAGTAGAGCCCCTTGTAGTGTTCTACCCATCTTGCCATCTGACGGGTGCTGTCTGTTATAACAGAACCGTCGATTTCTTTGAGAGGTGCCGTCTTTTTTGGAGTAGGTCCAAGAGCTCTTTGGATGCCTGCGTAAACCCCGCCAATATCCCACGCGTTTGCGCACACTTGGATGCTTTGGCAAAGCTCCGTCCAATACGCATTTGCAAAAAAGCGCGTGCTGCGCTGGAGTGAGGCTTTTGCCTTCGTGAGATCTTCACGCGTCGCATCGCAAGGGCTAAGCGAGCGAAAATTTAAAGCGGCTTGGCGTTTTGAGTCAATCAAGGGAAGTAAGTGCTCTTTGTTTTCTAGAAACCAGTCGTAAGATTTTACCTTTTGATACCCAAACACTTTTCCTGCAGTGTCAGTGAGAAGAGACTTCACTTTTTCCCATTCGACTTGCGCTGATGCCGTACTGTCCCAAGTTGCAACTTCTTTACGGACAAGTTCCCCAAAAGACTCCACTACCTCCATGTCACGAGTCTTAAAAAGATTAATCTTTTTTCGACCGAGTGGCTTGGAAGAATGGACTCTCCTAGGGACAAGTCGAACTTTAGTAGCAACGAGACTGTGATCGGTGTCGCAATCGGCACTGTGAAACGCCCGCGTGTGAAGCGTTTCCCGCAGGTCCCTCCTTCTTGCCAGAGCAAGGTCTAATTGGTGCCAGTGTTTAGATCGGGGATGCATCCACGAGACTTTCCGCATCATTTTGCCTTTAAAAAAGGTGTTGGTAACACACAGCTGGTGCTTTGAGCAAAACTCCAACAATCGTTGCCCGTTGTCGTTTAGCTTACCTATGCCGTGTGAACCGAGGCATTCAGGCCAGGCTGATGTGTCCTGACCGACGCGGAAATTAAAATCACCCAAAATGTGTAGTCTGTCAGTTGGATTCACCCGACGTACTGTCTCTTCGAGCTGGTCATAGAATTGGTCCTTGGTCTCTGATTTTGAACTAAGCGTTGGTGCGTAAGCGGAAATTAGAGTGACAAAGCCGCTTTTTGTGTTTAGACGCAAGAACATAATCCGTTAATAATAACAATAAAATCTCTATGGCGTTAATGAGTTGGTCTCGAACCGCGAAACCTACACCATGCTCTCGTGTTTCTAAGGAACTCTTGCCCTTCCAGTAGAAAGTGTAGTTAGCTTCACGAAAAGACCCTTCGTCTTCGGTTCTGGTCTCTTGTAAGACTACAATATCAATATTGAGCCTTTTGAGCTCCGCGTCGATAATGTAAGTTTGTAAGTAATTGTAAGTTGTAATTGTAATTGTAAGTTTTGCGCAGTTCTTGGGCGCAATCGGAGCTTCCGTTAATGTTCAGGAAGCCTGTCCTCATAGTTCGGACATTCCATGTCGCAAAGCGCATGTAAGCAGCGTTGGTATGGGCTTTGGGATTTTTCCTTTGAGTGGGTGATTAATGTCACAGCGTCAACGTCCAGCTGTAAGGCTTGTGTTCCGTTCACCCAGGCGGAACGAGTACGCTGAGGCGGATCAGTACCTTATTGATCGGGGGCTGCCCGACTTAGAGCAGGCGGTAGCTGATCAATGGATCTACGATGGATCCTCCTACTGACAAGAGTGGCCCCTGGCGCCTGCACTTACGCCTATTCGTGCTGACTTATAGCCGGTGACTGCCTCTCTCCGTGTTGTTTTCCACCTGCAAGACAGGTGAGCGAAGTGTCCTCTTCGCGGATGCTGCTACGCCTGGGTCAGGCGATTAGGCGAGTACCCATGCCTCTCTCCTCCTCCCCAGCAGGATCCACAGGAATGACGGGTCAATAAGTGTGGTGCTGGTTTGGCCGCAGGCGCCTGGCTTACGCCTAAGCGGTGGCGCCACCCCGGGTTTAATGATAGTTTTCCTTCTTTTTTGACTAGGTGTTGACGTCTGTGTCGGTGTGGGGTCACAGCCCTCCCCTCATCAGGTTTTATTTCACGAGCCGACGTGAGGAAGAAGAACGTAGCCGCTGCGATGTTATTACAGCTACTTATAGCTACTGATGAGAGTTTGTAGAGAACAACGATTTTAACGACAATCTGTTACTTTCAAAATAGGAAATCGGCTAGCAGAGAGCGACGCTGTTACTCTACTAAGTCCAATATGCCGGAAGGCAAGGAAACAAAGGAAGGGAATGAGATGGGAACAAAGGCGTGACGCAGCGATAATTTTTGGAGACAGAGAATCCAGGAGAGTTGTAGGGATACTGTGATCACGGAGGATACTGGAATGTGACACTAGTAGCTAGAGCAGTCCGGGGTCGCGTACCCGTAATGATTCCAACCAACTATCGGACAGATACCTGGTAGATCCACCCTCTGAACATACCTTATGTACATGGAACTTAAAAACACTGTACAGACCTGCGGGCCTTCAACTTTTATGCCAACAACTTGCAAACCACAGGGCTGATATAACAGCTGTTCAGGAACTTAGATGGTTGGGACATGGCATCATTGATAAACTAGATTTCACTATATATTACAGTTGTAATGACAAGCATCACACCTTTGGAACAGGTTTCGTCGTGAGCAAACGCTTAAAACACCTTGTAATTGACTACCAACCAATTAATGAACGTATGTGTAAAATCAGACTTAAAGGTAAATTCCAAAATTACACCGTCATTAATGTGCACGCTCCGACGGAAGAAGCCGATCCCGAAAAGAAGGAAAGATGGTACTCCGATGTGAATAGCGAGTACTCTAAATCTCCCAAAGGTGACATAAAAATCATAATTGGAGATCTGAATGCAAAGGTAGGAAGAGAAAACAAATACCGACCGACGATAGGCTCCCACAGCCTCCATGAAACGTCCAACGACAACGGCACACGCCTTATTGACTTAGCAACCTCCCTGGGAATGGTGGTCTGTAGTACACGCTTTCCACATAAAAATATCCATAACATAACGTGGGTCTCCGCGGATAACGTCAACCAAAACCAAATAGACCATATTTTGATAAAAGGAAGGCACTGCTCTAATCTTTTGGATGTCAGAAGCCATAGAGGAGCGAACATCGACTCCAACCACCATCTGGTTGTATGCAAAATAAGAGCACGCCTATCACGAATCAAGTACTCCAAAACGGACAAAACGAAGAAGATCGATACCACAAAGCTAAAGAGAGAGCAGAATGTCAAATACAAATACATGGACACAATTTACAGAAAATTCTAATAGCACCTGGCATAATCTTAAAGAAGTTCTATCTACTGCTGCTGGTGAAATTCTAGGATTTAAAGAAAAACCAAAGCGAAACGAGTGGTTTGATGATGAATGTCAAGAAGCCACTAACGAGAAAAATGAAGCATACATGTTATTGCAACAGAAATACACCCGCAGACGAAGAGAAAACTATAAGGAGCAGAGAAGACGAGAAAAACATCTACATAAGAGAAAGAAAAAAATTGGCGAAGAACAACAACTGCGTGAGATTGCATACAATAACACTCAAAAGGAAACTAGAACCTTTTACAGCAAAGTTAAAAAGGGACGGAAAGATTTCAAACCGACAACCACGGCCTGTAGAAGTGAGGAAAGACAGATACTTAACGTTAAAGATGAAATAGTTCAAAGATGGACTGAATACTTCAGTGAACTCCTTAACAGCTCAATACAAACAAACCCACTTTTCGAATCGATACCAGAGGTTATATCAAATGATCAACAGTTCGACAATGTTCTGTATCCCACTCTAGAAGATACTAAACGAGCCATTCAGCTCATTAAAAATAACAAATCCCCGGGAATTGTCAATATTCAAGGTGAGCTTATGAAATATGCTGGATCTGATTTCGAAAAGGAATTTCATCACCTAGTTATTCAGATTTGGAACAGTGAAAAAATACCTGACGACTGGAATACATCTTTTATCTGTCCCCTACTTAAAAAGGCGACATATTGGAGTGCAATAGTTACCGGGGCATATCCCTTTTGAACACCGGCTATAAAGTTTTTGCCAATATACTCTTCAATAAACTAAATCCATATGTAGAATCCAGCTTGGGAGAGTATCAGTGTGGGTTCCGGCCAAATAGATCAACAATAGACCAAATCTTCTCGCTTAGGCAGATCCTTGAAAAAACTTTTGAGTTTAACGTCAACACCCACCATCTTTTCGTGGACTTCAAGGCTGCATATGACAATGTGCACAGGAATTTCCTATACCAGGCTATGATAGAGATTGGCATCCCACCAAAGCTTGTGCGCCTGACGGAAATGACTCTTAGGAATTCCCAGAGCGTTGATAGGGTTCAAACAGAGTTATCAGAACCCTTCAGAACCAACGATGGCTTAAGACAAGGAGATGCACTCTCATGTCTACTGTTTAACATCGCACACGACAAATGTATCCGCGACTCAAAGATCGAGACCAAAGGCAATATCTACCACAAATCCGTCCAAAATCTGGGATATGCGGATGACCTCGACGTGATAGAAAGATCCCTGCCTGCAGTGGAGAGTGAAAAATCAGCAGTGGAAGCCGGTCTCCAAGTTAACATGGCCAAGACTAAGTACCTGAAGGCGTCAAGAGACCAGCAAGCTCCCCCACAAGGAATCAACATTGGCAATAACATCTTGGCTAGCTTCAATTAATTCGTATATCTTGAGTCCTTAGTAACCGATAAGAACGATATGTCTTCGGATATAAGCAGGAGAATAAATGCAGCTAAAACTTCTCTCAAGAAGCATAAAACTTCTGCTGTACAAAACCTTACTAAGGCCCATACTCACATACGGTTCTGAATGTTGAGTGTTGAGCAAAAAAGACAAAAATTCCTTGTTGGTATTTGAGCGCAAAATACTAAGGCGCATCTTCGGACCTGTGGTAGAAAATGAGAGATAGCGTACGCGTTATAACCACGAGCTATACCAATTGTACGATGAACCTAACGTCATTAGGACCATAAAGATCGGACGCCTACGATGGGCAAGGCACGTAGTACGAATGGACGAGGCCAGAGTACCCAAACGCCTCCTGGAAGGCCGGCCGTAAGGTCGCAGAAGTAGAGGCAGGCCCAAGCTCAGATGGTTAGACGGCGTCGAAAGGGACACCAAAATCTTAGAGGTGACAAGTTGGAGAACGAAAGCCACAAATTGATCGGACTGGAGACATTTACTGGACCAGGCTAAGGCCCACCCACGGCTGTAACGCCTCAGATGATGATGAGATGATGATGTATCACATTTAAAACTGGGCCTTTTATTTAACTTTTGAAATTTTCGTACTAATCATTCGGCAAGTTCAAAATTACGAACAAAATAAATTACAAAAGTTTACTCAACTTTACAATACGTATTTGTGCATTAACTTGGCATAGTTATATCATTTTATTTTCATTATTTTTATATAAAACCACCATCAGACGAGACCAAAAATTTTATTATATTTCAGGTGTTAATACTGTTCTGTGAATTAAAATATAAGCACTAACTATAAAATACACCGTAAAATCTTAAACATTTTGCTTCAGTAAGTCCTTACCCTGAGTAGTTGGTTCTGAAATGGGCAAAAAACAGTGGCTTTGCGCTTTCGCTTCTATTTTATAGTTTTCTATAGTTTTATTTTGTAGCGTAATCCTGCTGCAAATTTTTATACATAAAATGGGCGTCTTTTGCAGCACTACTTACAAATTCAAATTAATTATAATTTGAATTATATAAATAAAGAAAATATATGTCACGAATCAGAACTGTAAAAGTGTTTTAGTTTAGAATCCTACATTAATCGATTGGAAATGTGATTGGGTTGATTTTTTAATGCATCTTATTTTAAAAAAGCCACGGACGCAAAAATACGGTAATTATTTTTCTGTAATTTGATAACACCGATTTTATAAATCAAAAGTTTAATTAAAAAAGCGAATTAATTATATACATTAACGAGATATGCAACGCTTGCGATCGATTTGATATGAGTGCCTCGCTTGGAGCTATCCATGTTACCTCATTTTCATTTTATTCTACTATTCACATTTCATATTTTTAATTTTTAAAATATGTAAAATTATTGTATATAATCCATGAAATTTGTAAATCTATACTAATATTGTATAGTAGTAAGACATAAGAATTTATTTTTTTGTAGGTTTGTTTGTAATAGATAAATTAAAAAATCTAATTTCACCAATAGAATGTGCTTCTTTATCAACGAATAACATAGGCCGTATTTTATTTTCAAAAAGTTAAAGATCCCTACGAAAAATTTAACCCAATGTAACAAAAATTTATACAAATTTTATACAAAAATAATTATTTCGCGTGCCTTACGAAAATTATTGATGGTACCCAATATAATGTATTATATATTTATAGTACTCATCAGTACCTGCAAAAAAAACCATGACGTTATACCGATATGTCTAACTATTATAGTTAAGTCACAATAACTGCTTTTTGTTCAAATAATTCAATCAAAACACGGGTAGAATAAAAAGATGATGATATTCGTACCACTATATTAATCCTTATACAACTAAATAGTTTCATAATAAAGGCTTATATGAACATGTAAATGCCTCTTGAAATTATGCGAATCGGACCTTTCGCTTAAAAGTGACTACGGATATAAAAATGCTAAAAGTAAATAAACTTCGAACTTTAAATATATTTGGCCTTTAAACTATGTATATACTAAATTTCAATGAATATATTTTGTGATCAAGGGTACGATTGCGAAGTTAAGGCGAATGTACCATGTTTACTTGGTGATAGAGCTTTGTTCATGCCCGTCTGGAAAGGAACCACCCACTTATCACAAATTCTACAGCCAAACAGTAATTAGTATTGTTTTTAGCTAAATTAGTATATAGTATTGTTGTGTTCCGGTTTGACTACAGGAACAAGGGACCTAACATTATACTTCCCAAGGTTGGTGGCGCATTGGCGATGTAAGGCATGGTTAATATTTCTTATAGTGCCAATGTTTGTAGGTGATGTTGACCACTTACCTATTATTTATTTAAAAAAACAGCTAAATGGCCAACATTTTCAAGCGATCTCATCTAATGTGGGACGAATGTACGAATGTAGCCACTATTCTCACATAGAAGACGTAGACCGAAACTAAGAACATAATAATAACTAAACGCATGAAAAATAGCAAGGCGTGTTGTACTATACTTTATGCATATTTCTTATTATATTCCCTTTGCACTGTACTGTATGGGCGAATAGATCGATTGACAAATCTTTATATTTTTATTCAAAGATACACGGGAAATTCTTATTTTACCCGTACGAAGTCGGGATGGGCAGGTAGTATATTAACATAATTATAATGTTTTTTCTACGCAATTACAAAACTACGCAGGATAATGTGTTCGCTCAGAGGCACTTTATTTAGTCACTTTCATAATCTAATCAGATGGCAATCCGACATAACCGGAAGGAATTTAGGTGGAACTAGCTTACGAAGCATTAAATATATGCTGAAGCTATTAATTATTAAGTATTAATAGGTCAGCATAATATAAACTATAAGTATTTGGTTCCAAATTGGAATGGCATTTTTCTTTAAATTACGTTTTAATTTTTATTACTAAATAAACTTACTAAATCATTTAATTATATGTAACTAAGGTAACTTTACAACCAGTCCTTCTCGTAAAAGGTCTACTCATTCTGAGAAATCAAGTTATCATAACTGTATTGTACCAGAGCATATAAAATGAATTTTCTAAGAAATGTTCTCATCTTGTTTTTCTGTAATTTGTCGTAGACCTTTCATCTTTTTCATTTATCAGAGTTATTTTACTTATTTTCTCAAAACATGACCAATAAATGGTATCAAAAACAATTGTTGTCATAATTTCTATAATTCTCTTGTTTGTTTTATATTATATACTTACGACGACTGAGGCCTTCTCTTATTATCTGCATATATTCATAAATGAATTTTATTAGTAAATAATTGTACCGCAATGTATTTAAAATATTCTAAACTAAGTTTTAACTACGATGACTCATCTCAGGAACTAATCCTTTGAGATATAATGGTGACCATACATATGTATAAACACAGGTTCACTCTCTATTCCCACACTCTATCAAACCGACACAATCGTTGTGAGATTAAGTGCTGGCGGCTACGGAAGTATAACACTACCAGCTTCCCCCCTATTTTCAGATTGCTACTAAGAATTTCTTGTGAAAATCAAAATACAAACCAGGCAATAAAGTAAATATATTTGAATACATAATGACAGTTTATTGATATATCCTTTAATTATCATATTTAATTTAGGATTCCACGTCGCATGTCAGCAATGTTCGTTTTATATATTACATTTAACATTTGAATTCATCAACGAATTACTTTGTCCTCGTGTGCAGAATAGCTTTGCTGATTGCAGATTGATGGAACGAGGGAAAATTTCGTTTAAAGACCTTTACCAAAATAAATTAAACCAATATTTGGTTTTCTAGATTTGACAAAAGTGTGTTATTACTATATTATAATTTTTTAGGTTTTATTTTACAAAATATAAAAAAAATTACACTTCGATAATGATAAATGGCGATCATTTAAATACCTTAGGTAAGTGGCGAGCAGATAAGGCTTTGCTTTCATCAAGGAATCCTCACTAAAAACCTAGAGCTAGGAAGTGGGAGGTATTACTCTGCCGTGCCTCGCAAAGCAGGTAAAAAAAGACCAACGGCTTTTATTAATAAATGATGACAATGGGTTTAAAGCTTGCTCAAACGATACTATAACTTCTGCGTTTAATTTACCTTTTGTTTATTATAATAAGGTATATATTACCTAAAGCATTAACTTATTGTGTAAAATAGCGTCTAAGTAAAATGAGCACTTTTTTCAAGAAGTTATAACTTAGTATCTCATAAAGAAACGTTAGGTCATTTGTTTTTATTTTGTTAACATTAATTTGAAATGTAGATTTGTAGAAAATTATTTCTATTACGCAATTTCTGAAATATAACAAAAAAATTTACCTAAATGGAGAACTCGCGTGAGAATACAATATCATTCTATAAAATTGATAAATATTGTATTATTATAAATCAGCTTAAATGAAAATATATTTTTATTTAATTTACCTATATCTTTATTTCAAATTGATTAATAATATATAACCTAAAACTCTTATTAAACACAGCAAACGTACCGGTCGTACACACATTTGATATTTAGCATATTACTCGTAACTACTCGTACTTTCAGGTGAGTGTGACATTCTAGACCTTTTTTTTCAATCGTTTTTAACTTTTTTTCTCATCGAGCATCTCATCATAGATTAACTCTGTGCCCTTATGCAATCTAGACAGTATGTAGTTACTGTTTGAAAAGATTGTATTTGTTATTGTATACATTTCGTTAGTCTAAATATTATGTTTGCTGTGCCCACGATGAAAAGCTTTGCTTCTCACGATCAGTATTGAAAGTCAAACTTGCAAAATTTTATAAATTTCGTTATGCTCTATAATATTAAGCCCATGCGTAATACAACGGTTTTGAAATTCTGTTATATGAAAGATCAGGTTAAGCAACTTATCCTGATCTTATAAATATATGTGTGTGTATTGAACAGAGAGTACTTGTATTACTGTGTATTGAGAGAGCATTGTAGTAACAACAACTTATTCGCTTATTGCTTCCTCAGTTATACTCAACCTCACCTCGTGAATTTGAAGATATCAAGTCATTTGAAGCTCGCACTCATCGCTATTCTTATATAAAGTGACCATTATAATTCGAGAAATAAACAGCGACACTCTCATTATGCTAGGCTTTCAATACCAGTCAAGTTAAAGAAAAATAATGTTGTTTTTTTTTCAAATTGCTACAAACGTATTTGATTTAATTTATATTTGAAATATGACATATTAAAACTTTGACAAAGTTTAAATTCACAAAATAGCTAACATTAATATAACAGTATTACTAATTAAACTAATTAACGTTTATTATTTTGCAAAATCCATCTAAACGCTATATATAATTAATTTTAAGCTAATTTCATTTTGGACAAATAGCATTTTGATTAGGTAAGATATATATTCAAATACAAAATCTATGCTCGGCGCACTTTCGTTTATATGTTACAACTATCCATTTTATATATCACCAAACACCCCTTCCGGTGGGATAAAGGTTAAAAGGTTAGGATTAAGGATTTTATCTCGTAGTCTTTTTAACTGAAATGTTTATTGATATAAAACATTTTAGATGGTTATGTTATTTATACTTTGTAAAAATTAATTTAAACAAAAGTTGACGTTACCTTTTCTATTCTTTTGTTTAAAACAAAAAAATGTTACTTTGAGTTCTATATATAAGTGGTTTCCAATTTTGTGATGACATTTTGAAATTAAATATATATAGGTCACAAATCTTTCTTGACTTAGTCCGCGTGTAAGGCTGTGTTATTACGATATATTAAAAACAATGATTTTCGTGTTCTGCGACTCTTTTTTCAAGAACACACCCATTTTGTGACAAATTTATTCAATGTAATGTGTATTGAACAGAGAGTACTTGTATTACTGTGTATTGAGAGAGCATTGTAGTAACAACAACTTATTCGCTTATTGCTTCCTCAGTTATACTCAACCTCACCTCGTGAATTTGAAGATATCAAGTCATTTGAAGCTCGCACTCATCGCTATTCTTATATAAAGTGACCATTATAATTCGAGAAATAAACAGCGACACTCTCATTATGCTAGGCTTTCAATACCAGTCAAGTTAAAGAAAAATAATGTTGTTTTTTTTTCAAATTGCTACAAACGTATTTGATTTAATTTATATTTGAAATATGACATATTAAAACTTTGACAAAGTTTAAATTCACAAAATAGCTAACATTAATATAACAGTATTACTAATTAAACTAATTAACGTTTATTATTTTGCAAAATCCATCTAAACGCTATATATAATTAATTTTAAGCTAATTTCATTTTGGACAAATAGCATTTTGATTAGGTAAGATATATATTCAAATACAAAATCTATGCTCGGCGCACTTTCGTTTATATGTTACAACTATCCATTTTATATATCACCAAACACCCCTTCCGGTGGGATAAAGGTTAAAAGGTTAGGATTAAGGATTTTATCTCGTAGTCTTTTTAACTGAAATGTTTATTGATATAAAACATTTTAGATGGTTATGTTATTTATACTTTGTAAAAATTAATTTAAACAAAAGTTGACGTTACCTTTTCTATTCTTTTGTTTAAAACAAAAAAATGTTACTTTGAGTTCTATATATAAGTGGTTTCCAATTTTGTGATGACATTTTGAAATTAAATATATATAGGTCACAAATCTTTCTTGACTTAGTCCGCGTGTAAGGCTGTGTTATTACGATATATTAAAAACAATGATTTTCGTGTTCTGCGACTCTTTTTTCAAGAACACACCCATTTTGTGACAAATTTATTCAATGTAACGTCACAGTTTGTACGATTTTATTATATGTACAAATTTCGGCTCTCACCTCGGCTCGAATCGGAAAAATAAATTACAATTAATTTAATTCAGTTTGCTCACAAAATAACTTTAGTGCATTCCTTGTTATTTATATAAATATTTCAAATACAGACTTCGTGTTCGAAAATACAATGACTTTTATTTACTTTCTATCGGTATTATCGCCTCCTGCTTGTACACTATGCACAGCTATG
The DNA here is from genome assembly GCA_905147175.2 of Nymphalis urticae. Taxonomy (NCBI): domain Eukaryota; kingdom Metazoa; phylum Arthropoda; class Insecta; order Lepidoptera; family Nymphalidae; genus Nymphalis; species Nymphalis urticae. The sequence goes on along the minus strand of LR989987.1, from coordinate 4,527,388 downwards.
TTACAGCTTATAAGTAAATAATTTGTATCGATTGAATAAAAAATACTTGACCTTAAGTCATGATGATCACATGAAAAAAATTCGCAAGTTGATAGAAAACTGTTTTCCTATAGATTTTACATATACCTATTTAAATATTGGTATCAAAATTTTTCTACCTAAAAATACATCCATAGTAACATATAAATATATAAATTCCTGTGTAAGCATTATTAATTTTTTTTTTAATAAATTGACTTGTTTCGTTTCTATTCAAATAAAAACGGGCTAATTGGCCTTATAAACAGTCTGGATAATTTGTTAGAGATGTTGTGCATTATGTCTTTAATTTCAACCTAAATATGAAAATATCTATTGTTTTCATATTTGGGGCCCTATCTGCCTACTTTTAGTTCTACGCCTGTGAAGCTAATAACATCCATAAAGAAATATGATGTTTTTTTATGGTATAAACGCCAATGCGCCACAAACTAAGCCAGGAGCTAAGATGTTATGTCCCTCGTGCCTGTAGTTACATGGGCTTACTCAGCCTTCAAACTGGAATGCAACACTAAGTATTGCTCTTCAGCGGTAGAATATATGTTAAGTGGGTGATACCTACCCAGACGGGCTTGCACAAAGCCCTACCACGTAGAACTACGTAAGTTTTTCGAGAAGTTTTCTTAAAAACTATTAATCTTTGTTTCATATTCATTACATTATTTTTTCTTTATATTTTTTTTTGATTTCTTATTCAAATTATCATAATTAATTCAACTTTAACAAAAAAAATATAAATAGTATATTGATAAATTGAATTTAAGATGCAAGTAAGACACAAGGTAAAATGATTTCTAAAGTAGCACATATATTAAAAAAGGAATGAAAAGCAGAAAAGCCAACTGTTTTCATTCAGGCGCAAAAGAAAGCAAGAAAACCACAACGTTGTTTGTATAAGTTAATTTTCCATGCATTGCCACTAGCATATGTTTTCGAAACATTTTAGGTAAATACTTTCATTCTGAAATATTTAAATTATTTGAATAATAAGTTTAAAATAAATAATATCTTATTCATTATTTTTCTAATTCCATGTTAGTTTTGGTAACTCGCAAATAGTCATATTAACTTAGATTAAAACATTGAAAGAGACTTCCATTTTATTTATTTGAAACTACATTACTAATTCATAAATTTTTATTATTTAATTCATTAAATTTTTTTTATTATTTAAGCCCAATTGGGGGGGAGGGTTAGAATGCGTAAATCTTAACCGATGATCGTGGGTTCAAACCTAGTCAAGCACCACTGAATTTTCATGTGCTTAATTTGTGTTTATAATTCATCTCGTGCTTGACGGTGAAGAAAAACATCGTAAGGAAACCTGCATGTGTCTAATTTCATCGAAATTCTGCTACATGTGTAGCAGAATAAACTCCAAAACATTCTCCTTAAAAAGGGAAAGGAAGCCTTGGCCCAGCTGTGGGACATTAACAGGCTGTTACTGCTACTGTAAATTCATAAAATATTATTTTAATGAGTATGCCGTGTACACACGTTTAGAAATATAATCTAGCTTAAAATTTTATAAATTCGTAATTTAATGTATGTCCTGATGTCCTATATATGTATGTCCTATATAGGTACACAAACAGAAAACACTGTTTATGTACCGGTTAAAAAGAATTTAACCATTCAACAAAATATAATATGAGTTGTGACACTTTTCTTTTATGACAAGCGGAAAATCCTTTCAATAAATATACTTACTTGAGGTATAATTTATCATTATTCTAAATATTTATATAATTTAATTTTAAAAGGTAAATATAGCTTTTAAGATTTTAAAGGCGCTTAAAGTTCCAAGAAAGATTTTCCTCAACACGCTGTATTTACTTTGTGGCTTGAGGTTTGTCTCAAAACGAGCGAAATTCTAACGTAAAAGGACGCCCGCATCGCATACGAAAAATGTAACGAAAAAACTTTTACAATTCCACCAAGAACCTTTGTAAGTGGTTATACTTAAACTGTTGTCATTTACGTAAGACCGAGACCAACTCAAGTAGAATGGGTGCGATATCTACGTAATTAATCTCATTATCTTTGTATGCTTTTGATCATGAAATTAACAAATTGGTAGTTATCATACACGTGCTAATTTATATCTACTTAGAAAGGCAGTCTAACAAATGACCACCAGTATGAAGGTCAACTGAATCGGCTATAGACTGCAAAAAAAAACTTGTGTGTCTGAATATTGTCGCTTCACCTATCCGTGGTGAAGTCGAAACCTTTTTACTTTTCAATTTATAAGGAATCAACCTACGAGCACTTTTATCCAATACAAAATATATGATAATTAAATAAATAAATATATGATACTAAAAAAAATAGCAAATAGCAAATAGATCACTTTAACCTATATCAATAAATTGGCGATGTAGTAAGCATGTGAGGTTTTGTAAGTATAATTATTTTTTCATATTTTCCGTATTACTTCCCATTTTAACACAATAAAAAATAATCTAGCAATCAATAAATAAACAATAAAGAAATGACGTGCATTTAATGTTCTTACTGCTACATGTACGTTAATATGTAATGTACGGCAGCAAACAAAATCTATACACGGCGCCCACTAATAATAACTCTTACCAGGTACACCCTGTTAGAAATGCCTGGCCCCGTTTCAAAGAGAACGCTTTGACCTAAGATATTAAACTACTAAACGCTAAAACAATGTTTTGTCGTTCCTACATTGCTGCAAAGCCTGAAACGTTTCATTGCATTGCAAAATGTCTCGGAGACACATTCCAAAGCTTTTCTTAAGATTTCTCCTAGAATCCTCAAAGTAAATGCAATTCAACAAAAACAGCTTAGAAAAAAATACCTGTTCTTTATTTTTCTTTCATAGTAACATTATTATATACCTACATTACATTAAAATTAATTAACTAAGTATTATAGCATTTCAATTAATACCAATTTTCATGTGTTTTAATCACTAAAACACAAAAAAAAGAATATATATTTTTTGTAATATTTATAATATTTTAAAGTGATCAAAACATCTCTTAGGCAGAAATAAAATTGCATAACACTAAATCTTTCATATAGTATGATGGAGTCAATAAGCACAATGCTTGACAGAGCTAATTCACAATTGAGTCATAAAGTGAGTTGGCAGGTAGCCAAGATAAGGAAGACGAGCCAACGACTTTGCTAGTTACAAGCATGTATGATTGTTATTAAGAAATTAATAGATATCAACTTTGTAACCAAGAAAATGTTTGGAACACATTCTTTATCACGTTAAAAATAAGACGAGATATTAACGAGAAAGCAAATTGTATTATTTAAAGTAAAGTAAAAAAAAAACAAAATATACATTTTTAAATAGATTCTGAATATAAGTCTATCTAGTCATCAAACATCGAGAAACTACTAACTAGCAAAAAACAGTACTTATATACCTATATTTGGTTAATTTCATCCATTAACCTGCAAGAACAAATGCAAAGAATATTTTTTTCACGATTTTTGCATCATATATGCAAGGTAAGCTTGTACACGATTATACTATGTGTGACTTACAATTACAATTTTCAACTTTTCAGTATCAAAAGTTTTCTATTTAACTTACATGTTTTTTGCATGATTGATGCACAAGGTTTTCAAAATATTTTTTGAACTTAACTGAAGTTAAGTTCAAAAAATATGCAACTTTTATCTTTTGAACTGAATGTTCATTCATTTGCGTATATTTACATTTATATACAATTAGTTTCCAACCGCGGCTCCGCCCGCTTGTTTGGCCGGACAGGTGTTACGTACCCTATCTCCTATTTTCTGTACCCCTGACAATTTTTATGCAAAATTTCATGATGATCAGCCGAGTAGTTAAGACGTGAACATATTATATGAGGGTCATAGCAGTGAGGGCGAGCTGATGTTACAGTACGAGGCAAGTCAGGGCTCTAGCTCAACTAGCCCTGATTCGCAAATGCGAGGAGTCCCTGGGGTCCTTATCAGCAGGCCTGGCGATAATGGAGGCTATTTGCCCCCACTTGAGTCTCTGAAAGAACAATCGGCACACTTATGTACCGGTACAAAAAGGTACTTACCGGACATACCTTTTCGGTAAGTACCTAGCGAGGTGGAAGCTATCATTCTTCTATCACGAGTGAAGGGGAAAGGCGTAAGTGCGTTTTTTAATCTAAAACCATGCTTAGCATTCATTGACTAAATAATCCTATTTGGGCACAAAGGTTACAGTAGAAGAAAGGAACGTATGGAGTCCTCATTTAGTTTTATGGTTAGTTTATAAGAATTACGTTGAATGTCTGATCTTGACTTCAGTTAAACTCAGGTAGTAGCCCTTGATAGGGGCTTTGTCAAACCCGCCTAGTAAGTTCCACCCACTCATCATATATTCTAACCCCAAGCAGCTATGCCTTAGTATTGTTGTTCAGTAGTCCTTCTACAAATTAGATTTTTCCACTGGACCATCTTGAATCTTGAAGCTTATATGCTGAGTTAAGTTTATAAATAGAAAACAAAAGTATTACAATATGATTACAAAAAAACTATATTACTTATAGAAAATAAGTAAAATCTAAGAGAACGAGTTCACAAGCACAACTCGGCTTGAATATGGACCGTATTCATATTTCAGTTTTAATTTTACTAATATAGCCGGTAACATTCTGGTCGGAATAAAGTCTGCGGTGAGTTTTGTTCAAAGGACCGGTTGATCCCAAGCTTCACGTATTGTTATCTACGTCGCTTTTGTCCGAGAAAAAAACTTCAGTTTTCAGTACAAAGACAAATTTTTACCAGTACGTTCCAAAGTCATTTCATAAAATACTTAGTAAAGCAGACATGTTTTAATTACTTAACTCTTGTGGCAGGAGAGTTTGCGAGCAGACACACGACTGGGATAACTTCTTGTGATATTCTTTGTACTATATTTGTTGAATCTATGTCTTATTAAATCTCTTTGATTCGAATATTTTACAACTATACATGAAAATATCTACGAAATATATAATTTAGTATAATTATTGGTGACACATGTGCCCTTAACATTGTCATCGATTGTTTGAAGGGATTCAGAACTACAACGGACTAACATCGTTGGGGTAATTTCTGAGGGTCATCAGGAAGATATAATGCCATTTCTGTACCCTTGATGTCTTTTTAAGTGCGGACCCACTTAACCCTAACGCGGACTATTGGCTCGTCTACGCTTCGCAATTACCGATGAAAATAGAGAAGATAAATTGTGTTGTATATTTATTATTGTTCCATATAATGTTTAAAAACGATTTGAAGCAGTTACATGTTAAATTTCAAGTAACTTGTAATAACTAAGGCTCTTATAAAAATTTCTAAATTATTTTCTATATTTTATATAACAACGAATAAAAAAACAACCGTTCGATTGTTCTTTTTTTTATGACGCAGGGGGTATCATTGAATAACACACACACATCGAATAACATTTTTACCTACTAAAACTTATACCTATAACATTTCAATTTACACGTTTACTTTAATGCAATAATAAATAAGTAGTAAAAACCAAGGTTTACCTGTGTAAGTGCTATCAGGAGTCTATTTGTTATTAATTTATAGAATAATATATAAACTTACGAAAGATTTTTTTTAATACTATGCTGTATAATTATTTTGTCTGAGAGAAGAGACACTATACAATGTATAATATAGCTTAATTAAGATACTTTCCTGGAGAAGTATGACTATCTTCTATATTTTGATAAAAATTATATAAACATTTATTTATTTACATATGTACACAAACAGAATACAATCTGGACATACATTAAAATTGCGAAATTACCTTAAGCTAGATAATATTCCTAAACATGCTTCACGGCATGCTCAATAATAAAATAATATGGGGTTGTATAAAAAAAATGACCGTTTTATCATATTCAAGATTTAAAAGTCTCTTAATATTTTAATCCTATTTTATGCTTACCAATTCTTAACAATCCTTTTAGAGCATTCTCTAAGCCTGCTTATTCCTATTCGATTTAAAAAAAAAAGCCTGGTAAAGTTATTTGTTTTAGAGAAGAAACATGACAGTTTTCTACGAATTTCTCGTAATTTTAAGGCATTACTGGAAAAAAAAATTACAGCCGCTTAAGCAACTCATGAAATTATTAAATATGAAGGGAAAGGTGTCCTTGACCAGTGCACTACGCGGCGTTGGTTTAAAAAAATTAGCAGTGGAGATACGACGTTGGAAAGAAACGGGCGACCATTAATGGATATTGATGAGGTTCTGCAGAAAGCCTGTTAAGTCAAATTCGTCTACAATTACTCGGGATCTTGCCAGGGAGTGTGGTGTGTCGAAAAATAGTGTAAATCGCCATCTACGCGCCAGAGGGCACGTGAAAAAGAGCAATAGACTGGTTCCTCACTAACTTATTCCTCAGCAATCAGCTAAGAGGTTAGCAATTTATGAAAATTTATTGAAAAACCCTTCTGGTATGAGATTTCACCGAAGATTATCACCTGTGATGAAAAGTGGGCTTACTGGCGAAATCCAAATACCCATGAGCAATGGCTAGGTCGCGGACAAACTGCTTTTCCGGTTACTGCAAGGGGGCAATTTGAAAAAACATATGCTTTGCGTTTTTTGGAATTTTGAAGGTGTTATCTATCACGACTTTGTTCTTGATAGATGCTCTATGAACTCCGAACTCTACTGCGACCAACTGGATAAATTGTACGCCAAATTATCCTTGTTATCCTGCTTTGACCAACCGAAAAGTAATTTTATTCCAACAAGATAATAATCGTCCTCACACTACCCCTCGAAACAAAGAAAAGTTTGAAGAACTTCATGGGTTCGAACTCCTGCCTCATCCACCATATAGCCCAGACCTCGTACCATCAGATTACTAGTTGTTTCGATCCATAGACCATTTTCTTCAAGGTATAAAATTTGATAATTTTGCATAAGTTGAAATTGCGGTCCAAGAGTTCTTTGACAGCCATCCCAAGGAATGGTATGGGAGCAATTAAAAGGCTAGCAGATGGCTAATGATGGTTGATAACAATCGATTATACTTTGAGTATTAATTGTATTTTATATCAAAGAAATAATAATACAAAAATTTGGTTAAAAAACGGTAATTTTTTTTGATACACCCTATTATTAATAGTCAGTTGCTCTTTATATAAAAATAACAAAAAAAAACTTCAAATCATTTAATAATAATTTAGCATGATAATAATTGTCTGTAACATTGTAAATTATCGAAATAACCTCATTGAATATTTATAACATTAAAGCTATAAAATAGAGCACTATGCATTCATCCATTTAAATTCATTGAATAAGAAAATAAATAAAATAAAAAATAAGCAAATTAGAATTAAAAGAACAAAATTATCGAATTGAAATTAAATGAAATTCATAAATATCAAGTAAGTACGTCTATCGATAAGTTATAATAATCATATAAAGATCATAAATATAATATTGGGATGGGGAAATTGGGATTGAAAATGTCTAATATGTTGTTACTGTGTTTAAATCGTGGTAAGTGCGGTGAAATCTGACAATTGGATTATAATATTATGATGTATTATTAATGTGAACACAGCAAAAAACTATTCATGTGTGGATGACGAGATATTTATTTAAAACTAACAGGTGTTTTTTTATATTATCGAGAGGGCAAATGACTACTCCACCTGATGATAAGTGGTAGTTGAGTCCAAACGCGACGACGGCCAGTACAGTCGGGAAGAATGTTCTGCACTAGTTGCCTAGATGCGTCGTCACGCCTCATTTGAAGAAACCCGGGTAAGAGGAGAGGAACACGTGAGGTGGTAGGGATTCCATTTTTTAGAAGTGCGACAAAGAAAGGAGTTGCCAAATTTCTTTGTACTACAAAATGAAAGAAATATTAATGTATTTTAAGTACTCGTTGATCACTACATATTATAAAACAAAGTCTGCCGCACCGTCTGTCACTCAGCCTGACCGCATGAACACTATAGGTAAACTCAAAAACTACCGCAATATATGGTTTTTACCAATGGACGGAGTGATTCAAGAGAAGATTTAATTGCATAATTCTTACAGTGCCAGCGTCTATGGGTGGCAGACTACTTGTGGTGGTGGTCAAGTCTAATCAGGTGGCCCATTTTACCACCTACCTACATACTTTATAAAAACGTAAGCCTTTTATTTAGCCTTTTGCCGTCCACTGCTGGACGAAAGCGTCCCCCATAGAACGCCAACCATCCCGATCTAGGGCAGTCCGCATCCATCCCGTACCTGCTTCCTTCTTTAAATCGTCGGTCCATCTTGTCACAGGGCGTCCTACACTACGTTTGCCTAAGCGTGGTCTCCATTCTAACAAGTGTCGGCTCCATCGGCCATCAACGCGCCTGGAGACATGACCACCTACTTCCACTTCAGCGAGCTAATTCTACGCGTGATGTGACTACAGTGACTTTAGTTTCTGGCGAATGAAAAAATGCAGACAGCATTTCGGATTCTATCGCCCAGAGAAACCCCAAGCATCGCTACTTGAAGAATCGCTCAGGTTGTTTAGCATCTCCTCCAAATCCTGTAGAGTCTCCGCCGTGATGACAATGCCGACGACAAGTAAGCATTTAATTTTATATAATAGTAAGTTATGTATTTGATTAATAATCCGATTAATATGAAACTTTCATGATAGTACGATTGCATATAGACTAGCGAGCATCGTAATCGAATTATTCTAACTCGGCATAGAAATTAGTTTAAAAATAAATGGTAGTGTAAGGTATGTCCGCGAAAGTATATCCCTACGTTCTTTCCTGTACCCCTGATGACATGTCAAACACTTGTCGCAAAACTTTTTGATGGTTGGTTGATTTAAATCAAGACATGGAAGCTTAACAATCAAACTCACTTTCACATTTATAACATTAATTAGGATGTGCAGTTGAAAGTGCATAAGCACCCTTACTACTAAATATATTTATTATCAAATTATTTTACTTATTTTCACATAATACCTACCTAATATTAAGACATTAAATAATGCTAGCTGTACACAGTAGATGTTAAAAATTAAAAAGAAAATGTCTTATCTATGTTTTAGAGACGGAAATAAGCAGTGTTGCCATCATTAGGCACGCGTCGGTTTTGAATTGACAGTTCGCGGCGTCTCAACAGCTGTTCGACCATTATCTCAACCTCAAAGCACGGTTTTGAATAAGTTAATGTATTACACGTGTTTGGGTAACTTATTGGAAATTATAATTACAACTTTTTAACATTTATTTCAACGATGGAGGTAGACGGAGGTGTCAAAGGTTTGTAGATATTTCGTAATAAAATTTTAAAAAGCAGTTCGATAAACTCCGCATTATCATTGATAATTTGTCCGGTACACCTCATGCTTTCAAATTAATTTCGGGTAACTGTTTTTATATTTAAAATGTTTTTATTTTATTCTATTCTATAAATACCTATTTTATTATAGCATTTAGTAAAGTGGCTTGAGCGAAGTTTGTAGAATATTTTTTTGTAAAATTTTAATTAAAAACAATTTTCAGCTCCTGTCACTCGTTTACGGAGAAGAATGTCCGTAGAACAGTCTGAAGAGAGCAAGTCACCTGCTATTAGCACTCCAACTAAGAAGAGAGGCGGAAGAAGAGCTGCTAAACCTGACTTAGACCTCATTGATGAAAACAGTAATGAATTCTTTTCGTACACTATTCTTGATTCCAGTTACTTTTCATTTAAAGAGCATTTCATGGTCAGAAATTTTGTACTGAACGTCTGGTATAGCTTATTGCATAATTAAATTTGTATCATGCCAAAGCAAAATATAAAATTAAAATAATATTGCAATTTGAAGACTCGATTTTTTTACTTACCAATAAAATTAATAATTCAACAGACCCAGACAACAACGCTACAAAAACAACCACTAAAAAGGCACCAGTAAAGGAAATTAGCGACTCCATTGAAGAAAAACCTGCCACACCATCAAGACGTAGCACAAGAATTAAATCAAACACAAGTATTGTATCTGATATTACTTCAGGCATTGATTCTCCAAGAGCCAAAAGAGCTGCTAGAAGAACTTCACAAATTGGTATGCACAATTTGTAAATGTATTACTCATGCAAACACATTAAAAATTTATATGAATACTACAAATTTAAAGGGTTAGACATAGTTGATTGTTATTTATAATGTATAAAATATGTTATCATTAATTTACAGGAAGTGATACTGAAGCACCATCCACACCAGTTCGACAAACTCGAAGAACAAGAAAAGACTCTATTTCCAGCATAGAAAAAGGTAAAATTTTAATTTTGAAATGGTTAGTTTAGCTTGTTTATATAATTAATATGAAAAACACCATATGAATATATAATTAATATTTTCAGTTGAAATCCAACCCAGTACTAAATCAACAATACAAATTACTGAAATGATTCTAGAAGAACCTGAAAGTAATTCAAGAAAATCAACAAGTAATACTGATCCAAAGGAAAAAAATACCTCTCCAGGCAATGTTCGTAAAAGTCCACGTCTTAAAGAGAAAATTAAGCAAAATACTTCTACTAATGAAGAAGAGATTACTCAAGATGGCAATGAGGAACCAACTGAACAATTGAAACTGAACACATCATTAAATAAATCTTTGGAAGCTTCAAGTCCTAAGGAAAATGAAAAGAAAGATGAAGAAATTGCTGATATCAATGGTCCTCAAAAAAATAGGCATTCCTTACTGACTTCTAATTTATTAAAAAATGTAAGCACAGAAGCCAAGACAAAAAATTTACATCTTAATAAAAGCACATCTGCTTTAGAAACCAAGCATAATGGTAATAAAAAAAGAAACAGAACTAAGTCCTGGACTACTGTAACTGTTTCAAATGAAAATAACTTTTACAGTGACAATGAAGGCTTAAGAAAAAAAAAACATGATGAAACTAAAATCCCCGTAGTCAAAATAAATAAATTGAATTCAGGTGATGGTATAAATACAAGCATACATGAAGACAAAGTTAACAAATCAAAGAGTAAGGAAAATAGTTTTGTGGAAGGAGATATTAATATTGATACATCAATGGCAAATGTGAGTAATAAAAGTATGGATAAAAAGAATGATAAAAATAGTGGAACATTGCTATTCAATCAAAGCAATAATGAAAAGAATAATTTAAATGTTACAAACAAACTATTTGAAACAGAACCTAGTTGTGACATACAGACTGTTGTATATATTGATGAAGATTCTGATACAAATTCTGGAAAAGTTGATATTCAAAATAGACATGACCATGAAGATCAATGTGTTCCTGTAATACAACATTCCGAACAATTAGAAAAGGATATTACTCAATTCTCTATGATGTCTCAGAAAAATGATTCAATTAAAGCAAATTTATCTAAAAATGATAATATTGTGAATGATAGCTGTGAACCCATGGACATTGATGAAACAATACCTGAAAGTTCATTGATACCTGAAACAAAAACTAACAATATATTTTCAAGTTCACCTTGTGTTCTATTAGATAAAAGTGAAACTAAAGAAAAACAACTTAACAAATCTAAAAGAAAATCATCCATATCACTAAACTTTAATAAAAGTGAAAACGAAAATAAAAGTACTCTAATATTATCACAACTTAAAGATAGTTCTTCAGGGGATATTAATAATGTTACAAAATCACCCCAAATCAAACAAAGTATATTATCAAAAACAACGGATGATTTAAATGCTACCCAGGAAAATGATATTAATAAGAGAAATCTTTCACTTAATTATGTAACAACAAGCACACCTTTACAACAGAAAAATTTGCAAAAATTGGGTAATATTAACACTTCCATAATAAAGTCTAATAATACAAATAATAAAAAAAATATATCATCGAAAAATAACAAAACATCTGATGTGAGCAGTGAAAGTTCATCTGAAGAAGAAACAAGCCAAAAGAATATCAATGAAATTTCCAAGAATAAATCAAATTTAAATAATTCCCTAAATAAAACAAAAACTGATAAAGAGGACCAAATAAGTGAAAATGAAAAAGAAAAAAATACTAGTAATGATTCAAATGATTCAAAAGTAGACAATAAATCGCTCAACAATAAAAGTAAAAAACGAGCAAGCAAAAGTGCCAACTCTTCTAAAAAATCTGTAAATAAATCTTACACATCAACTGACTCAGATGAAGAAATGGCATCAAATGAAGAATCACAAGAATCTGTTAATCTGATGGATGACGAAGCTGAAGACGCGGGTGAGTCTTACGAATCAGGTGACAGTCAAGATGAAACTGAACGCCAATATTTAAGAGAGAATGAAATAATAGCAAAAGGAGAAACACTGACATCCGAGGATGACTTATCTGATGATTCTGACTACGAAAAAGACTCTTTCGTCGTTAGTTCAGCTGAAGAAGATAATGAATTACTAGATGGTACAGAAGATGACCTATCGATGAGTGACAACGAACTTAAAATGACTACAAAGTCAAAGAAAAAATATGATGAACGCAAAAAGAAAGAACAGAAAAATGCCTCAAGAGAAATGTATGAGTCTCGACATCAATTAAATATTTCAAATAAAAGCTCTAGTTCTAAAATAGGAAATTCAAAAAGACGTAAAAACCAACAAATAAGTTCTTCAGAATCTGAAGACGAAAATGAAATGAAATCAAAGAAAAAAAATCACAGAATGAGATTAGATTCAAGTCATGAAGTGAGTTTGCGGGAAGATGAAAATGAGAAAAATATTTCGGATAAAAAAAGAAAACGTCTATCTGAAAGTTGTGACGAAAATGTTATAAATGAAAAGGAAATAACAATATGCAATCAGAGCTTAAAAGAAATTGATCCATTAAGTACTCAAGTAAAAGAGGAACAAAAAACGCCACAGAAAGCCGATTCTTCAATAGCATTTATTAATACTGAAAATGATCCTAATGTGGACAGTGAATTGACAAAAACACAAACAGAACTTCTAGATCCATTAGAAGACTCCATGGCTGAAGAAGATTCTCTCAGCAGTGACAATGAAAATATAATGCAAAATTATGATTCTATTCTTGAAGGCTTAAATAAAACTAGTAAGATAAAATCTAAGAAATGTGATATTTCACTAAACGTTAATAAGAAAAAAGACAAGAAAAAAAATACTGCTTTAATTGATGAACTAAATTTAACTCAGGTTAAATCTGCTAAAAAAAATAAAAATAATAAACATAAGAAAGAAATTAATAATACTTCTACAGATAATAAAATGACAAAACCAGATAAAGAACGCCACTCATCTCCTGATTCAATTGATTTACATTTATTATTTTCTGAAGATAGCAACGACAGTGACAACATACAGAATAATAAAAATACTTCTAACACAAAAGACTTTATTCCCTTGAAAAGAATTGAAGGAAAAACCAACATAAGGGAAAATACAGGTAATTTTTTTAATTAAATTTGTCTGGTGATAGGGCTTTGTGCAAGCTCGTCTGGGTATATGGTAGGTCAGTAGTATGTGGTGTTGTCATGTTCCGGTTTGAAGGGTGAGTGAACCAGTGGTGTAATTACAGGCACAAGGGACATAACATCTTAGTTCCCGAGGTTGGTGGCGCATTGGCGATGTAAGAAATGGTTAACATTTCTTACAATGCCAATGTCTATGGGCATTAGTGACAACATACTATATATAAATAGTCATTTAGTATCAGGTGGCCCATATGCTTGTCTGCCTACATTTACTATTACAATATATATATATTGACTTAAGCAATGAGATATTTCATATATATATTTACTAAACATAATACAATAATGTCTTTTCAGATACAAGCAACCAAGTTGAAACAATCTGTAATCTTGATGTTAGTTACAATAAAAATAATAAGAAACCAGAACCGGAAACTGCTACTAATTCTGGTAATTCTTTTTTAAACATTTTATGTTAAGATTTAGATTTCATTTCTAAGATTTAGTTTAAACCTGAGTTAGAAAATTTTATCAAAAAGATGCAATGCATATTATCACTAATATTGTTAAGTATAAATCATGTCATAATGGTCGAAAGAATGTTTAGGAAAAATATACCAGTTGAGGCAATACAATATTACAGTTTGATGAAATGAACAGCCAACATATTCTTTAAAGAATAGTAGGCCTTAGATCTACACTGTATAAGGCTGAATTTTTACTATTGAGGAAAAAATATGACATTATAATAATAATATTTCACAATGTATTTTAAATTGCTTCCAATTTGCATATCTATTTTGTTACAAATATTTTATTAAAAAACAATCTGCTCTGAAATCTAACAGTCTTTTGATTTTTAAAAAAATTATTTTATATTATTTATTGATTTTTACTTTAAAATCACAACAGAGAGAGATAACATGCTAATAATTATTTTTAAAATATAAAATTTACAGACAACATGAATGAGAACAATGAAAGCTTCTTTATAGATACAGAGGGCACAACTACACAATGCAACAATTCTTTAAATAAATCCAGCTCAAAGAAAAACAAGAAGAAATTATCTCTTATAAACAATGGTAAAATTTATGAAATAAGTAATAACTTAAAACCAAACCTTAATGTTGCTTTAATGACGTTATAATTATGCTTTTGTTAAATTGGAATAAAAAGTATTATCTTATATTTTATTTCAGATAATCTGGACTTAGACTATGATGAACTAGAAAATAAAAAAGATATAAGCATGGCGACAAATAAAACAGGTATTTAATATAAGCAATATTATATATATATTTTAATTAAATTAAAAATCATAACCATATACACATATATATTTTAAGGAACTAATGAAAATTCGGACTTCGATGGCCCTATGGATGTGCCATTTAAAAAAGAAAAACGAAACTCTAAAATACAGGAAAACATCGATGAAGTTGGGAAGGATGAAACAGGTTTAGTTACATTTTACATTTAGCTTATACACAAATTGTTAGATTTGATTTTCCTTATTAATGAAATAATTATTTTTCTAGTTTTTGCAAAAGATAGTTGTAATAAATCAGTTACGAAAACTCCAAATAGTGAAAAAAAGAAGAATAAAAAGATGACAGAATCACTAAACATCGAACCAACAGGTATTTACAAATTATACTTATTTTGAAATAATTATGTTTTTTTTTCAAACTAGACTAGCTTTTATTTTTATAAAACTATTTCACAAAAATGATGATGATGATAATCAAGGTTTAGCCATTAAATACTGCTTTTCGCAATATTCTATTTTATTAGATAAAATCTAAAACTTTATTCGTTTTTTTTTTTCCAGAAAATGAGAGCAACTTGAATATTTCATTAAGCAAAACAAAAAAGAAAAAGTCTGCTGATGTGATAATAGAAGATTCAAGCGAAAAGGGTAAAAATTATATTATATAAATGATATATAATATTTAGCCATAAGGAGAAAAAAAACTAAGTATAATATTTTTTGTCGTGTTTATGAAAATGATATGAACTTGCCAAAACAAATTACTAAAATGTATGCAATTTCAATTATGAAATACATTGGAAACCATTGCCTTCACAAAACATAAAACATTTCTCAATTTAAAACATAAGTGATACTATAATAGCTTATATTCAATCAAGTTCAATATATATCTCATGTATAAATATATAAAATTACCACTTTAAAGTCTATATGAAAGGCTAGTCCAAAAATCTTTCTCTATGTAAAACTTCATGTCGACTGATTTTTTCATTGCTGCATGAAACTTCAACAAGATAACATTTTGATACTTTTAAAGCAACAATAAAAAATACTATTTACTTTTTTGGCATTTACAAAAAACACTTATTATGTTTAATAACAAAAGTATTTATTTATTTATTTTGTATGTTTTCAGATAAGCCTGAACAAGTATTTGATGAATCAATGACTAAAACTCCTGGTAGTAAAAAGAAAAAACGCATGTCACATTCCATGGTACAAGAACGAGGTAAACAATAATAATAATAATGTTAGATAAATGTTTTATAAATCAACTTGCACTTTGCACCTTGGGCAAAATTAAATTGAGATGTTTACAATTTGATTTTTACTGTATCGTTTTGCACTGTTATTATCATTAAAAATTATACTTTTTGTTACAAAAATAAAATGATTTTAGATTAAATATTTATAAAAAAAAGTATTATAAATGAAGTAGCCTATATTAAACAAAAGTATTTGTGCTTTAATAGAATGGATATAATGAATAGGAATAGAGTAGGAAGGCGGACGAGCATATGGGCACCTGATAGTAAGTGGTCACCAAACGCCCTTAGACATTGGCACTGTAAGAAATGTTAACCATCGCCAATGCGCCACCAATTTTGGGACCTAAGATTTTATATCCCTTGTGCCTGTAATTACACTGGCTCACTCACCCTTCAAAGCAGAACACAACAATACCAAGTACTGCTGTTTTGCGGTCGAATATCTGATGAGTGTGTGGTACCTACCCAGGCGAGCTTGCACAATGGCCTACCACCAGTAAATACTCTAAACATTTCAGTTATTTTCTCAGATAAAATTACTATTTATTACCATTTAATTGCAGATGAGGAAGTTGTTCCTATGGATAAGTCCTTCAGTACACCATCAAGCATTTCAAAGAAAAAGAAACAGCTCTTATTCTCTCCTAAAAATAATCAAACCGGTGATTAACTTTATTTTTAATTATAAATAATGTGTCCAACTTATTAAAATTTCCTTAAAATTAATCAAAATAACTATAAAAGTAAATGTTAATATTTCATAATTTCGACTTAATTTCATTCGTTTTTTTTTTCTTCAGAGCAAAAAGGAAACCTGTCATTGGATGAATCTAAATTGAAAACACCAGGAAGCCAGAAAAAGAACAAATTGTCATTAAAATCTCAGGAAATAGAACAACCAGGTTTTTATAATTAATTAGTGCATAATTATTATTTATTCTAGTATTTTAGACTTTTTTATTTACTATATAGACTTTTTTATTCTAGTATTAACTGAAATTACAAAACATTAAAATTAAATTAAATTAACTTCAATATGATTCTCACATCCCACCACAATATTCATACAAAACTTTGGACGAAATAACTTTTATTACCTATTTCTAAAATAAATATGAATAAAATTGTAATCTGAATATCTTGTTGTAGGTGACATACCTGAGTCATCACTCAACACTTCAAAAATAAAAACACCAGGCAGTCAAAAGAAGAAGAAAGTGTCAGGTTTGAAGAAACAAAGTCATATGTTTTATACTAATTATAGAAGTATAAAATTTAGAATTTATATATTTATGTATAAATTATTAAGCATTGTAATAAGCAATTGCAAAGCATTGTAATTAATTTAGTATTAAGAAATCATTATGGGTATTATAACACAAGACAATACAAAATAATAAATACATGTTAAGCACATTGTTAATATTAATGTCTATTATCACCAATGATCGGTAGTATATATTTCAAGGATATATGCACTAATGGATTTTCATGCTCGAGAACCTTAACTAAATAAACACTACATATTTAAAAAAACTCTGGGATAAAAAAATCACTCGGGGATTTGAATAAAACTGTTACCAAATAAGTTACTTGTAGCATGGTTAATCAAATTCTTCACACATTATGTTAGTATTTATTGTTAAAGTATATTGAGATAGTCTTTTTTTTATAAACAGAACATGAAAAAGAAGATCTTAATATCAGCACGCCTGACAGCGCAGAGTCCAAAGAAACTAACTCAAACACTTCAACTGGAGAAAGCAACAAATTTACGACAGAAGGTAAATTAAAAAATTTAGAGACTTTAAAGTGTACCATTAATAAAAACTTTTATATAAACACAATTTATGATTGTTACTTTTTTTTTAGTGGAACTTAATCATAATAAAAATAAGAAACGTAAAAGAAAATCATCTCATACTCCACCCGAAGAAACTGTTGTCGAAGGTATAAGATTAATGTACTTAGTAGAATTGAAGAATTTCTTTTGCAATTGGAATTTGATCTTTATGAGCTATTTGGGTTATAATAAAAGTTTATATTATCCACTTTGAATACTGTTTGTATATGATTATTTAAAATTAAATGCCGATTATGTCATATGCAAACTCGTTTGCCTTTATTTGTTATACAAAATAAATGAAGTATCAAAGATCTGTTGTTTTCAGATGAAGTTAATACTCCAAAACAATTAAACGAATCCTTGATTTGTAGTCAAAAGAAAAAAAGGAAGGTTTCTCAAAATGAGAAAACTATTACAAGTGAGTCATCTCATATTAAGTTATTTATTATGTTAGATTTCATATTCTAATCATTTTTTTTAATTTAAGATGCGGATCCTATCCTGAATGAAAACCTAGGACAATCTAAAATTGGTAAAAAGAAGAAATTGACAAAAGAAACTCAATCAAACATTCCAAATACAGGTACAATTTTTCTGATAGAGAAATTATTCAATATCACATTAAGTTAATTAATATTATCTATAATTAAAATATAAAATAGTTTATCATTTGAATCAGAACAACCATCTAGCTGTTGTTGGTTTTCCACTAAATAATATACACAAACTAAATATTTTTCTTTTGTTACAGAAGTTAAATCAAATAAACGTAAAGAGAGAGATGATGATGAAGGAAATAAGATTTCAAAGGTATATTTATCAAATGAATCCAAATTGTTTTAATTCACTTTGAATATTTATTTAAATATAATACAGTGAGTAAATGTAATGTTCCACAGTTGGCAAAAACCGCACATCCTAAAAATAATGTTTGGAACTTATTTCACCACTCTGCCCCATTGTGTGGTTATCATGGTAGAATTTTAATGAAAACATAGATTTTTTTACGACATTTTCATTGTACATATTATAAAGGTAATTAGTTTAGTACATAACTAACTTATTTTAAAATTTTTAGGTTGCCAAAGAAAACTCTTTTGATACAGTACACGTTCCACGGTTGCCTACTAGCATCTTAAAGCAATTGGATGATAAACCTAAACAAATATTAACTACTAAAAAGCCTAAATTAATTTCCACAACTCAATTCTCAGTAGTCGAGGCAAAAAGGCGAAGAAACAAGCCTTCCAATTATTTAGAAGAGAGTGTTTATCTTAATGACGACGAAACAGAGAACAAAAAACAAAAGAAAGTCCTTCAAAAACCAAAAGTTTTACCTTTTGTACCTACCGTTTCGACTTCAGGAAGTGGTTATACAACAAACTTTAAAGTAAATGTAATACCTACTGAAATGAAATTTGTTGCCCAATCAAATACAATCAGTAACTTTAAAGAAGACTTTTTGTTCAACAAAAATATTAGAAGGCATGGCACATATGAATTATACAAAAGAAAAAGAAACATTAAAATATCCAAATTCTAAAAAAAAAAATTTTGATGACATAAATCCGCTTGAATACTAAATATAATACAATCAATGCCTTAAAATAAGAAAGACTGCTTAATAGTAAATCGTTTAAAAAAGGTGATACTTTCAATAATAATGCATTCTATTTTATTGTTACTGTTACTTTTAGTTTTATGTTTTCTCTTAAACTATGTGTCGTCTGTATTAAACTTATAAATTTCCTGCTTTTGTTGATAATGTGTAATGGTCTTTTAGATTATAAAAATTAGATTATTTGAATATTTTTGTAGTATTAGTTTTTTGTTTTTATTTGTTACTATTATGTTAATCGACATTTCTTTGTTTCATATTGTATTAAGACTATTAATTTTAGATACTAATGAACATTTAATATTCCCGCCATAACTTGTTTCTCTGTATTTCATGTTATTCTAGATGGCGCTGCATACTGTATTAAAATTGGCATCGCCCATGTGCCGTGTTTTCGATTAAATATTAATTTTATATTTCGTAACTTATTATTTTTACCAATAAAAAATATTTAGATGAAAAATAATTATTTCTAACATGCCGCATTTAACATCTTAGACAGACAAACCATAAAAATACTTCCCGCCTTATCATGCCGGTGTAAACAAACCGCCATGTTGTCGAAAATACACGAGTCATGATAAAAGGTATGTAGTAAAGAGGGACGTATTTAGTAAACATGAATATAAAATTAATTCGAAAAATATTTAATAAATTTTTAGTAAGGTATATTTTCTTGTTAAAATAATGAAATACCATTATTTATTTAAAAAGGATGTTAACAAATGTGACGTCAATCTTTAACATATTTTCAACCAATCACGTCATTTGTTAGAGTGTCACGTGGGTCAAGTCCACCAATAGAAAACCAAACCATTCTTTGTGTACCTTTTCACATAATAGCAAAACAGAATACATAGTCTATGGAGTGAGTGGTGTTATATTTGTCAATTTCATGACGCTAAAAACGTAAATGTGTGAAATTCAGGATTATTCTATTGAGCATAAGGATATTTATTGGAATAAATATTCGGTAAGTAACATTTCATTCGTAGAAGTTGATTTTTACATGTTTATATCTAGATACGAGCAATGAGAAAGTAACAGACCTGTGTCCCGCTCTTTTTAATGTCATTCATTCATAAAACATTTTGATATTTTATAAGATACAAACAATATGTTATGTTTTTGATGAAATACCATTATTTAAAGATTATAAGTGACTATTTATCGTGTAATTATGTGTGCCAAAGTGGCGGGAAATTGTCCCATTTTGTTACGTAGTCTCTTTCTCATTAAAATCATTACGTGTTATGACTGTCATATAATTTCTTGTACTAACTAAATAGTTTTTAAACAACACTCACTAGATATTACCATAAATAAACCTATATTTGATGTAAAATTAACACATTTATATACACGCGGTGTATAAATATTTGTAACGGACGAAATTGTTTCGTGTTTTGTCTCTGTCGCGCATATTCATTAACATGACGTGTGATAAAGATGGCATATTATTATTATTTATCGAGTTATTTTAGTAATTACAAGTGTGTTTTGTTTTCCTAAAACATATTCAGGATAAACGGAATAGTTGTTATTTTATTGAAAACTCGTTAATTAATATTCTAATAAGTATTTGTAAAAACGGCGCCAATTCGCCGTCAATGAACTTAACGTAAGTTGTAACTATAGGTGTGATATTGTATACCTACTTATAAACATACTACTTTAGGTTTCATAACAATACATATAAACTCATTTGACTGGGATACCATAGTATTTTACTTGTAATATCGATGATGTATTTTTTTAAATGGTTTGACTATGTCTTTCTATAACGAAGTAGTAATGCGGTTCCCACGGCCGGTTCCGAGCGAGAATTTCAAAACGTTTAACAATGAGTGCACCTTGTCAATGTAGTTGTGTGTTATCGAACGAACAGGCTTGTGTGTCGCATGCCACAGTGTACAAAATTAAGTTAATCGATTTTAAAATTAAATAGAAATTAATTTTAAAAAGAAGTTATGATTTTGTACTTACTAGGTACTTTTCTTTGTATGTTTATTTAGCGAATAAATTAATTTATCAGTGTATAAAAATATATAATCATATAAATAAGCTTCATAAACTACACATTAAGTACGTTGTTTTTACTATAGTAAAATTTAATGTTGTTTTTTTTTTAATTTTAAATGTGTATAAACAAACTGATTGAAATAGTCTATGGAAAGTGCACTCAACGAAAAAGGGACTGGCTGCAACCTGTTGTTGTGTGCGTAAATGTGAATGTAGTAGTAGTTTTTGTACGTGGATACCAGACGCACACGCCCGTGGTTATTCTGTCAGCCGTTACACTCTCCCCTAATGTTAACGGTTGGTGTTCCGAGCAAGCGAAAACAAAAAGTTCCTTCCTATTTTATTAATTTTCACTTAAGGTTCACTGCCTTATTTTACATTGACGCGCTGACCTAGAATTGTGTATGCCATTGCATTAGCACTATTTGAAAACTTTAATAAATATTATACGCTATAAAAAATGCTGTTAATATAATTTAAAATACCTACCAATACTAATTACGATCAACTTATCTGTGCACATAAATTTTACAATCGTCTCCAAATGATCTTCCATTTCTCATATGAAATAATAAAAAAAAATTGATGTTAACCTATTTATATTATTTTATTACGATTACGAGACCAATATTTGTAGAGATTAACACAAATGTACGCAAGTATTACGATGACGTTTTCTTTCATTGTAATAAACAATTTGTATAGTTAGGCACTTGATTGGTCTTAAAAAGTATAATTATAAATAACTTAGTTTATACTTGGGAGATCAACATACACTTTTGTAAATGATGATTATAAATATTTAGTGAATATTTAGCTCCCCTATTATTAATAATTGTGATTATTTTTACTGGTTGGGCCTTAGGTCGCAGCCTTGTAGGCCTATCCATAAATTCGGGGCTGGATGTACAAAAAGTAAAAAGATTTTATGTTTCTTTAATTCAGTCTCACGTGGCGGGGTACACATACTGAACTGGCATGTTTAAAATGTTACCTTCAAACTTTGTTTCTCTGATCAGATCAGAAATATAACTTTAAATGACAGTTTACACGACACAAAATTATATTTACCGTTACAAAGAATACTAAAATAAGTGCATATGAATACGCCAAATAGCGTTCAGTTATTTACATATAAAAAATATAATAATCACTTTAACTAACTTCTAACGATATTTGTTCTTGAACTTATTAAAAAGACTTTATAAAATATAACTCATGACTGATGACTCTTATCACACAAAGCTGAGTAATACTTTTAACGAAAGGGCGTTGACCTGGCAGGTGTCATCATTTTATTAATCACGAATCATTCGAAATAAAAGATATTCTAAAAATAAATATTAACTTACACTTTCTTTTATATTCATTAAACTATTTATTATGCGAATATTTTTAATACATAATGCGTACAATAGGTATTTGAAAAAAACCTCATTCTTTTAAATTAATATTTCAAGTCTTCGTTCCAACTAATCTAAAGTTGAAATTCTATCTTAATCTCGTCATAGCAAAATATATAAAAGTTTACGCAAGGAATATTTCAGTTTCCCTCCCTTTCAACAGGGAAGTAGACGGAGGGGAGTGACTGAGCCGTACATCCAATCAATACAGAACCCCTCCTTGTCCCATCCAACATTGCGCGCGCAGAATGAAAACTCGACGGAATTATTTTCGCGCCAAGCAACTTTCTATCGGTTTTCAGTTACCTCATATTTATATCTAAACTTCAAAACTAATCACTCGTCTAGACAAAAATATCTTACTTGTCTGCTTGACTATGTTCAACCGCTAATACTTTAATGATTAATTAAATAATGCAAACGTGTTTAAATAGAACAAGGCCGTTTTAGAAAGAACTAACAAATTCAATTTAAAAAAAAAAGTATTTTATATACGTTTACTATACATAGATCAAGGTCACGGTTTTTTTTTAATTTTGTATGTTTTCGACTTATGGGAAATCAACGTATGTATATATTATTACGTTATACGTATGTAATTGGAGCATATAACATTAGGTTTAATTTATAGGTTGATAAGCGAAATACAAAAGATGATGGATGGTACGTAATGCGGATGCTGTATCATTAAGATTTAGGCGCAAGTCGGAGCCATCGTTATGTTCAGATCGAATTTACTGCATTTAATTAGCATTTTTTTATTAAAACACATTTTTCGCGGTAATGCAGACTTCCATCGTAGACAGAAGGTAATTTGTACAAGCAGACTACGACGAGTTCAAGGCGATCGAGCGCGGTCAGGTTCGAGGACACAAGGCGGCCCCTCACAGCGCCTCTCTGGCCCCCCACTATCATTTTCACGAGCAAAGCTGAAATTATTTCTCAAAAGACACATAAGTTTATCCGAAAAACTAAAATGACTACCTGGAAATTTTGGAAAGGCTGAAATAAGATAAAGTTATGTTGATACATTTTTAAAGTAACTTAAAATACATGGTTGAGTTTTATTGCCTTGTGAATAATGAAAAGGCATGCTCTAAAAAAACAAGCGGTCGGATTTTGCCGTTCTCAACTACCTGCTTAACAAAACATTTGTAAAGTTTAAAACAGGGTAAAAAAAAACCACAATGATATTTTTTTCCTTGGTTGTGAGAAATGGAATGGATACATTATCCAAGTTTAAAAAATATTTTTATTAGAATATATAAAAAAAAAATCTACGAAGATAAACAGTTTGGTATAATTTTCTTGTTTGATACAAGCCATTCATGCTGTAGCAGGAACAAGTTTTAATTGAAGCCGCAAATGTATATCAAATTAACGATCTTGTTGATTTTTTGTTATATAATTATAAATTTGTATTTAGCGGATATTACGTAAGCATTGACATTCTGATGTTACTTTGGTAATACAAGCTTTTGTGTAAATTACTTATTTAGCTAACATATTTTATACAGCAATTAGTTCTATTATTGAAATATATTTATAAATCGTATAAAAAGTGGCATTATCTAACTACTTAAGAAACATTCCAAAAATATCTTTTAATAGTTCCTATTTCATATCGCACGTAAGCGAGATGAACTCTAAGTAATAAAGAGCGAGTTCATGGCCCTCTGCGGCATGGCTGTACTCCGGCACTCGCGAGACGGATGTACAGACGTTTTCGGCCTGTGAAACATTTTAACATAAAAACAGAGAATAATAAAACGCTCATGACACGTTTTTCGTACTCTATTCATTTTATATATTTTTCATTTGAATTGAAAAGAAAAATGTTTTTTTCTTAAACATGCGCGGAAATATTCAAATTACATTCGAAAAAAGAACACGCAAAATATTACATTTACGGACTGGGTATAAACAAAACTCGTAATTTGAATATATAAAAGGAACGCTCCAGCAAATTACCGTGAAAATCCTTTTGTCAATAAATCCGTTTGTTTGTTTTCATCGATAATAATAATATAAATATTCCATAGGCTTTAGGTTCACTTTTGAATGTGGTCTTATTCAAATGACCGTCACTAGGCTACACTGTCAAGTTTACCTGTGCCTGATTAACCGCATACAAACAAAATAAACATGATACAATTACGATACAATAGATGAGAAAATCAACAAATTAAAAACTGTTATTATAAATAATAAAATATAATGAGCTCCACCAAATTTGAGGTCAGAAGCCAAATCGCCTATAGAAACTTTGTTACTAATAGTCCAACTCAATGAAAAAGTATCTAAAAGTTTACGGCAATGTAATGAAAAATGAAAGAAAAACTTGTAACACAATATCCGTAACAGTGTTTTTCAGAAGCAAATCTGACTAATCTGAAGAAGTATGCAGGGTGGAAATCAAACAGAGTAACCAAAGGTTACATTGATAAATCCAACGAAGGTAAAAGCGAGATTCACTAATCTACAGCTTTACTTTTCAACATTGGTAATATCTCAAACCTGTGCCCCCACGTGTCATGATAACTTTCAATATTATTATTTTTTATATCTCTATTTTCATATATTTTTTTGAGAAACACACTATAAATCTTGGTGGGAATGGCAATTTCCTAGCTCGTATTATGTAAGTCTTCGTCTGTGGTTCAGACTTAAAACTCGATCGAAAAAGCGATTGCCTACTTTCCCGGTCTCAATAATAATGCCCTATAAAAAAAAATAAGACTTATTTTGAACGTATGTTTGTCACTCAGACTATACATTTCATATATGTATAAAATAATAATCAATATCAATATGGCGAATGCTATTTATAGGAATCAATGCAAATAATGTAAAAAACAAAATATACATTACAATTATTAATTGTAATTGTACGAACATTACTTTCTAAAGTAAGTTATTTTGAATAATATTACATTTAAAACGAGAAAGGTTTGCAGCCTGCCTAAAGTAGCTCAAAGGGCGCGGTATGGCGGCTGCGATGTCATTAGGGGTCGATTCACCCTCCTTCGTTCTTATATCGTTGTCTCTCTCTGCCACCCCAATTTAAAGTTTCTCGTAGAATTATTCGTTTAAATATATTCACATACAAATATTATATAAAAACAATAATAATAATCATCGTATTTTTTTTTACTTCGGAATCTATCAAGTAATGTTTGAGTTATTGATAAGATGTTTTTAAAAAGTTTTATGATAAAGATTAGTGAAAGGTAAATTATTAAAAAAAAATACGGTAAACTATGTCTCTGATTGGCTAAAGATATAGTACTCACGTTTTCTCTTATCTGTCAATGCACTCGTTTCGCATTCAGAATAATATTTTGTATGTGTATATTCTACAACACAGATAAACAATCATGACATTTTCTTGTATAAAATAAATTATTAAGTATTGTTTTTACTTAAATTTCTTGCAAAATATTTTAGTTTATTATATAGCCCTTATAAAATCATAAAACATTTTGTCATGTAAATCAGTCTGACATATATTCTTACATTTGTAGGGAAAATATGATATTAATTGTGTGTTTTATAATTACTAAATAAATAAAAACACTTAACTAAACTGCATAGTACAAAGAAATATTTACGTGTATCATTATTATTATTAATACATAACATTAATATTAAATCGCCACACATCTAAATAGCTACAGTAATTAATTTTATAAGAAGTGTACAACGTTTATTAGAGTTAATTTAATTATAGATTGTAAACACGCGTAGACTGAAACGAGGAAACCAATACTATTAACATCTGTCGGTCGTGAACTTCCCATGAATTACTTTATGCTCTGCTACCTTCATTCCTTGACTAGTCCCTTGTTTTTTGTCGTTGACTTCTTTGTAACGACACGAAAGATAATGACTGCGACTCGATGACTGTGAAGATGCTTTCTCATTGTATTTGTATGAATAATAAAGAAGGGTTCTTTAATAAGTCTTAACAATATTGGGCTTAAATGTGCATGAAATCCAACGAGTTGAAGTTTTAAATTATATATGATTATAACATAATCATGTAACCGCTTCCGATCGGAAGATGAAAGTGGATTATTTTCGTATATAGTTCAAAGCGACCACGTGCTAACAGAACAAGTAATTTATTTATAGCTACGTTGAAATTTCGACAAAAAATATCGTCCCGAAACTTGGAAGCCTTTCCGATGTGCCTTTCGGTGTTAACATTTTTTATGTACCTATACGAGTAAGTAGCACGACGTTACATCCAGTCCGGTCCCTCGCCATGTTAACGAATTATTTGTTGATGTAGGTCTTTATAAAAAAATAACTTACAAAAATAAATACTATCTGTATATAAATATTAACTACAATTGCATTTGTATATTTAAACATTTATATGAATGAAAATATACTGGTTAAATAACACGATAATAATACACGATCATTAAATGAACCAGTGATCGAATTATATTAATTGAGTTAGTATAGATATATTTACGTCCTTGTAATGAACCCGTCTGAGATAGCATTATAAATATAGTCTCTCTCTCTTTCACTGCTAGGGCAACGCATACCAAAAGACAAGAACAGGTTTCACTACTGAGTAGTAGAACTCATTCCCGTCTTCCTTTCGTCACGAAAAATGTTTGTTATTTATGAAATAAAAAGGGCGCGAAAGTTTACTTACAAACTTTGTATATAGTATGTTTAAATATAGTTTTATTGATAAATGTATAATAATGTTTTTATTTTAATAACAAAATATATTTTTTATTTATAGGCGTGCTTAGACATGGATTTGTACATAACCGATTCACTCCAGGACATGCTGGACATGGACATCAAAAATGAAATAGCGACAGACCTAAGCAGCATAACCGATTTTTCGGTTAGTATCAGATAATTTAGATATATATAATATATTGTGAAACATATCTCAATGACGAAATTATTTCAGGACTCGCTGGGATTGAATTTTTCCGAAATGCCGCCCTTATTAGACATGGATACAGACAATTCTGTGACGTGGCTAAACAACTCGTCTTCGAGTTTTGTACATAATCTCGATTTATACGGATCTGAAGCGAATGCTGTTATGGTAAATCCAAATTCAGTTATGCCTTCCACGTTCGCGGAAACACCAGTTAAGAGCGTCGTTAAAGAAGAAGCGTCGAATCTACTGCTCACTTCGGCTGTTAATAATGATCTAAATAATAGTACATCACTATCGAGCCCCAAAGAAGAAAAAAGTCACTTGACTTTCTCCCCGAATGCCATAAAAGTATCAAAAGTACAGGAATCGAATGAACCAGTTTCCAAGAAACCTGTAGAAGAAGCGACGCAGATGGTTATCTATTTAAGAAAACAAAACAATGGCGTAGTTAAAGATCTCTTAAAGGATTTAGATACGAGTAAAACTAAAATCAATAGTATACCAACAATAACACCAACGGTTCGAATAAAGACGAGCCAATCCGAAGTATTAAAAGTGAACAATAAGAATTGTTCCATATTAAATAGTAGCCAAAAAATAACTCACTCGTTAGGAACTAAAACTATTATATCTGGTAATATACACATATTGGACGCTCAACAATCTAGAACAATTTTAGCTAATGGTAACAAGAATCAGGCGACGATACTGATTGATAATTCATCACTAAACAATAGTAGACAAATAATTAAAACTGCAGTCAGCGGTGCATTCACCGTGGACACGAGCCAAGCTAAATATGTAAATAACACTAGTAAAACAGTAGCGGGAGAATTTCCAAAGCCGGCTTATTCGTATTCATGTTTAATTGCAATGGCGCTAAAGAATTCCAGAACAGGAAGTCTACCGGTTTCAGAGATATATAATTTTATGTGGTGAGTTTTTGTATATTATTTACGGCCGATATTAGTGTTGATATATTTTTTTAATTTAATATAGTTTAATAATTAACGATTTAATTCTATTTTAGTCAACATTTTCCCTACTTCAAAACTGCACCAAATGGTTGGAAGAATTCTGTCCGACATAATCTTAGTTTAAATAAGTGTTTCGAGAAAATAGAGAAACCTTCAACAAACGGAAGTCAAAGAAAAGGTATGATTTATATGATATATACACACACACACACACACACACACTTATCAGAGAGTGAAATAATGAATTTGTTTAAATGATTAACTAATTAAATAAATATGATTTCTATGTTGCAGGTTGTTTATGGGCAATGAATCCTTCAAAAGTCGGTAAAATGGACGAGGAAGTTCAAAAATGGTCAAGGAAAGACCCACAAGCTATCAAGAAAGCGATGATCTATCCAGGTACGTCATAAATATTTTATACATTATATTAATATAAAACTAACCGTCAATTAATTTAAAATATTTATTCTATCTATCTATCTAAATAGATATCATTAATTGGATTAAAACCTGATTTAGTTCCTTACTTGACGTATTGAATCGATATCGGATTATTTTTGTGAATCACATTAAGATCATATTTAACTACTCATTAAGCGACTTAAAGAAGAAAAAAAAATTAATTGACAATAAATATAAAAAAAATACTTAATGAATATGATAACGAAGATTATAGATTAAATGTGATAACCGTGCGATTTCTTGATTATGATTGAGCAATACAGCTTAAAAATCTTATCATTTTATATCAATTCGTAAAATAGACAATAGTGACTTGTCGTTTATGTACAATTCAAGACGTTTAATCGCAGATAGTATTAGTCTATAGTAAGGCAAATAAGTAAATCGCCCACCTGATGTAAGTAATCACCTCTAACCATAAACATGCGCACTGTTGACAAATATATACGTAACAGCCTGTGAATGTCCCACTGCTGGGCTAAAGGCCTCCTGTCCCTTTTTGAGGAGAAGGTTTTTGGAGCTTATTCCACCACGCTGCTCCAATGCGGGTTGGTGGAATACAGATGTTGCAGAATTTCAGTGAAATTAGACACATGCAGGTTTCCTCACGATGCTTTCCTTCACCGTAAAGCACGAGATTAATTATAATCACAAATTAAGCACATGTAAACTCAGTGGTGCTTGCCCGGGTTTGAACCCACCATCATCGTTTAAGATTCACGCGTTCTTACCACTGGGCCATCTCGGCTCAAAACACGGGACAAATATATGTACAACCTTAAATAACACTGGCTTGTCCACCAAACTGTCGTACACAACAATACAAAGCAATAGCATTGCCGTTTTACGGGTCCAGACACACGAAACAGACAATG
The DNA here is from genome assembly GCA_905147175.2 of Nymphalis urticae. NCBI lineage: Eukaryota > Metazoa > Arthropoda > Insecta > Lepidoptera > Nymphalidae > Nymphalis > Nymphalis urticae. Next base: position 4,497,225 of record LR989987.1, on the reverse strand, counting down.
AATTTCCATCCATTTAATTTCAGAGAGTTTAGAGGCACTAGAGCGAGGTGAAATGAAATACAGCGGCTTCGGCAGCGACAATGAAGTCGACGACGACGGAGACGCAGACGTGGACCCAGAGATCGACGACTTCGAGATAGACCCCGACGTCAAGGAGGAGCCCGAGGACGACGAGACCGTCATCGAACAGGTACGTGCTAGTGGCAACCAACAACATATTATATATATTTTGAAGTCGAAATTTTTGCATGCAAACAGGATTTGGCAAAAACGGGCTCTAAAATTAACCCTTGGGAGTTCTTTTACTGGTGGATTGGTTTTCCGACATCATACTGTTGGTTAAGGCGCTTACGTGCTCGATTGATGGATGAGCTTAACAACATTTCTTTTAGTCAGCTACGAAATCCGTGGATTAAAATGGCGTTCTTTATTTAAAAACTACACGTGCAGTTTTATTACATATTAAAAAATATAAAGAAAACAAAAATGAACTAAACTGCCATTAATAAATACAATTAAAACAAAAAATGAAAACAGGTCTAAGAGATGTATGAATAGTTTGTTGTTTTCATAAGTGTTTCAAAAAGTTAATTTTATCGTAACATTTGTTTCGAAAAAAAGAAAAACTTTAAATTAATTTACCTTATACAGTATACATATTTATACAAATTACTATTAATTTATTTAAGTGCATTAATGTGCAATAAATAAGACGAATATATGTAGAAGTGATACATATATTTGATTTTAAATGTACTATGTTAAATTTAAATATAATAGACACTTATGTTTCATATTTATTCTAGTGGAGTGTAAAACTCTTAATTAAAAACAATAAATATTTTCATTGAAATATATAATAATTTTAACAAACATTCTTAGAAAATGTAGTAGTTATTTCATAGTGTAGTAATCTCCATTAAGTTAACTATATTATAAATTATAAAGTATTTAGTACTTAACTAATTACAGAACCCGATAATATTTCATTAATGTTTACGAATTATAAAACGAAATACGACAAGACTCGTTTTTGGTTTTATTGAATTGTGTGGGATAAGTAGTTGACATTGAACAGAAATAATCGTACACACGAGTATAGCTCACTTGGACATCAAAAGTAATCATTCATAATGTAAGTAATACAAATAGCAATATGAAGCAATATAATAACTTAATTGTTTTAAATTAGGTCATTAGCTTCACTTGGAAAATCATATTATTATAACTGAACACATTTGTGAATGTTTTGTTTGAGTATTTAAAAAAAAAAACAACTTTTTTTTCCTTGTAGTGAACTTTTTATCCTCTGTGAGTGACCTCTTGTTTATGCAAATACGTAGGATGCGATAGCAAACATTCAATGTCAAGGCATAATGTCATCCTGGCTAATGATATTTTTTCGTTTTAGGGTTCCGTAGAAATTAAATTCTTTATAATTATGTATGATTTTTTTTAAATAAACCATAGAAATGATCAGAAAATATATCAAATTATTGTATAAGTAAAACAACTACGTTTTATCGAGAGTTTTAAAGATTAGGTACATAAGTAATCAAGTTTTACGTAACGTTACATGAATGGGAGAACCTTATCTGCGATCCGAATTGATGACTAATATTTTTTGTGGGAATATATATATTTTATATCGACATGTATCATAAGTGACCTTTGTGAATAATATAGACTACTATTATCTTCTAAGAGGCCTTTAGTTATCGTTCACATCTTATCACATTTCGGTGGTCTGTGTCCTATGTTTTAATAGAGAGCGTAAAAAAAATTAAATAGGGCTTAGAAAACTTGTGGACATTAAATTGAATAATTTTAAATCCCAAAGCCTAATAAAGATTACAGATAAAATTAAAATCTAACAATACAATGTCTATTGTTAGACTATATTAGATCTCTACGTCTGCAAAACATAATTGTTTTTATTATTAATCGAGATGAAGTATTACTATTAAAATTTTCACAAACACTGTCGAGTGTACGTGGTCAAGTCATTTAAATCGTAGATTTTGTTACGCTATAGTTCGAAAGTATCAAATTGGGATGCCGGTTTTACATTACCATCATACTTAAAAAATACATGAACCGTTGTGACCGGAGTTGTATCCTATTACCAGGAGGTTTCGGACCAGGAGCTGGAGGTGGAGGAGGTGGTGGAGGGCACGGGCATGGTGGGCGGGACCTACCGGCTGCTGGCCGCCGGACCCTCGCTCGCCTCCTACGTCGCGGATGTGGACTCCGCAGAGGACGTCAGCGACATAGAGGTCACTACGCTTTAACATACCTTCATCATTCGCTTGCCTTTATGTCATTTATTTCTCTTTCCTGGCCGACCCTCCTTACGAATGCTTTCGGTTTGGTTCACTATCAAACGGGTTGTTAACGCGTTTTTATGACTAATCGCTATAACTAGTCCAATCTCAAAATCTCGATTGGTCTAATTCGCATTTGGTCTGAAATTCTTAATGTTTAAAGATTCGAAATGTATCACCTCCTTGAAGTTTGAGAAAGGTGGAATAAGATAAGATCGTCTACCCACCTGCAAACTTTATTATTCTGAATCGTATTTTTATTTCATATCATAATTTTTAATAATAATCATGTTCTATAAATGGGAAGAGAAGACGTCGGCGCTTAATTCGGGACATCTTTCTCTTAATAAGATAGTGTGGAGTTGTCCATAATAAAAAGTATAACGTACTCATACGATTCTTACAATTTTAATCTGCGAACGTCTTACGAAAAAAAAAAAAACTTCCAAGAATTGGACTGACTTCGAATTAGATGAATATATACAAAATAAGAATTATATCCACAAACATTATCTCTTACGATTATTCGACTTTTACGACCTACGAGTTGAGATAAATGGAATATAGTCTACTTTACCGAAACCACGCAGCCAACTTCACTACGCTTTACCATCGCACTCTATTTTGCGACAACTCATTTGTTATAATACGTCCTTCTATGTTTACTTCTTATATTCATTGATTCACAAAAAGCTATTCACTCATTTAAGTACATTCACGTAGTCTTTGTGCAAGCTCGTCTGAGTAGGTACCACCCACTCATCAGATATTCTACCGTAAAACATCAGTACATAGTATTTTTGTGTTCCTGTTTGAAAGGTGAATGAGCCAGTAAGTACAGGCACAAGGGACATAACATCTTAGTTCCCAAGATTGGTGGCGCTTTGATGGTGTAAGGGATGGTTAATGTATCTTACAATGCCAATGTCAATGGGCGGTGGTGACAATTGCCATCAGTACCATTGTACCACACATTTGGCCAACCGCCTACACCTATTCTATAAAAACCAACAAGGGAAAAAGGCTCTTATACTAGCTACACATTTTGATTGTTTCTGTTATGTATGTGATCACCATATATCAAAGAAGTACGCATCGTGCATGAATTAGTGTATCTAATTTTTATAATATTTGGACAATTTTATTCTTTGCACGTTGTATTTCCTTATAAATTTAGTGTCGATTGGAATATTATGCGATTGGAATTATATCATGATGATTTATGCGAAGTTGTTGGATTTATTTTTTACTTAACACTGAATAAGAATGAAATTTGGCTTAGAAGTCGTTTTTGTCTAAGAACATATACTTTATCATTATTCATAATAGAGTAATATCTTTTTAATTATTTATCTACTGCTGATCTAAGACGTCACCTTATTATATACCTCCCACGCAACTCCAATGCAACTTACATAGAAAACAAATTACTATAATTTATTTTATAGCAAGCTAAATGATTTGTTTACTTACTACAGATTATAATAGTATTGCAGACTTAACTATTCTATATTTATTTTTTCTTCGCCGGAATAAAGAAGTAATTTGATTTGATAATTATAGAGTAATTAGAATAATAAGTATTAAATGATGATATTTGTTATCAGGTATTGGACCAGTCCTACGAAGAGATTGATATCGATGTGACGAAACCCGTTAAACTAGATCTATCCGTTACGGAAAATTATACGAGTAAGTGTAACTCATTAGCTGCTTATAACTCTCAACACTTTAATAATTCTATTTTATATTAACATTAAAACACACAAAAACAATCGCCGTTCCTAATTTTGATAATATTTATAATAATAATAATAATTAATGTAATAGGGTTATTATTTTATTATTATCAATTAATAACAATATTATTTTTTCAAAATCTTAGTGGTGGAATGGTAGAACTTCTCATCTAATGTCTTTTACGCATTCCATTTTGGTGGTGGTGTAATGTATCTTTTTTATTACTTTTTTACAATGTAGACTGTACGTGACTGATTGTAGACGTTTATTAAATTAAAAAAAAAAAAAAACGTCGCCAATTTCATTAAGGAAAATAATGTTTTGTTTTGCTTTCATTTATGTAATATTCTAATTTCGAATCATGGAGTACCATACACAGTGCATTAAGTTTCCTACATGTCAGGTTCATTATTAAAACTTATTTATAAAATCAGTTAAACGCTACACTAGGAGCAAATAGGTTATACTAGTGTATATTTGATGTTTAATAAATTTAAAACTTGTATTGAGAAATAATATGGCAAGTCTTCGTTTTCTACACAATATTATATAGACAATAAAAAGAGAGGTATTGTGGCAATGAGGCTTAGGCTTGCAAGCTTCAATGTAGTTTCACTTTAAAATATCACCGTGCAAGCAGAATTTTTAAAAATAAAATGAAGCTTGATAGAATTATAAATTTTTTTTTTAATACATCATAGTCATTATCGTCTTCATATATAGTCAATTGTATTGTATTTTTTCTATTCCAGTTCATCCAGCGAAAAGGGCGAAGACCAGCTTCATTTACCAACCAGTCACAACACAAACTCACACGAGCAGACGAAAGACACCACTCGTGAACCGAGTAGCGCTAGTTTAAGTTAACTTTAAAATATTATCCAAAATTTTATTTTCGACGTACTTTGATTAATTAAAACAATGTGATTACAAAAACACAGGATAAGACGAGTGTTATCCATATATGGTTCCAATATTATTTTAAAACGATATAAATTTAAGTGTAATATTAGTAGTGTGTATTCGTGTTTTGTCTGTGAACATTAATTACTCGTGATAGTCTGTACCAGATAAGTGTATTTACGTTTTACGAAAATGGAACACTCGTTACATATCGTTCACTGTAAAATATATTTTTAGTTGATAAGTTAAACGTAAAGGCGATCGTGTTAACCGGATCGTTCGCCTTGAAAAGTCTCGAAATCATTGAATAGTTTCTATTAATAAGCTTATAAATAAGTGGTTTCTAGACCATACACTCTCAGTACAAAACATGTGTTTTGCTACTATGGTGATATGTTTTGTATAAATATTTAGATATAATGTTTTTGTATTCGTAAAAATATTAAAAATACCAAAACTATTACTATAGTAGCAAAAATCATAGCGGGTATATTAATAAAACTCCCACCGCTTGTACATATTTATTTTATTGTGTGCATTTTATATGTTGACGCTGGCAGCTTGTTCACTCTAACAAATCGATTCTGAGCCGGTACTTTGTATTAATTCAGTTCATTCTATTGAATGTATTCATGCTTTATTTTAAAAGCATGGATAGATTTGAAGGGTCTTATAAATGTATCGAAAAAGTTTTGATATCTTTTCGAGATAAAAAACTATTTTTGGTCAACATAATCATTGTCATAATATTAATTGTGTTACTATTAAGTATATATATGTATTAAGTTTTATAAGGGCTCAGAATTTATTTGTTTCAAACATCTTGTTTTTTTTTTTGAGTTTTTCAAAACTCTTTATTATTTTCTTTCAGTGTCTAGTTAAAATATTCACTTTATATCTTTAAAATTATGTAAATATTTGCTTTAAAAACAATGACGTGCAAACTGTGTGTTGATATTTCATCAAATCAAGCAAATAAACTAACAAATTGCAATCGTTTTACAATTCGATTTATTATACAAAAATAATTAACAATAATTTTAAGTCTCAATCGCGGTGGTGATCGCTCACCACCAAGTGATTTTTCTGCACAATGATCTATTTCTATATAAAAAATAAATAAATATCTATTTATATAAATAACATGAACATTAAGTAAATATCAGAAGTTTAACATAACTTATAGTATGCACGTCACTGTTTTATGTTGTAGTATGAATAAAATTTATAATGCTTTTTTGTTAATTTTGTTATTGAATTTATTTATCAGTACACGAAAATGACGAAAATTTCATAAATTCCTTAATGATAATTTAACGATTAAGAATAAATATAGAATATGTTTTTGAAATAATAAAATTATCAAATAATATACCAAACAAATTGTCTTATAAATTATGGTATATTTTTATTTGTAACTTTCTAGTATTTTGGTATAAAACTTCCAATTTCATTTAAGCGTAATTTCTATTTGTTTGCGAGTACGAAGTTTTATTGTTCACCATATTATTCGAAAGTTAATTACTTTATACTTTAAGGATTGTCAACTTCGATGTTTAGGATATAAAGTGAGATGTGTAGTAGATTTGGTTGTGACTTGTTTTGTCTAAAGTAAGATACTTCGTACGTTGAAAACATAAATGTTAATATAAGTCAACGCATATTGTAGATTTATTATGAGCCAAGTCGCCAATGGTTATTTACAATATGTGGTGCGTAATGTCAATGGTTAATAAATCTACATTGTGCATTGTCTATTAAAAATATTTATTATGTATTTTATGCAGACACATGTTACGTCCTTTACGCAGCATAATTGCGCTTGTATCGATTTCAACGATAGATCAATTTGTACCTTTATACTAATAAATTTACCCTAATAAATTGACAAATTTTTAAGAAGTATATAGTATAGCAATCTCTTAAATTAAAATTCATATAGATTAGTTAAAACTGTGATATGAGATTGCTATTTTATCACACAAATTACACGTTGAAATTATAGTACGGGACCATGTATTGTCCCTCGTCCGGGTAAGAAGATAACATAATGATGCAATAAGCGTGTCTTTACATTACAATTGTAAGATAATAAATGATGGGCCTCTAGTGTAATACGCATTTAAACAAATTTATATTACTAAATGTATTGGTAGGACGTAATCGTGTGTACTCATAATTATATACAATCTGTCATCAGGTACTGGAGTGATAGACTATTGTCTATAGAAAAATCTATAATGATTGGTACGAGTAGTAATTGGAGCCTGATAGTGCAAGTAGTGCAAAATTTTCGCAAGCCTGTAGTACGAGTGGTTTATTGAAGTTGAGTGTAGGTTGAATTTATATAGACTTATATGTAAAAATTAAAAGTAGTACTTGAGTTACTTGAGTACACAACTTTAACTTTTCACAAGTAGGTGTAAAATAATCAATGTTGATTAAGATTTGTTTGATATTATAGCGTGCAATTTTGTAAATACCTTTCTCTATCTAGAATCTACTTAGAAATCTTGCTTATAATTTACTAACGCTTTAATATGAAATTAAGTTCTAAGATATCATTTTTAAATAATAATAGTGAAATTGATCTTATAAATTTTGCAATAAATAACATTTGTAACAATTAATGGCCATAATGCTCACAATAGCCGAGTAGATGTAATTGATGTGTATCATAAAACAAGAAACGTATTTTTCCACTGCCAGTATTTCAACATCCATAATAAACTTAAGTTTTTAGAAGATAAGGGTAGAGGTAGTTTAGTTTAATAGCAATAGATTAAGCCAGCTAAGTTGAATGATTTTTAATAATTTTTTGGTAATAAAAATGAAATGAGTATATGTGGAGTTTTTTTTGTTACATTATATGAAAATTATTATATATATTTATAAACTAATATTGTAAAGATATTACTTCTATGAAAAGATATTAAAAGCACTTGAGTAGTCAGGAAAGTATATCTTAAATGGAAAGCTTTCACTGATTCTGCAGTAGATTTCACCGTAAAAAACCAGCAGTAAGAAAAAGAAAAATCATAAACGAACAATATAATATTACAAATATCTATAAGATATAAGAGAGAAAGTCATATAAATATCAAAAGTAAGGAAGGTCTTAAAATAGGTCATTGTGGATCACCCATTTATTCTTCAACTTTGATAGATATTATTTTTAATAGATATGCAATCTATACAACTGTTTTTGAAAAGCTCATTATAAAGTTTTATATTAATCTAAAAAATTGCCCTAAAGCAGCCCTACTCAACATTTTCTTTATAAGGGCTACAAACACGTTTTAGTCATGGTGTCTCGAGCTGCAAACAAAAAATATTTAGGTAATGATTTCTTAGGTTTCGGGATTGTTACAAATTGAATTAAACAACTATGAACGGAGTTATCGTGTATATTTTAACATTTTTTTATTATATCCTGACATTTGAAACACTGCACGTTCATGGTCACAAGTTGTATCATTCAAATTATTTAGATGTTAATAAAAAACCTTTGAAATTAATAGTTGAAAATAAAGTAACACCAGATGAGCCAACCACAAAATCTAGCGGGCCGCATATTGAGTACAGCGGTAAAGTATGTATGTAACCTATATCTTTATTTTGTTAAGTTAAAAGTGATTTTTTTTAATTAAGAAAATGATATTCCAAGATAACTTTAAAATAACCTACTTTTACAATGTTTACGTTAATATTTGGTTTTCCCATACATTACTAGTTAAATTATCGTTTAGCTATTAATATTTTCCTCTACTTGAATAACATATTTGATAAAGAAAACAAACTGAAGTTAAAAAAAAGAGTTGAAGGCATCAAATCTCGCGGTCCTATGCGATGAACTGACCTAATCAGATGAGTAGTGGGCGGACCATTGCATAGGTGTACTAAGATCACAGCTGACAGGGAGAGATGGCTTAATATACTGAAGAGAATAATATCGGCTACTACTTCATGACGACCACGATCGCTCTGCCAAGATCGTATCGACTAAGAAGTAACATATTCTTGAGACAACATAGAATTTTATGGATCAGCTATGACCTGACACAAGTGGTTTTGCACTCTGTGATCTGTCAGTTGTTGACATCTTGACATTGTCATTGACATGCATTTGTAGTTTCGATGTGAAAAGTTGAAAACAATGCTTTGAAGTTGAAATTGTGGCATAGTTTTGCAATTTTAAAGATTAATACGGTTAAAATAAAATAATAGAGTTTTATTCAATATAAAATTTAATGTTATATTAATATGTCGACTCGAGAGATACTCACGTTGCAATTTGGTCAGTATTCAAATTATATTGGAGCACACTTTTGGAACATACAAGAGCTAAGTTTTGACTACACTGGCACCTCAAAAACCGAATGCAATCACGACATTTTATATAGAGAAGGTCAAACTGCTACTGGGGAGGTTACTTATACTCCTCGTTTGCTCTTGGTTGATTTGAAAGGTTCTCTTAAGACTCTTCCAGCAAGTGGTGGTTTAGAAGAATTAAATTTAGAAGAAAACGTACCATGGAATACTGTCGAAAAAATTGAACAACCTGAACATAGTAAGAATGAGTTTTTAAAAGATATTGACTCTGAAAATGCATCTAAGATTGAAAAAAAGCAGTATAATTTAGAGCAGGAAATCGATACATGGACTGATTATCTATATCCCAGGTTTCACTCTCGTACTGTAAATGTTATTAAGGAATATCAATCTGGAAATGCTAATGTACGTATAACTTAAAAAATTAGATCATAATGAAATTGTAATAAAAAATTTGACATTTTTACTCAATCTTTTTTAAATGTATTAACATTAAAAAAAAATCTAAGTTGACATAGTTTATGTTATTCATAAATATTCAAATAAGTGATAAAATTTATTAATTATTGTTCTAGGAAAGTTTTGACATTAATTGCTCTGGCCGGCTTATATGGAAATCAGATTTTGGAGAATCATTTGCTGATAAAATCAGAAAATATGTAGAAGAATGTGATAGCATGCAAGGTTTTCAAGTAAATTTCGATTGTACAGATGGTTTTGCAGGGCTGGCTTTGGGTTGCATTGAACATCTTTCAGATGAATACACAAAGAGTATATTAGCATATCCCATTATAGCATCACACTTCTCAGATAACAGTCCATCTACAGAAGAAGAAAGAGAGAAGTCAAACCTGAAAGATTCAGTTAGATTAGTAAACATTGCGCTATCAATTGAAGAATTGTCACAACATGCTGATTTATTTGTACCTTTATGTACTGGGGATAAAGGATGGAGAAAACCTGGAAATCCAAGGTTATTTGACTATATTAATTATAAACCAGAGCTATACTATCATTCTTCAGCTTTACTGGCATCAGCTTTAGATACATTAAGTCAAAAATACAGACATAAAGGTAACATTCATACTATGTCTGATATATGTGCCGATATGACCGGGTATGGAAGAAAAATGGCAGCAGCAACTCTTGGAATACCATTTGCATTAAATGAATCTGAATATCTCATCGATTATTTGAATAAAACAACAAAACCACTTTACAGATCAATAACACCTAGCTGTAAAATTGCCACAGATAAGCTTTTCCAACTTATTACCATTAGAGGAATACCCGAGTCATATCTAAAGGCCCCAATAAAAGAAGCTAAAGAACAAATGAATCTAGCAGCATATAGATGTAACAATGTGAAAGAAATGTTTGAATTGTATTTCCAAGCTAACAATTTTCTTTCTGCAACCAATGTTACGGTATGTGAGAAAGCATTAGAGTTGAAAACTCCATATCCATCTATTTTCTCAGATAACTTAAATAAGTATGGATTTGTTAGGGATAATAATCAAGTAGAAAAAACAGTTAGTTGTCCAGTAATAGCAGGATACCATAATGGAAATTTCATGGCAGACATGATAGAGAAGCTTCATAGAGATGTAAACAGAATTAAATTTGCTAAACTGCATAAATTCCAGCAAGAGGGTTTGGAATATGGTGATTACACAGAAAGTTTAAACAGATTAGCAGAGTTTAAAGATAATTATGAAGATAATTTTGAGCTTTAACAGTCTGGTGTACCATATGTGGTACACAGTTCTGCCAAGTTTGTATACACTATGAGACACACGAGCCCTGTGTTACTACGGGCCCTTGGACCACAGACTTGTCAAAATAATTAGTGTTTTCCTCGTGGAATTCTGGCCAATTATAATAAATAGAAAAAGTTAAAAACATGTAATTTTTTTTATTAATGCTATAACAACACAAACAAAACAACTTAGTATAAAATAAACAAAGTTTTATTGGTGGGCTGGAACTTTAGAAAACAACCAATACAGTATGCTCTTTGCAAATTTTACATTGTGTTGAAACCTTTTGGCTTTGGCCTGTGGGTATGGAGTAAGTCAACCCTCAAGTTTTGGTAGCATCCCTCGTATTGTCTTTGGATGGAACAAAATCCTTTCTTGCCCAAAGACTTCAAACAATGTGCTTTTCTCAGCGGCATACTTGAACTTGAAGATGGCAGTCTTTCTGATGATGGCCCTGTTATTCCTAACGACCTTGATAACTCTGCATATGATTGCGGTGTTCTTCCTTTGCTGACTGCGTATTTCACTTGATCATATGCTGCTGGAATGCTCAGTTTTTCTCTCCTTCCGGGATGCATCTCATTATTTATAATTGTAGAGTTCATTACAGCTATGGATAGTGTTGCAACCTTTTAATACCATGTTATGGTTTTTAATAGGAGTGTTGTAGCTTGCCATCTGACCAGCCAAATCTATACCCTTTCTGCCTTTGTTATAACTGATGATCATTTTGTGCTTGAGTGTTGGAACAGGGCACATCGACAATGTACAATAATATAATATATATTAAAAATTTATAATTATTATGATTGAATAGGGCGATATTTTTCTGCCAATAATCTAAACGTACATGTTTACTTCACACTCATGAGTCTTTGGTACAGGCTAAGGTTACACGGAAATTTTAATTCATAAGATCATGTACCACCCGGTGGACATGAGTCAACGACCCATTTTATTATTTTTATGCATCAGTCGATAAGTGGGCTTCGAATAATGCCCAAAAAATAATCACACATGGACAAATGGCGAATTTAGGAATGCTTGTATACGCCTGTTAACGTGTTAAGCAATTTTTCAATTTTTAATCATTAGGAATGTAAAAGTCTGCTTTTAATAAAATAAAATAAAATTCATATAACTTTATTTAAGATGATTTAGATAAAATAAATCAATCTCATCCACACAATCGCAATTATACACATTTACATCTAAGTGACATTCATGGCGATCACGATGACCGCTCCAATGCTCTCTCCTTCATTCTTGTAATAAATGCTGCACCTTTGTTCTTTCTGAAGTTTTCATAGGGGTCATTTAAATTAACCCCAACACCTGTAAAGAAAATGTTTTACTTAAGTTATCTTCAATCTAATAAAAATGAATATCAAATTATATTAATCTGTTTTATTGATTAAAAATACAAAAATACTATTATTATTAATTATATATTTCATGACTGTCTAGTGGCTTGATGTAAGGCCGCAGACCCGGAGGACCTGGGTTCAATTCCCATGTTGGGCCAATAAAAGTTATTGGTTTTTCTGTCAGAAAATTCTCAGTAGCAGCCCGGAGTCTGGAAGTTGAAAATGTGTACACTCCTGTGACTCGGAAAGCATGTAAAGCCGTTAGTCCTGCACCTGAACTCTCTCCAGTCGTGTCGGATTGCCGTGCTATCGGAATATGCGAGCCAGGGAATAGAGAGTGCACCTGTGTTTGGGCACACACTTGTGCAGTATAATATGTCGTGCGCAATTGGCTAATCTCTCTTGAGATTGGTCGCCATGGCCGAAATCGGTCTGGAGGACCTTATATTTCATTAATTTATTAACAGCATCAACAGGCTTTCTATATAAAATACCTTTGTATTGGTCCTGTCGATCCCGCACAGCACCACCACTGATGGGCTCCGCGATGCCTTGTCCGGCTGCGCCCAGTCCGCCTTGGCTCCAGCCCATTTTCTGCAGCAGCTGGTGTCCTTTATTGCTCGAGTCCAGCCCACTTGACGTGCTGGGGAATGCCGCTCCTCTGTAGATGGTCATTACAATAAGTAACGTCGTATGGACCAGAGAAATTAAATTAGAATTAAAAGTTCAATAATTTAAATCACTCAGGTGATAAGTAGACAATTAATGTCATGCAAAAGCAGTACTCACAGGAAGCTAGGCGGAGTGGGTGACCGGGAGCGCTCGACGCGACGCGCGCGCGGCGATTCCCGATGACGTTCGCGTTCCCGCGAGCGACTGCGCGACCGCGAGCGAGACCGAGAACGGGACCGTCGGCGACCTGAGGGAAATATTTATCATTTATATTCGTGTCATTATATTTAATCGTTTACGTTCGCAGTTTTGAGGTTGTTTTACCGTCTATTACAATATGAGTTTGTATTAAAACTTAACTAAGTTCAGTTTATATTTTGGTACCGGTTAAAAAGAGTTTGATAAGCTTTCGACCCTTTCAATGTACGAGCTATAATAATTATAAAATCATATCACATTGGTGTGTATTTTTATGTTAGTAGTACCACAATTTCACATTACACATAACAGATTGATTGCAAATAAACTTTCTTATATTTATTCATCTAATAACAACCATTCAAGTTCCTTTGGTTATATATTTTTTTGAATGTAAGTAAACTAATGGTTATAGCGACACTTGTCTTGAAAATTATTACTTAAAATAAAAATAAAATTCATTTTCCTGTTGTAAAAAATATTATTTAAAACCTTTCCCTTAAATATAGCGCAATTGTTTTACACGGGATAAGTACTCTCGCTACATCAAAGAACGGAAGAGATCCATTTCTGCCCTCAACAATAAACCTCTTAAAAAACGCTTTACATTTCAAATTGAATTGCAAACATTTTCCATTTACGACACAACACAAATGAAACAATAACATTTTCGAAGATTCATAAGAAACTGTTTATTTTTATAATTTGACATTTTTAAAGTAACATGAAAATTACACCTAAACAGAATCACATACAAAAAATCATTATAAAAATAAAAACTCATAAAATCACTAAGGTTTTCTGAATAAATATAAGACTCACTCTCCCTGTCTCTATCTCGCCTCCATGAAGTTTTTCGGCGCGGTGAAGGCGAACGAGATCGCGACTTTTTTGGCGATGATCTCTCTGGTGTCCTACTTAACGACCTAATTTACAAAACATTGTTATTTATTTCTCTTCAACATATTTTTTTTTTACTAGAAATATAATTATAAATCCATTATATATATTTAGAGAACATCAAAAGAAACATCAAAATGATCATAATCATGAAATCATATCAAAATGAATAGATGATCCTTTAAAATGTCTTTATCTATATATAAATATAATCTGTAACATTAAAGTAATTAATGAAATTGTCAATGGTTGTTTTAAAATTTGTGTATTATAGTTCGCAGTCCTTATAATTTAGTCCCGAACGTGCATAGAAGAATAGTTTTGTATTTATTATTTTGTTATATACCTGTATCTCCTTCCTGGTGGAGTTGGTTGTTTTTGTAAGTCTTTGGGGACGGGGCTGGGAGACTTCGACTTTTGTCTTAAACCTTGAGCGATTGCATCTTCTTTATTCTTTCGAGCTGAATTTTTCGCTTTGTAATATTCATATAGTCCTAATTTCTCCCACCCTTCACTAAAAATAAATACATTTTTAATTGAAATCAATTATTACAAAACAGTTTATAATATATACTATTATTATACTTTATAATGTTACATTAATTACAACTTACAAATAAATGATCAAATAAAACATTTTGTCCAAAATTACATAAAAGTGTATGATGGTGGTAGAGCTTTGTGCAAGCTCGTCTGGGTAGGTACCACCCACTCATCAGATATTCTGCCGCAAAACAGCAGTACTTGGTATTGTTGTGTTTCGGTTTGAAGGGTGAGTGAGCCAGTGTAATTACAGGCACAAGGGACATAAGATCGTAGTTCCCAAGGTTGGTGGCGCATTGGCGATTTAAGCGATGGACAACATTTCTTACAATGCCAATGTCTAAGGGCGTTGGTGTCCACTTACCATCAGGTGGCCCATATGCTCGTCCATCTTCCTTTTCTATAAAAAAAAAAAAAATTTGTCCTTTGCCTTTAGTGGAAAAACTATTCAAGTCGAAAGTATTATATAATATCCATCATAAATTTTGTTTAAGTTACAAATATAATTAAGCACTTGTACAGTTCAAACATAAGTAAGCAGTTACAATATCCGCAATAAATCGTTGTCCTTACTTGTCTCTAGGCCTTTCATGATTTGGTGAAGCATAGAAAGCGTCTACAGCAGCTAGTAATCTTTCATTTGGTGGCGCTGGTGGTGGAAGGCGAATTTTTGCAGGGTCTAGTGGTTTGTACTTGTCATCCTCCAACTGATAAAGAAAGTATTTTTAAGTAGAAGAATTAATATTTTTTTTTTCAATTAAATTAATGAGAATCTGTATATTTTATTTTAAGAATTATGCAAGTGAATTACACATTTAAATCATCTCACCATAATTAGAGGTACCATTAAACCAGCTGGTAACTCAAAATAAGGAACCGAAGGCATTAGTTCCTCGTTGTTAATTTCAGGGAATGGTGGAAATCCAGGAGGAGGCTTGCTGAGATCCGGAAGACCATTCTGGAATGCTAATATTGGTGAACTTTCTACTGGTTTAAAGCCTGGCGGTGGTTGAGAAAAATTCACATTGGGTAGATTTGATAAATCTGGCTCCTCTATAATGTCTTGTTTCTTTTGACTTGTTATTTGATCAAATGTCTGACTGTCATAACTATTTTCATTACCACTTATACTATTGTTTGAGGCATAATTGTCACCACTTTCACTGCCATATTGTTGATGACCAGAGTTAAAGTTCTGATCATAGGTCCCCATTTGTGGATATCCTTGATCACCGAAATTATTAGCTTGGAAAGGATTTTGAATATTATTCTGTTGCTGGGTTTCTTTGTTATGATCATGACTGTTTTGTAATTCAATTGCATGTTTCTGCATTTCCATTTGTTGTATTTGTTGCATTGTGTGAGCAACAAATGCTTGATGCTGTGTTTGATAGCTGAAAACAAAGCAAATAAAGATTCCATATACATACAAAAAGTTCTTATAAGATACAAAAATACATACTTTTCGCATGTAGCTTTTGTTTGTTGTGTTAAATGTGCAATGGCGTTTGAGTGTTGGGCGATCAAATTGTTTTGATACTCCTGGTACGAGCTTGTAGGACTCTTCATTTTCTCTATAACAGTAGAGTCGAAGTAATTTGACTTAGATTCCCAGAGACGCAGCAGCTTGTTCAACTTGGCCTCCTGCTCTTCCGTGACAGCTGAAACAGCAGAACAATTAAAAAGTTGTCATACAAGCCAAGGTGAATCAAGCAAGTTACCTGACTGGTCAGACCACAGGTGATGATGTTCTAGATGCTTTAAATGTAGATGAATATGCACAATCAGACAAGAGACCTAAATCTTTGAAGACATTATATAAATATGTTACCTATACTGGCATTGCAAAACATTGGAACCACCACACTTTCCAAATTTTTCTTGAGATCTTCTGCGTTTTTGCGTGCACTGTAATTAGGAATAATCGTATCATAGACACCGAATTTGCATTTGCAGTGATTGCATGGGCGATGACATAAAAAATAATAAATCAATAAAACTTCTTGACATAAAGGCAAACCCAAATGAAACCCTAGCATGTTACACTGTTATTAATTTGACTAATTTTATTTAAAAATAATATGATAATAATTAAAAAAAAGCTGCTTGATTTTATTTAACACATTGTGCAACACTCATTAATATAATATATAAGTGACCCCCACAAACTATCACTATAAAGAATAATATAACGTCTACTAACCAGTGGTGGAGAACATCGTTGACGAGATAAATGATGTGCAGCTTTTGAGTGAATGCTGCACCAGGTTGGGTCACTTTTCTAAGAAGATGCTGTGATATCACCTTGCCCGCATCATGTGTTGTAGCATGTTGCAAAATCCAGCCTTTTCCTAAATATTAGATATTGTTTAATATATAAGTTGATTTTTTTACTATGCATCATTAAAAACTACTAATTTTAAATAGTATTACCTGTAGAAATACTATCTTTAGTACAAGTGTCGATGATTGGTTGCAAGATGTTGTCGAGCTCCGAAAGACTAATGTTATTTTCTTCTGCCATTATTTGTATGGTCTCCACTTGAGCCTTGCTCACCAGCTCATTGATTTTAGCTTGCTGTTGTTGTATCAACACCTACAAAACAATTCAAATTATTCATCCAATATATGAAAATAATTTGATATATTTAATAATTAAATGAAGACAAACAAGTGCTTAATATAAAAAATTCTAAGGATAAAACATATGATAAGTTATATTGATACTTATACTGTGATTTTAGTATCTAGTTCTAATTTTAATTTATGTTGGTCTAACATTGATCAAATAACATGCAAAGTTTGACATAATTACATTGAAAAAAGGACATGCACTTTGTATAGTAAAGACTACCTGCCTGTAAATATACTGAAATTTGGTTATAAAAAAACACTATAGAATTAATATATATTGAAACACTTAAGCATTTTCAGGTTATAGATTTGTTATATATAATTTTAACATATTTAAAATTCTTAGTAAGCGATTCGAGTATAAACATGATCTTACCGTATGCTGGGCATTGAGATTGTTTTCAGACTGAGTTATTTGTTCCTTAAGCATGTTGATCTGAGCAATGATGTTGTCGATGTCGACAGAGTGCTGCGCAGTGGGTGGTGCGGAGTTTGCTGCCAGCCACTGCTGCAGCGCAGGAGCCGCTGCCATCGACGCCACCAGCCCCAACTGCGCTGGCGTCGCGCTGGCCTGTTGGGGCATTACATATTGCCTGTTCTGTGCCATATAAGCCCCGGCGGGAGCGGGTGCCGCCTGGCCACCGGCCGATTGCTTTAGAACTATAAACAGCGGAGGGTCACTTGAAACGGTTATAACAAAACGCAAGCAGCGATCGGGCGCGACCGCGATTATCTATTTCCACCATCGTCAATATGCTTACTTGCTTGCTCTGTCGTCACTTTATACTGGTAATAGTTGAAGTATTCCCCGCCGTAGAGAAAACTGAACTTGGGGTTGTTTTTTTGCTTTGTCTTGGTCATCTTCTCGAATTCCGGGCCATTTCTTGCGACAAACTGCGCAAGTTTGTCTATTATATTGCGCAGATCTTGATCTACAAAACAAAAAAAATTAACACAAATTGAAAAATCCATCATACTTTCTAACTGGAATAAAAAAGTAGAAATTTGTATTACCCTGCGGTGGTTGCGGAAGCTCCATTTTGTTTGAATTTTGAGGTTAGCATTAAATCTTTTATGATAACAAAATGGACATTTGGACTTCTGTTTTTATTCCATTGATTACAAGAAGGGTTAAATACATAACACTTTAATTTTATATTGAAATTGAACTCTTAAAAATTCAATAACGCAACTTTTATTCAGCCATTTGTAATTGTTGATTACAGATATACAAAAAGGTACGACGGCGGACGGCTACAAAATTGCAGATTATACATATTACAAATCACAGGTTATGCTCTCAAAGCTGACAAAAATAAAATTAATAATAAGTCTGAAAATAGATCAACTAGAACACGTTATGATGTTATTACTAACGCACATATTAGCGGTTTTAATTATGTTTACAAATTCATTATTATAAATAGAATTTATAAATTTACGAACGTATCAAGTCTCAAGAAAATGGATAAACTTGAAATAGGATACCAAACACATTCATATAATTTCTGCAATTAAATATAAAAACGATCATGATTTATAAGATTTCTTGAAACATGTTACCCACACATATAATATACACATACGAAATAATACACTACCAATATATTATGCTGGCTGTACTCTCTCTCTTTGATGCATTACGAGACCGAGTTTGCTTTATACATGTGCGCGTGTTGATAGCGCATACATTAACAGTTGCCGTAACTTTAACATGACCATATTCTAGGCGTTCGTAATCACACTGAACAAATAAGAGAAATGAGGATACAGACTACAGGTATCGCACTAGTCTCTCAACTTCTGACGCAAGTGCTTTTGGCGAAACATGGCGAGAGCACTAGTCTTGCACTCGGCATAGTTTATTATTCCGTTATTATAATTTTTGATACTTTATTCGATAAAGATGGTTGAATGGTTTTGTACTATCTCAAATAAAATGTTCACATTTCCAGACCAGGCGCGGATCTTTTTCATATTTGAGACATTTTAAGTTCATTAACAATTTAATTAATACATAAGTGGCAACCAAACGGGACCTTGGCTTAAATTAACTTAAAGAATTGTATAATGACAAGGCACAGGTATAAATATAACTTTGTAAATTTTAAAGACAGACAGATAAACAGGCTTGAAATTTGTAGTCTAAATAATGCATTTTTTTAATCTATCGAAAATTAACGCGTTGTCAAATTGTCAGTGATTCGCCGTTTGTCTTTGTCAAATTGACAATTGCTATACAGAATTATAGAGAGGTGGTACGTTTGTGTATTTTAGAATATTTGTAATAAATAAACAAATAGTACCGGTACGTTAATAAAACAACTATAATGAACATAATACGATCTAATTTTAACTGGACTTTTGAATGCTGGTTTAACTGTAGTGTGTTTTGTATTATTGTTGAATTACATTGTTTTGTTTTAGGCATGGGTCGCCGTAAATCAAAAAGAAAGCCTCCGCCAAAAAGGAAAGCTATAGAACCACTCGATCAACAGTTTAACTGTCCCTTTTGTAACCATGAAAAATCTTGCGAAGTGAAAATGTTCGAGAAAATCTATTTCATATTTAACCTTTCTCAAATCATGATATGATATAAAAAGCCCTAAATAATTGCTGTTTTTAATGATTTTTGTTTTTACAGGGACCGAGCGAGGAATACGGCGAGAATACAATGTCGAGTGTGCCTAGAAGATTTTCAAACCACAACCAATGTTTTATCAGAACCCATAGATGTTTATAATGACTGGGTTGATGCCTGTGAAACTGCTAATTAGTTTTAAGGTTATTTTAGTTTTCAAGATAATTATGTTATTCAAGAAAAGTATGCTTGGTTTAAATTTAATAAATATGTATATTTAATTATTTCCATAGCCACCATTAATCTCATATTTTTATTAAAATCTTTTTGAATGAATTGATATCTATTATTTTGGCTATGTAGTCCCAAGCATTTATAACTAGACTGAAATTGTTTTAGCTCTAGTTTCAGCAGTAGCTATGAAAAAGTCTCACACAATGCTTTAATAATATATTCATAGCAGTGGAGAAATGTGTAGAACACAAATACTCAGATTATGATAATTGATTTACATATACACAATTATTTAATGCCCATTAGTTTTAAACCTATCCATACATGCATTTAAAGAAACTTTTAAATATGTGTTACTTGGTGTCAGTCAATTCTGACCATTGAAATTTTTAATAATAGAATGAAGACATCTCAATTTCCCATAACATTTTAAGATTTCAAAATGTAGATTGTCTTCATAATTTAGCTTTCTTTGATGTATTTGATTTCAATGAGACATGTAATTATAATTAAATAAAAGTATATACACAGGATTTTAATTTTGTGCTATTAATTTTATACTTTGTATTATAACAACATAAATTTTATTTGATGTATTTAATTAAGTAAACTAGTTATTTAATTTACCACCACAAATATATGCTTAATTAAGAAAACCTATCAATTACAGTTAAAATCTATCGATCATGGAGTATTAATATATATATTTTTTTATAACAAAATTTCTCAATACATCTCTTCTTTACTCTTTGATGTAATCTTTAAATTTTTTTATTTATGGCTTTACTTAAGATTAAAAAAAGAAAATGCGACTAGAATTTGTTAAAATCCACAAAAAGATATAAAAGAAAAAACCAGTTAATCATTAATTGTTTTATTTTATTATTTTTTAACAATAAATAGGAAATTGTATCAGCAAATATACCTTTATTTTACTTTTGAGTGATACACATAAGAAATGCCCATTTCATCGGGAAGTTTACATCATTACAATATTCTTAAATTTTCATTGATCAATTTTGTTTTATCTGAATTTAAAATCTATTAAGCTATATTTTGTATTTCAGAGTTATTATAACGCGATTTGTCTACTTTGGTATAAGAATAATGATATTCAAGTTTACTAGTATCAATTCCTTTACACAATACTGGTTGACATCAACTGATTATAGAAGATTCCTTGCTGATATAATTTGAGTTTAATGCACTCACGAAAACATTTTAGTCAATATTATTTCATGCAAACTACTGTGTTCTAGAAGCATCCTTGAATTTGAATGTAAAGAGATTTTTGATAAACATTATACATAAAGTACATTAATATTAACACTACACAACACTGTGATTGATAAATAGCTCAATGGATGCGAAATGGAATGTTCTATGCATATAATGCATGCAAATAGCAACAAACATATTAAATAGTAATTATTTAATCGAAATATATTTATTTATTTTATCAACATGTATTAATATATTCATAGATATTATCATTTATTATATAATTCTTTGTAAACTAGAATAAACCACTGATATAATTTTTTTTTTATTATTATAATTTTTTGGCAACACATTTTTATATTGACTGCTTCCTAAAATGTTGATCTTGATAAGTGCCGTAGATTTTTTAGTTGGATAAAGACTTGAACTACTAGGTACAACATCAAAAGCTGAATATTTTATTAATAATGAATTGTACTTTTTATTGTTATAGGAGGTTTTTAGTCATAAATTGCAAAGCTTCTACCTCTACCGTCAACATTGCTTGCAAAGTCTATAATACTAGAATAATAAATACTCCATATTGACACTTTCCCTTAAAAAGCTACGCCTATTAGTATTATTTTAATAACAATCAAATATACTTATCTCATAAAATTAAACAGCATCAAGCTGTATCACATTTACGTAACAAAAAATAAATAATATTGCTTTCGAAACTATACATTACATTATACAAAAAAATTGAGCTATTGCCTAGACTTACAACCCTGGGATGTCCGTAACCATGCCATTGCGTGAAATTGCTAAGTGAATTATAATCCTTTATTATAAAAGAAATATATTTACAAAGACTATACAAGTTTCTACAAAGTAGTAATAGATATTGGGAAAGGACAATAACATGGTTACTGGAGTCGCATACCACTCAGCCCTTTGAGCATAAGCTGTGTAAAATAGGTTTATAGGGCGTAAATAGCTCAGAAAGGTACATATGCCTTGGAAGCGTGCCTATTGATTTTAAAACAAGTGGAATGTATATTATACATATAACTAGCCAAAACAATGTCAAAATCAATTATAGGTAATTTATCAAAAAAATCAAATAAAATCTCAATATTATAGTGTAATTAGTATAAATATAAAGCTTCAATAACGCAATTAATATGTTAAAATTTACCAATATCAACAAACGAGTCATACTGCAGATCGTTACTTTCACATAATGATTGGTTATCTAAATTATAGACATCAGGCAAAGTAGTTACAAGTGTTACCACAGCATTGTCCCCATCGCATACCGCCGTACTGTCGGAGCTGTCACTGTTACTGTCCACATACTCGTATAGCCTTTTCTTATCTTTATCTTCCACACTAACCTCTGACATCTCATACATACTCATGACCGTAGATATATCATCCACGTTGACTGCATCGAACGAATGGGAAAGCACAGCGTCGTCGTACATTACAATGGCAACTTCGACATGAGATGAGGAAGCCTCTTCAGTGAATCGACCCGAGTCCCCTAACTCCGATACATTCAATGATAAAGTATTCTCTTCGTAAACAAAAGTTGTGGGTTCTTGAAATTCGCGTGTGTCGTCTGATAATTGATCATTTTGTTTACGTTTCGACTGATCGCTGACAGCGTTATCCCTCGAAGGAAACGAGTTATCGTCGGATAGATCAGCTTCAGCATTTAAAGTTACTGAATCGTCGTCGTCCCTCTCCGCTTGCAAGTGTTCCAAGTCGTCCACGCATTTGGTGGAGTCGTCACTGTCGGATACGATGAGTTCGATGCTGCGGTCCAACAAGCCCGTGTCGGTGTACGTTGACATTTCGTCTTCAAACACTATTTCGACACTTCGTATTCTCATGAGGGGCATTTTAACTGGAGATATCTCGTTACCTTTGGCGGTTCTACCTATTCTGTGATGACTAGAATCGAAGGGTTCCGTGCACTCGCTTACGTCGTCGTAGTCGATCTCGTAGCTTCTGAGATCAGAAGCGCAAGGGGAGCTTTCGGTGGCCTTGTAGCTGTGAGGTCTCGGAGTGTACGTGTGTGCGTGTGTGTCGGGTGAGGGCGTACGTGTGGTATGCGTATGTAATCCCTAAGGTTGCAATAAATCTTAATGAATACTCGTCCCGAGGTCGAGTCCACCCTCCTCTTGCAGCTTTGTGAGAAATTTAACCACTCTCGAATCTTCGTCGGTCTGTTTCACCATGTCCACCAGAGCCAGTAGTTTTTTGATGCCAATGAAGATCCTGCAGAAGCAAAAGTTACAAACTGTATAATAACTGTATTTCGTAGTTACAATGGCTCGGCGCCTAAATTTTATTTCAATTAAAGTACTAACTATCTACACTTATCCCCAATAATTTATAGTATTCGTATTATTCTCTTTAATTGAGTTTTAAAATTGCGCCAGTATTAGGTGCAACAGATGTGACCGTCGCGTCAAACACACATACATATATACATAATATCATAAAAGTAAGAATTTAAGTGTAAATGTGAATGTCCCAGTTCCGGGCCAAGAAATCCTCTCTCCTGGGGGAGAAGTTTCGGTTCCTATTCTCACGCTGCTACAGTGCGAGTCTGTGGAGACACACGAAGGCTATAAAGTAGAAGAGGCGGGGAGGGGGGCACTGACTTGGCGCCGCGCAGGTCGCGCTTGATGGTGGCGAGGTCGCGGCGCGAGAAGGCGTCGCTCTGCTCCAGCACGGCCAGCACGTGCTCGGGCTGCGACAGGTTGTGCACGTGCAGCACGCCCGTGAACGCCGACAGCATCTCCATGTCCTCCAGCACCTGTCTGCGGGCCGGCGGGTTGCATTCGTTACTTGTTCGGTCATCGTTAGTGTGACCAACCGAATTTATATTTCTGACAAAAGTATTGATCAAAGCGTTTCGGAAAATTACTGAAACTTTGTTTTTCTTTTCAATTGATAAAAAGTAATAGAAAAAGTTCTATAGTAGCTAGCAGAAAAAAAACTAAATTACAGTTTAATTTTATATTCCCAAATTTTTCTGATAAGTCTACTAAGAGTATTTTTCCTTTCTAAAGGAAACTGTCTTAACTGTGAAAACGAGGTAATTTTGTTTGTAATCAATAAAACCTAATAGGGGTAAAATTAAATAAGTTTCAAATCACCTCCGACTGCTGGTGCACAAAATAAGCAGCTTCCTGCCTTTCGGCGGCTGCTTTTTCAGCAGGACAAGTAGAGCCTGCAGCGTGAGATTGGAGTATCGCGGGCCGATGGGTCCGTAGTCGAGGAGACGCTCGATGTTATCCACCAGGATGCAGGACAGGGACGAGCGGTATGCGTCGTCGAAGTACTGGAAATATGCTTTTCATAATACATCTGGTGCTGTGATCGGTCACACTAGCCACGACATCCGCTCCGGGTTGTTTTACCGAAACTTATATGCTATCTTAAGTAACCATATAATATAGGTACATAGTTTAAAAGTAAAGATACTTTCAATTTCTTTTAACCTTTTTCCCTTCCGCTGAATCAAATCATCATAAAAAGGGATACGCCCTTCATCGCGACTGAAACTTTTAAAGCTGATGCTTGTAATTATTATTATTGAAATTATACGTAACAATTATATATATATATGTGTGTGTGTGTGTGTGTGTATACCTTTCGAATCTGCAAGCATTTGGCGGTTTCAGTAAAACCAACCATGTCCTCAGGCGAGCAGACCTTGACAAACGGGAAGTCGGAGAACTTCGCCAGTTGAGCCGCTAAGGCAGTCTTACCGCTGTTAGGCGGACCCTCTAACAACACCGATACTAGACCTGAGGAATAATACATATAGAACATAAATTATTTAGACGTGTGTTTGCGACGGAATAGCTTTTAAAATTGGTAAGGGATCATTAATAAATAAAAACAATTCTGAGGCGTGTTGCTGTCAGCTGTTGGTGTGCGCTCACCGCAAATACATAGGATAAGGTTAATCGAACGATAATGAAGTTGTTAGGAAATTTATTTGTTTATGTAATACTTAATTTACTATTTAACTAATTAATATTTCGGTTTAGATAATAATATTATTATGAACATTTACGTCTAATTTATTAGCAAAAATTGTATCTTCAAATTTGTATAAATCACTAAATAATAATCAGACACGTATGACAATATTTAAAAACTCACCGCTTGCCTCGGTCGCCCTCGACTGCTGGATGTATAACTGTCCGTCTTCCAAAAGAGATGAAACCGGTGTTCCCCAATTAATAATACCACGAGTCAGGAAATTTTCCAAAGTTTCCGCGGCTGTACCGAATGCCTAAAGAAAATTTTATATTATTATTCACATCAGAATCAATTATCTCTATGATATATTTTTAAATAATGATATAAAAGCAAATTTTGTAATATAATAGCGAGCGATCTGTGTTATTACATATTAACACTCGTCAGACGTATTTTTCATGTCATGTGTTTAATCGAACACATATGGGTAAAATAATAAACAGCCGAGATGGCTCAGTGGTTAGGACACGTGAATCTTAACCGATGATCGTGGGTTCAAACCGGGGCTTGCAATACTGAATTTTCATGTGCTTAATTTGTGATTATAATTCATCATATATATGAATACACATGTGGCAGAAATTCAGTGAAATAAGATACAAGCAGGTTTCCTCACAATGTTTTCCTTCACTGTCAAGCACGAGATGTCGTGCATGTATCTAATTTCACAGAATTTCTGCCACATGTGTATTCCACCAACCCGCATTGGAGCAGCATGGCATAGCATCGAATATTATATTCAGCCTTTTACCGTCCACTGCTGAACGAAAGCCTCCCCCATAGAAAGCCAACCATCCCGAAGAAATTTAGTGAAATATTCCAGCCACTGCGGTCACCAACCCGCCAAGCGTGGTGACTAAGGCAAATACCTCCCTATGAGCGACGACACAAATTCTTTCGAATGGCAAATCAATAATGACAGAAAGAGCGAATAAGTGATTACCTGAACAGCGGCCAAGTTACGTTTATAACAAGGCCGTAGTGTTATTTATTTTGGTAATGATTATAATCTGTGGCAAATGAATTAGACCATCATATTTTATCTTTTTTTACATCATAATAGTTACTGTGGCTTATCCATAAAGGAAAATATTTGTTGAACACTAACAAATCCTTTATCCTATTTTTAGTTTTGAAATTATTCATTCAAAAAGGCCCCGTGTCATATTTTTTCCTCACCTACATTGCCACAATAACTAAACGAAAAAAATATGCAACATAAAAATATACTGTACAGCCTATGACTTACACCATCCTAAAACTACAAGCCTAAATAATATAAAATTTCTATATCAATCAAATCCGATTAGAGGTTTTTGCTTGTTAGGTTAAGCTAAATCATATTAACTATTACTCGGTCATTAAAAGACTTTCCGATTTTTCTATTTTTTTCCAAATGTTATTGTAGCAACATTATCAACTTACCGGTTTGATATCATTTTCAAGGGCGTGTAAGAAATCCCCTCTTTCCACCATAAGTTTTTCCATGGCTTCGGGATCCACTTCTACTTTGCTCGATGCCTTAATAAGACGATTCATGGCAGTGGACTGAGCTGCACGAACGAGACCTTCGATTTCTGCGCCTGAGAAGTTCTTCGTGAGGGTCGCCAATTCCTGTCACAATTAGTGCTATTTAATGTGTCGTTTGTATTTCAATCGATATAATAATTTTCTTGATGATTTGCAGTTGTTAAACATTTTTGGAGACATTTTCATTTACAATGTATTAGTAGTAAAAAAAAATGTACTTTAGATTGTTGTTTTCTTGGCCAAAAAAAAGATTAAAATTAAATCTTGAAGAGCCAAAATATTTTCGTATGAAAAAATGCCTACCACATTTAATTACTTCATTGACTTGGGTGACAATGAGTCGTGTTGCTTGAATGATTAATGTGGTGTGATTAAACGCAATAGTTTTTAGAAACTAGAACACAAGTGTTTTTTCTTTTTATAATTGTTACTTTAAAGAATATGTTGTATTAATTAAACTTAGCCAAAAAATATTTCGACAGTAGATATTAAAAATGAATATGTCTCTGGGTGAGCAGGCATCTAGTTACTAAATTAGTGACTTAAGTTACACTAGTTACTAAATTTTAATTTCTAGTATATAAATACAAATCGTATACAGGGTGACTGGTGAATTAGGATCAATATTTTAGGAGCATAATCGGTACATGATTCTCATTCGAATTATGTAAAAAAAATAGGTACTTAATTTTTGACCAAATTTACAAAAATTTTACTTTAAATAAATAAAGCGTGGACATATTTCCGCGGCGCGTGCGGCGTGGTGTTTCCACCCGCAACCCCTGCCCCGCGGCTTATTAGTATTAGTAGGTTAGTAGGTTAGTCGGGCGAGCGCCGCCGTAAGGTTCGTCCATCTTCCCGCGCGCGCGCCCCTAGCGATCGATCTTACGCGTATACCTAATGTTTCGTGTGTGAGTGTGACCCGTAATTAATAATTAGGTATGGCTTATCAATACACAAATGCAGAATAATGTGAGTACTGTGAGTAGTAAAGTGACCCATTCGTGTTAAAGCGTGTGAAAGACAATATGCGTGCCGTACGTGCCGAACTGTGTATCACACGAGCAGGAGCTCACTTTGAACATTTGTTAAGGTTAGTGTAGTTATGTAGGTAAATAGGTAGTTAAATGATTGACAATCGTTGTAAATAAGTATGATTCAATTTTTAAATACGCCGGAAATACCAAGATAGGTAAACAGTTAATTTTTGTCCCAAGTTCATATCATTTACCTAGTCAACAAATTTGTTGCTTAAACGAGTGAAATATTTTGGTATTTTTGCCTGTTCTAAGCCAGGTTTAAAGTATGAAGGGGGATTGGATCATGCTTGTTTATCAAAGGTAGCCTGCTACCCTGTTAACACGCGGCGGCGTTTGGACGTAGGGAAAGTACCGCGCGATAACTAAATGTACATAACGGTGTTGTGTCGTCAGCGCAGCTAGGGCGTCCACATGACGCGTAATTAATTACATAACTTTTGGTTAACTTTACTTAGAAGTTTATTAATATTTATGTTATATGTATTTTTTTTTGGTCATATATGGTCGTCAAATATCACGTCCTTAAGTATTGATACTAATTCACCAGTCACCCTGTATAAATACAATATATATTGGTACTAAACCTAATATCCATGTACGGGAGAGCACAGTATCTATATATTCATATACCCGCCGATATTGGTGTAAACTGCATTTTCGATATCGTTGTAAATGTCAATTATCCAGTGAAGTACGCGCCAATGCGAATAAATAAATATGCAACATTAAAAACCATGTAAATCATTTTTAAGCTCACTTACGATTGTTTTTTTTAAATAAAGTCGATAATATCGATTTTTATTTCGATATTTCAAATTCCGATATTGAGGTATTCAAAAATATACACTGTCCTAAACGCGAATCGTATTTACGAATCTAATATCTATATTTAAATAATTAGCCATGCCAATTAACCATGCTCATAAATCAATAAAAGACTAAAAATAATAATAGTCGTCTATATTATAACCAACATTTTACATATATTTTTTTTAATTGGTTAAAATCGAACGTTAAAGACAGTAAAATCTGATATCGCCTAGTAACTGATTCGGTTTCAGAATACCATAGATTCAATCCTATATCTGATATTCAAATCCAATACATAGATACGATTAAATACGGCTTGAAATCGATTACCCATGCCTACAATAAAGTGTTCATGATTATTTGGTCGCCTCTCAAATTGATTGGCATTACTTACCTTGGAGTCCACATCTTCAGCGATCTTCTTATACTCCTTCATACGCTTGGTATGGATGTTCAATATCTGAACGCGACCTTTCTCATCGGGTAGACCGATTTCCATCTGGACTTCCAAGCGACCAGGTCGCAGTAGAGCCTCGTCTATCATGTCCCGTCTGTTCGTCATACCGATTACCAAAATATTGTTCAATTGGTCCACCCCTAATTATAAAAAATATTATCAGTTACTTCTAATAACTATTATTACTTAAAGGTAAATTTATATGAGTAAAATTTAACTCAATTTAACAAAATTTGAGTTTCCATAATAATAGTTAAACTTAAGTAAAATAACAGCCTGTAAACGTCCCACGTCTGGGCTAAGGCCTCCTCTCCTATTAAGGAGAATATTTGGAGCTTACTTAGTATAATAAATTACAGCAATGGAAAGCTATCTTGTCAGCGAGTAATATAGGCTATATTTTGTCTCCGTATTTAACGGGAACTACGCGGTTGAAACCGCAGTCAAAACGCTTGTATTATATAAAATAACATAGGCATCTTGAGTAAACTCTGGTTTGCAAAAAAAATATAATTGTTAACAGTACTGACCATCGATCTTGGAGAGCAGTTGGTTGACAACCGTGTCGTGGACTCCGGTGTTGCCTCCGACGGAGCCTCTCGCTTTGCAGATGGCATCGATTTCGTCGAAGATTATAATGTGAAGGCCACTGTTTGGACCGCACTGAAACAGAAGAAATATTTTAGAAAAATGTATTACTGGGACAGATTTCTGAGTTTTACTTTATGGTATATAATACTAAAGCCCATTGACACTAACGAATATTAACTAAGTATTCCTCTTCAATATTATAACATTTAATTACACTGGCTCACTCGTATTTTAAGCCGTCATACAGACATACAAAGTATTGACTTATTGTGGTAGTATAACTGATAATGGGATGGTATCTACTCACGTGTAAAAAACACTAAATCTAAATCAGCTTAGAAATCAAATGATTTAAGTTAATTAAAGCTTATATGCCCATGAGATCATTTTCTCCCCCAGATAATAAATCAATTTCTGAACTGAAATCTACAAAGGAATATATCAGAACTAACTTAAGTTCTTTAATAAACAGCATATTTACACATAATTATTAAAATGGGGGCAAAAAAATGATCTGGGCACATATGTTATGTTACATATATTATGTAAATACCCTCTTTTCCTCTTCTTCAGCGTCCGCGAACAATCTCCTGATATTGGCCTCACTCTCGCCAACATATTTGTCCAATATTTGAGGACCGTTGACGATCTTCGGTTCCCTAGCGTTTAACATTTTACCAATCTGACGGGCCATCAATGTTTTACCAGTACCGGGTGGGCCAAACAACAATATACCCTTCACGTGTTTGCAGCCTGAAATAAATGTGACTCCCTTAATTTTGTTATATAAAACTGTCTTATCATTGAATCTTTTTTTGTTTATGTCCTCCTGACCACTTTCGGACACGACGGCCAATCTCAAGAGAAATTAGCCAACTAAGCAGGACATATAGTGCACAAGTGTGTACGTAAACACAAGTGCTCTCTCACAATCCATTGGGACGGCAATCCGAAACGACCGTAGAGTTCAGGGGCAGGACCAACGGCTTTACGTGTTCACCAAGGCACGGGAATGTACACTTTCAACTTTCAGACTCCTGAGGCTGCTATTGAGAATCTTCGACAGAGAAACCCAATAATTTTGCATCGGCCCAACCTGGGGTTCGAACCCTGGACCTTGGGATCTGCACACTTATATCTAGCCACTAGACCAACGAAGCAGTCATATGTTATAAATGTACATAGATATGTCATTTGACAATGCTCATTTTTGTTTGTGACTAAAATTTCTTACGGCTACCCAAATAAACTTACCCAGCTGCTCAACAACTTCGGGTGGGAAGACACGGGATGCGAACGCTCGTCTGAAGATAGCGTTGAATTCATTGTCCAGACCACCGATTCCCATTTTGCCGAAATCCCAGTCTGGGTTGATGATAGACTGACGAGGCTGCTTACTGCACAAAATGGTTTATTAAGCCTTCATATTTGAAATTATCTAATTCTTAGAAATACTAATGCGTTTTAATAAGATATTCGTGCTTCGACACCGGTCTCTTTAAGACGTTACTTTAAGTATACTATAATATATATATATAGTTTTTCGATTTCCTACCCGATGATATATTTCTCATTCCTATAACTTTGTTTTCCACGATATTTATCTTGCAGTCGGGGCCAAACATTTTCGAACCCCGAAGCATGTTGATGAAGTTTTGCCTTCCTGAGTATATTGTCTACAAATTACCTACTGCGCCGACTTTTCTTTTGACTTTTCACTTCCAGCGAATTAACGTGCGTAAATGCGGCGTTGCCAAATTTATATTGTAAGAAAGAGATACAAAGACAGCTTCTTCTCGTCCGCGGCGTATGACATAGGACATGGAAGACCCTGTTAGGTATCTTTTATGCTTTGTTATTATAAAAAACCATTTGTCCTTTCATGTACCGCTGACAACACGCTTGTAATATTATGATAATCGATTAATATCGATTCAGAATATATAGGAGTATATTGTTATTAGACGTCCTTGTATTTTGAATTGCGTCCATATTTTTTGGATATTGATAATTTGTATAATATTGTGTGATAATCAAAGAAAATAGGTAAAAAGCAAAAATAAACTTAAGAGTAATAATCTATAATATTCAAAACTTCAAAATATCAGACTTCAAAAGACAGCAGCTATAATTTCAGATCGGAATCGAACTCGGTCCAGTCGAAAAATCATAATATTTCAGATCTTTAGGCCAACTTATAGTTACACGGAGGAATGAAATTTATGTACTGAATCTTTCATTATACCAATATTAGCATGTCGTTTTATGTGACCTAGGTTAAGATAAAAACATACCATAATATTTTTAATATAGAACAAAATAACGAGTACAGTACACACCGAAATTTTCTAAAGTTATTCATGTCATGACTGGTCATATTTCTACTGTGGCGTTTAGCGTTTCTATGTACCTAAATAAGAATTTAAAAACAAAAAACCATTATACGTTTTTCGTATTATCTTTTTTGGGTTTCTATGTCATTTTATTTTAATTAATAATAAATATTTTTTAACATCAATTAGTTTTAGCAAAAAATCAACATAAGCAATCAAGATAAAGAATATCAAGCAAATTTACAGCTCTTTTACTGGTGTTAGGGCTTTGTGCAAGCTCGTCTGGGTAGGTACCACCCACTCATCAGATATTTTACCGAAAAATAGCAGTACTTGTATTTGCAGTGTTTCGGTTTGAAGAGTGAGTGAGCCAGGGTAATTACAGGCACAAGGGACATAATATCTTAGTTCCCAAGGTTAGTGGCGCATTGGCGATTTAAGCGATGGTTAACATTTTTTACAATGCCAATGTTTATGGGCGTTAGTGACCGCTTACCACCAGGTGGTCCATAAGCTCGTCCGCTTACCTATTATATAAAAAATATATCTAATAATAATAATAATAATAATAATATGCTTTATTGTGTCAAAATAGTTACATAACCAATGCAAACACAAACATAAAAGAAAAACGAAAACTATTTTGAACAAAAGGCGGTCTTATCGCTAAGAGCGATCTCTTCCAGACAACCTTTTGTTAAAGGACAAGAAATACATATATAAAGCGGTAAGGAGGTGTACTGATCATCTCAATTTTTATCTTTATCTCTTAAATAAATATATATATATACATATAAACAAATAATATATACATAAACATACATATATAAAATATACGTAAACATACATATAATATAAATATATATATATATATATATAATAAATTATAATAGTAAATCACAACAAAGCGCAGCAGACAACAAAACAACACTCCCCGATAATTACAATGACAAATAATACGTCCTGAGTCGGATTTTAAACGTATTAATTGTTTGAGATTGTCTCAAGTGGTGTGGTAAGGAATTCCATAGTCGAACTGCTTGGACAGAGAAGGAATTGGTATAGAAGGAAGAGGAGTGAGAAGGAATTTTAAGGATTAAATTATCTTCAGATCGTAGAGTGCGACCATGCGAGTCCTTAAGGAATTCAAAACGGTGTTTAAGATACTGAGGAGAATTCGGATGAAAAAGTATACAGTAGAGAAGAGAAAGAATATCTATGTGAATTATTCCAAGCCTATTAATATTTGTTTGTCTCTTTTGATCGAACAATCGATTTTATTTAATGGATGATTAATCAATGACTATTCGATGATTGTTGTCCATTGTGACTGTTCGTAGTATCACACTACGTGAAAGAAGTCTCAGATACAAGAAGAAGGAAATGCTTCAAAAATCACGCTATTGTGGATTTCCAGACCTCGACATGGTCAGGATGGAATTTCGAGTTGTGGAGCGATCACCAGTGGTGAAATTCAGCAGCCGGAACTAATCCAAACAATTCATTGCCCCGTGACATATGCGATAGAGGATGCAGAGATCGAGAGGTGACAGAAATTCCCTAAGACAGCCTTGGCGAGAGACCAAAATGCGCGTGTTCCCGAAGGATGACGCACCAATCTCTCACCAATCTTGCCAATGTGCTCAGTCCTTGCCTTGGCAATAAAACTTTTGAAAGACATAGAGGCATTGTTGTATTCCTTTTTAAATGCGTTGGTATTTACATCACAAGATGCGAGAGCATTCTCGCTTTCGGCGTGATGCCATTTTGCAGAAGCGACCAAACCAGGACTGGGATCTGCCGCCGAGTACGGAATGAAGAGTTACACTGAAGAACCACATCAGCAACCGAGTCAGCAACGACATCTGAATCATCCGGCGAGAAGCAAATCCGCCCCCATGGATAGGATGCAAAGAAAGACCGCATCCCAACCCAGTCCGCTGGCCTGAGCCAAGCGGAGGCTCGACGGAAACATGGTATCCGTCGATGTACGATCCTCCACATCTGGATTTGCGTTGGGGAGGTAACCAGTTGTGTCAGATCATATGCCAAGGCAAAATCAACAACAGATCTCCCCGCATGACCGGTGGTACGTGATTCAAGTCATTCGGCATGGTGGACGTTAAAATCATTAAGAATAACGAGATAAGAGATCTGCTGCAGCACGAAATCTGTAGCTATTTCGATGTGCTTAACGATCCGGTAAGTTTCGGCATTACCGCTATAGGTCTTATATAGGCACGCATAGATTCGCGTATAATCATCGCAGTCTACGCGCAGCCGGAGAATGGATAGATCCCTCCCTTCAAAGCTGAAGTGAACGGCGTTCAAGTTAGAATTCAGCCCCTTTATGTTGCAGAAGTCCACATTGAGGGTGGAAGGGGTTGCCTTATGATGCCCTCCCCCGGAATTCAGAGGCCGACCTCTGACGACCTGAGCATGGATGCCCAGAGAGGGATTCTTCACCGCAATCGCTAATGGTACCCTCTCGTGGGGTAGCAAAATCGAATTTTGCACGATCATCAAGTTAGTAGGGTGTGGAGTGATTGGGCCTCCGGGACTTTCAAAAACCGAACCGAGAGAGTGATACTTCCCCGGGCGTGACGTCCCATTCGGCTGTAACCTAAAAGGATGCAGCGTGGCACTACCACTAGGAAACTCGCTTTTCCGGTCATTACCATGCGGGCCATGATCAGGCCTTTTGAGAGAAAGTATAAGTAACCAAAAATATAAGATGCATCGATAGAAGGATCAAAAGGAGTTTATTTAAATAGATATTTTATTTCTTTTTTAAAGAACATACGAACGAAAGATTTATTAACACATATATATGTAAATAGGTACCTGCTTTTTAATGACAAATTATTCTATACATACTCGAATGGTACTCACTTAATTACCTAGAAACAATTATCTCGAAATATAAAATGTGTTAAAGCCCATGCCCACTTTAACTCGTTTTTTAAAATATATTATTAATGTTATATAGACATATAAATATTAATTTTATGTACACATATAACATTTGTTTAAAAGTATGTTCATATGTGCAAAGATAACCATTTCAGACAAAACCCCACCAATCTATATCGAATAGGTATCTAACTGTACTATAGTGTAAGTTGGCAGTTATAGAAAATCAAACTAATATGAACTAAAATTATTTTCTACTATTTTAAAAATGATTCTACTACAAAGTCTTCAACATATTTTTAATAAAATATTTTGATTTTTTTTTTTGAATTCGAAGTATTGCGAATTACTATGGTTTTTTGAATTTTTAAACAGAACTATTAATGAATGAAGCGAGTTGGCAACGTCGCAACTCAACGTAGTATTTGAACGCCAAATAAGCGGATATTTCGTTATCGCTGAGAAGCGTAATCGCGCTGCAGGAGCGCCACACCTCGGCCGTGAAATTTTCCGGAACTTTGGATTATATTTTTTCAATCTTTTTACCATAATAATAAGCCGAGATGGCCCAGTGGTAAGACCGCGTGAATCTTAACCGATGATCGTGGGTTCAAACCCGGGCAAGCACCACTGAAGTTTTTCATGTGCTTAATTTGTGATTATAATTCATCTCGTGCTTTTCGGTGAAGGAAAACATCGTGAGGAAACCTGCATGTGTCTAATTTCACTGAAATTCTGCCACATGTGTACTCCACAAATCCGCATTGGAGCAGCGTGGTGGAATAAGCTCCAAAACCTTCTCCTCAAAAAGGGAGAAGAGGCCTTAGCCCAGCAGTGGGATATTTACAGGCTGTTACCGTGAATCTTTTTACCAACATTTTTAAGTCCACTCATTTTTGTTCTACAGGTAGCCAGGACCATAAGGACGTGCAAACGTTCGTAAAAGTGTCCTTAGTGTAATAATACAATACTCAGCTCCACATTCGTAAAGTATTTAAAATATTAACTTACCCCTTAGCTTTGCCAATGAGGTTTAATGAAGAGTTTTCTGCTTTATCGAATTGGATACAAGCGTCCGGAAGCAATCTGCCCATTCTGACTCGACGAGGCACTGCGTTGGAACCAGCAGCCAACGCTTGTACATCCACAGCTAGATCAAATAAATATATTTTTTAATTTATAATATGTTTTTTTTTTATATTTGCCGGGAGGGCAAATGACTCTACTCCGCCTGATGTTAAGTGGTAGTAGAGTCCAAACGCGATGACGGCCAGTACAGACGTGAAGAAGATTCTGCACTAGCCGCCCTCGCCTTGCCGGCCCGCAAGATGCCTCTTCACGCCTCGTTTGAAGGAACCCGGGTCGTAAGAGGAGGGGAACACATGAGCTGGTAAGGAATTCCATTTTTTGGAAATGCGACAAAGAAAGGAGTTGACAAATTTCTTTATGCGCGATAGAATTGATGTCACAGTTACTCGGTGAAATCGAGAGCCAGCATGAGTAGACTGGTGACGGAAGGAGGAAGCAGGAATTAGGGAGAATAATTCCTCGGAGCACTCGCCACAGTCGATAGAAAGCGCTCAGCGCTGCTATCTCTCGACGCAATTGTAAAGGCTCTAGTGTGTTTGTGACCTTTACGTCGCCAATAATGCGGACCGCGCGTCGCTGCAACCGATCCA
The DNA here is from genome assembly GCA_905147175.2 of Nymphalis urticae. Taxonomy (NCBI): domain Eukaryota; kingdom Metazoa; phylum Arthropoda; class Insecta; order Lepidoptera; family Nymphalidae; genus Nymphalis; species Nymphalis urticae. The sequence continues at coordinate 4,460,413 of LR989987.1, read as the reverse complement.
AGGCCTCAAGTAGGTACTTAGCGGAGCCATCCCAAAGGTGCGAGCAATATTCAACGCAAGACCGTACGTGTGTTTTGTACAACAGCCACAGTTGTTGTGGCGTGAAAAAACGCCGCACCTTGTTCTAACTCCGAGTTTCCGTGAAGCTGTTTCTATAACAGCCTCGATGTAATCCCTTGGACTAAGGTCGCAGCGAACGTCCATAGCATGGCGATTTTGCTTTGTATCACCAGCGGAAAATGGTATTTACTGACGGACGGATTGGCAAGCGGGCCATCTGATGGTGAGTTGTAATCACATAGATATTGGCGATTGAGAATTATTCATTATTCCTTACATCGCTAATGCGCCTCCAATCTTGGAAACCAAGTTACGGTCCTTGTGCCTCTTATGTATTCCTAGTTAGTCCAATTATTTCCTCACGTTAGCTTTGAGGATGAGTGTGTCATACATTGGCACACTCATCCTTCAAAACGAGATTTTCGGATTTTATCGTTTATACCATATTGGTATGTTATATGCCCATTTACTGAAAAGGCGGAAGATATCCGCAATATATATTATGTAACACGCAAAAAGTGCACTTTTCTTATAAATAAAGATAAAAATACTACCTTCCAGATTTTTCACGATTAACGAGAGTACTTTCTTTTCCTGGAACGAGAAAGCGAGTTGTTGCCCAACCGTGAACATTTGATTCGAGAACTGGATCAGGAAGTCACGAGCCATTTGTTCGGAGTCGTAGGGCTCCATAGATGTTCTAAAAAATATAAAAAAAATAAAAAAAAAATGTCTCGAAATTTGTAAAAAATTCCTATTTAAATAACTTACGTTTTCTTCAACATAAAATCAGCCTCCATGGTGACACTGCATAGGCAATCAGCATTTGTTGGTTTGAAGGGTTTCACATCGATACTCTATAAAGTATAGAGCATATTAATTACAAAGTTTAGTTTAATCAAAAATATATTACGTTTGAATAAACACTTTTAATCATTACCAAAAAACATTAACCCCAGTGAATTTTATTGGTAATAAAGGTGACGTCACAGGCAACTAACGCGGCATATCCCAGTTTTTTAATGTAATATTACTTTGGTCATGACCGCAATTCAGATGTTATGTAAAGATGTGGAGGACAGTTGAGTGAACATTTTTTTTTTTAATTTTAATTAAATGCAGATTCCTTCCATCTTCAACCCATACATTCCTAGACAGTATATAGCACCGATTTCTATAATGTCCAGTTATGTTGTTTATGAAAGATTTAAACTAGGTCTGTAATAGTAATATGTATTTTTATAGACAGTGATTTATTTTTTTATTGGAGTGAACCCCATGGGCAGATAAATATACAAGGCCAGATTTCATTAGCAGTTAATTTCATAATTTGGCTGTGCAACATTATGAAGCTCTTATCATTATTTGTAAGTTTATTTTTTTAATGTATTATAAGGTATGCTGTTCATATATCAATGTGTATGTTGCACACCTCATCTGATATATGCTTGGTTTCGTACTCGTCCTTGATTTTCAATAAATTAAGTTCTAATTTTAAATTATTTTGAGCTGACCTATTTACTCTCTATGTAGTTATTGAAGTGCAAGACTGAGTGCATAGAATGTTATGTTCACTTCTCTGCTCGCAGCAGTAATTACATAAGTATTTGAGAGTGTTAATATTAGTCGGCAAAAATGGGGAAGCAGGGAAGCAGTTTGTGTGTGTATATTTACCTCAAGTTGTAATTATAACAGACTTTAATATAGCAGTTATAAGTAAAAAGGTATTTTTAAGTATAAAGAACAAAAAGTATAATTTTTTTTTAACAATTTATATTAATTAAATAAATATTAAAAAATTGCAGCTAATGAAAGTGTACAATTTGGTACTACTTTGACAAATTATATAAATATTTGAATAATCTACTTAGTTTGTCTTCCTAACCAATATGGGGGCAACCATCAAAGGAGACTAGAGACCTGGGCTTGAGGTATTGTAGTGCACAAGTGTGTGTGCAAAAATAGATGTACTCTCCATTCCCTCACACTCATAATGTAAAGGGTCAGCAAACTCAATAGCAAAATAGTTCAGGAGCAAGACTAACGGCTTTATTCAGGCTCTGGGCTACTAATGAAAAATTATTCGACAGAATAACCCAATAACTTTATAAGTCCAACCCAGGGTTTGAACCTAGAATCTCATAATCTGTGGACTTAAGTGCTAGCCTTTGGATCAGCAAGGCAGTCATTAAGCTGATATTATTATATTAAATAAGATAAAATTTTACTAGTGGTTGGCTACCTATACATAATATATTACCTAAAGGAATAGAACACATTATATTAACTTATAAAATATGATTTGCCTAAATATTGCAAAAGTTATTAAGACAATGAAAAATACCTGTCCAATGGACAATGTAGCCCATTTCCTTTGGGGTGCTGAGAAACCAACTGTTCCTCTGTCCACCCCATTATAAAATCTGATGCTGAAGACAAAGTGTTGTGAAGGACCAGTTGAGATCTCTAAATGCCTGAGGAAAAATATCGATATAATTTATAAAATTAGCGACTCGCCCAAACCTTGTCAGCGATGTAAGGAATGTTTAATATTTCTTACATCATCAATGTCTATGGGCAGTGGTGAACACTCAACATCAGGTGGCTCATATGTACATAGCCTACATATAACATAAATGTGTAATATATAATATTATATATATATATATTGTATATCCACTTCATGACAAAATAAATACTTTAATCCTATAACATGACAATACAAAAGTGCATACTTAATAAAAAATATTTTAATAAGGAGATAATGTAAATAAATAGGACCATTCCTATAAACCATTCATATAATAAATTAACAATAATATCTCATAAATTAATATAGGTAATATTTTTCATCACAATATAATGACTAAATAGTTGTTAGAAAATTGGATTACTTACTTAACATCACTGGGGAAATCATCCGGGTTGATAAGAGCGCAGTTGGTGACTGCTAATTCGTCCGAGGGACATTTTGCTGCTTTCATGCGCTGAAATAAATAACTATTATAATATTTGTGTAATTTCGTTACTCATATTAAAATTACATATATAAGGTGTGTTTCGCGAATCGTGATGTAATAAATTTGTAATGTGTAATTTATTTTGTACAATAATAAATACATTTTAAATTACTTTTCATATATATTGAACTTAATAATGAATAAATAAATAAATAATTCAACAAAATTGATTTTTCTAAATCGGTTTATGTCAAATATACTATATCTTATTCTTTAAAATACTTACCATTGAGGACATTTTAAACTATAATAATTTAATTTACTATTTTAACAACAATGTTTTGACAATAATGATTCACGTTGATTGATGTGACGTCAACTTGCAATCAATAGACTGCCTCAGATTTCCTACTTCCCATTGAAGCAACGAATGGCTACAAGGGAATGCAGTAAGATTTTAGCTGAAACCATTGGTTCAACCGATCAATAACACGAAACGTAGTATTACCATTATTCAAAAATATAGAAAATGTGCAGATTGCACATAGACATTTAATTGATTTTTACATTATTTATCTAGTTCCTACAACGCTCAAGGAATTTAAAGAGACTTTTTGATAATAGAATAATAGATATTCAAAAAATGACAAATGCGCATAAAAAGTTTTGAAAAATATACTTCTAAGAATATGGTTTTATTCTTATTCAAAAAATTAATAAAGGAACCAAAACTGTCGGTCTTATCATGGGCAATTGAGGAGTTCTTCAAATGACCTTACAGAGAAACCGCTAAAGTGGTGGTTACCAAGTAAAATCTAACTTCATATAGCTTAGTTGTGATCTTCAAGGCCCAGCCTGCTCTGTGACTAGATAATGAGACGATCATCCTCATCAAATGTGCGACGACAAAGCTACAATTGCACTATAGCGATCCCATGCTATCAATTCATGATTCTAAAAAAAGAACTATTTATTGAAATGTATTTTAAAATATCCTTTACTTTAATTTATCAATATAGATTTCATCTGTGTAAACGCACAGAGTAGGTACTTTAATGCTACATATCTGTGCAAGGATTATTTACCTACACTTTTGCCCGTCTGTCAGTTTGGTCGACGGTTTGTAATTTTTACTTTATGTTACTGGTATTTTGCTATTTAAGTTAATAATTTTAGATGGTTCAATAAGTAAAATAATAAATAACATGGCCTCAATACCACACATACCAATGTTTCTATTATTATTTGTACTTTCATACACAAGTAAGTCTTTTTTTAATAATTAAAATAGTAATAAGACGGGAACGCCCAATTTAAAACATTTTGTATTGCAGTCTCTTCAATATCGGCTGAATGCTCTATTCCTGTAGTTTTAAGGAATACATGGTTTTCTTTTGAAAATGGAAAACAGACTATTACTGATATTAATGCAAATGAGATGACAGGAAGGTAAATTAGATATAAATCGCATATTTTTTCCTTTAACCATTAATTTTTTTTGTTGCACTTAACTGTATTAAAACGACCTTAATGTTTGTTTAAACATTACGTCCTTTAAAACAGACACATACAATTTAAGTGTTGAGTCCATATTAATATCCCTAAAATTTATATATAAAAATATTGTTATTTTAAATCCACTCAACCAGACTATTGTCTGTTTTGCTTGTAGAAAAAACTGATTTGTATATTGCTTTTGTTATACATAGAATCAGTCATTTATAACTTACTTAACATTAAATATTGCTGCAAATAGTTTCATATGATTTTTTTTTAATTTTATTTTTACATAATTGATTAAAACACATTTTTGTTTACTATAAAACTTAAAGGTGAAAAAAAAAACATGTTTTTTTCAGAGGGTTGTGTGTGAATATTAAGGCTGATTACCATGTTAATTACACAATGGTATTCCAGTACACCAAGTGCTACTATTGTGTTAAACTAATAGTTCGGACAGTTAATGTTCTGGAGAAAATTGAAACTCCATGTGTGGATGTTGGACAAGATGAAGAGCCAACAGTTGAAAGAGTGTGTAAAGGACTTAATCCCGATCAGTCTCTAACTACATTGTTCTCAGAGAATTCTGTCCCAGTAAGTTAGATTTCTCTTTTATCTATATAATATATAAAAGTTAATGAATGAAACATATCATATTGAGTAATTATGTCTAGCTATTATGATCTGAAATAAAAAAAAAAGACAAAGATTTTGCTTTATTTGTTTTTACAAAATATATTCACAATCACTTAAAATAAGAAAAATGCAGTGAAATTATAAATTTAACCTCAGTTAATTAAGTTTTAAAGATATTTACCACAGTTATGTATGTTATTATTTCAGGTCAATTGCAGATCATCACTTGAAGGTGTGTGGCAGTTTGCCTATCAGAACCGTTTCAGGTTCACTGGAGAGTGCAAGCATCCAGATGCTCAGATCAAATCCTGTCAAACAGCTGGCACACAATTTTTGATTACTAATCAGAAGTTTAATATCACATATAGGAAGTGCCCTGGAATGTCTGGTACTTTTGATGGTGTCGTTGAATATAGCTGTTTAGGTACAAATTATTTTTAATCTTATAAGTATTATTGTCTATTAATGTATAAGTACAATTTAAGTGTAATATTATGTTTTACTAAACATAATCAGCCGTACTAATAAACATTGCTTAGGGGCTGTTTAGTTAAACACTGATTTCGCTTTTGCTGTCGTTATTGATTTGACATTCGAAAGAAGAAGACACATCGAATAACTGATCACCTGGTAAGGAAGGTTTATTTTTTCTCAAAAAATATGTTTATTAATGTATGTATATTTTATTTAAGGTCATTGGTTTGTTGATAAAAATCATTTCTTTGCTGTTGCGAACACAAAGGAGTCTCGTAAAGATGAAAGATATCGTTGCTTTTTAAAAAACAGAGATGATGATTTATATATTGGTGCATCAATTACTCCACAGTGCAACACATTAAAAACTGTTGAGAAATCACCAGAGAGATACAGAATTACTCCTGTGAAGGTAATCATATAAAACAGATTTATATAATTCCTCAAATATAATAGATTTTAGTAAATGCAATATATATTTTTAATAAAATCGTAATTCTAGATTCTTTATTTTTTTTATATACATTACTTAACTTTTTAAATTATTGAATGTGTTTCTTGATGAGAGTAAAGTTTCTTTAACCCCAACTATGGTACCATTCCTAACATAAATAATTATTAACAATTAAAATAGTTGTGATGCAATCATCATTTTAAGCTAAGAAATTCTTTGAATATTTAATGTAGAAAGATTTTTAAATCACTCAAATTGTGAGTCTAAATTTTATTAAAAGTTTTCATTTAAATTTTACAGTTAAGGTTGTTAATTTATCAACGATAAAAATCAATGAAAGCATAATATAAGCTTTAAAATTATGTTTTCATTTATTTTGATATGTTATTATACTGTTTATTTAATAGAAAATGGTTTTATTTTTATTTGTATTAAAATAGTTCTTTTTTAATTATTAGGCAGAGGTAGTAGAACCAGGATGTCGATTGCCACAAAACTTTTCTGGTGATTGGATCAACACTGCTAATATTGATGCTGATGTTTTTATTAATGAAACACATATAATTGAGACTTATTATCCCGATGAGAGCAGATCCAGACGTACTATTTATGTTTGCAGGTATTTTATCCAGTCGTAATATTTATATCTGCAGGCTGCGGGGATTTGTTTAAAGTCAGTACTCGCATTATTTTGAAAATCATAATAGCATTACAATTTTCTTTCAGAGAACAACGTGACAGTCGTGTAATGATGGCTCGCCTTACTGTTGATGGTTGTCAGAAGGACTATGTCTGTTTCGATTTTGTACCACAACATCACAATGTTATAAGGTTTGAATCATTTACTTTTAATATTAAATATTTGTGATATTTATCTGTATAATTACTAAATACTAAAGACTTGATCCTTGACCAATATGAATATAATGGTTAGGTTACCATTACTTCGAAAATATTGGGAAGTTATGAATGATCATTATTTTTAAAAGTATTACAAAATTACGCTTTTGTTCCAGATATCGTAAAGGTTTAGCTATGATACAGAGTAACTTCCATACAGTATGCTCATGGGTGCAATTTAAAAATACGCAGCAATGGCGATACGACATTTTCCTGAAAAAAGTCCCCACACCCATACGGTGTCCTGTAGCCGGTAAATTTAATTTTACACAAAGGGGTGACGTTCGATTCGAAACAAGAATTTTGGGTGGTGTAACATTGAGCCCCCGACCAAACTTGTACTGCAAGTTGAATTTAAGTGACTTTTCAGTTTGTGATACAGAACAAAAGACTATTCAAATAAAGGAAAATTACTGTCTTTCTGTAGACTATTTAGGTAGACCGGTAGATATTTACAGTGATCCCGATTATAAAATGAATTGTATAGGTTATTGGAAAGAGAATTTGAAATCCTATCTCATTACCTATGATGAGTTAGATCCCTTCTCAAAGTACAGATGTTGGGTTTATCAGAGAGCTGATCTAAACAGGTAAGTTACTTTAATTTATATTCTTAAATAAAAACAAAAATTTAGTTTTGGTACATTTTGTATATTAATTAATGGTTGATTTACTTATTTTCTAAGTAAAAATTGTAAGTTCATTTTTTGTTAAAGGTAAATATTTGTATATAGAGCCTTCAAATGTAAAGGTATATTAATTTTACTAATAAATTGTCAAAAAAATAGTACAAAATAAAATGTACTTTTACTATATATATACATAAGTTTACTAGTACAACCTGTGAACTTAGTTTTCAACTGAGCAGCGATAGTTACGACGTAATATCAACGTACCATAATAAATTAACGTTGTCATATTGTTTTAGTGTTATAGTTATGTTTCTTAAGTTAATCTTACGAAAATTACTCTGCATATTATTGCGAAAAATCCTCTTATTTTTTTACTAGCATTCAATACTTGTATTCATAAATTGAAATAAAATGTAATCAAATAATTACAGGGTTCTCATGTCTCAAGCCTTGGGTCCATATTGTGACCTAAAACAGGATGTGACCTCATGGAATTATACAGAAGGCGCAGCAGTCGCCATTGAAATGGAGGAGTACGAAAGAGAAAGAGATCAATGTCCTATGCGTTTTGATGATGGAAGTGACCCTTGGTCGAATAAAGAAAACCATGTTAAAATTTTCTCCTTCAGTTACTCATTTTGGAGAAGTAATTCTGCTTCTACATTAGAAATATTTGTCCCACTTTTAGTTGCAGCTTTAATTTACTTATTGAAATAGTCTTAGGATAATTGTTTCTATTTTAAGCAAGTCTAAACACATTACACAATAATTATGTATTCCCATTTTAGTCAATTTTATGATCCCGAAATATAGAATTGACATCTTACTAATATTTTTATGAGGTAAGGTTGTTAGATTTCATGCAAAAATAATTTTAGTTTACAGTTTCAGCTCGAACATATTCTGTATGTTAACTGTTATGTTTTATAATCATTTGAGATATATCTGAATATGCTGACATATTCTTTCATATAAATTGCGAACGCAGCCAAAAATGATTAAAAGTATCTGAAAAGTCAGAGACAGCCAGTACATCTTTTAAAGATACTATTAAATTTTTTTATGTTTATAAAAAAGGGGAAGAAGTAATGACAAATGACGTGTAGTTTTATTAAGAAAATAGCTTCTAATTTAAAATGGTTTATGTGAATTCAATTTTTATTTTACATGTCCGAAGTCTGGTTAAGAAACTAGTTTTTTATATATTTAAACCACTAAAATATGCAGTTTACTTAATTAGCCAATAAAAAAAGAGGTATAGTAGAAGTATTTGTAAGTACCAAATAAATACAAAGCAAGCTGATAATAAGGGATTAGTAACATACAGTAATGTTTTTTGTTGTTGACTTCAAAATACTTTTTTCAATCATAGTAATTATTCAACTTTATTCATCACTAACCAATTATTATTTATGAGTGCATTACCGCATAATGCATGTGGTGCAAATTATAATAATTCAGGTTTCAATCTTTTTACTTTACGTCTAAAATCGTAAGGATTATGCTGTAATCTTAGGAATCAAATATTTTTATTATATTTTCAGCATTTTATATTACCTCAACAACTTATGTACTTATGTTCTTTTTGTACTTTTTTTTCAATTATTATTCATAAGATATTGTAACAATATGATAGTTATTATATAGTCATAATTTTTAAACAGGAATCTCTGATAGATATTAAAAGTGCCTTATTTTAATATTGATTATGTCTTTCGTTGATGTAAACTATTTTAACGACCTGTGAATGTAAATCCGTCCAATAAATAATTTTTATACTTTATACATAGTTTATTAAGAAATATAAGTTTTAATAAATAAAATGACATAAATATAACACTATTTGTTTTATTTCATGTTTTGTTTATTTCAATTGCAAGATAATATAAGTGAAAACTTTGATAAATGAAGGATAAACAATGACACATAATTTATTTTGTCCATGATACTTTTGGAATATCAAAGTGTTCTGTCAAACTGTCCAGATGTTGGTTAAACTTCTCTACTCTTTGCTTGTGAGTCATTTCTGCTTTTTGGAGGATTCTTTGCTTTTGCTGAAAAAAAAAACAATAAAATCAAGAATATAGTTGATATTATACATTTTATGAACAATTTGAATGTTTTTAATAATTCTTTACTTATAAGAAGCTATAGCTCATAACCGTAACAGCCTGTGAATGTCCCACTGCTGGGCTAAAGTTCTCCTCTCCCTTTTTGAGGAGAAGGTTTGGAGCTTATTCCATCATGCCATCATGCCATCCAAGGCGGGTTGGTGGAATACACATGTGGCAGAATTTCAGTGAAATTAGCCACATGCAGGTTTCCTCACGATGTTTTCCTTCACCGTAAAGCATGAGATGAATTATAATCAAATTAAGCACATGAAAATTCAGTGGTGCTTGCCCAGGTTTGAACCCACGATCATCAGTTAAGATTCACCGGTAGTTACCACTGGGCTATCTCGGCTTTTTTATAAAAATAACATAATTAATAACAAACTACATATTTTGAAATTAAACAATTGCTTCAATGTTGAGATATTTAAGCATCATAACACATATGACACACATAACACATATGAAACTAACACATATGAAGGTTGGTTGTATAAATTACTGGATAAAATAACTTGATTTGAAAATAAAGTAATTCATAAAATAAAAGAGTTAACACTTAAGATTTCAATTGTTGTTGTTAGTAAAATAATTTGTTTATTTTCTTACCATTTTTTCTTGCATTTTTTGGAATGCTAATTCTGCTTTTGTCCGTGTATCAGTATTAACATGTTGTTGAATTTGTTGCTTAACTTCATTTTCTATGACTTTTTCAGTTTCTTTATTTTTCTTTTTCTTCTTTTTCTTTTTTATTCCAGAAGTATCTTTAATTCGTAGCTGAACTTTGTTTACACAGGCGTATTCATCGTCTTCGACCATTTTTGTTTTGTATTATAAATTCGATACAAAGTATAGTTGTTTTTATTAAGCTTCCTTCACTATATCGAAAAAACTTGATTTTTACGTTTTATTAAATATGTACTTGTACAGAAATATGGAAAGAAAACTGTCAAGTTCTCAGTTCTTTGTTTTTGTATTGTCACTTGTCAGTCTTTGAATATTAATAAATAACAGATAACGAATCTTGTATAGAGTCTACAGATAAAAAAACAACGTAAAATTTTAACTATACAGTTCATAGAAATAAAATTTAAAAATACATTTGACCAATGTTCAAAACTATTAATTATATGCCATGATCTGTTAAAGCTATGTTACACACATTTTTTGTTTTTAATTATAGCACCTTTGCAGAGCAGTTAGTAGATTTCCTAATCCTAATAACTCATCTAATTAAAAAGCTAATTTTATTTTTTTACAAATTAGTGCTTACTGGTGGTAGTGCTTTGTGCAAGCTCGTCTGGGTAGGTACCACCCACTCATCAGATATTTTACCGCAAAACAGCAGTACTTTGTATTGTTGTATTCCGGTTTGAAGGGTGAGTGAGCCAGTGTAATTACAGGCACAAGGGACATAAAATCTTAGGTCCCAAGGTTGGTGGCGCATTGGCAATGTAAGCGATGGTTAATATTTCTTACAGTGCCAATGTCTAAGGGCGTTTGGTGATCACTTACCATCAGGTGATATGGGCCACCTGATCCTTCGCTCGTCCGCCTTCCTATTCTATAAAAAAAAAAGTGCTAATGACTTTATTTAAGACAACAGCGAAGGTCATCTACTTTCTAATATTTTATAGTTATTACTTATTTATAATCTATTATCTTATATTCTAAGTGATATACTTGTTCGAATAACATTTTGTTTTAACATGAACATTTGACAAAATCATCTAATATATAATATATATCGTCATATATCAAATAATATATAATAACAATAAAATAATAGATATGTCTACCGAGTGATAATCTGGATGTGTGTTAAAAATTTAAATAATTAAATTAAAATCAATACATTTAAATAATTAACGCACGGCAAACATAAGTAAGAATATATTAGGTTACGAATCAATTTATTATAATGGGCACTTACAACACAAATGTTTGACGTGAGTTAAACGTGTTTTATGACATTTCTTTTTAGAATTTGTATTTTACGTAATTTTATAATTTATAATTAATGGTTATACTATCGGCTTTTATCAAATCAGCGGGTCTTTCCAAAAATAGCACAATTTTAATTTTTTCCCCGTACATACATTTAGTTGTTTCATACTTTCTTTAGAAGTACAAAAGATATTCAAGAAGATATGTAAGTAAATACGTGGTATCTATTTTACTATGTTAGTTATTGTAGTACCTACTTCGCGGTACATAATATTTTTTTCACAACATAATATTTTTACATGTATGTAGGTAGTAAAATCGTATTTCTGCAGTTCCTGTTATTGATTTTTTAGATTACATCTGATAATGCAGTAAGTAGGTATCTACTGATATTTATTTTATAGGATCTTGACACTGCCAACAAACGAAATGAAAAAAAAAACCTATTGGTATATTTGGTGTTTGAATTGGTACAAAATGTAGGTGTTTGAAGTGGGCAATAAAATATTTCAATTTAGACTTAACTGTTTAATCTCTTATACGACTAACAATCACCAGCGCTAACAATAGATTTGCTTGAGTAACCTAAGCGCGTTAACGCACTAGGGTGGCAGGTTACTTGTAGCAAATATCATAAATAAATATGTGATTGTTTGCGACAAAAGAACGGGAATGAATGGCATTTCTTGGCCTTATCGTAGCGGCGCACGCGCTCCGCCCGCCGCTGACGCGTACGGCTCCGAGATTAGTTCGATTTGCAGACACGTGGCGCCACGTGCGATCTCAGTACTCCCCAAATAAGATTAACGGATTTGCACACTACAGATTGCACACGAATGGGCAGGAAGTGTAAAGTGAAACGCCGGTAATGAGATTGTTGTGGAATCTTCTATTAAAGTTATTAGATTTTAGTATATGCAAAACAAAAAATATAATACACACACAACACAGCTTGGAATTTTTCTTTACTATAAAGTTCTATAAGTATATTTTGTTTTGTTTTATTTAAAATATATTTTGTTTTATTTAAAATAAAACAAAATACTTATAATGTTTATATTGTTAATGTTGAGATAGGTAGTTACTTTCAATTATTTTATTTTAAATTATATTATCGGATATGCGTAGGTATATTATTCGTTTAATTTTACCGACGTTTATTTCAAAGTGGTTTTTAAGTTTTTTAAAATAAGTATATTATTATTTAAAATGTTACAACGTACCTAATATTCATTAACACAATTCCAAGCATATAGAATATGGGACATAGGATATAGCGTTTAGGATATAGGTTATAGGACAATGATAAGAAGATCAAGAAATGCCATTCATTCCCGTTTTTTTGTTGCAAATAATCACATATTTTTTATGATATTTGCTACAAGTATATTTTATTATTTCTTCAAAATTCAATTTGTTATTACTAATGATTTGGAATTATTGTAAAAAGTTAAATGTTATTAGGTATTTATAGAGTACTACCAAGAAAAAGATTACAGATAATATTTTTATAGATTCACATAATTGATGACTGACATAGACAAGCTAGTTTTATATTAGTTTTACCTAACGTTAGTAGATAAATCTAAAATTAGTAAGTAATGCTATGTCTTCATCTTTCGAATGTCAAAATAAGCGAAATCAGTGTTTAACTAAAAGTCCGCTAGGAAACTTTAAAAATAAGCCTAGGTAATAATTACTTGACCTTATAAATTCCCTTTGGATTGTATCACGATAAGCATACATTATTTATTTAATGTAATAGTCATACTTGACTTTGTTTGTACTGGCTTCTCTCGTGCGAAATCGGCTGGCTTAACACGTCGCATTAACTTAATAAATCTGAATAAATCGTCGACTCTAGTCCAGAACAATGCGTGGCTTCTAATAGACATTAATATGGCATTAGCTGTAAGGGTGGCGGCACACGCCAGTGACGCCTTGTTTGCTAAACTGGCCTAATCCGCTATTTGTAACGCGTATACCATGGTATCGTAGTAATGTAGGACGAGGATGTATTTTTCAACGTTTCTACATTTTATCAATCAATAACTTGATTTATTGCGCACTATGTGTGTTAATTTATGGCTTTTTTATTTTGAATAATAAATAGTTTCTCAGTAGTTTACAATTTTTCACTGGTTCCATACTTATCTTTTGGAAACGAGTGATTAAACTATTATTTGTAGCTATGAGTATTACCTATATATAACAGTGAAATTAACGCTAACAAGATTTGACGACAAAATAACAAAACAAAAGCGGTTAATTACGGTCACCTAACGTAAAGGTCACGCACATAAAACATGCTCACCCTACTTAGTTGCAGAATGCTCGCTTTGACTTCTGAGAGGAAATCCTTTTCCCACGAGCTTTATTCAAACATATGTAAAGCGTATGATGGATGACGCCGACGTCTATAGTCGGGGGATAGCCGCTTAAATCAAAATCATGTGGCCCTAAATTTTTTCGCCGGTCATAGAGCGACCACGTCTAAATTTATAATGTAATGGATACTAGTAGAGTGAAAGAGTTGCAATGGCACACGTCGAAATGATTGCGCATTTTATTGTCGAAGGGAGAATATTAAATTACAAGCTTTTTAGACGGAGTTCACGTAACCATAAGAGAACATACGCTTATAAAACGATTAAAGTAATATTGCCCGTTGCCTTGACTAATGCGTCTTGAAACAATCCAAACTTATGATTTATATGTGTGTATTTTAGGCAAAAATCCTCGCTGACTTCCAAGTGAGACGGGGCGGAGACTTCGAAGTTTTCCCATTACGCAACTCGCAGACATTAGCGGCCCGCTTAGGTTCATTAAAATTTGTCAGCTTGTCGTATACGAGCAACTTCCAAATGGATGTAGAAACTCGTTTAAGTGAAACTCGGCTGACGTAAAAAGTTCGCCGGATTTCGACTTGCCACTTTTTTCGACACCATCAATTTCTCAGCCCGTCAAGAAGATTTTTTGCACTCGTAATGCGGAAAAAGAGTAATTTAAGTTTTCCAGAAGAGTCGTTGCGTGGGAAATATGATTTTTGTTTTAAAGTTTGATTGATTTAGGAAATTTTCGCAAGATGATTAAGGGATCGACAAAGTTTCGACAAGACTAACGTCTAGGCATTCATAAAACGTCGTTTCAATTTGTCTTTCTTAAATATCATTCAGAACATTTAAGCTCAAAATCTTTTTAGGTACATACATCTAAATTTTTGTTTTATAAGTCTGTCAATATAAAAAAAAAACATGATTATTAATTTAGTATCATAAACTACTTAATAATAACCATCTAAAATAAAAATCGATATGCAATCCCCACACTTTCGCCCCTAAAGTGGGGCTGTTAAACGGTTGCAATCAGATTCTGGGCCACCCCTGGACCAGTGCGCTATTGTTGCGTTTTATGATCGAGGGGGTTAAATGAGCCCTGGAACATTGGGGGGTGTCACCGAGAACCCAATAGTTTAGCTTTAAATAACAGATGTAATTGTGTTTGGATGATTAACTCAAAACTAAGCAATTGAAAGAATGTTAATACAAAAACAGTTGCCAATTTAGTTACGTCATAAAATATTTAAATTGCAGGATAATTTTATTTTTCAAGTTTATAATTGACAATTTGTGTTAGCATGTGTGGTTCAAATCTTGCTTCTGAATTTAAAACAAGATTCACTCAACTGAATAAGCTGAAACTTTGCACTAGACTAAAATGTGTGCGTTCTAGTGCATGGATTAAATAAAGGCTTGTCTTGATAAACTTACATAGGTATAACTGATGTATTTAGATGTTAGCATGGCTGGTTAGTCCATTAAAACTGAGTTGATTCTTATATGAAGTTTTTTATTGATGATTATTGAAAATAAAATGTTTAATTTACTTCTTTTCTAAAGTTAGTAACCGGTATACAATAAATTACAAGAAAAAGGAGGGGAATCAATGTCCAATTAATGTTGAGCTGTTTTTCTTACCTTGAACGATATAGTACATCTTCCGTCATTTCCGAACATGGGAAAGCTAGGAGGCTGCAACAAATCCTTATCTTATATTGTTCAGATTTTTTATTGTGGACACTACATTTGTAAAGTTCATTTTTAGGTTTTTATATATCTACTTAGATTAAACTATAGAAAAGTATAAAATGGTATATTTTTACATTATCAACTAATAATTAAAAAAATTGTCTAATGTTATAAAAACAGATGAAAATGTAAATGTTGTATTTAATTTATATCAAAGACAATTAAATATCACTGACATTTGTTTGTTACCGCGGGAGTAATCAACGGTGGTAATGTAACCAGAGATGGTATCATAGCAGTAAATCAGATTTATTTGAGGGGCGAACTCTATCTATAGGCAAATCGTTAGGTTAGAGTAACGATATTTTTTTTGCAGTTGTATTATTTATTACTTTTTTATATTATTGTATTTTACGTTATTATTGATCTTGGTACCTACATATTAGTATTTTGATAGTAACGATCAATTTTATTTACATAAGGCTTATAAGTATTTATAAGCTACTACTTATACGTATGTCGACTTTAGTTTGTTATTTTGATTTCCGTAACAGCCTGTGAATGTCCCACTGCTGGGCTAAAGGCCTCCTCTCCCCTTTTTGAGGAGAAGGTTTGAAGCTTATTTCACCACGCTGCTCCAATGGTGGAATACACGTGTGGCAGAATTTCAGTGAAATAAGAAACATGCAATTTCCTCACAATGTTTTCCTTCACCGAAAAGCATGCGAATGCAAGCGAATGAACGGGGTTGAATCGTTGCCACGATCATCGGTTAAGATTCACGCGTTTTTACCACTGGGCCATCTCGGCATTTATTTTGATTTGCTTGTAACAATTTAAGTGTGAATTATTAATATATTTAAAAAGGAATTTTAAATAAAATTACATTAACATCAAATCTATTATTAACTGGCGCCGGCATCGCGGTTTGTTAATAGACAATGAACACGCGCCGCGGCGCGCGCGCATCAAGCCGCGTTAATTCACACTTCCTGACTCACGGGTGTCTAGTGTCAAGGGAGAAAAGAAAATAATTGAATTGGAACAATCGAATATGATGTTACACGAAAAAAAACATATGCTTTATGCCACTGTCAAGCTTGTTGGGAGATAAAAAAAAAACAAAGTAGGCACTAACGCGTATACCTATTTATTATTATTATTATCATTTTCCTTTTTTTTATAGAATAGGAAGGTGGACGAGCATATGGGCCACCTGATGGTAAGTGGTCACCAAACGCTCTTAGACATTGGCTTTGCAAGAAATGTTACCCATCGCTTACATCGCCAATGCGTCACCAACTTTGGGAACTAAGGTGTTATGTCCGTTGTGCCTGTAATTACACTGGCTCATTCACCCTTCAAACCGGAACACAACAATATCAAGTACTACTATTTTGCGGTAGACTATCTAATGAGTGGGTGGTACCTACCCAGACGAGCTTGCACAAAGCTCTACCACCAGTAAAATTCTTCTGTTCTTCTTCTATTGTCCTTTAAATTAAACAGATAAAATATACTTATGTATAAATAAAATAGCGTTTGTAAACTGCTATAAAACAATTTTTATCCTTTTAATTGAAGGAGGTAACAATAAGAGTGTAAGTAGTTATTTAATATGTACTTAAGTGCGTTTTATTAATATGATATTTTAAGAAAAATGGCTTGTAATAATTATATATGTATCTGAATATTATACCTATGCTTTATTTTTTATAGGCTAAGTGTGTCGTTGAACACGTAAATCTTAAGGATCGCAGGGTATTTGTATGAAAAAAACGTGATATTTTGGTACCTGTTAAAAGTGAAAAAATAAGAAATTATTCAATTATTTTTTTATGATTATGATCGGTTTTAATACTTGTATGTGTATAAAATCATATTTTTCATTCATTTCTCGTCATCATAAATCTATGGTGTGGCGATGAAGCAGATGTTAGTCCCATACATATCGCCATTACAACTAGAACAACGGTGTTGACATACATTACAGAAGTACTATATTGTGGTTATAGGATAAGTTAGGGTGAGTTACAACTCGCATTTGTTTCGCTTGTATACGAGAATGTTAGCGCAACGTTTTGCACAATTAAAGCTTTAATAAAGTGTCTGGCGTGGTTTATATTCAATGTTATAATGT
This sequence comes from Nymphalis urticae, assembly GCA_905147175.2. Lineage (NCBI taxonomy): Eukaryota > Metazoa > Arthropoda > Insecta > Lepidoptera > Nymphalidae > Nymphalis > Nymphalis urticae. The sequence continues at coordinate 4,442,568 of LR989987.1, read as the reverse complement.
AGTTGTATTTCCGTTATGTAATTCTATTGTTAAGCTCACAATGTTGTATTTTAATTACAAGCATAATAAGCCCCAATAGCTCAATGTTATACGGCTCGAATGGTGACGTTAAAGTCTCAGGTTTGATACTATTTCCTAATTCACTCCTGACTGGATGGAAATAAATAAATCTTAATGATTCCTTGCAAACATGTACCGATCGATGTAATAATGAAGTTTTATTTATTATAATAAACTAAGTGTATTACAATAAAATTAGATTATATTTCTATGTAAATAAAAGTTATATTTATTAAATATTAGAATTACAATTCAATAGAATTATTGTGATACATCATTTAAACTAACGAAATAATTTATTTTCTCACTTTAAAGCATAAAAATAAAAACACTATACATAAAGGCGTCCACACACTACGTAGCGGCGGAAATGGCGTCTAACCGGATATTGTATCGCGCCTTCATCTCCGGCGAGCTTCCGCTTCCTCGTGCCTCGTGCGTCGCCTAATTACTTGGTACATATACGCATACAAAATATTGGATATCTGGATCTTTTATAGTCATACATATTATAATTATTTTGAATTAAGTAAGGGTATTTAACATTACAGGATAAACATCCTGAAATACCATGCGAACAAGCATGCTTCTTAAGATATATTCACGATAACATGATTATATGTTATATTCTCATATTATTTTTCAGCTAGCAGCCCGTCCGAACTTTTTGCGGGAAAGTAAGGATTTTTTCCCGAGCTATTTTTTAATAAATGATATATAAAAATTCGCCAACCGATCTATTCGCCCGTACATTGCTAAGAGCACGAGTAAGGTCTGGTACAACACCGCCTGCCTATTTGTTTAAGCGTTTATTTAAACATCTCATTATATTTCTAAAATTAATAGATTTCCAAAATGTTGGTTACGTAATAACTATCTACTTGAAGAGTTTAAAATTTAAACATTATGTTTTAACAATAAAAATGAAAGGAAATTATAGATACAGTAAGCTGTCAATAAGATACTGCTATATCCGGTGTCGGATTTTTTTTAAACTTGTTATGAGGAACGATTTTAAGTTATTAAATTTTATTTCGTGCAACTTTAATTATTCACGCAGAGCATGACGTGAATGTGTTAAGAAGTGAATATTGTTTTCATTTACATTTTAAGGTGTTTTTGCTAAAATAAGGAATGTTGGGCAATGGGCAAAGAGGATGATTCCTCTTAAGGAGAAAGTCAATAGGTTTGACGAAGTTTTACTTCATGAAAACTCCATTATACTTGCACTTATACAAACCCGAGATCGTCGTTTAAAAACTACTAATTGTCTCTACTGTGTCTAATTTAAAATTGAAATTATCATTACAACAATAACACCCAATATTAAATATGAAGATCAAATACTGCAATGTATTCAATATAATTAAATACTTCTTAAGTATTTAACGTGAGCATTTTTATACTTTTGTTACGATATAAGAGCTAAAATTGTTTGAACAATAATAATACAATACAAGGGCGTCCAATAGAGATCACTTAATTTTCTACTTGCAAAAATCGCTTAAAAGCTTAATCCGAACGATCCTTTCGAACAAAAGGAGCTCGAGTGACTGCGGCAACAGACCTCTTTAGAGGTGATGACTTCACGCTGCTCTGCCTTATCGACGTCATCAGCAAACCTTCTTCTATACGAAAACGGGCTTTTAACGTGGATACGCCTCGGTTTTTTAACCCTAGCGCAAATGATAGGTGATATAAGTAGCAGAATTATGTTCAATATATAAATGGTTTCATCCGCGATGGTAATGATTGCATTTGCTAAATATGACTGTAATTTGTAATAATTAATATTTGGCATTTTAAAAAATCAAAAAACAAAGTTATTTTTCCATGTCTGCCAATTATTGTTGAAGATGTCGGAAAAATCATGCTGACTGGGACTTACTACCCTTTGGCACGTATACCAATAGATTTATACCTACATATAAGACCCTTATTCACCCGTGCGAAGCCGGGACGGGTAGCTATAGTAGTTATAGATTATTATTATTTTTAATTGATCATGGTCATTTTATTTTGCCTTGTTTCTATACAGTTAGTTTAACATTCAGTATATATAAATATTTTATTAATATAATTATTTTATTGTTATTAACTCCTCTTTGCTTGATTAAACTATTTGTGTGCAATAAAAATATTATTAAATACATATCATTAGGTAACATTATTGAATATATAAGCGTTCAATATTGAATATAGGATAGATTGTATGCTTCTATAAGCTATTACCATTAAATTAACATATGATACAGTGATAAAATGTTTATTGTAATTAAGAAATAATAACACTAAAGCAATGTCAAGACTTTCGATTCTGACTTCAAACAAAATATATTATTCAATTGAAAATGTTTAACGAAGTATTTGAGAATTAACATGAACAAGTTGTACAAAAATACTGGCAAATGAACGACTGAAACCCGAAATGACATGAGCTTATCGCAGATATAATCGAAACAGAAACATTTATTGAAATTGTATTTCTCTATACGTTAGCTATACGGTACATGTTATAATAATTATTTGGCGGGCGCGATTATACAGATTTAGATAGGCTCCGACGACGGAGATAACCTCTTACATAGCTCATAGCACATAGCACCACCCTATGTACCGTTAGCAAATAAATGTTTGGGATATTTTATTTATTTTGTTTCACAGCTATAAATAAAAAAATATGTATACTTACTGTATGGGGTGTTATGTATTTGCCATTCTTTATTATTTGAGTTATATATATATATTATATGTATTTTAATTGCAAAATATTTTACTTTGACGCTGAAGGTAATTAAAATGAAATTGGTTACAATGCATTTAAGTTCTTACAATTAAATATGAGGCTATAATTTCAAGACACTTTCTAAAAACCATTTAAAAGTAAGTTAGAATTCAAATTTGACTTTTTACACTTTTTTAAGAATACGTGAGGACGATTTTCTATATTAAGATGAAGAATAGACACATGGATGAAATTAAATACGTGCTAAACTTAAGTCGACAAGACGATAGTGCGTGGAGCTGGTAACTATGTAAATATCTCTATTGTTCTTAACAAGTAGATAGAAGCTTAGTACATTAGTAGTGTTCATTCTTCAATCTTCTCCTTTTAAGGTATTGAATAAAAAACATGAATAATAATAAGAAATAAACGTAGAACTGTTTTCTCTAATCTATATCGCAATAAATCTATACTATAATGACTACTATTTCTGTTATATTGTGCAAACAAAGAACAAAACAACAATATGAAGAATAGTTACAAAAGTCTGTGGTGATACAATAAAAGAAAAAAAAGGAAATTATCTACTAAAGGATCTAGGGACTAATAGGATTCTTATTCATTCCTATTCCTATTGTAAAAAAGCCATTAGTTAATGTCATTATCAACTTTTCAGTGCAAATATAATGTTAGAGAAAACAGCAAGTACCTATTTGTTTTTGCGGATGGTATTTTCAGATTTCTAAAGGATCTTACGAGGGTGGCATAGCTTCGAGGATGCGCCCTGGGCGGGGGAGGGCCGTGACGTCACGTCCTATCTCGGCGGCCATCTTGGATTATCTCGTCGCACCTGCGGGGTGCGGGACGTCAGTATCGACCGCGCTAGCCGTGCACATTTTTCAGGGAAACCCTAAATTTGAAGCAATCCCACTTGGCATGTTTATCTTAATCTACTAATTCCAAATGTACGTAATATTTGTTTCAAAATTAAACTTTTTTTTGTTTACAAATATAGCAATAATATTATCGAATATCATAATATTCAACGCTAAGATATACCGATTTATAGTTCTATACTTGAAAGTATTTTTTGCAAAAGAATTATGAATGTTATTAAATAGTGTCTGTTTCATTAAGAATTAAAAGTATTTCATATTATTTTATCTTAATCTAAGTTAGATAATAAAAATTTAAGATCATACATATTTTTAATATCATTTAAATACAAATTAACGTTGTAAATTATTAGTTACATACATGAAAATATTTGGCATTTGTAATTTCATGCGTAAAGTACGATGCAGTAGAACACTTCATTTAAACTTGTTAATTGATCAGTAAAAGAGCTTTTAAATGCCACTTTAAATAAAAGTTTATTTCGATTTTTGTTTTATGAAATTCATAATTTTCTATTAATTGAATAGACAAATACATACATTAAAATTCAACTAGCTCGCAGGCAGGCAGTATCTGGATGCGGCAGCCCGCCCGATACTATCTCCCATCTTGCCCTGTTCCGCTCATCGCTAGGCTTTGTGCGACTTCAAACGATCCCTACAAAGACCTATTTTATTCTCATTTTTACCGGCTATAAAGACGCCACTGAAGTGGAGGGTGGAAATAATTAACTCGACGCTTTTCAGCTTCCCTTCTTTACGCGGTGGTATTTAAATTGTACAATTTATAGTTGTTCTTTTAATGTTTGTGTATTTTTGTAGGGTTAATTCTTTTTGTGTTTTATTTTTTGTTACAACAGTCGTAATTAGAATAGCGGAGAAGTATTGCTGCTTAAATGTCAAATGTTATATAATGACAAATACGTAATTTTTGTAATGTAAATAATATAAGTTTAATAATAATTCATCCGCAAGTAGCACTTGAACATTATTGTCTAACACCACTAGTATTCAGGAAAACAGGAAAGTCATCAACAGGCAATCGATGTTAATTCGGGACCACCGTGCAAACACTTATTAAAAACAATGTCATTCGCGTCATTAAGAGCGCGTGCGGTCGCAGCTGCGTGTGCGCACCTCATCGTAGGAACTACACTTTGTATATACTTGTAGAGGGCGCAATTGTTACAGTCGAGGGTGCTATCAAGGATGTTATAGAGTGGAACTGAGAGGGTAAACGAAGGCACGTGCTGACTGTCGGTGGGCTGACCTCCGTGATATCGGATATGTGTTGTGTGAAATTAAAGAGTAATTACTATCTAAGGAGCTTGTTTGATAATAAAGGCAGATTAAGTAAAAATAAACAATATATGTATTCTAGTCTTTTTTTAAATATTACTTTAAAACAATTAGGTGCATAATTATTTCATAACTTACACTTCAATCATAATTATTCATATATCAGAACAAAAACAATGGAGCAAACAACCAGGAACTGCTCCTCCATATGCTGCAATTTGAAAAATAGAATTACAAGTAATAACACAAGCAAAACATTCCAAGGAGGGTCAGCAATGCTGCGCATCGTAAATGTTTGTCATAACTATTTTCTATTCGTTTTATAAAAAAAACAATACCCACAAACATGGGAGAAGATCAATGGAATCGTCTTGAAAGAAAATTACATGATAACAAAGCAGAAAAATAAAGATAGAACGTTTAGATATAGGATTCATCTCTACAAATCCTATTGGCGAATTGCGGTAAGAGAAATTTTGCATCGGTTTTCTTATAAAAGATGATTTTCAATATATTGTCTCCAATAAGAAAAAAAATATACATATTCCTATTGGTATTAATTTATAATAATAGTAATCAAATGCATGTAATTTTAAATGTTTATAAATTTAATAGTATTTGTAATAAAATAAGCAATGAAATGACAACAATGCGAGTCGAATAGTAAAATACGTTATTAGATACCAAAAACGATCTTAAAAACTTTATTAACGCACGCAACGCCCAATATAGTAAACTTTTTAGGCAAAATGAAATGTGTATTGTATACTTTATAAAAAAAATGTTTGGGAAATACTTCAGGATGTTAAAATTATGTAAATACATATAAAAGTAAAATACCCGTTAAATCCTCTGCCGGGCGGATGAAGAAGTGCAGTTCCATCATGCTTTTCCACTGCGGGTTGATCCTAATCCACATGCGTATGGCAGAATTTGATCCGACAAATTTTTTTACTTCACCGCCATTACGAGGTGAATTAAAAACACAAATTATGCATATGAAAACTTGGCATTCGACTCGCGAACTTCGGTTAAAATTCACGTGTTCTATCCACTATATCTGTTGAATTTTACAAGTAACATTAAAACAAGAATCGTAAGTACAAGCCGCTATGTTTTTAAATTTATATTTCTAAAGGCTTTATACCATCCATCGCAAAATGAAACACAGAGATAGAGCGGACATTTGTAAAATTAAAGATGCCAAGCAAAGCATAGTGACATTTCGTGTACATTCAAAAGACTTCAGTAATTAGTTTATTAATAACATGCTTTCTTATATGATGGGTATCAGATAGATTAATATTATAATTTGTTAATTATGAAAAATAATATATTATTGTTTTGTTTTTCAGACACAAATGCTCATAATATTTTTTGTTTAGGAATACTCACTTAATAATAAATTAAAGAACACACTTCCGGACTGAACCCACTGGTCAGTTTAGGCCTTTGGTTAAATTCAGTATTAAAAGGTACCGGAAATTGATGCCTTTAATAATAATAAACGCAATTTTTCTTATTAGAAATTGTAACGAGATAGTGTACACAAGTGAAAGACCGTGCTACTAGCCTACCACTGCGATAACGCCCAGTAATCAATTCGATCGCAACGCGCGGTGGCGAAGCACGTAATTTTCATTTGTTAAACGCCACGCTCTCCCATTACTCCCATTTTATTATTTATGAACTCCGCTACACTTCTATTCAATGTTGGAATTTAATGTTTAAGCCTATGCAACCGTTATTCTCGATTTCCTTAAATTTATTTCAGTAATAATGAGTTTTTATGGATTATCTATAATTATACAGATATAAAAATACAATATAAAACAAAGCGTTGGTTTTTATTTATGCAACAAATGCTGTGAAATTTGAATATGTCTTAAAATAATGAAATCTTATCGCATTTACATATAAAATACGTCATTCCAAACTCAACTGACATAAAAGAGGACACTTTAAATTAATATAAAAGTTTAATAAAAACGCGATGGTAAAAACTGTCTGTGTATACGCGTATATAACAATTTTGTGATGAATAGGATTGTACTTCGATATAATAAAACGTATTTTATAATGGTTACCATCAAAGAGGTGATGGCATCGTGTTTCAAAACAACGAATTTGATATCTTAGTTTTTCGCGTGTTTAATTCAACGTTGTGTCAGGTTGGGGGAGTTGAGGTTGCCTTTATAATCATTTGATGTTTTTACAATAAATTGTATAACCCTTTCAACACGAAGCGGTTTGTTTGAGAAAATATGTTTCGTGGTAAAAGAGTCGAGATGGCCCAGTGGTTAGAACGCGTTAATCTTAGCCGATAAACTTTGGTTCAAGCAAGTACCACTGAAATTTCACGTGCTTGTTTGTTTATATTATAAATCTCGCACTCGGCGGTAAAGGAAAACATCGGGTAAAAATCTGTCACATATGTATCCACTATCCCATATTGGACATCGCTTCGTGGTATGCTTTCAATTGATATTGAAAGTATACATCATTTGTAAAGGATTTTGTTAAGGACGACTTGTTTTCGCTAACGATATTTATAAATAAACAGATTTGTTAATCCTCTGAAAACTTTTTCTTTTTCCGGCATAAAAATTTCATAGTCAGCCTCACTATAAGCCATTTAGTGTTAAGGTAATATGGCCCAAAGGATATACAACGCCTATCATAATCAAAGTCTCCGGTTAAAATTTTAGGCAAAAATTGCCGATTTTTTCATGTTTTATGAGAAAATAAGCTTAGTTATGCAGTTATAGAATATATTCAAATCAATTCGGACAAGCAGTGCACATGAATATCTATCAGTGGAGCAGTAAAGTGGAATAAGATCCAAATACTTCTCTTAAACAGGAGATAAGGAATTTATACAGCACTCGGACATTTATGGATTGTTTGTGTGTTACAATTTAAAAAATCTAGCTTTTATTTTTTTGATATATGTAGATTTAGAAGAAAAATGTTTAAGACGCATCTAATCGTACCTTACCTTTACAAAATATATTAAAATTTGACGTGTACCAATATATAGTTTGGGCTAATTATGACATTAATTATTTCTTTTCATAAATATTTCACGTGACGAAGGCTTTTAACATTAAAAAAGTTAGTTAAGAGATTCTGAGAAATAGGATCAATGGCAAGAGCATATCGTATTGAATAAATATGAGAACTATTTTTTGAAATAAAACAATTTACTTAATATATTTTCAATTCCAACTATAATTCCATTAATTTAAATGATTGAAGGATATCACGCGAACATGGAGCACACGCGTCGAAAAAATAAATCAAACATTCTCTTACGACGCCCACCATTAATAAAACTCTTTAAAATATATTTAATAATGTCCACAAAGGTAGAGAGCACAATGCTCCATCCATAAAGGGGCAGCATTTATTATGGCGACAATATATCGAATACAAAAAGATAGTGTGACAAAGAAGCGTACTTTTTAATAATATTGTCATTTCTCAGCAGCAGTGGACTCTTTCAAAAAGCTATAATGCAATAATTTATTTCTTTATAAGAGTTTTTTTTTACTCTGTGGGAGAGTAAGAGCCAGGTGAGCACGGGTTAACTGATTTTAGTAAAGCCTTTAAGCTATTTGATTCACTTATAAATGTAACAAACTTGCAAGTATTGATTTTATTAATGTTTTATGACCTTGTTTGACATGCAAATAAAGATTCGCGGTAATCATGAAAATGTCATGCGAAGACATAGTAAATTTAATATAACGGCTATTAACGTTGCTTGTGACGATTAGTTTAATTGTAATTTGACGTGTATGTTATCAAAAAAAAGTATACTAAGAAACCTAAAAAAAATACTTATAAATGAGTAAATAAAGTTTATTAATTAGAATGTTTTTGTAAGTCAAATTGTAACGTAATTAATACGTAGTTCAATATATAAAAAAGTTTTTATTTCGATTTGTAAAGGTTAATTAAAATAACCAAATGTCAAAGTATTTTGTATATTATTTCAAACAATAGGTATGTACATAATATTATATTACTGGTGGTTTTGTGCAAGCTCGTCTGGGTAGGTACAAAATCACTCATCAGATATTCGACCACAAAACAATAATACTTGGGATTGTTGTATTCCGGTTTGAAGGGTAAGTGAGCCAGTGTAATTACAGACACAAGGGACATAGCATCTTGGTTCCCAAGGTTGGTGGCGCATTGGCGATGAAAGTGATAGTTAACATTTTTTACAATGCCAATGTCTATGGGCATTGGTGACTACTCGCCATCAGGTGGCCCATAGGCTCGTCCGCCTTCCTTTTCTATAAAAAAAAAGCGTTCAGGAGGATATAAACAAAAAAAGATTCACTTACTTTCCATCTTAAGTAGGCTTATAGAAAAAAAGGGTATATACGCGTGTTTCACAAGTAGAAAGTGATCTGTAAAAGTTACTGTTACTGTTGCGACTGTAGTACGTAACGTTTTTGTTATACTTATTATAAATAAAATTTAAAAAAAGAATACCCATTACTGAACTGACAAGAAATAAAAGTACAAAATTTTGTCACAATAAAAACATAAATTGACCGATATGATACACTTAAATTATATGTTTTTCACATATTTCAAATATTCTGCGTACAACAAGGTTTGCGCAAAAAACCGTCGCATTTATAGCCTTCGTCGAGACGAAGTTGACATCGGAGCCACAATAAAATCGATGAAATATCTTTAGGGGCTGCTACAATAACTCATAGAATGCTTTGTGCCTAGCTGTTTGCACAGGTAGGCCCATTGCATTTGTGCTGTGGCGCTTAGATTACGAGCTTCTATTCGTAAAGTTTTTTAAACAATTGCTCGAATGATTTGTTGTTTTGCTTAAATTTTATGGTCAATAAAAATATTTTGGCGCTGTTATAAATAAATTATCTATAAATTTATAGGAACGTGTAAAAATGCATGTTTTTTTTTCGTTATAATTAAATTTATATTAAGGTCTATAAATGTCTTTCACTGGTTTTAAAGATTTTACTAGTAGATGTTCTTTGTGCTTCTAACTAATTTGTTTTTGTGGTTGTGGATGATTACCGTCTGTTTAATTTAAGCCATTACTTTCGAAAAGCAAACCTTTGTTTATGTCAGATTAATTGTCAGTACTTATTCACCAAAAAAAAAACAGAAGCAAAGACTTATTATACTACATATTTATACATGTCTTCCTACACATAGGAATCTAAGTCCATTATATTAATACACCCATCGATATCTCAAATGTTCTGAACTATTTACTTTATCTAAATGTAGTAAATGTAAGCTCCAAGGAAGATTATGCCAGTTTAAAATATTGTTTCGAATAATTTTGTTCTATATTTAACATGAGTAGGTCAGGTTTACGAACGCGATCACGTAAACGTAGACTAGACTCTAAATCCCGTCACCTCCTGGGTTCCGGGAAGCCGCATGAAGTCGTCACGCGGGACGCCCCGCCGGGACGGTAGCGCGCGGGCGGTCTGTGCCCGCCTTAATTAATTTTGATGCATTTACCTGCACGGCTCGAATGTGGGATAGTTAATTTCGTTTTGTGTCACATGCCATTAGCATATTAGAGCTAGTTTCTTGGATCTGGAGGTGAATTTTAAGTTTCCTTTTTTAATATTTAAACATACAATTGTAAATTGTTTATTCTTATACATATATTTCTTAAATAAAAAGATACACAGTTAATACTGAAATAAAAATGTATCTGTTGTATATTAATGCCAACTTGTGCGGTGTGTTATATGCAGCGCCTTTCGTCACTAAAATTTCAATAACAGGAATTTGTATATTAATAAATAGACAAAATTTGTAATAAATATGAATTTTTATTGACAGTTAGGTAACAAAGTTTTAAAAATATTTTTTTTTTCTATCAAATTATTATGAAATCCTGGCTCGCAAGGTGATCGAGATAACCATCGACTTCCGAACATCCAACCATCTCTGAGATCGCTACTAGACCTCTGTCTAATTAAATTTAATATTTCATTATAAAGCCGTCTTTGATGTCGTAAATAGACATAATATGAGCCCGTAGATATAGAGCTTGTGTTTTACATATTTTAAAAGGTACGAGAAATCAAGTAGCAAACAAATTTTTATATCGAAGTCTGTCTGTAATATTTTTTCGTCGGTAAATCCTATTACGAGTAGATGGATCCTGTTTAATTTCGGAGATGTTAGAGGGTTCTTTCGACGACCAACTTTTCTCTTCTCTTCTTTCTTGCCTGAATTATTGGCACACTGTCCAGCCTCGAGGGTCTTAAGGTAGTCGTAAAATCATTCGATTGCTTTATATCCATTTATTTTCGGTTCTGAAATTATATTTTTCTCTAACATCTTAAACTATCTATCTTTAGTTTTCTCTCCAGTTAATCTTTTTTCTTGCAAATAAGAGTTTTTATATATAGGTTTTATTGCCTACAATTTATAAACTGTGTTTGTTTTTTTTACTTTTTTAAATTGATTCAACTCTGAATGCTATTGATTTTTATTCGTATAATGTTACGAATTTCGTTCATTACCATGTCTAAATTAATATGAAGATTACATTATCTTAGATGCGATTATTTTAATAACATAATAGTTTTATTTATCTCACATGAAGCTGATAATGTAGGGCGTATATCACATTACAGATAAATAAAACTATTTATCTGCCACTGTATCCAATCACTGATTAGCCGTTGCTAATCGACCCCTGTTGTAAATATGATGTTTAATTCTGAATACCAGTAGGAGTTTGAAAATGTATTCTATAAGAAATCAATATAACTACTTAATGTTTTTTTTTTCGTATAGATAATAATATTACGTATATAGCATTATTGTAGTGACATTTGGAAAAACTCATTTCATTTATATTCTAGCATTTGCCTTGTATGCATTACGATGCCTCTTTTCAACTTTTTTGTAAACAACCCGATACAGTCATCAATCAATACAGAAATCTTCACACATGTGCCAACAACAACTTTATAAAGTTTCAACTTAATCGGATGAAAATATCCTCAAACGCATAGAGTATTTGCATGTATTAAATATAATAAAAAAACTCAATTTTTTAATACGATGTAATGTGAAATAAAGGCGATATATTCGATTCAATTAATCCTAAATGAGAGTCATAGATTGAGAGTTTCACATGTGAAATGATATCGATTCTTCATTAAATTAACTGCAAAATAATCTCAATGAACACGAGCATCAAGCGATCCTCCCACAATTCAACGGAACATAAAATTGAAATTACGTACTCAACCTCACGCCCAAGCGATTAGAAAGTCGCACAATCTTTGTCAACGAATTAAACTTTGACCGAATTATCGTCGACGGAATTGCGTTCACATCGTAAAATTATCTCGTATTGCAATAAACATGTCGGTGTTTCGGCGTGTTTGGAAACAAGGCGGCCGTGTCGAATGCTAATAGAGCGTGCAATGGGGATCGCCCGCACTGTGTGGCGCTGTCCGTCATTTTTGAGATGCACGTTTCGAATGCATATTGATTTATTGCAACTATTGTCTACCAGTAAAATTATACTTTACCGAAAATAGTTCAAAATTTTATTTTATTTTATTATGTCTTATTTAATTATATGCTTATGCATAAAGAACAATAAACGGAAGCGCAGTAACATTTATTTTTAATTAAAAAAAAAACAATTTATAAGAATCTCAATGATATGTAACATTTCAGAGTAATATATCTTATATTGTAGATATACATTGCTACATTTTAATTCACAACAATACGATTTATTTTACATTATAAGCTTAAGTATTCTATTGTGTTTAAATGAAAAAAAGTCTAGTAGCCTTTCCTTTCTTTGTTATAATCTGTGGCAAACGGGGCATGTTTGTGCGTATTGAAGACAAAGGCATCAAACTAAGCGCCAGATAAAAGGCATTTTTTGCCACTCAAAACTTTCAATTTTTGGTACAAGTGGGCAGAAAATATTTACATTTACATGTGCCAATAAGTAATAAGACTAAAATAGAACCTACTTTAAAAAATAATAACTAACAACAAAATAAAAGTTTTAACAGCTCCTCAAGATGCTTCTCACTTCATAGTTCCTTCCCTCTCAGAAAAAAAATTTAGAGCTTATTCCATCGCCAAACTCTGGTTTACTTAGGTTAACTTAGGGTTTCATGGATACATTTGTGGCACTTGTGGGAGATTTTTATCCGACACATGTGGTTAAGATCCACGTATTACATAAATACACTAGGCCGCCGCGGTTTAAAAAATTAAAAGGGTAAAGGTAGGAATAATTTGCGTATATAAATGAATGCATATGTTTGTATATTATTTTAACCTTTTAAAAGAAAAGGTCAAATAAAATATACTTAGTATAGCTACTGGGCTTTGACAATTTGTTTTCTAAATATCACTTGTTTACTTTATCCAAATATGGCAATGAAATACTCGAGCTATTGAAAGGCTTACAAAGGATGGTCAACAGTGTATTCTTCGGGTAAATAAATAATCTGGGTAAGAAAATAAATAAATACCATTATTGCGTTAGTAACAGCTCTGTGTTGCCATACAAAAGGAAGCAATAAATCCTAATACAATGCTGTGTCACCGCGTTTGTTATGCAATTAATAGAAAAATGATTATAATAAATAGACGTGTGGAGCGTTTATTGATATGAATCTGAATTATTGGAAATGCGAAACATTGATGTTTTTTTTTGCGCAACAACATTTTATAGCATAACAAATGTAATGTTTCAAATGAAATTCAAATATTTCGTATTATAAAAAATCATTACTATATACCTATATATCCAAATAGATAGATAATTTGCTAAAATGTTATCACGCGAAATGTTTAAGGTGTGAATTAGCGATTTTCTATTTTACGTGATTGCGCGAATTCGTTTATTTTATTTACTTCTTATTGTTATTTTTTTAAGTTATAAAAAAAGCTCAAAACAGCTTGAAGTTACAAAATAAATGTTTAATATAATTTTTTTGGTATACAAAAGTTTTATTATAGTAACTAAATATATTACAATTTTATTAAAAAAAAAAGTTTTTAGAACATGGCAACACTTTCTAGTTTTAGGCAATATCATCTGAATTTTTTATTGATATTTCAAATTAAACTAACAATTACAATAAAATAATAAAAAAAACACTATAACGAATCAAATATTAGCACTATATATATTTTTTTCAATTAATTTAAAAAATTCCAATCCAGTACCGTATACGTCTCATATTAAACCATCATTAGCCTGTCACTGCGCGTACCTGGCCATTCATTATACTGTCAAAATATTTCTACCATTCCTACTTTTCGGGCGATTTTGGTGAATATTTCGATTGTTACTTCACAATGACATCTTAATATTCGCAACAAAGGGATGCATTTGTCATTGTCCATTAGACGATATTGTTCGGACACATGTAAAATATTAGCGATTGTTGCTTGCCACTGTGACTTATCAAATCGTGAAGTAATTTTTGTATTATGTGTTAGCATCAAATATTTGTCGTATGAACAGAAACTAGAGAAGTAACTTTATTCAATAGCTATGCTTATAAAAAGAAATTGCAACTAAAAAAAATAAGAGACTCCGATAAGTTTATATTGGAGATTAAGGTTTTTTATTTTAAATAGTTTTAAATATATAGAAAAAACATTTAATTTAAAATCACTTCACATTTACAATGTATACTTTTATTATAGCTAATAATAAAGCAGCTCTCTAATTTCTGTCCCTAAGACTAATATTAGGTATACGGTGACACATAATATAATTTCTTTTTATAATATATTTTTATTGGCGATTTTTTAATATTAATAAATAAACCAATGAAAGTAATACATTTTATTACTTGTTAATTTTAATATCTTTAATATAATAACTTTGGAGATTGGAGATTTTAAATTTAATTAAAACAAAACATCATATATTGTTAATTCGAAGACAATCGTTCAGTTCTTCTTTTTTATATATACGCGGGAAAACTATTTTTTTTTAACTTTATTACCAAACAATATCAATGACGTTCTGAAACCGATTATATTTTTATTAAATGAAATACAATATGCAATTATTAAAAATATTAAGTGAAGTACGTAAATAAGTATTTCTAACAATATCATATTGTTTTAAAGAGTTTTTAATACTTTTTCTTACAGCAAACATAACATTAATAAGTAATTAAATCACATACAAGTGAGTCATTTATTTTAAAGCTTAAAATAGAAAGTAATAAATGATTCAGGATGGTATCAAGAACATACCTAGTATATGATATTTATTTATAGTGATATATTTTTTCAAAAGAGGAATTTATTCATAGGTGTGAAAGTAGGTAAGATAAAGCATATAGAATATCAAGTAAATACAGCATAAAATAAAAATCGCATTGTAATCCGGTATTGGCCGTAGATAAGGAGGGATTGTGACAAGGAAAGAATTATGTGCTCCAGAGGGCAATTTTTCTTTCCCGGGATTTATTCTCGTAATTTATAGAGGATCTGCCTGTATCTGGACTAACCCGGTTGGGTCCATGCTCCCAATTAAGGAATTACAATACTATGACGTAATTAGATTTTATTCATTTCGTCAAAAACACTCGGGACTTTCTTTCAACATGGTTCAACGTTTGATTTTTTAAATTAAATTAAATATATTCTTCGACATTGAAGAAAATCATAAATATTTAATAAGATTAATCAGTACATTTAAGTTATAAATTAAATTATATTTATAAGTTTGAAAGGCTTGCTGAAGTGTACATGACAGCAGGTGTTACTCTGATGCTGATCTATCTACAATCTTTGCATCGATTGAACGCATCGTTGCAATTTGACACGCAGAATTTTTACTGAACGTGCTTCGCCATGAATTGTTGGTGACAAAAGTGTTCCTGGCAGCAAACTTCGAGAGTCGGCTTATACCGGCTCCCACCCCTCGACCGCAGTCGTAAATTTAGGGTTTCATAAAACCAGATCTGAGATAAGACACAGTGTGGAGAGAGCGTCCCGGATCAAATGCGAACCATCGAACCTACCATAGACAATAAAAATAACGCCGGCGCATCTGCGGATACCATCCTACATCCATGCCACGAAATTTGTCGTGTTTACATAAAATACGCGTTGATGATAGCGATCGAGGATTCGCCAGAACTCGTGAAAAAAGAAACATGTCATTTGCAAGCGCACTGGCCGCTATACGAAACCGAAGCCAAGTACGAAAAAAAAATCACAAAGTGAACTGTCAAGGGGCTCACAAAAGCGCATTATGATTTTAACAAGTTTCTGAATTGTTCCACTATTATGAGGCGTGTATTATGTTTTTCAGCCATAGTAAGGGTATTTGGGCGCCTTTGTGGCTCGGTATTGACAAATAACTTAAGATTTACGCATCAAGCAAAAATAATGAAGGATTAGTGCGTTGAGTAAAACTTTTTGTTAGAATCTTCATAGTCGGATGGCGCCACTGGCCCGATATTGCATTAAGCCCTGTTCAGTCGGCTCGAGTCTTACGTTGTGTTAGTCGAACTATTGGAATTAGATCATGTGGAACATTCAACGCAGCTAGCAAGTAGTTTGCGTAAGTATCGCTATAGTTGAATAAACAGACCGTCGGAAAGTACAATAAGCCGCGCTCGGAATGTCTTAGTTAAGTAATTAAAACTTGAATATCAATTCTCGTTTATCCAACTCGAGTCCCTTTTGTGAGATGCTATCTTATTGATGCGTTTAAGGCCTCGATTCTCTGAAGTCTACAAGTTATAAAATTTACATCAAAGCATCGTATTCAGGCCCGGAACGGGTTGTAGGCAGAGTAACGTGTCGGGGACATATATTTAAAGCTTCAGTAGATAGGGGTGCAATAATTTTGACAATGACTAGCAGCCTTACCCGGGCGAGGCGTAGGCGCGGGGAAGCGCGGGGCGCGAGGGGCAATCTGCGCACTAAATCACGCTACGAATAAAATTTATGGCGCCGAGATAAAAACTCGCAGCTTTTCTCTTTTACGTTCCTTCCCTCGGCCCCCCCGGCGGTCACCTCACTCCCGCGTGGAAAATCCATAGGGATTTTTCCAAGTGTTCCGGCGACGGCGTGTGTGGGGTCGAAACGATTTTGTTTTATGCTTATTGCCGGCTCCGATGTTTTGTTTGCTAACTTGCACAGATAAGGGATAGGTACGAAGATTGTCTTCTCGGCTGGACTATTCTGAGAGCTTTTTCGGTCGCGTTACAACTCTATTCGTGTTGTTAAAGTATGTATTTACTTCATTATTTTGATTGTGTGCTAACATCGGATAATATGAGGATCACATGAAACACTTTTCATGGCAACATTGTAATTACCACACAACCTTACTAGGGTATTATTTACCTACAAAATTAGTCATTATATATGAAAGTTAAAAAAAATCTGGATTTTATTTACGTATTGAAAGTATATTCAGAAATTAACTAAATCAATCTACAGTATATATAAAGAAGAAGTAGATAGGTATTTATTATCCAAAACAATTATAATACGTTACACTATTTTTTACAACATCTTTTATAAATAATAAAATGTTTAGTCACTATAACGTATATGTCCTGTACGAACAAGTTGGCATTCCATCAAAGGATCATCATCTCATCAGCTGCATGGTAAGCAAATATTGTTCTGTTATCCGAATCACACATTACAAAGTTTCAAATTGTTACTACAGTAACTAGTCGCCTAAGATATATTTGGATGTGTTTAGATACTGACTTAACATACACATACAAGTAAATATAGTATAAAGTGAGTAATAAATTATAATAGTAAGTAGTCTTGTCTGTACTTGATATCTTGGGAAGATAAAATATGAAGAGCATTATGGTCGAATTGTAAATTCTTTACAAATTTAAATAATTTTGGCTTTGGTAATAGTATATGTTACGTGTATTGCTGAAAACTAAAGGGTTCCTAAACTAAGAAAATAATTGAAATGTCAACGCGAACACAGCCGGTTATATAGTAAATTATAATAATTTAAATCAAAAATAACACTTATTATTTGTAACATAGAGTTGTATTTATGGTCACACATTAAAAATCTTTGCTGTTTACTTCCTACTTTATAATAAATAAAGACAATGAGTGTTCTAAAATCGATATTATGATGATATTATGCTTTAGTTTACTTATAGTTTTTGCCGTGTTAGTGACACATCATTCCGTTTGGTTTTTCTATAACTTACATACTAGTAGATGTTGCCTTTCTGCTTATACTTTTACATTAAGATACATGTAATGCCTCGGCTGTTTACGTGGGCCCTTTGTATATTAATGTATGTAAATCAATAGTTGATTTTAATTTTTCTATTTTTTACAGTACTTACTTACTTAAAAGTAAAATGTTTATAATATATTTTTTTTATAAAATATTAAAGGAAATAATTTATTATTAAAAGACACGGATTACGAGAAACATCTGCTTGTAAGTACAAAATGTGAGACAAATTCATACCACAATAAAACCTCGACATTCATGTCATCTTTATTGTCTTATTTATCTGTATTCAATCAGTGTTTACATTATTACAACGGCGTGATCTCCGTCAAAATAATGTCCTTATTAGACTACAAAGCGCTTTCAAAGAAACTACAGCAAAAAATGACAAAAATATCCACGCCGAGCCCAGAGATTACTCGAGAGCAAGGCCATCTGTGGATATTGAGACCATCTCACACGAGATAACTTATCAGCCGATCTCGACTTAGATTTTGTGAAGAAAAAGCGAAAGAAAAGGCTCCCATTTATAGATGAAGAGCCATAGACTACGGAGAACGCAAGCCACAATCGCATTAGGTCGGCGGCTGTCGAACACAACGATGATTTGAATTTTCATTGTTTATGGTGGCAGACATGTGTCAAAGTTCGATTGGAATTTAAATTCGGCTCCTTTGTTATACATTTTTTTTTGTGGAGTTGTAAACACGGTACAGTGATGTTCCAATTTGGTTACCAGTCTTATTTGATGGAAGGTTGTATCTATGACTGCGTGTATAGTTCAGATGATACTTTTGACGTCGGTATGTAGTATGAATAATTACGAATCATGCTCCGGAACGCAGTCACAAAACAAATGTAGGTACGACTAGGTGCCTTTTACATCAAACGCAGCTAGATGTCCGACATACCACCAGAAGTCGGAACATCAAAGCTAGCTAGCATCTGCTAAATTAGCGAATTCAACTCAGCCAAGCGAGGGTACGGCACAAAGCGGCGACCATTTTGTTCCGACACTTTTCGAAATTGGAACGTGACGGTTGCAAGCGCTGCCAAGCAGAGACAATAACATGAAAAGGAAAAATATAAATGGTCCTATTTTAAACAGAGGTATTGCGACGACTAATATTTTATGCTGTATTTGAAATATAAGCGAGTATATTGCATTTCAGATTCTTCCTCTAACACGTGAAGGTTGAATATCGTGTGTGATTAATGGGTCAGTTACGTCATTACAGCAGTTGGCGGTGTTAATTTAAAAGTGCGTTCTTGAACCCTTTCAGAGGTATTGTATCTTTGTACGCTTTGTACGAGAGATGGTTTATCTACGTCGCGGGGTACATAAGTGCTGTTTTTTCATTCCGTAATGCTTTTACATTTCAAAGGGGTTAAATGTTATTCAGACTGGCTGCCTGCTTAGAGCGTGTGGGTGTCGAGGGGAACGGGAAATATCTGTTTACTAGGTTTTCGTGCATTTGCTGTTGATTTACTGTACCTACATATATAATTTAAATAAAAAACCTTATACATTCCTTAGTATACCATAAAGTTTTTACTATGTATATACATTTAATTATAATTCATATATATTTGATGTAATTAAAAAAAAACACAAGCTTTCGATCAGCTAAGATCCGGCGCTTCTCGGTAAAATCCACGACACAATCGGTACGTTAATTAAATTGTAAATAACAATTTAAAAGTGCTTGCAAGAAAATACTTAATTTTTTAATTAGTTTGATTTACTTATTAATTAATTAAACAGAGTGCATAATAAACATAAATATTTAAGTTATTTTTAGAAAAAGCCAGTTTTAGACTAACTTTTATTAGGTAATAATACTAAGTACGTAAGTTAAACTGAAAACAAAAATAAGAAAGTAAGTCTTTGTTATCTTTACATAAATACATTTATTTAATTTTAAATATTCCTACACTCTACATATAGTAGGTAGTTTCTTTCACTGGTTGGTATAAGTTGATTTTTTAAAATAAATACAAATAACGATATAATGTTTCTATATTAAATATATATTTACAAAAAGTGAAACGTTACTTATATTATGAAAGTTCATCGTTTAAAAATAGTTTCATGTGCAAAGGGTCAGAAGTTAAGTAGGTACACATATCTTCACGTGCGGAGATGTCATTCACCTACGTCTATAGCTCTACATAAACAGTTTCAAACTCGATATGTACAATACTTATATACATAATGTGCACTAACTTTTAAGTTACGCCTTATAATTAAACATTTTCTCGGCAATAACTCCAAAACTTAATATATTCATAATTCTTACAAACTTATTTACAATGTAATAATAACAAGACTTATTATTATTAAGGATTCATAGGATTTTAGTACTTATGAAGTTATTATTGGGTCGTCTGGGAATAATGAGGTCACTCCTTGTACAACCTACACATTAATTAGTTGCAAGTATTTTTTATTTTTATTTTTTATACATAGGTATTTGTGGTGTATCTACAATGAAGTATAAATAAGTAAATTACTAAAAAATGTGTGACGTGAATTATAATTTGTGTATATAACGTAGGAAACTATATTAGTACACGCGTTATGACTCAGTCTACAATCACCGTCCCCCCTTCGTTTCCGTTAAATCCGTTTAGTGGAAATTTATATACATTGTAACTTCAAATTCAAGGATGACGGTTAGACACATACGTACATATAGCATAATGAAGTACAGCAATTAAAAAGCCGAGACGGCCTAGTGGTTAGAACGCGTGAATCTTAACCGATGATCGTGGGTTCAAACCGGGCAAGCACCTCTGAATTTTCATGTGCTTAATTTGTGACTATAATTTATCTCGTGCTTGACGGTGAAGGAAAACATCATGAGGAAACCTGTATGTGTCTAATTTCATTGAATTTATGCCACATGTGTATTCTACCAACCCGCATTGGAGCAGCGTGGTGGAATAAGCTGTTACCCTCCTCCTAAATGAAACAAGTTGACAGACAGAAATGAGGCTTTATGCGTCAGAAACATTCATTTGTGCTCAAGTTCGCCGATGAGCTTTTACTTTAAAACACACACACATATTTGATATACCTGATAAATATATTTACAGTTGTCAATTTCTTTACAATTTTGTATTGTCTACATACATGTTTTAGTGTGAGTGTTATAAATTCTTAATACGCGGTATTGTTTTAAATGTGCTTTCTTAGGTGTATTCGCTGTTGGCCTTTATGGAAATCTGCTAAAGACTTTAATTATATTGTATTGTGTGAAACCTCTCATCCATCTTAAGTCTCAAGGTAAAACGGTGTATCTCGCGTATTAAATGATACAAAGAGCAGACATTTTCTATAAGAATAGATTTAAGCTTATGATTTTTATTTCATCTGTTTATTGTAAAATACTATACAATAGTATAATCTTAAAATTGGATATAAGTTCTATAAATTTTTTTTATTCTTAATTTTGTGTACTTGTCTAGATACTCCACGTATAGTATCTATGTACATAGTAGATACAATTACTTTTAAAATAATAACATATACGACTTTTTATAGTTTAATTGTTGGTTATTTTATATAACGACTGGAACAATGATAATAATCCTATTATAGTATGTAGAAGTACCTATAATAGTCTGTTGAAGTTACTAGGATTTATAAATTACCTAGGTAAATATGTTTTTAATTCTGCATATGTTTACATTATTCATAATTTTACTATATGTATATAATCGTTATATAACCGAATTTAAATCAAATATATAGCTAATAATAATAATGTCCTCCAGACCGATTTCGGCCATGGCGGCCAATCTCAAGAGAGATTAGCCATCTGCGCAGGAGATATTATAGTGCACAAGTGTTTGCGCAAACACAGGTGCACTCTCTATTCCCTCACTCTCATAATCCGATGGGACGGCAATTCGACACGACCGGAAAGAGTTCAGGCGCAGGACCAACGGCTTTACGTGCTTTCCGAGGCACGGGAGTGAACACACTTCCAACTTCCAGACTCCGGGCTGCTACTGAGAATTTTCTGACAGAAAAACCCAATAACGTTTTATTGGCCCGACCTGGGAATTGAACCCAGGACCTCCGAGTCTGCGGCCTTATATCAAGCCACTAGACCAACGAGGCAGTCATATATAGCTAGCTAGCTACCTATAGTATATTATATTTACTTACAGTACTTTATGAATATAATTGTATATTATATGTATATATGTTAGGTAAATTATAGAACAGCGCGATGGTTTAGCGTTCTATATGAAGCTCGACGGAAAAACGAAAACAATATCCATTCTAACTACTTATAACAAATATCTGTTTATAAACAGAATCAAACCTACAACCATTGGCATTTATGAACGAGTTATCAGTATGCCAGACGGTAGTTGGAATAGAATACTATTTGCAATATCTTTAAAAATATTTATAATGATTTTTTTTAAATATCGTATTACCTACATTTAATTGAATACTTCTTAATTTGTTTGATATATATACGAAAGTCATAAAAATATTATCGAAGTTATAAAAATATTATCGAATAATTTATCTTTCTATATAATTGAACTCATGCAAAGTTCCTTCAACAACGAGCTCGCGATAAAAAAGAAAAAATAATTATGTTATAGTTGGCAATTTTTCTATCATCTGATAGAAATTCACATCACATTTACGGTAGGGTTTACAGGTAGGGCTTTGTGCAAGCTCGTCTGGGTAGGTACCACCCACTCATCAGATATTCTACCGCTAAACAGCAGTAGGTACTTGGTATTGTTGTGTTCCAGTTTGAAGGGTGAGTGAGCCAGTGTAATTACAGGCACAAGGGACATAACATCTTAGTTCCTAAGGTTGGTGGCGCATTGGCGATTTAAGCGATGGTTAACATTTATTACAATGCCTATGTTTATTGGTGACCACATACCATCAGACAGCCCATATGCTCGTCCGCCTATAAAAAAATTATAAAAATCAATGCAACCATATAGTATAAGAGTTAGTTAGTTATGAAACAATATCCTTGTTAGGTATTTGAAAAAAAAAAGTATAGAATATAGAAATAGCTCTATATCAGTATATAGTAAATAAGTAGGTATGTACTATAGGAGGCTCTTACAAGAAGAGCGTTATAATTTCTCACTGATGGACAATTGTTCTGTTTAAGAAATTTCAGATCTTACATCACAATGCGGTTCCATTGCAGCTTGCTTATTGAATATATTTCCGTAGCAATTTTCTTCTTATATATGAAGGTTTTAATAATTTATGAGACAAAATTTAACACAAAATCGTTTAATTATGCTAACTCTTAATCAACTAGAACCTTCAGCTTATTAAGCTCCATAAGCGTTACATTATTCCAACATGATTATATATATTTTTTACAATATAATTTATTTATTTATTAATCAAAGGTAGTATTAGACCTCAATTCTGTTTTGTATAATATCCAAGTATACGGAATGAGTAAGTAGTAAGTAGTAAGCAGACGGGCTGGTTGGCAGGATACTTTCACGCTGAAGGTTGTGTGTTCGATTCCCACCCAGGACAGACATTCGTGTACATGAACATGTCTGTTTGTCCTGAGTCTGGTTGTAATTATTTATATAAGTATGTACTTACAAAAGAAAAGTAGTATATGTAGTATATCAGTTGTCGGGTTCCATAGCACAAGCTCTGCTTAATTTGGGATCAGATGGCCGTATGTGAATAATGTCCCAGGATATTATTATGATTATTATGTATGTTTGGTTAGACTTCGCATGTGGGTTTCCGTTTATTTCAAATCAAATTTAAAAATATTTTAATAATTATTATATAATATTTGTTTTAAATATGTGCCTTCGCTGTGTCACTGTGTTGAATTGGTTTACTAAGTGTACAAGATTAGTTATAAGTACTTACTATGTAACGATATATCATTAATAAAATAATTTAATTTAAAGACACATAAGTGTTTATGTATCGAGAGTCCAGTATGGAAAGGAAATTAATATTTAAATACATTTTTTTTATAAATATTCTAAAATCTTTCCTATTTACAAAAAAAAAAAATTCAAATACTTAAGAAATAATCTCTATCTTGCTACATATATGTATGTTCAGGTATCATATATTAAAAAAAGGGTTGGTATCAATCTACTTACTACTACAAACCCATGCTAAAAATGGCGATTCACTTGTAATGTACTAGTCAAGTACATTTGATTAAAAATAATTTGTTTTTAATTTAAATACAATACATTCAAAATCATATATTAATATACAAAGCTAAAGAAATAAGGTCAATCAATTAATAAGATGGTTCCCTTAGGTACATCTAAAATAGCCGAATAGTGCCAATCTTGTCTCAAAGCGTAACAAATTTGTCAGAACTTAAAGTATTGCTATCTCTTTCTAATATATGAGGTTATAAAAGAAAGCAATTCTTAGTCTCTTCTATTTAACACATGTATTTAGTAAATATGAAATATTTTCTCAACCATATGCCACCAAACGACATAATTAAACGAGTATTAAATTAAAACTTAATAATTACAATATTAAATAGATTTAAGTTGATTAGTAACCTATCTGTATTCAAGCATGAATTCAATAACAAGTTAATTTCAAATCTGCGTTTGAAATAGTTCTACTATTTCCAACGCAAATCAAAAAACTATACCCGCTTTCAAAACATATGGATTTGTTATAATATACTGAGGACATATGTTTAATATATCAATTTTATTTGACAATGATAATATTTAATAAGATAATAATAAATTACCCTTAATTGTATGTACTTGTTACAATCAGATCTATTTAAATTAAAACAATTGTATTTTATTTATTAGATAGAGTCGTCTGTAATATACTTATGTAATAAATAAATGACGCCTTATAGTTCGTCATAAGTGTTTATATATTGTAATTCAATGTAGTGTTGTATTATATAACAGCTTATACCATAATATATATTAATAGTACAATAACTCATTACACTTGACTTATAATTTGGATATAAATTCTACATGTATGTACCTGCTCCACTTTTACTCTAAGTGTAATTTATTGTAACACAAAACTTTTTTGTTGTTTTTTATTTTAAAATTAGGAACTATAACCGTGTAATATATGTATGCGTATCAAAACGTAATCTTTAAAATAATTAGATGATTCTGTAATAAAAGTATTTTCAATAGCTATTATGAAAAAGCTCACAAAATCGGCCTAAAGCTTTTTAATTTTATGATGCTCTTAAATCACAATTGAAGAGTTAATTCAAAAAGTTTGCACTAGAACATATACTTTTATAGTGGGGTGCGGTGTTTGTGGACTTGAAATTGTAATTATGAGTTTGAAAGTATTGATTACCTAATTAGTTAATATTATTTTTAAATAAGTAAACGACCATATTAACAAAACAAAAACATCTGTAATACGTCATCCATCACTCGCGGCGCGAGCGCGACTGACGCACACCACTGCACGCCCAAAAAGAGAAAAAGAAAATTTAAAAAGAGAACACTCCCATTGCAAGTCACGCCCTCAAACCGCCCGTGGAGGTTTCCACCAATGAGGTTGGATGTGTATCGCAGCGGCGGTTGTTACCGAGCGGAGCCGAGGGCGGCCGACGCGTTCACAACAAAAAGTCACACGACTGGTTTAGTGTCGGGTCGCGTCCCAACGACGCCGCTTCACGTACCGCGGTCTGGCTTCACGCGCCTGCGCACTTACTGAACTATATTCAAAACATCTTTATATCTCCTTACTTAATCGCATATAGCTAATGCAATAATTATTATTTTACACAAGTTGTGAGCTGTGCTAGATATTATTCTTATTGAAAATGGACTCGACGGAATGGAGCGTATGATTTCAGTGTGTTTTTATATCGCAACGATAAAAGTGATTAGTGATAGTGAACGATATTTGAGTGATACGCATCTTACGAGGACATTTAAGGTATTTTATAGTGTTATATTATAAATATTTTGTGGTTTTGAATTATTTTTTTTTTGGTTAATAAGTCAATCTGTATACCATAATAGGGCTACATAGCAAAATACAGTTTAAAGAACGGCGGATATCAATTGAAATTATAGAGTAAGAGCGCGGCTGATAGCTCTAAACATATTCTTAAAAATTCAGGGAAAAATATAAATAACAAAAAAGCTATTCAGAAATATAAACAACAAAACAAATATATAAATATAATAAAATAAAATACTAATAAGCATTACTGCCTCCAAATGTATTAATATACCTACTTAATAAAAATTTGATCGGAAGAAAGTAAGAGTCAAAAAGTCATCTGGAATTTTAAAGCCGTCGGGACAGACATTTTCTGATTGGATCATTGTTCCATTATATTAAATAACTAACTTTTTTATTAAATAAATAAGTGAATAATCGTTATTAAATTGCCTTTTAATAAGTTTTTAAAAAAAATATATATAATACTAAGAGTAGAATCGTGTCATTAAATAAATGTATTCAAAGTATGTATTCATTCTAATAATAACTGATTGTCATATTTTTGGTAAATTAAAAAAAAACTGTGGCATTTTTGTTTATCGAACTGTTTTATATTATTTTACATCAATTGTTGTATTGTTTGAAAAATGTGCTCTTTCATATAAGATTTTTCAAATTTGACACACCTACATACATGTACATAATTGTTATCTAAAATTTCTGTGTGTGATACTTTAAATTATGAATCAGAATGTATATATAAAAATGTATAGGCATTATTATAATGTTAGACTATCTATGGTTACCACCTAAATAACACATGCCATACCTTAGCAAGTACTTATTTACTGAATATAGGGACAATGTTAAATTGAAACTTTTTGTCACGCGTGATATTTTTAATTTAAAAAAAAGTTATAATATAATAAAATGAATGTATGAATATATTATATAATGTATATAGTTACTAAACTTATTTAATTGAACTTAGTGTTTTATAGTAAATAAGTTTTAAATTTCGAAGCATTGCTCTTAAGTATTCAGAAGTAGATCCGTCTTAAACAAATACAGAAGTAACAACAAATCAATGTCAATGTCGCATCACTGTTTTCGTATCAACGTTCAGTTTTCGGACGTTACGATTGGCCGCCATGACAGTTCGCGTTCGAAATTTGAATGCGGGCCGAGATGCGCAAAGGCTGCCATCGATTAGGCTTCGATAAGCTTTATATGTGTGTGTTACGTATATACAAGTTTCCGCCGGAGATACATGTAGGAGCATCCTGTTGGTTCGCTATTTTTTATGATAAATAGTACTTGAGTAAGAAGCCCTTAGAAAATTAATATTTGGCTGTCTATAATATTTTTTTAAATTCATCTATTATATGAATTATAGTCTAATTCTGAGAAGCTTAACTGCGTTTAGTTCACCTAGCATATACGTTGTGTGTACTTTAGAAAAATGTGTAAATTAATTCAATAAATTAATTAGTTCACTAAATTATTAAACCATTTTGACTCGAGCCCGTCCGCAGCGGGCAAAATCTATTGAAATAAAACTAATTTATATTAGATATGCGTCATTTTATCGCGATGACTTTATTGCCCGTTAATTAACATTCAAATGCTAATAATAAAGTATATCGCATATTTGCAATTATCGATATAAATTTGTTTAACAAAAACAGTACATAAAAACTTACAATAGTTTCAGTTACAATAAGTGTACATTCTATGTGAAATACCGCAAAATTTAAATAAATGTTAAATTCATATTATTTATATTGTGTTACGAATTATTATTATCCGCTAATGAATATTTAAACGTTGTGATAAGAGTCGATCAAATAGTTCAAACTGTTTTATGTTATTATAAAAAATGAATCAAGTCCAATAAATTATTCAATCTGATCTTCGTTTTAAAATGCATCGATCAAACCCTATCAGGTTAACGTCGAGGAAATAAAGTAAAATGGACTCGGATTCTATTCTCGGTCGAGATTAACTTGGAGGCTTAAACATTATTAGGGGTCCGTTAGCTGTTTATTTATTAATCTAATATTTCAAATCTTATATTATATTAGCTTCTGTTGATACAAATTTTTGCAAATTAGGTACGGATTTTTGAATTGTAATTAAATTAAGTAAGATAGCTACTTTGATACTTTGTGATATATCGGTTTAGTTTTTTTGACACGAATTAGGTATATGTTTTTACTAATTGTAATATATGTTGCCATATTTTAATTTTTTGAAAAATAATGTTTTTTTATTTATATAGATTATTATCCTATTGTTTATTAAAATGTGGTCTATACAGAACCCGTTTTAATAGTTGAATTCAGATCAAAATTATTATCTCATAAACGAAGTAGAATTTTAGAGAGCTTTATTATAATCTTCTTTGTTTCGACAAGTTAGCATTAAAATACTTTTATTAAAGAGATGAAAGTCTTATAAGTATCTGCCATTAATCAAATTGTTCCTCTTTTTTTTATAGATCATTGACATTTAATATCAAAACAATGACGCTACATGCCATCAGTCATTGCCTAATTTTTTTTTTTTAATTGAAAAAGTAAAAATTATATAAAACCTCTTTTGTAAAAGTTGTTCCACGTCACATCTCGATAAAGGGCCGGGAATTGTGTCGGACATATTTTTTTTTGGGCCTTACCGGCGGTCGGAGAGAAATCAATTATCTTAATTGGAAGTTAGCCTAATCTTAATAAGGTGCAGTGATAACCCAACGGGTGTAAGTCAACATGTTTATATTAATATTGTAACTCGTTTGGTAATGGCTTTCTGATTGGTGTTATGACTATATTGTTTATTGGCGTTATAATGGATGTATCAACTTTAAGGTTTCATTGTAGACTTAGCTTTATCTTTGATCTGTTTTAATAAAATTTACCTGAGTTTTTTTTTTAATTTAAATGTAGAAACTTTTATGTATTACATACATTATATTTTGAGGTTATCAAGTGGTATATACTTTGCAATTATTTTTTTCTTAAATAAAATTATTTAAAATAAAATCCTTTAACATATCTTAAGTAAAATAATAATATTTTAAATTAGATAATATTGTATATATTTAAATTAACGTTCGTCATTCAAGTTGCAAAAACTCAATTAAGTACTGTAAGTTAGTTTACAAATGTAATGTATCTAACATTACATTCAATGTTTTGATAACTAATAAGTTCAAGACCTGTTAGTTATTTTTCATTTGTAGTAATATTATGTGAATGCATTATTATATTATTCTTTAAAATCACTTTAGTCATTTCATTACGTAATGATAAATTTAATACAAATAAAATACATACGGCTTTACTCATAAACGTTGTTTAGCGGGTGATTATGTTAACAATGATCTGTCTTCTTCTGTCGAATGGCAAATCAATAATGATAGAAAGAGATAAATCATTGTTTAACTTAACAGTCGCTAAGCAACCCTTTCACTAGTTTACTTAAATTATTATGTTCTAATGCAGTTGTTTTAATTAGTTTTTTCTTGCTTACCGCTTAAGAAAAAGCTTAAACTCGCGTACCCCTCTATCACAGAAATGATATATATGTATATAAATAAAATGCTGTTGGTTGGTTATATCGTCCAGTATATATATCGATAATGGATGGCTAGGATGAATAGGGATTTGGCTATTTTAAAATGTATGTCGGAAAAGATTTTCTGGGAAAATCCCGCAACAAATTCCCATTGTGGATTGCGCATTTGTTTTTTTTAATTGAATATAACATCATCTCAGTCAAGAAATGGCAGCACGTACACTTTTATATAACTACGCGTAGCGCCAAGGGTACGCGTTCCGCTAATTGGGAAACACGGTTCTAATGAAATGGTTAGCAGATCACTGACAATGCAAGGAATGCCAAGCCAATGGATTCTCATTTCTGAAACTGTATAAAAAACGTCTACATAACTCCACGATACATCTTCCCTTGTGTAAAAACATCTAATAAAATTTGATAATGAAACTAAGCAAATATTTACACTCAATTGAACATTACTGTTCTACTTGTTGTATTATACTGTTTGAGTTATTAAGTTAGTTTGATATTATTTATTTTCTAATGTTGCTATTTATGTAATATATGTACTTACAATAAGACAAGATAGAAAAATATACAAATAGATTACCTTAAAAGTTTTCTATTTAATTTAATAAAACTTATGATATAAGGCAAATAAAACTTATGTGATTTTATTTTTAAAAGAGTTCATTTTTAATTAATTATATTTACAAAAAAATAAAAAAAAAATTAAGAACAGATTTTAATGTAAAGCATTACGGGATAAATAATATGTGTTAATACTAAATAGTGTAATTTTATTAAGAAGCTTTGACACTATATGAATTTATATAGGTGCATACATATGTATTATGCATAAGAGGCCGACGGCTTTAAGTTATTTGAGTGTCTCTGACGCAGGTCATTTTTTTTAACAACGTATGCATATTAAACGATATAAACAAATTATATTTCATGTCTATTTATCTAGTGAAGTAAAGAATCCAAAAACCACGTACTTGTAATATAAATGAGTAATGTTAATGTATAACACGCCTTGTTAATTAAAATATTTGATTGAATTACCTTGAATTATTAAAATCTAGTCCTTGCGAACTTATCTCCTTATCATTTGATATTACGAGGAAATCGTATAAAATGGACGCAAATTGCGATAAATATGTGATTTCTTTTTTTTTATCTGCAAAATGATTTTTTCAGTCGATCGTCAGATAGCGCCTTCAGCGGTTGTGATAGATAGAAGATACCTAAGTAGTAAATACCAACTATTGTCCTGATCACATCTTATCGTTCTGGTGAGAATTTGTTGTTTTTTTATTATCGATTTACTATTAGTAGTAAAAAGGTTGTATACACAGTTTTATAGATTTGTTTTTTTTGTATTATGCGTTGAACTTTTTCTAATACAAACACGAATTTCTTCGGTATGATTTGAATGAAGATGTTATTTAACATATTTAAAGTCTATTCTTATATTGTATATTTTAAGAATAAATTTTATACATATGTACGCACATACAGAAATCTAATTTGTCTAAATTAATTAATTAAAAATAAGCCAATTATTTTATACATAAAAACTGTATAAATTATTATCTTTAGATATATAAATTTGGAACAATTATATAACAAGTCTGTCCGCTTTAAACGCTAGTAAGACTGCTAGCAATATGGGGGACATATTGCTAGTTGTTTTATTATATTTAGGTGGGAAGTAACTTTGGAAATCATTAAAATACAAGAAATAAAGGCGTAACTAATAATGTATTTTTTAAAACGTACGCTGAATTATGTTTGATTGGAATGTAATTAAGCATATTTAAAAAATGCAGTGATTCTATATTTATTAATGTCAATATCAGCGGCAAGATCTTATCTTAAATCTAATCTCGATCAAAAGTGAATACTGGTAGCGAATATTCAATATTAATATTTTTATTGATCAACAGATCCTTGAGATCCACTCAACATAATTTACAAATTAGGTAATTAGCGTTCAACGAGCTCTTTTGGATATTTTATATTGCCCGCAATAAAATAATAACTTCTTGTAGTAAGCGCTCTTTTGTTTATAGAATAACAAATAGATTTTATAGACGCAATTATTATCTGTGAAATTCTGTTTGAAAACATAAATTATTTACGAATCAGTTTATTCACAAATTAAGGAAATGAATATTTTTTTTATAAAATATAAACGCAATTTAGAATATATGATATCTTATGGTATCAACTGGTGTTTATAATATACACTAGGCAGTTATAATATATTACTTAAAAATTAATATAAAATTAAAACAGATTTTAATACCAAAAAAAATTACATTAAGCGTTTTGTAATTAAAATAAAAACTACTTGCATTTCAAATACTACTTTTTTTTATTACATCATAGATACTTATAAAATTAAAAATACTACAGAATCGTTTCGAGTATGTTCTGCAATTAAATTAATTTCGCTTAATATTTATTTATTCATCTAAATTAACTGCAATGTGTTGCATTACTTATATTTCGACACTATATAATTAATGCTTTAGAATTTTGGTAAAAAAATCATTCAAAATTAAGTTTAACACGTTTGTTGTTATAAAAGTATTTATTTTGTATATAGATTCTAATACATTTGAAGGTTGATGATGGCATGAAGTAAACGCATGATCTTAAGATTTGCATTTACTTTATCTGTTCTGGCTCGTGCGTCAACGAGCACTCGAATGTTATCTACTAAACGCCAGGCTTAGAGCCCTATTTGGGGGACATTTACTTAACCTCGTCTTAATATTAAAAATATGACAAAATCTATTTGTTAAAATACGATATAATAACTAATGAGTGGACGATACACGGGTGGGTAGTATCTCGTAGGGATACCAAACGCAATTGCATACAGCTCTACCGCTGGTAAAAAACGTTACTTGAATAGGATAATTTATAAAAGATTTACAAGTGCACGTTATAAGGGATTTGTTAAATACTTATATTGGCTTTGATTTACATTGTTAAGGCAACTATCGTGTATTATTAATTTGGACATTGGATGCGATTAAATCTAATCGATTTTATCTTTTTCAATTTCTGACGTATCTTATCTTAATACAAATTAATAGACATGACCGTAAGTGTTAGTACCTAATCGTTGCTTGAGTTTTTAGCATTATCAGGCGGATACGATTTGATTATGGCTTTCACGCTATACTTGTATGTACTATGTATTTATAAAGTCCCATATTTATTTAGTATTTTGATCTTAAAATCGATTAACCAATTTTGATCATTGACCTAATCTGTATTACAAATGTTTTGAAGAATATGTACTTTGTTTTGATATTATCGTTTGAATAATATAAAAACAATATGTTTTATATACAATGTAAAGTCAATTCATCAAATCAGGCAAATTCCTGTGCAGCTATCGGTTGGTTGAATAAATAACTAGTTATTTATTCGCGAGGCGTTTCACACGACACCTACTGTGAGTTGTTTCATAGAACCCAAGATAAATATATAGATGGAGATATTCTACACATGTCACACAGTTTCAAAGAAAATTCGTTGATGTACAGAGAACATAAGACTATAGAACATCACATTATATTAATTAAAAAATTAAATAGTACATAATATCCGCGGTAACTAGATACAACATACAGATATCTCCAGTGGGTTTAGTCGTAATAAAAATCAGTGCTCGGTGAGCTAACAACGCTTAATGCGCGGTTACACGTTATCGCAGCCGTATCGAGTGTTGTTTGCGGTATATCAGTTAATCAAATTGGGAGCGTATCGATATCGCGTACGTCTTTCGATAGTGCACCATTTTTATCTTAATTGATTGTCATATTTTTGACATTATTATTTTAGTGATTTATTCCTTTGATGTTGCGAAAATAAACCGCACGTTTCTAATCGGTGTTCGTCTTTGCAGATACGGGTATGAGTGGCCGTCCGAGTGACGCGTGATCGTGTGGCTCTCGGGTTCGATGATGTCAAGACTGCACTGGGTAGCCTCTCAGTAAATAGGCCAGCGCGAGCGAACATCGGGCGATTGACTTTTGAAATGCGGATAGGGGTGCGGACTTAAAGTGCGTGTATATAAAAGCGATGCATGGTTTGTGAGGTCGGAGCGGCGGTCATGGACATGAGCGGTGAAGGCGGCGGTGCGGGCGCGGGCGCAGGGGGCGCGCTTCAGCAGCGGTGGTACGACAGCCGCGTGAACGGCAGCCCTGCCGCCGGCGACGTCAGCTCCGAGACGAATGGAGACGGCTTCTTCCACTCGCCGCTGGAGGGCGGACATCACAGCCGCGCCCGCTACTACCATCAGCAAATGCACGCCCCTTACTCGACAGCGGTCGGTTCGCATGGTAAGTCATGTTTTTTCTTATTGTTATAAAACTTATTTGACACAGCATTTATATATTTTTAAACTTTACTTCAACCGTAATTAAAATTAAACGATTAATTTATGTTACGTTATGATAATATATATGTATGTGTACCTACCACTTGAGCTATATTCAGTTCTTACCAGCACCTTGTAAGTTTTAATTATTTATAAAAATATAAACAGGAGGATTTTTAGTCATATTATCTTTATTAAGTAAGTAATAAATTACGCTCGTTTAGATTAGTCTGCGACTAAACTTTAGCAGAACTCAAATAACAACTAAATACATTATATTTCAAATAAAAATTGCCAGTATTTAAACCGTACTGCGGACAGAGAACGGTAGGCAGCCGTCTGTCGAACCTTATCGTTCATCAGACTATATCTCTCCAAAAAGTCGACAATTAATTCAACGGGTCCGACCAGTCAAAATCGCCATTCTGTAAGGTGACAGCTTAGGTAAACACGATCTAAAATGGGCCTCGACCGTAAAAGAAAAAAAATCATTCCATACTTTTTGTTTTTGTCTTTTGAGGTTTAAATTTTATGGCCGCTATAAAGTTTTTCGTGGAGACAGGTGGCTCTTCTTTATAATTTAACTACTCGTCCGAACGCCCATACAGTCTTGCCTAGAGGGTCCGTAAAGGCTAGATTGGCATGCGGCTGATACTCTTTAATTTATTAAGCGGTGCGTCGGTAGTGATGCGACATTTAAGAAACTGTGTCACTTCTCGGAATCGGAACTGGGAATCGATTTTGTCGCGCTCACGGCAGTAATGTGCCGTAGTTTATGTGAGCCCTCGTTCGGCTCAATTTTTAGCCTGTTTGTAAACTCACTCTCTTATCGTGTTATGTCCGCAGTCACGATGCGGCTCCTTGTCGCGTTGATTATATCTAAATTTGGTAAATTCATTTGTCGACGACGGCAACGGGTGACTCGATTAGGTACTATAAAATTATGTGAAACATCGATATTCCTCTTTTTTTATTGGTCGTTCATTTACGCCACTGAAAATTCGATTCGAAAAAATGATTCAACGTTTGAAAACTCTATTGAATTTCACTTTGCGCGTCCGAAGGTTTTTGTTTTATTTATATGCTCTTTGTTCTGTCTTTTTCTGGCCGGTAAAAAATGTAATAAAACATATTTTTAAGTTGGCTGAGGTGTATATAAACTTGCTACGATGACAACCCGGATCGTTTTCACTTAACATTTTACGAGCGGCTCCGCGGTTCGCCCTCACTCGCCCTCACTCGCCCGTCGCATAATTGTATTAACTTTATTTATTTAATAAACTTTAATGCCTTATTTTTAACGTCATCTTACAATGTCGGGTTTCTTGCAATATTCTTTATTCATATTTATATTAATCTTTACATTTAATACAAATTGTAGATTGATATCTGAAACTTAATTTTGTCACTTTACCAAATGTATCTAAATATACAAGTATAAATGTACGATGTCTATCTCTTAAGATAAGGACGAAGGTGTGTTCGATAAAGCCTCGATTGAATTTGTTGGGATCGTTAATATTATTAAGTCATAATAAAAAAAGGTTTTAATTTATGTTTTTGTTTAAATGCTATGGTTATATAATTACAGAGTATACAGCTTAAACCAAGACTCTCAAAATAAACGTACGTTATACGTATAATAAGTAGCTACAATACAATGATTTTATCTCAAGGCTTATATACCAGTCCTCTTTGCTCTATCAATAAAAAATCACAGCTATGTCGGCACAGAACGTGTGAAACAAAAAAAGGTTTCAAATGACAACCCTTCAGCCATTACATTTTATCTGCGTAACTTTTTTACGAAGATATTTAAAATCCCGAAACGTAAAAAGTATAAAACTTGAATATAACCAATATATTTTGAAGCTATTGAAATACCTAAGTTGCTAGCTACAAACTGTTTTTGTAATGGGTTCGCTGTAACGTGATACAGGGCAGCCGATTTGACGCTCATCCAATAATTTATGGTTTGGCGACGCGATTGATGGCACGGATAAAATTATTTATTTCACACCGTTTTAGATTCATGGCTAGTGACTTTTTCTTCTCCGAAATTTTTAATTAATAAATAAGCACCTAATGTCTTGTGAAACGCTCACAGGAATCATCCCGATAGAAATGTAAAATACCGTTGGATATCAAACTGTCTCATTAGGTTTATTAGTAATTCGATTATTATGAGGAAGAAATATTAAGTAGAGGACGATCGAGGTCTATGTTTGTGTTTTGACTGAAAATATTATTACTTTTGTAAATGTTAAGTTCAATTTAATTATTGAAAAAAAAACAATTAAAATAAAAACAATAAACAACAACAAAACATAAAAATAAATAAATTCTTATCATCTCCTAAATGTTCTCGTGATCAGATCAAAGATAACTTAATTACTTAAATACTTTCTTGTTCAAGAGTTGAGAAGGTTTTTATAAGAAAGTTCGATAAAGCTAGCCAAAACCTTCTAACATTGTATCTTACTAAAAATGGCATAATAGTGCTCATTAAATAATAAAAAAACAATAAAAAATTTGTTATAAACATCAACAGCTGGATCGTGATGCGATTATGTAGGAATGTTAAGTTTTTGTTGTAAACAAGCTCAAGTTGGTACAACAATTACAAATACTTACTTATACTTAGAGATCATACATGGGAGTGTTATGACAATTTCAGGTATAGTTTGCAAGAACTTATACAGCACAAATCCTAGGAATTAGAAGTTTTGTACGTAGTTAGAATTAAAATTACACCTTGTAATGCATTTGTAATATGAATAGGTATACATTATTGTACAACAACAAGTACAAACGGAGGCCTAATTGCTAATTTTTCATTTCTTCCAGACATGAGGGATACATAGAGTTAAAATTGTAATAGAAATTACTAAACTTAATATATTCTTTTTGATTTTATTGTCTTGGCTAATCTACACCTAAACATAGTTAGGTACTTACGGTAATTGTGGGTAGGTTTAAGTAAATAAAGTAATAAAGTACCATACCTACTAAGAGACGTATATATGTAACAATTGTGTTTATTGATTGAAGATAGTTTTTTATTATGAAAATAATTCGTTTAAATATCTGATAATAAATAATCATTCCTTATATAAGGTACCACCCTACGTAGGCGGGTAAATTTTATTCCAAGTAAATAGGTATTTGTTTTAAACTTGAAGGAAATGTATTAGTAGATATTTACCAATTTATATATTTTTTGTTGATGTTTAAAAAAAAAACATAACTAATGTACAGGTACGGATTTAGCTATTTACTTTTAA
The DNA here is from genome assembly GCA_905147175.2 of Nymphalis urticae. NCBI lineage: Eukaryota > Metazoa > Arthropoda > Insecta > Lepidoptera > Nymphalidae > Nymphalis > Nymphalis urticae. The sequence continues at coordinate 4,405,114 of LR989987.1, read as the reverse complement.
TGCAAGAAACATTTATCTATGTAGGTACCGAACTCCTACATATATTATCGACCCTTATACTCGTAGTTCAATTGATGCATATTATATATTTTTTTAATTAACATTAATTTTTAATCAGACTTAAGCGTAAATGAATATAATATACAGTCGTTATACATAGTCAAATTTAAAATAGTCTCTCCTGGTTCCTACCCGACGCAAAGCTGCCCATAATGCAGGCTGCATTTCCACGCTGTACGGCAATGGACAACCTCTGCGCCAGGTAGGACCCGGAGTGACTGTCTGCGCCAGGTAGGACCCGGAGTGACTGTCAAATTTTTAATTAAATTAATTTACGTAGAATTTATTAAGACATTTTTCTTTTTTAAATAAATTGTGTTCTAATGTTTGTAAGAATGTATATACTTAAATAAATGAGCAAATAATAATATTTCGAATACATATATTTATTTAATACTTTATATAAAGACTTCTATTAGATGTGTATACCTACGGCTGCAAAACTATAGTGTCCTTTGTGATAAAACGAGAAACAAAGATATAATTAAATTAAGACAGGTGGTTCAATTTATATTTATCATTTAGATAATTTATTATTTAGGTATAAGAAACATGTAAGTATTTCATATAAAAACGAGTTTTTTTAATATACGACTCATTTAGAAAAAATGCTGAAGAGTAAGGTCATATTGTAGTAATGAAACCTTAAACTGGTGTTGAACTTGAAGTATATCATTGAGAAAAACGTATTGATTGTACAGAGAGGAGTATTGTTTGTTATTTCGAACTTCGTTTTGTTAAATGTTTACTAAATAATTTACAAAAATGTAATGTTATGTCGCAATGGATATTGATGGCATTCACTGATGACTGGACCCAGACGGGAGACGATAAAATGAATTTTCGACGTAACGGAAAGTTTTTAAAATTAATTCTTCACAAGATAATAAGGTGGCAAAATCAATGCACTGTCCAACGATAGCAACCTCACCGTAGTTTTACTTAGTAGTTTACAATTTGACCATTTAAGAAAAATACCTATTAATTAACAGAATACCAATTACATGTTTAAGGACATACATAGAGTCAGCAATGCTTATGCGCCTCCTTAGGAAGCAAGCCAGTACTGACGATGCGTACTTTAGTACGTGTAGGTATGGTGGCTACCTATGAGTATAACGAGCGGGAGCAATTATTTAATTTGACATTAACTTGGTCACAAAAAGCCGTGAGTGAAGACATAATGCTCATAGTAACATGTTCCGAATTACTCATACTAATTAAATTTATCAAAAATGGCAAGCGATTTTCAGAATCATACAAAAAAGTATGTTTCCATTGCCATTTACGTCTTAACTACCAAAAAACATCGGCCAATTAAACAGCTGTCATTTGGACCACCGTTTAATAAGTATGGTTATGAATGTTTACGTTTCTTATATTAATTTTGTGCGTGACATAAATACTTACGTCATGTAAGAGATGACATAAAATATGGTCCCGACATAAATGCATTATTTGCACGTTATGTCAAACGACATTCTGTGTTATGAGTTATGAGAGGATCAATACATTGTCCTGCCAGCCGTCCACCTGCCAACTGGTTGGGACATCATTGTCTTTTTATAACCAATCCCTTAACAGACTAGATTTTTTTTCAATTACCCCGTCTGGTGAAGTAAATGAATATGAAAGTGCCGACCTCATCACTATACCAATTAAATTGACTAAACATTCGTTTTGCTCAAATATGCTCTGCCGCTGCCCGTCCGTCTCCTATAGACACTACCCGTCATACGGCTTCACGAACCTATTACTTCGACTGTTTTCATGATTCCTTTTTCTCTTCTTTTATTTAATCTAGCAAGTAGGTAGATATGTAAGTAATGCGAAAAATGTTTCGAAGCTTACATCCAAGCGTATATTATAAATATATAATGATAGAGTATAACTATTCATTACGTGGTAGTTACATTCATTTCTTTTGTAATTCAACAATGAATGAGCGCCGCAAAAAATCTGTGCGTGCATTTGCCTAATAAGCTATACGTTTTACTTGTCAATCGTGAATGTGTGGTGTATGTCGGTTGTGTGAGTTCGTAAAAATGCGTGTGTGCGTGAGACGCGTCCCGCAGATTGGCGCAATTAGTTGCGGGGGGCGGGGCCTGCGTCTGCGCAGCGACATCTCCTCCCAGCACGCACACACGCGTTATATGGCACAAAATAATGATGCCATGAAGCATTAATTATTTCCCCCATTCTCGACACACATTAGCAGGCGGCAATTGTGGTTGCGAAAAAGCTAAGTAAATTACTTTTATTCCAGCGAGGATATGCAATGTTAAGCATTTTAATGTTTTACTTGGATAAAGCACGCCCTTAACGCCCGCTTGATGACACTTTTCTGATGTCTTGCAGGCTTTAGCGGACACCTGGCGTGTCATAGAAGTAATAAGCACTTACGCTTCATAAAATATATGTTTTGTTTTGCTTATCAAATTAATGAGACATATTAAAACTTTTACAATGAATTTGTTCGAACGACAGCCCTTGACATTAACAAACAGAAAAGTCATGTGTACATAAATACTGTTTATTTAATGCTTCTTCATTCCACATTGGTCGGTGGATATTTTTATTTTGTAAAAAAACCAAAGTACCTAATGTTTTATTTAACCTTTTATGTTGCCTTCGTTTCGAGTGATATCTGTCTGTCGTAAAATAATTTTATCAATAAAAGCTATTATATATTATTAAAAAAGCTTTATTATTAAGCTTTTTTAACTTTGCATTTATTTTATTATATTAAAAGCTGTTTAAATATAGATTTATATTTTTAAATATTGATTTATATTTTGGTAGTCAGTTGCTTGCATTTATTCGACTTCAACGAAGAACGAGGTTACAATTACTTTTTTATAAATGTATATATTTACATATACACATGTTACGTGTTCTTAAGTTATTCTATCCATCAGTATCAGCAGCAGCATATGTCCTGGAATTGACTTAAATAAGTTAAGGACGTACCTATTAATAACAAATTTTCTAAACATAATTTTAAAACGCCTACATAGGTACATGATATTTACACATAGAATATATATGTATAGGTAGGCAAATAATTTTGTCATTGACATTATAAATTAAAACAAAAAAAAATCAGTACAGATAAATAAATATAATTTGTGACTGTATTTCTGTTATTGATTTTGATATTATATAAAATATAATTCCAATCAAAATATAATCAATGTTACCTACGTATCAATAGAGTAAATTACGTAATTAACTTCAAGTAGAAGTAAAATCTAAATAACGATATTCTAAAACTATTCTGATACATTAAAAGTTACTTTAAATGTTATCTATTTCGTACAATTTATTGAAATAGCGATGCAAATCTTTTTGATTAGATTACCGTAGGAATATATTGTTGTTAAAATTATTTTATTACAAAAACAAATATGGCAACATAATATGTGTCTACTATGGTATAGGAAGGTAAGCCGAGATGGCCCAGTGATAAAAATGCGTGAATCTTAACCGATGATCACTCAGGCAAGCTCTGAATTTCATGTGTTTAAATTGTGATTATAAATTATCTCGCTCTTGACGGTGAAGTAAAACATCGCGAGGAAACCTGCAAGTGTCTAACTTTACTGAAATTTAGTGAACCTGCATTGGAGCAGCGTGGTGGAATAAGCTCCAAACCTTCTCTTCAAAAGAGGAGGTTTTAGCCCAGCAGTGGGACAAGCCTGTTACTGTATGGTATAGTAATCAAACTCCTTACAGCAAAAAAAATCTTTACTGATAGTTGAAAGTAATTTAATTTAATAAAGTATTTTGGTGTAGTGTGAAACCTCTTTAAGAGATAAGCATGCTTTTTATACTAAGTTCTATTTTGTAATTTTTTGTATCTGTTTTAATTTTGATACGTTTTATAAAGTGTTAAATAAATAAAAACTATATATTATATGAATTGTTTGATACGTTTCAACAAATAAACGAAATGTTATTCAGAAAAGCCTTGTTATTCGCTTTGTACTCGGCAACCGTAAGTTCAACAGTACCTACTCATATCTGAGTAACGTTCGAAATGTGTGTATCCAAGTGTAGTAGGTATGCGATGAGCCCGAAGCGCTCACGGAAATGGAATATTGCCGTAAACTTTCCAGACGAGACCGTTTTGTTACTAATTACAACCAATATGTACCAGATTCTTGTTTTAACATCGATTGATTTGTTTGAATAATAATTTACATAACAGTTCTTGTTATATTATGTCTTTTAGGTACAAAAGCTGGTTGGCTGAGCCAGTTTTAATTCAAATCGTATAAAATAACAATAGATACTAAAGTAAAAAAGGAATGTATTATGATACGAAAATGTTTGGTTTTTCATTTTTTATAATTACTATGAATAGTTAGTCTATGTGACTTTTCATAAAAATAGTTGCTATGAAAAAAATATTTGTATAATTAAATACGTTCCATAAAATTATAATGTAATGTAATTTCAACGGACAAACACTTTCCATGTATTCTTTGCAGTTATATCTGCTTCAAACTGAAATTAAATTTTAAAGTAACATGATAACATTCCTAATAAGATAGTAAGTAGTTCACTACTTGATTAAGAAAATAAATAGATTAATGGAATAAAAAGGCGTTTACTATTAAAATTAAAATTTAAAACACGGTGTAACACCTTTTTGTAGCCACATTCAATTATCGAAGACATGCAAAAAGTCAGGAATTGAATTCCTTAGACTAATGATCACCATTCACAAGTATGAAAAAAATCGAAAGTCGCCAGCAGAAGCTTCACGATTAATTAACTGGGGAACCGTTATTCATTAGAGCTGGCGTTTATTAGCCGTCACAATACATTTAACAAGCGGTCGCTTTGAGCATTTTAAATATTGAGGCAAACTATATGTAAATGCTAAGTCATACAGGTCGAAGACGGTGCTCGTTTGTAGTCGCTAAGGTACTGTGAAGGTTTTATTTGATATTGTTTTTTTTTTAAAATTTAATTTATCTGCGATTTTAAATAAATAGCCCAGCCGTTTAGTGAAATATTATGTTGTGTTCTTTACAAGAATATTACAAAATTTTAAATGCTCATTAAACTATACAATCGCGAAGATATTGTCTATTTAATAAAAGTTTAGAAATATTTTAAATTCTTTAAAATTAACTTGGCGATCATCTAGTTAAATAAAAAAAACGAACACACCATCACAAATTCTCACTTACACACATACAAACAATATGAACTTGTATACTTACGATATATATGTATGTATGTATATATAGTTCATGTCAACACTGTATTTATTTTAATAGTGTAAGCTTGCATGCCGTTTTTTAGTGACGTGAATGAGAAACTACTTTCTGTTGAACCGTCGACGCTTAGACTGTAACAATTAGAAAAATCGATCCAGCGACCGCCAACAAATAGTGGAGCGAAGCGTTTAATTTTATTGCCTACAAAGTAATTGCACATAAAAGATCTCTAAACATATTTTAAAGACTTTCTAGACTAAATTATAAATGTAATGTAAGTAGGTGATGTTACATAATAAATTTTTTTTCGTCTATTTATATGTTACCTTGACGTAATGTAAATTATAAGTTTAAAAATAGTATGATATAAAATAAGTATTTAAGTCGTATTTTATCTATAATTTCGTAATTGCAAATACTTAAAAATATTCGATAATTAATTGACATCAATCAAATAAGAAACGTAATATTTCCGTTCTTAATATACAATTTTACATTTGAAATCGTGTTATGTAAGTGACTTTTTGAATGAAATTGTGTTTCAAGACAATGTTGTATGTGAGCGTCGGTGGTTGCAAGACTGCCCCCATCGATCGATGTAGCTTCTAAACAAGGGACGAGTTGACCTAATTAAGAAAGTTTTTACTCGACTTTAATATTATCCTTGTAACACGCTTGAAAGAATTTATTGCCCAGTCATTTAGTTGTAAAAGTAATACTTAATTCTATATACTTATGTATGTAACTCACGAAGGTTTGATTTTTATCAAAAACGTACGTATCAGTTTATTGGTTCATATAAAAATATATTTAGGTGTATAGATTTAATAAATTTGATAATCAAAAAATGTAGCAGATGTCGTTTATGACTGTTTGGCATCAAATCAGTTACGCTGCGGCAGGCAGCGCACCTTAAGTGTGAAATACAAGACGGTGTCTTCCCCGTGGTGTCTCAGCTTTTCATACGATTTTAAAATAAAAACTCACACAATTCGTTGATAACAATTTATCTTTGAAGTGAAACATCTTAGTGTACGATGAGAATAACATTGCATGGTCTAGTTTGCCTATCTATATACGTTTTAGTGAAATGCCTCTGACGCAAAAATATTACTTCTGTCAGGCTTAGTGTAGAGTACGTCAGAAAAAAAATAGTGTAAAGTAACTTACGTGCGCTTTAATTATACAAATTAATATTCTAAGTAATTATTGTTATTGATTGTACGAACAAAATAATAAGCTTGGTATAAAGCGAATGTAATTCAAAACACACTGTTTACGTACACCTTGACTCATCTTATTAAAAGTTAATTAACGAAGTTGCTGACGTCATGAAAATAATGTTTAATACGGCGGGTACACGGTACCCCGGCGAGTTCTTTTTTCATTTAATCGCTCATTATTAGATTCTTATAAAAACGATTCGGTTCGCTCCGGTGCGCAGCCGTCGCTCACTAGTTTAATGTATTCATTTTGCTTTTATGTTTTTCGCGTGATTAGCTTTGATTGATTGCATCCAAATATTGATGCTTATTATCAAAAGCAAACGGCGTTCAATGTCACACGGTCGCTCTACTTACATCACAAAATTACACTAGCTTAACATCTGATGCTGGTATTCATAAAATTTAATTCGGATACACGTATTACATTTATTAATTAATACTTATAATTGTGGAGTGATATCGTAAGCGACTTTTTGTTTTATTTCCGAGTACCTACTTATGCTCACGTAACCGGTTTAGAGACATTTTTTGTCGAATTATATACTGTAAGATTGATAGTTTTGTTTACATTGGGATTTATTTGAGGACCTCGGTCCAATTTGGAGTCTCGGGTCCCTGTTTCCGGTCGATTGGTACGATGAAGGTGATGCGCGGAGAGCTTGATGGATGAAGGTAGCGAAGTCATGCGACCCGGCCACAAGAATTCGTGTGCGTTCAGACAAAAAAGGACTCTAACATCAGTATGCATTAAAATAACGCTATAGGAACGTCTGTTACATTGTCATAAGGTCGATATTCGTTCGTTTCTATGTTTTGGTGTCCGTATTTGTATTGCAAGTAGAGCGGTGTGGATGAGTCGGTGGTTATGTCACGATTTGTCATATGTCGCTTTGCGGTTACTAACATCCCCTGGGTAACATCAGATTTAAGCAGCAGCTATTTAAAAAATGTTACTCTACTCTAAAGAGATTACAAATACATATTTATTTAATTTTAAAACTATTTCACTCCTGAAAAATACCTACTTGAAATATGTAAGCGTCGAGCGCTTAATATGTAAATTAATAATTGTAGTCCAACATTTCAATGTAGTTTATTTTAATGTGAACTTTAACTTTAACGAGAAATTTGAAACCTTGGCTCCGTGTCAAGACATATATTATAATGGGCGACAAAATTTAATAAATCAAACACACCTCACTTTTGCAACGAAACGAAAGGAATTTGGAATATTTAGCGAGTGCTATACGCTCAACACCTTGCTAAAATCGCTTAAATGAGATTTATGTTTTCATTATGCCATATTTTCTAGGTTAAAACATTTAGGGCAGAGGGCGTTAGCGTCGCACTAGTCGTTCCGCCTGGAAGGCTATTTTCGCAGCACATTACTAAGGATGAATGATTTCCTGGCGAGCCATGATTTATACGACGTTGCTTTGTGCTGGCTACCAGCGGGCACCCTACATAGACTCATTACAGGCCGTTCGCAAAGAATGGAGCTATCCATTCATACCTTTGTGTAAAGTTTCCAGCATTTGTCTTTGTTGCGCTCGAGACGCGATATCACGCCGCATCTATCTTTGTAATCGTTATCGAAATTTGCTATAAACATTTCGACTACAACGCTGGACGAGCTAATGAAAACACACGGTCTATTTTAAAGAATCATTCATTATTGTCGATCGATTATTTATTTGTGTCATATTTAAAATTAATATCTTCAAAGTACCTAGTTAATATGAATTATACAAAAATAGATTGTAGATTCTGTAACTTATTTAATTTAGGTTAATATACATGCGGCAGAATTTCATTGAAATTAGACACATGGTTTTCTCGCAATTTTTTCTTCACCACCGTGTACGAGATGAATTATAAACACAAACCCAGCACGTGTAAAATCAGTTGTGCTTGTATAGATTTGAACTCGCGATCATGGGTTACGATTTACACATTATAACCATTGGGCCATCTCGGTTCGGCATAAGTTAATAATAATAAAGGATAAAGTTTTTGTTATAACGTTTCTCCGAGTATGTGTCCGTCAACTAAACATACAAATCACGTAACACAGTAATAAAATATCGGACAGTCCTTTATTATTTCGTTAACATAGTATCAAATCCTTATTCATCCGTCGAACGTGGAATTTGTTAAGACTATAAGGATAGACGATTTAAGTGGATATATAATCTGTGGTCGAGCGGCGCGTGCAAGCTAAATAACTATCATCAAGCGCTGATCGCGCTGCGGGTGCATTCCCTAACTCTTACTTATCTGTGCCGCTAACTTCAAGTTTGTTTTCGGCAAAAATTATATTGTTTGCTTATCTGTGGTCACTGGAACAAAACCAGTATTTTACATTGTATATTTGCATATACTTCAGCCTCGTAACATGTTTTAATTTGTAATAGTGTTATGCAATGTAAGTAGATAGGTTTCTAGAATTATTCAAATAAATTGTAATGTTTTTTTTACATTCTAGAAACATACTTATTAAAAATATTAATTTGTCGGAAGTAATAAGTATTAAGCATTGCCAAATTTATAATTTACTCCAAAATGAAAGCATTTGTGAGGTCTCTCAACTCGTAATTGAGATTGATTTTTTTTATTTGTATATGTTTTAAATGATTTTTAGCTAGCTTGTTTTCTTACAAGTGTTAATGAAGATTTAATTATATATATTGTTATCGTATGAGACGTTAAAATCAAAGTAAATCTTCTATAAAGTTATCCATGATAAAATAATAGATAAGCGTGTCTAGTTTTTATAAAGAACAAATATAAATATTACAAAAAAAAATGGATATAAAATAGATATGATATCGTTTTGTTATGTAATCTAAGTAATGTTATAATGTTTCGCCGCTGACTGTACATGCAATGCTAGTGTTGGCACCACGTCACAGGTGACGATTGCTACAACCTGTCAGCGCATGGCAACATTGATTATAATGTCCGCTTTATGTCCGCGAGTAAGTCGTAAGACTGATTTATTAGCTATGATCGCTGATATAGATACATTAGCGAATTCTCTTGCCACATTACATTTTAACAGTATTTAATATATCATAGCAAGCCATTAATTATTAATTTTTATAAGTGTATTTAACTAGATTATCGATGTAACGATATATCTTTATTAAGAGTACCGATTTTATAATTATATATTTTAATTTACTTATTAATCGGCATTCTTTGGAGTAATGATCTTGTTAATACTTAACGTCTTAATTAATTACTATTTTTTTAATATTATCATTTCTATAATAGTCATGACGACCGTCGTCATAATAAATTAAGAAGATTTGATTGGACAAAATGTATATGGTTGTTAGATTTTTTTTTATATTATTAATATTGCTTTTGAGAATTAAAATCTAATGCTCGACACTTGAAATGATTCCTCTTGATATTTAATCGTTTGAATTTAATATCTATAAAAAAATCTTCATGTCATATTTTTACTATAAAAATTAAAAAGTCTAACACACTATAAAATTAATTGTTGTAATGTAATTCTATTTCTTGGAATTTTGTATTAATATACTATGTAATTATATTATAATATAACCCACATTCAAATCAAATATTGATTATTTGAGGTCGGTTAATAGTTTGGAGGTCGGTAGACTTGTTCAAGTCGATACCGGATTAAGTTATAGGTTGTTGACGATCAGCGAGCGGGTAAGACACCGTATGCGCAGGGGCGAACTTAATAACAAGAAAATCTATTCAAATACTGTTTATTTAACCATCTTGAATTAGAAAACATGATTTGTTTTGCTTAAAGTAACTCAGAATGATTTCTATTTAAATTCAATCAATTATATTAATCAGTAATTGTTTTACAATTTTCACCAGTATATACATTATGTATGAGCATAAAAATGTAATTGAGTAAACAAACGCGAACTATGTTTCGAAAGTCCATCAAAAGTCACACGGTCCTTTCACTAACTACCTACGTTCATACCAATAAATATGTAGCAGTCGCCTGCTCCGTTTGTAATGATTATAAAATAGCAATTCCAGTGAAACATAATTTAACAAATACATTATAATGTGTTTCGTATCTGTGTGGTGTATTAATGAATACTATTACATACAATAGTTGTAATTCCGTCCCTGTGCGTACTTGTATTTTTCTCCCGATACCGTAATGCGCAAGTCACGCGGTTATGTAAGTTGCCATGGCTGCCGGCCGGCGCCGTCATTATAGGCATTATTATTGGAACACTCGGTCTCTCACCCGGCCATTGTCAAGATTGTGGGGTCAGAGAGACCCAGACGTTAGCCAGCTACGTAATTTCGCTATTCGTATAACCCTATAAATCCTATCGTAAAACAATTTACCTGATTCCACGTTGAAAAGCCGAGAGCTTAGATCACGTTTAATGGTAGACATCGTGAGCGCGCGGTTATTAATTATTGAAATGATTACGGCAACTCATATTCTGCTCATGTCGTGTCTCGGCCATAGCTGCTGTACGTCAGATGTCTATTGTCATAATTCAAATGTGCTATGAGTTAGGCCGCTAAGTGCCGCTGAATTATTTACCGCTTACAATGATAATAAACAAAGTCCTCTATAGTAATATTTTATATTCAGTTTAATAATATTTTCATAGAATATATCTTAAATATTAAATAATTGGTAATTCTAATAATTCAAAACGTTTTTATCCTTGTAACATATATAACGATATTTATTCATTCGTTTTATACAATTGTCCGTACATCAAGAGTGTAATAGTCAGACGTATATAAACCGTAATCGATGCAAAAAAGCGTATAAAATATCCTTCGCTGTCACTGCGAATATAAATAATAAATTAAACGTGAACCATATTTGCAGGGGATCGAATTAATATTAACAATTAACTAGTCCATTCCGTACTTAACTGTCGAGTCAAGTGTAGTGGAAATTTTCTAGGCTGCGCGTACGCCGCCGGCATCGCAAAGCGTCGGTGTGTTTGATCAAGTGAATCACAAGTGTACCGTGACATATCCGATGCTGTGGTCGCGGTCACTATGAGATACTTTTACGGATCTATGAACTCTGTCCAAAGTTAAACCACCGAACTTTGATCCGAAAATGAAATATTTCATTGCTCGATTGCTCATTGATATTAAGTTTAGTTCCTTTCTATAGTTATCTATTAAAGCAACAAGCATAATGCAATGGTAATATTTATATATGATAATGTTTTGAATTGTTTAGAAAACTAGTATCGTTTATAGAGTATTGATTGAGTATGTTACAAATTCGTATTGTTTATTAGTTTTTGAAGCAATAAATATAGATAATATTAAACATGTTACTATAAAGTCGAGTCGAGGAATAAGTTTTAATTCAAGGAATGTCCGAATTCTCCCAATAAACAGAATCACAAGATGCTACTTCCTTCCTTAGTCGGAAATGAAAGAGAACCATTGACAAGTCTTCGAACAATGAAATTTATTAAAATGCAATAACAATAAAATTCGTGTCCGGACATTAGCGATGTTAAGTTATTCTCCAAACGCCACTTAATGAGAAGTGATGGGTTCGTAAGAAAATAAAAATACAATGTACCCACCCCGGGTACCAACGGGCAACGACGCATTGCGTATGCAGGGCGCGTGCACTTAAAATTACATGTCCTGTATGCAAAGAAATGCTCGCCACCGTTGTTGCAACTGAGAAGAAAATGTTACAAAAACTATATAATTGGTGTTAGGGCTTTTGGTGGAGGGTGGTCGTGTGGTCGTGTGGTCGTCGTGTGGCTTTTGGTGGAGTGTGGTTCGAAGTATGAGTGAGTCAGTGTAACTACAGGCACAAGGGCAGCTTAGTTCCCAAGGTTGGCGGCGCGTCGACACAGTAAGGTATGGTTAATATTTCTTACAGTGCCAATGTCTTTACTTACCATTAGGTGGTCCATTTGCTCGTTCGCCTACCTAGATCATAAAAAATGATATATAACAACATGATCATATAAAAAAATAACCGCGTCAAAATGTATATACCATAAATTAGGAGTAACATGATATTTCAGCACAATATAAATTTCTCGATAATCTACTAATAGTTGATACGATTTGATTATCATAAAGTTCACATTTCTAATAAGGTAATAAAGAGACGGCGAATGCGACGCAGCGTCTATTAGAAACCAGTTTCCCCGTCCAATTCACAAAACAATCGTCGGTTGATCAGTTGCCCGCTGTTTTAAGCGTTTCACAATTCATCTTTATTAACAGCCACGCGTTATGTGTAGAGGAACTTTATAGCTTCGATACGGGATTATAAATCACTGCGAGACACCCACGACGACTCAAGTCTACATTCGGCATAATCCGCTTCGGCTTAACGGCTCCTGTCATTTTTGAAGACTGACACTCAACCTTTACATTACATAATGAGTCTATAGATAAATCTATATTCAAATTTGCAATTAAAAAAACGGAAGCGTTATTTATATTACATGGTTACGTAGTGGAATAAGTCGCTGATTTGATAGAGCCTAATTAAAACTTCTCCACGCAGCGAATTCGTCAAACTAAATATCGACTAGTAAAATTGAACCCGGATATTAAGCGGGCTCAAGTTCGAATCGATCGACGCGAGGCTTGTCGTTCGGGCGAACGTTCTTCCGCTCACCGTCACTAGTTGTTATTCCCGACGTCGCCTGTCACACGCCACGGTAGCCAACCGTAATAATAAGAATCGTAATATAATAGCATTATAATCCAATCAAAACGTAACGTGAGGTGACCGCCCGGGCGAACGATTTACCATTCGGGACGCGAGTGTCGAGCTCGTAAAACATTTTTTGGGTGTACAAGTACAACACTTATAAGAATTAGAAGGATACTTTGTATTGAATCGGCGCATAATGGTTACATAAATGTAAATGATATCAACTACATGTGTGGCGTAACTTAGAAGCGCTTACAATAGTCTGCCTGTACCTAAACATACGACTAAAGCACTTGCAAACATGAAAAGTGTTTCGCAGCTTGTTTCACGACGTTGACATTTGTGACATTACAATAGGGGCGATTTTTGCATCCATTAAATTCTTTAATTCTATTTATTTATGCGAAAACAACACGTTAAACAAAAACTAAACAGTGGATTACTGGCATGTCGCACCTAGGTGTGCATGACTTATTTAAGGTACCTATTTCTTTGCAACCTTTACGTATGTAAATTATAATAATTACTAAAAATAATCAAAGTGAGACTGACATTGTTTTACTTTGCTAAACAATAATAAATTAAATTAATTAATGAGCTTTTTACAAAACCTTAAATTAAAGTGTTCATTGTTTAATAAGGACTTATTTATTTCGTAAAATCTGTATTTTTTGTGTCGAATAAATGAAATATATTATGAAAATGTAAGATGGATATTTTACATAAATTGTGGGTATTTATTTGAATTTTGTTAGTTTTTTATTAATGTTGTTATTGTTTGATAGGTACGTCGATTAAATCTATAAGCATATGTGTACATGTTTATGCTATTTCACTTTATCAGCGGATTTTAATGAAGGTATTGACGTGTGAAAAGTATAGATAAAAAATTAACATTAATTTATTATAAAAGTATAATAATGTCATGCTTGTCGATACATGTTTAACCTCGCTGTATGTAAATTTCATATATTAATCTAAAGATTATGTTAGACTAACTTATGTAAAAATAATACATTCCGAACGCTTTTTTAATATATAATATATATAAGAAAAACTTATGAGATGCGTCATAGGCAAATAAATTTCAGAATTACTTATAATAATATTAATTCGAGGTTTGAAGTTGCATAATTCTCACGATATAAATGAATATATTTCAATAAATTATGTCGTACAAAGTTTGTTTTTCATGATTAGAGACTTACGATGTCTACTTTGTAACGCTTGGCATGTAACGGTAGGTATCTACGGCAAATAGAAGCAATGTCAAGTTGTCATCAGGGTTTTTTTTTATTTCCTACGTAAATTAAATTAGTACCAGTTACTTTAACTTTTTATACATATTGTTGTTAATAGTCATTAAACAAGCGACCGCTGGCCTGCCTTAGTAGGTACCTAAAATACTTGGCGTCGATACGACGATCAATAAATTAAAATTAATTCGGCGTGCGAACGGCGAGATCCGATACGCGATACTGACGCCTACATTTATCATTCGCTAACACGTCGGACATTTCACAAGAGACGCATGTCGGGGAATTGTAGCGTTTACAACGCACGGCATAAGGGTCACGGGATCGCCGATGACGGAGTACATAACGATCTGGTGCGGGAACAAAGGATAACACCACTAAAGACAATAACTCGAAGGGATAAGTTGGCATGCGTGTTGGCGGTTAAGCCGGCGACACACGCGCCAGCACGCACTCCGCATTCGGATGCGGCCGCGGCCGTGCAAATAAACCGCGGCAGACTGGACGACGCTGCCCGGATGGCCTTGACGCTCGCTGGGAACTTTCTCACGATACACTATTTCTACACTTGATACATTTTATTTAGTCTTTAAGACTAATGACATTAATTTTAATTATTCATAAGTAAAGATTACGCTGTTCCTGTGTCTCTCTCGTTACCGAGATTACTTAATATATCATTAAAATGCCATATAATTGTCAGGATATACGAATAACGTTATATTGTGTTTAATTAAGGCGTAACGTATCTCATTTTTTACCATATTTTTTTATAACATATGAAAAACATTCTTTGGTAAATATCATTACGACCTACAACATCTGATATTAAGTAGAACGTAGGTAGGTACTTGCGTGTGTGTATTAAGGTGAATAGGGTGATTTTCACGGTGAACGAAGGAGCATGTAAGAAGGGCTGGTTGCCAGACCACGCCTTAAAAATATAATAATAATTGAGTAACCAATACGTATTTAATGAAACAAATCTTGCTGTATGATAGATTTAGATAAAAGCGCCATCTATATTTGAAACTGAGTAAAGAAATATAAGTTTTATAAATTGCGATGATTATTATGATTTGAAAACATTATTAACTATATATTTGGTTCAATATATATTAATTCGTCAATGAATATTAGACAGAAAAAACCTATTTTAAATACATGTCATTAATTTTATTCCGTTTAATTATGATGCTTTATAATATAATTTCCTTATGAGTCAATTTCAATACGAATATAAGAGCATTTTTATTAATTGCTTTGAGTTGCTTAAAAAGAGTAATTCTATTCCATAAATTTTGTGTTCAATTAATTATATATATTCCAATTCATTAAAAATATTTGACATTTAATTATTTGCCTATACCAAATTACTTCTTTTTTTAAATTTTTTAAAATTATATTTAAGGTATTATTATTATAGCAGCATATACGAAAACAGTTGCAAATTAACATTTTCGGTATTAAGGCTGTGATTATTTAAAAGAGGCCTCACCAAAAACCGTTACAGAATAAACTTACCGTCAATTTGAACAACACTTTCAGTGCCCTGTGGCGCGACGTGATGATAAGATCTCGGGCTGCATCTGCCGGGGGTACATGGGGGCAGGGGTTGGGGTTCAATTCCGGTGTTTTGTTTGCCGGCTGTGAGAATTTGCTATGATTGGTTTATGATTTAATTTATTATTTACTTTAATTAAATTCACTGGTCACTGTTTAAATAAAATTGATTACAATGACATCGTGGTCATAAATCTTTTAAATATATTAAACATGTATGATTAGTTAATTTATTTTATATCGATAATTTCAAAATGTTTACTTAGATATATATTTCATTTAATTAGATATACTTAGATATCTTATTTTATGTTACTATTCTAAAATTTGAACCTATATTCAAACGTGTTAAAATAATTCCATGTACTTAAAATATATTCTTTATTAATACAACTAAATTATTAATTCTGTTTAAAAATCCCCATACAATCAAGGCTTAGCACACATATTCGACACAATGGCCGAAACTAGCTGATCTAATAAATAAAAAGCGTCGGCAGTTCCCGTACTATGATACGCGCACGAACAATTCCGATTCGATGTTTTGTTCGAGTCACATATTATAGAGTCACATCGTTTGCCGATTTTGTCATCATGGTATGGGGCAGGTAGGGCATGTGGCGAGATGGCGCGATAACAGGAATTATTCATACGTTATCGGGTTGCCATCGCTGGTGGCATTGTGAACGAGGGGTGGCTGCCGGCGTCGTGGACGCTGTCAAAACGTTGTGTGTGTACTCGGCTTAATGTGACGCTAGCGACTGATTATTGTTTTATTTCGTGTTTGCCGTAATGACGAACAATACTAAACATTAGAAAGATTTAAAGTAACTTATTGAATTTAATATGTGATTTTAAGTAATCGTATGTTTACATTTAATTAATTATATATTCATTTTAGAACTATAACAAGAACAGTACCAAAGCGTTTGCTGTTTATAATATGTATGTAATATGCAATACGTTTCACATGATTTCATCTTAAACTTATGTGTATAAGTCGCCTAACAATTAATACTTTTTTATTCCTTTTTTTTTGTGTAAATGAAAAACGTGAATAAATCTAATATGCCTTTAAGATGACAACCACGAGAACTAATTAATATTTCGACGAGCAATACTAAATTCACTTTTTTTTGAGTACGGGCACTTTGATAAGAATCTCTGTTAATCTCTCGCTACGATCAGCACCTGGATCTACTCGATGCGGGCAGATCGTTGCAAACAAGGCACGTAAGACCCAGTTTTACTAAGCAGATAGTCTATAACGTCAACAAATCGGCGTTGGGCTTTAAAAAACGACACGATTTGCATTTAATCGATATAGTTGTTGTTAGTCATAGTTATTTGTTTATGTTACGTAAATAATATTCTTCTATGGTACTCTTCTTTTTATCGTGATTAAAATATAACAATTAAATCGTAGTTGTTAAAAGCCAGTCAAGCTTTGCTTTCGTATTTACATTATGTGCTCAACTATTAAAATATTATTTACTATTTGAGTATTATGTAGGTACATTTTAACGGATTAACTTTAGCCTCCATTGTTAGTGTAGTTTATTAAGCATCATTATATATTAAGGTTCGCAATAAAATAATGGCCTTTTATGATATTCTTTTCATTTGTTTAGTATCAAATTAATGTAACAAGATATATGAATTGGTTTCTTTT
Source organism: Nymphalis urticae (assembly GCA_905147175.2). NCBI lineage: Eukaryota > Metazoa > Arthropoda > Insecta > Lepidoptera > Nymphalidae > Nymphalis > Nymphalis urticae. Next base: position 4,387,421 of record LR989987.1, on the reverse strand, counting down.
ACTTTTTTTTTTGTTGGAAGGTCAAGGCTTTATTGTCATGTTTAGATAAATTTAGGTAACTAAATTATAGATAAGAAATGTAGTTAAGATAACGAATCGAGGCCAATTAAGAATTAATTTATATAATTAATTTGTTTCGGCAATAACATAGTATTACTTAATTTGTATGACTAAGTAAAGTTTTATGTTATGTTTGCGTTTAGTTAAAACTTTTTCTATCATTTAAAAATGGAATAGGTAATTGGCGTCACGAATATGTTCTAAATGTAAAATTTAAAATTGTGGGACGAAATTGATACATCTTTCGAATGCGTAATTATACGACTAGTACTATTACTACCTTTGCCCTAAGCAATATATTTTTTTATAAATAGATTAATATCACATAAAAGTATTAAAAACAGAAACGAAATACTCTCTAAGCACTTTGCAACTTTGTAAGAAAATTACAATGTATTATTTATAGATTTATATCGATATGAAATAAATATAGGTTTCGATTTGAACCAACTATTAGTTACCCGCAGTGCGCCGCAGGCAGACCAAAGAGTACAGTTCTTACCCTGTTTTATTTTATAAGGGTATAGACAAGGGATGGTCCCCCCGTGTGGATCCACCAATCCACGAGTTTCACTGGCACAATTATCATTGCCCTTGCATTGTACATATGTTTGCGTTCAATGTTAAATAATAATTGCTGAGTAAATTGAATGGGGGTGGTTTTGTAAACGTGTTTTATTTAAACTTATTTATATATGTTGACGCGTTCCTTTTTAATATTTGCTTTTTAGTTTTAAATGTCTGTCTTTTTAGTTTTTTTAGTTTTAAATATCTACTGTTAAACAACGGTGAATATTTTTTTTTAAATTTAATATATGATATCATTATGACGATAGGATTGAAAACGTTTATATATTATATTTTTGTTTGAGAAACAATTAAGTCTCAATAGTTCTGTTATAAACAAGAAAGGAATATAAAGTAGGTAGATACGTAGGTAGTACTTAGTTGTCTTTCAGAGATCATCACGCATATAATGAGTTAATTATAATTAGCTTTTCTCATTATATTAATAAGAGCATATGATATGAAACTAATCACGGCTGTGTACAGACGCTGAGTATTTAATTAATGAAATTTCCAGTTGGCCCACTATTTTAATTGGCCGTTGTTGTGACACGACTTTTGTAATATTTCGGAATGGCCCGCCTTTGTTCTCGCGCGCAACCAACGCGACCACAGCGCTATTATAGAGGTTATTTGTTTATCAAATACGCATTAAAGTTTAGAATATTCATGGTCATGTTAATTTAAAAGAATAGAGATGTCGTGTGAAAGAGTTGTTGAATTCAAATGATATTAATTTCGGTATCACGGGCGGGTCGTAACGCCTCCAAATTGTCCGCCCTAATGACGGCTAGTTCGGACAATGACTCGGCTATCGGTCGATCTTTGTCAGCTGTGCTTATATAGTTTAGTGCCGCAAACTTTTGGTAATTTTTATTATCATTCGGTGATTTAATTAAATCTTCACGAGTATTTAATTTCTTTTTGCTATATGTTTTTAATAATAACAAAAGCTACTAGTAATATTATATTTTTTACAACGGTTGACTGTGTGAAAATGAGTTATGCTATTTACACTACGAATCGAGATGGCTCAGCGGCTAGAACATTAGACTCTTAACTAATGATTGCGGGATGTTCCTAATTTGAATTTACAATTTATCTCACGTTCAAAGGTAAAAGAAAACATCGTGAAATCTTAGGCAAACAGTTGGACATTAATAGGTTGTTACTTTTTTTATAGTACCTATATGAAGTAGTTGAGTTGGTAACGCATTGGCAGTTCCCTTGGTTGTGCAAATGTCTATGGTGGTGGTAATCACTTAACATCAGGTGACCCGCCTGCTCGTTTGCTTGCAAAAAAAAACAAAACAAAAGAAAAGTATATTACAAATATATTCACGGTTTTGTAATTCGTTATATTTTTTTGTGCAGGTCGGACGCTAAGCGGCGGCAGCGGGCAGGTGTGCAGGCCACACTTTCACACGCCGCTTCATCCCTGGCTCGACTCCAAAGCCCTGGGTAGCGGCGCTTGGGGCGGCGGCTTCCAACAGGACAGCGCGCCCGCCGACAAGCCTCTTTCCCCAGCGCAGCATCCTCATCCCCATCCTTTGTTCTCATTCCCTCCCACGCCACCGAAAGACTCAACCCCCGACTCCGTCGCCGCGGCGGCGCTCGGTCAGCAAGATTACCAAGCGGCCGTCGCGCACGCCACGGCGATGAGCGTCGCTTTCATGCAGCAGCAGCAGGAGCTGCCCCTCTGCGGTGACGTCAAGCCCATGATGGGCGCACCGCCCTCCAAGCAACGAGAAGGTGCGCAGCCGGACTCGTGTCCCCAGGAGAGTCAGCCCTCTGGGGAATACAACACGCAATACAATGCCGCCGCCGGCGACTACTACAACTACCAGGGCAAGGGTTATAGCGGGCAGCAGCAGAGTAAACCGCGACCGAACAAGACGCGAACTAGCGCCGGTGAGTTCGCGCGGACCGTACGCACTGCACTGCCCTCGCTCGCACTCACATTCATGTTCTCACGCTTATCCGATCACCTTTTACGATTCGATGAGATATATAACTAACGGTGACGACAAAATATCTAATAATATCGTCGATTCTCTTCGTCGGGTAAATTTTCATTTCGATTAGATCTAAATACTGCTTTTCAAATCCATAGCTGTTAATCAGTGAAATCAAATGATGTAATTGGTCTATTCGTTTGGACGGTAACGAGATGGTGGGCGCTAAAGTAGCTATAATTAGAATCTCATTGCCGTGTCTCATCGGGCGCGATTATTAATTGTACACTTAAATTTCATTTCTATTCGATTACTATTTGTGGGTATGATGTGGTCTGATAAGCGTGGTTGCACTGGGGATGGTTACACGGTTTTTTGTACATCACGGTGGTTTCTTGTTGGTGTCACGAGATTAACGCTTGGTTTAACAACTAAATCGGTGGAGGTTACTAACATTATATATACATTAACCTAATATCTAATTACGTTGAACATAAAGTATTAAATTGAGAATGATTAAACTTACAATTATTTTAATCCGAACATTTAAGTTTGACATACTTACTTCGGTAGGTGAGTTTCACTGTTTAGTTTGAAAAGTTATGACCTAGCTTAAGACCTTAACTGTCTGTGTAAATAATAAATTCAAAACGCAGTCACGTTAATTAATTCAGATATGAATAATGTACTGATGAAATATGCCGTTTTAAATCCGGACGCTTTTTACATTTACATGCAATTTATTGCATTGTTTAATGTAAAATATTATTTTAATTTAAAAATATGAAAATATTAATTTAATTTAAAATATAAAAATATTAATTCAATTAAAATTATATTCAAAATAATTTATATCGTAATTAGGTGCATTTTGCGATTTTATAAATTTAAATTAGTTTCAAGAAATATGTAAAACATTTAGGTAGGTTAATATATATTTTGTTATATATAATATAATATAGACAATTTAAACACTTATTAGGTGATACAATGGTGTTTAATTGTTAAAAAATCCTTGTGATTGGGTATTGTACAAGGCTATCTACCGAGGTAGTTACCACCTATCCATAATTTTATTCTACCGCCACGCAGTAATACTTCGCATTCCTGTATTCAAGTTTGAAGGGTGAGTGAGCCAGTGATTTTTCATGGTTGCCTGTGCAGTGGCAGTGTAAGGAATGGTTAACATTTCTCACAGTGTTAATGTCTATGGGCAATCGTGAACCAGCCATACTGCGATTCTATTATAATACCCTAATGTTAAAAAATGATAAAACTATCGTTGTTAACATGGTGATTATTTTCTGAAAGTCGAGTGCGTCAGTTTCCCATTACCTAATTGTAGAGCTATTGTTTTTACGTGAGTATTAACGGATACGGGGATTTCTATTTAATTTTCAAGACAATCTTCTGAATTAACTTATTATGAAATCGGCGACTCATCTTTGTTTGCTTTATATTTAAATATGTAAGATTAGCACACCGTAACTCGACATTACATTTTAATTAGCTGTGTTCATACCTACGTATTGCTGAAACGAAATAATTAAACGTCTTGTATTCATGTTACATTTAAAATATAATTATTAATAAATAAATACACATTAGGACTTGTTATATAAACTTTACTTTTATATAATTTTCAATATAATTTAAACATTTGTTTTTTTTATTTCAAAAATAGAATCTAAACATACAATTCCGTTTATAATTAACATAATTATAAAAATCGCGAATTAATTAGTAAATATTTAATTTAAATAACGTTACAATTATCTTGGAAGAATAAATGTACTTATTAATGTGTGTAAGTATTACTACATATTAAAAACCGACTTCGGAGATGTAATTAAAACTTATATTCGTGTAATATTGCTCCACTAACCTCTGCTCCTAATGCGACCATTGTTACCTCAACAATTGTACCAAGTTTTCGCAATAACCCAGCACAATAATATGACGAATATTCATATAACTGAGAATTACTCAACAGTAATTGTATTACGTTCGCTTTATTTTATACATAAATATGTAATTATAACTCTCATAGTTAAGCATTGACAATGGTAGGGAACAAAAAGCGGCCGTTTATTGTCTCTCATTACATACTTTAATTTACATTACATTTTAATGGCAACATTCAATTTAGCACAATTATGGTTATTCAATAATTTGTGAAATTTCAACTTTGATTAAAATGTTCCGATCTCACGGGCGTGGATCTAATCTCGTTAATGTGTTTCTCATGGATAATTAGATTCGTAGTGAAAAAGACGGCGTTAATTACGTTAGAAAAAGTGGAACCGCGTTGTCAATAAGCCGTCTCGCGATTATAATCGCACCGCCGTTATCGGTGGCGGAAATCGCAATCTTTATTGAATTATGTGATGATTTATAGATCGCTACATACATCGGCAATGTCATTGGAATAGTAATGGCGTACTTCGTTAGGGACGTGCGATGATATTCGCTTCTGTTTAAATCGAAACGTTAATAGACCGGTTGGTCTCGAGCTATTTTAATACTTTTTTTTTTATTTGTTATGTAAGTAAATAAAAAAACCGTTATAAATTCTTAAATGTAATTTTATATGTAAAATATTCTTCACTTAATATCATACGATTAAAGTGTTTGATTTAACAAAAATATATTTTAGGCAATGCAACACACAAGTGTAAGCTTTTAAAAATTATTTTTATCTAGTGAGTAACTATCTTCTTATTTTAATAGTCTTCTATACTTATATGTATAATAGAAGACATCGTTTTATTAACAGTAGGTACATTTATTCGTATTAACCTGAATTATTATTACAAGCTTTATAATAAAACTTATAAACCGGTTATAGAGCAAACACGTTCTTGTCAGTATTTATTTTAAAAAAAACACAACTAAAGCGTAACTCGTGAATATTTTAAATTGTACAGGCAATTGATAAACAGTTATCAATTTTTTTTGTAATTTATAACTGTATTCTGACGCTACTGACTACAGTCTTGATCGGATATTAATTCTACGTCTAACACCTCGTTATATTTATGACATTGTATACTTGTTAATACAAGTACCTACAATGAATAATTATACCGACCCCCGCTGTGATATCGATTTTAAATGAATGTAACTTCATTTGAACTATTTTTATATTCGTTTAAAAGTTTGTGTTAATACAATTTGAATTAATGTTTTAACTCGATTCATTCGTAATGTTGAACTTTTGCGGTAGTCCTGAGTAAACGTGGCCGACCTCTAAATCACGGTTCAAGGAAAATGTTAGTTAAAGTCACACTCGCTATTCAGTAAACGTATTCACAATAAGAATTTAAGATTTATTGGTAGCCTTAACGTTACCTATTAGATCGTAGATCAGCGGATCCTTCTAAAACACTCTTGTGGGTTCGATTATCTCTCGTGGAATATTTTGTTCCGTCTCGTTTTACATCTGTCATCTGTCAAACAATTTATAAACATTGAATTTAGTTAATAGTTTAAAAAGATTATTTTCTAATTATATATAAACCAGTAGCTCTATGCAGATTCTGAGTGAGCCTGTGAGTGAGCCTGTGTGCCTTCGAGACACAAGAGACATAAAATCTTAAATCTTATGGCCGGTGGTGCATTGACAGCTTACGAAGTGACTGGTGGTGGTGCTTTTTACAGTACTAATATCTACGATTAAAAATCATTAATTTCATAAGTGGCTAATTTACTCGTATAATTTGCTCGTATGCACTCCAAAAAATATACAAGAATCGTTAATTTTTATGCTCTTTCCGTTAATTACTAGAGTTTAATTCTTGCAGCAGAGTTTTTAGAAGTAACTATATTTTACATATGTATAAATAGACTTAAATATATCTATTTTTAAATTCGTCTATCATATTCAAACTTCATTAAGAGGTATGTTTGTGTTAAGGAATTCCGAGTAAACGCGCCCGACCTCTAAAACTAGGTTCAAGGAAAACATTTGCGAAAGCCTCGTTCGATATTCATTCAGGATGTTTATTTGCTAACAAGGCCGATGTGGATGTCAAATATAATCACTTCTATTTATTATATAATTAAAATACTTAACCACACTTATGATAACTTAACAAATGCTTCTATTTTCAATGTATTGTTTTATGCAAATTGTTAAATAATTGATCGCTAGCTGTAATCCGCCCGCTACGATAGCATCCATTTAAATAATAGATTATTTTTTTTAATTAAAAATAAGCGAATTGTTCTTTCATGTTTTATTCCATGACATAATCGACTTCTCTAGACAGTTTAGAATCCATCTAGTCGTTCAAATGTATAACAAACATTCAGACATACAAACTTTTGCATTATACTGTTTGTAACATAAAATTGTAATTATCGTACTTTTTACTATTATTTTTCTATAAGGTGTCGTGTGTTTTTTTGTTGTTATTCGATGTATTCGTTTATCACAAAACTAACTATTGACTAGACGTTCACATTGCGCATAAATCGATGCTATAGGCCCAAATGTATATATATAGCAACGGATTCTGTATTAAATTTAATCAAGGAGTACGAAAGTTGATAGAAATAGCATCACGTAGGTATAGGTTGGTATAGGAATGACATCAAATACCAAAAATATAATAATGATATAAAAAGTATTATAGTAAACTAACTGATGGTATTTCTATGTTTTATGTTCTTTGGTGGAAGCAATATTATGATAATGCGGCTGCCCGGATGTAGCCCATTCCATTGTTGGCGATCTGACCTCGATGTAGTGCAATAAAACAAGCGGATTTTAGAAGAAATTAAAATTTTCAATCTATCACGATTGTTATGTTAATATCATTTGTTTTTGTTAAAATCATTTATAGATGTTTTTTATTCATCCAAATATCTATCAAGACTTAGAAACCGTAATATAACCGCATTAGACCTTTAGCATAAATTATTTATCGTTCTATGCAATTTTATAAAATATAATCTAAGACCAAAAAGACAAATACAATGATCCAATACCAAGCTTAAACTTCTAAATGGTTTCTTTGTGTACTTTCTAAAACAATACGTTCGGTACGTTCACTTAAATGGCATTTAATTTAAACTACAATTCCAGTGTTTCAACGATAATTCAAATGCATCGTATCTCGAGTCCGTTGCACCTTTAGCTAGTCCTTAACGAAAGGTCTTATGACTCATAATAGACTGTTTTTATCCAAACTATAATACAAAACGACTGTTTCTATGCAACTCACGTAGTGTTGCAGCAACAAAGATGTTTCGCAGAAAGTTGCGCAACCAATTAGCGGAGTCATACGTTTCACGAAAAAAGTTATGTTCCACTGCCCAAAAGCATGCATGTAATTATGATCTCTATGCTGTTGATGTAAATATTAAAATTGTATAAAAAAACGAGAAGGTTTTTCCGTTGTGTGTGATTGTACGCCACGGACCGCCGGCTAAGAGGAATGAAGCCGGGACGGCTCTCTTAGTGTGTTATTATTTTTGTTGAGTGCAATTCTTTTATGCTAGAATCATACTGTAATAATTTTACAAATCATCTACGTACTATTTCGCTTAGGTAATGTTCATGGTATTTAATTTATTTTTAGTTATTTGAAAAGGTCAACTTACAATTTACACACATATCGTACTCTTACAGAAGCAACATACACTATAACAATCGTATACCACTTTCACACATAGCATTGTGTAGACTTAATTTTAATGATATAGTTCACACAGTTATAATATAGTTGATACAACAAATATCAATTACCGATATTCATTATCTAAATATGTTCAAATTGAAAACATAAGCTGCGGTAGATAAACCTATTCGCCCAAGAGGTTATTTCGTTTTACATATATGTAATTACTTGTTTTGATAGTTCTTAAAGAGTACAATGAGATTTATCGAGCTGTTTGGAAACGAGCCACTAATGAATATTTTGTGTTAAATATTCTTGTACATAACAATATGTGGTAGGTAACAATACAGTGGTCCGTCACGGTCTGTCTGTACAGCGCTACAGTGTGGGATACAATGCAACACTCAAAATTTGCATATGACTTCGGCGGAACTTCAGTGATTAATTCATTATAAAAGTGTACTTGCAGCCCGCTAAATGAGTTTTGGTTTTATGTAATTAATGGGTTCGTACACCCTTTATTATTATCTAGATATGATTACAACAACGATTATTTTAGTATCAATATTATTTGCATGATAAATTAATGTTTTTATTTTGTTGTAGAGAAATAAAATGTTCGGCTTCTTTAACTAGCAAAATATTCCTCACGGGCACGATCAGCCGTCTTAATAAGCTCGCGTCATATCATCGATGTGTGTAATTATACAGGGTTCGTTGCAACCGCTCGTTGCAGTGGCGTCACTCGTAATTATCTGGCCGTATGATAATAACCAATGCAAATATGAGCGCTGCAGCATTGGTCTGTGCAGGCGCCGTGAAAAATGACTTTATTCCTACGCTTTGCATCGCCATGTCATATTGACTATAGCTGATTCTTAATAATATATTTAAATGAACCTTAATATTATAATTACATTTAAGTATTTCGCGAAAAATACTGAATAACACTGTAACAAATCATCGACTAGAATACTATTTTCTATTTGCATACAGACCTACAATTAAGGCGTAATAACAGCCTCTGTGGCGCAACAAGAATAAGTTTTAAGCAATAATTTAATGGTTTGTATGCAAAATAGCCTCACCGTTACGTGTTGATGGGCCGATGCGCCGAGAGAGCGCGTCACGGTAGACGGGAGCAAATTAGTCCTTCATTTAAATTACATTACGCCGCTTCGTATAAGCGTTATACGTGACTATGTTCCAGTTTTTATGGAGCGATTTCATTCAGTAATATTCTGTCTTACTTTATTGTACGCATCGATAGTTCCATAGAGGTTAGATTTATCCGTTAGTCGCGACGTCAGCAGTACTAAAGGGTTAATACGATGAGATATTTTCCCAGCGCGAGAGGGGCGTGTGAAAACTTTGCGCGCACTCTTCGAGGCCGGAGTGCGCTCTCTTGGAGGCTCTCGAAAAATAAAAACCGCCCACTCGGCTACGTAAATATGGCAGATGAAAATCTTTTATCGCGGTCACGTAGCATCGCCGCGTCACGACCGCGCGTCACTCCGGGCAATAAAGAGCGCGCCGCATTCTAATTTTGAACAAACACTGGAATTTTTTGCTCAAACTTCTGCAGTCGCTCAGGATAGGTTTATCTCTAGCTGGACAGGCACCGTTACGTGCCCACTAAATGGTATCTTTATTTCACGTCAGAATCACGTCCAGTGAGTGAGCGAGCGGCGTTAGATCATTCGATAGTCAAAACAAGACCAGAGATTAAATAATATTTCTCACAATGCAAAGGGTTTAACTTACGGCTATGACGAAAAATCGGATTACGACGATGTAACCGTAGACCAATTAAAGAAAAATGTGCATCTTTAATGATACTGTATTGGGTATATGGGTGTATTTTGTATCGGTAGAGCTGGTGGTTGTAAATTTAAACACTAACGCCTACGGCCAGTCCGACTTTCACAAATCAATGGAGATGTTACTATTGAATTTGATAGGTCTCCGTGCGAGAGACACTATTATAAAACTTCACGTTGCTTTTAATATCCTGTTATTTTTTCGTAATAATCGTTATTGGTGTTTATTTATTAGAAATCTCGGAACAAATTACAGGCTTTATCGACGTACAAAAAATAAAGGGTTAGCCCAAAAAGTGAGTTGTCGGTTCGATCGCAATAAGTTTTCGATAAGGTCCGGGCGATTTAATTGCCGGTTGTGATCTGGTTTTACATAAAAAAAAGATAAATGGCCATACTGCCTTAAGCCCGAGAAACATTCTGTGCTCGGTCGAGATGTTTTTTCTATCCGATATTCGACCACTTTCACCTTTCTTGTTAGATTCCTGCGCCGGAACCATTATTTATTCAGTGCGCGGCAGCGTCTGCCTGGGGACCTCTATGATCGCATCATATGTACTATCATCGCGTAGATATCTAACGATAAACTACACCAATACCGTCTCTAGAGCAATAAACGTGTTGCGTTCGAAATAATGATTCGCACTTCCGTTTATGTTTGGCGTATTTTTTTTAATATTTAAAAAAAAAACGCGCAATTCATCTTTGTATGATATTTTTTTCTATTTTTAATTTATAATCTGTGAACACGTTTTAAAAATAGGATGCGAAGGAACTAAATGGGTTTTTAAATCGATCTCGATAAATAATCGATTTGGTAATCGAGTTTAGAGAAAGATTAGGGGCGGCTTGTTTTCTATATGAACATCCTCTGTAAGTAATGGAACGAAGTGAAATTGATTTAGCGTTAAAAAATTTACAACATCCTACAGTTTAGAAACCATCTTTATATTATCATACAAAAAACCAAATTTTATCGAACAACAACAACATCGGTAAATACTCGTATGTTAATAAATGCCTAAGGAGTTAAAAAATGTCTAAAAATTGTCGCGTGAGGTCACACTTATTCTCCCGGAGGGCTACTCGTCTGGGGTTGATTAACAAATTCTTTGCATGGATTTTAATAAAATAGAGCATGCTATGACAATAGTAATAATATTTTAATATTTTGTTCAACATTCGAGATTAGACTTATTGCTTTTGTAGGAAAAACAATTGTTATAAAATACGTCATTTAAAATAAGCCTTTTTATAGATCTGCGGATGCGTTTTACGGTTGAAATGCTTGCCTTTGAAATTATAACTTGTGTACGTATAATACAATTACACATAGTGAAAATTAGCATGTAGGTAATACTTTATGGCTCCTTAACGCTCTGTTTGGTAAATCGCTCTCGACTGTTTGTGCAATGTTTTTTTTTAAGGAACTCGCTTTTTGTTTTTATTATGTATGAATAAAATATATTGAGTATTCCTTTAAATATTAAGCTTTTATATAATTGTAGCTAAATATAACAGATATATTTTTAACGCGTAGTTTATAATTTTAATTTCAATTCGATTCTTATATAAAATTTCAACCGGCTTATATATTTATTTGATGTTGTTAATCTGCTTGAGACTTTATTAGCATTTTTAATAATAATAGGGTATTCGCTTTAAGTAATAAGCAACGTAACTTTCTCCATGTTTTTCCTTGCGTGTTAAAAAAAATCTTGATATTTTTCCACGAGTGAAACTTGACTCGCTTTCCCTTGTTAATTGAATATTTTTATATTTTTCTCAGTAATTGCAATACAGTTTGTAAACTATATGAGCCGTAGGTTATGTTAGAGTATTTGAATAGCGTGTTTTATTGCATGTTTAAGTAAATAGTGAAATTTGATTGGTAATGTTTCTGAATGTGTTTTCTCTCGTCTTCCCAGCCTGCCAGGAGACAGGTAAATCATCCATTCAAGAGTTTTAAGTCGCTTTATATATTGTTTTATTAATGGTTTATGGTTTATTTTTGCTATTTAATTACTTTTATCAATAAATTAATCATTTCATTTAAAAAATATATACATTGTACAAAATTTTAATTCGAGTACACATTAAATTACCCAACTCTTATAGAAATATAGTTTTATCCATTTTAAATATTAGATCTTTTAATTTTTCTATTTATTTTCCACTTATTTGCAACAATTGTGTAATAGACATATTATGTTAAAGATAATTGTTGTATGCACAGAGGGTCGGGAGTGCGTCAACTGCGGTGCGACGAGCACGCCACTCTGGCGACGCGACGGCACCGGCCACTACCTTTGCAACGCGTGCGGATTATACTACAAGATGAACGGACAGAACCGACCCCTCATCAAGCCCAAGCGAAGACTGGTGAGTGTAAGAATCCGACCAATTTTATGAGTTTTTCAAACTTTTTTAACTTAGGTCGTTGTCCTCCTTAACTAATACAAAACAATTAAGTACCTACTACATGAAAACGTAATCTTTATCAAACATGGTGTATATATACGTATATATACGTACAGCTTAAAAAATATTCAATTAAAACAACAAAACTATTTTTTTAATGAAGAAATGTATCTAAGAATTTCTTCTGTTATACTCGAGTAAGGCCTTACCAAAACCCAGAATGGGTGTTGTTTACAGTTAGGGGCAGCAATAAAAAGGCGGGGCATGCATACGAGCACGACAGCGCATTAAGCGCTCCCACAAATTGGGCTCTTAAGAAACCTGAGCGTTTCGACGAAAGATCTCTCCGTCCACGAAACTAGCCCGTCTATGACCGCTATAAATCTTCAAGTTAACGTTTAATCTAAGGTCGGGCACGCATAAAACTGAAACAATGCGACATCGCCGCTCAGACGTCACGTCGGCCCGGTTCGTCCGCGACCGCTAACGATTGGCCCGTGCCCACAATTGTACAATTTACCTTAATATCCTTTCCGCGGACATAAACTAGACGAACAGCTTTAAATATTCGCCTTTTGTTCGCTAAATTATGTAATGTCCAAACATTATGATTTAATCGCGCGGACTCGTAACGGAGCACGTTGAACTGGAAATATGTCCAGAGGTAATACGTTCGTGGCTCTACAGCGTTTTGTCTTTGTTTTTTTTTTTTAATTTCACTTGCCTTTGGATCGTAAACATTTCCAAGTAGCTTATTCAGTCATGGATTTTAAACCCGGATGTAATGATACCGACGTAGTTTTAATATTTAAAGTCAGTGTACTGTGTAGTGTTACCGTTAATGCGGCGTTGGAGATTGAATTCTCACTTTTAATTTCATTGTGGGAAATTACGAAACAATGCTTGCGTCGAACTAAACCAAGGAAGTGAGGGCGTTAATCCTTATATTTAGTATAATATTATGGCAACAATTTCAGAATGTACTTTACAATATTTTTATGCTCCGAAGTGCAATACTTCCAATTAATTTGTCTAATAGTTAAGAATTAAAAGTGAATTTTAAAGTAAAAAAAAAGAACATTTTAATGTAAAGTAGAATGTAATAAAGGCAATTATGAAACGGAGACCTTGTCGGAGGTAAACAGAATAATTGGGAGGCAACAGTTAAAACAATCATTATCAAAATAGTCTAATTACTTAAATGCACTTGACACGAATGAGAATTGAAGTGGGAATCTTTTGACAATACAAATTAGAGCTATAATCGCAAATGCTATTCATTGTTGGGTGTATTAAAATAGTCAACAATGAAGTGACGCAATTAACAATTAACAATTGAATATTATCTAAATTTGTATAAGAATTTCCTTGTGTAATATCTGTGTGGAATTATTTTGCTTACCGCCGCAATATTACTAATATATGTGATTTAAAATCTTTTTAGATATCAGTTTTGTGGTAAGATAAGAATGACATATTTTTAATATTTTTGTAAACATAATTATGCCTAAATTTTGGCAGACAATTGAAATAGCGAACTGCACATGAGATTTTCTAAAGCTAAAATCTTCATGTCGCCTGACCTCTTTAGTCCAACAGGACATTAATACACACTCACCACCAAAGAGAGATTAAGTGCTATACGTGTTTTCTAAGACATGTGAATGTAGTACTCTTCCTAAGTCCCTATAAATATTGGTAGCCTGACTCGGGAATTGAACCCAGGACTTCAGGCTCTTCGCCGATATAAGCTAGCCACTAAGTAAGATATAAATCAAGGATTATTTACGTTCTCTCTACCTCGGATTCAGAAAATATAGAATTGGGTGCTTTTCACTAACATTGCGATTATTATTTACAATAATTATATTTATTAGATATCCGAGGTACATAAAGTTGTTTTTTTTTTATATAATTAAAAAAATAATAATGCAAAATTGCGTATTCAAGTAAATGCCTTTTACACTTCACATTATGTAGTAGAGATGGGTGTACGATAAATTTTATTATACAGGTTTAAACCTGTATACTGCATGTGTAAATATTATTTTTTATTTTTTTGTCAAATGGTTTAAACAAAAAAAGTTACAAATAAATCTTTGAAATCAAAATTAAATTATATTAAAATTATAAGTGTAAAGAAATGATTATGCAGTATTTTTGATATTTTAAATAAAACATAATTATATTTTTGTATAATATAAGTAAAATGTAGTGATCGCTTAGATCGTATTTAAGAAAAAAATTATATACATATATAAAATATATTCATACAAAAATTGTAGTTGTATATGTAAGTATTTAAAAATATTTTAATTCCTACAAAGCTAAAGTTACATGTAAACAAGTCAAAATGATGATATCTCAAACATTGGATTGGAAATAACAAAATTAAGAAGACTGCATTTTATATGCACAATTATTATCTTAACTAAATAACTAAACTAATACAGTATATGACTTTCATAAGTCCGACTCGTTGGAGTTCAACAGTTCGTAAATGCAAAAACGAATGGGATGAATAACGTGGAGCTCCTGTTTCTCATCTTATATGAGGGTAATGTTACATTCGATAATTTTTGTTTATAAGCATTTCACATACTTACATTTATTCGGTTCTGTGTCGGTATATACAAATTAATGCTCGGTTTCGTCTCTGGTTTATGAGACAAATATATTAACATTAATGTTAGAAAAATTGTTCGATTGAGCACTAAAATAGTGTTAATAATGAATAATAAAATCATTAATGCTATTTCCTCTTGAAGTAAAACTGGTGTTCGAATATGACTAGCCAAGGTCAGAATTGAACCTACAACATTTACGTAAATAGGCGGACCATATTAAACAGTTGAGCGTTGTTTAATAATACCAATAAATATTATTTAAAAATCATCTGACTCTAAATTACAAATGAAATGTTAGTTGCATATTGATTAACGACCCGTGATGTTATTCGTTTGAAACTTATAAAGAAAAGGACAGACAATATAATTATACAATTACTTATACGTAGTTTTAGATTAACTCAAAAACTATTTACTTTTCATAGTTGAAATGGGATTTAATGAATTGCATTAAGTTGTTTCGCATTATGTTTGTCAAAACAGTATATTATATAACGTGCAATATGTATTTTTCAAATCCTAGTTGGTGATTTTATAATATTAATTGAGGCTATTAAGTAGGTATAGCCGAGATGGCCCAGTGGTAAGAACGCGTGAATCTTAACCGATGATTGTGGGTTCAAACCCGGGCAAGCACCGCTGAGTTTTCATGTGCTTAATTTGTGATTATAATTAATCTCGTGCTTTACGGTGAAGGAAAACATCGTGAGGAAATCTATATGTTTCTAATTTCACTGAAATTCTGCCACATGTGTATTCTATCAACCGGCATTTGAGAAGCGTGGTGAAATAAGCTCCAAACCTTCTCCTAAAAAGGGAGAGGAGGCCTTAGCCCAGCAGTGGGACATTCACAGGCTGTTACTTTACATACTACCGTATTGTTACCGTACCGTTACATACTCAATATTAATGAGTAGGTAACGTCAATATTCGATTCATTTTTCATATAATTATGTATTATTATATATAATTATGTATTAACCACCAATTTATAAGTGATATTTATTTAAGTAGGAAATAAAAGATTAAGTGGTGAATCAAGACCATTGACAGCGCTGTAAATATTTATTTCCTCTTATATCGCACTCAAAATCTCCCACGCTATCTAATCGATCCAGGTGGCTTGCAAATGTCTCAATTACAGTCACTGTGTAGTACTAGCACACAACTAAATCACTATATCCTCGTTCTACGCATGAGCAATTCAAGCAGAAGGCGGGCGGTCATAGAACTTACCTATTTGGCATTCATGGCCCTAAACAAGTGCCAAATAAATATTACAATAAGAATTCTATAGCCTTAAGCTTATGTACACGACGGTCCCACACTGTCTGCCTTACGTGCCTCGCGATGACGTCATATGAGAATGAATAAGAATGTTTAAAAGAATTAATAAAACGTTCGCTTTGTTTAAATTTAAATTCCGGGAAATATATTTTGAAATAAAATACTGAGATATTTATTTATTTTCATAAACATTTTGATGTAGATGCGGTTGAATATAAATGAATAATAATTTAAAATCCTTTTATACGTAAGTAAGTAACTTATTATACTGTATAAAGGATAGTTATTATTAAATGTTCACATTTTCAAGCGATATAAATGAACCCATTAAGCGTGCATGTCAATAGTTTATTAATTATAATTTGAGAAGGAGGTTTTTATTGTTGATACAGTAGTGACCGTTGTCGATGTCGCCGGAGACCGCTCGCCGCTCATCGATCACCGCGACCTGTCGAATAAATCTTGCTTTAACCTCTGGCGCAGGTTAAAAGAGTTAGCGGGAATCAGATAAACGATATATTTAAATGTATTAGAGGAAAAAAATAATATAGATTAAAACGACGATGATGATCCAGAAATCCAGGTTGATTTCCGCCATGGCCGCTATTATGTGCATGCAAAAACTCTCATAAACTGACAGGGCGGTAAATCCAACGCGACAGAAAAGAGTTTAGACGCAACAATAACGCATCAATAAAGGTCAGGGAGTGTAAACACGACCAACTTTCAAACTCCGTCTTGCTGCTGAGAATTTCTTGACATACTTTTTTATAGTCCCGATTCGGATATGGGTACAAAGGACCTCGAAATCTGCAGCCTTATAACCTAGCCACTAAACCAACGTGGCTCTCAAATCCTCACTAATACTATAAGTGAGTTTGTTTGTTAGTTTTTTACGATTTCACGTCTTAACTACTCAACAGAACATCGTTAAATTTTGCATACAAGTTGTCAGGGGTTAGAAAAGAAAATAAGTATATAATAAAGAAATAGAGTATCTAAAACCTGCCCCCCCCCCTGTCATACAAAGTTACCACGTGGATACTAGTTGTAAATAAAATAATAGAATTATGAATATCATGTCATATCATAATTTGACGAAGTTGTGGGGCTAACTTTATATTGACCTTTTTGTTTTAAGAATACTCCTTTCATTAATTAGAATTTCTTAGAAGAAATTATTATAAGTAAAAATAACGAAATAGCATGCGAGTTGAATTTGAGTATCGTGATTCGATTGACTCACTCATGTGTAGTTAGGTCGTTCACGTCGGTCGGTCGGTCACTGATTCAAAGATTACGGCGACCGCTCGTTACAAATACAATTACTTACAAAATATTAAACCCCGAATAAATTATTTACTTTCTGTAATTATTTCGATGCTGCGGTTAAATAAAACCCTGTAATGAACAAGTGAAGATACTTAAAGTTTTGACGCTTTTTTTATTATGGCATAAAACTGTTAATTATGTTACATATAATGTCTGAGGTATTCTAGTTCGAAGGTTAAAACATTAAATTAAACAAATACGATGTAACGTATTTATTTTATCCGTCTATCAAAATAATTACCTGTCACACCGAATGCCGTAAATTGTTAAACATTTCTGGACACATTTCGCGTCGTAAAGACGATATAAGTTGATGAAATTCTAATGAGGTAATGAAATTTATGTAGCGCTGATCTTGTTTTCCTTTTATGTCACATTATTATTATCCAAAGATTAATGTTTTATAAATTATTTTCAAATAGTTAAGGATCTCTCAAATATTTATAATATATTTAAAAGTGAAATAAAAAATACTCGCTTAGATTTTAAAAGAATAAATGCATATTCATATTTCGATCTCTCTTTTGCTTTTTAATTAGTTTAAACTTTGACATTTTTTTTTAAATTATTGTTTTATATATAATAACCTGCCAGTGTTAACAATTTTAATATTTAGAATAGTTTTTATTACAAGTAGGTACAATAGGTTCTCACGCAGGGCCGTGCCCGGTGAGTGACACGGCCTCGCGGCGGGGGTGCACTAACTTTTATCAATCTTACTCGAGACGGATACCTGACCAACCTGTGCGCCACCTGCAAGTATAGCAAGGTTCGACTCCTAGCGCTATTTATTACAAAGCAGATTTCAAGTGACGCTTTTTAAAAATGATTTTCAACTCGCTATGCCCCGCGGTTTCCCATGCGTTATTTTATGTGCCTGATTCACACACTTCTCGACATGATCAAGTGCTCCTCGGAGTAGTGAGTGAATTAAATAACGCTTGTATTTTTTTTTAATTTGCCTATTTAAACATAGAAACTTTATAATACTAGTAAACATGTAAAATAAAAACGTTAAATCAATATAATTGTATAAACGTAACTCGTTTAAATAATTAAATGTGTATTATCGAAAGCTAATTATTTTATTCAATACTTGTACTACTACTAACTAATAGTGAATAATCTGATAATTACATTTTTACTTTCTATTAAAAATGTACCGTTAATTTATATGGCACTAACAAAGCTATGCAAGCTTGCGTCTGCCGAGAACTCGCGTGTCTTTTATTGCATTTCCATAAACACGGGCCCTTTTTTCATCCCACGGCCCGAGCACGAGGAAAAAAATTCCACTTTTGTCAACGCCTTGATTGATATGGTAACCTTCCCTTGTTTTAGCAATAACCCAAAGTATTCAGTTTGTTTTTTCCCCACCGCCTCGTACATTTTTATTTGCCACGTCGAACAGGTTTGACATATCACTAAATTTTGTAAGAAAAATTACATTTCTCAGGATTTTACACCGGTGGCCGGGTAGCGGGAGGTATTATAAATTTTCTAAATTTTTTTTTCGAGTCTCAGTTTATTGTTTGGAATTGAACGTTTTTCTATACGCACTTCTACAGTCCTCTACCTGTACTAGGCGCCAGTGGCTGTGACATTTATGGGCAGGATATCGGGAATGTATTAATGTCGATATTAATAACGGGGAACAGTGTTTTCGTAGGTCATAAATTCTTATGATAGAATGGAGGGTTTTTGTTTTATTTTCTTGTCAAAATAGAGGATGACATTTTTTTGTATCGTTTAATGGGCGTGTGATATTTTTAAGGTAGCTTCGTCCGTAAGCCCGTGTACGACGGCGAGGTAATCGAGTGATTCGGTTAAACGGATCGGTTTTGGAGCGCTGCGGCGCGAGCGATTTCACGCGTGAAGCGAAGAGAATCGATTGCCAGCTATGTGTATGGACTCAATTGGGAACCTGTGTGGCTACATTATGCTCTTTGTGGTTTTGTTGTTACTTCAAAAATGTAAAAAGTTGATTCCTTCGTACCATGTTTAGTATGAGATTTATCGAATTTAAGTAATATAAGTATAAGTAATATTTTATCATAGATTCAAATAATACGCATCACAATTGATTCATTAACATTATCATTACAAGTAATTACACATGAAGATACCACAGTATCGTTTTTATTTTAAACGATAGAGAAAGTAGTTCTCGATATAATAACTTAATAAGAAGTGGTGGTGTTATAGTTGGTAGTGGAAAGACCCTCGTGTTACACAAATCGTTTCGCGCGGAGTTATTTATCGGTAGCCGTGGTGCGTCTGCGAACTCCCTTGATTTAAAGCCTCAAATTGCACGCCTCAGAGTTATGAGAGCATTTCTCTTGAACTTACAATTTTATTTACGCAGATCTTCACTCATTTGTAAATAAATAAAAATACAAATACGCTGACTAAATTTATTCAGGCTATAAACATGTTTTTGCGAGAGAATGGAGAGTAAATTTCTGACATGATCCGATGTAAATAATTATACTTAGTTAAAATGTTTTAAGTAGGTGCCCAATCGGATCGTACGATTCAGATGCAGTAGCTTCTTTGTAAAAATGCCAATCATCGTATTTCCTCATGTTGTTGCTCCCAAACTAAGCAATTAAGAGCATTAAGCAATCGTTTGAATGACATCAAAGGCAGGCGAACTACCGTGTTACGTTATAATCTGGTCTAAGCTTCGCCCGGACTGACAGCTTGTAAGTGCTGCGAATGATCGTGATGCACCAAAACGGAAGCAGGAAGCCGCGGCTGTCATTAGCCCGTCAGCGCCAACTGTTCCTAAAAGTACACGAATCACGGTATACTCTCCGATATAATTAGGTACGATGCGTTATAAATACAAATAAATAAAGTTCGGTGCGATGGCAGGCCGCAATTTAGCGGTGCGTTCACTGCGTTCAAATTGTTGGGTGCGAGCGATGTCTCACTGACTAATGACGACTGCCCGCACTCGGCCAGACTGCTGTGAGCGTGTACAATAAATATTCATATCAATGTTCACGTCAACTCATGTTCTAGATTCATTGCATACATTGTGCTCAAGCCCTAACCAAGATTTAAGAACATTTACGTTGCGTCTCATTTTTCGGAGTAGGTATTTAAAAAAGCGTGTTATTTTAACACGAATAAAGCAACTTTTAAACGATAAAATTTATAGCACGTATATTATAACATATAATGTTGAATATACATTTGTTCGTTATTACAATCAGTAGCGAAATCAGTTGAATTATAAAAATATTATCTTTATAGCTTTATGTTAAAGTTGATTAATATTATATGTTAGTAATGCAAAGTAATTTGGAAAAAATATTTTATTGTGAGTGTTGAGTTGAATAACATAAGATTAGGTATATGACTTTAAATAAATGGTTCAAAGCGACTTAGAGTAAGTAACGTTTTGTCAACAGTGGTGTTACCTCCCACGCGCGAACACTACAAGCCACCGGGCTTCGATTCCCTGGTCGCTTCCGTATACAACTCCTACTTACATGTCCACGTAAAGGAGATTTTGTCATACTATTGTTGCTACAATCTACATATACTTTAAATAATTAGACAAATTAAATTCCAGCAAAACATACAAAACGATTTGTTAGAATATTGTTAAAATATTAATTTATTATTATTATTGTAACTTAATGCCCACCACTGGGCTAAGACATCCTCCCATTTGAAAAGGCTGAACTTATTCTACTATGCTGTTCTAATGCTGGTGGTTTGTATACATATCACGTAAATATTTATTTGACACATGTAGTTTTCCTTACGATATTCTTCTTCGCTGCCAAGGGCGAGATGAATTATACTTATATAATATCAATTAAGCACATAAAAACAGTGATGATCGTAACCCGGCTTTCAACCGCAATCTTTTAATATAAGACTCACGTGTTTTAACCACTGAGTCATTTCGAATATAAGTAAATAAGAAATAGCTTCCTAAATTAAACTAAATTTATTACAGTCGATATTGATCGCTCGAAGCAAACCTTTCTCATTTTAATATAGTCTTTATATTATAATAATTGAGATGAATATTATAATATAAAGACTATAGTACATATAAACACTAATGCGATGTAAATTTTTTATTCGTCGAACTGGTTATTCGCCAAATATGAGGGCCGTCGCATACAATACATTTAAATGTATCGAAACGCGCGATCGCGGCAGATCAGTCGTAATTGACGCAATCCGATATTATCCGCGATGCGAGATCACGCGTCGACGCGATAGCCTTACCGCGACAATATTCACGTGAAATGCTTAATGAGCCGCACATTTACATAATTGCTTTTATTTGTTTAAGTAATCATGCATATTGTAACAGCCTTTGATTAATTGCACTATAAAAGAACGCAATGGAGTAATTACATTTACATTAAACGCTCGCTGTTTGAGTAACGACTTTATTATTATTGAATAAATACATAAAAATCATGTAAAAATAATAACAAGCTTATATATTATTGTTGCACATAGCAGTACAATGTTAAATACGTTATTTTATTTCTTGAAAAGTGACGAGTCTTTCTAAATAGTTTGATACAGCAGGAAATATGAGATACGGATCATGTTGATTGTTTCCAAGAGATGTTATCTTTATAATGACAGAATAAGTACTCATAGACGACTTAGTATTGAATGAAGAAAATGCTTCTAGAATGTGCGTTAGTTCTCTCACAGTGGAGAAACACTACATATGTATAAAGTGATCACATTGTTCAGCCGTGTTAAAGACCGGTTGGATGCGGAGTAACGAGCATTTCGTATACAATAGACCTTTTAGCGTCATCTCGACGCACGTCAATCGCAAGTTGATCCGTGTGAGCGCTAGTGAGCGACAACCTTTATTCTCGAGCGATACGGTTACCCGAGGCGACATGACTATGCCATAATTATAATAATTTTAATAATTGATCGCCGTTTATGGAAAGTGCGCTAATCTCATGCAAAGGTTATTCAGTATTATTATAATGCTGTCTAATTATTTATTTAGCAATTTACCTCATTTTTGCACGTTGCATAAAGTATTTTTCAATAGTTACACATTTATGTTGCAACAATTTCGAATAATTTAAACACTGTCGTAATTGCTTCATATGAAATAAGCAACATAATGTAAAAGTTTTAACACGTTAAAATTATTTAATAAATATTTTAGTTAGTGATTTTTTTACGAATTAGGAAGAGATATCAATAAAATGTTATAAAATTAATCGTATACGCGAGTCCAACATCTATGATAACAAAAAACGAGCGGAGTCCGTTGAATTCGTATTAAAATAAAACGCATCCACGGGACTGACGTGCGTCCGGCGTCACTTAGCAGCGCTGGAATGATGTGACAGGCCTTGCCGAACCGAATTCCTTTTTCAAATTTAAAATTAAAAATAAAACAAAAAGTAGACTTTCCGAATCTGTTCCATTGTGTTCACGTTTTGGAAAAATTTAAATGGCCCAATGCTGGCCGTTTTTTCGTGGTTCAGAATCTTGGATTCGGCGTTTAAATACATACAGTTTCGCGGTTTAGCGCCATGTTTTTTCCATTTTCTGCGCATTCCGTTGCGTTGAATGCGAGGCAATGCGGTAGATTTTGCGCGATTAAATCCCGGAGTGCGATAGGAATGAGTTGTTAGTGTTAACGATTTGGACTGATCTAAACTATAGTTTATCTCTCATTTCGGACTTATCGATTAAGCAGTCGTTTATTTGTGTATGATTAGTAGCTTTATCAATTGCATTAAACCGGTTTGATCTGGTAACAGTTTATTCACACGCACTAGTATTGAATGCTAATATTATTTAATATGCGCCGATATTACGGTGAAAGTATATTAGGTTCGAATTGTAGAGATTATTTCACATATTACGAGTGGCAATACGAATGTATTTATACAGCCAGGGCGGCCTCTTCCTAACAATGCTACGCTTGTCGCAGCCATGGCGCAGGGCTGTCTCAAGGGCTCCTTATTTGAATAACTTTATATTGATTTCGCTAATTGAACAACATAAAACTTACAAAAAGGAAAAACAAAGACAATATGGTTGTAATTACTTTCATTTGTTTCAATTAAGCTTTGATCGATCGATATGTATTTCATATAAAATGAAACATATTATAAGTAATTAAATAAAAGCAAAAAAAAAATTAAAATTTATGAAGCTTGTATGTACTAGTCTTGCTTGTCTTTTTGAGATCCAAAATAATGCGTAAAAAATAAAAAAATGAGACAGATTACAAGTTTCAACCCTATTAGAAGGACCGTGAATCAGGGCTGACACAGCCGCCGGTGGTCCGCGCGTCAGCAGCGCGTGCGCAGTTCTCTTCAACCCTTTCGATTTACATAAACCTTCTAGGTATAGATGCCACTTATTTCGTATTAAAAATTACCAAAACATATGAGATATCGCCACTTAGTAAATAATGACCAAAACAATATTTAACATTTATCAAAACTTTCATTTGTAAGTAATCATTTAAAGTCCTTTATTCCCGTAATAAGGTTATATATATTTAAATTTTAGGATTCAAAAATATTTTTAATAACTTGATGGTGGATTTCTTATACAAAGAATGCTCATATATCAATTTATGACTCACGGAAACTATTGACACAACTTCACAGGTGACTGTTAAGTGATTAATTATTCAGTTCATTAACTTAACGGACGTTTTCCACATTTCAAAACTTAATCCGGTATAAAAAATAGTATTGGTACTACACGTAATACAGTATATTTGAAAACAATAGTTAGTAAGTCAGGTCATATCTTAAGCGAAGCCGGCGGCAAGCGTTCATTTTGATTCATTTTTGTTCATTTTGCGCCGTTCCATTGTGTTTACCGCGTTTACCATTGTTCGGGGCCCATATAAATTGGATCGCGCTGTTTTACAGCGGTGACAGGTATATTTGAGTGGTCGATTTTGGCCGATAATTAATCCGTATTGTAAAATGTTGGCCCACCCTTGCAAGTCGCGAGACCCGTCTTTGTATTTCTCTTAATTCGTGCCGACTGTTTACAGATGTTTCTTTTAATGATAAATAAAATAATTAATATAAAAAGTTGAATTCAATTAACACGATTGAAACTTATTAATTATAGTTTCTATAACATTACACATAGAGTTATTAAATTAATCTTGGTGTATTTTTAACGAGCATCCTACATATATTATAAATACCATAAATACATTTAATATGTATAGTTTATGATGCATCAGTCACGTGTCAGCAAAAACTTAAATTGTGCAAATTGTTCAAGAAAAAGTTCTACGATTGCGCGCGCTGAATGTCATTTCACGGTCACTTAGGGCTGGCTGCTAACATTAATTTATACAATAACTAACATTACTCTCTGACATAATAAATTTTGAAATAAATAGACTTAACATTTTATCCTTTAGAACGTTAATGTTTTTAACACTTTGAAATGTTATAAACAATTGTTGCAATTATTTAACGCTACTGTATCTAATACACACTGTTTTATTAAAATCGTATTAAGGCACGTGCGGATAATATATTATAGACTAAAGAAAGAATAAAATTAACGGTAGTAATTAATAGAAATGCGAATTGCAATAAAACCAGATTCGTACAAATGAAGCTTAACAGTCACTTTAACTTTGAGAATTGTCTTAAGTAAAGAATATTTTGTTTTTCATTACGGAATGGTTATAATTTGCGTATTCTAAACAGATGACTTATCTTATTTAACTTTGATTTAATCTAGTTCGAATAGTTTGTAATACGTAACAAGAATAACACGAAAGTTTAATTCAAACGTTTTTCAGATTATCGGTATAATTATAATAGAAACTTATTATCAGCCAAAGAAGGAACGAGCCTTCTAGATTTGTAAATATTAGACGCTACCAATATAATAGTTTTATTGAGTGAAAGCATAAGCAGTTAGTCATTATCATTAGTTTCGTTTCGACGCGGGTAGCTGTCACAGAGGAATTATTAAAGGCGCACCAATCAACTTTACGTCCATGGGAATGAAGAGCTGTCGGCTAAGTGACGCGTGGCTGACTACCGTCTACCCGACTTCGACTGACGTACGTCTGTGATTGCGCACAGATGTTGAAAATATTTGACCTTTGGGGTGACTAGCTTTTAAAGTTGTTCTAAAAAGATCCGTTATAGCTCACTAAAGTCATAATGATATTTGTTTTTATGAAAAACACAAGTAGAGGTTATCTTTTAAAGGCCTTACATATTGCTTGCATTGATGTTTTACTATAATAATGTGAGTACTTAAAAGACTATGAATTCTGTTCTCAGAAAAGGGATATATATTTTTTTATCTGCGATTATATTACAAGTCGTAAAAACATCATTAAAAATAGTCGCATTTTTTAAAATAATTTGTTATAATCGTTAAAGATTTATAAAATAATCGTTATAAGGCGTTATTTGCCTTAAAATCAATTAAGTGGTTTTAAAGTCTTGTTCAAATAAGTACATTATTCTCAATTGTTACTCCTTTGGAAGAATTAAGAGAAATACTTATTCAAAAGGGTCGCTTAAGTCAGGCACGGCATATTCTTTTCGCAATTAATTTGCGAGAACGAGAGATCCGTGTAATGAACCCGTCGCACCCATCGTCGGAGCTTATCATTTCTCGTTAAAAAATGATCCAATTAAGGGTCATGCGGGGCATCATAAGTTACCGAAAGCCAGTTAAAATCTCTCGCACACCCATTGTAATAACGCATACGCTCTCAATATTAAAATTTAACAAGGTATTAATTAAAAAAACTAAAGCGAAAATATCTTTAAATTTTCTCAGGGCGCGCAGAGGGCTCGTTGTTTTATTTTTAATTCATTTTATTCGGCGCTGGCCGAGCGGTGCGTCCCGCCCACCGGTGATTTAAAATTTTGATTTATCGACGCGGGCGCGGGCGAAGCGCGGGAGAGCGCCTAGCACGCGTTGCCTTGTGCCTCGGGTAATTATAAATATGACGCGGTGCTAAACTGTGCGAATTGA
Organism: Nymphalis urticae; assembly: GCA_905147175.2. NCBI lineage: Eukaryota > Metazoa > Arthropoda > Insecta > Lepidoptera > Nymphalidae > Nymphalis > Nymphalis urticae. The sequence continues at coordinate 4,360,719 of LR989987.1, read as the reverse complement.
CCCTGCGACCCATAAGAACCTCGTTCACACTACGCCCCTCGACTCGTAAATATATTAGTTATATTCAACTGAACTATTTTTAAATTACGGCAATATTTTTAAATATTTTTTAACCGTGTCTTCCAAAGTTATTTTTTTTTATAAAATAGTATCATACGATTCAAATAGAGCCGGTATTAACATAAGACATGTGTTTAATTACATTATACTAATGTATTATTTAATTGTACCTCATCATAAGCATGCATTAGAATAGTTGGAATATAAAACAAGTGTAATTTCCCAATTCCGATGCAAATGTAGAAAATCATGGTACCTAGACGGGCAGCTGCCGTATTTACGACTTCCCTCACTTCCCTACGGAACCCGACTTCGCTCGTACCAGTTGCTGCGCACCTGTTTATATGATTAATCACCATTATTACTTTATATAACTGTCCGGTTTTACACCTTAGTGGAAAGTTGTCGTTGTTTTGATGTGTATTGTATGTAAATTATGAAAAATTTACATTATATCGCAATCATATAAAATATTTTTAAACAATTTCATACAGTTCTATTTTTAAGCGACCGATTTTTAATCATCAAACAGTAACTTTGCAGTGTTGCATGTATTTTTGTTTGAAGTGTAAGTGAGTCGGTGTAATTAAAAACGCAAAGGACATAAGATCTAAATTTCGACGTAAGAAATACCTAATATTTTCTATAGTACCATTGTCTATGACAGGTTGTGACTTTAGAGACATAACACATTTGCTTACCGTGATCAAATAAAAAAGGTTCAAGAAACATTTTAAATAGCGTACTCATAAGATAAAATTAATAGGTAGTAAAAATCTAAAATTAATGAGCTTGTTCAATGAAGCATTAATAAAATTTGCTTCATGTTCATAGTCTAGAAAAGTATAATATTAATAAAACATAGACCATTTATCCATGAGCAATAACTATAAAAAATGTAATGGTGAACATTACTAATGGACGTCGTGAAACCATAAATAAAAGCTTAAGGACAACTATAACTTATTATGTCATTGAAATAGGTAAATCACAAACGGTAATGTTCCGTTCTAATAAAACGGTCATAGTTTTTCGATAACGCGACACAGAGGACACAGTGCCGCACCGTGTTACACAGATTAGAGGAATCCCATTGAATTCCATACGAATACAAAACACAGTGTAACCAGCGGAGTCGCCTTGTATCTAATTTGAAAACGCCCGCACCGTCCTTTGCCATTCAATGCAAATTCACACGTTACAAGAAGCGACCCGACGCTGAATTACCAACGTTTAGTCGCCTCTGGAAAATTGTTTTAAGTTGCGTTGTGTGTCATTTGATTTGAAATATTGTTTCTCTAAATTCAAATTAAATATTATAAAAATATGATGCCTCTAACTAAGAAATCCTCTTATAATTATAGTATAGTAAGTAATTACTTATATTAGTGAGATTTATATTCAATTTATGAATTCTTACAATTATAGTAAATAGACTAAATACTTACAACTTCAGTAATCGTCAATAGAATTGTGTTTGAGTCTAATGTAAAGATAACGATTGTATAACCTTAACTAAACGATAGAACCAATGCCGTTTGCTATCGAACAAGATAATCTATAGATAGTACCTAAAATAGATTAATCTAGTTCAAATACTATAAAGTAGAATATTAAAAGTTAAAAGGTATTTTTATATTTTTAACCGGAGATAATTTTATTGCACATAAATGGATACGGCAGGGCACATGATAGACAAAGTATAGTCTGAACATTTTTGAACACGACTATGTTATATTTAGAGCCAGTGGCTATAACACCTGGATCTTAACCGATGATTGCGGATTCAAATCTGAGCAAATACAAGTTTTTACACCGTCAGGAAACTTTTATGTGTCGGATGTCATCCTAACAAATGTCTATCCATTCGCATTGAAGCACCCTGGTGGAATAATAGCCGCTTCATTCGAGTGAAGAGGACGCCTGTGTTCAGCTGTGAAATAATTACTATCCATTACTATTTTATGCTTATAATAATAAGTTATATTATATTAAACATTTTGTTTAAAAGGTATCTAATTGACCGATTCTTATGATACATAAATGTTATTGAAGGATTTTCTAAGAAAGTTATATTATAACAATAAAATTCTACAGGAAACGGATCTGTTTTAATTTGATTAGGGTGAATTTACAACGGATGGTTAATAAATAAAAATCCTCTATACTCATAAATTGCGAAGCATAACATAACATGTTTTTAATAGACTTATTTAAAAAACAAGTGTATCATTATTATTTTGACATATAAACGATAAAAATTACATAAAATTGTTTGATATGTTTCGTTAAAATAAATTAAAAAGTTTATAAACGTGTTTACGTTTCTTGCGACGTCAGGCTTTATTTGCATTATTGTAGTGTTTCAGTGGCGCTATCCATCAACGTCTGAGTGAACTAATTGCAGTTCATTCCCATATATTTTTTTATCTATAATAAGCATCGCGTACTTATTGTTTCTTCATGCAATAGTGACAGGAAATGATGTTTTATTGCAAATTGATTTTAATAGTAGTCGAAGTTCTATTCTAGACGAATTGTTTTTGTTTAAGTCGTTTTTAATAATAGGTAAGTTAATTTTATTTCTTGTTAGTAAAGAGATTGATTACTAGTTTTTTTATAATAATATATTATTTTAAAATATTGTGAAGTGTTTTTTGCTTTTGATGTCTTTAATATAATGAACGAATGGTTTTTTTTAATACGGCACTTTCACCTTATTTAGACTGTATATGTTAGATGCTAATGTGAGTATATTAACTATGATATCCTCAATAAAATTGATATCTATACTAATATTATAAAGTTGCATAATCTGTTTGAACACGCTTATCTCACGATCTACCAAAGGGACATAAAAATATTAAAATCTTTTTGTGCTAGATTATTAATATTATTGAGAAAAGTTAATCTATTTATAGCCTATTTACATATGTCACATTATCTGTGGCCCACAGCGGCTGATTAGAAACATTAAGCGCGAGTGAAACCGCGCGAATCAGTTAATAGTTTATAAAGACGCCTTTACAAGGCTTTAAAAAAAATAGTTATAATAGAAAAACTAACCGTCTTCTATAATATAGTGTAGCAAAAAGTCATAAGAACTTATCGTGTAACTTTTCAAATAGTCGTATACTTACCCTCTTACTTAATAAACGTTGTATTGCGGTTGTATAGTCCCACAATGCTACTTCTTCTCCTTTCGAATGTCAAGATACTGGTGATAGAATGAGTGAAGTCATTGAACCTAAAGGGTGAATAGTTACATAAAACATTCTTAAGGACGATACTTTAGTTTTAGCAAATAGAGCATAACAATAGGGGAAATTGATAAAGAGAGTAGACGAAGACATGATTAGGTATGTACGATTTTAATGTCAATATATATATTTTCTTATAAAAATCTATTCAGCTCGTAATATGATACTCCTTGACAAAGGCTTCTTCTCTCTCTAAGTACTTAAGAAGAAGGCTTGGACCTCTGAACCAAGCTGTACCAATGCGTGACAGAATTTCTTCTTTTAAATATATTTTCTTTCACCGCCGAACTATATACTATACTAATTATAAGTACTATTCAAGCATATGTTAACTTAGTGGTGAAACACCTTGCGATCTTTCGGCAAAGATTATCATGTTATATCCAATGGCACAAGTCAAATGAAGAAAATCAACAATAACTATATCGAAAACTTTTGATAATTATTGATTATAAAATAATGTAGTAAGTCGAATGACGTGGCAGCGTGACGCAGGCGTCGATTACGATGTAATCTCGTACGGGCGGCTTGATGTGTCAATCCGAACGCGATACTATCGCGATAGCTCCTATTGGGCAACCGCAGCGTTTTGTTATCCTAACGGATTTAAAAAAATCGGCCCGTACTCTTATCAATCCACCTCGCCCAGCTGTCATATTTATTGACGTAATATTGAGCAATTATATTTTAATTTTATTATCGTTGCTATCGGTGAAAAATGTAACGTAATCAGAAAATGTAGTGTCATTTTGTTGTTTCTCAATTCATCGATTAAAAAAAAACCTTGTTGTTATTAGTTGCGCTTTATATATATTTATAAAAGACTAATAAACAATAAATGTTGAAATGATTCAAAAACGTGTGTGAATACGAATTTAAAATATATATGTATTTTAATAAAGCTCGTTTACTTCTTTATTATTTACGCATTTTGCTAGGCTTTATTAAAGGCATCTAAGTAATATTACACTTTTACCCACCTAATAATTTAAAGGCCTTTATACCAAACCCCTCATATAAAACAACACAAAACCCTTAATACCTACACAACACACATATAAAACGACCGCTATATTATTGTTCAGCTGAAACTGGCTCGGTGTGAGTGAACACGATGAAAATCTTTATTTTCACGCTCTATCTCTCTTTATCTAATCGCTTCGGTCTGATAAGGACGGAACGCCGGAAAAACTGGTGCGGGGCGAGGGGTAAAGGCTACATCGATTCCGCGCTTTCACTGCTAGGGGCCGTGTAAACCTTTAAAAACAGTACTCTTGCCATGCGATTATGATCTTTTGGTAAATTTGTATAAGAAAGAAATTCCAGTATAGAGAGGTCTACGGTAAATGGATTGCCTCCCCCTTGGGGTTCTCATAGTGGGATCTAGATGACGTAGATATGCTGATACGCGGCTATGTGTGCATGATGTACTCGAAAGAGGTTTGTCTGTGTGTAGACAAGTAGGTTTGTGTTTTCCGGCTACGAAGTTATATGGATGTAGTACAGGGACGCTTCCGATGGGTTAAATTTTGCCAGTGTTTGCAAATATATGAGGGGCTGTAGGTAACCATCCCTTTTTGTAATATAATTTTATGTTTGAGTGTAGATAGGCGGATAGATTAGGGAAGACGGAGGCTGTGATTTGATTTGATTAGGAGGTGTTTGCAGTAGGGTCGGGGAAGATAAGGCTGATTGGATCGCGAGAAAGCGGGGAGGGCTTGCCTTTATAGAAATATGTTTTTAATGTGGGTAGCTTATTGAATTAGACTTTGAGTGAGTTGGAACGATACGAATCCGTTTGGCGTGTTCGTTTGTAATAATTAAACGTGTATTCATTGACTAATGAAATAATTCATATTGAATATATTGTACTTTTGTGTGTTAAATTAGTTTAAAAGAAATACGTTTTAATCAAAATTTGCAATTTGTTCAAATTGTCCACTTGTGAGGAAAGTTATGTCTATTATATCAGATAATTCGGTCCAAAATGACAACAATGGAGCTGTTTTTGTTCGTGTCACAGCACAAAAGCAGCCCTGATTTTGTCATTGCGTCCGCTCCTTTGAGTTTACACTACACTGAAAATTAAAGTACTACCAACAACATTCACTGAACTTACTCTGTTTATTTGTGTATAGCATTTTTTATCTTTGTCGGCGTTTCTTCTGTTTGATAGTTATTTTTAGAAACCTGCGCGATATCGATCGCGACGGAATGCTGTTGACAGTGAAATGGGTTTAACAATTAATAAAACTCTTCGATGTCGGGTACAAGTGTCCGCGTGCTTAACATTTTATTCATCCTACTAAGGAATGTGAAGTGTTCCAAGTTTGATTATGACCGAAGCTTTCACAGATACCTCGTCGTGACTGAGCCAAATAAGAATAATTTAATCTATAAAATTTACGATGTTTTTCAACCGTTTCAGTGTTTGAGGAGCGAAAGTAATTCGGTCATAAAATTACGACTAAACAGCCGTTTTTCCATAGAAATAAAAGCGCCCCCACGAGCGGTTGACTTCTGTAATCGGCTTAGCCCGTACCCCTCCGATTTAGACGGCGTCCCCCTGGGACCAGTGTGATGCAGCGGGTGTTATAGCTTGATGAGAAAATCTTATCTAAAGATTATAAAATCGGTTTCGCGTAATTGAGTAATAAACCTTAGACATAATTTTTATCCCGTTTTATGAGAGAGTTTGATTGTTAGGTCGCAAGCGTCGAAAGACAATATTAATATGTTTTTCTTTAAAGTGCCACAGATGGAATCGTACTTAAGTCATTCTTCATTGGAAAGAAACAGTTTTAGTTGTTGGCTCGGCTAATATGGCGAGCTCTAATCTCATTCAAGCACAAAGGAGACGCCATGACGAGGCGAATATTGACGCAAACCATTTAATATTTAGGTATCCCAATATTCACCTGTACTGACGTGTACAACTACTTATAAACATCTTTTTATTTATTTTTTGTAGTTGTAATTAAAGTAAATTTATGAGATTATTTATAAACAGGATTAACTTGCTATTTGCATTGCCCGCATGTAATAATGTTAATCGTACTACGGATATATTTTATGATTGTCACGATTATTGTGTTATTAAAATTGTATTCACTATGAGAACATTAATAGTCATTCGGAATGGAATAAATAACATAAGTTGTTTAGGTATTGTTATTGAGTTTTCGAGCTCGCCAGTACCTACTCGAGAACGATACAGTCACTTACAATATTAAAATGGACAATACGCCGGTGCGGTCACGATAATCTTGGTAGTATTCGATTCTAGTTACCGAGAATCGATCAGAGTCGACGTTCCGAATAGTTCGTTGGTAATATTTTACGACCTCAATACTTTTTGTTCGATAAATGACATGACAAATTAATGGATTTATTATGAGTCGGATTGTGCGACTCGTTTTATTTTCGTGTCGGTTTAGGACGAATGCATTTTTAATTGAGTGAGGCACTTTTGTGGACTGTATAAAACGGCCACCGCATGCCGTGGATATTTTTTGTTTGATTGACGTGTAGTAATGGGCAGGTGCGTAAGAAGGGCCGACGATAGCTACTCGCTTTTTCGACTTCATGTTCAAATGTTCACTTTTTGTTGGTCGAGTCGCTTTACGGCCTGCTTTTGTCGCATGGCGATTGTTTTTAATATCTTTAGTAATTTGTATGTATCTTAATGTAATAACTATAAGTTTTTAGTTTAGATTATTTCAAGGTTAAATAACGATAAAAACGGCTTAATGCTTCAAGCAATACCTAAACATTTTATTCGCAAGCTTAATTTCCATGCAAACATGTTTTTTTTAAATTATTATGATACAGATAATGTTGCAGTATTGCATTAAGAGTTACGGTACTAAGCGTGTGTCGAACATAGCTTATTGTTATAGTATCTCTAGCACCATACTCAATGGGAGCGGCTTCAGTGTCTTTTTTTTATAGATTAGGAAGGCGGACGAGCATATGGGCCACCTGATGATAAGTGGTCAACAACGCCCTTAGACATTGGCATTGTAAGAAATGTCAACCATCGCTTACATAGCCAATGCGCCACCCACTTGGGAACTAAGATTTTATGTCGCTTGTGCCTGTAATTACACTGGCTCACTCAATCTTCAAACCGGAATACAACAATATCAAGTACTGCTGTTTTGCGGTAGAATATCTGATGAGTGAATGGTACCTACCCAGACGAGCTTACACAAAGCCCTACCACCAGTAACCGTCCAGTCGCCGTGTTGCAGCTTTTGATATAGCTTTCAAGTTAACAATTATTAAGATATTGTTTCCTATTTTCAGTCGTTGCAAAGTGCTGCAAGACGAGCGGGTACATCATGTGCAAACTGTAAGACGACAACCACGACCCTGTGGCGACGTAACCAGAACGGAGAGCCGGTGTGCAACGCGTGCGGGCTCTACTATAAACTACATAATGTAAGTAATTTTTATATTATATGAAAACACAATTAATAATTATATATTGAAGTAACATTATTATCTACCAAAAATGTACGTTTTTGTTCATCGAATACGACATGGTTAACGTGCTAGACTTGAAAAAGATTGACTCAAACTGTAGATAGTATGATTACGAGTCTGGGCGGATAATAGAAGCGACTTTTCCTTCTTCAATACAGATTGGTAGATGAATGTATGTCAGTAATGATTAATAAATCGTATTATAATGACAACACGCCTTCAGGAATTAAACAATTGTCTCCATAAAATTCAAAATTATTTTTATTCATTCATTTTATTCAATCATTAATAATACCTTAAACTTAGAGGGAGTTTTTATTTTAGTTTCTGGTTCTTCTCAAGTCGGAGGTATTTCTTTCCGAGTCAGTGAGTTTTTGAGAAACAACAAACAAGTGTAATGATTCAATAGATGATTTGAGTTTATTTATAGGCAATATTTATTATATTGATGATCAATTTAAATAATTTCATTGACATAATACGCGTGAATTGTTTTAAAAAGTACTCTGTAAATGCTCCAGTAAATATGATTTAAAAGTATTAACAAAATATTAAGTCCCCTCCATAACTTCTCCCAAGGGCCAGTAATCCCTCAGGATGATTTGACTGTATCTCAGTGTTGCCTGCTTGGGGTCCAGGCGCACCCTACAGGGAGTAATGTGTCATAATACCCATACAATTGTGTCAAGTTAAAACGAATGATTCTGATGACATTGCTAATACCTTGTGGGTATGAAATATCACGATTTTATTGAAAATTTTATTTTGATCCCACGAGTTATAAGATTTAAATGTTGCAATTTTGTTTTGAAAGATTTTGGTTGTTTTTGCTTTAAGTAAACATTCGTTTCACTTTACTTGTTAAGACGCGTTTGACCTTTCTGTCGGCCAATGTTATGGCACTTAAACTTATTCCAAGTATTGGTACAAGTAACTCTGTATTTGTTACTGTTAAAATCAATTCTCACGACTCTCACAGCCCCGTATTCGGAACGCCCTTACGCGTTCGCTCAGCTATACATTCGAAAAAGAACAAACGTAACGGAATGGAACGTTACAATGACGAGAATTAACAGTCAAAGCGACCCTACAAATACTTGAGATTTTTTGTTGTAATGTATACTTTATTGCCGCTGCAAGTATCCGAGCGACAATACTGTTTGGTCTAATTATTCGTTAAGAGCGACAAAGGAGGTTGCTACTTCAGAAGTTGAAGGTATAATGACAGGAGCACAATAAGGAACGAACCAGTAGCGATGTCAAGACGCAAGGAACGCCTTCTCATACATATTTATAGATAACTTGTAAACATTCGTTGGCCCCTTGGCCTTCGAAGCGAGCTCATTTATCAATCATACATAAAAATGTGAGAATCTAGTTTCGTGGAAACGAGTTGAATCCGTTTGCAAGATAAATGTATTCACGTTACCGACAATTTATTGAAATGTGCATTTATTTGCATTTAAATTACGGAGGATTACGTACGAACTAATTAAACTAAACCGATGACAGTATAGATACACATTAGATATATGAATGGTCTGTATTTTATAAGTATTTTAAAACATAAGTTACATTTTAAAAGATCGGCACAATAAAGGGACATTTCGTAACAATGCGTAAATAAATACAGTATAATGTCGGGGCCGGAGCTCGTGATCGATTTCACTCAAAAAACGCAATTCATACAATAACGCACGGGCCTATTGTGATGCACCTCCGTCACCAGTCGGCTACACCGTAACTAGCACTTCTTGATACTATACACGAAATATTTTTAAACTATCAAAATGCTTGTAGAATATTCAAATTAATTTATAACTTATTTTCCGTGGAATCTACATTCCGTGCCGTATCTTACGAGGAATTGACAAGATATATTTGTAAAATGACAATTGATCGTAAAAATAGTATGGTAGTCATTTAAATTAACTCATAAAGTATAACATGAACATATTTATTTTTGATATTTTTCAGTTCTGTGATTAACATTAAAACTTAAAAAGTAATACTTTTCTTAATAATCCGTTATAATAAAATACATCAACTCAAAATAAGTTTTAAGTATCAAAGCTATTAACGTTAACTACACCTCTCTAAACATGAGTGTTTACTCAAAACACGCCTCTTATGCTACAATTGGGACCGCCAAAATTGCCCTCACTAACATTATACTGTTACAAAAGCAACGATCATGCTCCTTCGGCCTCACTAAACGTACTCTTGTATTATTGTTTTTAATAAAAACATTTTATTGGCCCTTTGTGATACATTGCTTGTTTGTTGACTTGATTGATATGGGAAACATTCTTCTAAAGAAATGAATGATGACTTTCAAGTCTTATTCGAGAAAATTTTATTCTTATTATAAAATAAATATGATCTTATTAAATCTTTGAAACAAGTTATTTTGATTTGACAAATTCAAATAAATACATTATATAATAATAATAAAATTAATAAAATGTAATTATATAATGCATATATTATAGTTATTTTACTATTTTACGTAATTTTAATAAACCGTGTGTAATTTCTTTGCAATTATTTTTAACTGAATGACGAGAACTTTTTAATAAAAGTTATTCTATTTAAAAGCTCTATCGGTTCCAATTGAATGTAATCTAAAATAAATTATTTATTTGGGCAACCACAATAGTAGTTAATAGGATTATCGAAGGTGCGTGGGTTCGATTCTAGCAATCTGTATGCCCAGTAATTTTGTGAGTAAGTTATCAAGGTAAATTGAACCTTGAAATATTAATCATAAATACTAAATTTCTTTACATCGGTAACCGCAATATGTAACAAAGAGCCTACCCGTCTGCCTGTGGCTTTTTATAAATTTGTTTATTTAATTTATCACGCTCGTTTATTCGGTACTTCCTTCGATTTATACACGATTAGCTTTTTGTGACTTATACTTTTTTATAAAAACCTTTTAAATATTCGATTATGTAATCCAGTTTTTTGGCATCTTCCGTTACCATGCTATTTAACGATATTTTCGTGATAAAACAAATATACTTTAATTACTACGTTTTTATCATGGGAACTGATGATATTTTGCATAAAATATTGAGCTAATTTTATTGTACCAATATCAAGCGAAACAATATTACAATTTAGAAGTATACAGTACAAATTGCACAATAAATAACTAGTATTATTAACAAGCTCTGCAACAAACCCATCCTTATACATTTTACGATAAAATACTAAACAAATTAAGTTCTAACTACACATCAGCCGTTTCGTAACTAGATCGTAACGTTAAGTGCCTTCCATACAAAAGTATTGGATTACCAGGTTGCATTGAAGCTAGAGAGAGAGCGCCCATAATAACAGCTCAAATGATACATTTCGAATACAATGGGGCGATCAATTCAATTTTTGAATTGAGAACGCTCTCCTAGTCTTTTTTTATTTCGTCTAAAGTGCTGTTTTGTTCAGCCAACATCCGAGGGAATCTGACAGTCACTGTTTTTTCTTCTGTTTTTCTTTTGCATTAGATTTAAATGTAGATTTATAAATACAAAATGATCCTTTGGTTTTTATGTAGCACTTTAGATGACGAAGTTTTTATTATGCTATTATGAATGTACCTATGTAATAAATATTATAAAGTATTTTCAGTAATATTTGTACATTTTATTAATGCTGGTTATTGAACCAGTTTATGAATAGCGGCAAAGATAAAAAGAGCGTTTAATTTACTCATTACATTACATTACACATGCAACTGGCTGGTGGCCAAACGGGCAGCACGTTTGGGCGAATGTTATAATGACATCAATTTGAATATTCAACATCGAACAGCGATCCCATTTACATAGATTCGACCGTTGAATTTTGTGGCAGTGCAAAATGTCGTTCACTCCTAATTATGTTGCTGTACTGTTTAATTTTGGTCGCAGATACTAAAAACTGATAGTGTTACTATTTTTTATAACAACGACTATGTTAAATGTATAATGTGACAACATTGTGTGTGATCAAAATTTGCCAAATGTATCTTCGTGTAAAACAAAAATATGCTTTAGTGGGCGTTTGCGCAGTAGGCCGGAAAGATTTTATCTGTTGGCAATACAGAAAAAATGGCGCCCACCGGAAGTGTCCGAGCGCGGCGCGCGGCGCGTTACCATTTTTTTTCTTTTTTGTTTTAAATGGCTTTTTCCCGGCAGCGTTCGGCCGGAAATGCGTTTGCGTAGAACTGCCGTACAAAGCACAACGGTAATAGCTCCTATAAAGTTTATATGCAATTCTGATACTTGACACCGTTTCTTAGAGTTAATTTTCGAACACCTGGCATTGAAATAAAACCGTTTTCTGTACACTGGAAGGCATGGTGTGTAGCGCTAAATAGCATGTTTTTATTCATGAGCCTCCCATTCTGTTTAGCGAGCGATTCCCAGCTGATTTATTGTCTTTGTAATATATTTGGGAAACTGAGCCGTTTCTCTTCACGAGAACGCTTTCAATGTATTCATGTTAAGGAACTTTAAAAGTTCATTGTGCGATCTATCTTTACGAACTACTATTTATTTACACTTAGATGATTACAAATTACAATAATTATTTATGCCTTAGAACAGATTTTTACAAAAACATTTATATAAAAGTCTTCGATCATTTTATCTGGTATAAATTATACTTGATATTCAGTAGAATTGTTTTATGAAATTTAATATTTAAATCAATTTATTATTTTTTAATAAAGATATATCTAAATTTTGCCTTTTGCCTTTGGTCTATTCAAATGTTTTTTTTTTAAATAATTCTGCGGGGTTTTTAAAAAAGGAACATAGAGGCAGCTGCAGTTAGTCGACTGATCGTTTGCGCGATACGCGTGTCCTTCTACAAAACAATTACACTTTGGTCGCTGCAAAGAGATTTGTGCAATGGCCAATGTCGCTATTATACTTTATTATATGTACTATACTATACATTTTATTATTATCAAATTTTATTAATAAGCTACATTTTTTTAAATTCCTCTATTAGATTTATTTGATATAATTTTTCATTGAATTTAGCGACACTTAAAAACGAAATAGTATCATAAAAAAACTTAGGAGTAGAAATTCTGTGTTACTAATTTTATACAGATAGTTTTAAAAAATTCTTACAAATATTTTGATATATTCGTTTTTTGTTATATATTTAGTATGGGATTTGGTTATTATAAGAAAAGTACAGGTACAGTAGAGATAAAAGATCTTCAAATGTAGTAATTAGGCGTTGAGCCGCCAAAGTAGATGATCGCTGATCTGGCGCATGGCCACGCTATCTGCGACATCTAGCGTGATCTACGCTCACAGGAATAACCTTGCGTTGGGGACAGGTCAAAATTATATTGTTTCAAATTCTAATGTACAACGAAATGTTTATAATAGTCAATAAGTATTACTCATCATGCTATTTTTGTTAGAATAGATCATCTAACGATATACTCAGTTTATTTTAAGTATATTACGGTCATATTTCCCTAGAAGTAAAATTTATGGTATCATTTTTCGAATGGTATCACTTTTATTCGCACCATATTCCTTTTTTAAAATCATTATTATAACCCGTCTACTATGTCTCCAATATTTCATATCCGTGTCATAGCTCACATACTACGGACGTGGGTAGAGCACAGGTAATTAACTCGGATATCAAGCATATTAGAGTGCCGGTCGATTGCGTTCACCAGAGATTCGGGCCGGTCCCCTCCGGTACATCTGTAAACATCTTATAGATAAACATCTGACGTTTGACACAAAGCGCGGTTGCGGGAGATACTATCTAAGAACTATCCGAATACCCCCTCTCTCCCCTCACCCCGTATTCCCCTCGACTTCCTCAGCTCTCCGTCTAATTATTTATTTATGCCCGCTTATCACAGGATCGATGCGCTCGGCGGCAAAACTGCGTGTTTTCATGAGCGCAATTTTAGAATGGAGCCATAACGTTATCAGGCGATCTCAGTGACAGTCCGTTCTAAAATCGCGTCGATACTTTGCTATTCTATTTATGCGAGCTTAGACGTTTAATCACGGCTGACTTTCGAACTATCTTCGTGGTAGCAATGACATCGTTTTTTGTAAAAGCCAGTTTTAAAGACTATTATATTGAAGTCAATACTATTCTAAGATAAAGTTAGTGGCAGAGGATTTTATGTTCTTTCTTAATTTGTTTTTAAATATTTTCTGTAAATGCACTTTACTTATACAACAAAGTTTTTAACTCTAATTCTATATTTAACATATCTTAGCACTTAGCTTAAGTTATGTCACTCGGCTTTCTTAACGTCTTATAATAATAATGGAGCAAAGGTGTCGTCGATCGATAACCTCAAAGAGCCGAAACAATAATTGTGGCACCGTTTTACACCGTTACCACGAAACCGTCGTAGGTAATAACGGAATAAAAAAAAACTTTATGACATCTCATTCGTTCAAAGTGGCCAGGCCAAGGTGTAATTTGATTGAAAGCACCAAAAAAGCCTTATAATCATATAATAAGTGGTGGAATAATTACTGGGGTCTTAGGAGCAGGTGCGTCTCACATGCGCACGCGCCGCCGGCCCATTTACAATTTCTGACCAAGAGCGACATGATTACATTAACAAAACACTAAATTGTAGTAAAATATCGCTCTGTAACGAATTATTTATTTTAGTTATAAATTTTTGATATAGCGCTATAAAACAGCAGCTGACTTTTTAAATGATTTGCAGTTATTAATAAATTATAATAAAAAACGAAAGGAATCTAAATGTAGGGTATTATTAAAATATTTAATTTCATTGAATTTAAACGAATTGAGTATTAATTTGTGTGCATAACTATGAGCAATTTCTGACCATTGAGGATTAATAGTGTGTTATCGTTGTTGGCATGCTTAAAAAAAATCTGGCAATGCTTTATGCGAGTAAATTATCAGCGCAAAAATAAATTTCTATGTATGGAATGAAATCAACGGGTTGCAGAATGAGTGCTGCGAAGCTGAGTTATCGATAACGCGAGAAACTGTTAAAGTTTGTGTCGATGTCGACAGTTACGACCGCTCGTCGGCGGCTGCGTATGAATTAGGGTAGCGTGGTAGCCGTATGAGATTTACTGTGGACGGAGTCGACATCTAATTGGACCGGGTTCGATGCCACGGGCGAAACAAATAATTTATTGTTTTCCATAATTGTTTATGAGATGTGAGCCTTTAGAACTAGTAGCGCCACCTTCATTGCGATATACGAAGTGTCGAGTGTTTAATGACTTTGTCTTGCATATCGTATGTAATTACGTGTTACATAGTGTATTCATGTAAAATTTTAATATACTCGCAAAGTATCCACTTCCGTATAAAAAGCTAGTAATAATTTTACAAGCAACGTCCAACAAGTAGCCTCACTTCATATTCGCATCAAATGGATTACTTCCGTTTGTATAATATCTAATATATAATAAGTTATTATTTTAAGTAAACCTCGTTTACATACCGCGTTACTTTCGAGTCGTGTCAGTAAATCGTTTAGGGAGAAATATTTAATGAAATTCGAGTGTAATTAAAAATGTTGCAAGCCGGTCGTAATATTTAACTTAACAAATCAACTTAATTTACGATCTGTTTCCGCGATATGAACACTGGTATCGATGGCGAGAACTAATTAACATTTGATAAGTCAAAAATTAAGTCGACATAAGTTTTGTTTTATACAAAATATACTTGGTTATTGATATATTTTGTGATAGTATTGGATGAATTGAACTAACGTGTTTTATGACCGTGTGCCACAGTGACGGACTTTAACATAAGACGTCGTGAGTTTACTTCAAGTTTACATTTATACGTAAATATATGTAAGTTTATTAATCTACTACGGATCTTGTATTGGAACAGCAAATGTTTTGACACAGGTTATCATAATAATAATTTCATAGATAAGTCAGTTAAAGCATATTTAGAAAAACTTTTTTTTTAGACTAGTAAGTAGTCTCGCTTAGTCTGGTCTCGAAAGGGATTGCCGTACTTCATTAATACTTTGGCGATTTTATACAGTATTAGTTTATTTCTAACTTGTACTTTTCAAAATCTTAACATACCAATAAGTATATAATTTATTTTAGTAAAGTAGTCGTGCAAATATACTATCTCTAGCATTGTATAAATTATAAAAAAAAATTACC
Organism: Nymphalis urticae; assembly: GCA_905147175.2. Lineage (NCBI taxonomy): Eukaryota > Metazoa > Arthropoda > Insecta > Lepidoptera > Nymphalidae > Nymphalis > Nymphalis urticae. The sequence goes on along the minus strand of LR989987.1, from coordinate 4,344,740 downwards.
TTCGTCTGGCATCATCCACGGTTCGAAGATATTTCGTCCCATTTGCTTGTACACTGGCTCACTCACTATTCAAAGGGGAATAAAAACTATTTTTGTTACCTATACTTGGTGTGTGGGCCGCATTCAGACTGGCATGCACCGGTAAAAAATAATAAGAGAATAATTAATTATTTTATTATTGCTATTAAGATGTTTTCATTGTGTACAAAATACACGTGTAAAAACAGTCACGTTCTTAAACGATCAAAGATTACGCGGGGACGATAAAACACGAATCAAATCTTTGTAAATATTCTTATCAATGTCAAAATCTTAGATGTAGTATTTGATATTTGTTTGATTTTGCTATATCAATTCAACCATCGCAGAAGATTCACCCAAATTAATATAATCAAAAGAAATAAACTCAGAAAACAGAAATAATTTGTCATGTAGGTAAAAAAAAATAAATTATCATATTTATACGAAACTATTTAGTTAATTTAACTAATAGTTATATCTGACAGTATAATACGTATATGTATATAATGAAGCGATTTTAGAATATAAATAAATAGGATTGAAAAAAATATGCAGTCTATGTAGCAAATAAATTTTATGTTTATCGATACTAAAATTCGAAATATTATAGCTTCGGAAAAACCTAGGTTCATTACAGGTTTTTAAATATTATTACGATTTTTATAAAAATAATCCCCTAATAAGATAGCCGTTATACAAGTTGTCATAACATACGTAAGGTTGCGCCCGCTATAAATCGCAGTTGTCGATAAATTTGGCGGGTTTATAAATCGTATTTTCAATTATCCCCCGGAGTAGCAGCTGTCCGACTACTGCCCGGAGTATTTATTTTAATCATGCGCGTACATCAAACACTTGGTGCTTCGTCGACATCTCTCGAGGCACATCCTTAATTATGAAATATTGCTTATTGCAATCACAGTACCAATTGTCAATTAACGGCGCTCGAGGTGTCTTATATTGATAAAAGATATCGTAAATATTTTTTGCATTTATACGTTCGAAATTTTACAATAGTGTCGATCTCAGTTATTACTTATATTCGATGTCGATAAGGTTTAATAAAATTGTATTTTTACTTAAATACATAAATAATTCGTAGAACGAATAAACTTATATAATGATATAGTATATATTTTTTAGGTTAATAAAAATACGTGCTTTCCAAAGCACGGAACTGCGAACATCAAGACATAAAATCAAGGGGCATAAAATCTTAGGTCCCAAGGTTGGTGGCGCATTGGCGATGTAAGCGATGGTTAAAATTTCTTACAGTACCAATGTCCAAGGGCGTTTGGTGACCACTTACCATATGCTCGTCCGCCTCCCTGTTCTATAACAAAAAAATAAGATCTATATTTCAGGCTGCTATTTAGAATTACTTTTACTGCCCCTGATTCGGGACCTCAACGTAGGACCTCGGTAGCTGCAGCTTTGTTAGCTAGCCACTGGACCAACGGAAAGTCTTATCAATTAGATTGAACAAAGACAAGAATGATAACATATATGAAACTGGCCAATATACATATATGCACTTATATTTAGCAATATTCCATAGCAATATATTAGACCTTTTATTACAATTTACCGATTAAATAAATTGTATACAAAATATCACCAATAAACTTAAACGTTATACTCAGAAACTTTTAGCGTAAACATTAAAATGTAGCTATCAGACCATAATATTAATGAATATAGCGACCAATTGGTTACATCGTTATAGAACACAGCGCTATAAAATCCAGTAAAAACATCGTTAACGAGCAAATTTAATATTGAAAAATAAAATAGTAAGTACCTCAACAAAAACATAAATGTCGTGTTGCTAGGCAAAGTCCTTATAAAAAAAGTAAAAACAAACATAATTTGAAAACTCAACATAAAATAAACATTGTTACAGAATAAAAACAATAAGTTAAACCTCTTTGGTTATTCTGATTTCATCAGCATGTTTATGAAAGATATATTTACGAGTTTAAATAAAAATATGTGTTGTGAACAATTCTCGGTCCCTACTTCTTTCTGATGCTTGCTTTTTTATAAATTCTTCTTAATGAAATGGCGCCTTTAGCGGTATTAGAGGGTAGGCGCGCTGCGCAGGCGCCGGCAAGCCCGATTGCTGCGCTAACAACGCGGAACTAATTCACTGAGAACGCCAAAAAATCCGTCCTTTAATAACCCACCCAAATAAATTTGAGATTTAGAGATTTGCTATATATATAAATATAACTCAACAAAAACGTGATGACGTTTCATATTCGTTATTTATATATGTAATATCTTAGGTTTATTATAACAAAGAAAATAGTTTTTCAATGTCAACGTCAGTCGAAAATGAAGCTAGTTTATTTTAAATTATCGGTTATTAGTTATTTCTTTAATATTTTATCAAAATCTTCAACTTAAATTGAAAATATGTAATAAAGTTTATATAAATGTTTCAATATATTTTGTTTAATGTACTTAAAAATCTGCCCGTAAGTTAAATAGCGCTTGCACTAAAACATCTTGAACCCTTTCTCTTAACAGTTGGTTGGGTTTCGCTCACGCGGTACATCACCCCAGCTGAAACTTACCCAAGGCGCCACAGTTTTTTTAATGAAAAATAAAAAAGTGGCTCAAACAAAAATACTTTTACCGCATTTTTTTTAACTATCATTGTTTTTATAAGCTTAGCATAATTATACCTTCTAGTAGTCGGTTTTGAATTTGCCAAAAACTATAAAAGACATTAAAATCGATGCGACAAGCGTTTGTGTGATGTATTTGGTCTTTTTTCAATGTTTAATAAAAGTCTAATTTTATAAGTTTTTATTTAATTTTAAACTATTGTCTATGGGTCAAACCACGCAACTGATTATTGAACCGGTTGCAGAAGGGTTGCAGCCATCGCTTTTGAGCTAGTGACAATACTTAAGTATCTTATGTACATAGATCTTAGTAGTATAGTTTTTCTACCTAGGATAAATAAATTAAAAAAAACTTTTTTTTTATAAGAATTATACAGAATATCTAAGTTGATCTTTATGTACCTACTTATTTCTGCGTACGAAAGTTGCGTGTGGGCATCGTCGAGGGCAATTGCATAGCTCGTTTATTTTGTCTCCACGCCACATTTCTCCCGTCCTCGACCATTTCGCCCTTTAATTGCAACTTTCGACACTCCACTGATTGGATCAGATGGCAGACTCTTTTTGTAATGTTTCTATATTTGTTTTGCTTCCAAGTATTCACGATGGTGTATCAGGATCATTAACTCCTTAACATGTACCAAGTGTATGACCTTGAGCTCGCGACTTTATTCTTGTGAACATACATTATGAAAATCAAGTTTTATAATTAACACTTAAGAAATTTATCGTCTGAATTTTACCCGATACTATTGGATAGATTTATGGACTCTGGATCTGAGATCGTTTTAGCATTGCATTTTAATTGTTAGCATTTCATTAATATAAGTATTTTGGTTAGTGAAATAGAATAACTATTAAGTTTCTTGTTAGCTCATCTCAGGACTGTCATTCGAAACGAACTGCTATAAGTTTAACATAATCTTGTAAAATGACAACTCAAATGCTTATTGAACCTACTTCATGTTTTGACAAAGATTTAATAAATGTTGAACGAGACTTTCTTACATACATACATCTTCTAAGAAATGATTTATCGCGTTTATTGTTACAAAATTATAACGATGAGACAAGAAATATGTGCATTGATATAACAATTAAGTTAGCGTATAAAAAAGAGTTCCCATATGCGTTACTTTTTACTGATATTACTGGCGTTGATATAATAATTAAACGTATAAGGCAAGTGAGCTCGTAGGCGGGTACGAGTCTATTATATCTCCCAAGTTATAGGTGTTAGCAGTTCACACGATTTATATCTATTGTAAGTCGATCTCGTCATTTCTTGTTTCATGTTATGAGTTTGAATTATATCTTAATAAAAACATACGCACACGCGACGTTGGTTTTGCTTACAATATACGACTAGAGTTTATATTGTGTAAAACTCTAAACATTCAGAGCTTTTCAGATCTGTAGCAGCAATATTGATACAAGATGCATTGTTTACATAAATAAAAAGGGAACGTGTACAAATTCAATACTCTCGTCAAAAAGGAAACCTCAGATATCTTTCATTTTATAAGATTACGTATAGAATCGTTGGAGTCAATTTTTTTCTTGCAATTTCACTTTTATGATGTTTAAAGAACTTTTATATCGAAAAACGTGACCGCGTCAATATACAAATATAGTCTCGGATATTTTGAAACACCAACAAGCATTAGAGCAAGCGTTCAAGTCTGTAGTTCTAAAGTTTTTTTAAATGGTTCATTACATCGTAATTGCTAGATTAGTCGATATGTGATTTATTAATTCGATGCCATTATTTTATTATTTGAATTATAAGTTTCATTAATACAGTGGTTAATGCGTGTACAGAGAAGCAAATAGTATTTATGTTTAAGGTTCTACGTTGGTATAGGTATATATGGGCTATAGATATAGGTATATTTAAAGATAGTATCAACTATTTACTAATATTGTTATGAATTATTGTTACGATACGCGAATGTTTTGAGTTTGAATGTTTGTTTTCTGACACGTTAAACCTGCTAAATATATTCGAATAAGATTTGGTACGTAGATAGCATTTCCTAATATAGGACAAAAATATTGTTTTTATTTAATTTGTAAATATAAAATACAAGACTACGTTTTTAATTATGCTAATTAGATGCAAGTTAAATATGAAGCTTCATTATAATTTTATGTCATATTAATGATGTACACCTGATCGATTTCGGTCAAGGCGGACATTCTTAACGGAGAAAAGCCAACTGCAGGCGATATTATAGTGCTCAAGTATGTGTGCAAACACAGGTGCACTCTCGTAATACGAAGGAACGGCGATCCGATACGACTGCCGTTCGAACGCAAGACCAACAGCGCTAGATCCTTCCTAGGCACGGGAGTTCAAACATTACCAACTTCAAGCTGAGGAATTCTGACAGAATAACCAGTTAAATCGGGTTCTGTGAAGGATTATAAGCTAGCCAATGAGGTAGGCAATCTGTGCAGTGGAGCGTATATTATACATATTTATGTATATATTCTAGTAAAAATTAAACTTTTAATAATAAACTTATAGAATCATTCAACGAGATTAAGCATTAGCATATTCAATAACAACAACAATTGATAAACTCGACTTGATTAATATTGACTTGCGAATTAAACGAATTATAAATACATAAATATTTTTCAGCCAATGACAGGCTTTGCTATGAATATGATAGTTATTACGAAAGATGGTTGGTTTCATTATAATGGTAATTGCAATCGTTATTTAGGTAAACATCGACATCAATGGGCTATTATCCGACAAAAACAAAAGTCGCACGTGACAGCGATCAGTTTCAATAAAGCCATTTAAGGCGGTTTTTTGCTTGATAATGGGTGTACATTTTTTGTTGTGTAATTGGTTGCTAATTCTTAAGGTTTGTCGTGCACTGGTACGCCTGTCTAATTTATCTGATCTTTATCGATTGATTTACAGCTAAGCGGAGTTTGTACAATTTCTCTCGCTTCGTGTCTGTTGCATTCCATTTTGTTCTGGTTTTGTTGCGACAATTGGAACATTTGGAACGGTACCGAATTTCGTTTTATGTTTGTTCTTTTGTGTGACCGACTGAAATTAAGTTCGGACATTCGTTACATTTCACTTCGAAACAACCGGTTAAGAGTCTTATTGTATTGGTATAAAATACAAGTTGTAAAAAAATCTCGAGCGATATCATAATTTTGAAGATTAATCACACAATCCGTAGTTAAAGTATGGGTCAATAAAGCTGTTATGTTATAAAAATGATATTTCATTATTAATTACAAAGAATATCAAATAGACGACTTCTGTGCAAGTATCCATATCGATTTTCCTTTGTTTCGTTGTAACGCAGTAAAACATTCGTAATACCGCTTTAATTACACACGGACGTGAGTATAAAGCTTTCTAGCTGTCGGAAAAATTATGCGCATCGGGGGCCGCATTTTCCATGGCATTGTATGTGAGCCTGTTATTTTCCCATTTGAGTGGTTTTATGGCGGCTGTGGCCAGATGGGAACAGATAGCACGTACGCTAGAAACCTAACGTAATTATTCACACGCACAGCAAACAAGCTCGAAAACATTTTTCACAATGAACTGGTATTTTTTCGATTTTTTTTTTAATTGTGCCGTCGTACAGAAATGATGTAAAGTTGGTAATTTATCCTGCTATTATAATTGATTTAACAACACGGTACAGACCATAACGAGAGCTAGTTATAAGTAATTACGTTACTAGTAAAGTATTTCTACAATTATAACACAATATGGTGATAGTATCTGATATTGAAATAGAAATTAAATATTATCGATTAGATGTAAAATAAATATTTGAAGGAGAAATGAATTACAATAAATAACTGTTGTAGAACTTGGTTAAGAGTTATTAAAGGATAGAGTGCAAGGCTAGGATCAACATCTAGGTGAATGGGAACTGCTCACGCGATCCTACCCTAACGGCATCAGCATAGAGGCATGACGTCGCGCGTCGCCTTGTAATTGTTCAACGACTTGATTGTGAACGTTTATACATGAAAGTTACGAAATTACATATATTTTGTACTATTTGTATTCTATTAAATCCCGCTAAGTTTCTTTCGCTGGTTCTCAGGTCTGAGATAATTTTTTTTCGAACCGCTGGTAGATTTTTGACTTTGTAATTTTTGAATTGTTTGTACTCTGTAAATGACAAAATATCTAAACGTTGAAGTTGCGCTGCGGTAAAATTTATTATTAATATTATGCAGTCAATCGTTGCTTTTTTCAATTATGCTTCTATCGAATTTTCGTTGGTATTTAGTTGCAATGATAAAATTCAGAAAAAAATATCTAATTATGAACCCTTATTATTAAGTTACGTTTTCATTATCTCAAGTAAAATTTGTGAATTTTAAGGCTCTGAAATGTTTGTAATCAAAAGCAAATTATATAAAGGAATACAATATTATATTACGTATATACACGCGTCCACATGCAAGCATTCACCTGCTTTTCCTCCTCCAAGCATTAAAACTGCTATCTATTGAAAATTATATTTCCAGCTTCAATTTACAAGACATCACAATACAACCAATTATTATCGGAGCCAAAGTAACCTTTATTGCTATTCCATTGATATCAGAATTGTGTGTTAATGTGATGTTGATATAGACTTTTCTATTACGTAGATAGCGTATAAACTTGCACGAAAATGATCTCTATCTCAGTAGGAATAAGAATTTATATCCTATAACGATTTATATCGTATATCGTTTGGTCGGCCGTACAAAGAGGCGGAATGTTGCATGCAAAGTGCGTGTATCGTTAGCAAGGAAACGGATTCACTAGCATATGACCAAGATATTTCTCTTCGTAATTGTTATTGTTTTCGTACGCTAAGTGCCTACTTTTTATGTGATAGGTGAAAGTGATTTAACACATATAAATTTATCATCTTATCAATGTGTTAGAAAAGTCTGCCAACTCCATTCAAATATATTGCACGTAAATAGGAAAATTATTATAATTAAGAACATATTCGAAGTAGTAATCTACTCACAATAAAATACAGACGAATGTCTTAAGCGTACTGTCAATTATGCTTTTTATTCATTTATATTTTATTGTTGCATGTGTGTATGTGTAAGTCACATGCAACAAGCCTGCAATGCCTTCGTGTATACAGAGCGCATCGTCTCAGTGGGAACGGCAATGTAATTAACCTGACATAATGGCCAGTTATTAAGCAATTCAGCTCCAACATGGCGGATGTCTTGAGATCTAACTACTAACTGTACTCGGGTATACCTAGGTACCCATTTTAGGTACAGATACGCCTTCCGTGGCGCCGGTTATGGGACTATAATCCTTAAAAGGGACTGAATTTCGCATGCAAACAACGTATGGATGACGATTGCGAACTTGGGAACATTTTCCTGTTTGATGTACTATTTGTTTTTAATTCTTTGCACAATGACTTTTTAAACTAAATTTATATGACATTTTCTTAAAGGAATCCTTCCTTTAGGTGAGTAAGAGTTTGGATCGTTTTCAACGTCAATGCAAAATAATACATTTGGCATTAGTGAAATGGTTATTTGTTTAATGTATTCGGTTCCATCATACGAAGGCTTCTCAATGACCTAATTACGTTGCACTAAATCTGCCGGCAGTGCTAATGTTAATGCATTTTATATTGGTTCAATTGCAAGCAGCGACGGCGCGGTATGCGAGTGTCGTGATGTGTGGGCGATTCGTAGGAACGTATTAGGGACATTGGGAATTAGCACGCACGGTTTTACTGCAGTTGCCGGTTTAAATGACCTTCCATTGTCGAAGATTAAAAACGCACTTATGTCCAATTGAAGCGAAAATCATTTATCTGAATTATCTCTTCATCCGAAAATAACTGGTATCATATTTCAATGTAAGAAAGTAACTACTGGTGAATGTCTTACTGCTGTGCAGTAAGAGGCCGTCCATTAGGCCATTTCGGATCAACCATGTTTTAATAAATTCTTATGTCATTTGATCGTAAAATTATATAATTTTAAATATTTGAAGAAACAAATATTGTCGCAGTCCATTAATTTTATTAAATGAATCGAGTTTGTCGACCACGGGATCACGTGCGCGATTTCCTGCTGATATTTTTATAGTCTTGTTGTAGATCTTTGTGCGATTGTTTGTTTTTTTGTATGTAATGTTTGTTTATATCAAGTGTTCACCTAGAGGCTATTGATTTTGAGTAGAGATTTGAGTAACAATTTCTTATATTAGTCAAAATTTTATCGATGCTTATCGTAAGATTAATGTTCGTTTCGCTAGCGCCACACGCGTTACACCAAAAGCGTAAATAAGATCAGGTCATGCGTATGAGCTGGTGCCGGCGGCAGGCGCGGGCGCAATGAAATCGTGCGTTTAGGCCACATGCCGCCGCCAAGTTCCATGGAAGGCGATGAATAACTCATTGTCCGTCCGTCCGTCCGTCGTGACGCACGCTTCTTGGAAATAACGATGCAATGCAGAAAGTGACCGAGATACTTGACCCGCGAATTACTCAAATATGAAAGTGCAATTCGCACGCAAAACAATAAAACTGCCGGTGCTTTCTTCGCGCTCGCTAGAAAACCTTGCATTTAAATGATATGTACTTAGCTTCATCTAAGGTTACTCTTGTATCGGAAGCAAAAATCAAGCTACATAGCAGAATGAGCTGAGAAAATCCTATTTAACAACAAATGTTATCGTGAGTTAGTAATTCCTAGATTGCAAAATTGTCACAGCAGAAATTGAATAGATCAAATCAAACGTACTATGCCTATCATAATTAACAACAGTCTTTACAACTCATAACTAAATTAATTGGATAAATTATCACACTAGGATGTATAAAACCCTCAAAGATTCAGGTTCATGTCTTGCTGTTTATACTCGTATTGCGATTTATTTAGGTATCAAAAACGAAAAATAACAGATCATAATATAGTATCACATTTGTCACTAATAAACACGATTCTTGGCGTTTCGGCATACGAATGTGTGATGACGCAACACAAGTTTCCCACCAACAACAAATGTAGTCACAAAGTGCAACGCTGCTGTAATTAGGATGCGTCGTAGGTCCACTTCACGCATGTCGGCTTCGGCAACCAAACAGCTAAATATTCGCACACAACCCATTGTGATACAATTTTATGGTCTCGGCTCGCCTTTATACTTCTTACTTAGCATTCCAAATTAGTTTGCAAACGTTTTTTATACAGCTATAATGTCATGTCAAAGCAATAAAGTTGGAACGCCTTGGCAAAACTGAGTCAGGCTGCTACGATTGTTAACCTCTTGTTAACATGGTTCAATGAGGAATGTCCTACGTGCTGCCGTGTTGGTGAACTTGCATTTCCTTTTGTAGGCTGACATATTAAGATAACGGTGTACTTACGACCTGCAACGATACAGGACAAGTGCACTTGCTTAATTATATTTTATGCATTTTCTCAGGTTATAATGAATATGATTTGATTGGACTATTTTGTATAGAAACACATGATAGAGACAAAAAAAACATTCTTAATCTCATCACAGATAATTGTTTATTTGTTTTAAAAATATATTTTTCTTTGTCGCAGGTAAATCGGCCATTGACAATGAAGAAAGAAGGTATTCAAACAAGAAATCGTAAGCTAAGCAGTAAAAGCAAGAAGAAGAAGGGCGGTATGGGAATGGGTGGGGGAGGCGCGTGCGCACTCGCTCTGGGTGGTGTCATGGGAGACATGATCAAGCCTCTCGGAGATGCTACCAAAGGCTTTGGTGGTTCCGCATTTCCATCGGCTATGGATTTCGGTAAGAAGCGATTAAATATTGATACTTGTTTTTATATATTAATAATTACTGATTTAAATGATTCGAGATTTCTTGCTGCTTTCCATAACTGTTTCATAATAAATAACGAATCATAATCTAGAAATATTTATCAACGTAAAATTAGTAAAACTATTAACGTTTTTCCATGTCTATAGGTCAACACCAAGTAGGATTGGTGCATCCCGCGGCAGCGCACATGTCGCACTGGTATGGAGCCCCACATCAGGGTTTCGCCCCACCGCCGACATCGCATAACCCCTATCATCACCACCACCTCGCGCAACTAAACTCTATGGTAAGTAATTGATAACTTAGAAATACCATAATCTTACACTCATAGTACTTTAAATAAAACTTTCTCCAAGTGCCTTGAATTGATTAAGTGTTTACTACAATTTCGAAGTTGTCTTAACGGTTTCTTGAAGTTACGACAAGTTTTATCTATCAATAAATGTTAATGAGATTAATGTAAACTAGACGATAACAAGACGATTTCTTTACAGACGGGCTGGAGGAGCGAGTACACGTGATAAGTGAACCAAACAAGAGCACGGATACGGTGGTAATGTAGGTACGTCTCGCCAGGAGCGACCTGGGACAAATACATCACAAAATAGATACTGTGATTTCACTTGTAGCATGATAGGTCATCGAAAACACATACTACGACACATCACATTAATTTATAAGACTGTGACAGAATTGATGTTTCTAAGCGCTATACAAACAAACATCAACTCGGATTGATGAATTGATCAAACATATCTGATTAAAACCAGTTGTTATCCCAATGTCTTTTATATGCCGTGATTCGTTCCCTACGAGTAATAAGTCGTATCACTCTAAACTACCGGATCCTAAGTCGACTGCTACTAATTTTTTTTTACCTTTAGGTGTATCGAGTTTATCGATAGTCGTAAATCGATTTTGCCGTTTTTTTAAATTGTGGATCAATTGATAAATAAATGTTCCTTTTTAATTTCTATCGATGATTAAACTTGAAATGTTTTCTTGAACTATATGTGATTTGAAAAATTTGGCAAAATCGATTCACTGAGAAATGAAGGTACGCAGTGAATATGTGAGTTGTAATAAACATTAAAGTTTAAATAGTGTTACAAAATATGTATAAACTCAAAGCAGCTACCGGTTGCTCGATTCGGTAGATAAGTGTGGCGCGGATCTAAGTTCTTTTTACAAGGTGAAGTAACTAGCGAAATTGTACAGTATTATAATATTAGATAAGATTACTATGTCCGCTTAGATGATTTATATAAATATATAAGTAGGTATCGTTCGTAAAAAAATTGTGTATTTGTACATATCTTATTAAGTTATATTCCGTTCCTGTATAGATTGTTTTATTTTTATATTGTATTTAATTTGAACTGTTCGGTTCGCTATAGGAATTGTGATGTGTTCAAAAATTCCAGATGTTTCTTTTGTAAATTCGATTCGTGTAGTCTTTATTAAAACGCAATAGTAATTTATATGATAGATGTAACTCGTACGTTGTAAATAAATTTACGATAAAACATTGTCAATATGAGAAACAATTATTTTCGACTGTCACATAACGTTTCTCGTGTAACGAAACAACACTAGGTCACAAGATTGGGTTGTAACAGATTTACTGTATGTATGTTGATTTGTTATAAAATATTACATGAATTATTTGTATTGCTACTTTATAAAAATAAGACATTGTGTGGCCATAAATTAATCACGAAATTTTGTTTTTGGGGTTTGCCATTTCAGAAAAATAGAACGTTTAAACATAAAATGACATTTCCTTAAAACATTGTTTCGATATCAAAAAGTATGTGTAAATATAAAAATGTAAATGACCTTAGAAAATAAAAACTCAAAATATTAAAAATGTAAATTAGCGATCACCGCAGAACAGCCTGTAACGATATCCCGTACCTAAAGTTTTAGTTTTTAAAACGAAACATTGTGAAGTTGTGTATTTTAAATAAAATTGCGAATAAATTATCAATACTTATTGATATTTCAATATGGCTTTTTATTTGTTTGTCATAAAACAAACCTGATATTACTTGTATCAACTGAAGGACCAGACCTTGTAGAGGCTAACACATTTCATGGTCAAATGGACACGAGCACATCGCATACATTTCGAACGGCATTGAATTAAATTAGGAGCCGACTCAATTGACCGTCCGTCTTACGTTCGCCATAAGTCACCGGATCAATTCCGCCATTCCACAGAAAAAGTCCAAAACTCGCGCTTATCTCGCGGCAAATTGAAAATGCAGCCGGCCGTGTGATTGTGACGCAACGGGGCCGCTGCCGGCGACATATGGATCTATTCAATTTTAATCGCATTTCAGAAGAAAGGACATCGGATAATGCACCTATAAAACGCTCCCCGGCTCGCCTTACTTAATAAGGTCGGTTTTATTTGCGGTTCCTGATCGTCTGGTTTCCAAGGGTGCCTCGTTGTTGTAAACAATTAATGTTTGCGATTGATCTTTTTAGTTCCATAAGATTTAGTTATTTTGTAAGCGTTTTCGCTTCACCGGAGTTGTGGTCGCGTCGTTTCCATCTGCTACGTTCTTATAAAGTGTGGGATTTATTTTGCGATTTTTCTTTGAGCAAGTTTAGCCATTATATCTATTTTTTGACATGAAAAAGTCAAGAGCAGGTAAAAATTAAATTCAAATCAGGTTTTAAGTAATAACGTGTAAAGGACTGTCGGTCGTTAAAAAAGTAACAACAAAATAAATTATATCGGTCCCTTACGTAGACCTGATGGAGGCACGAAGTATTAAGTACGAATAAAAAGTAAACAAAAGGAATAATATGCCTTTCAAAAAATGGCGCGGTTTATTTTAAGCGGGACTTGAGACAACCGCATAAGTCACTACGTACCGGCCGGTGATATATGCGGCACTAGCGCGGGAAAAAATGTCGCGCAACAAAAAGCGCGCCATCACTCCCTGCGATTTATTGCGTGTGGCAACACCGCGGAATATTCAAGGCCTACAACACTGGGCGCATATTCTTACACCTAACCGAGAATGCGCGTACCCCCCGATGTGACGGAACTTCGCACTTCGCTAAATTACGACTGTAAAACTGTTGTATTTCCTTCCAACAAAGGTTCTGTGTATATTCGAACGTGTAACTCGAGCCTAAATTGAATTAAGATAAGCGATTTGAAAAATATGCTGACGATTGAATAATGGCTGAAGTTGTATTATTACAACCTATATAAACATTTCATCAGTACGAGGCAATACGATTTTATTGATACTGATTATTCAAGAGCGTATTTACTCGAAAGTACTAGGACTTCATAAATCGTTGGAAGTCAATATCCACTCTGATTCGAAAGTGTCGGGGTTGGCATCACAAATCGCTTTAGGACTCAGTCATAGAGATCAGTGGGTCGTGAGTAAAGAATCGTCTACACTCCGATGCTCGCGACTATCCGTCTGATCCGGGAATCAATCTTGGACTTACCCGGGCTTATCTCGCTGACCCCGCGCCACACGAGTGTCAAGACATATTTGACTGGCTTTTCAATTTTATAGCACAATTCTTTATTATAATAAGATCATCGTAAATAATACGCTTCACTTGTTTAGCGTTTCTTTAGAATTTAAGGACCTTAACGTTTTGTTATATTATTCTCATTTTGCAGTTTAATTTTATAAACAAGATATCAAATAAGATTCGTAAACTTACGTCTTAATAGCAAAGAGTTTTATGCAGGGATGCATCATACGTTGATTGATTAAATTGAATTAAAAAAAAACACAACTTTATTTATTACACACTTTATAGTAAAACATACAGACTTCATAAAAGTCGTCCTATTTAAGGTTACCCATAGACATTAATATATATTTTTTTATCAATAAAAATAATACTAGCAATGTCCGTTTTTAAGAAATTACTTATAATCCTATTTACCCATACAAGCGAACAGCTTGTGTTAATAGCGGGCGATAATAACCTAGTGGTCAGGATCGAACCTACAACTTTAACATCGCTAGGCGGCCCGTAGCCCATTGCGCTATCGATGATTTATGTTATCAATGGTATGCCAACTATTTAAAATGTCACTTTACTTGTATCTTTTATTACACACTCATATAAATAGATACATTGATATAAAGTACCGTAACTGTTGAGTGCTAAGTAATATCGACGAAGCGTTGAAACTATTGAAACATGACTATAAAATTAGGATGTCATAACTTCGGATCTCATGGAGATTCTTTTTTCGATGTCGTGTAATTTTAAATAGGTTTTGATATAACAAATATTTATTATATTCATCAAAAAAATATTTTAAAAATTTCCATTCCAATTACAATTAAAATAGACTTAATTATGAGCTAAGTACTATATTAGAACTTTTATTTTTGCAATAGATTAATGGAAAGCTTTGATCCATTTCATATAATGTTAATAAAATATTAATGTATAAGGTCTTTTGAAATACAGATATTTCCGCTATATTAAACGTTTTCATATTTTATGTCTTTGTGGTGAATATGTTTTTACATCATAAACTTTTGTTGTTGTTTTGTGTAATGGTTAATACCGATAAATGGTTCAGTACTATTATTTGGGTCCTTCATCTTAAGACCAACGTTGGTCCAAGTTTTTTTTTATAATACAGCAAAGTGGACGAAAAAATGGGCAATCCTATGGTATGTGGTCAGCGGCGCCCATAGATATTGGCGATGTAAGAAATATCGACCACTCCTTGTGCTTGTAGTTACACCGCCTTACTCATTCTTCAAACCTCAACACAACAATACTTATATTGTTGTTTGGCGGTAGAATATCTGATAAGTGGGTGGTACGTACCCAGACCGGCCCTACCACCAATTAAACTTCAGAGTGAACTCAGCGTCTAAGTTTATAAACCTAAATTGACCAATTGAAGCAAAATATTAGACATATCTTTATAAAACCCAATAACTTTTACTGACTCACTAAACATGCAACCCGTACCTCATGATCTGTAGCCTTACAAGCTACTGGACTATTGAGGCATTTGAATTAACGTTACCACATTCGTTCGCACTCGACATGTATATTAAAAACTTAAAAACTTCTATTTAGGCGCCTTTCTTTGATCTATACCAACACAAACGTCCCGGACTGCAAATAATGCTTGAATGACATGCGAATATTTTATAATTTCGTCACGACCAGTGTACAATCATACGTTTCTGACGTAACAGACTTTCCGATCTAACCGACTGAGTACCGTTGACCATTCGTAATTACAGAATGTACGACTACAACACACTTAACGACATAAAAAGAATTGCAGATGGACTTCGAACCTATATAATAATATTATCATCAGATATAATAAAATTGTACTAAGGCGTCAAATGAAAACACAACATTTTATTTAAATATAACTCAGAATCGCAAAGCGTTACTATCGGTTCGGAGCATTCACTATTTAGATAATACGACGATAAACTCAGTACTTACGCTTTTTAAAAACAATAAAATATTCAAATTCGTGTTATGATTAATCATAATCACGTAGACTAACTATATTTTTATTCGAGATTCATAAAAGATTCATAAATCGTTAATATCAGGGATTTTTGTGCGATATGCAAGTACGATTGTGGTACAGTGATATATGATAATTATAATTTTGTAAAGATTAATTAAGAGAAAGATTAATAAAGAATACATACACTACATACAATTAATAAGACAGCATATTTAGATTTAGATTTTATGAACCTATCAAGAGGAACACAATAAAGTGCCTACAATTTAATAATACTAGTTACTAAATTCGAGTAAGTCAAGATGGCCTAGTGGTTAGAACGCATGAATTTTATCCGATGATCGTGGGTTCAAACCCGGGCAAGCACCACTGAATGTTAATGTGCTTAATTTGTGTTTATAATTCATCTCGTGCTTGACGGTGAAGGAAAACATCGTGAGGAAGCCTGCATGTGTCTAATTTCATTGAAATTGTGCCACATGTGTATTCTACCAAACCGCATTGGAGCAGCGTGGTGAAATAAGCTCCAAACCTTCTCCTCAAAAAGGGAGAGGAGGCCTTAGCCCAGCTGTGGGACATTAACAGGCTGTTACTGTTACTGTTACTAAATTGATTAACTGGTTGGTACTTACCTACTGACCATCTATTATGGACAGTAAGTATTATTATAATTAATGTAATTTGGGAATAAATAAATAAAAAATTATTTTTAAAAAAGTCTTGCGTCTTTACTCAAACTAAAATCTTAAAAATATTTGTTCGGTTTAAGCTATAACAAGAGAAGACAAAACTATTTAGACATGAACGGTGAGTCCAAAAGAACTTAAAATACTAAAGAGTAATATCTATTGAACTGTTTTAGTCGCCTTAAAAATAGGAGGTTATTAATATAGTATATTATATTTTTTGTGTGTGTTCCTCGATCGCTTTGCCGATTGTGTGATGGTACATTGCGATTATTGTTATTAAATTTGAAAAACAAGTCACTTTCACTAGTAGAGTAAAGGTTTGTTACTTCTTCTGTAAATATTACTCGACATCTTCCACTTTTTACACAAATTTCATAGACTTTTTATTGAACAAATTATAGGAAGGTACCATTTAAATTTAAAGAAAAAATAATAAGTTTTTCAGACATATGACAACTTAAATAAAGAGAGTTGGTAATTTTTATCTTGCATTGTCTTCATGTAACCGGTTAGCTGTAAAATTATGTGACAATATTGCCATGTCCTCCATCCTTAGTGCCATATCAGTTCCAAAACCGTATTAATTAATATATATAGCCTATTTCCATCGAAGAAGGAGTAAAAATAGACAAACCTTAGATTTATGCTCGTATATTATATGTGATTCGATCACCGTTTTTGATTCTATAACATAATGTTATAATCGGTTATACAAGGATAACATTTTCGTCTAAGCCGAATCACAATTCAAATCACAAATAGTAAACTTTAAAACGTTAGATAACTTTAGAACGAAATCGTTTCATAAAACCATGCTAAATTGTATAAAAAAATAAAAAACAATATAATACAAAAACTTCTGTAATCATTTATTAAGAAACATATAAATATAAATACGAAAGGAAGATCCGAAAAGGTTAATTCGACCGTGTTAAGACATATAAAAATAATTCGTTAAGACATTGAATCTAATAAAATCTTTTGCAAAACAAATTCGACTATCAAAACATTCCAATGATCGGCTGATAATATCGGATGACCATTATCTTCTGTTAATGAAATCAATAAGTTTTTTGTTAGCACAGCAGAAATCTGGCATCAATTTAAATAAATTTTGTAATCATTGCCACAGTTAATTAATTCTTATTTGTTCATTTCAAATTCAATGTTTGTAAACAGTATGGATAGAAATGAGATCGAACTGAATTCTTAGCCTGTGTGTGCTAAGAACAGCTTGCGGCATCACAAATTTTTATTATATTTATTAATTCTTAAATCATGTGTTATTATCAATAAAAACTTACATTTGTAATATTTCTCTAGCTAGTTGCATAAAATTTTTAAAAAGGCCACAATATATATTACTGGTGGTAGGGCTTTGTGCAAGCTCGTTTGGGTAGGTACCACCCACTCATCAGATATTCTACCGCAAAACAGCAGTACTTGATATTGTTGTGTTCCGGTTTGAAGTGAGCCAGTGTAATTATAGGCACAAGGGACATAAAATCTTAGTTCCCAAGTGGATGGCGCATTGGCTATGTAAGCGATGGAAGACGTTTCTTACAATGCCAATGTCTAAGGGCGTTGGTGACCACTCACCATCAAGTGGCCCATATGCTCGTCCGCCTTCCTATTCTATATAAAAAAATAACATTAATATTTATAAAAATAATATAATACTTTTCTATTGCCTTTTCAAACCACAAAAGGAGTAAAGATAAGTAAAGATTTTTGACATTTGTTTGACGTGATATCATTGAAAAAATTTCGTTTTTAATGACATTGGAGTTGTTATGGCAACTTTGGAAGTAAAGCAAAAGTGGATATAAGTAGTTAACTGGAATAATCTTGTATTATAAATAAAGATACCTATAATAATCAAAAACTATTAGTAGTGCATAACATAACTCAGCCATAAGTAACAAGGTTTGTTAATATCTACTCCCTTTTGATTGGAATGGGCTATAGACATCTACTCACACTTTCGAAGGCCTAAGATAACGCTTCTGGTAGGTTGTTGGCTGTATCCCTTGACATTTCTATGGAATAATTTTTCAAGTATACATGTGTCTCATTGATAGGCTTAGGGCTCTCCTTTTGTAAAAAAGGTATCGGGCTTGTTCCACCACGCTGCTCAATGCAGCTTGGTGGAGACATATGTGGCAGAATTTCATCCCTTACTTGCTGGTTTCCTTGCATTTTCCTTCGCCGGCTAGCACATCATTAATACTAATAAGCTAATGAACTCGGTATTATTTGCCCGGGCTTGAACCTGCAAACTTTAGTGAATATTATACCGTTCTAACCACTGGGCCCTTTCGGCTCAATGATTCTAATATAATTAATTAGAAATATGTAATTAATTAATAGTTACTTTCAATATATGTTGAATAAGATTCATAAGGTTACGCACTAGGCCTACGTTAAGAAACAAAGGGAATATGCTTGACAAAACATTTCTATCGAACAGTGCTTCGAGGAATTATTCTCTCTAATTCCTGCTTCCCCTTCCTTCATAAGTCTACGCGTGCTGGCTCTCGAAGTCACTGCCTAACTGTGACATCAATTCCATCAAAGAAATTTGGCAACTCCTTTCTTTGTCGCACTTCCAAAAAATTGAATTCCTTACCAGCTCACGTGTTCCCCTCCTCTTACATCCCGGGTTCCTTCAAACGAGGCGTGAAGAGGCATCTTGCGGGCCAACAAGGCGAAAGCGGCTAGTACAGAACCTTCTTCCCGACTGTACTTGCCGTCGTCGCGTTTGGACTCTACTACCACTTACCATCAGGTGGAGTAGCCACAAAAAAAAATACTTTTTCAATTTTGGTGCCATTAGTATATAACAGACTTTAAGAATTTATTTAACCGTAACCATAATTGTAACAGCCAGTGAATGTCCCACTGCTGGGCTAAAGGCCTCCTCTCCCTTTTTGAGGAGAAGGTTTGGAGCTTATTCCATCACGCTGCTACAATGCGGGTGGGTGGAATACTCATGTGACAGAATTTCAGTGAAATTAGACACATGCATGTTTCCTCACGATGTTTTCCTTCACCGTAAAACACGAGATGAATTATAATCACAAATTAAGCACATGAAAATTCAGTGGTGCTTGCCCGGGTTTGAACCCACGATCATCGGTTAAGATTCATGCGTTCTTACCACTGGGCCATCTCGATTTAAAATCAATACGTTATTATTTAATTAAAAATAATTTGTAATAACTATAAATACATTGATGAAAAATACTTTTAACATGAAATTGATTTTAATAAAACCTCCGATTCAAGTGGCAGGTCACGAAAAGTAAGGAAAATGTAATTAAAAAAGTATTTATCAATCTGTATTCATCTGTTAATAACATAAAAAAATTGAATAAGTATCAAAAATA
The DNA here is from genome assembly GCA_905147175.2 of Nymphalis urticae. Classification (NCBI taxonomy): domain Eukaryota; kingdom Metazoa; phylum Arthropoda; class Insecta; order Lepidoptera; family Nymphalidae; genus Nymphalis; species Nymphalis urticae. The sequence goes on along the minus strand of LR989987.1, from coordinate 4,324,659 downwards.
TATAACCAACCTAAAACCGCCAGTTATAATCAAAATATTCGTTCCTTTTCGATAAAGAATTACTGATCATTTAAATAATATAATTAGTCCTTTCTATGGTGCTATATATAATATCTTTAATAATTACAAATGAACAATTAAATAAAATCTATCTCTATTTTTATAACTTGACATAATTTACCTCTACTCTATGCCTAATTTCATTTGAAGCTCTATTTTAGATGTCTGGTTATGGTGGGATACGCACACACACACACACAATATTTAGAATATTAAGATACTATAATCATGCCTTGAATATTGTAAAATAGTCATCATATGAGAATAACTTGTAGTGGTCGGCCAAATATCATATATTCGTAATAGTATAGTAGTTATTATGAAATATGCCACGGCAAGCAAACGAACACAGCTTAATGTCATGAATTAGTGCTTAATATGTGGAAACGCGGCTTCGAATTTCACATCGAAAACTTTTATTGATAAATATTATGCTTAAGTCTTTCTCCTAATAAAGACATAAATAAAACCGTCAAAAACTGCCAAAAACACGGCGTTATTCGTGACATATTTATGCACGGCTCATGACGAAGTCTGCCAGTATTGAGTGTCCGTAACTTAATAGTTTCGAATACACCTGCCGGCCTCCCTCGCGCATTAATATTTTAATATATACAGAGAAAACGACCCTTAATGCATTCGGTAGAGGAACAGTCGTAATTATAATTTGGTACAAACGTATTGAATTTTAAGTTTAGTATTGGGGAAAATAATATTTTTGGTCGAGTCAAAGTATGGTAATTATCAACTGTGGTAACGGGCTTTCAGGGATCCGAGCAAGGCGCAGGTGACTTTGACAAAAAAGTTACGGAATTTCGATAAAGCGGCACGACACGACAATGTGATAAATTAATTGTCATTTGTACCTAAAACATCATTGAAACTGTTGTACGAGAGAACCGAACGTTATAAACAAAAACTAACGAATGATCCTTCATAAATATATGTATTACACATTGGCATGAAGATATTTAGTACATCTTTACTGTCTTAAAATGAATATTCATAACTGTATTAATTAAATTTGAGTCTATTTTTAAAGAGGTTACATGAGAGGGGCTAGAGCTTTATAGAGAATTGTAATTTTGTACAGATTTACTACAACATATCGTTTTAACCCCAAAAGTATCCCAATGTTAGGAGAACATACATAGATCACGGACCACAACTTCTGTTACAAATTTTCGTGAGAATATCAATCTACAGTCATCGCCTAGAAGCCAGATGTAGTGACCACTCAGCCAATCGATTAATATTTCTTACTAATAAAACTGTCATGATAATAAAAATTATGATTGCAAAGTCCCCTCCTATTTTACACGTCGTAGAGGTTTTAAAAGATAGGATTTTTTAAAGGAATGAGAGCACCTGTGACTAAAGCTGCGAAGGGTTTATAGGCGACTGAGTCCAACGGAAGTTTAGACACGCACCTTTAGCCAACGGGCACTCTAATTACAACGTTCTTGACTTCATTCCTGGATTTCGGTTTGGAGATTTCTTTTAACTGTTTCCAAAACTATATTACGACAAAATTTGCCAGCAATTTAAGCGCACTGTTTAATTTTTGGATGTAACGATTCTGCGGCAGTTTCGCTGACGTAATTTCATAGTCATTTATGGATAATTTTTTAAGAATCCTTTTTTAAATGATTATCAATATCGACTAGCATATGGTTCCGTATATATATCCGATTCCGTATATATCTAGTAGCATTTACCATTAATGTCTCACATGACAGTAATTTTTCAAATTAAATGCAAGCTTTTATCAGTAATTTAAGAAGATTAGTCACTAAATGTAAAACTAACTTGTTATTAATTATAAAAAATAAATTTTATATTACAATCAAATGATTGTAGAATTAAAATAATAATTTTAATTAATTACGATAGATAATTATTAGATATTAAAAATATGAATTATAATTTATTATATAATACCAATGTGTTTAATAACCTTTTTAAATTTCTTGTAATTATATCCAAGATACCTAGAAGACAGAGTTCGATTTTTAAAATTTAATTAAATTTATTTAAGTTTACAATTAATATAATTTTAGAATTTTTAGTACCTAGGTTGTCATATATTATCGACGTAACATCATGCTTGTCTTGAGACTTAGTTATGCGAAATAAAATATAACTTTGAGTTTACAAAGTTCCGAGAAATGAACGGTTGAATCCGTCAGTTCATCTGAGGTTAACTGTCAAAGTTTTGCGCACGCGCCTCTGCACCTGACCGTATAGTATACGAGAGCAATTTCGTTTGTAATGTCTTAGAAATGACTTGTATATTTAAATTCAATACATAATGTAATAAGGTAATGTCTCAACTGTAATTTATTTTTAGAAATATATTTTATAATATGGTTACATTTAAAGATATTTTTTTTAAATATAAATCAAATATAATTGATCTAAACTATTATTGATCCCTAATTAATTAATTAAAAAAAAAACCAAGATAATAACAGGATAAATAATTCCAAAACAAAATTAATTGAAGACGCTTAGGACGTGATGCAAGACAATTGAAGCTATATTCCACTTAGCATTGTAGTAAGTTGTTTTTTTTTTAATATGTGAATTTAAATGTGCCTTTGCGGCAGCGGCACTGATTCTGGATGACATCCCTAATAATGTTTATATATAGAAAAATTATCGATATTTGAAGTTCTGTGTTGCCTAAGTATGTCACATATTATACAACGGAAATTTCTAAGTGAGTACTTTAAATCGTATGTAGGAATTTTTATTATTTTCTTTTTATAAAAGAGGCGTAGCTTACGAAGATAATAATTTACGTTCAATGAATCCATTTAACTAAAGTTGAATTACATATACTGCTGTGTGATAGTAATCAAAGTAATTCAAGATATCTAAAATCGATAACATCAACTATAAAATAAAATAAGCAAAAAATATAACAAGACGTATTAAAGTTAACAACACTTAAACTTTAGGTTTAAAGCAAATTTCTAAATTTGAGTCATAAACCAGCTATAAAGGCAGAAAAAAAATGTAATTTCGCACAAGAAAACAATGGATTATTATTGTATTGTGGTCCTTGAATAAGCACCTTGTTATACAAATACACCTGATCGTTTCTTGCACCTTGCTCCAAGCGTGAGTTGTCTACACCTGTCTCAGTCGTTCTCTTTTATTTTGTGGCATATCCCAGTATCCCACTAGATTTATAAACATACGTTAATATTAAATTCCTTTTATAGGTCGTATAAGGTTTTATATTCTATAAATACTATGGAATATGAAATAAAAAAATATTTTAAAATTCGAATTAATTCGAAAATTAAAATTGTCTTTAATTTAATGATATCATAAATGTTGTATTGATTGGTGATTAAAGTAACTCCTTTATAATAACTATTCGTTTCATTTTAAATGTTTCTTGAATGAGATTTTTTTTATGTTTCCGTCTGATCTCATACCGCTTGTGTTAGTTAATTAATAAGGTGCTTAATATACAAATATATATGAGCTAATTATATTAATGTTTATTTAAAATAAATAGTAAAATATAAATAAATTACAACCTGTTCTTGAAGTAGTCAATTAAAAACTATTATAATTTCATCTTCCGCTGTATTGTATTATATGTTAATCACTTCTCCACGGGTACCCAGGTGTTGAAAACGCAGAATTTATGCAATCCAATTTAATACTTATCACCTTTATATATTATATCATTCAAACCGCTATTGCAACTTTTATCCATTTTTTTTTATATTATATTTATTTATATTATATACGAAATTCATGAGAGTATCTCATGGACTTGGTTATTAACAAGCGAAAGGTCAATAAAACCTTTAGGTATCTTAATCTAACCGTTATTTCTTGAAACAGAAGCTCCCATCCTTTAATGACTTCTTTCTGATTGTGTCTAAGCTTCAGCAATTGGTCTTTAAATCTAACTCCTAACTAGATTCTGATTAGAGATGCCTATTTAGTTCTTACTCGTAAAAGATAAAAACTCTACATATTTGAATCCGCTCGCATTTTGAGTTGTTTCACCTCATTACGTGCACGAATAGCTTTAGAACTACAACTGATATATTAATATTTTATCAACAAGCGAAAGACGACTTAATGTTTATACAAATAAAGATGAAAACTCTGTGGAATAATTCGAATAGTTAGCGTCTCATTGGTCGTTATTTATTTGCAAATTTATACTTAAAGGATATCGCAGGAAAGTTGGGAATTGATTGTTATTTAAATGAGGTGATTTGAATATCACATACAGGCTATATTAAATTTTATTTCTTTATTATTAAGGTATACAATTGCTAGTTACGTCGGTTTACAAAGGTGTGAAGACACGCGCAGGCAGGCCGTTGTGAATGCGACAATTTCGCTCATTGAAATACTGGAACTGGACTAATGCCCACTATCCTTTATGTCTCCAATTAAAATTATTCTCAACATATACTGAAAGTGTTAGTTCGTTGCATTCTTTTTAACAGTATTTGGGAATAATTTATTTATAAATAACGATTTATTTATAAATATTTAAATATTCTTGAAGTTAAAAATGTACCTTACATTTTTAATAAATTTATTCCATTTTTAAAAATATTTGACGTGCACAGATTTAATATGATGTATTAAGTAAAATTCATGAATGAATGAATGATAATTTTTTAACGTAACCACTTAGAGACAATGTTACAAAAAAATTTTGACAAAGGCACAAATTTAAAATTCCATTTTTTAAAATGGGACTGGTATGCACAGGTAAATTATTATATATAAATAAAAACAATCACTGTAATGATAAATTATTAGCAAACTAGACAACGATATATAGCCCGGTTGTTACAAATAAGCGCGAAAGTATTGTATAAAATGTAACGCTATTAATTGTAATGCTTTATTTACTTGGACATGAACCATATATCAGTGCGTAAAAGTAACAAGTTAAAGTTGTTATCGTCCTTATGAAATCAGAAAACGTTACACTTAACGCAGCCGTCTGTCACCATCTTTAATTAATTGAGAAGTTTCAGTAGATGCGTGTAAAATTTGCATAAACAGAGCGTTCGCTATCGCAAAACAAAAACAAGATTTTGAACTCGGGCTCACATTGGATAAATCGAATAAAAAATCGATTTTTAGCGTTCGATCTTCGCAGTGGATGCAATTAAAGAGTTCTGGGAATCGATGCGCCCGCGCCGGACTGCACGGAGCCCGCACGAATATAAGACTTTCGTTATTAAGTATGAATGAAAATGCAATTATTCTAAATATATTATTTGCAAGTGTAGAAAATGCGGTCAGTTTATTATTGTATCTTGATTTAATTTAAAGAAAATACATTACTATTAAATTAATTATTTTTTTGATTGCAGTATATTATTGTTTTATAAAAAAAAATACATTTACGACTTAATTTTTATACATTAAGCTTTCGATGGTAGCGCAATATCGTGTTTATTTATATAAATATTAATGCCAAACAAAATTTAATATGCCACGATTAACATAATGTAAATAGTGAGAACTTGATAAATTAAACATAAAGTAACATATGGTAGGTACATGTACGGTAGATTACTGTTTTTACCTGTTTTCTTAATAACATCACAAATCAACATAAATAATTATATCATTATAAAGAATGATTAAAGCACAGAGCGCATTCATTTGACTGTGGCTGTATAACTGTGGGCCGTCGACATATGCTCGCTACTGAAAGAACTGGTTTATTTTATCTGTACTAAATTCTCCTAAGAAGAAATAAATGTCATAGTTTGCGCGCACTGGGCCAATGGCCATACGTTAAAGACAATAATCCACAAGAAGGTGGGATAGAATTTGATGATTTGATGATTTGATTTGACGTTTAATATATGAATTTTACATATGCTTTACTTGTATTGTTGCAAATGCTATTTGCTAGGCTACTCCACTAAAAGTTGGTTAATATAAAGTTTCTGCTAATATTATAATATTAAATATAATCGGCAGGTTTAGTAAGGCTGCAGACTCCCACGTGCAAGGTCCAAATCTGAAAAAATATTAAGTTTACTTTTAAGAAATTCTTAAAGAAGGCCAATTGCACTCCTTTGTCATGGAAAGCACATGAATCTGTTTGCTTAACATACTTGTGCAATATTATGTTCCTGCCAACTCTGCCGGCTCAAAAGACAATTAGGGCGATTTCGTATGAACAAATGTTCAATAGTGGCGTGCTGGAGGTTCAATTCGCGACAGATATCTTCAGTTCTATTTCCATTCCAAGTGCATTTTATGTCGATGGAGCCATCTCGATTTTTATGACTTTTTATACATCCGTGATATATAAACTAAGTAATGTAGGATGTTAATATACCACTTTTTTAAGCCCATTCTATGTCCTCAATAAGGAATGAACAAGAGACGTATTAGGTGGGATTAATCGTGTTCTCGAGGTGTTAACAACGACTGTAACAGGCTGCTTGGAATGTACATGTCTAAAAGCAGATGGTAATATAATATTTCTTATTATATAAGACTAAACCGATACATCAGTTGACACGTCTAATAAAAAAAAAACTAATACCCATGGATTCGTAAGTTATTTAAAACTCTTATCATTAAAAAAAAACAAAATAATGAAAATGTACTTATTCAAGAAGGTTTTTATACTTTTGAATGTAAAACTACCATCGATTTGGAATGTAGATTTTGCCGAGAAGAACTGGCAAGAACCTCAGTAGTTACTCTTTTACGGATTAATTAAACGCGAATTAATTAATCCTGAATGAATATTAACGAACTAATACTACGCTTTATATACATATATAAATTTTATATCAATCAATATGTCTATGCCTATGCCTTGTCTATTAATATTTATGAGATAAAATAGAAGCCTGGTTCAAATTCAATTGTGTTTCATAAATAAATTTATTTAGTTGTTACAATGTTTACTGTAAATTGTAGGTTTTTATAATAATGTAAAACGTTTGTTTTCTTTCACATCAATTTATTGATTTTCAAATGAATATCGACATATTTCATGAATGTTATCAACGAACAAAGCTTGCAGTCAACTAAACAAGGTGTTTACGAAGCTGATTCCGATCGAACAAAAAAACAAACCATACGAAATCCTTAGCGAATAAATTATAAAGAGAGAGTACGGGACTGGCCGTGTTGGGCCTTAATTGGGCCATGTCGCATGGACAACGGAAAAAACTTAACATTTGTTAGGTATTCCAGGAATTATACACTTGTTGCTGACCAGTCAGTTTTATTTTGCATACGCATAGTGTGTTAGGTGTACGGTTGGTCGATACAGTGAGATGGCATTTTAAAGATTGTTAAATTTAGAAATTAATTAATAAGCACATTTTTTTTCAATGCCGTCGGCTCAATATTTTATAATGGATTTATTAAAGCTTGGTACACATGACGAAATAAAATAATAAACGTGTATCGGTAAAATCTCTATCTATGATTGTCTAGTATAAATCTGAAGTTTTTTAAACAGGTTTGCCTCAGTATTTGCTAAGGATCATCCACCAACACACGACCCATTTATTGAGATTTTATAGACTAAATCACGTAAGGACCAACGACCTGGTAACGCTTAACAGGGGTGAAACCGCGAACAGCTATTTTATTTTATAAAACTGGAACGATTTTTGAATGCGCTAATCTTAAGAACTACAAGTTCAATTTGAATAACAATTCTGGCTTGTCTGTCTAAGCCATTAATGAGAAAGCTTTTAGACCATATAACTTTACGCTACGATTTTAAGGAACAAGGAACTGGTCTACAGTAATTGTATGATCAATCAAAATTTATGAATCACACTTGTTTAATCAAAATTTAACGCGGTTGAAACCGAACGACACAGGTTTTATACATTTTTAATTTTTTTATTATACTTACAGTAGACCACATAAAAAAGTCTTGCGTCCATCTGCTATTTACAATTTGTCAGGCAAAAACTCGACTATAAGAAATTTATTTTATCTGTGAACAAATAAGAATTAACTCAGTGTTCATAAAGATGTTACTTTACTATGTAATGGCAACCATCAATCAGCAAATTAAAGGCTTTTTAGTTTAAATTATGTACAAGTACAAGTTTTTTTTTTTAAATTCATAGACGTCGACTTGTGGTTTCGTTCTATTAACATGACATTTGGAAAGTGGGTCCGTAATTTTATGGCTTATAGAATTTATTACGTTTTGTAACCACGAAACTAATACCAATTAAATGGCGACTGTCTTGTAGATTCCTGGCTGTCGTGTTTTTTATTCGCTCATGGTGTAGTCAAGTCGAGGACATTGTTTTAGTTTATTTCCATATACTAAAGATAAAAACATCTTAATATAAATTTTTAATAATAAGAACGACGATGTTTAAAAACATTCTAAATACTTATAATTGAGGAGTTCCGGTGGCAATCTGAGGTTTTTTTATCAGTTCCACCACACTAAATGTATGTTTTCTCAATGCAAATACTCGACTTGTTGATAAAAATACCAAAATTTGCTATTTCTATGCCTATAATATTCGATGTGTCCCATTGATTCCTCATGGATCTCATTTTTATTAGAACTGGATTTTGATAAAAATGGGACCAATTTGGAAATATATCCTTTAAAATGAAAAAGACTTTTTCAAATCAGCTTATATATAACGGAGTTCTTAGGTAACAAAATATAAAAAAATAAAAAATCAATCGTATTGTTAACCTCTTTTTTATGTCGGTTTATAAAATGATACTTTGTTAAATTGCGCGGAGATAATACAACCTAAGATGGACTATGTCATAAAATATTCTTCGGATGATTTAACCGTAATATCTATAAAGTAACAGCCTGTAATTGTGTTTAAGTGAATGTTAGATTTATGTTAAGTGTTAGATTTAAGTCTCAAAGTTTCCTCATGTTGCTTAAAATTATACATAGATTAATTACGTGAAAATTCAGTAGTGCTGGTCCGGGTTTGAATCGGCAATCTAATGTCTATAAAAAATCTAAAGATCTTTATTCCTTTGGAAGCTTTTATTCCTTATTATATCTGAATATTGTACATCCAAATAGTAGGATATAGTTCTGACTTGGTAAAATAACCAGACCATGACCATTTTTTATTTCTTCTTAACTTTTAATATTTAACATCGTTTCGTAAAAAGCTGAGGCACTTAAGAATAAGAATGTTCGAGAGATTTTCCCCAGAGCGCTGCGTTCGTGTAAAAATCTCTGATGGTTAATACTAAAGCGTAATGACGCGCGCGCGCGTGTCAGCGAACGTAAATTGTTTATTATTTTTTATGGGATTTTCATGGGAGGAGCGGGATCGTTAAGGACGCGCTAGGCAGCTCTCATTTTGCCTTCTTTATGTGTTGTAGAAAAACGTTAAATTTAGTATTATTATATAAAAATATCTTTTCTTTAATATGAATATTTAGAAATTTACTTGCATTCAACTAAGTACTGTTTTTGTTTTAAATAATTAATTCAGAAATAACATTCGAATGTTGCAATATCTGTTAACTTTATTCATTTTTTGTAAATTATTTGCTTATAAAGGTAAAAAAACATACTCATTAATATTCTCATTAGGAAAAGAAACTATTTTTCTTTTACAACGATAATCTACAAAATATATATTTTATCTTAGTACATTCATTTATTATAAAAAAAATATCATATGTATCGTAAAATTTAAATAAAGAAGATAATATCACGCTTTGAGGAACTTAATGCAAGTCGAAATAATTCATATTTTCTGATAAACAATTTCAAGATATTGTTATTCTAGAACAAAAGAAAGATTGAGTTAATATAATTTACGATTTAAGTTTTGAAGTGAATTATTATCTGTGCTTTTATTGATTTAGTGTAGCAGTATCACAATGAGACTAAATAATATATTAAGCTTTTAATGTACATTTAAGTGGTACTATTTTTTGTAACGTTAGACATTTATAGGCCACATAGGCGTAGACGGTAATAAATTTTTTATTTTTTTTTGTTAAGAATAATTGTAAGCGAATAAAAAGAAAAAGATTTTCAAACTTTATTTTGGAGTTTATGACGTCATGAGTAAAACTAACTGAAGGATTATTAAATTTGTAAGCATGATTATAATTAGTGTAAAACTGCATGTTCGAATATAAACGCATCGTGTTCAAATCGATTCTAACTAGTAACTAATGTCACTTTACCGCCAAATGGCAATGTTTTACATATCTTCGGACTACGTTAAAGAATAGCTAAGTAAGTCCATGTAACGCAGTAATAGTTTCACTCTCAATAAGAATTCAAAATCTTTCGTGGCTAACAGCGAAAATTAAAGAAGTGGATTATATAATGACACCATTTATATGTAGAGGTGACCTAACATTGGGTCACTTATTTAACCTTCAGCCTTCCTAGTAGCCGTATTTTTGTACTAAACGACTTAATAAATCAATTAATTAAGACGTTAATTCTAACGTCAAACGTTTTTAATAACATTAAAAATATAACAATAAAACTGAACTACTAAATTCTTAAAATCACGATAAAGTCAGAAAATCAATGTTTTAAAAAAATATACCACAGATAAAAAAAATAATCCATGCAACAACCTTACGTAATATTTGTTTGTTGAAATTACAAATCTTAAATCAAGAGTCAATGTCACATTAAGCGGCTTTATACACGGCAAATGTATGCTTTTCGAGGTGAAATCGCTAAGCGTTACCCTGTCAGGCATGAGCAACGACCGGATAGGTGGTAGGGTGGTGGTAGGAGGGGGAGATGGTGTATTGTAAACACAATTACCCTCCCACGGGGCAACAAATGGCGCCTAAACGACCCATTCGTTTGTGATTTGTTAGCAATATGCCTGAGCTGTAGGAGTTCTTCTTAAGGTGTATCTAAGCATGTTCAATGTTAATTAAAACAAATTAACGATGTCTTCAATCGATTTTCGATTTTAATATTATCTCGATTGACTTAATTGAAGATAATAAATATATTTCCATCGAATCTTGTTAGTTAATAAATTCAGTGCACAGAACTGAGCTATTCATTTTTATTGATATCATGAGCATAAACTCTAAATTGTTTTAAATAAACTAAAATTAAGATAATTAGTATTCGTGTACATTTATGGCATATAGTGTGCTTATATGCCACATATGTGTTGTATTATGAAGAAGTTGTGAGCAAACAAAACAAAATTATATTTATATATAGATATCTAATGTAAATCTAATGTACTTAATTTAACAAGGGCAGGAACGCTTAGTGTATGCATATTAAATAAGGAAAAAGGATTTCATTGTTTGTATAATTATAGCTCTTTACGATATTTTTTTTGAATAGAATTATAAACTTCTTCTTTGAAATTCTTTTCCCTATTCAAAGTAATTAATTAAATTCTTTAACGTTTAATAGCGTATTACTCAATATTGCGGATTACTTAGACACACTTAGCCTATATGGTGCGATAATTTTTTCCTTGCAAGTCGAAGATCAAGCTCGCGATGGATTACAAAGTGCTTATGCAGTTATTCCAATCGAAATTGATCACGGAAGACTTGTAACTCGTTAATCCCATCGAACGAGGCGCCGCGCGGGGGCGGGCCGAGCGATCTCGCTCGTATAAACAACTCAACTACAACATTTAATTATCGCTCTTTATTAAACCAGACGCCCTACCATCGCTATACACACCTACAGAGCGGATAACAACTGATACAAATCATAAGGATGAAACATTGTTCGAATGAGAGCCCTAACACCTACTATAGTTGAGAATTTAAGAGAGAGCATTGTTGCTATTGTTTTTTTATTTGGAACGCTTTAACGAGACGGAATCAAACACGATTTGTAATAGATGAATTTGATTATCAAATGATTATGAAACCTCCGAGTCAATAATAGCTATTGTTGTCAGAGACGCTCTCGTTTAAAGATGCTGCTAATCATTATGGAGGTACTTTTCTCGTATGACTTTGATAAAATGTTACCATACATCGATATCAAAAATATTAATATTTTGTTAAGACGCATCATTTATTGGTAATTATGGAAAATCTCAAATCAAGATATCGTGGCCCCGAGGTGATAGAAAGTTTAGGTTATAAAATATATGTTGTACATTCACTGAGCTGAAATCATCTAAGGATATCTTAACAAACCACGTGAACCAAACGGTCGAGGAACATTTCGAGGTGCGCAAAGCAGAGCAAGCGCCGGCGGCGGCGCAGGCTTGGACGGCGCGGGCGCATATCGCGCGCCCCACGCCCCGCGCCCGCGGCACCCTCACGACCACCACGCCTACACGGCGCGGACTATGGATTTTGGATTTGGTAAATAAAACGATCACATAGTTAATGTTGATATTTCAACTATTCAACATTTATTAGTTAGGTAAGGGAGCGCACGTTTTCCTTTAAAGGTGCTTTATTCTTGCATAATAACTATTTCTGCTGGGAATCGTAAAGATATAACAAAATTACTCCTAAGAAATACCAAAAGAAATGGCTGGAATTTAAAGAAAGTTAAGAGACTAGTTACAAGAAACGGTTTTGATATTTCGACTGTAATTTTTATTACTTGCCCACAAAAATTGCAACACAAACGTTAGTATTCTCATTATAACTGCTCATTCACATATTCAACCAGCCTATAAATTATCGCAAAAAATCGTGACGAAGTATTAAATGGGAATACTTTGATACTTAAGGCGCTGCACATAACTAAATATAGCGTGATATTATCGAAATATTCTCATAAGAAGAAACTATGGAAAATTATGATAAAATCTAAACTGATACGACCACGCCTGAGGTGATTTCAAATCGGCAAAATACTTTTTCGACATATTTTTATTTGTAAAAAGATAATTAGAAAGTATTTTAACTGACCACTTATATTAGACCTTTCCATTTGAATTGTGGTGTAATTGGTCTAATGGTAATAAACTGCATTGATGGTGATCGTTACGCTTTTTACGGAACAAAGGACCGCATTCAAGAAATCTTAGAAACATTTCGGCGTTTCTTTCTCGACATTTCATAGCTAAAGATCGTAAAGATATTTCAATTGGTCCTGGAACTTGTACAACAATGTTTTCGTGAGATCGTCAAACGTTTAATCGAATAATGTAATACAATGCACATTATGTCATTTATATTATTGTTAAACTGTAGTTTGAACCTTTCACGCTATTTTCGAGAATTACTTAGGCGCTATAGGATTTTTTAACATGATTGCAACGTTTTATTTATAATGTTTAATAGTTTTGACAAAATTTATTTATTCCCTCTGTCAATGTGCTTATTCCAATACATAGTTGCATGATTTGCATGCACTTTAATTATATTATTTATTATATTACATACTTATAATTCTTGTAAGCTATAAAGGTAAAATATACATTTACAATGAATAAATTAATTAGAAATATCTATAAGATAATTTAATCATACATTAAAATTGGGTTAAAACCAAAAGAGGTTTATTACACTTCCATAAGAAAAACATCGCAATCTTAATTATTACAAACTAAATGAACCAATGACTTGATTTTCATTTTTATATTCGTTATTTAAGTTCACTCCCTCCCTGCCTCCACGCCCAATCCCTGTATCAGAGGGCGCGTGAAATATTGTAGACAATCCGCGATTCATTGTAATGAGATGTTATTTATTGAACGAGACTAATCATTTTGCGCCTGGCTTCAAGCTTAAAATTGTCTTATAACCCCCCTACTTCTTATCTTACTCTTAACCTAAATTCTTTTTGTTTGTAGACGTCAAAGAACTAAATTTAAGGTGTGAAGTCCTCGATTAACAGGTGGCAAGGCTTTCTGCGAGTCCGTGGACACCAACCACTCGTTGGCTATACTACCGCTAAACATCCGTGTTTTTTATTGATGTATCATTTGGCTTAAAGAGTGAGTGAGAATGTGTCACTTACAGGTTACAGTACAGTCCTTGGTTGGTAGCGATGGTGCAAGAAATGATTTTGTTACAGTGTGTCTATGGTGGAGTTGCTCAATACCCATCAATCATATTTGGCAAATTAAAAAAAATTGTAACCAAACCATAATTTTTTTTTTTATATTTCACTATAATTTAGGAGAATTTTAAATTATTATATTTTAAATTAAGACTTGCAGCCAAATGTTGATTAAAATTTCAAAAAGTTATAAAAGAAAAACACGAAGTTGAGATATACATAGAAAAAAACCATTGTTATGGTAATACCTATACTTGCTACACAAAACAATACTAAACTAATAATACTCTTAAGCTTCTAATTTTGTTAAACTGATTCACTTTCTTTTAACAAATAGGTAATTGTAAAGGAACAAAGTGCTAATAGTTAATAAAAAAATAAATACATGCTATAATTAATAATAAAAAATATTAACAACATACTATAACAGTCATATGACGAGAATTTCTATCTTAAAAACTCTTTCTTTATTAATTAATTTTGTATTTAAAACTCACGCGTTAACACTTTAAGTGTACTTTAAAAATAAAATGCTAACCTCGCCAACATAAATATTAATATAACAAGGTATTATGAAAACCGTTCAAGCCTAGTTCGGTTGTAGGTTCATAACACATGCGCGCGCACGCCCACCGCAGATAGTGCTAACGAGAGAAGTTATCCGATCGGACGCAGGCCGTTCTTCATCCCAGCCTAGGATTATTCATACTTAGTTATGCCCTACAATCTCTATCTAGATCGAGTTATATTATATCTACATTTTTATATGAAGCGGCGATTTTTTTAATTTTATTTTGTCTCTGTAAATTGTGAAAACTCTTTGCTGTATAAATTATTATAATATGAATTGCATCGCTTATAAATTTATTTATTAAGAATTAAAAAAAAAATCATTTGAAATTTTACATGGAAACAAATTATGAGATAAGGCTCCTGCCTGAACATAAGGGACTAATTACAATTTGATATTCAAGGCAATATCTGCTATTCGGGACCTTCAAGAATATGACTGAAGTAAATAGTTAATAACGGTGAATGGCAAAATTTGGGAGACAAATTTACTGCAATAACACATCACTAAAACCTGCACGGATGGTACAGGAGCAAATATAGAAATGTAAAATATACAATGTTCCTAAAGGATATAGCTTAAAGGTTCGTACGGGAAAAAGGTTTTCCTTCAGTGGATGTACTTCTAACTTCTAAAGGATTAGTTTTAAAATAAATAATTTGATTTTTTACTAGGCATTCAAATTGATAGCAAAAAAGTTATTTAGACTTGTAACGCCGTACCAATATATATTTGTATTCGAGCATCTTTGTTTATTATCCTATGTATTTACATTCTTATTACACTAGTTATTATACTACTTCAACTTTTGTTTTAAAATAAATGATTGTTATTTTACGGAAACCTACGGCTGTCAAAATAATTGTTATCATTGTTTTTTCACTAATATGAATTCTTCAATGCTTGTATCCATAAAGTTTTTTCGAATAATCATTCGACATGCGTATATGTTCGACATTCATATAGGTATTGCGTATTTGTTGAAAATTAATTTGTTACGATTGATATTTGCGACTAGTAAAAAGTTAATGAGTCAGCATTTTATTTTTCACACGATTATAGCTTCCTACTCAGATATATATATACCAAGTATTCTATCCATGATAAGTTTTTTTTCATGCGAACGGTATTGTTTAAAGTATCTAGAATTTTTTATTATATAATATCAATTTTATCACCGCCGACAGCGGCTTGTTTCAATTAAAATGTTTACAAAATACATGTGCTAAAAATGTCAGTAAAAGATAATCATAATTATGTTAATGCTTACCTAGTATAGCGAATATGTTGTTAAAACGTCATAAAAATTATATAAACCTACTGCCTAGCAGTTTTAATTAATCGACTTCTTTTTATTATTATTTTTTATTACCACAGAAAAATCTGTGCTCGATATGGTCTTATAATCTAAATGTAGCAATTGTTATTAAGTAAAAGTAATTGCAACTTAATAAATAATATAAAATCTCTCCCAGTCGTACTATACTAGTCGTACAATACGTCAAATAATTATTTACAAAGTACTTAAAACCTACAGATACTCAAGAGTTAACCTGGTCGTAGGACTTTATGCCTCTCTCTGTTGAGGCTCGTCGGGATACAACTGTATTATCATGAATTCCATCACATCGATACTCGGTATTGTTGAATGTCAGTGGAATGAGTGAAGTAAGTGTAAATACCGACACAAGAGTTATATCAGCTCACATTCCTTAGTGGCGACTTATCGATGGTGCAAAGAGCGGCTTATACTTCTGCAATGTCCATGTCTTTGGGCGAAAATGAACTTATCACAGGGGTTTAATACTAGTCAGCGTTTGTAAAATAAATTTATATTTGTTTTCGCTACTACCCATATTATCAATGGCCGCGTGAAATCCGCTAGGTATAGCTTAGAGGCAACAATGTTCCCAAGCTGTCTTACGATCAAAAACAACAAACAGAGACGATATCCATTCACAAAACCTATTATGTTAATTTAAAACACATCACAGGCCGATAACATCGGCTCGTTCACACCACACCTACCGAAACAATAGTTAATAAGATGATTTATATCGATCCGAGATAGCGAGTTCGACACGTCTAACATCGCTTTAGCATAATCTCAATTTCGGATCGAGTGCTATATCGATTTGTACAGATGTTACAAGCAACGCCCGGTGGAGGCGCAACAGCTAATAACTTATATACAGCTATGAAACGATTTTAAAATCACGATAACAATAATTTGCTTAACCTTTTTCGGCCTTCGAAATGTAAAAATGACGTTTCAATATGAAATTTAATATGTTTTACAATTGATATCGACATCGTAGGATATCTTTTTTGTTTATTTATTATAGAATATGTACTAATTTTGTTGCAACAGAAACTAATTAAAGTTCTATTGAATTCTTTTGCGAGATAGAATTGCTCTTAAGAAAATCGATGACAATAATTCATTAATTACGATTGTATCACGAATTCGGGTTGCAGAAATGGCAACGCGCGGAGCGACGTTACCGCCCAGAACGTGGCAATTAATTTGGTATGAGTTGGTTTCGGCCGCAGCATGACGAGGAGATTTCTCGCCCTGTATCAGAGTTATTATAGAATAATGAAAGGTGCGCCGCCCGCTGCGAGCCACAATTGGTCTGCTTAGTGGCGGGGAAGCCCGTTTAGCTATTTTAATTTTTAGTTTGTCTAATAACGGAACGTTTCGTAAGTCTGTATCGGCGGATCAGATCCGAGTGTACAGCTGTTTAATCGTTGATTGCTGTTTGAGATGGATTTGATTTTAGGTATCGCTGTGATGAGTCAGTTCTGAAACAAAATACACAGAAATTTATTTCAATTATTTTAGTAACATTAATATCAGTATTATATTCATGTATGTGTGTAACATAAATAGATGTTTAAGTTTCATTACATTTTTCTAGAGTATTATTAAGAATTGAGCAAATACTCATAGAAAATAGCTTTGGCCAAAAACTTTTGGACGAATGGTGAAGTTCTATGTTATATGTTACTTATATAATTTATAATTCAAAGCATTATTAATAATTTTAATCGAATAAAACCCATCAAAAATTTAAAAATTTACACTACAAAGTTAATTACCGATTGTCTCACACCATGGAAAGTGAATAAAAAATCCATTTACAATCAGCGAAATGATCGCGGACTGCGCATACGCAGGCGTCATGTGGCAGGGCGGTTAGCTATCGCGGCATCTTCACGCGTCGCCGACCGTACCCCTTGCTGTACGATTAGTGTCGAAGCGAATAACACTCGATGCGAACAGTAGATAGCGTTTAATTTTTTTTTAATTAGGTTATCTAGAGCAGTGTATAATCCATTTCGCTGTAATATTATAATCGCATTTATTGACTTACAAGATGTTTTTGTAAAATTACATAAAGTAAAAATAGCCGACGTATTTTAAGGGGTAAAATTTTATGTCGACGAATGTATGCGTAAAGTAATTTATATTAAAACTTGCAATGAAACAGAGCTCGAAATTTACTGAAATTTTGTATTATAATTTGTTGCTGCTGACAATACGATGTAGCATAAAAAAATTGTAATTTGCTTAACATTTTAATTACACTAAATGTTTATATTAGAAAATATAGAAATTTATTTTTTTCTAATTACACTATTCGTCTGGGTATCTTCGACCACAACTCGGCCCAAAACTCATTGAAGCGGTGTTGTGCCACCTCCTACCCAATGTAGGAGGGCCGGAAACACCGTGACTGCGTCTATACGAGTGTGTTTCAACTGCTCAATGGTGCACCCATTTGGGTAGACGCTCTCACCGCTCGCAACAAGGCTCTGTTGGTGTCAAAGACCGCACAGTCATAGCGGTCAGAGCGATAGGAAACCATCGTTCTTTTATGAACATGGTGCATTCGAATCTGAATAGAAAAATAAAAGTAAATTATGGAAGTAATTCATAATAAACACAGAACATCTGGTAGCATATAAAAATGTGTATATAACCACATTTACTCAACACGAGTGACCGTAAAATCGGCTGATCTCGCTTGAATAAAACATTAATAAAGGCTATAACTAAGCATAAAATGTTTTACGTCACAATCGACATGGTGAACTTAAGCAATTTCACGAATAGGAAACGTAAAACACGTCGATCAAGGCGAGCTTTAATCAATGAAGTTATGTCGGTCTCTTTGGGACTTAACTAACCGAGTCGGTCGAAGAACTACGAAGAAATAGACGCGGTATTAAACATTACATGATCAATATTATATTGTTATTATTGTACTACAGTAAAAGTATAAAAATATCCTTTTCATCCGTCTATTATAATTATTATTATACTTCAGTAACAATGCCTCATATTGATCCACTTTCCTCTTACAGCGATTAATTTTTTTAAACAAAATTTATCCATATAAAACTCATTGGCGTTTAGCCAGATTTGAATGCACATCTTCGTTTTATATCTACTTCTTTCCACTGAGCCATCTCATACATGATTCGTTGATTGTCGCGGTTTACAAAAGTTCATTTAAAGGTTATCAAAATTATACCCCTAATTAGATAAGGCGTCCATTTACTTCGTAAATAACAAATTCAAACTTCTTCATTCAACATCCAAAAATCATTATTTTTTAAAATCTTATTTCCTTCCACAAGTTATCCGTAAAATATATTGTCACAAGAATCGGTCTGAAGCTGAGTGTTTTGGAGAAAATCAATATGACATTAAATTGTAAGTGGTTACGTGTTTTTTTTTCTCTAATCTCAAAAATAATATTTTATTGGTAGCAGATTAAAATTATCTTATAGAATTATATAATAATAATAAATTTATACCTATCTAAAACAGAGTCGAGACTCAGCGGGTACACACATAATCATAAACGAAGATTGCATATCCGGGCAAGCAACACTGTTTTTATGTGTTTAATTTGTGTCATAATTATTATTGCATACATAATTCATCAAAACATCGTGAGGAAACCTACTCATACCCGATAAAATTTTTGTGGCAAAATTTATATATAAATTGCTCAGCAATACATTTATAGGCTGTAACATAATATCTATAACATAGATGAAGACAATTACTATTATTTATAATTAAAGATAATATAAATTTGTTGCTGAGCCTTTGCCTTTTATTATTATTGCTAAATAAACGTATTAAAACCATTACCACCTGCCTGTTGCAAATTGTTTTAGGGGTACCTAATATTATGGTAATGTAACAGCTGACATACTACAAAATATATTATATTAATTAGGGTCTTTGTACTCGTAAATACTCAAAAAGTATCTTATGCTAATGAATATTTTTTAATTTATGCACGTAACTCATTTGGAAAATTAAAAAGATATATTTACATTTAATGCTATTGTATTTAAAAATACTTATATTTATTTTATTATGTGCTTAAGTATGATGTTATGTATGTGTGTATTAGTTTATTTTCTATGCCCCGAGATTGGCTGGAAGATATTGCTCCAAGTGAGTCCATCTTTTGCTTATCGAGGACAACCTCTTTTTAAGTGTAACTCTTTTGTCTTGGTGTGCAATAAAGTGTATTGTAATTAATATTTGGGTATCGTTGACACTTATTAACGAAGAACTATTTATTTATATATAAAAAAATCAAGGTTCAAATTAAGGGATTCAAATTGAGGAATTTTATTCACATTTGATTTTACAAGCTTAAAGTTAAACGGATGAAAATATTATTAGTAATAGTTCCAATTTTGATTTACACAATAACTAAGCAAATTTGACATAACTTTAAGTTATATCAAATTTGCTTATATATTGCCAATATTTTGTAATGTATAGGGCCAAAAGGAATAGCCCTCATTTTAATCGTTATACCTGAAAAAAAAAAACAAAAAAACTGACTACTAATAATAGGGAAGGAGTATAATCAAATTAAATTCCTTTTTTTCATCTATATGACGTATAATAAATATATCACTTACTTATTCACTGTAGAATTAGAAACTACCACCGGAACCATTCGGAACCAGAAAAATACCGCAATCTTCAGCAAAATAAACCATATTTTTATCTTTTGTGGTTGTAATTACACTGGGTCATTCAAAACTCAATTAAAACTCTGCATTATACCACCGTAATACAATCAATATTACGCACCATAATGATTGGTGTGTGGTACCCATCGTATGGACGTAAAGCCATCGGTTAAATAATATGCATATGTCTAATAAATAATAAGTACATATATTATAAAATTATAATCGTAAATATTTCTTACGTCGTCGTATAAATTTCAATTTTTTTCATAAGACCATAAACTTTGATTCATAATCGACATTCGATTAAATTTTCATAAATTACGATTCAGTTAATTTTTTTTTTAAATGAAACCGCATTAAAGTATACATGCTTGTACATATATTTCTAACTTCCCAGTTTCGTCAGCAGTAACGCAATTGATGTTTCTTAGCTCGTTGTAGTAACAAGTCGTGTCCCACCAGCTTAGTGCTGAGTCAGCATCTCCTCTTTAACTCTTACCATCGATTGTTCTGTCCGACATTGTCATGTCAATACCTCCCCCGCCAGTTAATTACTTTTCATTAGACAATCAACGTGTGTTGTTTCGAGTTACTCATTGTGTAATCTAGGATCGTTGTAAGCTTATGCTTACATGGTGTTGAAATTGCTATATATACACGCAACAAATACAACTAAACATTTAATTAGATATATAAGCAAATCAATATTTTTTGTACAATCCAAAATATGTTAAAAATTATAAATGGGCTCAAGTCCTACTCCCATTATTTCACTCAAATTCTCACTCTCTTAGTGCGGATTGATAGAGACACATATTTAAATGATACCCAACACACTCAGGTTACCTTGTGTTGTTTTTCTTCCGAAAATTTTAATTTGTCCATAAATTACTTATAAAAATTCTGCTTCCCTAGAGTAGATTAGTAGAAAGTAGAAAAAAAATTAACTTTGAAATCTTTTATCAAAAATAAACGATTCGTAAAAAAGACATAATATTTTTACAATTTATCAAAGTTAATACTGGAAGTCCTAAAATAATTTACTAATGAATTAATTAAATCTGCATATTATCGAATAAACCTTAGGAAGTATTGGCAAAAAATAAAATACACTAAACTCGTTTCTCGTCAACATATCAGTTTAATATATATTTAATTATACATAAATATTTATGTATAATTAAAAATTAAGTCTGGAAGCGATCACCTCATTCCCACGGTGTATTAAAAATAATCTTTCAGAATCACTTATTGAATACAAATTAACACACACAACTGTATTTTAAAACATGTCTATGGGAGTTTGAGTAAAGCAATGATGTCAACTGCTACCTAGTATTACCCTTACATTATATAAGCGTATTTGTATGTACTGTAAATCATTATTGTAGCACCTGCGGTTCTGGGAAAATTGAATATACTTCATTTATTCATTAATTATGTATACATTATAATTATTCTTATTTAGTCATTTTTAATAACAAATATTATATTACTAATAAGAGGGTGTACGACTCCACCTAGTTCTATTTTTAAAACATAATATTTTTTTTAATATTTTAATCAAATTCATAAATATTTTTTCATAAATTACTGCCAGTAGTTATTGTTGCAAGGATAAATCTATGCTACACATATCGATATGATATCATTACAAAAAGAAAGCCATGACGTCACTAAGAAACAATATGGCCGACATAAGCTTACAAACCGTGCTCATTTGAAATAAAGAGGGTTATAAATTATGAAAACCTGTATAACAGCATCTGAATTTTGCAAAGCAATAATATAGTTATTATATTGACATGTTAAACAATAGACAATCCTCTAATTCGCGAATAGCCGACGCCTTTCGATGAGATGCAATAGCTCATAATATGTGTGCGATAAATCCTTTATGCCATTTATATTCGACTGTCATGCGATAAAATATTACTAACATACACGGTACTGGCGTATTGAGTAATTACTGCGCCTACATATTAGTTAGGTAATATATGTGCTCTGTGAACTCCTGACAAATATGATGTCATGGTTAATAATAAATATACCGGGGGCTTATTAAGAAAATCAATACTAAGTATCAAGATTTTTTTATAGTTTCATAGTTATTATATTATACTTATACTCAATAGTCATTTGACCATTCGGATTCGGGCTAGCGATCCAGTCATAAGAGCAATGAATACTTTGACATTTACCATGTTTCAGAACTATCTTAAGCGTAACCTGTTTGTATTTTTTTATTCAAATTTTAATATCTTTATTCAATATAGAAACATCGCACTCAGCGACTTAAATGTCCTGCACAGTCGGCTAATATCTTTTGAGATTGGCCGCCGTGGCCGAAATTGCTCCGGAGGACATTATTATTGTTCCTCAAGAAACCTCTTATTTCAGTAAGCGGCTCGTAAACCATTACGCTATTTATGCTTAACACCTGAACTATAAAATAGAGACATCACTCACACATCACAGACAATTTCAAGAGATTAAGTAAATTGCATCAAATACATTTGTTCTACACAAATTCTCATAGCGCATTCACTGAGGGCGTTACGAGCGAAAGGGAACAAAGACTAGACGTAGGCCATGTTATGCATAAGGACGCTGTGAGTCCGTATTTACATATTAATCGACATGCGGACTGCTTTTAATTGCGACCCTTACGAACTTCACTATGAGGGAATTCGTATTCCTCCACCGAACATGTTTTATAGTTTATATTGGGACACGTTATGTTGCCTTATCTGATTCAATTGAATTATCTTGTTCCACGTAAAGCTTAATTTAATTGAAAACGTTTCCTAAACATTTAGGTTAGTTTCTATTGTGATTTTCAAAGCTTATATGTTTATTTACTACAAAAGTAGTTGAGGAAAAATATATTATTTTATATCATAGTTTATTATCCAAACTATAATTTCCCTCCTAGTTCTTTCAAAAGTAGTATATTTCATTATAGAAAAACGAAAAGGTTTAAATAGCAGTAGATACACAATAATTTTAATTGAGTCATAATCAAATGACAATCACATTGCAACAGCTACGAAGCGATTTCAAGCGGCTTTAAGGCATATTAACATTGCTCGCTATTGGTCCTAGTTTATGACACTTCACTCTTTAACGTTCATGCCTGGTCGCCGTTTGTGAGGCCCCGTCTTGACCCGGGCCATAACAATTAATTAAAATACAATGTAGTCGCGCTGCAAGCAACATTGCTACCACAAAAGCCAGCCGTCAAAATGTCAAGATGGCGAAAAATATAGGCCCCTAAATGGGGTAAAACCACACTAAGTTAGAAAATGCAAATGGGGGGCTATATTTTGTCACTGTGAAACTCATTTAAGTGCTTTATATCATGTTTTTTTTATTTAAAAAAAAACATACCTTTGTTAATTCGATTTAACTAACAAGTAGTTAGAAGGTATGGTATTCATGTATGGCATTTAAGTCTTTATAGAATTCGATTTTTGAATAATATAGATGGAAAGAAAAAAATCTGATATATTTCTGTAAAATTTTTACAATTTTATCTCATTGGTCTCACACAATTTGTTATTTATTTGGCTAATCTATAAGAAACGTATTCAATATTCGACTTGACCGTGTAATTTTAAAAACCAAGTTGTGTCTCTTTTCTCAACGTAAACTAAACGAATTCACAGTTGATGTTTTTCTTTTTATTGAAAATAGATTAGCAAATGGACCTTCTGGTAAGTGGTCACCAATGCCCATAGACATAGGTACTGTAAGAAGTACAACACCAATGCGCCTTGAAAACTAACATGTTACATCCCTTGTGTATTTAGTTACAATTGCTCTATCACCCTTTAAACTGGAAAAAATAATATAACGTATTGCTCTTTAGCGGTAGAATATGTGACAAGTAGCTGGTACCTATACAACCATCTACCATTAAGTAAACGTATAGTGCACAAGTATGTACGCCAGTACAGGTGGAATCTATTTCATCACCGTTTCCAAATTCGTTATGACGGAAATCTGATGGCGACTGGTGAGATTTCGAGGGTAGAACAGTAATGGCTTTACGTGCATTCCTAGAAACGGGATTGTAATCACTGCTAACATTCCTCCTTATTGCTATTGAGATCGTCTTAGTACAATAACCCAATAACTTTTTTATTGAACCCATGATCTTGAAATTATCTAGCTTTATAAGCTTAGCCATTAGAACAAGGAGTAAGGCGGTTCATTTGATATTATAATAATTGTAATCAATATCACTTATCAACATCAATTATTTCTGACATTTCACGATTGAATTTTGAGTTTGTTCTCACAGTATATATTTTACGGTTATAACATAACCCGGGCTTAGCTGGAAATGTTTAATAGTGACCAATAGTTTTGGTTGACAATACTTCTATTGTATTGACAATTTAATAGCGTTATAAAAACCGCATTTAATTCAGAATAGTAGTATTAGCACACGGGTTCTTATGTTTTTCTTTAAAAAGTAAATAAATTTACTTTTAAGTATTGCTGAGTGGCACATTTGTTGAATTTGTTTGTGTGTGTTTGGGCTTGATTTTACTTTGTCTTGTTCCTAGTATATCATTTTAAACCAACATTGACGTTAGTTAGTTTTCTATTTGATTGGTTAAATAAAATTTTAAATACAATCTAAAAAATATTTATTTTAAAAAATAAACGGTTTTTTTTAAATAAAGTTTAAACATTAATAAAGGAATGGTAATAATTGACCAAACAGTTTTTAAAAACTAAAACTTTTACTTAGATCGGCTAAAAACGAATCCGTCCTCAAACACAAAAAAAGGCTATGTCAATTGTGTATATGCACTGTAGTGTAAAGGAGATAACTAGACAAGTGTAATCATAAACAGATGAAATGCGAATTGTTATTTTATAATATTTATTGTAAATACGTATAACAAAAATAATATATATAACTAGCACACTTTTTAGCTTTCGCGTTGTATGTTTTCCTTTTGATAAATCATGCCTTTCTTACTAGCTACCCGTCCCGGCTTCGAGTAAGGGTCTACATATAAAAAGTATATATCGTAATACTCGTACAGATAACACATATGACTTACATGGCGCACGCTAGTAATGCTCCCGTCAGCATTTTTTTTTTCAATTACAACAATCATCGTAATATTTCAGCCGATTTTATGAAACTTAATGAGTTATATTACAATTATACTAAATGCTTTCCCATGAATTCGTTACGTCAATTGGTAAAAACCATATGAAAATCCGTTTGGTAGTTTTTGAGTTTATCGCAGACAGACAGTCAGACGCCGCGGGCATCCTTTTTTATAATGTGTACTGATTCTAACGCTCGACGTTTCGACAAAGTTGGTCAATTTTCAATTCAACCCAAATTTGATTTTGAACGGGGCCGTTAACAAAACCATATAAAAATAATATCGGAACCTTTTTACTCGCATTCGACAGCATAAAGAGCTTTATTAATTTCCCACTTTTCCGCGTCTATAATAATTTCACGAGCAATGGCTCGCTGAGAACGCGGAGTCCGCATCGCTGGATACCGTTATCAGGACAACAATGAGTTTCTGACTGGCTGATCATCTTCAAACGTAATTCGCATTTTTCACGGCTGCGCTGGGGAGGCGACTGCGCCCCCACGCCGCGTCACTGGCTTTATGTTTCTATGTAAATTGAAATTGAATATATTTATTCGATTTAAAATTCTGTATTCAATTTATTCAATCGGAGTTTATATGAAACATATTTGATATCCAAGTATAATTACATCAATTATCATGTATTGATGTATGCGGTAACAATTGGTAATTATAGTAAATTGAATTATTTCTAAAAAATCCGTTTTAAGCATTTTATCGTATAGTAGTTGCTTAAGATTATCTAGGAATATTTCTTTATAAAACTAGAAAGTTATACGTAATTTTTATTTCTAACTTGTCAAGCGTGGGTTAACATCACACGCGTTACTGAGTTGCAGAATTTTGGATGCTCGGCGTCGGAAAGCGACACGAGTCCACCAACTGAGACCTCGCACAACAATAAAATTCACAGTATACGGATTTGATTTACATTAATATAGGGAATATTTAATATCGCTATTGTTTGTCGTAACTTTATGTAGTTTTAATTTCAGTTGAATCAGATTTGCTTTGTTGATTTCTAACAATTTTATTTATTTACTATTGTAATTAAAGGTTATCAATGTACAAATAACCTAAAATATATGTTTTATAATCTGTAATTTATTTGTTTTGTTTTTATTATTAAAAATAATTTGTGTCAAGATTAAGCTATTTTAATTTACTTACATTTTCTATAGTAGTGTATGTTTCTAAAATATTATTTAAATAAAAAATAAAGAACAAATAATATTACAATGTTTTTTTTTATATACGTCAAAAAATTTCAACATATTGTATTCTACGGTACTTTAAAATTTCACCAGATTTGATAAAAGTGTAATCGTTAAACGTTAAATATTAATATACCTACAGTACCTTAGTTTCATCTAATGTTATTCACATACTGTAGTACTGGTAGGCTGTTCCACGTGCCCGGTCGCTCGTTAATTGACTTTTGGCTCCAAGTGTTTCGGCCAGTCATCGTTCTAGTTTTATATTTTGGCGCCTATTTCCAACCTAACAGCCCTCTATATTTTTTACATGGCAGATCAATTATGATTTCGAATTGGTTTGATGAATCTGAATAAAATTCCATTGCTGTTGTTTAATTGGCTCGTTGGATGTTTGAAAAATAGTTTAATCGATACAATGGACGACTGTTCTCTTGTTAACTTAGTTAATCGAGAGCTGTTATGTTTCATGTTGAATTACATGTGTTGTTACAATATCGTTTCATAAATATTATTATTTTTTAATATATTAAAAAAATATTTAGCTTTATTATTTCGTTTAAGTCGTAGAAAATCGTCGGTTGTGTTTTTTTTTTCAAAAACAGATATAAAAGTAATTTAAAAACAGGTAAAACCTCCTTCTTATTATTATAAAATATTTTTTTAGGGTAATATAAAAAATCACGTCATGTAGCATGTATCTATATATACATCCTTATATAAGAGAGCTTACCTACTCCACCCATATTATTAAATAATAATAAACTACAATAATAGATGGAAAAATGTGATTAAAGACAATGAATATTTCAAAGATAATTATAGGTAATATTAAAAATAATAATATCACGTCTCACTAATTTTAAAGTGTAAATGGTAGAAATTTAAAGTGAATAAATATTTTTATATGATCGTAAAATGCTAATTAGACATGCGTTATGAGCATGCGTGCACGCATTCTACTGCATCATAAAAAATATAATTTCAATGCAAATAACGAAAATTACGAATTTTCGCTTTCGATTTTCGCGATGGGATCTGTTAATTGTCGTATATTTGTAATTAAAAATATGAATTTATGTTAATATCTGTTGCAAAAAGCTAGCGTTGCATCCCGGTGCGTGGGCCAGCTATCAGGGTAGGGCGATTGAAGATGCGATTTCGATAAGTTTGCTATAGTTTGCGGCGAGAAACTTACAAGGTTCAGACTGAATGCGGGCCGGTCACGCGATCCACGTCGCTGGCACCGTGATGAACGGAGCCTCACTTTACAAAGTAAAGCAGTTAAAATTAATTTAACTCCAAACTAGTACAATATATAACTTTGGCTCTTTAACGTTCATAATTTGTCTCTCGTGGTCAATTTATGATGACGACTGTCATTTATTTACGACTTGTCTTCGCGTTGTCCACATCGCAATTTCGAATTTGACACCGATAAATATTTGTTTTATAATAAGACGAGTGTTACACTTTGTGGAATTTTATGAAACAATTTTTATAATAACTTTTACTCACTTTAAATATTAGGAGCTATGGGAGTGAGACAGATATGTTGAGTTTTAACCGAAGATTATTATAATTATGTACTAATTTAAATCCGGGAGCTCTATTGAGATTTAAAGCATTTCATATTTTGTGTTTGATTATAAATCTTATACTTGACGTTAATCGATAATATCTTAAGTTAAGATTAGTGTATTGGTGGAAATTCTTCTTCATGTACATATATAAACCCAAAATATTATATATACAGAAAAAGTTCTAAATTCCTTCTTCTTTTCCTTGAAAGGTAAGTTGACTTTTGCCCAGTAGTAGGAACATTTACTGACTTATACGACACTTAAAATAAGTTATCCACGGTAGCTGTGACTAGCTTGCAAGTGCTAACACTTGATATTATTTGAAGGGCTTATGTAATCCCGTTATGGAAGGAAGCACTCACTCATCACATTATACCGCAAAGCAATACTTAGTATTGTCGTGATCATAATTTAAGTACTTTCGTCCATTAATGAAAAATCCATATAATTAAAAATCATGACCGCATGGAACGACGGCATTCTCGGATGGCACTCTAGGTGAACTGAAATAGTCCTTCTTTCACTATTGCAGGTAAATAAGACGGGTCGTTAATAATCGTATCGTCAATGTCAAATTACTTGCAAAATACCATAAAAATACAAATAAGAAAATCGAATTCTTACGAAAATGTTTTATTATAGATAATACTTAGCTATAAAGTTGGCTTCTATTTTTTTTTCAATTGTTAAATAGAAATGCTACGAAAAAAGTGTTCGTTATTTAAATTTATGGAATAATTTATTTGCGGCGTATTTTAAATCAATAAGCCATTGAGAAGTAGTGAAAGGCGTTGGCGCTGCACTCGTCTCGGACACTGAATAAGCTGTCAAAGGGTTCTTTATCTATTTACTATCTGCATAATACCATATAATTTTTACATAATTATAATGTCAGTATTAATGTAATATAAGAGTTAATTACTTATATCTATGAACTATAATCATGCACAAATATTACAGTTCCAATCAACTTTATTCCACACGAAGGAAGACTAGGGTGCTATAAAAGAGCAAAAAACTACTACAAAACTTAAAAAATATCTTCTTCTTAAATCTTGCCATCAAAACTTACTTTTTGTCAACGTTTTGCTAACCCTACTTATATTTAAATCGGTAATAATTATTTTGCCATAAAAAATAATTTGTATTTTATTATAAATATATAATCTTTGAATATAACAGTCCTAATATCATTTATCATTTCTTGCCGTATGTCAATTCTAGAAAATTATAAATGGCTTACTTAAAGAAAGTTCGAAAGCTTTTTACAAAAAATAAAAACGGAAAACGCTTAAAACCATTTGAGCATTGAAATAAGATTTACTATTGCAAAGCAAAATTTAGTAATGCATTAAATTATTGTTGTCGTTTCTTATTAAGTTTGCAATACTAGACCAAGCAGGTGTCATCGGCCCCTCGTGGAAGGCCCTTATCTTATTAATTGGTACAAAATTATTCACATCGCTTCATTTTCAGAGTAATTGATAATTTTAAAAGCTTAATAAACTAACGCGTGAATAAACTCGTAAGTCTGACCTATTTCATTATTAAATTATCAATCCAATTACATTTTTTTAAAAAAAGAACAGCTGGAATGTTTCGTTGTATAATTTTGTGATAAATAACTTTTACTAGGACGATTACAATGTACGTATGTGTGAATTGTAACGACTTTAAAACAGTCGTGTTGCTGTCAGTGTAGAGAACTATTGAACTTTTTTTATTCACTATCTACACATGTATCAATGTAATGTAATATCGCAAATACATTTTATTTTTATACACATTTCCGGGCTTCCAAATAATTTATAATTTAACACACAATATATATTTAAACCAACCCGCATTGGAGCAGCGTGGTGGAATTAACTCCAAACCTTCTCCCCAAAAGGGAGAGGAGGCCTTAGCCCAGCAGTGGGACATTAACAGGCTTTTACTGTAATATATTAAAAATATATATTTAAAAAAAACCTTGAGTTATTTAAGAGTCTCGTCGAGCGTTTAATAAAACATTTGAATTTGTAATAAAAACAAATTAGTAAAGAAAGTTTTAAACTTTGACTAGACCTTAGTTATACGTCATTGATATCGCCTATGAAGCAGAAACGTTTGAAATAAGAAGGATATGTCGGAGTATAGTTAATATAAAGAGGAAATAGAATATGTAGGTCTTGTTTACGTATAACCGGCACCAAGTTAACATGTTCCTTTGAAATTCAAAAATAGATCTATTTTTATGCAAACCGAAAATATATTTTGTATACGTTTAAACTTAAAAATTAGTTCAGCAGCAGCTTCAATGAAGACAACACCGCTGTAATCTACAATAGTGTAACAATTTTAATAAAGTCTGAAGCCGTACGTTGGCTTCCATTTTGAAGGGAAACGGCGTAAGAAATTACTTTTAAATTCTTCCATGCAGTGTATATGAGTAAAGGTGATCACCAACATATGGCCATAATGTGGCCGGGCTTTTTTAAAATACATTAAAATATAACAGAGTAGTACCTCTTTCGTTATTAAGTATAAATTATTACTTTTTCACTTTTATTATATAGTTTACATTTCTCGTAATTACATTTAAAATGATTCTGACTTTGTACTAGTTAGTAACATATTATGTTATCCTATCAAACTACGCAGCTCACTTCTCACCACCATATGACCTATCTTGATTTATTATAGCAATACATAGATAATAGCTCAAAGATAAAGGTGAAAACGCTAGGTCGATATTGACCCCGTTTTGTCTACTAGCATAGATTTAATATTTACCTTATAAAAAAGGAGTATTAATGATGTCTAATGAAAAATGGAAAGATTTTCTAAACTAATAAGTTAGAATGTAATCAATTGTTTTAATTTTAACCTGGAAAGGGGAAAATGAGAGCCTATAACTCATACTCACTTTGTCGTCATTTATAACAATATAATTTATATTTAAATAATATCAATTTATAATATGAATCACATTTTTTTTTTAAATTATTTGTACAATAAAACAATTCAAATATGGAACACATGGTAAATTAAACCAACCACAAGGAACGTTTGTTCGCGTGATCAACACTTCTGTGGTTTTGCGTTTTAACTAAAATAACTAGTGATTATTCGATTAAAATTAAATTAAATTTTATAACAACTGAGCACACAAGAGTTATCGCTATCCACTTTCGAATAACTACATTAACGGAACTCGTGCGCAGAAGAAATTTAATTTTTTATCCTTAATTCGAAAGATACGAAGACACTACAACAACGACAAGTGTAATCGTCGTGTTAAGACTGCTCTGCTTCTTTTTCCTAATTTACTTATTTGAACGGATATAAGACATTTCTATTTAAGACAAGCTGTTTATTTACTATGTATTCTGAAATCCTCATCCGATGTCGGACGGAAATTCTTTAAAATGTCTTGCATTTACAATAAATAATTTTAAAGCGCAAAACCAAACGATAATTTATAATATATAAGCTATAACACCATGACAAAGTTTATTCTACAGCGGATAATATTGTACCAAAGTTATTAAACTATAAATCATTTGACAGAAAACGTAACATTGCAACTTGCTTTAGAAGACATATTGTCTATAAATAGACTACCTATAGATATAGTTCCTATGCTAGTATCATTTTATATGTATACAACAGTACGTGATTGACTTTTTTGATGTATTTATAGGTTTGCGTGTATGAATGAATGTCCCACTGCTGTGCTAATAATCCTCTCCCTTTTTGAGGGAGGCTTATTCCACCACGCTGCTCCAATACGGGTTAGTGGAATACACATATAACAGAATTTCAGTGAAGTTAGACACATGTAGGTTTCCTCACGATGTTTTCCTTCACCGTAAAGCACGAGATGAATTATAATAATAAGTTAAGCACATGAAAATTCAGTGGTGCTTGCCTAGGTTTGAACCCACGATTATCGGTTAAGATTCACGCGTTCTTACCACTGGGCCATCTCGGCTCTATGAATATGTTACAAGAATTTGCAAACTTAAAATTGATATATTGTTAATCAATAAAAATCTCGAAAACCTTTAAATTATAAATTAATTTTCCAAAAATTTTCTTCATTCCAATAACGTCAATCTTAATTTATTTATATTTATATTATATATATATATATATAATACGATCGTGAAATGCTTTTATTTTATTTTTTGTATCTATCTATATAAATTGTATAAAATATATATAATAAAATTAATAATGATTATGCATACTTTTTTATAAAATAGCTAAGCGAACGTGCAAATGGACCTCGTAATGGTAAACGGTCGCCTTCGCTCATAGACATTGGCGCTGTAAGAAATATTAACCAATCCTTACATCGTCAATGCGTCATCAACTTTGGGAATTAAGGTGTTATGTCCCTTTTGCCAGCCACACACAAGCTGACCCATTTTCAAACCGGAACGCAACAATACTAAGTATTGCTGTTTGTCGGTGGAATACGTGATGAGTGGGTAGTTCCTACCCAGACGAACACAAAGTCCTACCACCAAATAAAAGATAAATATTATCTAGTACTGTTAAAATCATATAAATTATAGGTACATATAGAATTTCAGTTTTTTCCAGTTAATTTTAATACTAAGAGCAAACATTACATCTGCTTATAGCCACTTAAATAAACTACTTATATCTTTTTTATAGTAACAATGAGTTAGCCTAAAATAATAATATAAACAGTTGACTGTGATATGCGATATTGAAAATAATAGTTATATAATTTGAAGGATACACGTGTCAGAATAGCGTGTCACATTAAATATTATATATATATTAGTATAATAATGCATTGCAATGCTATTCTAAAGAATTATATAGCTTATATGGTGTTAGTAGCATTATTCTTAGCTTGTCCTGTAGGATAAAGATGCACGTAAAAGTTTTACGGCCGTTCGCTTACCTGACTCCACCATTGCAGTGCTTTTACTGGTGATGTACTCGTAGTTGGGCCTTTTATCATTATATATTTATAAAAAAATATGCAATTAATTCAAGTAGTATTTCTTTACCTTCGTCCACCACAATATTTAATATTTGAACAACTCAACAGCGCCGTAAAATGTGTCGATGCATTTAACACACTTATTAAAAGTTAAAAAACACATTATCATATGGTATTTAATCTATTTCTTTAATATTTTGTATAATACTGGTAATATATTATCTATCAATTCTTATCTTAAATAAAATGATCCAATAAGTCACTGAAGGCAAATGTGTTCGTGTATTGTATTAAATTCACTGCCTTGTATTTGTAGTAGCTAACGTATAAGTCTGTAAATACTTCGGGCAAATAAAAGTAACGATATATTCTGTTGGGAACTTGGTTGTGATAAATTTACGTGTCTTTGGAAGTGAATACGTAAAGCCGTTGGGCCTGCGCTTGATTCATTTCCATCACGTTGGACTGTGAGAGTAAATCTCATAAATATATAACACTAGCTTCCGCCCGTGACTACGTGCGAGTTTAAAGGGAATGTTAGGTATGTATAGGTATAAGCTATATTTATTACAAATTTTATTAAATTCCGTTCCGTAGTTTTTGTGTTAAAGAGTAACGAAGATCAATTCATCCTCACAATCTTTCGCGTTTATAATATTCGTGGTATTATCTTGTAACTAGCCTATAATTATTGCGATAAGTTACCCTGAACGATCAGGGAGACATTATTGTCTGCGATCCTCCTTATATATATTATTTTCTAATCAACTTCATTTTATCTTGATCTGAACTTTTTATAAATGTAATAAGTAAAGCTAGTGTCATATATCCGCTTTGTAATGTCGTGTGTATGTTTAAGTAGACGTAATTCATTCGTTAACATTTCTCGTCGTTCATAAATAAAATTCTGCAAGAGTAACTATTTTGATAACAGCGCAAATTTAAATTTATGCTCATGGAATGCATTTTAAGCGTGTAAAGGTTGGCTTCGAACAAAAAGCGTGGTAGACGTAATCTCACGTGATCTCTGTTCCTTGTTTAGTTCTCAAACATCTGGTGATGAAATGTTCGTGCATTTTTATATTGTGTTTTGTTAAGATTATAATAAATATAATGCGAAGGGGGCGAGTGGACTCAGTGGATTGCGTTGACTTTTAATGAAATAGTGCTGGTTCAAATCCGGGCAAGCACCATTGAAACTATATTTGTGTTCATATTAATTAATATTATCGGAGGCAAAGGAAAACTTTGTAAGACAATTTGCATGTTTGCCCACCAACTTGTACAGGAAGAGTATAGTGGAATACGCTCCAAACATTCCACGAGAACATTCGACGATTGTGACAGTTTAATAAATAAATATAGAAGTAGTTACTATTGGTTTATATTTTAATCGTTCGTCAATTGATGTGAGGTGAGATGGCATAATGTTAATAATACATCAATCTTACCGAAGTTCGCGGATTCAAATCCGGGGGGAAACATCATTAAGTTTTCATTTATTTACTAAACTTATTGCAATAATTTATCTCGTTATTAATGATAAAAAAAAGCATTTTTAAAAAACATCTTTTTTATGAAAAAGTTCCACCAGCTTGGTGGTATAAGCTGCTATTAATAAAGCCGGCAGCATGACACGAGCCGCGGGTTATTTTTTTTTATTCTATATAATTTTTCTATCATTAGTACTTATATTAATTAGTAGGTTACATTGACTTATACTTAGAGCACATAGTGTTATTAATTAGTAACATCAAAGAACAAAAGATACCGCGCGAGTTGCTTCGTTTAATTAAAAAAAGTCATTAAAGAGAAACAAACATGCCGCTAGCTAAGTTTGCTACAAACATTAGTGTGTCTAACGGTCGGTATGCGTTTCTAAGTTCTACTTTTAGTAATTTATTAAATATTGAATATTATATAATAAATTATCAGTGTTGATTTGTATATATATATATTTATAAACGATAAAATTATTTATACAAGTAATTTAGTATGCAAAAATGCATCGTGCTCTATCAATTACCGAAGACAAAATTATGATTTATGGCTAGTATTCCGTGCTTAATATTCTCATTAAGCATTCAACTCCTACTGTTGGAGACAGGTGAGCCAGTAGTACTTTTAATGCATACCATTCATTATCAGAAAGATCCCGATCTCTGTTCTGATGACGAAACGTGCGACAAATATGATGCATGGGACGATGGGCGATAACCCGGCCTCTATAGAGAAAAGTAAGTCAAATACCACCATGGTGTAACATTAGCACGCGATTTTGTATCTTATGATTCAGGAAATAAGGAGAGTAATTTGAGTATTCGATTAATTTTGAAAGCAATAAATAAGTTTGTCGTTGTTTATCGCAATTATTAGTGCAGGAAAATCAATGAGACCTCATTTGGTGGATTACCTCCCTACTCACTTGAAATGAGTGATCGGAACTCACTCATTGAGATATATCTGGTGGATATTTTGCTTAAATAATGGAAATGGACGTATTGTAAACGAGACTGTGTGAAATCAATCGGTAAATGGGAGTATTTTCGTTAGATTGCCGTGTTATCTAGTCAATCATTGCGATGGTTTCTAAAACTGTTCCGTGTTTTAGTGCAGATTAATTTCGATTGGGTTAGATTTATTTATTTTTTTAACAGTTTTACCGATATATCAAAGAGGTTTTATATTTCACAGATAAAATGTACTTTTATCAGATCTAACCCAAAAATTACGTTTATTTACTGCATATTCTGGTTTGTAGATTTTTGATTTGATGAGTTTATTTATTCATAAAATTTTAGGCGCCACATACAGGTTATCCAATATCCATATGTATTTCATTTTCAAAACAAGTTCTGATGTTAGAAACTGACGATCACAACATGTTAAACTTGTTAGCAAGTTCATTATAAATGATATGTTTCCACTCTTACGTTATGATCGAGCAAGTAAAAGAGGAAATGAGACCACACATTGAATGTGGTAATTAAAATCGTATGCAAACACGGTGATGAGTTATTCTAATCGGTCATTGACATTGTGAAGGCGATGCTATGATAAGGCGTGTCACACGCGCGGCATAAACGAGCGATTGTGGCCCGCACACGGCGCCTGCGCGCTTTGCATAACAAAGGGCGCAATTTGGAGGAAAAATGGGCACAATCTCGGAACATCTCGGATGCTCTCGGCCGCGGTCGGGTGTTATCGGATGCTCTTGCGCTTACTAATCAGCTGGTTTCTGGCGTGCTTTTACTGTCCTTTGATGAAATGCATGAATTTTTAACTAATGATTCGATTAAATTCTATTTGGGTACGTGCTAAGGAGTTCTTATCATCTTATATATGTTATCATCTTAAATACTTAATTTCAAACGTATAGTAAGACAAATAGATTGAGTGAGAGAGACAGAGAGAGAATATATAGAATTAATAAATCGTTTTGTACAATTTAATTAGATACAGTATCTGACTAATGCAAAAGTTTACTGTCTACATAAATACCTACTGCGCCAGATTGCGTCGGTATTAGCTGGCAATTGGTATTCAAAATATTTAAAACAAATCATTTGTTAGATACAATGATACTATAACTGGATGTTACTACATTGACAGTTAAGTAGTAGGTAGGAACTTTCAAAGGATATTTTTTTTTTTTTTGTAAGTTTAAATTTATTTGAACATACATTTCAAAACATATTATTGTTCGTAGGCTAGCTAGGTAGTTACCTATAGTAGGTATTAAGTACAAAAGTAGCTGTACCCAGAATGTTATCACAATATTATAAGTTAAAGTTCGAGAGACAATCTAGTAATCTAATTCTGCGCATGCTCCAACTGTAGATATACACGTGGATAGGTATCTTAATATTTATTCTCGGCGGCCGCACGACTTGCATTTCACCTAATGAATATTTTAAGAGATTTATGTCGAAACCTGAAATGCCAGAGAACTTGAATTATATTAAACTAGTTCTTATATACCTGGTCAATATTTGTTTATATATAATATTACAGATACATAAGAGTCAAAAGCAGAGAGAGATGACACTGTGGATACGACACGTAGATCTTAACCGATGGTCATGGGTTCAAATACAGGCAATCACCAATAACTACTAAAAGGAAGGCTCTAAGTTCCTATAGGATGAAATTCCGTCACATACAACTCATAGTAGGTCAACGTGGTGGAATATCTCCAAACATTCGTCGTAACAATGGATAAGAACTTTGACAAGCCGTGGAATATTTACGGCGTGATTTAATGACACTTGCGGAGTCGGGTATGAGATATTTGAAACCTATATATAATTAAAATATGGGGAATAAATACATACGTAGCTTAGGTAGATGTGTGCGTGTGTGTATGTGTGTGTGGCTCTATGACGAAAATAATTCGTGACAAGCTCGATGTTATAAACAAAATAAATTTATAAAGATAATAGTTTCATTTAGTGCTTTTGCAATATAATATTATTACCAATAAATAATAAAATAAAATACGTAGCTACTATATTTTATTAATTACGATATACCTTTACGTATATGATTAAAAAACGGGGAAAAACGAGTTTAACATTGATACCTCATTATAATAGCATTACATATAGTTTTTGCGAATAATACGTGAAAAGAAATACATGAATTGGCCATTGTTAAGGAAATGTGCGCATTGAAAGCGACACCGCGTTTAAAGTTGTATCTAATGTTAATTAACAATGGATAATTTTACACCGAGGTGGCTTCCTGCGTTGCGACACGCGCTGCGTGCTCGTTTGCAGAACAATCGCGAGTTTTAAGCGAATTCGCGATTTCATGCGACCCTCGCAACAATGTACGAGGGAGTTGTTAATATCACTGGGAATTAACCGGGAGTGGATTGTCGCGTACCAACACAATAAACAATACAAAACGGAGCCGAACAAAAACAAACTATAGAAACGTCGCCCAACAAGAAGAATAGGAAAATTGCTTTTGTTTAAAAAAAATCTATTTGTTCGTGTCTCGAGATGAACGCGCCTATAGTGCGTTTGCGTCGGACCAATCGCGCGCGAGCCGCTTCCCGCCCCCGGCGCAGCGGCCAATCGCGGCGCGCCCGCAGTCGCAAGAGCAGTTTCCTTTTTTAAAAGTTTCGCCCTCGACTTCCATCCGATTTCCCGCCTCGACTTCTTAAGTTATGGACGATGAAAAAAATCCGTTGATTTATTTATTAAGACACCAGTTTTTACGAGGTTTAAATTATGATGTCGGCTGAAGCGGCCCAGCGCGCTGAACGCTTACAGTTTTTACGGGCCGTCGTCGGGCGTCCGAACGGTGGCTATATTATAATTTCAATTGAAATTTTTACTTGAAGAAACGTGCCCGCAATGAGCAAGCGACGCAGTGTCAGATGCATCTAAGCGATTTGCCACTTTCTTCGGCACGTTCCCACGTTAACGAGCATTCATCGGCAGTCGGCGCACACGCCGCTGAGTGCCGGTCAATGATTTGCGTCCTTCGGCTGCGCGAAACGTACTACTGACGCCTTCATTCGGTCGGTAAACAAAATGTCAAACAACGTTTAATGAAAGTAAAGTGACATAAAGAATATCATCTATCTGCCAAGTGGACTCCATCAAGAATGCCGAAACAAACACATGAATATACATAAATATATATACCTACTTTTTTTATATTAACATATTAAATGTACGTGTTATATCGATACATCTTTGTGAAAATAGAAATTAGCCATATTTTTTAAAGTAATTATTGGAAAATAATATTGTTTTTTTGTAAAAACCAAAAAAAAACTATATCCCGTATATTAACAGTTAAATAATAGTCTGATTAATATAATTTTTACGCAATTTTTAACCCTAAGTAAGGAAGCTGTAGGTCTTAATCTCTATTAATTTCTGAAGTCAAAAATCTTTAAAGCGCTTAAAGCACTATCGTCTTAGAATGAATTTCCAGAACACTAGGATTATAACATATACAAGCTACCCATAAATATGTTGGATTTATGTTCAGCAAAACTATTTTTATGCGCACCTGTAAGCTTTATATATCGAGTGTTTGTTCCCTGAAGCTCGTTTGAGGAGAAATAGAAGCAGACAAGACCAGCGCTTAGTGGATATAAGCCTTACACCTATCACGATTGGTCAATTTCAATAGCTTTTTACTCAAACTATTCTTTTTTCAAATAGAATTTTATAAGCAGTTTTGAGATCGACATGTAACAGAATTAAAGTGGAAGTTCAGTTACAATTAGTTGAAAATTTGATTTCTATGATATATAGATACGCGAAGGACATATCTAAATATATACTAAAATATAAATTACATCTTATTATTAATGTATATTATTAATCGATTCTCACCATTTAAATCGAGTAATTTGGTCGTTGAATTCTCGATTCGATATAATTAGTATAGTAACGCAGTAACAATGTTAGAAATACATAGAATGATCAGTCATTGGTAACGATCCATGGTCTAATAACCCTCGTGGTACAGTGTTATAAATTATTTCATCGGATTACTGTCGGAACATAATGTATGCTTATATTTATCTTTTTGATTATCCATACATTAAAAATACTTACAAAATAAAATAATTAAATGTAAAGTTAAGATTTCAATTTCGCAAAGTCGATACAATACATGACTCCAGATTGTATACGATTCTATACCAAGGTCCAGACATTTTTATTTTTGCCGAATAAAATTAAAGCTTAAAATAAATAAAAGTATCGGATATAAATTAATTAGTAACCGATTATATAGGGGATAAAAGGCGTGGAATTGGTATTCGTTGATTTTTACGCAGGATTTTATGTAATTTGATTTTAAGTATTGAATACGTACGTATCGACAAAAAGTGTATCAGCATTGTAACAGTGTATTTCGGTTCTTATCGTAATTAATTTTTCTTTTTATTTAGATGAAAAATTTAAAATAAGGTTCATAAGTATAAATAACATAACTTACACATTTCTCGAAGACTACGAAAAATTGAATTATTGTATGCAAGAGTAATCGTAAAATATTTATGATGTAATAGAAGTATATAAACTAATGACGAGCCGGTTGGCGTGGTTGGTAGATATTTGACTTTCGCGCCGCAGGTCGTGGGTTCGATTCCCACCCAGGACAGACATTTGTGTGTATAAACATGTCTGTTTATCATGAGTCTGTGTATAATTATCTATATAAGTATGTATTAACAAAAGAAAAGTAGTGTATGTAGTATATCAGTTGTCTGGTTACCATACGAGTTCTGCTTAGTTTGGGATCAGATGGCCGTGTGTGAATAATGTCCCAGGATATTATTATTTAAATATATAATAATATTTAATTGTAAAGACATTATAATAGAAAATAAAATACACATAAGCTTTGTTTCAATTTTCGTTTGCTTTACTTAAAAGCAAAATTACTGCTTACTACTGTGAATGCAAATAATTGCTTAAGAAAATTGCAATTGTATTCTATAAAATGACGGTTCGTATCTCACTCTTTCAAATTTTTAAATTCGACCTAGTGATATGCAATTTTTATTAGATACTCATAGAAGACGCATCATTTAAATGTCATAATTACATTTCAGCCACTCTCGCATATATCAAGCTTCGAGTTTGTGCATACTGAATATTTTTTTGTTAGCATGACTTTTTAATACTTTAATTTTAGTTTTATTATGTCTAATCAATTGTACTGTAGATTGTTGACTAAATTAAAACTAAAATTTTAAAACCTAATGGGAATTATTAAAGTATAACACAGACGTATCACATCGTGACGTCACATCTCAGTCGTGTTCATAAAATACAACATGTTTTATTTTAAATAAATTTCTACATGTTTTATTTTAAAAAAGTGATTATAATTAGTGCTATTATTTTAAAATGTTTGATAAGCGAGTTACAGGTAGAATTCGCAAAGAAACTTTACTTTTTAATATTGCTTAGGTAGTGTTTACTTAAACGATGCTGTGTTTTCTTCTTTCATGTAAAATCAATGATGGCATAAAGAGAAAAAAAACAGCGATTAACTAAATATCCGCTAAACAATAAATAACGCAGTTGATGTTCAAATTATATTGCATTATTACATTTAATAAAATTTTAAAGAAAGCTCTAGATTGTACAACATACATATAAGGCAGGTGACGAACGTATAA
Source organism: Nymphalis urticae (assembly GCA_905147175.2). Lineage (NCBI taxonomy): Eukaryota > Metazoa > Arthropoda > Insecta > Lepidoptera > Nymphalidae > Nymphalis > Nymphalis urticae. Next base: position 4,282,967 of record LR989987.1, on the reverse strand, counting down.
TATCAAGCAATTACTTTATAAAAAATCTATCGCATTTCCCCAGTTGATTTCAAAATGATAGATCGAATTAATTAAGTTTATTACGCATAACATAACGAACTGTTTCATTTATTTATTAATTCTTGTAGCATAATACGTATAAATATACAAGAAAAAAATGGATAAAGAACAACTTATTTCTTATAAAATGTCTATTCTAGAAATTCTAGAAAATTCTGAGATTATTTGCAAAAACTTTTGATGTAGATTTTGATTAAATTGAATATATGTTAATTTATACAATCACACTGATATTGTAAATGGATAAGTAATCGGTCTGTCTGTTCATCAATACTAAACCTAGAATTAATAACTAGATCTTGCTAAGGACATAGACGTATAAATTAGGTTTTTCGGGAAGCTGACGTAGTCACGTGGAACAGTTAATATCAAATGAAAATACATAATATATTATATTCTAATAGGAAGCATGTGTTGCCTTAACTTATCATTTCAGAAATATTCATACTATGATTCATCAAGAATTTACTATGGTCAGAGCCTAGTTGTGTCGGAGAATCTATATACTGGTATTTGATAGCCTTTTTTGCGAATGGACACTATGGCCTAAGTCCGACAGTAGTACATCATGTTAATAGACGAATATCGACTAGTATTGCTTGTATTATTTGTATTTAGGTATTACAAAAAAAAGAATGAAACTTACATAAAACCAATAGAATCTACTGTGTTATGTACAAAAAAATCATCGAATATCATAAAACATACCATTAAATACCTAGACGAAAAATTCCTACTACAGATAAACCAGCTTGGAGATATTTTTGCGATAGTAGTGGTGTACACACACTACTAATGCGTTATTAATTAATTCATACTAAAATGGGGGAAAGTGAAAACTTAAGCAAAAAAAGTCACAGTAAATATGAATGCTACAATCAACTTAGTTGTGCATAGTTTAATGTCATTACTGCTGTAGAGGAATGAGAATAATAATAATGGATTAATTATTTCAATAAAATATTTTTATAGCAAATTATATTATATATAATAATATATATAATATATTAAAGAACTACTCGAACATTTTTAATTTAAATATTTCGTTTAAACTTATAAAAAGCCAGAATGTAATAAAATTATTGCTTAAAAAAATTTAACTATTAAGATTACTTAGACAAAAAACCATAAAAAAATATGTCATTGACTAATATTGTAATTGAGAATTTTTAATTTTTCCAACAATTATAAAGAAAAACATCTCTTTGGAATTTAACAGGTGGCTAATTTTTTTACATACATAATTCAATGCTCTATTCGGAATTTAGGTCTCATCATAGACAATTGCGATCAACATGTATCACTTAAGAAGAAAATATTAGATCCGTTATATTGGTATTACTTACTTTTTTTATAAATGAATGACATTATATGTGGCAAAGGCAAAATTGTCAATATAACATAGGATGGAAAAAAAAAACAAAAAATGTTCATCGATGTAAATTTAAGATAGTTTTAAGCATTTCTCTACTTATTGAAATCGTATTAAAATTTAAATACATTTTATATTTATTTAAAATATATGAGACAATTAATAAAATGTATCTTGTTCATCCCATATGCAGGCTTATACTATATCAGATTGAGTTTACTTTAATATTTGTTGATGACATTTACGTGAAGGTTTCTGGCGTAATAAATCAAGAAACAGAAGTAAATTGGAACGCAAATATCATCGCATCGTAATCGGGCATTAATTAATAGTAGTATAAATAATGTTATAAGTTAATATAAGCTATATTCAAATGATATTTAGTTACATAAGCATTCCTCATTTATAATGGTTTAAAAATATCATAAAAATAAAAAATAGTTAAAACTTTAACCAAAGAAGGACAAGAAAAATAAGTCGAAATTTACTTTCTAATAATACTTAATAAGGTTATAAAACTTGTTAAGTCTAAATTAAGTTGTTTTTTAGTCATAATTACTTTTCTGTGACTGACAACATTATCGCAGTTTGACTTGTACTGTATCAAACACACTAAGATGCTAGTCTAATACACACTACTAGTTGAAAGCCTTTATACGAATGTTTGTTAACTTGAAACCATTACTTCACTATAAAAATATAAACTAGAATACAAATCGGTATACAGAAATAAAAACGAATTGAAGTAATATTTTTATCATAAAGTATAACAAGTATAGTAAGTAAAACTTAATTTATCCTACTCATTTATACCACCTTCATATTTCGGATCGAAAAATATAATACTTGACCTAATAATACATAATAAAGCTGAATTAACACTGTTTGAAACAACACAATTATTTGAATATTAAAAAAAAGGAACAGTTTAAAATTATATATTTTCATATTGTGATCGTCTTACATGCCAGAATGTTCAAATATGCATATTATGAAATCAATAATATAACTGAAAACAAAATATAACATTATACACCCAATTTCAAATCAATCAATAAAAACGAATCTATCATAAATCGATCTTTGTCCAAAACACATATCATTTGCCTAATTAGATTGGGCGTTAAATCGCCAAACAACCATTTATAATCTGTGCTTTTAAAAATAATGCCGTATAAAAAACTCGTCAAAGATATTGTCAGGAGATACGGGCGAGTCTGTTCGCGGGCTTCGTTCGAAAAAAACTTGAAAAAAAAAAACACTCGAGGCGATCCGTGACTCCTATTTTTTTGTTTTATTATTTTTAATTCATATTATCGTACGGCTATCCCCTTTAATTTTGTTTTTAAGTATGGCCCTCGGTATGCTGGCCGCTACGTTTATGGATATTCGGAATTCCGTGGCGTATCGTCCAAGGCAATTTGGTTTTATGTAAATGTGTAGCCCAGTGCAGGTGTCTTATAATGATTGTGACAGATGTAAGTATTGTCTAACACTCCACAGTTACAGATACTTAGGCGAAGTACTGCACATTGTGGAAAATATTAATATATAAATTTATTTTTACAATATTTCATTCAGATTATTTTCAGTGGAATGTGTACATTTTACAGACTCGATCTTAAGCACAAAGTGTACATTTTTATGTATATGGTTTTTTCTACATATATAGTATATTATATTCAACTAAAATGTCCTAAAGAACTAACAAATTGAATGTAAAATATATTATAAATTGTAAGCATATATGAAATGTTAATATTACACACATTACACTAAACGAAAACGAAGATATATTTTTAAGGGTATTTTTTCAAAACGTACTGTGCTTTTAATGCTATAAACCTTCAAATGTAATTAAAAAAAGATCGTTAATGTTCACGTTTTAATTTACACAAGTAATAAGGCTGTGTTCCTTACAAATAAATCTCTAAGCTTAATTAGAGAATACGACGTTTAAACCGCTCCCGTTAAATAGATCCAAGATGTTCAGATACAAAGTATTTGAGGAAGATTTATTAAATCACGTATTATTTTATCTTTTAACAAACTGTTAGTCTTGTCCCAGAGCTGGGAAAAGACATATTATTAAGATAAATTGAAGCTTAAGCTGCTGCCTCACTTTCTAATGTGAATTTGAATCAACAAGCTTCAGCCACAAGCCACATTTTTTTTAAGTTTAATTTGTCACGCGACGTATTCCTTCGTCTAAAAAATCAAAATTTAATACAATACGTCAATGAAATTGAAACCAAAAGTAGGTATTCTTAAAGAACTCATGTCATATCTCACTCCGTTGTTGAATGTTGAAAAGTCATAAGTCTGTTGTGCGTGTGCTTGTATCTTTAGAATGTTACAATTATTACAGACATGTCATATATCTCTTTCTGATATTTCCCGATCGTCTTTTGCGGTGAGCTATGGTGAGCTATGTATGTATTGTTTTAATAGTATAGCTCGTTTTACATTTTGTTTTAACTCGTTACTAGATAGTACTGAAGTAAATCTTCCTCTGTGCCGTGAAAGATATCGCCTTGACATGAGGTATATACATAAGTTAACCTATGTATAAAATATTTATTCCTACCAACAATTTAATCAAAGAAAATGTTTTAGGGTAAGTCCTATTGGATAATACTAAGCTAAAATTACATAAAGCTTTAATTTAAATAGGTATTGCGACATATGTCAAGTATTAGGATTCGTATATTTTTCTGCATTGTTTTCATGGTACATTATTATAAGCATTTAATTTGTAAAAGTAAGGTGTTGAGGAGAAGCAATCACATAGATTACGATGGAAAAATTTAACATCTTTAATACCAACCTAAAATCCTCACCATTTTTGGTTATTTTTTCGGAAAAATACAATTTGACTTTAGTTATACATAATACATTAATGAATTTCATATAAAAATACATTGGAAAGATATATTTTTTTTAGTTCTACTACATTTAAAGCCAAAGGTGTTGAGCTTCGTAATGGATAATAATAAAAATTGGTATTTAAAAAAATAGCAAGTATGGATAAATCGAGGACTTGTTTCATGAAAAAGATTGCAGGCAAACAAATTTCTAAGTTAACTAATCACTACGAGAAAGAAACAAAAACATTTAGTCATATTTTTTTTTCTTATATTCCTCTCGAAATGGAGGAGTGATTCAACAATCGATTTAAAATAGATTTTCAGGTAAGACAAATAGTATTTCGAAATACGAGTGAGATTCGATACATCGCGAAGGCACTATCCTGGATCTTGGGCATTATCGACTCCGCCTACGGCCGATGCAAGGGCGGCGCGGAAACTTTTTGTAGTACCTTATTGCACTTTGAGTTATGAAGTGGGAACATTTTACTGTGAAGTTTGCACATTCATATACATTATATCCTCTATTATGTAATGCTTCAAAAGCAAGAAAATCTTAAAACTTAAACTTTTTAACTCATTTACCCTTTTTTATTGAGTAAGACTCAATAAAAAAGGGTAAATAATTAAAATTTAAATATTAAAATTGAACATGGCATTAATACGTTATATTTGGCTACGTTATATTTATCTCACTATATTTTTTTTTTATTTCATTAAACGGATTAAGTATATAAATATTTCTAATTAGCTATTCTTCTTATACTTAGAACTAACAAGTTATAAATGTTATTGTATTCCGGCCATATGCACGAGTGTTTTGTATTTAATTGTATTTAAACCAGAAAAAAATGTATCACATATATGAAACAATACCACATAAAGATACCATTAGGGCAACGTTAACAAGATCTCTTATGTAAAGTAACAATATTTTGCATTTAATAAGGCTACATACAGCGCGTGGCCGTCGGCGAGATGGACGAAACGATACCACAACTTTTCGATCGAGACTCGTTGAGTATGAAATTATTGGGAAACTCACTTCGTGCACGATGCATCTGCCGGCTAATGTTGCTTGCAAACGATCCGAGAAAGCCGGGTAGGTTTTAAGAGATTAATCTCCGAGATAGCAGGACTAACTTAGCGAGCTCGACGCATATTACAGTTCGCGAGAAACTTTTGCCATCTCGACTAGTTCGCATTTAAATTCTTAAATTAAAATTTAACCGCCTCATCCTATTTTAAACTTCGCATCAAAAAGAAATCATGTACATAGAGTGTCGTATGCGAAAATGTAAGTAATTATTATTTAATTATCGAACGCTATCAAATATTGTATATATTTAAATACAACACAAAATTTTAACACCTTAATCTAACTGATAATAATTAAAAGTTGAAATTAATCTGACGGTGTTATATAACTGACAGATGGAAAATTTGTTGACTTTCAACTTGAAATATATGATCATCTCATAATGAAATCATCACTGGACTATTAAAAAAAATGGACGACAAAGGTAACCGACCTAAGCGATATCAAATAATATAAGTACATAAATTAATAAGTTTCAAGCAATGCGTTTCTACCACGCACTAAGTGTTGAGGCCCGGGGCCGAGGCGGGTCCAGCCACCTGTACGATTTGAATATTCCAAATCGATATTTTATGTGATCACCTCTGTAATTAAGTCGGAATTAATCATCGATTCTTTAGCATCGAATGTTCACGCCTAGGCGTTACCATCGACACTGCTATCACAGCTTTTGTTTTGTTGGCATGTTTATCCGTGTGTTTACAGCTTTGTCGCACCCTAAAATGTTTAGCTGATTAAAACGTTGTAAAAATAATAATATTTGTTGTATAATTAGTAATTCAGCTATAACGTTTTTAAACGTTAACGTTGTTAACGTTTTTAATTTAAATTATGTGCATAATTAAAATGTCGGCAAAAGTAAAAATCAATAGATCTTATCTATTATAAAATTGTATTTAATTACCGATACAAAATTAAAAGAGACACACTATACATAATCTTAGTATATAAACTAAGTAAGTAAACTAAAAATACGAAACGCATAAATTTTCGGCATCACACCACTCCATATTCGGTTATTCCGTACATACATAAAAGACGCTTACGATACTCGTATAGCTCATAAATAAATAAATAAGGCCGAATTTAATAACAAGCCCGCACCTAAGTAATGGCTGCCAGAAGGCAGTGTTACATATATTACGGGCTCCATCGATTTTATAATTTTTACGTATATTTTTTAGCGTTATATTAAAACTCTTAAACACTATAATTTCGAAGCTGAGGTTGTCGACTTTGTTTTAGAGGCAGTATGAATGTCTTGATAAAAAAGAAGCGCCCGTGGACGTTAAATTTTAAGTTTATAATATTGTATTTAGTGACTATTTATTAAGACAAAAATTTAACTATAAAGTTATAATTATACGTGAAAATATCAGCTTTAATTTATCTCCGTATGGCCAAAAGAATTGGCGAGATAAATATTGAATGCAATTTTTTTTTATGGCTATCCCGTGTTCAAGAATCGCTTATTAACTTTAATCTTGTTAATAAATACTTAATAATACGTATACATTACATTATTATAACTTGTTTTGATCAGACTTCTAATTAAACTTATCATGATATTCCGTTTTGGGGACTGCATTGTTTTTGAAGCCACTATAATCATTATCAACATTGTAAAATATAATATTTAATAAAAATTACTCATAGGTTAGGTAATTTAATTTAAAATATATATATTTAAATGAATTATTTAATTATGTTCATAATCATAATCATTAATTGATGATCATTGATTGATGTTATAATTACATTAATAAAATAAGAGAAATATGAGTTATTTTTATTGATAAGCGGTGAAATCAATGTAAATTATTGATACCAATAAATCCAAATATATAAAAACATATATTGCACGTGTTATCAGTAATGAAGCTATATATATTAATAACCTAATTTATTGACCAACTTCATCTAATCAACAAACATATGTAATTATAATGGACCACATCACTTGACTTTTAACTGCGAACTTGCGAAGTTCATATTTATTATTATTAATATTCGACGTTTGAAAAACTTGAGAATTCATATAACCGTCTACATATGGTACGAGTGGAGTTTTGATGTGGCGAAATCATCACTTGCGGTGACAAAACTTACACATAAAGAATGTTTAATAGCATTCCAATAAAGCAAATCGAGTGTATTTATTTTCTTGTCGTACCCTTTGTTACAGATTTTTGACAGCACGTCGAACATCCGTTCGCCACCGGCGCTGATGGTTTTTATTGACGATTGAGCCCGAGAATGACAATGAGAAAATATAAGTAATGTGAGTCACTCGACGAGAAGATGGAATAAATCAATCGCGTAAAAAGATCGAACGGGCCCTGAATATGTTATTCGCGGTATGAAAAAAAGGTATCGCGAAGGTTCTCTAGGATGCCATCACGAGCGAGCGGTGGTGAGGAGTTCTCAAAGGGATTGCGCGGGTGCTTGACTCGCGTTGAAGACTTTATCCGTGGAGGGCATGTCTTTGGTGTCCCGCGATCTAGATGAGCGGCGCCGGCGTCCGGCGGCACGATGCTATCGTTAAGTGTAGTCCGCGCGACAATTGCTAACAACGGCGCCGACGAACACCGCGAATTATTCAAGCACATCCAACCTGTGTATACCTTTACGTTTCTGCAATCGTTGACATACCAATTTCCCTTAGTTATTTGCAAGTGCGCACAATAAATACGTGATTGTCATTATAAAGTGTTTTATAGATAATGTTTATGGACGTTTCACTTTATACGCTTTTATATAAAAATATTTAATGATTTTATCTTCTCAGAATGCAAGAACAGTACAACTTAATATAAATGACTTTATCTTGATTTATCTAAATTCTAGTACAATAGTTACATACCTACATGCAAATAGCTCATTTAGCCATTTAATTTAGCCGTGTTTTAGAGCGGTGAGTCCAAAGCTGCGAAGTGGCTATAAAGTGGTCACGTATTTCAACAAACATGGCTGAAGAAAGGCGACGCGAGGAAGCAAGCACGAAACGAGACGACCTATCCGCTAGATAAAGATAAAACTGATCTTCCACGCGCGTCTCTAACCAAGCCGCAATGCGTGTGACGTGACATTCGGCTACAACAGTAACTCCGCTGTGCGAATGAGTAGAAATGTTACTTAAATTTTATATAATTTTTAACAAAGGTTACATAATTTTAAATATAGAATTTAAATTATGTTTAATATTTAAACTACTTATAACATCACTTTTTTGTAGTTATAGAAAACAGAAATATACGATGTTATGTTGATATTAAGTCAAATGAGCCTTTTGCAAATATCACTCTTGGCTTTTGATTTAAATAGCATACAATCACCATGACTTACTTTGACTTTTTTTTATTAAATAACAATAGTCTCCAAACATACAATAAATAGTTTTAATGTAAAAAATATTTACTAAAAATAAATTGTGCTCAAGACTTAGGTCAAAGATTATTCGGTTTATAGAATGAACGAATTGAGCACAACTGACTCATCTTGTTTCTAAATACAATGAAAATATTTCAGTCTAGAAATAAATTCAGCATCTGAAATGTCACTAGGAAGCTAGAAGGTATCTAAGATAAAGTCGACATGATCCCAATGTCCCGTTCCTGGAAGGCGGGGGGCGGGGCGGGATGCCGTCACGTGCGCAAGCATCTGATACCACGCCGACGCGGAATGCTGCGCGGGCGCAACCGTACCGACACGCAAACTAGAGACTCAACAAGTGGCTACTATATGAATTTAATTAAATATAATATACCTATAGAGGTATATTTCATATTAAATCCTGTAGAATATAATTAAAAAAAAAACTAAGTATTTTTTTCGATAAACCTACTATTAAATGTAACCAAATGGACTAGCCATTTGGTTACATTTAATAGATATGATACAAGTCATAAACGTATAAAATCTAAGCACTATACCAAGTAAAAGTGTTTATTTTATCAATTTTAATATAAACTATATTCAACCAATTTAGTTGAGGTATTTTGGTGTAAATAATTTAATTTGGAATATAAGAAAACAATTACTATTAATAATAGTTTGCAGACCTGTCTGGGTATGTAGTATGCAGTAGGTACCACCCTACTACTACAGTAAAGTAACAGCCTGTTAATGTCCCACTGCTGGGCTAAAGCCCTTTAGAGGAGGAGGTTTGGAGCTTATTCCACCACGCTACTCCATAGCGGGTTGGTAGAATGCACGTGTGGCATAATTTCAATGAAATTAGACAGTCAGAGGTTTCCTCACGATATTTTCCTTTACCGTCAAGCACGAGATGAATTATAAACACAAATTAAGCACATGAAAATTCAGTAGTGCTTGAACCCACGATCATCGGTTATGATTCACGCGTTCTAACCACTAGGCCATCTCGGCTATTACTACTGCTACTAGTTATTTGCAGGATAAAAAAAATTATAATTTGGTTTATATAAATTTAAATTAAATTATTTAATTTAGTTTCTCTGTTAGAACATGTAATAGTATAAAAAGCTACCCAGCCCAGGTTCACACGATTAAAACTAACGTTTTATCGCGGTTCATATATTTTTTGATGAGATAAACTGATACTAGAATATAATTACATCAAACAATATATCTCACTACACGCCCCACAACTTTTTTCTAATACGTTTCTTTAAATAGTTTGTTTATATATTATATTTAAAAATTAATTGTGCTATATATCTACATATATATAATATATATTAATTGTTTTAATGTACCAAGTAATAATAAAATAAATTAACACAATAATTTCCACCTTGCAAAGACACTAATTTTTGAATAAGTATAACCCTTTTCGAGTAAGGTATTTTCTATTATCAAATGCCGCAGATATGTTTTAATTAAATTAATTAATAAAATTAAATCTTATATTAAAAATAATGAATAAATCATTAACCATGTTACTCAATGCAACATTGTATTATATTGATTTAAAAGTGTGGAGCTAGTTGCATAGTGAATTTCACCCACATATAAGTCAAATTGTATTTAATTTACATATCTACATAATTAAATTGGTAGAAAATAGTAACGTACTAAGTTTTTTGCCGGCTTTTTCTCAGTAGATTCCACATTTTGCAACGATCTTAGTTTAAATTTTAGTATATTTTTTTTTTGTAAAATGACAATTTTGTTTAATTGAAAAGTGTTTGTTATTACTTGTATTAATTGCAAAAAAAGCTTTTGATTTACCAACAGAAAACATTAATATGATAACATTTTGATAAGGTTAAATGTTCTATGATACAAAAAAATACTGTAAAATTATCGTATCGCATTTCCATTTAATATAAATAACTCAATAAATAATATATATACTATTAGGTATATATCGCATAAATATGCTGACTTGGAGACTTTGCAGACTTTTTTGGTGAACTATAAAAATTACTTACAAACATTAGAAGAACCTGGAAAGCGCTCAGATCGACTATATTCTTTACATACTACATTTACACATGAGCTAAAATACGTCCAAACAATATTAATATATAAAAATAAAATAGTATTATAATGTTTATCTTGCATACTATAAACTGTTATAAAATAAAATACCGATTATAAGCTTTTGGTTGCATCCGGAAATAACAAATAAGCAATACTAAGTTATCTCTTTTATAGTAATACAATATAAATTCAGTAGAAAAATTCAATATAATTAATTGTTCAATTGAAATAAATGTGGAAAAATAATAACAAGATTATACGCGAATATAGTTATCATACGTAAAATTAAGATAGTAAAATTTTACCATTTGAACAAGTATATTACCATAAAGATTTAAATGAATAGAAAAAGATTTAAATAGAATAAGATAAATACTTTAGTGTTAACGAACTAAAAAAAACCATAGCGGCTATGGAATCTAGCAACGAAATCCAATTATAGATGCTAAAATACAAAAACACGGCCAACATCGAATATCTATCAAAATATCATTATGAAAATTTGGTGGCATCAAAAAGCGCCGGGGCACGACGCTCGCGCGACGACCGCCGGCGCGCTGCGTAGCGAACATTCCCGCTTTTTTACCAGCCGATGTATTTATTGCCAACACTGATGCATCGCCGGTCGAAGATACCCTTAAGATACCAGATTTGACAACGATGCACCGCACTTCGATACCCAAGGCTATTGTATCAGCCGTCGTTTTTGCCTAATGTTATAAATTCGTTAATATTCGTGTTCCAGAGTTTCATATCGGTTGACTTGACTTATAAATTTTGTATGGCGTTTGGTTTATTACAGTGTTATATATAACAATAAATATAAAATCTTGAAGCCATTGCTTTCAATGATTTACTTTTTTTATAGAAATTTGATTGTCTCAACAAGTTACACCATGTAAACAATTTTATTCATAAACTTGTCTTAGTTGCTTAGCTTGCTTGTCTTAGTTTCTTATGTGATATTGTCAAATATATATACCTGTATCTTTATATATTTGTATTTATATTATTATAAATTACCATTAAAATCCTTCCACTCGATAATTTAGTATGTTATAAACACAGGTCATATTATACAACGACATTATGTATCCCACATATCCACATATCAATAATTAAAGGCGCTATAAATCCATGTATTTATAACGGAGTTACTCCAAGGAGACATTAGTACAGAAAATATGAAATCTGCTCTCTTATGCTAGCTCCGCCGGCGGCATCAGAGGGAATATGAATAAATTGTATAAATATTTATCGGCACGCATTATGCCACCGCAGCTCCAACCGGCGTCTAGAGGCAAAACGAACACGACAAAAATACAAGATTCTGGACCGACATAATTGTTTTTGCAGATGCCCGGGAATCTTATCGACCGAGGCGCACACCGCTAGTGCCAGTTTTGAGAGGGAATGATTTATGCAGCCACGACTCCTGTGTTCTACTTTTTAGATGGAATCCTGTCAATAAAGGATGTTTTATGCTCCCAAAACGAAGTTAACGTGGTAGGTGATAGGTCTCAGTAGCGGCTTGTTGGTATGTCGCGTCGGTGCAGGTTCATCAGGGAAGAGTGATGAGTACGCTCCGTTCGTCTCAAGTGGCACGGTAGCTAATAAAATGCATCAGCGGGTTTTTGCTGTAACCCGTATACATTAACGTGATTGAACGAATGAATGTGCCGAAAATGGTGGCTGCGAGTCTCATCCCACGGTCACACGGCCAGTCCACAAAGTATCTTCAGAATCCAAGCGCGCCATTTGTAAACTCGACGCAATTAGTCTATATTTGAACATTTTTAAAAAAGCAGTCAAGCTTAACTAAATCAAGTTTGTCATGAAAAATACATAGGCATCCGCTTATATCAAGACGATTGGGTTTTATATAAAGCTTACAGATTCATGACGCTTACAGATTATACTATATATTGAATTTAACTTAAGTTTTGTTTCATTTAAATAAATACTTTAAAAATGTAATGTTTAAAACTTCGGATATAAAACATTGTTTATTTAATGATTTTGAGCAACTGTCATCTATAAATTATTGAAATAATTTAAAAGATATAAATATTTTGGCACACTTACTAATTTTCAAAACACGACACACAAAAAGAGAAAGATTTCCACAAAGAACTTGTTCTTCATTTTTCCATAAACGAAATCATTCCATACCCGCAGGATATACTGAACATGATCCTTATGGTAACAATTCCTGCGATCCCGCGAATCGTAACCGAATGCAAACATGAGGCATTGTCAGTCGCATCGCCATAAATCAAGTGGTTGCTCTATCCGTCGCAACAGTCGTACCGGCGTCCTGCTGTTTTACCGCACAAATTTACGAGCACCTCCGTACATTTCCCTGGCCCGTACACTGCAAGATGCTGATCAATTCCTCCGCGTTATTTCAACAAAATATCGTGATTTATTCAAACTGCACGACGCGATGACATACTAACTTATACCTTATTCATTACACCACAAACCATACAATTGCGTTACAAGTGAAAAAATGCGACCACAATACCATATTGTATTGATTCAATGCAAGTGTAATGGGCTGCATATAAGGAGTGGCTTATACTAGACCTATTAAATCTAAAGACACAGGCAATTAAAAATACTGGATACTAACCTCAAATACACAACTGTGTAAGAAATATCGAAGAAACTACTCGGGTATTTGTAGTGTCTACGCTTCATTTTATTTGTATTATTATTACTGCTGTTCTATGTCGTTTATTTCTATGTATATAAAAGGAAATACCCTTTTTACTCGGCTCAGATTTTTCATCTTATTTGTAGAATGAATATGTATAATGTATATGAATCTCCGATTCAATCACATCTTAACCGCGCTATAAAAATAGTTACGAAAGAAGTAACTTTAGATAATATTTCACATCTCAGATTTCATTTTATGATCTGACGAAAACCTGAGATACAACCGATGCAAGAATATGTGAGAATGTTCACAATACGTATCCAAAACCGAAGGATTCACGATTCGAACACGAATAAATATTTCTTTTATTCCAATTTGTCAGCTAAGCCACTCACAGCGGCGACTTATCTCCGTATTCAACGGTAAGCTCCCGCCAAAACAATACGGCAGTATCGTTAAAAAACGTGCTCGAATACAGCATTTATCATCGTTGATTAAATACCATTGTTTTGTATCGGACGGAGTCGGGAACTCCGGGCTTCATCGTCCTTTTGCGTCTCCCAACGTCTCGCATTATGGCTGCCCGGAGACAATAAGTCTGTTAAATTGGCCTCCTCTATATAATGCCTGTTTGTGTATTTATGCCTGTGCCAGACGCGTGTTCGCTTGCTCGCCTTCGTCTTGTAAATTCTTTTGTAGATGGAAATTTGTTTTCGATCGAATGAGGATCTGTTGTATAAAATCTTGGGTTTAATTTGTATGAATAGTTCATACAGAATGTGTTTTAATTAATTTCGTCTAAATATTACTAAACTTTAACAAGTCATATCAAAATAGATAAATTAAAATAAATAGATGAATACATATAACATAAATGTTGCATTTACGTAAGTATAATTCTAACAATAATGTTTATACTTATAGTGACAGTTAATGCTTTCAATGTAAGACATTAATCGTTTTAAATTAGTTACTTTTTATTTAAAATTAGTTCTAAGCAATTAAAAAAGAATAACATATATTAAGCGTATAAGTTAACGCTTAGTCTGTGGAGCTTAAATAAAATAAAAAAAATTGCATATCATATTTTTACTATCTATACATACTCGTTAAAAAGGATTATTTTAGTATTATTTTAAAAAATAACTTTTTGTTAATATTACAAAATTGTTGATACAAAATTAAATTTTGTTAAATAAATAGAATACAATTAGCTTAGACTCAGAGGAAAGTTTAAAGACTTTATTCTACAAAATTCTATCTCATGTAAGATCAAGATTCTATCTTTTTCGGTACACATATAAAAGACACATCGATAAGATTTCTTTTTGCAGCACTTGCGTCCATTTCTCAGAAAGTACGTAAAAACAAATCCGTAACTAACATTTTTAATAAATAGCGTGGATAAAGTGTTTGCTAAAACAGAAATTTATTATATTAAATATTTTTACATACTATGTAAAGTAAAAGAAACTGATTCCGACTGACTTCCGATGTTCATTTTGTGCCCGGTGATGAAAGATAATATCAGATGAAGTGTGATGAAAGCTGGATGTATCGGATGAACCTAAAACAAAATATACATGTATATTCACCAAGCTGCGACGGAGAAGCGTGATGAAAAAACTGCAATCAAGTCAAGAAGATATCTTGACTTATCTGAACCAGGATTGTACTCAGATATTATTATTTCTATTTGGTATCTTACGTTAGCCGGTGAAGAAAAACATCGTGACAAAACCCTGCATAGGTTGGATGAAAATCTGCCACATGTCTTTCTATTCTAAAAATGTATATTGAAACAGTGTGGTTGAATAAACTATAAGCCTCTAAATATTTATTCTATTCGTTATTCTTCCTTAATTTCCTTCTACTTAGAAATATTATGAATTTATTGTACCGAAACAAAAGAATAATTTATTAATACCAATTTAGCACACGATACTCAATCTGCTCTAGGATTTGAACCAGCAATGTACCGAGTTAATATCCACGTTTTAATTGTTATAGCTAGTAACTTAGTTAAGTTAAGTTTTTCCAAAATATACATAAATTTAGTAATTATATTCACCATAATAGTCGATTTTAAACAACTTTGTTTAAAATTAATTTGACATAAAGATGTGAACGAGTATGTATGTTATGTATTGAAACAAAATGTAGTAACACGTACCGGATTTCTATATCTAGATTGAAAAATGAATGGGCAGCCTTCTCAAAAGTGGGCTTTGTTTCAAGAATACACTCGGAGGTAAATACGTGACAACTACGTGTATGTCGGCGAACTTCAATCGGCACGTGGACCATACGGCTCTTAGCGATTGCATCTCGAAAATACTTAATAACTCTATATTTTATATTACACGATAATAAAATACCTCATTGGTCTAGTGGTTAGCTTATATGATTGTAGATATCGAGGACTCGGGTTTGCATCAAACCAGTCCCTAAGGACTTTAACTTTACTTTAATTAATTAAAAAAATTGCCAGCGTCAATCTCTGTTGATCTTGATCAAGTCGTGGATTGTCGTCAGACTACAACCGTGATGGAATAGAGAGCGCCTATTATATTTGCGTACATCTTGGGTAAATCAATCCGGGGGATTTATTATTTATGTAGTATGTATTTGATTAAAGATTTACATGGATGAATTTAAAATATTATGGTAAACTGACTGTCCATCAAGTCAGGACGACTTCGTACGGGTCAAATTTAGACAAAGGAATGTCATAGGAGGAGCCATTTCGCCCCCTTAAAGTTGAAATATTCAAAAATCCTTACGGCGTATGTTTACGATATAATATAAACATATGAGTTTTGACTGCACGTTAATAGTCAGAAGACAAACGATTTTGTAAGTACATATAGATAAAAAAAACATTACACAGTTTTACATTATACATATCAGATGATTATTGATAACTTTTGATTCGAAACTTCGATTCGAGATTGGCCACGGCGGCTAATTTCAAGGGAGCTTGGCCAACTACGCAGGACATATTATAGTGCATTTACGCAGGACATCGCAAACTATTTAAATTTTAACTAAAATATTAATGCGTACTATGTATTAATGTTATTACATTTTCTTATTGAAAATGAAGATATTAACTACTTTAAAAAGATTTATTTCCTTAATATCAGTATAAAACGAAATCGTATTATAAAGAAAACTGATTTTATTAAAATTTCAGAATACATTTTTCTTAATTTGACCAGATAACATTTATTGTACCAAACGCTATTGTTTATTAATTCTACAACGCAGATATTAATTAATTGTTTTATAAATCATCGCGACAGAAAAAAATAAGAAGATATCGTTGTTTCATTCATTCGTGTATTGTACCGACAAAGTATATACAGGCCGAATAAAACCTTCACAAGCATTCGTTTCACATTAATAAAACAACGAAAACATATAAGAAAATATGACATAAATTATGACGAAATGCGCCATCGTTTTAATTATTAAAATATGAATGAGCATCATAACAAGGTCCCAATTAGGGGTTCATCGCGATACTCATTATAATTATAATAAATTAATTACAAAATATGAAACTTTGCCGTCGTTATGATGCCATTTGGAGTTCACCTGCAAAAAAGGAAATGCTGGAGTCGTCAATAAAAATGTAGTTCAAATAAAAACGCATAAGACCTTAGAAAAACTGGAACCGTTCATGCGTCGTATGAACATGGTTAATTAATTTATTAATTAGCATCAATTAATCGTAATACGGCGGCGCAAAGGACCCTTCGATGCACTCCAATAGGTTTTCCGATGAAATGTTTTTTGACGATGATAAGTCTGACGTTTAGAAGTTATTAAATTCTATTACGTTTTTATCGCGGGCATATTCGTTTGTGAGAAATTTATTGCACACGATCGATTCCTGTTCAAAAAAATCCTGCGACCAATACGGCAAATAGCTGGCGCGTTTTTATTCGATTTTCTTTTAAACAATTCTGGAAACAATAACACAGGAATGCGGGGATGTGATGGAGACCCGAGCTTACGACTTTCTTATGTAAATTCGAATATTTGCTGATGATGCCTGGACGCGAACGCAATGGACATTGATAAATAAACAGCTGTCAGTAGGCTGTCCGAGCGGCGGCGAAATTCGAAAATGGTTCGTATTCATTAATAACCGGAATGGATAGTGTGTCGCGAGCGAGATGTTGCGATATGCTACCTGTGTTCGTGATTAGCCCGCGAGCGCTGCGCCGCGGACGCTCGGACCGGTCGTTGTCTTACGAAAAAATAATAGAATACCTATTCTATTTTTAAATTGTAGAAGACGAGTAACACACTGTTATACTACACCGAAAAAAGCATTTCCTCAGCATATTCACGAAAAGTTACAACATATTTTAAGATTCTCTCACTTGATACAATTAATATATTATAAGGAAAATAACGTAGATTATATTTCATAAATAAATTAATAAATTTTCTATACTAAGCACTGAACGCGATGTGTATCCGTAGCACTATTATATTTTAGTAAATATTACTAGGTAACTAAAACCAATAGTAATATTTGTTATAAAAATATCTTCTTAAGGAGCCTAGGTCTAGCTTTAATGATAATTCTATTTCCAAGTCCACATGCGAATGTAGTAATGGCGAGCAGCGGGACGCTTCGCAAGGTCATAGTTTTATTATATTTTTATTGACGATTAGCATAAACCTTTGCTGGACGTACCATTAAGTTTTATTGTGGTATTTTATGTTAAGCGTTGTAAATATTGTCAGTTTCTTCCCCGTGGATATCTGCGCGACGATTAGGGCTTCAGCGGCGGCGTTTTGTCGACTCATTTATGGGTCGTATACTTGCTTTACTGGGGTCGTTCTAGATAACGGTATTGACGGCTTTCAGATTAGGCTAGCAGGCGATCAACCTAACGCGTCCGACGTTTCATAAAATTAGCACGGCGCGCGTCGTGCTCGTTTTAATATGTAACGGTTTTCGTCTTCATTATTTTGTAAGATACTTTAATATTCCTTAGAAGAAATAATGAGAGTAGTAATATTAAAATTACTTATAATTCTAATTTATATTTGAAAAGTCGAGATGGCCAAGTGGTTAGAACGCAAGAATCTTAAGCGATGATCGTGGGTTCAAACCCGGACGAGCACCACTGAATTTTCATGTGCTTAATTTGTGTTTATAGCTCATCTCGTGCTTGACTGTGAAGGAAAACATCGTGAGGAAACCTGTATGTGTTTAATTTCACTGAAATTCTGCCACATGAGTATTCCACCAACCCGCATTGGAGCAGCATGGTGGAAAAAACTTCTCCTCAAAAGTGAGAGGAGGCCTTAGCCCATCAGTGGGATATTCACAGACTGTTACTGTTACTTACTGTATTTAAATTATTTAATTTAATTTAATTAAATAACGATATTTAATTTGTTATATTTATTATGTTGTTTTTAAAGCCGTAAAAGATGAGAACTTATTACTTATGTATAATATTGCTCAGATAGGAAATTATATAATTATATTAAAATTTTATTAAATAAATACTTTAATTCACGATTCGATTTGCAATTAAAAATGAATAAAGTACATAATATATATGATGCATAAAAATGTATCATTTTGCTTATGGTTTTGAATTTTAGCCGCAGGTATTATTACTTGAACACTTATGTATATTAGAATATTTTGTAAATAAACGAGTTTCTCTGTTCAAGTTATCTATCTATTTTTAAGTTTATGAATATTGTCCAAAACTTAGAGACTAATATTTTTAATTAGTTAATTTATAATAAGTTCGATATGCAATGAATAACGCGTACTAAAGGTGAGCTACCGTACCATACGATATTCGGTAGCTTATCACTATCTCACCCATTATTTATCTCGTATCTCCTCGACCCGAAACTCTCATGTATCTGTCGATGCTCAAATATACTGGCCAGTTTGACTTTTTATACCGTTCAAAAAAAAGTTATCTATATCTTTAAATGTTTTATCTGTGGTCGTAACTAGAGTTTAGAATTCGGAGATTCTATAAAAACCGATCGTTCGAAATGCTTCGGATGCTTTTGATATTATAAGTGTTCTGATAGAAAATGATTAATATTGTAGATAAGTATGTTCATTTAGTGTAGTGAAGTATTTTATTATGTATTTCCTGACCCGCACGATCGCCGTTAAAGCTCGTGTGCTACCGTAATAGGTTGTTTTTTATTAATTATAAAAAAAAATAGAGAAAGACTTTAGTAAGATCATATAATTTAAGTAAAGGAGACTTGTTTGCTATTTTATTTAAAAAATATTAATTTCAACGGTAATATACATACGAGTTAATTCATTTTTGACTTAGAAACGGACAGATATAGTCAGTAAGTTACTTCATTAACTGGAAATACATAAACGAAATAGATTATGATTATATTTTGAAACAGGCTTGTGTTGGTAATTATAAATATTTATAATAGATATTAATGGTCAAATGACAGCAAAGCAGCGGGGGTCAGAGCTGGCTACCGGCGCTGGTTTCCGACCCCCTGGCATGATTTGTAAACATCGTAAACCCGCGGGTCTTATTGCGTTCAGTATAGCGACGATATTGCTATAAATACGTGAGTTTTTAATCTGTTCTTGTCACATTCGTCCGTAATATATACGAGTATTTCTATATATGAGTCTTTGAACGATAAACTATAAATTAATTGAATTTTCTAGGAAACTCATGACTTTTTTTATTTCAATAAAACTTTTTTGTTATTACAAATTTTCCTTACTACGAATAAAATAATGGATTAAGGTTTTTTTTTTATTTAAAGATATTAATAACAAATTTTAAAATAAATTATACTTTTTTAAGAAATATTACAACGCTACGAGTCCGACTTAGTATTCTGTCCCGAGCATCCATTATAAATATTGCACTATTATAAAAAGACTAGCCCGTGTAAGCACATAGCCACCTACGTGAGCGTTTTTCTTGGAAGTAACCTTAAGCCTTCCGAAGTAACGAGCTTTAAGGGACACCATCAGTCACTGCTTTTCACTTATAATGATGTTAAAAATGTTACCTAACAGCCGTTCTTGTCCACCCATTGTACTGCTCAATACCCAAACAATATAAAAAGTGCCTCTTAAAAAATGACTTCCAATTTATTTGAAGTATAAAGATTCTCATTCCCCATGACACCGGCTTGGGCGTTCGTTCGTCCGAGCGCCATCCTTCTTTATATCTTTTGTGTTTTTTTTTATTTGAACGGCTTTGACATTTGGAAGTCGGGTCACTTATTAAATTAGCCTTTGTATTTAAATGAACAATTGTAATTATGTTGGACTACTTGGGTTAGCGATCGCGATGGTGGGAGGTGTTCTTATATCATCCCATTTGCATACAGCATGAAAGCTGAATGTCATGTATTTAATATTATGTAATAAATCGTCTTCGAAATTCAACCTTATTTATGTATTAGTAAGTATAAAAATCAATTATTAGTTACGTCAATCAATAAGAAAAATGATCTTCGTTTAAACAAAAATAAAATTCTAGAGTTCAAATATTTCGAATTTCAAAATAATCATTCTCTACCAGCAACCAATAAATCATATAAATTTTAAACATAGAATATCGAATATCGGTAGAATTCGTACTCATTATAACATTGATAAAACACATTGGTAGCATCGATACCAGAAATGAGAACGGTAAGCCACACTTACATAGCATTATAATCTTTAATTCCAGTACCAGAGGAGCTATAAGGACGTATGTAGACTAGGCTGTACTCAATCAGCCTCGTACATCAAGCTTCGATACGAATCAATCGATCTTCGAAGCCGAATCGAGCGATTGTGTCGGCGTTCCGATAATGTACAGTAATGAGCGGTATGATGGACGACGCGACTATCGCAACTCTTGGTTTTATTTATTGGATAGTTATTTACCGTAGGTCAGCTTTTGTGATTTAATATCAATTAGCCATTAGTCTCGATGCTTTTAAGGCAGAATTTAATGGTGACCTTAATACGTCACAGTGAAAATTATTTCAAAATGAATTTGTTGTTTTTTTTTTTGTTATTATTTCAAGAAACACTCAATTAATACTTATTTATCTTATTCCTGTTCAGTGTAAATTTACGAAGGAATAAAAAAAAAACAATAAATTGTTGTTATTTAATATACCTATTTAGTTATTTTTTAAATCGTAAAAAGTAACCATGACAAATCTCTTTTAAAAAGCTTATAATATAGATCAACAGTGATTTCATGCAAAATCGCTGGCTACCTACAAAAAGGTTGAATAATTAATCAGTAGCACTAAGATTGTATCGGCAGCATCCGAGCCATTCAATATTTTGAATATACCATTAAATATTCAATTCCCATGACAGTTCGCCGTCAGTATCGAACAATATAAGGGGACATGCGGATAACTGATGTCGGACATTAATCCTAATGTAACGATCTACTGGCTAAACGTCGTTTAATCTAAACAAAAATATTTCAATGCATCCAATAAAACTATGAAGCGGAGAAAAAAAAACGGTGGAATGGTACACGGCGCTCGTAAGGTATTCGATGAGTATGACTTCTGGGAAGCAATGCCGTCCAATGTCATATCACGACAGGTAGTGTTGGACGAGACGTGGAATCAGGTATCGATGTCTTTGTCTTATACTATATTCGATTCTTTATAATTAACAGACTACGACTGGTCTATATACTCATTTGACACTTTATAAATAACATACGAATATTCTAGATTTGTTTAATTATATTCGTTAATTTTAACTTGATTGATTAAAGAATGTTTGTACTATATTTAAAAGAATGTTTTTCTTAATATACTTCGTTTGTTATTTCTTATCAAAGAGTATTTCAATTTACTTAATATATTAGTAAGTCGTTACAATTAAAAGAGAATTATTCATAACAATTACTATTTACAACTTGAATCGATTGACACAATTTGTATGTAAATAATAATTGTAATCAACATCCAGTTGGCAGCACGTCACTAGTCTTGCAGGCCCAGGCGCACGACAGATGATCAGTCATGGCCCAGATGTTGCGATAAGCCAGCGGTAGCCGCTCATTAATCTGCCCACTCCCCACCAAACACCACTTCAATAATTAACTGGACATACATACATTCGGTTTCTACGAATCTGGACCGGTACCATCTATTCGAATTTCTATGAAGTAATAGATACTAGTTGTCATACAATCCGATCAGATGAAAGTTTTATCTGAACGAGTTCGAACAAAGCCAACATTAATGGTGCGTTATGTTAACAAATGACTGAATTATATAATAAAACGTTCCGCTATTGATACTAAAGAAATATTTTATTTTAAGCTATCATATAAACTTGGCATTCGAAAACAGGTTTCAGTGCTGTAGCGACATAATATTCACATCGAAAAGAATTTGCTGAATTGAGGCGGAGTATTACAAAGTTATATGCCAAAAAGATGCAATTAAATACGCAATAATAACACTTATGTTTTGTGAATTTATCCTAATTGATGAGATGAATATCGACATCGATAGAAATGTTTCATGTTTATGATTGTCTCGAAGTTAATGCGAGTAATAAAGTTGATTCTAAATAAATCGAGTGAGGCTTTCCTAATTGAGGGAGTTAGCGCACCACGGGCGGCCGCTGCCGTATTCAACCCTTAATAATCGTTTGATTTTTATTTCACTAACGCGGTTTGTGGTCATTTATCTTTATTTTATTATTGTTTATATTTTAATCGTATGACAATAAGTAACGTATAATTTTAGGATATTTTAAGTAGTACCTACTATATAAATGTTCCATAAAGTGACATTACGTTAGTCATCTTAAAATCTGTGAAATCGAATGATTTCGAGTACATCTTGTCAAAATATTTTTTTGTGTGACTTTAACAATCACTTTTGAATTATCACTTTTCATATTTAAAGTTACAAGTCGATGACTTGGAATATATGTATATAAATACATGCAGACTAGAGATAAGAACCTGAAAGAAACTCAAAAGCATCTCTTTTCTACCAATTAAATTACATGACTATTATTTGCAAGCTAAAATATATAATATTATTTATCACTTCATTAAGTATACTTTTGTATATAATAGATATAAGATAGACCCAGAACATTAACAAAAGATAACTAAACATAAATTCCATGCTTAAGTTTATCCTTTGAAGAGTTTTCTTTCAGTAAGCAAGGATTTGATATGATTAAAATCATTATTATAACGTATTTGTTTTAAACTTAACAGTGAAAGTTATTTAACTTAAAAAAATAACTATTTTATACTGTTATTTTTTTAATATTTTAAAAAATAAATACAGAAAAAATAGAATAGATCACGTTTTTGTGATAATTCAGCGTGGAATGTCCATCTGGTCGGTTTTACGACTTCCTACGACAAGAAATATTTCCTTCAGACAACATCAATTTCTGAGTCAGGTCACGAGTGGTCCAGCCTCCGTGGCCCACCTAATTTAATTTAGACAATTTACCGTTTCAGAGCTGCTCGTGTCTGATGCGAGATGTTCTCGGAACTCGTAAAAGCTTCGTGGTGGACGGCTCTGTATATCATTCTACTTTCTACATAAAGACGCCTACTCATTTAAACTTAAACAAATACATATGTATTAGACGTGTTTATTTATTAAAGTCAAAACTTCTTTGAGCGACAAATGCAACTTTTTACGTGTAACATTTGAATAAAAATTTTCTGAAGAGATAATTCAGTTGTAGATATGTCTATTTATTTTTTATTGGATACATATATTTACATATGTTTAATATATTTTATTAATACCTTTATTTACAAAACTTTATAAAACAAAAATTAGTTTTTTTTTTTAATTAATTGGTACTATTTTCTTATGATGATTTTGTAACAATCACACATACGTGAATACGCAAAACTAACGATAAGACGAAGATCTGTACATACGACTTCCAAAATCTTTGTTAGGATCGAACTTGCGACCATAACCAATGATCACAGCTATAGTGACCATTGAGGCAAATAATTGCCAATTATATTACGAGTTTCTTCTTCTATTTTACTTTGGGGATTCGGAAATAAACGAAACGAAAATTATACGAGATATCAAATAAAACGACTTTCATAGAACAAAAAAAATAATTAATCTTTCGAATCTTTTCATTCTTTATTTTACGATAACAATTAAAGTATTTCCGAAGCTGTGTGATAACTTTTCTAGAAGAACGTACGACTTGCAAAATATTCTTAGGATCGAAATCGCGACCATGACCAACGGTCACAGCTGCAGTCACCATTGTGGCAAAAAATTATCTAAGTATAAGTAATTCACAATTACATAAACATACCATTATTATATAATAACTAATTCTGTACAAATGCTATTTTTATATCTTGGGTGACAATTACGTACTGGTATATCAGATGGACAAATATATATTTCTATAAATTGTATAAATTTACCACCTGCATCTGACTCGACACCGTCGACTTTTATTTATTTAACGAGCAATACAAATATTTATTTAATACGTTTTTCAATTAATATGAGTAGTTTTACTGGTGGTAGGGCTTTGTGTAAGCTTGTCTGTGTAGGTACCACCCACTCATTAAATATTCTACCGCAAAACAGCAGTACTTGGTATTATTACGTTCCGGTTTGAAGGGTGAATGAGCCAAGGTTGGTGGCGCATTGGCGATGTAAGCTAGGGTTAACTTAATACCAATACCTATGGGCGTTGGTGACCACTTACCATCAGGTGGCCTATAATATTAAAAAAAAAAAACAATATTTTAATATTTAGCTTTAAAAAATGCTTATAAATTTTTAACTATATTTTTTATACTTATCAGTGACTTCTATGACAATTACGAAATTTGTCTTTTCGTCTGATTTTTATTGTTTTTTTTTTTCGACGACACAAAAATCACTTAGGTTCTTCTGTGACTGGTACAAATGCACAGATAAAATAATAACAAGCAATTAACTATCAGCATTTTTAATTTACGCACATTTTAATCAAAACTAAAAGAAACTAAAAGATATTTATATACAATAGTTATAGTAAAGATTAGTTCAGTTCGTGTAATGCAATTCTACATACATACAAATGCTCCGATCGGCCATAGTGGATAAACCGCCTAACATCGGTGCAGGCGGTTACCGAAACACGGATT
Source organism: Nymphalis urticae (assembly GCA_905147175.2). Classification (NCBI taxonomy): domain Eukaryota; kingdom Metazoa; phylum Arthropoda; class Insecta; order Lepidoptera; family Nymphalidae; genus Nymphalis; species Nymphalis urticae. The sequence continues at coordinate 4,257,256 of LR989987.1, read as the reverse complement.
ATGTATTATTCATAACCAGGTAATGTACGTCAACTGTTCGCGAATGTTAGCTTCATCTTACAATTGTAATAAATCTTAAATATGACGAATTTATTGCCATCGACCCTTTCTCGATGGTTATTAATAAATACGTTTAACTAAATATCTATTAGGTCGTCAATAGCCAATATCGAATGTTTTTTTATTTTTGTTTTTAATATAAATACGACATTAATTGACAAGTCAAAAAGACAAACTAAAGATTAAAAATAATGTAAGAATGTTTCATTGTTTCTTATGTAACTAGTAGTAAATATATTTTATAATAATTATATTTATGTAAATTTATATTCATTATATACAAAACTACTATTTTTGTTAAGTATACTTTTTAATATAATTTAATTTTTACTTGATACCAGATAACAGCCATTTTTTGATGAGCTGAGCGCATTGCCAGTATAAACCACTGTCAAAAGTGTAAACCATTCCTTATACTGTTAAGGAACACAGCATCGCCATGGGATCTAAGGTGTTCTCCATGTACCTGTAATTACACTCGCTCATTCACCCTTCAAACCGGAACATGACAATACAAAGTATTGATGCTTAGCGATAGTATAGCCGATAGAATATCGGTAAATTCACAACAACCATTTTATGCAAGCTATTAGTTTTTGTGGTAGATACTAACACAATTAAAAAAAACATTCTATTACAAATACTATTAAAAAAAATGCAAAGACAAAGGTACAAACAACTAATATAATTAATATTTAATTTGTCAAAAATGTATGAGTTTCAAATTAAGTCAATAATATAAACTCTTTATTTCTCCTCAAACAAAGCATACCCTCGTGAAGTCACTGTAAAATTATATTGAACTAAGGATTAACAATTACAGTCAAATGTGAGTGGAGCTGGTGTCTCTCATAAGCACGTCTTTATTACAGATTACCAAGGGCCGAATTCTACTAATTTATAACGATTACGATACGTCCCGATTCAATTCCGATCCAACTTGGAATCCGTATATATTCGAATTGGAATCGAACCAATAATATGGTAACATATACCGTTATGTCAAAATCAAACGTAATTGTTAACTTTTATGGCAATAGTCGATAATTAAATTAAAGAATAGGAAAACGAAAAAAACGGCAACGATCACGCTTCGATTCGATTGCGACAAACTAACAATTTGTTAGTAGAATTCGCCCACAGATAAAACGTAATAACTGAAATAGAATCATGTATGAAATTATTACAGTATTATCAAATTATTATTAGACACAAGAAATTAACTATTACTACATTTTCTCATATTATTAAATATGAGAAAATGTATGTAAATGATTTAAATTGATGTTCAAAACAAAGACTAATGATTAAAAGCAAAGCGTCAAATAACAAGAGTTTCGAGAAAAATACGAAGTACCCATGCAATGATATGAATCAACAAAGCTTGTGCTACGACTGCGTTTAAACGTAAGTCCATTTCCATCTCATTAAATAAGTACATTCTAATTGGATCCGCTCTCTTTTTAATTAGTTACACGGAGTAAATACTGTTTCCCACACGCTTAGTAGTAATTTCAAGATACAGAGTCGCCCTAATAAAATTTTATATACAAAATCACTATTCAAATGACTCAACTTAGTGATATCATTTTAAATTTCTCAGTCGGATCCAACAAGTTCTACTTACTTTATATTCAAAAACGGTTTCGAAAATAGTATTGAGAATTTGTTTTATATAAAATTAAATCATATTTGCAGATATACCTAACACTGTAGGTAAATTACATTTAAAAAGATGGTAATTATTTCGTATATATCAATCCGGTCCAAGAAGGAAGCGAAAATTTTTATTTAGGAGTAACGTAGGGCAACATTAACGAGGTGAGAACCAAATCTGTGACTTAAGATTGTTAAGTAATTAAAGTTATTAGGTTTATCTGTCAAGAGATTGTCAGTAGCAGTTCAAGGAACAGTGTTCACAAGCCCGTCCCTCGTTAAGATTAATACTACGTTTGATCCGTACAGTCGTATCGGGTTACTGTACAATCTGACAATCAGAGTGCACCTATGTTTGCACAATATATGCACTATAATTTTAGTCTACTGGGCTAGTGTTTAATATTGGCTATTGAAACTCTATTAATAGGGATATTATATAGTTGAACTATTCAATTTTAAATAAATTATAAAAAAAAAAAATATATGTTAAATATTTATTAGATACAAGTGGAAAATATGTAATGTGAGTTGCAAGCAATACAGTGTTGAATAGACAGATTATTAATATCGTCCGGCGGTCAAAAGTTAATCGGGTTTAAGTCGCTCGCATCGCCCACGAAGATCCATCACAATCGTCATTATTCACACACAAATTATGTAATTTCAATAAATGGAACTTATTGAATAGTGATGAGCGTCGGTAGGCCGCCGAGGGACCCCCGTCGCGATCCTCACAACCGACCAGCGAACTCACGATTTAAAGATCCAAAGCTTATTCAATTGATAGCATCCATTACTACATCTCGTACATTTTACAATTATATAGCAAACATTACAAGCAGTGTACATCATTTTTTATATAACAAATATTTTGTTGTCAGTGGTAAGAGGCAATCTTCCAATAAGCACTTAGATCCTCATTGTCTAAAATAAATGTATTTTATTTGAATATATCGAGCGGTTGGAGAGAGGTCGTATTAGGTGTTAATGAATGAATCGTATGGTAATGGAACGAAAAATACAATTTTTAATTTATTGTATGTATTATATCTTAGATATACTTATTTATTACGTATGTTTAAAAATAACTGAATATATAATAAATTGTCATTTAAAATATATATCCTTACATTAAAGTTGTAGTGGAATTAATATATGTATGTCCCACAGCTGGTCTAACGTCTCCTCTCCTTTTGAGAAGGAAGCTTATTTCACATATGTAGCAAATGTTCTTTCGACACGTGGAAGTTTCTTCATAATGTTTTTCTTCAAAGATCAATAATAAACAAAAATTAAGGACATGAAGATTAAGTGGTTGCCTGGGTTTGATTATTCCCAATCTTCGGTTAAAAATCATTATAGTAATCAATGAGCCTTCTCGGCTCATACATATCTATATATCTATTTGTATAGAAACTGCCTGCTTTCATAATATATTTCTTAATAATGTTCATTACGTCACACCTTTAGGTCAATGCATTGTTTCTATACTAAAATTGATAGTTAAGTATATATTGTATAAAGTGAGTCACAGCTTATAGTAGATAATGCCCACGAAGTTGTGACAGGCAATGTTTTTATAAATTAACATAAACATTTATTAAACCCAGACTTTCACAGTTGCTACAGAACATACCGTGTTAGCGTTAGATTTAACTAAGTAAAAAGCTCTAGAAACTGTATAGGAAGCCAAGCCGTAAACAGGAATATCGTCTACAACCTGTAAGTGAATGCAAGTACGCATTGTATTAACACAGTGTGAACCTTTGTAGATAATTTATCATAACTTTAAAGAAAGGCACATTAATAGAGCGTTAAGCGGACTCGCCACACGTTCGTAATTGATTTATAGGCAAATATTAAATCTGTTCTCACCAGGCCCCGCTGTGAGTAATGACCGTGGCCAATGCTGTTTGAGTGTTCGAGGTTTTGTAACCAATCGCTGGCTGTGATTGACAGTGCATTACATGACTATTTAATGAATTGGAAAAATAAGCTGCGTTAAAAAGCAATTTCATTTAAAATGCATTCTAACTTATTTACCCTCGTATCGATCATCTGTGTAGTGAATGTAAAACGTCAACAAAACGTCCAAATGAAACAGCATCACACTTATCAAAACAATACAAAATGCGGGATGTTATCGATAATGATCACGGGCACGACAAGTCTCTAAGTCCATTTTTTGTGGGTTGACATCGCGCTAATAATACTCATGAGAAAAATGCGCGCTGGACCCCCGTCATCCTTTTGTTTTTAATTTCTACCTCAGTGGCACCGATTTAATTGGGCTCAACTCGACCGAGCGCACCTTCGTATTTCACCTCGGCTCGCTTCATTTGAATATTTAAAGCATTTCGGGTTCCCGTCGCATTATTTTGTTTATTTACACAAATACAATATTATATATTTATTTCAGGGTCGGCGTCATTTATTAGGTGACGTGACTTACCGATGTCGCGTCCTTCCCAGTATCGCCATAGTTAACGCGGTGAATTCACTCGCGTTCCATTTAAAACTTTTGAGGTTGTTTGTCTGTATTTACTTTTTGTCCGGTCGCGTCGCATACGCGTGTGGCAAGTTGCGCTCTTCGTTGTTTTCTCGCCAGCCCTTATCTTGGACAAGATTGCTCGTTTATAAATGAAGTTATATCGTTGAATTGAACACAGGCTACGGAGGCGAGGCGAATTTTTAATTAGTTTCCGAAGATAGAGAATTTTAAGGAGGAATGCAGGAGCCGTGTTACGAGTGTGCAGATTTTTAAATTGAGACGTCGACGCAGTACTTCAGCGAATTCGATTTGTAAATTGTGAGAAGATGCAAGAAGAAATGGTAAAAATTTAAATTGTCTTTTAAAAGTCAATAGATTGAGATTCTTGTTAAAGTTTTGCTCAATTTGTTTTGTAAGTTTTAAAGATGTTAGTTACATTATCGTGAAAATATAAATGAAAGATTTTTAAATAATAGGTACTAAGTTTTATTTAAATAAAATACCGCAACATTAAATAAAATATGCGTTTGAGCAATACTTATTGAGAAGGAACAAGAGCGACAACATTGAATCCGATGTGATCTGGTTCGCGTTCAATGAATTGACGACAGATTTTTGCAGCATCTTCTAGAAAGTTATCTGCAGTCGTTGGCCCATGGTTTATTGGCAATGTCTTACGCCCATCTAACTCATATAAGCAACCGTTCTTGTGGATAAATGTTATAAAATGATTATTAACAGTTTCATTGTCTTCAGTATCTGCTCCAGTATCAATAACGTCTTTATATGCTTCTAAAATATTAGTAGAGTTCTCTAAAAGCGCGCCTTTAGCGGCAGCATCTAATCCTTTCGAATCATTTAAATAGCTTTTCAGAAGACCATCTTCTAAATTAATCTGATGAATATTGTTTGCAACGCTATGGACTAATGCAATTGTACCGCAAATATTACTAAGCACCTGTTTTAAATGAAATACATCCTTTGGCGCTTGTTGCCCCTTGCTTAAAATTTCGTTCTCCTGCTGCGCTCGATGTCGCTCATAGTTATCGGATAGTGGAAACAGGAGAATTACAGCCAGAACGGGTCGAGGCACCCAGTTCAAAGCATCTCCTTCCAGTCCAATAACGTCTACCATTTGCCATTCTTTAGGTACTCCCAATTTCTGCAGGTACCTGTTCATTGTCTCTGGATTGGACTCCATGGGTAAAGCTACTGCCATTATAAGCGTAATTAGAAGAAATTATTTTAAAATCACAGATAATTATCTCAAAACCACGGAATTACAATAATTGAATCACTTCAGACTGTCAAATCATAGAATGTCACAATTATTTTTCTTAATAACCATAAAAAAGATTTGAAAATATTTTATTATGTTCATAATTAGTTGGATAATTATTTGAAAATTTTCAAATAAAAAGAAGTCACTTCTAATATTCTATGATTGTTTTCAAAGATCTACGTATATAGTGACTATGTTTAATAGTTTTTATTAGTTATTTTTTTAAGTTAAAAGTAGTCATTTTCAAATATCTGAAATACTTTTTACATTTTATTAGGTAATTATAGATTAGTAATCAGTTAAAACTACATTTTTGTTTTATTTTACAATTTAAATGTAATAAACAAGTTCTATAATAGTGAAACAACAAAAATTTACTGATACTTCAAGCTCAGTAGAAAGTATTTTTAAATTAAGAAATAAAAGATTATATAATCTTTAAGATTTAAATATGTTCCATTGAAAAAGTCTTACTTATAAACATTATTTATCGGGTGTTAAGTTAAACTTCCGTCCGTCACACTCCCTAACTAATATTTTTAGGTGAAGACGTCAGTAAAAAAAAAAACAAATTTAAATATATATGAGGCAGCACTTTTTAAGAATCTTTTATTTTAGAATTAAATTTTGCTAAAATACAAAAAGTTTAAATAAAATACAAAAATAAGAAAAAAGATAGGTAATATAAAATAACGTCTTAAAATTAGGTACCTACTAATGTATTTTCTTAATTTAAAAAGAACACATTATTTTTTATTTTAATTAATTTTTAATGTACCTAATCTTATTCATTCGTAATCACATACTTATGTTGAAGTGATGTTAGATAACGAAACTAAAAGCGTTAAAGATACGTATTTTTAACTTGTTATAATAAAACTTATGTAATAATTTAAATGTAAACGATACAAGTTTACGTGCTACAAATTGGTTTTAGTTAATTTACTTTTCGCTTAAAAGAAGAACAGATGAATAACGATTTTCACTTGAAAATTTATAACCCATTCAATGAAAAATTGTCTTAATATTGTCAATAATTTTGTAATTACAGTCATATTGCATATATTGTAACGTATAATGAATCCAAGAGGTTCCCCTCTCATTAATGTGTCAAATTTTGTCAAACATTCTTCGCGTCCATTAAGAACAGCGGGTAGGCGGGGCCTTGAAACTTCAATGATGCACATGAGGTGATGGTCTTAAGATAATTTAGTGCAGAGATTAAAAACAAAAATCCAAATATAAAATAACAGCAAAACCAACAGGGCATAAAAAAACGAATAATTAGGTACCGACTTGAAGATATTCAATTAAGTTAAAATGTATAAAATCCTGTACCTTTGTTATTATTTAAATAAATACTTTTTGTGACTATCATTCATTCTATCATAAAATAGTAGCTTTTTAACAGAAAAAAAACAGCTATGATTTATGAACGATTTATGAAATATATCTTCGGATTGATCTCGAGATGAGGCGAGATTCTAGATCAATAGGTGTGTCCAATACGCTGCCTGCGCTCAATTACAGTGTAAGAGCAGTTATTATTTCGAAATGCACTCGATAAATACAATAATCGCCTCGACATGACAACGCGCCGTCGGCAATGCGCGTGCGCAAGTAGGTGGGGTTTAAAAACACTTTCCTTTTCTTATACTGAATCACCATGGTTGGTTTATTAGAATTTCGTCAATTGGTCGGTTATATTGTATGATTTGTTCATACTTTAAATAATGCATTTTTTTGTACCAAGAACATTTGTTCTCAATCACGTGGCGTGTAGAAATAGCACTTTATAGTTCGTACAATATGTACGAGGTTAAAAGAATAGAATCACAGTAACAGCCTGTAAATGTCCCACTGCTGGGCTAAGGCCTCTTCTCCCTTTTTGAGGAGAAGGCTTTGGAGCTTATTCCACCACGCTGCTCCAATGCGGATTGGTGGAATATACATGTGGCAGAATTTCAGATGAATTATAATCACAAATTAAGCACATGAAGAACTTCAGTAGTGCTTGCCCGGGTTTGAACCCACGATCATCGGTTAAGATTCACGCGTTCTTACCACTGGGCCATCTCGGCTCGGCAAAAGAATAGAATACCTACACTAAATTCTTTACTCCATCGATTGCGCCCGAATAGCGAAAAAAACCGAAGTAACGAAATATGTTAATCAAATGATTCGTCATAGATTTCAGACTTCTTCTGATGATCTTATTGACATATATTGCTTTTATTTAAAGTGTTTTTATAGAAAAGCACAAGGTACACATATATATTGTTTTTCGAAAGATTAAAAAAAACAATCCATTTCCATCTAAATATTTATTTCGCCCATTTGCATAAACATTTCAACTGCATACGGATTACATTTTATATTCAGCAAATCCTTCATAACATTAAACATTATCTTTTGTACTTGACGATTTTTTGGCGACCTTCATTCATTCAAGTATTGTCAGTGGAAAAACTAAAATAAAATGTCTGGTTTTATATATTGAAGTCACGCAAAATAAATATATCAATAAGGAAAAATAGCAAAAAATATATCACATTAGAATCATTCAAAATAACTGCAACATGACTTGATTATCTGACAAATATATTTTTTTTAAATAGTTTTATCCGCTGACAATTAACAAACTCTCAAACTCTCAATAATAGCAAAGTACAAAGTGATTGCAATTACCTTAATAAAATGACGAAATAAACAATGTTACAAATCCATTTGAGATAATACGATATAAAAATAGCCGACGTTTTTTGGTAAGATTACAAATTACAGAAATTTCATTAAATGTTATTATTTAAAACTACAACTACTGAGAAATATTCATGTAACAAACGAATATAATGATAATAAATTCACTAATTAACTATAGAATAATATCAGTCAAAATCATACATACTTAGGTAACTCAATTTTTTTTGTTATTTCAGTCACTATTTATATACAACTTTTCTTATTCTTATTTAGAACGCAACTATACCGTTTTTTTTTTACACATGAAACATTTTTTAACCGATGGTTGCTGGTTCAAATCGGGACTATCATAGAGTTTTCATGTCGTTTCTAAATTTGTGTATATAATTAATAATCTGCTTGGTGAAGAAGGAAAAATCGTGAGAAAGCCTGCCTCTCACACGTATCCTTGGAGAAATATACTACAAACTTTGTTTTTATGAAGACTTGACTTTTAAGGGCTGTTATTGGTTAAAACTGTAAAATAGTCATATTTTTTTACTATGTATCATAATTGATGCGTCAAAATACAATGACAGACTAATGGAAAACTTAATATGAGTCATGAAAAAGTTTTATTCGTGACCACTTAGCCGCTGAACTAACAAATCTGAATGTTAACTGAACGAAAATTAAAAAAAAAAAGACTTAGAAAAATAAACTGATACGAAATCATCAAGCGTTAAATGAATCGTATTTTTTTGTTTCATCAAGTATATAAAATAGTGACTTAAATAACAAATATGTGAACATGTATAACACTATATGATTAAAATACAAATATGAACAAGTCCTAATGACAACTATAGGAGATAAATACGATTAAACACATTAGTATAATAATAGTTATAACATTACAGATATTGTTCGTTGGAAATGTGCCTTTACGGTTAAAGACTTAAGAGCTACATATATTTAAAGATCGTGTATATACTTTTAAAATATCACTTGTTTATTGGAAAGACTTGTATGAAAGACAGTTTCCGGAGTAATTGATCAATAATTATCGTGTTGTTTATACGAAAAAATACTTATTTAATTATATTAGTTATATAAAAATTCAATTCAATATCGTGTTATTTTTAAAAAGATTTACGAAATTTATCGTTAATCTAAGAGATCATTGAATTAAAGCCGAATAAAATATAGAATGTTCACAGTACATTAGGAATAAAACCTTTAAAATATTTATCAAAGATAATAAATGAATAAAAATCTTTTAAATTTCACTGTTAATATTAATAATACAAGTCATTGGACATATAATGCATCCAGTTTAAACCAGTTCGAAGTGTATTGAACGAAATTCATATAAAGTCCTTTCTATTTCGAACATTTTTCTGAACAATATCGATCAAGTAGTTAAAAAAGTCATCGTCAATACACTAAAATAAAAAACATTTACCAATAGAATAATGAAACAGTTATGAAAAAAAAATTGTATCAACTTCAATATTTATATCAAATTCTATAGTATAATATTTATTTAATTAATTAAGTATTTCAATATTAAAAGAGTAAATTGTATTAGTTATAAAAAATCTTTCATCGTTCTATTGGATGTGAGAACAGAATCAGTCCCATAAGATATACGAGATAAAAAAAAATATGAAGCTATTTCTTGATAAACTTACAAAATTTAATATATGAACAGTTGACATTTTATTTAATTAAAGTTGATAAAATTATTACATAATAATCCTCATTAACATAAAATCATTTCCAATTTAAATAATGTAAAATAAAAAGCATATAATAACATGATGCTAATTTAAAATAAGATTTGTGGTTTTTTTTTTTTAATTAATTAAAAATTGATATTTTGAGCAATGAAATAGGAAATTCGTCAAAAAAAAATCACTTGCCAAAAAGCTTGTGTCGATAAAAAAATATAATTAATATATTTTTACTTAAATTGATAATAAATGAATTGAAAATAAATTTAATAAATTAATTACAAAAATGTATTACTATTAAATGATCTTAATAATAAGGACGATTTCATGCATACTTTGATAAATTGAAATGTATTGATAATAAAAAATTTAAGTTCATCGAAAATGCACAAAATAAATTTAAAAAGAAATACTAATCAGTTTTAAGAAAATAAATAAATAATCCATTTATTTTGACACATAATTATCACCACTAAAATGTATTTATTTAAATACCATTAAACTAAAATATCAATATATTTGGTTAAAAAAAAGAAAATTACTATGAAGCTTAACAATAGCTCCTCAACAATAGAAATGTAATTAAAAACACCAAATTCACACGTAAACGTGAACAATGAAAAGCTCGACAGCGTTCCTTTAGCTATTACGAGATAACGCGACCTGCTTGCTACAAGAATAAATTATCTATCACCTGTCATATGGCCCCGATGAAAAATTAAATGATTGAATAACTATTTCAACGTCCATTCGATAACATTAAGCTAATGATACACTACTTCCTAAAAATGATATGCACATCAATATGAAAAAAGCTTCAGACTTAAAAACATCTTCAAAACTATTTAATGTATCGAAACGCCTTATAAATGTTAGCAGCAATTTATCACGAGGTAATATTGCTATAAGCATTAAACAGGCGCCATTTTATTGTACCATCTTTTTCATCATGCATTTATAATTTATTATATTTTCTTAGCAATTAAATGCAATAGATACAACATTCCATTATAGTTCACCAAATGTTAAGCACAAGTCTAAATACAACTATTTTTTGTTAATGTAAAAATATTACGTTTGTAAGATTATACATGCATTACACTTCTAACATAAAATATCTACTGCTATAAAAATATAGATTATATTCTCGTACTTTCGTGTACTTAATAATAATAAATTATTCGTTTTTAATTGAAACTAATAATAAAATACAAGTGTTGAATTGTAAATAAAAATGTTTTCGGTATATGGCACACTGAAACAACGCTTTAGAAATTCTCCCTGTACAAATAATATTAAAAAAAAATATTAAGAAAAAATATATATACAAAAAGATTTTTAGATTGATGTTTTTCAATGAATTTTATAATTATTTTGGTCATTGTTAACACTGTCATTTATGAATATCTAGTAACGACGATAATTTTCGTTAAAATATGTAGCATGGATTCCTTATTCTTAGTTAAAATTACTTTATAACACTTATATCAACTGAAATTGCATTGGCATCGATAACTGGCTTTTCATTGAAATTATTTGGCAGATAGGGATCTACTTGATTTGCCACTATAATTATATTAATTATTCCTACTTTTCAACTCTTTCAAATTACTCGTGTCAAATGTATAACGGTTATACATTGAATTAATCTTGTTATTTAAAATATCTTTTGCTGAAAGCATATATTCATTATTTCAGATCATCCTGGATAAACAGGGACACACATTAAATCTAAGATTTGAAAATTGGCTTTTACGTTTTTCACGGTTTATACAACTTTACATAGCTCACTTACGCTTTATGTAAGGTATTTTTTATAAAATGTTTTTTTGTAAAAATTCAATTTTGTAAGCACACTTTATGTAAACAACTAGACGAATGCCGACTACCGAATAACTGCAATTAAATTCATCTTAGTAATTTTTTTTGTGTATAATATTTGATTATTAAGTATGTCGTCAACTAGTTGAATTAATCATGTTGTCTTGCTCTTTACGGATACATGTAAACAAGATGACAACATCATCATCATCACATATTAAAAAACTCAAAAGTCTAATACAAAGTATTGTGTCAGTGTGCCCTTAATCCAATCGTCTCTGAAATAACGCCTTGATGGTAATTGTTAGCAATGCGACTCGCCGTTCTCGTGGTGTCCCGAATCGAAGCTACTGAGATGTCCAAGACCCTTCGGTGGAATAGGGGGCGGAGTTTCACCCTCGTCGACGTGTAAGGGTTCAGACATCATTGAGATTATTTCTTCATAACGAAGCGATTCAACCATGTCGATATCTGAAGAAAAATATATAACATATTTGTGAAACATATTCGTAATTAAATCTGGCTTTCAATAAGATAGCTATATAAGTTCAAGATTTCATGGAAAAGAAACGGTATTTTTTAAATTATTCGACATGATATCATTGAATATGTCACCACAGTCAATTAAGAGAAAGTAGATTAAAAATTTCAAAGGCTTTAATATCTTCCATCATCATCGATACTTATTTCTCTAAATAATATGCCTGTGCAATGTATAATCCATACTACATTAATTCCTTGCGACAAAGTCGCTGCTGCTTATCACTTGACATAGTCTGTCATTCAGTGGCCTCTTACGACGTATACGATGTCATAGAGGATTGCTATACTATACCGATACTCCACTGGAAGAAGCTAGTGGGCGCTGCCAAAAGGAACGGGCCGAGGAGCCGTAACTATCTATATCTATCTGTGCGGTAGATGAGTGACGTTGCGAGGCGTTGGCCTCTCGTAGAGGGCGCGGTGGCTCGTACCGCCTTACCGTGTTCGTGGCGCTCGTGCCGCTCGTGGCGCTCGGGCGCGTTGGTGTAGAGGTGGTCGACGCTGACGCCCGAGTCGCGCTCCTCCGAGCAGCGCGCGCGCCGCGGCACGGCCGGCGCCTCGCCCCACGACCGCTTGTCGCCTGCCGCGGTACATGCATATTGCTCGTCAGATTGTTACATATTATCCATTTACACAATTTGTGATCAACTTATAGAAGACATATATATAGGGGGTAACGGGTCGATATTTTTTAGCAGGTAACGTTTATATAATTGATATTTGGATTTTTCGCAAAACCTGTCCTATTATTAGTATAATTACCAGGGTGGTGCTCGAGTAACGAAACGCCGGGAACGTGATCGTGATAGTCTTCAAGTGTCATGAAAAATTATGTTATTTATATTTGAAAGAAGAAAATACTCACCAGATACCCTCGGGGGCAAGGGCGGGGCGTCTCCGGGCTCACTCCACGACGTGCGGCTGTGGCGACGAGTCTCGACCTCTTCGTCTACGACATCTCTGTAATAATAAGTATAAAGTGGTAAATTATATAGATTATGGAGATTTCGACCACTTTTTCAGTATTTTGTCAAATTAGTCTTATCCCTGTCATTTCAAAGATGTATTTTATTATATAAATGTCTGAATATTTTTTTACTTACCTATATTTTTCTAAGGGTGGTCTAGTAGGGCTTCTTGGATCTCCCGATTTAGGTCTAGACGGCAAAGGTGGTGCTGATTTGACCATGGAATTATCGTCGTTACAATCTCTGTTATCTCTATTGTCAGTCACTGGCAGACTGTTTGACATTATACCACTCTGCTGATCGACTGAATCTTCAAGGGAATACTGAAAATTAAAAATATAAAAGGTAAAATAATAACAATTGAAAAAAAAATTTTTTATTATATTAATAGAACCAATAATCAAAAGGTAATAAACAGGTATTATAAATAAGTTTCATTAAATGTTATATGTAATTCATACGGTACAAACACTCCCGAACTCAAAATTAAAACTTCAAATTGAAATAAATCCGAAATACCATTAAATAAATTGCATTATAGTTTCCATGTATATTTGACAGTAATTTTTTATTATTTAATTAGCTAAGTGCACTCATCCCATATATTTGGGATCAAGGCAGTTTATAAATTGCATAAGAAACAGTTTTTTCCCAGTCTTTTACGACCGTTAGCTTGCCTGACGCCAACTCTCTCAGATGCTTGGGTTCCAGCCGAAAGAATGCGCTTACCGACAAATTCCCTGAGTCGGCTCTTATGACACTCACGGTTTGCGGTGCGCGTGGCTTTATTCTACACTGCCGAAACCATACGTAGTATTAAATGTATTAGTATAAAACTTACAATCGGTTTGTTATAAAGATGCCCTTCTTCATAGTAGCTATCATTTTGTTGAATACTATGCGACCTTTTATCCAAAGCTGGCACGGGTGGCAATGGCGTGCTAGAATAAAAAAAAATGTAATAAATTTAGTTTCAATAATTATAACATATAATTTCTAATTATAACATATAATAATTTATATAAAATATAATTTCATTGTACTTACTTTACTATACTTTCGGATAGTTGTCTTCGAGCACGTGCCAATCCCGGTCCTAAGTTCTGTCTCAATTGTGTGAACCGCTCTACTAATCGCCTGTATGGACGGAAATATGTTTCAAATTTATTATCTCTTACTATTTCTAAGCAATTAAAGTGGACAGTGCATGCACATTTTAACTATAGGTTTACAAGCTCGTATTATTTGTTTCGAAATTACATAACCGGCTACTATCACGGTTCGATAAGTCCTGAAACGTTATCCTTAAAAATGATAGTATTATATAGAAAAAGGAAATATATTTATTGTATTTTTTTAATAATAGAAGCAACACAAATAATCTCTGATTTCACACTAATTCACACAATATAAATTATTATTATAACTCGTTATAAATTTAAAACAATCTATTTACCTATGTAAAGGTTTGACTTCCTCGGGTGCTAACCGACCATGTAAAGTGAGTCCCGCTTCAACGACAGCAAGCTGCGAAGAAACCAGCCTCCTCAACTTAGCCGCGGCGGCCGCCTCCCGCGTGGAGGCGTTCCTACTGAACTCCGCGGTGAGGAAGGCTTGTTCGTACTTTGTGATGCCGCCTTGCACGTTCGCGTCGATGGTGCCTTGTAGTCTCATTGAGAACGGATTGATGTTCTGAGTGGGATCCGCCGTGTATTGCGATATAAGGCTACGCAGCTCACGTTCCGTGGCCTCCATTGTTTCGCACGCGAACTAAAACATATATTATTCCATTAAAACCATACATTTTAATTTATAATAGGATTTTTATATGTGATATTATAATGATGTGCTCACTTCGACTGGAGGTATTTCTTCGACAGACCGAGATATGACTTCAGACCACCTTAGTATCCCGGGAAGTGTGTTTTCTGTCACGAGTGTTGTACGTTCGATCCATAAACTCTACAAATAAAAAAACGATCGATATTATCAGTTTATTTAAAGACCAAATACATGTTTAAATAACAAATTATATGATAATTGTTACATTTTCACCATTTGAAAATTACTGATTTATTATAAGAAGATTATTTTATGTATTGATCATTAATTTTGTGTGTCAAGCGTAAATAGTCTGATTATATAGAAACAACCGAATTTAAAAAAAAAGATAATCATTTAATAATAAGCATTCGACATCAAGCCTACTCCAAATGTGTCGGATTGAGCTGGATTCAGCAGACGCCTACGAACTATGATAGGGCTGGTCTTTGACACGGGCTGCCGGGGCGTGTACCTTGAACTCGTTGTCCTTGTCGATGGGCGGCTTGTGCAGCGGGCGGTCGCACAGGAAGGTGTCGACGTCGTTGCAGGCGTAGAAGCGCTTGACGGGCTCGGGCGCGCCGCCCGGCCACGAGCGCCGCGACGACACCGGCTTCACGTTGCAGATCTGGATATCTGCGCAGTCAACATTTTACACTTACTCGTTTACATTTCGTTAACTAAATACATTTTATTTTGTGTTGGAAGTAAGCATAAATATTATTCAAGTTTTACGCAATAATTGCGTAAAGTACGCACCACGTTATACACTTGTAGCCATCCGACTATCCAAATTTTCTGTTTAGCATTAACAGTGTGTCTATATAAAAATCGTTTATATATAACAGTAGGCCTAAGAAAGTAACTAATTCAATTCATCGATTATTGAATTTGCTTTATATTTAAAAAATTAAAGATAAACGGCATAAAAATAAACAAATTAAATACTCGATTCGAATGCATTTGTTTAAGCTCTCAAAGCGTCCAATTTTATTGAAGTCTGTATTTAATTCTAACGTTTATGACCAGAGATAAATCCTTGCTTCTATTCCTTACTACTTGTTCGTCCATTTTCTTAAAACAATACTGATATAGTATAATAGCTTACATTGACCATCGGATGCTATGACCGAATCATCTGGTGGCGTATTCCGCATAAGAATATGCGCGGACACGTACTCGGACTGCAGACGTTGAGTGAATGCACCGATACGCTCGTAGTCCAGCCCACGATATACGAACTGCTTATTCTGTGTAGGAAACAAAAAGTGTTTAAACCTGCCTCTTCCTATTTTATCATGTATTATCAGTAACAAAAGCAAAGCATAACCTTTCCTCATAAAACTCACCCGAACAAATAAGGGACAGCCCTTCCCGTAGAAGCCGACGCGGAAGTACTCGGGCTCGGGGCGGAGCTGCTCGAGCACGCAGTCGAGGAACGTGGCGTGCGTGCGCAGGCAGTGCGCCAGGCGCGCGTAGTCGCACAGCCGCGCCTCGTACAGCGTGGCCAGCTCGCGCAGCAGCGGCAGGCCCTTCTCCCAGCACTGGATTCACATTTTAATAAATGGTTCGTAATTAATATTTTGTTTTTCTTTTCCGGTATGGCGATTATATTTTAATGTATTTGATTTTATTGTATGTCTCATTTTTTATGGTAAATATATATTCATATGTATTTGTAACGTTTATTTTAGCTTAGTTATCATTTACATTTTCGTTGCTTCAATTAAAAAAAGTGTTATAACTTGTCTTTAAATCGAGTTATTCGTTAAGTTTAAAAAATATATATAATTATTATTGTCTTTGCACTAATTTACTATATAAACAGCAATTACATTTCCTCATTAAGTAGTGAAAGTAATTAAATCATTTACTAAAAATTATAGTGTAATGAACGATAATTTCTTACCTTTCCTCGATCGAAATATTGCAGCACTTGGTTGTACAACGCCTCTTTACGTTTCCACTCGGGTGTTTCAGGATGTTCCGAGTCTACGCCTATTTGATCACTGTCCCAATTCAATGTTTCCGCATAAAGCTGTAAGAAAATGTAATTTAAATATATATTTAATATAAATTTTCCATTAAAAACAGTATTAGTTTCTCTTGTCTTACCAATAGCGTACAACCAGCTTCAACCCAGTTGTCGGAAGCTATGTGCAGATCGTGGAGTTTGTAAACGTAGCGCAAATACATTTCTTTGCGGTCTATTTCGTTTTTGTAGAAGTTCTGTAAATAAATTCATAAACTTTATTATCATAGCATAGTAAGCAAAAATAATGTACCAACGTAATCGTGATTAAACACAATCATAATCATCGTAAATTAGGAATAAAAATTAAAATAATTTTAGATTATTTTACTATATAGATCGTCAAGAATAATCTTTATACATATAACATATTTGATGTTTTTACGCTCCTCAAAAATGTAACTAAAGCATAACAAAAAACACAAATCCGACTTGTAGTTCATGAGATTAACGCGTTTATATAAACACTCTCCACCATCAGTGACCACTAAGTGGTGGCGGGACGAGTGTCGGGGCGGGGCGGCACTCACGAGCAGGTTGACGGTGGCGGCCATGCGCTTGTCGCGGTGCTCGGCGCCCTGCATGACGGCGCGGTAGTCCAGCAGGCGCTCCAGCAGGCGCGTCACGCAGCCCACGAAGGCCGCGCCCGCCTCGCGCCAGCCCTCCGTCGACACGCGCTCCATCAGCCTGCAGGCACACCTCGCGTGAGCGGAACGAGACACAACTATATTTGTGCGAATTGCTACTATATTTGTTTTCTTATTTTGATATAAACTTTGTGGTCCTACGAAATCTCTATTACTAACTATTTTCGACTTCCCAGGCATTATAAGTATCATTACAAAATCGATAAAAAACACCATGACAAATATTATAATGACTAACTAAATACTTACACAGAACTCAAGTGCTCCCTGTCGTTTGCATGAACATCACAATAAGACATTTTTTTAAAAGATTTTAAAATACTTTGGTATCTAAACGCTAAAAAAAATTTCATTACATTTACCATTTTATAACCAAATGAGCAAGCGTGTATAACCACAGCCTCCGAATAATTTATCAATGAACAGCACAATATTTAGGTGAATAGTGAATTCGTATAAAAATAAAATCTGAGAGGTCAAAACGGAATCCGACTAACACAGTGTCGAAGAGGCGGCGGTAGTGGTCGTCGGCCTTGTTGTCGGCGACGAGCGAGTCGAGCTTGTCGACGAGCGCGGCCTCGGTGCGGCGCGCGGAGCCCGTGGCGGCGCGCTCGGCCGCCATGAGCGCCACCAGCGCGCCCAGCGCCGCGCGCCGCAGCGAGCCCACCAGCGTCACCTCCAGCAGCGCGCCCACCGCCGGCCCGATCAGCTGCAGCTGCGCCGACCCTGCGCCCGACCAAACTCTTCATTACTCTAGCCCGGCTTGGTCTTATCCAATCAATCATTAGCATTTCTATCACTAAGTAAAAATACGATACGAACGTCCATGAGCGGTGGTGACCTCGTCCCATTAGATAGACCATTAGCTCACGTAGGCAAGGTGTGGATAACAAGAACGCGTACCGAGCCTGGTCCAGACGGCGAGCAGATGCAGCGCGGCGGCGGCGCGCATGGCGGCTCGCTGCGGGCCGCGCGCCCACTGCTCGGCCTGCAGCGCGCTCGCCGTCACCAGCGACACGCCCAGCTCCAGGTAGCCCGACCACAGCTGTGCACACACACTTACGTCACTGACGGTGCCTTTTGTCATTCTTCATTTAAAATATACATTAATTTTTTAAAAAGCACAAAATTGGTAATAATACTTTTAAGAGAACTGATATTATTGAAACACAAAAATTCGTATTTTTTCTATTTAAAATAACAACTTTGAAAATAAAATAAAAAGCAACCGCCCAATATATATATATATATTGGCACTTTTATTCATATATATAATGAGAGTTTGCACCTGAGAATCAAACTGTGGTGGTTCGTCTCCTAAAAATCTCTCCAGTAGAGGCTTGGCCAAATCTTGTAAAGCGGACAACAATACTTTGCAGCTCTGCACTCGTAGTACCATCCAGTCAGATGGAAACACCTAATTGTGTGAAATATTTAACTGTTTTAAATACATACATAATACTAAAACACAAAAAATATTATCGTAAAACTATGAATAATGTCACGGTTACAATTTTATCAATACTTACGAGTATCAAAACATGCACATAAATTAAAAGATAGAGGAACAGAATTCGTTTTTAATGGTACACACATTTATAATATGTATTTTTTATTTATTTAATGTTAATAAATTAAATAAAACGAGTATAGTATAACTAAAATAATTACTTGCATAAAATATTTTTAGGTAATTTTATTTCTTAATTCGAGCATAATATCTTTCACTATATCATCCATTATTCTACAAAATTATGAAATATGGAAAGTATTTCATAATAAAATAAACAATAAACAGATTTACGCATTTGCAATATCAAAATCTTGACAAAAGAGCCTTGAGATATATAATGTAATACATACATCTTGCTCGATCAGATGCCTGAAGACCAGAAAAGCGCGCATAAGAAAGTCTTTAAGCGGTTTCCGGTCGTGTGGGTGAGGCGCTAGGTGACTCCACAGACGTTGGTAGTGCGCTGGCTTCAGTAACTCCATCACGCCTAGCAGTCCGGCTACCATCGGGCCCTGAAAAAGGAAAAATAATTACAAAATATTTTATTAAACACATCTAAACGAATGTTATTAAACAGATTTATACAAATCTATACTAATATTATAAATGCGAAAGTAACTCTGTCTGTCTGTTACGCTTTCACGGCTAAACTACTAAACCAATTTTAATGTAATTTGGTATGAAGCAAGTTTGAGCCCCAAGCAAGGATATAGGCTCCTTTTTTATATACCTAACCCTCCCCCCCTTAAAATGCGCGCGAAAACTAGTACCTAATAAATGTAAAATATATAAACGCCGGATTGTTTTCTAATTCTAATGTTCTTCTCCATTAAACTGAAAGGCTTTACGTTTGATATAATTTATTGTATCATATGATCTATCTATTGTAAATTATATTTTCTAGAAATTAAATAATAACTTACCAATACGGGAGAATTGCCACCAATCAAATGTAGCACTGTCTCGACTAACACATCCAAAGTGTTCAAGCACAATACGTCTACGTCTGGATCCAATTCGTCCTCGTCTACTGGTTGATCGGTATCTTCCTTCTTCCACAGTAAAGTGACTAATTCTCCAAGCATATTAGCACATTGTGATAATTCGTCACGTCTTGCGAGATGTACGCGTAGGTGATGACAGGCAGTTGTTAATACGATGTTGCGTGCCTCTGAAATTATTGTAAATGTGTTTATGTTTAGAACTTTATTTGTATTAAGCATGAGATTTATTTGTTTATATAGTACATAAAATCGAAGTTAACTCGTTTTATTTTTGTGTCTCCTAGTATTAAAACACACATGGACACCTTATTAAAATACGTGTTATATATCAAATGTAATATAAAACATTACTAAACAATGTGAACGTATTTTTATTTGGTTTTGAATTACGAAATATGAAAAAAGTGTGCCATTTTGAACAGTTTAATAAATACCGGGATCTTGTCCAAGTGGCCCTTTCAGTATGTCCTGTGCAGCTGAAAGGCGGGCCTTGGCTAGAGCTGGGGGGGCATTTGCCGCGGGAGCGTCCAACATGGCCGCAGTGATGCGTCCGGCCTCGACAGGTCCTAGAGCTGAAGCTACTTCCTTCGCTACACTCGCCCACGATGTCATAAGAGCGATCTGAAACAACATTCTTTACAATTAAATTTCAGTGACATGATGTACATTTTAATGAGTGCATCTCAAACTTTAATACTAAATAATAATATTATAATTTAGTTGCAGCTGACTGCTGCGAAGCTGACTATATGATCAATATAGTAATAACCGTTATTATATTGTCATTATGGTGGTGGTATTTACCTACATCTTTGACAAGAAATCGGGCTCATTAGCATAACTGCCAAATGGAACGTTAAAAATTGCAAAGTAATCTCGACAGACACGCACCTGCGCGGGCGCCAGGTGGTCGCGGTGCGGGTGCTGCGCGAGCGCCTTGAGCGCGTGCAGCGCGGCGCGCACGTCGCGGCGGAAGCT
This sequence comes from Nymphalis urticae, assembly GCA_905147175.2. Taxonomy (NCBI): domain Eukaryota; kingdom Metazoa; phylum Arthropoda; class Insecta; order Lepidoptera; family Nymphalidae; genus Nymphalis; species Nymphalis urticae. The sequence goes on along the minus strand of LR989987.1, from coordinate 4,236,019 downwards.
GTCCTCGTACTGGCCGCCCGTGGCGCGCGCGAACAGGCAGCGCGAGCGCACCGCCAGCCGGAACACGGCGCCCAGCGAGCGCAGGCACTTGCGGATCGGCTCCTGCCCCTCCGCGCCCGCCGCCCACTCCGCGCAGTGCTGCACCGACGACAGCAGCCCCCTGCGAACCATCCGGACTTGTCATATCGAGCCGCGCAACTGAATCGCCTCCTAGCTTTCTCCTATCATTGGAATATTTGCGGCCTCTGACTTCATTGTAAGCGAAGTCTTTAAAGAAGTACACTTTAATTCGTCGTAGCAATCGATGTAGTAATTTAAAACTTTTTACATATATTTTTAAGTTCATGAGACTATCGACTTCTGATTGATTTAAGCTGCATCGATAGTAGAGCTTCGACAAATGTACAGGAGATATTATGGCAATCCGATACGAACAGAGAACATTCAGTCGCAGGAACAAAAAAGAAATAAAAAATAGCCACTTCAAATTGAATGAGAACTTTTAGCAGAACCCAATTGCATTATGTAGTCTTGATTGGCAGCCTCAGTAGCTGTTTACTCTACCAACGGCTGTCAAATAACCAAAATAACGACAAAAAAATAACAACATTTAACTTACTTGTAAACGAGAGCGGCTGAAAAATGCTCTTCTATATACACGTCCAGAACTGGTCGGAAGTGTTGAAACCGAGTTTCATCGAGCAAACTGCAGATTGACACCAGGACGAGGAAGACTGTGCCCGAATGCGGTGTGCTAAAAATTAAATTATATTATTAATTTTATGATTAAAATCAACTCATATCTAATTAATTCACTAAAAAAAAACATTACAACTCTTACCTATTACCATCCTCAGTGGAGAACAAAGCAAATAAAGCATCTAAGACGTCCCTTAGGAACTTTATCAGTTCCTCACAGCTCAGACCGTCTCCCAGTCGCAGGACACGTAGTAATGTTTCTTGTACTTTCTCTGGTCTCGCGCGCCATTGTAACAACGCTAGTAAGTCCTCTGTGAATATAATTTAGGATTAAAGCTAATGGAGGACATTTTACAATCATTTCTAATATTAAAACAAAACGATTCATAAGAGTATGATAAAATGTACTCAAAAATTAAGTATACTTTTATTGTACTTTATTCAAAGGAAGTACATAGTATAATGTATTTTCCTTCGTAATTCAAATGAACCAGTATCAAGATGACAAATACTATAATCCTGAAATTAGTCTTGATCGTAGAAAATGATAAGAGTCTTTATTTACCATTTTGCGTCAACTTCGTGGAACAAAGTAAAGTGCTAATAATACAGTTTTCTTTTGTACTCCGTTGGAATGTTGCGAGCACACCGTTCGTGGCTGGTGATCGAGCGGTGTCATTAGCACAGGAAGGTAGGGATAGATAACTGCCTGAAAGTAACCTGTTAAAGAACATTGAGGTTAAAAAATTAAAAAAAATATATAACAGATAGTAGTGAAACAATAACAATAATGGGTAATGTAATGCGATATGGTCGACATTAATTATTTCCCATAACAAACACCCTATAACAGATTCAAATGAAGTGGAAGACGACAGAAGACGTATCATGGGGGAGGTATAAAGTTAAGCTTTTATATGAATTATTTAATTATTAAGTATTAAAAAATAATTGTTATAGCTACTCTCTCTATCGTTCGAGATCACCTGTTGGTGATGGGGCTTTGTGCAAGCCCATCAGTGTAGGTACGACCTACTAATCAGTTATTCTGTCGCCATATACCAATGATTTGTATCGCTGTGTAAAAGTGTAATAACAGACACAAGGAAAATCACATAATTAATCCCACGGTGCCACAGCGGAGCATTGTCGGAGTTAGGGATATTATTATTCACCGATTCCGATTTCACCAACGTAGGCGACGTGATTTCGACCGTAGTCAAAACACGTGGAGTTTTCGTCCATAAATAACGTCAATGATACCGGAACAGTTAATAACAGTATCACGAAGATCACTTGCGCCTCATTCCGTTGCAATAAAGGTTTAAAAATTGGTTAGCACTAGTTGGGGGGGGTCTCACTTGGAGGGGTCGTCGCACTTGTAGACGTAGAGGTCGTGCGCGCCGTCCCGCAGCGTGGCGCCGCTCGCCTCCATGAGGCGCGCGAACGAGAACCCGAACAGCTTGCGCTCGTTCTTGTCGCGCGCTGCAAGCGGGCACGTACGTATAGCTCACTCCGAGCACAGACAAACAACTTTGATATCATTGGTCAAGATCTTAAATAGTCTACGATATCCACGGTAACAGCCTTTTAATGTCCTACTGCTGGGCTAAGGCCTCTTCTCCCTTTTTGAGGAGAAGGCTTTGGAGCTTATTCCAACATGCTACTCCAATGTGGATTGGTGGAATACACATGTGGCAGAATTTCAGTGAAATTAGACACATGCAGGTTTCCTCACGATGTTTTCCTTCACCGAAAAGCACGAGATGAATTATAATCACAAATTAAGCACATTAAAAACTTTAGTAGTGCTTGCCCGGGTTTGAACCCACGATCATCGGTTAAGATTCATGCGGCCTTACCACTGGGTCATCTTGGCTTCGATATCCATTGTGCATTAAATGATTTGATGTTATTGATCGAGTCTTTGCAAATAAAATAAAAGTGTATATAATAAGTCCAAAACATTGTGCGAGTCGTGTGTACTCACTGGAGCAGTGCCTGTACTCGATGCGCACGTGAGCGTGTGTAAAGGTCTCCAGCGGCACCGTGAGCCGCAGCTGCTCCCCCCACGCGGGTCCGTTGTTGTGATACAGTACCAGAGACTCATAGGATGTGGCACCGACGCCGCTGGCACCCCACACGCAATCCTATAATTAAATTAATATTTGCTATACTTTTTCAGCTATATCCAAGAATATTTTTGAAATTATTTTTTAAAAATCAAATGGACGCTTAGAAAGCATAGCTGCTAGAAGATAAATTATTAGCGAAGATACCGCGTAATATACAGACAAAAAAAAATGCGAATCGTACACTTCTTTTACTCTCACTTTCTAGCGGAGCATCGCGCATATGGTAGCGGAATGGTAGTATTTAATTATTAGAATATTATAAGACTTTGTTGACGTGATTATCGAAAAAGATTAGTTTGACATTTTTATTAATTGCCCACACATGTACAATAGCCAGGATCCGTTTAGATGAAGGCCCTTTTATTACAGTAATAGTGGTGCTTGCCCGGGTTTGAACAAACGATCATCGGTTAAGATTCACGCGTTCTAACTTAGTAGTTAGAACGCGTCTGGCCATCTCGACTCTGATGTCTTTATATATTACATAATATAACAAATATATAACATTCATCAAACTAACGTTGATAACTTGTCCAGTACTGTCGTGTACACTGACGGTAGCCAGGACATTCTTCGCCGTACTTTTACCACCTCTCTCAAACTCAGCTCTCTCCAATGTGAGGTATAGGTCATTTCGTACATCGCCCGGCATTATCACGTCAGGGAATCCCCGTTTAGCTGTCACCGTTGCACCGGATGCGACCGCTTCTGAGATACTGCCTGGGTTTGTTATTAGTCTAAGAGCTACAACTATACCTGAAAAAGAAGTATTTAATACAATCATAAGGCCTTTAATTTTGGTAAAAGCAAGAATTAGCTTGGAAAAGTAGGTATTCGTTTGTAGATAAAATACCATAATTTGGTTGACCAGGTAAGATATTGCACTTGTTAGTCTGCTTTCGAATGAGCATATCATGTAACTGGTGGAAGTCCTTCTCTTCACATTGATACACCTGAAGGAAATAAAAAAAAATTAAGAAATAATATCACAATGTTGAAATTACACATATATCAATTGTTTTAAATTTGCGAATAAAATCTACTGATTTCATCATTATCCTGAACACATTATTCTAACTTTTTGTTCTTAAATATCTACACGAATAACGTGGATAAATGAACAGGAAATAATTAAGTCTCCTCCTTAAAGAATAAATATCTATTTACCTTAAAGGTGTACTCTTTCTCGATAGTTTGCGGTTCAGGCTGCCTGAGGAATTCGGACAATGGTAATACCCCAGCACCGAGGGGTCTTCTGGCCACAGGGCCTCGTCTTTCACCCGTTCCACTACCGCCCGCGCCCGCCCATCGCCCCACACGGATAACCCACGCCACGAGCCACAGTTCCCGAGATAGGTCAGTACTAGAAAGATCCTGAAACAATTTCGTCATGTGATATGAAGTTGCTCATAATAGTGCAGATAAAAAACGATATATATTCAAATTACATTCGAATATTGAATTTGCATAATATCACATATACGGGCTGATTATAAGCAAAATGTATTTTTTTTAAATGTCTACCAAAATGCTCTTAAAATTCTTTGCTGTCGTCTAATTTAAGTTTCGAACACTCCAAGAAAGTTCTATGAAATAACTTTTTTATTTTAACGTATTTTTTAATCGTTATAGTTATGCTTTTGAATATGGTCTTATTTAAAGATCCTTTGTCAGAACAAAGGCGGACAAAAAAAATAAATAACTATTGACGGGAAACCAATAATATTTAAAATTTTAATTATTTCAACTTGATTATTATACTATGTAAAACTTTTGAATCATAAAAGTGACGTTGCAGCAAAGTATCTGCGTATCAAAATATAAATATTATATATATATATATATATTTTATAGAAAAGGAAGGCGGGCGAGCCGATGGTAAGTGGTCACCAACGCCCTTAGAAATTGGCATTGTAAGAAATGTCAGCCATTGCTTATATAGCCAATGCGCCACCAACCTTGGGAACTAAGATTTTATGTCTCTTGTGCCTGTAATTACTTAACTACTGTTATTACTAATTACTGGCTCACTCACCCTTCAAACCAGAGCACAACAATATCAAGTACTGCTGTTTTGCGGTAGAATATCTGATGAGTGGGTAGTACCTACCCAGACGCCCTACCACCAGTATATACAGGGTGACTGGTGAATTAGGATCAATATTTTAGGAGCATAATCGGTACATGATTCTCATTCGAATTATGTTAAAAAAATAGGTACTTAATTTTTGACCAAATTTACAAAAAAAATACTTTAAATAAATAAAGTGTGGACATATTTCCGCGGCGCGTGCGGCGTAATGTTTGCCCCCCGCAACCCCTGCCCCGCGGCTTATTAGTATTAGTAGGTTAGTAGGTTAGTCGGGCGAGCGCCGCCGTAAGGTTCGTCCATCTTCCCGCGCGCGCGCCCCTAGCGATCGATCTTACGCGTATACCTAATGTTTCGTTTGTGAGTGTGACCCGTAATTAGTAATTAGGTATGGCTTATCAATACACAAATGCAGAATAATGTGAGTACTGTGAGTAGTAAAGTGACCCATTCGTGTTAAAGCGTGTGAAAGACAATATGCGTAAACGTGCCGAACTGTGTATCACACGAGCAGGAGCTCACTTTGAACATTTGTTAAGGTTAGTGTAGTTATGTAGGTAAATAGGTAGTTAAATGATGATGAATGATGAATGACAATCGTTGTAAATAAGTATGATTCAATTTTTAAATACGCCGGAAATACCAAGATAGGTAAACAGTTAATTTTTGTCCCAAGTTCATATCATTTACCTAGTCAACAAATTTGTTGCTTAAACGAGTGAAATATTTTGGTATTTTTGCCTGTTCTAAGCCAGGTTTAAAGTATGAAGGGGGATTGGATCATGCTTGTTTATCAAAGGTAGCCTGCTACCCTGTTAACACGCGGCGGCGTTTGGACGTAGGGAAAGTACCGCGCGATAACTAAATGTACCTAACGGTGTTGTGTCGTCAGCGCAGCTAGGGCGTCCACATGACGCGTAATTAATTACATAACTTTTGGTTAATTTTACTTAGAAGTTTATTAATATTTATGTTATATGTATTTTTTTTTGGTCATATATGGTCGTCAAATATCACGTCCTTAAATATTGATACTAATTCACCAGTCACCCTGTATACATTGTATAACTGTTCTCCGCGTGTTGATTAAGATATATGAGTTATAATGCTATGATTTCTGTATATAAATTTCAAAGTCTATTTACAGTTACCCATATTATCCCAAACAATCACACGGATAATAAGATGATGGTCTTAGACCGAGATTGTAAGCAATTACGTTACAAGGTATTATGACTATTCTGGAAATTGCACATTTGATTGCAACCTTTAGTATAAATACGAATCTCGAGGTTATTTCTTGTTTGGGTTTATTCATACTTATTAAAATAAAAATGTTAAAGCATATTATATTTCGATATGAAGATTTATTTTATCGTTAAATAATTGGTAAACTACACTTTATTTACTTGTATGCTTTTCAATTTTTATTTGTATGTTTTTTTTAAGTTGCCAGCCGCACACCGCAGTACGTACCTCATAGCAACCGCTGTATGACGCAGTAAAAATAAAAAAAAAATGAGTTGACAAATAAAAAAAATATATTTGAACCTTCCAGCCCGTGCTAAAGCCCTAGGCGGCATTACACTCAGTGAAAAATTATTGAAGCAAATACTTACTGCAAAAAGTGTGCTATTAGCGTGCAGCCTGTCCACGTAGTTGGAAAACCCATCTCTCGCTATCCGCACTCTAAACCTTTCTGACAGGGGCTGAGCTCTTCTCGCGTCGTGGAGCCACAACAATAGTTCAGCCTCATCACCCCCAGCGGTATGACCAAAGTCGCGCATACTGCATATTAGGTAGTGTGATTGAACTGGGGTAGCTGTTATATTTGAATTGTTTGTGAGTGTGCCGGAATTGAAACTGCTCCCTGAACCGCCAGCGCGTCGCAATGTGCCGCGCCACTGAAAACGAATAAAATGAAATTATAGTTATTGCTATTCTACTGGCAGGAGTGAATTATAAACGACTTTGACCTTGAATTTCCATGACATAATTGGTCGAAATCTATAATAACATAATAGTATTCAGTATCATTTCACGAAAAGGGGGTATCGGATGTCGGCGAAGATCTTATAGAAACTTTGAGAGTAAAATAAAAGTCGATAGAAGTGACTAAGACCCATTCCAGTCTTGTATTATAAGTATACTGTTTGTAGTGCCTAATATAGTCGTTATTAGCAAACCACATGTTATTTGTAAATTTAAGGTTTATTTTTATTTCTTCTGCCATTGGAAAAAAGTATAAACATTTAAATGACATATCAAAAACAAGAGATGTAAAACAGCTTTATGTCGTGATTTACTCATTTCTTGATGAGTAAGCTAAAATGCACCCTGAGTCAACACTCTTTCGGGATATACTTCAATTCCTTTCCCGTGGCTCATATTATTTCCTCATAGCTTAATATATTTTGTCAAATCATACCTTTAAACATTCGATTTAAAAACACATAAGTAAATTGTTGTTGCATTATCGTGCATACGAGCGAGTATACTTAACTATTAAGAAATATGACCGATTATATCTCATGGAGGTACAAACAGAGATCTATAAAAGGCTTAATGTTGCGTATGCGCAAGTTTTGCCGCGTCAATGTAAAAGGATATTGTCAATTACGCACACAAAGACATACGGTTAAGATATGATTTATTTAAAACGACTGATTTATCACTAAGTGACTCAATGCGACTAAAAAGAGCTTGTCATTCTTATTGTGTTTTTATTCAACAAATATCTGAAAGCGTTTACTTAAATTTTCAATTGAAATTTCTTTGGAGATTAACATTTCGTGGTTGAAATCGCGTGTAACGTTTCAATGAAACGTTTTTGACGCAAATATATTTCATCACTGTCGTACATATGAGTTGCACGTTCTCTTTTTCTTATTTTTAATCTATACTAATATTATAAATGCGACATTAAATCTGTCTGTCACGGCTAAACCACTAACGCGATTTTGAAAAAAAAAATAGTATGATGTAAGCTTAAACCCTGAGGAAAGACATAGGCTTTTTTTATTACTTTTAGACTTTTAGGCTAGACTGTTTTTATACCTAACCACCTGTCCCATCTTTAACAGGCGGGCTAAAACTAATTATAAAAAAGCCATGTGGGTAGTGGTTTAGTTAAGTAAATTAAATATATTTTTAGGTATATATAATAGTCACAGTTTGTTTACCTACTCAACATGAGGTATAGCTACGTGGAAAGACATTAAATGTAAGAATATTTAATGATGTTTGTTTTCCTTAATAAAGAGAAAATGGCATATAATAAATATATTATGAATATATACCAAAAGTATTTATTAGTAAATATTGTTTAAAATATAAAATTTTCATAATCTCGTGCAAAATAAAAATAAAAAGATATATATCATCTTCAATCTTCTTCTAATTTGCATTTTAAGTATTAATAATGTTATCCGTTAGCCATGTTTCTGTATAAAATGTATTATTTTTAACTAAAAATACAATGCGGTGCTTTATAAGTATGTAAATAAGCTATAAAGATCAAATAAAGTTTTCGTCATTCGCATATAAGTGGCATCGCCCGCGGGGATCCGCTTTGATGAGCATAAAATATGGTTCGATTATAAGGTCACATACAAAAATCAATATGATTAATAAGCAATTTAAAACAAAAAATAAATCAATATTTAAAAAAATTTAAATTAGAAATAATTACCTATATTAAATTTAGAACGAAAATATAAATTAAAATACTATATATACAGACCGTAAAACATTTCAAACAATTATTAGAAATAATTCACTGGATCCAGTTTCCTTTTAGATTTCATCGTAAACCTCATATCAATGCGAATACCTATAGTTACACGTGAATAGTTTTCCAAGAAAAAGAAATCATGACAAATCAAGTTTAGAAACCGTTAGTCTCAAATATTATTGAAACAAGGTATAAAACGATATCACGCGACAAATTCGTATAAGTTTTAAATTAAAATATTCGATAATCTTTCATTAAACAATTTTTACATCTGCATGACGTGACTGAATAGTTACAGATCGTGTTTCTCTCATTCTGTTACCAGTAATTTGACATTCGAAAGAAGAAGACAGAGCATTGTGTATGTAGTATACAGTCAATATACAACTTTCATTGGTAAGGGTGATTATCATTAAAATAGCAATAATGAGTTTCTTACTGCTGCAGCTCGTTCCGCACTCTCCGCGTGTACTCTATAAAGCTCGACTAAGCTTATGTTCTCCGGGTCAACGGCTTCAGCGCCGCGACGAGGCACCAGCTCGAGACCGAGCTTTCTGCAAAACGATATAAAATAAACGTTAACATCATTCAGAGACACTTAATTTGAATATGTAACTAAATATTAATTACGGAGAAAATGTTGAAATACAAGTTGAGAAGGAAAAAGCGCCACTGCTTTTATTATTCCTAAACATACTATTTAATAATATTTCTATATATTTCATTACTTAATTTAAACAAAAAAAAACATGAAAAAAAACTCTATAATTATTATACTACCAGTAACTACATGAATTACATAATATAGTTAAGTATCGTTAAGTTAACAAGTTCATACACCTTGGAAAAAAAGAAAAGGCATAGAAAAAATATTATTATCGAACGGTGTCCAAACAACGTGACACTCATTCGATAACGTGAATAGTTCAGTTTTTTTTTATAGAATAGGAAGGCGGACGAGCATATGGGCCACCTCATGGTAAGTGGTCACCAACGCCCATAGACATTGGCATTGCAAGAAATGTTAACCATCGTTTACATCACCAATGCGCCACCAACCTTGTTAACTAAGATGTTATGTCCCTCGTGCCTGTAATTACGCTAATGTTAATAGATACTAATTAAATAATTACTATCGTTAAAGCTTAAACTATACATTACGTTATTGATAATAAGTTAAGTGTTCTCATTACGATATTATAATGCTTTACAAATTATAATAATTAGTTAATTAATAAAACTTGTCAATACACAAATAACAAACGTAAAGTCCCAATTTCAAAATGTTATGTATGAGAAACCGCATGTAGGCACGATGACTTGAAATTATTATACTACCTATTGTCCTTATATGTTTTAAAACCTGACTGGTGAAACGTTTTGTCGAAGGCTCGTGCAAGACGGTATTCCGAGTAAAAAAAAAAAAAAACGAAACCGTGCTAATATATACCTGCATACATGTCGTGAATATTTTATTGTGAATCACCAAACTGTTACTGAGAACTGGTACCTACAAAGCAGTACGGATTACCAATAGGTGCATCCTATTACAAACCTTTTGTATTGAACAAAGTGAAAAAACTTAACAGGCAGTATTGTAATTGCAAAATTGCCATACCGCTTAGCGTAAAGCTTACGAATTTGAATAAGTAAATGAAACGATATTATAACTAGAAATATATTTATATATTATATCTGTATTTAATACATGAACATTGTTCCCGAGGAATCATACACTTAAAGATGACAATTTGAATAAAGCATCCAATCAACTCACGTAGCAACCGTACAATAACGCTGCATGTCAAGATTTTAAAAATGATGTAACCAAAACGAGTAATGTCAGCGATACCGAGAATACTTAAGCAAATTCAAATATCGGATGGTATTCTTTATTTTTAACGAAACAAAATTACAAAAGTTATATAAAGCAAAAACTTGAATTGCTTGACATTTCGAAACGCGCAAAGTTCTTTTGTAGACATGAACAATACTTAAAATTATTTGAATTTATTAGTTAAATCAAAATTTCAAGGAAACATATTATACTACAATTAGGATAACCTACTCAATTTTGAAACTGATTAAAACATGCGTTAAAATTTTGCCACACGTAATATACTCACACTATATCAAAATAAAACAAAAATGTCATGATAAAATCATTTCGAATATCAAACGAAAACACATACATATTTCTTCCGGCGTGGTACAGGAAGGTTGCCAAACCAGTTAAACGAGCGTCACTTACTGACGTCGATACCAACCGTCTCCAGAATCCAGATACACGAAATGGCTCAAATTTTATATAAAAAAAAGCAAAAAAGAATTTGCAACTGCGAACGCCACGTGGTTCTGCAATTATTTTTATTTGTATTGTGGATTATATTTTCAATGAGATTGAATAAACATTGAGAAATAAGATTAATATGAATTCAGAAAATGTTAATTCAGAAATTGCCTATCTATTTAATTTTCATGAACGCTGATAATTACGTGATATAAAGAGATTTATATATAATCTTCGTGAAAGGACTACGACTAACGTTAAAATTATCTATTACTAAAGCTGTATTATAATACAATTTCGACAAGATGGCAATATATCTGAAAACGTAGGACATATTTACTAATTATTATTTGAATACGAGGTAACTAGGTAAAGTATATTAACTAGCTAAAAAAAAGTTTTACGAGAAAAAGTATAGTAAATTTCTGCAGGGAATATAATCAAATGATTTTCTTCCTTTTTTATCCCAGCAAATAAATTTTGGTATTGGTATCATGTAATAAATTTTAGTAAAAGTTGTAAATCCGGTGTGTCAACACTTACTACCAATGACGTAATGAATAGGTGATACTGACAAGGTAAATTAATTAAGAAATAATCACGGCGCGATTTAGTATGTTTTGCACTGTCAACTTACCATTTAATACCAAGTTTGTACCAAAAATCCTAAAAGAATAATTTTGCTATATTACGCCGCTAAGTACGGTCCACGTAAACTTCGATAAAGACACGTAAAATAATCTTTTCTCCATTTTCTGTTTTAAAGTGAAAGTTTATTTCCAAGGAGACGAGAAGTCAAAGCAGAAAAATCAGCGAGCATGACCAGCATTAAGGGCCCCGTTCTCAAGTTATTTTCGCATATATTTTTATAAACGAACTACATATTATACATATGAAAAAAGGAAAATGTTAAGCTAGGACCAAAAGAAAAGGAATTAATACTTCAAAGTATCACGCTGAGCTGGAATTTTTTTTGACACGGTTTATAAGTTTAAACAAAATATGGATTTATCATTTTAATCGATCGCTTAATAAAATCTACTCTCATTGATTCCGGCAAATTACGTTTCAAATTCAACTAAAATGGTAACTTCGAGGAAATTACAATAATACAGTATATGGAAAAGAAGCCAATATTACGGGCTTGTACTACGAATCTATTAAGAAGTGTCATGTTTTATTAAACCTATGTATCTCACACATAAAGTTAAAGTTGCTATAGCTGTCATCCAAAAAACAGGCCACAAACTACTTAAAGTCTTGAACGCCTACTCTATTTTCCAGAGTTTATCTTAAGTAACTTTCATTTTTTAGCTCTGCTTATATAATCGACAAAAATGGCCGCTATGACAGGATAACTTAAAATTTGGATCATCAATCCATCACACACACATTTTTTTATATAAAAATGAATCTGTATAAAATAAAATTTAAGAAGACAAAAACGTTAATAAATATTAATACTATATTACCATACAAAAAATTGAAATATAATTATTCTATAAAAGGGATTTCAAAGAAAAACATTTAAGAGATAAGTTCTCAGACTAAACTATCTAATCATAATTACCATACTTTATTGCATATTACAATCGACTTAACATCATACTATACAACGTTACGTGGTTCGAATCGAGGTTGCGGATATATCTATAATCTTACATCAGATACAAAATTAGTTAGACGTCTAGATCTCGCATGACAGTCGTGGAACTGGTATATCAAGTTTTGGTAGCGTTTTTAGCGCATTGAACTTTAGACGTTCATAGTTCTATATTTATATAACATATCGTGGTAAATTATTAATTGGAGATACGTAAGTTATATTCAATATCATTCTCTACGTTCCTTTATGAACTAGCTCACACAAAACATTGGGGTTCAGGTCATTTAAAAGCCTATTTGAATATATTACAGTTTATATCTTTTGCCAAATAATAAATTGTAATATAAGCAAAAATAAAAGATTATCAAAAATTCGACAAATTTTAACGACAAGAGTAACAAACTTCAACGAAACACAAATAAACGTAGAGCTTGCATTAGAAAAATTAATGTAATTTACTGATTGTTCCATAAAAAATAAAATCAATTCAATAAATAATAAAATTCAGTTTATCATTTATGATTTTAAGAAAATGTTTCTATGTGTTTTAAAAAAATGGTTTTTCCTTGACGAAAGTTATTTATCACTTTACTGTTAAAGTTTTAATAAATAATCGATCATGTAATTTTCTGTTAACTCTGTACAACTTATTAACATTCCATATAAAAAATTAAGTATCTAAATAGCGATATTTTCTAGTTAATCTTTTTGGACGACTCGAGTGGTTTAGTTATTATCTATTTTTTAATTAATTTAATGACATAGCAAATAATTTAATACTGTCAGTATCGCGCCAAGTAATCTCAATCGGCGTACCCATCCAGCCTACCCAATGCTGATTCATAATCTAAGGCCTCTGGCGACTTTTTTCTCAAACGTTCTTCAATTGTAAGCTATAATACTCTAAAATGATTTACTTTAAAATGACTAATATACATTCTCAAGCAAAAACGGCATCCAATTAATGACATAATTAGGTACAATTAATATGTTATTTCTTTTAAGAACAGTACTGCTAAAATGTCTAATTAAATAAGCAGTAATTTTTTGTCGTTACATTTTTTATAGCTGATTTTAAATTAGTGACTCATCATATACAACTGTAACTATTGCTGGCTAAATAATATAAAGCTATTTGAAGAAAACTATATATGTACATTGCATTCGGCAAATAAACGCCATACCGACGAAGATTTTCTCTACGTTTTGACAAATTGAATAGCAATTATGTTTATAATATATATACACAATCTTACATGGTTGCCTATCCTGTATCGTAGACGATCACTTATCTTAGTGTGATGTTGTGTGATGTGTGTTAATGTGATGATGTGTATGAACAGTTAACAGTTTTAGTAAGAAACAAAAAAACTAAGCTTGCGTTTATAAATTTAGTATTACTTATTTGTGAAAGCAAATTTTGTATTTTTTGATAAAAGATTCCCGTTTACGGTTTAAACATATGAACATTAAATAGAATAGATAAAATTTAGGTAACGTCAATAAAATCCGACATGAAAATAAATAAATAATTACTTCACGAGTTCTAGATTTCAGTATAACTTTTTTTCAACTTAAAAAAAGTTTTTAATAATAATCGTCATATAATTATAATAATAAATTTATATTTAAACGAAAAAAGCAGAATAATTTTATTTTATTCTTATGATTGAAAGTTCGTAAAATATTTCAAACATTTTAGTATTTTCTTTAGTGTCATGATACAGTGAATTCTCAAGGCGCATGAGCCTTGCAATTTGCTTTATGTGTAAAAAATAAAAAAGAAACGATCGGAGCACAGGTAGAACGGTCAAAATGCCTAGCCAATGACAGAGCAGCTGACCTCAGCTCCAGACAAGACCTCTTTGGATAGATTATTATTAATTGTGATGGCCCGTTCACATTGGCGAGAGGCGAGAATGCAGACGTATATTCATAAAGTTTAATGAATTCTACTTTAATGATTAAGAATGATGAATTATTGTGATACTCATATTACACGTGCGTTAATAAAGAATAATTGCTCGCCATGTAGCTAATTAAAGCAAAAAATGCATAATTACTTTTGGTTTTAAATATAGGCAACTATATCAAACTGCTATTAAATTTAAAACCATTATAAATAAATAATTAAATCTACCTACAATAATGATAAATACATCTCATTAATACTGAATTCCCATTAAAGAAAATATTTTCATATAGTAGCTACGTAGTATACATAGCTATAGCTGGTTGTTTATCAGATGTAACAATGTGTATTATACTATTAAAATTAAAATATTTTTAACATAAAGTAGGTGCAAAACAAACAATGAGTAGAACTAATATTTAAAGCTTACATAATAATAGGAGTGACCAATGTATTTAATTAAAAGCCGCGAGCAATTTTCACCCGTTACAATCAGTAATCATGTTCATAACCGCTTTAAATTGGCGTACAAAACTTTGAAGCATCCGCCACGGAGAAAACGCAAGAAGTCGAGATAGACAGAACTCGTTCCCCGGTGGATTCTCGAGACTCGACTACTGTGCATTTACTCAGATTTGGGGGAAGCGAGACGGCTAATGTTAGTAGCACCATTGACGCGCGCGAGAAAGGGACAGGCATTGATGCGCATACGCTGCTGTTCGGTAGTGAAACACGCGCGAGTCGACGCTAGAGCCGATCGAGTCGAGTGCGCTTTCCAGTTCGCGTTAACAACTCATGAGCAGCTGTTGTGCGGCGTGGCGGCCGTTAATGCCACTCGTTTTACTCCAATAATTTTGCTTCACTAACCTACGTATCCCAAATAATATGACGTAAAACTGACGTGACGTGACTACGTGCAATCGAACGCGCGCTTGTGTTTGTTGTGTTGTGATACGAAAAGAAGTGCACGTTTTACAAAATCTCGGCGGGTAAAATAACAGTTACTTTTGAAAAGGTAAGCTATCCTACAAAAGCTCAGAATGTATTGAGACACGCTTAGCGGCTATCGACGACGGTGGAATGCAGTTTGACGGCATACATATGAGCATGTGCAGGAACAAAAGCCTCTTGCATAGCCGTCGAAACTTTTTTATTTGCTCTGCTTTCTCGTAAGGGCGGTTCGTTAAACACGACAGATGAAGGTGACGTAAAATGTGCAGGTTATGAATCAAACCAGTTGCGAGGTGTAAAGTCTTCCCCAGGTAGCGACTATGCTCTCATTTACCTGAAAAAAGGGGAAGGGACGCTGTGCCGTTTACTGGGAATTTTATGAATAGAACAAAAGAGACGAGTTACGACCTATTATTATTATTGGTTTGTTTGTAAATCTGACTTACAATTGCTACGTACATTTGAATTTTAACAGTCACTCGAATAATAATTATATAATAAATGATCGACATAATTGAATTGCTCATTAATATTATTATAACGACAATCGTTCACTTATTTATTGGGTAATTATGTAATTATTTAATTTGCCTATTATTAAATAATTTTCATTCTTCATTATTATTTCAAATATTCCACCGAGGACACATGATAATTACTGACAAAGAAGACTGATGTTTTGATTTAATTTTGTGTTATCAACCAGGGCATAATCAACTAAATATTTAAACTGTGTCAGTAGGAATTAATTTGTACTTAGTGAAGTTCATATTATTTTCGTTTCTAATTATGCGAGCATCCACAAACATAGGTGGACAAGTACACACCTACCTACAAAATCATATAAAATATTTAAAAGTAATATTTAGAAGTTTGTAGATTACAGATTTTTCTATTTATTACTAAAATAACTACATAATATAATACGTTATTATAGGTATGTGTTTAATGTTACATGCATTAAGAAATCGATCTTTACAAGAAATATAAAACTTAATCCTTTGATTGTATTCATTGTTGAAATAATATTCATAATAGAGTCGCATTGTAATAAAAAAAAAAATTTCAAGCTATAAATCTTTTTAAATTCCATCCAAGTAAAATACACGAATTCTCGAGACATATTTGAATAACAAATTACAATGCGCTCGACGCGACTAGAAAATAATGCGATGGTTTTAACAACCATTCCCATGATCATAATTATTAGTATTAGGGTTTAAAGTGAAAAATATAAGAAAAAATAACTCGATGACTACACTTGAAAGAATAAAAAAAAAACGGTTACAGCTCGTCGATTCCTCGAATCGTGTGATTTAACGTTACGGTATCTTCTATTTGCTTTTAATATGAGAAACGAATGATAAGAATTTTAAGCTTATCTTTGATGGAGTTATGAAATCTAACTTTGAAAATCACATCATATTCTACAAAAAAAAGGTAAAAACTTAAATTTCGTAGACGAAATAAATACAACGTGTAATACATTCAGCATGTAGTTCATTGCACGGGCAATGAGCATATCTTTAACAGGTCACAAACAAGGAATTCTTGTCACGGACTGTGCCCGCCACCTGCATAGTGATCCAGAACACACGATAACCTCTATCCCCGTATATATGAGTCTATTTAACGATCTTTACAAGACTAGATTTTTTTTTCGTCTAGTTTTTTTATCTTATATTATAAATACTAAGGTTTATTTGGATGTTACATTCTCGATCACGAAACAATTTGTAATAAAATTTAGCAAAGAACTATATACTTACTCTTAATTTAAAATTCGAAGGGATCAGCTAGTTCAACATATGTTTAATTATTTACGTCACGATTGTATAAGCAAAAACACACTGACAAACGGGTTCACCAAGCCATATTAAGACATACGTTGCTGTGCACGTGTGATTTAAACAAAACGACGACCGAACAAATAGGATTCCGACGACGCCTCGGAACGTACAAAAAATACAGTAATATCTCACACAAACATGACTGACTTAACTATAAAATGACTAACGCGTAAAGTAAAAGCAGAGTCAGTAACTACATTTTTCACAAGAAAGTTACCAAATTGTGTCATATATTATGCTTCGTATCATTTCTATAATTTTGCAGAGTCAGCTCTTTGTCGACTATCGTGAGTCATTAATGCATAATGTAGTTTAAAACAGTGCATTGTGTATTACAAACACGCGATAACAATTAGTCTGACAAGTTTTTCAATACGCGACTTGTATCTTGATTAACTCGCAACTTTGACCTTTGTGATAACGGTACATCTGGCGGATCATTATAATATTGCTAAGAGGGACCGATGTCATTCCACTTATATAATGAGGACGTACAATTACCACTACTTCGTGTTTTTATTTAAAAGCAATTGCTTGAAAATTGTTGTTTTATTATAACATTCAAAGAGTGTTTTAAGCATTTTTATGTATATAGTTTGATGTTTTACGATGTTCTTATAAAAGTATTTTGAGAAAAATGTCGTCATTAACTTGAATATAAAAATATCATAAATTTATAATCATGTAATAATAAATAATCCATCATCTCAGAGCATGTTACATGAAATTTAAACCTTCACTGCAACCACAATGTAGGTTTCGGAGCGCATTTCCGTATTATGATATTATATTGGTGACTGGTAAAGGACGGCGGTTGCGATGACCGATATTACCTAAAGGCTTATCTTACTCACGCCCATTCATAGAAATAGTTGAAATATTTATCCGTATCTTTTTTTTTAATGAATACCAAATGCGTCTTATTATTTCAGTCCACGTAATGTTTATATCAGATACATAGATTGTGTTATTTAGGAAATTACTTAAAAAAGAGAAATGTTTTAAGTAAACAATTAAAATTACACAATTATTCCTTGTCCAGTATTGTTTTTCCAATATTTTGTTTTCCCATAATATCTACGAGGTAAACAACGTGGAACGATGCAGTAGTCAATGGAGTTAATTATATCGGACTAGACGTGATCGTCCGGCGAACACCACGACACAGCTAGATCACGTAGATATCACCAGACGACAATTCACCATTCACTCGCATTCTAATATATGTCGACATTTCTTTACATAAATTATTTCTTTTACGTGATAGAAAGGACAAATAGATTACGACGTGTTATAAATAACTTTCGAGTGTAACGATTCGTTAATCCTCGTACATGAGCGTAAAATTATTACCGAGAATAGATAAATGTACGTAGATTCTTTCCCACGATCGTATTGCTTGCACTATGGGAGACGTAAGTACTGACGGCCGCGTCCGTCTGCCGTAATTAGTATTAGAGGACCGGCGCGTGCCGGCAGCTGTTAACAAGCCCAAACCATTATAGCCGATAACATTACACTATCCTTGAGTCAGTCAAGCCAACAAAAAAACGAGGTAAGCCGTTTTGGTGTTCGAAAATTAAATGGTTATTGAACTGAAACAAAAAACTCCACGTGGTATAAAATATCAAACGTCTTCGAATTTATTCGCAATTGTTTTTTTAAACAATGGAAAATCGTTTTTTAGTATGCCTCTATACAGATTTAACAAGGTTTAATACTTAAGCGGAACTTACTCGAACATGACCAATCATACGCACTTACATGTCATAAATCGTGGACTATATGTACGCTCGCTCAGCTACTTAACTCCCTACGCTTAGCTTTTATCTGTTAACAGGTACCTTAAATAGACAATGAATACGACAAAAAAGTCAAATCTGTTTCCTAATCTTTATAAACAAATGAAATAAAGCAATACCGTAGCAATTTTTAGTTAAGTATTTATTTTAATGGTATTTGTGAAATTAAGTTAATAGTAGACTTCGACGTGCCAAACAGGCAAAGGTTGTCGCTACCCTGACTGGTAAACTGGTTTCCGCGTAAAATTCGCTTTGCCACGCGATGCATCACTCTGGACTGAGGGCGGTAAGGCAATGGGAGAAGAGGAGGGGAGGTTGAAAACGCAGGAGGCGAACAGCGGTCGACGACCCGCCTCAGGCCCTGCGCTTGCGCACCATTCGCCTTACCGCAACCAGGGCCAATCCAAGCCAAGAGAATAATGAGATTATGATGGAATGTGAAACAATATGACTACAATATTGACAAATATGTATACATTCAATTTAATAACATTACAGATTGATCAGTCATATAATAATATAAGTTAAACAACATCGTAAGATAGAATAGATGCGACGCCTACATTCTTAAGGCAATTGTAGGCGACACTGACAAAAGTTATTAATTTTTGTTCCCCTCACGACTTAAATAAAATTTATCTTAGACACACGACACCGCGTAGGAACGGGATCAAGAAGTCGTCAAGGTTGGATCCATTTGTGATGAATTGCCACTTATGATAGTTGGTACCCATTTATGTTATATTTATCTTACCGCTCATTCAGGTCAATTTAATATCGAAGACTTAGTTTGTCGTCATTAAGACACATGAATATTAAGACTAAGACGAAAAAAAAAAGTTCCAAAAATTACGTTAAGTTATGCGTATGAGTGGACACGTATTCAAACCATGAGAGGTCATTGATTTAAAGAAACATAACTCGTATAATGATATGTAACCAAATATGGGAGCTATAATTGTCGCTTAACGGGATTCTGAACATCTGACGAACAATTCAACGCCATATGAAATCTTCCAAAGACTCATAAAACTACCATATCAAAATGAGTGTGAAAAATAAATATACTCTTGATATCGGTATTCATCTTCCTTCGTTCGGTTTATTTAAAAGTATTAATAGAATTTGAAATGGGGGCAATAAAGTTGCCGTTTAAGTTAATCTCGTATGAATAACAGATGCTGTTTGTTTTGTATTTGTTTAGTGACTATTGTGTTTAATTATAGATTTTTCTACATATTGAATGCTGGTACTTTGAAACTGTAACACGTGATGTTTATTTTTTTACAGACACAGACGAGACTGATTAGACATGGCTGTGTTCGGATTGGCATCCGCGGTAGCGGGCTTTGTCAAAGTCCGCTACCTCATCGACAAGGCTGTCATCGACAACATGGTCTTCAGGATGCATTATAGAATCACTTCGGCCATTATGTTCCTGTCCTGCATCCTTGTTACTGCTAATAATCTAATTGGTAAGTTTCCTTAAGCACTATTTATCTAATTATCAAATTGCCCGTCATTTGGAATTTAAATATCCTTTTGTTTCAAACATTATGAAAGTTTTTAATAATCTAATTAGTGAGTTTCCTTAAGCACTATTTATCTAATTTACAAAGAACCGGTCATTTCGCATTTCAATATACTTTTGTTTAAGCATTATGAAAGTTTTTTAATAAGCAAAGAGAAAGTATGTAGTTAATCGAGAACAGTATTAAGTTACTAATTGTTCATGAAATATTATCCATGTTCATTAACACCAAAATCTTGACCCGGAAATAGTGGACTATTAACCTGGACATAGGTGAAAATAACCGTCTGTCTGGTCAATCATCTCAGAACTCGAGGAAAATGAGTCATTTTAGTCCATTGTTGAATAAGCCATCTGGAAGTAATGTAACAGTTACCCAAATTAGGACGTCATGTGTGAATTTATTGTACACACAAATACCGAGGCATGTGCGAAGGTGATAAGGTTGAAAACATTGTACGAATTAAGCCACTGACCTATTACGCATATAAAAAAAAGAATATTTTTAAGAAACATTAACGAAATCACAATTATTTCTTAATAGGAGTATTAATGTTATTTGAAGATAATTAATCAACTTCCATAATAGGTAATATGAAATCTTGTTATTGCAATGACTTTTAAAATAATATTAGTAATGAACTTAATTTATTAATATATATGAGTTACATATAACTCATCTCCATATTAATTAATGTATGAATCATACGAAATGAGTTAAAATGTATATAACTTAAAATAATTTTATTAAATAGCAAAACTAAAAAATAATCATAAAGCACATAATATGAATAAAATACGCTTAAAGTTAAACATGTAAACCATTCATTTTTATTACGAATTATGCTACCAAGATGAGAAGACCTCAAGTGGCAACAAAACTGTAAGAACGAGCACCGCATATTGTTTATGATTGCGTTATCACGTGCCCCTTGTTTATAATACTACCAATATAAACAGCCTCTTAATCACGTAGTGACGAGCCAAACAGCTAATATCCCCTATTGTTTTGAACTTCCTAACTAAATTTAATATTGGTTTTGTTGGCGAAATTCATTTTAGGAAATGTCGTCGTTGTTATTTCTTTCACATCTATCCTTGAATAATAATTAGATTTTGTAAAATTTTCCTTATTAAGTTTAACCTTTCATCGTAATTATTGTGAGGCGAGAGAGTTTTGTTCCGCTTCAGAGTGACAATTATCTAAGTAAATAAAGATCGATTTAATCCATCTGTTAATGTTGGAAATTTGAAAAAAAAAACAACTGTATAACCATACCCTTATTATATATGCTGTGTTTCTACTGCGTAATTAACTTCTAGTTTCCTTATTTTTTTTTTATTATAAATTTTATAGTTTGTAGGGTTAAGATTCCATGGTAGAAATTCTTGTATAATTCATCTTATCTACAGAACTAACATTTGCAAACCATATATTGCACTAGGTCACGTTTCAAATCATAAACATTTATTATTGAGAAGTATAAAGGTAGGTACTCATTTATACTACTCAATACATTTAATCTCTTTCGATCAAGTTTTTATTATAAAATGTATCGCTTAACGTAAAAGGTATTATATTATTACGTTACTAGAGAATATATCACTTTTACAACCTATACAAAAACCGAAGCTGGCGACAGTTATTGCAGAATTAAATATCAAATAGTTAACGATACAATTTGTGGTTTACGATTTCATCACTGCCCTTGCGTCATCAAAGGCTTGACGAAATCTACAAACTCAACATCACTTATTACGTTAACAAATAAACTGAATCATTGTTTTATCATATTTAAATAATTTTTTTGACATTATTATAATATTTCATAACTTTTAAAAATTGGCGTAGATATTTATCTTAATTTAAATTCACACTTCTACCTAAATAATCACTTCCAAGTGTATAAAAGGGTTAATATTAGCATATGCATTTTACAATCACTGCAATGTTGCAAGCTGTGATGTTTAATATTATGGGACCACATAAGCAGGCCAGGTGCAGGTTATCAAAACCGCACACGTAGCGATAAAGCCTTTTCGAGGCGGTTGCTAAGCAAACTACTTGACGCTGCAAAAATAGCAAAATATAAAAATATACGAACCGCTGATCAAACAATTTTGTACTTTTGAGGAGTATATTCCCTATCATATCAGGACAACTAAATAATATTAAATATTTATATTAATTTATCAACTGTGATTCAGTATGTACTCAAAATCAATTATTTAATGTATGTAATATATTGGTCATTCGTTTCCTTTATTTACTTTAAAAACGATGTTATAATATAAACAATGTTACAGACGTCGATTAAAGATAAGCTTGTTCCTCTTTGTAATAACAAAGTTTAACCTTTGTTTTAATATCTACACTAATATTCCATATATTATATATACCATATATATCTTAAACCTCGAATTTTCTATCTTGTTATTTTTAGATACATTTATTACTTTGTTTGTTTCATGATTTATGGTTAGGTATCAAACTGAAAATCTCGAATGTTCTGTCTATAATTAGAAAATGAAATAGGTGTCACTTGTCTTTACTAGACCTGAAGTTTACCGTGACCTAGAATAGGACTAGAAGCCTAGATCGTTGGAAATAATGCAACATATGTTGTAAGTATTTTTCCTAAAATATAAAAACTCATTTATATCAAAAATAAATAAAATGTTTATATATAGAACGAGACTATATAAATAGATATTTATTTCGAATTAATTTGACATTTTACAAAATCGTATAATTGATCTATAAGCATCACATTAAGCAATAGCAATCAATGTTAGCAATTAACCTATTCACGGGGCGCCCGTATTAGTCAGTACCTGTATTCTAATCAATTACCAACGAATATGACCTAAATTAATTAACTGCCTTCGCATATGTGCAATGTGCAGTTTATTTATGTCATTTGCATCTTTATTGCTTAATGTTTATCTTTGTTATAACGAGGAGCGCGTGGCGTGCATTTCATAGAATCACTGCTTTAGGAATAAGTTAGCATGACACGACAGAGTTCGTTTAAAACAGAATTATTTGTATTTTTTGATCTCGAAATAAGTTGTCTTCAATATATAATTTTCATAGCTAAAATTTGACATGTAACTTCATAATTTTGATAATTTCGCTAAAATCTATATTAGTATATATATACCAATACCGTAACGTCTTTCTTCGATCGATTTTCCTGGCCTAGGATGATATATTGTAAGGTAATTCGATGATAAACGTTCTAACTATGCTAAGTGCTCGTTATAGGGCAATTAGCACAGTGCGACTGCTTCAATTGGCACTAATCTTCTAACTATTTATTCAGTTCACGCAAATATTATTTACATCTTACTGAATTTCACTAGACAATCCAATATATACGGATAGGTCAGTTTATTTTTTGAGATACTATAGGCTGATTATATTTTGTACCTTTGCCTCGCGAGTTTCTAATTGGTTTTAAAATCAATGAATTAAGTCTTAAATATACGATATCAGTGACTCCATGTTAACAACACACATTGTTAGGTTATAAAGAACGTTTAGATATACACACTGACAGATCACATTTAGTTCAATGTCATATAACAAATAACAATAAAAGGGCAGTATATCGAAATTTATAGGTTATAACAGGCGTCAGTAAAAAGGTTGTGTATAATATGCTTATAATGATTCTTAATATTTAATTACTATTAATTGACTCCTGGATTTAGTAATTACTTTAATAATTATGCAGTTTATTTCATTTGCCTTATGGAGTAATATTCATATTACTGGGAATTTGCAAACGTGATTTCATTGTCAAACTTCGCAGAACTGCATAACGATTGCATCGTAAAATGTTTAAACCGACGCGTTGTAGATACAAATCGAAAAACATTTAAATTAAAAAATGCCTAATGTTTCATTTTCATTTATTTAAATTATAAATAGTATAACCCTCAATACGGACAAGGTGATCAAGTCACGACCGACAATTACGGCAGGTGGGGGCAGCTGCACTATTAAACTCAACATTAGTGTCATCCGCAATATACGATACAATGTCGAGGACGCGTGAGAAATCTGTAATACATCCTACTTCATAGATAGCATTCACATTCCGCATATGTAAAGAAAAAAATGCAGAATTATAATCTACGACTGTTCTACTAATGCATTGTGATGTTATTGTAATATGTACGAAGCATTTATACAAATTTTCCTATGCGCTTTTACATATTCAAAGACAATTGAATTTAGTTAACGCCATTTTTTTATAATTAGAAATAAATAACTGGTCATGCGCAGATAAAATAACACCAAGACCAATATTTTTTCTTTATTCTAGGTGACCCGATTTCTTGCATCAGTGATGGAGCCGTTCCAACGCACATCCTTAACACTTACTGCTGGATCACTTACACGTTCACCCTGCCCTACAGCGGATCTAAAGGGATTGCCCACCCGGGTCTCGGTAACGACTACGAAGAAGAGAAACGTATCCATTCATACTATCAATGGGTGCCATTTATGCTGTTCTTCCAGGTAAATATAATACAACAAAATATAGTTAACTTACCTGTTTTCATTACAATGAACACACTTAGTAAAGGTTTTTGTTAATTACGGATGTAAAAAAACCCCTTTGTTATTAGATTATATTAAAAATGAAATACATTTTTAACTACGATTTACGAGAATTACGTGTTATCATTTACAATGTATTTAAATATATCTTAAAGTGAATATTATTCCACTACGCAGCTTCGATGTGGATTTGGTGGATAGAATGTGGCAGATTTTCTATTCACCACACGCAGGTATCATAACGATGTTTTTATTCACCGCTGAGGACGCGATAAATTATAAACAAATCAGTGGCGTTTGTACAGATTTGAACCTGTGATCTTCGGCAAGATTCACTTGTTTTATCCACTTAGCCTTCTCGGGAACGATATGTTAGCAATAATTCATTTTTATTTTCAGGGTCTCCTATTCTATATCCCTCATTGGATTTGGAAGAACTGGGAAGAAGGCAAAGTACGCATGATATCTGATGGAATGCGCGGAACTTTAGGTACAATTGCCGACGATAAAACGAAGAGCCAGGTAAACAAAATAATTAATATACATAATTCAATTGTTACTCGTTAAAATTAAACTTTATTTAAATAACTATACGGTTCAAGTTTATTTAAATAAGATTTTATAATGTCACGAGACATCGATATTGTTTCGTCTGTATTTCCTTTATCATCTATGAACGCAGATAGGTAAATAAGCAACTGTAATTTTACGCACGATTTCTGTTTAATGTGTCGTGTCTCATGATGAGCATAGTGACCAGTTCCATCAATTGGTACAATTAAGATAAGACGTACTAATAAAACTCGATGTCCCTAATAATTGACCCATGATCTTTGTTTCATAATGAGAGCGAAGAATGCCTTAACAATTTATGTAAAAGATTTAGTAGTTATTTGTACTTTATATGATCATGACATAAATTTATTTTGTTTCAGAATCGCTTGGTCCAATACTTACTCGATACCCTTCATATGCATAACACATACTCTTTCGGTTATTTCTTCTGTGAAGTCCTTAACTTCGTCAATGTTGTAAGTATTACACTATTATTATAGACTACGTCACGATCTATACTAATGTAATGCACCATATTACTAATAATACTATTGTTTTTAGGTTGGCAACATCTTCTTTTTGGACACGTTCCTTGGTGGTGCATTCTTGGCTTACGGAACTGACGTGGTTAAATTCTCCAACATGAACCAGGAGCAACGTACTGATCCCATGGTAAGTAAATCATACAAAAACATCCTGTTAATGTTCCACTACTGCTTCCTAGGGTTACTCTCCTTTTTGAGGAAAATTATTGGAGCTTTTTCTACCACGCTATTCAAGTGGGGATTGGATAAACATATGGTGGATTGATGACATTTAAAACTTATTACTAAACTATTTAATTATTTTGTCGTTTCAGATCGAAGTATTTCCAAGGATCACGAAATGTACTTTCCACAAATACGGAGCCTCCGGAACGATCCAGAAACACGACGCCCTGTGTGTTCTCGCTCTGAACATCCTCAATGAGAAGATATTCATTTTCCTTTGGTTCTGGTGAGTAAACGTTTCTAACTAAACACACTTTTTTAATTATTTCACCTTAGCTGTATGCATTTAAAAATAAGAGAGCCTCAAAACCTTTATATCAACTAATCGTAATTATAAACAACCTTGATTCGGTGAACGAACCTAACGCGGACTAAATTATCGTTGCTTTGTGATTCAAGGCTTCATTTATATGAAGTTTTATCTTATATAACAAAAAATTCAGTTACGTCACGTTAATAATGGTTTTTTTTTACGATTTCCAGGTTTATTATCCTCTCCGTTGTTTCCGGCTTGGCTCTCGTTTACTCAGCTGCCGTCATTCTTT
The DNA here is from genome assembly GCA_905147175.2 of Nymphalis urticae. Lineage (NCBI taxonomy): Eukaryota > Metazoa > Arthropoda > Insecta > Lepidoptera > Nymphalidae > Nymphalis > Nymphalis urticae. The sequence continues at coordinate 4,208,978 of LR989987.1, read as the reverse complement.
TACCGAGTACCCGCGAGACTATTCTTAAAAGGCGATTCCGTTTTGGATCTCCCAATGGAGTGGAGGCTCTTGTTAGAAAGACACAGGTTGGTTAGCTCGCTATATATTATTAATAAGTTTAGATTTAGAATAATTTAAGCGAAGAGGAATTAACATCGATTTTTATATGTAAAAGATGGACTAATATAATGAATAAAATTTTAGGTCGGGGACTTCCTTCTTCTGCATCTTCTTGGACAGAACATTTCGCTACGCGTTTTCGGCGAGGTGTTGGATGAACTAGCTCGTCGACTTCACCTTGGCTCTAATCCACCGTCGGCGCCTTCCACGCTCGAAATGGCACCGATTTATCCCGACATCGACAAATTCTCTAAGGAGACTGAGACGTAAGGTAGTGCCGATGCTAACTTGCGATATAATCCTCTCAGAGATATTAAAACTTATAAAATAGATTGTTCCAACACCTTTTTTGAGAAATATCTGCCACTTCCAATAATCTTAATTTTATGTATGTTTCTCAAATCTTGTGTTCGAACTTTGATCGATATAACGAGGATATATTGCTTAACAATGAATTTGTATTAAACGGTTACTATTTCAGTAGTGAGTCGTGTACATTGACTATGCAAATTATTAACGTTCATGACATTCCTTTGTATTTAACTTAGAAAATATTACTTTTTGCAAGCAGCCGTATTTGCTTTAGTAAAGCATAAGATTTCGGACTTGAGATCTCAATAAATTTACAGCCATGTTTTGATCAACATTAGTTAAATAATTGTTTTAAAAAATGAATTTATTGAACGTAATTTCAAAACGCTAAAGACTGTTTGCGTAGTTTTAATTGGTTAAACATTTTTGGGGTATTTGAAAATATGTATAGTTTATACGTATACGATATAATGAACGTATACAATGTGTCAAACATTTTATTAAAATAGGTATATAATAATTATTTGTGATAAGTTTAAAAATGAAGTTAATTTCATTTACGAAAAGAATGGCATACATATCACCAGCTCAACATTCTGTTTGTCATATAAATATAAAGAATGACAAACGAATACATTATATTTTGATTATTATATATTTAAAATTATCGTAAACTAGATATTCCATTTAATGAAAAGACAAGTTATATAAAAGATAAATAAAGTAAAGTACAAACGGTTCCTTTGGTAATGATAAGTTTGACATTCGACATGGCTTCTGATGTTTTCGTTTATTTTAGTACTAGTAGGTTAAAGATATTTGGTGCAAAAGGCAAGGTGTTTATTCTGTAGTGGTTTATACTCAACTATATCACTCAAACATTAGTGCCATTTAACTGATACTTTTCAGAATTCACTCGTCATATATGCATTTTAAATAAATGTCTTTAATACAAAAGATTTTATCATTCCGTAAGCATTGTATTCCTTTTTATATTATTATTTAGGATAGGTATAAGTGGTTATTAAAGTCAATTAAGCCATATTCATTATGATATTAAGATCTTATATAACTGGACTTCCATGAATCTCTTATATCGTACATAAAATAGCATAATAAGTCCCCGATATATTGATAATATAATATTTTTTTGTACTAAGTGTATGATTAAAGTTAGAAATAAATGATATATAGTCTTTCCTACTTTTATTACGACTGTAACAGCCTTTGAATGTCCCACTGCTGTGCTAAAGCCTCCTCACCCTTTTTTGAGGAGAAGTATGGAGGAGTATGGTCACGACTTTTATATGCAGCTTTTTTTTCTTTTTCGCATTGATGTTTGAAGCGTTAGTTAACCGATTTTATTTAGCCCAATGAAATTATTGCTAGATTTTAGGGGATTTTGTAACGTTGGTTTAATATGATCGTTAATTCATATAGGTAAGTTTTATGAAACGCTGACACGTTTATCTTTCCGATATCAAGACTTGTATGAACTTGCCCGACTATTTTAATTGTATTTTTGGTATTGTACCTATGAATTAAACAAATCATAAAACATTCCTGTTGTTTTTTATTTATATATTATCTACTATCTGTGGGTTTTGAATTTATCTTTATATATTTATGTAACAAAATTACTAAAATATAGTTTTATAACTGAAGAGGTCTTTGGTTTTGTATTACTTCTTGAAGTATTGTAATGTTGAAGACGCAAGTAAAATAATTTATACAACTTTTGAAAACTTTGTAAAATAATATAGATATTTACTTGGCATTTTTATATTATATTATTCAAGTGATACAATAAGAATTTATTTGAAGTAAGTAATTGAAGTACTGTACTCATGTATCGTTTGAGAAATGAAAAAAAATATATGAAAAATATAAAAATAAATAATAATATTAAAATTATGATCAAAAATTAATCAACATTGATGGTAAATCATAATTATTACAACTGTCTTAATATCATTAAATGAGGATTTGTTTCATATATTTCGTCTGCCCGTAAGATCCATTCTTATAGGAACGGATTTAACTATAAATTTTATATTGGTAAATAAATTTTTTATTTTATATTAGTAACTAAATCTAGCAAGTCTAAGTTCACGAGTAATTACTGATGATGATGATGTGAGAGGACAGAAAACATTAAGTCGTGGAAGCAATTATGTAAAGTGGATGTATTAAACCTTTTGCTCTCGGTAATTTTTATCGAAATAACTTTTAAAAACATGTAATTTATATCCTTTACAGCATGTGATCCTCCAATTTTTTTAAAAGCAATATTATAACAAAAAGAAATAAATAAATGTCCTCTGTTTTCGTAAATGTTCCCTTTTTACTCTGAAGCTATCTATCTATCACAAGACTTTTTTTGTTGGGATCAGTATTTGAATAATAATAACCTTCGACTGAACCTTTGACTTCTTTTGCAATTTAAAATATTTGTATAATATTTGCAGTGAGGGGACGAGACTCGTTTCTACACTATAAATACTATACACATTTTCTTAGTTCGATAAGTTTGAAACAGTATGCTTAACATGAAATCGACAAAGAAACGATTATAATTAGTAAATAAAAGCTTGTCGGGTAAAAATAATAAAAACGTACATATGTCGGAGTATCACCTTAGAAACCAGAACCCTTTTTTACGCCAATATGTACAGAAATGCAACATGGCCAACTTCCTAACTTTTGGCTATTACTGAGAAATCGTGACAGAAAAACTCAACAGCTGTTTACTTGCCGGCGATTCTTTACAGCCTCAATATACAGCCTTATACACAAGCCACTTGACCAAGAAGTCATTTAAATACAATCACACACATAAACCAATATACAGCCAATAAAAAAAACCATGACCAATAAGCAAACCAATATCCATCTAATGGTATCTACATACAAATACATATAAAGGTTATAATTTAAATGTCAAAAGCAATATAATACAAAATAAACAAGAGTACCAGAGTCCTTTAATAAAATAATCAATTATTAGAAAAAAAAGTATTAAATAAATCCTAACACAGTTGTAGCATTACAGTTAGAAATGGATGTCAGAGAGCTGGTAGCAAGAAAAAAAATCATAAGCGAAATACAAAGAGAATTTTCTAGAATAAAAAAAAACACTACATGCTTAAGATATGCATAGACATACCATTAACCCGAATATATCTTGTTAGTATTCTGTCATTAAAATAAATTTCTAGTTTAGAAATTTCTAGACTTCTATTTATTTGAGACTATTCGCAATCTCTACGCTGATAGTTATCAAATTCAAATTTCTAAAATTAATACTAGCTGTATCGCACGGTTTCACCCACGTTAAACGTTACTGTTCCGCCCCCGTGGGTAATATCGTGATGTTATATAGCTTTCTCGATTAATGGACTTTTTTTTTTATAGAACATGAAGGCGGACGAGCATATGGGCCACCTGATGGTAAGTGGTCACCAAACGCCCTTAGACATTGGCACAGTAAGAAATGTTAACCACCAGTAAACTATATCTAATGCAAAAACATATTTTCTAAATTGGACTGTCCTATGATTTTATCGCATTCAAATAAACTCTTCAACGTTATATATTAGCATAGATTGATCGATTAGACTTATAGAAAATTATATTATAGAAAAACTACCACTGTTTCGGTAAATAAACACCTAAACTTGTGTAGAACTGGTTATAGAAACTAAAAGAGTTTCTTCTCATGGTTCGAGTATTGTAGTTGTAATAGTAAAGGTTAAGATATATAAACATACTTTAGGATAATATGAGACATAATACAAAAAACAACTAATAATCGACGAATTACAGAAGTCGTTAAGTTATAAAAATTAAAAAATTAAGATTGAGCCAATATCTAAGTACAAATGACAACTTAAGCACATTTATTAAGCGTTCCTTTTTCTTTTGATAAATTTATCTATAGCCTATTCCAACCACAGGACTTAAGCGTAATAAGCAACTTTGATATGGAATTGACGCGATATAATTGTTCGAGGCTTGAATAATATATGATATTCATGAATTCATGCGTGTAAATAAATCCTCACTGACCTGTTACCCCAGTCTAGCTTAGTGACTAGCTTCAGTCGCAAGGCTCTCGTCTGATCTTGAGTCAAGGTACCGGCGAGGAGAGCCCGTCGACCACTCAGGAGTTCATGCATCACTTTCGCCACCGCACTGAATCTGTACGTTTCCCTCTCCTACGAATTTTGCAAAAATACTATAGCATATTTTATCTATACTACATATGTATATATTTCCAATATTAATTAAAGATTTATTTAAGAAAAATAATATAACAATAAAATATAGACACAAAAGTGAGTAATATTTGACATTCGTTTATTTTAAGGAAAAAACTAAAACATATATTTGAGGAATAATTTGCGTTTATAATTCACCTCGTGTTCGGCGGAAAACAAAGCGAGGAAATCTACGCGTGTCGACAAACCTTCTCCGTAAGAGAGGTCTAATTTTACGAGGATTATTTGAAAAATACAACGAATAAACAATAATAGTAACATATCATGACATGCAATCCTCAGCATAAATGTTCCGTAGTCAGCAAAGGCGCTTACGACCTAATCCCGACTTTTTACTAAGCATATCGTCTGTTACACTAATCTTTTGTTAGACGTGTTTATCCACGGTTCATTGATTTACGCGAAACAGATACAAGCTATATCAAAATAGTTTCAAAGGAAACTCACGTCTAGACTTGTTATAACTGAGCATTAAATTCCTCTTAAAGTTTTACGACTGCTGAAGAGCCGTCCTCTTTATCGTTTTCTTTTTACAAAACCTATCATCATTATGTTATTTTCCACTCATATTCGTTATATTTTTCCTTACAAAATAATTACTTTTATTGAACTGTTCATGACCTTGACTAAACATAATAAAAACAACGCAATCTTTACTTCCTTATCCTCAGAAGAATAATGCATTGTAAGATAGAGATAAATGTAGGGGCGAGACATAAAACAGGCCAAACAGTTATTTCAAGAGGCATTATTAGAATGACAAAGTATGATTCAGACGCTAATGGACAAAGAAACTAGGCACTGCGTGTAATTGTTTGACATTTATCTCAAAGTGATTAAATAAAAACAATATAAATATATATAAGTACATACTATAATACTAACCACATACAACTTTTTCCAAAGTCGAGCCCATTCTCTTAATACACATGCGATTTCACGGACCAGAGGATCGTCCTTGAATTCCGCGATCGCTGAAGCACCGCTTCCTTTTTCTGTGCATGGTCGAATAGAAACAACACATGCCGGAAATATACCCCAAGTTGATCTATTTTTTGTGCTGAAGCCACGAAACCAAGCTGCAAGTATTTAAAACAAAGTGTTAATTATAATTGATTGTATTAATGAAATTGTACGGTATTACATATGCCAAGTTCAACATAGCGGCCATTGTCAACATAGTTGCACCAACTACGTAGGAGATATTATAGTCCACAAGTGTTTATGCAATCACAGGTGCATTCCCCATTTCTTGATTCTCGTAGTCCGATGGTACGACAACACGACTCTGGGCTGCCACTGAACATGTCTGAGTTTCTACTCACCCAATAACTTATATTTTCTTGACCCGGGGTTTAAGCGAAGGACCTCGAGATATGCGGGCTTATCAGCTAATACTAGACCAACGAGCCAATTACACTTACACTAAATTTTACATTTTTAAATTAATGCGAATCTTTTTCGGCAATTCCAATAATATACAGTGTCTTAATATTGCTGACTTTGGTACTTGTAAAGTACTAGTAAGTACGAGTAATGCAGTAAGCAACTTTGTCTTTGGGTATTGAATAATCCCCTTTTGGAAAACGAAATCTTATTTTATAATTGTTATCTTATTAGTGAGTGCATTACCCTAATTTACACGATATATTAAAATAGACAAGGTAAGCTGCAACTCATTACTACCAGCGTTACCGTACACTGCAAAGCGAAGTCTATATGACAATCTTTTTAAAAAGCCCTATTACATCTTTTGTCATTTGTCATCCTTAGTGACACCCAGGAAATCGGATGAGACTAATAGGTCTAGTGCTCCTTGATAGTACGTCAATATTTCACAACTTACCTAACAAATAATATGAACGAATAACTTGCTCTTATTTTATTTTTATTCTAGTTGGTAATAAGCAGATTTACAAAGAATAAGAAAAGAAACGCACCATAAGTTAATTGCCATGGATGTCCATATCTACTTAAGCTAAAATCACTTTCGATTTACATCAATGCTCTCAGTTATTTAGGCATCAAATTATACAATTGTTAGAGGAATCTTTATCTTTATAATAGTGTAATTTTCTAATCAATATATTCCGCTGCATGCAATCAAAGACTTAAGACAAGTCATAAAGATATTAAATTATTTTTATTATTCAGTGATCTTTTATTCAATTCGTTTCTTGTATATTTTTTTTATTTGGAAAAAATATTACTTAACTATTTTAAATTATTATCATATATACATATATAACTAATATTATAAATGCAAAAGTAACTGTCTGTCTATGTGTTTCTCTTTCATTCTCATTTTATTACTACTACCAGCAAAATAGGCGGGCATAGCCACAGGAGAAAACTAGTGTATTATTATTAACTAGTATATTATGTGTAATTTAAATGAATATGATTTCTTTAACATTAAAACTCCTTAATATATTACTGTATTTTGAAATTACAAAAACAAAATCATATATCACATTCTTAAGCACTACTTCCAGGGAACGACTCGGCGACGGTTACAGCGGAAATAAGTAATTTAGTTATAAAATGACAGCTAAAAAAAACTTCAAGAACCATTGCAGCAGTCCAATCTAAATTGATAAGTTCGGTATCAATATTTGGACACAGTCAGGAAGTGCAAAATTTGACTCTCACACTTTTTGTAATAAAATGTTTTCCACAAAACTGACCTCAATTTTATCAAGTGCACTTGCCAGCAATCAAACACACTTAATGTTTATAAATAAAATATTGAAACGAATGTGTATTTTCATTAAAGATCCCAACTAATACTACACTATACTATATTGTACACTAATAAATTCTACAGTTGCATGGTTATTAAATATAAGAAAACCAGAATTAAAATACAAAAACGAACCTTCAGTTTATTATCAATTCAGAAAAAGTATATATCAATATATAATGCACACAGTATTAGGATTCTTAATTAAATATAAATGTGAAACTGTCACCATTATAGCTGTTGTAATAAAATCTGCAAATTATTAAAGCAACCTGTGTTTTATCAATTTAGATTCTGAATTCACCTGAATCTCCACATTAAGTATAGCATGCAGATATCTATTGCAACTAGGTCCTGGGTTCAAATCCCAGGTCGGGCCAATAAAATGTTATTGAGTTATTGAGATCCTCTGCCGAAAATTCTGAGTAGCAGCCCGGAGTCTGGAAGTTGGTAGTGTGTACATTCGTCTGTCTCGGAAAGCATGTAAAACCATTGGTCCTGTGCCTTAACTCTTTCCGGTCATGTCTGATTGCTGTCTTATTGGGTAACGAGAGTTAGGGAAAAGAATGTGCACCTGTGTTTGCGCACACACTTGTACACTGTAATATGTCCTGCACAGTTGGCTAATCTCGCTTGAGATTGGCTGCCGTGGCCGAAATCAGTCTGAAGGACAGGATTATTATTATTCCAACCACATGTATAGTAGACAGATAAACAATTTTGACATTGAATTGAAGTGATATTATTAGTCGAGATCTTAAATAAAAAATACACATATATAAATTGTATAAATATTGTTTTATGGTGATTAATGCAGCAATGTAGTCTTCTTCTTTCAAATGTCAAATTGATGGTGTTAGAAAGAGATAAATGAGTAATAAACTAAAAAATGTTTATAAGTAATGCCATTGTGATGAACTATCATAAATCAAAGTCGACTACAAATTTATTATTCACTTATTTATTTTAAAAATAAATAATTTTACCTCCATGCTCTTCCAATATTTGTACTGTTTCTCCGATCTCAAGTGGCAACCCCGAACGAACATCACCCTTCCAGTTATAAACAGCTAAAACAAAGCAACCATTAAAAAATAAGCAGTGTGTTACATTTATTTAAAGAACACATGAATCATTCAAAATATCTGATACTCTTCACTACAATTTTATAATAACCAGTGATTCAGATTGCATTTATCTTAACAACATAGAATACTCATACAGTGTACATCCTATTATAAGTGAGAGACTTTTTAATTTTTTTTTAAATCTGTTGCCGTCCCAATAGCTCAATATGACATGAATTTAGATTTACTTGATTGGTTTGTAATTTTAATTTAATATTTTTATATAAGTACATATGCTTTAATTAACTGTTTGTCTTCCTAATAATACATAAATCTTATTTGATACTTTAATTTTGGAACAAAACAAAATAACAATGTTCTGTGTGGGAATATTTCTTTGAACATAATGCAAATTATACAGTAAATTTATAGCTTTTGTAAATACTATTGTCTTTGTATGTGTTATCTCCATTACAAATTTCCATTCATAAAATCTAGTTGGAAATTAAACTAGAACTTGTAGAGACAATCATAATGAATTAAACATTAATTAAAATAAGATTTTTTTTTTCAAATTTATACATAACAATATATAAATTGCAATTTAATTAATTATTACAGTATTTACCAAAAATATTTTTACTCTAATATGTACAATTTAGTAGTAGTATAAGCTCTAAACATTTTTTTTAAAAATTTCATATTCCTCATATTTTTTATATGAGGTATGCAGCCTAATTTAGATATTTAATGAAATGATTAATAATATTAAGCTTAAAAACTTCTATTTTTAATTTAATTGCATTTTCTACAATATATGAAAATGTTATATTGAAAATTAATTATTACAATATCTATGTATAACACTTAATATAATATAACAAAAACCTATTAACTTCTAGTTAAGTGCCTCCTTATATTAATTAGATGTTCTGTATATTATTATTATTTTTGTGTAAACATAATATAAGGAAGTACACAAATATAGGTAGGTTTATTTATATTTTTTCTATAAACAGAGACATATTTCGAGATATATCTAAAACATTATATTGATAAAATTATTTTTGGAGAATATTAACATCGGAAATAATTTATTAAATATTCATAACATGTATTTACGTTTCCTGTAATTGTGCAGGATGTATTGATGATTGAATTGAATCTAAACGTCAAACTTACCGACAGCCAATTTCGGAGATTTCGTAGGAATCCACATTTTGCACTACTCTCGTACCGGACACGAAATCGGTTGTTAAATTATCACGAAATCATCATATTATCTTTATTAAAAATAAATCACAATTTTCATTATGAATCTGCGACCAAAAATCTTTTGTTTTTAGCCTGCGCAAAGATTTAAACTGACTTGGAATCATGGATTTTAAGATTGACTGCAATGTTGCTGTAAGAGAATATACTATATAATCATGTAATTTTTTTAAATCATGTAATTGTAAAAAATTTCATGCTTATTACATTACACAACAATATACAATTAATATCACAAAAATCTGATTTTTTTTAATACTTCAAAACAAAAATCAATTATTTTCAAGGGTAAAGGATAATTTTAATGAAAATTAACTATACTACAGAAACTCTTTTTCTATTATTTTTATAAAAAAAAACCGAATGAACAAAATAATTTAGCAAAATGAATAATTAATGAGAAAAATACGTTAAAACCATGAAGTTTTTCATACATTTTACACATTTCATAATAATTTTTGATAAATTTACAATACTGTCCTTATTTAATATATTTTATTTCAAATTTCATTAATAACTTTTCTAAATCATAAGTTTATCAAATAGCTTTGTAAGTTCTTACTATTTATGTTTTTGTGTAGGTACATACACATATACAATACATATCTTTACAATTTTTAGAGCTAGTAGCATTTTATTCGTCCTCGTGACTCGTGAAATTTCGTCCTGAATCAAAATATTTTATATGCTTGATAAAGTTAATAATTATTATGAATCTAGTTTATAGTAGTTATTCAAATAATTATGTTCTTAAGAGTTAGAGGAATTTTTTATTTTATTTTTAAAGCTAGTAGCAATGAATACGTTTGTATCATATATATTATGAATATTATTTAACTATATTATATGAAATTACTTCATAATGTTTCAGTTTTGCTAAATGTTTTCTTTTGCACAAGTAATTTAAGATTATATATCAATTACTAAAAATATCAGTAAAAAAAACAATAATAACATTAATAACATTAACATTATATTTATATTTTGTAAATTGTATGTATTTTGTAAATGGCAGCCCCATTAGTTACCTCAAACTTTAAATTTGTGTTTTGACATTGACAAATCACTTGTCGTACTTGGACTTGTTAATGTTTATATTTTGGTACTGTTAAGTGTTAATTTTAAGATAACAGTTAACTGTTAAATATACAACGTACATACCATTATTCGTTTTCTTTTTAACGTAACAAAAAGTACTATTATTTGTTTGATATTTTTATATTTCGTATTTTACAAAAAATAAAACGCTTTAATATTACAAAAACTTAACCAAAAAGTAATATGTCTGACGATTTTATTCCTTTAAATCAAAGCACTCCAGTTCAAAACAAATGGCAAGATAGAAATCAACAGAATAGCGGATACCAAAATAATTGGCAACATAAGAACCATAGGCGTCGTGGTCATAATCAAAAACAATGGTCACATAATTCTCAACACAGTAGTAGTTTTGGGGTAAGTTGAAATGAAGGTTCTTAAATGCAGTGTTTTATGTATTGAAATTTTTGAGGCATATAATATTCTTTACAAATTGTATTGATAGTTTTAGATATTACTTTAATGTTAAAGAAAATGTTTGTTGAAAACAATTATTTCTGTCCATCTGTTCATTGAACTTATCTTTGTATTAATTCTTTCTGATTATTTTCAAGAATATTATTCATATAATAGCTTTCCTTAATTAAATATTAGAAGAGTTTTTAGAACAATTGTATGTTTAATTAGATATATCTAGATGATGGTTATCAAAATCTGAGACAGGTCAATTTTTAGCTCCCAAACACTACCAAGATTAGCCTAGATGTATAAATTTATAATTAATTTACATAGATTACAACAAAATATCTATCTATTTTTTTCAGAGTGATTGCAATGGCAGCTATGGTAGAGAAAACAAAACTAGTATTGATGCATACTTACATCCTTCAATGTTAAAAGACCCTTGGGCTCACTTAAGACAAAGGATGCAGTGACACGAAGAATATTAATGTTACTACATTTTATTAACAATATAATGCCAATTGTCCGATTGATTTAATTGTAATTGTTGTTAAATAAAATTTAGTATTAATGACAAACAATACAGTTTTAACATATATTTTTTTTATTTGTTTCCAATAATTGATAAGAAATATTTTAATATTTACCTCCGGGTCAAACCTAAACATTAATTGTAATTTAGTTTTACACTTTAAATAATTTTGTTGACTTGGTATGATATCTTAATTTTAATATTGGGCTATGTAAATTAATTTTCATAAAATATTTTTTTTTTTTTAATTTACATGCAGTACTCCCAACTCATTATTTAAATTTTTTATGATTAGCCTCAAATAGAAAAGAGGTTTCATTTAAAATCTGACACAAGGCGCTTTGTGTATCTTAATATTAAAAAATTGAAAGTTTGTGAAGATGGATGGATGAATCTATGTTACTCTTAGAAGCCGAGATGGCCCAGTGGTAAGAACGCGTGAATCTTAACCGATGATCGTGGGTTCAAACCCGGGCAAGCACTACTGAAGTTTTTCATGTGCTTAATTTGTCATTATAATTCATCTCGTGCTTTTCGGTGAAGGAAAACATCGTGAGGAAACCTGCATGTGTCTAATTTCACTGAAATTCTGCCACATGTGTATTCCACCAATATGCATTGGAGCAGCGTGGTGGAATAAGCTCCAAAGCCTTCTCCTCAAAAAGGGAGAAGAGGCCTTAGCCCAGCAGTGGGACATTTACAGGCTGTTACCAAACTCTTACATGCAAATACAACTCAATGGATTTAGATGAATTTTGAAATAGCTTAAATTTGATAGCTTATATACCTTTTATATGGAATTAGCTTATATATGACTTAATATATAAGCTAATTCCTCTCCTCCAGCCAGTAATCTCATAAAATAGGCAATTATATTTTTATATTCAAAGGTAATAAAAAAAGTTGCAATATCTTGTAAAGTGATAGAAACGTTTAAAGCAAAAATTGATACACCAAAACAATATTTAAAGAAAATACATGTTGAAAATATTTGAAATAAACCAATTTAGAATAATATTAAGGATTCTAAAAAGTAAGTAAGTTATGACCACGAATGAAATTGAAATATAATATATATCTACTTATGTATTCATATAAGAGTAGTTCTATATCATATGTAGTTAGTAATGTAATATTTGCTTTCGTAAATGAAAAGAATACTTGTTTTTTGAATCTTCTGTTTTATGTGGAATTTCTAAATTACTGGCACTGCAAGTATCTACTCAATAATAATATTAAAAAGTTTTTTAGTAGTAAAAGTAACAAGCTAGGTTCCTTTTTGAGGAGGTTTAGAGGTTACTCCACCACGCTGCAATAATGCGGGTTAGTGAATACACGTGGCAGATTTTCATTCGCCAAATACATGTTTCCTCAAGATGTTTTCCTACACCACCGAACACGAAACGATAAACACAAGTTAATCAGAATTCAGTACTTGTCCGGGGTTTGTACTCGGAATTGTCGGTTAAGTTTCACGTCTTCTATCCACTGGGCAGTTAAAGCTACATAAACGCAAACGTTAAGGGGGATTTCGTCAATTATAATAACCCCTAGTTTAATGTTACTGTTTAAATTAAACATTTCATTTACTTATGACCTTCAAAACGATTGCTTTTTTTAATTGGACTTGAATAAAATTTGATAGATAAATATAGTACAAATATCATCTTCAAACAAGTACATATAAACTGTAAATCGAAAGCGATTTGGAGGCACTTGCTGAACAGACTCAATCAAAATTAACCAACAATTTTAATTTTCATATATTCTTAATTTAGCAATATAATATTGGTACACTAAAAGCAAATAAATCGGACAAGTAATATTCCAAGCCGCTAAAATTTATATAGTTTTGTAGAATTCTTTGTTTTGATTTGGGTGACGTACTATGTACCATCCATACACTTTTGTTCATAACTTCTCGTGCATTATAACGTTATCCTTCACAGTATCTAAGACGTGTGTGACCGCCATTTTACAGAAGCGTGGTAGATAAAGCTTTTTTCCTAAGAGGAAAAGAGAAATATCCTAGTCCTATTTCTATTAGTGTACTGAACTACATAGAGCAATCACATAATATTTAATTTTGTAAAAAGAAATCACGACATCTTCATATTTATAATTAAAAATATACATACTTATACTAAAAGAGACGAAGAGTACATACAGATGCTTGTAAATTTGCGTGCAAGTATATTATTATTTATTATGTGTAAGCCAGACTTATTTGACGAGTCTTATTAAATGTAACTGACTTGATTATGAATAAACTTGCCATTTCTAAAGTTCAATAATTTAAATATATTTGTTTTCAATTTAAAGGTCCATTTTTGTGGACTATAATTTTTCAATTCACAATATTCGTTCAGATCTTACACGCCCATATATATGAGTTTTTTGACACTAATATCTATAAAGAAAGCCTTAGGATTCTTTTGAACCCGATAAAGACTTGGATAGTTTCCAATGACCGAATTTGTGAGGACTAAAATATATAGGGCAGTTTAATGTAAGGCTTATTTAAGCATAGGAAGGTAAGTTTTATATTTTGCTGTAGTTTATAGGGAGTTATGTTTCTTTTATATGTGATCGTTTTACTTGCTTATTTTAACTGTTATCACTTAAATACAGTTAATGGATAGCTGCTTTTAGTATATCGTATCAAAGTGAATATGATAATATATTAAATACAAACAAAAAAATTAATCTTTTTCACGTTGTGCTGGAGTAATTGTGGTGTTGTATTTTTAGTTGACGTTACATATTGTATAGGTATCTTCAAATTAATAACCATAAACTTAATAACCTTTTTGGGGTAGTTACAACAAATTGAGTGTTTATGCCAGGTATTATAAATTCCCACCCACCCATCTAAATTTTGCTGTTGTATATGCACTAGGAACAAAATATCTCAGATCGTATCGTCAGTTGGCAGCGCATTGACAATGTAAGAAATAATTTATTTTGACTTAATGTTTCTAAAAGTGCTAATGTATCATCTTCTGTAATTACCATCTTCTTTCCTATAGTAAAATAAATAAAATTGTATTCGCGGATTCAAAATCTTGTAAGCAGCAAATCATCACATTACGCTTCGCAGTGAGTTGTAATGGCATATCCATTTGAATTTTAAGACATGCAAGTATATCGTACCTAGTTTAATATTGCCTATTTTTATCACATTTTTTTTAGGCTTAACTTAAAATAAAATTGTTAAGGAAAAATATGATTTGCCTACCTGACACAATAAATCATGATCTAATTGAATAAAGATATTATAATTATTTTACTACGTACTATGTTTGTTGTGACTTATGAAACAAATTATTAAGTGGTATACTTTTACGAATCGTTTTCAGCAAGTCATAGCTGCCAAAGAAACTAAAATAAAAACAATTTACTAAATTGCCCTAATCAATTCTTGCGGGGAACTCCACGCTATTTCGAAATTAAAAACTACTTTCAGAGGTCCTGCATATTTGAATATTTGAAAATTCTGCAACACAAGTGCCATAAGTTTTGATGTAAAGTTTTTTTCAAAGTAAAATAGAAACTCGGATTCTATCTGAGATATTTTATTAACAATTAATTTCGTTAGGTTAATTACGATAATTGGCTACGCAACTTGACGTACATTATGTAATTCCCCCTTTAATTGCCTGAATTGCCTGACGTGTCAATTTAGACGCGTGCAAGTACGACCAAAAGGGTCGTTGAATTTCCATTAAATTACCAAAACGAGAAAGTGGACGAGGAAGTGCGTTCCAGGACTTTGCGATCCTCCCTGTGCGGTTTTGTCGGCTCTTTGTGTGGTTGCCGGAAGTTATACCTTCCCAGCTGTGGCTTATTATCATCCTAACAATGTATAAACTTCTGGTCCTTTTAATTAGGTAGGTACTAGATTCCACGTTAAAATTTGCTTATTCGAATCTTTTAGAACTTTCATAATTTTGAAATATCATCATCTAAAATAAAGAGAATACTTTCTAATAATATAAATACATTGCTCAATGACTAAATAGTAAAAAAAGTTATATTTGTACAATTTCGGATCTTTATTGTAAAGAAGTGTCAGTTTTACTTATGGTTACGTACGTAGTAATTAGCTTTCGTAGTAGTTCGTAGTAGTACTTTGCGTATTCAATTGATACTTTATTGCCAACGACATTAATCCCCCTAAACTGACCACCTGTTTATGTCTGTTTAATATCCATAGTCAAATAGATATTTATCAATTTTATTAGTTTCTTATCAATGGACGTCTCAAAGCGATTAATAGGTCGTCTGGTTGCATCGCGGTCTAGCGGAAACGGCTCGCACCAAATAATCGCATCGATCGCCAAAAAACTAACCCACATACGCACTGGCAGCGTAGCCGGAATTATTAATCGTGAGGAGTAAGTGTGGGGGTGTCGGGTGGTGTAGGAAGGCGCAGGCGCGGACGTGCGGCGGGCACTCCGCGAGGAAGGCTCGCGCGCTCCGGCCGCGTACGAGGCGCGACCGCGACCGCGATGCGCGAGCTGCCGTCACCGCGGCCGCTCCCGCAAGCGCCGCGCTAACCTGTACCGATGCAGTGGCGAAAACTAACCAGGTTGAAATCTTCGCCGGGCGGACAGTCGCGCGCTCGGAGGATGCTCTGCTGCGGCCGCAGGAAGGTATGCGATTCGATCGATAACGCGCGCCGAAACCGTCGCCCCTCCCGGCCCGGACGCCGACGCCGTTCGACGACCCCGCTTGCTAAGGCCTCACTAACTCCTAGAGTCTGTGAATTATCCTGGACCTTTTCCCTATCACCATAATGCCCATTTACGATAGTATCTCATGTTTAATGTGATAACAGCATTTAACTCTGAAATTAAAAAGTTGTTCAGTTTCTGGTGATAGATTTTCTTTTCATTGTATATACGAGAATATATACATAGCTACATAGGTTATATTTATCTTATCACTATACCTCGATAGTTCTAAGTACGATAAGCACAGCGACAAATTGTATGCCCCCATGTAATCAAACACCATTATTTAAATGTTTATTGTAGTATCATGTTTATCTGAAAACCTACGAGTTGGTATCGACTTGGTATAAACTTACAAGGCGGTTCGTATTTCCTTCACAGCTTAACACTTCGAGTGAAAGCCATGAAACGATATAAAATTAATCTATACATTGCAGCGATATAAAAAGTTTTAAAATGTAATCAATAAACATAATAATAAAAATTATTTCATTAGTCTTAATCGAGGAAGGGCGGTTGTTGATATCAAAAGAACTTATCTTTCGCCATCTTGTCGATATATTAACATGCGCCAAGGAAACGGCTCATAAAATGAAGTAAATTTGATTTCAGCTACAATGTAGTAGAATCAAACAACATTAGAGATCTATTAATGTGACGACACGGTTGATATTCGCTAAACCATGTATTGCCATCTCTTACAGTAACAATAATGTATGTATGTGTTACCACGATAGTATAATTTTATAACATAATAGCACACAGCATAATTTACTTTATCTTTTGTAATATGGGGGTAGCAAAGCCTCGTACTGTGTTTATACATGAAATACACATAGTATTATTACGACGATCACATGTCAACATAGATTTTCTGTTATATAATTACAGATAAGCCTATTTTATAGGTTATATTCGAAAAATACAGATTAAGAACTTATTCTATTCTAATATAAAAATAATTATTTGTTTGAATAATTATATGATGTGTGTTACTTTAGTTTTATTAAAGATTGGTAAAAATGTATGTCAATGGTATCACATTGATGGAGATATCGGAACACTTACCTATTTTTGAACGCATTCGCCCTCTCACCTACTTACGAACCCTTAAAATTTAAATAATGTTTTGTTATACGGAACGTAATTTTAATACACTCTGTTCTGAGAGATTTATCATTTTTATTCATTTAGAAGTAAAATTATAATGAATGTATGAAAAATCCAGTGCTTTGTTGATAATTAAAGGCTTTAGAATAAAACTTTAATGTTACGTTTTTTAGAGTATTATACATACATCGCATATAGCAAAGACGAAAACATATTTCATTTCATACGTTTTTTATGTAACATTACTGATATTTTATTATAATTTGATATAAAACTCTACTAATGCTATGTTTCTCTAGCTGAATTCAAGTGCTGAGTGTAGTACAAATAGAATTATTACTTATTTGACTATGAATAAGAAAATAAATCAATTTAATAAAGTAACTAATTTGTAATTCATATTTTGACAGTTTTATGGTTATCACAATTTACGTTACTCATGCGTCGCGGTATTTTAAATACTTCCATATACATAAGTTTTTTAATAATATTATAATTATGTTTAAAATAAAAACATACATACTTTTGTTATATTTATGTTTAAGTAATATATTTATTAGCTCGAATTTTTAATATTACAAAAGTAGGTCATGGTTAAATGACTGTTATATGCCCTCATTTCTTTTATATCAACAAAAGATGAAAAAACTGAATCGATTCAACTCATTTCAAAAGAATGAAAAATTCTTTTACTATTTGTATAGTAGAGGAATGTTAGAATCATTTATAATATAAAAAAGTGGTTAGAATAGTATTCTGCCATTAATTATATAAGACTTACATTGTGGTAAATGTTTATTGTAGTATACTACGTTATTTGTAAAATGCTTTCATAAATTTACGTTAATCTTGGAGAACTTTAGATCGATACATAATAGTTTGTTTTTCATTATACCATTTCTAACAACATTTATTAAAGGTAGTAAGAAAATTATTTATTTCAACATTGAAGATTTTTATACTTTTTTGTTTTTATTACTTACTAATGCCGCCAAATGTTCGATATTTAATAAAAAAATACTCTACGCTCACACGTCCTACGGTTATGATTATTAATTATCTTTAGTTTTCGGTGGTGGCTCAAAGCTCACAAAGTCGAAGTATCGTGTTTGTTTTAAACAAAAATATATATTTCTGTGGTGTATAATTATAAAGAGATTATTTAACTTGATTTGACACAGTAAAAAATTAAAAATTAAGACGGTCCTTGATATAAGTTGTCTCAAATTTTATACGAATAAATAAACGTTATAATACACTATTTGACGTGGTGTAATAAATTTAGCAACGAAATACCAAAGTGAAACATATCACTTACGATTAACACATAAGGATTACCTTAAAATAAAAGCCTTTACGAGTAGAGGACCGTAAAAAGTGACACCTTGAACTATAATAATTCATTCGTGTCGGAACAAAGTGCCTTAGTTACGGAAAGGGGGGGTGGATCGAGGCTCAAAATCGGAGTGTAATCACGGCCTCGCTTGTTGAATTAGTAACGTATGATTGACCCATGATTTGAACTTTTCTTTTTTCCTATCGTAATCGGTAAAATATATAATTTAGTTTATTTGCTTTTTAGAAATCATTTAGAAATGTTAAAATTTAGTATTAAAATTAATAAATTGAAAGCTCGTGTTAAATAAATATTAATATACAAGATTATATGATAAAAAAGCTTGGAGTTGATTCATATAAATTCAATTATGTATGATTATTTAACACATGTGATCGATTTAAAAGGGATAGAAAATATAAAGAAATGACAATTCAAAAGTACTTGAAGAGCCTTCTTGAATAAGTAAATTATGATTTTGTTAATAAAAATAACGCGCAACTTATTGTAATATTCCTACGATAATTTTTCCTCCTTGTCTTGCCTATTATTTTCATTGAATTGTTATTTGGATTAAAATAAGTTTTTTTTACCAGTGTAGTGTAAGGGTTTTGAGCGTAACCATCTAGTATCTATTACCTATTCATTCGTTATTCTATTTATTACCAAAAACAAAATTTGTGTATCAGCTTAAAGGGAGACTTAGTGTTATCACAGCTCACTACGGACATAATGTAGTTTATTCCATGGTTGGAGACGCATTGATGAAGTAATTGCTTATCCTTATTAAAATGTCCCTTGGCGGAAGTGACCAATTACAGACGGGTACGTCTTGCTCGCCTTACGCTTCAATCTATTCAAAACGTGTATAAGTAAAAATTAAAGCAATTTCTAAAAGAGTTGAATAAAACCAACGCTTGAGTATATAAGTAGATTAACTGTCGATTATGAACTAAGGCTTCACTGTTTCGTAAAAGAATGGACTTTTTATACATATTGTGTAATACGCTTTCCAAAGTCGCCAAATAACATTTAACTATTTTGAAAAGTGCAATGTCATGTCCTCTTAAGATCTTGCAATATTTTATTCTTCACAATAAAAAAATATCGATAATTTATTAAAAAGAAAATAAATTCTTTATCACATTTGTCATACACTTAATAATGAGAATTCTTATTAGGGTTAAATTAACTTTTACCTAGCCAGCTAAGAGTTATGTGTTTTAAAACAAACCGTCATTTCAATACCAGTGCTTTAGCTAGCACGTTTAAATGACGATACTTCACAGAAACTATATAAAAATACAACCAATATCGCTTACATGGATTTGATAGAGGGGAAATAGACTCCCCTACATTGGGCTCCACTAGTTTTACCGTTAGTAAATCATTCTGTATAAATATAACTGTCGTGTAATTATAGCGAATGTCGCGAACAGATTATTGAATTGAAAGTCATGATTTATAGGGTAGTTTCTTTAATTTTGATTTGTTTATGCCTACGTTTTAAAGCACAGTGTAAATATTTATTATTTAAACAAATATACACGATCTAGTTAATAAATTAAAACCATCCAATACTGTAAGATGTTAAGAAAACACTTAAAGCCTTTTTGTGTATTTGTTAAGTAATGTTTATATATTTGATTAAAAAAAAAATATTAATACAGTATTGCCTGATGCACATAATTATGGTTTTTTTTTGGAAACTTAAATTCGATACATAGCTCGGGCCCAATGTGAAATTTTATTGGTGTTTTCGTAAACACAGATACATACATTCTTACCTATTTACCTGACGTTAATAGTCTCTTTGAACGACAATCTGATGTCCCCGGAGATAGATCAGGCGCAGAATCAACGGTTTTAATTGTTTTCCGTGACAAGGGAAGGTTATACTGCTAACTTCGTAACTCCACTGCTACTCGACAGAAAAACTCAGTTACTTTTGAGGGCCTGACTTGGCATTCGAATCGATATTTTTGCATTTAAACATACAAGCTAGACACAAAACCAACGTAACAGTACAGTAGGCAAATTGAAACATAAAGTATAGCTGAATATTAGTTTAAAAGAGTATCATTCGTAAAACATGTTAATCGCTTTACTGAACATGAACCCATGGATTTTATAAATCACAGATAGCTCGCACGCCGCGCATTAAATTAAGCTTTCGCCCACGTCTGACGTCATTCAATGTACTCTATGACAACATCATATAAAAGATTTTGTTCAGATAGACACTTTGAAATGTAATAAAGTGCACTGAAAGGTCGTAGTCGGTGTTTAATGTTCTAGATATATTTAGGTCTAGTGGTGAAGTGCTGCCATTATGTATGGTTATATCATAAACAAAGTCGATACAAGTATTAAATGTGCATTGTATTTAACGTGTAAATTGACATTAAATAGATCGATATAGTAGTTAGCAATTACGAAAATACTACGATATGATAGTATTATTGATAAATATACGTACATATAAATTATAATCACATTAATAATATATGTATGTATAGAACTATATTTAAAGCTCGATGCTAAAAGGTTATAAATAGCAGGCGACCTAGTTTGCCTTAAATTGTGCATTAAGTGACAATTTACATGTTCCTAAGGCTTGTAAGAAGTTCAAGATGGTGAGTGGGGACGTCTCGCTGACTTTGTAAAACTAAGCACATTGACTTGTACATATTATTCTGCTTTTAAAATTATTATAAAATAAAATTAAACCAAGTATCTAAAATGTCGAAAAGAATAGATTTTTTTATGAACAACACAAAAGATTCTTATTTAAATAAATTTGGTTTACAACGAATTACAATAGAATTATTTGAAAATATATACATAATACTTGTTTTTTTATTATTCCATAGTACTAAAAACAACAAAGGAGGTTAAAGTTGTTTGTTCCATACAAAAGATGAAAGGGTCTTCTACAACAAAAATTGTCAGAAGGTCTTGTTTCTTCGTGAAATTCGTATAATATTTTTTTTAATGAAAAGGTCTTAAACGGAATATCATTGAATAGATATTAACTTAAGGTAAGTCTTCTTTTAGTTTCAAGAGTGTTGTTGCTTTATGTATACAGGGTGACTGGTGAATTAGTATCAATACTTAAGGACGTGATATTTGACGACCATATATGACCAAAAAAAAATACATATAACATAAATATTAATAAACTTCTAAGTAAAGTTAACCAAAAGTTATGTAATTAATTACGCGTCATGTGGACGCCCTAGCTGCGCTGACGACACAACACCGTTATGTACATTTAGTTATCGCGCGGTACTTTCCCTACGTCCAAACGCCGCCGCGTGTTAACAGGGTAGCAGGCTACCTTTGATAAACAAGCATGATCCAATCCCCCTTCATACTTTAAACCTGGCTTAGAACAGGCAAAAATACCAAAATATTTCACTCGTTTAAGCAACAAATTTGTTGACTAGGTAAATGATATGAACTTGGGACAAAAATTAACTGTTTACCTATCTTGGTATTTCCGGCGTATTTAAAAATTGAATCATACTTATTTACAACGATTGTCAATCATTTAACTACCTATTTACCTACATAACTACACTAACCTTAACAAATGTTCAAAGTGAGCTCCTGCTCGTGTGATACACAGTTCGGCACGTTTACGCATATTGTCTTTCACACGCTTTAACACGAATGGGTCACTTTACTACTCACATTATTCTGCATTTGTGTATTGATAAGCCATACCTAATTACTAATTACGGGTCACACTCACACACGAAACATTAGGTATACGCGTAAGATTGATCGCTAGGGGCGCGCGCGCGGGAAGATGGACGAACCTTACGGCGGCGCTCGCCCGACTAACTTACTAACCTACTAATACTAATAAGCCGCGGGGCAGGGGTTGCGGGGGGCAAACACCACGCCGCACGCGCCGCGGAAATATGTCCACACTTTATTTATTTAAAGTAAAATTTTTGTAAATTTGGTCAAAAATTAAGTACCTATTTTTTTTACATAATTCTAATGAGAATCATGTACCGATTATGCTCCTAAAATATTGATCCTAATTCACCAGTCACCCTGTATAAGGTCGTTTAACAATCATTTTGTCAATGCTTTGCCGTTACAGTGAGATCTAAGATGGTATGTTCCTTGCGCCTAGAGAACGCTGGTTTTCTCACTCTTCATGTCGGTACGTAGCATTGTATGCAGCTTAGCGATAAAATCGTGCGGGGCGGTAACTACTGCGTAGTTTTCTACCATCTCTATTCAGTAGAATAAAACAATGACTTTTATGTCTAGTCGGTTTATATACTTATAAAACATTTCTTACGAAGAATAGAAGCATGATTGCTAAAAAGATCCGCGTCACCGTGTTTGTTATGAGTTGTTTATGAATGCACAAAATGTTAAAGACAAAAATCTTTGTTCAGTAACGAAATAGATGGGATAGACGTTCTTATTGATTGTCACAAATCTACCGTCGGGTCACAAAAAAATACTTCAAATATGAAAAGAACCTGCGAAAGAAAATTAACGTTTTTGTATCTAGCAATACATAATTACAAATGTAGTTATAAAATCTTAATATAAAAGGTAACATCTTGATTGACTGTCAATGCACGATTTAAAGTATAAGAAATACATACTTAGGAGAAGACTCTCATTGCGCACACTCAGAAAAGATTTTAAGAAAATTTTGATTTGAAAGAGCGCTTTAATTTTCAACTTCTTACAATCCAGCCGATGTATGTAATATTTTAATAAGTAATTGAAAATGTTTGCAAAGATAGAATTTCGAGCTTATTGTTGATTATTTTATATTAAAACCAAAAAAAGGTAAATAAAAAATACATTTATTTTAAAAGAAGTATGTAATATGAATACAAATTACATAGCCGATAACGATATTTATTACGTTTTTAAATATTAGAATAATTTCCATTTTTTCCAACCCTACCATACACATTTAAAACATTACATATTTAAAACACTCTTTCTTACCAAGCATGAGAAGAAATGTAATAGTGAAAACATTTCATATTTGATATTCATTCGTGTTTATTCAGATTTAAGCTCGCGACTTTCGCTTTAAATACAACTGTTCATACTACTAGTCTATCTCGGTTCTAACAATGTGAACACAAGTAAATAATATAAGTCTTAATAAACGCATATTAAATGTTTAGCGGTTAAGTTAAAGTTGACGAAAACTACATGTCTAAGTTTCGAGACGTGTAGAGAAACCGCAGAGCCGCGGAGCACTTACTTCCATTCTCATTACAAGTTTCCATAGCTGTTTGTTGTACATACTTACTTGTTTATGCACGCAACTAGATTTTAATTGATCTACAATAAATTAAAATACTCTAAAGCAATATAACTGTTTATGTCTTGTCTTAAAACAAACGATCATAATCTTCTTTTTTTTATGCTAATTAAAAACGTACCCTACGTATATGTTAATTTTGATGATATAATTCACTTTTATACCATATTATTAGAATCCGTCCAGTTGTTCGATTATGTTATAGTAACACATAGACAGTGGCGTAGCTATCGTAGGGCCAGGTGGTGCATCAGGGCCCCGGAGCTCAGGGGGGCCTCTACCCATAAAAAGAAAAAAAATCTGTTAAAAATCGTTTTTTTCCCTGTATAGATCTCATCTGTATAATAAATATTCTTTATTGTCATGTGCATCGTGGTTTATTTATTCCCATTTTCTTCTATTAAACACATAGAGATTCTACCCCTCATAGAGACGACATATGGATTTAGTCTACTAGGGATAAGTTGAACTCACTGTTTCCTATTCTTGTTCCTATCTATAATTTTGAAGCCCAATGTAAGTTCAACGCAGAACGCCACGCGGAAAGAGGGGATGAAGGCCCGATTCTTTCCTTATGCACCGGAACCCTTGTCCACCTAGCTACGCTACTGCACATAGTCTAGGCCGGTGGTTCTAGAAGCGCGAAATTTTGCAAAATAAATCCATTATATATACATTAATATCGACGGTTTTAATTTTATTGATATATGAATTGTAAATTAATCATCAGTTATAAAGTTATATATTACATAATATATATAGGGAATTTATATAAAAATAATTACTAAATTAAATATAATTTATCATTTCTATTTATCGTTTGAGACAATCAATTAATGGATTAAAATTTCATATGGTAAGAAAGTAAATTAGTTTCGTTGAAATATAACGAATTTTCGTAGAAAGCTACGTAAATACCGTAGCGACGAGCTACGAACATTGATTGGTAATTTTAAAACAAATGAGCATTAAAAATATTACTTGCTATTGAGGTCATGATAAGTTTGAATATCTTCAATCTTTTTTTACGAATAATTTATGGGTTCCAATTGACTTACGCTATTTATAGATATTTGACGTTGACATTTAACCATCTTTTTGTGACATTTAACCTTTGTATAATGCTGTGAGCTCCAGGCGTCTAAAGTGAACACGATAGATCACAACCTTCTAAAAAAGTATATAGTACATTAAAATTATTTAACTTTAATGACATACACAAAACGCTGAACGCTTGTGATCATTAAAATGATGATCACTTGGGGTAGATAAAAGAGTAAAGAGAGAGAGTGTTACCATCATTAATATTTAATACTAGTTTCCGCCTGCGGCTTTATCCGCGATTGTGGGGGCAGCTGTTAATTACCCTATGTGTTTTTCTGTACTATGTATGTATGTGTAAAACTAATTAATAAATAAAAAAATAAATTCACTTTCAAATTTATAATTTTGAATGTTCATCTTAAATTTTCAGTACTTAAAGGTGATTAAATATAAGTTATAATATATTAAATTTATTAAAAGTAAAAAAAAAAACATTCAGAAAAAAACAATCAAAATGTCCGTTCGTTCAAAACGTTCGTTTTACCAAAAAGAGTAATAATATTTTGAACATTGTTTGTATTCGATGCTAATGGCCTAATAATTGCATAGAATTGTATGTATTTTTATGTTCTTAAAGGTCATTTATTTAGTCATAGATTTGATTCATCGATAAGGCTTAATGGGTTTTAATGTCAAAAATAGTGGCTTAAATTATTATTAGTAGTAGCTTCAAAATTGAAAGGATTTCTATTTCAACGTAATAGCATAATAGAGATTTTTTTTTAAATACATTCTTCGAAAATCCGATAGCGACGTTCAGCTCCGTTTTAAAATGTTATATTATATTTATGTCTAAAAGCGCTTTATCGTTTTTTTGATAGAGTTTCATTCTTAGAAGGTTCGGGTGCTCCAGTTTTGAATCGTTCGCTCTTCACTCTAGTGCTCTTTAGAGTTCGAGTTGGCGCCAAATTTTAGGTCTACGCTTCTCATTAGGCATTGCACAGAGAAAGGCAAAAGGAGGCAATCGGGAGAGGGGTGTGGGTCCATACTAAGATGAGCGTTTTGTTTTATCTCGTGTACGTAGTCTGTACCTGCTCAGCTTATATCAAGCGTTTGGGCGTTTGGGTGTGTCACTTTGTTTTATTAACATTCCGTAACGGATTTGAAGATGGGATTTGATTTTCGATCTTACTTATCTATATTTATTATATATAGCGTGTGTTACGGGCTTTAGTTAAATGTATATATTCATTTGTGAATTAAAGACTCACAATAATTTTCTTTTTCTCTACTTTAATATTTACGTATGTAATTTAATAGTACGATCATTCAGTGCATGACTTTATAAACAATTGCTAAAGATTTGTAATAAGATTAACAAGATTTAATTTTGATGTTAATTTTTTTGATAAAGCTTATTAAAGAAATTCGGGTTGGTGGATAGTCAAATGGTAGATTTCTATTTGGTAAGGAATCGTGTACTAACCTATATCACGTGACTGTTTCCTGCTGAACATGATATATATTATAAACACAAATAAAGTTCATTTCAGAAATGGTGTTTGCCTCAAATCAAATTTCAAATTTAAATTACTAAGCTATCTCAGAAAATGAAATTCATCTAGTTTAGGTGAATTTTTATCTTAAAATATGATAGGTTTTTAAAAATAGTAGATCATCTAAATAAATATTTAGTAAACGAGATGAAATCCTTGAAAATTTCGTTTCAACTTCGGATTATTATTAATGCATTTGCATCTCAATTCTGGTAATGGAAAAACTCAAAACATCGCTTTGAAGAGTATTTAAAAATTCAAACTGACGTCAATCGTTTTTCCTTCTACCCTCATAACGGAAGATAAACACTTAAGTCGGAAATATCTTTTAATATCTCGTTTCCAAGCAGAAACGTTTTTCGTGACTCTTTTCTGATTTAACACTTTTTGCTCGTGAATAAAATTATAAAGTTTGTATTTATGTCATTTTTCATGTAAAAAAAATGAATATTCTTCTAATTATGTAAGTGTATTCGTATTTATGCAAGAACTAATTAACTTGTCTGTGGTCTTTGCGGTCTGTCGTCACTCGGGTTTAGATAAAACTAACTTGTGTTTTTTAGTTTAATTATTTAGTTTATCAAAGGATTATAGTTTGCTGTATAATTGTTTTCAATTAATTGCAACAAGTTTACACTTCTATAGACACAGAAACACTTATAGTATATATTTTTGTTATTACTGTTTTTTTTCCAATTGTTTAATTATTATATTAAGAGCTGCATGTATTATGTATTATATGTATTTATTACGAAAGATCTCCTGACACGGGTATTTAATTCCTACTAGAAGTTCTCAAAATTTATTGTAACTAGTTAAGTGAAAACTGAAATAAAGATTATCATTGTCATTAAACTACTCGTTCAAGCGTTAATTATTACAGAAATTGCAAAGTTATTGCTGCTGTTATTTATTTTAAGTTTTGTAAAAACTTGCTTGTTAACATGAATCTTCTCGGGAGTTTTTTTTCCGAACTAGTGTTAGTTTTTATTTTGACTATTGATATATGTTTCTATATTGCATAACTCAATTTGAACTTGAATTTAGCTGCGCGTCCCATACTAATATGTTTTGGTAAAAAAATTAACGGTGAATATTGACTGTACCTAAGTTGAGTTTACGATGATAATAATAGTATAATTGTTATTATCACTAGTCAAAAATGCGTATCTTATATTCACCTTTACTTGTTATACCAAAATTATGAAAAATAATGATCGATATAATTTATATAAGAGTAAGCGCCTCGAGGTCAATTTTCTAAGGATACCAAGAGTTTATAATGAAGTCGACAGCGCTAAATGTCAGCGTTTCGTTTATCCTGCAATTACGTAGTAATTTAATGGCGCCCTACGCCAGCATGATTTGTCATTCCAATTATAGATAACGAATTATTATACTACGATTAGAATTGCGTATTCTATATCGGTGATGTACTGAAACTTAAAATTCAGTACTGAAATGATCTCAAGTTAGAATTCGAAGCAATAACATATAAATTCCATAGGGTTCTTTGCATATGATAATAAAATCATAAACATATGTTTTAAATTATATACCTTACTAGTAACTTTAAATTATATACATAAATATATAATTAAAAACATCAATGAAACAGCTTGCTTAGAACATTATAGGGTGAGTGAGCCAGTGTAATTTTAAGAGACAATGATCTTAAAAATTGTTTATAGCTCTTATAGTGCCAATGTCAATGAATGGAAACTGGCAAAAAAACCCTTAAATGTTATAATATAAAAATAGTCGATGGTATTCCTTACTGATATACTATTCATTGAAATAATTAGTAACTTTGATTAGAAACTATCTACAATGAAGAATTGTGAATGAAGAATCACAAAAAATAATAGATTATCAAATTTTGTTGGCAACAAGGTAATAATATATACTAAACTTTTGTCACCAACTTCTGTCAACAACGTTCTTGGTGTTCAATTTTCTTTTTGTGGTGATGCAGTTTATTAGTCATGTGATGCCTTAGTGTCAATTTAAAATCGATTAAAAGTGTTTTGGACGTGGACCAGCGATTTTCATTAAGGCAAGGAAACTTTAAGTAGGCGGGATTGACGTCTCGAACCGACGCTGTAGGCGCCCCTAATGAGCTACGACAGTCTACAACGCAAATGGTACTTTATTTACAACACAATTAAGTTGATTTTGCATCGCAAATCTATTTGAACAACCATTTTCCGAGAGGATGTCAGAGATTGACAGGAAGTTATTAGGAGATCGGAGAGTTAGAAAATTTTCATCGCAGTTAGAAATAAAGATTTCACTTCGGAAGACTTACAAAAAATCACGCACAAAGCTTTTAGGGACTTATAAAAGTAGTTAAGCGAGTGTACAGTTATATGCTGATTTATCTCTTTCTATCACTATTGATTTGACATTTGAAAGACGAAGACATCGCTTTGTTTGAACAATCATCCCCGTAAACAACATTTATAGGTATAGCTGATAATACAATACGATTTCGTTGTTCTACAGATTTAAGCTATTCGTCTGGCCTAAATCATATACATATATATCAATAATAATTTTTCTTTGCATAATTGGATTGAGGTGTTTGTTTATTTGATCGCACTGATCTAAGGAGCTCCGAAGTAAGAATTGAAAAAAATATCTTCGCGTTAGATAGGTCTTTTCTAAAGCTTCTCCTTCCCCTTCTCATAGAGGTAGTAACCACGAAAAAATACTTTATTCAAGTATGTTACAACATACCTCCTAGACCTCCTCGCAACCCATGTCAGGAAAATTAATATTAAATTTACTCAACAGTCTATCGTTATCCATTTTTTCAAACCATTATACTAAATGTAACAGTAACAGCCTGTTAATGTCTCACTGCTGGGCTAAGGCCTCCTCTCCCTTTTGAGGAGAAGGTTTGGAGCATATTCCATACCTTTACATTTAGTAGTAATACTACCTGTAAAGGTGTACCGATAATACAAAAACCAGCAAGAAACTCAGTAGTTACTTTATTCCACAAATTAAATAATATACTTTAAAAAAATACAATTTATATCCTGCCTGAAAATTAAAAACACTACCATTTTTTATCATATATATATACATATATAATCTTGTGTTGATTTATTAATGTTTATTTTAAATAAAATTTTAAATTAATTGCCTAGATAAAATTGGCACCGAAATTTACTGCACATTGAAAAATTCAGTCGTTTGAAAACGTTTTCGAGCTTGTGTCAGAAACATAACACGTTCGTTCTTTAACCGCGTAACGTAATGAAAATTTATTTAAAAAAAAATATTGTTTCTCATTTTGTTTTAATTTTGAAGGATACATACCCGTTTCATACAATTTGCATTGTTAGTAGACGGTTATTGATACTAAATGGTTCATCGTAGCTCATTAGTATTTATATACCTCAATAAATGAACTATCTAATCCAAAAATATTTTTTCAAATCGGACGGGTAGTTTCTAATATTAAGGCAAGGTCATAGTAAATCTCAATCTATATAAAATGAAAATATAGATATAAGATACTTATATACATACTTGTTATAATGAACTCATTTGAGAAATTTTAAAAATAAAACAAAAATGCATACAAGTCGGCAATACACGAGAAACGTTAAACGTTATACGCCCTTTGTTTTGAAACATTATTAAGAAAATCAATTCATCATTATTAATTATCACATAAAAAATAACTTTAAATATAGCAAAATTTGTTAAATCGAACACATGCTTTAGTGGATTTACTAAAGCATGTGTTCGATTTTATAATTTTATTTAATGACAGCATTTTGAATCGTTTCAAAAACTCTTTAAAGGCAGCGGCCTTCTCGTTTCCTGTAGGAAATACCTTAAGTCCAATATTAATGTATGAAGTTCTTAATGGCGGTCACGTGACGCACCCAAAGTGCTTTTTGGCGACCGCCTTAAATGCGATATGACTTAAGTTTGTAACTTGTAAGACATGTAACGTTCTTTATCGAGATAATATGTGTAATTTGTTTAAATTTATATTTAAAACTACGCTTTATTAAACAAAAAAGATAACTAAAGACGTTCTAAGCCTAAATATAGTTAAAACTATTAAGTAGATCCTCTAGCTTGGATTTATCTTAAGTTATTATGAATGATCGTGTTAAGTATATTAATTACGTTCTATATATTTATTCACAAATATTTGTGATTATAATTCATCTCGTGCTTTACGGTGAAGGAAAACATCGTGAGGAAACCTGCATGTGTCTTATTTCACTGAAATTCTGCCACATGTGTATTCCACCAATCCGCATTGGAGCAGCGTGGTGGAATAAGCTCCAAAGCCTTCTCCTCAAAAAGAGGAGAGGAGGCCTTTAGCCCAGCAGTGGGACATTCACAGGCTGTTAAGGATATATTTATTGCCGGAAATATGATCCATTAATCACGAAACTATAGTACTCTAATTTGTAGCTTTTTCTTATATATTTTACAACATACAACCAGTAGTAATAATACATTAATTGAAATCACGCGACATAGGACCATTCATATCGCAATAAGATTAATTTTAGCTTGAATTTTTCGACGAATAGCGATTTGATTTTGGATAAAGAAAGCCCAAGCTACAATTGTCGTTACATTAGACCTGAAAGAAAACATGAACTAAACGTGAGCGTACCATTCAGTACCAAGAGTAAATATGAATATTTTTATATAATACGGACGACGCTATGGGCTTTTTGGATATGAATCAACTAAATTGAAGGTATTCTTTACTCAATCTATTGTACGGGTTCGAGACACTAAATTATAGAAAATGATTAAGATAATTTCTTTGTTAAGGTTAAAGATTTTGTTCTGTTACAATTTCGACAAATTGTAAATATGTGAATTAGCCTCTGACTGTATTATATCCGATAATTGCTACTTCGTAAAATATTCAATATTCAAACATGCAAAACGTAAACTTAAACAAATATATAGTACAAAATTCATGTCGATTATATTCGTGTGTTTTTGGGTAAAATCGAAAAAAATACACAACAAACGAGTAGTACCGTTATGATATTTAAGGCTATAAAGGTATTAGGTACAAGGTATATTTAAGGCTCACTACGTTTTAATTATAGTTTGAAAATTATTTTTCAATTAAACCTGCATGAAGGGTTGACTCGTCTCTTAACTAGAAACAATGCGAAATTGCGATTGCGGTTCGCTGACTCACACTGTTTTAGATGTGTAACTAATGTGGTATTCCCAGAAAGTAAAGTTATTAGTATTAAATTATAACTTCGTAGAATGTTGACAATATAAATATTTTAATGTTTTTTTAATTGTGATGTAGTTCCTTGAACACTTTTAAATTAAAATATTTCGTTAAATAAAACGTACAGTTCTGTACAAAAAAGCACGTACGCAAGCAATACACGTTATAGAATAAAATGTACATAGTTTTTGTAATGTGATCTTTTTTCGAAAGCCAAATTATGACAATTTTGAAAACCGTTTCGAGGTTAATTTATGGTGGAGGTATTTTGATGTGCATACTTATGTTTAGGAATATTTTGGGAGTTATTTTGGTTAGCATTTTTAAGAAAAATATCATTCCACGCATTATAAAATTCGATAATAGAAACAAATAAATATCTTTCATTTATGCTTTCATTATGCTTTCATTAAGATTATATTATTAAATTTAAAAACCTGCTTAAAATTGATTTTGCATCTGAAATTGTATCTGTACCCTATCGCGTATGTTAGGAATCAGATATTGATCGAATATATGCAACGTATTAGAAGCTTCAGCGGTGCAGTTTCTCCAATACATAGCGTAATAATATGGCAGAGCAACTCGAGCGCGAGACGATGTCGAACTTTTCGATTCGTATACCAAATCTAAATAGGATTTCACATTAATTATTATAATTTAAAAAAAAAAACAGACAGCATATTTTTTTCCTAGCTATATATCCAAGTTATATACTTATTTAGGTAAAAGATCAAACTTAAAACTTTCGTATATTACACCGATAACAGAAAAGACATTTTTTTGGGCACTTTTTAGCGAATAGTGCACAAATTGTCGATTACAGAATTATGGACAACAGGCACGATATCCATATCATTGAAGAAGTTGTCTTCGTAGAGGCCATAAAAACTTGTATAGTCAATAGTCCTAATGCTTAGATTTTGAGGCTTCCTGGAAATAAAAACTTCCGAGTAGAAAATAACGTTAATCTAAATTATAATCATCATGTATTGTATTTACTCCACAATTTTATTGTTACTAACACGGATAATATAAGCAACATAAAAATAGAAAAAATAAAAATAGAAAAGTACCCATAATAACGGGTAAACATAAATCGAAAAGGTGTTCATCTTATATATAAAAAATAATACATATTTACGTTATATTCTAGGCGTTAACACATCCAGATGAGTTGAAACTCGCCTGCTATCTTTTGTACATTAGGTAAGAGAGGAGTCATATCGGATAATGGCTTACAAAATTAAAGAGTCCTTGCACCGCTTATAATTAGCTAGTTTTACATAAAATAGAAGGATCTCGTTCATTTTTATTTTCAAATGCAAAACAAAAAGTTCTCACAGCATTGCAAAGCGTTCTCTCTAATGAGTAGGTAAAGCGAATGCTTATCTCAACTCTAATGTAACCTACATTACCTTTTCCTCTTTAGAAAACAACCCAGGCTACGCGCCGGCAGCCAGCACCGTACCTTGCCGTTTCATGCCGATATAATAGTTTATAGCTCTGTTTTCTATGTTTACAGCTCTAAACTCATAAATTGGGTTAAAATTAATCATGTCATAAATGCTAAAACGCAATTCTTTTCGCATGTCAAACAATAAAACTGTTGTTAAAATATTTATTATTTTTCAGTGAAACAATAAAATGTTGTGAAATATTTGATTTATTATTATTCAATCTTATGTTTTTATTAAACAAAAAACAAAAAAGGTGTTCAGTATTGAGAAAAAGTAAACATATTTAAATATACGTTTACTTCATGCGCGTGCGCGTATAGTATTTATGCTTATAAACTAATTTGATGATTCTTCACAGTGGTGGGAATGTCGTTAATTTAATTTAAAGCGCTTAATCAGGCCAAGTTTTTAAATATCGTCATAAGTATACGTGTTCAATTATTGTGCTATTATGAAACACAGTTAATATAGAATATGTATATTATTGATAATTGATAAGTAGTCTAACAAATGGGCCACATGATGGTAAATGGTCACCATATTACCATAGGCGGTGATATTGAAGAAATATTAACCAGTCTACATCGCCAATGCTCCTCCTACTTTGGGAACTCAGATATTGTGTCCCTTGTGCCTGCTGTTACACTGGCTCATTTACTCTTCAAACAACAAACAACGATACTAAATATTGCTGTTTGGCGGTAGAATATGTGCTTTTTTTATAGAATAGGAAGGCGGACGAGCATATGGGCCACCTGATGGTAAGTGGTCACCAACGCCCTTAGACATTGGCATTGTAAGAAATATCAACCATCGCTTACATAGCCAATGCGCCAACAACCTTGGGAACTATGATTTTATGTCCCTTGTGCCTGTAATTACACTGGCTCACTCACCCTTCAAACCGGAACACAACAATATCATGTACTGCTGTTTTGCGGTAGAATATCTGATGAGTGGGTGGTACCTACATAAAACGAGCTTGCACAAAGTCCTTTCACCAAGGCTTATTTTTTGGACATTGTCAGTGTCAGAAAATGGTTTGAGACTCATCTGAATACTAAAATATAAAGCAGATTGGATCTTATCGTAATTAAATCAAGCATTTTAAACAGATTTATTCACTGCATCCGACTTAAGCTTTCCGATTAATAGAATATCCGGTTAGAAAACAGAATGCTAGAGTATTTGGCATCGTTACCCCCTCATTCATTATTTGTGTATGGGATATTCACGTTTGCCTACAATTGTATGTTAAAGTTGACTAATTATAAAATTAAACTTGTTGGTACGGCTTTGTGAAGGCCCATCTGGTTATGTTCCATCCACTCGTCACATTTACAGCCAAACAGCAATATTTACATACATACATTGTTGTTGTACTACAGGTACTGAGGCTATAATATATTAGTTCCCATGGTTAGTGGCCCATTAATGATATGAAGTATGGTTAATACTTAGTTCCGATCTCTCGGTTAATAGTAAGTAGCTCAATTACCAGTCTGTCCTATAGCTATAGGAAAAAAAAAATATTTGTTCAATTACAACTGTTATATAAAGCCTAGACAAAGTTACAGTTAGCCTGATCTGAATTTTGATACGGATTGCAACTTAAACTTTAACGGTTTTAAAGGCGTAGTTTAGTTTCGATTTTGCTTGGAAGAGTAATTTTGTTATAAGTAGAAAACTTATATACTCTCTGTATTAATCTTTAAAAAGGATTCTAGTATAGAAATTAAAAAAAAATACAAGCAATCGTCGTATTATAATGTGTCATTTTTATTGTAGTATTTTTTATACGTACTGATAAGTGGGCTAATATCTAAGATTAGCCATCTACGCAGGAGATATTGTTGGGCACAAATCTGTGCGTAAGTACAGGTGCATTCTCATCCGCTTACATAATCTTATAAGACGGAATTCCGACACAAAACAAGCAAAGAGCGATCAGGCGCATGACAAAATGATTTATGAGTTTTCCGAGGCATAGAAATGTAACACTTCCAAGTTTCTTAGTCGAGGCTTCTACTGATAATTTATCGACAGAAAAATACAATAGCTTGTTGTTTAGCGGATTGTAGTCAGATATAAACGCACACCCTCGTGTTCTACGGCCTTATCTAGTCACTACATCGACGAGGCATGTACTATTCGTAAATAAAAATTCATTAAACTCAAATAAAAATTATGATTATATGAATTAAATTTATTCATAATAAAATTTATGATTATATTAATGTAAAACAAAACAAACTATTTTCATGAATTTTCCATACAATATTTTTAAATTTTCCTATATGTTTACCAAAGGTAACGTTTTACCTTGACATTGACCTAATATTAATGTTAGTGTTACCAAAACTAGCATGCCTGTTTGTAAGCATTACACTCGAATTACTTTGAAAAGCGTAACATGCCATAAGATGCCAGGTTACTACGGAAATTTGATGTGTTCACGCAATCGTGAATATAATATTATTTCACTTTATAGAATCTTGTTAGTAGGTTTATTTATTTTATTTAATATCCTAGTACGACGAGCGATGTCCTCTACGATTTACGTCAGTAGAATCTATGTCACGAACAATGTAATAAAAGCAGTTTATGGGATGACAGTAAATAAAGAACGTAAAGAAGATAGGTAGTTTTACAGTGGCCAATAAATATAATAAGTGATTATATAGAATATAGGGTAAAAAGTCACCCAAATAATACGCTTCAAAGGTTCTTTATTGAAGGACAATCCAGTACGTCAGCGTGTCAGATGCCTTCTAATGGTTAGTGCCGGCGCCTGTCTAGACGGCTGGAACCTTGTTTATTATGTCAAGGAATCTCTATTCATTTTTTTATCAGTTCACTCCTATATTGAATATGTGATCTTTTCAAATTATTCAGTAAAAATAGAACACGACAGCTATGCTATCGTTAATATTAAAATGACCCGATGTATGTATATTGGTTATTGATCAAAGTTGATGAAAATTCATAATTTGGATATGGTAGTGAGAGTTATATGAATATTAAAAATAATTATTAACGGTTTTCCTTATAAACGTTGTTAGTTGTTTAGCAAATCTCCTTCTAAACAAACTTTATTAATATACCGATAAAGTACACCATATAAATTTAGGCTATATAAAAATGCATTTGACCGTGACCTCTACTCATTACTTTTAAAGGTAAAAAAAAATACATGTACTAAAACGAATAACCAGTACGACAGCACAGAAAATTTGACCCATACATAGACTACAGTAAAATAAAAACATGTTAAAATTAAGAATATTTATTTCAGCATATTTGGCTTTAATCCTGAACGATTATAATATATCTGTATAGATAATACCGATTTTCATTACACGAAATCTCTGAAACTTCGAAACAAAGGTCGCTTTGTGCACGACACGATCGTAAACAAGACATGTTCAAAGCGAAGATCGAAACGATATCCGCAGGAGAGGGCAACTGTAGCTCACTTGTCTATTTGTCGTTACCGTTTTCAATTTCGTCGTCAATATAAAATGTATGCAGCAGATGTAGTAATAATGACTTACAGCCGCACGTCTAGACGGTGTAGCCTTGACGAGGCTTCGTTCCCCCTCGTATAATTTCATACACACGCTATACAACTGTGCAAAACACACAAGTACCCGAGTAAAGACCATTGAAAGACGTGAGACGTCTTAAGAGAATTTCTTCGCAGCGTTGCGTCACTTTTTAGAGCAAACGAGTTTATATTTAACTAGCGGTTTACGCGCGGCTTCGCTGGCATTATAATTCGGAATTGCTGAATAACAAATTCCATAGCACTTTCTTAAAAATAAAAGGTTTTTATACAAACTTTCAACCCCTTTAATACTTTTAGTTTTACCATAAAATTTAACCTTTTGAAATTCCTTATTCCTTAGCGCTAATATTACTTTGAAAATGGAATGAACAAATTTTTACGTTACTAGCCCCAGTAGTATGGGCTGTACGTTGATATGTCAGTCAGTTATTCTTTTATATATAAACATAGATATGGCTTATATTCTTTAAAGCATTTAATTGAGTTAAATAAAAATGATATACACTGGTATGTATAATGACGTTTTTAATTTAATTAACTACTATGAATCTAGTGGCCGTTCGACAGGCGATTTTGAAGTTTCGGTTCGAGTTTTTCCTAGTAACAGCACGGCAGTGGCATGTTGGCAATATTGCACTCTCGTGTCGTGTAATTTTAAATTGAAGTTAGTTTAAATAAGAAATAAATTATTTTAATTACATAAGCATAACTGTGATTTCTATTTTTTTCAAATCTTCATTTACACATATCTAATGTGATTAATAAATAAATAGAAAAATAACTAAACTATAGAAATTTTTTCTATGGTATGTATTCCGATATTAACGATAATTGAGGTATGTGTAATTACTGGCTCACAATACATGACGACGGCGTGTCTAATGACCTTGAAATAGACAATGAATGTTGATTTGCTACGTTAGTTTAGTATTTAAGTAAAATATTTAAAAAACAAATATTTCACAAATCATGGCGTGTGGAATAGTAGCAATAATGTTAGCATTATTTTCCTGTTGAATCGCAATTCTGATTTTTAGTAATATTTATGAAGCTCATTAGAGTTAGGTACTTAAAATATTATGCTGTTTTATTATTATATATAAAATATATATTCTTATATAGAACGCAATAATATGTTCTTCAATTTTTTCATTCATTAATAAAGAACAAGATTATATTAGATAATATTTATAATTGTTCAAACGATATATTTTAAATAAAATCATGAATCTAATATGCATATGAAAATGGAAAAAAATGAGCTCCTAATAAAATAAAATCAATGTAAATGTCGCATAATAGTAATTACAGTATAGTTACAGTATTATGTTATTAAAAATACACTGAAATTATGTTATACATCAATAAAAATGAATCATTATAGCCTTCCAATACCGGTAACGAAGATCATTATCATGCCTCCACTAGCCACTACTATGCACCCTTGAGTGCAGCGCCGAAGGTTGCCGCGGTGCATTGACACTGGTTACCCGCCTAAATTCGGAGCGAGTGTTAAATAAACGTCGTAGTGGATGGGCGGGGTTTTTTAGTATAGCAGGGTTATAACTGGGTGGTAGTAATGCAACAGGTGCTGGCTGCGCATTACGTAAGCCGGGCGGCGCGCGCAATCCATTCAGGCAAGTAGTACGGCGTATCGATCAGGCGTACGCCACTCATCGATTTGAGCTCTGAGCGTCTTTTTAACAGCCCTGTCTTGGATTGTCTCTTGTATTTTTAATTTGAACGTGTTGTTAACTTTTTTTATCGATTTTATACTCCAATATGAATTATGACTTTTATCGTAGCACTTTTACAATGTTAAGCTGATACTGAGATTTAAAAACAAACAATTCTAATTATAAACGTATAGTATATAGTTTTTTTTTCTTAATAGCTGAAAAGTAAATAATTACTATTTCTGTTAAATCGTTTACAGTTAACATTAACTATAGGGGCGGTATATAATGACATATATTTCTTTGAAGGTCTGCAAATAGCGCTGCTTTATTTCACTGTACATAAATCATACTAATAAACGATAGCTTGATAAATTGTATTTGAATTATTACCTTTGCGTCGTATAACCTGAATACCACAATAGCATGCACTTACATTTAAATGGAGAAATTTGTCATTTTGAAACAATTTTCTGTTTGCATACAATTGGAAGCCTGCACATTTAAAATCATTTAAATACATTTTCTTTCATTTCTAATAAAAGTTTGACTTAACGAATTTATTAATCAACCAGATTATTTATTTTAATCAAACAAAACCAGTACAATGTTAAAATAATGGAGTTAAATCTAATAAAATGGTAATATCGTATGGTGCTTGACAGCTTATTATTCTTCACCCTAGTGATTGTACTGTTCACTACGTGGATCCCATCTAGATATTAATTATCATTACTCAGTCTAATATAGATCTTATTCAGTCGGAATAGAAAATATTTTACAGTGGAATAAAATGTAGTGTTTAGGAATGTCCTAGACGCAGGTAAAGAGTGGTTCTGTCATGTATGTAATTGTTGGGAAAGTGGGTGAAATGTCACGTCTGATGGTACGGAAATCGCATTTTTCAGTTACCCTCTTTTTGTTCTCGGACGGAATGAATCTACAATACCGATATGAAGCATGACGTTGCATTTACTTTTATTTTGTCTGAAAATTATAGCGTTATTGTTATCCATTGTTTGCTTCAGATTGTTTTGTAGTAAGTAATTTATCCGTATTTTTCATGAGCAAGCAAGATTAATGGAACGATTAAATTTCAGACAACATAATTGAAAATTAAATTTGGAATCAGTTCTAAAAAATAACAACTTTGTAATTATCATTGACCTATTTTACAAAAGATAGACAGAGAAATATCTCTTTGTGTCCAAAAGTTAGAGTAGTATACGAAAGTATTGTAGAGAAAGGGGATAGATATAGATTTGTTAAATGATCCTTGAATCTTTAATTTTAGCGAAACTTTTCGTCTCGTTCAAAAACAATGGTTTTAAATTTTTTTTAAATTCTAAAACTACACTAAAATTAAGTAAATCTTTATTACTTTGAATTACATTACCGATTTTATTTCTAATAGATTAAATTAGTTTGAATACAACCTAAAGATTATTAAAAAAATACAATAACAAATAAAAATATTACATTGATTTTTTACACTGTATTGTATATGTATTTATTTTATGGTTTATCTTATATAAAACAAATAAATAGGAAATGGTTTTAGTCATCGCAAGTAATTGAGCATATTTATACCCATCCGGTTATAGATTTGGTCTGATTATTTAATTTAGTCCAAAGTTGACCTAAAATTTGCTTTATTTGGTCTGTCTGAAACTAACTATAAATAGTGACACTACTGATACCAATTTCGTTAAATGTCAAGTTAATATTATAGTATGAATAATGTTCTATGTTTATCTAAAGCACAATAAAATTAATATAATATAATAAATAATAATAACTTAATAAAAAATATTTCCTATTAAGAATATATTCGTGTCTCGTAAGTAATATTTTGAAAAATAGATAACATTTCGTTACAGTTTGTAATTATCCCACTGCTGGGTTAAGGCTTCCTCTACTTTTTGACAACTAATTTTACGCTGCTCAAATGTTGAGTTGACGAACATATTTGGTAGATTTTCATCCGGTTTCTTTACAATTCTCTTCAACGCCGAGCACGAAATTAATTATAAACACAAATTAAGCATACGAATATTGAGATAAAAACAAACAGCCCGGGCTTAAATCCGCAATCAACATTTGAGATGTGTTCTCTGATGATGTCACATGTTCTCTTTACTCGGCCATCTTGAAACTAAAACAATACAGTTTAATAAATATAATTTAAGTGACATAGATATAAAAAAAATAGAACACACCAAATAAGTTTCCAGATTATATATCTGATTATATAATTGCTATCTGATTTAAAAATCATTTAAAATAACATCGTTTCAATCATGATAACAGGTAATTAAATAGCATGTATTCTATTTTTGTATTGTAATTTGAAATAAGAACGAATTTCGAATTGTATCAATTATTATAATAAACATATGGGCAATATGTATGTGAAGGCATAGTTTATCATGACGTTAAACACAAATTTACATAATCGTTGTAGCGTTATGACGACATTGACGTTTGGCGTTATGACGGTATTTTAAAGTTGATTTTAATGCATTTTTAAATGATTAGTTGATTATATATATAAAAAATTTTTTATAAAAAAAATCGTCATAGAAAATTATTTTAGCAACAATTTAATTCTGAACACCTTTTTATTTGCGTAAATAACATTGAGTTGTTATTTTCTTTATTAAGCGTTAAATTATTTTATGCAGTATTATTAATACATGCGCCTTTTAAGTTTTTTTTAAACTATGTAATCTTCGCGAATATTTGTGTGTTTAAGTATTTGAACAATAAGTTAACGAAAGTAGAGCGTTGGTAGATAAAAGCACTCGGTGGCTCGAGATCGTCCAGTCACCTCTGCGGCATTCGGGATCTTGCAGCTGCAGTACAGTGACCTCGTGCGTACGAGAGAGAAGTAGGTCAGGGACCGCCCGCCTCCCTCGATCGACCGCCGAATAATGTTCCACAGATACACGATCTTAACGGGTTGGGAATATATAAAATTGTTTTACGTTAATAATGAATGTCTAGTTTATTGAGCATTGATTTGTATATTATTTGCTT
This sequence comes from Nymphalis urticae, assembly GCA_905147175.2. Lineage (NCBI taxonomy): Eukaryota > Metazoa > Arthropoda > Insecta > Lepidoptera > Nymphalidae > Nymphalis > Nymphalis urticae. The sequence goes on along the minus strand of LR989987.1, from coordinate 4,167,068 downwards.
ATGAAAGAGTCGATTTAGTATTTTTCCTCTTTCATTGATTTGGTCCTTATATTGTAATGAATATATTCATTAATATACTCAATATTCATTTTAATATTACGTTTGTAATACTTATATTCCTTCTAGAAAAAAAATCGTAAACGGCAGATTGCGTATTATTTGACATGTTAAGATACGAAAAGGTTATAAAAAAAGAAAAACTCATGGAAATTAATCTCTGAACTTTAACCTAGTTTCGGATTACGGTTCTGGAAAGCGATCCTTTCATGCGTTCATTGTGTTTTCCATTTACATGCATCTCGCAACGAATAGTGAACTAGAATAAAGAGAAATAAATGAAACTAAATTAATGAAGTGTGCTGTCGACCTGAGCGCGTTTCCACCGTTAGCAATTAAAATATTAATGCAGGACCTTATAATTGTTGAATATAACTATTACATGTGGTATTTTAATTTTACATATGGAAAAAAAATAAAACAAAAACCACAAACGCTTTCCGTATGTCGTGAACGTTTCTGATTTTTTTGTTTCGACGGTTGCTTTTAGTGGCCAGCTTTGTTTTGTCTAAATTGTCTCTTTTATATTCCTGTTTCTGTTTTCTGTTTTCTGTATTGTATTTTGTTTTATCCTCTGCAGCAACATAAGGTGAAATTGAAAAATACTATCCCAATCATGCAAAAATACTTTTTATATATTAGCTACTGTAGATATTGAAAGAGGATTTTTTAATTTGTTGAGTGCTCTGGTGTTCAAAAAAGAGAGATAGGGGCCATTGGCTATAATAAATCTATTTATTCAAAAGAAACTATGGTTACTTTGTAATAGGAGAATGGCCGCGCGGCGCCGGACCTGACGGCTTCGCCGGGCCGCGCGCCGCCCGGCCCGCCGCAGCCCTCGCGCGCCAATCATGCGCCGCCCTGCGTGCTGCAGCCGGACTTCAGGAAGGTTTGAATACTTTTGCAACGATCATTTTAATTTATTTAAAAAGGTTCTAAATTATCTTGTTTGTATGTGAAATTGTTTGAGGTAAAAATAATTCAGCCGTGGGATCTAATATATTCTACAAGGAAATCTTTAATAAAATTAATTTGTTTTCTTTGGTTATGTGAGTAAATTATATAATTGAAGTATGTATTATAAATAAAATATGACTATTAAAAACCTTTGAAATTGCTACTAAGCGATAAGGCCTTTTTATTATAATGTTTGATTTTGTATTACTATGTGTGGTGTACAAGTGAACAAAAAAATCAACGTCTTCACTAAATCAAACAAAAAAATACAACCGAATTAAAAAGTCTTTTTTTGAATCTGTTGAAAAATATTTATATATATTTATCAATCATCAGATTCATTGAACTATTTCAGGTATCGGGTGTTAGCAATGAAATATTCAGGCAAATTGAAATGGTTGAAAATGATCACGACGCTACTACGGCCGCGGCGCTCGAGGTATTTATATCATTTATATTACACGTATTACGTATGTTTGCTCCTTAAACGATGGCTCCGACTTCTCAAGATTAGAATTTCTCTTTCGTATTGATTTTCCCACCCGTTTATCCGCCAACGTTGCGTATTTTGCTCACGTAGCAAGTTATATGAAATTTATTGAATAAACTTGTATCTACAATTTGTTTTATACATCTTTCTATTAATGTTATTTAATATTTTACAGGCAGTGGAGCGACGCGGTGAAATGATAGTACGGATTCTTGAATTGAGACAAGTTGGCAGAAATAATATAGAAGCCGCTAAGAAGTTCTTTTCTCTGCAAGTATGTGCTTATAAAATTCTTAAATTATTGAAAAGTAATTGTCAAGCCGAATGGCCCACCGCGAACGCGTGAATGATCGTGGGTTAAAACCCGGACAAGCACCACTGAATTTTCATGTGCTTAATTTGTGATCATAATTCATCTCGTGCTTGACGGTGAAGGAAAACATCATGAGGAACCCCGCATTGGAGCAGCATGGTGGAATAAGCTTCAATTCTTCTCCTCAAAAAGGGAGAGGGGGCCTTAGCCCAGCATTGGGACATAAACAGGCTGTTACTATACTGTACTGTAAATTGTCAATTGTAATATCATAATTTAAAGTAAATTTGATAATCACTTCAAAATGAAAGTAAGATAATATAATGTATGGTATTATTTCCAAAGGTAACTCCAACTTAACTTCCAAAGGTAGCGTTTTCCTCACGTCACATTCACGTCAAGTCAATATCCTTTGTAGGTTAAATTATTCATCGATATTTACATATTCTGGATTACCATTTAATTTCGTTTTAAAACAGGTAATTTTGCCTGTTCCATTGACCTGAATACTCAGCTCGTAACCGAGCAGAACGTTGAAGAGCTCACTCCAGACAGCCCTATTGTTCCTGGCCTAGATCGGTGGGAATGCGAACGCAATCTAGACTAGCATTGTTGGGATGTGCACTCTCAGTTCTTGTCCCTTGCTATGCATTGTGGGAGTCCTGCCGCATTCTGTGGTTGATTCGACTATTGCGACTATTTGTGACTTTGCATTGCCAAACGGAGGATGCTTCGAACAAACGGTCAAATCACTCGACCACAAAACCTGAAATATTAGTCACTGGTGTCAACGATACCATTTAAATTGAACCTTCTACCGATGAATTGTTTCATTTAGAGAGTTTTTTTATACTTCACTAAATTCTATCACCATATAGAATGATTGTGAAGCTAGTTTGATTAATATAGAGTTTAAAAACTCACAGTCACTTTATACTGAATTTCAATTTTCTAACTAATAACGATGTAAATAAACGAAATATACTGACGTAAGTTTTAATGGTGGTTGTAGGAGGTGATTTTTTTTTCATACACACTATTGAAAGCAATCAAAATATTTTTGAGAGTAATGAGATAAGGTATTACAATGATACATACAGATGAATTGTTTAAATGTGTGCAGAAGGCAAAATTGTACGGACTAATGCTAAATTAATATTATCTATATAATCTACACTTTAGTATTTTTTGCAAAAACTACTACGTTGCAGGACGCACGCCACATAGTTCAACTAGTGGAAATCGTCAAGCGCCCTGGTCAAACCTTGGGCCTTTACATTAGAGAAGGAGATGGCGGTGCAAGGACAGATGGAGTATTTATATCAAGAATAGCTTTGGAATCGGCAGTTTACAACAGCGGGTGCCTGAAGGTTGGGGATGAAATCCTGGCCGTCAACTTAGTTGATGTCAGGCGAATGTCACTAGACGATGTAGTGATTATTATGTCAATACCACGGCGTCTGTTGCTATGCACCAGACAGAGAAAAGGTATGGTGTAGATGTATTAGAAATTAAATATTAAAATATTATTTGCTTAAAATTAATAAGCTCAAACTAAAATAGTTATACGACCATTAAGAGAAATTAAATTTAAAATCTACGATTGCAGCAAAATAAGTTATTTAATGACAAATAACATAAATTTTTTATTGCCAGGAAAATCAGGTCCTGGATCGCCATCGTTACCGCGCCCTGAGCACAAACCACCACCAGTGGTGGTGTTGAAACGCGACTGCCGGGACGATGATGACAGAGATCGAGACAGGGTCGACGGACTCTATTCACAGTAAATTATATTCTGAAATTATAAATTATTATGAATAGCATGAGTAAATAGAATAGTGATTCGATTAAAATAATCCTTATCATTCAAACTATGTAAACTACTGTTACTATGTAAAATTGTCTATAAATATTTATCTATTAATTATCTCATCCTTTAGACATGGTACTCTGCGTTCAACGGGAGGTCCTGGAAGTTCTGTTCGGCCTGTTGGTGATGGCAGAGAAGAGCGAAGTCGTATGCAGCTTGGAGCATTGTCACCTGACTCAACTCCGCTAGATCTGTATTATAATTCACGACCACCATCTGATCATTCGACGTGGAGGTAAATAATTTATTATCAAAGTATAAGCTTTTTTTAAGAGTCTTGATAGCCTAGTGATTAGAAGTGAATCTTAGTCGATGATTCTGAGTTGAAACCTGCACGTGAAACTTACACGTAGTGGATGAGAATCTCCATTGGATCCACGTGTATCTACCAACCTCCATTGGAGCAGCCCAGTCCTTACTTTAACTTAATACAGTTTTTGCACTTAAGATGTTTACATTAAATATTTTATTAATATATGGTGACATCTCTGTGAAATAATTACAAATTTGTCAACAGCTATCGCCCACCGCCACCTGTTATAACGGAGCAGCCGAAATCATCTGCAACACATTTTGTTCCATATGAACGATCTTATCCAAACACATTAGAGAGTTTAGCAGAAAAAGTACACTCTTTCTATCCCGAAACTGGAAGGTATGTGAAACTTTACTTTAAACGACCTATAAGATTTATATGAATAATGTTATTAATGTTAAATTTACTTTTATATAAATAATAATAAGACTAATATACTTTAATTATAGCACTCGTTTTGGAGGCAGAGTGCCGCGATCCGGATCTGAACAACAGTTGCCAAGGGCGGAAACACATTCCGATTTCGGTCGTCATTCGTTACTTCGATCTAGTTTGAAAGCTTCTGCTGCAGGACCTGGTACTTGTATAATACACTATTTTAAAATAATAGATTCTTATGATTATTAGTAAAAGAAGGATGTAACATTACGGTTTTTTGCTTTTATCTTTGCAGCTTCCACTTTGAGTAGATATGGACAGCGTTATGGTGGAGTTGGCATGACTGGTTCTGGTCTACCGTCTAGTCTTACAGGTACTGGTCTTGGAGGAACCGGTTTAGGAGGACCTGGTTTACCGTCTGGATTATCATCCACTGGCCTAAGTGGTTTAACAGGTTCAAGCTTGGTAGGCTCAGGCTTGACAGGTTCAGGATTGGGAACTGGATTATCGGGAACTGGATTGAGCTCAACTCTTGGAGCAGGTTATGGAACGACAGGATTAGGACTACCATCTTATGGCAGTAAATTTGGAACTACTAGACGGAATCGCAGTTTGGATTACTCATCTGATACAGAAGCTACTGCTCCAACAAGAACTCCGTATTATTCTGGATTAAGTGGTTATAGAAGTAGTACTCTGGGAAGAGATATTGGATCGAAGTTTAATTCATTACCGAGAGACGTAAGAGGAACTGGTCAACGGTGAGGTTCAATATTAAGACAATAAATATATGTTTATTAATTTAATAAAATTAAATCTGTAATTTTTTTAATTAGTTTGGGGCTGTCAAGACGCGCAGGAAGCGTTCTTCAAGATGAGCCTGAACCTTTATCTTCGAGATTAGACTTACGCTCTTCCAGAGGTATTTTAGTGATTCATTTGTATTATTATCATTTTAATTTTATAAATGTACCATTTTTATCAGTTTTTTTGTTTAATTGAATATGGAATGGATGGATATATTTCGCAGTAGTTAAATTTTTACACTATTATAACAAGTTTGTCAGTACTAACTAAATATTTTCTTTTATTAGAATGTTAAGCTGTTTTCTTTTTTTTACTTTCAAAACTTCGATGTTTCAAATATTATGTGCAGGTCGATTGCCTTCTTCTCCCTCAGTGTTCACTTCTGATGAATATCGCGCGTGGTTATCTCGAGCCCCATCTACAAGTGCGCTGTATGAAACGCTTCGTCCAAGACTGCCTACGCACTACTCCGCCGAAAATATACATGATGCTCTTAAAAACGTAAGATAATAATAACATTTAAATTGTATCATTAGAACTGCAGCCTCTACTGGTAACAGTATTTTCTTCTGTAAGAGATTAATAGAAGATTTGTAGAAGAACTTTATACTCCATATAGAATTATAGTTCTTTCAATGTTTTACCTCGTTTTACCGTCTACTCTTATATTATTATATTATATTTATAAGGGTTTGAAAAATTCACGCAAAATATAGTATTCATTAGCCATTATTATATATTAAGCGAATTTTAAATGATAGCTTACACTAAATGTACGCAAAATTTGAAAAGTGCTACAAGTGTTTAATTTTAATTTTGCAAAGTTCATCCATTACTTATAATTGTAATGTTATATACTTATAACAATAATATTTGGAGCTTTAAAATTTTCGATACCAAATTCCAGATGGAAAGTGGCAGCCGCTTTGGTTCAACACTCGGTTTGGCCACACGTCGAATTGAAAGACCTCGTCATTTACCCGCGCGCTCACTCTCATCCCAGCAGCTTGGTCCTACAGCTGGTGGATCTCCATCAGCTCGACGCGTCAGACAATTGCTCGAATTGGGGTCTAAATTCAACTGCCCCAACCCTAGCCCTGTACCGACACCTGGCTCAAGGCATCAACGCCATCTGGATATCAATCCTAATGGTGATACAACAATGATATGTGTTAAGAAATTATAATAATGACTAATCAAACTAAAAATTGTATGCATATAATCTCAATTATTTTTACAGAGTTCCTAAAATACAAAGTCGACAAACCAGGTACAGGAGGGCTTTCTACATCAATGACAGGATTATCGCGTATATCTGGAGGAGTGTCTGGGATGCTGTGGGTTCACCTACTCGCTGGTCGAGGTTTGCGTCCAGCACCATCTGGATCTTCACCTGGATCTCCGCCATCTGGACCACTCGCACCACCACAGCCTCCAGTGGCACCCCGTGATCTGTATTGTGTGTTGGAGTGCGATCGCGTTCATAAAGCACGTACAGTGGTAAGTAATTGATTTTTCACAAGTTACTTATTGTAGTCAATCGTAATAAATAAATCGTTGCATCATTGTAATCAGTAGCACAAATTGAGCAAATGGATTTATACTGATTTATTACACTTTTTTTTTTAAATTTTTAAATATTAAAATTAAACATCCCTTACATCGTTAATGCGCCATCAAACTCCTCACCTATAAAGTAAAACGAAACGAAAAATTTTATAATTAATAAATAATAATTTTCTCATTTTATTAGGTACGAACTGGTGAGCTTCAATTTGATTGGGACGAGTCATTCGAGTTAGAACTTGTTGACAATCGCCAGCTTGACGTATTGGTATACTCCTGGGATCCACAGCACAGGCACAAGCTGTGCTTCCGAGGAGCTGTCACATTGCCAGATTTACTAGCTCGTTCTCCATCTCACCAACTTGCGATAAAAGTAAGATACAGTTTATGGATTCACTTATTTATGACATTTTATTTAGATCTTAATGAGAAAAACAGTTTTTACTTGAATAAACTTACATGATTTAACTTGTTTTTTATGTCTGAATTAAATTATATTATTTTATTAGATGGAACCCCGTGGTACTCTCTATATGCGCGTCCGTCATACGGAGCCACACGAGCTGTTTCGCCGCCGACCCGCAGCACCGCGTCTAGCACCACCACCATTATTCGGTGCAGAGCTGGAGACGGTAGTGGCGCGGGAACTAAGACCACCACACGCACCACCAGTGCCGTTAGTAGTGAGACGGTGTGTGGAAGAGATAGAGAGACGTGGCTTGGATATTATAGGTATGATATTATGCTATTATGCATTGAAAGCTGAATTATATTATTATTTGTTCTTACTTATACTTCTATAAACATCGCATTTAAATGTTTTATATGCATATAATAACTCTGATTAAAGGTCTCTATCGATTATGCGGTTCCGCAAACAAAAAACGTATATTGAGAGAAGCTTTTGAGCGCAACGCTCGTGGTGTAGAACTGACTCCAGACTCAGTTCCTGATATCAACGTTATCACCGGCGTGTTAAAGGATTATTTGACGGAGCTGCCACAGCCACTGTTTAGCCGTTGCTTATATCAAATGACCTTGGATGCTTTAGGTTCGTTATTCACTTGCTAATAAAATATTCATGTTCCTATACCTTTTTGAAAATTCGCTGCTTGGTGTTGTCATTAAATAAAATAACATATTTATTTATTGTGACCTTTATAAATGAATTAAATTTTTAATTGTTTAATATAACCCTTAATATTATGGTTATTCTGAACATATATGTGACCAATACAAATGGTTTTTTTACAGGTGTATGCCTTCCAGATGACAAAGAAGGAAATGCTCGTTTAATGGCATCTATAGTTGAATGTCTGCCTCGTGCAGCTCGCGCTACCTTGGTCTTCCTTCTTGACCATTTGGCCCTGGTAGTGGCTGCCCAAGACCGTAATAAAATGTCACCACAGCATTTGGCAGTTGCAATGGCACCACCTCTAATGCTCCAATCACAACCACCAGCGGAGATGGACTATCAACGTCCGATTCACGTGCTCCAATGCCTCTTACAGATTTGGCCGCCTCCGAAACGTTCAGGTAATGTCGTCGTCCGTGTCGCTGCTTTTTTCACGTTTTTATAAATTTGCTTGAATATATTATATTTTTTTAACTTCTCAGTAAATACTCACTCTTAATGTTTTTCTTTCTATTTTATATATTCTAAATGTTATAATATGCTGCTTTTTTACACTTCTGTTTGTAGTAATTTAATTGGCATTTTTTCTTAATTCAACCCAAGATTGACAAAATAAACATAACACAAATACTCGTGTTCAGGTTAAAATTAAGATGACATTGTTTAATTAAAATTCTACAAATACAACACATAATTAATATTCTACAATCAAAGCAGCTTAGACATAATGTACATATATCATATCAGATCATTTTGAATCAGAACCACACAATTATACTCATAATGAATAGTTTATCTATGCTTGTGCATTTTGTTATTTGTTGCATGTCGTTATTGTTGTCGTTGTTGTGATTAAACTAAGCGGTACCTTAACGCATGTATGTTTGTAGACAGTTCGGCGCGGCGAGCCAGCAACCGGGCCGCGTGGAAACAGAGTCAGTGCGTCGCCAGTGGCCTCAGCCACCCTGCCCCCAGGTTCAAATATTTATTAGTATTTGTGATGCTAGTTTAGGTTTTAGGTGTTGTGGCTCTTTACTACGATGATGACCCGTGTCGAACTGTTTATTGTACCTGGCTTTTAACACCACTCTGTTTTGTTAATATATGTTTATTTATTTATATATTTTTTTATTGGTTTCAATGAATTCATAAGTTTGAGCTTAAAATTATACTTTATACGCTTTTGCTGTACCTTTTAGCTCATCCGATTATTATTTTGATTTTGATGTAAATTAATAAATGAATAACTACTCCTGTTATATCTGACCAGGCCGAGTTCAGCCCTCAGTCAGTCCATATCGGCATCAAGCGGGAGCATCAGCAGCATCTCCGCCGCCAGCTCTCTCGGCTCGGCCCGTGGCCGACCGCTCGCCGCCCGCACATGTATGTAGTTCGTAATATTTTTATATTTTATCAATAATACCATAATTATTTACTTCTTTTCGCTTTCAGGTTCTCTCATCAGTCAGGGCCGGCCAATATCGTCCGCAGTCGCCTCTTCGAGGCCCTCTGCCCGCTCCGCCTCGCTCCCGTCAGGTGACAGTATCGTCCCCCGGTTCGCCCAGTAGCAGCTCCGGGAGTCACAGTCCAGCTGACACTATCAAGCACGGCGGATCCGTTTCGTCGATACTGCGACAGCCGGAGCGGGCGAGTTCGCCTCGTTCGTCACCGAGACACTCTCCTCGAGCCTCTCCACGAGAGTCACCCCGCAATACTCCGCGAGACCAGACTCCAAGAGCGACAACGCCAAGGGAGTTCGTTTCGAGGGAAATGCGCGAGGGTACATCGCGCGAGGGTACACCGCGCGAGGGACCATCACGCGAAGGCACGCCACGAGAGGGGAGCTCGCGCGAGTCGCCACGCTCCGCTATTCCGGGCACGTCAGCGGGGCTGGCGGTGACACTGAACTCAGGGGCGCCAAGCCCGCGCTACAGTTCCACCAATCCTTTTCTGCAGCAGTACGACGCGGAGGAGGAGGCGGAGGCGTGGCGCGCCGCTGATATCTTCTCCTCGACATCCACGCACACATAGTGCTCATAGCGAATTGAGATTTTCTAGTCAATTTTTTTATTGAATCGAAAGAGTGCTACGATTCTGCTGTATATTATGTTGTTCGACGAGCGTGTTGCGCGCTCGTGAAATATTTGTTATATATAGAGCGAGTTACGGTGTATATTATTGTGAGAATGTTTACCTTCTGACGCGCGAGGCAACGCCTCGCCGCCCGCCGGCGCTCCGCCCCTTAGACGCAATAGTGTGTATCGTATTATATTGTACATTGTATATAATTAAATACGTATATGTAGGTACGCTCCGATTTTGTACCGTTCGGGCGGGCCTCGGCGGACGGCCCGAAGCGCTACACACATCGTCCCACATATCAGAGGCTTGCGTACACATTCGACACGCCATCGGCTCACGAGAAACACTATCATGCGAAGTATTTCATTCATTAAAGTATACCACGATAATGGTTCGAACCACCGTGACTCGTGAGTGTCGACAGTAGACACAAGTCAGTAGGTCGAGTAGGGAGAGTATCATAGATCAGACGCGGACCGTCTTGAGACTGAGACCATATCAGTAGCTCGTAGTTGGTACCACTCGATGGACATCCGTCGTAGAACGAGCGATTACGTGACAAGTTAGAAGGTCTAGCGTTGCTGTTATGAAAAATTTCGAATATTCAACATAATCCTTGTTCATTAATAACTTAAATATATGTATAACGGTATATTAAACTAATATAGAATTTAGTAAAGCATTTTTACGAGTCGCTAATTCTATGAAGGAATGGATTTTTTTATCATATGAGATCGGTCGCAATCTCAAGATCGGAGTTATTATTTACGAATTTCAAAGGGTTTTAATATTATTGTTTATAGTCTAGTAAAGGTTAAGCTATTTTTAATTTTATAAATATATATCTTAAAAAGTATAATATTTCAAATCTCATTCAATTAGGAAAATTTTAATATTTTTTCTAACAAAAATGATTTGCAAGGTAAGTTGATACTGGAGAGCACATAACGTTGAAATTCGAATATAATACCTCAGTTCTAACACTAGCATCTGCTAGACATATAAGGGTGGTAGAAATCGACCAATGACAGCACTGATTAAATTTTCACTGCCATGATTGGTCCATTTTATATAGAGAGCATATTGTATTAATAACACTAATTTATATGTCTGTCGGAGGCTGTTCGGTTACAAGTGGCTTTTGAGCAACACTTCAAGAGAAGTTTTGTTATAAATGTTTATTATAAAAATAGCATTGCACAAAGAACACGACTGATATGGGACACAACGTTTTTGATACTTTACCGTTTTACCTGTTTCTTGTTTGTGATAATACTAGGACTTGTGTTGGAACCTCGCCTTTTATATAAACCGAATGTTCGCTCATGAATTCTTATTGTACTCTCACTAATTTACAATGGGGAGGATCTCTCACCATGCTGTATGTTGAATTAATATTAACGTAATATATTTCTAAATAAAATAAATAAGAAACGTTGGACTTTATTGTATTGACCTGTTAATGTGCTTATGTATTGATTAAACGTAAATAAATGAAAAAAGAGAATTTATTCGTAGTTGTTAGATCGTTGCAACATGTATGCGACTCGTTTAGTGGTACTTCGTGGTAGAGAATTCATGCACGGATATTTCTACATAATAATCTTTTCTGAAGGTTGAAAATCTATGACAATATGATTTTAGATGTGAATTTATAAAAATCTATCACATTATGTATAGCCTACGCGTATGTACAGGGATGTCAATAATGGAATTAGTGTGTTACTATTCGCAGCTAAGTCACTCATCTTCCAATCGTCGTATAAATATAACATAAACGAAACAGTATAAATATTGAAATACGTACATTAATTAAATTTAGATTATCATTAGAGGCATACACTAATTTCATTCGTGACGTCACGAATGAATATTTCGGGTCGTATTATTGGAAACACCTTAAACAAATAATATATAGCTGCGACAACGATTTTTAAACTTTATATGCCGTAACGATTAAGAAAACTAATATTAAACTTTTCTATACGATATGTAACTAATAATTTATGAAAAATGTTTAAAATTTAAATAACATATCTACATCGCTTTTACATACATTCATATTAGCTTTTGTTTCGTGTATAGCCTATAAAATAGGTGCAATCCGTATTGATAGTAAGAACGTTGAAAGAGTTTCGTCTGTAAGAGAAAATATAATATGATAAACTGCTTTTATAAGACTTTCTACGACCCGGTGTCTATTATCGTGTCGATGTTTTCGAAGAGATCGCGGGCGTCTAGTACTAACGATACGATGTGAACTAATTTAATTATATTTAATGTAACTAATGTTATATTCAATAGTACGATCCGTACATACAGCATAGATGTAAATATAACTTGAAGTGTCGCTCGACAGTGTGTAGCCAGCCGCAGTAGCGGCAGTAGTGTGTAGTACTACGGCGCACGGCTTCAGTTGGCTTCGACGCGGCAGCATCAATGAGAGACAATGTCGGATTGCCATATTTATGTAGATAAAAATATATGTTATGAATTTATGTAAATGTACCCGGTCGCTTTAATGGGATGTGAATAAATCATGTATTGACTCTTCAAATTTAACATTAAATTGTTTAATTTAAATTCATACTTTAATAAGAAAATTGTTTTTTAACGAATAACATATCTGATAACTATTCCTATAGTTATATTTCTTATTATTGTCACTGTATTGTGTTAATAGTGTTTAATTTAATTGTCCTTTGTTACGCACAACTAACTTGTTTTTTTTGTTGTTGTAAATAACAAATTTATTTACATATATTTGTAATGAAATTCTAAATTATGCTTTCAATTATCATTATCAGATAACGAATGAAAATTACATCTGATTCAAGGTGTTCCGTCCTTAATCTAGGATCGCCGAATGTGGGTCAATTATTTAGTCGAACTTTAAATTGTAATCCTCAAAATAATTGTCCGTTTATATGCGTATAACGTAGACAATTATATTTTAATAACCGAAATTTTGAATTATTTACTTTGCATAGATTATTAGAAATGTTATTGAAAATGTAAAACATCTCATTAAAATGATCGGGGTCTAGCAAATATATAGGTAATATTGTTTAGGGTAGCACTAAAATGAATGAACTAATTATTAGATTCCTATGAGATCTTTAATCACCCAATAGTATTGACAGATGGTGCCAAAGCATTCCTTCCTTTACCTTCAGTGTTCATTTAGATAAATTAAAAAAAAAACAATGTCGCTTCGAATGAAGTTTCATCTATCGAAATCTCTTCTGAAATAGAGCAATAACCAATGTATATGTAAAAATAAATCGCATAGTGTAAATAGTTTCTTTTATGATTTGTGTCATGAATGTTTATATGGTAAATAAATGTTCGTTATAGAGTATATATTGTGGGCATATACGTTCGTCTCTCAATGTTGCAGCCGCGGTTTGTTTGCGTTGCGGGGCATTGACCCTCAGATAATATCAGTATTTCCAAAAATTTGGTAATGTAGCGTTACTGCGTGTACTAAACGTAACGAGTATACGCCGTCCGATGTACCGGGCGGCTGGAACACGAATGAAAATAAATAATACAACGTTAATTGTGTTTTATTTACATTTTTATATTAAATAACCTTGACCTTTTCATATCAAATAAAATTTCCTTTACAACTTCGGAAACTTTTTCCTTTTCAATAAAACATACAAAAATCCACCATAAACATCAAGAGAATCTTAGAAAGAATGTATACGTTTTTAAAACGTACAGTTTTTTTATAATGATTAATTATGGAAATGTATACTATTCTTAAATATGCATTAAGTAAAAATAGTAAAGTAATAGCTTGTCCCACTGCTGGGCTAAGGCCCCTCTCATTTTTACGAGGAAGGTTTTGCACCGTTGCGATTTGATAGATAATAATATGTATTTACCATTCTTAACAAACATCATTAATTGTATGTTACCTTTTGTTTTGATGCGTTTTATTAAAAAGTAATACGTTCAACGGAATCTCACAAAAAAACAACAATGCGTATTTGTACCAGCCGACACTTTCGCCAATAACAGCCAAATATTAAGAAATAATTTTTAACGACGTTCTTTTTCTTCTCTTGACGGGCCGGTTGGCGTGGTTGGTAGACACTTGCCTTTCACGCCGAAGGTTGTGTGTTAGATTCCCACCCAGGACATACATTTGTGTGTATCAACATGTCTGTTTGTCATGAGTCTGGGTGTAATTATCTATATAAGTATGTATTTACAAAAGAAAAGTAGTATATATAGAGTATCAGTTGTCTGGTTTTCATAGTACAAGCTCTGCTTAGTTTGGGATCAAATGGTCGTGTGTGAATAATGTCCCAGGATAGATCCTAAAACAAACTATTGAAAGATCTTAATTTTAGTAAAACTAACGACTAATTTAAAATGTAGTTTTGTATCAACTGCATTTATAGACTAGTGGCGCTTTCAGACGTGAATTGCGTATGATGTGCCACCACTGCGATACAAACTGGAATATTATATGCAAGGCACGTTTATGATATCCTACTGCGATAGTACTCTGGACATAGAACGATGATGGTCGGATAAACTCATGGAACTCTTGTGGACACTAATGTAGTTCTTGAGATTGGCGCAATTTTTATTCACTTTTAACATAATTATTAACTTTTAATATCTTATCTGACATTTTACTTGGTGTATATATAAATATAGATTTCGTGTATCACAAAAACGGCTCTAACTATTTGACTCAAATTTTGTATTTAGATAATTTGCCTTTCCTGAAAAACGCTATTTTTTTAAAAAGTAACGATAAGAAAAAGCTTTTTGTATAACTAATTAATATTCAGACTATTATCATACTCTTTTATTTTATGAAAAAAAATAATCAAAAAAAAAAAAATAATATTCGATTTACATCACATTTAAAACGTCAATCGTTTGTCACTCTAGTCAAAGAATGGGGTAGTCATCTTTGAACAAGTTAAAATATGGAAATCTCTTCTGTATTGACAAAGCCTTCAACCCTTGGAGCTCCTTCAAAAGATTTATTGAATATGCAGCATTTAGCTGATCCGCTCTTAAGTATAAGCTAGAGTAGGGAAAGCAATATAAAATGTGAAATTTATTGATGTCACTTTAAAGATGTCTAGAAATATTATTTACTGTTTTAAGAATTTTATTTAAAATTGTTTTTGTTAAGGAAACTTTAACCACATTAATTTAAAGTAAAATTGATGATTTATGTCATGTATAGGAAAATGGTTTGTAGCTAATAGCAATATATACTAGTGTTATAGAAACTAAAACGCCGGGAATTCCTAATAAAACCTCCGTTTATCACACAAACGGGCAAGGGCTATGCGATGGATTTGTTTATTAAGGCGAGACTATAATAATGTCATATTAACTTGTTAATAATAGCCAAAATTTAAAATACACTTAATTTAAATAGTCTCCTACAAGTACTTTTGATTCATCATTTTACAAGATAGATTACATCTACCACCGGTTCGGAAACATAATTCCATCGAGAAGGACATGTACTAAGCTCATTAAATACTCTTTTCCATCAATAACATAGTTTCATAACTGTAAATAATATATACAATTACATTTATATTACCCGTAGTAAGAACTAACGAATACTTTTTATATCATTTATATAATCTTGTACAGAATAATACGCCTTATTTATTATTCATATGATTTTCTTTTATTCTTTTTTTTATATTAGCCGGGAGGGCAAATGACTCTACTCCACCAGATGGTAAGTGGTAGTAAAGCGCAAACGCGACGACGGCCAGTACAGTCGGGAAGAATGTTCTGCACTAGCCGCCCCCGCCTTGCCGTCCCGCAAGATGCCTCTTCACGCCTCGTCTAAAGGAACCCGGCTTGTAAGAGGAGGGAAATACGTGACCGTAACCGTAACCGTAACAGCTTGTGAATGCCCCACTGCTGGGCTAAAGGCCTCCTCTCCCTTTTTTGAGGAGAAGGTTTGGAGCTTATTCCACCAAGCTGCTCCAGTGCGGGTTGGTGGAAACACGTGAACTGGTAGGGAATTCCATTTTTTGGAAGTGCGATAAAGAAAGGAGTTTGTTTGTACGCGATGGAATTGATGTTACAGTTAGGCGGTTATTCATTGGTAAATAAATAAAAGTATCAGATATTTCAATGACTTTAATAAGAATTTAAAAGTAATAAGTATATATATGTATATGTTGTCTGCAAGCTCTAAACGATAAAAACTTTTACATAGAATTAATTTAATTTATGATTATATCTGTATTTTTATTTTTACTCTGTTGGTATACAACATTAAATACATATAATAAAGCATATTATATTAATATAAACATGCCTTTATTTATTTATACATATGTTTGCATTTTCGTTTGACAAAACTTGACATTCGTTAGTGTTTGAAAAATGTCGATGTCGATTCATCATTTTTTCAAAGAGAAATTAAGGAGAGTTTAGCCTCGGTCTTTGAATATTCGGCATATTTCGTCTTACCTCAAAAAGTTCATCATAATCCAATACGAAGTTTTGAATTTCCGTACAAATTGCTTTGGAATTCTAAAAATTGTTTCATGAAAAAAGTTAACTCATTGAATTTTGTAAAACCATTTTTGTAAAACCACGAAATGGTTTTACAAAATGAACAAACAATTTAAATTTTAAGTAGGTATTTAATTTATGAATCGAGATGGCCCAGTGGTAAGAACACGTGGATTTTAACTGATTGCGGGTTTAAACCCGGGAAAGCATCTCTTACTATATAATAAATATATTTTTTCTGATATTGTGTAGGCAAGCGAAATTACTGCACTATATTCAAGAAAATAATCTTATAAGGAAGAAATATTGTGTACAACATCATTTTTTATTAATATTTTACAAAACCTAACCAATTATTTCGAAGGTTCGATACTTGTCAAATAGAGAAATACAAAAATCCATGTAATAATGGTCTATATTATCTGTTACCGTTGAAATAAATTTATCTTGCTAGTTTACGATACCTTTTAAAATATATTTCGTATCATCATATCACAATTATATCTCTTAGAAAAAGACAAAATATTAATAACATAGTATAAATAAACTATGTAACTTCGATAATAATATAAATTTCCAGTCGATTAATTCGTGTTATAATTTGGTACGAACGGTCGACTTGTCTTGCTTGTATGTTAACTGTTAAATAGTTCTGATAAATCTAACTGTGTCATGCATGGCTCTAACAGGGTTAGGGTACGGAAGTTGAGCATACCATGTTCCGGATGTTCGCTATACGCAGGACCATATATCATATATAATCCGCTACTGAGAATTTCTTGCCAGAAAATCTGATGTTTTGCGTGATATAATATATATTGGCGTGATTCAAGATTCAAATCAGATACTTCATAATCTTCAGCTGTACAAGCTAAGTTAATAGCACTATTTCGCTTTTGTGTTCTTTAAAATTTCAAATCACTAAATTATAAGACACTAGCTTTAGGTTTCACCCGCGTATAACTTAAAGAAATGACTAAGGGCAGACTTATAATATTTCAGTATATACCACATTTTTAGTTTTAGTTTCGTGGGGTATTAGTATTTATTATTTTTCGCCGCACCCGCCTGGATGGGGCGATACAATTGGCCATGAGAAAAACAGCATTCTCTTAACTCTATTCAGTCATACTTAAACCTATGTCCTTGTGCTTTATGTATTGTCACTGCAAAAGATACTTTTATACGAAATTGTAACTTTTCAAACTGAAGGATAAATCTGTATATAAAAAATAAGTACTTATTATTATTACAAAAACCGAGTAAGTATTAAGTATATGCGGCGACGAAACGAAACACCTATCTTACCTATAAACTTTAACTTAAAAAGTTATTTACAAACCGAAAACTTAAGTATGAGTATTTTCAAACTACTTACTAAACTATCTGTTAGAACAAAACTGACTATGATCTTATCTCGATATCTTTCATAAGAATTAATGCCATGCTTTTTATAAACGGCTTCGCAAATAATGTACTATTTTAAAACAAATTTGATTACCATAAAAAAAGTCATCCTTAAAAGGTAGACAACGCTATCGCGGACTTTTTTAGAACTTTTTAAGAGGAACAATTTCGTCATACATGATTGTTGCGTAACTTGAATCGTTTACGCAACGGAAGCTCTCAAAGGGAATACATTTTCCCCGTTTTTGGACCATTTTTCATTGAAGCTCAGCTCCTATTGGTCGTACCAGAACCAGCAGTTCCTGAGATTAGCACGTTCAACCAAACAAACTTTTCAGCTTTATAATATTAGTATAGATTTTCTTTCACATAATCTACACATAGGCATTCTGTCGCGACCCTTAGTAAGGTAGTTACACTATATTTTAGGGGTTTGATTATCTTGAAACCATTATAAAATCAATAATTCAATATAACAATACAAATTATATAATCAATCAGAAAATAATAAAGCATTAAATTCATAACGGTTCGTTTGTTTACATAAACCTTATATGAACAAACTTAATATTTCATTGATATTAAATTATTTATTGAAATTACTAAATATAGTTTAAACAAAACATTGTATTGGAATTTATATTCTAACAATTTACAAATTACAATAAACATGACGCCCACGCCATTGTTAGCCTGTCTAAGGCTTACGATTAGCAGTGATGTATGAGCGATGATGACGCATTGTAAGAGGCGACAGTTATTAATTTGATTAATACATCTTTGGCTTATGAGGAAACGAGATGCAATATAAGCAACTTAAAGTAATTGGAGTTAATACTTCAATCTCAAGCAGTAAGTGCTTACAGGGTTTCACTCGCGTAAAACGTTTTGCTCCGCCCCCATGGGGGTATAACCTTTCTGAAGAATTGTTCTATCAAATGCAATAAGAATTTACAGTCTATAGCGTTCAAACAAAACAACAAACAGTCATTATTTTTATTACATTATTAAATATTTTAGAGAATATATAAAATAACAAAGTATTAACCTTTTTTTTGGCGTACTCACTAAAAAAGTTATTAAAAAAACTTTTACAAAATACCGCGTTTGTCTGTATATGTTAACGTGATAAATTCAAAAACTACTGAAAGGTACGGTACGGATTTTCATACCGCTTGCACCTATTCACGGATAGATTCATGAGAAAGGCTTAGGTGTATAATTCATTAAGGTTTTGTGTTGAAGATGCCGACTGCGACTTTTACTGGCGTGCGACGAGTAAGCCAATACAATTATATGTATTAAGATATAAAGTTAAATCAATTATTCATGTAATTATTTTATTCAAGTCGGTATTGTATGTTATTCCTATAAATGTCGCTTAAAATAAAATCTAATTGATGAGAATCTAAATGTTATAAAAATCAAGAAACTTTCCTTCAACAGAAGTTTGAAAGGAACTTGCTTCTCGCAACTACATACACGTTTTTTCTCATAATGTAGATATATGCCTCTGTTCTTATCTAGGTCTTCCTACTCTATCTAGGTCTGGCTACTTCTTTGTCAAATTTTAAAAAGACTGATTCTCTGGCTTTTTCGTAATGAGGCTGCAAACAGAGAGAACTACTTACTTTGATATATGTAATATTACTATTTGTGGAATGTATCAAAAATATTTTAATGTTATTATTGATAAAAACAGCGAAAATAAAAATGTTGTGTCTATTGATAATAATTTGAGTTCCATTAGAGCATTAGCGGGACATAAGAAAATCTTGATAATATCATTAGGCCTTTTTCATTTCTTTCAAATTCAAATTATTTGAGAAAATGGCAAAATCTAACGTAAATTCTCATTGAGCTCAATTTTATAATCAGTTCTTCATTTTTCACGCAATAAAATTATAGAATACTTTGGACGGACATATAAAATTATCTAAATCACTTTCAACATTCAAAATAAATGATTTTTACTATAAAATATAGTCTAAAATTGCTTTTGGAATATTTAATATTAGTATATAATAATATATGTTACCCTTATCCGAAATAAATGGCTAAATAATTAGCCATTAGACTGTCTGTATAAAGCTTGTATGTAATCTGTACTATTAATGTGTGCAAAAAAGTAAAAATAAAAGTAAAAGTATTGACAGATAACAACCAAGTACAAAAATGTATGACTGCAATATTATTTATTGGAATTTTAATTGTGTTACCTATATTTTTAATTTATTTTTACTAATTAATTAAAAACAAACGCTTATAATTATTGCCATAATCATGCCATAATAAATCATACCTGATTTGAATTTCACATTTAACTGTTAATCTTGCTTACAAAAATATATGTAGTAATGTTAGCATTAAAATCAATTTTTCGATCAAACTGCTTATATTGTGTAGAGAAATTTGAACACAGATTTGAAGCAGATAAACTCTCTTTTAACTAACTATCTAAGTAACTCTTTAAACATGACGACTACACCGACGCGTCCGGCATTTTTTCATTTCTCACCTTGGGGTTTGAACCTTATATCTCGGTATCAACAATCTTATAAGCTAGCAATTACTTAAACGAGACTGTACGTAAAGTAACTATGTAACGGATATTTCCATTTCAGTGAACTTCTATAACTGAGAAATTTTAAACCAAACGTGATATCGGACCACTATTATGTAGCCTGAAATGTATGTGAGATAAATAAAGGCAGAAAATAAAAATTCTTACTAGATACTTCTTACGAAGCAGTGCCTGAATATCGCTTTATCATGCTTCTAGTTGACTTAAATATTCAATGTCTTCCACCAAGGATTTATTTTTGCCATTGTTACATTTATAAATTTTGCTTTTTCAAAAAACTTATTCATGATTCGTTATAAAGCGATAAATCTGTAAGTACAGTTTTTTCATAGCGTTATATTTTTTAATAATAAAAAAAGAAAGTTTATTTTTCTTTGAATGATACGAATGAAAAGTAAATAAATACCTCATCATCTCTCCTATTAAATACCTCTTATTAGGCAAAATCTTTGTAGCTCACCTTCGTATTCTATCACGTTTCTTCTATGTGAATATGGTAAATGGAACACGTGGCATCGTTTTTCCGACATATGTAGGTCTCCTTACGATATTCGATACCGAGATGAGGATGGGTGATAAAAATAATTTAGCACATTAAAAGTCCTTGACCAGACTTAAACCTGGAATCTTCGTTTATTATCGACAACTTTTAACCATAGGACAATCTCGGCTCTAATATAAAAATATATATAATATTTCTTATGTAAGATAGTATCGATTTTTATGTGTTGATTTTTATGATGACGTCATTGAAATTTTTAACAATATTTGGAACATATTCTTTTCACACCAGCTAGATTTTGGGTACTGAATCTTGAGGTACTAAATATCGATATATAGTTTTTCGGTATGCGGTAAAAGGTAATCGTCTATTTATCTTACTGTACGTTCATATGTCAAGATTTTTTGTATTTTATCAAAATGACTAGCGTAAATACATGCTTACAGATTATTTTTGTATGAAATTATAATTAAATTTTGTACTTATGGGACGACCGTAAATCACTACGTCAATCCGCATGTATGCGCTTGCGGATCGATATATATCTCGTGTTGCACGAATTTATAAAGGTTTATATATAAATCTTTGGCGAATTCCAACAAATGCTAATTAAAATAAAATAAAAAGCAACTGAAAATAAACAGTAAATGGTAATTAATATTTAAAATCAAATTATTTATTATTAGAAATCATATATATATTTATATCAATAAAGTAGTTTTATAGAGATAAGCTTTTGATAAAATTTCCAATATCCAACCTTCGTCCACAACATAATTGACGTCACACAGCTAACACTAGTGACGCTTTAGCAAATTGAGTATAACCCTGTTTGTTAAAACCGATTGAAACGGTTCTAAACGGATTAACCTCTACGCTTAACCCTCTATGGTTCCATCGTAGTTGGATAAAAAGTTGGCATTGTCGCGACTGTCGTAAGAAATTTAAGTGCTCTTCATGATTTTCACGTCGCGTTTCAACAGCAAATTCAAGCTTGAGCGCTATTATGTTAGAAATATTAGAAAATGAAAAACTTCGGCTTTGTTAGTATTCCTTTGTCGTTTTGCTGAATGTAATCTACTGTTTTTGATATATGATTTCTGTGAAAACTGTCTTATATAGTAGAAATAGGATTTATAGACTTGTTGTCTGCCTTGCTGATTTTGTGGCTAGATAAGGCTGTAGATCTCGAAGTCATCAGCAGTGGTGCAGCTATACCTCAGCAGTCCACGTTCGTTTTCATAATAGTTCCAGTTTTTGTATTGGGGCCTGAAACTACTCCACTAAATACACCAATCAAGACCCATAAAAAAATATTGAAAATATTTTTTTAGACACAGTCCCACTTTGGTTATTAGCATTATTTATACTCCCGTGCTTCGGAGCTATTTGTAAGACCTTTGAACTAACTTTATGGTTTGAGTGGAGAGCATCATATTTTAGATCCCATGATTCATTGACGGTTTAAGATATGGTATAGAACTTGCAGCGTACAGTGTCAGTGTAGTCGATCTTCCTAAAAAAAATTATAATTTATTTATGTTTATAAATGAACAATTAGTCATAGGTAACTTTTTTTTCAAAATACTGTTAACATTATTTTTTAAATAATATATGATTTTGTATTTTTAAATTAAACTATGTGCTTATCTAGTAAGTACTCTACTAAGAGTGTGTATTAAAATTGCTATTATCATATCGCACGCCAGCCCTTATACGTACATATAAAAATGAGTACTGTTGAATTATAAAATTAGTTTGTCCACGAAGTGATTTAAATAATAAAATTGTCATAGAAATTTAATTGTTATATAAACAATTGAAAACTGTCTTACCAGATCTTTACAACAGTCAAAGCTTCAAACTTTCAGAAGGTCACGTGCACAGTATTTGAAAACGAAAATAGAATATACTCAATTGTAATCCTTATGTATTTTATAATAGAGATCAAAGATTAAGTTAAGGACGCATACCACTAGAGAAAGACAAGTGGACACCACGTCGAGTTTCGACAAGTTGCAATCAATCTCTGTCGCGAAATAATGTAATGAAAGACAATACACGAGTATAAGCAGAAAGAGGTCTCTTCAGGATTAAAATGACTTTATTTTGTAAATTGGAAATTGTATTTTCTGTACGTTATTTATTATATTGTGAAAAATATTTACCGTCCCTTACATTACTTTTGCGCTACCAATCCTGGTAACTAAAATGTTATGTCACTTGTCAGGCTTGGTCTAAGAAATCTAAGGCCCCTAGACTTTGACATTTGAAATAGCCTCCATTCCGAAGTGCTTAGATTTTGGGCTAAACTTGGTAAAATTATATTATTTTAGGCTGCGGAGCGCCTCTCTGCTGGTGGATCCCCTAGTGCCTTTAGACCTAGGCATAAATCTGGGACTGTACTTTGTTACAATGACTCACTCACCGTTCAAACCGGAACACAACAATACTATGAATTGCTTCGCGGTTCAAATTAAAGTATTAATTAATTAGATTCTTATTTCTTTTAACAGTTTTTTCTTTATATATTAAATTATTTATAAAAATTGTTATCTATACAATTAATTATGGGCATTGCCGTTTACGATGACAATTAAAAAAATACTTATAAAAACATAATATTATACAAATTATTCATGTGATATAGAAATTCGCAAGGCATTCGAGAATAAAGATGTGAGTGGCGGCGAAGTAAAGTGAAGACCTCGGGCCGTATAAATTAAGGACTTTCAAAGTCAATTTAGAAATAAAATATTCAAGTAACTCTTACATTTCTACACGAATTTTCGACTTGTTTTATTTCTTTCTCCATTCGTATTATTCTTCATTTACAACCACGGGACTAGAATACTGCCGGACCCGTCTATAACACTGACACGTAGTGGAATTATCACTTGGAATGTCTAATAATAGTGCAAAAAAAGCACTTCTATAAAATATAACATACTTGTGACAGGAATTGGAATTGTGATTTAACGAAGAAATCCTTTTGGGTGTTGGCATTCTTGACACAACAGCACGCGGTCCTAATTAGTATAGTACCATTTTTAATATTGACTTGTAAATTTGTTTATTTAAGTCATCAATGTATCTACATCGATTATGTTAATAAAATAAGAAAAGAAATTACATCTGTAGTCCTGCCAAAAGGTTTTAAATAATATTTAATAATAATTATTTTTTAATTTGTTTGATACTTGCAATAGCCTGATTTTTTTCTACTTGAAATTAATACATTATAATTTTTATTACTATATAATCGTAACAGTAACTTAGTTATTTCATTACTTTTCACAACTACAATACAGAACTAGAATACAGAGGGAGTTCGAACTTCTGGGGAAGCAAATTGTATGGTTTAAATAAATGATGAGATGAGATGAGATGAGATTGATATTCCCAATATAATAATTACTTAGTTCAATTCCTCTTTTTTCGGCTAAAATATAAATATTATTTGTATTCCGATACCATTTATAATATTTACCATTTATAATATTCTATTACGTAAACAAAAATAAAGAAGAATCTTATTGTTGATTTAATATCAAAAATATTGTTTTTATTTCATAAACGATTTATTTTCTTTCAAATAATATCAATATCTGTTTATAAATAAAATAAAAGTAATATTGACATATTCTCGTTATATCTACTCATAATATATAAATTCAATTACTTAAAACATGGGTCGGTAAGAGGCTGTGTTTGCGTGAGGTCCCAGCACACCTGTCACACCTCGCTTAGCGAGAGACCCTCACTCAATGTAGGTCACGTCTAAACTCATGTTGAACGCACTTAGGCGACTTGAGAATATGCAAATTAATTTTCACGTTACAATCTAGGTGTTAAGGTAAAGTTGTATCCTATTATTATATTATATTCATAGTTAAGGACAATTTAGGGATTTGTGGTCAATGACCTGATTACCTGATTGTTTGCAAATATGTATAGTGTAGTGTCCCTTTATGTACACATAGATGTAAATGCTGTGATTGATATTAAATTCACTGAGATATTTATTTCATGATTATAATATATATAATGTTTATAATACAAAATATTGAAACTTTGAATATTCATGACATATGCTATGTCATATTATAAAATTATCGTCATCACATTTTATAGGCACTCAGGTGCTATGGAAAACATTTCGATTTAGTACTGAAACAGCGCAATTTCATCACAGCACTATCTCGTGATTGAAATCGATAGCTTTGCGAGTAATTTTACTAATAGCAATATGCCAAACCGCAATATATATATATACATAAATAATATATATTGCTTTTCCGCAATATATTATGAATTTGTTTTGCCAATGTCCGTTCAGTTTCACTGTTTAAAACATATACAGTATTCTTTAAGTAATTTACTATATATAAATTCAATCAAATGAATTCAGTATTCAAAAACGCCCCTGTTATAGATTGAAAAACTGTAAATTATTTACGTGTTTATGACTTTTAAATTAATATAAAAAAATGCTATAAACTTTTAATTGTAATAATAACATTATATCATAGTCCTAAAATGTCACAGTTCATTATGACAGACATATAAAAACTTTTTGGTTTATCTAAAAGAATAAATTTAGAATCTCAATCTTTATCATCCTTTAAAGGCTAAAATCCCTTATACAAACGTTGAATGAAATCGAAAATTCAGGCACATTTAATCTAAATCATTGGACGAATGAACGAACCAAATCAATTCTCACAGAAAATTCTAAGGCATGACTGGAACGAGACGGTACGTAATTTATTATTCCGTGGCGAGGGTGTAGGACAGAAACCCTACTGTATTAAAAAACGGGTCGAGCCTTATTAAGAGTTGGTTCATTGCATATCATTATATATCCATTGACGGCAAATCTTTTTAGTCACGCTTTTTTTCGAAGTAAATTCATGCTTTTTGTAACTTTTATTGACTCACATAATGTAACCTACGCTTACTTTTTCATACGGAGTCATGGAGCTCATTGATATAGGAGACCGTCATTTACAACAACATCAAAACCATACATGTTCCCTAGTGATATTTTCAATGCTGATTACAAGATAAACTGTAAACACAAATTACATTTTGAAAAGTCAAAGTGTTGCTGGGTCGGGGTTGAACCAGCAATCTTTGGTTAAGATTTGGGTTCTTACACAGTATCAGTTCATAATTAGTATTATTGATAGAAATTAAGTATGTATAATTGTTGTCGATAATACTAATTATGAACTTAAATTTGAATGAAGCTTTTGTAACGATATAAATATTTAATTGATTCGGAACAACAGTGACAAATCCGTTGTTTGTTAAAGAGTTCTATTTTCAAATATATCATGACGTGTATGACTATGAATTATTAATTATTCATAACTTATAATATTACATACATATCAGCGTCAAATTTGGCACAAGGAGACACATATAAGGAAGGCTAGAAATGCCTAGAGAGCTGAAAAGCATTTCGGTATATAATTTTCAAATTTAATATTGATGACGATTAAAGTTCAAATCAAAGTACATCGATTTAGTAGAAGTACAGTTTATTAAACTCCTACGTTTCGTTATAGCGCTTATAAAATGAAAAAAGGGTACTAAATTCTGCCACTTAGGCTAATGGTTAAAATCATCCTGGAAACAAAGAAAATCTATAAAGCAAACATTCAGGGCTTTGTTTTATCGTCGGACGTAATTATGAAAATGTAAAAATATATTATTATTTCTTAAGTATCGAACATTAAGTTATAAAAAATATCTATCTATTTTACCGTAAAAATCAGAGCCCAGAGGCAAATATGAGTAAATACTATACTAATATATAATACCCTTTTTACGTTTCTTATGACACAATTATCATTATAAATAGTGCCTGTTACATGATAAAATAATAACGAAATTTCATTCGCAAGCTAAAAACAAATATCGATATTATATTGAAACATAAAAAAATATTTATTTCGTTTCACACGACCCCTAAATTTGCCCGGATTTATAAAAATGTAATGGATTTATAAAAAACAAATCAGATGAATCCAGAGCCTGAATCAAAAGGAATTCAAACATCTAAAAAGGGCAGAGCTGAACAAATTACAAGTGATACGACAGCGTCGACAAGAAAATGAGTTCGAAAACAACACACACAACACAACAGTGCTCGGATTATTATAAAAACAAGTTAAGCACTGCACTACACTTACAACCTTCGATTAAATTTTACGTATTTTAATCACTGGGCCATAGGCCAACTTTTCAAGCCAATAAGAGATTTCAACATAAGATTTTACTAATAATATGTTTAAGCAACTTAATAAGAAATCTATTTAAACACAAAGAAGACGATGACTTTTGTACGTAAGTATAGACCTTGGTCTGCTAGTCTGCTTGTCGAGTGATCCACAACAAACTCTTGCTGCGAAGAGGTGATCACGACCCTCAGCATTGAGGAAACTGAGGAGGAGAATAGACCAAGGATAGTGATAAAGATGATTATAATAATAACAGTTTTTACAATTAAACTGAATCAAAGATTTGACAGGCCAGTGAAATGCTTAATATAATATCGTTCATTGGTATTTATACAGACGCGCAGGGCATAACTGTACCCGCTAGTACGGTACTATGATTAGAGTCTGTCAGTAAAGGCCTTAGTGTTTTGTAACAATAGCCTGAAATTTTATAATATCTTAAATTTTTTTTTTCAGCCTTTTGCCGTCCACTGCTGAACGAAAGCCATAGAACGCCAACCATCCCGATTTTGGGCAGTTCGTATTGATCCCGTACCTTATAAAATCTATAAATATTTAGGGAATATCATAGCTGATAGATTTTTTTACACAATCTATTAATAGTAATATGTGATAATGAGGCAGGAGGTGTTTGTGAGGCAGGAGGTGTTTGTTGAGGCAGGAGGTGTTTGTATCTTTGTACCTGTCCGGTATAAGTGATATAAACATACGGGCACGCGACCCCGCCTTCTCCGAGCTACTTATGCTACACCCTGTATCTTCCGTGGCATAAGTATCCTTATACCTTGAATTCCCACCAAATTCCCTCAACATCCCTGTATCCTGAACTGGTTCCCTACTCTAGGTTGGGGAGGTCAGACGGCAGTCGCTCCTTATAAAACCAGTACCCGCCATTTACCATGGAAAAGGAAAAGAACAGAATTTTAGGTACAATGGCTAGGGCGTCGCCGCAAAACGACGCGCAGGCACATCGCCCTAAACCTGTGATAAGTGGGAAAGGGCTACCGTGTCAAGTACGGGCACGGCTAAAGAAGCAAGTACCTAGTAAGAAGCTCCGCTTTGCCACCTGGAACATCGGCTCTCTCACAGGTCGCTCCCTTGAACTGGCTGACGTACTGACGAAGCGCAGGGTTCACGTTGCATTCTTGCAAGAAACTCGTTGGAAGGGCAACAAGTCCCGTGATATTGGACTGGGTTACAAGTTGATCTACTCCGGCTCCCCCTCAGGGAAGAACGGTGTGGCCGTAGTACTATCTGAGGAACTCCAGAACGGTATTCTAGAAGTCGATAGACTGAGCGACCGACTTCTCCGGGTGAAGCTACTGATAGAAGGAGTAATTACTCATCTTATCAGCGCCTACACTCCACAGGTCGGTGGCTCTGAATCGGCGAAAGAAGCCTTCTGGAATGACTTGGAAGACATGCTCCGCTGCATTCCGAACACCGAGAGCATCGTGATTGGTGGAGATTTGAACGGCCATGTTGGTGAGGAGTCACGTGAATATGGACGTGTACATGGCGGCTTCGGCTATGGTCGTGAGAATGCAGAGGGGGAGTCAATTCTCAGCACCTGCTTATTATCAGACCTTGCCATTGTTAACACTTTCTTCCAAAAGAAACCCGAGCACCTCATCACCTATAAAAGTGGGCCGCACTCCACCCAGATCGACTACTTGCTCATAAGAAGAAACCAAATTGGTAGAGTGACTAACTGTAAAGTAATTCCCGGGGAATGCCTCACAACACAACACCGCATCCTTGTCATGGACATGCTGGTAGTACCAAGTAAAAAAGTGCCTGAACGAAGCAGACCTAAAACTAAATGGTGGCTGTTGAATGGACCAAAACAGCATGAATTCAGTAAAGTCGTAGCTAGCTCCAAGTTAAGCACAGACACAGAGGAATCAGTCGATAGTCAATGGTCTAGGATCCAGTCAACAGTGAACACCATTGGAAAACAGGTGCTTGGCACTTCGAAGGGAGGCCGCGTCATCGACAAGGAGACGTGGTGGTGGAATGACTCAGTACAGGAGGCAG
The DNA here is from genome assembly GCA_905147175.2 of Nymphalis urticae. NCBI lineage: Eukaryota > Metazoa > Arthropoda > Insecta > Lepidoptera > Nymphalidae > Nymphalis > Nymphalis urticae. The sequence goes on along the minus strand of LR989987.1, from coordinate 4,137,791 downwards.
TTCGAGAGAAAAAGACACAGTTTAAGAAGTGGCAAGAGACCAAATCTCCTGAAGACCGGGACGCGTATAAAGCAGCTAAATGTGCCACCAAACAAGCAGTTGCCAAAGCCCGTTACCAGACGCTGTCACCTCTGTATGACACGCTCGAGACAAATGAGGGCCAAAAGACTATCTTCCGTTTGGCAAAGGCTCGGGAGAAAGCGACACAAGACATAACAAAATGTCTTTGTGTCAAAGACTCTAATGGCACTTTGGTTTGCGATGCAATTAAGGTGAAGGAGAGGTGGCGCGGCTACTTTAACGTGTTGCTTAACACACAACACGCTAATGTGTCTCCTCCAGAACTGCCTCCTAATCTCGGACTTGTTGCACCGGTAACACCTGACGAGGTACTCAAATGTCTTCGTACAATGAAGAACCGAAAAGCCGTAGGCCCTGACGACTTGCCGATTGAAGCGTGGAAAGCGATGGGTTCTCATGGTGTGAACCTACTTACTGACCTTTTTAACCGAATACTTACTAGCCGGAAGATGCCCAACTCTTGGAGATTGAGTATCATTACTCCAGTATATAAAGGCAAAGGTAGTGTACAGGACTGCGAAAGCTACCGCGGTATTAAGGTTATGTGCCACACCATGAAACTCTTCGAACGCGTAATCGACTCAAGGCTTCGGCAAGAATGTACCGTCTCGGAATGTCAGTATGGGTTTCGCCCAGGCTGTGGAACCATAGACCCCATCTTCGCCCTGAGAATAATAACCGAGGCCCACAGAGAAAAGAAGAAGCCGCTGTACATGGCGTTTCTAGACCTGCAGAAGGCATTTGACTGCGTCCCACGCCAAATAATCTGGTGGGCTTTGAAGATGAAGAATGTGCCACAAATCTATATTGACATTATCCGAGACATGTACCATCATTCGGAATCAATAGTGAGGACCGCCGTTGGCGACACACACCCTTTCCCGATCACAGTTGGTGTCCACCAAGGCTCGGCCCTGAGTCCTTTTCTGTTCAGTGTAGTGCTTGACGTTGTCACAGCGAAAGCCCATGAACCGTCTCCCTGGCTTATGATGTATGCTGATGACATTGCACTGGTAGATGAGGACAAGCAGGTATTGGAGCAAAAGGTGAACCAGTGGAAGAGTGTGCTAGCGAGGGGTGGTCTGATGCTAAATGTTGCGAAGACCGAGTATATGGCCTGTGGCAGTACGGACCCCGAACCCATAAAGATAGGCGGAGAATCCGTTATCAAGACGGAAAAGTTTAAATACCTCGGGTCCGTACTGCACGAGTCTGGTACGATCGACCACGACGTCAGAGCTCGAATAAACGCAGCTTGGGCCAAATGGCGGGAAGTCACCGGGGTAATCTGTGATCGCAGGATACCGGTGAAATTAAAGGGCCTTGTGTACAAGTGCATCATCCGACCAGTCTTATTGTACGGCAGCGAGACGTGGCCAGCTCTCGCGAGACATGTTCAGCAACTTCACGTCGTGGAAATGAAGATGCTGCGGTGGATGTGTGGCGTTACGCGACTAGATCGTATTCGTAACGAGCACATCCGTGGTAGCCTTGGCGTGTGCAATGTAGCGGACAAGTTGCAGGAAAGCCGTCTCCGTTGGTTTGGCCACATTAGCCGCAGACCGCCAGACTATGTTGGGAACCGATGCCTGGACTTTGTTGTCGAAGGCCCCAGATCCCGCGGCAGGCCCAAGAAGCGCTGGCTCGATGTTGTGAGGGACGATTTGAGAGAGCACGATCTCACTAAAGACGACGCTTTAGATCGGGCAAAGTGGAGGCAAAGATGTAGGAAAGCGGACCCTGGCAGTACTAGGCCGGGAAAACGCTAGGAAGAAGAAGAAGATTAATAGTAATAAAACATTTTCTTTGTAAATAAACGGGACAGCTTAAAATATAGGGCATAGCGAATTTGGAAACCTTAGTTTAATAATGTAAAGCATTACGTATTAATTTTGGTAAATTTGGATATCATATTCAACTTCATCCAATAGCTTCATTGAATATTTGAAAATACCTTTTTTTAACACCCCAAAACTAATAATAAGAATAAACATAATCGAATGTGAAAGAACAATATACTTTATAAATCAAAGACTTTATTTTTATATCCATATTTTTAAGATAAAATACGTTGTAAGTTTGGAAAATATAAATGTTATTTATTTTACTAAATTTTAGTAAAATCCTAACCAATATTATAAGTACGAAAGTATTATTATTTGTTTATTACGATTGTGTATCTTAACTATTCAACCGATCATTATAACATTTTACATACACGTTGTCAGTGGCACGGAAATGGACATCGTTCCTCATCATCATCATAAGCAGCCGAAGCATCGGCCGGAAACTAGTGAGAAATACATATAAATTATAATTATTATGATCATATACAATGTGTTTTATTACACTATCATTATCATTTATTAATAAATAAATTAATTATTTGTTTCAGTATTATAAATCATTTAGTCTCGAGGTTCGCGTATCCCGACCAATACTCAACTTAGCAGTAATGTTTCTCAGAGATAAAGAGAATGTAACAAAAGGAGAACGTAGTGTATTTTCTTATACCGTAATATAATGATGGGGTAATGATACTTGGAACATTCGAATGTAATAATTTTATGTTTGCATGATAGAATAGTATATAAGTAGTAACGTTTATTGTATTTTGTCTTTACTTTAAATAGGTATGCTTTTTTTATAGTATAGGTATATTTTGAAATAACGATGTGTCCGAACAATGATCTACTTCCTAATAAGCAACGCGATTAGCTAAACAACTAGCCATGTGATTTAATTGAGTAGGTGTCATTTACATCTCCTTGTCACTTGTTTAGTCTATCGTAAAATAATTTCACCCGCATTACCCTTATCTTGTTCCCAACGAAGACGAAACACGAGTTGTTTTTACTTTGTGATCCGTTTAATTTATTCATTTCAATTCATTCTCAAAAGTTCCCTTTTAAGGTGAAAAGTCTATATTAAAATTAAAGTGTAATGGTTTCAAGACAATTTTTGTGTATATGTTCAATTAAAGTTATAGTCTCAAAAATCAATTGAGAATACTGATATTTTTAAAAGCTATTTTAATTTCATTGGTAGAAAGAGTGAAACTACCGCTTCGATTTCAATGCAGATTCTGTAAAGAAGCGAGAAAACACTTAGAAGTTACTCTTCAAGACAAAGTGTTTTCACTAGTAAGGTGTGTCTAGAAAATACTGTAATTTATTTTAGCTCACAACGAAGCAACATAATTTATGCTGTTTAGAGAAAATATCAGAGCACTTTGTCGCTTTTTTATTTTGTACTTACTGTTTTCAAGTGGTTGATGTAATATATTCTCTCACATCTAGACTTGAAGGAAAACAAATGATAGTACTAAGTATTGGGTAACGTATTATAATAAGAAAGTATTAGGGATATATTCTTCTTTTTCTTCTTCCTGCTCTTATCCTACTACGTGAGGTTGGCACAACATATTTTTTCTTTCCACTTCTCTCTGTCACTCGTCATCTCAGCACCTTTTATACACATCCTTTTTTACGCAATCCATCCACATTTTCTTCGGCCTCCCCCGTCCCCCATATCCATCAACATTCATACTCATCACCGTTTTAGTAACATGCTTTTCATCCCTCCTCATCACATGCCCATACCAAGCTAATCTATTACTCTTCAACTTTTCAACTATTGGTGCTACTCTCAGACTTCCTCTGACATACTCGTTTCTAATCTTGTCCATTCTAGCTACACCGCACATCCTTCTTAACATTCGCATCTCTGCCACATGTATTCTTTTTACATCCTGTTCATCTGAATGTTGGGCATCATGACAGGCCTAATGACGGTCTTATAAATCTTCCCTTTTAACTTCAAGGGCATTCGTCGGTTACAAATCGTCCCAGAGACCTGTCGCCATTTCATCCACCCTGCACTTATCCGATTCCTCACGTCCCTGTCAATGCAACTATCGCTCTGAATTGATGAACCCAGGTAGCGAAAATCCGGGCATACTGGTAGATGGACACCATTTAAAGCTATGTGGGAAAAATTGGAGGTACCACCGAAGTCGCAAAACAGATGTTCCGTTTTGGTTCTGCTTATTTTTAAGCCGACTCTCTCCAATCTTTTCCGCCATTTGTCGAGCTTGCTCTCGACCTCAGTTGCATTTTCACCAACGAGAACAATGTCATCTGCAAAGAGCATACACCAAGGTGCCTCCTCCTGTATGTCCGATGTCAAAGCATCCATATTGAGGAGGAACAAATAAGGGCTTAAAGCCGATCCCTGGTGGTTGGCCCACAGCCACATAAACAACGCCTCAGAAACACCGACTTCGGACCGGATGCGTGTATTAGCACGGCTATAAATGGCACGGATAAGCTGCAGGTACTTCACAGGCACTCTTTTCTCTTTCAAAGCCCACCACAGAACCTCCCGAGGTATTATTCGATCGTACGCCTTTTCGAAATCAACGAAAACTATGTGTAAGTTTTTATGTACACGTCTGTACTTTTCTCATAGTTGGCGTAATGCAGATATGGCGTCCGTTGTTCCTCGTCCAGGCATAAATCCAAACTGCTGGGTCACCTCACTCTTTTCTCTTATTCGTCTCGCTATCACTTTCTCCCAAATGTTCATGCTATGTGACAAAAGCTTTATACCTCGATAGTTGCTACAATCCTGCACATCGCCCTTGTTTTTAAAGATGGGTACCAGTGAACTGTTACACCATTCATCCGGGACCGCCTCTTCTTGCAGCAACTTATTGAAGAATAATAATAATAATAATAATAATATATTTATTTATTTTCTTCACAAAAAGTTTACAAAGTAAAATGTAACATTTACATAACAGCTAATTAATGTGAAGACTGGTACTTGCAATAAACTGTTCTACAAGACACCAGGCCTCCACTCCCGTTTATATGAAGAAAAAATAAAAATGAATGTATAAGGTGGGATGTAAGAAATAATACAAAATATAAAATAAAGTAAATAAGACGTCCATGCTTATGTTAGCGTTGGTACGTGTGTGTGCACGTGTGTGTGTGTGTATGTGTGTGTGTGTGTGTGTTTATGTGTGTGTATGTGTGTTGCATTTAATTCAATTTTAAAGGTGTAAATAAACTGTTTACATTTGTGTCATTTAAATCCAAAAGGTACTTAAAGATGAATTGCTTTAATTGTCTGTTTGTGTATTTCCTAATGTTAAGCTTGGCATGCAATATGTTATATATTCTAGGAGCTAGGTAATTATAGGATCTTTGGGCAAATCTTGTCCTAAAAAATGGAACAGGACATTTATTTAGTCTTTTATCATTAATCTGTGTTATTAAACCTTCACTGCTATGGAATCTGCGCGTTATTTGGTATATGAATAGCTTACGGACATTCAATACTTGAGTTGTATCATACAATAATGTGGTTGGGTGGCGAATTGGAAGTGCCAAAAGTACCTTTAATACTGCTCTCTGAGCTCTTTCTAGTCTGGTTAAATGCACTTGTGCAACACCTCCCCAAGCACATATGCAATAAAATAATAGTGATTCTCCCAGTGCTTTCTATGTTCTAATAAGTTAGGTAAAATTAGCTACTGTGCGTAGGTTTCTAAAGACAAAAATTAGTTTTCTTATACGACTACAGATAAGAGATATATGAGAATCCCATTTTAAATGTTCACCAATCATGATACCAAGATATTTGATGGTTTTAACGCGGCTTAAAGAGGGGCAGTTGCAATTAGGTGGAGTGTCAGGGTGAAGATTACAAGGAAATGTGTGTGTATTCAATGTGAATGAAGTGTTTGGGCTACCAAGTTCGTTTATAGAAAAACATATATATTTCGTTTTATTTATATTAAGGGATAATAATGAATTTTCTAGCCATGCAGTAACTTTGGATAAACCTTTTTCAGCAGTTCTTTTGACATCTTCCCAAGTTGATCCATGAAAGATTAGGACGGTGTCGTCAGCAAACATTATTAATTCGCCATTATTTAAGTTGATTTTACAAAGATCATTAATATACGTTAGAAATAGCGTTGGGCCCAAGGTACTGCCCTGAGGAATACCGTAATTACAGGACATAGAATCACTCGTTATTCCATTCACCCTAACAATCTGACTACGATTATTTAGATAATCTTTGAACCAATTTAGTGCTACTCCACGAATACCTAGCTTTTCAAGGCGACTCAATAAAATAGGCACTGAAACTGTGTCGAATGCTTTCTGTAGGTCTAAGAATACCCCAATACACCTCTTTCTCATATCAAGATGGTTAATTATTTTTGAAGTTAATTCCATCACTGCATCTTCAGTAGAAGTTTGAGGCCTAAATCCATATTGATTGCTTGCCAGCAGATTTTTTGACTCTAGATATTTTGTTAAACGCTTGTTTACTAATTTTTAAATGATTTTTGACAAGGTTGAGAGCAATGATATTGGTCTATAATTGGAGGGGGCATTGGTAGCACCTGTTTTAAAGATAGGAGATACGATTGCTTTTTTACACAAGTCAGGGAAAACGCCATTTGTGAAGCTAATATTACATAGATGTACAATAGGCTCAGTAAGTATATCTTTTAATTTTTTAAAATAATCATTAGTTGTATTGTCCCAGCCAGTTGCACATCTAGACTTTAGGTTCGAAATTACTGAACTAACTTCATATACATCCGTCAAGAAAAGTGACATTGATTGCGATATATTGTCACTGTTAGTTTGAACATTAGTTGCTAATTCAGTCTCAGTTTTATTTAGCTTATTAAGTGTATTGTTTGCCAAGTTATATCCTATAGAAGTAAAATAGTTATTTACTTCATTAAGCGAGTCTGTATAGTTGTCCTTAATTTTAAGCAGATCAGATGATGTTTTTGTTTGATTATTTAAATTACCAATTTCTTTGATGATTCGCCAAGTTTCTTTTTTATTTTTAGTATTTTTTTGCAACTGTAATTGATAGTATTCTTGTTTAAGTGATTTAACGATTTTAGTGCACCAGTTTCGATCGATTCGATCGAAGTTATGTATAGTGTTTTGAAATGATCACTATTGTGTTTTTTAAACTGGTTATGTATTCTGTCTCTTTTACGCAATGACCTAATTACTCCCAGGGTAATCCAGGGCTTGAGGGGTTTTTTCCGTTTAGCAACTTTTTTATAAACCGTATATGTTTTTAACGTGTATTGTATTTGATTTATTAGAAAGTTGGCACACCAGTTTACATCAAGACTTTGGTAATAATCATCCCATGAACAATCTTTTAGATAGGATCGTATAGCTATATAATCAACATTGACCTTAACCTGAGGTTTATTATCTAACTCTCTGTAGTCTACCATGCTTGAATAAAATAATATGGGCGAATGATCTGTTAAATTTGTTTCTTTAAAAACGATAGTTTGCCATGAGAAGTGGCATTTTGCCATGAAATGATCGAGACAAGTATTAGATGATGTACGTGTAGCCACATTAATGCCCTGTATAAGGCCATGTGAAGCCAATAATTCCAAATAATCGTTAGTATCATTAGAATTAAGATTAAGGCTATCAATGTTAACATCTCCTGTAAGTATAATGTTTACAGTTACACTTAATTGACTGTAAGAGCCTATCCATGGAGTCTAGAAAATTTGTTAGGTTTTGAAAACTTGGTGATCTATACAAACAAATGATTGATATTTTATCTTCCATATTAACTACAAGGCAGTTACAGTCAATTAAAGTTTCCGGTTCATAAACACTACATTTTATTGATTCCCTAACATATACTACCACACCATCGTTTTTATTATAGCTTTTTTTTGTGTAGAACATAGTATAGCTGTCAATTGTTGGTGGCATGTAATTGATGTTTGTCCAACATTCACTTAAAACAAACACATCGACCTGTATATCAAGATACGATGAGAATACTAAGAAACGGTCTAGATTTTTATTTATACTACGGATATTCTGACTCAGTACGCATAGTGTTTTAGTGTTAAATCTAGAATACCTATTTAATACCTGCGAGCATTTGCTAGGGTCCAGTAATTGATCACATTTTATAATATCAGTATCATCTATAACTTCTGTAAATATTTTATTTGTAGTAGCCATAAGTAAGTTTTAATGTTATAGAATATTTTAGGTGAGCTAATCAGTCTTAAATTAGTGAAACGTGCAATAAAGCCACTCCATCCATCCACATTCAGAAACTTCCATACTTCTACAGGTATACCGTCAGGTCCCACAGCTTTCCCATTCTTCATATCTTGTACAGCCTTTTTAACTTCATCTACACTAACTTCTTGCACTAAACCACTATTATTTGGTCCGCATACTAGCACTCCGCTCCAATTATTCTCTTCGTTCATCAATTTCTCAAAATAATTCTTCCAACGATTTTAAATATCCTTATCATTCGACAATACTCTTCCTCTTTCATCTTATACATATTGCATATGCATAATTCATACAAGTTATAATATGCTATTTGCTTTAGCAAGCTATGTGTATGTACAGTTAAAAAAATTTAAGGGCTTTAAAAACAGTAACAATATACAAAAATACTTTTTTAAAAACGAAAAAGGATTAAAACACCTAAATTAATTATAAATTATACAATTTTGTTTTTCAATTGAAAATATATAATATATAACATATAAAGTAGAGCGATAAATACATATATAAGTCTAGATAAAGGTTCTCACTTCTATTTGTTATGAATAGAGTGAATTTTATTGTGAAATATTTTCAATTCATCACGTGTCGTACTCGTGTGTATAACAAGAGCTTGGGTTCTTGAATTATCGAAAACTACTCGTTTCGCTACCGAACTCAATATTGTTTGACACTCGATACGTCATACTACTCATACCAACATATGGACTATGTATTCGATATTGCTATGCTGTGTCGTAACAAGATTTTTTGTAACATTTTTGAATATTTCTCTTTCTTAATTCAAAATATATATGATATAGGTTAGAACTCGTGATTCCTCGATTTATTTATTTTTTTACCAATTTCATTCTAATATTTTAGTATTATTAAAATAAATATTATAAAGTAATAAAATAATTCTACTAGTATTTTTTTTATATTTAACAAGAAGTATTCCGGTTCTAAAACAATTTATATTTGAATAATACTAATAGTTTATTTTTAAGATAAAGTTCTTGGACATTATATAGATTATTCAAAGTAAGACGCAATTATATACTTTTTTACCTTTAAACAATTCTTACGTCGTGGTGAAATTTAATCTTGTTAATTAAATCGGACAGGAAATGGACGGACGGCTGTTTGTAGAATCCCCTGACGCCTGTCGTCTCTCTAAATGAGAGCCAAACAATCTCTATGTAGTATTACGGTATGATATTATATATCATACCGTATTCATTCGAAGCCTCATTCATCGCTTCATGAAAATGATTATGATATAATCACATATGTATATATATATATATATATATATATATATCTCCCGGCTGGCTCTACACACCTTAAAGTAAAAACAATTATATACAAAATGTAGATCTTAAAAGAAAGTCGCAGGTTTAAAACCAGACAGACAAAACTAGATATGTTAAGAGCGCACGCCGGCAAAATTTCCGATTTCACCCTTGCCCTTACTCGTCCCTCTTGATTCATGATCTAATTTCTAGGCTTTTTCTACGACTAACATTATTGTATTCGATTTTCTTGTTGCCTTCTTTACAGTTATTTAAACTTTAATACGATAATTAACTCCATACCTTCTCCTCAAAAGGGAGAGGAGGCCTTAGCCCAGCAGTGGGAAATTAACAGGTTGTTACTGTACTGTACGATAATTAACACAGAGTGCTGTAATTTTTCCTCTCGTCTCAACAGCACCGCAACGACTGGCTTAAAAATAAATATATATTCTAAGTAATAATGTCATGCGATAATGTTGATGCCATGAGATATTTTTCGTAAATTAAAATTAAGTAAGGCTTTGTGTAAGCTCGATTGGGTAGGTACCACCCACTCATCAGATATTCTACCGCAAAACAGCAGTACTTGGATTGTTGTGTTCCGTTTTGAAGGGTTAGTGAGCCAGTGTAATTACAGGCACAAGGGACATAAAATCTTAGTTCCCAAGGTTCCCATTGGCTATGTAAGCGATAGTCAACATTGATTACAGTGACAATGTCTACGGGCGTTGGTGACCACTTGCCATCAGGTGTCCCATAAATATGCTCGTCCGCCTTCCTATTCTATAAAAAAAGTCTTCTTCCCAATGCCAATTCAGTAATGACAGAAAGAGAGAAATCAGTGTTTAACTAAACATTCGCTAATTGCTAACTAAACGTTATATCGTTTATTAGTAATACATTATAGTATTAGTTAGATAAAATCTTGTTATAAAGTAATAACATACGAGAAAATGGCAATTTATACGTTGCAAGTTTTGTTTATTTTATTTTATTAGGAAGACGTGGGTACACAAGTTATATATTCTAGGATAATTCAATTTAAAACTTATAATTAAAAGTTGTGCACTAAAGAACTATAGGCTACTATAAAGGCGAAATTTAAAAGAAATCTTAGCTTTGATATATATATACCACAATTCTGTTAATAGAAGCATCCTGCCACAATAAGTAAAAATGTATAATTAAACTACTAACACGACATATGAGTAACATTATAAACTTATCTCTTAGAATCTGTACAAATTAGTAATTACTAAGTTCTTTCCCATACTACTCGGAATTATTTAAATTTAGAACTAGTGGAATTGCGTTTAATTAATCTTTTAAAATGAAGATTCAAAAGTGCTTTTTTATAAATGAAAACTTATAGTTGATGTATTTTTAATGAATTCCTTTTCTGGAGCATAATGCATCTAAAATGGTTGTATTATTTTCATATCTACATTCAGAGACTATTTATACAATTAATAAAACAAGGTAATTGTGATCGTCATTACTAAACATAAAAGCTTGTCTATAATGGTAGTTCTGATTCTAAAGTGGTTTTTGTCGTCTGGGTGGTGAGTGGTAAGAAAATATTAAAAAAAATATATTGCCTTAATTATCTTTAAATTATAATAAATAGCATACTATACTAAGGTACATTTCCCTTATATAAATCATTAATTTCAAGTACATCAGAGGTATTTTACAAGTCTTATCTTATTATTTTCTTAAACAAATATATTACGTATACAGTATATAAAAAATATTTGTTAAGAGATAATAAATTAATAAAGGAAGATTGTATTTTGTTAACTACGAGTGTATTAATCTCATCTTAATAAAAAATGGACTATTATAATTAATTCTTAATTTACCGATTTATTAAGTTACGTTTAATTTAAATATTGTTATTTGATAAAGAAACAAGTAGGAATTTCTGTTAATATCCGATTCATTAAAATTGCTATCAACCCTCGGTTGGAGCTGAGCTAACTTTAACCATACATCAAACTTTGAACAACAATGAAACTTGGTTAAGTAATACAATAGCCACATTTGTCTATATAAATATTAATAAAGCAATCTATTAGCTCTTTGAAATTATATTTAGCACAAATCTGAATTACAATTCAACATGAGAGGGATTTCGAGGTTATTCCATGACAATTATTCACTGCGGTTGGTTGATTATTACATTCATGCAGTTTTCTTGTGTTTCTCTACAACGTTACAGATAATGATTCAACATAAAGTGTTTAGTATTGCCCAGAATTAAGAGAACGAGAGTAAGTTGTTTTTTTATACTAATCCATCTCGGCATGTTTTGGAAATCGAACCTAATGAAACGCATTTTGGTACAGAATCCTTCTTTTCAGAAGAAAATAATTGTTTGTCCAGCAGTAGTGTTTAAATTAAATTCAAAAATTTGAATAAATGTGTTATTATTATTAACGTAACTACAGAATGTTTGAATTTGAAATAAACATATCAACCCAAGTGAAGCAATTCCAACATTTTGTAGACTCAATCTTAATAAGTCAAATATTATGAAGAAACAAACGCGATATATTTTTCCAATTTTACGTATGAATAACCTTTGAAAATAAATCATCATAAATCGTAACCTTTCAGTTATTTGAAGAACTCTTCATTGCAATTATATTATTGTAATTGACTACGTAAACCGAGATGGCTCAGTGGTTAGAGCACATGAATCTTAACCGATGTTTGTTCAAACCCAAACAAACACCATTAAATTTTCATGTACTTATTACATTTACTTTACTGGTGGTAGAGCTTTGTGCAAGCTCGTCTGGGTAGGTACCACCCACTCATCAGATATCTGCCGCAAAACAGCAGTACTTGGTATTGTTGTGTTCCAGTTTGAAGGGTGATTGAGCCAGTGTAATTACAGGCACAAGGGACATAAGATCGTAGTTCCCAAGGTTGATGGCGCATTGGCGATTTAAGCGATGGACAACATTTCTTACAATGCCAATGTCTAAGGGCGTTGGTGTCCACTTACCATCAGGTGGCCCATATGCTCGTCCACTTTCCTTTTCTATAAAAAAATATAAAAATAAAAAAATACATGTGTTTTCAACCCGCATTAAAGCAGAGAGTAAGGAGAGGCTGGTGTTGGGTACCCAATGTCCTTTTTTGTAGTCTTGACAACGTGTATGCAAAATTTTATGATAATTAGTGCAGTAGGTGAGACTTGAAAGCGTAACAAACAAATAAGCAAACTAACTTTTGCGTTTATAATTTTAGTTAAGATCATATTTAGAAGGTCCTGCTTAACTTACGGGAATTATTAAAGATTGATTGATATCAGGAAGAATCGACTTCGAGGATTTCGACGCGCCCATTGCATGATGGTGGAAACGCAGAGAAACCAAATAGTTAAAAGTAATAATTGATAATGATATCCGAAATTTACAAATATAAACGCGTTTATTAATAATACTTAGCTTATTATAACTAATGCACTGGAATTTTATTCTGATTGGGTACCTAATTTATCAGCTTGGCGCGATAAAATTTATCATAATTCCGGGGGTAACAAAAACGAAAAGCCGATCTTTCCTCGCGTTGGAAACAAACCATAAATTACAAAGGATTTGGGAGCTTCGTTTAACGGTGAATATTTCATCAACCGCTTTATTAAATTTTTGTGAAAAAATGTGCACATTATGTATGTCTATTTGAAGTTAATATAGTTTTAAACACAAAAACATATACAATATTACAAATGTTACAAAATATATTTAATACATATAGACGGTCTTACTTATAAGCGTTGTTTAGCGGGTGATTAGTAAAAAATGCCGTCTTCTTTTTTCGAATGTCAAATTAATAATGACAGAAAGGAAGAAATCTGTTATTAACTAATCAAGCAACGTTTATAAGTAAGGTCAATGTTTTCTATATTTCTCTTAAATAAATTTCATATAATATTTATTTAAGTTATAAAACTGGAGAATTTTTCCACTTGACGGCGATAATCGAATAAAATATGTAGCAGGTTTCAAAAATTATTAACGCGTATCTTATTACGTTTTTTAGGAAAGAATACATTTCAACAAATATGGAAAACTGTTTGATACAATCGTACAGACAAAATCGACAATAGTCGACAGCTGGTTATTAATCAATTCAAGCCACCTAACATTGTATCATACCTTTTTTGGTAAACTAATTACGACCCTAATTTATGGTTTGCATAATCGGGGCTTAAATCAGCGGTATTATCATCGGTATAACGCCAAGCGATCTCCGTATGTTAGTTCAAGCAACTTTCGTCAGAATTATGCGCGCAAATCGAAGGTTTTCTTTTCGAATTTAGTACTCAATCACACCTTTGTCGGATTCTTTTGAAATTTATCCTATAATAATGATGTATCCTAATATAAAGATCTTATGCTAAGCAATTTATGTTTTGCGTAAATAACAATGAACAAATAAATTATTTTCTATAATAGGCTTAACAATAATTATGATATATTCAAAGGAAAACGGCATTTGTTTTGCGTGTGTACAGTAACGCACGATATGTAGCACAGATAAAAAATGATTTATTAAATAAAAAATTTAAACTCAAGAATAATATTTCTTGCTTTTATAAATGGAACAAGCGACACAACATTTTTACGCACAAGTTAACTTGACTGTAACGTGAAATTGTATTAGTTAACCCATATACGAGGGATGTGCTCACGAATATTTGACGATGACCCTCATTTCGTGTTACGATCGGCTTGTAATTTTGGTTTCTATGAGTAAAGATATTCTATCAACCTTGTATTTTAGGGTTGCCATGAATAATGAATCGATTTTTATACATATATTTTTACCTTTAAAGATATTCAAATTATTATCCGCGTCTTCTAGGGAAAAAATAGGTGCCTCTATATTCGTAGGTATCGTAAGAGATTATTAGAAGTATTTCTTTAAATATCATGGTAACAACAAGTGTAAAGTATCTTAAGGGCGTTCATATGTATCCAATTTTTCGCCCATTAACTGAAATAAAGACAGCTTAAAAAATAAATGAACAGAATTTGTCGAAAATAAAAAATGACATGACACTAGAGCGTTAGTCTAGTAATAGCTTTAATATTTTATGATAATTAACCTATAAAAAATTATATTAAATTTAAAACTTAGAAAACTTTAATGATGTGAATTATTTATTGGCGGGCCTTAGGTGCAAGAAGGTGAAGGTTTCTTGGTGGAATAAGCTCCAAATCTTCTCCTCAAAAAGGGAGAGGAGGCCTTTATCCCAGCAGTGGGACATTCACAGGCTGGTACGGAGGTGCAAGACTTACACATATGGCCAACCGTACAACTGTGAACGACAAATGTTCTGTACCGTGATACCAAATACCATGACAGTCTCGACGGTACTGTCATGCCCTCTCTTTGCCGCCACTCTACTCTCTTTTGCGTCTGTGGTCATCGTCTATACATCGTCGTTGTCTATATATAATAATAATAGTAAAAAAATATATTACTCAATTAATTGTTTACTTTACTCCAGATATATGTTGGTTTATGTAATTTTAAATTATTTCATTAAATCAAAATTCCGATGTTTTTATTAATATATGTAAAAAGTACTACATAATATCCAAAACATAGACTAAAAATAGTTTCATTAAAGATATAAATATTTTATTGCATTCCAATTCAATCTCATTGGCAACCCTGATAATTTTAAAGGTTATTGACTGTAAATTGTGAAATTATTAGACATTTCAGAAAAGAAAAGCTGAAATAAGGAAAATGTTTGTAAGGTTTTTTATTTCATAATTAAAATTACTGTTTGTTCTTTTTATGTCAAGCTGAAAATAAATATTTTAAATATAATATTATTTTAATAACGATGATTGAAGTCAGATTAAGAATTGGAGATGTCTGATTCGCGATACTTAGCATTATATGTGGCAGCCGTGTAAGCAGATCAGTTAATCTTATTTTACTTATCATTTCAGAAACTGGCGTTTAAGTTTAATAAGCTAATTATTATCTAACTTAAAAGCCTCTCCTCCTTTGAATTAAGTTTTGGAGCTGATACCACCGCGCTAATTCAGTGCGGTTTGATGGATCTGCAATTGCAATCATGTAGGTTTCATTACGACAATTTCTTTTAATGGCGAGCACGAGATGAATTATAGACACAAATTAAACACATGGAATTTCAGCACGGTTAGTCCGGATTTGATCCAGCTATCTTCGATTAAGATTTAAATGTTATACCAACTGGGCCATTAGCTCTGTAAAATAGTAGGAAAGTCCTAAAAGCATCATGGTAGCATAAACAGGGAATGTCGGTCACTAAGTGCTCAATATATTATAATTGTAAGTGCTTGAATATATTGCATGTAAATAGTTATGAATTATGTATTTAGAGCGTGCATGCATTTCGAGCTACGAGGAAAAACGTGCTTTCGATGAGTGGAAATATAGTCAAAGTGGAGCGATTACGAGGTAATATGAAATTTACCATAAAATAAAAAATAAAAATTGAAATAATATTATGTAAAATTCTAAATAAAAGAAAATTTTGAAATACAAGTTTTATTTAATCTAATACATCATTATTAATTGAACAGCCTAACAGTTCCAATAAATTCAATCTGTTTGGCCGGGAGTATTTTTCATACAGTACTCTACACACACATCGCAATATGAGCGTAAGCATGAACGCACACACTACCAGCTTAATTTAGCTTCACTTGTTTTTTAAACGGACACCATCTATCTTATTATTTACGTTATTGCATTGTTTTTCTATTTGTAATGGATAAGTGTACTAAGGACAAACATGCAAATTGGACTGAAAGTTTGCTCGCTAACTTTGTGCCAGTATTGCCATATCAATTGCGCACTAGCTGACGTTGGAATGCAGAACCACTCATAGTCATATCGACGGCGATCTGAGGGACATTGGCTGGGTGACTGCGAACCAAATTCTTGGCACTAAAGAGTTCAGATCAGTGACTGACAAAATGACTATAAAAGACAATATATGTTTCCACCTTTGGACCTTCTAAGGAGAATCTCCTGTTTTTTTTTTTTTTTTATTTTGGTAGTTGCAATATAGAAATTCTACATTTTTTCATATTTCATAGTTTCTGTCCCAAGGGTTGCATGACAAGGAACGTTGTAGCGATAGGATCGCCATTGCATGCTTTTAACTTGTTGTTTTATGTATTGAGCGCCATGTATTGTATATATCTTAATTATTTTTTTAAACTAGTTAAAACTACTGACTTGTATTTTTCTCGACCTTCCTGTAAATAATTTCTGTAAGCTAACATTATATATTTTAAATCAAAGTTTATCTAGCATGAAGCTTGAACCCCAAGGAAGGAAATAGGCAAGTTTTTTAGCACCTTAAAAGTCCATCCCCTAACACGCGAGCAAAGTCGCTGGCGAAAACTAGTTCAATACTAAAAGTATTACTGGATATCATCCAAATTCGTACAGCTATTATATTTATATAAAATTAAATAAACATTAATGCCGCTTATAATATCCGCCAGATAAGATTTAAAAGCACTAGTTATAGCTATAAAAATATAGCATTACATATCAAAATCTGTATTTATATATATTTTAATATTTGAAATGTGACTTCAGCAAGGCGATATCATAAATATGCTTCATGAAATTTATATCTCCGTAATCTCAAAAAGAGATTAAAATTTCCCGTTGTGCAAAATAATCCTCAGGAGATTATTATTTTGTGGAAGAAATTAATGGAAATTCTAACTCCGATGAGATATCTCGTTCTAAAGTATATATACTTCGTAACGTATATTGTCATTTGAGTTATTATTTGTGTGTATTGTGAGTTAAACGGTCTGTTCACTGGTAGTAGGGCTTTGCGCAAGCCCGTCTGGGTAGGTACCATCCACTCATCAGATATTCTACCGCAAAACAACAATACTTGTTATTGTTGTGTTTCGGTTTGAAGGGTGAGTTAGACATTGTAATTACAGGCACAAGGGACATAACATCTTCGTTCCCAAGGTTGGTGGCGCATTGGCGATGTAGGCGATGGTTAACATTTCTTACAATGCCAATGTCTATGGGCGTTGGTGACCACTTACCATCAAGTGGCCCACATGCTCGTCGGCCAACCTATTCTATAAAAATAAAAAATCATATTCTCAGTATACAATCTTGAATACGATGATTACTAATATACTCAATAAAAAATAATGCCGCTGGATATTCTTGAAAACCAATAATTTTGAAAGTAAAACTTTTTAAGAATTTTGTTTAGGCACTTTTCATAGTTTTTATAAGAGATGACAATGAACAAACCCAAAAATAGAGTTTTTCTTCTTATTTGCGAAATAAAAGTCAGTTTTGTTTGCGGACGTCGTTGGAGCATATATTTGCTCGGTTGATAAAAAAGAAGAAAAATCACGGTGACATCCCCTACAATAAAGATGTGTAATTTCCACTGAGTGCCTTCCGAGGGAATGTTAATAAAATTATTTCACTGTCTTGCACCCAAAATATCGCAAGTAAAATCTTATTTCTCAAGAAACATTGAAAATACTTTCTTTACGATGTCGTGTTTCGATGCGATCTTGTCTATTAAAATGTAGGACGAAGACTTTATATTGAATACCTATATTTGTCGAGATATTTTTGTACAGTCCGACCTAGATTCACTCTGACTTCTCCAAAAAATGAATGAATTCTACGTTGAAATATGTCGAGGGACCCGAGTTACATATACACTGTGGTAGCATATAACACAAGCACCGAACATCATCGTCGCGGCCTCCACTTTTAGTCGTCACAAGAAATTATGAATAAGCTTCTTTACACACACACACACACACACAATGACACACTTTACACACAAAGACTTCGAACCTAGTAAGTCATTTTCTTCAAAGCCTTTTTTTAATTTTATATTTAAATATAACATAAATTCAAATTGTAATTAATTGTAAAAATATTCTATGTTCCATAATCTTTATAAGACGCTGAACAATGTGAAAATACCGAGAGTCAGACGTAGAGATGCGTAAACTGATAAATTGTTGGGAGACAAAATTACGCGCTACAAGGATGATATATTAATATATTTCAGTTTGTTTATAATCATAAACAAGTCTCCTTATGAAGGAAGGAAGGAAAAAAATTGTTGAGTGGTATGTGTAAATTTTGACTCAGACATTTTTTATATTAACTAAATAGATATAGAGTATTTACTAAGCATGCTTAAGAATCTTTATTACTATGTTTAAATAATCACAAATGCTTATCGGATTTATAAAAAAATATTTATTAAAACACATTCGAAATATAAATTTGTAATTGAAACCTATTTCAATTACTAAAAAAAATATATATTTTAAACAACCAAAGCATTTTGATTGTGATGCTGCCTGGAAATAATAATATAACACCAAAAAAAACACTCCTAAATTAAAGACAAAGTTTATTTTAAGAGCGTTGAACCCGACAGAGCGGTCACTAGATCAATCATGGTAAAAAAAAATCAAGGAGCTGACATAATTGTGATGAATAACAAAAGAAAATGTGATTTCGTCAAGTGATATAAAAATAAAAGGAAAAACAGAGAGCTCGGTGACAAATCGTCTTCTTTTTTTCCGCTTCTATTCCCAGACAGGTCATTTCTCTTGATTGCTATGTTTGCGTCAACTTACATACTTACCAACCCAAATTATTAGCATTCAAAGATTTGGCTTATTCTATTATATTTATGGTAAAGTTAGTATTTGTTTTATTCTATTTGATATGGTAATAAAAAAAGCGATTTAAATAAACAAAATTAAGAGCGATTTAAGCAAAATTAGAATATTTAAAAAATATATTTTATTAAAAATATTTATAAAACGTCATTGTTATTGAATTCATTTTTTGTCTTTAGTATTCATCATTAACTTTTTTCGTTCTTTATATTTTAATGTTTTTAATGTTGCGGTCATAAAAAACAGCATATTTTATATAACGAGTCTTTAGATATAAGTTAAAAATACAGTGTGTAATGCCACATAATATTTACATTATGAATATTAATGTGCGTAGTGGGCAGGGATAGGTGTATTTATCTAAACTTGAACAAAAGAAATGCTTTTAACGAGTGCCTTTTATACTATTCTCAGAAGGACAGACAATTTATCATCTCATGTTCAGAATTTCAATTTACATATAAATATTTTGTCAGTACAAACTTAATATATATTTTTTTCTTGTTTCGTGCAGTGCATGATGAGGATATCCCAAGGGTTACTAACCACAGATTATTTTTATAAGCAGGCAGACTGGACAGCAGAATATAATATCTCCTTCCAAATCACACTGGTATTTTGATACTAGAAAGTCATACTGGCTAACGCTGACCCCTTAGTATCGACGCGTCACTCACATGCAAAGTTAACATATCCAAGTTAATTTTACAGGGAAGCCATAAAACTATTTCTGTATAAAAAATGTCAATTCGGCTGGGATAAGCTGAATTAAAAAAAATGATAAATCGTGTTTAAAATTCACCTTCGCATAAATTTTGCTTCTCAGATTTTAATAATTTACGATTTTGCTTTGAAAGGTGCGTCTTTTAATATTAACTCAAAAACAAATTCTTTATTAATTTAAGGAAAGGTCACGTTTATTAGAGCTTGGAAAATTTATTATTTCCCTTCGAGTAGAATTGCGCTCATTATTCATAATTAATATATTTCCTTAATTTCTGCTTACACCATATGTTTTTGTTATGATATGTTTTCATGGTTGTCTTTTACGTGACGATAACTAAAAAATAGGTTTATTCATTAATCATGACATTTAATATCCAGATACCACCAAAATGGCCTGAGTGATCAACCTTTTGCAGCGTCTCACGGTTGTACAGGCATATTTTGTACTGAACAAGATTAGGTGCATTAAAGTTGATGAGTCAGTATTTGTTATTTTTTAAGCAGGATATATTTAATTATATATAGCTGATATACGTAATTTGAATTTCAATCATTTTCAGTAAATATTTGTGATTCTATGAATATCATTGATCCCTTTACATGTCTCTATGTATTTGTTAGTTTTATCTGTTACTTTATATATGACGCTGGCTGTACCTTAAAACATTAAGTGGCGGAATATTTTTTCTCCCTGACAACGAGATCAGTCCGTTTAAAGCAAGAAACTGAGTATAATTAATTTCCATGGCAAGTCAAACGAAAGTAATAAGAATCTCTCAGTAGTTATTTGAACAAAATGAAATATAACTTATAATAAATCTTTAGAATTGCAAGCTTTTGAAAATTACAAATCTAGCGGCGCTCTACCAGTTGTAGCTTATAAATTAAATTTAAAATGAAATTTTCCTGAACTGCAACGTCGTAAATGTTTAAATGTAGATGCATAATGGCAAAAAGGCTCTGTTCTTGTTAAAATTGAATGGCTTTTGTTTCTAGACATATTAAAATTTAACGATAAAGTTTCATCTATAAGTTTGTGCATGTGAAAATTAATAAGGTGCTTAAGCAAACGTTTGACGTTGTAGGATTGTAATGCGTCTGAAATGGGTATTATTACTTTCTGTGAAAGTAATAATACCCATTTCAGTGTCGATTTATAGCAGATATTAATTTTGAAGCATTTTGACAAAGTTTAACACTCGCAAGTCGTATCAGCTTGCTATTACATTCAGGATGTTATGACTCATCCTTCTCTATTCTAAAATTAATTCCTTAAATGGGCACTCAACCTTGGCAACTTAAGATGTATTTTTACCTATAGTTACAATGGCTCACTCACCCTTCAAACCAATAAATAGCATATTTATTTGATGAATGGGTCGCCTGCCCAAACAAGCTTGCATGAAGCCCAACAACCAAGTTTTTACCAAAAATATTCAAATTAATCATTATTTCTAAATTTTTTATTATTATTTGATTTTAAATATTGTAGAATATGTTTATTGCAAATTTATATCTATTTTTATCATAAAGCAGAGGAGTTTTTATGAATAATGTGATCATCTCAGGAACTACCAGTTTCATTTGATAAATTATTTTCCCGTTATAGCCCGTTTATTGGAAAGGTTATGGGCTATATAACTTCACGTTACGACTTAAACGAGCAGAGCAGAAACCATGCACGTCAACCATCTAACCAACTGTACTAGCATTTGTTTATATAATTCTCGAGTAAATTGAAAAATGAAACAGCGCGTCACAACTATTATTATATAAATTGAAACTTGATAATTTGTTTCTGCTCGTGCTCGACGAAGAAATCCATTGTGAGGAAACCTGCATGTGTTGGATGGAAATCAGTCACTTGTGTATCCACCGATTTCAAACAGCGTGGTGGAATTAACTATTAACCTTGTACTCAAACTGAGGGATTAGCTAAGTCCAGCGAAGGTTTACACTTCATTTGTTTCAGCCCTAATTACAATATATATGTATATGTCCAGGCCACGATAAGAAAATAAAGAAAAAATAAATAATTGTCTACCTGAGAGGTTAATAGCTGTGCTAAAAGCTTTTCACTGTTTAATCATCGTTAATTATGTGCAGACTTGGACGCTTTGCTTTAGTAATTAGGAATTCTACTTCAAGCCGTTTTTAAATAAAAAAATGCTTTCTTATATAAAATTTAAAATTAAATACCATTATA
Organism: Nymphalis urticae; assembly: GCA_905147175.2. Classification (NCBI taxonomy): domain Eukaryota; kingdom Metazoa; phylum Arthropoda; class Insecta; order Lepidoptera; family Nymphalidae; genus Nymphalis; species Nymphalis urticae. The sequence continues at coordinate 4,115,656 of LR989987.1, read as the reverse complement.
TAAAGAAATTTTAATTCAATGTAAAATACAATTCATACTCGTAGATGTTAATAATATGTGACTTTGATATTGAGTGATTTATTGGAGGATTGGACAGATTAAATATTGTTTATTATACACCAAAAGACTAAAAAATAATGCAATGTACATTATGTGGTCTTATCGCTAACAGAGCTATCTCCTCCAGACAGGTTTTAGACAAAGACATGAGATTAACAATGCAGTAAGATGTACAATTCGAACAATTATAGAATAAATGTAATTAATATATATTAATATAGTGTTGCATATAAAATTAACTGTATATGATAATTGTCATATTAAAGGCAAAAGCAGATATTAACAATTCTCTAATGCATGTTTTAAAATCGATAATATTTTATATTGAAATAAAGAGTAACATAAAATGTCATCACAAAAGTAAATCTTTGATCCTCTCACGAATGTCAAATCCATAATGACAAAAAAAAAAATAACAGCCTTACTTTTACTTAGTGATTGAGTGGCCATTGCTTAGTGACTGTGTAGTTAAATACAGATTTTTCTCTTTCTATCTTTACTGATATGACATTCGAATGAAGAAGACAGCGTATAAATTTAGCAATTCTATTACCTTACTTCTTTGTGCCATTTGATTAGGCCTTGAGACAATAATATTAAAACTATAAATCATTGCTTTTTAATTTAATCCTTAGTATACTTTAGAAATTAATATTTTTTTTTACAAATCTTTTATATCTTACAAAACGACAGTATTTATTTTATTTATGCTAAAACAATTCACAATTATTTTAGTTTTACATATCACGAAATAAATTTGATTAGGATTAATACTCTGTGACGAATGTTAGATGTATTATGTTAATTAATATTATTGTTTATCAATTAGTCCTATATTAATTAGTCGAACGGTTGAGATGTATTTGAGTATTTGGTATTCGGCTAGAATTAATACAAAAGGTCGAATACCGAATAGTAGCTTAATATTCGTTACAAGTATACTATAAAATATACAAGACTTATACTTTTAATCCGGGAACCACTGGAATAAGAAGTAATGGTGTGTTATAAATAAAGCGACCGTGCATTCATATCTGAATAGAAATATGTTCACGCGCATATATGTGCTTACATCTGTGTACAAATTTTAGATAAAAATATGCTATTTCAAAAATAACACATTTGATGTGCCCAGCGGATTGAACACGTGAATCTTAACCGTATGTCGAGGGTTTAAGCCCGGGCAGCATTAGTTTACTATCCACTTATCATGTTTTTATAATTCAAAACAAATCTTTTTTGAAATATGACTATGAATCTCTTGATGATATTATAATTATATGACATAATATATATGTATTTATATTTGAGTTCAATCGCGAATCTTATATTTTCAAGATTTCCACAGTCGAGAAAAAAGTGTCAGAGATGAAGAACGGATGCAATCAAGAATAATGGTCCGTCTGAAGTCGAATGCGAAGAAAACAGGCGAGATCTTTCTTAACACTTTATTATTATAATGGTTTTTAACCTACTTCGAAAAATGAAGATTCTTTGTTTCCACTGTATATTTACATTGTTCAGTACCTAGGCGATCGTACTTTACTCGGCTCTAATAATACTTAGACGTAAAAAAAAAGTTTTTTTTGTAAATAATTGCGTTTTTTTTATTGAATAGGAAGGCGGACGAGCATATGGGCCACCTGATGGTAAGTGGTCACCAACGCCCTTAGACATTGGCACTGTAAAAATGTCAATCATCGCTTACATAGAAAACGCAACCAACCTTGGGAACTAAGATTTTATGTCCCTTGTGCCTGTAATTACACTGGCTCACTCACCTTTCAAACCGGAACACAACAATATCAAGTACTGCTGTTTTGCGGTAGAATATCTGATGAGTGGGTGGTACCTACCCAGACGAGCTTGCACAAAGCCCTACCACCAGCAACAAAGCCTTACCACCAGTATATGGCATTAAGAAATAGTAACTATCCCTTACATTACCAATGTGCCACTAACCTTAGGAACAAAAATGTTATGTTTGTCCTTGTGTTAGTTACCGTAATGTTATTAAATTTATTTATTTTATTGCAAATATTTTCGTTTTATTTATCTTCTTTTTGTATACCGACCGAAGTCGTCAAGCTTGAGTGCCTCTTTCCCATCCTCCACAACCACCTGGCTAAGTGTTGGGAAGAAAACTACGTCCCTCAGGATATGCGAGATGCTAACATTGTCACTCTTTATAAAGGCAAAGGCGACCGCGGCGACTGCAACTGTTACCGCGGAATATCTCTTCTTAGCATCGTCGGTAAGGCCTTTGCTAGGGCCATTTTAGGCAAACTACAAAGGCTCGCCGATCGCGTATACCCTGAGGCACAATGTGGTTTTAGGTACCAACGGTCAACTGTCGACATGATATTTTCACTCAGACAGCTACAAGAGAAGTGTAGGGAGCAACATACCCCCCTAGTCGTTGCATTTGTAGACCTAAATAAGGCTTTTGACTCCGTGAGCAGAGAGGGGTTATACTCGGTTCTTGTCAGAATCGGATGCCCCCCGAAACTCCTAAGGATAGTGCAATCGTTCCACGAAGGTATGGAAGTCACAGTACTGCACAATGGCAACACATCTACGCCATTTGACGTACGCCGTGGTGTTCGTCAAGGTTGTGTACTGGCCCCTACCTTGTTCGGAATATTCTTCTCGGTGCTTCTGAAGGTTGCTTTTGGGGATGAACAGCAGGGCGTCCACTTACACACGCGAACTGATAGTAAGCTGTACAACATCTCAATGCTCAAGTCCAAACGCTACAGGGAGGACCTATTTGTAGATAGTCTTCTCTTCGCTGACGACGCTGCCTTTGTTGCTTATGACCAGGCTCAACTCCAGAACCTAATAGACAAATTTGCCAGAGCTTGCCACCTTTTTTCAATGTCCATAAATTGCAAGAAGACCGTTATTTTAGCGCAAGGATGTTTAGAACAACCAGTCATCTTGCTTAACGGCGAACCTTTGCAGGTGGTTAACAAATTTTGCTACCTTGGGTCGCAATTGTCGAGCAATCTCTCGCTTGATGCAGAGATCGACTCCCGCATCGGCAAAGCAGCCTCCACGTTCGGGAGGCTCCGTTCAAGGGCTTGGGACAACAGACACCTTACGGTAAAAACGAAAGTGCTTGTTTACCAATCATGTGTCCCAAGCACACTCTTGTATGGAGCAGAAACGTGGACAACGTACGCAAAACAAGAACGCCGACTGAACACATTCCACTTGCGCTGTCTTCGAAACATTCTGGGCATCACGTGGAAGGATCGAGTGACAAACGAGTCTGTTCTAGGCGAGGCACAATTGCCTAGCATCACGGCCATTCTAAAAAAAAAACGGTTACGGTGGCTGGGACACGTGCATCGAATGGAGCACACTCGTCTGCCAAGGCAAATACTACTGGGACAGGTTGCGGATGCGAAAAGGTCTGTTGGGCGGCCTATGCTCCGTTACAAAGATTGCGCTAAGCGTGATATGGTTGCGTTTAACATCCCTAGCAGCCGATGGGAGGAACTGGCCGAGGACCGTGCCAAGTGGCGACGCCTTATTCACGAAGGTCAATCAAAGCATGACGATGCCTGGTTTAAAGTACTTAAGGAAAAACGCGTTAGGCGTCATGAGCGGGCTTCAAACCCCCGCCCACCTGGGGGCGCATACACTTGTCGGGAGTGCGGCCGAAGGATCCTCTCTCGCATTGGACTCTTTAGTCATGAACGCAAGTGCCTTCGTGCTGCTTAAATCATCTGTCATAGATGCAGAGGCCTATATATATATTTTGTATAAAAATATAATTCATATTTAAATACTATAAAATAAATAAATAATCATAATCAAATTCAATATATTCAAATGTTACCTTTTCATTACTGCATCGTTAGAAAAGGTATTCTTTACCGAAGTGTAATACCTCCTACCCGACCCAGCGTCCTCTTTGTGAGTTGTAAAGAAACCATGAATGTACGGAAAGTAGGCCGGCGAGCTTATTAACCTACGCCTTCAACGAAATCAGATGTTTCATTATACATTTTTATACTATGTACTATGGCTCTATTTACGTACAGTAGATTCAGCTACAGTAATAAAGTCAAAAGTAACAGCCTGTAAAGGTCCCCCTGCTGGACCATGGGGCAGAATTTCAGTAAAATTACATACAAGTTTCACGATGTTTTCCTTCCCCGCCGAGCACGAGATAAAATGTTACTTACCTGCTGGTGAGCAACTGCTGTATTGGCCAGCATTTGACCGTTGACTTGCTTGATGTAAAGGGTCGATACGGTCTATGATGTAGCACGCTCGCTTAGAAAAACCTTATTACTCTGGATTTGAAGATACCGACATTGTACCTTATTAGAAAATACACTCAAGATTATTATTATTTTATTATTATTATTATTTTATTCACGCATTCTTACCCCGAGGCAGTCTCGGCATATTATATCAAAACAAAATATTCTTTATACAAGTATGCTCGTAAAAACAATTCTGAATCGCCATGTTACAGCATAGAATTAAATGTAAGCTACCACCGGTTCATATTGCTGATTCTACCGAGAACCGGCAAGAAACTCAGTAGTTACTCTTTTCCACCATTTACAGTAATAGAGTCATTATTATATATGTTACAAACAAGATTTTTTAAATAAAATGTACCTATTTAAAAATATATATATCATTTTAAAAATCATTGAAAGATATGGCTTATGACACAATAATAATATAAGCATTTCATTGTATATATAGAGTACATAATACTACTATGTATTTTATCACACCTGATGGAAAGTGAGATACAGTCTAAGATGGAGCGCGCTTGCCTAGAAGATGCCTAATCACTCTAGACTTGAAAGTATTGTTGGTGGTGGGGAAAACGGACGGAGGGTATTCCAGAGCTTAGCGGTGCGTATCAGAAACGAGGAATCGTTTCGTACGTGTCTTAAATACGTCAATTTCAACTACGTACGGGTGTAGATCTTTATAAATGGGAAAGTGAATTTGTTCGTTTATTTATTTGTTACGCCTTCATGTGTTAAGTACACAATTAACATGACATATTTGACATTAATTTACCATATATGATTGCTTTATTACGCTTCAAGATATCTGATGGCGGGGATGTAGACCGGCTCACTTAGTAGCTACCTTTGACTGTCTCGTTAATCTAGTGGCTTGATGAAAGGCTGCAGACCCGGAGGTCTTGGGTTCAATTCCCAGGTTGGGCCAATAAAAAGTTATTAGGTTTTTCTGTCAGAAAATTCTCAGTAGCGTCCCAGAGTCTGGAAGTTGGAAGTGTGTACACTCTCGTGCCTCGGAAAGTACGTAAAGCCGTTGGTCCTGCGCCTGAACTCTTTCCGTCGTTTCGGATTGTCGTCCCATCGGATTATGAGAGTTAGGGAATAGAGAGTGCACCTGTGTCTGCGCACACATTCGTACACTATAATATCTTATGCGTAGTTGGCTAATCTCTCTTTACATTGGTCGCCGTGGCCGAAATCGGTCTGGATGACATTATTATTACTCAATTATCATGGAATACAGCATACAGAAACGTACATAGATACCCCCGCAAATACCAGGATATGAAACTAATTTCAAAAGTCACCATTTTCCCCTCTTCCCTCCCTCTGTGGCACTCCGCTGGTGATACAAAGCAAAATCGCCATGCTGGGGATGGACGTTCGATGCAATCTTAGTCCAAGGGATTACATCGAGGCTGTGATAAAAACAGCTTCACGGAAACTCGGAGTTCTGAACAAGGTGCGGCGTTTTTTCAGGCCACAACAACTATGCCTGCTGTACAAAACACAGGTACGGTCTTGCGTTGAATATTGCTCGCACCTTTGGGATGGCTCCGCTAAGTACTTACTTGAGGCCTTGGATCGGTTGCAGCGACTTGCGGTCCGCATTATTGGCGACGTAAAGGTCACTAACACCCTCGAGCCTTTACAATTGCGTCGAGAGATAGCAGCGCTGAGCGCTTTCTATCGACTGTATCACGGCGAGTGTTCCGAGGAATTATTCTCCCTAATTCCTACTTCCCCCTTCCTTCACAAGTCTACGCGTGCTGGCTCTCGATGTCACCGACTAACTGTGACATCAATTCCATCGCGCACAAAGAAATTTGGCAACTCCTTTCTTTGTCGCACTTCAAAAAAATGGAATTCCTTACCAGCTCACGTATTCCCCTCCTCTTACGACCCGGGTTTCCTTCAAACGAGGCGTGAAGAGGCATCTTGCGGGCTGGCAAGGCGAGGGCGGCTAGTGCAGAACCTTCTTCCCGACTGTACTGGTCGTCCTCGCGTTTGGACTCTACTACCACTTAACATCAGGTGGAGTAGAGTCATTTGCCCTCCCGGCAAATATATAAAAAAAAAATCCTATAAATTTACTTTTTAAAAGTGATTATAATAATTGAATAAAGAATAGTTTGCTTTTATAGTATCTATACAGTTTTTATGCTCTAATGTAAAAAAATAAAATTGTATACACGACACTAACTTAATTTAATCAACGTCTATCCGTAACAGCCTGTGAATGTCCCACTGCTGGGCTAAAGGCCTCCTCTCCTCTTTTTGAGGAGAAGGCTTTGGAGCTTATTCCACCACGCTGCTCCAATGCGGGTTGGTGGAATACACATGTGGCAGAATTTCAGTGAAATTAGACACATGCAGGTTTCCTCACGATGTTTTCCTTCAGCGTAAAGCACGAGATGAATTATAATCACAAATTAAGCACATGAAAATTCAGTGGTGCTTGCCCGGGTTTGAACCCACGATCATCGATTAAGATTCTTACCACTGGGCCATCTCGGCTTTCACGACGCCCATACTATTTTTTAAACATAAGAACGGTTTCTACTGCTTTATCTATTTAAAATAATATAAATGATTTCGTGAAGTTTTCTGTAAGAATTTAAATTATCTACAAGTCTTTCATACAAAGTTTTCTTGTATCTATTATATAGTTTTGACATTGTTCATCTTAAATTCATGATAGTACATAAAATTGTATTTTAAAAGTAACAGAGTATGTTATTTTGTGAAATTAGTCTATAATTTAAAAATGCTTTTTTAATTAACTGTTACGAAATCAATGAAACGAACTACCACTATAATAGTCTTTCTTATATTCGATAAACCTTCCATTTAATTTTATATAATCTCTTCAGCGAGATTGTAGTGCATTGAAGCGAATGAAACCATACGAGTATATCTTATCTGCATATGCAAACACCGCATTCGATGAACACCGTTTTCTTTCATCTTTCTGTATATTAACCTCGCTACCCGACCCGATTTCACACGGATAAAATGAGAATTTCAATCTGTGCTGGTTTTTAACTAATGAGATATGCATTCGCCAAACTATTCGACCATATTGTTATGCTATTCTGTAAGAACTCACTTCATTACTCACCCGTGAAATGTTGACAACCGACTTGGTGATATACTATTTTGATGCGTGTATTCTTGATATGTTATTATTATTATAGTCAAAGTCGCTTATTATTTTTTGACATTTTACGACCATTTTCTGAAATAAGTTTCGAGTTTGTACTAACAGAATATCTATACTGTGCTAATGCGTCCTCGGACACGCACTGCATATTTTTTCAAGCATGTATTTAAAAATGAGATTTATTGAAATTAAAGATGAGAGCTGAATTTTAACAGAAGTTAACGGGGCCAAACTTGGGCAAGCCAACTTAGTTTCCATGTGTTTAATTTGAGTTTATAATTCATATCATACTTGGCGGTAACCCATACACACGAACTTACCAAGCCTTGTTACTAGAAAAATACTCGTATTAACAATTTCAATATAATTTATTTATTTAATTATTTATAAATTTAAGATTACATTACCTTTGTTAACTTGATGAGTGTAGAGATTTACTTTTGATACTAAAAATTCTAATCCACAAAATCAATATATACAGAGGCAAGATATTTGTATTGATACAACAAAGCTATAGAGTTTGTATGGTTGAACGAATTAATCTCAGAAACAATCAGCCAGATTTGAATATCGTTTATTGAGGAAGGTTAAAGTTTGATAGGAAGTTTATATAGGTTATGTTATATATAGGTTCTGTTAAAACTTATATATATAATAAAGAATAATAAACGTCAACTAATATGAAAAATCCTGTATCTATACTAAACAATATTATAAATGCAAAGGAACTCTGTCTGTCACTGACACAAACACTGAACCGATTTTGATAAAATTTGGTACAAAACAAGCTTGAGCCCCAAGGTCGGACATAGCTTACTTTTTTCCCTATTTTTCCCCTCCTCCTAAAAAGCTGGCGAAAATTTAAATTATCTACTATATTTTAAGTCTATTAAACAACTTCTATTGAAATCGAGTAAATATTAGGTCCTTACATATGAAACTAGCGTTTTGTCATACGGTCAGTACTTTGATCTGAAATATCTCCTCTTTGGTTAAGAATTCCATCTCCAATTCCAAAATCAAATTTATAAATTTATTTAGCTGGTACATTTGAGTTATGAAAACAGTCATTCATTTGTTTTTTCCTCATTATTTTTTTCTTTGGCGTCGCTTATTACCGCACAACGGAAAACATGAAATATCGGTATATTTACGAGTACGAGTTCTACCATGGCACCAGTGCTGCAGAAACACCTCGAAAAATTAAGGATGTGTACGGCGCTGGTGTCCCAAAAGAAAGCACGGTACGTGTTTTGGTTTCGACGTTTTTGTTCTGGAAATTTCGACCTTCAGAACCTGTGGACCCTGTGGACGGTCGGAGACCAAAGTGGTAAATGAAGAATTAAAGGCTATTGTGGAAGCGGATCCATTACAAAGCACTTTAGAGACAGCTGCAGGCTTCGGGGCAAGTGATAAAACTGTATTCATCCACTTGAAGCAAATCGGGAAAGTAAAAAAACTTGAACGATGGGTACCTCATGAATTGAGTGAATCGAACTTGCAAACACGCGTCGACTGCTGTGTTACTTTGCTCAACCGACACAATAATGAAAGGATTTTAAATCGAATCATTACTTGTGATGAAAAGTGGATACTGTACGATAATCGGAAGCGCTCATCGCAATGGCTGAACCCTGGAGACCTAGCCAAATCCTGCCCTAAACGAAAATTGACTCAGAAAAAGTTGTGAGTGTTTGGTGGACTAGCGCCGGTGTCGTTCACTACAGCTTTCTAAAATCTGGCCAAACGATTACGGCAGATATCTGTTGTCACCAACTGCAAACCATGAAGGAAGAACTACCTGCTAAACAACCGAGATTGGTCAATCGCTCTAGGCTACTGCTGCTTCACAACAACGCAAGACCACACACTTCAACTTCACAACAATCAACCACTATATTAGATTAGCTACAATTGAAATTTATGCGTTATCAACCGTACTCCCCGGATCTTGCTCCAACATATTACCATTTTTACCGGAATTTGGACAACTTCTTACAAGGAAAAAAAATCAACTCCGATGCGGCAGTCCAAACCGCCTTCAAAGAGTTTATTGATTCTCACCCCCATAGTTTTTTTAGTAAAGGAATCAATGAACTACCTATGAGATGGCAAAAGTGCGTAGATAACAATATATTTACAAAAAAAAAAATTGATTTTATACTCCTCCCGTACAAAATGCCAATTTCATATGTAAGGACCTAATATTATATTATATAAAATATAAACCCGAAACGACTAAAGCAAACTTAATGTATGACACTTAAGTTGAAAGGAAAATTCATTAATATTTATAACGTATTCATATTTATGACGTATTTCCATAGGTCATACCAGTTATTTTCTCATCCCTGGGTCAACATATCTGACACTTCTTAGTATGCCGTACTCAAACCCTACCCTTGGTGTGACGTCATTCTCTAATAGATTAAACACAGATATTAGAACGCTCAACTCTTTGTAATTTTATAATACGAACTAATATTAAAAATGTGAAAGCGAGTTTGTTTGTTTATTAATTTATTTTTTTGTTATGTTTTACGGATTACCTGCTCAACCGATCATCATGAAATTTTGCATACAGTTTGTCGTAGGTACAGAAAAGGCAAGGCCGGGAACCAGTATTTACAAGAAGTAAATTTACACAGTGATCGCCCCAGTGCTCAGGAGAGCATATATTTCCTCTACTGCTAAGAATAAAGCTTGGAATATATTCCAGCAAGCTGCTTCACTACGGATTAATGACATCTATGGTGGCATTTATTCTTGGAACTGCAAATACTCCCTTCAATAGGAGAATATTGCCATTGCATTGCTGCATTGCATTGCCCAGCAGTGGCATACAGCACATGGCATGGCATGCAGTACATTTAATGGTAATTACAAATATGTTTCAAAACTGTTTAGGTCGTATTGCAAACACTTTCTGAAATTACTCATCTGTCTTAACCATCAATTAATTTATATCTTAAAATTATATCCTCAATTTTTTTTTTCGACCTTATTTAATTATTTATTCGCTTCCATTTTTGTTATTTCTGCGTATAACTTACATGGATTCCCGATTAACGCAATCCAGAAAGCTGTATATCGTTTCTCTAGGGTCATTCAAATATTGACGGTCGAATGCAAATCTTTGAAAATGTTCATGTTCCAGATAAGACAGGTTCTTATGGTTTAAAAATAAATACAGACGTAGTAGATGTAAATGCGCTATTGCGCATTTATTTGTAAATAAAAAAAGTCAATTACTTAAAGAGCAAAAGTAATGATTTGTCGGTACAGACTGATGGATTACTGGTGGTAGGGCTTTGTGCAAGCTTGTGTGGATAGATACCATCTACTCATTAGATATTCTACCGCAAAACAGCAGTACTTGATATTGTTGTGTTCCGGTTTGAAGGGTGAGTGAGCCAGTGTAATTACAGGCACAAGGGACAAGGTTGGGGCACATTGGCGATGTAAGCGATGGTTAACATTTATTACCATCAGGTGGCCCATCGTTGCTCGTCCACCTATCTATAATATAAAAAAGTGAAGGTCATGTTACTGTATTGTACTGAACGTGTTACTACTAATATGTTTATTAATATCTTGTTATAAATCAATGGAATACTGAGCCTTAATAATTAAATCGGCATGTGAATCAATCAAGTACATTAAAATAATCAAAGAGTCATCCAAACGATTTTTTTTTCTTAAATTTTTCCTAATCGTATATCAGAATGCATATCAGAATAAATCGTATATCAGAATGTACTAAAAACCAGATCAGTAGGATTTTATCGAAAGTTAATACAACATACAAGCGTTGTATAAAATTTTTGAAACACTTCTGGCAACATCACATCAGCGTATATACAACCATCCACACAGGCCGGACATACTTCGCTAAAGCGCCCCATATGTTCCCGTCGAGAGTAAAATTTGAGATAAACTTGCCGGTAACATGAATTCTCCATTTAAAATGTTCAAGACTTCCAATATATAGCGGACCGTGACAGCGTCGAGTTTTACGGCAGTGTTTGCAAAGACTAATAAATCACACAGCTCGCTCTCTATAGTTGGTGTTTTATGACGCAGATAGCCTTCGCAGTTCACTACGAAAATAGGTATATAAGCATAATGAATTATTTAATGATGTAGAAATTTCTTTGATATCTTGTTTGTTAAGTATGTGTCAATTGATTTAATTGTCGTGTGGTTAGAAGATTATTGAGGAGCGGTAAATAAGAAAACAATGTACAATACGAAACAATGTGAACGATCGTTGAACTTATTATTAATAATAATAATATCCTGGGACATTATTCACACACGGCCAACTGATCCCAAACTAAGCAGAGCTTGTACTATGGAAACCAGACGGCTGATATACTACTTATACATACTTTTCTTTTGTAAATACACACTTAATAATAATATATAATTAAAATATAAAACCCCCAGACTCAGAACAAACAGATATGTTCATGCACACTAATGTCTGTCCTGGGTGGGAATCGAACCCACAACCTTCGGCGTGAAAAGCGAGTATCTACTAACCGAGCCAACCGACCCGTCATTAATTATATCGTTATTTATTTAGTAATGATACAGTTACTTAAATGAGGAACATTTGAATTTTTAAGTCCTCTAAATATTAATTAAAATAATACATAAAAAATAATAATAATTTATTAATATACTCTAATAATAAAAATGAATCTAATTAAACAAAACTAGGGCATGGTCATCCAGATACACAAGAGCTTGATTCAAATGGAGTTAATAATCTCAGTTAGGTTCTTGAAATTATTGATAGCAAAGCAAAGCTTATCAAAGTTTCGTAGTTCACGGAACGCTTAAATTTTGTTTATGATAGCACTCCGCAGATTCTAGTCTGGGAATTTATGAACGGACTTACTACATGCGAAGATAATGTTTAGTGGAAATTGAAATTAAATATTAAAAAGTTTTATACAGTACATAGGTACAAGACAGTTATGTGCGATTTTTAAAATGTTGTGTAATCAATAAAAGATCTTGTGAAATGAAAGAAAAATTGTATTTCCTAATCATTTTTAAATAATATTACACACAGGCATTTTACCATATATTGGTAAATGGTAACCTCCCCCCCACTCGTGATTAATGTGTATATGAATCATTTTATTATATCTTCAATAACCCATTCAACTTACATGCAGCAGTGCGTTGTGCTGATTAATGGTATAATAATTAATCTAGTTATCAGTTGATAATTATTGGAGAATACTTAGACCGGCTTGCATTAAGCTCTTTCACTAGAGTAGCCAATAAGCCTAGAGTAACGAGTAAAAGCCTGTGAATGTCCCACTGCTGGGCTAAGGCCTCCTTTCCTTTTTTGAAGAGAAAGCTTAGAGCTTATTATACCACGCTGCACCAATAAGGGTTGGTGGAATACACGTGTGGCAGAATTTCAGTGAAATTAGACACATACAGGTTTCCTAACGATGTTTTCCTTCACCGTCAAGCACGAGATTTTTATACACAAATTAAGTACATAAAAATTTAGTGGTGCTTGCTCGAGTTTGAACCAACGATCATCGGTTAATATTCACGCGTTCTAACCACTGAGCCATCTTGGCTCAAGCCTAGAGATTCCGAGGTCGGAATACTGGGTTGGGCCGAAGAAAGTTCTTAAGTTTTGTAAAAGTTACCAAGCATAATTTACTACGATGCATAATAACATATATATTATTATTTGTAGAATACCTGTTTTGTGTAAATGTTTTAAAACTAGTAATGCTACATGTAACTTCATCTTTCATCTTTTATTGCGCTTATTTTAAAACTCCCGTCTTTACATCAAAAGCATTAAAAATCATCATAATTGCTTAAGCTCATTCCATTGAATAGATTGCTTACTTATTGCCAGAAACGTAAATTGCTAAAATCATTTACCCGGAAGGTAATTTTCAAAACGGTGCGTTGAAAATATATCTACTCGACCGAGTTTCCACACGATCAAAAGATTACTGGTAACGATACTAATTTATAAGAGTTAACAATCCAGCGATGAAAACGGAAAACCTTCTAACTGCACCTTTCATAACCCATGTCGCTTTGTAATGGGATTCTTTTGTATTGCCCCAGGATAAATCGATTTTTGTAACAGAGAAAGGGACCTTGTACCCGTCACGACTAAATGAAACCTCCATTGAGTGAAAGATATATTTTCTATTAAAGTAACTACTCGTATTAATAGCTCGAATAGGCGGTTAAAGATTTTTAGAATTCGCTTTTATTTGAAGTATGTGTGTGTTTTGTGAATTCACTGGTATGTTTGTTACAAAATATAATTATGATTATCAAAAATACGATCATAAATATTGTGTAATGTTGTGTTCTTGGAAAATTCGATGTTTTGTTTCTTCTTATTTCTTTGCAAGCCGGTGGTCGTTTGAATTGATTTCTGTATTTGATAGTAATGTAAAGTACAAAAAAAAATGTAAAGATTAGAGAACATATCGTGTTTTTTTCTTTTAAGGCAATGCTATTATTTTATGGTTTGATCAAACGAAACCCCTGAAATTGTTATACATACAATAATTTATTTTTAAGTTTGAGCTGGTTTGAACGCTGCAAAATCAAATAAAAGTTTAGCAATTCTGCTTCATAACACGCCTCCCACTCTTAAGCGACTTTTTAGAATCTTTTTTTTTACTGAATAGACTAAGAGAACACCTATCTGGTGACTCCAAGAATAAATATAAACTTTTACTTTAGTCAATTTTCTTTCCGTATCAATATCATTTAAAAATAGTTTAAAATATAGGGCTTTGAAATGTATTACAAATGTATTTTAGTTAGTATTAGTTTTGCTTTATTATTATATTTTTGGCTTTCATATTACTTTTTTGTCATGAAATATACTCATTAATAAGGCTTCTTTATCACGACTTTGACTTTAATATATTTTACGCAGTATATCTTTACACATTGTGTTAATATTAATATAAATTAAAGTGTATTTTATGACATCTTAATATTATTATTTTTTTAATTTTTAAAGTGTGCAAAGGAATTAGCTTGTTTTGGACAAAAATATTATAAGTAACACGGAATTGGCATTTAATTATACCAGAATAAAATATTGATTATAGCATTTATAATAATGATAATTAAAACATAAAATAATATGCAAATAAGCTTAACATTATTAAATTTGTAATTAAATAGAAGGCTAAAAAATTAATAAAATACTATTGTGTAACATTGGACGTTATTAAATTCAAACAATATAAACTTCATATTTATCATAAAAATATACATATGTGATTTATTTGCGATATACACACAAAAGGTAATCATTTTACGTTAATAAAAAGTTTTTCTACGAAATTTATTTCGCAAAATTAGTCGGGCATTCGTCTCGACTTCATGCCTTACGAAAATTAAATTGTCTACCGTAAAAAAAAAAACAGTTTGACATGAGAGCGATAAGTTCACGTCGAGTGTAATTTGCTCCCCTTTCAAAGTCTTTCTTCTTAAAGATATGGAAAGGGATGGAGAAACGAAGTTTATATTTTTAGCGTAATGAGATGCGAAAAGTACTTTTTTCGTCAGTTACTCCTGAATATATTACGCGATGTCTGATCGAAATGTGTTAAAAGTATAAAATTGGATTTTTACATGTACATTAATATAATAAGTGCTCCAACGGTTTGAGAAAATGGAGATCCCTTGATGTATGTAATTCAGTTATTTAATTGTAATATAA
The DNA here is from genome assembly GCA_905147175.2 of Nymphalis urticae. Classification (NCBI taxonomy): domain Eukaryota; kingdom Metazoa; phylum Arthropoda; class Insecta; order Lepidoptera; family Nymphalidae; genus Nymphalis; species Nymphalis urticae. Next base: position 4,100,406 of record LR989987.1, on the reverse strand, counting down.
ATAATTTTATTTTAGTGGTTTTATGCTGCGACCTAAGAGTGTTAGTAAGGGAATGATAAGTCAGACAATAATGTGTCCTTTTCATGCAATCAATAACAGAAAAAGAGTAATTAAAAAAAAAGACACGCTGATCTTAAAAAATAATTAAGACATTTTACCTTACTATCTCGAGTAGGAATATTGTACTTTTCATTGATTCACATGAGTTATTACAATCAAATTTTATTCTAGAATTTGACCTAAATGTATTTTTTTTGTTAGAATATCAAGATATATATTTTATTTAAAAAAACGCAGCAGGGAACATAACAAAAGTCATTTGATGTTTATCACGCTGTTGGCATTATGGGAATAATCTGTTTTCAAACTTAAAAAAAATCTAAAGAAAAAACAAAAATGTGAGTACTAAAAATCATCTCAAAGAAGGCCAATAATGCTAAATCGAAATACTTCGGGTATCAACCCTTGCCCGTCCTGAGTTTACGATTGCAATTCGTCCACTTCCCCTGATAGCTTGACTCATTCGTTATTTACATTCAATTCGCTTCGGATATACAGCCTTCCAGCTGTTTTGTTACATATCAATGGAATTAGATAAATAAATTTTTTATTACCAATGCTGTTAAATAATGATTACTTTTTTGATAGACACGTAAATACAAATTGTCTCGACATTTTGCAATACAGTTTGCTTTTATTAATTTAAGAAGAAATATATACTTCTTGGAGATTACATATATAGGCATCATATGTATATATTAAAGTATTTGAAGTTAAAACTGAAATCAACAAGGATTATTTTTCACTATGCTTCAATGAAGGTTTAATATAATCTTTTAAATATTAAATTAATTTTCATAAGACATAAAATTGACGGTGATGATGAGAATCATAATTTTCTCTTAACATATCAAGTTAAGGGAAAACGATGATTCTCATCATCACCGGTTGGATATTTTATAGATAGCTAGTATTCCCCCGCAGCTTCGCCCGCTTCTTCGCCCACGTGTTAGGGTTAGATGTCCGGGTATTAGGTAAAAATGTCCACTCTTGGGGTTGAGGCTTGCTTCATACGAAATTTTATCAAAATCGGTTCAGTAGTTTATCCTTGAAAGCATAACAGACAGACAAGTTACTTTCGCATTTATTATATTAATACTAATACTCATACACATCACATTATATTAATATATATCCTTACGGATATGATAATAACTAATTTACATAGAACTCAAATTAAGAATGCCTTACAATTTAAAACGAATATTCATATCGAAGTAGGATAAGCGTATTATTCTCGTTGAATAGATCAGTCTAATTTCAAACCAGGAAGAGTTCATGTTGACCTGAGGTTTTAGTTAAACTCTTCCATTAATACCATTAGCGTTTAGAGCTTCAAAATCCAGTTTAGTGGTTAAAACCAGCCCAAAAGAAAAAAATTGTTTTGGGGCGTCAGGCGGCTGCCAAGATATTTTTTTTCGCTCATTGTAAAACCTGTGCTAACTAAATGGCATTAGGTTAAGTGAATAACGAAAATGATATCTTAGGAAGCAAATTTTGTATAAATACATATTCGATTGTATTTGTTTTGCTAATATTCAAATTGATCTACATTATAATTCCCTCACTAAGTTGAAATCAACTTTTTTAAGTTTTCGTTTATCAATATTTTGTGTTAAATGAATTTGCTGTAGCTACTTTTTACTTTTTGTTTACCTATTATTAGTTGTTACGCTATTCTATGTATATATATATATATTTTAAATGTATTATGTGTTATATTCAGTGTAAACAAGGGTTGGTAAACGTAAATAAAAAAAATAAAAATTGTCTTTTGAAAGCGCGCAAATTATTATCATATTAGATATTAATATACCGGACTACTTAAAATTCTGAAAATAAATTAAATATTCTTCAATATATATAATATGCAGTTAGTATAACGACTTACGCGCAACGATGTAGTGTTGATACTTTATCCGATTCGTCGCAAAAGTTAAAGCGTTAAATTTACGATACAATACGATTTACGTACTATCTTAAAAATAAATTTGTAATGGTTGGTTTATTTTTAGAATATATTTATTAGTTTTTATACTTATTTAGATTATCAAATGCAATTTGATAATCTTTTTTTTTTTTTTAAAGTTTTATAGTATTTATTTGATAAGAAAATGGATAATTACAGTTGACATCAAACAAATTACAAATGAATACAGTTGTTATACAAAAACAAAATTGTATGAATCTTATTTGTTTATATGAAAAAAAAAAAAAAAATAGTAGCTATTATGACTAATTTTTGTTAAGAAACTAGATTGTTCCTTGTCAGTGTTGGGCATATATGTAAATAGTACATATATACATCAGATAGATGTTTACAGTGATAGTCTGTGAATGTTCCATTGCCAGGCTAAGGCCTCCTCTCCTTTTTTTAAGAGAAGGTTTGGAGCACCACGCTAACTAACCACGCAGGTTAATACACCACTCTGCTCCAGTGCGGCCCAATGGTGGAATACACATGTGGCTGAAATTCAGTGAAATTTGACATATGTAGGTTTCCTCACGATGTTTGCCTTCACCGTCAAATACGAGATGAATTATAAGCACAAATTAAGCCCATTAAAATTTGGTGGTGCTTGCCCGGGCTTGAACCCACGGTCATCGTTTAAGATTCACGTGTTCTAACCACTGGACCATCTCGGATCTCAGATAGATGTTTAATTATTTTAAATTCACAAGTGCTTAATACAAATATATTACAAGTGCCTTTTTTAAAATAAATTAATAAAATAAAACAAATTGTAACAAATGAACTGCAATTCATAATAATAAATAACTGATTTACATGATTATGAATGAATTGCAAATACCATGTTCATTTTTTTTGAATGTTGGTAATTATTGTTAAAATGTACATTTTATACTGATGAACTGGAAAGTATAACAATGTTAATTTTAATCAAATGCTATTATGTTTGCTAATGATTAAAGATTAATGACGTATCATCATAATTTATAGCTGACAAGGAAATTACTTTGCAATATTTCACCAGAGATTTTTCATATAAAATAAAATGGCCTGGTTTGTCGCGTTATGATTTATGAACGACGTTCCCATGAAAATATATCCTATTTTGTTATCTCTAAAAACGCTCTGGGAACTTCCTCATATATTTTTATGCTAACAGAAAGTCTGTTTGCTGCGTTACAGTGTCATGTTAATTATACCGATATTAACCAGGTAGCTAATAATTAATATATATAATTAGGAATTAAGATTTGGTCAAGAAAACCAATAATTGATTATTGAACTCGAGTCTCTAATCTGCTATGTTGTATCGTAGTAAAATAAATATTAAGATAAGCTCTTCTTTTAGAGTTATCGAAATAAATAATACGTTTTATTGATGTGTAAACTTAGTGTAAATCTTAGCGCTCGGTACACGGTAGGGACTAACTGTGACTTTGAGCGTCAGATGAAGTCAGCGTAAGATCGTAAGCGTCAAATGACGTCAGCATAAGATTTGTTATTTATACATCAATTCTCGTGAGTGCCTTAACACTCATACCATTTTTATAAGGAGGAGAGTATTTAATAGAGGAGAAAAAAATATATTTCAGGAGGACAAATCATGCTCTCATCTATATTGGTGCCCCTTGGGGGTAAGACTGACTGGTAAGCTGTCATGGCAATCGGCTTGAAGCTCTCTTAATACACTGTCATGTACCCTCTTCCCCATTGCTCTCTACCCCTTCCGCATACGCGCCTTTATGAGAAATGCTAGTGCCAATGCACAGTCAACTGTAATAATTAACCAAGTAGCCTTTACACGATACAATTGTGCGAAGCTTTACTTAGAATATAATACAAACCTACTACTTTCTTAGCTGTTAAACTATTTATGATTAAAATTGTATTATATGACTAGCTGACCCGGCAAACGTTGTTCTGCCATGTAAATTATATCTAATGAATATTTTTGTTTTTAAATAAACACGAATTTATTGTAAGTGTGTGGCGATGGGATCTATGACAGAAAAAGGAAAGGACGTAGACGTTGAACGTAATGATGAAAGTAATGAACATATTCATTGTTTGATTAAAAGTTAAAAAAGTAATATATTTTTATCTTAAAGCAGTTAATTAATTTCGAAGTGCAATTGAGTGTACGTTTTTTTTTGTCAGTCCGTCTTTAGCCAACACAAATAAGCTCGATGGTTTGCCCACCCGAGGACATGCCACGTATACTTGTCCGTGTGATAAACATGGTGTGCCCAAATCTAAGCCACAAACGGACATCGTTTGGCCTTGCGACTTATTGATTGTTATTATTTTTTCATGCGTTTATTTATTATCGTTTTCTTAGGTTATGTTTACGGATTTTGTGTGTGAGTGTTGCCTCTTCGTACATTCACATTATGTGACAGAAATTTTGAAAAAGGTGGTCCGTTATTTGTTTTCCTTATAATATTGGTAAATGATCACCCCCACCTATATACATTCTTACATCGCGAATTCGCCACCAACCTTGGGAACTAAATGGTCGCTTGTGCATGTAGTTACACTGGCTCCATCGCCCTTTAAGCCGGAAAACAACAACACCAAATATAGCTGCTTGGCGGTAGAATATGTAATAAGCATAGTACATACAAATGGAACATAATCTTTGCGCTGGCTATTTCGCTGTCGCATTGTTGGCTATCAGCATAATTTTTATTGTTGCGCGAGAATCATAATTTTGCCATGACTCCTAAGATATTAATTTAAATTAATCTATTTATAATTCCAGTGAGGCAACTGCGTCTTTTTATTGCCTTTCAATCGATTTAATTATTAGCAACTAACAGTTTCTATTAAAACAGACAAATTGAATTACTGCTAAATATTCTTTGAAATATAGTTTAATATTTTTCACAACTCGAGGTGATTTATTTCACACAAACTATATAAACATACATAGTCTGTTCAAAGGTGGCGCTGCTAACAGAATGCAAAGGCAAATAAGTTTTACTTATTGCATTAAATAATTAAATTTGATTCAGAACAATGATTTTTTATTTTGAATTTTGTCAAAGTAATTTAAAACCTTTATTAATAAATTAATCGTCAAAAATGTCTTTAAAAGATTCAAACAATCAAAACAGAGACTACTTTAAATTAAATATTTTATAATTACTAAATTGCTTGATAACTAATGGCCATTGATTTTGTTTTGTTTTTCTTTCGATAGTTTTTTGACGCTGAGCATATGATTATACTATCATTTCTCTGATTATACTGTCAATAGTAAACACTCGAATCATGTGTATATTGAATGTATGTAATGTATGTATACTTCAATTAATAAATATAATTTATTTTTCAAGATTGCATTATTTACACTTGCTACAATTTCGGTTTCACTTTGACTTACTTTCCTCCATAAAATTGCGATGAAGACACGTGCATAGGTAGTATACCAACTAAATTATTTTACCACGAAGTCGATAATTACATCTACATCGTAGTTATTTTCTCATATCATTAGAAGTTTAATTACGGCATTTGAAGCTGATAAGGGTGTAATTTCATCAGCGTCTCTTAATATGCGATCAAAGTATTAATCGATATTATAGTAAGGTAATATAGTAATAGGTTTTAACGAAGTTTAAATAAATTGCATGGTAAAAGTCAGGCTAATAGACCAGTGGCAAGGTGACCAGGGCCTTATGGTAAGTAGTCATGGTAAGTGGTCATCTGTAAAAAATATTTAATTGTTTTATTTGAATTTATCAATATTAATGATATAAATGTTTATTTTTTTATATGTGTGCGCAAACACAAGTTACTTCAATATACTTCTATTCTCATAACCCGATGAAACAGCAATTCCAACCCGACCGGAAAGAATTCGGGCGAAGGCTTTACGTGCTTTCTGATTCAGGGGATTTCAAATACTCACAACTTTCAAACTTTGGGCTGCTACTGAGAGTTTCATTGATAGGAATTCCAATAAGCCATAATAAGTCCGATCCAGTTTTTGAACCAAGTACCTTAGACACTTTTAGGTTAATAGCTAAACTATTATACCAAAGGGGCAGTTAGGTGTATACGCCTATACGTCTGATATAAGCCTTTCACGATATGACAGATTGTATCTTAGATATTAGTTAATATATATTTACAACATAATCTTAGTTCTTTTTCTAATTAAAATATATAAAAAAACTATAAGTTAAAAAGGGCAGCTAGTAAGATATATAGATTAAACATTATTTCTACAGCATAGCTATATAGCAGAAGTCAAAATTATGCATTGTAATCATTATTATATATATATATATATATATATATATTGATAAAATAATACATAAAAATATTTTTCTCGCATGAAAGAAATATATATACCGCCAATATAAATAAGATGGTAATTTCTCGCTACATTCAGTAGGGTATCATTCAAAAGATTTTTTAACATGAAGTTGAAGGTTCTTTCACTGCATTCCATTCTACGAAGCCTCTACATACGCTATACAGACTTTAAAGTACCATTGCGTGTTTTCTCTCATATTTTTCTAACTCTACATCGTAATAAGCTGTTGAATGCAGAAACCGGAAGTCAAATAAAATTTTGAATATAATATTTTTATAACGTTTTCTTTCCTCGTATTTGTATATCTACTGACGTATTGTCTGTACTTTTAGTGTATGTTTTAATGTTATTTTAATGTGTCTGCCTGTTTATTTCCAGGCAGGATCACGATTTACGATTCAGGATTGACAACTTTTGACATTCTGAGTCTAGAAGACTTCTTCATCAAATAACTTTTTAGCCCTAGTGACTTGCTTTATAATTTCTGAAGCGGTTTTCAAGCTATTTATTATAATAACTATTAAAATTGTAATCATTTTTTAATAGACTTGGCGGTTCCAATTTAGGCCGAACTAATAAAAAATAGACCGATTTTTAAACAAAAGATTTTTAGTTACACTTACGTTTATTTTACTAACTGATTATTTACCTTACCGTAACCGTAACAGCCTGTGAATGTCCCACTGCTGGGCTGGGCCTCCTCTCCCTTTTTGAGGAGAAGGTTTGGAGCTTATTCCACCACGCTGCTCCAGTGCGGGTTGGTGCAGGTTTCCTCACGATGTTTTCCTTCACCGAAAAGCACGAGATGAATTATTATCCCAAATTAATCACATGAACATAACATCGGTTAAGATTCACGCGTTCTTACCACTGGGCCATCTCGGCTTTTTACTGATTATTTTATAATAAAAAAATACTGTGCTAATTGATTGTAAGTTGTCACCACTGCCCATAGATACTGGCACTATAAGAAATATTAACCATCCTTGACATCGCCAAGGCGCAACCAACCTTGGGAACTAAGATGTTATATTCCTTGTGAATGTTATTGCACTGACTCACGCAACCTTCAATCCGGAATACTACGAAAGAATATGTAATAAGTACCAAATGGAGTTGTACAAAGCCTTACCATCAAGTAAGGCTTTTTTTATTTTAGATTTATTATATTCTATATATAATGTCTATTCTGGTAACTCTTACATCGCTGAAGCTGTATAGGATTGCACTATTAAGACTGTATAAAATGTATTAAAATCGGCTTTGTTAGACACAATAGAGCGCATCAGAGAGCTGAACAACAAAGCCTACAAACAAGACAGAAATAAAATTCCCAACCAGTAGAGCCATTCTGTAAGTATAAACACAAACCGCGCAACACGATCGTGTAATATCACAAAGTTATATGCGACATTGACTGTAACAATTATAATTTTTAAAGAATAGGCGAATTAAATTAGTGTATAACCGTATAACATTTCACGATTGAGATAAAAAGTGAGTACTTACTACTATTCAGCATTGCAGGGATATCGGCAATTTGGCTACAACCATTGTAAAATTAAAATAAATTGGACTGCTGGATGGGTACTATATAATGAATAATTTTCCCTGTTGCAAGTAAACTTATCATATAAATTTCTTAGCCTACTTATGCGTCGGTATATATTATATAATTTAGTAAATAAGACGCATACTTATGCACTTTTAGAAACTATATTATATAATAGAAGATATACGTTTACGTTCAGAGGCATAAAATTTTACGATGCTCTACGAAGCTCGCAGCTGACTTCACATAGCGTGGGTATTGTTATGTGACGGCACGGCTCTACTAGTATTAAGCGAAGCCTATTGCTATTTATACTATGATGTTACAATATATATCTACTTTTCAGCTTATGCGACGTTGTGGCGCTTTGTGGCACTTGCTTTGTGTGTTAAATCTTGTTGGCTCTAAGTATACCAATTTATGTAGTTGGATTAGATTATATTATACATACATCGCAATATCTTCTATATATATAAGCGAAATACTCCTGACTGCTTGTCTCTACGAAACTATAGGTCCGAATTTTATAGTGTATCGACTATTTATTCAATCAAAGTAAATTACTTTGTGCGATAAAAAAAACTATGACGTAATTTTTTATCTATTTTAAAAATAAACTTATTATATATTATTGTAAGCGTTTATATAGAGCACGGCTTGTGTACTAACACAGCTAATAGATCCTTGCTTTTCTGGGCTATATTTTGTTTCTCGCCGAAACCTTTTTCCTACACGTTCCATATAAATAATGGCTATACATCACAACACGTAGAGCGGCGTAATACATCCATTTCCACGCGTATTGTGTAAAAGAAATTCATAAAGCGTTGCTGAATATGAATGTAACATTATACTGACCGCCCTCGCATTAGGAATATGAATAGCCCGAGGTTGGATATCAATCAAGGCCACCATTACCTATATACATATATATCTATGTTATCACAATTAAAAGAGTTTTTAATCCAACTTTATTACTGGCAAGTTTTTTCTGTCGTAATAATGGCCGTTAATCTTCAACCGATTATCTTGAGTGGTTATTATGACATAAAAATTAAAGATGACACATGGTTGTTTTGTAAATAAAACCTGTTTTTTTTCCGATCGATTTCTAATTTTGGAGGAAAATAATTAAAATAAAAACAACTCATAATATAATGTCGATCTTATAGTTACACCTTAACGAAAACCCTGTCATTAAATTATTCAATGTTTTTGCTTTTATCTATAATTTCACATCTTTAACCTTAGAATAGGAAAAGTACGAAACTTTTCCCACCCCAACGCCTTCGACTATTTTTTGTTTATATATTAAATAGTATTCTATGGCCTATTTACCTCCCGATCCCGGCGGTCCTCGTTGAGACGGAAAGGGTACCGTTTTTTTTTTAGTGGGTATTCCGTTCGGGAAGCACTCGGTGCCTCGGCCCTCAGCGAGCTCCACAAACCTGGGGGGATATGTGCCTGTGGGGGAAACGCGTAATGCGTTTTTCCAGCGAAAAATGCCCAATTTACCTGGGCAATTAACAAAATTATACTTTCACTTTTCCAGAAAATAATATATTTGTATGAAATTTATTTTATTTAAGTAATGTAAACCATATTTTACTCTCTTTTAGATTAAAAAACGAAAAATAATGCTTAATACTTGAGTATTGCACCTGCAAAAATATTTCACGACTTTACTATGGAATACGCCAGTGTGTGTTCGTATTGTACCTCGGGAGCTTGAAACGTTTTATCACCAATAACTTATACCACACGCTTCTATTGTTTCCATTGTTCTTAAAGCCGTTCCTGTTCTATTGTATATACTGCGAGCCCCTAACTTCGTCCACAAAGACGAGTAATTTGGTCAATATTTGTTTTCATAAAAATATAAAATGTTACTAAAATTTTAATATGATTGTTTGTGTTATGTAATCACAATATGATTATATAATAATAAATAGGTTACAATATGATTATATATAAGCAAAGACAAAGAAAGAAAAGAGTAACTTTTTTTACCCCCCCCAACCCCATTTTTGTCAATCTTGCTTTTGTTGAGCTTAAGTGTTATCAAAAAAATATGACAATAGGAGGTAAAAAAAAGTTTTCGAAACAAACAAAAATTTGTAAAATATGTTTTTTTTTAATTTTAAAAAATAATTATAGTCGAAATTCAATCAATGGGCATAGAAAATGTAATAAATATAAACTACTTTTTAATAGTAAATGTTACCATTCACCACCAACCATGGTCACTACGAAATAAATATCTGCGTTAAAATATAGTACCACCACTAGTGAAATTTTATGTATTGCTACTTTGCGGTTCAGTAACTTATGAGTATAGTATAATAATAATGTGCTCCTGTTCTCCAATGCTCCAATTTCGGCCACAATGGCTAATCTCAAGAGATATTTGCCATTATTAGCCGAGGTGGTATTTTAGTGCACAACTGTGTGCGCAAATCCAAGTGCACTCTATTTTCCCCAGATCTCGTAATGCGATGGGGCGGCAATCCGACACGACCGGAAAGAGTTTAGGGGCAGGACCAACGGCTTTACGTGCTCTCCGAGGCACTGGAGTGTCCACACTTCCAATTTCCAGACTCCGAACTGTTACTGAGAATTTTCTGACAGAAAAACCCAATAACTTTTTATTGGCCCGATCTGGGGATTGAATACAGAACCTCCGGCTCTGCTTCCTTACATCTAGCCACAAGACCAACGAGGTAGTCAAGTATAGTATAACTACTATAACAAAGTATAAATAGCTTTACAGTGTACTAAATTTTACCGCGGATAATTAGTTCACGGAAAATAAATTACAACCATCGGGATGAATCGAACTAAAGTTTAACGTAAACCCAAACCGGTTTTACAATGAACTTCTATCGGAGCGTAGTTAAAGCAATTACTCAGCTAAAGTATAAAACAATTTGGCAGCACAAAGCTTCGCAGAATTACGATGCCTTCGGGAAATTTATTGAATGTATGCTCTGAAATTTAAAGTATTATTTTAATGGTAATTTAAATTGTGTTTAAAAGGATACTGTTAAATACAAGATGGAAATTTAAGATAAGACAGTAATTACCACACCAAGTGATAGATAAACATAAAAAAATAATGTTGTTGATAATGTACTTTTGTTTTTAAATGTGCAACTATTTTCTGTTATTGAAATGATTGAAAAGAGTAAATATTGAGTTTCTAGCCGGATCTTCTCGGTAGAATATGCATTCCGAACCTTACATTGAATATAATGTATTTGAATTTTAATTTTAAGTAAATATACGTACGATTATATTTTAAGTAAATAACGATTACTACTCATTGTACTTATTTGTGTGTACCGTCGTTACTAAATAAACTTAGTTCTATACGAAATGTTTTTTTTGATAAATGGACTGTTCAAATTTTTTTCTTTTTGAATATCATAAACGAAGAACACGTCCATTTATTTGATGGTTTTTTATAATATTTTGATAATAAAATATTAGAGATTTTGGTCATATTGTTTGAAATTAATAAAATAACATTTTAGTAAAATATATAATTTATACGTATCTATTGCGATGACGAGATTCTTTTGAGAATTTTATTACAATTTTCTAAGAATAAGAATAAACGTAACTTCGAGTTGAATATTCTAAGAAATGTACGGATGAAGTTTCTGTAGCGAAACTTTATTTCCCTAACTTCAGTTATAAAGATAAAAACTTTTAATTCCTGTATATAATAATGAATATTTTTTTTAATGAAGTAAAAAATTATTATTGTGATATATTTCGAATAATATTCCTCAATATTGTAAGCATATCTAATTATTCAAAAATATAGAAATGTTGTAACAACACATATATTTTAACTGTCTTTCCAAAATGTTCCAACTGGTAACAAATAAACACTGACATTAGACACTACGAGTATGTGACACACTATTTGGATCTGATTATTCTGAGAATATTTCGAACTAAAATATAACATATGTTTACTACATTCGATTACCCCTGATCGATTCAATCTGACTTTCGTAGCAGGAGATAATATAATATTAAAATGTCTGGGTAAATACACGTTCACCTATTATTCCCTCACTCTCTTAATCTAATAGGACGGCAATCCTACAAGTTCAAGTGCAAGAAGGCTTAAAGGGCTTTCCGATGTATTCCAGTTGCTGAAAATTTCTTGACAAAAATATCTTTCCATCGGTCCGAACCGGAATTTGAAAACAAGTATCATCATTTATACACTTATAAGTTAGCTACTAGATCAACATAGTTATTTTACTAAATTATAGGATGATAAATAAACACATTTGCACATAAATATAAGTCCTTATAGCAGGAACTCACTGAAGCTTACATTGCTAATGTTCTGTCACATTGGTATCAAAACTGTCTTTTGCGCGTTATTACACTGGCTCACTTATCTCTTATTTCACAATATAACAGAACAAAGTACCTAATTCGGCTCTTACACAAGCTCATTACATTCTATCCAATTTTTTTAATTCAATAATCATTCCTAGAAATCCTGTTATAGTACACACTAATTAATGTGAAAAGTTTTATCACTTTTTAAGGGTATAATCTGAAATGCCTTCGTTTGATGCAGCATTTGTGTTTCTCTACTTACCACTTTGTAAATAATGTATAGTAAAGTTGCAAAGATATACTAATGTCTAATATGTTGTGAAAAAAGAATTTCTAAAAATCCAAACATCAACAACTCGAAATAAAAAAGCACCTAAGTTTCTGTTGCTTGCGTTAACGCATAATTATACGTACTACGAAAATTATAAGCGATTTCTATTGACTACAACAAAAAAATAAAAGATGGAATTGAAGAAAATATAGTAAATCGATAAACAATGATTTAATAAAATTTTATAAATAATCGTAACGATCAAAACGCCATATTCTCATGCGAAAAAGATATTTATGAGCACAACTTATATAGTAACTTGAAGACTATATTAAAACTTGGCTCATTTGCAGTCAAGAAAAGGATCTTCGCTGAAGGCTCTTTTTAAACTAAAATAATTAGGTTAGTCGGTGAAAAAAAACGTATTTATTTTTTTAAATAAATATAAAGGTTACATTTGGTCAAATTTTAAAATATAATTGAAATAACCTTTATTCTAGTAGCCATTTGAATTATCATAGTACAATTTTAAATGGCATTTGTTCTTTTTAATAAGAAAAACCACTAAGAAATTTAGTAGTGGTTGGTTAGCCTTTGAATTATAAATACTTTTATATTAAATCTATTATAAGAACAGTGTAAGGATGTAGATGTAGAAAGTCATAAAGTTAGAGGAAGAAGGAAACAAAGTTAGAGGAACAAGGAAACAAGAAGTGATGCACATAGACTACGTAATGGAAGATAAATGAATAAAGCGATGATGAATAGAAACTCTTAAATTATTATCAATAAATATAATATATTTTCAAATGAACTCACGGATATTGATATGAAGAGATAAATTTTATTTTGCGATAATATTTTTCAATTTCATATTGTAACTATTGATACAAAAAAAAACTGAAATATACTTTATTGTTAACAATAAACTAAATTTAAAAGGTCACTTTGTCATTCCTACGTGGTAAATCAAATATAAATATTTACATCAAAAATAAATTCTCGATTCTTAGAAAAGTTTGAAACAAAAGAAGTGAACCAATCATTTATGTTGAAGTCAGTCGAGCAGACCATTGTTCAGTTAGTGTGTCGTCAATATATTTTTTTTTAATTTACTATCAACTGTTAATAATTTAATTTATATCGTATCTTTAACTAACCTAACGTATACTTAAGTCGTAAAAACAATAAGTTACCTATTATTATTAATATTTATATTTTATATTCACATTACTTTTATTAATATTACAGTACGTTATTACGTTCCTTGAACATGGGAACTGAACTAAGCTAAAGCTATGTGTAACGTGCAATAGGGAATTGAGCCTAAGCACCTACTTTCATCAGTACCAACTAGCTTACATAGACTGGGCCCAATACGTGTCTTCGGTCCTCCTATTTCTACGTCTTCCATAGGTTACCAATTGGTGAAGGAACCAGGTAATGTTGTTCGCACTTTTATATACAATGATAGAACTCACAGAGAACACAAATTAAAGATTTTTGTTTGAGCGCGTAAAATATCGACCGGTCAGTTCGGATATCGATGACAAGAGAATAGTTCCACGCAAGTGGCGCTGAAGTCGCGCATCTAACCAGTAGGGTCGATTCTAGTGGGTTTCCTTTATTATGAATGAAGAAAGAATCTCGTTTCTTTGTTGTAAAGATTAAGTTGTCTTATTAATAAAAATTAAAAATATTAATTAAATTTCTAGTATAAATTCTGATAAGAAATCAATTAGAAGTTCGTTTCGGTTCGGAACACTGTACAAATGTTGCTGCTAAGATATTAAAGTAAGTAAAGTAACAGCCTGTGAATGTCCCACGGCTAGACTAAGATATTCTACCACGCTGCTCCAATGCGGGTTGTAGAATACATATGTGGCATAATTTCAGTGAAATTAGACACATGCAGGTTTCCTCACGATGTTTCACCTTCGTAGCAAAACAAAGGTTAAGATTCATGCATTCTTACCACTGCGCCGTCTCGGAAAATTAAAACGTATGTTGATAAAAACGTAAGAAAAAAAGAACAATATTTTATTTATGAGCAATGTCGAAAATTTCCCGAATTATCTCGTGTACCCTTAAAATATAACTCTTTCTTATCTGTATCGGATTCAAAACACGTACAAATTTCATTATGTTTATTGAGGTATTTTATTTCAAGCGGCCCTCGGTGTTGTCTGAGTATCTTCGGGCATTCGATCATAATATTTGTACACCGATCCATCGTTTTGACATCGTGATAGAGGAGGATATATTTTTTTCCGTCGCTAAGAAATTAATATTAATATTAGACGCATTTATTTTTCCTTGTGTTATTTAGTGTAACATTACATTTATAATCTATGTTCGAGAAATTGCAGTTTATATTAGTTTTTACGTGGGTATCATACGAGGTAACTGAACGACAGGGACAAATGGAAATATGAGTAAGGGAAATCTGAAAATTTCCGGATTCTGAAACAGTGGTGGTAGAGCTTTGTGCAAGCTCGTCTGGGTAGGTACCACCCACTCATCAGTTATTCTGAGTGAGCCAGTGTAATTACAGGCACAAGGGACATAAAATCTTAGGTCCCAAGGTTGGTGGCGCATTGGCGATGTAAGCTATGGTTAACATTTCTTACAGTGCTAATGTCCAAGGGCGTTTGGTGACCACTTACCATCAGGTGGCCCATATGCTCGTCCGACTTCCTATTCTATAAAAAACAAAGTGTGAAACCGCTGAAAACAGAGAGCACAGAAAGACTTCTAGTAAATAGATCCAGTAAATAGACGATAAATGATGATATTACTATTATATTAGATTTGTAGAACATAGTTCATGTTTAAATAAATGGCACGCTCGAAAGGCCAAACATATTGTCATGAAATTCGCTAGAATCGATCAACATAAGGATACGGTCTTTTGTTTTTGTTGGTATGGTTTTGTAATGTAATCAATATATGTTTTTATTTGTAATTTATAAATCAAATATAGCACTAAAACTGAATATATGTTAAAGGTAATGTTTGAATGTAAGTTACAAATTTTCGTCAATTCGCCAAGCCGCCATCTTGTAAAAAGTGTTTATGTAAATATCTCACGTAAGGTACGTCGTAGGAAAACTATCAATTTTATATAAAAGTTTTTTTCTTATTCGTTTTTATATGAAATTCTGACATCGTCTTGATTCCTAAGCCGCTTATAACATGGAAAGGAGATGTGAAAACTCTTGAAAAACACAAATCTCAACGCTGCATTCTCATACACTAATAATATAATACATATATAACAAGCAAACAAGGTTTTAGCATTAGCGTGGATAAATTAATTACCACGGCATGCATAGGTTAATGTTATACAGAGTTAGTATAATGTAAGTAGAGGTGGTAATATTTATTTTATATAGTTACTAGCGTTTGCCTGCGGCTTCGCCCGTGTATTGGGGAGAGGGTGGGTGTTATGTATAAAAAGTAGCAAATGTCCTTCCTAAAAGCTTGCTTCGTATCAAACTTTATCAAAACCAGTTCTGTGACTTAGCCGTGAATACGTAACAGTTAAACTACTACATATTATTTATTTTAATTCGCTATTTTATGTAATATTTATTATTATATTAATAAATATATTTTGCAACGAAACCTGAATCCTTAAGCCTTAAGTGGTGAATATTCGCTCCCTATTCTGTTCTTTGTCTGTCTACTATTAACATAATTAAATAAAAATGAATCACTTAAAGTGAATATTATTTGATGTTTTTTGTCAGTTACGAGGATATCAATGGAACTATGGAGAAACAAGTAAATTAAATTTTTAATTTAATTTATCTATGATACTATCCGTATTATAGTATTTCAAAACTAAATTCGGACAGCTAATTCGTAACGGATTCTTTCATAATAAATATTGTTCTATTGTGTTTATATGACAAAATATTATAAAATACTAATTAGTCAATATAATTTTTTTTTTTATATAGATTTTTTAAAATATAATAATTTATTACGTTAATTAGACATGCAATTGAACTATATATAATAATAATAATGTCCTCCAGACTGATTTCGGCCACGGCGGCCAATCTCAAGAGAGATTAGCCAACTACGCAGGAGATATTATAGTGCATAAGTGTGTGCGCAAACACAGGTGCACTCTCTATTCCCTAACTCTAATAATCCGATGAGACGGCAATCCGACACGACCGGAAAGAGTTCAGGCGCAGGACCAATAGCTTCACGTGCTTTCCGAGGAACGGCAGTGAACACACTTCCAACTTCCAGACTCCGGGCCGCTACTGAGAATTTTCTGACAGAAAAACCCAATAACATTTCATTGGCCCGACCTGGGAATTGAACCCAGGACCTCCGGGTCTGCGGCAGTCAATATATTATATATAGCAATTTTATTAACAATAATATAAAAACAATGAAATCGAATTCCTTATTAAAGAAAATATTCTTAAATATTATCTTCTTTGGCGTTGTATTTTACGATAATACAGATGAAAATTACAAAAGTTTGTTCAATTTTCGACTCAAGTTCAAACAATGACAGTGACACGACGGGAACTGTCTCGTTTCTATAAAACTGACTTCCAAAGAATCTTCAAGTCGCGTCGTTTTAGCGTACATTTACTTGATTAATGGATCTTTTGTCACTAATATTATAAAGAGGTAAGTTTTGTGTGACTGTTTACATTTTGCTGATTCACGAAAAATATATGGAGTTAGCATTTGTTATTTTTCGAACAGGATATATAATGAAAATAATTAATTTTTCCAAGTTACAGAGACTCGATTACAAAATTACAACAATAAACGGTTTTATGTTAAAAATAATAATAATAAAAGAAACATAAAAAGAGAAATATACATTATCTGATAGATTAACCTATCACTACCGTATATACTGCTCCAGGCGAAACTTTACAGCAGCAATTTATAACTGTACAATCTAGTCTGCTAGCAATCATGTATAGGATTTTGTTGGATTTATTAATTATTGCGTCAATACCCGCTTCAACAAACCCTATCTCCCACCTCTCCTATCCTCCTAACCTCCCTGAAGCACTACAGAAACGAGGCAACCCTATACGCATCCTAGACGTTTTATTTATTTATATTATTCATCTATATTAGTTCATATTTATCACGGTAACGGTAACAGCCTGGAAATGTCCCACTGCTGGGCTAAGGCCTCTTCTCCCTTTTTGAGGAGAAGGCTTTGGAGCTTATTCCACCACGCTGCTCCAATGCGGATTGGTGGAATACACATGTGGCAGAATTTCAGTGAAATTAGACACATGCAGGTTTCCTCACGATGTTTTCCTTCACCGAAAAGCACGAGATGAATTATAATCACAAAATAAGCACATGAAAAACTTCAGTGGTGCTTGCCCGGGTTTGAACCCACGATCATCGGTTAAGATTCACGCGTTCTTACCACTGGGCCATCTCGGCTTCATATATAATATGATTGATGAAAAACTATTTTTTCTCAGCAGAATCTTTATTCTGACCCAATGGTAACTTTAGATTTGACTTATCTTGTAAAACGTAGATTCAAAAGAGCTTGCAATTTCACCTATTTTCATAAGGTTACTTACTGCTTAGGTACTTATATCTTCCTTGGTAGGTCTTTATGTAAGACTGTCTGGGTAGATACCATCCACTCATCAGATATTCTACTGCCAGGGTGGCGAATTTCTGTAAAAAATTGTTAATATTTCTTACATTGCCAATTTTTATGGGCGGTGGTCACCAAGTACCATCTAGTAGCCCATTTCTTAAATTAAGGTAATATTTGTGTCATAGAATACTTGGCGTCATATTATATTTGTCAATATTTAAAAATTTCATTAGATATATTCAAAATGTTACCTTATTGACGTAAAAATACATTATAAGAAAATAATTACATTGAACAAAAAACAAAGCTCTCTAAACGTGAAGAACTTTTAAACGCCTTTACTAACTTTTTTCATTCACTCATGTAAACAATTTTCAGTGATAGTCTGAAGTAACGATTTCCAAGAAAAGTCGACCCTTTTTATAATAAACTTATATTTACATTACAGCTCCTCACTTTCCATATGAACTAAATGTTTTTATTTCAAAAATGAATTAAAATGTATTTTTTCGAATAAGATCATATTGCTTATATGAATTTTTAGAATCTTTATCAACAAGCTTGAAGCTAGAACCAGTTTGGAAGTTGTTATTAATGAAAAATCGAGAATAAACCCCGTAATTTATCTTTAAATCAATTTCACAAGCTTAAAATTGAATTAGCAAATGTAACAATATCTGCTACATTAACCAATTCATAAATTTTGCTCAGTAGCAAATAGTCGCTTTTTA
This sequence comes from Nymphalis urticae, assembly GCA_905147175.2. Taxonomy (NCBI): domain Eukaryota; kingdom Metazoa; phylum Arthropoda; class Insecta; order Lepidoptera; family Nymphalidae; genus Nymphalis; species Nymphalis urticae. The sequence continues at coordinate 4,081,517 of LR989987.1, read as the reverse complement.
ATAAATAAAAAAAGAACTTTATTTACAATTCAAAGTACTTAAGTTTTTTTTACGAAATAATTTATAATAAACATACATACTTCAGCAAACAATACAATATCATAAATACCAGTGATATATAAAATAATATGAATGAAATATACATTTAAAATAGAAATGGACCTAAAATAAACTCCATTATACATATTATTGTTGTGTTCCGGTATGAAGGGTGAGTGAGCCAGTGTTACAACAGGCACTTACAGGCACAACAGGCACATTTGCCAGTCCGCTTATCGATTTTTTTGGCTTGGCTAGATGAGACATTTACAGACTGGCTTACGTACTTTTTTGATAAAAACAAATTGCTTATGAAATCAAATTCGAATAAAAATACATTATTAATTAAATTAGCATCCCTTAAGTTGAAAATAATTATAGCTTTGTTTATTTAAAAAAACCCAATTTTGTTTTGTGGTAGATTACTTAATTTCCAGAATCATTCAATCATAACATAATTTGTACTCGTATATTATATACACCTATATTTAGCTCTTAACAAGTTTAAGTCTCAGTAAAGCGGTCAAAGTGAGTAAGGTTTCACGGAAATGCTTAACCACAAAGGCTTTCAGGCAGTTTTAGGGAACAAAAGAATTTGTAGAGCTGTTAACCACCCTTAGAATGACCAACCTTGCGTATTAAGTTGGAAAATCCTAACGCTTCCCTGTGTGAAAATAATGCTTTGATTTAGAATATACACAAAATAAGCATTTTATATATAGCCGAGATGGCCTAGTGGTTAGAACGCGTGAATTTTAACCGATGATCGTGGGTTCAAGTCCGGGCAAGCACCAATGAATTATCATGTGCTTAATTTGTGTTTATAATTCATCTCGTGATTGACGGTGAAGGAAAACATCGTAAGGAAACCTGCATGTATCTAATTTCATTGAAATTCTGCCACATGTTTATTCTACCAACCCGTATTGGAGCAGCGTGGTGGAATAAGCTCCAAACCTTCTCCTCAAAAGGGAGAGGAGGCCTTAGACCAGAAATGGGACATTAATAGGCTGTTTATTCTTACAATAATAATACATTTTATTTTCAATTCAAACGAAACATAACGGAGATCATTGAACTTGAACTTCTTTTCTTTGCTTAAAAAATTGTTTTTCTGAAGGAAATTATAATAAATGGCGATTTTGTAGTGTACTTCCATAGTACATGAGATATGCTGCGTATGTGTATGGTATGTGTGTCTGTGTGTTTTTTTTTTATTTGCTCAAGAGTATTTTTAAAATTGAAAGTATGATTTTTAGTTATTAGATAATATAATCACCAGGATTATAGTTGCTTCTAAATTTAGCTAAGTTATACTTATTCCTTTCCAAGAATAGTTCAAAGAGGTATCGAGCTATTGCTATAAATAGAGTTACAGCTCCGCATAAATATAATATATAATATCTACATATTTAAGCGGAACCGTATATAATATTTATTACGTGTAATAAACACAAAAGAAAAAAAATTAAGTTATTTTTTTTAACAGAAATGTTCAACGCAATGCCAGATGTTTTCCTGACAAAAGATTGTTGAAACTTTTTTAACGATCACAAAACCAAGAAGACAGAAGAATAGTATATATCAAGTCTAGAAATTAATGTGACAACAAGAAGAAGTTAAAAGTTTTGATGAAGCTGTAATATGAATTCGGAGATGGTGCGATTAAATATTCATGAGATGTTACATAATCATGCAAATTCAATGAAGTTGTTCCATAACTCATTAGTTCTACAGCTGATTGATATCATTGTACGTATTCGTAATCAATAAAATACTAAACGACACACATTTCTTGCTAACATTATAAATGCGATAGTGGGTTTGTTACGCTTTTACTTTTTAATTTTGTAATCACGTTGTTAGGGATACAGAAAAACTTGAACCTGTCTCTCCCTTAACACGTGGCCGGAGTCGCACAAAAGCTTCAAAAATGGCACAAAAAACTTTATATTTAAGTTTTATACTGCTATAAAAAAGTTGTTTCTTAAATAGTTTGAAAGATATTAACAATATGTGTTACACGTATTTAAGAAACTGATTGATCCATTTTATATTATGTATATATATTTTATATATATAGCGCATTTCGGTAATAATAAAATAAAACTATATGTATTCAAAAAACCTGTTTATCGTTTGTCCGTCGACATTTAATTTAAATTCAATAAAAAGGGTCGATTTGTTGTTAAACCTATTTTGAAAACAGTTGATTATGTAAGAGTGCTAGTTGACGTGGAAATTGATTGAAACGGATTTGTTTCACGTCTTGTTAGTCTTAAGTACTGTCACGTCGAGTAAAGGCTTACTGTCCACTTATTGAAAAAAATATATCTTTATATCTCTGATGGCAGTACAAGATAAATAGTAAAATTTCTAATTGTAAAATACTTTTACAGTTATTAGATTCTTGTCTTAAAAAGCTAATTTATTATAGCTATTATTAATAAGTATCATTATTAAGTACCAAAAATTATTTATTTATTTCATTAATCCTTGCTTGCACACAATTTACAAACATATAAAAGAATAAGTAGAACATATAGTATGCAAAGGCGGCCTTATCACTTACATCTTAGATGATGATGACAATATCTTATGTCTTCCGTCAGAATTTTATCTCGTTATTAATTTGAATCAAAATCGATTCAGCCGTAAAACGTATAGACAAACGATATAATTTCACATTCATATTGATCGCACAATAAATACTTAACTAAAAAATATTTATTATGCAATTTCAAAAGATCATTTTCAATTAAATGAAATGTCTGTTAACAAGTATATTTCAGCTAGCATTTTTCTCGCGGTTTTGCTCGCGTCTTAAATAAAAATTGTTAAATACAAATCCATAGATCTTACTTCAATAAACCCCTTCAATTCCCCTTTATCGCTTTCACCTTAGTGATTCAATTTTCAAAAATCCTTCCTTAGCGCTAACTACTGTGTAGAAGAAATCCGTATGCAAATTTTTATGGCGCTAGTCCCAGTAGTTTCGGGTTTTCGTTGTCATGTCAGTCAGCCCGTCAGTTATTCTTTTATATATATATATTCACATGTCATCTTTTTATTCTAAACAAGTTATAATATTTTTTATTTGTTTGCAAAATGTTTTATTTAGTTTATATTAATATTAATAAAAATATTTACAACCTTTGAAATACACCATGAGCATTTTATTTCTATAATAACTATGTTAGTGTTACACTGCCTATTTTTTTTTATAATATAGGTAGGACGGGCTAATGGTAGCCCATTTGAGCCCTAAGAAAATAAGGTAAGAATTATAATACCACCACGAATGCGCCACCAACCTTGTTAACTAAGATAGTAAGTCCCTTGTGCCTGTAGTTACACTGGCTCACTCACCCTTCCAACAATGTAAGTATTGCTTTTTGGCGGTAGAATATGTGATGAGTGATTGGTACCCAGACGGGTTTGCATAAAGCCCTACCACCAAGAAACGGTATCGTAAATATTAAGCCCACTTCGAGCTACTATTTATTGAACTAAAGTTAAAATACATGTACATATATAGTCTATTTTGATTTAATATCTGGACGCTAAGGTTGCAATTTCTCTACATCAGATATGCGAATAATAATTTAGTTACTTATTGAAAGAAAAAGCGTTTCTACTTCAAACCATTTCGAGACTTTCTACATCGAGACTGTAATCTATACGAGTTTTTGTGCTGCAATAACTTTAACGATTTAAAATAAATGCGTTAACATTTTCTGCTTACGGTATTGATATAAACGAGTCATGACACTATAAATAGCACTTACGAGAGGTGTTTACGACACGACTGCGACACGATTTTAATACATGCAAATGCATTAAGATGTAAATATCTGGCGTCTGTTTTATTTTTAGTACTTTATTATACGTGTACAAAATAAAACATATACAAAAAATGCTAATAGAGAACGACGATAAGTATAAAAGGCACGTTTATACTTTAAAGGGCTTTCTTACAGCTGGGTATACTGGAAAAACAAAGGGAAAAAATAATTTAGATAAATAGCATGTTGCAATTACAAATGTTTTCTGTACTTTTCTTAAATAAAATAATTTTAATATAATAATATCCTGGCACATTAATCACACATGGCCATCTGATCCAAACCAGACAACTGATATACTACTTTCTTTTTGTAAATACATACGTATATAGATAATTACACCCAGAATCAGGTCAAATAGATATATTTATGCACACAAATGTCTGTCCTGGGTGGGACTCGAAGCCACAACCATCGGCGTGAAAGACGCTCTACCAACCCAAACGGGACGGGACGCCAAACGGCCCGTCAAAGCTATTGTATGTAGAAGTAGAAGAAAGTAATTAATTGTTGTCAAGCCATTTAAAAATAATGCAAAAACGTGTATTTAAATCTCACAATCGCCTTTTCCGCACAAAACTTAAGAGGTTTACTCGATAAATAATTCAGTAGGTGTTGAGGGGAAGTCAAAGTTTATACGCGGAATCGTTTTTTTATGCTAAAAAATACAATTAATGACCACTTTAGGGTTCGTTGGAGGATAACGGCGTACATAAAAGTAGTGAGATTCCCATTAACATTTCAAGGCGAAACAAGGAACTGCTTAATTATTTTTCTTAATTTTCTTTTTACTATTGCTATGAAATACGTTATTAGGTACATATTAGGCACGCCACGGCGGCTAGTCAACCAGGTTGATTAGAAATTACATAGGAGATGTTATAGTGAATGTGAATGGTCCAAAACAAGTACGAGCAAGACGGCCAATCAGACACGACCAAAGATAGTTTAGGCGCAAACCCAATATCAATGTAAAATTCTGCATATATTATATGGATAAATAAACACCTGAAACAAAGCCGACGTAACATTATTTTTCTATTATCTAATCTATACTGAAGGATTATGTGTTATCTATAATTAAAATTTAATAAAAGTAAACATTTACGCTGATGTTTATACCGTGTACTCATAATCTGATAGGACTGGAAATCTACGACCAAAAAGAGTTCAGGTGCAGGATAGGTGGCTTTACGTGCTTTCCGAGGCACGGGAAATACTGCTAACTGCAAGACCACTACTGAGATGTTCTCGACGGTAAAGATCAATAAATTTTTAGCCTAGACCACCAAAGCAGTTTTAAGATTCAAAACTTTGAAATTTTAACTGCATAGTTTCTAAAAATGTTTATTAACACATTGACACTTACGTTCATATTAATAAAAAAAACAGAAATTCAATTTGTATATTATTGATTAAAACACGAATTATCTACAGCCTTTAAATATGCAGTTCTCTGAAAGTTAAACACTAATACTTAATTCAATGGTATATGTTTGCGACACTTATATGACATTATTTACGACGGTCATTTGAACACCAAAGTCGTAAAATTTGCATTGAAATACCTCTTTAAAGTTACCGCTCTTTTAAAACAATTTTAGCTTTTTAATTTTATTCTTGTCATATATGAGGCTCTTTATTTATTTTATGAATACACAAGTTACCGTTTAAAATTGAAAACAATATATGTAAAGTCATGTCTTAAATCGCAACTCTTAATATTTTATCCCAAATTTGAAATATAGTTAAAAAGCTCAATACAGATAAAATATTTACATATTCATTATATTACAAATTACTAAATATTTAAGGAGTATTTTTATATTTGTATGAAATTTAATTCCATATTAATATTACTATTACGATGTGTGAACATAGTGAGGCAAAAGATCAAAATTGATATATACTATCGTTTGGTCTAACGTTCGCAAAACGTTACATTTAAGGAGTTAATATTTGCTTAAAGAGTGAATAAAAAGCCACTTTCCCGTCTATAAAATATTTCCATTTAAAACTCACTATGTTACTACGTGAACAATTAATAAAAGAACAACCACACTTATCTATTTATAATATAAATGTATTTTTGAATAAAAAGAGCAATAAATACTTCTATTTAACTAAAATCAACATAAATAAAAAATTCTGAAGCCAATATCTATATTATTAATGTTATATTATGCTACTTTCTATATTATTGATAATACATTTAATATATCTTATTAAATATATCTTTCTCAAATCTTTATTATCTATCTTTTTTAAATAGTTAGGCAAATAAGCCACCTGATTGCATTGTAATATAGTAAACATCGCTTACATCGCTCAAGCGTCACCAACCTTGGAAACTAAGATAATCGCTTATGCTTGTACTTACACTGGCCCACTCACCCTTCAAACCCAAGCACACTAAGTATTGCTTTTTGGCGGTAGAATATCTGATGAGTGGTACTAATCCAGACAGTTTCTAGAATGAAAATTTTATTTAAGACTACGTCTTGATTAAAGTATTGGTATTTAGTTTTGATTTTGATGGAAACTATGCTTTTAATTAGTGAAATTCCGCGTCGCGTCACACTGTTTGTTTTAATTAGTTTATTTCAAGCGATTAACTGCACGTGGCTGCGTATTATGTAACCGTGTTTAAGTTAGTTAAATTATGTATTTTATCGCGACGCCGTTTTCAACGTATTTTACGTTAAACTATAATAATAAATAAATTATATAATAGTTTCCAAAAGTAATAAATTACGCTCTGTGAATAAAAAAGCTGCCACCCATTTGCACTTTAATTGATGTAGTTATAAATTTATTATATAATTTATTTCATTATTTTCAGTAGTTAATGTTTGTTTTAAATTCTAAACTAATAAATATAAAGTCCATGTAAAATCCAGAATTTATATGTATTAAAAAAAATGAATATATCAGTCATAATTAATAAGCATTTCAAATAGGTTCCATTGGACGTCGAAAACGATATATTTTTGACACCCCGTGCGTTTTTGACTTAACTTTTTTGTATCATATATATTGATAATAATTTATCGCTCCATTATATTCTTATAATTACTTTAATTAATTATATATTTCATTACATTATATTCTATATCATTTAATCTATATGTATCATCATATTTCATATCATCATAATTACACATTCGCGTCTTTGTAATACAGCTGGGATTCCGCCAACGATGCTTATACGCTAAGGAAGATGAATTAAAAGTCGCGATCGGTATGACGTATCTACTTCACATGCAATTCTTTAATAAATAAATCAAATGCTGAATCAAGTGTAACAAAGGGAGTAACTTATATTCTGTATGTTTATTATGCGTTGAACGAAATTTGACTTATTATTTCCTAGTTTGTCCTCGAGATTTGAATGACGACCTTCACGACCATACGGTACATATGTAAGTAAACAAAGGAAAGGAAACATTAAGGAAATATTATATGTTCCTGTGACCGAAACTAAATTAGCTAAAAATTTATTTCTAAATAGGAGTTGTAAAGTTGTGGTTTTTTTTATTTGTAACCAGATGTTTTTAGATTGTGATATATTTCATATCTCTCTTGTCAAATTTAATCGTTATATCAAATATGAAACTAATGGTGGTACTGATTTAATTAATTGTCATTGAATGTATTTGTCATTTCTCTCTCTCTCTCTCTCTCTCTTGGACTTAATTTCTAGTTGATTGATAATTTATCCGTTGCCTCTATGCCTGTTATGTGTTAGTCAATCATTGGAAACTTTTGTTGGAAATGATTTGGTAATATTTTTGATAATTATAAAATTTATTATGTACTGTTTGTTTCCATTAAACACAAATAAATAAATAAAAATGTATACAATTTAACTAAAAAATATGATTGAGTGACATCATATTTTTTATTTATGAAAAAACAAAAACTTCGACTGTCAATGTGTTCAATAAATGTAATTTAAAAATTCAGACCAAGGTACAACCATTTGTAGGTGGAACGTTAAATAATTATTAAATAAATAAATACACAACTAATTAGCGTTTTTCGGCAACTGGATATTTGTATTTTAATGTACATTTTATTGTCTATATTTACAATAAAATGTGTATTTGTTTTTGTGTATATAAGCGTGCTTGTCTGCGCGTGTTTGCTTACAGGCTTGAATATGAGTGTGTGAGTATGTGGGTTCTTTTATTATTCATTTTAATTATTGTGATATATTGGTATATAAAAAACTGTAGAGTCTAGTATCTTATGATATACTTCCAAAATAGTCTATTCTTAAAATTTATCAGCATGACCGTGACAAACTTAACCCTGAATAAATATAATAAAAGAGACCAACCCCGAAGCGTGTATATTTCAAACGATGTTCGAAATGTTATATTTCTATAACCCCATTTTAGTGTAGCATCCTCATAAACATAAGTAAAGACTTACCAACTCATAGCCATCCTAACTTTAAAGTTAAACCATTAGAATAGCTATGACGGAAAGATTAATTAAAAATGCGTAACTACTCATCTTTATGCACTATGATAATGTTAACTTAAGCATTCATTTATTCGTTACATTAGTTGAATATCTTGAAAAGGTAATAAATTTGTTTTCTTTGTACGAATCTGCAATAATATTTTGTATTCAAGTATCGCTGTGTTGTGTGTGTGTGACTTATTGTTTTGTTATCGGTTCGTATTTGCTTCGGTCGTCACGCTGTTTCGATATGGAGAACAGAAAATCATTGAATTATCAGGAAAACTGTTCATGATTTCTATCAAAATTTGATTTTAATAAAATATTCTAATATATATACTTCCTAGTGAAACACCGCTGAGTTTTTATATCCTTATAAAAACATAGTTAAATTATAATTTTTTTTTAATATCTTTATTTTTTTATAGTATAGTTAGGCGGACGAGCAAATGGGCCACCTGATGGTAAGTGGTCACCAACGCCCACAGATATTGGTATTGTAAGAAATGTTAACCGACGCTTACATCGCCAATGCACCAGCAAACTTGGAAACTAGGATGTTATGTCCTTTACGCCTGTAATTACAATGGCTCACTCACTCTTCTAACCGGAATATAACAATTCTAAGTACCGCCATTTTAGGGTAGAATATCTGATGAGTGGGTGGTGCATACCCAGACGAGCTTGCACAAAGCCCTACCACCAGTAAAAGTAGTCTATTCATTACATTACATCAATTAAAGACCCAACAAAATGTGTTTAAAAAAGTAGTACCTTGTTTTTAAAAGGCTAATTCATTTTGACTCATCTTTCAAATTCAGGCTGTATGCAAGAAAAAATATGTTATCAATTTTATTTATCGATTATTAAAATATATTGTGGCTTTGATTGGAGTTCTAACAAAGGAATACAAAGGATAATCCAATACAGTGTCGACATTGATGAATGGTAAACATTAATCAAGCCCAAACAGAAAGTCATTTCAACGAAACAAAGTTAATTTTTCCAATCACGCATCGTCAAACTTTCTTTTCCTATTGGTTGAATAACAATGATGGTATAATGTTTATTTGATTGATTGGCTTATAGCTATTAGCGTAACCATCGGCGGCTAATTCTATATTTAAATACATTTTTCGAAATACGAAATACAAATTTTGAATACATTAAATGTATTCGAAATTGACGCAAACGTTACGGGGGATAAAATAAAAAAAACATTATTTTTAAATTTATATTTTTTTTCTTCTCCGTGTAATTTACATGACTTAACAGTTTATATAATGTATATTTGGGTATGTTATGTACATATAATTAACTCAATACATATGTAAGCTTACGATGGATTGATTGATTGTGTTTTCGTATTTCCAGATGGATGGCCGCTATGAGAGCTAATTTGATTATGGCGTAGTAGTTGTTCGCAACTTTAATACTAAAAAATTAAGTTTAGCCATGTCATTTATGTCCATTATAATAGGATAATAATGTTTTACATAATATATATAAATAAAAATGATTGATTACTTAGTAGAACCTCTTCACTTTGATGTAGTTTCTTACGGATTCAGACATTCACATTTTTTTTTATTATAATGACTTCAATGGATAGGGAGCTTTATCGTCTTGCGCTTCATATTCAAATAGAGAAGATCCTTATTTGACCCGTGCGAAGCCAGGATCAGTAGCTAGTTAATAATTTATTTAACACAGCGATGTTATATTTAACACATCTATGCGCACATTCGCTGAAGGGTTAATATCAAATAGGACGCGTAGTTATTCAACGTATTTTTTTCCCTTATTCTTTTGTAACACCATTTGAATTGTTATAGAAAATATTAAGATAGCATGGAAGCAATGACGCGTAGCGTGTTGATCTACCTAAGGGCGGGCGGCTTGTGGGTGGAGAGATAGAGATACGTCCCGCACCTTACCGCAGTCTACTTCCATCTTTCGAGTTAGAAGGACGTATTCTCGCGCAATGCATACACGCACACCGCGTAAAGGAAATACAAAAATTATGAATTAAAACCTGTGAAAAATCGTCTAATTCCAAGTGAATTATAAGTTTTTATTAAGTGTCAGTGTGTACATGGATTTTCAGTGATTTGTGTAAGGAAGAACGTACTTTTTTTTTGTTGTGACATAAATAATGTAAGTTTAATTTTTATATTTGAATTGTGCGTCGTAATTGTTGATTACATTTTTTTCTACGAAGAATAATTATTATAAGTAAGGTTTTTATAAAATTTAAGCTTGATTTTTATACTTTCAATAATTTTGAAATATAATTCAATAAAAATATTATTATTATTACCTTAGTCATTGCGTTTATTATTACTTGTACTTTTGTTCATATACATATATTTTTAAGCAATAAATGGATAAAATATTTGTACTTGCTAGTTTATATTTCAATATAATTATTTTGTCAATTTGATAAGTAACTTTTTATAAAAGTAAAAAGAAATACAAATTAATTCATACAAAACTGCTGCCAAATTAAAAGTGGTTAGTCATTTTTGTTCGATAAGAAAAATGCTTCGATTTCTATTATGATTTAAATTAAACGTCCCTTGGTATGATGATTGGTTTTTTGACGAATTTACTTATTTTTGTTTATATAATTTATGGTATGGTGTTTTAGAAATTCTCCTTAGTTACAAACTTCTTAACTGTGTAATAATTTTCTGAAGTTTTGACGAGTTTTGAGTTTCACGAGAGTGAGGAATCATCACCGTTCCTCATTTACATATTTATTAAAATAATACTATTTATATATATGGTCCTGTGCCTGAACTCTTTCCGGTCGTGTCGGATTGCCGTCCCATCGGATTATGAGAGTTAGGGAATAAAAAGTGCACTTGTGTTTGCGCACACACTTGTGCACTATAATATCTCCTGCGTTATTGGCTAATCTCTCTTGAGATTGGCCGTCGTGGCCGAAATCGGTCTGGAGGACATTATTATTATTACTATTTATTTTCCTTCTCCTAGTTTTGTAACTGTACGAAACATTTATTATTTGGTATTACTTATTTACACAGTTTTTGTATGTAACATGTGGAATAAAATATTAATAAAGTACAAACATTTAAAAATAACACATCACTATTTATTCTACAAAATTTCCTCAGCATTATGATTTTATGTCGAACAGTTCTCTGGTTTATAGATAATAGGGTTATGGCTAATATTGATAATGCGATTGATTCTTTGCCACGGCGACTCTCAAGACCAACTGCGCATGAGTTTATACTACACTTGTATATACATTAATACAGGATCACTCTCAATTTGCTGACTTTTATAGTCCACTAGGACAATCGGATACGCCACGGTAGCATGCGAAAGCGATCCCGTGGCGCTACTCGTTAAGACGGAAAGGGTACGGGGAGGTTTTAGTGGGTAGGACGTTAGCCTTCTGCCCCGTGAGTCCCACATAATCGTCCCGGTCGTGGACCGGGCGGTTAAAAAAAAAAAGGACAATCGGATACGACACTAAATTTTCGCGAGACATAGAAATATATTACTAAGGAATGCTCAGTACAGACAAAGAAATTCAACAACTTTTATGAGCCAAGGGGTTAGAACATCTGGAATTTAGTAAGTATAATTAACAGCCACGCATATCAACTATTATGCTATCAAAGATGATTTTTTTTTGTGGTCCAGGTTGAAATACATACATGAACCAAGGGAATTAAAACACAAAGGCTATATGAGAAATAGTTTATACTATTTCCAATTTGCAAGTTGCAATGTAGACAGAGATGAAAACTTACCAACGGAAACTTTACTAATATACCTTGCTACTATAAATAAAAAAGCAGCGTTCACATAATAGAAATACCATCGACAGCTCTATGATAGAAGTAATTATGTATATACTCAGATCATCTTGGATTCTCAATATTAAATAAAAATATTAAAAGGTTCGGCGACGTACTTAGCATATTGTTGAGTTTTTGTCGAGTTTTTGTACAATCTTTTTATGATAATTGTTATGTCTAGTATTTTTTACGAATATCATGCTGCGAACATGAAACCGGTCGTAGTGATGAATGGCCTTGATCTTAACGTTTGTGTGAAACGATTTTAATAACAATTAGGAACACCCAAATAGTTAAAAGATTTCCTTATCATTAAACTCATAAAGATAAAAATGTTTAAGTGTAAATAATATTACTGTACTAGCGATTTAGGTCGCCACAGGTCAAAGCAGATACGAAGCGAGTGACTTCAAAATTTTTGTTCTAATCATAATGTTGACTGCCTACCGGATATGCCGTGCTATCTAGCTGTAGAGCGCGTATCTTTTTTACTATCGAATTTAATATATAAATGTATCTCATCATCAATGTCGTTGAGTTCAGCTGCTGTGACCGATTTTCGGGTTTCGGCCAGGAATAGGTTATTATGAATGTGTTAACTACAACAACTTCTAGAAACATTTCTTTATATCCATATCAAATTTCATGGAAATTAATCAATTCAAATGAAATAATACATATTAAATTTAAAAACACATTTGAAATGCACATGGAATTTTACGCTACAGCATATATTTTGCGGTAATTCGTAGAGTGCTTTGTGTGTGTGTGTGTGTTTATATTATGTGTAATCTATTCTATTTTCTTCTGAGGTTTCAATATATATTTACTTGATTCGTATTCATAGAATGTATAAATTTAATGACAGTCCAATTATAAGGTTATTGTTATTTATTATAGTATTGTTACCTTTTTGTAATATTTTCATATTATGTCCTCGTCCAAATTACAATGTATAAATAGGACATATTTTAACTTAATATGTAATTATTGATAAATACTATTTCATTTACTTCCAATTTTTTATATTAAAATTATTATTATTAGTTGTAAAATATTGCGATTTATAAAATCTTGGTACATTTTTATTACAGACTTAGATTCGTATTAAAAAAAAATACCTGCGATTTGTTCAATATTTTATGTCGAGCTTTACAACAAATCCATTTTGTAAAAACGGGTCAAGTACGAGAACTGCTTACCGATGTTCAAACATACCTACAGGTCTATGAATCCGCACTGTCGTATTGAAGTCAATTTTTTATCTCTGCTAACGTTTAATTGGTTTCGCACACTAAACTTGTTCCGATATAAAAAAGTGATTTTACGATTAATAAATGAATAAGTTGTTTGTTAACAAAATAGCAAGGTCAACAGTGCATACTATATCTCATATTTCCTATGAACAAAAGTAATTTTCTAAATTGATATCTGACATTTTATTTATGTATGAGTAAACTTTACCATTATTTTACGCTTGAGAATAAAAATGAAAACAGAATTATATTATTTGTAATAAACAGCACTACAGTAATAAGGACTAAAGAGTAGCACAACCCGATGCTAACAATGCGAGCACAATGGACGATGAACCTAAAATATAAAGCATATAAGTGTTAAAAAAACTGTTGATTTAACAATTTCCTCGTAACCTACATAAATAACATCAGCTACACATCAAAAGCGACATATAAACAATTTGTAACATTAAAAATACTGGATAATAAGCTTAGAGCGCGATAAATGAAAAAGTTTAATAGGTGTGCCATGTTATTGTTAATAAAATACGTTAATTATATTCAAATTCAGCAAACAAGCACTTTTGCAAGTAGATTCTACTGAAAACGGCAAGAAAGTAACTCTTTTCCACCAATTAAACAAACTATGTAGGTATGTAAATAAGTGATTCGGAGATTGTGGCCAATTGCAGACTAGACAACTGCACAGTCCCCTCACTCTCATGGGCCGGCTGGACGGCAATCCGACGGGACCGAAGAAAGATAACGTACAGTTCTGAGGCACGGGTACGTTGTTACACCACCTCTTCTATAATTCTTAAATCTTACTTGTTAGCGCACCTTTACAGAAAAATCCAATAATTATTATGTACAAGAGCAGAAATTAGATTCATTTAAGAAAATATTGAAGCGACATTAGCACTACATGAGTAGTGCTAGGAATTGAATCTATTCGATGGTACTTCGTTGAATAAACAGTAAGTAATATTTAAAAAATAAAATAAAAATCCAATATGTCATAGATACTTCAATAAAAACATTTCAATTTGGTAATAGCTTACAGCCTAGAAAATTGAAATCACCACACCGAAAAACATTTGTACAAAATACGTGATTGATTAATTTTAATGATAGGCGAGTTTAGTAAATAATAAATTTACATTAATAAATAATTATTACATTTGGGAATATTTTCATGGATTTAATTTTGAATATTTAAGTAAATAATAGTCCAATTTTACAATGAATTAGAATATAAATAATTCAGTCAAATTACGTTACATCGATTAATTATAATTGAAAAATACTTTTGTGAACTTTCAAGAGATCTTAAGGTCAAATATAATAACCAAGCCAAGCGGCGGCGATTGCTGATTGGGTTGCTAACAAACAAACATTCAAATTCAGGTTTAATAAATATCAATTTTCAACATCTTGAGTCTTGATATGGATTTGAATAGTTTTTCTATTTTAATTAAATTTGAACAAAAAAAAAACTTGTTTCGCGTTTTGTTTACGTTACTTCACGAATGACGGGCAGAGTAACGTCACTTGCAATACACCGCACTGACGGCAATGGAACTGCGCAACGCGTCACGACGCATCAGGTTTGGTCAGTTGGATAACATCGCCGCGCAGTGACGTGCCGCGCAGTTCCCCTGCTGCGTGTGTTTTATCTAATACGATTTCAAATTACAAACAATATTTAGTCGTGTCGATCCCGTTGCAGTGCAGTTTCGCTCATAGTCAGTCATCTGAAAATCATCCTCATGTTTAATAATATATACGGCGTAATTGAAGTTAAATATATGTAAAATAATCTGAAATTTGATGACACATATTACACAATATACAATAAAATATGCAAATAATCATCATCGTAGAAAAAAGTGGGGTTATTTATGTAATGGAAGGCACTGCTGCAAGGAATTAATCTTACTACTTTCTAACTCTGAATACCAGTCCCTTGTGAAACGGATTTACTAATATGCTACTAGTAAATATGATAATTTTTTTTTATTGAATGTAGGCGAATGGGCAAATGAGCGGCATGATGGGAAGTGGTCATCGCCGCCCATAGACATTGGTATTGTAACAAATACGGAACACTATATTACTGCTGTTTTGACTTTTGAGGTAGGATATTTGATGAGTGGGTGGTACCTGGTCCAGACGACCGACCAGTTTCTAAAAGTAATATTTTCTAATCTGACTTGGTACTGACCGCTTATTAGTTGCCTATTGCGTCATCGGCTCTATCGACCAATTACAATTCAGATAAAAGAAAAAAATATGTTAATTTGATCAGAGAGATCAGATCTTTTCAGAAGTCGGTAGTAAATGTTATGGATTACCTGCACGTGATAAATATCTGTGTAATCAGGTGTTTAAACTAAATATGCTGCAATTTGTTCTAGATAAAGAGTAACAACTGACTTCTTTCCGCTTTTTTGGTAGAATATATTCCAAACCAGTATTTACATTAAATATATTGTTTGAAAAGTGATTATAAGAGACTAATTTATACTAAATATTTTTATTTAGATTTAAAAACTAATTGGAAACATTGATTTATTTAGACTTATTTTTTGTGCTCCTACATGAAAGAAAAATAAATATACACGCCATTTAATTTTCTTACGTTTTTGTTAATTTTTAATAATATATATTTTATATGAATTTTGTAGAAACTTATTCGGTTTATATTCTAAATACATACAAGAACATATAAAATTAAGATGAATTCACTATTATTCTTCGAAAAGTAAATAAATAAATAGAGATGGCGGGCGTCTTCTGTTTATTGTGTCCGAAAACGCTCATTACCGCCATTGTCTGAGATAGACAGGTACTCCTGGCATTTCAGAACAAAGCTATAGAATTTTTTGTTGTAAATGCTTATTATATTGTTGGTGCGTTTATTTGTGTTTGTAGTATTTGGATCCGATTCTTCTTGAATACCTGCAGCCAACAATTGAGATATTTTATTTTAGAAAGATAAACAAATATTTTAAGATAAATTATTAACTAATTTTGTTGACCATTTTTATTGTATTAAAAATTATTTTATTTATATTTATACAAAAAAATATACTTAATTTTTGAACCGCTTTCTTTATTATATTGAATAAAAATTGTAATTTAATATTATATAATTCTTTTCATCTTAATTATTGAATACTTTCTTCCCTTTTTTAAATATGTTATAAATCTACCGCGGAGGAATTCCTTCACAAATATGTATTGACAAAAAAATCAAGTAACGAATACGAAATTAAATTAAGCTTTGCCGATGGTTTTTCACTTTAACATCTAAAATAACTAATAACACTTCAACAAAAATTACTTATCATTCAGAAATAGTGTTAAAAAAAATGTTGTGTGTCGCAAAAAATAAATATGATTCAATATTACAAATCTTGAAAATAATATAAATATTATTAGTGAACTGAAATGATTCGAAGCGATCGTATAAATTGAAATTGATAGCAGACATGGATCAACGGAAACGCGATCAAGGAAATTGGAACGAATAGAAAATTTACTGAACAGATTTGTGTATTGAAATCACGTTAACGTTACGATTTCTAAAATGAACAACTTGAACATAATCTTAGATTTTGAATTTGTTTTCATAAACAATTTAAAATCCAACCTATCGGTATGAGCTTAAATTTAAGGAGGTATCAATTTACAACCATAAATTTCTTTGATTGATATATCTTTCATTAGTCATTTATTAGTGAACAATAAAGCGATTTTATGTTCGAATTTAACAAATTAAGCGAAGCGGCAGCTATCGCCAATTGCTTACAAACGAATATAAATCTAATAAGCGAACATATAATTGGCTAATAGTCTGGAAGGAATGTCAGTAACATTTATTGTATCATCGGTCTTTTATTAAAAATTTAATATATTTATCTTATTTGTGTGCTTCACAAATCAAACTGCGTCATCGTGTTCGCTTCGCACGGTTATTCAAGCATTTCATTATTTCATTAATCATTCAACCTTTCTCAATAGTCTTAACACACTAGTTCATCACATCTTGAATCTTTTGTGACAAGAAAAGTAAATAAATTTTATTATTATATACTTATATTGCTCTAAAATAAAAAAAAATATAAACCCTATAATCATCTCGTAAGGAATTAATAATTAGGGTGGAAATAATCAAGCAAATTACTACCACAACTGTAACTACCAAATTACTATTACTACTAAGTGCTATTATTTAATATGTCAAAACGTCGAAAAAAATAAAAACCTATGATCGTGCTTAAAACCGGAATATAATATAAAAAAGGATAAATATTTGGTTCGTTCCCTTCCATATAACTAATAGTAGCTAGTGGATAGTCACAATATAATTTTTACTGAAAATTATTCGTTATTATAAAATAAACCTGACTGTTGTTAAATTGTCAATAAAGAAATAATTAAACGTGAGTATTTAATTGTATATTAATAAAGATTTTTCGATAATATGACGTTAGAGTCTTTAGAATTCTTCAACATAATAGCTGCTGGAAGCAGATGCGTTTAAAATGTAAAATCATTTGTAAAACCTTAAACACACCTGGACTAAGCCTGCGAAATCTCATACAGCGTATCATCGTACAGGTAGCATTCTAGATAATTCGTCGTAGTTGTCTCCGCTACGCTTCGTCGAGCAACTGTGATGAATCCCTTAAGATATGCGACTTCGTATCTCTTTGTTATCTCAATTCGTCGCACATGTATAGCGCTCACTTTACAGATGATTTAGCGTCGCATTTATTTCCGCATATAAATGTTCTCAATTGTAATCTAACAATATCCAACCAAGCAATATTAAAACGGCAATGTATATCACGTAACATTAGTATCAATATTAGCGTCTATAAAAGTATGATAGCGGAATTAATTTCCATTACTCTGAACAGTGATTACAATCAAATGGCGCTTTGCATATTAAACTGTTATATCATCACATATTATAAATCAAAGCAAGCCTTACCGCATTCAAATTAGGTGTCAAATTTATTTAAATCGCGAATTTGTATGACCAAATATGCAGTACGCTTCCGTTGTAAACCGTCGGGTACAACCATGACACAGGCCATAATATTTTTATTGAATTACGCTATGAGAATCCGTTAGCATTTTGCTTTAAAAAAACAGATATAGTTTATTTTATTGTTATGTATTTTATAGTTTGCAATATATATGTAGTCTGTTGATATTACAGTTTTATTGAGAATCAAATATTATGTAATCCAAATTAAGCCAGCCGCATCATTGACAATCTACTGCTGGTAGTTAATTGCTGTGTGATTGAAGTAAAATATAATTTGGTAATCTGTTCTAAGCGTAAACCGCTAATTATACTGAGATTATGGTTAATATTAATGAAAAAATGAATGTTTTTATTGTCTTATACGTTTTGAAATACAATGAGATGCATTACTTTTTTTTTAAAAGATGAAACAAATGTAACTTTCTGGTTATGGTTATTATTATCAAAGCTGATATCTAAGGCTAAGACCACACTGCAGAAATACAATACGTGATTTTTACTGTTTTTGTTTAAAGCCACAGAAATTCCGTCGAATTTAAAAGCTATACTTTATATTGTCACAGAGTGCTCCCACAAGTGTTCAAATAAGTCATATTTTTTTATATGTATTCATAGATTATCCTACTATATGATAAAATCAAGCTTGACACAAAATCAAGCTTGACACTAGTCCGGCTTATGCGAAAGTAACAATACCTTATATATTTAAATCAGTTCATTTTATTCATGTTGAATAAGCTAATGGAAGTTTTTCGTTTAAGATTAGATATAGTGGCAACTCAAAAAACATCTAAAAAGTATATGTATATAGATATATATATATATATGCATCAGGTCAGGGTTATCGTATTATTATAATATCATTGTATCTATATATTTGAATCTAATCTTTTCTAAATTTAGTATTAAGCGACTAGGAGACGTAACTCATATCCGTTCTAAAACTGATAAACTGATGATCTTAAAACAACCCTTTTGATCATAGCTATAAACATTCTCGATCAAGTTTTTTTTTCAATCAAAAAAGCTAAATTAAAATAGGTTCATTCGTTTAGGAACTACGAGCACTGTCACTGCCACAGCAGATACTCAGATATATAACTTAAGCTTATAGCACTCTTTGAATCGGGGCTTAAAAAGAGTAAATGAAAAGTGAGCTACCTTTTTTCAATTAACTCAGAACCAGTTTGCCGGGCGTTGTAACGACACTAATATAACTGAACGCGTAATCTTATCTCCGAGGGCAAGGGCTGAGGCAATGAATGGAATCTGATTAAGTTTGTAACGCTATTTGCATTTGAATGTTTTCTGCTGGTATTGTACGTGTATACGATTTAAATACACAGCTATAAAATTGTATATTATATTTTGGCATTCATTGCACATATTTTTTGTGTTTAAAATGGATTTAGTGCTTATCAGTGACAGGAAATATCGAGAGAAAGCCTTGTTGGATAATACTCAGCAATTCTGAAAGATAAAATCTCTAATCCACGTCAATCGCGAAATTAACTTGTAGGTATTTGACCTGGTGTTTTCATATTTCAAAAATAAAGCTATTTCTATGTATAGTTTTATGGGCGTTGGTAACCACTTGCCATCAGATGGTCCATATGCTCGTCCGCCTAATTATACTATAAAAAAAAAACAGTTATATATAACAATGACTGCCTTATTATATTTTATTTTATATTTTTGCATATTGTTAATGGCTAGCTTATAAAGTCACAGATCCTGAGGTCCTGGATTCAAACCCTGATTCGGAACAGAGAATTCTGTCAGTAAATTTTCAGTAATATCTCCAAGTTTTGACAGTTTCTATACTCCCGTACCTCGAAAAGCATTTGAAACTGTTAATATTGTTTCAGAACTCTTTCCAGCTGTTTTTAATTTATCTTCAACCACATTATAACAGCAAGAGAATAGAGAGTACACCTATCTTTGATACACACTTATGCACTGTTATATGTCTCGCGCATTTGGATTAAGAAAGTCTGCCGTGACTGATATATTTCAGGAGGACATTGTATTATGATAAAGTAGTTTTTAATACTTTTCGAATAA
The DNA here is from genome assembly GCA_905147175.2 of Nymphalis urticae. Classification (NCBI taxonomy): domain Eukaryota; kingdom Metazoa; phylum Arthropoda; class Insecta; order Lepidoptera; family Nymphalidae; genus Nymphalis; species Nymphalis urticae. Next base: position 4,060,963 of record LR989987.1, on the reverse strand, counting down.
GATTTCGTTTTAAATTATCGTTCATTTTCATATTACTCTCTTAATCGCGTTATTGAATCTAGTTATCCACCAATCCGGATCAGAGCAGCATGGTGGAGTAAGCTTCAAATCTTCTAACTTGTATCTTCTATCTACCCAGATGAGCTTGCACTATGCTCTACCATCGACTAACGCAATAATATTTTTCGAATTGCACTGGTAGATCATGACATAAACAAAATCTTCATCTTTATATAATACTATAAATAAAATATATTTAAACAACGACTCCCAAGAAAATGGTATCCAAAAATTCTCTCGAAGTGGAGCGAGGTGAATAAATGATGAGCTGGTACGGAGCGAGATATCAATTATGTACCGGGTTACGGGATAGAATCGCTTTATTTTAGCCACGCTACTTGCAATCAATACTTGGAAATAACTTGGCCGCATTGTGTTGAATGCCAGCAGCAAACCGCACCGATGTTAAATTAGACCACGAAATTTACCTTTAATGACCCTTTGTTAACGGGTTCAATTGTTATAGCTAGGTGTATTTTCTACGACTTTAGCTAACAATTTTGCAAGAGAACAGAACAGACTTGTTTTAAATGAAATTCTGTTAATAGCACCCTATTATTGTCCCACTGCTAGGCCAGTCCTTTCAGGAGGTTTACAGCTTATTCCACCACGCACCTAAATGGATACCCATGGGTCAAATTTTCGTCCGACGCATACAGATTTCTTATTGATTGATGAAATTGAATTATAAAGACAAATTAAGCACATAAAAAATTCATAGTTGCCTGATAGAGCTTGAAACCGAAATCTTCATTTAAATCTGGGCTTAAATAAAAGACCCTTAATTAAATAAATAATTAAAAAAAAATTAACAACAGATAGATAAATTTCCTGCCCAAAATAACTGTATATTTTTAATGGCGATACAATTTATAATAATAATTTGAAAACCGAAACAACGTTTGCCGTATTTATTTTTATAAAAGTCAAATAACCGTTAAAGTATATATTTCTAAAGACTTCGGCTAGATGAAATCCTGCTGACAATAAACGTACTATGACAATCCTAGACAAGGGAAAATATAATCAGAATATTACATTTTTAGATAAATGTTGTCACGTTTTACTGAGAGCAAGACCCCACCTGGGGTTAAGTGGACATTAGTATTTTGTAACTGTCCTGAAAAGATATTACATTATGTCTCTTGGTCTTATTGTGAATGAAATTAACAAATAACTCTTGTCTCATGTTATATTATAAATCGTACTTTATACCATTTATTTTTATAACCTCAGCGTGATAACTAGTAGATAAAATATTTTTATTGTTCTTATCATTCTAAGCAGTGTTTAGTTTTAGATTGGAATTTCTATTAAATATAATGAAAATAAAAAATATGGCCAGTTTCTTGAACAGGTTAATCTTAATAGAAGATTACGAGTTTAAAACTACTGACGCATTAATTTTCATGTGCTAATTGAAGGGAAACATCGTGAGGACACCTGACTGTATCGGACGAAAGAGCCAAATACGTATCCACAAACTCGCATTTGCGCAACGTGTTGCAATATATTCCAAACAAGGAGACATTAGCCCAGTAATAGAAAAAATTTTTTTTTACTTCTATAGTGAAAATGCATGCTTTCCTTCTTCTAATGTTAGTATATGTTCTATTTTTCACTACTACAACGGAGAGTCCGAGATAAAGCAGAATTTAATATTTATAGAAAAGATTTTTCAATCTTGCTTCCTCATATCTTTACCAAGTTTTATCACCCACTTTGACCTTTATTATGTAGAAATCCAACATTTACCTCGACCCTACTTATATTATTATTATTAACTGAACATTTACGATGTCGTCACTAGAATTATCTTTCAGAAACAAAAACCTAGTTTTCGAAACCCAGTTGGAAATAAAAAAAACATGTTTGGTCCGATATAACATATTCGCTGTGATTGATCGGTAGCCCCGGCTGGAGAGATCGTTTGACGCAGGGTCTGGCTAGTATGACTAATTGGTACAAATGTATTCAATGTGCATATTTAACATAAATGTATAATAGTTATGGTTGAATAAAAAACTTAATTTACCGAAAACAAAAATGGACACCAAATATACCACTAAAGGAAATTGATATATTATTTAAGTTTAAATATTAATACGATGCGCAAAACACTGTTCATTTTATTTGTTACCACTTGTTACCTAGTATATTTTATCTACAGATTATTATTTATAGTAAGTAGTAAGCTTGTTTTATCTTATCATTAAAAAGTAATTTACAACCAAAAATTTAATCGCATAGTGAATTCAAGATTTTACCAAAAAAAATAATTAAGATCAGAATTTCAATTTATCGACAGTTTTAAATCATTAAGGCGGTCAAAAACAGATAAGTTAGTTACGGTTCATCGGTTCGCTTCTAATTAGTTCGGAGATTGGATCAATTCTTAAGCGGTTTTTCTCCAAGTTTGCTAGGAATACCGAGACCCTTTCATGCCTTATCGGCTATTTAGGACCTGGACCCTAATCTTTTACGCAACATTACGTCATTAAATATTTGAGAAGGGGTTCTGTGATGTTCGTTGAGCTGAACTAAGCAGATAAGATCTTTAATCTCACCTCGTAATGCCTTTGTTACTTGTGATTGTGATATAAATCGCGGCCTTTGTTGGGCTTCTGTTGAGATGTTTTATCCAATTACATCACTATCTTTTGATGTAATTTTAAAGTTATACAAATGTTACTCAATATAGGCACGGATTAAGTCGAGTAAATGGCCTTAGGCCGATATTCGTCTTGGAGCTAAGTAGCTCCAAATATAAAAAAGGAGTTATAAAAGAAGAAGTCTTCTTTTATAACTCCTTTTTTATTAAAAAAAAATCATATTTCTTCTAGTAGGCTAGTACAGTTTAATACGGCATTAAACTGTACTAGCCTACTATCTAGCTCATAAAATAATAAAATTAACACTAAAATTACATTACAATCAACTGAAATCAATAAAAGTGGAACAAAATAAAAAAACACTGTGCTGACTAATTTTATTAATGTAAATTCTTTTGTATTTCCTGATGAATCTGTCTTGAAATGAAACCTGAAGGAAACTCTAATTTAAAAACATAAAAAACCGTATTATAGTTGTATAAGTTTCACACATTAATACTCTTTACTTTCATTTTATGTTCGACGTTTGAAGTTTTACGAGTAACTTCAACTAGATACACAAATAATTGTAATACATGATCCTGTACTTTTTAAAAAAATATAGAATAAAATAAAAATTATAAAAAAAATTAATTACTCCCAGAAATATAAAAAAAAATGGATTTGCAAACGTGATCGTGATTTGTGCAGTTATCATATATTATAGTATTATATGTGAAAATATTGCCAAACAGCAATACTTAGTTATGATGTATTCCGGTTTGAAGGGCCAGTGTAGCTACACGCACGAGGGATATAACATCTTATACCCTATTCCAATCAGAGTAGGTGTAAGTAAACATAAACAAACCGTAGATTTACAAATTGCATGTGATTTTCTAATTGCTCTGATGTATTACGCACGATAAACAGTTGTTCATTAATTTACCTTTATTTAAAATACAACACTACTCCATTTAACTATTTATAACCACATTAATTTGACTTTCGAAGTTCCAATGACAAATTCGCGGACATAGAAACACAATTTTTTCGCCAATCCATAGTGAGTATCATAGTGTCAATTGATATCGGTGACCAATGATATCGCGTAAAATCGGTACGAAAGTTGTTTATTTGGGCTTGTGGTTGGAAAAGGCTATAGTTCCCAAGGTTGGTGGCGCATTGGCGATGTATGGAACGGTTAATAGTTTAACAGAGCCAATCTTTGTACGACGGTGACCACTCAGTACCAGTTGGCCTATCTGTTCTATATTAAATAAATATATCATAGAAGCCACGCGCGAAAATGCAACTTTGCAACTACTAGCACTGTAAGAAATATTTATATCTCTGATACTGTCAATGATCCGCTTACCACGAGATCAAAGTTGTCACGAGCCGTTATTACAATGGCTGAATTAGCATTCAAACCGCAGCATATTAATATATAGCGGTTGAATAATGGCTTAGTGGGTGGTACCAACCCCGATTGGACTACACGTATACATCGTATATTTTACTTTTAAACGGTTTTTATAAATTGAAAATTGATAATGTCTGACCTTTAACCGCCATTGCAGTTATTTTCAAAAGAGACTATCTGCGCACATATTACAGTGCACATGTGTGTACACAAACACTAGTGCACTCTCTATTCCCTCGTTGTTATAATTTGATGGGATGACAAATCTGACAAAACTCAAAAGATTTTAGTGAGCTTGGGCTACTGAGACGTTGATAAAACAATAACGAATGTTATTGACCAGAAGTTTGAATAGCTACTAAATCAACAAGGAAATAAATAATATACTAAATATTTCAAATGCACATAATGATTTCACTTGAAATTTTAATAAAAGACAAAATCAAATGAAAGTATGAATCTTTATTAAAATTCCACCATAAAATTACAAATAGATGTATTAAGCAAATACTGTAAGATCGTGAAGGTATAATATTCTCAGTAACTAAGCATAAATTACACTTTACATCATAAACAGATATCTACTTAGTATTATCATTGAACAAATATTAGACGTCGAGAAGGTTCTCACTATCTTGAAGGTAACTGTAGTCGTCTTACTTAATATTAGTCTAAAACAAATAACAGCGCAAAAAGTATATTTATTTTAACTAACTATGTTAAAACATTGTTTAGAGAGAAATAGTTATTTCTTGCAGTGGAAAGGTTATAAATGAAATGGCTTTAAGTCCCTTTACTTTCTAAATACTGATTTTATACATTATCTATTTTAACATATAAAGCTGAGAAGTTAGTGTTTTTTTTCGGTTGTTTATAAGCGCATATTTTAGGATTTATCTGGGTGCCAATTCTACTTTAATGGAATTTAAATCCAGGATATTGAAATATAAAATAAGCTTGTTATAAAACCAACAAGGCCGTCACTACAAGATTATCATAAAGTAAAAAGCGCGGGAGTTAGAATGCTTTGAATGCGCCTAAAGCTAGCAAAATTTCAGATTTCATTCGCGCGTCCATTACACGCCTCTCTCGCAACGCGACCTTATTTTTTTGCTTTTCTATCAGCAACGACCGGCAGTATAGAATTTAATTATTCTGAAATGGTATAATTCTTCTTGCTTTAATACGATAATTAACACAAAGTGCTGTATTTTTTTAAAAGAGCTAGATAGCCTGTTTGAATAAACTTAAAAAGTATATTTTCATTTTGATTTAATAAGACGTTTTACAGTCCAGTGGGCTTAAGACGCATCTTAACTGAAGATCTCGAGTTAGAATCTGTGCATTCAGGTGTTAAATTTATGTTTATAACATACGCGTTGGTCTAGGAAAACTTTGTAAGGAAACCTGAACATTATGGAGGAAATTCTATGATATATTCTCGTGTGTATGTGTATCTGCAGTGCAGCAGTAGGGCGGAATATATTCCAAGGCATACGGAGACAGGCCTTTTTCCAGAAGTGAGAAATTTACATTTCATTATTGAAGGTATAATTATACTATTTATAATCTTATTTAGTGGATAGTATAGTTGGCTGACAAGTAAAGTAAGTTAAGAAAATCTAAGGAGTAAATTACTATTGTTTACTTGGTGGTAGGGCTTTGTGCAATTTCGACTGGGTAGATTATATCCTATTACTAAGATGTTTTATGGCAAAACAACAGCAGTGCTATTCTGTAAGAACTCACTTCATTATTCACCCGTAAAATGTTGACAACCGAGCGACCTTCAAATCGGAACACAAGTACTTAGTACAGTAGGGCGACTAAGTAAGAACATCCTCAAAACTCACCGCAGAAAATGGTCGTGAAATGTAAATCAGATCAGACAGTGATATGCGTATTGACCATAATAATTATAACATTTCAAGAATACAAGCATTAAAATAGTATATATTCAAAAAGTCTATTGTCAATATTTCAATTGACTTATCTGATAGAATCGCACTACTATATTCTTTTTTTACAATATTGGCTTCAATTATCATAATCCCACAGCTATGAGTGTTTGTCGTGGCTTATAATTATTTTATTACATTTTTTTTGGCTGTCGTCGTTTTTTCTTAAAAATAAAGAACAGTTTCAAATGATAACAGTAAAATAATCTTGAATGGTACGAATATCATGTTGAAGTTGTACTTTTTATTTATTTATTTGCATTTTTACATATCATCAAAATAAAGCTGATGACGGTAATACATCTTTAAAAACCTAACAAAACTATTGATTAACATATGATATATATAATAACATATAAATATGAATGCTTGTTTCATTCGTAGCCAAGACTGATACTGTAACAAGTCCGGTTAAAAACAAAATTGGACATCAACACATTTTTGAATTTCGAATATACATTTCTAAGTATGGCAACATATCAAGACCATTTGTTTTATTTTTAGCGACGCTCCTACATGATAATCTTATTAACTCTGCTCTTTGGGCCGTACAGACATAAGGGCTCTTCAGTTTCTGAATGCGGGAGACCTCGTTATACAAAACAGGACGCAATCACGGTCCATAACTACGACTCTTCTTTGTGACTCTCGTACGTTTATGAGTTTCTGATAGAAATAAAAGTATGTACATTAATATAGCTTATAATAGCAAATTTCTAAAAATATAACAATTTATTTATCAAGTCATTAACATTCATATTGAAAATGATCATAAGTAAATCACGTAATATCAATATTTGTGAATTTGTTATTTACTGAAATTATTTATTACTGTGGGTTTCGTTAACATATTATTTACCGTAAATATAAACATGTGAACCAAGTGATGTGAATGGTAAACGGTATAGAGATACTTCGTATGCGCTTATAAGATTACTTAGGTTTAAATAAAGTGCTAGTGCGTAACACGCGGTAAATATTGTAACTTCTTCGTAGAACAGGTTGATAGTTAACTATTGTATATGTAATTAACTTTTGGTTTTCTTCCATATATATACTTATCGGTCTTTGAGAAGTAAACAAGCATATATTTCTCTTTTATTTCAGTTTTTTTTTAATGAGTAATAGTAACTTAATCTTCAATCGATTTATGTTTAAGACATATATGCTTTATGTAGCAGTACAAATAGTTTCCCAATAGCATTATATAGCATAATATCTGAATGTAATTGTAGATACGAATTATGTTATTAATACAATGTTTACGTATAACCTCACATTATTACCGAGTATTTGCGTCTAGCTTTAAACACACTGACTGAGATTCTGTTCTTAACAACTGTTTTTGCGCTGCCAATAATGACTAAATTCAGCGTGGCCAGCTTATACTATCGTACTTACAAACTACTTACTACTCTTGTGCGATATTCTTTTTTATTTAATTATTTATTAGTATTGTAATGTAATGTATGTTTTTATTACCAGCATCATAATCTAAATTCTATATTCTAATAATATAAAAATATCCATTGGACTCTACGGCGGCGATTTCTGCATTGACTCGGAATGGGTCCCTGTGGTCTTCTTTTGTATTATTGGTCTTCATGGGATACTAGATTCCTCAGCTAGTCTATTTGGTATTTGGGCAGTCCGTCCATAATTAGGTCATCTCTGTTATGGATCGCCTTTCTTTTTAGTGCCCGTTATTGCCCTCAACACCAGTATCTCCAATGCGCCTTCGCTGATGTCGCTATCAAATATGGAGTTTGTCATGTATCTTTCTCGTGCCACATATGATGACAATGACCGTTTCGTAATCTAGCCCTTTTACCTGATGTATTCTACATATAACAGTAAATCATAATATGAGAAAAGGTGCTAACTTCATATAACATAAATATAGTCCAGAGGATACAGGATGTAAGTTATGAAATATCGATGTATTATTTTTGAGACGATAGGTTCTCGACGCCGGAACGGAACTATTTCCGTTACTATAAAGTGAGTTAGTACTAAAACTATGTTTATTTAAGTCTTACATAGCCTAACTCCACTAACACAAATGACCTTGGATTTAGAATAAAGACTAGCAAATCTCAAGGACTTCTTCTCGGTCATTTACTTCATTGCTGAAGGTCGTGTCCACTCTGATCTAGGGTCTGGGTCACGATCTCTGTGAATTTTCTCCAGTCCTTCCTGTCCTCAGCCTTCCTCAGGGCTGTGGTCACTTGGAGACCAGTGAGGTTGGTAACTTGGTCCGACCATCGTGTGGGGCAGCGGCCACTTGGTCGTTTCCCCTCTATTTTGCCAAGCATCATCAGTTTGTCAAGGCTGTCAGGCTGCCTTCGCGCTATATGACCAAAATAACGAAGGACACGCTGGTAGCAAATACTTGACAATCTCGTTTTTATATGCAGTTGTTGCAGGATCGAGACATTGGTTCTCTTAGCCATCCATGGTATGCGCAGCATTCTTCGCCAGCACCACATTTCGAACGCGTCGATATTCTTCCTCTCCAGTGAGCGAATTGTCCAGGATTCCGAGCCATAAAGAAAGATGGAGAATATCAGTCTGAACGAGCCGTTTTTTTGTTTTATTCGATATTTTCCTGTTCTGCCATATTCGGGTTAGTTTGCTCATTGCAGACTTGGCCATTTGAGATCGTCGTCGGATCTCCTTTTCACAGCCTCCTTGGTCGGTCAGTAGTGAGCCGAGATACAAAAACTCAGAGACAAATTCCAAGTCATTTAGTTCTCCGGTTCGAATTAGTGTACCAGCCCTATCTACTCTTAAAATTTTAGTCTTTGCTCTATTGACTGTTAGACCAACCTGCTCGCTTTCGTGTTGGACTCTTCTGAAGAGTTCGCCAAGTTCTTCTTCGGATGACGCGATTAGAGTGGTATCATCTGCATATCGAAGGTTGCTAATCTTCGTCCCGCCTATCGAAATGCCGTGCCTGCCAGTCATCTAAAGCCCTTCTCATGATGAACTCCCCGTAGATGTTAAAAAGGATGGGGGATAGGATACAGCCTTGCCGTACCCCTTTTTTCGGTTTGAAAGGTCCCGATAACGCGTCATTGACTCTCACAACAGTTTCACCATCTTTGTACAGGTTAGCAATTAATACAGCCAGGTGCTCGGGAACTCCCATCTCTATTAAGATTTTCCAGAGACAGTCCCAACGTACGCAGTCAAAAGCCTTGGAGTAGTCAATGAAGCACATCAATATTGGCTTGCAAAATTCTCGGCTTTTTTCAATTAGTTGCCTAACGTTGACAATTTGCTTCCTGGTACCTCGACCTCTAACAAAACCAGCCTGTTCCTCAGGTATTTGCCACTGTAGGAATATCTTTAATCTCTCGTTAATGACGTACATTATCTTGCTGGCATGAGATGTAAGTGCCACTGTGCGGTAGTTGCTGCACGAACGAGTAGATCCCTTCTTGTGGAGAGGGATAAGCATTGACTCTTTCCAGTCATTTGGCCATTGACGTGTTCTCTCTGGTTACACAGGTCCAGTATCTTAATACCTTTATCCCCAATTTGCTTTAGTTCTTCAAGGACTAGCTAACTATAATATACTATAGTATTATATACATAATATTATAGTCGATTAGGATAGGAGGTGGAGGAGGAATACAGGTGCATTATATATTCTCTCACTCCCACAATCTGATGGGACTGGAGGACGACAATTCAGCACGACGACAAACGCAGAATCAATGGCTTTACAAGATTTTCGAGGTACGATAGTGACAACTTTACTTTACTTTAAGTTGGAATATGACGATATAAAAGTGCTTATTAGTCAAATTTACTTCGAGTAAATTTAAGTAAATTTTTATTTTGTTTTCAGTCATTCTGATTTCTATTTTCAAATCCTGAACTGAATGTTACCTTATTCTATTTATGTGTTCATTGTTTAGCATTGTTCAAATGTATGTGAGATTATTGATTTTATTTAGAACTAGAACTAGAATTTCAAATTAACTGTCTCTTAATTAATAAACATTATGCTCAGTACATACCAAGGCAACATGTTCAGATTAAACTTTTTTTATGATATGAGAAATATGCCGCATCGTAAATTTTAACGAAATAATATCGAAGGTGAGGTTCAAACATCAGAGGCGAACATGGACACTGCGCTTTATGGACCCATTTAGGAAATAATACGAGCTGTAAAAGCGGCGTAAAATTATGTCCCCGAGTTGATTCAACCCACACGGTTTTAAATAATTTAATGTCTTCTCTCTGTCATTTTTAAGACGAGTGTCTCGTCTCGGTTTCACATGGATAATATGTTTCCGACAAAGTATTTATCTAATATTACAATTGTATATCAAAGCCAGTTATATATCAGAGATAAGGGAAGTACTTTTTATATTACAAAATAATATCGTTTTTTTTACACCAAAGTAGCTCAAATAAAATATTTCGGTTATACATGCTATTCTTATTTATTATAGCCCTCAACAAAGTGTAGGCACTTTCACTAGCTGAGTTTATTTACTATAAGTTTCCACCCGCGACTTCAGTCTCGCGTGAGTTGAGGTTACGGTACCCTATGTCCTTTTTTATACCCCTGACAACGTGCATTATGATGATTGGTTAACCAGTTAAGACTTGAAAGGATCTTGAAAAAATCTTTTACCTTTATAAGTTAGGTAGTTAGGATTTATGTCATAAAATTTAAAAAGTAACATAATACCATAGCATTATCGAATTTTCCAAGCTATTTTTAAGGAAACATTATGTATAATTATGTTAATTGAAAGACTATACGTCTTTCAGTGAAAAGCCCAAACGGTAATAATTTAGTGTACCATCGGAGAACGGACATAGCGTTCGCTTCATGCTGTCTATTCGGTTTATTAAAATTAACATTAACTCGTCTAGGAGTTTATACAAGTTGATTTTAAGTTTAAGAGTTTGTAATAGCCTGCAAATTTCCCACAGCTGGGCAAACACCTGCTCTTCTAATTATGTAGCACTGTAGTATATTCCACCACGCAAAACGACATCCTACACATCGTGAAGTTTCTTCATCAGCGATCACAAGATGAATATAATTTAAACAGCCGTAATAACTTAACGGTGTACAAAGTAACGATATCAAAGTCACAGCATTTGAACCCGTGACCTTTAAAGTTGAAGTTGAAAAATGTTGAAAATCTCCGGATCAAAAGTTATGGGCTTACATGTGTTTCTTCGATTGAAGAAAGCTTTTGAATTTGACGAGATTGTTCTTTATGATACATTTTTATTGTACATAAATTTCTTTCTCTTGCGTCATTTTAATTTATTCTATGCTTAAAACTGAAAATAACCGAACAATTCGCGATGAATTCGTGTTGAATCGTATTAATGTTGACTATTCTTTAATCGTCGTATGAGGGGTTTATCTAACCGTTTTTAGTTTTTAATCGTACAGCTTTAATAAGTAGAAAAATATTTTAAATTTCGACTTTTTTCATGATATTATTTTACTAAAAGTTAAAAAATAGAAATTTAATTATTTCGCATATAGGCAATTTTGTGTGAAATGTATTTTTTTTTTTTTGCTTTTTTGTTAATTTATAGAAAAAAATAATAATTATGTTAACTTCCAGCGCTTCTATTGAGAGCGATATAATTCTGACAGGATACCATAGAATTGAGTTAAAACCAGCGATAGTTAATTTCCTTGCGTGAGTAATCATATTACTATCGTCGTTTGAACACAAGGCGGGCCTTTGTACCCATACCGTTCGCTTAAATGCTTTTGTGTGTACCTTGCATTATATACTTAGTACCCGCTGCCTCGTTGGTCTATAGAATAATTTATAAAGTTCCATTGCGGTCGCAAATTTCGAAGTCCTGTGTTCAAATCCAAATACGAGTATTATTTATTTCTGTCAAGATATTCTTAATAGCAGACCGGAGTAAGTGCAAGTGGAAGCCCGCTTTTTCAGACTTCGAGAGTGAGGTGTGCGTCCAACGCCAAAGTATAGTATACCTTTCAGCCTTTTGCCATCTACTGCTGGACTAAAGCCATACAACAACCATCCCGATCTTGCTATATATATTTCAATTGTAAATAGTTTATTTAATATACTCTAAAATTTTTGTCTTGATCTATAAATCTATACATATATATGTATATATTAAGACTTGTTCTGACAAATTCGTCAACGCAGAGCATAAACCACAAGGGTTAGGAACTTGAAATTCTGATAGTTAATGCATATTATGATGTCAATGCCCACTAAGAAAGGGTTTTTGGAAATTCCATTAAATAAGGGATGCACGGTTGTATGAAAACCCGACATTTTTAAAGTTAGAAGCATGTAATTTTATATACAAGCTTTTGGTTAGAAATAAATTAATAAGTATTTCAGGGTTTTTGAAAATTTACCACCAAGAGGGTGAAATAGGGGTTGAAAGTTTGTTTGGAGGTCCGTCATTTTTAAATAAGAAGCATAAAGTTGTATATACAAGCTTCTGGTTAGAAATAAATAAATAGGTATTTAAAAAATATATATATCAAAAGGCAAATATTGTTTTGTAAAAATACATAATCAATAAGTTCAATGTTCGCATATAAATTGTGAAATAAAGGTTTTATACACTTGCACAAATATATATATATATATATATATATATATATATATATATATATATATATATATATATATATATATATATATAATATATTACTTTTATTATGTGACTAGTACATATTTAAATAAAGTTAGAGAATTCTTCGTGACGATTATCGCAGTCCCCTGGCGTGTTTAATCGCATTACTGCTGGTTGTTGGGCGCAAGACCAGCCTTTGTAATGTGTTGCTCGCTCAGCTGTAACTGAGCCTGTCGAACAATGCGTTACATTCGTATATAGTAATTTACCTACTGCTATTTAAAATATTTACAATATCAAATAATTAAATTAATAACTTAAAAGAGGCTCCCCAGCTGAATATTTTGTAATCTAGATTTAAGTAACTAGTAAAAAGTATTTTTTGTTTATTTTCATGTAATTAAATTTAATACAATTAAAAAAACTGTCTCATCATTTATTTTTATTATACATATGTACGAGTAAGTAAGTTTCAAAAAGTCCTGCAAGTGACTGTTTAAATAAAGCTTAAAACTTACTCTTACAGTAACCTATCGATTAGGAAAGTATATTTCACCAAAATGAATCATCTAATTTAAAAAATCTAAATAGATCTCTATTATATGATAAATAATAATTAATTATATATCAAGTATGCCTAAGTACCAGTCAACAAAATAAATGTTACGCGGATTTGCGTAGTAAGAATGTGTCAGTATGTATTTGATAATTAGTAACACAAGACATGAGTTTAAGTATACAATATATTTGTATTATATACAGGATAATATAACAGCCGATACGAGGCCACGCCTGAATAAATTGTCATACTAAAATAGACTTCACGATCTCAAAATTATAAACCAAATACTGCTCTGTAAATCTTGTAGATTTTTCACTTCTTAGTAATATAAACTTTAAAATCAAACACATAAGAGCTATAATTCAATTCTCTAAGGACACGTACGCGTAGCGAAACTCATTAGCATGTTTACGGTGAACTAAGATCCTTTAAATAAGGAAACTGGAATTCTGTGGTTAATTTATAAGTTAATATACGTAACTACTTACAGTTATTTTCTTTTACGTGATACAAAGTTCAAAGAAAGTCCTTTGAACGAATCTCAATATTTAAAAAAATATATATCAAATCTTTAGATACAACCTAGATATGTACATAATGCCTTGCTTCTCTCAGCTATGTATAATAGTAAAATTGGAAACAGTAAGTATAGACTAGGTAATCCAATGATGTTAGAACTAATATTTTCAGTAAGCGTTTATTTATTTTTATAATATATAATAAATAATTAATTTTATAAAATAATAAAAAATAATATCCTGGGACATTATTCACACACGGCCATCTGATCCCAAACTAAGCTGAGCTTGTACTATGGAAACCACACCTTCCAACCAGACACGTTTCCATAGTACAAGCTCTGCTATATATATACTACTTTTCTTTTGTAAATACATACTTATATAGATAATTACACCCAGACTCAGGACAAACAGACAAGTTCATGCACTCAAATGTCTGTCCTGGGTGTGAATCGAACACACAACCTTCGGCGTGAAAGGCAAATATCTACCAATCACGACAACCGGCCCGCCAATATATATACATTATACGAAATTTACGTCAGCAAAAATTATATTTAACTTCGGTTCATATGCAATTCAATAATGCTCTCAAAATACCAGTTAAATATTATTTACATACAGTAATAAAATATTAAAATTAGTAATATTTTGTTTTGGTGAATAATTAAACGTTATTATAAGATTTTATAATTTACGATTTAGATTTATAATAATAATGATTATTGTATTTGTTTTTTTAAATAAAACAAGGATATGTGTGCAGAGTTCTTTACGAAGTGGTTATTGCACAATTAGGTACCGATAAATAGCCAACATTGAGCTGGCGGGAACCCAATTATAAATGATTTAATATCATACTAAAAAAAAATATTTAAATTGAAACATTTAGCTTCAATTACAGAAAGGATTTAAACATAACATGTTAAAAAATATTACGTAAGATTTTGAAATATGGTAATTTAAAATAACATTTTACAAGTCAAAATAAAACCCATTAATGTTTATATCTACGTGCAATATTTGATATATATCAATGTTGCCAATCGAAAAAAAAAATTGGATAAATAAAAACTCAATCTCTTTTTATAATATCAGTAAATGTCAGGTCAAAAACATTTTCCCTCGCAGCAACTGCAATCATGAGCCTGGGGATAAACAACTGCTATTACTTCGTTCACTCGAAAATAAATTTCGGTCAACTTTTTCATTCGTATTATTTTAAATTGTGCTTCATATTTATACTGTGACAAACAGTGCGGAGAATTTTAATGCACGACTTAATTTGTTGTATAGAAAATATGAAGTAACCATCTAGATATACGTTTATATTTGGAATTAAAAAACTTATTGTTTTTTTATTCAAATGAATTGGCATACTGGAAAAGTGAACCACCTGATGTTAACTGATTAGATAGATATCAGCAAAAAATTGTAAGCAATATTAAACCAGATCTTATATCGTCCATCGCCATCAACCTTGGGAACTAAGGTATTATATCCCTTCTGCCTGTGGTTACACTAAGTCACTCACTCTTCAAACCGGAAAACAATAATACTAACTATTGCTTATTGGCAGTACAATATTTAGTGAGTTATATAATACAAGTAGAGTAGTTTCAATATTAAAGTTAAATTTACATACAATATATTTAGTTTATATCTGTACTATATTTTGAGAGTAACGCCAGGAAAAAAAAAGATTTTTTTTTTATTTAAAACATCTTTCATAAGTGATAGGTCCAAATCCTGACCGAATTTGGGCCACTGTGGTCCACAGCACAGGGCCAATATTTTTTCCTTTGCTCTCATAATCCGATAGGCTATAAATTGGACCAGAGATCAAACGCAGGATGATCGGGTTCACGTCCTTTCAGAGACACTAGAGTGTAACACTTCCAATTCCCTTCAGAAAAGTGAGCATTTCTCTATAGAAAATTATGTAATTAATTTTTACTGGACTGAACTGGATTTTATACTAGGAACGTGCAGCCACTTATTGGAAACCAGAGTAACGACACAATTAAACTAAACCAAAGTACTTTCTAAAATACGGACAATATAACTTAACAGACTTAAACAGTAACAAAACAAACTTAATTAACCTGTTTTTTTTTTTTGTATTAACTGCTGTTATAGAGTTCCTACTATAGTTATGTACAGTTCTTAGACCTTAGAGGTTGATAAAAAAATCAATAATGTCATCTGATAGGATGATTGATTTTTCACTTTCCGCTATCTCGACTACCATTGGTTAAATTTTAATTGAACTGTCAAAACAAATGTCGTTAAATTAATATTGAAGCGTGTGAATGTGATATAATGCATATGTGCAAATCACTAGAAATAGATAAACACAAGATTTAAATTCAAAACAACGAAACCTGTTTAAATTTAAATTTATATTTAAATTCACAATATATATGAATTATAATTTTCTTTTGAAGTTTGACAAAACCCTGTTTATCCATATTCAACTATGAACTATAATTTCAATGAGTTAAAGTACAAATTTCATCGCTTCAGAGCTTGGCTGCATAACTATGCCACGTATATTTATAAGCTATGGTTTAAGATTTATCGCCATCTTGTATCAGTTTGTTTGTGTAGCTTATATTCCATTCCACAGACCGTTGAACTAAATTCCTTTGTGGTGGTAAAAAAAAGCTGTTACTTAGATCTGAAAGTTACTTTATGTTTAAAAATGATTTCATACACACTAAATGAAATGACGCCAAAGTTTTAAATAGTTGAAATTACTTACAATAGTGGCTGGCCGCTTGCTGGACGCTTGGCAGTTATATAGAAATTGGTAGTTATTTGTATAATTATACAATTGTGTGTACCGTCACGACATACAAATCGATCTTACCCCTAATAGCGCCGTTAAATGTTTCAAATCAAAAACAATATAAATTCTGTGATAAATCATCACATTCGTGTCAAACGACCGTTAAATAATTTTCAAAGAAGTTAATTTGTATAAATTTAAAATAAAAAACATTGCAATTCTCTTAAACGTGCACGTATAAATCACAAAATTTGACGGTTTATTAAAACGATTAAAATTCCACCTAAAAATTCCGTCCCGAAATATTTTGACGACGACAAAATCAAAACTCGCTATTAAATTACAAACGGTTAGTGAATTCGAAATAAAATCACCGAAACGTTACCGTTTCGATTCTATTTCGGTTTTTATGGACAGACGTTTTCGTCCCACTATGATTCACGGTAACAAAACACAGATGTTATGACCTATGGTGGTTTATTATCAATAACGTATATTTTCAATAACGTTGTCACAAATAAGAAAAAAAACTTAAAAAAGATGTATACAAAGTATTATACTTAGTACCTTGTTTACCTAAACTATTAATCATTATTTAATTAATTAAGTTTAGATATCAGTATACTTGCGTGCGAGCTTTTGTTCTCTTGAAATAAAACATCTTGATAGAAGTAGATTGAACCCAATAGTGTCTCGATTTAATTCCTATGCAGTATATGACTTTTTACATGTTTCATGTATTTATATTTTATATATAAATGAGTAAGAGAAAATAAATAATACTTATACATAATCATAGTATAATTACTTGGTGGTAGGGCGTCGTGCAAGCTCGTTTGTAACCGCAAAACAGCAGTACTTGGTATTGTTGTGTTCCGGTCTCTGAATGGTGAGTGAGCCAGTGTAATTACAGACACAAGGGACATCACATCTTAGTTCTCAAGGTTGGTAGCGCATTGACGATGTAAGCGATGGTTAACATATCTTACAATGCCAATGTCTCTGGGCGTTGGTGACCACTTACCATGCCATGATGGCCCATATGCTGATCCGTCTACCTATAATATATAAAAAATAAAAAAAACGTATTTGGTACCTATTTATTCCTGTAAATATCTATCTATTCTACATCTTCTATATCTATGAGTGAATGAGTCACCATATGGTAAGTGGCTGCTGTAAGAAATATAAGCCATTCCTTATATCGCCGATGCACCACCAATCTCCAGAAATAAGATGTTATGTCCCTCATAGCTGTACTACCTTTAAACTGAAACATTAATAACAAGGAATACCTGATGTGTTTTAGTGTACATGTATATATGTTTTCTCCTAGAAATTGCAAAAGGTAGCCGGTCTGTGTTTGTCATGTTGTCATATAAAAGTCTGCTTAAATATATGGTAGGACAATTCGTATATTTTTAAATCAATTTATATGGCACATAGGACTGCAGACTCCGAGATGCTGGTTTTAAATGGGCTGATAAAAATGCATTTTCTATCAAGAAGTAAACACAATAACTAAATAGGGCATTTAGTTAATTGATAGCACAATTTAATTTTTAAATTTTTTTTTCAAATGAAACAATTTTTTATTCAATTGTTAAATGTTATTTTTTTGGTACTTTCTCTTTTAGTTTAATACTCTTCGAATTAAATATTATTTATTACACAAACGTATATATATAAAATATAATTTGCATACAAAATTTATAAAGCAGTATTTACAAAGCAGTTGTTTTTGAATACTAGATCAAGTTATAATAAACAGAAAATAAAATTCAGCATTGTTAAAAAGTCACATGCGCCATAATCCCTAAACGCTCCGATCACATTTGGATGCTGAGTCACGAAATCATTGTCACAGCGCTTAACTTTACGTTCCAATGCATTTTAACACGTTCTTATTCAATTATCTGTAAGCTGCGCTTTATTTCGTATCAATTGAAAATACACAAAGTATAAATAAGAATTTTGAAACCCAATACGGTCTAGTTAACAAAACGGGTAGATTTCGCGTCCAAATATTAACATTGCTCAGTTTTCATGAGTTTAATTTACGTTTGTTAGAACTACTAAATTTAGATCTTAAGCTTACTTATTTCAACTTAATTTTTTCACAATATAAAAATATGATGTATTTATAAATGCAAAAGTAAATAAAAAGTCAAAGTAGTGTTCTTTTGCACTAATTACTTTACGTTAATTTAAAAAAAATAAAGCTAACAAATGAAGCCGAAAATAAACTACAATATTGACAATTACTCAAATGATTAAAACCGATAAACGCCGTTAATTTGTTTTGGGACACAGAACAAATATAATTAATAGAGATACCTCTTTTCGCAGCTCATGTAAGATTGTAACATGTAACATTACTTGCGGCCGGCTCCGAATTCGTACGAATATTTTATAGGAAAATTATAATCCAAGGTGGATTACATTATCGCAATTTTCGAAGGGATCTCTAGTTTTTTTTTGAAAATAAAATACATCCTATGTTACTCGCTGATAATGAAGCTTGTTGTAGATTTTTTTTTAAATGGTTTTGTAGTAATTGAGTTGCCTAGCCGAGATGGCCTAGTGGTTAGAACGCGTGAATCTTAACCGATGATCGTGGGTTCAAACCCGGGCAAGCACCACTGAATTTTTATGTGCTTAATTTGTGTTTATAATTCATCTCGTGCTTGACGGTGAATAAAAACATCGTGAAGAAACCTGCATGTGTCTAATTTCATTGAAATTCTGCCACATGTATATTCCACCAACCCGCATTGGAGCAGCGTGGTGGAATGAGCTCCAAAAGGGAGAGGACGCCTTAGCCCAGCAGTGGGACATTAATAGGCTGTTACTGAATAGTAGTTGAGTTTATCCATGATAAACAAACATACAAAAATCGAATCTTATCCCCTTATAATATTAGTATAGAAATATAGATTAAGAGTCGTGTAAATGCTAAAGATTACCTATTTATTTCCATTGTTTATGTTATTTCATAGTCTTGTAATAAACATATTGGGTTATGAAAATTAGATTTTGTACATGCATTAATAGTGTTTTCGTAAATATTCAAATGGATTCAGAATGCCGTGAGCTACTAAGTAATTCCGTATTCTATTCGTTCCAAAAAACCAGAACGAATTCCATTAGCTCTTAAAAGCGACTAGTATTTCACGTTTGATCGATAATGGAGTTCAGTTTTAAAACATTTCGTGTATTTTAAAAAACACCGAGATTTCCGTGAACGTAAGTCCGCACTACATGATGAAATAACTTAATTACAGGCTGCCTTTACACTTCGCTTTTAGCGTAGTTTTGGAATAAATAATATTCTATTTATAAATAGACAAAGAAATAACAGTTCAATACCGTCTTTTTCCTTTATTTTAATAAACATATTATAAATAATATCATTAAATTATATAATTTTGGTTTTAATAATAAAAAATGAAAATGAGAGTTGTATATTTTCCTATTTTAAATAATTTTTATTCGTCGTCATAATGTTTAAGGTCGTATTTAATTAAATAATAGTACATTGTTCCACTTAAATTACAAATTTTTAATATATCTAGTTCAAAGCATTCGTAATGCGTGCGTAATCGTAATTCAGAATATTTATAGAACAACTATGATTATTAAGTATTTCGAAAAATATATATGTACCATACTGTACATAATAAAAGACTAACCAGCGATTGTTTTTTATCATTAAAAACAAAAATATATAATTTAATTATACTCTTAAATAAATATTTATTAACGTATACCTATTACAAAACAAATATTCACGCCTTGTTTGGTTTTTAAATTAAAAGTTTTTACATATGTACATTTTTATGCTTTGATTTTTATACCACGTACGTATTTCGTTTAACTGATAATTAAAATACTGTACTCTACCCACGCCATAAACGATTTCAATGCCCAATTTTATTAGAATCTGTCCAGTCGGTCGAGCATGATTGAGCAGCGAATACGCATACAGCGTTGTTGTGGATTTCGCATTTACATACTGGCTGTTACTCCATAAATATTCCATGATTAACAAGCTTATGTATTACATACGTAGTTCCTGGCCCTATGCAATTTCTATATCTACAAAGAGACGACGAAGATAGTAAAATTATAAAATCAATATAATGTACTTGACTAATAATGCCTTAATACGATTTATTACGTAAAAAGGTGTATTCTTGATAAACTCCTAACCGATTTCGGCCACGCCATTCTTAGCGGAGACTAGCCAACTGGGCAGAACATATTATAGTGCACACGTGCATTCTCTGTGCCCGAACTCTCATAATCTGATATATAATTGGACAGTAAATCCGACATAACCGGAAATAATTCATGCGCAGAACCAACTCCTTAGCTAACTTTTTAAGGGACGGGCAGTGTACGTACTTCTAACTTCCAGATATATAATTTTCCAACAGAAAAACTCAATAACTTATCTGCCTGACCGGGGCTTGAATCCAGGACTCGGAATCTACGTCTTTTTAAGCAATCCACTAGCAAAACAAGACATTCGTCAAATGAAAGCAACCGATCGTAGAAGCATATTACATTATAACATAAAACTGGTTACTTATCTTTTGAAATAAGATATATGTAATCGTGGATTTTTCTGTAGATTTTTTAAGACCTGTAGTTCAGTAATATATTGATTTGACTTATCCTTTATAGTTTAATCAGCATAAGCTAGTGATTACTCTAAGAGCACCCTTTAACTATTTCATTACAAAACAGCAAATTATCTATACAAATTAAATTTGAATGTTATATACTAAAACTTTCCCGGATAAATAGAGTATATAAAGGGACCCAAACCGCAAATCGCATCAAGGCGAAGTTTAGAAGATGCAAACTGAAAAGCGAGTTTGTTGTATACTATTTATGGATTAAATACTTGTTAACTTAACTACTTTTTATTCACAATATGTTATAAAGATAGAAACAACCCCATAGAAACCTTATAATGAAAATATTTAAACAGTTGAACATAATGTATTAATATTTGTTTTATTACACACATGTATGTGTTCTATTTCTAAGCATTTGACCATTGTATGAAATATCTCGAAACTCAATACTACTTCTGAGATCAAACATTCGTTTCTGATAGAAAATATTTTCTATCCAAGCTGCCATGATATTTGATTTCACGTACAGTGTAACATTTCAATAAACCGTCAAACTGTGTACTAAACGTTCATAGCAAGTTTTAATAAAATATATACTAAAAAAAACTATATATAAAAAAACAATGTGACGTATCAAAATGGATTGTTTTTAAAATATTTATATAAAATGCTTTTAAAACGGTTAGGCAATTTTTGAAAAAAAACTTTTATGTTATAGGTGGACAGAGAATTAGCCACCTGATTTAAATTGGTCACCAGCACCCATAAACATTGACGATGTAAGAAATGTTAACAATTCCTTGCGCCACCTATCTGAGAAAGGAAGATGTTATGTCTTTTGTGCCTGTAGTTACAATGGCTCAAACCAAAACGCAACAATATTAACTATTGCTGCTTAGCGGTAGATTATATGATGAGTGAACGAACGAATACTGAATAATTACAGGCACAAGGGACATAAGATCGTAGTTCCCAAGGTTGGTGGCGCATTGGCGATTTAAGCGATGGACAACATTTCTTACAATGCCAATGTCTAAGGGCGTTGGTGTCCACTTACCATCAGGTGGCCCATATGCTCGTCCACCTTCCTTTTCTATAAAAAAAAAAAAAAAAAAGAGTGGGTGGTACCAACCCAGAGGGGCTTGTACAAAGCCCTGCCAACTAGTATAATATTATTTAATAAACTGCACAAAAATTAAAAAAGTTATTTAATTATGTAAATGTCGGCACGGCACATGTTTTTGCTTAATAGACGGTAATACGATTTTCTCGAAAAAAAATTAAGAATTCTGAAAGAACGTATTACATAAAAAAGTATATCAACCATGTTTGGGTAAATATTATTGAAATTGTGACGTGCACCTTTGACGTCAGAGGCAGCTGTGTCGGTACGGTTGGTATCCGACGTCATAATTTTTTAGTTCAACTTCATATTAAAACGTATTTTTTCTCTTTAAATAGCTACTCATTTTAACAAGATATTGTATGGCTTTGACCGCGTTTTTAATTCGTTTTCAGTAACTCTATAGCTAACGCTACGCAAATAATTTTCCTAGGTGAATATAATATAATAATGACACGAGACAAATAATCCTTAATATCGGCACATTAGCTTAAATTTATGTTTGTCTCATGGGATAATATATTTAACAATATTATAAAATATCTGACATGATCAATACACAGCCTTGTTTTGTTAAAGACAAAATTGTAAGAACTTACTTCACTTCGTATCTCGAATGTAATATTTCTAAAACCAACTTACATTGTTAGGCTATTTAGATGCGTGCCGCCTTTAAATGTTATAATTATTCAAGTCATATTAGTTTGTTACAATCCACTATCGTGTACTCATTTTCGAGGCAGACTATAGAATGCTCTATTATTATATAGAAAAATCTAGTAAAAATATTAATATTTAAATACTCAAAATAACTCCGTTATAGATATTGCTATAACACGTCGACATATAACAAATAATGAAATCAGGTCAGACAAATACGCAAATAAACATTGCTTCAATGAATTGTAAGTTATTTGGAACTTTAACTAAAGTCTTGTCTATATTTATAGTTAGTCTTCATTTAACTACTCAAGCTTTATTATATTTCCTGTAATCAACCTCAGAACTACTTTTTCCATGACAAAAACAACATTTAAGAAGTTAAAACGGCGTACGAAGTTTATTCACCTTGCTATTCATTTAAATAAAAAGTCGGTATTTGAATGCCTCCTATAATTTTTCATTTCATATATAAATTTGTGTATCTGTCATAAACACATGTGTTACCATAAATAAGGTCATAACATGAGACAAAATAAGTGTCCCATTCTCACGCATTTTATCTCTTGTGTCATCCTATCCTATTTCTTTCCGCTCAGTTAATTCTATAGATTTTGTTTTTATTACAGGCTGAGACTCGTTACATTGTATTTTTTATGCTCGTGATTTTTTTGTAGAAATAGCAGAAAAAAAACGTGATCTTATGAATCTCGTATTATATCTCGTATTATATATAATATTTATATTTAAGTCTGATTTTAACTACTATATTTCCCTTAATTTTTTAAATTTGTTCCACGTTTGGATAGAATTGCGATATCCTTCGTTAAGAATCGACTAAATCTGGCTAATTCTGAATTTAAAACCAGAAATATATAATTACGATAAACATAACGAATTATTAAAGTTTACCTAAAACATTTAGTTTACGGTCGTTAAAATTTTTAATTTAGGTAAAAACAAATCCTGCCCCAGTTATCACATTTTGTAGAAAACATTATTATATGGATGGTACTTACTTATAAACCGTAAGGTCTATTAATAAATAATGAGAGGCTTACACAAATCTCATAAATAATAAAATATTATATAAATGACAAATTAATCTTAACTTAAGAAAATGGGTTTTCTCGGATAAGATTAACGTAATTAGAAGATTAAGAAACTAAGATACAATATTCATGTGCTTAATTTGTGCTTATACTTCATCCCGGAGTCGGTGGTGAGAGAAAACATTGTAAGAAAACCTAATGCTAAATGTTTATGTTTGTTTTGGAATAAGTCGCGAATGTTCCCTCGAATTGAGTGCAAAAAATGGTTAAATATTATCGGACGTTAATTGTATGAAAATAAGCAAGCACCTATGTACCTCAATCGCTATAGATTGAAATTAAAACACGTTAACGAATACTGAATAAAAACGTTGATAATAATTGTTTTTTAAAAAAAATATGAAATCGTTTTAAATATAAAGAAGACTATTTAACTAGAATTAAAGAAAATACTCTTGTAAATTTCGCTAAAATAGCAATATTATGTATTAAATAAAATCGATATATGAATAGTTATAGAAATACATTTAAGTTGTATTATAAAAGTTGCTTTCATTGCCTATTCGCAAATATTAATTTGGTGCAAAACGAAGTGAGGCAAGATGTCCACTCACCAGCTCTCTTTGAAAAAACGTAAATGCGTCATGAGATGAAATTGTTATTAACGTTAGACTAAGTACACAAAAAAAAAACGAAATAAGGTTCTCGCAATTTAGTTTTGTTTACACTTAAATAGTACCTGGGTGACCGAGCTTCTCTCGGCTTTAATTGATTAGTTATAAAAAAATGGATGTTTTTTTTAAATTTACTTTATTGAAGAAAGATTAATTAAACTTAAAATACAAAACCTTATATAAATATACAAAAGTAACATAAAGTATATAATTTTTTTTATAAATTTAAAAATATTTGTTATCTTTTTCATGGCAAATTGAAATAAGTATGTATATTATATCCTAGTAATAAAAAATCCACGCGAATAAAGCAAGGTACGCAAATATATCTATCTTGTTAATGTCTTTATGACGGCTTGATAAGGTTATACCTATACACATACAAACTCCATTTGGTAACCCACAAAACACGGCCTACATTTCAGGAGGGATCGCAAAACAATGCCAACTTCTAAGTCCCCAGATCGATATTTTACCCAACACTCAAATGTATGAATACGAATTTATGAAACTGAACCTTTTATACATGACACAAAGTCTAATTTTGCTTAAATTAGTTCACGAGTTAAGACGGTTTAAATTAAAGCTTGCAACAGGTGCGCCACAAATACTTAACGATGGCTCGAGGGCTGGCGAGCCCTGGATTTTATACACAATCAAAAGTTGGATTACTGGGAAGTATAAAAGTTGTCGAATATAATGGATTGTACTTGAAACCAAATTGTGATCACAATTTCAACTTTTTTGGTTACTAGCAAGGGTATTTGTTGCAATTTTCTTTCTTTTAAATATAAATAAAATATTAAAAGTGAAAATATAAATAATTGTTTAGATATTATATCTGGCTTCGGAAAAATCTTTGTAGGCTATAGGCTATAGTCATCGTCATTCATTTATCGTTTTTTCGAGAATTTTTTAACTTGTAATAAACCTCATGTGACTCAAATAACAATAAAAGAACGTATAGCGTCAATCATAAAGTTTTAATTATATGATTTCCATTGGACTGTAACGAAGAAGTAATGTATATATCCAACAATGCTACAGTAAAACAGTACAGTAACAGCCTGTTAATGTCCAACTGCTGGACTAAGGCCTCCTCTCCCTTTTGAGGAGAAGGTTTGGAGGTTTTTACAGCAATGCTAATTGCAGTAGATAAAAATTTAGGCAATGCGACACCCATATATTTTTGCGTATTCAATGCATTTACGCTTCGTTCGATGTTAGATTAAATTGAAACTGCTTGGTTGGCAGTTGCTTGAAACCAACCTGTACTTGCTGCTATCTAATTCATACATACCCTTAAAATAATTTCCTGTCGACTTACTATCAGTAAGAATCCACACGAAACTCATCGCAGACAACGGTCGTGAAATATTAGAAAGTTATAAGTGACATTGACCTTAATAATTATATAATTTCAAGAATACACGCATCAAAATAGTATATCGCCTTAAGTCGGTTGTCAATATTTCACAGGTTCACAAATTAGTTCTTACAAAATCGCGCTACTGTGAAATAGTTTTTGTTCATAATATTGGATAAAAATAAAAATTTAAAGTGACTATTAGTAGACCTCCAAAACTAATCAAAACTCACCGCAAGACACGACTGTGAAATATCAGAAAGTGATATGGGTTATCGACAACAATAATTCGTATCACTTAAAATTGACACGCGTCAAAAATAGCGTATCACCCGTCTGTTTTCAACATTTTACGAATCAGATGCGATGTGAGTTCTAACAGAATAACTCGTCTGGTATAAAAATTTTATTCTAATTCCATTCTATATTCAATATGTTTTGATTAAGGATTTGCTTGTTAAAACACAACGTTCTCAACGTTTAAGATTTAGGTACAATCAGTTATGAATTTAAGATACCTATGTTTATTAACAATTGTTACATTTATTTGATTTCAAACAATTATTGCTAAAATCCAGATTCTGAACCGGTTAGATTTAAGCTTAGTATATATTTAATGAATTAATATTTCAAATAAATGTATTTTGTGTGGTTATGATAATTGGAACATACATTTAGCATATGCCAGATATAGAAAACTAGCGTCGAGATGACCCTTGTTTGATATTATCGTTATAATAAAATAAAGCATTTGCTCAGCTTTAGCTACAGCTAAAAATTAACATCAGGACATGAATAATTAATAAGAATCCAACATCGAATAATTTCTGAATGCGGTTCAATTGATGTGTTTTAAAATTCAATAAGTTTGGTTATACCCGCACTTTGTGTGATATCATTTTCAATTTATGCATTTCGACAAGCCTGACTATTCTAGATATTCATTTGTAAAAAAAACTGTTTTTTTTTGCATTCGGCCCCTATGTGAGGGTGCAGATTGTTGATGGACATAAGCCGCATAGTCTTATAATTTTATAAGATATATCTTACTATGTAAAATATGTTAAAATATAATTGATCGTAGATATTTATTTCAGTTTATATAAAATATAATAAATTAATTTAATTTACTTATAAATATTCCTAGGCTGGAAAAGTTTAAAGCTTTATTAACCACTTATATATGTACATATTACAGCTTATTATACAACTAGGTTTAGGAGTAAATTATTTTGTGTTTCAGACGGTTAATATTATTTCCAATCTGTACGAATATGTATGTTACGCGATCAGTGAAACTATTTTCTAAGAACAATCTTGAAACTCGACTAAATGTCAAAACTGTTATTATAATTGATGGATTTAAATGAAACACGAAACGAAATAGCTTATCACTACCGAAGACAGTTTTTAACGTTTGAAAATCATTTGTCATGTCAAATTACTTTTTTAAAGAACAGCTTTAACGAAACGACGACTTTCTGTAAACTGATTGGATAAGCATTATTGTAGGGCTTTGTTCCATTTTCTCTGGGTATATATTACCTTAGGTATCATCAGTTATTCTACCGTCTAAACTTTGATATTTTGCACTATTATGCTTTGGTATGAAGGGTGCGAGAGCAAGATAAATTAAAAACATTTACTTAGCACTTTGACAACTTTACTAATATTATAAACGAATGTAAGTTTGTTGTTTACGCTTTCACGTATTAATACCCAACTGATCAGCATGATTTTCAATGAAACGTTGTCACGGGAACAGGTATGGTCATATGGTATCTAACATATATACTCTCCCTCCTTACCACGCAGGTGAACATGTGGGCGGAAACTTTTTTAAAATAGGTAGGCGGAAGAGCAAATGGGCTACCTGATAGTTAGAGGTCACTAACGCTCATAGACATTGGCATTGTAAGAAATATTAAACATCGCTTACATCGCCAAATCGCCACCAACCTTGGGATTTAAGACGTTATGTCCCTTGAACACTTACTCACTCACCCTTCAAACTGAAACACAATAATACCAAGTGCTGCTGTTTTGCGGTAGAATATCTGATGAATGGGTGGTACCTACCCAGACGAGCTTGCACTAAGTCCTACCACTAAGTGAAGTGACTAGTATTTGGTAGTGATGACTGTCTGCATTTGGTCTTTCTCTTGCCCAAATACAACTTCTCTCTACTAGACCATCTCAACTTACATACATTACAAAAGTATTTTTTAATATCTTGTATTAATATAAGTACCGCAACGATATTAATAGTAAAACTAGCCTGTTCGTGTTCGATCGACTCCACCCATCGTTTTATAAAAAATACAACATAAGGGGTGGATCTAACGACCAGCCGTTCATTAACCGTAATATTTTTTTTCACGGTGACCATAAATTATATTCGCTTCTATCACGCAAAGGACAAATTTATTTATGAATAAAAAATATAAAGGAAATGATATGACGTCAAATTTTGATATTAAATTTCCAGTGGTTGTGATAGCCCAGTGATAGCGATAGCCCAGTCTTGATGGCTCAGTAGTTGCGATGACCCAATATTTAAAAACGTGAATCTTGACTGATGACTCAGATTTCAAACCCAAGTACCGCTGAAATTTCATATATTTGAGTTTATAATTCACCTCATTTGCGCC
Organism: Nymphalis urticae; assembly: GCA_905147175.2. Classification (NCBI taxonomy): domain Eukaryota; kingdom Metazoa; phylum Arthropoda; class Insecta; order Lepidoptera; family Nymphalidae; genus Nymphalis; species Nymphalis urticae. Next base: position 4,032,261 of record LR989987.1, on the reverse strand, counting down.
CACATATGTGTACAATTTAATTCAGTTGAAACCACTTCTATCTTACTATCCCTTCTATGACTATTGGGGCGCCCTAAAACATGATTCATTTCCTTCTTAATTTTGGGTATTTCCTAAGACTAAATAAATGACCGTTATAGCAATTATCACCGATAAAATCACTTGTAACTATTACATAATACTCGTAGCAGCTTTGAATCAACGATTTGTCGGATTACAGCTTAATGACGATATCAAGAAGAGGCGTGTACAAGAAATAAACATATAATACAAAATCGCAAGGACTCGGCGAAAAATTTTTTTGATATATTCAAACTACTAACTCAAAGTTATTAAATTGATATAAGGTCCGCGATTTAAATAATCGCGGATGGTAAGTCGTTCGCAATATTTATCACATTATTTAATCAGTCAGTAATTATAATAACAAACGCATTTATATTACATTTATAATCTTAAATAAACCAAAATTGTTATATAATATTTTTAAAGACCTGATGAAAAACACAAAAACAAAAAAATTACTTTACTTAACTTTATAAATACGAAATGCATCTTCGCATATTTCTAATTCATACTCATAGGTATAGGATCATGCTTATAGGTTAATGAGACAAAAACAGAATATTTAAAAAACCCTTTAGTTATATATTTATAACGGTAAATAGCTTACTCCATTTTCTTCTCCTGTTGTCAGCATGTCACCTATACTTCAAACATATATTTGTTTCTTAAATTAGTCACCGCTGCACTGAGCCGAGAAGAGGAGGAAGAGAGGACTACAAAAAAAAACATCATTAACGGGCCGGTAGGCGTGGTTGGTAGACACTTGCCTTTCACGCCGAGGGTTGTGGGTTCGATTCCCATCCAGGACACACATTTGTGTCCATGAACATGTCTGTTTGTCCTAAGTCTTGGTGTAATTATCTATATAAGTATGTATTTACAAAAGAAAAGTAGTATATATAGTATATCAGTTGTCTGGTTTCCACAGTACAAGCTCTGCTTAGTTTGGGATCCGTGTGTGAATAATGCCCCAGGATATTATTATTATTACATACATAAGAATCATTTGGGACAACAACAAAAAAATACGCAGTATCATATGTGTTCATAAAATAAATGAATATTGCCGCCCTTAGCAACTAGATAACTCGAGAATATATGACTAAAACTAAAGTAAATTGTTACTACTTGAGACTATGACAATTTCAAATTGAGTTACTGCCTAGTGCACTCGCAATAATTAAGTCTATTAGCATGCCCCAGCACGTACCATTAGCGAGCAATAATTTACCATCCTATAAGAATATTGTACTCTCTTGACAGAGAAAATGAAGTTCTAAGAACACTCATAGTAAATATATTGAATTTCATTTATGAAGTGGGTATCGCATGAACGCGGCTTCGAGAGGCTGATTTGAAGTGATCTTGTAGTTCTTAATACCTTATTGAAATGTAAGAATTTTAAAATAATTTCTAATATAAAATCGTTTTACTTATTATTCATACAAAACTGTAGAGTAAGTAAGTAGATAAAGCTCGTTAGCAAATAATCGTGTGCTCAATTATTATTTATTTTATTTAATTTGGTTGCGATTTCATCTTCATCATTTGTTTGTTTGAACGTCCTAATCTTTGGACCTACCAGTCGGATATAAGAATTTCTACCACACGAAGCAATAAGATTAATATGATTCTAGTTACTAATTATATATTTATGTATATTTTGATATGTAAAATATTAGTTATAATACGTGGTTCTTAAACAAAGATTACCGGTTTAAGCCCTGGCAAGTAGTACCACTTAGTTTTATATGTTTTATTTGTAATAATTCATCTTGTGCTCGGCGGTGTTGTAAGATATAGGAAAACCTGCATGTTTTTAATGAAATTCAGACACATGTACATATGCATATTCACTTAGCAGTAGAGCAGCGTAATGGAATATTTTTTTCATAAGTGGACGAGATCTTTGCCTAACCGTGACAGGCTATTCTTTATATTATGGTATATATTATATCATATTTTTATTTATTAAAATTAAGTTTATAATAATAGTATAATAACCATTATTTCTACATTTATTTATACAATAAATATTAATAATTAAAAATAAAAATAAAATTTATCAAACGCTACATGAATTGTTAAAAATTCTTACTAAGACAAATTTAAACTAGAATTTAAATTTATTCTCATCATTACCAGTTAGCCAATCTTAACCCTATACTGGATAAGGGCTGCTCCCAAAGTGTGCCAAAGTTCCTTCTAGAACCAGCTTGTATATGAAGCCCCCCCTTCAGTGTTAGTAAAACCTGACACCCCATGTCTTTTCAGTGCAAAATTCATGCACAGTTTTATGGTGATCGGTTATGTACTTAAGGGGTGAAAGCGAAAACGAACTCACTTTCGCATTTATAATGTTAGTTCCGATTTTTAAAGTATTCCTCTTGACGGGCCGGTTGGTGTGGTTGGTAGATACTTGCCTGTCACACCGAAGATTGTGGGTTCGATTCCAAGTACAGACATTTGTTAGCATGAACATGTCTGTTTGTCCTGAGTCTGGGTGTAATTATCTATATAAGTATGTATCTACAAAAGAAAAGTAGTATATGTATCACTTCTCTGCTTTCCATACTACAAGCTCGGCTTACTTTGGGATCAAATAGTTGTATGTGAATAATCGAATAACGAATCACCCCAATTACCGACACTTTTTACCACAACAAGCCGAGATGGCCCAGTGGTAAGAACGCGTGAATCTTAACCGATGATCGTGGGTTCAAACCCGGGCAAGCACCACTGAATTTTCATGTGCTTAATTTGTGATTATAATTCATCTCGTGCTTTACGGTGAAGGAAAACATCGTGAGGAAACCTGCATGTGTCTAATTTCACTGAAATTCTGCCACATGTGTATTCCACCAACCCGCATTGGAGCAGCGTGGTGGAATAAGCTCCAAACCTTCTCCTCAAAAAAAAAAAAAAAGAGGAGAGGAGGCCTTTAGCCCAGCAGTGGGACATTCACAGGCTGTTACGGTTTACCACAACACATACACACATTTCAGTATATTGTGTTGTTGACAAAGTGATTTTGTGAAATGAAGAAGTAAGTCAATGGCTTTGAATATGACAAAAAGTTCAGATATTACGCATGATAAGGATAAGTACACCCACGCTTCTATATCTAAATTAGGTCACGGTTCGAAATGTACGTGTGTTCGCATCACATGAACTCGGAGATAAATATGTGAGATTATTTCGGAAATTTTATGCTTTTTTAATTTTTCGTTAATGCTTATCATAAGTTTCTAACGAGTATTTACGTATCATTAATTTTAGATGATCAATTAAATATTTAAAATAATAATTATTAAGTTATTTTATTATTATTATAAATTAATTAAGTTACTACCGGTAAGAAACTTAAAACATACGTTTTCGTCAACATACACATAAAATTTGTGTTTATAATTATTCATCTCGTTCAGTGAAATAAGACATCATAAAGAAACCTGCATGTTGGGTGAAATTCTGCCACATGTATTACCAGTCCGTGTTGGACCAGCGTGCTCGAGTTAACTCCAAGCCAAGAGGCGTTTGGATCAGCAGTGGGAACTTACAAGCTATTGTCTTACACAAGCATTAATTATAAACCGTTTCTATATAACGTAATGCGAAAATTAAAGAAATAACAACGCTATCATATCATCTCTTATGCTATATTTTTTTATTAATATTATTTATTAATTAATATTTACAATATTGACAAATATACGCATCTTAAAATGGGGGTTTCTGTTATTTACTTTAAAAATAAACATTACAGAGTAAGCAGTTTTTTTATGCTTTCAGTAACAAAGAAATAAAAGAGCGCAGGTAGCTACGCTCTTTCATTTCTTTACACATTTCTTTAAAAATGTAAAACAATTTTACTACTTTTTAAAATTCTCGCGTTTGTCGGTAAGTAGGTACGTTGCGTGCGAATTGAAACATTTTACACACGATAATATCTGCTCCAAAAAAATATATCGAAATAAGCTATTGTTTTATTTTATACCTACGCAATGAATTTTAATATATTATATAGTGAAGTATTGTAGGCTTAGTTAAAAAAAATGCAAAAATTTTTATTTTGTCATTATCGTTTCATCAGCTTATTAATTCTATTATGTCAATCTAATCAATAACCAGACGTTTGAGCAAACCGAGCTGGGTAGGTACCACCCGATAATTAGATATAATACCGCTAAACAGCAATATTTAGTATTGTTGTTGTTCCGGTTTGATGGGTGAAGCGAGGAATGGTATTTCTACACTGCCAATGTGTATGGATGGTGATGACTACTTACCCTCAGGCCCATTTACTCGTCTGCCTACTTATACCATAAAAATTAAAAAAATCTAAATTGCAATGTGTGTGTACTCTACTTATCAATTTTATTTTATTAATGCTTTTCTTAAGGAATAACTAATATTCCAGCGCTGGCGCATACACTGAAGAACTTTCGAGAATAGATCTTTGAACTCAATATTAAAGAAGTACGATAAAAACACATTGCAGCTATTTTATTACAGTAATCAAAATTCCTCATACCAAATAGGTTAATTATACAGAGTAAATAAAACGTTAAAAAAAATAAGGACACTGAACTTAAAAATTATAACGGTCGTCTGTTGCTGATTAACAAATATATGTGTCAAAGATTCATCTGATATGTGCCAGTTTCATTAAAGTGTTGCTTATGTTCCTTGACAAGATGAATAATAAACACAAATATATAGCATTCGAAATACTCATTGCTAGTCTACATCTGAACCCGCGGCCTTCGTTTAAGATCAACAAATTCTATCAACTGGGCCATCTCGGCGCACGTTAAGTGTAGCTGCTTATTAATAGAATGGATCAAAGCTAACTGCAAATAAACAACATTATATTTGTTAGTTTTTTAAATTAATGAAAAACATCTTCTAGAAACCGATACATCTAAATACAATCAACCTAATATTACATACGCGAGAAGAAATTCAAAAGTCGATAATAAATTATATTATTAAAACTAAAATATTCTCTATTGCGTGAAACGGAATGTCGTTTTGAGTCGAATTCGGTGAAAGTATATTTTATTTTATATTTATAGAAGAAATCACATAGAAAAAGTCACCTGTTAGAACTTTACAAATAAACTTCCCACGCCATCAATACTCTGACCAACATGAATTTAAAAAGTCATTAACCTTAGTGTAATAAAGTCTTACTTACCCGTCTACGTACAAGCACAGCTATACAATATATTGATGCAATAATTGTATACCTATTGCCAAGCAAATGCAACTATCGCCAAGCAAACCTACCGACAGTTGATTAGCAGGCAAGCACAAAGCGCTACTAACAGTAAGCAAATAGCTCAACAGATTACAAATATGAATACACTAAACTTCTTTGTATTTAACAAAGAAATTTATGAATGTGTGAAAGAGAGGTAATAATCCGAAACAAGATTCAAAATAACCTTTCTCAAAGCAAGCGAATACTTTGGATTATTTTATAGTAATATTTTTTCTACCGTAACAGCCTGTGAATGTCCCACTGCTGGGCTAAAGGCCTCCTGTTTTTGAGGAGAAGGTTTGGAGCTTATTCCACCACGCTGCTGTAATGCGGGTTGGTGGAATACACATGTGGCAGAATTTCAGTGAAATTAGACACATGCAGGTTTCCTCACGATGTTTTCCTTCACCGTAAAGCACGAGATGAATTATAATCACAAATTAAGCACATGAAAATTCAGTGGTGCTTGCTTGTGAACTCACGATCATCGATTAAGATTCACGCGTTCTTACCACTGGGCCATCTCGGCTTCTAATTAAGTCTTAATTAGTAAGATTCCAACTCAAATTATTTATGCAATATGAAATTAATGCATACCGCCAGAAGGTATTGAGTGATGTTAATTACAACTGCAAATGAATTCCTTTGAATTAATTTTGTGCGATGCACACTTAATATGGACCTATTACAGATTACATAGAAAGTAACAGAGGACAAATTTATGCGTTTTTTTATTGATATTAGGAGGGTAAGTTAGCACATGATCCACATGATGTTAAGGTTTCACCACCACCAATAGTTGTTATCACTTTTTTTTATAAAGTAGATAGGCGGATGGGAAAGTCCACCAGATTGTAAGTGACCACATTGCCCATAGACATTGGCGCTGTAAGAAATATTAAACATACGGAATGTTTAATAGTTCTTGTTTAATATTTTCCAATGCGCCATCAACCTTGGGAACTAAGATGTATGTTGTAAGCCATTGTATCAGTAACACTGTTACAATGAAATTTATGAAAACATAATTTTGATGGCTGCAGAAAATTTTAAGACTTGATGGTACATCCAGACTTCGTTGCAAGGTGAATAATACAACAGCATTTTAGTATTTTAACATGTATTTTGTATTTTATTGTACAACACAAAAAAAAATACAAAACATGGATACAACCTAAATATGAGTAGCGTACAACTTTGGCGACTTTATCGCTATATCGTAATCTCTTCCAGGCAAACAACGTTGTAAGGTATTACTCATAGGATATGAGGTAGGTTTCTGTAATAATAAAAAAAAATAACATAAATCTATACATATGTTTCAAATTTTTTCATTACAAATAAATAAACAAATTTATATTTAAATAGTGATTATCATTAAATAGGTCTGTCAAGATCGAAGTGTTTGGTTTGATTGTTTTTAAATAAAAAATAATGTATTTATAAAAATGTATTTAATATAAATAATGTATTTATAATATACCACTATGTGGTTTTATTGTGACCTCGTATATGTAAGTTGTGTTTTCCTACTGTATTATTTAAATATAATTATGATAAAAATGTTTTACGTGATAACGCCATATTTGCTAAGTTGATTAATTGTACAAAACGACTATGATGACGCTTTGGATTAATATCTCTCGTCTATTTATGTTTATTCGCTCGAGAATTTGTAATTGACAGACATTTACAATTACGTTTAAATAATTTTGCTGAGTATGCTATATAAATACCAACTAAGCTAATACGTTTTCATTTCATATTAAAACAAGATGTATGCCTACTTCACACGGATAATGATATTAATTTTTTAATCATCTCTTAAGCTACATGTCTAAAATGTAAAGTTTAATAAAAATAATAATACAAAAACACTTAAACTACTTAGTTAGTTGTTTGTTTATTATTAGGTAGGCAGACTGACAAGGTACCTGATGGTATGTGGTCACCACCGCATTTTTTTTTATTTTTTTATTTTTTTTTTTATAGTATAGGAAGGTGGACGAGCATATGGGCCACCTGATGGTAAGTGGACACCAACGGCCTTAGACATTGGCATTGTAAGAAATGTTGCCCATCGCTTAAATCGCCAATGCGCCACCAACCTTGGGAACTACGATCTTATGTCCCTTGTGCCTGTAATTACACTGGCTCACTCACCCTTCAAACCGGAACACAACAATACCAAGTACTGCTGTTTTGCGGCAGAATGTCTGATGAGTGGGTGGTACCTACCCAGACGAGCTTGCACGAGATATTAGTAATATATATTAATCATTCCTTACATAATAAGTTTAAAGTTTTAGTTATTTGTTCTTAAATATTATAATGATTACTTTTATTCATTAATGTAATACTTTTAAAGACAAACGTTTTTTTGTTGATATTTTAGGAATATATCAGATATCTATGGCAAATATTAATTTTAAAATTCAAATGCTTATTCATCGAGGACCAGCATATTACAAATACTTTATCTGTGATAATACTCCATTAAAGAGCGCGAGGGAAGCACTTTATATAACAACTATAGTTTAAATAATGTACACGAAATAAAAAAAATGCCATCCTAAAATTGTTCTACTGCTGGCCTAAGGCCCTTTGAACCCTTTTGAGGCCTTTTGAGAAGGCTTGGAGTTTTTTCCAACACGCTGTTCCAATGGGGGTGGTAGTGAACACATTGGCAGGTTTTCATGTGAATACTGCGTCAGATGAAATTTGAATACAAATTTAGCACATTAAAATTCAAAAGTGCTTACCCGGGTTTGAATCTGCAATTTTAATTAATTAAGTATGCTCTATATTTCCTTGCAGAACATTTAAGTACAACCGACTCAAAATTACGTTTAAGGCTACATGAAACTATATTTTATTTATTGTCTAAAAACAAGTATTCATTTATCACAAAACAAGACTTATTTAGGTATGAGGGTATGGGGTAAGGTATGAAGCAATATAGTAAATATTAGTTTTTGCCCGCGTGTTTGGTGGGGGAACAGGAATCAGATATAAAATTGATTCAAGCTTGCTTCATACCAAATTTCATCAAAATCGGTTCAGTGGATTAGCCCTGACAGACGGGCAGACAAAGTTACCTTCGCAGTTATAATATTAGTATGGGTAGATGAAAAAAGGTATTTTGGATATGTACACGTCACGACTAAAAGCACTCTTGTTTTAAATACAGTTTTATAAAAGCATAACACTATATACCGACACCACAAATGGAATATCGTGATCGCGTATTTTTTGCGCATTAATCGCCCGAACATGTAAATGTGTAGATGACCTATTTGATATTTGTTTCGTTTGCACAAATATGGTGAACTACCTGCCGTTTTAATATCGTACTAGTAAAATGTATACATATATAATATAATTCTTTTATAACGCATATTATATTTATCGTGTATTTAGTCCATAATTATGTGAATTTGTAATATTCGCTTACAATTAACTAAGCCAAGTATAGCACCACCTTTAAATTTTTTATGTTGCAATAAAACAATACAAAAGCAATTATTTGAAAAAAAACACGTACTCAGATCTAATGATAATAAACGATCGATATATTTAACCCGCAACGATAGGTATTAAGTACGCTATCGGCGATAAATCTTCTGAGGCTTCATTCAAAGGCATATAATAATGGACATTCGAGTTGCTTTTGATTAGATCCCTTTGTGTTCGTAGCGCCATCTGCGATATCGCTATTCCCTTGTTATCATACCTATTGTTGTGTATTTCACTCGGCAAAATGGATACATTTACAAATTACGAACAGTTTTTTTTTTTAAATTGAAACCTCCTTGGGGAGTGATAAAAGTAAAATTTCAAGGTCGAATTATAGTGAATTGCTCTAAATGTATTTTATGCGGAATGTTTCTAACTCAAGAAAGTATCATTCATCTTGCGTGTACGGTAAAATGTGTGTATTTTGATACTATAATAATTTCAGCCAAGGGCTTCGCATACGTATTTTAGAAGAGGGTAGTACACATACCCGCTTCGCGAAACATACAACCATACTCATTATCGCATGTATGATATTAGTTAGGATGCAATTGAATAAATCTAAAGGTTAGATGGACATTTATGTACTTTAATGAAATATAAAAATATATCGAGAAAGACCTAGAAAGATCTAAATACAAAGTTGTCTGATAATAACAATGATATGACAGGACGCCACAGAATTGCAAGCGGACGTTTGTTAATCAGGCATGCCACGCAAACGAAATGGCTTAAAATATCACGAATTTCAGAGGATACTCGAATATTTTTCTAGTTAATCATTTAAAAATAAAAACAATACATCCAATTAAACTTTCTTGTTATTAATTAAACTTTTTATTGTTATATATTAACAACTAGTAATCGCCCGCGGCCTCGCCCACGTGTTAAGGAGAAACTATGCGTCCTAGGTTTCAAGCTTGCTTCAAACGTAATTTTATGAAGATTGAGTCATTAGCTTAGTCTTGAAAGCGTAACAGTCCGATAGAATTACTGTCACATTTATAACAGATCACAATATAATCTTTAAGTTTTAGAGAAATATAAATCTCAGAAAAACTTATATTGTTTTTTTTTTGTACACAGAATGCCGTGGTGTGGGATGAGTGCAGGTTGAGGTAAGGGCTGGAGGGAGCGCGAGATGAGCGCTCCGGAGCCATTAGTGCTTCAAGCGCTGCAGGGTTATACCGAACAGAGTGATAAGTGGCCTGGACCTCGCGCTGTGAAAATTTATGTAGCATCCGTGTACAATGGTAAGCGATGTTTTTACAAAGTAACGATAACTATAATTTTAAGAACCTAAAAACATGCAAACGTTTATATATTGATCAGATTAATATAATAGGGACGATAGGTACTCACCAATCAGAACATTTTTAAATAGTATAAAGCATAAGTCACTTTTTGCATCTGAACTTTTTTTGCGCTTATTTCTTTTAACTTGAACACTATGAATTTTAATGTGGCTTTGACCGCAACGTAAATTATCGCCTTATATAGATTTGATCGTATCATAATATATTCATATTAAATTTTAAAATAGAAGACTAATTTTGATTTTATCTATCAACGTAATGTATTACTAAAAATTAGGTTTTAAAAATACCTACAGAAACTTCTGAATACTGAACAAATGTCTATCTTTTTTTATATAAGTCACAGTAAATAATTTAATGTTGAATAATTTGGAAAAACAAATGATAACTTTAGTTCAACCGGTATGAAGAAGTATATAGTAAATATTAATAGAAATTAAAATGTATTATCCGTTCTAGATTTCCGTGAGGAACGACGTCAAATTCTCGAGCTCGTTGGTCCTGAATTGCAATCCACATACGATGATCGATATATCGAGGTGAGAAGTTATTTTAATTAGTTTTATTTATACTTTATTGTACAGCACGTATTTACATACAGAAGACATAAGAGTAACAGAAAAATATCAAGAACAGATGCTATCCCGAATTTTTGGTGATATTTTGGAAATGTATTATATATTGTAAATGTTAACTTGTCGATAGCTTTATGTGTGCTAATAAAATATGTTGAGGACTTCAAAATGTGCACAGAAAAGCAGTATGTATGTTTAGTATTAAATTTTAAATAGATGGATACACGGATCACACACAATATGAAAAAGTAACAGTTGTTCAATAGAGAGATATTTTGGGGCGTAAATGTATCTATCTCTGCTGGGCTAAAGCCTCCTCCTCCCTTTTCGAGGAGAATTCGGGTTGGTCAATACTAAAGTGGCCAAGTAAAAGATCACAGGTTGGAGCTATCAAATTCTGATGATCGATTACCTTATAGTATAAGATTGCAGAAATAAATCAAATCAAGATCTCTATAACGACGAGAAATTAATTTACTTAACTATTTATCTAGTTAGAAATGGGACCCTTATACGTTTTACTTATTACAGCTTCAGTGTAGTTAAAATTGTATTAGAAAAGTAATCACTTTTACATATGCACACATATATACATATGCACAATAGCAATTCCTTTCTACTGCAAATAATCTCTTCAAGTAGTGTAATTATTTCCAACGTTGGGTTTCCACAGTTTAATTTCTAAATGCATGCAGCAACGCATTTTAATTTTTTTAAAAGAAATTTCTGTAATACTCTTTACAGGATATTTTTTCAAGCTCCATTGCGCTTGTGTACACTCCGTATGTTAAAACGTTGATTATCATCTCATTAAGAATTTTAAAAACGTTATATAATAAAAGAAAATATATAATGTCTTTATAAACGTAGTCTCTTAGGTTAACCAAAATTCAATTATGTTCTTTAAAGTTGTTATTTTAAAGATCGAATTCTTATGGTCGAAATCTAATTAAAACTTAACCAATCACAATGCGACACAGATTAAAAAGACTTTTAGCTATTTCACCACGCTGCTCCAATGCGACAAATGAATATAATTCTCGATACATTTATATTTCCGTAACAGCCTGTAAATGTCCCACTGCTGAGCTAAAGGCCTCCTCTCCCTGTTTGAGGAGAAGGTTTGGAGTTTATTCCACCACGCTGCTCCAATGCGGGTTGGTGGAATACACATGTGGCAGAATTTCAGTGAAATTAGACACATGCAGGTTTCCTCACGATGTTTTCCTTCACCGTAAAGCACGAGATGATTTATAAACACAAATTAAGCACATGAAAATTCAGTGGTGCTTGTCCGGGTTTGAACCCACGATCATCGGTTAAGATTCACGCGTTCTTACCACTGGGCCATCTTGGCTTACACATTCATATTTGCTCACTATGTTTTTCTTCACTGCCATGTACGAGATAGATTATAATAATACAAATTAAGCAGATGAAAACTCAGTGCATATGCCCGTCTCTTAAAACAGTACTTGGCGGAAGGGCTTTGTGCAAGCTCGTATGGGTAGGTTAGATATTCTACCGCTTAACATCAATATTTTGTATTACTGATTGGTAATGTGAGCGAGCTAGCTTAATTACATTTTTTAGTTATTTAATGTTAAAAAATTCTAAAATATATAAGCATAACACTCGCAAAAAGCATCGCTATAGGATTTATTCAATATTAACATTGATAATAAGTGATCATCATCCCACATTAAGCCTTGACATAGCAGTGATACTGTCTATGTATTATAAAAAAATAACCATCCATTATAACCATAAACAATTACAGTATCTCAATATACAGCTCACTCGCTTTTCAAATACAACGTTAAAAAAAGTAATTAAAAGTATTTTTTGACGGTAGAATGGAATTCATTGTAATAATATCTATTCAAAAAAAAAGACAACCGAATAAATTTAAAACACTTAATCTTTAATAAGGATATTAATTATGCCATTTATATTGATATATGGATAATAATTAAAATAAATTCTATGAAGAATATTTAATAACATAATTCTTTCTTTCTTAAGCTAACATATTCTGTTCCTAATTTAATAAGTAAGAGCGAGGCTCCCCTCTGAGTTTTCTTCGAAGTCCGTTACTTAATTTGTAATTTATCACATGCTATGGCATAAGAATACTTTGCAAGGAAAAGTTCAAAGTAGACATTATTCTGAGGAATTTCACTCAATTCTCAGCGGGACGTCTTACCCGACAGAGCTCTGAAAACTTGATCGTTCGTTGAGAAAAAATACTTCGAATGAAGTAAATTTATTTTCCGTTTTTTGAACGTAAATTTAAATTAATATTTTTATTGAAGGTAAGTGGGAAAATAATAGGATGTTTGCTTTTAACTTTTTTAAATGTGTTTGGTTATTGTTATCATTATTTAATTTAAAAAAAAAGGATTGTACGACCTCGTTGGTCGAGTGGCTAGCCCGGGTCGGAACAATGAAAAGTTATTGGGTTTTCTATTTGAGGATTTCTTAGTAGACATTCTGGAAAACAGCATTGGTTACACTCTTATACCTCTGCAAGCTCTTAAAGTCACTGGTCCTGCATATAAGCACTGCTCGTAACAGTTGTCCCAAGAATTATAAGAATGGAGAAGGAGGAAGTGAAAAATTTAAAGCAATATTTCTATGTATAAAATTGCCGTTTACATATTTTTTCAATTCAAAGCAGTAGTTCTAACATTGTAAAATACGTTAAAAAAGGCATAGAATATGTAGTCAGTTAAGTGTTGAGTGGCTGACAGATACGAATAGCGTGATACTTTTGGTACGGTTGTTACAAATATCCACGTCGACTTGAAAATCACCTTTTTTTTCGTCTGTTGAAAAGTAAAGTAATGGCTTTTAAATGCCCGACTTCTGGGCAAAGGCCAACTGTTGGACTGATGCACATGTGGCACAATGTCAGCCGACATATGCAGGTTTGCTTATGATGTTTTCCTTCACAAGATGAATTTATTATAAACACATATTGAGTACAATTTTCAGTGGCAATCTTGCCCGGGTTTTAATATACAATTCCCGTTGAAGATTCACATGGTACCATTGCGCAATACCGTTACGGTTGTTACATATCGCTATCATGCATAAATAATATCATAAATAAAGACATAATTGCTATGCTCGAGTGAAGCCAGTTGTTAACAAAATCTTGCCGCCATTTAAGCTGTATTTATGAAAAGTAAATAGTCTCAGATATATTACGCTAGGCATAATTTCGTGGGATGTTTTCAATACGTCAAGTCACGATTCGTTGCGGTAATGCGGCGTGTGTACACAAGTGTTCATAATTATTCTATTTATAGACAGCCAAAAGGCAGGCTGATGGCATCCCACGTGGCCGTTCTCATAAATTGCGCTACATAATGAGTCAACGTAATTGTTGAATGGAAAAAAATTGTAAAATGTATTTATAGTGTTATACAAACATGATTGTGAACATAATCGCTTGTTAACCGAATCAGGTTTCACTTTATTTGACACATAAGTACATATATGGAGCGTTACTTCGATTTGTATTCAAATGAATTATATTTTACTTTAATGCTTATAAGTTTTGTAAACAGTATAATATGATTATTATATGTATAAATAGACCGTTATCTATTGGTTGCATTTTGGAGCTTCTAAATCACGCTGGCTACATTTTTGATAAAATTTATTATAAGGCCTTATTAGACTAGTGAACAGTCGAATATTGTTTTTCTTGCTTCATTCATCATTTGGTCCCCGATGATTGCAAGTGTATACAATTTTATTAATGGTCGGATGAGTAGATGTTGTTGGATTTATTTGTCAAGAAATTCTCAATGGTACTTAAATTCGAGCTGGTCCTTCATCTCATTTCTTGAGAGGCTTTTTTAAAAAAAGGACTAAGTATAATAAATGAATGAGAATCTTATATAATGACAAAATGTAAAAGAATTTTATTATGACACGCTTAAGATTAGAAATTAAAATTAAAAAAACACGCTCTATTTTCAAAAAGTTTCATATTTGTAATAAAGTTACGACTCAACAGATAGTCTAATATAGAACTATCTGCTACTAAGTCAATATGTCTTTATAAATTCAAAATTCAAAACTTATACGTCAGGATTTGCAGCTTACTAACTTTGATACCGCTTGCGTTTAACCAAATCCAGGGAATTTCAAACTTTCCGTAGTTGCACACAATGTATTGAAATGAACCCTGATTCCTCTCAAACATGCTTGATTTCTCCTATTTGTGTTGTGAATTTGCGTTGAGTATTATTGGAGCCTTATTGTATAAGACTGCTTATGATAAAGGAAATTATCATACCATTGAATATCTTTAAGTCACGACTCGTTCATGTACAAATTGAACTAGAATTGATCATGAGTATCAAATGATTTATTTCGGAAACACACAATTATAATTTAACATATAATATTTTATTAGCTGCATTTTTGTAGAAAATATTGTTTTATAATATAATTGATACTTTTGATAATAATCCATAGTATCAAGCGCGCCAAAAGCTATGAACTATAAACTAGCAAAATATCAGATTGAAACCGCGCGTTCTTTTCATCCTCTAGCGAGGCGTTCTAATTTTTTTGCTTCTTCTATCTACAACAACCGACAGTGTTGTATTCTTTTCGTCTTCCTCTTATAATTCTTCTAACTATAATACTATACTATACTCTAAAGTATATCGATACAAAATTAAGACGGAAAAATACAGAAAATCTCTAAAGGCAACCCTAGATTATTTCTAAATATAATAATTAATCATCAAATTATTTTCTCAATAATTCATAAAAATGTTAAGATTACAATAGATATCTTAAGTTTTTTTTTCAATCGAGTATATTATATGCTTTTATATTTAATCAGACATTTATTTGATCAGACACAAATAATAACAAATTATGTAAATAAAAATTCCAAAAATGCAACATCGTAAGCAAAATATCACGAAAATACTGTTACAGCTCCAGTAGATGAATTTATCCGATGTTTTGACGTAGTTGCAACTTCCGTGGTGACAGCTCCACGGTGACTTTCTGCAATAAATGAAGAACATATGAAAGAAAAAAATACGCATTATAACAGCGTAAAGGAAAAAAGTTCAATAACCTTCTCAGAAGGAGAGGCGTCGTTAGCCCAGCATTGGGAAATTTAATTTTAACAGTTCTAGAAAAGAGTCGGCTTATCTATGGCATTTCTAAGTATCCGTGGGAGTTTGTAGTACATGGGTGAAGTTGGGTCGGGTACCTATTTATTAAAATGCTAATATAAATGAATGTACGATAACTGCCGCTGACTAGAACTTGATTTTGATGGTTCTTATTTTTATTGAATAGAAATCGACCTTACTTATATTTCGGTCCTTTGTATGTTTGAAGAATGAAGAAAAAAGTTCACCTTTAAGGGTAAATAAGGGTTGAACATTAGGATTTTCATCACTTATTTAAACGAATTTTTATTTATTTAAGTGATGTTTGTTGAATGAACAACTAAATGTAAAAACTAAAAATTAAACTCTTTTAAGTAAAATACTTAAAAAAGTAATTAATAAGTATTATAAATTTTTAATTAATAGTAATTTTGTATGTTCTTCTTATAAACTTATATTGAAAAACCAACTTCATAGCCTTATTTTTTTGTAAAAATTTATTGTATTCGTATTAATTCAAAATCAAATTGCTGACTTTTGTCGATATAAATGTATTGTCATATATTTGTTTTAATACCTATCTGAACTACATCAGAGTTATTAAACATTTTCAAAAAAAGATGTATAGAAAGATACAGACATTGATTTTATGATTTTTTGCATTTCTGTACTAAAACAACTCAAAGATGATACCATCTTTATTTCACTCGTATTTTTTGAAGTATTTATTTGAAGCGTACATTGGCGCATTTTTCTATAACTAATAACTAGCAATACTATTACTTAACTTTTTGTTTTTAATTATTATTTTTTACAGTTCGAGTTCGTGGACATGCACTACGGGACGGACGGTGGAGATGAAACCAATCCCGCGTTGCTTCGATACCATCTCGACGAGATAAGATGCTGTAATAACACCTCGAAAGCTGGATATTTTCTGGTAAGTTTTACTTCAATAACAAATATAACCTAAGTCGAGGATACGAACAAATATTCGGCCATATCGCTAAAACAGCAATAACATACCAGACTTGTATAATATTTAGTGCAAAATACTAAAATATCGATTGTAGAACCACAATGGTAAATAAAAACATGTAAATCTGATTATGTAATTTAAAAATAATTGTATAACAATAAAAAACTTATTTTTCTTATTTTATATATATCTTTTTCTGATACAAACCATTTTAAACACAATTATTAAAACAATCATTACGTATTCGATACAACAGACATATTCAATTATTTATTTTAATGACAAATAATTCATAAATTACAAGTAAATTTTCAAAAGATAATGATGTATAATTCATATTTTTATATAAATCAGAGTAAGGACAATCAGTGAAACTGTATACCCAATTACGATACAATTGGGTCAATCACATCAATTCCTCCGTTTTTGGATAAGTAGCTTTTGTTTCGAGTCATTCAGTTATTTGTAAAAAAAAAGATTCTTTTTAAGGTTAACTCGATTTTCGGGCCACAGTAATATTCGTATTCGATAATTTTACCCTAATTACGTACAACCTCATACCGAAGGAATTAAATGCATAACTCAATTTTAATTATGGAAATTAAATTTAACTGGACATATTCGCAGTAGACATGAGTAATAAATAAGCAAGTAAATGAAAGATATTTAAAAAAAATGTTTTAATTATAATATATTTTGTATGTAATTTATAAAGTAGTAACAATATGGACTACATGCAGATTTGTTTTTCGTATCATTCAGTGGACCTGCTAAGCCACTTTGTGTCAAATTGAACATAAATTTATTCCTTATTCTCTTCTATATTGTCATAGTGTTTCATCGGTGGTGACGCTTCCACTTACCAGCCGATACTTCCGTTCAAGATCCATGCTGATTTGTTCGAACAGTTGGTCAAGTCGGATTCCGCACAAACCGCCCTACTACGAACTTGTTACAAAATTAATGACGACGGAACTTACCACCTTGAAGGCGATGAGAAATGGTAAGCACTTAAACATGATAATTATTAGCTTTTAGTATTGAATGAATGAACGTTTTTTTAAGCAAAGAACAAGACATGCCATATAAATTTCATTTAAAATAAATACCAGCAGTATTTTCTTGTTTAAAAAATGAAAAACACCTTTACTATTTCATAAAACGATTGCATTAAATATATCATTGAATAGGATAGGATAGATAATGCTTTTTAGATTTTAGATTAAATTGATTAATTTAAAAACCTTTCATGAATTATATTTGTCTAACCTGAGTTAATAAAAACATATCGATATTTATAATTAATACACAGTATATAATCATTGCATAATCCTCATTATATATAACTTACCATGAAACAATATTTTTTTTATTTTTAAAACGTTTCTTTTTTTAAACATTTTATTTTATGAATATACCACTTCCAATAATGATAATTCGTCACTGTAATTATAAAATGTGTTATAAGCAGCAGAATTAAGCATTATTTTATCTCAGATCACTTTATTTTCTAGAGAATCCTTCCGACCCTCTATTAAGACCATAGCAGTTTACGATCTACCTCTGAAATAAGATCCGGTTACTCAGTGGGATCGTAAACTAAGTAATTTATAGGACAAGCAAGAGATCCTCGTACATAAATATCGCAACATCTAAGCTTAAGGTTATATTTTATAGTAAAGACGAAAAGAGAAAAGTCCCAACGAAATCTATGGAAGGCAAGATTACGTGCATTATTCAATATGTTGACCCTTCCTTACCTTTATGCTTATGTAGGTACGGAAAAGGTTATTACGATTGGATCAAAATACCCAAGGTCACAACAATCCGTCCTAAATCAGAATTTCATTTCAGATTCTATTCATATTGTATTTGATATTAAGATAATTGTATATTTAAAGAAATAGTATATTTTTAAAAACTGACATGTGTATTGCATAAGAATATATTTGAATATATAATGCACCCAAGTCGGTTGGTTTCACCTATTCATTCAACAGAAAATATCTTGGTCGCCTACCGATAATGTATTTAGTCAATAATTATATATTATATATTTAGAGGACAATACTATTGCGCCAGTGTAGTCTCTCTCATAATGAGAAAATACAACAAGGTTGTTGTTATTATTAATATCATGTTTTTTTTTATATATTATAGGTAGGTGGATGAGCATATAGGCCACGTGCTGGTAAGTGGTCATGCCCATAGACATTGACATTGTAAGAAGTGTTAATGTGTGATATAATATTGCAAACTTAAAAAATCATTATAATTAAATAATTGTGATATGTTACCACCGAATTTTATAGTCAATGATGAAAGAATGTGATGTATGTCAAAATATTAAGTTTAAAAAGTATTTTACTGGAATAATTTCTAAAAAGAAGAAAGTTTTGTGTAAACCCGTTTAGGAGGGAGACACCCACTCGTTGTTAATTCTTAAACGAAGAATGAATACTTGGAATTGCTGTTTTCGGATTAATATTAATATTCCTTTATAAAACAGGTACAGTGATTTACATGAACGAGAAGAACAGCGGAAGAAGCTGTCGACAGTTCAGAAGGTGTTTAATACGCTAGCGCTAGAAGCACTGGAAGCTGGCGCTAATATCGCCGAATTATTAAAAAGCCCCGTGGAGATACAATGCGAAGTGGCAATCGGTAACTATATAAATATTTTAATTACATTTTTGTAAATATGTAGATTGAATTATTCAAACGAGCGCGGATAGCAAACAACTGACAAATTATGGAAAATTCAAATACATTTATTCAATACAGAAGCGTGTAATGCTTATAGTCAAAGTAAAAACTACCAACGGTTGTGAAAATAAAATATCCCGATCTGAAAAGAACTGGTGAAAGACAAGCAACGGATTTAATTTTTGTCATATATTATCATATAAGAAAGAAATATCTAGGAGACGTTTCATTTCCAAAGAGTGCTATCTATGAACTTACTTATTAGTAAGTTATATCATTGTGTATTAAAAATTTGCACTCAGACATTAAAGTATAAGCAAGCAAATTCTCAGGTAAACAGGGAGTAATATTGTTTGTAAATTCGGGATTTAAAAAAAAGGTATAGCTAACTGTTCATATCATCACATTTTATACATTGCCGTAATAAAGACTTATAAAGTGTTCAACATAACTTGTTGTGGTAAATTTTCGAAATTTGCGATGATTACTTCTTCGGTTTCAGCGTTAGATAATATTTTTCTAATTTCAATTGATTATTATCTACTAACTGAGACCTATTTAACGTACTAACCCAAAAAAGAGAAGGTTACATGTTTGTCATTTGTGTTTATTTTCGTTCGTATACCGTTGATATTACTCAAAAACGGCTATAACAGATGATTTAACTTTATTCAATTTAGGTAAGCGTTGACTGTACATTATAATGTTTTTTTTAAAGAACATTGTGATAAAACATATTTATTAGATTCATGTATGATTTTCGTGGATTTTATTTTATTTCTCAATTACGTGATAACCGATTTTGATTGAATGTTCTCACGAGAATTGATGTGGAAATATGTGAGCTCATGTGTGCAGTAAAATCAGTATTCACGCATACATTAACCCACTTACAGTAACAAATCTTACGCTGACGTCAACTGACGCTCGAAATCTTACGTTGACGTCACCTGACGCTCGAAGTCTCAGTCCTCTACCGTGGACCGAGCGCTACGATGTTTATAGTAAGATGTAATAGTCAGCATAGTATGTACAGGCCGATAGATTATTATAATTGTCTTCTGAGTAATTTATTCGATTCTAAATTACTAATTGCTGTTTTATGTGTTTTCAACTAATAACCAAACTTAAATTGGTATAATAATACTGCGCTATTATTATTATGCGAGTAAAACGACTGTTAGAAAATGTAGAAAAAATTTAATATTTTTTTTTAATCTTATTTTTTTTTATACGTATATTGAAAACAATTTGAAGTCGGTTGAATTACTATTTAATTTTAGAAAATGTTAGCTGTGTAATCAAAGTTGCGTAATTTAAAAAATGAATAACAGATGTACTGTAAAATGAAATAGTATGCTACTGAATGATGAGAAATCGCTACACTCTGCATAGCTTAATCAAGAAAATAGTCCAACGGTTAACCTAATTTCCCGGAAACAACGGCTACGCTTGCATTGAAATATCTTTTCAGTCTATTGCGCTACTTGTTGATTGCTCGCTATAGAAATAAAATCTGTTTTTATATTTATTTTGTTCTACCTTTAAACCTTAAGCCTCGTTTAACTTTGAGTGGTTTATATCACACGTATTATCCATAATTGGTACTGTATATTAATGAACTGAGGTTTTTTGTTAGTGTTCTCATTATGATAACCTAACTTCCAGGTATTTTTAATCAACCCTTATTTTCTATAGAATTTAGGCGTAATGAAAAAAATTGATTCATAAGTTTATTTTTTTGGGTTATAATTATACGGTTACAAATTCTTGAATTGAGTTTTTTATTTAAAGAATTGAGGTCAAAATTAACCATTTTTTTAAAATAATTATGAAATAATTTTTCTTACACAAATGTTCGTTTAATTATCTTGATCCCATATACGAACTCTTTACGTTCATTTGTGTATGGATTGTTACGTAAATTTTAAGAGGCAATGTCTATAGTAATTTTAAAAAAGCGAAAATAGCTCTGTCTATTATGATGAAACTTGATATGAAGCAAATTTGAAAGTTAGAAATACCTTTCCCCCCAACACGCGGCTGATATTAAAAAAGAGAAAAAAAATAACAGTCATATTTGTTTGAACTTTTTAGGAAATATTTAATATTAACTAAGTTTTTTTGTTCCAGAATTATTATCGAATGGAAAACACCCCAAGGGTCTGATAGCTGTGTTAAGAGACATTCCAGATTTGGAGCCCGACGACTCCAAACTAACAGCATTAGCACATGAAAGATTAAAAAAACTACAAAAAAAGTTAGAAGATCTTTTACCTGAAACACACGTTATTAGACTTGAGTAAGTGGATCATAAAAACTATTGTTCAATCTTAATAAGGTAAAACTTTCATACCGCGTTTCAATATTTTTTTATTCGTAATTTACCTTGGTTCGGTTGATTTACCTTGGTGGTTTGTTTGGTTTCATATTATTGATGGAAATAGTCTTTCAATCGGGATTGCTCATCTAGGGGCGACGATTTTAAATAGAACATTGGAAAACATCGCTATATTAAGGAATGCGGCTATTAATTTTATGTTTCTTTCTAGAGCAACATCAGCAGATTCTTCTCGAACAGATGCAGCTTCGGATAATGAAGAGAAGTTGTCACCCTTTAGGGAGGGAGTGCAGGCTGTGGTGGGTTCGCTGGTCGACGATAGCCTCAGTACTGAACCTGATCAGGGCAAAGGCAGAAAAAAGACTGTACAGGTTCGTATTCCCTGTACTAGTTTCATTTCGTAACGGCGGGCTCAACGCAAGAGCGCAATTTTATTAGCCCATGTATATTCTAGCATGGAACGTAAATTCTTTGAAAAACTATTTCATACGGTAAGAAAAATAATAAAATGTCAGACACATACTGATTAAATGTGAGATAACAACTTCGAACTCGTATATATTATTGTAATAAACACCTAAAATGCCTTTTTCGTAAGTAAGTAAATTAAATAATTCGAAAAGTAAACCTAAGTAAACTTAACCCACATTGGCAACTTGGTAGAGGCGAACCGTTTTACCGGTTACCGCCGAACTAATATCGAGGGATCAAATGGTAAATGAAACTAAGGAAGAGCTTTCCTCTGTTTACGCTACAATTTATTTTGTCTGATCACTTTAACATAATCACTTTCACATTATATATATTCAGTAGCGAATCTAGACAGCACGATTCAGGAAACTGACATATTTTATTACCGACATTTGTCGCTACAAAGTAGTAATATATAGTATTATATATATTTTGGTATAACTTACCTAAATCCACGAATCCAAACAACGTCTATTAAAATACCTCAGTGTTAACGTAAATAATGTTCTGCCTCTTTAATTATTGCAGAAAAGTTACTTTATTGCCATATTATTTTTTTTGCAGGAAGTTTTTCTGGAACATATTACTCACCTTAGGATATGCATAGAACATAATGAACTATATAAGGTTACTGTTAAACAAATTGAAAACGCTGCTAAAACTATATTAAATAATGCCAAAGAAAACTACGAAAGTCGGTCACGGCATCCCCCAGTGCTGATATATGGTCCCGACGCTTCCGGTAAAAGTTCGCTGTTGACTCATCTATATTTCAAATTTGAGGAAATTTTTCCAAAACCTGTCTTGAGGATAATACGTTTTTCGGCATCAACGCCACGATCAGCTTACAATCTAGAACTGCTAAGAGTTATGTGCCAACAAATATCCATTATCTTGAACATTCCGGAAGGCTATCTCCCAAAAGACGCAAGTTTCGATCCACTGTACATAAATAACTGGTTTCAAAGTTTATTACGACGTTGCGAAGAAATGGAAAACGAAATTCTGCTGATTTTTATCGACAACGTTCATAGAGTGAATCCATTGGAATGCGATATCGTGACAGGCTTATCCTGGCTGCCCATGTCATTACCGAGAAATGTTTTCTTAGTTTGTACTAGTGCAGTATCTTTGGAGCTACTACAATTAACCCCGGCTCAAAAGGAAAAGTTCAAAGTTCAAAATTGTTATTACTTGTTGGACGCGCTAGACGATACTCCTGATAACAACAGCTCCGGTGACTATATTGATGGTGCTTTTGACAATTTAGAAGTCGTCTTCGGTTCAAAAGCCTTCAGTAAATTGGCTGGTAATCATTTGGTATTTCTAAGTACACGTTGTGTAATGTTACAAATAGAATTAACAGTTGCTCCCTTTGTGTTTTAGGTTACATAACTTGTTCCGAGTTCGGTCTTACAGAACTCGAACTGTTGGAACTTTTGATGCCAACTAGCAATAGCGAAGCTGTTATTACACTCAAGGACGCCAACTTCAACTTTTCCACTTTATGTGTCGCTAAATATATGATGAGTAAGTACAGATTATGTTTGGATTTGTCGTCGTAAGGTTGCTCAACTTAGATTGTCTTCTTTTTTGTAGCAAAAAGTTTACTTATGTAAGAGCCATAGTTTTTGGTATTCCTATAAATTTGGTTGTGCTTCATAATAAAACATTTACATAAAGAAATAATATTATAAAGATACTCTTCATATTTTGACATGGTCTATAATGTAATTATAGGGAACTATGAGATTACTATCTCACTTTATGCATGTACTGTAAGATAGAATTCTGAGTGCAATCTATCTGAAAACAAATTACACAGAAAATGTTGAATTGATTTTTAATATTATGGAGGACGGTGAATTTTGTTCTATTTTCAAAGATCAGTGACCTAATTACTATTCGTCGAACCGAAAAGTAAACACGAAAATCAAAGATCGAAGATATCACAAGGTCAATGTCTTTTCTATTTACAGATATATTTCATTATTGATTAGATGAATAAACTACTATATTTTGTTACAAATTTAAACATAGAAAATCAGTTGAATATCAAAGACGAAGGTCATTATAGATCTTCGATTTACGGTACCTGAATGGTAATTACATCACATCTCTTGACAAGTTACCGATGGTAGGGGTTTATGTGTGCGGTGATAAGGTCCCACTCAGACCGTACACCATTTTTTCATTAACCTTAAAATAAATTTAAATAAGCCAAATTACTGATCTGTTTATTCACTTCCAATGAATAGAGTCAGTAATAGCGGAGACCGTGGTATCGGGTAGGAGCACGGTGCGATGGCGCGCGGCCGCGGCGAGTGCGCGTGCACGTCGCCGCTACGTGCGCGTGCAAAGCGCGCTGCGTGACGCGCACTCCGACCTCGCTGCGCTTCACTTCGCCAACTTCCTCAACGATGCCGACGACACTGACACTTCGGAAACACAGGAACCCGGCAAGTTCAACTCTCATTCCCAGCGACATCTATTTCCAGTCGGTACGTTTGGAACTCTGAATATTACGTTATAATAAAAGTAATGGGAGATGGTACCGACTAGAATCTGCGTAAGTCGAATTCCCATAAATTGGAATTCAACTTTACATTTTCTTTGTATGCAGCACTTTTGATAGCACTTTAGTAATAATAAAACTATTTTTTTTTTCGTATTTGAAACACGGTTTTATTTATATTACTTATGTTTTTAACTTGTTTTTTTTAATAATCGGACAGTCAATATATACATATATTTATAAATATTTTATGAAATAAATTAACCGTTTTTTCTTATCTGCTTAAATTAGCTAATATTTGGCCAACTTCAAAATTTAGTTTATTCTTTATTTTAATTAAGTAATTCGTAGCCTTAATGAAGTTCGATTCGTATTTTTAAATTAAACCCTCTTACCAAACGCAGGTTGCGTTGACGATGACGCGCTACTGGACTCCACGCCCTTCCACTCCGCTAGCAGAACTGCAGCGGCCTTTACACAGAGACACGTGGAAGAGTCTTGGCTGCATCTCCTACTCGCCGGTGACTTCTCAAAACTAAAAGACCTAACTGTTTGCAATTTTGACTTCTTACTCGCCGCTGTAAGTCTTTTTTAACTAATAACATAAAGTTAATAAAATAACTTTTAGATCTACGTGTACATATGTACTGTATGTAATTATATATATATATATATATATAATGTATATATTATATACATATGTATACTCAGCTTTATAACATAAGTATTTTGACATATGCGTATTCATAATAAATGTGTATTAACAGAAATCGCAGGTAATGTTTATGGTTATATCTCTCTAGTACTTGGTTTTAAATAAAACATCGTGATGATGATTGTTGTAGCTTAAACGAAGTTAAGAGGTTAAATCGTTTGATTGGGAGCTTTTCAGGAACACGTGTAGTAATTTTTATAATTATAAAAATATTAAGTATATCTGCTGTTTCAAGTGCAAATTCGGGTCACGAAAGTTCTACGTGCCGCATTCCTTGGATCACTTGATACAATGTTTGTTTATTCATTATTTTGTAATTCTTCCTTTACGTTTTTTCTACTACATGGAATAATTTAAGATATTATTTTAAATAAGAAGAATAAATGAAAGAATAATATATTTAATGTTAATGAATAAAAACTTAATAGCTAGTTTTATAGATGACTGTGGAGGTAAACGTATTCGCATAAGTTTCAATGGGCTTGTGATGAGATGTATTAGTGTTAAGTTAGATCGTTGAATGCAGGGCGAAAGATTGCTGCATGCGATATTATTTAAATATTATACGGTTAAAGTGAGATGAAATGGCCCCCGTTAGAACCGATGATTACTGGTTCCAACTACGAAACCACCAGTCAGTTTTCTTGTGCTTAATTTCTGCGCAATATGCGCATTAATTAGCGCGACGTGGTGGGATGACCTTCAAGTCTGCTCCTCAATAGGAGAGAACGCCACGTACTTAAAACACATTTAGTTCAATCTAAATAGTAATCGCGTAAAGTCGCATCACATAGCATATAATATATGTAAATTGTTCAACAGGTGCAAACAGTAACGATATCCTACCTACGTTGTATTCTTGAACACGTCCGTTGTTATATCCTGGATAGAGACGTGGAGCTAGTTTACGGCGCAGTGAGAAAATCCAGCGACATTCTCACTAGGGATCCTATGCAATTAGGTGCTCAGGTAAATATATATTTATAATTCCTTTCCTGTTTCTTTCATTTGTTTACTAGTCTGATGTTATTATTTGCTTAATATTTTGTTTACAAATTAGATGCTTTTCTGTTATTTGTTCTGTAATTATATGTAAAATACAAGAGTTGTTATTTCACACAATAATCCATTTGGTATATATCGTTCGTGGGATAAATTTAATATATAATGACATTTATAGAAGCAATTTCTGAAATAACTTTCTAGCTGTAATTTTTTTTTTATTGTTCTGCAGAGCTATTCTGTAAGAGGTCACTTCGTATGTCACTCGTGAAACCCGACAAACAGTGATACGCTATTTTATTCCTTAATGTTAAAGCTATTATAGTCAATGTCATGACATTTGACGATCGTGTCCAGCGGGAGTTTAGTTATATTATTATATACTATAGATTATTTATTTAAGGCAATTGGAAAAGGCAGACACGCTATCAAATACTAAGTGGTCACTGTTAGTTTATTGAAACTGATCTATATAATATATTGGTACTATAAAAGTCTTACACATTACAACTTAAGTATATGCATAGTTTTATTTACGCAATGTATATATTTAATATATATATTTTTTTCAAATTTGTCACAGACGAAAGAAGATATGAGTCATTTTATATATTAAATTTATTAATTACGTCCAATTAAATGAAACAACCTTACTTTTTTATGGATGTATAATCTTCAAAAAAAATTAATTAATTTCAAGATATTGATCAAACAAAAATACTAAAATTTAAGACCTTAATGTTCAATTCATTAAGATGGAAACTCATTGTCAATCAATGCGAGCTTATAGCCTTAAAGACGAACACGATAAAATTCCTGTGATGGGTTTTTTATGAAGACATTTATACGGAACGTAAATTAAAAATGTAGGTAACCTTCCTGTTGACCTTCCTCCTCTATTATCTTACGTCACATCGGAATTTGCCATTACATTTTTATTCAAATACAAAGATCCAAATAAAAGGTCTAAAGGATTATTTTGTACAATTCAGTTATTATTTCTCTAATTTAATCATGTTATTATCGCGATTAATATTTACTAATTAGTTAACCAATTGATTCGTTTCTGTCTCCTTTTATTTCATTCTGCAGTAGAGGTAGTAGCGAAACATATTAGTATTTCATCATCATTTAATTAAACCTTATCAGCTCATTGACGTATTTTAACTTATTATTTGTTAAAAATTTAATGCAATTGATACGTATTAAAAGTCAATATAAAATTTTAACAATAAAACTAAATAACACAAGAACTATAAGTTTATTAATTTTAATTTCTATTTAAATCCGTTCCTTTGACCACGACTGTCATAATCGCAACTTTTGATTAAAAATGCACTAACAATAACTTCCAAGAACTAGTGCATCGTTTCGATATAATCAAAAGATTTAAGTTTCCGTAACAGTGTTTCGTTGTTAGTTTGTCAAATCAACAAACTTATGTAATTTTCGACCATCGTACTCCATCCAATCTGTCCTTTACTTACGGCATTACGGGCCCTCGAAGTTTAAATAGCTGGAGATAACCCAGGATCTATTAAGACGAGGCAATGAAAATAAAGCAACGGTTAATTGCTTAAGGTTCTCTAGCGATTATATTCAACAAGTTCATGGCTCACACTTTTAAACACCAAATACGCAGTTCTGCCATACTAAAATAATAAATAGAAATATAAATTACATAATATATAATAACTGAAGAGATCGCTTTTTTAGCGATAAGACCGCCTTTTGTTCAAAATAGTTTTCGTTTTTCTTTTATGTTTGTGTTTGTATTGGTTATGCAACTATTTTGTTACAATAAAGCATATTATTATTATTATTATTATTATTATATAATATTAATTGAACTAAAATATAAATATAATTGATTCTTGTAATTGTTTTGTGTTACAGTTTTAATTTTTGCAAATGGTTTTTATTTGCGTGCGAAATTTATATAACAATTTTATAAAAGTTACTTAGTATCTTCATTTAAAGTTTTTATTTTAATGTGCCTCGCTCAAATAGTTTCAAGACATTAACCTTATGACTTTAAATTCATGTTTGTTTCAAAGGTACCGTACAGATTAGTCCGTCTACAAACAACATATATAGGAATTCGTTCCGTATTCTAATTTTTCCAAGCAACGTGTTTATTATTTGTTATATGATTTCTTGTTATAAAATATATTCGTACTACAAAGTAATGCTAGAATTTATTTGGTAATGCATGCAACTTTAAAATCTTATGATTTTTAAATACAATTTATATTATACTACGTACTATAGACGAAACCACAAAATTAACTTTATGAAAACATTTAATAATAATTTATGCTACAGAAAATAAACGCGTTAATTATTTACAAAATACAATTTTGAGTTTGTCGGTAATTCGAGCCGTTAACTTAAATAAAGCAGCGGTTTGTTTTGTAATCTAGATAATAGCATGGCTGCGGCCTGCGGTGGCGCGGCGCGGTGTGCTCGCCACCCTCGTTACAGCCGCCATGGCGTGGTGCGACGGTTACGACAAGCCGCTGCTGGTACCACTCAATGGATGGTAAGTATTTACTACGTACGTAAGTACGTACTACACTATATACTTCGTAGAGTATGCGTAGAGTATGCGTAGAGCATTTAAAATTACGTTATACTTTCCTAGTTTACCTCTTGTACATACTCTCCATCACGTCTCGATATTCTAAAAAACGATTAAGTTAACATTCGCGACTCGGACTAGATGTTCTTCGCTTATAGTCTTTTAATTTTTGCTACTGTGCTTATAGTTAATTGTGACGTACAATACTATAAAGATAAGAAAGACAACAGGATTTATAGATATTATTTTAAAAGTATTTACTTAATATAATTGATGCAAAACATCAATTGGCGAGCTTTGCGAGTAAGGCCGACTTAAGTGAGGGCAAACGGCACGACACTTACACAATCGTGCCTCCCTCAGTCGCCGCTCTGTATGCAAAGCATTGGTAAATAATACATATTTATATTATATCAAAAGAACTCCGTATTTTTTTTAATTACTTACTCCGTATTTATTTATTAGATTTTTTTAATTACATATGATGTCCTTGAATTTCGATATTACACATTTACGGAGTATCTAGTCAATGCCGCATTTCTATAAATATAGTCTCGAATAATTTAATGGAATTGGATTCAATCTTTTTCGTTTTCATTATAAATACTCAGAACTCGACCATCGATATACTGATAAATTATATTATTACTTTACAAAAAATATTTTTATAAAACTATAATACATAAATGTATATAGTTATGGAGCAGAATTGTATGGCAGCTTGTGAATCGCCAGGTGTTATAACATATTAAAATACAATTATTGAATTATCTGATGGCGGGCATAAGAAATGCCATTGATATAGGTATAAAAACATCGATAATTTGAAAGCTGTTTAACGTAATTCATGCTTCACAATAGAATTATCAATTTTGGATAGTGTAGGTGATTTAAAATTTAAAAACACTAGGGAAATAAAAACAAGAAAAAGTTTTCATACAAATTTATAAATGATTAAACTATTAAGCATATGTTTATGTACATAAAATATATAGTAATGATTTGCTGCCTCGATGGCTTAATGGCTAGTTAGTGCTTGATAGGCTGCTAAAACCGAGACTTTTTAAATTTTATTCTCTACTTTCAGTAGAAATCCAAAGTTAGGAAGTTGGCACAAAATCCATAAAACCATTTGTCTTGTGTCTGACCTCTCACCAACAGAATCCTATGCAGCCAGCTTAGGACTTTGTGACTGAGAGACAATTGTGAATAAAAATATCCCACGCAATTAGCTATTTTCTAATTTCGCTATATATAATGTCTCGCTATATAAAACGTCTCATTACGAGCCTGCCAAAGCTGAGCAGTAACGCAAATGTTAACTAACTTTGCAAAGTTTAGTTAATGAGGCAAACGAGATATAGATTGGGTATACTCTAAAGCAAGAATTTACAGTTCAAATTCAATTCTGAAGAAACAATACAACTTAAAATTGAATTTTCATTCTAGAAAGCAAGTATATTTATAGTATTAAACACAAGAGCTTATTCTTTTCCATAAAAACAATAGACTTACTCATCCGCAACCTACGCTATACTTCTTTTAGCCGCCATTTTTTGTTTCTAATGGCGTCACAACGCCTGAAGAAAACGTATAGGATAGTTTTACTTTAAGTACGGTACACACAAATATCGCAAATACCTTAGACATGGCAGTTGATTAGAAATATAAACATTTAATATTTAGTTTTTGACATTTAAAAAAGGAACAATTTGCTACAACCCTCGATAAGCCATTGTGGAAATAAATCAATTGAGTCCCTCAGTCATATGTTTTACTTTATAGTGATTGCGGTAGCCGGGCGGCGACTTAATTTGTATTGACGTCCTACTTCTAATCCTGCAACCTATTATATTATGGTTTCAATCTCAATATAGATGTAGAAATTTCGTAAGTAAAATAAATTCAAAATACATATTATATACAGATACATGGTATATTCTTTTATTATTAATTATATTTACTATCAGAAAAATAGTAAGTAGTATAACTACTATGTTCTAAACAACTATATGAAGAATTTAGAAATGATCGTTACATTTCTTCAGAGTGAATAATCATCAAATGTCTTTGCTCATTCATTCCAATAAAAGCCGTCGTATTATTGAATGAATAGCGTCCCCTAATAATAAAAGCGTATGTATTATATACTTATAGTGATTGTGGTATTAACCCAACGACCTAGAGGCCGCCAGCCGAACAAACCCAACCGCACCTGCTACCCGCATCCTTTGTACAAAAAATGGTAAAAACGGGCAGTATTTTAACGTTTTTGCAACACGATTTTCATATTATGGTAAACAAAAATGATATGACATTTGCTTTTAAATTTAATGAGCATATGATATTTGCTAAGTAATTAATTTAAAATTTATATTAAAAATAACAATTTATAATATAATATACAAGATTATATATATACTATAAAAAGTGTAGAATTGGTGTTAGTTGATTTATAATTTTTGCTATGAAAATGATGTCGTCTTAACCGATTTCAATCAAAACGGACTCAATGGCGAAAAACTAACTGCTTGTGAGACATACTAGTGCTCAAGTATATTGTATATACATATATCATGACAACTGTATAAATATTTCATATATATATATATACATGATTATTGTCATTTGATGGCAGGAAAAAGTATAATTAGAATCTTATCAGTACTTATTTCTTTAGGTTCATTTTTTCATAAAAAAGATATAGGACATATATAAGCACACATACGATATCTTTTTGAATGTGACAAATAATAGCTATAGATAAAATAAAGATAGACTCCAATAGAATTAGTTACCTGTAAATTCGCTCACCTCACTCACATTGATCAGCAAATTGTCACACATCTATTAGGGTCTTGTCGATGTAGATTGGAACGGCAAGTAACCCGCTAATCGCTTTGTTTATCTCTCTTATTAGCTTTCTCAACCTCATTGACGGTACAAGGTGAGGATCGTTTAAATAAATTGCTTTGATCGTTATGTAGACGTTTATGGGGTCTTGCCGTATGTCAAGGATTACGTATAAATGGGATCTTTTTCCTAGTCTTCGAATCCTTAATTGGTTGAAATTAAACTTCTTATAATATCAGCGTTTTCTACTGTTATTGTCAAAACAAATGTGTATCGATTATTATATATAGAACTAAATTTAAAAAATCGAAACGCATTGGAGATGCTTATATATCCAGCTTCCAATAAATAATTCATCGTCATTCGCATTGTCTTATTCGATATCTTATGGATTGGACGTTTTCTGAATGAATGAATTGAATAAACACAAATCAAAATTAAAAAATAGCTACTGTCTATAGATGACGATCGCGTGGAATGGTAGGAAGAGTGCTGATTCTAATTCCGTTGAATCGCAATTCTGAATCTACAAGCGAACAATGAACTAGCCCTTCTATCACCAAAAGTTTGTTGCGTGCAACTAAAACTTGGACCTTAGAGTAACAGTGCCTTTAAAAAATAATAATGAAGTTCTATAATCTTTATAAGCCATCTGATTTCAAACTTTCTTAACAGGCTACATCCACCAATAGCCTCAACGGTCCGAGTAGTATCAGTGGGTGGTTCAACTCCAGGAGCTGGAGTGCGGTTACTCCAACTCGCACCATCAGGACAGCACTTGGTACTGGCACCCTCTGCTGGTGATCCGCAGCTATGGCACGTGATGTCTAATTCGAAAGTGCATACTTTCAAAGGTAAGTTTTAATTTTTATTTACTTAACAAACAATAATTTAGATATTACATTATAATTACGTACTTATTCAGTGGGTATAAGCGCCTGAACTAGACCGAGCCTGGGTCTCAGACGTTAATCTCTTCCGATGACAATATACAATTTGAAAGTGACATGCTAATATGTAGTACACCGTAATATTAGAAAAATAGTCAATTGTCGGTAGTACTATGTTTATGATAACATAACTTTTTTACATCTACCTTGTTATTTAGAATTAGTTAGATTACAGTAAATGCGAACTTCGGTTATTTGTTTTTATAATAACTATTTCATAAACTATAGTTTAGGAACATTTAATCATTCACGTAAATAAAGAAGTACATGTTTCCTTTTTTGACGCTATAGGGGTTATTGACTCTATATTATTATAGCAAATATATTTGCAATGATACATTTGTAATTATTTTTCGTATCGACGGTTTTAATTAAATACGATACAATGTAACTTTGATCCTATTTCTAATAATAAGCGGTGATTGTAGACCTGTCGTTAAAATTGAAATACTTTATTCTTTCTGGAGGTATTTTAGAATAGAATAGAATATGCTTTATTGTACACCAAAAAAGAATCAGAAACATACAGTAATAAACACGAACAAAAAAACTATTAATCTACAAAAGACGGTCTTCCAGGCAACCTTTGAAGGATGTGAGATAAATAAAACTTTTGGTTACAATTTATTATTTTTGTATTTCCAACTGCCTCGAGGTGATTTTTTTCGTTTCCGTTGTGTTTATATCTAAAAGTCGCTATACTCGTATAATAATCTTTGGCAAACAAACCTTCCTTTATATTTTTGTGAAGGTTTCGTTGACTCACTTATACTGCCATTACAGTGATTACTCAGATTAATGAAGCTGAGTATTAGCTGGATGTATTATAATTGTATGAATGTTATACTTCCATAACTGAAGCGACCGTTATAATATTAAACATTAAAGTATTCTGGGACCTTGAAATTAAATTAAGGACTTTACAGGAAAAAAATGACACAGGCATAGTCCCAGAACATCTAGATCTGTTGTAATAATTTACACTAATATAAAAAATAGATTTAAGTGTTAAAATAAATATTAAATAAAAACATTTAATATACCTATAGAAGTAGACCTTTCGATTTAAGTATTTGTATATGACATAGTTGATGAAACAAAACACAAACGCTACGTTACAATCCTAAGCCTTGTTCCAGATTCTGACGCATGAAACTTCTTTGCGATCGCACTATATTAACAACTGCTCTCTCATTCCACCTTGTATTTAATTAACAAACGTAAATCCGTTGTCTTAACGTTGCAACTTGTATTAAATTAACTTGGAAGTGTTGTTGCAGATAGATTGATAAATAGGATGAATATACTGAGGATAAATATCGTGCCTTATTTAGTCTAGTAGTTTTTTTTATTTATTTCAATTGATTTGGCAGACTTGCTTGCCACCTGGTAAATTGTCACCATCTTCATATACTTTTACACTATATGAAATATAAACTATCCCTTTGTTCATTAGTTTGTTTGTTACGTTTTCACGTCTGTACTACCGACCGCTCATCATGATATTATGCATAAACGTTGACAGGGTACAATCAAAATAAGGTAACTAACACGTCACACGCAGGTGAAACCGCGATGATAAAGAAGCTTATTTTATAAGCTATATTTATTTTATTTTTATCTGAATCCAATAACATAATAATATAATCGAAATCGGTGCGTGACATGAAAATGACAAAACATGAAAATTGACAAAATTATGTGAAATTATTTTGTCAATAATGGATGTTACAATAACCGTGCGGTGGTAGAAAAATGAAGTAAAGCTGAATTATTTATTGGTGGTAATTTTAATGATGTATA
Organism: Nymphalis urticae; assembly: GCA_905147175.2. Lineage (NCBI taxonomy): Eukaryota > Metazoa > Arthropoda > Insecta > Lepidoptera > Nymphalidae > Nymphalis > Nymphalis urticae. Next base: position 3,997,453 of record LR989987.1, on the reverse strand, counting down.
ATGCGAACCGTTGTGTTCTTCAAACATATCATTTTGTTATAAAATTATTATGAAGGTTGGTGGCGCATTGGCATAGTATTTCTTACAATGCCAATGTCTATGGACGGTGGTGACCACTTACTATCAGGTGGCCCGTTTCGACGTCGGCCTAACTATAACATAAAAATAAAACTTCTACTTAATTTCTATTTGCACTTAACAAACTGACATTAAAAGCTTAATGGGAAGATACGCCTAAATCTTGATAAATTGACAGTTGGCGGATCTACACGATGGGTAGAAACAAAGCTCCAATAGTGTACGAGTCTCGCGATTTAAGAATTGTAGGTTCGATTTTGATGCCTTTTACGTTGCTACTTTGCCGTTCCTACTTTGCTAGGAAGCAAAAACTTTATGCTTAAATGATAGATCAATTATTATCAATCATACAGTTAAAAAGTGATGATTCTTTTGTTAATTTAAAAAAAAAAATCTTAATGTTGTGACGTTTCCTTTAGTATGACATAATAAGGTTAACATTTCAAGGTCGAATTTGAGAACAACGTTTCTATATGTAACGTGAAACGTTTCTGGATCAACAAGGTTTCACTTTTCTCACATATACCGAATTGCAAGAACTTTATTTTCATTACTATGTTATTCAACTCTTTTAACAATAAATGTAAATGAACATAAAATTATTATGGGATTTTATGTCGAGTTCTAGAAAAAAAATCCTTAACGAAAGTCGTTAGTTTGAAATAAACACAATTAAATTCAAAATATAAACATATAAATATGTTATATATATATATATATATATATTGTAAACAATAGTTCTAATTCAATACGTGACCGCGTTACCCACAGGGGTAGGTCAGATGGCAATCACTTAGTGCAAAAAACAAGTAATCAATAACAAATCCACAGATCAAATAACGTAAAATATAATCATTTTGAGGGACACAAACAACGGCATTTTAAGTAAATTAATGTTTAATTTTTTCAACTATTAGTAAATTATATTTGTTACTGAGAACTATTTAAACTATAATGAGATAAGAATAATGAATACACAATGAATAAAAAAATTAAAAAATATAAAATACCTTAACATATTTTTGCTATGATTAACACTCTTCTATAAGACATATTGTTGCGTTCATTTTAAGTTCACGGAGAACTAAGTTAAATGTAACATAATGATATATGATATGTGAAGTAACAGTCTGTAAAGTCATGGTTAGAGATGATTTAGATTATCCTACCATGCTCCGCCAGCGTAGTACGGTGATTATTCATGTGGCTGAATGTCTTCCGACACATGCCAAACTTGAGATGAATAACAAACTATGAAAAATAAAGTATATGAAAACTCAGAGCTGCTTGTCCATATTTAAACCCACGGCCTTCGGATAAAATCAACACATTTCATTGACCGGGCTATTTTAGCAAATATTTATGGAATAACTAGCTTTTTCCCGCGACTTCGTACGCGTGGCATTAAGAATCAAGTCTGTATTTTTATTTTTGCAGAGACAGTTAAGAATTAAATACCAATAAAATTGTCTTGGAAAGAATAGGTAAACAGTGTTTATTTTTGTGCACTATCAAAGGTCCAGAACCTTGAAAGAATATAACATTATTTTTAAGTAGGTTCTTACAATTATTTTCAGATCATCATTTTAACCTTAGAAATGTCGCTTGTACCTGTAATTACACTGGTTAGCTCACCCTCCAAACCGGAACACAACAATACTAAAGTATTGCAGATTGGCGGCTTAATATGTCATAAATAGGTGGTACCTACCCAGACGGACTTGCACAAAACCCTACCATCCTGTTTACTATCTCTGAATATATTAAGACTATTGCATGCGAATTGCTAATAACTCTGCTTTATTATGGACTACAAACAATTCTTGATTAATATATCTTCATTTTTTTACAACACAATTCCACTGAACTACTTATATCCATTTCAATTCCATAGTTTCCATAATAACTTCGCCATACAAGACGTCATTTTTTGCGAATCGATAATGAATATCATGGAATATTCGAGATCTCGACCAATAATATCGCGTTAATCCAACGGCAAAGTTACTTATTTGTCTTTACTTCTTTTCTGTTTGCAATAGGTTCTTTTCTTATTTATACCTACCTATATATATTCTACCCGTCTAGATAGAATCAACATACCACACCGGTGATAGCTTGACGTTGACCTGATATATGTCAAATTACGTCATCATAATGTTTTTACATAATATATTTTAATTACTCAGATTATTATCAACATTTTTATATATAAGTTGTATTGTAGTCTTCATCTACCAGCTCGATTACACAAGACGTAGAGTTATCGATTTTTCAGCAAATAATCCTTTATAAACCGAAGGTAGCAGAGAGCAGTTCTAAATCTGTTTTAGTAAGTGATACATTAGAACGGTAAAACCAACTTAGTTCGGATCCATATATAAATGGGAAGAGTTTCGAGTAAAATAGCAATTTTGACCCAACCCAAGGCGATTAATGTTATGGGTGGATTTGATTCTTTATCATGTTTAAAATGAAACTCACGATTTTCCAATTATATTCTGTATAACGGAAAAGTCGTTTCCGACACCTGGGGAATTAAATCGATATCTAGACTCACTCGATGAATTTGTTTAAATGTATTATACTAACGACGTTATTTATAAATAGAAGTACTCCAGCATTTGTTTAAATAAAATGTTAGCTACGTGTCTCTAAACTAAAGGTATGATAAATCAATCTCGGCGATGACATGTAAATGATAACTATGAAATGAATTGATTATCATGTTTACTAGATAATGCAAGTAAAATTATTGGTAATAGTTTGTTAAGACCCCACTGCTAGGCATAGGCTTATTCCTCCACGCAAATCCATCCCAGGTTGCTAGATACACGTGGCAGATTTTCTTCCTACACACATCGATTACGAGGTGAACTAAAAACACAAATTAAAATGAAAAATCATAAAGGCTTGCCCGGATTCAAACCCGCATTGGGTTGATATTCTTGTGTCATAATTACTGGAGAATCTCAGTATTAATAAGGATTAGCTAAATCCAGTATTACAATCTTAATAGATTCCTTGGAAATGTTAATGCTATTAATTTTAGAGCTCCTGATAATTATTGCGTCAAACTGTTCTGGACGGCGAGTATACGATATTAAATTTAATTGATCAATACCAAGCTCTCATTAATATTGCTTTCGGTCCTTTGTTTATTTGGCAGGTTTTAAAATACAGTTTGTAAACTAATTAATAATTTGAATAACTCGTTATTTAACTTTCTGCTTTAAGTGGATTTTGATATCGTTTAAAGCTATAGTAGCTAATTATATATCAAGTATATATTTTATTTATAACTAAATATTAATTAAAAAAGAAATAAAACATATAATCCGGAGGAATGAATGTTATATTGCAAGAACAGTGTAAGAACTGCTGTTAACATTGTTGTTTGCTAGCATTCGAAATTTGAATCTAATTAATATTTTCAAATAAAAAGAATTGTAAAACATCGCTATATTATTATATAATTGCTCTGCCTGTATTATATATATATATATATATATATATATATATATATATATATATATATATATATATATAATGTACCAATTCTCATGGCAATTTGATTTTTGATTGATTTTGATTGAGTTTAATTGTCTAAAAGATGATGTGCTACAGAATCACATAGTGGCGAGCCACAACAAAGTAGTAGTAGTAAAAATCTTCTTCATGAAAAAAAAAAAAACATTATGTGCCAATGTCATGGTGATCGACCAACGTGACCAATGGAATGTGTTAATATCAAAGAGATATACAATAATTTATTTTTATATAGCTCACCATCGTGGCTTCGCACTGGTAATATACATAGAAAGTTTATATTGAAGGACAAAGGAGTTCTTGTTTTTTTCAGTCTCATCATAATCGGATAGAATATTTTAAGAACGCACAGAGGACAAACGTACAAACTATCATTTTTTATTTAAATAAATAAATAGAAGAATATGAATGTGAACGACTACTTATATTATTATATCCAGACACCAAGATTTCACAATACTTTAAAGTAAAAGTAAGAAAAAAATTATATGGTTGCATTATGTGAGTGAAGTAATCTGAAAGAAGGAAGTGACTGCGGAGATGACTAGAAATAGGAACAGAAAATATGTCAAGTGCGATGATAATAACTCACCCAAAATTATTTAATTTTTATTTTATTCAAGTAAATAACATTAATAATATTATGTACATACATTAAATTAAAAAATACATTGCGCGAGGAACGTTGCGTGCAACATGCATACGGCTTTTCCATTTCTCATTTTATTTTCAACAAAATACGTATATTGCAATTTGAGTCGCAGTCGACTCACGTTTCAAGCCAGTATTCCAATATCAGTGAATCGTCGTCTAGAAATATCCTTTATGACGGGCGATCTCAAAATGGTAATTTAATAATATTTTCCTTGCCGTATTAAATATTGTTAATGTTCTTATTGAATCTTAATTAACGTGTAACGAGTGAAATGAGGTTTTTTCCGTGCTTTCATAAAAAAATGTGTTGTAAAAATTTGTGAACTGATCTATACATCTACTGTCGTAATGTTTATTTAAATAACTCGTGACATTTCTTTAACTACATATTTAACGATTTATACTTTGTGACAAATTAAACTTTTTCCCTTTTTTAGACATCATAATGGTTACGTAGAGTTATGTATAAGCTGAAGAAAGGAATATAATGTCGCTGAATTTCCGTAGACATTTTGAAGACCGATAAATCTCTTGTGCAAAGTTTATAACTATCTGTTATAGTTTTGACAGCGTTCGCTTCAAAAGCGTTTTAACCAACAATTGTCTCTCTGACATATTACTCAGCCATATCTCATCTATATATATAGTTAAATATCACTTATCACGAGACCCTAAACTATCCACCCGATTGACTAGAAATTTGTCACAGCTACTCCTTCCTCGACGTACGTAACGGTTTTTTTCTTACCTACAAGTGCGAAGCTGGGACGATAGCTAGTCATACTATAGAAACCAAACAAATAATATGAAGGTTTATGTTAACTTACCTCATCATAATAAGCGTGATAAATGGTTGATATTGGTTGAAACTATCACACCAAACCGAGATGTAGTCTTTATCCATTTTTTAATTTAGTTTTATCATTATGAAAAGTATATTTAAACCTTGAGATGTTTTTGACATAATAGTGATACCTGCAGATGTGTCAAAATGTATTTACAAAACTATTATACGTATAAACATACATTATAAATATTTGTTATTATATTACATAGCAAGATCTAAAATTTATGAAAAATTTTCTTAAAATTTATGAAATCTTGTTATATTTACTGTGCTGTAAATGTTTGTGATGGATACGAGTTGATTATAGCATTTAAGTCGACCCGTGGTTAGCGAAAGAGCCGACTAAGAGAATTTCGTAACGGACATCCATCAATCGATCACTAATGCCTTAACACCCTGGGTGGTGGCGTGGATTCACAAAATCTATCTAAAACCTAAAAAGGAAAAATATTCCTAGGGTGATTGTCATCAGGCAGGCGGTCTTCTATATATCATATAGACGTATTTCCATTTATCTTTTAACACAATTGTGTTATTTCGTTATATTATGTACTTGTGTTCGTAAGAAACTGCGGGTGAAATATAAAAATAAGTCTGTTTTTCTTGCGGTTTAAGCTTGCTCCATACCAATCAAATTTCATCAAAATCGATACAGTGGCTTAATTGTAACAAGTAATTATTAAGATTAAGTTTTTGAGATATCGATTAATACAAAATCATATCCGAACGGTTGATGATAAATTTCATATTATATTTCGCTATCATAGTAATTACACGGGTATACACGACTTAGCTAAATCTATACGCTCAGCAGAGCAAATTTAATTTAGCTTCTCTGTTGACCGGAGTCCTAAACTTCCTAATAGAGGAAATACCGTCTAGAATATTCTATTGTTGAAAATATATTAATTTTACAGTATTATGTATATTATTAGATTTTTATGAAGCAATATCTGGATATTAATTATTATAAAAACTTCTCGAACCATTATTATTATTCTTTTTCTTGGAGGTAATATTTATTATGAACTATGTTATAATGTGAAAGCGTTATAGTATATAAAATGAAGTTATCATACTTATATACAGTCATATACATATTATCATTGTTTGTATTATTAAACATAATTTTAATTTATAATTTTGCATTTCCGACTTAAGCTTTGAGATCCAACAATACTTAATTCTTATTTTGTTTAATTTTTTTGCAAATATATATTTAGAAGCCGAGATGGCCTAGTGGTTAGAATGCGTGAATCTTAACCGATTGTCGTGGGTTCAAAACCGAGCAAGCACCACTGAATTTTCATGTGCTTAATTTGTCTTTATAATTCATCTCGTGCTTGACGGTGAAGGAAAATATCAACAATTCTACCACTTGCGTATTCTCTACCAACCCGGATTGGAGCAGCGTGGTGGAATAAGCTCAAATCCTTCACCTCAAAAGGGAGAAGAAGCCTTAGCCCAGAAGTGGGACATTAACAGGCTGTTATTGTATATATTCACATGATCATAACTTTTTCTTTCGACACATACCCTAATGATTATATTATAAATATCTAATTATGTTTTTATTTATATGCTTTTTTATTAAAATTTAATTAGCATGCTATAATGAAAAAACTTTTAAGTTTTATATTGTATTCAGTGTAGTAGTTTAAAGTAAAATATAGTGATTTCGTGAACGGGTAAAAATTGACCGAAATAATTATAGTAAAAAACCTAAAAAAAGTAAAAATTAAATATTCAATTACTGTACTTCTATGTTTTATATTACAACTAATAGTAAATTTTAAGTAGTAGTTTTGTAGTTTAAATTTAATATATTAGGGCAAGTTTTTATGACTTAAATAACATGGACAAAGTAATAAACGCCTTAATAATAATAAAAAACATTATAAATGTAACGCCATAATATAAGAAAACTTATAAAGCTCTATTCAGTAAAATCTGAGAGATGAGCAAACGTTGACAAATATTGAGTCTTATTAATATAGGTATATAGATATATATATTCAGAGATTACGAGAACCCACCCTTATTCGCGACCTTATCGATATATTTTTGAGCAGTATTACATAATCCCGATCGCTATTATAACTCTATACGTACATGTAAGGGTTGGCACACACTGAGCAAAAAAATGTTGAAACATACTCGAACATGTTTACAGACGAGCACAGTGTTAGAACAGTATATTTTCTCGTAAGTTATAAACAATAAAGCTTATCAGATATTTTAATGTGATTTATTTATCGCTATAAATGCGGTTCCCACAGGGCCAGCTAAAAAGGCAAATCAACACACGCTCAAAGGAATTGTCTCTTGCGCGCTATTTGGAATTATTTTATAATTGAGATAATCAATAAAATACAAAAATATATGTACTTGGTGGGAGTGCTATTAGCATACCAGGGTAGGTACCACTCGTCATATATTCTATCACCAAATGTGTTCTGGTTTAAAAGGTGACTGAGCCAGTATAACTAAAGGCACAAAATATATATAATAGTTCCCATGGTTGGTACGTTGGCAATAAGAGTGATGGTAAATATTTCTCAGGTGGTCCAATGAGAAGTATATCTTCATATTTAAATTATTAAATATGTATTAGTGTAATATATAATTTTGTATGTACTATTACTGTCATTAATTAGTTAACATTATACTATAGTAACGTGGTCAATTTTCTGGTAAAACTGAATAAGTACAACCAGCCTACGCCCCCCCACCCCCTCATTTATAATTTCATCAATACTTTGAATTAATGCCTTGCGGCTTAAAGGATAATTAATAATTATTGTCAGTCTATAAGATTTTTTTTTAATGTAGTGGTTCTATCTATGGACGAAGAATTACTAACCACCAGTTTGCCTGTTTACCTTTGCCTTCTTAGAATTAGTAATATTTAAAAAAAAATCTTATTTCATTATAATAATTTAAAAACTGAAAAGAACAACTAAAACTTAATATATGTTACTTTATATTTATTAGCAAGAGCAGTTTTGAACATCAAAATATATTTGATTACCTGAATTCCTACCTCATATTAAAGTACCTTTCCAATATCGATGTGAAACCCTATGTCGAAGGAATTTTTAATATATACGAAGAGTAGATAAGAAATACGATAAGTGTAGTTTACATTTTAATGTGTAGAATTATTTACACCACAGTTATTCACTATATTATTTTCTGCGCAATTGATTTATAAACCTTGTTTTTGAGGAAATTATTAGAATCGCCATCATCGTATTTTTTTTATATATAGTATATTATATAGTAAAGCCTGTTAATGTCACACTGCTGGGCTAAGACCTCCTCTCCCTTTTTGAGGAGAAGGTATGGAGCTTATTCCACCACGCTGCACCAATGCGGGTTTTTTTTTATATACATTATTTTAACTCTTTTACTGTCCTGCGATTCACATTACATTTATAGTAGTACAATGATTGTTAAGGTTGTCTAGTAAATGACGGCGGCTATTCATATTTTTATAAATCTATACTTATATTATATAGCTGAAGTTTGTTGTTTATTATTTAAAAATGCAGTCCGACTTAAAAAAAATATTGTTTTTGATTAGCTATTTATTAAAGAAAGTTTATATAATATATTTATGTTTGAAAAATTTGCCTGACTTAAAACTTTAAAATGTCAAAATCCTGATCGTCAGCTTCAAATAATAAACGAAATATAATTGGTGACACTATTAAGATTATAACAATTTATAAGATTTATAACACAATTATGATTTAGTAAGCTATCTCTGATTTGTAATATTTAGTAAGAGTGCAATTACAATTCAGTATTTCATAATCAATAAGGTATTTTAGCGTTGTCTTTGTGAGGTTCGTAAACTAAATAATAATGATCGAACAATATTATATTGTATTAAATAAATCCACGTTCAAACTCAAACCAATTGATTTTTTTATATTATAAGTTTTTTTTTTGTATAAAATCTTTAGATGGAGTAGCAAAAGGGCCACCTGATGGTAAGTGGTCACGACCATAAACATTAATGCTGTAAGAAATATTAACCAATAGGTACTTATATCGCCAATGCTCAACCAACTTTGGGAACTAATCTATTCTCATTTCGATAATACTAACAACAATAAAAAACCTAGCTCCAAGGATGTTACGGAATCATTCGTGGGCAAGTACGACTCGTACTACCCCGGCTATTAAAATATCATCAAATGAAAGTATGTAAATGTAAGTATGACATAAGACGTTATTTGCTTTACGTTAAAAGGAAGTCATTTCCAGGTCACTCCGGGCGGATATTATGTATGTGCGTCACGCGCGAATCTCAGTATCTACTAACCGGCTCTGAAGACACGAGCGTCGTTGTGTGGGATCTCCACACTTTGGCTGTCAAGACGAAAATCTTGTAAGTATGTTACGGACTTAGATCGGATTAAGACTAAATCTTGCAAAGATAAAAAATAAATAATTTGAAACCAGTTCGATATATATTTACCTATTATCGTTAATGATGTTCAAAAAAAGATTAGTGTAAATGTATATTTATTCATTTATATTTCAGAAAACAAACAGTATAAACACAATTAATTAAATGAATACAAAAAAAATACATAAACCATAGTAAATAATACTTTAAAAGAAATAAAAGCACACATTAATAATAAGACTTAAAATACAACACATACTCTTACTCTGTCTAGTAATTAGTTACTCTAAGAGATCTGGTATATCATATGATTATAATTACTTAATTAGAATCTACAATTTAATGGGCTAATGTGTTTATTCGCTAAACTTTGCTTTGAAATTCAATGTGCTGTTTGCTTATTACTTAAATACAAAATACAAGTAAATACATTAGCGATATCCAATCATCGTTAGTGCTCGGTAGGAAAGGAAAACATTGAGAAGGAACTTGTATGTGTCTGAAGAAATTAACACAACACCAAGTACAACTTAATTAACAAACCGTTATTGGCGTTGATTGCCTACATATTAACCCACAATATACAGTTTAGATTTTTATATTCTAGCCACGTGGTCATCTCGTCTAAGCAATATAAATTATATGATATATTAACATGTATAGTCCATTAACACGATGCTATTTTTATTTTCCATGATACTTTTGTTATTTTTAAGTTTAATGTAAAAATATATGAATCCTTTCCAACAAATACATTTTCAAAAGGCGACCCTCGCTTCAGAATCTGTAAGGGTTCTGAAAAAGCAATTCTTATGATTTTCTACAAGCCAACCCTTAAATTTAATACAATCTTTCGTGCATAAATGCTCTGAATTATTTGGAAATCATTTTGAAAAGGTATGTGTATATAACCTATACAAATTGAATGTAGCTTTTAGGGTCTATTGAAAATAAGAACATTTATTAAGATTAATTTATAGTTAGGTCCTATAGATCTATACGAAGTTATCTTAACGCAACAGTTAAGCCGTATCTGAAGCTATCTAGAATTTATCACAAAAGTTGATCAATAAAAGCGGACTTCCAGCACTAAGCCGCAAACTACCTAAAAGTGTGTTACCTAACTTTTCTCTCTTTGTTTTTCCCGACCGTCCGAGAACGAAGGCTATGTTTTCATCTATATTTTTTTGGCATGCTCTATTATCTGTCTGACGAACATAACGTGTCGTTAGATTCATCTCAATAGGGTATATTAAAAAAAAACCGCTACGTTTATGAGCCACTATATAGGATTTACATCTCTGTTTATCCATTTTCAGTTTTGTTTGCCGTCAAGTTTTTGTATAAAAATATAAGGTTCAATAATTGTAGTGCTTTTTATTGTATTTCAATTAATATTTAATATATTTTATTGAGAATAATCTTTCTTTATATAGAGAGCATATAGCACCCGTGCTGTGTGTGGCGGCTATCGTCAATCGTTCACTGGTTATCAGCGGCGGTGAAGATTCAGCCGTAATCGTGACGTCATTAGTTGATGGGGCTTTGGTGAGCCTAGTTTAAATAATTACTGAATTTTATATGACTTCGTTTTTTTTTTTATCGAAGAAGCAAAAATATCTTGAAGGAAATTAATATTTGAATTTTACTTGATTAGGTTACAAAACTTGATCACCATCGTGGACCAGTCACGGCTGTTAAAGTAATCCAAGATGGCGACATCTTGGTCACGTGTTCGCAAGATGGCACCGTGTGCACGTGGAATGTGGATAACTTTACACTACTCAGCACTGTCTCAGCTGGCGTTCCGATTCACGCAATGGAAGTTACGGAAGACAATGTATTCCTGGTTACACTTCAAGGCGAAAATGAACTGCATATACGAACGTTTATAACAGGAACGCATTTACATGTACTGAAGAGACATAAGGCTAAGGTAAGACAATCTAACTTTTGTTTATCCTTACCTATAATTGGAATACATTTCTAAAGTAATCGAAAAAAATATTCAATATTGTACGCAATGTACCAATTAAAAAAATTAAATTGTATACATTAAAATGTTTGCTAAATATTCCTAGTTTTACTGCATTGCAGATTTGCGAGTGAAATTAAAAGTAGCAAATTAATTTAAAAAAAGTAATATCCAGTATATTACTTTATAGCTAATAATTTATTAATGATATGTTGAAATTTAAATCATCACAGGCATATTTTTTTTATCTATAAAAATACAAAAAATTACTAATAATACAAAAATACCCGTAATCCTATATATTTTCCACAAGTTAAGAAAACATACAAGTAAAGAATATATTTATTTCTCAATTCCAATTACTTCTTGCACAAAGACGTAGAATATCAAATAACATTTCGAACTAACATAACTTTTATCTTTCACTTGCAAAAGTTTATTCGATGTTGGAATCACTAATACTAACAGAAAAACAATTTTATCTCAGACGTACTTCTTCACTTACTTCAAAGCACTTTGCAGACAATTTTGTACTAAGAATTATATATAAATTACTACAAACCATAACAAAATCGTTTGAAATTTATCCACAACCCTCAAATCGCATTTAAGCGACTCACAAACCATTAATCGTTAAATTTATTGAAGCATCTTTTTCGTTCTTTGCATTGCTTATTGTTTTTTTTGGCATAAAAATAAGAGTAAATATAATAAAACATTCATTTTATGTGACTTGAATAAAATATATTATTCTAAACAATCAATTAATCGTGGAATCGAAATCCGAAAAAGAATAAATGTTGATATTTTAACAAGACGAAATTCGTTATAATGAGCAGCGGTATACCAAATTCTCTCTCCCTCTCTCTCTCTCTCTCCCTCTCTCTTGAAGCGGCATTATCGAGCATCACTAAATTGCTTTAGCTCTTACTTATACTTGGTAAGGGAAACAAATTACTGTCGATTTCTAGTAAGTGCCCTTATACCGTTCCCACTCTTATCACATTAAGGGTATATTCCTTATACGTTTTATGGATATGTTTTCTCACAAACAGCTATTGATATATTCTATTGACTTAATATTTTTATTTCTTACCATATATCAAAACTTTCATATATACAAGAATATAAAATTAATGGTTGTAATATATTTGTTTCAAAAAAGAGAAATTGTGCAAGTATGCTGAATATATTGATACATCTGTGTGACGGAATAACCGTCATCTTACTGCATTACTCAATCATTTAAACCGGCGTTGTTCAATCTCATTGAAATTTATGCTATAATTCGGTACGAATATCAATTCAGAAAGTTAATGTTGCTTGTTGCAAACAAGCAATGTTTGCCAAACTTTTCAAACATCATTGGTACGTGAGTTTCGCGTCTATCTTAATCTGCTCAAAACTTTAGTAAATTTGCACATTAAGAGATCTTAACTTGAGCGTCATATGAATTATTAATCAGGTTTTCAAAGTTTTCTATGTTTCTTAGAATTACCAAATGTATACCAAGAATAATTTCACTTAATAGGTGAAATGTTTCTGCGTGGGACACGATTCGTCAAGAGCTGCCGTTGGTTGTGCTGATCAACGAATATACGTGTACAGCTTGCATAGCGCACAGCTCCTTCGAACATTAGCGGCTGCTCATGATTTATCTGCTCTCGCCATTGCTGATAAAGATCATTTCCTATTAGCTGCTGGTAAGTATAAGAAAATGTAATTATGTTATTTCAAAACATAAGCTTATGATACCCTAAAATACTAAGCTACAAAAATATTTTTAAGCTTTAAATATGATTGGGCTTTGTACATAATTATATTTTTCTTATAGGTGGCAACAGAGTCACGATATATTCATTCCACACAGAAGATAACCTGACTAACTTTAGACCCACCAAGCAATTGAAACGACGGCAGACGAAATCGACGACGAATATTACCATGTTACAGGTATACTATACAAAAACAATAGTTAATGTCAAATTACTAATTAAAAACTTTTTTATATCAAGTAATGTACTAAATATAAAATACCGTTTTGGTTACTAGGCGGAACAAAGTGAACTGATCCCAATCAGCTGCTTAGAAGTTTCTCGTGACGGACAACTCGCAGCCAGCGGCTGTGCTCGAGGATTAGTAAGGGTCTGGCAACTTTCCACACATCGTCTTCAGACCACGCTTAGTGGACATATGGGACACATCACGTGCGTCACATTCAGTCCCAATAACCTCCTGGTATTGAGTGGCTCCGAGGACAGGACAGTAGTTGTGTGGCAATTAGCAGATAACTCTCCATCTTTAACGTACAAGGTGAGTCACTTCATTGAAAAAATATGAGAAATGAATTTAAATGTCTAATTTAAAGTTACTTTTTCATTAATATTAGGAGAATAAAACAAGTAAATTGACTGTCTAGGCAAGTGGTTGCCTCTAACTACAAACGTTGGCATTGGCAAATGCTGTCTACCACACTCGCTTTACTGAAACTCAAAGCAATACATTTTTATAGTAGTTTAGCTGGTTTGTATTTTTTTAGTTTATTTATACTAATATAATTATGCTCAGGGTCACCAATCGGCCCTACAAATATTGTTGATGATGTCTGACGGTCGACGAGCGCTGTCAGGTGATCGTGCACGACGCGTACATGTATGGCTTGTGGACTCCGGCATCGTTCTGCATTCCGTCACCTTCCCTTCAACGAGCATTGACGTAACACTGAATATGAAGTTCGCAGTAAGTTGTTAGCTTATTGTAATATAATTCATTTTCTATTCAATTAGTTGTTCGTCTAGGAAATAGCTTATAAATCAGCTCCTGAGATGCTTAGTTCCGGATCCCAATCCCGAGCTCTATAAATCGGCATCTTCGTCGAGTTTGACCACCGGGGCTAGTCGTTTAGGAGGACGTTATCATAATTGACTGCATGTCGTGATTCACTTAGCAATGACCGATGCAATGTATATTATTAAAGAAAATACCTTACCCTTGTGTAACGTGAGCGACGGCTATTGTCATATTATTTAATAACATGTGAATTTGCAAAACGTAATTGGGGAAACACATGCGTTATAACATTCACTTTGTAACACGTATTATTACAATGTTACAGATCAGTCATGACGCTTATAAAGCAGGGTTAGAATAATTTAAAACGTTAGCTGGGAAAGGAAATAAATATACATATATACTTATCATAATTTCTCGTGCAAAATATATAGTGTCATATGTAACTGTTTAATAAATAGTAGTCATACCAGTCATGCAAATAAGCCAGATTTTTTCGATAAGATTAGCGAGAAAATTTGGTATATAGTTAGAAGTATAGTTTTTTGTACTCAGTAACTATAATATATTCGTCTGGTATACAGATACATATGTCATCGTTTGCAACATAATAAAAAAAAGAATAAAATGAATCTTTTTTGTATTTTATTAATTTAAAATAAGCTTGAACAGCTCTCTCGATCACTAAGCTTAACCAATTTAATTAATTTTAATTTGAAAGTAATACGTAAAATTAGTATAACGAAGCATAAATGTACGAAAAACTGTACCATAACTTTAATGATTTCTCAAACTATGTATGTACTATTTTAACCATCAACCATGCATGGAACCATGTTCCATCTAGTTGGTCATATATATGTATTTCGTATACAATTTTCATGAACTTAATATAACTTAATAACTAAAATCTATCCACATCAAACCATTACGACAAATTTTAGTACCGTCCGTAGTCTAGTGATGGATGTTAAGCTTTGTACGGCCTAACCTCTTTTTATAAAGAGATAAGAATGTTTTGGGAGACATATTTATATACATATACATATACATATTATAAGTTATTGCTCGTCCGAATATGTTATACTTGCATCAAATTTTTATTTTCATAGATTTTTGTACGCAATTATCTGTTGCGTTGAGCGTTGTCTCATATATAGTAAAGGTTGATGGATTTTTATTGTCTATATAATAAATATTTTTATTATCTTTATATTAATAAATTAATATTATAATCTTATAACCGCCTTCCAACAGACAATTTACCCATGTAAGCACTTAACACAATTAAGGCACCCAAATTTCTGAGATAGCATTTTCTTTTATGTTAAAATATTAAGATTTGATACTGATTTTTGTAGTTTAATGGAATGAAACCAAATTTAATTAATTTGTATAACATATTAAAATATTTGAAGAAATATCGTGTCTTCAACATCGAAATCACATAAACACCGATAAAATCTGCGCTAACGCACTACATGATTGTCTATTGGTAATAAATAAGCTTTTGGCTGTACAAATCAGTAAATTGTTTTATATTTGTTTCTTTTAATACGGATATTGCATTTGGACTAACGTCGAGTAAATAAATATATTTTATATTTCTTGTTTATTGTTAATTAAAACATAAATTACTTTGTATTTCATTTTGTTGTAAATTGTTTCTTTAAGGGGGCACCATACTTGAGTTTCACCAAGGACGTCGAGTTTTCTTGGACCGACGTTTTTTTCAACAGATAAGAACAGCAGCCGATTTATTTACCATTCTATTTCAAATTTGGAATTTAATATAAATATTATATTATATATTAATATTATATTTCAACGGGGAAATGCTGCTGTTATTATGTCTTCCATTTCAAGCAATCATATTATGATAATTTCAATTAATAATCTAGTGTTTATATTAATATATATTAAATACAATTAATATTTGGATTATCTATATTTTGTCATATTAATAAACTAAAATTATTATTTCATTGTAATAAGCTGACTTTAACAAAGGAGGTACTCAAGTTGGCTGAATTTTTATACCTAAACTTAAATTGGGTTAAAAAAAATAAAACCTTATATAATACAAACAATATAAACTTACTGAGAAAATCTTACTTAATTAAATTCGGCAATTATTTAGACAATTATAATATAGAATACTCTTTTATTTTGACGACTTCAAAATATTATATGCTTCAACTAAAAAGAAATCGGTCAAAGAAAATAAGACGTATCAATTATATCGCAAATATATTAAGTTCACTTGAACAGTCACTGTAAAAATAAATTAATTATTATTGTAATTATTTTTTACATATATTTTTTAAAATATATAAAATAATGTAATCATATAAAGGCAATTTATTAGGCAACTTTACATCACGGTTTTTAATTTAAGTGTATATATAGTTTAACTACATGCAGGCAAATTCCAAGATCGAATTGTTTTTTTCGATAAATAAAAGTTTCTTTAATTAAACACTTTAGTTGCAAGCGAATCAAGTGTTTCATTGAATAATTATTTAAACTTGTCACGATGATTTAACGGATATTCTCCCATTGTACAATAAAAGGTTTCTGTACACCAGGGATTTCATTTATCTCGTTTAAAAAAGGAATTACAGAGCACTATTGTAAAGAACAATTGACATTGAAGGAAATCTATTGATCTTAACTTGATATTAAATTCTTTTTTAATTAAAAGAGTAGATTGGGAATCTTACTGGAAGCTCTTCATTTAATTAACTTTACTTTTTTATATTGACTTTTTACCCTTTGTATATATATACCTTTATACCGATTTTACACCAACAAGATATACTTTTGGTAAAATATAGGTAATGTTTTGTGAGTCATATCTTAGTTATTGTTCATTCGAATATGTTATTTAAAAAAAATCGGTCCATCGCCATCACACCAAACCGATAATGAGTATATCGAGAGAGGATTTTTACGTTTTTTGTCACAATACCCTATTCCATTTGATTTAAATGAAAACATTGTGAAGAAATCTGCCTGTGTCGGATAAATATATGTCACAATCATATTCGTCAACACGTACTAAAGCAGCGTGGAATTGATTGAAAAAAGCTCAAAAGCGGAGGAGGCGGTAGCTCAGCTGTGAAATATCTATACTGTTAACTTATATATACGTTTCGTAGAAAAGAGTGGCCAAAAAGGTTACTTGTATCTATTTTAAATTAAAAAAAATACATTTTTTTAGGTATTATCTGATGGTGAAAATTCGGTCCGCATCTGGGCCCTGGCCGAAGGAGATAGTGTGGATGAGAAGCGTTCCGTCTCGCACGCGGAGCGAGTCACGTGTTTCGCTCTTACAGCCGACTCGAAACATATCGTAACTGGCTCCATGGACATGTCACTTAAAGTTTGGCAACTCGATGGTGGAAAATTATCACAGGTAAGATGTTTATCGACTGTGTATTTAAAATTATATAAGTTAATTATCAATCAAATATTTATAAATGGAACGGTAAGGTAAATTAGTTCGTTAAGTCAAAACGTTTACTTGTAAAAGGGTTTGTTCAAAATCATACACGCTCAGATAAAGTCGTGGCCGTCATTTAATATATGAAATGTTAAATATTTTTTCTTAATGCGTTTCCACATTTCACTTAAATAGAGTACTTAATCTTACTGACTTCACGTCCGAAAAATAAATGTTATCCGCGTGGGTAAAATTACTCGTGTTTTTGGTAAAAAATAATACTATATTTTTTTTACTCGTTTGTTTTAAATTCGAAATA
Organism: Nymphalis urticae; assembly: GCA_905147175.2. Classification (NCBI taxonomy): domain Eukaryota; kingdom Metazoa; phylum Arthropoda; class Insecta; order Lepidoptera; family Nymphalidae; genus Nymphalis; species Nymphalis urticae. The sequence goes on along the minus strand of LR989987.1, from coordinate 3,979,376 downwards.
ACATAAGGCTTAAAAAAAATGTACTTATATAATTTTCAACTTACATTTTGAAATTCTAATTTCAATGGTTCAATGGTATTTTGCTGAACACACTTTACGGGCGATAAAAAGATAATTAATCAAATATATCTTATCCATCTAAATTGTTTATTACTTATATTTATTTTAAAACCAATAATATTTTATTGCTTTTATGTTTCAAATATTAATTCGATTAATTGTTTCAAAAAGTTTTGCAATGGTATTTTAAATAGTATTAAGTAGCAAATAATATGTCGTCTAACGAATTATATGAATATACAATTATTGTGCTAATGTTTAACAGCAAAATATTTGAATGCTGGCTGGACTTAACTTCTTCGCTTAGCGTATATAAAAATAGAAAAACCTTATTTACAATCGAACACTATACCAGAATTTTAGAAATTTACAATCCGTAAATTTGTTATTGTACATATGTTTTATTTAATAAACATACAAAAAACCACATTTATAATATTAGTGATATATATTCATCATACATAATAAATCTATTTAACTAACTATTTATTATCAATTATAATTTTATTATATTAATTTTTACGATTTCCCTATGTATATATTGTTTTATTTGTAAAAAAATTATCTTTAAAATATATCTATTGTTATTATTATGCTTCTTTAACTACAATTCTTAAAATTAAAACCTCAATATCTCTGATGTTAAGAAAATCGTCGCTGAATAAAACGTAATCGTTTTAATCAACGGTGTTTCTTATTAGGTTCTCGTCGGTCACTCAGACATAGTGACATGTGTTGCCGTCTCAATTACGAACAAAACTCAAGTCGTGTCTGGATCCTGGGATTACAATCTGATCGTCTGGGACATTAATACTGGATCAGACGTCCACCTCCTCTCTGGTCACTTAGGGAAAGTGACGTGTGTTAAGGTGACCGGTGATGGAACGATTGCTGTTTCTGGTAAGCTACTCAGTGGTTTTATTAGTTTTAATAATATATTGAAATATTAGAATTTTGCACGAACAAAACATACAATATACAATTTTAGTATAATAGTATAAAAATTTAAATTAATAAAGCTTACGCTTATTTGAAACATGCTCTTGTACTGAAATATCATATTATTAAAAATAATCATAAGAAATATACTTTATTTAAGTGTATTATTATTTATGAGCACATTTAAATGATCATTTCACATAATTAAATAGAAAGTAAAGCTACCTATTACATTTTGTAATAAACGAATTACTTACGAAATTCTTGAACGATATTAAGTTAAACTTGATGTTGAAAAGTCCAAAACTCGACGGTGAACCAACTGAAGAATAAATACGAATAATTATGGAATTTATTACACATGAGCTTTTAGAACTTTTACGATATATATAATCACAATATTTATTTTGTATATTCCATTCGGAATTTATCACATATTTTTATAAACCAAACAACCTAATTGAAACCTTAATATGACACATCTAATTATATCATAATTGATCATTATTATCACATTGTTCCTAACGGCCTTTAGGTTTTTCTTAGCAACGGAACATAACTATAACATAACATATAACATAACGCTAGGAAACATATGAACTGTAATCTTAAATTGTTCTATGACACGTTTACTTTATTAGGTATTGGTCAGACTAGCGACAAAATAATGCTGTTTTATGTACAGTTTTCTATTTAAGTTATTTGGGCCATTAAATAAGCTCATTTACAAATAACAAACTAAAATTCTGTATGTTTGTGAGCACCTGTCGGTGGTTGACATAGGCAATCGCCAAAGTTAAATATTGTTATAAATTACCTAATTGTTCTTTTATCCAATAGGCGCGGAAGACAAAACCCTTATCATTTGGGAAACAAAACGAGGTCTCGCTCTCACCTCGCTCGCTCTCCACGTCCCTCTATTGGGTTTCCAGATAACAAGTGATTGTTCTCGTATCGTCGTACACCTGTTGGACAGAGGTAATGTTTGTGTTGCATAAATATTTTATTTTCGACCAAAAAAAAACTACTATATAGAGCTGAAAAGTTGATTTCTTTATACGCGTTATAATCAGGACATACCAGTCAGATTTGAATATTAATTCTAAAACGGCAATAGTATCTCAATTTTTTTAAATTTCATATTGAGCTATTATAAAGTTATTTTTAATAAGGACTTACGTCGATGACAAGGCAATATCATTCGATACGTAAATACATTAATGTGTAAATTTAATTACTTCCGAAAAGGTTCAAAATTGTACGCTTTTGATATAATTTTTTCGCTTTAACTTTAATATCGATTAAAAGGTTACAGTTAAAAATTGAATAAATCGAAATAGAACAATGTTAAAATTACGAAATCATCTCTAGGTCTTTGTTTAAAAGGCTTTATCTCGAGTCTGGCCAGCAAAAAGACGAATAGAAGTTTAAATAAAATGCAAATTCTATGCACTTTACTTATTATTCAGAGGCACGATGTCCCACTTTCTTCTATCGCAACAAAATTTGAACCATTTACTCATTTTAATTCTTTTTACATTGTGTAAAATGTTTTTGTTTGTATTGAAAAAGTAAAACTATAAAAGTCGAATTACAAAAACTTAAAAGTTCTAATCTCTAGAAAGTCAATTTGTGGATGAGAACATCGATATCTTACACAAAGATCTTCATTGGAACCTAACCTAACTTTTAGTTTAGTTTATACTTCTCGTCAGTGTTCACAACACAAAGCCAGGCAATTATCGTATCAAGGCCCGTAAAATTATCATAGATGGAGCAAAATTATCGTACATCAGAATAATGATTATAACATACAATAATATTATACAAAATCACAACAATATATTTTAAATAACTATTTTGTAATTATAGTTGAAATGAGTAAAAAACTAAAAAAAAACAAGAACGCAAAACAGACAGTAGCAATCAATAAAAGGATATGAGCGGCTGCAATGACAGGAAAAACAATTGTAACTGTTATTTATTAGTGTAATTATCAAATTTCGCATCATAATGGAAATTATCGTACGACAGTATTGTACCATCGTACATCGTACGTAGTTATGAAATTATCGTATTTGTAGGATAATTATCGTACGGTTGTGAACTCTGCTTCACGATACAATACCATTTGAAAATAATCTATAAAATAAATTAAATTATACACACATATGCACGAACTTAAACAATGAGATATATTATAAAGTTGTCGTTATGTGTTGCTTCTTCGATATATATAATTATTAATTTATACACATTGAATATAAATAAGGCAATTTAATTATATGTTCTATAAGACCATGTATTCTATATATGTCAGCGTCAATTACGACTATGCTACAGGTTGCTTGCCAATCATCTGCCTCCACAATACGCCCGCTACTTACGTTAAAATACCTACCTACGCCGCGCCCACCAAAGACGTTGATGGTAAGTGTTTGTTGTCTACTGACCTACAAAATTGACATATTTATGAATTGATATTGTTGTTTGATGATATATGGTCATTATCTGATCAGTAATTATTCAGATATGAGTTGTTGTTTTGTTTTGAGTGACTCACCTGAAATTCTGTTCTATTTGACAATTATTATTTTTTTTAAATATTAACAAATCTTCAAAAAATTCACTTTTTATAAATTTAGAATTGCGACCATTAGCACCGAAACGTCCGATGAGAAGATTGCTCAAGAAGGAAGTATCTTTAGACACATACACGTGGCAGAAGAAATACGGACACCTGACTTCGGCCGCCATGATGGCACAAGTGGACGAACGGTTGAAGAGACGGTGAGAATGATCAAAACTTTTCCAGCAAAGATTACATTTCAATTATTCCAATCAAAATATAAGTATTGTGGTCCGAGATCTAGCCCTATACAAAGAGTTACTATACAAAAAGTTAACAAAAAGGGACATTTAGTTTATATTACCATATTTAGATTGACATTCAAACGTTCTATGGTAAAATCATTATTTATACGTCTCGTTTAAGTCTCATAGACCAATAACAGGTATGCAAAGTATTAACTTTAGTATTTGTTTTAGATTTTCTGTGTCAGCATCTATGGAAGAGATCTCAAAAATTCAAGAAGCGAAAAATAAAGATTTAGGTTCACAGGTAAGTGAAAATGATTGTCAATACTTAGTATTGTGTTCCAGTTTGAAAGGTATGTGGGTCAGTGTAATTACAGGCCTGTCCCTTGTGGACATAACATTTTAGTTCCCGAGGCACATTGGCTATATAAGAAATGGTTAATATTTCATACAAAGCCAAAGTCTGGTTGGTGGTGATCACTTAACATCAGGCCCACTTGCCAGCACACCATATATATATTTTTTAAAGTACATTTACTTAAACAACTATAATTGTGTAAATGCACTTTATCTATACTACTATTGTTACAATAACAAAACCATGTTTAGTATGACAGTAATGGTCATTTTAAAAGCAAAAAGTAGCAGATGGGTAAATCAATTAATAAATTCAGTAAGTCCAATTGACTTGAGAAACAGCTTCATGTCAAAGTAACTCCTTCTAGAACAATTCTTTGTTCTGATAGAACTTATAAAGGTTTTTTTGCCATAGGTGAGCCTGGGCCCTGAACAGGCAGCGATTGCCCAATCACAGCATTTCGATCAGCTCGAAGCGCTTTGGAATAAAATATCCCCTCCAAGGCGACGTTCGAATAAGGTAACCAATTTTAATATCCCTTTGAAACTTAAAATAATCGTCACTTTGTTTTCATTCCATCGTCAAAACTTTTGAGGGTAGAATTTCTAAGTAGTTTTAAAAGGAGAGGCGATGAAATTTTACCGAACTTTAAATTAAAATTGATTTTCGGATGGATTTATGCGAGACCATTTTGATAATACTATAAGTAAAATACCACAAGCCTATGTTTTTTCTTTACTAAAACATGTTTTAAAAAGTATATTAATTTTTTAGTCACTGTCAAAACAAAGTTCGCTGATTGAAAGACTTGATTCCTCTGATGAAGATCACACTCCGGTTGAAGAACAAGGTGGGTTCAGTGACTTTTAACTGCAAATTTAGATCTCTAAATAGTTTTATATAAAACTTAATTATAAGTAATTTTCTTATCTAAAACATAATACATTAAAATATTAACAAACTTATTTTGTTTAATTGTATAAATTTGCATAAGCAATTATAATATATTCATTAAATAGTTAATCAATATAAATAACTCAAATATTTCGTTTTTATTTTCAGAACATATGGTGGAGTAATTTAGGCTTTATCGAATTAGCGTAATTTGTCATTAGTCTCATTAGTTTTATCTTAGATTAACTTTTTAATGAGCTGGTCTCAATTTGTTTTGCTCTATTTAAATATCTGTTACAAATTTAATATTATTATTTATGTAATACATAAAGCAGAATATAATTTAAACTATTATTATTTGATTGTTGATTATTTAATGTACGCAACTAAAATTTTATAGAAGTTCGTTTTCTTGAATCAATAAGTTGACACTGATCATGCCTTGCGGGCTACTTGGACGGCAGAGATATATTATTATCCTTATTGTATGATTTATTCGATAAGTTGATTTTTACTTTGTCATTATCAATATGAAGATAATACTAAAAAAAACATTTAAAAGTGCGTAAAGAGGTCAGCAATATCTGCCTTGAAGCTTCTATTTCACTAGATATTTTTTGTATGTCAACTTTTTCAAATATGAAGTTTACGAAATTAAAAAAATTCAAATTGCAAAGAAAATATTTAAATTAACTGACATAAAAAATCTTCGTGCACTTTCCAGTGACAATGTTATCTTATTTAAATAACTTGTCTTAACAATTTTCGACGTGTCATTTTTTAACACACGCCTCTTAATTACTTAGACAGAGATAGAACACTTATCAACTATTAATTTATTATAATTATTATACTAGTAATTAATGTCTGCCTTCATCTCATTTAGTTTAACGTTTGGTAGTATATAATACGTATGTATAGCATACCTAAGTAACCTTAGACTTCCAGCCTCTATCCAATGTGATCTTGTAGATTAGCATACTCTTGGACCAGTTTCTTTTATTCCTTGAAATTTTTATTGTTATTTTTTATTGTTATTTGTTTAAAAAAAATAGTATATAATTTTTTAATTCTTTGTAATTCTTAAAGATCCTAAACTGGTCCTTATTTCTATTTAGAATAAAGTACATTTTCATGCTACTATTTTAACGTAGAATTTGATTAGAATAATAATAATAAGAAACACGTTTTAAAAATATTATAATAGCACCATTTTATATCTTCATTTTAAAAAAAGTTACACTTGTTAGTAAATACATTTTAATATTTTTTTAAAAATTCGTTTAAATGTATTTTTTAAGGATTTCGATTGCCTTCATTAATATTTTATCAAATAGAACTGGTTTTGTTTTATAAAATTTTATAATTTTTAAAAGTTTAGTAGAAATTACATTAAATTAATAGTTTTTGAATATAATATAAGCTTAAAGAATAGTCTCCCCGATCGCTGTGCCCTCAGAACGAATAGTAATTTATAAATGTTAGCCATGGTAACACTGACTTAAATAAAACAGGGGCTTTGAAATTAATATTAAAAAAAAATTACCAGTATAATGTGAGACATAAACATTACAACAGATTAACAAATTAATTTAACATTGATTGATGTATGTATAAATGCATTGTCGCATACCATTTCTAAATTACTCTCTGTTCTAAGGTTGTATCGAACTAGTTTTCCAAACTGTGATCCCTTATAAAGACTTCTATATAAGTACATTAAAGTTACCCCTATGAATAACTTAGCGTATGTTACATTTTAATCTAGTTAACACCTAGACTATAGACTTGCATGTAGTACAATTTCATTAAACAAACTTAAATCATGTTAATTAAAATTGTATCTTATGTTTATCAACTTAGAGTCTATATATATTGAAATTTATTTGATGGCATATATTCACTTATAACAATAATGTAAATTCAATTTTTAGAATTTTATCTTCTGTTAAGCGTGGTAAAAAAAAAGTTAAAATTTTTACTAAATTCGTAGAAATCGTTATTATTACTAAATTATTAGATGTTATACAGATTAGGAAATGCAATAATATTTCATAAGTAGATGCACTTACTTGTAGTTGTTTAAGCTTTATGACTATTGAAGTTTCTTTGAAGTCCTACGACTGTCACAAATTTCTTGAACTATGCTTTATCTAAACATTTTATTTGGTGTTTGCATTAAGAGACAATTTTCTAAACCTCACGTATTTTTTATAACAATATTCATTATTAATTTTTAAACACCAACACTAAACATTATAAGCTGTGTTATTTGACATTCGTAAAGAAAAAAAAAAACATTTTAATAATCTGTGGCGTCATGTTAAATTGTCTCTTGCATAAGGTCACGTTTATACGTACGCAATAATGTATGGTAATTATAGACACTGTCACCTTGTTAACTATTTGTATAGAGTTTTATATATTCGTGATTTCCTATTCCTCACAGGAGTGAGTTTTATTTTGGACCTGTCGTGATGTTATATCTGAAATATATTCTCTGTGTTTCTTACAAAGTGTTCATTTTTATTTCATACCTATTACCAAACCTCTAAAGATATATGTATACCTCTACACGATATAAATATATTGAACAAGTTATTTTTTTGTTTCAAGTTTCATAATGATGGGGTCAATATTTCATAAATTAAACAACTCATTGATTAGATTTTTATGTATTAATATAAAAGTAATGACTTACTCACACATTAGTATATTAATACTAACAATAAAATATATATATTCCCTTTAAAAATGTCATAATTTCATTTGATTGTCTATGCAAGTAAATATCATATTAACTATTCTGTCTGAAATCAGAAATGAATCAGAGCGTAGTTGGAGCATAGTTTCTTGTGCTTAATTTGCATTTATATTTCATCTCGTGCTCGGCAATGTAGCAAACTATTGTGAGGAAACCTCCATGACAATATTATATTATGAAATTCCGTCATATGTATGTATAAAAACTAATCCACTGATAAAACACCTTGGTATCCAAAACTTCTCCATAAGAGGAAAGAAAATCTTAGCAATGCTCAACATAAATCAGCATAAAAGTAATAAGAGTGTAAAATGTTAAATTATGTTGGAATAAAAATCACGTACAACTACCCCTTGACATCTTTTTGCGTCGTAATCGCAAACAACGAAAGTATTTCTGTGAAATTTTATTTTACGATATCACGATTTATGTGAAATTTCATTTTATTTTACGTTACACGTTTACAATTTCGATATAAATTTTTCAACTTATTCATGAGCGATAAAAAAACATGTATGTTAGAAAATATATATCTGAAAAAATAGAAGAAAATGCATGCAGTTAGGTTTTTATTAAAAAAATATATATACAAAAATCAAACCAAATACATCATGTAATCGTTATGCCAACTATATAAATTACATAAACCTCTGCAGCTATTTCAATTAACCAGCTGGGATTTATAACTGTCAAAGAGAATTTCAATCAAACATGAGCAAGTCTCTGCAATTTAGAGACATGGGTTAGATATTTTGTTGACTATTTATATGACAGCATAATGACAATAAATGAGCAATCTACTTGTCCCTTCAACATTTATTTACACGACTACAATATATAAATTTATTGTTTTCTAAATTAAGTTTGTGTTACTTAAACGTGGATAGCACATACATGTCATTACATTCTATTATAAGCTAACTAACAAAAAGCTAATTATAATAATCAATAAGTATCAAAATATTGTAATAATTCGTGTTTGTGGAGGAATATTATCTATTGATAACACTTATCACATATGTTAACAACAAAATTATAACTCATTGTACAAGAAAGACTTCGCCATGAGAGCGCTGTGATTGTATAAACAAAAGTATTACAGTGCAATAAAAAATGAAGTTATAAAAAATATTAAGCGAAAAACTAAAATGGTGATGATTATAATAATTTCGGAAAACAGATATCGTGATGCAAAATGTATATACACAGTTTAATTTCCTTATCAATGAAACAAGGACTGTGAACTGATTTGAGTAAGTATATTCGAAGCTTTTTTGAAATAAGAAACAAGAATGAGAGAACTGCAATGTTGGACTGTGCTGTACGCATCAAAGAGTAATTCTACCTTCCTGCAAGTCTTCACGTTCACGCTCAGCACGTTCGGAATGATACTATCTATCATAGCTCTAATGTTACTGATCTTGACAGCCGTACTATTCGCAGAATGGAGACACAATTATAAGAACCAGCTCCTCATACAGTTCATGGTTGCGAGATTCATCTACACATTCGTACGATATTTTTACGATGTGTTAAATTTATTTAAAATCGCTAAAAATTACTTCAATCCTATTTACTTCGATAAGATTCCTTTGGCTTACAGTGAAATGGCACTTGTGACATGGATGTCTGTATTCAGCAAACAGATGCATGATAGCCTCGCGAAAGTGTTCAATATTGGATCACCGAGTTTATGGAGAGTGTCTTTATCGGCGTGGCTTATACCGGCAATTATATCGATTATTTTATTCGTATCTTATACGATACAAAACGACAAAGACGTACAATACTTTATATTGTATTTGTTTCTTATTAAGTGGCCAGCATTATGCGCGAACGGTATCTTATTAGTTTCAGTTTTAAAATCGATTTTAAACACGAATAAAAGTAAGACAGAGAGCAATCCACGAATCGTTATCGTGATGTTGACGCTCATATTCACGTTTTGTTTTCAACAAGCCGTAACTGATTTTTATAAATTAATGTTTACTATATTTAGTATCGATTACGACGTCGTATGTGTGCCCGTATTTTTCATATTTACGAATATTATAACTATATATCATTGTGCGTTTTCGATATTATTTTGGTTATTCGCGAACAAGAGGACGAGGATATTATGGAGTTTTAAAGACGAACTAAAAAGTAATATACACAAACGCCAAAAACCTATAACCTGTAGTATTATATCGTAGACTTAGTTGTTGGCATAAATATATATGTATTAATGTTTAGTAAAACAAAACTAAACATGTAAATTTGTCGATTACATACGAATTAAATCGTATAGTTCTTATTTCATTGAATTTGGTTTTATTAATTATGTTTTTTTTATTATATGAATAATTAGACAAATAAAATATTTATATCTTATGTGTGTTTTTATTAAATATTTGCAGACTATCAATTTTAATTACAAAGCCTTTATTTTTATAAAACGAAACCAAAACGAATATTTAACTATTAATACTACTCAATATATCAATAAAGGTATAATATTTGACAAAACACTTGACATATGATAAATAAAAAAACCTTTCAGACGACAAACATTTTATGTTGCAAAGTTTAAAGTATCTGAAATTATTAATTTTACTTAATAATATTATTCCGTCAAATGATATTTTATAAATAAATAAAAATTAAGGTAATAAATTTAACATGAATTATTTTTTGTAAAACTAGGTAGTAATCATTTTAAAATGAATCTTTGTCATTTGTTTTTGTAAAATAGAGGCTCTACATCTAACGAAACACTTAAGGTGTTAGTTGCTTAGGTGTTTAGTTAATCATTAATTTAGCTCTTTCTGCCATTATTGATTTGTCATTCGAAAGAAAAAGACGCAGTATTTCTGCATTAATCACTTACTGAACGTTGGAAAAAAGAATCTTACCTAAAAAAAAATCAGCCTCATTTAGAGTCGGAATAAAATTACGTCTTGATTAAAGTTAAAACGTGCCTAATGGCAAAGTAAATTGCTAATTATCGTTAAATTACCACTTGAGATGGACCTCAGGTCCTAAGTGGATGTGAGAGCTTCGAGTCTGAGAGCACTATGTGATTTATACATAGTTTGTACATTATTTAATTCGACATTATTACGTGTTATGTTAGTAAAATAATTATTCGAATTATCTTAACGTATATTATGTAATATATACAATATGTAGATATGTAATCTAGTATTTAATCTTGCTATTTTTTATAACATTCTTATGTATATAACGCATACAACCAACAAAGAAAAAATATATAAATGGTGAAACCAGCAAAGAAAAAAAACTTATGAATATAAATAAGTTTGAATTTACATATTTATTCGTAATAAACATAATGTTGTCATATAAATATTACTTTTTACACGGATAAATTTATTTAACCTTAACAAGCTTTAAGTACATTATACTTTGCATAAAGATCAACTGCTTCGTTGGTGTAGTGGCTAAATGTCCGGAAGTCCTGTGTTCAAATCCCAAGTCGGGCCAATAAAAAGTCATTGGGTTTCTCTGTCGAAAATTCTCAATAGCAGCCGGGACTCTGGAAGTTGTTAACTCCCTTGTCTCGGAAAGCACGTAAAGCCATTGGTCCTGTGCCTGAACTCTTTCCGGTCGTGTCGGATTGCCATCCCATCGGAACGAGAATAGAGAGTGCACCTGACTTTGCGCACAGTTGTGCACTATAATATGCCCTGTGCAGTTGGATATATTATAGTCTTGTTTCGTGAGGAAATCTGCCTGTGCCTAATTTCATTTAAACTCTGCCAAAGCTTTATACACCAACCCGCATTGGAGTCTTCTCAAAGAAAGAGGCCTTAGCAGCCTCCCTCAGCAGTGGGACATTCACAAGCTGTTACATACATCCTCATCATTATAATTAATAAATAAAATATAAAATGTTTTGCTGACCATACCTTAGTACTTTACACCGCTTTTAATATTATTTCGATGATAAATTGAACGTCATTATATTTTATTTCCTATAAAATGGCACAAACCCTTGATGGTAATCGCAGTAATGTATTTAACGTCCAAACAAGTATAAAAGCGGCTTAATGAAACAAAAACTACTTAAAATCTTGAAATTTATCTAAATATAAACTTTGGAATAAAGTATTCATACAACTTTTAAATTTATTCTATACGAATTGGTTATAAGGTTTTCGTATCTTTTAATTGCTCCCTTTTTAGCCATTTTCGTGGTTAAGTTTGAATAAAAACCATTCAGGTAAAATTTTTAGTACGGCACTGACGTCGCAGCCACAAAATCCAGCCCATACATCGATATTACGGCGCTACGGTAAGCGAAACAACAGCGTTTTGCAATCACGAAGTCGTGAGCTTGCATACAGGTTTAATCAAAAAGGCTTTGATATACAAATACAGCTGAAAACGATATGTAGTATTAGAAAATGTATTTTCAATATTACTTTTATTGAAAAGTAAGGTGGAGATGCGATTTGAAATTGATGCACTTGAAATATTATTATCAAATAATATAATAAGTAAAATAAAATATTAAATAATTATATAAAAATGGAGCCGAGATGGCCTAGTGGTTGGAACGCGTGAATCTTAACCGATGATCGTTGGTTCAAACCCGGGCAAGCACCACTGAATTCTCATGTGCTTAATTTCTGATAATAATTCATCTCGTGCTTTTCGGTGAAGAAAAACATCGTGAGGAAACCTGCATGTGTCTAATTTCACTGAAATTCTGTCACATGTGTATTACACAGACCCGCACTGGAGCAGCGTGGTGGAATAAGCTATAAACCTTCTCCTCAAAAAGGGAGAGGAGACCTTTAGCCCAGCAGTGTGACATTCACAGGCTGTTACGGATATAAAAATGAATAAATATTTTTTATGTTAACGTCAAATATAAAACTAAACGTAATATTTTATTAAATAGCTTATCTCAATTCAAATGTATTTTATTTATAAGCGATTAGGTAATCAGATAGCCGGACAGCTGTCCGATCGGGTAGCATGGCTTTATGTAACAAATATTGCTACTTTGTTTAAATGTTAATTAATACAAGTCGCAATTTTAATAAATTTCAAAATTATACGCCCATGAGTCTATACAAAAATAAGCCCCACAAAATCGATCAAACATGATTTTCACGGTAATCACATGATTTTAATCGACCAAATTATAAAAAATATTAAAAAAATTAACTTATTAATTAAAAAATATTATGATTCTCAAACGTTTGATTTCATTCAAATAATTAAATTTTATAATGCTTTATAACAGGCAATGATAATATACATTGATTTAAATCAATATAATTTATTATAAGCTGTGTTTTAAACGACTCGGAGTTTTTGAACCCAAATACGTTTCGTACTTAATTTAATAGGAGAAACTGTCATGTAGCCGGAAATTAGACCCAGGGGCACCGTCGACTGATGTGACACCTTAGTGAGGGTTGCCTCCGTTACCTTTCCATCCACGTCTATTTAAATAAATTAGTTGAGATTTTAGAATTACAATTCGTTGACTTACCTGTAAGATTATTTGGTTTTATTAATATAAGCTCCTTTTTGCACATTATTAATGTAAAAAAAATTAGGCCAATAAAAAAACATCGGTATAGAATGACTACAATAAAAAGATTATACTAATGACAGTAAATAAATATATTATTTTAAATGTCCACTTAACTCATGGATACTATTATACGGCAATGAGTTTGATTTCGATCAAGCCCAAAGTTCTTAGTCTTCAATGAAAGTTTACTATTACATACTGAAATTTATCGTGATAGAGAAGATTTCAATGAAAGATTTATATATTGGAAAAATTCCTAAGACATATATATATATATATATATAATTCACGAATTCCAAACTAAGGAACTCCTGTATCTATGATGAGCAATGATACCATTATCCAATAGAAGATTTTCCGATTGGGCTATTACTATTAAATGAACTGTCTCTTATAAAATTTAAGATAAGTCCGTTACTTTCTTAATACGATTATTTTTTAAGAAAAACGATAAATATATTTATGTATAGTTTGCTTTTAATTTAATTTTAGTTTACTTTTATATTTTCTAATAAAAAGTCTCGTAAAAAATAAATTGAATAAATTATTTTTATGTATTAAAACATTTCTACATCAACGGTTTATAATGTAATGTTCGCATCAAATTATTCCATTCTAAGTCCGTGAATATGAACAAATGAAATTGCTAAACAAAAATTCGTTAAACCAATTTTCTATACAGAAATTCCAATTAGCACTCACATCGAGAAATCACTCCCCGGGGTATATGCAGTAACTAATTGGAGAAATTTAAAAAGAGACAAAAAACTAAAACTACTTGTAACGGAACACCTACATACATATAACACACACATACATCAAAATGATTTGAATGAAAACCATTTAGTGCCGCGTGCCTAATTAAATTTAAGTGAATTTGAATTAAAACGCTCAACGTGCCCGCATTTGAAGACTCAAGAATATGTTTTTATGTATTTTTATTTAGATTATTCCCTTTGTTGCAGTTTTTTCGCGTGGTCTATGTGTATATGTATGAAATGAATAATAAAAATCAGTCTATTCTTATTATACTATCCATCGCAAAATACGTACCACGATTTTAATAGCTCTCGACCGAGACCCCACTTGACTGGAACTCGTACTTTGTTCATTGGGGATAATAATTGTATCCGCTTCGTCAAATGGATATGCTTCTCGATAATTTGTTGTATTCAATTGTAGCCGTACATTGAAAGGTAAAGTTTTACTCTCGACTTTCGATCAAGATCAGCGTCATCAATGATCTATAATCAATACTTTCTATCAATAGTACTCTTTGACATTTTGCTTTATCAAGGCGGCTCTTAGAGATGTTTTAATTTAAACAAAACGAGACACGCTCTTTCCTCACTTAAACATGCACCAACATGCTTTGACAAAATTAGTTCTGTCTAGGATATACCAGCTTATCCCAGAGCTTACGCGTACCTACTAGAGCCAACGTTTTAAATGTAAGCTTAAAAGATTTGATGAATTAATTTGATCTAGGCTATACTTTTTTTTTATAGAAAAGGAAGGTGGACGAGCATATGGGCCACCTGATGGTAAGTGGTCACCAATGCTCTTAGACATTGGCATTGTAAGAAATGTTGCCAATCGCTTAAATCGCCAATGCGCCACCAACCTTGGGAACTACGATCTTATGTCCCTTGTGCCGGTAATTACACTGGCTCACTCATCCTTCAAACCGGAACACAACAATACCAAGTACTGCTGTTTTGCGGCAGAATGTCTGATGAGTGGGTGGTACCTACCCAGACGAGCTTGCACAAAGCTCTACCACCAGTGTGCTCTACTGGTTTATCTTACCTACAAGAACTTGTTTTTCCTTCATACAAGGCCGCACTTTTTCTTCTGTAAATTCTTATTCTTAAACTTCAGAATAAATTATTTTTACATTCTCTTTAAATTTTTTAATTTAATATTATTGGCAACTCTTTGTAAAATTTAAAAATCGAATACCATAATTTCTTGATTTATTAAACCTTAAAATTTATACTCAAGTCAGCTATTTCGAGTATCTGAACTTCGTCAAAGTGCTAACACAGTCATACTAATCGTCTCTCTGTCAGCGTAATTTACGGCTCTTTCACACAGGCGATTTGCGAACGTGTGCCCAATCATACTAACGGATAGAACTTTAAAGCAGAAATGTAAAAGCTAACATATAAATCGAATGCCTGAACGGGGCATCGGTTTGCACGTGGTCATTTCAATTTGTCAGTATTACAATAAGATGATGGCAGGTGTGTTACCGTCACCAAAAACGCACCAGTCTCGCTGAAAATCATCATCAACATTCGTCGAGATCGAGAGCTGGTATGGACTCTTCCAAGGTTAAACACACGTTTCCACAACACTCGTGTGAAATGGTCTTAAGTATTTCAAAACCACTAGACATTAAGTGTTAAATGAACTTCTTGTTCGTACTCTGACTGAGTATTTGATTTACAGCCCGCTTTCGCGCGGGAACCTGTCATTTAATTATACATCCCTAAGGAACTTCTTATGTATTTGCACCATGTGCTGATACGTCTATATATAGATATATCAGCACATGTAGTAGTAGAGATTTTACATTAGCATTCATAGGAATGCTAATGTAAAATCTCTACTAATATTATAATGTGAAGAGTTTGTTTGCTTAATACTCCAGTAGCAGGTAATAATCCAGTCATATTAATAAATATATTTACGCTAGATAGATCACTTATTGAGAAAGGTATATATGAATATCTATAGCATAACACGTTTCGGCTTCAGTATATAATACATGGGTACGGAGAATATATAATATAACGCACTGTCAACGGGAGCAGGACAATATTTATTATATAACGCTGATAAAACCGTGCGGTGTAGCTATGTAGTATGTAACGTGTAGTATGTGTGTGTGTGTGTGTGTGTATGTGTGTGTGTGTGTGTGTATGTGTGTGTGTGTGTGTGTGTGTGTGTGTGTGTGTGTGTGTGTGTGTGTGTGTGTGTGTGTGTGTGTGATGATGGTGATGATTGGCCACGATCAACCTAAAGAGATTAGCTAATTGAAATACTATTATGCACAAGTGTGTATGCCAATACAAATTCATTTGATTTCATGGTTTTAAAAAAGGCTCTATTCACTACTCAACGGTTTCCCGTGTTTTACGATACTTTAAGGGATTGTAAACATTCCAGCTTTCAAGCTCCGGACTGCTTCTATTCGATAAAAAAACCTAATAACTATTTTCGGGTCGACCTGGGCTTGGACTCAGGTGCTTGTGATCGGCGGACTTATATCAAGCCAAAAGACCAACGAGGCTGCCGAAGACACACCAAGGGATAGATACTGTCGATTGTATTCGTCTTTTGTAACCGAAAAATCACGAGTCAGATCTATACAAGGTCGAATTGGTCTTCATATTATGTTTAATTTGATAAATCTTGTGCTGGTGAAGGAAAACGTGAGAAAAACTATCGTGATAAAATAAGCTCCACCGTAAATAGCAACTTCTAGTTTAGGGGTGTTATCGGGTTGTTATCTACTTTTGTATATGAAACTTAATATCTTAAAAAGTTAAAAATATGGTACTACATAATAATTTTTAGATAATTTCTTTTCCATCTTTCACAACCATTCAAGATTTTTTTCCAATCATTTCTCGAGACTTCTTTTAGACACGTCCGTAGACACTCAATTCTTAAAGATAAGAGTCTCTTATGATTGAGGAACTCTATTGTTCCCTCAATATTGTATCAAAATGGTTTCCTTTTGTGTGGATACATTTCTTTGGTCGATAATTATGTTAAAAATAAAAATCTTTTTTTAAATATTAACATTTATTGTGTTTCAGCTTCATATTTATTGTTTTAGGTTTTGATTGAAACTTATTCTTTAAATAGTTTTAATGTTTACTAGTATATAAATATAGTAACTTCTACTTATATAAACATATATCGGTATCTGTAGAACTATTTTGTAAGAACAATCTCGAAAATTACGGTAGAACACGATGGAGAAAAGTCAGAACGTGACATACGACATTGAAAATAATCAATGTTTAATTATGACATAAGCATTAAAACTGCGTTTCACCGTAAGGCAGCTCCAACATTTCACGAACGAGTGAGTGACGTGAGTTATTTTAGAATACCTCCAATATTTGACACATACTATTATTGAAATTGAAATATTAATATCGGTACCATATCGAGGTATCTTATTGACAAAGTTAGCCGCCAATAGATCAAATTGTTCACCTTGCTTAATACCAATCGTTTTAATCGCTTTAAATCGTAGAATCTAATTTATAATTAACGCATAACTCTACAATATAAAATAGTTATAATAAAGCAAGTGGTAACACTTCTGATATAATCATCGAGTCAATATGAGTGTTGAAAATTAAATATCTTGTCGATCAATTTGAAATTCGAAAACAATAGAGTAACACACAATAAGAGTACTGTAGGAAAATGTGAGAATAAGCCTTTTTTTTAATTATCATTTTTTTGTTACATATTTTCAAAACTCATGATATTATCGGCTGATACAATAATGTAGACTTTTTTTTCTAAAACCACGCGCTCTTTATATTCAACAAGCAAATTCACATTCTATAAAGTTCAGATCAATTAGTATTATGAAAGAAAATTTTGCAAACTCAATTCATTAATTTCGTCAACCATTTGATCTCCCAATTAGTTTGCAACTTTGGACGCAAACATTTGGATTAGTTACAAATGTATGTGCACATATATTTACACATTTTTTTTGTATCACATCTAAGAAAAAATCAATATTAATGTTGATTTTCCATAGATGTGAGCAACGTCAATTCGACATTTCGTATGTGAAAATACTCAAACTTAATTTTAGATATTTAATAACCCTTTGGTGAAGGGTAAATGTTTGGCGTGACCTATAAATCAAATATGTAAATTGGGCGCTGTTAAATATAAACTTAACGGTATGAAACACGCCAAGGAAGAGACAGGCGATCAAGAAATTAAATCGTATGCGATATTTTGATCGGGATAAATGGAATAATAACTTAATTATAAATTATACAAATATAATATTTTATGTGCTAAAAAAACGGACCATACCAACCATTTGTTCGATTGTTTTTTTTTTTGTAAATTGATAATTCGATATTATCAAAGGTCAATAGTGCCATCATTTTCGGGCCGTCTAGCGATGTAATAATTAACAAGATTATTACATCGCTTGTCTGTGGACATTGACAAGTGAAGCCAAGTTTGCTTGTCTTGTTATCTCCACACCTAGCACAAGCTTAGCGCTTGATTGGGTATATCAGAACTTTTTATGTTTACTATATTCCAAAATCAGCGTTTCACTAACAGATAGTTGGAGTATCAAATTGTCAATTCTAGTTTTTTTAAAGTAACGCTTATCATCCTTAACATTTACCTTACTATTCGTTAGTCATAACTAACAATTCAATTTAGGTAGTTTCTTTTTGACGACAAATATAATATTTATAAATATCCGTAAGCAAAAAAAATACGGCCTCACCTATAAAAGTTTTTAACCAGGTGTTTAGTTAAACAAAACATTTTTAAAATAATCACCTCCTAACCAAAATTCATAAGTAAAATAATTTCTAGACTTAATAAATCGATAATTAAATAACCAGGCATCACACATGACTAATTAATGTATATAAAATAAGATTGTATCAAAATATAATATAATAGAAATCTAAACTCAATGGCAATGTGTTTTTATTCAAAATAAGAGCAATTGTACGAGTATCCTTACCTATATCTCAAGTTTTATAGTCACGTGTTAATATTACAATTAAATAAAAACAACTATTACTCCCGGTTCTATTCAACTGACGCAAAAATACAGAATATTTAATAAATTCACGTTTTTCCCATTGATAGTCTAAATTTAATGGGAACTGCTATGAGCAGTTACTTATATAATTCTCCGAAATGCGATACATTTTCTGGTATGTTTTATGTATATTGGTTAGGCATTATAATTAGGAATTACAAAAAAAAGTTATTAGTATAGACAGATGTTTATTAAGCAATCTGCATTTTTTATTATCAATTGAAAATAAATTACTGTAGAAAATTGGTTAAAAACTGGATCATTAATTAACGTTCTATTACAGAATTAATTTGAAATTTAAGTTTATAAAATTCGTTCTCAAGATTGATTCAAAATAAATATTAACTTACATAAATATACATAAAGACACAGAATCAGAATTAGATCCTCGTAATGCGGAATCACAAAATTTGGACTATTGAAATTCGGTCCTATTACTATAATGATATTCCATTTCTTTATTTATTATTTATTTATTTATATCGGTTGCTGCTAAATAGTCCATCTGTAGACATTTTCACAGCTAAATTTTAAAAAATACATTGTAGTATTTTTTAACTAAATATACTTATATATACTTATATATTTTTATATTTTGTAAGTAATAGTACCTGACTACCCTTCTAGTTCTGTCTACTTATACTATCTGTGGATTCATTTTGAAAAACAATTTATTTTCATATAATAATGAATTTATTGCTATTAATGATTTTAGTTATAGTTAAACTATACCTAGGAAATAGTGTAACAAAATTATTAAATGGGATTTATAATAAAAGAGGTGGTGCCTTTGACTTCGTCCGCGTGATATTTTCGGTTTTATTATGATATGTTTAAAAAAAACATTTGAGTATTCTGTTACTCTTTTTGTCCGTTTTTTAAATGTAAATGTCACACGGAGAGAACTACTCTAAAATAGACACAGTACTTATTCTAGTGGAGTCCTAGTAAGGTGTTTTTTAGGAGCGAATGCACATCTGTAATAATATAGATACAGCTGCTAATGCCGATTTAATAAAGTTATTCTACACAACAAAGCACATGAATGATAAAATAAATATACAACTCTATAAAACGCAGCAATACTTGCCTGAATTTGATACTGTCCACTTCGGTTATATTATTTTGTATTATGTCTACTGGGCATATCTAGTATCAATTTGAACAGATCACAGTATATATAACAACATGTAAATAACGGTGTCGTTTAACACACACCTCACCTGACATCTTATCCATCAACCCGACGATAATTTGGCTCGATAACAAATTAGGGACACAATTTTCAGGCATCAGATATATCGTAAAGTTAACGCTAACACCCGTCAAATTGAGTTTGATAATTAGGACAATATAGACAATTAACACCCTCGGTTTATTGAACTAAATTGATTTGAATCCCGTGTACGTTATTATCACAAACATCAATACCTGTAGTTAACTAATTTAAAGCCCAACGCGATCTCTTAACTGCAATAGATACATTCATTATGCCTATCTCATATTTCCAGCTCATCAAAAAGTTTTAAAGGAATTTGTATGAACATGTTCTGAGGAGTATATTAAATTCAATATTGATAATCTAGACGGCGCGACGGACTGTTGACGACGGACATGATATTATCAAACCACGTTATTAGTTTTTGGCTGACAATTTAGATTCATGTCTAAAACCCATCAATAAGAAACGTGCTCGCTAGCACAATTGTAAATAATTTAATAAATAATAAATAAATTCACTTGAATCAAGAAAAGTTGGAAAGTGTTGAAGTTTTTATTGAATTAAATGTCGCTGCTCCAATTGGACTGAGATTGTGTTAGACGATTGAAAAAAAAAGTTTAAAAAAATTGTGATTCTTATTCGGATTTTATCTAACGATCTTCACTTACAATTCTGCATGTTTTACGGTGTGATATTTAATATTTCGAATAATTAAAATAACGTATTTAAAAAAAATCCTTACGATATCTCTAAATCTATATTTACTAGAAAACCTATACCTCGCTACTTCTTATATATTGTCAAAATAACTCAATATTAATTGCATAAAACAAATTTCATTTATCCACAAAATCCACATTATGTCTCCAACACATGTCCACAAGCTAACGAAACAACGATACCTGTCAGCCCCAACCCACAACGTTGCAAGCAACACTTCAATAACAGCAGCTGTATAAATGATCAATAATTGAATATAGTTCGAATTTCAAGTTGAAATTGTAAGGTAATATTTCGTAATCATAGCCAAAAAACGCTCAATGAAATTCCGAGACAAGAGCTGGTATGGCCCAGTGGATAAAACACATTACTTTAAGTAATGACTTTAATAAGGCAAATAAATAACTGGTAGCTTATGAAGCTATACCATTTATTGGAACGAAGTTCTTTTTATTATACATAATATTCACTTTGTAGGAACCCTTAATATGATGAATTAAAGAGTTCTAGTATGATTACTTTAAAACGCGATATACTCGTTAGCAAAAAAATAAAATAAAAACTAAACCAGTGAAAATTGCTGCATATAACGCGTACAAAGCACCATTTTGTGAGGCTCAGCGAAAGCAAAAAAAAAGGACTATCGGCATATATTGCTTTGTTTTCAGAAAAGTTATTTATTATAATAAAATCGGTACGTATTTTCAAGCTACGATTAACAATTTACAAATATCACTGGTACTTTTTAAATGTAGTAGTTTTCTACACAAACTCCGTAGTTTACTCTTTTTAGTAGTGTCGTAGTTTGTCTACATAATGAAATGAAATGCTTGAAAAGTCGTATTTTACGCGAATAATTAAAAAAAATATATTACCTTTGAATTTGATATAAAGCACTACTTACATCGTAAATCAAATCATAGGATATTTGGTGTTTATATGTAATTACCCTGAGATTACATTGTCTTGTTCACTCTTCAAAGGAAAACACAATGATACGAGATATTTATGCTTGGTCAAAGTAACCAAGTACCAAACAAATTGATCCAATAGACTAAATCACTAATGTGCTCAATGGATGCGATTAGCACATGACCGGGAGAATTGTCGCGCCTTTGAGGAGGCATTTGTTCAGCAGTGGATTAATGTGGGCTGGATATGATGATGATGATAAAATCACTAAAGATTTCCGACATCTTTTTGAAAAAGAAATAAAAGTGATAAAAAAAACTAATTAAACAAATTAGCAATTAGTAGCATCTTTTACGGCAAAATGTATGGAGCTAAATTTATTATATTTGTAGATTGTGTTTTTTTACTTGTACATACAAATTCTTGATTCTATCTAAAAGATTTTAGATTTTAGTCTCTTTTTTCTTACACTTTTGAAGATGTTAAAAGTCTACTGTTTTCATTAGATTAAGCAAATTCTGTTACGAGTGAACAGTAGATTAGATTGATTTTAAACTGTACAGTTTTAATGCAATGCAAATAAAACACAATGAAACATTTACTTTGCGTTAAAGTTTTATTGAGACAAAATAAGTATAGATAAAAAGGAATGACGAGCCGAGACGTCCGATAAAACTAATAATTAACTTCCGAACAACTTGAACTTATAATGACGCAAAGTTTCAGAAACTTCGAAAATAACATTTGTTTCGTTCCTTTTAAATTTACTCATAAAAGAATCTAATGGTCTATTTTTATTTCAAAATTACTCATGAGCTGTCTTTCTTTATCTTTAATTAAAATATCCATGTTTCATTTTTATTTTAGTAAAAACAAATACAATTAGAAAAAATAATAATAGATATTTTTAGAATTAACACTGTATGAAGAATAATTTAAATTAATCGTTTATATTATCCCGTTTTTATTTTATTTAGATATTTTAGAAATTATTTTATTTAGATATTTTAGAAATCAGTGAATCGGGGTTTTTTTATTACTGTTATAGAAAGTGTCTGGGTGTATCATTTCTGATTTCGTCAATTTACACTTCTTTAACTTACACAATAGTATGATTATTATAAAACATACACTGTGTCATGTGATTATATTAATTGGCATGAAGGTCCATTGTGAGCAATATAAAATCGCAACTGCCTAAGGCATTGTCCATTACACTTACATAGAGAGCCATAAAACAATGTCACCGCCATCCACGCACGCCATTATATGTTCGCGTATTCGTAGGGCTGTCAAGAGTAATATCCAATTTTGATGTAATTTGGTATTAAACAAGCTTTAACTCCAAGGACGGGCATGTTTGCAAGGCGGTTACATTTTTATACCTAACGCTCGTCCCAACACGCGGGTGAAGTTACGGGTGAAAATTAGTATATATAATTTATATAAATGGTTGTTGTTTCATCGGCTTAAAAAACTACAAAACCCTTTGACCAACCTTCATGAAATATACTACAAATGCATGTATGTAATTTTTATTAATAAGGTATTTATATTATCAATGTCATTGTATATACATATAACAATGTCAGCTGGGTTCTGTTAGTGTGATATTAGCTGAAAATGATCTGGAAACGATTAAAATAGTCAAAGTCTTTAACAATTAAACTACGCTTGAAAACTCTCGCTTGAGTTTCTTACCTACTTATAATATACATAAGTATTTTACAAGCTTTTATGTAACTTCATCTTTTAATTGTAGAGAAAAAGATATCTATACTTTTTCCCGCGTCACGTCTTTTACCAGTACTTAAAAAACACAAAAAGTTTGAGTTGTGGGCAACCCTATTTTGAAATGCAATAATCTATGATTTGCGATAATTTGCATGAATGTGATCGTGCTATATAAACGTCTTCATCTTGAGATCAGCGCTGCTATTTTATAAAAACTAACTTCGAATCGTCGACATTTGTGAAATGTCGAAAACCAACTCACGGTGATACACTATTTTAATACGTTGATCTTTTAAAGATTATAATTATTATTGCCAATTTCGCATATCATTTACCTTTCATATGATTTCTCAATCGTTTTCTGTAATGAGTTTCGAGTAAGGATTTGTAAGAACATTACAGAATATCTCTAAATTCGGCCTAAGCTACAGGAACAAATTCGAAAAGGGTGACTTCGAATTTGAAATATAAAGCAAATTCTGTAAATTCGCGAAATAACAAATAATAAAAAAGCTTTAGTTATGAAGTAAATTTATGATAGTCTACAATTATTACTTAACAATATTGATATTCTAAATTAATAACTTCCACTTGTTCCGAGATAAGTCAACCAAGGCACTGCGAAACGATTGCTGACAACCAATATGACGAGTAATTACTGTGATTGCGCAATTCTAAGTACCTTGATTGCGACTTCGGATAGAATTATATACATTTATAAATCATATGAAATTAAAGTTTAAAAACAAGATCATACAATGTACATTTTAGCTTTTTATATGGTTGTATGGATATCTTTGCAAATTTTAGAAATGCGAAAGCAACTTTGTCTATTGCGCTTTCACGGATAAACCAATGAACCGATTTTGATGAAATTTGGTATGAATACTTGAACCGCAAGTAATACTAAAGGAATAGTATTTTATAACTATCACCTGACAACCCACATAGACACCGTACGTGGACACAGCTGCGGGAGAAAAATAGTTTTTAATAAATTGTCCTTCCCAATTATGTATTAAAATTTTCACACATTTTTATTTTGGACAATAACGTTAAGATAATATACGATAATATTATATTAAAAATAATACATACTTTATGTACCTTACACTTTTTTATCGATAAATGATCGTATTACTTATACTGTAATTGTTAAAAATATATTATGTATTATAACAGATTATATTATATATAATGACATCAAAAGTATTTAGATATAAGAATCCATATAAAAATGATATAAAATTACATAAATTTTAGCTACATCATTAAAATCAAGAACTTCCTTCACCGCGCAATTATCGGAATGAGATAGGCGTACCCAAAGACAGTCACGTTCGCAAATGCAATTTCAGACGCAAAGCATTTCTTAATTATGGGTATAATATTCTGAACTTCGGAAATATTAAAAAATACAATACAGCGTGCTTAAAAATATATTTTAACTAGGAATATTTTTACAAATAACTACATACCACGTACTATTTTACGAAATTATCGAAGAAACCTTTATTTTAATGTTGGAAGTATTATATATTACGGTAACATAATTGTTAAGGAGGTATGGTTAATAAAATTAAAAAAAAATCTACAAATAGTGTGTCAGACAACAAAGAGGGGACAAAATTGTAATCAATATCTGAACCTACATTCTGGCAAAACCAATGCGAGATACAAGAAAAATACCTTAACTCAAACAATTCTAAGATAATTTTCTCAACGAATCGGCTATCTTGTAATACTTCTAATATCGCTGTCGTCCACAATATAACGGACAAGATTTTCTCTTTGTAAGATTTTATCTTTTGTATTTCTAGTTTGAGCCTGCTTACAGAGCAACATACAGGATAATAAATATATAAATCTAAATCAAATAATATGTTACTACTAATACCTAGAAGATTATTATGAAAAACTCGCGACTTCGCCAACGTTGAATTCATTTTCGACGATCCTCCAAAACGTACAATACGTTAAAATGGTAGATTTTTTCAGATGCCTGCTTGAATTGTAAGTATAAAACAAAAAACATGGTTGTTTCGGTTTTGGTAACTCGCAAATTTATAATAACTTAAAAAGAATCAGTTATTTTAAAATCACCGAGGTACACTTTAATTTCATTTACTTGTAAAGTTACACAACTTGATTAAACTTGCTGAGGTTCAACGGTTAAATTCAGAATTAGACATTCTCAGTAGCAGCGCTGAATCGGAAAGCATGAAACTCTGCTGGTCAAACTCTTTCCGGTTATGTCGGATTCTCGCCCCATTGGATTAGGAGTGTAATGGTATAAATATGCACTAATGTTACAGACAGATTAGTGCATTATAGACACATTTGTGGATTATAATATCTCCCGTACATTTACCTAAGTTATACCTTTTGAATGACCGTCGTGGTCGATATCCTAATATATTTTATAAACTAGTTTCAGCCCGTGACTACGCTCGTATGATAGAAGGGGTAGTATCCTTACTAATATTAGAAATGCGAGAGTTTGTTTGTTTGTTTTGCTTTTACGTCCTAACTACGAAACCACTTATCATGAAATTTTGCATACACGAGTATCAGGGAAACTAGTCATCAATAGATATTTACAACAGAACTACTAATGATAAATTGCAGGTAACTATTTTACTTGCCATAAATAAACTATAATTCGATTTCACCGTGTCTTTATACATTAAAAATCTAATTTCGAGGCTATGCGAGTCAGCTCTTTATCATTAATCTTGCGGTCAAAGATGTGGTTAGACGGCCATTTCAGTACTAAATAGATTATCGGTACACAGGACTAGAATAGTCGAGCGTATGACAACACAAGTGGCTCGTGTTCTATCGTGCAATTATGCAAACTAAACCATCTACCGATCCTTTGCTGAAATGTCAAATGAATCACACATTGAAATAAAAATAACAAGATTCGACTTAAGTTTTTTTTATTTTACTTATTAGGTTATAAAAATAAATCATGTACAGCAGTGCTATCTATCGGCGAGTTACGACAAAGTGGATTATATAAAAAACCTACTGACATTAAGAAATACATAAATTCAACTTTCATGGTAATCAGTTCAACGGTGTCTACAATATTAGGTAGATTTACCCATAAATTTCTATTAATTTAACAGTTTGTATTAGTTTATTTTATTTATATAAAACATGTTTACATTAAAGTGAAAAATGTTTGTGTTCACATATATTTTTTCTATTTAGTAGGTACGAATTACAAGCTTCACTTATTCAAAACATTTTGGTTGTTGCAAGCGAACAATTTTCATAATGCGCGACCCACAGCTGCGGCTGCTTCGTGAAATATTAAATTCTCCATCCCGTGTATATTAACTGACAACATTTCGAAAACACCTTTCATATTATTTTCGAATTATTCTCTTCGAATTATTCTTAACAAATTAAATCTAAAACTCTGAACAGATTTTGATGAAATTTAGTACGAGGTAAACTTTAAGCCTACCGTAACCGTAACAGCCTGTGAATGTCCCACTGCTGGGCTAAAGGCCTCCTCTCCCTTTTTTGAGGAGAAGGTTTGGAGCTTATTCCACCACGCTGCTCCAGTGCGTGTTGGTGGAATACACATGTGGCAGAAATTCAGTGAAATTAGACACATGCAGGTTTCCTCACGATGTTTTCCTTCGCCGTAAAGCACGAGATGAATTATAAACACAAATTAATCCCACTTTAAGCCTAAGAAACGATATTTTGTACAATAATAATAATAATAATGTCCTCCAGACCGATTTCGGCCACGGCGGCCAATCTCAAGAGAGATTAGCCAACTACGCAGGAGATATTATTCGCAGTATGTTTGTCCTTAGTCTGGGTGTAATTATCTATATAAGTATGTATTTACAAAAGTAAAGTTGTATATGTAGTATATCAGTAGTCTGGTTTCCATAGTACAAGCTATGCTTAATTTGGGATCAGATAGCCATGTGTCGATAATGTCCCAAGATATTATATATTATAGTGCACAAGTGTGTGCGCAAACACAAGTGCACTCTCTCTTCCCTCACTCTCATAATCCGATGGGACGACAAACCGACACGACCGGAAAGAGTTCAGGTGCAGGACCAATGGCTTTACGTACTTTCTGAGGCACGGGAGTGTACACTTTTCTGACTTCCAAACTCCGGGCTACTATTGAGAATTTTCGACAGAATATCTCAATAACATTTTATTGGCCTGACCTGGTATATGAACTCAAGACCACCGGGTCTGCTGCCTTACATGTAGCCACTAGACTAACGAGGCAGTCAGATATATGTTATATACATATAATAATTTATTTTAATAAAAAACTTAAATATCTGTATACAAATGGAAATTAAAAATAGCTTCTATACAAATCGTGACAGCGTGGAATTGTGATAAAAATACCAGCAGCATATTTCCGTTGAATCGCGATTTCGACCAAATATAAATTATATCGAATTTAATATTTAATTTCAAAATTCGAATACAAAATGGTATTAACAATTTAATATTGTACATATTAAGTGGTGAAATAAGGAGAAACTTAGATTGAAACATTGATAACATATAACAATGTCGTCTGTCACGAGTGCCGTATCCGATTACGTCAACCCTAATGTTAGCAGACGAGAATTGCCAACTAAACTCTTTCTTTAGCCCGATTCTGGTTGGATTTAGACTTCCAACTTCCAGACTTTTTATTGACCCGACCTGGGAATTGAACCTAGGACCTCCGGGTCTGCGGCCTTATCAAGCCACTAGACCAACGAGGCAGTATACCTAACACCTAAACGCGCGGGTGAAACCATATAAATTAAAGTAACACTAAATGTTACTGTTTAATCAAAACCCTCTGAAATAATATCATTAACCTAAAGGGCACACGTTTTATGTAACTATCATTACCGAATGTTACCGTTTAAAATATAATTGTTATCGGTGTGCGTGATAGAAGCTTAGCTGTTTGTGATATATAAGCAGAAATTACAAACTAAATGAATGACGTCACTGCCTGCAACTCCAATATCAACAGTGGCGTCTATTTGTGTTCACTTGTCGACATGCCACCTGAAACACATACGAGTATTCGTTGTTTGTTAACACGTTCAGTTGGTTTGTTGGACGTTACCTCTACAGAATAAACAATATATTGGGATCACTCTAGTAAAATAGTCCGATACAACCACGACCAAATAACGTCGGACGTGATAAATAAAGTAATTTTAACAATTTGTAACACAACAGATATGGATATGAAATATTGTGTTGCCAAATGTAATGACTACTCCAAAAGATAAAATTCAGATACAGTGTATTTCCATTTTAATTTGTTAATAGCATTTTTTACTTCGCTACCAATAATATGTTACAAAACCAAGGGTTAAGTAGGGTTTAGTAGTGCTGAATTTTCATGTGTTTATTCCGTGTTCGGCAATGATGATAAAATTGTCAAAAAACCATCCATGTGTCGAGTGAAATAAGAGCTGTCATAACTGGAATCTATACTAATATTATAAATGCGAAAGCATCTCAGTCTCTCTGTTACGCTTTCACGGTCAGAACATTGAACCTTTTTTGATGAAAATTGGTTTGAAGCAAGCCTTAACCCCGAGGAAGGCCATAGGCTTTTTTATAACAACCCCTTCCTCAACACCAACATTTGCCCCCTTACTTATATGTGGGGCGAAGCCATGGCGAACACTCGTATAATATATAACACGTATGATACTAAAATTATAGTTACAAAAGCTAAAAGCTAGCAATACAAAGTTCTTTTGTCAGAATCGGGCTAAAGAAAAAGTTTAGTTGGCAATTCTCGTTTGCTAACATTAGGGTTGACGTAATCGGATATGGCACTCGTCACAGGCGACATTGTTATATATTATCAATGTTTCAATCTACGTTTCTCCTTATTTCACCACTTAATATGTACAATATTAAATTGTTAATACCATTTTGTATTCGAATTTTGAAATTAAATATTAAATTCGATGTAATTTATATTTTGTCGAAATCGCGATACAACGGAAATATGCTGCTGGTATTTTTATCACAATTCCGCTCTGTCACGATTTGTACAGCAGTTCTTTTTAATTTCCATTTGTATACAAATATTTAAGTGTGTTATTAAAATAAGTTACTACATGCATATAACATATATCTGACTGTTCCGTTCGTCTAGTGACTACATGTAAGGCAGCAGACCCGGTGGTCTTGCCAATAAAATGTTATTAAGATATTCTGTCGAAAATTCTCAATAGCAGCCCGGAGTCTGGAAGTTGGAAGAGTGTACACTCCCGTGCCTCAGAAAGTAAAGCCGTTGGTTCTGCGCCTGAACTCTTTCCGGTCGTGTCGGATTGCCGTCCCATCGGGTTATGAGAGTTAGGGAATAGAGAGTGCACTTGTGTTTGCGCACATACTTGTGCACTAATATCCTCTGCGTAGTTGGCTAATCTCTCTTGAGATTGGCCGCCGTGGCTGGAGGACATTTTAATATATATTTATAGATAAATAATAAATAAACATACATTTATATGTACAATAGTATACAATTCAAAATATGATGAATACGTACATACATACTTATCTATGTGTATTGTACACAGTTACAGCAATTCAGCGAGTTAGTAATTATATGCTCAAACAATGGCGGATATTTTCGGTACAATACATTTGTAATTAGTATTATTTGTTTGTTATCATTGTTTATATTGACAAACATATTGAAGGATTAATTTTCATTCTTAGATTTTATATAAAAAATTTCACCTCTCCCTTAACAATTACAATTCATAATGAATAAGACAAGAAAAATAGAGCACGCACATACAAGAAGACAAACATATAATGGCTAGTGTTATATTCAGATACAAATTTATTCAAAATGCTTACAATTAGGCACTTTAAAATACTAACTTAATATTATAAATTTCGAATGTATGTATGTTTGTTATGATTTCACGCCTAAACCACTAAATCGTTTTTAAAAATTCTTTCACCAATGGAAAGCTACATTATCAGCGAGTAACATAGAATACATTTTGTTCCCGTATTCCCACGGAACCGGAAACTATGCGGGTGAAACCGCGGGCAAAACGCTAACTATTCATTGATATTTGCCCGAACTCGATCCTGCGATCTTTATTAAAATTAACGTTTTCCAACCATTGGGTCATACTCACTTTTTTTTTAATTTTACTAACGAACTATTAACACGATGAATTGAATAAAAAAAGGCAAATTAAAAATTTTGCAACAACTAAAAGCCGTTTCTGTATCGGGCTTTTAGCGCGCTCGTTAAAAATACTCTTCAATCATACAGCCCGTATTGGTGTGCAAATAAGCAACTAAAATATTATACAAATATAACTGGAATTTCGAACTTTTTGAACATTAATTCAAACCATGATATGTTTATAATACTAGTTTTAACACGAGGCTTCGTCGTGCGCAAAAATATTTCGTATCAAAATTTATTATCGTTATCGTACAAAAAGGTATCTTAAAATAATCTTTATGATTGGTCTAATAGTTAGATCACGAAAGCGTAACAAGCAAATGAATAAATAAAATCACTTTCGCAATCATAATATTAGTATGAATGGAGATAGGATATCTTACGAATATTACAATCACAGCAAAACAACTCCCCGATGTCGGTTTAAGAATTGTCTGATTGGCTACCCTTAACACTTGTGTATGACTTGTACTTTTACGTAAACTAATTACACAGATGTATTATACCTGTATATATATTACAGTAATTACCTTTGATACAATGCATATTTTTAGTTCAGTAACAAACAGCTTCGCAGCAGACAGCAGACACTTTCGCATTTATAATTTTAATAAATAGATAAAAGTCTGTGAATGTCCCACTGCTGGGCTAAGGCCTTCTCTCTTTTTTTTTTTGAGGAGAAGGCTTGGAACTTATTACACAACGCTGCTCCAATGCGGGTTGGTGGAATACACGTGTGGCAGAATTTCGGTGAAATTAGACACTTGCAGGTTTCCTCACGATGTTTTCCTTCACCGTCAAACACGAGATGAATTATAATCAGAAGTTAAGCACATGAAAATTCAGTGGTACTTGGCCTTATCTGAACTCACGATCATCGCTTAAGATTCATGCGTTCTATCCACTAGGCCGTCTCGCCCTAACCAACAAAACGAGATATAATTATATTATTTAGGATTTTATCTCGAGATATTTTATAAATATAGAGATATACCCGCGTGTCCGTTATTTATTGTAATTTCACGACTTTTTCGCAACTGTATCACATACCTTACGATACTGCTTTCGATCCAAATTGCTAAGTGTGGCATAATTTGTATTAATGATGACCTTGGATTGAATTTCTGCCTCGGCGGCCAATCTCAAGAGAGATTAGCCTACTGCGCAAGACATATCACACAATCGCACAAGTATGTGCGCAAACACAAATGCAGTCTCTATTCCCTAACTCTCATAACCCGATGGGATGGTAATCCGACACGACATCCGACCAACGGCTTTACTTGCTTTCCGAGCCACGAGTGTACACACTTCCAACATCCAGGCTGCTTCTGAGAATGCTCGACAGAAAAATCCAATGACTTTTTATTGGCCCGACCTGGGAATTGAACCCAGGACCTCCGGGTCTGCGACCTTACATCTAGCCACTAGACCAACGAGGCAGTCAATTTTAACTAACACAAAATGCTGAAACTTAACACATTTGTTTTGATAACATAGTACAATACATATCAATATAGAATAAATTAAAAGCCTGTAAAGATAAAATATAAGTATGTATACTTATAATATAATTTGTCAACATGTAGATATATGTATATCTGTCAATCTCGAAAAGTTAGTGTTATCTCACTAATTGATTGACAACGAAACAATGACAGTTGCTATTGATAATAAAATTATATTTTATTTTTAGGAAAGGCATAGAGATGCTCATTTTATTCACAAGGCTTATTAACATCTAGAAATGTCGTCCCATTACGTCCGAAGTCAATGCGAACGAAATTGTGTAATTTAAATGTATGGCCGGAAAATGTAAAAGAGGATCCTTAAGTACAGGTTTGGGTCTCATAGCGATGAGTGCGTGTCCAATCAATTTTAAACTTTCACGTAGATCGTCGTGAGGGGCGGGTTAGCGGCGAACTTTTCAAATGTATCTTGCTAATGAAGATAATTAATCAAAGACTCATTTAAAGTTTTAACGTAATACTAATCTATTTAGTTTTCGAATTCATATCGTCTCGATCTAAATTAAACTGTCCAACGATTACCTAAAACTATAGCTATTTTGTATGAGACTGCTTAAAAAGTATAATTTAATTATATTCAAAGTTTATTGTAAATAATATCCCGTACATTATTTCATAAAAGAAAAACAGAAAAGGCCGTAAACCGAAATGAAATTCAAAACAAACCTTGCTTCAGAGAGTTTTAATTAATCAAATTAATTACTTCGCAATATACTTCTACTGAGTCTTACCCCTTTCCAAGCCATCAAATTCAAATTACCTGTAAAAAACTCCCTTTAATTTTAAGTAATAATATAAAGTTTTGCCATGATTACACAGTGAGTTGAATACTTAGATTTTAATGGCAAATTGCGGGTTCAATTCCGAGCAACCATTACTGGACTGAGACATGTTTAATTTGAGTTTATAATTTATCTCGTGATTGGTAAATATTATGAAACCTGCATGTATTGGATAAAATCTGCCACATGTATATCCACCAACCCGCATTGAAGCAGCGTTGTGGATATGCTTTTAATAGGACCCATTGCCAAGCAGTGAGACATTTATTGGTGTAATTTACCGTTATATTGTTCATCAATAAACTATATTGTATATATTCTTGTAAAAATATATATGTCTTTGTTAGAATCGAGACGGCCTAGTGTGTAGAGCACGTTAACAATAACTAAACTAAATAACCAAAGAAAGCTGGCTTAAGCCAAGGCAATCACCACAGATTTTTCATATGCTTAATATGTATTAAATAAATATATATATATATATATATATTATCAGAATAATATTTATAAGCTGTTACTTACTTATCTTACTTACTTATACTTTATTGTACACCACAAAGAGAAAAAGAATACAAAAACATGGATACATACATAATAAAAGTAGCATACAAATTTGGCGACCTTCGCTATGTAGCGAACATAGCGATCTCTTCCAGGCAAACAACGGATTAAGAGATAACTCATAGGATATGAGGTAGGTGGTGCTCTAATAATAATAAGATAATATTAATATATGATTAAACAAACTAATAAATAAATGTAAATATAAAATACATATAATATATATCAATAAATAAATTATATTATAAATACATATATAATTACAAGTATACAATATAAATACATACTATAAACAATAAGAACGAATAAAAACGATAGCTGTTACGTTTTTTTTTATATATCCTTCTTTAAAAATATATTTTTCATTCGTGTAATATGATGCACAATAAGGAGTATAAATATAATAAATAAATTGAGGAAATTATCATACATCATTGTTTGAAACTTATCTCGTACTCTGCACATGCAATAATATAACTGGTTTATTTTTAAACTGCATTTACGAAGAGTGATGATGGACACAAGCTACTGGTAAGGATAATATATTCGTACACTTACGTTTATCGCAATAAAATATTAACAAGCGCATTTATTTTGTTGTATAACTAAAATAAGAAGTACAGACATGCTAAGATTTATTTTTTAACTAAGACATCTTGTTAATTTTTATTTATATAGACTAAATGAGGAGTTACTTTTTTAGATTTTTTTAATCATGTGTATACCAAAATTTCAATTTATTTGTCCATATATCCGTGTAACTATAATTTTAAAAATATATCCAATTATCTTTCCAATAATGGTATATTCTTAATATTTTCTTTTAATCAATGCTTATACTACGAGAGCTTATAAACTGTAAGGATATAACAAAAACAAAGCAGTTCAGAACCATTTTTTGCGGTGTATCTCAAACGATTTTCTATTTTTTTGCTTGATAGCCTTTGATGAAGTTTATGTTACAAGAAAAAACTAAGCTGACTAACTAGTTATTTTTATAATTGTTAAACTACAGATTTTTTGTACAATATATATTTTTATTAAATCGCCACAGACTGAACGACCGCTTCATTACATTGACATTTATTTACTTTTTTCGAATTGATTGTAGCTGTTGGCCCAAATGTCTCCCCGACAGTCCACGGGTGGAGACATTGACAGCGCGTCATCACATCGTCATTTATGAAAATTCTGTTAGGGCAAACTCGAAACTCACCGTAGAAATAGGTAGTGAAATATCAGAAATTATAATATAATTATTATGGTCAATGTCGGAATAATACTCGAACCGAAATGGCCCAGTGGTAAGAACGCGTGAATCTTAAACGATGATCGTGGGTTCAAAACCGGGCAAGCACCACTGAATTTTTATGTTTTTAATTTGTGTTATAATTCATCTGAGGAAACCGGCATGTGTCTAATTTCACTGAAATTTTGTCACATGTTTATTCTACCAACCCACATTGGAGCAGCGTGGTGGAATAAGCTCCAAAAAACCTTCTCCTCAAAAAAAAAAAAAAAAAGGGTAGACCTTAGCCAAGCAGTGGAACGTTCACAGGCTGTTACTGTAATTATAATATTTGAAAAATACACCCATCAAGAATATATATAATATTATAAATATAACACCATAAGTTGGTTGTCAACATTTCACGGGTGAGTAATGGAGTTCTTTTTTTTCTTTTAAGACGTATCTACCCTATTTGAGCGCAAAATATTCTGCCGATGTTTCGTATAAAAGAGATGACACATAAAAAATTGATTTCTTACAGAATCAAACTGCTATTTCGTTTTTTGATTGTTCACAAGTCACAACTATTTAAAATATATGTAATTTGAACTTTGACGACTATGACGAGCCGGTTGGCGTGGTTGGTAGATACGTGCCTTCCACGCTAAAGGTTGTAGGTTTGATTTCCACCTAGGACAGACATTTATGTGCATGAACATGCTGTTCGTCCTGAGTCTGTGTGTAATTATATATATAACTATTTATATACAAAATAAAAGTAGTATATGTAGTATATCAGTTGTCTGGTTTCCATAGTACAAGCTCTGCTTAGTTTGGGATCAGATGGCCGTTTGTGAATAATGTCCTGGGATATAATTTAAAAAAAAAAAACTAAAAACTGTAAGTATTAACTATAGCTATTAGTCTACACCATATCGTTTGAAAATTGTCTATGTGCATGCAGCAACGTTACTCGGAGATTCACTATTCAAATTCGCTTCTCGTGGCTACAACAAGCGCGTCCATCACGGTCCAGTGCCGCGTATTGCCGCTTAATGGAACTCGGAGTCGTTTTGTATGTTAACAAAACGAGATAGAGATTGCCATTAGCTAATAACATAGCGGAATAAAGCACAATCATTGAAGACAAGCTCATTTAAGATTACACAATTCTAATTTTAAAATTAAGTATACCCATTAGAAGCACGGTAAAATTTGGTATTAATTTGGGCAAAATATATAATAGGTATAAATAGAATACAATAAACGTATTGAAACTTACATCTTACGAAACATTTCTTCGAATAATGGTAAAATAGAACTCATTCCTTCTTTCATATAAACTTACTATTAATCTTTAGCAAAAAGATACGGACTTATGATAATATTTATATTGCAATTTCTAGGAAAGATTTATCGTATTTGAATAAATTCAAATTGGAAAAATACCCCAATAAATTACTTTAATATGAAAAGTGGTAAAATTATAAAATCTGTATGAATTGGTTTCTATAAACTATTTACTAGTTCAAAACTACAGACATTTTAAAGTTTTCCCATTGAAGCTCGTTTTAAAAATCTTTACATATTTCATAAACCTTGCAAACAATTCATAGTTTGAAACACAAGTTTGGACATGATAAGTTATTTCGATAAGGATGTACACATTATTCAAATATATAAGTTTTAATATATATAATAAGGCAAAGGAATCATCAATTCAGCTTGGTTAGATAACCACCTATAAATATTACGCTCTAATAAAAAAAAGTATAAAACATTCCAGAATCAAATGCTTGATATTTTAGTAGTTTTAAATTTTACAATACTATTTATATTAGATATTATGAAAATCTAAGCAAAAAACTAAGCTAGCAAGTACGCACACTCATGCATATCCTATATACATTTCAAGTAAATTCGCTAAAACACGTCACACATTTTGCAATTTCAGTATACAATAAACACTTATGGTAAATTTTTGGTACACGTTTATACTATCGAAAATGATGTATATAATAATTTCAATGTTTATTTAAGCCGATTATAGCACAAAGTATGTGCATTCTACATCCCTCATTCCCATAATCTATTCGGAACCGCAATTCGACACGACCAAGACACAACACTGGAGTTCCCACACTACGAGCTATTGGGAAGTTTGTTAAAAATAAAGCTTAATTTGATCATTTATTCGTTCGATATTCAAAAATTTAAAACGTTGGAATATTTAGTCTTATCAGCAAACCACTAAAGCAAAGGCTATTAATTATACAATATATTTGACGTTAAAGATTAAAAGACCAATTCTACTTATAACGATAAAAATAAAACTCAGTTGAATCGTAACCATTTCTCAGGTAACGATATGTTAACGATTTTATTCCGATTCAGCTACGACCGAACCGCAAGTGGATCAATGTGTTAGTAGAATAGGAAAACGGTTAAACTATACGATTACATTCCGATGCGATGCGAAGTGTCAATTTGCTATTACAACATTTTATCCAATTTATTATATAAAAGCAAGATAGAACTAAAAATAATAATTTCATCCGTTGTTGGTTAATTTGATTAAATTTATGTAATCCGCTTTGCTTCACATTTATTTCACGTGAAATATTATGATAAACACAATTTCTCGAAAATATATAATTCTCGTGAAATTTCATTACCAATATTAAGAAATACTATTTAAAAATTTTAAAAAAGAAATAATTTTAAATTTAAAGTATAGCTTAAAACACACAGATGCAATTTTAAAAACAGTTAAATGAGACGGAATTTAACTTCCGTAATCAAATTACGAGACTCTGAGATTGTGAATTCATTAATTAGATTAATTATAACTCCCCTCCCTCTTTCTTAAAATTAAAGCTGAGTGCTTTAGCGTCCATCTTTACTGAAGAAAAACATTCTGACTACGGAAACATTATGCAAATTTATACAATTATAGACATTTCGAATAGAGTACGTCGTATTAAAGTAATGTACTCGGTGGTACGGCTTTGTGCAAGCCCGTCTGGATAGGTACTTAGTATTGTTCTCGTTTGAAGGATGAGAGAGCCAGCGTACTTACAGGCGCATGGAACATAAATTAGTTCTCAAATTTGGTGGTGCATTAGTAATGTTTTAGTGAAATACACAAACATAAACACAAACTCATAAGAAATTTCAGCGCGAAATTTATCTATATCACAAACCGTTCAATCGCTTTAATTGTAAAGAGGAAAGTACAGATTTATGCTAAATGGCTCTCCCACAAGAAACGTGCATATTTTCCGATTAAAAGTAATAAGTTTATGTTTATACATTTGCTTTTTTTAAAAAAAAAACGATTGACGTGCAAATCGGCCGGATGATGCTTAGTGCTTACCATCATAGACGTTGGCAGTAGAAGAAATATTGAACCGACAGGAGTGCCCACATTTCAACTTCAGCTGCTATCCACAATATCACATTTCATTGACAAAGACCAATATGTATAAATTTACTATCGAATAAAAAAAATCTGTCGCCACAACCATCCTTTATTCAGTACTAATTCTCGCCCACGGCTTCACCCGCGTGGTAGCGGTAGAGGGGGTAGGTGTTTCGTGTAAAAAGTAGTCTATGTCCTTTCTTCGGGTTCAAGCTTGCCTTATACAAAATTTCACCAAATTCGGTTCAGTGGTAAAAGCGTAACAGATAGACAAATTTACTTTCGCATTTATAATATTAGCAGAGATTACGTATATCAGTACAGTAACAGCCTGTTAATGTCCCACTTCTGGGCTAAGGACCTCTCTCCTTTTTAAGGAGAAGGTTTGGAGCTTATACCACAGGTATGGAGATTACGTATATCAGTACGAATATTAATTCTTAATGCATTTGTTACTCATATATACTGACATATTACTGCAATGGCCAATTAATTTCCCGAGTGTCAATACACCCATATGTACTATGCATTTAATACTTATGTGAGATAAATATATTTCCGCGTCATACTTTTATGTATGCTGCGCTCATTGACACGAAAGCTCCATTGTTTTTCGAATTCAATTCCGCGATTTTGCACGTTTTGTATTCGTTGATAAGCCCCAAAACCTTATTCCACTCCGACCCGTCCTCAACAAACACGTATTTAATGAATCGATCGCACGCCGCCCTCACCTCAATGTACACACCGCTAAGTAGGGTCGGGTACATACCACGTACATAGTACGTATTTATGGCATATTAAGCAAACAAAAGTTTACGGTACAAATTTCGCCGTAAAAAACATAAGTATTATTTAAATGTCAATTTATATTGAAACTAGCTGGTGCCCGCGACTTCGTCTACGCAGGATTAGTATTTGGAGTAGCTTATATTAGCGTGGCGTAGAAAAGAACTAACATTATGACATAAATATTTTTTGAGTCGCATTTGAAAAATATAACTGCTTGACAACATTTTAACATAAGAAAATTGGCAATATAATAAATATACGTTAATTAGGCACTGCAGAACCCTGATCACAGGCCTTTAGTTATCTAGCTACTGCAGTATGCTCTTATAAACTATATTTAACGATTTTTTTCCTTCAGCATAAACATGCAGATTTTTTGCTTTGGAAACACGTGAGCAAGCCACATAGAGCTGACACTGCTCTTACTATACTATAGAAAGGTAGGTTTTTTCCTAGTTACTTGACATTTAATGTCATATTTTGGACAGCTCACACAATATCTTTATAAATTGTAGCCTATGTGTTATTCTGATGTATAAGCTATATTATTGGAAAGTTTAATTGAAATCCATTCAGTAGTTTTTGCGTGAAAGAGTAACAAACATCCATACACACATACAAACTTTCACGTTTATAATATTAGTAGGATTAACTGAGCCAAATTAAAAATATATTAAAAGATTTACATACTTAAGTATGTTATATACCTATATATAGGATGTATGTCACCACTCAACTATTCGAACCGTATTCAACGAATTTAATAAAATGTATTTGTATGTGTGTAATTTAATGTATTAGATTAAGAAAAAATGACATGTTTTGCTGACGTGACGTCACAAACAAAATTTAATTAAAAAGACCGGCTTAATCCATTTTTTTACATGTTAATATATATTCTAATAAAGGTGGTTATGAAATGTGCGAGTATAATGCTAGAGCGTATAATGAAGTTATAATGAATTCATACAAAATCGCTACGTAAGCTTTCTTACGATTTTCATATTAATGAACTACGAATTTCTGAGGTATCAGAGAAACGATATTTCCGTTATGATTAAAGTTTTTTTGAAGATGAAACCAAAAAAAATACATTCATAAAGTGTTTCATTTTGTTCAGTTTTCACTTGTCTTTATATAATACTAGCTAACCCGTCCCGGCTTCGCACAAGTACAATAATAGTCTTCATAAAACATTTATATTTAAGGACAAATGTACAAAGAAAGAATCTTGCTTTTTTGGTTAGCTAAAGCGTTGTCCAACTCGGCGCAAAGCTCATCAACGCCGCTGCCGCCTTGGTCCGGCGATTATACAAGTATTTTTCCAGCGAAAAAAAAGAGCGCTGGCGTGCGCAGAACAACTCTCCAAAATTTCATTACAACCGAATGAATAATTTAGAAACAAATACAGGTCAAACACAGAAACATAATTTTTTCTTTATACACAGTATAATAATAAAAAATGTTTAAATGATATATTTATAAAATAACAGATTATAAATACAATAAAATATAGTATGTACAAGTAACACACTCAACATAACGGAATGGACGAATTCAATTTAAAATAAGATTTGATTCAATGTAACTAGAGCCCATAACTTCCACAATAACTGACAAAGGAAAATTAATAATTTATTGTTAAACCTTTTATGGCTTTACATAGCCCTTACGGGTAGGCCAGCACCCATTACTCATTAATTTTTGCCGCCCCTAAATAAGCAAAACAGGGAGATATACATAAATATATATACTTATGTATATTGAATGAAACAATGGCTCTGCGTAATCAATGATAATAGACATTCTTATTTTTTCTTTATGACATAAATAAATCCTTTAAATATGGTCAAGTTACTTATGAGATGTAAGCCTCTTTTCACGGCTATCTTTATGACAAATTTCATCAAGATCTTTTCAGCGGAATAGACAATAATTTAAAAGTTAAGCACTCATAGGACTCATAATATTAAAATATATATATAATATACAGATTTTTAATGAAATAGATTATGTTGTCATAAGCGTCCCGTGTTATAACGTTACAATATGCATTGTGTGGTTAATCGAACACGCCCTGAGGTGAAGCCGATAATAGCGTTATTATATCATTTTATCTTCGCCACTCCCTTGATAAATTATTTATACTATTAACATATTAAATATTTATGTCATTCAATCAGTTCCAATAATATTTCGAAATTTGCATTATTTCTAATACAATTATAATCACAATAGAGGCGATATTCGTAGTAAAATAGACATTTACATAATAAAGGAACTTCAAAACTCGCAATAACTAACAGCAAACCTTATACATCTCAGTAGTAATTGAATTTAACCCTTATCTGCGCATCGAGTCCTTTTTAAGCCACTGAAAAAGCTAATGTAATTGAAGACTATAAATTACTATTATTCTTAAAATTAAATCTTAATTTTAGCTTTTTAATAATAAAATATATTTTGAGCCTATATGGGCCTTATATTTAGTCGTTAACATTGAAGAACATTGAAAAGACCAAAATTATGGCAAACAATCATGTATCCCCGGGACCAGTGGTCGTAAATGGCTCTCCACTTGAAGTTGTGCAGGAATATATCTACCTGGGCCAAACTATACAACTTGGCCGGCACAACTTTGAGAAGGAGGCTAAAAGAAGAATACGTTTGGGCTGGGCGGCATT
Source organism: Nymphalis urticae (assembly GCA_905147175.2). NCBI lineage: Eukaryota > Metazoa > Arthropoda > Insecta > Lepidoptera > Nymphalidae > Nymphalis > Nymphalis urticae. The sequence goes on along the minus strand of LR989987.1, from coordinate 3,937,326 downwards.
CGGGAAGTTGCGTCATATTTTTGAATCGTCGATCCCACAGTCGCTTAAGACCAGGGTCTTTAATCAGTGCGTCCTACCTGTGATGACTTACGGTGCCGAAACGTGGACACTCACCGTAGGACTGGTCCACAAATTTAAGGTCGCTCAGCGAGCGATGGAACGCGCGATGCTTGGGGTTTCTCTGGGCGATAGAATCCGAAATGAGGACATTCGCCAGAGAACTAAAGTCACCGACATCGCGCGGAGAATTAGCTCGCTGAAGTGGAAGTGGGCTGGTCATGTCTCCAGACGCATTGATGGCCGATGGAGCCGACACGTGTTAGAGTGGAGACCGCGCTTAGGCAAACGTAGTGTAGGGCGCCCTGTGACAAGATGGACCGACGATTTGAAGAAGGTGGCAGGCACGGGATGGATGCGGACTGCCCAAGATCGGGATGGTTGGCGTTCTATGGGGGAGGCTTTCGTCCAGCAGTGGACGGCAAAAGGCTGAATTCATTTAGTCGTTATTAAAAAAAAAAACGAAAACATAATATTTTTTCGTATATGGCAACCTTATTAATGTTTCTGCAAAAAATACTTTTCCACTTCTTTCACATTTATCCTTAAATAAACATTTTGTAATCGATACGATAGGACGCGCAATTATCGTAATGAGACCGAAGATCCCTCTCGAGACTCACATTTTATTTTTTGTATTTTTTTTATTGTTTTTTTTGTACCCGTAACACAATTATAGAATTTAGAAAGTATAATCGTATATTCATATATTTTTTACATATTCTATCCATTTTTTTTCATTCATTCGATAATTTTTTTTACCACGAACAATCTCACGTTTGCTTTATTTTAGAACTGGTAACACCGACCTAAAATTAATTTTTGCAATCATAAAATTCTTTTATAGACTGGAATAGGTTTAACACATACATTGAATAAAGACCAACAAAACTGATACACAAATATTGCGATACATTTACCCGTTTCTTTTAATCATTTCAATCAATCATACAATCTATATCTTTACCAAAGCGTTAAATCTATATAACAAAAATAAAAAAAGGTGTTAAATGTGACTAAGGTGTAAAGTGTGACCGTGTTAAATGGTGCCAGGAATGCTGGCACCCTTTGAATCACAATTCCGATCCTCTGGCCAAAAAATGAACCAGCCTTCCTGTCACCAGAAATATTTTATAGTCTAGTACATTATATACTAATATTACAAATACGAAATTAACTTTGTCTGACTGTCTATTATGCTTTTAAGACACAACTAAATCTAGTTCGATAAAATTTGGTATTAAGCAAGTTTGAACACCAAGACTTGACATAGGTTTTTTATCTAATCTTTGCCTTCCTTCCTTTATCATACGGGCATAGCCGCGGGCGAAAACCAGTTAAATATAAACAAAGGTACACCCGAAAGGTCAATTGAAGCGTTAAAACTAAAGAAGAGTAGTAAGGTTGTTTGAAAGGGGTTCATTGATTCCACTGATATGTTCAAAGAGTGTTATTGACATTCCAATAACGAGGATATAGTTTTGAAACTGAACGTTGTTATAGAAATATTAAGACACTGTGGATCTTTATGATTTTTGCTTGAGTATAACACAGGGCAGGTTGCCCACGGTTTACATAAACAATAAATACTTTCCTTAGTATTACATTAATAGTCATGTTTCAGTTTTAAAAGTGATTGAGACAATGAAATCACAGGTAGAAAGAACATTAGCTACGTTCGCATCTGAGACAGCTCAGTGTTGCTAACTTAAAGCCTGTCTCCTCCTGCATTTGTTTGGCGCAATCTGAACGCGGTTATGTTTTTGACAGATCCCATAGGTTGCTCAGCACGCGAGTCTGCAGTAATTTGGTCCTGTATAGCGGTGTCATTTTCTTTTGTGCTTGTATGTATACGAATAGCAAATAGTTTTTTTTTTCTTCAATTTAATTTATTTTTATAGATATGTTAAAATATCTCATTTAAAATTACAGTGAAATTCTTATAAATATATAAGAATAGTTGAAGTTAACTTTAGAATCTTATTCATTTTCAATAGTGGGCTCGCTAAATTAGTTCGTAACTATTAAAAACTTTTATACCAATTTCCACTAACAACGTGACTTTTTATCCAAGTAATAAATATTTGAAACATGTTAATACCTAATTAAGATGTACGTAACAATATCATAATATATTTAAATTAGATTTTTGTTTAAAAGTTTTATGAAAATAAATTAATGAAAGACGTTTAATTATCTTTTCTTAACCGGTGTCAAGTCTTTATATAATGACTCGGTAAAGTTTCAACGCCTAATTAAAACCAAATAATATTGACTACGAAAAGGCTGTAAAATGTTGCGAACACACCAGTTAATTGCTCGAGGGTAGGAGAAGTATTTATCGCATTTAATTAGAATAAATAATTATATTTGTATTCAGTTTCTAGTAAATTACTCGTAAAACTCCTAAAAGTTATATTTTTTCCAAACCGCCGCCGCGGTATTTTATTAACAAGATATGTTTTATGCTGGTGAATCCGATTTGATTAATTGTTTAGGCTGAATGTTAATGTATAATTTACTTACTTTTTGCTTTAACTTTTATGTAATACAACTAATATTATTGCGTATAAGCAGCTAATGCCCGGAATGAGTTGCAATGTCTCTTATATGTTTTTACGTTTGTATATTCCTATTAATCTACCGCTTTTTAGATTCTACCGAGAAGACCTGGAAACAAATTCAGAAGTTACTCTTTTGTATCTATTTACAGGGATGTTAATTAAACACAATTTCTCATTTTTTTTATTTAGCCAGCATAAAAAACAAAGCTAACTACACCCTTCTTATAAATATTTTCTTATATATTTATATAATATTAATAATAAATATAAATTTATTAAGTATTATTTAATAATAACTTTGCAAAGTTTAGAGACTTATCTTGTGTAACTAAAATTGAATAAAACCCATTAATCTTTTAAAGTTAATTTAACGGAAAACTTCCTTGTACACGCCATTTCAACTCCTTCTATCTCGAACTCACTGTCCGTGCAAAAGACATTATTTTCATAACTGAATGCCTTGGAAACTGATATGCTGGTTCTTGTGAAATAACTATAAGTTTATACACATTATAATATCGTTTTATCGTAAGTCGACTTTCATCATTCATGGTATGGAGAGCATCGAGAATCAAATTTCATTTGCTCAAAAGCAACAGATTATTTTTAGCTTGCGGCGTTACAATTATAGTTATTATTTTAAATCATAATTTATTTCTTTAAAAACATTTTTCCTTTGTATTCGAAGGAAACTCTTAAATTTTTATAATTGGTTTATTTTTTAACTCAAGTTACATCAACTTTTAAGTGCCTATTAAGTTTATAGTCTTACGCCTTAAGGCATTCCAGAGTTCCCTTTTGTTGACATAAAATATAAGTCCTTATACTTTTTTAATTTCTTTGCGTACAGACTACATTCTTTATTTTATTAAAATAAATATGAACTTAAAATGAGATTTTTATGTTATAAAATTATATTAATTATATTAAACGACTATCGTCTGGCGCGGTGACACCTGTCCTTAAAAGTATTTTAGTGGTTCCTACTAGTATTAACACTGCGACTTTATAGTATATATATATACTAAAAAAATGATGACTTCCTGCCCGATTTCGGCCACGGCGTAGCTGCCGTAATTCAAAGAAGATGTATGAAGTGTACGTACTTCCAACTTCCAGACTCTGCGCTGAGCTGCTACTGAGAATCTTCGACAGGAAAACCCAATAACTTTTTATCGGCCCGACCTGGGTTTTGCACCCAGTATCGCGAGATCTGTGGCCTTTTATGCGGCCACCAACGAAGCAGTCGAAAACTAAATATATATTATATTAATATAAAAAAACTTGAGTTAAGATATTGCAGACGTATTGGTATATTGCGGCATCAGCTTCCTCGAGTCTCATTTTTGGCAACCGTGATGGAAGGACTGTAATAAAGTTTTACCAGGTTCTTTATATATAACTGAAGTTATATATAAAGAAGAAGAAGAAGTTGAAGCTTACTTTGACTTTAGCGAAAATTCAGTGGACTAACTAGTCCGACGTCTGTTTTTGTCTGCATGCGTTTGGACATTCGTACACTTTTCGTGGAATTATGAAATGTGGCTGCTGTTACGAATCCTACTTTTGTTGCCCCATCTTTTTGGTTTTGACTTTTAGAAATCTGAATATTCTCTGTACTATAGAGTCGTATCTTTTTGTTTTGGTTCTTCAAAAGGACTTGAATTACATATTTGGTAAAGCGATAACGCCATTTTAATATTCTGGATATGTTTCTTTTATATAAAGCAGAGATGTCCCAGTGGTAAGAACGCGTGAATCTTAACCGATGTTCGTGGGTTCAAACCCGGGCAAGCACCACTGAATTTTCATGTGCTTAATTTGTGATTATAATTCATCTCGTGCTTTACGGTGAAGAAAAACATCGTGAGAAAACCTGCACGTGTCACCCGCATTGGAGCAGCGTGGTGGAATAAGCTCCAAACCTTCTCCTCAAAAGGGGAGAGGAGGCCTTTAGCCCAGCAGTGGGACATTCACAGGTTGTTACGGATATAAAGCTGACAGGTGAGATTGTCGCACTTAATTAGCTGTTAACGAAGCAGAAACATTCTGAATTTCTCTGAGATTTCATTCATGAAATGGGCCAAGCCACGTAATCGGAGCCTTTCTCTACAGATTGTAGTAATTAGTGTTGATTGACTGCGATCATGTTGAAATGGTAATTGGACTACACTACAGCCGTACGCGAAATAACCATCCATGTATTCTAATTGCCATATCAATACCAAAGCATGTTTCTACTCATCAATATTCGAGCTTCGAAATGTATTCTACTGTAAATAAATCTTAAATGGTATCTCACTATTAATTTGTACTCTTGTAAAATGTACGATACACCTTATTACGCGAATCTGCCATATAATTCATGGGAGAATTATTATTGTTGATTAGATTATAATAATTGCACACACGAGTACGACTTTATTTTAGTATTTTGAATGGTTTATAGCTCTAGAGAGAGACAGTGATAATAATAATATAACACAGTAGTGATTCTTTAAATAAGTTATGTATAACTAGCTGTGCCCGGTGTTTCACCAGCGCATAACTTAAACACTAACTGCCTCGTTGGTCTAGTCGCTTGATGTAAGGCCGCAGACCCGGAAACCCGGTCCTGGATTTAATTCCCAGCTCGGACCAATGAAATGTTATTGAGTTTTTCTGTCAGAAAATTCTCAGTAGCAGCCTGGAGTCTGGAAGTTGGAAGTGTGTTCACTTCCGTGCCTTGAAAAGCACGTAATGCCGTTGGTCCTGCGTCTGAACTCTTTTCGATCGTGTCGGATTGCCGTCCGATCAGATTATGAGAGTTAGAGATAGAGAGTTCACCTGTGTTTGCGCACACACTTGTGCACTATAAAATCTTCTGCGCAGTTGGCTAATCTCTCTTGAGATTGGCCGCCGTGGCCGAAATCGGTCTGGAGGATATTATTATTATTATTAATTAACTTAAACAAATCACTAAGAGCAGACTTATAATATTTCAGTATATACAACATTTTTAGTTTTATTTTCGTGGGGTATTAGTATTTATTGGTTTTTACTTTATTTTATAGCATTTTTATTGAATAATTGTTCGACGTGATCCTTTAAATTAACATAGCTTTATTTATAAGCCGATTGAAATAAAACATACACTAAATTTTAAGTGAAGTTAGGCATAATATAGTGAAAACCGCACCCAAATCCGTTAAGCCGTTTTTAAGATTAGCGCGCACAAACCCACAGACAAAAATATAAATAGACAAACAGGCAAAAATTCTAACAATCATTGTTTTGGGTTCTATTGCGTTCATAAAGATCCCTGATAATAGTTTTACTCAAATATCTTCTATGTACAGACAGCGATCAGTTATATTTTTATTATATGTATAGATGGAAAAAGTTTTTGAACGCCGTCTCATTTGAACAAAAAAAATCAAAGGTTCATTGAAGCTGGTGATTTCAAAAGAACTGCGAACGAAAGAGAAACTGTTAAAAGGTAAGCGAAACTTAATTTTACTTTAAGTGCGCTCATTAAGAAACCTTGAACAAAGAGAACGAGAGAAATACTAAGAATTCATCTTGATAATTCATTATATAAGTTATAAACTTAAATCGACCGTATTTAAATATTTACAATAATTCACTTTGGAAATATCTTTTCATGACTAAATCTATCTAACTATAGACTGGCTTGCCGCCATTGGTTGACTATTACTCCAGAAATGATTAAATACGAAAAAAAAAAACAAACTCATTTTTAGATATATGACAGACATATATCCTTGTTAATACCATTATATTATATTTTACTAATTATAAAAATAGTATTTATATAATCAGAGACCAAACCTCTACCGAATACCTTATTTCCGCAGCTAAATTACTGTTTCCTATATTTTACCTACTCCTTCTTTCAATGTGTAATGCTTCAATGTTGAATAAAGTATTTTGATTTTGAATGTATTTTACTTTTCTGGTGGAGGTTAACTGTTTTACTAGTAATCTTACGGTGATCAGGGTAGGGAATAAAATCCTATTTGACTATGTTAACAAAATTATTTCTTAATATTGTATTTCTTAATATTCTTAGTATAGTATATACGCCGCCAAGGGAGTAGAGAAGCGACAGGGAAGGGGCTTGACGACACAAGAGTGGCATGCCGTTTGCCGTCTCGGCTTACCCCAGACCCCAAGGCGCGTATCACAACGTTTATTTATTAATCTAATAGTTATAAAGTGGTTTAATATACCAGACACTACTACTAGTAACATCATTTTTGTGTTAACAATTTAGTTTAGTTAACAACAACAGTTTCAAAACTATATTCTCGTAACTGAAATGTCAATAACACGCTTTGAAAATATTAATGGAACCGAGGTACCCGTTTCAAACAAAATCTACTCCTAATTCTTTATTGTTAACGCTCCAAATCATCTTACACATACCACTATCAATTTTATGTTGTAAAACATTTTGCTAAATAAAACTTTGTATGTTAAGGTATATTTGTGTTGAATTTATTAATATTTTTTCTAAACTTTTGTGTATCAGTTTTGACGGTCGCTCCACGATGTATGTAAGGACTTCAACTACAAAAACAACTTATCTAGACATTATAAAAACTATATATGATTGTAATGATTGATTTTATGTATATTTTTGTAAATAATATATTCATATTGTCCATTATAGCAATTGAGAGTAATAAAGTGTAAAAGCAAAAATGAATTGTTAGACTTGAGAGGGATCTCGAGTAAATATATTAGGATAACGTGACATTTTTTTATATAGTATAGGTAGGCGGAAGAACGTATGGGCCACCTGATGGTAAGTGGTCACCAACCCCCATAGATATTAGCTTTGTAAGAAATGATAACCATCGCTTATATCGCCAATGCGCCACCAAACTTGGGAACTAAGATGTTATGTTCCTTGTGCATGTAATTACACTGGCTCACTCACCCTTCATATCGGAACGCAACAATACCAAGTACTGCTGTTTTGCGGTAGAATATCTGATGAGTGGGTGGTACCTACCCAGACGAGCTTGCACAAAGCCCTACCACCAGTAAATCTTATCATATTATATTACAAAACTGTCGTGACAGAAGTGGACTAAGGAGAAAATTACTGAACCATTGTAAATTTTTATAAAAATTTAAGAAGTAGCTTAGTATGCTACTTCTGTAAATTTACAAAGTTGCTATAAAAATAAAAACTTGTTGATACCAAATTCGATTATTTAATTTTCGTTGTTTATTTGTTAACAACAAAACATAAAATATCCCGCAATTATATTTAAATTCAATCGCTGCTTGTTAATGAGATGTAAGGAGCTTATAGACGTAAAGAGCTTATAGTTAGCGCTTCAATTCACCTCACGCTACATCTATGAAAATTGTATGTTGTTAACAACTTTCAATATAAAAGCTTTCATGTAAACTTATAAAACACTAGCTGCCCACCCCGACATGGTACGGTTAAATCTCGTACAAAGTTACCCCTCCCAATATCTTTGTTGAAATTTTCAAAAATAATTTCCTGGGGATTAAAAAAAACTATATTCCAGATTTTAGCTTTTAAGACTCTTGTACCTTTGTCGGCTAGATCGACACATCTTTGCATATTAATTTTGGAATATTTTATCGCATAGTATAATTATACCATATAGTCTTATTAATTATTATTTTAACGGATCTCTGCAAGTAAAACGTAATTTATATAAAATGTTACACTTCATGGAATTGTACCCAATTCTGCTTAACAATTGTGACAATAATAATAATTAAAAACGAATAAAAACGTCACTTGAAAAAAAAATGAATATATTTTTCTATTAGCAATATTATAGTTACGAACTGTTACGAGCGCCATTCGGGATCCCTCCGGTTCTCATTACGATAATTGCGCGTCATATCATTTACAAAACGTATATATCAACGTGAGGGACTACAGGCAAGTTCTATTTATAAGTGAAAATATACAAGAAATACGTAAACGCTTTAACAAAATGTTAATATTGTTTGATAATCAATTAAGTTGATAAATTAATATATACAAAACTGAATTGATATGTTTTTCATTGTTTATATTTTAGTTACTAATATGTGTAACGTGTTGCTACAATTCCCAATGTTCACTGGACTCGGTTGGTTAAAAGAAAGCAAAAATTAAGTATTTATAATTGTTATAAATTCATTTATTGAAGATATCAAACACGTAGAAAACGTTGTAATATATAACATAAAAGGCTAAATATATTAATACAATAAATAGCAATTTATCAAGAAAGCAGGGGTGGAGATAAAATGATATAAAGACGCTATTATCAGCTTCCCCTCGGGGCGTGTTCGATTAACCATACAATGCATATTGTAACGTTAAAACATGGAGCTCATAATATCATTATATATTTGAATATATTATGGATATAATTATACACATACTAATATATAAATTATAAATACGAGTCTGGCTGTCTTACTTTTTCAAGTCTTAATCGGAAGCAAATTAAAATAAAAACCGTACCGTACCGTAACAGCCCGTGAATGTCCCACTGCTGGGCTAAAGGCCTCCTCTCCCATTTGAGGAGAAGGTTTAGAGCTTATTCCACCACGCTGCTCCAATGCGGGTTGGTGGAATACACATGTGGCAGAATTTCAGTGAAATTAGACACATACAGGTTTCCTCACGATGTTTTCCTTCACCGTAAAGCACGAGATGAATTACAATAATTAAAAAATTAAGCACATGAAAATTCAGTGGTGCTTGCCCGGGTTTGAACCCACGATCATCGGTTAAGATTCACGTGTTCTTACTCACTGGGCTGTCTCGGCTAAATAAAAAGGCAAATTAAAAACCATTGTACATTAAGATAATAGTAACTTAAATACTTTACAATTTCGAAAGACTGAACAAGTCTCGTTTCTGTGATATTTAGAAGTTAGCGTTGCTTTCGCTGGTAAATTTAATGAAATCATAAGAGTTCAAAGAAATATAAATATGTAATAATGTATTCTTATTTCAACAAATATTAATTGTATTTAGAAAAATCCAATAGGTTTTTCTTTGTGAGTACCTACAGAGTAGTGACAGACTAATATTATGTATATATAATAAAAACTTTATTTTAATATTATGTAATTACGTAAGTATTTATAATATTAGATATGATGAAGATATCTCTCTTTGGTGTCTAACCCTTGGGTGGGATTCCACCGGGCACCGACCGCTAACCATAAAATTTAGCTTTGCAAATGCCGGTCACTGTTGTACGAGTTGTGTTTGTAATGGAAGTCTTAAATTATTAGTATTTCACAATCACTTAACTTAGTGAACTTTTCAATTTCTAACTATTAGGGAGCTCCTTTGCAAATCACCGATTTTTCACATATATTTTATTCCGCTGCTGCCGCCGCACGTTCAAGAAGTTTCTTCAAAAGGCGCGAAAACATTCTCGTCGTTAATTGGCCAAACGACATCCCAATATTAATAAGAGAGGAAAACAAATATATATATATATATATATATTTCGTTAAAAGTTAGAAATAGTTAATGTATATTCTTTATAATTAGTGTTGCAAATATCATAAATTAAACAATATAATAATTATATATATATATATATATATATATATATATATATATATATATATATATATATATATATATATATATATATAGTTAGGAGAGGCCTTGAACAACAGCGTTGTTAAAAAAAAGAGGCGCGCCAATTTAGAACCGCCATTTTGTTAGTCAGTAGGCCAGAAAGGTATAGTAATTAATTAATTATTAGCGCGACTTGTGATTATTAAATGTGTACAATTGTGTTATTTGGATTGGAGTAATTGAGTGAATAACTATGATTTGGTGTTCTATTTTTAAAAAGACAAATTCGAGGTTATTTTTCTGGATGCTAAATAGGTATATTACTAAAATGGTGTTTTTAAAGTATAAAATATTTCATATTTCGTAGTGTTCTCGTTGATAATTATTTTTTTTCCCTTTCAATATACGAGTTTATATCATACATATTATATTTTAAAATTAAAAATGGCTTAATATATAGAGTAAAAAGTTAGTACCTCACTGTGTGTGTACGTAAAAAGTAAATACCATTTTCGCTGTTTAATCAAGATTGTTCGAAAAAAATTGTGTAATAATTTTGATTTTGATGAATGAGTGTTTATCATATTAAAAATAACTTTTATTATATATTCCTACCATTTTCCAACCAAATTTAACTATAATAATTTAAATTAACAGAATTTCAAGTCACCATCGCCTTCGTAATGATTTAATATGTCTCCTAATACCGTACGAAACCTCGTAACAACTTCACAGTTGCAGGAGAACAATTTTCATAAAGCATAAAGTCGGCAGCCTCGTGAAATATTAAATTCTCAATCCCGCATCTGTCACATTTTGGTTACGAAGTCTGTCACTAACAAAATACAGAACCGAATTTCTCACGTTATATACCTTTATATACTTAGGAGTAAAAGAACCAAGCTGAAGCTAATTTTTGTATTAAAATGTGACAATATATATATTATATTCAAATGATTCAAAACAAAGCATTTCCGGGCAATACAATATTTTATATAAATAATTATAAGCGTGAAGATTTGTTTGTTTTTTAATCATTTTTTAATTCAATTATTACATTAACACACATATATAATTTAATTGGTGATATAGAGTACCTAGCTACTTGGATTTATGCCTGCTATTTGCAGTAATGTTTGCAATTTTGGAATTTAATCTTCTAAGATTGACGACACAAAAGTGCTTATAAGACTCATAATACAAAGTAGGTATATTTTGGTTTCAATTTAAATTAAATACTTTTCTTACTTATATATCTGGTTTTAATTATTAATTTACTTGTTCACGGATAATTTATCTGTAATTTATTCAAATTGATAGTACGCCGTACACCTTGCAATACTTTTAGTTGAGTACCTATAACCTATGCTAAATGGGTTGCACCCTTTGCGCATTTAAATGATGACCTGTTTCGGGCAGATTGCGGGCAAATACTGAACGTAATGATAATTTCATGGTGAATGCTTTATTTTGTAGACACAATTTTAAGCTTTAGGTGTGGTTATACATCTATACAATGACTATTATATAAAAATTTGAGTTGTTGGATTGTTTGAACGCGTTAATGCAATGATCTACCTGGCCGGTAGTATTTTGAAAAATCTTTATCTTTGCTTTATAAGGTCTGTTTATTGAGAAAGGTTATAAACTATACCTAAAATCACACGACCCACGAGAGCAGAACAGCAATCATTTTGCCCTACATATCGACATACATTGGCATTGTCTGCCTCGACCGGTGAACTAGATCGTGACAAGATATGGCGTGACATATGTACCGTATGTACGTTTTCTTTTTTTTTATAGAATAGGGAGGCGAGCATATGGGCCACCTGATGGTAAGTGGTCACCAACGCCCTTAGACATTGGCATTGTAAGAAATGTCAACCATCGCTTACATAGCCAATGCGCCACCAACCTTGGGAACTAAGATTTTATGTCCCTTGTGAACACAGCAATATCAAGTACTGCTGTTTTGCGGTAGAATATCTGATGAGTGGGTGTTACCTACCCAGACGAGCTTGCACAAAGCCCTACCACGAGTAAATATAATCATATTATTATTTTGGACAACAAATGAGTTAAGAGATAACCAAAATGTACGGAATTAAGGGTACGGGTTTAGCTGAAAACACAGAATCGGACTTTGTGTCAAACGTCCAAATTAAACAGAAGTGGCCATACGAACAATTGGTATAGACACTGTAGACTGCCTGAAGGAACGACGCGACGCCGCAAATTCCCCCTTGGCCTTTGATTAAAATAAGACAAAGTACTTGAGTTGATACATTCCTTTCTGTTTTATAAATGTTTTGTTTTATTTTTATAATTAACAAACAACCTTACAAAGCCTAATTACTGACCACTTGACATTTACCTGCAATGATTGGCCGCTAAAGTATTTAAGACTTGACACGGCCTTATAAAAACAACAGATATAACAAAAAATATTATTTGATTATTATTTACCAACTAAATTTAATTAAATGCAATAGTGGTTTTGGCTGCGGCGTAGTTGCAGTTTCAGAGTTAATTACTTTATAGACATATTGCAGCCAATCACTTAGGAAACAGCGTGACCGCCCTCTGTGGTTTGCGATAATTACGAGTAAAGCCCAAGGGTTATTACGAAGATCATTAGGAAGGTTTTTTGCTATCATTTGTCGACAACAAAAACAAACGATCAAGAACAATGTCTATAAATTACGAAAAACAACGCTAGGATTAAAAACATACGTTTTTGCTACGGGGCATGAATAATCTAAATTCGCTGTGTTGATTGAAGTTTGGTAATCTCTTTGTGAACCTTATTTATGAGCACTGCCTCGATAGCTTAGCGGGCTGAAGAGGTCCTGGGTTTAATTATAGGCGGGTCAATTAGTTTTGGGTTTTCTGATCAATTTCCAGTAGTAACTTAGAGTTATGAAGTTGGTAAAGCCTAGAGGCTCCCTCGGATAGCGAGTAATGATTGCCGTCAATTTGTTTGTAGCAAACAGTGATATAGAATAAATATTTGTATGAACCCACACTTGTGTACTACAATATTTCTTACAAACATAGCTAATCCTTGGCATTGGCTGTCGTGACCGAAATATAGCTAGGAAGGCATATAAGATAACATAGTTAGGAGATTCCATGACCTCAACCAAGGCGTTGTTAAAAAAAAGACGCGCGCTTATTTAAAACCGCCATTTAGTTGGTGAATTCATTATTGACGCGACTTGTAATTTGCTAATTGTGTTAAATTGAGTTATTTGGATTTTTAAGAGTAATTGAGTGAGTAATTTACATCAATTTATATGATTTGGTGGTCTATTTTTATAAAGACAAATTCGTTTTTATAAACTCAATTTCACTTCTGGATGCTTAATATACAATATTTGTAAAAGAACTATTAAGTGTACACTTTTAAACAAACAAACAGTTTTACAGTCGTATATCAAATAAAGTTTTCGTATTCAAAGAGAAAATTTTAATTTGTACGAAACTATCAACTCGAGATTTGACTCAAAACTGGCCTTTTTTTTAATATTATCCATATTATCGTAGATATAAAAAAATACTTCGGTGAGTCAAACAATTACAATAATTATTTTCATATAATTAATTCGATTTTACAATATAAATTATTATAAACTATATGCAGTATTACACAATACGAAACAATATGGATAACTTATTTCAATTTAAAACATCGATACAAGAGCCATTACGACTCTTATAGCTTAAATGTAATTTCGTCAATTGCAGTCGCAGTTTTAATTAAGCAATCAAAATAATATCATAAATACCAGCCTACAATTTCGAGCTAACTTGTAAGTTTTCGTGATTTCAGAGGGTGAAATGGTTCCTTGTATTTATAGGGGAGGTCCGACATTAAGTGAATAGCATCGTCACTATTAGGAGCATAAATCTAAGTAAACGCCTTGAGGCATCGTGAGCCTACGTAATTTTACCGAGATAACTGTGGGACCGAGGATTATTCGAATATTACCTTGTGATTGTACGAGATTTAAATACACGAATGCGTTTTAAATTGTATCTATATAAAGTTTTTATATTTGCCGAAATGCTACAAAATCAGTCATCATTTGACAGTCGCTCTGGGTCCTATCTGGCGCAGAGGTTGTCCATTGCCGAACAGCGTGGAAATGCGGCCTGCATTATGGGCAGCTTTGCGTCGGGTGGGAACCAGGAGCGACTATTTTAAATTTGACTTTATATAACAATTATATATTATTGTTTTAAATATTCAATACTGTTTCCCAAATTTATAATTAATAAATATTACAAATTAGTCATAAAATTATTATATAATATTTAAATAGCTATTCTCCCTGGCGTAATTAATTTTAACATTTTGGTTGTTGAGAGTCAATAAAAGTTTTCTAATTAATTTAAATATCTGTTACCTTCAAAGAGAATTTTAGCCGTCAAACATTATATCATTTAAAGTGCCTTCTTGGCCCATGCATTCAAGAGTAATTAAATAATCTTTATTCCGCATAGAGGCATTACACTTCACTAACACTTCCTTGTGTGTCAAAAATCTACCACCGGTTCGGAAAGATACACCTCAGACGTATGTTAGCAATGATTAATTATTTATTTTTGAACTTACTGACAGTGTTATTGTGTAATAGGACTGAAAATTTTACATTTGTTCCTTTTATTAATAGTGTAATTTCTAGAAAATTCACTTGTGTTTTACGAACGTACATTACAGTGCCAATTTTATAAAGTGCATTGTGAAGCGACAGTCAATTCTTAGTATAGCTGCACAATATTACGGATTACAAAGCCAGGTAATAAATTGCACGAACAGCTCTCTGTACGAAAATCGTTTTAATACCTTTCACTATGTGAATTATAATTGGTTCGGTTCTTAAAATTGATTGATTGATTGAATTGATTGATTGAATGACCATGACGCATTATGGTAAAAAAGCTTTTGAAGATTTGAAATATAATGTGCTTGTAATATTGTATCATAGTTATACTAATTTATAAATTATCTGCTTTGCCCATTTGCCCTTCATGATAAGGTAATTTGGCTAATGGCAACGGGACGGTGCACTAATTACTAAAATACATTATGAATTGACGTAACTGAAATTCCTAGCTAAGAGGGGCTCGACCCAGATAGTGCAAGTAAGGCTCATTTTCCTTATTTTTTTTTGGAAACGTTTTTTCACTTTGATGATTTTTATAGAAATTTTATAGTTATAAATTAAATTAGATCCTCATTTATTAAAACTTTTTTTAAAGAAAGATTTTACATATATTTAAATGTTTGCTTAAAATTAATATTTTTTATAACCTTTGATCCTGCAATTTTCAGTAATACTATTGTTTAGCCTCTGCACTTCATACACATCTGCAGTTTATAATTTCGAAAGATGCAATCGTAAGCACGTCTAAGTGCAAATAAATCACACATTCTAAGATACGAATCTAAATCCATTCTCAGTCTATTTCTATGATAAAGTATTGAATTGTATTTTCATATAATCAAAACACTACGAAACAGAGGAAAAATTTTATACAAATAATTTTTCGTTAGACGCTACATAATGATTCACGTAAAGCATTAAGAAATGTATAAAATTATATGAATGTATGGAATAAGATTAAATTATTGTCGGTTTATTTTGCCCACAAAAGTTGCAATATCTTTTAAAAAAAAGATATACGCGGTATGAATGGTTGTGTGCTATTGCCCCTTCCCCCTCCCCCCATTATTCCTCCAAATGGCGGCCAAATGTGCTTTTGACGATCAGTGATCGCCACCGCCCATAGACATTGGCGCTGTAAGAAATATTAACCAAACCTTACATCGCCATTACCAACCGTTGGAACTAAGAGGTTATGTCACTTGTGTCTATTGTTACACTCATCCTTTAAACCGCCAAACAACAATATTTAGTATTGTTGTTCGGCGGTAGAATATCTGATGGCCACAAAGCGTTACCACCAAGTAAACTAGTACTAAAATTACTAAGAATCATAAGCATTGGTAAATAATAAAACAGTTTTCAATATGAAAAAGAAATAATTTTAATCATTGACTAAATATAAAAATATTTTTTATGAAATCACAATTGTAATAGCGCTAACATATAATTACGTTGTGTTAAGGTACTTTGTTTTAGAGTATTCTATGTCTGTGATAGACAATAATAATAAGTATAAAACATTTTTTTAAAGAAAAAATTAAAAACTTGTAACATTTTCACATGTTTACTTAAAAAAAACGTTTTATTAATAAAATGTAAACAAATATCATAAAAAATAATAATTTATATGATACCGAGACTTATTGCAATTAAAATATAATCACGTGATTTTTTAATAATAATAATTAAAAATATACAATATTTTAGCGATGAAAAACAACAAAGTGTAATGTATAAATAGATTTATTTAACGAATATTAACAAACTTGTTCATTACTAAGGAGTTTTGTTTGACTTATTTTTAAATACTGTTAGCTACACGACCTGGTACGTACACATCAACATACAAGCTGCATACTTGACTTAGAATCGATAATATCTTAACGTTCACTATATATATAAATATAATGAGAATAAATATAGCAACACTTTGAAATTTACTTTAACCAATCACAGATGACTCATCGATATTTACATTTTAAAATATTACATTATATAATTAAACATATTATTATAATTAAACACAAAATACTTTTCTTTATAAAAATATTAAACGAAAATTTAAAATAAATATATTTAATATATTGTTTAAATTTAATGTAAAGCATTTATACAGGCAACATTTTTTAAACGTGTACGCATTATTTTTAATCTGTGAATGTGCTTTCTATTAGATAATTACTTACTTACGATATGTAACATTCCTTATTATTGAACATATAATTCAGGCATGTATTATAAGTAAATTAATTTAAAGTAGCCATTGATTGGGTCGACGTTGACTAATTAGAATGCGAATATAGATAATCTGTAATTTTAAATCGAAACCAATTGCATTTATATGCTTTAAAACGCCTACTAGTATTAAATCCAGGAAAAACAACCAATGAAACACTAGCAAAGTCACATCGACTTTTTTTACACAGATAATCTGGTCTAAAACACTAATAATAAATAAAACTGAGTAATGCTTTGACATTGAAGAAAAATTGACTTGTCTTTAATTAATCTCTTATATGACACATTCAGATATGCTAAGCAAAATATTTGATCTCAGGTATAATCTCGCACATCATTCTTCGAGTCTTACTATCTATAACTAATACCGTATCTCTTCGCCACCTGTGGTGTGTGCGTGGTAGCGACGGCCAGTAACAGCGGGACGTCGTTGACGTCGATGTTAAGCGATTTCGTTAGCGTCGCGATATCGCAGAAGTCTGTCGACATCAACATGTCCGCTAACGTTTTCGACAGCACGCAGAATTCGCGGAGTTTACTCTCGAGGTATAGGAGACACTGTGAGACAAAAACAATTCAAAATTCATTTATTCGTATAATTTAAACAGATCGAAAAATTCGTTAATTAAAAATTACGGTCTAAAACAATTTACAATATAATATGTTAGTCATTCGTGCAATAACATTTCTCATAGACCATGGGTGAAATGAGATATGTGGACAACATTATAATACTATCGTATAAATTCATATTAATTTGTACAAGTGTGCGTTTACGTACTTTTGATTGTTGAAAAAAAAGAATAGAACGTAATTTCAATATAATTTAGAAACATCTATAACGAAGCCTTTAAACGGTTTCCCTGAGCAGTGTTGCTGCATGAGCGCGGTAGGCCGTACCTGCTGCGGCGGCACGCGCGCCTGGCGCATGGCGGGCAGCGCGTCCAGCATGCCGCCCACCAGCGGGGACAGCCCGCCGCAGCCGCACTCGCGCCCCACCAACCGCACCTCCCTATACGCCACAATAAAATATTATGATGCATCGAACGTCTATCCCGTGCTTAATATTTTACAGTTACTTACTTAACATTTGGTGTTGAGTGTGGATAACGAAATCAAAAACTACATAGAATTTATTATTACTAAATTAAAATAAGAACAGACACTCATTTTGAAAAAAAAACACCTCTTTTAAACAGCAATACTTAGTATTGTTGCGTTCCGGTTTAAAGAGTGAGTGAGCCTGTGTTTAACTACTGGCACATGGAACATAACAACTTTGTTCTCATTGTCTATGGGCGGTGGTACTTCATATTAGGTGGCCCGTTTAAAATTTAAAATGTTTTAAACGGTATAGCGTCAGTTTCTAGTCATTGCCTTAACGATATATCATTTGTCCAGCATACCAGCTCTCAATAAGATTTAAGAGCGTACATACCATGAGTTGGTGTCTCCAACGATAGCGATGGACTGCACAGGCGGATCTAGTGTTTTGTTCAGGTACGATGTGAGGTCTAGGTCCCGCCGCAGTTCCGCCTCCCAGCTGCTCGGATTTGCGACGGTTCCTATAAAAAAATTAAAACGATACAATATGACAACCATATAAAAAAATACACGAAAATGCATTTTTTTACAGTATGTACACGCTAATCTACGAAATTACGGACGGATTTTCTAGTGGATTTCACAGATCATTTAGGTTTTGTTTCATCGAAATCGCATAATATTAAAAAAAATAACGGTAATTTAAAATAAGTTTATTATAAGCCTAGAAAATTCTATCACAATAAAGATATAAATAGAAAAATCATTATCTTTCAGTTCAGTTTACTATTAGTCAAATAACGATTACGCGCAAAATACATATTTTACAAACGAAACAAAATGTTCAAACTACTTTACGTATTGTTCTGTTTAAATAAGAAACGACTTCTATTTATTTAATTAAACGCGTCACATGGTTATCATTCGCGTGAACGTTCGCGTGACAATAGAGGCTCGTCAAACCATATCACTGATAAGTGATAAACATATTTTTTTTATTTCCATTCGACTAAGTTTTGCTTGTTTAACGATTCAATGAAAACAAAACAGTACATAGACAGTATAATATAATATAAGCCATCGCTCATATGTATGAAATACAGGAATTAAATTTTTCTTAAATCGTCTTAGGCGATAAATTGTTACTATCGCGACGCTATTTAAATCAATTTAGTATATAAAGAATAATGCATGAATACATACAAAACTAATAATTATGATTCGTTTATATTGGGAACAAAAATGTAATTATACAAATATACTGACATTCACATTTCTTTCTGTTCAACGGAAGTTAACAACAATAAACATTTAGCTCCTAACGTATGTAAAATAGCACGATACAATATAAAAATTTTATTTATGAGATAATTAGTTTCTGTGCCAGGAGAAGTGGGGGGGCTTAAGTACTTTATGGCCTTTTCTATATCCCTGACATATGTATGCAAAATTTCATAATGATCGGCTGCTTAGTTAATACGTTAAATCGTAACAAACAAACAAACAAACTCACTTTCGCATTTATAAAATTGGTAAGGATATTTACTTTAATTATTAAATAGATATATTTACTTACCTTGTAAAACTAAATCAGGTACGTAGTAGTTGGTGAGACCGCCAAGCAACGAAGCTTCATAGCCGGACCGCACTTGTGTCTGAAGCTCGCTCGAGCTCACTTGCGACAAAGGGAATTCTATCACTTGCTTCACTTCCAAACGCTTATTTCTATCAGCAGGCTTTGTATCTCTCTTATCATTCACATCTGCATCGAGCTCTCTGGAGACAGAAAGTTCATCGGGCTTTGTATCAACGTTCACGATCATCGTGTTTTCTTTCACTTTCCGAACGAATGTTTTCGGTGACATCTCCCGATGGGCGGTCGTCTCCTCGACTAGCGTCTCCTTGGCGAACTGCGGCTCGGACTGGCGCGGGATGTCGTTCATGTACTCCATTTCTGACGCGTTGGTGGGCGTCTGCAACATGGACTCCATCAACTGGCACTTGTAACACGTCTCGCACCTCTCTTCCTGTATCGGTGGTACGAAGGTGGGATCGAAGTGGAAATTGTCCAGCTTCAGGTTACCCGGTTTACCGATGTAGTGTCTATCTAAAATCTCTAAATTCTTGCTCTTCATATAATTAGTGACTATCTGTGGATACTTATCGAACTCGAACTTAAAACCGGAATGTTTTATTGGCTTGGAATGTTGAAGTGTCTGCCCGCAGCATTTGGACGGGCTCTCGGAGCTCCTCGATGACTTGTCCCTATCACAGTCGTTGGTGCAGTTGTCAGTCTTTTCTAGCTGTGTTGTGTTGACTTGTTCGGAGGACTTAGTTGATTTCTTAACGCTCTTTTTACCATACGATTTGTTCTTTAGTCCCACCAGCTTATCGTCATCACCGAGTACGAACACGACTTTCTTCGCCTCACATTCCTCCGAAGTCGATAAGTTCGGACTCGAGTCAGACGAGGTCTTCAACGAAGTCATCATCGTCGGATGTCTTCTCAGCGGTAAATTCTGACTCTCACCACTACTACTGCCATCCATCGCGAAATCTGAACTAGAGAGCTTTTGATTCAAATCGACCATCGTGGTCGACTTTTTTAGACTAACCTCACTCGCCACTAACGTACCGACACTGACACCACTGCTCCTATTTAACGGAGGCACTTGCAAACTATCATTTAAACTACACTCTTTAACTTCTACGCCTTTCGCGGTCCTAACTACGTCTACACTTTGTTGACTATTCACATTCACAATTTTGGGTTCCTTTAACAAACAGTCTTGATACTTGAAGTCGTTCTTACTGACGTCACCACAACGCACGAAATACGTTAAAACTGCGAGTAATCTCTTTATGAACTGAACGTTTTTGGAGCCTGTGATGATAGTTCTAGCGGAACGCGGCGGGTAGCCGATACTGCCGCAGAGGTCTGTTAGTTGTGCCCACAGAGCATTGTACGGGCGTCGTGTGTCAAGTTGTTCCGAGGTACAGTTCTGTGGATCAATGGAATCGTAGGGACTGACTGTAGACACCCAACCGAGATGATGTGTGAGAACGTAGGTTAGAAGTGTGCTGATAAAACTGAAACAATATAATAACTAATTACAACACCATCCACTATAGAGTTGAACTTTAAAGAAAGAGAAGAATTTTTTAATAAAGCAAAATTTATTCAAGTCATGTAGCAAAAGTAATTAATCTCCAGTTTTAAGCGGTGATCAAAATCAGATTGATTGACTTCAATTTGATCTTTGCCAGCCGATCACGCAGAGGGGTCGTCCATGATCACCACGCCCGCCACCCATGTGATCGTTCCCTAGCATTTCAAACGTGGCGGTAAATAAGACCTTCATATACGAGCCATATATAATATAAATTATATAAATCAAAGCATTAAAAAATATAAGATTAATATAACCTTAGGTAAAAGAACTGTTTTGAAAATTACATTAACTAAGCAGATACTACATATCTCTTACATTTGAAAATTTTATGCTCAAAAGTAACATTAAAATATTGTTACTATACGCCCACGTGTTAGTTATACAACTAATTTACAGTCTGTTTGTCAATCGCGAAAGCGATCACGTGAAAAATACGTAAACATAGCATACAAAAATAGAACGAAACACACACACACACACACACATATACACACATCGAGCGTTAAAAATAAAAAAGTTGCACTTGACAGTGACTTCATTCACACGTGTAGGTAATTATCGGGCGAAAAGTCCAAAGACAAAAGTTTCCTTTTGATTCGGACTGCTCGTTACATTCCGGAGATGCTGGAAGCGATCCAACAAAATGTCAATGATGCATCTCTCTTACATTTAATTAATAATGGTTTATTAAACGATTGTTAAAATGTTTGTTATAATGTATTATAGTTTGATCAACAAAAAATACATAGAAACTATTACGTATATTATTTATTGCAAATTTCACTTATTTTACTAATCCAAAATGATAATACTTGAATAATTACATTGTTAGAATATAAAAGAATAAAAATAACAAACGCAATTAATTGAAAATGTCTGTCTAATTGAATGGCTATTGTTATTTTAATCTGAATTATAATAATTAGTGAAGGTTTAGATTTTTTTTTATATTACAATAACAAAAACCCAACATAAATTGCCCGTGTATAAGTACCAATTGTCATACTACAAAAGATACTATTAAACTTTTTTCCATGATAAAATTACGTATATATGCCAACTTTCAAGGTCATCGGTCTGTTAAACTCAAACAGATACACCGTATGTTTAAATATATAAGATGAAAGTATCATTCTTCATAACCAGAAACTTAAATTGATAATAAAAACGATCACCGAACATTGTGTTTCATTTTTTGGTTTAAAAAATACAAACGCCATTGAATCGCATCTTCAAAGGTCATATCATTAGTTGATAACGTTCAATTTAAAATATTTTTTTACAAATATTGGTAACCTCAAAATCGTACAATGAATGAATGAATGAACGTAATTGAATCAACAAATAAAAAATACCCATAATCAGAACACGCTAATAAATAATAAACAAGTTTAAAGCCTCCTTTAAGAGATTTATTAACACCTATGTGACGATAAATTCGTAAATAAATAACAACATATAATGTTAAACATTCCTCGAGAATTATTAAAATTGAATGATTCTTCTAACGTTAAAAGATGTCATGAAATAAGAAAATCCCAAGGACGGTACATACCATAGATCCAAAATATTTATCATGGTTTATAATATGGCATTAATTTTCGAAATACTAGATTCATAAAAACATAATTCTACTTATATTAGTCGAAACCTTTTAAAATTTCAATAACATATTTTTTCACAATATTTTGACATAATACTCTATGTAAAAACTCCTAAACTACTTTTTTGTTGGAAAAAAAAATCTAAAATATATAGTCTACATAGGTTATAAAACTAAAAAGTTTTTTGTTTTTTTTTTTGTAATTTGGCATTTATTAAATCCTATATTGAGGCGACCACGAGGACGGAGCAATGACATTTAACGCGGGTGTAACCGCACAAGTCAGCTAGTCTAGCTAGCATTACCGTTATAGAATTAACGAAATATTTTTATCACCTGTCGACATCGCGAGCAGACTACGTGGGTATTTCAATCACTCTTACTATGAAGAATTTTTTGTTATTTTGGATAACTAAAAATAACGTAGAAATGTTATTATTGAAAATCGTACGATGTTTCACTGAAGTCAATGTCCAGTTTTTGTTTACATAAACTTGAAGAATAAAAGAAATACCTGAAAATTATCTCGATGCGTTTTGAAAGATTTTATTTTCTATAAGTGAATATAACTACAGATAATATATACGGATGATAATTTATAGGATTACTTCTTAAGCTACTATTGATGAATATTGACAAAATACAAAAGAATAAGTAACGACTACCAGCCAAGATGCTCAAATAGATTTAACGAGTGGTTCAAAGGACATGCCCTTAAAGTTTTTCAATCTATGTTTGTTTGAGCTACAAAATCTCAGTGAAGCCGCGTGCTGGAGCAAGCCCAATCTTTTGCTTTAGATAAGAGGATGCCTATGCCCAGCAGTGGGACATTTGTGGCGTTAGTTTCCATTAATAACAAAAACATATATAACTATAAATTAACACTTACAAATTAGTATTCTTCGTGTCACCAACGGCTAAAACGGAGCATAGATCTGAAAGAAGCGTGTCCGCCATTTTGTTCGCTGCCCGCGGCTCGCTCGTGACTAGATCCAACCACACGGGTTGTAACCGCGGTCCGCACATCAGATCAGACAACCTGGAATTAACATAATATATTGTAACATCTTCATTTGCAGATGCAGACTGGCAAATGGGCAACCCGATGGTAAATAGTACCACCATTGGGCTTAGACAATGGCATTTTAATAAAATCTTAACCATTCCTTACATCACCAATACGCCACCACTTATTAGATGTCTACCATGAGAACTAGAAATTATGTCACTTATGCCTGTAGTTACAATGGCTCACTCAAACTGGAACACAACATACACAGTAGTGCCGTTTAGCGGTAGATTTACTGTTAAATAGATGGTTGGTTAACCTACACATTTGTTTTGCAGGTCTGATTTCGAAATTCGAGTCTTCAGTTCGATTTTTTTAAAAATGTAAATCTCAAAATTCCAAATTCCAAAATTCGAACAGAGTATAAGATAAGGATATTTTCATATTATTGTATCTCCATATATATGCGTGTGTAAATTTATATTCTATCATCTACTAATCCTCGTCACCCAATAAAATAACGATTCATTTTATCATAATAATAATAAACACTTAAAACAAATTTCACGTACGATTAAAATAATGAGACCTGACAAGAAATTTTTCAACTACCGCCGATTCTGGCTCGCGTCCAGATCACCATAACTTATACAAGTCGAGACAACGACCAACTCCGTCAACAATTTAAGCACATCGGTCATTTGTTAAATAGATGAGACGTCTTAATCGGGCACGTGATTGATAACGATTAAATAACATGACGCTCGAAATAGAATTATTGCACTAGTTGAATGAATACAGTAGAACGAAACGATTGTAACATATGTTGTTTTTTTTTAGTATAAAGACTGATAACTGGGTCACTTGGTGGAATGTCACTCCTCTATTGTATTATTGTATGAAATAATATAAGCCACTCAGACTACAATAGAGATGACCCAGAGGGGAGAACACGTAAATCTCAACGGAAGACTGCGAATTCGAATCCGGGGAAGCACCACAGCACAGTTTTCGTGTACTTAATTTGCCTTAATTTAAGCAAAACATAGTGAGGTGACCTGCATGAGTCTGATGAAATTTGCTCTCATTTATCAAGCCGCATTGGAACAACATTGTGGAACAAGCTTCTCATTAAGAGGCCTTAGCCCATCAGTGAGACATTTACGGATTTTTACACCGATTTTAAAGGGGCTGTCACCCTTGTCAACCTTAGTTACGTGTTATTACACACCCCTTTATACACCCCTTGAACCGTTATACATAAATAAAAAAGTATTAATGGTTGTTAAAAGAATAACTTTCGTGAACGGCATCTAACCAGCTAGACCTTACGAGTACAAAGCCTTAAAGTTCAATATAACCAAGAGTTGTGTTGGTTTACTTAATATTACTCCGCGTAAAACTCGAAGGCGCGTTCCACGGTTGGTACAAAAATTCGTAGTCGTAACGTAAAATAATAATAATAACATTTAATGTATACGTGTATATAAGGTAAAAAAAACACGATAATAAAACTCGGTCGACACGAATCGAAAAAAAATCTGTGGAATTAGAAGAAGAAAAAACAATTCTCTAAAACAAATATGTGAGTTGGTTGGAGTAGGTTTTATTGCTTATTTCAAATTACATCTTCATTATTATGCAATTGCAATTTAAATATAAGTCTATACTCACGCTCGCGAAGTATTTGTACAGCGTATATGAAACAATCGCCGTGCCAAATATCGTGACGATCTGTTCAACCGTTAAGGCGTGAAATAATATTAACAAAAAAAAACCCACTTTCACATTTAAAAAAAAATCATTGAAACTGCTTCGAAACACATCGTCCGAGAAATTATTAGTGACAAATGACGCTCACCATCTCGCAGCGTCTCCGGCGGCCTTATGAAGGGTTGATACGAAGGCGTTTCCCGTTCCCGCTGCCAGTGTCGCGAGCCGCAACCGACACACCAGGGCCTGGAGTTGCGGAGAGTGTTCCATGCAACGACGAATGAGGTCCCTATGATTGAAGCGAGAACAATATTAAATATTTTTTTTTATAATTGGTAACATGTGTTTCAACTATTATTAGTTGCTATATCTGGCGTTACAGGAAATAGTACTGGATTATGGAACGGTGAACCTTTTCTATAATAAATGTTGAAACTGTATGAGTGAATGATGTAAGAATAAGTAGGCGTCTATCCGTTACATATTTTTAGTCTATTTGAAGATACTTTAGTACTAATAAACTTCGTGCATGATATCATTGTTAGCGTTACGATGGCGTTACTTTAAAAGTAATACAAGTCCTCGGAGATATATAAAATCGAAGTCTCTAGAAAAAAATTCACTAGGCATCAAGCTAAGTAAATTATTATCTATTATACATTTTTAGCAAATTAGTTTAGTACCGATTTCAATTAAGAAAAAAAGCACAAAAATATAAGATCAATAGCAAACTAATATATTTAAAAAAAAGCAATAACAATATAACTTTAATTGTACGAATGCGTAAACCTAAATTATTTCGAAGCCTTCAGTAAATTGAGGGTTATACTGATTTCAATGTAACTTTTGAGTGGAGTTTAAGAAATAAATGTTAATCTTACATATCAGTAGATTCTGCAACCGTGATGAGCAATGCTAGTCCAAGTTTTCCTCGTCTCGTCACAACAGACGTTGAACTCGCTAAACTATCCGTTGTTCCGCTGGTTGAACTGCTGCTGTATATCTAAATAGGAATGATCATTTTATAGAATGCTTAATTCATATTCTCGCCTTATCCTATCTAAGCATTGCAGTATGATAACTGCTTGGAAAATACTCCGCTGACTTACAGCAGCGTTAAGACGAAACAGCGTTCGAAAACCATTGGGAACGCTTTAAGAGTAGGTTCCCGATACGAAAAGCTAGTTAAAGCGCTTAAATGCTCGAAGTTTTAATGACACATTGTTTCCACTATTACAGTTACAACACAGCTAAAAGCAGAAGGTTTAATCAAATGTTCTAGAATATTTCCGTTCTTATAGAAGCTCAGGTTTACGTATTACGTGATAATTTCAGCATTATGATAGTCGAGGGTCATTTATTACGTCTTCAAATAAACGAAACGAGGCCAAACATGACGAAAGATTAAAGTAAATCGATATGACGTAGTGTTATAGCTATCACATGATTCTGGTACTCCATGCACTAATTATAAGACAATTCCAAAATAAGTTTTTATAACGAAATTCAAATATCGAATGGCGAGCCAAGACAACAAAATTCACCGTAACAGCCTGTGAATGTCCCACTGCTGGGCTAAAGGTCTCCTCTGCCTTTTTGAGGAGAAGATTAAAAATTCTCTCTAGGGCATTTTAATTATATTGTATGATCTGAAGATAAATATAATAAAAATAATGTGATCGATCCTGGCCCTTTCGCCGTTTCCATTTTCATAATTGTCTATGAAGTATTTTCTAGAATATTCCTCTGCATAAAATTGTACATGTCTTCGTAAGTAGCAACAAACTCAACTACATGATTGTATAATTGGTTAACGTAATGTTACGTGACATAGAGCCGACAGTTACTCGACGAAATCGTTATGATAGTACTGGGTCATGTGCATGCTGTGTTATTATTCGAAAAGGTACACATAATGAGAAACCGAAAATTCGACCTACTGCAACTCATCATAGAGAGCAAGATCCAAGGAAAACGAAGTGTGGGTCGAATAAGAACATCTTGGCTGAAAAACCTACGAGAATGGTTTGGAAAAAGCACTCGTTCCTTAATCATAGCCACGGCATTAAACACAAGTTGTCTTAATGATTACCGACCTTCGAAAGATGATGGCACTTTAAGAAGAAGATTGTATAGAAACATAGCAACAGGTGATAAGCTTTGTGTTAGCCCGTCTGGTAGGTATCACCCACCAACGCCACGGTAGCATGCGAAAGCGATCCCGTGGCGCTTCTCGTTAAGACGGAAAGGTTTGGGGAGGTTTTAGTGGGTAGGACGGTGGCCTTCTGCCCCGTGAGTCCCACATAACCGCCCCGGTCGTGGACCGAGCGGTAGGCGTAAATGCCTTTCCTCCTCGACAAAAAAAAGGTATCACCCACCATCAACGCGTAGTATTATTTTATTCCGGTTTGAAAGGCGAGTAAGTCAGGCACAAGTAATATAACATCTTAGTTCGCAATATTGGCGGTTGAATATAAGGAATGGTTAAATTTTTTTATTATATATACTTATTGGGCAAATGTCTATGGGCAGAGGAGAACACAAACCATCAGTGGCCTTGAAGTTCAACTTGCATCATACTCAAAGTAATTTAATTTCAATCACATGATGCACCTTTTACAACTGTCAACGTAATGCCCTATATTTAGAGCTTTTCGTGATTATGTAAAATACTCGTGAGTGCTTATAAGCGTTAACTCAAACGCGGAATAATATATATTTAGTATTAGTGTGTGTGTGTGTAATATTCTCATTGCGACATGTAACACTATTGCAATGTTTATATTATTACTGTTGACTAGCAACTGATTACAGTCTAGGTTTTTTATTAAGATAAAATCTATGAACGTATAATCATTTATAACAACATATTGCTGTTTTACTTCCCAATGGATGATACGTATTATTAATGATTGTCTAACGTAACTTGTATTCTTTTTCTCACTTTCACTTTTTTTTTAATTAGCTAATCTGGAATCAAGACATATTTCCGCTTTCAAATCGGTACGTGAACTGTTATCTTGACAGTCCATTTGCAAAGGCAAAGACCACTGTGGTTGCTTTATATAAAAAGATAATAATCATTAAAATAATATTTAAAAAAAAATACTCGCGATAAAGCGATTCGGAATATTCGAAAGATCCTTAAATGGTCAATGGTTTTCGGAACACATAGCTAATACCTTCCTTCGAAATCGATCCATTTGATTAGGAGCTATGATAAAACAATATCATCATTTATAATGTCCTTTTGACCGAGATTAGCCAGCTGCGTCGGAATCATATTTTGCATTCTATATATAATATAATATCCTGGAACATTATTCACACACGGCCATGATCCCAAACTAAGCGGAGTTTGTACTATGAAAACTAGACAACTGATATACTACATATACTACGTATCTTTTGTAAATACACACTTATATAGATAATTATTACCCAGACTCAGGACAAACAGACATGTTCATGCACACAAATGTCTGTCCTGGGTGGGAATCGAAACCACAACCTTCGGCGTGAATGGCAAGTATCTACCAACCACGCCAACCAGCCCGTTATATCCCTGCGCTCTCACAATTTAACACGACCGGGAAACGAAAGATTATTCCCTCCCTCTCACAATATAACACGATCCGGATTCGAATTCAGGAATTCCCGATTTGCAATATTATCTTTTTATTGCCTTGCTTTATATATATTTTTATTTTATTATAATTTTTGTTCCGAAATTAAAATTCATACTAACAAACAGTTACGTACTGTTACAATTCAATACTAAATACAAAAAGTATACTTTACGATTCCTTATTTACACACATGTATCCGTAGCATTATTAACTATCCACCTAACCGAGAAGGCAGTTATATACGAACAAAATATTTCCCAGAACAACACAGATAACAGTTTAATGACATAATTATTGTAATTATCTCTCTATTTGCCCGATCGGATCACATGACCGCGGCCGCGCCGGACACTCATGTGATCCGTCACGCGGATTGATAGCGATAAATTTGTAAATAAACCCGATATCATTTTTAAGTTGATAAATATAAAAAACTTTATAAACACTTTTATTACTATTAGGCGTTGAGTATATGTTTTACTATAGAAGAAAGATATATTTGACTCATAAATACAAACAGGCGAAGTTAAATAAAAGCTTGTAATGTCTGTGTGGTTACACACTATCAACCTCTTACTTCGCCCGTAGGGAACCTATACCTAACCTATGAATATGGTCATATTCATCTACTTTTTATACAGTTATTACTTAAAAAAAATACTAAATTCAAATAACAAACGTAATCTCGTTTTAAAGTATATACCATAAAATTAGTTAATGCATTTAACTAAGTGTACTCAAGATGTGCGCGACGAAAGTTTACAAAACATACATGTATATATATATATATGTATATATATATATATATATGTATATATATATATATATATATAATTAAATATATTTTTTAAATTATCGTGTACGTAACATGCTTTATAATTTCAGATTCGGTAATCATCGCTCAATTGGAAAGTTCACCTGTTTATAATTTTCATTCAATAAAAAGTGAAAACTCTGACTATCAACTATATTTCGTGCAATAAAAAGCTTTATAAAATACCGCAATAATATATTTTCAAACTTGTAATACAAGAGTATTAGTAAAATGCGTCTATTAAAGCACTCACCAGTCTGCTAACTTACAACATTCCAATCGGTCCATTAGTTTCGAGATTATTGCTACAATACAAACAAAAACAAATAATAGTTTCTATATAATAACGAACGTGTTACAATACCTGCGAATCAACGCTGGAGACGGTGCTTGAAGTTGGTACATTCAAGTAGTTCGCCTGTCCGAGGTCGAACTTAGTGGCCATGCTCTGGAAAGTTCGCCTCTGCCAGCTACCGTTGCTGGAGCAGCTCAACTTGCGACCACACGGAGCTGATACACAAACACGCCTATTAATATAATATATATCTTAGACTATGGATATAAACATTTATTTTTAAGGTAGATAGGCAGGACTTTGTAAGTAGAAATATACCACCTGATGTTTAGCGGTCACCGCAATCCAAACATTGGCTCTGACAACCATTCATTCATTCATTCATTCATTCATTCTTGGGAACTAAGATGTTACGTCCCTTGTGTCTTTAGTTACACTGTTTCACTTACCCTTCAAACCAGAACACAACAATAATTATTACTACCAAAACGGCAGCACAATATATACCGACCCGGGCGGGCTTACACACAACCCTATTACCAAGCAATGTGCAAAACAGTTTAGGGTTTATATGGCAAAATATTCTCTAAAACTTCTTCAATTTATTAAATTTCATAGAAATATTTTAAAAAAAAATCGTTTTTGTTACGTGTCTTTTATTGTGGATATACAAGGAAATCATATATGAGTTCTTTTATATATATTTACAACTGATGCAAATGACATATGTAATTTTAATATCAAAACTGCCTATGTTGGACATAGACCGAGTGAAAGAGATTAAAGGAGATCAGAAAAGAGACTAAAAGAGAAAATTTTTGGACATATTTTTATATTCATAGCAGGTATTTATTAGTTGAAGTTATATATTATAATTGTTTATTTGTCAATTATGATATAGAAATAAAAATAAATAATTATAATAAATGTACGTGTAAAGGTGAACGAACTATCGTCATCGTTTAGCGGTTATAGTTTTTTATTAAAATTAGTTCCGCATTGATAAAATACGTATATCTAAATCTATATACTAAACAGTACTCTTCAATATTCTCTTATCGTACAACATCATCGTGTTCAAGTGAGACATTTAAACGAGATTGTGAAGTGATTCGAAATCAAGAACACTTTATTTACTATAAATAAACTTTTTTTTATCAAGTACACTTGATCATTTTACACAATAGTGTGAGCAATGTGAATGTTCCACCAATTTGGAATGTCGGTTATTGTTAAAAGTATAGATATATATTCGTTGTATGCTATAGAATTAGATAAAAATGGGAGGATTTTGTTTGGACGGCATTATTATTAATTTATAACAAGCGTTCGAAAACCAATCGGTCTCACGCACTAATGTTTCCGTACCAACCTTAGCTTGGACCTTAGCTTTTGATTGCTAAAATTGTGTGAGAAAATTGCGTTTCATTCAGGAAAGACAAGTAGATAGATAAACTTAAAAAGCAAAACTTTATCTCAATACAAAATTTGGCCAAATTTTGTGGAAGAAGAAGAAGAGTTACCCTTTTAATGTTATTCGTAATTAGTGAAAACTTCATCTAGCTATTCTGAAGACCTACATCTCGCTTTGCGACAAGCAGACAGACTGAATAGGCCAAGTAAAAGAAATCAACCTTTTTCAATATTTTTTTAAAATTTAATTATCCAATAAAGTCAATAGCTATAATATTTTTAGTCAAAGGAATTAATATTATATAGTAATACTTACTGTAGAAGCAGTATTCGTCTGTGGCGTTCACATCCCAAGTGTCAAACATGGAGAAGTAATCATAGGTCGAACCCACGCTGCTATATGGCGATTGTTCCCCATAAAAACCTAAAACAACATTCTGTTTAATACATTCAGAACATAAACATACCAGAAACAAAGGTTTCTCTTACCGTACCACATGTACAAAACATACAATTAATGAGAGATCAAGGCAAGCGGATGAGTGAGATTACTAATCTTAACTATATAAATACACTAACAACGTTACAGCAATACAAACTAAATATATTTATTAACTATGTAATCGATATAAATCAAATACAAAAAAAAAAACAACAGATTAACAAAATCGTTCGTATCTTTAAAATTATCATTTTTGGTAAATAATCTTGTTTTTCCGATACTTATCAACACTTGTTATTAGAAATTGTTATTGATTAACTTGATAAAATTGTTCGCTTGCGTTAATAAAATCAATGTTCCTTTGTTTTCAAATATGAATTCCTATATTATTATTCCGATTGCGATGATACTTTGTGCTGTTATAAGTTCTGAGAAGGTATCACTTCTTACATAGTAACGTAACGTAAACGTTTACACAACGATTTGAAGAGGCAATGGAACGCATGCTAGGCATTAGATTGCCATAAACCATATTATATATCCCACTGCTGGGCTAACTCCTCTCTTATTGAGGAGATAGTTTTGATATTATTTCAAAAAACTGCTCTAATGCCGGTTCCAATGAATCTTATCAAGGTAGCTAGTTTTATATTAAAAAAATGATTAATTGAATGTATTATATGAATTAACACATAATTCATCCGATCGAGTTGAAGCTTTGTACAGTTATTGTTAGGATTAATAGTAACGTATCGCCATTGGAACGTGTTCGTAACCACAATTTAAGAGAAACACTAAAATATGAACTAAATTTAAATTTTATAAATATTGGTGTTTTTAATTCTATTCTTAGTAAACCCTCGAGTATTTCGGCAATTAAAGTATATGAATTTGTTAGTTATTCTCTCAAACTGAATTAGTCTTAGTTTTATGGTTTTTTTTGTTATAATCTAGCGTGTAACGATGGGGCCGACATATAGGCTGGCTATAAAGGCCCCTTGAAAATAAACGAATAAAAAAAAAAAAACGTATCGCCAAAATTGTATGCTACTTTTATTTAGGCCGTATCCATGTTTTATATATTTTTTCTCTTTGTGGTGTACAAAGTATAAAGTAACGTAAAGTTCCCTGTCATGATTATACAAAAAAAGATATGCTAGTTGTCTGAGATAGTTATTTAATAAAATAAATAGATAAGCAATCCAATTAATTGCATGGAATTAGTTACGTCTTCGCCAACTGGAAGATATGGGATGAGTTTCCATAAATTTAAAAAACAAAAACAGCAAGTTGTTTTCATTTACAATAGGTAAGCGCACTGGGAAACGGGTCACCTGATTGTATGCCATCCCCACCGCCATAGAGATTAGCTTACATTGACAATACGCCACCAAACTTGGGAACAAAGAAGTTCTGTCCCTTGTACTTGTAATTACACTAGCTCACTCACAACCTCAAATCGGAACACAAAACTACGAAGTAGCTTCGCATAGCGGTAAAATAAATGAAAACGGGTATTATATTTATATGTTTTTTAATAGATATTTATAGCGATACGCTTTCAATCTCGTACGTTTTTTTTCTTGATACTGTCAAGGATTTTACGAACAAGTTGAATAAACTTTCGTATCGATCACGTGAGCGCTTAAAGGCTTCTATGGGTCAATTCAGTCAAGGTCGGAATCAATCGTTAAATATTCATTGAATTCACTGCACAAAGGTATACGAGTGGCGAAAAAATACTAAACTACAACACTACTGTACTTTATTAGAATAAAAATATAAATATAAATGGAAATATAATATATTGGTGCCCTTAAATTATCTAATAATATAAAATAATAAAACTGTTAACCGATATTGCAAACAACAAAATGTTTACATGTAATATTGTGATTTATCACGTGATCCGTATTTCGTACCGAAAATAAATCGTGACGAAACGTCGACGGCACTTAAAATAAACTTTGAAGATATTTTTAAACGTATATGGCAACCACAGATATTTATTGACTGACCGACATTTGTCAAAAGTTAAGTAAGCGATATTCTTTCTTATCGTTTTCGTGAAACAAATTTATCATAATTAAACTTTACCAAAAGCATGCGTTACTGGAATACTATTGAAAATATTACTAAGATTTCTTATCATGTAATAGAAGTTACGTTCAATATACAAAGCAAGTTTCTCTTTTACAGTTTTCTGGTATAATATCGTTAAAGCACGTAAAGCCGTACAGCTTTTCAAACGTCCGTTCAAACGCAAATTAGCGGCCATCGGACTATTAGTGAGAGCATAGAAAGTGCAACTGTGCCTGTGCACTATAATATCTATAGCGTAATTGATTAGTCTTGAGCCTTGAGACTGTAGCCGAGATGAGTCACTTCTAGTATATATTATATCAACTACATAACATGCTGTTTATTCCATATGTATGAACATACATCCATATAAAAACATCACGCCATACCAAATAACCAGTGAAATGTCTCTTAAATAAAACCTTGAGCCTTTAAAATATGGACTTTGTTGAAATGTGTACATTAAATGGGATGTAAAACATAGTAATTAGTATGTAGTCAGTACAGAAAACGTGTATCCACTTACCAGAGTCACCTCTATCCAAAGAAAAACTTAGCGAAACTCCTTCCTCTTTCAGCAATGGCACGTTAAGCGGCGTCGAGTGGGCGGCCAAGTGTCCACTGCTCTTCGCCTCAGTCTTTGTACGACTTATCCGCGACGGTGGCACGTTGAATATCTTCGTGCACATTAACCTACATAAAAAGTCTTGCATAAAAAAAAAATAAGATCGTGTAGTTACTGTTTAAGAAGAACCACTGTTATTTATAATAACTTATTTCAATTATCTTAACAATTTTCCGTTGAATGAAAAATTAACAATGTTTTTTCTTAAATGGCGTGTCTTAAGGAGGAGTCGGGATTCAATTCTTTATGACAACCGTGCAATTGATACATTTCAAATTAAATAAAAAAACA
This sequence comes from Nymphalis urticae, assembly GCA_905147175.2. Classification (NCBI taxonomy): domain Eukaryota; kingdom Metazoa; phylum Arthropoda; class Insecta; order Lepidoptera; family Nymphalidae; genus Nymphalis; species Nymphalis urticae. The sequence continues at coordinate 3,902,067 of LR989987.1, read as the reverse complement.
AAACAAATGACATGTGTTAAATCATCAAATTTATTTTAATTTTATCACATTAATGATCAGAAAGAAAACCAAAATGAAATTCTTGATACTTTATTTTTATTTTTGTGTTATGATTTTTATCTTGATGAAAGTTGAAATTAACAATAAAGTTATAGATTAGTACTAAAAAATAAACATAATTTCTTTTAAAAAACCGATCCTTTGCTTAAGTCAATACCGCCAATTTAGACGGACAAGAAAATTCTAGAAATGGTTACATGAAGGCGGAATAATTTTGGTATGATCGGTCGTCGTGCGCATTAATTAGTCGCACTTGTGAATATTAATTATTTTGTTTATTTTTTATGTATGAAGACAATCAATTTGTTTTAAAAATGCTTTTATCGAGGCTCTTATTAAGAGAAAGCCATTGTGATGCCCGAGGATCAGACGTGTCTGAGAAAATGGACAGCTCCAAAATGAAGGGCCATTTACTATGTCAACGTGGGCATTGTCCCCGTTTTATATCAAATATAGCGAACAAGTTACAAATACCTTTATTGAATCTTATTGCAAATTCAACGAGGAAATAGCGTTGAAATTATATCCACAATTCATGCGGTCATAACTTGTAATGTTATTTGATTTGTTTTTTTAATATTTAATCTATATGATAATAAAAGTAACTTTACAAGTAGTTTTGATCGATATTGTTAATAAAATGGCTGATAATTTACCTTCTCGGATCATTCATGATGTGAATTTTCAATGAAACGCTCTTGCAGTTCATTGCAACCGCACCGAATATCATCTCACCGAGGACGCTAGCATCCTTCGCTTGGCCTTTATACTAGACAAAGGAAAACGCATAAAGTTATAAAAATAAACGAGTTTGTTTTGCAGGTGAACTTAGAAGCTTAGTTATATAAAATAATTGGTACTATGTATGATGTATGATGATTTTTATTAATTTATGCATTTAAAATATGAGAATTTACAAATTGCATCGTTTTCCTAATTATCTATACCTACCGCTCGGCTCCTCCAATTTCGGTGGCCATTCTCAATGAAGAATAGAAAACTAACGTAACCTGCGTAGTTCGAGTCACCTCGGGCTACTATTGGGAATGTCTTGAGAAAAAATCTCAAAAACTTTTTGTTGCCCTGATCTGGGGTTAGAACCGGAAAGCCTTATAAACTAGCTAATAAATGTACTAGATATATTTAGTTAAACATGAGATAAGGAAATGGTAATAAAAAACAATGTTACGGAAATTCAAGTGTGTTTACTTTAATCATACATCGAGGTCGGTAAGCCGGTAATAGGAGGCAAAGTATATTCTTTTAGAGACAAGTCTTTAAAACCAAATGCATGTTGTCTAAGTATAGATTAAGAGACATTTAAAGCCGTACGAGATAATTATAACATACAAAATCTATAAATATTTACACGAATATCGAAAATTGACGAATCTCTTTTAAAAAAATTGTACCAAAAGAATGAAAAATATATTATTCAATGAGTACAGTGCTATGGACATGCGCATAAAAACGTTAAACAAATATAAAAATATAAAATAAAATATACGAAAAAAAAATAAAGCTTTAGTCTACGACCTAAAGTTCACAGTTTAAATTGCCGTCTAAAAATCTCATCACACGAGGACCGTATTGCAATAATTTATAAGCCGGTTTATTTCAACGTCTGGGAAAAGGTGACAATAATTTATATCGATGTCTTGTTTTAATAATTTCTGTCATAAGTGGCGTATGCCAAAACGGTATAATAAATTATTGCTATTAAGATTCGTGCTGAGATTATTTTTAAGAACTATCACCTCTTAGAATATATAAAAACCGAAAATTCTGACCTAAAAATACGGCAAACAACAACCTTATCAGTTGATATTAAATCGTTAGATAATTGATACGAATTACCTATATATTATTTCAATTAGTAAAGAAAAAACTATTTCAAGTTTATTGACCGATTTAACAGTTTCTATGACTGTTAAAAAGTAAATTGATAAATAAAATATTAATCATTATGAGCAAAATATCAAATCTCTAGGTCGTTACTTAAATGACTAAAGTTTTATAATTATAATTAATAAACATAATTTATATAATATCATTAACCGTATATTAATATCATAGATTTTATATACATACCATACAAGATACGTATCCAAAGATTTAATTCTGTTTCGTCGATCATTGACAAGATACAGAAAATATATATAACAATTTAATTGCCATACAAAACAAGACATGTGATGTTCATACAATTAGTACGGTGCTAAAATTACAGTCCCACGATATAGTTCATTAGATCCATTTACAAGCTCGATTATAATCGAAAAGGCTAACATATAAAGTGGTCTAAATATAGAGTCGTAATGCGAATAAACTGTGAATTGAAAGTCTCGTGACGGCATGTCTCAATTGTTATGTTTATTTATAAATTGTTACAGTTACGCCTTTGATAAGTAACTCCTTGTATACATAACGCGATTATGTGCACTGTTGTGATTTTAACTTAACCATAGCAAACAGTCTTTTAACTGTTTTGTTTGACAAATATACTAAAACCATATAGATACGAAATATTAAACTCTAACTAGTTTAAAATTAGAACCTAAATCCTAATAGAATGTTTATTTTGTCACAGATAAACAAAAACTTTCAGTTTGAGGGTAAATTGTTTTCTATGAAGGTTTCTATCAATTATTTTATCTATGTAAATAGTAGTAATACTAATGGTTGAAGAAAATGATATTTTATATGTATCATCAAAGGTATAAAATATATGTACTAAATATGTTAAATAGAGATAATTAGTTTATTTTTCTGTGTTTTATAACAAATACCTTACTTTTTTATAAATATAAATAAAAAATTGAATTGTACAAAAGAATGATAATAGATACTTGTTATGAAAGTGTATTTTTGCATTTACTGGTTGTAAAGTATATTCAGGTAAAAATGAAGGCTTTTAGGATTTATTTTCTAGAGGTTTCTGGAATACATTAAATTACATTGCACATGCACTAACTTACTATACAATACTTCTAGTACAATTTATAATTTAATTAAATATTATTAATATTTATTATTATGAAATATCACTTATTAATAATAATTTTAAATAACCAATAAAAAAAATTAACATACCACATATGTGTATCCGTTTGAAACTTCCATAATGCAAGGAATCTTATCCGTGTTTCTATAATCTGGTTTATCATTTTTGTGTGCTGGTAGTCTTTCTATAGTTGATGAATCAAACAAAACCTTTCTCCCCCTGCGATCACACTCTTTGTATAGAAGCAACCGCACTTGCTGCGAAGTTATTTCACAAGACCTGACAATGAATTTTTATTATATGTTGCATACTTCACGGAACTCTTAGAAATCAACAAATAAACTATATTATCCTTTAATGGGTTTTATTAAAATGAAAAAATAAAGAATATTTTGGTTAAATATTTGTGAAACCTCTATAATATTTTTGAGTTTTCAACTATCAGTTGTGCCTATATTGTTACAAGTGTTAATTTCATTCAGAAAAACATCTATTGTTTTGTTATAATTTCAAATAGAGAACAAACCAATTGATCTTAATATAGGTATCAAGTTGTATCACATGTCTCTTAAACTTTTACACATAAAATGTATAAATAGAATTCATACAATGTACATCACAAAAACTTTCTCTTTACATTGATGTAGACACATGCTTCATTTATATATATAATCACATTATATAAAGTAAATGTTATAATATCTACCATTATAATTCAAATGATATATTTAATAATAAAAAAGTTATACATTTTGAGTAAGATCCCATAAATTTTAAAGTAATGGTTAGCAATGTTCGCCACTTTAATCCATTATGTTAATTTTTTAAGAACAATAAAAATAGATGCTATCTTTATTTAGCACAAACTGTTATTAATTTATCAAATGAACCACTTGTTTCCTTATTAGCAACAGAACAAACAAGATGAGACTGCTTCAAAGCAGCTTTAAACTTCATAAATATTGTCATAGAAAGGTCTAAACTTGAAATTATGCTTAGAAAATAAAAATGAACCGCATCAAGACATGTTTACCTAAATTTCATTTTATTTCATAGTCGGTTAAATAATCCCACAGCTGTTTCACTAAGAATGCAAATTATAACAATTCAAAATAAAATTTATTCCACATGCACACACGGTCCAAGAAATGCAATAACAAAAAGATTTCACTTTAAATGCACTTTGACGGCCGAAAGACAATAGACCGACGGCCGAGTTTCTTGGAATGTGCGAGTGTACTAGCTCGCGTGTAAATAGTAAGTAAACATTGATTGAGCAGAGCCGCCCCTCTTCCTAAGTGACGTGATCAGGCCGTCGCCCACGCCACCCCGCGGCCCCCCGCGCTTATCACATGCTTCGAGACTTCCCCCGCTTTGAGCTAGTCTGTGACGGTGATACTCACCGCACTGCCACTTGCCAGTCTTGTGCGTCACCAATTTCAACTTCGCAACTCAATGAATCCACAAGAAAACTCTGAGAGCTTCGTGCGTCAATTCCGCAAAGTTTCCCTTATACAAAAATAGAAAACAATAAATAATAAGCATACATAATGACGTACCTGCCCCTATTTCGTGAGTCCCAATAATCATAATCGAGTTTTCTCCTATTAGAAAATATGTTATCTATTAATGCCATTGTGTCACACACAACATTTCACTTTATCCTCGGATTCTGAGTTAGTCGACATCATCATGTATATCCGATTACGAGGTTATCGAAAATATTTAATTTTTGATTGCATTTCGGAAACACTTTGAATGTAAATAATCTGACATATCACGTGCGAAAGTCATATGATTTACCAAAGACAATACGTTCTTACTTTTAAACAAAGGTCAAGGTCGGGATTTGTATAATTTTGCATTATCTGTATTATAATTGTTATCTCAAAAAATACTTAAATTCATGTAAGTTATAATTTATTTGATTTGAATTATATTATACACAATTATACTTAAATATATTCAAATACTTTGATTCAATAAATCATAGACAATGTGATATGATCCTTTACACGTAAATGTTTAACAATTTTGTATTACGCTCGTAATACCCGACCTTTAAGTATTAATAATGAAACAATTGATCTTTCTCTGCATAGAACGATATGTAAATATTAGTTGTCAATTTATAAAACATTTGTTATTGATTAACGATTGTAACATTTGTGACATTGTATGAATATTTTTTGCATTTATATTATTATATTACAATAACTAAAAAATATTTAAAAATCATCATGAGTGATGATATAAAAGATTAAGATTTATTTAAATATTATTTACTAAGATAATACCAGAATAATACAGTCTTCCGCTACCATGTCAGCCCGAGAAGAAATATTTGATAAAATTGAAAAATTTAGAACCAGTGTTATTTCAGCATTAACAGAAATAGCTGATCTCGATGTGACATGTAAATCGATTCTTGAGCAACATCTTAACGATTCGAACTCCTTGAATTCTAAATCTATTCTAAAAATACAAGCTGTTATTGATTATATGTATGAACAAGTAAATATTGGTAATTGGAAGGAAGTGAGGTTATATTTAAGAAAAACCTTAACTGTTGCGACTTTCCTGCGTCTAAAAGCACATTTAAAAGGTAATGACATTATGTCAGACGACATTATAAAAGAAGCTCTTCACATAATTGATTTTGGAATATTGTTTGGTTGCCCTCTTGATGCTGAACCAAATTTGTTACAACTGTGTGCTTCATGTCTCCACTCCTACTTAAAACTTGATGACCAACATGATGTTACAGAAAGAAAAATCATCATCAATAGTGAAACTCAATCTAAAAGTCCATATAATTGTAAAGTATTGGATGTATTGGATTGCCCGAGCATGGAACATTTCTTCAGAAATTACATTCTGGCTGAAAAGCCTATTGTTTTAGACAATTGTCTAAGTCACTGGCCAGCAATTACAAAATGGCAAGATCAAAGCTATTTTATTAAATTGGCTGGATTACGAACAGTATCGATTGAGCTAGGAAAGGATTACACAGATTCCAATTGGACCCAGAAACTTATGACTCTAGAGGAATTCATCAAAAATCACATTTATAATGAAAATGGAACAACAGGATATCTTGCTCAATATCAACTCTTTGACCAGATTCCTGAGCTGAGGAAAGATATTATAGAACCTGAATATTGTTGTTTCTCAGAAACTAATGATCCAGTAGATGTAATGGCATGGTATGGCCCCAAGGGCACTGTGTCACCTCTACACCATGACCCAAAAAAAAATTTATTGGCACAAGTTGTTGGAGAAAAACTAGTATTTATATTTTCCCCGCAGGATTCTGAATATTTGTATCCTCATGAACATGAGTTATTAAATAACACAGCCAGAATTGATCCGAGAACACCTAACTTTGAAAAGTTTCCAAAGTATAAAGACGCTAATGGATACTACTGTTTGCTCAAAGCTGGTCAGATGCTGTATATACCACCAAAGTGGTGGCATTTTGTTGAGTCACAATCAGTCAGTTTTTCTGTTAGTTTCTGGTGGGAATAGAAAAGAATATCCCAGAATGTGAGTAGTTTTATATATATTTTTTTTTTGTTTGTGATAATTTATATAATTTATGTTTTTAAATTAAGTTTTAAATAGGTATATTTTTTTGTGATAATTAAAATTATATAAAGTTATATAAACTTGCTATAATATGTAAGATAGAGAAAGAATATTAAAAAACTAGTTCCATTAAATTTTTGTATGTTTTGTAATTTAGGTAAGGTGATAAATGTACAGCAGAACTGACTTTAAAGAGTATTTTAACTTATTTGGAATATTAATATGAACAAGATTTTAATGTATGGCAAATAAACCATTATCTATAATGGTTAGGCCGGTAAATTATAGATGAAGATAATATTCCTTGTAGCTTATATATTGTGTAATAATATTATTCATTCTGTGTTCATTTTTAATAACTATAAACAACTAGCCTAGTAATCTTAGATTCAGTGTTGTCATTCACAATATACTGATTGTTTTAAAATCTGTATCATAAAACCAAAGAGTGAAAATCATTTTATAATGTCAATGTCATATGTAAATAGTTATTTATTCAACATAAATAGTTGGAACATTGATTTTTATTTATATTCATTATTCAGCGCCCTTCCTATTAACATCCTTCTAACTTCTGATGTGCCTGCACCGATTTCATACAGTTTTGCATCTCTCAAAATTCTACCAGTAGGGTAGTCATTAATAAATCCATTACCACCTGAAAAAAATATAATGATATTGATACTATAATGATATTAACCTACAATCCGACAGGATGCAGATGACAAGGTTTTCACCTTATGAGAAATCTATAATCCAACAGTGGATTTCAATTGATTACGATTAATTATTTTTCTTAGATCTTATTTCCAATAAGGTAGTCAAGTCATATTACCTAAAATTTGTATAGCATCAAGTGCGATTTGTGTCGCTTTTTCAGCGCAATATAGAATAACACCAGCGCAATCTTTACTGTTCACATGACCCTCATCACACGCCTTTGCAACATTGTACAAGTAACTTCGACACGCGCTTAACGTTGTGTACATATCCGCCATTTTGCCCTGAAATTAAACATTATAAATTCAGGTTTTAAAAAAATGTTCTATTTTACAGTCAAAGATATATATATATATATATATATATATATATATATATATATATAAAGACAATTTTCAGGCACTTTTATAAATTTTGTAAAAAAAAGATAAAAAAGGCCATAAATAATGATCATGAGATGATCATTATTTCCATAAATGATGATCATGAGATGATCATTATTTCCATAAAAATAATTACAAATAAACTAATAAATTGTTTAAGAAAAGTATATAACTATGTAGTGATAGATTTTGGAAGTGTGTGTGCGTGTGTGTGTGTTTGTGTAAATGTTAAATAATACCATATCACAAGTTAGCGTTAAGAATCACGTCAAAATCAGACATTTATTTTGCATACTTAGTTAATGGTTTAGTTTAGTTAAATTATTTGTATAATTTATAAAGTAAACTGCCAAAATGATAGTAATGAAATTTGCATACATTGCCATATTGTATTGTAAGTTAGTTATTTGTTATTTTTGAAAAGTTTACTTTTAATGCCTTAATTCCATCTCAGTTCATGTATTATTAACATTTCTTATACTTATTTATTGCTATGTTATTATTTACATGTGTTCCATTTTTCTATTTATTATTTAGTAATATTTTATGTTTCAATATATCCAGATTTTATCAATCAATTTACTAATAAGTGTATGTGTACCTATTTATAGTTTATATAACTTTAGATTATAAACATAGTAAAGAAACGTGCGGTATATCATGCCAAATACACAATTTATGTAATCTAACAACGCAACGTCACATAACAAATAAATGTCATTATCCAATACCTATTCGTTTTCATCTTAATATTCCGTAGGCGCATTCGCTTACTATTAATCAATCAAAGTTCTATGTATGTACCGATCGAAGTCAAGTGAATTCATCAAACTATTTGGGAATCGTAATATAATAACGTCATTACGTTTTGGCTACTCTTATGTTACGATAATTAAGATTTGACTTTTGAATATAGTCTAGTAGTACCTATATAGTTTTATTTTTGTTATCGTTACGTCAATGTATTGAAGCGCAATGCTTTAATTTTAACCATCTTGCTCTTGTACATTGTTATTGCTATTTTCTGTCTCAATTCGACCTCTGCCATCCATGCCCGTAATAAGAGTAGGTGTATTGGTGTACGAAGTGTGAAGTTCATTCATTCGCACAGGAAATGTTTGATTACGCAGATAGTGGACATATTTAGAATGTAGATTAGTTAATAGGTATTTGTTGAAAGTATTTTTAAGTACCTATCTTAGGGGATTTGCTCACAAATCCTTTTTATATCTAGCGGTTAAGGTAATGTCGCCAGTGTTTCCTTGATCATATACATACCTTTTGATTTTATTTTTGATTTAAAACACAAAAGAGCCTTTACGACAAATAGACCTCACTTGATATTATATGCTTTCTTTAAATCATTATCTTCAGAACTAATTTATTTGTAGACCATGTAGTCTAAAAAGTTCGAGCGTATATCTACTGTTATTTTCAGAGTACCTAAAATTTTAGTACTCAAACGATTGTTAAGATATTTATTGATATCTACGTACCTGTAAAAGTTGGAATTCTCCAATAGATTTGCCAAACTGTTTCCTTGTGTGCGCGTACTCGAACGCCGTGTCTATGGCAGCCTGCATAAGTCCAACGGGTCCAGCGGCCAACACTAACCTCTCCAGGTCCAATCCGGACATAAGAACGTAGACTCCTTTGTTTTCTTCGCCTAAGAGATTCATCGCTGGTACCTGGTACCATGTGGTAAAAGAAATAAAAGTATTTAATAATCTTCTTAACATTATAAATCTAAAAACATATACAAATTTGTAACATGGTAGCATTTACGTGATTTCATAATAATAGAATACGTGAATCTTTTGCCAATATTTATTATTATTATTTCGTTGTCAGCGATAAAGCAGTAAAGTTTATATCGTAAGAAAACCTTTTGTATGAAACACGTTTGAAATTCTGCCACTTCCAACCGCAGTCGAACTACGGATATCGTATTGGAAGATAAAAGAATCATCTATTAATATTTAACAAATAATAATAAGTCTAGGGCAATATACTTCATCAAAGAATTATTTCGATAAATCGTGTTTTGAAAAAGTATATATAAAAAAAAAACTAAGTATATAAGTATATTGTATATAATATAAAATGCATGATTCGTTTTAATTAAAACTTTGAATAATTTCAATTATGATACCGCCAATTGATTTTTTTTTATAACAATAACTTAATACGTTAATTTATAATTTAATTTTGACATTTAAAAAAAAATTACTAATTATTTTTTGTTACTTTTAATTTGAATTTGATTAGATTGAATCTGGAAGTGGTATGTACACTTGTAATTGACATGCATATTAGATATACTTATATTGTTTTATAAATTCATTTTTTCAATGCTTTATATGTATGTTGTAATTTATTTATTTACAAATAAATGAATAAAAGTATATTCGAACTGTACCATCACAACTTGAGTATTGCGCTAAAGGTGCCAAGCCTACGTGACCAATAGAAGCAGGTGCGAATTTTAACTTTAAAATTTATATTGTATAATATTCTCCGAGTGCAATAATATGACATTGTTACTTAATAATATGAATAAGTGCATCATAAAAATAATTTATGACTGCATCAAGTCGGGAGTATTCATTAGCTGAATTGATTTAAACTGTAGAAAGATAATATTATAAAATGTATCGATATTTATGAAGTGTTTTTTGTGCAAAGTAAAAATAGTAAAAAATAACTTAACAAGTAAGTACCTTGCAATCTTCAAAAACTAGTTCACCAGTATTCGACCCTCTCATTCCAAGTTTATCCAATTTCTGTGCGGTCGAAAATCCAGGAAAATCTCTTTCTATTAAAAATGCTGAAATGCTGTGTTGAGGTTTGTTCGTTTGACTAGTTTTCGCGTAAACCTAAAATTTGGAAATATAATTTTACTAACAAACGGGTACCAATAGGAGCATAAAATCACGGGCAACAAAGATTTTCAGTTTCAATAATGAAGAAAATAATATAAGTCGGCATATTGGCACATTCAAGTATGCAATATGGGTCATAGCAATACAATTTAATAACCTAACTATAAAGGTAACTGTTATTCGTTTAAATAACTGAGGAGTAAGGTGTGGCCATGAATGGGGCCTAGTCACAATATAAAATTCTAATAATCTATTGAGATAAAATTAAACTTTAAAGAAAGTATGCGTCACATAAATCAAGTACATAGTGAGGGTTCCTCCTGACTGGCCCATAAGCCAGTCTGGGTACGGGCCTCGGGGTTACCCCCTTACCCGGGCAAGTCAACTTGCCGGGGAGGAACTTGCCACATATATTCTCCCCCGAAGGGTCAGGTTCAAATGACCGAGTGGCTTTTTCGTCATGTCCGGTTCTTCTACTTTGGAAGGTTGTCTCGTGCGGGTGGTTGTCAAATCCGTTAGTTGCCGTCAAGTAGATAGTTATGACATTTGGTGAGTAGTTGATTTTCCTACCACTAATACGTCAGCGTCAGGTGCATTTGTTATCCAGAATTTATTTCCATTAAGAACATAGTAATCCCCCTTTTTTTCAGCTCGCAATTTCATAGAGACGACATCACTGCCTGCGCCGGGCTCGGACATCGCAAGCGCTCCTATGTGTTCACCGGAACATAACTAAAATCGATTATTAAATAAAATTATTCGAGATCATTCGTTTATCATCTTAAGTGATTAATATTTTTTTTATAATTCAATGCGGGTTGTTTTAGTGTTTATAGTTGATTGATCTATCAGTAATGAAATATAATTTCTTAATAAAGATACCTATATATAGATATACTTATTCCGACTAAGGATGTTTAAGATATTGGGCATACAATTCCATATAAAGAGGTGAATCAAACATGAAACTTACTTTAGGTAAATATTTACTCTTTTGCTCATGGCTGCCGTTTCTATTTATCTGATTAATACATAAATTGGAATGCGCTCCGTATGACAGGGCAATTGCACCGCAAGCTCTAAAAAAAATATGGCGTCAAATATTTCATATAACTATTATACATATTTAGTGAAGAGAATAAATAGGAAGGAACGATGAACAATATTTATTAAGAAACTCCAACGTAACTTGTTATATAGAGTTCTGTACTTCCAAACAAACTTTTCATAAGTTATGCCACTTTGCCTTGAGATACCTAGTCGATGTAGTAGTTTCACTTAGTGGTAATGCTTTATGGAAGCCCGTCTGAGTAGCAGTGTAACTACAGGCACAAAGGACATAACATCTTAGTTCCCGAGGTCGGTGGCGCATTGCCGATATAAGGGTTTGCATTGATTAATATTTCTTACAATGTCAAAGTCTAAAATCATCTGCTCTTTTTATTAGAAATGCAATTGTTAAAACATTTTTTCATCATAATACAAGAGCAATATCTGCTGGGCTAAATCGTAACAGGCTGTGAATGTCCACTGCTGGGCTAAAGGCATCCTCTCCTCTTTTTGAGGAGAAGGTTTGGAGCTTATTCCACCACGCTGCTCCGATGCGGTTTGGTGGAATACACATGTGGTAGAATTTCAGTGAAATTAGACACATGCAGGTTTCCTCACGATGTTTTCCTTCACCGTAAAGCACGAGATGAATTATGGAGCATGCCCGGGTTTGAACCCATGGTCATCGGTTAAGATTCGCGCGTTCTTACTACTGGGCCATCTCGGCTATTGCAATATCTAGGAAGTTTTAATCATCACCTCGAGAGTTCTTCCATAATGACACAGTGATCTGAATATTTCCCTCCGGTCCCGCCATAATCGGTACTCGCAGTAATGCCTGCAATTAATTTCGTAAAAGGTTAATTTTTATTAAGTATGTCAACGTTATTCTCAAGCAAAGTTAAAGCAGACATTTTAAATATTTACTGTAAAATTATTTAAACGTATAGTATATTCTACTATTGATGGCATTTGGGGATTTTGACTGATTTTGAGTGCCACTAGACAGCCAGTAGACACTACCTAATAGACATACCCGCTTCGCGATTCGCAACCTGATGCGCCCGTGAAGATTTGGCCCTGGCTTATGCCTTAACTATAACTATAACATCAATCGAAATATAATAATTACAGAATATAGTTTGTAAATGTAAAGCACCTTGCCTTAGCAATGATTAGCAAGTTGCTTATGTTATAAAAAGGTGGCTTTTATCATTTTTCAATTAATGTATTTTCACTAAATATTGACAAAATGGGTACAAATTTTCACTAATTTCCTAATATTAAACATCACGATAATTAGGTACATACAGAATATTTAAAACTTTCTGACATTATTTGTGTAAATGTTCGGGAATCGAATCTGCAATTGTCGACTGTCACTACGATGTACACCGAAATATTATAATATAACTTACCTAGAAGTCCCAGATTCCCCAGTTTTTTCCAAAAGTCTCTTATTTCATTGAAATTATTTTCTTTATCGATTTGTGCTGCTTTTGGCGCGAGCTCTTTTTGGGCGAAGTCGAAGACTAATTGTCGCAACTAAAAATTGAATTATTATAAACAAAATTTCTTAATCAGTAGGTTTTTTAAAAAGTTTTAAGAATGACAACAAGCCATACAATTTTAAGATAGTTCAACTTTATGTATGCCGTGTGATAATAAAATCAATCGTCATGCCTACGTAATGAACACATGAAATATCATAAACATGAAATATCATAAACAAGAAATACACATGTTAAGTATCAAAATAATCATTATTATTATCATCATTATTATTATCGAACTAATTAGAAGCCTACGTCAAAAACAAAAAATATATATATTTAAAACAAAAAAAGGTTAAGCAGCTTAGGTTAAATATAAATAGCTGGGAATCTTTTAATTAATGGCTAAACATACAATACTCAGTTTGTTACCACAGTTGTTACTACAGTAACACTACACATTATTAGTTAACATTTTTTTTATTCATACAATTTTCTACAATAAAGAGCATGACACATAGATATTCTTAAATTTAAAACTATGACTTTTTGAAAAAAAACCGACGAAAATCTGTTTTTATAAAAGTTCTCAATAAATTATTTTATTTAAATATCCCAGAGATTCCTCTAGAAAAAAAATTATCTCTATTATCTAACTAATAATAATTTAATTCGTCGAATATTAAAATTAATTCTGTCATTTCACCTGTTGCTGTTCGCTAGACAATCCAAATATGTTTTCATCGATCGGATAATGAGACATGCGTCTCACGACGGTTTTTCCTGCACATTTCTCAATCAATCGCTTCACTCGCGTAAACCTAAGCGCCATTCCGTCCACACACAACTACTACGTAATGTATACTGAGTTGTAACACATTAATTTACTATAAATGAAAATAACACTTATTATCATAACAATTTAAACGATAATGGTATAATGTATTCCACATTAATGATAATGAATACACGCCTTGGTGATAAGTTTAACAAAATGTATTATACTTACTTACTTATTTATACCTACTGGTAGCCAATATATTTTTGTTACGATAACAATTAACTACTTATAACTGTAGATAAGTAACTTGGTACAATTAAAATGAGATATATTTTGATGCTATCTTAAGCTTAACTCTATAATTACGAGAAATACACATATTTTATGATAAGGTTGTGTACAAAATTTATCTACGATTGTTCATAAGAATGTTTAAAAGAGAAGTGATAATTACGTTTTTGCGTTGAATTTTTTTAATTATTCTTCGTACATGTACTTGATAGACTCGATTGCAACGATATAATTACAGCTACTCGAGTATTGCTAATACTTATAAGGTAAATATAATGTAAGACTTGAATATAAATAATATATTTACTTCATCTTCAAAATATTTTTAACACTTAACTTAATTCATTGCTTTTTTTAGTCTTTTGTTTGTTCTTACGGCGCGGCGCTACTTTGTATACATTTGGCATGTAAAATCTAAACTTAGAGCGCCTTAACTAACTGTTATCGTTATATAATATTTAACGGCAATATTACATAAGGTCAGCGCCGCCCCTTGATCAAGGTAGAGAGAGATTGAATTTCGCCCCTTTGTTCGACGCTTTCACTTCACATTAATTGCATTTCAGTTAATGCTATATAAATAATAATTACCACATTTATAAAAATCAAACGACGCGTATGTACCTCTTGGAAATTGTTTTTGACAATTTCAAGCCCTTTGCTACCTAGCGTTTATCGATCGGTCCTCTCGCTCTACTCCTGGGCCTGGATAAGGGCGCTGGGTTATAGCAGGTTAGTTACTAGCAATATTACCTTAATTTAGCTTTTAATATTATGTTAATTGAAAACATCCTTCTTTATGAAACTCTTTAAAAATACAAAATCTTTACCAAATTCTAGAAATATATACAAGCAAAAACTCCTGTCTTGTATTTATAGTCGTAACGAAAATATATATTGGTATTCGATTATCATTTACCACACTTTTCGATTTATGAATCGAGTAATGTTGAATGAAATTACAAATCGGTAAAATTCCATTCTACAACATTTCAAAATCATTCGTTTCAAGCAATACCTTACATCACCAGATCCTAATTCTATCTACAGTACAAAACAGTTTTTTTCCTATAGTTTGATTAATAAAATTATTGTTTTTTCTGTGTAAATATATATTGTATAATGATATGCCTAAAAAGTGTCATCGCTAACACATTAAATGCTACTGATTTATCGAAATAAGTCAACATAGATAATAAAAAAATAGACTATTTTTTTTTAATCTTTTCATCAATTTAATTTGCATTTATCTGTGTAATTTTCTTACGTATTTTATAATCTGTCGAAATTAGGGTTTATGGATATGTGAAAACAAAAAAAAAGAATGAAATAAAAGGCAATTAGGTTTTTAAACATTTATATTGTATATTAAATAAATCTGTATAGCTTTAAAAGCACCACAATCGTTTCATTAAAATTGCAACAATTTCATTAAAAACAAAATTTCATTAAATCTCTTATAAATTAACAATACCTGCCCTTACAACACAAATTAATACTATTAGAATTAAGGTCCGTTTATATCGTCATTAATTGCTTGTAAATCGTAACGATTTATATATTTTTAATAATTATTTGTGCGATATAATATTCTTAGAATACATTAACAATACTGAATACATTTTGTGACATCTTTTTTTTTAAATAAATGTAACCTTATTACCTTTTTAGTAACACTTAAATAAAAACACATTACGTCACTACATACAACAAGATAATATACATTTTAAAAGATTTGAACACTATATAAATAAACGAAATATTGTTTGTATGTGCATTTAAGCGCTGGCGGTAACAAAGAATATCTTGATACTATAAGCGGACCTTAATATATTTTTTTTCTTTAAATAAATGTCAAAAGTAAAAAGTTAATACATTTCGTATTGCGAAAATTGGAATGTGTATAAACTACACAAATTAATTCTCTAGAGACAATTGAGGAATGTACACCATTATTTTGAGACGACATTAATACGATTTCGAAGGAGTTCAGTAAAAATATTTTCATTTATATTTCCGTTTTTTAAATTAATTAGTTTGTGTCCATTTTCGATTTAAGCGACTGATAATATTCTGCGAGCACTTTCCAAGCGCTTGGCGCCATGAAACCTTTGGGCGGCTCCTTACCAGCTCTGGCCAGACCTATGAAAGGACAAATCAATAATTCATTAATTCCTTATAATATCGAATTTAATCAAATCAAGATATTTTTATTCAAATGGACTTTTACAAGTACTTATGAGTATTCAAGCGCTTCTAACGGTTCGGAATGTGGATTCTACCGAGGAGAAACCATAAGTTTTTATTTAATTTGATTAAACTTATTACATTACCAATAAGGATATAAATAAATAGATAATGCAATAAGTTTCAAACCTTCTCAAGTAAGGAGAAATTAGTCATCACCACCAAATAGAATATGATCGTAAAATTAATATTTATATTATATAATTAATTGAAATGGTCAGGTAAAGTTTACCTCGCATTCTAGTTCCGGAAATGAAATCGAAGTCTTCTTTACGAGTTGGGTCAAAGAAAGCCATTTTGCCCACTGATGCGTCGTAAGCTGCTACGCGGAATGGAATAATCTGAAAACCAAAACAATGTATGTATGTATATTTTTTGAAAATAGAACAAGCGTTTTGACTTGCGAATAATGAGCAAGATGAACTTAATTTAGTTCGCCCCTTATTTGAGATAGTTAGGTCGGGCGGGGGCTGAGTCGACCACTGTTGCAATCTTGGGGGTTTTCCCCCTAAATTTGGGGGTAAGTCAGATGAAATGGAGTATTTTTAGGGGCAACTTTTTTTTAACATAATATTATAAATGTATTTTCTATTTATTTGAAATTATCGGTTAGGGGGAAACGGAAGGAATTCGATATGGTGCTAGGTGAATGCTTCTGAATGGTCGCGCACCTCGAGGTCGGCGAGGCCGGGCGCGACGGTGAGCAGCATGGCGCCGTGTCTGGCGTCGAACAGGTCGCCGGGCGCGGCGGGGTGCGGCAGGCCGGCCGGGTCGCGCCCCACGATGTAGTGGTTGGCGCCCGCGTTCATGCGGCACTTGGCGTGCCACTGCACCTGCAGGCACCACACGACGATATTAGAAACTCCTTAACGCGTCGTGAGTGCACCCACGGGTATCGGGGATGTCGCCTCACGCGCTGTCAAAACCATATGTTCAAGCGGCGCCGTGCGTTTCATTCGGTTATATTGGCTGTAGCAGATACAGACTATGTTGCCCTGTATCTTGGTACCACTAGGGCAACGTTGAATATTATATATTTATAATACATACACATATAAAATAAACAACCAAGCTATCGTAGAAAAAAATGTATGCTATAAAAAGACATTCACAATCTAAGATACCATTCAATCATTTTTTATGCAAAATAACTCGACATACTAAATTTAATTTAAATTTGAATTGAATGTAATGAATGAATGAAAAGAATTACAAGTACGTTACGTCATTATTACGTTTAGAAAATGAATTTTAGGTAAGTTTACTTGTAAAACTTTTAAAACAAGAAATCATAATTTCAGAATCAGAATTGGGAATATTACCAAAATTTACCGTAACATATCTATACTAATATTATATTATTTCACATTCTGTCTATTTGTTACATTCCACGGCTAAGACACTGAACTAATTTTAATAAAACTTGGTATGATGCAAGCTTACACCCCATGGAAGGATTTAACACCTAACCTATACACTCTCCCCCCCCCCCCTACATGAGGGCGAAAACCATTATAAAATTTAATAGTAAATACCTCAGTGGGTCCAGCATACATCATGGGCGAGGGAAAAATGGCAAGAACCGTGGACTTCGGATCCAGAACGCCCTCGTTCAGAACAGCTTTGTGTTGGTTTATTCTCACTTCTAGTGGGACATCGTCGTCTTTTGTCCAGCCTCCTTTAATATACGAAAAAAATAATTAAATGTAAGTATACGATGCCTAGTAATAGCCTGTGAATGTCCTAAGGCCTCCTCTCCCTTTTTGAGGAGAAAGTTTTGGAGCTTATTCCACCACGCTGCTCCAATGCGGGTTGGTGGAATACACATGTGACAGAATTTTAGTGAAATTAGACACATGCAGGTTTCCTCACGATGTTTTCCTTCACCGTCAAGCACGGGATGAATTATAATCACAAATTAAGCACACGAAAATTCAGTGGTGCTTGCTCTGGTTGGAACCCACGATCATCGGTTAAGATTCACTCGCTCTTACCACTGGGCCATCTTGGCTCGAGTATTATTGAGACATTGACCATAATAATTATAGTATAACTGTATACGATGCCTAATTAATTTTACTATAAGCGAAGTATTTTATAACGTATATAAAAATCTAGTTTACCCAGAGGGTGTAACAAGAGGACGGGGTTCTTGAATCCCCTCTCTAGAAGCTGTCGGCGCGTGTCCTGCATCAACAGCGCGTGACCGTTGTGGATTGGGTTGCGAAGCTGTTGAATTCATTAATAAGTCAGTTTATAAAATTATCATAAGCAATATGAAATTATAGATAATTTAATAGTAATTACCATAAACGATAATTTAATTTTTTGTCATAAACACATTATCGAATTCAATTATGTTCTGATTTTAAGCATCTCGTGAGAACTACTGAATTAATTTGGAATTAATTTCTTATAAACAAAAAACACAAAATTTAAATAAATAATTATATAAATTCTTTCTCATTATTTCTTTTTTTTCAAATATGCAAGTGTTTTATTCACAAGTATCCGAACCATATTTTAGGTTGTATAACAACAGTTCTAAGCTATATAATAATATATCATGGAAAACCACATTAGCTGCCATTTATATCAATTATTTTTGTAAGAAGATGTGTCCTCAATTTACTATAGAGTTATATGAGGAATAGCAGAAATTATTCTCAAAGGAAATTAAGTGTTACAAATTAAAAAAAATATGATTGTTGAATTATAATTCCACATTCATAGAAATATATTAAATGTCGTAAAATTTTAAATGTTTGATATGACGATAAAGATTATTATCAGTATCTGATTTATCATGATTTTGAGAGTGATGAGTCTTGTGATGATAATTTTTAATGTGCAGTATTATTTGTTAAAGCTTCTAAATTATTAAAAACAAACAAAAACATCCAAAAATTATTATACATAATCAGCTGAACAATTTAAACGTACTTTTTTTTATCGATTTTGTTCTTTAAAAAAGACTGCTTGACAAATGATGTTTGCAATTCAAATTTGCACGAGGCTACTTTCATATAATTTATTATGATTTCGTATAAAAAATAATTAATAATTTAATTATCTTACTTGGAAGGCAAAAACAGCATCGGCGTTCAACTCTTTGAACTTTTGTCTGAGCTCGTTAGGCGTCAGACGGTACGAGTCCAAGCCGTCGTCCCAACGGATACGCTCGAACACTTCCAAGTTACCGCCTACGAGCCAGTCGCCCGATTCCTCGATCATCTGAAATTTGTTTTTGACGTGATTTTTTTTGCAATGCACCAAATCACAAGGCATGTCACGTTTGAAAGCTTTCGCTTCGCAGCAAAGATGGAAGATCTGTATGTCTGTAAGGGAGAAAGAGATATAAAATATGTACAATTGTTTGACTGCCTGAGCCTTGAACTGGGCTCATGCGATATGTCAAAGAATAATCCGAGTAATAACTAATGACCTATTTCGGCTATGGCGGTTATTCTCAAGGGAGACTAGCCAGTTTCGCAGGTCATATTATAGTGCAAAAGTATATATGTAAATACAAGACGGGACGGCAATCTAGTACGACCGGAAAGACTTCGCGTGCAGTCCCACACCTAGGCACGGAAATGCACGGACTTCCAACTTCCAGCCTTCGGGATTCTTCAGATAATATTTACACAAAATCCCAAATGCTAAATCCTCACCTTAATATAAGGATGTCCGGTGTGGTAGATCCCGAACTGCCTGGAGCACCGCTCTTGCTTGCGGTGCGGGTAGAACTCCGGCGCTCGCAGAATGGCAACCGGCCGGCCCGCGTACACGAGCGCCACGGCCGCCGACCCGGTCAGCCGCTCCTTGTCCGCCGTCTGCACCGGCAACACCACCGGCACCGACTGGTTCACGAGCGACGAGTCCGGCAGCGACAGGCAGTTCGAGTGAAGCGCCTGGAATTGGAAGTGGCTTTGTGAGTTAGCTCGAGATGGGAAATCGTTATGAGAAAAACCTTAAAATAACAACATCCTATGGGGCACAGGTTACGGTATTTTAATTATTAGTTCATTTCAACCGCTAGCTTTTTGGGTTGTGCACCAACGGTCCACGAGCAGACTGTGCAACTAAAGTTTATAATCTCATAATTTTATTATTATTGTATTATAATTTGTAGAGATCGGTGTTTTATTGATTGTAAAGTCAAGTCAGTCTAAAACTTCACCACATATCACCAGTGGGTTAAAAAGTTGCTAAAAACATCACGTGATTAATGGACGACCCCTTGGATATATGTAAAAAAAATAAGCATTGTGTTCTTAAAAACTAAAATATCAAACATAAGCACAGACAAAATACACAGCCCAGACAACGATAAGGTTTTATACTCACTTGTAAATATTCAATTTCCCTCATAAAACCTTTGAGCGGATAGGCCCAGCCCTCAGATAGCACCTGGATTAAAAGAAAAAACAAATAGTGTTTGTTAATGAAAACAAATTAATATTTACAATATTAATGATTAAGTTTTTGTTGCCTGTAGCATTTTAAATAATTAAATGCAAATTATAAAATATAATTAATTGAATGTAAACATTTACACAAGAACCAACTAGCCCTTTCTCAGAATAGAACATTCTCGAAAGGTATTTATTTTTGTCACCATCTGGGACATTCTGCTCAATTGAATAAAATATTTAATTGCTTGTGTATGAACTTATCACAAGTATTTTTTTTTAATTTATCTGTAAAATTACATAACAAAAATAAATTTAAACTTTGATAATGTTCGTTCGAATAAAATAACAATACTTAGTATTGTTATGTTCCGGTTTGAAGGGTGAGTGGGCCAGTGTAACTACAGGCACAAGGGAAGTAACCTCTTTGTTTCCAAGGTTGGTGGCGGATTGGCGATACGGTTGGCGATGGCGAACGGATAATATTTCTTACAGCGCAAAAGTCGATGGTGACCGCTTACCACCAGATGGTCCATTAGCCTGTCTATTTTATATATAAAAAATCGGTACTGTTTTTTATTTGATTTATTATATGGCTATCATATGAGTTTCTTGTGGCTTATAGGATAAGTTTGTTCAACTCACTTGAACCCACTGCAGATCGAGCTTCGTGATCTCGATCTGAGGGATCCTCGCTGCCTCTTCTATGGCGCTGCTCAACCTGTTCCCGTATATAAACAGTTCTTCAACACCAGCACTGTCGATTGCGTAACGAGGTATTATACCCTGCGAATAAAAAATATTTAAAATAAAACCTAACCTATAAAGGTTTAAAGTATAGTTTCGAATTCGTAAGGAATTGACTTATGATCTTTATTTTAGCCCATTGATTGGTCGAAGTGGTTTTACATGACACCGAATACCTTACTATAAATGTGAGTTTGTTTCGATGTTTGACATAACATCCAAATAGCTGGACGGTATTAATTTATTTTATGGAATTAATAAGTTTTTACTAAACTTAATTTACGTGTAACGATGGGGCCGGATAATTTAAAAATACATATATATATATATATATATATATATATATATATACAAAGTTTGTTTAACCTCACGCTCTGCCATATTTAGTTAAGGTATGTTTCTATTTATATACAGCTTTATATAAAGTGATATTCTCTTTAACGAAAATACAGCTATTAGCTTAATATTTTAGCAGAATTTATAACTGCGAAAGGATTTCTTAGTTGTATTAATATCGAAAATATCATCGTAGATTTTATAAATATACCTTTGTTTAAATACAAGCAATTACATTTTAAGTTCATTTTCAGAAGACTGTTACTATATATATATATATATATATAGTGACATAGTTGAATTATATAATTCTCACCTGCGATTCAAGAAGACGGACAACTTCCATCGTAGACTCTTCGACTGATCGTCCAACTGTTTGGATGACCAGCTCGGGTGCTTCAGGACGCTCATAGTCTTGGGTGATACCGGTGAAGCCCTGATTACATGATTAAGATTGAATCTTTCTAATAAATATATAACTAATATGATTGTATTCGCTTTCTATAGGAACTGTCTTTCTAATGAATGTTAAAAAAACTAACCCAAAAATTACTCCTAAATATTTCAGTATAGTATATTTTAGTAAAGTTAATTTTTTATATTGTTTTTTTCTTTGCACTTATAAAATTTGTCTCTTTCTTTACGTCATCATTTATCACAGTTAGATCATACGAAAATTCACTCGTTTATGTTATTGTTACTGTCAAAATCAAGTCTTCTTCTTCTTCTTCTTCCTAGCGTTTTCCCGGCCTAGAAATGGCAGGGTCCGCTTTCCTACATCTTTGCCTCCACTTTGCCCGATCGAAAGCGTCAAAATCAAGTGATATATTTTATTAACACACAGTGTTGTATTTATTATTATTTTTCGTCAATTAGAATATATCTGAGCAACAAATTTTACTTTTATGTTAAACCAGCCTAAAATTAAATTATTTCTTAGTGTATAACATTCAATGCAATTCAAAAGTTTTTAATAGTAAGAAATACAAAAAATTCCTATGAAACTTGGTTAATAGCAGTCGTCCTCCCACTACTGCCTCCGACGACCTAAAAGGTCAATGGTAGTATCAAATAGATTTCTTTAAAACAATGCCTTTTATTTCACTCTCATTGTTTTAAGATTCTATTATTCTTTTTATTTTCATCTCAAGCATACATACTTATACAAATATAGCATTAATTTTATGTGAAAATATATAAATCTTGAAGTATTAATTATCTTAGTTCTTAACAATAGGAAGAAAGGAATGAAAAACGAGAACAATCGACTTATGTCTCATAGTCTCATTAGTTTATTCAAATTAGATTTATAAATAGACAACTATTTATATATTAGATATACTGTTAAAACCAAGTAGATAAAAAATGTCGATAATCTATAAACGATTAAATCAGATTAGACAGATAAAGTTAATCCAGGGTAATAATTATATATTAGAATATCAGACAAAATTTTATGGAAAGAATGATATCATATTTTGATATTGAACAAAGAAAAAAAAATAGTAACTATTCATTTATTTTCAGTAGATTCCATATTCAAAACACTTGACGTTTCGAAAGATTGATATGTATATTTGGGAAAGAAAAATTAATGCAGCAATATAGTGAATTGAGCTCCGAACCAATCAAATCACATTATTTAAAATAAGAACAACAAACCTTAATTTGTCCTTCGCGGGCCTTCTTATAGAGACCCTTGGTGTCACGCTGTTCGCAAATTTCCAAAGGCGTGTCAATGAACACTTCGAAGAATGGAAGATCGGAATCCGTGTGAATTCTGCGCGCCACTTCTCTGTCCTGTTATAAATAAATTATATACTTTATCATCAAATATGATCTGATTTAGCTGTAGTAGTACTTCTTTTTGTTAGTCGGTAGGTATCTTAAACACATAAAAAATATATTCTAAATTCAAATTTTAATTGTATTGCTGCGTTATTTGAATGGTGAATGAGACACTGTTATTATAGACGTCAGGGATCTCTCTTCATCATGTCTAGTAGTATCAAAGCATGGTTGATGGCGCATTGACAATGTAAGGAATGGATTAAACTTGGCGCAGTACTGCCCCAGTGTATGTGGGAATCGATTTTATTAATTAAAAAAAAAAAATATAAACTCTTTTCACATTTTATTTAAAAAAACGGTGTATCTCTAAAATAATAATGCAATATCAAATATAAATAGTTAATAATAATAAGTAATACTTCGTACCCACATAGAAAATGAGAAGTGTTATTAAAATCAATTTGGAGAATATGCAAAATCCAAAAAATACTTTAAACCGATGTGTGACAATCTACATGGTAAATTAATAAAAAAAAAATCATCATTTTAATTTCATCCATGAAGAAGAAAATGAAGATTCTACAGTTCAAACAAATTAAAAAAAAAAATCTCAAACTTTTCAAAATATGTATAGAACAAAATAATTGTAAAAAAAACCACATTAATCGGTTTGGGAAAACGTGAGAAAAAAGTATTTCTTTATAACTTACTAATAGATGTATAATCATCTTTATAATTTGCCATTGTAACTTTTAATGTAAATCGTATCATATAATTATGAATAAAAAGAAAATATTCACTTTCGTCGAAAAATTTAATTCTCAAACAATTATTACAATTAAAACACGTCATAAGTGTTTTAAATATTATCTAATGCATTCTGTGATAAAAACTATTGCAAATCACGCGCCGATCATATCACTATCAGCCATATAAGATCGTTTTAATCGGTTATTTTTGTTTGTTATTTTATTTTTGTTATACCAATGTTATAAATGCGAAAGAACTTTGTCTGTTACGCTTCACGGCAATTTAATATGAAGCAAGCTTAAACCCCAAAGTAGGACATTAGTTACTTATTAACACCTGTCAGACTCTTTTTTGTATATTATAGGTAGGCGGACGAGTATATGAACCACCTGATGGGATTGTAAGAAATGTTAACCATCGCTTACATGGCCAATGCACCACCAACCTTGAGAACTAAGATTTTATGTCCCTTGTACACACTGTAGGCTCACTCACCCTTCAAACCGGAACACAACAATACCAAGTACTGCTGTTTTGTGGTTAAATAGACTCTCCAACACGTCAGCGAAGCCGCGGGCAAAAACTAGTAACATTATAAATTGGAGCTAATGAATAACCTAATGACGAACAGTTTAGTACCCCGAGTTACGTTGCTAATAATTAAGGCTTTCAATGTACATTTATTATTACTTTTTTATGTTGAGAACAATAAAAAAAGGTAATTAAGTTAAGGTAAGAGCACGCCAGTCTAATGGAGATTAAATTAAAATATATCTTAAAAAATGTACATTATTATAAAATAAAAATATGTCGTGGCTTTACTTATAAACGTTGTTTAGACGGTGTTAAGTGACCACTGATTTGTCTCTTTCTGTCATCATTGATTGATGATATTCGAAAGAATGAGACAAAGAATTGATTAACTAGTATTAACAATAGTTTTCATTTCTTTACTACCAATATTTCAAACAAAAAAAAACCTAATAATTATCAAAACATTCGTGATCTCTAAGTTTTATGTTCTCGGCGCCAATAACTTTTCAGAGCATCTTGTTGTGACTTTTTCTAATATATGGCTCTAAGTTTAGCATCGTAAGGGTACTCAGACGAAGGGTATGTCACTCAACCACTAGATATTCTACTCAGCGTAATATTTTGAATTATTGTTTTCCGGTATGAGGGGTGATCGAGCGAGTCTAATCGTAATTGAAAGGACACGATTACTGGTTACTAACTGGATGCAAATATAGACAATACGAGAATTTTTCTTTTAAAATCGTGTGGCAGACCAGCGAATCGTCCACCGAATATTATCTGGTCACTAACACCCGAAAACTCAATGTCAATGCCACTAAGATAAATATTAATCATTATTTTCATTTTCAATGCACTACACCAACAGTTGATACAATTATATTTTGTCTCTTGAGCGTGTAATTATGTACATAAAATATTGCTGTTTGGTGACACCGTGTACTACACAGTAATCGTGTGTTAGGTCCGCAGGACAAATTTCGGCAACTGATAGAAAACACAAGTGCAAACTCTATTTCTTAACTCTCGCCCGGCAGGGACTTGAACCCAAGTTAGAGGGGATCTGCAGTCTTATAAGGTAAGAATCTTTTAGACGAAAGAGTCCTCTTGCTGGTACTCAATGACAAAAAATGTATAAAAAAATCATAGTTGTGTCCATTGTACCAATAATTTATAACATTCAGTTAGCTCGTATATAAGGCAAATATGAATAACACAAGTTTTTGTTTTTGATGCAAATTAACTGGTAATGGTTGGTATATACCAGTTTTATCTAGGTTTGTAGAGCTTTACTATACCAGTTACTGTAGTCACTTGTTTGCCGGTCTAAATGGCTAGACACTCGATTAATTATTGACTTACTTCCGCAAATGGAGAAACGAAACTGCACAAGCAGACGACTCCGCTGTCAGCGAAAAGCTTTGCTACTTCGGCAACTCGCCTGATGTTCTCCTCCCTGTCTTCCTTGGTGAAACCGAGGTTCTTATTAAGACCGGTTCGAATGTTGTCGCCATCGAGCCCGTACGCTGGTATACCTAGAGAAATAGTACAATTGTGTGAATGTTTTTATTTTAAATAAAATCTCTGTTGTTACTTTCACCTCACTAACTGGTAACTAAGCCAGTACAACGCGAAATCAATGAATGTGAATTATATTTTGTCATTAACATACGGAATTACATCAAATAGAAATACAAAAAATTACATAACAATATATGATAAAAGTAAAATTAAATAGACGTTTAAATTTTCAATTGTCGTTTCGTTTTTCAACATACAATCCGAACAAACGAACGAATGGCCTACAATACATGAGTGCACTTAATTAATGCCGTAAATACATACAATGACCATTCATACCGATGTACATGCGCTATAAATAGACGACATATTATTATGTAATTCAACAATTGTAACGCACGTGTAAAGGAAATCTTAGCTCAAGTACGTTCACCTATTGCGAATCATGTTTATGAATAAGCTGCATTCACGAAACACGAGTGGTTCGACGATGTGTGATTTCAATATTTCACATTATTTTACATTGTCGAAATATTGTATACTAGTATTCGCCCGCGGTTTCGACCGTATGTTACATAAGGGGTAGATGTTGGTGTTGGGGAGGAATTGTTTTAAAAAAGTAAGCTACACGCCGTCTTCCTCGGGGTTCAAGCTTGTATCGTACCATTTCATTCAAATCCGTTCAGTGTTCTAGCCGAGAAACGTAACAGACGGGCAGAGTTACTTTAGCATTTAATATATGTAAAGATATATTTTTATTTACAGAATAAAATATTCTTATTTACAGAATAAAAATATATGTTTACATATTAAGGATGAATGAATCAAATGTGCGCGGATAGTCAAATCGGAAAATATGTGCATTTAATAAACAAACTTTTCTAAAAATTTTAAAAATATCAGATTTAGAAAAAACTGTAACAAATACACGAAAACACTGTTAGTCTAAGACGTCATGTCTTTTATTGATACACATCTGTACACCAACACTGGATCTAAAGATTGGATTGATAATTTTTTTTTTGTATAGAACAGGAAGGAACGAGCATATGGGCCACCTGATGGTAAGTCTTCACCAACGCCCATAGACATTGGCATTGTAAATGTTAACCATCGCTTACATCGCTAATGCACCACCAACCTTGGGAACTAAGATGTTATGTCTCTTGTGCCTGTCATTACACTGGCTTACTCACCCTTCAAACCGGAACACAACAATACCAAGTACTGCTGTTTTGCGGTAGAAAATCTGATGAGTGGGTGGTACCTACCCAGACGAGCTTGCACAAAGCTCTACGACCAGTAAATTTGACTCCAGAAAATTGACACCAGAGAATTTGGACAAGTACTTAAAGATATATGACATGGTGTTTGAATAATCATAACAAAAAGAGGAGCATACCGTATGATTTATAATTATTAATATAATTGTTATATTTAGCATAGTATGGTTCCGTTTCGAAATGTGGATATGACACGAAAATAAAAAAATGACGTTACAAAAGTACTTCTTGAATAAAATATATTTTAAATTTGCAATTTTATGTCACACCCATCAAGATATTATATTAGGTAATAATATTTAATAATAAATATTAAATTACCATAGTTTAACTATATAGTACTTATAAATATACCACAAACTGTGCCGCGAAATGCTAAAAGGGTGCCAAATTTTAAATATATAATTATGTTAATGTTATTAAATAATATGATTTAAAAAGAAAAATCCCTTCAAAAGTAAGTAAATAATTTTTAAACTTTAATTTTTCTTTGTGCGCCGCCATATTTTGAAATCGATAAAAGTGTGTCGCTACAAAGGAAAAGGTGAGAATCACTGTTTTATGGTGTTATTTTGTGTAGTCGAAAACAAACTGCAACTGCATATAACCACAGGCCTATTTGTTATATGCGATATTAAACAGAAACCGCAAATTCGTTTGAATAGTCGTCTTATGATCCTACAAAACCTTTATATTCATATCCGCAATTTCATAAACGTAACAGCTGAACATCTTTGTTCATCGGATATTGCATGGTATAGTTATTACTATGGTAACCCTATCATTATTCAAGATAAAAGTATGTATGACAATTATAAATGAATTTTATCTTATAAATTGTCATGAGATTCCAAAAATACGTACGATATTTAAAATAAAACGTAAAAATATCAAATGTTTAGGTGTGTTTTCTATAATTATTCCTTTATTTTTCTCTTTTCTTTTTTAACTACTGTCTATGGATACTACGATTTTCTAAAGTTATGAATCATAACAATAAAAAAAAATAGAAATATATAATAGAATAAGACATAGTAAAACCAAATTACATCGCTATTCGCTACCAGGACAAATCGTTTTCTATCACTAGCATACATATGTTCATATGAAACTATACACACATAATGCGAATATCTTAAGCTTAGAATGTAACAATCCAATCTCTTATATTACTGTATTAGGTATATATATATATTGAAGACGGACTTCTTAACTATACCGGTTTATAATCAAATGACGTTTTAAACTTTCGCAACTTTCGCCGAAGGTCAAACGACGGAATAAGGTTCCCTATATACAACTTGAAGTCACTTGCGGTTGTAAGATACAAACCGCTACTAATTAAAAATCATCATTAACGATGTTAATTATCATTCACGAAAAAAAAACCATGTTCTAAGAAAAATATCAATAAATAAAAATTTATTTACTATTTAAAAAAAGCTAAAAATATATGAATTTTGTGGGAGATAGACAATAAAAGAAACCTGGTATAGCTCAGGTATAGGGGTATTGAATAAAAGTAGAAAAAGTAGCACTTTCCATCAGAAAAAAATTCTCATTTGTTCAAAATTCTTAAAAATAACAACACACACACAATTATTTTAAATTCATTCTTACCTTTGGAGACAAGGTATGCTTCAAGGGCGAACGCTATGCTGGTCTTGCCGGCGCCACTTAGTCCGGTAAACCAAACGGTACTTCCCCGAAACGCCCGACTACCCAGAGCTCTACTTCTTTTAGCTCTGGAAACTTGATGCTTCTGCTCGACCACATTTGTTGCTACTTGTGCACACTGAAACAAATATAATCAAGTTATATATTATAGAAAATTGTAATTGATACATTCTAAAATTCGAGTCACCAACAATATTAACATCATCAAATTACGATGAATGCGGTATAGTTGAAGATGTTGTACATGTAATCAGGGAGTGTGTTCGAAACGAAGCCGAAAGGTTAGAATTTTTGCATAAGTTCAATTTTGCGTATGAAATAAGTTTTTATAATAGTGTACTTGCAGCTCCGTCTTCGGACGCATCTAAAGCATTACTTAAAATAGTAACTAAATGTATTAAATGGCGATAACAAAATCTGACAGATAGGCATTTTATAATAGTTATTAATTATTTTTTTAAATTTGTATAGCAAAAGAGAAATATGTAGAACTATGATGGTGAAATTTTCTTGTTAGAATAAACCCTCTTTAAAATTAATAAAGAAAAAAAAAAATATTAAGCTTAGGTCAGTTCATTCATTATATTATCTCGTGTAATTTAATTTAATTTTGTAAATGTGTAATATTCAAATTTTCTACTAAATGCATCGTTTGAGGCTCGAGGTAACCGTTCCATTGCCTCAAATTTACATCAGCAAAGTAAATTAAACATTGACATAATCTGGTAAAGTCGTTGTAATTAACAAGATTCCTTTCGTGGTAAACGTTAAACACGAATAACAAGAATCAAGTGAATTTTAATTAATTAAACGAAACAAACATTAAACTATATAACGTTAAACGTATATGTACTTTATGAATTTCACCATAAAATTGTTCGCCGAAAGGTCGAAACTCGACAATATACATTGTTGAAAATTCAAACAAAACATATTTTAATTTACATGTTTCGGAACATGCAAAGGATTCTTTAACGTTTTTTTTATTAATAAAATCAAAGCTGCTCAATAGCTACCAAACTAAAAAAAAAAGAAAAAAAAGGTTGATAAACATAAGGGAAAATAATAGTGAACGGTTTTGTCTTTGCATCTATACAGATACTCAGGGAAGCGAAATAAATAAATTGTATGTGAGTAAAATGCTTCAATGAGCGAATTATAAAATTATTTGTAAAACGTACAAATAATGTACTTGTACTAAAATATTTAATGTAACGATCTTAAGATAAAATTTTATAGTATCCAGTGGTACTTTTCAAATACGGATAAGATAAAATAATATATAAAACTTTATTATCATGAAAGATTTATTTAAGGTTAAATTTTCAAATCGCTTTGAAGCCTAGGAATAATTCTAAGATGAAAATATAATATTATATCACAGATATTCAATTGAATTGTATGACAAACGACATTATACGTTCAGTTTTTTTTTATAGAATAGGAAGGCGGGCGAGCATATGGACCCCCAGCTGGTAAATGGTCAGCAAACGCCCTTAGACATTGGCACTATAAGAAATGTTAACCATCGCTTACATGGCCAATGCGCCAACAACCTGGCCTAAGATTTTATGTCCCTTGTGCCTGTAATTACACTTGCTCACTCACCCTTTAAACCGGAACACAACAATACCAAGTACTGCTGTTTTGCGGTAGAATGTCTGATGAGTGAGTGGTACCTAACCAGACGAGCTTGCACAAAGCCCTACCACCATTGATGATGTCCTGACCGATTTCGTTCACAGCAGCCATTCTTAATGGAAATATGAAAGCAGGATAATCATTTCTGTCGTAATCCGCTGGTCAGCAATCCGACACGACCGGTGAAAGTTCAAGCGCAGGACCAACGATTTTATGCGCTTTCCGTGGCACTTGAATGTTAACATTGCTAACTTCCAAAATTCCGACTATTACTGAGAATATGTTGACAGAAAAACGCAGCCATATTATATTGGCCCGAACCGAGACCAACCAGGAAACCAAGATCTGCATCCTTATGAGCTAGCTAGTAGACGAATGAAGCAATCAAATTAATACATATCGTTATCAATGTGTACATAAGCTACGAGTGAGCAAGACAGAAAATGAATAAGTAGAAGGTAAAATAATCCCATTACGATTACAAACCACTCTTATCACCATCATAATAGTAAGCCTACATTAAAATAATTAGGCAACAACCTTTACCTTTTTAGTAACAGCATTCGTCACTATTTCTTTTCCTACTCTTCCTAATGAACCTTTTCTTTAATTCAAGGCAATAAGTGACACAACAAACCACAAACCATTTTAACGCGGAAAACAGTTCATTAGTTTAGAGGTTACTCGCAACAATAGACACGTAATGCATTTTTATTTTAAAAATTAAAAAGTAAACAATAAATTGGTGAATGTATTTAAAATTAGAATAACCAGAAGTAACGGTCAATACGTGACCCTCGAAAAGGTCGAGTATAATATTAATTTAATTGCTATTCATGACTCTATGACTGCATATAACTATAGTTTCCTGTTCCTTATATACATGTGTATGAGTACATCATAACATCATTAAATCTTGAATGGTAATAAAAATAATAATTGATACTTTAGTGATAATTTACAAACAATAAAAGTGCAGCCTGATAGCTGAATTAGTTTTAACCGTATCTCAGATATGGTAATATATTTATATAATTTATTCTTGGGTAGATTACAAAAAATGGAGCGACATATACGAAATACCTATATCCAACAGCTATCTTCTAAACATACCTTACTTAGTGGTTTTTCTGCCCGTCTTGGTAGGTACCAAATACTCATCATATATTCTACCGTCAAGTAGCAATACTTAATATTGTTGTATTCCAGTTTGAAGGGTGAGTGATCTAGCTTTGAGTGTGTGTTTTACAGGCACAAGGGACATAACATCTTAGTATCTAAGATAAGTGGCACATTGGCGATGTAAATTAATATTTCTTACGCTTACGTCTAAAGGCGGCAGTGCCCACTTACCATCAGGCGGCCCACTTGCCAGTCAACCAAACTAATACAAAACAAAAAACCGTGGGAAAAAGAGACCACTATTTTTTTAAATCGGTCAAAAAGTTAGGTAGAACGAGTAGTAGAAATAGGTGAGAGTGATATGAGTCAATAGAATACAATATATCGATATAATATATACAATATAACGCGCATGATTATTTTTATAAACAACTCGTTTGATACAAATCAATGGCTTACTTAAATATAATTACAGACCTAGATACATTAAATTATATTACTAATAATTCGAACAAAGAATTAAATGGTTATAAATAATGATTAAATCAATTATTCGCTATAAAATGGAAGCAATTTGCTTATATTTTGTAGGTACCTAATGTTATTTATATAAGCTTATTGAAATGTCGGACCTATTTAAATATAAACATTTTATCATATTTTTGCAGTAAGAGTTACTTTCGGTTTTTGTCTCCAACTGGTTTTCCATAAAAACTATGCCGATTGATATGGAGATTTTATATGACAGGTTGTAGTTTTAGCCAATGCAAACAATGCAACCAGTGGAGCCCCCAATTTTACTTACCAATATTACTCCCCAATTCAAGGGGGCCCCGGTGAGTAATAAACGATTATTTTATTTCAAAAAGCAAGAAAATACGTGCCAAAAAATTCACACGCGCGATTGAAACTATATCATATTTAGGAGGACAACAAAGAATATCTCCTCGTATGCTCTGGAAAACGTAAAATTGTACTTTAAGCTCATACCGACTGACTAACTTCTCGTGCAATGATCCACGTTCGTTTTCAGAATAGTAAATAGGACAATTCCATTTTTTGCATTGGGCATGAAAATACTAGTTACGCAATTGATAGTTACACTTAGTATAGTTTATTTTAGTTTTGTTAGTTTATATATAACTTGTTAGCCAGATTTTTGTAAACAATTATACGACACGCCTTGAACGTCACGTAACGATTTCGGTGGTACTATATCAGAAACATATAAGCAAGTGTTAACAACAGTTACAACAACGTACGAACGATCACTCTCGTCAGTTTTATATAATAGTATAGATACAGCCAGCCAGCAGTAACATGTGCATGTCCCACAGATGGGCTAAGGCCTCCTCTAATTTTTTGAGGAGAAGGTTTGGAGCTTATTCCACCACGCTGCTCCAATGCGGGTTGGTGGAATACACATGTGGCAGAATTTCAGTGAAACTCAATGACACGAGCAGGTTTTCTCACTATGTTTTCCTTCACCGTCAAGCACGAGATGAATTATAAACACAAATTAAGCATATGAAAATTCAGTGTTGCTTGCCCGGATTTGAACCAACGATCATCGGTTAAGATTCACGCGTTCTAACCGCTGGACCAACGATTCACGTAATAGTATCGTTTTTTAGCACAACAAAAAATCACTAAGAAATTAATAGCATTATTAGTCTCATATCCTTATTATAATTATACTAATTATATTGCCTTATCTTATTAATATAATATAGATCACTTTATATTGGAAAATATACTCATAAAAATAATCGATGTTAAATATATATCATGTTGCATTAGATGTATATTATCAAATATTTGTCACTTATCTTTAACTATTTTATCTGTTATCAGCATTCATATTACATTCTTGTTTACTAGAGAAACACAATAATATATTTCTTATTATAGATCGAATTAGCTTGCAGAGACTTAGACTTAAAGACGCTGTTATAAACGTTGCATCGCAAAATATTTTTAATTTTAATAAAACATATATACTGAGTAATTTTGTTCTGATATAGGTAACTAATATATAATGCTCAATCTGCCAAGATATCTCATCGGAGTAGGAATCGCATGAAAGGCGGAGAAAGTGAGCACTTTACGTAAACAAAGCCACATAACTAGTGGTAACGTTCGATATTGCAGTAATCGCATGCTCGAGTCTACTTGCATATAAGTATATACAAAATATTGTACCGTCTCCCGTATACACAGTATACAATAACGTTAACGATAAAGAAATAATTTTTGAAACAATTTAAATAATCGAACCGAAACTAAAATCATAGCAATGATTTAATTATAAGATTAGTGTTCGAATTCGGTAATCCATTTTGTTTTTAATTGTTAACTTTAATATTTTCTTTTGTTATCCATCCATATCATAATAACTTTCCTTTTTAAAAGGTTTATCTGAAATATAATAATATTACAAATTTTGTTTCTTTCTTTAGTCCGATGTAATAAAAAACGAATACGAATGAAACGTTTGTCTTATAAAGTACATACAGGACAGATATATGGTATGTCCTGTACCTACAACAAAAAAAAAACAAAATGTCGTGTATTTTTAAATATATCGCTTCTGTCAATGGAAAAGGTCGTATATATAAATATGATAAATTTACAAGACGACATAAATTTGATAATTTCCTTATTGTTTTTGTTTTAAAGAATATTCCGTATTTTCTTCGATATATCATAGTATCATCATAGTATGAGTCCTAAACGATTAATTTACTTTTCGGATGATCGATAGAAGTATAACTGTTATAGTTTTTCTAGAAGTAGTTAAAAATAATATAGTCATTGCTACTCATCATAAGTATGAAAAATTTAAGAGTCCAAATTATAGCATAATGTTTTTTTTTTTTAAATACCATAAGTAGGTAGGGCCAAATGGGCCAACGCGCCAACAACCTTGGGAACTAATGATATGTCCATTCTGCCTGTTACCGTACTAAAATTAGCCCGAATTGTTTATCACTATTAATTTCAATAATCATATACTCTTATTTATTTCTTGTACATAGCTAATGCTGTTTACACTTTGCATTTCGGTTCAACAATTTCGGAATATTACAAGATGTTTGTTTACGTTAAGTAGCATTGAGTGCGGGCAGAGATCGCTACGCTACCTATATTTTTAATTAAAAATGATATCGAGTTAAAACCCTAATTGTACGATTCGTGCTTCATAAAACGAGCACGGTAGCACCATAATTAATATATTTATATTCAATATAATATTGTCAAAATATCAGATGTATGAATTTGAATCATACAATTGTTACTTTCGTCTTAAATATGTTGCGTGTAAAGTTATCGCAGTCCGATAGATAAACGCATACCTATTACTTAATAATTGTTTTATTATATCACAATTCTATTGTGTTTATGCAATATATTATTATTTTTAGTACGCCAATATTACGATTGTATTATCAGGTATAGGTTCATATTAGTTAACCGATAACGTAAATCGAGCCGCATAGAAATAATAGTACGCGCCTCTTGACGGGTCAAAAACTTATACCACCATCAAGTAATTGGCGTTGTGCAAGCCTCAGTAGGTACCATCACATATTCTACCGCCAAACAGCAGCTTAGTGTTGTTAAGTTTCGGTTTTGAATGGTGGTCCAGTGTAACTGTATATATGTATATGAGCACAAGGAACATAATATCTTAGTTCGCAAAATTCACGGTGCATTGTCGATGTAACGAACGGTTAATATTTCTTACAGCGCCAAAGCGCCAACCACTTACCATAAGATGGCCCATTTGCTCGTTTATAAAAATAAAAAAAAAAACAGTATTTCAATAAAAATCAATGTCAACCTGGGTACCCCATTTAGAAAGCAACGCTACCTACAACATGTTACAAGATAACTCGATAAACTTTAAAATAATAGTAGAAATTCTGCATACCTCATATCAAGACTTTTTCTTTTTATTGAAAAAATCCTTTCTTTCGAAAAGAAGTCTATGTCACAGACCGCCAGACGGTCATTGTTTTTAAAACATACAAATCTAATCATTAATAAAACATATTTTTCTCCATATTCCGGATGGCCATCCTTTCGAAGAGGTCTCCGTTTTGACTATCAGCTCCCCTTATGTTTTGATTAATTAATACCTCAAGTAACATTCAATATTACAAAACAGAGGGCCAATTCTACTAACA
Source organism: Nymphalis urticae (assembly GCA_905147175.2). NCBI lineage: Eukaryota > Metazoa > Arthropoda > Insecta > Lepidoptera > Nymphalidae > Nymphalis > Nymphalis urticae. Next base: position 3,865,561 of record LR989987.1, on the reverse strand, counting down.
AATTGTCACTTAATCAAATCAAAGCGTAATCGTTGGCATTCATCCGTTATACTATAGAACTTATACTTTAATTTAATTATCGACTATTGGCATAAAAGTTAATGCTAAGGTTTTGACGTAACAGAATAATTATTTTAACATCATATCGGTTTAGTTCCGATACGAAAAAATATAGAATAGTAAAATTTGGATTGAAATTGAATCGGAAACGTATCGTAATCGTTATATATTAGTAGAATTGTGTCCCAGACCTTAAACGAGTATGCTCTTACAAGCAATTCTAAAATTGAAAAGCATTATAGGCAATCGAGATTTTAACCTTCGATCCCTCTAGCAATATATATGTCTCAGCTATTGAATCAAAAAAATTATTTGTTCTGTTCATTTTATTTATTTTTTTCAAATCGAACGCTTATTATTAAATTTTCTTTGATTCCTTTGTCTGGTTTCATCATAAATTAGGTAATATTTCCGGAAGGTATTGTGTGGAATTTACTTATTTTAGATCTAACAATTGTAGTTTTGTAATTAAGTTGTTAAGGGCGCTAATGTGGGCTTACGTTGGATAAATCATAAGTATCAAATTAATGCGTAGGTCTTAAAAAGGAAAAACTAAGTAAAGTAACAATCTGTGAATGTTCCACTGCTGGGCTAAGGTCTACTCTGTTTTTTTTTTAAATGACCTATCCACGACAGCATAAATATCTCTTATATCTTATTTAACATTAAAAACTGTAGAAAAAATTAACGACATGTATCTAGTTCAAATATTTCTCATATAAAATGAATAGGTACTTATCAAGATAACACGTTAATTTAATTTTCTGTAAACACTTTTTCATGAAGGACCGTTGTTTTAGAGATATTACAACATATTTGAATAGACGCATCAAAAATAAAGCCAATAAGATGTATTAAGAATGTATTGACGAACAGATCGCTTGACTGTATACTTATGTATTTTATTATGCTTGTTTATCTCCCTTAACTTTGTCCTGACGAAATCGGGACTATAACGGTGTGTCAGTACTGTGACAAACACTAAGATATTTACGGGTTATTACAGTTATAAAAATAAAAATAGCCAATATATTTTATGCTATATTTCTATTATGTATCTTTAAAAAAATATTATTTTAAACTAGTTAGTAAAAATGAAAGTATTGGATGATGCCGTTGAACGACCAGACTCTATTGAGGAAATATAAACAAGAGAAAGTAGAATATTTATAATTAATTTCGTTATTTCTTATTATTATTTATATTAACATTTTTATACAATAATGTTAATAATAATATGGTTTTATTATTAAGTATTAATATTAATAAAAAAGACATAACTAACCGTTCTGATTATTGGATTACCCCACTGTCCAATTTTATACTTTTCGAAGGTTTCCGCGATTTTCTTATTTCTTATTTCGAGACTCATTTTTAAAAATAGAAACTGGCGCTATATACAGCGTCACTTTTCCCGCCAAATACAAATATGTTCGGAAATTGAACCGGTTATGAGAACACGACAGCACGCGCGCTGCTTCACAAAGCACTAACAGCAATGATCGTATTTCCCTTATAGTTGTAGCGTTGTTGACTTCGAATGTAATTTAATTGATAAAATGCACTCAACTGTAATAACAAACAAGTACATGCCAACCGTTTTCATTTAAGAGTACTGTCAGCGATGCCTTGATTATTTTCGTTTAAAAACTCAAGTTTTTTTTTTCTTATAATTGGAATGCAAGGCAAATGGGTCATCTGATGTAAGAGATCGTCACTGTTATAGAAATATACACTATATTAGTTCAGGTGCAGGACCAACGGCTCTACGTGCTTTCCGAAGCACGGGAGTTCGCTTTCAATTTCGAGACTCCGAAACTCAAAATCGATTCGAAACTCTAAACTTTTTATTAGCCCGACTTGGGATTTGAACCCAGGACCTCGGGATCTGCGGCCTTATACTATATAGACACTAGACCAACGAGGCTGTCCTGAATCCTTTCGGTCGGGTAGGGTTTGTCCCATCGGATTATAAGAGGTGACATGACTTTAGGAATGAGGGAATAGAGAGTGCACCTGCAAATTGGTTAGGAGGACATCATCAAATATTAACCATTCCTTAGCTCCTTATTCAGTCAATGCGCTGCCAACCATATGACAAGGTTATTTTGTCCTTTGTGCGTGTGATGTCACTGGTTCAGTCAACTCAACCCGGAAACCAGAAATAGAGAGTTAAATAATGGATGGTATAGAGCCAGTTATATATTTATTTATAAATATATTTTAAACTTGCAATTAGATAACTTCTGTGTTTGAATTATTGAGATAAAATATATTTTTATAACATTAATAGGGCAGGGCAATGAACATTTTATCATTTGTTTCATTTTTATTAATAATACACATCTCAAATAATATTATTAAAGATGATTTTTTCATTTTGATGCCCATGTACCATATACCATGATACTATTATTTATAAGGTAACTTTTCCACTCAAATGTCACCCACATTAAACCTAAAAAACAAATAATATTTATAAAAAAAATACTGTAATTGAAATCCAAGTAGTATTTACACCTTTTATGAAGGAAGCTACATCATCTCTTCCCATTTTATTATCCAAAAAAGGATACCAAAATGTTCAATTACATAATAATTACAAGAAACAAACAGGGTATTTTACTTGCTACTTGGAGGTAGGGATTTGTGCAAACTCTTCTGGGTAAGTACCACCCGTATTTTCTACCGTTTAGCAGCAATACTTAGCATTGTTATTTGAAGGGTGAGTGAGCAAATATAGCTAAAGGCACAAGGGACATAAAATCTTAGTTCTCAAGGCACATTAACATTGGGAAGGTTAATATTTCTTCTTAATCTGACTACCCATTTCGAATTAAAGAAAAAACAAATATTTAGCAAACATAAATAGTTTATATATAAAAAAAAAAACAAATATTGAACAATAGTAACATTATTTAGTAACTGTTTATTTAAATTAATTACCATGCACTTGCATCAGGTATCAGGATTATTTAAATGACCAACTTTAATGCAAAACCGGTTTTCCCATAAAAGTTTATACCAATTAGATTGTAATACATAGTATATTATAATAAATAGACAAAGGACATTACTTTAAAATGCCATAAATATTTTTTTTATTTTTACTTAAAATGTCATAAAAATTTCTATAAATTTCATTCATTCAGTAGAACATTATTTTTGATTGATTTAATAGTAGGTTCACTTTCACCCTTTTTTTTACCCTTAATAGACCAGCGTTTGACCATTGACTTGCCTGATGTTAAGCATAAGGATTGACTTGCATTTCTTATACCCATTCTGTGACTCTATAATTTTTATACCAAATGACTGGGATATGACACACATCTTGTTACACACACTTCTTATTACAAATATTATAAACTAATGTGCAAATAACACATAAAGATAAAAATTTTGCATCAACACATTAAAAATTCAAGTCTCTAAAAATGAAAAAATTTTGTCTTTCAAAAATGTAAAGTTGTAAATTTGACCACAGGAGGAATAAGAATTTACATGTAAGGTATAAATAATATTGATGAATTTATAGGAGCTCGAGATCAAGAACTGAGAGTGGCCTTATAAGGTAGGCTTATAGGTCACAGACAAGGCAAATACTACATATGCATTAATTTGGTTTTCAGTATGCCATGTTTATTCTATGACAATACAAAATTTCAATATAAAACAGTTGCTTTACTATAAATAAAATACATTTTATTAAAAAAATCTAAATACGATTCCAGACATTTCTAATAAGAAATTATTTAAAATATATTTTTATTTTCATATAATATAAGAAGTGTGTAATGATAAACGTAACAATGAAGTACTTTACTATTTTTTCGAAAATGTATGAAATAATTTACATAGAGAACATTTATAGGTACAATATATTTATATTTATTAGGTATAATACTTCGGTTTTATACGGCTCCGTAAAAATATATTATGAACCATCTATTCCATTTTTTTATCTTATATTTAACTCACGCAGTTAATTTTTGGCGAATATAATTAAAACACTTAAATAGCATTATTATTAATTTATATGATTGAAATATTATTACGGTTTAATGAAACTAATTTTATTCATATTTTACTTACTGCTTTAAGCTTTTTTCTGGGTCTAGAAGGTCCGTCCATGGTTAAGGCAAGCGGCGATATAATATACGTCACGTCAACTAATGACCCAGTTATTTAGTGCACTATGATAAATTATAAATCGAGTGTGTAAAGAAGTTCTACGGCAATTAATGTAGAGTATTCTTCTTTACATTATAATATTAGACATAATCTTATCAGAGCAACATAAATTTGAAATTATTTCATTTGCTATTTGTTATGACATTGACAAATGTCAATACCAATTAAGGTAACCAATAATAATAATTTAAAAAAAAGGCGGAATGCGAAAGTAATGAGCTTGAGAAATGGGTCGAAACTTTAGTCTTTAATATTATATATATATCAGTTTTTAATGGTATAATCAAATGTTTTTGATAAATGTATTATGACTCAATAAAATCAAATGGAACAAAAGTTACTTATTTTTAAATTTAAATGGGTTCGCATGTTAATAATATCAAACAAAGCTTATTATGTTTTGAGAATTATTTATAGAAATGCTGCCAAGTGAAGGATTTTTAATATTCGGGTCTTTAAATAGTCAGTGCGTACTGATAAAACAAAAAATCAAACAAGCAATAGAGTAAAAATGCATAATAATACTTGTAAGATTAATATTATAATATTGTGTCATCTGTAGTCATTGATGCTACCTATTTACTAATATACCTACCTATATTTACTATTTATTACTGGAAATAGTATAATAATATAGACATTAAAGCCTTAATTAAAGCATTAATTAAAGCCTTAAATATATAGAATAGGAAGGCAGACGAGCATATAAACCACCTGATGGTAAGTGGTCACCAACGCCCTTAGACATTGGCATTGTAAGAAATGTCAACCATCGCTTACATAGCCAATGTACCACCAACCTTGGAAACTAAGATTTCATGTCTCTTGTGCCTGTGATTACACTGGCTTACTCTGGCACACTCACCCTTCAAACCGGAACACGAAAATATCAAGTATTGCTGTTTGGTGGTAGAATATCTGATGAGTGGGTGGTTCCTACCCAGACGAGCTTGCACAAAGCCCTACCACCAGTATGGTGGCAAGAATGCTAGCAGCATTTCCCTTTAGCTCTGGGCAAAAAATGAACCAGCCCTCCTGTCACCAGGAGAGGCAATAAGCCGGGGTGTAATATTTTTGATTAAAATGATTTCAATATTTTTTATCTGTCAGTGTTAGAATAGAAATAATTAGTCTGTAGTCTGTGCTATAGTATATTAATCTTATTTATAATATAATCAAGTTTGACATTTTATGTGAAAATTAACAGATACATATTGTTGTTAGAAATAGTTAACAAATATAAGAGTAAACAATGCTATATGAAAATAAAACTCTTCTATTGAATTTTACGTAAAATAAATGCTTTATTTAGTGTTACTTATCGAAATATTATAATTACAAAATGCCTGCCGTAACGTCAACAACAGCTGAAGATCAAAACGATGGAGATCAGAAAATGTGGAGTGCCCTCAAAAGATATATAATACGAGAAAGGCAAAGAAAAAAAGAAGGTACATTTGTTTAGTATGAATTGAATAGAATGCTGCCTTCAAATGTTTGGAATCATGTTAAAATCTTTCCATTTCATGATTTCAGAATATGAAGCAGAAGTAGAGGAAGAAAGATTGAGAAAGGAGCGGGAGGCAAGAGAAAGACAAGATGTCATGACATTAGGTAACACACTTCTGGCGGAAAATCTTATAATAAAAAAAATACACAGTTACGATCCAGTTTTAGATTTATTTCCTAAAAGTATATATTCTTAAAAATGTTGCTATGAAAAGATATTACGAAAAGGATTTAAATTGGTCAAACAATGTTATTTATAATGCTTATAACTAAGTCCTTCAGAATACACTAGCATAATGTGATATTATTCATTGAAATACTAATCGGGATAATTTTTGTTTCATTTATACTTTACTTCTTTATTTACTGAATATATAAACTGTATTGAAAAAAAAAAACTACAATAAAATAATTTAAAATATTTACTTATAATGTTTGTGTAATTGAATAAAATGCATTTAGTAATTAGCCATGTTGATTGATTAAAAACTGACAACACATTATACTTATATAATCTACTGTATACCTAAATAAAAAATAAAAAAAATATTAATATAACAACAAAATGAACAAAACAAAAGAAAGTAAAAGCAAATTAAAAGATTAAATTATGAACACAGACATTTTATATGACAATCAGAAGAAATACACTAAAATAAAATACCAAGTATTAAATATAATTACAATTGTGTCAATTGTCATATAAAATTATGAAAATATTGCAATATATTAATTAGGTTAATATGCTTATTAAATTTAATTGTGGTATCACTGGACAGTAACGTTATACAAAGCAAATGTAAATAAATTGCAGAAGAAACAAAGGAACAGATTGAGCAACTAGAACAGAAGTTAAAACAGTTAGAGAAAGAAAAACAACAGTTGTTTATGCAACTTAAAAGAGTACTTAATGAAGATGAAGTAAGAAAGAGACAACAACAAAAGGAGTCTAAGTAAGTACCTATATAAGAGTAAAAAAGTTGAAAAATGAGCAATATTTAACTTTTTTTATTTTTTTAGTGATATGCAGTCAATGAAGATGCCAATGGGTAATATCCAGATACCAATGTTCTCTGTGCCAACATCAATGGGTCAAGGAGAGCCACAATCATCACAAGGCAGGGCACCTCCGCTAACAACCCATATCATGAACAAAGTAAGTAAAGTAACGGCCTGTATATGTCCCACTGCTTGGACCACTACTAAGACCCTCATTGTGGAGAAGGTAAGGTAAGCTCCAAAGCTTACTCTACCGCACTGCTCTAATTTTATTAAACAACTTTTATTAAACTGTTGTTTTTCAATTAGTTGTGCAATATTTTGATTGCAAGTTTTAATAGAATTAGACTAAACATTAAAGTGTATTCAAAATTAAAGTGTTATGTTCTAGAGCTGTCTCATTAGTCACAACAAGACACCAAATATGTTAGTTTAATTTTTGATATAATATTATTTGATCATAGAATCATTTTTGCTCCACTGAGAATGAAAACTTTTAGAACAGAAAAGTGTCACCCCTTTTTCATGTAAGGAAAGTCCTCAAAAGGCACCCGAGACAATTGTATCTTTAGTGTAAGGTCTTTAATAAAATACATAACATTGTAAATAAGAATTGCCAATAAAGTTTTATGCATAAATGGATTTTATATGAAAATCTTAATGTCTCACTATAGTTAGGGTGTACAAATAATGTAATTTTAAAAATGTTATTAAATAATAATATTTTTTTCTCTTTATTCAAGAATAAGCATTCAAACTATATGCTGTTTCCGCAACAGCAGAGCTTAGTAAGAGGTCCGATACAATCAAATGTGAAACGAACAAGGAGTCCTTCACCAACATACGCTCTATACGCACACAGATTACATCAGCCTCCTATGAAACACCAAGCTGTCTATTCTGACCACAGTAAGTTAAATAAATTTAAATATTTGATTTCTTGGTGGTAGGTGTAAGCCCATCTGGGATGGTACCACCAACTCATCACATATTCTACTGCCAAACAGCAACACTTAGTATTGTTGTGTTCCAGTTTGAAGGGTGAGTGAGTAAGTGTAACTACAGACACAAGGGACATAGCATCTTTCAGTTTCAAGGGCCATTGACAATATAAGGAATAGTTAATATTTCTAACGGCCGCAAATGTCTGTGGACAATGGTTACCACTAAGTATCAGGTGGCCCGTTAACCCATCCTTTTATTTTTGAATATAAAAAACATTTTTGGGTAAAAACCTTCTGATGTTAAATTTAAGAAGTTATAAAAAAGGTTAAAATTATTAGATTATAAAATAAAAATATGTTTATTTTATCTTAAAATGTATTATTTTATGCAATTATCTTAAATCGTGGAATGACTAGAAATATAATATTGAACATGATTTATTTGTCTAGATTATTTTTATAAGAACCGTGTGTTATGAATCTTTTGCAGAAGTAGAGGATGGTCGTATGGGGCGCCAAATGGCGCGCGCAGTGCTTTGGACCAGTGAGTTTTATTCACGCTAGGTGTCGACACTGTCGCTTCTACTTGCACGCTAAATCATTTTCATCAATCATCTTTTGCCACATAATTTGACAGCTATTATAGTTTAGAACAATCATAATAATGTTTAAACAGACTTATTGTAGAAGATTTTAACGTATATCATCTTCGATCACTAATAAGAACTACATACACAGTCCCGTACAAAAATCATTTTAAAACTGTCCCTTAATGTGTTTATGTAGTTGTAGTTGAAACAAAAATACATTAATGCAAATTTAATCTTAAGATCATCGCTTAAAGTTGTATTCACAACTCATACACATATTTACACACACACACACACACACACATATTTCGACCGACAATAGCAGGTCTCCATACATTACAAATTCAACCGTAAACGGTCAACTTAAAGTAGAATTTAAAAAACGGTAAAAAAGGCAATAAAATTATACGAGGTAGATTCGCCGCTAGCACAAGGACTGCATGGAGCCGAACTGTTCAATATATTTATTTTCATACTCAAATATGAAATGCAATTTTTTTTGTAATTAAGTCAAAGGTGTATTATGTGTTATAAACATATAAAATCTGTCATCATCAATTTAATCACATGTAGTCAAAAAAAATATCAAGAAACAAAACTGACTAATTATTAATGTTGCAATAACTCTTTAATTCTCGCTTTGGAGTCATGGATGCCAAGCGTTTAGATGGCTTGTGATGTCGGTTTTGTGATATACGTCTAATTTTAGAGCCTATTATAATCTTTCAAAAATAAATTTGAATGATTAAAACTGTCCATTAATCAGGGAACAATCGGTATACAAACATAAAATAAAATCGATTCAAATTGGGAACCTTCTACTTAGTCAGTTAAAATTTAAATCAATACTATTTTACTACTATATTTATAGATACAGTAAAGAAGTTAATTAAACAATAGAAATGCATAATCATATTTTTCAAACAAAAAAAAAAGAAAATAAATTAACTACAGCGTCCCCACCAAATGTGTTCTATTGTTGTTGAAACAAACCATGTAACCCGAACAATTCAAGTGGATACGCTATGGTATGAATAACACGTTTATCAAGAGTCTTTACAATTGTCATGCTTTATATCACGTGGTGTTTATTACGATTTAGTTTTTAAAAATGTTTTTCAAAGATTTCCAAAAGAAGTACCAGTATTTACAATACAGTGATAACAATTATACAGCATGACTGTTTGAATACTATCGATACTTAAGGACGTGATATTTGACGACCATATATGACAAAAAAGTACGTATAACATAAATATTAATAAACTTCTAAGTACAGTTAACCAACAATTATGTAATTAATTACGCGTCATGTGGACACCCTAGCTGCGCTGTCGACACAACACAGGTAGTAATCGCGCGGTAAATTAAAATAAATTTTCCGGCGTATTTAAAAATGGAATCATACTTATTTACAACGATTGTCAATCATTAAACTACCTATTTACCTACGTAACTACACTAACCTTAACAAATGGTCAAAGTGAGCTCCTGCTCGTGTGATACACAGTTCGGCACGTTTACGCCTATTGTCTTTCACACGATTTAACACGAATGAGTCACTTTTAACAGTTTCGAAAGCACTGGTGATTTTTAATTTCTATTCCTCTCTGTTTGCATACTCTGTTACGTACACGAAACATTTTACCTCCCCCCATAAATAAAAGTCCAGTGGCCTGAGATCTGAAGAGGCCTGTGCCATGGCCAGCTCGGCCATGGCGCAGGCCCTCCGCGCGCTACCAGCGATCCCCGAACGTATTATTTAAGTACTCACGTACTTGCGTCTGAAAGTGCGCGGGTGCTCCGTCTTGTTAATAAAATAAGTTTTGGTGATTACTCAGTGGTACATCATCGAGCATGTCGTTCACCGCACTATTTAAAATGTCTTAGTATGACACACCAGTTAGTCTTCCTTCGATGAAATACGGCCCTAACAGACAGTTATTTAAAACACCAGCCCACACGTTAACACTAAATCTGTGTTGATAAGCGTCCTGTCGCGTAACGTATGGATTGGAATGACTCCACCAATGTTCATTGTGTACGTTAAAAACACCAAGCTTAGTAAACGTCTAAGACTCGTCCGTAAACAATATGTTTTTGTCAGTGTTTTGCAAAAAGCACCGACAAAAATTTATTCGTGGCTCGTAATCATTAGCACTGAGTTCTTGTAAATGTTGAAAATGATACGGGTGTAGCCCTCTTTGTGAAGTAGATTCCACACAGTCCACTGAGATACACCAAATCTTCTAGCAGCCTTTCGAGTACTCGCTTCTGGGTTGTTCTCGAAATACTCGAGAATGTCTTCTTGTAGGGAGACGGGGCATGCCGCTCCTCCTCGTCCTTGGGCATGTGTTGGAGTACGGAACTGTCCGAAATCTCGTAGTCTTTGATTAGCGTTTAAGATTACGCTGGCAGTAGGTACTCTGCGATTGGGGAACATCTCCCGGTACAAATTGATAGCACCCGGCCAGCTATTATTCGCACGCGCATAAGCACGAACCATGTTGAAGTATTCTGCATTTGTGTATTGGTAAGCCATACCTAATTACTAATGAACAATATCAATATCATTAGGTATACGCGTAAGATCGATCGCTAGGCGCACGCGCGCGGGAAGATGGACATACGAACCTTACGGCGGCGCTCGCCCGACTAATTCGCCACGGGGCGGGATTTGCGGGTGGCAAGCGGCACAGTACAACACCACGCCGCACGCGCCGCGGAAATGTGTCCACACTTTATTTTTATTTAAATTGAAATTTATGTAAATTTGGTCAAAAATTAAGTACCTATTTTTTTTACATAATTCGAATGAGAATCATGTACCGAGTATGCTCCTTAAATATTCATAGTAATTCACCAGTCACCCTGTATAATGGTAAAATTAATACTTACCGAAAATATGAAACCTTATCCTTTTTCTGCGTCCTAGACGTGTGATTTCTGCATTTATGAAAGAGCACTGAGGCGTGTTTACTGTCGGCGCGTCCGAATGGTACTACATTAAAAGCGTACCCAAATATTTAAATGGGTGCTCATTTGGTGAGGACGTATTTTGAAAACGTTTGTGTATCTAGTTTTTATTAGTGATCGAAGTATATCATAAATGTAATAACTACTCAACCATTTAAATTTTCACATTTAGTTTTTTTATATGTAATGTAAGAGTTTAATTAATGATATTTTTTCGTCGCGTTACATTACGTTGTGTAGCGGGTGTTTAGTTAAATACGGTTATCTCTTTCTGTCATTATTGATTTGACATTCGAAAAATGAATAAACAGCATTATTTAACGCCCCTCTAAACTGTTGATGATTGAGTATGATATTTAATAGGAGCTATAGCTGTCAAAATATATGGTAAATTAACCATATGTTTCATCACATACTAATTTTTTTTTTCGTCTTGTGTCGCTTATGTACATGTTTCATATTTCATATAATATTATAATAACCCCCTTTCATGTTCTATTCCTTTTACTATTGTTTCTTTAACAGTTAGTTAGTTTTTAGTTTAAGTGTTCATCTAAACTTGGGCTTAACTGATTTAATCATTTGAAGATCATCAATTCTAATAAAATAGACTTTGAACCTGCTTAGTTCAGTTTCAAGTTAACATTTTTGAATTTCGAATAAATATTTTCTTTTTAATCTTTGGCTTGTCACTAATCATAATTATGTTGTCAACTGCTAACTTTGATCATACATACTAACATACTACTTACTGTTTGTAAATTTTATTAACCATGGTGACGTTGGTGGTGTTGCATACGATGTTTGATGTTCACGAGACCTAAAATAATTTCTGATAAATTTTAACAAAAACACATCTCTTGGTATATGTGTGATTGATATATTTATTAGAATAATTAGATTGAGTTAATTTTTTTTATTGAACTTTGTATTCTAAATTATTCAGAGTAAATTTTAAAAAGTTGTTTTTTTTTTTTTGTAAAAAAATACTATTGGATATATATGTTTTATGAAAAATCTTTTATTAGTTTATATTGTTAATTAAAAATTAAAAAGCAGCATCAGATTAAAAATAAACTTTTACACTTAGTAGCGAAAACGCTGGTAATTACTAAATACTTTCTTGTGAAACATCATTATGACGTCATACAAAAGTATCCTAAAATCGATAATTATTTTGAATATTCGTTTCATTATTTGAATCAATATATACAGAGTCGCCGCAATACGCATCTAACGTGAGCGGGTCGGGAGTTTCGTCGGGCTACTACGCGATGCCGACGTCGGGCGTGGTGGGTGTGGTGGCGGAGCGCCCGCCCCCGCTGCTGTACGCGCACCACGGACACACGCCGCACGCGCACACTCCGCACACCCCGCACACTCCGCACCAGTCGCACCAGCCGCACCAGCCGCACCAACCCCACCAGCCCCACCACACGAACCTCATGTACGCGCCAGCGCAGCCGCAGCTCTACTTGGACATGCTGAAGAACAGGGACGGCCAGCAGCACTCCGAACAGAAGAAGGAGGCTCAGGTATGGGACGGGGTCCGCTTAGTAGTGTTTTTATTTAAAATGATTAAATTATCACGAAGAAAAAGTCTTACTAATTTTCTAATCAAATCTGATTAAACTACTTTTATTACTGTTAGTATTGCTTGTACTGTTCCGCCGAACCAGTGGCTTGTTTGTGAGACTGCAGATCCCGATGTTTTGCACTATGCACGGAGAGCCGTTGGTCGAGCACCCGAACTCGGATTGCAGTCCCATCAGATTACGAGAATGTCGAATGAAGGCATAGGGAGTGCACCGATGCTTGCGTCATAACGTCTCGTGCGCAGTAGTGGTAGGTGTCACCGCTCCCCGCGTGTTGCAGCCGCAGGTGCTGATCGGGCTGAGCGAGGGCCACCACCCGTCGGTGAGCAGCGGCGTGTCGTACGCGCAGCCGCCGCCCGCCGGCCGGCACCTCGCCATCCACCCGCCGCAGCCGCAGCACGCCAACATGCAGGTCGGGGACTCGAGCCGTCCTCTGCGAGGCTTAGCAAACTTAATCATATAACTGAATTCTCATCAGCACTAACTTTCTTTAACTTTTTGCTTGGTAAGGCTACGTGCACGCCACTCTATTCTCTTATTGTGAAGGGTGAGTGAGCGAGCGAGAGTGAGAACATCTTATTTTATAAGGCCTTACAACCTTAACAACTTATAACTAAGGAACGTTTAATATTTCTTGCGGAGCCAAGGTCTATAGGTCGTGACCACTTACCATCAAGTGGCCCATTTACCCGCCGCCAATGTACTATATAAAATAACTCACGCGAATATGGCTTCTTCACTATTATAAAGGCTTTCTCTAAGCTGTCATCTCAAGATTGACCGAACTGAAATTGGTTACAGATTAATAATGAAACAAAAAACTACTATTTTCTTACAGACAGCGAAACCAGGCAGTATAACCCAGGGTTACCCTGTTCAGCAATCAAACCCAAACGTACAGAACCCGAATATATATCCCAACAGACACCGTTATTAGCTAATGATCGTCCAGCGACACCCCTCGCCACCTCAGGCGTCGAGAAACATAATCGTGCACACGAGAAATTATAAAGATCTTTAGTACAAACATTATTCAATGGTATTTCAAATGGTGACTTTAAAAAAAAACGTTTTTATTTTTATATTACATTATGAGATAGTTTAATTATATTTAAAGTGTAATTTTTAATTATATTTAATTAGAATGCAGTGTATGTGTTAGTCGGTAAAATTGGTGTTATTAAATATATGTTTATAAAATATATTAATTCATGCAATGAACACTAGCTACTTACTTGAGTGAATCAAATCAAAATCTCTTATTGAACATACAAAAGAAGGACCATTACACTTACTTATTATTGATTACTAAATTAGAAATTACCACTGGTTCCGAAAAGAAACCCTGATCTAAGAAGAACCAGCGGGTTTTCTCTTTTTTTACAAATTTTCAGTGTAATAAGAAATGGCCATACTTTCTGGGATCATGTTGTAAAACCTTTGTCCTACAAAAGAGTTACTGACTAGGCAGTCGAGTGACAGGAGTAACTGCCAATTTTTTCTTCAATGTATAGTAATTCTATTTAAAGATTTTTGTTTAATATACATAGTGTTCACCGTCTGGTCATAAAATAGTGATAACGCTAAAGTTTGTTAATGGCAACACCAAACAATAAAAAACGAAAATCGAACGACACCGTTTGCCTTTTCCTATTTATATATAGATTTTGAAAAGGTATATTTACGGCCTTAAAGACTGTTTAGTTGAACAGTGATTTCTCCCTTTCTGTCATTATTGATTTGACATTCGAAAGAACGAGACAGCGTTGTTTAGCTAATCATCCCGAAACAATGTTTAAGTTTTAATATCGAGTTAGCATAGTGTTCATTGTTGGTGACATGTGCTTGCAATTGTCTTGCGATAATCTCAGAATTATTATCTATACAACAATTCGATTGAAACGTTAAAAAAAAACCAAATTATTATATAACTAGTATGGCTATAGTTTATATTTAAATTTTGCTTTTTTCGAAATTAGCAACAGCGTAAAGTTTATTTTCATAAATTGCGGTCCTCTGTTATAATAACCCTACGAGTTGATCGTTAGAAAGTACTCGGTGTTCAGTGTACCTGCGAGTTTTTTTTACCTATTCGATTTAAACAGCGCCATCTAGGGATAGTAATTGGAATTCCAATCAAACGTTAACTTTATCGAATAATAAAAAATACACTAGACACACAGATTGTCCAATAACATAATATATAAATTTATTAGTATAAGTTTATTTTGTATTTTATATATTATTATTATATATATACATTTATTTTTCTTAAACTGGTCGTAACATTTCAAATTTCATTTCTTAATAATTTTATAATATTATTAATTGTGTAAGTATGTATATGTAAATAGTGTTTTAAAATAATAATTATACAAACGAAGTTCTGTACATTGATATAACTGTTTGTTTGTAGGTGAAAATAATAGTAATAATAATTATCTATATTATATAAAAAATGTGTTTTCTTGATCATCTGTCATATACCCGCAACGTATCTGGAAGTTTATATAATATAATAAACAAATTATGTATAACTTTCTTGTTTTCAAATCAAATAAGTTTTATTACAATCACTGAATGTTTTAACACAATGCACAAACATAAATACATTTACTTTTCGTTTATTACGAAGATGAATGTTAGCTATAATTTTATATAGAACTAGCAAAAAACTCGACTTCACCTGCGTGAAATTCAGTTTGTGACTAAAATCCTGTTCAAATTTATAGCGGTTGCCTAAAACAAAAAAATGGTTGTTTTGGTTTTGGTAAATATTAACTTCTTCTTCTCAGCCGAAAGACGTCCACTGCTGGACAAAGGCCTCCCCCAAGGATTTCCATTTTGGCCGGTCTTGCGCTGCCCGCATCCAACGGTTTCCGCGACTCTTTCTATATCGTCGGTCCACCTTGTAGGGGGCCTGCCCACGCTGCGTCTTCCGGTTCGTGGTCGCCACTCGAGAACCTTTCTGCCCCAGCGGCCGTCAGTTCTACGAGCAATGTGCCCCGCCCACTGCCACTTTAATTTAGCAATTCTTCGGGCTATGTCGGTTACTTTGGTTCGCCTGCGGATTTCATCATTTCTGATTCGATCACGCAGAGAAACTCCGAGCATAGCCCTCTCCATTGCTTTTTGGGTGACCTTAAGCCTTTTTATTAGGCCCATAGTGAGCGACCACGTCTCTGATCCGTAAGTCATCACTGGCAACACACACTGGTCGAAGACTTTCGACTTGAGACACTGCGGTATTTTGGATGAGAATATATCGTGTAGCTTCCCGAACGCTGCCCAGCCGAGTTGGATTCGACGATTGACCTCTTTCTCGAAGTTGGACCTACCTAGTTGGATGGTCTGACCTAGGTAAACATAGTTGTCTACAACTTCGAGTGCAGAATTTCCAACCTTGACTTGAGTGGGTGCAACATGGATGTTCGGCATGATTTTCGTCTTGTCCATCTTCATTTTAAGACCCACTTGTTGGGAGATCCTGCTGAGGTCATCGAGCATAGTGCCGAGGTCTTCCAAGGTCTCAGCCATAATCACGATGTCGTCGCGAATCGAAGATGAGTGATGTACTCGCCGTTGATATTGATGCCAACTCCGTTCCAGTCCAGAAGCTTGAAAACATCTTCCAATGCAGCGGTAAACAGTTTCGGAGATATAACGTCTCCCTGTCTTACGCCTCTCTGCAATTGGATAGGTTTTGAGTTCTGATCCTGGAGTCGGATTGACAAGGTGGCGTTCTCGTACAAGCACTTTAACACCTTGATATACCGGTAATCGATTTGGCACTTTTGAAGGGACCTCAGCACGGCCCAGGTTTCGATCGAATTAAAGGCTTTCTCATAGTCCACAAACGCTAAGCAGTTAATAAAATTAACTTAAAAAGTTATTTTATTTTTATGTTACTTACCGGCGAAACAAACTACCTATTTTTACTGTTTGATTCGCTTAAATTTATAGACCATGAATAGTTTTTAGATCATTTACGATAATTTTAATACGGGGAAGTCCCGAAAATGAAAAAAGCCTGTCTTTTTAACTATAACGTGATTTGTTTTTGATACTATTATATGTATATGCTAAAAAAAGTAACTACCTCGAGTATAGGCCGAGTAAATGGCGTAATGATTTTTTGTTTATTAGGTTTTCATTATTTTTCTGTTCTAGACATAATATGACTTTTCAAATATAGCAACATAATATAAAAACACCACATAAGTATCTTAATTCTTAAACAGACAAGGTCAAGTGGTCTGGCACTAATGAATGTCCAGTCAAAGTTATATTTCTACTCGACTACAGCAATAATTGTTATTCGTGTAGCTTTTCATATCGAATAAAAATATAAGATCCATTCAAATATGATATATTTTGTCGTCAGCCGTGATCGAACCTATCGCACAAGCTAGTTGTGACTATTGAGCCCATTATTGCGAATTTACTATAAAAATATTAACAAACAATTTTACGTGGACATGTAATAAATTTTGTATAAAATATACGTTACTTTTGGGTAGGCTTCGTGCAAGCCCGTCCGTTGTGCAATACTTAGTATTGCTGTGCTGCAGTTTGAAGGGACATAACATCGTAATTCCCAAGGTTGGTGGTACTTTGGCTATGAGAGTGAGAGTTAATATTTCTTACAGAGCCAATGTCTATGAGCGTTGGCCAACCCTTTGCCAACTTATTTTATATAAAAAAGTATAAGACTTGATATATTAATCCAACAAAGCTTTCAATTCGATAACGATATATTGCACATTTTTTAGCTAAATAAAATTAAATTGAGAGGCTATACTATATATTTAAATATTTGGTTAAGATGCTTAAAAATCATGAAGGCTTTGAAAATATTGCAAACTCATAGGCATAGGGTGGGGTTAAAGGTGCACGCGGGAGGCAGTTTGACCTGTAAGTAGGTCGCGACGATCGATGCACCGCTGCATCTTGCCACAGGGTTTCGAACGTTCTAGATGAATTGATGTTTAATTAAGCATTCAGTGAAGCCGTATCATTTGATTTTAAAAGGTTTTCTCAAAGACTTCATTGTACGACTATATTTAATTTAATCGATATAATTTTATAATAAAAGGTATATGTACACCGGCAATAATGTTTGCAATATATTTTATTATTTTTATTAAATTAAAATTTTAATAAGATTAAAATATTGTAAAACGAGTTATGTAGTAAGTACCTATATTATCTTTTAAGTCTGAAGCGCTACTCATCTAATAACCTTACCTGACCTTACTCAACTACGTTTATACGCCATTCCTATAACTCTATTTGTAGATGCACTTCTACTCCAGTATAAATATTTTATAGAGCCTCCATTGAAAGAAGCTAGCTTGTTGAAATGAGATTTTTAAATTCTAATTTATAGAAATATGTTGTATAAAATCTTGAAACTTTAAATAAAAGTGCTTGATACTACTTAATTTCAAATATTTCACTGCTTATTTATGCTATTAGAATAAAAGAAATATTTTTATGAAAATATTGACGGAAATCCATGAGAAATGCGTATATAACCTATTAGGGTAACATATGTATATATCAAATAATTTATTCAATACGATGGAAATTATTAATTTGAATAGTAATTTATGAATAGGAATACTCTGTCGCATTTATCTGTTACATTGCGACTAAAAAAATTCTTCTTCCGTCATTAGGCTTGCCAGCAAGAATTTGAATTTTTGGCTCTCAGCCGAAAATTTAGCAACTTCTTTGCATAACAAAGTTATACCTACAATAGTGCCTTATTACAGAATGGATCCGAAAGTAACTTTACTTTAAAGAAACGGTCCGAAAGTTGCTTGTAAATAATAAACCTACCTAGTACCTATTATTGCTAGGAAGATTATAAAATTTATGCAGGTATAAAAATGTTTTTTTAATAATATAAGTACCTAAGTACTTAACACGTTTTTAATTGGAACATCGATTTAAAGCAATTGCGTGATTGTAATAACATGTTATTTGTTAATTTACTTAATATTTAGTAGGCTGAATACCTCATACACGTTTATTAAAATTATTTTAAAAGTATGTTAATGTATAATTTTATTGTTACATGTTTCGTGTGGAAACCTAAATGAAAACTTAAATCAAGATTATTAATGAATTTATTAACTTGTTTTTAAATTAAATATTTTACTTTTATTAAGGTCTTAAATAGTATTTTTTTAAACTTTATATGTTGTCAAAGTTTTTCACATTTCATTTAGTTACCATCAAATTACCTTTTAATTCCCTTTTTGGCCTTTTAACAGTCTGTATTTGTGATTATCGGCTGAAAATACATTTAATATTTCATGTTTGTGACTTGGCTTCTGCATTCTCAGTCTGTCTGGCCGACGTCCAGCTGCAGCTGTCGATAAACTTGGCAATATCTTCAGTTATGGGAAATATAAATTGAAACATGAACAGGATATTTAATCATTTGTCTTATAATATTAAACTACTGGATTATAATTAAGTTAATTATAATATTCCTATCCTGTTTCACATAAGTAATGACGTACAGACGTAAATGACGTAAAAATTATGGATACATAAAATGTTGGTATCATATTGGCAATTTGTATATTGTTTGGTGAACGCAGGGTAAGGGAAGCTGAATTTGAAATAGGAAGCTGATGGCTTTCCAGTGCGATACGAGAAACCGGTCGAGCTAGATGATACAATTAAATAATCTTTTTTTTTTTAATTTCATCATGTGCTTAGAATTATGTGTTTATTTAATTTGACTGAACCCTTTTTTATATAGAAAATTGAAAAAAAAATATTTACAGCTTATTTTAAATTAAACAAAGAGTTTAATTAGAAACTAATGATATTTATTGTCAGAAATTTATATCAGTTTTATTTTAAATGTATTTTGTTTTATTTAAGTATTGGAAGAAATCTATTCTCTCATATTTAAATATTGTCCTTATATAAAAATATACTGGGCGTAGGTGGTAAAGAATACGTAATAAAGTATTTTCTTCTTACAGAATGCCTACGTAAGAAATCAACCATGTGTAACTTATTCCAACCACAATAGGAGTATTGACAAATAAACAACTTTGTCATTGAATTGACGCGATATCATTGGTTGAGATCTTGTATAGTCTATGGTATTCCTTTACATACTGATAGTATATTTTTAAGACTAGCTATTCATGGTGTAATGAAATCGTTTTTAAGTTTCACAAAGACTGTGGCTCTCCATACCGGACGTGCTGTTAAAATATCCTGTGTGCAGCCACAACAATACATAATTGTTTGAATTTACCGACCTTTAGCTCTGGAATGACAATCATAAATCCAATAAAAAGTTAATTGTAAAGCAATATTAATGTGGATTTGTTTAAATAAACTGTAGCGTTAGTCGGTACTTTGTTGAAGCCGTTACTTTGAGATACAAAATTTTCGAGCTGACCTGAATGTATCTTGTCATCGTTAATTAGATATATGACTTCCTAATTATAAATAATTTAATCTGTGAATAATTCAACAAGCTCACATTCGTGGAATTCTTCTGGGTCTCTGATAATAAATGGTTAAAATTATATTAAAAAGTTTCTGTCCACAAAGAACAATTTTGCTTGCTTTTATATTTTTGGTATCCTACTAATATTATCAATGCGAAAGTTTGTATTTTCATGTTTGTTTTTCAATCACGCAAAAACAGCTGAGAAGATTGGTATTAAATTTGGCCATCAGATACTACATAATCTTGAAAGGAAAGGATACATTTTGTCACTAAATAATATGATTTACCGATTATTATCAATTTATGTTCATCTGTTCTATATATATAATATTATAGTAAGTAGTTTCTGTCCACGACTTTATCTGCATAGAGATCAGAATTAGATCTAAAGAGAAATGAAAAAAATGCGTGAGCAACAAAAAAATAAAGGGTTTTGTGTCACCCGTTATTATATGCGTTTAAGTGATTTGGTATTTTATATGATCGAATAGCAAAATTTATACAATTTTTTAGGCATATATGTTAAGTAATGTACTTTAATATGTGACATTACAATGTCACATATGAAAGTAAGTATTGAAGTAAAATTGATATTTTAAAAATCTTCACCGAAGTTAATTATAATTGTGTTATATAACACTATATAATAATAATACATACTTATTTACTAGTATTATATTTCGAACATCAATATAATTTCATCAGAAGGCCGTTCGTAGAATAAAAATAAACAACAACAATAAATATACTACCAATCGCTGCATAATAGTATATCCTATCTTCTAAACCTAGTACCTAAAATCCTTTGTGTCGATAGCGTTCAGTTAATTTGAGCTTTACGTTCACGTAATAAAGGCCTCTTTGTTTGGTAAGTATTATCTCATCTGATAGCTGAATCTAGACGATAGTTGTACGCACGCGCGAAGCTATCGACTTCCCCTCCCCTCCCTTGAAAAGCTGAACGTAGTGCTCACAGGACTAAACGCAAGGATGACATATCCGGTACAGCCTATGCGTACTTACATTACTTACCTTTATATCAATCTTAACAAACTAGAATCGAAAATAATTTATTTGATATAATTTAACATCTGTATCTTCGCGTTCATGCGATTGTATTCATTTATATTGTATAAGATTTTCATATTTATTTATGCAAAATCATTATAGCGTTCATATCTTTAGCCATTTTTATCTTATTTGACTAAACATATGTCAAGGTCACTTTTTTCATAATCAATAAAATAACCCATAAGAATACATTATAATTTGTAAGCTTACATGTTATAAAAAATTGGTTTGTGTATCAATTATATACATAGACAAGTCAGTCAGTTTGCCATTTTGTAAACAAGACATCAAATCCCCGAATACATTACAAACAAAAGCAGACATATATAGCTCGACCTTTGTTATAGGTATTGATGTTAAACACAAAACTCTAGTCGGCACGATGCTATTCACGGCATATAAGCTGCGACGCGAATGAATGCGATGCGATTTCGTGCGGCAAGGCGTCTCTTCCATGGTTCGGGTAGACATATTGATATCACCTACGAATCAAGTTCTTACGATGCGTCGTGCGAGACCGTACATTTCTGCTTTTCTACGTCGCATTGTATTTTACTTCTTCGGCCCTATTATGGTACCGTAATGAGCAGTAATAACTGTAGATTAAAACGTTGTAACGGATTTAACAATAACTTTTACTTTGTTATGTTATTCTTAATATTAACGCTCGGAATAAACTAGCCGTCACTCGCCGTCATCAGCCGTCACTAATTTCGTAAACGGTAATGGAATTAACCACTATGCCTTTTCCGAAATGAAAACAAACAAGGATCATATATCGAAATGAAATATTGCAAACAAATTGTACATGTATCGGCTACGTGTTGTGGTTTTTGCGTATTTCGCTTGCACAGGAATTGATTTACATTTCGTCAAAATGATTTTATTTGTTTTAACCTATTGTTTATGTTTCAATTACTATTTTTGTCAATCTCATATAAGCTAAACTCGTAGTTATTGATATTCACGTGCTCTTTCTATTAATATTAGTTTTCTTTATTGTTAATATTATATTTAGCCGACATCAAAAGATCAAGAAAGTAATGACTATTTTAAATAATATCACGCATCCCAAACAAATAAACCATTTATCTCCGATTTTTTCCTTGCTTAATTTCTCTTTGTAATTAATTTGGTGCTTCGCGGTGTGTGTAAGTATCCACCAACCCGGACTGGAGTTGCGTGGTTGAATAATTATTATTGTTCAATTGCCTTTGAGTACTTAATCAACCTTGCCCTTATTCCAGTGATTCGGAACGACGCAATGTGCTTAAAGCAATGCAAGAAAAAAAGCCTTTAAAAGAATTCCTTCATCATATAATAATACATTGCGTACTATATATATGTACAATTATGTAAAACTAAACAGTAACATCATTCTTGGAAAACTATTTCAGTCTTGTGCAGACTCGAGAGGTCGTTTAATTTTACCTCAGCTTCGATCCATTGCGCCTGCAATCTAATTTAGTTACAAAATACTCTTTATACGTTTATAGATAGAATGATATATAGGTAATTTGAATATTAATATCCGATTGCTATATTTAAACGCATTGCTTATGGAAGGTAGAATTGTCTACCAAGATTTAAAATCGTCTTAATAAAATATATATTTACGGGCGTTGAGAAGTTATGTATGTGCCGCATAGGTGACTCTATAGTCTATAGTAGTAAATCAAAACGATCGGTTACTGATGTACAATAATGATTAATTAAATATACGAAACGGACATTAATTATCATTCATCTATCATTGACATTCAAAAATGATTTATTTTGCGAACGAAAAACAGATTGTGTATTTGACGCTTACGAATATGTTTTTAAAAACACTTGTCTTCTTCTTGATAAATTTACCCTTCTTTCGCGAGTAGCAAGCCAATGAAATTGGTCCGCCTTGTAAACAATTCTACTATGTTTGTTGATTTCAATCACTTATCTATAAATAAGTTTGACTTTTGCTCTAACCAAAGAAAAAACACTTTCTAAATACATAATTTGATCCAAATCGTTAGACCCGTTTCCGAGATAGATTATATATGTACTAGAATTGCTCATTTCCTATTATAAGATATACAAAACAAAAACAATGTATGGAAACAATTCATATAATGTATATATAACATCTATTCATTTTCTTAAAAAGTTATTTTCCCTCTTGTGAATTTGGACTATACTTACACCAATAATATAATAACAAACTCATTTGACGCCCACTCTACGGTGCGGCAAATGAGTTGTCAATACAAGAATTGGTTCATGGTTACAAGCTCTCGATGTCCTTGTACGTCTTACGGATATCTTAGTAATGAAAACCTAGAACTTAACTAAGCGGAAATAAATGCAATTACCTACTGGTATTTTTATATTCACCGCCTCGCTGGTCGACAACCTTGGTTACAATCTCGAGACGAGAATATAAAAAGTTTTCTGCCGAGTAATGCGTAATTCACGATCAGTACCAGAACGAAGTTGGAAAGTGTTAAAATTTTATATTAATAAGTAATATTTACAAAACAACGAAGACAATCTAAGACTAATACCAAGAAAATCAATACTTGAGCACTTAATTTCATTACCCTCAAAAATAATACAAAACATAAATTAACAAAAAACCGGGCAAGTGCGAGCCATACTCGATGTCTGAGGGTTCCGTACCACCACACAGTACTCAAGGATCTACCAGTTTATTTTTGTAGATTTCGACTTCATAGGCTTAAACAACAAATTTACGGTTTTCGTAATTTTTATACTTGTGCTACAAGATATTGTAAGGCCGTAGACCGGTAGGTTAGGTTAGGTTAGGTTGAAATCCCACCTTACCTGTGTAAGATCGGACGCGAATCGTCGGCGATGTGCCACCACTGCGGTGCGGACCGGGACACCGCTCAGCATACGCTGGAGGTATGCCCCGCGTGGAATGCGGAGAGGGAGATTCTGGTCCGCGAAATCGGACAAGACCTCTCCCTGCGAGCAGTCGTGTCGGCGATGCTCCGCAGGGAATCGGCGTGGAGGGCCGTAGCCTCCTTCTGTGAGACCGTCATGGTCCAGAAGGAGACGGCGGAGCGGGAACGGGAAAGGGCCGATCCTGCTCAGCGGAGACGACGTCGGCGTCGTCTCGGCCCTCCCACAGCCCCGACGCCCGGGGCTTAAAAGATAGGGCGTGACCCTGGGGCCGAGGATGCGTGAGGTGGGGGCCTCGCGTGTCTTATTTCAGACGGCCCTGAGGAGGACGGCAGCCGGGGTGGCCTCGCGCTGCCGTACGCACTAGCGAGGAGTGCGGGGGGGCGAGATAACCTTCGCCCCCTGAGGAGAGCTCCGCCGAGCATCGGGCGGTGCACAGTACGGGAGAGGCCGCGGATGCGTTATATCAACACGATCCCGTAGCCTCTCCGATCCGTGCCGAGGACGGCCATCGCAGTGGTTTTAGTGGGTAAGAATCCCACATAACCGAGTTCCCCCCAATGAGAGCTGGGTACCTTTCTGAAGGTTTCCACTGCGTTAAAAAAAAAAAAAAAAAAAAGGTTGAAATCCCACCTCGGGCGAATAAAAAGTGTTTGACTTCTTTTGTCGATAATTCTCAATAGTAGTCAGTAAGTTGGAAATTGTACATTCACGTGCCTCGGAAGGATAGATAGAATAGAGAGTGCACCTGTGTTTGCGCACCCACATGTGCACTATAACATCTCCTGGGTAGTTGGCTAATTTTCCCTTGAGATTGGCCGCCGTGGTTGAAATCGGTCTGGAGGACATTATTATTACAAGATATTGCTTCTACGAAATACCCTATACGTTTTGATTCCCTTTGCGAATGTATGGGAAATGCGAAATAAACGGCCATATCTTTTGATTGCGTAGACTTAGAGGTTTGATTTTTTCACAGCTCCAAGTGACTGCAGATATCAGTATTTGGTATTAATTTCAACTTAATACCTTTACGCGTTCCTGAGAAAAAAGGGTCTTGACGGCCAGACAGACAGACGTACAGATGGACGACGAGCTACGGAGCTCTTAAGGAAAAAAGAACTGATTTTACAATATTACATTAACTTCGAAAATGTTATGTCGAGGATAACTTATTCAAATATTTTCAATGTAAATGAATTTATTGTTCTCCTCTAAATAATATTGTAATTTACACGTGACCTTGTTGCCCACGAAATTCAACTCAATCCTCACTACATTTTGTCACTTAATCATAAAAGCGTCTGAGCATCGCATTGAATTATAGGTATTAGGTTAAATGCTCCCCCGGCGCACTGCCAAGGTCACATCGATCCATGCGCGAAAGAGACCGCTATACATGGTCACATCCCTTTCTTATGTAAAAGCGTTGAATTTCCGCCAGACTGTTGGTAAACAAAAGAAAATGCGTATCGCATATAGCATTGTATTTTGTTGATGTCAAAATTAGAATATGTGATGTAAGGTTTAAGGTGATGAGCATATCCCAGGCCTGAGATAAATTTAATTTTATAATGTTGTTTTGTTTTTGGTTTTTTAAACTTAGTAAACATTGAGTTTCCTACCGGTTTAATCGGTAACGGTACCTAAGCATGATATATTTATAGTATTTAGACTAAAATGTAATAATATAATACACTAAATATAAAGATAATATTTGTATGAGTCGCCGATGTACATGAGTGTGATGTAACTGCTGTTCGGTTTTGTAATTTTATTTTCGAGTATTTTTATAAAAATTAAGAAACCAAATATAACCCAAGACACGGACTCACGTATTATGTATCTATGAAGAATTAGTAATCAAAGTAAAACCAAATATAGCTTAGCATTACATTTACTTAGATTATTTGAGTTTGTAAAATGACGATTCACAAGTTGCTAGATCGAATAAGAATGTAATTTGATTTAACTTTGATGTCAAATAATATCAAAATGTTAATTAGAATTATTGAAATAGTAGATTTTTTAAATTTTTACTAATCAGACTCTTAGAAAATGATAGAAATACAGAAATATCAGTCGAACGAAATGTCAAATATCTAATTAATTTTTTTTGAGGAAATTAATAAATTTATAGTTAATTCAAAAAAAGAAATATGGAATAAAGCCGTTAATGTTAAACAAAAAATGACAACGCCCACGACTCTCATCAATCATATCAAAGTCGAATCGTATTTTTTCTTATTTGAATTTAAATCTCGAGATTTAAATTAGAATCGTGGAATGGAACTAATTCTGATGTAGTTTTTATCTCTTTCAGTGCTGGAGTCTATCTATCTCATGTCCGAGTCTATGATCTAATTTTATGCTATGCGTAGGATGTCAATTATGTTCAAATAACGAATTTATATTGTACTAATTCAGTAATTTGTACATTTAGCTAGGTACTTACTATGCTAGATGAGTCAAACAGTGCTTAAGAAATATTAAAGAAATATTTAACGATCATAAAAAATATATTGTCACTAGTATTGTCTATGACTTTAATAGTTAATAAATTACATATGTATTGATTTATAAGTGGCTGTGTAAACTGTCGCGGTGTTGACTTCCCTTACGATAGAAAAGCAACTACAGTTGTATTTACTTGGCAATGAACTTGAATTTACATATATTGTGTTTTGCATCGTAATATTTATTATGTATTTTGTTGGATGCAAAGTTAGAAAAATTTCAATGTTGAATTTTAGCGCAACATTTGTTGTAATGCATTAACCAGATCTTTTAAATATGGGATGGATTTTTAATGGCAGATGGGCGAATTGGCCACCTGATGTTAAGTGATTACCATCGCCCATAGACATTGGCGATGTAAGAAATATTAACCAATCCTAACATCGCCAATGCGCCACCAATCATGAGAACGGAGATATTATGGCAGGCGGCTTTTAACCGGAACGCAACAACACTAACGATAACTAAGTATTGCTGTTTAGCCCTAAAATATCTGACCAGCAGGTGGTACCTTTCCAGCTTGCACTAAGTCCTACCATCCACTAGAAAGTAGTAGTAAGAAGTAGTTTTATTGTAAATTATGTTTATCGGTACAAAATGGTTATTTAATCTACAAGCTTAAATTTTCGCGAGATGACGAAGGTAGACGATCAATTTATTATTACATACATAGTTAGGTGCATGGCCTGTTATAACCTACTTTGTAAATGTTGTTGTCATAGTATGTTCTGTGAAAGTAACATTTACAATGAATATCAACATAGGATATTTTATCAACATAACTATGTGACGTTAGAATGAAAACAAACAATGCCCTTGGAAACGTTACACTTTAGATCCTGATATTATATACCTCGAGGTTTATAATATATCTACTTGAAAATCTATAAATACGCAAAGATAAAGCAGTTCAGTACCATTTTTTGTCTTTGGTCGATTAATTTCAAGGTAATTTTGTTATCAATAAATAAAAAAAAGGAAATAAGATTTAAAAAAATAAATCGAAACATGCAATTATGTTTTCTTAAAATATTGCAATAATTATTAGTGTCGTATTTCAACCACTGGGCGAAAACTACGTAAAATCACATAGACAATAGTAGTTATTATTCGATGTATTCCTAACATAATGAAAACTGTTTTATCAATATTAGTTAGAGTATACGTCTAATTTTTAATCAACCCAACCAACTGAATGAGCGCAGATTTTCCACACACTTTTGGTGGTAATGATAAATAATCAAATAAATATATTCAAGATCGAATTCGTTTTAGTACTACTTATATATGGATTATATAGTAATATTAATTGTTTTTTAAATTGCATGTGTTATTTTTAAGAAATATTCTAAGTCGCGTAGTATATATATAAGAGGTTGTATATAAAAGAAATATAAATTTAAAATTCTGCTTATGACGTGTAAAGTTCTTATTGAAAATAAAGGTGATATGGATAAAAAAATTATTCATGATGTATAAAAATAAATTTCATTTGCTTGTAACCCGTTAACTCTCGTTGTTTGTAATAACACTTTAAATTAAATTTCAACGGAATGTATCGGAATGAAAAACAAGTTATACGCCTATGTATTTACAGTTCATGTGGAATTTCTTTAGACACGCCCCTTTTTATTTAAGAAATCTCACCAAAGATTGTCTGTAAGGGATTGCTTGAAGCAATAAAACCGGCTTTACAAAGACATTGTACTGTATTCTAATTTTAAACTGAGTTTTGTAATATCAGGATAGAACTTGTGCGCAATAAAGTTTTTTGTTCTATTTTAAAACAATGATAACTATTATTAAATTATATCAGTGTAACTGCAAACGTCCAGTGGCTGGTTCACCTTCTGATTTTATTTTATGCTAGATTAACTCTTGAGGCCACTCACCGCTGTAAGTAGTTTACGACAGTGGTTTACGACTATAGGCCGGGACTAATTTAATTACTTATGTTTACACAGTGTAAGTACGTATGTATTTATTAGAAAAGCGGTTAAAGCTAAAAATATATTTCAAGGCTTAGGTCTCGTTTCCATTTTAATTCCAATTATTAATTCTTATGGTACCAATGTATAAAGTTTTAAAACAGGTTCTTGATAAAATGATACTAAATTATAATACTGTAAAATTTTGTAACTTCGCAGGTATTCAAAATTAAACACTCTTCTCCGTCTTAACAATTTTATTATTTTAATACAACTCGATATTATCCACAGTAATAACAACCAACTTGTTTCACAACTCAAAAATTTCCATTCCATATTTAAAAACCAAAACAATGCGAGCTTCTATCCAGTACTCAACTGACTAATCATAATATAATATTTTTCGGAACCGGTAGTCAAAATAGATCTACTAAACAATAAAAGTACGAAAGATTTAATTATACAATATAAAAAATAAACAAGCATAAATCACGTTTTGTAGTAAATATGAAAATAATATAAATTATAATTTATTACATTCTTTTCATAATGCGGACTTATTTTAATGGGCTCGGCTATTCTTTACAAAATGCTCAATACCTATTTGAAATTACAGTACGATCATTTTATCAAGCTAACTAACCTAACCTGCTAATTCATAGCAAATTAGTAAATGATTTTATATTTACAAGTAGGTAAAAGATAAAACAGCTAAGAGAAGATTTTCAAGCCTGTGGTAAAAATTTCTATATTTAACTTTTCATACAAACAAAATTAAGAATAAAATAAATTTCCGTGAGGCGAGCATGGAATGAATGTCAGTAAAATAACGGCCCGAAAATATTCCAGAGCTGAGCAAAGTACTACTAGGAAAAGTTTCGGAGCTTATTATACAACAGCGCTGCTCATTAGACGCATGCAGATTTCTTCAAAGCACGAGATAAATATTATAAATATTAATTAAGCACATGAAACACACTGGAGCCTGCGGATTTGAACCTGCAATCGCTGGTTAAGGTTCTATCGATTGGTCCGTTTTGGCTATATATGCTATAGATATATGAGGAGTCCATCAGGATGCACTATTAATTTAATCTATCAATAAAAAGGGGACCTTGTGGTAGAACAACTATCAAAGTTGTCAATTGTTTTGTAATAATGAACACCGGCAATTGTCTTGATATCGTGAGTGAACCATTGCAAAGTAAGCTCGACGCAAGATATTTTGGAGAAAATAAATAAGCGACGAAGAATTCTTAAGCTATGATAAATATTTATTTTTTCATCAAAGCAGAATTCTAAATGCCATTGGAAAAGTACTACTCGCACAACAAAAGGCGATCATAGACTCCCACATTAAGAATATTTGTTTACATTTTTGTAATGTCCAGTTTGAGATCCATTTAATATTCGTCATTTAATTTTAATTAAATCCTTTGACACGACCGATTGGTGAAGAAGTGAAGAAGTGGGGGAAGAAAAGATAATATAGTTGATAATATTTGGTGCTTCTAGGTTCCGTATGCTAAATAGATATCACAAAAACCAAGACGACCCTTCCAAGAAAGTACAGAAAGAGAGACAGTTCACATTTTTCTAACTGATATCGAGTCGATTCGGTAAGAAAACGTATATTAAGTATAGCTAAATTTAATATAACTAATTAAAAATATTATAACGAATATAATAAGGATCGCAAACCGATAGTAAAAATAGAAATTAGAAAAAAATAAATAGTGAAAGTATCTATTTATAGTGAATGTTATGTATAGTGTAACTAATTCTACCAAGAAACGTTTGTTTTTGACAGGCATTTTCATTACAGATAAAAAATGAATAATAATATCTCCAACTATTTTCCAAGATTATACAACTACGCAAGAGATATTATAGAGGACATGTGCGCTCTCTCCCTAATTCTCATAGGTATGAAGATTCGACGGAAAAAGATCAGGCACAGGACCAAAGTTTTCTTTCCGAAGCATGAGAGTGTAAACCGCCAAAGTTGTAAATTCGGGATGCTACGGAATATTTCTTCAAAGAAGAATTCTATTGACTGGACCTACCCGGATTCTGAGAAATTCTTGGTTCAAATATCTGCACAAATTGTCATTTTATTGCAATGAAATCGTTGCCGCTTGTTGGTTTTCCTATTCCACTAATACAACGATCCAGTTGCGGTTCGGAATAGAATCGGGAACGCATCGCAAACGTTATAGAATAGTAGAATCGGCGCTCTGGCTTCCAACGAGGCTCGACACTTTAAATACTTACACATAGGTAAACAAATATCCTAGTGTGTGTGCGTGTGTGTGTGTGTGCGTGTGTGTGTGTGCGTGTGTGTTCCTAGTGAGAAGTTGATTTATGCTGTCCAATTTCACCAGCGAGCCATTGCGTATTGATGTTGTATAAACGCGGATGATTTATCCCTAATATTGGTTTTCATTTATAGCAATATTAAATTCAGTCTATTGAATATGATTTATACATTAACGATATGAATAAATTATTAGGTATGTTACATTTGGAAAATTGTTTCATATATATCATAGAGGCTCTGTTTGTCTGCGGTTCGTTTTCGATCTCATCAATTTAATTAATGTAATATTAGAAATTGAAAATGTAAAATGTAAACAGTTACTAGTTACTAATGTTTTAGCGTGACCAAGCTTTAATTCATTTAGCGTATAATATATTGCACACAATTTCTAGATATGACTTCTATATATAATTCAATATATGACTAATAATTCTGGATTTAAAATCATGCAGACACATAATATATAAAAGATAACAAAAGGCATGGACAATGCATGAATGGTTTATCCTTTTTTTTAGGCTTTTGATTATTACATGTCCGAAATTAAAAAAGTTATGACTATGAAATGTCAAAATTTAAAATAAATTGCTTTAATTAACTTTAAAGCGTTATCTCTTTTTTCAGTCAATATAAAATGTTTACTTAATTTTTTTTAGTTCACAACGTTGTGGTTAATCTATGCCACGGTAATAAGGATCAAATAAATCATTAGCTATAGATGGACAGAAATACTAGGAACTACAGCTGATGATAAAATACACGGAATAACTCAGAATATGAGTTTCATTTCAACCTGTAAACGCTCTCGAAAACATTATAATAACATAATATATAAGAAATTTATCTTCCTTCGCCATATAAGGGAAATCATGGAATAATCTGGTTCGCTGAGAATTTTGTGAGCACTATAATACCTGGATTTTCAAATATTGAGAGCAGGTAGCAGTTCAATTTATTGCACCTGTTACTCGACAGCATTGAGCCTGTCAACTCTTTTGTGGGGCAATATATATACAGTTTTATAACAGCATCCTAGAAAACATTCGAAATTGGAATCGAGTTGAATCGAGTTTCAAAAACTGAAATTGAATAACAATTTCAATAAGGTTTTATAAATATTTTGAAATGAAGTTCAATCTGATGAATAAAGCAATACATCATAGATATCGTTTTAATGAATGAAAATTATATTCTACTGTAAAAAAAAAAAAAAACAAAACGTAACATACTGGACTCATTGGCAAAATTATCGTCGCCCTTAACTCGTGCTTTCAGCGTCAGGTCCGACTCTAATGAATATTTTAAGCGCTTTGTACAATCCATTTCATATTCAACAATGCAACATTGTATCATTTTTACTCATACTATTTTTTGTTCTTTGTTCTTAAATTATTAATAATATTATAACATATTTGAAAAATACTCCTATGGCCAAAATACATAACCTACTAGACGCTACAATGAAGTCAGCAAACAATACAAATACTTTTAGAAGATGTCGAGGCGAATTTTGCCTCTTAGTCAATAAAATTAATTAATACGACTTGAATTTGAGACTATAAAGTAGAAGTGTTTCAAATAAATGATTATGTCTCTCTTTAATAAGCGACCTTTGTAGAAAAAAGATATTGCATAGAACAATGGATGCTAGAGGTTTGTATGAATTGTACGGCTTGCTCTTTATACAAGTTTTGGTACGCTCTGCGCCGGCCGGCACTCTGTGGGCTTACTTCACAGTTCACTCTACCTATTCTAGGTATGTGACATGTCAATATCGATAAAATTAAAAAAAAAAATCGAGTTATAAAAACAATGGCAGAAGTATACGCATAAAATTCATTTGTAAGCCACAACAGCTTAATATACAATCGGATAGTCTAGCAAAGTCAGAGTCGCAGATTCGATATTGTCTTTTTGTATTTAATAATTATCGTATTTATAATAGAAAACAATATTTATTTACATCAAGAAAATATAATTACACTAACCACATATTGACAAGGAAAAGCAAATTCATTATTAATGCACCCAAATATCGATTTAACGTACTTTTTGGTACATAAGCAATTAATAAAATAAAGCAGACATACATCTGGCAAAAGTTCTCCTATCCTCATGGGCTTGGGGCATATATATTTTTATAACGTATGCATAATTAAATTATTTTTTCAGATCGAATGAATACGTATACCATATTCCAATCGAAGGAGTAAAGATAAAGAAACCATAGGCTTACATTTTCCATGCGATTTTCTTATAGTTCTACTGTATTATGCACTACAGACATTCTTGATTAGTTTACCTTTATTCAACACTAGTTTATCTGACTATTTATAACCAATATAAACTTTAATTTAACTTCCAAATTTCCGATTACGACTTCGCAGATATTAAAAAAGCCAGTGTCTCGCGAATCCATAGTGAATATAAAATAATATTCAAGATCTTGAGATATAGAATATCCACTATTACCATTTACAATACAACATTTTAAATGCATTAAAGGACTGATAATTACAGTTTTTTTATCCTATTTTAATAAGCGATGATTTTTTTTTATAGAAAAGGAAGGTGGACGAGCATACGGGCCACCTGATGGTAAGTGGTCACCAACGCCCTTAGACATTGGCATTGTAAGAAATGTTGCCCATCGCTTAAATCGCCAAATCGCCACCAACCTTGGGAACTACGATCTTATGTCCCTTGTGCCTGTAATTACACTGGCTCACTCACCCTTCAAACTGGAACACAACAATACCAAGTACTGCTGTTTTACGGCAGAATGTCTGATGAGTGGGTGGTACCTACCCAGGCGAGCTTGCACAAAGCTCTACCACCAGCATAACTTGCAATTGATTAACTTAACATTTTGGAAAGTTTGATTAAATAAACTCGTAAGAAAAAATTAGATTTAGACTTGGTACTTACTCGTATATAAAAAAAAATCTGGAAATAGCAAAGGCATCTAATATTCCTATTTCCATCAGTTAGGCGTAAAACTTGTGTCAGAAAGAGAACAACAATCGAATTAGATAGAGAGAAAATATACTTTTTAGTAAAAATGTTTTTAACGTGTACTGAACACGTGACATAAGTATTAACGTCAGAAACGTGTCGTAGCGAAATACAAATTCGACCTTGAAATTTTACCATCAATGTGCTGAATGCAGTTTTTTTTGAACATTTGTCAACTTTTACGTCTAAATAAATAAAAAGCAACAATAGGTTATCGATAGATTGCCCTCACTATCACAAGCCGCCCCCAACCTCCCTTCAGTCACTCTTGCCGGCTGCTGGCGTGCGGACATTTCAGTCGGTTTATCGTTACGACGCCATTTAAACAAAAAAAATCTTCCTTGTTTATCTTCATCTTGTGTTCATACTTTTTAAACTTCTTGATAAGGTAAGATATTGTTTTTTAAATATAAACAATTTAGAAAATCAATGTCTCTAGAGGGCGCTATTATACTCAAGGACGTTCTGTTCTCCTTGTCTACTGCAAATATATGTATGTAATACCTGGCTTCCTTGATGGTTCAAATTAAAAATATCTAAATGTATATACGTAGATTAAATAGATACGTCTATTTGTGTTTAATTTAACGCGTCATATAATTTTTTACTAGAAAAAGGTACCTTTTTTAGACATAATTACAAAAAAATATATAGTCCTTTTATTTTATTGTTATGTAATAAGTATACGAGTTCAGGTTTATCGTTACAGATAATTTATTAAATCCGATTTTATTTTAGTAAAAAAAAAACCCTTATATAAATAAAAGCTGCACCAGACATTAGTGACACGGAATTTTAATAAAAATGCATGGATTTTTGAATATTAATAATTGTTTTAATATAACTTAATAATTAAATATGTACTTAATCTTGTTATTTAGCCATATTTTTATAATAAAATAATAAACATGTAGTATATTTATAATATATTTAAATTATAAAAGTATAGGCAATTAACATAATATACTTATAATATAAATTATATTTATATTAGATGTTTATAAAAAAATGGTTTTGAAAGGAACTGGTGCATTTATAACTATCGAACGGCACAACGAAACATGAAATATCAGAGAAACACAAAACGTATACTATAATGATTACTTAATAATATCAGTATTTGGGATGAGTCGTGAGGCAACAGAGTCAACAAACATTTAAGCATAATCCCCATTGATGAAATAGCGTTTCGTCACCGACACGCCCACTCGCGATCATCGAACTCCGTTGAAATAGGTCATCCTCACTGTTTAATTTAATCCTTGAAAATTTAGCTAGATCAACAATGAGCTCGATTTCTTTATTTTCTTTTTTTGCTATGACGTTTATTTGAGCTAGATGCCGCAAATTATTCTGCCGATGTCACGTAATTACGACGGGGAAGTTTGATCGTTATGAAACTTTGATTAATGATATGGATAGAACGAATGCAATTCAATATAAAAAAATGTGTATTCAACATAGAACGATATTAAAAATAGCTTCTATACAAATCGTGAAACCTGGAATGGTGACAAGAATGCTAGCAGATTTTCCCTTTCTGAAACGCACTTGCGTTTCAATAGGACTTTCTATTCTCAGGGCGAAATATTAACCAGCTGTCCAGATACCAATGGACGCAATAAGACAGTTATATTCTCAAGAAATTCTTGCGTTAAATTTCACATTTACTAGGCGTTGAACGTTAGAGCGATGATATCTACTTCAACATAATCAATTATATGCCTGACACTAGCACCAGATACGAGTAGTATATATTTACTTGAATTTAAAACGTCAAAAAATGGTCAGAGAAAATAAACTATTTTTAAAATTAAGTTTATTTTCTCTGACCATTTTTTTACCAAATCCAGAAGTTTTAAGCGATTTTTACATTAAAATTATTTACAAAATATAGTAAACTACATCTTTGTTTTATAGATTTTCTTAAGAAACGAAAACTAAATAATGTGGAATGACCGCATTATTTAGTTTACAAAAAGCATAATCAAATTCCTTTTCTCTAGTATACATAATACGAGCTTTTAGAAGCTCGTTTGCGTACGTGTGATTACTCATACTTTTTTTACAGCAATCGCAACGAAACATCTTGATCAGAGATTATGTAATTTTTAAATATAAATATTTTTTTAATTGGTTATATAAAGTTCTTATTGGTTATATACAATAAGTTAACTGGATAAAAAAAAACAAATTACATACTAAATGACACCTTTGATGTGATGTAGAACAAAAAACAATAAATATTGAAATTGGTTACGTATCTCTCAAATACATTAATCTATTAATTTTATTTTCATATTTTGCCACTTAATATCTTTTTTCTCATTTTTATTTTGTTTCGAATTTATACGATAATCTTTATCTGCATAAATCTATATAAGGCAGCCGGATTAGTCAAAATAACCTCTAGCTTTCAAATGGTAGTCTAAATATATCTGCCTCGTTGGTCTAGTGGCTTGATTTAAGGCCGCAGACCCGGAGGTCCTGGGTTCAATTCCCAGGTAGGGCCAATAAAATGTTATTGGGTTTTTCTGTCAGAAAAATTCTCAGTAGCAGTCCGGAGTCTGGATGTTGGAAGTGTATACCTGCTTGTTTATACGTGCCTCGGAAAGCACGTAGTCCTGCGCCTAAACACCGTCTTCCCGTCCGATTGCCGTGCAATCGGATTATGAGAGTTAGGGAATAGAGAGTGCACCTGTGTTTGCGCACACATTTGTGCACTATAATATGTTCTACGCAGTTGGCTAATCTCTCTTGAGATTGGCCGCCGTGGCAGAAATCGGGCTAGAGGACATTATTATTATTATTAAATGTGGCGTCCAAATTTTGCCCTCGCATCTAGAAGATTGACTGTTTTAGATTGTTTTAATCTTTTCAACTGTAAATGGTTGACTGGTAATGTAAGTTTGATTTTCTATAACTTTAGCTGCGCCGTCGATTTTTTATTAAAAGTAAAATAAGACATAACATATTTATGTCCACGTAACATAAAATTTATTTAATTGTTATCTTCTTAATATTTTTTTTCAAATTAAATATTATTATTTATAATTTTTTGTTGTTAAATAAAGTAATGTTAAAGGGTAAAGAGCAAATAGGCTACAACCTGAAGGTAGGTACATAGATAACAGTACAATTAGATCTGTAAACCACTTCATACACCACGGGATTTATGATGTTATAACAATTCCTTATAGTATGCACATACACATACATCTTAAGAGCGCATCTACAGCCAGCAAAATTTTTGATTCCACCCGCGCATCCCTTACGGTACGCGAGCTTACTTATACGTTTTTTGTATCTACACTAAATGTTGATTCCACCAAGTTTTCTTAAAATACTTCTGCAGGTTAACTTTTTATTCAATTTTAAGATACCTACTTCTGAAAATCAAAAATTTATAAAAAAAAATTTAAATTAAATTTTTTTCAAGCGACAAAAAGTTTTGTCAAGCGAAAACATTGCAAAAGATTTTTAAAACCTGTGGGTTAGGTATATTTCTAAAAACAATATTTTAAAATGTATGTTATACCCTAGTTTGTAAGTATAAAACACAATAAAAATTAAGGAAATACAGTAATAAGATATATCCATAAGCTTAATATACTATATGATAAAACATTTTTACAATAAATTTATTCATTTCGTCTTTCCCGTTTTTTACGTAGCTCATGATATGTAGATTACATATCATGAGCTACGAGTACATTGGATACGATATCAGGGTTGCGATAGTAATCTGTTCGGATTTGCTTTTAGAGTAAGGTTCAATTTAAGTCGAAGTGGCTCAGTGAAGCTTTTAGAATGTAAACCAAATTTGCAGTTATCGATCCGGACTAAAAGTTCTGTTTTTAAATATTTAATTTATGTTTATTATTGACTTTATTCTGCAGTGAACGCAATCAACACAAAATCAAAAAATAAATGAAGATTTTCACTAATCATTTACCGCGAGATTTCATAGAACATCATTTATTGTTATGAAAATCAAACAAATCTATAATATAGCTTATGCAAATGTTACTAGTTAAGGTAAACATTTATTATATAAAATATTTTTTCTTTGTTGCAGACGTGATACAATAACAACGACTTCGACGTCAAACTTCATCGACGGTATTTTAGTGACCAGTGTAAAATAAACAAACCAAAATGACGGACGATATTTGAAATTAATTCAAAAACCGTTAACTAAATTAAAACAAAATGTATACCAACAAAGACATGAAGATAGCATATAATTATTGCTAGGAGCTAAAAGGCTCTGAACTTTAATCCTCAAATTTCAATGCTAAATTACAGACTAGTGTCAACGCATTTTCTGAAACAACCGTAACTTTTCTTCTGACGATAAAATATTTATAGACTGTTTGTGTCGTACCAATATGTGCCGGGATCGAGATATGCCGGTGCAAAGGAGCGACATCATCAAATAAATATTTATACGCATCGTCGAGGAGCCTAGTGTAGTGTACAGTTTTCCGGCAAAACGGCGCGCGAATTAGACGTACCGTTTCGTTTTGTTTCTTTCATTTTGTTTTACATCAAAGGATAAGCAATAGCCCTGTTATTTGTTGTTTTTTGTGGATAATCTGAAAGGGTCTCGGCCGGACTCGGGACCCAACGCTACCCTGGCCAGTCGGAGCCGGCACAACATTTCCAGGATATTCGACTCTATAGTGGGCGCTGCGAGATATTGCATTGTAAGTGTGGCTTAAAATTAATTCTACCCTAAAACATATCAGACTCTACGGAGCCATGTCTTGACCTACATGTTATTGTTTAATGTTATATTCTTGACATCGTTTTATATAATTCATTTGGAACACAGCCAACCAACTAATAGACAAAGGTAACTTGTATTCGTGCATAAACACGCTGTAAATTGTAGTACTTCAGTGTCAGAAATAATTTAATTTCAGAAACACGATACGGCCGATCGCTTTTGGAAATTTGGGAATTTAATTTCGAGTTAAGGTTTAAAATCTGAAGCGAACATGGTTCTATTGGAAATTCATCAGGTACTTGTAAAAATCAAAGGCAGCGGAATTTCCATTATTAGATTTTTATAAAACGTAGTTACATTACAATTTATTGCCAAAATAAAATTAACTGTACAATATGTTTAAAGCTTTATATTCGCTTCGCATTGATAAAATATTATGAGGTTACTGAAAAAAGGTAGAGGTTCTGAAGTGAAAGATCTTTCAGTAGCCTTGCTTAATGTGTAGGTCGATTTTGTAAAATATGTGAGAACGCTTAAATTTACATAAAATAGATTGGTCACACTTAGAGGTTTCGCTTTAGACAAAATTTTATTGAATATGTACATTTGTACATTTTATTATTAGAGCTATATACACGACCATTAAACCACATTCACAATCTGGACATTCCATTTATCGCAAGAGGCTTTACTATACACGTGGACTTCTATTGGTTACCAAATTTGACACACTAATACATTCACATCTACACGTTAGGGTTACGGGCACGATTCCGAGTGCTCGAGCGAACATCGGGTTGTAATATCTGGGCTCGGGTGGCGTGCGCAGTGCTGCGAGCGTAACGAGGGTGAGAAGGAAAAGGAAGACATGGCGGCACCGGAGTGCGAACGAGAGGCGCGCAAGCGACGCGAGCGTCGCGACTCCGGTTGCGCACACGAGCGAAAAGAGCGCAGACCACACAGTGAGGAGCGGACGCCACCACCTCCGCCACCTCCTCCACTACATGATCATAATCGGCTTGAGGTGAGATTTTTGGAGGTCTGGTTATTGGATACAAATATCTTTAATTGGTTGAATTAACTGATATTTAGAGATATTAATGTAATGGTAATCCAACTGTTTGCAGTCGGAACGTCGAGCGGAACGCCTCTCCCGCGCTCGTCGTCCTCAGCATGGCGGTAAGCGGCGCCGAGCACCAACACGCTTGCCACGACAACCCAAGGAAAACGACTACGTCGTGTCACACACAGAAGAAATAAGAAGTGGCACACCACCACATTTCGAATATGTGGTGCAGCAGAAACCAGAACGTTAGTCATCTACATCATTGTATATGTATACATCATATATTAAGTATTTTTCCAGAAAGCTATTATGGTATAGGTAAGGTAACACCCACTTATCACATCTACCACCAAATAGCAGCTGTGTTTCGGTTTGAAGGGTCCAGGGACATAACATTTTACTTCCCATGGGTCCACCACCGTATTTGGTAATGTAAAGAATTGTTAATATTTCTTACAGTGAAAGTGTCTGCTGTCTGGACGGTAGTGATCACTTACCATCACGTGGCATATTATCCAGTCTGCCTACCTATGTTAAATAAAACAAAAAAAAAAAAAACATATTTTGATCAATGATGTTAATAATTAAAAAGAAGTGAATTT
Source organism: Nymphalis urticae (assembly GCA_905147175.2). NCBI lineage: Eukaryota > Metazoa > Arthropoda > Insecta > Lepidoptera > Nymphalidae > Nymphalis > Nymphalis urticae. The sequence continues at coordinate 3,825,050 of LR989987.1, read as the reverse complement.
ACGTTAGTCGATGTAATGTACAGTGTGTGAAGACAGCGAGCAGTCCTACGTGGCGGCAGGAGATGTAGTGGAACATACGCGACGTGACGAGCGAAGTGAACCGCCACGTCGCGCTCAGCCTAGCCCCGATCGACGGGTCGAAAAGATCAGCAAGAAGGTAGATAGAATTATAGCTTTGGATTGGACGAGCCGGTTGGCGTGATTGGTAGAAACTTGCCTTTCACGTCGAAGGTTGTGGGTTCGATTCCCACCCAGTACATACATTTGTGTGCATGAAGATGTCTGTTTGTCCTGAGCCTGGGTGTAAGTATATGTAGTATATCAGTTGTCTGGTTTCCATAGCTCTGTTTAATTTGGGATCAGATGGCCGTGTGTGAATAATGTCCCAGGATATTATTATTTATATTAGATTGATTTTTTGAAATTATTAAATATCGGTCAAATATTTTGTGTAAACTATACGTAATGGAAAGTGTATTAACCTTAGAAATTAAAACAAAAACTAATCGCCTGGAAGCTGTTAATTATGTTACTTATGAGGTGTACAGTATAATACAATTTCATCCGCTGTGGATATCATTAATCTGCTTTGTTTTTGGTTATATAACGTGGTAGGATTACTACGATATTTATAAAAATGTGACAAATGCTTCGATCGCTAATAAAAACTCTTCTTATTAGTGATCGAAGGACAAATGGCACATTGCGCTATATTCACGTTTTGCTTAGCAATAGGTCTGGTTTAAATTTGGCTATCTAATTAAGTTTGTAATTGTTGGTCTGGTCGACCTGGACCAGGTTAGTATTAGATTTGTTCATTTGATAAATATGGTATGTATATAGGCAAATTTTCAATTGAAATACTAAATTGACTTAAGTTATCGAGAATTAACTGCTTAAATTTAAGGAAAAAAAATATAAAAAGTTTGAAAAGTTTATGATTGGTTATATCTTAAAATAACTGTATAATCTTATTTAATTCTTCAATAGACTTAAGTAGTAATAATAAAATAAAAGTAAAAAACATGCCAATACTGGTACATTAAACCTACCGTTCGTGCCATTATTGTAATTTAATTTGACTGATATCAAAATACTTACTTAATTTTCAGATCAATAGTTTGAAGAAAAACATCGCTAAATATGAAAATGACTTTGAAACTCAAAACGGTCACACAATCACCCAAAGTGATCGAATGACTGATGTCCAACTAACTCGTATGTACGAAACCTTACGACACTTGCAATCAGAAAAGCGCTGTATTAAAGCGGATCCAGTGGAATATGCGCTGAAAGTTCAAGCTGCAAAATTACAGAAAGAAAGAGACGATAAACTCGATGCTGCTCTTAAAAGCGATAAACCAATGGCCGAAGTCGTTCGAGATATTGAAGAGGTCGGTTCATGTCTTACTCATGTCAAGTGAATCTTTATTTTTATATTAATGATGACATTATCACTAGTACCATATCGCCAGTATTATTTTTGACAATATGTGACAAACTGATTTACGTCATTCTATGTAATTTTAGAAAGGATTATGTAAAAATAAGGAACAATTGTCAATTCCAGTGGGTGGAGTTCTGTCGCAAGGCCACCGGTCGAGCGGGCGTGCCGGAGTCGAGCTGGACGGCGGCGCAGCTGGCGGCGGAGAAGGCGTGCGTGCAGCGCGCGCTGCTGCGGCTCGAGGCGGCGCGCGGCCGCCCGCCCGCGCACTCGGCCGAGCGCGGCGCCGCGCGCCACCTGTACGAGCGGTACCGCGCCGTCAAGCGCGCGCTGGCCGCCTTCCGCCCGGATGCTGTGAGTTTACGTTTAAGTGACCGTTCTAGACTTGAACATTCGACTCCGCGTCGTCGTTGTTATTGTATGTGATCAAATTTACTACTTCCATGTAATAAATGTTTGAAAATATGTAGATAATCTGCGGTACAAACGGCGAGTTGGCCACCATACATGAGCACGAGACCATGCTTTTCAACACGAGCGTCGATAGTTCGAGCGACTCACAGGAGAAGCCGTCTGATCCTTCGCAGGTCCGTAAAACATTTTCTGTGTATATATAGCTAGCCATACGTACATTTTGTTATCTTTTGTAAACTAAAAAAATGTGAACTTTGATAAAAGATAGACGACTCGAGAACGGAAGGAATTTATTTGTTTCAATTGATACCTTCAGGAAACTGTAGAGACGCCTCTCCAATCGCCACCGATTCGTGAGGGTGCCGAGGAGATGCCGTCCTCGACATCATCGGCCAAGTCTGCCACCACTAGTGAAGAGGCGCCTCCAACCAATGAAGGCTTACATTGCCTTGGATTAGAAGATCTAGTTAGAGCGCTTGGTGAAGCTAAACTACAAAAGCTAGTAAGTGTTAAGTCTTATTGCTATACCGTATACTTCCGAAAATCTTGCGTTGGATCCACGTTTATATTCTGGGATCATTGATCTTAGTTAAAATCATCTATGTGATAGACCGATAAAAATATTATTTAACAGGTACTTCGTCGCAGCATCAAAGAATATGAAGTTAATTTTGAACTACAGAACAGCAGGAAAGTTCAAACGGACGATAAGAAGATACGTGAAGAGGAATACCAACGGTACAAAGCCGTTAAAGCCAGAATAAAGCTTATCAACGCGCTTATAAATAAACAGAAAACATTGAATAAATCATAATTACTATTTCACTAGTACGTAAAAACTCTTTGTACCTTTTTTTAAATATGTTCTACAACGCTTTCGGATATATTGGAGTATTGTGACATCCTGGTAAAAGTTAAAAATCGAGTCGCTTTTCGAAGATACAAGGCAAAAAAGTTGTATGTAATCGAATGAAGACTAATGACAAAATAGTAATAATTACAGCATCTATTTAAACCTTAAGTTAAAGAGGATGCCAGTTCTTACGTGATAACTCGTGTATAAATAATTTACATTGTAGGTACACGTAGGAGGTACTTTATGGTTACAGGTATATTATGGTACATTTATCTCTACTTTTAAATTTATGCAAAACATGACTTTTTGTGTAATATTATTAACAGTTCGTGTCATTAGAGATTTATTCTTAGTAAGAATGAATGCTTGTCCATCTGATTGATGGATTGCGAATAAACAGTTCAACTCTGAATGTTTGAGAATAAATATTCTGCTTTCGTCGTTTTTTTGCAATAGATTGTACTAATCAAGTTAGAAGTTTTTCCCAGTGCCAAAAGTTCAACAACCAATTAATTTATTAGTGTGAACTTTATTTTTTGTTGTTATTTTTTATTACAATTTTAAAATAAAAACATGTTCGTTACATGTACAGAAAACAACATCTTCATGTACAATTATACAATTTGAGACATATAATATAATATCTAAAAAAATGAAACAGCGATAATGTTCTAAGTTTTAAAATACTTACAGATAATTCACAAGATCACAGACAAGAGATATAGCCTACTAAAGTATAACGAAAAAACTTTAGAATTAGCGTAACTGGTGATAGATTTTTTTTTAAAGTTGCTGTAATCAGCTTTGTAAATAAATTAATCTATTGCTGCTTGAATTTTTTATATACTAATAGTAAAAATCGCTAAATTGATTAACGTGACGCATTAAATAGTTATCAAAAATTGTAAATAATTAATATAGATTCCATTTAAAATTAATTTGAATATATTGAAACAAGTTTTATTAATAATGAGGTCCAGTGTGTGATCCTATGTTCGTCACACATTATTAATATTATTCTAACGCTAAATATTACTTTACAGGGGTAATGTAAATAAGCGTGTCGTTTTTAAAAGCAGTTAGTACATAAGACGTGACATAAGTTTCTCGCGGGTTATGACCCCTTACAGCTTGGTGGTCTATTTGCCTTCCTGCTGTCAATAAGAACGTATTGATGCTAGATCTTGTACGTATTTTCATGAATCCTTGTATTGCAATGTTATTTTATACAGTGTATATATTAATTTAATATTAAAAGCGTTATACATTATTATTTATTGTACAACTTACAATTATATATACATATGGTAAAATATCCTTGTATCTTCGATCACTAATGAGAACTGTTCTTATTAGTGAACGAATCCTTGTATGTATAAAGTTATGCCTAATTACTGTTAACAAATTAATTTAATTAAAAAAAATCTCCAATAGTCGATTTTTTAACGATAATAATTGCTTTTAAGTATTTAACCCTAAACATTTCATAAGACAACTTATTAATAACTTTGTACCTAATTTTTGGTAACCTCAAGAGTAAAACTAAAATGTTTGAATATAAAATGTTATCACGTCACTTTTATCTAAAAAGATTTTTATATTAGTGTTTAAGAATCGCTTGTTACTTAAAGCGGAAATCCGTCGCCGACTTACAAACTTGTAGGTACTCGTAAAATGTTTGTCTTGTATATTGTAAGTTTGTTGGGTGGATTAATATACAGACAAAATACTATAAAAAAGCTAATGAGAAATAGTAATCTTAATCACATATTGTAGACTAATTATGATCTAATATTGGCGTAAGTCTGTCGACGAAAATTCATATTAATTATTGTTGGATTGCGCACATTTATGTAATATTTATTTAACAAATGAAAATGTATACAGACACCAACTAAAGGTACAATAAAATCTTCAATGTGCGTTGAGCACAATTTGTGGGATAATAATTTAAATGTACAAGAAAGTATATGTTCTCTTGCTCGATAATACAAACGAATTCATATTATATATTATTCATCATATACGAATAAATTGTGACATTATTCGGATTCATGTATGAGATATTTATTATTGTTATATGAACATTGAGTCGTTTCAAATCAATTTGCTAACCGTTGAAAGTGTTACAATGTTTTCTAATAATCAAATTAGCACTAAATGCTATGAATGGAGATGATGTTTAATTGTAAGGCTAAAATGGTAATTTAATGGCTTTACTTTTAAATAAAATATTCTAAGAAATTTATACACTTCGAATATCTTTCACTTTCTTTTCATATTTTTCAAAATCATCATTCACTTTAACAAATCACATCATAATGAGTTCAACTTATTGGAACTTGTATATTATGTTTGAATCATTTTGGCTCATTAATATAATTTAAATATTTGATTAGATCGTAGTCATCAAATCTAACTAGTGTGGACACCCAGTTGTGTTTCATACACATACTAATAAGGATCTGTCCCGAAAACGTCGTGTACCTTTCTAAATTAAGATTTTTTATTCGTAGTACTTATTATGTTATTTTTAATGTTATAATTTTATTTATATTTAATAAAACTTTTATTTTTCTCTAAAAGAGAAAGTAAATTTTAAATATTTCTAGTAATAAGTGATTACCTGTGATTTATATTATCGTAATGAATCTTGTGCGACAAGACTTTGTTTTTTATTGATGTTGTAGTGAGATTTACTTACTTTAATAATATTAATTTATGTTTGATTATTAAATATATTTTCATTGAATAAACTATTTATCTAAAAAGACTTTTTGTCTTAGCATCATGTTGATGGTTGGTCAAAATGGTAATTAGTCTATTCTCGTGTTAGGTTGATCTCCATTTGAATAATTTGCTTAAAATATTTTTGTTACATTTATATAAAAAATACTTTTATGTAGAATACGATCTATTTACTAGTAACAAATAAAGATATAAATAATTTTTTTCATCGCCTGGAATTGTAAAATCGACGAAAAGGATAAAGGTAGGTACTTACCATGAAAGTGAACAATTTCGAGAAAAACGTTTTGTTACGTCTCGATTTTTATTCCCCTCGCTGGTAATAACTGAATATAAGCAATTATTGTAATAAGAATAACAATAGTGTAAAGCAAAACAAAACGTATTTGCTTGCTTAATTTGCGTAGATATATGTCCTTAGAGTAAAAAAATCTTCTGAGCATATTATTTTTACACTTTATTATTAACATTTAGACTATAAGAAAATCAACAACTTAACTAGCGGGTGGTGATAATAATCGTTTCGTATACGTATCTTCCAATTTGGTCCAGACACTTTATATTATAAGACAAAGAAAAATCAACTGTTCGGGTAATGATCGTTGATAAGTTGAGCATAATTATTGTAAAATTATGTACTTAATATTTATTGCAATATAGTATATACAATGGCATGTAGCGTTCCATCAATTTTATTATTGGATGTTCAAAATAAAACATTACAGTGATATTGTATTTTTACTTTTATTAATTTACCTACCATTTAATATAACTCACTTTTATTTATAAACATATGTTAAAAGAGTAATAATAATTTGTAAAATAAAAAAAAAGTTTACTATATAGCTATAATTTATTTAAAAAAAAACAACAATTTATACATATATTTTATTTTATAATAAAGGCATTTTGTAAGGATGGTCACTGTTTCATGGTAATTTCTATACAGCTCACCGTGACTTGTCACAGATTATATTGTCAATGTCATACAAAATTATGTTTTAATTGAGTTTTGGTTAATTCAGAAAACTAAATAAAACACTTCATATCGATAAAAGTTTATTCAAATCCACGTCGATTAGTTTAGTACTCTGGTGGAGGCGGGGGTGGTGATGACTTAAATTTATCTATTAAGTACTCCGAAGGTAAAAGGAACTGTTCGAACGACTTGTGAGCACCCAACGAAGACTTCATGAGGTATCTTTCTCGTAAAATACCACTAGTTGTGACTCCCTTTAAATTGTCTTTGTTCGTTTCATTATTACTCGTAAGGATATAATTCTCTATAATTTCTTCACTTGATTCGTCGTAATTAGGTCGGCAGTCAACAAAAGCGAACACTAACATGATAACAGTCAAATAGCACATCACTGCGTTTGGTTTAAAACAATTAAAATTATTTAAAAACATAGTTACGAAATACATCGCAACTGCGTCCTCGTCAATTATTTCTCTACTTATCGCTGTTTAGTTGAAATGAATATTTGTATCCAATTTGTAAATATAATTATAACCAATAAAATACTGATATTATTCACAGAATTAGTCTAATGACGGTGATTGGTGGAATCGTACTGCAATATATTTCTTATCTCATTCTGTCGGCTAATTAATGGATATATTAAATTAAAATTATCCTTATGATTTGAGAAATTTAAATAAAACTAGTCATACTATGCTTATTCACTGACTTAAATGAAACTATTGTTTCTTTAATTTCGTCATTAAATCGTAATACTGGTATGGGAATAATTCGAAAGTTATTGATTACTCGATTAAGTTAATAGTTGAAAAAGTAAATAAAACCAATTTCAGTTAAGTTAAGGTTGTTTTGTGCGAATTTTACTAGTACTATAAGTCAGAATTTATTTTGTCTCAGTGATATTTGTTTTACAAAGTCAAATAAAACCCCCGTTGCGACTCTGTGACAAACGGTCAAAGATTATCTATGTATACAATAATTATGTGTTTGGAATCTTCGTCATATCGGAGTAGTCATAATATGTAACTGTTACTTCTTTTGTACTCAAATTATTTATTCAATATTGCTAAAACAATTAATTCATTATCAATTTATATTTGGACACTATGACTATGAATGATAAATAAATATATTTAAGAATATCAATGGAGTGAACTAATGAAGGGCCTATTTAAGGGTCCAGTCATCCACTGGTGGTAGGGCTTTGTACAAGCTCGTCTGGGTAGATACCACCCAGTAATCAAATATTCTATCGCAAAACAGCAGTACGTGGTATTGTTGTGTTCCGGTTTAAAAATGATAAAAGATCAAATTTTTATTTGCAAACGAGTTTTAATTAAATTATGGATCATATTTTACATTTATATATAAACTACTGATTCTATAATCACTTTGTTTTTCGAATGATTACCAGATACATTTTTATTACATAAAACGTCTGTGTTACATAAGGTAAAAAGAACTGTTTACTAGTCAAGCGTATCCTCAAATCGCATCCGTGAATAGACACAGAGGCTCACAGTCCTCGATGTTATCGACTAATTTCTTAGTATACACATACTAAGGAATACGTACTTTCTTTTCTAGAATGTTGCGGCGGAAGGTAGTTTAATGTACTAGTTAATATGGAAAACGTCACACAGCCGCAGTCGCAGCCGCGTCCGGCGGGAAAACAACCGGAGAGTGGGAAAACAAGCGACTCGTTGTGTTCGAACTTCTATGTCAAACACTCGGCTAAGTCAAAAAGGCGAAGGGATGAGGTTCGTCGCGCTGGACGTGACGCTACATTTGTAGTATAGTGACAATAATTACAAAATTATTTACAAAAAGGGACAATGACACAGTCGTTAAATCCACTTTGTTGAAGAATTGGCGATCTACGGTCAATCGATGTGGTCAACTATGTCAGTTGTCGTGTCTTATGATTTATTAGTTTTCATAAATCACGGAATTCTTTCATATAATATGAAATGCAATATGCAATTGAGTCAAGTATTTTAGCCTATTCATCCTGTTGTTTCTATGAACAATTTTATTTATATAACGTTATCAAATATTTCATTTTCTCTTACCTATTTTTATATCCGTGCAGTGACGGAGAAAGAATACATTTCACTGCCCCTTTCCCATGGGTGTCGTAAGAGGCGACTAAGGGATATCATCTGGTGGTAGGATGATAAACATCCGCCTGGCTTGTTACCACCGTACGCATGGTGAAAATCTCGTGAAGTGGCTTGCAGCCGCGTTTCGAGGTCAGCCAGCGTACAGCCAGTGCCCGAGCGAGCATTGCCGCGATGGGTGTTGGTCCAGTGGAGACGGCTGCTGAACCAATGCCGGGGGAAACACGCCTCCACACTTTGCCCATCCCTATCGTGGCAATACGTCGCTCGCTTCACGTCTCTTTACGAGGCGTGAAGAGGCATCTTGCGGGCCGGCAAGGCGAGGGCGGCTAGTGCAGAATCTTCTTCCAGACTGTACTGGCCGTCCTCGCGTTTGGACTCTACTACCACTTAACATCAGGTGGAGTAGAGTCATTTGCCCACCCGGCAAATATAAAAAAATATATATATATATATATTCTGCAAATTATTAAGGCGTTAATAACAGAAAAATGTTTATTTATACTCAACTCACACTAACTTTGTAATTTTCCCATTGCTTCTTTAATTTTCTATTACACATCTTCACAAACCCTCTTAGAATCTTATATGAATCTGTATAATAAACTTAAAACATATTATTCAAAGAGTTCAGTTTGTAATATAAATCTATACAGAGAACGTAAGTCATATTAAAATTTATATATTTGAATGGGAATGTATTTCCATAATCGTCTGGAAAAAAATCTTGTATAATTTAAGTTTGCATTTCGTTTTCCTTAAGCCTCACAAAAATTACTTCATGGCTTCTTTGGAAGTAGTGAATTACTTTGCAAATCGTTTTAAAACCAAAAAGTAACTTATATTCTACTTGTAGTAGTTATGTGCAGGATATCCTCGCTCCGTTAGCACCGGGTAATTGTGTATTTAATTTCAGCTCTTGAAAATCAATTAAGCTGCGATTTATATAAATCTTTACTTTAGTCAAGTTGATATTATGTCTCTTTTAATTAGATTTTATAAAATTCGCCCTGTAATTATAAATAAAATGGGTTTTATAGGATAATAATTGAACCTTACCTTTTTTTTACCACAGGGACAGTGAGGGGGGGAGGTATGTGGGTCTCATCGGTATCCAAGGCACCGTGTGCGCTCCAAACATTGAAATACCATTGGAGACCTTCAATAACTTCAAATTCTTCTTCATTACAAAAATACTTTATATCTTTTATTAATTTCGCACGCAAGAAAGGGACAGTAGTATTTTCTTTTTATTCCCGTTAACAAAGATATTATTAACACTCATTAAGGCAAACAATGTTTACATACTACATTCATAAAACGTAATTATGATAAATAACGCATTCTGAGAAATATTCAAAACACAAGATTTAAAAACAAATACGATTAGTGTTGTTTGTTTTTAATAAAGATGTTTTGTGTTCGTCTCAAACAATATTTATACATATTTATTGTTACAAAAAACTATTATGTTCGGGTGGAAGTATTGGAATTGATAAAAATATTTTAAAGAATTATTATATTAAAACCGGGAAAAAAATTACCTATGCAATATGCTATGAACCTGCTGAACACATCATTCAGCTATTAGACTATTAATGTGCGATTCGCGTTGAAAAATACGTATAATTATATTTATGCATTTCACCAGCTACCCACCCTGACTTCGCACGGGTAGGATCTAGGTCTACAAGCGTTTATATTGAAGAATAAGTATAGAAAGGAAAAATCCAGCTATTTTTGGGCCTGGAACCATCGCGGGTACGCAGAAGACCTTACCATAGTTTCATCCCAATCGAATGATTTTTTAGGAAGGAACGCATAGAGGGCAAACATATGAACAAAAATATGCAATTTATGATAAAAATATGAAACTTTTTTGATGATATAATGTCACGTGTATAACTATATAACTTTATATATGTTTAATTCAGTAATAGTTTAACCTCTTGGGCTTTATCTACGTTTTCTACGAGATAGTACTAGCTAGTCCCATCCAATAAATAATATCAGCATATCAATTCTTCCCCATATGGGATCATTTTGACTACTGATTTTTACCGGATTTCCCCGAAAACAATGAAATACCAATTAATTATTAATAGGTAAAAATATCCGTCTCGGTGTCGTTTTGACTTTGAATAAGATTCTTTAATTTTTGCCACAACGTTGCATATCATTTTCTGACATTACAATCGTAACAAATTTCATACATAATAGCTCTACGGTCGGGGACGGTCGAGTAGCAACTAGTAATAGTAAGAAATTAATAAATTACTATGAACCCTGAATAGAATTGGGAAGTTCGGACACAATACGACAACCAGGACCCAAACTAGACTAATTACGATTATGAGCACATTTATAAATCATTAACATGACCGTAGATAGTTACTTTTTATCATTTGTTATATATTTTTTAAAATATGTAATTTAAAGTTTTCTTTTATTTAACAGTTCTTTAAATGTAAAATCGCACTATAACTGATAAACTGCACGTATATCGGTACAGACATAACGCTGGGGGTCAACCCGCTCTACAATACAGTCGTTAATTCGCCATTTGCTGGTCCCTATTCTGTAAGCCAAGTGAATTCCACAAAAATTAAATAAGGTTGGCTTCCTAACAATATAAAATAAAGTAAAAAAAGTTAATAAAATGGTTAAAAAATTTTTGAATTTCAACTTATTTTAAATTATATACATTAATTAACAATTTTCATTTCATGGAAATTACTAATTTTACTCAATAATAACTGATATTATTTACTATTGAGTAGTTTTTAAACTAAAGTGTAAAATTTTATATTCAGGAAACTATTTATATTTCAATAGAATATGATGCGCACAATAAACTGCTTTTTAGTATTCATATTAAGAAATAAATGTAGTACTAAATATTGATGCAAAAAAGTTTATTTGAATACCTTATTACTCTTCCAATACTAATAAATATACAAAAAAAAGTTGCCTTACAACTCGTCACGTGATTGAGATAAACTAAAAAATTGAATTTATAATTTTCAATCGCTTCAAACTGAGAACCATTCGACATAATTTCGTTTACGATAAGAATAGCGGTACTATGTGAGTCGACTACTTGTTATTATTATATATAACGACTTAGGACACATAGAGCTTCAGTTGACGTACGACTTCAGGGGAGTTTGGACTTGTAGATATAAAAAAAATATATTTAAAAATGATCTGGAAGACGGTTTTGGTCGCCATTTTCGCTGTCGGTAAGTTAAAGTTATACTTAATGTATTATATTTATTCTTTGGCGTGGTCTATTCTGTTCTGCCGTAATTTGTATATTTATACATACTAGTTTTCGCTAGTTTTGGGGGGGGGGGGGGGATATCAGGTTGTTAGGTTAAAAGGGGTTAAAGCTTGCTTCATACAAAATTTTATCAAAATTGGTACAGTGGTTTTGCCGTGAAAGCGTAACAGACAGACAGGGTTACTTTAACATTTATAGAAATATAGATTATTTTAGTTAAGTAGTTTATAATTATCATTTCTCCTCGTTATTATTCGATGATTACTTATCATACTTTTAAGTGTGATTAATCTCATTCAAAAACACCTACTTTAAAAATCGGATGTTACATTTTTCATACCAATATCGGAACATATTGGTTGAGTTTATGGCTCAGCTAAGGTCACATTTCTTTAGAGCCGTAGCGTGAAGTTATTAACTATTCTCAGTAAGCAGATTATCTGGCGAAAAAATAACCAATTCAAATCAGACTTGTACTTCCCGAAATTAGCAAATTCAACTTTTTAAACTACTCAACTTTATAATATCCATATATCTACATAAAAATATTAATTGCAAAAACTAAATAAGTCCTTTATAACTCGTCATATAATATGTCGTTGTTGTTTCTTATAAATTTCTATTTTGCATTAACATTTAGGTTGACCGAATTATAAAAATATAACTAAAAGTTATTAATGTAGTTATTGTTTTGTTAAAAACGTATATTACTTATAATAACAGAAATAAATTGATACTTGTGTTTAATATTAAAAAATAAAATAGAACTTTTACGACGAATTAACACAGACGAAGAGCACAAGGTAGACTGTATTTCAGGAGCCAGGCGAGTAAAAAAGGCCATGATATTCACTTGTTTCATCTCCTAAACGACACAATGATTCACGCGTTGCATGTGGCCCGCGTCCCCTCTTCCTGTGCAACACATCATGCTATTTACCAATTCATCTCGTCAAAAGGACCGCTAATATACTTCGAATGGGTTAAACAGGCTCAGTGGCGGGGCAAGACCTAAATTTTATGTGGGCACGATACATTTTGCGAGGCCCACTTTTTTTTATCTCGCTAGAAAAACGCATTTACGTGTTCAGTAAATGAAACTCGCCGGCGCCTGGAGCTCCAGTGCACCTGAATACCCACTAAAAAAAACAATGTTACCCTCACCGTCTCTTCGGGGGAGGGATCACTGGATCGCTTGTGCTTACTACCGTGACGCCCCGACGGTTAGTTCGCTTATGCGGACCTCCTATCTTAGTTGGATCTGTGGTCCGACCGAGTCGTCACCTCCTCTTGTACCCTCCAAATCCTCACTCTGCGTGCTGCGACAGGGGTAGCAAACGAGGCTCTCTGCCTAGACTGAATAAAAACATATGTATTATCATACATATCAATAACATCGATTTATGTAAAATTTTTCGGCACGTTTACGGCTTTTAAGTAATGTATAAAAATCCGGTTCACGAGCCCCCCCCGAATCACGAGGCCGTAGGCGATGACCCACGTCGCTCACGCCTAACGCCGCCTTTGAACCAGCTCTTTAACGACTATATTCTCGATTCTCTGGCCATTAACCTTTTGATTTCATTAACAGCTATTCCGATCCCAAAAAGTTATAATGTACGGCGATACGCTATTTTGATGCGTGTGTCCTTAAAATACTATTATTATTGGAGGCAATATCGCATATGACTTTCTGTGATTTCTGATCCTTTTCCGACGTTGAAAAGAATTTGTTCCGATATTCTTACAGAATAGATTTACTGTCGCATTCTTGTGGCTTGTCAAAAAAAACTGTTTTAGTTCTCATTAGTTGTCATTGAGTATACGCAAGACTTAACGTTGATAAAGAGTTGTATAGTTATATGTAGCAAAATTATTTACCTATATAATAATCATGTAATAAACATCTTAATATGAAGTTAATATTAATTATTAAATTATAATTACATTATAAAAAATATTGATAAATCTTTCTAATTATTATAAATAACATACCTAATGGGCAGCGTGCATAGCAACACCTCTTTAAATTTCTTTATAAACAATTTTATCATACTATACGGCTCGCACAATACTTCATGGGCGTACTATATTAAATTATTTACAATATAACGCTTTGTAATTAAATATAATAAAATATAGTACCTATCAAACGCGGGTCGTGGGTTCAAACCCGGGCAGCACCACTGCAATTTCATGTGCTTAAATTGTGTTTATAATTCATCCTGTGCTTGACGGTGAAGGAAAACATCGTGAGGAAACCTGCATGTGTCTAATTTCATTGAAATTCTGCCACATGTGTATTCTACCAACCCGTATTGGAGCAGCGTGGTGGAATAAGCTCCAAACCTTCTCCTTAAAAGGGAGAGGAGGCCTTAGCCATTCACAGGCTGTTACTTACTTTCTTCATCTACGATTGCGGTACGTTGCTAAAACACTTCACGCAAGTGCCAACAACGACTGTACAAAGTTGCAACTCAATCGGTTAAACGCGCAGAATATGAACAAGAAGCATTAATTATAAGATAACAATATATTAATAGCAAAGCAAGGTTCAATAAAAAGCTTTTATTTACGCGATAAAAACTAAACGAACTGTCATTATTGAACGCCTATACATAACTTCGTGTCTGTGCTGTTGTCAGTTAAGAAATTCCATCATCTGGCGCAAATCTTGGTAGAATCAGGTCATGCTTTGCATAAAAATGCAATGTCGTCGAAACACACATGCGAAATGTCACCTCCGTAGATTCGATGAAGTAGTTTTATTGTGTTTTAGTTGTGTTGTGTTTTAGTTTTATTGTCAGATTTGACTTAAGCAAACAAACCCACTAACATTGACATTTAAATTAAAAAAAAAAACATAAAAAGTGTTAAATATTTTACAAATTTTAATAAAGAAAACAATGGAATATCTTATAATATATACTATATATTTACTTAAACAAAGTTTAAATTGCCTCAAAGTGATTAGTGAATTGACAGATATATATTTTATTGATCGAGGGGAGACTTGTTTGTATTAGATAGTAATAATTAAGGTTATAAGGTTATATCGTATGCTAATAAAGATAAACCATTGTTACTACAAAAAATACTGATACATGACGCCACGGAAAATTATTGTAAATACATTAAATTATATACTTAATTCAATTATAGTTTACTTTAAAAAATGAGATTCAATGTTAAATTTAATTTTTAGTAAGATTATTTTTCTCTTAAGTTTGTCTTATTTTGTATACATTTAGAAAAGTACAAACATCGATTAACGATTTCAATTTGTATTTTGAGAATTAAAAAAACCACAGGATTCTGAGACTATTTTATCCGAGGTATATCTTAAGAAAATTTGTATAAAATATATTTGTTTTGTTTTAAAGGTGTTCTGGCTGAATACAAGCTACCCGACGAACAACGCCAGCAGTTTAAGACAGCTCTTACCGAATTCTGCAAGGGAAACGGTGCAGAGGACAAAGTAGACGAAGTAGAGGTATGTCACATCACTGGCTCTTCGTTCAGTTTTTTTTTTTTTTTTTTCTAAATCAAACACGTAACCTTTGTTACTTGGAATCTTGCATCTATTACTTAAATATTTATATGAGCTCTATATTTGCATATATTTGCATACGTACATAAATGATAAAAATATTTGCATAAAGTAAATACATATACATATTATATCTGTCAAAATTACTTATGAAATAAAATAATTGAATTAAAAAATTAACATT
Source organism: Nymphalis urticae (assembly GCA_905147175.2). Taxonomy (NCBI): domain Eukaryota; kingdom Metazoa; phylum Arthropoda; class Insecta; order Lepidoptera; family Nymphalidae; genus Nymphalis; species Nymphalis urticae. The sequence continues at coordinate 3,809,469 of LR989987.1, read as the reverse complement.
TTTATCATAAAGAAGAAAATTAACATAAAAATGTTAAACCTATTAACTACAAGTACTGAATCTACTTTTGGGTCCCTAAAATTTATTAAAATATTCCACAAATGTGCGTTGTTGATTTTTTACGATGTATACGTAATCAAAGATAATTTATTTCAGGCAAAAATATCGAGCTTTGTAGATTGCGTTAAATCTTTAATCAATGTGGAAACTATTAAAAAAGAGGTCGAAGACGCTAAACCAAACGGTGCTCTAGACGAAGTATTTAAAAAGTGAGTTGAAAATAATATATATTTGTTTTAAGTATAAATTCATAATCGCATATTACTCACACTCAGTTATTCGTTTGTTTTAGCATAAAAAGAGATTTCTTGCTGCTAATTATTTTGTTGTTATATAACATCAATAGTCTAAAATTATAATGATAAATTTATAGGTATTGCGCGAAGTCTCCTCAGTTGAAGACGTGCATTCACACACTGACTAATGGCTTGGCACCTTGCATGGGCTCAACCATTCGGGATCATATCGTAATGGCTAACGACGGATCCGACCAGCTGATCGATTTCGTGTGTCACAAGGATGGTGACAGGATAGCGTGTAAGTATAAAGCTAGCATAGAGCATAAACGAGAAATCATATTTAATGTTTATTCGTAACTATAATTACGTACAACAAAATAAAAATATCTACAAATTATTTCATTATTTACAACCAAACTATTTATTTATTAAACAGTGTTAAAGGCAATTCATGTTTCATTGCATGCTGTATTTGCTAGATGCAATTGGGATATATTTAATTATATTATTCTAATGTAATGTGTTAATGTATGTACCACCTAATCGTATCCAGTTTTGCGAGCAAAAATTCTATTTATAGTTAGTAGTTATTTAAAGCTACACATAGATATGATTCGGTACCGAGTTGTAAGGCACACGGACGAAATACGTTTTGATTCGAAAGGTGTTCGAAAGATGGCAGTAAAAGTAACTGAGATCACTTATTTGAACTAATAATAAATTCCATCCGATGGATGTTAAACGTAGATTTCTTATTTATTAATAATATTACTATCTATTTTATTAATAATATTACTATGGTGTTAAAATGCATTGTTTAGTGTTCATCGCGGAGGGAGGTCCCGAGTGTATCCAAGAGAAGGTCAATGAGGTGCGCGAATGTGGAATGAAATTGAAGGAAAACTTTAAAAGCGCCGAAGACTTTAAGAAGATGACCTTAGCGGTAAATAATTATTTCATAAGTTTTATTCATTATACTATCAAATAAATAAATATTTGCGTAATAGCTTCCCGTCGGGTCTTCGCTCGAATATCATGTAGGGGTGGGAGATGTTGATGACAGGGAGGAATTATGTTGTAAAATCCTATGCTCTTCCTCGGGGATCAAGAATGCTTCATACATAAAATCGAGTGTTCTAGTCGTGAAATCGCAACAAACAGAGTTACTTTCGCTTATAATATATGTTTAGGTAGTATAGATAGGTCTAATAAAATGAACATAGTTATAATTTTTAATAATTCGGAAAAAATACCGAAATTATAAGAGCAATTAAATGAAAACAAAACACGACTGGTTAATTTGCATCGAATCATCGATTTAAAAAATTAATGGTTAAATACTAAATGGTTAAATAAAGCCCAAAAGTACCATACGAGAGATAAAAAAAGTTATGTTTCAGGAAAAATGCACCAAATTTGACGACTTCTCTGCATGCGCTGTAAAAGCATTGGAGGGATGCAGTACGCCCACTCCTGGCAACATGGCCGAGTCGCTATTCCGTTTCGTCCGTAAGGGCTCACCTTGCGCAAAAAAGGATGCAAAAGAGGTAAATATAACTATGAATAGTAACAATTACATTTAACTTATAAAAATTAAATTAATTTCGATAAATAAAAATATTATTCCCTTATTGGGTTACATGATAAGTCTTGGATTAGCTTGGGTAAGATTCACAAACTTAGCCTTCTAAATTAAATATTTTGTTTTTTTGGCTGTTTGCATTTTAAAATGATATAAATATTAGTATTACTTAATAAATATACTAACTTTCCTTTCCAGAACTGATTCGCGCCACTCATCTTTAGTCGTTAACTGTCAAGAACTGTCATTTATAAAGTGCCATTTAGAGATCATGTACCAATAAAAAAATTAAGTGTTCAAGCGTTTCTTTTACTTCTTAAATTTTACGATTTGCACTCTCCTCATAGCAAATAAATCTTTTCCACCCAATAAATAGTGTATTTTAGACCCATTGATAAACAGTGAGCTTAGTCATATTATTACAAGTCGATGAAAGGATAATCGTTTGGTCTCAAGATGGACGATGGTCGAGGCGAGACATGTTACGAACATAGACATTCTTCTAACACACAATAGAATCGAAATCCCCACTATTATTCTAGATTCAGTCGATAAGCGATTATTTCTTAAGGAACAATAGACCATATTTTTCTTGTACATCTACACAGCACACGGCACAGTACTTTTGAAATGACAGCCTGTTTCATTAATATTCAAACATAAATACTATAAATTTTAAGACAACTTTCGACGAATTAATATAGTGTGTATGATGTATGAAACATTGGGTGGAGAACATGAAATTATTTTCATTTAACGACTCTTTAAGACCAACTGCTTATATGAAGGGCAAAGGGCATATGAAATAATAGTAAAATAACATTAAACCACCATTTTAATGAAGCAACATACAATATTCATCAAAACATAGCGCTCTAATAACTACATTCACTTTCCTCGCGCTACTTTACCATAGAACAGAGAATACAGAAGTGCCGTAGACCAGCCAACTCAATTTTATATTGTACAGTTTTTTTTTTAAATCAATTTCAAAATTATGATTTCTTTTAAGTCAATTTACGTCGACATGTTTGATACCACTATGTATTCTCTGTATCGAATTAAAAATAATAATAAAAAAATAATGTAAATAAATGTCATGTTAAAATGATTCTTGGAATGTTGATATAAAACTAATCATTTAAATGTAAATACAAAAGAATACAAAACTATAAACTTAAAGCAAAGTTGTCTAATAGGCCAGCTCTAACACTTCATTTGCATCTGTTTGCCATAAATGATTATTTGTTCTGTTTTTAAACGTTTCTACGTCTATTATAGTCTATAGTCCAACAAATCTACTGAACGCTAAAATTACAGTATTTAATATACAATCATAATTATAATAAAAAATAATAAAAATATAAATGATTAATCTTTCAGATATTTTAACTTAACCTCGAGAGCACTTCTCTATGTAACATGTCACAACCTATAAAAGTTAAGTCAAAATAAACTGTAATCGGCCAATCAAATGTATGTATGACGTCATGAAAATTGCATAATTACTAAGGCTTATAGGATAATATTGATAAAAGTCTAATAGATTAATATAAATGGCATCAAAATCTACATTCAAAAATTTTAAACGAAGTTCATTGATTAAGTCTTAAATATATGACGAATACATAAAATTTAATTAATGGCAACCCCAGCTTATTATCTATTCAAAGTGACATAAAATAGACAGCCTACAAAACTACAAAAAGAAAATACCCTTCGAACACCCATTTTTTTATAGCTTGTATTAAAAATATATCAGCGATAATTATCTAATTCGGATGGAAGCGAAGAATTTGGCGATAATTGGCATATGAAAATACAATATCTATCTATATTATCATGGATATGTAATTTCCAACGCTTTAAGCATTCTAATATAATTAAAGGTACGCGTCATAACTATTACAATATTTGGTTTCAATTGAAACGAAAATAGCTACAAAAATAGTATATAATTCTTACCTACATTATTCGTATTAAGCTAGCAATTCATATGGATCCTTAAGAATTTTGCCAAATTACAGCTTGTAGAAAAGTTATAATTTAAATGTCCATTAATCAAAAATCAAAGACAAACCCGTTTAAAAAATCATAAAAAATAATAATCATTAAGTATAAGAAAAACAAGTGAATTTTAAGCAAAATCCTTCAATTTACCTTTGGCGATATGTAAATAATCAAACTAAGGTACCAGGGCGTCATAGCATACGAGGCGACTGCGTGTGTTTAGACAAGTAGGGCGAGTGCAATCATACCCATTGTTACAGACTTGAAAGTGAGACTGTTGGCCGAATTTGGGTTATTATTTAGCGTAGTATCCTGGAACAGAAACAATATATATAATAAAATTCATACATATAATAAAACTACGCAAATCATTCATTACCATCACCTAAGCTCTAGTTTACATAGCAACAAAATAAGACATCATGTTATACAAACAAAATTAAAAGCTGTTGAATTGTTTGTGTTTTGAATCATAATATATGTATGGTGTAATTAAAAAAAAACTTATAATATTACTAAATAATGTAATATAAATAAATGTACAACTTTTAGTTCTAATATTGCAATTGAATTTTAAATCAGTTTTCAGTCAGTTAATACCACTTACAGACGATACGAATTCGCATCATCGTACCACGCTGCGACGTCGCGATACGGTATCGTGGTACGATGACGTCAATGAAAATAAAATACGGCGCCGTTTCAACATTGCATTGACAGTTTTTACTCAATAATGTTATTTGTTTACAGTGGGCGCCAAGTAAAATCATATTTTAAAAAGGATTTTTAATTGTAACTTAGTTCATTATTATATGACTTATTTAAGCATGGTATAGTCAACATCTTGCTCATTAATTTTATTATAACAAAAAATGCAACAACGTTTGTATAATATGAACAAAATGTTGAGACATTAATATTATTCAATGAAATAAAATTATAATTACGTAATAAATTGATATTAACACTTATGAGAAATCTATAGTTTAATTATATTAGTGGTGTTTGTATGGCTGTTGTGGTGAATCGAATGCTACGAAAAAAAGAGTCATTTAGTCCAACTTGTACATGACGTTTATTTCGAAGGCGTATTCATACCTAGCATATGTCATTCGGAACGACGATCCTAACCAGAACCCATACAATACCCTTACCATAAGAAATCTCAGTTCATCTAGATAAATCAAGCAAAACTAAACTGCTCCTAAGCAACGTTTATAAAAGCATCGTTTAACAAATCACACGCTAAACAACGTGTTTAATTATGCCGTAGATACGTGCGATATCCTAAACTAGCGAAGCGTTTATTTTATTAAATAAGCCATGACATCACACCAGAGACATTCCTCGTGTAACAATACAATAAAATATACTAAAAAAATATCAGTATATTTATAATATGTTTTGTACTATATATTATAATTCATCTCGTGCTTGACGGTGAAGGGAAACATCGTGAGGGAAACCTGCATGTGTCTAATTTCATTGAAATTATCCACATGTGTATTCTACCAACACGCCAGCGGCGTGGTGGAATAAGCTCCAAACCTTCTCCTCAAAAGGGAGGGGAGGCCTTAGCCCAGCAGTGAGACATTACCAGGCTGTTACTGTTGTACTATATCATCTTAAAATGGAATATACAATAATATGATCAAGCTATGTTTGCTAACAGAAGTATTATTGTAAATAGAATTTTAAAGTAAAACATCGTTGGGCTCGTTGGAATTAAAATTTAAAACACAAATTAGATGACACTATTCTGTCACTAAATGAAGAATTAAGAAAATATTATTTAATAACAAATATATGCTATATTTATAAGCACAATTAAAGCGTAATAAAATAACATATTTATTTTCCGTAGTGGAAAACTTAAGCAAAACAGAAACAAAACGTAACATATACATTAACGAATCAAAATAACGGCACATGACAAACTAAGGACTTACGCCATTTCTTTTGCTCGTATTGCCGTCCGCTTTTTCCTAATATAAACAATTATTGATCAAAAACATGTAATAATAATAATAATGTGAAATATTACATATTATTTATTAAATCTTTACTAACATTTAAGATTAATTTAATATTGTAATGAAAGTCATAGACGAAATCCTACTATACCTAAACTTAATATCAAATAATTACTTGCTAATTATCAATAATCTATTTCCATTTAAAAAAAGAACAATGGGTTTACGAAGTAACGGAAAAAGGTAATTTACATTTTACATTGTTTTAATTATATGGCTGGATTATGAAGCTAATATTGAAGTAACTTAGTATTGTCAGCACCCAAACAAGCTGACAAGGTTTATGGGTGTCAAGAATAAAAATAAATATTGATATTTTGTTTGTTATAAATAAATAACAACATTTTCAGGGATGCTTTCAGTAAGGAATTATTACTAATGTTCCAATTTTCGAGCTAAGCATACAGCTTCGATTAGGAGAGAATGACCACATCCGGACAGGCGTCACTTTTCCATCTTGAGGTCGTGTTTCAATTTATCTCCCTTCGCTGATATAAAATAAAGAATACATAAATATAATACTTACAGGTAATTCCTTGCACGGTGTAGACTTTCTGACGAATTTGAAGAGTGACTCGACAATGTTCGCTGACGTGGGCGTCGAACACGTCTCTAGAGCGCTCACGACGCAGACTTGCAGTTCAGCGAATTTATCGCATTCCTCCTCCTAGAATGTAAAATCGAAATATACGTTATTCAAGTGGACACTTATTTACGTACTTTTAATTATAGATTGTGATAATGGCTATATAATTCATTGTCTCGTTGGTCTAGTGGTTAGATATAAGGCCGCAGATTAAGAGGTTCTGGTTCAAACCCCAGGTCGGGCCGATAAAAAGTTATTGGGTTTTTCTGTCGAAGATTCTCATTGGCAGCCCGGAGTCTGGAAGTTGGAAGTGTGCCGTTGGTCCTGTATCTGAACTCGGTCGTGTCGGATAGCCGTCCCATTGGATTATGAAAGTAAGAAAAAAGAGAGCGAGAAGACAGGTGGTGTTTGCGCTCTTGTGCATTATACTATGTGCTGCGCAGTTGGCTAGTCTCTTGAGTATGTCAGAAGTTCTTTTTATAAGTAACGTAAATCAATATTATAGAAAAGATACGGAAAAGAATACGGAAAATACTCCTGTGATACAATTATCTGAAGGAAAAAGGTGCACGTTTCATTCGACATTTCACAAGATTAAACTAAATTAAAAATTATCACCGGTTCGAAATATAGATTCTACAGAGAAGAGCAACTAATTTTTTGCACTTTTCCACCAATTCCACCACACCACACATAGATACGATCATTTTTAGTTTTTATTTCCAACTGTGAAAATTGGCAACGGTTGGATTTTATCATCTATGATATGCGTGTTTCGTTAGAAAATTATATGTCATGAGGAAAAAAACCTAAGCGATTATCACATTACAAGCAAAGGTCATTTGAAACAAAACAGGCGCCCTTGAATATATTTAAAAAGTATCGTATTATATATTACTCAGCGGTATTAACGGTGTCATCGTCACTATCGGGCCTTAAGTAGCGTTTAAACCGCAATATTGATAATTAGATAGTTCAAATAGGAGTCAATTGTGATTCGGGGTCAATTTAACAAGCAGCCGATATTGTAATAAGTACAGGCTTGTAAATGTCCTACGGCGAAATTTTGGAGCTTATACTACGCTGCCCCAATCCGAATTGATAGATAAAATTCAGTGCTTATCCGGGTTTGAACTCGCGACCTTCGCTTAAGACACTGAGCCATTTCGGCTTTTATATGTCTCCAGTCGTCACCACGACTAAGACCCGAATATAATGTATGAAAGTTTAAAGTAGTGTAGTAGTGTAAAAGTGGTGTAATGTATTACAGGAGTGTGTGTAACACTCCTGTAATACATTACACCATTTTTTTTTTGCACATTATACATTACAAGCCTAAGTCGATGATAGGGCTTGGTGTAGGTATCACACACTAACCATTCTAGAATTTAACAGTAATATTTGGATATTACTGCATTACGGTTTGAAATTTGAGTGAGCCCGTCTAATTACAGGTACAAGGGACATAATATATACCGTTAGCAGCGCATTGAAGTCAAAGATGACCACTAACGACTAGGTGGTACACTTATTCATCTGTCTTCTTAAACAAAATTAAAAATATATATAAATATGAAATCTCACCCCAAATTTAATCTCTGGAATGTTGTCAATGGGGAACTTGTTCTGGTCGTAGTGGAATTCCGAACCGAACGTGTGGTTCGCGCACATTTCGAGCTCAGCTTTTTTCTCGTTGAAGCATTCTGGACCGTTTTCCGCGATAAAAACTGTAAATATAATATTATTTTGTTATGTTTATGAATAAATGTTGCTTAGTGTCTGTTTTGTTAAACGCTGATTTCTCTCTTTCTAACATTATTCATTTGACATTAGAAAGAAGAAGTCATAGCATATTTACCGAATCTTCTGCTAAACAACGTATATAAGTGAGGACGTTTATTTACTAATCCATACATAATATTAACTATATTTAAAAACAAATTATTACTTATTGTAGAATTGTGTTGTTGACTTTTTATTAAAACACTAATATCTGTCACCTTTATACAATTACGTACTTCTTATCCGTAAGTAGGAAGCGAAGGTAGCTTGTGAATTACGCCTCGTAGACAATTATTCTATCCATAAGCAAAATAAATACTTTCTTGAATATAGTAACCGGGACTTAATAAGATATCTACTATAGCAGCTAACCTCAGAACAGTCAAAAACTCTTATTGCAAAATTTTAAACATAAATAAATAACGAAAATATTGATCGACGTTCAATATTTCAATATTATGATTACGAAAAAAAAATTAAAAAGTGTATTATTAATTCGTATAGTATGATGACGTCTCTCTCTAATTACAAGTCATCATAGCCTTATGTCAATGTCAAAAGTTATGGCCTAGAGTATTTTCCGACAAGACCTTGAAAGACTATCGTAATTATATAGTTATCTAAAAAGAAACAAAACAAAGAAAACAACAAATATGAAATAAACGGCCTAATGAAACTCTTCGGGAAATTAGTTCTTTATAAAAAACGACTTTTTTGCTCCTATAATACGATAAAGTATTTATATTTATCCATTATTATCAGTAATCAAATCGTTAATGAACGTTATGTATGACTCAAAAATAATATTACAAAACATTTAACTATATTATTTTAAATTAACCGAAACTAAATCGATAAAAGAAACGGTACTATTTTCTCCTTAATATTTTATCGATTCAAGTGTTTATATTTAGGCGACCTCGTCTGCTTTTGGCATGAAAATGACAAATAAAATACGGGAGATAAGTTAGAATGTTGTCCGGAATAGATATGGCATATTGTGGCCTATTACCTAAATAGCTCCGTTCTGCTTCGGTCTACTACGACCGGTCGATGAGGTCATTTATTCAGTTTATCTGTCTTATAAAGAAAATATACGATAATCTTTAAGGCTTTCTACGAAGTAATAAATAATCTATCCCCTTTAATGAAATAGTTGTTACTATTGGAAAAAGGGTAATATTTAACCATACACTATAAAGCTAATGTACAAGCAAAAATGTCAATTGCGTCAAAATAATATATTCAGCATAAATTTAATGGTCTAAGCAAAAATATTAATTGAAATGACCAATTCATATCTTCAATATTAAGTTACCGTTTGATTCGCATCGATACGCAAATATCGAGTTTATTAAATTTAAGCGCCTATTAAACTATTATGTATATCAAATTTTCAAAATGTAACACCGATATTTATAAGTCATAATGTTATCTAACCTAAATTACGCAAAATAGTAATGTAGTAGATAATTTGATATGCAATTAGTATTTTACGTTTGAAGTGATTATTTTGGTGTAAAAACAATATTTCTGTTCGTTAATCCAGACTAGGAACTGTTGTTGACTAAGAAAACAAATAACGAGCGGTTATATGACTTTTTAAATTTGTTTATTGTACAAGCTTTTATGGAAAAATGGCTTATTTGTAGCGTTAACATATAGCTAGTCATGATGTGGCAGTATAAAAGGGATACATGTGCGCTATGCGTTGTGGTTTTTATATATAATTTAATTTCCCCCAATATTAGCAAATTATGGATGGCTAGAACATAAACATAATCTAATCCAATAGAAAAATTTAACACTATACACATACACGCAACAGACACACATGCAAACGATAAATATTATTAGAAACATGGAATCGATCTGACGATAATCAAATTGTTAAAATTTGAACATAAAATTAGATATTAAAGCTTAAAATATTCTCTAATCATTACGTATATGACGTAAGTATGTCATAATTCATAATTATAAAACGTATTATAACTATGCATTATGATAACTAAAATTACAGTAAATCGTTAGACAACACAAAAGTTAGTACCAACGTTAATAAGTCTCCAATTACATAGAGAATATCCAATTAAAGTGTTATTATTTGTAACGTAACTCACGTGCAATCCTATCTCCCTCCTTGAAGCATACGAACTCCGCTAATTGTTCGGAGATGTTATAAACGGTCTTAAGATTCTTTTGTTCTTCAGCCGAGAAACAAGGCTTTACTGACTCGGTCAGGTTTCGGAAGCAACTTTTGAAAGATGGTGTTTTGTCGCAATATCTGAAAGAAATTATTTTATTTGTATTTCGACGCTATAATAGTAATTATAAGAATAATGTTTCTTATTATATTTTGTGTAAGCCATCTATTAATACAATACAAGAATCACGAGTGATTTCTACATTGTTTTTTAATTCACGTACTATACTATTTACTACTAAATAATATTGCTCGTCTAAGCTTTCGTTTGGATACAGGCAGATTTGAAGGTGTAACATTAAACTGATCGAGTCAAAGAAAATAAATATGTTATAACAAATTTCTTACAACTTGACAATAACAACCATTTTTTTTAATTTTTTTTTCATTAGCTCGTTTTTTTTAGGAATAGGTGGAGTGACGGGCAAATGGGCCACCTGATGCTAAGTGACTACTAAGTGGTGACCGCCAACGCCAGTAAACATTGGCGCTGTTCCTAAAATTTTGTTGAGACTAAAATTAATTTGAAATATATATAATTCATAACACTTACTTCTTGAAGACCTCGTCGACTTGGCCAGTTGGCTTCGCCTCTTCAATCTCTTCTTGTAACTTTGCAGGATCGACCAATTCTTTTAAGCACTCGACGAAATTTACAAAAGATTTCTGAAAAAAGGAATTTTACAATAAACACTGCTTTCAAAGTTCAACGTTTATCGTAGGAATTATTACCGGACGAATTATTTAAGTTAAAAAATATATATTTTTTTATGAGATGTAATCATAATTATACAGGGTGACTGGTGAATTAGTATCAATACTTAAGGACGTGATATTTGACGACCATATATGACCAAAAAAAAAATACATATAACATAAATATTAATAAACTTCTAAGTAAAGTTAACCAAAAGTTATGTAATTAATTACGCGTCATGTGGACACCCTAGCTGCGCTGACGACACAACACAGTTAGGTACATTTAGTTATCGCGCGGTACTTTACCTACGTCCAAACGCCGCCGCGTGTTAACAGGGTAGCAGGCTACCTTTGATAAACAAGCATGATCCAATCCCCCTTCATACTTTAAACCTGGCTTAGAACAGGCAAAAATACCAAAATATTTCACTCGTTTAAGCAACAAATTTGTTGACTAGGTAAATGATATGAACTTGGGACAAAAATTAACTGTTTACCTATCTTGGTATTTCCGGCGTATTTAAAAATGGAATCATACTTATTTACAACGATTGTCAATCATTTAACTACCTATTTACCTACATAACTACACTAACCTTAACAAATGTTTAAAGTGAGCTCCTGCTCGTGTGATACACAGTTCGGCACGTTTACGCATATTGTCTTTCACACGCTTTAACACGAATGGGTCACTTTACTACTCACAGTACTCACAGTATTCTGCATTTGTGTATTGATAAGCCATACCTAATTACTAATGACGGGTCACACTCACACACGAAAGATTAGGTATACGCGTAAGATCGATCGCTAGGGGCGCGCGCGCGGGAAGATGGACGAACCTTACGGCGGCGCTCGCCCGACTAGCCTACTAATACTAATTAGCCGCGGGGCAGGGGTAGCGGGTGGCAAACACCACGCCGCACGCGCCGCGGAAATATGTCCACACTTTATTTATTTAAAGTAAAATTTTTGTAAATTTGGTCAAAAAATTAAGTACCTATTTTTTTTACATAATTCGAATGAGAATCATGTACCGATTATGCTCCTAAAATATTGATACTAATTCACCAGTCATCCTGTATACTTACATAAATAAAAGTTAACTTTAATTTACGTTTGATGGATAGATAGCGTTTGAAAATGGCTGTAAAATCTATATAACATTGATGTTATAGTTATTTTGATTGTAAATAAAAATATATGGAGGTTAAAAAAAAACATTCGATGTACTCAGATCGTGTAAAACTGGAAAGCGACTTCATACGTAACATATATATATATGTATATATTATTTGTTATATCATATACATAATAATCTGGAAAAAACCTCAACATAAGTTTTGTAATATTAGATTAAAATGTTAATCGTGGGTAATTAAAATGTTTGTTGACAAACAAGTTTTTGTATTACTTAAAAAAATATGCTATAAAAATTCAGTAACTCAGATTTTGATTAACTGAAATAGGCACGTGTGGCAACCAACAATTAAATTAATGTTATTTAATTTAATATGGTTGGAAATAGAACACAGTCAAAGTTCAATTACCATAATCAGAACTCGATGTCATACTCTAATACATCGACGAACAGTTATTCATGATAATTCTAATAACACTTACGTTTAACTATTTATAGATTTTATTATTACTCATATATATATATACTCTCCTTAATGTTTATAAAAATATAACATATTCGTCTTTCCTTTCTGACTATCATCATATCTATTTACAATACTTTAACAACATCTTACTCACGATGTTTTCCTTCACCGTAAAGCACGAGATGAATTATAATTACAAATTAAACACATAAAAATTCAGTGGTGCTTGCCCGGGTTTGAACCCACGATCATCGGTTAAGATTCACGCGTTCTAACCACTTGGCCATCGCGGCTGTCAATTTAAATAATATCTGCGGTAAATGTAAATAATATCTGCGAGAATTATACATATTGTTTTTATTCACCTTTTATAAAAAAAATGCAAAAACTTTAATGTTTTAACTCAATCGTACGAATAAATGAATTGAATACCGACAAATACGTACAATTTTTAATATATTTTAGTAATTGGACCTTTTACTTTTGTCTTTCTTCGACCTGGGAATACTATAGTTCCAGTGAGGTTATCGAAATGCTAGATAAAGAACACGAACACAATACATATATGTATATACGATGCCAGTGTGTTTTGCTATATCATACCACGTACCGGATGATTTTATATATAGTGTGAAACATACCTAAAAACTAATTTGTTCTTTTTATGAACTCAAGGCTAACGTAGCATTGTTTTGACTCGTGGTAAATCTTGCAAATTACTAGTATAATGTAATAACAATCATTATTAACCTATCCTAGACACAACGTTTGTATATGATTACGCTTCGTTTATATGCTTCTTATATTTCGATTTATTTACAGAAATTTTGTAAAGTTTTTTTTTTATATGATTGAAAATGGGCCACCTCATGTTAAGACATCACCAACGCTCATAGACATTGTAAGAAATGTTAACTATCGCTTACATCGCCAATGCGCTACCAACCTTGAGAGCTAAGATGTTATGTCCCTTGTGCCTGTAATTACACTGGTTCACTCTCGCACCCTTCAAACCGGAACACAACAATACCAAGTACTTCTGTTTAACGGTAGAATATCTGATGACTGGTACTTATCCAGACGAGCTTGCACAAAGCCATACCACCATTAAATATAGTAATAATTTATTTAAAATTGTTACAATATATATGAAGCAAGTTTAAACCCCAAGGAAGGACATAGCTTTAAGCCATGCCATATAATCCATATAAGCTATTAGCCATATTCTTAAAACCTGATACCGACACGTTTCCGCTACCACGGGCGAATTATAGTATTTTAATATATTAAAATAAATGAATTGCACTTTATTTTCCGCATGCTTCATATTTCATTTTGTCGAAACACACACACATTACAGAAATTTAAAATTAAATAACATTTTAGCTTTAAATATATTATGATATATTTACAGAAATTAAAATATTTACTTTTGGTTCTAATTACATATTCTGTATTGTTATGTATGTACAAAAAACATTAACGATTTCCTGAGAAAATGTTATGCTCATAACATTGGTACAAGGCAAACAGAAAATAATTACTCCTGTTTGACTGTATAGAGACAGCAACTCTTTTGGCAGAGCAATTGGCAGACAGAGTTTTAACCAGAAAGCGTTCAAAATGCCTTTTGCTAAATTAAACAAATAACGTTAAAGAACGTTTGTGTTAAGGGGTATTCAAAAATAACAGCCTGTAAATGTCCCTCTGCTGGGCTATTACCTCTTCTCCGTTTTTGGTTTAGAGTTTACTCAACCACGCTGCCGAACCGATGGTAGATTTTTGGGCAATCAATAATCAAGTTAAATGCTTCTATATTGAATAAAAAATTTGATTTTGACTTGGAATATAGTTTAGGGTTTTATTTCCTACTCAGCAACATCACGTTTGTCGATCGAAAATCCATTATTAAAAAAAACAATTATAAGTTTTTATTAATGAATTCATAAACTATGTGTATATGAACAAATAAGCTATAAGCTGACAGACGGACAGACGGACACAACAGTAAAACTATAAGCGTTATTTCATACATACATAATATACAATTCTATATATATATAATTAAATCGTTAACTTTATTGTACAGCAGTCATATATTTAATCAATGAGAGGTCGTGCACTTATTATTATTAGTTTTATTCATTAACTAATCACTTGTAAACACGTCGATTAAATAAAAAGCGATGTGTTTATCCAACGTCAAAGCATTATCATGTTACCTTATTTGAAACGCTTAGGTATAGTTTAGAAAGCTGTTATGTCATATCCGATGATTCCGAGTTCAAACCCGGGCGAGCAAAAATTAAATTTCATGTGCTTAATTTGCATATATAATACATCTCGTGCTCGACGGTAAATGAAAACATCGTGAAGAAATCGTTGTACGTGCCGATATACTAGAGAGATTGACGAAATCGTTTGTCGAAAACGTATAGAAACTCCATAAGTATTTTATATATATTTATCCATGTATATTTCACGTGATCAAGGTTATACTAAAGTAATTGCTCCGACTTGATAATCCTAATCCTAATCCCGCAGATATACATATTATTGCTAGAATTGTAAAAAACCCTTTTTTTTTTAAAGACCAAATTTTCGTCCCAATTTCAATGGCATGCAAAGGCAGTAACGATGAGAGTATTTGGAATGATGCCAACGTTCTCCACCGCACTAGGTTATCTAAGAACTACTTCCCGAATGCTGGGAATGTTACAAAACTTCGTGCCTTCCCGTTGATGTTCATAACTATTTCAATTATATAAAATCATGTACATATGTATCATTTCATAATAAATAAAGATTTTTTCTCTTTTTTATATATCAAACATTACGTTTTTTATCAATTATTTAATTAAAATAAACAAATATATATATAGAAATAAAGGCCAAATAAAAGAATATATTAAAAATAAAAAATAATAATGCGTTAAATTTTAATATTATAATATTGATTAATAAAAAATAAAAATTATTCGAATCGTATTTAAAATCATCTTGAAGATGGTTAACAATAAATAACATATAAATAATAATATTAACCTCTGTGTTAACTATTATTATTATATACTGCCGTTGTAATAACATAATTTTACATATATTATGTGCAACTAAACACAACAACAAAGCCTTAACGATTTTCAATATAAACTGTTAGTAATAATTGAATCTTTTACCTTATTACGAATTAATTGTATCGCAGCAGCTACATTGAGACAGTAGAACTTAATTGTAAGAACAAATTGGAAGCTCACCGCAGAACACAATGAAGTGTTATGCGAAGATTTAAAGGTTAATCGCATTGAAATACCGTATAATTACCGTAAATTGGTCTCGACATTTCGAGTAAGTTCTTATAGAATAGAAATGCAGAATAGCATAAAAATGTGAAGCTGAAATCTTACCAATATACTCGTTAAAAACAATATGTTACTTATTAAAATACATTGATTTTTTTATTATTCGAAACAATACAATGAAAGGTTTTATGGTTTTATCTATAAACTAGCTAGCGCTAAGTAGCTTTCATCGTTCGAGTTATTCAAGGATTATACAACAGAATTTGAAATAAATCCTCAAACGAATAATAATAATTATATTCTAACGTTTATACAATCGAAAACCATAGTATATTGAAACAATTCCGGAAATAATTACATATAGTGTTTAATTTGTATATATTAATTCTTAATATTTACAAATTAGACACTATTTCACCGATTACGTATTGATTATTATAAAATTCACTTTCGTAATTAGTATTTATTTTTAATCATATTTATTGTTTAAAATTAAGAATAGAATTTTGGTTATTTTCATAAGAATTATTATTTAAAGAATATAAGTATATAATAAAAATAAAAATAATAAAAACTAAAATAAAAACGAAATATACAGACATACATGATATTACAATTTATAGAAAAAAAAACGCCGTCTATAAGATTTTGAAAACCTGTAGCATTGTACCCAGGAAGATCTGGACCAGGAGTCTTGGAGCTGAGTAACCGGGAGCGTGGATTACTAATTAGTACTGTAGTAGTATTTTAAAATATGAATTTATTATACTTGAGAATTAAGTCGGATTGCGATTATATATCGAAATGACAAATTGTATTCGATTAACAACGTGATCAACAATACAATACTTATTATTGTACTTCGTATTGTAGTATAGATTAATTTAGACGAATCCGAAGTTCGAAACCGCTTCGACATTTGTCACATTGCGACATACACTTTGTCTAGCCCCCTAGGGAAAGAATTGTATCGATACTTATGTCAGAGTCCAATAAAAATGTCAAACATGACATGTCAACACTCAAGAACAATATACAATTTAAAAATATAGTTGTTATTTAATTTTGGCCATTTTGTAAGTGGTTTTAAGTGGCACTTGATCTTTTAAACACTTAAAATAATAAATTGTATAAAGAAAGTACCCAAAAAAACATATTTTCAACAAAAGCATAATTATAAAAAGTAAAGCGAATGGGTGTTGGCGAGTACTTGAGCTTATAAGGAACATAAAAGTGAAAAATATTTCATAGGTACTTGATTGTGTGATTCTTTTTTACAAAAGACCTTTATTTACCACAACCATATCGTGTTTATGAATTGTTCAGTTTGAAATTAAATAATTGATGTTGCTTACTAGTTACCAGGCAAGTATGCTTGATGACGCACAGTGGGTCGAAACCGTGATTTAAGGGACTTAGGGTCCAAATTTGTTTTTTCAGTTATTTCTTTATACTAATCAATACAGAACATTAACCCAAATAATAGTTGTCCGATACGTTTTTTACCTAAACATTATAATTTCGACAGAAAAAGATAATTTTTTTTTTTTTAAACGCATCAAACAATATTAATATGTTTCGAAGTCTTGTTAGATCCTGCCATTTAACCTTTTTTATCTTAATCTAGTCTATTATCGTAATACATAATAATCATATGCATATGTATGCAATTCTTCGAGATTAAGGGATTGGAAAAATGACAAATAAATACTATTATCAACACTGTGACGTGGCATATTTGCTCGTCATGCTACTATCTATTACAAAATTTTGCATATTAAAAAACTAATATCGAAAAACTATTAACGTCCTATCAGAAAAATAAACTATGTTTCAAGTCAAGACAATGTCTACTGCAAATCGTTTCATAACAAAAATAATAGTGACAAAAAACTATATATTGCTTATACAAATGATTCAGAACAAAGTTGCGTCAAAGATTAATTCCTATAACGCGAAGTCTTACAACCTAACCTAATCTAAGGTATTTTCTGTAAAATGAAATACTTTGGGATATATTGATAATATCCGATTACTTTAGAAATTAAATAATACCGCTCAATTTCAACGTCACTTAAAAATATATTATTAATATTATAATAATAAAAGAACTTCTGAAACGGAGTTCCTAGCAAGATAGTCTAAGATTCAAAGAACATCTAATTTCCTATTTAATCTTGGTTTTCAAGAGACATTCTTGGTAGTTTTTTTTTCTTGTTTTTAGTAGTGTGTATTAAAATAGAGCCACACTATTAATCTTAACCCATGTGAATATCTTAAGAGCGGTATAAGTGTTTTTTTGCTACGTGCATACATCAAACGAGCACGTAAGCCCCTAAACCGGCCGAATAGTGGGAACCCAATCCACCAACAAAAGAATAGGCATGATGACTGATTTTAAAATAACCTTCTATATGTAGGTACACGTCTACTATTACTGAAAATAATTTTATTTCAGTAATAAACGAACTGCTTACGCAAATGATTGTATTTTCATTTACCTATTTTGAATTTCGCTCGAAAACACCCGCAGGTGTCATGGCGCCTGACGTGACGTCACGCCTCAGAAAACGACAGTAAACGTTGGATTGTGTCTATACTCAACGAAGAAAGGCAGAAAGTATTGCGTATTTTCTAAGGTTAAAAATAAACTCCAAAGTTTAACAACGTGCAATACGATGCAAAATTAATTTTGAAACGCGTAAACACAACAACTGTTCAAGAGAAACGGTTATAAATAAAGAGGCGAGTCATTCGCTCTGATTAGTTTCAAATAAAATGGCCGGTTGCAGAATTTTATACTTTTATTTTATTTAAAATCTTATTAATCCTAATGGATCCTGGAGAATCCTTTTAAAATAGTTTCTTCTCTAAAATCATTTATTTTTTAATTCTTTAATACTTGACAGTATTATGCCTATTACTAATGAAAGCGTGGCCGTAGAAGTGCCAAATCCTATCAACGCACTGGGTCAAATAAATGTGATTAAGGCAAATTAATTACATTTAGGAGGTAAAAATTAAATTCGTAGTGTTGACATTGATCACAATCAACCATCAAGAATATATAAATATATAATAATATCAACTAAACTATATAATTTTTATATTACTATACTAAAATACATCTTTCATATTATTTAACAACGCTTAATTGGTATTGAATGAGACATATTTATACTTAATTAAAGTTATCAGTGATATTGTAATCTCTGGAATATTTTTGTCAAATCTGATATATAGTTCCCTAATATGTATTGATAAGTTCGATAAAAAAGTAATCAAATTTCAAATAACCTTAGCACTAATCTTTTGTGTACACGCTATCTATACTTATAAAATATTTTGTCCCGACTATCAATCAACGCATGGCCATTTCTATTGAGTCTAGATCGTGAAATTTAGAACATAGGATTTTTTTAAAACGTAAGCATCCGTTAAGAATGGAATTTTGGTAATTTCAACTTTAAAAGGGAAATGGAAGCTTGACTAGTACTTAATAAACGAGCGTTTTGGGTTAGAATTCCTATTTGTATTTATTTAACGATTTTCTTTTATTTTTATGTAGTAGATAAAACGGCAAATTATAGTGTAGTAAAAGTACTGACAAACGGTTTTTGTTTTGTAAAAGTGCTCTGGACTATTTTATCCGACGACGACGAGGACGCTAAGAAAATTAATTGTAATACAGTAGCCGAAGAAAATTGATATCATGATATTTATTACGCAAATATTAATGTTAAAATATTTTATTTGCTTGTTTCGTTTTTTTGTTTTTTTTTTTCGAATTCACGTCAAAACCACTAATACCGTTGATATAGATGTAACTAGAATAGAGATAACATAGATCATATAGTATATTCATATGTTATGTATTTTCTTAGAAAGAACGTAATTTGTCAACTCTAGGCCTAAAAAAAATCTGAGCAAGCTTTTTCCACACAAATTGTGTTTTCACAAATTCGTGTTTTTTGTGCCATTTTTTTAAAACCAATCAATTTAAACGATTTATTACAAATTTTCTTAATTGTTAATAGTTAACTTCACATATAGATATGAACACATGTGAGATTGCACGTAGTTTTTCGTTTTTAAAATTTAAATTATGTCATCCGATAAGAGTTTATAATTAATTAGCAGAATTATCACAATCATGATAAGATGAAAATATTTTTGCTATTATTATTAATTAAATGAAATCAATACATTATTATACATGTATTACGTAAATTGAAATATACAAATGAACAAACACATTTACACTTTATACATTCTGGGTAACTATTTTATACTTATTTACAAAATTAAATTGTATAATAACAATAAAGATCAATAAAATGAGTATCTATTGAGCGTCCTCTATAGAGACCATATTACGAAACGGTGGTAGTTATACGTTAATAAATTTTACAAAAACACGATTAAACGATGAAAAAAGCTTGAAAAATTCGCATGTATTGTGATTTCGATTGTAAACCGTAAAACGATCGAACAACTTATTACGTACATAAAAATATGTTTACTAATTTTGATTATTAATACACGAAGGAGTTCAGAAATGTAGGTACATCATTAGTAAAACTATTCGTCTTGTTGAATGTTGAATGAATATAGGTATAAAAACTAATTAAGGCAATCGACTACAAAAATCCAATCAAGAAAAAAAATATAATAATAATAGAACGACTTTAAGCATTTCTCTGCATGTATACACAATCTAAAACCTTTTTTTCTAGTTATCTAGGCATCGATATCGATCGCAAGTGCCTTCGTGATGCTGCTTGAATCATCTGTCAGAGATGCAGAGGCATATATGATGATAGGCATCGATCGAAAAACACGATTTATGATAAAATTTAATGATGGTTCACTATCCTAGGGCTTTTTGCTATTTATTAAAAGCAAATTATTCCGAAAAGTGACTAATCATTTTTTTATCAATATTATTATTAAGAAGATATGTATTATATAATGAGTAAATTCGGGCAAAACTTCGATGATAGACTACAAGAAGATTTTACGTTTCTTTCTCACTACATACATGGTATAAACCATTGATGTTTGGCGGTGGAATAACAGTAACATGTTCCGACATGAGCCTACAAAGGCTTGGCCTTTAATCCAACTTAATCTGATAAATTCTTAACCAACACACTACAAAGTCTTACTACGAGCGGTCTATGAAATATACAAACCTTTACATTACCTACAAACCATTGACTCAATAAACGATTTGTTTCGAACTAAATATATGTTATGTAAATGCAACTCATGTGTTACGCAAAGAGAAGCTATGAATAAATTGGACAATATTAAATATTTCTATATACTGAAAGGAATATATTTTAACAGTAACAGCCTGTGAATGTCCCACAGCTGGGCTAAGGCCTCCTCTCCCTTTTTGTGGAGAAGGTTTTCGGAGCTTATTCCACCACGCTGCTCCAATGCGGGTTGGTGGAATACACATGTGGCAGAATTTCAATTAAATTAGACACATGCAAGTTTCCTAACGATGTTTTCCTTCACCGTCAAGCACGAGATGAATTATAAACACAAATGCCGAGATGGCCCAGTGGTAAGAACGCGTGAATCTTAACCGATGATCGTGGGTTCAAATCCGGACAAGCACCACGGAATTTTCATGTGCTTAATTTGAATATATTTTGCATTTGTATAAATACGATGAATTAACCCGACTTTATATTTTTTTAAATTTAAAATATTATTAATTCCACATAAACAACAAAAAAAAATCTACAAATGAACTTATTATTTAAACTAACATTATGGTCGCTGACCGACTGACCCAACTTTTTGTTTTGCCCTCTACATAGATTTGTACTATTATACATATATGTATGGAATACGCTAAATACCAATGATAAATATCGACTAATAAATTATTTAATAAAACAGCGAGAGAAATTTTGGTAATTAGTGAAAAGACAATTAGGTTTTTATGTATTTAAATCGCGTATTATACGTATATAAATTAACTTTATAATATTTTTTTTATACAAATTTATATATGTTTATGTAAACAAAGCCATAGGTTTGTTACACATAATTCCAAATCACATCATGCAAATTTAGACTAGTTAACGTACAATAACTATTTACATGGTAGTCATTTAAACACCCACGTTTATTCCTGGAACTTCGTCTTATATACAAGGTCAGGTTTAAATGATACTTACGTGTGTGCATATTAAAAATAAAGCAATTAAATATACAATTACATACAATTTCAACTTGACAATTCAGAAATTTTATTTAGGTGTATTGTTTCTATTAATGTTCTCAAAAAAAAAAACTTCCTTCGTTTTATAGTAAATAAATTGTTATAATAATTATGGAATTATAATTTCTAGATATTATCAGATTACAAATTTGTAACCAGTTTTTTTTTTTAAGTTTTTTACGACCGGTGACATGTTAACAATAATACATATGAATTGCGACCACGCGAAAGTGTGTTGGTCGGTTTGTCTTTGTTTTGAGGCAGCAATAAATCCGGAGAGCATAACAGAGAGGATGACATATGTCACACGCTTTAGGAACAGACTCGATCGCGAAAAATAATTTCAAGCTATTTAACAAAATCAAAGGCAATAAAAAAACCAAGCAAAAAGTCATGGCCGTCATTTTGATTTCCGTTGACAAAATATTTTTAACAGCTTTATGCTCTTTTAAAATATTAAATTACCATATCCTGATCAAAACCCGAGGTATAATTACACGCTTACTTTCGTTGCACGTTGAACATATGGCCGCAAAATACAAAGGTTCATTGAAACCAGTCCAACGACCTACGTGACTGTAACCAAAGCCTTTGAGCAACGTTGGCAAAAAGTTTTGGGCTGCATAAATAAGGGTATTAATACATTATTAGCCAAAACAATATGAGACAAATTGGCTTTTTAATAAATCAGTTTAAAATTGTATACAAATCCAAGTTATAATTTTATATGTAAGTATGTATTTATATGTATTTATGAATACAGAGAATCAAATTCTTAGTTTTATTAAATATTTAATTCATTAAAGTCACGACAAAGCAAAGAAAAAAAAACAGTAGGTTAACGATGGTAGATATTACGTTGTTCTTAGTTGTAAAGCCAACCACAAGAGAAGTAAAGACAAATAACTTTGACAGTCTATGATCAATTATATCTATCATCATCTATATCTATCTATGTCTATGATCAGTCTATATCATTATGTATTAGCAAAAAAAACGGCGTTTTGAAATAAAATTAAAGTAAATAGTGATGTACTTACGTGTAAGTGTTCTATAATAAATAAAGGTAAACTAATCCTATGAAATATGTAAATCTAAGGTTTGTTTAGTTTTACTCCTTCAAAATCAAAAAACTTTATTCAATATAGAAGCGTTACACTTACTTATTGATGGTAATAAATTTACCACCGATTGGAATAGACTAAAGATTTTTTTTTTTATAGAAAAGGAAGGTGGACGAGCATATGGGCCACCTGATGGTAATTGGACACCAACGCCCTTAGACATTGGCATTGTAAGAAATGTTGTCCATCGCTTAAATCGCCAATGCGCCACCAACCTTGGGAACTACGATCTTATGTCCCTTGTGCCTGTAATTACACTGGCTCACTCGCCCTTCAAACCGGAACACAACAATACCAAGTACTGCTGTTTTGCGGCAGAATATTTGATGAGTGGGTGGTACCTACCCAGACGAGCTTGCACAAAGCTCTACCACCAGTAAAAGATGGATAGTCTTTGAGCTAATTAATATATATAATTATGTCAGAGAATAATTGCAAAGATTCATGTTGTATATCTCCAGGATCGTTCTCTCTTTCAATAACAAAATATTGTTTGAAAATTCAAACAATATTTTGTTATGGAACGTTTACTAAACGGGGACTCCCCTTTTATTTAATAAGCAATTACAATTATCTTGTTATGAGCTTCTTTCCTCGAACCTCGAGAGGCACTTTTTAAATGAAGTATGATAACTCCTTAAGCTTATTCATATTATGTTTCTTCAATAAAATTAACATTAGTGTTGAGAAAGAGTGCTTTTTTGTTTTACTCTTCAATCAAGCAATCGGATCAAATTTTCATAAATAGTTCATGGTCCGGTTAACATATTTACGAGAGGTATGTTGCATGATCAGTTTTGGATTTGTGGAACCTGTTATGCAGACGACATGTTGGTGCTGGCAACGGGGTAATATTTCGAGTGAACAAAAGAGCTCGCCGAGCTCGAAGTAAATATCGTCGTCGGTAAGATATGCGAGTTGGGCCGTCGGATAGTCTCATAAGACGGAGGCGCTATAGTTTCACAAACTGCTGAGGAGCAGGAAACCACCCGACTTCTACGTACACATTGGTAATTCAATAAAAAACAACACCTATTATAAACCAGCATATAACATAAAACATTTATCTAAGAATGTATATTTTATAAATTTTATCGATAACATTAATTAGCAGTTCATTTGATAATATTAAAAAGAATATAAAAAAGATGAATATCCCACACAGTCAATGACAACAATTCATATAGGCATCTTATAATTCTTTTGCAAATATCACTTGCTTAATTTCATTGCCATTTTAAATAATATGTCAACCTTTGCACCTTTGTTGAATAATAAATACCAGTTTGTAATTTATGCAAGGACACACAAACTTATTAAGTAATACTTTGTTTGTGACAGTAGTAAGAACAAAAAACAAATTATTATTTCATTTATAATAATATTTGATTTTTGATCATTGAAATATCTTATTATAAACGTAAAAGTATTTGGATTACTCAATCACTAAAACAGATGGACAAATTTAAATGTTGATTATTGGAATAGAGATTGCCTATATCCTGACTTAACACATGGTCTATCTACCACCGACCACCACCTTATAGACCAAGACAACTTATACTACTTTGAGTATGTACCTTTTATAGATAAAACCTTATCATAATTATTTTGTTCTAAACAAACCTTTTGGAGACAATGCAATTATGAACTACATGTTAAATAAATGCAAATTATCTGGTTAATATTTGTAAAAATAATAATTAATTTTAAATAATATTGATCTACATGAAAGAATATAAGCTTCATTGTCATTTTACAAATATATCATCGACACAACCATGTTTTTTTTTATAGAATAGGAAGGCATATGGGCATGGGCATATGATGAGCATATGTGCATATGAGCATAAGTGGTCACCAAACGCCCTTAGACATTGGCACTGTAAGAAATGTTAGCCATCTCTTACATCGCCAATGCGCCACCAACCTTGGGACCTAAGATTTTATGTCCCTTGTGCCTGTAATTACACTGACTCACTCACCCTTCAAACCGGAACACAACAATACCAAGTACTGCTGTTTTGCGGTAGAATATCTGATGAGTGGGTGGTACCTACCCAGACGAGCTTGCGCAAAGCCCTACCACCAGTACTATGAAACAAGTTTTTAAACTTAAACCTTTCGAAAATATCTAACAATACTATATAAATTTATTCATTTCAATTGATTTTTTAATTTATATTTAATTAAAATATGGGGGTTTTAATAACAATATATAAAAATTAACCAAAACATTCAAGTTGTATGCATTACTAATAATATATATTTGTAAATAATAAACATATAAAAATATGTTAGAAATACAGTATGTTGCAATTATTATTATTATTTGAGAGAGCACTTGTACTCTTAAATACTCAATAATAAATTATTATTTTGTAGTCATTCGAGCCACATCAATAGTACTATCAAGTTTTTTATAAATTTCTAATTACAGGCTTTATATTTTCAATCAATCTTACCTCGCTTTGTGGATATGCTTCTATCCCGCCATTTTCTTCACATTTCTTCTTAAAAACTTGCATTGATTTGTTTTTCAGTTCAGTAACTTGCTGTTCATCTACCTTTCCTTGTAGTTCGGGAGGTAGGTTGTTGATAGCATCAGAGATAGATGGTTCTGACTGGGCCCATGTCATGCCTTAAATAAAAAAATATGTAAAAGTATATTAGATATACTTAAATAATAAAATATGTAAAATTATATTAGAATATGTAGATTTTTACATAATTTGGACTATGCAATAAATGACAACTTTTTTTTGCATATGCATACAGTCATTCAATATTCCGAAATTTAATAATAACAGTGAAATGAGAACAGTGAAATATGTTGCTATGCAAAAGGTTTTTTTGTTTAAAATGTTGAAGGTACACTTTGATTTAATTTATTTTAATAGGTTAAGCACTATACGTGCGATATAATACGTCAAACTAATTTTATAATAACAGACGATACATTAATTACCCTTTCTGTTTAATTATTATAAGGTAATAATGTCATTTTATGAACTATGAACCTATGATAAAACTTAATCGAAAATTGCTATAGTAGACAGTACATACATAGAAAATTTCCATTTCATATTCATTTATACAAAATGTTTGAATATTTTGTCCATATAACAAAAAAAGCATTTGGTAGTCAAGTCACATTTATTAATATAAAAAAACTTACCAATGCAAATTACGATTATTATATATTTCAAAGCCATTTCAACAACTACAATTTACTTAAAATAAAATTCAATGAAACGGAAAAGCCCAATATCGTTAATCTAATGTGAAATCAAACCGGTTTCGTTGAATCAATTTTTTGTAAATCACAATAATAAATAAGGAACACGTCACACGCACTACTCCGTCCGAACTTTAAACTAAACTGATCCAAAGACCAAAGACAGTAAGTGAAGTGCCTCGGTCCGCTGTCCTCTACCTACACTCAAGTCTAGTCTCTGATATTATGTCATACTATTCATGGCTCTTGTTAGTCGTTGACTCGTTACGTTGCCGATTAAAATAGCAGTTAAAAAATATAGCTCTTAAAGCTTGCTGTTTATTTTTATTGTTTTTTACTGTTCTATCTGCATAATATATTATATTATTTGCAAAAATATGAATTATATCAACCTTTATTATGTTGATACAATGTTGAAAATCAGATGTTATTTATTATTATCAAAATATATTTTATCCACATCATTTTACTCTATAAGAGAAAAAAATTTAAAAATTTGCGATATAAGCTATCGCTATCAAAAAGACAGAAAGAAATAACATGTTTTTTAAAAATTAAATTGGGTTTCAATATTTTTAATCTGTGTTGGATACTATGAAATACGTAGACAGAGAAAGTAAGTTAAAATCGTAGACAGAGAAACTCAAAGACGCAATGACCATTTCCTTCTCACTTACACAAGAAAGAGAACGAAAATTATGTTACAAATAGTTTAGACAGAGATAGAAATATTAAATCTTTTTGTCCCTTATCGCGTAACCAGTTTTGGTGTTTGTTTCGCTACTTAAGTAGCGAAACAAACTTGACAGTTGGTGCGTTCATTGTGTTTTTTATTTTTAAGTTAGAAAACGATTCTAATCCAGTGAAAAGGCCGAGAAACAATCCTTATATCATATCGAAGGTTATACAATGGTGCATTGTCGTATTATTTCATGTTAAAGCGATAGCAAGAAGAAAATTGACGGCGTGTCTATTCACGCGTAAGTACGACTGTTTTGTCACTGTATATAGTTTCTCAATGATGTTTATTTATGCCATAGCATGACAGAACCTTATATCGCATTAAAGTCCTGAAGATAATAGGATTTTCCAGTTTTTATCATCCATAACCTATAATTATTTATCATGTAAGTGCTGCCAGCGTCAGCAAAAAATTGTCCCGATTTTCGATAAAAAATATCGACTCGTCGACAATGTAAACAAATAAATACGGAGTCTAATAATAACCTAGTGCTTCGTTATATGTAAATGTGTTATTTTAATTTATTCGTTGTCCTATTTATAATTTCCTAACGGCAACATTAGTAAACATTCTTCATGAATTAATAATATTATCAGATTCCGAGTCAAGAGGTTAACATAGAAATATATGTGGCAACCATTCTTTATTAATAATATAAATAAGTGTTTTAGATTTCAACATCTGACGAGAATGCTTATCCAGTACCATATAAAGATGCTGAAATATTATTGATAACGGAAACAAAAACAAACAATGCAACGGTTTTGGGTGTAGTTGGAAAACAAACAAATATTTTGATTAAAAAATGTATAATAAATATCAAAAAGTAAAATTTAATAACCTTATTTGTTTTAATTAAATCTTGAAAATTATTTATCTCTCAAAACAGGGAATGCAGGCAACATTATACGCACACACTGACAAACTATCTCTGACAATCGCGGTTTCACGGCCCCTTGGTCTATTTGTTTTTCTGTCTACGGTTAAAATGAACTTAATTTCTCTGTCTACGAAAAAATAGTAGCCGCCATGTGTAGACAGAGAAACTAATAGATGCAGTGACGGTTTACTTCTCACTTACACAAGAAAGAGAACGAAAATAACGTTAAAAATGTTTTAGATAGAGATAGAATTATCAAATCTTTTGTCCCTTATCGCATATTCAGTTTTTTGAAGGTAGGCTACTCAAGTAGCGAAACAAACTTGACAGTTGGTGCGTTCATTGTGTTTATTGTTCAAATTTTGCTTGCAAACCTTATACTGGTGGTAGAGCTTTGTGCAAGCTCGTCTGGGTAGGTACCACCCACTCATCAGATATTCTGCCGCAAAACAGCAGTACTTGGTATTGTTGTGTTCCGGTTTGAAGGATGAGTGAGCCAGTGTAATTACAGGCACAAGGGACATAAGATCGTAGTTCCCGAGGTTGGTGGCGCATTGGCGATTTAAGCGATGGACAACATTTCTTACAATGCCAATGTCTAAGGGCGTTGGTATCCACTTACCATCAGGTGGCCCATATGCTCGTCCACCTTCCTTTTCTATAAAAAAAAAAAAAAAAATACCATATCAAAGATTATATAATGGTGCATTTTCGTATTATTTCATGTTTAAACGATAGCAAGATAAAAATTGTCGGCGTGTGTTTCACGCGTAAGTACGAAGCTTTTGTACCTAAATATAGTTTCTCAGTGATGATTATTTATGCCATAGCATGGCGGAATCTTATGTCGCATTAAAATCCTGAAGATAATAAGATTTTCTTGTTTTTATCATTGATAACCTGTAATTATTTATCATGTAAATTATGCCAGCGTCAGCTAAAAAAATGTTCCGATTTTTGATAAAAAATATTGACTCACAAACAATGTAAACAAATAAATACGGAGACTAAATATGTTATCTATAAATAAGTCATTTTAATTTATTCTTTCTCCTTTCTATAATTTCCTAATGACTACATTATTTAACATTATGCTTGAATTAATAATATTATGCATTCCGAGTCAGGAGGTTAACATAGAAATATATGTGGCAAACATTCTTTGTTAATAATTTAATTAAGTGTTTTAGATTTCAACATCTGAGGAGAATGCTTATCCAGTACCATATAAAGATGTTATGATAGTGCATTATGATAGTGATGCATATAATAGTGCTTCACTATTGGTAACGGAAATAAAAACACACAACAACAAACAAACAACGGTTTTTGAGTGTATTTGGAAAACAATAAAATATATTAATTAAAAAAATATATAATAAATATAAGAAAGTAAAATTTTAAAAACCTTGTTTTGTTTTAATTCTATCCTGAAAATTATTTATCTTCCAAAACAGGGAATGTAGTTACTTTGGCAACATTATAGGCACACATTGACAAACTATCTCTGTCTCAATCGCGGTTTCACGGTCCCTTGGTATAAATAAATAAATGCATATTATGTAGTACATCAAAATTAATTTATACTTTTTGGTTTATGTATCATAATATAGTGACAGTTATTATTATAAATTACAAGTGTCTGATATAATGGATAAAATTATTTTTATTGAATCAAATTGAAATAAGCTACAAATTAATTGTAAGTAATTAAAAATATATCGCGATAGCGATAAATATAATAATTAAATAATTAACATTATCACTTGACTACAAACTATAATGGCAAAGAAAAGGCAAAATAAGACTACGCAGAAGGTTGTAAAATTTATTGAAACTAGCAATATCACTCCAGTTTATAAAACTGCGTCAAAAAAGTCTAATACAAAATATAGTATCAGAAATAAAAAAAATATTAACGATTTAAACATTTGTGGATGTGAAAATCAAATGAACTCATATATACCAAAAACATGGCAATCTGTTATGAATATGTATGGTGATGCAGAAACAACAGAGGTTTGGGATAGTCAAGGTAAAAATCCGGAACGGATCTTAAAATCAAACAAGAATAAACGTAAAGCAAAACAAACAGCTGAACCAAATAACGATTTTATAAATGACAAAAGTAATGTAAAATCCAAATATCCCAAAACATTAGTTAAGAGATCTCTAATAAGTTTATATCGCAAAAGAAATAAACGCAAACGCTTTTTAAATCGACAAGACCTCAAAACAGATAAACAACAACAAGAATTCGATTCTAATATAAAAGATAAGAAGAAGAAAGTTGAATCTTCAATAGGTTTCGATTTTTTTAAACGAAAACCGATAATCAAATCAGAATTATTTCGGAACCATATCAATCATAAAGGAACTGGAGATGCTTTTTCCGGTGGACTCTATTCAAATTATCATAAGCAGCGGAAAGAAAATCCTGCTGCTGAAGATAAAGTTACACTCGATAAGGTAACTTCAAATAAAAAGGAAAATGTGAGCAACGGTAAAAGGAAAACAAGATACAAAAATACTTTCTTAAAAGACAGTTCAGAGAAAATTATGGGAATATGGAGTAAGTGTAACTTGGTTAAAATGTTTTTCAATCCACATACAAGTAAATCACAAAATATAGCACATGATTTAAAGGAAGAACCATTGTTTGAAATGAAGGTTGACTCTGTTAATATGCAGGTTGTAAATTCTTCAGAAATCAATTCCAAATTAAAAACTCTTGAAAAAATTAAACGAAGACCTCCTTGTATTTGTGCTTCGCGAGGAAAATCGTTAAAAACTGGAGGACATAATGTGTGTAAGAAAGGTATCTGCGAAAATGCGTTATATAAAGGACAACCAGGTTTCGATTGCAAATGTAAAAGAAAAAAAAATGTAATCGTATGCAACGATACAAATTGTAATTCAAAAAAAATTTCTAAATACTATAAAAAGACAAAAAGAAAAAATAAAGAATATCAAAGAAAACCGGTGGTTGAAGTCATGCTGGATCGTAATAGTATGACGATATTAAATTCAAAAGAAATGGGTAAAGTGTTTAAGAAGGCACCTCAATACGAAATTTGCCCTACCGGTATTTGCAAAGAGGCTAGCAAAGATCCAGAATTTGAACTAAACTGTAAATGTATAGGCAAAAAAAATACACCAATGATAAAAGAATGCACAGATGAAACGTGTGTTCAAACAGTAAAAAAGTGTAAACTATCAGAAATATGGTCTCGAGTGTTTAGTAAATGCGAAAATTTCGAAATCACACCAGGTTCCAACATAAGTAAGGTTCGTGGTCATAAACAACGATATAATATTGCAAACCAAAAATATTTTGAAAAACTACAAAAGAAATCTGGTGAAAATATAAGACGTGATTCAGTTCCAATAGCACGACAGTTTACGAGAAATAGAGGTATAAATTAAGTTTTTTTTTAAATAATAATAATGTTTAAGGAAAATAAGCTTTTACCATGTTATTAACATAGACAAGACCAGCAAATATCCTAATAGGGTAAATGATAAGGAACGATATTTAAGCAGTAGTTGTAATATAACGTCTGATAATGTGTAAAGTCGCCGATGTACATGAGTATAATATATTTAATCAAAATATGATATTATATATCAGGTTTATATTAAATAATAATATTGCTTTACAATAATTCCTAGTTCAAAAATATAGAAAATCTCAGTTTTTTAAAATTTAATAGTAATACTAAAATATTAACTTACATGATTTTTTTATTACATGATTATGAAAAATCAATGTACAAGGATCATATGCAAATGTTTGTGAGTGCAATTTAAAAGAAGCTGATGTTATAAAGAACAAGGTTAAAAGTGTAAAGAGAAAAAAAAGAAAAAGACTGAAGGTATTTAAATCGCTTAAAATACAGACGTCTTGTACTCATAAACCAAAGACACAAAATTTGTCACGACATCTTATAAACTGCTTAAAAAGAAAACAGGTACGTTGCGAAAAAAAATTAAAACAAAAGGAAAAAGAGTTTAAGAAAAGTGAAAAGATGGCCATCAAGGAAAATTTAAAACACGAAAAAATGATAGAAAAAAATAAACATAACGAGGAACTTGCCTGGAATTGCATGACAAAATTTGTAATTGGTATTTTAAATATTGGAGTTAATTTGATAATCAAAATATTTTCAATGACTTTCTCTATACTGCTAAATCCCCTTGGAAGCTTTGTGTATGTTAGGGAACGAGCAAAGGATCCTCCTGGCACAATAAAAAGAATAATAGGTTGGTTAACTAGGACATGGTCAAACAAAAATTCGTGGATGTCAGAAACTATAAAGCAATCGAATACTATGAATGTAATTGCCGATCAAATAGAAGACACAGCTATCTATGACGCACTTTTTGCGAATAAAGGAAAGACTGGAGCTCAAAAGTCATTGTATGAAAAAAAACGTATGTTAAGAAAACGAAGAATACAAAAACGACATGATCAAGCTCTGTATGGATGCCGCCACATGCTTTTAACCACCTTGCGAAAGACACCCTGTTTGTGGTTATATTATATTTGTCCAGATTTATATCCACAATACCTTAACTTAGTAACATTCATGAGAAATTTCTGCCATTTAATTATATATCTTATTGCGTTGATTTGTTGGACTCCTTGTATCATTTGTTTTGAAGGTTGTCGAGCATGTTTGTGTTGTTTATTATGCACGAATTAGTTTTTGTAAGTAATCAAAAGTAACTAAAATGTCTAATAATTAAATAAAGTTATGGTGTTATTTTTTTTTATTAATCTGTATTTTCGTATATAAAAACATCTCCTCTTGACCGATTTCGGCTAAGACGACTAATCTCACGAAAGATTAGCCAACGCAGGACATATAATAGTGCACAAGTGTATGCACAAATACAGATGCATTCTTATAATTAAATCCGACACGGCTTTACGTGTTTTCCGAGGCACTGGAGACACACACATTTCCAACTTCCAGATTCTGTCACTAGATGCTACTCAATTTTTTTTTTTAAATTCTAATAAATTTTTATCGCTCAGACCTAGGATTTGGACCTTAGCATCTACAGTCATACAAACCACTGTACAAATGGGGCAGTTTTTGGTATATTTAGTATATTAGCGTTAATTACAATATTACAAGAACTTCTGACGCATACCGAAATAGACGGACATCGGTTTTCATAACAACAACTTCTACTACAATATTATATGTACCACAATTGTATTTTTTTTTCATAAACTATGTCTATACAAATAAATAAATTGAAGTTAATATTAAAATTATATCTTTTTATTTTCATCTTGTCTTTCCATAATTTTATTTAATACCTGAGGATCTGAAGTGTTAATATGGTCATCGACATTAAAAATAATAACCATCGTCTTGTCTTGTCTCGTCACTATTATTATATTTAATATTTTCATCCGTGTGATTGAAAACTTTCAAAATTGCATCTTTATTTATAACTATATTTTCACTTTCGTTGTAATCTAAATAACGTGTGCTGTTTTGAATTTTTTTATGTAATATGTAAAGCGTCTTTTTAAAAATACTATAAATACTGCAAGGATATTTTATGCCTATACTTTGTAATAAATCTTCAATCCATAAAATGTACAAAAGAATAACGAACAAAATAATAATTGCTATAAGTATAAATGAACAGGTACAAGTGTTATAAAACTTTTGTGGATAACAGCCACTGCTACAAATATTCTTCTGGTAGCATTGTTTTATACAATAAAAAGCAAAACACATTGGCAACAAAGCGATGCATTGAAAAATTGTAGAAATATAGTTATGTACTGTTTGCACAAGAAGACGTATTAGATCTTCAATAGCTAGTAATATCATGATGATCACTCTCGAAATTGTCTGAAGGGTGCATATTATCGGCGTATACAATGTATAACATATACTCATTTTCGGTTTAGTTTAATTTATAATATCTTATATTTTGATTGTTTTTATTTTCATTTTATTAAATGTTACTCTTTTTATGATTTTGATTTTATTTTAAAATGACAACGTTAATCCGACATTTAATGTCAAATATATTTAAACGCATATATAGTGGTTATATACTTTGTGTATATTACTCTTTGCTTATTTATTGTCGATATAAGGCTGTTTCCACACGAGCCGTCTCAAATAATGCGCTACCACTTGCCACTAACACCAACGGTATCATTTAACTAAAGGATGGCTAAAGATAAACGGTGTAAGAAGTACCTTGTTGTTTTTTCATAAATTGCTAATTGTCTATGGGCGGCGGAAACACCATACCCTTAGTGATCTATTTGCACACGACTAGCTGTACCCGCGGTTTCACCCGCGTATAACTAAAATAAATCACTAAGAGCAGACAGACAGCAGACAGAATATTTCAGTATACATACAACATTTTGTTTTATTTTCGTAGGATATTAGTATTTATTGGTTTTCACCGCACTCGGATCTAGATAGGGCAACATTCAATTGGCCATAAAAAACACAGCTTTCCCTTCAATCTTTTCCAACATACTAGAATGTCTTTCCTTGTGCTTTATTCTATAGCTTTCCTCGATAAATGGGCTATCCAACATTTTTTCAATTTGAAACAGCATTTCCTGAGATTAGTGTTCAACCAATCAAAATCTTTAGCTTCATAACATTATTTATAGATAAATAAATTTTTCAGCGACTTAAATATAATAGTTTTGTTTAATCTAAATATTTTGGAATAAAAAATATATTTGTGCACTATATATGTAGATTTACAACATTAATAACGACGTGGATGTCGGGAGCATTTGAGCTACAGAATCGTAGATCGGAAAACATGTATAAAATAAATTTCATCCCATTTAGGTCGAAGGTATAGTTACGCGCGAACAAAGCCGCGGCCAATAGCTTGTTATAAAATATATAGTGTCGAAAGATGTTATGCCCCATGTTGCCAATATAAAAATATAAAAAGACAGTTACCACTTAACAGAAAAATATTACAACATACTTATTTATTAACTATAATAACAAAATCAATGAAATATGAGAAAACAAAATAACATAAATTAAATATACTATTAATATGAAATATTTATAAATAGGTAGTTTAGAATTATGTACAGCATAACCTGAACCCTATGTATTACATAAATCTGAGCTCCACTTACATTGGAAGTATCTAAATCTATAAAACTGTCCATTTTTTAACTTTGTTTTATTCCTATAAACTTTCAATCTTCATTATTTTACAAACTATCATTTATAGCTGTTTTTTTATATTTTTTAGGTATCAACTAAACATTTATTGTATAGCATTTTTATCGAATAAATGTTCGACATGATTCTTTAAATTGACATAACCGTTTTTATTTATAAACCGATTGAAAAAAAAAAAACACTAAATTTTAAATAAAGCCACCATACTAACCGCACCTAAATCAGTTAAGCCATTTCTAAAATTAGCGCGCACAAACGCACAGACACAGACAAAAATTCTAACAATCATTGTTTTGGGTTCTATGGCGTTGATAAAGGACCCCAGTAATAGTTTTAATCGTATATCTTCCATGTACAGATAGCGATTAGTTACTGATTTATTATATGTATAGAATGGATAACTTATCATAGTAATCTCGTAAAATTATTCAAAACACAGAAAATAATGTATAATGTTACAAAAAATTTTTATTATAATATTTTAGTAGCTGATTTTTTATAACAGAAATTTGTTAATAAGATAAAAAGGTTGACCATTTTTTATTGTTCCAAAGCATGTCACGTAATAATTGCGGGAGTTTTGTAGGAATTTGTGTGTTTGGAGAAGTAGTAATTTGTTTGGTAGTAATAGTTGTATCAGAAGTGGTATCGTTGAAACTGTCTTGCGATCGTAGCACAGACGAGCCTTGGTCGGTAAATGGGCGAATAGGAGTTGTTCGCTCAGTCTCATAAAAAGTGGTAGATATAATATCCGTGTAATCCGTGTCGTTTCTAGAACATTCTGTGATATCGCCAGGCGTTGGAACGAATCTGTACGTTGGCGCTTTAGCCTTAATGTAACCGAGATTGTAGAAGATCTTGTCTAGAACGCCAGTTGCTCGGAATATGAAGAACAATATGATGATAGCTAAAGCTGACATGATGCAGTCACAGGCCCCTCCTCTGTTGACAGGACAGGGTCCGCCACCTCCACACATAAAGCATTTCAGCCTTGCCGTTAGTAGAAATACTATACATATTGGTATTAATGATAACATTTGTAACATAAATGATATAAAATTGTATAGCGTTTGAAGTATCATTCGAATTAGGTTTTCTATCATAAGAATGACTGTCATAAACACTCTTACTAACATTTGTACACCGCATATTGCGGTTTGGAGCACAGCATGTAATGTCCGACACATCTTGAATGATTATTTTTAGAAGTTTATAAAAATGCTTAAAGATACACTCTTAAATTTATTTATAAAATAATAATATTCAATAGTGACTTATAAAAGTAATAAAATGTCATCAAGAATTTTAACTATGGAGAATGTTTTATTTAAAAAATAAATAAACGGCAAAGGTATTTTTGAGAAAGCCACAAAATAGTAAATATGTTTTTTAATTCTGCAAACAGAAAAATATCTAGATAGGTCCTCAGAGATTCCTTATTCTATTCTGTCTTCGTTTTTATTATTATATGTATATTAGTTACCTTATTATCTTATTGTATTATGACAAATTTATAAATAGTCCCTTGAACTTATGCGATACGATATCACGAGGCACTAGCTCATATGCCTTTTCGTCTTCGAAAATCGTGAGCAGTTTTCTCTGAACTCGTCTGTGCTTTTTACACAATCGGCAGAGCCTAACTTGTATAATTCAAACATTGTTTAAAAATGGTTTCAGCATTTATCAGGAACCGTTATGCAACACTATATTGTAAAATAAGGCTAGCCATGTATACATTTTCTTTCCACGATCCCTTCTGGTATTTCAAATTCATATAATAAAAAATCATCAAACATCAAACTTTATGTTTAACATTACATTTTACTACCATAAATATAATTCTAAATACAAAGGTTTGAATGATATGAAAGTGATAATCGACCAAAGAGTATTTAGCATGGCGTGGAAGCTTTTAGGAACTATGTACAATATTGTCGCCTAAAATTAGTAAATGCTAGAAATTCTTTTTATAATATGTCTTGCTAGTGATAACATACGGCTCTAAACAGTCGGAATCTGATAAGAAAGCGATACATGAATGTCCTAAGTCCGTCCCTCCTCAACATTTTTTATATACATATATATATTTAAAAAATGTTAAGGAGAAAGAAAAATGTTAATTATATATAGGAGTAGCTAAGTCTTTCGGCTTCGAAGAAGACAAATGACGTGAAATGATATATTTCTAAAATTTTTAACTAGAATACATATCACGATTCACTAACTATATTATAAATGTTATTAAATATTAAAAAATAAAAAGCAGAGTTAAAATAAGTATTTATTAGACATAATAGTACCACACAATAATTTCAACAAAAATATTAATAATAACATTTATTACAACGACATTAGAGAATAAAGAAAGTAGTGCACTTGACATACAAGTCTACGCGTCGCACTCGCTCTCTCTCACGTGTGCGGATTTGCGAGAGCGAGACATATATATCTATATTACATTACAGCTTGTAAGCTTGACGCATCATGAGGTCGAAATAGCAATCGTTATCGATGGAGACACTTATACCGCTGTAGTAGTTCATAAACTCTTCGAGGGTTATCTGAAACAAGAGAACATGAAGCAGACATTATGAATAGTGATAATAGTGCCAGAAGAAACATTAAGGGCTACATCTATCAACATGGTAGCGCTGCATTGTCAAATGACAGCGCTTTGAATTTGTAAAAGAGGGGGTACTATGTTGTTTACTCATGTCCGGGGCTCTGACGCTGAATTTCATATTCCAAATTTTAAATTAAAATTGACTTGCAGTAATCTATTTATTATTATTTTTTATTATTAAAAAAATTGATTTCGATTATTGACATTGTGAAATACGACAGAAAAATAGTCGCCATTATGTTGCCCCCTGCTTAGTCAATTTATAGCAAATCAACAATATTGAAAATAGTTGTGCTATATGATTTGCTGTCAGCTCAAAATCAGTGAGCAAATCATACCGATCACACCAGCTCCCTAGCCATGAGCTTCAATGAAAATATTCGTGTTACCAAAAACATTAAATTTATTTCGAAATAATGGTTATATCAAATAATTTTAGAAATAAATATATTTTCTCTCAAAATTTGAAATTTAATATAGTATGTGTGACCTTTATGTAAAAACACAGTTATTTATATAGTAAACTCGTAAATTCAGAGAGTAATTACCTTTCCATCGACAGAGCCTTCGGTTTCAAAGTTTGCGAGAAACTTGTGCAGAATCATATCAGCGGACTCCTCTCCACTCATGTATCTGTAGAAATTAAATAATTAGACTGAGTAATAAGTTTTTCTTTGACACTATAATGTGCACTATTTATAATGTGAAGAAGGAATAAAATTTTTACCGTCAAGTTTTATCGTAATATATGGACGACAAATATTATTTTGAGTGGGTGAAATTTAACAAATTAAATAAAAATATTCGCAATTGTATTTTAATTACAATAAATCATAAAATTCATCCAGAGTCGAGATGACACAGTCGTTTCCTATCTTATCCGAAAACTATTAAAAACCAACTTACAAGCATAACTTAATTTTATTTTGCTTAATTTGTGTTACAAATTCATCTCTTGTTCGTGGTGAAGAATAAATAATTGTAGTGCTTACTGTTAAACTCGCGAACTAAGATTAAGATGGACGTGTCGATGGGCAAGCTCGGCTCATTTTTGTATAAATATATCTTTTAACCAAACCATAAACAATACATATACATAATTTATATACAAAGAGTTTGGTTCATATTAAATAAAGTTATGTAATTTTAATGTTAATATATTTTTTTATTAAAAAAAAGACCCCATTTTGGTCGTAATAAGTTCATTCTAATAGAAATATAGACGAATATAACAGATGTTAATAAACGATTTTACTAATAAACGTTATTTAGCGGTGATTTAATTAAAACACGAACTTAAATCTTTCCGTCATCATTGATTTAATTGACACATCATTGTTAAACTAATCATCTTCCAAACAATATTTATAGGTACCTATCTAAATATTTGAGTTGATCATTTTGATTGATTATCTTCAAAACTTCTTACCTTGGGTGTGCCGTAACAGAGTACACTCCGCGAACATCGTCGATCGTTATGACGCCGTCTCCTGTTTTGTCAAGTTTCTTGAATGCTTGCTCGACGATAGCGCGACGCGATTCTGACATCGGTGGCTGAAAATTATTATTATTATTAATATATTTAAAGAAAAAAATACAGATATGTCCCGCTGCTGGGCTAAGGCCTTCTCTTCGCTTTAGAAAAAGGTTTGAGATTATTCCACCACGCTTGTGCAATCCGGTTTATTATATTAATAAAACACAACAAGATAATCAGTTATTTTCGCTCCATTGTGTAGTACAACATATAGATAGGATACACCATAGGATACTGGTGGTAGGGCTTCGTGCAAGCCCGTCTGGGTAGGTACCACCCACTCATCAGATATTCTACCGCAAAACAGCAGTACTTGGTATTGTAGTGTTCCGGTTTGAAGGGTGAGTGAGCCAGTGTAATTACAGGCACAAGGGACATAAAATCTTAGGTCCCAAGGTTGGTGGCGCATTGGCAATGTAAGCGATGGTTAACATTTCTTACAGTGCCAATGTCTAAGGGCGTTTGGCGACCACTTACCATCAGTGGCCCATATGCTCGTCCGCCTTCCTATTCTATAAAAAAAAATAACCACCAATAATAGCGTTACGTATCGAAAGGGTCACATTTGTGATCTTACCCGTATCTGGACAAGAAATTCGTCAAGACTGATTGAGCCGCTTTTATCTTTGTCAAACTTGTTGAACAAATTCTCAGCTTCCTGAAAAAATAAAATCACATACATTTAATATCTTCAATAGGTATAAATTATGTACATTTTATTTTAGGGTTCAAAAGATAATCATACGTCTTTGCTTATTTCCAATCCCGTCTCTTTAATACCGTTGAGGAACTCCTCCTTATTAAGTTGCTTGCTTCCATCATCATCCATCCGGCGAAAAACTCTGAAATTAATCAAAAGTACACATATTTATAATAAAAATGTAATGATGAATTGTAAAAGAAGATTAGAGTCCAGTTATTATAATCAAAATGATGATTCGTTTTGCTTACGGACATCCCCGGATTTATGTCTAGGCCTACGAGGCACCGGCCTAAGGGTCCGCCAGCCAAAAATAATTTAATTTTACTCTAACCGCTTCGGAATGGGGAGGATCTCAAACGTCAAAGTGCCTAGGATACCTGTGTAAGTGGATAGGTACCTTGGATCTCTAAGTTCGGGCCTGCTTACGGAAAAAGTAATTACAAAACGTAATTTAGAAGAAAAAAAAAACAATTATGTACATATTTTGTTTCTATTTGTTACAGAGCTATATTTTTCGATTTTAATTATTACGTTTGTCATCGTTTTTATTATGAATCTAAAGTAATATTATAAATGCGGCAGTAACTCTGTTTGTCTGCAACTCTTTCACGGCTAAATCACTAAACCGATTTTGATCAAATTTGATACGCAGCAAGGTGATACCCCAAAAAGGACATAGGCTACTTTTTATAGCACCTGACCCCTCCCTCATTCAGACGCGGGCGAAGCCACGGGCAGAAACTTGGTAATTATAATTCCATACGAGCCTACAAATCTGACGATAGCTTTTGCCTCAGTTAATTTTTAAATGAATATTTTAGGCGGTATAATAATTAACCTTTTTTTCTTTTCTTTTATAACAGTAAGCATTATAAGCCGCCTAAAAAAAACATATTCTTATAACATTCTCAAAGCTCCGTCTAGTGGCAGTTGTAGTTATATCAAAGGCACTATTCTAAGACTAGGAGCACTGAAGGGTGTCAAGTAACATCTTGACCTAATTAATAACAAGGAGCGTTAATGTTTGGTCTGTTTGCTTCGCGTTAAATGTTCAGTGAGTTTAATGAATGATATTTACTGATAATGTTATAATTGCATACAGAGCATTTATTTATTCTATTTAGAAAATATTTTAACTCACTCGTTGGTCTAGTGCCTAGCTAAAAGGCTAAATCCTAATTTCGTTCGAATCCAGGACGTTCGAACCTGGATTCGGGACTGTAAAAAAATTGTTGATTTTTCTGTTGATGAAAGGATTTTTTGTACCCAGAGTTACAAAGTTGGTCTCGTGTGCTAGAGAAAACATGTAAATTTCCCTGCGATTGTGCATCATTGGTGACCGGACTTTGAAAGTTGAGGGCATTAAGAGTGCATTTGTGTTTGCACACACACTTGTGCATTAGATTATATTGAATATAATATGTAAACTCACCTTCCGAGTCCGACGATTCCTGATGCGCCACGAGAGAGACACAGGAGCCGCAACTTCTCCAACGGATCGGTGGTGTTGGAGAGAGCACGCGTGCTCTTTTGAATCAGTTCCTCCTCTTGACGGGAGGAAGCTGATTGCGGACGGTGCATTGCTACTGTTAAGTGAAACGTTATAAATAAATTATTATATATATATTTATTTTCTTAACAAACACGAAAATTTTTAACGGATTATATTAAAATTAACCATATCTGAGGCACAAGTTGCGCTTCATAACAATATGTAATCAATAAGGAAATTAATATAATACTTATTTTAATTTCAAAGTAAGAAATGCAAAGTATTTTAAATTTATTTATTTCTTAAATTAATAAGGGTTTCT
The DNA here is from genome assembly GCA_905147175.2 of Nymphalis urticae. Taxonomy (NCBI): domain Eukaryota; kingdom Metazoa; phylum Arthropoda; class Insecta; order Lepidoptera; family Nymphalidae; genus Nymphalis; species Nymphalis urticae. The sequence goes on along the minus strand of LR989987.1, from coordinate 3,767,250 downwards.
AATATGTTTCTTAGCGCATACTTTCAGGTTTTCGATACTTAATTCCTGCAACTATGTCATTAATATTAAAAAGCAGTGTAATCATAATAATATTACAAAATACAATAAACTACTAATTGAATAAATATGAAACTTTTATGTTATTTTAGTTTACAGTTTCAGGAAGGGCATGGGCTCTATATATTATGTTAATCCAACGTAATAGAAAACATATTCTCGGTCCAGGCTTTTCGCCGTCAAGACCATAAAATATACACAAAACAAAATCTCTTAGCTGTCCACGGAAAATTCAGTGCCAAATATTAGATGCCCGAAAAAAAAATATGGCAACCTTAGGTTAGTTCGATTATTAAAAAAATATAATAATAAAAAAAATCTATAAGTTTTATACTTTCGAATCAGAAGTTTTATAAATATGACAAGATATTGAAATAAACGTAATACGGGCGAATAGATATGTTGACGAATGTTTATATAATTTTAATAGTTTAAAACCCGTGGTGAGTAAATAAGCGAGTATATTTAATTTTATGTTTTGATCAAATCTCAACGTATCTAGCGCATAATATGTTAGTACTACAGAGGACACTTAGGCCTATATATTATTGTATATTATAATAAGTATTATCGCATTGTATGTTACCCTAAAAATAAATAAATGTATCCATGCCATATTTTATAAATCACAAATATAACTTCTAACATGAATTAACAATAATTTATTTTTCAACTTACATTTATTTTCTACTTATTTGTATTTTCAAGCTGGCTTTATATACTTATTTATTAATAATAATTACGTATATAAAGTACTTACATAAAATACGATCTATGAAAACGAAATAACCTTCAAATTGTCTGTTAAGGAATCGATAAATGCGACACGAAATCGTTCCGCTCGTTTTGTAATTATTTTAAAACACAATACATACTTCTATATACAGATTTTAATGTTTAAAAAAAAATAAAACCTTCAACGGATTCCGTGTCTTTCCTTTTCTCTTCCAAGAATTACCAATCGCATCTATTATAATATAAATAAATCGAACAATAATTTATGATTCAACTAGATTTGTGTGTATCGATGTTTTATTCAATCCCGTATAAATTTCCTATCATATAAACCTTGACAAAGTTATAAACTAAACGGTGATATAAACTTGCGTTAAACGCCATGTACTGTCCACATTATATATTCTATTTAAACGTCAATCGATACGAATGTTAATCTTATTTATGTAATAAATGGCTGTCGAAATAGATGGTAACGTCTATTGTCTTTTAAGAAATCACCCATTTTCATAGATCTTGATAAAATAAAACTATATATGCAAATTATATACGATGTGCATTATAAAATATATGAATAACGAACGGTACTTACGATTGGATTTCATTTTAGATTTTCCTCGATACATTTCTAAAGCGTTCATTTATACGCAAGTCACGAAAAAAAAACTTAATGTAATTATGTATTAATGTATATTTTAACGATCGCACGTCTTCATCGTAGAAGGTGCTACGAACGACTGACACAAAACATTCAGTTTCGTAGCCGAGTCACTGACCCGTGGATCGACGCTGTATGTTTTAAAGAATATAAATTAATCTAATTATACAAGCTAAAAACTAACAACGGCACCAATTTTGAAAATGGAATAAAGTCATGTCTCTGCATTGTTTTGTTATATTTATATTCCACTTTGACTAAAGGCTCAACACGCCGAAACTTAATCAAATGTAGATTTTATAAATACTAGGTATTATAAGAAATATAACTTACATATTTTTTTAGTTAGCGGAATTGTTAACGTATTTATAGAAAACACTTGCGTGTTATTATTTGCATTTTCTTTGTACGTTTTTAAGGAAATGTATATTCAAATTTAATAATAAATGAAGGCCAAATATAATAACGCCATCAAGGACGAACGAAAAATTAATCTAAGGACGCAAACCTAATAAAAACCATGATAAGGTACTTTAATATAAGTTAAAATATATATATTACAACATTATTTTACTTAAATTAAGTAAAAGTAAAGTAACAGCTTTAAATGTCGCATTGCTGGGCTAAAGCCTTTTAAGTCTAAAGTTTAGAGCTTATTCTAGATACACGTAGTAGATTCTAATCCGACACATCATCACATCACTTCGTCATGTATGTCAAGATGAATGACATCTTCTAGCACGAGGTATAAACACAAATTAATCATATGAAAATTGTGTGTTGTTTTGCCGAGTTTGAACCGGCAATCTTCAGTAAAGATTAACGTTTGAGCAATTTCAGCTTGTCTAAATTACGTAATATATAAAAAAATATATAACATATATTAATTTTTTCATAATAAATTACCTATCCATCTTGAAATTAGAGCAATAATAAAGCAAGTGAGAATTATAATGTACTGAAGAGCTAGAATAGTTTGTTTAGGCACTTCGGTCCAGGATATTTTATTTTCTGAAAGGATTGCGCTGTAGTCGCGTGAGGGGGTAACAACTTGAATATCATTAGCAACATGCGAGCGATTAAGTTACCGTCAACACTAGCAAACGGTTAACAATTAATAAAATTCCTTCGCGTTACTTAAATAAATTTTACTTTTCTCTTTACCTTTTTATTTGATCCAAAAAATAACATATCTTTACTTAATTCATTCATTCTTTTTTATGCATATGTTCAATGCAAAGCCAATAATATATTGAACGTGTATAGAGTTTATACTATTTATTTATTTATTTATTTTATTTAAGGACCACTAGTAGCTACTACATGTTTTAATGACAAATGTAAAACAATTAAGTGAAAATAGCTAACATGTGAAGCTTTTTAAAGTAGCCACAACAATTACAGTATTTGTTTTAAAAATACATTAACACATAATTATAGCAACATGAGTAGGAAGATTAAAAAAAAAAAAAAGTCCAAATTGGTACAAATTAAAGACCATAAAAAATAAACATGCACTTAATAAAATTAAAATTAAAAACACAAATAGTTTGAATTGATATAGGTACAAATTAAAATTAAATAATTCATTAAATTCATGCAAAGTTTACGTTACAAAAAATCACTAAAAATATACTAATTAATACAAAATAAAATTAAGATAACATTATTTATTATTTATTTATTTATTTATTTATTATTTATTTGCATCTCTCAACAATTCTAGCGCCCGTTTACGATAAATCATGGCAGAGTCATTAAAAATATCTAGATCTTGACAAAAACCATTGTACAACCGTGATGATCTAGGCATTGGTACATTACATCTATCGTTTTGTTTGTCTTATATTATTATATAAAATAAACTATATTATATTTATTAACTATATTATATTCATACCTTTTTTTAAACAGATTCTCATGGATCTCTTACTTTATGCGTTAACGTTAGGGAATTTTTTATAAAAAAATGGGAGCATTTTTTTTCATCTGAATATATTTCCAAGGGCATAAGCATATATAAATAAATTCTGAGATTCATTAAAATGTATATAGTGTAAAATAGTAGCGATCGAAACGAAACCAAAGACCTACTTTTAAAAATAGCTTCGAATTTATAATGAACCCTAGATTAGATCTACAATTCAAAACCCTACAATTAAGAAACACACCTAGACACAACAAGTACAAGCATATTTAATCATATATCAAGTTTTAATGTCATGTAAAATGTCTTTAACCTCAATTTTATTAGAACCCTGTCCATTTTATAATTAAAAGCATAGGTACGTGTCCGTGGTTAATGGCGATGGCTAATTGTATTTTTTTAAGTACATTGAACACGAAAGTATTAATTGCTAAATATTATACTATGTAGAAGATTAAAAAAATATTTTGTAAATTTTGTAAACTTGTAATGATATCATAATATTATAATTACATATAGTCGTGCAACATAAAATTCTAATTAGCGAAGTTTATTAATTTTACTAAATACACGATCATTTTGATTAGAGCTTTACTAATGGAATTTTAACCATTATATATTGGTTGTTGAAATATATATTGTACCGCAGTGCAGCAGTTCGATTCTGTAAGATTACACTTCATTACTTATCTGTGAAATGTTGACAACCGACTTATGGTGACATGCTATATTATGATGCGTGTATTCTGAAAATGTTATAATCATTAAGGTCAATATCCCATATCACTATCTGACGTTTCACGACCATTTTCTGCGGCGAATCTCGAGTTTGTTCTCACAGAATTCCCCAATGTTACGTAAGAACTCACTTCGTATCTCATTAGTAGTATTGAAAACCTTTTTACTATAGAACTGCGAGGCATCGAAAAGATCTACACCGATACGTAGTTGACGTTGACGTATTTAAGAAACGTACGAAACGATTTGCTTCCTCGTTTCTGATACGCACCGCCAAGGTCTGGAATACCCTCCCGACCTCCGTTTTCCCCACCACCTACAATGTGGGTGCCTTCAAGTCTAGAGTGAATAGGCATCTTCTAGGCAAGCGCGCTCCATCTTAGACTGTATCTCACTTTCCATCATGTGTGATAACAGTCAAACGCTAGCCTATACATTTAAAAAAAAAACCAACTTACGCGGTGAGTACGCCATTTTATTGCGCTTATGTAAACCATGTTATAATTTATTTTAGTCAATGCTACACATAACTTTCATTTTAAGAACACGGTCAGTTTCGAACTTGTTTTTACAAAAAAATGTCTACTGATCGTGTTTATAAAATTTAAGGTAAACGAAAATCACAAAATCAGAATTAAAACAATTTAATTAAATTCATAGCAGTTAACTTTAGTCAAATTATAAAGATTACTAGAGGACTCGATTTTATTTTTCTGCTTGCGTTTAAAATTTCTCCATACACCCACCCGCATTAAGTTTACGCTTCGGTAATTAAAGATAATACTAACAGTATTTTAAATTTATGTATCGGCATATCTAAGTAAAACTATCGGTTTAAGTATTAAGGGCGAAAGCACATTTACAGTATTGATTTTAATGTTACACATAGCCGAAGTGACGGAAGTTTTGTGAAGTTGTGTTGTTTGCTGTGTATCCCACAGTCAGAACAAGCCAGTAAAATCAGAGTAATAAGATTGTCAATTTTACTATTATTATGGTAAATAGATATATGATAAGAAATAGCTCGAAGTTAATTCTTCAAGAAAAAAAACTAGCTACCGAGTTTTTAGCCGGTTTTTCTCGTTAGAATGTACATTCCGAAACGGTGGTAACTTAATTTATATATTTACTAGCTGACCCGGCAAACGTTGTTCTGCCATATAAATGATATCTACTGAATATTTTGGTTTCTAAATAAATAGTAAAGTATATGGTAGTGTGTGATCTATGTCTAGTGGTGGGATCTATGACAGAAAAAGGAAAGGAGCGATGTAGACGGCAACGATAAAAACAAAATAAACCAACCATTCATTTTCTCAATTCAATGTATTTCATTAATGTAATGGACATATTCATTGTTTGATTAAAAGTTAAATGTAACGAAAAAAAGTAATATTTATAGTATAAAAATTTATCCTAAAGCAGTTAATTAATTTCGAAGAGCAATTGAGCTTACAATATTTTTTGTCAGTCCGTCTTTAGCCAACACAAATAAGCTCAATGGTTTGCCCACCCGAGAACGTGCCATGTATACTTGTCCGTGTGATAAGCATGGTGTGCCCAAATCTAAGCCACAAACGGCCATCGTTTGGCCTTGCGACTTATCGATTGTCATTATTGGCACTATAAAAATATTAACCATTCCTTGCATCGCGAATGCCCCACCAACCTTGGGAACTAAATTTTCCCTTGTGCCTGTAGTTGCACTGGCTCCATCGGCCTTTAAGCTGGAACACAACAATACTAAAAATTGCTGTTTGGCGGTAGAATATGGGATAAACATAGTACATATGGATGGAACATAATCTATGCGCTGACTATTTCGCTGTCGCATTGTTGGTCATTGTAGTGTACACACAACTACAATAATGTATTAATTAGTATTTTATAATATAAATATATATTATCTGTGTATCTATCCATCTGTCATCTCGTATGACAGACATCGCGGAGCGCGGGAAATAGAATATAAATATATTGGTATTGGCGCGAAGTGAAGACGGTGTCTGTGCATAGCGAGCTGATATATAAAATAAAATATGTATTATTTAATTTGTAATATCGATATTACGACTTGAGTTAAAGCACGGTTAAAGGGCGAACATTACAGTCATCACCATAATTTTTCTTCTTGCGCGAGAATTTCAATTTTAATTATTTTTTAATTTTAAGATATTAATTTAAATTAATCCTTTTATAATTCCAGTGAGGCAACTGCGTCTTTTTATTGTCTTTCAATCGATTCAATTATTAGCAACTAACAGTCTCTATTAAAACACACAAATTGAATTACTGCTAAATATTTTTTTAAATATAGTTTAATATTTTTCACAACTCGAGATGATTTATTTCACACAAACTATATAAACAAACATAGTCTGTTTTTATACATAGCATTCAAATGGAATTAAGTTTTACTTGTTGTAATAATTAAATGACATTCAGAATAATGATATTATTTTTAAAGGATTTTATTTTGAATATTGTCAAAGTAATTCGCTTTAACAATAAATTAAACATCAAAAATGTTTAAAAGTTTCAAACAATTAAAACAGAGTCTACTATAAATTAAATATTTTTATAATTGCTTGATAAATAATGATCATTCATTTTGTTTTTTTTTCTTTCGATAGATTTTGACGCTAATATGATGAGTATCATATTAGCGTCAAAATCTGATGAATTGATGATGAATGAGTATCATCATATTAGCATAAAAAACTGCTACAATTTCGGTTTCTTGACTTTCCTCCATAAAATTGCGATGATGACACCATATAAGTACTGTGTAAATTAAAACAATAATAAAAAAATAACATACGGTTGAGGAAGAAGAGACCCGGGGAGGAACGATATCATTTGCGATATTTTTTAGTGTGCGAATGGGCTTCAGGAACAGCCTTGCTACTGGATACATGCCGATGAGCGAACCGTTTAATGTTGACATTTTCTCACGCACATTTTCGTTATTTTTTTTTTTCGTCTGTTTCTTCTGCTCTATTATTACGCATGCTTGATGATTTATCAGTTCGACGGCCCAAATGGCCCCTTTGCGTCTTACTGGCATTTTTCACTCTAACACGAACAAAAACACACACACACACACACAAAAACGCGCGCGCGCGCACACACACAAATAGACCAAATTGTTGTATTTACTAATAAAAACGGTATACCGATAATATATTTGATCTTTTAGTATTTTACCAATCTTTTCAATATCATAAAACACGTTTATATTTCTTATCAATTAAATAAATCGTTAAATATTTGGCAATTTTTTAAATGTCAAAAGGGCGCGACGCTTCTCGTGAATGACGTAGACGAAAGTTCGATGAGGTTTTACTATAAATAATTATTTTGATATTGTACAGACAAAAATACCAAAATCGTAATTACAAAATGGGATGATAGCATAGGAAGGTGAAAATTTGGGGTTATATGTATTTTTTATGCTAAATCAAAATAAAATTCAAATAAAAAAAAATGTCTAAGAAATATAAAAAAAAAAGTCTGGATAGGGACACCTTTATTAGCTAGCGGTATGAAATATACTTTATAACCTATTCTACAAACCTACCAAGAATGCATAAGAAATTTCATAAAAATTGGTCGAGCCGTTTCGGAGGAGTTCGACCACAAACACCGTGACACGAGATTTTTATATATTAGATTATGTATAATATTGTAAAATATATTTCGATTTGTACTCACATCCGGCGTCCATTATATTCAAGCTGTTGTCCTTTTTGTCACCTCGGCTGGAATTAGGCGCGTCCCCGTAGTTGAAGCAGGCTGTAGAGAACGCAGAATATTATTGACTTTTTCAAAAAAACCAATATCGGTTAAAACTTAAAAATTAAAACCGTCATTTCCGCAACGGTTGATTCCGATTGCTATTGCGTTCTCATTCCTAGCATAAGCTTTACGCTAAAATTTATCCACCCAATAAATAGGAATATTAGTAAATACTTAAAATATTAATTGTTATTGTTTACTTATAAAAGAAAATTGGGAAATATTTACGTATATATGTTGTAAACTATCCTCTTTAAAACCCTTAATGACTAGGAGCCTATCCAAGCATTAATACTAAATAATTGGCTAAATAATTTTAGACTTCACTACTTCATGGTATCCTTTACAACCTAACATAACAGCCTATTCTATCAATTAATTATTATTGATTAATTGTTTGCTTTAATTACGTAACTACATAATAACGAGCAATCGACGCGACGTTATCTTGTGTGCCTTTATTAACCTTAAAAAATTACTTAAACTCGCGTCAAGGGAAATTACACTAGCTTTGACAACACTCGATGACTCCGGGGAATGTTCATTCAATTTGTTGTTTTATTAATAATTTTTAGTAGCAACACAAAAACTCACAAAATTTAGCTTCGTATAAATGCTGACGTGTATGCGAACAGTCACAGTTGTATGAGTAAAAAATAGATTTTCTAATATGTAATTATTTCACTTAATATGGATTCTAATCAATATTTAGAGTAAATACTTAAAGCCGTTAGTACGTTGTCCTAACTCTTTTCTGTCGTGTAGGAATTAAGATTGCCATCACATGGGATTATATGAGATATAAAATTTATTCACACACACTCTTTGGGTGATATAAAATCTTCTGTGGCTAGTCTCTGATGAAAATGTTTCCGTGGCCGTAATCGGTCAAGAAGATATATACATCTATACAATTAAGTAAAATTGAAGTGCCATCTATGATTTCAAATTAACTGCCTTTTTTTTAGTTAATAAAGTTTGCGAGTTATCGAAACCAAAAGAAGAATTCTTTTATTTAAGGCAATTAATTAGTAATTTAAATATTGTCCAAGTACGTACAATTCATATAGGCAATTTGTACGTAATAATTGCAAATTCTAACGGATTTTTATCACAAACTGAATTCCACGCTGGCGAAGCCGTGGCTTTTGCTAGTTGTGAATAAAAAGCTACGATTCACAGGGACGGGTGCTCCGCAGTTACGTCAACACGGGTGAAACCGAGTGGAGCAATTATTTATTAATTAAATACAAATACTTTTACCCAAATATAATACGAAGGCATAGTTACGTTACGTTAAATTACAGAGTAAATAATGTATTAAGTATATTTGATTACATTGTATACAGCTAATAAATTGGTTGGGAATATTAAGAATACCACATATGGTATTTCAATGTACCTACCATATTAAGTTGTATAAATAAGTAACTAGTTAATCAATTAGTTACCAACGATTCGTTTTTTTTACAATGATTTAAGTATTATCATTATCTAAATATTATTATAAGATAACAATATATATCTAATGAACTTTTGAAAATGTTTATGGTTTTAATGTCTTTCGTTTGTACACTTTAAGCTTTGCAATGTATGCCATCCATTTCAAACACTATTGAGTTTTACTGCGTTATACCTTTATTTGCGTGAGTTGTCTTTCGTGAAAAACGTGAGCAAAATATTAAAAATACAGTATAGCTACCACTCAGTAAATGGAAAAAAATAATTTCTTACAATATAAAGATATATGCGCTGATGACCACTTCTAAGTTAAATTAAAAAATAAGTGATTTAATGAATTTAAGTCAAGGCGTAGGCGTTCTTGAAATCATCTAATAGTAGCTAACGATTGAAGGCCTATTGTTTATACATTAGTTAATTTAGACTCGTCACGGTCTAGCAAACGCTCTACACGATTCAGCCGAGCCCACGCTATAAAATTCTAAACAGACCATATCAATTCGCCAAGATTTGTTCATCCTTAACGAACGTTTTCAATGACAAATTGTCAATTTCCTCTCATAGATATGAAGTATATAAATTTATATCAAATAGATTGAATCGAATGATGAAATTTGTCAACAAAAACAAAATATTTTTCGTTAATTTTCATTGATTTTTTCATTGAGTAATAGTTAATTTAGTCATTATTTATGCAAGTTGTGACGAACAGTTCTACCTATTCTACTGCCTTCACGTGTAAGTAATAGGAATGAACGATATGTGTTGAATATTTAAATGAAAAGTCATTTAGTGTGTGACAGGTTAACACTATCGTCTTCATCTATATGTTGTTTACGGTTTGAGTAGATCAAACAATCTTGTGTTTAATTTACTTTCCAATGTCCAATCAATGACGACAGAAAGAGAAAAAATAGTTTTAAACTAAACATCCACTGAACAACGTTTATAAGAAAGATTTTAATGTATATTCATATATTTATTTCAAGCTCTAGAAAATTTTGTTTCAGCCGAGATGGCCCAGTGGTAAGAATGCGTGAATCTTAACCGATGATCGTAGGTTCAAACCCAGGCAAGCATCACTGAATTTTCATGTGCTTAATTTGTGATTATAATTCATCTCGTGCTTTACGGTGAAGGAAAACATCGTGAGGAAACCTGCATGTGTCTAATTTCACTGAAATTCTGCCACATGTGTATTCCACCAACCCGCATTGGAGCAGCGTGGTGGAATAAGCTCCAAACCTTCTCCTCAAAAAGGGAGAGGAGGCCTATAGCCCAGCAGTGGGACATTCACAGGCTGTTACGGTACGGTCATATATTTTTTTTTCAAGCTTTAGAAAATTTTGTTTAGCAAAAATAAGTTTTACGTTTTTAAGTATTATGTAAGTATATACTTATAATTCCTTTTGACTGATAAAGTACTAATGATATGTCCTAAATGAGGTCTTATTCGCTTCGTGCATGTCATAGGCTACGTGTTGTCCAAAATGATGGGACATGCATAATACGCTAGCAAAAATAAAAAATAAAAAGACGCAGAAAAAAAAAAACTGGTAATGGATCGTGTTTGGCATCAAATGTATTTCTTTACATATTTGAAAAACGTACCATTATGTAAATAGTATACTCGTAATAATGTGACTTAAGGTATTAGTTGACTTGTGAAAGATTAGCATAAATATAATATAACAAAAACATTTTTCGTAATTTCGCGATTACTAAGTTTGATCAATTCAATTTAAGTAAGGGAAGACGTATAAAAGCGATGTCATCCAGAATAGGATATTACGCATAAGACTCGTCGACGTATCGACGGAGTAATGTGGAATAATATGATAAAACATAAATAAATAAACATTATTAGAAGTTTTTTTTTTTTAATTATCATCTAACTTGTCTGCCTTACCCTGATTTAAAACTTTCTAATTCTTAATTTTCATCAGGTAAATTTTCTTATATTACAGCAAGCAAATAGAAACCTTAAATAATATCTGATAATATATAAATTTTCATCTTACCTAATTTATGAAATGTGAAAACTCCGAAAGCGCAATAAAAAACGGCATTCAACTATCACTCCCGTGTCAATAGTGATGCTTCTGAATTACACGCCGGTGAATCGATCGACTCGGTTGAATTATGTACGATCATTAATATTATGTATTGTTTGAAGTAAATTAAGCCCTATTATTTTAAAAGCTTCGAACATATATATATGTAAAAAAATAAAATTTTATATATCGTACTGTTGTATGTTAAAGAGTATCTGTATATATTTTTATATACAATTGACTTACTGTTGTAAATTATAGACATATAATATATATACTTATACCTTGCCTTATATTAGTCAATCACATTGGCTCGAAAAAAAAAAAACACGTTTCTTTTATAAATTTAGCGCACTGCTTACATTTTAAATATTAATAATTAATATTAAACAAAACCGCTTCCACCATTTTGTAAATTATAGTATCATAATATGTTATATATTACATCACCTCTTTAACAACTGACTTTATTTCTTTATAACCAGCCAGGTATAGACTCAACCACAACACTTACCACATATTATTATATATAATTTAGATGTGTTTTTTAAAGCACTTGTGAAAAACGTAGTTAACATATACCCCGACTTCTTGAATACACAATATAATTACGAATTACCTCTTGAGCTAAGATTTTCTTAGGTAAGGCAGGAATATATTCTACGCAAGGCTTAAAAACAAACACTAAATAATTCACTATACCTTATTGCACAACTTAGATAAAAACGTTTTACTGAGATCGCATGACGCATAGTATGAGGATAAAGGAGGCGGGGGTATTGTCTAGCCTTGCTCTCTATTTGGCTCGAGATTGAGCCAGATCTTTAACAAGAAAATTGATCTAGGTAACACTATGGAAATATGCAAGCGTTTGGAAATGACTTTACCAATAAGAAGATGGTTTTATAGTAACTATTATTGTAAAATAAAAAGTTATATAAAATAACAATTTCAACTAGAGCAAACCTATGGTATTTGACTTGTTCGTAGAATTAAAATTTAATACAACAAACGATACATATCATAGTCTACCCTGAGTCAGACAGTTCCAGCTAAATTAAGTCTCTTATCTATCGAGCTATCATCATTTGTCATTGTTATCAAAAATAATTATAATGTCTACGTCTAGAATAATATAGTTAGGGGGTCACGTACTGTATTATATGTGCATGATACAGTTACGATAAAACTTGCTTATAATATAATATATTAATGTAAACCTATTGGACAAATATTTTTTTCTCAAGTCGGTAGATCTGCTTATATAGAAAATATGCGCCGTCACACATTTACGTTGTTAATGAAATATTAATTTAACACAACGTTGTTTCAGGTTTTTAAACTTCCGTTTCAAAAAATATCATGGAAGAACAAAAATGTGCCAGCACCATATAGTTGGCATTATGTGCTAAAATTATAGTACTTCACTAATACTAAATAAATTAGCCGTCCAGCCCTAATCGCAAAAAATATTTCGCGAAATAAAAACTACAAAAGACGATTTATATAAGAATTTTTAAAACAATTACGATTGTTTTAAAATAAAAACTGTCGAAAATGTTATATATATTAAATAGAAGCTAAGATTCATAATTACCCGCCATTGAGGCGCTGCTCATCCTGCCGCGTGTAAAATCAATCTTGAAATATAATATATTCTCACTAATATATAATTATATGCAAAGCAGCTGTAGTTTCAATTTTTTTGTAAAAAAAACAGTACAGACAACGATGTCACTTTTTATTTTTCTTTTAAGTTTCAAATATATTAATGAAATAACATAAGTCTTTTATATTTTAACGTTAATGTTATTTCTTCAAAGTAATGTACAGCATGTTAAATAATTGCAAAACATCCACTCGAAAGGATAAAGTTGTTTATAACGCACTTGAAATTATTTTTATTTTACTTAGCTTACTATGATATAACAATTTAGCACGAAAATGTGACTGTCATTTACAAAAGTTTTGTTTGTTGGCAGCCATGACGAAATTGGCAATTGTCACTGACAGCTTGCTGTCAGTGTCAGCTTTGCATTTTAAGCTAAACAAATAATATTTTTTCACAATTATTTTATCTTTATTTAAAATAAATTTATTTACATATCATTATCCTCCATTAAATAAAGTCTCTATGGCGCCTACTAAAAATGGTCCAGTCCGTGGAAAACGATCTAACCAACACACTCAACGAGATTATGCAGAAAGATTCAACGATTTAAGCATGCATTCGTCTGGAGACAGTGATGATAGTTCAGACAGTTCAGATACTGAAGGAGTAGAAGCTACATTTGCAGTAAGCATGTGGGATTTAAACCATTGTGACCCAAAGAAATGCTCAGGACGAAAACTCTTGCGGCATAAACTTATCAAGAACTTAAAACTTGGTCAAAAATTTCAAGGGGTTGTGCTTTCTCCAGTTGGAAGTCAGTGTGTTAGTCCCAGTGATAAAGATATAATAGAAAAGTTTGGATTGGCTGTGATAGATTGTTCGTGGGCTAAAATTGACGAGACACCATTTCAACGAATGAAATCTCCTCACCCAAGGCTGTTACCATTTTTAGTGGCGGCCAATCCCATAAACTATGGCAAGCCCTACCAACTTAGTTGTGTAGAAGCTTTGGCCGCAGCCATGTTTATTACAGGTCATAAAAAAGAAGCCAATTTTTATTTATCAAAATTCTCATGGGGACATTCGTTTTTAGAACTGAATTCTGAAGCCTTAGATATGTATTCGAATTGTACAGATAGTAAAAGTGTAATAGAAGCACAAAGCAAATACTTAGAATCTGCTGCAAATGAAAAAGACACTAGAAAAATGTGGCCCTCAAGTGATTCAGACAATGAAAGTGATACTGATTAAAAATACTGAGTAAAATATATAATGATTTGTAACCATATTCTGATATTAAATAAATTATATTTGTTATATTTTATTCCATATATATTAGTTTTATTATTTAATAAAATCTATATTGTTAGAATTTATAGTGAAATTAAGGCAAATTGTTAACTTGTAAATTATTTAATACATTAGTCATTAGTAATGTTATAGTTCCATATATGCAAAAAGTTTCACTTTGTGAATTGCTTTTTGTTAAATAAAGATTATTTATGTTTATTATAGCCAAATAATATTACAATGTTAAAAGCCAGAGCTACTGCAGAAAAAGCTGAAGCGAACAAACGTTACAAATATTTGTGACATGAGGGCTGATTCATTTTTCGTCTAGAGAATTGGAATTGCGATTCTTACTACCATTTCACGCGGTCTCGATTTGTATAGTAACTAATTTTTATTTGTATTTATTTAAGGCTCTCATGTAAATAAAAAAAGTAGTATTAAATATAATTATTTAAAGCGCCATCTATTATGAAGCATGAGAATCATTTCAAACTATATTATTCATGGATGTCATACTAGTTATTCAAATGTAGTGTAGATGGCGTAACTATGATTGTTTTGAAATTATATCGCTGTCTGAACGTTGAAACGTGCTTGCTTTTTGCGTCCGTTAGTTTAGTTTCCTATAACTGCTCGAGTGGGGGAGTTGGTTCACGCCGTGCAGAGTTTCGGTCTAAACTCGCGGAATAACTAATTTATGACTTACTTTTAAAGTGTAATTGCGGTGAAATTATAGTGTTGTGTATGATGTGTGTGTGTGTACAGTAACAAAATATTGTTCGGATAAAAGTTAGAAACTAACAAGGTAGGTTTGTTTCGGGACTCGACTTTTGTGCAACCTGTCACGCAGGTGTCTCACAAGTCACTAACCTCCGTGATGAATAAATATCTACTACAACTTTCAAGATACCGATTTACGATAGAGCTTTTTTTAATTTTATCAAAAATGATTGATATGCTATAGTCCCTATGCTATTGCAAAAAACATGTTTTATTTGTTGTTTTGTTATTATTTTATAACTTAATTGTTAGGTTTCAAGAAGTTTTTGTGTACATATTGGACTTATTTATGTTTTCGGATAAAACTGGCTGCAATAGATGTCACAGCTATTAGTAGTACTCGTCAATAATATTTCAAATTGTCAAAAAATTGTAAGGTTTCGAATTTCGCGCTTTATTGTGTTTTTCTATTTATTTTACTATCGACGATGGACGATGTTTAAAATGTTGGTGAGCTGACAGTAACTTAGGATTTTCTATGTCCGACAGAATATGTCCGAGTACGAGTATTTTGTGTCCGTTTATGTTTGGTGAGAGTTTTTTGATCATAATTCGTGCACAATAGTTCAGTACAATATATCTATTGCTTCCTATCTTAGTTAGCTTAAACGTTACATACGTTTAACGCTTTTTCTATATCTATTTTATTTTTACATACTTATATTAAATTATGTGATATGTAGAACATTTTTTGTGATATTAATATTTGCATATAATGAAAACTCAATCAAATGTTTTTTATGTATAAGTTCAATAAGTTAATAGGTACCTACTATAAAAAATTGCGATTTTTTTATATTTACATAAAAAAAATCATAAAATTATTATACCACTAATGTTTCAGTTAAGATTAAACCTGTATTTTCAGGTGTACAAAATCGTGGCGTGTGTTGTGTTAAGCTGTGATTGGAAAATTATGTTCAATTTGTACGACCGAAAATTGATGTCTTTGTAGTATTTTAATGTAGAAAAAGCAACACAATATGAAGTCAACAAATGTAAGTTACACTGGTGATCAAAGTTGCTCCTGCACTTCTTGTACATATAAAAGCGAGGCGGATCACCCAGATTTAAGACGTATAATTTCTCAAGGAAGTCGTATCGATCGGCTTTACTATGGAAAATATATTCCGCTTCGTGAAAGAAAGCTCCTCGAGAAACTAGTTAGAACTAGAGGTGTATATGATGACATAAGGGCACAATTAATATCTAATAGTACGATAAGCCTTGAAAAAAAAGCTGTATTAAAACTTAATAGGAATGTATCTCCAAAAAAATTAAAAGAATCTCAATATTCTAACGAGATTTTCAAATTAGTCGATTTAATTGATAAAGGTGAAAAGTTGGAATCAAAAGAATTAAACGGTTGTTGTAGTTGCTGTACTTGCTCTTCTAAATATGATGATCGTTATAAGCATATTGATAAGCACAGACTAAAACGTACGTACACAGGTGCTCTCAGGCACAGGTATATTAAACATAAAACTGATGATTATAGGAAAAGAGGAGTGAGATTTAAAACAAAGCACATCAAATCTGATCCTTGCACTTGTACGTTTAAATTCAGCGGTATGTTCAAACATTTGTCTAAAGGGGCACCAAAAAATTTTCTAGGTTATCCTCGTGAACCATTTGCCGATTTAAAACTTACTTTTGATGAAGAAATAAATCAAAGACCCCACAAAAATAGCTATTTATCATTTCCGTCAAAAGAAAAGTTACAACAATCTAAAACACATCTAAAAGAGATCATGTTGGACGGAATTAGAAAACTCAGCGAGACAAAATTAAGGATTCAAGAAAAAATTGATTTACATGAAAAAAAATCTCTAGAAAAACTAAGCAAATTAAAAAGTAATATAAAAACTAAAGTAAAGAGTTTTAAAGTAACAAAAAAGAATAGTGCAATAATGTGTAAATGTCCAGAAAACAATTTACTGTTCCATATAAAAAAAGATTCTATAAGCAAATTTAAGGATGACCTAAGACGAAAAAAAAACTTAAAAGATTGGGAGTGTCGTCCAGAGTGTGTTGAAGATATCTGTATTCCAGAAGAGTGCTATGTCAAGCTAAAACATAAACGCTCACGAAGTAAAAATAATGAAGGCAAATTAATTATTCGAGATCAAATGATTCGTGAATCATTAACAAAACCTATTATCAAAGTTCAACCAAAACAAGTAGGTGAAGTAGGTACTATGCCGTTAAAAATGAATAAACAAAAACCTCGTTTACGAGCACAACAAACCCGTGAGAGAGCTAACCATTGGCTCCATTTTACCAACGAAGAAGAGAAAATACTCAATAAAGCACACGAAGATATTAAAAAAGGAGACCATAAGATAGGTGCACGTATACCGGGTTTTACCTTTACAAATAAAACTAGAGCTACGAATTTGAGTGTAGGGCCGCCTCGTGAAAATGCAAGTCGACAGCAAGTCGAACGAATAGGGTCATCTGTTAATTTTAACATTGAATTTTATAAAAACAAAGGCGAACCTAATACAAATACATCTCGGTTAAATTTAGAAAGATTACCCGATATAACGAAACAATCGCCAATTAAATACGATCATAGAGAAAGAAAAAATAGAAAAAAAACTAAAACTGTACATCGCCGCCACCAAGGTTCACAAATAAAATTTAAATACACAAAAACTTGTGGAGATAAAGAGAGTTGCTCTTCGTTCTGTCCTTTAAAATTTACGTCCAAAAGAAAAAAACCAAAAAACAACACAAGTATGAATGAAAGAACGCACATAAAAGAATCTTCATTAACTTTCAATACTATCACCAACAATCAGAAAATAATCAAATTACAGAAAAAAGGACAAAAAAGGTTTAAAAAAAAACAAATATTGCTACCGTATGAATGTGAACCTAACGTTTGTAAACCAGGTATTTGCGACCCATACCAATGTATCAAATTAATAAATACTAGGAACACAAAAAGAAAAGAGCAGTCGGTGCAGTGCGATTGTTTAGTTAACATTTCTCAAACTGAAAGAACCAAACCTATTCCAAGATTGTCCTCAACACCCTATCCATCTTTGAAAACTAAGTTTGCAAATTCTTTGACTTCATATAAAAGAAGAAATATTAAAAATAAAAAAATAAATAAAAAAGAATATATGAACCGAACAAATTACAGTAAAAATGGCCCCGAAGTTGTTCGAATTGGTTCAAATATCAGTTTTAATTTAGAATTCTATAAAACTAAATATGCTCATCCTATTAGCTCGCCCAATATCAAAATATTGTCAAACGGATCTAATGTAAAATTAAATAAAAAAACGAGAAGTCAACAAGTTCTAGGAGACAAAGCAACCACTCATATTAATAAAAAACTTTATAAAAAATCTGGATTTGGTACTACTCTTAAGAGATGTTTTTGTACATTGAAAATTCAAGAGAAAAACAAAACTAAAAAGAAGAAAATGGTCACAATAGGAACTAATATTGTAAATGATATAAATTCAAACGCTATAGTTACTTATAATAAAAGTACTAAGACAAAGAAAAATCCGCCTTTAAATTATTTTGAATGTGAACCATTTGTGTGTATTCCAGGTGCATGTGATCCTTATGAATGCTTAGATCGAATAAATAGAAATCGTTTAAAAGAAGTCGGTTCAGTTACTGAACCTCCAGAGAAAGTATCTGTCTCTAGTACTACATATTTGAATAAATCCGTAAGAGCTATTCAGGTGCAATCTAAACCTCAGTCAAAAGACCGTAAGACTTTGGTGAAAACCAAAAACAATGCTAGTGAAATAAAAGAATATTCACCTAGCGGTAATTCTAATCAAGCGGTAAGAATTGGCTCATCATTTAGTTTTGATATCCAATTCTCTAAAACGAACACATCTGTAAATAAAATAAATTCTAAGCCATATATAGAACAGAAAACTAAAATGCGTTCTAGAATACAAAAAATAGGTAGAACGAGAAAAAATAACAAATTGAATGTTGCTAATATAACTACGCAATCAAAACAAAAAGATAAATTTACTAAATCTTCCATGGCTGATCATTTAATAAAAAGATGTTTTTGCACTCTAAATTTGCAAAAATACCGTAAAAATCAAAAGAGAAAACAGGACATTTTAACAACTTCTATGTTTCCCTATGTTTTGGACTTAATGATAAATAGAGCAACGACTGCATTCAATCCCATTTTGACATCCCAAAAGACAAATAGTACAAGTGGCATACAAAGCAAAGTTAAAGATTCTAGTCCAAACCGCCTCCAGTCAAAACAATGTCAAAAAAGTTTAATTGTTGTAGAAAAACAGTCGCAATGTTATAGCTTAAACCAAAAAGGTGATGACAATTGGGAATCAAGAATAAGTTTTATAGAAGAGAGACTGATGTCATTGAAGCAATCGGAAAGCACAAACCTAAGTCAATATATAAGACAATGTTTTTGCACGATGAATTTACAATTAACAAATAAAAATATGTCCGGAAAAAAACCAATAAGTACAATACCCACTGGTTCTGCTAAAAGAATTAAAGAATTCTCGAAAGGTAACAAATCCTCTGTTCGAGTAGGATCTAATTTCAGTTTTAATATAGCGTTCAGTAAAAACCTATCTTCGTCAAAATATTCCTCTCATACTGGCTTAGACAAACCGATAAGGGTTAAACCTAAAGAAGTAGAAACCATTTTTACAAAAGGAAATTACAATACAACTTTTGAACAACAATCGCAATCAGCAGCTAGCAAATTAATTCATAAAGGATCGGCTGATATGCCTCTATCAAAAAGGTGCTTTTGTACATTAAAATTACACAAGAAGGGCAGAAAACATATGAAAAATAATCAAAAGTACGCAAATATTACAGATGTACCAAATATAAGTATTCCAAAAACACCAAACAACACAATCAGCCGAGGGCAAAATACAGATTTTAAGCCCATGAAAATAGCGCAATCATTAAAACCTTATGAATGTGAACCGAATATATGTATTCCAGGCCACTGTGATCCTTACCAGTGCTTAGAAATAATGAAAAGAAGAAATCTCCTTAAGCAAACAAAAGAATCTGGTATAGTCACAGTACAAAATAAAAAATCGGCATCCAGTATAACTAATGATAGTCGTTCTAAAGAGACGCAGAAAGGTTATCAATTAAAAATGAAACCAAAGGCAAATTCGGTGAAACTATACAGAAACACTTTTGAATCCGATGTCCTTAAGCCATCAAGACAACTAGTACGAGTAGGCTCAAATTTTAGCTTTAATATAGATTTTTTTAAAGATCAAGGATCACCAGTAGTTACACATAAAACAACTAAAAATTTCAAAGATAATAAACACATAAATCAAAGAAAATATTTATCGCAGAATCGCAGAGAAACCGGTATAAGCACTCCTAAAGGTTCTAAATTAAGGCGACATAAGGACACTGAAATAAAAAAAAATCCAAATCGAATTACTTCGACAATGACATCGTCATTCTTGAAACGTTGTTTTTGTACCGCCAAACTAAAAAAAGATTCTTCGCCTACATTTTTAAAGAAATGTTTTTGTTTTATTAAATCAATAAAACATTCAACTGCAAAAAATGAAGGAATTCATATAAATAAGGTACATCATGTAGATAAAAAAATTAATACTAAAAATGTAAAACTAATGAAGCATCAGCTTGCCCCTTACGAGTGCGAACCTGGTATTTGTATACCAGGAGAATGTAATCCATACGAATGTGAAAAAATTCTAAAGAGAAACAGAATGAGAACAATGTCCAAGCTATCTGGAACTACAGAAATGAGTGATTCACGTTCTGTTTCTATTGACAGTCAGCTTAGAACCAAAAATGCTAAAATACAGTTGAAAAATAGGGAAAATTATAAAGTTAACAATACGCGCGAAAGAAGGCTTTCGCAGTCATCTTCAAAACATTCTGATCGGCAAGTGGTGAGGATTGGGTCAAATTTTAGCTTTAATATAGAGTTTTATAAAAATAATCCATCAAAGCATCTTATAAAACTGCCACCGACACGACAAGAAAAGAAAGAAGTAATTAGAAAGAAATTGAAAAATCAGCAGTCTGAGGTAATTGCTACTCGTACACACAAGTCTCAGGCAGTTCCAATTAGCAAAATAGATCGTTCAACAGGACAGAAACATTTTTTGAAACGCTGTTTTTGTACTTTACAACTTCATAACCAATATTCACATGAAGAAAAAATTCAGAAAAAGAAAATTAAACAAGATACAAAATTACGCGATAAAAGTGTAATGACAAAAACACCTAAACGTTATGAATTTATTCTTGAAGATTTTGAATGTCCACCGGGCATTTGTGTACCGAACCAATGTAATCCTTACGAATGTGAAAGAATTATAAAAATGAGAAGAAAGCAACAGGAATATAAAGAATTTGGAATGTCGACTAGAAGCCCTAAGAAGTCTACTGTTAGTAGTGTAACACATTCGTTGAAAAAATATAAGCAAAGTACTCAAACAATAGGTCATAGAAAGTATCATAAAAATACAAATTATAATGCAAAGCCCAAAGAAGTAAGCTCCTCACAAAGAGTAAAAATCGGCTCTAGTTTTGAATTTAATATTGAATTTTTCAAAAATAAAAACAATCATGGTCTTCAAATTAATAAACAACCTAAACCTGCCCATATAAACCTGAAACATCAAACTAAAAGGAAGGTCAGTAACGCCAAAACACCAATACAGAAGCAAGTACAATTTGCGAAGATTAGTGACAAAAAGACGAAATCCCAATCAAAAATGATTAATGTCTCACCTAAGCTCAAAAGATGTTTTTGCACTTTGTTTATGAAATCTGCGAAGGATAAGAAACCTGTCAAAAAACACAAAACATCTAATATTAGTACGGGAACTCAAAAGTCGTTTGTGCCACATATGAGTACATTGTTGCCGTACGAATGTGAACCACAAGTATGCATACCTGGAGAATGTGACCCCGTTGAATGCTTAGAGCGAATAATGAAAAGAAATAAACATTTTGGAGCAAACACAAATTTTTCACAGACAAAATCTAGTGCTAGTACTATGACCCCAGGAAAAAGAAAATTTAAGGCAAAAAAAAGTCAATTTAAATCTGTTAGGGAACATCGAACAAAAAATAAAACAAATTTAAAGAAACAAGCTGTGAGAATAGGGTCTAATTTTAATTTTAATATTGAATTTTATAAGGATAATGCGCCATTCGATCGCGTAACAAAAAAGCACAATCAAATAGAAGTACTCAAAGGTATAAAAAAATCAGACTTTAAAGAAAACCATCTAAAGAAATCATTTCATAAGGCTAAATCTCAACTGCAAACGAAAACGTGTGACGTATCGACCTGTCCAAATTTAAAAAATATACCAAAAGAAAAACAAACAAATGTAAATAATAACAAATCACCCACTTTTCTTAAAAAATGTTTTTGCGTTTTAAAACTACATAAATTAAGAAATCGACGCAAGGATGCTGCGACTACATTTGATAATGAAAGTATTAAACAACGAGAATTGTCTTTTGTGCCAAAACATAACATTGCAATACAACAAAGATTATTACCTTATGAATGTGAACCAAATGTATGCATACCTGGACAATGTGATCCTTATGAGTGTGAAAAACGTATAAAAGCACGTGAATTGTGTATTCGAAATAAATGTGATAAAAAATGTTATATGATACAAAAATCGCAGAATATATGTACCCAGATAAATAATCCATGTATGGACAAATGTATAGGTGTAAGAGCAGGTGAATATAGAAAGAAAAAAAATCAATCATCTTTAGCTCGCTCGGCTACAACAAAAAGTACAGTAAATAAACCTAGACTTGCTACTAATTTGAACAAGCAAGCTGTAAAAATTGGCTCAAATTTTAATTTCAATATAGAATTTTATAAAGATTCTCCACCAACAAAAGCACCTATAACACCGAAACATATTCAAGGAAGAAGTACTTTTGAAAATGGCCGTAATAAAAATGTTATCACCAAATCACCAATTAGACGTAATCGTGGATCACAAGCTAAGGTTATTACATCTGAAGATAAGATATTAGACGTACAAAATGAATTAAACAGATGTTTCTGCACATTGAAATTACAAAAAAATAAACAATCAAACTACCTTAAAAAAACCCACAAATATCCACAATACCCACAAACCTTTGAAGTAAGAAGAGTGTCAGTTAAACCAAATTCTAAACGGGCAAAAAAGAAAAATCAAACGCCTGTGCGATCAGTTTCAACTCGAATAAATGAAAAGTATATGAAAGCAAATCAAAATGTTTGCCCGTGTATAGCTGTTACGAACACAAAAGAAATGAAGACAATTCTGCCATTCATACCAAATAAATTTAAAGACACGACTAGTAAAACATTTATTCCTGTACAAAATGAGATAAAAAGTAGTAAGAAAACAAAGCGAGGCTTAAAATTGAAGAAGAAAAAAAGTAAAAGAAAAATAAATTATAATGAACAATTGCTTAAAGACGATAAACCAAAAGTAGGAAGTATTTCTAATATTAAAGGGTTCTTATGTAGATGTGCTGGTGTATTTTTAAAAAAACAGAAAATTGATTCAATAAATACTGCAAATCATAGAAGAAATAATAAAGAAACTGAAAAACATATATATAATAATGAACCAAAACGTTTATGTGAAAATATATGCTTTGACAATCTAAGAAGCTCTAAAAGTGATCGAAGGCCAATAGAACAAATTGTAAATCAAAATACGAAAGTGAGGAAATCAAAGAGTCTCAAATTAGAAAGTAAGTATGGCAATAGCTTTAAATTTTTAAACTTCCAGTAAAGTAGAAAACAAATAAAATATTCCATTGTTTACTTAATTATAGATAAGAAACGAAATCATGAAAAGAAGAATATTAAGGAAAGCAACAAAGTTCAAGTGAGTTCAAAATATGCTAAGGTCCTTAATACTGATAATAATGGCATAACTGTGTCTATAAAACAAAATAAAAAAAAAGACAGAATATTGTGTTCCCATTGTAATGTTGAAATACAAAAGAATATAAGTAGTTGGCCTCCTGCAAAAGTACATTTTGATGAAGGAATATCTTTAGACGAGACGAAAGGTTTAAGAAAAGTTGTTAAACCAGTGAAAAGACAACAAAACAAAAATGTAAATTTTAAAGAATATGAAAACTGCGCATGTTGTAATTCTTGTGGTAGAAGATTCAATAAAGAAGAATTACTAAAAGCAGCAGGTGATCGTTTGATAGAGGAACCACTCAAAAATCTAAATAAAATAATTAATCCCCAAAAAATAAAAGATTTATTTAAATATATAAACATTAAAAATACTGATAACAATTTAAAAAACTGTAGGCAACAAAAAGAAGAAAGCCCATTATTTGAAATGCAGTTAAATAGTGATCTCTATGAAATTATAAATAAAGATGAAGTTATCGACAATATAACTAAATTAAGTAAATTGAGAGCAAAAGATAAACCTGAATTGACCAAGTCTCATAAAAAATCATGTCGATGTTGTATATGTCTTGGAAAAAGAAAAAAAATGGCGCCAAAAGAGCTGATGCCCAAAAAAAATGATGCTAAAAAAAAGAATAAGGCCAAACCATGTACATGTGGCAGTTTTGTTTGCTCTAAAAAAAGTCAGAAAATGAATGAAGAATTGGTGAAAGTACCTGTTCGTGACAAACGCTGGAAACCATGTGTATGTGGTAGTCCGATTTGTGACAGTGAATCTGCAACTATGAAATCCTTATTATCTCGTCCCGAAGAAATGACGTGTATATGCCAGGAAAAAATAAAGGAGAAGAAACTAAAAATCCAAAAGAAAGAGGAAAAACGGGTGGCCGAACAGCGCGCTGTTATAAGGAAAAAACGAAATGAAGAGGATCGAATTCGTAGAAAACTTAGAATGCGACGAGATAAAGAAATGGAGAAAAAAATTAATACAAAGTCAAGCGATATAATTTTAGCAGCAGAGTCGCTTATTGACATTGGCAAATTAGGAATAACTGCTTGTACTGATATATTGCGTTCAGTCGCAAGATGTACTTCAGATCCCAAGCAAGCTTACTACACGCTTAAATCTATGAAAGAAGATCCAGAGGTAATAGTGAGTACTTTAAAATCAGCTTACCAGGATAGCGGCATTGCTGCGACGGCGAAACGGGTAAGATTAAGATGCTTGTCTATGAGAGGAGTTAAACTAATTAAAAATAAACTAGAACAAAACGCAGTTACAAATTTTATGTTACACATTGCTGATAATGACCCGAGACGTCGAGTCCTTAAGAAGAAGCCAGCCCCAGTCCGTCTTCGGGAACGACTTGACTACGGATGTAGTCTATACATGGGTTCCCTTAGAAAGAGGCCATATTTATCAATTTATGACCGATGGCCATGGTTCTATCCCCACTTTTTGTCTCTTCTCAACGTGTGGAAGCAGTTCACTGATATAATGTTATTTTTACTAGCCGTTGTTGTATGGAGTCCTTGTATTTTTTGTATGGAAGCCTGTAGAGCTATAATGTGTTGCTTTTTCTGCACTGGGTGATTTTTGTATTTTTATTTAATAAATTATTGTTTCGTAAAATGAGTTATTTTTAAAAATAAGTTAATAAGTAGCAAATGTATAAATATACGTGAAACAGTTTGGGTTGAATTTGTAAGTTTTATGCTTATAGACACCGTTATTATTGACCATTGTAAAGATACACCCTCAAGTTCAATGACCGAGGATATAAATTTTTAGGGGTGGTACAACATCTACTTCAGTAAGCCTGGTTTAAAGATCTTTCAAAATTTTGCAATCGCTTCTTTTAATAATTCTGAACTATGTTCTTTAAAAAGTTTCATTTCAAATATTCATATTCACCGAACACTTTTAATTACATTCATAAGTTTCAAACACTCATGGAAAAGCTTTTATTCATTTCTTATGAATACATAAGTTACTCATTGTAGAGTTATCGTTCGTTAGTGGGTATAGATTCAAGAAGTAAACATTTTTATTATTCATTTGAAATTAAGTAACTTATACTTTCACTTGCCTTCAAAGCTTTGCCGTAACAAAGTCTTAATATTAAAATTTGGTGGCAGAACTTTTATATACTACGATCATATGTTTATACTTATTCAGACGAAATTAAGTATGTCGCATCATGTCAGCATATCGATGAATTTTTTGTAATTCTCAAGATGGTACCACACTTGGCAATGTATATAAAAGAAATCGTGCTTGTTACCATTTCAAATTATTTAAGAAAATAGTTATCACTATCTAAAAATCAACTTGGAACGTGAGTTCGGAGTTCGGAACGCGAAAACAAAAGAGAGTTATATCGACCAAACCTTCAAAAGTGAGAGGGAGCCGCCACCCTCTTTATGAGTCAGAGGGGAGGACCCTTGCACGTACTGTACCCTTAGTACACCGTACCGCATGCACTCCCTATTGATCTGGGCATTTGGACCCGTCTAATATTGTTTTTGACCTATCAGCCATTTTTATTTCGGGGTCGTTCTGACGTATGTATATGTAGCTTGTAGTTGAGTTTATTATATATACATAAAATTTATATTATAAATAAATAAAACTAAAATGTTTTTTTTTATATATTATTTTGATATAATATTTAGTGTTTCAATTACATATATACAAGCAATATCGACATAAATACTAGTAATGATTAATTTATTTCAATTATTGTCATTCCTTAGGGCAGGTGCTAAAAAATAGCCTATGTTCCTTGGGGATTCGAGCTTGCTTCATACCATATTTCATTAAAATCCGTTCAGTGGTTTAGCCGTAAAAGCATGACAGACAGAGACACAGAAAAAAATTATTTATAATATAGCAAAATCACAATTTTATACAAATGAGCAAACACTTAAATCCATGAACGCAGCAAGGGATCGAGCTTGTGACAAATTCAAAGATGATATTTAATACTTCTTTATTTTTATCCATCGATATTATATACACAAAATGTACAATTCAGTTATTTATCATGTTATTTAAGTTAAAGATTTTTTTTTGTTTTTCGTCAATTAGAGATTTTTTATTTTTGAATGTTAAGTTAGCGTATAATTGATCTATATTTTGTTATAATATTTTTATACATGCAATAAGACAATGTTTTTCTAAATATATAACGTCCGTTTCCTCTTTGATAAAATAAATAAAACAGATAAATAAATTAAATGCGAAGAATACTACATTCAAGTTAGACTAAACAGGCAAATTGAAATACATTTTAAAGAAATTATATGTATATATTTCTATAAAAAGCGAGCTTAAAATGTGTCTTGGATCAAGTGGAACCGGTAACTAGTCACTCTTTTAAACTTAATCCAAATATAAATAGAGAGACACAACAGTTCAGTATCTTTTTCTCCTCTGTTTGTCAACCGATTTCTTTAGTATTGGATTTGTATGGTATATATTGATATTTATTGGTATTCATAAAAAGTGGATATAAAGAGTATTAAGAAAAAGTAGTAAAACATGCAAGGTCATATATATTTTATAAACTATATATTGCATGGACCGGCATTGACCTGATGGTAAGATAGATGCCGGCGCTGAAAGGATTTTTAACCAACCCTTATGTTGGTTGGTCCTCCAAGGCACCTCCAACACGACAGCGACAATAATAACGATAAGCATTGCTGTTTTGGCGATGGAATAACTGATATGGTTGGTACCTATCCAGACGGGCTTGCCCAAAGCCCTACCACCAATGCAAGAATATAATGTCTTACCTTAGTTGCCGTCAGATTCTACTTTGCTTTTCTAAATGACGAAAAAAGTAACTTAATGAATTTAATTCAAGGCGTCTACTAGTATATATGTTATCCTCAAACAATGTATATTGGTTCTAAAAACTGTTAAAACACGCCTCCCACCTAACGCGGATAAAGCTGCGGACGGACACGAGAATATTACAAACTTCCGTTTATTTATTTGTTTCGTATGCGGTCTTATATATAATTCATTCGATTGAACTGAAACTTTTTTTAATTACGAAATTAAAAAAATTGAAAATTCATGATGGGAAATCGAAAACATTATATAGATGGTTTTTGTTTAGTTATTAAGGGCTCGATTGATCCATTGATTTTAATCGAAGTATTATTAGTGCTTGAACCATACTGTAGGCATGGAATTTTTATTCGTATACCCACCAAAAGCTTATTCAGTAGGCTTATTCTGGTAAATTGTATTATTTATCTTTAAGTTTCACCACTTTATATTTATATGTTGTAAATGAATATGTTAATAATTCATATCCTATTTTTTACAAATCTATTTTTTTTTTAATTCAAAGTGACTGAACATAATGAAACACTTTCAAAATTATATAAATTCTCTTATTTTATTACGTAATTACAAATTAAGACTTGAAATGTCATTCATCATCATATAACACTCACTTCAATTAAAACTCATATAATTAGCGAAATAAATATATTTTAGCACGCATGTGACTTAATTAGAATTATTGACAATACTTATCCGGTTAATATATATATATTTAAATTTCTTTTCAGATATTTGTGGATATCCTGCTTTTACAATTACTTATAACTTCCCAGGTGAGTCAATCGTTTATTTTTCATTTTAAATGGTTTTTTAGTTATATTGTGCCAAAATTACAAGTTACAATACTTTTTTTTTAATTTTAAAGTATAAATCATTTTTAAAATTATAATTTAAACATATTTAACGTTTATTACGTAATATTCTTTATTTCTGCGCCCATTTTTTTTAAACCGCTACCATAAAGGCTTAGACGGTGGTATAATCTAGTATACTGCCATTCCCCTAAAAGTAATTTTATTTTTCGCTATAAAAAATCATATTACGTACATTAGAAGCTGTTGTCTACTCTGTTCGCTTGATATTTAGATAATATTACTTACCATTCTTATCATCAGTTTTATATACATATATATGACTAGTTTTCGCCCGCGTGGTAAGAGAAGGGGGTCAGATATTAGATAAATAAGTAGCCTATGTTCTTCTTGACATTCAAGCTTGCTTTGTACCACATTTCATTAAAATCAGTTATAGCCTTGAAGTAACGTCAGAAACAGTGAGAGTTAATTTCGCATTTATCCTATAAGTATATATTAATGTTTTTTTTTATATTGAGTCAGGGTATTGTCGAGATTTTAAATAATATTGTTATGGTAGAGACAGGCGTACAATGGTTTATTTAATGAGCTCTGTTCTTTGTTGATCATTTACATTCATTCGGTTCCTCATTCATTTGTAAAAACAATTATGTTACACACTCATACATTTAAATATCCGAATGATATATCCTCGTAGTTTTAAGTTATGAATTGCAACCAAATATATTCCCTTAGGACTAAGTCATCATCCCGCCACGAGTTATGTTTTAAATAAATCCCCCTCTGATGTAGTTCACTAAACTTTTTTACGTGATTCGTTCAAGCCGCCAGTATTTTGTCAAGACTCACGTCTCGAAGGGAGACCCTAAATTGTTCAGGGTTTTGTAATAACACTTAAGGCGAAGTATCTTTATTACATTTTATATTTGACATAGATATTATTAAATTTTGAAAACGATTTCAAATGCCATAAGTTTTATAAAATTCGATTTTTAAAAACCGGATAAAATTTAATTACGTTTACATTGGCTTGACAAAGACTTGTGGTAACCACATTGACGGTATTCATTTTAACAGTAACAATTTAGACTGACTTTTTAGTCAATAATTTTTATATTCATTTGAGACATATTGAAATTGAACTCTGTGGTGACTACTTCAGAATCTGCCACGTTTACACCTGCGTTTGCACACACATATAAGCACTATAACATCCCGCGCAACGTGTTAGTCTCTCTTGAAATGGCCGTCGTGAAATTAGTCAGTCATCATGTCATGTCATCAGTCATCATGAATCAATCAGGCAGGAGGACAACACTATCAGTATATTTATTCGTCTCTATTAAACATTATTTGTAGTATGAAGTTTTAAAAATTGAGAGTATTAAAAAATATATCTGTATATTTTGTGGTGATTTAAAAATTATTCCAGTTAAATGTTCCACGATTTTATAAATCTGGTTAATTCGTTCGTAACGTGTTGCGGTCGAGATACCGTGCACCGACACATTTGTAATTACGCTGTATTGCAAAGAATTTATTCCTATGTCTCAATTAAAATATTTCTGATTTAAATCGCAGTGCCATTGTATTTGGGTACATGTTAATAACTTTATCTGATTATGAGAATCTGCAAACGTGTTTGACTTCGACTCTTGATTAATTGAATGTAAGAAATATGTGATTTAATTAAATGTAGTAGCAAGCGTTTAAATAAAACTTATATTAAGTAACAAAAATGTTTAGTGATTTTGAAGAGAATTTTTTAAGTGAACAAGATTCCGAAATATTTTTACCTTTATCATAAATTTAATTTAAGAAAGTGTCAATAGACATGTATTATCGATTAAGATATATATTATGAGCTCGTTTTGATTTTAATCTAATTTAAGACATGATTAATCTTTTCAATATAAATCTTATTACGTTGATTGTGCTATTACTTGTATATTACATACTGACCTAGTAAATAATATACTTTTACACACAAGCTACAGAAAGAAACAAAGAGGATAGTCAATAACTCTTTCAAGTCTATGTAAACGGAGCGGTAAAGGAGCATTGGAATGTAAAAAAAGTAAAGTAACAGCAAAGGCATTCTCTTCTCCCAAGAAAAAGGTTCAGAGCGAATTTCATTACGCTACTTCAGTGCTGGTTTGGGGATACAAATATGCTAGCTATTCATCAAACACAAGTTTCAAATTTCAACTGTTTCAATTTTGTATTCATTGTCAAGCACGAAATTTTAAATAAAAATTAAACACACTAAAAGAAAAAAAAATTAAGTGATCGCTGAAATCCGCGATCTTCCACGCGATTGAGATCATAACACATATTCCATTATCATCCTGTTCTCTCCCGCATATATATTAGTAAACATGGGTTGTGTTTTATAGTAACAGCTTCTGTCGGATTAAATGAATGACGTGTCCACGGTATAACGCGTTCCTTTACTTCGAAACCTCATTTGAATAATTTCTTCGGGGAATATTAATGTGTTCGGAGCTCAATCCTTATTAAAATTTTGTCTGGAAGTATGATTAGTGACAATTCGTTGCGTCGGAAAATTAATGGATTTTATTGCAGTAAAGATTGCAGACGGGCATTCATCCAGAACACTTCGTGTTTTTATACTGGTGTTGCCATGTAACATAATTTAATCATTTGTGTTTAAGTATATGCTGTAATACTATAATATACATATATAATTTGTAATTTATTTAAATATCAAATAAACCTTAATTAAATATTTTAGTAATGTATTACTTTAAAGTTGATATTTAAAAAAAAAATTAAGGAATTCTGAAATCTCAAGATACCTGATAAAAGTTTCCATCAAATTAAGGCAAAACTTTTTGTACACAAAAGAAAAATAATAACAACAAAACATCCAAACATGGCGGAACGTGCCTTTTTTACGACTTCCATGAAAATTATGACCTTGTACGTACGTTAAACTTTTACGTTCCGTGTAGGATCCACATGGGGTGCTAAAATTATATTATTGCTGCTAAAAATAGATTACAAACCTACAACGTAAAACATTATTTTTACACAATTCAGTTAAGCTAGCTGACGGTAAGTGGTCACCACCGCTCATTGACATTGGAGCTGTATGAAATATAAATCATTCCTTGCATCACCAATGCGCCATCAACCTTGGTAACTAAGATGTTATGTCCCTCGTGCTTGTTGTCACACAGGCTCACTTATCTTAGAAGCCGAACTTTGAACTTTGTTTGACGGTAGAATATGAAATTATTGTGTGGTATCCACCCAGACGGCACAAAACCTTACCACCAAGTAAATCACAAATCAGGTATACATCACAACAAATGTAATGTAATTAAGAAACTTACATACATACATTAACCCTGAAAATATACTATACAGCATACTCCTTTTTTAGCAGTCGTGTAAAAACATGATTGAAAATGATTAGTTTTTTTTTAATCAATAGAACTAATTATCCACATATATTTAGAATTTAAAAGGGATAAGTTTTTGTGTTTAATGATAAGAAATTAAAAAGTATAATGTTCGTTTTCAATCATTTAGGTATTCTTTTTTGGTTTTCAGCGATACCTAAGGTTCTCGATTCATTTTTAAATTACTCTATCATATAATTTATCTTATCTGACGCCATATTTTACTTTAGTTCAAATGTTAATCGGTAAGTACGTGACCATTAGCCGGTAAAAGTAAAAAGATTTACGCACGAAGTTTGTTTACACGCCGCCGGCAACATCGATTTTGTGATTCATTCACGTCGTACTTGTGCCAACTTTCTCGGTTTACACAAATTGGATTCTGCTGTATTTTTTTTTTTTAATTTCGATTTAGCTTAATTCTTATATTGGGCAATTTCTGTTAGGTTTTAAAGAAGTAATTAAAAATATTGATTATAGTTAAATAATATTTATACAAAATATACCATTAAACGTTTAATATTTTCTTGAAATATATTTTTTGGATATTTGTCTCATTTTACAAGATATCTTAATATGATTAAAAAGTTTTTTACGTACCCATGAATATGTTACAAGTGCGCTCAAAACAAATAATATATAGTTATTTTATATTAGAAATTCTAAAATGACTTACTCTACTAAAGCTTTACTCAATTGCTGTATTAAATTCTATAGGGAACAGTAGTTACTTCTAGTCTATTACTGCAACGCAACATACGCACGCAAATAATGAAATTCAGTGGTGCTATTCTGTTAGAATTATCGTATCCACTTATTAAATGTTGAAACCGCCTTACGGTGCTACGCTATTTTGATGCATATATCCTTTAAATGTAATATTAATTATAGTCAATGTCGCATGTCACTTTCTGACATTTCACGATGTTTTGCTATATTCCATTGTGAGTTACGAGTTTATTCTAATTTTACAGATACAAAAAAAGGCATTTGTTAGTCGGTGCATTTTTATTACAATCTGCTATTTGTTTAATGGCTCAATACTTTGTCTAGCCAAAATGATTATCTCCGAATTATTTTACTTCCTATGAATAGAGAATAAGACTCCGAAATTCAGAATACAAAGTTCAAGAGAGCTGGCGTATATTTTTAAAACGAATTTGTTCAACGTCTTGCAGCAATTACGTTTCAAAATCGTACTTCTGGATTCTGTTTGTGACATCGCTTTAAGCTGAAACCTACTTTGTGGAGAAACGGGCTTGTTGAATTACCTTGTATTATTTTATTAGTAAAATTGCTGCGAATGCGACTGTGAATAATGCATTTTGAAACATATTCAAAGGAGTCCTTCCTTTAAAAATTCTTCTTGTTCTTATATTAAACTGTAAATGTAGTATTGATTAAAATAAAATATTATTGTATGAAAATGTAGTTGATGTTTGACAAGGTCTATATAGGAATAAATATTATATGTTTTGAGTAGATATAGCTTATGCCTACTTAGCAAACAGCAAAGTTCTTTTGGTGATGTACCTATGAATAATTACTTAACATAATAAATTAGGTACTTATTTCATTTTGAAACTATACATTAATATTTTACTTTCATTGTATCCAAAGAAATTACTTACAACATTACATTCTCGACTCGAACGCGTAACTCGAGAAATGATGCAAGTTTTAGATCATCATCGCTAAAATTTATTAGCCAGAAAATTTATGACATATAATGCTGCTTTATGGACAATAGTAAATGGTTTGAGGAAATGGATAGCCCGTCAACGTACCAGTTCGTTCTGACGTTGAAAGCATGACTAACGACCGCGCTACGGCACAAATGTGTTGATGACGGATTTTCGAACACTATTGAATAATCATTAAACGATTACTCCAAACCACTACAAACCATATTGTCAATGTATTGCAAACATTTTTTTATTTTAAAATAAAAAAAATTTATTAAAAGTACAAACAGAAAAAAAAGTTCACTTTTTTTATTCTTAACTCATATAGCTTGGAAAATGTTTAAGTGTTTAATCTGTTGCTCCATCACATTCGATAATAAATAAAATTTAAACCAAATCAGCCGTTTGTGATATTTATGGTATTGTGTAAACCATTTCTTAAAAAAATAAGCTAACAGAATGTCATAGTAAATATATAAATTCTTATTTCTTATTTTACTAAAAAAAATAAACGCAATATGGAGTTGTACGAAGGCGCGGTAAGCCGATAGCTGTAAATCTTTTACTTTACTTCGAAATGGCAATAAAAGTGACAAAGTTTTTGTGGAATTTGATTGATTGCCTCAGTTCGATGATCTTAGGCATCAATCGCTAAGCGATTTAGGAGAATCGAAACAGAAATACTCTATCAGTTGTATTATTACTTTGGAAAATGTAATTTTTAAATGCTATTATGTAAATTTAATTTGTTCTATATATGTATAAATTTCGTATAAATACTGTCGAAGACGAATAATAGTCGCAATAAAACAATAATGGCCGCCATTAATCTGTTATATCGTTATTTCACACGTGACCGAAAGTATTACATCGGTGAAAAGAGAAATAAAAGTAATTAATGCGTGACCTGCGTCCGTATTCGTTTATGATTTCTGTATTACCGTAATAAATTACGTATTTAATATTAAGGTTCAAGGACTAACGTTCTCTGTTAATTTAATTAATAAAAACAGTTGAATGTAGTGCGTTATAAAAAAAAATTGTCTATTGCACACTTCAATTGGGTATGTTGATTCCTAAGCGCATCTGTCTATAAAACCTGTCACAATTAAGCGCTTCAAGCGCCTGAACTCGTATGATGGCGAGAAACCAACCAATCTCAAGAAAGCTTAGAGTTGGCAAGCAAATGAGCAAGTGAACTATTGACTTTAAACCTCTCCATACATTTAATATAACACTAAAGTTAGGCCAGTGGATATCATTAAGCAATTTAATTTAGTTTAAAAAATCGCGTATATAAAAAGTAATAACATAATACTTTTCGAATAAACCGACTCGTAATTTCATAAATTATACTATTTGAAAATATTTTATTTAAAAATCACTCATTTAAAATAAAAAAAAGTAAAAATAAATAATGGAAATGTTATGAAATATTCATCGAAATGTACGTTTAATTTTAATGTCTAAAGATATTAAAATGTAACTTAAAATAAATGCTGCACTTTAGTAATGAAAAATTCATACAAAAATTTAGTTCCAAAGAGATCTCGCTATACATCTAGGGTACGCTGTTTGTAAATGGATTTTAAATTAAAAACTGTACGCAAGGGATTGTCTAGCATTTGATTACAAGGGGTTTGTCGGTGATCATTGCAATCGAATAGTGTGGAGTCACTGAAACGCGGGTGAACATCGGTTTTTAATATATTTTAAACTTCGCCAAATGGGAGTTCTCTTTGAACGATTTTATATGCTAAATGCAATTCTTCTTATTATTATCTTTGATTAATTGCAAATAGCCAACAGATATGTATTTTGTATAATATAATTGTTGGTTTAATATTTGTTATTAACTTAAAGCTTTTAATTTTAAATAGATAGAAAATATAGAGATCGAAATGCATGTGTGAGGGAGTAAATTTAATATACATAATTATAAACATTTAATACAATGATGTCCAGTAATAACTTATTTATATATAGAGTAACCCTGTCATATCGCAGCATTGTATTTACTTGGTGGTACGGCTTTGCGCAAGCCCGTCTGGGTAGGTACCACTCACTCATCAGCGAGTGAGCCAGTAAAACTAAATGCATAATGGACATAACATTTTAGTTCCCAAGGTTGGTGGCGCATTGGCGATTTAAGAGACCGTTAATATTTCTTATAGTGTCAATATCTATGAGCGGTAGTCACCACTTACTATTAGATAGCTCATTGGCCAGTTTTTTTTTTTGCTGTCGAGGAGGAAAGGCATTTACCCCTACCGCCCGGTCCACGACTGGGACGGTTATGTGGGACTCACGGGGCAGAAGGCCACCGTCCTACCCACTAAAACCTCCCCGTACCCTTTCCGTCTTAACGAGGAGCGCCACGGGATCGCTTTCGCATGCTACCGTGGCTCATTGGCCAGCCTGGCTACCCCTTATAATATTTTTTTTTATAATAACTTAATAAAATAATTCTAGCCTAGACCCTTCATAGTTAGAAGATTATCATCGTAAAGTCGTATGAATCTAAAGAAAAAAATAGCTTTCTAAAAAAAAACATTGTTACATAGTTCTTCGTTGATATTAAGTTTATTAATATATTATATTTGTTTATGTTCAAAAGTTGATTTCAAATGACCCCTACAATTATATTAACACTTTTCATTAGCTTAATACTTTTTCTTAACAAAATAGTTCCTATCCTGTTCATTCAACTGTTCAACAGTTCCTACGTGAGAAGGCTGCAAGTAAAAGCTTCTATTGCCGTCGTATATTTTTAAAACGAATTTATTAAACTTTCAGCAATTACGTACAAAATTTCTACTTCTAGCTGTTTATGTTTGTGACATTACTTTAAGCTGAACCCTAGTGCACACAGAAATGGGTTGATGACGTCTGATTTATTATTTGTGTTAATATATTAACAATTAGAAATTAATGTTTTTAATTGATATTTTCTATATAAATAAAAATGGATATTTTGTATGTCTGTCCTCTCTAAGTACATAAACCATTCATCCGATCGGCTTGAAACTTTGGTGAGTTGTTCTGGCTAAACTAGCGAAGGCTTTTTGGCCAAAAATTGTTTCTCTGTTCATCTTTCAATATAAACGTTTGTAGGCTTATTCTACCCGTGGACAACCGGAACGGGTAGATAGTATATTAAAAAATACATATATAGGTTTTACCTCTAGGGTTTTTTAGGCAAACGATAACACTATGTCCGCCTAAGATACATGTGTTCATTGATCTCAACTTATCGTCAAAGTAAGTATTTGGTATAAAAATGTAATTCTACAGTTTACTTTTAATTATTATACCATTTTTATTTAACTGTTTGTTATTTTGTTTTGGTTGAATCTTGCAAGCTGAATTAAAAGCATATCCACTTATTCTATAGAGTTGATATTTTACATTTTGATTCAGCTCCGATGGCAGTTAATTTTTATGGTAATCATGACCTGATGCTTTACCCAGTATTGGCTTCACACGAAGTAACTCCTCAAATATACAAAATTTTATATATAAAAGTTTGTTTAAAAAAAAAAAAAAACGTGCAAAATAATACATAACAGAAGAACTTCTTACAGTTACTAAGTTCGTTATAAGTCCCTTAGAAAGTATAATTTACGTGAAGGAAAATAATATGACTCCGTGTGAACTGTAAACTAAGTTTTAAAGTTCAAGTTTTCAACACGCCAACTCGAATAATTCTAACTTATCAATTCCAAATTTCAACTTTGGTTGAACTGAAAAAGTTTTTAAGTATTTTAAATATCTAAACACGACTAATAAAAGTTTATAAATTATGATTCATATTTTAGTTTATAGTTTGTATACTGCGTTGGTCTAGTAATTGGCTTATTAGGATTCACATCTCGAGGTCCTGGATTCAAACTCCGGGTCAGGTTCAAACCCTTTTAAATATCCAACACATTAATGTTGGCTTAATAATATTAATTTAATTGTTGTTATTTACCGCAATTAATTAAATATAACCATAGTGTTGATAAATATGATAATTGAGGGGATGCACTGCTCTTCGTACAACTTCGTCCCGTAACACCGATCAACGATTCTCTTATAATAAACTCATGAAATATTATTATTAAGCATCGCTAGTTTCGTGTTCATACAAGTTCTCACGCACAAACGCAATAAACTTTTATGTTAATGCTAACGAACTTTATATAGAGATGTTCTGGGCACGGATTAAAAAAATATATCCATCCAATGAAAATTTGGTTAAAAATACCGAGGGTTTCTCGTCGGAAATAAAATGTTTATATTGCAAAAGTGTTCCATTGAACGGACGTATTTGCATGTGTGTTTATTTCGTTACGTAATTGTGTATCTATGTATTCAATTGTTTTTGTGTATCTTTAATTCAATTGTTTTTATGCAAAATGCTAACACATGTTCCAAGTATGATAAATTCGTCATTATACAGCTACATATTATTTTTCTTTAGAACGTTTAGATATGTTTCAATATAATAATAATAATATCCTGGGACATTTTTCACACACGGCCATCTGATCCCAAATTAAGCTTGTACAAAGCTTGTGCTATGGAAACCAGACAACTGATATACTACATATACTACTTTTCTTTTTGTAAATACATACTTATATAGATAATTACACCCAGACTCAGGACAAACAGACATGTTCATGCACACAAATGTCTGTCCTGGGTGGGAATCGAACCCACAACCTTCGGCGTGAAAGGCAAGTATCTACCAACCACGCCAACCGGCTCATATACCAATGAATTAAAATGTTACTTTAAATAACAGTAATAACATTATGAATATAATATTAACGTATAAATACACATTTTTTCATAAACAAATCAAAGATATACTGTCATATTATAAAAATAATAATTTTGAATTTGTTACAGTTGGTTGTCAATTTGTCTCTTTTCTATACATAGATCAAATTTGGGAAGAGAGGGACGGCTATATGTTATAGTATTTACAAAGTGCGGATGAGCCGTATAGACACAGTAACGACCAAACAACACATTCACCGCGTTAATTGCAGCCATGACTTCGTGTAGAACGTTTTGTCCATTGAATAACGAAAACGCCAATATAGCTGGTATTCCCTTTGTATATCGATCATTTTAGTCTGCGCTATATTAATGTCCCTTGTGTAATTGCATGCACTTATTTGATACGGCTAATGTCTAATGCGAAACCACGGGTTCACTCATATTTCGATAGGACGGTCTGTTGTTATTTTAACTAAGGACCAAATTCCTCTTTTCGTATAAAATATTATGTATGTCTCTTATATTATTTGAGAGAGAGACTGAGAATATTTTACCTACAAGTTATCGTTATACCTGATTACTGTTGAATTATTTAGGTCTAGTAAGAATAATACAAAATAATTGTAAAAAAAATTTTAACCAAAATATATTTGATTAGGTGATGAATATGTAATTTTAATGCAAGTGTGCCAAAAAGTCATGCGCGTCTTTAGCAGTCTTAGTTTTTTTATTAATGTTTCAACATTATCTTTGTATATAGATACTTCAATCAAGCATTAATTTAGAAAATAAAACCTCATATTTATTAAAATCTCACGTCAAAACATACAGTGGTGCAAGAGCAGCTGCTTCTAACCCCCACCCTCATCAGGTTAAACGAGGGTTCTCCAGTTCCGCTCGGATAATCGTAACCCCTCTGTTAGACTGTTTATGACGTGGTTTAATAATTAGAAAAAAGTTTTTACTAGAATTATAGTCAGAAGAAACCTTTAATCTTGACTCTTGAACATTAGCTGGTGTTATAAGGATTTGAAGTGTCGAAATCCGATTAATTATTTGTATGCAAATACTATTTACTTAATATGTTCTTTGCAAATAGATATTATATAGAC
This sequence comes from Nymphalis urticae, assembly GCA_905147175.2. Taxonomy (NCBI): domain Eukaryota; kingdom Metazoa; phylum Arthropoda; class Insecta; order Lepidoptera; family Nymphalidae; genus Nymphalis; species Nymphalis urticae. The sequence goes on along the minus strand of LR989987.1, from coordinate 3,727,515 downwards.
TTTTTTTGTAAAGTTTTCTATACACATATTTCTTCTTAACGTTTTCAATAAAATATAAGTGTTAGTTATTTGTGTACTTAAGAAAATTCAAGTAAAATAACTACTACTATTGTTAGTTAAATAAATCAATAATATTCTCATGCAATAAAAAATAGCACGCGATGATTAACGTGATATCTATTTAATAGTAAGACGTTAAATTTGTAAACGTCACCGAAAATACAATAAAATAATTATTCATTCAATTAAAAAGAACTTATACTCGCAGTATATTTCACAAATACAAATCCGTGGATAAAAACTGTTACCTTTTCCCGGTCTTTAATAATTTTAGATGAATTAACACATTTCACGCATTATCCTAATCCTGATATAGAACGTTTAAATCTCCATAGCGCGAGCTCGTTCAGTCCCTAATCCTGTATGATTCTTGTTTGGCCCAGGACAAAGGGCAGAATGGGGCTGTCCGATAAAGGGATTAAAATTTACGCAATTTATAACTATACAAGATTGGATTGCAGCTATTTTATATGTGTTTGTAATCAATTTTAATGTAAATTATATTAGTAGGTATAATGATACAAATATTATAAAAGAGGTATGTTTTATGTTTGTTTTTTCCTCATTCACAATATGTTAATTTAAAATTATATACTGTATCAGAATATATCGGTAAGCTTGTGTTTATTTTACCCGTACGAAGTGGGTACGGAAATCTAGTAATATAAATGCCTTATTGGTCAAAAAATTAGCATATAAGGTTAAAGATGCCTTGGATTAAAAATCCTGGGTCGGGCTAACAAAAGACATTGAGTCTTTCTGTCCTTGGAAAGCATGTGAAGCCATTGGTCCAACGTCTGAATTATTTCCGGTCGTTTCGGATTGCCATCGGATTATGAGAGTGAAAGAGTAGTGCTTCTGTGTTGACTTAGTGTGCACACACACATTTGAGCACTATAATATCACATACGATGTTCTTTCTTTTGAGAATGGCTGCCGTGACCGAAGTATATAACTAGATCGATCATCACGTCCAAAAATTAATAAAAACTTAAAATAAATTTGTAAAATACCAAAATCAGTATCTATGAAAAAAATATAATAAAATAACACACATTTATCGGCAAACATAAACGTTAATTACTTTTTTTAAATGACTTTAATTTACGTATTATAATAAATCATTACTGTTTTTTGTTAAGAACTAGTCAGTTAAAAGCGGAGTTTGAGAATAACTTGGTGATATATTAAACATTTGGGATCGTTTTGTAAGGCTTTAATATAAATCGGAACATTCTGTCCATACTTCGGAATCGCCCTTCCGTGGCAGACCCTACTAATTTCCTTTGAAACCTAGGCTTTTCGTATAATACGGATTTGGAAATGTACCCAAGCCGGGATTTGGTTAAATGCCGCATTTGCTGTAACATATGTTACTAATAGGTATTTGAAACTTAAATAACATTATAAGCTTCTAATATCTTGGCTCATTAGTAAGTATGAAAGATTAAAATTTATACTTTTTAACACTCGAAAGACTAATTAAGTGATTAAATGATATAAAAGTTTAAATACAGAAGTTTGCGTTCTGAAAACGTAAGATTGGATAACTTCATTGACATTATATTTGCGAAAGAGAAATTTAAACTTTTGATTTAAAAGTAGTTAAAAAATTTTCAAGGACATATTTTTAGAAAAGCAATTGTAGAGGTTTTAAATAGAGGACTTCAAAAGTGGCAATTATTTTTTACTTGTATACTTAGTGGCCAGTCTATTTGGAGTTCGATTCTTTTATAATATACGTACAAATAATGCTTGAGCGTGTACTATTCTAAGCGTTTACTCATCGTTGAAGAATATTAATATATGTTGTACCAAAATATAATTGGTGTCGCGCGAGTTAGCTATTAAATAATAAATAAGGGCATAATGAGAAATGACAAAGTAAAATAAATTTTATCTTATTTTTAAATAAAAATAAGATTTGAAATAAAATAAATAAAAGAAAATTTATTGATCTTACAATTTTATTTATTTTCCTCGTTGACTTAGTGGCAGATCCGGAAGTCCTGGGTTCGAACTCTGGGTCGGGTGGATAAAAAGTTGGGATTTTTGGTCGAAAAATTCGCAAAATTCGGTCCTATCTGTATATAGGCAAAACTTTATTATAAACTCAATTATTCTATATTATCCATTCAATTGTCAGAAAAAATGATTTTAGGTATTATGTTTTCGCAATAAGATATTTGAAAGTGAATGAAGTAGCAAAGATTAATGCTATTTCAATCTCGTAATAGTTGAGATAACTTAATGACAAATTTCAAAGCTAATATTCAAGTAATACCCGGTAAAGTACTGAATTATCTCAAAGACGTAATCTTGTTAATTTAGCGATCACCTCCTAAGGCTTTGACGTGGTTAGGTACTAAGAGGCGCCTAGCATCCTTAATTAGTGTTAACGAGAGGCGGTGGATCCCTTTATGAATTTTGAATAGATTACATCGAAAAGTTCCCCCGAACTTGTCCCTTACAATCTCATTTTGTTTCGGGTTCCGCTATTGTGCTAAATTCAAAGTTTGCTTCGTTTTAAATTAGTATGTTTTGTCTGAAATCTTTTAAGTTTTAATTATATTCAATTGTTAACTTTAACGTTATAATTTTAAACATTTGTCCCGTATAATTAATGAAAAGTCTAGAATCATTATTACAAAGTAAGAATTTGGTTGATTTATTTCTGTTATCAATAAAACCTCTTTGGTTGCTTAACATGACACTTTAGCATTGACTATAAACAACTATCGAAAGAGGTGAGAAATTGTGTTAAAAGTTCTGCAAAATAATATCTTTCTTGAAACAAAAAAAATATATATAAAAAAACGCAATTATCTTTTTGTTTTTTATCTATCCCAAATACCTGGCTCGTCTCGTGAAATGAACACAGTTATTGAGTTGGGTTCACAGTAAATTACGACGAACGCCTACAAAAAACTACCTTTAACTTTAATTTAAGGGCGGGGATTTTGTTGGAACCCATTATTAATAACACGCTATCCCCGCTTTACCATTTTTTAAAGAATGAACAATCATTATTAATTTTTATTTTAAGAAATGAAACTATGAGACTTTTATACATGACTCAGTTATCCTTGAAATTATTTAGATTTTATTTCGTTTCGTTGTATTATGGCTGCTGCGTTAAGGGTTACATTGTCTCCCTCTTTCTCGCACACACGCCATAAAAAATATAAACTTTAAGTATATAACTCCTTACGTTCTTTTAGGATAAAAATATTATAGGGTATGCAATACCTCAAACTGTGCGTTTCTTCTTAAAACTCAAAAATAGAACGTTCAAAATTGGCCATATTTCAGGAGAATTGACTCAAAGTAATTAGTATTATGCTTTTGGATACGCTTATACTATAATATATCATACGAAGTTATCTAGACTTGAGGTTGACCGCTGTGGCCGAAAACGGACAGGATTCGACCGATTGTGATATGGGTTTGGAAATTAAAACATACAAGCACATTGAACGCGATCTAAACATTAAAAAGATACACCAAATGTACGGACAAGTCTGTTGAAATAGAAAGCACAAAAAAAAGGGATGAGTAAATTTGAACGCATACCGCGAAACGATGCATATGTCTGGTTTTAATGAGTTTATTTCGTGTCCTAGTTTCTATGTTTACAATAATTATATAAAGGAAGGACGGTGCTTGTTCCGGGTAAGTATTTGCATAACAATACCGAGAACATACAAAACATGTAAAACGCCCGACTATCGCAGAGGAATTATTAAGTTTTGTATAATTTACTCATACATGTATAAATGCGGCACATATTTTTAATGTTATAGTAATATATAGCAGCGAATTATACACGTTTTAAACGAGCCACAAACAAGGCAGTAGGGAGGAGAGGATGCATGCCGTAAGCCGTCACGGTATACGAAACGTGTTATCCCAAAACGCACCAATTGATGTTTTACATTAAACGAGTATAATAACTGATAGGTCCAAACGGTAACCTTAAATTAGCCCTTCAAAGTTTAAACGTGGGTATTTGTATACCGAATAGTATCAGCCTTTCTTGGCGTTTATGTGTGCTTCATACCAAATATCATCAAAATCAGTTTAGTACTTTAGCTGTGATAGCGAAATAGACATACAGACAGATGAAAGTTACTTTTGTATTTTTTGTATAGCATTGAAAATTACTTTTGAACGTATTTACTCTCATAGTAAGGTAATCACTAAGTTCCTTGTACTTTTAGACGAGGACAAAGCGCTTTGACTCACACATAAACAAAATTAAGCTCCTATATTATTAATTTTCATTTTTTTTGTTTTACGCAATCCAAAAACTACTTATAAAAACTGCAGCCACCGAATGCTTCACAACTACACAACTACTAGACTTGAACAAGTATCTGGTGTACACAGATATGATATTCAAATATTTTTATTCATAAGTTTATCACGAATAAAATTTCACATTAAAAAAGATCGCTTGAACAAAACTCCGTTGAGTTTTTGCCTCGTAAAACATTGAGGTCCAATCGGGGGCAATTTATATCTACAGTTGAATCTACTTAAATTTACTTTCTACTTATAGTTCTTATGGTTTTAAAGTTAAGGTTTAAATTACCTTAAAATATTTTGACTTTGTTGGGATGTGTCCCGAGGCTAGCGTATCCCTTTACACGGGACAGGATTGTGGTGTTTACGGCGGAAATGTCGATAGCTTTATCGTGTGGGCAGGCAGTGCAGGGAATGAATGTATTGTTACTTTTTAGAATTTTTTAGTATTGTATATTATGTCATTTAGATTTGGGCGTCTCTTTCGTATGTTCTTATGTTTGTCACACTGTTATGCCCTAAAAAGGGCGACTGTTTTAAAATATATTTAGTTAGTACGCGTGAATTAACCGATGATCGCGGTTTCAAACTCGGGCAAGTACCACTTAATTTTCGTGACTTCATTTGTGTTTATAATTCATCTCGTACACGGTGGTGAATGATTTGAGCAGCGTGGTGGAATATGCTCTAAACCTTCTTCTGAAAAAAGAGGAAACCTTAGCCCAGAAGTAGGACATTAATAGTTAATCTTTACTTTAATGATGGGTATAATATTGATAAAAAATATATCAAAAAACAACTAAAGTTCAACTCACGCGCATCAAAGCTAATAGTTCGCTGAGAAATTTAAAAAAACTTAATTATTTCATATCTCCGTCTTTCCGTCGAAGCTCATTAATGTGATCAATATACTAAGAACCATTTATTTAAAAGCTACCTATGTAGACTTATTATACAGTTTATAAAATACTATTATACAGACTATAAAAATATTTTTTCTTTTCAAAATTTATGTTTTCATACAAAACGAATTTTCCTCTATTATTTATCTCGGTTGGAGATGTAGAGCATCTCCGAACTGAATAAATAATAATGAGTTCGTAAAGTTTGAGATACTTAGCTTACACTTCAGAAGTTTTAGAAGTGCAGTGTATCTTTTAACACACGTAAGTACTTTAATATGGTTGGGAAATATCTTACAAAGTAAAAAAATAGAAAACTATCTCAACACGCTTTTCCACTACGGATATGCAGAGGTATATCTGGAATTATTCTAATACATTATATTTTCAAAAAAAAAACGTCAATTTGAATCCGAGAGATCCCACAAAATTGAACTCGTGACCAGAGTTTGAAATCTACGTGTTCTATCTACTGGGCTATCATTTTCCCTACTATACAGCAGATTAATTTCCACGCGAACGGAACTTATAAGACATAAATTTTACTTTTCATTAATACGTATTAACAATTTAATCACTTCTCCAAATTGCGTTTTGTTAAATATTATTTTTCAAATATCGATAATATTAATCACTTTCGTTTTTCCAAACGACATTTGATTTATATATTTATTACAGAGCGAAATGACTTAGTATATTAAACACATAATAACTTTTCAATGAACCACTTCGACCGGTCGTAGAAATTACAAATTTTTATCATAGTATCTCGGGAATGAGATCGTAACCGGTTCCGTATCAAATATGCAGGAGCTTCGACCAGTCGGTAAGGGGTTCTCAACAAATATTGACTAAAGGAACTACTTGCATCAATGACACTTGTGTACTACCAATACAGGCGTCGGTTTTGTAGAAACATATTTTAAAATTGATCATACAAAGTTGTTAAATAACATTTCAAGCTTTTATTTAACTTAACATTGAATAAATAATTTTGAATACGTCAAACCGCAATGAAGTGGTATGACAATTTATATATACATATATAAATTGGATACGTATAATTTATATACATACATATATAAATAGTATAAAGATTGTTCTCATTGGCTGCAAATAATCCGGAATCTGAATTGATGAAATTCTTGAATCGCTTCCCGATTGTAATGAATTCAATTTGACTATGAATAGGTAAGCAATTTTAACTGAAAATATATACATTTTGGTAAAACGTTTTATATGCAACAATGTCTAAGTGAATTACTATCATAAATAAAAAACTTTTTACTTATTATGTTTCATGTTACGTGTAGTAAACATATAAACACCTAAAAATAGCTAGTTCACAGTAACACACCGTTAATATCCCACTGCTGGGCTAAGGTCTCCTCTCGTTCTCTTAAGGACAAAGTTTGGAGCTTATTCCTTAAATTATAACTTAAATAGCTAGTTAATTTTCATAAAATAAGTGAATGTTCAACTTGTTTTAAAATAAGAAACTATAATGTTTAAATAAAAATTGATGTTATATAATATTAAATTTACATAAGAATAAATTACTCTTAGGACTTCAAGGATTTAAAATAGCTACTTAATACTTAATGTTTGCATTAAATGGTGGCAAGAATTCTGACATTACTACGTTGGTGATGGTTATCTGTCAAAATCGGATGAAGCAATCATACTATAGTTATACACCTACGTTTTGTCGCTTTTTATGTACAGCCTATTCTAACCACAAGAGTAAGATAAATAAACAACTTTGTCCTTGGATTGATGCGATTTCATTTATGATATTCACTACAAATTCGCGTTGTCGTTTTGAATGTCGACAAAGTTATAATTTGAACTTTGGAAGTCAAATTAAAGTGTACATAAGTAGTTCAGTGGAATAGTGTTGTGTTATAAATAAATAAATATAAATAATATGGGACATTATGCACATACGACATCAGATCCCAAACTGAGCAGAGCTTGTACTATGGAAACCAGACAACTGATATACTACATATACTACTTTTCTTTTATAAATAAATACTTATTAAGATACATTAATAACGATATATTAAAGAAGAAATTTTTGTAGTACATAAAATAGCAGAGCTATTAGCAAATCGCATGGAATGTGTTCTATAAACAAATTATCAAGTGCAGCTTGTAGTTTTGTTTACAATCGCTTGTCTCGGAAAACTTAAAGCCGTTCTTCCTGCACCTGAACTATCTCCACTCGTGTCGGTAACGCGACACGAGTGGAGATCGCGACACGTCTGAAGCTGATAGTTAAAGAATAGATAGCACTTGTATTTGCGCATACACTTGTGCACTATAATATCTCCTGAGCTGTTGGCTTGTCTCCGAAAGAATCGACGCCGTGTTCGACCTCAGTCAAGAGAACACTTTTTGATGCAATAATAATATATTTTAAGTTCGAATTTTATTCTATACTTAACGAATAAAGTGACATTTATTCATCAGATGTACTAAATTGCAGTAAATAATATGCTAAGTCTGGAAAGTTCAGCTTATATATTTTTGAATTATTATTATATAAATTTTAGTCATAATTCGTAATAATATAAAAAGTAAAAGTTAATTAGCGTGAAATTAGTTAATGATAATGTTTAACTTTTAACCGAACGTTAATAATAAAGTTCTCGTTAAGCTCCCACTGGAAAGTGAAGTAACTTAAACTATAAAACTTTAAACCTCTTCTCTTCAAAAATAACACGCTAATAATATCCTATTTATCAATTCTTAGAGTACAATGTAATTGTATTAAAATTAGCTTACACTTTGATTATAAAATTTATCAAATATATTTTAAATAAATATAATTCTATTTTATGAAATTGATAATGCGTTAACGTAACTTAAAACCAAAGATTAATGTTGTATTCCAATCATTTAGAACATAAATTATTGAAGGAAATTGAGAGGATATTTTCTTGTTTTCGTTCTTAATCTCGTAATTGTAAACATATTATATTTCAAACAGATATCTCAACAAATAATTAAATTACTTTTTATACATTATAAAAAGTTGGACCCAAGACCCAATAACGAATCTATTCCAGTCAATCATCGATGTAATCAAAAGAATTAAACATCAAAAGTAATGAAAACAAAACGTTGTATATAAAAAACTAGTTTTAATAAACATAATAACAAGGTAGGTGTGATAAAATTGTCCTAAATTGCGTAATAAATATTATTGACTCACGGTCACTCGGCGCCGCAGCACACATAGCGAGAGCTGCGAACACTACTACAATTGTCAACGATGCCATTGTTACTGCTTGTTTTAACTTAAACTGCTTTATATATAATGACCATGACTACCCACGGCTCTCATTAGATCCATCCGAATCGACCTTGGCAATTGGATAATAGCACCTCATTGTTGATTATCGTTTTGCACTGCTTCTAAAAGTTTTTGAAATTTTTATACTTGTATATACGACGCGAAGTCAAATTCTTTATTCAATTTAGAGGCATTACACTATATTGATTGTCAAAAATCTACCAATAAGTCGGAACGAAATACATCAGATCTGAGAACATTTGGTTCTTCCAAAGCAACCGGCGAAAAAATCCTGATGCGATTTTTTTGGTATGATGTGATTACGATTCCTCTAAAGTATACGAAATCATACGGAGAATCACATTGGAACTGACATTTTCAAAAGTAATTGGATACCTAAGTAATCTGACAAACCATGGACCTGTCTTAAAGAGGAGTGGAGGTATTTGACCAACAGTCAAAACTATATTTTGCTCACACATGAGACAGATATAAATATTTAAAATTTGATCCAGATACTGTCACGTTTTCGTGTATAGAACATTTTTTTAGAGTAATATTCTTAGCGATTTATTAATAAAAAGGGATAGATATACATTTGTTATATATAACTATAGGTCAGTTAAACATCCATAATTTATGTTATTCTTTTATTAAATCTATTTATATATAATGTACATTATTTATTATTCAAGCAACATTAAAAAGATTTTATGCACACACATTTTGATTAAATTTTTAACTAACGCGTCCGAATCCTATTCGTTCATTAGGAAAGTTTAACAGTTGGGGTGGTAAATCGATATGCGCTCCTAACATCTTTTGTTGTAGGGATCATCCCCAACTCGCCACCCTAATGCGTACAAGAGGGCGCGGGGACTCAGTTCTAGGCTTATGAGGTTCAATTATACATCTATTATGCATATGTAGATGTAATGACAAATTTGTCTCCATTCAAATGGAATATGTTACCATTTTTTTTATCTTCATATAAATAGATAACGAAATACATGCAAGGGCAATAAAATCATATTCTGTATGATTTCTAACTAATTTCCTTTGGGCGATATCCGAGTAAAATACCGAATTACAAATTTGATAACGTTTCTGCATGTAGATACATACGTAACGTTTATAAGTTTAACGTTACCAAAACTTTTATAAGTTTCTTATTCGTTCTTATTCATCACATATTCTTTCGTTTTTATGTACACACTGAGTTAAAAGCGCTCTTAAAGTAAATAGTGATTTTTATTGAGATTTACATTAATTACGCGTGTCTTGTTTTAACATAAAATAAACTTAAATAAGGCGTTATAATTGTATGGGGCGTTTATTAAACGCATATATTATTATCATAATTGCAAATATATGTAGCACTAGCAAGGAAACTAAGTGGTCGTCTCGTTTATACATGTTTACTAACAAGGAAAGTGTGGGCAACAGTGTTCAATGCGAATGTGACGAGGTTGTAAGATCGACGACCTCATGTTTCTACTAGTACTATGTAAGGAATGTTTGTTACTTTATGTCGAGCGCGTAAGTTTGTAGACATCGGAAACGAATGTTACGTGACTGTTTTTGTCACTAACGGCTTGAATGTTTGCGTTTTTATTTTTACGTATTTCATAAAGACAACGCTACGCAGACGCTAACATGTTCCATCGAGCTATATGAAGGATTTTTCTAACACTTACATTATACGAGAATGGTTTTGAATTGTTGATGACTGATTGAATCGGTTACATCAATTCCATTAAGAATATTCTTTTTTCTTATATACTACAATCACTTGAGAATTTTCATTTTATAAGATTAAATTAAATGCAAAACAATCGTGTTTGCAACATCGTTCAAAATGAAAACTGATTTAGAAGCTAAAAGTGTTAATCGTCTCCTCTTTAGTAATAGTAAATATAAAATTTTACTTTTTGGTAATTTTATTTTTGTTGTTAGAACGGGTATTTTCAACTATATATGATATAATTATTATGTATTTTTATGTATCTTGTACACGATTATCATCCAACGGACTCTGAAACAACGTGGTAGAATAACTTGAAAATTCTTCTCTATTTTCCTTAAGAGGAGAGGAGGCCATTGCCTATGGCATGCTTACGAGATAATTAATGATGCATTCGAATTAAATTAATTATTTGAAATAAGAATTAGAGTATTAAAGAGGATTACTTAAATGCAAATGTAAATTATAAAAACATTTTTGTAATTTTAAAGTCTACTAATTTGAACCTTTACACGTAACTCGGCGGTAAAAGCAAAAGAGCTTTCAGCTAATAAAAGAGGTTTCAAGCTTCGTCACTTTGACATGTAAGCTCATGAATAGACTCTACCTTTGATCACATCCTCAAGACTTGCGAGATGCATCTTATTATTCCTTTTTACATGCTTTTTATGTCAAGATTTTAGATAAATATGAGTGATAACTTGGCGTCTTTGCCAACGGTGTCTTTGCCAACTTGACATGTTAGTAAGTGGTAAGAGTGTTAGTACTAGATCATGATTAAGGAATTGTGATGACGTCATGCTTCTTAAATATTCTTTGTGACAATATTTGATGTGTTAACATTACAATGTAAAGCATAGTTCTATTATTTTTCCACGTCTGGGAAAAGGTCAGTATTTATTTTTGCGGTTCTTTAAATAAAACTCCCGGTATTTTTTTTTGTAATATATTTAAATCAAGATATAAAATATTAGAATAATGTAGTTATACTCAATAGATGTCTCGATTCTTATTACACCGTACCGTGCCGTACCGTATCTACAGTGAACAAATTTGTTGACAGTGAAATATTTCCTACCCTTTTTATCGAGACATATGTGAAAGAGAAAGTAAAATAAATTATTAAATTTATTTTATTTCAGCACAGTGTCATGCTCAAAGACACCAAAGGATCAAAACGTTATATGTATATACTAGTATATGTTAATAAATGTATGCACATAAAGGACCATTTTCTTTAAGCCTTAGATATCCTGAACTAAACACAAACTGATGTAGGTCACTTCTGGGAAAAACCGAACTGCGGGAATAACGATCCGTCTACCATAGTTTGTTAGGACTTATTAAATATTACAATGAACATTGTGGGTAGTAAAAAAAAAGGTTGTTTAATAAATAATTACTTACCTGTATAATTATAGTACATTTGATTAAATCCACCGTTTTCCATTGCTAGATTTAAATTTTCATTTTTTGCATCAAAGCCCATAATTTAATCTCAATACAGTCAGTCAGTTGTTACTTTAACAAAAAATAGTTGGTAAATAGTAGTTTTGTTAAATAACATATGCATATTTCAACACATTTGCTAAATGAACCATTTTATCACTTCTCCGCGGGGAAATGACTTACGAAAGCGCGTAAGTACTGTTTTACGAGAGCCCCGTGGCTACGAATTACGAGCAAAACATTTTATTCTCATTTTCTCCACTTTGAAAAATGCGGTTAGAATGAGGTTTTAACTAAATAATTATGAAAGACTCAGGTCATTATACCACGGATTTATACAAATTAAGCTGTTATATATTTCATTATCATCATATTCAGCCCATATTAATCCACTACACATAGGACTCCTCACAGGCGCGCCAATTCTCCCGGTCCTATGCTAATCGCACCATCCATTTTTCTAAAATCGTCTGACCATCGGGCGGGTGGTCTGCCCCTAACCTTTTTGCTTCACCACCTTCCGTCTTCGCGTCTGGCCAAGTGTCCAGCCCATCTCCACGTTAACCTCGTGATACGCTTAATAATATCTTCGACTTTCGTCTTTCGTCGGATTTCCGCGTATACGATCAACGAGAGAGATGCCTAGCATAGCACGCTCCATCGCCCCTTGTGCCACTTTTATTTTGTGCATGTTATGCTTAGCAAGCGTCCATGTTTCTGCACCGTAGGTGAGTATAGGCAAGACACATTGGTGAAACACCTTGGTCTTGAGGCAGATACATTGACATCCAAGGGTATATAAACCTTGGTCTCGAGGCATTGTGGGAGTTTACTTTGGTTAAACAATTACTAATAGGTACCATGTAATTACGCCTTAAACCGAAGACACATTTTACATTGACCATAATATAGGCTTTGGTTTGATTACAATCGTACTGGGTGCTAAGTACCAATTGAACGCGCTGGCTTAGAAAATGCCTATTTACTCCTTTTTTTATAAGTTTTTAAATGTTGTCGATTATACGACTTGGGCGACTAGCAAAAAGAACAGAAAAATATTAGCGAAAACTGTAAAATTTAAAGGTCATTGCTCTTCAATTAGACTACAATAATAGGCAGAGTTATAAATAAATAAAAACATCAATCATCTCTTACCATTACCAAGTTATAAAATATATGAACAGTTCCGTTCTTCGCACATGGATCAAATTTATCAACGAAAATAAAATTAAAATAACTCACCGTAAAAAAACTTCCCGATCGGGTACCAATTTATGTGAGTTATAAATATTTTTGTTTTCCCCCATTCGAAGTTCGTAAGCCAACTTGCCTCATAACTCTGTCGTTGCCGGAAAACTTTGCAAGTTAAATTCGACGTTTTCATTGAAGTTACACAGACTTTTATAAGGCGCACCGACTACTTAACAGCGAATATGAGATTAAGTTGGTACATGAATTGTATTCGATAATCCGAGGTAGTTGATTGGTCCAAAAGAATGTTCTGAATGCGGTGCAGAATCTCTAAATTACTATTATGTACATAGTGTAACTTATAGACTAATCTCATATATGTATATCCGAAAGAAATAATTCCTATTTTATTAATAATTGATATATTTATAAAGATTCAATTAAAAACTACATAAACTTCCAAAATTCAACTTGTGTGAGAATTTTAGAGAAAATATGCATCTGATATTATAACCAATAGCTAAATTTATCTTGACCGAGTTGAATTCGAAACATATCTTCGTATGTCATCTATCCAGTGGATGCCAGACTCTAGCGCGGGTTGATTCACTTATCGAATAAAGAGATAATGGTATAAAACATATTTCTGTATTAAACTCGCTATTTCCTGAACGGCAGGCTTAATACCTCCTAAATACGTTCTTATTTTTATAACGATATAAAAGTGCCTTATGTGACATAAATCTATGAGTTATTATTCATATAATATAAATACATCTAGTTAGGCATTTACATGATCAATTTGTAAATCATAATAATGTAATCAAAAGCTGTACCTGGTGGCTCAACGGTATGGAAGCTTCTACAGATGTAAAGTTCCACGTTCGATTCTGACACCTCAACACACACAATACAGTTTAATTATTATTTAAGGATATTTCTTTGCCCTGAATTATCGTAATTCAATGATTTTATTTATAAATAAGTTGATATCATATCGTTTATTATAAACTCAATTAACTCATAAACTTTTAATATAAGTTATTGGTAAACACTTCAATAGTATTAATTATTTAATATTTTAATAATATTTTAAAGTGTAAGGGTTTTATAATAATTAAATTAACCATATGAAACAAAATGATTTTATTATTCTTTGATGTATTAAACACTTATATATACACACAACGGGTTTTCCAAATTAGACAACACAAAAATTATTACATAATTTATTAAAAACTTATTGACTGAAAACAAAACAAAATTACTACCCTCTACCAAAAATAGATGAAATCATGAAGCAAATAAAAAAAACCAAAAGCGATTTGGCTATTCGAATATTTGCTAGCTAAAACTAAGAGCTATAAAAACTTTGAACGCATGAATAGTTTTGGAGCAATATAACGGATCAATGAACACGGATATTTTGTTAATACGGCTGCAGCGATAGTGTTTTTTTATTTATACAAATATACAATCAATGATAATAATATTTATGGAAAGCGTAATTGAAATTACGCTTTTATTTCAATGAAAGTCATATAGAAATTAATTAATACAATAAATGAAAAACACACTCGGCTTTTTTGTGGTCATTCAACCTTTTTTAATACCAAATCGTCTATTAGTTATTAATCATAAATATTAAAACATACGTGTGTTTTGTCCCATATTTTTAACAGAAAAGATGTTTCGATTTAAAAACAAGAACTCACCATAGACCACGAAAGTTAAACTTCAGGAAGTTAAATATTTGACGGATCCTAACTTAATATTGAAGCGAATGTGAGTGTGTTTGTTTGTTACGCTTTTATGCCTAAACCTCTAAACCGATTTAAAAAATTCTATATACAATTATGTATTAATAGCAGTGCTATTCTTTAAGATCTTTCGTCATCAATCACCCGTGAAATGCTGACAACCGACTTATGGTGATATACTATTTTGAAACGTGTATTCTAAAAATGATAAAATTATTATGGTCAACGTCGCATATCATTTATTACATTCCACGGAAGATTTCTGCGGTGTGAATCGATTTTATTCTTATAAAATAGCCCTACAGTTATTAATATTTCACGAGTGAGATACGAAGTGAATTCGTACAGCACAGTCGCTATCCAGAGAACCATATCGACCGAAATATACGAACTGATCTCCTACTATGTAAGCGAGATAATTAAAAAAAATATATAAACACATTATGTATCACAATTAGAAACAATATAAACAAACTTAACTCCATAGGCGTTCTATAAAATTTTGTTAGATTTTTTTTAAACTATTATGAAAATGTCAACAACATGGCTTATAATATATAATAGTGTCATCATAAACAATGAACCCAGTATAAAGTAATTAAAATTAAAAAAAAAATTATATGTCTGGATTGAAATAAAACAAATTGCAATAAAATCACGCAGCAAGAGTCATTAAAATCCACTGCACCGTGGATTCGTTAATTAATGATTTAATGGAGCCGCGTGCACTCCCGGCCTCCCGTGAACTTGACAATGGCATGCTGGGTGAAGTTGATGAAACTGAGTTGTTTCAACCGACTAGGAACATAATGACAACGATAACGCGTTTATCTTTTATGTATGTAACCACATATTCTTTAAGTACTTCATTAACTATGACAATTAACGACGTCTCTTTCGAAACCTGGAATTATTTTGTATAGCATTGTATAGATTACACGTTTTATACCAAGTCCTTGAACCAATACTGTCCGCTACAAAGGTAATTAATTGTATTATAATGTCGAAATATTATAGAATATTTAGACATTCAAATATATATTCTGGTGTTTGCACCGTCAAACAAATTTATCAAATCTATTCAAGTGATATAGAATATATAATCATCTAATAAAGAATATATTTCGATATTCAAATATATTATCTGCTGTTTAGTCAATCGTTTTGCACCATCAAGCAAATTCGTTAAATTCAGTTAGAAATTTACCTATTATTAGTTAGTTAGAAAATATTAAATAAATGGGGCTATAAAAGCGTGGAGTCATTATTCGTTAATTATGGTGCAAGAAATAATAAAATAATTATATACAGTCGAATAATATGATTTTGTGAGTGAAAAAGAGTAGTTAGTGAATTTCTTGCCAGTTTTTCTAAGCAGAATCTACTTTCTGTAGTGGTGGTAGCTTTACGCACTAGTGTGTATACTTAAGCGTAATTAAATAAAGTATCTTCTGTTTTCGAAAAGGATTTAATATTGCATTTCCTTCCATATTTGAAGTTTTCTAGCTCACCGGTTTAGTTAGTTTAAAATTGAGTAAAAATTTATTACTACCTAACAAACACCGAGATGAAATATTATCGACTACAATCCTTTTCTTTCTACTTATAATTACTTAATTGATTGCGACACCATTGTTTGGATAGTGGATAACGTGTAAAAAGTTACACACTCACACAGTTAAATAATTCAGCCTTCAAACTGGAACACAAAAATAATAACTATTACTGCTTAGCGTTGGAATATGCGTTGAGCGAGGAGTGTGTACGTACACACACGAGCTCGCACAAAGCCCTAACACCACGTACTCATGAACCGCCAAGTTTTTGACGGTTTACTCTGCTTAATCAAAAATACAGCCTCTATTATATGAGACTTATTTCTACATTAATTGTATTGCATACATATTCAAAATTGATCTTTTTTTCTTTTCAGATATACGAGCTTTCGTTAATTATCCTGAACATCAAAATTAAGGTATGTTGATTTTTGATACATTTATGCACTCTTTATTATAAGCCTGTATCGAGCTCTCTCATCAACCGCTACGGGCGGTTGTACTAACTACATATTCGCGTCATAGAGTCCTAAGCGCTTGACTAATCATTGGTCTTGGTATCCGGCGACAGTCAAAGGACTGACGTAGACGTTAAATGTTAGAAAGTAAGAATGAATGCGATTTAAAACAGTGTAATAAGCCAATGGTCATAGACTCGTAGTGTTAAATATCATTTGTCAAATCTTGAAAATTTGTCGCGCTAATATAACTATTATGAACAAGTTTCTATATAAACATTTCTGTAGACTCTCATTCTACACGTGTGAAAGCCGTGACGGATAGTTTGAGTTAACCTGCATATTGTTTAAAAATGTTATGTTTGAACCATTTTAACAAATTATTAAAGTTCTATAGCATTATTGATAGCATGGGCGACTTCAACCCCGTGGCTTAATCATCATACGCGTTTACTGCAAAAATGAATTACGTAATTAAACACTCTGCTAAGTATAACCACATAGCTTGTGAATCGTTAAAACCTCCCTGCACAAAGTAATTATTTACACTCTCATGTACATACGTATGAAAACAAAGACTTTTTCTGAGAATTAAACACGGAGCAACTTTAACGAAAAACTCCATGGCGTGATTTCTATAGAAGTACGTGTCCTTACGAATGCGGCGCGAGTTAGCGGTGACTCAGCCAAAAAGGGCGTGTACAGACGAGTTGTGTTAGGTAAGAAGCCCTAACAAAACATTAAAAATTATTGATTACTAAGTAAAATTACACTACATTTTTCTGTACTCTCAATAATTTTATTATTAACCAAGCTTGCTGTGTGATTTATGTAGATGACATATTCTAAGAAATTAAACCGACCTTACGTCACCTGTCAGCTAGCTTCGGTCTATCACAATAATGGAACTATAATGTCATGAAATAAAAGTGTAAAAGCTATATATAGCTTTTATATATATGTAAAGTTTTATTTAATTATTCAAATAAATGTAATGACGTTAAAACATTTCACTGAATAAAAGAATAATATATTTTTATTATAAGTTTTTAAATTTATGCTGTTGCAAATTAACATGTTTGAAATATTTTTATTTATAAATATAAAACAGATATGTCATTTAATTAACAATATCCTCCAGAGACTGGTTTATTTAGAATCCATTCTTTATCTTTCATAGGTAAACAGTAATGAATTATTAGTTAATTTTGCAAGTATGTATGTATAATAAATTTACAAATTAATAGCACACATACTTAATATCAATTCTTATATATAAGGTTATTGTGCCACGGCGGTGTTTGGTGTGAGAATGAATGTTTCTGAATTTCAACTAATTCTGCGTTCAAAAGTTGATTTCTGTCGAACTGTTTAACCGACAGATTTGAATCATCCGAACATATTTTTAATTAAATTCAAGCAATCGTTAGTCATTTTTCAGGTTTAGTTGATTCAATTTCAAAAGTATAATCTTATTTGTTTTTACTGTCGAAATTTGGTATATATATTTTTGTTAATAAAGATTTTAACCGATTCAGACAATCGGTGATAGATTTAGTAGGTATCCTACCTATTATTCTATGGATACTACTGTCAAGAAAATAAGTAGTTAATATTTTAAACAAATTAAAGAACATTAACATTTTGTAAACGTTTTCTCGTTAAAGTAAGCTTCTTCTATTAAAGGGATACCAACTTTTCTTTTAGCTGTGATTTATTTCATCGTTAATAATTTTTGATGGTATTTTTTTAAAACAAACCCCCTGAAAAGAAATTGATAAATGGTTTTAGCTTAACGATAAGTCTTTCCGATAAAGAGGGTGACTAACCCATAATTGAAATTAAAATTCATGTCAAGATTGCAAATTATAATGAATTCCAATACATTTAATGTTACAAATTGAAATACGTTGTTCGAACCGAACCGTGAAAAATGTATTGATGAAAGTTATTATATGCTATTAACAATTTTATATTTCTTTCATCATTTTATTGCTTACAGCTGGGCTAATCCATCTCCTTATTGAGGGGAAGAATTGGAGCTTTTTCCACCACGCTGCTCCAGTGTGGGTTGGTGGTATACACATATGGCAGATTTGCATTCGACACCGTCGAACACGATATAAATTATAAATACAGATTAAGCACTTGAAATTACAGCTATGCTTGCCTGGGTCTGAACCCGTTATCTTCGATTAGATTCACGTTTTCTAGCCACTGGGCCATCTCGACTCAACCAACTGAAAATGTATAATCATTTAATCGCATTTAAAAATGTAATATTCTAAATATTAAAGCGTTTTGTGAAATTATTTCATGGAAAGAAATATTTAATAAAGCTTATCGTGAAAATAATATAAAACAAATTCTAATCTTAACATCTTTTCGCTGTGTCGTAGCTGGAATTTAAAGTCATAGGGTTGTTGAAAAGCCTTTTTGGAAAGTAATATTTTCATATTAAAAATAGAAACGGATCTAATATAAATATTGTGTATGATATAATATAAAGTTTAAAGGATATATTATAAAGTTTATGGTAGGGTATTGGAAGAAAAATAAAATCACACATTTCAAAATCAAAGAATAGTCGTTTATTAATATAAGATAGGTGTTTATTAATATATATATATATATATATATATATATATATATATATATATATATATATATATATATTGTAATTTAACATTAGCGGAATATGAGAGCAGTATAAAGTAGTGTACTTAATCTTGCAATAAACAGTTATATATATATTTTTTTTCTAAGACAGTACTTAAATTGGATCTATTTTTTGTAATTAAAACTGCACTATCGCATTCATAATTATTATATAAGTCAATTCACATGACATATTTTTAATTAAATATATAAGTTAAAATTCCCTCTGATATTAATTCTTTTAATTAAACATCATCATGTTGACACCGCAGTAATACTCTCATGTGACAGCCCTGACGGCTTACAAAGGGGAGAAAACAACGCATAATTGCAACGATTCATGACTATAGTCGAGTGTAGACGAGTTATCGATTAGCGTTTTAGTAGACTGCTTGGAATTGTTCGGTTTGTTTTAAGTTGCTTACGAACTTTTGTCGTAATGAAAACAATAAAACTCATAGTATATTTATAGATATGTAGGGTTTATGCGATTTTTTTTCAGACCTGTTGGTCTGTCTGTCCGTTCACATACGAAAAATGAGGAAGGTTTGGACTTTACTCCGTCTCGCTGCTCCAACGCGTTAGTGGATGGTGAATACACATGTGGAAGATTTTCATTGGACACATGCAAGTTTCCTCGCGATGTTTTCTTTCACCTGGCTACGCATAAGCACGAATTAAGTTCATGAACATGAACATTCAACAGTGCTTGACCGGGTTTGAACACACAATTACAACTAATGTATTCTAGTAACAGAGGCATCTCGATGCTTATGATATGCGTATGAGCTTAATTGAATAAAGTATACTTTGATTTTCACTTATAATTGAATTTATATTTTTTAGTTAAAACTTAAATTCTAATGCTTATTAATTCTAAACAACTCTTAAATATATATAATATTGATTAAAGGCACAAACATAACAAATAAAAAATGAAAAAATAGTACTTAACTTTTATATTTATTTGTAATATTGTTTTATAAGTAAAAGGAATAATTTCATCAGATCCACTAATTGCTCTGTTAATATTATTGTACCCTATTTTACTTAACTAAACGGTGACGTTGTTATTAAATTTCAACGTACCGAATAAATAATTAGCTATTTGATAAATAAATAAAATATAAGCATTGAGCATTTTTATTTCCATTATATGAATATTATTTTTTAATAAATAACTACCTTCTTGGTATAGCGAGTAGCTAAGGCTGTGTATCCCGAGCAGGGCTAAAGCCTGGGTAGGGTAAAAAAAGTTTGTCTATCTCACACACACAAGCATACACTTACTTCCTACTTTTACATTGTTTTTAAGTTTTAATAAAAATAATAATTAACCCATCTCCCGTTTCAAATGAAACTTTTTGTCTGGTAAGCATGACACCCAGTTATACAATTCTGCATATGAAAAGCATTTTTAATTTCGTCTAAAAAATCTTAGCTACAGCTCAGAGTTTAGAAGTTCGTAATTTTAATCTCTTGTGCGTCGTAAAACAGGTGAAGTTGTTGTTCCTGCTCCTTAAATTTTTACAGAGCCTCTGGACTATGAGAGCGAGGTAATGGACAGTAAACTTATTTCGCTTGTGCACTATAATACGTCCTGCGCTTGGCTAGAATTCCTTAAGAATTGTCGCCATTGTAGTCAGTTAGGAGCACAATAATTTTCTTTACAACTCAAAAGAGTATAGAGTGGAGTAGAAAAGAGTATTCAAAGGGTAAAACGAATCAGTATAAAATAATATCCAATATTTCAAGCACCTCTGAATTTTAATCTGCTTAATTTGTGTTTATAATTCATCTCATGCTCGACGATGTAGGAAAAAATAGTAAGGAAACCTGCACGTGTCAAAATGTGTGAAAATCCACACATTAGAGCGTGGTGATTTGAGCTCCAGAGCTTACAATGGACCTCTCTATCCCCAGTAGTGCGATATTGATTCTGATACTTACTGTGCTAAACTTCACTTTCTATTTCTTTACATGCGGGTATGATAAATTAAAGATAGTTATTTAAATCAAAACAATCTTGTACTCATAATCATATTTAATTAAAAAAATATTTTTGAAAATTTATAGATTTCAAATTGATATTGTGTTATGTAATAGACCTTGAAGAGCTATGAGCAAAAATCATTTATCTCTAAGCGACTTTTTATAATAATGTTGCCACCTAAACGATATTAAGTATCGGATTCCAGTAAGACTCATAACCATTGAATGGCGCAGACGTCGCACTCACATACTCGACGTTCGTGAGACGCATCCAAATCGCCTTAGTAGATTAGGGTTGCCACTTCTAATATTGTTTTCACACTTTTAATTTTGCGAAGGATAAGGTATAAGAATATGTATCATATTTTATTCTAAGTCGTTTATTTGCCTTTCATTGTGTCAGTTCTTGTCAAATGTGACAAATACCACAGTCCACACTAACATTCAATTATTCATTCTTGTATTTTAAACATTGTACTCGTAAAAATGTCTTTCAATAATAATAATTAAGCCGTATTTACTTAATAAACTTGGCATTTTGGACCATATTGAATATATTCCGCTACCATAATAATTGTTCATAACATCGTCCTGCATATGTATTTTCATTGGTAAGGTGCCATATGTTTGCATAGCTCTAGATTATTTTTGCATAACCCTAGACTATTTTTTTGAAAAAAGAATGTCTAGGTACTCCTTAAGTAGGAGTATGTATGCAGACGGGCAGGGATCAAGTATACTGGACCAGAGTTCATATATACATATATATATATATTTAAAGCGACTAAGACTAGATATATATAAATATGTTACGGCAACACCAAAGTTTCACACGTTAGAAAGAGGGAGGGAGGAGATTTCTTAAAGTTAGTTCTTAAAGAGTTTAAAAGTTGTTTTAGGGTTGGTATTTTTATAAGACAAAACAAATTATGTTTGAAATTTATTTATTGTATGTAATTGCCTTTCATAAATAAATATTACAAGATAAATAATAATATCATAATAATTCTTAATTTGTTAATTTTTTAAACACAATAATAGGCTCGTTATCAGATGTCAATTTGTTTTACTTCTTTAGTGAAACAAATTGACATACATAAATTTGGTCGCTTTATAAGACTTCATCTTGTTAGCAACTATTCTCAGAATCTGACGAAATTCAACTA
The DNA here is from genome assembly GCA_905147175.2 of Nymphalis urticae. Classification (NCBI taxonomy): domain Eukaryota; kingdom Metazoa; phylum Arthropoda; class Insecta; order Lepidoptera; family Nymphalidae; genus Nymphalis; species Nymphalis urticae. The sequence goes on along the minus strand of LR989987.1, from coordinate 3,704,973 downwards.
TAGGACTCGCGTACAAAATATTTTGTATCTCCATAAAATTATTTAAAGGTACATTTTTTTTCTAGTAAATATATTTCATAAATTACTAATATTGGCAACCCTACGTCATTAAAGAATCTCTGTTCGTTACTTTAAGCGACTCGCGACGGAACGACAACGCAGAATTACGATTTGTCGACTGTGTAAAATCTATCAGCTACGCCGTGATTGGTTGTCTTTTAAAGTAACAAAGTAATTTTCTGTGATCTAAAGATATCTATATCTATATCTATACTGGTAAGTTGAAAACAAAAACAGAAAAGTTATTAAATTAAAAGGTATTGCCGGCTGCCGTGGTTGGCAGATACTTGCCTTTCACGCCGAAGATTGTGAGTTCGATTCCCATCCAGGACAGACATTCGTGTGCATGAACATGTCTGTTTGTCCTGAGTCTGGGTGTAATTATCTATATAAGTATGTATTTACAAAAGAAATGTATTATATATAGATATGTATACAGTTGTCTGGTTTCCAAAGTACAAGCTTTCCTTAGTTTGAGATCAGATGGCCTTGTGTGAATGATGTCCCAATTATTATTATTATGTTAAACATTTTTCTTGCTATTATTTCAATCTCTTTACATATATTTTAACCAACTTGAACTCAAAACAAAATTATTTCGATGAAATACAGTTTCATTTAAATACATAAATAAACATAAACATGTTTCTTAAGTTTGATTGTTATAGTTTCTTTTCGTTATTTTTTTCTATCTTCATTGACTTGGGTGTCATTCAATTATATTGTAAAAAATTATAGTGGTGTATTACAATGTACTTACTACTATTGTTGTTAATTTTGTGAATATGACGATGGTTTTTCTTATATCGATAAATAAATATTCATTGAACTTAAGTAAGTTAATGTCAAACTTTTGCTTTCAAGCGACACAACTGTTAATCCACGTATAACTTACTCCATGTCCGCTGTATTTAATAACAGAAGCTAAGACAGCCTAGAGACAAATAAGCGGCTGACAGTTGCCAAGACAAATATCTCTTCGGGGACGCATTGTGTTCACGGGCAAAGTCAGTTGCGTGTTTGTGGCAAGCATTGTCGACGTGCAGAGGCGATGTACGACGGAAATGGTATTTTTTATGATAATTCATTATAATAAAATTAAAAAAGTATTTATATTATTTTCGCTTAATGTTCAATGTTAGAACGCGTGAATCTTAAGTGATGGTCATAGGTTAAAACCCGGGCTAGCGCCACGGAATTTTCATGTGCTTAATTTGTATTTATTATTCATCTCGTGCTTGACGGTAAAGGAAAACGTCACGAGGAAGCCTGCATGTGTATTCCACAAACACGCATTGGAGCAGCGTTGTAGAATAAGCAAAACCTTCTTTTTAAAAAAAGAGAGGAGGTTTTAGCCAAGCAGTGGGACATCCACAGGTTACTTAATAATTATAACGAGTACAACCGAAGGCAGAGGATTAGCTATGTTTGTCTAATGCAAGAAGCACTTACATCAATGTTTGTTGATATTTTATTTGCCATTTATCATGTCGTCTCCTTAACCTTTTCTCCGTGTTTATATTATTTTAAATACAGACTGTTATAAGCAATTTATTTCTAGCTATTACTATAGTTATCACTATAATTTACGTGTTATCGTAAATACTCATAATTAAAAGTTATTGACTCATTTCGTTTTATGATTTATAGTGTTCATATTAAACTGCGTTAGCTGTAAGGCTTCGTTTGTTCGTCCTGGTTGAAGCCTATTAATAGCATATATATAGCCTTATTATAAGGCTGCAGAATCCGAGGTCAGTTTGACGAATTTTATAATGAACACTAAAAAAAAAATTAGTCAACATTCCAACATCAACATTTACAATTACAACACAGACACACACAATCACACACGAGAAATAAACATATGACAAAAATAACTGAATTATGAATATTACAAATGAATACGAAAGAAAACCTTATTAAATTGATATTGTGATGTACACGGGCTATTTACGTACATATACAACATACATGCTTGTTGTCTAGTTACGAAGGAGGGTAAAGAAACAACAGGATTTAACCTTTTTTAAACAATTCTATTTACAATGCAATTATTCATATTTCCCTTTTAAACAACCTGGAGGCGATCGTTTCATTCCCTAGGTGTGTTATCATCTAAGAAGTCATTAAGTTTATAATATGTCTTAACACACAAACGTAACTTAAAGATTTTTTTAATTTTGCATTTTAATAATTTTCAACCGTTTCTTGGATCCTGTTGTAATAATCATCATCATCATATGAAATGAATTATACTTAATGTCTTGTTACATTTGAGAAATCTTGATATTTAATTGTACCGTACGCTAACAAACGGATATGTACCCCGCACTTCCGTTTGGTAAAACATTAGCAGTTGTAATGTGATATCTGATGTGTATTCCGCACAAACGAATAGCTTTTATCTATCGTACTAGTATTGTAAAGTGAAGAGTTTTAGATTGCTTGTTTTCAAATAAAAATGTATTGTAAATATTTATTATTAAAATGTGCGTCTTCGAGATCTAAAAGTCGGTGTTGATAATAATTATATAGTGTGTTTTGTATGTTATATTTAATTATTCTGTGATGATCATCGTTATGGCAAAACTATAACATTTCCAACAAAACTATGTAGATGAGATTTAAAGGATATCAATATGTTTTATACAATAAAACGAAACATTTTTGTTATACAAATATTACTTATTAATACAAATATAACCTACACAAAATAATTCAAAACGTAATTTGGTTATTTAGTTGCTATGTCGGGTCAGTTGTTAGTTTAAAATGTATGTTAGTATTAAAATTCATTTCAATACATTTGTTTCAAATCGAACAAACTCGCAACACACTATTCATTGTATTACCCATGCATAATATAAAAAAAATTTACTTCGTTAAACATGATTCATATTTAATTTTAAATTAAATAAATTAATTTATTCCCTTATATATTTTATTATATTTTTAGACTTGTAAGTGTAACTTAATCGAAACAACAATTACAGAATACATATATTACACGTACTAGATATTATTGTAACTTGTATGTATCAATATCCTGTTAAATCGAAACAAAACCGAGGCTTCATAATAAACATTTAACACAAACAATCTCTGTAAGTCGATAAAGAAGCCGTAATTAGAGTTGTCGGAATGTTCCCACTTCCCGTAGGTTCCCAGGCACCGAACCGCAACCCGTCGACGTCTATTGTACTATGTATGTACATATATATACATATTAATATTAAAACCTGCACGCGGTCATTTTAGTATTCAATTCAGAAGTGTTGATTGTAACATATTAATGCCGTGTACATCTAAGTATCTAACAATTTTATTATGTTTTATAAATAAATCTTAAAGTAGGAAGTTATTGCAATCCTGTACTTCTATGTTCAAATTTTGATAAATATTAATATAATAAATCTTTATATGTAAGATATATGTTTGTTCTAGTTTTTTGTATTGCATATCTGAAGAACAAAATATTATCGACACGAGACCGGTTTCGTTCGACGCATGACTATGTAACTATCACGTGATTAAGTTTAAAGAAGTCGATCTGTTATTTTGTAACCTTGGGGTTCAAGCATTGCTTACCAAATCTCATCAAAATAACTTTAGTGGTTTAGCCGTTAAGACTAACAGACAGACAGATTTACTTTCGTACTTTCAATAATATTATGGTATATTTAATTTGATTACTGGAATTACAATAACATAATCCATACAGGCTGAACCGCTCCCCTAAACTTAAAATAATATATTTTACAATAAATCTAAATCAAATTGAGTAATGGATTGGAATGATAAAAAGGTTCTCTAAATTGGTGCCCTTGTTTAGGGGAAGATGTAATCAGGCGAAATCCTCGTTAAATTGATCGAACATAAATGTTGTTAGTCTGCCGTCTAAGTACTAACTTGTAATCATTGCTAAAAATTACTTATACTACTTAAATTTTAGCTCTTTCGTAAATAATGAATAACACACAATTACAAAAATAATACATTAATTTAAGGCAAGACCTGCGACCTGTATTATTAATAAACAAGCGTCAATTAATAGCTGAATGGTATAAGGGCTGCCTAGAGATGTGTAGGTCATAAGTTCAATCCTGAGCTGTTGGAGTTTCGTGATACCTGCACCTTTTTTTTTTTTTTTTTTTAACGCAGTGGAAACCTTCAGAAAGGTACCCAGCTCTCATTGGGGGGAACTCGGTTATGTGGGATTCTTACCCACTAAAACCACTGCGATGGCCGTCCTCGGCACGGATCGGAGAGGCTACGGGATCGTGTTGATATAACGCATCCGCGGCCTCTCCCGTACTGTGCACCGCCCGATGCTCGGCGGAGCTCTCCTCAGGGGGCGAAGGTTATCTCGCCCCCCCCGCACTCCTCGCTAGTGCGTACGGCAGCGCGAGGCCACCCCGGCTGCCGTCCTCCTCAGGGCCGTCTGAAATAAGACACGCGAGGCCCCCACCTCACGCATCCTCGGCCCCAGGGTCACGCCCTATCTTTTAAGCCCCGGGCGTCGGGGCTGTGGGAGGGCCGAGACGACGCCGACGTCGTCTCCGCTGAGCAGGATCGGCCCTTTCCCGTTCCCGCTCCGCCGTCTCCTTCTGGACCATGACGGTCTCACAGAAGGAGGCTACGGCCCTCCACGCCGATTCCCTGCGGAGCATCGCCGACACGACTGCTCGCAGGGAGAGGTCTTATCCGATTTCGCGGACCAGAATCTCCCTCTCCGCATTCCACGCGGGGCATACCTCCAGCGTATGCTGAGCGGTGTCCCGGTCCGCACCGCAGTGGTGGCACATCGCCGACGATTCGCGTCCGATCTTACACAGGTATTCTCCAAAACAACCGTGACCGGTCATTACCTGCGTAAGTCGGAAGGTGACTCGTCGCTTTCGTCTCATCCAGGCTTCGAAGGCTGGCAGGATCGCTCCAACGACACGTTTGCGCGCGAACCGTTCTTCGCAAAGACGGTCGCGCCACGTCGCAAGAGCCCTCCAGTGTTCCCGCCGCTTCAACGCCTCGAGCGTACTCCGAGGGGGTGATACCTGCACCTAACACAAGGCGTACGCTTAACTTGAAAAGAAAATAGGAATATCAGAAATCTTGCTGACGAGCATTGATAGTATAAAGGAAAAGACTACAGTACTACTATACTTATTTTTGAAAAGTACAAAATTAGACTTTATTGTAGTCTTACATAAAATTCAATTTTAATCATTTTAACACTTTAACAATATATATTATAGCAGAATAATATATTATAACGGGATAATATATGAATCTAAATAAAAAAATCTTAACTAACAAAAACCTGATTTCCGCTGGAATTTCAAATTATGTTTCGCTAAGCGAAATTGCGTTTTGCATCATGCGAATACAAAATGAAGTTCGTTATTGTCAACAGCATTCCTTCGTTCGTTATATGCACTCCTGTCTGCGTCCCTTACTCCGTGGAATACAAATGATTCTGATAAACGCCACCGTCGGCATAGGCTATGGTGTAATGCCTGAAATTACTGAAACATTTTAGAAAATAGTTCATTAGAAGAACCTCTTAATTTCTTAATTTCTTACGGGTTTTATAATTCCGTAAACCGCTCCACGGTTAACAAATTATTGTAACCAGTAATCGTTATTTTCTGAGTTTCGAGTAACGAGTCAATAAAGTCGTTTCTATTCGTAACTCATTAAATACATTCATTATGCCTCGTAGACAATTTTACCATCCGTAAGACCATAGGTTGGAAGTTGATAGCTGTGGATCCAGCGCCAGCGTTGTTTACGCAAAGTAAGATTGGAAAAATAAACGCATTGATGTTCAAATATTAAAAATGTTTATTTTTACCGTTGCAACAATAAATGCAGAATATACTAAGACATTTACCTAACGCATGTACATAAATAAAAAAAAAGTTAATCATCATGCCGTTTCAAGGAAGTAATTTAACCTCAACGAACCTCGTCATTTAAAAGCCATTTAAAGTAGATGAAGTAACTTCGAGACACTCTGCTCTACATCTAGACGCAGACGGAGAAAATGACTGTTTTGAAAACTAATAAAACTTTCACGTGTGTATTATTTCTTAGCAGTTTGACGTTATATAATATATTAAAGAACGAAAATTTTTCGCGCCTTGTCTTTTCGCTAATTTTTATTGTTATTCTTCACAATATAATAAAAATACTTGAAATAATTACGATTTCGAATGCCTTTGAAAATCTTAACAACATTTATTATTTCATATGATTCTATTTTGACATTTCAAGGTTAAATGTGAGAACGGAACGAACTCTTTAAGCAATAGAATGGAGATAGAGTTGAATAACTATCACATAGTTGCTCTAAGTCTCAAACTTGTTAGAAACAGCTGAATGTCTTCACTACTTGAAGTCTCTGGAAACCTCACAAATTTCGAACTTCATCGAACTTTCGATGCGATGCGACCTGTTCAGAGCTGATATTTTACATAGACATGAATTTAATCGCTCGGTTTGTTTTTATTGCCGAATAACAGTTTATTACTACGTATGTAAGCATCCTAAATAGTCTATTTAGAATGCATATTTATAGTTAAACTATCATGAATGGTAAATAGAAAAAATTAAAGTCGATCCCAGCGTTTCTTTAATTATGCCTTATCTATAAAAATTAAGCCGAGATAGCCTAGTGCTTAGAATGCGTAAATATTGAGTGGGTTAAAACCCGGGCAAGTACCACTGAATTTTTATGTGCCTAATTTGTGTTTCCAATCGATCGTGCTTGACGGTGAAGAAAACATCGTGAAGAAACCTACATATGTCTAATTTTCACTGAAATTCTGTCACTTGTGTATTCCACTAACCCGCATTGGAGCAGAGTAGTGGAATGAGCTCCAAATCCTTCTTATTAAAAAAAGGAGAAGAGGCCTAACCCCAGCTGTGGAACATTCACAGGCCGTTACTGATAAAAATAATGGCCCTATAAAAATATCAAACAATTACTGTAGTATACTGCGGTACATAACATTCTAAAACATTGACAAAACTATTTCGAATATTATTATTATTTTAATTTATAGATTAAATATAAACGCTTGTATTAAAAAAAAATATGAAATTTTTTATTTTATCCAATTAGGAAATTTATTATCCCGTAGTCTGGCTGCAATAAATCTATCAAGCGGGTTACAGCTCAATAGTCACTGAACTCTACCCTTGTCAGGAGCCCTTCATTCTAAAACATTTCTTTTTTATCTTATTTTATTTAAGTTACTTTAATTTGTATTTTTACACAGCGAATCTAAGTACAAACAAGTAATAGTTGACGCATACATAAGAGGGTTTTTTTTTTAAATTCACAATCAATATTTTTAAAAACATAAACATAACGGTATACAAAATTATTAAATGTGCTATTTAATTTTGCACCATTATATTGTAACATTAATATTTATGAAGAAAACATTTCGGGTTCGTAACTTATTATGCTGTATCAGTAAATATCCTTTACTTAAATGTATTTACCCAAACAAATTCAACCGTTTCAAAGCTCCTAAGACAGAGATGAAATTGTCATAGAATAAACTCAGAGCGAGACATTAATACCTACGATTCAGATTTAAAAGTGATATCTGATGTATTTTTAAACATCTTTGTCTTAGATTTTTGGCTTCTTTTGTGGTGGACGTGTTAATCTAGCGATCATTTACATAGTAATAATAACAGTAATACTAGTTCTATTCAAGAAAATAATTTATTATCAGGGATAGTGTCGATACTGTTTTGTTTATCAACATTCTTGTATCTTTGTCTCTCTGTACGTTCATCCGTTAATTGAAGAGACTTTACAATAGTACAATACTAGGCCGCCTAGCGATAGTAAAAGTCACAGGTTCTATTCCGACCCCTTGGGCTATTATCGTCCACATTACTAACACGAGCTGTATGCTTAATTGGAGGGGTAAATACGAATATTAGCAAATACCTTAAAAATGGGCATTGGAAGTATTTAAGAAAAACATCCTATCATTGATAAATATCTTTATATATATCTTTTGATTTTTATTTAATAACAATTCTAGGAGATTTTAACATATATTGTATTACGTAAGACTCTCAACTGGCACTAGAATGCAAGTCAAAATACAATTAGGCAGAAGCTAGCAACTCATTATTCGCTGTAGTGATCTGGCGCGTCTGCATCATTCATAAGACTTAAGCCGTCATTCCGGAGCGGTTGAAACTCAACGCTTCTTGGCAAGCCGCTTATGTTCTGCCCCGAAATTTGCACAAACTTGAAAATTTAATGAACAAACCGAATATTCTATCTCGTGAAATTACTTTTTCTCATTTAACTTTTTATTCGTTTTCGGGTAAGTACCTACTTGACTTTGCGCTGTTTCGTAGTTTCAAGGATAATTTGAAATGTATTGTGGTTGTAAAATTTCAAGGATAATTGAAGACTAGTTTGTTATTAAATGAGACGTTACATCTGTATTTATGCAATTATAAATGAATAACGATAATAGTTTGTGTGATTATCGTTTATGGTTTTGCTAGTTAACGATCCAGCGGTGAACTGTTATAATTATCCTGTATACATAAATGTTTTGCTAATATAAGAAAATCTTTCCATAAATCATCTTTAGCAAATAAAGAACCACGTTTAATGAAACGCATTCATTATCACGACGCTAGTAAATATCAAAATCGGATGACGTATTTGAATTAGTCAATGTCCTGAGGCTCAAATGTATTTAAACGTTTGCTTATTATTTAATTATTATATCATTTTTAATATACAAAACTTTTCATTCCTAATTAAATTAAACACTCATTTTAGAACCATTTATATGTAACATTATACGTACTGTAAAAAGGGTTAAACTTTTAAGCTGTTTACCGCGCCACTAAGCCAGACCAGTTTGTTTAGACACGCCAAACCTCTACATTCCATTATCGTGCTGAAACATAATGGAGTGAGTAATAAACCTAGTAATAGGTATTAGCTTACAGTGGTCACGCAGGATTGCATGTAGAATTAAACTAAAAATAATTATAAAATAACAAGAATTATTTTATGTTAGTTTTGGTAAATTAAGTATAGCGGTAACGGAACACAAGGTATAAAACATCTTAGTTCCCAAGGTTGGTGGCGCATTGGCGATGTAAGCGATGGTTAACATTTCTTGCTATGTCAATGTTTATGAGCGTTGGTGATCACTTACCATCAAGTTGCCCATATGCTCGTCGGCCTACCTATACTATAATAAAAACACATCCTACCAAACCTTAGTAGACAATGCAAGTGGCTTCTACTCTTGCAGTGAATACTAGGCTAATTGGTTTTGTATGTTAGTTTATAAAGCACTATTACTTAGTATTTAAATCTTTAAGCCGTAATGTTACTGAACCGTATCAATTTCATAAAATAATATACTGTTGTATAATAAATACATTTAAACATCAACGGCTATCCGCTTAACAACTGACAATCAACGTAATCACTATATTAAAACATCTAAAGAGATGAATGCACTTGGAGTTGACTCTTAGCTTTTCAGTTCACCGCATGCGAAGAACCGGTAAGTAACAGTAAAGCTATTCTATAAAAAATAAATTTAAAGGTGTTGGTCGATCCGATCGTAAAACGTTGGGAACCGACCTACAGTGATAAGCTATTTTGACGCGTGAGTGCTTTAAATATTATAAATATCGTATAAAATTTTCTGACTTTTACGATCGAGTTCTACGTCGCGTTTTGAGATTGTTCTTACAAATAGTTTCGCTGGTAACGCTAATTAAGACAACGTCCCAAAATCAACCGAGAGGTGGATAAGAATGAATATGGTTTCTATATACTTGTATGTTTTTTATATTTGAATAGATGTTTCCGATGTCTTCATACAAAATGTGTTCGTTCTGAACGGAACCACCCCTTGAATTGTGGATGAATAATTGAATATATTAAATTAAAGAAACGAGAACTGCATATTTTTTAAATAATCATAAATAATATAGGTAAGTTTTATCAATACAAATATTAAACGTTACTTCGTTCGGAGGTACGGACGTTTTTACGTTAAATTTAAATATTAACGTAATGGTTTCATGTTAAGAAAAAAAATAATGGTAAGCTTTACTACACGTTCACAATAAGAAATATTGTTCGTTGGTTCAAGGGCGGACCGGCGGTCGATGCCAAGGTTACTCTCAGAGTAATCCGCGTTAGTAAAACGATGCTTTTGGTGTTTTAGTGCTGAAAATAACATTAATTTTAAAGTTAATCTTATTTTAAAATTAATAATCTTGTGGCTTCAAGTCTGGGTTAATATTTCGGAGTTTTAAATTCTTGTCTTTAATGCATCTCGTGATCGACGATCAGAGAAAATCTCGTGACGATAAACGCCGGCATGAGTTAGACGAAATTTCAACCCGCAGTGGAAGTGTTGTGTATGAAATTACAAAAACATCTTATAAGTAGAAGCATCTTTTCGCCACTTGTGGGCGCTTACGATCTGTCACTTTTTTCAAGGTTATATTTAACTTGCAATGTTTATAAGTTTGTTTAGGTTAAATCTTGCACGCTGAATAGGCCCCACTTCTTCTTATCTTACGTTGTTGATTTGAGTTGAAATTTTAAATTTTTGTTCAGTTCCGATTAAAATGCATTTTATGGAGCATGCATGACCTGATTCTACACTAAGGATCCCAGGCTCCAGACCAAGGACCCCTTAACATCGTAGACAAGAAATTTAGTACATATGTAGAAGCTTTTTATAAAAAATAATTTTGACTATTAACATTCATTTGAAAATAAAAGTCGTATTTTTGAATAAGAAATTAACATATTTAAAATACTTCTTAATGTATTTTATTAAACCGGTTAAGGTTTTAATCATTAGTATTTTACTACTGGTTCTAATAAAAACGTCATAATATACTATATTTATAAGCACTTTTGAATCTCCATTTTATAAGATTACAATAAATGTGAAGCTATTATACATTAACATATAAATTAACCTTATTGACTTTTGACACGAATTATACGATATTTACTTAGAAGCCTTTCTGCCTCTAGTTTACGGGCTTGAATGTAAGGCTGCGCTTGCCGGGATCCTCTATCTTAATCCTGGATCGGTTTGATTAAAGCTATAAAGTTTTTTGTTAAGAATATTTCAGTAGCATCGCGATGTTCTTGGTAGTATAACAGTTCTTACACTCAAAAAAATCGTGAAACCGTTTAACCTGTGCTTGATCTTCCTTCGTTCGTGTCGGATTGTCGACCCATCTTATTAAGAGTGCACTTGTGTTCGTGCACACTTGTGCACTTTTACAACTTTCATATTATTTTAAAATTATTATCGTATAAATTCATATTAATCTAAAAGTATTATAAAGAATCATTTTTAAGTATTGCGAAAATTCTTGGAACAAAAAAATATCATCAACTTTACATTTTAAAAGGGGTACATTAATATTTGTTTTTACAATGCTTTTAATTATTATCATTATCATATACTCGGTAGCGTTTAAAAATAAAAATTACTTTGCACATGCTATCAAATTAAGTCAATAGCATCCCATATTAAAGGCTTCATCAAGGGCTTCTTTTAATTAAATGATACTTAACACTTTTATGGGATGTATAAAAGTAATATGTTTTTTGAATTTTAAACTTTATGCGTTTTGTTAATACGGACTTTAATCGCTCGTGTATATAAGTTTTGCGAGTTTTTAGACAGGTTGAGTTAATATATCTGCAAATGGTCGGTATCTTCGTTTCCGACAATAATAAAATAGTTCCGATAGTTTAGTTGTAAAAACGTTTAAGCTGGTACTCTAAAGTTGTGCCATAAAATGTTTATAAAAATGTTTTATTTAAATGAATTATAAGTTTAAATAAATTTGATAAAAATATATTTAAATTATCGGAGTAAAGTGAAACTTTAAATTAACTTATTATCAACGTTTCGTATTTAATTTATTAAAATCATATATTTATTAAATTAAATTCAATTTATTGTAAATATTTTAAAAGGAAATACAAATATAATACACAAAAAACATTAGTAGAATGAAAAGTACAAAGAACATATTTGAAAATCCTTGATCGGGTTTGAAGCAAAAAGACATAACTTTTATAAGAGTAGTTATTTATTTAAATAAATTTCCATTAGTTCACGTTCATAAGATTCTTGTTTTACTCGTAACATTAAGACTATCATTGAGAACATTCAGATCGCATTACAGTGCGTTCGAGCGACCTAACACCTTGTCCCTAGGGTACGGTTACGGGAACCAGTTCTGTTCCGACCAGATCTACGGTTGCATTTCATTTACTCTTCGCGTGTATTTACTTCATTAATAATATTTCTCTCAAGTCTGGAAAATATCGTGTTTATATCTATATATTTATTTATTTAAAATTAATATGCCTTTGTTCATTGATCAGCGATAATACAATACGCACTTTTTAGTCGTTTATGGTATCATGCTGGAAGCCTTCACGCTTAGAACTGTTTACAATATGGAAATTATAATTAAGTACAAAGTTTCAACTCAATTGTATGAATGGTACACACGTGCGATTTTAACAAAGAAACTTATTTAAAACTGTGGCGTGTTTATGGTACTGATGTCCTCTGGCGACCTCTGGCAACCTCTGGCTACGAGTACACAATTCATGATGATCGGTTGAGCAGTTCAGAAGTAAAAGCAAACTCATATTTGCATATATAATATATGTTAGAATAGACGGATATACATTAATAACGCTGTAATTGTTACTTTAAACATAGCAAGTGATTTGAGGTGAAAACGACTATCACTTAAATATTCCAGCTAACCTAGACTGCGAAATGCTACGCGAATGGCGAATATTTACTCGGTAAATCTGTTACGTTACAACAAGGCGTTTACATAGCGTTAAACTAGGATTTAGCCCAGTGTAGTAATAGCACAAACTTAATTAAAACAGGTCCTCAGGCACTCCGCACCTTATTTGTGGTATAAGATAAGCCTCTCAGATATCTACTTTTAAATTGATGTTTGCAATTCTCTTAATATACCTTTTGTCACTGTAATATATGTTAACGTTTAGAATAACGATATAATTTTATCAAAACTGCACTAAGAGGTTTGTGAATTAAGGACTATTTATTACACTTCTACTTAATACTTTAATTATTATCTTGTCAAAACAATTAATATGTAATTTTCGCTCGCGGCTTCCTCCACGTGTTAGAGGAGGAGAGATTGCTGCAAGTGTTTGGTGTAATAAAGTAGACTATGGCTTTCCTTGGGGCTCAAGGTTACTTTAAACCAAATTTCATCCAAATCGATTCTGTGGTTTAGCCGTGGATGTGTAACAGACAGAGATACTGCCGCATCTATAACGTTAGTATATGTAACAGCCTTTATTTATATGTTATGATCAAGGCTAATAAAAGCTATTATTATCGTAAGAATTATTTTTAAAACTTATTTGCATAACTTAAGAGGCTATTATGCGACATTTCACCCGAATGTTTCTTCATTTTTCGAATTTATTAAAATATCTAACTCAATCTTATTATGCTTTATTCAAATCAGCTTTTACAAGCTGTTTATTATTGTTCTTTTACTCGTGTATCGTTTATTAAAAAAATTCGTATATACTAACTTTACTTTATTGTACAACACAAAGAGAAAAAAAAATACAGCCTATATAAAAGTAGCATACAACGTATATATTCATGTTTTTAGACAATATCAGGTATAAACGTCGATAATACTATATATACATATATATATAGGCGCCTTGGTACTCATCATATATTCTACCGTTGTTCCGGTTTGAAGAGTGAGTGGTGCAATGGCAATGTAAGGAATGGTTAATATTTCTTGCAATGTCTACGGGAGGTGGTGACCACTTATCAGTAGGTGGCCCACTGGCCAGTACACGTCACAGCCTACCATACGTCGCTACATTTATTCTGTATGTTTGTATCCATAAGTATACATTCATACATTTTATTCAGTTTTATTTATAAAGTTTATTAAAGCTTTGTTTTATTTATTTCAGAGTTTTATACGAATGAGACTCTGCAAATACTTTGCTTTATTGCAAATTAAAATTTTTCTTAGGATTTTATAACTTTGAAATGTTTAAAGTTTAAAATGTTTCTTTATATAGTTACCGATGAGCCTTACTTTATTGACGTAGTTTCTTATTTCTTTTGATTTAATAACTGTTGTTTTCTTTAAATGTTATAATTAATTCACATGTATATTATTACACAAAGCGAGAGTGAATCCGCGCTCTACTGATCAAGCATATATCACGACCTTGTTGATTACGTCAAATAATTAACATGAATTTTACTTTCATAGTAAGTCATAGCGTGATAGTAAGTTTTGATAATGTAACTAGATAGATGTATTATAATTGCATGGATTTTGTCAGTCGTTCTAATTTTAAACAATAACTAGGGCGAATTTTTTTTTGATTTTTTTTTGTTACTCTTATGAAGAGAGCGAGAGAGCAGAGAGAGCAGTGCTTAAAATATTATGCCAATGTCACGTATAATAAATTGTAATTGTATTGGACTCATTCGGAGTTATAACATAATAATTGATACAATTTAACAAAACGAGAACCTGTTTTATTCTGAAATCTTCACTGATTGGTCCGCTTCTCTTGTCACGTTTATTTCGTGTAAGTGTCGACCAATAAAACGCGCAAGGACTAAGCCATCCTAGTTTTGTTATCATTAATAATAATTTAAGTATTATTATAAACGTTATTAAATATTTCCATTGAAATTAACTTGTTGAATTGTATTAAACTGAGACGATGACAAAATTGCCATGCAATAAATATAGTAGTGAAATTATACTATCAATTAGTCTATATTGATTGCGCAACCGTAATTTAATTTCAAATTCGATAAATCCAGTTTCGTTTTTGTAATTAAATCGACTTAGAGCAATTTAGTTTATAAAAGCTCAACAAAAGTAGTCATCCAAATGCTAATATAAGGAAAACTATTTTTTTTCTATTCAGTAAGAAGACGAACATAAGGATGCCTCTGTTTATAATTGGTGACCTGCGCCATTAAACGTCGGCATTGTAGGCAAGGCAATAGACATTCCGCACGGCGTCAAAGCGTTACCAAAGGTAGAACTAACAACTCCCCTATGTTGATAATTGCACTGGCCCAATCACCATTTAAATTCGGACTTCGGAATACAAATTGTTGTTGCTTCGTTATCAAATAGAATGAACCTGCATGAGGGTCTGTCATCAATACAATATATTATACAAAATATCCTTTCAAGGAGTTATTATAATCTCGATTTTTAAGTGTCATTTTCTTTTTAAGCCTCTGTGCTTGTTAGAATTACTGATGTGTGTGTATGTGTGTATGTAAATTTTTTTTCTTTATTATTTCGCACATATTAAATGATATTATAATATTAATTACAATATTTCACATGACTTTAATTGTAATGTATAATAAAGTTTTTTTAAGTTTCAAACAATGATAGAAGTTTTCGTGCATAAAGAATCGCAGCTAGACAATGTTTTGCCCAAAATTAATTAATGCAATTATACATTATAGAATTGCAATTAATTAATTCAGTCGTGATTGATGGGTTTCAATTCCAAGCCCTGGACAAGCTGTCTTGAAGCATCAATCTCTGACAGAGGGTGTGACATTGAGGGCATTCCGCTCTGTTGACTGACCATGTATCACTTTGATGATTACGTACTCGACATTGCCATTTGGCTGTAGTATTATTTATTAGACAATTGATACTTATGTAAACAGTTATTGAACGAATTTTACGAACATATCGGTATTCAAACTGACATGGACCCTTGAAAGTATCTTTAAAAAAACTATATAAAATTACTCAATACAATTACGTGCACGCAGACCCGTACTTACGACCCAAGACCCCTAGGCACTATGACATTAGAGGCTTCTTATTCCGAATCGATTAGAGTAAAATTATATAATTTGTGGCCCTAGGCCGGTGCCTTCTAGGTCTAAGCATTATTCTAATAATTTCGGGGCTGCTTACACGACAAATTAATATTTTGTTGTTGGATAAATGTCACCACGGTACATTAGAAGGCGAAATATTAGAAACAAATTAAAAAATAGAAATCGAAGGACTTTTATTTATCTTTCTCTGTTACTGTATGTAACGGATTTAGGTCAAATTTAACAACTGAATTTTAAACTTGTTTCAATTAACTAAACTTTTGTGCTGGTAAAAATACTCTAGTTTACTAAATATCGTAATTTGTTAAAATATTCAATCATATAAATTTTACATAACATTCCTTTTATACGCTTTGAAAGTTAGTATCCGGAGGCAAAATTTCGATAAAATAATAGAAAATAAAAAGTGAAAAAAAAAATCTAATAATTTTTTTTCATTGTAACGATCACGTACATGGTCGTACATGAAGTCTTTATCAGAGCCTTTGTGAATGCGTCACGAGGATACTATGAATAGATTGGTTTAAATCGATTTGAAAAAAAAAACTAATAATTAATCATGCTATCAATGTAAACAATTTTATCATCGATTTTAAAATTGCTGAACAAACTATAATATAACAAATGGACAAAATTAAAATTAAAATGACGTTTCAATAAATTAAAAAACATTCATTCGCCGACAGAACGATAACTAACGTAATCATTCAATGATCGTACCGAAATGATTATTAACGTTTATCGTGACAAATTAATAGCTGTCAGTTGAACAATTATATTTTATTTAACGTTGTTTTTGCAAGCCGAACGAAATTAATCTTGCCGTGCACATATCGAATCGAACTCGACATTTAATTATTGAATTATGTAAAACTATTTAAAGGTTTTTTAAATAACGTTTGTTATACGAGCTGGACCTGTGATTTCTCTCGCATGGAATTCAGTTTGTAACGATTTATCATTTGGTTGCAAATACTATTATTTCAAGCTGTAATCTTATTATTACTGAAATAAAAAAATACCCGATGTTGCTTCTGGATAAAGTAGGTTAGATGTAAACTTATTTCACCTGATACTTAATTGCAAAATGCAGAGTTCCGGTTTTATCATATTTGATTTAGCGTTTTTGAACTGCATAAAAAATAATCGTCGAAACAGACTTTCAATGAAATTGAAACAAAGAATTCTCCGATTCTGTAAAAAAAAAATTTTTCAAATTTCATTGAGTTGCCTTTTTACACGACTACCCAAAAAACATGGTCCATGTACATATATATGTATATGAGTTTTTTTATGCTGAACAGATTTGGATGTATGTTGTAATTCTTAAGTCAGTCCGAATGACACTGACTTCGGGACAGTTGTGATTTTTACTTTTTTTATAAAATGATATTAATGTGTAATGTAAATGTTCTATATTTAAAATTTTCGTTGAGCATCAAATGGTAATCAAATTTAATACAAAGGCACTACATGATATATGAAGTGTGATGTAGATACTATACTATATTTTATTATAATATACAATATCGTTATTCATACAATTGAGTGGAACTAAGTGACGGGCGTAAACCAAATACTACACAGACGTATTCTGGACATCATGTAGACCTGCCTTTATCGCAACGCTATACATAAGCTGGGGTGACGTCATCTGTGACGTAGTAACACGCACCGTTAACCATGCATATATCACCTTACACTATGTTACTTATGATTTCATTTAATGTGAACATAATCTCACTGCGATAACATTAATAATTATGAAGGTGCTAACTACATTCTTGTATGGGCTATTTGTAATTGTTCCTGTATTTTATTACTATCCATTAATTAAATACTAGAACTTAATTATAAAGGAATTAGAAATAATGTTGGTACTTATCGTTTTTGTAGTTTAACGAATGGTTGGTTAGTAAATGTTTTCCTGTACTCGAAACCCACCACAGAAAACGATCCTGAAATTTCAGAAAATGATATGCGACATTGACCCTTATAATTATAACATTTTAAGAAAACACGCATCAAAATAGTATATCACCATAAGTTATCAACATTTCATGGTCGAGTAATGATGGGAGTTCTTACAGAATAGCACTGCTATAATTGGTAGTACAGTTTATCCTAATAGTTGTAAACAGCGATGTATAACTGTTGGAAATAATAACAAATAAATAAAACAATTTATTTTTATATTGTTATAGATAGTAATGAATACTGTTGGAGATAGTTATGAAATACACTAGCTTCCGCCCGCGGCGTCGCTTCCGTGTGGGCCTACCCTATGTCCTTTTAACTTGTTTGCAAAATTTCATGATGATCAGTTGAGTGGTTAATACTAGAAAGCGAAACAAACAAACTCATTTTCGCATTTATAATATTAAAGATCAACAACACTATAATGGAAGACGGAATGGATTCAATTTTAATATTAGTTTATTGGCTTTGATAAAATAAAAGGGAGATCTCTCTCTCTCTCTCTCTCTCTTTTGTTGTATGTTATTATATGTTTTATTTTTCAATACAATTTGGTAGATATAAGTCTGAATTGTATTTTAATGGTTGTGTTAATTAAGTCACAAGTAAAAAAAAAACACAAAAGGCAATTAAAAATTCTGTAATTTCAATTCGAATGCTGGCTCGAAATAAAAATACAATACAACGATCCAACATTACATTACAAGGCGAAAACAAATGTTCATTTGTTAACTTTCTTACCATCACATTTCCCAGGATAATAAATATTTATTGTAATTAAACATTAAACAACAACAATATCCCAATCGATGCAATATTTATTAAACTGTCGATTGCAACTATCGGCTTCGTTTATGAGACAAAAATCTCGTATTGTACTTGTGATGTAAACGTACTTTACAAAAATAAAAATAAAAAGAATTACAGCATAATGAAACTAATAGTAAATTATTATTTATTTACAACATTGTATCTATTACTAAAATACAAATTGTATTCAGTAATTGAGCGGAAAATAAACAAGTCGACGTGATTGATTATAGTGTTCGTTCGACAAGTTGACAGTGGAATCAATCAGAGCGACGCCACGTGTTTTTGTTGTTCGAACGAACGGAACTTAGAGCATTGAGATAATTACCAATAGAACGAATGAATATTTATATGTATTGATCTGTTTAATTATTTTCTTGGATGGTCCCGACCGATTTAAACTGATCCACGTCAAATGTCGGATTTAAAATAGCAATACTTTGTAGTGCTGTGTTCCGGTTTGAAGATACAAGGGATGTTTCATCATAGTTTACATGGTTGAATTCGATTTGACGGTGTAAAGTTGTGTATGGTCTATTTGCTTTACACTATAAATTAAAAAAAAACTATATTTTTTGTTTTTATCATAATGAATTATTCAGTCATTTGATAGACGAAGTGATGAAGTTCAACTCGAAATATCAATTTTCTATTCATTTCATTGTTGATCACGTGACATGTTATTTTGATACATTGAGGTTTTTTCTGCAGAGGAATACACCAAAAGATCTGTCAATAACTATATATGAACGTACGAAAATAAGCTTTAAATTCTTTTGCAGTTATTTTTATGTAGTTATTACTCTTAGACTTTTGTTATATATATGTATGTCTTGAAAACAATTTATGTTATTACTATATATATTATGATTCCCAGCGAATGATCTGCTAACTTGTGCACATTTATAATAATAATATAAACACTATTGAAACAATTTTAATAAAATTTGGTATGAAGCAAACGTGAACCCGAAGGAACTCCCTCCCTAACACATGGGCGAAGCTACGGCTTACAAGTAGAATATGTGTTTCGAGTTACCGAACGGAACTTAGAGCGTCAGAATCATGTTTGTACACTGTACATATTATATGAACTCTTGCGCAAGCGAAATCGTGTTGGCAATAAATATACTTTAAGTGGCGTTTTGCTTATAATGTATAGAATATAATGGTTTAATTTATAAACGTATGCTAATATAAGCTATGTATATGATCTTTGTTTAAATTCGAGATATCATATACAGTAACAGCCTATGCATTCATAGAAGTCTTTGACTCCCTTTTTGAGGAGAAGGTTAGGAGCTTATTCCACCGCGCTGCTCCAATGCGGGTTGGTGGAATACACATATGGCAGAATTTTAGTGAAATTAGACACATGCAGGTTTCCTCGCGATGTTTTCCTTCACCTATAATCACAAATTAAGCACATGAAAATTCAGTGGTGGTTGCCCGGGTTTGAACCCACGATCATCGGTTAAGATTTACGCGTTTCTACCACTGAGCCATCTCGGCTATAGATATCATATAAAAGTTATTAATATTATATGTTACAGTTACAGAGGAGGCGCCAGAGCGACTCAATTCCCAAATCTATTTCTGTTTGCTTATTGATTTCTGTCATATCCATTTCTATTCTATTAAATGCTTGTAGCATAATGAATATGAATTAATACAAATGTTATATAGTCATGGATTTCTAGGACCTTACGACTTATAAACCTACTCATCACAAGATTTGTTGCTATTCTTGCGCCGGCGGGCTTTCCGATTTGATATGACTTGGGAACTTTCAAAAAAAAATATTCTTCCTTAAATGGCAGCTACATTTGTATTTCATAAAAATATATAGATGTATATATTTTAAAAATATTATTCCTGAGATACATTGACGTATTATAAGATGCATGATACGGAATTTAATTAAAATCCATTAGTTGGTTTCGTCTTGACAGATACGGGCACGGAGACGAACTAATAATAATATTACACGAATTAATAGCCCGTCTTGAGTTTTGTCATATATATGTATTGATTACATCTCTCAGAGAGTTACCATTTATAGTGCATGTAAACATCATTCAATTGCACGTTTTTTTAATGATACGTTCCATTCCGTTAATATAATTAACATTTACAGCAATTATAGCTTAAAAGGTAGTCGATTATCTCAAATATCTTCAGTTCTAGTAAGGTAGCGGAAAAAACTTGGTAGCGGAAACTTTAAGTTTTCTATTAAAAACAAAAGTAAGAAAAAGGTATTTTTAAAGAATAAATTAAGAAATCAAAACGAGCTTTTATTTATTACATCCTAATTAATATTATAAATATGAAATTATTTTTGTTTTTAACCAATCAACATGATATCTAGCATACACGTTGTCATGGGTGGAACCGCATCAAAATCTGTCCATTCGTTAGGGAGTTACGATGCCACAGATAGACACAGACACACTTTAAACTTATAACAATCGTCTTTTAACATCAAAGGTTATACAGCTTTTAAAAATTCAGTGGCGCTAGACTGAGTTTGAACCTGCGATCTTCGATTAAGATTAAGTATTGACCTCTGTGCCATATTGGCTTAAAAAACTTATGATCTTCAATAAAAACCGTTTGTTTATGAAGGTATTGTAATTCATACCTCACCCGGACCGCAAAAACTCGAACATCTTCATAAAATCTCCCTGAATCAAGTATTTCTCGACGGAGGCAATCTGAACGTGGTTTAAATTTACTTTCCTTTCCTTATTCAGCGCCATTGACTAAACTTTTTCCTCTTCTGTGTTATTTTGTGCTATCTGAATACGTTTAAGGTAATTTATAGAGAGTAGTTTCTGCGATAGCTTAAACATTCTAAAATAAATAAAACAAATTGTTTTAATGTTGAAATATGCAGATTACAGACTATAAATTCTGATTTTATATTACCTGATTATGCGAGTATTTATAATATTCGAGAAATGTTACAAAATGTAAAGAAGCGTTATTAAAACAACATATTTAATTTAACGCTTGTTCCGCTGTTTGTATGTCTATCCTAGGTTTAACTGTATAAACTTTGACTAGCATATTATTAATTGGAAATTTAAGCGATAGTTAAAGAAAAATTTAATAATATTTCAGATAAATAATTGCAATCCATTGCTGAATATAAACCTCTTCCAAGGCGCTCTAAAGCTCCCAGTTCTTCGTCTTCCGTACCCAAACCGATCCCACCACCTTCTTCAGGCTAGGCCAACTAAATACAGATAAGTCCATGAACCTATCTGTATTGACAAACAAACTCTCAAGTACAACAGCTTATATTACAATACTAAAATTAGTTAAACATGCGGTGTCGTCTTCTCTCTAATGTCAAATCAATGGTGACAGAAAGAGACAAATCAGTGTTCAGCTAATAACGTTCATAAGTACGAGCGTAAAAGTATATTTTTTAATTGATTGTAGTGTTTATTACTATTGTAAATATACAATTTATATTGTCTTATTTAGAAAATATCAAACCAAGTCCGAGTAGCTGTATGTCAGGGAAACGTAAGTAACGGAGATTCGTTTATGTAAAAGGCGCTATCTTATTTGAGTATATACAAAATATAAAGATTATTTATAACAAAACAAAATAAAATAAAATCAGGCAAATATATTTAGCTAGAAGGGCTGGGTGAACACATATTCAGCTCGTCGGCAATTACTTGCAAGCATCACTGATTACTCGGGGATGAACGTAAAATATAGTGACGAAATCTGCCTCGTCGGATGAGATTCAGCCGCTTGTTTATCCATCAACCTTGACTGGAGCAGCGTAGTGCGAACTTTCACTGGAGCAGCGTAGTAGTAGTGAAGCTCCAACCCTCCTCAAAATGAGGGAAGGCCTCTTCACCAGCGGTGGGATATTTACGGGCTCTTAGTTAGCTTACTTTTATAAAAATGAAAATATATTTTTTTATGTAATATTAACTTTATATGTGATAAATTATGAATAAATTAATATAAACGACATTTTAACGTAACATTATCTGTGTTTTTATTTTTAATAGCATATTTCTCGGAACTGCATGAATAGTCTAAAGAAACACTTAAGATATATGATTCAGATATATTTTAATTATTTTTCCTTAAAATAAAATCATATTATTTTTGAATTAAACATTAATGTATATTTTCTTGATATCACGAGGAAGAATCAATAGGTAGTTCAACTAACTATTCAAAGCCTCAACAGCTCCATTATATACGAGTCGCTGAGAGATGTGAAAGAGGCAAGTTCGATGCTTGGACCATTTTCGTACTTATTCCTACCACAAGTTTTAGCCTTATTTGGGAAAGAAAAAATAAATATTAATTTTTTTTAAATTAAACATACATATACTGGTGGTTTGTGCTTGTCTGAGTAGGAGAATCGTCAGATATTCTACCGCAAAACAGCAGTACTTGGTATTGTTGTGTTCCGGTTTGAAGGGTGTGTTCGCCAGCGTAATTACAGGCAAAAGGCAAAAGCTAAAATTCTTGAAAATTAGTTTAAGAAAACCCTTAAAAAACAAATATACAAAGAAGAAATGACATATAATTTTCACTCAATCGATTTTAGACAATTGATATCAATTCAATATAGAAAAATGTATAGTTATTTGTCTAAACATAATACTTTCTCACTCTTCGCAGTCTTGGTTGCAAAATATATAACCAATGCTAAAAAAAGGTTCTTTTTTACATAGGATTCCGGCGTCTATTCCCTAAGATCAACTTTTAATTAAGTTCTATTTACTAAGGGCTCGAAGATGTGTTGGATAGGTACACATCATCAAATCCTTGGCTTAATGTGAAAGCTGAAGCATGTCAGTTGATATGTGATTAATCAGCCAGCCTGAGTCGGATAGCCGGGTACCTCCGGATAGACACGGATTATCCGGCCCCCTAAGGCGTTGAGTTTGCGACTTTCATAAGAATCCAGTTTCTATATACTTAGTTCACTTAGTAGGGTTGTTTCATACAGTAAATACATAATTTTGATGTCGGCTTTAGTTTACCATATATCCAATGGTTGTCGAATTATATTTTAATGTATAAAACTTAATAAAATATTTCTTAATAATATCATACAAATAATTTCCCTAGTTATTTACAACTAAAATAATTAGGATATCAAACCGTGGTAGCTTTAAATTGTAACATGACGTTTCAAAAGTGCTCGTGAGAGCCTACTTTAATTAAGTATATTTTGACTTTGATGTGGAACTTTAACATAGGTATCCTGGCAACATTGCCGACAGTCATTTTCCAACGTAATATTGTTTTTATCGTATATAGCTACTACATATATTATTTGTATTCTTACACTATAAGCGTTATACTAAACATAACAGAAATTTCGATACAAAAAAAAAGCTTAAGGTATATAAGTATCGAATGTTTCTTTAATGGTGTCTTCAAAGATAATTGTCACTTTGAATCAAATCTAGTAAATAATATTATTGAATATTTCAGTACCAGCGAAACTTTACTCCTTAAATCGGTAAATTTTATTTCTTAATACACAAAAGTATAAGATTCTTCGTTTTTTGCTACACCAACGAAATTATACTAATAAGTCTCGATCCAAATTAGCACACATCAAAATTGATTTAAAAATTAAAATATACGAGATAAAACACTCGTTACGATTCCACGCAAAAAAATATACATTAAATCATATGATATTACTTGGAAGTTTACACAAAAAGCGAATAAAAATCTGGACAAGCTATAACAACTCTTATTACTACCATAATAAGACAATCATTATGTTTGAACATTTTGCAAACGAACATACATCAACTCAGAACCAGTTTTGTTAAATAAATAAAAAATCTCATACGAAATGACTGGAAGAATTTCTTAATTACTATTATTAAATGCTTATTTTATGATTAGTAAGTTTTTCACTGTTGAGTTGATATTTTATATCTTAATATATTCGTACCAATTATAGCTTAATCATTGATATTGATCATATCAAATAAGAAATATTAACTACATAAGAAACTAAGAAAGTTCGCCTGAATATATATGAACCTAATATTAAATAATTATACACGTTTATATACACGATAACTTTAACTAATTTTAAAAATGAGAATGTTAAAATTTGTGTAAGATTTAAACTATTCTTTAAAATGATAATATATGTAACTATGTATTATCCGTTTTATATTAAAGTAAATAATATATGACTATTGTCTATATGATTATAATTTGATAGAAAACTATAGAAATAGTCGAATTAGTTGCTGTTAATTGATGTTGGATATCTAAAACTTTAAGGGTAAATTAATAATTCAAGTATCAATCCTACAAAATAATAAATAATATACTCTGACCCGTTTGTTGTTATTTATTAATCTTTTAAAACTTTAACGTTAAATTATTTGTACTCGTAATTGCTACCTTAAATAGAGTATATTGATTTCATTTGTATATTCTATTTGCTCGATATACATTTTTAATATTTGTATTGTTTCCAACAACTTAATCCGCCGCTGAGTGCTATGTACCCGTACAATGTTGGAAATATATTCCTCGTATATAAGGAGAATTGTTAAAAGATTTCTCCTAACCCCCTGTTGAGACTCCTCTTGTCCCCTTGTAGGGGTCCGGATGCAAGCGACATGAACCACGGACCTCTAGACTTAAACAGCTATATTTTATAATAATTGTACGCAAAACTTGTTCCTCATGAACGTATATAGTTTGGAAATGCGTTTCGTATTAAAATAATCGCTGCGTATATCATATTTGAAAATATAACATTTTCATAACACAAAAAATATCTTTATTGCTGATTCTGCCACTCTAACCGTTCCCTCGCGGCCAGTTCTTCCTTTGAAATCTGCGGTTTCTCGCTTATGCTTTAAGATGCTAGTCCACCATGTCTGGTTAGTTCTGTGCTCCTCTTTTTGGGTCGTGGTGTATCATAAATATTGTAAATACAAACGAGTCAGACAGTTTTAAATACAAAAAAATAAAATATCTTATTCGACTATATGGTTCCCCTTTATGAATACAATGAATACAATTATACTTACATACATTTAAATGCGTAAATAAACATTTTCCCGCCTTTATAGCTAACATAGCAATATGCGTTTATCAAACGAAATATTCGAACGAAATATACTTGAAAATTGTAATACGAGTATCCATGCTCGTGGGGATAATAAACGTAAATTTTATACGCACATACATGTCCGCAGCCGCCGTCTGTCCGGACATAATTCAAATTAAGCTCATGACTGAAGGGTCGCAGGCGCTACGATGACTGAAATCAATGTGCTTTCGGAGGCGGTAATTTTGTTTAATATTGTTTTTTGTCAAATGTACGTGACGAACATTTTATGTAATAAATTTGGATTTTTACATCGTTCATGTATTGTTTTATTATTTTAGCCGTCTTTTCGAAAGAATAGCTCTTGCCGTGGACAAGGGCTGACTGGGAGCTACACGCGCTTTGACTTCGACTGCACGAGGTTTCCTCAATCTTACTCTACCTCCATTACAGTGATTTTGTCTTCAGTAACATTACAGGAATATCTCATTTATATTATTTATGTGATAAAATCCCCCCTCCCACATACGTACGCAAAGCTGCGGTTTGATACTAGTTTATAAATAAAACAATATTTCACATAATTGAGGATAAAACTTTTCATAGTGTGAATATCTTCTTTCAGTTTTACTCAATGCATCAATTTGTTATAAAATGTTTACCTTAAAACTTTGCATATTTATCCGCGGTTGTACGTTTTTTATTTAACGTTGCGTTACGGTTCCATTTACCGCGGTCATGAGCTGTTAAATTATAATTCATAAACAAACTGAAACTCTGTACAGACTTCGTAGACTAATTTTCAAATTATAAGTTAGTGCTACGCAGCGTCAATGGAATAGTGAGGTACAAAACATTCATTAAATAGTATCAGATATTCCAGTCAGGCAAACCGCCGCAAATCTGTACTATAATATATACAGTAACAGCCTGTGACTGTCCCACTGCTGAGCTAAGGCCTCCTGTCCTTTTTGAGAAGTATTGGAGCTTATTCCACCACGCTGCTCGAATGCCAGTTGGTTGGTATAATGTATACAAATAAACAAAATTAAAATGTTAGTCTGAGATTTCGAAATAACTGCCTCTTTTAATTTTATATGGCTTTTTGCGAGTTCCCAACCATTTTATAAATTTAAATATTTTATTTGTAAAATTCAAATCCGCATTATGTAATATAAAATGGTAGATTTTAAAGGATTTTCGTTATAAACCGAATTCAACGCTGCCGAAGCCGCGGGTCTTGCTAGTTTAGAACAAATCACAATCCGCTGATACATAATTGAAGTACGGATTGTGTACGTGAGTCACATAATAAATGAATTCGATATAAATGTATTCATAGTTCTATAATTTAAACTGGAGACGAGATGGAAGATGGACCATCGTAGGCTTAAATTCGGCCAGCTCGAACACGTGATTTGTTACTTTTCTGCTCAGCAGTAGAACAAGTTACAATAAATAACTGGAAATTAATTGTCACCCTATACTTCACCAGTAAGAGTTTGTTCTTTGTAAAATGTACTCATAGATTCCACTATTATAATATTGTATTATTTTTTTAATGTTTTTTTTTTATTTAATTATTTCAAAGCAAATCAATTTGCTTGCTTCTTGATTTGATTTGATTATGCATAAATAGGCATACTATATTCACGTACTGTACTCTATATACAGTTAAGGATTTTATTTTGTTTCATATAATGCATCATTGTATCAATCAATGTACTGAATCATTAAAAAAAGACATCGTTCTTAAACCACAATAAAGAAAAAGTTCAGCATATAGTATAAAAACAAAGAGGTTTAAATACTTCTATCCAGTTCTAAATCTCTGGGTTATATGCCTAACACCCTTCGGCGTTAAAACATCCCCGAATAAATCACCAGATGACGTCACGCTTTTGTTCAGCCGAGAACCGAGTGTGGAGCATGAAAAATATTTAATCCACAGACCTTTGTCTCTTAGGCTTATTCTGAATAAATGCTTGTTAATTTGAAAAAAAAAAATGATTATTGAATATAATATAATGATGCAATTAATAAATAATAATATACTTAAAAGTAAAGTATTTTCGCGTTATCACTGAAGCTGCGTTCAAATAAAAACAAAGCTACGCGATGTGGCTTTAACCGAAATTAATTTGAATTAACGCGCGGATCGGGTAGCTTATATTATAAAGTTGGAATTATGAAGTTGGAAACAAGCTAATCAAAGAAATTACGAGATCGATTTGAATATTTTTTCTTACATAGGTAATCCGATAACTTTACACAACAATTATAGCGCAGCAGTAACTATAAACATTAAGCCACAACATAGCAAACTGAGGCGTGACGTTTTATTTCGTAAAATCTTACTACTAAGTAATGACGTAATCACAAATCACACTGCTAACAGCTATTTTGATACTAAAATCATTACCGCTTAGATTTTAGATTAATTTATAGTGATACTATTATGGTTTGTGGACCTCAGACAGTTCTCCCAAGAGTATCCATTAAGACCCAATCTAATGATATAATACGTACTCCGTCTAAATAAAGGTCGTTAACAAACAAGGACTGTAGTTGCTTAACTATTATGATTTACATTCAAGTCGGTTCGTATCCAATTTAATATGTTTTAATTAATATTATAATATAACTAGTACCACCCGATAAAGCTTTGCCCTTTGAAACTATATATTGATGTATTTGTCGTAGTGTGCAAAATTGTGTGTGTGTGTGTGTGTGTGTGTGTGTGTGTGTGTGTGTGTAAAATTTCGTCTAATTCTTCCACAAGGCACTTCTAAGTTACAAAACGATCACCTTTAAAAGGAGAAACCTTTATATCTTATAGTTTAAGCCTTGCATTTATATATATATATATATATAATGTTTCTTATAATACTATTTTCTTATCTATAAAATACTAATTTTCAGTAATCAGTTACATTATAGTGAAATAGTTATTGCTGTAAAATTTGATTCAGCTTTATAATCAAGAAAATATAACAGACTAGTAATTACCGTCGTTATCTCTATATACGTCTTATACAACAATTAGTAAATGAGCTTAATTGCATTTAAAATGCCTAGTTAAATGTACAAGATTACATTCATTTAAAAAAAATGCGATTAAATTATTTGTTTCATAAAAAAAAAATCAAATTCAGAATAAGTGCGTCGTATGAGTGAATGAATTATTCATACCGGGTCCGCGCTAACGAATACAGAGGCAGTTTTCAAGGGCGTCGTACCCCAGAAGTTTTCTGAAATAATAACGTTTGGAAATTTTAATATTTATCGTTATACAATTTTTCTGTATTAAAATGTATTATGCAACCATCGAGTAAAGCGCTTTATTTAATAGTATCGGGGCGACCGAGTTTCCTTCGATTCTAATACTTAATTGGGTATAATTTATTTTGTAAAATTTTTTATTCTAAATCTAAAAGCCAAATCTTGTCTAAAATTTGAACCAAATTGTTGGTTATTATAAGATTTATATATCGTTTATTTAGTATTATAGAGTTCTTACATAGTAAAATAAGTCTCAATTTTTTGCAGTTCTATGTAGATATAATCTTTTAAGTTAAGAGTTTGTTTGTTTATTTATTTATTTATTTTTATCGCGCTGATATCTACCATTTCGATTTGAAAAAAAAACTTTTTGCTTGTTGCATTTAGTAAGGTTACACAGGCAATCCAACATGACGCTAAGACTCACAGGAGCATAGCGGTAACGTTTAATGCGAGTCAATCTGCACGGCAAGAATTAATTAAATATAGAAAAATAGAAATAAATAAATAAACGTGCTTAGTTTATCTCATACTCGGCGGTGAAAAACTATGAGCAAACCTGCATGTGTCTAATTTCAGTGAAATTCTGCCTTATTTGTATCCACCAACCCGCATTAGAAGAGTGGTGGAATAAGCTCCAAACCCTCTGTTCAAAGAAGTCCTGTCCCAGAAGTGGGATATTAATAGGCTGTTACTTTTACTTTTAATATGATTCGTATGTACTTAAGAATTTTAAATTCCACGCAAGATCTGTATGATAAAACGATTTTATTAACGATAGTGATATTTTGCTTTCGACCTATAAAATGATATATCATGCCTTCACGTCCTTGATAACAAGTTCTCACGAAATGTCGAACCCTGATCAATTCAGTTACGAGATCTACTTCTAGTATAACTGATTAATGCCAAACCCTTTTTCAGAATCCTGTCAGAGACTTGGACTACACTGAGGCCTTGAAGATATAGAGACAGATGATTATGAAATGTCTTATTTTTAAATATTAAATTAAACTCTTTGTAGTGATGCCGAAATCCGATAGGTAAAAAAATATTATTTTATTTGAATTTTTTTGAAAAATAATACCTTCTCAAAAGTAATTGAGAAAGTTTTCTCAACTGTCATATTTTCTTGGTTATCAAAAAAACGTTTTGAATATATAAACCTTGATATCTGTTTTCTTCTTTTGAAATAACATTTTTCAAAGTTGAAAATGGACCTTCAGTAGGGACATAAGCTTGAATATATTGTTATGGAGATTGGAGATATTACATTACATGTCGACGAAAAAACTGTAACAAAATAGTAGTAATAGTATTTGTATGTTACGGATAAGTCTCGAATGATGAAATAAGACCAAAAGATATATTTATGACGAGTAGGTATATTATGCAGGCAGGATCTCGTCTGCTTGTGTGTATATATTTTAATTGTAATAATCAGACGCATACAATAGCTATTCGTACATGAAATGGTTGTTTTATAGGAACACATGTAGACATATGCATATTCAACCGACAAACAGCAATACTTAATATTGTTGGGTTCCTATTTGAAAGGTGAGTGAGCTAATGTAACAACAAACGCAAGGGACATTACATCTTAGTTCCCAAGGTTGGTGGCGCATTGACGATGTAATGAATGGTTAATATTTATTACGGCGCCAATGTCTATGGGCGATGGTGGGCATTTCCCATCAGGTGGCCCCATCTACCCGTCGCCTTTTTATTTTTTTAATAAAAATAATAATAATAATCATCGTAACATCGTAAGGGATAATTTTCGACTGGATCGTTATTAAGCCAGCAACATTCCAGTCTCCATCGAGTCCATATTAAAGGAAGTTGGTTTATCTAATGACACAAGTCCAGGGAAAATAGAGCGTAACTATTCAATGAAACAAAGTAACGGTTAGAAGTAGCATTAAGCAACATACCAACTAAAAATATTAAAAATATATTTTTTTACCAAAATGTTACCAGTTTAAAAAATAATAATAACATATTGAATGATGATGATAAAGAAAAGTGAGATGGTGTTTTATTTATCTGTCATTTTGTGATCTGTGACAAAGGAAAGCATCTTGAATATACCTTCGTGTTGCTGAATTGTTATTGAGCAATTTATTTGCAATTCTTGCTTGCTGTTTTTAGAATGATATATTCAATAATAGTTATATATTCCGTCACAATTTTAATAATTATGAAATACTAAAACGATCTTTTGTTTAGTTAGTAGTGTAAACATCCCTGATATCTGTGTTATACTTACGTTACTAGCTTCAAAATTAATTAATATTGTTTGTATCATGAATAAATAAAGCTGCTGTAGATAAACTTGTAATGTTAAACATAAATCTCATTTCCTGTTAACAGAAGTAAGCCACTTATCAATAACATTTACGCCCTGTTAACGTACCGTACCCGTATTGTACTGATATTTCACGAAATTTACAATAAAAGCCGCTTGTCTTGATGCGTCTTTTAAACTACTTATTTTAAAATAATAATTAAATTCAATCAAATCAATCAATCAAAACAGCCAATCAATATTTTGTCCACTGCTGAACATAGGCCTCTCCCAAGGTGCGCCAGAGCTCCCTGTCCTCCGCCTTCCGCATCCAGTCGGTGCCCGCCACCTTCTTAAGGTCATCGGTCCACCTGGCTGGAGGGCGCCCTACGCTGCGTTATGAATAATTAAATTGCTATTTGTAAAATCATGTAATACATCTTTGCTTTAATTTTCACGAACATGCCATGTCTATTATTCTGTGATCTATGTGGTAGATCATGGTGGCATTTCTTGCGGTCTGTGATTGCTGTTATTAGTTCTACAAAGAAAGGGCTTTAAAGAACCGTATCTCGTAACAGTCGGTCATTTTCCATCACTGCTATTTTATAGTATCGCGTTATAATTATTTCTCTTTGACTGGCTATCGTTTGTACAGCGAAGTGCACTCAGCTCACTTGAAAGTGCTCTCAAACCTCATTCCAGTTCTTCATTGTATTTTAATTATTCGATCTCGATTCGATCGATGTAACATTTTTATTGTTATCATTAGCCTTTAGTGTTCAAATTATATAGAAGTATACCATTAAAATAATAATAGATGGATATACACATACATATATGTACACTAGTCCGTACATCAACCACGGAATCTAGTATGTTTTTGTGCCTGTAATTACTCTGGCTCACTCATTCCTTAAACCGAAACACAGCACACTACTAATATACGGTGATAGAATAGTTCGTGAGTGGGTAATATCAACACAGATGGACGTGCAAGTTGCACTATGTAAAAAGTCATTCCACCGTAAATAAATATTAAATAATATATAATTGCCGAATTTCTTATTTATTTCATCATCAACTCAAAAATCTCAGCATAGTTTCATATATATTAGCAATTGATTATATATCGATTACTAAATAATAAGCCAATAAAATAGTATATGAAGTTGTATGAAGATAGTATAGAAGATGTAATGTAATTCGAAAAGGACTTCCAATATTACCCAATATGTGTTATAGTTGAACCCTTTTCGAAATGGTCCCAAAGCTTCGGACAATAGCGTAAAAGATGTAACGATGTTATTGTAAGTCTATATGCATATTGCTTTATTAAAATAAAACATTTTATTCGTTTTTATTTATATTATCTAAAGGATAAGATATTATATTACCTGATATAAATTATAATTGATTAAGTGATTCCTTCTCACTTCGATCGAGCCTAGAATGACACATGAGATAAGTCAACTTACTGCACAGTACATATCATACAGAGGGTATTACTTTCCACCAGAGGAAGTGTGTGCACACAAAACACTATTCCCTCACTCTCATAATTCGATGCGATGATAATCTCACGTGACGGGAGTTCAGATGTAGGAACAATTCCAGCTTTCTGTGCCACAGAAATGTAAACAATTTCCAAATTTTAACCCAATAACTCTGGCTAGCTATAATATAAACTACTACTCATGTAGACAGACGAACAGATACACACTCACGTCAAACTTATAACACCCCTCGTTTTGCGTCGGGGATTAAAAATAAAAATAATAAATAATATAAAATATATATAAATAGTCGAAGTGAGAATGCAGTTTGAAGTTAATCCGCTCAAGACATCGAAGACTGTGTATTTTCGAAATCAACTCAGCACTCCTCTAAAACTTGAGCTGTGAAGTTGCTAAGAGTTTTAATTGAAGTATTTTCCACAAGATTTCACGTTAATTTAACTTTACTTTTAGATAAGGAGTTTTGAAAGGTGAAGCCTAATAAGTGTCGATCGAACTTCGACGGAAGTAGCTGCACCACATATAGATACCTAATTTGAGAATCTCCGGCGATGTTTTAAAATAAATTTACTGTCTCGGCAAAATGTGAGTTGTTAATTTGCCACATTGGTATAACATTTTATTTTAGCTGAATATACTATTTCATTCTAAATCTACATATCTATATGTACTGTATAGATAAGAACCTTTTTCATAGCCTTTTTTAATTGTTATTGATTATCTTATATGAAAGATCACTTCAGTTAGCTTCTCATAATTCACACGATTAACACGTAAAATGTCAAAAAAAGTGCTTATAAAATTTAAATAAAGAACATTTTGATTTTGAATACTTTGAATTTTATTAAAAAATATATACATAAAAAAAAATCGAAGGCTTTGTCAATTGATATCTCTGAGCAACAAATATTGTTAAAACATTTATTTTTATTTTTATTCTATTCTATTTTTAGTTTCTTTTATTTTTCGAATACTGATTGTACTTATTTTTATTTACATTTAAAGTTTAATTATACATATCAATTGCCTTGTATACTCAAACCAACACTAAAATACTATGCAACGTTTAATTAGTGGATCAAATAGGCCTATGCGCCGCCATTTTAATCCCACATCCCGTCGGTACTCGTTTTACGGTCGGTAAAGGAAGATTACAATCGTAAACCCGAAAAAAGACAAAAGCAACGATATCAAATTTGTATTCAAGTCAGGTGGTCCGTGGACGTAGGCATTAAAGAGGGTCACTATTATGTAAATTGTATTCTTAAACGAATTCGTGTATCTACATTCGAATAAATAGTTTATTTTAATATTTTATACCTTACCAGCTAACACACATCCTTTATATATTCTTTGTATATTCTTTATATATTTTATTATCCGCTTCTGAATCGATTTGCACGCGACCAGTATCTTGATGGTACTATGGTACTACAAAGATTAAACTCAATCCGAACCACCCTGTGCACAGCAATTCAATATGACCAAAAAGTTATACGAGTATTTTTTTAATTTTTTTATTCTAATGTAGTCTAGAATATTCCAGAATTTCATTTAAATATGGTCAAATACAAAAGCAATGAATATAAAGAAATAACAATTACAATTATTATCACGTATACATCAATAGATATTAATCGTATTTAATTTTAATAATATAAAGCTTAAAAGAGATTAATATATATAATAACCAAAAATATACTTTCATTATTCAGTTTTATTTTATTAATAGAATATAAAGATAATTGAGTTTTGGTGATGTAATGAAAATTACTCTCAATATACGAGAGAAAGCTTTTAGTGTTAACCCTAGTTATTTTAAAGTATAACTAGTAAGTTCTTATTCGAAATGTTTGCTTTCAAAAGTTCCAGGTTTGTCGTTAATACATTCAAAAGTTTTAAACAAATGCTCCAACACCTATAACATATCGTAAAACTTCGCTTTCCAAATGTGAGTTCGTTTCGAGTTTATCACCTGTATGCACAGGATACTGTACTATATTTATACGTGCACACACTCGTCACACACACACACACACATATATATACACAAACGGCACCCAGAATGTAACGTGCAATAAATATACTTACTTTAGTAAATTTGTTTAGATAATTCTGTAAAACACTTTAATTAAATTTAAATTGATAAAACACATATGAATGAATTTGTTTTTATAAGTTTAGTAATGTTTTTGTTCTGTAATGTAATGTGTAATGTAATGTAATGTTCACTATTACAACAACAATTATTTTTACAACAATTTAGTTTAAATTTTCCAAATCTATTCGTTATATTTCAACGCTGCGGTTTTCGTTGATAGCACTCAAATCGAGGGAAGCCCATGTGCAAAGTGACTGTATACGAAAGGGAAATACTAAACAATGTGAAATACGGCGGGGGTCTGAAAGCTAGTGATAATGTTACATACAAACGATCCACGATAGGGCTTACGTAGTTGGGAGTTGATTGAGATATGAAATTTTATGCATTTAAATTATACATAATTTAATAACGCAAAAAATATATATTTTATTTTTGTTAATGACAATATAAGTGAAATTAAATGTACGTTGGACACGATCTTCTGTTAAATAGACGGATGTGAAACGCATGTTACCAGGCTTCTGTTCTGGATGCTGGTTTGTGGACATAGAATTAACCGACACATGAAGATTTTACACATAGGTGGTTAGGCTTTGTGCAACCCCGTCTGTGTGAACTCCGGTAGGTACCACTTATTCATCAGATATTCTACCGCTAAAAAGTAATACTTAGTATTGTTGCGTTCCCGTTTGAAGGGTGAGTGAGCCAGTGTAACGGCACAAAGGACATAACATCTTCGTTCCCAAGGTTGGTGGCGAATTGTCGATATAAGGAATGGTTAATATTTCTTACAATACTAAGTCTATGGGCGGTGTTGACCTTTAATATCAGGTGGCCCATTTGCCCGT
This sequence comes from Nymphalis urticae, assembly GCA_905147175.2. Classification (NCBI taxonomy): domain Eukaryota; kingdom Metazoa; phylum Arthropoda; class Insecta; order Lepidoptera; family Nymphalidae; genus Nymphalis; species Nymphalis urticae. The sequence goes on along the minus strand of LR989987.1, from coordinate 3,669,018 downwards.
ACGCCTACCTATAACATAAAAATACTTATAATAACTTATTGGATTCGAACTCGTTTCTGTTAAAACGCGCTCTACTTAGTTGATCAGCTAAACTATTTCGGCTCTGCGATATATGAATATAAGCAATATAAAATTGTATATATATATATATATATATATATATATATATATATATATATATATATATATATATATAAATATATATATATAGATAGATATATATCTATATCGTATATATCTATCTATCGGTTTAAAGAATTTATTCTCAAAAAGACAGATTCACTTACATGAGAACAGCATGATAAATGTAACAATAAAAATATTCGCCTTATAAGTAGGTACTTAGTTAACGGAATAGAATATAATTGAATTGTTGTATATATTTTAATCACTATAAAAGTGGGTATTCTCTAAAATATATTTTGAGAGTTGAGACTTAAACCCGTTAACTGAGTTTACATTTTTTATATAAGATGGTAATTTGTTATAAAGTTGTGCTCCATCGAAAGTAATATTTTTTTTGCAAATTTGGTTCTAATTTTTGGGAGAACTAATAAGCTTGGTGTACGGGTGCTACGTTTACTGCTTTGTTTTATGAACGTTAAATCTGAATGTATCGATTTATTAATAATTTTTTTGATAAGAATACATGAATTATATACATAAAGTTGTCGTAGGTTCATAATGTTTGTTTCCTTGTAAAGTGTTGTTGTTGATGTCGAGGTTGGATATCGAAAAAGTATTTTGATTATTTTATTTTGTTTTCTTTGTAGTTCTTGCAGTTTTGTTTTTCCAGTATTACCCCATATTTCTATTAAATACAATAAATGTGATTTTACTAGAGAATTGTAGATGTTATACTTTATTTTTTTAGGTGTGCATTTTGAAATATATTTTTTATTATATAATTAATAGTATATACTCGAATACTGCACCCTATTTAATTCAAAGCGATGGTACATAGAGATCGTAGCTGTCTTGATAAAGGTATTAAAATATGCAAGTAACGGCTCCCGATTCGCCCCACGTAATTAGAGGCACAATTACCGTCCCCGTAGATTCGCTAGGCCTCACGATTATCGTTGTATATGAAACTCCATAACAATTTCTGTTATAATGACTCTGTTGTGCCTGAATAAATAATTATTTCGTCATATTTTTTGATATTATCAAACAAAACATAATATTTTAAAATATAATAATAAATCTATATAGATGAATAAATGTATTTCTAAGGTTAGCTACTATAGGTTAGGTGATAAAATATCAGAAACAAAATAAAAAGTAACTATAGCTAAATAATTAAATACGTATTACATTTTTTTTAAATATATAAACATTTACATGTATAAGCAAATACTTATGTACGTGCGTAAAAATTTTTTTTTTAATATTTCGATTAATGTTTTTTCGTACATATCACTAAAAATAAATAAAACATACTTGAATTCAAATAAAAATATAAGAGGAGCATATGTAAGGTCAAATTAAACTTAACGTGGGTCTAAGTGAAAATTCTTGAATTTCCAACATTTCGCGTAGATTTTAATTATAAAATCAGCTCAACCGCGATGTAATTACAACATTTACCCAAAAGTATAATCAAGTCAAAATTCGCCTGTTCTTGCGGCGCGGCGGAGTTAAACCGTCCCATTACAATTTTTGAACTTGCAAACTTCGTATGACTCTTCTTCTTTGTTATTATACATATCTACTTCTAGTATATATACATTACATATATATATGTAAGTGCTTTAAACGTAACATAGCCTGAAAATGCTGGGCTTTTGAGAAGATGGGCTGGGCTTTTTGGAGCTTATACCACCACACTGTTCAATGCGAGTTGGAGCGATACATATGTAATAGATTTCGACGTTCTAGTAGTTTCGACGATCTAGTAGGGCTTGCTTGAATTTAAACCCGCAATCTTGGGGTGAAATTTATGTATTAGAACACGACCACTGAGCCATCTCGATTCAATATTACCATTACTTAAAAAAATCTTTTATGTAATCACAAATTAAAAATAAAATATCACCAACTAACGACTGTCACGTAAATATACTTACCTTACAAAGACGCCTAGTTACATAGTGTAACAAATGATTCCAATTTATTTTGCAATTTAAATATTAAACCTATGCTAGCAAGAAGAACAATGGCCCAGGGTCATGATCGAACCTGAAACATTTACAACGATACGGCCGTATATCATTAAGTTATTGAGAACTTAAATATAAAATATCATATCTGGTAACAAGATCACATATTACTCGGTAGGTACCAATCTGATCGTGACCACTTTGCTCATGAATATTGTGTACAACCGTCGGAGTAAATTGATACATTCCACGTCCCTGTAAATAAACAGTCTCATTCACCTTTATGCTAAAACATGACAATATGTTTAAGCCTTATTTTCGTTATAGAAAAATACGACCTTATAACCAGCTGTATAAGGTCCCAGGTGGAGTTCTAGGTACCCTAAACATATACCAAAAAAATAAAAGTTTCCGAAAATTTAAAACTGCGGCCAGACATGAGTTTCATAGCGATTGTCAATTTCGTAGGAAAACCGAATGTATGGACATGACATACGCGTTCGATTTATCAGGTAATTAACAGTTGGCGTATTGGATTGAATAATACAAATGAAAGCGAAGTTCGAAATCTCCCCGACTATAATATGGTCAAATGTACTTAGTTACCTGACCTGAATTTTTAAACTGACCTAAAACACGAATGTATTTTATTAATATTAACCTTACTCATAGTTGTTAATAAACAAACCCTATCGATGACTGACAATTTGGTTAAGTGCACTACTGATGAGTTTCGGTAGAGATAGCATACATTCCACTAATCCATTATTGGAATAACATTAAAACATATGTATTGTTTGTGGTTTTATTACGATAAACAATGAAAATACTTTATAATTAAAACATTTATTATGACAAATTTTATATGTAAAACGCTTAATACGATTTTTAATAATGAATTCGTTTACCTAAGCTTACTTTTTAGTATAAAAACTTTTCAGAATGGTTATTATTATCCAAGAGTTTGGATGTGATGCCGATTTTATTAAATAACAAAAACATTAACGTTTCTTATGGATCATTTCAACCGTACCTTTATATATTACAATTTTGGTTAAAATAGGGGTTTTTTATGATAAATTATAAAATAAATAATTATTTTTATTTATAAAATGTATAATAAATTATCATATCGCCATAATTTACCAGTACATATCCCACTGCTGGGTAAAACACTCTTCTAAGTACTTTACATGAAATAATCACGTCGTTCCTCTAATTTGCGATTTTTCACGTCTCAGAATATATTTTCGACACACACACTCTTTCTCCTCTCTCCTTCTTTATAGGCCTTTGAAGAATTCGGCAACACCATCATCGTATACCATTGACGTCATTTTTTTTTTTTACACGTGAGATCCACGTGGTAACGATAACGATCTATCACAATACCAATGTTAATTTATCAGAGTCAGAGTTGATTTTCCTACAAAATTATCTTGTAATCTAGCTATTATATATTAATTAAATTAATTTGCTCTTTTTTACTTATTTTTTTTTTCTTTTTATTATAATTTTCTAAGGCAAAGTAATTCTAAGGCAATATTATATATTTTTGCTAATATTATTGCGCTTACGCTTATTCTATTAATTGGTATCATTATTTTTCAAAATTAAAAGTTATAATATTGAAATTTTTAAAAATTGTTCACTTCACTTGCTAATTTTATTATTAAAGTAGCATTTAGCCCTACATATAAATAAGAAAATATACGCTTATCGTTTTCCGAATTCAGAATAAGAAATAGTATATTTATTCGAGAAAAATCAGATAATAACGTTTTTAAATATATTATTTTTGATCCAACGCTACGAAAAGTGTTTATATTGAATGTTCATGGCTCAGTAATTAGCTAACATCAAACCTGCTCTGTTTGTTCGGGATACTCTCAAAGCTAACAATTTTCATTTCGCACGTTTACCCTCCCGCGTTTTTGTGTAATTTATCTTTATAAATTTTTAAATGCACTTCTGAATTTTATTTCCTAAGGGAGACCTTTATATTTTACTATCTTTTAAAGATTTAATGACGGCTGATGAAAAATTTATGCTTTTAACCTTTTGCGATGTGAATTTTTTATTTTTTAATAGTAAAGTGGTTAAATATTACATGCTAAATTAACATCCCTCTACGTGTGTGCTATTTCCGGAATATTTTTCAACAGGATATTAATTTTTTAAATGGTATTTGGTATTCATTCCAACAAATTTTGAAAATTTATATTCCAATGTTTTTTAGATTTATTAAGAGTCAATAATTGACAGTTGTTGAATAAGTTGGCTGATCACGCATTTATTGTTGTAATTGATAATAGAAAATACGTTATTGAAACAGAAGGAATTTGTTTATTATTTTTAGGTTTTTTTTTTACGTTTTACGATAGATATTATTAAGATATTGTGAAATTCGTCCCCAGCAATCAGCTTCAGGGTAATACGAGTGGCCTACTCCTCCGACCGTCGTGTTTTTACTTAATTTGGATAGAGGTCTTGACGGGAAATCGCGTTGCCGCTATTTTCAAAAAAAGTTTTAGTTGTTTCGACATGTTTAATTTTCTGCACTTTTCATGCACAACTCATGCAATGCAAACAGTAGTCGAATGGAATACAAAAAATAGGCGATATCGATTACAATCAATATTACTCGTAATACGAGTATACACATTACATACATATACCTATACATTATGTTACTACCGTTGAACAATATTCTACTGGTGGTAGGACTTTGTGCAAGCTCGTCTGGGTATCATCAGATGGCCCATATGCTCGTCCGCTTACGTGTACTATAAAAAATTATTTAATTAATTAGTATTCTTTTAAACCAAAGTAAAAACTCACACTTACACGCAAGACGTTTTATGTATTTTTGCGAGAATCTTTGAATACAATATTATAATATTAAAATATTTTTATTTCCATTTCAGGTATGAAGTCTTCTAGTAACCATCAACAAGAACTATAAAATTACACATATTGCGTCGTAAGTATTATACAATATATGTTTATAAAAATATACTTATAAAAACCCTTAAAAGTCTAAGAGCTGGCCAGAATACTGTTCTCGAGATAAGGAGCATAATATTGTTTTAAATTACGTTCAACTACTTAAAGATATAGTTTCTAAATTTATTTGAATGCGTGCCTAATGTATTTTCCTTCACCACAGAACAGATGAATTGTAAACATAAGTTGAACACGTTTAAGGAAGTGCTGCTTCTCTGGAATTAAAATGACAACCTTCTGTTCACACTGACATGCTTAACATATATTTAATAATAGCTTATTATTATTAATATTTTTAGAGAATAAGAAAGCCGACGAGCATTTCGGCCACCTGATGGTAAGTGATCACTAACGTCCTTAGACATTGGCACTGTAAGAAATGTTAACCATCGCTTACATCGCCAATGCGTCACCAACCTTGGGACCTAAGATTTTTTGTCTCTTGTGCCTGTAATTACAGTGGCTCACTCACCCTTCAAACCGGAACACAAAAATACCAAGTACTGCTGTTTTGCGGTAGAATATCTAATGAGTGGATGGTACCTACCCAGACAAGCTTGCACGAAGCCCTACCACCAGTATAAATATACTTTACATGTAATAATGTTTTATAATGTTACATAATAATGTAATATATGTTACACCATCGTTTCTCTTCACGCATTATTAATTCTTATAAAGTTCGTATTAAAATGTGTATTCATTTTCAATTCATTGAATGATGGTAGCGATTTCGTTGAAATAAAATTCATCAAACAAGCTCAATGAAATTGGTTCTAAAATTTCCGTATTCAATAAAAGAGACAGAGGAAAATGAAAGGAAATGCGCTGCCACATTACAATTTCTTCTGCGAAGACTATTCACGTGGAGTTTTATACTTTTATGTTTCATTTTTAATATTTTCGTTATATTTCAAAGCCTGAATAGGTATTGGTAGAATGTACGTATGTACAATAATACTGATTATTTTTATATAAACGGAGACAAATATTTTACAAACACGACTCTGCAGAATATAATAATATAAAATACATAATTATTTATATATAATATAATTAACTATATTCGCTACATATATATATATATAGGGGATATTATCGAGTTACTCAGTACCTTACCCTTATTTATCTATTAAATTATACATATTAATTACATACAATTTTTTTTTGTTTATCCCAAATTTAATACCGAAGACAAAAAAAGCGTCAATAAAAAGATTGCAAATGTTAAGTTTGGTTTTGAAAAAGATGGAAAATTGAGATAATTTTCAAGGTTTAATTTTTTGCCTGCTAATAATTGTAGTTAGGTCTCTAGGTAAGATGACATTATACTATATATATTATAGCTGTATTTATTTTGTTGATGTTATATTTGTATGTATGTATATTTTTGATACTATTTACCGCCTTCACGGATTTCTGCTTAGCCTAAGACATTAAGTCAGCCTTTTGTTCCAACTACATATTGTGGTGGTCAAAAAAGTTTTAAATAAAAAAATAAGATATGTAATTAAATAATGTCGCCACTGTTTTCATTACAGCTAAAGTGTTGCCATTTTTTCTAATAAAAGCTATGCAAAAAAAATCTAGTTATGTTATAAATTATGTTTCATCGGAATGATGTTCGTTTTCATGTAATAAAGTTTAAAAGAAAACGTTTCGATACCCGAGCACATCACTAGTGTATAAATATCGAACTATAGATAGAACAGCTGTAATTGACTCTGGGCTAGAATTATTGCTCCTCATATCATAGTTACGTCGAGTACGGTCAAGGGGCGTGTAAGTGTTCAATATTTGATAGAATTGAAGTGACATTTTGAATTTTTATCGCTTATAAGCTATTATACCTGTTATTGAAGGTATTTTTCGCAGTCTTGATAGCGTAATTTGTCAGAAAAACTACCTTACTAATATTATAAATTCAAGTGAGCCAGTGTAATAACACACACAAAACAAGGGACATATGCGAACGGCTAAATGGACCACATGATAATAAGTGGTCACCACTACCCATAGCCATGGCGCTGTCAGTTTTTTTTTATTCTGTTGTCTTGTTTTCTCCACAGACATGTCCGTGCCTTTGTTGTATCTTCATATTGGTTGAATAGTTTGATAGTTTTATTTGCCTAAAAGATTTCATTTCCAGTCCAGTTCCAGTAGCATTATTTATCGGTATAGTACCCGTAAATATTAAAAATTACTAAATTTCCAATGCACAAATATTGGGAACTAATATGTTATGTTCATTGCCTGTAGTTTTATAAATGTTATACGATGTTAATGAACAAGACTCGTATTTTTAGTTTTTGTGATAGGCAAATTGACAAATTATAAGCGCTTAAATAATTAATTCCATTAAAGAAACTGGATTTTTCATCTTATCGTACAAGCTAATAATACGTCCGTACAATTTATGTACGACATATTCAACACGGGCTGGCCTTTAATTAAAAGCCCATATTAAACTGAAGAATGTGCATTTAGCCGGTTATCTAAGAAAACATGATATCTTCCTTGATACAAAATTAATTCAACTCAAGATAAACGACTCCCACTTCGGTTCAATTACATGCAAATTGGTAACCATCGCAACTTGGTCGGGTAGGTAGATGACATATTATTCCTGGTTGGCATCGTAAAACGAGAGAAGCCATAATTTTTTATGGACCTGAATCCAAATAAGGACTTCGATCAAGTCATTTAGAATCGTGCGCTGCCGCAGTTATATGGTATCATCAATTGATTATTATAATTAAATAATATGAAACCTTTTTATTGGTTTAAATTCATGTATTCGTTTGTACTGCAAGCGAATGACATAATACATAAGTGTGAAATAAATTATATTAAAAATATGAATGGGAATATTATCGCTTAATATATCTTAATTCTTTTTTCAAATAGGTAAATTTCATTGGTTGTTTTATCATCGTTTTTGTCGCAAAAATGCAGATCATAGTTACAATTTCAGTATCATTGATCGAATTACAAAACATGCCACTTCTAGTATTAGTATCGTATTGGAATAGCCTTATAATCGTTGTATCTTGACCACTATTATGTAATAAAGACGTCCAAACCTATGACCTAATATCATCATGTTTCCGCACTCAAGACGATACGGGTTCCTTAAATTACTGTAATTACAGGATATGCTAATAATTGACTAAAGGCTCGAAAATTGCTACTTGATGCGCAAAAGTACGAAGTGCCATTTAGCGTTTTCAGGACAAGAGACGCTTCGGTTTGAAACGAGATCATGCAGAGGTTTTGAGAATAACCCTACTTAATATTAATTTATATATGTGTACATATTTGGGTACCTCTTTGAGTTGGCTTTCGTTCTTATATGAACGTATTGATAATTTAAGACTTCGGTATTATTTATGAAATTAAATATATATTAACAATAATATTGAATACAACTTATTGTATTTAAGTATATCGTTTTAACGCTTAATATTTAATTGCCATAGTATAATATGGAATAAATTTTAAAGCTAGGCGTTTTCGTAGACTTTGTTAGACGACCTATTTTTTATAATTAAGTAATTTAAAGTGGTGACCTAGAAACTTTAAATTAATAAACGTTAATTTTTGTACATACCTAGACGTATGTTATATTAAATCAGACATTCTATTTCTATTTGACCGTTTATATATTTACAGACGATTTACATTATGAATATATACATATATATGAATTTATGGAGTATTGAACATATTTTCAGTGTTGATTATAAAATCCAAAACAATGCGAAAAAATTGTAAATATATTTTTCAGATTATGTTTCAATAAGTAAGATGGATAAACTATATATTAAAACATATTTATTTATGATAAAAAGATACATAACATCCCGTGGTATATCAGTAGTAAAAGCCGCAAGACCATAGCAATACAAGGGTAATGCTGTGGTCATACATGATACCGATAACTATGACAAATTGAGACGATATATGCTAGTAGTAATTAGTAACAAAATAAAATGATTACTATTAAATGAATAAACTATATTATATATAACAAAATTAAGATATCGAAAATACTTTCTTCAAATAGATTATTTTGTTTTGTATCTCTATGTTTTTAACATTGAATTCGCGAGTTAAATACCGTTGTTTACAACCCAATAAAATATTATATTTGGCGCCTCTAAACTCCCATTGTAGACTGTTTAGTACGGCATACTCGTAAATTTATTTACATAATGATAGCTGTAAACAATAATGTCAAAGCGTTGGATATTTGCTACTACGAGCTGCTGCGTGTTTATATACATACTGTGTGTGTGTGTGAGTGTGTGATAACTCTATTATACGCCATTATTTTGTAACGCATGAAGGAATAATCAAATGAATTAAATTTTTTGTTTGTATTGCCAAATGTTAATTTTATTTGAAATTGATATCCTTAATAATATTGTTTTAATAGTGAGTTCGTTTTTTTGTAACGCTTAAACAGCTAATCATCATGAAAATCGCATACACGTTCTCAAGGGTTCAAAGGAAATAGGGTACCTAATATCTCGCCCCCCCCCCCCACTCACTCTCCAGTAAAAACTAGTTTATAAATAAATAATAAATGGCTGTTCTATGTTTAAATTTTAAAAAATAAATGTATATACATATATGATTGTTGGAACTACCTTGTTGGTCTATAATTAGGTAGCTTATAAAGCTCGATGATCTAGGCTTCAATCTCTGAACGGGTCAATAAAAAGTTATTGAATTTCCGTCAAGAATCACTCCCTTGAATCGGAAATTACATAAACTTTTTAGGCCCGAAATGTCTCTGCTCGCGCCGGAATGCAATCCCATCATTTTATAAGAGTGTGTAGGACACAAATGTGCTCTAAATATTATATACCAAATCAAAGTTAAAATCTTTAATTAATCCAACCTAATTCTTTATTCGGTATCGTAAATCTACCAACGATTCGTTAAATAAATATAAAATAGTGATTTATATATCTACGTGGTCTAGTTATAAAATTATTTATAGCGCTCTCTACTACAGCCTTTTCAGAAATTCAGAGCTCTAGGTCAGCGTGCAGAATAATATATTTTAAAATTAAAGGCAATGAATTCTGAATGATAAGGGAACAACATTACGCATTCATTCGTCTAAAAACGAGCATATAGTAGTCGTTTTTATTATTCAGAATGTTTGAACTAAACTTACTTTACAGAGCTACGAATATTGCTATCTCTTTCTCATATATTAGTTAAAAATGAATAGTAAATTTTATAATCCTGTCATAAAGATATGTAGATATATATGCAGATTGTGTACAAGAATCGAAACTTTTCTCAGTGTGGCTTAAAGAGTAATAAAAACTAATTGCTATTTATACTAAATTAATATATATATATATATATATATATATATATATTAATTTAGTTGCATCTTAATTTATGTTTGTTCTAGTAACTTCTATATATGTTATATATATATATATATATATATATATATATATATATATATATGTCATACATAATAATAAAAATCAACAAACGTCTCAATATGGCTTTTCATGCTATAAATAGCAATTAGTTTTTATTATTATTTTGCAACTAAATTAATATATATATATATATATATATTAATTTAGTTGCATCTTAATTTATGTTTGTTCTAGTAACTTCTATATATGTTCGGTAACTAATCTATGTCATATATACTAATATTATAAAAGCGAAAGTAACTCTGACACCAGACTTACTAGAACAGTGAATTCAGAACACTAAACCGATTTTGATGAAATTTGGTATAAAGCAAACTTCAACATAGGGAGAAGGACATAGGATACTTTTTATTATATACACCTTTTTCAAACACCAACATCTCGCCCCTTACATAACATGCGGGCCGAGTAAATAAAATGAATATATATACTCGTCAGTGCTATTTTCGTCTCAGGCAAAACACCTTTTTAATATTAAAATGAAACTTATAGTAATAAAAATATAATTTTATATTAATTTTTCATGACAATTTGGTAGAATTATACAATTTATATGAATTGACTCATTCACATTAAGCTCGAGTTTACACACACGTAACAGTTTTATGGGCGAGTCAAATACGTGTTCTCGTAATAAACGAAAATTACAGTTACATACAAACATACAATTTTGTTAATAAGTTCAGCAGATTTGTCGGAAAGTTGTTTAATTAGCTTTCATTAAAGTTTCTTATTCAATTGTTACGCATACAAAATGTAAGAGGTATAAATTTAATTAATTAGAACATTTTTAAACTAAATATCGTTGGTTAAATATACATAATATATATACCGAACCATATAAAAGAAATTACCTACCAATTTAAAAACTAGGAATGTTAATACAATACCATCAGATAACATCGTATAAAAATGCCGCAAAGTTAGTATCTATACATATATTGAAAATGAAACTTAATAAATATTTTATGTGAATATCTAAATCAATTCAACTACCAACGCAAAAATAAAAAGTAAAAATCTATCATGTTAAACTTGTATGTAAAGCTCATCTCATCTACACGTTGATTGATTGAAATGTTTCTAGCCCTGAAACAAAAAAATGCGCCTGCATTCAAGAGTGAACCATGTAATTACAATCACAAGAAATATATTCCATGGTGGCAAGTTGACGGTATATTGATTATAAACAGTGCAGTGGTGACCACTTCCTATCGAATAAACAAACAAAAATAAATCATTTTCAATGTTGCACCAACCACGACAACGCGACGGGCCGGGCATGGTTGGTAGATACTTGTCTTTTACGCCGAAGGTTGTGGGTTCGATTCTCACCCAGGACAGACATTTATGTGCGTGAACATTTCTGTTTGTCCGAGTCTGGGTGTAATTATCTATATAAGTATGTATTTACAAAAGAAAAATAGTATATGTAGTATATCAGTTGTCTGGTTTCCAAAATACAAGCTCTGCTTAGTTTGGGATCAGATGGCTGTGTGTGAATAATGTCTCAGGATATTACTATTATTAATGTAAAGAATGCATTAATATTTGCTAAGTTCATAACATTTCGACGCCAATGAGTATCATCTTCATGGCTTAATTTAAGTAAACACACGATTCGTGTTCTAATAACAATCGATACAAGGTACATACAGACAGACCGACTCGGACGTCCATAAACTATTAATGGTCCCCAAGCTACGTGCCGCGGCGTAATTGAAGTCACCGTTATACAAGTATAGCGATAACAGATAACAAGAACATAATATTACAATGCTTAGCTGATTAATAATTTGTGTTTATAATTCATCTCGTGCTTGACGGTGAAGGAAAACATCGTGAGGAAACCTGCATGTGTCTGATTTCATTGAAATTCTACCACATGTCTATTCTACCAACCCGCATTGGAGCATGGTGGAAAAAGCTACACCTGGTCCAAACCTTCCCCTCAAAAGGGAGAGGAGGATTGATTGATTAATAATCTTCATTGATATATACATATGTACATACATGAAATATTACTAAACTAAGATCGTATCACAAAGTTTGTCTGAAATAATACAAAATTTAAAAAAAAAACAAAACCGATTTCATATTCGAGCTCATAAACAATTTCATCCCCTATTTTTTCACCCTCAAGGACAGTATTTTTTCTTCAAATTTACATAGGACCAAACGGAAAGTATACCAACCAAAAAAGTAACTTTCGAAATCGGTTCATATAATATGACGGAGGTCTGAAATAATAAACATTAAAAAAATACAACGGAATTGAAAGCCTCCTGGTTTTTTTAAGTCGGTTAAAAAACGTAAACGATGAAGCCACATTTTGTGTTGCACGTATTTTTACATTTTTTATCGTAATATAGTGTAAATTTTATTGTAAAATAAACAAAGAAAGATGTAAAAGTACGAAAGACATCTTTTATCTCTTTTGTTAGCTTGTCACCTTTTTAACCTTATCACTTTTGTTAGTTTGTGTTTTGTTTATAAGTTAACTAATTGTAAGAAGTAAACGCAAGAGTTAATATTTAATATTATAAATAATTTATCCTTTTAAATATTTTGCCCATTTTTAAGTCACGTTATTTATATACCCTTGTTCGCACGATTGAGAAAAAAATACTCTCTGTATCCAAATCTTCGTACGTAATTGAAAGTCTCGGAAGTCTCCAAATGACAGTAAATCTCAGTTATAACGTAGAAAAAGAGTCAACGCATTTTCTGCTGGCTGTTGGTAGTTAAATAATCACTTGGTAGTAGGGCTTTGTGCTACCCTCTCACCAGATATTCTACCGCCAATAAACAATACTATATATTGTCCAGCTTGAAGGTGAGTGAGCTGGTGTATTTACAGGCACAAGGGACATCTGAATTCCCATAGTTGATGGTATTAATTATTGCCATTAATAATTAATATTCCTTACAGTGGTAATTTCGAATTTAAATCAATCTGATATAACAAGAACGACTTACACTGTAGTGTATTTTTCTTATAATAATAAAATGTATTTACGACCGAATGTAATGTGAGTATTTGTAGGAAATGCCGACTGCAGAGTTCAGGAACGCAAGATAAGTTTAGTTAAATCTCACGTCGTACGAAGTACTTTTTATAGCTTTACAATTATAATATTATTTATATTTCAAATACATGAATACTGGCTTCATTTAGAATGTCTAATCGCATTCGTTCATCGTCCAGCCTTAAAGGCCAGACCATAAAGGTCCACTGCTAGACATAGTCTTCCCATAGTTGGCGCCACTCCAATCGGTCCCTTGCCTTCTCACAATCATCAGTTTCCCGCCATGTTCGTTATGTCACTTTTCCACATAATCCAAGGGTTTTCTGTTCTTATTTTCTGAGTCGTGGTCTATATCGTGGTCTCTATTTAAGGATATTTCAATCCGTAACAGCCCGTGAATGTCCCACTGCTGGGCTATAGGCCTCCTTTCCTCTTTTTGAGGAGAAGGTTTGGAGCTTATTCCACCACGCTGCTCCAATGCGGGTTGTGGCAGAATTTTAGTGAAATTAGACACATGCAGGTTTCCTCACGATGTTTTCCTTCACCGTAAGGCACGAGATTAATTAAAATCACAAATTAAGCACATGAAAATTCAGTGGTGCTTGCCCAGGCTTGAACCCACGATCATCGGTTAAGATTCACGCGTTCTTACCACTAGGCCATCTCGCCTTTTTTATTTTTCAATACGTAAGGAAAATTAAATTAAAACATTTAGATCAATAGTTAAAAAAGCAATGAAAGCTCGTATTAATTTTTAGCTTTATAGCATAGCATAGCATGTATTTTGCATTGAGACAGAGTCGTATTGTTGATGTATGCAAGTCCTTAAAGCACCACAAATAGAGTTAAAAGACGATTTGCTTACAGGAGATTTGGGTTCATTCACACAGCCGAGAATAATGTCGATATTAAAACGATTTCACGCTTAATGATTCGGTCGTTTTATCAAAGATTTGATTGTCTGGCTTCGTGTCTTTCCCATATTATATAAACGATTATGATTTGAATGACTGAGTGTAGATAAATACTTCTTATAATAAAGTTTATTCAACCGTATGCATACATGGTGCTTAAAATAATTATACATACCCTATAGTATATCATCATAGTATGTCATAATATTGTAATGTTGAGTACGTCCATAATAGTCTATAATTTATCAGTATTTTTTTATCTATGAATGTTTAATATGAGTAATGTTGATGTACCTTTTAAATAAATAATAGAAAAAATATTGCAATAAAATAATAGCCCAAAATGTCTTACAGCCGGGCGAATGCCTTTTCAACTTTCTTCTTGAAAAGGGTTGGATATTATCCCGAAACGCTTGGCTAAACATTCAGAAGTATTTTTTCCAACACATGAACGAAGACAACGAGAAAACTTGTTTCCTCACCGGTCACCCTTCACTGCCGAACACAATGTGAATAAAAATATATCACAATATGAATAAATATATAAGTCAGAGACTTTCCCAAATTTTAAACTATCTTCTATTAAAATCCACGTGTTTTATCCACTGTGTCATCTCGAATGTTAATTTAATTATTGTTTACAAGATAATTTTACAAAAAGCGGATATAGTTTTATAATATATTTTAAAAAGATTAAATAATGTGATACTGATAACGAAAATGTTTTTATTTAAAACTCGACGGAAAGGTCTACGTTATTGAACCTACTCTACCTAAATTAGAGCTAAAATCTTGTAATAGACGCACGAACTCTGCCTTCCGTTACTTAATTAGAGAGTGAATTTTAGAGACCAAACATCGAGTACTTTCCTGCTTAAACGTGGCTCTGGTTCATAGAACAGAAACGGTGTATGGACAAGCATGCCTTACGGAACTTATCATTACCATATGAAGAAATTGGTATTTAGTTGAGGCGAGTTTGAAAAAAACTCGTAGAAAACATCTGGCATTAAACAACTGTTAGTTACAAGAATGAATAAAAAGTGTAACTGGATTAAATTGGTTTGATGAGTAGTCTTAAGGAATTAGAAGAGTCTTAATTAGATTGAAATGGAATCTTTTTTTTTACTTGATATATTTTAAAATTTGTTTTGTTCTCTTGTTAATGTTAATTCATCTCGTATTCGGATGTGTATGATAAAAATATGCATATCTGGAATATATATTTAAGCGACATAGTGAAAAAAGCACCTCCTCAAGAGTTGAGGGGCCTAAGTCCATAATTCTGAATTTGAAATGTTGATATTGTCTGTGTAGATATTCTCATTGTTTGTAAAATTTACGATCCATGAATGCCATTTCTAACTTTTTCTGTTCTATGCTCCGACAAATGCTTTCAACGTTAGACCTAGTAATTATCTTAGTGTACTGCAATTCAGTACGCCAGTCCATGAATTAAAATGGGAATTTTCGTCTTGTCCTCGGTGTTCTTCCTTTTATGTCACATTGTGGATATTTTTGATCTTTTATAGTTAGTTAGAGGGCCAATTCTACTAATTTATAACTGTTAGGATACGTTCCCGATTCAATTCCAACTGATTATTTTATATCTATATATCTATAGGATCGACACCAAAAGGGATATGATGTTGCCATATAACGTAAAGTCAAAAACAAATGTAACTGTTCTCTTTTATGTCAACAGTGGATAATTATATTAAAGAAAAGGAAAACGACTAATGGCTACAATAACATTCCGATTCGACTGCGATAAAGTGACATTTTTTAGTAGAATTGCACTCTGATCTTTGCATTTATTTTGAATCTGTTACGTTTACGATCATCATAGCACTCAATAGGGGCTCAAAGGTTCTTGCAAAGTCACATACCTCCTGTTGTCACCTGACAAAACTCAGAACCACACAAGGCACAACCGTCACCTCAAAACCAGAGATTCTCGCTGAAGTCGAAAAGTACTATGGCGATTTATACTCATCACGAGTACCTCCACCTGAGTCCCACAGTGCGGATGACCCACGAGCCAGACTGACACGCCACCTATCAGACGATCTTCCCGACATCGATTTGGGCGAGATTAGGATTGCTCTCGGACAACTTGGAAACAACAAGGCTCCAGGAGATGACGGAATTACCTCAGAGCTTCTTAAAGCAGGAGGCACACCAGTTCTAAGAGAGCTGGCTAACATCTTCAATTCCGTCCTCCATAATGGTACTACACCGAAGACATGGAGCAGAAGTGTAGTGGTTCTGTTTTTCAAGAAGGGTGATAAAGCTCTTCTGAAGAACTACCGCCCCATTTCACTTTTAAGCCATGTTTACAAGTTGTTTTCGAGGGTAATCACGAATCGTCTTGCCCGGAAATTCGATGACTTCCAACCCGTTGAGCAGGCTGGGTTTCGAAAAGGCTTCAGTACCGTAGACCACATACACACACTTAGGCAAATAATACAGAAGACCGAGGAATATAATCAGCCTCTATGCCTAGCGTTTGTGGACTACGAAAAAGCCTTCGATACCATTGAGACCTGGGCTGTTCTGGAATCCATGCAGAGGTGCCTAATTGACTATCGGTATATCCAGGTGTTGAAGTGTTTGTACGAAGCCGCAACCATGACCATCCAAGTACAAGGTCAGAGCACAAGACCAATCCAATTGCATCGCGGGGTAAGACAGGGGGATGTAATCTCCCCGAAACTTTTTACCAATGCATTGGAGGACGTCTTCAAGACGCTCGATTGGAATGGACGCGGCATTAATATCAATGGCCAACACATTACACATCTGCGATTTGCCGACGACATTGTCATCATGGCGGAGACTCTGCAGGATTTGGAAGAGATGCTAAACAACCTGAGCGATTCTTCGAGACGAGTAGGTCTCGGGATGAACATTGAAAAGACCAAAATTATGGCAAACAATCATGTATCCCCGGGACCAGTGGTCGTAAATGGCTCTCCACTTGAAGTTGTGCAGGAATATATCTACCTGGGCCAAACTATACAACTTGGCCGGCACAACTTTGAGAAGGAGGCTAAAAGAAGAATACGTTTGGGCTGGGCGGCATTCGGGAAGTTGCGTCATATTTTTGAATCGTCGATCCCACAGTCGCTTAAGACCAGGGTCTTTTATCAGTGCGTCCTACCTGTAATGACTTACGGTGCCGAAACGTGGACACTCACCGTAGGACTGGTCCACAAATTTAAGGAACGCGCGATGCTTGGGGTTTCTCTGGGCGATAGAATCCGAAATGAGGACATTCGCCAGAGAACTAAAGTCACCGACATCGCGCGGAGAATTAGCTCGCTGAAGTGGAAGTGGGCTGGTCATGTCTCCAGACGCATTGATGGCCGATGGAGCCGACACGTGTTAGAGTGGAGACCGCGCTTAGGCAAACGTAGTGTAGGGCGCCCTGTGACAAGATGGACCGACGATTTGAAGAAGGTGGCGGGCACGGGATGGATGCGGACTGCCCAAGATCGGGATGGTTGGCGTTCTATGGGGGAGGCTTTCGTCCAGCAGTGGACGGCAAAAGGCTGAATAATAACGTTTACGATTGCGGATTACGATTATCTGAATAAGTTTTATGAAGTTATTAACGCAGCCTTTACAAATGTGTATTATCATACTCATACATACCTTCTAGTAATTATCAAATGCTATTATAGTGCACATAAATCGATGGGACGTCAATCCGGTTTGACGTGCTTTCCGAGCCACTTTAAACTTCGAAGAAATATGCAATTTTCTCACACAATATTACCTGGAGACTATTTCCAATGTTCACATCACCAGACGCCCACTGTTAAGTCTTCCAGAGAACTTATTTTACGGCCACCAATTTTCTTCTATCGTTTTACAGAACGACGAACATTAACGGGTGGAAATGACAACGAATTTTTACATATATAAAGTAAATACTTATTATAAATCTTCATATTTTCATACTATATTAATAGTAGTTTAAATATTTAAGCTACTATTAATATAGTAGTTTAAGTATTTAATTAAAATAAAATGTTAATAATAGCAGATATTAGTTTTACATTAATATATAGATGATTTCGGCTAGACTAAACTAGATTACAAATAATATTATTCGTTGCCACTTCTATTTATATTTATTGTTAGGTCTAGACATTTGTTCTCACCGCCTCGGTGCACTAGCAACGCGCCTCTGTTATTTCGTGTCCGAATATAAAATGCAATATCGGCGGAATAATAAAATTCTGCAGTAGAATTTATCGATTTTATATATTAATTCCGAAGTCGCCGACACTTGATTTGTAGAACGGTATTGAATAGAATTCCATTAGCGTTTAAAGCTTACGTAAAAGATACTATATAGAATAGAAGCCTACTTCCTGACTTCATTTATGTCGTCAAATATCGTTCATATATTTTCAAAAATATATCCCATATTTTATGAGTTGCTTTAAATAAAAATAGAATCTTCCTGATTGAATTTAGGAAACCAATCGCAAGTACTAGCCAACTGGTATGGAAAATAAAATGCGCAGATTCGTGCGCTAGGAAAAGTGCACTCTATATTCCTTTATTTACTTGTATGATATCGGATAGGATGAAAATCCGATGGAGAGAGGATACTCACTCACACAGGCTTTGTGCAAATTCGTCTGGGTATGTACCACCCACTCATATGATATTCAATCACAAAACAGCAATACTTCGTATTGTTTTGTTCTGGTATGAAGGTTGAGCCAGCTAGTATTCTATAAAAAAAGAGAAATCATGCTCAGAACAGATGGCGTTACATGTCTTCCGAGGCATGAATGTCACAATGCCTCTTCAGTGTATTAACATGAGTCAAGTGATTATGTATTTAATTTGTTAGTGTAGCCAATTAAATGGTTAATAATTATAGATATATAGATTATAGATATATATAGAACCGGAATCAAACCCGCGACCCGCGCGCTGCAGCCAGTTGCATTGACGATTGCACCAACCAAGCTACCATAATATAATGTGAATATAAAAGCAGCGTATCCGATGTTATTTGACGTCTCCGTTACAGCATTCCAAGGTTATTGCGCGTAACTGTTCCTAGGTAGTCCCGACCTTTGACTGGATGTCGCGTCTTGTGATATGTTATTGCCCCGAGAGTGCAGTTTGATGCTTCATATGAGCAAATTTAAATAAGACATTTTTGTTTTGTTTCGAGTCTTTCGCTTCGTTTTTCTTTTCTTTCGAGTCGACTTCCAATATAAACAGATATTCAATCGAATTAAAACAACAAGCATTAATAAAGGTTGTCTTTCCTTGATTTAACTAATTAATACGGAATAACGAATTACATGTCGGAGTAATACATTGTAATAATTAAATTAATAATAATAATCAATTTCAATTCTCTTCAATATTATTATATATAATAATAATTATATATAATAATAATAATCAAATCTTCAATATTGAATCATGACATTTTTATGATAGTAAAAGTGAAATCTTAAAGTTCGAAAAGTGATCAATCAAGAGTTAAGAACAGTCGACTAAAGAAGACGTGGTGTTTCCAATTTCTTAATTGTCAACAATTTTCAATATAGAAAATAACATAGCTAGGGGGCGACCGCTCTATTCTCATCGTGTACGAACTAATTGTTGCCTGACTTTTTACATACAGACAACCATAACCATAACAGCCTGTGAATGTCCCACTGCTGGGCTAAAGGCCTCCTCTCCCTTTTTGAGGAGAAGGTTTGGAGCTTATTCCACCACGCTGCTCCAGTGCGGGTTGGTGGAATACACATGTGGCAGAATTTCAGCGAAATAAGACACATGCAGGTTTCCTCACGATGTTTTCCTTCACCGTAAAGCATGAGATGAATTATAATCACAAATTAAGCACATGAAAATTCAGTGGTGCTTGCCCGGGTTTGAACCCACGATCATCGGTTAAGATTCACGCGTTCTTAACACTGGGCCATCTCGACAGACAACAAGCTTACAATATTTTTTTAATGCAACAGTAACAATGTTTTCTTTGACTGGATTGTCTGCCGCACTAAATATTTATCGAGTACCAGGAGTAATAAGTCTGTGTTTGTTTCTTGTAATAAATGTGAAAGCTATAAAAATTAACCTATGTTCTCCCTTAGTATCCAAGTTTGCTTCATACTAAATTACATCAAAATCAGTTCAATGGGTAAGCCAGATCAATAACCCATCACAGAGACAGAGATAAACAGAGTTACTGTCGCATTTATAATATTGGAAAAGGTTGTTTGGCTCCAAAAAAACCAGACAAACAAACAAATAGAAATAAAAAAAAAACAATACAATATCATACGTGACATAGTAGCATGTTAATTTGCTACTGAATATTTAATCTTAGACCACATCCAGTTATATGATATGTTTTTTTTTGTTATGTATTTAAACAGAACCTCTCGCAGGTTCTGTTTAAATGTCTAATTAATGCAATTGTTTATGTATTCTCGCTTTCGATTTATAAATGTTGTCATAGAGATCGTTAGCCTGAAGCGAGGCTTCTAGAAATCATTCAAGCGTTTAGTTAAAAGCATACTTAAATAAAAATCTTTTTTTTTTTTCTGTGCACCAAATGTGGTATTTCCTAATAAAATAAGAAATAATATCGGCTAGATCTAAAGTTCACCATATACATTAATCACAGTATCTCAAGACAAATAACATAATTTTATTTCATATCGATTACTTCATAAAAGCTTTTGTCTAGTAATACAACATAAAAGTCTTCTTCTAAATCAAATTGATCTTTTGCTCGTTTTATTTAATATGCCATTCTACGATTCCAATGTCCTCGTAAAAAAATAATTTTACAACTCGAACTTTTTGTCTTTGAGAAATATTTCATCAAACAATGTTTCTTTTATATTAACCGAGTACGGAAGATGGTTCTAATATGGGTTATTTTTCTACGTCACTAACACTCTTTTCAGCTTGTTTGTATAACTTCGAACGTAACGGAATCTTACAGTTCAATTTTCACCGACATCCAGACGGCTGAATAATTTAGAATTTTGCATATATATTAGGAACCGATTGCAATACAATTAATGGTAAATGATATTTTAATAGCGTGTGTTTTAGTTATTCTGTAGACTACATGTGCATAAGTTACGACATAATTCTACGGAACATAGATGAGTCACCGTTGAGATACGATTATCTTAGGTATAGAGTTGAAATATAAATACTTTCTCGAATATTATAAGATTTTGAAATTTAAATTCATAAAATATTTATTAATTATTTATAATGCATTCGCTAAGAATATTTTTAACGAAATTCATCTCCCAATGGATGAGTAATCCACTTAAGATTTATCTGGAACTACAGCAATAAAAACAAGGTAAAGAGAATGCTTGAATGGATAATAAATCGCAATTTTTCTCACTTTCTTTACTATTTTACTTTACTTTACACTTTAATTTACTGGCTGTTATTTATAATAAAGACATTATACACATTTGTGTATGTATATCCAAGATTTCCAATATATTAGAGACATCAATTTTTTAATCAACCCCATGATCTTTTGTTTGGCTCTGAAACTTTACAACACTCGTTCAGATGTTATAACTATTATTATAAACAGCTGAATTTATTAAAATAATAATAATATGACTGATATTAATGTTACGTTTGATTTCATTTTTCTATAATTGACGAGACTAGTTAATCAAAGTGACGAACCGTTATAGTCATTCCTATACGTCACATACATACATGTGATATCGAAACTACAGATAAATTTTTAATTACGCCTCGTAGACAATTCTACTATCCGTAAGCAAAACGAAACGTTTGTTTAAACGTTTGTTAATATCGTAACTAGACATAAGTTTCAGATGACAAATTATAGGAATAGTTGTAGTAAGAGTTGATCATAACATGTTCTCACATTTGTCCGATAGTATTAGAGATAAGCTTTAATTTGGAGCACCTGAGCCTCTACCCTGCTACCGAACTAAATATATATGTAAAGGACAGTTCAGCTTACTAAATTTTAAACAAAAAAATATAAAAAAGTGTGTTTTATAAACACAAATTTATAGGAAAATCAATGGAAAATATATATACACATCACACGTTAAACTATAACATACACAAATACGAGCATGTATGGTCCTTATAGAAGCATGTGTGCAATAATGCACGTATGTAACTTACAAACAAACATACATGCTGACACACGCACACATATGCGTATTTATAATTTAACAACTGTAATTTTAACTACAATCCTTAACTAGAATAAATATATTTAATAGAAATTAAATTTTGTTAAATGAACGTGTTAATTAATTTATTTCTATCTACAATTGTACCAAACGACAAATCTATCACACAATGCAGAAATTTTAGTAAGAACTTAACACACGGATACAACATTGCTACCGTTTTATGCACCAACTTCGCTATAAACAGTGAATTATAACTGTTAAACATTTATATGCAAGTAATAAATTAAGTGATTAGTTAAATACTATTAAAGTGCATTAAATAAATAGCTAATAACAATCACTTAGAGCCATTTATCAGGCTCTAATGGGACGGTACGCTTTAACTTGAAACACCGGATGCTGCGTCCCTCCATATATCCCGTCAGACTCGCTCGCCTCCTCTTTAGTGGAATTCTCTTATTTGTGTTCGATGTTTGAATAGGATTTTAATGTAGTTAATTATAATGTGACACGACGGAGTTGAATGTTGGAACCTGATTTTTTTTTATGTTAACTTAAACTTTCAAGTTAGTTAAATCTGTCCGCGACGGCATTTGTTTAGTTGTTGAATATACTATACAATCTTTATACTGTAAGGTAGCGTTTTATTGTTAAAGTCAATGCGATATTTTATCTAGATATATTATATTTAAAATATTTTCTTACCACGTGTAGCTTCTTCGTTGATGTAGATTACGAAGGCTTCCAGTATTCGGAAGTTAGCAGTTTAATATTTATTTAATATAGGCGGTTAGGTAAATGTTGACACATTATGTGTTAGTAAAAATTAAAGAAGCCGTCTTATTTTATTTTCATTTTATTATATTAGGTAGGCGGATCAGCAAGTGACCTTATTGTATATGGTCAATACAATCCATAGAAATCGGTACTTTTAGAAATATTAACTATCCATTACATCAATGCGCGACCAACCTTAGGAACTAAGTGCTGCTTGCTTGTTTAGCTAACTCACCCTTTATTTCGGAACAGAACTACAATATTAATGCTCTTTGGCGATAGAATAAAAAGTGAAATGTACCTACCCAGGGCTTTAACGTCTAAGCCACCGACCCGATTTTGATGAAATTTGGTATGAACCATGCTTGAACCCCAAGCATGTTTCATACAAAATTACCTTACTTACACCTACTATTAATTATATTATAGTATCTGTCACCTAGCCGCCTGACACGCTGGCAAAGCCGAGGATAAAATATAGTATCACATATAACTAAACGTTTTAAAAAGTTTGTCGTGGTTAAATTTCTTGAAGAATTTTATAAATGAACAATGCCTAATAAAATCTAATCCGGTTAACAGTCTGGAGTTAATCAAACATGGCGACTATCCGCCTCGACAAGATGTTATCTATAAAAAGTTAGAAGAAAAAAACTAACTATGTGCGTGTCGGGTAACCAGTAACGTACATTTCTTGTCTATTTAATTTAATTGGCATTCAATTTAAATTATTTTCGCTATAACGTTATTTAAAAATAAAAAAAAAATCCCATCATATATGGGTAGTTTGTATTAATCATACGATAAATTCGTTGATAGGCACTCAAAATTATACCTAAAATCAATGTTTTTTCCCTCGAAAAGGAACCCTAAAAAAAATTAGAAAAACGTGCGTGCAGGTAAACGCGGGCGCAACCGGTCTGCAGTCCTTGTATTAACGGAAATTGCTTACCAAATTACACACGAACAACTTCCAATGTAATGTATACCATATCTCTATCCTGATACAATCTAATTTCCTAAAAAACTTTCCACGGGATTGACGTGCATTTTTTTCTGCATTTCAATGGAATTAAACACGCCACTAACAAAATGGTGGTTAAAAGAATGCGATGCGATTTTTTTTTAAGAATTCATCTGTTTCCGACTTTTTGTCTTTATTCTATAATTTAGAAGTGAAACTCGTCATACTTATAACGATATCAGTTGAATTCACTTGCGTAAGTAATAGACCTAAATTATAGATAATTTACTGCCGCTTATTTCTCCGAGTAATCCTCTTACGATCATGAATTAAAGTACTTGTATAAATCACTCTGTTACTAGAAATACTTACACAATTTTGCTGTATCAGTATGTTTTATTAAGTTATTATGTTAGTGGAACTCATTTTTAACTGAATCATGTGCTACTTTATACTTTATAAATTGTAGATTACAATGTGGACAATTTAGTATTAGTTATATTTTAGGCTCTAGTTTTTATTACTGATTGAACATTATGGGTTCTGCGGACTGTGTGAATTCTACTTAAAATAAAATACAATGTTTCGTGTCAGTGAATTTATAGGTACAAAGTGAATAAACATATTTAATTATGTCATGATTTAGGCGCTTTCCAAACTATATAGATAGCTTTGTAATCCAATCAATTACTGTCAAGAAAACCGCTTACTCGTGTAGCGTTAGATTTCTTGGAGATATACAAACTATTTATTTTCAACAACAACCTTAACTATGTTTTAATTTTTTCTTTTTAAAAAAACCTTACCGACTTTTGATGACTTCACTTTCATTCACTTCACTTCACTTAACTATGTTTTTATTAGCTGTCTTGTTGGTCTGAGATCCTACAGCTGAATACTTAATTCTGGCCAATTGAAAGTGTTTTTTTTTTTTGTATGTCAGTACCAGTTCGAAATTTGTTAGTTAGTAATATACTGACTATAAAAGTAAAGCCAATGTGCAGTACGGCGCCTGATCCTGTCATGTCGAATTGCAGTCACATCGGATTATGAGAGTGGGTATAGAGAGTGCAGGTATTTTTGCGTACTGCGTATGTAATTGCGTATTTTTGCCACTCTTTGGTAGGTATTGGCTGCCGCGCCAAATGAAAAATCGATTAGACAAGATATATAATAATTGCGAAAATGAATTTGTTTGCTTATTATTGCTTAGACTTTTGAATTCTTGTTATTATAATTAAATTTTGCATAGACGTCATCAGGTGTATAAAAGGAGAGTACCCAACACTTGCCCCCTCCCCCCTCCTAACATGCAGGCGAAAACTCGTTATTTATAAGTAAAGTACCACTTCTATAGTAAAACTTCATTTTGATATTTTATTTTTCTTAAAAAAAAGCGCCAAAGAAGAGTTTTTCTCGAGTATGTTCGAGGTTAGGTATCCGAACGAAACAGCGAACGTTGTCAAATAAACATTGAGTGTAAAAAGAAAAGAACTTTATTGTTGCAATAACTTCGTAACAAAGGACTTTTCAAGTCTCCCAGTAGCTTCTTGCTGGATTCACTTTAGTTTTATATCTAATTAAAACTTTGTTCTCTGTTACACAAAGATTCTGATATGTGACTGTTCGAACTTTCAATACTAGAACACTAGAAGTGGATTTATCCTTTTGTTTTCAGCATTGATCAAATACATACATTATGTAATGTAAATCATATTAATCCTCTTATAAATAATTCAAAGTTTTCCTTTTTCGTAACACTATTTATCTACTATATATACTACTAGAACGACGAAAACGAAAGTAAGTCTGTCTCTTTCACAGCTAAACCGCTGAGCTGATTTCGATAATTTGGTGTGCAGCAACCTCGAACCTTAAGGAAGGACATAGGTTACTTTTTTATATCTAACACCTACCTATATAAAGCTGCAGATTCTGTTTCCTTGAACGCGCTAGTAAAAGTACCCGTACATTTTGAAAAAACTTATTTGCGTTGGATAGCCTATTTATTGAAAAAGGTTATATAACATCACGTTTAACGGATTAAAACCGTGATAAAGGACCAATGGTCATTGAATACATATGTATTGCTTTAATAAATTTTAATAAATAATAAAAAATAAATGATTTTATTAAATTATATAAAATATAAAAAATCGAATGAAATTTGAGATATTTCTCATAAATATCAGTAAGCTGTGGGTAAGTGCAAAAAATTTTTTGTATATATAATCTTCAAATTACAAGTATATAATCCGAAAAGGGTCCTTCAGCGGGATTCGGCGCATTCGACCGGTAATGGAGAGCACTCGCGGATAATCCTTGCTTCAATTTGTCAGGCTCTTGATATGGTCACGCTATATTACGTTACATTTTGCTGGAAATATATTATAACAATATTTCATGTCTCCCTGTTATTCTGTCTTACAAAAACTAGTATTATAAATAGGTGTATTGTTTGTTTAGCTTCTGACATTGACGTATAATATAACACCAAAATACTTTATTCATATCCTATTTGCCTTCTAAGTATTATGTTTTGAGATTTTCATGCCAAATTGTATGTACCGTAATTACAAAATATAGTTCACTGAATAATGTTGCTCTACTTTTCGTTAATGACAGATTATTTAGCAATTGAACGTTATTTGACTTACGTTATTTTCCTTAACTGCACAACAAGATATAAATTAAAGACAAAGGCTCTTGAATTTAAACCCTCGATCTTCGGCTAAAATTTACATATTGTAACCACTGCGCCATCTGTTGCTCTATTGATTTTAAGTACAGTTACGATAAATCATCAATTTCAAATACCAAGAAATATGTCATCAATTAGACGTCATAATAACAATTAAGTTATAATGAGAATAGTTAGTCACTGTCAAACAGAGGATAATTTATTTAGCGAGTGAAAGAGACAAAGCACGGATTAGTGTCACCATTACTAATAAGACAGAATGTCTTAATGAGAAATGCCATTCAAAAGAAGCCCTATGATGAAGTATTAGTAACTATCGTATTTGTAACTTTTTGAATATTGAATTACATATGTGCTACTTCCGTTTCCTGCCTACCTTACATACACATATTTATGGTTCATATATTGTGCAATTCTGTGATTGAAAATCAACGAATCCGAATTCCACGCTTTTGATTAAAGTTTTGTTTTATTTTTTAAATGTTATTATATTTTGTTAACTGACGTCTTCGCTGAGCCTAAATTACGATTAGTAATTGTTTACCATTAAATGTATATACCATTACATAATGTTTCTCACACAAACGCAAACAAATAAACACATATGCACCCACACATTCACTAACTCATATACAATCATACATCCTTAAACCATTTCTTAAGACGAACTTGTTAAAGTTGGTTGTAAACATTATTGCTATTACTTATATCTAGAAATAATACAAAGTTACTTGTGCTGTAAACTAATTATTCGCACTTGGGGGCGGTTGCTGGCCAACACAGGTCATTCTTACGGTGTAGCTAAGATGACCAGACTGCACTCTGAAATGTCCTTGTTAACTTTAATTATTGCATAAGTTATTTCTTGTCTAGACTGAATAAATGTATAATATAAACCCACATGTGAAATAAAATCACATTAATCGTTTGTTTGTTTTATTTGCTAAAGTAAATAAAAACTTATCAATGTTCCATTTCAAGACATATTTTAAACGAGACAAATTTCTTTTGAATTCTTTAGAATAGAACATTATAAGATTAGATGTGAGATTCTTATCTCATAATCGCAAAATTCATGCCATTTAGAACTATACCGACCTTATGCATTAGATGTATTTAAAAAAAAATGTATTTAAGTCATTTAAATAAGTTTTGTAGGGAAATAGACAAATTCAATATTCATAGAATTTGCTGTCTAAAATAACTCGGTTCAAAAACTTTGCGAAAGTACCAAGTCTAGTGCTGTCGAGTAGATACAATCGTTTGAAATTTTTACCAAATATATATTTTGCTCTTATGTTCCGATATCAAAATTTGGAAAATGGAAGTATATTTATGTTTTACGAATATGGTAACCTAGTCCAGTCCTTATCATTTTTCCAAACACCACTACCAATCGCAAACCTTCAAGCCCTAAAAGTCTATATTTATTTTAGGACAACCAACAGTAGATACAATAAATTTACAATAGAAATAATATATTAAAATGTTATTCGTAAAATGTTCTACTAAAAATAGGCTACCACATCATGTATTATAAAACATATTGTCAACAATAAGTGTATTTTTCAAGAAACCATATATGTAAAGAAAGAAATAGAAAAATTTTAAAATAATAATAAAAGAAATGCTACTCAGTATAATAATGAGAAATACAAGTCTAAAGATATATGCCGGTAAAACCTTTGAGCTCTTAACATTATAAAAGCTTCTTAATTAATACGCACAATTCCGCTTTTGTAAGTAAAACATTTTATCCGACATGTTCACGGGAATTAATAACCTCTCTCATAATATCATATCTGTCTAATAAAGCCTTCGTAAATAATTTTCTGAAACAATGTTTTGTCGTAAGCCAAATTAATAAGCGTCGACGATGCTAAGCAAATATAAATGTCTATAGTGTACACCTGCACCATAATAAGTGAGAACCCGTGGCAACCCCCCACTCCAATGGAGGGGATCACTTGACTCTTAGAGGAGCGTCGATACAAACTCTGCCTATAAGAAATCGACGTTTCGCTAGAATTTCTATGTACTTTACAAGACCACCTTCACACGTTACAAGTTTTTTGCAATGTTATTATTTTATGATTGTGACGTAAATAAACTAAACAACTTCTTTCGCTGTAATGTAATTATATAATTTGGATACATTTAGATTATACAATATACAAATTTAACTAATTTTGTTCGTTCGAAGACCGATATTCTCTCTTTGGAGGGTATTCTGCAAAAATAACAAACAAAAGAACATTTTGATCGCTGAATCTCTGTCAAACTGACAGAGATCACCACCAAGAAACTAGTATTCAAAACTGCATGAGTGTATGAGAGTGCTTAAGTGTTATCCACCTCCATTCGATCACTGATCGAACACCTGTAATAATAAATTATCGAGTATGATTTCGACCGTGTTATAAATACGCTTAAATCGAATATCACGTAGTTTCTTAAAGTACTTCGTAGTTCAAGGATTAAGGATATAATTAAGAACGTTTTCACAGTCAGATCTTCAGTTTACGTGTTCTATATAATCGTAAAAAATTACGTTCCCATATCCGAATTCATAGAACTTTTCGTCTAGTAAATGTCGAAGAAATATATAATTTAGGGTCTTTAATGTGATATACATTTAACCTATAGATTAACACTAAGTAATACTTTGAATCCATTTTATTTGTATATCTGTCCTTAGCGTGCTTGTAAAGGTCACGCTGCTATTATTGGTTATATTTAGGTTTAGGTTTTGAAGTTATTATACAAATGAGTGTATGATATGTACCCAGAGATAAGAATTTATATTAAATTCTATAAGAAGAATATGGTTACACAACTAATAAATCGAGGCATTTTCTATTAAAGATAACTTGTATTTGATGGATAATGAATTTATTATAACGTTGCTTAGTTTAATATTTAGCAGGCAATAAATAAACAAACCTATTTTTAGTTCAATATCCCAAAACGTGACAAAAATTAATAACTGAAACGCTTGATATATATGCGCTGGACTATGCTTTATGAAAGAGTTTTGATTAATGTGTTTACTGTGAAAAAGCCAATTTATCAGATAATAGGTCAATAACTGTGCTGTAGTGGTTGATACATTTATAAACATTCGAGCTATTGACGAGTTTATTTATGGTATTGCAGTCAAAGACTAATGGGTGGTTTCCATTAAAATAGCATTTTCAATGTTTGCAACATTTATGATTCTTCAGGGAGTTGGGTACAAACTCCCTGAAGCATAATTTAATTCATTGTAAATAATTGTACCAATCAATTAATTACATAAACTTTTATGACCAATATAAATCTTTGTAATATGCCTTTGCTTAAGATACTTTTCATAATTTTTAATGAACTTGGAAAGATGTACCTCGAATATATTTAAAGCGTACAAACACGAGACTCAGGGAAATTGCATGAAAAGATCAGAATAATGACCGGAGTTTTAGAGATGCATCAGCTCTTTGTGGAGTTTTCCGTACGTGAAATATCTGTATGCCGACCTGCTCCAATTTCCAGAATGCATACGATTTTTTTTTTTGTTAAAACAAATATAAACTTAGTGTGTAAAAATTCGTTGAGAATATTTTATTCATATTGTACTTAGTACTGAACTGGATTACGGGATTGGTTTTTTGGTAGGAATTGTTAATATGGCTTACCTTCAATTGTTTTCTCGCGATATTTACTAAACAATATAACCATACTAAGATTTACATTAGTTTTACAATTAACTGTTCACGAAGACGAGATTCTTATTAGCAAAAACAAGCGAATGTTAAGCGAGAAGTGCAAATGAGTACTACTAAATTTGCATGTGCAGAATTTGTGTTTATAATTCATCTCCCGCTCGGCCTTGAAGATATATATTACATACACAAAAATCATGTGTCGAATGAAAATCTTCCAGATTTGTCCTACCAACCCGCAGCAGTTGTGGAATATACTCAAAATGTTCTTCTCCTTCTTATCCCAACAGTGAGAGTAAGTGGGAGTTATTTACTGTTACTTTATTCACGATTAATATTATAGTAAAAAAAGAAAATTGCATAATTTAATGATTTATTTATGTTATTACATCATATGAAGTAAGACTATCAAAGATAAATATAATACAGACTTCTTATTAAGTTTATCAGAGGAAGTCTGAAAGTTGAAGAGTAATAGATTAGCGTGGTATGGCCATGTGATGAGGAGGGATGAAAAGCATGTTACTAGAGGTGATGATTATTAATGTTGATGGATATAGGGGACGGGGGAGGCCGAAGAAAGTGTGGATGGATTGCATAAGAAGGTATATGTGCATGAAAGGGGTAAGTTCTGAGATGAGGAGTGACAGAAAGAAGTGAATGGAAAATACATGTTGTTCCGACCCCACGTAGTAGGATAATGGCAGGAAGAAGAAGACTTCTTATTAATATTACTTAAGTAGTAATTTTTTTTTTATTTTTATATTTGCCGGGTGGGCAAATGACTCTACTCCACCTGATGTTAAGTGGTAGTAGAGTCCAAACGCGAGGACGGCCAGTCCAGTCTGGAAGAAGATTCTGCACTAGCCGCCCTCGCCTTGCCGGCCCGCAAGATGCCTCTTCACGCCTCGTAAAGAGACGTGAAGCGAGCGACGTATTGCCACGATAGGGATGGGCAAAGTGTGGAGGCGTGTTTCCCCCGGCATTGGTTCAGCCGCCGTCTCCACTGGACCAACACCCATCGCGGCAATGCTCGCTCGGGCACTGGCTGTACGCTGGCTGACCTCGAAACGCGGCTGCAAGCCACTTCACGAGATTTTCACCATGCGTACGGTGGTAACAAGCCAGGCGGATGTTTATCATCCTACCACCAGATGATATCCCTTAGTCGCCTCTTACGACACCCATGGGAAAGGGGCAGTGAAATGTATTCTTTCTCCGTCACTGCACGGATAAATAATTATGTAAATTGGTAATTATAGTAAATGGTTGCTCCCCCATGATTGATTGCTTAATTATCATTACTAATTACACCGATATGTATAGAGAGATAAAACTTAATTGCACGCAATTACAAGTAACTAATTTTACGGAGAAAATGAAATTGCAGGTACAGCGATCTTATCACTAATACCTGTCACTTTACTGTATTGAGATTAAACTTAGAAGAAGACTGAAGTAGTTACATCACAGGTGCTTGACATGCATACGGATATGAAAGACGTCATTATTTCAGTGTCGATATCGCTAGGAGCTAGACACGTTAAATCTTCGAATGTACTAAAGTCTTATAAAGAAGCAATTAAATTACTTACATGTAAAATATAAGTCCGAAAATGTCTCACTGTTAGGCGAAGGCCTCTCCTCTTAGGGAAAAGAATTAGAGGTTATTTTACCGCGCCGCTCTATTCCGATACAAATGTTTTACTATTTCTTTCAGTACACGCTGGCATATTTGACGAAATGAATTAAAAACACAAATTAAGATTATGAAAAGTCAGTGGTGTACCCGAATTTAAATCCACAATCTTAGGTTAATACCGTTTTTGTCATAACTAAATATAGCCAACTTAAATAAAAAAAAAAAAAACATTTTAACTAAGGTAAACCATAAACAACATAAAGATTTACCTTTGGCCTAATGTGATCGTCATTCACGCATCATATTTAATAACGATAACACATGTCAAGTGAACAATGGAAAAATGTAATAAAACGTACGGATACTGATATATTTTGCACCTTTGTGTAGACCGAACAAATTACATGGTGCGATATACCATCCAACGGAGACCTCCAAAAAGGATTACGCTTCCTGAGTATGGTATCAATTTGGCCTATTATTCCGGGTACGGGAGGTTCAACGTCGATGGTCGGTATAGAAATGCCGTGATTCAGACACGGACAATACATTGAATAGGGCGCCAAAACACAATGGCCAAATCCAGAAATCCGTACAGATCGTATTTTCAACAAGACATTTTATTAATACGTTTCGATAAAGCGCGTAAAATGAAATATCACAATCAGTGGAATTGTCTCAAAAGTTAAAAAATATTATTTAAAAGTAGACTAATTAAGGTACTAGTAGTTTTAACTAAGTAAGTCTTTAGATCAACACCATTTATACACTTGATAAGTTTATAGCTAATTAAGAATAATTATAGTTTCAACACTGCGAAAAATGCTTTAATGAAAAAAGTTGAAAGCGAAACGTTTTCTTTTTTCTTTTTACTTAAAATATGTATCGAATAATAGTTGATCATTTAAATATTTTTTATCAAAAGAGTGTAATAATTGTTTTAATTTCATATAAGTTACTATTATATTCTAAAAACCGCTGATAATCTCATAAATCAATTAATTTTAATTTAACTGATAGCCTTATTATTCGTACGTGAAATTCCATCAGAAAAAATGTTTTATATAAAGTGACAGAATTCACCAAATATATAAAACATCGTGTCTCTCGTAACCCATTACTCCGAGACAGCACAAAGGAATCCATTGAATGCCTCCCCGTAACGTTGGTTTAACGCCAGAAAAAGTAACTAAGGTGAATGAATGGTATCGGATAAACCTCTTAGATCTATTCACGAGAAATCTTCTGTGTATAGATTATATTCGCTTCTTTTATCTCGGAAACTATAAAAACGTAGGTTTTGCTATTTATAGTTGTTATATAATATTATAAATAGTTGTTATAATATCACATTCCTTGTACCTTTTTTGTCAAAATATAATTCGCATTTGTGTTTATTTGTTCTTTATATGTCTATATTGTATTGAAACAATTATTTTATTAAATTTTAATCAAATTAAACGTTTAGGCTATTATTTTACAAACATGAAATAATGAAATGTTTTTTTTTTAGATTATTTGTCGAAATTAATTAAGTAATAATTTAGAAAATGATCATATACAACTTTGTATGAAAAATAAGTTTTTTTTTTTGTTTTTTGTGAACAAGCTTGTAAATAAAATTTAGATTTTCCTACAACTTCCTTTTACAAGCTTTTAATTAACTTCTTAATTAACTTTTAATTTTAAACCAGTTCCAATCGACAAATTGTACATGTTTTACTTTACTAATATTTTTTTTATAAATAGTTTTTTAAATCTAATAGCTAAATGCTTATTCTTACTGCGTTATGTCATATCCTCAATCATATCCTAAAAAAATCTAATAATTGAATTAGAAAATAAATAAAAAAGAACAGAATAATATATTTTTAAGATAATAACATTTTGAAAGTGAAAATTGGACACGGGTTACTCTAAATAAACGTTGTAAAACCCGAACGTAGAGCAAACCGTTTCGATTTCCACATTTTCCACATGGCATACGGAACCGATCAGGAACAATAAGGCTTCTCAAATTAACCGGCGCAGGGACAGGCATTGTACGCCGCCTAGACGCTTCAGACCACTCAACGTCCCTCTTAATTAAGGGGGGCAATACTCAAATGCTCCTAGCTAGCGCGTCGAATAGCCCCATTCAGACGTATGCCGTCTGCGACGAGATAACGAACCTCTCACGGTTATTACACTTCTGTTTCTTTTTTATCTGTGTTTTCGCACAGCACTTGTGTGCAATGAATGCTTGATTAAACAAGCTTGTACACGATTGTGACAACCTCCGAATTGTACGAAAAAATCCGCTTAGTTTACTTTTCTTATTTGGGATAAAATAACTTTGTTTATCTTTTGTTCAATTGTATAAACAGTTTAATATCCACAACGTATACAATTGAACAAAAAATAATCAAACAATATTTTTTCTTGTTTGTGGTTAAAGTGCTCCAATATTATTGACCATAGACAATTCGATCTTGATGGTGAGATAATGATGTGTAATTTTTATCCCGAGGCTTGTTATTAGGGTTAAAACCTACAGAAAGTTAATCATATTTTTATTTTCTGTTTTTTTTTTAATCAAATTGTTGTACAGACAGTGATTCATTTCATGTGTAATAAATATGTCGCTACCGTAAGCTTTTATTACCATTTATTACTTGAAATTACCTTTAAAACGTATAAACTTGCAATGAGAGTAATCAATTTTTATTAATAGCGTTCAAGTTTTTAACATGTAGTAGGCAGAACCATAAAATAAAACGTAAACAGGTGAACGCCGTACAAGAATTGCAAGTTTTTTCTCATACATTCATGGTTGTGTTTTTGCTCAATAGTAATTATTTTTAAATCAAATTGAAGTGCCGGTATTGAGAGTCGATTATTGCCTGGCATCGCTAGGAATACTGGTATTACCGTTAACTCTGGTAATAGTTGAACGGGATTGCTGAAGGCCGTAAAAACACACGCTTTTTACTCCGACGTAGAGTCTTACATTGACGGTGAACGCAAGATAATTTCTACTTTAATATCGCAATACTATCTAAGCGTAAGACATATATTATATTATTGCATTATTATAATATTAAATTATGAGTGAGAAAGTATTTACATCTTTTAATATTCATTATGTTATTGTTATACAGTTTTATATATTATATTTGCTTTATTTGCACAAACTTGGTAAATAAGACAATTGTTTTCGTCTATTTATGAGGTTTTAGCTACTCATAAAATAATTCTATAAAGCAGATATTTGTTTTGATAGGCATTAGTATATTCGACAAAAACAATTATTATCTATTCGAAAATACGCCAAATATGTGATCAAATAAAGCGATATTTAAAAAAAACGGATATTTTTGATTAAGGATAGTAAGATTGTCAACAACCCGTGATTCAAAAACGTCGAATAAAAAACGCTTCGGTATTTCGAAGTGGCATGACGCATGAGATGTCAAAACTTATAGGAACGACATTAACTGCTCGTGACGTAAAAGCGATCAGTTACTGATTTACAGTAACGATTCGTTAAATATAGGCTCCAAGGCTTAAGTGTTAAGTACGCCCGTTATCATCATAAAATGACAATGTCGTTGCTTTATATAATATAATTATATCATAATAACGAGACTGTGATTTCACACGCGTGAAATTATATACTATTGTAATCTTTATCACCTTCAATATGGCTTTGTTCAACGAACAATAATAATTAACTATTATTGTTTTTAATTATCTTTTTAACTATGAGATGAAACATGTTGACATGTTTCAAAGAGTAAGTTATATCTTCATTAGATCCAGATGATTCATTAGTTTTCATAAAGATTTTTATATAGACTTAAAAAGTACACTCAAAATATACATATAATAATAATAATTATTTTTTTAAGTAATATTATTGTGACTTAAATATTAAAGGTAATAATATACGATATCGCGTCCTTGAGCTTTTTATTTAAAATTGATCATCTTTTAAAATTAATAAATTTGTAACCAATCAGAGCTTTCTCTTTAGAACATTATTACAAAAAACATATTGAATACTAAAAAAATATTTTCTTTAAAAATATGAACGTTACGTCAGTGATATATTTTAATATCTATTCAGTAGTTCCAGAGACTATTTTCATCGCAAACAAACAAATTCCTCTCTTAAAGTGTTGATTGTATAATAATATCGTTACGAAAACTGACACAAACCGGTCCTCATTATTTCGATCAAAACAATCTGCGGACGACTCGATTCAAAGAAGACCGTTTGACTTTATAAACGCCCAGAACAAAGATAATGATAAATGTTCGACACTTCGCGCAGAATTCCCGAGAAATGTAAATGAAACAACAAAATATTACCATCTTGTATTGAGGAAAAATAAACTTCCTTAATATATTCATTTAAAAGAAATTTCGTGAGATTGCGTAAGATTGCCAACATTGTGTACGCGTACAAGAATTTTTGTATATATTTTAATTAAAAAATCTTATACCTACACTTATTATTCTATATCATGGACAATTCAATAAAATATAAAACGGCTTCTTCATCGATTTTTCACTTGCTAATGATGATCTTGGATATACTTCTTTAATTATAGAGATATAATAGTATATCTGTGTTCCGAATCAAACAATTTCTCCGCGTCTGCGTTTAGAAACGTGTAAGAAACAAACTTAGGTACATATTGATGAAATTCACTTGACCTCATTTTATTTATTTGGAGTCGGTGCAGTGTGTTTCTAGCCTAGTATGAAATAGACTTTTACCAATTTCGTGATATGACTGGTTGCAAACCAGCGTGGATAGGTATCACTCACAAGCACAAGATTGGTGGCGTATTGGTGATGTAAGGAATGATTAATTGTAATTTGTATGGGCGGTGGTGAACACTTACTACCGTCTACCTCTAGATATATTACAAAAAAAATATCAGTGATTATATAAGTATATGCTTTAAAAGGTTTAGAACTAATAGTCCCAACTGACTAGCCAATATTCAATAATTATAAACATATTTCAATTTTTTTTTTTTTTTTTTTATATTTGCCGGGTGGGCAAATGACTCTACTCCACCTGATGTTAAGTGGTAGTAGAGTCCAAACGCTAGGACGGCCAGTACAGTCTGGAAAAGATTCTGCACTAGCCGCCCTCGCCTTGCCGGCCCGCAAGATGCCTCTTCACGCCTCGTAAAGAGACGTGAAGCGAGCGACGTATTGCCACGATAGGGATGGGCAAAGTGTGGAGGCGTGTTTCCCCCGGCATTGGTTCAGCCGTCGTCTCCACTGGACCAACACCCATCGCGGCAATGCTCGCTCGGGCACTGGCTGTACGCTGGCTGACCTCGAAACGCGGCTGCAAGCCACTTCACGAGATTTTCACCATGCGTACGGTGGTAACAAGCCAGGCGGATGTTTATCATCCTACCACCAGATGATATCCCTTAGTCGCCTCTTACGACACCCATGGGAAAGGGGCAGTGAAATGTATTCTTTCTCCGTCACTGCACGGATAACATATTATTATGAATCGTTGCTCGTCAAACCGTTAAAACTAAAACTAAGCTAACTAGTAATAGGTAAGTAACATTTTATGGTAAGCAACATTAAAGGATTAAATTAAATGTTGATAAAAAATAAAGGTGGTGAAATAAAGTATAAATTATATAACTATATAAAAACTTTTCGTAATTTCTTTGCATAATGTGGAGTAACAAAATATTAAAAAAATGTCGGATTTATATTTATCGTTACGAACAATTCCGTAACAATTTCCGATGTAAACACTGCACACTGCACTTTTAATAAATGTGTATTCGCAACGAAATATCGAAATGTTCAAAACGAATTTCACGATAGCTATCTAATGTATCGATAAAACAATAAACAACGATCTACGGATCAAAGGAAAAACGATCAGGAGAACAATGGCGAATTGTGAGTCTGCTCGGAATTGAACAGTTTGAAAATATACTTGTAAACTTTTGTTTAAATTCATTCAATGTTGCCAATGCAGCATTACAATATCAATAGATTATGTTGTAAATTGATTTATATTGGTGACATGGATATATGGTTGTTATTAATTTATTACAGATTAAATATTAATTTTTATTAAACGAATTTTTATTGCTTCACATTTTTTTTAACTATTGATGCAATACTTTAGTATTGCATCATAATGCCTTTTACTTTTTCATAAAATTCTGAATTGTTTTAATTACATTGTGAAAATTAATTTAACAGTGAAAAAGTAGAAAATTAGTATTTAATAATTAACAATTCGAATTGAAATTTTAATACTTATTTAGTAGAATTTATATACATAGTTTCCTTATGTATATTATTAGGTACCTACCTACTTCTTTCCTATAATAATTTTCTGTATATAAACTGAAGCATAGATAACAATACGTTGGAAATATGTAAGACTAATTCGTTGTATCTAATCAATATATGTTCTATTGTAACATAGTTGGAATCTCTTGAATATTTTGCATGGTTGGTTCACAAACATATGCAATGCACGCGTTCAGTTCCTTAAGTTTCACAGTACGTGTATAGTAATACACGTACAATTATTCATTATAGCCGCCGGTCGTCGGTCTTATAAGTTTGTAATGCGTTCCGGTCAACGACTCATTGAGTAACTTCGCATACAACCTTCGTAGTACTGACGTAATACTAAATACTCATGATTTATTCTTTTTCATCGCATATTTGCTTACATAACGTATCACACCACGTGGTGACTGATTTGAATGGTTCGTTTTTTTTTTAAATAAATATTTACGACCACGACACAAATGATACAGATATACTCAGATTTTTTTTTCTTAATATGAGTTTACAGTTAATTGGAAAAGAAAATAAGTATCTTGTTATTTAGTCCTAAACCATACTAATATTATAATGTAGGTATTTTTTATCAGTATGTTTGCATATTTTTATTAGATGCTTAAATTACTAATTCTATATATTGAGAAATTTCACATTATGATAGGGCGTAGTTTTAGGATGGACATAGTCTACATATGTATATAGGTACATATAGAATATTTATATGTTGGATATTTGAGCCGTTGTATAAAAGTAACGTTGGAGTGAAAATTATCGATACAAGTGCTTTCCAAACGAATCTTGCCAAATCTTAACTCATAAGCGAAAAATATTACAGTTAAATATTACATTGGAACATAAGCTGTTAGATATCAATAGAAAAGCCAACATAATTGATAATCTTTAATAGATAGATCATAATAACCATTTCTGCTTTATTTTATTACCAAATACCATTTTAATTTTCAACGTTTGCTGCAAATGAAAATTGACATATACATACATACGAATACGATTCGCAAATTTGGACTATTAGCATAATAATTATCATTTGGGAATCTTAATATACTTTAATCCGATCATATTTCTAAGGTACTGTCATTATCAGTAACAGGTAACAATTAAACGTAGACAAAGGACTACTACATCGTACATTTATAAACAAATTACAGAAATATACACACAAACGTATCTTAAGACATACAATGTATCTTAATCTTTATACTTCAATCGATACGATGAAAAATGTGAACTATATTTAAAGTCCTTATTTGAAAATTCTCCAAGTAGCAAGTCCATCATCGGACTGCAATCATAGGACGGCGACCCCGTCGGTCGATAAGTCGTTTTGTATTATTAGTCACAGTATGGTGTGTGCTTTTTACTAATATGGCTAATTTCTACAGATGTAATATTTTTTGTTAGTAGAAAAATATATTTTAATTTATTATCAGATTTTAGATTCATATTTAAATGCTAAAATTGAAATAAAATATGACGGTGCGGTAGTTTGAAACTTGGCACGGGTAGAATATATAAATTACGGATTTTACGGAAATAAATATTGACACGAATCGAGTGCGGGGTTAGAGATTACTTTACCAACTTCAATTCCAAAAATTTAAACTATCGTGGTTTAAAATGCATCAACGCAGGAAAACGAAGAACAAAAAATATCTGTTTCCAATTTATAAAAATTAATAATAATATAAAAAAAATTGTAACTATCAAAGATGTCTATCAAAGATGTATAATATATATCTTTTATGCCAATTTCAATTTCTCCACAAATAAATATTGAATATATAACCCTTAAACAAAGACAACTATATATGGCCTTATAGATTATCGTTATTAAGTCAATCATACACAGTCTTATAAAAGAAAAAAAATTAAAATCAATCAATACGTTTGATTTGACAATATATAAATATAATTCCAAAAGTTAGATCGTTTGTTTGTTACACTTTCACTACCATACATCGTCTTAACTACAACCTACAACCGAACATTATGAAATTTTGTATACACCAGACACCGGACATGATACAAGAGTGCCTAACACCTGAATCCCCCCTAACTAGTCGCTCTATACTTAAAATAAGCTACAATATTTTAAGCTTATTTTTATGCTCTAACAACAAAAGAAAACATATTTCGAAACTGTCTCTTTTAACGTATCAGTGTCAGAACTGTCAAACCTTTGTTTCTAATAAACAAAGTGCAGTGACTCTATCAATTTGTACTTCCTACTACTCATACATAGTTAACAACTTACATTAGACGTCCACAATGTTTTTTAATGGTTTATTATTTGTATATTATTTCGCCACTGTCACGTTCGAATTAAAAGTTGCTGACTTCAGTTTTAATAATTATCTAATTATATAAACATACGACGAAAACAAGACAGATAAAAATAAAACTTTTTCGTTCGAAAGATATTTTATTAGAGTTTCATTTTGTTTACTGGCAAAGTTAAAATACATGCTCAGCTGGAAGGCTCTCGGAAGATGAAGCCGATGCAGTTTTATGATACGTCGTATATCTTATGAGAGTATCCTAGCCTGACTCAGCTAAAAGCTTTCGATGTATAAATTATTTTGTTTTCTAATACTTGAATACTTTTGAAAAAAATTTTTATATTACCTTTAATATATTACTCTATGTATCGTTTCTATGAACGAGACGGTCTGGAATTATCGATGATTTCGTTTATTAATAGTTGACCTAGACTAGACATTATTGGCAATATTAATACTATTGACTCGGAATAAAGAACAGTTGTAAGAAAAGCAGTTATCTTAACTTAAAATTGGGGTTTTAAGTTCGAATATTATTATATTTCATAATTCATATAGTGCTAAATTAAGATGGATAACAGTATATACAAACGTACTAGTAATAGATATTGTGACAATATATATAATCTATAAAGCAAGCTTAGTATGACATACTGAATGTTCCTTTGTTAAGCATGCGAAGCCTTTTCCTTAGCAGTGAAACATTTACGAGCAGTACTTTATCGATATTACATAGATTATATTGAAACACCTATTTATATCTACGACTCGTAGTTTATAACGAAGAATCTTTAGACTAATGTGTTTCTAAATAACATATTATATTATTGTAGATCGTTATAAGACATATATATTTTAGCAATGCCTAGTGATTTCGTTTGCCTACTTGAAAACTGTGTATTGCCTACTTAAAAACGATAATTTCGTTTTTAAGTAGGCAATACTCCTAGTACTGTTACCAAAATAAATATTTTGATGTAAAATATTTTTTAAACATTTGTGTGTCCGTTTTAAACTATTCACAAATAAAGTGTCATTCGAAGAGGACCTGTCTCTTTTTCAATGTAATTTTACTATTCTGAAATAGAGCTTTACATTAAGAACTGTTATCAAATAATTTATAAGAGGACGGAATAAAATAATGAACTATTATAAATAACTGCTGGCAACGTATTCATTTAAAATCTGCCTGGATAACTATTTTCAACGTATCCGCTTCCATATTTTCCACGGTAAGCTCTTTCGATATTTTGTGGTCATTTATATACGGTGTCGCGACATCGTAAAACTGCGCCCAAATAAAGCCGTCAAAATGTCGTAAAATGTAACAGTCAGTAGCTATTAAAACGGTAAGCTGGCTTCATATTATAATTATTTAAATTTTTACTGACTCGCAAATGTCTTTCTGCTGCTTGAGATAAAATTAAACTGGTCTAAACAGCACATGAAGCTGTTCCATCATGTTTATCAGTTTTTAAATTAAAATTTTATAACAAATTATTATTATATTACATTTTACATAATGTTTATCAATTAGTTATAAAAACTTTTTTGTGTCGTTTCTTAAAATATGCTAATGGAAAATAAATATAAATTTAAAAGCCGATTAATTTTTGGCATGTGGCAATTTAAATAATAATTTTCACTATACAAATAAATACTTGACTTTACGTTTATGTCTGTATAGCAGTCAAACAATAATTATAAGAAATATCATAATAAATCACCGATTTCTAATAAAATTATGAATCTAATAAAACGATTAAGTCCAACTTAATATATCGATGAAAACTTATAATTCATTTATTTATTATATTTTCACTTTCAACGTATAAAGTTACATATTTTATGATCATGTTTATTTTATTGCTTGACATTTACAAAATATATGACAACAAACAAAACTAATATGTGTTACAGTCTATATTTATATCACAAAGCTTTACAGTTTGTATGATTGAGCTCGTTGATCACGGAAAATATCACTAATAAGAAAAATTATTTGCATTATATAGCCAGTTGATTAAGTATACAATCCTATCGCCTAACTTATACATTTACCAAGCTTTTAAAAGCGTAGCAGTAAATATAAACAATGAATAAGAATCATTTATACATTATATAGAATCATGTGACACCGGGTAGGACCATTATGTTATATATATACAGCGATTAATCTTGTATGGATTAATTTAATATCAGTATTATATAAAAGACAACACGTTGATGCCTTGTCTATTTTTGTTTGCTTGCTTACTCAATCGATTCGTCGCCGGCGTCATTGTCATTAAGATGTTAGATAAGATACCCGATCGCTGATGGATATTGCCTGTTGGGTTTTTATAAATATTACCTTATAATGGTACCGCTAAGCTTTATTTTATTGATTGTGTGAAAGAAAAACAAATAGTTATACTGATGACCACCTCTGTTACAAAAGCATTAACCTATTCTTACATTGTCAATACGATGCGATCAGTAAAATTTGAATAATAATGTCAAAAAACGTACCATAAATAAATATGTTACAACAAATTACTAAATATAAGTATTCTAATTATATTATTCTTCTTGTAATAAGTAATTAGATTAATATAAATAAACATACATACGATATCTTGTGTTGTAAATATTAACTACTATATATATTATGTCAAATATATAATCCTTCTGTACAGTATCAAGATATTTTTTTTAAATATATCCTTCCAGCTCTTGATCGCAATTTTCTAACCGTTAATACTTTTATACTATAACAGATATGGAAATTGAACACAAGCTCTAAATGTTTTATTAAATATCTTCAACAATAATACTATATACAATAATATATATATATATGATGTATTTCTGTAAATTATAGATAAATCCTCGCAAATTGAAACCAATCCCACGATGTTAGGAAATAAGGAAGTAAATCAGGGTTCGTGACAAACGATTTCTATTCCTCTGTAGCGTTCTGGGTATAATTCGTCAGGCTTTAGACGTGAGCCTCTGAACCAAATTGAACTAATATCACCGCATCGCCACGCATTTGCGCCATGCGTGTGGCCCTGACAGATTGCTTTGAATGTTGCCAAAGTTAAAAATTGCTAGCAATATTGGGGGATCTTATTCGGTAAATAGTTGAAGATTAACCAGAATTAGAAGAAATAAATTTCATTTTTTATATTTGTACATGTTACAAGGATCTAAATTGAACTCAAATCACGGTATCGCCAATAATGTAGGTAAATTTGATATCAATAAATCTATTTATAAAAAACAAAAGAGTTCAAGAATTATTCTTTTGGTTTTTTTGATCTAGCAGGATTGTATAAAAAAAAGTCTGATAGAATATATAAACATTATTAATCGAATAAATAACTCGTAATAGTATAAAGGTAATAAATTTGTCCAATTTCAATTTTAAATCATTTTACTACTATAATAAATATAAAACTGCTCCATTGTTAAATAATAATTTATTATTAAATTTAACCCTTCCTTTATGTTTTGTGTGTTATTTTACAAAACCAAATCATTAATTATAGTCAAATAATCCCCTTCTTTTGTTTTGAATTTGAAGCTTCA
This sequence comes from Nymphalis urticae, assembly GCA_905147175.2. Lineage (NCBI taxonomy): Eukaryota > Metazoa > Arthropoda > Insecta > Lepidoptera > Nymphalidae > Nymphalis > Nymphalis urticae. Next base: position 3,624,292 of record LR989987.1, on the reverse strand, counting down.
TTGTAACGTTACGTAACAAATTTTCAATTTAATAATAATTTGTATCAATCATGTTTGCTAATTACTTAAATACTCCTACACACTAAACCCCATTTATGCACTAATGCTTTATGTATTCTCGTTTATGTAACTATTATAGCGGACCGTAACCGTAACAGCCTGTGAATGTCCCACTGCTGGGCTAAAGGCCTCCTCTCCTCTTTTTGAGGAGAAGGATTATAGCGGAGTATAATATAAATTATTTGTAGCGGACTTAAAAAATATAAGGAAGTTATCAATACGGCATTTTTTTCGGTGTATTTTCTCGATTTGTGAACCAAATTTATTTAAGCAGCACTCATTATTATTAAGCGAGTCGGCTTGCCTAATAATAATAATTGTCTACGTATGCCTATTTTAAAAAATCGGTTTTATTCTCGTAGAAATAATTTCATTAAAAAAAATGTTTACGTCTTTAATATTTGTATATTAGTTAAAGATTTATTATATAATATAATAAATATATTTGATACGATATATGGTTGATTTAGCAATCGAAAATAACGTTTTGCGGTTTATACTAGAAACGATTACCATTTGTTTAACTTTTATGTATTTTAGATTAATTTAATTATATATGATTTATAGATATTCCAAAGAAACTACAAAATATTTGAATATTAACTAATGTAAGATATATTCTTGTTACAGATGGCGATGAGTACGTAGTGAATAAGTTAAACTGAAGCGTCAAAACAAGGTAATTTTTAGTTAATTATTAACAAAGGTTGTATAATGGTTGAATCGTTACACACCATTTCTCTCATCGATGAACACATCAATAATAAATTCATAACTCTAATATACATTTGAAAAAAAAATCACTTGACTCAAATCATTAACTGAAGACATACATCCAACATACAACATATCGAGGAATTTATGTTACACGCAAGTGGTTTTAATTATGTAGAATTAATTAAATGTGTTTGTCCAAAAATTTATGTACAATTTATTTTTTCCAAATATTCTCGTAATTTTTTCACCAGTTTTTATAAATCTAACCGACCAGTAAGCTCACATTTCTGTATTGACAGATTAAAATTGAAATAAAACATTTTTATAGAGAATGAAAGTTAATTTGAAAGGTCGAATTTAAGAGCAATGTTTCTATGTGTAACGTTTCCGACGCATAAAGATATTACTTCAATCATGTGCACTAACATTCACATGAATTCTTTATTTATTTTCAAAAGAGTTTTAAAAAGGTCTATTCTATTGTTAGAGGTTACTAAGAAAGATAAGTTAAGAAGATTTTGTCGCTAAATGTACTTGCTTCCACCGTATAAATACATATCAAATGACCGAATAAAGGCGGGGATCGCTATCGGATCGGCAATTCCGAACACGTTTAATAGATAGCACCATTAGCGTTAGGGTGACTGTGATGTTTGACTTTTTTACCTAATTTAAGAATATTTAATGGAACATGTGAATCATATAATTCAAGTATAACGAATATTTTATTTTTATTTTAAATGTATAAAATGTATGTCTTAGCTTTTAGTTTTATAAAATACTAGTGCTTTACCTGCGGCTTGGCTCACGTCATCATTCATTATTGTTAAATACAATTTCCATAGCTCGATCTTTAAAACTAAAGGAGTGTAATACAAACTTTCACCCCCTTCATCATTTTACATTAGCGGTTAAATATTAAAAGATAAATTAATGCTAACCTACTGTGTAAAAGGATCCTGTACGCAACTTTTCGTAATGCTAGTAGTTTAGGCTGAGCGTTAATATGTCAGTCATTCTTTAAATATAGATAAAGAATATATCACTGGTGGTAGGGCTTTGTGCAAGCTCGTCTGGGTAGGTACCACCCACCCATCAGATATTCTACCGCAAAACAGCAGTACTTGGTATTGTTGTGTTCCGGTTTGAAGGCTGAATGAGCCAGTGTAATTACAGGCACAAGGGACATAAAATTTTAGGTCCCAAGGTTGGTGGCGCATTGGCGATATATGCGATGGTTAACATTTCTTACAGTGCCAATGTCTAAGGGCATTTGGTGACCACTTACCATCAGGTGGCCCAAATGCTCGTCCGCCTTCCTATTGTATAATAAAAAAAAATGTGAAAAATACAGCACATTCTATACAATCTTAGATTATCTGTAAAATATATTATATGGTCTATAAATTTATGGATAAAATAATCATTTCAATTATAATAAATTGAAATGATAGCTAAACTATTGAAATTAAATATTTTTTCTTGAAATTTGTCCTTATTTTCTTTGAAATTGCTGTCAACCTTCGAAGCTTCCCCCAGTGACCCTCAGTCTGATACTATACAAAGCATTTTATTCCCTGAAATTGCTACCGATATCTATTTCGTCTCTACTATTTGCTTCTTTTGGACCTTAAAAAAGATCATTAAACCATATCACATATATTTTTATTTTTTTGACGTAGACGTAGATACTTGCCTTTCACACCAGGTTGTGGGTTCGATTCCCGCCCAAGTCAGACATTTGTGTGCATAAACATGTCTGTTTGTCCTGAGTCTGGGTGTAATTACCTTTATAAGTATGTATTTTCAAAAGAAAAGTAGTATATGTAATATATCAGTTGTCTGGGTCCCATAGTACAAGCTTAGTTTGGAATCAGGTGGCCGTGTGTGAATAATGTCCCAGGATATTATTATTATTATTATATTATTATTTTTGTTGTGATTGCAATTGATTGAGTAAAATTATTACTACTAACCACATAACGTAGAGGGAGATCACGTAAATTAAATCTTTGACAAACATTTAAGTATCATTTATTCAACTTAACAAGTATGCGTTGCGTATGCGTATCTTGCAAGTAAATTTTGCAATTTCCACCCATATTTATTAGCTTAAAATTTTTCACACACGGCTACGTTGGACTGATTGTTACCATTTCTTAAAAAGTTTGCCAAATAAATAAGCCAGTTTTTAAAAAACCTTTTGACTTTATCTTACAATGATATTATAATTGCTAAATTTAAAATCATTAATCAATCAATTAAAGAAAGAAAAGGATAGTGCTTTATTTTTTTATTTACATTTGTTAATTTATTTCTTAATTATAATAAATTTTAAATATTATACTGAGAAACGCACAACAGTATTAAATTATTGCCTTTTATTGGATAATGCTGAAAAAAAAAAACCTGTTTGCCCAATCCCTTTCACACCTAGTAAATTCATTGTAAGCGGAAATTGCCATCGTGCACTCCCATTAATTGCCGCCATTAATCTTGGACCTTTGCCGGTTTATGTCGAAAATAGCCGAATTTTGCCGAAAATTACCGATCGCTGTGAAAACCAATAATTGTGCAAGATATTAAAGGGTAGAAACTCTGCTGACGCGTAGATCTCGGATTAGCTTTTGTTTGTATAATCCGCTCTTATTGGTTTTAAGGGGTTGCTATTATAAGTCAGCCTTTGAACGATTTTCAAATCCCTTGGAATTTTCAAAATCAAGAATTTTACCACATTCTATGTACAGATTAGATAATCCATAGAGATATAAATAAAAACATTATTACACTTGATTACAAAAATAAGTTTATTTATTTAAAAACAAATAATGTCTTGTGAATATCTTTTATTTATTAACATATAATTTTTGTTTTGAAATATTACTTGTATTAGCAAAAATTTAAAGGACTTTTTTGAGACTTTTCACAAAGTTCGTTAACAGTTGAGCGCGTCTTAGACGGCTTGGCAAGGTGCTTATTTTAAATTATTAAATCTTAATCTTGCGTAAAATTTTGTTTTGTTTATATTTATTTTGTGCACAAAGTGATAAATTTATGCTATTACCTTTCGCTGATGGACATTGTGTGTTATGACTTGATGTTATAACTTACTAAATATAAAAACACTAATTATCTATCGTGAACTATTCCATAAAAAAATATAATATTATACACATAAATACATTACAGACATAAATTGCAATTAAACCATCATTATTTTTCACAGATGGATAACCCGAGCTTACGGCGAACGAGGCGGCGCTGCTGTAGGTGAACAGAAAGCAGCATGGCGCGGTGGGCGCACGCGGTGCTGATCGCGCTGGCGCTGTCAGCTGCGCGCGCCTACCTCATCATCATCCCCGACACCGCTCCGCCAGGCCATGTCGTCCTCGACGCAGCTGTATACAAGCTTGGCTCTGAACGAGCATACAATATTGACGTTCATCGCACCGCTAACTTTGTACACCATATACTACGAGTCAATAGGACTAGCGGCCTCGTGACATTGCGTAAAAGATTAAGATGTGATGGCGTCCTTTATCCCAACCTTTTCACATTCTATGTGGATTCTACCTCGGAACGTATTCGAGACATCGACTATTACAGCTTACCGATTAGAATATTGGTGGCCGGGGAGGATTGCAGCAGACGACATGCTGATTTGTACGATATCGATTTTGATCGCGTTTATGATCAAAGTGACGCCGCTATTCAGTACGAAGATGACCATATCAGAGATAAGAGAGAAGTCATCTATCAAGAGAGTATAGACTGGAGGTTGTTAGAGGAAAGCGAGTTAGGGGCTAGTCAATATAGTGTATTGTCGACGGCGTATCCGTGGTCGAACGCAATGTTCGAAGACTTTACGGTTAGGAATAAGAGTAGAAAAAAGCGATCTCCTTTAGTACCTTTCGATATGGCCATAGATGTAAAAATAGCTGAAGCTAAACAATGGATTTCTGAAACCTATGCCAGTTTTGCAATACCAACAACGGATAGATGGCAGGGAATTTGTTTAAAAAAATCGCAATTCGTGAATTCGCTGACGGCATTTTTGCCGAGAACAGTACAAAAAATGTGTAGAGTGCAATTTTTGGACGTAAGTGACCCTCGTTTTATTATAGAAAACAGTCAAGGAGACTTGGTGGCTAGCAGTGACGTATGTATTCAAGAACCGATGTGGAAAGTGTCCGTACTGTTTACATTTGATTGTGAACGAACTAACATTGTGGATTCAGATCACAGATTGAAAATAGTGTATCACCATCAAGAACTCAACGATACGGATATAGCGAGAAGGGTAAAAAGGGAACTGCGTAATCAATCACCATATTTCGAGCAAGCATTGTACGTGGCTTCTGTTGCTGAAGAGCAGCCACCAGGAGTTATAGTCACGACAGTTAGAGCACGGTTAGTTTTATATATTAGAAAAATAAATAACCAAACTTTTCTTATTCCTTTAGTGTTATGAACATGCTAAAAACAGAACACAACATTTAAAAAAATGCCCTTTACCACATAGACATTTTAAGGCCAATAAATTTTTATTACTTCACACTTTTACACCGTCTAATATACTTTCATTCTATAGACCTACTTATATAATTATACTAATCAATGAGTCATGAATGCCACGGAAGTAACACCAAGATAATAAACCATCTGCCCTGCTTTAATTGACTCTAAGCTGGCTCGTTGAGCTTTTATGATCTCATCTATTTTATGCGGTCCGGAAACAATGTATCGTGACGGCTAACAATAGCCCACGAGCCATAAAGCTAAAATACCTCAATTACTGTGACTAGCTTATGGAGTCACTGGCATATAGGTAAATGTTATTTGGTATTGAAAGTAATAGAATACGGTCATTGTATTTGCTGAATGTATAAGTTAATTGAATTGAATAAAGTCGCTCAGTTATCGAAATTTGACCAAAATTATTATTAAAAATTTGAGGGAAACTTATATGAATTGACATGTTTTGAACCCTTTTTTTTACTTTGTTTCCCTTTTTTTTATTAAAGATGGGTTAAGTTGGTAAAAATCGGTTGTCAAACAGATGAAAATTAAAATGTACTGAATCTATTTATATAAAGATAAATATTTAAATTGAGCGTTTGATTTAATTAAGCTGGAATTGTCGTAAGTGCCTTGTAAGCTATCATTATTTTTCTTAAGTTGCTTGAAATAGATCGCTATTAGGTGATACGGCTTCATCTTAGTATATCTTATCAATATTATGTATTATTCTAATATATATGAACGCTTTAAAAATATACTCTCTTCAATTAGTGATCTAAATGACTTTATTAAATAGATAAGATCAGAAAATTTACTCAATTTCCTCGATTTAACTGCGTGAGACTACATTTCCCTTTGCGGGGTTATTGCGCCGCCGCCCATGTAATTAGATGCGGTCGTGTAGGAATAACTAGTATGTGATGTTGTTTGTAGCGTTTCTAACTTTTGGTTGCAGATTTTTTTAAGGTTATTCCTATGTATTTGATAATACTTTGCACGGTTTGAAATCATTTTAATACTTCATGTAGGAGAAAAATCAATTCGTCTATTTGTTCACGTTTTATATTTAAGTCAAATTTAAGTTACACGGGCCACTTAGCGATGAGAACCTTGCTAGTTAATTTAAATAAAGTCACCCACTGATAATATTTCGATTTATATTATAAATTTTCTCACAGTGATCCAGAAAACAGTCCCGTCACGTATTCGATGTCGAGTCTCCTGGACTCCCGATCGGCTGGTATGTTCGCTGTGGACACGAGGACCGGCGTCGTCACCACACAGGCCCGGTTGGATAGAGAGAGACTCGATGTCCATTACTTCAGAGTTGTTGCACAGGATGACACGTTCCCACCGAGAAGTGGTACCACAACACTTCAGGTATGCTACCATACTTAATAAGCGAATAAGTAAGTAACCTAAGCTGTGTAGATCTAGCGAAAAAAAATCGCATGAAATTACGAAGTTTTATTCTTGAATAAGTTATTCGTTGTTTTTTTTAATAAAAGATAAAAATGTTAATAAATTACGTACAACTATTTTCTACACGGAATCCAGCAAATATTCAATCCATGCATTTTTATCAGATATATCTATGTACCGGTAACATATACCGGTCAAACCTGATTCCAGGCCAAACTTGTTTGTTCTAGGCCAAATCGGTTTATCCTATGCGTGTCAGGTAGTATAAGGGGCAAACTAAAATTAAAAATGACTTATTTACACTTTTTAGTGCAACATGTAAAATATTTAAGCGTACATTTGCCTATGTTAGTTTTGTCACATGCAAAGATTCAATCAGATACCCTAGGCCAAACTAGTCAGCCTAAAGTATTTAGGCCAAACTACATTGTCAAGCGTAGGATAAACCGACTAGAATTTAGCCGGTGACATATTTGTATATTCTATCACAAAATAACACCTTACCTACCAGGTTTTATTAATGAGGTGATAAAATTTAGTCGAGTATGACCGGATGTGAACTTGAAACATTCGCTTTAGATTAACGCGTTTTGTTCTATCACTGAGATATCTCGACATACAAAAACATAAACTTCAGTGTAAAATATTCAAATAAATTGAAAGAACTATAACACTCACATAATGTGTGACTTCCGCATTGATAATGGCTATTTTTGACATATGTAGAATTCTTATTAAAATAATTGAAATTCCAAATTTGAATAAATCACTCTTTAGAGAATTTCAGTTGTATACTGGTTTTAAAAAGATCTTTGTGTAAGTATTTATTAATACATGTGTGTGTCCGTAAACAAAGCACAGAAAAGCGTTGGTCCAGCACCTGATCTCTTTCCGATTGTGTTAGATTGTCATCCCATTTGCCATGGACGATGAAAGCAAGACAATAGACAGTGCACCTGTGTGCATGCTTGAGCACTTTAATATAAGTAAGGTGCATTTGGTGTTATTGACTCCAAACTTATTTCTGAGTTATTCTGTATTAAAATCGGCTTAGCAATTTATTTTTTTAATTAAAGTCTAGCAAAGAAATAATGAATACTGTCTTGTCTTATGAGAAGTTGACAGTGTGGGGCGTGGGCAGACAAACTCGCCTATTTTTTTAATGTTTCATTAATAAACTTGACTATATTGACTTGATATAACGACTTATTCATATAATAATCTACATATCTTAATGGTTACACTGATATACGCTTATAGACTAACTATTTTAATATTGTATTTAATACGAAAATAGGTCTATTTTAGTCATTATAATTCTCTCTTCGTCTCTTAATAAAAAGAAATAGTAATTAATTAAAATAAATTGGAGAAACTTAATTATAGTGTTGTTTATTACGTTTGTTGTTTAAGGTTACATTCAGTCCACATACTATTTTTATTGCCATATGATTAGCAAAAAATTTTTGATATAATCTTGTCAGCGAGTATTGTTCAGCAATCTGTCTTATCTCTTGCTTACTACCAAAGAAGTTTTTCTTTCATCGCCAAGCGGATTAAATATTAATATGTTGGCAAAATTCCACGTATTGTACATACAGGTTATCAATATTTCAAATATGTCTATTCTAAATATATATACCATTATATTGCTTACGTCACACTGTCTTATATAACTACGTAAAAATTAAAATAATTATATGATTTTTTAGATAAACGTGTTGGACTGCAACGATCATTCACCGATATTTGAAATGCAGCAATATGAAGCGTCAGTCAGAGAGGGCGCAAGCCCTGGAACCACCGTTTTAACCCTTAAAGCGACTGACCAGGACATTGGAAAGAACTCTGAGGTATAAAAAAAATCGAAGCCTCCACATATTACATTTATATGCACTACAAACGACACGAACCATGAACTCTAGACTAACATAATCAGTCAGTCAGTCACAAGCATTACACCAAAAATATATAAACTTTTTCATAATAAACGCATTCAATTAAAATTACATTATACTAACTTTCTATTGACAATTCTACACGTGAGCGAATTGAAACGTCTTTTTGCTCTTAACATTTCATTTTTCAACTTGGCACTCTAATTCGATCTTGAAATTTTACGGTCGTCGCGCCGGTAGAAGTTCTCTTTAAAAATACCTAAATTCTAGTAAGCGGATTTTTGTTGCTCGTCAAATTGTACTATTCACACATTTTTATCAAAGTATTTTACCTAATCTTGGGCGTATTTAATATACTTACCCGGTGATAGGGTTTTGTGCAGGCCCATCTGGGTGGGTACCACCCACTCATCAGATGTTCTGTCGCTAAACAGCACTATTTAGTATTGTTGGGTTCCGGTTTGAAGGGTGAATGAGCCAGTGTAACTACAGGCAAAGGGACATAACGTCTTAGTAGTGATTGGTGGCGGATTGGCGATGAGAGGAATGGTTATTCTTTTTTACATCGCCAATATGGTGACCACTTACCATCAGGTGGCTCATGTGCTTGTCCACCTGCCTAAAAAAATAAATTTAATATTAAGAATATACTAAAAATTGTCCTTAAAAATCCATCTAATATACTAATTCGCTCTGGTTTTCTTAAATTTTTAATCATTATCTTAATTAAAACCAAACTTACTTCAAGTATATTCTTATTCCTGTATGCTGTTTCCATAATTAAAACAAGTTTGACAAGCAATATTACCTTGTTATCGCGAAACAATTATCATAAGCTCGGAATAATAGATGGTTTCACGAGACGCATTGATATTCATGACCTTATTAATATGGGTAATGAATAACGTATAATTTTCTGAGATTATTTTACGTTCATTGACTTACATCGCTTTTATATATAAATGATTGCGTCCTACATTTCATCTAAAAAGCAAAAATAATGATGGCTTCATGCCTGTTTTCATGAGTTTTTCGGCTTTATTTGAGTCCAATTTAAAAATCAGTGATATATCTTTGCACTATTTATGGCTTTTGTAATAATTTAAATTTATTTTGGTGCTTGTTTAATGAAATTAATTAATCAATCGATTATCAATATATGGAATTATAACCGCGTTAATGTGTGATCTTTTATTTTTTTTATTTTTTTTTAGAACAGGAAGGCGGACGAGCATATATGGGCCACCTGATGGTAAGTGGTCACCAAACGCTCTTAGACATTGGCACTGTAAGAAATGTTAACCATCGCTTACATCGCCAATGCGCCACCATCCTTGGGACCTAAGATTTTATGTCCCTTGTGCCTTTAATTACACTGGCTCACTCATCCTTCAAACCGGAACACAACAATACCTAGTACTGCTGTTTTGCGGTAGAATATCTGATGAGTTGGTGGTACCTACCCAGACGAGCTTGCACAAAGCTCTACCACCAGTAGCATTTATTGAATTTCCAAAATTAAAAACACTTGACATATCTATTAAGCACGACTCTTTTTTATTCCTTATATGAATTTTAAATAAGAAATCACTACAACTTATATAATTATTTTTTTAAAACCTCAGGTGGAATATTCAATCGATTCAGTAAAAGCGGATAGCCTGAAACAAGAAGATATTAACGAGTCAATAGATGGCACGGAACATGTGGACGCACAAGATGTTTTTAGAGTTGATGGCAGGAGCGGTGCGTTACTGACCCGAGCTTCCCTGGATAGGGAGAAGGTATCTCGGTATACCGTGATCGTGAAGGCGACAGATCAAGCCAGCCCACTCTCAGATAGATTATCTAGCAGGTAAGTTATTTTACAAGCTGGAATTTTCAAAATAAGAATATGAATTTTCAAAAGTATGTAATTAAAAAAAATGTATATCATTTATTTTCACAACCAACATTAAACTAAAACCATAATATGCCATTATGGTTTCGGTTGATTCATAAAACGGATCTCAATCACTCAATTGTAATGTATGATCAGAACATTTTTGCGGTCTGTAATAGGCAGATGTCGGTGTACATATATAGATTTGTTCTAATATTGCACTTAATCTGAATTTGGTTAATGTATTAATATAACATTTTTCTAGTGCTACCATCCACGTCAACATTCTCGATGATAACGACAACTACCCCCAGTTTAGCGAGAAGACGTACACTGTGAATGTCGACGAAGATATTAGTGTCGCTGACAACCCTGTAATTGCCAGGATTAAGTAAGTACCTTTCCTCTAAAAAAATACCTCTAGAAGTTTTGTTACATCTTGAAAGTATCGCAGATACTAAATATTGTCTATAAAAAGTGTTTTTTTTTTATATAAGTAGTTTTCTTTCGTTATTAGGCAATATGCTGAATAAAGTTTATTAATATTGACAAATTCTTGTAATACTTATTGTTGTGTTCCGGTATGAATGATAAGTGAGCCAGTGTAGTTACAGGCTACAGGCACAAGGGTCATAACATCTTATTTCGCAACGTTGGTAGCGCATTGGCACTGTAAGTAATGGTAATATTTCTTTCGCCCAATGTCTATTGGGCGTTGGTGACCACTTACCATAGGTGATCCATTTGTCCCCCGTAAAATAACAGATTATAATATAATTATTTTATGCATTTACATATATAACAATTAATACTGGAAAATTGGTTTATGCCATAATCGTGACCTTTGAAACGATACATATTGCTTTAATTATTTTTACCTTTTTTCAATATTGATATCATCAATTAAAACAAAACAATATAAATAAATCGTTTAAAAATCTAAACTTATCTTAAAACACGACAACGAAATTCAATCCATTTTTATGTAACTTATTTCAATTGACAAATTGTAATTAAGTTACTCTATATGTATAGACCTTAAAGAAATGATATCAATATTGCTAAATAAAAGTTTACAAAAAAATGCCCAATACTTGCATCCATAATATAAAATCACTGCATCGTAAAATAAAAGACAAGTTGTTCCATTGCCTTGCTTCTTTTAAACATTAGAACACCGAACGTCTGAGTGCAGAAATTTATAAGTCTGGAATGAAACGTTGTTTATGGATATTGCATTTTCCGATATATTTAACATGAAATATACTGTTGAAATTCATGGCAAACAATAGATTTTGCATTTTACGCATTCGGTTATGAAAATTCAAAGATATAAGTGTATAAAAATATATATGGTTATCATAATATGATGTGAGTATTTTTGTAGAGTTTACGTTTGTTACGGACATTTTCAAGTTACCACGGTTTCGCTTCCGTTGTTACTTGTCGTGCCGTGATAGCTATCCAATTCTCTTAATAGAAATATGGCGTGCAATTTCTATAAATCGGGACACGATCGTGCCTCACTGAAATTTTTGGGAAAAAAATATGTGATCTACTCACCTTTAATAATAATTTCTTGTCATATTTTCAGTAGTGTAGTTTTAGATATACTTTATAGCTTTACGTGAGCAAGCGAGCGCTTATGTAAAAAACAGGCTTATATATTCTATAATCCATTTTTTAAATTTGGCTCAGGAATAACTTTCATTACCCTTTAAAATTTGGTCTTTTAAACTGTTGCGGTTAAATTTATAATAAAATTTATTTTAAATTAAAATACTTATTAAATTCATCGATCATAATAATATGTATTTTTTCGTATCCAGAGCGACAGATGCAGATGTGGGTTCGAACGCGGCTATTCGATATGCGATCATCGGCGGAAACACACAAATGCAGTTCTCAATTGACAGCCTCAGCGGGGACGTGTCATTGGTTAAATCACTTGATTATGAGCAAGTACGCAGCTACCGATTGGTCATCAGAGCCCAAGGTAAAATATAATAATGTATACTTACCTAATTAGCACCACGAAAATATTTAAAATGATTAACTATCTCGAAACAGTTTTGCATATGATATTTTCCATTTCAAAAGTTTATTTTTTCTCTAGAAATAAAATAAAAATCTTTCGTTTAAGATGGTGGTAGTCCATCCCGTTCAAACACGACACAATTGCTTGTGAACGTCAAAGACGTAAATGACAATGCACCACGTTTCTACACATCACTGTTCCAAGAGTCTGTAAGCGAGAGTGTGCCGGTTGGATATAGTATTGTTAGGGTAAGTGTCGTAGGGTAAATAAATAGCCCGTAAATGTTCCACTGCTCGAAAATAACCCTCTCCTCTTAGGTTTGCTGTTAGCATTGATAGGTAGACAGAAATAAATGAAATAAAACAATACGAAAGAATCTTTCACCCCCGAGTAAAATTACTAAAGTACATAAAAACAACGTTTACGTAACGCATTTTTTCTGATTATTTTTATTTTTATTTTTCATCTATCCTAACTTGTAGTATTACAAATATTTTGATTTATTTGATTTTTAAACATTTATAAAATTATCGATTGTATTTAATAAATGTTTGATTTCAATTGTAACAAAAATTAATGAAATATTTATTTATAAAATTTTACGTAATATTAGGTGCAAGCATACGACGCAGACGAAGGCGTAAATGCAGAACTAACATACACCCTGACAGACAAGGAGTACAACGGCAATAACGATTTGCCAATCACGATCGATCCTCGGTCCGGTTGGGTGTATACTTCGACGCAGTTGGACAGAGAAATCCAATCAAAATACCAACTTCAGGTAATGGAATTGTCATTTTTTTTAATTTATCCCTTTTCAGATTTGATATCTTCAAAAATAGTTCATCAATAATGTAATCAAATAACATTAATCATTGAAAATTTATCGAAATATCGAAAACTATCTCGTCATTTACATAAATCTACTGCTGAATCATACAAGCACTCGGAAGCCATTAATCAAAAAGGACACAGAAAAGAGTTTGTAATAAGTTTCAATGTGATTATTATCTCGAAACCTTTAAGGTGACTCAAAATTACTTAAAATGAATAACTATACACCATTACAAAACGTGTAGTAAACGTGTAGTACAAAATATGTAGTTTATTTAAACAGTTATTATATTTTTGGTAAGCAGTAGTGAGGCACACAGTGCAAAGTGATATGACAGAAAATAATAATATATAAATATTTATTTAAATTTGCGATATTTATAGGTAACAGCAACGGATAGCGGTTCACCGCCTCGATCAGCGACGGCCTCAGTCGTGGTGGTGATACAAGACGTGAACGACAACGACCCGGTGTTCTCCCCACCACAATATGAAGTAGAATTAGCTGAGGACGAACCGCCAGGAACTCCTGTTGTTACTGTCACCGCTACAGATGCTGATGAGGATAATAGGTATGTTTTTTACGCAATATACATGATTAAAACTTAATTTTTCTTTAGTATTACTGGCTACCCCAAGATAATGGTTATGTATAAGGCAGCTAATTGTGGGTTTTTTTATTTAGCACTTGATGTGATTATATACAATAAGTATTAATATTAACTACATTTAAAGACAATATTATGTTCTTATGAACCATGATTGATGTGGAATTTTTTTTCTAGATTACACTATGAAATCACCGGTGGTAATACACGAGGCCGTTTCTCGATCACGTCACAAAACGGTCGCGGTCTCATAACCGTCGCTCAGCCGTTAGACTTTAAACAAGAACGACGATATGTTCTCACAGTGACCGCCACGGATTCTGGAGGGAGATCTGATACGGCCATGGTCCATATTAACATAACAGACGCGAATAACTACGCGCCAGTTTTTGAAAATGCACCCTATACCGCTTCAGTAAGATTTAATTTTAAACTTTCTTAAGTTTTCCTTTAACAAAACATATGCTAGTATAGTTTCTTCTCACTGTTGTTGTTGCATAATAAACTTTCTTATAAATAAATTAATTTATTTAATCGGACATTAAACGACTACAACTCTGCCAAGTTATGATCACAGTTGCCAAATTTACGATCAAAATTTATTTCGATCAATACAAAACGTTTCCATTTTTGGCAATGCTCTATAATAAAATAACTTAAAATGGAACGAAAATACATAAAGCAATATACGATTTCAAATTATTTCAATAAAATTTAAATATTCCATGTTATTTTGTTATTTACTAGAATAATTTTCACTTTCACAGGTCTTCGAAGACGCGCCAGTAGGCACGACAGTTTTGGTGGTTTCTGCCACTGACAGTGACGTAGGAGTGAACGCACAGATAATATATACCCTCAGTTCAGAAATATCAAACGAAGCTGTTGCGCATCATGAACAGGAATTTCTCATTAATCCGCAAACTGGCGCCATCACCACTAATAAACTACTTGACCGAGAGACCATGAGTGGTAGGGTTTATAGTGCTTACATTACTGAAAATAAGATAAAAATAATATATTAAATTCTTACGGAGACTTTAAAATTATTTTACTGTCTATATTTACTTTTTAAGTTCAAATATATTACAAGTAATACACCTGTGATACAGTCAGTATTACGCTATACTTTTAAAAAATCAAAAGTAAATTATATGTAAGGAGTTTTTATATTAAAATATTTGACAGTTAATAATATTTAATTTGGTCTTTAAAAACCTTGTTATGTAAATATTATTGAGTTTAAACATAGAATAATCATACTACCAATATAATATGTAACTTAAACACATATTACTAGAGTATATGATTCCTAGGTTACCTGCTGACTGTGACGGCTCGCGACGGAGGAGTGCCATCTCTCTCCGATACGACGGACGTGGAGATCTCCGTGGTTGACGTCAACGACAACGAGCCCGTGTTCAAACAGCAACTCTACACTGCGAGTATTATGGAAGATGCTTTAGTTGGTAAGTCTATACTGAACTTTTTTATTATTTATTTATTTTGAACATATTATAAACAATATATTTTAAACGACTTTCTAAAAGGAAGTTTCCTCCTCTGTTTCTTTATATGTACGCCTATTATTAAAAGTTACAACACTTAATTAAGAAGTTTTAGTATATAAAATATTAATTAACAATGTGATGCCCAGCCTGAAATAATTGTGCTAATTAATTGATTGATGGGTTTATGTAATGTTCTTTATATATAATAATTTCATATTATTATTATTTTTGAATTTGATAAAATAAACTATGAATAATATTTATTTAATTTTTAAGGTACATCTGTAACCCAAGTGAGTGCAACAGACGCTGATGTAGGACTCAATGGCCGAGTACATTACGAACTAGAGTCTAGGGATAGAGAAGAAGGATCGTTTGTAATTGACCCAGCGTCTGGAGTTTTAAGAACGAATAAGGCGTTAGACAGAGAATCGGTAGCAATATACGATCTAAAGGCGTTAGCGATAGACGGCGGAACTCCTCCACAAAGCTCTACTGTAAGTATATTTTTATTATTTAAGAAAAACAAAATTGGACTTCCTTCACTTAATTATTATATATATTATTATATAAGTATTTCTCTCTTCGTATATGTACGTATTAATTAACATAGGTAAGCATGCTAGCAATAGCTAGCAAATTGACTAAGAAATATTAACCATCCCTATCAATGAGACACTAACTTTAGGAACTAAGATGTCATATCCCTTGTGCATGTAGTTATACTGGCTCACTTAGCCTTCAAACCGTAGTATTGATTGATTAGTGGGTAGTACCTTCCCAGGAGGACTTGTACATAAATATTATCTTAAATAAATTTGAAACTCCTATATTTGCATAATTATAACTATATTGTAGCTGTATGACAATTATTTAAATTGACGTGAAAAATAAACGAAATCAACTTTAGTAATTATACACATTACTTACATTTATTTTGACAGGTAATAATCCACATAAAAGTTGAAGACATAAACGATTCGCCGCCGGTTTTCGAGAGCGACTGCCTAACATTCTACGTGCCCGAGAACAGCCCCGTCGGTACCACGATTGGGGGAATACACGCTCACGATCCAGACGAGGGTTCCAACGCAGTTGTACATTATTCCATCAAAGGTTTGTTTTATTTGAAATATTCAAGGATACCTAAGATAGGAAATATCTTCTTTCTACCTTAGGTAGAAAACATGATGAAGAAATGATTTCTGAAAATGATTTTTATGTATTTTTATTGGTAAAATTTTAGGTGGAGATGACTCGAATAGCTTTTCATTAGAAACTCGCCAAGGTTCAGACAAAGCAGATCTGGTCACGATGGTAGACCTAGACTACGAAAGTCCTCGGAAGAAATACGAGTTAGTAATCAGAGCAGCGAGTCCTCCGCTCTGGAATGACGTCAGAGTCGAAATCCTAGTAACCGATATGAATGACAACGCTCCCATGATGAAGGATTTTCAGATTATTTTCAATAACTATAAGGACTGTTTCCCCGTCGGCCCGTTTGGTAGAGTTCCGGCGTATGACGCAGATGTTACTGACAAGGTGAATTGAAGCATCTGTTATTACTCTTATAATAAAATATTAAGAATAGTAATACATATTACAAAGAAAATTGTTTTCGTTTTTATCTGATATGACACTCATCCGCTTTTCTACCGCAAAACTTCTAACTTTGTATTGTGGTGTTCCGATTTGAAGGCTGATATCTGTTTAATGATAGACACAAAAGATAAAACATCTCCGATTTCTTGTCTGGTGGCATTGCGGATGTAAAAGTTCTTTATACGTCTAGAAAAGGAGACCACTTACCATCAGGATACAATATTTAAAAGTGACATTCCTAATTAAAAAAAAATGTTTATTAAGGAACTGAAAGAAGTTATTAGTACTTTATTAGGTTGAGTAGTTAAGGCATGAGAGTAAGATACTTGGAGAGCACATGTTCATTTTTTTTAATTTTATGTCAATTTGCAGCTCCAATATCGTATTTTATCCGGCAACAATGCAAACTTGGTACTTCTCAACGAGACAACGGGATCTATGACGTTATCGCCTCAATTGAATACAAACGTTCCCAAACTAGCTACTATGGAAATTTCGGTCACGGGTGAGCGACTTCATTTAAAAACTCAGTGACTTTTAATATTGTTTCCTTAAATAAATAGACACCACTTTTATTTTGTAAAACAAAATGTTGAGCCTTATGTGTTACCATACAGGATTAAATAGATTTACTTTGTATTGAAATCCTTAATGATTTAGAGATGTTGATTAATTAAAAAATAAATTGTTTTATAAAAATATTTATATATTTAACCGTTTCTGTAATATCAGACAATTACAATACTCTGAAGCATGGTGTTTTTAAAAAGAGAATGCCATACGAAAAAGTTATGTATCTAACTAATCCAGTTGTGTCCAGCTCTGGTTATAATATGATACCCACGCTTATCCTTACATATAAAATTATTTAATATTTTAGATGGGGTTAATGAAGTAAAAGCGGTAATGCAGCTACTAGTAAGGCTGATAACAGAGGAAATGCTTTTCAATTCAATAACAGTTCGTTTGAACGATATGACTGCGGAACAGTTTTTATCGCCTTTACTCGGCTTCTTCTTAGATGGTCTGTCAGCCATCATACCCTGTCCCAAGGAAAACATTTATATATTTAGTGTTCAGGTCAGTGTGTGTAGTGTATATGCGAGTATTTAAAATGTAGACAGAGATTACTGTATTTAACTTCAACAAATAGTTTCTGTTAAAAACACTCATTTGTGTGCCATGTCTGTGTATTTATAAGTCTTTGTAATTTTTCGTCTTAAAATGTAGACATAATTTTTGCTGTAATAAATTAAATAAGTAACATACTTTGAAATTAAATATGTTTAATATTAGAATGTGATATTTAATTAAATAATTTGCATGGTAGGAAATATATATTGATTTATGTTTTTTAGGATGACACCGACGTAACTGGCAACATCTTGAACGTATCGTTCTCAGCGCGTCGGCCCGACGCAGAGGTTGGCATTGGGGGCGATTCGTCCCCGTACTACTCGCCTACGCACTTGCGCGAGCGAGTGTACTTGCATCGCGCGACACTGGCGCGGCTGGCTACTGTACAGGTCAGTGAAAAAGTACATAAAACGATATCTTGTAAGAATAAAATTAGAAACTACTTTCATTCAATTCAATACAGTAAATTATATTAATTATACATTATTAACATAATTTTGCTTTTAAATTATTGTAAAATTGAATTTAAAATTTAATCACAAATCCTTAATCAAGGCTGAATTTTTACTACATATAAAATAAAATGATTTACAAAAATAGAGTCAGAACATATCTTATTGTTTAGGGTTGTATTGTTAACCATAGGTGTTATGTCCGTAGGTTCTCCCCTTTGACGACAACATATGTGTCCACGAACCATGCCTGAACTACGAGGAGTGCCTCACGGTGCTAAAGTTCGGGAATGCGTCCGGTTTCATTCACAGCGATTCGGTTCTCTTCCGTCCCATCTACCCCGTCACTACGTTTACTTGCCAGTGTCCGCAAGGATTTACGGGTAATATATACACTATATTTATACTAATTCCACAGAACATAATTATTACTATTTCTTTCTCATGTTGTAGGTTAAAGATTGGCTTAGAGATTTTGTTCAATAAAATAGTATTAATAACAAGATCAATTTTGTCTAAACTCTACATTCAACGAGCTCATTCTCTTCTTAAAACGTTACTGTGGTTTGGTTAAATAAACGATACAAATGATAGTTTACTAACTACATAGAAGATGGGCGCTAATGCCTATTAACGATAAGTTTTATTAAGTATTTACAATTGACGAAACATATCTGTGACTCGATATTCATAAAAGACTAACTAATATAATATTATTTTTTAATATTAATTTCTCAAAGAAAATGTCCATTTATCGAACTAATTATCAGTCAATACGGCCATCGTTTACCCGTATTCACGTGGCCAGTGCGTGTGTATAGTATAGCGTGCGTGCAGGATCCCGCGAGCACTACATGTGCGACACGGAGGTGGACCTGTGCTACTCGTCGCCGTGCCGCCACAACGGCTCGTGCGTGCGGCGCGAGGGCGGCTACAGCTGCGTGTGCGTCGCCGGGTACACCGGTACGCACCATGGAGCATGACTTCATAATAATAAATATATATATTAAGCAAAAAAGTTTACTATAAAGTGTTGGTTTAAAAACACTCACATTTCCTAGGCGTAGTTATAAGGAATTTTGATCCAGGAAAATATTCAAGCAATGATATAAAACTATACTGACCTTATCCGGAGTCCATTAATAACACATTTAAAACATGAAATTAGAACTAATTTCCATATTAATTTAGTGGTTACTTGAAATAGGTAAATCGCATTTCGAGAAGGGAAGGTTTTACTTCAATAAAATATATTTTATATTGGGTTTATAACTTAGGTGTGAACTGCGAGACCGTCCTTACGAAGGCGACATGTGACATGAATGGTGACGGCAGTATATGTCGCAGCGGGTCGCAATGTGTCGCGAGACGAGAGGGCGGGATCCTCTGCCAGGGTTGTTCTATCGATACCGCGTACACCACTGCCATGTGCGAACTCAAGGCTAGAAGTTTCCCAGCTACTTCGTTTTTGACATTCCCCGGAATCAAGAAACGACATCGGTTCAATTTGAAACTTAAGTAAGTAATTAATGTTGTACTTTTTGTGATGTGAATATCGATTAATGAAAGGTTTTTTTTTTTTTAATAAGACAATTTTAGACAATACTATATTTAAAACCTCTCTGCCATCATCCAGTCTTGTGGTAGGGGTTAGTCTAACAGCAATTACATTCTCCGAAAAATGAAAACTACTTACATTTTTTTATCATGGAAAATTCATGCTGAATAAAATCCAATTCTAGTGTTTTTGTCTTGATAAACTTACGCCCTAACATAAAATATATTTCTATAATACAGGTTTGCAACTCAAACAACATCCGGCTTACTCATTTACAACGGTCGCTACAACGAGCGCCACGACTTCATAGCACTGGAAGTCATCAGTTCCAACGCCGGCCGGAGCGGCGGGCCGGGTCTGAGGTTCACGTTCGCGCTGGGAGGGACGAAGACGGAAGTGACGGTGGAGGGCGACGTCGCTGACGGCATGTGGCATACGGTCGAAGTCGAATACTTTAACCGGGTAAGATAACTTTAAGAATTTCTTTTTTTTTTAAAGAATAAAGTCTTATACATATTATCTATAACACTTTCAAAATTGATATAATATCAATTTGTTCTCAGACTGCAACAATGATCTTAGACGATTGTGATAAAATGCTATCACTAGCGGGTGGCGCTGATTTCGGTGTGAAGTACGCCTGCGCGAACTTCACGAGAAAAGTATTGCCCCCACGCTGTGACATTCCAACGGAAACTTGCCATAGGTAATAAAAAACATCAATTACAACCTAAATAAAAAAAATAACTATAAAATTATAATCTAGATTTTATTTTGATTTGTCAACTTTTGACTTAAAAAATACATTTGTAAGTTTTGAAACTCTAACATTATTTTATTATATGTATAGATAGATCGTTATTTTTAAATAGATTCCTCGATCTCACCGGGCCGCTACAGATTGGGGGGTTGCCGAATATACCCAGCAGTTTTCAAGTGAAGAATAAAGATTTTGTTGGATGTATATCTGATCTGTACATCGACCACAAATTCGTTGATTTGAACAGGTATTTAATTAGCTTAATATAGCACAGGTCATAGTTAACATAACGACTAACTAAGAACTATCTGTTAGAATTGATAAATGTTATGTTTATTGTTGACATTTTTATAGTCTTATCGTGTTACCCCGCATACGATATTTTAAATTCGAGCCGGTCGGTATAATGTTTCTTCTGAATTTAATATTATATAACATTTTAGTTATAACTCCATGATTCATTGATTGTTTTGTTAACTAGACCGCTGCATATAGTATATATACAGTATGAAAATTATACGATTAGGAAAATTTGTCTCAGGCAGAAATCGAAATATTAAAGTTTGTTTCAATAACCAAGAAATAGCTGCATCGATTTTACTTAACCGTAATAAGCTAAATGACACTAAAATTCGTATATTTTGGGATCAAACACCTGCGCAAATAAAATACTTTAAAAATTTGAAAAATGAACTCACACAGCGGCAACAAAATGGCGAAACAAATTTAATTATAAAATATATAAATGGAGTACCTAAGATAACTAAAACGACTTTAAAAAACTGAATATAGATCCGATACCAACTGATTTATCTACGTCAAATGAACCCATCACACATCAAATTACTTACAACTATAGCAACGTTATAATGACGAAGAATTCTTTGAAATTTTTCTATGCAAATATGAGAAGTTTACTAAAAGAAGGTAAAATGGATGAACTGAAATGCAATATTAAATCTTTTAAATATACAGTACACTTAATACTTTTAACCGAAACTTGGATAAAATCAGAGAAAGATGCATGTACTCTTAAAATTCCGAATTACACACATTTTTATAACCTAAGGACTGATAGCATAGGTGGAGGAGTATCAATTTATATACACAACGATCTAACGCACTCAATTACAGAAGAAAAATATATCGATGGAAACAACTATTTGTGGATTTATCTTAATAAATATGCCTTATACATTGGACTTGTATATAAACCTCCAGCAACGAATACAGAAATTTTTTTGCAAACTTATTCCGAGCAATTAGAAAATAGAAAGAGATCGATTGTATTTGGTGATTTCAACATAAATTTATTGAACAATGATAAATTCTCAAAAAAATATAAATGTATTTTACAACAAACTGGATATGAAATTTTAAATAAAATAGATGTTAACTACTGCACTAGAGAAACAGAAACTACTAAAACAATTATTGATCATGTATGTACAAATATTAAAAAGGATTTCCATTTGGCCATAATAGACTCTCCACTATCAGACCACAAGCAGATTTATTGCGAGTTAAAAATATATAAAAAGGAACCAAAGAAGAAATATAGCTATGAAGCGATTAATTACAATTTACTGTACAAAGATATGTGTGTAACAAATTTTTCAAATGCGGAACATGATTTTAGCGTGTTAGAAAACTACATTAAAACTCAAATTGATAACCATAAAACAATTAAATATAAAATACAAAACTTACCCCAAGGAGACTGGATAAATAAAAATATTATTGAAGAAATCAGCAAACGTAATCAGTTATGGAGAGACTTGAAACATGATCGCAATAACACTGATTTAAATAATGATTTTATTTGGACAAGGAATCATGTTGGAACTCTAATAAAAAATACTAAAGATAGATATTATTTTGCTGCTTTTATGAAAACTTACAACAAACCAAGGCGAATGTGGAATTTAATTCATAACTTAGCTACCAATAAGAATAAATGTAGTGTTGTTCCCCCAAAACTCATAATAGATGGTAAAACTATTGATGAACTCCAGGACATATGTGAGTCTTTTAATATATACTTTTCTTCTATCGGTCCAATCCTGGCAAATAACATACCACAGAAATATCACAAAATAACATCATTCATAACACATACACAACAACACCCTTACAGTTTAAATGAATTTAAGTTATCTTCGAAAATTGAAATCCAAACAATAATTAATAATTTAAATGTTAATTCAAGCTCAGGTATAGACAATATAACAACAAAATCATTAAAATGCATTAACAATTTAGTGTGTGAAGATTTAAGTCATTGTATTAATAAATGTATAAAGGAAGGTGTATTTCCAGATTCTCTAAAAATAGCAAAAGTTAGCCCTATTCATAAGTCAGGTGGTAAATCTGATCCTGGAAACTACCGTCCAATATCTGTCCTACCAACTTTATCGAAGGTTTTTGAAAAAATTATACATGTACGTTTAAATAACTATCTTAAAGATATAGATTTTTTATACAAACAACAATATGGTTTCCGAAAAAATTCTAACACACTATCCGCAACAATAGATTTAGTTAATAAAATAAAAAATAATATTGATCAAAAGAAATTAGTTTTAGGTGTATTTATAGATTTAAAGAAAGCGTTTGATACCGTGTCCCATAAAATTTTGATAAATAAGTTAACAAATATTGGTATTCATGGGTCAGCTTTAAAATTACTTACATCATACCTTACAAACAGACAAAAAATAGTTAAGATTAAAAACATTAAAAGTACACCAAAAATGATTACCTGTGGAATACCCCAGGGATCTATTTTAGGGCCTCTGTTATTTTTAATATATATAAATGATATCAGTCATCTGGATTTATCTGGTGAAGTATCGCTCTATGCAGATGACACGTGTTTATTTTACTTTGAAGATTCTATTAAAATTTTATTAGCAAAAGCACAGAATGATTTAGATAAATTACATGAATGGTTTCAATATAATTTACTAACTATAAATATTGAAAAGACTTCCTTCATGCTTTTTCATGCAAAAAATAAGAAAATTCCAAAATTTAACCCAATAATGATAAATAATCAGACTATTAAACAATCAAATGAAGAAAAGTATCTTGGCCTAATCCTAGACCCTAAGCTAACATGGCATGCACACTTAGACTACTTGCAAGGAAAAATAAATTCACTCACTGGGGCAATACGTAGATCGTCGCGATGTATACCACACAAAATCCGTATTATAATATATAATTCACTTGTAAAGTCATTATTAGAATATCTTGTTGAGATTTGGGGTAGTGCATATAAAACTAATATAAAGGATCTACAGATCTCGCAAAATAAATTACTAAAGTCATTATTCCATCTAGATTACCACATGTCAACCAAAGAATTGTATAAACGTACTAATGTATTATCAATTAACCAGTTATACAAATTTAAAACATGCATATTAATTAGAAAAATACTAACAAAAACAATACACACACAAATAACGTTTAGAACTAAAACCTACAAACATTACACTAGAAATAAACACAAACTTGAATTACCCAAGACCAGGACGAAATATGGAATTAAATCTCTACAGTTTGAGGGAGCAAAACTATACAATAGCTTACCTAATGAAATTATCAATGAAAAATCCTTTACGATCTTTAAGAAAAAATTATTATCTTATTGTAAAAATACTTAGAATAATTACTCTTGAATTGTATAAGTCGTTACTACTGTACTAAATTGTCGGTTAAATTATTATGTAAAAAAATATCTCATTTAAGTGAACATTGTATGTTCTTTATGAGAAAATAAATTCTTAAACCACAAATTAATATTTACATAAGTAATAAAATATTTCTAATCAATTCGATAACCTTAAAAATATTCGGTCAGTTAAATATATATATTATTATTATTAGATATTCCAGTATCACTTCCGTTCTGTATACGGCGATGTGACGTAGTCTTTTCTGGGAATTTTTCCGAAAGGTGTCAATCGTTTTCAGATAAATTGTGTCGTTGTTTCGGGAATTTTTGTAATTTTAATATATGAATCGTCATTATCAGTCGCGCGCGCGCATTGAGGCGCATCGGACGTTTTTCGAATGAAGCGTCAGACGGATGCATTTGCGACAATGACGAGTAATACATTAAAGTGTAACAATTGTCATCTCGTTGTTAATGAGCTTTTAGCTTATATTCAAAATAAAGTTTCAATAGCGGATGAAGTGAGTTTGGTAAAAATATGTACGTCAGCTTTTTCTAGTGAACAAATTGAAAAAGCCAATAGCTTACTCCTGGAATCGTTACCATCGGATTTACGTAAAACTGTTCGCAAAGGAAGAGGCAAGGAAAATCGCTTACTGCACGACATCATAAATGTGTTTAAAGTAACAGATCCTGATGTATTACCTGTGTTCGTGGCTAGAGATTTAGAAAAACTACCACCTATAACATTTGACCACCTAGATGTCTCCAAGCTGCTTAAAGATCTGATGATAGTACAGGCGGAAATCAAAAGTATTAAGTCAACATATGCTACTGTTGAGCAACTTGAATGTGTTAGGAAGGAATGTCTTATCGGCAAATTACCTTCGCCGCCTTTTTCAACTATGGCAGTAAACACAAAAAGAGGAGCTTACCGCGATAGTGGACCGATAGGATTGTCTCAATTAGACGACACTATCATTACAACGTATATAGATCAGTCTAACGGCGAGGCATTATCGCCGGGAGAATATAATATAAAACATAGAAATATTAATATGAGTACTACAGTGGAGGGTAGTAATACAGCGATTCAAAGTATTGTTCATCAACAGTCGACAGACGCGGACGATTGTATCATCCGAGGCGGCGACCGAGGCATGAAAGCGATTAGCACTGTAAATGAGTCATCGCGAGTATCGAGCGATTCGAACGATCAGCCGGGTGGGTCAGCGCAAATTAAATCTTATGCTGCGGCTGCTAAGGTTCATGATCCAAGTGAAGGCTGGACAGTTGTACAGAAGAGATCGCAAAAATTGAAAAACCGCCTCATTGGCAAAATGGGAAATGTTGTGGTTGAATCGGAAGAAAAATTCAGGGCGGCTGATAGAAAAATACCTCTATTTATAACAAACGTTCATAAAGATACGGCAGAATCGGATATAATTAACTATATTAAGAACAAAACTAAGGAGAGTGTTACATTAGAGAAAATTTCAATTAAGCGCCAATGTGAATACGATGCCTACAAGCTTTTTGTTTCACAAAGTAAGCTTTCGTTGTATCTTAATGAGAATATTTGGCCACAGGGAATTATTTTTCGGCGGTTTGTGCACTTTAAGCTTAAACGCAAAGACGAAACACCTGTTGCAGAGGTGGCGCTGAATGACCTGCCTATTGTTAATGGATAAAAACATAACTTGTAAATTTATATCATTTAATTGCAAGAACGTAAAGCGTTCTGCACAATGTATTCGCGAGTTATGTAAAACTTCACATTTAATTGCTTTACAAGAATGCTGGTTATTACCGACGGAGTTATCTTTTCTTGACACATTAAGTGAGGACTTCAGCTCTACAGGAGTATCTGCGGTAGACACATCTACTGGTATTTTACGTGGGAGACCATATGGAGGAGTTGCGCTGCTATGGAGACGTAGTGTTTTCCAAAATGTGTCCGTTGTGCAGTGTAATAACCCGCGTATCTGTGCTATTAGGATAGTGTTACAAGATAAATCGATCTTAGTGATGAGTGTATATATGCCTACGGAATCAGTTGCGAACCTAATGGATTTTACAGACGTACTAAGCTCGGTAAGTGCTATTATTGATAGTTACGAGGAAAACTGTGTATATATATTGGGGGACTACAATGCGCACCCTTCTGAGCGGTTTTATAACGAACTTACTCAGTTCTGCTCGGAACAAGAATGGACTTGTGTAGATACTGAAATATTAGGTTTACAGTCTAATACTTATACCTTTCTAAGTGAATCTCATGGATCTAAACGGTGGCTCGACCATTGCTTAACCACTAAAGCTGCTGTAGATTCCGTGAGCAATGTTTATGTATTGCATGATGTGTTGTGGTCTGACCATTTCCCTCTGGTCGTAGAATGTAATTTAAATGTGCTACTACCAAAGAAACTTTGTTTAAGCAGGTCTTCTCTAAATGACATTCGTTGGGGAGAAAGAAGTCAAGAACAGATAGATATATACCAGAGGGAATGTCACGAAAGGTTAAGAAACATTGACTTCCCACATGAGCTTCGTGATTGCGGTGACTATAGTTGTAATAATTCAGAACATAGAAACACAATAACAAAGTTGTACAGTGACATTGTTCAAGCTTTGATAGATGCTTCCGTGGTGGGTCGAAACAGTAGGTATCGTGTAAAGAAAATAAGAGTGATAGGTTGGAATAAACATGTAGCCGAGGCGCACAGGGAGGCAAGACAAAAATTTCAATTATGGCTGTGGTATGATAAACCAACCGCAGGATATGTTTATAGGGAAATGTGCGAGGCTAGAAGGATTTTTAAATCTCGTTTAAGGTGGTGTCAAAACCATCAGGAGCAAATTAAAATGGATATTCTAGCTTCACATCATACGAAAAAGGATTTCCGCGGTTTCTGGAAGAATACTAACAAAATGAACAGCAAGCCTTCCCTCCCTGTGAGTATCGGTGGTGAGTGTAAGCCTGAAAAGATTCCTGATCTTTTCATGGATCACTTTCGCGTAAAATCACCACGGGGGCTTTCTCAGTCAGTGATCAATGTTGAGTCCAGCGTGGAAATGTGTATTAAGTTCAAATATAACAAAGTTGCACATATAATCAAACATATGACTAGAGGTAAATCCCCGGGCCATGATGGACTTAGCATTGAGCATCTTCAATACGCTGGGCCACATCTTCCCAGGGTTTTGTGTATGCTGTACAGCTTTTGTTTGAGCCATAGTTTTATGCCTGGCGAGATGATACGTACGATAGTTGTGCCTATTGTGAAAAACAAAACTGGCGACTTGGCTGATAAAAACAACTATAGACCTATTTCGTTGGCTACGGTCATCTCGAAAGTGTTTGACAGCGTGCTCAATATAGAATTAAATAAATTCATAAAACCGCATGATAACCAGTTTGGATTCCGACCTGGATTGTCTACGGAAAGTGCTATACTTTGTGTTAAGCATGCTGTCACATACTATACTAGGCGTAAGACTCCAGTTTATGCATGTTTTCTTGACATGTCGAAGGCATTTGATCTGGTTTCGTACGACATCTTATGGCGTAAAATGAACGAGATTGGCATACCTTCGGAACTGACCAATATCTTTAAATTTTGGTATGGAAATCAGGTCAATAATGTCCGATGGGCAGGAGCATTGTCACGTCCATATGGGTTGGAGTGTGGGGTGAGGCAGGGAGGATTGAGCTCGCCAACACTCTTTAACCTTTATGTAAACGATTTAATCACCGAGCTTAGCAGCACCAGGATCGGCTGTTACATAGACGGTATTTGTGTCAATAACATTAGCTATGCCGATGACATGGTGCTGTTGAGTGCGTCTATTTGTGGTCTTAGAAAACTGATGGCCAAATGTGAGGATTATGTGGGAGGTCATGGTCTTAACTATAATGCAAAGAAAAGTGTAGTGATGGTTTTTGAGGCCGGAGGTAAAGTGCCAAGTAGTGTACCACCTGTAATGCTCAATGGTACAGCACTGCAAAGGGTTTCCCAATTTAAATATCTTGGTCATATATTGACCTCAGACCTCAAAGACGACGCTGATATTGAAAGAGAACGGAGGGCGTTGTCACTGAGAGCGAACATGCTGGCTCGCAGGTTTGCGCGTTGTTCGGAGAGTGTCAAGGGCACGTTGTTCAGAGCATATTGTATGAATTTCTACACGTGCAACCTGTGGGCCAAGTATTCGCAAAAGTCGTACAACGCTATTCGTGTTCAATATAATAATGCTTTCAGGGTGCTGATGGGGCTGCCCCGATTTTGTAGCGCATCAGGGATGTTCGCGGAGGCGCACGTGGACTGTTTCTATACCACCATGCGTAAAAGATGTGGAGCCCTGGTGCGCAGAGTGCGGGGCAGTACCAACAGCATCGTGAAACTAATCGCGAGCAGGCTGGACTGCACATATGTGGGTCACTGCTGCGCTATTTCTAATGGAATGGCGCAGAGGTGACTCACATATCTTAGATTCATATTTTTTTAGGTTAAGTACTAACATAGACATTTAAGTTTATTTTTGTATTACTAACAAAAATGAGTCAATGATACTCGAAATAAATATTATTATTATTATTATTATTATATACTAACGTACTTATAAACGTGCTTAACGAGTGATTAGTTAAGCAAAGCTGTGACTTATTTCGGATGTCAAATAAATAATGACAGAAAAAGCGAAATCAGCGTTTAAATGAAAAGTCATTCTAGCTACGTTGCCGACAATGGGACGCTGGCTGGCTGCCCGGAAAAGCGCTCCCAGTGCAGCAGCGCGCCGTGCTACAACGACGGCGAGTGTCTCGACCTGTGGGACACTTTCCTGTGCCGCTGTAACGAGGGATACACGGGGAAGGATTGCGCTGAATGTGAGTTGTATGCTATGTATCCTATAATTACACTGGCTCACCCCTCAACCCGGAGACGGCAATACAAAGTGTGACGTGCACAGCGACGTCCCCGCCGTGGCGCTTCAGCGGCGACGGCTCGCTGTCGTTCAACCCGCTGCTGCGGCCCATCCAGCTGCCGTGGCTCAACGCGCTGTCGGTGCGCACGCGCCAGCTCGACGCCTTCCTCATGTCCGTGCAGGTCGGCCAGAACAGCTCCGTGCTCGTCTCGGTCAGTACACCTCTGTACATCTCATTCAATTCATGTTAACTATTAGATCGGGAAAATATTTTGTAGAGTTCGAGCGTAATGGATATAGCAACAATATATTTATAAACTCATTAAACCCCAGACCTTAATATTATGTATAAAACCTTCCTATATTGATTACACCAATGACAGAATGGTGAAAGTAGGTCTTGTATTTTTTTCCAAAAAATCGCTTGTATACCAACGTCTAATTTCCGTAACGGGAATCTTTTAAAGTCGATTAGAATAAGTTAATCTTAAGATTGGAATATATTTTATATTAAAAAGTCACAGAAACACTTTCCATTTTATTCTGAATTTTAAATACATAATTTATATTAATCGAGAACTCGACAAATTGCGTAATCACAAAAGTTCTAAGATTTAAATCTCAAGATCCACATTTAAAGTGTACAAATTATTTTACAACATTAAATTACTTAAACCACTTTTGTAAATTACTTCAACTGAGTTAAAAGTCTATTATCGTTTTTACATTAAGTATCAAATCAGGATGTTGTATTTAATACTTTGCTTTATATGAATCTTGACATACTTTTTCTAAATTATAAGTAAAAATAAATTTCTAGGCAAGCGCGCTCCATCTTAGACTGTATCATCACTTTCCATCAGGCGTGATAACAGTCAAGCGCTAGCTTACATATAAAAAAAAAAATCTATTTTTGTATTAAATCTTATCGTAAATGTTGCTTGCAGCTAAAATCTGGCCTTCTACACTATTCATATAATGGGGAAACAATGTTCTTACCATCGACAACTCTTGCTGATGGTTCGTGGCATCGAATAGAAATCAAATGGTTGGGGACAGACATATCAGTAAGCATTGACTACGGCCTCCGTAACGCCTTACTACCGATGTTAGCCAACAAAATACAAGGACAATATATCGGAAAAATTTTAATCGGTGGACCCGACACCACGGCTGGTCTACTTGCGTCGGATGTGGGATACTTCGAAGGATGTATTCAGGTATAGTATATTAATTATAATCATCCGAGTTTATTTATTTATGGTTCGTTATTTAAAATTTGTTCTGGAGTACTTAAACCAGTGTTAGTGGAGTCTATTTATTGATTTTTATTCCTTTGTAGGATGTACGCGTAGGAACAGCCCAGTCCTTATTAAATCGGCCTACGGTCAGAGAGAATGTAAGAGACGGTTGCCAATCACGTGCTGACTGTATGCTTTCTATTTGTCCACCTTACGTAAGTTATTGTATTAAATGCCATTATCTATTTTGTTACATAATTTTCATTGTGTTGTCGAATTATTCTATGTTTCTTTTCAATAAATTCTTAAAAACCTCGTTTATTCATGATATAAATATTATTTTTAGAGTAAGTGCGTATCGACATGGGACACTACGGAGTGCAATTGTGACAAGGGTCGTATAGGCCCGCAGTGCGTAGCCGCCTGTGATCTCAACCCTTGTGGCGAACACGCGCAATGCGTGCCTGACGACACTGATAAAGGATACCATTGCACTTGCGACGACGGTTATATAATGACAGGTAAGAAATGCGTGTTTATTGCGGAAAGGGTTAGAATATATATTTATAAGACAAATATAACAATTGCTGATTCGATGTTAGAGACTTTCTGCGTGAATACATCGAACGGTTTATATTTTCTATCTCTCATGTTGACAATCGCAATAAGCCTATTACCAATATTGACGAGTGTCCCCACAGCGTCGGGCTGCACGGCCGAGTCCCGCCAGGAGTGCCCGGGGGGGTGGTGGGGGTCGCGGCGCGGCGCGTGCGGGCCGTGCGACTGTGCGGCGAGCGGCCTGCACCCGCACTGCGACGCGCACACTGGGCGCTGCCGGTGCAAGGTATGAAACACTTCGCTCCACACCAACTATTTACTTGTCCCCACTTTTTTTTGTATGACGAACAATCTTTTTCTTAATATTTGCTTCCTATATTTACTTCAAATGATTATTACACGTTACAGTATTTCTAAAGAATCGACTTACTCATACTTTTCTGAACGACGTAGACTTAAATCATTTATTTTCGACTGTGCAGGAGTGTGATAGACGTTTTGCCATTGGGTTATTTCGTTTCCCGCAGGAGAACCACTACCAGGCGGCGGGGTCGGAGCAGTGCACGCCGTGCCAGTGCTACGCGGCGGGCTCGCTCAACGGCTCGTGCGCGCGCTCGGGGCAGTGCTACTGCCGCCGCGGGGTCATCGGCCGCGCCTGCGACTCGTGCGCCAACGTGTACGCGGAGGTCACGCCCAGCGCCGGCTGCAAAGGTTCCTTATTTGTCACATCACACGTATATTGCAATTCACAAAGATTGTTCACCCTCGAACGATTCGATAAAATCGTTTGGATTATTTAAGAGAAAGTAAAAATAACACTACGTACTAAGTAACACTACTACTAAGTAAAAATAATACACGGAAGAAACAGTAACGTCCTAGCAAGTAGATGACTAAAACCGAATCGAACCTAGCATTAAACAATAAAATTATAGTTAATAATCTATTGAATTTGTATTATGTAAATGGCCTAGTGGTAAGAATGTGTGAATCTTAACCGATGATCGTGGGTTCAAACCCGGGAAAGCACCACCATTCATCTCGTGCTTTTACGGTGAAGGAAAACATCGTGAAGAAACCTGCATGTGTCTAATTTCACTGAAATTCTGCCACATGTGTATTTCACCAACCCGCATTGGAGCAGCGTGGTGGAATAAGCTCCAAACCTTCTCCTCAAAAAGGGAGAGGAGGCCTTTAGTCCAGCAGTGGGACATTCACAGGCTGTTACGGTTATAATGTATTATAAAAACGTTTATTTTCAGTCGTGTACGATGGATGTCCGAGGTCTTTCGCGGGTGGCGTCTGGTGGCCACAGACCAAGTTTAATATTGAAGCGATTTCTGACTGTCCAGAAGGTAATTACGAATTTTCGTTAATGTTATGCTGAGAATCATTTCATATTGACCTTTTATCATGGGCTTAAAAGTTCTTAGTAGTAGCCCCAAAATAAAGTGTTCTACTTGTATCTCGATGAGCACGTCATCACTTTGGTCGTGCGTCTGATCTATCTTTTTTTTTACACTTGATAGGCAAGCGTATGACCGTTGACTTGCCTTATCTTAAGCATCGACACGGTCTAAGATACAGCACGGTTGCCTAAAAGAAACCTGTTCTCTCTGAATTTGAAAATACCAACGTTGTACCTATCAGATCTCTCTCCGATCTTATTGGATTGCCGTCATCAGATTAAGTGAACATCTGTATACGCTAGTTTTTATAATTATATATATATTATAGGATCAAGCGGTAAAGCGACACGAATGTGCGACGAAAAGCAAGTTATTCCCTGGCATGAACCGGACATGTTTAACTGCACAACTTCTACTTTTTATCAATTAAGAAAACAGGTCAGTTACACTAAACACAATGTCACATACAAAAAAAATGTAACATAACTTTTTTTTTTTGTTAATAAATCATTAATTCATTATTTTCTTTAACTATTACACAAGCACATAGCTTATACATAATTATGCTATTTTCTTATTTAGCTGCACAAAATAGAAACAGGCGAATTGCAAGTGAACACATTCGTCGGTGTTCGATTAGCGGAAGATCTTGCAACAGCTTGTGATAATACTCAAAGGTTATATGGAGCTGACGTGCTGGTAGCTGAAGGCATATTGCTGGAACTGATACAGTACGAGCTGCGCCAAGCGGGTTTGAATCTTACGCACAGTCAAGATAAAGATTATGTTCGAGTGAGTGATTTTATAGACATAAGATAGTTAAATTATTAAAATAGATTAGTTGAATGAAATTATACATCATTAACTAACTAACTAAACTTTGATTTTTGACCTTTCAGAACATAGTAAAGTCCTCTAATACAATCTTGAATAATGGATACGACAAAGAATGGCACCGCATTAGAGAACTAACCGGGCATGGCGTCGAACACTTATTACAGCAGTTCGACAAGTACATAGCCGTGCTCGCTGAGAGCCAGCACGATACTTACACCAGCCCGTTTGAAATTGTTACGTCAGACTTAGGTAAAATATTTTTGAACAGTTTTCTCTTTGATATTTTTTAATTATTATATGTATTTAATGGTGATTATTGTTTTAAGCGATTGGAGTGGATATTGTAACAGCTGAATCTATTTATGGATTCGAACCCACAACGTTAAACCGGTACGGCGATTCATACACAACTGAGCGAGTAGTCCTACCAGATACGTCATCTTTCATACACTCGCCCATACAAACACCAGGGTATTACGGCATTAAAGTAAAGAACAAAAAACCATCGAGTCCCAGCGTGTCTTTCCCAAAGTACAACAACTTTGTCAAGAGTAAGAACAAGTTTGACAAGTTTTCGAGAGTTCTTCTACCGTTGGATTTAATTGGAATCAGTAATACGCAAGGTAAGTTTTATAGCATGTCAATGTAATAGAGAAGCATAACCCATATTTAATGACCACTATAATGGCTGATCTACAATTTAACAGACGAGTCTTAAAGGGAAGTATAAACTTGCCAATTATTACGCTTACGTAAATTCAGCTTCAAAGTAGCAAGATAAGAAAAATATTAACCTCCGTTCATTTTATCTTTGTTGACCAAGAGAACCATAATAAATCTTACGTCATATAATAAACGTTTTTATTTTAAAATGAAGATTATCCTAATGAGAATTTTCCTGTTCATTTTCATTATATAAATCGTCGTTATTTTACATAAACCTTTACCACCAATTTGTAAACCCCTTTTATTTATTTTTATATTATTTAATTATTTAATTTTTATTTAATTTTATATTATTTTTATTTATTATATTACGTAGAACTAGTTCAGGGGCAGATAATATTTCAACGCCCAATATTGTCTAGGATAAGTTGTCTATTAGTGTATTATTATTATTCAATTAGTGTATTAATATATTACTCGCCCACTTTCTTTATAGGATAAATGTGTGACGATGTGCTGTGCATTACAAATCTTATTTATCTTTAACCATTGATATATAGCTGCCAGTTTAACTCACAAAATCTTAAAATGACTAGATAACCATTTGAAACACTAGTCTTCCAACAAGTCAAATGAAATATAAACCTTAAAGCATTTGTATCGAGGTAGATTTTTATTTATTAAGTATTTACAGATAACCTGGAAACAAACTACGAGTCTCGCGCTGTTTTCTCCTACTTGCAATATTCACGCAACACATCACAGTTAATGCCATTGCGCATGGACGAGTCGGTCAGCAGACGTTGGGGAGTTAACATAACGGTGGGCTCGCCTATACTCCAGGTGGCGTTGTTCGTGCCCGAGTACGTTTGGTACAGGGAGACGAAAGAGAGCGAGGATAATGCGGAAAATAATATTGAAGATATCGATGGTTCGTATAT
Organism: Nymphalis urticae; assembly: GCA_905147175.2. Taxonomy (NCBI): domain Eukaryota; kingdom Metazoa; phylum Arthropoda; class Insecta; order Lepidoptera; family Nymphalidae; genus Nymphalis; species Nymphalis urticae. The sequence continues at coordinate 3,589,029 of LR989987.1, read as the reverse complement.
ATATAATATGTCTATAAATTACTAACAGAATACATTAAACGTTTTACACAATTTAAACTGCCAAAAACACCGCTTGTTTGGCAAAGTTTTTGATATTCCTTAAACCAAATTAATATAATATTTTTAGGTATAATGTACACTAACAAAGGACACACACATCAAAACCAAGTAAACAATCACATAACAAATGATGTACAAACAAAACATAATACTTGGCCTCAATCAGAAGACGAGAATACTAATCAAGACAATCACGGGCCGGTAGTTATTCAACCAGCTTACAAAAAACAAGATAAGCCGTACATAAACGATAATTACCAAGAAAATGATTCGTCATACGTCGCGGAAAGACTAGAAAGTTCTGATGGACCAAAAGTCATGGCTTTGATTGTGGAAAATGACACTGTGAATAAAGATGCCAATTTAACCAAAGAGATTGGAAAGAAGAAGTTAATATATAAAAGCTTGAATGGGGTAAGGTTGAAGAAACCGATTCGGTTACAGATTTGGCTTGATATTAATAGAGAGACATTCGGCTCACGAACTAATCCCCAATGCGTCCATTGGTCAACATTACGAGGGTATGTATCATGTACATATGTATTCTTATGTGTTAAGAAATAAGTAAATAATAACTTTAGTGTTTTGTAGTATCAAAGTTATGTAGGTAGGTCTAATCTGAGAGTTTAATTTCTTTAGGTCAGGCGAATGGTCACGCGTTGGTTGTCACACAGAGATCGACTACGACTGGTCTCCGTACTCCGATGAACCTCTGCTTATTAATTGTACTTGCAATCACCTTTCCACGTTCGCTGTTCTCGTCGACGAAGTGGATATTGAGGTTAGTTCATGTTTATTTCGGTTACAATATATAATCAAGCGTATATATGTCTACAGGTTAGAGACATATATTTTCGTATGACACAACAGTTCATTCCGGAGCCATCACTCCTGGAGTCGGTGACGTCTTACACTGGATTCAGCATCTCGCTGCCGCTGCTGGTGTGGACGTGGGTGGCGCTTTGCCTCATGCGTGGTGGTGCAGCTACCGTCTCCAACTCCATACATAAGCATCTCATCTTCTGCGTCTTTATGGCCGAGCTGCTGTACTTGATAGCGCTGAAGGCGAGGACTTCCCTGGTACAAAATGAGGTAATCAATATTTCAACTAACACTACATAACTACACAAATTACAAACCGTGGTAATAGTATTTATCTACCAAATCGTGTACATGATTTCTAGTTTGTAAGTATGTTATTAAACGAATAATTTTATGTCTTAAAGTATTATTAGTTATTATTTTGTAATACTTCTCACAGACTTAATCAGGCTTTCAGAAAAAATACCGATATTTTTGATGCGTAAAAAAAGGTAAAAAGTTAATCTTGAAAACTGTAAGCTTCTATTTTTCTGACCACTTATAACTCGGGTAGTTAAAAAATCATCATCACCATTGTTTGAAGTTATTACTTTACGGAATAATAATTAGAACTTTTCTAGGCAAGCGCGCTCCATATTAGGCCACGTCAGCAACTGCCACCAAATGTAATTTTGATCAAGTGCCCGTCTAAAAACCCTTCCTACATGGAGTAGTAATCACAAGTAATACAACCAAATAATTTTTTTTCGTATACCCAGTTCGCGTGCAAGGTGGTGGCCATGGGCCTGCACTACTGGTGGGTGTCGGCGCTGGCGTGGGCGGCGTGCGACGCGTGGCAGCTGCGGCGACTCGTTCGCGAGCTGCGGGACGTCAACCACGGCCCGCTGGCGGCGCAACTGGCAGCCGCGTACGCCGCACCCGCCGTGGCGCTGGCGCTAGCCGCCGCGCACCACCAGCACCAGTACGGGAACGCGCTGTTGTGAGTACCGCATACAAGACATATTATTGTATAACAAATATACATGTTAACATTATATATGTCAATTTTAATGCAGGATAAACAAAATTAAATTAATTAATACATGCATCTATTATAGTATAAAATAATAATTACTGATCTTATTGTTGTATAAGGGTCTAATTATACTAAGGTCTTATTGTCGAGTACTGTGATCATAGCATTCGTGTTTGTCGAAGTAATCCTAACTCATTAAGCTGCAATTATATATATAAGGAACATAGAGTATGTTCCTTACAGGAACATAGAGTATGTTCATAATATTTTTTAATTGGACTTTGTTGTTTTTAACAAAACAAGATGCAGTAATAGGTAAAAACAACGAAATTTAAAAGTGCTAAAAGTGGATAATAGATTTCGGCATTTTGTGACGAAATATCTATTTTAACTCAGCTGCTGGGTGAGCTGCCACGAAGCAGTGGTATGGTGGGTGGTTCTCCCGGCCGCGATATATGCGAGCGCCGCACTCGTGTTCCTGGCGGGTGCCACACGTGCCGCCTTTACCGTACGAGATCACGTCATTGGTTTTGGCAATTTGAGGTAAGTCATATACATATCAATAAATTATAAGGCGTTCTCCCAGGATGTCAAGCAATCTGTAATCATAGACCTACATACAAGATAAATCAATGAAGGTATGAATCGGAGGAGTATCGTTCATGCTAAGAGACGAGTTATATATTTTATTTTTCGTGGCTCTATACAAACACTGTCATTTACCTATGATTGACTAAATTTTGCATTAGTGATGCTCAAACCTTCCACAAAAGAGTATCTAAATAATAATATAAAATTGAGATGTGTGAGAAGTCCGGCACGAATATACAGAAACAGTTCGCTCAGGATGCTGCTGGCGGTGAGCGTGGTGTGCCTGCCGCTGCTGGTGTGCGCGTGGGCCAGCGCGCTGGTGCTGGGCAGCGAGGCGGGCGCGCGGCGCGACGCGCTGAGCTCGCTGCTGGCGGGCGCCGTGGCGCTGCACGCCGCCGTGGCCGCGCTCGGCTACATCGCCTTCAACGTGCGCGTGCGCGACAACTTGAAGAGGTGCGCCCGTGGCCGAGCACCGGCTGTTCGTTTACAGACGTGGTGCGCTGCCCATGCGCCGCCTACCGTGCTACCGAGGATGTTATGTCCCATTGTGCCCTGTAATTATGTAGGCTCACACGATTCGATCAAACACAGTATTTCTGTTGAGTGACTGAGGAGACGGTGGTGACCAGACGTTCTCACCAAAGTCCTACCATCAGTGTATATGGGCAAATTCAAAGTAGGATATTAGTTTAATATGATAAATAATTTCTTAAAAATTTATTATTTATTTATTTTCCAACAGATCAATTTTAAGATGCCTAGGGAAGAAAGTACCACTTGCTGACACGTCTGTTATAATCAGCACGAGTGCCCAAAATCTTTCGCAAGTTAACAGGTATATAAATACATTTCATTCGATACAACTGATGTAATGGGACCATTCTGCTGAATTGTTTTTATATTTATCATGAACACTTCATGTTATAGATCTGCATTAGCCTACCACAGTAGCACTGAGCCGGGTCGCCAGATGCGCAACATTGGAATATCAGCTTCATCTACCACCTCAAGATCCACCACAAAGACAAGTTCCAGTCCTTATAGGTTCGTGATTTATAATATTATTCTTTTAATTTTTTTAGGGTTTTTGTATACTGGCGATTGAAAATAAAGTAGCATTCATATATATTCTAAAAGCGATACAGTACGTATGTTTATTGTGAAACAGAATTGGAACAATATAATTTGATTTCTTCCTGAAACATTTATATAATTTAATAATAAATGTTTTAAAAATATTATATATGACAAGCCGGTTGGCGTGATTGGTAGATACTTGCCTTTCACGCCAAAGATTGTGGGGTCGATTCCCACCCAGGACAGACATTTTGTGTGCCTGAACACGTCTGTTTGTCCTGAGTCTAGGTGTAATTATCTATATATGTATGTGTTTACAAAAGAAAAGTGACTTAGGTTTTACCAGCGTTTAATTTTTATCATCGACAAATGACCGCTCGGGGCTTTGAAACGCCGCACGAGAAAGCCAGGTGCTAGGTAAAGGAAGCCCATGTCCGTCATCACATTAAAAATGAAAAAAATTTAAAAATACAATTTTATAAATCTAAAAAAGTTCTTGTAATTAATTTTGTGTGTCTTTTTAGTCGGAGTGATGGTCAACTTCGTCACACAAGCACATCTACTTCTAACTACAATACGAGCGCAAGTGATATGCCGGCCTATTTGAGAGGATTTGATTCTTCGCTGACCACGAGAAAAGATGGTGAGAAATTGGAATTGACTATTTTCTATATTTATTAAACCATTTCATAACATTCCAAATCTTCAAAGGGGAGTAACAAATATATCTAAACTGATCCAATGATTTTTATTAAAACAGATGAAAGTCGTCGTCGCCGCAAGTCTCGCGGGGACACGGAGGTGGCAACTGAAGGTACCGAGGGCACGGACAGCGAGAGTGAGGCCTCCGCGCGCAGTCTCGACCTCGCCTCCAGCCACTCCTCCGACGACGAGGACACCACCTCGCGCCGCTCCAGCCACCCGCCCTCCGCGCACCGTGAGTACCGCCGGCGCGCCGACGCCTCCCCACCACCACCTTACCGACTAACCACCGCCAGCACATACGTAGAGGAAGACGAAACAGTCGCACGATACGGCAGAGAATTAATAAAAATGTTTAAGCATCCTTTGAAAGGGGCGGGGCTACAGGAACTCCTCTCCTAAGTCTTACGATTTTATTCCTAGATAATGTGATAAAGTTAAATGATTTAGATATGCGTAATTATTGCGCTCAAGGTGGTGGTGGAATGAAAAGTCCTGCATGTTTCCTATATATGTACATATGTTCTATATACTTTTATAATAAATAATTTTATTAGTATCTTTAATTTTATTTTTAGGAGAACGGGGTCCTAACAACACAGGAGGAAATTACTTGCCAAATATCACAGAAGGAGCTCCTCTGGCTATGACGCCGAGATGGCCTTCGCATATTAGAGATGGTAAACTTTAAATATGTGAAGTAAACAAAATACTTTGAAACTGTTTATAACGTCACAAAAAATATTAACTGGCAACATTTAAAGATATTGCTTCAAACAAATTCAATATTTCATGAACTTTTACAGAAACGAATCGACCCGAAATGAGTCGTTGGTCACAAGAGACTGGGTCAGAAGAAGGGATGAACCCTGGGCCCGCCACACCGTCACCGAATCCTCTGCCGAACCCCGACTTAACATCTGACGTGTACCAGCTCAGTAGACATCGACTGAAGCCTTCAATATTGGAAAATGTCCATGACACGTATGTTGCCAGTGTGGATGCGTCAAGGTTACCGCTGGATAATAGGTATATACGCTTACTAATAATAACTAGTCCGCCATCGTTAGGATTCCGCCAAATAGTATTTAGAATAACGTCCCAAAATTACAAATTAATCGGTTGGGGTTTTTTAACTAATATAAAATTCATTTACAATATGTAACCTAAAAGCAAGTTGAATAAAAGCTTTTAAAAACTAAAATAAATTGGAAATAATAATTATCAAAAACAACTTAGTAGAAATAAATTTACGTTATTGTTTACTTTAATAAGGGACTTAAAAAAAGTCAGTTTAATGATCGCCTTTTGTATACCCATGACTTATATAAATGTTGTTTGTTACGATATTATAATATATAATAGACAACACGATTAAAATACTGTGTTTTTATGTAATAAGTCCTAGAGAAAGTGTCGAGATGTACTGATTATATTTTTCTACTAAATATGAACTAATTGTATATAAACAATAGACTACATAAAGCTATTATTTACTATCATATTTTTTTAATACTTATTCTCCCTTCTCTCTCTCTTTTTTCTGTTTATGCAATTTTTAATTTTTATTTAATATATTATATTTTTATCATAGATACGGAGTAATGGATGACGAGTTAATGTACGGAGTAATGTCAAACGAATCTGAGAAGCAAGTCCCATACGACCCAAATTACCCAATATCGCCGACCATGTACAGATTACCAACAAATCCCTATGGTTCAAAAACGTACTTATCATCTCGGACATCGGATTACGGGTACAGCCCGACTAAATATTTAAACACGGACCCTGGTGTGTACGGATCCCGGGATTTTCGGGATTCAACGGTGACTACGAGGGAGCACGATGGCTACCCTCCACGAGATTTCCGAGATTCCGGTATCGCCACCATGCTGAAGAACGATTATCAGAGGAAGATGGAAGGGCATTATGAATACAACGACAGAATGTCGGATGGTTCGGAGAAACATCACCCACACGATAAATATCACTTCCCCTATACAGGTTTGTTATAATAATATTTTATTTTTGTGGCGAGTTTTGTGTTGCAATATATTAAAATGTTATTCATAAAAAGTATTACTAGTATTAAAAAAGAGCGTGTTCACCTCAGCTCACGTGAAGTAAGATTTTTTTACGTAATGACAAAAATATATATAAATTGAAATTTTGTACAAGTAACTTTAGTCACAGAATATTCGTTTATTTTATAGTAATTACACTTTGACGTCACTATAAATAGAGTAACTTTATTGCTTTCTTCCCAATTGAGTGATCACAGATTTTCAGTGCACATGTGTGTTGTTTATATTTTTTTTATTTTTTTTTTCATTCTTTTTGTCGTTATTTTTTTTTTTTAATAATTTGCTATTAATTAGTATAGCGTACATACAATGCTTATTGAGGAGGCTTTGTGTTTGTTTGCTTTGCTTAGCGGAGGAAGACCATATAAGTGTGCGCGGTGCGCAGGCGCCTCAGCGACTCAACAGTGATGTACACACAGGTAATTAAATATAAAACTTTGACATGTTATTTCAATATAAATTTGATTTGAAATGTTTACAAAATTCATCTTCTATTGATGGGTTAAACTGGTTTTAGAATAATGATTGTGTAATATTAAACGTTATTACGAATGCAGTTTTGCATCGAAAGCAAAATGTAGCTAATTTTTTACGTTACCAATATAAATAAATGTATAATCCTTTGCTTGGTATAATATTTTCCAAATATTACATTCTACGAATTAATTTTTTTGGGTTTTTCAGGCGAAGTTCAACAACAAATGGGAGCGCCACTAGCCAGTATGGGAGAGACTAGCGAGTAAGATAATTTATTGCAATTTTTTCTTATACACCATTATAAATTGACCCCAGCATGATTAAACTTAAATTGCATGTTTTTTTCGAAAATTCTCCTCAAATTTTGTATGACTCATTAACCTTAGACTCTAACTAACACAAATACACTTTAGGCCCACAAAATAAACAAAATTTAAGTCACCCTATTAAAAACTTTTTCATATCATTTTTTGTTTTCATATTGCATATTAAAAATATGTAAGTCAATCAAACACAGTATAACATATAAAATGCCTCAAACTTTGATAAAAAAAAAGTTAAGAAGTACTCCATATTTATCAATTTAAAAAATCTTCATAACGATAACGTCAGATAGAGTAAATCCATAATATGATTATAGGAAACATGTAAAGACAACAATGTTATTAGAAAGCAAGGCACGAGGATAAAATCTATATTCGTGTTTACATCACGAATAATTATGTAATCTAGCTTATTATTAATATAAAATAAAATTAAGATTTGTGTATAAAATAAAATATATTTTTTAATTTAAAGTAATGTATGTATGGACCCAAGCATGGTCGACTTAAACATAACGTATTTGTAAACAATGTTCAATAGATGGTGGAGGTTGTATGAGAAACACTCATTGTAAAATCATCTTTTGCTTTGCTAACCGGTGGTGTTGCCGTGCGCGAAACCATCCACAATCACCGTAGGGAGGAGGTAACATATATCTGTGTAAGCATGAACACATGTTCGGATTCAGGTTTACGCACTGTTTTATATTACATATTTCTATGCCAAGAATATCGAAGATTCAAAACCTCGTCAACTGTCTTATTTTTCCTGTAAATATTTCTTGATACTTCAAAATAAATATTTATTTAATATTTCACGTGAGTTAAGTACGAGATGTTGTCAATAATATTATTTGAATATTAAATATAATTTAATATCCTTTTATAATTTATTAAAATTTAAATAAAATAACTAATCTTAAATAAAAAATATTTCTTAGTGGTAATCTTGTCATAGAATCATATTTTTTTATAATATATTCATGTGCACTTCTGAAATTACATTAATCACGTTATATTTAATTATCAATTTACAACTAATTAACAAATGTGAATCCGAACATATTAGATTTTATTAAGTAGAATTAATTATCTAAAGCTTAATTTATCGATAGACTGTTAGTTCTATTTAATTGTAAGGTTCAATTCGGTGTCCTCTGTTACACTATAATCCACTTAAACTTGAAATGAACTTTCGATTCCCTCATTCTCAAAACCCGAGGGTACGTCAATCCGACAAGACCGAAGAGAGTTGAGGCGAAGGACCAACGTATATAGGTGCAGTTAGAAATTTGTTATATTGTTTAGCAAAATACTCATTATATTAATAACTAAAAAATTATTATTTTTGTAATCGTTTACAGGAAATCTACTACTGAAGACGATGCAGAAACGAGAGTTTAAGACCACATAGTACAAGATTTCCAATGAATCTCAATTAGTTATTTTAATTTATTTTACTATCTAATTGTAAAATATAATTCATATGATAAAAATGTTAGCTGTTACTCATGCCAAGAACAGTGCTGCCAGACGTTTTGAATTGGTCGTACTATGTTTAAATAAAGTCATAAGTAAGATAAGGTTATTTAAAAAAATTAGTACATTCTTAAAACCATTTCTATTATTAATTTTAACTATTTTCTCAGTAAACGAGACACACAAGAGCACATTAATTATCTCTTTATTGAATGTTTATTTTATCAAGCATTTCCTATTGGAGAATATGTTGTCAAAATTATTCTGTCGGATTATATTTTATTGGGTAACGCCCAAAGTCCCCGGCTAGTGCTGTAATTGTTGATGGTAGACTTTATCTCGGTTTTTGACATAATTGAAAATGACGTATGAATCACGTACAATTGTTATCTTTTGATCGATCCTAAAAAATCTTACGAATACGACTTACATCGTAAATCTGGCAACACTGGCAAAGACTGTCGTAATAACTCAGTGCTCACTGCCGTAGAGTAGCACAACGGCTGTTTATTTTTAAATATAGAGTATATGCTTTAAGTAGAATAAAAACCGCTATTATAAAAATTTTAGATTATTTTACTTAATAATTTTGACATCCACCTTTGCACTAAACTGCTCAAATAGTTAGAAAATATATTGTAAAAAGGGAAACATACCCTAAGATCTCAAAATTAATGTCTATATAATTTGGTCGTAAAAGTAATTAAAAAATGTTATGATGAAAAGTGTAAGTAAAATAATAATCGTTTTAAAATAAAATTCGTTAGAATTTGAAAGTTACAAGATATAACATATATCTATATAAAGTATATAATGTATTCCAATATTATAAAATTTAATTAAGATTATATATTTTTGCAAAATAAATAGTTTGCATTAGGTAACTTTGGCTTCTTAGAACTTTCTAATAACGTGTCACCCAAAGTCAGTTGTATAAAGAGTAAGTTATAGATTTTAGATATTTAATGTAGTTGTACGAGATGTGAAATATTTTTCTATAAGATACCAAAACTTATTAATTGTAATAAATGTTCAATAATTTCGAAATTTTGAGACACGTGTAGTAATTAATAGCTTAACTTGAAATTAGATATAGTTTTTAGACTAAATATTTGCAATGTAAATATTAAGTATAGGTACAGTTCTGTCGAGTGTTGTGTGCATTTTAAGCGTTTAACGAAGAGTCCACCTATTTTGTAAATAAATAGACTTTTACACTTTGTAGCTATTAAGTAAGGGGCGATTTGTATAGGGAAATATAAAAAAGCTTTACTTGATTATATCCTAACGTCTTTTTGCCATAATAGTCAAATGATTTTATATTTTCTGTATCGTGTATATTTTATAATAATAAATTGTCTATATCTATCGCATGCCTATTAAAAACTTTTTATTCAGATTAAATTAATTAAAAAATGACATTTAACAATATATTGAACTTTTGAAACTAAACAATTCAATGAATTGACCCCAAACTCGAGAAAAAAAATTAAACGAATTAGTCTGAATTATTATTACTGTAGAATATAATAGACATGCAATTTATTTTTTACTAGAAGCTCAGATGCTTTTAAATAACTAACAATCATATAATCAACACATTCGGTTCCTCAGCGTGATTGTTTTCGAAAATGTCAGCTTAGTAGCGAATGTATTTAAGTGTAGGTATATAAAAATGTTTTACGCTTACTTCAACAACCTTACATTCCGCTTCGTGATTTTTAATCTACATTCTCATTTACAGAAATCGTTTGTTGTAGAAGTAGAACAAATGTAGCATCTGAACTGTTTTATATTGTAATAAAATATTTTATGGCTAAAATGGTGTTTTTCTTACCTAATAATAATTGTTAAATAGATAATTATAGTATTATCAAAGAAAAAAACGAGTCTACATTCTGTCTAACGCTTTTTTTATTTGTTGTCAGACTACCGACAAATGTTTCGTTTTAATCGTTAATTAAATAAATTCGTCTACTGCTCTCCAGATCATAGTTCTGTAAAATATGTTAACTTATTCTGTATCAGCACTTATAAAATCATGCGAACGGCATCGTTGCGTATACACGGCAAATTGTAAAGGTACTAATTCTTATGATACTTTTAGGTCGTGTGGTATGTGTTTTTGACGTCTTGCGTCTGTAACTTACATTATTAAAATAAATGCATGGAAGAGCAAGTACCTATATAGTTATATCTCATTCAAGTGGCGCTTTTAGAGTGCCTTTAAGTAAAATGTAGAATAGACATGAATGCTAGGGGATTGGACAATTAGTCCAATCTCATGAGATAGTAGCCAACTGCTATGACATATTATAGTGCACAAGTGTGTGCGTAAACAGGTGCCCTCTCTATTCCCTAGCTCTCATAATCCGATGGGACGGCAATCCGACACGACCGGAAAGAGTTCAGGCGTAGGACCAACGGCGTACGTGCTTTCCGAGGTAGGGCAGTGTACACCCTTCCAACTTCCAGACTCCGGGCTGCTACTGAGAATTTTCTGACAGAATAACCCAAAAACTTTTTAGTGGCGCAACCTGGGAATTGAACCCAGGACCTCCGGGTCTACGGCCTTACATCAAGCCACTAGACCAACGAGGCAGTCAACACATATATATATATATATATATATATATATATGATGATAGAACTAACACTCACAGAGACAAAGATCAGTTACTTATAAGAGCACGTAAAAGTTATCGACTGGACAGTTCGGATATAGATGAGAAGAGAGTTGTTCAACGCATGTGGCGCTGTAGTCGCGCGTCTAACCAATAGGAACGTTTCTATTCGGTTTCCTCTATTATGAAGGAAGAAAGTAGGTACTCAAACTCGGACTGAGTTAAAAAAATATATGAAACTAGATAAATCTTGTTTCTAAAGATTGTGTTGTCTTATAAACTGAAATAAAAATTAATAATTAAATTTGTAGTATAAATTCTGATAAGAAATTAATTAGAAGTTTATTCCAGTTCGGATCAGAATCGAATATGTAGCTTTGTTTGTATGTTGTCACTGTTATAATGCTTATCAAACTAAAATTTAATATTTTACAAATAAAATTACGATTCGTAATACTGACTTAAAAATTAAATAAATAGGTATTTCCCAGTTCGCCATCTTTAAAATGTGCTAGTGTAGGAACTATTTAAATCATAATCATTATTAAAATGTATAATATATAGATATTATAAACAAATACCTACATGCTAATAAAATAATCATACCTATATAATAGATAGTTAAACATAACGCAGCAAACATTATGTAATGCAAGACAACGTAAAGTAAATTTGTCCACCCACAAGTTCGGTTTGAAATATTTTGTAACAAACAGTTATCTTTCATATAATTTCATAAATGAAGGTCATGAAATTAAATTGAAAGTAAATATTTATATTTATATATTATATTGGTTATTAATTTTAAAAACAATAAGAACAAGTAAAACTTTTATCTATTTATTCATCAACATACATAATATCTACATTTGCACAAATATGTTAAACTTATAAACGCATCAGTAAATAGTACTCAGGCTGATACCATATAATACTTTCTCGATAATAATGTGCACATTTTGTGCCAAGGGATGGTCGTTTCTCGTTTACAAAGTACGGCATTCACATAACATCTAATTTAAGTTAATATGGATATGAATTTACATATACAATAAATTAGTGTGTATCTCATTATAATAAGAGGAAGCAAACTAATATTTACAAATTGACATAATTTCATAAAAAATACACAATAATTCAAAAAAAGAAAGTGTTACTTGAAAATTCTTTAATTAACTTGAACATAAATAATAAACTGACACTTAACAAAACTTTATTTGTTCCATTAAACTTTATCATATATGGTATGAACTGGAATAACCTTTACTCAAACAGACTAAAGTTATTTTTAACATGAAAACGACTGAAATCTCAATAGGAAAATATTAAGTGTCATTTATTTATATACACAGGCTATTACCAATCAAAGCTTTCACAAATGTTGTATTAACATTTCATGGAATGTTTAAGCCTTAAACAAAATGACTACATATATCGGTGCATTTATTTAAAGTAATATATTTGTTACTTGGTAACATTGATAAATAATTTATGATGACTTAAATCACTTGCAATGCACAATATATCTAGTCAAGTTTTTGACAGGACACTGTGATATGATATTTAAAATACATATGCTATTGCTTTTGAAGTACTCTAAAACACTCCAATATAATACAGATAAAATATCCCATTCTTAGCACAATAAAACGAAATTAAGTTCATTTAGTATAACGTTAAATATTTGCATTCCATGTGTTTTGTTGATGTATGGATGAGCTTAAAATGATAATATATCTTAGGTTATAATAATAAAATAGTTGTTATTTTTAACAGCTTGTGCTAAGAGCAGATATTTTTCAAACAGTAGTAATAAAACAAAATATAGTTACACATCAACAAAACAGAAATTCAGAAGTATACAAGTCCAACACTCATTGAAAACTTCAAAGCTTAAAGTTGCTTTTTTAGATAAATATTTGTATTAAGCACTGGCGGCGGCAGGTTTTCCAGGTCAAGGTAAGGGAGAGTCCAGTGCTTTTAGTACACTGAAAAAGAAAATAATTCTTAATATACATACTGTGTAGATTAAAACATCAAAATTCATGTCAATGTTAAATGTCAAGAATGAATTACATATTGTCTATGAACAAAATTTGTTGCATAATCTATGAAATAAAAATTGTAGGTCACAAAGAAGAGAATCAATTACTGTTTCACTATAAGTCATTCAAGTACATATTTTTTCCAACATTAATTAGTTTTTAGTTTGTCAGTTAGTTTAGTAACTATTAAAAATGCAAAATATGTATTTGACTGGGACTATATGCTGGATATATACATAGGATTTAAGATCTGTACAATAATTTCTTAGTAACCATGCTTTATGTATTTTAATATATTAATATACAAACAAAGTACCCAAAATTTTAGTAAGAATATTTCCCACATTTACAATAATGTTTATAATAAAAATGTCATCTTTATTAGAGCAATGTAAGAATCTTTGGAATTGTAAAATATAATTTTCTTAAATGAAAGAAATGTTTTTTAATAAAATTTTATGTGGGAACTTCTTATAGTTTATGAAAATCACTATAAATTATTTACTTACTGCATGTCAAAGCTGTCTGTGGTAGGAAAGTACTTCATGTGGTATGATTTAGATAAAATTTAAAATCTATTCTATATGTAATTTTGAAAATCTTGATATAGTAATGGTATAAAAAAATTCATGCATCATAACTTATTTACTTAAGTTAAGAGTTTCCATGAAGTATCTTATTATTTAAGGATAATGAAGGAAGCATTTCATGACAGATACAACTAAAATGAAATATTTCAATTTTTAAAATTTATGTAAAAATAAGCTAAAAACACTTACTCTTATTTTCAAGTATAACTTTCTTCTTAAGTTACTGGTTGCCCATTTTGACTTTTGATGTCATGTAAATACCGACGATCAGTCCGAACAAACCAATAGCTGACCCAAAGATTTCTACAATTAGAATCTTAACGAAGAGGGCAGCATTGGCAGCATCAGCGAGTGCAGCTCCAGAGCCAACAATACCTACAGAGATACCGCAGAACAGGTTTACGAGCCCTACAGCCAATCCAGCACCGAACATCACGTAACCAGCCATCCAATTCTGTTGCTTGATGGCAATGTCCAAAAATGGCTCTTTATACTGTTCCAGCATTCCAGAAAGAACGATAGCCGTAATCAAACCGTAAATAGCCACAGCCTCACAGAAGATAACAGAGATCAAGTTCTTGGTCTTAATTCTTGGGGCTTTGACACCACCTCCTACTATGCTCACTCCGGTGGTATGAATTCCCATCGCTGCACCAACAACTGAGAACGAGACAGCGAACGCTATTCCCAGCGTTCCCCACATGTAGGGGGACGTATTCTCTAGGAACCATCCGAAACTTATCAGCTCACCCTTTCCAGTTAGTAGGTAGTACAACGAAAATATGGGTATGGCCAGCGACAACATCAGCACAAACAGGTAAGTCAGAAAGTATCTCATCTTGATGGAGTTTTTGAGTCAATTGGAGCTGTTTAACCTGAAGATCCCAAAAGGGACGGCCTTTTTTTCTCCAATTTCTGTCTTGACAGAAAACTCAAAACGGAGAAGTCTTGTGATCACAAAATGTCAGAGACAAGAAAAGTGTTGCCACTGATTAAGTTTCGTATAAAAACCATAGAGCTGACAATATTAAATGGAAAATATTTATGATTACGGTAACGTTCCACTTTTAATTAACTTAGAGTCCAAAAAACTAATTAAAAAGAAAGACCTATTATGTATTCACCTATATTTTACTAAAAGAGTATTTACCGAAATATACATATGTCTTTTTTTCTTAATTATGTAACACAACTAAAAAGTAGAATATATCTCTTTAAAAGTACATGCGTGATGGCTACGAATTTACTTTATTTTGTTACCCTTGGTATATAATTTAGTATTCACTAAAAAAAAAATCTGCTACTTACTTTAACCCTATTTTGTTTAATTTTAATATTTCAATATATTTTTTATTCTTACGCATGTTTTACACGAGAATGTTGGCAAGTATGAATTTCATCAATTTGACTTTTATTTTGACATTTATATTTTGTATTTAATTTTTTGTCACTTTTGTGACAATCGAATATTTTTGCAAAAATAATGTTACATTTTTATTTTGTATAATGTAACTATCTGGAATTTACGTAAAATAGCTTTAACAAGAGGTCATGATTTGGCCTTACAAGACGACAAAATGGTGTGAAATATTAAATATGAAATCAATGAAGTCAAGGACTGAAGATGCTGTCTGCTTATGCCAGGTTTATTGTTCGTCATTCTTACCTTACCCTTTTTATTATAATCGTAATCTCCACGCTCCTCACTGTCATTCCTTTAGTATGCCACAACCTTCCTTCGTTTTCCGAACCAATAATTGGATTCGAAACAAGAGGTACGAATTTAGCCGATCGTTTCATAGCTTGGGAAAACCTTATTGATGAGACAAGACCCTCAAGAAGGCTTGCTGTTAATCCAAAGGAAATAGAAGACCAAATCAGAATGAATCAATCTTATCATAATAAAACACGGAAAGATAAATCTCGGTCTGGTAAGAAACATCCTAAAAAACAACATCACAAAAGAAAAAAGAATAATAACACATTTGCGACAACACTATATAGCTCACCAGAATTTAACACAACCATAGATCATGTTCATTGGAGCTATGGAAAGAATGTTTCTATTGAAGATGAAAATGCAGTTTTCCTTAAAAATCATACAAGAAAACAGTGGAAATCCCTCAAAAATATGCAGCAAATCCCAGATTATGTGTTTCATCCTAATTATGCTTCAGGTGTATGTGGTGCACCAGCTACAGATTATGCCCATTTAGTTGTTACATCCACCGATAACACATCAATGCTTTCTTTTGAAAATGTTGAAAAGGTTTGTCAATTGCAGTCCTTGCTCATGGAATTGGGTGAAGAAGAGTTTAATAGACTGTGTCAACGATCATCACACTCTGAAGAAATGTGTTGCCCTATATGGAGTGTGCCAAACTATATAGCTTTAATATCTAGTAAGAATTCATGTGAAAACTTAACTAGAGATGATGTTACTAATGTTGTAAATATTTTAAAGAAATGTGCAGGTTATTTTCATAATTTTACTCTCATGGCCTCGTGTGAACTAGACAGATGCCGAGTGCCTAAATATTGTTCACAATATGATGCAGTATACAACTTATTGTTCTATATTATTGATTCAGATGCCTTCTCACCACCTATGTTTTCGGAGACATTTGTTAAAAATGTGATGATCTTTCTGCCTTTACCAACAAGTAGCACTATAATGCCCTATTACATGAAATTGCAAGGTTCGACTTTAGCTTATGGCACACTTACTATACCAGCCATGGAACTGGGATTAAAGAATGCATTATTTGACTTGTGGATAATAGAAGACACTTGGCTCATAGGGCTTGGAGGCTTTTTCGTTTTCATATGCGTCTGGGTGTATACAAAATCAATATTTCTTACGATATTGCTGTTTACAGCTATAGCATATTCTCTTGGTATAGCATATTTCCTATATGTATATGTATTTAATTTAGAGTTCTTTCCTTTCATGAATCTATTAGTCATAGTCGTTGTGATTGGTATTGGAGCAGACGATGCTTTTCTCTATGTCAAGGTTTGGAAAATGGTAAGTAAGCAACTCATCAGAGACAATGTTGTAGTTGATGAAAATGGTTTGACTGATATTAAGAATGTATCAAGTGCTGGTGAGACTATACTCATACAAATACTTGAAGAAACCTTAAAACATTCAGTTTTGCCCATATTCATTACTACTTTGACAACTGCAGTTGCCTTTTTTGCATCATATGTCAGCTACATTCCAGCTATCAATTGTTTTAGTGTTTTTGCGGGTACTGCAGTTTTAGTCAACTTTTTACTGATGGTGAGTTGGTTGCCCGTTTCAGTATTTATATTAGATGTTAAATTGTGTATTAATAGGTGGCTTATATTAAGTTCAATTAGTAAAGCTATATATGAGGTTGGAGGGGATATCAAAGTCATACTCAATCGATTTATTATCACTTGTATTATGCGTTTGCATTTATTTTTTATAGTAATTTTGGGTGCTATTGGTGTCTGCAGTATTATAGTAGTATTTTATTATCCTGGTCTTCAACTTCCAGATTCAAAACAATTTCAACTCTTTCAAACATCACATCCTTTTGAGCAGTATGATATTTATTTTAGGGACAAATTTTTATTTGAAAGGTTTGGAAGAGATATAGGTGTGGGTAGTAGAATGCCTCTGAGATGGATATGGGGTATAAAACCCACTGATAATGGGAATCACATGGATCCATTTTCAAAAGGAAAACTAATTTTTGATGATAACTTTAGTATATCAAACCCAAAGTCACAAACATGGTTATTGAATTTTTGTGCTAAACTAAAAGCTCAGCCTTTTTACCAACCAACATTAGGTCCACTCTTACCAAACTGTTTTATCGAAACTTTCAAAGTGTACATGAGCAGAAGATGTATTGACAACATAGACAAGATAAATAGAACACCATGTTGTGAATCATCCCAATTTCCCTACACTAAGGAAGTTTTTGATTTATGTATTATCGAAGCAATGGAATCTCTTTATCAAACTTCCCGTGCCCTTTTTATGCCTGGAGTTGCAGGTCCTAAATTTATGAGGACTTCGTATCCTCCCACAGTAGCAGCTATCGTTGTGGAATTCGAAAGTATAGTACCATATTCAATGTCTTACACAGCAATGAATGATTTTTTTATTCAAGTTGAAAATTGGACGAAACAAGAGTTAGAAAACGCACCTCCAGGGATGTCATGTGGATGGTTTTTATCAGATCTACAATTTTATGATCTGCAAAAAACTTTAGCAGGTGGTACTGTAACGGCGTTATTATTGTCTGCTGCTCTCGGTTTTATAGTACTTTTACCATCAACGTTTAGCATTATCATTAGTGTTTGCGCTCTCTTAGCAATGATATTTTCTTCAACTGTTACAATAGCTATACTCGTCCTTAACGATTGGAAATTAAATATATTAGAAAGTGTGGCTATATCGACATCGGCAGGGTTAGCAGTAGATTTTAGTCTACATTATGCTCTAAGTTTTACAAATGCGAGTGGCACAAAATCTAGTAGGGTTAAGTTTGCACTATCGACTTCCGCAGGACCGACTGCTGCAGCCGCACTGACTACTGGTTTTGCTGGTATATTTCTATTGCGGTCGAATCTCCTCCCATATTCTCAAATAGGAACTTTCTTAGCTTTAATAATGTCTGTAAGTTGGACTTATGCAACTTTTTTTCTTTGTTCGTTACTTAATATGTTTGGAAGAAATTCCCTAAAAGAAGTACCGACAGAAGAAAGAAAAACAGTGTCTCGCGTAAGTTCCATATGTTCGGCTGTACCCAATTTGGAAAGCCATGAATTGGAACACTTAGCAGATAGTAATCGTACAAATATTACTCATTCCCACAGTCCATCTAGTATAAGCGCGACAACTGTAGTTTTACACGAAGATTTTGAAAACTCTTTAAATAAAATTGACAAAAAATCTTCTGTTGACTTAAATATGGACTGAATGTTAGACTTGTAGATTGTTAATAAGAGCATTGGCTCTGTTTTGAGGTATTATAAGTAATTAAACAGTATTATATTATGCAGATATTTTTTGTAGTGCTCTATATTTTCAATTTATGACTATACTTTATTATTATCTCGTTATATTTCTCTATTGTAAGATGTTCATTGAAATCTGTGAAATATCAAAACGTAGGAATGTTTATGGTGACAATAACTATCACATACTAGTTCACACGACAATATAAGATCTAATCGAGCTTGGACACTGTTTAATAATCTGTTATTCTGCTTAATTATGTTACAATGCATTTTTTCGATAAAAATAATACGGTCACTAGTTATTTAAGAAGGTCATGTCAATTTGCACATGCTCGTAATAAATAGCTTTTAAAAAGTAGACTTGCAAATGATATTTACTGTAAATAACCTACAGATTATTAATTGTTAAAATTTTTGCAAAATATTTTTAAGACCAACGAATTATTATACTAACTTAATTCGAGGTGGTTTGTATTATTGTACGCTTAAATACATGTCATTGTACATCGCCAAAGTTACTTATAATATGTGTTAAAATTGTAATTTTATAATAATCGCTTTTGTTGACTGTACTATTATTAATTATGTAAATTATTTAAATTTAGAAGGCGGTTCTTTGTTTGTCTTAGCGTGTTAGCGCTTTGTTTGGTCATAAAATTTGATTGGAATAATAGTTTGAGTGGTGAATGCACATACCAGTTTTATTACAGGCGCACGGAAATTTAGTTTAAGTGGTTGAAGATTTATTGGCGATATATGTTTATGTTGGCGTAGTGTTTTATGTTTCTCATAGTGTCAGTGTCTATAGGAAAAGGGAACTTACAATCTGGTGGCCTATTTGTCGGTTGTTGTGGTGGTCGTCTGCCTGCGTAATTTTAAGCCTAAGCCTCCCTAAAAAAGGAACCCGCAAATAACTAACATTAAATATGGCCATTGCAGTACTATGTTACTGATTGAACAAAATGTAAACAAATACTTTTTTTTATGGACCAACCTTGGAAACTAAGATGTTATGTCCCTTTCGCTTGTATTTACACTGGCTCATTCACCCTTCAAACCGGAATACAACAATACTAAGTATAGCTATTAAGCGGTATCTAACATCACCCTGTTCGGACAATTAATGCAAATACGCAAACACACTATGCTAAATGATGGCCGACATAGTACTTATCTTGTCTTTTTGGCGCAATTACTACACTAAGGTGACATTAAGAGTATTTATAAAAGTTAAAACTGAACTGAATAAAATATTTCTTAATTGGGTTATCACAGAATTTGATAAAAAATATTGTTCTTATTTGTCATACACTTTTTATTTACATATTTACATAATTATTTAAATGTATACTGTCTCTTTTGTATTGATTTTTGGTCGTGGTATCGATAGAAATACCATGTGTTTTTACAAAAAAATAATACATGTTGAAACTGTCTTTATATTAAAAAAGGTAATATAAGAAAAGTATTGTTTTTTATATAAAATGAAAGAAAATATATTAAGTATATGTAATGACGTACATAAGCATAATTGAACTTGTTCTTGTCTAGTTGTGGGAAACTCAAACATTATATTAAGTCGCAATGATTAACTAATTTGATTTGATGCTTTTTATTTCAAGAATATCTGACGAGCATTTTATTTGATGTATCAGACAATTTATATAAAAATAATTATTAGGATTATGGTCAATGTATCTCTGCTAAACGTAACGATCTTTTTGAGACGAAGGTATATATTTTTTGATTAAACTTGTTTCATCTAGACGACTATAATTATACATTTTATTTATGTTATATAGCATGCGAAGCGCTAAATTCAAAGACCTGATGATTGTGTTAGCATTTAAAAAATATGTGTCCTACTTCCATGTATTTGTTTAAAGACGCTTGTAACTTTGTTTCCTAGTTTAATGAGTACTTAATTACTTAGTATTTGTAATGTGTAAAAAGGAAGGAAATAAAATGTTAATTTTATATTACTTGTATATTTGTTATTAAAATTAACTGACCCGAAACCGATAAAAAATATAGTCACACGCAGCTTTCTTCATTTTTTGGTATAAGTCCTGATCGTTGTGAGGTAGATATTATATTGTGTTGATTTGTGATCATTAAGAATAGATTAAATTTCGAAGCAATTCTTAATCAGGGCCGTGACCAGTAATGAACATAAGCTTTTTTCCCTGTCATGGCCTCATCAAATTAATAGCTCATGTAAGATCTTCAAATGTATTTAGGTATTCCAAATAGGTCCAGTTGTCGAAAATCGGATATAAAATATATTATTTCATATATTATAATTAATTATGTATATAACTTAATTGATATTGTATTTGGCATATTGTCGTCAAAAGCAATCTTTTAACCGTAACCGTAACACCCCGTGAATGTACCATTGCTGGGCTAAAGGACTCCTCTCCCTTTTTGAGGAGAAGGTTTGGAGCTTATTCCACCACGCTGCTCCAATGCAGGTTGGTTGAATACACATGTGGCAGAATTTCAGTGAAATTAGACACATGCAGGTTTCCTCACGATGTTTTCTTTCACCGTAAAGCACGAGAGGAATTATAATCACAAATTAAGCACATAAAAATTCAGTGGTATTTGAACCCACGACCATCGGTTAAGATTCATGCGTTCTTACCACTGGACCATCTCGGCTTTTTTTAATCTTTTAAGCCTTAACAAAAATAACCAATTATTGTAGATGGCAGGAGCAGTATTGGTGCCATACCTCAGCTTTTTCTGAAAGGAAACATACAACATAACTGACATCCATCGCATAGCTGATACTGAACGAGTTGTCAGTTGTCATTAATTGACGTTTACTTGATTACATCTGAAGTTTTAAATGGTGATTCATACAAATTAAAAACAACACAATAAAGTTATTACATTACTCATACGGAATATTTAATTTTGAGCAGTTATTACTTTTAAAATGTTTTCAACAAATCCCAATTATTCCAAGCTAAAAACTCATTTGAGATTAGCTATAAACCGCCTTAAATTGCTAGAAAAAAAGAAAACTGAATTGGCTCAAAAATCTCGTAAAGAAATAGCAGAATATATTGCTGCTGGTAAAAGTGAACGTGCTAAAATTCGCGTAGAACACATAATCAGGTCAGTAACATACTTATGTAAGAATAGCTTTTAAATATTTCTATCAGTAAAACTTATAATCCTCAAAAATGCTAAAATTAATGCTTGCTACGATTAAATATCAATATTATATCTTCTTCTTATTAAACTGTTGCTAAAGTATAATCTACTGATAACTATCTTAAAACAAATTACATACAGAGAGGATTATATGGTTGAGGCTATGGAGATAGTGGAAATGTATTGCGATTTGGTGCTGGCTCGATTTGGACTGGTGACACAGATGAAAGAACTAGATGAGGGTCTTAGTGAAGCTATATCTACTCTTATTTGGGTAGCTCCAAGGATGCACACTGATGTACAGGTAAACACGAATCATGCTTTTTTACACTCATAATTTATTGAAAAGAGTATCACCTTTAGAATATTTACATCTATAAAGAATATAAATTTGCTGGTATTGGTTAGTATTATTATGTTATATGCTTTATTTAGTTTGAATTCTTTTTCAGGAACTTAAAATAATATCTGATTTATTTACTGCAAAATATGGAAAAATTTATGCTGATGCATGCAGAGACGAGAGTGTAAATACCATAAGTGATAAACTGAAGCATAAGATGTCAGTGCAAAGTCCACCTAAAATACTTGTGGAGAAATACCTGATAGAAATAGCTAAGAATTATAATGTTGAATACACACCTGATGAGCAAGTTATGCGAGAGGAAGAAAGTAAGATTTTCTAGTGTATTTTTTCCAATATTAACTATAAAAGTTGAAATAAAAATAAATAGTACCAATAACACTTTTTAATAATTATTTTAAGAGATATACTTTAACTAAAGTGGATGAATCACAATTAACAAAAATTAAACATTTGATTACAATAATATCTTGTTCCAGGCCGTGATGCAATGCTCATAGATATAAATGGACCACCAAATCCCCCTGGATTTATAGGATATCCACCTACTCAGATGCCTCAAATGCCTCAAATGCCTAATTTGCCGCCACCAACAGTGTCACCATTCAATTATCCATCTGTATGTAAAATTAATATTTGTTGAGGGTCTACCATTGTCTAATACACAGAACTATAATAGCTGATAGGCAAACATAACCAAATGTGGCTTGAGTAAAATTGTTTAAAATATTCTAGGAATGTTCTTTTTTTTTTAATTATTCAATCATAAGTAGAGCTACTTGTAATATGACTAAGTGAGCACATGCAATATTATCATCATTAGGTTATGAGGCACTCATATTGTTTGCAACTAGATATTCACAGAGGTATAACACAAATTTTTCAAATACTATCCGAAAACAAAGCATTGTGTAGCTAGATATAAGGGGGTTGATGATAAAGAGATAAATTGTTTGTTGAAACTGTTTAAAGTTGTGACTGAGTTTTATATTACATTATTAGAAATTTAGATTTGTATTAAATGCATTATATATTTAAATCCAATATATTTTAAAAATATATTTAATATTTATGTTCATCTGAGATTAAAGTTTAACAAATTTATCTCTTATTTTTTCTTCGTCTTATTGTTTTATCTTTAATTCAGTAATTTTTATTTTAGCAACCTTCTGGAGGTAAAGCTGGTGGTTTTGTTGCAACTTCCCCAATGTTTGGGGGACCAAGTAAGCCCATGGCTTATAATGTTCCACCTGGTGTTGATTCTGCAACTTTGAACAACAGCTTTTTACAGGTAAACATTTTTCCCTAACAGTAGTTTGTTTATTTGTGTGTATCTTTGAGTAATTTAAAATTAGCTATCCTTATATAATATAGTTTTATTATTTATTCATTACATTTTTAATTTTTAGTTACTGCATTTTCATATTATGTATATACACTTGCAGAACAAATTACTCAACACCTCAAAATTATTTTATATTTTGAAATTCAGTTTTAGAGATTTTTGCTTTTGTCTTACCTGTTTCGTCACAATGTTTCAATTTCCAGGAGGAAATGAACAATCTACCTCCTGCATATGACAGCATCGCTCATGATTCGGTAATATTTTAATTTTTAACCTGCCATTTTTAAATAATATTCGATAAATGTAAGAGTAAATGTGATCGATATAAAGTCAACAAAACACTGAACTCTTAAAAAAAACTGCAACATTTTATCAACATCTTTAAATAATGTACTTTTTTTATAATTTTTTTTTTATCTTTTTATGTTGAATATTTAGTTAGTAGGTTTGATTTGCTTTATATCATTTTAAATATAATAATTTGTAGTTTATAGTGCCAATTATGAACACAATCTCTGAACTTACATAGGACTTAAAACTGCATAATCTTTAATCCATTCCATTGCCCACCAACACAGTACTCTATTGTTAGGCGCCTGTCGGCGTCTTTGGCACGAGATCGTAGATTATGACACGAGTTTAAAAACTCAGAGGATCTTTTTTGAATGAGTTATTCATATTCATTTTTGAATGTTATAAAAAGGCCTCTGCGTATAAGCTTAGAATGAAGTTTTTTGAAATTCCTAGATATCCATAGCCCATTTTGGCTATAGCTAAATTATAATGAAATTGAAGAAAATCTCGTTTTTTGCGCGGATGGTCGCCCTTGTCATTCGGTTAACCACACAAGAAAAATATATACAATATTATTGAATCATAAGTATATAGTAGGTTAGAAATTTTATACAATAGAATCATCACTATTATTGTCTTAAACTTTTTAGTAGTTAGCAGTTATAAAATCTTTGATTCTATAAGTTCTTATCAGCTGAATTGTTTACTTTTTTTAGTTACTATAATGTAAAGTAACGCGAATAAAAAAATGTTTTCACTAACTTTCAGCCAGCTCATATACCAACACCCCAGCCACGGTCCAAAGTGCCACCTAACAACTACTTTCCAGAGTTACCAGAGTTGCCGTCCGTGCCATCTGATTTGATACTACCCTCAGTACCTCACAGTAGCAACTCCAATGCCTCTAACGGCACAGATGCGAGTGCACCCGATGAGATTGACTTTGAAGATCTTAACAGACGCTTTGAAGAATTGAAGAAAAAGAAGTAAAAGCATTGCTTAAGGTCAATTTTGTATCGAAATATGTATATTGTTATGTTATTCCATAGCTTTACGAGAAACTCGAAGCTTACGGTACTAATGTCACAGCAAAATATATATACCTAATGATTCTATATTCATTAATGTAATATATGAAATTATTATTATTTGACTGGCACTATCAGTAAATTACTCTTCAAATAAATTAGCTTTAACATATTATTATTTATAATCATTGTTTGTATACTTGTGAACATTTTTTTTTAAAGTATCTTATCTTTAATAAACAAAGGTCTGTTAGATATTATCTAGTTTTTTTTTACATAGTAATGTATTATACAATATCTTTATATTGGAATAGGTTATAAATGCTTCCCATGATATTCTATATTAATATAGATGATATTAAAAATTTTCTTTATGATAAATTGTTTAGATAAAAAATTAAAATAATTTGTGATACATTTTAAAACTATGTATTGTTACAAGAAAACTATGTGTTCCACGAAGCTACATAGATAGGCACTTTTAACTAGATAGGCAGATACTTTATATAATTATAAATTTCAAATTATACCTATTACAATTTATTTGGCCATGTATAGTTTGTCACTTCACTTTCCTCACTTACAAGGAAAGTTTGATTAAACATGCGGGATGTCATTGTAATACCT
The DNA here is from genome assembly GCA_905147175.2 of Nymphalis urticae. Classification (NCBI taxonomy): domain Eukaryota; kingdom Metazoa; phylum Arthropoda; class Insecta; order Lepidoptera; family Nymphalidae; genus Nymphalis; species Nymphalis urticae. The sequence goes on along the minus strand of LR989987.1, from coordinate 3,563,313 downwards.
CAAGGTAATGTAGAAAATTTTAATATTTATATAGTTTAAAAACCTCGGTAAAGGATACACTGAAAGAATCTATCTATAATATCTAATTAAATTTACTTTCATTTGCTAGCATAGATGCTTGTTGATAACAATAAATTGTTTATACAATTAACTGTAGATATTTTAATTATATTTCTAGGTGTTAAGGCAGTTTATATGTATAAAATTAAAAAATATTTTTTTATTTAATAAATGATGTCACAAAAAATTGCATTTTACTCTCAATGCGAGATCAAAGTTTTATAATAAGCGTCTAAAAGTTAATGAATGCAAATGAAAATTATATTAACAAATAGCCTATTATTGCTATAATTTTAAAGATCACTTTATGATATTTTTTGAAGTCAATGAAAACAAACAAATTTCTCGTGTTGGTTCACAAGTTGATTTGTATTTTTATTATTTTAGAATAAGCTGTATGTTCAAATTCAAATATTTTTCTGTATTAGTTAATAAATAACCAGCCTTTATAATACGGATATAAGTATCACTTATCGTTCATAACATTCTCAATATTTGCAAAGAGCAAATTGAAATCTTCTTAAAGTCTGGATCAAAAGTTGAGCTGTCTTTCTTCAATCTGTTTTGTAGCTGAGTGTTTGTGACAATTTTCGTTTGTATCACGAGCTTGTTAGGTGATTCAGCTAATATGGTTCCGAGTGCTACTAAGACCCTGAAAATAAAATATGAGTACAATTAATTCCTTGTAATATATTATGACTAGCGACCAGTGTTAAATTTCCATTATACATGCTTGTTTCGCACAGTTTACCATTTAATTTAACTTTTTTATTTCAAGTAGGAAGACAGACTGGCTAATGGCCCAACTGATGATAAGTTTAAATAATATTCAATAGCCACGTTTTTATGATTGAACATAGCTTGACATGTACTTTAATTTAAAGTACTTACCTAAAGTAAGCTTCCTTATCAGTGATTTTATTCAACAGAACAATGATGCATTCAGCTAGCTCGACGTTATCGGATTGCTGCGCGAGCGCCACCGACAAGTTTAGTAATAACGTAGTCGCTGCAATCTGTTATTGTAAAATTACCTTAGTTAATAATGTATAAGCATAATTAAAACTATTTAGGATATAAGAAATAATGTCGGTGAGAACCATTGAAATGTTTCTTTGTACTGGTTATTTAGGTTGTTTAAAAGTACAAAAAACTTAAATAAATTTTAATTTTAAATTTCAATTCATCCATTCTGTGGACTTTTGAAACACTCCTCGTATATACATTTGATACGCATCGACTCTAGTCTATGACCTCTCAATCCCTCACCTGAGCATTGTTGTTGATCTGAGTGAGACAGATAAGGGCGTGCATGACACTCTCTCTCGCGGCCAGCACCAACATCTCGCCAGGCAGGTCGCTGAACGCGTTCACTAACACGCGCATTGCAAGCATTTGATTGGCTGCCAGGTTACCTATGGCGGGCAAAGTATTTAAAAATATAAAAACTATATTTTAAATGTTGCTATATTCCAATAAAAAGAAAATTTAAAATTCATAATTATACCCAGAATAGGTAACATTATCAACTAAGATGATAATTGAGAATGAATTAATTTAATTAATTAATCCTTTATTTAGTTAAACAAATCTACCTGGAGTAAGTAGCGTGAGGAGATATTTAACAAAGCTTGGTCCATAACTTGTGTCAAATATTTGCCCGTTTATTTCCTTATTTCTAACCGCTAACCTTGTAATATCGAGGACTGGGAAAAGTATTTCTGAAAAAATAAGTAGCTTATTTTTGAGACTGATTATGATAACAAAATACTTAATATCTGACGTGATCTACACTGATTTTGAAAAAGCTTTCGATCGTGTAGACCATGTCATCCTTTTACACAAATTACACGGCTTAGGCATTCGTGGTGACCTTTTTCGTTGGTTGAAATCCTATATAACCAACAGAAGACAAGCTGTAAGAATTGGTGGTTCTTGTTCTGACTACGTTGATATTACTTCTGGTGTACCTCAGGGGTCTCATTTAGGACCTCTGCTCTATAATACCTACTTGTTTGATATTGGTGCTTGCTTTCAATATTCAAACTTCTTAATGTTCGCCGATGATAAAAAAGTTTATAAAAAATTAACAAAATAGAAGATTGTATTTTACTACAGTGATTTGGATAGATTATACAATTATTATATAATGAACAGGATCACCATTAATGTAAATAAATGCTCGCAAATTACTTTTACCCGAAAAATTAAGACAATTACTTTTAGTTATACAATGAGTAGCGTTCCCTTAAATAAAACTAACCTGATTCGTGATTTAGGTATTTTCCTAGACTCGAAACTATTATTAAATCATCACATAGACTTTATAACTAAAAAGGCCTATAAAATACTAGGTTTTATAATTAGAACTTGCAAACCTTTTCGCGATATAAATTGCCTTAAAATGCCTATTTCTCTTATGTTAGAAGCATATTAGAGTATAAACTACTAGCTGTGTTTGGAACCCACAATATAATAAATATATTGAAAGTATTGAGGCCATACAAGAAAAGTTTATTAAACATCTGAACTTTAAAACTTACACTAACACAAACTACAAGGATGCTTGTAATCGCTATCGCATATCCAGCTTGACAGATCGACGCGAAACATTAGACATGATATTTCTATATGATTTGATGTCTGATAAAATAGATTCCCTGAGTTGCGCTTGCGTATTCTTTTTAATGTTCTTAACAAGCGAACTCGTAATGCATATTCGAATCTCATATACGTCCCTTTATCCAATACGCGTTACGCTGCAAACTATACACTATCACGCGTTTTCTCACTATATAATAAAAGATACTCTCACATTGATATATTTAATCGGTCAATTAAATCATTTAAAAAAGATATTTTTAGGGCTCAAGATTCAATTTAACCAATCACACTCACACAAACTCACGTACACTCAAATACTTACACACATACAATCACTCATACAAACACAAATTACAGTGTAACTGCATAACTACACTCACGCATAACATAGTCTGTGTCGCCTAATCGAATTGTAATGTTTTGTTTGAACTCATTATTATTTTGTTACATTTACATTTTATTTTTCAAAACTGTGTGTTGCTACTGTCTGTTAACTATTATTAAGTTTGTATAATTCAATGGAAAACAGTAATTGGCTCTATTGTCTGTATATTTTATTTTTAATGTCAACATATTTTGTATAATGCTGTTGTTTTCCTAAAATAAATAAATAAATAAATATTTTTTATGATGAAACTAACCTTTCGGCCACTCTAACATTTTCTTCAGTAAGCTTACTGTTTCAGTATTAAATGTACAATTCTGTAAAAAGAAATATGAGTACATTAATTTAAAATATGTATGTAGGACTTAAGAAAATATTGGACTTGGACTAGCAGTTACTGAACATTCCGTCAAACTGTATCCAGTACCATGGTATTGTGGTGCAGACTGCAAGTTAATGTATTTACGTCTCGAAATTAGTAAAAGTTATCAGAACTTTTCAACCAATGTAATGTCATTTGTTTTGTAAGCTAGAATACAGTTTTTGTGGAAAATGATATAGCAGACCTATTAACAAATCGTATAATATATATGGCTCGTTTCATTTTTATGGATTTTTACTTATTGGACTACAAATCTTATGAGTAGTGGCTCATTAACGATTTAATGAATGGTTTATATTAATTTCAGTGATAATGTCTATGGGTGGAGGTGATCACATGATATTAGGAGTTTCTTGTCTTTTTATATAAAAATATTTTTGTATTAAATTTTAAGTGAAAATATACCTACCAATTCACCTAATTTAACAATGTTTTCTATCTGTTCGTCTGTAAAAGCATTCAGGCCATCACCAACTTTACTATTAAATTCCTTTAATTTATCGTGTATTGCTTTTAAGTTTGCTTGATCAAATCTGAAAAAATAAATAAAATTGCATTTGTCCACATTCCAGAATTCGTAATCAATCACACAGATTTTTTAATAATTACTTAACGCGTAACTAATAATAATATAATCAAATTACTAATTGTTTTAAGTTGGTTTATTTTAAAGGATAAATAAACAAAAAAAAATCATAAATAATCAATAAATAAATCATTATTTAAGTCTGTATCGAATTAAAACCCTGCTTCGTTATCTGCAGCCGTGACCAGTACTGACCGAACATAGGCGTCGTGAGGCACTAGAGGCTTCTCTGCGACGCCGGCGGTGGTGTAGGCGCCGGCGCCCGTGAAGGGGTCTGCGGCGGAGGGGGGCGGCAGGCCGACGGGCGCGGTGGTGCCCGGCACGTAGCGGGACTCGCCCGTGAACGGGTCGGCGAACCTAGAACGTCAAGACTTGTTATATATTAAAATCAGCTATTCAATCACATTAATGACTAATGTATAGATAACAGTTATATACTTAATTTATATCATACCTGCAGCAAAATTGCAAATTCGGTAGTAAAGAATAAAGTAAAGAATTTAAAATATTTATTTCTTTAAAGAAAGAGAGAATCATCGACACTTTACATACCCATTACTCGAAGCTGGCAAAGAATCCAATTTCGCATTTGTGATGATAAAATTGGCGACTTGCTCTAAATATACTTGGGGTAGATCATTTCTGAAAAACAGATTCACAACTATTATAACAATTTAATAACGAGCTTCAATTTTATTTTCATATTATGTGTACAATAAAGGGAGAAATAAATTTATGAATATATATAAGTATATATTCATAAATTAGTAGTATACATCTAAATAAGTACACATTCAGAGAACTTAATCAATATGAAACAAATAATAAAGATAAAACTTTGTTTTGTTATAATAATAAAAATGAGACATATGTGTAACAATGAAATGGAGTGGATACAGAGATAGAAGCGGAGAACTTTAATTTATAATAGATTTAGATAACAATGTTACTCATACTGACTTGTGAATGAATGCCTGAGCAGCCACCCATGGGTCTTCAGTCTTATTGAAAGGTAGTTTGATGGGAGGAGCGCCATCTTTAATATCGACACTGAATACGAAATCATATTCCTAAAACAGTAAAAATAAAAATATTTAAATTCAAATTTGGAATTCTTCAAACGGGAGAACAATATTTATCATATTTTTTTTGTGTGTTATCATATGTAAAAAAGGGGTTAAAGGTAATAATAGTATATATGTCCATTATAGTACATCTTATTTGGGCATAGCCTTTTTGGCCGAAATTTTGTATATAATTGAAAGTTTTTTAAATTATATGGAAGAAAAAGTGTAGAGAATAAACCCTTTTTTTGTCTTAGAATTCATATAATAATGACATAAAGTGAACAACAATTTGTAATAAAAATTCATAGCTTACCTTGCCTTGATACATAGTCTTACCCTCACCGGGAGGATTAGCGCCCATTACATCACCAATTTCGTTCCAAGTATTTTCAGCATTGCTCCATGAATAGCACTTAACATTTTCACCTCGACGAACCAGCTTTGTTTGTCCATCAGACTTGCCTGGTTCTAATAGTGCTTCGGGTCCAGGTAGCCTGTAATATATTTTTATAAGTAAGCTAAAGGTTTTAAATATATTATGAGAATACATAACTAGGCAGACCCTGCAATTATTTATCTTGTTTACGTAATATGTGCCAAATACTACTGTACTGTATAATAAATACTCAATATTGCCGCCCTGAATGTGAGAAGACAAAAACTATTAAACAATAATGCACCTATGAATTGTAAACTGAAGTTGCAGATGTTATTAAACTTGTCATTTCATTTTATACACAGCAGAACAAGATTGCAAATCATTATAACATACTCAGACAGTTTGAATCCTCCGATTTCCTGTTGGGAGGCAGCCTGCATTTTTTGTACTTCTTCATCAAATTGTTTGAGCATTGCTTCATCTGCATATCTCGCCGGATCTTTTGTGAACACGCGTACTAGGCCATCACTTGAACCTGAAAACAAATTGCGTCGAGTTAATGTATGTTGTTTACATTAATTCCCGAATATATTAAATGGATTCTAGTCATTGAGGCCTAACAACAAGACAAATAATCAAACTTGTCTGACAAATTTTTGCAGGTTTGAAATTAAATTTTACACAATTTTAATATATCATGCAGTTTCGACTGGATAACATATTTTTTTTTTGTTTTTTTTTTTTATATTTGCCGGGAGGACAAATGATTCTACTCCACCTGATGTTAAGTGGTAGTAGAGACCAAACGTGACGACGGCCAGTACATACAGGAAGAAGATTCTGCACTAGCCGCCCTCGCCTTGCCGGCCCGCAAGATGCCAATTCACGCCTCGTTTGAAGGAACCCGGGTCGTAAGAGGAGGGGAACACGTGAGCTGGTAAGGAATTTCATTTTTTGGAAGTGCGACAAGGAAAGGAGTGAATTGATGTCACTGTTAGTCGGTGACATCGAGAGCCAGCACGCGTAGACTTGTGTAGGAAGGGGGAAGCAGGAATTAGGGAGAAGAATTTGCAATGCATATTGCAAATGATGAGGTGGGTGGTGAGCATTAGGGGTAAACGTCGTACCGGTGACGATGTCCCCGTTGTCGAGACACGTGAGGCTCCAGACAGAGTGCGCGGGCAGCCGGAGCGAGCGCACGCAGTCGCCGGCCGCCCACACGCGCACCGCGCCGTCCTCGCCGCAGCTCACGAAGCCCTGCGGGATGCCCGGGTTCATACTGATGCTGAAACATTATTATTTATTTTAACATATTGATACAGCTTTAAATTTTTACTATTCTATCAAAAAAAAAAAACTGTTTATGTATACTCATAAAATTTATCACCTGTACTTTCTAAATGATCAGTACAGATGGATTTATATTTTTATGTATAGTTTTTGTATATTTGTTTTGTATTTTTATGTATTATATATAAAAAAAAGTTTTATTGATTTCTTTTTATTTGATATAAACAGCTCTCAAACTCTATACTAAGGCTCACCCAAATTTAACATATAAATTTAATTACCAATAAATATAATTTGTATGACCGTAATAGGTGTTAAGGCATTCTCCTCTATTAGTCCATAATCTAATAGAGGCATCATTCGAACAACTGAGGAAGCTTTCTTCACTTGCAACAGTTAGACCACGTACACAATCTGTGTGACCTGTAAAAATAATTCAATAACTATCTGCATGAATAAGTTAGTGAACATACAATTTTATAACTTGTCAAACATTTTTTGAAGTAACTAATAACTTTTTCAAATTATTACTAGTCGGAATAGGACTTGATTAGGTTCTAAGTGGTATAAAAACTACCTAAAGGTTCTATATCACACACAACATTAAATGACTATGAAACCCTGATCTATTAAGTTATTAATTTTGAAATACATCACATTATATTACAACAACAAACCAGAGATCATTAAAAAAAAGCTATTGAGGCTAATTGCTAAAAAGGCTAACAAACTGGTACCTTTTGAAGTTTCTGTAGTGATAATATATACTTCTAACAACAAGTCCCTATAGTAGGTTTAATTCAGTTTATATTAATTAGTTATTTTCTTATATCATAAATTTAACAAATATTCATTTACCTGTTAGTGTACTAAGTAGTGCCCCATCTTTCCTCCACAATTTTATAGTCTTATCTGCAGATGCTGTAGCAAGAGTACCATTTTTAAGTTCTAAAGCTGCCCACACTGCTGCTTCATGGCCTTTTAATATCACTGGCGATACTTGTGGAGTGTTCAGATTCCATACCCTGGCAGTATTGTCCCAGCTTGAGCTATAACATCAGTTTAAATAAAACAATTATATTTTATCTATGTGAACAGCCGAGATGGTCCAGTGGTAAGACCATGTGACACTTAAAAAAAGATTGTGGGTGACCCATGTGCTTAATTTGTGATTATAATTCATGTCGTGCTTTATGGTGAAGGAAAAGATCATGAAGAAACCAGCATGTGTCTTATTTCACTGTAATTCTGCCATATGTATGTTCCACCAACCCACATTGGAGCAGCGTGGTGGAATAAGCTCCATACCTTCTCCTTCTTCCTCTCCACCAGTGGGACATTCACAGGCTGTTACTATACTATACAATCCATGTAATTATATCCAGACTTATCTTTAATTTAATTAGACAATACTATACCATATATGGGTTAAAAAAAAAGTCAAAAGATTAAAATGTAATTAAATTATATAGCATTAAAATGCCTGCTTTTCCCTTGAGATTTATTCCAGTGCATCTCAGAGTAAGTTAGAAGTAGATTTATCTATACCTACATGATTTTTAATATCCTTCAACATACAATATAATATATATTGCAATATATATATATATATATTGCTATACAATATAAAGGTGATTGTGAAGACTATATAATGTGATGTGTGACTCTTAGATATTCAATAAAAGAATTATTGAATATCTAAGAGTTAAGCGTTTGAGGTTATATCGATTTTTTTAATTAATAAATATATATATAAATAATTTTCTGTAGGAATATGATTCATTTGTTCTGCGTGAATATAGTAAATATTTATGCAGAAAAAAAAACATTCGATATCATATTTTTTTTGATGACTTTAGATAAGTTAATAGACACGTTATGTAGTTCAAATTATTCTTTATTAAAATAAGTCAGAATATTAAATGGTCTGATATCTTTGGAAGAAATAAATTTATCTGTGTACCAACACAAAGATTAATAATTCTAAAATAAAGATATTTAGTTTCAAACCTTATCAGAACTCCAAAATCATGACCTGGAGCTACACTGCATACTGCATTTTCATGACCTTTTAAATTAATTTGAACAGCTCCATCTTGTAAATTATAGCCTAGTATGGTATTATCATTACTACCCGTTATAACCAGGCCTTCAGGGAAAGCTTCACACGGCGGCAACCAACATACACAAGACACGAAGTTACTATGTCCTTTATAGGTTACTACATTTACAAAGTCTTTTACTCTGTAGGGAAAAAAAAATAGTTACATTAAAATATAATGCAGTGTATATTATGATATTGTTAAGATTATATACCAACCCTTCCGGATGCCACAATTTAGCGGTTCTATCTCGAGACGCAGATAATATACAGAATTCTTTGGTTGTTGCAACACATCTAACATCCATAGAATGACCACATAAAACAGAACTGAGTTTATAATCTGGTATAGCCATTGCACTTTGTAAATATAGGAAACGAATAATTCGAAACAATCACAACGAAATAAGATGTAATGTCATTTTGACAACTTAAGAAATAAATTGTCATCATTTTAAACTGCGTTCCAACTTAATGAAATATAAAATCATTTTTTTAATTATTTTTATTACTTATATAATTATTCATAATTTATTTGAATCTATTTACTATGTTTGATTTGAAGAATTTTTAGTTACCGTTTGATGATTCTTGTAAGTTTTTTTAATCTATATGCAATTAATGGAACGCGTTTATAAAATGTACATTGACCAACATTTTGATTCGAAGGCGGGTAAATTTAAGTCGTATAAATTAAAATTGTAATCATACTTTCAGCATTTAATATTTTGTAAAAATTGTCCTTAAATTTGATATCATCCAATTTTATTTAAAAATAACAGTAATTTTATGGTTACGAAAATTTTGGAATATTTTATATAGGCAGCAAACAAAATAAGAATAAATCTATCGTAATAAGTTTATTAAGAAATATTTTATAACGTATGTTTATGTAAAACATGAGAAACAATATCTTCTGCCGGCAAATGTTAAGTATAATATTATACAACACATATATCAACAACCTAAGTTCACATTGATACCAACCAAATACAACGTATAGATGGATTGGGCGGGTGTACATAAGTAGTGTAAAGATGGCGTCGACGGTGTGTGTGTCTAGGTGCCGACTTTTAGCTAAATTAGAAATAAATCGTGGTTTGTGTTTATCACCAATATTACGAGATTTGTCAAATAACAGAGTAAGTATTTACTACTTTAAGTCTATTATTGTATTTATATCGGCAAGTTTCATATAGAATTGTCACTTTTAGAATATTTTCGTAATGCACGTGTACCTAAATACTCGGTAGGTAATAGGTACGCATACATATTTATTTTTCAGCTGTCAAATGTCATTTAGACGAAAGTTGTTTTCGTAAAAAAAGGATGTGTTTACTCCGTAGACAGAGAAACAAATAGACCAAGGGGCCGTGAAGCCGCGATTGAGACAGAGATAGTTTGTCAATGTGTGCGTATAATGTTGTCATAGTAACTGCATTCCCTGTTGTGGGAGATAAATAATTTTCAGGATTTAATTAAAACAAAATGAGGTTATCCAATTTTACTTTTTAATACTTATTATATATTTTTTTAATTAAAATATTTTTTTGTTTTCCAACTACACCCAAAAACCGTTGCGTTGTTTGTTTTTGTTTACGTTATCAATAGTTCTTCAGTATCTTTATATGGTACTGGATTAGCATTCTCCTCCGATGTTGAAATCTAAAACACTCAATTAAATTATTAATAAAGAATGGTTGCCACATATATTTCATTATTCAATGTTAACCTCTTGACTCGGAATCTAATAATATTATAAAGTCATGTTAAATAATGTTGTCGTTAGGAAATTATAAATAGGAGAACGATTAAATTAAAATAATATATATACATATAACGAAGCACCTTAGGTTATTATTGGACTCCGTAATTATTTATTTACATTTTCGACAAGTCGATATTTTTTGTCGAAAATCGGGACACTTTTCTAGCTGACGCTGGCAGCACTTACATGATAAATAATTATAGGTTATGAATGATAAAACCTGGAAAATCCTATTATCTTCAGGATTTTAATGCAATATAAGGTTCCGTCATGCTATGGCATAAATAAACATCACTGAGAAACTATATTTAGAGACAAAATAGTCGTACTTACGCGTGAAAATACACGCCGCCAATTTTCTTCTTGCTATCACTTTAACATGAAATAATACGACAATGCACCATTGTATAACCTTCGATATGATATAAGGATTGTTTCTCGGCCTCTACACTGGATTTGAATCGTTATCTAACATAAAAATAAGCGAAAATTGAACAAACAACACAATTAATGCACCAACTGTCAAGTTTGTTTCGCAACTGACTTGCGAAACAAACACCAAAACAGGTTACGCGATAAGGGACAAAAGATTTGATAATTCTATCTCTGTCTAAACCATAGGTAACGTAATTTTCGTTCTCTTTCTTGTGTAAGTGAAAAGGAAAACGTCATTGCGTCTATTTGTTTCTCTGTCTACGGTTTACTCGAGTCTTGTTTTTCTTGATAAATTGGCTATCTATAAAGTTGTTATGATGTTATAGTATATTTTAATTAAAAATACAAAAACGATGTATACCGGTTTGCTTTCTTATTTATGGTTAAAAATGTACGTGTATGATATATTAATATTCTAAATGCTCGTCTGAATTGATACCTTGTAGTATCATATTTTTTTCCTTTTGTTTATTGTTTAATATTTAAAACATGCGTTAAATTAAAAAATTAAAAAAAATCATAAATATCTCAAAATTATAATCCTCTTCTTATGTTCAAACTGTTGAGAAATCTACACACAATATTATTGTTTTTTTTTTTAAATTACAAGTAATCTAATAATAATTTTAATAAATAAACCACCTTATCCTTATTGTTGTCAGTATTTAAATTCCTCTTTATTAAGCATGGTAAATAACAAGATTGGTTTGTATTTCTATTTTCCATTTTTTGTTTTTATGCAAAACAAATATAAAGTTATTTAAAGTAAATTGATCTATCCTCAATTAAATAATTATATATTGAAATATATGTTTATTTTTAAAAATGTAAAAAATATATACTCCGTCAATTATTTCTAAAGTGTATATTAAATCAATTTAAAATATTGTTAAAGATGTGATACAAAATGTTTCTACTTAAGGATAATAATATTTCATTTATTTGAAATAAAAACAGCTTATTTATAAAATATAGAATTTCAATTTAAAAAAAGTGTTTTTTTTTTATAATTTTGTATTCATTTAAAATTAACTAGATTGTCACAATAATTTTTATAAAACACATGCACAAACAAAATTATAAAATGTTATAATATATTTTTTTTTGTTATGTATTATATGTAAATCTGCTAGGCTTATATTAAATAGTAGCCAAATTATTTTTACACAATATGTTTTCAGTTAATTAGTGTTTGTTTGATTTTGGAGTTTTAAGTTTTTGGAAGGATGATGATGCTGTTTTTTTTAATTTGGATTATTAATACCCTTTGATACAAAAAGTACTGAGTTTTATTCAAATTTGCCACAAACTATACTAGACTGGTATTTCCAAAAGAACAATTGATGCTTTATGCAATTTCAATTCCTTTTTAAGCATGATTTAAAAATGACTTCATGTGAGTAACATTGAGTACATTGCACCAGTGATGAATTGATTGTTTGTTTCAACTTTAGGCGTCTAGCAAACTCGTCGTTAATTAAACATTGCTACAAAGTTTAAATAGATTTAAACATTTTCAAACTACGCTAGTTAGAAATACGTGCTTGATCAGTAGACTAAGGTTAACTTCGCAAGCGTGTCGTTAATTCAAATATTTTTTTTTGTTACGTAAAAAGATGCCTACGGTATGATAATGTCATATAATCTCTTTCTATGTTACGTCATGTCTTTATTCTCCGTAATAAATGTCCAAGTCAGATTAAGCAAATGCAAATATGTAAACGGAACATTACTATTGTTAAGCAAATGAATGTGACATTGAAAAGTGTTTGCTCTGTTGATAAAATCGACCACGACTTCAAAATTACTTCAACCATTGGACATTGCTATATCTTCTTCGTATATTTAGATACGTGGTATTAAGCGCTAGTATATATTCAAATGTTACTGTGATTGGTAACGTAAACCCTTTAAATTCGAAAATTAATCATTGGGTACCTTAATTTGAATTTTTAATGATAAGATTCTGCTTTTTTAAACTCTTGTCTAGGCGACTGGCGTAATATTATGTCCTACCTACGTCCCGTTTAACGCACGGTGGGCGTATTATTCCGTTAAAATAAAAAAGTCGTCCTCCTAAGACCCTTCTCCCAAGCGATGGTCACGGAACACAAATACCCTATGTAGGTATAAATATGTAATACTTACGTCAGAACAATGTTTCAAAAATTTTCTGAATTATTTAAGTATAAAAATGTGTGAAAAATTCTATAAACTTTTAAATATAGTATACAACTTTTACAATAGTAATAATCGTCAATCGCATCTGGTGAGAGTTTATTTAGACGTAATAATACGCTCCTCGCACTAAAGGGGCATCTTTTTTGGGACGTTATATCTCGTCCATCGTACAACAGAACGGACTTCATAAAAAGTCGCTCGTATGGGTGCGGCGACATGGAAAAAATAATCCCGCATAGAGGTGTATTCGATAACGTGTTGAGATTATTCGATTACCCGTTTAAAATTTGATCTTTAATCTTCGTCTAAAATATATTAGAAACGTTTATTAAATAAACAATTGTGATAATAATTATTATGTAAATTGTATGTGGCATGTGCGGTTTTGCCTGCTTAGTCAGCCGCGTGACAGTACATGTTTGACAAAATCTTAGGATTAATATGCTTTTCATGTTTTTATTATATTGCTTCGTATATGCCAATTTAACCTAACACAATACAAACAATTTAAACTTAACACAATAAAGATAGAGAATATATTTAATAAAACAAAAAAATAATATCACGCGTTAGCCTGTGAAACTATAACAATGGTAATTCAATTTAATGTATAATTTTATTATTTCAGTATGAATCTAAATATGGTTTATTTTTAATCAAAGTAACTAATTCGTTTTACAAAAATTTAAAAAGCTAACGTCATTTACAATTATGAAATAACAACGGATAACACTGATACGGATATTCGCTGGTGCTAGGGCTTTGTGCAAGTTCGTCTGGGTAGGTACCACCCACTCATCATATATTCTACCGCAAAATAGCAGTATTTGGTATTGTTGTGTTCCGGTTTAAAGTGTGAGTGAGCCAGTGAAAAAAATACGCACATGGGACATAACATCTTAGTTCCCAATATTGGTGGCGCATTGGCGATGTAAGCGATGGTAACATTTCTTAAAAAGCCAATGTTTATGGGCGTTGGTGACCACTTACCATCAGAAGGCCCATTTGCTCGCCTGCCTACGTGTTCTATAAAAAAAATAACAGTAACAGTCCTACTATCCCACTGTTAGGCTAAGGCCTCCTCTCCCTTCGAGGAGAATGTTTCAATCCTATTTTACCACGCTGCTTAATAGCAGTGTGACAGAAATTCAGTGAAATTAGACCCGGTTTCTTTTAGCGCCTAGCACGAGATGAATTATAAACAAATTGAGTATATGTAAATTAATTTGATTTGAAATTAATGTTCGTTCCATGTCAAATATATTTTCTATTGTTTTAAGTATCTACGTCTAGACGATTACAATGGCAGGAGTAAAGATAAGTAAACAAGTTCAACCTTGAATTGATAGATATCATTGATTGAGATCTAAAATAATCTATGCTATGATATTCATTATGGATTTCGTCGGCGAAGTTGTTATCTGAGCTTTGTAAGTAAAATTAAAGTAGATATAAGTGAAATTGACTTATAATATAAATAAAGACAATCAAGAAATTATTGTAGTGCATTAGTATCAGAACTATTAGCAAATCGCATGGAATATGCAAGTCTAAGGTAGATTTATCTTTACTCTTCCTGCCATTGTAATAAAAAATATAGTATTATTGTATTTGATATAGGATAGACAAAAAAATATTTTTCAACCTAATGCAATAATATAACATTTCAAGCTTTCTTATAAGCAAAAAACCTATGCCGGGTATGTCCTAATATATGGTGTACCGCATCTTTAACAGTAGTAATAATGAATAAGAATTGTTAATATAATTTTTTGGTTTTGATGTCGAATTATTTGTTTATATAGGAATCGTGGTGTCGAAGATGGCGGCCAACGCGTCGTTCGTTTTTCACAGGCGTATGTTTGCATGGATCCAAAACAGCACCTACAAAACTGGATCCCGAAAAATCTGACGGTAAGGAATTAAATTAAATGAAATTACTGAGACTTTCAATATCATTTAATACACAAAGATTGAGAGACCATCACCAGGACTACAGTTTCGTCCAATGTTAATTAATTTACCGGTTAGTGTTAAATAGTATCTGATTTATGACTAAAACTCATTAAGATAATTAGTTATTCTAAATACGTATATAGTTTACTAAATTTACAAGTAAATAAATTAACGCGTTCACGAATATGCACAGATCACGAGTTGTTAAGAACATAATAATTTTATTACATTTACCTATTTTAGAGACCTATTACTATTTAAACTATCGTAACATGTTTCTAAAACTTCAAATTCTTCGAATACCATTTCTCCAAACTTTTCGTTTGGGATTCTATTTTGCTCTTTATTTTCGTTAACATAGTAAAATTTTTTTTCGAAATTGTCTTCATTTAATTGCTTATTAACTAAAGTAGAATTTTTGTCAACATCTATTGGGTCTTGAATATTATTCGCTGAATTTATGTCTTTTAGCAACTTTTGACTTTCAGCTTCCTTTGTTATATCAAATGTTTTATTTTTTTTTAAATTACTAACTTGCCCATTTTCAATAGTAACAATCATTTTCGTTTTTATGTCTCCATCTTTTTGTTGGAATGGAGTGTTTACGATACCTTTGTTATAACTTTCTAAGCGGCAGATTTTATTTTTTACAGAATTTTCATCGTCGTATACTATAGGGGGGTCTTCTTTTGAATTCTGTTTCCTAAATTTAAATCTAGAACTTTTAGTTTCATCTGTACCAGTTAATTCTAATCGACTGCTGCAACTGTTAGATTTGACAAGCTTGAATTTAAAACCCGGAAATCCTTCCGTTCGTTTATTTTTTTCCTCATTCAGATTATTTTCAAAGTTTGCATATTTATCAGTAGTTTGTTTTTCTGAAACCATTTGTTGATGTTTATCTGCCACAAGACAAGAACATCTTTCTCCTTTACATTTAGTTTGACATGAATAACAATCTCTACTACAGTTTTTTTGCAAACTTTTAATCTCTTCCATTATAGCTTTAGTCATAGGACTAACTGCAGAACTAGTCTTGGAGTTCAAAACTTTTCCGCCATAGTAAGTAACAGAAGTTCCACATTCTCTTATTTTTTTAAGAATATCAGGACTGACATATTGACTTTCACAACAAAAATCTTGACTCGCTGAATCACAAAGGTATTCATCGCTAGAACTATATACATTATCTTTAAGAGTTTTTTGTGAATATGGACTAAGACCATCTGTCTCGTATTCGTTATTAGAACTTAGATCACCACTAGATACACCACTTGAAAGGCTAGCGTTGTCCCATTTCTTAATACCAAAGTTTGTATCAATCGTTAGTTGCTTTATAATTTTTTTCTTTCCACTAACTTTGCTACTCTTTGTTTCCTCACTTAAATTTCTGTACGATGTAGCTCGTCGCGCTAGGCCAGAACTATCTTCAACTAGGGGTGGATCATGACCCATTGGACTTTTCATTTTTAACGTGTCTTCAAACAAGTTTCGAACTTTTTTAACTGTGTCCGGATTTGGGAGTTCTTCTTCGATAATTTCTTTATTTACCCTTATGGGGTGATAAAAAAAATGTCTTCGAATTGCATTTTTAGATTTATCAACATGGGAAGTGTATTCATGTTTTTTAAACATCGTTGGAGGAATTTTACACGTTTCGGTATTTGTATTTTTTCTAGGGGCTGGTTCGACTTTTGTTCTTACAGGCTCAATAATCACTATATTATTATTAACTAGCAATTCCTGAAAACTGTAATCTTGAAGATACTGTAAAAGACCATCAAATTGAGCTTCTTTTCGATAGTTAGCTATCATACTGTTTTTAAACAATTCAGATTTCATAACTTTATATCTGACATGGTCAAATTCATCGCATCCCTTTTCATATCCTTTTGCTTTAATGAGTGTTGCTTGCGTCTTTTGATTTTGATTATCTTCACAGCTCAGTTCGACTATTTCAATTTCTGGCGTATCTCTACACATTTCTATTTCAGGTTTTTTAATAATCTTTTCAGGCGTAGAATTATCATAGATTGTACTTGTATTTTCTTTGAAAATCTTTTCTACTGGAGATTCTTCTATTTCTGTATCACTTTTAACTTTTTCCGATTCATCTTTCCAAAGGTGTAGTTTTGTTTGACTTATTTTTTTTATGCTGTCAACAATTTTAACACTTTCCAAAGATTTAATAATACTACCTACTGAAACTTCTGGTGTATTTGTGTTAGTAGTATCCTTATTATTTTCTTCTTCGACATTATTGTTGTCATTTGAAATATCTAATATTTCAGTTTTTTCCAAAGAATCTTGCTTATTAGTATTTTCTGGAGATTTTTCTATGAGCTTAGACCAATAGTTTTTAACTGAATTAATTTTTTCTTGGTATTCCATATCTGTTTTTATTGCGTTATTGAGCTTTTCTTTTACATTGTTTTCTGTCTTAATATCTTTATTTTCCTCTCTTGTCTCGCAATTTAGTTCAGTTCTTTGGCTATTTATTGTGACTTTGTTTTGTTGTTTTTTATTTTTAGAATCAATAACTTGAAGTACTTGTGGTCGAGTCATGATTTTTTCGGAGTTACTTATTGGTAAATTAGTTTTAGGTATATGATTTTTACTATCGTTTATAATAAGTCTTAAAGGAGGCTTATGAAATTGTTGTTGATTAACTGAAGTATTATCATAAGTTACACAGTTTAATTTGGGTAAAGTCTTCTTAACAACTTTCTTAAGTTTAATTGTTATAAAGGGATCTTTCGCTATATTATCGTTTACTTCGGTTTTATTTGTATTATTGATCTGTCTGTTTGTTTCTTTAGGATATATTTCAGTTTCTAAAATATTTGAATCAACTTTCGATTTTAAGTTTGATACTATCTCTTCGTTTGAAAAGATTGATTGTTCTTTGGCATCGGGTACTTTTTGTGATAAAGGCGGATCAATGACAATTGTCTGATGACCACTAAGTGGTACAATAGCAATATTCGATTCCGCTGATGTTTTGAAAGATTGTACTCGTGAGAGAAGCGAATGATTTCTTATTTGCTCACTAAATGACAATTTAGAAACAGATGGTTCTGATTTATTTATAATGCTTCTTTCTACAGTGCTTGGACTAGGTATACGAAAATTATCATCATCTGTAGGATTACGTTGTCGAAGGGAATAGTGTTTTTTGATTCCGGTTTTTATTTTTCTGCCTATAGATTTGTTTATATTATCGTTAGATAAAGATTTTAATATTTTTACTTCCGGTCTTTGTATAACATTAGAAGCAAGCCTTAGGCTTTCAGATTTAGTAATTAATTTATTATTTCTAATGGTTCCTTCTATTTCATTTATTTCTCTTTCGTTTTGGTGATGATCTAATTGATAATAATGTATGGAGTTAGATTCATCTGCATTAGAGCTATCTATAGTTATTATAGACTTTAAGTCGTCTTCGAGCTTCGAAAAATTTTGAATCAGCTGTGGTTCAGATATTTCCGGTAGAAAATTACAAGAATTTTCGTTATTATTGTTATTGTTACCATAAGAAACGTTTATTTTGTTGAGATGGCCGTAATTTTCATTACTTTTGTTGGATAAGATTTCGCGAAAGTGAGTTTGTGCTACTTCATACGTGTTTTCACAAAGAATGTCTTCTGGATCTTCTTCCCTTAGTCGTGCATCAATCCTTTCAGATTTCCTCAAACACTTACTTATATTTATGTCAGGTAAAGAATAGTATTGATTTTCTATAAGGGTTGTTACAAAAGGTTCAGTCGTTATATTCCTTGAGGATGTACAGTAATCGTCTTTTTCATAATCGTTACATCCAATGAAAGTATTACTTACATAATAATCATTGGACGGTGTTTTTGTTATCGTGTCTTTGCTAAATTCGTTATTTTTATTTGAGTCTTTCTTTAAATCGGCAAATGTTGTTTTTTTCTGAACTGCCGTGTAAATTGGATCAGTTTCGTGAGTTTGAATCTCAGACTCAATGGTTTTTGAGTTCAGTGATATATTTTCCTGGTAATGTGAATCGCAATATTCATCAATTTTTTCAGCTAGAGAATTGGCTAAGTATTCCAATTTGTGAGACTTATCAGTAGTTGAAGCTATAGAAATAGATATATATGATGTTATGCTATCAGTTGGACTAGATATAGTACCATCATTCTCAGATATAACTGATCGATTATCACAATCTTTGATTTGTTCTTTATCTTCTTTACTGATCAAATTTTCATTTACGGTCTCTTTTCCGCTTTGTTTACTTTTTAATGATATTTCGTCGTAGGTGTCTGGGTCTTCTTCAAAATTAGTTGAAACTTCTTTAGTATTCTTAAAATCAGCAAGTGTGTCGGAGCCGCAACTATTATTTAAAGATTTTGGTGTTTTAGGTCGATCTTCAACTTCGTTATCACTATCGTGATCATCGGTGGTTATGTATAATTCTTTACTATGATTATGTGAAGCGATGGATCTTTCTGTTTCAGGTGAACTATTGTCGTAATTTTTTAAGTGTGCTTCAAAATTATAATGCTTCCTCACGTAGTTAGAATCTAAACTATCTATTTCACTTGGGTTTCGCGAATGACCGATGCTATCTTCAGAAAGATTTGTTTGCTTGGTATCTTCGTTTAAGTTGGGCCAACTACCGCAAACGGACCTAGACTGATGACTTTCGTTTCGTGATACGGTGTCTTCTTTTTCTGATCTATATTCTTCGTTACACTGTTGATTTGAAGATTCTTCTTCTGATTTTGTTCTATTTATATCAGCAAAACAAGAGACTGTACTATCAATATAAATTCCTTCTAACACTTCTTCTTTTGTTTGGTATTTAGTACGCCCAGTCAATCTGAAATACAAAAAAATACAGCTTAAAATATTATATTATATATGACACATAAATATTTATATTATTTAATGACAATTACCTGTCTCGAAAACAAGGCTTATCAAATAATCGAGCACGTGGTATGAGTTGTGACCTCTTGGTTTTGGGGTGGTTTTGCAGCTGAAGATCTGTAAAAGTCTCTTCTCTTATTACTGCCAAGCTTCTGCTCCGGCGTAAATTAGACCCTTCTATTTCTTTATGCTTGCATAATCGTCCGTAGCTACCACTAAATTCCGAATCTGAATTTGGAAAGCGTTTTTGTAAAAACTCCTCGGCAGCTTTCGACCGCGTTAAATGTTGATAAAATTCGTCTTGAGGTAGTTGCACAGGAATTTTATAATATTCAGCGAGCTTGCTTTGGTATTTTTCCTGTTTTTTATTTTTATTTTCGGAATCTTTGCTTTTTGAAGATTTCTTTTTTTTACTGTCCTGATTCTTTTTTAGTTCTAGAGAGTTACGTGGTTTGTCAAATTCAAGTGTTTCTGAGGGATTTTCAAAGTACTGTATATCAGCGACGGTGTTTGCCGCGGGCTTGTGTTCGTCCTGACCCGATTTCCTTTCGACAAGTTCTCGGAGGCGGCTTCTTGTGGAACTTGTGTTGGACGTGACGCTCTCTGGCCGTTTAATTGGATATTCTAAATTAGAAGATGAACGTCTGAACAGGCTAGTCTTGATCGACCCGAAGTCGCCTTCGTCTTGACAAGAAGCCGCTGAGAAATTTTGAGTCCTTATACGGTCAACGTGATTCTGACTAGAATACGACGCGACCGAGTCCACCGAGTGCCTGAAACAAAACGATTAGTAGATTAAAAACTAGAACATTAATAAGAAGAACACTAAACTTTAGTGAATATTTCTAATACACATGAAAGAAAAATATTAATGATATGTTATAGCCGCTCTTTAACTGCGAATCATTTGATAACACTTGGATGTTATCAAATCATATCGGGCTCTTCATATTTAAAAAAATAATTTATCTGAATTATTAATTCAATGAAAGATCTCGAATAAGTGTGACAATATTGGCAAGTGGCCAGAAACCAGTGGACAACGTTAATATAAAACAGTTTGACTCGAGAGAAAAAAATCTATATATAACTGCATGACGTTCGAAAATAATTAGTGAACTCAGTTAGCACATTCTACACATGTAGACAGATTTAGATTAATCGGATATCTGTTTTTTTAGACTTGTTAAATTTCTTGGTAAACTTATTCTCAATTCGCTAACGAGAAATTATTTTGATATAATATTACTATTATAGTTTTCATTTTTCTAATTTTGAAAACAAGTTTAATTTTAAATATTTTAATTGAAAAATGTAATTTCTAATTTCGAGGCGTGTATAACAAATTGGCAGCACTGATTTTAAAGCACAGTGCTTTAAACGCTTGAACCATTGCCAAGAGCGTCGCGTTGTCCTAATGATTGTATGCCTTTGATGGCGCTCATACTCAAGTATGTGTTACATAGATTACACTCATCGTTTTGAGTTTTCACATTCAGATCTATTACCAGCACTTATGAAGATCAAGCAGTCTAATATTCTCGATGTTTTATATATAAGGTTAAGATGGCAAGGCGTGGAATTTAAATACAAATCTCTAAATATTCTTATCTATGTTAATCTTATAGTTTCAGCTTCAAAAAAATATCAGAGGCTAAAACTTCCAAAGTATTGTTTATACTAAATATAATCTAAATTCTATATAAACATTAATTAAAAAAATGATTTAATGTAAAAGTTTATATAAAATCGAACAAAGTTGCGATCGAATTCCCGTTAAACTTTTAACAAATTTATTGTATTGTATAATAGTATTATATGGAGTTATTGCATGGAAACATAAAAAGTTACAAAGCATACGAGTATATCTTTTACGGATGATGTTCTCCAACCTAAAATGTTGGGGGAAGTCTTTTGAAAGGGAAATTGCAGCGGCAGACATCTATATTATTCAAGGGTTAAGAACGATGTAGATTCGCTTCTTACTACCGTAAAAATGTCTGCTATAAATATTCATGACGCTGAGGACACCAATCCTTGAGGAGTTGTGGAACGATATTTGGATCTTTTTCGCTTGATAACGTCTCTAATTAGAGCCATTTACTTAAGACAATTTCAAAGTCTGTGTTTATTCATTTAATATGAATAAATGTTAAATTAAATATTTACAATGGCTGAATGGATGTGATAAAAAGACGCAATTAAACATTAAAAGTATCAAATTTTATATATAACGTGTAGATTGAAGTTTTTTTTTGAATAATTATCGTGACCAATCGAGCATTAAAAGAGCTGCGATATGTTTTTATTTTCGTTTGCAATCGTCTTTTCTTTATCTTATGAGTATACTGAAACAATTAAATTTAATTATAAGCAATCATTTTTAAAATATATAAAAAATGTTTAATATACTTAAGAGCGAAACAAACAAGGCGTGATCACTTAGGTTTCATTTTTGCGAGCAATTTTGTGTGGCGGTTTCGTGATTTCGTCGGAAGACGCATAATAGGTTCTCTCACATAATTATGCATAAATCATCACAATGTACAATGTGTATAGTCGTCATCTGTTCGTGCTTTGATGTATTTGTTATTTTAAATTGAATGGATGTTATTGATCATTCAGGTAAGTAATTACATTAATACTGACAAGTAAAGTATGTAGGTGATAAGCGTGTGATAACGCGTTGTTTTATTCGATTTAATATTTTAAACTGCGCGCATCGACTTTTGTTCGGTTATATTTTTATTAAAAGTATTTTATGTACTATTTACAAGATGTAATTAAAAAACCAAGCCGTGTTTAATAATACTTCAAAGTTGTTTGTTTTCGAACATAAATATAAATATATTTTTTAATAAGTTTTGGTATATTGCTGTAAGAATTTTATTTACACTGTTTCATTAAGTTTTAATGTTTTTTAATTTATTTACGTATGTTTTATATTTTTCACTGTGAGCATTATTAATTTGTTATTGTCAACAAAATTAAAGTAATAATGAACAATCAAGGAAAATTAGATAAACAATGTTGATTCAAAGAAATTTTTGTATATAGCAATTAGTATTCGTCTAGTTCAGAAACGAGTATTCGTTTAGATAGTCCAATTAATACCAGTGTTAGTCACTGTACCTACGTATAATTCTAAGATATAAATTACATGAATGCAATCCTTATTAACTATAGACACATCAAAACATATTATTCAATTTAATTAAAATAAAGTAGCTTATATTAATTGCATGTATATATATCTGAAACGCGATTTTCTAAAAGATTAAACAAATTATATAACATTTTTATTTTGTTGATTTAACAAAGATTTATGAGATATGCTAAGGCAATATATAGCTTACGAAATGTATTCGAAGGCGAAATTCATTTCATACATTATCATAACTCTTGTTTCATTTGAATGCTTTCACACTTTTATATATATAAAAAAAGTACTATAAAAGCTTTAAGGTCGGCTCGCAGCTTTCTAGACTTACTTACTTTAACTAAAAAAAAGTTTTATTGGATAAATGTAAAAAGGCCAAAAGTGAAGCCGGTTCGGTTTTTAGGTGAAGTTTTTTTTTATTCATATCAAGATTAATGTTGTGACCCGAATATTGATGTCGATGTATTATATGTTTTATTAAAATCTGTCAGTATATTGTAGTATGTTTTTTATTTTGTTTGCAACGTTTGTGTAAAATTCAACCATAGTATTATATTTTTAATTAATTCAAATTGTGTTTCAATAGTATTGATAAGTTGGATTTGTAAAAATTATCAGAGACACGTTATTTATAAAGATTATGTTGTTTTAGAAAATGGAAATTTTGTGACAATTTATCTGTTGATATTGATGAATTGAAGTATTACTCGTATCAGTATGTTGTGTTACAGGTTAATACATACTTTATCGCAAATATTTAATCTTGTATACTTATTTATAAACGCTGGATATATTTATAAATAATGAATACGTTTCACAAATTTTTGTTTCAAAGATAAATAAATAATTACGGAATATTCATGTTTCGTAAATATATAAAAAAATTACCAATTCTTAATCAGTTTTATAATAGTGCTCACATAACTCATATTATGACACGTTTCATACATTTTACTTACGTATTATGCTTATTTCAAAAAAAGATCCCTATATAGGAGAAATAACGGCAAAAACAATCAACAAACGAGCTAATTAAGACTGTAAATAACTAGTAGACAGTGTTATAGACAAATAGACACGTTGTAATCACAAATAAGCTTAATTATAAGTAATTTTAATTACTCAAACATTTAAATAATTATTTATTTAAACTTTTAAATAATTATTTAAGAATGACGTAAGCAATTTTGAAATACCAGTTTGAATAAATTGTAAAGCAAAGTATTCATTTTTAAGAAGTACGACTTTGAGGAAAGGGAATAGATAATAAGAACAAAACGGCACAGCATATCTCATATGACCTCATTAAAATATAATTTAGCTGGAAAGGTCTCTGTCAAGGCTACAATGAAATAAAAGATTGTAAGAACTTCTCCACTTAACAATTCTATTGCGAGCCATTTTTTCACAACTACTGTTACTCGGCAATAAACTGCAAAAACTGGAATTCTTAGTGCAAACGGCAGCGAGTATTTTTTTTTGTAAAAAATATCAATGACTTTGGTTCAGTGGTTTCATGGCAACTGAATATAGTTGACAGTTATTTTACATTTACAAGACATATTGCTTTTTTATTATTTATTTTTGTTATTATCAAAACTGAAATTGCACAATTAAAATAAAATGTACGAATTTAAGTTATATATTTTAAGAATGGAAATGTTTGTGAGTTGCTTAAACCCCCGAGCATTATCATCATGCGTCTGCAAACTTAATTAAAATGGAATTTGTGTTTTAAGATGGAAAAGACATTTCGTTAAAGTTATAATTAAATTAGATTTCGGTTTGAAGCTTTCAAGAAAATTTTATCATTTTACAAGATAAGGTCGCAATGTCATTAGTTGAATTAAATATTGCAAATTGGAACTTTAAATATCATAATTATAAATTTTTAAATTAGAGCTAGGGTAAAGGGCTAAAGGGCAGGGCAGAATAGGAAAGGGCTTTTGTAGACTCTTAATTTACATGTATAATTAGAATGTATGAATTATATTACCATAATATTATATTAATATAATATTGACGAGCCGGTTGGCGTGGTTGGTAGATACATGCCTTTCACGCCAAAGGTTGTGGGTCGATTCCCACCCAGGACAGACATTTGTGTGCATGAACATGTCTGTTTGGAGTCTGGATCTAATTATGTATATAAGTATGTATTTACCAAAGAAAAGTACATGTATGTATATGTATGTAGTATATCAGTTGTCTGGTTTCCATAGTACACAAGCTCTGCTTAGTTTGGGATCAGATGGCCGTGTGTGAATAATGTCCCTGTATATTATTTTATATCAATACTAATGTAATAAAGCTAAAGACTTTGTTTGAACATACTAATCAATGGACCAGTATAAAAAACTTTTTGCATTTGATAGCCCAATTCTTGATGAAGGTTAATTAAATGTGATAAAATTTGTGGGAAAATTATTAACTAATATTGCTAACACAGACTGAATGAAATAACTATGGCGGGGAACCCGTTACCATTGAGTTGGTATTGCTGATAATCGTCACTTATGTTATATTGGGAAATTATAATACACTTGTATTTTATGATATTTTGCTTGTTTTAGAATTATTTTACGTAAAGATTTAATAATTAATCGTCTACTTTGACAATTACGACTGACGCTTTCAAGTGGAATGGGGGAATGCTATTCATCATATTCTATTATGCTTTTGTTTCAAGATATCTTCTCCATTTATTTTCGTACAAAAACATAATTATTACTAAGTTTATTTTAATAAAAGAGCGTTCGTTGGCTGAATTGCTAAGCTTTAATTAGGTATATGGACCAGATGAATTGTGACGTAAGTATTTGGTTTTACTCGTATTTAAAATACTGTTACAAGATAATGTAAAAAATTATGCAAATATATTCAAAGCATAACACGTTAACGTGACATAAATCCACATATTTTAATATTGTGTGAAAAAATATTGTTCATTTGGATTTGTAAAACTTTTATTTCAATAATGTTTTTGTTATTAGATTCTAAAGGTCTCTCGTCAGTCAATGTTTCTAATGAATCATTGAAATCACTTACAGAAACTCTTATAGTTTTATTTAATATTTTAAAGATATATTAGCTGTACGTTGTCACTGTTTTATATTTAGAGATGTAAAGATAGTTTCGTGTGTTTCGTCTTATTTCTGGTGCGGACGAATAAAAGTCGTTGTGGTACAAAGATAATGTTTAATATCGCTTATAATGTGTTTCTCTGTAGATTTGTTTAATAGTAGTTTAGTTTTGCTTACGTCTAAATGTCACTGCTAGGAAGATTAATTTGGCACAATATTATGTGATGTGTGTAATGAGGTGTGTTCTTTGTGGCATGTCTTTTTTCGTCTTTTTGATTGTTTATTCTTGTGATTTAATTAAAAAGTAGCATTTTTAGTGATTTTTGGCTTGGAAATATTATTTATTGGTTAATTATATATAAAAAGCAGTAATAAATAAATATGAAGTTCGTCCATACTTAATTAGTCTATAATAATTTTATACAGAACTAGATTAAAGCAAGTTATCACGTTTTTCTCAGTATCCTAGTGACCGCTTTTCTTCCGGCCGTGACACTCTACTTGCTATCAGTGTGCACGCTGCATTACATACAATTATGCTCGTGTGTCCGTCTAACGGTCAAATTATTTTTTAATAGTTTAAAACGTGAATTTAAACTATTAAAAGTTATATTCAACATCAGAATTTATCCATCGTATTATATAATGTATATGTATAATAGAAAAAGTGTTAATTGCTCATGTCTTTCTTAAAATACTATTGTAATATTTAACGTTACGTAAAATTTTCGGAATGTTACGGCTCATTACGTGACGAAACGAGACTGAAAATTGGAAAATTTTCGATTACATTATCAGTCGCAATATTGAACAAGCACTTTGCCCGCTATCAAGCGAATGTAACGTGAAGAGAATTTCTTTTTGTGAATATATATTTTACATCGTATTATTTTTTAATTATCGATACATACGATTAAATAATTTACTTTGTTAAATGTTTATCAAATATTGGCATAAACGCGCTTGATTTAAGATGACTGAATTTTTTTCTTTTCTGAGATGAAAACTTGGGGCGTATTTTACAAATAGTATTAAGTTAGGTTATATTAGTTTATTTCTTTTAATCAGTTACCGCTTTTAGAATATATTATAAATAACAAAATGTGTTCCTTGCCAAGTACCTACAACCTTTTCCAGTTGCAACTGTTGTTTGAAAATGTCCAACATCTCACCGATATTGTAAACTGTCGAAGTGTCTTAATAGTTTCCTGACTGACTCAGATTGTATAGATCGAGCTTGTCGATTAGTTCGTGAGTTAGGGTAACAGAGAGAAACAGATTGAATGTTTAATTTAAATGATATTAATAATTTATGTAAAACAATAAATAAAACAAGATCACATCTTCGAACCTGGTGGTAGAGCTTTGTGCAAGCTCGTCTGGGTAGGTACCACCCACTCATCAGACATTCTGCCGCGAAACAGCAGTACTTGGTATTGTTGTGTTCCGGTTTGAAGGGTGAGTGAGCCTGTGTAATTATAGGCACAAGGGACATAAGATCGTAGTTCCCAAGGTTGGTGGCGCATTGGCGATTTAAGCGATGGGCAACATTTCTTACAATGCCAATGTCTAAGGGCGTTGGTGACCACTTACCATCTGGTGGCCCATATGCTCGTCCACCTTCCTTTTCTATAAAAAAAAGAACCAGTATTTCATTATAACATAGAAACTATATATGTTTTAATTTAAGTATGTAGGTATTGTTTTAATTACATTTTATTATTTAGTTTTATTTTTTTACCAAATGGTAACAATTCATCTTTCGTCCTTTGACTTAAACAACAACATCCTTTGAAATCTTTTACAGAAATCTATATTGCCAACATAAAATCTTACTCTTAAAGCCAAGCGGCTTATCTAAATCGGGTTGCACCAAATTAGTTGTGGTATTGATCGATCTAGACAGGCGATATTACTACTGAGCCACTTTATCTAGATTCAAGATAAATACAACGTTGAGTTTAGTTCTGATATATCCTTCAAATCTACAAAGTTTCACGTCTTTTATTCCATTTCGAAACTGTAACTTTATTTTACGAGAAAAAATAAATGTTTTCCATGGTTTGTTTTAGTATTTGGCTACTTTACTTTAGTGCAATGTTTAATTCCAAAAATTATATGTAACAGACATTTAGAAAAACTATGTTGTAAATGTCTGTTACATATAATCTTTTATTTGATTAATTTATAAATAGCACTATAACCAATTATAGTTGAAGCCGATTGAATGGAAGATGGCACAGTGGTTAGAACACGTGAGCTGTAGTTCGTGTTAGAATATTAACCGAGGATTGTAGATTCAAACCCGGCCAAGAACCTTTGAAATTTCATGTGTTTATTTTTGGGCTAAAAATTGATCGTGTGCTAAAGGACAGCATTGCAAGGAAACCTTCACGTGGCGGATGATAATCTGCCAGATGTGTATCTACAATACGGCATTGAAGCACCGTTGTGGAATCAACCTTAAAACCTTTTCCAAAATAAGAGGTCTCAACCCAACAGTAGGATATTTTCAGGCCGTTCGATTACTTTTTACTTTATTAAATTAGTACTGCTCGATAAAGCAAGTGTGTCTTTATTATGAGCGGCATAAAATGCTAGTTATTTAGTTATAGTTATCTCATACATCATTCATTCTACATACGTGAACCATGTTTACAGGTCATCATGCTATTTTATGTGCGAAAGCGAAAGATGAATGGAAAACATCTTGAACATCAGAAGAAACGGCAGAAACGATTAAAGCTAATTTATCGCCGTTCGCAAAATAAACTGTAATTTTATTATAGAGAATGATTGAGCGATTGAATGCTCGATAAAATTTGATATTATTATAGACTATATTCTAGCTTCAAAATTATGAAATACTATTGAATGAAATGGCAGTTTATTTATAACCATGTGTTTTGTAACTATTAAAAAATTATCTTATATTTAAAATAGAACCATTTCAATAGCTTATCGCTTGTCATAAATCTACCACTGGTTGGGATACATCTCAAACCTGAGAAGAAACCGGCGAAAACAAATCAGCGGGACTTTTCTTTCAAAAATTTCTATTTGAAACGGCGTGGATTCGAACGTTTCATTTCAAATAATATCTTACAATACGTTTCATATAAAAAAATACAAAAACCTGTATTTACAATTATCTGCAAGTATATTTAACAAAAAAGGACCACACTATTAAAGCGTTTTAGTTAAAATTACCTATTAATAGAAATATACACACTAATTTTAAATAAAATTTATATAGAATTCGTTGGTAATATAACGATATATGTTATATAAAATACATAACAATTATAAATAAATATGAGCAAAAAGTAAACTGAAAAAACATAGTAATGAGTACGTGTCGAAATTATGATTTTTTACATTTGTGTATGTTTTATGTATATTTTATATATATATTTTTGAAATTTGTAAAGACTTCGTTAGACATTGTTAATTTCTTAGCACTAAACGAATTATTGTCCATAGCAAGTACTTTCTTTAACATACGATAAATTGTACATTTATGTTAGTGTTCAATGCGATTGCACTATGGTCAAGGTTGACAGGTTAATAGATATGGCCTTTTCTAATATTAAGGAGAAGGAATTGGCCTATTCCTGTACGTTGCTCCACTTGGGTTACTGGCTACATGTATGACGTACGTATAGCAGAATTTGTTAAAACTGCATATGTATTTAACAACTTCGTTGCTTCATGATGTTTTTTCCATGCTGAGCAAGAGATGATATTTCAAACACAAATTCAGCACATGAACAACTATCGAAAGTGGCGCTCGCCGGGTTTGGAATTTTGATCTTCGATGGAGATCTACTTGGATATATCATATCAATACTAAAGGCCATTTTTTTTAAATATTCTTGTCATGTGATTATGTTGCTAAATTATTATCGTGTTATATTCGTTTTTCCATAAATACATATAGTACTTATGGAAATTTGGCAACCCTAGTAGTTGCGTACTATTATTATCATACAACACGATGATATGAAAAGATGCAATTACACGTTTTCGAAATCCCAATGAATTTAGGCTATATAATATCATTTCTATGTTGAAACAGATATTTTATTTGACGTACTTGAAACACGTCCGTGTATTTCAATATATAAAAGTTGTCACCAACATTCATTTCCAGATAGCGCATTGCTCAAATCAAAATTGTGGAGTAATCAATAAGTAATACACTGTTCTTGCATTATTGAAATTCAATTTTAAATAATACAAGGAAAACGCATGAATGGTACGAGAAGCTTTTGTAAAAAAAAAATATAAAAATGTTTTGTATCCAGTTTTAATTGTAAAGAAATTATTATCAATTGTTATACAGTTTTTATGTAATCGATATTGAGTCACATATGTGGTTTAATAACTGTTCATTAAACTATATCGCCTTCACCTCCTTTTTGTATTTTATTGAGAGCGGCTTTATTAATAACGTGTTTGAGGCCTTAACGAGAACGTTTCTACAGGAATCGAACTCAGTGTCGCACTAATATTTACTCGGCTGTTAACTGTTCTAATTGGACTTCAATCAATTCTGACCTCGATCGGGCTCAGGTGTTATTGAGTGTTAAATCAATGTTTTAAAACTGTCATTACTAAATCTTTTTTCAATAATTTTGAATAACCACACATTAAAAAGTTTCGGGCCCGGTTTTGATGAAAACTAAAACTGTGTAGGTATTATTTCAAAATCAACTGGTTTGATCTTGGTTATTAATTTTCTAAAATCCAATGATGTATCAAAATTGGGCTCGAGTTTTAAGTATTTTTCACTACTAAATCATAGTTTCCTCATAAGATTTGGCCAACCACGTCCACTATATGGTCACAAAAAATAAAACTAGAAAAGCTTGATAACATTGCCGTCATTGTAAAATAAAATATTGAAAAACAGTGATACATACTTTAAAATTCAGTTTAAATGTCTATCACAAAAAACGTGAAAGTGTATAATTACAATCTCTGTGTCGGTGAAATGAAAAGATCGCGAACATTCGAATTACTTATATACTGAACATCTTTTTGATATTACCGCTCGTCTTTAGTCTTTTATTTGGGACAATATATAAGAATAGTTTCGATTAGCTTATTAAGTTTTCTATTTCGATAAATGAAATAAATTATATATTTGTTTAAAAAAAAATCGCAAGTGTGCTTTTAAAGTAACTAAATTTTGAAACTAATTGAAAGTTAATAAATTTTGAAACTTTGAATTTTAAAGATTTATGCAATTGCGATTTTTGATACTGCACAAATAAATAAGACAGGAAGAGACGTTAAGTTACTCGTATTCATGTACGTATATGCTTAGTAAAGTAACAGTTTTGAACCCGCATGAACCAGTGAACTGTAGAGAACATAGCCTTACATCAAAAGGACACGTGGAATTGAGTCGGAACATCAAACTTAATCGCCCGCATCAGCGATTATTTATTGAATTGTGTTCGCACAAATTAACAACGGTGTTAAGGTCAAAGCGAATTCAATTCGTAAGCGATTTTCGACGCTTGTTTTTGCTTTTTACGTGACTTTTTTTCAATAAGAGACCATAGTGCGGAACTTTGTGATGTAACTTAAATACGACTTTCTGCATCTCAATTTATTTTCATGGTCGCTAATGATAAAACTTATTATAAAATTATAATAAAATATCTTTCGTCCGTGACGTCGCCCGTGTAGGAGACGTTGAGTTAATAATAATCTTCTGTTAGGGTTCGAATTTGCTGTCTACTAAATTTCGTCAAAGTCGGTTCAGCGGTTTAACCATGAAAGCGTTAAAGAGAAGTATAATATTAGTATAGATTTATGATGTATTCAAATTTCAAGTACGCAATTATTAAGAAATACAATGTTACATTTGCGTCACCATTTTCTTCAATGACAGTTTTGTATAAACTTTTTTTAACATAAGTATTTCTGTGTCAAAATTTGGAAGCGAATTTAAAATCAGTGTAATCTAACTGATTCAGTTTATATTTTGCTCAAACTTTTGGTACCTATTGGTGACACGACAGTCTAGTATTCGTTTTTTTATCTCCTCTTTAATTTTCATGTTCAAAACATCCAAAATGAGTTTTTTTGCTAATAGAAAAGCGTATATAGATCTCAAAACGGAAATAATCATTGAAATAATCTGTCGACTAATGTAGAATCGACTATCGAAGATGAAATGAACGAACACAGGATTACTATTCAAAGTAAAACATTTCAATATATTGTATACCAATCCATATCTACCAATAGTATTTTTGTTTTTTAGAAATATTGTAATTTAATTTTAAATATAACATGAAAAATTTGACATTTGAATTTCGTTATTAATTGGTAAAACATAAGTGAGCCACTGGTAACAGAGTTGTTCTTATCGTAAATATGTTATCTTTAAATTAATGTGTATACTAAATTACATTATATGAGTGTTTATAAATATATTTTTCCAGTATATATTCATATAACCTCGCTAATATCTTAGAGTATTCGAACGTGAATAAACAATTTGTTGAAAGTTTTATAATGTTTGCTAACGTTTAGCAAAAACGTGATCCGCGCAAGGCTTTTGTTATATATGTAAATATAATCAATGCTACTTAAGTCACATATGTCCATAGCAAATAAACCATATGCATAAAATATAAGACATATTGATTGTTAAGAAGTAAAGTGTTGGAACTACATTATGAATGGGCTATTGTTTTAGTATATGAAGATTCTTTTTTTAACAGTTTTATTTTGACGTATTTTTATATGCAAAGCTAAAAACATTTTTTATTAAGAAAATAAATTGCATAAAACTACTTAAGAAAGCACTACGAAGCAAATAATGATGTTTTGATGCTCATAGAAATGATTTATTTACAGTAACGACATCTTAAAATTATCGAGACGATATAATGGTAACACCATTATTGGCTTTATCAGCCTGCTGGGGAATATATTCCGATATTTTCGATAACATGTTACTTACACAGTCCTTGTCATATGCAGATTTTTCAACTTTAGCTGCAAGTTCTAAATATTATTTGAATGTTAAGGTAGGTTAAGGTAACGTTAATTAACGAATGAGTAATATAATTTGATGAAATTATTTTTATTTATACTTATACTTATACTGGTAAGACGTGAGTTACTAAATCAATATGGATGAAAGTATTTTGGGTAATTTATACTATAACCTGCAAAGTGGCCCGTGTGTCTTTGAGGTGCGCTGAATGGAAAGAAAACTGAACAATTGAACACTTTTATTGAGCACTAAATTCAAAGCGAAGACGCTTTCTTTGGAGCCTCTGGCGTACTTGCATATTATATTGCTACATTTGACTACCAGCCCGTGGAATTCCGCTTTTATTAAAAAATATATATAAATACTTTTGTGCTTAAAACCTTTTTTATTTAAATTAGGTACTTTTTATTTATTTATTATAAAATAAAACATGCAATACTTTCATGTTTTTTTATATCTATTTAAAATAAAACCTGGTCGGTATTACGACATACAATAAGAATAGAAAAAAATATTGTTGTCTCCAATTAGAAATACAATTACGACAAAAACAATACGTATTAAAATAAAAAAATAAATGAGGAAAACAGTCAGTTTTCGGTTGGGTGGAACTGGTTTAAAATTCAGTTGCAAGATATTATCCACACGAACTAACAGGTGAAGTTAAAGAAAAGCATGTTAATAAATAAAAAAAGTTTAAATTTGACGAAAGAGTTTTCGAACTGGAACCGACTAGAAACAGAAATAATGTTTTGTCCATTATTTAATAGTTTGTTTTTATAAATAAAAATAAATGCATCTATTTAAACTTATCAAACAAGTACATGTTGTCTATTTTGTTCTTGGTTTGCACGCCTAAATTTAGTACTTTTGTTCTATTTTCAATTGCACGCCTAAGTTTAGTATTTTTGTTCTTAATTTTCGTCTCAGTAGTTAGAGAGCTAAGTATATGTTAATATTTAAAAAAAATATCCTTCTTAAACTATTCAGCTTAAAATGCAATATATATTTGTGCTATTTAGAACGAGCTTTTTGTTTCATAAACATCGTGTTGCTGTAAAAAATATTTTTTTTATTTACTTCCCTAAATAAAATCCATTTTTTTGGCATTATATCCTTAATTCGGTCACTGAATTCTGTATGAAAACGAAATTTGGACAGTTTTCCTAGAAGCTTAAAAAAATGATGTGGTATTTACAATCCCTATTTGTAAAAGAAAAAGTTAAGTGACAAAAAAGTACGTTTAAAAGGATTTAATTGTTACTTTGATTTATGATCGTTTGGTGTGGACAGCGGTGATGTATTTTCTAGGCTAATTTATACATCTGCAGAATGCAGATATAAATCGTTTCGGTGCCTCTATCATGCATTTCATTTCGAAGCTTTCCGTTGCTCTAGAAGTAGGAAATTAAACGTTACTCAGATTCACTATTCGATCAGCATTCGTTTGATTATAAATCTATTTCTCAAATATATAATTACGGGTTATACTGATGCGTTATAAGCTGCGTTAGTTGAATATAATTAATTAATGTCTTTAAACAAATATTGTAAACGATATTCTAAAAGGAGATCGTTCATCTTTTCCGTCTTACAAGCATGATTAGGTTTTCATTTTACTTTGGATGTATTTATTTCCATCGTAACAAAAGCGCTTTACTATTGTATGCAAGTAGGTCAGTTTTATCGCGATGTATATCTAAGTAATCACGTTTAAACTTTATTCGCTAAAACTTCCTTAATCAAATATATGTGCATGAAATAATTATGAAACATTTATATGTATTCGTTAAAAATAAGTTTTGCCTTTTTCAGGAAATATTATTTATAAATATTGATATATTATACAATTTAAAAGTTATTTAAAGGTTAACATATATTTATATTAAAAATAATCTCAAATATGCGATAAGGATATATCAAATACAAGCCTATTTATAATATAACGAAACTTATGAGATTGAGCAACGTGCCTATATATAAGTAAAATATATATGGATATGTATAATAATAATAAGCGCATTTAATTAGATGAAAAAAAATACTTGAAATATATAATATTACTTTTATTTTTTTTTTATTTTTTTGTATTCTTTGAAATATTTTTTTAAATTTCGTTACGTATGATACATCGGCTGTATCAAACTCGTTAATTATATTAAATTAAATATGACTTCTCGTTATTTTTAATTAGGCTGGTAGATTCTAAGATTAACGCGTTTAAACAACAAATTCTTAAGCTTCATATAATCGTGTTAATATTTAAATATTTTATTCAATTAAAAAACAATTTACTTATTAGTTACTGTGAGATAAATGATACCAAAATAAAATTTGAATATTTACGACGGTGATACAACGTTTGTATACTGTTACAGACTCGTCCAATATTCTTTAATAACAGTTATCGTTGCGCGATAAGTAAACGTAGTTAAAAGTATGTTAGTTTTTAAACGTCCTCGTATTTATCGCATTGAAAGTCAATGGTGTCATTGACCCAGACGCCAGCTGTTTGTTATTTTTAATCACAATTATTATCCTATTATGCGTATTTTTTAGTATGTACGATTATATACTGAAGCTTTAATAATATATTATTTTATAAATAATGTTAGCAAAAATGAGAATTTTCATTTTAATATAAATTCAAAAGTTTGGCTGTTTGTTAATTAATCACGCTCCAACGACTGATTTTAATAGAATTGGTGTAGGAGTAGACTTCTATTCATTATCATTGTTTACTCAAAATAAAAAAGTAATATATTTTAATTTACACCTGCGACGCGGGTGGGCTGTGTATAAAAGGATATTTGTTTTGTGCATATATACAAAACATATTATTTAATAATTGTAAACGGTAAAACATCAACCTCAGTGTTGCTATAAATAAAAAAAATATTTTTAAGTTTCTTTAATTTGACTGTCAGATTATAATTTAATCTGTAACCTGTATGTCTTCTTGCCACGGATTACGAAGTGGTTTTCCTGCAAGCTCGCAGATAAAATTTGCTCATGAAGTATCCTTGACATGCATAGCGAACAAGCTTAAAATATTACACTATAAGTACATTTTGTCCTTACTATTTTTGTGTACGTCGCTTAAAACACCTTTTTTGGTCATACTTTTTAGTTCTTTTAATTTTTAATTGTGATAGTTAAATTAAAAGAAAAATAGGGCATTCAATACTTTTTTTTTATTGTTTTAAGAATTTTATGGCAAAACATTGATGTTAAAATTCCTTACTTAATTTTTTGTATTCAACAACAATTGTGAAATCTTCGATTCGATTTTATCAGAAAAACGGGTTCTGTTGCGGTTTTCATTGTAAATTTTATCGGGGTCGTATTTATTTAAATCCAATTCGATTTTTATATTATTATACGAAACGAGTATCTCGCTATGATAAACGGGTTACATTATGAAATGTTTTAAAAGATTTAATGTTATGTTTCAGATTGATTGATATTTGATATTAATGAATGTAATTTTGTACACTTACGAAATTACTCAATTTATTTTTAAATATGTATAAATATATTTTTTACTTGTCAATTAGGCTAACTGCCTAACCGTTAGAGATAATATTCTATTTCAACATTAACATGAGTGTTTACAAATATGAATTTGAAAGGATAAGGACGCAGATAGTCTGTTAGTATTGCTTTAAAAATAAAAATAAATTTATTTATTGGGCAATTTTTGTCACATATAATATTATAATTATAAATTTTATTAGTAATGATGTGGTGGCGATTTCGATTACATGTCTTAACCCAAATTTCATAATTTAATAAAAATAATTATTTCAAATTTGTAAATATTGAAATTGATGTAATAATAATTAATGAATGCTTATGGAGTAAGACTTGTAATAAATCTAATATAATATTGCAAATAAAAAAGTAAAAAGTTTGGCAGAATATTTTTCTCATTTAAATTGTGTATTATTTAAAAAAAAATGTTTTCAAATTATGAAAAAGAATTAGTAAATCACGTCTTACTAATTTTAAGATTTTGACGGCTTTCTATTGTTAAGGCAAATGTATTAAGTAGAGCCCTGTTACTAGTACGTATTCACTTATGATAAAATCAGCAAGAGTGCTATTTAAAGTTTTGTATCTTGTTAAAGATGAGAGATATAACACGTAACGTCGAGTTCTGCCTTCTGTAGATTCTAATGAAACGCATGTTATCGTTTAAAAGATAACTATGAGTTGAAATCGAAATTATATGAAACTGTTATGAAGAAAAACTGCTTCATGTTAATATGTATTTTATTGATTCCTTGCAATTCAATTATGCAATGTTACTAAGTATATACTGTAATGTGTAATCTTGTAAACACAAACCCGAAATTCACGACACGATTGTGAAATGACTTTAACTTTAGTAATTATAACATTTAAAAGATACACGCATCGAAATAGCGTATTAATGTAAGTCGGTTTAAAAATTTTCACGTGACAGACACGAATTTTGTTTTTACCTTGTTGGACCTTCGAATAAATACTGTAAATGAAATCAGTATAATTTAGCTTTCAAGTAATAATTTAATAAAATTTAAAGTATGCACGATTAAAGAAATGTCATTTAATTAATAGTGATTAATGGTAATTGGATCGAACAATAACCCCCGTAGATCGCGCTCCAGGCACTTTGCCAATTAACGAGTAACAGCAATGATGAGATGTTTGATATGATTCGTCTATTAGGTCTTAAGTGACAGTTGAGTCAACAATACTATTCATTACTAAGATTAATTATCTTATATATAAGAAAAAAATGGTTGCTGGTATGCCTATTTGAGATTAATAGACATTAGAGCAAGTTTGATAAATCACCATGAAACTGGGCTGATGTATGTAGTATTTCATATACAGGGTTTTTATAGTATTTTCTTTGTTGTACCTAACTCCTCGGGGAATAGCGTTGCAGCCCATCAACTTCTAAACTGATTAACAGATCGCTATGACATTTCGTAAAGGTAAAGTATACACACAGGCAATACAACGATTGCTCTGTTATTTATTACGTATGTTAAATACAGTAGTAAATCAATCGAGATACAAATTTCAGTATACGCTTCGCACTTTTTGTCATAAGCAGATTCTATTTAGTATTGTACAGACAAGTAAAATTGTAAAATTAAAGTTGAAATGATCATCATCACTATTATATTAGCTTGCCTTTATCACATTTATTTAGGACCAGTGAATGTGTATAAGCTGAATGAAAAAAAAAAACAATTAGAGACTTGTAGGATCGGCAGCTTTTGTGACATCATCCTCTACTGGCATTACTTACTGGTGGTGGTGGCCTGACACTATAATTGGGGTGAAGATGCTTACGAGCTTGATTTACGATTGATTGGGCGTGCTTAACAAAACCTTATTATCCAGCACCTACGATTCTCACAAGTTGAGATGGGTGGTTCTATCTATCTCTGTTAGATGTACAGGGCAAAGCTCAGGTGATATTAAATTGAAATTACAATTTTCGTACATGAATACGAACAAGAAACGAATACGTATATTGAAATATTATAACTCGGAGCTTATATATTATGAAACGACGAAGGCCGTATAAACGAAGAACATATTATTTTATCGTTGGATATTATTGAATTTGATAGGTTATATTTCTTTTCCATCTCCATATAACGATAGTCTAATAATGAACAGTAAATATTAAGAAAAAAAAAACATTTATTTTAATTATAATATTAATCTAGATTTACTTAAAAAATATACTATGCAAGGGAATTAAATTCGCGACGTATTTATACTGGTAGCTGGGCTTGTTGTGTACTTACATTTATTTGAAGCGACGAATATGCCACGTTATTAAAAATATACACTCCTCACCCTGATAATATTTTGCGCTAGATATTCATCTATAAACTAATTAACGGCACTTTGGATTGTCCAGACTTATTATCGCGGATACATATTTCTGCACCTTCCAAGTCATTACGCACTAGCAAACGCACGATTTTTTCAGAGCATATGTCTAAATCTAATTTGGGTCATTACTCCCCTCTCAATAGAATTATGAGAGCCTATAATTCAATAAGCGGAGACAAAGATTTAGATATTTTCGTTAATATGAAAAAATTTAAAAATAAAATATTAATTATAAATACTCAAAATTGTTTAGTTTAGATAGTTTCCAAACTTCTTATCTTTATTTTAATTTATTGTTGTTATATAACGGTTTTTAATTAGCTTTTTTTACCTTCTGTTTGTTGTCGCTTAACTTTAATTTTGTGCATGCTGTTATCACCTATAAGTAAGATACCACTAGTCTTATTTTTTATTCATGTATCTGGAATGTTTTTAGTGTGTATTTTGTTGGTGTTCTAATAAATAAATAAAATAAATAAATAATACGGAATGAACTGTAAACAGAAATAAGGTAGTACGAAATTCAAACTAGCCGCACTGGCTCATAGTATCTTTTAAAAATAACGTTATTTTGTTTTATTTTTTAAATAAATATATGTTTTTTATATTATTATTATTAATAAAGTATAAGTAAAATATTAGGTATTTAAGCTAAACTAAAAACACAATTGTTATCAAAACATTAAAAAATATATCTTAAATTGTATTCGGAAGGCAATCGAGCAAATTGGTAAACAATCACCATCGCTCATGTGTCCGAATGTCAGTCCGAATGTCTATGGCTACTATCACTCTACGAAACTTCATATTATCTTACAGAAGGGACATCATATTTTAGAACAATGGGTTTTCGGGTTAATTATACTTGGTCATTCGCCCTTTCAGATACAGTACCACTGAATGGCGGTAAAATAATTGGAGAGTTAAAAACCCCACCTAGGGTTGGTTGGGTACTCCAGCAACAGCAAGCAACAGCAACAACAATTGACATCGTAGTTTTCAAACATTGTAAATAAATATTTTGCCATGAGCAATTTTTATGTTCGGGCAAAAGTTGTTTTCATTTTCCATATAGGACCGAGGTACTATTAACATTTTAGACTTAAAATGCATTATATAGCATGTAAATAAGCCATAATAAACAAATTGGTATAAATAAAGAGCTATTTTCTATTTCCGAGTATATCTGTTTTGTAATTCTAATCTCATGCACGAAGTCATCTGAAGCTTCTAGAAAAACGTAATGATGCGTGAATGATTTGGAAACGCTCGATGAAAGAACACTTGATCTATTTAACCGTTCACTGTTACGTCTGAACGGGGCTTTCAGTGTATTTACAAACATTCGACTAAAACCTTCACGGTCAATTAGTTGCGAACTTTTTTTTTCTTTGATATAATTTTTATGTTTTGCAGAATTGTGCTGATAATATGACAAACACTTTTAATAAAGCGAATTAATTATTACTGAAAAACGTTATTCTTTGTTGTTGATAATCGTAAGTTCAAAAAGGCTTGTCACCAAAATAAAAACTAAGGAAAAAATATACTTCTTTAATATTTAAGTTGATGACCCACGCTATAACATATAGTGATAGAACTAGAGGTAGAGAAGATTAAACCTAGAGGTGCGAAGCTGCAATAAATACCTATTCTCCCCTAGGAGCGCTAATTTCATAAAATTGCGGTGACGTTTTGTGAGTTAAAGACTACAGACAGGCTAAAAGCTTATTTATTATTGCTATAAGGTACATATTTCTGTTGAATAACCTGTTAAATTAAAGATGTACCTTTATTTAATTTAATAACATAACCTTTTCATAATATTTGTAACCAAATAACATTCACTAACAATCTCCAATTTCTAAGGTCAGTATTATTTGTTACATATACATAATATATCACTTTCATAAACGAATGATATTTGTGTAACTGTGAGACAACAAGCATCTTATGTAAATGTCACAGATTAAAAATGTTGTAACGTCGACATTACATCTCAGAGTTACATTTATAACGACTCGTAATCACATATAACATACATTATGAACATAATCACATGTTATTGTGAATTATCTTATGTAATTTTAAATCGACTAGTTTTTAGGGTAATTCAAAATGGTATCAGAGTCGTAAATTATGTTGAACGTAATTTGTAACGTGATATATCTTTTAACATAGTTATATTGTAACGAATTGTTCGTGTATACATTATTTTACCTATTAAATTACTATTGATGAAGTAATTGGAATATTATACTAGTCGTAATAATATAACAAAGACGAAAGTTTTTTCCGGAATCACGCGAACTACGCAGCTACTATTTTGATTGACATATAACTTTCACATCACGATAGCTCGCAGTTTCAGCTTCATGTCATCAGTGGTAGTAACAGCTTGTAAATGATCCACTGCTGCAAAATCATTCTTTATTCTTAAAGAGAAAGCTACTAGCTTACCATAACGCTCCTCCAGCGCGGGTCGATGTATACACTTATGGCAAATACCTATTTGCATATGATATTTAACTTCACCGTTTAGTCTGGGAAATATGGACATAAAAAGCTCGTATTTGAACACGAGACTTTTCGGTAAAGATTGACGTGTTCTATCTACTGTGTTCTATACACCTCATCGCCAGTTATTTTAAAGTAGAGTTAGATCGGAAAATGTCGATATAGTAACTTTTGTTTCCAAAACTAATACGGGTTTGGCCTTTATTGTTGTATGATGCAATACATTAAAAATATACCGCATTAAGACGAAAATGATGTAATTAATAAAAAAATAATGACATTTCGGAATAAAACGCAGGAGGACACGCACTTTAGTTCATTATAAATAATTATTTTCATGAGTATATAAACAAAAGTAGCCATTATTTTAAAGTTAATAAGATTCATTGTGGCTTCTATAATTTATTAGTCTTTTGGCTCCACACCGTAGTTCCTGTCGTATTGTTTTCAACGGACCCGGTGTTGATTATTTGTGCGATAAGGTTATGTTGTCAAATGCATGTTTAAATTTTGGCCATGGGACGCATTTGTTTTGAAAAATAAAATTCACACGTTAAGCTGTTACTACCTGGTTCATGTACTTACAAAAAATAACCGCAGCTTTTTAATTATTGTTATTATAAATATCATTGTATAAGTAAGTACATATATATATTATATTTTGTACATTGAAACTATATATCAAAAAACACTATCACGTTTGTATATATCATTATATTGTACATATTTCCTAAGGAATTGTTAATTTCAGCTTTACTATCGGCAAAGATATGCTTTTGACAATGATAAAAAACAACCGCTTTTAAAGTCGTGTTAAAATATAACCTACCTAAAATAGTCGTTAGTCATAGATTAGCTGTTTAGAACTATGAAATCATTTGATAAGATAATGCACACCCATTCTTCAAAGACAATGTCTTTATTCGCTGTTTCGTAAGATTTTCCACGGAATTATTCGGTTCATTTAAAAGATTAATATAGTATTATTGTTAACACTTTTTTTTATTAAAGTCAGTTATGAAAAACTATTTCATGCTATGGCTTTAAAGACAATTTGAAAATGCGGTTAGCAAATAGCAGAATCAAATTTTATTATTTAATTAGAACAGAATTAAATGAACCAAAGTTACTAATTGTATCGCATTCGAAATTTAAATTATTTGTATTCATAGTAAGACAAAAAAGTGCGTAACACGCGGCAGTAAAAGTAAAAACGGTTGTACGCATTGAAACTATAGCATGATTTACCTATTGAGGATTTTATTAAGGCAGTCACATGTGCTGATTACAAAGTATGCTCCAATGTGCTGGGAATTTTAAAAAGTATGTAAAGTTCAACAAGAACTGTCTCGCAGGTGTATTAATATAAACTTCGGT
The DNA here is from genome assembly GCA_905147175.2 of Nymphalis urticae. Taxonomy (NCBI): domain Eukaryota; kingdom Metazoa; phylum Arthropoda; class Insecta; order Lepidoptera; family Nymphalidae; genus Nymphalis; species Nymphalis urticae. Next base: position 3,520,158 of record LR989987.1, on the reverse strand, counting down.
TTACTTATTAATATAATATTATAACGATGTCTTAAATGTCCTTATATGTCCGTAAATACTTTCCGGTCGTGTCGGATTTCCGTCCCATCGTTTTATGAGAGTATATATATATATATACTCTATTCCCTATTATATATATATATATATATATAATATCTCCTGCGCAGTTGGCTCTTGAGATTGGCCGCCGTGGCCGAAATCGGTCTGGAGGTCATTATTATTATGCCCATAAAACCCTTTTGATTTCATTGAAAAAAAAAACTATATATAAAAATGATTAAGGGCTTATAACATTAATTTGTGGGAATATATTTCCGAATTAACTTAACTCATTCGCAAAATTCAAAACTAATTTATTAAACCGTTTGTCTATAAGTTTTAACCAAGTAGATTCGTGATAACTTTGCGCACTTAAGTTAATTATTTAATGATTTCGCTGCGTTGTATTTGTCTTCTCAAGGTTCGCTAAGTTTACCTTTGATCGTATTGAATATTGATTAAGATCTGAGAGAGGGCAATTAAGCACTTAAATTGTTAATGGAAAATATAAATAAATACGTGATATCGTGGGAAAGTTTCTCTGCTTATCAAGGAAATGGCAATGATACTCGCGTAGATAAAAATAAAAAACTAAGCAACGTTGATTGTAGAGAAGGCCTCGAAACTATTAATCATAAACGCGTATATGATTACCTATTATAAGCCGACAATAAAAAATGTCTATATATTATTCAGTAAACAAAGATGAGAAAATGATGTCAACCGTGAATCAAGAAATGAAAGTTTGACCCGTTGCAGAACAGGCACGGCGGTGATAAATACTGATTATATTTTGTTATCAGTAGAGATAAGTTATCTGAGAGGGGTTCGAGAAAAACTCGATCATATCACTTTGCTATAAGCAAACATTGTTATATCCTAGTAAGCATACATGTTTTTGATAAAAAAAATATCAAACTTTTGCACGTTTTTCGTCTACTTGTTGTTTATTGAGGTAAAAATATGTTAAATTCATGCTCAAATGTATAAAACTCAATATCACACCCAACGTGATCCTTACCACATATGTGCACAAAAAGTAGTTATTTTAAAACACAATTATTTTCAAATTCTGAATCTAATAACTAAAAAATTATCATTATTCATAACTTGGCTATTTTAAAACGGTAATATTTTTCTTTTTATATAATTTATGTACAAGTAATTTTAAATTAAAGTATGTTCATTTTTCAGTAACTATATATAAACATTAACTAAAATAGACATTTATAACATATTTGTTTGAAATGATAATCGAAGTAAATAGTATAATTTGTTTGAAAAGTCGTCTCTCAATATATGATTATCAATAACTTTAAAATTCAATCTGGTTTCGATTTCAAATTCAAACTTTGTTTTACTTCAGATCTTACAAGGTATCCAAAGTTTTTAGAATTTTCGATTGAATGCGAAGAAGAGTAATGCAATACAATTACAGGAACAAAAGCTAGAGGCTTGTTATGTATTGTTTTGATATTGCATAAGAAATCATCGTACAATACTCCCTTTGATTTTTTTTTTTACATACGATGAGAACAATAAGTCATATATTATATCACGTACTTGTTTTCATTACTTAATTGGAAGGGTGAAATACGACTCGTTTATATTTTTAAAGCTGAGAAACTTTGGTCAATCAGTTCTGTACTTCAATAAAATTATTAAAATTTATTAATTATTTCAGAAAAGTTTTTAATTTACGTTCAGTGATCATAACATGATAAATTAATTTATTACATGTTAAAATACAATAGTACAACTATGAAATACGTACGTAGCTTAATTACTACAACCTTAACAATATTTACGAGTGTCACTTTTAATTCAAAGTCAAGTTCGAGGCCGTTTTACATAATACAATTATTTATTATTTACCTTTAGAAACGTTGCCATATTCACTTTCAGGCACAGTCGGTTACACTTTTGGTTATTAATTAAAAAAACTGTTTTCACTTTTTGTCACGCGCGTCAAGTAGCGGTACGTGTGGTGTCGTTTGATGTTATGCGCGGGAGGCTGTCGCGCGGCGGCTTCGCGTCTGATAGGTTGCGCGAGCGCATAGTCGCATACATCACGTGCCGCAGTGGCGCTGCCGTGCCGGTCCCATGCGGTCGACTGCAGAACTAACGGCACTTTTCACGCTCCACAGAGTATCCGCAACGAATGATTGTTCTTCGAAGACATTTATCTATGTCTTAAAAATTGCATTAAATATAAAACGTTAATAATAGCTTATACTATATAGTTAACATGCAATAGCATTTTCAGATTGATTCGAATTCGAAACAGCGCCGATAGTGAAGTAGTGAACAAACAACACTCATTTCCACTGGAACTGTGAAGAGTTTAAACTTCGCAAACAAGCCGCGTCGCTCTTAATCCAATTTGTATGAAAGTATAAATAATTAATGAAACAGACACTATTATTACCAAGTCGCCGGGGAACAAAATGATGAAAGGAATATTTAAAATATTTTTAAGTAAAGCGGCTTGACAAGTTCACTTTAATATTTAGTTAAAAAGGTGTAATCGCGAATAACTTAAACGAAGGTATATTAGCATTGTTATCGTGGAGTCAGTAATAAAAAACATTAAATTATGTTAAATTTAGTGATTATTATATTATATACACATATTTGGTTAATGATTTTGTGGTAGTGTCTTTAAAAATAAAGTTGAACTTATTTTTTTTTTACAATGTATCAACATTTTGTATCTAGAATCTGTGATTACAAGTAACGAATTGTTCGGAGTAAAAACATGTGAAATTGGCTTTAAGCTGTTATGTTTAATTTTTTATATATTAAATAAATAGTTTTTTTTATTAATTGTATCAATGCTGTACAAGTTACAATTAGATTAATATTGGCAATCGATTTAAACTTTACGCCATTGGAGATTTTTATTTTAAAATTTTACAGTGAATTCATAAGACTAATGTTGTGTTTTTAAAAATTGCATCATTATCATCATTATTTACTTGCGTTTATATGATTTATTTGGGTTCGGCGCAGTGTGCAAGCTGCATGAAATGAATTTACCAGACTTGCACTTGAGCGGTCGACTGCCTTCATGACGCTAACCTCGCTTGGACTACTCTTTTCGAAGGTTTAGTTGGACCAATGGTTGAGATGCTCATGGGCTTAAAAATCCTTTACGACACCAATGGCTTGAATCTATTCTATTCTGCTGAAATTTAAGCGGAAAATTTACATACGTGGTATTCTTTGTATTGTATATTTATAAAAATAGCATGATCATTTCATTTAAATAGAATTTCTTAGTTAATTAGATAAGCTATCGTTATACTTGTTAAAGCTAACAACTGATGGTCATCATTCTGTATTAAAAGTCACGTTTTCATTCTCAACGTCACGCGGCTCACGATCGCTTATGACATTCATGAATATTTTTGTAACCACAATACTAATGTATAAGTTATTATACAACATTTTCCTTACAAGAAACAAATGACAACATACACATGTCAAAATTATATACGACATTTACGCTTTAAAACAATCTGCCATACATAATATGAATATTGCGTAACGAGTCAAATACTCGTATATTGTTATTTTCCAGGTTTTGTAATATTTTTTTTTTATCATGCAACGCAGCTTGCGTGAAGGCGTTAACCTCTTATATTTGGGGTGAAAACAGAAAGTCCGAAAGTACCTCGTATAATAAAACGTTATTGTCGGATTAAACAGTGGAGGCCTAAACATACCTTATTACTTTTATAACGGCCATATTAAATATGCCTTTAATGTATTTCTGTTTCAGTAAAATAAGGATATTATTTTTGTCACAAAAATCTTCTAATTCGTTTCGGTTACGGAATAGGAAAAAAAGCTGCAGACGATCCATTGACTGGTGGAATTATAGAGCAAGTGTATGTAGTTCAGATAAGAGCCCTTTTTTATAACATATAATAAGTATTATTTAAAAAAAAGAGCGAAAGGTAGTGAAGTAATTTAAATCAACCAACAAAATGTTTAACAACAATTAAAATTTGTATAGTCATCGCGTATCGTAATTATTATGATGAGAAATTCATTCACCAAATTATTTACCTATCCATTTCTGTAAATGATTATAAAAATAATTCAGAAAAACAAAATCAATTTATAATATTCATGTGAAAAAAATAATAAATTATTATTTATTATAAGAGCAATAAAGTTTTATTAAAGGGTTTTTAATGGCGGTGATTGAAATAATTAAAAACAAATGATTTAATTAAAATATTTAAAAAAGGTAACGACGCATAATAAAATATTATTAAAGACGCATTTGCGATATTCAAAATATTTATATGTTACACGTGAGCCGAGATCGTCAAAACCAGGCAAGCAATTAATTTAATGTTTTTAATTTTTGTGTTTATAACTCATCTCGTACTTGGTGCTGGAGGAAAACAACGCGAGGAAACCTACATACGTCGGATTCAATTCTGCCACGTTTATATGCGCCAACTCTATCGCCGACGCAAGATGGCGCCCGAGCACAAAAAAAAACCGCCCTTTAAATTTGAGGGAAAGACGTGTTATATTGTCAATTACTAAGAGTTAATTAATATTAGGTAGGTAGCTAATAATGAGTTTTAGAATACATATGTGATGTTGATTAGGTAGGTTATTGAGGTTCCTTTAGAAAAGTTCAAATCAAAAAGTGACAAAAAATGGGTATCCATTTTGAAAGACACCTAGAGTACCGCCTCTACAAGACTTGCCGCTCTGATCATTTGCCCTTTGGGTAAATACGGCATTGATAATTCGTATTAGAGCGGCGTGTGGGAATGAGGCTTCAACTCAAGAGAAGACGAGGCCGCTGGACATTATCCAGCAGTTGGACAATAGCACGCTGTATTTTTGGATATACATGAAAGAGGAGACTAAACTTAAATTGTTTAAACCACCTAAGTTTCCAAGTCCCAGTCCAAGATTTTTATTCAATAACAAAGTAAAGTAAAATACACTTCCTTATTGATTGTCAAAAAATGTACCAATTCAATTCAATTTTTTTCAATTCAATTCCATTTATTCGCTTTAAACATAATGTACATGTTTAGTCACTATATTTATGACATGCAAATATTTTAACTTAAATTATACATTAAAATTATTTTAACTTAATTACAAGTAATTTCATTACATTCTAATTCTTCGTTTAAATAATATTTATGAAGTTGATATATAAATGTCAAACATATATTGCAGGAATTATTTTACCGCGTAAAAACATTTGTCAACCAACCAGTCATGTAATTTTTTCTTAAATCTTAAATAAGGCAGATCCTTAATATCACCCAAACCGCCAATAATATATTTATTTAGTCTTTAAGACCTTAATCTGAATCTGATATAATTAGCTGACTGTTGGAGTACGCAGTCAACGGATTATAGAGATCTAAACAAAGGTCGCGATAATCTTATGATCTTATTGTTGAAGCATCTGATTGACGATTCATATCGCGTTTTGCGGAAATCATCCCTGTAATCATTTTTAATACAGATTTATATAATTGATTATTTCCTTTACCTTTATTATCCTAAGTATAATACATCCTTTTTCTTGTTTTGGAATCATTCGAAGGATTAATTCGGTATAGATTAGCAGCGCATCATTGATAGTTTTATGAGTAACATTATAATATTAAGAACTGTGTAGGTGTTATGTATATCGTAGTTTACATAACTTTAACTTTCGTAAAGATTAACTTTGGGTGTATATATGTGACCTTAGTCAGAAAATATATATGTAACAGCCTCTAAATGTCACACCTCAAATGAAGCACATATTCTTCTCTCCGGTTAAAATCCCATGTTCTATCCAATAGGCCATCACTTCCCTTTGTGGTATTGCCCTATGTAATATTGGATGGAAATTAATCATTTCTGCTTTATTAGAATCCTCGAAAAATCGGATCATTACGATTAAGTATATAAGTCTTAAGGACATCCTTAAGATTTAGATTAAGGTTTATTATACTTGATGAGATTTAAAGCGCTCAAAAGGATTAAAGCGTTGTTTTGGAAATATACTAATATACTGACAAATATGAGATTTAACGAGACTAGATTACTCATTATCAACTTGGAAGATTTAGAAGGTGACTGACCGGTAATTAATTAAACCTTAAGGCTTAAATATTTGTTGTATAATAGGTAAAGCTAGTTAATCTCGGAAAATCTAAGATAGTAAACGATTGTTTACTGAGTGATTGTCAGCCTGACCAGTGAAGGACATCGCTGATGCGAGAAACAACCAAACAAGACAATGAGTAGTGAAGTAATTAATTTATGTAACCCTTCAATAACAAGGCCGAAAAGTTATTTGTAAGCAATAGTTATTTTTCTATTAAACAAGTACTTGATGCTAAATGGACCTGATGAAAATACATTGGCACTGTGAACTACTGTGAAGTACTGATACACGAATAAATTATTTTAAAATGGAAACTCACGCAGTACGTACGGCTGTTCGTAGTTAGATAAGTTCTTTTTTTTTTGTTTGTTACCTATTGATGAGCTTTACTGTTAACAATTTTGTTTTTGGAAATATGCCAGTACCAGAAATGTTCGAAACCAGCAAATTCATGTTTTCATTAATTATATTAATCCAATTTTGACCACTTGAAAAACACTAGTAAATATAAACGTACAACTATGAACAATTTTCTTATATATAAATATAGAAAATTATAACCAATTCGAACAGACAACATAAGTATAGTATTCACAATTAGATCATAATTGTATTTACTCGCTGATGTTAAGCTTGGATGTCGTTGTTCTGGCGTTGGTTTGCCCAAACTCCATTTGACGCTTAGAGACAATATACTTTTTATGCAGTTTTATTGCAATTTGTTGAATCGAATTAGATGTCTATTATGCTATTTCGCATCATATGAAATTGGTTTTGAAGCGATGTAATTTGTCCTCGAGGTGATGTCGTGTATGAACGTACATAGTATTGTACATCTATATATATTGTTACATTCCGATACATAGATAAACACAGATATCTTAAATACACTGTGTTTCTCATAATTGAATTCTTAGAATTTGAAAACGTGGAGATTGGTAAAATTATTGTGATATTATAATATCTTCCAATTGGGAATGTCAGGTATGTAACGAAGTAAATTCAAAATTATTTCGTTGATCTACTTCCTCATTCATCATCATTATCATCATCATCATCATTATTCTCATCATCATTGATACTGGATCATTCCTTGGTACTGGAATCACTTGTTTCATACAAATAGTATGTTTCTTTTAATTTACAGGATAATAGCGCGGAAAATAAAGATGATGTTGTTTCGTTTCGTAAATTCATCTTACGTTTTCAAAGTCTTAGTTGGAAACCAATCACTAAATGAAATGACAACCTATTATATGTTTGTTAATACTGCTACTAATTTTTCGTCGCAATGATTTAGATGACTTTTTTAAACAATAATTTGCCTCCACTTACACGGATAAACTTTTAAAATTACTTTAAGTCAATGCATCCTTGTTCTTTCATTCACAATCGATAAACCTTGGTATTTATACTAAGAAATTCTATTTAATATTTATAAGGCATTGCGAATAAGAAAGACTGGCGTTAGTATTGATTTTTTAAGAGCTTATTAATAATACATAACTTATTTCCATAAATGCTTAAATACTTTATTAAGAAAATCTGTTTGATCTTGTTAAAATTTCAGAAGATAAAAAAAACTACTTTGTTAATTGAGTAGTGGGGTCTAATTGTAATATAAAACAAATGTTGTTTGTAGTCCTCTCAGTACGTTTACATTATATACTACCTATACAGATGGTTCATCACCCGCGTTAAATTTCGTTTATACCTGCCTGGGTATACATATAATTTGCAGATTTGTTGGACGTTTATCATTAGCGCAATTAATCTATAAACTTTCTCAAGAAAGATTACACGAAAATAATTTGTAATCCTGACTGATATTTTAATATGCTTAAATTAAGCCGAATTTAATTACGATAATGAAAAACTGAACCTTAGTGTTACTAGTATGCAGTGGCGTATCGTCGTGGCTATCGTAGGGCCAAGTGGTGCAGTGCACCAGGTCACCGGAGCTAAGGGGGCCCTCTAACCTTAGTTTTTTATCGTTATTTCAGTTATTTGGTAGTTTGAATGAGTACGCCCGTAGCACATTGGATCAGCGATAAGCTCACGTGCTTGACGGTCGTGAGATCAATTCGACAATTCAACTTATCAACTTTTTAGTTATACAATTGTAAATGTAATATAAGTTCAAGCTACGCGGAAAGAGGGGATGAGGGCCCGGTGCATAAGGATGCATCAGGGCCCTTGTCCACCTAGCTACGCCACTGCTTGTATGTGAAGGCATTTTAAAATATTCATTTTATGTGACTAAATAATAATATAAAGATGAAAGTAAGGAGTCATATTGTTAAGTGAATGGTATTAATTTAATTTTTCAATCGTTGTAGCAATGAATTAAACCTCACGCGTGTCACGTACGTGACTCCGTTGCGTGATTAGTTCTAATGACCAACGTATTTATGGAATTTAAACGTAATGATAAATTAGTTAATTGTGGTATGAAATAGGTTGACGGAAGCCTCGTATATTTTATAAACCGACCTAATTACGGGGATATCATATTATTTACATATATATTTATTTAAATTTCAAAGCAAAATAACGACTCTCAAAATATTGTGAGCAATGACGTGACTAAATATGTATTGGCTTAGTTTATTCTACGTTGTCTATTGTTTAACTTCAATTCATTAATTGAAGTTCAGTTTTTGATAACTTTTAATTATATAATATTCACTGTTTTTTTTATTTTAATTAATAACTCAAAGGGTGACTAAAGATTAATGTCACATAATTTTAGTTAATTTTTAAATAATTGTATCATGCTTATATTGCTAAAGCTTACATTAAATAACATTAGACAGTTTGGTTGGATGTAACTTCTAGACTACGGGTTGCCTCTGAGAATTTTTCGAAAGAAAACCCCAGTAACTTTTCATCGGCCCTACTTAGGGCTTGAACCCAGGACCTCGGGATCTGCGGACTTATATCTAGCCACTAGACCAACGAGGCACTCTTTTCCCCATATCTGTAATGCAAACGAATTGTTGTGCAAACAATTATATTATTCGTGCTTGCAATGCAATCGTCTCATAATGATAAATTTCGTAATATTTATATCATTATTTTCACTATTACAGATATTTATTACAGTTGTTAAACGTGTTAATTTTAGTTTATTTTGTTTATGTTTTGAAATTAATATTAGTTTATTACATTACATTATTAAACTTAATTTTGTGAAAAATTCAATTCTTCTATTTAAATTTGACGTAATCGATATAAAATAGATAAATGATATACGAAGGAGGACTACGACTTATATTTTTTCTCGTTAGAATCTACGATTCAAAACTATACGTATATAAGTACGTAGTATAAGTATAGTTTAAAAATAAAAAAAATAAAAAAAATATTAGTTTTATGAAATGTTTATTACAAAGTTTGAATTTATATGAATGACTCCACGCTAAAGTTATAAAATGTGTTTATTGTATGTGTTATTCTCGACCCGTTGCTAATCCTTTACAGTACGTTACGCTTTAGTGCTAAGCTCTTATATGGATTTCACGCAACTGCCGATTTGTTAAATCCACTAAGCCCTGAATCGGTAATTCCGATAGTTAGTGTAAAAGTCATATTCAAAGCCTATAATGTCATTCAAGCCAACGATTTAGTTCCGACTTGTTTTGCCATTTATGGTAATAAAATATGGTTAACATTATATATATATCAACAAATGACATGGTTAAGGAATCAAATCAAATTATGAATTCTAATGAGCTGCACCCTTCGTGTCTTTCCTCTACCGTTACCAGAACTTGTAAATCTCAAATTTTCAATAAAATAGGACGCTTCATTCAACGACGACGACGGTTTAATTAGCAGTGCTATTGTAACAACTTGCTTCAAATACGAAGTGAAATATTGAAAACTGTCTTACGTAATACGCTATTTTGATGCGCGTAGACTTTAAATGTTATAATTATTATATTCAATGTCGTATATCACTTTCAGACATTACACGTTCTTACAGAAAAACATTACTGGTAATATATATTATATCATTAGTTACCAAAAAGTATATAATATAGAAACGATGCACTCACGAATTTAGAATTAATTATATTAAATATTAAAAGTTTAAAAAGTAAAATTATTGTGTCATATAAGGTTTATTTTAAATTGTTACATATATGTACGTTGCATTCAAATTCGTTTTAATCTCATAACGCCGAAGGAAGCTAATCCAATTTATTTCTTAAATACAATCAATGAATTATATTTTTATTAAATAAATTGTGATAAAAATAATATATTCAAATTATGTTTAAAAAAAATCAATCTGTAAAAAATTTTGTTGTCTCGATTATTTCACAGTTTGATCAAATATATTTGCGGCTGGTATAAATTAATGGCAGCATAATATTTGGAATTCATTCCATATTTTCGAGTGAAAACTGCCGCACGTATTAATCTCATAATCTATTGTTGGATATGGTAATTATCCAGGAAATTGTTTACAATTTCTATTTAACGTTGATACATGGTGCAATAGTGTTACAGAAATTGTGTACATTTGGTCTAAAAGGGCCGATTGATAAATTGCAAAGGTATTTTATCTGTGTGTTACTTCATCACGACTATACCATAGAATGGATCCTGGATAAGAAAATACGAACAGAGTCGCGGTAAACTACTAATATTTAATGTCAATCAAGATCATGTATCTTAAGTATGGGAGTTTTTTTGGTTTATCGCAAAAGCCACTAACTGGATTAGTACAGACCTTCTAAAAAGAGATATTATGATGGATTAGATTCTCCACGGTATTTTATCATGTACAGACATATAATAGTTATTTAACATAAAAGTTCAGTTTATTATTTGGTAAGTAAAAAATATTCGTTGATTTTTAGTATACAAAATAATCCTGTAAAGATTAATTGACTTTGCGGAGTCGGAAACTAAGACTTATGAGCTTATCTTTATTTCTCGTAAACCGTAACCGTAACAGCCTGTGAATGTCCCACTGCTGGGCTAAAGGCCTCCTCTCCTCTTTTTGAGGAGAAGGTTTGGAGCTTATTCCACCACGCTGCTCCAATGCGGGTTGGTGGAATACACATGTGGCAGAATTTCAGTGAAATTAGACACATGCAGGTTTCCTCACGATGTTTTCCTTCACCGTAAAGCACAAGATGAATTATAATCACAAATTAAGCACATGAAAATTCAGTGGTGCTTGCCCGGGTTTGAACCCACGATCATCGGTTAAGATTCACGCGTTCTTACCACTGGGCCATCTCGGCTTATTATTATTCGGATTATTATTTCTCGTGCTTATATACAACTGATTCTGTTAAAATAATCAAAACATTAGGTGTTTTTAATATTGTTGTAAACAAAGATAAAACTAATATCAATGTAACACTGAATTTAATGTTACAACGTAGCCTTTCTCTACCAATTCCTTGTAAAATGACGATTTAAATATAAAATGTAAATGGTTACTTTAACAAAGAATCATTTTATTTGATAACACATAGGCGATAAGTTGCAAGTTGATATGGTAATATTTTTTTGATTATAATAAAACAGGTTTAAAAATCCAAAGATTGATAATTTCGTATTTCTATTAAAAAATTAAAATTTAAAATAGTTCTATGTATATTTTTGTTTTATAACGTTTTACTTTATGTAACGCATTATTAATAACAATTGGTCCATGATACATTTCCAAAGAGGATTAACTTATCCCATTGTCGCTTTATTATTCTCCCCGGGGTTTAATTTATTAGGAAAAAATGTATTTGGAAAAAGTTCTCTCAGCTTAATTATTTACAACATACATTTTTTTACAAATGATCATTGTTAAAACTTAATTCATTTGCTTAGGATTGGAATATAGAAAATAGTTGCTTGTCCATGCTCAAGGGACTCCTTTATTTCTAGAGATAAAAAGTTTCCCGACATAATTCGCATATTAACCTTGGATATATACAGCTTTTATAAATTTGTACTATGCAGTGAAATTTGCTTGACGCTTGCACAGTGCTCGTTATTTTGTGATGTAAAATATATATATTTCTGTACTATATTTTTTGTACTCTTCTTGTTTATGGCATTCGGTGCTGTTATATGTCTGATATATTACTAACACTGTCCGCGTTCCATATTTGATTGTGTTCAAATTGTGTTGGATTGCATAACTAAAAATATATTTAAAAAATATCAAAAACCTATACGGTTTTAGATATAAACATTGCTTAGCGACTGTTTAATTAAACACTGATTTAGCTCCTTCTGAACCAGAGAGAGAAGACACATCATTATTTAACTAATCACCCGCTAAATAAAGTTTAGTAAGGCCGCTAAAATTTATATCCATATTAAAAATATATCTGCCATCTTTAGTAAAGTACGAGATTAATGGTAAGTCAAGTAATATGACGCTGGTGTCCCAAAAGCAGAGCAAAAACCTTTTATATTAATGAGATGGGCTAGAAGTTTATCTTACGTTCCGCGAGGGGACGTCAAAGCCTGCATCTCATAGTTTCTTAGAAATGCAGGTTTCCACGTTATCTTTTATTCTGACTTAGGTTATCTCGTAATGAAGTTGCAACTGAACTATGCGTTTAGAAATCCTACAATTTATAATTAAAAAACATCAAACGTAAATATTTCAAGTAATTGATCAACCTCACATCGCACTTACGTATTAAGCTTGTCAAAATAAGATTTAATTTTTAAGTAGTAGTTAGGTTCTTATTTATTTGATTTACATGACATTTTAAATATTACTTTTTAAAGTTGCCTACAATTTTGCTTCATATTTCAGTATCGACTGGCTATTTGTAGGATTACTTAAAAAGCTTAATTTAGCGGAAACCGCTCCAATAATAGAGCTTCGGTCGAAAGCAAGACTGTAATAAATGGCCATAAAAGAGATTTCAATACTTTAGTGCAGCACTTATTGGAAGAAAATATGAAAACTAAAACATAATATTTTTTCTTAAATAATCGTTTATTTTTAGTCTAGCCCCGAGTTCCTATGATTTTATTACATTTGCAAATATGACAAGACACATTCATAATGTAATATATATATATATATATATATATATAGAATATAAATGTATAAAGAATATCCATTGCTCGTTTGTAATTTGAAGTTCCAAAGAGTACAATTATTGTCAATCAATCAATCAAAATCAATCAAAACAGCCAATCAATATTTTGTCCACTGCTGAACATAGGCCTCTCCCAAGGTGCGCCAGAGCTCCCTGTCCTCCGCCTTCCGCATCCAGTCGGTGCCCGCCACCTTCTTAAGGTCATCGGTCCACCTGGCTGGAGGGCGCCCTACGCTGCGTTTGCCGATCCGCGGTCTCCACTCTAAGACTCGTCTGCTCCAACGGCCATCGGTCCTACGACATACGTGACCAGCCCACTGCCACTTCAGCCTACTAATTTTGCAAGCTATGTCGGTGACTCCGGTTCTTTTCCGGATAATCTCATTTCTGATCTTATCCTTCAAAGATACTCCGAGCATAGCTCGCTCCATAGCACGCTGAGCGACTTTGAATTTGTGGACTAGTCCCGCAGTTAGTGTCCACGTTTCGGCACCGTATGTCATGGCAGGTAAGACGCATTGATTGAAGACTTTCGTCTTCAAACACTGCGGTATGGACGACGTGAGGACTTGACGAAGGTTGCCAAATGCTGCCCATCCCAAGCGAATTCTTCGATCGGCTTCCTTCTCGAAGTTGTTCCTACCGACTTGTATAACCTGTCCTAGGTAGGTATATTCCCTAACAACTTCGAGAGGTTTCCCTTCGACGTATATCGGTCCCGGCACAACATGCCTATTGAACATGACCTTGGTCTTGTCCAAGTTCATACCGAGACCGACACGCCGGGAAGATTCACTAAGGCTACGCAGCATTCTGGTTAGTTGTTCCAGCGACTCCGCTATGATGACGATATCATCGGCAAATCGAAGGTGTGAGATGTACTCGCCGTTTACATTGACTCCACATCCAGTCCAATCCAGCGTCTTGAACACGTCTTCCAACGCGTTGGTGAACAGTTTCGGAGATATTACATCCCCCTGTCTCACCCCTCTGCGCAGTTGGATCGCCTTCGTCTTACAGTCCTGGATGTGGACAGTCATTGTAGCGGCGTTGTATAGACACCTCAGTACCTCGATGTATCTCCAGTCGATATGACATCTCTGCAATGAGTCGAGCACTGCCCAGGTTTCGATGGAGTCGAAGGCTTTCTCGTAGTCCACAAATGCCATACACAGCGGCTGATTGTACTCTTCGGTCTTCTGCACAATCTGCCGAACAGTATGAATGTGGTCCACGGTGCTGTAGCCTGATCGAAAGCCGGCTTGCTCTGGGGGCTGGAACTCGTCAAGTCGTCTGGCGAGACGGTTCGTGACGACTCTTGAGAACAGCTTATACACGTGACTCAGGAGAGAGATTGGTCTGTAGTTTTTCAAGAGGGTTTTATCACCTTTCTTGAAAAAAAGTACCACCTCACTCCCGCTCCACGTTTCCGGGGTCTTGCCATGTTGGATGACGGAATTAAAGAGGCTTGCTAGCTCTTTCAGGACCGGAGTCCCGCCTGCCTTAAGCAACTCTGTTGTGATTCCGTCATCTCCCGGAGCTTTGTTGTTTTTAAGCTGTTCTAGAGCCGCCCTAATCTCGCCTTGGTCAACGACCGGGAGCTCCTCGGAGTAATGGCGCGTAAGAGGGGCGCGCTGGTCATCAGGACTGATTCCCACAGGTTTATCCGATCTTGAAGAGAACAACTGCCCATAAAACCTCTCTACTTCTCCGACAATCTCAGGCCTAGAGGTAACGACCCCACCATTTTCAGTTTTAAGTTTTGTCAGACGCGGCCTCCCAAACTTGCGAGCGAACACTTTCGATCCCCGATTTTGCTCAATCGCAGCCTTGATGGCACGGGTATTGGAGCATCGGAGATCGCGTCGCGTCAGCGTTTTTATTTTTCGGTTTAAGGCCTTATCTGACAAAAACGATGGTAGTTCTCGTCGTTTCCTCATGAGCTCGAGTGTCTCAGCAGAGAGTTTTGGTGCGTTGTCTCTTTTCTGTGGCGGAAAACACTTGCGGGATGTGTTTTGCAGTATTTTGACCAGCGTGTCGGTTTTCTCATCAATACTGCTTACGGTTTCCAACGCGGTAAATTGATTTTGAAGTTCCATTTGGAACTTTTCGGCACCTTGAGCAGCTTGGAGCATGGTAGGTCGGAGAGTAGACCTCATCATTCGCGATCTTTCAGCTTTAAAGTCGATATCTAGAGTGCCTCGAACCAAGCGGTGATCACTTCCGGTATTAAACCTGTTGATCACTGAGACATCTCTAAATATGTGCCTTTTATTCGAAATGATAAAATCTATCTCGTTCCTTGTCACGTTATCGGGGCTTCGCCAGGTCCACCTCCTCTGGGGCTTCTTTTGAAAGAAAGAATTCATCAAAAAGAGCCCCTGCGCTTCGAGAAAGTTTACCAGCATTTGCCCCCTGTGATTTCTGCAGCCCAAGCCGTAAGGTCCAACTTTCGATTCACCGCTATTATGTACTCCCACTTTAGCATTAAAGTCTCCCATAACAACATTGTAGTGGGCCTTCGAGGTGTTGTTGAGAGCCTTTGCGATGTCCTCGTACATCGCTTCGACCACATCATCAGAGTATGCCGAAGTGTATCACAATTATTATCACAGTATCACAATTATTGTGATTGCTTTAAATGTATACTAATTTTGTTTTCTTGTTTCAGGTAAATACAACGATCCCTAAGTAAATGCTAAAACAATAGCTAATGTAAGAGCGTTCGTTGGGAATACTTTTATTGACTTAGTAAGTCGCCGGTAAGCCTAGCCCTGATTGAACATCAAAGGGCTCTTTCCTTAATTAACTTGGACTTTGTTTTAGTCCGTCGTCACTCTTTCAGAATATTACTGTTATATTTGTACAAGCAAGCTCTAATATAATTGCTTGCTGGTTTTTTTTTTTATAAAAAAAGAAATTATTCTATTTTAGCATTCAAATTCACGAAATTTCGACTCTTTCGAATAAGGAAACCACACTGCAAATAAAATTAACCCTTGTGATCTTGTGAATAAACATGGATTCGTGATTTAAAATTTGCGTGGTAATGTTATCTGTGGCTTGATACAGATAACACTTAGTACTATGCAGATTTAAACGGTGAAAATAATTCCACAGTGCGGCATTAGCCTTAGTGGAATCAATTGAAAATAATGAAAATAAATGAGATATAGTGCAAATATCCACAGTAAGTAGTCTGTGACAACAATGAAGAATTCATTTTCTATATAATTTGACTTTTAAATTTGAGCAAGTTTTTTTTTTCGAAATGTTTTTATGAAAAGTTTTTTTTACCAATTGTGTTTCGAAACAACACAAAACGTAGTGTTCCTAATTTAAATCAATGTTGCTTTTAAATTTCTCATATATTATATACTATTCAAAAGAATAGTTCTATAACAAAAAGTTCTTTATATAGTATAGTTGCTCGACACTGCATCATGAATGTGTCTATGGAAAATACGAGAGATAAAACTGAATAGATTCCACAAAATGCATATCTCCCACGTGCTTAGTACATGGAACACGTCTACATATCTTTTTACTTTTATACGACTGCAGTGAATTACGTTTATATTTCAAAGCATTTTAAAAAAATTTATTTCAAAACATTTCTTTTCCAAAATAAAGTTAAAATATTTTTTGTTACGAACCCATCTAAAAGAAAATCACCAACACAAACATATTATATCTATACTTGTTTATGAAAGTGTGGAGCCGATATAATTTGTAAACATATTTAATCGAACCATACATCAAAGATTCTATTCCTCACAATCTATAAATCAAACTATTTTGATGGAACAAATAATATTGCAATCCCTTTTTCACGTGTGCAGATAACAAAGATAAAAAAGTCTTTCAGTGTTATATGTTAAATACTTTAAAGATTATGTACAAAATGAACAGAACCTAATATGTTGCCTTTCTACCATTTAACTTTTAATAAAGTCATGCAGTTGCATGCATAAAGATTGTATTAATTACGTAGATTTAAAGTACGTAGAAATGAAGTATGTATTAAGATTTTCTGTGTTTACATTGGATGTAATCCGCAATATAGATAATTGAAAACGGATTCAAACGCTGAGATAAATGAACAATCAATCTTTATCTCCGTATGAAGAATCACGTTCATTGTTTTAGATGGACACGTTCGTCAAACTCGGAAATTGTCGCAGAGGGGCCGGAGCGAATTGGATTCGCTTGGTGTTGATTGGCTATTCTTACATCGCATGATGGTGTATTGACGCTGTATTAGTTCGTTATATGAAAGGTCATTCTCATGTTAATTCTGTTACCTGTGAGATGTGTATCACATTATTTATGTCATTAACGCGTCAAGTACCAACCGTTGGATCTCACTTGCCTGAAGGAATTATAACAGCTCACTCATCCTTTACACCGGCACAGAATATTTGATTAACAGATTCCTTTCCCGAATTGTTTGAACAAATTAAATGATTTTATAATGTACAAATAAAACCTTAGATAATTTACCATACAATTTTACGTGCTTTTTTTTAAATACCTG
Source organism: Nymphalis urticae (assembly GCA_905147175.2). Lineage (NCBI taxonomy): Eukaryota > Metazoa > Arthropoda > Insecta > Lepidoptera > Nymphalidae > Nymphalis > Nymphalis urticae. The sequence goes on along the minus strand of LR989987.1, from coordinate 3,502,352 downwards.
TAACGTAATTATAATAATAATATAATTTTTTTTTATAATAATAAGCTTAAAATTATGTTTTAATTTAAATATATAATACAATATACTTTTAAAAAATATTAAAAATAGTGTATCAGTGCTTTTATAATTAAATATTCTGTTTACAATAAATAATTATTTTATTTCACGAAATCACGAAATTCTATAAAAAGTATTAAATTCAATGCATTTTTTATTTAGTCGTCCGGTCACGTACATAAGAGTAATTGGACATGTTCGGAAATTGAAGATTCGTTGACAAAAGAAACTAATCAAAGAGGCACTCTTTCATCTATGGTTCAATCTATAACTTTCTAGAGATTATGATTGGACCAATTTCTATATTTAATTAATTAAAGTCACACGATTGGAATACTAAAGACGTTTGAATTTTAATTATAACTTATTTCATTATACCAGTATTTTTAAATTATTTTGAAAATATTATAAGAACATTATTTTCATTGAATTTATAAACATTTATTTTTAGAATAAATATAACTGAATAAGGCAAAAGAATCGTACGTCTTATGTTGTGTTTCACTTTGCACAGTTTTCTACAACTCTAGGGAGGACGAAGAAAAATATAAAATACAATATCTAATACATTCGAAGTGCATTTTCCAGATATATCTGTTACCTCTTGGGATAAGATTTCTTTGATACAATTTATTTGCCAATTTTAATGTTGGAAAAAAAAATTTGGAGTTAAATAAAAAAAACATGTATTTATTATATCTACTTTTATCTATTTGTCCTCAACAAGCGCATTCACGAAATTATTTATTTTTTATTATTAAAAAAAAAATAGTCGAGCCGGCACAGATGACTTCGGCAATATCACGCGCGATCCACAACTATAGTTAATTCAAATAACGGGATAAATTGATATAACATTTGACATCGACAATTACTATTGATAAATACCTACAACATACTCGTACATGCACAAAAATAAAATCTTTGAAAAATTAGGACAAAATGGAGAGTTAAAATTTGTAATATTAGCTGTAGGCAGTCTACTGTAACAGTCTACAAAACACTAAAGTTGAATATTTTATCAGAATATTAAGGCTCTTTTTAGTTAAAAGGATGCTAATTTTACTGCAGGAAATGTACATCCATTTTGTCTCAATTGCACGTAAACTTGGAAATTATATTCTCGTAGCGTATTTTAAATTCGTATGCTTACATTTGACGTCCGCAAATTAAAACGTTTCTTCTTTAATCTTTAAATCTAACAAATTTGCTTCAATCTTTATAAAATTCTAGTAATAATGATATTACAGTAACTATTTTAATTTGTAAATGTACATTACTTTTGTTTTTTTTTAAATAAAAAATATGAATGGACAGGCAAATGGCCCATATGATGGTATGACCATCACCATAGCCCAGATATTGGCCCGTTAAGAAATATTAACTATTTTAGACAACGTTGATGCGCCACCAACCTCTGGAACTAAGATTTAATGTCCTTTGTGCCTGTAGTTACACTGGCTCATTCACGCAACAATATTGAGTGCTGCTTACAGAATTAGCACAATATCTCATATAAACCATTTAAATAATACTAATCTTTACATTTAATTTGTTCAAAACGTTTTATCAAAGAATATTTATTTCATCATCATCATATTTCAAATAAAAATTAACATAGCATTTCAATAAACGATTTCATTTCAATAATATCTCTCGCCATATTCTCATATTCCACGTTATATAACCTTTGTCAGAACAATGACAGTGCTATTATATCCAAGGTTGTAAGATAGATAAATTATCCGTAATGTGAGACTTAGAAATTGTCTATTATTATTGATTTGCATCTCACGGTTTGCTTTCGTGACCGGAAAATCTCTATTAGTTTCAAATGAAAACTGTCAACTACGCCAAGGTTGGAAAATACTAAGGAAAATATTGTTTATTGATCTGCAAGGGGCCTATTAGCTTTATATTATTAAGGGTAAGTATGTCGAGTTCTACTAGTAAACTTCGTTATCTCAATTATTTAAATATTAAAGATACTAAAAAGATCCCCAAAGGGGCTTACTTAAAAAATATGTATTTAAAAATATAGTCAAAATTGATAGAAAAATCTTGTTTCTTTTTAAAGTTTTTCACAAAACATTATTGTGAATTTTAAGGTAGTCCTAAAATTAAATGTAATTGGATTACATAAAAGATTTTAAAGTCTGTATGCTAGGATATGGAATTAGTAACGAGTCAATTGATTGAAACGAAATTATACCAATTATGGGCTGAACTACGTTAAATTTTGAATGAAGACACTTTTATTTCTGAACTTCGCCTAAGTAATAGTAATAAAGTAATCGAGAAAAGTGCAAAAAGCTTTACAAAGTTATTCGGTTATTCGGTCGGTATCTTTTGGTTATATAAACAGCCTTTGCGAGTCACTGTAGTCTCATTAGTGGCCATAAAAAATCCTTACTTATCTATTCGTCAGAGTTATTACTTAAGTTTCCAGGCTTAGCGGGCTTTTAGGATTTCAGTTAAAGTTTCTATAAGTTATTATAATTAAAATATACTTATAATAAATATGCATATTTAGAAGTTATAAAGTTCGTTTAATCCAATTAAATCAAAATATAAATTATTCAAGTTCTATTTAAATTTGTAAATATAAGAAAAGAACGGGCGGCAAACTCAGTAGTTATTCTTTTCCACCATTTAAATTACAAAGATACGTTTATTACATACAATTAAATTGACACATTACATTCTGCCTGAAAATCAACAAATACTAATCTATACATTATCTTTTTATTATTTCTAGATTATATACTCATTAGAAGCGCAGCTTTCGCTTGGTTCAACATTTCAGTAAATGATAATGAGAGATTTAATTATAAAGATAGCAGGTATTTTTGGCTTACAATTAATTGTCTTCGAAACGGGACCACGTTTATCGTGTTCAAGATGTATCTGCGTAATTGTTATTGTCGATTAAAATAATTTTGTGGATATTCGAAATTTGAATTGATGTATTTTTAATTCTAATAATTTGGCATAGGTTTAAATAAATTTTGCCGTTGACGTGAACAAAACCTTGCTGTTTTGTTGCGTTAATCTTGTTCATGTATAGTGACGTGTAAACTATTCATAGGCGACAGCCATTAATTGGCGAACACGTACTCCTGTGCGGTCTAAGATAGTAATCATACCAGAGTGATTAACGATCGAAGGAAATTATATGTCCTATTGTTTGCTCATAAAGCTTCAAATGCTATTAATACACCACAGATTATCAAACGTTATCTTAGATTAATTTTCAATAACTATTCCAAGTTTCATATGTAATCTATATGACAAAGGTCCAAAAAACCTTCATCATTATAAGGCATAGCTGTGATTGTCTTTCGAATTGGTATTGCATTCATAAAAAAAAACGAATCTTTTAAATATTTAAAATTAATTAAATATATATACTTGCTTTAAATAATTCATTCGTCTATGAGTAATATATATAAACACACACACACACACACACACATATATATATATGTATATATGTGTGTGTTTGTGTGTGTTTATTTAATATAATTCTACGCTTATTTGTCTAATCTAGACAGCACGAGCACAAAGCATTCCAAGAGGAAAATCCTAATTACGTTTTCAAAAGTGAACAAACTAGTTTAACATTTAATAAATGTTTATATTTAAAAAATATGCAATATTTTAACAAATGCTACGATATTTTACGTCAGCTTCGCTGCTATTCAACTGACTATAGGAATGAGATTTTTCACGCTTCAATTCATAATTCCTTTAAAAGAATCCAACTAGATAGAAAAGATTCTGACAGAATAGTGATTAATATCTCAAAATAACTTTATTTAGTTCTCTTGAAATTTAACTGTTCTTATATAAAAATAGTTATTTAATTTTATGATAATAATTTATGTATTCGTTGCATAATTCATTGTTTTCAATGGTTAAAAATCACAAAACTTAAAACAGTTAAAACTATTAATACCTACTATATACCATATAAAGTAAATTAAATAGTATGTATAAAAATATTTATTATTAAAAAAAAAGTAAAAGTAAAAATTTGTATTATGAAAACAGGTCAGTTACGAGTTTATTTGAGTAAAAAATGTATCAATTGATTCTAATGGTTCCTACAATCTGGTATATACATCGTTATAGTATTAATAGAATGTGTTCTATAAAGAACTTTTGCTAAATTTGTGTTACGATTTATTTCGTTATCAGCGATGGGAAACTTTGTGAGGAAATTTTAATTATAAGATCAAAAATTAATGTTTTGGGGAGATTTTGACGGATTAACATTGTTATATATAGGCCTCTGCATCTTTGACAGATGATTTAAGCAGCATCGCGAACCAATTTGAAATATATATGCATGAATATTCAGAGTAACATTCCTGCTTTTTAATACATTGAATATATCTTTTTTAAACTATATTTAGGTATGCATTTATTTGACTAAACCGTTGTAATTACATATATTTTGCGCATACCCATTTTTTAATAATTTTTCATACAACTAACTAAATTAATTCCATGTTGTGTTTGATGCAAGGTATATGCTTTTCCAGTAATTAAATTTTATGTGAAAACTTTAAGCAAAAGAAAACTTGTGAAGAATATTACTTATTTATATATAGGAGTAATTTCAAACTCATCATGAAAGTTGAAACTCGGTTTTATGAAAAGTTTGAGGCTGTGTATATATTTTATTGAACGTTAAGAGAAATGCAAGTTGAAAATATATTTTTCTATTCATGAAATACATTTAATGCGTTATAATAATCTAATTTTTAATTCTAATTTCGAATTACTAATTGTATTTATACTTTTGAACTTTATACTTTTTACTATGTATTCTACAACATAACGGGATATATAATTAAAGTAGGTATTTAAAAAGAGAGAAGAATTGAATTTCTTATCATATTTAAAACTTGGAACATGTCCAAATATAATTTCAACATATTTTATATATTTTGTGAAAGCTTCAGTGAATTTCAATTAGAGATAAGGTGAATAGTAGTGATAGTGCAGAGACAGCATAATGTGAGTAGTATCTGATTTTGTGATCCCTAAAGATATATATATATATATATCCCTATATAACAAGGCTTTGTCTTCTTCCGATTTTTAATCAGTGATAACAGAAAGAGATAAATATCTGCTACTAAACGTTAATAAGTAAGGCCATTATCTGCAAGTATTCCTACCCCTGTAACCCGCGATCTCATCTAAATGAAAACTCATAAATTACTTAACATAAATAAGCTGATGTTGCTGGATTGATGAATTTTTTTTTGCTAAATATTTTATTGTTAACGAATGTTTCGGGGCGCGCATTAATTTCCACGAATGGCTTGTTCCCGTTTCAGCTGTGGCGGCATTTCAAGTGTAACCTTTATCAGCGTTTATGCATAATAGTAAAATGTTTTGTATCGTTGCGTACCTTACCTCTCTTTAATGTTGTATTTTAAATTTCTTCAAAATGTATTGAGCATAGACCGAGTCTATTTATTACCTGAAACAAAAATGAAAAAAATATATATAATATTTAGGAATTTATAATATTTACTCATTTTACTAGGCTCATCGACAGTGTTTTTGATAGTCAGTCAGGACAAATCATTTCATATGTACAGATTTTGACACATCAACTGTCAAATGTTTCTTTCGATTGATATAAATTAAGATTAGAGAAGAGAAACTACATCGTCGTAATACTTAGTAGATATGATGTATCTATTCGTATTGAAGTAACCGTGACTGACTGAATTAAATTTATTTTCAAAGCTAAATAACTTTAGTGTGACTTTGACACTGATATGAAAAGTAATATTATTTTTAATCTTTATTTCATGTTTGTACTTTAGCGTGGCTCGCACGGTGTTTGAAGCCAAATCCTTTATCAGCTATCCGCTAAAACACGGGACATATATCTGTATAACTGTATTAATTACAGTGATAAAGGAGTGTTGCATTTTATCGAGCAATATTTCAAGCGTTTAAAAAACTTGCAATGTTGACACTTGAATTAATAGACGTGAGATTATTTATCGACCGTGAAGACGTACGATTAGCAGTTATTGCATTCATGTTTTCTATATAAGGGGTAATTACTGATGTTTTTTTTCGTGTATATTTCTTTATCACTCCTTGCATGTATCATATACGTTTGTTGCTAAGAAGTACATTAATTTGCGAATCGAAGCGTCTGAAACAAACTTTTAAAAATTATATATTTTTTTCAATTTTAAAGTACACGAACCAGCGGTAGGAATTCTACAACGCTCGAGATCATAAAGTTTTAATTTGTCACAACAACATACAAGTGTTTTTTACTGATTCGATAGCGTTAGCGTTATTTTTATGGAATATTTTATATAAAACATTACATATACAAATAAGAATAATATATATGTTATATAATGTTAAAATAAAAATAATCAGTACATAATTATTCTACCACTAACCATTTATTTGCATGAATTAATTCCTCGCAATTTAGGTCTTTGCTAATGCATTGCATGGATAATAAGAGGTTATTTCTCACATTTGAACTTTGTGGGTTAATAAATTGTTGAAAAAATACATAAAATAAGGCTTCTTAAGTGATCTCATTGGTTAGTTGACTGTTCTGAACCTGTGGTAATTTTACATTCATTAATTTAATAAGAAACTCTCAGTATTAGTTCCCTTCCAGCCTTACTATAAAACAGCTTATATTTCCGCATTGTGAAAAATATCCCTTTACTGGAGCGATTCACACTTGGAGGATTTATTTAAGTTTGCAAGATGAATAAAAACTGTTTTAACTTTCAAAGCGAAATCAAGCTCAATTTTGCTATTTTCGTTTACATTACTAAAGTTTCAAACAGCAAATTTACAAATGTTTGCGTAAATCTTGTGGCTTATAATTTGAACGAAATATTATAACAAATATGAGTCTGTAATTAACTGAAAATTTTCTTAGTATTTGCAGGAAATTACTAAAACATACTTCACTTTATTTATAACATTTAAAAATTAACGTACAATTTATTGTATTTATACTAACAACTCGCTAATTTCAGAATTTGCCAAACCAATTGGACAATAACATATTTGCTCTAGATAATTCTGTTTGTTGATAAAGGTTACCTAATAAATAATATTAGAAATAATAAAGATTACTAGTAAACAATATGGAGCCGTGAGCCTCTAAGTCTGACCCAATGATGCTTAACGCCAATGAAACCGCACGGAGAAGCTAGTTTATTATATATAAAGGGGAAAATAAATCTCAAATCATTAATCGTCACCATAATGTCACGAAAAATAGCAATTTTGTTATATAATAGAAGGTTTCGACCACTGGCAGGCCCAAACTAAAAGATCAAAGGCCCCTAGTCCTTCATTTTGACTTTGGAGGCACCCCACTTCGGCCAGGCCGGTGTCTTACAAGGCCTAGGCATAAATACGGAACTGACCGCAGACGATACTAGCTTAACTAACTACTGACGGTTTTCCTTAAAAATGTTGCTTACCAGGTGACTAGTTAAATAATGCTGTCTTCTTCTTTCGAATGTCAAATCAATAATGACAGAAAGGGAGAAATAAGTGTTTTTAACTAATCAGTCATTAAGCAACTAATAAGAGAGGTGTAGATTCCTGAACGCATATTTGAAATTAATTTTATTCAGTAAGTTCATTAGCTTTGTATAATTAATGTTATATCTAATCATTGTCTCATGTGGACATGTGATTAACTTGTGTGCAACTATTCAATTGTCCTTAACGAGCCAATTTATATGTACTGTATGTCGATATAGTTTACATACATTAATATATAAAGCATCCAGTATGAAATTTGAAAAAGAAACACTTTCGAATTATTAAGTTTTTTTCGGAATTACGTGACTTATTATTATATTGTAGCCAATTTAATCAATAGCTATTATTATTTTATTATTATTATTTCGGCAGAATAACATATATGTTAATCTTAACCGATGATCGTGGGTTCAAACCCGGGCAAACACCACTGAATATTCTTGTGCTTAATTTGTGATTATAATTCATTTTGTGATCTACGGTGAAGGAAAACATCGCGAGGAAACCTGCATGTGTCTAATTTCACTGAAATTCTGCCACATGTGTATTCCACCAACCCGCTTTGGAGCAGCGTGGTGGAATAAGCTCCAAATCTTCTCCTCAAAAAGGGAGAGAAGGCCTTTAGCCCAGTAGTGGGATATTCACAGGCTGTTACGGTACGGTTATTCTGATGTATGAGCTATATTATTGTAAAGTTTCATTAAAATCCATTCAATGGTTTTTGTGTGAAAGAGTAACAAACATCCATACAAACTTTCGCGCTTATAACATATGGAAGATGTATAGATCATATGTTATATCCGATATGCTCCGACATTCAGATTTTTCATAATTGCAATACTCTATTAAGAATATAAATTGTTTGATGTTAAAGTGTCATGTTATGTATGAGTATTGGCAACACTAGGCGTATTTGGCAAGCGTTTGTCATTAACAAGGCACTCGACCTACTTGAGACCTAACGATTTGCATCTAAAAATTCCGTTTAGAATTTACTATTACACTTGTTAAGTGTTAAAACCTACACTTTATAACACAGGTTTTTTTTCATTTTGCAATTAATGAAAAGTTAAAATAATAAAGATAGAAAGGAATACAGTAAATATAATCGTTGATTTGTCGTTTCGAAACACATTCGGACTAATAATTGATAATAATTTGCTATTTAATAGATATAGTTCAGATTCGATTTTTTTAATGTAATTTCTAATATTTTTTAAGATCTAATCAGCGTATATAAGCTTAAAATTATATATACTTGTTATAACTGTGAGAAATAAAGGTAAACTGTTACGTATAGCTGTTACCGTGAACTCGGCATCTTTATTTTTCTTAAATTCAGTACACATTTATGTGTTTCTCTTGGTTTACGACTGACGATAAAACTCTCTACTCGTAATATCGAACCTTTGAAAGACGATAACCTGTGAATGAATTCACGAGTTTTCATACATTCCATTTACGTCTGGATGGAGTTTTTGAATGAATTGAATGGTTCTTAATTCTAATGGATATTGGTTAGAAGCAAAAGTTTTGGCTCTGAATATGAAACGTTCTTACGTGTGAACTTTGAAAGCCCGAACGCGTACAGTAATAGAAATTATTTTATGAGTAATAGAAAAACATCTAAAAGATGTAGAAATAAATTAATTTTTATTATTGTGTCAGTGTGCCTGACGAAAAACATATATTATGTATAGTTTATTTTTATATATATTTAAATACCGTAATAATGTTTTTACATATGACAGACTAATTAAATGTATTAGTAAAAAATACTAAACGATTATACTGATGAAAATACTAGATAATTATTATAATCTATATCATATATATTCATAGGAAAAATACGCCTTTAAGTACTCATATATTACATTATTACCATTACTGTTAAAACTATTAAAAAATACACGTAACGTTTCCATAAAATAATTTCCGAAGGTTACTTTTTCATTTTCATATTACTACTATTAGTAATATTGAGTTTTAATTTTCGTAACATGTTTTTAAGATATCATTTGCTGAGAAGTTATTACTTTAAGGGTTAATCGTTTTCAAAAAATAATCGCTTTAAAGATTTATTTCAAGTTATATCTTTGAGCCGCTTGCAGTTGAAGTATTTAGACTTAGAGAACTCGGAGAAGTATTAGTGCAAAAAAAGTCCTAATACCCCGGTGGTATTGCTGTCACCGGGGACATTTTTCACTCAGAAAATCGGAAATGCGATTCAACAGAGAAATGTTAGCTCGCCAACATAACCAACATTAAAGCGTTCACGATTTGTACACTAATTATTTTTTGCTATATTTTATAATCTACATATTTGACTAAGTGCTGCAAATGGCAAATATTTTTAAGCTTTTTTTGAACGAAATTTTTGTAAAAATAAAGGACGTGAAATTGGGATTGAATGATAAAGTTACCTGGGAACCAATTTATTACCCTGAGTCGTACCTCATTCCACTCGGGGCCAACGATGGTTGAAACCAGTGTTACATTAATCTGACTGGATTGATGAATTATTTATTAATGAAAAATATTCTTTCGTTTATTTAACCGTATCCACATACGATTAAATGAGTATATTAATGATTATGTATATATTATTTACATTCATTATTGCATTCGTCTGAAAATGAAATGGACTCGTATATTTTAAGTACTTGAATATTGTTGTATTGAATTTTAGTACACAATGTGTTTGTGTGTGTGTGTGTAACACAGGTTCCATGGTTGGCGGCTTATGGTCTCGTTTCGAATTTTAACAGTGGCAGAATATATGAGCGAAGGTGATCACTTACCATCAGGTCGCTTATTTACTAGTCTGCCTTCCAAAAAATTGAGAACAAGACTTTTTGTTGTTTACTACATTTATCGTGAAATGTGTTTACGACATGGTTCGAATATTCAATTTTGCAAATGAAAGATATTCCAGTCTTTTGCAATCTCGTTATTGGCGTGGCAATTGAATTTGCATGTTGTTGTACTACCTACATATTACTTGATAATTACCGTAATTTCCTCTTAAAAGATATGGCATATATTCTGACATTTTCAACAAATAACTCCTATATATATTATATTTTAGTTTATGTATGTGTTTTTGTTTTCTAAAACAAACTTTTAAGCTACACAAAGCTAACGTAAACACAAAACCAACGAAAACCTAAGTTGGTAAAACTGTGCTTTTACTCAGCATTTCGTTTTATGTTACAATGCTTTTTGAAATAGGATAAAATATTTTGTACATTTTCCTTGTGGGCTACGTTGTTACTACGTTGCCTTTCCATTGTCAATTGTCGCCGAAACTGAGCAAATATGACGTAATCTGGTGCATGCTTCGTAAAATAAATATTTAATGAATAATATTATATTCAAAAAACAAATCGTGTAGCTTTCGTATAAAGGACCTGTGTACAGGCGTTTTTTAGAAGCTATCATTGGCTTACTACTTATGTTTTATCTTAAGAATGACCTACATTTTATTGTTATTTATTAGATCACCAAAAAATTACACATGTACAATTAAATAATACATGAAAGTACGGAGTTGACAAATTAAGGACAAAAAGTGTCACCTTAATAACAGAAGATAATTGCAGGAAAAATAAGGAAACAAACAAGAAACAATAACTAAATTTTTGAAGACGACTGATAATATTGTTTCAATAATATATTGTAAACGATTCTATTGTAAGCAAAATTAATCGTTTCTTTAATATTAAGTCTAACATTTTGTTATAATCTATAAGTTATGTAATAACTGTGCATGTATTAATACTAATTTGAAGGAAGGAATGTCTCTGAACTTTGGTGTTGAATGAAATTGTTAGTGCTGGCACGGCGACGGGAAAGTTCGGCGGCCGAAGTTAAAACTAAAATATTCAATTTCACAGTGTATTCAATTTTTGTTAAATTTTATCAAAAACATTCAAACGATTATCTCGCTCATTGAATATTATAATATAAAATCAATTACTGAAGTAAATACTTTGTTTTCTTTTGTTAGTGTACCTTGAAAGTAAAAGGCCTTCAACGAAAGAGAGTACACATTTCGATTTGATTGAATTCTCAACTTTTATTCTTGATATCCGATAGTGTTTGCTTATCCTAACTAAGTATGTAAGCATAAAAAAAACATTTTTCTAAATATAGAGGGATAAAGTATTTAATTGGTAAATTAACGACCACGTTGACAAAATTATAATCTTCTAATATATCGTCACATCGCACGTTAGCAATGGCTTCTAGAAAAACATGATATGTTTGTATAGCCGTAGGGAATAATGAATGTGCCATAAGATGGTAGACTCTTGGCGCCACTTTCGTCTGATTCTTATGATATAATTAAACGTTGTAAATAAATGTTGCAGATGTAACATGACGGTTTGGGCATAATTTTACTAACCTTTGTTTTTTAAACCATACATTATGTGCATTAAATTATGATCTATTACATAAGAAAAGTTAAAGAGATTACCTTATTCGACGTAAGCGAATCAAGTTCACAGATATATCTTTTTGTTTTTATTTTTAGAAATTTAAAATGAATTCAGAATTTTGTTTTCAACTTGTAATTGATATTTAAGTAACATAATTATGAACGCCTGTAATAATGCTGTATATGCTATATATGTTATTATTTCATGAAATACAATATTAATTTCTTCATAAACATCTCATCTCGGGTCGCAGATAAATTGAGTGACTCTTAATTTAGGAATTACAAACACGTGCCCATAATTTCAGAGGCAAATCTTGTAATATCAGGCAAATGTCTCTCTTCTGGGCTATTACCTTTCCTAGAGATTTATTTGAAGCAATTATTATTAACATAGCGTTGACCTACACAACTTGCTGCTATTTTGCGTGATAATACTTTTTGATTATGAATCCGATTGACTTTATTTTCGCAAAATTCTCTTTGGCGTTGGGGGTGGCTGTGACAATAGGCCAAGGAGCTCGGATTGAACCGGTGACATTCACATCACAAAATGGACTCATCATACCATTGTCGTCATTGTCGTCATTACTACATTTCTAATTATCTTCTCGATGTGATCTGCATACCTCACATGTGATTTAACTTAAAACAGATAAAGTAGAATATAAATCGATTTCATGTAAAGTATACTTTGATTGAAATTTACATAAATAGTAAGTGACTAGGTTTATTATTATACGTTATTATTATTACGCGATGAAAATAATTATTAATAAGCCTTCGTTATATACCCAGAGTATATTTTATAAAAACGCCTACTGCATTATGTCGATCTCGTGTGTTCAGCACGCGCATTGCGTGGACGACCTCTACAGGCTTTTTCACATAGTTTCATCTTTACAACTAATAGAGAGGTGGGCCGGGTAGGAATTTAATCAAATTCCGTTTAGTAGTTTCGTCGTATAAGCTTAACTCTCTTTGAGTTACTTTCTCATTTATATTATTAGTATATATTATAATCAAGATTGTTTTTCGTTTCCACATGATTTTAGTAACATATTAATTGGAACTATTAGTTTAGTAAATGGATAAGTTAAATTTTGTACCCTAGAAACGTGAGCTTTTAATTCTTAATTGTATATTTAAAGTTGACAAGTGTTAATAAAAGGTAATTTATAATTTTCAAGTATCAATTCGATTGAGATTCTTCAAATTTTTAATCATACGTAATGATTAGGTATTGAAAGTAAATAAATCTCTATACCATTGTGTCATAATCGTTACTCTTATATATTTTATACATTTAAAGTAATTTGTATATTAATGGTTTAGACAAGTAGCTTTGAAAAGTTGCCTAGTCAGGGAAAAAGCGTAATGCGTGCGTTTCATAGTTATTAGCTTTTAGGGTCTAGGTTAGAGAAAAAGGTTGGCTGGCGTGATCGTGACTTTGTAGTGTAGTAGATTTTTTATTTATGATGTGTCGTGCAAAAGTGAAGCCGTGATTTTCAGGTACAAAATGTTTCAAAAAAAATGTTGGTCATTTTCATATTAGCGATTTGCTTACAGTGTTGGGGGTAGAGTTAGGTATAAAAAAGTAGCCTATGTCCTTTCATGCCTATATGTCGTTTCAAAGGAAGAATGACATAGGTCCTTCATTCAAACATTATATCAAATTTTTATTAAAATCAGTTCTGTGGTTTAGCCGTAAAAGTGTAACAGGCGTCTGCCTGTATGTCTATACATGGTTCCTTTACGTTTATAATATCAGAACACAAAATTGCATGTTACGAAGAAGTGGCGTTAAATTAAGAGCTAAAATTCACCCGCTTAACCTATAAAATAAACTGGAAATATTTCATATAATTTCCAGCAACGTTGTTAATTTGCTAAATTAGTGCAAAAAGGTTGGTCGAAGTGGTCATCACATAAACTACGTATGGCTACACCGATTAACCTTTTAATTAAAAATTCTATCGGAACGAAATATTACTTCCACGGTAGGAAAAATAAATATTTCATCTCGATGGGTTTAGTGTAAAACGAAGGTATGCTTCGGTTGTTTTGCTAAAAGGGAAATAAATTGAAAAAGAAAAGTCTTAATATTTAACATCGTAATGCTTTATTGACTTACGGCCTGACAAGTCGTCATAGATTTATACATAAAACATTTTTATCTAGCATAATATAATAGTACAGTATATATAGTATTGTTCAAAAATATAGGAGACTTACTCACTTGTTAGTTTAGTGCCAGTTAGAATATCCTTTCGTTTCCAGGTTTAAATCCCGGATTTAGTAAAAATTATAGGATTTTTCGTCAAAAAATCCCCAGTAACACACTGGTGTTCTGATGTTGGCAGTGTTACATTCCCGTTCCTCGGAAAACACGTGGAGCTGTTGGTCATGTGCTAATCTATATCACGTCGTGGCATATTTCCGTACGATCAGGCTATGAGAACGTGTGCTGATTGTGTATATATACTGTAACTCAATTGAGAAGACGTCTAGTCTGGCCATTGTGGCCAAAATTCTGTTAGAAGGACATACTAAGAGCTTCATAATATTAAAGGTTTCTGTGTCTGAATTTCATATACTATTTCAAAATCTCCAACGAAGATGTGAAATTGCGCTTAATGATTTTCAACCATGTTTATTAATTAACAACGTCTATATTTGCGCCATAACGCGTGTAGCAAATTGAACTTTTATCTAGAGAAAATTTATTTAAATTCATTTGTAAATTTATTCGTCGAGATCGTTGGCGTTGGCCTTAAACTCTCTAACTGTCTAAATGATAAATTTATCGGCCTGATAGAGATGTCTGCCTGATAAGTATCTAAGGGAATTGGCGTTAACCAATTTAAATATATTTAAAACGTACTACCTGTTACAATTGTTAGAGTAATTAAGGTTTATCCATATTTTTAAGAATAATGAGATATTGACTAGATTACTGATTACCGTGTTATTGCAATACAAAAAGTTAACTCAAAATATCTAACCAATAGGCTTTACCATGGCCATTATCGCGAAAAAAGCCGGACGAATGTTGCTTTAATACCTAAAAAACGTGTAATAAGTTACACTTCGTGTCGACTATCGTCATTATTTGTAATTCACAATTATTTGCAACGTTGTATCAGTTAGCTATGTATATTAAAAACGAAATTGCTTCGAAGTATATTGCATGACGGCAATTTTATGTACTTATTAGATTGCTTATCAAATTCGACATCGGCTTATTTACAGTTGGTATACCGCTTTTAATATAAACAACGATTATGGCTTGATCAAATTGATACTACTGAAGTAAACTCATAATATATAGCCGTAGCTCAGCAGTAGCTCATAATAATAAGCCGAGATGGCCCAGTGGTAAGAACGCGTGAATCTTAACCGATGATCGTGGGTTCAAACCCGGGCAAGCACCACTGAATTTTCATGTGCTTAATTTGTGATTATAATTCATCTCGTGCTTTACGGTGAAGGAAAACATCGTGAGGAAACCTGCATGTGTCTAATTTCACTGAAATTCTGCCACATGTGAATTCCACCAACCCGCATTGGAGCAGCGTGGTGGAATAAGCTCCAAACCTTCTCCTCAAAAAGAGGAGAGGAGGCCTATAGCCCAGCAGTGGGTTTTTCACAGGCTGTTACATTACACGTACAAACTCATAATTAAAAGTGTACTACGAAATTAGTTTTATTAAAATCGATTCAGAGCTTTACATGTGCTGCCGAAAGAGAAAAAGAAGAGAGAAGTCAAAGTAATTTGAGAAGCGACGACGACATACAATTAAGCTATTCAAATATGACTTCATAAATTTTCTGGAATAGATTTTCAGTGACAGGACCGCCATTTATACGCTTTTAAAAAACCGTTTACAAGTGTTTTAATTTGTTAGCATTAAGTTTTCGTGTGTTGTTTCCTTTGTTTCAGCAATATAGATATTTATTATTATTAGAAAATACTAGTTGAGTTTTATTATCATATATTTTTGGATTTATGAATTAGTTAATCTAAAAACATATCGACACTCAGATTAAGACTGTGTTTACCCTGAAATCTTGCATAAAAATATTTTGGTTTTGCCAAATTCAACGACTCATGCAGTGTGGACAAAATGTAGATTTTAATGATACTTATAATTTTCAAAATACGGCGTCACAGCTGCGAGTAAGCGTTAATTGTTATTATACAGCACTTAGTATAATAAAAGCAAGTATGTAACAACTGTTGTTAGAAATAAACCGAATGTTTACATGAAAAAAAAGGACTTGTGATTAAAATTTACTTACTTATATTGCGAATTCTAAAAAAAAACAAAGGTACTAAAAATAGAAATAAAAAATTTTAAAGTGTTTATTTTAGTCATTTACTTATTTATTTAAATATAAAAAATATATAGAAGAGATCGATCGTAACTGCCAATTTTATCAATTTACACCACACACACAAATTTGTTATTTTATTCAGTTTTTCTATATATAATTAGAAATGTGTATATATCTTATCAAGTGATTTGAATCTATTAATTACAATATAAAAATTGTAAAAAAATGTGCCGTTACTAAAAATTAACTAAACTCGATTCTTCGTCTATATCTCCTACGGGCGACAAAAAGAGAAATTCATGGTCAAGACGTTGTAAGGAAGCTTGCATGTATCATATGAAATTCAGCTCCACGTATAAAAAAAATAATTATGCACAAGTGTGCGACATACACACAACGACATACATACATAGAAACCAAATAGTATATTTAAGTACCAACGTTTAAAACTTAAAACTATTATTTATTTTAACGTGAATCCGTCATTTTTGAAGTCATTTACAAAACTTTTTTGTAAATGACTGATTATTTTTAGCCTGCTATAAGATAATTAGCAATATAATTAATATAAATACATTTTTGATTTTTGATGTAGTACTATAAATACATATTTGTGTAAACCATTTCACTGTCAATAAATGTTATTTATTTTTATTAAAATATTATGTGATAAAAATAAATATGATAGATAATGCTCCTATGATACATTATATGCTTATTTTTTCGAAACAGACTTATATTTATCACGTTTTATATGTAAATTTTAATCGTTTTGTTGAGTTCCAGTTGAAAGGGTGAGTCAATCTGTGTAACTATAGGCACAAGGAACATAACATCTTAGTCCCTAAGATTGGTAGCGCTTCGGAAATATAAGGGACGAATAGTTTTTCTTACAGCGCTACTGTGGGCTGTAATGGGCGGTGGTGCGCACTTATCATTAGGTGTGCCATTTTCAAGTCCACCTACCGTTGATGTAAAAAAAAAGTTGTCGCCAAAAGTTTTTATTATATTGTTTTTGATATGCAGGCAAAAGAATACGTAAAATGTGTGAAAAATTAGCTTGATTATATTTTTAATACTTATTTAAGCCATCGATGTATATATCAATGTAAGGTTTGTAAATAAATGTATATTATACTCATACTGTGGTATTGTCAGTAAGTGATAAAGTTAGTACTATCGTATTGTAAAGTACTATCGTTTGAAAAGAACTGCAAAAACAATTGTATGTCTTAACCTACGCTATTGCTGTGTTACACGTTACTCAATAATAGCGTAATTACTGACCTTTCTCGGCTCAAATTAGAACGAACGAACTCGAAAGAATACGATCGTGAAATCTAAGATATTATGTGACACTGTATGTAATAATTAGAACATATAAAGGCTGCACGTGTTCTGATTCTATGCGCTAAACATGCATTATATATAATAATATATCCTGGGGCATTATTCACACACGGCCATCTGATCCCAAATTAAGCAGAGCTTGTGCTATGGAAACCAGACAACTGATATACTACATGTACTACTTTTCTTTTGTCAGACTCAGGACAAACAGACATGTTCATGCACACAAATGTCTGTTCTGGGTGGGAATCGAACCCACGACCTTCGGCGTGAAAGGCAAGTAGCTATCAACCAGGCCAACCGGCTCTATAGTTTCATTATATACACGATATTCGTAAGTGAAGCCATTGTCGTGCATTATTTTTTGAGATAAGCTAAACGGAAGGCACCAATTCAAATAAACTACGAGTACATATAAATTACACGTATAATAATAATAAGGTTTGCGGTGTTTATGGACTTTAATAGGATGCACGCTATCGGGATAAGCATGATATGGTTTTGAAAATTATAGCTTAATTATCTTTGTGTGTGTGTAATTATTGTTGTTATCGTCAGGATAGTTTATTACATACAGACAGACAGTACAATATATATATGACATATGTTATTTTATTAGAGTAGAAAAGAGTACCTAATTTCTTAGACAAATAAATAACTTGGACCTTGAATTGACATAATATTCGAGTTTCACTAGTAAAAATAACTAGGTGAGAATTTTAATGTAAGAAATGACACATATTGGTATTTTCACACACTCCTACAATCGTAACTATTTATATCTGATATACCATATAGTGAAGTAAAATAAAATTTTGACAACATCGCGCCCGACCTGATATATTTCATAATAATAACCTTTATTTTCACTTTTCCTTGTATATGAAAATTTATTAAGTTTTATTGTTAGTTATATAACAATATTCTTTGCGATTAATTAATACTATGAATAATAAATGAAATTAAAGAGGATTCATATTCACACATTGTGTTTTATTGTAAATAAAGGTATATACAAACTACAAACTTAGTAGTAATATAGTGCTACGTCATACCTATCTGCAAATGATACAGTATGTCAAAGGTCTATTAAGTTTTATATCTCCTGGAATTCGAATTAAACTATTTAAATAAACATGGGGATCGGACTATAAACAAACACCATGTAATATTCTGCGATGACAGACTTAAATCTTTGCATTAAACATAATTTTTGTAATATCTTTTCTAGATCATAAAGGAATCTTTTGAATTTTTTGCCGCTTAATGTAGAAAATCTCGCGCTAATGAGTGCGGTTTCGTTGAAATGAAACTTCACTGCGAGCAGTTAATTCGAAAATTTCCGAGAGACTTCTATTTAGGCGCGTTTAATGTAGCATACTTAGAATATGTTTGCTACGTTTGGTAAACAAAACAATAATCTACTGAATTAACAACACACAAAACAATACAATTTATTTTTATTAGTTAGCGTAGCGTAGCATAAGTTTATTATATATTTTCTGTATACATGTATTTTACTAGTTATTGAACCGTATGGCTTATAACGTATATTATTCCGACTTCACTTATTAAAAAAAAATTGTATTCTTAAGTCCGCGTTTTTTCGACGCGTTCGTGATGTGGGAATATAATGGGAATTGTAGCCGTCCCAAAATATGTGGAACATTTCTCAATCAATAACTTTAGCAAAACCTGAGCAGCTAATAATAATTATAAGTCTTGTGCTCTTATTATTGTGTATAAAATTTATGATGACGTAATTTCATTTGCTACGAGTTCATACGCAAATTAGCAATTCAAATTGTTCGAATAAAATATGGATCATTTTAATGGAAATATCGATTGACAACATGAAAAACACGAAACGGCCCGTGTTAAATTGTGTTTGGAGTGTCACTGTAAAACGAACCAGGTTTTAAATTTAGCAAATGGATTTTCAACTTTTAACTCGATTTTACGATTCCATTTCAATTTGTTTATTTTATAACAGTCATGATTTAGATTGCAGATAGTTATTTTTAATCTCAAGAGACTGTAGTAATAAAATATCTTATTTTTTTTAATTTCCTTGTGCAAAGTTTTTCTGGAAAGGAGCCATATTTTTTTTTCAGGTTTTACTGTTCAAAACATGTAGATTCTACCGACCGTTATGATTCTTATTACAATGGTTTAAGGCATATTTCTCTATAAACGTTAATAAAACGATTAACCTCAATTTCCACAAAATATACCACAGCTGCAATTTAGTTAGTTGTCATGATTTAGTCAGTATTCTAAGCTTTATATTCTTTCATTCGCAATGCACTTACAAATCTGATTTCATCCTATACATACCATATAGGCAGTATTCAGTACATTATTGAGGTAAGATTGTCGAAATTACATAGTGCCGGTACTAAAATGTTATAATATTCAAATGTAAGGTTAAGTTTGCATTTGGCTGGCGATTTTGAGGAAATAGAAAATTAAATAAATTTAGCCCTTAATGACTAGTATAAATACATACATTTTGATCTTGTATTTTTTTATTCTACATACATTGGGGTTTCGACTAACAGTTTAATTGTACGTAGAAACATGAGTAAACGTTTATCGTATTTATAAAACATTTATCAATTGTTAGTGTATTTTTAAATAACTAGCGCAGTTCGGTATATTATATTTTACAAATAGAGTTTGAATCTGTGGAATTGTTAGTTTGATATTTCAGTAAAATTTAACAACAAAGCTTCAATTACTCCTGGCTGTCTTGTGAAGCAAATAGATTACGCAATAACAGCCTGTTAATGTCCCACTGCTGAGCTAAGGCCTCTTCTCCCTTTTGAGGAGAAGGTTTAGAGCTTATTCGACCGCGCTGCTCCAAAGCGGGTTGGTAGAATACACATGTGGCAGAATTTCAATGAAATTATAAACATGCAGGTTTCCTCACGATGTTTTCCTTCACCTTCAAGCACGAGATGAATTATAATCACAAATTAAGCACGTGAAAATTCAGTGGTGCTTGCTCGGGTTTGAACCCACGATCATCGGTTAAGATTCATGCGTTGTAACCACTGGGCCATCTCGGCTTTTTAGATTACTCGTGGTTGTGATTATAGCTAAACATACCGTTGTTAGTCGTTTATCAACCGCGTTATTGCTCGTTTGTCAATTAGTAACTGTTATGTAACTGAGATTAGATTATACCAATTGCCTGTTCCTATAATCATTAATACCAATTATTTATCGTTACACATTGTACATGTTGTGTTATGTGTGTGAATAAATGTTTTTCCTAATTATTAAGAATCCATCGTCAAACACATGTGTAATCAACATTTAGTTATACACATTTTGGATAGCGATACAAAGTTTGTTATATGTATTTTATAAATATAATATTAGATATCTATATGAGTATTTTGATGTTATCTAAATTGCGTTATTTTTAATTGATTCGCATATTTTATTCATTATACTACTACACTCTTATGACGATTCACAAATTAGGTCAAAACTAACTAAAGATAATAATTTAGGAATCCATCGAAACTGAGGCCAAACAGTTTTGAGTATTAACTTGGCACTGGACTCGGCCTGATGTACGAGCTACGGCATGCTACGGATTCCCATCATCTACGCTTGGCTTCTACGCCGACCTATTTGCTACGACTGCTACGCTTTAAAAGTGATTAATGGGGGCTACGAACCGTACTTGGCGCACAATAGACGATACAGAATGTAGTCGTATTTTTTGTCTATGTATTTATATCTTCAAAGATTTTTTTATGGGTTGTGTGTGTGTATGACCTTAAAAAACTGGCTAACTTACTACGCTACGAGCTTAATACCAACAAAATACTGGTTTATCGCAAAAGATTTACAAAAGTCACATATTCGAGAGCAGTTGAATAACCTTATTATATTAAAGAGCACAACGTACGGTTTATTTGTAAGGGTCAAGGAACGACCTTGAATGTCGAAAATTTCTTTTATTTGAGCGTACGAAAATAATCTATATCTTGTGCCAAGTTTCGATTATTATTTATATTATATAATTCAAATAGTATATTTATCATTCCTTAGTAGAAGTATGTAATAAAATATATATTTTAATTTTACAAAGACTATACGTGGTTAAATGTTGAAATTAGGCGTAAATACACGAATGTAATGTTATATAAAACGATAAATGCCTTAATTTTATACACAATTTGGTTCGATGTTCACTTTTACTGCAAAATATTTTACGTCACCTTTAGGCACAGACCTATTACATACTCGTACTTTGAACTTTGTATGTGACCTTTTTGGTATCAAATAAATCCAATGTGACACGGCAAACTCACAAATAGCCTATTCACAGTTTTATATCTTTATTTTGATTCTAAGAAAAGATGTATATCTTCAAACGAATTTTAGCCAATGTCGTTTTTAGATTTTACTCATACGAACAATAGGACAATTTAGATGTAATCACGCCGATTTCACCTCTATATCTAAAATAATAAGAGCGTTAAACGTTAAGAACTGTGTTCACAAAGTTGAAATTTATACATAAAGTTTGTGAGAAGCGATGAAGAATAAAATCACTTTTTTTTTAATTTATGAATACATTTTGAATGTAAGAATATTATTTTTGGGTTTCGATTTGATTATATGGTCTGTTTTAGCTTTTTAGCTTACAACATTTGTAATGCAAATCAATCTAACTGCAAAACTTTTTTACTTTCTGATTTTAATAAAAATATATATTCTCATCTAATACGATATTAAGTAAATATTTTTTAACACTATGTTACTACAATAAGTATTTATCTATGTTTATTAAATCCATAGTCATTATGAAGGGATTGGATAATCTCTATGCAGTTGTATGTACATAAATACAGTAAAGTGTAAGGGAGACAAAACGATCGCGCTGTCCTTTATTTGTTATGTGCTAAAAATATATTTTTTAAACCGCGCCTGTGTGATTTTTCCGCTCATATGGTATCTCTATGTAAAAAATGACGTCGTTACAGTGTTGCTGCGCTGTAGAAGGATACATTTATTTTGCTATTTTTATACCGTTATACACCACGGTATTATATAAATAGTATCGGATCCTCTCAAACATTACAACAGTAATTATAAATATTCATTCATTTGTTTAATTATGGTTCAAAATGGTCCTATGGTCAAGTAATGTATTCAGGAGCGCATGAAAAATTTAACGAAAAGCTATATTAAAAGAAAATACTAAAACTGCATATTTAATTACCAAATATCGTGTAGCATCTTGTTGTATCAAAGTATTATATATAAGAGAAAATTGTAAATGCTCATTAAAAGTGAAAGAAAAGTTCTCACGAGTTATAAAGCTCTCTGTAACAACACATGAAAAGTCGCTTTCGCATATTCGTTTTGTCTCTTTCAAAAGAGCGGTCGGTTTTGTAAGGCTTTTAACATATTATATAGTATTGATGTTTGATCAATTATTTAAGCCTACGGATACATCCCATTTTATTATTTATAATAGGTAGGCGGACTAGCAAATGGGCCACATGACTAAGTCATCAACTCCACCGATAGAAATTCACGCTGTAAGAAATATTAACCACTCACTTATGCGACAGCAACCTTGGTAACTAAGAAGTTAAGTCCTTTGTGACGGGCAATTACACTGGCTCAATTGCACTTCAACCCGGAACACTATAGTGAGTAGTCCTTATTAGCGGTAGAATAAAATAAGCCGAAATGGCCCAGTGGTAAGAACGCGGGAATCTTAACCGACGATCGTGGGTTCGAACCCGGGCAAGCACCACTGAACTTTCATGTGCTTAATTTGTGATTCTAATTCATCTCGTGCTTTACGGTGAAGGAAAACATCGTGAGGGAACCTGCATGTGTCTAATTTCACTGAAATTCTGCCACATGTGTATTCCACCAACCCGCATTGGAGCAGCGTGGTGGAATAAGCTCCAAACCTTCTCCTCAAATGGGAGAGGAGGCCTTTAGCCCAGCAGTGGGACATTCACAGGCTGTTACGGGGTATTACCTACCCATTCAGGCATACACGAAGCCCTACTTAATATTAGTACTTAGTATCATAAGCTTTATTCGAATCTCTCTACATTTCTAAAAATACGAAAATGTTCAAGTTTTGCACAAAATAATTTCCGACACGCTACTACGTGATAACTGCTTGTTACATTTTACTCGTGAATCATGAAACTGTTAGCGCATTGTGTAAACTTGAATCATTATAATGTTTTTAGGGTACTTACGCTTTTCAGACGGTTATTAGTGATTTTTATCATTGTTTTTAACTTTAAAAATTGTATTATTGTAGTTTTTATAAATTCTATAATATAGATATATCAATGCAATAATTTGGATAAAAACTAAAGTAAATGTATTTATATGGATGCTTAATGTATATGTAGGAAGTTTTTACTAAAATACTTAAAGTTACAAATGTATATCTTTTTTAATTTATTTCTATAAATAAAAAAACTGTAAGTAGGTCATAATTGTACACAATATTTTTTAATGAAAAGTTTAATTATAGATATTATCATTAGTACTGTATAATACTCCTTTGGGAGAAAGCTATGTCCAATAGTGGATGAATTATTATGTACATCAGTGTGCTAATGAGAATGGTGATAATGTTTGAATACTTGAAATATAGATCCTCTTGTCCTTGCACGAATCATAAGTACGATTATTTCAAAGATAATTATAAATTAAACTTCTTCAAGCTTCAAATGGGAAATTAAAGTAATGTAATTTTATATCTTGTCAGATATCGAAGTTCGTAATAATCTATAAGGCGTTTTTATAAAATTCTACTGCATTAAAATAATCTTTCTTTGTTAAACGCTGCGTATTCTGGTGAATAAAAAGCGTTCCTTTTGTATGAAACACGAACGCTTCTAACATCACAATCACAAAGTTGAGCCCAAACATTATATAGAGTGAAGTTATAGTTGGGACGATGTACTCATAAAGATTAATATAGACCGTGACTAAAATATATTTAAGCGTACAAGAATTCAGCGATGCGAAAAACACGTTTGCATATTACTGATTTAAATTTTTTTTTTTGGTATTTTTATTGTTCCCGTTAAAAAAGTAACTGTCGTTAGACACGCGACACATATGCATGTTTAATTACTGTTATTATTGTATGAAGAAACAGTTTTTTCTGAAAAATTTTCCTAAGAATTTGTGGTCTTCTCTAGTCACATTTTATCTCAATTATCATAACATAAAAGTTGGTTATATGTTATCGTACAACGTTTGTTTAAACAATTCTATAATTCATATAATAAAAACAATCGTTAGTTGATCTTGTTCATTATAATTGTAATTGTTTATCATGTATGTATCTATATATGTGTATGTTTGTATGGATAATTATTTGCTACAACGTTGTATGGGATGACGATAAAAATTTTCTGATCACAGCGGCCATTTTATTGACATTAGCTAACTGGAGTTTCTATTCCCTTATAATCTAAAGAAACGGAAATCCGACAAAACAAGATTTTAGACACAGAAACAATGGATTTACGTGATTTCCTAGGCATGGGAGGGTAACTGCCAAGTTCAAAACGTGCAGCTGCTACCTTGTATTTCTTAATATAAGAAAAGCAGTTTTTATTGGCCCCGTACGTGGTTTAAACCAGGATCTGCAGTCCTAAGTGCAAGCCATTAGCCACGAGTAAGTCAAACGCATACATAACCCCTGTACATACGAGATACATACGTTATAAGTTATATTTTCGTCTTTTAACGCGGACGCGTACTTAAAGTATAAATTTTCGTTGACATCTTGATTTATACGCGAATGTTTCATAATCTGTTTGTAAACAATTTACCGCAAAAAGGTGGCATAAGATAAGTAAATCCAACAAAAGTAAGAAAGATAAGTAAAATGTATATTTGTACTTTGAAATTTAACATATATGTACTGTGTTACGGTTTGATGGGCAAGTGAGCCAATTTTATTACAGGCACAAGCGACATTTCATTTTAGTTTCGCGTCATTGGTTCATAGGCGATGTAGAGGGAAAGTTGATATTTCTTAGTGCCAATGTCGATGAGTGATGGATTACTTACCAAGTGGTGGCCCTTTTGCCAGTCTTCCTACCTTTCACTAAATAAAAAAAAATCTTCCGTCCTTCACTGCGCCATTGTCTAATACTCACGCATAACTGTTTACGTCTCTACTTCGATATGAGTTTCCTAGATAAAGAAATATAGCAAGACATTTAGAGTGCCTAAACTTTGTTCCGAAATAACCACTATACCGCAACCTATATATTATTTAGCTTTGGAGATCTGGACGTGTCGCAAGTCTTGTTTTTAAAAGACCTAACTTACTAAATGACGCCCTCGAAACTGCCTAAAGTTTTGCTACAATTTAATAAACTGCAGTACAGACGGAAAACGTTTAAATTTTAAGTACTTAATTACATAATTTTACGTCACGGAATACGATTTTCGGGCCTCAAAAACTTTCAACTTTATTCATAAATATACTTTCACTCTATCTACTTAGATCTTTGTATATTTGTCTCCCTACTCATCGAGGTGGTGTTTAAAGTAATCAATGACGGTGAAATCGCGACATCTTGAAGAAACTCTTTAAATGCTTGCCGCCATAAATGTATAAAATAGAGAAATACAGAAAGAATAGCTTCCAAATATTACGAAACTAATAGTAATGTAATTGTTGTACTAAATATATACAAAACTGGGTTGAGGGTAGAATGACGTTTATTATCTTATATCATACAGCCGGCAATTTCTTAATTAAATCCTACCCGATCTCTTAACAGCAGACATTCATCGAATACACGATTCCTCTTTAACATATGCTCTTGTTTGACATGGTAAAAATCTTGTTTAAAATCTATTGAGAACGAGGCCGCAATGCGTGCCTTTTTGATGCCAAACGACCGACTTCTTCAGACAGACATTCAGACATAAGTTCCGATAAATGACATCTTGGTCTACGCCTTACTGGGTTCTCATATATTCCAAGCATTTTAAATAACGATTATTTTTTTAATCTTAGTCAACAAAATAGAATGTCATTTCCATTTATTTATATAAATTATATTTAATATATATTTTCATTAACATTTTGTACTCAAGTTACTTATTATATTTAATTTAGTTATATTATTTTGTCATTTAAAACCTACACACGTTCTTTCTATGTATATTCTATGTATATTCTATAGAACTGGTTGTTAGAAAATATAAAAGTAGTCAATGTATTTACCGAAGTAATTGAATTAGATTTAAAAGCAATTTGTATTTATAGAATAATCACGTCATGAGGTTGCCTAGTAGAAAATGTAGCTCGACTGTGTTTTGTACGTCCCTGTCAATTGAATCGTGAACTGAAACATTTTATATAGAAGTTTTATACTATTTTATTGTAGCTTTCCTCACTAATTTAAAATAGCAATTAATTGTTGTATCTAGTGTACTGTTGTAAACGTAGCTATTAATTGGTCTCACATTGTTCGCGTGATATTAACTGAACCCGAAATTATGCAGATATCGATTCCAACTTGTTGTTCCTTTTGTATGTGTGGCATAATAACGTATTATAATAATGAATACACAATTACATTAAAACAATGATTCCTTCTAGTGTATATAAATATATAAAAATGTTAACGAATTTTAAAATAGTTTTATGTTAGTCCTTGTAATGATTGACATAAATATCTCCAGCATTAAATTTCTGCTACGTTAAATGTGTGAAATAATTTACCAGACTCAAGTTCCAGAGTTCTTGTTGCAGCATAGCTTGTTATTTCTTTAGTTCGAAGAAGTGTTTGATGAAGATAAATAAAGAATTCCCATTCAAAATTATTTATTTGGTACGTCAACAAATCATATAATAACCTTATATGTTCGTAGTTTTTAATAACTGACACATATTAAAATTAACCTGTTCTTAGAATATTTATTAGTAAATTACTTTTCATTTTCTAATGTTTCAAGATATGTTCGTAATCTGAATCGACTTATATAAAAAAAATACTAAAATTTCAAGATTAGGTTAATTCAAACTCAGGTTGAATTGAACCCGTCATTTTTTTTAATAAGGTAATTAAGCAACGGACTATAAATACACAGTTAGTTATGAAAATTCGGCGAATTTTAAATAAATAACATAATTTCTCGTTAATGACGACAAATACAACAGTATAGTATATTATCATACCATTTCGTTTAAGTATATAAATATGAAAGTGGGTCATTATAACGACATCTACTATTTGCGTAATAACAATTAATGTTATAATTTATGCTACTTCATAATTATGCAAAGTATTTCGCTCTTTGGAGAGGCCTCGAGTAAATAATATGTTTGTGTACAAGCTTTCAGTCGCAGAGGAATTTCCGTGACCAGCTTTGTTTTAAGTATTTGTTGAGAAAATTTCTATTACTTTGAGGACGAAGTTTTATGTTAACGTACGTCATTACTTCGTTTAATTTAAGGTTACTTGAATGATATTTAAAAAAATTAAAGTTGTCATAAAATAAAAGTCGTATAGATTACATAACCTAAATTGAACCGTCGCGGCTTCGCCCATGAAAATTTTAAGTAAATATTATATACGTATTTTCATTTTCTGTGATATGTTTGTCTAATACCAAAAACTTATTATTATTATATTCATTTAGTTAGGAAAGTTGAAGATAGTGGGGTTCAGCAACATTTTGCAAAATCCTTTAAGTTGTCAGTCAGTCAGAGGCCGATTTTATTTTATTGTACGTAATATAAAGATAATAAAGGGCGTCTGGTGTGTTAACTGGTCATTAAGAGCAAAACAGAGAGACAAAACGGGAAAACTGAAAGATACAAGTCGTGATGAAATAAAAATGAACTCGTGTTTAAATAAACTCGTATACAGCCAGGCCGATGAATATATACTATGATATCTACCAATAAAATACATATTTTGCATGAAACATTTGTTATGAATGTATTGTGTATACACCCACAACAATACATAATTTTGTATCAAACATGATTATATTTATATTATATAAAATTGTTCTTTTACTAACTGACAGACTATACCGATGTGTAAATTATAATGCAAAGACTTGAAATTAAGAAGGGATTTTACAAAAAAAAAAACCTTGGTACGATATTCTCCAATTTTCAACTTCAAATATACGTTTTTGTGATTAGACAAACTTATGGCACTCAATCCGCACTTAAATACATAATATTTATATCCAAAATAAATTATAATAGTCATAAAGTTAACGATATAATGACAGTTCAATAATGATGGGAAATATTTATTATAAATCTAATCATTATACTTAAGGCTAAACTTTATGTCGGCCATTACTTTACTTTTAAGTTTTATCATATAAAGCTGGTGTTACTTTTCTGTAGCGAACTGTATGTGTAAACTTTATAAGTTCCTTATTATTGTGTATATTTTTTCTCAGAAGTTTTAAGTTCATAGTCTCCTGAATTTCTCACGGGAATACTAGAGTCGCATTGTATTAGGCAGAAAGTGTCGTTTAATTAATTTTACTAGTAGTAATACGGATACGACTTACCTATCATACACTAAGCTTTGATGATGGTGAGGTGATCGTAACAGCCTGTGAATGTCCCACTGCTGGGCTAAAAAACCTCCTCTCCCTTTTTGAGGAGAAGGTTTGGAGCTTATTCAACTACGCTGCTCCGTGTTGTGGGTTGGTGGAATACACATGTGGCAGAATTTCAGTGAAATTAGACACATGCAGGTTTCCTCACCATGTTTTCCTTCAGTTTTAATGATTAAATTATATTAAATACAAGATTGTGTGTGAAAATAACTGGGCCATTTCGATTTGTAACTAAAAATAAACGCTAATATTTATAAGTGTTTATTTCGATATTCACTGAACATATGTGTTTTATATTTTGTAAAAAGTAAAAAAAGAGCAATAAATCAAGAGATTGTAAAAGTTCTTTATAGAGGTGCGATCTTTACGAGCCAGATGGCGATATCGAAGTGAGTTGATACCGAAATGTAAGAATTATCTGCCTGATATATCGTGGAATATGTTATACGACCAAGTCGATACTATGTTTAACTAAATTCAATGTACAAACCGACCACCGACGGACATTGTAGCACCGTAATGGCATAAGCTCCGAGCTAAGTCTATGATTTCAGTGTGGTTTACGGTGGTATACATATGTAGCTAGATTGCGTTCGATACATACAGGACGCAGGTGCTAGCCCGACTTTGAACCCACAATATTCGGTTAAAATTAACGTGTAATGACCCGTCTCGTCTCTATTGCTATACAATTTGTAAATACACTGAAAATCTATTATGTTCATTATTTCCTGTAGCATTATAATTTAATAATGCCATGCTAACTCCTTGAAACTGTATTATAAGTTATATAAGATTTATTAAGCAAGTTTGAAGAAGATCTTCCATTCAAATCTTGGCATATATTACCTTTAATTATTTGAATTTCTAACAAAGACACAGAGATTTTGAAATTTATCGCCCGTTTTGAATATGTTATTAATTGTATAAGAATTGATAAATTCTTACTTTAGATTTGCCAGTCGCTTAACCAATGCTTTAATATATGGCAATGCTTTCAATATAGCTTATAAGATAACTTTCACCATCGGAATAAATAACATAGGAATGAATCAATAAAAAATTGTCTTCATATTTTCCCATTTGATGAATAATATAATATTAAAAGTAAATGGTATATAGTCATAAAATATAGTATTTAAAAAATACAACCTTTTTATACATATTTTTAATTTAAAATAAAACTTATTGTGACTGCTACTCAAGATCTAGTAATATATTTAAAAAATATCTTTTGTATAAAATTCTATAAGCCGAGACTTATGCAGGTGGAAACATCGATTAGATAAAATGTCTGGACTCAGCGAGGGCGCCTGGATGTACTTAAGCGGGAAATTGGTTTGCCGTCTTTTCTGAATATTTCGCTGTTTAATAAAACTCACCAGCTGCTAGGACTACCGGATCAATTTTTTTATAGCATAAGTATTACTTATAAAATTTATATTATTAATCTTATTTTAAAATGAATACACTTTAAAAAGTAGAGCGCATTTTGTAGAATATGTTAATGTTTATTGCGCATAATGACAAAATATTCCTAGTGCTGTTAATGACTCATAAATATCAAATGATGGTGATCCTGCGTTACGGCGATATATATATATATAAAATATCTTGGTATAATAGTGGCGCATACTTTCCGTACGCTGGTCTACGTAGGTACCGTCCCTTCATTCGTTATTTAGCCGCTTATTCACAATACTGTTTTTTTTCGGTTTAGAGTTTTTTTTTTGCTTTAAGCCGAAAAACACAAGTTATTGACGGCCAGAAGTGATTACCGATCGAAGTGACATAAGTGATCATTTTGCTACATATCTTGACCCGTATCATAAGCCTCCACGGCGTAGTTTTGTTAAAATCAATGCAGTTTTTTATACGACTACCAAGAGCTAGGCAGTATATGCAAAACATTACCCCCCTGTAGTAAAAAACTATTAACTTGCATAAATATTCAATTACGGATACGGCATACTTATAATAAAA
Organism: Nymphalis urticae; assembly: GCA_905147175.2. NCBI lineage: Eukaryota > Metazoa > Arthropoda > Insecta > Lepidoptera > Nymphalidae > Nymphalis > Nymphalis urticae. The sequence goes on along the minus strand of LR989987.1, from coordinate 3,470,983 downwards.
ATGTTATTACATTTTTATTTCTAGTAAAGCGTCGAGTCATATTATCGTATAATACATTTATAATATAATTATGTGTGCAACGGTTTTAATAGCTAACGTATTTATATTTATGACGTTTTCTGATCTTTCTTTACGAGATAAGTCAAGGTGTCGGAGGGTTGACGCCTTTGTAGGGTAACGATGTGATCTCACCCTAACAACCTTTTTATGGTAACGATTATGTTATGCGCCCCTTTTGTTTCTTGTTCCTATTAGGTTGTGTATTTCTGTAATATCTCGTAATGTTTTTATAGTCACATATAATTTATTATAATGCTTTATAAGTGATTTATTGAAGACAGTTACTTCGTTATACTCTTTAGAAAATGTCGACATTAGTAAAATGTATTAAATAAATGAATATGATTCTCATACTGTGCTGCTACATATACTTAAATAAATGTCTAATAATTATCTAACACATTTTAATAAATAAACTTTTTAAAAAGACTTTCCTTTGTATAAATTCTCGAGCCTAAAGTTCTATGTGAAATTCAGTAGTACTTGGCGGCATCAGGGAAGTTACCACTCATCAAGTATTTTACCGCAATATAGTATTGGAAACCGGTTGGAAAGATGAGTGAGCAAGTGTAACCAGCAAGGGACATAACATCTTAGTTCCCAAGGTTGGTGGCACATTGGCGATGTAAGGAATAGTTATTAATATTTTTTACGGCGCCAACGTGCATAATCGGTGGTGACCACTTACGTTTGTTCGTTCGCCTAACTATATTATAAAAAAAACTATTTCAATTACTCTACTTTCATACTATGTGAAAGGGTAAGTGTAGACATTTGGTATTAAATGTTTTAATTAATAAAATTAGTTTCAATGTTTTATTTACTACACGACCATATAGCATTAATTAATTGTGATGCTGTACATCCGTTGATTAATTAGATTATGAAATTAACGCCACGATACGATTCAGTTTGGTTTGTTGAGGTACAGTAGTACGGTTTTATTTCAATCAATTTACTAATTAAATTCCCAAAATAATACGTGATCTACGAACAATTAATCGGTTTGTAATTATCATGAAGTGGGCTTGGGTTGGGTAGTAAAGTTTATCATCATTCATGGAATTGTATCGAATATTCAGTGAGCTAACTAAATCATGATCGTCTTTGTGACGAGAAATTTCTTTGTTAGTTTATTAATATAGTGAAGGATTTATAATATTACTTGTTTGATACTACTCGATGGATTATTCACGAAGTATATTTTCTTATAATGTATGATATGAACTGATATATATAAATTATATGTTATAGGTAGACAGGCAATAAATACTGTCGATGTAATAAATATTCCATTCCTTACATCGCCAATGCGCCAACAATATTGGGAAGTAAGATGTTATGTCCTTTGTACCTTAGTTACACTGGCTCACTCACCCTTCGCACACGAACAATACTAAGTATTAGTAAGTGTGTAGCGGTAGAATATCTGATGAGTGAGTGGTATCTACCAATACGGGCTTGCACAAATTTCTACCACTTAGTAAGATATGGTTAATTCGATATAAAATAGTCTATCGATAGTTCATTCAAGAGTCAAACCTTTGAAATTTAAAATTATTTTTCATAAAATATTTTTTTACTATTTTACAAATGATAGTGTGTAAAACATAAGAAAACATAAAAATTTTACACTAATATTTCATTTCATTATATTTTAAATATCCTTCTGTTTATGGTACAAAACATTTAGAATAATATATTTGATACTTAGCAGTCCAGAAAGGTCATAAATGTCAAAATACTTTCACGCAAGTTTTTATAATTTTAAATACTTCTTCTTGAGAGTTAAGTTCAAAATTGAAGCGTAAACCGTTCGATTGATGGGTTTGGTTATGCTTATGAGGTATATGTTTATTAGAATATGCAGAAATATTTCTCTTTAAGCATTGTTTTGGCGATTGTTGCTTGTATCCATTAAGTGTCTAACATTAAAAATAAATAAGTAGGGAATCAACAACAAACATGCAACGCTGAACCATAGCTGTGAATAATTAACGTAGTCTCTTAACGAAAAATCCTAAAGCTACTACGCTCCGGTGACTAAATGAACTCCTTTTATGCAGTAATGAGCAGATCTCTCGTTAACCGCCTCTGTAGGGGATGACGATATCCCGTGAGCTTTCTATTTACACCAAATTCATTATTTGGTTATGTCGAATTTTATCAGTGAAATATTTAAAACCTTTAATTTTGTCAGGTTTTATATTAAAATTTTTGTGTTTTAATCACCGACGTAAACTCTGGGTGTTATAAGTTTCAAGCTGCCTGTGTATCTATGGCATCGTTTTATTAAACAACTCGCCTGTTTATTTATTTCAAAACTTGTTTAATCTATATGGTAAAACTTGTTTAATATATATTATATAGATGGTTCTTAGCTATATTAAATATGTCATTAAATTATCATTCGCTTATTTACTTTATACTTTATTGTACACCACAAAGAGAAAAATAATACAAAACATGGATACAGCCTAAATAAAAGTAGCATGCAATTTTGGCGACCTTATCACTACATAGCGATCTCTTCCAGGCAACCAACGGAGTAAGTGATAACTCATAGGATATGAGGTGGTGCTCTAATAATAAATAAGATAATATTAATTTATGATTAAACAAACTAATAAATAAATGTAAACATAAAATACACATAATATATATCAATAAATAAATTATATTATCAATACATATAGAATTACAAGTATACCTATTTCTTAGTGGGTATAGTGGTTTAAATCATGAAACGCTTAAAACGCAGGCAAAACTGCGGCCGAAAACTAGAATACATTCCATTTATACTTAAATAAAAACTACTTAAAATGCATAACACATATTACATTGATCATTTACCTAGAAAAAGTAAATTCAAACAGTCATTTGTTAGTGAAATTAGCTGATTAATGCGTTGCGTTATCATTTGTGTAATGTGAAGGCGATGTCCGCTTTCATTACTATTATTATCAATGTTTGATATGGAAACATTATTCGATTCTATTGGCAGGTGATTAATACTACTAGTGTTCGCATGGTGATACCTACTTAACATAAATGAAATTGTTTGATAAACGGTGATTAAAACAGTTTTGTCTTTGCCTATTTTTATATAAATTTTTATTGGGTGAATATGATCAGATCACACTATGCATGATGGATTCAGTGAAAAAAATTGATACCGTTTTTCAAAGAAAAAAAAATAGATATCGTCTTTTCAAATCAATACTCTTAAGGGCAATCCCGCGAAAGGTTTGGGACGTTCTTGAAATTTTTGTCATTGCGTTTCATATAATTCAGTTTTCATCATCATCCTTTTGTCGTCCACTGCTGGACATGGGCCTAGATGGCATGCCACTGAGCTCGATCTTCAGCTCTCAATCTCCATTCAGTTATACGTTACGCAAATTAAATATAGCATACAAAATAATAATAATTAATTAGTATATTAATAAAACGTTTTTAAATTATAAGTATCGGTAAATAGCTTACATTATTTTTCAATATGAATATTTGCTTTGTGTATTTGTTTAATTGAAGATTGACATGATTTGTCTTGTGATTGATTGGTCGGTCAAGTTAAAAATATTAGAAAATAGAAAATACATTTTTTTTATAGAATAGGAAGGCGGACACGAGCATATGGGCCACCTGATGGTAAGTGGTCACCAAAAGCCCTTAGACATTTGCACTGTAAGAAATGTTAACCATCGCTTACATCGCCAATGCGCCACCAACCTTGGGCCCTAAGATTTTATGTCTCTTGTGCCTCTAATTACACTGGCTCACTCACCCTTCAAACCGGAACACAACAATACCAAGTACTGCTGTTTTGCGGTAGAATATCTGATGAGTGGGTGGTACCTACCCAGACGAGCTTGCACAAAGCTCTACCACCAGTGATAAATATGATACATATGATATGTATATTTGGCAAAACTAAATCTATTATTATTGAAATATAAAGTGGTGTCCTAATCCGTGGCTTAACCGCTCGTCAATATAACAGGTTTATTAAATTGTTTGTTAGTCGCTTATTTTTATGCGGATCACGTATCACTATGCATATGGATGAGGTGTTGCAGGGTGTCCGAAACGTGGGCAGCTTTTCGGCTAACATTTCATAAATATGCGAGCAAAGTTCAGGTTCATAACATCTTGTTTTTAAAAGCTTACTCCAAAATAATCATATTAAGTAGATATAAACAAAAGATAATCGAACCTCTTATATTCCCTACCTTGTATAATTTATTTGATAAAATATATTAAAATTAATCCTAATAGGACATGGTAATTATTATAATATATATTATATACTTCTGCGTAAAACCTCTGTAATTTTGTGACATTATTTTGTTTTACTCTTTAATGACCGTCATTTGACGAGCCGGTTGGCGTGGTTAGTAGATACTTGCCTTTCGCGCCGAAAGGTTCGATTCCCACCCAGGACAGACATTTGTGTGCATGAACATATCTGTTTGTCCTGAGTCTGGGTGTAATTATCTATATAAGTATCTATTTATAAAAGAAAAAGTAGTATATGTAGTATATCAGTCGTCAGGTTTCCATAGTACAAGCTCTGCTTAGTTTGGGATCAGATGGCCGTGTGTGAATAATGTCCCCAAGATATTATTATTATTTCAATGTTCAAAACATTGAAATGATATATGTATATTGATATCCATCTAAATTGAATCTTAGTAGTTATATAATATTTATTGTAGACACGATGAAACAAACGTTATGTCATCTGAAATACTCTCTAAGCTCTGCAGTTGAAACAAAAGGAAATGGTTAATCTAGATAGCTTAGTTTTGGTTTCATATCTGCGAACTATTTCCACCTCTGAGTTTCTGTTAAGCTGCTGTATCATTAAGATATACGTAATATAAACATAAACAAACATATGTACGTTACAGTCATAACTCTATCCTAGTAAAAACCACTAAACCGATAAAATTAGTAAATAGTAACATTTTTTTTTTATTTTTTTATTTTTCATATGTATATTTTAATGAAACTATACTCTAAAGTTATAGTATAGTTAAAGCTTATTCCACCATGGTGTTTCAATCAGGATTGGTGGATACATTTGCAAATTTTCATCCGAAACACAAAGGTTTTCTCACGACGATTTTCTTAATCGTCAAGCGCGATATTAATTGTAAACATAAATTAAGAACATGAAAATTCAGTGCTGTTTGCCTGATTTAAAACCCGCAATCATCGGTTAAGGTTTACGTGTTCTAAACTTTGCTTATATACTGTAATATATAAACAGATATCATATTAGAATCGCGCTAAGCGTCGTCGCCGCCGGCGCCATGCCGGTACTGTGTATAATATAAGAATAGATAGCGCTTATAAATCTTAATACACACTGAATTACTTATTTCTCTTATTTTATCTTTAAAATAACTTTCTATTTTTAAACTACTATTTTTTTTTTTAATGTGGTAAGTGTTTTTTTTTTTAATTTTAAGAAATTTTAATATTTACAGGATGCTACTAACTTATTTAATTATGGATATAAAAATATAAATACGTTAAAGAAATAAAAACAAAACAACTATCGACTCATAAAACTATTCACGTAATCTATATAATCGCTCTGATCATGGCTACTGGCGGTATCCTTGAAAATGGCCTGGATTAAAGTCTTTTTTCCAACTACGTTGACTCGTTTAGCCACATTTAAAGTATGCAATATACAATATATGTAGTGTTTGCTTTTTAAATAAATAAAAAAAAAAAACAATAATTATCCTCTATCTAATTATCAATGATAGTAAAATATCCATTGCTTAAGTTTGTGTACGAGAACCTTGTAGGCGTTAATTATATGGTTAGCAATGAAATTGTGGATCAGCCCTTTCTACACAATGTTGACTGAGTATGTAAATGTATTCATAACTTCGAATGTAAAATTTACATTTGCAACCTAAGCGTACATATATGGACTTATGTGTGTGTTTATCGTTTTGCTTTCGTGTGTATGAATTTATTAACTTTAACTAGAGGCATTTTTTGATTCACTTTCTCGAAGCTTCGTTATAATTTAACATGTAAAATTACGCTTTTGTTAAAAAAAAAAACATTTATTTCGTTTTTTTATTTACATGATTTTAATATCATCATAAAAGGAAATTCTGTATTATTTTAATTTAAGTTGAATTACTCATAAATGTACTTCTCAAGTTTAGCAAAGATCTTAATTTTTGTTTTTATTTTAATTAAATTATTTATTTCGTACAAATATTGCTCAAAATAATTTTAAAAGTTTCAAGATCGAGTGATTGAATAATAAAATAAAGTAAATTTTAATTAGTCTAAAAGATATAAATGTATAATCACGCTTTAATGATACTAGAAGGGCATTTTGAGGTGATTAAGTTAATTAAAGTTCAAGGTATCGCGTGTCACGTAGATCCGCTTGATAATCGTTGAAACATTTTATTTCATCGTACTTCATGCTTAAATCTACATATATACATTAGTATGTAAAAGGGCTGAGCGACTTACCATAATAAAATATATAAATTTTATGAAACGTTTGTGCCGTAATGAAAAAAACAAAAAACGTTTGTTTTTTTTTTTTTTTAATTTTGTTTCCAGAAGGCGAAGCAGTCTTAGGTTGAGCCAAGCACACACGGTTATATATGTTTTCGGAATTAGGCATACGTGTCGCACTAATAATACAAGACAAGGGTTGGTTACAATTTGCATGAATCATAGACACATTGACATATGTTTATGTAGACTAAAGTTGTTTTAATAACCATTAAAATATATTCCATATGTCGACTGCATGTCGACAATGTCTAGTTATTCACGATCAGAAAGATAGTATTATTTAAATAAAATTGTGCTTAAACTGTCTCCGAATATTTTATTTACGGCGCTTTTTTATATGCATAAATGTTCTTGCAAGATAAAAGATTTTACATGAATATTTTAATTATGTTATGGGTTTATTTTATTTTATTAAAGGAAATAAATAAATTTCATAATTTAAATAGTGCTTTTTTTACTTGTACTGAATTTAAATTTCGAATAGTTTAGCGATTAACGTGATAGCATCGGCTCCTCGTTATGAACAATCTACAATCTGCTCTGTAGACGACGTGCTCTCGAGCTCTCGACCGTTTATCTCGACGCAACCTACTCACTTCAAATCGACTACCACTATACAACGTAATGGTGATTCACGTACGGCTAAGGATCATTAAATAGGTTCGTAGTTGGATAATTACGGGCTCCATTTTTCATTTGTCTTATTCAGGTAGGTAGTTACAGGAATCTTTTCTACCATCAAACTTTACCACTGGGTTGAAATTCCGATTTTACCGAAAGTTCCGATGAAAACTCGATTGTGAATTAAAAAAAAACCAAAACAGTGGACATAATATGAGTGTTATGTTATGACATAGTAAATTTATGCCTTTTATTTTACCGAAAGAAGTTTCATTCCAAATTTTTGTATTGATTTCAGATATTTTTTTCAAGTGTTTTGGCAATTACGTGTTTTAGCATTTTACCGCTTATTTTGCAATAATTAATTTTGAATTTAAAATTAAAAAGCGATTATCTAGCGATGGAAGCGCTATAATATTGATTTTGACTGTAATAAGTAAATCTAGGCAAAATCATTTGATTTGAACGAAATAAACCCACTTGATGAGAGATTAATTTCTCTCAACACACAATTTCCCAGCCATGTTAAGGTACGTGGTAAAAGGCGATATGATTTTACCTAACGACAAACTTCGTATAAATTGATTGTATCGTACGTTTTAAACTCAATTTACATAAGTATGTATTCAATATACATAATTGGCAATGCACATTCCTTTTTGCCTCATAAATAAGTTAATTTAACTTGACATACGATTTATATTCATTATGATCATCATCTCATTTTAATCGCCGTATCCTCCTATCGTTTGTACATAATTATATATGATTTTTATCTGTAACTTTGTAACTTTAACATGGTATCAATATAATACTTTTAAATTTATGTTTAAGGTAGAAGAAATGAAGATTGAGAAGTAAAATAATTAAGTCAAGAATATTGCTTTATAAAAAAAAATTGAATAATATATTATACATAATACAGTAAGTAATACACGAACAACGAACGGTGAACATTTCTCACGAAAACGCCGTTCAGCTATTTTATTTATGAAAACAACACACGTTTTTAGTGCTTTTATTACGCGATCATAAAATACAAGAGGACATAAGATTCAATTCATCATCTTCGTAAGCGAATAAGTCGTTCGATTTCGAATGTTATATCGTTTGATAGTAAAGAAAATTATATTATATTACCCACAAGAAACTAGTAAGGAAATAAAATACTGGCTTACTTGGTACCATTGTGCAAGCCCGCCTGGGCAGGTACCACTCACATATTCTACCGCAATACCAGCAATGGGCACAAGGGACATGATATTTTAGTTCCCAATATTGGGGAATTGACAATTTAAGGTATGCTTAAAAAAAATTACAGCGTAAATGTCTATGGGCCGTGGTGACCACTTACCCTCGAGTGACCTATTTATCTATTTCATACAAAATACAAAAGTTTTTATTATCAATTTGTTATTTAACGCTTCGTTCCTAAATTTAAAAACAAATACGGTACCACAGTCTAATGGTCAATAAATAAGGATTCTATTATTGTGAAAGTTTGTGATGAGATTAATTCGTCTAAACAAAACTTTTCGATACCAAAGAAATTGATGAACTTCCATTTAGGAAGGGAAAAAGTTAGTTCTTTTATTATTGTTTTGCTATATAAAGAGAACTGATTTTCGTTTCATTATATAGGTATATGTTCTACCTTTTTAATATGTGTTACTTTATTGAATTAGCGTTAATTCTGAATTATCAAATTTGTTTATGTTCGATAAATTAAGTACAATTAAATATCTATATATTATTGTATATTTATATGCTCTGTAGTACATTTTTATTTGATTAAGCCCAAAAACTTGTATGAGCATGTTTTTAATTATTAAAAAACGTAACGTAACTCATAATCTTGCCAGTTCTCCTCGGTATAATCCACATTCCGAATCAGTGGTTGCTTTATATTAAAATTAAAAAAAACTCCCTGCATTGTTGTCAGTCAGCTAAATTTTTTTCTCGGGTCGTATAATTAAAGGCAAAGTACAAGGCAAGGCAAAGTTTAAATATATTTTTTTAAAGGAAAGTACAGATTAAGTTCGAATCGTCACGGGCACTTGCTTTGGGAGACCAAGAATAGTTAATGGGCAAAGTTTTAAATTTATTTTGTTCAGTGAGCTACAGTTAATTACACAATAAAACATAACAAATGATTGCTATTTCACTTACCTATCATGTTTAAACAAAATAAACCGTAAGCTATATAACCGTAATCATATAATTATAATTAATTAAAAAAATATTTATAAGAAAAATAACAGTCGAAATGCAGTTGTATAATTTGGTTTTTATGTAATTTTGTTATAAGATAAATAGAATAGTTTATAAACATAATATTTTTCAATTTAATTTAATCAAACTTAATCTCATATTCGCGGTCCAGCTAGCGTGAAGCGATTCAGCAGCTTACATGTGTCTCAAGTGGAAAAATGTAGTGTGGAGAAACGCGAGAAGCGTACACGGTCCGATGCGCACTTTTTACACGATTTGTAGCCACACTGATAGCGGACCGCAATGGTTTTAGGATCATTTACCTATTATGTTTAAGGCAGTTATTAGTCAAGTTGTAAGTATATGTAAAAGGGGCATATTTTGGTTGCATTAAAACCTCTTTCCTCAGTAATTGTTATAAAAAAAAATTATATGTTAATACACATAATTTCCTCTTAATTTCCTCAAGACAATGTACCTTCTGTTTTCGTAACGTTTCCTTTTTGCTCCGAAGCTATCTATCACAAGTTTTATTATTATAATATATTATTGCATTGTATAATATTATTAAATTCGAGGGCCGAGGCCGAGGGCACCTTCGGTTACTTTTGCAATAAAATTTTCGTAATATTTTTCGTAATTGATACGAGTAAATCCCTCTGTCGCTGCTGCGCAGACTGCTAAACAGACCTGTGATACTTTTCGTAGTATCCACCTCTTAAATAATGTTGTCTTCTTCTTTCAAATCTCAAATAAAGGATGACAGAAAGAGAGAATTCAGTGTTTAACAACCAAATGCTAAACAAAGTTGATAAGGAAAACCGTTAATCTTTATTTATTGTATTTATTTACTTCGGAAATAACGTAAAAATAGTTTCATTGGTGAATATTGCTTTCTCATTTTTTGCTCAAAAATATTAAATTAGGATTTTATACTAAAATACCGCTAATATTTTTGCTGTAATTTTGCCTGGCCATAGTTAATTATAATATTTTTTTGAAAGTATTGATTTATATACTATATATCATATATTTTAATATGTTTTCGCAGTTAATTATATATAATAAATTACAGAGAAGCTCATAAAATAATAACCATTTACTGTTATCATGAATGTGATATTTTTGTTTACGGTTTCTAAAGTTGATTTCGTAATATTGTAGTACCTCTCGTTTGTGTCAAATGTAGTTTTCGTGTTAATATCGTAATTTATATCCCTTTATCCATAGCCAAGTCAGCCTGCCTCTATATCTATATTTAATCAAAATCAACATATACTTTTTTAAAGTAGACTCTTACGAGTACTTTTTAACCGTAATTTTACAAGAATGACCTAAATTGAAAGCTAACAGTTCAGAATATTAAGCCGTCTACCGGGAAGAACCGGCTACAGACGCAGTGGGTGCTCTTTTCCTATAAAAGAATAAAATTACATAGTCATTAATACAATAGACTTCATTTTATCCTGAATACATCCTGACTCCACGCTTTTTTATTATTTATAAAGTATTATATACTTTTTATTTTTAACATTTTATTCAATTAATTGGTGTCGTCTCATTGGTTTGCTTGTAATAACGTAACAAAAATATAGACAGGGTTACTTTTGCATTAATTATACTAAGCGATAAAATGTAAAATAAAATAAGTCTATTATTAATTTTTAATAATTATTTTTACTAAAATTCTTTAATTAACAATGAACAGTTATATATTTAATTAAAATTGTTAGGTTAATAATTTAAATCATAACATAGTTTATGCGTTATATATAATCTGTTTTCATCCGCTAGAAATAAGACCAACCTATAAATATACAAATGTTATTATCATTAACAGTAATCTTGAGATTTAACTTTTTAATTTAATTATCTCGCAAGTATTCTTAAGCATCTCATCTCATTAGTCGTTGTCTTAAAATTTAATATATACTCGTAGCACAGTTTATATGTACGCAATTTTTAAATACATTATTAATTAGAAAGATATTGATTTGTTTCACATGCAGTGAAAACATGTTATGTTCAATAAATGAATACAGTTACAAATGAACTTAAATATAAACATCGAATAATAATTAATATTCTTTACAACTATCTCTCAAATAGAATAGAATATTCTTTACAGTACGCCTAAAGAATAAATAGAAAAGATTGTAAACAAATACCAAATTAATGCTACGTTCAAAAGACGGTCTTTTCGCTAAGGGAGATAGAATGAAGGATATTTTCCAGTCTTTGGATAAAAGAAATGGGACTGATTTAAAATTGAATTATATTAAGAATTAATATTTTTTGATCTAGTTGCATATTAATGCCTACTGAAGACCAGCTACATCTCGTTGTTGCTTTTGATGTTGCTTTAATTATTAAATTATATTACGTGTAAAATAATTTCTTACTTTTTTATGTTATTTTGTGATAATATATTTGTCCTATTTGTTATTGTTTTTTTTTAAGTAAAGTCAGCATTTATTTCGTATTTGAAATATGTCTTAAAACCGAGATGGCCTAGTGGTTAGAACGCGTGAATCTTAACCGATGATCGTGGGATCAAACCAGAGCAAGCATCACTGTATTTTCATGTGCTTAATTTGTGTTTATAATTCATCTCGTGCTTGATGGTGAGTTAAAACATCGTGAGGAAACTTGCATGTGTCTGATTTCATTGAAATTATGCCACATGTGTATTTGCCACCTTGCAAACCTTCTCCTCAAAAGGTAGAGGATGCCTTAGCCCAGCAATGGGATATTAACAGGCTGTTACTGTTAATATGCCTTTAATTTTTTTAGTTAACTTAATACGTGACACTGGTAAATAATAAATTACTATTGTAAAGTTACATTAAATTGAAAACAGATCATTGCCTTAAGGCTGGGGCCTTAAATTTCCAACCTTAAATTAAATATTTAAAACACTTTATTTTAAAGCATGGATGTAATTATCATATAAAATCCTCTAAAGCATTAAATTTTGTTTATTAATGATATTAATAATTACTAATGCCATTAAAATAATACTTATGTGTAAGTTATATAATAAAAAAAAATCTTTTTAATTTGTGATTTAATCTGTTGATACGCAACGGAACATTAAATATTTTGGATTTGAGAAATTAAACTGTAACATTTATTTTCACCAAATATACCCCATTATATATTTTAACTTATAATAACATTTCTATTAACACGCAACATATAATATAAATGTATGTTGCGTATGTGTCTTTGTATGTAGCATTCATATTGTATAAAATATGTAGTATTGTTACCTGTTACTTTTATTTTTTTAAATTGTATTTTTAATGTGTATAGGATTAATAAAATAAATTATAAATTACATAATAACAAAATAAAGCACTATCAAAAAGGCATGAAGGTTGTTTTGAAAGAAATAATTTTATATATATATATATATTATAGCTTTTGCCGTCCACTGCTGGACGAAATCTTTTATATTTCTTATATACATTCTTATTTACATAGTTCATAATTTCGAATATTGTAAACATATTAATCATATTAGAAGTAAGATCTTAATCTAAAAAGTATCTGATAACGGCGCTCGCTCGCCGTAGTTCCAGTTAGGATTCGCTCCAATTGCTACGCTCGTGGCTCGCTAATCGTCAGGTGGACGTCGAGATCTTCATGCGCAATACATATTTATACGTTGCGAAATGTGACGGCATTTTCCCCGTTTCATGTCGTAAATGTTCTACGAATCTTGTTGAAAGCTTCGGCTGTAATATTTAAAATTGTATTTTCGGTAGACGACGTAAAGGTGTTTTTATTTTATTTTTTTATTGTATTTTTGTTTGTTATTTTGGTTAACGAATTTTGAAGAATTTAGATTGAGTTTAAAGCAAGAGGAATATTGTGTATTTAAAATTAGACTGTATATATGTCCGTTTAATTAAAAGCCATCAAAGAAATATTTTTTGTATAAAAAAATTCTACGTACTTTTATTTGGCTATATATACATTGCAAATAAATAATAGTTCCAACGGTAACATAATATATATGAACAAACAAAACATTCGAACGAAAAGCAATAATCCACAATAGAATGAATTCAATTTCGCGGCGTTTGCTTACGAGAAAAAGTTCCTTAACTTTTACGAGGTGTATCTCCTTATTTTATTTCGAGTATGTGGCTCACACTCACTGGTCTCTGGTTTCGAACTATGCTACATATCGTAACACTATTTCAACTTTAATTTTCAGTTTTAATTAAGATTATTAGTTTAAGCTATAGGATAGAATTCGAATCGAATTCGAAATTCGAACTAGAGTAGAACCTTATTGAAAATTGAAATGATTAATATAAACTTTTACTTTTACTAGTGCAAGTACTTTTGGCTTTGTGCAAGATCGTCTGGGTAGGTACCACCCACTCATCAGATATTCTACCGCAAAACAGCAGTACTTGGTATTGTTGTGTTCCGGTTTGAAGGGTGAGTGAGCCAGTGCCAGCCAGACTGTAATTAACAGGCACAAGGGACATAAAATCTTAGATCCTAAGGTTGTTGGCGCATTGGCGATGTAAGTGATGGTTAACATTTCTTACAGTGCCAATGTCTAAGGGCGTTGGTAACCACTTACCATCAGGTGGCCCATATGCTCGTCCGCCTTCCTTATTCTTTATATATATATATATATATATATATATATATATATATAAACAGCTACAAGTTATCACATTATCACACACTATCATATCATTTTTAAAAGCTTTTATTTAACTTGCAGTGTTTATTTGTTAATTTGTTTAGGACAAATCTTGTTAGCTAAATCAGAACAACTTAATCATATCCTACGGAAAATTTTGCGTATTGGTTCAGTTACGAAGACGATGTTACGATATATAAGTTCGTAGATAATAAAAGCTTAAGTATATACATATATTACTTAGAGGTTTAGTAGTTTCGCTTCGGCGATTACACCTCAGTCCTTATCTTCTTATATATAATACATATCTAATATATAAACGCCGCTGCCGTAAAATCTTAAGTTTTCATACTACGCTTCAAAGGTGTAAAATCGAATCCTTTGCCAAATGTTTGTCATGACCAAAAGAATTAAAAACAGTTGACTGCTATGTACTAAGATTTAGTATTTTACAGAACTTTAATAAACCATTTCTCCTGTAGCTTTTATTTATGAAATTTTACTTATTTATTTAAAATAAAATTATTTTATTTATGCCTCTGTGCAACAAACTATTAGTGTGTAATGTTACATAATAAATATTTAAAAATATATACATAAAATAACTTAATCGTACATTATGAATGGTGTAGCTGAAGGAGTAATATTTTTGTGACTATATTGGTTGATAAGCATTCGTTAAACAAATGAACAAACAAGAAATCATATCACATTTCATAATAGTAAAAGTAATTGTTTTAGTTACTCGCTGCGTTTTAAGTTTAGTAGATATCTTCATTAAATTCGTTTCATAAACAAACACAGGAAAAACAAGAATCTAGTGCCATTATTAACGTCTTTTGGAGTCAAAAGCCTTTCAAACCGAGAGGGCTTAAGTGCAATCCACCACCCGAGCACCACTACCTTTTGTAGGCCGGAGACACATGTAACTGAATTGCTTTTAACTTTTTTTTTAAACTCGAAATAGGTTTACCTAATTAATGTTTTTAACCAAAATTATATTGATAAAAATTATCTTATTAAATAAAGTCTTTAGACGGAAACTAGTGAGTTTGTTTCGTCATAGTATTAACTTGTATTAAAATCAAGTCAAAGTTCATGCTTTAATTTAAATTCACCTGTTAGTAAGTATGTGTGCTTAAAATTATATTGCACCTAAATGAGCTAAAGCTCTTGATACACTTTTGGTACTGTTTAAAATACTATCTAGTTACATAATATAAATATAATATACTATGTAGAATCGCACGTATATAAATTGCACAACTAAATTAACTGGTCTTATTACAAAAGTGAAGCTTCTCAAGTTCGATGAGAGCATCATTTCAAGGTCGAAGTTACAACGTTTCTTAAATTTCACGCCTGAAACGTGCATTAATTTTATCGCTCTTTATCTATGGTAAACTGAACGATGGGCAACTTTAAATGATGCGTCGACCGATGTTAAGTTTTCTTTGAAAATCGATGATGAAAAATGCTGGGAAGGTGCCACCCATCATCATATAATCTACCGCCCAGTAGCAATATTTAGCACTGTTGTGTTCCGGTTTGAAGGATGACTGAGCCAGTGTAACTACAGGCACAAGGACATAATATATTAGTTTCCATGGTTCGTGGTGCATTGTATTGCTACGCGGACGCGGACTGCAGGGTGATGTATAAATTAATTTATATATGAATACATTATGTAACATACATGTAAATATATTATTATTAATTTATCATTATGAAAAATTATGTTTCGTCGATTGAGTGAAACTAGTATAAAATTTATTTGAGTTTTTGCAAGCGAGAATCGTAAATATTATGCAATTTAATTTAATAATGAATGCAAATCATACATAATTCTAACTGTAAAGTGTAATTGAAATTTGTCATCATAGAGCCGATGACTGGGATTATTATTATAATTGGATTTTCGATTTGGGAAGCGTAATAAGGCCGTTAATGCCCATTTGGTTGTTAACGATGAAACAAACGGAAAACATTAAAATATATTAAATAGAGGAAGAATAATGGCCATTGAACCTTTAATATTACGCGTCACGCAATTTTCCGATTTTATTCAGATTGGTCCAGTTTTCTGACAGCTATGAAAAATATTGTTCTTCGAATTGATGTATGCGCGATGTCATAGAACAAGGTAAGGGGCGAAAATAAATTTCCCTCGATATAACCCGACACCCAGATATTTGATTGCGCTATAAGACTTTCGCTACGTGACGAATGGCTGTTTCATTTGACCTAACATTTCATGTTTTCGCTTTTACGAAAGCTACACCGTTTCCCTTATTTATTATCTCACCTCAAAAAGAAATATAATTTTAATAATTATTTTTAACAAAGTTAAGAATTCGGTCGAGTAGAACATAGCACAGCGACGTGTAGCGTATGCGAGACGCAAATGTCTGATTTAATAAAAAAAAGGTCTTATATAATATTAAGTGTATATGATTATCATTTATAAATTTCATTTATGAATAAAAGTGATAAAAATCTTTATGTAACAGTACTTTGTATCATTTCGTTCTGTTTATCTTCATTACCATCGCACCCCTATTACTCTCACTTAACGACTCAAAATCATTTGTTAATACGCCCTTAAAGTTCTCATAAACGTCACATTTATCTACAAAATTAAGCTAAAAGAAGGGTTCTTTTATTACTGTTATTAGACGTTAATATATATAATTTAATTGTGTTTATATTCAACAAATATGATGAAGAGAAAATCGTTATGTACTTTTATCCTCTATTTTAATATTGTACTATGTGGTAAACATTTTTGTAATATATATGTATTGTATATTACACACGGTCGTCTATTTCTAAGGAAGGCAACCTAATACCAGTCTTATAGGTAACAGCCGACTGATATAATATACTAATTTTAAATAGATAATACATATTTTTTTATACATGAAGCACCCAGACTCGAGGCGGAAATCGAACTCACAACCCCTGAGCGGAAGACAGAGTCACTGCGCCAACGAGCCAGAAATCCGTTTAAGTTTTCTATACTCATATAAAATCCAAGTGCACACTTCGAGTTTTTAAGTGTAACACTAAGTGTAACTTTAAAAGAAATTCGATTTGTCGGAAATAAGTTAAAAGTGTAAAATGTTGGCTGGTTTGTTAGTAGAAAATACTTTTAGCTTATAAAAGAAACAGGAATAGGTTCGACTTTGTATGAAATTATGTTTTAAATTCTAAACTGGAAAGGAAATTTAAGATAAAATAATTGTTTAACTTGTTTAAGTAGGTCTCTCTATTTTCCAAATCATCAGCCACATGTGTCTAAGAAGCACCATAAGTTTAATAAGAAATATCTAAGTAACATAAATTTAATATTTATCAGTGTCGCAATATCTGACAAAAAAAACTTAAAGGCACAGACGCGAAAGTCTGTTTTGACATAGAAATATTGTAATTGTATTTTTTTCTTTTTCTCTCGGTTTTTTTTTCCGTCTCAATATAATTTACGCGAGATGTAATAATTGCAATTGCAAATAATCCAAGCTTAAGGGTCTTTCCAGCGGTACAATTTTTTGATGATATTTATAAGCAAAAAGGAAAATGTATATTTAAGGGAAGATTTTATTAATCATATTTTATCGAGATACAATATTAGAGTTCCTGATTTATATAAACTGGATAATATGTTTTTAACGTGCTTTGTGCTTGTAATGAGTACATTATTTCTGTAAAGATTCTCATTATTTCTATATATATAAAGATTCTGACACTCCGTACATCACATCCGCATCTATTGATACAACTATATATTGGTATTGCTCGTATATAAGAATTAAAAGTAAACAAAACTAAAATATTTGATTTATTAAAATTACTCAATGACAATAGTGATCTCACGCCTTCAAGTTTTTATTTAACTTCTCCTATAAATGTAGGTGGGGGCGGGGGTGTCAAATCTTACGGCTGAATCTTAAACCAAATTCATCCGATTACTTTTTTATTTTAATTTTAAAAAGTTTTTCATAAATTACATTATTTATTAATAATTTCTTAAAATGAAACGAGTTTCTTAATTACTATATGTAATCTAACTTTGAATATCAACGATATTTAAAAAAGCATATTTCATACAAACTATTGGCTTTATTAACCATAACGAGTAAAGTTCTTGCGTTGAAATCAGCAAGTGTTTACACAAACTGTTACATGAATATGAGCCCTATCACATTTAACATAGGTTGCATATTTGTTTGAGAATATTATTCGTAGCGTACCCTGTCTAAGTTATCATTAATTAATACGTTGAATGGTTGATTGATAACTGCACCGCTAGAAAAGTTTGTTAACATTCCTTTTATTCGCCTAGCAGAAAATTGCTACTTGCGGACAAATTTAATTACTTCATCTTGTTTGACCCACTTAACTATGAAAAATTTTCTCTAAATTTCCCTAAGTCAATATTAATACTAGGTTTTAAAATGTTTTCTATTTTTAATTATCCGTTGTTTATTATTATCGTGAAACATCATTGAGCGCAATGAGAGTAAATAATGGTAACTGACCCTAATCGTTTCGCTGCTAGGTTTGCCTGTCCTGGTCTCTTATTCTATTTCGTGAAGGTTTGGAGAGAGTTAAAAAGGTGACTGCCTCTGAACGTTTCGCTGGTTTGCCTATCATGGTCTCATCTCTTTCTTCCTATTGCGTAAAAGCTTGGAGCTTATTCCACGACGTCGCTACACGGGATGGTAGATACACTTGTGGGATAATTGTATTCGACACATGCAGGTTTTCTCGCAATGTTTACTATTTTACAACGTCGAGTACGAAAATAATTATAATTAAAAAATTTGGAAAGTTATGGTTGCTGGGATGTGAACCGGCCATCTTTGGTTAAGATTTTAGCCCCTGGGTCACATCAAAAACAAAACTATATGATCATAAATGGTTACACTTGAACCATTATATAACTTACTGAAACAAATGTATCACTTCTGAAACTTGTATAGAGTGGCACACGTTTCTTTTATTGTAAAAGAAAAAGTTTTGTAATATGCTGACCGCTGCTGCTACAGAACATAATAGATAGATAAGATTTTTGAAAATCTCGTTTAGGTTCCATTCATATCTATTCATATATAAAAAGATAGATAGTAAAGATTTTTGAAAATCTCGTTTAGATTCCATTCATTGCTATTCTATATAAAAACTTTTTATTTATGTCTATTTTTTCGCGGGAACTATAAACTGGCCGATATATGGAAACAGGTACAAACAGACAAATATATATAATTCTTTTGCCGTGACGTCAATTGCAGTGTTCGCAACAATATATTTTTTATAAACAGATTGCATTAATTGATTGTTACATCTTTTGAATTATTTTTTTATGTTTATTATATTAGAGCATGGTTAAGAATTAATTATTATTTCTAATTTATATTGTAAGACAAGTTCAAGAGATACCTATTTAATTGCATTGTATTGTCATTTTTTTTGAGACGATGTGAGCAGATTCCTAGTAGTTCCTAGTAGATATAGAATTAATGCGATATATTTTATAAAAATGAACTTTTTAAAGTAACTTTTTGAACTATGTTATTATAAATATATTGACGACACTTTATACACTTACATAAAGCGTCGTGAATGTTTCGATGGGTACAATATACAGTAAGAAATTTTCTAACGGCCGACTTTCATTGAACTGTGCCGAGTCTAGGGAATAGTCATTGTCACCTATTCATCGTCAGTCTATTCACTGCTTTTGTTTTTATTTTTATTTCCAAAATTCGATAGATAATAAAAAGCTTTTTCATATTTAGATATTTTTTATTTTAACAAAATATATGTTTAAAATATAAAAAATAAATCACAAATTAAATTAAAATTTACCTATTAAAACCATTATTATATTAAGCTTGTATATCACACTAATATATATTTAATGATAGTAAGGTAATTGGTTTTTAATATCTTACCTTCGCCTCCTGCTGTAAGTTTTTCGTCGATCGTGGGCGGGCGGATCGCTCGTGGCGCCGCCGTCGCCCTCAGCGCTGTGTCCCGCCCCCATTCTACCCCATGCCACAACACACACCGTCACAAACACACGTCCAACGACACCCAACACACACGAGACTGTACACTTGTCCCACACAATGATTCCAGGGTGTCGTGGTTTTCAAACTGGCCACGTTGTGCCCGCACGGATCGCGATGCGAATGTGAAACGTACCGTCGCACGCGCATACCGCACGCCTTACGTTACTCTTAATTGCCCGAGTTTCATACGATGACCGTTCTTAGTTTGGTTATTGTTAGAATTGAATTATCGCTCCTAATGTATTAAGGGCAATCATTTTTAATAGACACATAACGTGGGCAGTTAAATATAGAGCTGTTACAATTGAGTGTTACAAGATTCAAACAAAGAAGATTAATAAAAAAACAGTTTTTTATTAAGTTTATTAACTGTGATAAAATATAATTTAACACTTTCCTTTTCTAGAACGAAGCTTTGCAGGTACAGTCACTAAGATATATAGTTTTACGCATTCAATATAATCTAATCATTTTCATTTCATTGTATTTACAATAGAGTACCTATATGACAATAATTAAACGTTTATTAGGTGCTTAGATTATATTTAGAATTCCAATCAGTGTTGCTAAGTTTGTCGATAACTCGTAGAATGACGCATTTGACTGTAAGCGATAGAAATATGATTTATTATTAATGTAGTAATTTTAATTTAGAATCGTAAGATTATTAACTGCTAAGCTGACAACAGCGGTCTTTGTTATTCAATGCACTTAGAAAACGCTTCGCTCTCGATTCCAATAATTACACGATCCGCTGCCCGCTGTGAAAATGTGACGTTAACATTTTTTATTTATTTATAATTAAATTTTTAAATTACTCATGGATAATACATGATTAATATTCAAATTAAACGATCGAAATATATAATTCTTGATGCATATAAACATTGTACCCGTATTACACCATACTTTTAGTTTATAGTTTTAATTCGCAATATGCGTGAAATTCGAAATGTTGATTATTTAGTTACAAAACACAGAAAAGTATTACCCTGAGATTTAGTTTTAAGAAACGTTAAAGGAAATTACGTTAAAATAACATGCGTAAATATTAACAACGTAAATATGTTAATGCGTTCTAAACAGATTGAATTGCAAAGTCTAGAAAGTACATGCATAAATTTTTAGGTTATTTAATTATATAATTAAGCAAGCTGTGCTGGTTGAGTGGTTAGAAGCAAATCTGATTTGAAAACGCTGTGCCTAAATCTTATTACTTGGCAATTAAATTATACGTTCGTCGAATGAATGATGACAGCGTTGAAAAGCAAGCACATATTCGAGGGCCTTTTAAAACGTTTTAAAAGAATAGATATTGCTTAAAATTGGGATATTGTTTAATGAAATTTCCATAATAATTATTCCAAATTCGAAATTTAAATCTTAAAAAAAAAACATGAAATGAGTTAAAATTAAAAACCATTCAAAGGGAGAGGATACTTAGCAGTCTATAAATGTGATTGGCACTATATATTTTTTTGCTTGAACTCTACGATTCTTTGTATACAAACGTAAATGTTACCTATTTTTGAATTTGTTCTGTTCATATTTCTTATTATTTTATTATAAAAAAAAAAACAGAAACGTTAATACATGTAGATTGTAATCTACGTCGTTGATAAAATAAAACTATGATTAATGTTATAGTTAAGCGTTAGATTGAAAGATCGATTAAACACAGGGCTAAAAAAAGTCGTTACGCAAAGGGCTTAATTAACTACTTTTGGCTAATATATACATAAATTAATTTTATCATATATATGTAGAAGCCGAGTTGGCCCAGTGGTAAGAACGCGTGAATCTTAACCGATGATCGTTGGTTCAAACCCGGGCAAGCACTACTGAATTTTCATGTGCTTAATTTGGGATAATAATTCATCTCGTGCTTTACGGTGAAGGAAAACATCGTGAGAAAACCTGCATGTGTTTAATTTCACTGAAATTCTGCCACATGTGTATTCGACCAACCCGCACTAGAGCAGCGTGGTGGAATAAGCTCCAAAACCTTCTCCTAAAAAGGGAGAGGAGGCCTTTAGCCCAGCTGTGGGACATTCACAGGCTGTTACGGATATGTATGTATGTGTGTTTCTTAACTAAATTACTATTGTATATTATAGCTTTTATTGTTGAATGTCGAATGTTCCTTTGATAAGATCAATGCATGTTGTAGATCAATAAACGGTGGTCGGGCATTGCGCAACGTACCACCCACTCATTAGTTATTCTACTGGCATACAATTGTACTTTGTATTATTGTGTTCCGCTTTGAAGGGTCAGTAAAACTACCTCAAGTTTTATTGCAGATATAATGGGCAGAACGTCTTAGTTGTCCGCAAATGTATAATTTAATCAATTCAAAAATAAAAATATACTTTATTCTAGTAGGCTCGTACGAAACTTTTGAGAACCGGTAAGCCCGTTATCCGTTTGTTATAGTTCTTATGAGGAGTTTGTCAATATACATGAACACTAAACATCGTGTTTTTTCTTTCCTATTAAATTATATAACTTGGTGGTAAAGCCTTGTGAAAGTCCATCTGGGTAGGTTTGTAGGGTATTGGCAATGTAAAGAATGGTCAATATTTCTGATAGCGCCGATGGAAATGTAAATCACCTATTTCATAAACATATAAATGTATAAAAAAGTGAACACATACAACTTTATCAATAAATTTTACTTATTGTTAATAGTTATCAGTGTTCTAGTTATTTGTTAGAACAAAGTGGGTAAAACATTAAAATCTAATTTAGTGAAAGAATTCTGCACGTCTTGTCTCGCTTCAGAGAGCTGCGGACGTCTTCCGTATAAATGTTGTTTCTTTTCTTCATACGATTAATGTTTAAGCTGGAAAGAGACGACAGATCCAACGGTTATTACTATACTGTTAAAAACTTATGATCATAAATGATTAATGCTAGTTACCGTTTGTTGGTCAGTAGTGACCGTACAAATGGTCGTATTGTGGATTGGTCGGTTTATGTAACGTTGGTATATTTTTCGTCCAAAATAATAATTAAATATTCTTTTTGAATATATGTATGTATAATGTATATTTTACCGGATAATTGTAAGCACCGTTACTTCGTCTTTAATGAATATAGCGAGATTGTAAACTATCAAAAATTGTGAGTGATGCACTCAGTTTACTATTACGTGAATTTCGGTTAAATTATAAACATACTCATTCTGTTTACAATTTTTTAACATATTACAGTCTTGCTAGATTTATTATAATCTTTATAATAATGCTGTAAGTTACATACAACGTTTTAAATATCTGTTATTATAATAAAAATAGAAACTGTATTTTTTTTTTGTGCGTCGTTGAATTTGGAACGAAATTAGGGGATGGTTTGATAATAGATTTAACCCAAAGGTATCCAACCCAAATATCATAACGAGAATTGTTAACAGTACAATCCCAATACCATAAATGAAATAAACTTTAATTAAACATAGCTATTTCTTATTGAGAAATTTTCATAGCATATTCTAAATATTTTTCATCATAGTAAATGAATACAAAAATTTCAGTGATTTCCGTCTTACCCAGCTAATTGGATCCTCGTCATAGAGTTGCTTCACTGCCTTTATCCAAAGTTGTGTTTTATTTTTTCGTAATAATTTTATTTTATTTTAATTTCAACCGTTATTACTGAACACAAGACCGTAATGTTCTTAATTTAAAGATCCATTATATACCCTAAAATATAATAAACATAATACTTATTAATTATTTTACTTTGAAAGAGGCTCTTGTGCTAAAATGTATTTTTTAGTTAATCGTTTTGAAAATTGTGTGTAAATCACATATGTCGGAAGCAATAAAAAATAAAATAAAAATAATAATAAAGCTTCGAATCCGTCTCCTGAAAAAGGAAGGTTGAAAGTATTTGTTCAAGAGTGAAATACGAGTTGATAACACATTTTTTACTTCTGTTTTGTTGAACAAAACAGAAACGAACAAAGGAAAATAAAAAAGGCATGAAATTCGTTCTTAATTTATAATTAAAAGAGAGATGACTTGAAGACATTTTTGAGTTAAGGTCATTGATTATGTAGTATTTATTGATTTAATTTTACTTTCATTTGTGCAAATTTTAATAATAATAGTTATTAAATACAACGTTATCGTTTCTTTAAATTAGTACATAAATTTGTTATTTAGAGTTAAAAAATCTCGATATTAGAAGAAACATATAATATTAATAAAATTTAAATACGTTTTATGTCTGTTTGATGGTTTAAATGATTTTCTATCTCCCTACCTACGTCCATCACTTATATAGATAAACTTTAAAAAAAAAACCGCTATTTTGACACAAAAAATATAACTATTTATTATTGGAAGCTCGACTCCAATATTAATAATAGCTCAGTCGCCCAGGTACATTATGGTTAAACACGCTACTCTGTGATGATGTCTGATAGGAGTAATGAGATAAATAAATAATTAAAATGTCTTAGTTTTTTTTTTAGAACAGGAAGGCGGACGAGCATTTAGGCCACCTGATGGTAAGTGGTCACCAAACGCCCTTAGACATTGGCACTGTAAGAAATGTTAACTATCGCTTACATCGCCATACCAAGTACTGCTGTTTTGCGGTAGAATATCTGATGAGTGGGTGGTACCTACCCAGACGAGCTTGCACAAAGCTCTACCACCAGTTACTTATATTCTCGTAAAATTGCGCTAACAATTAATTATTCAATTAGGCTTGGATTCCAAACCAAGAGCAATGCTAATATTTAAGGTTCAAAAGTTTCGCACGCGTTCGCAATGTTAATTTTAATTTGCTACCGTGCAAAGCATTTCTTTAACACGTTTATTTTACTGCTATTTCCACACAATTGTTTCGAGTCACTCATGAATTACTGAGTAAAAATACAGGCGGGTCAAATTTCGAAGCCGAAAGTATCGACTATCACATTTCAAAGTATCGATAACGAATCAGTATCGATATTATCATTTCAACCCTTCATTTATACAAACTGTTATAACGAACACAAACCAAGTCAGTAATTTGAGTGGTTTTGGCAATTAAAAGCAATGGTCCTGTTTGTACCAGCTAGCGAACATTTTTCAGCTACGATTTGTGTTGCAAATTTCTTGTTAGTTCCAATTTGTTTTGCAAAACTCTTTCCCGTCATGGTTCATGCAGGATTTGGTATGAATGAACACCGACAAGCGAATGTTACCTGTGATTCTCCTGTATGAAATATTCAAATCCAAAATGTGATCATTCAATATAACTTTACAAGCGTTTTGAAATGGTTTCTTTTCTATTTCTTCTACCAATGTAGAATATATAAGAATATGCTTTATGGTACACCAAAAGAATTACAGAAACACACAGTTAGTTACTTAATGTATTGGTATTTATATTGTTATTTGTGTATACCGCTATTGCATTATTACGTAATCTTTCTACAATATAAGATCCTTTTATGAAAATTGAAACGATTTTTCCAATGTATACAGTTATATCAGTTTTTTTAATATTTGTATTTTATTCTGTTAATGTATTTGTAAGCTTTTGCTACGTTAGTGCTTAAGAAATAGATTGATTGTCAGAGAATGACTAGATGACGTTAAGTCGGTCTTTTCCGCCATGCATTTTTTTCGGACAAAAAAGTTAAATAAATGAATTGTTAGTTACGTTTTGGCAGTTTATATGAATATATTTTACACCTAATCATGCAACATCACGATCCGTCATAACGTTGATAAAGTGTTTGTAGTTTTTTACTTCCTTATAAATAATGTTGTTGCAAAATACAAGCGCCATTATGTCGTCTTCAAGATAACGACTTAAGCATCTCAGCATTCTAAGTCGTTTATCTATTGTGAGAGATTGTGAATTGGTTACATTTTATTTCAGCAGAGATTAAGTTATTAACTGAAATGTTTTAAATATTCCTAAGAAGTCTGGTTTAACGAAAATTTTCGAAATATTATTTAATTTTATTTAAAGTTATTATTTAAATGTGCTTGAGATAGAAATATATTGAAAACTACTTTTCTCCCGCTTGTTAGGGGTGGGCATTACGTACGTTAGGTACAAAAAATAGCCTATTTCGTTCCTTATAGTTCATACCAAATATTATTAATAAGCTTGCTTCATACCAAATGTTATCAAAATCAGTTTAGTGGTTTAATCGTGAAAGCGTAACAGTCAGACAGACAGAGTTACTTACGCATTTATAATTTCAAAAATATTACTCAAAAAGTTTAATGAAACATCTATACTAATATGTATAGATATTTCATTAATCTTTTTAAGTTAATGTTAATTGATAATAAATGATTATTTGTGGCCAAGCGTGTACTTCGTATAAAATGTAATTTTATATTAATACAATATCCTACTTGAATGAAGTATTTTATTTTATTTTAAGAAGTAACTGATGGTCCACTACTTCTCCCTTGTTTGCCATCCTAAAGATGACGTTCTAAGCCGGTAATTCATACCATTTCCAATGGCATAAATCCCATCTTACTGATGCTGATTAAGTATAATCAACAGCATTTACACTCCAAATGTACTCGTATAGATAATATATTATGTCTTAACTCGGGCCAGTTTGATCCTTAAAGATAAAAATGTAAAATATCTGCTAAGAATTGAGAAATGTAGTTAAAACTTTAAAGCAACTCGTAAAGGAAACAAACCTTGTTTTTTAAAGTCGTAAAGCAAGTTTCGGTGTATAAATTCTTCTTCGTCTTATCCTCGTTTCAGGGAAAGCAGTAACTTCGACTTATACAATTTCATGAATTTCCGTCCACTGTCGAATACACTTATCTATTGGATTTATGCACTCGGCGTGTGAATACGTAACACGATCTGTTCCTATTTATACGTCTAGATTTCTTTTGTCCAGTGAAAATATCTTTAGACCTTCGACTGTGTATCAATTATTTTTTAACAAAAAATATAATAAAACTGTTTTGTTAAATGTATATTGTCTTGTTAAATAATATATTTGTATTGATTGATTTTCAAAACATTTTTGGGTATAAATAAATAATCATAACTTTTTTTACAATTTGTTTGATGGAGATTAACCGTAACCGTAACAGCCTGTGAATGTCCCACTGCTGGGCTAAAGGCCTCCTCTCCTCTTTTTGAGGAGCAGGTTTGGAGCTTATTGCTGCTCCAATGCGGGTTGGTGGAATATACATGTGGCAGAATTTCAGTGAAATTAGACACATGCAGGTTTCCTCACGATGTTTTCCTTCACCGTAAAGCACGAGATGAATTATAATCACAAATTAAGCACCTGAAAATTCAGTGGTGCTTGCCCGGATTTGAACCCACGATCATCGGTTAAGATTCACGCGTTCTTACCACTGGGCCATCTCAGCCATTAAGAAAAGCTAAATTATTTGTTTTTTATTAGGATTTTTTTATTTATAAACATTTCAAATATAGTTGTCGTTTTCAACGTGGTTCAAAGAATTTTTAATATAAAGTTTTGCGGTGCAATTTCAATAAAGGGCAGATGTGCTCCTGGTATTAAATTCCTGAGTAATCATATTTATTTTTAATTTTTTTGAATTAGTGGAATTGATCTGTGCAGGAATAAGGTAGCTTATTATTCAATTATATATTGAATTATGTAAGCGATTTTGAAAACATTTTTAGTAAAATATTTCATCTGAGGTAAATTTATCCTTGTTTTAGGACTCAGGCAAAAAAACGCTTATTTTAACCCTTACCGTAGACTATATTGAAAATATTCACTACCATTTCCAATGGCATAAATGTTTCACTA
The DNA here is from genome assembly GCA_905147175.2 of Nymphalis urticae. Taxonomy (NCBI): domain Eukaryota; kingdom Metazoa; phylum Arthropoda; class Insecta; order Lepidoptera; family Nymphalidae; genus Nymphalis; species Nymphalis urticae. Next base: position 3,443,004 of record LR989987.1, on the reverse strand, counting down.
CAGGGCAACGAATTTACTTCTCGATAATACTGCGACCATGTTCAATTAAATTGATTTAATATTCAGATTTAAATTTATTACTTTCTGAGTGTTTCATTATAAATTATCTGAATGGGAAATAATGTTTTTATTATTTTCTTATTATGTGAAGTAAGGGTGGCCTTGTTTATTAATAAATAAGTTCTTATGAAAAATTTAGTTTGTTTTTCAACCGTGATTATTCCAAGCAGTCAGCAATAGCTTTTTTAAATTATTTTAATATTACTTGCCTTTAGTTTTAAATGTTTTATATAACATCTCCATAGCTCTGAATATAAAGGTGAAGGCGTGTAGGAATTTCATCTCTTGTTGGAATGTGTTTGGGTCGTATGAAATGTCATTAAGGTCTAAAAATGGCTTTGTTAAAAATCATGAAACCATGAGAGAATTCTACTTTAATATAATACTCACCCATTTGCGTGAAACTTTAATAGCTTAACTCGAATGGTTGAGTATTATTAAATACAATACGAAATTTTGAATAGCATTTGAAATGTAAGGAAAAAATTAAATAGTTGTTTTATTATTTAGTTCGATTATTTTAAGGGAATTTATATTACGTAAATAAAAAAATATTTGAAAAGGAAAAACACAACTGAATAATTAGCGCCGGCTGTGACATAATGTAGAGTATACAATATTGGAAACTGAACTCGTTAATGAAAATAAAAAAAAATCTTATACAAGTAAACTGTGATGAGCAATTTTATAATCATGTTTATAGAACCGGTTCAGAATTTAGATTCTCCTGTGTAGAACCGGAAAGAAACTTAGTAAATAGTATTTTTTCAACGTTTTTTTATTTTATTTATTATTCATTTCTTTATTGATAAAAGTTTTTTATTGATATAATTTTGAATCAATTATTGCACTTTTAATGCTCCGTAAATCATGTAACCTATGATGTTGTGTCCATTATGCCAGAACAATGGCTCACTCGCTTTGCTAACCGGAATAGCAATACAAGGAAGTTTTGGATATTGGACACTATTTATATGAAACGTAGTCGATATATTGTAATAAAATTATATTTTATTCTTAGAATCGCAAAACGTCGTATATGTAAACCTATAAACGTCAAAACGTGTGAATCAATAACATCCACTCTGTCAACGGAGTCAATATGAAGCTTATATAGGCTTATGTACGAAATAAACTAATCGCAGGTTCAACTAAACGTCAAGACGCTGGGCTTATCGTATAAGTTACAGGATTAAATAGATACTTTGATACATCGTACAGCTTAGATAAGATAATTATCATTACTCAATTATTAATACGTCTTCAACAGCCTCTCTGTTAGTGTAGTAAACTTTGATAGCTGCAGATCCAAAGGCATTGTGTTTGAATCCCAAAATGTTTCAAATAAAAGTTTTCGATTATATTATATCGATATATTATATATATATATATATGTTACATATAGTGTGTCTGCATTCAAACAACCATTTTGTTTGAATGCAGACACACTAATAAGTAAATTATACCATGCACAAGTCTACCGTTAACTTATGTAGTTCACTTTTTTTTCAGCATTTTGCCGTCCACTGCTGGACGAAAGCCTCCCCCATAGAACGCCAACCAACCCGTACCTGACACCGTTTTTAAATCGTCGGTCCATCTTGTCACAGGGCGTCCTACACTACTACACCACGCTTAGGGAAACGTACTGTAGGCAAACGTAGTTTACTTATTATTATTATTATTTAGTTAACTTGAAATTCATACATAATGATGTGTATTAGTAAATTATTTTACATAATATTTTGTATATGAAATTTCAATTTAATTAGTTCAAGCGAATTGAATATGTATTGTTCTGAAGATTATTGCTTCAGTGAGTATTCAGAGCGTCAGGCTTAAGCATTTAACTGTTCTGTTTCAATTCATATAATGTAAAGCGAGTTTATAAAGCTTTTGTTCCAATTAATAATAAAGTACTAAATGGAAATAATTAATCCAAATAAAAATTCGAAAACAGACAATCCATTAGAAAAACAAAATCAGTATTGAAAAAAAAAAAATATTGAAAATACTCGTTTTGTCTTACACTTTACAGAAATACAAAACGTATACTATACTTGTAATACTATTAACAAGCACAAATTGTAACAGAATATTGGTGAATAGATAAGTTTTCAAAACGCTAGCTCGTCTGGGTAGGTACCACCCACTCATCAGATATTCTACCGCAAAACAGCATTTCTTGATATTGTTGTGTTCTGGTTTGAAGAGTGAGTGAGCCAGTGTAATTACAGGCAAGGGATATAACATCTTAGTTCCCAAGGTTGGTGGCGCATTGGCGATGTAAGCGATGGGTACCATTTCTTACAGTACCAATGCCTAAGGGCGTTTGGTGACCACTTACCATCAGGTGGCCAATATGCTCGTCCGCCTCCTATTCTATAAAAAAAAAACGCTAACGTGTTACATTTATTAATGAAATTGTCATTTAGGCTTTGTAGAAAAACAGTAGTGTTATTTTGTATGAGCTCACTTCATTACTGAACCGTGAAATATTGGCAACCGACTTATGGTGATATACTATTTTAAAACGCTTACTCTTGAAATTTTACAATTATTTATTATAGTCAACGTCGCATATCACTTACTAACCATTTCACGACCGTTTTCTACAGTGAGTTTACAGAAGCCCTACAGATCTATGTAAGGTATAATCATAAGTTCGGGTTTATAAAATATCTCTCAGTATCCACCAATACGCATTGAAGCAGCGTGGTGGAATAAGTTCCAATCCTTGTTTGCTGTACTTTTATTCAGCATACTGTTAATAGGTTGTATTTTATACATGATTTAAAATTCCTCGTACTTACCATCTTGTATGCAAATCGAAGTTTTCGCTTCTAAGCTCCGCTCAATATACTTTCGAATGACTTCGTGAGGAAAATATTTTATCAGTTCTTGTTTTTCGTTATTTTTCTTCTTATCAAATAATCGCTTGAAATATCTCTATCTTTCTCGCTGTACCTTCTGATATTCAATAATAATTAGCAATGTGTTTTATCTTATTCTAATAATTTAAATAGGGTTACATCTGAGATGCGATAGTTAGCAGCGCTTTGGTTATGTAGAGTGAGAAGTTAATTCTTGCAGTTTATCTTTAAAACTGTCCACTATCAGCTGTTTCATATCAGCGCGTTTCATATCATAGCTTTCGTTTCGCAGCTTCTAAGTGTTGGAACGATATCCCACCTCCAATTAAGAACAGTACGTCTCACAGTTTAAGGCACAATGCAAGCAATGGCTTCTGTCAATGCAAAAGACGCAATGTGTCTGGACAAATGTTTGTAACTAAACTTAATATAATTGTTATTTTGATTGAAATTTATTAAAAACTATTTACTTATACATTTGAAATATTTTCCTTTTCCTAGAAGTTAAACAAATTAAAAAACACCTTTTTCTGTTTTAGTAATGCTTGCATGTTTTTATTTTATTTTAGTCTATTGGGCGTGTTTAAAAAATTGTTTTAACATAAGTTTGTATTTAAGTAATTTTATCTTCTTTTAACTTTTACTGCACTGACTGTAACGTTTGTGTTGGCAGCATATGTACAAGGCGTAGACTGAAAAGCAGCCTAGCTGAGACTACGACCTTTTCACCAAATTATCAAACATCACATTGTTAACTCTTTTTTTCATGGTTTTGTACCTTAATTTTGTCTTTGTTTCTTTTTGGTGAATAAAGTTATTTTATTATCATTATTATTATTATACAAGCGATTTTTAAAAGTAAATAAAAGAAGATATTAGACATATACAAGTTGTTTGTACATATTAATTATAAATTTATAACTTCTAAAGATTTTCAATTGCATTACAAACAAAATCTAATGCTCCAGAATTAGATTAGATTATTATTTTATTTATTCATTCATTAGAACCTTATTTATTATTTTTTTTAATTATATGTTTAGGCTTTAAGCGCTATGTTACTGTTTTCTGATATTTCCGAAGTTTCGACAATTGCACCTGTTGTGGACACGAGCTGACTGAGTCAGTCTCAAACATAATGTAAGAGAAATAATCCTCAAAAACGGAATATTATATTAGATGAACTGTATTGCATATTGTGATAATGTAAATTTGTCTCACTGCGAGGCTAAATCCTTCTCTCCACTTGAGGAGAAAGTTTAGAGCTTATTCCACCACGCCGATCTAATGCGGAGTGCTAAATGTGACTCACATGTCTTGTGTTGTTTTCCTTTATCGCAAAGCAAGTCTTTAAGCACAAATTTTATGATTTATTATATATAATAGGAGGTTCTATTAATATTTACCCTTAAAAATAAGCAAATTGCACAAAGTCATTATAAGGATAGAGATAACGTAAGGATAAAAGTGGTTTTAATTTTAGTGGTACTTTACATTAGGAAACCTTTATAATTCGAAACAAAAGTATTATTTATAAAACAAAATTGGTTATCCGAATCGAATTCCAATAATGTTTTATGAAGAATAACGGCCGAGCATACTTATTTATAATTTAACGCTCCCGTTTTGTAAAAAAAACAAATTCACCTCTATATTTTTATAGCGGTGCTATGAAACGATTTATTTTATCGCATCGGTTCGAAAATGTGAGTTTCCTTATAAAAACTACGCTATCATACTTTCTTACAAAACAATATTGTTTTTTATGAACATAATGTAGATTAATAGCTTTATAAGCAATATATACGCGCGGTAAAATAAGACTCAAACATTTCCCAAAATAAAACAGGCTTTTAATCAGTTCTGGGATATTTACTGGGTGTTAATTAAAATGAACGTGTTATGTAATAATTATAATTTAATAATATACAGTAGCGTACATAAGACATTCGATATTCAATGAGGTTCTTACAAGCAAATTTGAATCGTTATTATTCACTATGTAGATTCTACCGAGACGAATCGAAGAGAAATTCAGTAGATACTCTTTTTTAAAAATCATTTTCATAAATCCTTATGTATTTGTTTGTAATATAATAAGTGGAGAAAGTATTTTATTACCAACAAAGCAGCTCTCCGCAATTTTATTTGTGTAAATAAAAATGAAATTAAAATCGTAGCGAAACGTAGTTGTTTCGATTAAATTTGTAATGAAATTTAAAACCAGTACTAATTTTAACAAGAATAGCGTGAGGCAAATGAAGAAATGTAATAAAAATGTTAAGTAACAACCAGTACTCTAAGGGTAGGTTAAGAACATTCCTTCCCCAAAAGATATCGATAGAAGCGCAGTATTCAGGTGAAATTTAACTTTAAATATTTTTATTGTTTAGGAGTATATACAATATTAATTATTACAATTCGCAATGTATCGCTTGTATATTTTTACCCCTGCCAAAGATATTATTGTAAGCATCTTAAATTGCTATGATAAAACATTTTGGAAAAGTATTTGTGTCCATAACGAGCAGATACACAAGGGAAGGCCGATGTGTTAACACACATCAGCCTTCCAATCTTGTCGATCCCTAGATAGTAACTCGAGCTCGATACCTATTGCTCGAATTACTATCTCTTAGCAGTCGGCCGCTGATAGATTTCAGACATTTTCTTGCAAAACGTATATAATTTATCAGACAACATTCTCCATGTTTCGTCATACTTATTGAATATTTTTGGATGTTTTTTTTATACTTAGTCATTGTTCACGCCTGCACGGTGAATTTAAAAGTTAATTCATTTATTTTGTCATTCAATTTACTTGTAATTTCTGATTGTCATTAATTATTCATTTTATATGTCAATTTGTAAAGAGTTATGTTTCTTGTATAAATACTACGAGTATTTATAAAGATCGTAAATATAAATTCAAGAGTAAAAGAGTTTTAATCGACTCCATAATGTACTCATGCAAGAGTCATACAAATATACATATTTTTATTATTTATAAAAAAATGATACAAAATCCGAGCGAGTACCTAGTGTCACATAAAAGTCTTAATAAGTTTTGTAAATATAATTTAAAAAAAGAACAATATCGTAAATTGGGGCCCTTAATGTTGCCTTTTTTATGAAGTCGGTTTGCAAGCGCCACTTATATTCAGCTTTCCGTCCCCGTATCAATGTTTTACGAGGTACCGCAAAAACCTCTTATGTATACCCTGAAGTACGTTTTCTGAAGTAGAAACGAGGTTTCGCGTTATCAAAGACGACTTCCGTGCATGAGCTTGCTATATAATTTATGTTTACATCTCAGTATTATGCATTAAAACGATATAAAAAAAAATATGTTTTTTTTTTTTAATAATTCAATGACATTTTACAAATAATGAAAGTCACCACTGGCACCGATTCGATGATGGATTCAACCGAGAAAATCCGTTAATTAACTCGGTAGTTAGTTGGTCTGCGCGATTTTATGGAAGTTTGTGTTAAATTTCTGAGTTATGAAGTTATAAAACGGTTATTGTTCTGAAGGAATATTTTACGTCATAATTAAAACATAATAATAATAAATAATTTTATACAGTGAGTATTAATAAATGAAAACTGGCGTTGTGTTCTTTTTATCTCTGTTCTGACACGCACTATAGTTTTGTTTTCCTTGTTGCACACTGTATATAATCAAAGCATCAATAAATAAAACATATGTTCGTACTATGTTGTTTCGATAGTTTATTTTTTGTACTGTATAAAAGTTAAAAATATATAATTTTAATTGACAGTCTAGTTTTAAATATAATTTCATATTAATTATATATAATAATTTAAGTTTCTTATGTTACTTTACTTACAACCTGATAGGTATATAGAAAACCATTTCATAACAGAATTAAAATGTGAAAGTTTTTTACTAGCATTTCATATATTTATTTAAAAAGTTTAGCCGTCGAAATATCATTTAGGACGTTATAACAATTTCAAGAAATTTCGTCTATATTTTTCAACTGAATTTATATTGAAAAATATTTAGTGAAAAAAAGGGGGATTGCTTAAAATCAACGTGAATTGCGTTTTATTTATTAAAGGCTAGCCAGGCTAAGTCAAATACAATAAATTTCCAATATCCAGCGCACAGGCGACCCAGTCGTTTGTACCGCACTTCGTGTGACTTAAAATGTCCCAATTTTTATTACCTTTAACTAATTTATAACTCACCTGCAGAAGAAATTTACATTGTAAAACCTCTGTCTACTAAGTTTCCGAGTACAGTTCCTTTAAGTCCTTAAGAGTTGGATATCGAGTTTCTAAAATTTACATAAACGTTAAGTAGGATTTGTCAAACGAAATTTTTCCAAGTTTAATTAGTTTTTTTTTTTCTTATTTTAAAACTTATTCTTCAAAAAGTTTTTATAGAGTGATAGTGTCACTACAAACTGCGTTATAAGATTTATTTAATTATTATTGCAGTACGTTGAAAATTCTTCTTCTTGTTTCTTCACGTTAAAATTTCATTTTCTCGCCTCGTTTCTGTTTTTGTACTCATTTCATTATATTACCCATTAGTTTTCAATATTAGGTATTTGTAGTGTCTACACTCCCGTGCCTCGGGAAGCACGTAAAGCCGTTGGTCCTGCGCCTGAACTTTTTCCGGTCGTGTCGGATTGCCGTCCCATCGGATTATGAGAGTTAGGGAATAGAGAGTGCACCTGTGTTTGCATACACACTTGTGCACTATAATATGTCCTGCGCAGTTGGCCTATCTCTCTTGAGATTGGCCGCCGTGGCCAAAATCGGTCTGGAAGACCTTGCTGCATTGTCATTGGTCGATGACAGCGAATAACGCAATAGGCTACCAATGAACGTTCAGTATTTAGTCGGGATAGACATTTATAATCGTTTTAGAAACTGGATATAAGCTTAATCCATTAAACTCCTCTATTTACATAATCCGTATATAACAAGTCTGTATAAATCAAATAAGACATGTATGATCAATATGTTGTAAAAAAAAACAGAAGAAATGTAAATAAAAGAAATCTCACAGTGTTCGAAACGAACCGATCTGTTTAATAAAAACTTTTTTTATTGAGTGATAAATGGTCATGTAAGATGTTACAAGCACGTTAACACGTTGTTCCATGTTACTCTGTCGTATTACATACATGCAACTGAACACTGAACCAGCATGCAGCTATAACATATGCAAATACTTATAAAGATCAATCAGATGGCGTGATGTAGGATAATTAAAAAACAGTTGTCATTGATAATATAAGTGAGAGTTTAGCGTACGATTGATGCCTGGTGTGGTTGAGATTTTTTCAAGCCAGTTTTCCAATGGAAGCTTTGAAATAGCTATGATTATTTTTGTATGGAAAATTGATACGATGTGATGTTTTTAAATTATTAAGGATACTATCTGGTTTTAATTATCTTAACTATAAATATCTGTAATTTGTGCAAAATGATGAATTTAGAGCTTCAATATATCGAAGAAAATAATAAATTTTACATAAGTTATCGCTTATGTAATTGTATACTTAAAAATTAGAACTTTGAGTCTATTTAGAACAATACTTTCTAAAATTTAAATAAGTATCATGTAAGACCGTGTACCTCTGAGTTGTCTAGTGTTAGTATATCATTGCATGGGACTGTAGTGTTGTCAAATATTTAAAAAAAACCGCGGCTTCGTCCTTATATAAGGGAGTGCTGTTATAAAAAAAGTAATCTTTATCTTTCATAGCAAATTTCATAAAAATCACTTCAGTGGTTTAGCCGGAAAGCATAATAGACAGACTGGCAGAGTTACCTTCGCATTTTAACATATTATGATAGATAAGCATAGCAATGTAGTGAAGTCAATATCAAAAACATAAAAGAAATAAATTCCTATATTTAAATTTCATTTGTAAATCATTCGATTTCATCGGATTTATTGCGATTTCAACTCATAAACATTATTTGTCACGATAGCAACCACACATTGGTAATGTTATAATGATTATGGTCTCCAAAATATAACCATCCACAAGCCTTAGAGCATTGACCTTTAAAGATAAAAACAAAAAAGTTTTTATAGTTGTATATAATAAGTATATAGCTATGGGTAAATGGAATTAATACCTTAGCGCTACTCATGAATAATAGGTGTTTGCCAATCGATAAATAATAATGCATTATTTTACAAGATGAAGCTCTAAAGACAACGTGTAACGGTCGTTAGCGATAAAGTATTGCCATTAGATTCGCAAGTTTTTGCGAACATCAGAAAGTCTTTTTTGAGACATATTGTTCTTATCTAAGTTTGTCGTTCACTAAAATTAATGATTCGTAAAGAATTGTTGTATCATAATAACTATAACATGATAACATTTATGTATAAAATTATTAAATGCCTTGTTAAAATAGTTTTTAGCATAAATGCATTATTTTGAAATTGATGTAGGTAAATGTGTTTGAGAACTTTATTGTGTGTGATGCGAGAATAATATCAAGATAGAATTTAGGTGCAACGTTTTATGTAACGTTTAAATTGAACTGTTTTTAACGAGGCTTCACTTCTCTCACGTTACTAAAAGAACATTATATTGGTTGTATTTTTTTTAGATTATTTTTTATCAATTTTTCTTCTTTCTATTAAAACTTACTTAGAATAAAAAAGTACTATCCGCCCGCCTATTAGACTGCCTCGTTGGTCTGGTGGCTTGATATAAGGCCGTAGACCCGGAGGTCCTGGGTTTAATTCCCAGGTCGAGCCGATAAAAAGTTATTGGGTTTAAGATATTATTCGCCCTAAAAACCTGTTTAAAGTCTAACATTATTGCAAATACTTGAATATTTATGTAATGTCCCTTTGTTAAACTTATATAATTTTCATAAGTTTTGAGTTTAGCATAAAAAATCCTCTTCAAATATATTTTTTTGTTAAAGCAACGGTTTCACCTATAAATGTTGCTTACCGGTTAATTAGTCAATTAATGTTGTCTTCTTCTTTCGAATATTACATTAATGAAAACAGAAAGAGATAAATCACTATTGTAATAAACAACGTTTATAAGTAAGGCCCGTAACAGCCTGTGAATGTCCCACTGCTGGGCTAAAGGCCTCCTCTCCCTTTTTGAGGAGAAGGTTTGCAGCTTATTCCACCACGCTGTTCCAATGCGGGTTGGTGGAATACACATGTGGCAGAATTTCAGTGAAATTAGACACATGCAGGTTTCCTTACGATGTTTTCCTTCACCGTAATGCCGTTAATTATTAATTCAGCCTTATTATAAGTGCCCAGATGAAACACATATATTTTAACCTAAGATTACGTTTTCAAAGTCGAGGAGGAATTCTTTTTGTCTTTAATGAAGGAAAATATTGAAAATAAAACTACATGCATTGGATCGAAATGGAGCCGCGTTGTGTAATAGACTCCATTTTTTTTTAATGACTGGGTAAAAGACAACGTCGAAGCTTTAGGGCATTAACAGTCTCTGTTATTTCTCCGTTAAAAAAAAACGAAGCTTGTTAATATCAACGCCCCAAGCAATGGCTATACTTTTAAAAGTGTTCAGATAATCATTTCATCTCATTCCATATCTTAAGTATCCTTCCTATGATGTTATCATATTGAATACCAAAAGTATCTCAATTTTCAGCTCTATCAGTCTTGATAACTTTAAGTATATAAATCACGTCACATATTGATTGATGTCTCGGGACCCTATTGTCGAGTCGTGTACACTTCGTCACGTCAATATCAATCTATAACTATTCCTTTACTAAATTTACTTAGGGCCCGTTATCTAACATTATATAAAATATAGGATGATATAAATGATTATACTGTACTGTGTACATGCAGTATTATATATTACACAGTTTTTCACTTTGTTGATTTGTTGCCATTTGTTTGTTGATTAAAAAAATACGGTTCAATTGTAAACAAATTTCCTGAAAAGGTATGTTTATGTTATATTGCGGTAACTCTGCTGGGAGCAAAACAAAGCCAGTTACTCTTGACTCCATGAGTAAAGTGTACATAACATACATAAGTGTATGTTTATTTATTAATATTTTATGTCGACCATTTGTTATCGAACAACTAAGGAAAACTGGGTAAAAAATTTAATTACTCAACGCTTTATTATACTTCATAGACAATTTGGAGGTAGGTTTTTGTGCCCGTCTGGATAGGTACCACCCACTCACCAGGGTTTCTACCGCTAAACAGTAATGCTTAGTATTATCGATTCGATCAAGAAGAAAATATTTCTACATCTACCTTCTTTATTATGAATTTTTGTAACACTGTATGCTCTCTGTATTTCTCATATAAGTGAATTTCTTTAATTCTTTATGAGAAATAAATTCTTTAAACATATTATTATGTTCCGATTTCATGGGTGAGCGAGCCAGGTTTACATTCATAAGAGACAACAGTTTAATTCTCAACGTTGTTGGCGCATTGGCGATGTAAGGAATGATTAATATTTCTGACAGCGCCAATTTCTGTGGATGGTCACCACTGGCCCATGTAAATATTTAATAATAAAAAATAATGTAGATTTAAATTTTGTTTAGTCAGTAAAAGAAGTAAGCGATAAAAGTAAGCTACAAATCAATAATGGTTGTTTTATACATATAATTTAAAAACGGTAGATAGAAATTTATTTAAACAACCGGAACACTAATTTCTTGTGTTATATAACACCAATTTATTTAGTTTTTAGTTGTCGCCGATATCTTCTTTTAGTTCTCGTAATCTTCGGGATATGCTGCAATTTATCCGGTATTCAAATTTACTAAATATAATCAAGTTTTTAATTACCGCGTAAACCGAACGGTCGGTTATTCACGAAATCACTGGATGAGCAATTAAGAGAAGATAATCACTTAATTTATTGCTACGAAAATGTTCGGTCGTATAATCTAGAAATATTACGTTGTTAAAACGCTCTCTGAGTTTAAGGTAAACAAACATATCTTGCTGGAAATACTTTCTCTCAATTAAAACCATTTTATTTTTTTATTTTTATTTTTTCCTATCCTTGATTACATAGATGTGAGCTATATTAGCTTGAATGTTATTAGGTAAAATGTAGCGCTTTAAAAAGGCTTACGTTCTTTTTATATTTAGACTAGTTTTCGCCGTGGCTTCAACTGCATGTGAAAGGGGTATAATATGTATTAGGTATAATATGTCCTAATATACCCTTGACAACGTGTACGCTAAATTGTATAATTGAATTGAGTAGTTAAGGCGAGGAAGCGTAACAAACAAATAAACAAACTCACTGCCGTATTTATAATTTTAAAATTTCACATATTCGGTATCAAGTAAGTAAAGCTTTAGGGTCAAATGCACAAATGGCTTCCTATTAAATCAAGCGGCTGCCTATTACACTTCAGTGAACTTTCTCGCACCGTTCTATATTGTACCTTCCATATACTCCCCTCTTACTTAAAGAGCGATTTATTTTCTTACCCTCTGACCTTTTTCATGCTCTTACCCGTCGATCTTAATCTTATGAATCTTATGGCTTAAAGTTTCTAAATCACACAGTCAGTACTATAATAGTATTAAAGTATATTTTCATATGTACATTCGTGTACTTTTACCTTATGAAGATTACACACTCTTATATTAAAAAAAAATCTGACATCTAATGTTTTAGGAAGAGATTGCTGGATGCAATGAGACAGCTTTTAGACTCATGTTGTCATACGTTTATTTTAATTTGATTTTTGTTTGTTTTTTACAAATATCACACAAATCGACAGAAATGTCAATAATAATAAAAGCGTATAATTAATGAAATCGCACAGCATGGTAAATGATAGCTATGATAAATCAGAGATGTTGGAGAAACGTCGGTATGGCGATAATTAGGAAAGTGACAGGGCAATTACGGCGTCTACCTGCGCACGCGCCGCGTCGCTCTCCGCGAACGCATAATAAGCGGACGTGGTACACGGCACAGGGGAAAGCGAGTGTATTGCTTGATAAAGGTTTTAGTTCATCTTTCTCTATTTTCTTTCCAATTACATTAAAATAATTTGTTAACTTAACACTTAAATGTTCAGAAAATATATTTGTTATACTAAAAACCTAAATAAAAATTTTTATTCACGTAATACCAATGATAAATTAAATACTATTAAATTAATTTCACACTGACGTGAGTTTTAGGTGACATGAGACTCAGTAGTTCCTTCCTTCCGCCAATTGAATTACATTTGTATGATAATTAATTAAGTTTTTCAACTGATAGATACATTACTAGGATTCTCCTCTGAATAAGAGCTGCAGATTGGTATGTTCCAATGAATAAAGATATTATTTAATATCATACAACTTGTAACTTGCTCATATTCAACGATTAGTAGGCATGAAAGTCCAATCATACTATGTACTGTTCTGCACAAATTTCATACCAATTTTTAAAGCTCTTATATATATATTTATAACATTCTTCTATACGAATTCTAGCTGCTGTATAACGTTGAGGATAAATGATGTACAATTTGTTCAAGACAGCCCGGGGTATTACATGAGGGTAAGCGAGGCAAGTTTCGCGAGAGCTCTTTGGCTTTTAATTACAGTTTCAATCCTCCGACACGCCGTAACTGCACTTGATTGAAGAGAACACGTTTTTGCAGTGTAATGACTTTGTATTCCAAGTTAACAGACCTTGTAACTCTAGTTCACGTTAGATTTTTAGTGTTGCTAGCGGAATTGTATGATTAATGTTCGTTAAGGTTTTAGGTAGCTGTGAAAGAAAACATCGTGAGGAAACCCGCATTATTTGGATGACAATCCCGTTTTCTATTAACTCCTTAATCCTCCTTCTCTCAATAGGAGTAGAACTTAGCCCAGCGGAGGGTCATTCACAGGCTGATTCTTTAAGTTATTTTAATGTTTTGAATCTTTGTCATATATATGGGGAATATATATAAATAATATTCAGTGTAGTAGGAGCTGAGTAATTGGTAGAAGACATTTTTTTTTATTAATTTTATTAGAAATTAGAAATTGTTATTGTGCCAGGTTAAAAGCTTTACCCGGTGGTTAGTGCTTTGTGCAGGCCTGCCTGGATGGGTACCACCTACTCATCAGATATTTTGCCGCTAAACAGCAATACTTGTAAAGTGAGCCAGGCACAGGTACAAGAAACATAACATCTTAGTTCCCAAGGTTGGTGGCGCATTGGTGATGTGAGGAACGGTTATTAATTCTTACAAAGCTAATGAAAAAAAGTTAAGCTTTGTTAAGTTATTCCGATATTACGCCTTTTCTTATAATTATGTCTATAATTAAGGCCTTAGTTCATTAGTAAGTAGGGAAGTTACTCAACTGATATATTAATTATATTTTTTCAAAGCATTTTGAAGTCGACTGTACTTACAGGCGAGTGGGTAAGTGGAGCGGGTAATCAGGCTGCATCCGACGCCCGCGCAATAATTAACGTCCACTGGGAATATAGCTGAGCAAAGCAACGCGACGTTATTGTTAGACAAAATTTTATATTTTATTTAGAATTAAAGTAAATTTCAAGTTCTCTGCTCTGATTATAATTAAAATGGTAACTTACACCTAAATGACATAAAGTAGACAAAAGCAAAGCAAGTAGTATATATATATATATATATATATATATATATATATATATATGTATACTATACAGGGTGACTGGTGAATTAGTATCAATACTTAAGGACGTGATATTTGACGACCATATATGACCAAAAAAAAATACATATAACATAAATATTAATAAACTTCTAAGTAAAGTTAACCAAAAGTTATGTAATTAATTACGCGTCATGTGGACACCCTAGCTGCGCTGACGACACAACACAGTTAGGTACATTTAGTTATCGCGCGGTACTTTACCTACGTCCAAACGCCGCCGCGTGTTAACAGGGTAGCAGGCTACCTTTGATAAACAAGCATGATCCAATTCCCCTTCATACTTTAAACCTGGCTTAGAACAGGCAAAAATACCAAAATATTTCACTCGTTTAAGCAACAAATTTGTTGACTAGGTAAATGATATGAACTTGGGACAAAAATTAACTGTTTACCTATCTTGGTATTTCCGGCGTATTTAAAAATGGAATCATACTTATTTACAACGATTGTCAATCATTTAACTACCTATTTACCTACATAACAACACTAACCTTAACAAATGTTCAAAGTGAGCTCCTGCTCGTGTGTGATACACAGTTCGGCACGTTTACGCATATTGTCTTTCACACGCTTTAACACGAATGGGTCACTTTACTACTCACAGTATTCTGCATTTGTGTATTGATAAGCCATACCTAATTACTAATGACGGGTCACACTCACACACGAAAGATTAGGTATACGCGTAAGATCGATCGCTAGGGGCGCGCGCGCGGGAAGATGGACGAACCTTACGGCGGCGCTCGCCCGACTAACCTCCTAATACTAATTAGTAGGTTAGTCGGGCGCGCGGGGCAGGGGTTGCGGGTGGCAAACACCACGCCGCACGCGCCGCGGAAATATGTCCACACTTTATTTATTTAAAGTAAAATTTTTGTAAATTTGGTCAAAAATTAAGTACCTATTTTTTTTACATAATTCGAATGAGAATCATGTACCATGTATTATATATATATATATATATATATATATATATATATATATATATATATATATATATATATATATATATATACATATATATATATATATATATATATATATATATATATACATATATATATATACATACATAAGTGAGATATTGAAAAACTATAAAGAAGAAAAATTTTATCGTCCAGTACTAGAAGAACTATTGTTTGCTCTTCACTGCTATATAACCAGTGTAGCGGGGCTCTTATAAAACAATTTCGTTCTAATTGTACCACCATACTGTATTCATCGGTGGTGTGATGTCTTGATACGATGCATTCAAATGAGCTTTGTTTTTAGATTGTATAAATTACAATTACATGTTATCAGGAGAAAGTTACAAGTGTGCAAGATTGCCTGATAAAGAACCTTATGCTTACTAACTCAATCAAAGGAAAGTTATGTTTTTTAAATTAAAAAGTAAGCGATGTGTTTATTTTTTTCAAATTAAATATCATATAGACTTATGTATAAAGCCTTTAATGTTGAAAGTCCAATTTATGTCGCATTAATAAAGTCATGGTTTGGGGATGCGATGAAAAAAGTCGCAGGTTCGATTCTGACCGCTTGAGCTATTGTCGTTCTGTTAATTAGGGATTAAGGGAAGGGGTTTTTAATAGGAATATTAATATTTCCTTATATAACAGATATTGCTAACATTCTTAAAAAAAAACATTATTTATAATTTTATTGATATTCATGTTGTTGCATGCATTATTGTTATTTGTTCTGCTATTAATTCAATAGCAGGACATTAGCAGCATTTCAAGTTCAAGTTTCAAGCATTCAGTTCATATGTACATCATTCAGCATTCATAATGAACAAAGGCTATACATGCCGACATTCAGCGTAATGCTAACACTCCGATAATAACTTAAACATTCAAGTAAATCTACTATCAATTACATAATACGTGGGAAGATAGGTACAGTAAGCCCACTTAATTTTATAAAAATGTTGCTTAGTTTTCAAAAGACTTGAGATAACGACGGGCCGGTTGGCGTGATTGGTAGATACTTGCCTTTCACGCCGAAGGATGTGGGTTCGATTCCCACCCACGACAGATATTTTTATGCATGAACATGTCTGTTTGTCCTAAGTCTGGGTGTAATTATCAATATATGTATGTATTGGTAGCATTGTTGTCTGGTTTCCATAGTACAAGCTCCGCTTAGTTTGGGATCAGATGGCCGTCTGTGAATAATGTCTCAGGATATTATTATTATTATATTCTAACATATAAGAAAAAACTTGAAACTTGAAAACGGTCGTGAAATGTCCTAAATTGATATGCGACAATGACCATAATAATTATAACATTTTAAGAATACACGCATCAAAATAGTATATCACCAGAAGTCGGTTGTCAACATTTCACAATCGAATAATGAAGACAGTTCGTATAGAATAGTATTGCTGATATTTCCCATGTCAATTAAGGAATATTTCATCGAACACAATCTGTTATTATTATTAAATGTTCCGGTTCCACTTACGACATTTGTGTGCTCTCCATGATGAAAGAAACTTATCGAGCATTTGTCGATGTATAACGTAAGTGAATAAGAGCGTAAAAACAATTTGAACTAATAGTAAGTAAGTAAGTACGGCTTTTGAACTAATATCATTAGTATAATAATTGTTGTTCATATTATTGTTATTCAAACTAACTGTTACTAAGTACAGTACAGTAACAGACTTTGAATGTCCCATGCTGGGCTAAGGCCTCCTCGCCCTTTTTGAGGATAAGGTTTGGAGCTTATTCCACCTGCTCCAATGCGGGTTGGTGGAATACACGTGTGGCAGAATTTTAGTGAAATTCACCTGCTAAATACTAATAATGAAGTGTAGACAATTTTAATTTGATATATTAGGAAACAAAATACATCGGATATTAATATTCAAATTTGATAACCTTGTTGTGGTACGGGGTAATTTCGACTCGATAATATGGTAACATTGTAGGTAATAGGATTTTAATTGTCAATTTTCAGATTACATATGAGGAAATTGATAAAAAACGTGTATCGAATTGTTCGGATGTCATAAAATAAATTTACAACTTTCCTTTTATACGAGTACTTTTCCGCATTGCGTATGTAAATTCGTAGCAGGAAATTGTATCCGGAAGTTCCCTTTTCAGTACCAATGTTATTTTTTACGTAAAAATATATTTTATCAATGCATTTTCTCTTTGTACCTGATACAACAAATGTTTTTGTTTAATTAAAATACATCAATCGATAATCTTTCGTTGAATATCATATTAGGGTATTATATGCCTTAAAACTTTATTTTTTTATAATATGAAAGGTCCATATCGAATAGTGAATTTGCATGAATCTAAAAAAACACAAAACTTAAATAAATGCGCATTCATAGTAATAAATAAGCAGCGCTTCAATTGCTTATACAATAGAGTTTCTCTATTTACCGTTTTTTCTTTAAAGCTACCATAATAGTTCGCGTTTAAAACTCGCACTTGGTACAAACTTTTCAACATTTCTATTGTATTGCCGATGTCATTTTATTCCATCTTTTATACTTCTTATTCTTATTATGTTATTCTTATTTTTTATTACTTCCAAAGTAATATTACTGCACAGACATAAAAAAGTAATTAATTTAACATAGGTGTGGTTCTGGATGCTATAACATAGTTAATCTATTCATGGATTTAGAACAAGACGTAAGAGCTGACTTTGGAATTCGATTAATCTCATCCGTCTATCCAGCACGTAACGGCCTTAATCAACCGTTTGAATGCGGGGAATCAACACATCACCAATATGCATTACCAAGGATTGGCGACAAACCAACGGCCAACAATGAAAGTCTGCCCAATGCTTTACATGTAGCTTATCTACTACACCAACCTCGAATAAATAGGATAAAGGCTAGAGAGTAATGAGTAATTAACTCAATACTCTAACGTAATCTAATAGTATTTGAGTAGGTTCAACCCATGCATTTAGGTTTTAATGCTGAATAACAAATTTCTTATGTTTCTGGTATAAATGCTCAGTGTGCCAGTTTAATTTAATTACAGGCAAAATGGACCACTATTATCCTTTGTTTCGTAGAGCGCGTCTACAATGTAAGGAACGTTTAATCTACAATTCTGATGACCTATGGGCAGGGTACTTAGCAGCTTGTATTTTATTATCCTGCCTTTCTTAAATTATATCTAGTTTCCGGCTTCGCCTGCGTGTGAGGAGCGGACGCAATTGTTAGGTATGGTTATAGTTAGGTTGGTATGTCCCTTTTCGTACCCCTGACAACGAGTACCTAAGTAAAATTTCATAATAATCGGTTGAGTAATTAAGTCATAAATTGTTACAACCAAACTCACTTTCGTATAAATAATATTAGTTAGAATTTAATGAATCCCACCTGAAGTATACATTTTTTTCGTTTTTTAGTTCTTTATCATCATAGCCCACTACAAAAGAAGCCTCGTTTCATTTTTGTCAAACAACTCACCGCCATCTTTTTTTAATTCTTTAATGTATAAGACCTAGCTGGTGATCTCTATTCCGTATCCAAGCATTTCTTGGAATTACTTGCAAAAATTTTAATAGAGCGCTTGTTATCGAAATCGTTAATAAAAAATATTAGTGGGTGTATTATATTATTAATTGTTTTATTTATTGTTTCATTTCAGAAGTGTCAGTGACGTACCGGCGTGGTCTACCGGTGATAACGGTGCCGTTGCCGTCACGTCGCGAACGCTGTCGCTTCACACTTCGTCCTGTCTCGCAGACCGTCGGTGACCTTCTCGAACAGGTTAGATTATCTCATCAATAAACATTATAGCCACGAATTTCGCGCCCAATTCGAAGTGAAAGCCATAACGGCTTCCAACAAGTTTGGTGTGCTTACCAAGGTTTCGCCAGTACTTCACGTCAATTCACCGCCAAAAACGTTACAATGCGCAAATTCAGCCCCCCGCGAGGAGTACTGTTTTGGACCACTTTGCATATTTCATAGGGGATTTCCCGTGGAACTGTTTGGATTCATCCAAACAGTCACTCAATTTCACCATCGGACATCTTATCCGAATTCCAAATTCCATCTACACCACCTCGATGTCTGGAAATCCACAACAGCGCATTTTTTAAGGCATTTTCTGTCTCGCACAGCCTCTTTGTGATACCAGTTTTTGTCGGTGGTTTTACCGAACCGATATGCCTTAGGGACCTCCACGAAAAAGCGCCGGCAACGCACCTACCAGAACCCTGGTGTTGTAGGTGTCTTATGATTGTTGGTAGTTATAGAAAGATCCATCAGATGAGCCTCCTGCTCGTTTGCCCCTATAACACAAAAAAATAAGCTGGGATGGCCCAGTGTAGGTCTAACGCGTAATCTTAATCGAAGATATAAATAATGCCGGCTCATCCGGCATACACAATTTTAATTGCTTGATTCATCTTCTTCTAAGAATTATAGGTAAACGCAGTGAGAAAACCTGTAAGCGAGGGTTGAAATTCAGTCTGTGAATACAAATAGTAGGATTTCCACGTGCAGGGAATAAGTTTCTAACCTTTTCGAGAGAACGTAGCGTTGCTATGTTTTGGTGTTTTTACAATCAGTCACACGTACTATAGAATACAATGTTGCGTTTATTTCACTTAGCATCGTTAACTATTTATAGCTTTTCGAGCTAATTATACCCTTGTTGTTAATTTTATAGGTGTCTGTTACTTTTGGTGTTAAATTTAATAAAATTACAATATGTGGAATCATTACATTACATTAAATATATACATCATTATATAATCAATATTTTTTTGTGATAATTTGTAAATATATCAATTTTATGTTCGAAAAAAAAATTAATATCTACGTATTGATAATTAATCAGAAATTATATCTATTCGGAAATAACCCATACTCGAGAAG
Organism: Nymphalis urticae; assembly: GCA_905147175.2. Lineage (NCBI taxonomy): Eukaryota > Metazoa > Arthropoda > Insecta > Lepidoptera > Nymphalidae > Nymphalis > Nymphalis urticae. The sequence goes on along the minus strand of LR989987.1, from coordinate 3,422,507 downwards.
AACACGCTTTATTTTGTCCTGTCTGTTCCTAAACCGGTTTGATGATCCCTGGGATGTCCCATATAAAATTTACTCGTAAGGGTGGAAAATCATAGGAATAGAAGCCAAACAAAACAATAGTAATCAATCTATTTAGACATGAACAGCAATTATGGTGTAACGAATATTCATTATTTGTAATATTGTTATAATTTATTAATGTTTTTTATGTGTGTCTAGGTGAAGGCGGAAGATCGCGGCGTGGAGCGTGCGGTCGCGCTCGCAGCGGACGAACGAGTTCGCATCGCGGCCAGCGACACGGTCGAGTCGTTATTGGAAAATGACTTCCGACTGCTCATAAATGACACCGAGTACTACGTTAAAAGTCCACCTCAGGTTTGTTGCACCTTATTTATCAAATAGCACTTTTTATCTATAAATTTGCTCCAATAAAACATTTTCAAATGCTTTTAAAGCTTTCAAGTATTACTAATTAAATGCGGTAGATTAGATCCCAGCCCTTTCTATTAATTGGACCTTGTGATTAGAAATTACAATAAACATCTATTATTTTATTCTGAGCGATCGCAATTATTTATGCTTTATTAAACTAAATATCTCTTTGTAATAATTCTAAACTGTGTTTTAAATGAAATTGCGGAAACATTAGTTATTGAATTGTTAGCAAAAAACTGCATAACCACTAAAATAGGTTTTATTACTAATTAAAGCAATTGTATAAACGCTATTATCATTTCCTTAAGACGAAATATATGTAATTATAAATTCAATTAAAATGTGTTATTATCACGAAGATTGTTATAGAAATCAATATGCAAGTAAGAAATTAATAATATTCTCATACTATACTTAATACAATATATAATCGAGAAATTCGTCAAGCTGAATCCGTACATATTTTTAAGTCGTTTGCATAATTATTATTTATCAATCGGTTATTTATTTCTTATATAAGTTTATATGTATGTATGTATGTAGTATAAGTATATATATAGTATAGTAATATACCAACATACATACTGTTATAAAGAATAAATAAATAAAATATTAAAACAGAGTAATATAACTGAATGGAAAAACTCACAGTTTCAAACATTGATAGATTTTAGCAAGGCTTTTAACATTGACATAACACGACTGTGTCGTGTCCCTGTTTCGTTGACGTCGGTACACGACAGGCAGGATGCATTAGATTAACATAATATATCCGTTAGTGATAGATTGATTTTGTATTTGACTACATGTACGATATTGTACGATTGGTGATGTACGATTTATAGACGAATTAACGTGTCATCATATCATAACGTGTAATCATAGTAATTATGTAGTTGTACATTGTGTATAGTACAATTTACTGGTGGTAGAGCATTGTACAAGCTCGTCTGGGTAGGTACCACCCACTCAGATATTCTACCGCAAAACAGCAGTACTTATTATTGTTGTGTTCCGGTTTGAAGGGTGAGTGAGCCAGTGTAATTACAGACACAAGGGACATAACATGTTAGTTCCCAAGGTTGGTGGCGCATTGGTGTTGTAAGCGACGGTCAACATTTCTTGCAATGCCAATGTCTATGGGCGTTGATGAACACTTACCATCAGGTGGCCCATATGCTCGTCCGCCTACCTATTCTATATTTAAAAAAATGTACCTTGTATATAAAAATCAAAACTGGATTCTGTTAGTATTCTTTTTTTTCTATGTTAGTATGATGTTGAAACTTTTTAAATTCGTTGTTGGCACGTTCGTGAAGTTTTCTAGTTACATAGTACCGCCAGTTTATATATAATTAAGCAACGCGAATTGTTTCGAATAATTAAATTTTACGTTACCGCGCGACTAAAAGAGTACACCACGAGGCCTCTCAATACCGTTACTTATTTCTATCTTCATTAATAATATTGTTCGCAATATATATTTTCTCTGCCACATGTATATATGTAGATAACTAAAATATATTTAAATATTTTGTTATGTAATCTCTAATAAAACTGAAAAAAAAACAGTTATTTGATTTTAGAAACTGCAAGAAGAAATTTTCAGTTTCAAATAGGCAATCAACGTTGACATTCTGCTATTTATCGTTTCCTTTGTCTTCGAAGTTAACTCGTTCTTTGATTTATTAGATAAGTTCTTTCTACTTGGATGTTGAAATAGTATTTGAAAACGAGTAGAATTGTGCTCAATTAAGACTCGTATTAAAGAAGATGTCCCTGGAAGTATTAACGAGGAATTATCTTTTTTTATATAGAATAGGGACGAACATATTTAAAAGCTCACTTGCCCTTCAAACCGGAATACAACTATACTAAGTACTGTTGTTATTAACCAATCAGTTAATGTAAATAAATCATATTTTATTGAAGTTAAGTTTATTTATTAAATTTATATACGTATCGTTGTGTATTGAGTCCGTTAGCTAATCTGGCTGAGCATGTACTCCACAGACCACGTGTGTGAGGGTCGAATTTGATTGTCTCTGAATTGCCTCGCGTTGATTAAACGTATCGATGTGCCCGGATTGCTGCTACTGTAGTTAAGTGTAACTGTTACAATCCTAATCAATGCAATGCTATAATGAAGCTAAGTATATCGCTTTTTTATCTGTGTTTATCAAAAATAATAAATCGTTAAATGTTTGTTTGTATAATTTAGTTATAGATAAATAGGCTAAAATAAAATTTATGATATTATTATATAAGTCCGGGTCCCATTTTACTCTAAAAGTATAAATTTCCAAAAATGCTTCCGTTGTTAAATAAAAATATGTCTTCCAATTTTTTTCTAGACTTAGTAATTTAGTCTGTGCTTTAATAGTGTCAAGACAAAATATTAGTATAGATCAGTCCGATGTGTGCCGTGCATTTATCGCGTGAGAACCAAGCGAGTTTTAATAAAACTGGGATTGCGAGTGATTCAGGTCAATGTGTATTTCAACTCTGAAATATTTTTTTATCCACGAAATGATATCTCTTATGGTCCCAAAAATGTTTTTATTTTTTATTTTAATGATTTATTTAAAATTGTTTCCCATTCAAATTATTAATCTTTTATGGATTATTGAGTTCATTTCGATAAAAATAATTAAATATTCTCAATAGATATCCAACAATAGGAATGTAACAACTGATGTATACTTTAATCGTGATAAGTGAATGAGTGAATAAATTATATTATGTATATATAATAATAATAATAATATATTTATTTATTTTCTTCACAAAAAGTGTACAAAGTAAAATGTAACATTTACATAACAGCTAATTAATGTGAAGACTGGTACTTGCAATAGATAAACTGTTCTACAAGACACCAGATATATAGCGATTAGCCTGAGAACATTGCTGCAATTTATATTTTGCTGTGCTTCACCGGATTTAAACGCCCGACTTTACATCCGCGTTCTATTCACAGATATTACAGCTCAGCTAACATATTTAATTTACACCAAAAATTTCGAAACTTCATCGAAGTTATAACCATTCGAGTTGTCAGTTTATACTACCTATGAACTTTCGATAACAGACACCTAGGGGATATTTCGTCGAATAAATGTTCAATAAAGGAACAGGAAGTTAAAAAGAAAAACTGGTTATTTTTAAATGATTAAATTATAATAATGTTTTTTTCGTAATTTCGGTTACGACGGCACATCTAAAGGACTAGTCCATATATTTTAGGCCTAGTAGAAAATATTATAATGCACAAATTTGTGTAGAAGTAAATATGAATACTCATTTCCTTCATTCTTATAGTCCGATCTACCAAAGGCTTTATATTCTCACTAAGAGGAGTCTCATATACAAAATGAATTTTATTTTCGGTTATTTTTATATTCATTAAATATAAAATGCATTTAAGGTTAGCCCATAACAAACTCGCAAAAAACATCTAAATAAAAAGTAGATTCTGAAACTTCCAAATACCCCCAGATGTAATTAAAATGCATTCGAACAAAGAGAGAGCATTTCAAAGCTGTGCACGGCTGTTAAGCTATTAAGCTTTAACGTAATTTGTGACCCGATTCCATCTAAACAAGGTTGCTGAAACACATTTTTGACTTACGCGGTGAATTATAATTAAATATAATAGTTTACTAAAAGAATACAAATAATTTTTTTATAAAAGATCTTTCTAAGAAATTGGTCCACAATTCTGGTGACCCAAGACCTGGCGCTTATTTAGCCCAAAGGCTGAGTCTAGCTGTGCATATAGGCAATTGTGTCAGAGCCAGCGTCTTGGGAACAATGGCAGAGTATGATCTTTTAGACGGCGTGTTTTTACTATAAATTTGTAATTTGTTAATTTTGTATATTATAAAAATATCTGTACATAGTCTCAACAAATAAATAAATTTATCTTTGTTTCCTAACAGTACCTTAACAGCCTGTGAATGTCTCACTACTGGGGTAAAGGCCTCCTCTCCCTTTTTGAGGAGAAGGTTTTAGAGCTTATTCCACCACGCTGTTCCAATGCGCTTTTGTGGAATAAACATGTGCCAGAATTTCAGTGAAATTAGACACATGCAGGTTCCTCACGATGTTTTCCTTCACCGTAAAGCACGAGATGAATTATAATTACAAATTAAGCACATGAAAATTCAGTGGTGCTTGCCCGGGTTTGAACCCGCAATCATCGGTTAAGATTCACGCGTTCTCACCTCTGGGCCATCTCGGCTATTGTTTCCTAAAACAACTAGTAATTATTATATATTTTTATATATATAATCTAGTACAGTAGTAGAATAGTAGTATGTAATCTTTATGAAAATGTTAGACAAAGGAATGTATAAACTAAAAGTTAATCTCGTTCTTTGTATCTTAAGAATATATATTTTTATATAAAGAATAGCCTCTTGTACCTAGAAATTCCAGTATAATCGTAAATGTCATTTTATTTCATTCACAGCTAGAGAAATAATATTTGAATTTAATAATACAAAAACATACGCCACGGCCAGACTTAGATCTGCATTTTGGGTTTCGTGCCTCATTTGTTTTGCTAATCATATCCGAGTAACTGCTGTGTTGCATTTTTTATAATATATAAAATTTTCAATAATTCAAACTCATATCTGATTATGATTATATATTATAATACATAAAGTAAGTAAAGTAAAGTAAGCCTTTTATTCCACATTAAAATGTTTATAATTCGAATGTTTCTTAGTCGTGTTAGTATATATTTTAACTTATTAATCTAGTATTAGTGTGGTTAGTTATTATCTTGTAATGTGGATCCCGATTGGGTGAAGGCCTCCTCTTTCTCCTTCCAGAATCCTCTATGTCTGGCCAGAATCATCCAGTCTTGCCCTGCTTTCTTAACGATATCATCAGCCCACCGTTTTGTTGATTTGCCGATGCTTCTTTTTTTTTATAATACATTTGTTATGAATAATGGGATTGAATGAAACATCAAAGCATGAAGTGTTTTCCCAGCGGGAATAACCAGACTGTAACAAACGTATAGAAGAAGAAAGATTAACGAACGAAGAATTATTAACTCTACATGGACATAGAAGGTTCGATCCCGGCTCCTAAGGATATTGTCATCGTCTTATACAAGTTCGACGTTTATTTGGAAGGGAATGGAACAATTTCCAAACTCAGATTATTTTATATTTTGATATCGCGTGTTCGACAATTAGCGTGCGGTCAGGAATCAATTCGGCTTTTGCATTGAAATCGGTTCTCTATCCATTTTTTTTAACATTTTAAAACTTAAAAACAGAATATTGACTGTAACATGCAACATGAAAAATGTACAGGCAAATGAACAAATTTTACCTTTGTGACATTACAGTCGAGTTTAACGAGTGAAGAGAAATTACATCTATTTTGAAAGGAATGATAGATTTGTATAATGTTTTCATCATTTGACTATTTGACGAACGTTAAAAAGTAAAACTCGAAAAATGTCCAAAGTATTGGTGCGTATAAAAAGGAACCTGGTTTTCTCCCTTTGTTAATTTTGGAATTAAATTTTATTTATATATATAAAATTATTTCACAAGAACTGTAATTTTTTTTAGTTTTATTATAAGCTTGCTACCCGTACCGGCGTCATATAGGATATAAAATAATGGAATATAACGTTAAATAGCCTACCTATCGTACAATGAAAATTTCCTGTAACCGGTGTCTTCAGAACAACTCACCAACATTTCATCACAATCGGATTAATGGCTTAAGTACACATAGGGGATAAACCTACAAAATTTAGTTTTCATTTATAAAGATTTAAAGAACGGCTTTTTGATCATCAGTTGGATATTTACAGACTTTTACTTTAGTCACGAGTTATACTTGTATCTAGTTATATTAAAATAAATATCTAGATTGAATAGATGTGTTATATGTGTTATTGTGTAATTAATAAAAATATATAATTCGATTTTTAATTTTAAAAATCGAATACATAGCAGCGACGTGTTTACAATATCGTGATATATATTTCGTTTCGTGTAAGGCGTATAAAATCCCACAGTGAAAATCTTTTTTCTTCCATTCGAATTTGTCAGAGAACAGTGTCATGTCCCCAGCTCGGAGCACTTTTGTTGAGGTCGGGGCGATCTCATTTATCACTATCACTTATTCTGTGGAGCTTTATTTTTGACACAATATGGAAAATATATTTTAAAATAATTGTTATTTTTCGATCATTTTCTATTGTAGTAGTAGATCTTATTCTATTGTAGTCTCCACTAACGTGTATAGTTCTTATAGTTCCTTTATGAGCCTGTATGTTTTCATTGCCATCATTTGCCAGCATCACAATAAAAATTTTGGATGGCATTTTTTTTAAATATTTTGATTACATCTTTTTTTGTGTCGGTTGTTTTTCTTGTTTACACGTCATCACATTATAATATGTAAGTACTTACCACACTTTTACTTTGAAAAAATATATAGTAGGTGTAGGTATTAACACCGATTTTACAAACAAACTAGGTAGGTAGGTAATTATAATATTTTTTTATATCTTATTATTGAAATTAGCGAATATTATTGAAATTAATAGATAGTTTAAAATAATAACGATTCAAAGGTAAAAGATATAAAAATAACGCTCTTTCTGTTTTTCTGTTTTAAACGACTAAGTTGTAATTTAGTTTAGTTGAAATAGTTAACTTTTTACGGTGAACCTGTCAGTTTTCTGTCATCTAAACGATTAAGCATCACGCGAACATTGAACTGCTTTTTATTTAAAACTAACCGAACGGCTGCGACATTGAACGACTTGACTGAAAAAGCTTATCAAAATTGTTTTATTTTTTGTCTAATAAAAATAATAATATACATTGAATTTTTTTTTTATTGCATCTCATAGATTGACCTGAGAAAAGGAAGAGTTTTTTTTTTCAACTGGTCGTAAGGCTTTGTGCAAGCTTTTGTGCTTTGTCTAAGTAGGTTTGTGGTCCATTCATTACTTATACTGCTAAACAACACTACTCGGTATTGGTGTGTTCTGGTTCGAGAGTTAGGTGACCAGTGTTGTTACATACATAATGGTCGTAACTTCTTATTTCCCATGGTCGGTGGCGCATTGACGATATAAGAAGTGACATAGACATTGGCGGTTTAAGAACTATTAAAACCGCCAATGTCTATTAATGTTGGTGTCTACTTAGCAACGGTTGACCCATTTGCCAGTCCGCCTATCTATTATATTACAAATAAAATAAAAATATTTTTCATTACAAATACTTCAAAGTATATTAACATCCTATTAAAATCCATAACATCATTAAAAAACAGTTTAACAAAAAGAAATTCAAGAAAATAATAAACAATCTAACCGAGCAAATTTTCTATTGATTTAAATTTAATGTTACACAGTGAGAGCTCCAGTTAAATAGGTCAATATAATAACAAGAATCGAAGACAAAGGATTTTAGATTTTCCAGCTTAAACGAAATATAAATGTATTTTATTTTTAAATGTTGAAACACGTTACATTATGTATACACATACTTATTTTATCTCATTTACTAATTTCCAATTGTGAGTATGATTTAATTAATACGTTTTTTTTTTATTAAAGACATTTTAATATGATAAACCATAATTTTACTATTATTTATTTAATGGTACTTTTCTATCATGCAATTTATTTTCAGTCCAATTTTTACTTCCACTTCGAATGAGCGTTGAGCTTTTGCTTTGACATAGCATGGACCCAACTCGATAAAAAAAACATTGCTCGAGGATAAATCACGCTCTAATTATTTTCCTTAATTAAGGACATTGTAAAGTCGCCTGAAGACTCTTTTTCGGATCCTGAACTTCTGTTGAAAAATCGGACATTTATAGACTCAATCTCGAGTTTGTCTGTCACATACTACTTTCTCCGAAACCAAGAAAATGAGTAAACATTGAATTTCATTACTCGTTCAAAGCCAAAGTACGTGCAACGTGTACGTCCAATCACGGACGTATAGCATGAATAAACATTTTCTGATTTTTAGAGATAATTTTGCGAGAAAATTAGAAAATGCATGCATGCAAATGACATTTCCCATGTGCATCTTGTTTCATGTTAAATTGAATGATTCGTTATATAACAATAATATATATATATATATATATATATATATATATATAACTGCACAGCTTAGTAAGGATTTTATGAATCATTAAACTTCCGTATTCATGTTACTATTTCTTGACGGTAATACTCTATAAAACGTTATTGGCCTGACACGGGACTTAAACTCAAGACTAGGATCTGTAGCGTAAAGTAGCGTAGTTTCGGAGAAAATAAATAAATACAACCAACACGGCGGAAGTTTACCAAGGTAATTTCAGCAAACAGTCTCAAGATCTGACATGTAGGTAAGTCACCTTACAGATGTAAGAGTAAGACGATCGCAAGCGGTAAATATTCTCACCCGAAACTTGGCGAACTTAATGCTTGTTTCTACGAAATGGGGATTTGCTAAATTCGCACGAAACTAACTCATTCTGTACCTTTATGGTGGATACATTTTATGCAACATTGTAGTTATTATATATATTATAGCATCAGGCGATCGTATGCCACCTTCATCCATAGATATTGGCACTGTAAATAGTATAAGCCTGGCATTACCCGTCAATGCCACGCCTGATATCCAATAGCTTACTTTAGTTTAGCTCACTCAATTGGTGCTAAGCATTAAAGTCACCGACTAGTCTCCTTGACGGCCCTAACCCCTAACAAAGCCCTACCACCGACAGGTACTAAGCTATAAATAATTATGTATCAGTGTAAATTTGTTACGTTTAATTGTTTGATATTTATATATTAACTTTACCATTCATTATTTAGTTGTTTTTCCGTAATGAATGAAGTAGATTAAGAAATTAAAAACTTAAGAAAAAATACCCACACATTGCTAACGTGGCGTATATCGTACATGGAACACGTACATGCAAACTATTTCGGATAACGCTTTGTGGAGTACAAAGCGTTATCCTTAAATTTCCTTAAAAGGTCATTTCAAACTTGTCCAGATTTATCTTATGATAATATTTAAGTAAGGCATTGCAATTAATGTCTATGACATATCCGTCTACTTTTAATTTTAAACTTTAAATTATTACGTACCTACCCGAATTATATAGTTGTACTGTTAAATTAGCTTACGAACTAATGAAATAAATCTAATTTTTCAGCAACCTGATTGAAGGTGTAGGTCCTAGCTATTGCAATTTTCTTACGAATAAATGTATTAATTTGGCACAAAGAAAATTTTGAAATAATAAATTAACTTTCTACATTATTCCAGAAAGATGCAACTCACTGCGACACAATTCGCATAAGTAAAGTTGAAGAGAAATTAAAACATAATTGATAAATCTATAAATATGTACTGTTTTATACATATATAATAAAAGTATATAACTGAGTGGATTTCAAATTTTCTTGTTGTAGGTATATTGTAATTCAGTTTTTTTATGATGGTACTTGTCTACCTCTTAATTATTATAACTTTTCTTTTTCCGTCTGTGCGCTGGAAGTAATTTCTTTGATTGGTTACATGCATTTTATACCTAATATATAAGCATGATTTTTTTTAAATATTTTGTATTTGTTTAATTTTTGTTATGTATAGTAAAATTTTTTTTCTTTTCAAGTGAAGTAACCTGGCTTAACTTTATTTATTTGGCTGGTTCTGATTGTGACTGTTACAATGGCTATTTGTCATGAGTATTTTTAATTTCTTACAATGCCAAAACGCTGTAGTATTGACAAATGGTTGAAAAATACCGTTTCTAATGGCATTAACACCTTACCTAAGATAACACGAGGAACTTAATCGAAGATTGAAATTGGTAAAACACTGTATAGTGTTTTTCATGTGTTTAATTTGTGTTTATAATTCATTTCGTTTTCGGTGATAAAGGAAAGGATGAAGGAAAAACTTACGTGTCGGCATAAATTCTGGTCACGTATTGGTTGACCAATTCCTAATAGAGAACGCGTCAGATAAGCTGTAAATCTTGCTTGATATAAGAGATTGTTGCTTTACCTTTCTTCTGTGTCTAACTGTGAAAAAATTAAGAAAATAACCACAATAAGACTTGACAAGAAAACAGTCGTGGTTATCCTCCGCATACCAAAAACCATTATCTCACTGAATAGTAAGTTATTGCTAGTTCTGCGGTTCTTAGAGATCAGATAGAATGTCTTGTGAATTTCCTCAACATTGCAAAACGTGATGCAGAGCGGTCTTAAAATGTCGTTGACAATGCAGAATTTAAAGGAATTTTATAGTTTCAAGTTGAGCTCGTATAACTTAGTTTGAAACGTTAAAACTTCACGCCAACTAGTAAAGTGCATATCAGTCTTGAGTTTAGAGCGCAGTTCGTGTTTTTGCTATTTATCCCAAATTACGATTAACTGAAGTTAACGTTATCTAAAGTATATTGTAAAAGTAATTTATATATTTCGATAAAACACTTTGATAGTTGTGGTGTATGTACGCACACATGTATATATTACGTACATATACATTTTAATAGTAAATTGAATTACGTTACATTTTATTTTATTTGTAATTTGTATTTAAGACTATTAATGCCAAACTAGTCTAAAACCAGAGATATATATGTACTTGGGAAAGAGGTTGGGTTGTTGGAATGTTATTATACACTAACCTTTTTTTTTCAACAATATAATCAAAAATGTGTTTAGGGAAATAAATAAGCAATCATAATCATTTGTATTTTATAATATGTTTTTCCTCGTGCCATTTTATTAATGAATATTCTTATCAAGATATCTTTCTGTCTATTTAAAAATCTTACATTTATAACAAATTTATTACGTATTAAATTTTGCATAAATAAATAAATACGTCATACGAAAATAGAGCATAATGAACATTAATGATTTAGTTTATTGGCCCTTTGAAGCGGAGAACACGTCAAACTCTCTTTTGAAAGCTTTTACTTAGGATGCTGAAAAGAAAACTTCCAAAATAAGCCAAAAAAGACCCAAACTACCTCCCTCGGTACCCTAGATAAAAACGCCACATATACGAATTAACTAGCAGACTTTATTACAAAAGTACAATAATTTATTTTACCTACGTACTAACTGAATTGAAGTTATTTGTCTCTTAACTAATCTGGCGACCAGCCAGCACGTACATTTTCTGTTCGAGCTGCTAACGTATTGATGCAGACATTAAAATATTGTATTGTCTTAGATGTGACCAACTGAATAATGATTTCGATCGACCGTATTAACACAATAAAACAAATGAGATTTCATTTCAGCGTTTTAATAAATAAAATTAAAATAGCGATTTATTGTTCAAAGGATGTCGCGGATTCAAGCCTAAGCCTAAATGGCACAGCGCATGACGTGCACGCAGGCAAAGCATTCATAGACAGCTTTCAACCTCTCACAAAAAAAAAAGCGTAAAGGCTTTCAACACGTTACAGCTCTTACACATTACTAAATAATATTATAAATTTTCTGAGTTAATTATAAAATGTCAGTAAGAGGCGCTTTTGTCATTTCCAAGAATATAATTGAAATAAAATAAAAAAAACAGCTATACTTATTCATATTTAATTGTTACAGGAGCGCCTAAGCACTGAAGAGATCACCAGATTGAGCGACGTACGTAACCTCGTCAATCAATTGTATGAAGCGCTGAACGTGCGTGAACACCAGATTCGGAAGGAAAGAGAACTCAGATCGCAGCTTGAAAAATTATCTGCTGAACTACAGCCGCTTGAAGAGGTAAGATGACTGAGTGCTATTCTTTTTTTTGTATGTATACAAGTTTCGCCATAGTAAATAACTAATGTTAAGAATTAACAATATTTGGGCTACGACATTACACATCTAGATACATTATTATCTTATCTATGCAAAATAAAATGGTTTCTCGGTGATATTAAATTTTATCCACGTCGAAGTTTTGATATATATACTAACAAGCGCAACCACCAAATATTCAATATGATGCAAAATATTGAATTGAAAATGCACAGAGTTGTTGTATTTGTAGTTTGGGAACAACAAAAGTACCTGTGAATGTGTTTGTAGCTGGAGGGTTGTTTCGTGTTGGCAGCGTGGAGTGCATTATCATATAGATTATACTCAACAGCTTGGCGGACATAACCGTAAATTTCCGCAATTAAAATGTCTTAATTTGTGAATGGTATTTGCTCTTACAACAGTTACAAATCTGCAACTTAATCTTAGAGTGGTGTAATTATCTTATATTTACACATATATATAACGTTGCATTGTTTGATTTATTATTGGTCATAGATTATTCCACTAAATAAAGATGGTTAATTAAAGTAATTAATAATCTATAAATCTACTAATTATAGAATTTATGTTTTCAGAAACGTATGTCTCTTGAAATGGAGACAACTCGCCGGACATCTGCTTTGACATGGGTGGGTCTTGGTTTAATGGGCGTGCAATTTGGAGTTTTGGCGAGGCTTACCTGGTGGGAGTACTCTTGGGACATAATGGAACCTGTCACGTACTTCGTAACGTATGGCACCGCTATGGCTGCATATGCGTACTTCGTGCTTACTAAACAGGTAGACAATTTCAGAAAATTAGAAAGATTTTTTTACGAAAAAGATTTTAAACGTAATTTTGTCAAATATGTTAAAATAAAATAAAATAGTTGAGCCGGAATGGGTCAGTGATTAGAACGCGTGAATCTTAATCGATGATCATTGGTTAAAACCCGAGCAAGCACCAGTGAATTTTCATTTGCTTAATTTGTGTTTATAATGCATCTCGTGCTTGACGGTGAAGGAAAACTTCGTGAGGAAACCGTGCGTGAGCCTAATTTCACTGAAATTCTACCACATGTGAATTCCACCAACATGCATTGGAGCAGCGTGGTGGAATAAGCTCCAAACCTTCTCCTCAAAAAGAAAAGAAGGCTTTAGCCCAGCAGTGGGATATTCACAGGCTGTAACTGATACTGTAATGTAATACCGGTACTGGTATGTTTAAAAAAAATATTTGTAACTTTTTACAGGAATACATTTTGCCGGATGTTAAAGATAGACAGCACCTTATTACTTTGCACAAGAAGGCGAAAAAGATCGGACTTGATATTGGCCAGTATAACAATTTGAAGGATGAGGTAAGAGACTCTTCTAAAACTGATTCTGTCATTAAAAGATACCTTTAGTAAAAAAGCTTAACGATTAACTGAAGTGGATGTTTTTATTTTGTGAAAAATTATTTTTTAGTGCGTGTAAACAATTTTATGTAAGTTATTATCTATAAGTTTTCTTCAAATTATATGTTTTCATTATTTAAAAAAAAAACATTAAATTCTAGATAATAATTTAATGCATATATTTTTTTTAAATAAATGTCTACTAATGCTTTAGACAACTACCATCATCATGGGCTCTTGTACACACCAAGCAACTCAAGCGGACCATTTTATTTTCTGTATACATAATATTAATATAAAACACTTAGACATATTTCAATACATTCTCATATAAGATATTGTACTTCCAGATGGATAAGCTACAAAAGGACCTGGCGCGTCTCCGTGATCCCTTGCATATCCACTTACCTCCATCAGACACATACAAGATCGAAGATATTAAACGATCACCTTTGACCAAAATAAAGGACATGCTGGAAGAGACGACCAAGAAGATGAAAATTACGTAATACAGGTTGTTTTAATCGTTGTATGACCTTTTAGGTCAAGCTTGTTGATTCTATTTTGACCGGTGCATTTTACGTTCGAACGTTGAACTATATAGTACTTGTATTGGATTAGCACAGAACTCTTGAACTATATCGTTCCTATTTAGACTGGCTTTTTTAACATTTAGTAAAATATAATTTAGAAATTTATAACACACGCCTCAACTTTGCATTATGAACTTTTATATAATAATTTCAAAATATAACTGAATATGTTAAGAGATATGTCCTCGTCGTTTTAAATAGTCAGTATTGTTTTATTTTTTAAATATATTTTTTAAACAGAAACAATAATCGTTATAAGTTTACAAAGCGGGAAATACTAACAATAAAATAAGTCCTAACAGCCGAGAATCTAGTCACTTAGCATAAATATACGCAATTCTATTATAATTTAGTTCAATCCAAATAACTTCTGAGAATATCTTACTCATCCTGCTTTGAAGTAACAAAACTATTTTAATCTCTATACTAAATTGGAGTTCAGTTCTAATCCTGTGTAAATAGAAAATAATAGACTGTTATTTAAATAAAATGAATAACTAGCACAATTTGAAAAAAACAGTAATTATCAAGACTTATCAATATATAGTACATATAGTTCAATAGGAGAGATATTTAAGGTACATTTTGCTGTAATTGTTATGAAGAAAAGTCCTAAGAAGATAATGTTATAACTAATAACGGTTTATCCTTACATTGTTTGCAATACAAATATTTATTTATGTTAGTACAATTGACGTTCAAACGGATTTAGACCTTATTCTAAAAATCTTTTTGAAACACAATTCAATAGTTTAACTTATTCACCATATATATATAAGAAAGGTATGTTTTGTTGCCCTATCTGTATTATTCTGAATTAATTTTAGTATCTTATTTGTTGCATCTTTCTATTTTCAAAATTACGTAAAATATAGTGTTTGTTAGACAACTTAAAAAGTGACAAGCTAAAAAAATATATGAAATTAATTCGCTTGATTTTTGCCTTTGTAAAAAAATATTGTTAATGTTTGACAGTTTTACCTGTCATATTAATAGAGCAATGTGTATGTATGACAGATTAGAACATTTATCATTTTATTTTATGCTACTAAAAACGAAAAAAAAAAACGGTATCTTTAGATAAATTTACTTAGAATAAATTATATTATTTGTTAGTATTTTAATCGTGCTCAGAATTATTGTTTCCTATAAATTTTAAGACCTATTAAACTTTTTAGTAAATTAACAGATAAAAAATATAAGTCTGTGCCAATATGACGTTGACAAAAGTAGATTTAAGACATGCAAAATTATGCCGCTTTGCAACATAAAAAATACAAATTATTTCTCTTGTTATAAAAATATTTTAAACGAAGACATATAAATTAATATATATATAGTATAAACTTTAATAATTATTTTTTTAATTACAAATTCGAATTATTTTATTTCACCTATTTACTAATTTTTTATCTACATATTTCCTAGTAGTAATTCTAGTCTATATAGAAATCATCCTTGTGTTCCTTTTAGCTTGCCCTGAAATTTTATTAAAAAAATATTTTAGTGTGACGACTAACCGGTAAAAAGATTTGAAGTAATCAAACATAAATCAATTATTTTAATTGTTATTTAATTAAATGCACAAATTAAATTAATGTGTTTTTCTCGAATTTCATATTATTGCTTTAATTATATAGTTTATATAAGTTAATTAAATATACATATGTGAGATGTCAAGAGTTGATTTGTCTTTAATTAAATGAATTATATAAATGTATTTTTATATTTTGTTACTAACATGTCTAAATAACTAACACAATTTTATTCAGAAATTTAATAAAAACATTTAAAAAAAAATTTAATTAATCTGAATAATTCGACCAACAAATAAGATTTTTTAATCTGTATGGAAAAAAACAGATATTAAGAATTAAAAAAAATCTTCAAAAAGAAAAACGCTAATTAAGCTTAATGTTAATAAATCATAAAATAT
Source organism: Nymphalis urticae (assembly GCA_905147175.2). NCBI lineage: Eukaryota > Metazoa > Arthropoda > Insecta > Lepidoptera > Nymphalidae > Nymphalis > Nymphalis urticae. Next base: position 3,406,320 of record LR989987.1, on the reverse strand, counting down.
GTACGCTTGGTAACGTAGATTTAAATAAATAAATGAGCCGTAAGAATAATGAGGGCTGTGAAATTAATGTGAAAAACCCAATACAGTCTGTTTAAAAAAACGACCGTCTATGGTTAAAACAATAAAAAAACATTCGTTTCTGCTTTAACAAGAAAATAATTTCAAAAATAAATTATCAAACATTGAAAATCGTTCTTAAATTTCTGTAGAAAGAACTTTTATTTGGATAAATATTGCACTGTCCAATTCTTCGTATATTATCGATATGTATAAATATACTGTAAGGTAAATTTTCTTAATATTGTTATGTAATAACTACTATTGTATCTACACTCTAAATTAAGTTTAATGGCCTTGAATTTACGGTCTAGTATAATATTTTGTATATATCCTTCATAAATATAGCTATAAGCACGCACACTTTGTTATTGAAATGTTGGTTATCTTGCAGTATTTGATAAATTGTATATTAATGTGTTATATAAACTGTAAGTTGGTTTCTATATTTAAACTTAAAATATATTTGTATCATGTTAATGGTTTAATATTGTATTGTTTGATCTGATTGAATTTTATATTTACAGCATTTCATTGTGATTAGAAGAACAAACTATTTGTATAATGAATACAAAAAAGTAACACTTTAAAAGTAGATTCTGTTGATTGAATCTATAAAGTTTTTTTAGTACCACTTTATTCGCAGTCATCACAGAAAATGTGCATAACATATGTTTGAGTTAAAAACAGTTACACGCTTATGTAGAGGCTCTGTTTGTCAGCTTATATTTATTTTTTATTTTTACTATGGTGTACGGTCGGCCATATATATATATATTCAACCATGGCGTTATTGTCTTAAGAAAATCATGATTAATGTATAAAGTATTGCGAGATAATCGACATGACGCTTTCTCTTGTGATTTGCGGATTTGCCTTCTAGAATCTTCTCAAATGTTTTTTCTATTAATATAAAAAATTTATATACTTAGCTATTAAGTCGGAGCAAAGCTTCTGTTCACGCGAATTTGTTATTTACTGTAGGTTGAAATAATGATCATTTTTATAAATATTATTTTCAGATTTGTGTAGTTATATATATTTTTGAGATATCGATGTTAGGTGATTGTTTGTATTCTAAAACGAGCCGTCTTAAAATAATCTATTTATTTATATAATTTAAGCCTACAAAATCAAATATTTATTATCTGTATTTATTTATACATTAAGATTAATTTGTTTAGGAGTTCTGAAGATGTGAATGGAATATTATTTTTATTTTTCGATTTTTTTTTCTAAATTGTTATATCTCAATATTGATCGTATATCGCTTTAAATTGTTATATTCTCGTTTAAGAAGCTTCTGATATCAAAAAAGTTCAGCTACGCGTTGTTTTTCTAAATAAAAAAAACTGCCAACGTTCTTCTATATTTATACCCCCTAACGATATATATGTTCCAATATACGCACAACGCTGTGAATCAGCTTAATTCGGAAACGAGAATGTAACACTACATTAAAGTGACTTGGTTAAGTAAATAATAAAATATATTCAATCACATAGACGCTAGACACTGTACGTTCGATCTCGCATGTAGTTAGGTATTTAATTACATAATATGTATTTAGGCGTAATAGTTTAACCACGTACTAAATTTCTTCTTTATTCACTAATAAAATTGCCAAACTAACCTTCCAATTAATGCATTTTTTGTTAACTATGTTATAACTTTTGATATGTCTCAATTGATATAAATATATTTCATGTCAGCTTATTAAAGGAGCTTGTTTACAATAATAATATAAAATTGTGTTATGTGTATAACATATTAGCATATGTAAGGAAAATAACGTAAATATCGTATTTTTTTTTAATCATATTATTTACAAATAAAACAAGACCACGTATTTAAATATAACATTATTCTTGCCTTTTTTCGCATTGTTTTAGTAAGGGTATCATGTGACAACCTTTATATCTTCAATTATATTGAATGGATATCCTGATTGCGCGTTATATTTATTAGCTATGGTCAGAAGCTGTCATAACTATATTTTTATAATTGAGACCCGAGTTATAAATCGTTGTTGGTGGAGTGACATACGGGAGAACAAAGTGAAAACGTTACGCACTGTAGGTATATAATAACAGCCAGACTCCTTGTAATAGTTACTATTTTGCATTTTGTTAAATTTACAGTCGTGTTCGAATAAATTTTTAAAAAATACAACATGTTTTTATTTATTAAATTAAACGCAATGGAATGTATAATATATTTATTCACTGAATAATTTAAATTTAATTTTATGTATAACAATTTTTAAAATCTAATACGATGTGATAATTTTAATTGAAGTGATTTTTTTTATTTAAAAATTATGTTTTATCATTTTCCAAAGCTTCAGAAGGTGAAATTGGTTTCGAACCAAACGGGTATAAGTCAATACTTTGCACATGAGCCCTGACTGACACGCCGGGTGGTATGCTAAAGTAGTCCTCCCCTATATTTCTAATAATAGTGGTGCCAGGTTTTGTGTGATGTATATTAAATCCTATCGCATATTCAGGCTTACTGTTATCGTCATCGTCAACTTCGAAATCATCGTGTATACTATTCGTTCCTTGGGTAGGTTTAAGTGGTACGTAAGGTTTCTTCGTCGGCCTATAAGGTTTGCTGGTGGGACGCCATGGTTTGCCTGCAAGTTGTAATTGTTACTAAGTTCTTTGTGCGCTCCATCACTGTGCTTTGGTGCCGAAAGGTGTTGGTGTAATAAAAACCAGTTTGATAGTGTACAATATTTATTGCGAACAAGCAATTTCTTATAAGTCATTCCAAATTAGTGCTCTCTCCAACCGTTCTGTGCAATTCGATTGAATATTGTGATCTTGTTTATTTTTAAATAAATGGCACATTATTTTTAAAAACGTAAATTCATCATTCGTCCTCTCAGAGAAAAAGAACGTAGACGTACGTTAAACAGAATCAATAAACAATCTTCATCAGCCACGTGTTCCGTGCAAAAGTTGATGAAAAATGAATTTTCGGGTTTCAACAAGATCACTAACGTCAATCACTTGCCATCATCCGTGCTATGCATCACCTGGTCCAGTAGTTGGCTTGGGGCCAGCAAAACTAGAAGCGTCCTCGTCAACGTAGCCCAATTCGGGCGAGTCCTCACTTCCAGAATCCTGTACATAAGGCGGTGCTTGACCATAGCTTTCTCCACCAGAATCCTCTTCAGAATTTCCAATGACGGGAGCGGAGGTCACTGGCTTGCTGGGCCTGTCGCTGTCGGGTGTAGGAAATGGAGGTGGTTTGACGTGCCCTGATGCAGCTGTACCATCTGGACCTAAAGTAAATAGCAAATCTCAATAGATTAGAAATAAAGTCATTTTAATATTTAAAAACTCTCATATCATTTACAGTATTATATTAAAATATCTTCTAACGCTACTTATTCTACAAACGAAGATCTCTTTAGCTATAAATTAAAACCAATATGGCTACCAATTACCTTTGAATACGTCATCGCTGCTTTCGTCATTTGGAGTGTAGGGTGGTGACCCAGAACTGCCGCCCGCGTTGAATGCTGGATCATATGCACTTGGAAGGGTGGGGAAATAAGAGGGGATGAAGGGGTCGTTGCTATTCTTCACGATGCGATATCCAATTCCTGGTCCAGCTATATAGTGTACCGTTCTGTTTAACAAGCGAAAATTAAATTATTTTTTGAGTACCACAAGTCGTAAGAAATGAAATATTTTTCTACTTTATCATGGTTATCTCTATACCTTTGAACACCTTTATCATCCAAAAACGTGTAGGATCCTCTGACGTTACCATGCGAGTCACTGCTCTCCGTTCTTCTTTGGTCAGGCCCCGCAGATATAAATCTATAACACAATAATACTATAGAATCACAGATAAAAATAATAAAAGACTGATTTGATATTCTCCACTTTTGTTTGTAATCAGCGCTATAATCTTATTGAACAAGGGTTTCAAGAAGTCGTAAACTTACTGATTTTTGTTTAAGCACTTATACCTGTAAGAACCATCCAATCCTCTTTGCACAGCAGTACGGCCTCTCGAAGTGCTCTCTCCTCTTACTAGTGGTGCGCGATGAAACGGTGTTCCGATGAGATTAGGAGCGTCAGGATGAGCTGATGATACATGGAAACCTGTGTCCTTTCCAGCGATGTAGGAGACGTCGTGTCGCTCGCCGATGTCGTCCACGAAAGAATAGTGTCCTGTGGAGAATAATTATATGTATACAATTTGGTGACGCATGCAATATTTGTTTTTACAAACGTTTATTTAACTTTACCTCATGGAACTCTATTGCATTGCATTACAAAGAACCGATTGGCTCAAACTTTGCGCACAATTTTGGTACTGGCAGCTAAAAAAACTATACGTTTTTAAGTATCTGAAGATAGCAAAAAGTCTTCTAAACCACTTTCTATTCCTACTATAATTATATGAAGGCTTATATTCAATAAAGATGCAAGTAAATCTCTTTCTGAAATGACTACTAATAATTCGATCTTATAAAATGTAATCATAGTTCTCTTAAGCTTCAGTTCAGTTCTCTACATGTTGTAGAGAACTGAACATAACATGGGAACTTGTAACAACATATGGTTCGTCGCGCAAAACTATCTTATCTCTTAATATAGTTTAATTTTATCACGAGAACGGGGGAATAAAAAGGAATTTACAGGTTTATGTACCCATAGTGTGAACTATTTAAGCTACAAGCATATTACCTTTAACATCACCCCGACTGTCAGCGTTTTCATTTTTGGAGTAGGTCCGTGTGTCTACTTTGAAAGAGTAGCTTGGGTCTTCGTTAGGGTCGAAGTAGGGATCATCTTTATTACCAATAGGTCCTCGCGGTCGCTGGTCTAGATCAATTTTTCGGTGCACATTTGGACCTTTCGCTCGAAATCTAAAGATTATTTCGGAAATTTAATTCGAATGAGATTAGAATTACTTCGTAATAAATAATTATATAGTAAAGTAACAGTATGTTAATGTCCCACAATTCAATTGATTCACAAAATCTCAGAGTAAATAAATTAATAGACTGTTTATTGTTAGTTACATATACTTATACTATATATTTCTGTATTTCTGTTATTACTACATTTTTAAAATAATTTCATCTCACCCTCGAGGTCCAGCAGTGTATATAGTTTCTTTAACTTCGTCAGTTCCAGGTTCCCTCGCTCCGAACCTCCCTCCTACCACCTTATTTGCATTTCCACGGGCTAAGTGGTAACTGCCTCCACGGTCTTTATTTGCATATCTAAATAAGTAGAACGTTAAAATTATTTATGAGATTTTAAGAAAACCGTTGTCATCTCTTAAAAAAAATTTAAAAAATCGGCTTAGCACCTAATTACCTATATCTAACTTAGCGCTTACATAAAAATTTATTATTATAATTTTATATTAATTTTAATATTATCCAAATTAAATTATAAAATAAATTAATAATAATACTTACAGATCAACACTTACATAAAATTACGATCTTATTTTAAATTTAGTAAATATAACTATATGTATTTTTGCTAATGGCATGTATTTAAATTCATACAAATTAAGTTGCAATTTTAAAATAAAATGTTAAAAATGTAACGACAGAAAAGAAATTAAGAAAAATATTTGATATGCATATTTTCAAAATATTACCAACGCACAGAAAATACCTAACAATTAATATAAATGTTAAGCGTTATGATTTAGATTAGATCAAGTTCTTCGCAGATTTTTTACATCACAATTACGTTTATGTAAAATAACAATGACTTGTAGATATGATCTGAATTATTATATACTAATTATAGTTTAAAACATGTCAGATAACTTCTAAGAATATGCAATTAACTAACTTGATACTGTTAAAAATGTATTACTGTTTTATAAGGGGTTAAAAGTTGATCTAAATATTAATGATATTTTTACCGATTTATATTTCATCTAACATACTAAACTATTTGAAAGTTATACTATTAATTTGTCATTATTTTATTTTCACGTAAAAATAATCAAGTCCTATTTAAAAAAATGATTGAACAAATCCTTCGGTATCGGTTACAACAAATTCTTAGTCGCGTTTATTAAGTCTTATTAAATGCTATCCGGTATAAAAATAAGAATTACCCAAAGTCAAATGATCCATCCGTGTTAACGTTATTGAAATCACCGTCGCTTGCTCTAGACTTGCTCGGAATAACTTGAGTCCGTACTATCGAGCACACACACAGAACGCAAACACTATACAATGTCCAGGACATTTTGGCACAATATTCTCATCACCTCACTGTGTTCAAGTCTACACGCTTAGGGTTCGACTATGGAGATAAAAAACAAACCCGCCTTATATATGGCGCTAAAATTGAGCGTTCAACGAAGTTATACCGCGCGAAAATAACCGGACATCATTGTTATTAATACAAGGTACGCGAACCAGTGTCGGCGATTTTAATTTCTTATGGAAGCTATAAATTGCTTTTAATCAAAAAACTTTGTTGTAGAGTCTTTGTTTTTCAATTATTATAACTATTGAATCATAAAAAAATTCAAGTTTTAGAAAGATTTCATCATTTTTTCCTCCTAATAGATTGGAAGTGGTACGAGGAGAGGTACAAATTGTAATCGTAGCTTAACGTATCAAAATTTTAAGCTACTAATATCTATTATGACACCTGCAAGCTTTTAAGTATTGCATGTATTTTGTTTTGAGAAAATATAGTAAATTAAAATTTAATTCAGGGGTCAGAAAATTGAGTTTGTTTTTTGAGCCGGTAGGCGTGGTTCGTAGATACTTGCCATTCACGCAAAAGGTTGAGGGTTCGATTCCCACCCAGGACAGACGTATGAGCATGAACATGTCTGTTTGTTCTGAGTCTGGTTATAATTATCTATATAAGTATGTATTTACAAAAGAAAAGTAGTATATGTAGTAAATGTCCGTGTCTGAATAATGTCCCAGAATATTATTATTATTGTTTTTTAAAAATACTGTCAGTACAGTATATCTTTGTGTGTGTGCAAGCATAAACACTTAGAGATGCAGTGGCAAAAGATGCGACGGCCGCTACATCCTCCGGTCCGCCTCTACCAGGAACAAGTGTTGCGAACTTAAAATTATGTATAGTTTTCTTAACAACTAAATATACATTGCTTAAAATATACTCGTCGTACAATTTTATAGGCACACAAATACAAGTTCAGCTTATATACGTTATTGAACAAATTCCAACAACTAAAACTTATAAGACAAAATGTGATAAATTTTTAAATATTTTAAAATCATTACTTAATAAATACATGTTCAATTTAAATATTATAGTAATCTTATACATGAAATTATAGTTATTTACGTTAAGGACCGTAATAAGTAGTATTTATGAATAAGTAATTGTTAATTAAAAATCCAAATCAATATTATAACGATTTTATTTGTATTAAAAAAACACACAATAATGATTGTTATCTTAACTAATTTCTTAAGTATATTTTAAAGTATTTAATTTTTTTTTCTAAGAGATCTCAGCTAATCGTACTTGCTATCGGGTTCACTAATATCCGCGTCCGGCGTTTGTTCCACTTCCTGGTGTGAGCCTTGGGGATGTTTCACAACGTCGTAATAAATATCTAATTGTGATGAGATTTTCAGAATTAAGTATCCAATGTTATACGTTAATATCTCTTCTGTTTTAATTGGAGTATATAATAGTGCTTTTTAATAACTATTTATATATTTGAATTTGTCAAAAGAAGCACTCGTTGTTTTTAACACCCAGAAAATTTAAGTTCGGATTAAATAGAGAGCATTATTGTCATCAAGACTATGACTTTTGAACTAATTATGTTTTAGTTTTGATATTTTAATATTTAATTAAACCTTTGTCTTTTTTATTCCAATCATTATTTTGATATAAGTTTCATGCTAAATTGCTAATAAGATTCATAATTTTATTTCGTAACAATCTACCAACCTGCATTGGAGTAGTGTGGTGGAATAAGCTCCAAACCTTCTCCTCAAAAGGAAGAGGAGGCCTTAGCTCAACAGTGGGACATTAACAGGCTGTTACGGTATCGGTACGGTAAAATAAACCTTTACCATATAAGCTGTCAGTAATAAGATGAAGCGGAATGAAGCCGCCTTAGAATACAATAATGGAAACAGTGTTACCAATGCCCGTTCCGGTGTGATAATCGCGGAATAAACCGAATTGTACTCACTCAGTGAAACACCTCTCAAACTTGACCCCTGGCATCAATCTCATGTGAATTGTTTTCATCTATCAACGGGCCAAGTTACACTGGCGAGTAATATTTGCATATGTCCTTCCATTTGACTATTGTGTTGTAACGATATATTAGTTTGAAGATATGCCGATAGTATGTACTTTTCAAAGACAATTACGTCATAGAGGTGTTACCGTGACGAATTTAAAGGGCTAATTAGTCAATTATTATAATTATTTTAGAAAAGGTAAAATTAAATGTTATAACATCTAATTGAAAAATAGATTCAACAAACGGTTTGTAATTTAAATTTAAACTATAGATGTAATACGGCTTAATTGTAACAATCTTAATTATGTCATAGCCTACAGATTTAGAGTTTTTAGTTTACCTATTATATTCACTAATTCCACATTTGATCTTGGATACAAGAATATGCTAGAACTAACATCGTTTATTGCAAAAGAATGCTTCAGTTTATTATTTACTAAATTTCTTTTTTTTGTGATATCTATAAAATGCTCATTGAATATTTTTGCGATTTCCAATGCATCATCAATTTTCTCAGAATTAATTTTGTAATGTTAGAATTAATTTTATGTTTTGTAAGGTAAAGCACAGAAAGTAAAACATGCTAAGTATCTCTTTTAAAAACTCACAAACCTTAACTTAGCTTTTACAGCAATTAATTGTACTTTCGATACATCATACATATGTTATGTACTTAATATATATATACTACGTTTTACTATTTAACGAAGCAATTATTTTGTAAAAAAAAAATTACATAATTGTCATTATAACGTTTTTTATTTTCAGAAAAATATTGCGTCACGACTTTAAGAATGTATTTTTTTCCTTTTTTGTTACAAACAATTAATCAAGTACAACTACTAAAAATATTAGTTATTTGGGTTTCACGACGAAATTTAACATTCATTAACGGATTATCGAGTAATGTTAATAAATAATATGACCCATTCGGTTTCTGCTTAAAGTATAAGAGTCTAAGTACTTGGTTATTTGTAAATCGTGTAGGGAGGAGGACTGAGGTCGGAGGGCTCACAATGGAGCGGGCGAAGGTCATCAGATCTTCACGGTGCATGCTTGTGCTGACGGTTATTGAACAGTTTTTATTCTTGTAAGAATAAACCTATATTGTTTTTAATTACTAATAACGCAAAACACTGCAAGTTACTTTACGTTACAACTTGTATTTAATGGTAAAATCATATTCAAATACTTGGTATTTCTTCCGGCATCGTAATATATTCGTTACAGTACTTGGGTCCAGATAAGTTTAAAGAAGATAGCTATTCTATAATGGTGGTGGATAAAAAACTGAATATAAGTAATAAAAGAAATTAAGTATTCGGTTATGCTGTGAAGTTCCAATACTGGGCTTAGGCCTCCTCTCCTTTTGAGGAGAATATTTGAAGCTTATTCCACCACGCTGTTCCAATGCTGGTTGGTTTTCCTATGAGGCAGATTTTCATCCGCCACATGGAGATTTCCTCACGATACTTTCCTTCAAAAAATTCTGTAGTGCTTGAATCCACAACCCTCGGTAAAGATTCACATGTATATTGCCAATGGCCCTTTCTAGAAAGTTTCTACCGTCATGACAAATTCTTTAAGCAGTGTTTTTAAAGCAGTTTTTGTTCTTAAATATAAAATAATATTATTATAGTTTGTCGGTTCACACGCTCTTTGATTAATAGAAACTTACATATGTACATAGTTTTAACTCTAGTTTTTTTATAAGGGCTTGTCACAACTTAAATTATAGAATTATGGATATTCCATTAAATGTTCCGGTATCATATAAAAACTTAAACACACAATCAAAAAGCGATATATGTAAATATATTTAGTTATCTGTGAACCGAACAATGATACTATGAGAACTTTACAACAAAAAGTTATGTTAAAAACGTTTTAAAAATCCCGGATTTACTATCGAATGTGTCTTGTTAGGTAAAACCTGAGTAATTAATGGTTGTATGATCATCTTATCTTACATTACACAATTGAATTTAGTAGGTAAATACAAACGAATTGGGAGGTCGTGGGATAGACGGCCTGACAGACAATCGTTGATAGAGATCGTCAATTTTGTTCACGCTTTGTATTTTGTTGTGCTTTATGAGTAGGAAGCGCGTTTATTATGAAAATTTTATTCCAACACGTAATAATATAGCTTTGTTAGTGTGTCTATTATGATTAATTAGTTACTTTAACTGTCGTTTTATATTCTCGTTAGGATTTTTATTATCTAATTAGGGTTTTAGCTTCACTACCGGGTACATATTAAGCATATTATAAAAACTATACAATTGTTTGGGTTTGTAAGAAACAAAATTAGATTCCACGACGACAAACGAACATAGACGAGAATTGTTACATGCAGTGGAATTGGTATAAATTATTTTTTTAAATAATTTTGAGTATTAATGTTTTTTTTTTCATTTTTATTTAATTGTTTTAATAAATATTTATACTTGTTATTATTATTTATCAATGCATGAATTTAAAAGATTTTACATAAATTGTGATGTAGGAACCTACATACTCCTAATAGCAGGAACAAACGTAAGCTAGTTTAGCCTGTTGCGCGGGCGCACAGGGTTAATAATTATTTTGTGGGATAATGTATAATATATGGTTTTACAACAGGACCCCGTAAATCATTCTGAAATATACTAAAAATAAATTGTTACGTTGCTTACGTTAAAAGATATATTACTATCGACTTTCAACATTTTAATATACCCTGGGAAAAAAACTGTCTTCTCCAAGCCGTTTAAAAAAAAATACAATCATAAAAAAAAGAATAATCCCGTTTTTTCTTTGATCGGATCTTCTCAGATCTAAGGGTGTTTTTTCTAGCCCGGCAGAAGAGCTTAGACATTTATAGTCGAAACTCTTTTACTGGTCTGGAAGTAACTGTAATGCTTCTACATAGACAAGATTTTAAATTTGTTCTTTAGTTATATTTCTTTGTCTGTTTATATTGTTGTTTTAAAAAACGTGGAAATATTTTCTCATCACGAAGATAATATTATTTTTATGTAATCAACAAAATGGAATCAAAATGAAACATCACCTTTTTTATTGAATGCGAGTCATCATATACGATATAGACATCGCCTGATGTAAAAAACTTAGCATTATCTTAACATCATCGGTTGCCTTTTTGTAAATTAATCAGTATAAAATTGAAATTTTGTTCATTTCTCTACACTTATAAATCAGGAAACTTGTTTATTTGCTAGCTAAAAATACTAATCCATAGCAGGAAATGCAGCACGTTTCGGAGAAAGACAAGCCGGTTGGCGTAGTTGGTAGATTTCTTTCGCGCCGCAGGTCGTGGGTTTGACTCCCACCCAGGAAGAACATTTGTATGCATAAACATGTCTGTTTGTCCTGAGTCTGGATGTAATTATCTATATAAGTATGTATTTACAAAAGAAAAGTAGTATATGTAGTACATCAGTTGTCTGGTTTCCATAGCACGAGCTCTGCTTAGTTTGGGATCAGATAGCCTTGTGTGAAGAATGTCCCTATTATGTTATATTATAACTGCGTGCTAATTGGTTTATTATTAATTTTAGTAACTACAACCACGATTCCTCCAAACGAGCATCGTGGTCTAAACATGATTTGGCATCATGAGTGGTATCATGGAGAGCTTCGGCTTGTCACCGGCTGACACAGATGATTTTATGTGTCCTGATGGCTGTTAACCAAAGATTTTTGTCATTAATCTCAAAGCTTTAAACAAAATTAGTCACTCTATTATTATTGAGGTCATTTACTAAATGTACCAAGTATATTTTGATTAATTATGTTAAAATTTTAGGCCTTATTACCCTATCCTACCATAGTATAATAAGGTTTTTAAAAATGTTTAATTTTGTTTTTGTTTACGGCATAATTTGCCTTTTTTATTTGATTCTTTGTAGTAGTTGATCTACCACTTTATTAAACATTAAAATTAGTTGTTTTCGATTAACCCTTTTTTTTAAACCCTGATTTATTTCAAATCTCCCTTAGGTAGGCCGCACCTACCTTTTCTGTCGTTTGATTATATATATCTTTAAAAAAATATGCATTGCAATTTTTAACATGCTTGTTAGTCCTGTTGTTCGATCGTTTTAATTGTGTTATAATAATTTCTAAGATTAGTATATAAATATTTTTTCTTTCATCACATATAAAATGATGTCATCACATATGAAATTTGTCCACGTGTTTGTCAGTTTTCACGAAAATAAGTCTGAATATTAACAAGGAACACTTAGATTTAAAAACAGTAAGATCTTATAAACAGGCTTCATAAAATAAAACAATATTATTACTATATACAGTGTTTATTAAAGAATTCTTAAAGTAAATTATTCTATCAGTTCGTTATAAAGCTTTGATGAGCTTAAGATTAGAATTAAAATGTGTATTTATATTTAAGTAAAGAAATATCCCAAAATTTTCACAAAGAAAATTTATAAGCTAATAATATTGTGTTGATATTATTATTATTAAGTATTCCGGTGTCATAAGTCGACACTTCGATATAGCTTAGCCAAGTCACGGTGGGGTCCGTAGACTTTACGTCATAGTGAGTCGATCATTCCTTGATACACAACGTAAATGAAACCGAAATACTTAAAAATAATATTTATATTTAATTAGTGTATAATTAAAGACAATAATAAAACACATTCTACATTTAAACAAGCGCTTGGATTTAAATCAAATATCTTTCACACAAGTAACTTGATGATGTACTTAACTCAATTACTATTCTGTTATATACATTGTTCACAATATTTGTCTATAAGATTCCTTTATTTATTATTAATGCGAGTTAAATTATTAATATAAATTCAAAATATAAGCAATTAAATTCAGTTATGCTTTTCTTCATTTGATCCTGGTCTATAAAGCTATTCGCGACTCTATGTTGGACAGTGTGGAAACATTAACAACTCACGTATCGTGATACGCTTTTGGGATATGTATCCTTTAATTGTCGTAAGAATTGTAATTCTACACCATATACGAGCTTTGTAATCCTAAGCTACTGAAAATTTAGATATATTTATGAAACTAATACTATGTTAATGAGCATCACGTTTTAGTAGGTTTTTTCACTACTTATAAATTTAACTTATTTTTAATGAATGGTAACACTATACATATGTTTTTAATTAATTTGAGAAACAAGTTGCCTGTTGAGAAAATAAAAAATATATATTAAAAAATATAAAACTCTTATAAAGGGTATTGTTTTTCGAAATATTTGAAAATTTTGATTTATGCTGAATTACCTTATAAAATATAATTTAATCAAATTATGTTCAAGTATCTACTAATTTTTTTAGGCATGTGTATTTTTTATTGTCACTGTTCCTCTCGGATACACCATACATTCAAATATGTTTTTTATAAAGTCAAAATCATTTATAACCATTCCCGAATTTATGGTAACATATTTTCTTAAAACTAAATAGTGCTTGGAAAATAAGAAAAACCGAAAATATATTAAAAATATTTTTTCAAATAATTAATACTTGTTTAACCAAATCTAAATTACTTTATTAACAAACCATATAACTTTTGGTAAGATCGTCTTACAAACGTCAACACTTCAATATATTTTTTAAATAAATGAATACGTAGTGCTCAATAAATAATTCATATCGACAGTGATGGTAGTAGCTATATATTATAATTTTATAAAGACAATACAATTGTGAGCGGTATAGCCTACTTGATTAAAGTATATTTTGATTTGACAATTTAATTTGCGTCTCTTGAATATGTTATTCCTAGTAGACTTATATAATTCAGAGAAAAGACACTGTGAATGTACTCTACCCTTATTTAATTGTCATATGTAGCTTTTGTACTTACAAAATGAACTTTACGTTTGAAAACAATTCGGTAAATTTGCAACATATCATATATATTAATATCAGTTTATGGGTCCAAAAGGTAGAGTTGAATGTTTGTTAGCAATTTTATCCAAAACAAGTGTCACACACTTTAAGAATGAACATAATAGATATTATGTATTCATTTAAAAAAATCATCTAAAAGAAATTATATATGCAGTAATAAGCTGGGATAAAATTCTTCTGCCATTTGCAACTTTGCCTCTCGGACCATAAAGCTAGAACAAAACATCTTTGTTTATGCGATAAAATTAATAATATGATATTCCAAAATGGTGTACAAATTAAATTTGAAAAAGAATTAGCAATAAAAGATATAGTTAAAAATATATAGTAATATATAGCTGTGTGTAAGAGTAGACAAAGAAACTATATTAAACATTTTAAAGCTATCATAGCCCTGAGTTCCCGCAGTACTCGCCGATGCGGTCGGAGATGCATTCGAAGATGTCGAACGACACGTCGCAGTTCTTTCCATTATCTGTAATAAGAAATTAATAATATCTTCATTGAAAAAAATGTTACAAATATTCAACATATAATAATATACACAAATTCCAAATGATTGGCCCACTGGTTTCTGCAACACTCAGCTCCGCAATAATCGGGATTTGTTTCACATACGACATATAATTAATCTTTTGGGCTAACAGCTCTCATTCTTTTGAAGTTCGGGAAAACTAAATTATTATATTTTAATACTCTTAACACGTTGTGCTGTAAAATAGGAGCCGTCAATCTTTTGAATTTATCAAGGTATCCCTTGCTGTGAGGAGTTTCTTTTCGAACAGAAATTTGATTATAATTGTGCATATTCGTGTTAGGAATTGGCTAATAGGTTTTGACAAACAATTTTTCATTGTATGCTTCACTTCTCGTGGAACACTTGAAATTACTTCCATCGAAGTTTTTATCTTATTTTATAAGAAGGCAGACAGACAAATGGGTCACCTGATGTTAAGTGATCTCCACCGCCCATAGACATTGGCAACCATCCTTACATCGCCAATGCGTCACCAACCTTTAGAATGAAGATGTTATGCCCCTTGTGTCTGTAGTTAGTTACACTGGCTCACTCATTCTTCAAACGAAACGCAACAATACTAAGTATTGCTGTTTGGCGGTAGAATATCAGATGAGTGGGTGGTACCAACCCAGACGGGCTTGCATAAAGCCCGTTAAAGATCCGGGATTAGGAACTGCTCGCTTAGAATATGATAAACGGCCATACTGGTTTTGATTTTTTTTTATAAGGCGGGAAACCAAATTTAGATATTTGTTGTATATTTGTATTTTATATGACAATCTAACAAATAAGATATTTAAATGCCGCGCGTTATCCCTATAACAGCGATCTCTTTTAAGTTTGTTTAATTTGATTAAATTAACATCATAACTTGTATTTTACTCACCCATGGGCACACTCCTGGAGAACTTATCATGGTTCCTCATGAGACATTCCCTCGAAGCTTCCAATACGGCCATGAAATAGCCGCGTTCGTTGACGCCGTCTGAATACAGTCCTACCAGGCCTTCTAGTGTTGGAAATCCATAACCGTCAACCTGGAATTGTTAGATTTAAATTTTTGTTAATTATTATAATTTATATCGTAGTAAACGGTGAACATGTTAACATTAAAAAATAAAAAGGAAATTTTGGCTTTATAAGTTTAACCTTTAAGTACGGAAATATAATTTTACTTAACATGAATACAGATACATTTATTTTATTTTAAGAACGTGTGCTCTTAAACACCATTTAAATAAATAAAAAAACGGTCTGTTTTTCTTTTCTAAATGATATCATGAACGATTCATAGATGAACTAATAATAAAAAAAGAATATATATTTTGTGTTCTATTTATATTTTGAATAGTATAAATATATAAAACTATCAATTTATTAATTATATTAAAGCATCTAGTTATCAAAAGGATATTCTGATACAACCATATTTCTGATATACCTATAAATTATCTTTTTTTATATAACATAATATTATAGTTACTAAAATTCCATTCCACAAAATAAGACTGAATAAATTTCGCAAGTTAAAACCTATTATGACCATGAGAATAAAATTATTTATATAAATCTTAAATTGAAAAATATCGCTCAATATCAATTCCATGTTTTACGATCTACGAATGTTTATGGCCAAGTACCTACACGCGGGGGTAACCTGTATTCATTTATATTCGATTATACGAGCATGTTAGCTGTTCTCGTCCCTTTCTACTTTTATATATTATAAATGTTTAATCTTTTATTTAAAATTCGTCATCGCAAAGCATCTCAAAAAAGATCAGTCTTTTCTCTAATATTCGATTTTTTGTGTAAACTTGTGTTCAAAACAATGAATCAGTTCCCGGTAAACAAAATAATTAAACCAAAAGAAACTATACTTGCATGGATACGTATTCAACTTTCGTGGTAAATCGAAAACGCTCATACAACTTTTAATAAAACAATAGATTAGACACTAATTTCATGAAATATGTTGTTTGAATTACCTGCTGTTGACACAACTGCGTCGGCATAGTCAATTGCCAAGTTTATACTGTACATTATAATGTATTTACTTTTATTATGAATATTTAATTAATTAACATACCATATGACGTATCCATGATTACCGACTCCTATTCTTATTGGAAACAGTAGGTTGAGTAGTTAAGAGGTGAAAGCGAACAAAAAGACTCACATTCGCATTTATAATATAAATGAGGAAATAAGATTTTATAATTACTGTTTTGTACTCAACGTATTATTTATTAAGTTGAACTGTATGATAGGATGAAAACTGCCTGTAGTCAAGGTATTTTTTTTGGACAAAAAAACTATAATGTAGTTAAAATAATTAAATCCTCTTTTGAAGACTTGCTTATATGTATTTAGTTTTCTTTGCTCCTAATGTTCCTTGCATAATTCAAAACATAAACGCTTTCCATGAAATATATATATTTTAAACTCGATATTTCTCGATTAATAAATTATCTGTTTAATATTGTACTAATTTCCGTAGGCATTTTATTTCTCTACAAATTTCATTTTAATGTGTAAAGCACCTATATTAATTTAAATGATATTTAAAATGAATATTAATTATATTCTCGGTCCTTTAATACACACCTATCCACTACAACTAATCTTTATTCTGTACAAAGTTTTCGCGAGAGCCTTAACCTAATATTAACCTATTCCGTTCAAACTTTATGACAGGTTATGTTGATCATATCACTTGGGGACCAATTCTACAAACAAATTGTCACTTAATCGCTGTCGAAACGGAACGTAATCGTTAATATAATAACACATTTCATTTTCTACTAACACAACAATCCAGTTAAGGTTCTCTTGAAGTTGGATATTAGAATCGGTAACGTACATTATAAATTAGTAGAATCGTACACCAGACTGACGTTTTCAAGGGCAATGACTAGGGGACTTTCATTTTCAATCTTTACGACCAGTCTCAGCGTTTATAGGTTACAAATTGAAGCGATCATTTCGCGACACCGCAATAAAGCATTAAACTCGGTCTTTTATAATGCTTTCTGTAGATTTTACTACGTATTTATTTATACGTTTCTTTTTATATATACAGCCGGGCTGGCCTTGGGCTTGGACGTACGATCGGAATATTGCCGCTTTAATAATCCCCATCAGCGTTTGTCGGACCGAGATAGTTAAGTCTTATTGTTTGAATGCCTATTTTTTTTAATTAAAGTTATTTATTTAGTTTATATTGTCAAGGGTAAAAATATGAATTCTTTTTTTTTACGTACAAAGGTGCAACTCTGATTAGACTTTAACATCTTAACATAATCTCATATCAGAATTATGTCTTAGTATTTTCATACTTCTTCTTATTTGAATTGATAGACGACTATATTTATTTGGATAACCTCAAAATTCATAACAATTAACACTTTTTTTTTATTGTCCTACTTTAGAGATGGCACAAATCTTCCTATAAAAATAGACAAAAAGATATCAACTTATTATTTACTTTTACCGTTCAAGTTAAGTAGGTAAAAGTCAATACTTACCGCTTTCACTTTCCGGTAAACGCATTGCAGCAAGCACTGGAAAATAGAGATAATGTACGTCAGTTTGTGTGTAATAATCTATTTATAATTTTTTCGCTCGACTAGTGCGTGAAATTACTATAATCATTTGTTTGAACATACTCTAGTACCGGTCGAGACTAATATTTAAATTATCAAAGCATGACTGAATGGTGCAAACGTAAAATAAAATCATTGTTAGTAAAAATTTGCAAAAACTCTGTAAGATATATTTAAAACAAACTTAAAAATATTGTCCACAATTCCAACTACCTACCTAAACCTGCCAACATACATTTTTATATATATTAATAAAATTAAAGTATATGAAAGTAATAACAGTAAGATATTTAGTTCCTAAGTGCTTATTCATCCTTCATTTATCGTAAATTTGTAGTATTTTGATTGTCACATCCATAAAGGTACCTTACGTAGATCAGTACCTAGTCTCCTCAATAGTCCAATTTATCTGCTAAATCCGACTATTGCAGTCCGCTAAAGCACTCTCCACATAAAAGTCTACTAACGAGATGGTTCATCTTTACACGTTATAAAATTTTATCGGTGTTATAAATAATATTTGCATCGTGTCGTCTACAAATGTAAATACGAACACATATTCAATAATTTTAATCGAGTGATAGTTTTCAAAGTGAAAATGTTATATCGGCTATAACTCAGAAACTTAAATGATAAAACAAAATGCCTAGTCAGTGTGTCTAACCAATCAGTGATACTAATTAATAATTAATTTTAATGTGAGACAGTGTTTGTGCAAGGATGTCGCGAAAGATTTTTTTTTATATATATTTATTAAATCTCTGATGTGCGAATCCTTTAGTTGTCGCGTTACGTAAAGTGCTTGTACTTTTCTGACACTGCGCAATATTACGGTGACATTTGTGTGCGAGTTGTTGTGTATAAAGTTTTATCAAACAAGTCTTAGTGCAGCTTCGTAATCAATAACTCTTTCTGTGAGTTTATTTTATTTTGAAAAAAATATGCAGCCAGTGTGCTTAGTGCGAATCTATTTTCCCTATTCGAGCATTTACGTTAACTACGTTATGTATGGAATAAAAACGATACATCAAAAACCACGAAGCAAGATGAAGAGGCTCCTATGTCTGTAATTATCTGGTACAATATTCCCTTCCTTCGCTTTTATACTTTTTTTTAAAATATTTGTAAATAAAAGCAACTCACCCCGGCTATGCGTTTCTCGTCATGCGTAAACGGCACTTCACGTTTATTCCTCCGCCTTTCAGCTGGCATTGTGTGTTCCTCCTTTATCACGTCAAGAGCCTCTGGAAAACAAAAGTAAAATAATTAATATCTTATATTTAATTATCTAATATTTAATCTGTAACCCCTTTTTTGTTTGAGATATGAGCTTAATCAAAATTATCGTCATTAAGAAGTGTAATTATTATAAACCTACGATATTACAAGGGTCGTGGGAGACCGTTGGATGTGTGTAGCGCAAAACCGGCCATCGTGTAAATCCTTAGAGGAAGTTTTAGTCCAGCTGTGAATGTTTTCGGGCTGATAGGTGATGATTGTAATCCTAGATTACATAATCGATTTGAAACGTGTTTTTGCTTTGTACAACTTTCATCGTTTCCAAGATTTTCATATTATTACACATTCACCCTGAGGCTTCGTATATAAACAACGTTTTTAAGAGTGTATATGATTAAATTGCATTTTTTATGACAGTTAAATATGATCAATAGTAGACCAGAAACAAAATGGTTGGCTATATTAAATAAAAAAAATATTTCTTATTAATAACAACAGTTTGCTGCAAAATCTCCTGGATCAGTAGGCTAGTGAACGTAACCAAAATATGTGAGAAGGACAACAATAGTGTTTATTGTTATACCTACTTGTCTATAATATGTAATTTTTAAGTCTATTGTCTAAGTTTAATTGTCCTCTAGCTAGCTTTGAAATATTAAACTATAATATGTGTTACAATGGTTTTATATTTGTAACATTCCAATCAGCTTAAATTCAAAAGATAAGTTCAATAAGCACTTAACGTTCACATAAGAAAGGCCTAATTGCCGGCCGAGCGTTGCGATAATGTTAAAATTAATCTCTGATATAAAACCTGTACGCAATGAATATACACTCAATGAATGTTTGTGAATACGATAACACGATTTTAATGTCATACTAATATTGGAACTAGCTGTTTCTCTCGGCTTTCTTGCATTATTATTTTTACATAGTTCCCTTATTTTATGTACCATACTTATTTAGTCTTTAAATTTAGCCGTGATGAGGCAACAAACATACAGTTTCAGACTTATTTTCTTTCAGACATACATTATAATCTATTATAATACACTAATACGAAAATATGTGAGTTTGGTTGTACTCAATAACTTTTGATAGAAAAGAGGAACTCTTTTAAAATTTGGTACAGTTTTTTAAATGGCATAAGATAATAATGCTCAATAAAAAAACTAGAATGATTAAATATTTAAATATTGTTAAGAATATATACTATCGGTCAATTTTATTATTGGAAAAAAACAAAATGGTAACATTTGGACATTATTTTCGCACGCAATATTGCTAAGCTTAGTCAGTAAATAAAGTTAAATGCAACAGAAGCAGTTAAAAAGCTTAAATGAAATACCTTACTTAAAGTGTTTTCTTTTATTTTATGTTCTATTATATGTATATTAAGCACTTACTAATAAATAATAGTTAAAAGAGAATAAATCTTAAAAACATAATAGTTATTCTTTAAAAGCCAACGGCTAATAATGCTGCGTTTACACTTGCGCACAAATGCAGTTTGCAATACTGGGTAACAGTTGAATGAGCATCGCATGTCCCGCCTTATGCAAGGCTTATGCAAGTGCGTATATGGGTCATACCTGCGATTGCACTCGCTTGAAAGTGACACTGTGTCCCAACACCACAACTTAGCTTCTAGAATGTTCTATCCACATGTTTGCAATCACATGAAATATATTGGAATGTACGAGTAAGTTTAAAGGTAAGCCGGTAAGTCTTATTACACAGCGTGCTATTTTTTTTTTACTTTTATGAAACGTGTGTTTAAAATTAATTTGACATTTATTTTTATCAATCTTTTTTTTTACTAAGTACTTCGTGGTTATTTCAAAAAGTAATATATTTATTAGAAAAATCTATACTATCTAGAATTTATACCGTCGAAAATTATAATTGTTATTATTAATTTATATAAAATTGGATCCACATGTTTTTTTTTATAGAATAGGAAGGTGGACGAGCATATGGGCCACCTGATGGTAAGTGGTCACCAAACGCTCTTAGACATTGGCTCTACAAGAAATGTTACCCATCGCTTACATCGCCAATGCGCCACCAACCTTGGGAACTAAGATGTTATGTCCCTTGTGCCTGTAATTCACTGGCTCACTCACCCTTCGAACCGGAACACAACAATACCAAGTACTGCTATTTTGCGGTAGAATATCTGATGAGTGGGTGGTACCTACCCAGACGAGCTTGCACCAGCAAAGCTTTACCACCAGTGAAATAAAAGTAAATTGAAATAAGACTGTATAATTTTACTGAAATCATACATAATTATATATAGTCATTGTTATGTATATGTGATATATCCTTTTTCGTCTTAATGTAATCTTAACAGAGAGTGGAGATATGGGTAAATTATGAATTGCATACACATAGCCCAAAAAGCAATATTTGAGTATGATTTCAAATGTATATGAAGATAATTCTTTGATTTTAACTTATACATTTATTTCGATTAGTAGGTACAGTTGAGTTGTGGCTAAAGTCAAACTTTGCGTTTAGTGGGTTGATTTCTCGCTGGTTGTTAAAGCGGTTGTCTTGTCGCAACATCTTTTAAATATCTTGGATATCGGGTCGTCGATTAGAGATTTGTTTTTGTATGAAAACTTCAACTTGCGCGTGTTAATACGCGACGAAAGGAAACTTTCGCGCACACTTTTTAAATGTATATATTTTATTATAAATTTTAATAAATAACAGAATTATTTTTTTGCCCGCGGCTTCACCTGTGTGTTAAGGGCGAGAAACTGGTATTAGGTATACAAAAAGTAGTCTATGTCTTTCCTCGAGGTTCAAACTTTTTTATAACAAATTTCATCAAAATCGGTTCAGTGGCTTAGCGTAATAGACAGATAGAGTTACTTTCGCATTCATAATAGTAGTATAGATCCGTATTGTGCTCTCTATTAGCACGAACAAACAAAATAGATCTAGTTTATTTTTACAGAAAAAAAAGTAAATTGTTGTCGCATATTTATTAGTACAAATTACCTAAACGTAACCTAACAAACTGGTGCATGAGTAAACGGCCAATAATATCAGCAACACAAAGTTCATCGACCGGACACCGCGTCGTATGTCAATCTTGCATCACTAGGACGATTTCATCCGATCCACTTTCTTTTAACATTTCAAGTCTTATCAGACGATTGCAGGATTATTTTTAATGCATGATTGCATGCATCATATATTCGTTTATTATTGTTAATATATTCATAGAAATATTGCAAATTATGCAATGTATGTCGAAGTGTGTTATTATTATTGAATTCCAAAATTTGATTGATTTAATAACACTACCAGAGATCGGTACAACTATGTAAGTGAAGCCAACTGCTAAGCAGAAAATTACTTAATACTCGTACCTTATTATATTGGAAACGACTGCTTCAATTCCATCAAGAGTAAAATTGCCCATACTAGCAGCGCTTAGTAGGCATGTTGGCGAGCTCAATAGAGGATTAGGTTATCTACGGATGTACATTTCTGGTACTTCTCTAATTAGCCGAATGGACCTCTGACAATTAGATGTAGTAGGCTTTAATTTTTGTGATTGTCATAACGTGAAAGGCAATGGTATAGCGGAAATGGTAAAAGGCTGAAACCTATCGGCTGATACGTTCACTAATATTGGACCAATAAAAACTATATCTTTGCTCGTGTTGGAAGGCCTCACGTGGAGATAATAGGATTCTCTGTCAAAAAATTACCCGGTATAGTACCCGGAGAAACCTTCCCCTGTCCTGTGAATCAAACGTGAGCGTTTTGTCTGTTCTCTGAACTTGTTACGAGATCATTTAATGTCATGATTGCTTAAAATAATTCTCGATATGTTGAAAAATTAAGTACATTTTGGTTTTGATCTTCATAAGGCTAAAATTATTTAGATGATATTTCGCTGGAATCTCACATAATAACTTTTCTTTCTTTAGTCACTAAATGGAGCTTAGTGGTAGCTCAGTGCTTATAAAATTAGTAAATAACAAAAGTAAAAAATAGCTACTTACATTTCGAACTTCATTTTTATATTCTAAGGTCATTAAACTTTTCCATGTGCGTAACAGTTGCTTAATTAAGTTAATTACGATAAAACTGTACGCTAATAATTAAAAGTGGAGCACGCATATATTGCATCGTGAAAATTCTTGGAGGATATTGCGATTAATTACTTTGCTGATTTAAAAATTCTGCAATAAGTGGATGACCGCGTCGAGCCTTATTAAGGCACTTTCGGGGGCGTCGTGCGTCACTAACGTGACCTTATCAGGCTATGGCGAGGCTGATAGTGTATTGTAAAGCTTTTTTAGTGTGATAAGTCTTTTTGGATCAGGTTTGGAAGGATACACCAGGTTTTCGAATGACCTATTATCTTAATATTTTATGTATAAAATTGTATCAGAATTCTTACTAAGCACACAGATCTACTACAGCGGCACAAATTCTACAGTATTCACTCGTATTTACCTATCATTAGCAAATCAACTTGTTAATCTGTTACTAAGTAATTATTTAGAAAACCTTCACACAGTGCTCTCTGGACTAAGAAGATTAATTTTCTTAGTTCAGATTGTTTCGTGACCCATTGTGCAAGTGATAATTGGATTTTCTCGACTATCATTGATTTAGGTACTTAAGCTTAATAATTAAAACTTTATATATACTGAGATTTTAAGTTTATTTAACAACAATTATCTCCAGTATTTTTTTATACTTGTATAATACTTTTACCTTATAATACTTTTGTTTTTCAAAGCCCCTTTTATAATTAATTTACTGTATTCACAAATATTAAAACAAATTGAGTAATTTTCATTGAGACGTGACAGATAACTTGCCAAAATATTTAAATTATATTTTGTTGTGGATATTTTAAAATAATTGAATTCGATTCAGGCGTGCAATTAAAACGCTTTTACATTGAGTTTACCAGAATTCAACCTTTACTTAGCACGACTTTTTGGACGAGATGAAGACTTATTCAAACTTGTTTTTATAATTCTTTAGGGTTAAAAAGATATACAATTTTAAATAATTTCTGAACTGAAATTGTAATCAGTAGAGTTTTCTTTTGAAGTATCAAACTCGAAACTCGCTACTGAATACGGTCGTGAAATGTCAGACAGTGATATGCGAATGTAGACTTTAATAAATATAAAATGATTGCAAATATTTTCAATATTTCGTCAACTCAAAAGGATGAGATACGTAGTGAGTACACTGAATACAAAATAACGTGCTGTTTTCAAAAACATTTCTAGCGATAACTAAAACTTTTTTCTATAAATTTCTCGTGGTTTTTTCTGCGTAGAATAATATATTTATGAGATATATCGATAGTTTTCCTAGTATCTTGTTCACAACTCACCCCTTCCTTCATTCATGTTATGTATTACCGTGCAACAACCACCTTAGCATTTCAATCGTCAAATAAGTAAATATTCGCAGCTTTTTAATTTACTGGTAAAAAAATGATTCTTTTTTCAAACGACTTGTCAATTACTAGTACCATCTCCTTATGCAATGATAGTTCAAGTTAACGCAACTCATAAATAAACTAGGTTAGACTATTTAAACATAGATGATAGATATGTAAAATTAAAGTAATATTTCTCACCAAAATCATCTTTAAAACAATAAGATTGCTTTAGATGCATAAAAAATAACTTGTACAATCTTACATAAGCAATGTGCTAATTACTATCGAATGTCGAGCGTCGACGTGACCTTAGTTTCTACAGTTAAGATCAACCTTCTACATGTTTTGTGTATTGACAATATGTAATGAGGACATTTTGAAGCTTTTGTTATTGTAGATACAGTTACATTGGCTAGTTCGTTGCAAAATTTTGAACTTTAAAATGAATGAACACAAAATAAGCACCCAGTCTGTGTTTTTTTGTATTTTGAAAACTATTTCTTTTAATTTAACATGTAATTCTCGTTAATAGAATGAAAGCAGATAATTGGATGATATTTGTTCAGACATATAAAATTATTATGTGTTTCTAATATAAAATATCTTTGTTTCAAATAAACTATTGAGAATTATTAGGAAGCGAACACGGTGACATCGTGGAGTGTAAAGAAATAATGCAGCTGTGTTCACGCACACATTTGCACACTATAAAATCTCGGTGGTCAGTCATTGAGAATGACCGTCGTGGTCGATATTAATCTGAAACCTTCAAGCCAATATCATTATTAATTCAACAGTCATTTTTATTTTAAGAGACAAGGGCATTGTGCCTGTCGCTCATCCATTATCGAAATGCAACAATCGAAAACTGTTTCGTGGTTTAATAATTAAATGTTGAATCCGTGATACCTTGCCGTATATAAGCCGTTATACCTACAATGAGCCTAATCCGGTGTCAACATCATCCAGTACAATATGATACACTAGAAATATTATTGCTCTTTATTTTTCGATGTATTCGTCGCTAATTTTTTTTAAGAATAAAAAATACATATATAGATGAAAGATCACAAGAACGAATTTGACATTCCAACTTAAAATATTCTTGATTCAAGTTGTCCGTACAACAATTACTTTTGATTCAGCTATGATTTGGACCGGTTTGGTGTGGATTTTTCAGAAAACAACCACTAAGAAACACAACTTCTTAATAACATTTAAAATCAACAAATTAATACAAATACAATTACATTAATAGTTAAACATACGTTTTGGTGTTTTGTTTGCTAAATATAAAAACAAAATGAATTAAATTATTTCTTAAGTTGTATATTTATAATAAACTGGTCCACACTTCTGGTGACCCAAGAGATGGCGCTTATTTAGCCCAAAGGCTGAGTCTAGCGGTGCAGAGAGGCAATAGTGCCAGCGTCTTGGGTACAATGCCACAGGACAATCTTTTAGACGGCGTGTTTTTTCTATAAATTTGTATGTGTATTTTGTTCTTTTTATTTAATTTTGTATTTTATAAAAAATATCTGTACATATTACAATAAATAAACAAGTATAAATTCCTATAAAGGATATAATTAAATATATAAAAAAAAAGTTGTAATAAAACGAAACCTTATATTATTAGGCAAATGTTTTAAGGGAGTGGATTGTAAAAGATATAAATACATGTACCTATCGATTTACATACGTCTTAAATGAACATAAAAAATAAATATGTTCTTGTTTCTACATTGTTATTAAGTAGTATAAAAGTATTATCAATATTTCAACAGTATATAGGTTTTTTATAAAATAGGAGGAGGAATCCATCCATCCATCCATAGACTTTGGCGCTGCAAAAATATTAACCATTCCATAAATCGCCAACCTCAACCTCGGAAACTGAGATGTTATGTCACTTTTACCTATAGTTACATTGGCTCACTCACCGGACAGAACAATACTTTGTATTCACTTGTAGACTCGCACAAAGAACTGCCACCAAGTAAAAGCTGCCTAGTGATTTGAAAATATCCTTGTTGCTTTCCATGATCTAGTGTAGCTGTGTTGCGCCTAGAAAATTATTCCTTAAAGGTACCTATTTCATATACATTATACAACATAAAATATTACCTACATTATAAAATATATTATAAAATACCATACGAAGTATTATGATATATGTCTAAATATTATTTCTTCTTAGTGCATAAAGATTTGACAGATGCGCATGTATTTAAAATCCACGATTTCGCTACGCCCAGCATTTGATGTGCTAATTACTATCGTACACACATTCGTAAAATTTACGAATACTGTTCATGGTTTGTTATTACCCTGCAACTTTAAATAATACAATACCCGCCATGTTCATATAATAAAATGGTTAAGTGTCTGTATATTATGTTTATAATTATCCAGTTATCGACATTTCCTTATAGCTGAACGTGAGAAAAGATAATATACATATTATATACCGCTTACCGTGAATATTATCGTACTATTGAATGTTGATTAGAGATTAGTGATTATCACATAGTCTATCGCCTAATAGCAATACTTAGTATTATTGTATTCAGGTTGAACGGGTGAGTGAGCCAGTCTAACACAGACACAAGGGTCATAACATCTTAGTTTGAATGTCTGTGAGCGGTGGTCACCACTTACCACTATGCGGGGCTTTTGCCCTTCCGCCAACCAATAATATAAAAAACCAAGTATGCATGATTTTTTATAGTTACAAATATATTTTCATTTACATTATATTTTTATTGAAAGTTACCAATTTTTACTATAATTGCGTAAAAATAATTAAAACTTGTTTAAGTTTAATGCAAAAATATGTTGCATGGTGCGCCAAAATATAATTTAATTAATATAAAATTGTGCAACGTTTGATATACAAGGTTGAGCAATAGTGAACGCATGAATACCCGCAGTCATTGAATTATACATTTTATTTTAATATCAGCCAATAGTTATTATATGTGATTACTATATTGTAGCTTAAGTAACTGCTATTAATTCTATGGTATGACTGTTGTAGTATTTGTATGCTGTTTTATGGGATTTCCTTTTTAATTTTATAATAACAAACAGATCCAGTATAACAACAGTCACAGAGCACATAACATTTGTTCAAGGTTGATTGCATTTGGCGATTGTTAATATTACTTACAGTGCAAATGTCTACGGGCGGTGGTGACCACTTACCATCAGGTGGAAAATTATCCAGTCTATAGACCTATTAAAATAATAAACGGAAAAGTAAAATTTCACATGCACGTAAGACATTAAATGTTTATTAACAACATTTATACAGTTGTTATTAAGTAATCCATAGATTAAAAATATATATTAAAAGGACAATCTTTTGCTATAAATTTGTAATGTGTATTTTGTTTTTTATATTAATTTTATATATTATAAAAATGACGGTACACAGCTTATTAATAAAGAATCAATAAAATATTTTTTTATAAGTTAGTCTATAAGTTTCGTACAAGTCAATATTATATTAAAATATAGATTAAAAAAACAGTTAAAACGAACTCGCTTTAATAAAAACTGATAAATAACCTTATTAATAACCTTAAGAAAAATACTTATTTTATTATCGCTATAAGAAAGCAATAAAAAATCTTATATTTGTTAAAAAACGAAATAATGATTATATTTGTGACTGTTACGACACAATACATACAATACATTTATTGTAATATAAGTCATTAAGCTATTATTAAAGCTCCAAACCTTCTGCTCAAAAAGAGGAGAGGAGACCTTTAGCCCAGCAGTGGGACATTCACAGGCTGTTACCGAAGTCATTAAGTACAAGGACTTCAATTATTAACAAACCGCCATAACCCATAAGTATATCTGTTGTACGAACCTCATCAAACTGCAATTTTGAATCATAGTATTGTTTTTATATAATACAGTAAATCCTTAATTATAACATGTTTTATAATCGAAATATAAATTATATTATGTTAATATTGGAACGCATCGCGTCGTAATATTTATTTGTCTTTTTATTCTACCCTAATAAAGCTTTATTACAATTTTACTTACGACCTCGATATAAATTCTTAATAACTGTTTGTAATAACTGAAACCTCCAAATAAGTAAATTTATTTAATATATAATAATAATATAGTTATCTACAATTTACCGGACATCATGTATATACAGCCACCTATAAACATAATTTCAAATGGTGATTTTTCAGAAGTGAAGATTCTCAGGTTAAAAAGAGATATGAACATTTTTTTCCAACAATTGTATGATTTAGAATTTTTGTCTAACATATTTTTAATTTAACTAAACTGCTATTGATAGTTCTCTACAACCAACGTAGATTGTTGAACGTAGTGGAATTAGGCACTAAGATAATGTTTATTGGTGTTGTATTTTAAATGAGAAATTAGGAAGGATTGGCGGGCATTAGAGATATTAATAACTTTAATTGTAAATAGGACTATAATATGTTTGGAAGTTTTCAATAATGAATTTCGGATTTCGTAGAATTATGATCACTGGGCCTACACTTGTATAATGAAATTGCTAAATAAATATTTAATTATCCTTATTAGTTAAGGTAGGTAATTAAGGTCATTAACAGTTAATTCATTAATAATTGTTTTTACGTAATCAATGTCGCATTAACGTTTATCAGTTCGAATATATGACGGCCTAGGTAAACATAGTTAAACCAAATAACAGTTTCAAAAAACTCATTAAGAAACATATTATCTAGTCGTAAAGTGATTAATCATATATAAAACTAAAAAAGGAAAACTTCATCTAACCCAGTAGACGCTCCTCTTTGAGCAGACCACGACAATAATCTTTAAGAGAGAGGAGCGTCGGATAAGCAAACGCGTGCAATTATGAAATTACATAATAACATGAACTTTACTGTTTGGATGACGATCACAGATTAAAGTTTCAACATTAAAGGCATATTCAAACACAAGAATATTCGCAGCACTGGGCATTTAAGTCGTACTGCAGCGTATTTTCAATTATTTAAGTATTATTATTATGTATTATCGAATGTAATGTATTTTTGTGTTTATATAATATTTGCAATAATACTCGTGCAAGATTTACAATCACAAATATTGAGTTATCTAACTCTCCCATTATGTTTATACATAGGTTTAGTTGGCAACCCAAACAAAAATAAATAAATAAGCATCAGCTAGCAAAGTAGAGAGCATAGTAAGTGCGTTACTTTCACTCTCGACCTTGACTACGTAATTATGATCGTGTGTGCGCATACGCAGATACAGGGTTACCAGTGTGTGGTATTCATCCAGACAATTTGATTTTTTAATAATTTTGTGAAACATCAATATGGAATAGCGTTCGGTGTTTGATAAAACTTTAAAAAATAGGTACATATGGACTGATAACAATACTAAAAACTGAAGTAAAAAATATGACCTACTACATTAAAAATTTTAAGCTTTTTTATTATTTTTGAATTATTTTGTACAATTCCATGCCGCTTCCGACTTCTGTTTTTTATTAATTGTATCTGGCAACCCTGCGTAGATTAGCTGATAGAGATACGAAGGGTAATTTGTGAATTTCAAAAATTGACTTGCTTTATATTATTTAGTTAGCTAGGCTTATAAATAGATGTGATATTTGCGCATATCCTAAAAAAGCAGGAAGCAGGAGTAGGTTACTTGATACAATGAATTTT
Source organism: Nymphalis urticae (assembly GCA_905147175.2). Classification (NCBI taxonomy): domain Eukaryota; kingdom Metazoa; phylum Arthropoda; class Insecta; order Lepidoptera; family Nymphalidae; genus Nymphalis; species Nymphalis urticae. The sequence continues at coordinate 3,375,583 of LR989987.1, read as the reverse complement.
GACTTTGAAGTGAAAACTGGTTGTCAAGTTTCTATAACTGAATGTCAAAAATAATGGTGAAAAACCTCCCTCTTACAAATTACATAGTTTCTACTCATCATCATTGACACTTCAATATTTGAAAAATTTGTGTCACATCTTTTACACGTGACATTGGCCGAATAGTTTGCGCTCAACTATCGTAGATACGCACCAGAAAAAGAAAAAAAAAGAAGAAGAAAAAACCTACCTCTTAATATAGAGACTTTGATTTCATCCTGGCAAAGGGTAATAACTCGTTCTATTTTTTGTGGTGCAGTAGGTGGGTTGCGACATCGCGTCTCCTGTGAACAAAAACAAATATTAAACTATGTATACAGCAAACTTACACAGTCATACGTATGTGTATGTGCTAGCACAACTCGGTGGAAGGGTAGGTGTGCAAGCCCGTCTGGGTAGGTACCACCCACTCATCAGATATATTACCACTAAACAGCAATACTAAGTATTGTTACGTTCCGGCCTGAAAGATGAATAAGCCAGTGTGACTAAAAGCACAAGGGACATAACAACTGGGAACTGGGACTTTGTTCCCAAGGTTGGTGGCGCATTGGCGATGTAAGGAATGGTTAATATTTTTTACATCGCCAATGTGCGATGGTGACCACTTAACGTCAGGTGGCCCATTTGCCTGTCCGCCTACTAATATCTTAAAAAAACACACATAGGACAGTAATATTTTCATAAGAACAACTACAACTACAAGCTTGAAAAAAAAAAAATAATTCGCTAAACGAATGGAGAACTAATGAAATTATACAGATAAAAAATATATTTTAGTTTTGTCACAAATATTAGATATTTAAAATAAAAATTTGTTTATTAATTTGTTTAGTATATGTAATATGAAATATTTGTAACAAATATAAACGTCCGGTAATGGTGTTTTTTTTTAATCTGCAATCTATATAATATATATCTATTAAAATTATTATAAAATTTAGTAAAAACAATTAAATATATAATTCCTTACTTTATTGTTCATTCATTAACCCATTCATTAATCGAGTTAAACTAATGAGGAGGTCTCTAGTTTAACTCAAATTTCATGTCAATTCAAGGTCAAAGTTGTTTATTTACCTTCTTTCCTATTCCAATTGGAATAGACCATATAATGCAACTTTTTTTTTTTGTTTTAGGCCGTAATTCGCCGCTCAGCAATTTTTTTCTTTATATAGTATATTCACATTTGATCTTACTAACATTATACATTCAACATAATGGCTGAGGCTGGACTGAGATGGAATAGGATGATTCGTACGGTACTTTTTAATTTATTATATATCGTAAAATTTTATAGCAATTGTAGATTCTTAAAACGTATTAAATCATGTCCGAATGACTAAATGTCGGGCGTGGCGGCTTTTTCAAAGACTATCTATTCTTTATCGTATCCAAGGTCTCGTGATCTGCAATCATACGAACTGGACTGCTAGACTAATCAAGCTTAAATGAAATTTTGTTCGAGAACACTAGAAACAGAAGCAAATGTACACTTCGCTTAGAAGGTTTGTATTCTTCACACGTGTGAATGTAAGGTCAGAGCAAGGTCTTCAGTGGCAGCCTTAGTCCTATATTGTGCTAGTATTTCATCAACATACAAAATATTTTATAACATTAACAAAAACTGCAAGAACCTTGACCGTTAATGGTCTGGTAACTTATACGACCATCTCACATTGCATCTCTTCATTGTTGAGTTTGAGTCGCATTTGACACAAATTAACATAAGCCGAATTAAATAGCCTAATATGCGATATTTATTTGTTTTTCTTTTCGTTCTTATTTTTGTTTTATTGTTTGTTTATAATTAATTGCTCGATATCTATGAAGTCATAAGTTTTATGTATTGTTAAAATTTACTCTTGATTTTTTTTTAACGTTTTCTGGAAACCTTTTGTACAAGCGTGACCCACGAAATATTTATTAACCCCAGATAGTCAGGTAATTATGCCTTTATTACAAAACAAGATACGTTTGTTCTTTGTAATAGCAATTTGTTGCTAATTAATGACAATTAATAGCGTAAGCAATGGACATACCATTGCTTACGTTATTATCAATCATCAAATATTGACTCCAAACTTCTATAAAAGGCCTTTGTATCACGACACACGCTTTGACATGGGAGATTGAACACGGTCAAGCTACAATGGATACTTGTTAATACTTTATCGTGTATTTTGTTACACATTTACATAATGAACATGACTTGCATTATATATTTACTAGCAATTTCAGTGCACTATACAAAAGCAACCTAAAGAAAACCTTTGTCGTTTGGTATTTTACTAGTATTATAAGCGGGAAAGTGAGTTTGTTTGTTCGTTCGCTTATTACACTTTCACGTCTAATTTCTCAATCATGAACGTTTGCATGCTGTGCAGAAAAGGTATGTCCTTAGGTACCTAAAGGTATGGCCTCTCACACGCGGGCTGAGCCGCGCGCGGAAACTAGTTAAGGTGTAATTATAAATAGGTAAATAAATATTATACTTTATTTAAGAAACTGTAAAGTTATTTTTATAATATATAAAATTAAAATAAAAAATAAAATATACATTATAAATTTATAGCAAAAACGAGACGTCTAAAACATTGTCATATGGCATTGTACCCAAGACGCTGGCACTATTGCCTCTGCACCGCTAGAGTCTGCTCTTGGACTAAATAAGCGCCAGCTCTTGGGTCACCAGAAGTGTGAACCAGTTTTTTAAAAAGATCTTTTATGATCAAAGTAAATAAATTAATAAATTTAGTGAAAATCATAAAATATTCCCTTAAACCATTTAAACCAGTTCAAAGGAAATTTATTATAATTACTTCGTAATATTATGTATGAATAATTTAAAGAGGTAAGTTATTTTTGTTTTGTCCGAATTATCGCAAAAGTATTCATGTTAGTAATGAAATAATTATTTATTTATTGGCAATAATACAGAATCCGTTAATTTTCGAGTTTCAAACTGATATTATCATTTCTTATCTTATCTAATCTTATAATATAAAATGTATATAAAATTATAACTATTTTTATTATTAGAACCGAGTGAAACTCACGCTCTTAAGAATACCTACACTTTAAACATAAAATGTCGAATTATAATATAGCACTATATATGCAATTGTTGCTTTATTTACTCAACAGTGAAATAAAAAATCCTTATCTCTTATATTGCAGTATCTAAAAACAAGCGTATTTTCTCATGTTGATTAGTAAACTGTATGTAAGATGTATGCTAATTATACTATGAGTTGCTATTAACATAAATTGCTATTCATAGAAAGCAACATGTTCGCATTACACCGTTTACTGTTTACAGTAGGTCAAATTTAAATAATAATTCAGTCGAGTATAGGAACCCGGTAATATTAGGAACATATTGTAGATGAATAAAGATTTTCCAGTAAATATATAGTATATAAAGCTTATTGAAGTAATTTAACAAGAGACTCAATTTTCTTTTCCTAAGCAGGTTAAGTGTCGTGTAGGTACGTGTTATTAAAACGTTTTATTCATAATACAAATAGTGTTCCATAAAATCATTTATATTTTAGAATTTATGATAAATTATAATTTTTTGTTTTATTTTGATTAAAATATTACTTTATTTACTTTTTTCATATCCTATTTAATGAATTGGTTATGTAAAAAACATAATTATCCCAAATTAAAGATATTAGCCTACTGAGTCATAAAATTTATTTAAATATCACTTTTGTAAATTATTAAATTAAACTTATTCGATGTACTTTAATAAAAAAAAAGGTTGTATTGATTTAAATAAGTTTTTCTGTGGCTACATCGAAGGTGGTCTCATATCATCCAAAGCAAAATTTCTACCTTCATCTGTTGCAGCTTCAACGATGAATATCATATTTAACAAATGCGGGATCTAGACGATTACTTATTATTATTTTCATAGACTTTGAAACCCTACATGTATTTTAAAAATAGGGTTTTAATTTGTTAAAAGAAAACAAAAATATCAAAGAAAACCAAATCTCATTTATTCAAGTACACTTACATGATTAAATTAAACGTAAAACTACCAGGATTTCGGAATATAGACTCTATCGAGAACCGTTTAATTATTTATTACCACTAATTAAATTACATATTAATGAAATGTTAATTTGTGTTTATAATTCATCTCGTGCTTGACGGTGAAGGAAAACATCGTGAGGAAACCTGCATATGTCTAGTTCATTGCAATTCTGCCACATGTGTATTCCACCAACCCGCATTGGAGCAGCGTAGTGGAATAAGCTCCAAATCTTCTCCTCAAAAAAAAAGGAGAAGAGGCCTTAGCCACGCAGTAAAACATTCACAGGCTTTTATTTACTTACTATCGAGAATATAACTTAGATTAAATTAAATTAAATTGATTGCAATTTAATATAAATACACTAATAGTTATGAATTTCACGTGTAAAAAATCCGATATGATTTTGATCTCGTACGATTCAAGTATGTAGAACATGTGTAGAGTAAAAGCAAATGAATATATCGAATACTCCGGTGAAAGTAATCAAAATTACGGCTAATAAATAAACTGGTTATAACATTTTCTTAAATGCTAATCATTTTATAAAAGTATAATTTAAAATGAATATTCGTTTATGAGAGTTATTTATTGAATAACTATATCGGGTGTAAGATAATTGTATACGGAGCTATAATGAAATTATCATTAATTCTATTAAGCTAAAATTGTATTTAATTATATATGCACTTTTTAAAAAATATATAAACATATAAGCGATTAAAATTTTTTTTCTCAACAAAATATAATCAATTTAGAACAAAATACGATATTTATCATATTGGCATCAGCTCAACGGAATTTGTGTGTAAATTTCAGATCAATTGCTTGAGTGAAACTGATTGTAAGATAATTTGTAAGATTGGACCTACACAATTAACTGATCTAGTTTAACTGAATACATAATTTTCATTCTACCTACTAACTGCTAACTCCGCTATGTTCGATGATATTATCGACTTCTAAAACCAAAAATGTTCTTATATTCCGTCCATTCCTTCGTATTGAGTAACAAACATCCCAACACTTATGCCTTTGTATAATATTAAGTAAGAAATAAAGAATACATTGACATTTGGCATTTATTTTCATGGCATTCTCAGAAAGCTTTACTAAAAAAATTCAACGTGATTGTCTATGGTAGAGGGTCGCTTCAAATGTTAAATCAATTGTTTTATTAGCGCCTTTTGTGTAACTAAAGCCTGCAGTCGGCTGCGGTTATGATAGCTGATATCTTATCTTAGCCAGCTCAGTAGATTTTTTATAGACATACATTTTGTGAAGTAGCCGAGATGGCCAGTGGTTAGACCGCGTGAATCTTAACCGATGATCGTGGGTTCAAAACAAAATTTTCATGTGCTTAAATCGTGTTTATAATTCATCTCGTGCTTGACGGAAAACATCGTGAGGAAACTATGCAAGTGTCTTTATTTATATATTTATTTTTTATTTATTTCAAATGTACAACTTCACAGGTTCGCTTACAATATATAAGCATATTATATTAAGTAGGGCACACTCGCTGATATGTACATGAATAACAAGCGTACAGAGCTTTAATGACAAAACAACGTCAAAAATATTAACTATTCTATATACCATATTCGTTTTATTAAATGTGTTAATTAGTGCCACTTGTAATATATTTTATAAACAATAAAATATATTCCTGGTGATTCCAAGCGGTCATGATTTATTTATTTATTAACAACAATATATTAATATTTATTTTTATTCTTGGCCCATAAGACTTATTAGCTTGTCTGGGTGCTACTTAAACATAGACATCAAATAATAATAATTAAAAAAAGTAAAACAAAATAATACATATAATAATTTATAATTTCTACAGTAGCTATTTCTTATTTTGATTTGTACATACAAATATGATAAATATAATATTAAATATATGTCTCTATCTGGATTCTATCGCAATCTCGTATAATTTAATCTTAAATCTTGTATTCAAACTGCGTCAGTCTTTCAACTAAAGTACTCAACTTACATATAACGATTACAGCCTGACTGTTATATAAGCTGACCGCAAATTCTTAGGCAACCAAACAGCCTTAAGATAATTCCTAATTCGATTCGGTTTATGCCGTTCTTACGCAACTTTACCTAAGACTAATGGAGCAATACCGTAGGATTTTAATGATCGTTTTTATTCATTACAAATATTTAATTTATAAAAATATATTTATTACATGTTAATTTTTTTAATATTTTATATATATTCTCGTGATACACTTATAGTTTATAATAGTTTATATTAGTAATAGTAAATAACAAATGATGTTCAAATTCCGTGCTATTCTGCGATTACGTTGACACGTTATTTTGAATTTTAATGCGTCCTTTATAGATTGTAATTATTATGCTCCTAGCTATTGTCGCATATCACTTTCTGACATTTCACGATCGAGTTCTGCGCTGATGAGTTTGTTCTTAGATAATAGTTATAATATATTTCCGATCTTTAAGCGTTATTTAAAAATATAAACGGTAAATATTGATGGTCAATTAAATATAAAACTCAATTGTTTAATATCAGAATCTATTCACTCGACACCAAATTCACGAATTACAAGGTTATTGTGAATATTTTTGTATATTTTTAAAATCCTCAGAGAGATTATATTGTAACCGTTAGATGTATCGAATACAATATTTCCTATTCCACTAAACTAAAAAAAAAACATGTAAGCAACGTTTACATTAGTAGACTAATTGCTAGATTCTGCTGACATACTTTTATCCAGGCTAACCAGACTACTTGGATTAATCACAGTCGATAGCTTTTACGAGATAACTTTTGTATTTTTTTATCGTAAAAGGAAATTTGTTAATATTCTCAAAATATTACGTGGATAAGAGCCGAGACGACGTAATCTTAACCGACGATTGAAGGTATCATTGACATTTAATGTTGATAAAAATGTTTACAATTAATCTCGTGGTCAGCTGTTAAGGAAAATATCTTAAATAAGCCCATAGGTGCTGGATGAAATTAGCATTGGAGCAGTTTGGTGGAATGTACTCCAAACCCTCTCGCCAAGAGAAGGAAAGACATTTTCCCAGCTGTGGGATATTTACAGGCTGTTACTTTACTTACTTACTTGAATAAGTACTTTAAATGATTAATTAAATTATTTCACTGTCTTCTAATATATGGTATAATATTTAAGTTATGTTTTGTTTCTATGATTGTGTATTGGTGTGAGATTAAATACAACTTTATCTATTTCTTTTTCTATTAATATACTTAATTACAGTTTTGTTAAAGTTTACGCCTTTACGTTTATGACTGATACGAACATATGTATTTCCTACAAAAGTCATAAAGATGTAAATTTATAGAAAATATTCTTCATATTAATCTAAATAAATTTAGGCGCATATTGAGTGAATAACAAATTTTCAGAAAAAAGGACCACCTGATGATAAAAGGTCATTTCTCCCCATAAACTGAATCATTGTGAAATGTATTAATTGTTCCCTTTTTTACATATACATATATGTATATACTGCAATGCGTTTGTAATAAACCGTTATGTTGGGATCATATAAATATCTCTTTTTTTTTATTATCTAAGCTAACATTCGCTCTAACATGTACCGATGGTTTGTCACATTTGAGTCATAAGCAGTGGGCGCAACCTTGTCGAGTCATTTATAGATTTGCCATCTATATAAGGTATTGTGTGGGTCGGTGACGCTAAAGGCTTTATCCGCTGTCTCTGATAATCTACCAAATATATTTTCGGATATTTTAATTACAGATTCCACATTTAAAAAAATGTATAAGTATTTTAGTATATATTGATGTTGTATTCAAATCAAATCAAATTAAAATATTGAAGCAGGCGCTTTCGAGCACTTTTGATTCAATTTTCAAGATTAGATCAGAATTAAGGGTACCAGCGGTTCAAAATGTAGAATCAATTGATATTAACCAATAAGAAACCCAGTTATTCTTTTCCGATAATCAAGTCAAAACGAAAATTAAATACAACAAAACAAATACAAAAACAACAAATACCAAGTCTAGACTTTCTAATTCTGATAAATATCTTTTGATATGTGAAGTTTCAAATGTACAACAAATCCGGCGAGTAGATGTATACGCATTGTTTTAAAAATACACTGAGTGATTTTTATTCTGAGTGCACATTTATGGCTACACTTTATGTCACCTAACGGAAAGGGATGCAAGGCTACCCTTGACTTTTGTACAACGTAATACCATAAATATTGCAATTACCGGTGAAACGTTACAAAACTTCCGTCCTATTTTGCCGATAAGCTAAAATGCACTTGCATAAGGCTTCTTACGTAATATTTTAGAGTTTGCATCATCTATGAAATGTACTATTATTTATTTTATTGCATCTTTGTGTGGTTTACCGATTTATAGAACCTGGTTATTGCATATAACAACATACAAGTTAAATAAAGTGGGGTAGGTTATTAGAGTATTAGTATTCAACCAGAGGGTTGAATTCATCTGTCATGACACCGAGCCCTTACAAACGGTTATTTCATAATTTTAGGGGTGACGTATTAAGTGATAAGCAATAATTCTAATTGTATCTTTTTTTTTAATGTTTTTTTTTTGTAGCCTCCGCAGACGGATTGTCCGTGGCTTTGGTGTATTTCTATCAGATTCGAGTTTGGAGGCTTGAACCTTTATCGCTGGAAAAACACGTTACGTTTCCCCCACGGGAACAGTAAGGGGGGTATGTGAGGCTCGCTGGTGTCCAAGACGCCAAGTGCACCCCGAACATCAGAATACCCACTAAAAAACCAGCGATACCCTTTCCGTCTTAACGAGAAGCGCCACGGGATCGCTTGCGCATGCTACCGTGTGGCTTGAAATGCCCGAGTTGTCATCGTTGTCATAATTATATATTCGTAAAATCTACTACTTTCATACACCCGTGTAGGTATGTATCGGTGTATGACAGTAGTTAATAGTAGTGCTATTGTAATTTAAAACGTTACAGTTTTACGGAGTAAAGCGATTTGATCATAACCCATATAAATACAGATTCTTATTTCAACGGTTATTACCATAACGATTTCTAGTAATGGCTTAACGCTACGTTGGCTAACAAAATATATAGAAAAATGGGTATCATACAATATTTTTGCCTAAGATTATTTTCAAATTGTAATATTCATTATCAAAAATTAAAACAAATTAATGACAAAGATCTTATTTTATTTTATTAAAACAAATGAACATCTTCTTTTTTATGTCACGATACGCAAAACAATGTTGTTTTTACCAGTTTTCTATTAATATAAAAATAAAGTCGAACTGGTTTGTCCTAACTTCCTAAACATGTAAGGAAATATTGAAACGTTCGAAATATTTAGTCCACTCGTTATAATTGAATAATTAATAATAACTTTATATTCGAAGATTATTTTATAAAAACGGTACAAAAATAATTTCAGTGTTTCTTATCGTCAATCATCATTGCAGTTGGCAGTGTTTCTATACCATGATCACCCTTTCTTTTCAACATTTTTATCGTATGTGCTCACAAATTTTCACTCACGTATTTATTTCGTATAAGAACATAAAATTCATAAAACTTAAATTCGTGTAAAAATTTAAAGCGAGTGAAAAAAGCGCAGCTAGTTAATTAATAATATTATGTACTGAAACTTCATTCGAAACACGCTATAACTTCTAGTATAAGTTATGTGTATTATTTGTATTGTTTTTTCAGTTAGGCATTACAAACAAAAACCGCTCTTCATTTATTACGATATTTAATACATGTTATTACTCGAAGTGTAAATAAATGAAGATTTTATACAATACCGTTTCGGTATCGTATCGGTATCGTATCAGTAATACATTCCAATTTAATGAAACAAAATAGTGCCTCCCTTGTTACCCGTGCCGCTCAATATTTTTCATTGTTTTTATTCTTATTGTCTACACTTAAGATATAAATGTATTATTGAACTATATTTTAATAAATCAAACAATAACGTCGTCATATATTTAAATAATATTAATAAATTATGTTCTATTAATACTATTTATATTGTAAAATTTTAATATTTCACGTGACCTTTTAAAAATTCCAGAATAATTAAACGCAACGCAATGCAAAAACATGTCTCAAATCGATGCAAATTATTGTATATCGTGTAATCGATTATAATTATTGTAATTTATGTTTATACAATTAAAAAATCTAAATATTATATAAGTCAGTATATTTTTTGTTTTTATAATTAATATGTATCCATTATACGGACAAAAAATAATGTGTTGCAAGTTTAGTGATTTTGATTGATGATATGAGTATAAATAGTGCGTTACGACAGCCGATATATAAAAATAAAATGATAATACATATATTGTCATTATTATTTTATTTTAAATAAAAAATAACTGGTGATTAAAAAATTTGCTCCAAATATCGAATAAAGGCAAAAGTCAGTGAATATATTTGTTCGTTTTCTGTGCGTTTCCGCATCATTCATCCGACTGAATTCAAACTTAGTTGTTTTTAGCTCTTATGTAGCTAATGTAGTATATGTGTACCTCGCTCGCAATCTGGTGTCGAATAATTGCTTACAATTTAAAGTCACCTAATAGGTACATGTAAACAGGCTTTAGAATGTTTCATTGAACTTCGGAGTGACAAATTAATTTTAAATTCATTATTTATTAATCCTCCTTTTGACACTAAGATATTTAATGCCAAAATATTGAAACAAGATCATAAGACATTTTTATTTAAATGCTTATATATAATCTGTATTTAGTGAGTAACATGACAAAGTATGTATATAGTAGACATGTATATAGTATGACATATATATAGTAGATCATAGTTAAATGTGCTAATTTATAATATCCTTACAAATGAACTGTCATCAAAGGTTATTGACTATTTATACAATAAAAAGAGGTTATGTTGTGCGCGTGCTTGTGTGATATTATTAACCACTACTAAAAAATTAAACTTCAATAATGATTATTGGATTAAGTACATATTACAAAAGCAAGTATACGCCCCAGAGTTTAATCTCTTTATATTAATTTCTATGGACAAAGTACATTAATCTTGTTTTGTCATTTTGAGAATGTAACATTATTTAAATTGACCAAAGGTACCTAATACAAAACAAAATTAAGAAGGTCACAACAAATTAGCGCATACCATGGTGAGTTCACTTTCTCCGTTGTTTCATTTCCACGCACCAGTTCTTGGGGACATTTGATTTTAATCGGTTAACCAGGGCTACCACCATAAGCGTACTAAAATATACTTTATAAATTTTTCTTTCATTGATGACGCCATGAATTGATTTTTTGTGCTGGTACTTTCAACCCTATTTTATCTGTCACTGTGTGTGTAATACCGGTCGTGCGCATGAGTTATTTAATAGCCTAACATATGTGACGCGGCAAACCTTATAAAATCTTTTAGTTAAAGATTTTTATTTTATTCTTATAAACTGCTATTACCAAGCTACCTCTATCTATAATAATATGATAAATATACATATATAGCTAAAATAACATTAAATATGTTACTTTTGCAAAACTTTAAGTAAAATGACTATAATATTTCAAGTTTTGCAGAAAGTTTATACCCTAAAATAAAAATATAGTACAATACAGAAAAAGCCTGTAAATGTCTGATGAGAAGGTTTGTAGTTTATTCCACCACGCAAAATCCAATGCGAATTGCGGAATCCCATCTGCATTGCAAAATGAATTCTAAACACAAAATTAACGTGAAAACTATGGTTTATACTCGGACTTGAAATCGTAATCTTCAGTTATGATTGCACAAATTAAAGACGCATTCCGACGCGTGTCTGAAATTAGCCGGCAAGGCATAGAATAGATTATGTTGATAAAGAAGAATGACGTTTGACTCTCTCTTTCTAATTTATATATATTTCTGCCTTATGAACTAAACTAAGATTTTAACAATAAAAAAATCGTATTATTGTTAGGAGTTATAATTACTTAATCGTAACTTAGCCCGATTAACACATGACTTAATCATTCATAACATGGAATTTGTCTGCATATACATTTTGTACTAAGCAATACTCTAAACGATGCAATAAAGGGAAGACTTCTATAATTAATTACACTCTTTTGCTCATAATTATTTTCATTCTATTTCTTAAGTGGCTAGTCTGGAGAGTTGTGAAGGTTTTCAATTGGCTATAAGCAATATATCTTGTGTCAACATCACATTAAGCTTTGAATGACTTTATCTAATTAGTTAGTAGATGTAATTCAAAAACAGTGACGTCAGTATGTGAACGAACCCTAAGTTTCATTAGTTTGTGTGGTACTAACAAAACCCCTGCATGTTATATCGATTAACAAGTACACTCTATGTAAAATTCAACACAATAGTGACAATTTTGAAACATTTTTAATTTTTTTTTTTTTTGGTATTTCGACATTTTGCTTATGGCTTACATTCTACCCAGATTGCTACCTACATTGTTTTAAATATGTTAAAGTAGTTTTTTTAATAGTATAATTTCATAGATTATATAACCATAATATTTCGCAGTTAGCTCTATATAGAGCATACTATATTATAGCATACTATATACTATAGAGCATCTAATTGTGACATAACTGTTTTTTTATTAATAAGGTAGGTAGGACGAGCTTATGGGTCACCTGATGGTAAGTGGTCACCAACGCTTATAGACACTGGCATTCTAAGAAATGTTAACCATCGCTTACGGCGGTGTAAATTTCGTTAATGTGCCACCAACCTTGGGAACTAATATGTTATGTACCTTGCGCCTGTAATTACACTGGCTCACTCATCCTTCAAACTTGAACACAACAATTACAAGTACTACTGTTTTGTGCCCAGAGGAGATTGCATAAAGCTCTACCACCAGCTACATCATTCAATCGTTAGATTTTTGCAAACTCCAGAAGTTTGATATTTGCGTATTTAATTTATTTAAATACATTTATCTAATTAATTTTAAATAGTCACGATTTGAATAATAAATGTTGATTTATTATACATTATATTATTGTAATAATATATGCTCACAAAATAAATTAGTAAATTAATCGTAACATGAAATATATGATTGTCTTCGTGATTGAATTACGACCACGACGGGGATTCTCAGAGCTTATCCAACTGCCCACGAGACTGTACTACTGAACAACTGTCTGTGCAAATAGATGCACTTAATATCCATACTCTTATCTTTGTTCTTAGTCCAATGAGGCGAAAAATAGATGGAGCTATTTATGGAGCCTTTTACTAAGATTATCTTGATAGAAAAACCTAAAAACTTGGGGATATATGATACAATACAATGATTTAAAACGTAGGCAAGATTGATTTTGCATTTTCTCTTTGCTTTATGGTTTTTGATCTGAATTCGATAAATCATGATAATTTTATAGAACAAATCTGACTATCGTTAGACATAGTGGTAGGATTGCCACCATTCCATGTTAAATCTGATAATCAATAGCCAAATTGACAGTATCTAATAATCCGCAGCGATGATGTCACTTTGTAATTACCGTCTGGTGCACTACATACGACTTTTATAACTCTATTTAATATACTCACGTATACTTTAAGATAAGTATTTAGAACAGAAAAATAAATAAACAAATTTCTACGATTACAATATCACAAAAATGCCATTTATTATTCTAAATATAGCCAGTACTCTGTTATAGTTTTCAGTCTCGTGCATAATTTTTTTATTAAATTTAAATTTATGAAAAATATATTTGCATTACAGCATGCTTTACACTATACTTTTTGTTTTTTTTTTAATTAGATTAAATATATCATTTTCATTTTATTTTCATATATTATTCAAATTTTAATCCTAAATATATAATTAAATATCTGATCAAATCATAATAGATCGTTACTGTGACTCAAGAAACAGTCACACGCTTTCAAGGTTGACAAGAAACTGGAGCAGTTATGTGCAGAACAAGTTGTTATTGATTTTAAAACGATATATTTTTTATACAAAATATTTTTATATAATACGTTTATCATTCATTAATTTTACATAAAAACTATTTTATTTTTTTATAAATATTTAATGATCACACGTAAATAAGCATGTATGTAACATGCTTAAAAACATAAGGTTAAATTTTATGCTATAAAGGGTATTTTAATTTAAAAAAAAACAACTTACAGTCTCAGCCGATATAGCACTATCACTCAATGGAAAACTGAAAACATAGAGGCACCACAAAAGCGCACTAACTTTACGATACATTTTTATTGCCACAGACACAAAATTAATTAAAAAAGTTATTTATACACAGTAGTCGATTTAAATATCGAACGATTTTTATTCACTGCGACGTGAGGCGAAAGGCGCGCGACCGAACGCAATATGGAACTTGGTTGTAAGTGCGCTGATTTTTGAAAGGCCCGCGTAGGAGGGTTTCGCGCCTATTTCAAACTGTCATACTGCGTTCCGTTTTTGCAAAAGATACTTTCGTATGATAAATAACAATAAATAGAGAATAATAATAAAGAAAACAACTTTTTGCAAGTAAAATATCTTACAACATAATAATATTACTTATAATATTACTTATACTTAAGTTTTTGTTTATTTAGCTATAATTAATTATAATAATTTAAATATTGTACAATAATGATAGCTTTATTCTTTAATTTAAATCATCGGTAATTGTAAATTAATGATAATATAAAATAAAAGAGATAACTAGCATTTGAATATAGATATTATTGTGTTGAATACAATTTCATAAAGGAAATCTAAAGATTTCTAGTCGTGTTCTTATTAACAAATACAATACATGAAGCAAAAACTAGTTCGGGCGCGAAAGTTGACTTGACAATTGTTTTATCAATTGTTAAGATAGATTCACAATGTACCCCACACAATACAACTTTTTAATTAATTAAATTGACTTTTGGAATAAAAATTAAAAACTTTTCATACAACCGTTAACTTACATTTTTACATATAAAATTAATTTAAAAAAAACTTTTTACATTGTATGAATAAATAGAATATTGCATGAAAATATTAAGGAAAATTTAATACGAGTAGGTATATCATTCATAACACTTTTTGACTTGTAAGTTTATAAATATATATGAATGTAAAGAAATAATTATTATTAATTTTGAATTTGATAACTTCTTGTAACTGTAACTTAAACTTAGTTTCTGACAAGGTAATTTTTTTTATCCTGGGACATTATTCACACACGGCCAGCTTGTACTATGGAAACCAGACAACTGATATACTACATATACTACTTTTCTTTTGTAAATACATACTTATATAGATAATTACACCAAGACTCGGGACAAACAGACATGTTCATGCACACGAATGTCTGTCTTGGGTAGGAATCGAGCCCACAACCTTCGACGTGAGAGGCAAGTATCAACCAACCACGCCAACCGGCCCGTCAAAATCGTAGTAATGAGGATAAATAATAATGCAATTTAATTATCTATGTTAAAGAGTAGCTACAGAGTTTCTAGCCGATTCTTCTCGGTAGAATTTACATTGCAAACCGGTTCTAACTAAAATTTTAATAAATCTTTTAAAACGACGAATTAAAAATGCTCACCAGAACCTACTTGTATAAAATATATTTTGATTATTGTATTATTTTTACTATCAGATCTCTATACAAATGATTTAATTAAGATTTTCAAATATGATGTTCTCAGATTTATTACATAACATAATTACAATATAGGTACGTTAATTAGCCTAAAACAGCTTTACGAAAGAAAATTATGATAAATATCGCTATGAAGCAACGTCGGTACTAAAGTAGGACATATGAGGTGCATGAATCTAGATTCTCCCTTGTGAAACACTTTTTTGCACTTTAATATGTGCTAACGATACACTATCTCACAAAAGATATGCATCGTATTAAATGACGTAATAGTATCCGTGACGTTTATGTTTAACACGGCTAAGAAATATTAAAAAGGATTATTTGAATATTAAGGACATTAATTTATCGATTCTCCTTACAAAAATATATGATCGTATTTTGAGTGAGGCGACGGCCTGAGACTCACAGCTGAGCTAAGGCATCCTTACTATTTGAGGGTTAGTGGATACACATGTGAAAAATTGTCATCTCACATATATAGGTTTCATCAAAAAAAGAAAAAAAAGAAAAAATAAATAAAAAAAAATAAAAAAAAAATAATAATAATTATAAGTTTAGATATTTGTTGCTGTCATAGACTAGACTTTTTTGTTTGCACTTAATCAAAAGCGCATGTCGTGTCTACATCAAGAGAAATATAATCAATTCAATTTTTTGATTGTCATTTTGTTTTGTAGACCTATGAACATAAAATAAAAAAATAAAAAAAAACACGATGTTTTCCTTCAGCGCGGATTGTGAGAAGAATATTCAAAACAAATTAAACACATGAAAATTCAAAAGTACTTGCCCAAGCTCGAACCCCTAACCTTTTTAGGATTATATTTTATTTTGATTATTTAATTATTGTTACTTAATTCCTCTTAAAGGTAAATGGTATCGAACCATAGTCTTGTCATTATATTTACTTCTTCTACTTAAGGTGTCATTTTTCGAAGTTCGGCGTCCATTAAGACAACTTAAATTTTTGATAACACGTCCCTTAAAAGTAACGGGTTCTCTTCTTATGCGAAGATATCTGCCGGCCCGAACTTTGTCTTCCTTGTAATTTTGCCCTGTACTCATTTATCATTATGTGGCCGAATTTTCTACTCGTAATTATTTTTTTATAATATAATTATAAATTCTTATTGAGAAGCTCAGATTCTAAAGTTATAGACATAAATAATGCATTTTTAACAAGTTAGTTAATGAATTGAATTAATCAAGTAAATAAAAAAATATTTTTTGTGTTCTATTATCGCGCACACTTTTTTTTCTTCATTAACAACATACAGATAATAAATTAAACCACCATAATATGATTAAATTAATATTATTTATTTTCATCGTTCTGTTTTTCTAATTTTAAATTCGATCCACGAAAATGAACCTTAAATTCTTCTTTGTTACTTTTATCAGTTATCTTTACGAGTGATTTGGTAGACGGTCCAGCATCTTTGTTTAACAACTGCATAGATATGATCCGGCGTTGTGACGTCAACGTTGAACGCCGATCGTTATAATATTCTTCTATCTCTTGTAGTGTTAAATCTCTTGTTTCTGGCAAGTAAAAGTATAGGAATATGCAGCCTGGGTAAAAAAAAAACTATTATTCGTATAAATTTACTTTAAGGTTTTGTAAAAGTAATAGTAAAAATCTAGGTCATATTATGTTTAAAAACAAAAAAATGTATTAAACATACATCCAATTATACGATTGAAAAATAGAAAATTAGGAATAAATTACAAAATTATAAAAGAAATACTTGAAAAGACATATAGAAGTATAAATTAAGTATAATCACAAAATTTGGTGGTCCAAACTTACTATATTTAGTGAATTTATTTAAGGATCTTCGTTACAACACACATGATCAGTACAAATAGCAAATAACAGCACAATTCAATTACATACAGGAAAACGTGATAATATATTTATTTAACTATTTATAAGAAATAAAATAACCTATTAAAGAAGAAACGCCGAAAGCAAGAATCGTGTTCGAAAAACCAAGCATATCTCTCACATACGGGTAACTAATGTTCGCAGTGAAAATAAACAAATTTAAATTTGATATTGATATCCCTCCGAGTAATCCTCTTACCTAGAAAAGCATACAAATAAATAAATATTAAAAAAAACACCAATAACAAGAATGTCATTTACCTACGTCATTTATCATCTATTGCAAAAAGTCAGTTGGACCTTACGCTTAAAATAATAAACCAGTAAATGCCCAACTTCAGTAGAAGAGAAGATTTGGAGTTTATTCCATCACGCTGCTCTAATGCGTGTGTCAAAATTTTTATGCGACACTTGTAGGTTTCCTTTCCTCACGATGTCTTCCCAAGCAAGATGTCACCGCCAAGTACGACATGAATTTTATTTTAAGCACAAATTAAGCACATGAAAATTTAGTGACAAACCCGCTTTGGTTGAACCCTCAATCTTCTGTTAAGATTTATATATACTAACCACTGGATCAGTTTCATTTTATATATTTCAAATTATATTTAAAATAATGAACTTACTTGTAAAGGATACAATTCGTACATAATCAGAGGCGGTAGAGTGTAATAGCCCATCGTGATAAACGCAATATACACCATGTAGCCAATCTGAGGCCAAACAGTCGATTGCTCTTTATATTGAATCAAAAGAGCGAGGAATATGCAAACAATACCAACACCTATTCCTGTTATAATATAACTATCATTAATATACCAATATCCTTAAAACTTTTAATGTACTGAAGCATAATTATATTTATATTGTTAAATATATTGTTATTATTCAAAAAGAAATTACATTTCACTAATGTAACTTAAACGTTTTTTATATATTTATCACTTCGATATGCAAAATTGATTTAGGCCATTAAATATTTTATTCCGACTTTATTACGATTAAAATTATTTTAAAAAAGGTACTAGGCAGTTTATAATATGAAATATGAAATAGCGACAATCATTTTCATCAATAAGTGATGATTAATTATTAATCTGTCCATAATAATTATTTTTCTCAAGAATCCAATTAGAATAAATTATTGAAATTGAATAAATTACTAAATTTAAATTTGTTTTTTTTTTTTAAACCAAGATTTAGTCCAAAAACTTAAGCTTTCATTATTCTGAATTTAAAAAAAAGACTAGTTACCAATATTCTAATCAGCACTAACAACAGAGTCTACCATATATTAGTTGGGTGTACCTGAGCTTATCGCTAAAGGCCTTCTTCCAATATTGAATATAAGAGCAGCTGTAAATATCGCCATAATAATCCTTGTTAAGCCTAAAATAACGTTTCCTGTTTCAGGGCTCACTGACGACTTCGACCTCTGTTTTATTAATTAAGGAAAAAAAAAACATTTATCTATTTACAAGTTAATCTTTCAAAAAGAAAGAAGAAAAGTTCAGTTTTCAAAAACAAAGATTTAATCTACTATTGTTAATTTCAAAACCGAGAATTCAACCTGGATTACATTTATTCCTTACCTCAACTCCCTACTTTTATCAAGCTGGATAAGCCACTGTCACGTGATGAGGTTGTTTCTGCCATCAAACAACAGCAGAATAAGCGCGCGGTTGGTGTAGACTTTATAACAGGAGAACTACTCAAATACGGGGGTGAGGAGTTGCATTCGGCTCTATGGGAACTTTTTACCCATATGTGGGAAAAAGAACAAGTCCCTAATACGTTCAAAGTATCATTTATCATCAGGACACTGTATAAGAGAAAGGGCGACCGTTCTGACTGCAACTCCTTCCGCGGTATTTCACTATTACCGGTCCCCGGAAAAGTCCTCGCCAGAATTATTTTAAACCGCCTTACAGAACTTTCAGAAAAGATTCTGCCTGAAACCCAGTTTGGCTTTCGACATGACCGGGGTACTTGTGACTATATTCTTAGTGCGTCAACTGCAGGAGAAAAGCAGAGAGCAGGGTCGTAACATGTATCTTTGCTTTGTCGACCTTGAGAAGGCATTTGACAGCGTGCCTCGTGAAGCTCTTTGGGCTGTGCTAGGAAAATTGGGATGCACGGAGAATTTTGTGCGACTAGTGAGACTACTGCATGACGGAATGAGGAGCTGCGTCACTATTGACGGTGAACAGTCGGACTTTTTCCCCGTTACCTGTGGGGTAACACAAGGGTGCGTGCTGGCGCCCACACTGTTTGCCATGTAGTTTGCAGTAGTAGTCCGCAATGTCCTACAGACGACTCCCGAGGGAGTTCGCGTCCGTTTCCGCACCGATGGCAGCCTTTTCAATTTAGCCAGGTTAAAGGCCCGAACAAAAGTGTCTCACGCAATGATTACTGAGATCACTTATGCGGATGACTTATGTTTTGTGGCAGAATCCGCAGACGGCCTGCAAAAGCTCATACCCGAGTTCCATGTGTCCTGCCGCAAGTTCGGCCTAAAGATCAGTGTCAAAAAGACAGAAGTGATGTCTTTGGATATCCACGGCACTGAAACACTAGTCATCAGACTTGGAGATGACGTACTAAAGCAGGTCGATCAGTTTCGTTACTTGGGGAGCACTGTTACATCCAAGTGCGAATTGGATGCCGAAATAAACAGCAGGATCGGTGCTGCAGCCGCGGCATTCGGCAAGCTGAATACCAAAGTCTTCCACTCACATTACCAAAATTTCCATATATATGGCGGTCGTGCTACCTAACATTCTTTACTCTGCCGAAACCTGGACCGTGTACCGACATCATATTCGCACATCAGACCGTTTCCACCTTAAATGCCTACGCCAAATCCTGAATATCCAATGGTCTGATCGTGTGCGGAATTCAGAAGTGCTGCGAAGAGCTAATGTGGGTGGCATTGAAGCTTACCTTATGCGGCGACAACTTCGTTGGTGTGGTCACGTGTCAAGGATGGCGGATCAGCGTGTCGCAAAGCGCATCTTTTATTGCGAATTTGAGGAAGGCAAGCGTAAGCATGGATGACAACTCCTTAGATACAAAGATGTGCTTAAGCGGCACATGAAAAAGTGCAATATAAAAAGCGCGCAGTGGGAGCAGCAGGCCGCCAACAGGGTACAATGGAGATCCAGCATTAAAGCGAGGATCCAAGAATTTGAAGTGAGTCGCCTGAGCTTGATGCCAGACGCGACCAGTTGAAAGCCCGACCACCCGCGGCAATCAACTACAATTATATCAATGGAGTGCTCACATGCCCGTTATGCGCGAGGATCATCAGTAACAAGATTGGCTACATAAGCCACATGCGAGCACACGATCGACATCAGGCAAGGAGTTGAAGCGGTCGCCGTGGCCGAAATCGGCCGGGAGAGTATTATTATTATTATAATTTCAAAACAACGTATACCTTTGATGATAAAGATGTGTAAAAAAGGGAAGACATTTATGTTCTTAAAAATCTTTGCTATTCCACTGATTTCTACTGTGATTAATGTAAAATATCAATAACTAAATGTATTGTAAAATTTGTGTCGAAATTGACAATATAAATTATCCTTGTTTACATGTTAAGATTATTAAATAAATAATATAAATAATAAATACCTCTAATATATCAACAGTCCACATAAATATAACTGAGGAACCTGACAGTTGGGATATCACACCATATATTGTCATAAGGAAAAATGGTTTCAAGGAAGACCGTTTTAAGAGTGCCGCTAATTCTTCCTTAAATGTCAGTCTGAATTAAACGCAATTTTTAAGCGAAACTATACTATACTATATCTAA
The DNA here is from genome assembly GCA_905147175.2 of Nymphalis urticae. Classification (NCBI taxonomy): domain Eukaryota; kingdom Metazoa; phylum Arthropoda; class Insecta; order Lepidoptera; family Nymphalidae; genus Nymphalis; species Nymphalis urticae. The sequence continues at coordinate 3,354,093 of LR989987.1, read as the reverse complement.
GCATTTATTTTTATAATATTACTTGTGGATATCATTCTCGCTCTTAAAATCTATAAGCTCCTCCATCTCAGCTTCGACATTATATTTCTTTGAACGGAATTTCTTGAGCGACGCCAGCGCATCTTCTATTGAAGTTCTTTGAAGTAAATAATATGGTGTTTCAGGAAGACAAAAGTACATTAGAAATAATAAAATTGTAAAGGCAGAGCCTACGTAGCATAGCGTTCTCCATTTTAACATAGAACCTAAAGTGGCCTGAAAATGAAAGACTTATTAATAACGCCGCTCGTAATAAAGCCGTGTGCCCGTCTGAATAAAATCATAAATTACTGAATCGCAAAACATCATTTCTTTATTATGTTCTAGTTTGAAAGGTGTGTGAACTAGGTAGTACAACAAGATTTAAAGTATTGTATAACACCTGATAGGCATTACGCGATGGCGTGGTATTTAGTTTTTGCAGTGCCATTGTTTATGGGCAAAGGTGACGAATTACCAACAGGACTATATGCTCGTGTATCTCCCTATAATGAAAATAAAATGGTAATTATGATAAATACAAAAATGACGTAGTTTTATACCTGCATAGCAATGCCAACAGACATAGCAATATTAGGGAAGGAACCTATCACACCCCTCATATTCGGTAGTGAAACCTCAGTCATGTAAACTCTAGGAACGCACATCACCATCCCAAGACCCACGCCAGTAATAATTCTACCTTCAAACACAATTCATCACCTAATATTACAGTTCTACAATTAATCATAAGGGAAATTATTATTGCAATAGTAAAATAAACCAAATAAGTAACAGTCTACTAACCTAGTATAATATGTTTGGCAGAGTTAGCAACTCCAGTATATAACCATCCGATACACACCGGTAGTTGACTGTAAATGATCATAGTACGTCTTCCAAATTTATCTATCAAATAACCGCACAAAACACAACCAACTGGAGAAGCTAAAGATATGACACTAGCTGCAAAGATACGAAATAATACATTACTTTTTACTTTCAGGCTTTTTTATGAATACAATTTTTCTGGTGGTTAGGATATAAGGCCATGTCCTGGGTTCAAATTGTCTGGTCACCTAAATTTTTTATTCTTTTTGGTACTCTCGTTATTCAGAAAGCATATTAAAGTCTGCAAGCAGTTGTACGTGTGATTTCGCAAACACTTGCGCACTATAATATCTAGCTAGTCTTTGTTATAAGCAGTCGTGACTGAATTTCAATCGGAAGGATATTAAAATATAAAATCAAAATTATTGATAGAGAAATTAAAGGTTACTAACCGATCCATGATTCATCGGCGATTGTCACTTTTACTAAAGATTCAGGTAAAGTCAATTGAGGCAGTGCCACAGCTGAGAATCCATAAGCCAATCCAATTGTCACCATCGACAAATTAACCCAAACACCATACCCTAATTGAATAAAAGACGTTTTCGTCCAAAATCCAGGATCAGGATAGTTGATATGTAATTCATGAGTCATAATTAAATCATCATATTATGCTAAAATCTATTCTTAGAGGCTCGAGAGTATTGAATAATTCTTAGGTAGCTTCTTAGGTACCATAATATTTAATATAATACGATTATTGTCACAATTGACATTTTTATAAATTGTCTTTTTATTTATCTCTTAGGGTGGGATCATTTATTTAAAAAAAAGAAGAGAAACCCTTTTTATACATTTTTTTTTCATTTCAAATATTATACATTTCTAATATTAAGGTAAGAAATACACTAAACAAAATTATACAATTGATAATAATAATTTTGCAGGTAATATAAAAATATAGAATATATATATTTGATAAATAAGAATAGCAATAAGAAGTAGCAGTTTTAATAATGACTCCTTAGTGATTTTGTACTTAAAGGCATTTTAATAATTTGAGGGTAGATAAAGGGTCTTGTATATTTATTATTTGCAAAGTCAGCTGTGAAAACTGGTTTCGCATCTTTACCTAAACGATTTTGAACGTTTTCTTCGAAAGCGGCCAGTATCTGTAGAAGAGTTGCTCGTGAAATCGAATCGAATTCCATTCCATCTGCTTGTCGGAGTTTTGCTGTAACCAACATCTTTATTAAAAAAATAATAATACAGGAGCAACCTCTTAAAGAAAAAGTTGATGCTTATTATACCATACTTTAATAAAAGTTGATCTGACACAAGTGGTAGAACTTCATCCCATATGCATGTTATTGGCAATTTTAGTTTCCTCATGATGTTTTCATTTATTGTCTGTTGTATGAGTATCCAATAAGGATACGAACAAGCCCGTGATTGTTCTGTTTGAATTTAAATGAAATTGTATAACTTATAAAGTGTGTATTAAAATAATTTTGTAATAATAGGTATTATTTACTATTATGGTATTACGGGTTCTATTCACAAATATACCTACCACTATATCTGTGAATAGAAGGTATGTATGTATATGGTAGGTGAATAATAGGTATTATTAACAAGTTTATTTTAATACACACTTTATAAGCTATACAATTTCATCCCTAATAAAAGTGTTTCAATTGTCTATGGAACATTATATGTTTATATCTATGATGTAATACAACTTTCTGCTATGAATATCACCATATAAAACTGTTTTGAATAAGCAATATTGAATTCAATGCACATAATCGAATTAATAAATATTAATTATCAAACTTACCTTTTCCCCTATATATGTCAGATAAGTCTGCGCTACATAAGTGCAGAACAATGAAGTAGAAAACAATGCAACGCATGTTTTCCCACGTAGACTATAAATCTTGTACTAATCACAGCTATTCATAAACATACCTAGATAAAGTTGTTTTTTGGCAATAAATTTTACAACAGCTCATATTTCTGTTCAGACAAAATGATATTGTACGTTTTTTATTCGTAAAGTTGGTCAAAGGCTTATGTTTATCGGTTTATGCATTTTTAGATTTTTTTTCTCAATGTGATTATAAATTAATTGCATGAAAGACCCAACGAGTTCTCAATAAAACAACATTTTTTTTTATGAATTTTATTAACTTAAATTTATAATTTAACAAATACTTTATGGTAACATTGAATTGTTTTAAATTGATCACATCTTCACATACAGCTTTAGATTTATCTGTAATTTTATTATTTCAATAGTCACGTTTACGATAATTAACTATATATCTATTAAGAAAAATTAAAAGCTGCCACTTTCATAAATATATTAAAATTATTTCTAAAAATAAATATATTTTTTCTTTCAATAACACATTTCAATATTTTATATACATCATCTTATATACAATAAACAACAAATACTTTTTACATTAAATACATAAAAATGTTTTCTTAACCTAATACATTGATTCGAAAAATACTAATTTTTGATCAGTTTTTAATTTGATTGGATTTCATAGATTCAAAATTTTAGTTTAGCTACTATTTATCATAGTTATTTCATCAAAATCCTTTATTGATAAAAGTTATTTTATAAAAAAATAAGTTCACTTTGTACTTTACCATAAATATTTACAGTTTATTTTTAAGATCTTGTTCTAATTTATTCGTTCAGCCATAATGTTTTAATTCATAAGAATATTTCATTACAAACACAATGATTTGTAAATACGATTTACTGCGTAACGTAATTAAAACGATTTCTTTCACCTTATTTCATATATTGCATTCCATTTGTAATGAATTCAATAAAGTCCTTATACTGATGTTCTTTCGTTCAAGCAGTTTCGGTTATACTCGCTTTTTTCAGAGTTTTCGTTCTCCCACAGAAGTAATCTTCGATTTCTTGTAAAGTTCTCCCTTTAGTTTCTGGCAAGAAGACGTAGAAGAATGCCATTCCTGTAATTGAATCACAAATACAAATGTTGACCCTGAATTAATGTTTTTTTAGGTAATAAAGTAAATTATAAATCAAATTTATATTGATTTAATCAATTCCGAATTATCTAATATAAGGATTAAACTAGCATAACAACTAAAATGTACATCAAATATATTTAAAGATGGAGAAATTATATACAGAATTTACATACCAAAAAGTTTTTTTTAATATTTTTAGCTATAAATATTCAAAATCTTTTACTTCTGGAACAATTGAAAACGAAGCCCACATATTCAATCCACTCCAAGAAGTGGGACATTTCCAAATACACTTATTATAATCATGTAAATTTGAACATTTGTTTATTATGTGAATACATACCGGCAATAGATATCGCACCATACAACCCGAACGCGCCGTAGTCGTTCAGCGAATGCTTCAGATAGGGGAAGGTTTTGACGACGGAGAAAATTGACAGGTGAGCGGCGCACGTTGTCATTCCTCCCACGATGCCTCGAACCTGCAGAATTATATCTCATTTAGTATTTATCTTTCGTATTATTTCGTAGTTTTTATCAATTATCTTAAGTCATTTCAAATTTTACATTTTTATAAGTGCAACATATATGGAATATATTATGTTTGCTATGAAATTCGGGAAGAGATACTGGACAACTGACTGGCAAATGGGCCACCTGGTGGTAACGGGTCACCACCATCCATAGAAATTGTAAGAAATATTAAACATTTCTTAGACCATTTTCTGTTTTGTCTTAGAATATGTTGCGAGTGGGTTTTACCCACCCAGAGGGGCTTGCACGAAGCCCTGTCATTAAGTGAAGTGAAGTAAGTGAATGATAGATAAAATACTGGTCTGCTAGGAAAAGGTAATCGAAATTTTTCCCCCACACTTTTCTAAATAGGGTTGGTGGATTTATATTATATATTGCAGAAAAAGTTATACCATTAATTGTTGACTCGAATTTCTCGAATCGTTAAAGGTCTCAGAATTATCATTAATTATAAATTAAAACATATATGACAGAAATAAAATAAATGATAAGCAATTTCGATTCGAAGAAGAGTGTGACTACTTTTTTCTTTCACAGATCTAGATGCGCCTATAGATTTATAATAGCAATAAACGTTACAAGCCGGTGGTAAACACTTTGCGCAGGCCCAGGATTCAACTAACTCACTTTCTTTTTCTACCACAAAACTACAATACATTGCTTTGTAATTATGTTGTGTATTTACGTGTGTGCTTTTAAATTTGTACAATGTCCTTTGTACCTTTATACAAAGGCCTTTAGAGAAAAGAAAGACTATTCGCTCAAACGCCAAATATAAAAAAAACTCAAGGTTAACTTCTAAGACATCGAGAGGAAACTTGCATAAGTCAGATGAAAATCTGCCACATATGTATCCTACAACCTGCATTAGAGTACCGTGGTAAAAAAAAAACCTCAGCCCAGCATTGGAACAGTAGCAAACTATTACTTTATTTTTAAATATTACAATTTGGTAATAAATACCTGAGTAGGATAGACTTCGCCGATCATGATCCAGGGTACGATGAGGTAGCCCAAGGTGCAGAATATTGTGAAGAGGTAGATGCTGGCGACCGGGATCCAGGAGTTTTGTGGTGGTAAATTATTTTCCTTCCAGTATTGAACATAATAGAGATATACCGAGAGAGTTATCATTGTACTCCCGCAACCAAGAGCTGAAATTTAATTAAAGGATATTTTGACATAATTGGATTTTTTTATAGAAATTCTCACCTGAATACTTATAAAGGATGAATTATTACATGTATCTAATACATTTTATTTAACATGAAAGTTATTTCGTCAATCGATTGACTTACATAATTATAATTAAATAATTTAATTTTAATGTTCTCATAATGGCCGAGACAAGAGCCGAGATGGCCCAGTGGTAAGAACGCGTGAATGAATTTTCATGTGCTTAATTTGTATAGATTATAATTCATCTCGTGCTTTACTGTGAAGGAAAACATCGTGAGGAAACCAAGGCAGAATTTCAGTGAAATTAAACACATGCAGTGTTTAATTTCACTGAAATTCTGCCACGTGGAATAAGCTCCAAACCTTTTCCTCAAAAAGGGAGAGGAGGCCTTTAGCCCAGCAGTGGGACATTCACTGGCTGTTACGGCTACGTTCTCATAATGTCTCTCTTATAGTCTTTGTTTTTTTTTATATATAAATATTTAGCATTAATGATATTTTTATAATTCACATCTCAAAAACGAATATCAATTTTAACTTGAAACGAATGGTTCAGTTTTATATAAAGATCAGATTCATTAAGATTTACCAGAAACAAATGTGAGTGGTCGTCTCCCACATCGCCTGCAGAGGATACAACCTACTACGGTGAATATGACGCGGAGAATTCCCATGGAGATTGTCAACCAATATTTGTCCAAGGACGCACCGGACGACTGAAAAAAGCAACAAAATTTAGATAGTAATAACTTAAATTTAAGGGTTCATGCAAGATTGCGAAACTGTTGGTAAATGGGGATTGAATTTTAAAAATAATTGATTATATATAAAACAGCATTAGTCCTATCTCTAGCGTCGTATCGATTAGTTATTTAATTCAGTGAACTTTTAACTAAGTTCTCTGACCATTATAGTTAGTTATAATCATAGATCGATAGAAAGAAACGTAGTTCGACGGTAGTTGCGACGGGTCTTCTTGGTCACCAGAACGTCACGGTAGCATGCGTAGCGATCCCGTGGCGCTCCTCGTTAAGACGGAAAGGATACCGCTGGTTTTTTAGTGCACTCGGCGCCTTGGACACCGGCGAGCTCCACCTACCCCCCCCCCCCCTGTTCTCTGTGGGGGAAACGCGTAATTCGTTTTTCCAGCGTTAAAAAAAGGGTCTTCTTGGTCACACTTTTCAAACCTAACTTTATTTTTTGATAAAACAATACGCATTAAAGATTCTTTATTTTTTAGACGAAAAATGGTTTTCAAGAACAGTAGATGTTTAAAAATTTCTTACCTCGAAAACTTCAACGGCATAAAACGTGATAGTATTGACACCACACCACTGGTAGATGAAGAAGTACAGCGCGAGGATTCCAAAGGGCTTAAGCGTGGACGGAGATAATAACGCTTTCAATATTTCCTTTGGCGTTTTTAATCTGAAAGGGATATTACACATGAAGGTCAGAAGTTATTCAGTATTATATAATAATAAAAATTAAAAAAAAAAAACAATATTGCGATATAAACATATGTACACTATAAAGTATAGCATAAGTAGATTTTATTCCGTCCCAAAATATTTTCCTAAGAATCAAAAACATTCATAGAAGAAATTCCAGTTTAGCAATTTATTCCATTTTCTCGACACATCTCTGCAAAACTATTCTGTAGAACATACCATTGGTTCGAACACCGTAGTATATATCAGAAAGTGATATACGACTTTGCAATTAAAAATAAATAATTATTATAATATTTAAAGCTCAAAATAGCGTATCACTGTAAGTTTCTAAAGATTCGACATTCAATACATTATTATGACATTCTCTATAAACAACTTAACTATGTAATTTAATGTTTTATCTCCAGACATGTCTAGTCTCATACAAAGTCGTTCATCTTTACTTTACAAGGTTATTCTTAGAAACTACATAAAATATATGTTATAATTGTATATAAATAAGAGATGCATAAATTTTTAACAATAATGTTTTTACACTTGGAGATAATGTTTCTATCTCATTTTAACGATTACTATGATTTATATTAGATTTAATTTAACAATAAATTCGGTTACACTTCAAAAACCATATTCAGTCGTGCTTTAAAAATAATTTGCTTCATGACGTTGTCTATCACGTGTCATGAACCAATTATCATGACATGTGTAACGCCTGTTAACAACTTTAGTAATCAAACGTATTAGGAAAAACAAAACAATAACATATATTGTTTACCGCAAATATGTAAATTGTATTAAGGAGACGACGTCATGAAGTAAACATTGCCGCGATTTACTTCCTAGACAAGACTAGATACAGTTGAATAATACAACAGCTGATTACAACATAAAAATAAAATATTAAGTTTGCTAGCAAACTCTTTGATGAAAAACTTCTTTTATTTTTCCGAAAAACTATTATCAATTTATTGTATTGTATTTACACTTACTTAAAAGTTTTCACGCCAATATTAATAATAAAAGTGGGTATATTTAAATTAAACTGTTTACTTACGGTTCAACATGATTCTTCTCTTTAAAAGATTTCATCTTCTGAATTTCATCCTGAAGGTTACAGGTCGAGCCTCGTAGTTTCGCGAGAGACGTTTCAGCTTTGTCCGGCTTGTCCTGAGTCAGGAGATAGTTGGGCGTCTCGGGTAGCAGGGTCATTCCCAAGAGAGATACAATAGGTATGATGGCGCTCACTCCAGCTAATATGTTCCATGACGTCACGCTTCCTATCACGTACTGAAATTACATTACATTTGCTTGGTTAGCTTGCTTATAATGATTAAAAATAATGAAGATATTTATTTAAATTGTCAAAATGTTTATTTCCATATACATGTTTCATCGTCTATGTTATTTATCGTCATATGTTACAACCGATTTGGCTTAGTGGTTAGAATACGAAGATCGCGAGTTGAAGTGCTTGTTCGTCGTTGCATTCATAGTTGGCTCTTTTTTCGCAGATGTTATTTAATAGTAATTGACAAATCATATGACATATTAAGGTCAAAAATATTATGTATGTTTGTATGTATATAGAAGTGCGCCAATAATTAATCGAATGATTGACAGAATGACTTTTTTTTAACGAAATATACTTTCGATGTCGACTCGTAGAGAGATTACTTTTTGTAAGAAAATTTCAGCTTAATACGTATCGAACCTGTAAGATTTGGGTCTCGGTCGATTTTAGTGACAATTAAAAATACATTGCACATTTTAATTGCAATCATGTTTTCTTTTTTTGTAATTATATATATAGTATTAATTAGCTACTTAACTATTTATCGGTATTAATGTTAGTGTAAAAAATTGTGAATAACTATTTTGTAAGAGGGATGGGAACTCAGGAACGCTGGAGTGAAAAAGTATCTAGTAATCTTTCATAGATGTCTATGACTGTTCATCTTCGCTATAATACAGGATTAAAGACCGTTTTATCGATTGCTACGTATCTAAGATCGACTTAAATTTACGATTATTGTTCGATCGCTCACTCAGAACAAAGAGAAACAATAAACAGTTTATTATTATATAAGATATATACACGATATGTGCTGTAAACTTTTTGTTTTATTTATTCTAAAAACAAGTATATTTTCTTATAAGAGAAATGTGGAAAAACTACATCATTGACAAACAAAGTGTATTGTCAATAATAAAGGTTGATAGCTGAAAGATCAAATCAATTATGCTCGTAATTTAAAACATACCATTAGGTATATACGCACAACAGAGACGTACAAGTAAACATATATGATGTCCTCCTGGAAAATTATAGTACAAAAGGGTGCGCGTAAACACAGATGACCTCTCTATGCCCTCACTGTCTTAATCCAATTAAATATAAAATCTGACACGACCGCAAAGGGTCAGACGCAGGACCAAAGGTTTTACGTGCTTTCCAAAGTACAGGAGTCCACTACCAATTTTAGATTTTTTAGGGCTGCTTCTGAAATTTTTTCGACAGAAAATCGGCATAATTTTTTATCGGCCTGACCTGAGATTTCAACCTACGACCTCGGGATCTGCGACCTGTGGTGGCGTATTATAGCCACCAAATAACCTCAATCTCGAAAGCATTGAGTCTTTACAGAAACTCCATTAATCTCGAATCTTGATTTAAATGGACACTTTAAAAGGAATTTCTTAAGTAACAATTTTGGCATAGTGTTACTTAGTAAAATTGCAAAATGCAATGAAGACAGAACCGTTGTTCTAAAATAGAATCTGAAGGAAAATCAAGAGAAAGTTCAAACGATAGCAATTTTTGTAATCATGGGCATCCCAAGGCTCATTATTACGTACTTCCGTTGACGTATCGTGTCGTGTAGTTATCTAATAATGTTGGGTACACGGCAGTTATTGTTTGCATCGCTGACAATTCTAATTTTACGCGAATAAACATGCTTACCGTTCAATTACCGTTTATCAATGTTTGAAATGTTTACCGCGACCGTACACAGCCGCCTATTGACATTGGCGGGGCATTCATTAGTCTAATTTTCTATGACAATATTTTTAATATCGGTTTCAATAAGAGTATTAAAATTGTATTTGAATCAAAACGAGTTTATTCTAAGCTTTAAAATGGATGATTCGGTTCAGTGATGTATTTCATTTTTTTTCGTATTATTTGTTTATTTGTAAGTAAGTGAAACAAACAGCATATTTTATATTACATAAAAATTATAAACCTTAAATAACACACATGCCAATACAGTTTCCACAAATAATTAATCTGGAAGTGAACATATATATAAAAGAGATAAAACAGTAAAATTAAATGTATGGTATTTAAAAAAAAAAAAAAAAACTAACAAGTGTAAAAATGTATATAAACCAAACTTATATCATGTGAAATATGAAAAAGGAAAAAAAAAAGTTAATAACAAATCTAAATCTAATTATTTTTAAGTATCGAATTAAACTTACTGAGACCGCTGCTGAACAAGTCTATGTGGTTATATTTATCGTTATAGTTGATACACGATCTTACTATAAAACTATTTTTGTAATAATTTGTTTTATGATTTGGAGTTGCGAAAGTGGCTTTGTACCGAGCACTTAAACGAGGACAGTTAAATAATATTTTATTTAGGAGATAAGGTGAATCTATAAGGCTGTTAATAATTTTAAATAGAAACAATTGGTCTCTATGTTCTCGTCTAGTTTTCAAGGACAGTGGAGTAGGCAAATCGTGACCAAATTTATATTTTAATTTTTTAAGAAATTTATTTTGAATTGTTTCGATTGCTTGAATATACTTAGTATAACATGGATTCCATACAGTCGATGCATATTCCAAGTGTGACCGAACGTAAGCATTATAAAGTATAATGTGTGTATTAGGGTTCCTAAAGTCAGTACCTTGCCTTGAGATGAAGCCCAACATTTGGTAAGATTTTAAAGTAATTTTTTCAATATGCTTATCGAACACGAGTTGGCTATCAAGGTGTACACCAAGATCCCGTACCTCAGTTACCCTTCGCAATTTAACACCAAACATTGAATAACTGAAAGAATGTTGCATTTTTTTTCTTGAAAATGTTATAATACAACATTTAGCCAAATTTAGTTGTAAACCATTAGATTTGCAGTACTGTCCTAACCTATTTAGATCATTTTGGAGTTCGATACAATCCTGGTTATCTCTTATAACTTTGAAAATTTTTGTATCATCGGCATAGAGTAAAAACTGTGAGTTTAAGAAGCAGCAAGTTAAGTCATTGATAAAGACGTTAAATAATAAGGGACCAAGGTGGGAACCCTGAGGCACACCGGATGTTATAGGTACAAAAGTAGAAGTAAACCCTTTAACTGCGACAGCTTGAGTACGATCACGAAGGTAGGATGTCAACCACCGTAAAAGATCGCCGTGTACACCGATGTTTTCTAGTTTTTTTTGCAACAGATTATGAGAAATTTTATCAAAAGCTTTCGAATAATCGGTGTACACGGCATCCACCTGGTGACCATCTTCCATAGCTTTCAATACTATATCAAGAAATTCGCAAAGATTTGACTCAGTTGAGCGTTTGTTGATGAATCCATGTTGATTTGGTATAAGTAAAGGCCTTAATAACGGAAACAATGTATCAAAAATAATTTTTTCAGACATCTTAGGAATCACAGACAATTTTGAAATGCCACGGTAGTTTTTAACATTATTTTTATCGCCTTGTTTAAAAATAGGTGTGATTAAAGATTTCTTCCGCTCCTGTGGCATACAACCCGTGTTCAAGGACTTTGTAAAGAGAATAGTTAAAGGAGTGCAAAGTGCCTTGCTGCAATTTTTTAGAAAAATAGGATGTAGGCCATCTGGGCCGCTACCCTTAGATATATTCAGCTTTGAAAGATAATGCTCTACTTTGTTATTAGTAATCTCAATTGAATTTATTATTGTCTGATTGCAAGAGTTGTTAGACGATATGATCGACATGGACCCTGAATCCAATTCAAAAACAGAATTAAAAAAGTGATTAAACATATTCGAGATTTGTTGTCCATCAGAACTGAATTCATTATTATAATATAAAGTATCCGGCAGACTGTTATGACCTTTCTTAGATTTTATGAAAGTCCAGAAATGCTTAGAATTAAAATATATATTCTGTTCTGCTCTCTCTACGAATAAATTGTAACAATCAGTTTCAATATTTTTTGTTTGAGCCCGAAGGTCCGAAAATTTATTGTAATCATATATTCGTCCATAAATTTTCCACTTCCTATGCCATTTTAATTTTTTATTTATTAAGGTAATTAGTGTCCGAGAGTACCAACAAGGATATTTATTGTTTTCAGTAATTACTTTTGATGGAATAAAATGTTGTATGATCTGGTCCATGATTTGATAAAACATATCAACTGCTTCGGTTATATTTTTATTATTTAACTGAAGCTCCCAATTAACTTTGTTTAATTCAGCACTAACAACCTCATAGTCAGCCTTATGATATAAACGAACAATACGCCTATTAGGTCTTAAATTCCTTTCAATTGAACAAATATCTATCATAAGACAGAGAGCAGGGTGGTGGGCATCCTCTGGTTCAGATAAAGGGGCGGTACGAGATACATCACAGTGTAAATTTGAAAGAATTAAATCCAATAACCTACCGTTTACATTAAGAACGTGATTAAACTGACGCAAGCTTGTAAAATTTATAAATGCAGATAACTGATATGTTATATCATCCACAGAAGGATTTGAAATATTAAGAGAGCTGTTATCATCACTATATAACCAAGCCGATTTACTTATGTTAAAATCACCCACCATCACAATGTCTTGACATGGATGATGAATAATTAAGTCAGAAACAAACTCGAAAAATTCTAATTGTGACTCAGCCTGGTAACAATTTTGTGGAAAATAGCAACAGAAAAGAAATATTGACTTATGTGGTAAATTGTGCCGCAATATAATTTTTAAGTATGTAATATCGACATGAGGATGAGTTGGTGAAAATTCTTTAATACACATGTCTACAGAAAATTCCTTACGAATAGCTATTAATGTTCCACCCCCTCTCTCCATATCAAGACAGTCATATTTACGGTCATTACGATATACAGTATATCGGGTATCAAATAATTCCTCGTCAAAAATACCTTCCAAAAGCCACGTTTCTGTTAGGCAGATAATGTCATAGTTATGATTTAATACATTAAGATAAAATTGTTTTGTCTTGGTACGTAAACCACGAACGTTGTGGTAAAAAATATTCAAAATCATGGCGGATATAGAAAAATATACAAATATGCATTCTGTTTATTACGAATTATCCAATTAAAGTTTTCGAATAACATTATCCAATACTTAAGTAGAGTACTTATATCTGAGCAATTACCCCTAGGCTTATTTTTATTAAATAGAAGAAGTAAAATTAACTTATCACAAGATTTAAACTCATAACCACCGACAAGCATAGCAATTTCATCAAATTTAATTCGATTATAAGGTATAAAGTAAGATATAATGCAAAGAATTACATAAAAAATATAAGAATATAAAAAATATAACGATTGCATATAATAAATTAAGTAAGTAAAAAAAATATTAAATAACGAGTTAACGCTTATGAAATTTTTTTTAAAGATTCCTCAGATGTAATGTGGAGTACCGGCGAGTTATCTGTTCTTCGTACCATAATCGTGCAATTCCGGACCCAACAATAGACATAACCTTTTTCCTTAGAAAGACGTTTGGCTTCTCTCAATAATGCTTTGTTACGCGTGGAGAGGTGATCATTAACATATATTCGATTTTACACCCCTGGAAATCCAATGTCAGACGCCTTGATGCTTCCTAATTTGCGAAGTGATGACAAGAAATTATATATAAATAAAACTATATCAAGCTAAATCTACAATTTTAATTATTATACCTTATAGTATATTATCAATTGTTACATATGTTATTATATGGATCATGTCATATAATTTATATTGATCACACGTGATGATTAGTTAATTAATATTGTAAATAATTTTAAATTATAATTATAGTTATAAATAAATCATAGAAAAACATGTAAGTCATGTGTATATATTATATAAATTCCACTGGAACCTTATTATATAGAATAATTATGTATGATAATTTATAATCTATCCGTTATACATTATACACATCGTAATATTTACTGACTGTCATTTTTTCAATGGATTACGTTTTGCAAATAGTTGATAAATCATTTTGATGGATTGTGTTTATGTTTAAACCAAACTTCCTACAATAGCTAGTTTTTTCGCATTACTACCAAGAAAGGAAAAACTTCAAAAGTCATTTTAGGCTACCATAGTGGGCACGGTGTTCGCTTAATCACTTCTATATAAAATCCCGAAAACATGAAAACACATAGCCTTTACAGTAGTTTAAAACTTTAAACCTCTTTAAAAAGCGTAGGCGTTGATACGATTTATAATTGTTGATTTTCATTTAGGATTATTTAATTGTACTCAATTATGGAAAATCTAAGTATGTAATTTCAATTCCTTACATCGCCACAGCACCACCAACCTTGAAAATTTAAAAAAATATATCCCCTTGTGTCTGTAATTAAATTAGATGTCTGCGCACGCAGGCTCTGTGTGGCTAAGAATATTTCAATCACACATATTACAATTTTACTGTATACTATACATCAATGAGAAATATTAAATACAGTACATTATTACGGAATGTAACTTAACAAGATCGAATGATGGATTTACTTATTGTTAACCAAAAGAACATAATATTAACATGACAAACGAACACGTTTATTTTATTCGCTTACGTTATTTGCACTTAAATAGAATTGAGCCATTGTAGTATTTGAATATATAGGAAGTAAAGACCGTCGCAGTACTGGGCAACTCGTGTAACATCTATTTAATTATAAATATGCAAATATAAATCAATAACTTCAATTTCCAATATACCCTGGAGATTTTATATCATTCGCCATGGATATACACAAAATCAAATTTGCCTAAATGAAATTACCTACGCTCGAATGTTTTGTAATTATACTCGTATATTAATTAATACTTAATGACAAAATAAAATTAAAAAAAAAAAACTCTTTTTAAATATTCATTGTACATTTAAGATATATTTGCCTCGAGACGAAGTAATTACAGGGACTTTTGCTTTATAATTCAACTTGGAATGTAAGCACGTACTGAAATGTTTTCTTAAAAATCAACTTTGAATTAAAAGTGTAAAAGATATGAACTTCAAGATTTTCTTAAAAAAATACTATTTATACAAACAGAATGCTTAATAGATTATTGTCTAGAAATTATTAAGTAATTTAAAGATAGATGAAAAAATATTAATAAGACTAATGAAGGAACAATAAAATTGATATTACAATATCAATTATATTGTTGCCAGTATGATTTATCATTAATTAAATAATTTATTATTTTAACACTTGGCACGCAGAGATAATTTCTGTATAATTAAATGAAGGTTTGATTAAAAAATTTAAATTGTTTTTAATTATGTATATTATCAATATAAGTTTATTTTACTGATAGTAAGACTTCAAACATGCCCCTCTGAGCAGTTACCTAACACATCAGTTATTAACCACCACCTAAATATCATCGTTTTATAAGGAATGTCCACTTGATAACAAATGGCGTGTTTGTCTGTCTGCTTTCTTTATAAAAATATATTATTAATCAACAGTATTTTGATAATCTGAATAGTTCAATTTTCTTCTTCTATGTTATAATATAAAAATGTGTTATATACATTTGTAATTGTACCAAGTTATAAAATGAATCGATGCAGTGTTCTGAATATGAATCAATTGAAGTATATATAATTATATAACTACCTCAGATCTAACTAATAATGTCTGACATGAGTCGCATGTCACCTGTATATATTATACGATATATTAAAGTGCACCTGTGTGTCTGTACATTTGCACTAGCTAGCCGTCACTATAATGCAATCCTAACACGACCGGCGGGAGATCAGGCAGAGGACGATCGGCTTGTTATCCGTGCTGTTCAAGGTACGCGAGTGTAATTCTGCCAACTTTACATTTATTGGCTCGATCTGGAACTTTAACCCAGAAATTCGGGATCTTTAGCCTTATTATACCACTAGATCAAATCGACAGTTCTATTAGTTACGAATAACTTCAAGTAATCTTAGCTATGTTATTTTTAATATAAATGCCAATATATAAGGTAAATTATTACGGCCTTATTTATAAACGTTGCTTAGCGACTGTTTAGTTAAACACTGATTTCTCTCTTTCTGTCATAATTGATTTGAAATTTGAAAGAAGAAGACACAGTATTGTTTAACTAGTCACCTGCTAAACAACGTTTATAAATAAGGTTGATAAAGTAATGTACAAAAATCTGTGAAAGCGCCAAATCCTACGCCTCACTTGCTATCCTCTTTAAAAGAATACGGCAAGGTAGATGAGTAAGGTAGACAGACAGTGTGTACAACGGAAATAGCAAATCTATTCTATAGGAAACAAAAACGACATTCAGACTTGGTCGTACAATGTTGAAAGCTTAGTTATTTTGATGCTTGTATCCTTTAAGTACGATGTAATTGTAGTCAATAACGCAAATGACTGTATGATATTTCATGATTGAGTTCTACGTCGAATTCTGAAATTCTTACATGAAAAGCTCCACTGCAAGCGTTGTTGTCAAAACAACACGCACTATTTTGTGACTGCGGAGACTGCGTCCGGCAATGAATTAGCGTACGTTTATATATATATATATATATATTTTTAAATGTATAGACTAGCGCTTGACTGTTATCACACCTGATGGGAAGTGACGATACAGTCTAAGATGGAGCGCGCTTTGCCTAGAAGATGCCTATTCACTCTTGACTTGAAGGTACCCATATTGTAGGTGGTTGGGAAAACGTAGGTCGGGAGGAGAACGTATTATGTAATTAAGTGATCTATGAATAAACATTGGTAAGGCAGATTTCTCAATTTAGACTATCATTGATATACTAGAGTGATGTAAATTAAAGTCTATTTTTAATTTGCTATTCAAGTGTGTGGAAGTGTATGTCTGTCAAGTTGCATCAAAAGAAGTTTTAAAAGATATTTTGGAATAGAATTTTAATTATATATACTTCATATAAAAAGAGTTGAGATTATTAAAAAGCATGAATGAATTTGGCAATCGCCCAATCGCACGGGCCGGCCTTTTATTTTCTTTTCTTATAAAATAAATCATCGTTTTTGAAAATATTAAGATTCGAATTTTGAAAAGAATCTATTCGAAAAAGAAATATAATAAATGAAACACAAAAACTAATTCGTACAAAATAGTGAAACGATAATAACTGCAACTACAATTTTATACTAAATTGTTAGATTAGAGTTTTATACATACTTGTATCAACACTCCTGTGGAAACTCCCACAGAGGCCATTGCTCCGAGCATCCCTCGCAAATGTGGTTGTGAAACTTCACAGGTGTACACTCTCGCTGGAGCACCCACCATACCAGAACCGAAACCTATGAGTAACCTGCCTGTGGATAAAGTCAAAGATTACAAAGAGAAAAACAAAGTAATTGGCGGAACAATAGACGGCCGTCCAAACCTACTCTATTATTAATTAACCGACATTTCAAGACGAAATGATTAATTATTTTTCAGTATGACGGAATGTGCTCCAAAACTTCTCCCAAGAAAGAAAAGAGGTGCCCAGCAACGGGACATTCACAGCTGTTGCATTCTAGTGCGGCTAAAACCTAAAATAAATATTAGCCTTACCTAAATAAATCATGGGCACATTCTGTGCACACGATATTAGGATCCAGCCCATAATAAGAGGCACCTCCGTGATGATAAGTGTACGTCTGCGACCGATCGCGTCCATGAGGTAGCCGCTGATAATGCACCCGATTGGCGTCCCGACTGAACTTAAACTAGCTGCAAATATTTTAAAATGTTAAAACCACCCTTGGTGAAATTGTTAAAACCATTAATGTTTTAATTACTATTTAGATGCCCATATTATGTTGCTTTGGTCAGTTTGATTATTTAAGGATATTGGATATTTAAATATCCTTGGTGTCAATACTGGGTCCAAGAGCCTTCTGTAAGCTCATTTATATCCCACACATCACGTGTTCTACTGCCAAAGAATACATATTATTGCTGTGATCCGATTCGAAAAATCAGTGTAATTTCAGGCATAATATAGCATCATGTAAAAGATGATTAATTTATTTGTAAGAACTATATTATGTCTATGGCCGGTAATGATCAATTATTATTTTTGTTCTTAGCTAATGTATTACACTTACCAATCCAACTGGCTTCATTTTCCGTAATTTGAATACTTGAAGTGGCGCTTTTTAACTGTGGCAACGCTGTTGCTGAAAATCCAAATACCATGCCTGTATTGATGGTACCCAAATTGGCGACGAATGACGCCATTATCTGTTTAAATGCCTTCCCTCTACCCTCTTTACCAGGTTTAGTGGTTTTTCCCGGTAAAGGAGTCTTGGTAATGATGGGTGATGTACCATTTTGTAAAAATGGGGTAGAATCATTCCTGAAAAGAGGAAGAATAAAAATTTATTAAATCTGTATTTAACAAAAGTTTTTTATAATTAAATTAAACAGTATGTTTATTAAATGATAAAAAAATATTTTACACAATGATAAAATACTTTTATAAGCCTAAGTTTATAATTCAATAACACTACCTACTGACTAGAGTTATCGTCCAATGACTGTTTGACCTATAAACAATATTCCTGCTTTTCTATATAGTCTCATTATAATAAATTACACTAAAATGTGTTTTCATTTAACACTAGCTATGTCCACAGTTTAACCCGCGGTAAATTTGTATTATACATGCCTATAAAAGCCTTTCATAATATTTTCCATATAGTTATAGTTCCTTTAGTTACATAGCTTATAGTTTTCCTCAATATTTAATGAGGCTCGATCGAAGGCAAAAATGATTATTACAATCGTACTGGTACTGAGATTAGCAATGTCAACAAGCAAATCTACAATCTACTTTACGATATAAATATACATACAATTTAAAATCATGCCCTATTCATTAAGGTCTTAGGCCTAGTAGATATATGAAGAAACAGACTGTTTCTAATTTAAAAAAACATACTTTTCGATACTATGTTTAGATTTTTTTTAAATTAAAATTTCAAATTACATGTGTATAAAAATACATTGTATTCCATTATTAACGTTAATTTCTGACATACTTAACTGACACAGTTCCGATTTTTTCTTCACGTAATGAAATAGCTATACTAAGTTTTAATAATAAAGTAACCGTACCGTACCGTACCGTAACAGCCTGTCCCACTGCTGGACTAAAGGCCTCCTCTCCCATTTTGAGGAGAAGTTTTGGAGCTTATTCCACCACGCTGCTCCAATGCGGGTTGGTGGAATACACATGTGGCGGAATTTCAGTGAAATTAGACACATGCAGGTATTCTCACGATGTTTTCCTTCACCGTAAAGCACGAGATGAATTATAATCCCAAATTAAACACATGAAAATTCAGTGGCGCTTACCCGGGTTTGAACTCACGATCATCGGTTAAGATTCACGCGTTTTTACCACTGGGCCATCTCGGCTCTTAATAAGTTGCATTAACAAAATTACAACAGTAAAAGTGAGACTTATCATATCCTATTAATCGTTCTTTGAACGGTTTGACAAAGATAATAAAAAACTTGATAGTTTTGAGGTAATTTCTGTAATATATCTTATTCAAATTCAAGTTCAGGCACACTTAAATCGTTTTAAAGCGTTCATACTTAGTTATAAGTTATTTTGTTATACAAATCAAATTAAATAATCAACGAAATTAATAGTCAAAAAAATATTCTAGTAACAAACAAAGTATTTGACAAGACCAGAAATGATAGTGACTATACTGACTCTGAATTACATACATACATAGGTTTCATCAAATACATAACATAATTATAATCATGATAATAGCAATATAAAGTTCAAGTACTATTCAACAAAACACTGTTTATTAATAGTAATTAATATTATCTCATGTTTATTTACAACACGTGCTGATAGGCCGGTCATTGTTTGCAGTCCATTCGATATGTCAATGACTGAACAAACGAACAATGAGAAAAATTATCTTCACATCGAATTACTATTAGATAATTGAATGTTTTATTGATAATTTTTAATTAATTAGTTACTAAACGGCGATTGTTTATATATTCATGAATAATTATTATTGATTTTTTGTTATTGTAATCGAAACTCGTTGTTAGTTGAGAATATAATAAGGCAAAGGTATTATGGACGTACTCTTCGTTAACAGTACGATGTCAGTACAATGCGATTTTCTTTGCGTATTTAAAATATGAATGGTTGTAATTTAAAGTTTTTTAATTATTGTTATTTACATAGTATTTAAAGCTTTTTATGTGTTTTGTTATCATCCTAACCAACATTAAAAATGCGAAAGTGAGTTTTTTTATTTGTTTGTTACGCTTTCGGGTCTTAACTACTCAACCGATCAAAAATCAGGAAAGGACATAAGGTATCTAGTTATATAAAAATCGCCGAAATTGCCGTTACTTGTATTATAAGGACGTTAACCCATGTCTACGGTGCGGCACCGACACCGTGTCGTCTCCCGGCAGTGGACATGGGTCCACGCCCTAACACTTTGAAATATTACAATTTAACGACAATAATATTATGTTCCTTTTTTAAAAATATTTACAAAACATTTCATAAGACCGTCATATAATAATAAATCTTGAATATCATATGTTATGCAATTAACACATGCTAAAATCACAAATCGTGCGCATATATCCTTTTAATGTTTTTATTGGCAATGTTTAAAATGTAAATTATATAAATAAATATTTCTACTTTACATGTATGCTATATATATATATATATATATATATATATATATATATATATATATATATATATATATATATATACATATATATATATATATATATATATATATATATATATATATATATAGTTAGTAGTCACTGCTAACTTCCTAACTTTAAAAATTCCTAAACAGATAAACTTAACAATTTTTTAATGACTCAAAACAAAATTTTAACCCAACACCTCAGGATATGCATCCTTGTAATCCAATAGACCAATGTGATGGTTTACAATAGAAATGTATCAAATAGTAAAAATAATAAAAAAATACAGAAAAAAAATGTTGGTAGCTATTTAATTAATGGTGTTAATATTATCTGTCATTTTAGCCGTAATTAACAATAAATTCGTTTAAAACAAGTTGAAGATATGATAAAGAACATTACAGACTGCGTTTGATAGAACTCAGCATGAATTGATAGTTACAAGTGAGAACAGCTATCGTTAAGAAAAGTTTTATTAAATTAATGTGAGCTGTAGATAAACCGTGTCTTGTTACTTTTTTTTTGTATAAAATAGATAGCGGGCCCGTCCGCTATCTATTTTATCGGACGGGCATATGAGCCATCTGATCATAAGTGGTCACCACCGTCTTTCGACTATTGTGTTTGAGTTGCGTGTGACTATAAATTTGAGTTTCTGTTCATTATTTAATTACATATTTTTAATTAGCATATAAATTTAAATGTGATAATGTAATTTAAATGTAAATATTATTACATTCATTTCAATTCCTTTTGAGAAGTTTATATACGTTTCATGTTTATAATATTAGGTACGTTATCGATTAATAAACTATATTATATTCATAATATATTAACGTAATAAAATATAATATTAATCATAATGAATGAATTACAATTTAATATTCTAAACGACCGCGGATTTTATAGGATATAAGCGATTTAAAGCGCTATAAAAATTATAGGTACAACTTATACTAGGACAAGGTTTTGAGAAGAATCTCTATTTATAACCACAATGCAGGCTGACATTGTTATATTTACTCTCAATTAATAATTCAAATGTGCTACCTTGTAAACGTAATTACTAATAACTTCTAATGACTATTTTGTCGCTGAATAATTAATTCCAGGTAAATGCCTATGAAATGACAAGGTGCTGGAAAATTACAATTTTTTTAATTTACTTCAGCAAGGCAGGCGTTAAAAAGATGCAACTGATGGTGAGTGGTCTTCGAATAGAAACTAAGAATAAGCCACCCAAGTAATTTTTGAGTTCACGTCAGATTGATTTTCTTTCATAAAATCTCCTCAGCGACACACATGTAAGAGTAGATTAGTCATTTGATAAATTAATATTTTCTTGTGCAATGTGTATTCTATACAGCGTAATATAGATCTATCGTCATGATATATTTATTTATCTTATTAGAAAAGATTAAACAGATACGAAGAGTTTATTATCGATAGAGAAACCAGAAACAAAAATGTTAATACTGTCTTTTGACACCGCTAAAATGATTATTATGTAAATCAAAATAGGGTTTCCATGAACAACATTAAGAATTCATCATATCCGTGTAACCAGATAACTTCTTAGTAAGTATAAATCTACGTAAAAAAGCAATATATCTATACACAAAAAATAATCTTAATATTTTTATAAGAAATTAAAAACTTTTAAATGCAATTGTCTCGATCTACTAGGTCTACAATCTAATCGCGAGTTTTGTAAATATTTAAACAAATAGAATCATTTTAGTATCAGTATCGTATTTAATATCATGTGTTATCATCTGTTAGTACATATTTAGATACACCGAAAATATCATCATGATATTATAACGGTGCTCGATTTAGTTTACACGACATTTGTTTTTAACTCTATAATTTTTAAAGGCAACTATTCTTTGTCGGGTTTTAAGCAAATACTAATTACTGTAAATAATATTATATTTTATGGTTAAATAAATATAATTTTAAATAGTATTATTATGCAACATTACGGTTATTTGTTATCTGTGACAAATAGAACCAAAAGCCATCTAAAAAATACGCAACGCGTGTTTCATTTATGAATACTTATAATATGTAATTGCGTTATGTTATCTGTTCTCATTTTACAATCATATTATAATGTGTGCTCACGGCTCTGATCACTTTACGTTTAAATGTTTGAACTAGAAATATTGGCTTTGACGCCCTATTAAAAACGACACGACTATGTTTTTATTAATAAGTGAATTTTCTACTTCTCTCTCCGTCTCATCTTCGTGAAATAAGAATTTAGAATATTTTACCTCAATAATCAAACGTTAAATAAACTGCCTAATGTTAAAATTTACAAAACTTTTTTAGATTACACAAACATATTAAAGATAGTAAAGATGCCTCTTTGCTTTTACTCCGTTTAAAAAATCAAATATTGACTTATTGAATTATTTCATTCGGAATATAACTATTGACAAACTTCAAGAGTTAAAAAAAGCTTTAGGTTAACATTAACTTTCATGTTAAAAAGAAAATCTTATGGTTTTAAATAAAGCTTTAAAATACTGATACAATATAAAACTTATATTTTTTGGCATTTAAAGCTAAAGATCGTTCTTGAATCTTTGGGTATATAACACAGAGAAATATACCGCAAAACAGCTATAAGTATCGTTTGTATTATTGTGACCCGGTTTGAACGATGAGTGTAACCACTTACCATCGGGTAGCTCGCTTAACTATTATAAATAAAAAAGAATACATTTTCTTATAATTTATATTACTATTATCATAACCAGATCTTAACCGGTTAATGGCACAGTCATTAATATTAGCGTCCAATGCAATCTTATGACATAATAATATAAGCTATTCTTTATAGTATTTAGCCTCGTAAAGTTTATGCTGCTAATCACAAGATCATCCGCTCAAATCTCGAGTCGACCAAATAAAAAGCTGCTGAATGCAATTTTCAATTCCGCATTAAAGTGATAGCACGTTGTTATAACGCAGTTAGTCTTGTCTAGTCTTAATTTTCTCTATTTACACCCTCATACATTATATATTTATATAATTATATTATATAAAATGTAATATAAAATTTAATTTAAATAATATGTCATACAATTCGTCTACTTAAGAATTATTCCATAAACACACAGCTCTAATTTTTACTTTAACGATTTTTTTAAATAGTTATTCCAGATCTTTGCTCGTGCATAAACTATACGCGTTCTTAATTTCATCAAACTGAATGAAAAATTATTTAAAAAACCCACCATCTTTAATTAAATTTTTAATTAAAGGTTACCTACCTTTATAGGTTAAAGGTTGCCTAGGATATTATTTTCAACACACACATACATATATAAAGAATTTTAAATTACAACATAAGAAAAATAGAAGTACGCTTCAAAGGGATGCGACGGGAACACCAAAATTACGTCCATTACCAATTATTGTCCTAATGGGCAATAGACAAGAAGCCAAGCGTAGGACAGACATAATTAAACAACGGTCCAACATAAGCAATCATCAAGCTAATTCAGCCATGTGGCCAAACGGCTAGTTTAAGCGAAAAACTGTAAGCAAAAAAAGGAAATACAAAATATACCTTAAAATTATAGAAAGAAGTATTATAAATGTATTATTCATTAATAAATATATATTTTAATATCTGCTATGAACTTTTATAAACATTTTTTTGCTATTTTCTAGTCGTGTTTTGTATTTAGATTGTATATTTTAATAACGTAAATATTTAATTATCCATTACTACTACTAATTTAGACGTATCTATATATAACAACTAGATTTATATTTAGATACAACTTTGCCAGCCTGACGTTACGCTCTCCAAAACTTTCATGAATGTAAAACCACACAATACGAAATAACGAAAAATGATTGACACCATCTCCACCCTAAGTTAGCGCAGCCACTCATGACTATTTTCTGATCGAGCGCAATTGCTCGTCATTCAAGCTCTATCTCAATTTTCATCACACTATCTTCTTAACAAGATATCCAAGTTTTTCCAATGGAATCAACACATAATTTAAACATAAAATCAGATGCAATGTCGTTTTGTAAATTGTAGCCTTTCATTAAAAACATGTAACAATGGTAAAACTTAGCAATTCTAATTTGTTTATATATTAGAAATTCTATTTATAATAGCAATAAATTACACATATATAAAATACAACACATAAAAAGTGAATAAATTTATTTTTCGCCAAGAGAAGTTGAGTATAAACCCAACCGTTAAATGAATAAGATATTCAATATACTTATATACAAAAATTCATATACATTAATCTATATAACCTGACACAATACCTCGAAAACCATAAAACCTAAACCGTAAATCATATGCCGGAGCATGCATGTTCGCGTTTAAAACTCCCAATATGAAAGCCTCCCTTACCGACACCTGAAAAAAACTTACATAGAACCATAATTTGGCACGTCATCTTCTTGAAAAGTCTGCTTTTCACGGCACCTGCTATAAAAATTCATAAATATTTAAATTTTGAAACAAAAATAAAGCTGTAAAACTTCACATTCTTCAACTTCAACATCGTCCATCAGATCATCAAGAGTAGAAATTTTCGTTTTGCAAAACAAATAGTTAATAGTATAATTCATTAGAGCAAATTACTTTCTGAGAGAGTCCTCGTTGTTAGAATTCTTTCCTCAAATCTGACATTGAAACTAATTGCTCCCTCGCATTCATTGGGTTTCAAGAGTCATCTGTGACGTCACATCTGTTGTTCACCCATGATTTATGGCAATCGAATTAAGAGTATTGATTGAAATACAGAACAAGCTAATGTTTTTGTATGCATTTTTATACGTTAATGGTTATTTAACAAAACTTTAATTGCATATAAGATATTTTTATTTTATTTATTTATTTTAAAATAGAAGTTCACATTTTCTTTTATACTTATTATACTTTAACTAAACATTAGAAATTCGATAAAATACTTCGATTGATGTAAAATTGGACTATCTTATTGAATTGTTAAATTCGACGACACTTGGTTAACAGGTTCTGAGGCGTGAACACAACGAACAAATAAATTTACTTTCACAGTTATAAATTATGCATAAAAAACTATTTAGATATACACACATTAGTAATCACTCGTTTGATAAAAATTAACATATTGAACTATCCGGTTTTGCTCAGATTCATCCTCGATATAAAACGCATGTGAAAATATCACATGACTCTTATCTCGCCACAAAATAGATAAAAATATTATGCAAACTTTAACGATGTTAACGCGCTGTATGGAATATAAAAAATAACAGGACAATTATAAATCATTTCATCAAGCATTTTTTTAAGAGTAAGAACAAAAACGATTTTCTCCCTATATTATTATGCTCAAGTGTATGCGAAAATACAGGTGTATCATTGAATTTCTTTAATATCGTGAGCGGAATGGGACCACAATTCCACATGACCGTAGTACGTTTAAGCGCAGAACAACCGGTATACTCTAAATTCTCTGACTGTGGGCCCTAATTTAGATTTTAGCCAAAAAATGGCAGAAAACAAAATAATTTAACAAAACCATATATAGTCTCAAATGGATTACCACTCAGCTTTAGTTGAGATGAACACAAATCAATACAAATTAATAAACAACCTATGAAAGCCTCAGAAACAGAAATTACAGTTCTTTGTAATTCCAATAGCAAGACCATTTAATTTTAATGAAAAACTGAAAAAACGTCGTCAATCAGTGAATCATGAGAATAGAAAATCCTTTTTGGCACAATGACAGGTGTTATTTGAAGGTTGACACGCCAGGTCATGCACGTGCACATAACTAATTTTCTTTTAAGCTCGAATGTTCTGACTTCTATCGATTTTTTTAGCAGTATGATGGATGCCAACATTTAAATGTCCATGCCCTCGTAACTCGCCAACAAAATATTCACACGGACATTGTCATTGATAAAAACGATACAGAAAAAATAAATTTCAAAATATAGCACTCTCATTATGCTAGCATTAAAAGACCTTTCATTATTTAACCTTAGAACTTTAATCCATTATCTCGTACAAAGCGGTTTAGGAAAATGACGCGAGAAAAACCAACAACACCTTTTTCTTAATATAAATTACAAAACTAATTTTATGGAATGACAGATTTTTATGTGTAATTAATGTAATGATGAGTTATCATTGTATAATGCATGAATATAAGTAAATCCTACATCCAACACTTGATTTTTGAATCACCGTAACGCGTGCCAATTGTTTACATTCCCTGTAATAAAATATCAAAGTACAATCGCATATAAGATGCATTATCCAGATTAATTCATCACAACACTGTCATTACCTTCTACCGTGATCTTTTGATGTTTCGATTGATAAGATAAGCTTGATATTATGATAAAGTTTATACAGAGGCAGTTGTCACTCTCACCTAGCATGATTATCACATGCAATATTGTAAAATGGTAGTAATTTAATAATATACTGATAAAAATCAACTGATACGTTTTTATTGGAGAGATTATATTATAGGTGTTATGGAATGAAGGTTGACGACCACTGCAACTTCTATATATTATCTTTAAGCAGTTTTATAGTTGAGTTAATGCTGGTAATATTACCAGTATTTACAATTCATATGATCGTTGACTTAAACAAATTATAATATAAAAGTAAAACATAGAAAAACAAATACACTATAAGATATAGAAACCTCTATCTACGAATTAGGTTATAATATGTTAAAAATCTTGTGTCTGTAATTAAGTTATGTAAAAAAATTTAATGTCTTGACACAACACATTAACAAAAATACTTTATCAAAAACTTCAAAATAATGCAGTATACAATCTCGGTACATAACAATGACTAGAAAAAATGAGAAACATTTGAGATATTTCAAAAATATTGTCCCAACTCAAGCTTTGATTGTTATTTTAGGGTTTATTATTTTTGTTATTGTTTCAGTACAATACATGAAACGACTTAGGCGATCGTCCTAGGCTGTATTAATAAATCTAATATAGGATTACATTAGATTTATGAATTCGTAAGATTTTTTCACCGATCATGTTGTCCCATATAGACAGAATATAGTTATATGCATCTATGAATCGGTTTTAGGACATATATAAAAGTTCACTGATGCCGTGATGGGATGTAGTGATGCTTCCTTAAGATTTCCTTCCCTTTAAGATTCACGTGATTTAGCCGTGGAGCCTCAGCATAATATGAGTATTTATTTAAAACTAGTTTCCACCGCGTGCTAAGAGGCCTGCCCTCTTTGCACGCAGTGGAAACCCTTTACCCTTTTGGTACCCTATGTCTTTTCTGTACGGCTAAAAACGTGTATAATCATCATCATCATATCAATCAATAATAATAAGGTTGGGTAGTTGAGTAAAAGCGTTACAAACAGAGTTCAGATTATTGTCAAAAGACGGTGCTGTTTTCATTCCATACAAATCGCACTTAATGAATAAAAAAACTTGCACTAGACACAGAGAAAAGTTGTTGAACTTTACGTCTGAAAGGATTGCCCGAGTGTATGATAAGTTTAAGACTCTACGTTACGATTAATTTGTACTTACTATTATTCTTAAAATACCCAGGTCACGTGGCGATATCGTGACAAATCTGATTTGGGAATGCTACATTTCTTATATATGACTTTGGCAACACTTCGGGACCAATGAATAAAACGAGCATATAATGAATGGTTTATTAAATTCAACACTGCAATGTAGACGATAATTTCTGCAAGTAGATTTATTATTTATATCATGTTCGCATAATGTACGTATTTCTTACTAATAATAGAAAAAAATAAATCAAATTATTTTAACACAAAACAAAAATCTCCCTACATTATTACCCCTTTTTCCATTAAAACCTTTTTTTTTAATTACGTACACAAAACATTTCTTAGATTATATATTGGTCAAAAAATAAAATAAACTAAAAACGTTAAACAATTACGAGAGAGTTAAACACTGATTTGCTCTGTCTGTCAAATTAAAATTGTCATTAGAAAGAAGAAGACAGCATTGTTTAACTAATCATCTGCTAAACAAAATTTACAAATGAGGCCGTTAATATTTATCTTTTTCAATTAATTTTAAATATTTTGATTTAACATTTCAAATGCAAATAATAGCGATTTGAAAGACAATACGCTGAAATATTAACACGAAAACAAAAAAAAATACCTAGCACTCGCCGCACGAGTGCAAAGACAAACAGTTGGCGATAAGCCAACAACCTCAACCTTGCACTCTTAGCTCAAATAATACGTAACTTATGGTTATAAGAAATTTACACGCCATTTATAGATCGAACGAAAACTGTTTTGTTATTTTTGTTCAATTATTTATTTATCTATCGCTTACTTTTATGTTGCTTACATTATTTGAACAATGATGAAAACAAAAGTAATAAAAAAGATGCTTGAAAGATTGAATCAATGAGAGGAAAAATATCATGAAAATAAATCATGAAAATGTTCATAAGCTGCTGTGTAAGGCTGCGTCTCCACCGAAAGAAAAATAAAAAGATTTTCGATGTCAATATGAAATCATAAGAAAGCATTGAATAGGTATTACACGAACTTCAATTAGCTGCCTCTAGTAAGTAGCTAGTTTTGTTAAAACATTTATCTTCTTGCCTGCCAACAAATGTTAAAGTATTCCTCTTCGTTAAAGTATTTTTTAAGTATTTTAATATATCTTATTAGTTTTAATGCATATTTGATAAGTTAAATATGCAATAACAGGCCAAAATATCTGGTGTGTTTATTCAGTACAAATGATAAGGAAGAACGTGGGACGATAAGAGTACTATAACGAAATAAACAGTATATGTATGTTTATTTGGCGTTTTATTTTGTTTCTTCAATGTTCACCTACGCAATGGTATCGAAACTGTCCATTCCATTTCCGCTCTGACATTTGAAATAATTATTTCAGTCTAGCCCCTTTGCTGGCTAGTCTTCATGCCTGATGTGATTCACAAAAATAATTACTATTAGTATACCTAGTTTTATTAAGCATTTGATGATAACCTTTAACGTTAACCAAAAGAGGAGAATTTTTTATGTCTTTTTTAGCAAAAGGAACACAAACTCTGGCAATAAAGGAAAAAATATTTGTGAGAACCAATTTATCTCCAAAAGTTCCAAAATACATTTACAAAAATGGTTACATAGATATAATATTTAAAAAAATAAATTAGTTTAATAAATACCAAATATATTCTTAATATATATACATATGTTCAATGTAAGTTTTATACAACATTTTTTTCCTGATAATTTAACGAATTCTTATGTAACAATTTAGAAAAGGCAGCCATTTTGAACAATTTTAATAGCGTTATTAAAAACCAACTCTTATTATAAATCATTATGGTCAGGAAACTACCATTCAACTCTTTAGGTATATAGCCTATTGTGACTGGTCAAAGTTTTCACGTAAATTACTAAATATATTCTATACATCCCTTAACTGTCCCACAGCTGGGTTCATAAAATGCATTCTCTTCTCTTCTCTTCCGAATAACATTTAATCAACAAATAATCATATTACAAAACAAAATATATTAATTATTTTCTTAAGTAAAACACCTATCCTATGATATTATATGCAAATATATTAGACGAGATTTCTGCTATAAGAATTAGTTATTTAAAGTCAATAACTTAAACGAGTCCTTATAAATATAAATGTTAACCCGATTTTATTTGGAACTCACGTGATTCTTAACGGTAAGCCCAAAAGCGACAGTTGCTATTCCGGTTATATCGAAATAAAATCAGACCTAAACATAGCTTAGCAACGCATGTATAAAGAAAACCAAGCTATATCTTTAGGTTCAATTAAAATCTAGAAGTTAAGAAAATACAAGTAATAAGTTAAATACTTTACTTAAATAATACATGAACTATATATATATATTTCTTTAAATATATATTTTTTATTGTGACTAAAACAGTTTGGAACATTTTGGAAAAAAAATTGTATTTCTTTTCATTATCATAAAATAACTTCATATTTAGTGGTTGATTTACTGATGAAATTATTATGGCACTTTCAACGAGAATTTATATATCATTTTAGAAACTGGCCCAAACATTACCCTTGCAAATACATGCTTAGATGGGCTAGACGGCTATTTAAACTTATTAAATGCATATTATAAAGATTTTAACGATCTTTATTTAATAGGTAGGCTAAGTAACCTTACATCAAAGATAATAAAATACATATTTATAATGTATGTAGTAAATATTGCATAATTATGCAAAACTATTTACATAACAATTAATATATAGAAATATAGGTAAAGTAAAACTAAAACTAAATCTTACAAAAATATCCCACTGCTGGGCAAACGCTTGCTCTTGTTTCTAGGCGAAATTTGTCATATGTAGTGCTTTATTTAATTTAATAAAAAAAATACAAAATAAGTTGTATATCTTACTACTTAAATATAATTGATGTCCGTAATATTTAACACAACAAATGCATTCCTATTTGTATATTTTATGATAATAGTTTAAACAGATCCTAAATTCCAGTTCCATTATCATAGTCAAATACAGATTAAAAATTGTTGTTTTAAAGTATTTTGTTGTTTTGTCTAATTATCTTACTTTATTTTAAACTAAAATTTAACATTACATACATTACTAATTTTAAATTAAAATCGAAACTTTTAATACTCACTTTTCGTCTGCCATTTTATAAATTTATTAAAAGCTATAAAAAGTTCATAAAAGTTCGACACAATATCACAGTACAATGATAAAAAAATAGGTCTAAGTTATATCACATAATTCTATCACTTTTTAAGTCACTATATTTAATATATGTGCGACGCGATATTTTTAATGCATTTTATTTCAACGTGCGCGTCCTGCCCCTCCGACGGCTACATATGTACTGGGTCTATATGCATGCATTCCTGCATATATGGATGTTTTTCCGCGCAAACTATTTCGCACGAAAGCACGACAAAGTGACATCTTTCCGAGTTTTCCCGTCGACATCGCCAATATCGTTCACGTGTTTCGCGCGCTTTACGTAGGAGCATACACTAAACAACAAATAAATATTAAGCAAACAAATTTTGTGGGTGTGTACGTGTGAAAAGCAAATTGAATTATTAGGAAACCGCTGATAATTATTATTGTCCGACATCGTAACAAATTTAGAAAAGTTAAATTATAATCTATAGATATATTATCATTATAAACATATATCATGTTACTTTGGTCAATATCTATAGTAATATTATAAATTCGATAGTAACCCTCTCTGTCTGTTACGCTTTCACGGCTAAACCAATGAACCGATTTTGATGAAATTTAATATGAAGCAAGGTAAAACCTGACGAAAGGATATAGGCTATTTTTTATGCCTAACATGTACCCCTACGCCTATTTCGGGCGAACTCTTGTAATTTTATAGGTCGAAATAATAAAACTATGTAATATACTTTTTTTTAAACAAATAATAGTAATCAGAAAAACAAGAACTTGTATCTAAGTAGCGAGAATGAAGACAATATTAAGGATGTAGAAGGGAGAAGGAAAGAACAAAATTTAAATTATATTTAAATTATGTCAATGTCAATGATTTTTATTATGCATGTACATGTTCCTCCAACATGTAACGTGACATTACCAAAATATTTGCGCAAAATTACCACAAATCGTCGCAACACCGACTAATATGACATTTTTTTTACTTAACAGTCTGTTATTTATAATATTATAAATACTATGCTTTGTTGTGATTGGAATGATGAGTGAGCCAGTATAATCACACGCAGATTATACCCATAATGTCCCTTACATTACGGGTATAATCCATGGTTGTCATCATGTTTTTTTAATTCTTGCGGTATCAGTTAAAACTAATAAAAATAACATCTCTGGTAAATAAATAAATCTAAACAAAAACAACCTTGTTATTATTATTATAATTATATTCCTTGGAAAATCCACCAAACGATACAAAATGATGTAAAACCAATTAGCTGGTGTTCGATAATCACATTTACAAGTCCTCTCATGATATCTAAATTGCAACATCATGGTCTATTACACGTCTATCATGCTACGTATATTTACCTGTTATTTATAGCATAGGATAATATAGATATTTAAATAATGTGGAAAAATGCATAATATTTACGAAATAGGCGTAAATTTTATAAACCTGCATCGAGGCTGTATATCATAATTGTTTAATATCTGTACAACGATTAATTTTTATTTTATCTGTGTTAATTAGGCATCTGTAAAAAGTAGCTTGTTAAGTTCTTAAAAACACTCTTTAATTAACGCAACAGCAATGCAATGTTATATAAAATCTGGTATCCAAACACCATAAAATACCCTAACAAGGCCCGGGCCAAGGGGCTCCGCTAGTCGAGGAGGCCAACCCAGCCAGTAATAATAAATTTTACTGAAACCGCTTCGGTATGTGGGTTCTTATTTCAATATCTAGAGGCATTAAATCTCTAAGTCCGGTAATTAGATGTAATTACCGGGCAAATTAATTACCTTTCAATACACTGCCTTAAAATTCGTATTCAATAATAACAAATTCAGATACCGTACCAAAACAAGGGAATTCACCGAAGGTCGTAACCTCATCGGAGGCGACAAGTTCTTAACTTAAGCACTTGTATTATTTTAGTTGACAGGCTTCGAATCGAAGCGCGAGATCGGGGAAAACAAATTGAATTTCCTCTCTCGTCCCAGTCATGCATGGTTAACACACAATTTAGTGAAACTAAAGACACTTATCTGTGACCTAATTGATTTGACATTACGTGTTATTGCGATTGTTATTTCATAAAGGATAAATTTAATTTATATTGCGAAGGAATTCCTTGAGAACTGTTTATTTAGTAGTAGATTAATAATTTGACGGTTCATTATGATATGTTAGCATTTTACTTTAATTAAAGAAATATTCGTTAAAGGCATAAGAATTTTGACTTTGACCGACGATTTGAAAAAAATGGCAGGTACGGGATGGATGCGGCCTGCCCAAGATCGGGATGGTTGGCGTTCTATGCGGTAGCCTTTCGTCCACCAGTAGACAGCGATAAAAGCTGAGAAATAAGATTTTTATTAGAAGTTAAAATTGGCATTTAATGTAAATTCATAATATAAATCGAACACTCAAACTTCGGTTAAGATTAATGTGTTCTAACCTCTGGGTTTGTAAAATAACGCTTCAAAAACCTATTAAATCCTTTTTCAATAAGTTTACCTATTATTGATTTGCCATCCATTGTGGACCATTTATAGCTCATAAAAAATTATGAATTCCTCATTAGTTACGGCTTTTAAGAAGAACTTATAAAATTAGACTTAAGGCATAAATCTTTGTAGTAAAATATGCGAAATGTTTTAATAAAGTAGCAAATAAGAGACAATTATAGATTATAATAATAATAATGTACTCCAGACCGATTTCAGCCACGGCGGACAATCTCAAGAGAGATTAGCCAACTACGCAGGAGATATTATGGTGCAAAAGTGTGTGCACAAACACAGGTGCACTCTATATTCCCTAACTCTCATAATCCGATGGGGCGGCAATCCGACACGACCGGAAAGAGTTCAGGTGTAGGACCAACGGCTTTACGTGCTTTCCGAGGCACGGGAGTATACACACTTTCAACTTCCAGACTCCGGGCTGCTACTGAGAATTTTCTGATTGAAAAACCCAATAACTTTATTTATTGGCCCGACCTGGGAATTTAACCCAGGACCTCCGCGTCTGCGGCCTTACATCAAGCCACTAGATCAACATGGCACTCAATCAGTCAATCAGATTACCATTCATTCTAATCACTATGACACAATTTATTTATTTATACAATCGGGAAGGCTACAACGTTTATACCGTTCATTTGAGATTTCCTTAAAAATCAGGTTAAATTACAAAATGTTGTGACAAAATTACATAAGAAATGCTATTTTCATTACCATTTTTAAATTCGTTATATTTATTTCACAATCATCACTACATATTATATAACAAAGTGTGTGTGTGTGTGTAAAACAAAGTGCACCGCCTAACTAATGAGATATATCAATGAAATACAATTAAAGTTATTGAAAAGAAAATCAAGGAATACTCACCCCACGGTTTCCTTATCGTTTTGGTCCATTATTGAGTGAAAAGCCTTATTTATCATTTATTTTTGACATGTCATTTAAATTTATTAATAAGCCAAGTTCAAAATAATTGTGAAATCTTATTACAGAAACGAATGTCGTGCCGCAGGACATTGACTTTGTATTTGTATATTGACTTTGTGAAGACATGACATCTCTTAAAATAAGAGATAATGGCGGAACGTACCTACATTAAAGTAAAAGTAGCTTTTCTTTGAAAATACTGTAATTAGTCTCTTTTGGCGCCGGAAGATCTATCCTCCTACGCAACGATAAAACAAAAGTACAGATAACTTCGTACATAGAGTTTTAGGATACAAACCTTATTCTTCATTTTTTTTAATTACCATTTCGGGGTTCGGATCAAAACTGAACAAAACTATTCTATATTTTTTTTAATTTTAATACTGTAATCATATAAATTATATTAATCAAAAACTGTAGATTGTCATACATAGGCAGCGTTTTCGCATATTCATATTTACACAAAAGTACGTCAAAACGTAATCTTTTTATTTTGATAAATAATGTCATTAGCATGAACACTAGGTAGAGTTCATGTTTTGTCCCAAGATAATTGAATTTATACGCGATCTTCATAATCTTAAAATAAAAAAATAATTTTACATTAAATTTATTTAAAGTAATGTGCAGAATTAAAAATACGTTTACAAAAAAACTAAATAACAAAAAGAAAACTGGCAAATTATCAAGTGTCATGCGCATACGTAATTTTTTGGCTTAAAAATAATTTAAGAATTTGTCCATACCTTGGACTTCGACAGCTTAACCCTCATACATTTGATTTAAATATTTTTATAATATTTAAATCTAAAAAAAGCGTGTAACTTGAACACGTGACAGAAGTGAAATATTTGGGCATTTCACTCAAACATACGTATAACATATGAATCTCAAGAATAACCTTGAAATTTTACTTTCGCGTAATCTGCTCTTAACGCTTAGAATTTTCACTTAATCAATATATAATAACTTATTAACATGATATTAATATATTTATAAATTGGATTACGTAACACAATAACAAACGATATAAGTGTTTAATAATCTGATACGTTTATCTGGAGCCACTTGAAGGCTCTTAAACATAATCTTCATTATTTGTGACGTTAACGTATTATTTTTATAACATCAAAATCCTCTCCGAACGCAATCTTATCACAACTTTCTATGTAAAAATTCTGTCAATTTTAAACACATTGTATAGTAACAAAGGATTTTGTAACGTCTAAAGATATGAACTGTGATATCGTTAAATATACACCAAACAAAAAATTAAAAGAATTACTGCCGATTAATTAAAAAAATAAAAATACATTAATTGAGTAAATTTAAAGATACAATTTAAAAAGTTAAAATAATTTAAATACTATTATAAAAAATAAATACCTAACTATAAAATACTATTTATAAGTCTCTTATAGCATGCTCTGCAAGTAATTCTCAAGACATAATGTGCTGTAGAATAAACATCGATTGAGAAGAAAATGTAAGCAGAATTGATTTACAGCGTTAAAAGAAAAAAAACAGCCTCTAAATAAATCCCAGCCGTTGGAAGCTTCAGGCCTTCTCTCCTTTCGAGGAGAAAGTTTTAACCTTATTCCACCAAACTGCTCCGTTTGCTGGTGGATTTTTTGGTGGTGTAACGTTGTAGAATTTCAACATACACATGCAGATTTTCTCACGTGATCTACCCACCAGACGAGATTGGCTAAAAAGTAAAGATATATTAAATTAAATACAATAACAAAATACGTTATCTATTCAGTTTATTTATTTGTCAGTAAAGGATATGCTAATAAAGGATAAAAGGTTATGAATTTTTTTAATCTTTAGACAATCATAGCTTCATCTATTTGCTTGTTTCATTTAAAAATAAATGACACCTTTATTTGTAACAGTAACTGATATAAAAATAAAATATAACTAAATGTTGAAAACGTGATAAAATTAACATATCAATTACAATACAGTCACACGAGGGCTTTGTTGGGGATCACAGCTATCGTATTATAAGTCCTGTTTATTGTACTCTATCTGTTGTATTACAAAATGAGTAATTCAATAATTATAAAATTATATAAGTAGATATATTAAATAGATACTGCGAAATAAATAATACAACGTTGTGTCTGTATTTGTTTCCCAAAAGGACTATTGATTTTAAAACTTCTTATAGTTTTTTAGTTCTAATTAGTTTATTCTCTTTCTGCTGTCAATAATATTAAATAGTTTATTTTACTTCATTTACGAATATCATAATTCAAATAATAAAATGAATATTATAATTTCAATAATGGTTGTTAACCTTTGCTACGAAATATTAATCTTAAGTGGAGTGTTCCCCGTGACTAGCCAACGAGACTTACGTTTCATGATACTTATAACATCAAGACTATAAAATATAATAAACATATTATATCCTAATTTTCCAGAAAACTCTTTATACGTTAAGGTATTATTTTTATAACATCAAAATCCTCTCCCAACGCAATCTTATCACGACTTTCTATGTAAATGTTCAAAATGTTCTGTCAATTTTAAATACATTGTACAGTAACAAAGGATTTAGTAACGTCTAAAGATATGAACTGTGATATCATGAAATATACACCAAACAAAAAAATAAAAGTAGTAATAAAAATAGTTTTTGTTATTGTCTGACTAAATATTAAAACTAGCAACATTAGTTTTCATCAAAATAGATCTCTGCCCGTACAGATCTTATATGTCCTTGCATGTTGCAATAATACTTAAATTCTCAGGGGACTACTCGTCTTAGGAAAACATAAGCCGTAGATTTTAGGTTACACATTGTTATTTTTTACAATAAAATAAATAAATAAATAAGCCTTTATTCAGACACATTTTGCTACATTTTACATTGCTTAAATTATCACTCTAGTGACTTGACATCGACAACTTAGTCTGTTAGCCAAATTTGGCAAAGGCCTCCTCCATTCCTTTCCATTCTATTTTATTTAGTGCGGTCCTAGTCCATGTATTCCCAGCTGTTGCTTTTATTTCATCTTCCCACCTTCGAAACGGTCTTCCGCGTTTCCTTTTAGCGTTTCTGGGATACCAGAAAACCAAAGTTTTGTTCCATTTCTCAGTACCTCTTATTATATGACGTGCCCATTTCCACTTGAGTTTCCGAATTCTAGTTATTGCGTCGTCTACTTTTGTGCGCTTTCTAATGGTTCTGTGTTGTATTCTGTCACTTTTCCTGACATTCAACATGCTCCTCTCCATAGCTGTTTGGCATGTCTTAATTTTTTCATTTTGCGCTTTGGTGAGTGCCCAAGTTTGACAGCCATAAGTGAGTACTGGCAGCACACAGGTATTATATAGCTTCTTCTTAACAAACATCTTAGTTTCTTTATTTTTCATAACTTCTTTTAGTCTCCAATAACTTTTCCATGCGTTACCTATTCTTGTGTCTATTTCTTTTGACATTGAATTAGTTGATGAGATGAGTTGGCCTAAGTAAGTGTACTCTTTTACATATTCGATGGGTTCACCATTTAATACAATAGGATCTTCGGTCGCGTTTGTCAATACTTTGGTTTTAAAGGTATTCATAGTTAAACCAACTCTGCGGCTTTCTATATCCAGGTCCGTTAGCATATTTTGGAGATGGGCACTTGATACAGCGAATATAATTATATCGTCAGCAAATCGTAGGTGGGTAAGCTGTTCTCCATTTATGTTTAAACCATAGTGGTCCCATTTAACTTTACGAAAGACGTTTTCTAAAACCGCTGTAAATAATTTGGGAGATAGGGGGTCTCCTTGGCGTACGCCTCTGTTAATTTTTATTTCTTTTCCCTGTTTTTCTAACTTTATTTTAGCTGTACTGTTTGCATATATATTTTTCAAAATTCTTATGTATTTATATTCAACTCCTTGGTTTTTTAGGCTTAACCAGATGCTTTCATGTTCAATTGAATCGAAAGCCTTGTTGTAATCTATGAAGCAACAATAGAATGGTACATTATATTCTCTATTCTTTTCAAAGACTTGCCTTACAACGTGTATGTGGTCTAGTGTTGAGAACCCCGCCCTAAATTCGGCTTGTTCTCTAGGTTGGTTCTCGTCTAGAGTTCTAGTTATTCGGCGGAGAACAACCTTTGCAAATACTTTGTATATATTGGATATTAGGCTGATAGGTCTATAGTTATTTATTTGACTAATATCACCCTTTTTATGGAGAAGTATTATTGTGGAATTCTTCCACTGAGATGGTATTCTTTCGGTTTGTAGTATCTCGTTATAAATAACTTTTAGTATAGGTGCAACAACTTTCTTAGAGTTGATTAGTAGTTCATTGCTGATGTGGTCGGGTCCAGGGGCTTTGTCTGTTTTCTGTGTTTCAATGGCTTTGATTATTTCTTCTTCTAGGATAGGTGGCACACCGTCGCTACTAGTTAGATCGGTTTCGTCTAGGTTATTTTTCCTGGAATATAAGTCTTCGTAGAATTTAGTAGCTATTGACAATATATCTGGTCTTTTAGTCTTATCCATAGAATATTGGTCTTTCATTTTGGGTTTCCAGTTTGTCTTATCCTTTAACAGCTTAACAGCTCTCTTGATGCCTCCAGTCTTGATGATATGTTTCTCAAAAACCACACGTCTGAGGCGTTCTCTGTCTTTCTTAATTTGTGTTTTTATTTCTTTACTTACTTTGCTTATTTCTTCCCTGATACTTTTTGTTTTGTTTGTAATATTAATCAAATTCAACCTTTTTTCTAGAAGTTCATTAGTTTTATGAGACAAGTTTTTCTTCTCGTTCGGTTCGCCTTTGTTATTCTCTGATTTTGTTGTTAGTATTTCGTGTAGTACATTATATTTTTGTTGAGTGTTTAGGTATTGAGTAGATGTTTCCTGCAGAGAGTTAAGTTTTTTTGTAATGGTGGATATCGATGCTGCATTGTTTGGAGTTTGAGATTTTATTTTGAAGGGCCGTCTTAATTTTGATTTGTATGCTATGTTGAGATATGCTCGGAGCATTCTGTGGTTGCTATTAAAGTTGAGGTTAGCGATGGTACTGCAATCATCAAAATAATTACTTTGGTTCGTAAGAATATAATCTATTTCATTCCTATACCGTCCGTCCGGTGATATCTATGTCCATTTCCTTGATGCCCTTTTTTTGAATTTACTGTTTAGTATTTTCAGATTATTTTCGAAAGCGAATTCCATCAGCTTTTGCCCATTCCTTGTCCTTTTGCCTTTACTATGAGGGCCCAGTACGATATCTTCTCCATTCCGTGGAGAACCAACTTGAGCGTTAAAGTCCCCCATTACTATGCAGTTTTTGTGCGTATATTTTTTGATAGCACTATTAAGGCACGAGTAGAAGGAATCTATCTCAGAAACGGTAGATTGCTCTGTCGGGGAGTATATTTGGACAATAGACCATCTTTCTTTCTTAGGGGGTATTGTTATATTCAATACAGCAATTCTTTCCGAAATGCCGACTATTTCTTCTATAAAGCTCGCCAGCTCTTTCTTTATTAAGAATCCTACACCGTGTCTTCCTGGTGTTTCTCCTATGTAGTATAATATGAATTGATTGAACTCTTCAATTGCCTCGCCGTTTCTTCTTACTTCACTTAAGCCAATAATATCCCATTTAATATGTTGAATAGCATGTGTTAATTCTTGTAGGTTCTCTTCTGATCTCAAAGAAAGAAACGTACCTACCGAACGAAACAACCAGAGCAACCACCCCAAGACGGCCGGTCACCGCGGGGAAAAGCGACCACTACCCTCCAAACAATTTTTTACAATAAATGTAAAATAAATAGTAACAAACTAGGCATTAAAAATTTTTGAAATAAGAATGAAAATCGAACTTTTAACATATTTTAAATATTTGGAAATCTGACATTATTGTTATTTTTTTTTTATATGAACAAAAGGTTGTACTTTTGCATAACCATAAAATTTAAATAATATGACAGCGACAGGGTTAGGCTTGTCATATTTATTTTTACGTTACGTACCTACGGTTGCATAACAATAAAATACATAAAGAACTTTATAAGGACTTGAGGCATAAGGATTGTGACACAGAACCAAAATCATATGATTGGATAAAGATTGATACAAACTAAAAAAGTATAACCGATAGTAGTCTTTTTAAGCCAAATCCTGTTTAGAGAACTTACATTTTTTTTAATTTATATTTCATTTCAGTTTTATGATTGTCTTTGAAAAAAACTGTCCAATTATTGTTGTTACAATGTTCAATTGTTAATAAGCGTTTGTATACTAAGGGTATTATAGAAGTAAATACTTTTTAGATGATAACACGCCTTGGAAATGAAACGAAAACATATTTTGTTATTAATTTTATTGTAAACAGGAATTGTAGAAAAAAAATGTAATACACTGAGTTTATTTCGCTGGCCTCGTCGGACGTGTCTATTTTCGAACCGATGGTATAATATTAAAAATCAATAGGCAAGAGTAATGCTTCATTTGAAGAATCGAAATCAACATGTAATAAGATAAATTCTTATTATATCATATATTTCATCTTTTATTTTAACGACCGTCTTAGTATTCCTCATTAAACAAGCATTTTATATAACATGAGTTAACCACTTCGTGACATCTCACTACTGCTGGCTGCACGCTGGTTTTTAGTAGTCTAACATTAAGCCAGGAATCACAATGGGGAGGTGCGAAAATGCATTTTCCATGAGAATCGATCCTAATTCCACGGCGGCTACGGCGGTTGACTTTGCTGCATTTAACAAACCAACCTCTCCCGTTTAATATATATTTATTACTC
Organism: Nymphalis urticae; assembly: GCA_905147175.2. Taxonomy (NCBI): domain Eukaryota; kingdom Metazoa; phylum Arthropoda; class Insecta; order Lepidoptera; family Nymphalidae; genus Nymphalis; species Nymphalis urticae. The sequence continues at coordinate 3,312,076 of LR989987.1, read as the reverse complement.
AGTACTGATCGTTTCATTGTGTCATCAAAATAAATGTTTCATTTATTTAAAATTTCTAATAAATAATAAACAATCCTTTGAATACTCGATCCTGAGATTTTCCGAGATGGAAAATTTGATACTGTTTAATGTAATGAATGATATATTCAACTTAAAATGTTATGAAACAAAAGTCAATGAATAGAAAATATTTTATTTTCTTTTTTTCTTTATTTTAAGTTAAAAGTGAAATTAATTATTTATTATAACAATATTACAACAGTAGAGTATTTATTAATTTCACTGTAAACTTAAAATAAAAAAACATTATTATTAAAATAATCTGGAATGTTACATTTAATTATAAAGATTATACTAACTTACAATTGGTACATTAAATAAATTTAAACTACAAAGCGGTTTAGTATATTGTTGAGTATACATTCATATAACTAATAATATGCACTAAAGATAGAGGTAGTTACAATTCGATAGTTCTTATACTAAAATTAAGACAGGCTATCTTGCCTCTCTCAATAAAACAATCAAAAATATTTTTCCTGTTGTTATTAGTGGCAACACTAAAGAAGATATTGGTCTACAAGGCCACCTTGGTTTATAATTGGCAGTTTAAATTTTTACTTCTTGCACATACGAGTACGTCTCGTCTGTAGAGAATAAAGCGAACATCGGATCTAGCGAATCTACTAGCAACATTACTAATTAAATACTAACATTATTATATACCTTATATAACTACACAAATGTCATATTATTGTCCACTACTGAATAATAATAATTATCGCGTTGTCTTTAAACTTATTACAAAAATTATTATTTTTTTAGAATATGCTCGGACGTCACATGTAAATGGCAACCTTATCAAATCCTTTTCACATTTCACTCACACCAAGTACCGTTTTTTATTAAACAAACTTTTATCTTCATTACGCAAAACATCAACCATGGTGAGTGTTGCCATTTCTCTCTATTATATATTGAACAAAAATAACCTTTTTACTCTCTCTTGCTTTGCTTGTTGTAAAAATGCATTTGCATTATTTATTGCTTCTTTATCATAAGCTTTGTTTTGAACTCTATTTGTTAGAGTATTGGTATTATGTGGGAGACCCTTGGTAAGGTTCTGTTGTATCGGGGTCTTCTTCAATATAATATCCTTCATCTTGAAGTTCGTCTGAGTTGTACATAGTACCTGGTAGGAGGATGTACCGCGCGTCTCTGAAACAAAGTAATTATATCAGCGATAATTGAATAAATAAATATATAACACAACACAAGAAACATATAAGAAAAATATTACAATTAGCGTTTTTCGATAACGATTGCCGTGAAATAGGTTTTAATATAACACAAATTAAGCACACTTCACATATATCCACGCCATAGTAATCTGTGATCCTTCAATCAAGTATGAATGAGCGGATAAATTGACACTTTTTTAAGTTAACACATATCCACGGAAAAGTTATCATTGTATTTCGTGTATCTTTCTATTTCTTTGATTGATTCCTCTCTGATTGTTCCTATATGTATTTCCAGGCGAAATTTCAGCATTACAATGTAAGCAATTCATGTAATTCGGTAACGACACTAAGCATAACAGCCAAGTATATTTTGTAGATGTAAATATCTCAGATTTATCAGCAAGCCTCGTTCTCATATATCGCGTTTATGAAAAGGTCAAAGAACTAATTCTATTTTCGTACTTGTGACATTGTCGAATTCGCAGATTTGTTTTAGAGATGATACCGCGAGTGCGTCAAACTGTATGTAAACAAACTGTTCCACATAATATGTACATACATAAACATACGTTCAGAGTATCTTTGAGGAATGATAAGAGCAATATAGTTTTGGGAAGGGAATCACGTCAAACAAAGATTTTTTTTGACTGGTTTTGTTGAATTGTATTTTACTTTATACTTTATTGGACACCACAAAAAGAAAAAAAAAGAAAACATGGATACAGCCTAAATAAAAGTAGCTTACAAATTTGGCGACCTTATCGCTACATAGCGATCTCTACCAGGCAACCATTGTATTATAATAATATATTTTTAAGAACCAGTATTCCTTCGAACTCATCGGGTAGATCTATTTTTTATATCAATCATTATGAAAATTATAGCACAGTAACGTTTTTTTGTAGGTATATAAACTTTTACTATCGATCGATTCTTTACTCGATTCTTCAATCGATTTCTACGGGGAATCGATCAATCGCTTCCCCATAGCACAACACTATTTTTTTATTTGACAGAAGAATGATTAAATCATTAGAAGCCAAATAAAAAAATCTTACGTGTACTTTCATCCTAAGCATTTCTATCCACAAACGACAACTATATGTGACGACGATGAAGTCCTCGTGACCGATTTCGGTCACGGCAGCACGCACGGCATTTACACTTGCGAGCCTCGCTGGCGGTCGAGCCGTGTCAAACATAAGCCGTACCTTTATAATTATTGGTTGATTTTCTCACAATAATAGAAAATGTAATATGTATATTACCACCAATGTTGCTTATGCTTATACTATTATGCTACTGCTTCTAATTATGTGCCCTCTGCATCGGATATCTGGGTTTTTTTTATAGATTAGAAAGGCGGACGAGCATATGGGCCACCTGATGGTAAGTGGTCCGAAAACGCTCTTAGACATTGGCTCTGCGAAAAATGTTACCCATCGCTTACATCGCCAATGCGCCACCAACCTTGGGAACTATGATGTTATGTCCCTTGTGCCTGTAATTACACTGGCTCACTCACCCTTCAAACCGGAACACAACAACATCAAGTACTGCTATTTTGCGGTAGAATATCTGATGAGTGGGTAGTACCTACCCAGATAAGCTTGCACAAAGCTCTACCACCAGTAGCAAGTGGTTATCAGAAAATGACTTTTAAAAAAACAAGGCTACAAGAATATCGATTGATATAGACTAAATCTATATTATATTACATTTGTTTTGTTCCTTACTAAGTGTTAATAATCAAAACTACTCTATATCATAAGTTTTTAGTCCAATTTCATATTTATACTATATTCGTAATTATTATATCAAATGGATTGTAAGCCTACTTAATGTAGCTAAAAGTCTATCCTTCTGCGCAAGAGATATTATAGTGCGTATACAGAAACACATCGCACTCGCTTAATCTGAATGTAATCAGAGTCGATCAGAGATATTTAACGAGCAGGACCAACGTGCTTTCCGAGGAACTGAAGTGTGACGCTGCCAACCTTAACAAGTGGGCTAAGAACTTCTGACAGAAAAACTCAATAATTTTTCATAAAGCGGACTGGGTATCGAACCCCGTACCAATAAATCTGCATTGTGTATTTTAGCAACTAAACCATCGAGTCAGTGAAACACCTAAAATGTAAATTTAAGTTATTAACTTTTTCATAGAGCCGTTTTTTATTTTTATAATTGAAATCCCTTATCTATTTAATCAATCAATCAATTATCTACTCATTAGCCGCTTTATAAGGCAGTACGATGTCCTCCTATGACGATGACTTTGGTCTCGTCGGCCAATCTCAAGAGATCAGCCAATAGCGCCGGACATATTATAGTGCACAAACAGTGCGTTACTGTCTATTTCCTCACTCTCATCGACGAGAACGGAAAGAGTTTATGTGCAGGACCTACAGCTTTACGAGCTTTTGAGGCAAACAAGTGTACACAACTTTCAGACTTCGGTCTGCTACTAAGAATCTTCAAAAGAAAATACCCATACCTCGCAGGGCCTCGGGATCTGCGGCCTTATATAAAGCCATTAGACCAACGAAGCAGGCAGTGTATCAGTTAAAACAAAGAAAATAAAATTTACTAGCAAGAAAAGTAACAATTTTATCATAAGATAATGTGTATGAGCTTGCTTGTATGTTGTGTAGGAAGGCTCACTAATATCTTATAAACATGTCGATCCCCCTTATTATTTTAAGATAGTAAATATATATTATAAAGAGAGTACTTTTAAATTAGGATACAATCTCATATGCAATAATGTTTATGTATGCGAAAAAATATTAAAAATGTATTTTTTTACTGTGTATCGATTTATCGACAACGATGAATTTAATAATAAGATTGACTTTAATGGTAAATTTTTAATTTTAAAACATGGTAAATTGTGACTTATAGGAAACATTTAAGAAATATCATGCAATATGAAAGTTAGTTTAGCTCAAGCTTCAGCGCTGCTTTATGTTATCATTAGAAAAGCTGATAAAATATGTAAGACTATAAAAACAATGCCAACTTTACTATAACTAATTAAGCAATCTATCATTTACAACTATTAACTACATTATGGGTGTTCTACAAGGCTTTTCATTGGGTCCATTTTTCATTTATTGTCACGAAACTAATTATTTCGCTTCGCAATTGAAGCAATGATGATAAATTAAATTCAATTAAAAGTTCTTAATTGGGTTTATCGGTTTATGTACATATATTTGTTATCTAGAGAACTAGAACTGTGTATTCTGGCACACAGATGTAATACTTTTTATGTAAAATATTTAGCAAACTTAATATTGATTGATATATTATATAAACATTGAAATGTATATATTCTATAAATCTATTTCAATTCAAAGTTAAGGACGTTAAAAGAAACACAGCAAAATCAGAATTAATTTATTGTCTAAAAATTAATCTACACGATATAATAACATTGAATAATACAACTAAAAAATACGAAAATAGTTTTCGAAACTTAAAATAAAAATCCTAGAAATTCAACTTAACCGAATTCTTCAAAGAATGGGACGAAGGATAGCAAAGGTATGTTCTTTGAATGGGATACGTTTTAAATGCATTATCGATGGAGGTTGAAATTAAAATGCATTGATATAACGCACATTTTAATATAAAATGTGTGGCTTCATCACAGATACTTTATTAATTGACAATGTCATCATAACAAAATCAACAAATTCATATATATTTTTTCATATTCCCAACAAATAACAATTATTTTTTATTATTAATTATTATCAATAAATATAACAGCGCATAAATATAAGCCATTCCAGATCAGTCTATCAATTTATTGCCATGTCGAGTAAAACGTGAAATAATATCATACGTTGGCTAATTAATATTAATACAACTAAAACGTCTAAAATATTTGGTAGCCAAAAAAAAGCATTAAAGTGACTTTTTTTTAAAACCTTTTTATGGAGGAACAAAAATTTTCTTATAGGTATTTGTTTCAGCTTATCCAAATCTTAGTCGGTTTATATAAAGAAATGCTTATAGGACTATAAAAATCGAGTCAAATTAAATAAAAATAAATTAAATTAAAAATGGCAGCATTAGAAGCAGCAAAAACGCGTCACGCCTTCGCTTCGAGATCATATTTCTTCTCATCGGCATCCCTAAAAAAATAAATAAATAGGAAAAAGGTTTCATACGGGACAATCAGTAGATACTACTAATTTAAAAACTAAAAAATCACCGTAAACAAAACAATCAACATACTAATGTTTCAGTTATACGTTAGTTTGTCCGTTACTGGGGCTGAAGTTTAATTTATCCGCATACATACCAAGTCCGAACTAAAAAGTATTCACTGCCAACACCAGAACTCATCATGCTGGAACCCTCCTCGCTACCGTCAACAATCATAAATCTCTTGCCCTCTCTGAAAATATTAACCACAATTTTTTTTCTTATCATCCCGTAAACAAATCCGCCATTTTGTTTCCCATTTTGAATTTCGAACATCTCCGTGTACGTACGAAATGCGTGCGCTAGCGTCCCGGTATGAATGGTGATGTGTCCGTTTAAAGCGATGTTCCGATAATGCATATTATTTGTAATAATTGTTATATATTGCAAATAATACATTTAAGTAGCGATTGCCCAATTGCTATGTCACTATTCAGTATTTTTGGTCAATGATAAGTTTGATGATTATTTTTGATGATACGTATGACATATAATAATTAATGTAATAATTTTCGTGCGCCTACAAAAGTCTGCATTCTCCATTTCATTTCGACCATTATTTCATATTATTTCGGCCATATTTTAATCGTTTTCGTAGTAATATGAAGAAAACTTAGTTTTACTAACTTTCTTATATCTTAACACAGATTCCATTTTCTGTTTCATGTCCTCTCTCTCTCTCTCTCTTATCCATTAATATCCAAATCCATTTTCTTAAGGTATTTCTTTATCACATTGTTGTCCATAAAATTATGATTTTCTTTTGCTTCATTATGAAATCAATGCAAACGGTCGTAAAATGTCTTCCTTTGATGTTCACTCTTGTTTTGTTTCTTTGTAGTGATTGTTAGAACAATGTATTTTAATTGAATGATTAATAAGGAGCTTATTTTATGTTAATGAAACCCAAAGCCAGCGAGAATATTTAACTTATAATTTATAAAGTTCAATATTCTCATAAAAGCATCCCAATGAAAGCACGTATAGATTTCTCGGTGTTACTAATAAATAAATACAATCAAGTAAAAAGTTTCATTAAGAATCGTTTTGTTTTTTTTTGTCTTTTATGTCACATGGCAACACCGTGAAATTATACTAAATCGATACGTAATAGTAGAAAACATACCTGTAGAATACGTAGTGTTGCAACATGAAGAATATGTCGAAGATAAGACTGAACAATCCCAGACCGAACTTAGTAGCGTCACCGAAGAATGATATCCAATCGTTGTAGTTGTAAGCGTTGAGAGTCATCTGCAGGATGGAGAGGGAACCACCGATGGAATCTAGGAAAATGTTGCCAATACTCCATCCGACAGTCGATTTGCGCTTGTAGTTCATATACGCCTGGAAATTTAAAAGATTGATTTTACTATAACAATTATTATCTAGCATTACAATATAATATAATACGACTAAGGATAAAATAATAAAATCTTGTTTCCGACAAAGTCTATGCATCCTTCCCGGGTAACAAGTAACAAAAATTATTAATATACAAAACATTATAGTCGGTACAAAATTATATAAGGCCTGGATGATAAAAAGCATATAGTAATTATATGCTTGTTATTTGTTGAGTTTCATAAAGTATAAAGACAATCAAGTACGTCTCGGTTGAATCTGAGCAGAAAACGATCGTGAAATGGCAGAAAGTCATATGCGACATTGACCATAATAATTATAACATAACAAGAATACAGCATCTAAATAGTATATCAAATAAGTTGGTTGTCAACATTTCATGAAGAGAGTTCTTACAGAATTCACTACGGGTCATTAATCTTGTAAAATATGGTCCTACTTAAATAAAGCTACTTTGATTTTTCTTTTTTTTTTATAGAATAGTAAGGTGGACGAGCATATGGGCCACCTAATGGTAAGTGGTCACCAACGGCCTTAGACATTGGCATTGTAGGAAATGTTATCCATCGCTTACATAGCCAATGCGCCACCAACCTTGGGACCTAAGATTTTATGTCCCTTGTGCCTGTAATTACACTTACTCATTCACCCTCCAAACCGGAACACAACAATACCAAGTACTGCTGTTTTGCGGTAGAATATCTGATGAGTGGGTGGTACCTACCCAGACGAGCTTGCACAAAGCCCTACCACCGGTAAAATATATATATTTCATTACATATTACATAGTTTAATAGTATATTTTCTCGTTTGCATTGATATTTATTTGTTAATATGGTGTTAAGTTAAGAAGTTGTATCAGTCAACTATGCCCATATATCATCAGGTGGCTCATTAAATTATTTCATAACAAGAACATTAAGTTCGTGCTTGTCTTGTCTTGGCTTGTCGACAATATTTTTATAATATTTAAACCGATGGAAACTAAGAAGTAAAACTAATTCTCATATAATACTATTTTATACTATTTTTTTAAACGCTATGAATCTTCTGGTATAAGTTTTATATATATTAGTTTTGTAGTTTTTTAAGTTAGCCATTACAAAAAAAAAACATTTATTTGTATATATATTATAATATCCCACTTAGAGTAAAACCTTCATCAGTATTATTCGCTTGAGCTTATCCCATTATATTAAGGGTTCGCGGATTGAAAATTATTATTAATAATAATGCGGCGGTTTACGGCCGCCTTACTGTCGCCTTATTGGAAATGGACCTGGTGGGTTAGGTTTCCCGCCAACACAGATGGTTAAGATGCTCAAAAGGCTGTGCTTATCATAAAATATCTTAGATGGCTCACTCGCATGGAAGATGTACCCAACCGTAGATGCCGTAACATCCACTTTCTACTCTGCTGGTAAATCCACGGCAAAATTTCAATCTATCTTCGTGATTTGAATATTCATGGATGCGATAGCAGTAAAAGATGTATACAATATATATAAGATGTCTTTATACGAGTACAGTAACCTCTCACAGTACTGGCCTCTTCTCCGTTTTTGAGGAGAGGGTTCCTCCACCACGCTGCTTCAATGAGGGTTGGTGGATTACACATGTGGCAGAATTTCAGTGAAATTAGACACATGCACTTTCCTCACGGTGTTTTCTTTCATCGTCAAGCACGAGATGAATTATAAACACAAATTAAGCCCATGCAAATTCAGTGGTGCTTGCCCGGATCTGAACCCACGATCACCGGTTACTATTCACGCGTTCTAACCGTATCTCGGCTTTCCAAAATTATTTGTTTAGACCAAATTTAAGCTTAAACTCACCTGAGGAACATATTTAATAAGCGTTATGGAGAGTTTGATGTAGCTGCAGTAGTAGAGGAAGTCGAGCCAGGCGATCTTGCTAGCGGCGCCCAGACTGGCGGTGATGATGACGACGGACACAAACACGCTCAGTATCCCGCGGGCTGTCATCGACACGCGTTGATTTTCCCGCTGAAATAAAATTACGTCATCAAATCTTCCCAGACGGACTTGCACAAGGTTCAAAGTGTTCAAAGTTCAAAGTGTTTTTTTTTTTTTTTTTAATCATTTATAGGCCAGCGTTTGACCGTTAACTTGCCGATGTAAAGCATCGACACGGTCTAGGAACACGCTTGCCTAGAAGATAGCTGTTTACGCTGGATTTGAAGATAATTTAAGATTTGTATATAATTGGAAAGTTACCTCATACAAGAAGCACTGAGTGATGGTGACAAGGGTAGCGAACGCAGCGTGCAAGGAGAAGAACACGTCGTTCAACTGTACCGGGTTCAAGCTGCGGGGATGACGGGTGAAGTATTCGCTCTGAAAACATATATTGATATTAATGACCCGACTTTGAAAAATGTTGAAGCCGTCGAAATAAAAAAAATCTATTTAGAACTTTCTCTTCTCACGTCACACACACACAGACACACACACACAAACACACACATTTATTGAGCGAAACGTTCATTCATTTTTTATACAAGAAAACGAAAGGACCTGAAATGGATGTTCACTTTTACATAGCACTACTGTTTGTGCAAAAATATGATTACTTCTTTATTTTTATTAATAATATATTTTGTTCTTCTATCTTCTCAGTGGTAATTAACAACTAACGTCATTTTAAAAGCAAATACAGTATCAATAAAAAAAAGTCCAATTTAATTTTCATTATTAACTTACTAGTTGAAGTATATAGAAAGCGAAGGTAGTAAGAAGAGATGTATAAAACATTAACCTGTATTTTCTTCGAGAAGTACAATCCGCAGTTGAACAAGGAATACATAGTGAAGCCCATGATGTTAAGAGCTAAGAAGTCAAAGTTGAGTCCGACGACACTCTTCCTCTTGAAGTTTGTATATATTTGAGGGTAGAACGACACGGACCAGGCAGCGAAGTAGATCCAACCCATTATGTAGGAGATGATGTATATCGCATTCGAGTGCATTACTGTGACGCGGAGAAAGACGGTATCCAGACTGAAATGGTAGGAAATTCAATATAACATATCTAATAATGTACAGTGAGAAATATTTAAAAAGTTTTACGCTTTATATTTTAAGTCATAACATCATCTGGCTATGGTCTGGGCACCAATATTTTGCGTATTAATATGTTCTTCGTTTGCAATAAACTGTGATATTTAAAGTTATTTACCAAAATATTTAAAAAAAGGAATATAACCTTTCCACTGTCTCCTGCTGAGATTTATGTCCTTTTAAGAAGAAATATTATAAGTTTTTCTATAACGCTCCTCGCGGAGTAAATAAATGTGAAAATATTTCTTCAAACGTATATTATTTCCTCACGTAACCTTCACCACCGAGCACCAGATAAATTATTCTCCGATTTTAATCCTCAATATTTAAGCGTGTTCGATACATCTTAGCTTTTACTATTATATTATTGATTCTGACGTTAAATGTGTTTAAATCTACACTTACTTAACAAAGTTAGGGGGCGTGACGTTAAACGTGACTTCAGAATGTCCCGGACTTTTTCCATACGCGCATATATCATATGTGTGCTTCGTCGTCGGGTCGGGCTTATCCGAACCAGGCATGTCGATAACGGGCGGGACGAATTGGACTATGTCAGGGTGTTGGATCTGAGAGGTAACTTGGAGTGTTGTGTTGTATTCGCCGCTGGAAAATAATTGGAAAAGTAGAGAATAGCTATATAAATGTTCCACAGCTGAACTAAAGTATTGTATGTACGTTTATTGAATACGTTTATTGAATATGTATTATATATAAAAATGTTATATGTGTGTATGTATTTATATTTATATGTATCTATGTATGTACGTATATACATATATATTTATATGTAACGTATGTAGGTTATATATATTTTACATTAGTATGTATATTATAAGTCATTATTTTCTTTTATCTTGAATATTATTTTATTTTTATTTTTTGCACTATCCTGTTTCTGCTTTTGCAAATCCTTTCACCAAAGGTTGTCTGTTAGAGATTGCTTTAGCAATAAGACCGCCTTTGCACGCTCTTATTTTCTTGTCTTTGTTGTAATTGTTCTCTTTATTTGTATGTCCTTTCATTGTGTGTGCAATAAAGTAATAAATAAATAAATAAATAATAAATAAAGCCTCCTGTTGAGGAGTTCTGGCTTCTGGATACACATGAAGCAGATTTCCATCCAATACATGCAGATTTTCTCATAATTTTTTATTCACCGAAAACAAGAATAATTATAAAAAAGGCAATTCAATGGTGATTGCTCAGACATTTGTCGTCAACGAGGATCAAACCTGCGATCGTTAGCGTAGCAGCCCGCTGTGACTTCCTAGTCAATAGCTCATATTATATTACGACGGAACTAATATTATTAACGTAATAATATATTAACGTCACTCGATTGCATTATTAAAGTTGTTTCTATGTTATTTTTCGTATTCACTAAGAAAATGTTCGTATTAATGTGACTTTTATGAAAATGAATGTATAATTGCATCATTATGTCATTAAAATTATTTTTTATATAAAAGTGTTTTGGTGTACATTGCACTTACATTTGAATCAATTTTAACAGATGCGTCTCATCCACAAGGAGATTAATATCCGTCTCATCGACATATAACTTTTCGAGTTGGCACTGCGCTACTGGTAATACTGAAAACAAAAACATTAAGTAGAAGATAAAATATGTTAATTGTAACGGCGTTCTCTATCTTTTAATTAAATACGTTTTTCGTCGTCCTATCGGACTGTGCTTAAACAAAGGTACCCTTTCCCCTATCCCCTTAGGATTAGGATGATGATCAATTCCCACCGGTTAGGCTACCTGCCTTTCTAAATCTTCTATTAGTATTAATGTATGCTTATTATTTGACAACTCACCTAAGAACAGCATGGCAATGAGACAATAGCTTAACCTATGACTAGAACGTACTCCGGCCCCGGAGAATACTGTGTTGAAGCGCGCCATCCTTCCTGTTTTTTTTATCTGTGAACAATTCAACCTCGTTAGTATTGCATATAAAATATTTTAAGTTATCTTTATAATAACAATAAGATCTTTATGTAAAAATTCTAATATAAAATAAATATTTAAAGTTCATCTTATTTACTCAGCTACAATTGCATGATGACACTTGTTCAAACTACATCATTGCAATTTTCTTTCACCCAGGAAGTATACATAAAATTTATACACAATTTCTTTTATTTTACGACAACGATAAAGAAACTATAAAGAAAAATAACGAGGCAATGAAATAACCAATTTTAATAAAATTCAATATGCTCACAATATATTCAAGGTGTAGCGAAGACATTGAAACTTCGCCGAGACTATTATAAAACTAATTAAAATACACACACGTTTTATGTTGAAATTATTACAACGATATCAAATATTGAAATAGGCGTATATTTGTTTCAAAAATTCCATATTATAATTCTTTATAATGTATATTCATAATTTGAATAAATATATAATAATATTTATTAAAATCCGCATAAAAGATTTTTTAAACTTGAGGTTTTGTCTTCTCATTAGAATTAAATTTCGAACCGGGGTAGTTGCTTCTATTCTTTCTCGATAACATATTTAGTTTCAAAGCAAAGTATTTCATCCAAATGTTAATTTTGATTGAATTTGACTATGAATTAATTTTATAAAACACAGTTTTTTGTGATTATGTAATATTATTATAGATATTTTTTTACTTCATTTGATTGAAATAGCTAAGTTCAGACATACATATAATTGAAATTCTCCAAAACTAAAAAGTCGTTACGATAATATTCCAATACAAAAAGTAAAACGTCCATACAACAGGTCAATTAACTTGTTTGATAACGAGCAATTAAACAAAACATGAAAAATGTTTTGGTATTACATTTATATACAAACCACAATTTGTTGAATTTTATAAGTAATAGTAATTATTAGCAATTATTGCAAACAATTTTATAGTCACTCTTTATGTTTGGATAATTACAATTAGTGCCCATTTTTTATTTAAATATTATTAATAACGTTGTTTACGTGAGTATATATTTGGTGTACATATTATGATTAACATTATATTAGTTACTGTGTTTATTTTTGAAATCATTATCATTTTAAAAGATACTTTCAATCTGCTCGTATCCTTACCTTACGGCTTTATCGTTCTTGTACCCTTAAATTATAAAACATACACATCCATTTATTATAGAAATTATGGAACACTATTACCAAAACTACACATATCCCATATCTGTAGTATCACATATAACTTTCTATAACATATAAATATGTATAACTTGTAAATATATGTTTAAAAAAATATTATTTATTAACAGATAGGTTTTCATTTAATCACAACAATATTCACTAATCAAACTTTATATGAGACTGACAATGAATTTACCTGTTACTAGGATAATCTAAATATTTATATAAAACTCAACCTTGTACTTACTGTATTACGGTTCAATTTAAATTAAATGATACGATATAAATGTGTTCCACTATAGTGAGTTCACATTGAATAGGTAGCCGCGACAAGTATAAATATTGCAAATGGCAATGATCGGTAAACTTGATCAGAGAACGTCGAGTTTTCATAATGTACTCTAAAACATAATTATAGTAGGTAATAAAATAAAATACTTTGATAGATAGATAATGCTTCTTTGGAAATTACTTGACTTTTGTTAATAGGCTGTATATTTCATAAGAAATAAAAGTAAACTTTATAATCTCTTAGAGTATCACGGGGTAATTGTATTCCTTACAAATAAAATCTAGTCATTTATATTGTACGCTTGAATAATGAGCCGTCTTACTTTTTACGGTACATTGAATTCCGTAACGCTATATCAAAACAAAAAAATATAAAGCAAAAACACTGATAGGCGTAGATACTGTTTCCTTCTGTTTTAAATTACTGTAAAGAATTTTTTTTTTTTTTTAATATATATATAAATCATTCTGTTTCAAAACAAACTCAGCTCTTAAACAGGTTACAGCATGCTTTCTACTAGATAAATATGCATCTAAAAAAGTTTCAATTAAGTATTCAAGGTTATATACATATATATATACCAAGGACGTTCCTATTTTCCCGCCAACTACGCGTTAGGCTTCCACTAAGAGTGGTTTAAAAAATAATAGAGAACTCAGCTGATCCTACAGCATTTGAGTTTATTGGTAACGAAAAAACGCCATCACCATATGTATGTATGAATTCACAAGAACTAGGTTTACTCTTTTAATTTATATTAATATGTTTCCGATGTTTTCCATAACTCAGGTGTACCATTGTATTATTTTGATTGAGTTAACGACTATCATGTGACTGCGCGGTGTTTTGTTGCAGGTATCATACAATATACAATTTTAATAGTATTTTAGTGGATTTCTTATATTTGCGGCTTTTTTATTCAGCAAGAACTTGTTTTAATATGATAGTCAAATTTTTGTGGTATGACATATTTTTAATTACCAGCGTTTATGGCTTCGGTCTACAGCTGATCGGTTCTTTAATCAATACAACAAAAGTCACATTCAATAAATATATAAACTGATGTATTGTATGTTTGTACACGATATAGTTATTCAAAACGCGTCAAAACATGGCGTCTGAATTTAAAATACTGAGACAACATTCCCAGGAATACGAGACACAGCAAATGGTTAATGTTATTATAACGTTGAATGGAAAGATATTGTGTTGAAACAAACATGCATTAATAACAACATATAATAAATATAATTTAAGCATTTCAAAATGTTTTGACTGCAATTGTATCATTTTTGATGTATCTATTGGCGCTCCTTGAGTGTAGGATCGACTCGTACGCCGTGACGACAAACGGCATGACGTCAAACCACTCCATCGCCGCTCTCTAATCCCCTGTGTGTAAATAACTATGCTATATAGTTTCTTGCTATATATTATTCTTGGTAACTTTCGTGTCCATTTAAAAAAGAAAAGTAAGAAGATGAAAATTATATACTTTAATAATGTTTTGTAAACAAAGCGAAGCGGTGGTTACTTTATTTAATTCAATTTTATAAAATGTCCATTCAAAAGTACCTACTTGAATAAATAAACCAGAAAATTTAATTTTGTAATTTTAAAGAAAAATATTAATTTTTATTATATAACTATCAAAAAATATTTATGTTAAACCATTATGACTGGTTAATATAATATATAATACATGTAAAAAGTAGTCACTAATTATCTTGATTATGTTACTTTTGTAAACTTCAGGGATTCATTTGTTGGTGTTCAAATAAATAAGCCTACTTCAATAAACTTATTACTTTGATTAAATTTGACGTAGTTTTCTCTTTCGAAATATTACTACTCGGTATAAAAAATAAGACAAATTCTAATAGCATAAAACTTGTTATACTTGTCCTTTGTAGATATAAATATTTATGTTGCTTAAGATATTACAACGGAGATAAAATATAAACGTGATAAATCTCAGATAAATCGTTTGTCATGGACAAATATATATATTCTGATTAATGGTAACGTTGTGTTTTTTATTAAAGTACATTTAATATTGAAGTCAAATAGTTATATATTATTTTTCAAGATGGTTCACCTGGTGGTAGGGCTTTGGGCTATATCAGTTATTCTGCCGCTAAGCAGCAATACTTTGTATATTTGCGTTCCGGTTTGAAGGGTGAGTGTGCCAATGTAACTACAGGCACAAGGGGCATAACAATTCAGTTCCCAAGGTTGGTGGCGCATTGGAGGAAGTTATTATTTCTTACCTTGCCAATGTCTATGGGTGGGTGGTGGTGACCACTTATCATCAGGTGGCCCATTTGCCGTCTGAGTACCTATAAAATTAAAAAAAAAAAAGAATTTCTGCAAGCATTCTTTCCACGTTTATTAGATTGATAGAACATTTTGTGCAGAAGTGCTCTGAAATCACTTTTTTTATATTAATAAATGTTATTTTACGACAATATTTATAAATATGTACATAATTTACAAAAAAAAAACCCCATATCTCGTTTTATTTTGTGTAAATTGCACTATCTCTTGAAGAGGTAATGGTTTTCCAGTTAAAGTAACGTGCCTTGCAGACCCACCAGCCTTGCAGTACATTTATAATTGAATATAAAATTCGAAACTATGTAAAGCGTACGAATATTTATGCATAGAAACGAATCCAACACGATTATCACGTAATTGCTTGCATTAGGTTATTTCATTATACACTGGCGTGATCAATTCGCATCGTTAACGACCTGTTAATTGTTAATTCATATGACATTGCTTGAATTAATCCTCACGCAGATTACACATAATACATGTATATTCTATGTTACGCATACGGCAACATATTACGAATTTCAATTATAGTATTTATTACAAAGTTATAAGGACTAATTTAGCCTGCTTAATTAATCTATTTAACAGTATTGTGAAGTGTGTTCGCTTGTATGAGTCCATCGACCTTGCTTGTCAATACACAATAGTAATTAGGACAAATTCTCCTTAAGATGTTTATTAAGATGGCACAGATAACTCGGAAACATTAAGAATCGCGGACAATTTATGGACATACTTTTACTCTTTATTCATAACTGCTTGAGAGTTGGTTTGAATTATTATTTAAATAATAAAATTACTAGTGCTACAGAAATTGATGAAAATATAAAAATGCAATATTTTCTTTTTCTTCATAATGTCATATTCGTAAAGCATAGATTTTAAAATATTAGATAAATAATGATTAAAAGTTGATAATGTAATTAATTGGCATCAAAATTAATTATCAAGGTCAAAGTAATGAAAATCGCGACGGCTGCGGAAGAAATGATAAGAATTCCAGGTATTTCAATAAAAATAATATTAAAACTAACAAAATTTCTATGTTTATATTGTTTTTATTTAGTTTTTAACTAAAACAAAACCGACTACAACATAATGTCATCTGTTTTCTGAATAAAAAACAAATTGCCATTTTCCTTCACTTGATATTAATCGCAGGATATTACTTGTTAGGGGTCCGAGAACAAACGAGAAAACTCCACCAGGCAATCAAAATATAAGTCAAATGTTTTTCATCTTCTTCGATTAAGACTAAACATTAAAACTATATCCTGTGATTTATTTCTGACCGAATTTGGCCACAGTAGCCAATTTCAAGAGAGTTTAGATTTATTTGATTTGATTTTGATTTGTGTGTGCGCACACACAAATGCACTGTCAATTCCCTCGCTCTCATAATCCGATGGTACGGTATTGTGACACGACCAGAAAAAAAGTCAGTGGTAGGACCAACGGTTTTACGTGCTTTTTTTGACTCGAGAGTGTACTCATTTCCAACTGCCAAACTCCGGACTGCTACTGAGCTAAACTAAACTTCAACAGAAAAACATTTAATGGCCGACCTAGGGTTTAAACCCAAAACCTCGTGTTTTGCAGCCATATTTCTAGCCACTAGACAAACGGGGCAGTTAGTCGGCCATCCTGTGATACCAACATACCGCCGTCGAGCTTATCAAAAATTAAGTTATTTTTAATACTGAATGTGAATAAGTCTGCCTATTATCAACTTCCTATACAGTACACATTAGTTTAGAGATAAAAATACTGCACTCCATGTCGTTTTTTTTATTGTGCAAAAATTCTTAATCGAAATATTGCGATAAACTGATAACATTATGTGCTTGCAGAGTATAACAATTTATTTCTAGATACATAAAATTTATTATGCTTAAATAAATCTTCGAATCATAAATTAAGTTGTACATATTTCATTAGCATTTAATAAAAGAGAAATAATTCCCACCACCCTACTATATGTAAGAATAGGTATATATGGGGAGGTTTATATTAGTACAGATCAGTCGCACGACATGAAGATTTGTCGAAATTTGAACTTCCATAATACAATAATTTATACAAATGATAAATTAATAAATTTATTATTTAGATTCCATAGATAAAGTTCCGCAAAAAATAACTAAAATAGATATAAAACAAACTTTGGTCCTCAGTGATCGCTCAACATCGCTAAACATGAGCAAAAACCCAAAGCAAAGTTAAAACAGGACAACGCATTCAAACAGTGTCACCTCCTTTCCTTAAAAAGGTTTCCGTTGAACAAACTAAAAAAACACTTAAATGCGCATAAGTGCTGCATTCTTAACTTAATAAGTGCTAACTGCGACTTGTGACACGGTCAACGGAGAGAAGCGAATACTTTCGCGACATCGTACATCGGCCTGGAATTCTAGCAAGCCCTAGAACGTCAATGAGGAACTATATAATATTTCTCTAAAGAGAAACGCGTGTAATGCGTTTGAGGAGTCGGTGCTACAGATACATAAGTTTTATTGGTGATAATTTGTTTCAAATGAAATGGACCGTCGTCTTATTAATCCGAAATTAATACATTCACAACGTTACGCAATATCAGACCTACTGGTAATTGTAGACGAGTTATTAATTAGTTAATGGATTTGCCATATATATTTTCAATTGAAACATGTTGTTGCTCTACATTGACATAAATAAAGTCTTGGGCTTGACTTGAATCTATAATTTTGGTACCTATAGCGGATTTATTTATAGAAGGCATACGAGTACGCAGATCATCTGATGTCACCTCTGCCTGTGAGCATAAAAGAGGCCTTATTTATATTACTATTGAGCAGACAAACACGGAACCTTATTTGTTATCTTTTGTGTCTATAATTACAATGATAATAAAGTACAATTTAGTATCCTTGTATATATGTATGTATCTCCGAAAATATTAACCAATAAAAAAATATATAAGTAGGGCTAAAATTGACGATTTAAAAATATCATATATTTTATTTTAATACTTTTGAGGAATAGATGCAGGAAAGCGTACCCTGGCGTTACTAGGCCGGGAAAACGCTAGCGACAGCGATTGAAAGCGAATAAAGCGTCTATGTTATTTGGGCAAGATCACTTATTCATTTACAAGGAAATAATATTATTAAGTAACTAATCGAAAAACAAATTCAACTTCTTGTGTAAATGCGAAATATATGAAATAATGCATTTTCTACTAATTATTAAATCGAGAGAAATTAATTTAACAAACGATACACGAACTCCTAATAGCCTAAAATAAAAATAGTGGACAAACACGCGACAGCAAATAACCGAAGACACGGACAAAAACTCGCAAGTCAACGAACTCTGTCGCGAATACAGAAACAGCCATAACAATAATTATTCAATTTAAGAAAACCCGCTTTTGATATACCCAAAGGCAAAAAAAACTATAGAAAACAAAATTATAGAGATAATAATTATAACAATAAAAGCTCCCATTTAATTCAAAATATTCATCAATTAGTTAATAAACATTATACTTGGTAGAAATAAGTCATACATTTTATATCAAATATGTATATAAAACATATGTACTTGACTGCCTCGTTGGTCTGATTATAGTGGCTTGATTGTAAGGCTGCAGACCCGGAGGACCTGGGTTCAATTCCCAGGTCGGGCCAAAAAAAGTTATTGGCTTTTTCTGTCAGAAAATTATCAGTAGCAGCCTAGAGTCTGGAAGTTGGAACTGTGTACAAGTCGTTGGTCCGTCGTCAACTCTTTCCGGTCGTGTCGGATTGCCGTCCCATCGGATTATGAGAGCTAGGGAATAGAGAGTGCACCTGTGTTTGCGCACACACTTGTACACTATAATATATCCTGCACAGTTAATCTCTCTTGAGATTGGCCACCGTGGCCGAAATCGGTCTGTAGGACCTTATTATTTAACTACGTAACTTTCTCCAGAAAAGTTTTAAAATCGGATAAGAATATACGAAACATCAAAGTCAATAATAAAGAAATATTTATTCAATACACAAGCATTGTACTCGCTTATTGATTGTCAAGAGCCATGTAAGTGCATTTTTTTACCTCAACAATCATAATTATGTTCTACAATAAGATTAATAAGACAATATTTTTGTTTGATATGCCCCGTAGGCGAACGCTATAGCCCCGAGATCTGCCATCATCTAAACAGTTTTTGATTTTGTAATATAGAACACAAACGTTCTATAATTTAAATATAAGTTATTTTCGAATAAGTTAATAAGTTAATTTCGAATTCTATCCTAAGATCGCATACATTTTCCTAAGAGTCCTCCGTGTAATCAGGTAACAGAAGTTACAAGTTTAAGCTTGTTTCGCAATTTCTACGAAAACCGTTTATGATTTTACTCATAACATACATAGCATTATTGCTAAAATGCAATGACAATCCTCGTATTAAAGTTTAATAAGATTATTCGACAGAAATTAGGTTTAGGTCATAATAATCATAAAAAATATATCACCCTTTTTGGTTGTAATGACGACAGATAAAAACAGCAGCACATAAAAAATAAGATATCTTTAGACAACCTTCAAGTATGCTGTTGATTCATATACCATTTATAGTAGCTAAACATATTATAATTGCGCGAAACAGTTGCAATATATCTCCCAATAAAATAATACGAAAGCGAGATAAAATTATGCTAAATATATTATGCTTTTCACATTCAAAGGTGTAGTATTTCTCACAACAATAAGAGCTTTGCTGATTCTGCTCTATACCGGGTTGGTGGAAAAAAATATGACAGATTTTGAAACAACACATGCAGGTTTCCTTAAGATATTTTAAGTAACCGCCGATCATCGGAAAAAATAATATATAATATAACACAAATTAAACAAATGAAAATTCAGTGTTGCCTTACTACTAGGACATTTCCGCTATACATACAACTAAATACATATACACCAAATAAAACTCGTCTCACATTGGTTTAATACTACCACCAGCTACGCATTAAATATTAAGTTATGTATGTCACTTCATTTACAATTAAAATAAAAATAATATATTTAACATAAATGTTAATTTGATGCTAAACTATGTATGTAAATAGTTTTCTGACGAGGCATGGTGTGGTCTATATTTTACCTTTTGTTGAATACACTGATTTTACAACTGTTATAAATAATCTGTTGTTATGGAAAAAGTTGAACTGATTTTTTTAATTAGACAGTATCGCTATCTTTACAATTACTTAAAGGTATCATAAATAAATATGGTAGCTATTGTTACATTATAAATCAGTAAAAAAAATCATCTCGATAGAAAAAAAATATATATTTTTAATATTGAAGAATGTAGAAGCCACTTTTATAATTGTAGTTTTACTCGATCACAGATTAGTAACTCTTTCCATCACACTTAGAATGTAGTAAGTCTGTCGATCATTTACATATTACGAATTAACACGCGACACGTGTTTAAATATTGTTATCATATATTAATATAACGCAAATGTATTTCTTAAATCATTATTTTATTTCTAGATTAATAACAAATGACTTGTTTAGTATTGTATGGAAGCTGTCTCTTTAAAAAATCATTTGAATGCCAGTCTATTATCAATCCAATACAAAACAAAAGTCATGATTTATAATTATATTAACTAATAGCTGCATTCTCGTAAATGTTTTTGTGATGATACCAATGTATAGCACAACTTTTCCCAGTATGTATTCAAATATTCTTATTAAGTATAATTTACTTAAGTATATATTTCTTTAGCATTGTATCAATTTGATTTTAGGTAATTTGTTTTCAAACAAATTTTAACAACTGCGTATATATATATATATATATTATAACAACTAGTATAATTTTTAATACGTATATAAAGTAAATCATAATTATTTTATACATAAAATACATTTGAAGCATAAAAAGAAGTTAACGGTACAAAGTAATTTCATTTCGCGAGAACCAAAAAATTACATTTACAGCTATCTGACGTCAATTTAAAAAAAATCTCGAAATGTAAGAAAAAGGTAATGAGCAGCACAACAATGTGCTCAACTTGACTCTCAAAGAAAACAATTCGATGCGAACATCTTCATAATTGATTCTTGCCAAGTCGTTATTACTTTCATGTCATTAATATATTTTACTATTTTATAGTTATATGAACAAAAAATATTTGCTTGCTCTTTTTTGTAAATATAGGCATATTAGGAAAAACTTTCATATGATTTATTTATTAACAAATAGAAATATTTTAAATTATTTCGCTACATATTGTATTTTAGTTATAAAAAAAAGTTTAATACACTCAACTTCAGTCGATTCCTCGGACCTTCGTTTTATGTTAGGACCTTTGTAATACGTTATGTATGTAACATATATTCTAAGGGCATTATCAATAAATATAATTAAAACATGATTCAAGGTGGACAAAATTAACGTCAAAGGCAATTAATGAACCAAAGAATTTTAAGAAATTGTTAATTATATTTGTAATTATAACAGATTATGCAAAAGATTATTTCTTACGTGTACCGTTTTATCACATTAACTTTATCATAAATAATATTATGATGCCATTTTATCAATTACGTTACATATTGCAGACTGGTATTCGCATTTATATATATATATATATATATATAAGGTAGCTGTTTGTCGCGATTTTACCTACGTTAAACGTTAACGCTTAGCCCCCGTTAATGTTATATAGTATATATAGCGTAATTATTGAGAAATGACTATATGTTATATAGATATATATGCTATAATTGATATAAGATATTATATAAATAATTATGGTATTTCACGCAAAAAAGGTGATTTCGACTCGCAGATCGCGAGATTAGCACGTCCGAACAAACAAATTCATCTTTATAATATTAGATATAATAATTCATCTCCAACGCTCTTAGCTACGTCATTATTAGTAGGAACTTATTCTTGAATTGGCCATAGAAAGTTTCAGCATATTTATCTTCTAACATTAAACGGTTTCACAATTATTATTATAAAAATTTTCTTTTCTGGATTAAAAGAACATAAAATATATTTGAGTCAGAAAACAATCGAGTAAAACCGGAAAACTTAACAGATCTAAATAAGCGTATTACGTCATTAACATAATGGCGAAACGAAAACAAAGAAAGAAGAAATGTATCATAACTGGCATTACTCACAAGTAATGTCACTAAATGTTGGTTGCCTAAAACAGATCGCTATGTAGCGATAAGACCGCCAAAGTCGTATGTTAATTAGGTTGTATCCATGTGTTATGTATTTTTTCATCTTTGTATTGTACAGTATATTATATGTATCTATATAATAACATCAGTTAAAAAAAATTGTATTGCATACTTTTATTACACTTTGTACTAATAAGCCTTGACGTATCTCAAGTATTCCCCTTACAATGAATGTCTAGCGTGTACTCGTATGCTTTTTACTACAACCGTATACATTATCTGTGAGAAAAATTGCTTTAATATGCCTCTGCCATAAAGGGTAATAATTAGACACACCGTTATCCCATGATTTCTGAGTTTCTCGTTAACATTCACACATCCTGTACTAAACGTAATTATGGTATCGAGTGGACAAATAAGTCCAGTCTGACGGGACGGGCTTTCGAACAGTTTCTCAGTAATCGGTAAATCTACTGCAACATGTCAGAATATTGTTTAAATATGCGAATATCTTTTAAGACAACTCTGTTGTACAATGGACTTACTGTGAACCTGATTTTAAATAAATCTATACTTGATCTTATAATACTCCAGCCACGGTAAAAATACGTACGGTAATATTAAGAAATGAAATGGTATATTGTGTTTCTTAAACATGGCAACAACGAAAATACAAGTCCATACAGAATAGACAAGCGTTATGTTACAACAAACTTGACGTTCGATTATGTAAATATTTTGGAATACCATCGGAATATTAAACCATTTTCCGAAAACACAATACACATAGACTTGGATGGAATCACACAATCAATTTTAAATTTTATGAGCTACGAAATAGAGGCTAATACTCAAACTTTAACAGATATTACATGGTCAAGTATACACTTCCGTCAAACGAAACATTAAACTATTTAATGACTATGGTAATGAGCGTCAAAATTGCATTATTTACTTGTTATTTTCAACAAAGTTAGTCTAGGTAATTTAACTGGCAATGTCGCCAGAACTAAAGTGCTAAATTGCGCCAAATAGTGTATAAATTATTTCACAGCCCACTGACTTAATTAATAAATAAACACTCGTGTTTTTTTTGTTTTGATTTTTGTTAATAATTCTAAAGAATATTATAATAGTATTTCAAACTTTACTTTAAGAACTTATTATACGTCGAACGTTTTAGTATTTCACCCCACTTCTTTTGTAAAATATTTTCTATCGCTTGCAGATTTTCATCATAATTTCTTACACAATCTACACGTTGTATTCGAGTGAAAGACGTGCTAATTAAGAACAGCCATCCTTATTAATATTATAAATACGAAAGTGAATTTGTTTATTTGTTACGCATTAACGTCTTAACTACTCAATTGATCATCATGAAATACATAAACGTTGTCAGGAGTACAGAAAAGGAGCACTATCTAACACGTGTCACCCCCTCACAGGCGGGCGAAGCTACGGGCAGAAACTAGTTATCTTTACATAAATAGGCAAAGACAAAATAATTCAATAAGTAACTTTTTCTCTTCTATTTGTCAACCAAACTTCTTTTTTTTTTGTAGCTATTGATGAGCTTTAGTGTTATCTCCAAAAATTGCTAATTCATATAAGTTTGCTCTACATACTTTTTAATTATGATTATTGTCGAATTTCGACCACTGGGCAACAATACTATGATAACTAAAATGATTGATTTTGAGAATATATTTTTGAGCAATTCATTAAAAACTTACATTACCTATATATCTTAATTCGCTTAAACATTCGTTACAAAAAAATTGAATAAAACTTTCACATTCCGGAATAGCAATCATTCCGAGTTTCTTTGGTAACCATATAACGAACAGGTCATAGACGGACAGAGAATATTTATATAAAAAGTTCGAAAACCTTCATTGATTTTTACATCGTTTGTAACGTTTACCGACGTAATTAGGTAAAAACAAATATATTTATAGTAAGCAATCATGAAAAGGAGTAAGTATAATAAAATACATACAAAACGTAAACATATGCCCAGTATATAATGTACACCGTGACAAAGCAGAGCCATGATATTGACAATACGATAATCCCATGCGGTTATCGTTTATACCTCATCACTTTAAACGATTATGAGGAATAGATATATACATACATAAGTATGTATTTACAACTAAATCTGTATGTTTTCCGGCTCGCTTAAAGTAATCTAAAATTATTATTGTTTACAATTTATATCTTATAAATATTCATTATGTACGTATTGACTAGTAGAAATCTATTAATGAAATAGGCTTTAATTTCAAAAAAAATATTAATTTATTTTCTGAAAAGGTATCGTACCATTCAGCCATGTCTTAAATAAATATATATTTTAACATTTATTTGGAAATATTAGATATAACGACATTTAATATGTTACTAATGTAATTTATGTAGTTAATTATCAAGAAAAAAAAAAGATGATAAATATGAAAATTACACAACAGCTATGTCAGGCAAAAAATAATACAAGTTTGGCTTTTTAGTGACCAAAGTTAGGGACCAAAGAACATTCTATCTACTTAGACGTTACATCAATATTGACATTTACGACACGTGTTTATTTATTAGAATGCAGACAAAATTCAAATAAACTTTCAAAAGCGCGATTTCTCTTTTAAAACATTATCGTTAATAAGAAGTTTTTATTTTACTTTTACATTAACATAATATTATAAGATTTAAGCTTCAAATATAAAATAGTTTTCAAGCAAAAATATTAATTACCTATTCTTCAGTTTTCTGAAATTTTGCATTAAATTTGCATTAAAACAAAAACAGCGAAATGTATAACTTCAAACCGTACATCATCAAATTACAAACTGATAAATTTAAAATAAAAAAATATATATTAAAAAAAACATAATTTTAGCAAAATTACAAAACAATTGAAAAGTTATTGTATTTGTGACCAAACCTACTAACATACTAACACTTATTAAGTTATAAATATTAGTATGTTAGTAGATGAGAGAATAAATAAATCACTGATATATTGATATTAACAAACACATATATATACCTATCACTCTCTTCAGCCATCCCATGAACATACAGAGAACTTTTAAAATACAAAAAAATAACAAAATTGAGTTCCAGCATTTTAGTTTCCTAGAACTTATAATTTGCCTTTAAAGAATAGAAAGAAATTAAAATTAATTTAATAAAAGTATATTCCAAATACATACCACATACTGAAATCAATATTAGTGATTTAACTTGCGATACGAATGTTTTGATTTACGATATGATTGTATTGAATCACATTTTATCACACAAACATTATCAAGCGTGACGTGCGCATTACGAGCAGCTATTAAGTGTAATTATACATTTTCAGATATGTACCAAGAATGTTTTCAAGTCTAAAAACACAATGAGCAATTACAAAACACTTAAGATTAATTAAGAAACGAATTTATCGAGTGGTTTCTCTACTTTAATCATATCTTTAACATACAAAATAAAAATAAAAAATATTATTGAAATAAATAGATTTAAAAAAATATATATCTCTAAAATTGTATAGACTAAATACATTATTACGTTTGAATAATTTTCGTAGTCAAAACCTTGAGTATAATTAATTCAGCTGCCAGTAGCAATAATTTAGCAATTTGTTGAAACCGTCTTATAATTTGGAAATCTAACAGTTCGATTCGATATATATAAACTTATGATTCAAAGCATACAATGTTATGATTATAAGGGTTAGTTTTAGTTTGAGAATGAGGTAAACATTCGATAAATTTGAATGTATAATGACAGTTGTAAATTAATTTCTATGGACGTTAAATACAGAATTATCTAATAGTTGGTCCAAAATAAATGTTTGAAGCAGGAAGATACTGGTTGTTTGGGTTTATTTCTGAGTTTTACGATACATACTGCTCCACATATTAGTTTCGCAAATAGTGTGTAAAACAAATTGTAATTATAAAATAGTTCTATAGCGATTCACCATGAGAGTTCAAAAACAGTTCACCAATGTTCCGAATCCTGGTTTATATGCACGTGATATACGAATACCTATATTTAAAAAAAGCGATATTTTATCAAGACCTGTCACGTTATTTAAAGCATGTTCATGTTAATCAAATTAGTATTGCTATTGTATAAACTAAATATATTTGTAGCGTCGGTTTCCGTTAACATTTAACTGTAACGTTTTTTAATTAATCAATAAAAAATTAAGGTAAACAAATATATGTATAAAAAAATCGTAAGACATAGAAATGATAAGTTTTAATATTATATTAAATTTTGATTTCTGCAATCCTAAAAATGCATGATACATGTTAATCCATACATATTTCCTGGAAATAAATTATCAAAAATATTAAGGAGGTCATTGTACTTTATATTGTTTCCATGTCGAACGTAAGAAGGGATTAGCCTTAATAAATAAACCCTTAGACGTGAAGTCTACTTATCTTTCAAATCCTTGGCACCAATATTATTAAACATTAAATAAGCTAGTAGGAAATACATGGGTGATGTATTTATATTATTAGCAGTTCCTGATTTAGTCTCACGTCGGACACGACCGAAGGCCTCTGAACTGGAGGCCCCGAGATGCCAAAACCCAAAACTATGCTTTATTACCTACTATGTTTTATTTACCTCCCTAACAGTATGACAAACACATCCGGTGTAAAATTATTATGGTATGGCAAAAATAAATCAACACTATATAAATAAAATGTAGGTCATGTGAGGAAAATCTTATAATTAATAAAATCAAAGGGAAATGGTAATAACGTGTTGCAATAGTTGCACTCTTTGAATGATGACGTCATTATCCCGACAGTGGTTTTTATGAATGAATGAATCGCGTCCTTTATTCCGTAAATATCTGACGTAACCTGAAGCATATGAACCCATACGTCACACGATTTGTACTACAGAAACTAGACTAATGTAAATAAAACCAAAGACCAAGCGAGCAACAATATGACCCGTTGAATAGACATCATGAAATATAACGTGGAATACACGCGTAAAATAAAACTAATTCTTAAAGAATATTCACAAATATACAAAATCAGATTTTTTTTGGAGCAAATGGTCAATCCCGTGAAACAAGGGTTTCTATTTTGGATCTATAAGTCTTGAAAAACTATGAATTTATGAGCTCGGATATTTCATAATTATTAATGCATTAAAAAGTAAGGGTAAATTATTCTAAAGAAGGAGATAGATAGCGCGGAAAATCTCTTTTTCGAGATGCCTTTTAAACTAGGACATTTCCGGGGATTCCCAGATGAATGCAACCCTAGGTTTTGCTATTCAAATCATGAAATGCGGAAGCTATTCAAGAAAGAATACAAGAAACAAATGAGATAAGCAATTTCGATTTGTATTAAGTCTTTAAATTCGCCCTAACTTCATTTTACTTAAATTGACTTAAAACAAGGAATAGGTTCTCAAAATTATTTTTAAGCCTGTGTTTGCGTATATATAACTATTTGTTTATGAAGCGATTTTGATGTTGTTTTTCGGATTAAGTAGTTCCAATGTGGTCCTAGTTCATTTCCTTTGAAATGTGGTATTGAACATTTTACCTTTTTTTTTTAAAGTATACAGTCAAGCAAATAAGAGCAGTCTATTTTAATTTTATTGAATAAATACATATATTTATATTTATTAACCATATATTAAAGAAATATTTTGATAAATTTAATATGTGAATGTGCATTTGTGCGAAAAATAAAACGTTACTCCTGTAACCCCCCTACTATTTGCGCAGGCGACTTTTCTTGTACTATTTAGAAAGTTAGATATCGTTTTTCAACTATGGGAAATGATACTAGACACAAACTATTAATTACACTTGCACATATTTACGTTGGCTGTATAATATTACTTGTTTAATGGTGTTATCTTTATGTAAATAAAAATATACAAACAAATACTTAATTTTTAAAATAATACATTTTTAAAATAATATAGGTATTCTTCTGTAAACAATAAGATTTTATTCGTTATTTTTATAAATTAAATCTATTAAAATACGGAATTTCCCGAGGTATTTTTATTTCACCTATTATTATTTTCCTGCAACTGGCACTGGACTTCTGCTAAGATTTTAAACAACCTACGATACTACTATAGTACTATTACTATAGTACTACTACTATTGTAGCTCATGATGATAATCATGTCAAAAAGCCCGGCCGTCCCATATTGAAATACTGAATACATCACATTTTCACATCACAACATTTTAAGTTAAAATTTTAATTTCGAAATTAAAGAAGTGAATTCAAGCTTTTTGAAAGCTTTCTATATACCAACACAATACCCTGGATAAAGCCTTGATAATGATTATGACTAATAACGATTTATTTATAAATTTAAAAAAAAAACCTATATGCAAAAAAGATATTAAAAAAGGTGCACATGGCCAAAATCACATTAATTAAACTAAAGCTGTCTTAGCTGACAGCGGTAACTTAATACTTCCAAATTAAATAAAACATTACTTATGGTGGGTAACTGGCAATTGAATACTTACCTGAAAGATTTTTAACCATTCATATTATTTTTTTCTGTTAAAGGGAACGGCGGCGTTTTTTATAAACCTTATGTTAGTTCTTATTATTAATTTTATTTATATTATTTAACTTATACTTATTAGAATAAAAAAATCTACAAACAAAAAAACAAACGAATTATAAAAACTTACGAACTCCCTAAGTAAAGCTGCGCCAAAAAAACAGTTAACTGGCCACTTATACACTTTAAATTCCAACAAAAACAAGTATTTATTATGTAAAAAAAATATGTTAGTGTTTATTCTTAATTTAAAATTGAAATCACGAACAAGCCAGTTTTAACTCGGCACACGCGTCCACTATAACGGCTCGACACGGAATGATAACGCTGCATTCAAGCCACGTTAATTATATCAGTCTGTAGAAGTCAGGTGTAGGAGTTGAATTTTCATTTGTCATCTTTATAAAGTGCTTCGAGCACTGCACGAGCAGTTTAAATTTTTATCTTATTCACGCTATAGGATTATTTTTAATTAAAAAAAAATACTTGTAATAGATAGTAATGCGATAGATCGGTCTAAACTCATGGACTTTGGAAAGCGATGGTAAACATAGTATATATTGTTGACAACAAATGTTTGAAGATTGAGTGAGCCAGTGTAACTTCAGTTACGAGGGACATAACGTCTCTGTTCCCGAGGCTGATGGTACATTGGCGATGTATGGAATGGTTAATATTTCTTACATCGCCAAAGTCAATGGGCGGTTGTGACAACTTCCCATCAGGTGGTCTATCTGCCAATCGGCCTAACTATTTAATACAATACAATAAAATACTCTTTATTGTAAACCAGTGAAACATAAACAGAACACAGACAAGGAAGACGTATAAGAGGCGGCATTATCGCTAAGACAGCGGCCTTTTCCGGACAGAACTACTATGCTAGTATTCTTTAAAAAATATGCACTCCGGAAATAATAATCTATATCAACTTATTTATATGCAATGCGTCATCTTTCGAGCTAAACTACTTAAGTAACAGGACCATCGGCATTATCTGCAGTGTAACCAATTGTCGTTTGACTCACAACAAAAATGAAATATCATACTCATTAGAATTTAATAGGTTTTTATTAAACTCTTAATTTGTATAATTTCATATGAATATTTCTATCAATATTCAGATTTGTAAACCGGAAAATAGGACAAGAAATAACGCCCGGTTTTTATGTGAGTGTGGTCGGTTAGTGGTTGGCTGTACAAGCTTTAATATGGATTGGTTAATTTGTGGCTGGTTTCGTTGTGTGCGTATTTATGCGTTATTTTTTATTGATTAAATTTTCTTTCCAATATCATTTTACAAATATCGTTTCTAAAATCCCACGTCTTTGGTTATATCGGCATCCTTTCCGCGACGAAGAATCGTATTTTAAATTATATTAAGAAATTGCGATCATTCTTTTCTCAAAATATTATTGCAATAAAAAAAATCGGTTTACTTCAAAGGAAAATGAAACTTATGAACATTCAGTATAAAAAAATTATCGAATTTCAACTACACTATCGAATTGAATCTACTGTTTACAAGAAGCTATTAAGCTATATGGTCTATTATTCGTATTGTTTGAATTGCTACTAATCGTAATTATATCGATGATTTTTAAAAACACTAAAATACCCTGTAGGTAATTAGAATTTTCATTATTACGTGTATATATAACGGAGATGGGCCAGTGGTTAGAACGCGTGAATCTTAACTGGTGATCGTGGGTTCAAACCCGGGCAAGCACCACTGAATTTTCATGTGCTTAATTTGTGTTCATAATTCATCTCGTGCTTGACGGTTAAGGAAAACATCGTGAGGAAACCTGTATGTGTCTAATTTCACTGAAATTCTGCCACATGTGTATTCCGCCAACTCGCATTGGAGCAGCGTGGTGGAATAAGCTCCAAGCCTTCTCAAAAGGAGAGGCCTGTTTTTATTAAGTAACTTAAAAACTTTTATAATACTCGTATCTACTTCAGTATCTGGTTTTATCAATTTAAACTTCGAATCATTATTCGTTGATATTATTTAACCGAATCTTATGTAATTTTATGTATTTATAGATATTTTATTTAAAAAACTTAAATACATAAATTAAATCGCATCATATAACAGTCATTTTTTGTAGACTTGATTAAAGATTATTTTTACTCTGAGTATAGAACCGGTTTAATTTAGTTATTTAAGCGGGATGTGTAAAAAACCGAGGTTATATTATATCTAACTATTGACTTTAAATGTTTTACATAATATTAAATTCATGTATATTTCTTTTTATCGATATCGATATTATAATAACACTAAGTAGGTTATGTTAGAGATGACACTTTTGAAGGATTGTGCTCTGCAGACGTTATCGATATAAATTTTAAAACAATTCATAAAATATTCTTTGTATGTTTGCATGTACACAAATTACGGTATGATTACACGTACAGAACGGGTTTAATTTTACAAATACGGAAACTTAAAACCCAGCTGGCCACACACAATCACAGATATGATATAAATCAAAGATAGACAAGTACTTCATAATTAATCTCGACAATCGAAAATCTGACACGTGAAGTTCATGTATGTATATACGTCAGTAACTCGACTGCATTTGTTGTTTTTTTTATGGAATAGGAAGGCGGACGAGCATATGGGCCACCTGATGGTAAGTGGTCACCAACGCCCTTTGACATTGGCACTGTAAGAAATGTCAACCATCGCTTACATAGCCAATGCGCCACCAACCTTGGAAACTTAGATTTTAGACTCACATTTCAAACCGGAACACAACAATATCAAGTACTGCTGTTTTGCGGTAGAATATCTGATGAGTGTGTCGTACCTACCCAGACGAGCTTGCACAAAGCCCTACCACCAGTACATACATTACATACATACATCAGTACATTTGTGCAACGATAGAACATTCTTAAACAATTGTATAAATTAAAATGTTCTAAACATTATGCAAACGAAGTCGCGGTCACAGATCATCTATAATAAGTCACGCATTCCTCGCAATCACCACTTCGAAAGATATTGAGGTGTAAGCGATATGTCAAACTCAAGTGCGGTTTAGTTTCGACAATGAACTAGATAAATACGTGTTGTTGATTTCAATAGAATTTGGTCTTGGATAGAGTAACACTTCCCATTCAAGACATTGACTATTTTGTTTTTTTATATGTACCTAGATAGATATGACAAGACTTAAAAAAAATTAGGTATCCGTTATGCAATTGCGAACTGGCTGATTTCTATACGATAACATACGATATTTTAACCATATTATGAAATTGATTTTTAATTAGAATAATTTATTATAATAGTTTCATATTTTTGTATTTTTGTTTAGAATCTGATGAGTTGGTGACGAGAGACACAGACGAGTTTGCACAGAGCTTCACCATATGTATACTGCAAGAATATTTTTTATCAATAAACTAGCTCTCCGAGGGGTTTCCTCGAGTTAGAGGCTCCTGCTTCACTATCTTGGATCGTAGCGTATTGTACTTACTAAACAATGACCCCTGTGAATAAAGCAATCAAACTAACAAACTTTTCAACAATTTTATACAAGTATATAAATAAAGATATTTGTGGTAATCAAGACATTTGTGGCAATAACATAAATAAGCACACAAAAATACCTATTACGAATACATCTAAATGGGAAGTTTATACATATTGTAAATAAAAAACATCACTTATCAAATTCATTTTTGTTTTAATGTAAAAAAAGGTTATCATAATAAGTAAATGAACGTTTCGATAAATGAAGTATTTTGTTATATTTTTTTATCATTCGTACAAATTAAATTGAAGTGAACATTGCAAGTGCATACTTGAATATAACAACAAAACATGCCTATATATTTACAAAAATAAAAAATATATTTGTAGTTTCAAACATAATGTATTTTATTTATTTTATAATTATTATGTTATCTGGTAGTGTCAGTGCCTTTGTTGTGTCTCCTTATCGATTTATAGTTTAAAATAGTAGTTTTATGTCCCGCTTGTTTTTATTTCCAGGCAGTATCGAAATCAAAATTATGTTATATATCTTGTGGTCTTCCTTGTTATATATATTATATACTTAAAGAAAGAAAAATAATTAAAGTGTTAATTGATTTTCCATTTTTTAACTGAAATTAAAAAAAACTTTACATAAGTTACTTTGTTTTTAACTTCTCTCTTCATATTTTATACATATTGATTAAAGTAGCAATTTATATTGACAATAACACTTAATTACGACATGAACCAGCAAAATCACGAGTGACGTCATTTCATAAACCATGAGAGAATGATGAAGCAGTTTTAGAACTACCGTTTTCAATAGTCTACTGTTTGAAATATTGTGCAATTGATATGATAGCACTACATAGAACATTCTAGAATTAATACGTGTACTATAATTAGAAAAAAATAGCAACTATTCAGTTTTTGCTGCGTGCTGTCTAAATAAATCAAATCACAATAACACATCTTTTAGTCATCTTTTTTACTAAACAATAATTATTTATCGTTTAAACTTTGCAATTTAAACAAGTACTTTTAGAGGTTTTACAAGAATCAATGAACGCCTCAGAAAATAATATATTTTCTAAAGAAATCGAATGACCAGAACAAATCGTAACAAGATATTGTTTGTTTATTGTTTACCACAGACTCGTAATAAGTAACCACAAAAAAAATGACACGAGATAAATTAAAAATACGGTTTATGAATACTTAATATACATTCTGTCGAATGTTGTTCACAATCTGTAGCGATCTCGATTTCGTTTGCAAATGGTAAAGCCGCTTTTAAAGTACATACATATAAGAGTTATAATTATATTTACATTATAGACAAATTACCTCGCCCCATGCTCTAAGACTATTGATCAGTAGACTCGAAAACTTGGAGCTATATATAAATTTACCTTTACATATCTTGTTATAATGAGTATCGCTGATTCTATCAAAGTATTCTATATATACATATATATATATATATATATATATATATATATATATATATATATATATATATATATATATATATTAATCAAAGTATTCTACATATATATTAATAACTATATAGTATTCTATATAGTTATTTTTAATGTCAATAATATTGTTGTAAATATATTGTGGCGCAACAGTATATATTTCTACTCTGTGAAAACATTCTGAAAGGAGTCTATAGTCTGTAGCTAATAAACTATAACGAAAACTCTTTTATGTAGACTTTTTGTGCAAACGGTTTCAATAATATTACATTGTCCAAAGTAATATGCCATTCATACAGACATATTACTATGAAAATAAGTTCATGTTAAATTACTGTGTTTAGAGTTCCGTACCTCTAAAAGATAAAAGGAACCCTTATAAGATCACTTCGTTTTCCATCCGCCTGTCTGTCTGTCTGTCCATCAAGACCTTATCTCAAGAACGCACAGAGGTATAAAGTTAAAATTAATACCAAATACTGAGGTCTGCGGAGCTGCGGTCCCTTGGAGCTCTTGCATTTCCCATACATTCGCAAAAGTGAATCAAAACCTGTAGGTTTCCCGAACCATGAAATTTGGCAAGAAGCAATATCTCGTAGCAGAAGTATAGGAAAAAAATTGAAATCCGTGAATCTCTTATTTAAAAAGATGAAAAATCCTTAAGGAAATTAATTTTTCTAAAAATCGGAAAATTCTAAATCTTAAAATAACCTGGTAAATCTTTCAGTATTGTGTGGTGGTACGGAAACCTCAGTGCGCGAGTCCGACTCGCATTTGCTCGGCGTTTTTTCACAATCGGAAATCGCGAAACCCGGTTCTATAGATCGCTAACAAACGCTGGTCATTAATAGGTTAACCTCGATAAGCAACAACGTATCTCGCCTAGTAAATACAAATTGGATGTCAGATAAAAGAGAAATCAAAACGTCCTTGACATTTCATCTAGTGTAACGTCTCATACTACCCGTTCAAAAGGTTGATAACACTTACCAATCACGATTCATTACAATAAAGCTATAAATTCACAGCGGCGCACCTGTACATAGCTTTGCTTTATACTAAATAAAAGGAGAGTATTACTCCACGCGGAAATGTAAAAACAATATATTATAAAGTTATCATATAATTAAAATTACCTAGGTGACCAGCTGCAAAACTGAAATCAAACCGTTAAAGCCGTTTCCTAGATAAAAAAAAAATTACCCTGGCACAGAACTGACCGGAGAACCATTTTCATGTTTAACCATTTCAATGGATTTAAAAGTCAGTGAATAATCGTATGTGTATGTATTATTATTTATCACGAGGACTCCAGAATACTCAGTTCTCTGTACTTTTTCATAAATAATTCAGTCTTTTTTTTGTTTTAAAGTTTATAAGTATATAAATGGGTTTGATTTAGAGGAAGATATTTGCGAACGTGGAGCGGTCTCGCTTTAAATCCTAAATAAAAACAAAGCAAACCTGTTGAGACATGATTACTCAGATCGTATCCCTTTATCGCGCGAAAATCTAACAATAGTTGCTTTTCAAGCATAGTAGCAATGTTCCGTAAATATACTACCTATATTAGTGTATACAGGTGATTACCAAGAGTATTTTTAAGAGGGGGCAAACGGGCAATAGGCTCGCCTGATGGAAAACGATTACCACCGCCCATGGACATCTGCAACACCCGAGGGCTTGCAGGTGAGTTGCCGGCCT
This sequence comes from Nymphalis urticae, assembly GCA_905147175.2. Lineage (NCBI taxonomy): Eukaryota > Metazoa > Arthropoda > Insecta > Lepidoptera > Nymphalidae > Nymphalis > Nymphalis urticae. The sequence goes on along the minus strand of LR989987.1, from coordinate 3,275,933 downwards.
TTAAGGAATGAGTACGCTCTTTTCTTGAAGATATCTCATATCAGTTCGGCAAAGTCGCTGGCGAAAGTTGGCTCCACAGAGTGGTATGCTTTAGTGCTAATAATGAGCTATAGTATCAGTCCCTCGCCTAATTAGTATACAAATTGCAATGTTCGTACATACGTAAAGCGAATGCTTTTGGTGATTACCCTCCATAAAACTGATTCTGATGCTTATGTGAAGGGTTAAACCTCGGTCCACCACTTACTCCATTATGGGTTCGCTGTTTAAGTATGGTAACACTTACGACCGAGGTCTTATATTTAACAAATTTACATTTGTGGATTGTCGGTAAAAGTATCTGGGAATGTCTACGAAGATTAATTTTATTCTCTAAGTTTGTTAAAAGACAAGCTAAAGATTTAAAAAAAGTCATCGAACTTACAATGTTTGCGCTAATGTGTAGCGCCGACTTTATATCAAATTTAAAATACTAGTATAAACACGATAAAACGCAATGTTGACCCTAAACCTTACATTATAATTTAAATAAAGTATTACATATTAGCGTATTGTTTTAATTTTTCTGCGTCAAAAACACAACAAATACAAAATTAACGTACAATCTTCTTATCAGTGCGATTTTTTTTAGGCTAAAATTTTTAATTGCATATAGAATTGGGTTTTTCTTTTAAGAAATTCTCAACAGCCTAGAGTTTATTTACTCTCATTTTGCCTCGGAAAACACCTCACCCATTGGCTCTGTGCCTGAATTCTCTTGGATCGTGTCCCTTTACGAGAGTGAATGAATAGCGAAGAATACACTAGCACACTAGTGCATTATAATACGCCGTAACAGTAGGATCTGTGGCCGTTTCCGGTATCGGTCAGCAGGACATTAAACATACAATAGATTAAACTAATTTTAATAACAACAAAAGACAACGTCGTTTTTAAGCCCACAAATGTCAAAGACATGACACATATAGCTATTTAGATAAAAATGGTTACATGTTAGTAAAAAATATTTTCAAAGTTTAATAAAATGAATATTATAGGCATGGCTTGTTTGGTATTGCAGAAATAATTAATATGTACAAATGACCGCTTGGAAGGTGAGAAGAATTTTAACAGCATTTACCCATTGAATTGCAATTCCGATCCTCTAAAAAAATGCTAATGGCTTTAGATCATTTTGGTTAACCTTCTTATTTAATATAAAGATTTCAATTTTACAATGTAATGTGATTTTTCGCATCAGGCCCAAAGTCACAATTCTCTTCACCAGTGTATGTGTAAGTATTTTTATTTCAAAAATAGTAATGGTTAATTTAACGTGCTAATGATTACATTACTGAACAACGAATGAGTATTTTTATAATACTTGTCATAATGATATCATTAAATCAGAAACTTATGTGATAAGTCGTCATACCGTCTAAAGTACCGGCAAATGAAATCTGTAAAGTTCTGAGGAATGAAATCGGAAACGTCAGAAATATAAGGGCAATTCTATTCTGTTTCTCCTAACTTGTTTTACTGAATTTGTTTTGTTACTTACTTATTGATCTATTGACACGTGTCAAGACACACAACTACGTATATATATACATATGTATTTTTTATGATGCGATAAATTATAATAAATATGTAACCACTTCGTACACCTATATTTTTAAGCTTGGTTTACACATTCGCGAGTGACGAAGTGAGCGGCGAGGTATAGGCACGAATATGCAATGCGAACGCCGCTGTAATGAATAGAAGTAGAAATGAATGCACGCGAATTTGTAAACGGTTACCCGTATCACCGTAAAGCCACACGAATACCTCGCCAAGCAATTCGTCGAGAGGCGAGGCGGATCACGAGCACGCATGTGTAAATGCGGCCCTAATGCTAAATGATATGGTTCTAACAATGTACAAAGGTTTAATAATTTAAAGAAATATTGATTATCAGGTGCAACGTAAACAAAAGCGATTTAAATGATCATACTTTATCATAAATCTGCAAGCTATTGTTACCTTTGTCTCAATAAAATATTGAAATGTCTGGCGTAAATGTGTTTTGTGTTTTACACAAATTGTTCTTTATTTCATATGATTTATATTTATTAAAATAACATGACGATATCGGTACTATTTTTGACATTCTATAAGGTAAGATTATTTATTATGAGGTCCTTCATTGTACTGAGTCGTTAAGAAAATTCACTTACCCTAGAAACAAATATGTATCATGAACGATTATACAGCTGTCCAAATACTTTCCGGTAGAATACTTCATTTTTCAAGATCTGCAAGAAAAATTAAAAAACTGGGTTACAAATATTTAAGCAAAAGGAAACATTTATCGTTTTATAAAAAAAAATAGCACGTCTCATAATATTCTTTACAATAGAAATGACGACGTAAATTATATACTTTACATCAGAAATTACAATTCGATAAAATAATATTTATACGCAATAACATAAAATATTTGTTGCAATGTTTTTACTTAAACTTTCACAATAATATTATTATTCACTTTGTATGTTATGTTATTTGTAAATATGTTGAACTTAATTATCAAATTGAAAAACAAATTGCAGTAACCATTGAACTCTTAACAACATGTTATTAGATTATTTTAAAATTTGTTTAGAGCAATCAATATAAGGGTATATTGCTATATTAATTTTTCAATTGCTGATAGGGCAGAATATTGTAGTTTTTAAGTGCACCAGCATATTCATAAAAATATAATAAAGAGGTAAACTTGTTTGTTTTTTTTTTCGGATTAACGCAAACGCTACAAAAGGGATTGGTATGGAACTTCCAGTTTATTTTTGACATATTTAGTTCCAGGGCAAATATAGACATGTTACTTAAATCCATTTCAGCGTCTTATATAAATTGTTTACAAATCCTTAATGGAATAATGACTTTCTAAGAACCATTATGTATGTATATCCTCACGCGAAGGAAATCATTTGCAAAGAGTGACCTCTTATCCCATTATCCTATAGGTTAGAGAGTTTGACCGGTTACAATTGAACAATTGTAGTTCATGGATGAGTACTACAAGTACTAAGTTTAGTATTCACAACCAATCGCAAATGGGGGACGGTCACTCGCCCAACACGTGACCGTAGCGTGATGGATAAAGCGTAACAATTAGAAATTCTATACACTTATCGGTGATTTCGCAATGCACATTGTTTTTGTAACATTTGTTACCGTTAAGAAAAAAATTAAAAATAAACCATTAAGAACGCATCCGATTATGCTGCATTCTCAATATGATTCGTGTAATATAATTTAAATTAGTTGTGAATTACTACATGATTGAGAATTATAAATATTGTTAAGGGGTGATTAGTTAAGCAATGCTGTCTACTTCAGTCGAGTGCCTAAACAATGATGATAGAACGAGAGATTGATTAGTTTTAAACAGATTTTTAATAAACCTAGTAATTAAACCGTTAAATAAGTAATTTTTATTGTCTGATTATGTTAGCATCTTTTGATAATTAGACATTTAAACTTGAACTTACCAAATATTAGGAAAAATTGAACCTGTTTGAACCCTGTTTCTCAATTTTTGTGCAATATTAATTTCCCATGTCATGTAATTATCATTATTTCATCGAACACAAATAAAACTGTTATTAAGTTGATTTGTGCCTATTTTTTTATAGACCGGCGAGCGTATGGGCCACCTGGTGGTGAGTGGTCACCAATGCCCATAGTTATTGGCATTATAAGAAATGTTACCATCGCCTACATCGCCAATGCCCCACTAACCTTGGGAACTAAGATGTTATATCTCATGTGCCTGTCATTACACTGGCTCATTCACCCTTCAAACCGGAACACGACAATACCAAGTACGTAAGATTTGCATTCCTCTAGCTATAAACATAGCCCAAGTTAGTATGACATCGACGTTTTAACACCAATAATTAAAAGAAAAAAAACAAAGTTGGCAAATTTCTTTGTGCGCGATGGAATTGATGTCACAGTTAGTCGGTGACATCGAGAGCCAGCACACGTAGACTTGTGAAGGAAGAGGGAAGCAGGAATTAGGGAGAATATTTCCTCGGAACATTCGCCGTGATACAGTCGATAGAAAGCGCTCATCGCTGATATCTCTCGACGCAATTGTAAAGGCTCGAGGGTGTTAGTGACCTTTACGTCGCCAATAATGCGGACCGCACGTCGCTGCAACCGATCCAAGGCCTGAAGTAGGTACTTAGCGGAGCCATCCCAAAGGTGCGAGCAATATTCAACGCAAGACCGTACCTGTGTTTTGTTTTTTTTTTTTTGATTATTGCATATTAAAATATATTAATAGGTATTTATTTACAATTTGGTATTACATATGTATAAGGCTTTTATTTAATCGTTAAAAATGAGGTTATTTAAATTTTCAATGAATTTATTAATATCATTAAATAAAAATAGTATGTAACACATAGAATAACTTAAATATTGTACATAGTAAATGTAAAACAAACTATTGTTGAAAATCAATATGTAATGAAAAAAAACTGTAACAATGAAAAGGTCAGAGTGTAACCATAATCAAATAACATAATAAAGTAACTTTAGGTAATTAAAGTTAAGTGTATTAACATAATTAGTTTTCATGAAATAATATCAACCAAATCAAATCCAGTTTTTTTTGTATAATTACTAAAAAACAACCGAGATAGCCCAGTGCTAATAGGCCATATGGGTTGTTTTTTACATATAAATATGACCCAATGATTGCAGCTTCCAACATTATCAAGCACCGCTGTATGTATGTGCCTCATTTGTGTTTTTACTCTTAGCAGATAAAACCTTCATGTGACATCTGAAATTCAACTACATTAGTCACAATTGGAGCCACACTAAGACCCAGCCCAGCAGTGAGGCATTCACAAACTACCTTGACAATGTTACCTTAAAGAGTCCTAATAAGTAAAATATATTTTTTAGTAACATACAATATTAAATTTTAATTTAATCTATTGTCATACTTAATATGGTAAAATTATAATAAAATATTATAATATCTATATATTTTAAAAACTTTTTGTACATAAAAATATCTTTGTTATTACAGAGATGAGTTAATTGAACGCAAATTACTTTCGATTTTTTATGAAAAATTAACAATAATTCATAGTTTTTGTGGTGTATAACAAAATATGTTGTAGCAAATGGTTTTTTTTTGTACATTGATAAAAATTCAAGAGCAATGTGTTTCCTTTTACCTTAAAATAATTAATAAAATGCATTTTGATTAATTGGTGGGTATAGACCTAGTGGAAATATGATTCGCAAATTTTAATTAAAATGTTCATAAATCTTACATTACATTACATTATTGCTTAAACTTAAAACAAAAATTAGCTTTTAATTTTTTTTTTTAATAATTGTTCGGAAGTTCTTATACCTAACTTTTGTACTTTAAATCCGCCCATTCAAGCAAACTTTCTACCTCAAATAATTATTTTAAATATACTTAAAAAACTTACCATAACATTCAATTCAAATTTTTTAGCCATCTTAACTCATTCTTTCACATAGTCACACAATAGTTGTTTCATAATTAAATGTTATTACAATTTATATTAAAAAAATATATATATTGTTGGATAAATATTTCAATTATTTTGACAGATAATTGTGTCATTTGTCAAACGACAAATCCGATATTTTTTCTCTTTACTCTTAAAAAAGATAAAAGTATTGCAGTATACATCCTTGTCTTTTTTTATGATCAAATAATCGAATTACCATTGTTTATAATAGATGGTGATTATTTTACCTTTGCTTTATAGTACATCAAAATGTTTACTTTAAGTAAAATATAAGCCTATTGTCACATACCACTGTTCGAATTTTTTATAATTGTATTCCTTTTCTTTTTGTTTTTTTTTATATTTTTGCAAGAGTAAGTTATTAATTGATACACATTATGTTATCTTAAGCTTGAAGTGATTGCCTGTAAGTGTACTTCACTTTACTATTCATGCATAATATATATTATGCAAGTCATAATCAAGAACGTATCTATGTATTATTTGTAAGTAATCCATTAATAAATAATTATAGTTACTTAAACAGTGTTTAAGTAACTTTAGATAAATAAAATAATTATTGATTATATATATCTCAAGGGTTTTGTGTACAAAACAATTGTAAATTTGTAGTTACCAGTTAGGCAGTTTTGTGACCTTTGTCAAAAAGAGATCTCAGATCAGTGTTACTGTGATCAGAAATAAAACGAAAAACATTAAATGCCGGCAATATATTAACAGTTTTCCTCGTTCTTAAAAAGTACATGGGCCGAAAAATCATAGAACATCAGGTGACCTTTACGACAGGTACCTTTCAAAACAATAAGTGTTTTTAATTATTTTTTATCTGATAATAGAATTTACCATAATATAAAAAAAAGAATCATATCATAATATAGTTTAATAAATTTTATTAATATTATTTTACACAAAATGTTAACACACCTAATAGCAATTTCTTAAAAATATCATCTTTTTCGTTTTAAGGCTTTCTTTTCTTTATTAACCTTATATGCTGCATTCATTTTCTGTATATTATCTTTATGAACTTTATCATGATCAACAATTCTATTTGGATAATCTTCACCTATTATACAACCTGCAGTTCTTTGTACTGATTTTGGAGCCTTCCAGGGCTCGTAAATAAATTCACTTGGATATTTTTTTAACTCTGGTACATATTTTCTTATATAAAGACCTTCTTTATCTGTTTTTTTGCCAAATGCAATTGGGCTATAAACTCTAAAATATTTATAAAAAAATGCAGATGCTGATAACCACATCCAATTTCCAGCGTTTAAAGACCAATCATAGTCAAGAAGATAATCTTCAAACACCTTAGCTCCTTCTTCCCATGATATCCATAAATCTCCTCTGGTTAGAAAACAAGCCACCATGTGGCGAGCCAAATGATGAATCCACCCTTCTTGCTTGAGCTGCCTCATGATTGCATCCACAAAAGGATAACCAGTTCTTCCTTCTGCCCAAGCTTTAAGATGTGCCTCATTTTGTCCCCAAGGTATTTGTGTGCATACAGTATTCCCAACCATTTTATCAAAGTTTTTTGTGCCAGCTCCTGCTACATAATAAAATTCTCTCCACATAAGTTGACCCATAAGTGATACTGGAGGCAAGGTATGCTTCATTCCATTCTCAACTTGTTTTAATTTGTGATAGAATAACTTTGCTGATAAGCAACCATGACTCAAGTATGGACTTAACACTGTTGTACTAGGCTCAATACTATTTGGGGAAGAATTTGGTTTCTCAAAACTACAAACCCACTGTTTTTTTTCCATGTATACATTGAGTCTTTTTAACCCTTCAGTCTCCCCTCCGGGATACTTACATTCTAATAGTTCCGAATCATCAATACCTACTTCTTCTAATGAAGGTACATTGTATTCATCTGATTCAAAATCTGTTGATTTGCATTCTTCTAAAATTTTTTTTGAAATCTCTATTGTATCTTTCACTTGGGTATCAGCTACTAAGGACAGAAACTTCTGATAAGTTAATGGAATACTGCCATTGTTCTTTTTTATCACACTGTTGAAATCATACACTGTGTGTTGCATTCTCTTAACTACAAATATATCATTTTCTTCGCATACTTGATCAATTACTTCATCTTGTTTGACTAATTCAGCGTCAATATCAACTTGTAGCGTTAAAAAATTTACGTGCCACTTTTCAAAGATTTGTGGTAAACATTGAACAGCATTACCTTTTATTACAAATAAACGTGAATTAATTTTACGAAGGTTTAAATCTAGATCTTGTAGACTTTGTATTAGAAATCGTAATCTGTTGGCGCCAATTTTATTTTTAATATCGGGGTCGACTACGTAGATTGGTTTTAAAATATGTTTACGATTTTCAGCCTGAAAATAAATTAAAAGCATATTTATTAACACACTTTTATTTAAACTTAGCTTTTTTAGCGCAGTATCAAAATTAAGAAATCAAAAATACTTATTAGGAGACTACGAATACTTATTTGGAGAGGTAACTAATTACTTACTTCGTTTATTGCGTTTCGCAGCGCAAGATTATCATGTAAACGAAGATCCAACCGAAACCAATGAACCACTGTTGGTAGTTTAGACATTTTGCATTAGAAACCCTTTAGTACATTAGGAAATTACAAATTGTACTAAGTTTGTTTGTTATTAAAAAAATTAAGTTGAAACTTCAAACTTTATGTAAAAATTATAACGACCATAGAGAAGTACTTCTAAGTTCTACTCTAACTTATTAAAGCCTCCAATACATGTTGGGATAGCGAAGTTAAGACTACCAACCTAACGTACACTAAAAAGATATACTTTAAATTAATAGAACTTAAATTAAGAGCTGTGATGCTGTCTGACTTAAAGGTTACCACATATTAGTATATAGTGTATTATCTATGGGTTACCACGACATGTTCTCAACCAAATCAGAAAGAATCATATAAATATTACTTTCTATCATAGATTATCAAAGAATTAGTTATAAATAATGATACAAGATAAAAGATCTTTCCCCGTCGTTAGTCTACTTTATAATTACAATCAAATTTAAATGTTGTACAACTAGGTGCATTTTACGCAGTTTCTACTTCGTGTATTTTTTTTACAGGCAATACTGTTTCCATGGAAACCGCTTGGCAATACAAAACGATTTTTGTCATGATAAATCAATCAAACTTCAAAGGATTATCAATTCTTGTACAATTCTTGATATATAAGATATTTTTAAAATTTTAATGTGTATTTTTTAAATTCACACTTATTTATACACAATAAACTTATGTGGTCAATAAAGCATTTCAGTAGTCAGTAAATATTTATTAGTGAAACTATTTCATTAATAAATATTGATCTGATATCATAAAATGAGAGATGTTTACTTTTGCTTAATATTCTTTAAAATATAAGTGATATGATGCTTGAATATGCCTAAAATAATAGAACTAACGATTGAAATAGAAGTCCAAAAAGTAAGATGTGTATAGTTTTAAAGTTGTTCTTAATTTTACAGCTGTTTTAAATGTTACACTATTTATAGATTTTTTTTATTTAGCTTTTTATTCAAAATAACTTTATTAGTTTCGAAATTCCAATAATCCAGGTATCGTGTCCTGGAGTGTGGCTTTGTCAAGATGGACGTGTATCACTCACTGTACTTGCTCTGGGCACAAGTTATCACACTTGTTTGCTACCACCAGTCTTCCCCCTCTCCTTTAAGGACATATTTTACTTTCGCAAGAGATTTCAAGAGAGCTGCGCTCTTAACAACATTTGCTGTTTGTTAAGTTAGTATTTGTACTTATACAGTGTTTATTATTTGTAATTCTTTTAGGAAATAATTCAAATAATTTTCAGAGGGCGAAACAATATATTGTGAACTAGTGCAATGGTGTGATGATTGTTCCGCTGATGACTGTGTTATATTAGCTCAGTATCTTGGAGCTTTAAATGATGTGCTGTTCCCACCGAACATGTGTTCAACAGATGGTGTAGATCTTCTTATGAGGAGGTCAAAGGACTTTCCTGTAAATATAATAAATATAATACTTATATAAAGAGGAAATAAAAATTGTAGTCTAAATTTTTATATAATTACTTTTATAATTTCTGAATTATTCTGCTACACAGTACTGAAGTGTAGATAAAGAAGAAATTCTTTACATTAAGAAATTAACTAATAATTTTGCTACAAAAATGTGTAGATTTTAATTGTGAATAAAAAATCCAATCTATTATTGTATCATATTATATATTTTTATTCTTTAACAAAATCTTATTCCCAATAATATGATTGTGATTTTACATTTTGTTTTCATGCAGGGTATTCTGTCTCCAAAAATTGAGATAGCTACAAAAGTCCGAATAGATGAAATATGGAATCAACAAGAACATAACATGTTTAACAAAGGGAAACAATGCCATTGTAATCCACTATCAGATTATGAGAAAACTCGACAGAAGCAAGTATGTCACTCCGCACAATACCACAGGTATTAATGATAATGATGATATCCTCCTAATAGATTTAGATTAAGGGTGCCAATCTCAACAGAGACTACCAGTTTTGTCGATTTTATAATGCACATGTATGTGCGCAAACAGCAGAGAACTCTCTATTTAATTAGTTGGCAATGCGACACAACCGCCAATTTCAAGGCTCCGAAATGCTGCTGAGACTTTGTCATAAGAATTTCTCGACAGAAAAGAACAATAACTTTTTAATATAACAACCCCTGGGTTTGCACCCAGGAGCTTGGAATTTGTCGCCTTATAAGCTAGCCACTAGATTAACAAGTCAGTAAACATACATACACGACTCGTTCAAGTTTGGCGGTAAAACCGCTGAAGAGTGGACAGTCAAAAAGATACATAATTGACAATTCTCATTTCAGAATTAAATGCAATAAGACAAGAAGATCTCGATCCAGATCACGGTCTGATGGATCCAGATCATGCTGTAGTCTGGATCGTAAAGACACCGTCAACTCATCATGTCGATGCCCAAAGTAAGTAGTCTACTATAAGTACTTTCTGAGATTATCTTTTATTAGGAATTACAGTCCAATAAAAAGTTATTGCGTTTTTCTGACGAAGAATCTCAGTAGCAGCCCGGAGTCTGGAAGTTGGAAGTGTGGATTTACACTTGTTCTTCGGAAAGCACGTAAAGCCGTTGGTTTTGCGCCTAAACTCTTTTCTGTCGTTTCGGATTGCCGTCTTATCTGATTATGAGAGGGAGTGAGTGCATCTGTGTTTGTGCACCATAATATGTCATGCGCAGTTGGCTAATCACTCTTAAGATTGGCCGCCGTGACCTATTTCATCGAGAACAGCGATTATTATGCCGCTAAAAATCTATTCTATACGTCTGACAGGAAAAATGGGTAAACCAGGCACAAAGGAATTAACACCCTCGATCCCGAGGCTAGTGGCGCATTTACGGTTTAAGGAAAGGCTCATCAATATTTCTGTTGCTGGTGACCAAGTTGCTTTAGTTGGGCCATGTGTTTGTCTTCCTTATTGTTGTAAATTAAAAATATGTATGGACGTAGTCACCTAGGCAAACTTAACAAGACAAAGAAGAAAGTACTTGTGGATAAGATTGAATTAAATTTCGAAATTAGATACCACAGTTTCAAGCTATTTGGTTCTGACCCTGACACACAACCTTTTATACATGCTCTCGCTCAAAGACTATAAGCTTCAATTGGCTTCAATTGTATCACAATTCTGTATCACACAATCACTATCAAGAGAGAAGAAATCCAGCCCTACTCTTAGATAATATTCTCCTGTCTATTTACTACTTCTCACATTGTATTTTAAAACTTCTTAATATCCAACCCCCAGTCCCGTATCCAAATCCCGTGTATCGTTGTCTCCGAACGCGTTGCGTCCCTCGCGCCGCGAGTACGCGGTGTACGCCCTCACCACTAGTAGAACTGGCTGGAAAGAACATGGCTCCCAAGACTGTGGCGTGTTTGATGATAAACGGTGGAGTGCTTAACTTTTTAGTAATGCTAAATTTTAATTATATTTAATGAACGTAAATAAAATATTGCATTGTATTAGATGAATGTATGTATGTACAGTAGATTTAAGTAAAATATATATTAGTCCGTTTTTTTAGATGGTTATTTTGATCCGACGTGCCCATAATAGCACGTTAGCTAACGTTACTTATGTTTACCTAGTTAAAAAACAAAATTATCTTATTTATTTATTTATTTTTGGTAAAAAAGATATTTAACATAAGACAAGCAAGACATAAACATATTAAAATTGCTTAAGGCGACGTTTTTCTAAAGTTGCAGACTGTTATTCTATTAGTAAGTACTTAATTGAGTTTGACGATCTTAATGGTAGTTGCTTAAAACAAGTTGTAGGTACAAATGCATATAAGAATAAAAAAATAAATTTTCAGAATCAGTGAACGCGAAACAGAAATAGCAAACGAGGATAGACTACAAAAGTTGATACTTGAAAGTCGATTTATTGAGCAAGAAAACGTCAACAGCCACGACACTCAAAACTGCAAGCAATACAGAAAAGTGACCCCCTGCGTTTGTGAAATTTGCAAGAGATATCATGAATTATTTCATAGCAATAAAGATAGTTGACTATTCATTCAAGAATTTAACATTTTTTTAAAAATATTCTTAGACTAAAAAAATTATCTGAATATTATGAATTAACAAAAATAAACTTTTTTAATTATTTAATAAATTATTTGTTTAAGCACATGTAGTGTATTAATTGTTTAGATGTGAATGTTATTTTTATATAAAAATCATGAATTAAAAATTACAACTTGTTATATCGATTCATATAAACTTAGTTAAGTATGTTGAGCAAATAAAACCATTTTACACTGTTACATCTATCTTTATTTGATATTTCTCAATCATTCTAAGCAAAGGTAACTTAACAATATTTTCTAATATTATGGCTCCTCGTTCATAATCTTATTTAAGTACTTTTTCTATCAAAAAGTTTTATTCATAAATTAATTAATTAATAATTGACTTTATGATTAAACTTATAACAATCACTGAAATCAAAATAAAAAATAGATGTTAATAAAAAAATAGGTATTAATCATTTTGTGAGCATTATCCAACGGCAGTGTAAAAAATTGATATTTTTCTAACTATAAATTCTATCTCACAATGCATTGTAGACTTATTATTAAAGAGAAATTTAAATCATGCTTTCCCGCCTAAATTATTATATTCCTGATGACACTATATATTTGGAGCAGAGTTGAAGCAGAAGACAAATTAAGATTTCAATTCTGAATAATTGCATTTGAAATGTCTAATAATCGTACACTTTTTTTAATTAAACCTACCATATGTTAAAATATCAGTCTGAGAAAAATTAAACCAATCAAATTTAGTAAAAAGTTTTCATGTCTTCATATGTTATATTCATGTTCTTATTTTAAACAGTACCAACGTAGTAAAGAAGAATAAATGATAGTTATGGTGAAAATTTCATCTTATCTATTATAAGATGTACAGTAACAGCATTAATAGTGATAGGCTAAATTTCATACCTTACCCATTAAACGGTAAATAGAAAGCCAATTAAAAGTAGGCTATAAATTTCCGACCTAGTCTCTTTTAATAATATAAGATATATAAAAAACTTAGGCCTAAAATTGTGATATATGTCTTAAATTAAGTAGACACCATTTCTCTTATTGTACATAGATTTTATACATTATTATGAATTAAATAAGGCAAACTTAACCTGCGTTTATTTATGGACGGAAGACATCGTAATATTCAGCCTTCTTCATTGAATTATACTAAAATTTAAATTCCTTGTTAGTAATAATATTTTTTGTACATTTATTATAATTATTTTAAAATTAATTATTACCTAATTGCATTGAATTTTCCAATCAAGCTTACCTTACAAAAATCTCCTTTTTTTAAACATACAACATGCTATACATATTTAAGTATTAAGATAAAGTATCTTTGAATGCAATTTAAAAGAAGAAATGCAATGAAACTGTGACAATGTTACACTTACATCAAAATCTTATAATACTAGTTCAATAATATATATAATTGATTATTGATAGTAAAGAATAAATCACTAACACATAATTTAGCACCAAAAATGGCGAAAAATACAAATAAAATCAAGCACCGAAATTTAAGGCGTATTGACAGTTACTTTATGACCTCGTCTAGAGGCTCTTTCCTTGGTTTTGACATATTTCGTGCAATCAAAGACAAAAGCAAACATAGCGACTAGAGCGAAAACTGCGTAGAAAATAGCTAAAGCAATCAAAAAACTGTCTTCTGTCCATTCCCAGATGTTGTTAGACCTCAGGTATTCATAATTTGATAATACTTGTGTACCGTTCGGCGGAGGACATGGAGATTGCACTATGATGTCTAAATGCTGCCTCTGTAATGATGCATTAAATAATACAGTAACAAAATAAATAAAAGCAATGAATATTAAAAAAATAGTTTTAGTATAATAGTACTGTAATTCTCAACTTAACTCACTTTGTGTTTAAAATGCATTGTTAACAAAAAATCATTTCCGTTATTTCGACAAAATTATACAAACAAAAGCTAATCGTGATGTGATGTCCTTTTGACTGATTTCGACCATGCGCCCATTCTCATGGAAGACTAACCAACTCCGTTAATGAATTTAGGTGCCGGATGGCTTACGTGGACTCAAAGCACGGAATTGTAAACACTGACAACTTCCAGTCTGCTACTGAGGCATTTTTGACAAATATACCAATAACTTTTTATTGGACCAATGGTTTGAAACTCAAACCTCGGAATTCACTAGACCAATGAGGTCCGACCAGTCAGACCGAAATCGGCCACGAGGACATCATTATCAGTTTATTATTACAAAGAACTTTAAAGCAACAAACCTGTTTATTGGTGCATCTTAAATCTTTACTAATACTGCTTCTCAATGCGACTTCACTCAACTCTCGTCTCAGAATCTCTGGTAGCGTCCATTTTGACGGGGACACGTATTCTAACCATTTGACATAGTATGGTAGATCTTGTTGGTGTAACATCACTCCATTCACAAGAGTGGTGAGAAAGAGACAGAAACCAGACAGAATCGACGCGGTTTTTTGCATTGGTATTAAAAATATAGCCGCTCGACATAGCATTTGTATGCTTATTAAATATAACAGCATATACCCTGGAAAACCAACAATAATATTCTAAGCCAATCCAATACACAAATTTGTTTTGTAATAGTAAGACTATTGAGCATATCATAAGAAGCATAGCTATAATCAATTAACAAAATGAACCTTTACCTAAATAAATATAGAAACCGTCGAAAGATCCAAGTGACTGTGCATACAAGCCGCTCATAGCATAGCTCGGAACCAAATATGCCAACCACGTGAGTATGGCCGACCAAACTTCCAAAAATTGCTAAAAACAAAAATTGTAATAGTATAATAATATATACAATGTAATATAGATCGTGAAATTTTGTGTTTGTTTAAGCTTGTTTGATACAAGTAAAAGTAGATGTGTCTCAGTTATTTTAGCTTTATATTTTACTGGTGGTAGAGCTTTGTGTAAGCTCGTCTGGGTAGGTCCATCCACCCACTCATCAGATATTCTACAGCAAAACAGCAGTACTTAGTATTGTTGTGTTCCGGTTTGAAGGGTGAGTGAGCCAGTGTAATTCGAGGCACAAGGGACATAAGATCTTAGTTCCCAAGGTTGGTGGCGCATTGGCGATGTAAGCGATGGTAACATTTCTTACAATGCCAATGTCTAAGGGCGTTGGTGACCATTTACCAATAGGTATGTGGATGAGATGCTCGTCCGCCTTCCTATTCTTTAAAAAAAAATACACATGTAATGTTGAATAGATATAAAGATGTCTCACATCGACCAGCACGAAGACGGTGCGCGAGTAGAGGCCGACGGCGACATCGCGCTCCACGTGCGCGCGCGCCGCGCCCGCCTCGCGCGCACTCAGCCACAGCAGCGCAGGCCACGCGCACACGCACATCACGCTGTAGTGGTAGCCCACGCGGTCGTGCTGGCTCAGCTGGGGAACGAGACGTGGGCCGGTGTTATAACGAGCCCAAAGTATTAATTATTTAAGGAACGACTAATGCTCCTTACGGTCCCCTTATACAATGGTTACAATAATTCCTTAGGCAAACTAAAATAAAAAAACATAAGGAGATCGCTCTATCGTTTCATACCGGCTAAAATTGCTTTTTTTTACAGTTAAAACACGTGAAAACTAAATAAGATTCTTATAATATAATACAATAGATATAAGAACAAATAATTATTTATTAATTTGAAGTTCATTGGATTTCTTAATAAATGCATCGCAAAATAACTACTTTTTTAGTACAGCTTAAAGATTATTTGACGTACAACATAAAATATATGATAGTTAAACCCGTAACCTGGTGAGAAATAATTTAATTAAATAAAATAAATTGTCAAGCATAACAAACTCTCTATGCTTTCCAATAAATTAACATATAAACATGTTTATTATAAAGTTATATTAATTAATTTCAAGCTGAATTATTTTTGGACATTGTTTTGTACCTTTGCATCTGTTGACGGTAGGTCCCAGAATATAGTGCCAGTGATAAGAGACATGACGGCCGCTATTAATATTCGAGTTATAACGTTGGACAATGTCGTCATTTGCGTGTACAGCAAACTTTTTCTGAAATAAGAAAAGAAAATTAGAATTAAACTTTATTTTTATTTAATGTGCTGCCAGTGTATGAAGCAGCTGGGAGGGATTCATTAACATAACAATCTATACTTACAAAGAATTTGATAGGTAATATACCTATATTTTATTCTATCTTTTACATTTTCTATATTAGAGAACGACTACATACATACACAGATACTCGTCATCTGTAATTAAGGTTCTTTGGCGCACTATAAAGTGTATCTGTTAAGTTTAAGCGTCGACTGGGCATATAAATCTGCTAAGTCCGTTTTCCATGCAGTTTACAAAGAATTAAAAACGATTATAATTTTTTGTATCGTATTTTACTCACTCGATGAGCGCGAAGGCCTGCAGGAGTACGTTGGGGCGGGCGGAGGGCGCTGGGAGCGGCACGGGCGGCGGCGGCTCGGGGGCGCTCTGTGCGCCCGCGAACACGCCCGCCAGCGCCTCGATGCGGCCCGACGACTCCAGCATAGCGGCGGCGGACAGGTCGTCTAGCGTCACTAGGTCCACTGTTAACAATTTATACATTTATTTAAATATTGTTTTTTGGTGTTCGGAATTGTGGCATGGCAATGAAGCCTATTCAGTTTCCATTTTTACATTTTTTTACATAACAAAAACAAAAACTGCAACTTTATTTAATAATTGAAGTCAAAATATATTTTAGAATGTTCTTATTACTGTTATAACTAATTCTTTTATTAGCTTACCTAATATTGTTAACAACTAAAAGTTAAAAGTTTTAAACTACAAAAGGAAGTTTATTATTAATTAAACGGTCAAAACACAGGACACTTTAAAAGTAAAATGTTTTACATACGATAGTAATCAGAGGGGTTCTTGAAAGCGGGACATGGGTAATCAATTGAGGCAAAATATGGCAACATGTCTCTTCTATAACCGCTAAACATCGTACGGCCGGCTGAGATTAAAACTACCTGAAATAAGAAAAGTTGTTGAATATATAATCATTTTCAAACAAACAAACGATTTCGGACATAACGTCTAGATACATAATTATTTAAATACTAAGAAGGGTTCTTAGTAATACATAATTTTTTTAACTTACTTTAGTGAGCATAGCGAATATTTCATAGGTAGGCGGATGCAAGGACATAATAACAACACGGCCTGAACTCGCCCAGTTCCTCAAATACTCCACCAAGAAAAAGGTATCGAAAATGTCCATTTCTTTCGTGGGTTGATCAAGAATAAGAATCGCCATATCGAGTAGTAATTGACAAGCGACATTCAACCGACGGATCTCAGAACGAGTTAGACGAACAACATTTGTGTCGCGTACTTGTTCTAATCCTAACTCTTCTATCAAGAGGTTTATCTGAAATAAAGTTTGGGTATACGTTAAATGTGTTCTGTATTAACTCAGAGTAGTTGTAGTATAGTATAGAGAAAGCCACCTCATATCGTAAGTCTTACACAATTTGGACACTTGTAGCTTCAAAATCTGCATTTTGTTTATTTGTTATATTATGTATGTATGTCACGTAAATTAAAAATAAAAATTTCAAGTTACTAAGTATTTCGTCAAGTACGAGACAGATATTGAAGAAGACGTTTAGTTACCCGATCCCTGTCGTCCATCTTCATTTGGTTGTGGTTGTGCCTGGGGCGGCGCAGTGCGGCGTGGAAACGCAGCGTGTGCTCCACCGTCATGGCAGCGCACAGAGACGTGTCACTACGCACGTACGCTGACACGCGCCGCAGGGTGGACGACGCCACCGCTTGACCGTTCAGCACTATGTCGCCCGACAGTTTCTGTGGTAGTGACTTGTTATAACATCTGGCGAGAGAGAACTCCCCACAACTCATAATATATTACAATATATCTATGCTTTATGACATAACATATTAAACATTTTATATATTATCTTCCTGTAAATTTATCGATAAATTTACAGTATACCCAGTACCTAGTATTCAAAGCGTATTGTATTATAATTTCAGAACCTATTGAGTTTCAGGGAAAGAAAAGGTTATCAAGTGATAATCAAATATCTGTTACTTAATATGAAGTATATTATTTGAATACTCGCCTTTCTAGCGCCTGCTAAAACATCCAGCAAACCAGTGGCTTCTTGCTGTGATGTTGCCAAAACTGCTAAAATTTCTCCAGATTTTACTTCAAAACTTAATCCTGACACGAGTAATGTCGATTTGTTCTCAGGTGATGTTATTTCTAAATTGTTTACCTGTAATTGTACATTAAAAACTTTTCAATTTATTTAACTTTTAGGCATAAAAGATATGAAAGGGTTGGTAAAAATATTTTCTTCTTTTCATAGGATTAGGTATTGATTTAGCATTTAATGTTGTTTTTATAAGCTTCTATTTAGTTTCATATTTTAGTATAATCATTTTTATAATATTTTTCATATTTTATTATTTTTATTTTATATATAAGTCAAATCTTGTAACTGAATTTTAACCCAACCGATTGAGCTGATATTTTGAACAATTATTCATCTAGGGATAATACAATCAAGTATTGCTAAATGTGCAAAAAATACATAATTAGAAATTTAGGTCTTCGTTTGGCTTATACTTACGTAGTAATTAGGATAGATGTACGCGGAATGCGTGTAGCCGTCTAGATGGTCTCCAGGTCGTAAGGTGGAATGCTTTCGTGATTGCGCTAGCGACATGTGACTTCCAGCTTTTGACATTCGTCCGCCGAGATGAGAGGATGGCATGAGGTAGCTAAAGTAACATAACATTTTATTCTGATTTTAGTGATTGTCTTGACTTCTTATCTGTAGAATCAATAATCCTACATGTCAAATTATGACGAAAGTGTACTTATAAAATATTCTTTTAATTATATAATAATAATAATTTATTTAAACACACAAACATTAAACATAAGTTGACATATGGCTTACAAACTGTTATTGTTTGTTACTTATGTTCTAAGGCATAACATTAAAATTTTAGTTTTGCATTAATTTATTCGGTGATTGGAATTATTATTTTTTGTTAGTGTATATACGATCACAGCTAATCCAAACCTATTCTAGTATACATGGGTTCACCCGTTCTAGTGACTGGGCCATCTCGGTTCGTTGAATGAAAAATAATGAATAATTTTCACATAAACTGAGCAACCATAGCAAAATCATATAAATTACTCAGTGACACTTGAGTAAATTTTAATGTCATCGGAATTTCATCATTTGAGAAGCGTTATGCAACGTCAGAAGACGATGAGTTTCATTGTACAGCCTATTCCAGTTAGAGGCGGAGTAGAGATAATCAAACCTTAGATTTACATTGCCATCCGATTTGTTAATATTTGTGTTATGCACTACATCACTTCTGATCGTATCTTTATTTGTAATAAACACTATTCCGTTTAACTACTTATTAAATGATTTATTACTTGTTATTACCACTTATTATTTACTCACTTATCCTCTTATACTTTCCTTTAAAGTACCGTTAAAGGAATGGTTAATAATGTTCAAGAATTTAAGATCTCGACCAATTATATCAGGTCATTTTAATGTCAAAGGTGTTTATGTGTCTTTATAAGTCATATGCTTACCTTTGATGGTCGTTGTCTGGTACAAAATCCGCAACACTGTTTCTTCTATTATACGATCGGGTTGGCTTGGAGTCGATTCCTAACAAGTTTGCTTCACTGATTGACTTATGTCTGGAGTTACTCCAATGTGACTCCCCACGTATACCGGCCTGTTGCATTGCGACCAAAGGAACCCCAGTGGCGTGCTGTAACAAGAATATGCATCGTTCTTGTTAATTTTTACTAAAATACTAAATTCAACAAATTTGTAGGTATTCTTATATCTTATACGATAGGTGTAGTAAATTTACCTGATATGAAGTGTGAAGATTTTGCATTCTGAAGTCAGGGTCAGAACGATATTTACGGCTATATTTATAATTAGTTGAAGTTTCGTTGTCAGAGCTATCGTAGCCAGACGATGTTTCACGCACACCTCGGGTTTGTCTTTGTATTCTGAAAAAAAATACTTTATATATATATATCTATTTACAACGTTTTTAAAATAATGCTTTTTGCAAGAATTACCTTGGAACAGATTTCATGCCACTTCCAATTGATGTTTTTGGTTTTGGAGTTCCAGAACGTTGAGAGCCATTGTGGTTAGGCGGAAATACACGAGGCAACCCAAATTTAAGGTATGTGTACATATTAGAACCGAGAGCTGATCTGCAAAAATGAAATAAACGTTCAAGTTTTTATTTTATGTTTATAAACTTAACGAATTACAAAATTACCATTTTTATAGTTATTGTGTACACCTATGTGTAATTAGTAGATTATTTTTTATGATTTTAAGCACTTACTTGGGTCCATATCTAGGGTGAGAAAGGATTGATTGAACTGTTGTATCACGGAGCTGGAAATTTCCATATGGCAGAGGACTTTTGTCAGTGCTACCGAGAGCACTGTCAGTGAAATCGGAATTGAGGTTTTGCCTGAAAATAATATGCTAAATAGATTACAATGAATATTACATCCTTGATTTTTTCTAATATGAACAATGCAGTTCTTCAAATACCACAAAAAAGCTTGATATAATAATCTAGATCGCTAGATCAGCTCCTCATGTTCGTCATTTTATAGAGTACCGCGTCCTTCTCTGGAATAGCTACACGAAATACAATGCTTGAAGTATATGACTCGGTGTATCGGCGCTTCAGAACTTACTAGCGAAATCAAACGCTCGAACATCGTGGCAAAGTTGCGACTTGCAACTATATCCTATAGATTATTACTTGGATTACTTTGTGCAGGCCCATTTAGGTAGGAACCACCCGGCTCATGACTTATTTTACCGCTAAGCAGCTATACTTAGTATTGTTGTGTTCTGACTTAAAGGATGAATGTAATTACAGGCACAAGGAACATAACTTCTTAGTTAGCAAGGTCGATGGCGTATTGGCGATGGTAAGGAATGGTTAATATTTATTAACGCCAATATCTATGATCGGTAGTGACCACGTACCATCAAGCCGCTCATTTGCCTACCTGTTACAAATAACAAAATTCTTAGGAATAGATAGTTTCTGAGACTCGTTTCCGAGACCATACAACACATACCATACCAATCAGATGTGATTGCGGTCAAATGTAAGCTCATTTAAAATGATAAATCTATCATTTAAATTAAATAAACATTAGTAATGACGTTCATGTTGGAATAAATATAAATATTTAAATATATATTGTCTAACCTGTAAATAGACCAGGCGTGTAAATCTTCAGAGTGCATTCCCCGCGGATCATGCATCATGGGGTTAGAGGGCACAGAGTAGCGCCGCTCACCTCCCAAGCCTAGCGCAGACTGCGACATTGCCTGTCACTAAAATAAAGTAACACATTATAATTGTGAATAAAGATCATTTATGATCGTTAAATCGATATTATTTTTTTATGTATAATTTTATTACATGAATTGGAACTAAATGTTTTAACCTTCAAGTTATTAAGAAATAGCATAGCATTTTTTGATTATTAAAATACGCTTAATAGGTGTATGTGTGATTCAATTAAGATAATGGATACGTTTATAGCACCCGGAAATATTTGTTAACCGATTTTCGATTTACATACAATACTTTTTGTCTATAACTATTTAAGTAAAGGGGAATTGGTCGAATGTTTTTTTAAAGTCAACTTATAAACAAGGCTAGTAAATAGGCTAGTAAAAATTATTAGTAAAATTTATGAATACTTTACTACAAATAATGTTCCAAAACATTTTCCCCAAAAGGGAGAGGAGGCCTTAGCCCAGCAGTGGGACATTAACAGACTGTTACTGCTACATACCAATAATGTAAAGAACATAACACAACAAAGTTACAGAAATAAATGTAATGCAGAGAGTATTGATTAAAACAGATAAGAGGAGAGAAGACAGTAAAACACCGGCGGAATACCAGAAAAAGACCTATTTTTAGTATATTTTTATTTTTTAGTCGCTGTTATTTAAAAGAGAACATTGTCGCTAGATATCGTATCGGACATGTCTATGAATCATGTTTATAAAGAAAATGTGTTAGCAAAAAATTTCCACTTACCTCTGTCATCGTGAAAACATCAGACAGTATTCTGCAAAGTCATGTCTCCACATTTTAAGCTCCAATGCTTCATATCATCTGCAAAAAAAAAACGAAATAGTTTGAAATCTTTATAGATTACTCAATAATACCAAAACTTTTTTTAAGCTTTATGAATTAAAAATAAAGAGTCTTATCCATCATAACAATTAATATACAAAATAAATATTTATTAACCTTTTAAGTAGTATTAACATAGGGCCTTTATTTGAGTGTTTAATTTCGTATATATATGACCTTTCGTTGTTATTTCAAAATGAACCTAATCTGTGTCATATCCTTTGTATGACATTGAGTAGGTATATCCTATTGGACAAAAACTGTCTGGTCGGATGTAACGTCATAGAAGTACAGGCAGAACGTTATATTTTTTATTTAAAAGCATAGTTGCTTTTAAATAATTATTTGTTTGTTTTTAAATATTAATTATTAATGAAAATATTCATCTACGATTTCATGGGTGGAATTTGCATTTGCGATTTAACTTTCTAACAAATAATAAATAACAATTTACTAATAATTTTAAGCAATGAAATCCTACTATCTCTAGTAAACTCGTTCTAGAAATGAGGGTATGAGCAGAAATCGAAGTCTTTTATTTCGGTTCATTTTTTATTTTTAGAAACTGATAATTACATTAGATTTATATGATTATTAGTAAACACTTTACATTTTAAACAAATTTATCATCAGAATAACATCACAACACTTTTAAAATGTAGTCTTGTTTCAAAAGTTCTTATTATACGAAATTTCATTTTATTTACTTTTAGACAACTTAATTTTTGATCAGTAATTTTTTTTCGTCTTTACCTTCGCGCATCTTACATAAAAATACGCTATTTAGGTAAGTACAGATATTATTTTAATTGAATTAAATTATAGACCAAGGTTTGTAGATAATATTATATTATTGTACTTTGTGGTTTCCGCCAGGTTAGATCGAAGACATCTCAATTCAAGCCATGGTTGACATAAAGCCGAATACTTGTAGGAGATATATTGTATATAGCGAATCCATCAATACAATTAGCATATAAGCCTCTACATTTCGCATCATAGCGAACAAACAACCAATCAGATAATGATACTAATTACATTCACTCACGCAATATATTACCTTACACGAAATAAAGTCAAATTGCATGCATGATTTTCCCGTGACATCAGTTAATGACTAGGAAAATATGTATATAAACAACGAGTAATTTAGGCCTTGAACCAGACCTTTATAAACGCTGAGACAACTCGTGAGATCGCCATTGTACTCAGGACGGGAGATTCAGATCACATGATTCACATATAATGAAATCATAAAGAAATAAGTGGCGTGAAATTAACTTCGCTCAATACTTATCTAGGTAAATACATTTATATACTACTACTACTACGTTACAACTACAAAACTTAAGTAACTATGATATGAGAAGTGTTTTTATTATATTATTTACACTTAAAAATAACCAGAAATATATAATCAAGCAATTGAGGAAGGTTATATTACATTAATAAATGGACGAAAGACATAACAGAATGGACTTTTATATTCCAAGCAAAGAGGAAACAAGGAAGATAATGAAAACGTTGGTCTGATGACATTAAAAAGCATGCGGTTCCAATATAGCACAGAATAACTCGAAACAAGAGCAGAACGGAAAGAGCTGGCTCCTCCAGCTTCATATGGCAAAGACACGCCGACGCCCAAAAACTATGACATATCTAATAATATAATATCAACATAAATTAATGATAGTAATAATTTAAAAATAATGTTGTAATTGTAATAATAATAATGAATTAAATTGTGTTGGCATTAAAGGCTTATAAAAATACATTAATTATTTAGATACATCAATCAATAGTTATAAAAAAGGCAAAAAAAAACAGTAAAAATGTTTTATTAAAAAAAAGTTTTTTTATAATCTTATTGCACGTGCGATGTACGAGCGTCTTGACGAACTTTGTTCATCTGTTTGTTTTTACGATAAAACAGCTGACCGATTTTAATAAAATTTTGTATACAAATAAGTTGAAAAAAAAATACTCCGCAGTCAGTAAAATGGTGGTCTATAAACGTTATTTAATTTAGTTTAATGTATTACTTTCTTTATTGGCTAGCGAAACCGCTGTTAATAGCTTGTTTCTATATACAACTAGTTTTATAAAATAAACTGAACAAGATTCTGTTTCTAAATAATCATAATATTTAAATCGCAATCTTTATCAAATTGCATCTGTTATCGCCTTACTCTGAATCATTACGGTACTTGAGTCATTCGGAATGGCATTACAACCGGTTTCATATCATTACCTACGTTACGTGTCCCGTTCTCACAATGTCTTTTGGGAGCCACTGATAGACCCTCACCTCATTGCACAGCTACCGGTTCTTAAGATTGCGTGTTGAGATTAATAAAATCTACAAGTCCACGCAAACTTATAGGTGATTCATTCGATAATGTTAGGAAGTATTCGTGTCTTGCGTACTTTTTGTTGTGGTAATGATCATTAACCTTCTTTTAGCAAATTAACAATTCAAAACTCTTTTTTGCGGCTTCCTTTACGCTCAATTAATTCTATTATGTCCCCGGTAAACATTTTACATAGCAATTATAGTGTTATCGATAAGTTTTCTATTATTTTACTAACATACATTACATTAAAGCACTATTTTTCTTGGGTTTGTTCAGGCTCGTCTGTCTGGGTGAGTATCAACCATTCAACCAATGAATCTATCTCCAATCATCAATACTATGTAGGTAGGTATTGCTGGCACGTTGGCAATGTAAGAAGTGTGTCTATGATTAAAATTAACCATTAAGTATGAGCTTATTTATCTAAATACTACTATTTGCTCGACTGCCTTCTTAAATTAAAATATAAAAAATACTACTTTTAACAATAAAACTCATATAAATTCGTAGCGTAAAGTGCAGTGAATACATAAATACACAAATACGGCCAAAACCATTTTAAGCCATGATATACTAAATTATTATTTTTTCTATGGTATAGGTTACGGACGAGCATATGCGCCACCTGATGGTAATTGTTCACCAACGCCCATAGACATTGGCACTGTAAGAAATGACAACCATCGTTTACATTGCCAATGCGTCACCAACCTTGGGAACTGAGATGTTATGTCCCTTATGCCTGTAATTACAATGGCTCACTCATCCTTAAAACCGGAATACATCAATACCTAATATCCGATGAGTGGGTGGTACCTACCCAGACGAGCTTGCACAAAGCCCTACCACCAGTAAATTGAATTTAACTACTAATATGAGCATCCTTTGATTGTTTCTAAATGTAGTATGTGATTTGTAATAGTAGTACTGTTCAGATCGGAATTTTCGAACACGAACAACATTTTGTATCGATCGCTATTAAATTTGTATGTATTTGTATGATTTATTCGCCCCGCGGTTCCATTGTGGAGTTAGATAAGTTACTAAAAAGGCATTGACTAGCTGAGATCTTACGTTCCGTAAATGGTATGTCGAGAGTTGATTATGGCCAACTCTCGGTGGGCGTGCAGCCTTTGTATGTTAATTAGAAACGGTTATGTATTACTTACGTGACATCGCCTTTCGTCACGCCGACTGGGAAGTGTCCCTTTGATGATTGCGTGACTTATTAATGCAGTTTTTGATTATATGTATTGAACCGACTAGGTTCTATTTACTATAAACGAAGGCTACAAATAGGTTTCAATCTATTGTATCGTAAATTACCATTCCAATACACCTTATTGCAATCGATTCAAATTCCTTCATGTAGATATTTGTTTAAAGTAGTAAATAATGTTATACTTAAGCTCATCTTATCTGAAAATATAATGTAGTAGCCATTTTAATGTATGAAATCCTATTTTAAATTTCCTATTTTACATCGAATCATCCCTTGGGCCATGCATTCCTGGTTAGCGAATCCATTTGAAATCTGCGCGTGCGCAGGCTGCGGTCTATTTTTACCCCGAGTGGTATGCGCGCCGGCGCCTTAAGGTCATTGCCCGAGACCCTTCGATTGTAAACCTCTACCAGCCGCTGATTTCTCAAAACAAAGAGGCTTGAACTTGAACGTGGCTAATATTGAACATTATTTACCTCTATACCTTCTTACAAAACGAAACGATTTTATTTTTATATTTAAATATTATATACGTATATATTTCGTTCTTTTTATTTCAGTTTAATAATTATTTGTAAGAAAATGTAATAGATGAATTATGATACATAGAAAGCACTTTGCTCTCTTGTTTGGTATAAAAAACATTTGTAATTAGCTGCTCCGCGCGATATCACTCGCGTTAAACGTTACCGCTCCGCCCCCGTGGGTCGTGACGTGATGTTTCATGTGATTTAGACTTTTCGAATCTTATTGGTAGACTTTGAGATGAGCACCTTCAAACAAAAAAAAATCTTTAGCTTTATTCATAACTATACATATTGTTTACAAAATATCACATAAACAAATGAATTTAAAGTTTTCAATGTTTCCTGAATAATATTAACGCAGTTTACCATATATTACTACAGAAAAAAATCAAGACAATGTATGCAAAATGTAGGTAAATAATGTTAAGTGGACCGTTATGGTTGAAAAAACTTTATGCATTTTGTACGTGTTATCGCCATTCATACACATGTGTGAAACAGTAAGTAATCTTTTACGAGTGTATTTTTTGTCGATAAGGTAATTACAATACAATCATACGTTTCCAGGTTGAAAAGTAACGCAATATCTATTTGAATCATTCATACTATAAAGAAGTAATACTTTTCATATTAGAAATGTGTATACTAATATGAAAAGGAGCCAAAATGGCCTAGTGGCTAAGACACTTGACCATTTTTTTGACTCTTAACCGATCAATTAAAGATGGAAAGATAAAGATTCAAATCTATACGAGCACCATCAATATCAATAAGTTTTGATTAAATTTCATATCGTACGCGGCAGTGGTGTGGAACGTGGAGGGAAAACCTGTATCGAATGGAATTTTCCAAATTTATTTCCACCAACAACCAACATTGGAGCGCAGTGTTGAATAAGCTCCACCAATTCCCCAAAAAAAGGGGCATTTGACTAGCAGTGAGCAGACTATTATTATTCTTTATTATGAGGTAAGTTTTTTATTGGTTTTTATTTTTAGATTTACGCAAAATCTAGTTTTTGATATTGAAAATAATATTATGATGATTAAGTCTCAAAATGGACTATAAATATGTAAATTAATCTTTTATATGTTGGCTAAACATAAAATCGTAGTCACATTTTCAACCCTTCATTTTCAAGGGTTCTATTTGAACTTCGCTAGGTTCTAATAATAGTAAGTCACAAACATTTTTTTTTGTATGTGCGGCCCGGACTATCACTTAGCGAAACTCGACAGCTTAGCCTCAATTATGCTATAAATATAATAGCGCCGATATTTTGTGTGATTTGTACTTCCCCGTCCCCGGGCGTGCCAACTCATTCGTCTGCTACCTCAAGGTATGCAGCATCGCACTACCACTCCACACACCAGGTATAAGTAATAATAGTAGTAACAAAGAGTATATAACACCCATATTCAGTAGAAAGAGGTGACGTTTTATCATAAATAATGTTAGTGAGAAATTTTACTTGTACCTATTGTAATGACAAACAATAGAAAATGCGAATTTGATGACAAAATAACATATAGTTACTTTGTCGTTAGTTCATTATTGTCTAATATATTATTAATTGACATTTTACAAAAAAAATGGCCAAATTCTCAGTGCCAAGATAGGCCAATTGACACAAGATTAGGTAAATTATGAGCTGTAAGTATTGATTATAATTAAACTATTTATATCATAATATAAATATTTCGAAAATATGTCTCAAACACCTAATCGTTCTGTTTTCCTATCACAGCAAATTAAATTAATTATAAGGAATGGCTCTTCTATACATTACTAATTGAATAATTAAATAAGTACATTTTCTAAAAATGTGTTTTTAAATGCTTCTTCAATCTGTCTAACTTGTAATACCTATTACTGCAAACAGACATTCTTGGTATCCGTAGTATTTAATATTGTTTTTGTAGTATTTAATATTTAATAACTAATATATTACCTACGTTTATAAAATGTGCTTGAAGATCTTATTAACGATTTATCAATTATCATGTTAACGTTAAATGGTCGAATGTATGTACATCTAGTTAAATATACTTATACATACTTAACAAACTCACTCGGTATTTTTTAACTTAAAAACTACGCGTTCCAAAATCAAAATGATTTAACATTATACACAATAAAATATGAATGTTAAAAAACAAATTAATTACTAAAATATACAAAAATGTATTATTACTAATGTAATGTATAATTTTATACAGCAGTGTATCCTGAATGATGTAATGCTACAAATATTCTATTCGATTCATTCTACTATAATAGTATATCCTTATACACAATTCATTATAAGTTATGGAGTTAAATATTACTGCGCCGAAGACGAAATATATGTATTTCTAACTTAAAATAAAATTCAAAAGACAAGACAAAGGACAAATTACAAATGATCTAGAATATTCTAAATTGTATTGTCATCAGCATTAAAAGGACACCTATGTATTTCAGTTCAATAAGTTAAATGAATCAGCTTTAAATACTAATTACAAGACTTAACCCATATACGTAGTCGAATAAAAGCTTGTAAAAAACGTAATAATAAAATACAGCGATGTTTAGATTTCTTAGTTCATTAGTCATGTAGAACTTATATAAATTAATATCAAGTAGCTAATTCACGCCGTTGGAATGTCGGATAAAATCGGATGCAAGCCATAACGGATTTTTAGCCTATTTTAGAAAAATATACATCTACCATACGTTTGAAACATAAGAAATGAAATACTTATAAAAACATAGTCACAGAAATAATTGTGGCTAGTTAAAAATGGGCAATAATATCTGCTAAAAATGGTATTACCGACTTGTCGCCACTGGGTCAGCTAGTTCTTGCTCAAACAACCAAATGTTGGCAAGCCACACTGTATTGACATTTACTCATACTTCAACTCTCGCTTTTATTTTAACTACCTACCTACTTACATCATTCAGATAATATGTCTTAATTTGATTATGGTAAAGTATTTAAGCTTTAACTCGAAGTTATCTTATAATAACCACGAAATATCAATAATATAACATCATTAACAATTAATACATTAATTGATATTTAATATGTATGATTTAAGGCGTAAAGTGCAGAGGTGAGGCGTGAGCCCATTGACATGTCTTTGTCCCATCTCTAAAATATTGAACACTAGCTAATCGCCCCGGCCACGTACGGGTGGATAATAAGAGAAACGTAGGAGTAACTGTGAAAAATTTCAATATATATATTAGTGGCTGGCTATACCTAATGAATATTAATAATGCTTGGATTAGTTAGTAAAAATAAAATTAAATAATAAGCATCTCCAACGATTATGTAAAGAAAACAAAAGAAAAAATATTCCAGTTAAGTTAAACGCAATCCATAAATACTGTATCGGATATGTGTCGAATCGGTTAACTATCCCTTCGTTTCAGTCGCGGCATATTATTGCTCGGATGTTTTTTATTAGTTTCACAACTTCACAACCAAACGTCCAACATTGAATTTCCACAGTGACGTTATATCTCTTACGTTTTTTTTATTACAAACGCAGAAATGATTGAGATATTACATTACCTTACTACCCACTTAGTAGGTATCCTTTAAATACATATTATATTAGATATGAATATTTGAATGAGAATTGTATGGTTACTAAAATAA
The DNA here is from genome assembly GCA_905147175.2 of Nymphalis urticae. NCBI lineage: Eukaryota > Metazoa > Arthropoda > Insecta > Lepidoptera > Nymphalidae > Nymphalis > Nymphalis urticae. Next base: position 3,245,716 of record LR989987.1, on the reverse strand, counting down.
TCTTTTTCTATATACTTACTTACTATTAATTATGAAATACATTACTAGAATCTTTAACCTTCTTCATTAATTAAGTTAAATGTATATTTTAAAAGCTAAGAAATAACATATTTATGTAAACGGATTTCCTTCGGTCTATTACAGCGGATATTCATTATAACACTTATTAAATGTGTGAGAGAAAAACCGCCAGTGAAGTATTTAGCTATGTTGAAGATATGTACAAATTACAAATTTAATATGAGACATACGAGTATTTTAAAATCGTTCTAAGTATTTTAAAATTAAATGAACGACAATTTAATAATTTTTTAAGAAATATTTAGACGGATTGGCAAATGGGCCATTTGATGGTAAGTGGTCACTGCAGACATTAGCTGTGTAAGAAATATTAACCATTCCATACATCGCCAATGCGCCACAAACCCTGGGAACTAAGATGTTATGTCCCTTGTGCCTGTAGTTACACTGGCTCACTAACCCTTCAAACCGGACCACAACAATACTAAATATTGCTTTTTGTCCTACGCAGACGGGCTTGCACAAAGTCTTTCTACCAAGTGAAGAATTATACTGCTAAAAACTTTAAAAATAGTATAATAACATAGTGTAATGGTAGATTTAGTCTTTTTTTTATAAATTGCAAAATGTAATTAGAAATGTTAGTAGCGTACAGCTCAATTTTGTTTTTTTTTTCGACGGTCATTTCGCGCAATATAATTTGATCAATCTGCAGTGCTATTCTGTAATGGATGTATATATATATATATATAAATCATGATAATAGTCATAAGAAACATTGAGGAACGTGTTTGTCACCACTATGAGATTATAACCATAAAAGATTGAAATTATAAGTTATTGCTGATCATTTCCTATTAAATACACTCGATCGTGTTATTCTTAACGTGAGTAAGCAGTAATAAATTTTCTAAGTCGATGAAAGTCGTAAACAAATTTATGTGATAGCTAATTTTAATAAAACCGATTTTTATAATAAATATTTATCGAGACAATTAGCAAGAATGGGTTTATTTTAATAATGCAATTAGAGTGGTTAAAGTAGTCACCACATTAATAATTTATAAAAAATATATATTGAAACTAAAATTAAAACTATAATAATTAAAACTACATGCTTGATTGTAATTGTAATTTGCAATAAATGTAGTATTCGAAATGGTCTCCAGGATCAGAACTCAGAACCAAAACATAGGACGACTAGTTCTCAAAAAAATTACGGGAAAGCTGGATATAGCGCACAGAGGACTGGTCATAATATCATACCAATTAGAAGAGACGTAATCAGCAGAAGAACCTTGAAAACATGTAAGCGATTTAAAATGAAAACATAAGATTATTAACAACAGCTGCTAACAAATAATATTCACATATACATACATTTCTACGCAAATAACGATAATAAACACACAATGTTATTTTTAATATCAGTCGACATTAAAATACATAAAATTAGCATAGCACGATCAATTGGAATCGATAATTCCGTTTATCCTTCTAAATGGCAATTCCATGACATTATTATTTCTAAAAAAAAATACGTTTGAATAATAGCTACGACCTAATTTATGTTTCCTATATTATCATAATATTTAATTATACTGCGTCCGCAGTCGGTAGGCTGGTGAACGGACTGCTAGTACTGATGATAACGTTGTCAATAGACATTTGAACTCCTGTTACTATATTCAAAAAACAATTTGTTTTGCTTAAGTATAGCTTAGTATTATGTAGTATAAAGTAAATATAATTCGTTATTTGTACTTCTTTCCGTCTCCCTAGCCAATATACATAATACGTGTATTTAATAAAATATATATAAATAAGTAAAGGAGGTTTATATCTTCTCTGTACACCCCTACCTCTTTCTATATCTGTTTTCCTCTACCTTAAGGTTGCCTGGAAGAGATCGCTGTGTTAGCGATAAGGCCGATTCTTGTACATCTTTCATTTAACTGTGTATATGTAATTTATTTACTGGTGTACAATAAAGAGTATTTTGATTTGATTTGATTTGAGGTCAAATATTTTCCATCATGTGTTTGTATATTTTTTACAAAATGTAAATATTATTAAAGAACAGTAATTTTGATAATGAAACAAGCAAACGACACGATTAAGAAAAAATCATTCATGCAACAAATGTAAAATTGTCGACGTAACAAATTGTTAACTACCGACAGAGCGTTTAATTGCTGACGAATTAACAGATGTCTGTTATTTCGTGTGTGACGGGATACATTTTATCCTTCGTTTCTTTACTATTTAATAATTATCACTAAGAAAAATTAATACTTTTATTTCTTATTCACTTTTAATTTTTTTATGATCTAAATGAAGTTTTACTTTCTATTTTATTACAATAACTTATACTTTTTCTTTCAATTACTAAGTATAAAATACACTTATCGAAATCGCTCGTAATAAAATAAATAACTAGATTTCATTTTTAAATAAATTGCTTCAATCTTTTTTAAATTGGCTAGAATATAAGTGCAAAGAAAATGGTTAAAATATATTTTATAGTAATATAATTTATTGTATAATAACTATTCAGTCCATACTCGAAAACCATTGATCCAAGTTTAGTCACTTAAAAAAAATTTTAACACCAATCTTGGGAACTAAGATGTTATGTCCCTTGTTCCTGTAATTACACTGGCTCACTCACCCTTCAAACCGAAACAAAACAATCCAAGTACAGCTGAATATCTGATGAGTGAGTGGTACCTACCCAGACGAACTTGCACAAAGCCCTACCACCACTGAATGACTACTATTATCGCGTAATAAATTGATAAATAAATAATACTAACTAAATTAGTCTTACAGAATTTCTTCATTCCTTAATAATGTAATGTAACCTATAAATAGTTACAATGACTAGCTCTATTTCAAAATTATAAATGAATTACAATTTGACAAGTGCCTTTTTGTATCTATAGAGTCAACTGAAGTAAAAAAAAATATGTTATAAGCTGAAAACAAAGGCCTACGTTGCCCGGTCTTCATCGCAGTAATTAAAACAATATAACTTATGTAGGTCAAGATTATCCGTACACAATCATTTGTACGAGTTATTGCAGAAGCGCCTCTAATAATTCATTTTTATATTTAAGTGTGGGTTGATAAGTTCGATTTTTTTTTATCCATAGCCAGTCCAGCTATAAAATATATAAAATAATTCTAATAATATTATTATAATAATTTAAAAGTGTTTTTGTTTAAACGCGCTAAGCTCAGAATATACCGGTCTGTCTGTCTACGCTAGTGTCCAGTCAATTTGATAGCTGGTTAGTTATAATTATATATTAAAAAATATACATATCTTGACGAGATATGTATATTTTTTAATATATTTTTTTTTAAAGAAAACATCTTCAAACATAGGTTAAATAAAGGATGTTGAGTCAAAAGGTAATACTAATCTGGGTATGTGCTAAAATCTACGTTCAATCAACTTTAGTTTGTGGTATGTATTTAAATGAGCTACGTTTTTAAGTTCCATGTGTTGTTTGCTGATGATACTTTATTGCCCTATCCCAGCTCAGATTAGCGTGTGTGGGTGGGTAGCATTGAAAATAAAATATTTTAGTGTGCATTTTTAAAATAAAATTCGGTCTCGGCAATCGGAGGGATCTCGTGGATTAGCATGATGGTATTCTACCTGCAATATGCTTAATATACACACATCCTGCAAACTAGTTTATTTATATATGTATGTATGCAATAGTTTTACGACTTAAATGGTATAATAGATTAAAATCTATATTACGACATGTTGTATGCTTGCATGTAGCAAGATGTTTGCAATCGATGCGCTATCTCACATTCCACACAAAATTACATGTAATAAAAATTTAAACATAAATACAATTTATTGTTTTAATTTTTTTAATAGTTGTTTAAATTATTTTATTTTATTCGAGTAGACTCTAACAAGCACTTTTGAATTGTCATTATATGTTATTGAATTAAAATAAAGCTACCACTGTTTCGAAATGTATATTCTGAAAATAATTAAGAACCGTAGCTCGTAGCTACCTTTTTCCGACAGTTTAAAAAAATGCGTGTATATTGTATCTTTATCGCATATTTTTATTAAATTTCACTTCACTACAATTTATAGATTGTGAATAATTGGTTCACATTGTGAACTATTTTTCCATTTGTTAGGAAAACATTGCCATAATTACCATTGTATCTGAAAACACAATTGACAACAATCTAACAATGATTATTGTATGATCAACAAAACCTACAATTTGTTCTACGCACAGCTCATTCGATCTAAGTTTTTAACGATTTTTAAATGAGACTTTTAGCATTTCGTTTACGTACAACAATTATAACATTATTTTAATTAACATAATATACCAAAAATTTACACTTCATTAATGTAAAATTTTTACTATATTAATGTTATATTGTGCGCCTTTTTGGAGTTCTATAAAAGTATACATATGTATATTCTTTATTGGCTACCTTATAAAGCTACAGAGTCTGTAAAGAGTCTTAGATTCTAACTCCGAGTCGAGCCTATAAATCGATATTGGGTTTTTCTGGCGAGAAATTCTCAGTAGTAGGCCGAAGTATGGAACATGGTATTCACATTCAGACATTCCAGAGATTCTAAAAGCACGTAAAGTTTTCGTCCGCACGTGAGGAAGGGGCGGAACTCGAGTGCTGTCATATGTTCTTTTCCGTACCCCTGACGTGTTCCTATGCATAATTTCATGATGAACGGTTGAGTAGCTAGGGCGTGAAAGCGTAACTAGCAAATAAACAAACAAACTCACTTTCGCGTTTGTAATATTAGTAAGCACGTTTCTCAAATCAATGCAATAATTAGTTAACGACGCAAAGCATATTGTAAAGATACAGCAACGCGTTGATGACACAATTACCTTGGCCGGGCGTAACCTCGTGGGAAGTGACTGAGGTTGCAACCAAATGATCAGTATCTTCCTTCCCACTACGATTACTTTTGTAATCGCAATGCCATGAACGTATTCGAATGCGGTAAGTCGGTTATCAAAGTTTAATACTCAATTCCTACTTTTATTGAATTATTAACATATTCACATATTGTGTTTTTGAATTAAATGAATCGTGGCAAACTCGAAATAATTAGACCAGCATAATTAATATAATGGATAAGACAGCTGACAGAGTAATTGCATGTAATTCTTTATTGATCTATTTGGGCCATCAATCGTTAAGATAAGTAAAGATAAAATTATTGAGATATATACATTAACAAAAAATAATTTATAAATGATTATAAATTTGTTCGTTAGCTTTAAAATAATAATTTTTATTCAACAATTTAACTGGCTCATAAAATGGAATCAATTACTTTAATTCATTATATTTCATATGATCGTATCTTAAAATCGCAGTCAAGTCATTCAGCAAAAAGTCTAGTGACTCGTCAGAAACTTTCCGCTTTCAACCACGAACGTAATCCAATCATGATTATTGTAACTAACATCCGGTAGTGTAAAAACTGAATGGTTATTAGCAGAGAGACAAGACTATCAGAGCTTGTGAGAGTTACTACAGTTAATATATGATATACCACACATGGGTTTAAATCCCATAAATTACCTGAATCGGGCCAATAAATTTTTTTTGAGTTTTTCTGTCGAAAATTCTCAAAAGCAGCCCGGAGTCTGGAAGTTGGAAGTGTGTACTCCCTTAAGCAGATAAAAGCCGTTGGTCCTGCGCCTGAACTCTTTCCGGTCGTGTCGGATCGCCGTCCCAACGGACTATAAGAGTTAGGGAATAGAGAGTGTACCTGTGTTTGCGCAAACACCTGTGCACTGTAATATGGCCTCCGCAGTTGCCTAATCTCTCTTGAGATTAGCCGCCGTGGCCGAAATCGGTCTGGAGGACTATTATTATTATTAAACTATGGAGGACTATTATTATTAATGCCTGGTTTCGTAGTCTAAATGCATTTATTACAAATGCCACAAATTCTATACACCTACTTATATATTTCTTTAATTGTCTTCTCTTTATTTATACCAAGCCTGTTGTAAGAGACGTCGAAAATTTCACGAAACATTAACTTTAAAGGCCGTTTTGTGGCCTATATCATATTCAAAAATCGCAATAAACAGCTCAAAAAGTGAATTAATTTAAGAATTTACACTAAATATATACTTTACGTCAATATTATATTTGAAAAGTAGGTTATATGGTAATCTCAAGAACGTAATTTTTTCCTTCCAACAAAACATAAACTTTAAATTCGTTTCGCACAGTACGGAATGTGAAAAGGTTAAGAATTCGCCCGTTATTTTACGGTAACCATGGCTATTACCAGCTCAAGCATTATCTAAAGATTCTCAGTGACCAAAATGATTTTTTCTTTACCCTAGTAAAGAAAAAACATTTTAGTCACTTTCTGATTCGCTGATCTCAATTAGTCATCGGCAAAACAGTAATACTTTTATTATATTTATTTAGTCCGCTTGTACATCTTATCTACATGTCATACAAGCATATGGTTATACTTTGTTTATTACTTTTAAAATTTATTTAAAAAAATACATTATGTAGAAGTAGACAATATCTTAAAAGCAATTTATATCGTCTAGTTGATTACACTGAAACACGGACAACCGACACCATGTGCACAATTCACTATAACAACTATTTATACGTTTTACTTATTGTTAGAAATTCAAATCTAATAAAAATTCCAGATTGTTGATATTCTGTCTCAACTAAATCAATTTAATTGCCAACAAACTGCACTTAGCTTATGGAATCAGTTTATGGTAACCGTTGTTTAATGTGTCGAGTGACGAGCAACGAGTTGTACACAGTGCCCTATAATTTCGTATTTCAGAGCAATCGTTAAAAGGCCTACAATTTACTGACCGTTATCAGACCGTTCTAGTCTAACTGTAACATGTGTAACTGTATCTAAGTTAACCGAACACAGTTGTTTGTTAAATTGCGTAATAGGCATTATTCACGGTACTTATATTTAAGAGTTACAACCGGTTACTCTGAAAAGGAAAATGCTATATATCTCATGTTACAAACGTTGATTTTCAACTATTTTGTTCAACGTAATAGTGATTAATAAGCGATTTATTACCAAATATAAATAAAAGAAACTGATATTTGACAAAGTAAAATCGACTTCAGTATTGATCAATCGTAAAACAATGTTTTTACAACTGAAAGTAAAAGTTGCTTTCTGCAAATGTTTTGTTTTGTTTCACTTTTAACGACTTATTTTTGTCGTAAGCTTAGGTCGCAGAGCGAATTCTCTGTCACGTATATTCGAAAGTTGAAAGGGGGACGGCGACGCGCCTTATCAAGCAAGCAGCTTGGCATAGGTGAGAGAAAAGTAACCTTGATACGAACGAAGAGTGAAGAAAGCGTCCGGAACATTGCCAATGTCAATTATATGGAATTCGAACATACACGTAAATACTCCTTGGAGACGTGGAGCGTTGGATGAATATAAAGTATCTTATTTATTAAACGATGTCCGGATTGAGGGTTTATGTGAAAATAGCCGTTTTATCCACGATCTTATTACCCACAAATTGGTTAAAGCAAAAAGCAAACATGACATTTGTATTCGTAATGAAAAGACAGAATTCGGTATAATGAAGAGACTTTTTTTACCATCACAATTAATTTTCATAATTTTTTTACTATCACACAATTTCTAAACTATGTGTAATTTGTTAACTATGTGTATGGGTTTATACGTATATGTAAAATGATTTTATTCAGTATTATTTATTCTAATGTTATATATTTTTTATGAATTATTAAATTAAATTAATATATATTATTATATTGTTTAAATAAAAAAATCAATAGCAGAGAAAGTTTATTTCTTTAAGTTTTAATTAAAGCTTTATATAAAAATTATTTCATGTTTTATTACCCTTTTGTAATTAATTTAAAAATGAAAATTAGTTTTATCGTTCTGTGATCATCACAGCTGCCTTAAATGATAAAAAAGCAGTTCAATCCGAGCACATTCAGTCGCTTTTACGGTACATTGATTTCAGTTTTTGCACGTTTTGCGGTGTTCGTTTATTCAACGCTTTCTTCAATTTTACGATTTACCAAACTTTTCATACAATCACATCTCTAGACATGACTCGACAATTACGATGTTTTTTTTTTAATATAGTTGATCTAAAAAAAACGTCGACTGAGATTAAAAATTATCTGCCTGACTTTAAATTTTATATGTTAATTAAAATAGACGTGAACGCACACACAGGTGAAAAAAAATTATTAAATTAAATATTTATGCCTATTCGTGAGTTTCTTTTAATTTTTTTCTTAAGATAAAATAAAATCTACGCTATACGATTACTTGGTTAACAATTAATTTTATTAGCCGATTCAAGGTGAAGACGATCATAATTATCTTGTAATGAAATCTTTAATTCTAGTTCCGAGATGATGGTTATATGTATTAATCGATGCAAGTATGTAGTCAGGTGATTGTTAGCCCACACAGCACATAAACACGTTAATTAACCAATCGAGTAATTGGTACTAGAACAATTCAATGTAATGGATCTAACAGTTTTAACATTTCGATAAGATGAAATTGAGTAAGTAGTGGATTGAAAACAGATAAAATATAGCTATTATATTTTTTTCCCAGAAAACGTTCAAAAGTATTCAATTGCAATTTGAAAAAATAAAATTTAACAACATTTGTTTGTTAAAGGATATTATAATTAAACTTAAATTAAAATATAATAATAATAAATAAAATTAAAATGAACCGGATACTATAAATAATACAAATTAACATTAATCACACATCCTTCCGATACTACTATTCGATAATCACCTCTGCTCTCTTTAACTTTAGTCAATACAACTACTTTAATATGTAACATATTCAATTTAGAGGTGGTAGGACTTTGTGCAAGCTCGTCTGGGTAGGTACCATCCACTCATCAAATATTCTACCGCAAAAAAGCAATACTTGATATTGTTGTGTTCCGGTTTGAAGGGTGAGCCAGTGTAATTACAGGCACAAGGGATATAAAATCTTAGTTCCCAAGGTTGGTGGCGCATTAGTTATGTCAGAGATGGTAGACATTTCTTACAATGCCAATGTCTAAGAGCGTTGGTGACCACTTACCATCAGGTGGCCCATATGGTCGTCAGCCTTCCTATTCTATAAAAAAAAAATGCATATATCCGTGCAGTGACGGAGAAAGAATACATTTCACTGCCCCTTTCCCATGGGTGTCGTAAAAGGCGACTAAGGGATATCATCTGGTGGTAGGATGATAAACATCCGCCTGGCTTGTTACCACCGTACGCATGGTGAAAATCTCGTGAAGTGGCTTGCAGCCGCGTTTCGAGGTCAGCCAGCGTACAGCCAGTGCCCGAGCGAGCATTGCCGCGATGGGTGTTGGTCCAGTGGAGACGGCTGCTGAACCAATGCCGGAGGAAACTGTATTGCCCTGCCGGACTGGGAGACCCGAAGAAACGGCTATTCCGCTGGCCGCCCGTGGCATAGTACAGAGGCCCGAGCGTGCCTAACCAGCACGCGAGGCTGCCCCACCAGGCCACGCATAATCTCGGGGTGGACCGTCGTGCCGGTTGGTGACCGGAAGGTGGGGTCCCGGCGGCCACTTCCGGGGGGGTTCGGGGGCCCTTCCGTCCGGCGGGTCAGTGTAGTTTTCCTTTTGGCAACCACTTGGGGAAACACGCCTCCACACTTTGCCCATCCCTATCGTGGCAATACGTCGCTCGCTTCACGTCTCTTTACGAGGCGTGAAGAGGCATCTTGCGGGCCGGCAAGGCGAGGGCGGCTAGTGCAGAATCTTCTTCCCGACTGTACTGGCCGTCCTCGCGTTTGGACTCTACTACCACTTAACATCCGGTGGAGTAGAGTCATTTGCCCACCCGGCAAATATAAAAAAAAAAAAAAAATGCTTTTTCATTTTCAATCGTTACAAAGTTTATGTCTACTGTATGTAAATCCCATCTCTTATTATAAAATGAAAATAGAGGTTTTTTATGAATATATTATTAAAGTAGTCTGCTAGTCACAATCCGCTTCCGCTTTTGAGCAAGTTTGGAGCGTATTCCACCAGGCTGCTCCAATTCCAATAGGTGTACACACAAATGGCAGTTTTCATTTGACACAATAAAGGTTTGGTTCTAAAGAAAAACTCTTTATCTCCGTAAGGGATAAATGATGGACGAAAACTTGGCTCTTGGTTAAACCCAAAATCTTTGGATCAGTTTCACATATTCTAGTCTCTGGACTACCTCATCAGCTCTTTGATAAAAAAACAAAAACATTTTATCACCACAGACAAATAAATAGTATCAATAACGACCGGACGCAAAAGTGAAACACTTTTCACTGTGAAATATTCAATTATGTTATTTAAGATAAGATCTCGCACACATTAACGAATTCAGTCAAAAAGTGTTATACTTTAAAAGCAGTTCGTTTGCTAGTAATGTATAAACTAGATCAAATATAATGATATAAGTGAAGTAACGGTCGCTTGTGCATTCCTTTATAACGGATGGTAAGGCCAATTCATGAGCTTGCTGTTTTGACGGACGTTTATCGGATATGAAGCGGGCTTTGTCTTATCAACCGAGTTTCAAAAGAAAGCTTCTTTGTTTTAAAATACTATTTGATCGATTATTATAGATCTTACACTCGAAGTAATCAATATATACAATCGTCATAATAATATAAAATACATATTATTATAACCTACTCTTGCTAGAACTAACAAAAATATCGGAATGTTTCTATATAAATATGTTAGTTATCATAGTGGTTATATTATCTTTGCCTGGAAATAAAAATTGTGCAGGCACGTCAACTTAATCAAAATAATAGAATGACACATACGGACAATACTTCTGTGAATATTTGTTAGTTTAAAGAGAAAAAATCAACCTATTTTTAAATCATAATTAAAACATTTTCGACCTTAAAGCTTAAATCATTAAAATTATACTTTATAAATAGACTCAACGAAAGTCGGTCCACGAATAACAAACACGACTAATTTGATGGCTCAAACGAATCGAATTGTTGTTAGCCGAATTATGGAGTAGTGTTTAAAATAATGCAATTCGTCTGAGAACTGAATTAAGTGGGTCTCATTGCCTCTCGATTTAGTGAAATACCGTTGGATTTACAGTTGCAATGTGATAAATAAAAATTATGCGGGTAACTAATTAATATGTTACAATTTTGTTTCATTCATTTTTTAAAATTAATAGTCGATCTTAGGAAACATAAAATATTTACAAGGTCGACTTTAAAGTATGTGTAAACCCATCAGAACATGACTTATAATACAAAAGCGAAACAGTATGAATCGGACATAAACACTAATCATTTGTGGATCTTCCAGATAATGTTTTAAAACAATGGCGGTCGTTCCGTTTGGGTGCAACTCTTGCGCAGCGATGTTGCGCGTGCCTAGGACGAGTTGCGACATCTATGAATTAGTGTAAATTAGTGGTTAATGTAGTATCGAAGGTAATAAGCATATACTAATCTAATCACTGTTTAACAAATTCTCAGGTGGATAAAATGCGGTAAAAATTTCATAGAAACCTTCTTCCTGCGAGATAACAGTAGTATATATTTACTAATAAGATATAATCTTTCTAACTTACTTTTATTTTATAACATAACTGTGTAAAAAGTAATGTTAAATTGTCAATTTTGTTTTTATTTTTATTAATTTTCTTATCATATACTCCCAGTACTTAAATGGTCAAAAAATCTAACATAGTTTTTTCGTTACCCTAAGTTAACAACCATTTTGCTTTTCTTTGATAAATGCTGTCAAAATTCTTCGTGAAATAAACATCAGGTCATTGTTAACACTTCTTCCTTTTTGAACTTCATTACATAAAATGATAACAACTAGCACTAAAGTAAATAAGTAGTAACTAATAGCAACAAAATTTTCTACTACTGCGCATTTGCTTAATCTCCTCTAGAGAAGGTTTGAACCTTATTATCCCAAGTTGCCCCAAATGGAGTACCAAATGTAACAATTTGTAAACAAATTATTGGAAAAGCTATCCAACACATAGCATTTAATCTTACAGCACGGCCCTATCACAATTTCGTTTACTTCTGGAGGCCAAACAAACAAACGAGTACAAAATTAATTGTACCATGAATTAATAATGCTATCAAAGTGTTTTATGGTCTATTGTCAGTAAAATGAAGTTGCAAATGATGTGAGCTTAGTTTGAATAAATAAATAGAGAGTTAATGTCCATATTCATTCGTATGCTGGTGGGAATCACCGTATTTTAGCGATGAAACATTAAGCCCATATAATTTAATTCCCCATGTAAAAATAAGTCGAGTTTTGAGGTATTTTAAATTGAAAAAACTCCCTTTAAAATTTTATTACCTTATTTACTTTTGGAAGCAGTTACTGTTCTTCATAATGGGGTCTGAATCGTGTACGCGAAATACTTAAGTTTGATTATTTTTCTTTTAAAACATGATTACAGCGTTGGTGACTGAACATTTCATTATTTACAACTTGGTAGTTTGTTGTGGTGCCGTTGATTATTTTTTAAGGTTTAGTTGGTTTCGATTTTTTTTAATTTTTATTCTATAGTCTAATCATATTTATATCCTAATCCTAAAGAGAATGTATGTATACCTTTTTTAATTATAGTGCACAATCAGGTTTTTGTTAGGCCTAAACTCACTACATGAGACGTATACCCATCCTGTAATTTTTCATTCATTTCTTTCCAGTATCTATGCCTTCACTTTGCCCGATCTAAAGCGTCCTCCTTAGTGAGATCGTACTCTCTCATATCGTCCCTCACAACATCGAGCCAGCGATTCTTGGGCCTGCCGCGGGATCTAGGGCCTTCGACAACAAAGTCCAGGCATCGGTTCCCGACATAGTCTAGCGGTCTGCGGCTAATGTGGCCAAACCAACGCAGACGGCTTTCCTGCAACTTATCCGCTACATCGCAAACGCCAAGGCTACCACGGATATGCTCGTTACGAATGCGATCTAGTCGAGTAATGCTACACATCCACCGCAGCATCTTAATTACCGCGACGTGAAGTTGCTGAACATGTCTCGCGAGGGCTGGCCACGTCTCGCTGCCGTACAATAAGACTATTCGGATGATGCACTTGTACACAAGGCCCTTTAATTTCACTGGTATCCTGCGATCACAGATTACCCCCGTGACTTCCCGCCATTTGACCCAAGCTGCGTTTATTCGAGCTCTGACGTCAACGTAAACTTTACGGTCTTGATAACGGATTCTTCGCTTATCTTTATGGGTTCGGAGTCCGTACTGCCTCTGGCCATATAATCGGTCTTCGCAACATTTAGCATCACACCGCCCCTCGCTAGCACACCCTCTCACTGGTTCACCTATTGCTCCAATACCTGCTTGTCCTCATCTACCAGTGCAATGTCATCAGCATACATCATGAGCCAGGGAGACGACTCATGGGCTTTCGCTGTGACAATGTCAAGCACTACACTGAACAGAAAAGGACTCAAGGCCGAGCCTTGGTGGACACCAACTGTGATCGGGAATTAATTTAAAATTTAAATTTAATATTAATAAAATAAAAAGATAATTAAATTCTGCTCAGATATCAGCATGTACTAATAAGCTTAATGCTGCTTGTACATGAAGCCAATAGCCGAAAAAATCCACTAAGCCAACATATTAAGCCAGTATTCGATTGGAAACATACATTGTAATTTACACGGAGACTTATATAAATGGCTTTCTTCTTTTTTATGCTAGAAATCATCTCAATGGGTTATTTTGATCAATGGCTTGAGGACAATGTAGTAGATTGTTTCTATTTTAAGGAAGCTAAAATTGGATTGGTTTAATGGATTGGCTCGGCTATATGTGACCTCGTGAAAATGCAGCATTAGAGTTGACGATAATTTTGCAATCGTCTGATATGTATTTAAATAATCTGGTAACTTTGGCATAGTAGAAATATAATCGAGCAAAGGTGCAAATTTATTGACACCTTCTTTGCTAATTACTATATGCACCTACATGCACAGCCATCCCTTACATTGTAAATGCACTCACAATTATCTATCTAAGATGTTATGTATCTGGCGTCTGTAATAACATCTGAGGCTATTATGGGTTGTAAACTTAAATCATGATTACAATAAATATAATGAGAACGATGTTGGGTAATTATAATTATATAAGAACAGTAATGATGATGATCTCCTAAATGATTTCAGATAATATAATACACAAGCATATGCGCAAACACTGGTGCATTCTCTATTCCCTCTCTCTTATAATAATTCGATGGGACGGCAATCCGACACGACCGGAGGATTCTGAGGCCTAACCAACGAACTCGTCTTTAAAAAAAAAAAAAAAAATAACTACTTCCTGTTTCAACAAGAGTCTGGAACCCTTAAACTCAGATCCTGTAACCTAATAAACAAACAACGAGGCGGTCCTTACCAATATATATCTACCGGTAATTAGATGTTAATGTATTCATATATATTTTTATTCATTCTTTAATATAACAGCGCGACAGTGGTAGCTTATGACTTCGCACAGCGTGACGTTCGGGTAAAAGTGTAGAAACTTGTTAGATCTAGATTTGTATATGCAATTAGCACAAGTAAATAAATAATTCATAATGTTTTGAACTTAGATATTATACACATTATTCTAAAATAATACCACCCAAACACACAGCTGTAGTGTGTGTGTCTCATCGTTTCAGATCGTATTATATCCACTGCGATATCTCAATTCTGATCTGAACTAAATCCTACTCTTATTTATTCAACTCATAAATGGATTTTTTGCGTCCGAGCCATTTTTATGATAGTGCGAATTTTTTCTAAGTTTCGTTTCATATTTCGTTTAAATAGCAAAACTAATCTAATTCATTGTATAATATTATCTACATCTACATAATATCTACATACAAATATCATTATTTTTATATACTCATTATATTTATTAATTTTTCATTTTTTATTACAGATGTAGATCCTCGAGTTATAAGAGGAATAAGATGAAATTGAAATAAATCCTTGATTCCAATCAACTTCTCGAAAGCTACAACATCTAATTTTAGTCTTACCTGGAGCAGTTTCGACTTTCCGGCTGAATTCCATTTATTATGATAATAACTAAAATTAAATTATAAATTAAAATAACAACCGAATAAAAAAAAAACTAGTTAGCTATAAAATAAAAACTGCAAATAAGGTACACGTAAAAAGGTTCCACTAATATTTTAATTAGAGACAGAGCCAACATGTTGACATGTTCATGTCAAATTACGATTGCCCAATTTTAATGCACATCCAATAGACCATAAAAAGGGTGTCCCTCCCGTGTAATGTTTTGAATTAGCATATTTTATAGCGGTTGCATAGAACGGAAGTTTATAGCTATACGAGTATACATATTTATTGACAGCTTCCTGTCAATGACCAATGAATTCCAATGATTATTTCAATAAAATTTCGATCAGATAATTTTAACGAAATTTCAGTTAATAACTGTAAATTTAAATGTGAAATAAAATGTTTTACAACCTTTCCAAATTTTTAAATACTTCAGTCCAAATAACTAATAATATCTATTAGGTATAAGGTATCAGTCGTGCCCGCAGCCCATTCCCAAAATATTTATTTATTCTATGTACAATGAACAAATATGTATTTTTTTAAATGAATTGCAAGAATTTATTTCAATAATGCCACGGCACATAGTAGTAAAAGTATACTTCAAAATAGAAAATACGACTGTACTACAGGACAAATAATGACCGCATGGAACGATGGCAAGAATGTTGGCAGCATTTCCGCGTTGAATAGCAATACCGATAGTCTTGATAAAAAAAAACCAACAGCCCTCCAGTCCACTCCAAGTTTTTCAACTGCAAAGATATTTCGAAGTTTTTACCGAGCCGTATTTTTTTATGCAATTTGTTATCGAGATATTTTTAGTGGAATCTCTACTAGTTGCCGAATTTATAATATTAACATATTACAATGTTGCCTGTGACCTCTATAATTCACAAACAATGTATCGATTACGCAAGGTTTCGCTGGACATAGGACGGTCGCCTTCACGCTTATCGGTCGTTTGTAGGACGCGAACCTAGGCCATATTGACTTACGTAATAAAGTGTCAATATATTAAGGCTTTTGAGCAAACGAATAAACATTACTATATTTTCTTAAATCACTAAATTTTACGAAAGGTTAAATATTTTAAGAACAAAGCAAATATCTCATATAACATGCTGTTATACTGTCAGGCTTTTTTAAAATATATTAAACGGAATGTATGTCTTTTTAATACATATAATATTGGATCATTGATATATAAAAAAACCATAATTTTTTATATATGTGTTTTATATGGGTTTTTTGACAAAAATTCTTAGTAGCAGCCTGGAGTCTGGAAGATGGAAGTGTGTAGTGTACACACCCGTGCCTCGGGAAGCACGTAAAGCCGTTGGTCCTGCGTCTGAATTCTTTTCGGTCGTGTCGGATTGCCGTTCCATCGGATTATGAGAGACAGGTAATAAAGAGGCACCTGTGTTTGCGCATACATTTATGCACTATATTATGTCCTGCGCAGTTGGCTAATTTCTCTTGAGATTGGCCGCCGTGGCCGAAATCGGTCCGGAGGACATTAATATTGGATGCTCTATAATAATTTTTAAAAAATAAATGAAAGCTAACAAGTATGTACGTTATATTATAATCATTCCGACATCGCAGAGTTAATGTAATCGTCAATAAGATCCCTAGCCAATCCATTTCAATATATTTCACTTAACAGTAATAAATAAAAAGTATGAACAATCAAACCAATATTTTTTTAATAATTAGATGGATAGTAATTTATATAAACTGACATTAATATTCGTAAAATTCCTAAATTCTCATGCATATAAAAATGTATTCGTAAATAATTACAAATACATACACATATTTTAATGATAAAAAAGTAACTATTGGTTTTACTGCCGATTCTTTTCGACAGAATTTTCGATGTTTCGTTGTACGAGAATAAAGTTAATCTTGATTCATTTATTTTTTTAAATCATTGGTAACATTACAATTTTAAAAGTGGTTTTTAAAATTTGATCTCATTATTATTTGCTTGTCCTAATCCTATTTATTTTGTTTCAGCATAGTACGTAAATTTCAAGAAATAAAATAATAATAAAAAGAATAGTACTCCCCCAATTTCATCCCGTGGGTGTCGTAAGAGGCGACTGAGGGAAAGGGAAAGGGGGGATGGGCAGCAGCGTCCCCCCCATAAGCATCTTACCCCCTACTGCGCTCGCCAACACGCCTGCCCAGCGTGGCGAGTATGGGCAAAACCTCTAAATGGTAGATGCGCCAAAAAAAAGGCCCCTAGTTACCGGCAAGCCCGCTAGGCCCGACCAAGGTAGCGGTCGCGGTATCGGCAGGGCAGGGGGTGCAAAGAATCACCGGTTCATGGCAGGCTACCATAAACGGCGACTAAATATGGCAACGTACAATGGACGCTCGTTAAGGCTGGACCATCACCTCGCCGAATTAGAAGTAGAGCTAAGTCATATAAACTGGCATATACTGGGGTTATCTGAAGTCCGAAGACAGGGGGAGGACACGATAACTCTAGAGTCCGGTAACTTACTCTACTTCCGCGAAGGTGATAACCTCTCCCAGGGTGGTGTCGGTTTTCTGGTCAAAAAGGATCTCATTAGCAGCATTGTGGAAATCAGTAGTGTGTCGAACCGGGTAGCGTACCTTGTCCTTAAACTCTCCGACAGATACTCTCTGAAGGTCGTACAGGTATATGCGCCAACTTCGGCATACTCTGATGATGTGGTCGAAGCGATGTACGAGGACATCGCAAAGGCTCTCAACAACACCTCGAAGGCCCACTACAATGTTGTTATGGGAGACTTTAATGCTAAAGTGGGAGTACATAATAGCGGTGAATCGAAAGTTGGACCTTACGGCTTGGGCTGCAGAAATCACAGGGGGCAAATGCTGGTAAACTTTCTCGAAGCGCAGGGGCTCTTTTTGATGAATTCTTTCTTTCAAAAGAAGCCCCAGAGGAGGTGGACCTGGCGAAGCCCCGATAACGTGACAAGGAACGAGATAGATTTTATCATTTCGAATAAAAGGCACATATTTAGAGATGTCTCAGTGATCAACAGGTTTAATACCGGAAGTGATCACCGCTTGGTTCGAGGCTCTCTAGATATCGACTTTAAAGCTGAAAGATCGCGAATGATGAGGTCTACTCTCCGACCTACCATGCTCCAAGCTGCTCAAGGTGCCGAAAAGTTCCAAATGGAACTTCAAAATCAATTTACCGCGTTGGAAACCGTAAGCAGTATTGATGAGAAAACCGACACGCTGGTCAAAATACTGCAAAACACATCCCGCAAGTGTTTTCCGCCACAGAAAAGAGACAACGCACCAAAACTCTCTGCTGAGACACTCGAGCTCATGAGGAAACGACGAGAACTACCTTCGTTTTTGTCAGATAAGGCCTTAAACCGAAAAATAAAAACGCTGACGCGACGCGATCTCCGATGCTCCAATACCCGTGCCATCAAGGCTGCGATTGAGCAAAATCGGGGATCGAAAGTGTTCGCTCGCAAGTTTGGGAGGCCGCGTCTGACAAAACTTAAAACTGAAAATGGTGGGGTCGTTACCTCTAGGCCTGAGATTGTCGGAGAAGTAGAGAGGTTTTATGGGCAGTTGTTCTCTTCAAGATCGGATAAACCTGTGGGAATCAGTCCTGATGACCAGCGCGCCCCTCTTACGCGCCATTACTCCGAGGAGCTCCCGGTCGTTGACCAAGGCGAGATTAGGGCGGCTCTAGAACAGCTTAAAAACAACAAAGCTCCGGGAGATGACGGAATCACAACAGAGTTGCTTAAGGCAGGCGGGACTCCGGTCCTGAAAGAGCTAGCAAGCCTCTTTAATTCCGTCATCCAACATGGCAAGACCCCGGAAACGTGGAGCGGGAGTGAGGTGGTACTGTTTTTCAAGAAAGGTGATAAAACCCTCTTGAAAAACTACAGACCAATCTCTCTCCTGAGTCATGTGTATAAGCTGTTCTCAAGAGTCGTCACGAACCGTCTCGCCAGACGACTTGACGAGTTCCAGCCCCCAGAGCAAGCCGGCTTTCGATCAGGCTACAGCACCGTGGACCACATTCATACTGTTCGGCAGATTGTGCAGAAGACCGAAGAGTACAATCAGCCGCTGTGTATGGCATTTGTGGACTACGAGAAAGCCTTCGACTCCATCGAAACCTGGGCAGTGCTCGACTCATTGCAGAGATGTCATATCGACTGGAGATACATCGAGGTACTGAGATGTCTATACAACGCCGCTACAATGACTGTCCACATCCAGAACTGTAAGACGAAGGCGATCCAACTGCGCAGAGGGGTGAGACAGGGGGATGTAATATCTCCGAAACTGTTCACCAACGCGTTGGAAGACGTGTTCAAGACGCTGGATTGGACTGGATGTGGAGTCAATGTAAACGGCGAGTACATCTCACACCTTCGATTTGCCGACGATATCGTCATCATAGCGGAGTCGCTGGAACAACTAACCAGAATGCTGCGTAGCCTTAGTGAATCTTCCCGGCGTGTCGGTCTCGGTATGAACTTGGACAAGACCAAGGTCATGTTCAATAGGCATGTTGTGCCGGGACCGATATACGTCGAAGGGAAACCTCTCGAAGTTGTTAGGGAATATACCTACCTAGGACAGGTTATACAAGTCGGTAGGAACAACTTCGAGAAGGAAGCCGATCGAAGAATTCGCTTGGGATGGGCAGCATTTGGCAACCTTCGTCAAGTCCTCACGTCGTCCATACCGCAATGTTTGAAGACGAAAGTCTTCAATCAATGCGTCTTACCTGCCATGACATACGGTGCCGAAACGTGGACACTAACTGCGGGACTAGTCCACAAATTCAAAGTCGCTCAGCGTGCTATGGAGCGAGCTATGCTCGGAGTATCTTTGAAGGATAAGATCAGAAATGAGATTATCCGGAAAAGAACCGGAGTCACCGACATAGCTTGCAAAATTAGTAGGCTGAAGTGGCAGTGGGCTGGTCACGTATGTCGTAGGACCGATGGCCGTTGGAGCAGACGAGTCTTAGAGTGGAGACCGCGGATCGGCAAACGCAGCGTAGGGCGCCCTCCAGCCAGGTGGACCGATGACCTTAAGAAGGTGGCGGGCACCGACTGGATGCGGAAGGCGGAGGACAGGGAGCTTTGGCGCACCTTGGGAGAGGCCTATGTTCAGCAGTGGACAAAATATTGATTGGCTGATTGATTGATTGATTGAATAATAATAATACCGGTCGCCTTCGTGGTGGCTTGGTTTCCACCAAAAGAGATACTTAAATTAAGGATTGATGAATGACTTCCTAATACCCTATCCGAATTAAGATTGCTTCAGTAGTTTAGATAAGTGTGCATTCAATGCTAGTTTAAATTGCATTTAAGTAGATTTTATAATCCACAAATAGACGCGTGAAAAACGATGTAACTTCCTGCCTCACACCTCACGCGATAATCCCGTACTGGATAAAAATAATAAATTATTCATCAAACGTAAAAATACAGATACGTAATCTGATTATAATTCTATGTTACTTAACAGTTCCGTAGTTATTTTCGCAATAATATAAAAATATTTTTTGGTTTATTTCTACTATGTTTAAAATGAACTTGCAAATTATTTAATCAGTTAATTTAATTTTAATATTATATAAATTAAAAAATATATATAAAAAAATCATATCATAGTTGTATAATGACTTTTAATTCTTTATATATAAGTTGTATGTATACGAGAATTCGAGTGAAATATTTTAGTAAAAGTGCCTAAAAATATTGAAATCATCATCATCTTAATTAAAATATAAGTAAGATGTCATAAAAATGAGAATTACATTATTTACCTAATTCTATATAGCTACACCTCATGTTCAACGTGCTGTCCATATCGAATGGTAAACTACACATCAGCTACGCTTACATAAAGTAATCAGATGCTGCAATAAAGCATTACATCTGTCTAATGCAACAATAATGTTTCGACAGGTACATAAAGTTTAGGATCATAAAGACTTAGAGTTAAAGATAAAGTTTTTCATGTGCTTAATTTGTGATTATAATTCATCTCGTGCTTTTCGGTGAAGGAAAACATCGTGAGGAAACCTGCATGTGTCTAATTACACTGAAATTCTGCCACATGTGTATTCCACCAATCCGCATTGGAGCAGCGTGGTGGAATAAGCTCCAAAGCCCTCTCCTCAAAAAGGGAGAAGAGGCCTTAGCCCAGCAGTGGGACATTTACAGGCTGTTACCGTTACCGTGGAGCTGAGAGAGGGTGCAGGCTGCAAAGTTGATGCCACAGTGTTTTTAATAGTTTTCTTTTAATATTTAATATTTCCGTGTGCCCCATCAATGTCCGCTGTCTGATAAGGATTCTGTTAAGTTCTTTATAAGTTCTCACTTAGTTTGCCAATAACCAAACAACACCGACCAACCACCTTGTCTATAATTGTTGTTGGCCAATATCATTGTTATTTATCACCAACACTTTCGGTTTTTTTTTTGGGACGAACTTCCAACTGCACACGACTGTCAATTTGTTGCCGTGTCTATAGTGTAATTGGATAACCGAAAGTCGGCAATCGTGCAATCATGCGTGACAGCTAAGTTGGCAAGGTTATTAAAAACATTGGATTATCAGATATTGCTGTTTGGACAATTCTGTTGGAGTCTATTAGCGATCGTCCGTTCAGTTGCGGCAAGTTATTGTATATATAATTTGAGTCGTCAAATAATCTTTGCTTTAGAGCTTGGGTATGCAACCGGTCTCAGCTGGTCCGCAGACGCTTTATTGGGTAGTAAATAATAATCGTCATTCATAATGGATAATTTTTAAACTCACGAAAAATTAAAGTAATTAAACTATTATGATATATTCCTGTTTCATTATGCGTATTTGTTCTACTTCACAGTAGTCTAGTAGTTGGACGGAAAATGGGACTTATGGGCAACACTTTGTCCAACTGAGCTCGAAGCTCAGTCCGATCAATACCGTTGCCACCTTGGGCCGCCTCCTACCTAACGTGGGAGTGCCTGAATCACCTGCCCGCGCTTATACGGCGATGTGCTGCGTTCCATTTCAGTATATGGTGCACCTATATGGGTGGACCCTCTCACCGCTCGTAGTAAGGCTATTCTGCGAAAAACACAGAGTTATAACGGTAAGAGCGGTAAGAGGTTACCGTACAGTTTCGTGGACGTCGGCGACCAAATATAAGTCTAATATAAGTAAAAAGTGGTCTAGTAGTTACCTTATTAAGCTCTAGAATACGCCTTCATCCTAATCCAGGGATTAAAAGTTTTTCCGTTAATCAGTAGTAGCTCGTATTTAACAAATCGACAATGTTGCATTCTCGTTCCTCAGAAAGCATTTAAAGTTACGTTACGTACGTTAGTACTGCGCCAGAACTCTCTCCAGTCGCGTCAGAATGCCGTCCTATCGAATTAGGTGAGTGAGATAATATAAATTACACCTGCGTTTTCTTATATACTTGTGGACTAATATCTCCTGCACAGTTGGCTTGTTTTTGTTGAGCAAAGCTATCTAAAGATATCGATCTAATCCACAAACTTTAATCACTAGTTAAGAAAAATATTCATCACAATGAAACTATTCGGGGATACGAACTATATGGGTTATATAATATATCAGGTTAGTGCCATCAAATAATAAAATCTGGTTTCTGTGATCTCATCGCTGAGTCATATACGTAAAAAAAATATACAGTTAATATATGCTAAAACAAATGTTATTGTTTACTAAAACTTGTTGTATATATTTGCATAAAACAAGCATGTACAAATAACATGGACCATTGTTTAAAATCATAATTTACTTACAAAAATGCATGTAACGGACGGCTACTAGGTAACATGATACACATATTTCTCATGAACTCGGCCATAAAATAAAGGTCTATCTATGAGAACGTTACAGTCGTAAACCTAGAAACGTATGTCTGAATACTTTGTTACACTTTATGAACTCTATTGTGAATAGAGGTCACGTGCATACGGAAAACATTAAATATATTATTATTACTATAAACCATAAGGTCGTGATTTGCAGACTAATATTTTTCAGATTTGTGCTGCATTTAAATTAAATTCGTATTTAAAATAAATTAAATACGGCCTTATTTATTTTAGTTTACATATTACATGTAATCTTAGAAATATTGAATAACTTAATTATTATTATTCCAGCCGAGATGGCCCAGTGGTAAGAACGCGTGAATCTTAACCGATGATCGTGGGTTCAAACCCGGGCAAGCACCACTGAATTTTCATGTGCTTAATTTGTGATTATAATTCATCTCGTGCTTTACGGTGAAGGAAAACATCGTGAGGAAACCTGCATGTGTCTAATTTCACTGAAATTCTGCCACATGTGTATTCCACCAACCCGCATTGGAGCAGCGTGGTGGAATAAGCTCCAAACCTTCTTCTCAAAAAGAGGAGAGGACACCTTTAGCCCAGCAGTGGGACATTCACAGGCTGTTACGGTTACGGTATTATTCCAACGACGTCGAGGGAAATAATACAGGACATGAAACAATAATACCTGCAGGCAAGTTTAGATAATCCTCGTAATATACATACATATTTGTTTCAAAAATACCTCGAAATCAAATTATGCTTAGTAAGAAGGTAATAAAACGAAATATATTGGTATATATTATATGGTACTTTTTTTCTATGGCGTGGTGTGTTTAATTTAATTACATTTTTTTCATAATCATACTAAAGTTGCGCTTTTTTGATATTTCAAAATTCCCGAGTGCAGGTTTACAGTTAATTATTAAGTACAAATATATTTAAAAGAAAAATTAAGGTATCGCGCTTAGCTTCCATCAGACTTATATTTAGTATCAATATTAGGTATAATCAATTTGAATTGATTGTGAATCATACAAGTGCGCAGAAAAATAAAAAAACCAATGAATATATAACATGATAAATATTATACGTACCCAAATTTTAACTTCCTCATACAATAGGTGTAAAAATATTGTTGACAAGAATTTTTGGGAAAATTAAACACTTGATATGTTGTTATATCATATCGTAAAATGGTCCAAAATCAAAATATTTACACGCACCTTGGATAGTAAATTTCAGAAATAAACATAACGTACACTAAGTTAGCGTACTAAGCTTTAGAAGCTTTCTAAATAATATATGCTTGCCTAAATATTGCATTTACCTACAGTTATAGTAAACATTTTTTTAAAGTTACGAAAAGTTAAAAAGTAGCTATTTAAGAGTTTATAAAATCATTTTATATTATCCTCGTAGGCAACGCTCGGATTGATCTAAGTTTCAAGACTGATTCATCACATCCTGAGGTCGTTACCATCTGCTATTGTTTTAGTTTTTTTTTCACTCAAAGCAGCCTTTTCCTTAGAAATGACTTAACCGGATGGTACGGCTACAGCTTCAGGATAAAAAATATTTGTACATAACCATTATACACTTTTATTATTTTACTTTTGTTTTTTCTCTGTTATACATAGGTACCTAAATAATATTTATTTTGTTTTAATATTGTATGTATTATTTTGCGTCTTTATGTATACATATTTATATATTTAGAAGAAAATAAATTAAAATTGAGCATGTTGAAACCATGTTACTAAGTTACTTAACGAAACGAAACAAAAAAAATATATTATTTTTTGGGTTACATATATTTTTTGAGATGTCTGCAAAATCATGTTATTTTCTTGTAATTTAAAAAACATCACTTATGTTATGATTAAACTTTGTTTTCACATACATACTCACTTGTGCTTATATTTAAAGTACTTCGGTATTTCACATATTTCAAAATCTTCTGTTCTTTCTAACATCTAAAAACACCCAACAAAAGCCTCTCAGACCACCTACACAAATACGAGAATATGTGTACCGTCAACTTACTTGGTAAAATACCGGCCAACGGGACTCCGAAGCGCACTACACTATACACCATAAAGCACTTATCACAACGAAGCAGTCCAACAGATGACACAATAACTCCTAAATGTTAAAATTATATGTTAAAGTTAATCATTTCAAAATTTCTAATACCTTCGTTCGTTTAATATCGCGGTTCGTTAAAACTGTGGGTTCAGTATTTCTTTGCTATACTAAACTGACAGACTACAGCGCAGCGACGACCGCACTCCTACTGAACTGTCAGTGACACTGCGCATTATACCATCTCTTTCTAACAGTGCTTAGATTTGTGCGATAAAAAGAGTAAGCTTATCATTCGAATGTGTGAACATAACTTAGTAGTAGATATAGCCGTCTCATCTTTGTATATTATTCTTTAGCAAGAGAAAAAGAAACAAAAAAATGATTCATACTAATAGGCTTTCATTGTCTATGTGTGAGAACGATGTGTTGTATAGAAATTGTATACAAAAATGAGGCTTTCATCATTAAGGGAGAGCTACTACTCTATATAATAAAATATACTCTTTAATAAGTTGAACTCAATCGGTGACATTAAATTAAATAAAGACATTGGGTCAAATTATTTATAAAAGAAAAGCTATTTCTTAATTATCAATCATATGATTATTTTCCATTCTGTCTAGTGGATCAATAACTTTTCTTTCTCGCACACACCAAAACTAACTTTGATATGATACTTGGGGCTTGCTTGAATACGTGTCATCATTATATTACAGAGTATATTATGTAGTATATAAAGTAACGCTTCCCAGCGGCAGGACAGTAATATATTTTACCGCCAAACAGCAATGAGTGTTGGCTTGCAGCAATTTTAATATGCAAAATGTGTTATTAACGCCTCTCTGAGCGGAAATAGTCCACTGGTTAAAACACATCAATATTAACCGACCATTGGTCTGATACGGGTTCGAACCAAGGCAAAACCACTGAAATTTCACGTTTATTTTGTGTACATAATTCATCTCGCGCTCGTCGGTGAAGGAAGACATTGTATGAAAATCTGCACGTTTCGCATGCCACATGTGTATCCACCAAATATCACTGGAGCAGTGAGGTGGAGTGAGCACCAAAGCTTTTAAAAAAGAGAGGGGCAGTAGGCCCAGCAATGGGACAATTAAAGACTCTCTTTTGTAGCGTGTGTTTTTTTTTAGGGCTTCTTTTACTGTCATTATTAATAAAAATTATGACTATTAGCTTCCATTTAAATACACTTGTTCTCACGTTGACAACGAAATTAAAACCTTAAGCCACTATAATAGAAAGTAAATTAGCTTGGTCTTTATACAAAGTTAATGTCAAGTACAGTTAGTGAACAGAAGTTAGTAACGAATAGAATTGGCAACGCCGCCATCGTTAGTTAAAGTTTGAAGTTGCCTACGTTAAGTTAGTTTGCGATAATATTTATACAAGGAGGCTGTATTATTTTGAAATGTGATTGTTTTATTTTTAAATCATATTTTTCATTATTTCAAGGTATTTTAGTATAGTATCGAAGTGATAATCTGTAAACATGATCGGAAGTGACTACACGTTGGAGTTGTGCAATGTTTTCCACTCGGGACAAGTAAGTATACCTGCATTTGTTTGCAAGTGTAAAAATTTATAGTGTGGGAGTGAAATAATATTTGTCTATAAAACATAATATTGTATTGCATTTAACATTCGTTATTTAAATATTTTCTATTACTTACATTATCAATTAGCAACAATTTTTTTATATTAATATTTTTGTATTAATGTTGGTTTTTATAAGATAAATAACTTAAAAATTGTTGGTATTATCTTAATAATTACAAATGTTTAATTTTGTTTGAAATACATAATTATCAAAGTGATATATAAACTTCATTTTGTATATTTTTAAATTGTACTTAGCGGTTCGCACCCGTTGATGTCGATTGTATAGGATAAGAAAGGGAGATACCTCGCAAGTACACTTGGATCTAAAATAAAGATACTCTAAATGTAACAATTAAATTTTAAAACAAATTAAATATACCTAAAAACCATACAAACAATTTTTGTGTTTTATTTTTTATTTACTTATGTTATTATTATAATATAAAATAATATCTCCATGTCTGTGTTAAATATAATATCTATACTTTATATATTTTTAAATTAAGTATATAAAATAAAAAATATAACATAAGCCCAGACAATGGAACAAGTCAATTACGGATTCAAATTCTGGAAAGCACCATTAAATGTTGTTTATATTAAAAATTATTTCATTCTCGGTGGGGACGGAGTACCTATGTACATCGTAAGACCAATTCAAAACTAACAAAGCAGTTGAAAAACTTGATGAAATAACTATCAAACATTTACCTTGATTGGAAATGAGCGCTTTAAACAGCGAAGGGATTTTAGAGGCTTTTGTTATACATAAAAGTATATTTACAGGTAGAGCCGGGTAGCTTCTTTCAGCGCTTGACAGGTGGGGTGAAGACCGGCGTCATATTAAAGGATGTTTCATTCATTACGCATAGCGGAGAAGTTACAGCCATTCTTGGTTCCAAAGGTAACTAAACAATGTAATTTTTAACTATATATTATAATACATCTAGTCATTTGAAAATTATGAAACCTCAATTTGTTATTAAATTTGATTAATTAATAAATTTTGCTTGAAGAAACTATATATATATATATATATATATATATAGTCATTATTGTGTAAAAAAATATTAAAACATATCATATTGACAACCTTTCTTTTGACTAGGTAGTGGTAAACGCGCTCTTCTGGACGTCATAAGTCGCCGAGTACCCTCCAAGGGTCACATACTCCTTGAAGGAGTACCTTTGGAAGAGGAACAATTTAGAAGCACCTGTGCTCTGGTCCGACATTCTACTAAGCTCCTTCCTGGTCTCAGTGTTCAACAAACCCTGGCATTGTCGTTGACTAAGGTGAAGAACAATTAATAGAGCTGATAGTCTAAGATATAATATTTATTTATTATTTAATGTGTATGTATTTTCTAAATATATATATATTGAATTAAAATGGTAGACCAAATTACATATCGTTTTAATAAAATATTGTTTTCAAGAAAGATTTATTTAAAAAATAATTTTGTACTTGGCATAAAATGAGTTATCGATAGTTTCTTAAACTTTGTCCAACTTTTCAATAAAAACAGCGTTTCGAGTTGGTTTTCAAAAAAATATCGTATCGTTCCACCCAAGAGAGCCAATCATGTTGATTTGAAATCGATAACTGGATCAACATATAGTATTCTAGCATCAAATAATTTATAATCAAAGCGAACTTAATTCATTACGGACGCTTCTCGGCTGCATCATACTAATATTAAAATATAATATTTCATATTTTAGCGCTTATTTAACTCTAGGTAATTCTTTTTTTTCACAGATTTCTGGATACTTAAAGTCGTCAAAAGTAAAACAAGTCATGGCGGATTTAGCTTTGTCTCAGGTATATTTTCTGTTAATTACTTCTATGGAGTATTGACACGTGATAATATTTTTACTAAATAAGAATTACCGCATTTTAATTTGATGACAGGTTGCCAACAAATGTGTAACAAGTTTAACGAAGAGCGAATATCGACGATTAGTAATTGGAGTTCAACTAATTCGAGATCCATGTAAGATTCATTTAACAAAGACATAATATTTACAAATTTATTTTTACGATAAATTAGTTCAATGTTTTTAAAATAATTTCAGTAATTCTACTTCTCGATGAGCCGACTTGGGATTTGGATCCTTTGAACACATATTTAGTTATATCGATTCTTTCAAATACCGCTAAGAAATATGGCACTACTATCATACTCACAATGGAAAAACCTAGATCAGGTACTTGACTTATATAATAAGATATAGAATAGGATATTTATTTATTTAAATATTAAATACAAAATATCTGTTATTTCAATCTTCAATTGTTTTTAATAAAAAATTCTTTTCCAGACGTTTTTCCTTTCCTAGATAGAGTGGTGTATTTGTGTCTCGGAGACGTGGTGTACGCGGGGCCAACAAGAAACTTATTGGACTATTTCGGTAGCATCGGCTTTCCTTGCCCACAGTTGGAGAATCCTCTAATGTATTATTGTACGTGTTATTATGTTGATTACATTGTCATCAATCACCTTTTCGTAAAATATCTAAATAATATACAAATATATACTCAATTAAACGTTTAAATTGAAACACATTACTCAAGGTCATTACTTAAAATCGATAATATTTGATATAAGGCCCAGATAAAAAGGCCAAGCTTCTTGATATTTGCATTTTAAAACATGTTAAATAAGATTGGGTCAAATCATACATAGCATGGGATTAAAAAGTACTTTTGTATATACTTTACATTATATATTTCCAGTATGCCTATCAACAGTAGACAGACGTTCACGAGAACGCTTCATAGAGTCTAATCATCAGATAGCGGCTCTAGTGGAAAAGTTTAAGGTAGAAGGTCAAGCAATGATGCAGGGCAATCTCACAGAACATAGCCGGATCATTAACCCTAATAAAGTTCAAATGAACTATGGCAAGCCAGGGGGTGTGAGGATTATATGGATGTTGTATTTGTAAGTTTCATCCCCTACAACCATTTTTTTTTGTTTTTATAAAAATACGTTGGCACGTAAGCAAAACAGTGCGACCGATGGTAAATTATTACCACGGCCCATAGACATTATCTTGGTTAGAAATATTAACCATTTCCTACACAGGAAATGCGCCACCAACCTTGAAATGTGCATTGTGCCTGTAGTTACACTAGCGCACCTTTCAAACTGGTGGTAGGGCTTTGTGCAAGTTGGTCTGGGTAGGTACCACCCACTCATCAGATATTCTATCGCAAAACAGCAGTACTTGATATTGTTGTGTTCCGGTTTGAAGGGTGAGTGAGCCAGTGTAATTACAGGCACAAGGGACATAAAATCTTAGTTTCCAAGGTTGGTGGCGCATTGGCTATGTAAGCGATGGTTGACATTTCTTACAATGCCTATGTCTAAGGGCGTTGGTGACCACTTACCATCACACATGCTCGTCCACCTTGCTATTCTATAAAAAAAAACCGGAACACAAAAAGGACTAAGTAATGATATGTAATTCAGTCATTGATGTTTTATTTTAGGAGAATGCTCGCATCGATTTTCAGTTTGAAAAAACACGGCTTGAAACAAATGTCAATGAGATTATTAAGCTTACCCATATATTTCCTAATTTTATGGATTTTCTACAACGAATCTAAGGTAATTTGATTTTGAAACAAGTGCAGTATAACTTGTTTTTTTTCTGAACCATTTTTCTAATAATTAATTCATGTTGCAGGACTTTCAGCGAGCTTTTATTACAAAAAGTGGACTTATCTTCAACGCTATGGTCGGAACGTACTTTATTAGTATTATGAACACAATTTGCTTATGTAAGTAAAACTTATCGAACACTTAGGGGTTTTACCGTCATATTTGTTTGGTAATGGGCTCAATTTTCGCTTCAAGTTAATAAATACATCATAGTTGTATATACATTGTTTTATATATATATATATATATATATATATATATATATATATATATATATATATATATATATATATATATATATAAGACAATGTCCTGCTTAGACTGGCTATAAAGGCGAGTGAACAGTTTTAGATAAGACATACAAACTTAAACTTTTAAGCAAACTTTCTTTTCGTAACCTTGAAGCACAGTTAAGCTCAGCGCTCACTACGCTTTTTATCATTGTGGATAATTATAGCTTATCTGTAAACAATACCATAAAAAACATACTAGAGTCCACGCACTGCGGAAAAAAATAATTGCGATTTAAAATTGAAGATGCGAAATCGTCAGTTTGTACCTTTCAAGCAACGTGAAAAAAGCTTTAAATGTAATACATAAAGTGTACGAAAACCAAAGAGTGAAGAATCCTAAATTACGGGTGACAAAGCCTGGTAAGCAGTTATCAAATTGTCAGTCCTTGACCATAATATACCTAGACTTAAAATAATAGCTGGTAAATATAAACTTATAAATATTTAATTTACAAATAACTCTACAACAATAATGGTTTTGTGGTTTTAGACGGCCCGTACAGAACACGCTACTACCAGGAATCCCAGGAAGGTCTGTACAGCGGTGCCAGCCTCCTGCTCGCTTGGAATCTCGTGTCGCTGCCCTTTTCATTTGTTACAACTTTCGCCTCCGCTGCTATTATATATCCGTATGTATTATAGTATAAATTCCTATAAGAGTTATTTGTATTATGTGGCGACTGTTATCCTTTAATTATTGTATTATTGTAATAGATATTGGTATACATATATTTTCGTTTATAGACCAATACTTTATACTTTTCTTCTACTTCATATACGTATCTGGTATAAACCTATATTTATGGTCAAAACCAAATAATTTAAATATATGTATATCCGTTGGAAATAGTCGTATTTGTCTTTTAAACTATTAGTTATGTTTGAACCAGAATCCTAGGTGACATATCTGAAAATCTGGACTACATATATTTCGCGCTGGTGCTCTGGTCGAGCTACATCTTCGCGGAGCAACAAGCTATCGCCGTCATGATGTTCGTCAAGAATGGCCTTATTGCTGGCATCGTAAACATCTACATCTCCTGTATATACATCATGTTGGCGAGTGGAGTTTTAAGGTGACCTGAACCTGAATCTTTCATCGTACAGTATGTTTTAATCTGTGTGCCTAGTGCAAGTAGTAGTGAGAGTAGTTTTTTGCGATAGCATTGACGAAATGATGATCGAATATGTAATAAATCTCGCACTCGGCACACAGTTTGCCAAAAATATAGCGCCTTTATAAAACACCACAACTCGGTCGGTTTGGCAAGTTTTGCGCTATTAAAGAATATGAGAAACATAATAAAAAAATACATACTAAGAATAAATAATAGAAAATATTATCCTCCTAATAGAGTGATACAAACAGTATATATTTATCTTTTTACAAGATACAGAATGCATAACCAAGAAACAGATAAATAAATATAAAATATAAACATAATTTAAAGTACACCATTGATAAATTATAACATTAGCTATTCCTATTGTAACCTATACAGTGACGTAACTATATGTAGCAGTACATAATAGCAACTCCACATGTGCTCAGCATATGCTTCGCTTATGCACTTGTCGCCCAGCATGTCGCAATAAATAACATCGTTTAAAACAACAAGTGTCTCTTAACAATTGTTTATTTGAAACAAGAATGCTCTGACAAGAACTGTTTATAATTTATTATATTTGTAACAAGAACCCTCTTATAACATCTGTTTACAATTTATATTTTTCTTGTTTTTTGATTGGTCCATTTGTAACTCACTTTTGTATATATACTCGAACCATTTCTGAATAAAGCATTCCACAATATTCCACCGTTCCGACAACACTCAAGAAGTTTTATTACTACAACGTTCACCGTCCTAAGCCAAGATGTAGTAAAGTGGTGACCCCGACGTGATGCCGCCGACGTGATGCCGCCGACGTGATGCCGCCGACGTGATGCCGCCGACGTAATGTCACCGACGTGATGTCGCCGACACATCCTAAACCAGATGTAGTAAAGTGGTGACCCCGAGTACGCACGCCTTCTGAAGCCCGAGCAAGCACGCCGAATGAATACCTCAAGCAAGCACGCCGTCTGAGGAACCCAAAGGAACGCCGATGGAATCCTGAGCAAGACCCAACGAAGCCAGTCCAATCAGAGCCGAAAAAGCCTGTCGAACTGCTCGTAATCTCTGCCAGTCTACACCGTGGAATCTCTTCCCATTTACTCACACAATGGAAGATCAACATACTCAATTTCTTATCTGCGAACTACGGAAATTATCGCAAGAAATCGCTGAACTCAAAGCAAGACCTCAACACAGCCACCATCACACACAATTTCGATCTCATCAACGCAGCTCGTCACGACATCATTCTCGCACACGTTCATCATCATCGTCACACTGCTTCTACCACCGTAAATTCGGTAGCCAAGCAAGACGCTGCACTACTCCGTGCAGTCACAAAAACACAAACGTCGAGAAACCAGATCGAACCCTGGCTGAGGCTACACCCGGCGCTACATGCAAATCATACCGCCTATTCGTCACTGACAAGAAAACAAGACTATCTTTCTTGGTAGACACAGGGGCTAATATATCCGTCCTACCAAGAAAAACAGGTCAAAAAGCTACGCCGCTGCCATTCAAATTATACGCAGCAAACAACACAACGATACCTACATACGGCGAGAGAACACTCGAACTCGACCTTAACCTACGCCGTCCGTATAAATGGAAGTTCATCGTTGCCGACGTTTCAAAACCTATACTGGGAGCTGATTTTTTAAATCATCATCAACTCATTGTCGACATGAAAAATAGAAGGTTAATTGACGCCGTAACAAGCTTAAAAACCAACGCTTCAATCATGTCAACAAACATACCAACCGTTCGCAGTATCGATATACATAACTCATATCACGCAATACTAGCGGAATTCCCCGGTATAACAAGACTCACCGCGATGCAATTTCAACCGCAAATCAACGTCGAACATTATATCGAAACTCAAGGGCAACCGATACACTGCCGCGCTCGACCTATACCGCCACATCGATACGAAAAAGTTAAAAAAGAATTCGAAAATATGATGCAACAAGGACTCTGCAGACCAAGTAAAAGCCCATGGTCATCACCACTACACATCGTACCAAAGAAGAATGGCGACATAAGAGTTTGTGGTGACTATCGACGACTCAACGCTATCACAAAACCCGATCGCTATCCAGTTCCGCGAGTCAAGGACTTTACTCATCAATTGTCTGGAAAAACTATATTTTCAACTATCGATTTAAACCGAGCATATCAACAACTTAGCGTCCGAGATGAAGACATAGAAAAAACCGCTATTATAACTCCAATGGGATTATTCGAGTTCCCACGCATGTGTCCCGGTTTAAAAAACGCAGGACAAACATTTCAACGTTTTATACATGAAGTACTCCGAGGACTAGACTACGTGTTCCCATTCATCGACGATGTTCTTATTGCCTCATCCAACGAGACCGAACATCGCGAACACTTAAGAACCGTCTTTAAAAGACTAGAGGACAACGGCATCACTATTAACCCAGCCAAATGCAACCTAGGCCAGCCAGAAGTCAAATTCCTTGGCTATATCGTATCTAAAGAAGGTATAAAGCCACCCGAAGAAAAAATTAAAACTATAATCGATTATCCACAACCAAAAACTATAGAAGAGTTAAGAAGATTTCTCGGTATGTTAAATTTTTACCGCGACCACATACCGCACGCCGCAACTATACAAGCTCCGTTAAACGCACAGCTACATAACGTCAAGAAGCGAGATAAAACAATAATACAGTGGAACAACGAATCACTGCAAGCATTCGAAGCGTGTAAAGCAAGCATCTCTAACGCGACTTTACTCGCTCACCCATCTCATCAAGCTACACTCGCAATATTCAGCGACGCCTCTGACAACTCAGCTGGAGCTGTATTACAACAATTCATAAATGAAAAATGGCGACCACTCGGCTACTTCTCAAAAAAGTTTACAGACGCGCAGAAAAAATATTCAACATACGATCGTGAATTATTAGCTATATATATGGCAGTAAAACACTTCCGTAAAATATTCGAAGGACGACAAATAATAATATTTACTGATCACAAGCCACTCACATTCGCAATGCATAAGACGCCATCATCGAACGAAACACCGCGACGCACAAGACAATTATTATTCATTAGCGAATTTACAACCGACATACGTCACGTAAGCGGTAAGGACAACATAGTCGCCGACGCATTAAGCCGCATAGAAACAATAAATTGCCCAACTACAATAAATTATGAAGAAATAGCAAACGCACAAGAGAGAGATAGCAATATACAACAATTAATTCAACAAAATAATCTAACATTCAAAAAGATTAATATACCGAACACAGACATCGAATTATATTGCGAAACATCAACTCCTTATATACGTCCTTATATACCTATCGACTATCGACGCGAAGTATTTAATAGCATACATAATATCAGTCATCCCGGAACCAGAACAACACGCAAGCTGATATGTAAGAAATACTTTTGGCCTTCAATGAATACAGACATCGCGCAATGGACAAAGACTTGTATTAATTGCCAGAAAAGCAAAATACAACGTCACACATTCAGCAAGATTCATTCTCCAAACAACATGACGTCACAGCTGTATCGCAATCCTACACAGACGCGATTAGGCCGCAGCGTCAAGCTGCCGGTACGTTTCACTTGAGGGGGACTCCTGTAGCAGTACATAATAGCAACTCCACATGTGCTCAGCATATGCTTCGCTTATGCACTTGTCGCCCAGCATGTCGCAATAAATAACATCGTTTAAAACAACAAGTGTCTCTTAACAATTGTTTATTTGAAACAAGAATGCTCTGACAAGAACTGTTTATAATTTATTATATTTGTAACAAGAACCCTCTTATAACATCTGTTTACAATTTATATTTTTCTTGTTTTTTGATTGGTCCATTTGTAACTCACTTTTGTATATATACTCGAACCATTTCTGAATAAAGCATTCCACAATATTCCACCGTTCCGACAACACTCAAGAAGTTTTATTACTACAACGTTCACCGTCCTAAGCCAAGATGTAGTAAATATAGGTTGGCAGGGCTGGCAAACGGCCACGGGCCCCCAACGCGAGCTCAAAAGTAACCTAATATTTTTAACAAAACTGGTCGTCAGGAGAACATGATTATATTGACAGCAGACATTTGCACAGTAATATTGACATACTGGTCGTCAGGACATCATTATATCGACGGCTGATAAATCAATTAAAGTTTTATAATCTTAGTGACACTTTATACTTAAGAACCCATAGTAGATCAAGGGCCTTTCGAAAGAATTTGCTACGGGCCCTGCGCTTGCTTAATCCGGCACTGTACATAACTACTTATATAGGTATTACAAAGTTGATATAATAATAATGATTATGTCCTCCTGATCGATTTCGGTCAATGCGGCCGATCTCAAGAGAGATTAGCCGACTGCGCAGGACATATTATAGTGCGCAAATACAGGTGCATTGTATTTCCTCACTCTTATAATCCGATGGGACAGCAATCCGACATGAACAGAAAGAGTTCAGGCGCTGGACCAACTGGCTTCACGTGCTTTCCGATGCACGAGAGTGTACACACTTCCAAATTCCAGACTCCGAGTTGCTACTGAGAATTTTCGACTGAAAAACCCAATAACTTTTTACCGGCCCGACCTGGGAATTGAAACTAGGATCTCGGGGTCTGTGGTCTTATATCTAGCCACTAGACCAACGAGGCAATCGAAATATTATGAATATTTCGAAGACAAAGTTGTAATTTTTTTTTACAAAAAGGAAAATATACTGTGATTATTCAATAAAATGAGTCTTATATATTACTATCATTCTTGTTTAGCTTTAAAAACAATTAGCTATTTATGCGATAAAAATCATTTATAAATCATATTGATAGTCATACCCTAACAGATAACATTTAACGTTGTAACCGCGCGTAAAAGAATAGCAAAAATAAAAAAGCCGTTAAGCTATCCGGCGTGGATTACTCATACATACTACATAGCCTTCTGGCGTACTATCAAATAAAGTAACTAACTATTTTTTTTTCAGATCATACAAAGGCTATGAAGAATGGTTATTCTACCTCACCTACTTAACTCACACAAGATATGCCTCGATTTTCCTTCATAGAAATATTTTCAAGCAACCAATATTCAACAGTCTTCCTTACAGTGCTGAAGAAAACTGCACTGCCATCACTAATCTCATCCAAACTTCCTCTAATTTAAATAGTAATTCTAATGCCAATTGTAGATACCCAAGTGGCAAGGCATTTTTAACAGAGAGATTTACTGCTAAGAATTTTGGTGGCGATATTTATCAAACCGGTGATTTCAACTTGGATTTCAATTTAGGCATTTCCTTTGCGTTTTCTCTGGGCACAATTATTTTTAATAAATTCTTGTATCTCATGCCTTTGCCTGGATATATAACTGATAAATTTAGAGAATAGTTTTAATTTTAAATTATTAAAAGGCAGTCATTTGTCGTTTAACTGCCCAGTTTAAAATTATTATGTGAAACCCAGTATATTGTGTAAGACAAATTATAATTTAGTATATTAACAATTCTGCATGCTAGAATGTAAATTAAATAAAAGTACATAATATTTATAGCTTATTTTCTACTTGTATTTAAAAATATATTCTTCAATACAAAATATAGGATAATTATAATAATTCTAATACATATATTATATTGAAATAAATTACAAAATAAAACCAATTTGGTTATTTTATTGTTTCAAATCAATATATAATTAAATAACTCTCACCACTGCAAGTTAGTTTTATTTATTACAATAGAAGAATTTACATAAAGATTCTCGTTATCCAATAGGTTCTTATCTATATAAAGTATACCACAATTCCTTAGAGATAATGTCTATATTTAACAGTTTCTATCTAAACCTTTATCGGTTACTTAAATATGAATTAATGTTAACATCACTTTATTGTTCCACATTAAGTTTAAGTAATTGTAAAATCTCCAATAACTTTAGGATAGCTGTATATAACTGTTTCCGTCTGTGTTTCATTCTCATTTTCACTCGAAACGCATTGTGTTCCATCACCTTTAAAAAATAGTTTGTCATATTAATTATGTCAATTATAAAGAAAATTCAGTCTTACAATCAATTATAGGGCATTAGACGAATTTAGACCAAATCGTAATTTCATCATACTACATACATACTGAAATTATTATAAAATCTATTACATTATACAAATATTGAAAATTATAGTTTTTATTAAACTGTGTACTTCTTCACGCTTATTTTTATAAACTTGATTTGTTTTTATAAAGATACTACTAATCTCACATATTTAAAACTATTGGTATGTGCAAGTGAGAATGGTGCCAAATCTCAAAAGCCTTTTATTCATTCTTCACTATTATTTAATGAAGAAATAGTAAGCATAAATAAGTGATCAAGCATATATACTAATTCTTAAGCTTTTCTAAACTTTAGTCTATAGCATTTGTCAAACACTATTGTTATTTACATTTTGTGTCATTAGAAAGAACATCAACTATACAAGGAAATTAGGTAAGGATCTACTATTGATAGGCCTAATAAAATTATTATGAAAGGACATATATACTTACTTCCATATAAGACTATTGTTTTATTTAACTTGCTGATAGTTACCTGAAATATAAAATAATATATCATCAAAATATACATTTTATTTTTCATGTATTGTGTACATTACTTTAATATTTATGTTGTAAAAATTATTGTTCTTAAACAACACTTACAGGCGACAAAACAATTTCTCTGTACTTTTTAAGATACAACTTCAGCGGTTCAACATAATTATCAAAGCCCAGAGCATTCATTGCGAATAACACATCTTCTCCGTTGATAGTCTTCCTTTTCTCCATCTGACAGCGATCACTCGCTTCACTTGTTATAAAAGATATAAATTCTGAAATGCATTCTTGTACACACTCCCTAGCATCTTTTGCAATCTGTAAAATGATATAAGATATTACAAAGGACAGTTAGTAGACATACTCAAATCAAAAATATATATTCATACCTTTCCATTTTCTGGAATAGCCCTTTTCATAATTTTCGCTATATTTGCAATAGGTAAAAATCGATCCTGTTCGCGAAGAGGAGCATTTTTTCCACCACTATTAGAATCCGAATTGTTTTCTTCTTGTTCTATAAAACGATTTAGTTATTAATAAATAGCCATTAAAAATTACAATTAGTATATTCAGTACATAATTAATCAATTTTT
Source organism: Nymphalis urticae (assembly GCA_905147175.2). Classification (NCBI taxonomy): domain Eukaryota; kingdom Metazoa; phylum Arthropoda; class Insecta; order Lepidoptera; family Nymphalidae; genus Nymphalis; species Nymphalis urticae. Next base: position 3,206,640 of record LR989987.1, on the reverse strand, counting down.
ACCCAAAACATCATCGGAGTTTACAACATAAGTCTCCTCATCGACTAGAAAGCCATTATCCAATCTAACCAAATCACCACCAAGTTCATCGCCTTCCATGTTACTAGGATATTAATTTTAAGAAATAACAAGATTTAAATAAAAATACGGTACATAAAAATTTAGTTCTTAATGTTAACTATTAAGATGGTATTCTTTATCGACTTCTCTTAAATCAACATCAATAGCTCGATTCGACTTTAGCTGTCAATTTGTCACAATTGTTATAATTTATTTAACTTCACAGACCACAGTCAGGCACAGTCGCCAGATACAGAATATTTTCTAAACAGTACGTACACGGTACGTAACAATTATCAGCATAGGAGAACTAACAAGGATCCCTTACTTGTTTGTTCTCTTATGTTGATAATTGTTTTCTACCTAATTATTTTTGCCGTTTTATTATTAGCTGTTGGAGATTACTTTTGTTTATGACATATTTATTAGGTTTAAATGTACCTACACACATAATAAAAAAAGAATGTAGTTGCATCATTTAATTTAGAAATAACGCAAAACAAATCTTATCTCCAATAATATAATTGACTTTGTTTAGTTTTGTGTATCTAAAAATAAAAAATAAAAAAATATAATAATATACTCCCTACGGAAGAACTATACTGTATCTACTCTGTAGTTGATTACTACCTGTCTTGTCAGACTGTCACTATTCTTATTTCTTATCTGTTATGAATAACCAATTTTCTACTGGTGAAGCAAATCATTTTTATTTTTTAATATTTTATTATGTCTGAATAAACGTTGCAATTTTCAAATTCATTATTTTATTCATATTGGAAGAACATAAGAAAAATAATACTGTTACCATCAAAGACGATTTAAACTAAATGATCGATACCTAAATATTGGAACTAGGTTATTCAGCTAACAGCTTTGATTTGTGATAACTCATAATTTAATTTTTGTAATTGTTGCTGAAATTTTAATAAAATGGGAGTACCGAAATTCTTTAGATACACCAGTGAAAGGTATCCGTGCCTTAATGAGTTGGTTAAACAATATCAGGTATGTTGTTTTCATATATTTAATATTGTTATACTTTAAATAATTGAAAGAAATCTAATGTTATAAGTCAGCATATTTTGCATGACTGAATTTTTTTATTTTAATATTATTTTATTATTAAATAAAAACGTGTTTAATAATTACCATTTTTTTTTAATTAAAATACCTTACATTCTCAAATTATTGCAATGTTCGCAATATTTTTTTCAGATACCCGATTTTGACAATATGTATTTGGATATGAATGGAATCATACACAACTGCTCCCATCCGGATGATTCTAATCCACATTTTCGTATCACTGAAGAAAAGATATTCAAAGACATCTTCCATTATATTAGTATTCTATTCCAAATAATAAGGCCTAAAAAACTATTCTTTATGGCTATAGATGGTGTAGCTCCAAGAGCAAAAATGAATCAACAAAGAGGAAGAAGGTTGAATAATTTTACCTTGTCTTTTTTTTTGTGTAGGAAATCAGCTTTTGTCTGGTACCACCACTAAGCACTTCATTTGTTTTTATAATAATTGTATAAAAATTGCAATAAAATAACTTTTAAATACACAAATATTGAAATACACAATTGTATACTATGTACAATTTAATAATAATTATTTACAAGTATATTATTAACACTAATTAAATATTTTACAAGTTTTGTATGTTTTCTTTAGATTTAGATCCGCAAGGGAAGCTGAAACCTTAGAAGAAAATGCAAAAGCAAAAGGTATTAGAACTTTTTAAAGTTTCAAATGTATGAATGCGTTGTAAGTTTACAGATGTGGAAGTGGAGCTACAAAGAATCTTATTTAATTTTTTCTAGGGGAGGTGTTACCTACTGAAAAGAGATTTGATAGTAACTGTATCACTCCGGGAACAGTTTTTATGGCACGCTTACATGAACAGCTCAAGTATTTCGTTAAGGATAAAATCTCAAGTGATCCATTGTGGTCAGATGTCAAAGTTATATTATCTGGACATGAGGTGAGTCTACCTGTAGAATATAATGTCTATACTAGAATGCAGAATGCTAACAAAAAGATAAATACATACAAGAACAAAATCATAATTTAAAAAATAAACAAGAGGGATATATGTTGAATAGTTTTGAATTTGTTGTTCTCAATAAATTTTAATATCACTTAACATATAATAATATTATAACATTCTAACATTACAGTCAAAGAACAAAGGTAACATTTTTCACATAGCAAAATTTATACCCTAAGTAAAAACTTAATAAATTTGTATTTAAGAAAATCCTTGAAAGAGTTTGAATTATAAACTTATGAGTCAATTAGTTCTAATATGACACGAAAAACCATATCCATAGCCAAGCGGTAATAAAAAGTTCAGATTCATGATTTTTGTTAAATGTTTACAAAGAACAACTTCTGTTATTCAATGTGAGAATTTTTTTTTAATTTGTGTTTTATTAAACAGACCCCTGGTGAAGGAGAACATAAGATAATGGATTACATTCGTTGGTCTCGCTCCCAGCCAGATTATAATCCAAACACACGCCATTGCCTCTATGGTTTAGATGCAGATCTCATCATGCTGGGCATGTGCACACATGAACCACACTTTGCGTTGTTGAGAGAGGAAGTGAGTTTGTAGTGAAGACTCTTCACAAATCATTCTAGTTGTACCTCTTCATATTTATATACGCATATTTTTTTATTAGTATTTTTTTGTTTTTATTGTCTCCTCTGATAAATTTTTATTATTAAAACAAAGAGTGACAAGCAAACATGATATTCCTCACATTTTATTTTCACATACATGGAAAATCTCATAATGCATGAATATCATTCTCAATAATAATATGCAATTTTTAAGGTAAAATTTGGAAGAACAACACAGCGCTCAACAAGTCCCGAAGAAACAAATTTCTATCTTCTCCATTTATCATTATTAAGAGAATACTTAGAGCAAGAATTTATATCTATTAAGGACAAGTTACCTTTCGAATATGATATAGAGAAAATTGTTGATGATTGGGTGCTAATGGGCTTCCTAGTTGGCAATGATTTTATACCCCATTTGCCAAATATGCATATCAGTAATGACGCATTACCTCTATTATATAGTACATATATGACTGTTCTTCCAACCTTGGATGGTATGTTAATTCTGCATTTCTGCAAAAACTCAAGTTTTTAAATTTAAAATCTTTAATACAACACTTATGTTCTGTTCCTATTTTAAGGGTATATAAATGAAGCGGGAGATCTGCATTTAGGGAGATTTGAGATATTTATGCAGGAATTGGCAAAAATAGATAAGGAGAAGTTTCAAGATACATATGCAGATCTCAAATATTTTGAAGCAAAGACAGGTAGAAGACCTAATGCTATGGAGAGAAAAGAGGTTTGTTTAAAAAAATTAATGTGACAATATAAACATATTTAAATTACTGCGACCAATGTACCATTTTAATGATCAATTAGAATAGCATTCTTTCTCAATTTTATAGGTACATTATATTTCATTTTTTAAATTTAGAACTTAAATAAAATATACCTTCATTTCTAGCAATGTAAATGCAATAAGGTCATCTAAATTTAATCTTAATTTTCGGTAAAAATTGACATTAATTTTCACAGTATAAACCGAACAATGATGAAACATTTAATGTAAATATAGATGACATAAAGGCTAACGAACCTGATGACGAATTGCAAGCTCTTATTAATGCTACGCAAGATATGGTAAGTGTTACTTTATCATATATATATTTATTTGTTATATCATGTTATTAGTCTTTGATGACTATAAGCTACTCGTAACTTGAAGTATTCATATGTTACACATACGTTTCTGGATTTACTTCAAATGTTAATTTCAAAAAAATATGTTGTATGGTATGGAGCAGGCTTCGAAATTATAAAAAAAAAATTCATAATAATAAACACAACAACTAAACAACAAATAAAAACATAGAATTATAATGTAGACTTAGATCGTGGTGATGATAATGTGGAAGCAGATTCACCTACTTTGCATATCTTGAATTTGTGCTAGTAAAATTTGTACAGTTCGAAATATTATCTATTATTATAAAAAAAAACCTTTCTACAGTGAAATATAAAAATTCTTTATGAGTAGTCATTTGTACCAGAGAAGACAGTTACTTAAATTTTAGAAAACACTTGTTATATCACATCTTATTTAAAAATAACCATTGTTTTTTTGCCTTTTTTAATACCAAACTATTAAAGAAACCACATGGCTAACAAAAAAAAACAAGCTTTACTCGAGATCAGAATGGAAATATTTTCCTATGATTTGCAACATAAAATATTTTAAATGTTATATAGATAGCGCATATATTTGTTCAAATAATTATTTTATTTTTCTTCCATTATAGCTAATGGATGACATGGATGGAATTGACTCGGACTATGAAGAAACAAGTGATGGTAAATGATATTATGATTTATGATATTATGTAGGTTTATACATATGTGTCAACATCAATAATAATTTGCTTTATATTTTATAGAGGAAGCCAATATCGAAATGGAGTTTACATTACACAAGAAGGATTATTATATGAATAAATTGGACTATTCTAAAGTAACAGAGTAAGTACATATTTGTAAATTTGTAACAGAACTTCCCATCTGAGTAAAGTTATAGCCCACTAATGGTAAATGGCATAACATCTTAGTTCCCAAGGTTGACATTGTAAGTTTTGTTTATTATTACATATGTCACCAATGTCTATAGTTAGTGATGATCACTTATCACCAAGTGTTATAGTTTTGTATAACATATAAAATATAGGTTTTCTCATTTGCACACATTTTGAACTTCTAAATGATTTTAGCTATTTATATACTACAAAAACGATACAAGTAAACTTCATGTAACTGTAGTAGGATATAATACTAAAATTATTTTTTCTTTAATAATAATATATATATTTTAGTATACAATTTATGTGTAAAAATTAGGAGGAAAAAACTAGAATCTTGCTTTAATAATGGCTAAGATCATAAATTCAAAAATATTTATAATAATATTTGCTTTTTAGTGAAGTATTAGCAGATCAAGCAGAAGGTTATGTAAGAGCCATACAATGGAATCTCTTCTACTACTACAAGGGTTGTCCGTCTTGGTGTTGGTACTATCCACACCATTACGCTCCATACATTTCAGATATAAAAGGATTCAAGGATCTTGAGATAAAGTTCGAACTTGGTGAACCATTCAAGCCTTTTGAACAAGTAATAATACTCTTTATGACTATCTTATACACTAAATATTTATACTAATATTGAAATAAAAATAGAGGTAAAGAAAGACCAAAGTAACTCTGTTTGTCTGTTTGTTACCTCATCCTGATTAAGCTGCTGAGTCAATCGTAATAAAAGTTATCCTAGGATCTGGATCAAGGAAAGGGAATTTAAGGAAAATATTCTGAAGATTTTTTCTTTAAAGAACTGCTATTCACAATACACTTAACATATAATTTCAATTATTAATAGGAACTATTGCTTATTGCAGCTTTTAGCGGTGTTGCCAGCAGCAAGCAAACATTTACTGCCAACACCGTTTCATGATCTGATGACAGATGAAGATTCTCCAATCGTACACTACTACCCAGTACTGTTTGAAACTGACCTCAATGGCAAAAAGAACAGCTGGGAGGCTGTAGTTCTGATACCGTTCATTGATGAGGCAAGTACTTGAGGCACTCATCACACACTTTACTTAATTACTGACAAACCAATTATCCTACACCAAACAAACAAATACTTTGCACCCTGTTCTTGTTTGAATGAGTAAGCCAATGTTATTGCATGTTATTTGCAATGTTATTAGCCAATGTTACAGGCCCAGTATCTTAGATCCCTTGTGTGGGGTTGGGGCGCAATAACAATTGCTCATTTGGTTTACAATGCTAGTGGCTTACAATTTGGTTTACAATAGCTCTGTCAGAAGGAGTAATGATTAACAAATTTTAAATTTACACTTTCATTGCGATTGCACCTAGTCTAAGTAAAACAACACAATTGATTACACATTTTAATACTCTTCGAGTGTTGATTTCGACTAAAGTGGATATTTTTAACGGAGGTATTATAGTGCTCAAATGTCTGCGTAAACATAGAAGCAGTGTAATTACAGGCACAAGGGACATAACATCTTAGTTCCCAAGGTTGGTGGCGCATTGGCGATGTAAGCGATGGGTAACATTTCTTGCAGAGCCAATGTCTAAGAGCGTTTGGTGACCACTTACCATCAGGTGGCCCATATGCTCGTCCGCCTTCCTATTCTATAAAAAAAAAAAAAGCATCCCCCTCACTCTCATATCCGATAGGGTTGCATCCGACACTATTGGAGTGAGCTCAAGTAAAAGACTAATGGCTTTATGTGCTTTCCAAGACATGGCAGTTTTCACACTACCAGCGTATAAACTGGCTGCTAGTGGGAATTCCTTGATAGAAAAAAAATACTTTTATAACCGACCCAGGGTTTGAATTCAGAACTTCGGGTTTCGTAGTGTAGTTCGGGTTTATAAGCTAGCAGTAACCGGCGAGGCTTTCAACCCGATTTTATTATCAGTAAAAATCAATATCACATTAGGTAATATTGTTATATACAAATCATACTTTTTTATTATATAGCAAATCATTTGTTTTTAGACAAACCTTCTATCAGCAATGGCTCCTTGCTATCAGAGATTAACAGAAGAGGAACTGAAACGCAACACACACGGACCTATGCTTGTATATACAAGAACTGCTGAAAACTTAGGTGAGTTGATATTAAAATGAAAATATAAACACTTTGTTCTAGCTTGTCAGGTTAGGTTACACGCACTCTTTTTTTTCAAGCAACAATATATTGAGTAGGCACAATTGAGGCACAAGGAACATAATATTCCCTTTTTTTTTTCAAATTATAGTCTAATATATGTCTAACTGACATCTAAATTAAAAAGAAAAAAATAATAGTATTTTATTAAAGATTTAATAATTATAATTACATAAAATAAGGAAAAAGGTAAAAAAAAAAGATATATTGCAGGTCCAGAAGTTGCACCAGATTATTTCTCACCCATAGTTGAGAATCACGCGAAAGAAATAGCGGTCTATAGAAATGAGCTTGATGTTCCTGCTAGCGAGCTCAAAAGAGGAATGTTGCCCAATGTGGACAGAGAGTTGTTGTACCCCGGCTTCCCCACCATGAGGCATTTGAAATACAAGGTATGTAAACAAATAAAGTAAATAAGTTATTACAAAATGTTTGTTATCACGTTTCTTTAAATCTTTAATTCGATTCTTGGTTAATAGGACATAAGTGTTTTCGTCAATATATGTAGAAATCAAGAAAAAATAACAATTTTAATTTTTGAATTCCAGACGAGTCTAAAGAAATGCAAAGTAAAGGTTTTCGATCAACCGTCTCGTAACGAGAGTATGATAGTGGAAATAATTCCAACCGAAACCACAGACCCTCTATTAGAAGATGCTGCTCGGAAGCTCCTGGGCAAGATCATTTGGGTCGGCTGGCCGCATCTCACACAGGCCAAGTGAGAGTAGACACTAATAATCAGAATTACTTTCTGTTTTCCATTTTATAGAATTATTTATCTGTTTTAATGCTGTCTTACTTCTTATGCTACATAACATTTATGTTATAACAGTACTATTGTTACGATACATAATATAAGTAGTTATAGTGTCCTTCGGAGTGAATTTTGTCCATGCCGTTAATCTCAGAGAGTAACGGAGCTAAGATGAGATCAAAATATTACATCTTTATTCCTTACCTATTAAATAAAAAAAAGGTATCAGACCACTGATATTATATATATATTATTTTCAATTTAATCAAGAAAGACAGTCAAGTAAATACCAAATGTATTTGTAAGTTGTAGGGCCTGCCCATAGAAATAGGCACTGAAAAAAGTATGAATCACTACTTAAATCATTAATGGTAGGTGATTTGGGCCTGCACCAGCCCAAACCAGGGGTAGGCGATGTGCTTAGCTTAATATTGCCAAGCATACATCTTATCTGTAAAACTATGATACATTTGCAGAGTGATATCAGTATCGAATGAGAAGTTTCGCCTTCACCACATCGACAAGCAGAACAACAACCTGGACGGCGTAAGCTTCTCCACGGAGCCCAACGTTGGCAACTTGCACAAGCAGTGGATATCTGAGCGGTCAACTATCATTGAACAGTATGTATCCGTGCTAAGAGAGTTTTTTTTTTTTTTTGTAACATTAATATAATATAGTGCTCTATATTATGTCCTTAATATTGAAAGCCGATAAAACATTTGCGTTATTAAAACAACGTTATATTTATTTTGTAAATTATGATGAGTAGATTTAATTATATTATAATGCAAAACTGGCTCTTGATTTGAAATAGTTTTTGTACAGTTTTTTTATTTATTTATTTAATAATTAATTGTATATTATTATCTCTTTACAGCAACATGAATCGTCTCGGCATAGAATTGGGAGATGTCAACGTTATAGTTCATGCTTTAAATTTAAAAGGTATGGTAAAAATGTAATGTAACGAATATAACATTAAGAAAGCTTTTTAGTACACTTGTAATTGTAGGTAAAAAATAAAAATTATATGTTAGAGGCGTTTCACGACTTATTGTTACAGCGTCGTAATTGTTTTTTTTTTTAACTCAAATCGCTCATAACTGGTAAGATATGAGATCTTTATTTATAATAATATTTTGTTGCCGATGGTTCGATGTTCAGGCTACAAGTATGTGGTGGAGGACAACGTGAGCATGGCGCTGGAGGAGCAGTGGTGCGAGGTGAGCTGCGGATACGCGCTGCAGGCCACGGTGGCCACGCTGCCGGGAGCACAGCAGCGCCCGCCCGCCAGGTACCTCACGCCGCAGCAGGCCTACCCGCCCGGCGACCACGTCTTCCTGCTGACGCAGGGACAGTACTACGGCTGTCTTGCCACCGTAAGTGACAGATATTTTTTATACTTAACCGGCTTATTTCTACCTGTAATTAAAAAAAAGAGATGAGATGTCGTATATAACCTTTATTCGCTTGTCTTATACGGGGCTAGCGCAGTAGTGATGCCTGTTTTTAAGTAAACTACTTATGCAATACTTATACAAAACTGAAGCAAGCAAACCCGACGGTAGTAGGTGCGACAACGCATGTAATAACATGACTATGTGACATTGATCAACATTTTAATCATAAAATAATTTTTATTTTAAATAAATAAATAATTGTCAAGAATCGCGACCAAGAAAGCAAGATATAGGGGTGTTATTATTGGGTAGATAGTATATAACAACATAGTAGTTCGGAAGTGAGCGCGCGGGTGTCGGCAGGTGGTGAGCGCGGACACGCTGCGCAGCGGGCGCATCAAGGTGTGCGTGCGCGAGCGGCCCGAGCCGCGCCCGCGCGCGCAGCCCGCCGCGTGCGCCTACCGCGCCGCGCACCACGCCGCCGCCGCCTGCGGTGCGCCCCGAAACCTTACACTTACATGTTCCACTTAACTATTTATATCCAGTTTAATATTACTTCCTACAACTTTACTCACAGTTTAATATCAGTCTTTCATGAATCTGTAATGAAAGCTATAAATTATTTTAGATCTCAACCAATAATCTCATGTCAAACCAAGCCCAAAGTTGTTTATTTGCTTTACTCCTCTTGTCATTCGAACAGGCGTTTAAACTGCGCCTGTTCTCTCTCTGGTCATGTCTCAATAGACTATTAAAGCGGGTTAATAGATAGTAAGTTTATTTACACACATATAAATGTACATAAAATTTCCCGCATTGGCTATTCGCCATCAAAAATGTCTCCCACCACAATTCACATTCACTTTTGATTGAACAAAAATGGCATAAATTACAGAAGTACTTAACGACAATTTTAAATAAAAATGAACGTCTCGATGACATAGTAAGTAAAATATGTGACATTAATGTATTATATTTCAGGCATATCAGCTCAGATGTTGTCCCGCATAACGGGTACTGTGCTGGTTGTCTTGGGCGAGCGGAACGACTTGCCTACTGAGGGGCAAAGCAAAGTCAACGTGGGACTAAACCTTAAGTTTAATAAAAAGGTACACTTGTCAATACTGATTATCAACATCTTTTAAACAAACTGTTTTATAGCTTTTGAATTGCTTTTCATAGACACCTAATTTCATATCTCATTTTGTATTATAGTATCAGTTATCGGCTGTGTGACTTCTATAAAATATTTAAAAAAAAATGAATTTAAATTACCTGGGAAACCCTTGTGTGTTGTGATTTATAATTTGCAATGACGCTTAAAACATTAAGATCCGCTTTGTAAAAGTACAAAGGTATATATGTATCTCTGTCTTTTGAAATATTTATTATTTAACTACTACGCAAATAAGGTCGAGCGTAAAGAGCACGTCCATCGGTGGTTATCTTATGTCGCCTTATAAAGTATCATATAATATTAGACAATGTAACGTACAGAACCAAGAAGTGTCGGGATACACGCGACGCTGCAAGCTGAACAACTCGTGGCTGTACTCGGAGCGCTGCGTGAACCTCGTCAAAAACTATGCACAGCAGTTCCCCGACCTCTTCGACAAGCTCGCCTACTCGCCCAACTGCGACGTGTACTTCGAGAGCGATTTCTGGCCGCAGGATGTCGGGTAGGGAATGTGTATTAAAGATGATGTTTAAAGTGGAGATAGAGTTGGCGCCTCAGTGATTGTGTTAATAAAGTAATAGGTATTTTTTACTGGTGGTAGAGCTTTGTGCAAGCTCGTCTGGGTAGGTACCACCCACTCATTAGACATTCTGCCGCAAAACAGCAGTACTTGGTATTGTTGTGTTCCGGTTTGAAGGATGAATGAGCCAGTGTAATTACCGGCACAAGGGACATAAGATCGTAGTTCCCAAGGTTGGTGGCGCATTGGCGATTTAAGCGATTGGCAAAATTTCTTACAATGCCAATGTCTAAGAGCGTTGGTGACCACTTACCATCAGGTGGCCACGTCGCTCGTCCACTTTCCTATTCTATAAAAAAAAAAAAAAAGGTATGCGCCTAAAACACGAATGGTATACTTCGACAGCAAGGACAAGCCGCAGGAAGTGGTGCAGTGGCTGAAGAGCCAGCCGCACGCGGGGGCGGCGCGGCGCGAGTGCGGCTCCGACGCGCTGGAGCCCGAGGAGATGCGCGCGCTGTGCGACGACCTGCAGCGACAGCTGCAGCAGCTCAAGGGGCAGGAGAAGAACGTCACCTTGCACGTCAAGTGGAACCTGCTCTATAAGGTAGCGTTTGGATTTTTATTTTTATCCAAATTTAAATATATTTTGTTAGGCACTCACGACTTTAAAATAGAACGTTTACTTTTTTGCCCTGTTACATATATTTATTTAATAAGGATTGAATTTATTATTTGAAAAAGGGTAAAGGCATACCGAGGAAATAACGCCTCTGACGACAACAATTTAGAAATCATACAAAATAAAATAGAATGAAATGAATGCGCGCAGGCAGATTTGCAGCTGGGCAGCGCGGGCGCGGGGGCGGGTGCGGGGGCGGGCGCGGGCGCGGGCGCGTGCCGGCTGTACGACCGCGTGGTGTGCGTGGCGGGCGCGGCGGCGGGCGCGCGCGGCACGGTGACGGCCGTGCTGCGCGCCGCCGCGCACAACACCGTGCGCCTGGCCGACCGCCTCAACGCGCAGCCCGCCTACCTCGTCATGCTGGACGAGCCCTGCGCCGCCGCGCACGCGGACGACCTCTTCCCGGAGCCGCGCTTCTACAGGTCCCGCCGCCTGTTATTGAGTGTATTAGTAATCAAAAAAAACTTGCTTATAACAGTGATGATTTAATGGAATAATGAAAATGAATAATGATTCTTTATCTGTCATCTAATCTAAATTCAATTGTTAATTTAAATCAAATAATAAGCATGATTTATTATTTTCACGACCGAAAAAAGGCCCTTGTTTCTTATTTCAAAATGCATATTAATTGTAATTCTCCGATCAGGATGATGCCACACAACCTGCTCAACATATCGTACGGACGGAAGCTGCGCGAGACGGTGAGCGAGACGGAGCCCTTCTCGTACAGCGCGCCTACGGTGCTGCGACGCGACGGACAGAACTCCGCCTTCGCCAGTTACAGGTAACACGAAACAAACATTGCTTTACTACATTTCCACTTCACCACATTTCAAATGTTTATAATAAAATCATTTTGTTTTGAAAGCTTTCGTTGAATATTGTTGTGAGCGACTTAAAGATAACATTAAATCTACTGTTAATTACTTGTGTTTGGCAGTCCTCCGAGAGAACTTAAGACTCCTGTCGCAGAGACACGGACTAACGTAACGAACAACAATACGAGTAATGGAGCACCTCAGGTACATTTTTCATTTCATTAATAATTTTTGAAAGACTTCATATTTGAAAGATTAAGTAATGCCGGTTGACGATACTCTATCGTGGTAGGTGCTGAGAGGATGGTACCTACTACCTGGGTTTGCACAAAGCCCTAATAATTATATATGAAGCCTTAATAATTGTAACGATGTTCATAATGGCTGACTCGCCCTTTTAAACGGGTCATATCATTACTAAGAATTATATAATAAAAGTCTAATGCATTTAACTACTACATTTACAACTAAAGCATTTTGACACTTTGCTTAATATCAAGATTTGCAAACTGCTTAATCATAGGCAAGGGCACTTACTTGATTAATTTACTTTGTAGTTATTCTGTAGATGATATAGAACTCGCGTCAATAGAGAAAATAAACTAGAATATTCTTCCACATTCTAACTCTTACTATCTAAACTCAAAACGTATACTGTACTGCCTGTACTGCGTGCAAAAATAACGTCTATTGTAAATAATATAAATCTAACCGAAGTTTTATATACCTACAAAAGTAAAACTAATGTCTTTATAATAATCTAATAATACATATCTATATACACAATTATACTACAATAAAAAGTACTAAATTAATGAAACAAAATCTTTTGGTCAATCGAATTGCAAACGAAATCTAGTATTACTTTTCTGCTAACTGTACTACTGTAATTGACTGTATTATTTTAGATTATTCTATTTATTGACTCGTCTTATACATATAAAAATATATAAGGTTCAATCAATTATATAAGTAGTAGATAGTAGTGTTTAATTTTTATTAATTTTTTTTTGTTTAGTTATAACCGTTGCTTTTTTTTTGTAATTTTGTATATGAGACTTGTTACTTGAATAAATAAATTATTATAATTATATATTGACTACGCAAAAATAAGTGTGGCAATAAAACTAGAAATACAGACTGGGATCTATTAAATGGATAGATAGGTGTGCTCAACACAGCCTTTTTAATAATCTGTATATAAATTATTTTTTTAAATATTTTAGCCGCAAGACAACGCTACTAATCTTCTTAGAAGCTTGCTCAAAATAAGCGAAAGTGAAACAGACGCCAGCAAAAAGAACAATAAGGTATTTATATATTTAGCATATTTATTATCCAGAAGTGAGTGATTTTATGAAAACCTCGGTTAGGTCTTAATAAAAATAGAACACTGAACAATAAATCATACAAATGATGTAAATTTCTCACTCAATAATTACTCTTAAAAATTCATTAAACAAATCACAAGTCGCGCCAATAATGAATTAATGACTTTACCTTCTCCCCACCAATAAAATGGCGGTCTGAAATAGATTTTTCTAGATTTTTTTAGAATATATTTACAACAAAATTTTAAAAGTTCTTTAATCTTTTGTTCATAGTGTAATTAAATTCTATAAATGCTTTATATATATTGTATCATCCGTAATTGCTGGATATCGCAATAAGTATATAAAAATAGAATTATGTAATATCATATTAACTACTATTAAATAATTGTATTTCTTTTAATATATAGACACAAAATCATCAAGAACCAAACTCGAGTTGGCGCATTAAAAACGACTACTCGGCCACTTCCTCGCCGAATAAGTGAGTTATTATCATAATATATTATTTATACAAGAATGACCATAAACTATAAAATTTATAATAAAATACCAATAATTTGGCAACATTTATGAAATATTAAAAAAAAACTATGGAATACTAATATAAACTATGGGTAGTTTTGTATTGGATATTTATTTTATTATTATTTTAATGACAACTGTAAGGAAGACACTTAATTAGACACAAGCAGGTTTCCTCATTATCTTTTCCTTTGTTAGTATGCACCTGCAAGCATCGGTTATGATTGTAATTACAGTAGAAAAAAAAGTTCAATTTACCTTACACATGACATTCCATGAAAAAATTGATGTAAGAATCTTTTATTGTATAATAGACCATACAATAAAAGAGTAGATATTATTATTAAAGGAATAGTAATGTTTCATGCAGCGTTAATCATCCGTTCTGGAATTTGTTTTCTGGGTAAGAAGTAATGGAAACATGGTTTGTTTGAATATTCCCGCTTTCTATTTAAAGGTTATTATTTGTAGAAGGTATGTCTAGAAAATGAATCAACTGCTTGATCGGAAATCAATATTTTATGTATATACATATATTTTTTTATGTAATTTATATCCAATGCCATAATACACTCTTCAAATCAAATGTCTTCGATTTGAATTAATTTTACATTCACAAATATATAAGTTTTATATAGGTATATATATTAACAATAAGTTTGTATTTAATACCTTGTATTATTAACCTGCATATTTATAACTTAATAGTTTAAGATTGGTAGCATACAGGTAAATTAGTAACTTGTTGGTAGGACGATATGTATACCCGGGTCGATACTTCCCAATCATCACTTTTATATTTAATATACAAGGCGACCAAATGAGATACCAAGTGTACATATGTAATTGAGTTTTAGTTTTCATTTTTGGTGACGCATTAACAGTGTAATGCCTAATATTACCTTGTGTAATTTTTACCCAGAGCCTATGTCAATGGATCATGAACTTCAAGTGGTATTATTACCTATACAGACTAAAATTTAAATAAAAAATTGGCCAATGAAAATTATTTTAATGTAAGAATTTATAATACGTCTACACGTAAATTCTCACAGTTGGAACAAGGTCAGTATGTGAATTTTTAATGTGACAACGTCTAATGAAGATTTTATTTATCTAAAATTAAAAAGATTATAAAAATGGGATTTGCATCAAAACGCCAATAGTAATAAAAATATCAATAATAACTATAAAAGCTAAATATGCAAGCATGCGTTTTCATAGTGGAAAGGAAATTAAATTATTTTCTTTAGAATTAAAACTTGACTGCGCGCACATCAAATGTTTTGACTATCATCCAAAAGTATTACACGCAATGATATATTTTCGGTTCACGTTATAAATTGCGTTTGTCTTATCAAAACGTAACGGAAGGTAACGAGCACAGCGCTTTATTATATCATGGCTTGGGGACAATAAGAATCATTAGAAATAGTGCTTCTTTCTAAAACTATTATTTTTCCATCGGTACACCAGCTTAAATTAACTCATAAACATTCTAAAAGTCTAGAGTACTACAACTTAGCTCATTTCGTCTTGTAGCATAAATATATACAATCAAAAAATAATTTACGTCGATAGCTTTGTTACTGCTAACCGTATTTACACGCGACGTGGTGGTCCTTTGGCCCATTCCATTAAGGCTTCTCAGTTAGGGCTTAACCTAAAAACACTTGGAGCAGGTAATAAATGTCCTTCGGCGCGGAATTCTAATGACTTAATAATTTTCCTGTACAGACCACATCAACAGAATTGGCGTAAAGATAACTCATACAATCGACCTCAGCCTCAACCGTATAAGGAGTGGACTAACTCTTCGTACAAGGTAAGTTTAAAGACTAATTTTAAATTACGCTGATTTTAAGAGAATCTTTGCCATCTTTGTACTACTAATACTCCATGTATTCAGAGATTTTATTCAAAGACTCATTTTTAAACTTTAACTCCAACAGATTGAATCAAACCTTGTCTGTATATAGATTTTTTTAATAAAGTTTACCTAAATTCTTTAACGGGTATATAAATGCTGCTGCTTTAATTTAGACTTTAGAGATATAACAATAAGACTCGATTTACCTCTTCAGTAGAATAAATGTAGATATAGAGTGTTACTTAGAACTGAACGAAGGTAAATAGTACTCTTCCCCGTAGCCGCCGTTCCCGAACTTCGTGCCGGAGAGCGTGTTCCCCGCGCACCTGCCGCCGCCCGCCTGGACGGCGCCGCCCGCCCCGCAGGTCTCCATACTAACTGATGTCCATTGACCCTTATTTTAAGCATAGTTTACATTTTGTATTAAAAAAATTATTGATAATCAAGGTTTTTGGTGACGCGCCCATATGTCATGCAATGGACAAATGGACAAATATAGTAACAATAATAATTTGATTAAATGAATAGTGTTTTTTTTATAGTATAGGTAGGCGAACGAGTAAATGGGTAACTGATGGTAAGTGGTGATGGTAAACCAACGCCCATAGACATTGGCATTGTAAGAAAGATTAACCATCGCTTACATAACCTTACCTTAGGAACTAAGATGTTATGTCCCTTGTGCCTGTAGTGACACTGGCTCACTCACCATTCAAACCGGAACACAACAATATCAATTACTGCTGTTTTGCGGTAAAATATCTGATGAGTGGGTGGTACCTACCCAGACGAGCTTGCACAAAGCCCTACCACCAGTACTGATTGTTTTTCTTTAGTACGCCTTAACTTTTCTTTTTATATATTAACCTTATTTACTTGTCATTTAACATAGTAAACACCGGACATGACAAACGTTGTTTGGGTTATATTAATAATGTCCTCCAGACCGATTTCGGCCACGGCGGCCAATCTCAAGAGAGATTAGCCAACTACGCAGGAGATATTATAGTGCACAAGTGTGTGCGCAAACACAGATGCACTCTCTATTCCCTAACTCTTATAATCCGATGAGACGGCAATCCGACACGACCGGAAAGAGTTCAGGCGCAAGACCAACGGCTTTACGTGCTTTCCGAGGCACGGGAGTGAACACACTTCCAACTTCCAGACTCCGGGCTGCTACTGAGAATTTTCTGACAGAAAAACCCAATAAAATTTTATTGGCCCGACCTGGGAATTGAACCCAGGACCTCCGGGTCTGCGGCCTTACATCACACCACTAGACCAACGAGGCAGTCATATTACAATATTACAATATATGGGTTATATTACAATATATGTTAAAAGTATTGTTTTTTACTTTGCAATGATTATCAACAGAATATGAAAAAGATCCCGACACCAAGTCAATCCGTTGTCAATACGGGAGCTATGCAGAGCATACTCAACGCGGATAAATTGATCAACCCATTCGTACCACTGCAAGTGCAGGCGGGTCAGCGGTGAGTATTTTTTTTTTAATTTCCTTATAATCAACATTTTTAATATATATTTATAACTTCTATCAATTAGCACGTTTTTTTATGAGGATTATAGAATTTTTAATTTAAAGTTTTTAATCTTAAATATAAAATAATAAGAATTTTAGAGTTTCTTGAATTCTGACTATTTACAATGTGGTATAAAATTACTAGGGTCAGTAGGACCAGCTGATTATTATAACTTACCTGATTATTATATTGCCAAACAGTAAGTTAATTTTGCACAAAATCGTCGTGTAGATAGATTGTAGATTTTTAAAAGTACAGAAAACTTTTAACGGTTGCAAGCCCTTTTCGAACAAAAATTAAAAATATTTTTTAAAAAGTAGCTTCTTTCTTTTTTATGAAAATATTTATTTTACTTAAAATTTTAAAACAAATGTCAACCTTAATTTTAGGTTAGGCTAAAGATACTCGACTAGTTGCTATACGCTTTGAAGTGTAAACACTTGATTAAAGATTAAAGTTTTACTTAATTGCCCTGACGTATTACCGAGAATTTAAAGAAAATTGTTATCATATCATCGTAACGATTGAAAACATTTTCAAGATATACTGAATAATAGTCGCCTATGTGTGACAATACCTACAATATTGCAATGTAAAGCTAAGAAATATTTTTTAAATAAATCGGCATAACTTATTTTATTCTTATTATATATTTTTTTACATTTAATATGTTCGTTTATATAGCTTATGTTGTAAATAAAAACGAGATAAACTTATTTTTATTATTTTATAAACAAAAGTAAATTTTATTTTTGTCATATTTGGAAACATCGAAACTTATTTTTTATTATTTTCTGATTACATTTTGTTGTTTTTTTTTTCTTAATAATATTATAAAATTGGTTGATTTGGAAAATTACTATATCAATAAAACAGTACTGATGGTATTTTTGAAAAATCATTCCCTAATCGGTTAAAATGAGGACGACATTTTGTATGGAAGATCGTTACTTTATTAATAAAACGTGAAAATCCCGCGGTCTTTGAGTCTTCATATTATATACGCGGAACTACATCATCGTCCCGACCAAAAAGTAAAAAAGAGGGCGTAACCCGAGCCCGAGGTCTCCAAAAATACTTAGCATTCGACAATAGTCCAATGATTCGTAAGATGCTGGGCACACCCGGTGGGATTACTCGTCGGGAGCACGAGGTAGTTAAATGAGTAGTTATAAAATGTTTCAAATATCGAACGCAGGGTGCGCCGCGGGCCGCCCGCGAGCTGCTGGAGCGCGCGCGCCCCCGCGTCCCCCGCGCCCGCCGCGCCCCCCGCGCCCGCCGCGCCCGCCGCGCCCGTGAGTGGCACACTACAGCTTCTAAACATTCTTTTGTTCGAGTTGCTATGCTCCGATTCCAAGGGTGACTGAGAAAAACTTCTCAGTAGACGTCGGAGCGAGAAAGTCGACGCTGCTCGATTTCTGAAAAATAGCCTGTTCATTTTTCAGTCTTCGTTGTACTTGTCTTAGACGTAGTGGTTGCCGCAACCGGCGCTTGCGATGACAATATCTGTTTTCTCCTCCCAAAGATATTTTAACAAGACGATCGTTTCAGGTCGTTGTATTGAACAGATATATTGATGATATGCTGCACCAGCTTATACATATATATACAAATACATAATTTGCAAATATGCTAATAACATTTATATATTATATTAATTAATAATATATTTAAAATATTTGTTTTTCTTCATATTCCAAGGTTCCGCTCCAACAAACCACATCGAAACCTCAAAGGAAGAAGAAACCGAGAATAGCGGCGAATCTTCCCTTCCTGATGATGGATTAATAAATACTCTTCGTAATTTTAATGTTTTAAATAAAATATACATCTTTTAATAAATATATGTCTACAAGAATCTGCATTATGGTGCGTTTCCACTGAAATGGTTGGCAGTTACAACAGTTTGCAATTACACAGAAAGACAACAGAACAGAGATTACATAACATTGTAACCATTTTTGATGACAATTACAGAAATTATAAATTACAGAAAATTATGTCGCCAACGCGTGTTGACAACACAAATGTCACCAATAATCCTTTCGTGGAGACAAAGCTTTATGAGTAGGTAGTGAATTTGAATGATATAATTTTACATAGTTAAATCGAAGCATCACCGATCGATATGAGAATTGTTAAAAGTTAATTATTATATTTATTTAGTAATAATGACGTTATTTTTAGATTTCGATTAGTTTTTAACAATTTTCATCTCAAGATTTTTATCTAATGTCACAGTAACACCTCCGAACGTGCTGTGAATTATGTAGATATTACTAACGATAAGTGGTTTAAATGTTAGGAAAGTGATAGTTCAGTGCGAATGTAACTTTATCCGAGTTCCTTATTACTCAGTATTCAGTTTAGTAATTTAAATTGTAATAACGAACTGCTAAACTCTTTCAGCCTTATAAACTTTGCTTGTCGGTTGTTCAATTACATAGATTTCTCTCTTTCTATCATTATTGATTTGGCAGTCGAAAGAATGAGACAAATAATGGTTTAACTAATCACGCGCTAAGCAACGTCTATAAGGCCGTTGGTCTTCTTGTTTATATTTGACTGTATTATATCGAATATTTTTAATCATTTAATCAAATCATTTGTTTTCTTAAGACAATGTATGCGATTTTTGTAAAATATTGATTGCTTCTCTAATTTGTATTGTCTTAAATAAATTAGGTACTTGTGTTCGAAACGGGTGCCGTGCATTTTATAAAGTAAGTTCCTACCTTTTTTGATAAGTAAACGTAAATATTGTAATTGATTAACAATGGAAACTGTGACTTTCACATCGTTGGACGGCCTCGATCATTGAGCTATTGGTGCTTATATATACTATATAAGTTTAACGATTCTATATTATAATTATTTAAATCGGTAATTTTATGGGCGCGTCTGCAGCCAACGAGTGAGGTAACACTGTACACATCGTCACATAATTATCAAATTAAATAACTGTTTATTAGTAATTGATCTCGGATCTTTGCTCTAATGTTATCAACATTCTATGCAATTTCTTTCAATTAGCTTCAACCATATATTGAATAGATATCCTGCTATATCAACCATATTGTCATAGACTTAAAGTACATATTCAAATAAATTAAATGAATTCATATAACATGGTAACTCTCCGTACAATTAGATAATATCTATGTGTTTAAGGATTTTTTACATAATAGTTACGAAAATTAACGACATATTGATGTTAGTCGATGTCCATTCCGTACGTTGTATTTAATATAATATATAATGCATGTTAGCGAACTGAACTATTTTTGTAGATTGTGTACTATTTTCGACCAACTTTTCTGTGACGTTTCCGTAGAGATACAACATACTATGTTTTGAGTACAAATCAATTGTGTACATCAACCGGTACAAATTTTTCTACGGTATATAGATCGATTTAATTAGATGTAGCTTTAGTCTAAAAAACGAAGTTTTATTGCATGTTTTAAAATTTACTGTGCTGATTTGACTTTCTATTTTATGACATCTTGGTTTTGTAAAAAAAAAAAATGTTTTTTTTTTTAATTTGTATGCCAGTCACCAAATAACATGTAGATTTTTTTTTCATCATCTATTAAAATACGGTGTATTTTTATTACATATACATGAAAAAAAAACAATAAATCTGGGGATTTTTTTACTTTACAAATATGGTTAAACTTCTATTAAGTTAATATCATATTTGAATATTTAGTTAGGTTACGACCATTTTAAAGAAATGAGATTAAAAATATATTTTTTAAAGTTTGTAGTCATTACCTAAGACTAGTCTAACCATATCGTAACCTATTGTAACTAATAAAAACCATAAAACATTATATTTTTATTGGTTACAATACGGAAGGTTTTTTTCGAAAGTGATGATTGAACAACGCCATATACAGTTTTATTCAGTAAATAACATTTTCAAATCAGGTATTCTAATTGCTAATACTTAATCATTGTCTTAAATTTGTGGAATTTCCTCGTGAATTTATCATGTTACATTAAGATTTATATTGAGAGGAATATATTTAATTATATCATTGCGTTGATATAAAGAACAATAACTTTGTTATGAACGATAATAAGTTTCGTCTTATAGGAATATGGTTAAGTGTATATTTTGTTTTATGGCATTGACAAAGACAATTTCCCCGTTGGTGGTCTATTTCTTTCTGGAATTCCTTTAAAGAGATAATATTGTATTTATAAAACTTCAAACATACTCGTTGGGTTACGATCTCCATATGACTTATATTTAAAACAAATCAAATGTTTTCATCGTGTATGTACAATAATTATTTTTAAAACTTGTTTTCAAGCATAATGTTACTTAAATAAAATGAATTTCCCAAAAAGTGTTTTTTTTTTTTTAACCTAGTATTATAGCTATGTGATGTATAAAGGTCGCTAGCTTTTGGTACAAAATGAAGCATATCTCTTATGTTTTTTTATTGAATTTTAATGAAATGTATTTAGTAAGATAAAAGGGTCGTTCCCTTTTTAAAAGCACATTTTTCTTAATGACAACTTATTTATATCAATAATATAAAATTTTCGTGACTGTCATGAAAAATTTACAATCCAAAATTGACAAGAGCGGGTTCTGTTGTTTTTTTCAGTCTTCGTAATGGCTACCAAAGTTACTAGTAAATTGCTAAGCCAAGATATTTTAGTAATTTGTATGTCGGTGTTGACGTGTGTATTGTTACTTTAACTCTTCGCACTAAAACATGGTAACACAAACGACTTTATTCATATTTATCGCGAGATTTGAGAAAACTCCGCGATCGGAGTACTTCACCATTTTTTATCCCTGAACCTCTAAAAAGTTAGAAGAATGGCTTCGCTGACTATTTTAAAATTATACTGAGTGAAGATTCCTAGCCAAAAGTGATTATCATTTTAAGAATTCTATTATAAAACTTAGATATCTAATAACACGACCAGCTTGTGAAAGAGTCGCTGAAAGAAATATGCGTTACCTCAAATTGTTACGTCATTAAAGGTTAGGTTCTGAACAAAATAAAACGTAGGTACAAACGGATTTATTAAATCTAATAGACACGAGTACTTAATGTTTGCAATCAAAAAATAATTTTAAGTCATTTTTATATTCGTAGTTCTTAGAGTACGCATTGGGTTTTTACCTAACTTCAAAGATACGAGAAGTACTTCGCTTATAAGAGTCGAGATAATAACAATTTGCAAAACAAACAATTGAAATTCCATTTGTTTATTATCATCAATAGGTGGGCACTTTATCTTAGTTGTATATTAAAGGAAGAGTTTGGTGCTGCCGGAATTATTGTCAAGTCGGCGCTGAGTATTAAACACGTCGCTTGGATCCTAATCGTAATGCGCGTAGCGATTCTTCTGTTGTTGGTGGCGACCGCCGCGTCGGCCGTAGACTTGGACTGGTGGAAAACTGCTCTAATCTACCAAATTTATCCGCGATCCTTTAAAGACAGCAACGGTGACGGTATCGGTGATCTTAATGGTGAGTTAGTTTTAAAAGTACATTAAATACGAGTGGCTGATTCCTTCTTAATATAGCAACTTGAATAAATTGAATTGAACTTTAAAATATTATTGAGCGAAAATATAATATACCTATTACGTCTCTTAGTTTTGGTAGCTAATATCTTTAAGTAAGTTAAGCTATTAGTTATTTTAAATCGTAATATTTTATTCTAATTTTAATCTTTAGTCATACTTATTACTTAAAAATATTTAAATTCATCTCGAAAAATAAATAAAAGTTCTTCAGTCTATGATAATTAATATCTCATCTCATCCGATTACGGTTTAGGTTTGAGTGAATTTAGACCATTTTCTCTAATCATACAAGTAGACAGAAACTAATTCTGTATATGTGTTCTATAATTTTAATTTTATCCAGGCATAACTCAGAAGCTTCCGTATCTGAAAGAAACTGGCTTTGACGCAATATGGCTATCCCCGATCTACCTGTCTCCGATGTACGACTTCGGTTACGACATCACAGACTACCGTAAAATCGCCCCCGAATACGGAACTATGAAAGACTTCCAAAGACTCATGAGTGTGGCCAAGAGTTTGGGTATGATATAGCAGTGATTTATTGTAATGTAATTGAAAACAGAAATTATGACTAAATACACTAAACTTAAGATTTGCATCATTCTGATTTAAGCTTTAACTATAGACTGCTTTTCCAACAATACATTCTTAAAAAAATATATGACAATTAGCATACTTATAAGTAGTCAAATCATAATGCCTTGTGATGTACCTACTGGTGCATAAGTATAAAAACAATTATAAAATAAATTTAAAATTATATAATATAATTTAATAAGTAGGTAATAGAAATTATTTAAAACACAATCTTACGGTGTTTTTGATCGATTAATCATTGACAAAATTAATGTAGCCAAAAACGAAATATTACAACATTTTAAAGGAATTCGCGTTGTGTTGGATTACGTGCCTAACCACACGAGCAACGAGAGCGATTGGTTTGTTCGATCAGCGCGAAGAGAGCCCGGCTACGAGGACTACTATATCTGGACCGACGGAGTCACTGATCCTGAAACTGGCGAAGTCAAACCTCCTAACAATTGGGTACAGTACTTATTATCGATGAATTTCAGTTGTTTAGGTTTTTCAGACTAAAGATCATATTTAGGCAAACAGTAATTTTAGTAAAGAGATTTGAAATCATTTTATAGGTGAGCAATTTCCGTAAAAGTGCTTGGGAGTTCAATAAAGTGCGCGGACAATACTACTTGCATCAATTCGTCATCGGTCAGCCAGATCTCAACTACCGTAGCGACAGAGTTCAAGAGGAAATGAAGGCACGTATCTTTAACTTTTATCTCTTTCATAAGTGCAGTCATTGAATTGACATTAGTGACCCAAAATAATTTTACCTTTTCAGAACGTTCTACGTTTCTGGCTGGATTTAGGTGTTTCTGGTTTCCGAGTGGACGCCGTGAACAGATTGTACGAAGCTGACCCGAAAAACTACGGAGGACGCTATCCTGACGAACCTGTAGCTGGTATGTTACTAATAACAGATTATTATTATTAGTAAAACTTACAAGAATTGGTTAATTCTTTAATACGAACGAGCGTAATTTTGTTTGTCTTCAGGAATCCCCGGTACTGTCCCAGACGACTACGAATACCTAGATCACATCTACACCCAGGACATGGATGAGACGTACGTAGTTGTTTACAATTGGAGAGATCTCCTGGACGAGTACATTCCAAAACAGGGCGAATACAAGATCATGATGACAGAGGCCTACAGCACCTTGAACAATATGATCCGCTACTACGGCACAAACACCAGGAATGGATCTATTCCGTTCAACTTCAGTTTTCTCGGAGATATCACCAACTCTTCTAACGCTTGGGAAATCAAAACTGTCATTGACAAGTGGATGACCTACATGCCTAGCGGGAAAACAGCAAACTGGGTTGTAAGTATAATTTAAACACTCGATGCAAAAAAGTAAATAATAATAAGCACATAAAAGGTATTTTACATTGTTTTTAGAATGGTAACCACGATCAAAGCCGAATGGCCAGTCGCCAAGGGGTCGACCGCGTTGACGCTATGAACATGTTAGCTCTTCTCTTGCCCGGAGTCGCTATCACCTACCAAGTAAATATAATAAAAGAATTCTTAGAAATTTAGGGACAAATACAATTAAAATAATTTATCTTTATTTATTTATATTTATTGGGAATATTGTTATTTAATTCAATTTATTTAAGGGTGAAGAAATCGGTATGACTGACGGCGAGGTCAGCTGGATAGACACGAAAGATCCCCAGGCCTGCAACACCGACGACCCCATCAACTATTACAAGAAGTCCCGCGACCCGTGCCGCACACCTTACCACTGGAACAACTCTACTAACGCTGGATTTTCCAGCATCAACGGTAAACCTTGGCTTCCAGTCGCCGACAACTACAGGAGTGTGAACTTGGCAGAACAGATTAACGACCCAAAGAGCCACTATCAAGTACGAGTACATTCCATCGAATCTTCAAATGTGATTTAAATAAGTGACATAAAATGATACATTTTTTCAATTCAATTACAGTTCTACAAAGACGTTGTAAGTGTGAGGAAGAGCCCGACAGTCAGGGAAGGAGACCTGGACACCAGAGCGTTGTCAGAACATATTCTAGTTATCACCAGGTTAGACAGACATACTGGCGTTATTAAAGGAATTTTAGTTTTTTTCTCCAATTTCTTTTTTCTGATTACATTTTAGTACAAGCATCGAAATATTATTCGAAAAGTTATTCCATAGTTTAGAAAATTGCTTTATTTATAGTTGTATATATAACACGATAATTTTTATTGTTTGTATGTATTCAGATTACTCCCCGGCTCTCCCGGAGTGTTGGGTGTAGTGAACCTCTCTGATGAAGCTCAAAACCTCGACCTCTCGTCACTGCACTTATTACCTGCTCAACTGCGAGTCGTCGCTTCTGGCGTCGACTGTTCCATTGAGAAAGGGTATGTTTACAAAATATGTCATGGAATTAATTACTTTCAATGAATGCGAATTTTGCAGAAAAACTGCATCTTTGTGATGTATATATCTCTTACTTGAAATAGATTAATTGCTAAAACGTTTATTTTAAATCTTATTTTATTGTTTAGAATCAAATAACTGTTTGTGGTTTTAATTATCTTTTATAAAATAACATTAACATAATTAAATAAGAGATTTAGAGATAAAAGTAATAATATTTTGTTTAATACTTAATATAATGTTATTTCAGAACTCTTTTGTGGAAGAGTAATGTACCCGTATCAGCACACTGCGCTCTACTTTTGCAAACTGTCGACAACTGCTGTTAATTGACTCCTGACACACAACTTTCTGACAAAATATTGTATTTAAAATATCCAAATAAAAATGATATATGTAAAAGACATATATTTTTTTATTAAACCATTTTATTCTAGGCCTAGAATAATAGTTTATAAATTTTTCCTATACCAAATTTGCGAGAAAAAATTGATGCAAAATGCTTCTCAATTTTTTTCTGATATATGTTACTGGTTACTTGACAGCACAGTTGGTTTATATTAATTGTAAGGAGTTTTTTTACTGATGTAACATTAGATCCAAGTATATAATTTACAACTAAGTTCACATAATGTTTATAATCTTTTAAGTGAATTTATAATTATATGTATAATTTATAATATTTGCAATAGGATATATTTGATATATAATATAATCGAATATATATCAATAGGATTTATCAAATATATTTTACACGCCGGTTGGTGTGGTTGGTAGATACTTGCCTTTCATGCTGAAGGTTGTGGGTTTGATTCCCACTCAGGACAGACATTTGTGTGCATGAACATGTCTATTTGTCCTGAGTCTGGGTGTAATTATCTATATAAGTATGTATTTGCAAAAGAAAAGTAGCATATGCAGTATATCAGTTGTCTGGTTTCCATAGTACAAGCTCTGCTTAATTTGGGATCAGATAGCCTTGTGTGAATAATGTCCCAGGATGTTATTTTTATTAACTTAGATCCTTTTCAGAGACATTTTGTATATACACTCGGTGTACAAAACTATATGTTACTTATTTGTAGTTAATTTGCTTAAAAACATGTACACACTATATTTAAAAAACTGTGTGTGAAGTTTGTAACTTCAAATGACATAAAGTTCCAAAGAATTTTAAAAATGTGTGCAAATAATATGAGATCATTGCAGCATCGGTCAGCAAAACTACTATTTTTTCTTTTAAAAACCAATTCACAATTAACAAAATCCAATTCGTTTATCAGCATAACTGCCTCAATGATTTAAAATCCCATTGAGTTTGGCTACCATGCCCAAAACTCCATTAGGAGAACTATTTTATTGGTTTTTTAATATTAATAAAGCTTGGCTTAAAAGATTTATTCATAAAATATTTACAATTATTACCATATACTAAGTTATCAATATAACTAAGGTGTTCAAAAATCCATAGCTCCTTCTAAGAAACATAGGCAGTCCACTCTGTTGATGACTACATCAAGATCTTTCTTGGTTATTGTTTTCCTCTTATGCTGGGTTGTATATGTGAATGTTTCTTTAGCAATAGTTTCTAAAAACATCTCCTGAAAAATGAATTTATATCAATAAAGCAAGTGGAT
Source organism: Nymphalis urticae (assembly GCA_905147175.2). Lineage (NCBI taxonomy): Eukaryota > Metazoa > Arthropoda > Insecta > Lepidoptera > Nymphalidae > Nymphalis > Nymphalis urticae. The sequence goes on along the minus strand of LR989987.1, from coordinate 3,178,934 downwards.
CCTAGCCGAAGGTCACTGGTTCAGATCTAGGCAACTTAGTTTTCAAGTCCTTAAGTTACGTTTATAATTCATATCATGATTGGCTTTAATTAAAAACATTTAAAAAACTGCAAGTAGGAAAATTTTGCCAGATCAGAATCAACTTTCTCCAGAAGAGAGATTGTACTTTAACAGAAATGGAATATTAATGGACTCTACATTTTATTTATTATTAGGAAGACAAGCAGATACAAAATACACAAAATATTATCAAATTTAAAATGACCACCGATACACCAATTAAGTCCTTACAAATAAGTAAGACAAAATTCATTTCATAGCAGATTGTTGAAATGGTCACAACTAGAATAATTTTATTAATAACATATAGCAATTAAAATGAAATTAATTTCATTATACAATATGATCAAATTACTAAATAATTCTGTAAACAATCATTAATATATTATAGCTTAATAATCTTTGCAATCATCATTTGATTATTATTAATTTGAATTATAAGATCGAAAAATTTACGTTTATACGTCAAGTTATTCATACTTACAGTTGCTTTTGTTACTAAGAAAACTGCTTCAGCGTTTACAATATTGACGTCTGGATCCAATTTCATTATGTTTTTTATCCTAGCCATAGGAAGTTTTGTGGACCGTACAATTTCTACTTTATTGGCATTTTGCGGTTTTTTTTCTAAAACGAATGTATCCTCAGAGTTTAAAATCTCAGAATCTTGAATGATACTTTGCTCGGATTCAGTAACTTCCGTTGGGTGAAAATCGTTTTCAAGGAATTGATCAGTGTCTTCTACCATATCTGATATGTCTAACCCTGTGTGATGATCGTCTTCAGACATTGTTATAAATAATTAAAAATAAATAAGAACGAGTCAAAATTACAATAACAAAGATGAAATTCTAAAAATTGCGCGATTTGGCGCTTTTAAGAGACTTCAGACTTCAAAGTGACATATAGATAATATTTGATGACTTTGAAGTTTGACTTGACATAAGTCATTCATCTTCATTAAAGTTATTTCAAACTATCAACTTTCAAAATGTCCAAAAGTGCACATTAAAATGTGACAAGGACAACCCTGTGTTTTTACTTTACCAGTTTATAAAAGTAAGCAGAAATAAAAAAAATGTAATAAATAATGAGTGTAATGAGCGCAGTGAGTATAATCATTTCAATTTATGGAGTTTTATTAATGTTAAAAATTTCAAATTAATAAAATCAAAAAGCATTGACATTTCTATATTAAAAGGGGAATTTCATAGTCAAGGACCCAATATTTTGAACATATTATCTATTTCATATAGAATTGCAATAAATGTACTATTTATATATATGTAAAAAAATTATCTATATGAAAACATGCTCAAAATTAAAAGATTTTATGATATATTCAAAAAAAACTGTCATTTTGAGTTTTGTTATTTAAAAATTAAATGTTCACACAAACGTACTAGCTCGAATAGTTTTATCTTGGCCTTAAAATAAATGATTTCGAAATGTGCGTTATAATGAGAAAAAAGTTTATATGAAGTTATTTTAGAAAAAATCAAAGCATGTTTTTTTATTCGCAGTTAAAACTAATTACTACCTAGTTAGTTTAGTGACAAGCTTATTGAGACTTATCTCTTGGTACGGTTAGCGGTATCATTATGGTTAGCGGTATACGTGTTACCAAAAGTTAACCCAGCATGTATATTTCAAAGTGCAATTTGCTTTTACTGCGTCTTGACAGGCATCCAGAAGTCTGGCTTAGTCCGGGTATTGTGCACCACTCGGAAATCACGTTTGTCCTGCGTAGTGTTGGATTACCATTACAGTAAAGAAATAAAGTACCATTACAGTAAAAAATACAGTAAAGAAATAAAAAAGTGAACCTATTTGCGTACGCGCTTCGTCATTATAATGTGTTCTGTAAAGTAAAAAAAAATAAAAATTACTAACTTTCCTTTTAAATGCATCTTATATTATTGCGACCAATATTAGATTTTATAATTTCTAAATTAATATAAAACGGTCTATTACTATATTATATTATTATTATGATTTTTAAATAATTTTCTTGTAAATAATTTAAAAAAATAATAAACCAAACATTTTAATAATAGAAAGATCTAACAAAAATATATTGAAAAGAATTAATTGAATGGTATTTTATAAATGTAATCAATTTGGGATTGTAGAAGAAGAAAAAACAAAAATCGTATTAAAATATAATTATCAGTTCATGTTGAGTATCAAAACAACTATATGCATCCATGCTTACTATATACACACTACGTAACAATGATAATATAATTCACTAAAACTACAATTAATTATACTATACAATCCATCTTCATGATATTAACATTTTTTTACGAAAGATTATCTCATTTTGCAATACAACATATTGTTCATATGAAGCCTCAACACATTTTTAAAATTGAATAATGAAAGTAGGCAAGTTTTATTAAGGTAGAAATTCTTAATCTTAAATGTTTTCGAATTGTCCTCGGAACGAAAACTTTAATATTCGTCAAGAAATCATTTGGAGTTTATTTCATGAAAAACATGATATATTTATATTTACTACTAACAATAAGTGATTTTTAGAATCGTAGATCGTTTTAAAAGAAGACAAAAAACTCGATATTCGAAGTTAAAAGTAAGGTAAAAGACAGCTTTTATTTTTAATTATTATCAATATATTTCGATTTATTAATTCATATACTATTCGTTTAAATCATATAATCAGTAATAATATATTTTAAAATTCATGTTAGGTTTTAATTTTAACAATTCATAGTACTTATACAAAATTACAGACACATCTTCAAATTTATTATAAAAAATTACGTCATTTAAGGCACATTACACAATTTAAACACTTAATCGCTAAGAGTTTTTATTCTACACTTTGGAAAAAAATATATTTGCAGCGTCGATCATTCTTAAGCATATTTATTTGGATGTTGTTTTTGTTACCATATTTCAATTTTATAATGATACGCATAATATCTCAATTTTACATTGAAAAGTACATAACATTTTTCCGTTTTGTTTTATTTTTATTTAATCCAAACATAATAACTTCTTCCAAAGAGGTCGCTTGTGTTGTATAACTGGCAGACCAGCTAGGATGGCGGCGTCAAAAGCGTCCTTTAACTGTTTCCTAGTTTTAGCGGAAGTTTCTACATAAACTGCATTAATTTTTGCGGCTAAAGCTCGGGCTTCCGTTTCTGTAACTGCGTGCTCTCCACGGGCCTGCAAAGATAAATTAAAAATGAATAAATTCTGTGTCAAAAAAAAAAACTAAGTTAAAAAGATTTATTTATATTAAAAAAAAGTTTATTTGTCTTTAATTCAAAACAGGAGATAAACTTAGCGGAAACCTTGTAAAAATGTATATATTTAATGACTTAAGCTAAACATATGACTCAAATAAGTTTAAGTCTTCGGTTGCGTTGTGATTGTAAGTGTACAAAAATACACAATTTCATACAATTACTAAAGCTTACATTTTTAAAACAATAAGTGCCTGAGAAAAAAGAAACATTTAAAAACTACATTCTTAGCACGTAGTCCTGTTATATAATATATATATAAACTTATGTTTGAACGCCCGCATTGTCGAGCCGTCATAAATTCGTAAACGCCAATGTTGAAGATAAGAGCATATTTTATAGTCGAAGGTAAATATGTTATGTTTATTTTATTACTGCATATATTTACTGCTTTTAACCATACTATTTTTTTAATTTTCAATTGAGAAAGCGCCGATTGGAAAAGAAAAGTGCCGAAATCTCTAGCTTATCACATTATTTTACCATTAGAGGAGGATTTTTATTTACATTAAGTAAAACTGTATAATCTGAATTAAATAATAAACTGTATAATCGACTATATAATATAAATAAATGATAACTTCCTTCTTTTTTAATCGGCTAAAATCATTTATACAACAATTTATTATTGATGTTATCGTTTATTTTATGATTTTAATAATAAGTACGTTATTTCGTTTTTTTCGTAACAAAAGAATTATTTATAACAAGGTTTTTTTTATAAAAGATTCTTTTGTTTCTAAGTCAAGTGTAAAGATTTATAAATAAAAATATTTAATAATTAATTACTACTGTTTAAAGTACCTTTAAAGTATGTATAACGCGTCCATCAAGTGCCATGTCGCTTTGCGTACCAACGAGCACTAAGGGCGCGTCTACACTAGCGACTGCACGAGTCCACCGTTCGGCTACCGACCGGAACGTTTCCGGTCGCACCACGGAGAAGCACAGCATAAGCACATCCGTACCAGGGTAACAAAGGGCTCGGAGCTCGGACATGGAGTCCTAAAAACATATAATACATAACATTAGCTATTTTTGTATTCTGTAATAAAAATATTGTACATAACAAAGGGATTCAAGAAGCGGCAATAAGTATTTTTTGTTATGTATATGAAAAATTACACCCTGCTAGAATTTATTGTTTAAGATAATACTTATATCCTATAAACTGGAGAGAGTATGATGCATTACATATATGTAGTGTATATACATACATTATATTATTTCGTATGTCGTGTTTTTGTATATGTATATTAATATGTGAGTGTAAAGTTAACAGAAAAAATGTACGTGTAATTTTGTACTTTATGTATTTTCGTGTATACCTATGATATGTATGTACATGATGATATTTTCACATAGTATATATATTATTGCACCACCTCCTCATTGCTCTTTCATTGCAAAATCCTAACCCTAAAGTTGCTGAAAGAAATCGCTACTCAGCGATACGACCACCTTATTGTACAATCCTGTTTTTTATTATAAGTATTTCTGTATTTCTTTTAAATGTGTTTGGTGTACGATTAAATAAAACGTGAGATCTTTTTGTTTAGTATTCATCTATAATCGATACTAATCCTACTTTTATATATAATAATCGCGAAAGTTTGTGAGGAATGGATTTTTGTTACTCTATCATACAACAACTACTGGCCGGTTACGGATGAAATTTAGAATAGAAATAGCTTTTAACCTGACTTACACATAATATACCTAACACCTGCTTCCCCTTCCCTCGCCCGCAGGCGTAGCCACCGACGGAAACTAGTCAATGCCGATATTATAAATAATTGGATATGATTTGATCACTGAACCGATTTTGATGAAATTTAGTATGAAGCAAGTTTGAACCCCAAGGAGGACATAGTCATACCAGCTCCCAAAAAATTAGTATTACATTAATATTTAAATTTAAAACTATATTTATAAATTTGTCAAATTGAATCATTGGTTGTTCGAATAATATTGTACGAATAACATTGAGTTGTTTAGACAGGAAGTGCTGAAGTGGATAAGTTATATCCACAACCCACGAACCCATCAGTGAAAGTAGGCATGGGCCAACTAACAATTAAAATTTGGTTTTTGATGTTACACAATACCAATAACTTGTTCACATTACTATCAAACATCCAATATGAAAGCGGAATGTTATAATAATTATGTTATGTCATCGTATTTGAGAGGTACTTATGGTACTTTGTGGTAGGTTATGGTGATAACTTGTAACTTTTATTAAACCATTGTCTTGTTAAATTGTTCTTAGAAACATAATTACTCCAATTTACATTATTTAAAATTTAAAATTCTCATTGTAACTGCATGTCATGGTTACGTGGGAATATGGTAACCGTTTTGTAGGCCTATTATTTGCAATTGTTTATTAAGTTTTACACGCTGTATGTTTTTTTTAACTTTAAAAGAATACAATAAAAATAAACACTCATTTCGCTGTTTCTGTCATTATTGATTTGACATTTGAAATGTTGTAGACAACCAGGTTTGACTAATCACCGCTAAACAACGTTTATAAGTAAGGTAATGCATGGAAGAAAAAAATAGTTTAATATTAAATCTCAATTTGATAAGCAATGAATTACGGTCGAATTTCGACCGTTGTGCGACCTCTAAAATTACATTAATTACTGTAAGGGTGGGTATCCGGCACAGTCCCTACAAATACAACGTCTACTGGGGTAATGTCAAATTCTAATTATTTATTATAGATACGATCTAATCAAAAACATTATTTGTTATTGATTTCACAGACAATTACCACTCTTTTGTCTTATTAATGCCTATTTATTTAATATTTTCGAGTAAAATTTTTAATAATAAATAATATAGGAACTTGTATTCACGTGTTATTAAAGAGAGTTTGCTATGAAGAAATGTCCTCTATTTTCAAGTATGTAGAGTAAATGACAGTAATTTTAATTTATTATCAAGTTAATTAAAGCTTATTATTTTAACTGTATGGTTCAGACACTTATCTTTATAGTTAACGCCTTCGCACTTTAACAATTTAATGAGCAGTTATATTACTCATGTTAAACAGACCAGATGGATTAACTTTGATATAACTCAGTAGATAGAACACACGAATCTTAACCAATGATTAAGGGTTCAAACCCAATCTGGTATCACTGAGTTTCATATGTTTAAAATGTCTATGTAATTAATTTCGTGCTCAAAACTCAAGGAAAGAAATGCAAGGAAACCTGCCTATGTTCTTTTTCCGAACAGTGTCGTGTAAGCTCCAAATCTTCATCCTAATAAGAACGCAGGTATTTGCTAGACTTAGAACATTTATCGGTCATTTTTTAAGTTTATTTATTTTTCTAAGACTAAATGAAATGTTTCTAATTAGTTAAGGTATACGGTGGGCCAAACAATGACCGTCAAGGGAACCCTATTATTGGCAGCTTACCTTTTACGCGTTTTATAATACAATAAAGCCAGTTCGTGTCCATTAAGGGATTTGGCAATTTACGTTAATACTTTACCATTTAGACTTTACGATATTCGCCTTATTTATAAGAAGACAATATCAGAAAAAATATTTTGGATTTCTACATGTATGACACCTATATTGCTTTGTTTAAAAAATAATAGCAAGTAAATGTTTCACTTCTGAATAAAGGTCTAATTTCATCCTTGGAGCTTATTCCGCCTTAAGTGCGGGACAAATAGCTTTGTTTGATGCCGCATAACAATGTTATTTTTTCAATTGACTTTGTTAAAAAAAGTATACAGTAAACTGAGTGAAAATACGTTTTCTAGAAAAATCTCTGTAGAAAAAAAAAAAACTAAAAATGAAATTAAAAAAAACTAGTCAGTGTATACTTTTTAAACCACCAATTAAATACATTTTAATTGTTGGTTGAAAAGTATACACCATGTAATAATATTATATTTATCAATTTATGCCGGGCAAAGTTAATTTGGAAGTTAATATTTTATTGCATTATGTATATGTGTATGGCAGATACATATATGTAAGTTTAATAATTTCATCAATATATGATGATATATGTATATAAAATACAAGCGCGTTCCGTAAAATCAACTTTCTTGCCGCAGCTATGCAATTACTTTGTTGGACGTCACTTTCGTCAAATTGCCCATAAAGTTATGTTTAAGTTTATAGTCAGCATTTACGACTAACGATAAGCTGTCGTAATAGATTTACTAATGATTAAAAGTCGGTCCGTCATCTCGGAGAGTTGATTATTATCTCGATATATAACCAGACTCCAGTTTTAATTAGGTCTTATCAAAATCTCAAGTTTTAATAGTCAACTTTCTTCGAAATGACACCTATGGTTTAAATTGTTTCGTCTGATATTTTGTTATCATTAGTTTTTTAATCCCGCGAAGAACAAACAAGAATAAATAAAACAAACGAAATAGTTCACACATTTATAGATAAGAGAGAATTAAATACTTTCATCAGATAAATTTCTGAACGACGAGAACTGGCGAGAATTTTTCGAATATTCATCTATAAATATAATGATATAATATAATTATATAGTCTTAGTTTATATCGAGAGTAAAAATTAAGAGACAGATGTTTTTTTTCTGTTTTCTTTCTCCTAATGTATTAGGATATATTTTTAATATGTAATTAAAAATATGTAAACAGTCTTATGTTATATATACAGTCTATTAATCTGTTTATCTCTTCTGTTTCTCTCTTCTGTTTGTCTATAACCTTTCACATTAATAGTATTATTTCCTAATTATTTCATACGTGATTTAACGCCAAATACTTGGAGCAACATTTTGTTGAACCGAATAATTATAGAATTATAGATATCTTGCAAATATTTATAAAAATGAGAATATGAATCGATCTGAGCATGTGCTCAATTGTATAATATATGAACGCTTATAACAGTTATTGTAAGTGCAGGTAGAGAAACTGTGGGAACGCATGTTTTGTCATATCAAGTTGAAAAAAATATTCAATGTTTGAGTAAATTCTGTAGAATAGTGCACGTGCTTTTTTCCGTGTGAATACAAAAGTGTAGAAACAGATGCAGGAGGCAGGTGATGCAGTTATTACCTGAGCTGATCCGTGCAAACTTACTACGGCTTCTTTGTCTGGCGGAGTATAGAATGTACTGGTTTGTACCAAGTGTGTTTTACATAATATATTTAAAGGAAAAACTTGTTTCACAATTACTTAATTTTATTTATGCTGATATAAATAGGATACTTATATTTTTATTTATATACCATTTCCTATTTTACAAATAACACAATATATTATATATATTAATAAACAGCCAAAAATATTTTATAATAAATCTTTATACATATAATTAGATAATTGAAGTATATATGTAATATCTATACAATAAATTCATCTAATTAAACTTTATATTGATTGATATTTTCCATTGATTGATTATTCCATATTTTGATTGATTATGATCATAATCACCTTTCTTTTCTTTAAAATGCTTTTAAACATATTCATTTTTAATGCCTTCGTAAATCACATACGACTGTGGTTATGTCGTAGCATTTCTATCACGTAAGAAATGACCGCTTTTCTGATATCTATATTACCTGTACTATCCCAGTAAACTCTTTCTTAGTGTAGTAGCAGAAAGAAAAGAAGAAAGTATCAGAAGCTCTACTGAGGCAAGACCTCGCATAGGAGACTAGACTGTTTTTCTAACAAGAATATCATATAATAATAAAATATTAGCCCTATTATGAATATAGAAATTGGCAGTGATTAGGTTCTGATACTGCATCTCTCTCCTCTCCCGGTCTCTTTGTCATTGAGATTAACAGCTGTAACTAAAATTCAATTCAATACTATCGAAGAAGTGAAGGAGGAGGGCTTGATGGAAGAGAGTGCAATCTCATGCAAGTGCGAATGCTCTATTTAAAAAAAAAAAAAACAAGCTTTAATTTATTTCATATCCTAAAAGTATACTAGATTACATTATTCAATTCAATTGATTGGGTTAAGCCAGTAAAATTCAGTATAAGAATCCCACATTACCCGGTCCCCGCCGAAGGAGCCGGGTACCTTTAGAAGGTTTCCATTGCATGAAAAAAAAAGTAAAATACAGCAGTAGTAGTTATGTGGGTCAACCACATAAACTGATTCACACGAGATGAAATAAAAAATGTTTTAGTAAAGTTTAATTATTTATTTGTTATTATTATGTATAAAGGTCTATGAAATTAACTATGAACCATAATTAATCAGATATCTTACCTGACCCGCAGTATCACAGATTTCCACGCAGACAGGCCGATCGTCAACATCCACCACAACTGAAACATGAAAATGAAAACCATAAATAACGCAATGCAATTTTTAAATCAGATAACTGCGATCGTAGTTTCTAGTAAGCATATCTATTTTTAGCATTTTTTCTCTTTTTGCTAACCTTGATGTTCATAGACAAAAGGTTCCAAAATGTGTGCAACTGATAATAAATTTCGATCATTTCAGCAATTAATCCTACAAATCATAACAAAGCAATATAAAGTATTGATGTTTGTCGGAAGAATAATTGATGTGTGTAGGTACCGTAGGCCGGTGTGTGCGTTAGATGGTATCACTTTAATTGTTATATAATTTTGATTAAAACCTTTCTTTATCAATAGCTTCAGTCATAAATTGACTCCGTATGAAGTGGAAACAGACATATGTTATGTTTTTTTTAAATGTGTAGCTTTTTCGTGGTGACATTTATTAGGTAACTTGCTCCGTCCGTGCTACGGTCGCGTATAGTATAGTGTATAGGTGTAAAGGGCCTTAACTCAAGGCAAGGTATAAGCTATCTCTATTTCAAATTTCATCCAAATCCGTTCAGTAGATTTTGCGTGGAAGAGTAATAAAGATCCATCCATCCATACTTACAAACTTTCGCGTTTATAATATTTATAGGATGGTTGTCCATTGGCTCTAGATAAGTCTAGACTCTTCTTCCTACAGTTTATGAATACGTGCTTACGACGCAGCCGACACCTTGACAAATCAAATGGTAAAAGCGCGTGTACGTCAGTTCATGTCTATTATATGCGAACAGTCCCATTTAAACACATAAGCCACGACGTTTACGAGAGGACGACAATGTACTATTGAGAACTTGTCGGAACTAGCTCTTTGAATGATTACGTCGTTAGGTTATAATAAACTGTCTAAATTCTCATCTCGAAAATTGTTACCACATGAAACTCAAGTACTTATTTAACCCAACTTCTTATTTTAGTAAGTAAGACATATGACATCTAATTTTTTTAAAGGTAAAATGATATTTTTAGTTTTACCTTTACCATAAAATTAAAAACCAACGGCGAATGTTTTAATCAACTTTAATGAACTTTTTAAATAAAAACGTACCAATGCCAATGAGATTAGGGATTGAGCCGAACAGAAAAAGGTTAATAAAAATCGGTTAAACAACAAAAGTTTTACAAAAACTTTTATATATGTGCGACTAGAAAAACTTATTTTTTGAAAACGGTATATTATAATACAGGTTGATGGACGGGCAAATGGGCTACCTGAGAGTAAGTTGTCATCACCGCCCATAGACATTGGCGCCATAAGAAATATTAACTATTTCTTACATCGCCAATGCGTCACCAACCTTTAGAAGTAAGATTCATAAGAACACTGATTTATTCACTCTTCCAACTAGAGCACAACAATACTAAATATTGCTGTTTGGCGGTGATGGCGGTTAAAAACCATCGCAATTTGGGTAACCCATACTAGGAAATGAATTTCTCAGGGATATTAAGTTTAAGATGAATCAAACATTTTCAGATGATAAAATGATCGCAAAGTGTTAGCTCTTATAAAACAATATAAGCATTTGTATAAAATAATATGGATATTCTTCCGTCTTACCCTCATAGCGCAACTCTCAACCGTAACGCTAACTGTTAGCGCAACACGTTCATCAGTCAATAATTAATCATCTCTGCTATCGTGTCTGTTGTAATTAGCAATTAATTAACGGTTTTAAATCTGTAGCGAAACGGAACAATCGTTTTTGTTATAAGCATTTTCTAAAATGATATGTTCATTAATTTTTGCTTTACCTTCATCAAATCAAGGAACCACATATTATTTATAATTAATTATATTTTATATCACATAATATAAATAAAATATTTCCTATTCTATCAAAATAGTATATTTTTAACAATAACCACATGCCATTATTATTTGAAGAAAATTTACGAAATTCTTATATATTTTATTATTAACTTATTATTAGGTATATTACACATTTGTTATTTACCTTAAAACTATTTTCAATAAAAATTCATTATATATAAGATTTTATTGAAAACAATAACAATTTCATGTGGTTTTTTGTGGTTTAATTTTTGCCTAAAAGATTCAGTCGTATGTATTACGTCTCACGGAATCATTTTTATTTTTTTATTAGGAAACCTGTAAAGCTTAAAAAACGATTCACTACTGCAGACATATGTAGCAGGCGAACTAGCACAAACACAAAAAAAATATTTTATATCTATGAACGTATTATAAACACAAATTAAGCACGTGAAAGTTCAGCGCTTAAGATTCACGTATACAAGCCACTGCACTATCCCGGCTCTATGCAACAAGTGAATTTTAATCAATACTTGGAAAGAAATAATCAAATTATTTCGATATGGTCGATGATATGAATATGTAAGAGTTATATTCAATATATGGCAATTCTAAGCGTGCTTCGTTCTATTTCCGCCTATTATGAAATTAAAAAAAAACAGTTCTATAAAAATATTATCCATTGCCCGCTAAAAGTGGACCATAACCTACATAATCGACATTTTGCTAGAAATGTATACTGTTTGTGCTATATTACCGCGTTGTTGGTAACATAATAGTTTGTCCGGATACCCGTAGTATGCTAGCGTGAGTGAAACGAACATCCTGCTTTTTGTTTTAAAACCAGTTCGCAAATTAACAAGGTTTGCACTTTTGTTTGTTTCACAGGATGTATTCACTTTAGTTAGGATTAAAGTTAAATACAGCCCCACGCATACAACTATATTATTGTAGTTATTAAAGGCAATAAAAGTAAAAATTTGCTAGTAGATATTAAAATTGTAATATAAATATATATACATACTATCTTTAGGTAATCGATTTATCAATCTTTTATGTTACAACGAACATACAAAGTAGTGTAATATATTATTATTATACTCATATACTACTTAGTACCTTGGTATTCTTAACTGTTATCTGTTGCATTATTTTGCATTTAAAGATACTAACATCCGCCCGCGGCATCACCCGCGTGTTCGTGTTAGGTACTCTATATCCTTTTCTGTACCCCTGACAATGTGTAAATACATTATACAATGATGATTGGTTGAAGAATTAAGACATGAAAGAATAACAAGCAAACAAACAAACTCAGTTCGCATTTATTATACGGTAGGTACGGATAAGTAGGTATCCAATAAGTATTATTTATGTTCTTAAGCAAATGTGTAGTAGGTTAATTAACCTACTACTACTACTATATACTATATACTTATATATATATATATATATATATATATATGTATATATTTATATTATTCAGTATCTAAATTTAGTTTTTTATGCAATTAATCAGTTTTATTTACATTAAAACAGAGGCGATGTCAGTGGACATATAGTTATATTTCGCGCAAAGCAGATTGTATTTGTATGACTTCACGAGGGTCTTGACTGTTGAGATACTTATGACTTATTCTTTTTTTTTTCTTTTATAACTTTCTTTTTGTTAAAGTATCGTTTTTTAAGAGAGTGGTCTCTTTAGTTAGTAGTATTTTTGTTAGGACGATACTGGGTACTATGTATTTAAGTTGTCTGTAAGAGGCGTGATGTAATCTTTTTATATTAATTAGATGTTTGTTTTATATTTCGATAGCAACTATATTTAGTAACAATAACAGTTTCATATCATTAGGTATACTCTAAAGATTTTTGTTATGTATAGTTTAATTACTAATTTACCTATAATATATTAATATTGTGGGTTTATTTTTTAATTAATTTAAAAATGTATTTTGGTTTCTACTTTCAAACACTTTTACTTTGACGGATTTGGTCGATTTCCGCCAATTATAATCAAAATTTGTGCTTATCTATGGTAACTTTTCAATTAGATAATGTTTTTTTACCTCCCTTTGTAATAAATCATTTATTTAAATTCTGTATGGCCAGGCATATTGTCGTATTCAGTGCACGATATTTATACTGCATAAAAGTTAGTTCCATGATCAAATAGAGTAGGTTCGGTTGTACTGAATTTAAGATCAGGTAGAATTAGTGTTATTAGACAACTTAATTTAAAAGGTTCTTCAAACTTGACGAAGATTACAAAAATGCTAAACGTATCTTTAAAATAGATCTCGTAGAATGGTAAGTGTAATATTAAGCATTTTCTTTTAATGTAAATTTTAATTGCGCTAAACGGGCCATGATTACTGTCACGTAACATTTTTGAACATTATAAATCGTGTAAATAATTAATGTGACCTTTCACAAATATTCTTTTAAAATATTTAAATCGATTATTAATTGCGTTTCTGTTCCGTTACTGCAATATTCACTTTCACTTTTTGGAGATCCTTAAAAGACGCGATAGTTATTATTTTATGATACAAAAATCAATACATTAAAGCTAATTAGATAGAAAAATAATAGCGTGACATGAACACTAATTATATTTCGAAAGAAAATAAAAAAAAAATCTTCAATTAACCAAAAATGTTCCTATAACATAAGTTTCTAAATTTCGTTTTTGTTATACTAAATAATAGATATTTAAATTTACTACTCTTTAGGGACTTGTCCTAATAAGAGACGTGCTTTGGACTAATTGAATTGCATTACACACTCCCACACGTCGGTCAACATTTTTGTTTAAAACGATCCAACATATTTGTTCTGCAATATTTCAGTTCCGTTCTGTATTAAAACAATTGCAATTTATACTAAAATTATATTACGTTAAAGATTTTGCTCCATTTCATTAAAAAAAAATTAAATGTCAAGGTTTTAAAATTTGGAAATAAGAATGTAGTCAAGGTAATTGTTATTAAAAAAAACGATATAATTAAGCAGTAAAAAGTAAACAAGAATGTAATTAAAATTATCAACTGAGATTTATATTTTTAATTAAACTGACACTAAGCTTAGTTGTAATCTACAGATTGCGTTTAAATAATTAAAAAAAAAGAAATGTTACTTTTTTTGAACGTCAAATCAATGATGACAGAAAAATATCAGTGTAATTAATACAAAGTTTATAAGTAGGTCCTTTAAATATAAGAAGTGTGTATGTACAATGGTTACTTTTAAATTATATATATCATTTGTATTATTTCTTTGTACTCCATCGATGGTAATATAGATGTAAATTTATAATATCTAAGGGGTTATAATTTCCGAGATAAATATACGTTTTACCCCTCATACTTATGATATTTCATTATATGTCATAATATTTTCTAGTTTAATTATTAAATGAAACTACAAGTCCAAATAATCAATGCCTGGAATGATTCGTTCTCTAAAATCTCTTCGATATTCGCAAACAAAATAGAAGACATTCAAGCTTTTGTAGAATGTTGACTGAGCTTTGACTTGAAAATTAATTTCGGCATTTTGATAACCTGAGATGCCGGAGATGACCGCATCCGGTTATTATATAGCACAAGTGAAGCTTAACCGAAGATTTCATGTTCAGATCCGGGCTAATTACAAATTTACGTTTAGGATGTTAGCATATTGTATATATAGCATATATATATCGGTAATGTAATCGATATTTTTATAAAAGTTTTATCAAAGTTATTGTTATGGTAAATCTTTAGTCTGTTAAATATTTAAACATTATGATCTAAGCACGAACTATAATATAATTTAAAGTTTTTTATTCTTTTTGGAACTTTTTAATTTTTTTTTATTCCTGCGAACAAAAATAATAAGGATTGTGTAATTGTTCTGTGTACAGTACTCGTGACTGTAATTATTGTACAGTTCAGAATAAAACATACTCTGTTAAGGTTTTTTAAAATAAAAAGCTCATTTATGAACTCACTATCAGCTCTACATATAATAAGAAAGCAAAAACTTTACTAACCGCGCCTATATTTCTTACCGCAATTTAATTCTTTTTATTCTTTTATTTTAATTTATTCCGAACGCATTGAAATTCTGTTTTTACATGCAATGAATAATTTTGTACCTGGAGAGAACACGCTAGTCCCGTGGAGTCGTTGGGAGAATGACCTTACCGTCTCTCACACACAATGGACTCCGAAGATAAACGAAAATATTCCTTAGTTCCATAGCAATAAGGTCTATTAAATAGTAACGTTAACTTTGTGGTTCTATTGACTCCAGACGGTCGTGATAAGGCATTTAACTCCGCTTACTAAGCAACTTGTAATAAAGTTTTCTCATTACGCACCCACGTGTATTGTGTGAGGATTTTATAAAATATATATAAATATTTTTTCCATGTAAGCAAAGATGTATTTTTCGTACTTATTTTTCTCATGAAACAGCTTTTATAAAAATTAAAAACGTAATTTACTTTCATAGTACACAGCGATACCTCGATTGTTCTGTGGGATCGAATATCGAGCGCAATCAAAGAACAACCTAATATGACGAAGATTAATAGATATTATAAAACTTGGTTTACCAAGCTCCTTAGAACTTTAGACAGAACGCTGAAGAAAGTCGCCTAGAATCTGGAATAGACTTTTACTAGGACTATGTGCAATGTATTACCCACTCATCAGACATTCTACCGCTTAGCAACAATACTTAGTATCGTTGCCTTTATTGTTGCGTTTCGGTTTGAAAGGTGAGTGAGCCAGTGTAACTACGTGCACAAGGGACATAACATCTTCGTTCCCAAGTTGATGGCGTATTGACGTTGTAATGACTGGTTAATATTTCTTCGCCAATCTCATCATAAGATTCGCCAATGTCTTAACATAAGATGCGGCCCATTTGTCCGTCCGCCTAACTATAAAAAAAAAATTACCAATGATTTCGTCCACATGAAATATCAGCAAGTTATTCTAGAGCCAGATTTGGGGCTAAAAATCGGGATGGCCGATCTAGCGGTTGTGTAAGGATAAGAGGTATACGTGGTCAAAATGTTCTAAATGAGCCTAAAAAAAGACTTTTACCCGACTATAAAGGAAACATATAAGACAACCTGTTATATTATAATAGACCAATGCAAGAGTAAATGTTCTCATTTTATTTTTTCATCTCAGAGTTTTTATAACTGAGTTAAATAAGTATATAAGTGTACTTTCATCCTTGTACCCTCAACTTTTGCCTTTTTTGTGTAGTGTTGTTTATTGCCAAGTACTCCGTAAGTACCTACCCAGACGAGCTTGCACATCGCTCTACCAAGCTGTCTATTTAAGTATATTAAATACTTATTTAACTATGAATAAGTTTAATATCCAATATTTACATTTAAATCGATTTATAAGGTTTCTTTTATATCGCAATAGTTATTCGTTTTACTTTACCAAGTTTAATTAATTACTTGTACATTGAATTAAATTTACGAGTCACAATATGTACGTACATTTATTACAATTAATTGTACGATTTTATTTTGCTTTGTACTGATAAAAATACTTGAAAAGTTTCTTCTGTTGCTGGTGATAAATATTGTAATTTATATTATAATCGAAACGAAAACAGTTCATTTCTACCGTAAAAAGTGCGGAAGACTTAAAATAAGACAACAGAGAATTGAATATAAAAATACGTTTTAAAGGAAGTGTAACGCGATATTTAAAAAAATAACCATCTGTCAATGCGTCGAAGACTGCTACATAACTTTTCCGACAACAGATTAGTGCTGCCATATAAAAATACAAATTATAAGGCCAAAAGTCAAGTAATTGGTTTGATTTCTTTTAATTTTTTTACTTTCAGTCTATATATAAATTTAATTTGTAGATATTATATACGTACGATTTACATATAAATACGGGTAAAACAAAAGTTATATTTATTATCTATTATTTAATAATTGTAATCGTGTTTAGAGAAAAAATATATTTGAAAGATAACAAATTACAACAACGAATCTAAACGAATAATATCATTTTGCATTGTGTTGTTTCTATTGAAATAGCGTTTCATCAAAAGTATGTGTTTTTAATAAATTAGTTATTATGTTTAGTTTGATCGATAGAATTAGTTATTAATAGATATTATGTTTAGTTATTATGTTTAGTTTCATTGATTGTTTTAGTTTGATGAAGTTATTAATAGTTTAGTTTGATCTTATCTATAAAAATTAAATGTACTTCATACAAGTAAGTTTTCCTCACAAATCACCTTTGCGACGTAACTTTACAAGATTGAATTAAATTAACCGATGCTGGCGTTGAGCTTATCGAAATTAATTTTGACGACAGTGAACGCTTTATGGATATTTTGTAAATTGTCTTCCTTTAGTATTTTAGTATTTGTATAATATCAAAATTTATTTAAACCGAGGATGGTAATTTTTAGCTATTGGGTGGAGAACTAAAAAAAGATTAACTAGAAATTGTTGATTAAGATTTCATATGAGCTTTTCCGTTCTCTGTTGTTGCTATCTTTATCATCACGCTAAGCACCAAGACAAGGAATATTATAAAAAAAAAACAACAATTAATAGCAAAGACGTCTATCGGTCGATAGGAAGGCAATCCAACACAATCGGAGAGAAATCAGACACAGGATCCAAAAAATCAAAAGTATGCTTACTTTCTGGCTGCTACTGAGCTCAGAAAGTCAGAAATCCTCAATAATCCAGTTTTTAATAGCCCGAGCCTGGGTTTACTCAGAGTGGTATCTGGAGATCTTATAAATAAACATTTAAAAGATAAAGAACAGACTAAAAAATATAATTATTAATTACACGAATTTGTAGACTTATTTCTAGTTATACATTTTTTTATATATATTTTTATATATGCTAATAAAAATCTATTAGACTTCTCTAGAAATTGTGTCGTACATACTTAAGACAAAACGAAAAAGCAATACCCGAGTTATCAGACTGCAGAGTGTCAGCAAATATTTTGTGTGACTATGTAGTTGAGTAAAACATTAAAAACAGTAACCCAGAAACTTATTCAATACTATTATCAAATTTGAAATGTTCGAGTGTCAAAATATGCTATAAAATTGACGACTATATAAATGACATCACTCTCTGGGTATAAAACGATCGCCGCCAGGCCCTTTTACATAACAAAATATAATATCAAAGTAAACTGAGTGAAATCGCACTAAGTTTCTTTTACCGGTTCGTCAGACGTCTGACGTATCTTTCCGAACCGTTGGTAGATTTTTAACACTCACAATCAGTAAGAAGTGATTAAGATTTTTTTTTATTTAACTTTCAAATGTGAACTATAACCGGTTCGGTGTAGTTTCTATAGAGAAGAACCGAAAAAAACCAAGTAGTTACCTTACTACCTCACCTTAAGGATCTCTTTATCATTAATTAACATTTATTGATTATGTACAATGTAGAACTACTAAAAGATGTTCATGCCCGTAGTTATTAACCTTACAAATTGGATGAAACAGTCTATACGTTTATTGACATTTAAGTGTATTGTGTCGGGTCGGGTGACGCCTCGTCATTTGCGGAACAAAGACCTAATTTCATCTGACCTATCGAGCTTCGATAGCGAATACGGGTAAGTACATGTCCTTATTATGGTACAATCTGTACTGTTCAATATAATTTATTTACATAAATATTATAATCGTATTTTTGTATCCACTATATCTTGATACATTGAAATACATCAAAAATGTTGGGTAATTTGAGAAATATACATATTATAATTAATTTAGGATACGTAATGAAGCAATGTTTTATAAGGTAACAATCATATTATGATGGAATATCCCGCGCAGTTTCCTAAGCAACGTATATAAAACGGCAAAATATCCGCAGGCATAAAAGTAGTAATGGTCGGATAAAAAGTTTCAACATATGCAAATATTTAAGGCTATTTTTTATCCAAAAAGGAAGTACGTATGTAATAATTAGCAATTTATTTGAATGTTATCTTACGCGAACTGATCTTACTTTTTAAAATATACAAACTCTCGCTTCGACTTCGCATTGGTATGTATAATTAAGTTTTACCTTGCGATATATGTATTTTAAAATAAAATATATTTCTATCCAGTGCTTATTAATGCTACACCAATTTAAATTAATTTGTGAGATTTCAAACTATATTTATAACCTTGTCAAATATACATAAGCAAAACCGTCGTCTAACTAAAGTAAATCATAATGTGTCATTTTAAAAGGCGTAATATTGCGTGAATTCGAAAAAAAAACATACCACTTCATAATACCTGTTAGTATGATTCCGAAAGGCGCAATCTTTGACTAAAACGGTGAAAGTTACATAAATAATCTCGAAAATATCTGCATCGTAATTCAGAAGATAAATTATACCGTTATATTTTAATTTACATCGTTACTGCACGAAAAGGATGTTCCGATTTATAAGAAATATCGCTGTATTTTATCTTAGCGATCTTTAAATTCTGGGGCAAGGACCATTAAAGCAAAGATTTGTGATGAATCAATAACGTAGTTGTATGAAATGTTAATGCTTGAACAATTTTTTTTGTTTAAAGAAACAAAACAAAAGAATAAAATAAAGACTTATAAGAATATTGAAAAACATAAACAAGTAACACCAATTTTAAACATAAATTATTCTCTTAAAAATAAAGAGATATTAAGCATACATAATTATTTCTTTATATTATCAAAACGATTACAATTTTTTTTATAAGTATTAATTACTTTGCATGTGTGTCTGTGAATGAGTAACATCGACTCTAATACTATTACATTAAAACACACACTGTTCTTAAATTTCATATTTTACAAACGTAGTCTAGTGATGTAAATCATCCATAGATACATATTCCACCGCCAAACAGCAATACTTAGACACAAGTGACATAACATCTTAGTTCCCAAGGGAGGTGGCATATTGGCAACGTTAGGAATGATCAATATAATAATATGTCTTACAGTACCAATGTCTATGGTCGGTGGTGACCTCTTACCATCAGATGGCCCACTTGTTACATCATACCTAATAGTAGGTTCGTATTGCTATTATATTTTTGATATAATTAAAAAACCGCATACCCCAAAACCTTATCAGTAACTATGGGTTTTTATTTTAAATGTATGTATGTTAGGTTATTTTCCTTCTTAGATTTCTCATTTAATTCGCGTAAGATTCAATACTAGTAGTTAATGTTCAGTGTTTACTAACATGTCATATAGCTCTACCTCTACGCAGAATGCTTTGTTACTGGTAAAACCTTGTTTATACTCAAGTCATTGTGCCAGAGTGACAACTGTTTACAGTTTATGAAATAAACAAATTGAATATAATCATGATACAGATGAAATCGATGAATATAGTTTACCGATAAAGGTATAAAACCTATGTACATTATAATGAATATTGCAAGTATATAACTTTCTATAACGCCGAATCTTATACCGACAAAAATAGAAAATTTACATTCAGAAAACAAAAAAAGTTCATATAAAATATATATAACCGATAGGTGACTTTTCGTGTCTGTAGTTTAATCGAAGCCGTACATAAAAAAATGATTACTTACTCTAAAAAAAAGCAAATAACGAAAATACTTCAAGGCCTATTTATTTATAACTGAATAATTGCTTCGATATTTAAAACGCCTTGTTATAATATTATATTACAAGATGAATTGACCCAGGAACTTGCCTAAAGAAAGTTAGAGTTCAATTTTCTAATGAGGTGGTCGAACACGTGATTACGTAAAGATATGCAGATATACACGACATTATAAAATCATCTTTAGATATTTTAATCAATCATTCAAATAACTACTAAATCGAAATTTATATTAAAATATTTCCTAAAAGCCAGTAAGAATATAAATTACAATTCACCCTAACTGGTGGTTCTGTACAATTATGTAAAATATTCGTCCCAATAAATTTAGAAACAGACGCATATAAAATAAAATAACATAGACTTCTTCAATCTTAACACTTAATCTCATTACATTTCCTTTAGGTGTGTATCTTATATTAAGTAATCATTAAGGATATCCTTAGATGATTACTTAATCAAAAAAACTAACGTGGGATGAATTAATTATAATAGTATAGATTTCAATAAGCATTACATGAATTATGTGGTTGCATTTAACACGTAGGTTCCATTGTTCTAGCGGCCTTGTAAGTACATGACTAACTATAGATTCGGTAGGTTTCAGCCTTTATCAATCAGTCGGGGTCACTGACCGATGCCTTATTCATTACTTCATTATATTAAATAAAGTAGGACTGAGCTTAAATTTAGAATTAATAAACAAAACTCACTAACCACAGATAAATAAAAATAAAAACCATCCGTTGTTATAATAAATAAGATTTATACAGCGTCTTAGTGTTATTACTATATGAAATAATTAAGAAAATAAGTACGAAATTTTATAAATATTTAAAATTTAATTTAAAAAAAAATTACTGATAAGGCATATAAGCAATTAGGCTATATTAAACGTATATGTCAATCTTTTAATAATATTGAATGCATAAAAATTTTATATTTTACTTATGTACGTTGTATTCTAGAATACGGTTGTAGTATATGGTCTCCGAATTATATAACTTACAAAGAAAAACTGGAGAGAATACAAAAAAAGTTCATAAAATTTCTTTGCTTCAAGGACTTTAAAGAATTTAACGATTATGTTGATATATGTAAACAATATAATATTGAAACATTAGAAACGAGACGACGACATTACGATATGTATATGCTACATGCAATAATAACCGGAGATATAGATTGCAACGATTTATTGAGCGTTTTGTATTTAAGAGTTCCTAATCGCCGCACACGTCACACAGCACTATTCCACACGCCTGAGCTAAACACTAATTATGCACACAACTCTGTCCTTAATCGCATAGTCCACACATATAATTCAAAATACTCAGAAATAGATCTGTTCAGCATGTCAAAACTAGCTTTTAAAAAAGCTATAATTAAAAAAGATAAAAATTCATTATAACACACACACACACACACACACACACACACACACACACACACACACACACACACACACACACACACACAAACACACACACACACACACACACACACACACCACACTCACACACATATTGGATTCCCACCCGTAAACAGTTTTACTTTTACTACCGTCTTCTAGTTATTAATATGTTTAATTTACCTGTGTAATCCTATTTTGGTTTTAATTATATGTTATATAATAGTCAATATATTAACTTATGTATAAAAACTGTTGGATTACCAAATAAATAAATAAATAAATAAAAGTCCAGTTTAATATAAAAATAGCATTATACTGGCATTAATTATAATGACAATAATTAATGTCGACAAATACTATCTTATTGAGTTATTTTTCGTGTAATGCGAGTTTTTATGAAATATGAGTGTGATTCTTACGAAGATGAAACAAGTTTACTCATTTGTTTTCAAAGAACAATTTATAGTAAAAGAACTATAAATATTTACCGGATTAATTATACCCGTGTGGTATTAATTGAACGAGAAGTTCCTTAGAACCAAATTAGGTGATCTAAGTCAAAGGCGTGACACGTTGTTTTTTTTTTCTAGTAACAAGAATATGGTACTACATACCTAAGCTATAATTCATACATAAATGCCTCCTACGAAGCCACCTTTTAAGGAAAAGTCAAGCAAGCTTAAATATAATTTGTATGAAAGGGTAGGATCTGTTCTAAATTAAAGTGACATTTCTTTAAATGTATATATTAAATAAAACAAAATAGCTTTAATTAAATATTTCATGTACCTATAGCAACGATTTATGATTTGTGTTTTCATGTGAAGGATGAGTGAAGCCAAACGTGTGAGCCACATGATTGTCAATATAAAACCATTATTTCCCTTAGCTCTTAAGCTTTGAATAGTGTTGCCATTTGTCCGGCTTTTACTGCGTGTGCGTTTTACAGTCGTGGCGGCCAAATATTTACGTGTCTGGTCTGTCCCGCTTTTGTAATAAAGTTTGTCAAGCTTGAAAACGTATTTCCTGCATGTAAAAAGTACGATTTTCTTAAACACAAATATGTATGTGTCTTTTAGGACTAAAAGGTTCGGTCTGGCTTTTAGAACCTGAAAACACTAACTGTAAATGATACTCTTAAGTTGCAATATCTGTTACCTATTGAATCAGAAACGTTTTATCACTAAGTTTTACACACTTCAAACCCTCAAATACAAAACGCTTCTAATTACAAATATTTAAAAACCGTTTTTAAAAACAAAACTTACATATATTTTACAAAAGAGTCATCTCTTTTGTTAGTAACATACGTCATGTTGGAAACTAAATTTGGAAAACACGTTAAAGCGTTGTATAATTGAGACATTTACTAGTCCAAGAAAGAAGATTGCCATCGGGTCATTCTGTTCGTCAGCAAAATAATGTGGATTATTTTAATAAATCCGTTTCAACTGAATCAATCCCAAAACCTGTCCTATAATTAAAATCTTAAACAGTTAACTGCAGGTGCTGGGTGTCAGATACGAACACAAATTGAGTGTTATACTCTTTTAAAAATTTAGAATTATGTTTATCTCGACTAGTTCTGTCGCACCTGTTGTTAAGAAATCACCTGGTGTTCATTTTTTAAAATTACCAGTAACTGGTCTTTTATTTAATTTAAATTGAGTCTATTTAAAACATGATTTTATCACCTGCATATGTTTTTAACTGTCCCTCAATATTTCATAGGTTAACGTAATCAGTAGCAAATAATCAGTAGCAAAATAAATCTTAACTTTTGACGGTAATTTAAAATAAGCATTTTCTTATCGGCAATTATAATTATTTACAGACCGAGACGAGTTAAATAAGAAAAATGTAATCATGTACTTATTCTTTACAATAGGTGTTTTAACCAAACCTGTTAAATAAAAAATACATTACCATGTTATAACCTAATAATTAAAGGACCTGTAGGTAAACTTTATAAATTAGTGAAGTTTTATGTACAAAGAATTGATTTCAAATTACTTTACTAGCTTTTATATTCAAATATGTGTTGTTTTTGATACTCGAAACCGAAGACGGAATACTCGGCAAAAAATAAAACGCAATATCTAATTTCATAGATCATATTGTTAATAATTTAATTATACAAACCTAGTTTAATGTTAATTTAAAGACACGCTACGCGACATATTTAAGTCCGATGTTGTTCGTTACTTGAACCGAATCAAATGCTTGTAATAATAAAAATGTAATAACAACCGGTTGTATTGCAAAAAATAGTTCGTTTCTAAAGCTTCCTTAGACCATCCGTTTCTTTCGAACAAAGGCTTCGAGGCGCCTACACCCTCAGGTAACGTGTATTATTCCATAACTACATCACGACCACAGTCTATATCTTGAGAAATGACCGGTCCACCAAACATGGTCAGTCGGGCATGAGACGATAACTACGTCTGAGTAATTCCGACGATAAGATAATTGTTTCACTTTGTACGTACGACGTGTCTAATATTTTTGAATCGTATGTCAGATAAATTACCTACTTGTTTTCTGTTTGTTTTGTTTTGTTATCTAATAACTTTTGTATTTTAGTTGATATAATGTTTTGCAATTTTGTTGTCTTTTGTTCTTTTGCTGTCTTATAAAATAATTTTGCAGTTAATGAGTTAATGATTGATGATGAATGTTGATGATTTACGAGCGATATCAATTTTAAAAGTATTATTGGCCTGTTTGTCTATCCTGTCCCGTATAGTTCAGAAACATCATCGATAGAGTTTAGTAATACTCAGCCTGTCATCGTCGCATTTCAAGCATATGATACTTATATACCGTCAAATTAATGAGAATTAATGGATTGTGGCCACCATGGCAAAAAAGCCACAGGAATAATAAACGAAGCTTACATTTATTACACGAATGCACAGCTTAAAAATAAATCAGGAAATGTGCACAGTATTCAATGTCTTTTATAAGATATATTTTATTTATTTACTATTTGATAAAGACGGTGTTAACCTTCTTAGTTAGCCTTTTCCAAGTTCAAATTAGAAATCGCAAAAAAAATCCGCTGATGCCTTGTTTAGATAATAAATGTGACCTACAAATAAAATTGTTATCGTTATAAATGTGTCATTATGTGTAGCAGAAACATTATTACTGAACTATTAAATAGTCATTAATGTTCGCCATTTAAAACTGGATTTATTTAATGACTAATATAAAGTACAATAATACGTTACATAATTATTGTACAATGTATACTTCGTAAAATTATCACGGAAATAATGTCATTCTGATCGAATTTCAACCACGGCGGCCAATCCCAAAGATAAGCTAAGTAACTAAACAGGAGCTAGTAGTGTTCAAGTTTGTACATAATACAGGAGCACTCCCATAGCCCGAACTCCGATAAGACGGCAAGCTGACACGACCGGAGATAGATCAGCCGCAGGACTTGCGGCTTTTCGAAGTACGAGATTATAACTTTATTAACTCTGCCAACCCCGTATAACCGGGCTGACATAGAGAAATTCTTGAAAAGATAATCATTTTTAATAAGTCCTACCGAGATTTTGAACCTGGAACCTCTGGATCTGGAGCCGTATACGCTAGCACATTGGCCAAAGATGCAGTCAACTATCATATAACAATCGTAAAATTAATACAAACCTTGCATTTTATCTTATAATTATTGTGCTTTGTAAGCTTAAAATTACATAAAGTAAATGTATATTTCGATATTAAAAATTAAGTGAGCAATATGAAGTTAATTATTTTTAATGAATGCATAAAAATTCCAAGTTTATTATGAACGAGCTTGATGTAGGATAATCAAACAATACATAGGTACTACAGGTCTCACTATATTTTTTTGTTAATTAAATATATAATAATAGATAAGGTCGTATGTAGATTCTTTTGTCTGTTAAAAGACAAAGTGATATCATACAACGCAAAAAAATATTATAACCGTTTTTGTCACTGTAGTCTCAGGTAAATGCGTACCAAGGTCTGATGGGCACAATGGTAACAAATATTCCTTTGTAAAAATAAGTAACTAAACAAATACAAACACTGAATCAATATTAATAAATAACAGTTTCTAGGAGTCTTTTGAATACCACAACGCTGTTGCTGAATGCGTTTTTATCAACAACCTTGTTCGTGATAAGATATTCTATCATTACTGTTAGTCACTATTACAAGAAGTATCAATAATCCGTAAAGCCGAGACGACACATCGTTAAAAAATGTATTGCTGACAAAGAATGATCTAGAATAATTAATTATGGCGAAAAATTCCTCGTTATTGGAAAACCTTACGCGTCAATGACATTACTACAGCTGCAGCTGTAAATCTTCGTTGCTTTATACCTAAATGGAAAATGTTGTTATAAGTATAAAAAATTAGGTCTTTAATTTTTATCAAGAAGTTCTAAGTATCGATATTTTAGGATTTCTTATTAGTTGCAACTGTTAAAAACAATCTTTTTATATTGTTTATATTTTATATTTTGATTACCTTTTCCCGTGATACCTTTTCCAATTGTTACATTAAAAAAAATCAAAATTTGATTACTTGCTATTTAATAGTCTAGTCGTGATAAAGATAGACTGTTAGGTTAACGGTTATAATATTATTTAGATACATAAACAGATACATGAAAGTTGCATTCAAAAATCTTAATGTTTCAATGAACGCCCAAAATTGCGTTGGTCGTCGACATATCTGCTTAAAACATCCGTAAGAATACATGAACTAAATATAGCGGTTCTCAAAATCGGCTGTGAGTAAGCTGACCAGACATTTGATTTATGAATTAAAATGTCCGTTACCTGATATAAAATATGTCAGTCTGATCCTATTATCCTTGCAAATGGCGAAATTTCTTGGTTGGAAGTACACGTTTTGTGAAATCAATAAAAATTACATAACGTATTTTGTGACTGAAAGTTATATTAAGTGTTAATTATCAACATAACTGTTGATGTTTAAAATTACGTGGTCTCCTGTAAAAAATATAATAATAATAATATAATATAATTCTATATTATACATAAATTGAAACTGTGTGGTCTATTTATTATTTATTTAAACATTTAATAAAATAAAATGATTAAAATTGTATGTATAAATAAGTTTTATTATTTATTCACCTATTTCTGTGTTAATTTTATTGAATTAATATAAGTCCAAATACGAGTTGATAAGGAATGGTCAACGGTTAGGTTAGTTATGTTATGAGTCATTCGTGACACACTTTGTATATCCTGATTCCTCAAACATTAAGTTTAAGACTCTTATTTTTATTATTATGCGTTTCTTAAAACGATTTAAGATCAGATCAGAAAGTAAATACAATCTTTATTTAAGACAATAACTCAATATATCTTAATTTTAACTGAGTTTTATTTAACTTAAGACGTTCTCTCTTCTATTTTAAATGAAGAGTCATCTTTTTAAGAAAAATGACTTCATACATTGTGGGAAATCCTCAATTTATGGCGTTAATATCATGTGTCAATTTATATATTTAGGTACATTTAGATGAATATTATAAATTGACAACCAATTTAAATTCGCTCCGTAAGAATAATAGCATCAAGTGATTTTTTAATAAAATATATTATACATGTCTGAACACTTTCCTGAGTCTGAGTCTTTTTCAGTTAAAAACTTAGAAATATATATGTGTATCTTTTTAATTTGTACTCTTAAATTTGTATATTAAATTGAAATCTAAATAAAAGTCAATAGAAGTTTTATAAATATGGCAAATTACTCAACACAAAACTATATAAATGATAAAGTTAGTATTTGTTAATTTCTAAGCAGCAATATGCATAAATTTAATGTATTTGATTGATTCTGTAATCAAAAGGGTGAAAAAGAGTAACTACTGACACTACTTTTTCGCGGTAGAATCTGCAGTCCGAACCAAAGCTTTTACATTTAATTCAATACTGTAACTTGACAATTCAAAAGTGCCGTTATGAGCCTGCTTGAATAAAGAATTATTTGAATGTTGAAAATATTTACGCTTTTTATACCTATAAATCTAATCATATTTTTCGGTAATTCCTAAAACAAACCAAATATAACAAAATTTCATACTTAATAAATATGAAGTCGTAAACTTTATCAAAGTATTATATAAGTAAACAACTATTTACTAACAAAAATGCGTGTGAAATTAATCACGTCTGCGCACTTATGACGCCCGGTTTCAAAAGTAATATTCTACTTATCATTCATTCGAAACACATTTAAGGATAAACTTATTGTCAATTCCCCTCGCAACTGACTCGACAATATCGCAAACACTCCATACATGGCACAGCCTTTAGATAGCGGCTAACTATACAATACGAATTTAATATGCTTTAATATTGACGATGTTATATTGAAAGTAAAGTTTTGTCCTCATGGCACTTCCCTTAATGCTTAATTTGGTAAAATTACTGGTGTTTGTTAAATAAATCCTTTTTAATTCTTCATCTCACATTTTTTAAAAGCTAATGTAAATAATATAATAAGTATATAAATTAAGTAAATTTGACATATATTTATGTACATACAGATGTGTGTCTAAATTCGAATTAAATATTAATATTTTTTATTATATAATATTTATTAATATTTTTTTATAGAATAGGCAGGCGATCAAATGGGCCACCTGATGGTAAGTGTAGTTTTCAATTACCTATATAAAAATATTTAAATGTTTTATTAAAGACTTACTAAGCTCTCTAAACAAAACTATAAATTTCTAAAATTAGTTGCAGTTTTATTCAAAAGCACAATTGTGGCAAATTAGATTATCTGTTTTATAAATATTGCAAGTTCCGTTTATAGGTTTTCTGTAATAACAGGTTCCGTGTATCAAGTTTAACCAAGGAACCTTCGATATTGCTGTGACAGCAAATATTTTATATATTCTAAAAACAGACCAAATTCAATTTATCTCACGTCCCATTTATGACATCGCGTGTCAAAACACGCCATTGAATATAAACTATATACAGATAATATAAAATATATTGAAACGTTGAATTTCTTTACAAGTAGGCCTTAGTAAGTAAGTAACTAACTAATTAGTTACGAAACACACAGTATATAATATTTTATTAAGGATTAGTTAACACATTCTATTTGTTCTTTTCTTATTAATCAAAAATAAAATAGAAACTAATCTTATTAATAAAACATTAAATGCATAATAGGTATTTACGATATTATTTTACTAAATTAGTATATTTTAGTCAGCATTAACTTCTTGTCGCATTTTTCCGTTGTCTCCGGTTATGATACTATCCAAGGTGATGTGAACCATCAACAAAGACACAACTCTATACAAGTATACTATGTACAGTACAAATATTTCTGAGCTTAAATCGAACAAACGAAAATAACCAACAATGTAGTAAGTTAGTATGGTGCCACTGCGCCAGATGGATCTGACTTCTTTTTGTGCACCATTTCAACGTATAGTATGTAAAAAGCAAGATACATGATTAATTTAACGTTCCGTTTCACTCCAATTATTACTTAATATATTGTGCAGTATAGTCTTAACATTTTAATGATCTACACATTATTTCAATTATCATATCATTTTTATCATCATTAATTTTATTAATTAATTATTTGAGCAATCAAAATATTATTATATTTTGTATTACGTAAAGTAGAACTAAAATTTTCGTAGTGACCGATTATCGACCTCGTTCCTATGACTTAGCCGACAATTCGAGTGAGACATGTTCAATGTTAGCCGTTAAGAAACCGTAGTCAAACTTGACCAGTCTTGCGTTAATGACCATGAATTTGACAGTTCGTTACTGGATACCAGATACGGTAATGGGATATTTTGTAGATTTTTTTACAGATTCTTTTTGTAACGACTGCTTCCAAAAGTAATCAGATATTTTATTGTATAAATTAATACGAATGTGGATTATTAGCTTTAAATTAGTTTATTTATAGTAATGTAATATTTTTTATATAGCATCGCGCTCTTCTAATATGTTGTCATCCTTTAATATATAATATATTTATAATGTACTTATCTAATGATATATTGTTAAAGATCTTGTAACTGTACATATATTTTGTTTCACAGAAACTTATTGTTTTAGTTATTTTTATACTAACAAGGACATTAAATAATGTGATCCAGTTTATTACCCTAAATTACATTAAAACATTTAATTTAATTGTCTAAATGACAGAAACCTAACGTGTTAAATTAGTTAAAATGTTTACGATCTGATTATATCTCAACCGGAGCAGGTTTCTGGACACCAACTAACAATGCTACTTTTAGCTCCTGTCAAATGAGTCATACTTCTTACTATCGAACACCACAGATCAAGTTTATATTCATCGTTTTATAAAAGCTCATGGCAAGTTGATGTTGACGAGTACCTGACTAGGTCCTTAGTGATAAGTAAATAAGTGACGTCAACATATTGATATTTTTCAGGTTTTCGTACGTCTGTGTTCTTAATTACCAATATCAGCTGTTTTTGGCAGTTTTTTTAACATTCCATACATAAAGCTGTGTAAAAGTAATTAATTATACTATAATATGATTAATTGCCATCTTATCGCTAACTTTCTGACACTTATCCAGTGACTATACATGATTGAAGTATCGTTTTATTAAATTTTAGTATCGACGTTAACAGATGATTATTATCAGATCACTCGATGCATATATCGGGACAATGGCGCCGTCCCGATAAGATTCAGATAAAAACGGTAATAACGATGTTTCTAGAATTTTTAGTTGACACAAATGACCAATACCTACTATGAATAAAAGTCAAGGTAAGTTAAAAAAATAGTATTATGATTTAATGGAAAAAATATGATAAAATACTTCCACAAATTTAAAGTTCCACACAGTGAGAATTTCCAATTTTTATTTTCATTATAGAAATATCGGCTAAGTTAAATAATAAAAGTAGGTGAATGGTTATAAAACATTAAAAATCGATCATCGAAAGAATAAATTGAATTTGACTGAATGTAAACAAACAACACATAGATATATTAAAATACACTTTAAAAAACCTTTATTTTAATAGTTAAGACTAAAAATAAAAATCTAAAACCATGTTTAAACAGTTATATTACAGCATTAGTCACGTATTGAGCGAGAAAAATTAACCGCAAATAATTAACCGATGGGGTCATCGCAGTGTGACAAACTTCTTAGTTAAAAGTAACTAAAATAACTTACTAAGCTCTTTTAAGTATGCAAGACAGAGTCAATTCAAGATATCGGATATACTGATACTAAATTAGCTCCTTAGAATACTTCACTTAATACATGGTACGACATTGGCGCCATACATTTTTAGTCTTATTTTCCGCCCAAATCGGCAACGACTTGCTCATGGTAATGAGTAATGAGTCAAAACAAAGAAACTAAATGGAGTTGTCACCAAAATAAACACGATATGTTGCGGCAAAATGATTTTGTTGCATGCGTGTTTATGGCGTCAGATTATCCTTAAATACGTAACAATTTTTCTAACATTTTTTATGTCTAATATTATTTAAATATTAAGGCATTTTTTTTATTTGAAGGTGTCTTAAATATGTTTATGTATTAAGAATAATACTATATATATTTCGTTTTATATTTTTTAACAGACACAGAATCAAACGACCTTAATAATTTGGTGTACATTAATGTTCTTATACTTATTAAAATAACTTTCATTCTAAAACATATGCAAATAGGAAGGGATCGTAGCAATAATTTTAATAAGTAGTATCGATTGAGTAGTATTATATTAATATGAAAATACGTGAAGCAATGCATGAGCTATAGTGTAAATAGCGCCCGTCAGTTCGTCACGCCGGCTTAGAAATTGGCCGATATTCGCCAGAGAAACTCAATTTACACATTAAAATAGACCTTAACACAAGACATTAGGATAAGACGTTTATAATAAAACGACAAGAAGGAACCCTTTTCGTACAAACATCACGTTCATTGATTGATTAAAAACCTCATATTAACGAACGAGCGGATAGGTGGTAAATAGAAATTGTAGTTATATACATTATGCAGAGATGAATTAATCCTTATATTACTGACAGCCTGATGATCAATTATACTTGAATCAGTCTGTGAATATTGGTTCTCAAAATAAAAAAAACATTTCTCAAAACAGATTATAAAGAGATGCAACATGTCGTTTACAAATTTTTTTTCTTAGGCCACCTGTTGTTTAAATTCTTAATTCATGAGATACAAAACTCAATTATGAACTGGGCTCTAGTAGACAGGTGTGCATATCTAATCATTTCGAAATCGTCGTTGTTTACAATCAAGAGAATTTTGAATCATTCCCTTTACAAAAAAAAAGTTCCAAAAGCATGAAGAAAGTTATAATGTAATGGGCACTTGGGTACGGTCACAGTAATTTGCGTTTTTATGTCATAAATATGAGGTATAATGATACATTTTAAAACATAAAGTTTGTTTGTAAATTAAAAAGCACTCAAAAATTCGTTTAATAAAACTTTATGGACAGAGTTATTAAATGATAATAAAAAGTGCATTCGCAATTTTATTCCATTATAGAATTTCACCATAATTTTCCTCAATTAAGCCATTATGCGAATGCCTCGGTTCATTAGATAACGCGTGAACCCGGGACCCCGGCATTAAGCAATTTAACCCATTTAACTAAAACGGTATGCCCCTCTCACAATCTGTAGACGTATCGAATACCGCAAGTGTATGTGACCTGATTCAAATGAAAGTCATTCTCTAAATATTTTATATGTATTCAATTCATTTATTTAAAAAAGAAACAATTATACAAAGTCAGTAAAGTAGACAGTTATCTACACATAAATTTAAGCTTTTTTAGGAATAATATGTTCAAATGTTGCCAGTAGATAAAAAATCAAAAGTTCGTTGGCCAAAATTAATACTAAATAGGAATTAATATGATATATCTAGGGGCCCAAGTTATAAATCATCCCAACAGTAACAAAATACATATCTCGGAGCTCATACAAATGCAATAACGTGGAAGTCACGATCGGAACGCACGTGTTCGTGAACTGGTTTGTCTGGCTGTATACAAGTCATACAACACGGTGATGCACTATGAAAGTTTAGATATGATTCGATTCAATTAAAAATATCGCCCGTTTCATATTAAATATATTACTTCATTTGAATTAAAAGGTAAAAACAGTACAGTTAGTGCCTTTATACTAATGCTCCGGAATCGTAATTGCTTGGTTCAAAACGAGCGTATAATGTTAATATTTTACTTTTGTAATGTCGGTTTATTATATAATAATTTTTACTATATCAAACACTTATGTTAAGTGTTCAAAAAACAGTCCATGTTTTTATTTTTCAACTTAAACGATTCGGGATAATAATCGTTGCTTAAATTTTGGATACCTTCAAATTTCTTTTTGTTTACAAAAATGTATTTTGAAGACTTATTAAGTGTGTCTGGACGTTGCAATAGACAACATATACCATTACTTCAGCCATTGTGGTTAATAAGAAAAGAAACTAAAAAATATAAACACTAAAAACGAAGGCGTTAAATATTAGATCAGAAATAAACGTAATTTATTTTGTATCTTAATTTATTAGCAAGCGTTAACACAAACAACGGAAAGCAATTTTTCAATGCTAAATTTTTCACATTTTTCTATGTTCCTTTTAAACAAAAAGCTATGAAAACAATTTTATAATTGTAAACAATCTAAAATCAATACTTTTTTATTTAAATATTTTTTTTTCTTTTCAGTTTAATCTATTAAGATAGATACATTCTTTGAATTATAGAATTAGCTATACATATGTCGTATATTGAAAACATAATTTAACCATAACCGATGTTATGGTTAAAATAAAATAAAATTTAAATATTTTAACGTAGCCCTCACTTATCTTAGTTACAGTTTACCTGTTATATCTTGAGATATAATTAAGTAGCGATATTTCTTAGTACCGTAATATGTAGGTACCAAACATTTGTCTCTCAGATTATTTCATACATCTATGATTATTATACCCTATGTGGTATGAGTACGTAATATGTATGCACAGTATTAAAATAACGGTGAATGAACGAATGGGCGGCCCGCATGCTTTTTTATTATGCAATAGGATCGTTGATTTATTTTCTTGTTGCGGGAAACAGATCGCCGTGAGAACAAAAACGGTATTTTTGGCTCAAAATTTGTTTTAAATACCAACATTCAAGATAATCCTGCAGTTTAGTTACTTAATAAAATGCCGTTTATATTACTTACAGTAGAAAAGGAAGTTAATTAATAATATAACCTACGTTTCATTTTAAGTGATTTTTGAACAACATAACTGCCCTATTTTTTATATATAGTATAAATATTTGACTTGTAATAAATAATAATTTTATTCAAACAAATAAGTATTTATTAACGGTATTTATGTTTTACATAAAATTAATGCAATTATCATCGGTTTTTTTATCTTAACGTTAATAGTTATTAAGTTTTAGGTATATATAATATAATGTTATCTCATTTAGAATCACGTTTTCTATTTAAATAAATAAACGAATTCGATAAAAAAGTTCAAAGCAAGCATTTTATTTTTAATTTTTTATGTACGTTTTATGTTGCAATATCGATTGCCCTTTGGCGGTTCGACCGAATATTTTTATGGGATTGCACAAGATGCATTAAATATTTTTGATGGATTATTTTGTATTTATATAAGAAATTATATATAGGTTAAGTAAAATTGTTATGTCATATTTATGACAGATTTTAATAATAACTGAAATGTACCTATATATTGTTAATACATACATACGAAATAAATACCTACTATATAATGTTAATACAATAAAATAAGCATCCAACAATAATTATAATAAAATTAATTTTATTTACAAAAAAGCGTTCGCTATAATATTACAAACATTCTTGATTTATCATAAGCAGATTAATCTGCTTAATTATGTAAACATTCTCAATTATTGTACCTCGCTGGTCATTGAGAAATGAAACCACGTCGATTTCTTTTCTGGTAATTAAACTCTCGCAATATTTCTAACTATTACGGTCATTAACTATAAAAGTTGTATAATTTTCTATGTGGGTCACGTTTGTGATGTGCTCGGAAAAACGAATTACTGAAGTAAAATTGAGAAATGCTGAAGTCTAATTGAGAACATACATATACATAGGTACTCATTTACTTGGCATAATATAAGAAATATGTTTATTTTATTATACTAATTAGACAAAGGTGACATATAAAACAATTTACTAAAAATTTATAACATACGTTTTTTCTTGTTTTATAATCAACGTGTCATGACCGCATTTCTATTTATTCAAAATTACGTAACTTCCTACTCTACTATTAATGAAATGTTTCAATTTAATGAGAGCTACGTATGTTCCTACGTTACATATCACGTCGAATCAAGGCTGTTTAATTTCCTTTTATGTTAAAATATAATCTCAATGTAAAAGTTACAGTAGTGTAAAATTTTAAATAACTGTTTTATGTTAGAGTAGGTATAGATAAGAAATAAATAGTATTTTTTGGCAAATAATGAGTAACAAATAACAACAGAAAACAATTTAAGTCACTAATACTAATTACATAACTTCCTTATTACAATAACATTATACCAAGTATTTTACAAAATTATATTGTTGTTTTGACACACAATGAAACTGGTAATGAATTTCTACGGAATTAAAAACGCATTATACATATATATTTTTTAAATATAACCGTAAAATTATTGTCTGTGGTTCAAAGCAATTAAAATGCCACAGAGCAAGAGTACTTATTTTTTTTTTATCGACCATCGTTTCGAATCAAACGTACCGGTCATAATAGCCACTGACGGAGCAAGATTAAAAAAAATCTTAAAGGCGAAGGAACCTTTTCTAAAAGGTAATCGCTTTTTTATTTTTCTTAGAATGTAGAACAAAGAGTTGAAGCAGCTGCCAAGATACAGCCGGCTGCTTAGACCGAGTGAACTATCGCTGATCGCGTGCATTTGATTTTTTATTGTCACCTGGATTCATCAAAAAGGTTTCATATGTTTGTAAACATATATTTATAATACCATAACATCGACATTTATATCTTTGTAGTGACTGCCATTCAAAAAATATTTAAAAATCTTCGATCATAGGTACAGTAATTATATTATAGTATCATTAAATTAACGTAGGTAAATATTTACATAAGTTTTTAGACAGTTATTGTTTTAGTCGAATTATTTAAAAAATATATCAATACAGCCGTTATATCTATAATCCATTTTGCTTTAAGTGTGGGTGCTTCATTGATAGTTTCCAGATTGAAATCGGTCAAAAATATTTAAGCAATGTTGCAATTGTTATATAATGACGTGCCAATATAATTCAACTGCTTAGTGTATACATATATGAAGTATTCAGTTTCTGTTTTTAAGCATAATACTTATTAAGATTATAAATCTGTTGCGTGCTCACAATAAATTGATTTTAAAGATTTCGTGTTCCATTTGACCTTCGAATAGAACATAGTAAGCAATTTGAAGATGTGTTTTCATTTCTGAAAAATATTATATTTATATATTTTTTAATTTATAGATAATTAATTATTATATTTAACGGCTAAAATAACTAAACTGTAGCCGTTAAATAATAAGCCTACCCTAAAATGTATTATATTTTTAATTAAGCTACCCTTAGAGCAAGGTGGCATGCGGTCACGTCGTCTGAACATCACTTTATAATGAATTGAAATATATAATCTGTACACTTATTATCAGTAGACAAATATTTGAATAGTTTGTAAAAAATAATCCGGACGAGAATATTTTTTTGTTTTGCACTTTTCCGTTTTCAAATCGCCATTTTTCCCGTTGTCGGGTCTTTAGTTTTTAACTTATTTTTTTTATTTTAATGTAATTTTTTTTTTGGCAATTACGTAATAAGCTTGTTAATATTTTTTGCCTTTTCAATTTATCATATGTTATAAGTTTAATTATTTTAATCACTATTTAACATTAATTACTATTTTATTTTCGTTGAAATAAAAAATAAACAATTTAAATTGATGTTATTTGTATAATTTTAACTATTGGAGGTTGTTTGACTTTGAGTTATATATAACATATTCATTGGGCTTATGTTACGTTTATTCAAAACGTGTTTTCTATTTTAGCGATTTATTTTATCTAGTTTATGTGATTAAACTATTTTGTATCAGTCGGAAATCACATGTATCGTTATTCACAGGTACACGAAGTAAGCTATTAAGTAAAGTACTAAAAATGTAATCCATTTCTATGAAGATGTACTTACAAATTATATGATTTCATTGACCTGATTCCATCGTGGTCATCTATAGGACAATAAATTAATAAAACGATATACTTATCGCTGTATTTAAAACCTTGCCTTTATTAATGGACAACGGATGTCATTCTTATTCGTGAACTGTACATACATACTAATGTATGTCTTGCATAGTAACAAAGGAGTTATTTTTATTATCAAAACGATGATTTGCAATTGCCTTATCGTGTGAAGGCGGCATGAGTTCTACATCATTTGCATGCAAATACAGAGGCGAAAGTACATTGTTCTAGGCTTTCACACTGACTTCAGTGTGAATTTAATAGTTACAAGGAAATATGTAGTCGGGTTAAACATTGACACGTATCTATGATGTTACGTCTAAAATAACGCTTTAAGGCTTAAATTATTTAAAGTTAATTGGTGTTCAATCGATACATATTTACAAATTCTTATCTTTACCATTTCCGAAACTGACGCATAGTGTAATTGCCGGAACTGACGCAATAAATGAAAAATTTTAGAAGAAAGGTAATAGTATACAAATCGTATCATTAATATTAAAAGTAATGTTTTACACAAATACGATCTATTGCAGACAAGTAAATAAGTCCAAACGAGTTGTAAAACTTCATAACGGCGACAAAGATCTATTCAAAGCAAATAATGTTAGGCGCCACTTTCATTTTTCACTTACCTGTTGTGGCTTTAGAAAAACACAAATTTCAAATTCAACGATTTCTTCCGCCATGAACAAAGCAAACCTTTATGACCCCATACTAACAGTGACAATAATTTGAAACAAATTGCAAATCTTTCGACACAATACTTTACTATTTTTACCCTCACACTGTTAAATATATAATTATAATATAATTATTAGTGTTTTATCGATTACTTAACGGAATTTACTTTACCGATACCAAACATTGTAATTATTTAAATTTTGTCAAGTTTACATTTGTCGAGAATTTTATTCTAAGCATTTGGCTATCTCTTTGTCTTTGATAAAATAATTATCGTTATACTAGCCGTGTGCCCGGTAGGATTTCCTACCGGCGACATGACAGATAGCATGTGTATTTTCTCAATAATAAAAGTTTTGTGAAACCTGCTCTGGCTGTATACCCTCTCAGCCTTTGGGCGCGATGATAAAAGTTCCGCGTCAACAAATAAAGACTAAAAAGACCACGGTACTTTCATACAAACTTTCTAGTTGACTCTTTTAGGGGATTAGGTTTTAAAAAACCTATGTTACTATTCACCTATATAAAGGAAACATGTCCAAATTGTATGCTCATTGCATTCAGTTAATGTTAGAATGTTACAATGAAGATTATTTAATTATCGCTATATTATATAATTGTATGCAGTGTTGTGCCGTTAGTGTAGAATGGATTTTTTGATAAGTGCTTCCATCAATCGAGCACATAAGCGCCTTAAATACCTAGTGGTTGGAGAACTAATCAATGATATAATGACCGTTATATAATTTTTAAATATTAGAAGTTTCTTTTTTTTTATTTACATGAAGTCGCCTTATTAATTATGACAAATACGTAAATATGTAATACGACTATTGATTTTCGCATCATCATTATCAAATGGTTTTGGTTTTTTTATGTAAAATATGATGTAACATTTTATATTACGTATTTTTAATATTATTAATTATTACCAATGAAATTCTTAGAATTGATAACATAATAGTAACATTGACATGAGACTAAGGAAACATTAAGTAAAACGTAATTTACATGCCTTTTCGAATATCATGTTAAATTAAAGAAAACATATTAAATACGAAAAGTGGAATCTACTTTATAGTCTAAGCGATGATAGCCTGTCATGTATCCGGGCTATCTTATTTGTATTCTAATCCCTGAGACAGTAACATTAATTGGTCTCGGGCGTATACGTTCCATATTAAAAAGGTGCTTTGACCTCTGATACGTGCAGAAATGTATTGGGTACTAGTTTTTTCTTCAGTTCTCTAAAACTATTATTCTATTGATGTCCGTTATAAATGCAAACAGAATGTAATTACGTTTTTCGTATTAAATAAGTACATACTTAATTGTTTCTAATAATGGTACTGGTTTGTTAATAATTCATTTGTAGAGCATCAAATTAAGTTTATTTATTATAAGTTAACTTTTATAAGTAAGTAGTTATTATAATTAATTGTCTAAACATGTTACTTTGATTATATTTTAAAAATTCGGGTACGCAGATATAAAATGCACTACAAATTAGGGGAACCGTTGAATGAAATATTTAAAAATTCAATAGACCATTCGAATATTAAATATTTTGCGAACATTTCGTGTTCTGATACGCTATCACGATTTTGACGCGCCTTTTTAAAAGTTATCTTGACGATTGATTAGGAAAAGATCCACATACTATTTGCCATTTTTTTTTGATTAATTATAATAGAATAAGAATATACAACAACACTAAACATAATGCCTAAAAAATGAAATCAATATTAGTATAATTTTCATTATGACCGGTCCTTATTTCATATTAAATATTTCAGTAGATAATTGTTATTTTTTGAAATAACTATTTTAATATCAGTTATATTATATATATCTAACCAATTGCACACATAACACGTAAATGTGTTGAAGTGAATTGGATAACATAATGTTTAAAGTCGTTGACATATATATTTCGGTTTCTTTGACAATACAAAGAAACATGAAAATATTCGTTAGCATGTAAGTATTTCTTAAATGTATACATTATAATAATAAGTAAAAGATCCTTATTTTGTAAATAACAGTGATTATATAATACGTCAAATATGGTATATTTTTTACTTATAAATAGTTCTGTATGACAAAGAAATTATGTTAATGTTTATGTGTCATTGCTTCAATCAAAAGGAAATACGTTAGAGCAATAGTTGATAAAACCGTTACCAATGATGTTATCATTTCAGAAACAATTATTTGAGTTTTGTAATCTCCATTATCACACCAAATCAGGGACATTTGTGATAAGTTGCCGTATTGTTAAAATTATTTGTTTTAAATGATTACTTGCTTTCTATCAATAGTTCATTGCTTACCATTGAATGTGTCGTATGCAGTGGGTTGATAATCTTCCCGAAACGTGTCCTGGGCATAGGCAGCTATTAAAGAACTTTTTCCTACTGCCCCATCACCAACTAACACACACTTAATCTTCTCCTTCTTCCCACCTTTCACTTTTCGTCTATCTTTGATTTGAAACATTCGATTTAAAGTTCTACGACTTTTTTTATCCCGTACTGCCCACTCATTCACTTTATCACAGCAATTTAAGTCTGCAGACTCATCATCTCGTATCACAGGCCGACTGCTTTCTTCAGTCACTTCTGAATAATCGTAATCGTCTTCATCCCGACGCGAAGTAGGGAACTGGCTAGGGCTGTGGACTCCGAATACAAAAGGTCCGTCTCTCTCCGGTAGACGGTTAGCAAACCCGTTTGCCGGCGTCGGGGGCTTTGCATACTGAACTGTAGGAGCTTGATACTGACTCGATAAATATTCCGCGGACGCGTGAGGGTCGAATCTAAACACTAACTCCGCTTCCCTACGGTCTAAATTTAACTCAGGAGCGGTTACTTTATCTTGAAAGTAACCGATCTTCTCCCGAGCTCTCGTCTCTTGAAGTCGTTTTTCGATTTCGACGTTCGAAGGTTTCCAACAGTCTGCCTTATATTCATAATGACACTTCGCTGGCATATTCCGAGGTGCTGGTAAGGGTCGTTGCGGACCATAGTCCCGAGGCGGCGCTCGTGGTGGTATCACCACAGCCTTTTGCGGTTCTGCAAGCAACGGCCGCCTCGCTGACAGGTTCGTGTTCCTGTTAAACATGATCCCCTCTAAGCTGGGAGACATTGGCACTGTCACGAGCGACTGATCGGAGGATTATTGAAGCGTGCGTTTGCGCACATAACTCGGAACAGCGATATAATCGCTTACGTGAAAGTCTCGTTGCTTACTGACGCGCGAAGTGTAAACGTACACACGATCGCCGTGAAAGGCAGAACACGACTAGCGCGGTTACTCGAAATGAGTCAGGCGCTCGACAGCGCGGTCCGCGGAGCTCCCCTCGCCCGATGAAATGACCTGTTGCTTATATTACCTGTTCAGGTATAAACGGTCGTTTTGCGATTTGACTGCAGCTGCTCCCGACGAACAATGCATGTCATATGGCGTTGGCGATGCCAGCCGTCGTGGAAGGCGACTCATTCAACGAAAAGTTGGTACACGATGAATGAACACGACGTGTTTTGTTTACCTATGACCATGGCTGCGTGACATACTATTATATTGGTGCAAAGTGTAGACATACAATGAATTTAAATTTGACTGTATGATTTATTTATCGAAATAATTGATTTATAACTATACTATATACATAGGTCCGATTGTATGATTCTATGTAGGTCAGTCTACAACTAATCTGAAATATGTAATAACTTAATTACCCGATTGTGGAATAAAAAAGGATACCTATTGCTCTAATCACAATATATATCCTGAAGTCAATATTAACTTGATCAATATTTACAATTAAATGTGTTTACAAAATAACGATATTATATGCATTGGTATTTTACCTTCATTATTTATGCGATTATTAATATGAATACAGTAATAAATAAATAAAAAACCTCTACCATTGACATTCTTTACATAATATGAAGTGATAAAAATATATCATTTTATATAAGTTAAATAAAAGTTTCATTCGAAAAATATTCTCTTTAACATTCGAAAGAAGAATACAAAGCATTGTTTAACTCTACAAAGATATTATATATGATATATTTATAGATCCGTTGTGAACGGGAATCGAGCCCACTTACCGTTGACGTCAAAGGTACATGCAACATCTGCCACTCATAACAACACATTAAACATTCAAAAATAAATATACTTTGATATGTAAATTGTATTTAATCTTAAATTTATTGTTTATTAATTACACAAAAACATTCAATCTATTTAAATTAAAAAATATTTTATTACATACTTTAATTGTATTTATAACGTAACAAATTAAAATTTATACTCGAAGTGAACTCGAACTCTTTATTTCTTTTTCTGATATTAAATTGTATTATCGACAAATTATTGACTAAATAATGTGAATGGTAGCATTTTTTTCAGTCGGTTACTATCAATTTTTACCACTAGCAATAACACATTTCAAAATAGAGTGGTAATTATTATAAATACCTACCTAACCGAAAATCGATAATAAATTGCCACCATCGACTCGTATAATACTAATTGAAGTTTATCTGTAACTCAGTTTACGTCTTTGTCTTGAACATAACAATATAATTTAGTTATTCTATTCAATAAAATAAAGTAATGTAAATTTGCTTGATATTATATAAAAAAAAAAATTCTATCAAGTACCTAGGCTAATAAAAGCACTTTTGAATCATTTTTAATTCAATGTGAAACAATCAACGAATTAAAATAACGAAACTCAGTTCTTTTCCATCAAATTACCTAGGTATGTTAATTAAATACAATAAAATTATTAATTATGCTGTATGTAAATCACCAAATACTAACTTCATTAGCTATTTAAATTTAAATTCATTAATAAGCCAAAATATCGGCGGAATCTAATAAAAACCGATACCATGCCCCAGTAAGGATGTACTAAATCTGCGAAGTCAATTCTTAAATTACAGAGATTTACATTGCTTAGTATGTAAGTTTAAATTTTGTCAATTAATATAAAGAATATTTTATTCACTGCCGTAATCGAAGTATTCGAATGATTTTCATCTCCAAATGTTTTTGTACTTATGTCAGGAAGCACGTGTTGACAAAATTGACAATGACATAAAATGACACTATAAAGCGAAGTTGAAAATGCGGAGTGATTGAAATATTTAAATAACAAATTATCAACTAAAATACTAATTTCATTAAATTTATCTGAAATAATTTAGTTTCAAAAAGTTTTTATAAATACACAAACAATAACATGGCTAAGTTCAAACTAAGTAAGTATTGGTTTATTTTATGTTTTTGACTGGTGTGCTGTTACAGTTATTATCTTATATTACAAATAAAAAAAGCTACATTTAATGTAGTTATATTTTATTAAGGGTGTCTTCACTAGATTATTGAGGTATGTTATACTTAAAGATCATACTATACTTTTAGGTTATTTTAGGCACAGACTGTTGCTTTACTATTATATGTTAACTATTGTTATTTTTAATAGTTAATTTATCTCAAATATTCTCTTAGCATAAAGTTTAATAATTTAAAAGTCAAATATAGTTATTATTACTTTATTATTATAGAAAAACCATCTAAGAGGCAGCCAGCACGCCTTCGCTATAAAATAGAAAAAAAAGTTAGAGAGCACAATAGGAAAGTAAAAAAGGAAGCGAAAAAGAACCCTAAATCTAAGAAGTCAAAGCCTATACAGATACCAAATGTGTGTCCATTTAAGGAAGACATATTAAAAGAAGTTGAAGCAGTGAAGAAGCATAAAGAGGAAGAAAGACAAAAGAAAAAGGAACAAGCAAAATTAGACAAGCAAATTAAATTAGAGGAAAAAAAGAATAGTACTCTTAGTATGGACAAATTGGTAAGTAAATGAATTTACTTTTCTTCTATACAAATTTT
Organism: Nymphalis urticae; assembly: GCA_905147175.2. Lineage (NCBI taxonomy): Eukaryota > Metazoa > Arthropoda > Insecta > Lepidoptera > Nymphalidae > Nymphalis > Nymphalis urticae. The sequence goes on along the minus strand of LR989987.1, from coordinate 3,134,417 downwards.
TACTTTAACTTTTAAATTTTGTTTTGCTTATATTTTAATGAGTTCATGATATGGTTCATGATTAATATACTTTATAAAAAGTATCTGATTCAGTTTTTAAAATATAAATTAAATTTTAAAAACAAAAAAAAATGTTTTTATGAAAAAATATCATAAGTAGTTATTTTGCAAGAAGAATTATTTGCTCTCCTGAAACTTGTAGGTTACTGTTGCTTTTTGGATACAAAGTAAAATTAATTTCAATCTGTAAATCAATTTAATATTATTACATTCAATTTTAAGGTAGCAAATGCTCAAGCAAGAGGTAAAGTCCACGAAGCATTCAAAGAAAATGATAACGAGAATGATGACATTCAATTTGGCAAGGACAGACAGCAGGAAAATTCTTTAAAAGCTTATTATAAAGAGTTCAAGAAAGTAATTTCAGAGGCTGAAGTTGTATTAGAAGTTGTGGATGCTAGAGACCCATTAGGTAAATTTATATAACATAATGTAACTACATAATATTTTACAATTAAGCAGTATAACTAAATACATTAGACAATAGTGCATGTAATAATAAGGATAAAAGGTAATGATTGATTCCTTGTCCAAAGAGTGTCATAAAATGAAAATAATAAAGTGCTAGTTTATATTTGTATGTCTCGCTTCTCCAGGTTTGAGGATACACATGTGGCATTTCATCCGACATGTAAAGGTTTCCTCATGAATCTTGGTGTATTCTCCCACTGTTGATTTAAACGAGTGCATGGTAGGCCTCTTGGTTAGAACATGTGAATCTCACAATGATTGATCACACAATTTTCATATAATTTGTATGATTATATCATTGTTTAATTATAGTAAGGACATGTTTAATAAACTATAGTTTTGACACAATAGACTAAAGTAACTTAAAATTTTAGAAATAGTTACATAGAGCAAGTAATTAGTACAGTCCATAATTTATTTTACTTTATTTCATTTGTAAAAGTAAATACAAGGATACAAGGACATCATTGGCATATACATGAACACAATAAATAACATTAAAAAAATGGGCCATGTTGTTCAGAAAAGTTTCAAACAATAAAAAACACCACTGAAAAATATGTTTTATTGGGTTGTTACTATAAGATGGTTTTCTCTTTAATGTTTTAATAATTTTTGTTATTGTTCCTGTGGTTTAAAACGCAGCATGCATTTAATTATTACATATAAAATGTAAAATATGTCCAGCAATTCTACATTATTCAGAAAAACAATTAATAAATTTTTTTTTGTAGACTTAATTTGTAGGAATAAAATACACACAAAGGCATAATTTTGCAACAACACTGTTCAAGACATAGAATATTTTTACACTTCCAACATAATATTTTCATAATCAGGTACAAGGTGTGTTCAAGTTGAAGAAGCAGTAAGAGAGTCTGGCAAGAAGTTAGTTCTAGTCCTTAACAAAGCAGATTTAGTGCCACGGGAAAATCTCACAGCCTGGCTTAAGTATCTCCGTAGATCGTCACCAGCTGTTCCATTCAAAGCATCTACACAAGACCAGCAACACAATCTTGGCAGGAGGAAAATGAAACATATTGTTAAAGAAAAGGAAATGTCAAGTAAAAATATTATATTTGTAATATTAATCATGACAAAATAATGTAATCCTTAAATTATGTTACTTATACTATGTTTTTCTTAAAATATAGAAATGATTAACTACATTATTGATAAAAGCAAACCAAATTGGATGTGCAGCAGTAATGAAATAATAATGGAAATATTTTTATTTTTTCAGACTCAGCCTGTGTAGGAGCAGAGCTACTCATGAGTCTCTTGGGTAATTATTGCCGTAACAAAGGTATAAAGACATCTATAACAGTTGGTGTAGTTGGGTTGCCCAATGTCGGCAAGAGTTCTATAATAAACAGTCTGAACCGATCTAAAGCATGTAATGTAGGAAGCACTCCAGGAGTTACAAAGTATGTATAACAGTATTTTTTAATTTATCTATTTAAAAGTAGTACAATTTAATTATAAACTTTCCCTACAGTAATGTTTTAACATAATTTAAAATAATAAGTACATTTATTTAAAAAAAAAAACATTTTTCACTTGGTGGTGAGCCAGTATAACCACAGACAAAAGGGACATAACATCTTGATTCCCAAGGTTGGTGACACATTGGCGATATAAGGAATGGTTAATATTTCTTATTGTACCAATGTCTAACCACTTACCATCCAGTGACCAATTTGCCACTCAGTCTAACTAGTTTGATAAAAAAAAATCTGCCATGTGATTGTCTACAAGTAATAATAAGAATACTTCTGAAAAACTATATATTATGCAAATTATACCAGCTACTTCACATTACAGACAAATGCAAACTGTCCAGCTGGATTCGAAGATCAAGATTCTGGACAGCCCCGGCATAGTATTTCACTCCGGCGCAGAGGGCGACGCGTCCGTGGCCCTAAAGAACGCTCTGCGAGTGGCCAGCCTCAAAGACCCAGTCACGCCTGCCACGGCGATACTGAAGAGAGCTCACAAACACACACTTGTAGCACTCTACTGCATACCAGAGTTCAACACGCCACAAGTGAATTTCATTTTTATTTGAGTTTTTTTTGCCTCGAGTTTAGGTTTATTTGTGCTAACATTTGAAATACTATTATCAATTATGGAACTATTTAAACTCTCATGTGAGTTTATAAACTACTTATTATAGATTTTCAAATTTGTAACATTTTCTTAACTATTGATTTGTAAATAAAAACATTTATAGGGTTCCTTTTGAAAAACTATCCTGGGCGAGCATGTAAAGATCTTGCGCCTAAAATCAGACCATGAGAAGGGAAGAAAGAGTGTCTGTGTTTGTGGACACATGTCTGCCCAACATGCTTAAATATAATATTTCCTGCATTATCGATTAGTTATTATAAAAAAATATCATCATTTATTTATAGGAATTCTTCGCAAGTGTTGCATCGCGTATGGGTCGCTTCAAGAAAGGCGGTGTTCCTGACCAAGAAGCGGCTGCTAGAATATTACTTAACGATTGGAATACCGGAAAGGTAAAATAAAATGTGAAAAAGCAGTGTTTGTGAGTTTGTTCTCTAGCAATTACTTATTAACAAGTAATTAATGGTTCGATTCTAGTCCTTATTGCTCTTTAATTGTTTTGCTTTGCGTAGAGATAAAAAAAAATTAAACAATACTTTCTATTCAGGTGCGGTATTACACGGAACCACCGGAGACGCCCGAATCAGAAGTCCACATTGATGCTAAGATAGTTTCAACAATGTCACAAGACTTCGACGTTAATGCGTTTGAAGCAATGGAAGCTGAGACCATCAACACACTTGGTGCTACTAATTCTGATGATGCTATTAAGGTAGAGAAAGTTATCTTGCAATTAATACATAGTACAGTATAACTTAATATCTACTGAAATTAAAAAAAATCATAACAATTTAACAGTAATATAAATCAGATTTTATAATAAAGGTAGGCGGACGGGCATATAAGATAGGTAGACGCCGCCCATAGACATTGTGGACGCCGTAACAAATATTCACCATACCTTGTAACAGTATGGTATTCCCGTATTACTGTCACCGATATAAATCGTTGCAATTTACAAGACCCACATGGTCATGAAAAGTAAGTTCATGGGTTAGTAGTTCAAGTTATTGGGTTAGTATTAACAAATTAATTTTCTTTACTTGTGGTAGGGCTTTGTGCAAGTACCACCCACTCATCAGATATTCTATAGCAAAACAGCAGTACTTGGTATTGTTGTGTTCCGGTTTGAAAGGCGAGTGAGCCAATGTAGTTACAGGCCCAAGGGACATAACATCTTAGTTCCCAAGGTTGGTGGCGCATTAGTGATGTATGCGGTGGTTAACATTTCTTACAATGTCTATGGGCGTTGGTAACCACTTATTGTAAGATTGTAAGTAATAATCAATGTTCAGAATGTATGCAATCAGTTTTCTCATTTTTTTGCATTAAAATTCTATAATTTAAACATATAAGTGTGTTTCGAAATATTGATGTACTTTTAAAGTAATACATGATTTTTTCTATGCAGATCACAAGCACAGGTCCGGTCAAAGCGGCAGAAGACGACATGCAAGTTGACGAAGATGAATCTGTTCTACTTCCTAAAAAAGTCATTGTTTCTAAAGTAGTCAACAAAACGCCAAAGGACTCTGGAGTGGATATTGTTATGGAGGGCAATACCAAACAGAATAAGATGAGGAAAATGCAATTCAAAAAAGATAAAAAGAAAAAGGCTAGAGATGAGAAGAAAGTAGTAGCTTTATCGGAAATGCTAGATCAAGCAATAGTTACTAGCGTTAAGAAAACATGATTATAATTGTCAATTATATTCTAATTGTTAACTGGCGATTTAATAATAAAGAAAAAAAACTACATTTTGACTTTCAAAATTCACCAAATTAGCCTAATCCCTTAATCCCTAGTAATTAGCGTTTTTCTCGGCATTAAACATATTTTTATGTGATTATCACATCAATACATCATTATTGCTATTGTCTGTAAATATTCTATGTTGTGAAATATTTTCGGAAACACGCATTTACTGTGACCGCACTAATTCAATGAAAAACACGACACAAAAACCTGCTTTTATTTATTACAACATAATAATCAACCGATGTAAAACATGGTTAATTATGTATCATTAGATTGCGTATTACGTATAAAACCATGCGATGTATAAATCTAATATATAAGATAAATTAATAAATGAGAACGTATTATTCGAATATAACAATATATATATCCTTGATACAATTAACTATTCAAGATTCGATTGATGTTAACCTTGAGTTTTGCTGGTTTTACCTGCTTTTCTATTTTACTGTAATAATAATATTTACTGAGATACTTCCGTTCTTACAGTTTTAATACTCTCTTAATATAATAACAATTATGAACATGCAGAAATATCTTTAATATCAATAAAAATATATAATATAGTAAAAATAATATTGCTAGTTGAAAGATAATGATTTCTATATTAAACAAAGGATTCGAATACCTATAAAAATATCTTTAACTATTATAAATATTACAACTTGCGTTAATTAAATGTCGACTGATAATAAGTACTTGGGTATGCTTTTGTTGGATACTTTATTTGCCTCTGTCAGTCTGTCACGTATCATGTATATGGTATCTCTTTTATTCATATAAACTTATATACTTTCATCTCTTTCGGCTGTCATGTATGACACCGATTGGTGCATTGCTTATTGAGTCAACTGAACTTGCTGGTACGATGAACCTACTGTTTATTCAATTATGACATATAAAAATCAAAAACCTCATTAAAAGGGTATTCATATTTACATATTAAAATTATCTTGATACCTAAGAATATATTTTGATACTGTGATAATATTATTTCACCTAAAAGCAGTATTGGAATAATTATTCATATTTCCCGCCATAGATTTAATATTTTAAAGAGAGTGTGTTCAATTTCTATTTGCTAACGTTGGCCAATAGAATGTTTCCATCTGTCTGCGTAACACTACGTCACTCTCTGATGCTTAGCATGTTTTTACTCCCTCACTCGTACGTATTTTAACTAGTGTTATCCCTGTCAGCAATTCCGTAAGGGCCGACAGTGAATATATCTGTTTCCTTCTGTCCAAGATATAATACGTATGAAAGAACGAAAAAGCAATAGCAAACACGGCAACACGCAATAAACCGGTCAAAATTAAATAATAGTTGACTCGCCAAATTTTCAAGTTACTCGTGGCCTGTCTTTTGCCAGCGAAGGAAGGTGTTAGTGATAATCAAAATGAAATCCTTAGTTTTAGCGTTAGCCAGTTTAGTGGCAATTTATTCTGTTAATTGTGATGTTTACTTTGAGGAAAAATTCCCTGATGGTAAGTTTCAATAATATTCATTTACTATTTATTGGTACCGGCTATCGCGTGCTATCGATTTTTAAGGAAGCCGGCGAAAATTAGTTTTGTTGGTCTAATTATGTTTTCTCTTTATAGATTCATGGGAATCGAATTGGATTTATAGTGAACATCCCGGTAAAGAGTTCGGAAAATTTAAATTGACTGCCGGCAAGTTCTTCAATGACCCAGAGGAAGATAAAGGTACATACTTAAATACTACTTTTTCGTATATTTTATTAATTAAAATTATCTCTAATAAAATACTTGAAAAAATGTATAGCATATATTTTAACCAATACAACTCTAAATTTTTTAAAAATGTAAACGTGTCACCAAAAATAGATCCACGCCTCTATCGAATTGACGTTCCATTCTCGTTTTCATTGACGCATAGTACTTGCTACATGGTATTAGAAAGTATTTTTTTTACTTAGGTCTGCAAACCTCTGAGGATGCACGATTCTACGCCCTATCGCGTAAGTTTGAGCCCTTCTCCAACGATGGCAAGAACCTGGTGGTTCAGTTCTCAGTAAAACACGAGCAGGATATAGACTGCGGAGGGGGTTACTTAAAGGTCTTCGATTGTAACTTGGAGCAGAAGGACATGCACGGCGAAACCCCCTATGAGATTATGTTTGGTCCTGACATTTGTGGTCCTGGCACCAAAAAGGTAAGTTTTATGTAAAAAAAAAACAATATATGTAATATACACGTTCTTAACCTGATAAACTTGTTTGACATGTCTTTTATCTTTCTGATATATTTAGGCTTATGGTAACAGCATAATTTATTACTAATGATATTCCGGAAAACTAAAAACTTATTTCCACTATAATATCCCTACTCCCTACTCAGTGCTGCAATAATTTATGGTAGCATTCTTTTATGCTTTTTTATAAAATGCATTCAACAGATACCTACCTATTTGATTGGTTGCACAAATAATAGAATAAAGAAATAGCTCATTTCAAATAATATCGGACATTTTATGTTTACATAGAAAATTACAGTTGCATGCTCTATTGGCATTGAGAATTGTTAAACAATAATGTTTGATCTAATCAATAGCAACAGTTTCAAAGCATTACAAGTGGTAGATACAATATATTATTTCTGAACTTATTACAATTTTAATTTCGAAAATAAATCTGTTACTAGTTGGTATAATAAAAAAAAAACTAAATAAATACAAAAAAGATAGTCCATGTTGGTCTGTAAAGATGTGTGTAACTAAAACAAACGACTTGATATCTAATAAGCAGTTACAACAATTTAGTGGGTCCTAAAAATATAAGCTTGTTTATAGCAAATGTAAATGATAAATAAGTAAAATATTAAAAAGTTAGCAACATAACATGAATTTACAACTTTCATAGTTATTAAAAACCTTATCTTTTTTTTTGTGATATTGTTATCATGTTGCTAGTAATGGCATTTTTTTTTAATTTATTAAATGTGTATTAGCAAAGTAATTGTAATCCACACAACACAATTTGTTGAAAAAAGTCATTAATATTATGCAATGAAAAAAGTATTTTACATTTTATCAATACCAACAAATTGTACCTTCATTTAACTTTCGTAATTCCGCTCATTTATTTTTAATTAGCATTTAAATATTTTTATTGTTAAACTAAATTAAACATTTTTGTTAATTAAGTCCATTTATAGATATTGTATCTAATTGCAAATTATTTCTTAAATATAACTAATGCACTTGTTTCTATCGGTTTTCAAGTTCTGATGATTATATGATATTACTTATTTATAATACTAATTAGTTAATTAATTTACTCTTATGATTTGCTATAAGCAAATGTCAATCTAATTGAAATAATTTAATATTAATTTTGTTGGATAACTTTCTAGAATAATAACACTTTAAATAAAATAAATTATTAATATATCAATAAAACTTTGATACTTATCTTTATTACATAAAAACTATAAAATACTTATCACTTCTAAATTGTAGTTAAAAATTCTTTAATGACTCCATTATCATTTATTTAAAATGTATATATATATGTATAGAAATATTTAATTTCTATGTTTTGGATCTTATAAAATGTAAAGTTTTAATTTTGTTTTTGCTAATTCATCTTTATGGTTCCTCAGGTTCATGTAATCTTCAGCTACAAAGGCAAAAACCATCTAATTAAGAAGGACATCCGTTGCAAGGATGACGTGTACACCCATCTATACACACTGATTGTTAAGCCAGACAATACCTACGAGGTGCTCATCGACAATGAAGTTGTCGAGAAGGGAGGACTAGAGGACGACTGGGACTTCCTCCCACCCCAAAAGATTAAGGTACGAAGAAAATTATAAAACCATCATTTTAAAAAATACCATTTTAATAAAATTTTAAAGCTATACTTTCACAGTTGATTAATGATAAAAAAAATCGATTTCTTTGTAATCTTAATAAAATTGAATCATAATCTCTTCTCAGGACCCAGAAGCCAAAAAGCCAGAAGACTGGGATGACCGTAAAACTATTCCTGACCCAGAAGACACAAAACCCGAAGATTGGGACAAACCAGAACACATCGCTGACCCTGATGCCACCAAGCCCGAGGACTGGGACGATGAGATGGACGGTGAATGGGAGCCACCCATGATTGACAACCCAGACTACAAAGGTGTATGGGCTCCTAAACAGGTGAGATAGCTGAATAAAACTTGTTTCAGTATTTAAAAATTAATCTTATTTCATAATTTCAAATAATAAAAATGTTTTGGTTAAATAATTTTTAAATTGACTGTAATAATTTTTACGGTTTTCAAGTTTCTAAAATTAATAATTTCAGACATTTTAAAGGAATGTATGTGCTTTTAAATTCTCGTGAGTCATCGATTATATGATAGAAACGCGACAAAACTTATTTGAATTTGTACTTAGCATCCTACTTCCCGCTCACAGGCGTAGTTCATTTACCCACACAACCGTTACACGCGTTTAACTTTCGATGTCTAATCAAGTGTCGTAATAAATTGTGTAAACGTCTTAGGTCGTTGCCACTGCTATTTTGTCTAGGTAGAATAAAAGCATTGACTTTTAATGTGTGTAATTGTTCACTAAATATTAAACATCATTTTTACATTACTCTAGTTACAAACGAAAGCATATATATATTTTTTTCGGTAGTGGCAATGCAATTTTGTTGAAACATTGTTTTAATGGATCAGTCGGGACTAGTGGAAGTAGTCTAGAGAAAATGTTAAGAATACAATTTAGGCTTCTTCTTTCTTTTCATTTAAATATTTGAAGACATTCAATAAAATATTTATTTTGGGAATAACAACTCGTCAGCATATGTACTAATTTTATTAAATTTCATAAAAAATATAGCAAAACACATTATGAAAGAGATTAGGTATTTATTTTCTTTTGTTTATTGAAGTTATCAATAAGTTAATTTTCTTTCCAGATTGATAACCCTGCTTACAAAGGTCCATGGATTCATCCAGAAATTGACAATCCTGAGTATGTAGCTGATGCAAACCTCTACAAACGTTCTGAAATCTGCGCTGTTGGTCTTGACTTATGGCAAGTTAAATCTGGCACCATCTTTGACAACATCTTGATCACTGATGACATTGAAGCAGCCAAAGAACGTGGAGAAGCTCTCAAGAAAACTCTAGAAGGAGAGAAGAAGATGAAGAACGAGCAAGACGAGGCAGAAAGAGAGAAGGAGAAGGCTGAGAAACCAGAGGATGAAGATGATGAGGATCTTGATGATGAGGCAGGAGATGCAGCGCCAGTGGTGAGTCCAATCTTTTGTTTATCTAGCTTTTTATCAAGAGGATAATAGCATTTTAGTACATTTATACATACATATTAATTTTTATTTTCTCCTTTCTTTTTAGAAAGACCAAAGGATATTTTTTATCTTATTTATTCATTTGTCTGTCTGTATGAAATAGTATCTTTCGAATGATATTAGTGATATTTTCCTCTTTTAGTGATAAATACAACGGTATACGAATTAACATTGTTTTTGTTTGTATTGCATAATGTAATAATGATATTCTTGTCCACAGGAGGAACACGACGAGCTGTAAACGTGTTAGTGTATATGCAAAGACATTGAATACCAAATGGTATAATATAAGAACGCGCAGGGGTTAATCGCATTTAACCTGATCCGGTTATATAAGTTGTCTAGATGTGTGTCCTATCCCGTCTTTACTATATTATCAATAGCACTGTGTGACTCGAAATATTCCATTTTATACTTATCGGACGTATTTGGCAGTACGCGTCCATAGTGATGATTTTTGTATATAAAGAATGCGTTCATTTTTGTTATTTATATGCGGCACTGTGTGTCGGTGAATGTGTGTTTGTGTTACAACATCGGCCGTACCTATGCCGGCCTGTGTTGTAATATAAATTAGTGTGTTATCAGTTTACATTGTGAAATGAGTCTGATTAAATTAATATAATTCGGTTTGGCATTTTATTTTACATCCTTTGCAGGTAAAATATTAAGTATAAACAGTATGTCTTCTATTAAAATGTCATTAAATATGACAAGAAGTTCAAATAGCTGGTCATCAATCCTTCCATCATTCCTTTAGGCTTCGCTATTTCGACTTCTTCCGAATCCTTTTTCGGTCCCCATTGCGCTAAATGAAATGAAATATTTAATTATTATTTGTTGATACTGCCGTATTTTCAATTTAACATTGTATATAATGGATTACAATTAATTTCGTTCTAAATTAACAAAGTACAGGTAATTTCGTAATCTACGCGAGAACAAAGCTTCCTAAATACAACAAAACGCGTTTCCTGCTATTGCTATCACAATAATTGTAACCATGCGATTGTTCCATCCATAAACGCCGCGCCATGGATTTTATTGCGGGACTAATTACATAAATTTAATTGTGTGCATATAAAAAAAAAAAACTTTCGAAATGTTATCGACTCCAGCTGGTTTTCAGATTTAGACTATACTATGACGACTGACCTAAAAGGGAGAACTTGGACGATTTAATATCAATATATCGAGTCACTACCTCGTTAGTCTAGTGGCTTGATGTAAGGCCCAGACCCGGAGGTCCTGGGTTCAATTCCCAGGTCGGGCCAATAAAAATGTTATTGGGTTTTTCTGTCTGAAAATTCTCAGTAGCAGCCCGGAGTCTGGAAGTTGGAAGTGTGTTCACTCCCGTGCCTCGGAAAGCACGTAAAGCCGTTGGTCCTGCGCCTGAACTCTTTCCGGTCGTGTCGGATTGCCGTCCCATCGGATTATAAGAGTTAGGAAATAGAGTGCACCTGTGTTTGCGCACACACTTGTGCACTATGATATCTCCTGCGTGGTTGGCTAATCTCTCTTGAGATTGGCCGCCGTTGCCGAAATCGGTCTGGAGGACATTTTTATATCGAGTACCTAACCGACGATAGTCAATAAAAACCGACGATTTTTATTGATGATCTTTTTTTTAACATTTTTATTTGTTTTGTGTTGACTGTATGAGACACATTTCGTTGTTTCTTGAAAATTCTATTTTCCAAGGGTCAAAACAAAATTGAATCCGCTCGTCGCTAATTCGCAATATACAAAGCTGCGATGTGATTTTGGCGACGTACACTGTTACTACGGTGGTTCAGGTAAAAAATTACATCACCTAGAAATTATAGTTTTTGTAACGTGACTAGGCATCGCATTTCGATTATATTTTGACCCTAAGTTTTTAATATTTTCATTGTAGTTGTAGTTGTAGCAGGTAAATTACGTTAACATCACAACTAATATATATTAACATCAATTAACTATATCGATAAATGTGTAAATTTACATAATAATATAAATATGTGATAATGCCACTATCTAAGCGGAGATCAAGTTTTGCAAGCTATCACTTTAACTGGAAATCGTTACACTTACGATCAGCTCCAGCACAGGCGGCTTAAGTTTTTTATTTTTCGCATTGCTAGACTATTGCCATACTGGAGAGGATACGAGACTAAAATAAAGTGTATGGTCACAAAAAAGTAAGTAGCAAGTCGGTGAGGACGACAGATTTATTGTTAGCACTGTTATATTAAATCTTACTTCTACGAAATGTAAATAAATTCCAGAAATTTCGATATGTGTGACAGTGATCACTAAAACCATACTAGAAAAAGATTGATGTGATTGTGATACCCTATGCCACACATGTTAAAAAAAATATATTTTTAATGCTCGGCCTATATCGATAGTTTCTCCAGCAATCTCCAGATCCGATAGAGCATGCAAGTAAAACAAAATGTCTACCTACTTAGCGATAACCTAACCTAATGAAAGAAAACAAAATTTTAAGCTAACATTAAGCAACAGTGGAAACCTTGATGTGACTACATATTTGTTCAATAAAGTATAATGTGAAAAATCAAGGATAAATGATCTGCCTGTCGCTTGGGCATATTTATTGGTTTAACCCCCTGAAGCTGAAAACATGCGATTTTTATAAAAATATCTTCACAGCCTAAATACTGTAATCATAATTTTTAAAATTCACTCACCGACTTTATGTTAAGGGTATCTTATCGTTTTGAAACAACTCATCATCAACCGAGTGCTTTCAGTTCTCTTACCATGAGTGATTTCTTTAGAGTATTTTCAGAACGTGATATTGAGTTTTTTTTTAAATTATACTATTTATGAATTTGAATTAATTTTCAGTTTGGTCAGTATTTTGAGTACATAGTCGAGTAATGTATGACGTAAATATTAAATTTTGTCACAATAATTACTTTCATACAAATTATAAGGGTTATGTCCGAAGACACCAATAACTTTGTTTTATTAAGTACCTACTATGTTCGACCTTATTGCACTCATAATAAAGTCCACATGAGTGCGCAAGAAAGACAACTGTCAGAGAAGAATGGAGACAAATTGTCGAGCATGCCACAGCAACGCAATGACGTCAACGACCGCTCAGTCAAGAGCGAAACGACAAAGAAAAAAAGGCCTATATTTTAATCTGATTCTTAGTTTTTGCGTGAAGTCGGAAAAGCAAACAAAACTTACCTCTTTATCATATTAGTATGTATAATTATGCGCTTATACTCACTTATCATTTCCAGTACTGCAACAAAGAAAATTTTAAAATGAAATTTTATGTTTAAATATATATTTTTTAATTACGACTTCTGTTTCATATAGAATCAATAACATATTTAGTTTGTTAATATACAATTATGTAAAGATATTTAAAATTATATAAATAAAACATAAGAAATAACGTTAATACCAATAACGTCGTAATTAATTAAATCTACGCAAATAAAAATACTCATTATCTGAACTGCAAAGAGTAGAAGATCTACATAGTTCATGAATGCGAATGAAAAGGAGCACCGTCGTAGACTAAAATTGAAAATGTGATTTGAAATTTGAATTCACCGACCGAATTTTCTGTTATCTCTTATACAAAAGGTTTTTATAGTTTTAAACAGCAATAAACTCCACAAAATTATCTTATGCCTTGATAATTATTATGAAGGAAACCATAAAATTCAAAGAATGTTTTTCTCTCTAGTATTCTACATCTATATAATTGCTATATTTATTGGTTCCGTTTTACACGAGGTATAGGATAGACTGTACTGATTCTGTATAACTACACTGAAAACTTGCAAAAACATAATGATAAAATCATTACACTTAAGGTATACCAATCACATAACTAGTGAAGTGTTGCTTTTTAATAGGTGTAGATGGCCCATGAGATAGTACCGAAGTGGCCACCACCGCCCAAAGAAGCTGCTACTATAAGAAATGTAAACCATCTTTTACATCGCCAATACGCCACTAATCCTGGGACTAGTTACACTAGTTACACTGGCTCACTCACCCTTCAAACCGGAATGATAAAATACTAAATATTGCTATTTGGTGGTAGAATATATGATGAGTGGGGCGGGGCGGTATTTACATAGACGGGTTTACACCAAGCCCTATCTACCACCAATTAAATGTTGTGGTTTAATAATGCCTTAATTAACTGTACGGTAAAAGCTTGGTCAACCATGTCAGGTTTCACGCGTCTGACCCTTCGGACGGTTGTACTCACTTCTAACACCTCACGTTGGATTATTTACCTTAGTTGATGGTAAACTTTAATTGGTAGTATTTAAAGAAAGTTTAACGTAATTATTGCTTTACCTTTTTTAAGTTGTTTTCTTTTTTCTTTCTTTCGTTTATCTTTATCATTGTCGTTTTTGTCTTCTTTCTTTTTCTTCAATTTTTCTGGTGTAATCATTAGATCTAACAGTTCTTTGCATGGCTCCGGTGCAGCTTGTACTGCGAATAATTTATTAATAGTTGCTTAGTTGTAGTAGTAGGTACTGATTTATTATATATACCTGCATGTTATCCCATTGCTATAACTGTCAAACTATCTATTTTAATTTTAATATTTATGTATTATGCGTTTTATCTTTCCGGAATAAATTACTTAAGCGATTATAAAAATCTTGACAGAATACATGGTGTAGCTTAAATGAAATAAGTGACCAAACCGACAGCGATTTTGTTTTATATTAGGTACTTATTACTTATAAAGGTTCAAATAAACTTATATGATTGAAGTCGAAAAACAAAATACCTTCGTTTTCTGCTACAAAGGTGAAAATCTGAAATAATATAAATTTAAATATTATTTATTGTAAGAAATCTAAAATCGATTAATCGATTTAATAAAGATTGATTTTTCCAACTTTAAGTGTAATCATAATTCGAACAAGGTTTTTTTTTAATATATTTGCCGGGAGGGCAAATGACTCTACTCCACCTGATGGTAAGTGGTAGTAGAGTCCAAACGCGACGACGGCCAGTACAGTCGGGAAGAAGGTTCTTCACTAGCCGCCCTCGCCTGGCCGGCCCGCAAGATGCCTCTTCACGCCTCGTTTGAAGGAACCCGGGTCGTAAGAGGAGGGGAATTCCATTTTTTGGAAGTGTGACAAAGAAAGGAGTTAGACGTTAGTAATGAGGACTTAACATGGCTGTGTTTTGTCAGCACAACTAATTATAACAAAAGTGATTGTTAGAAATATGACATAATATACATATGATATATACGATACATATCATATCCCATACATTGAAAATGTTGTAGAATATACATAATCCATATAATAGTTCCTAATCAGAATCAAGATTCTTGCAAGCACTTTTCATTTGTAATTTTTTAGATTATGTAAGATATGACCTTCCTGTGTATTTGTTATTTACAATAAGAAACAAAACACATAATAAACAAAACACTAATAACAAAATTTATTTACTTTACTTTACTTACCACCACACTAACAATAAACGCAAGTATCAAGTTGTTTCTTAACATTTTTGCACGAGCAGATGCCAAAGTTAACTACATCCGATTTTGAAAATAGTCACCTATATAGGAGGACCCCGCTATGGTGAGTTTCACGCTTGTTTCGTACAATGAATATTGTTTTACTTTATGTATTTGCTTTCAATTGATATTTTAGGTAATGAAAAGATTTTTTGTTAGGAATATACAAGATAATATGTATAAAATTTTATGTGAAAATTTTGTTTTGTTTATTGGACAATGAATGTGATGTAAAAAAAACTAGTCACTAGTTTCTTTTACGCATTTAAAATAAAATATAATGCTAAGTATAACTTTGAATATAGTCTGCCAATCAACAAAATAACATCTATTTCTAATACATTATAATAATTATTATGAATAAATCTTATTATATGGAATAAAAAATGATGGTTTTATCATTTTATAAATGCATTTATTTTTCTACTGCACAAATTATTACTTTCTTTAGAAAAAGTGCATTTCTAAATATATTTTACATGAATCATACCTATTTACTTATCACAGAAATATGTACAAATAAGAATATTACCTGATAGTTTCATTCCGTCTACTAAGAATTTTATCAAAAAGGTATTCCCGTAGTTTATTTTCGGTCGCTTTCATAAAAGGGCTGGGCTTAGAAGAGCTATATTGTTGTCTTTGCCACCCCTAACAATAAAAATATTTGATTCTTGAAAAAATCAAATAAGCGACCTTAAGAATTTTAGCATAACGACTAAATTCGACAAACATTTTGTGGTTTAGCCGCAAGATGAGTAGATATGGTTTTTTTGAATGTGGGGTGATAAGGATATGTCAACAGTTCTAGACCCCACTTACCCCTGGATATCCGGTGTCGAAAGACAGCACCGGTGTGTAAAGGCATATAAATATGAATACTATTATTGTTCAGGAGTAATGGGGAAAAGTGTACCTACGTATAGTTTGTGGCTGTTATATTTGTTTCCTTGTCCTCTCTCCCTTTAAAAAAATGCTATTTAAGTATTTTTTAATTTATATCAAAGTAGGAAAATTCTTCTTGGTAATAAATATATAATATATGATTTTACTATGGACAATTGGGTATTTGTTCACAACATGGAAAACATAATATAATACTGAACTAAAATTTCAACAATTTTAATTACACTACAAAAATGTAGAATTTATTTAGCTAAGCGAGCGTTAAACCATTACTAATTTTACAGTCGAACGTAAAATACAAAATTAAGTTGAGTTAGCTCTGATCGTAAACTGTTCCAGATTTAAGCTGTTTCCCGAAAAAAAAAAAGTAGGACGGAACGACCATATGCTTTTTGTGTAAATATAAAAAGGCATTGCGTTAACTTTACATACATATTCCTATTATAGAAATTGAATCCAATCATTTGTATTTACTTTTACTTTTACTTTTATATACAGATATAAAATAATATAATTATAATTTTAATATGTTGTAACTAAATAAAATATCTAAAGATAAATCCGTAGACTCAAATCAACTTACTTCGGGATATTTAAATACCTTATAGACGAGAAGAAAGAAATATAACAACTAACATTAATATTTCCTTGTAGCATAAGATTCGTATTCTTATCCCCAGTCGTTAAATTTTGGAATCAATATAAATGCGATAAGGGGAAGAAGGTTAACATTGGGGGTAACAATCGGCTGGAACTCGCTCTAAACGAATATTTGTGTTTGAAAAGAAATATATAATATGGAGTGTGTCTTAGGCGATATAGATATACCTATATACTGCTTTATACCAATAAATAAATTTATACTAAGAAGGCTTTAAATTAAGATAGACATAATTAAATTTTCATTTCTACTTTAAATTATCATATGTTAGATAAGACTATAATATAATCTTCTATTTTCCTGCATTTTAAAAGGTAGGCAAGAACATAACAAGCAACGCAGTTAAAAAAAGTAATAAAAAGTTTTAGCCAATTTCAAAAGATAGGTTATCAATTCCGAATTCCATTTTATCTTTAATATTTTTTAAGTATGAAATTTCGACAATTTTACTCTAATATATTACATTGATAGGTACGTATGTCCAATCGAATGGAATTTTTATACCTTTTTCCAATACTAATAACTGTCGAATATGTAATTTATTGCCTAGCCCCTTTAAAGGAAATTCCTTGGAGAGCCTTTATACAGCTATATATAACAATGGTAAAACGTTTGTATAGGTACTTCTATAGGCTCGCTATTTGGCAGAACGCTAACGCGCAAAACATTGCTCCATTTTTAACTACCTTGCAAAACCATATACATTATTATATTCGTACATAATGTTATTATAATTTCTAATAATATTTATAACTTAAAAGTGATCAATTTAAAATGGATCTTTTCTTTTTTTTAGTACTTCTTACCTTGTTGTGTCTGTTGAGTAGTGTACCCATTAGGTATATTTTATTGTAGAGGAAATGTTTAAAATATACTCGGGGCTATGAGCCTTGTTTTGAGGTGTTTTACCCACTAACATCTCTTCCTCGACGCGTGATCTGAAAAGAGTATGTCACTTCCTTTGAACAACAACAGTGCGTGGCCATCTCAGCTGTCGTCCTCCAAAGTGTTGTTGATCTACAACGGGACGCACGAGGGCCCCACCTTATAAGTCCAATGTCTTGGGACTTCGCTCTATGTTTTAAACCAAGTCAGAGTTGTACGAGAGCCGAGAAAAAAGGCGTCGTGGTCCCCGCTGAAAAGAAAGTTTAGAGAACTACTTTTAGAAAGCGACTCCGGTTATAATAAAATATTAAATGTTTATACTTATTCTATACAATTGATCCACCAATTTAATACGAAAATAACAAAGTGACTAATTTAGATGTTTAATTTTAAAAAATATCACAGAAAAGAATTATGTACCTTCTGCATTAGTCTAACCCTATGTCTTTCTCAATTAAATAATTATATAAAGTTCAAATATATAATTTACAACATGTTTTTATGTTTCACTATTCTTATTTTTGTGTAATAAAACAATCTTTAGTGGTTACGTTGGCCGGTCCGTGACAAATTACTTTTATTGTTTTATTCTACGGTTAACAAACTACGCGAGACGGGGAAGAAACCCACTCTTATGTACAAGCGAGGCGAAAACGATTACAAAGAAATATATTTTTATTTTAACTACGATCAATAAAACATAACAGAGTGACTGAAGTATTTTTGTTGCAGTTGTCTTGCTTAATCATAGATATATGACTTTCAAAAAATACCGCCTCACATTCGCGTCTATTTATCTGTGTGTTACATCCTTAATAAATTACATGGCCAAGGTATAACGATACGTACACGAGACGGATATTATACGGCATTGTTATATAAAATTATATTGTTGTTGCATGTTTCTTTGTAATAGTTGTATTTATTACTCGATAAAGCGCCAAGAAAGACAAGGAAGTCGTCCCGTGGCGGTTTGGATGGACACAATCAACCGCTTTAATCAATACCTAATTCTTAAATGTGCATTGAGTTCTCGTGTCATTAATTTGTTTCATCACGTATATTATGATTCAGAAATGGTATATATCAAAGGGCGTCCGAAGCTTAGGTATAGATTATCACTTATATTTATGTGATTTTTAGTAGGTAGGTACTTTCATTTTTTTTTTCAACAATTTTAAGATGTCGTGTCTTCGTGACGTTGATGTGAAATGCGTTATTGTATTATATTTCGAATAATTACTTGAAATCAAATATAGTTGATTTTTTATTGAATATCTAATTAAAATTCGAAATAAACTTTTTTTAAAGAGGCGAGAACAGGTACGGTTTAATCATCAATTAAAAAATATTAAATCTAAGTGATTATCCGATACATTCAATTATCCAAATCTTAAAATATTTTGACTGTCTTATTGTATATAATATTGTTTCATATTTCAATAAGTATCTACATTATAAATGAGTCAACAATACAGTAGGTACACGAAAAGTATCTTTTCTAGTAAGTATCAACAGTAAGACGAAACCATTGGACTCGCTGAAAACAATCGGCAAGGTCGTTCTTAGCGTCCGGAGTAGTGACGAATCCAATTGTTATCAGCTTGGGAGGAATTGTCAGAGAAATGACGCACTTAAAAATATTGTTAAAAATGTATGAAATATTAATATCTTGATAATTCGAAGTTTTAAAAAGTGAGTATCTTAAATGATGATACTTTCATATTGATTGATTATTTTTACATGTTTTCGTGCGTATACTGCTATAGGTATTCCAAATTACAATAATTCCAAGTTTATTAAAATGATTTCTTATGATCCCCAGAGATAATATATACTAATATAATCTCGCCACCATATCCTGCTACTAAGTTCAAACGGGTACGTTTGACGATTTATCCTGCACACAAAAGTTTTGTCACATTTATAGTTTTTCTATTATACGATAAAACTTCCTTTATACTTTTTATTTTACTCCAGCTACACTTATGCACAGAATATTAAAAATAAAATCGGTAATGAACGTAATTCTTTCGAACGCCTAAAGTTACTTCTTTCATGAATTCATACTTAAAAAAATATTTGCAATATGTAAATTGGAACAATAAGGCACTTGTTCTTTTATTTACAAATACGTACATATATGAAAAGGTAGCTTATACTAAATAAAAAAAAATATTCAGTCATTTTGAGAATTTAATTAGGATTAGGCATGTTAATTCTAACAAAAAGAACCGGCAATAATCTCAAATGTAACTTTATTTTTAACTATAATAATTTTATTAGCTTATTCTAGCTAAGCTCGAATTAAACACAATATCAGCTATCTCACAAGCACCATGCAAGCATCTTGAATATCTACAAATATTAGGTACGATAATTCATATAAAAGATTATTAAATATCAATAAGCAAACACTTTCTTTTCCCATTCATCATAGAAATCGCATCACTTATTATACGTAGTTTAGTAAGTCCATTTCGTACTATAAACGTACTACGTATAATAAGTGACTTAGGTATACAAAGTTAAAATTATCATTATTATTCTACATTAAATGAAGTCTAAAGGGCATACTATGCAACTCTATAAAATTCTCTTATTTATATATTACAATGGCATACCTTGTATATTAATGTTTTTTTACATATTACACATACATATTATACGTTTCCCGTTTAAGTTTAATTTAGCTAAATTTTAACAATAATCATTATTGAATAAATTTCAAATATTGCAAAACAAAAAAGGGCTACAGCAGCAGTTGATAAAACTATTCATGAATTATTTAACTTAAATGCATTATTCATAAATAAATCTTCGTTGGAATGAAAAATGAATAATTTTCTGCATCAACAAATTGTTTATTTAGAATATGAATTAGATGTTAGAATAAGTTCAACCTAAATATCAGTAAAACTTCATGGATGGTAATGAATTAAATTTAATTTATAGGAAGTATTTATTACTTACTACCGACGATGTTTCTGCTTTTTATTGACACATTGAATTACATAATTCGATACAAAAATGTTTAAAGGAAACAGTTATTTTGCGTATAATTTAGTTTTTAGTTATTTAATTAAAATAGTTTGAAGTGAAAACCTTTTCATGTATAACGTATAATTTTTTTAAGCCCTTTTTTCTAACATACCTTCATTGCGAATTTTTTGCATACAGTGTAGTATTGATAATTTATAGTAAGTGTATGCATTACTGTTATCATTTTTTTGATAAAAAAGTGATTAACGGTACAACCCTTCTCTCCCTCTACGATAGATCACACAATGTTGTTTCCGTTTTATAAAATAAATATAATAAATAAATACTTACTAATGGTATGTATAAGTAAAGCTAAAATTTATTTAACACATTCATTTGTTATCCCCACCTCTAAAAAGAGAAACAATACAATATAGACATATAAAATAATATATGTATATACGTCACGAAAACAAATCACTTAAGCACCCTGGTAGTATTATATGTTTGTAAATATGAACTTATTTTTTTAAATATTGCATTTGATAGGTATTGTGCCAAAGATCAACAAGAATAAAACAATTTTTGTTGAATTGCATCATAAAAAAAGACGAATTACACATAAATATTAAATAAGTAGTCTAGGCACAAGAAACTTTTATCCTAAGAATTGTAGAAAATAAGAAATTATTCCTTGCGAAGCCGCGGGTACTGCTCGTCACGGAATACGATTTTTCTGCGGTTGAACATAAAATTTCATTATTTATGTCTAGACCTATAAATTGGTTTATCATTGCTTCATCAAATGTTCGAGGGCAATACGCAAGGAATGGGAATTTGTCGACGAATATACAACAAAATATTCACAATATTTATTATTAATAAAAATGTGGCAGATTGATAGGTAATAGTAATATATCTTAAATTACAATAAAAAATGTAGATGTAAATATTAAAAGTATAGGTATGAATAATTTTTTTTTATTCCATTGGTGTTTATAAATTTCTATCGGTTACATTTAAAGCAATTATTTAAAATAAGATAAATATACTTTTATTTTCGCTTACTTAATTAAGAGAAAAAAATATAAAGAATAAATTTTGGTACGAATTTATCCTACCTTTTTATTTTAAGATATTTAAATAGCAATGTATTAGTTATCTAAGTAAACGACGATTAAAATTGATTATAGTTTCATAGTACGGAGGTTTGGCCCCTCTTTCCTCTCCGAGAGAGGGCGACCTCAGTCCTCTTCCAACCTCTGTCGTGGACGGATGTTTTGCCGCACAGCAAACGGTGCCGAGATAAAAAGTTGACTTTTTTGTATAAAAATCGTGTTGTGACTGATTGAAATCCAGTGTGGACTTAGGATTTTTATTTCTGTAAGTATTGCTTTGCTGACGACAATTATATATTTTTTATAATAAAAGGTCAAAGCTCCCGTAAGTACAGTATCTGCGTGATAGCTTAAAGAAGCCGGGGGCATTTGGTAAATGTTTTGGTTTATCATTTATTTATTTACAATAAACTATAAATAAAAAAAATCTTAGTCATAAACTTATTTATACTTAACCGTTTTATAGAAAATCAAGCATAGAATGAATTTCACGGCATAATTTTTTATTTTTTAGTTTATTCATAATTAGAATAAAAAGTTTTATAAATACTAATAGGCATAATATAAGTACATAGAAAAAAACGTGACCGTTTTTTCACATCCTGCATAATTAAATTCGACTTAAATCGCAGTGATTTATATTGTTAGTGATCAAGGTTGAACAGTACTTTTACAATCCGATACAAAAAAATACTATTGTTCTTTTAAAACTTATTTTTTAATAACACCTTTATTTTCCTACCTTATCTGTTTAAATGTCAAGATTCTTTAGCATTGTAGAAGTTGTATACTTACATTGTTTTAAAAAGTTAAAAATATATTAGTAAATTAAAACAATTACATAATAATAAGATTGTTTTCATATCTGTATAATGATGTCATCCACAACAGACTAAAAGGACACAATTTTTTATTTCCTTTATTTGTTTAAGGATAGAAAAGTGTTCCTGTGACCTGTTTACCGATTGACCTGAGCTTTGCTATACAGGGAGATTAATTAATTTCCTAGCGGTTATATAATTTAATTTAAATAAGGTGTAGCTGTTCTAGCTTGATTGGGTAAGAAACATTCGAACACGAACTATCGCATTTATAAAATTAGTAATATTTATTATATTACAAAATAATATACAATTTTCAATATAATATCGAAATGTACACATACATTTCGTAATGAAAGTCGTATGTAATTTCAGTGTTCTTGAAAATGGTTCAGCTTACTTTTAAATACATTCTTGACATTTTTATGTAGGTACTAAGTAAGATAAAGGTACGCCATTATTAATTATGAAATATAGTAGGTAGTAATCATCCACTTACCAATTTGTAATTATTTTGGCATGAAACACGAACAATACATTTATCTATAGCACAACACTTTCCGAAAATGATTTTCATTCTCCTCATTTTTTAATAATTTTAAAAATATTGTCAATTTTTAATGTTCACATTTTGTTTGATTTTATATAAATAGTTTTGAGAGATAAGATCACGTCCGATTGAGTTCTGAAGCAAAATATGATAAAAAGAATCTCGATGATGAACGATATCGATTCACGACCGAATGGAAAGTTTTCCAATTTCAGACAAGTTAGTACTTACTTATATAAATGCAACCAGCATTGTTTAATCCTAAGGCAATGTAATTTCTATAAATATAATATTATAATATATAATATATTTACAAAATATATGTGTTTACATTTTGTACGTTTAAATAGATAACTAGTAAGTAAAGTTAATTTAACAAAATTTCTTGCTCCGTCCGCCATAAAAAAGTAAAGCCTATTTAAAATTACTAGTGCCTAACACATATTTCTTCATTGTTCCATTGTTATATATGAACATATTATTATGCATAACGTATAAATCATTACGAGCTAGCAACGATTTTCCAACTAAATTGTCGTTATATAGTATTTAAAAATATGTTTTATCAGTTTTATTTCGCGACCGCTATTAAGGATCATGGAAATTTACATAAAAAATTGTGAATAAAGCTAATTATTTTTCAAAAAGCGATAATTTTTTCCAATTAGTTAAATGGCATTGAGGCTTTAAAATTTGATGAGTTTAGCCTTATTAATGTCATGTTTATTTAAAATACCAATACCTGAATGCTATTAATAGAAAAAATATACACGTGTCTAATATAAGCGCAGACATTATTAGAGAACTTGAGATCTTAGTATTTTTAACATCTATATACATATATACGCAATCCATACGTTTTAATTATAAATGTTAAGAATTTAAGTAATTAAGTACGTCCTCCTATATTCGTTGGTAGTTTTTTTATTATTATTGTATTGGGTAGGCAGACTGGCAAGTAGACCTGATTGGAATTTAAAAAAATATTAACTATTTATTTACTTTATTTTATAAAATAGTTAGGCGGTCGAGCATATGGGCCACTTGATGGTAAGTGGTCACCAATGCCCATGGACATTGGCATTGTAAGAAAGGTTAACTATCGCTTACATCGCCAATGCGCCACCAACCTTGGGAACTAAGATGTTATGTCTCTTGTGCCTGTAGTTACACTAACTCACCCTTCAAACTGGAACACAACAATACTAAGTATCGCTGCTTGGCGGCTTGTGTATGTTGAGTACCCGGGCTTAGACAATGTCCTACCACCAAGTTTTTAGTTTGGGATGAAGTATAAGCAGTTCTTTCTATTCAAAAACAGAACATTAGTTAGGAACATTTTATTATTAAATACTTCATCTCGTGCTTGGCGTTGAAGAAAAACATCGTGAGGAGACCTGCGCGTGACGGATGATAATCTGCACACGTGTATCCACCAACCGGCACTGGAGTAGCGTACTACTGCTACTATACATACATTAATTTCTACTTTATTTAAGTTTTATGTAATAGTTTACATAATTTTACTACTCAAAATAATTGATACATAATTAAACATCGTAATTAAATTTCGTGGTCTAAATTTTATTATTATAGTCACGCAAAGATACGATAGCAGATGTTCTTTTAATTTATTTACACATATCATTACGGGGCGTGTAAAATTACACTTTGCTTATAATTAATTACTAAACGCACCCTAAAAATTCGCTCCATGCACTCATTCAATCATAAACTCTTAATGTGCAATTAATTAATTTAGCTGATAACATTGTTATGTGATAAAAATGTTCTCCCTATTTCATTTTATGTCCACGTTTTGCGTTTAGCTGTTCATTCTGCTTTAAGTTAGATAATTATTATTATTAACTTTTACACAATATGAAAGATTCAAGTTTTAAACTTGATACCTTGATAGATTTGTATAACTTTACTAAACCCGATATCGAACTAAGGATGAAAAAGTATTAGATTAATGTCATTTTTTTTATTTTTTTAAAAATATATTATTGATTGTACATTATTTTTATAACGATACTTCTGTACTAAGTTGAAACATTTCCGCGGTTTAGGCTTAACTTATATTTGCGTTACAGATATGTTTACTAAAAACCTTTGACAATAAATAATTACTTATTTATTCATACTCAAATAATAAGCGCCCAGACGGAGTCGGAGTCAAATATAATATTAGTAAGTACGGGTGTACTACAGAGTATTGGAAATGATATGATCGTTTCTTGAATATATTTTTATATAAATGCTCTCTAACGTTTAGTTAAACAACAAACAGTTTTACACTTCTGTGTCGCCCCGGGATTCGTTCCAGGGTAAGTAGGTCAGACAATTTGTCCCGGCCGTAATCTGTCTCACGGGAAATGGCTCAGCCGTAACATAATTTTGCCTATATTTTGTTTGTAAAGTGCGCTTTTGTAGGAAAGTAAAACAAAATACAGTATGTTTGTGGATTTAACAACAAGTATGAAAATCTCAGTTAACATTTACTGACTATATTTTCCAAGGGGTAAGCATATTTTAAACATAAACACACACAAATAATTAATAATAATAATATCCTGGGACATTATTCACAGACGGCCATCTGATCCCAATTAAGTAGAGCTTGTACTATGGAAACCAGACAACTGAGTTACTCCATATACTACTTTTCTTTTGTAAATACATACTTATATATATAATTACACCCATACTCAGTACAAAGAGACATGCACACAAATGTCTGTCCTGGGTGGAAATCGAACCCCACAACCTTCGGCGTAAAGGTAAGTATCTACCAACCACGCCAACCGGCTCGTCAAATTTGAATAACATGATAAATTATATATATCATATTTTTTAATAAATAAGTTTTCTTAAGTACAGATGATGTCAGATAGAGATTACAATATAATCCAATAAGATAAAATACACGAGACATCGTATAGAAAAGTTTATTAAATAAATAAATTTAGATCCGAACTTAATTTGCAAGAAATAAATTGTAATAAAAAAACGACTAAATTGATATTAAAATATACTACATGTTAAAATCTTAAAACACAATTTTAAGTGACTTTTTGATGCGGACGCACGTTATCAAAGAGGACACGATGTATATATACGAGTGGGTTATATAATAAATCATCATCCACGCAAAAGCCACTATGCAAACTAATCAACGTCCTGGTAAACTGCATGCTTTTGTCAACCAATTAGTTCGTTGACACGCCTGACGCCATTGACAAACACGCTGTAATGACAATCAGCACGATAGTGGAATGTTAATTAATTGGATACAATGAACGCCTTGCTTATTGAAACGCTCTTGATTGGGATTAACTGTTTTCTCAGCCTTCTGTTTGTGATGGTTGTACTTCGCTTTTGTTGAGATGGGAATATTTAAATATGTTTGGGGAAAACTGTATTGAGAACGAGAAACAAAGAAAAAAACATACCATACCATGTACAAGTTAGCTTGAACTTTTTGACAGATGTAAATTTTTCTGATCGACATAACTTTGCAATGACGAACATATTATTTTCTTAATTTAATGATTTTAAAATTATTTAAAAAAATACATATAACACAAAAGTCCATAAAGATTCAAGCGTTATCCGAAAATTTTAAGGCTTTTTATTGCTTCAAAGTAAAATTTAAATAGGAATACTGAAAATATAGTTACATAGGATTACAATTACTAGAGATGCCTTAATAAAAATAAAGTCAAGCGACGTCATATGGTCCGTCGAATTTATGAAATAAGAATAACCTACATTAGTACGTTACCTACGTTGGTTAAATTTTGTGATATTTTTTAGTATATTTATCTACAAAAATGGTATAATATACTAAATAAACGAAACATAACACCTTGTACCGTTACGCACTAAGTTTTATTTGCACAACATTTTAGAATTATAATAATTATTATCATTAATTTCCTTAAAAAGACCTTTATTGTTGTTACGATGTTATCGTACCTAATTCTCGAAACCGTTTCTCAATTTATTGATTCGTGCTCAATAATCAAAGATCTTGTATTCATTTTGTCGGCGATAATAATAATCTTTTTTATGCATTAGCTCTATCGCTCGTGTCTTGCGAGGGCTTTACAGTTAATGAGGCGGATCATGCGCCGTGCACAGCCTGCCCACACAGGTTGTAAATACTCTCGTCTGATAACATCGTTCAGATTTATTCTTGTTCTGACTACCTAGAATATTCTTTATAGGTCCCAAGAAACATTATTGTACGCTCCGAGCGATTACTGCTCGTTATGTTTGCCTATTTTTAATTAATCGACCATTAAATTTTCAGTACAGGTTTTTCTTACCTATTTTACTTGCACTAAATATAATATATGCTTGATTTATTTGTTTTTTGTTTTACCTCTTAACTATTCAACCAATCACCGTGATATTTTGCATATACGTTCTAAGGGGTATAGAAAAAGTACCTAACATCTGCTTCCCTCACTCACAGGCGGAAACTAGTAGTATTATATATTGTTAAAAATATGTTCGTCTATTTATCTTAACAAGGTATCAATTATGTTCTTCAAACTAGGTTACTTAGTCTTTGTAATTTTAATACATTTTGAATTAATCGATTCAAAAAAGTGGCCTAGATCTTAGCGAAGATTGAGGGTTCAATTCATGGCTAGTACCGTTGAGTTTCACGTTTCCATATTCCAATTAATCAAATGCTCAAAGGTAAAGAAAAACAAATCGAGGAAACCTGCATGTTTCAGATGAAATTTAGCTACATGTACATATAACCATCAACCCATACTTGAGCAGCGTTGTGGATTAAGCTCAAAACCTTAACCTAATTGGAAATGATGGGGTTTTTGCCTACTGGTTTCGCAAAAAATTACGAGTATTTATCCAAAAAAGTACATACGAGTGCATATATCTCTTATTAAATATTTAAAAAAGAGTTACAACATAAGAAACTACGTTGAAACACGTTGAAATATCAAGTGAACAATATCTTTAGGATGTCGATCGACTTTTAAGATTTCTAAACAGGTTATTATAACTAATGTTTGCACAACTGCGGTACAAGGTTGTGTTCTTGTTTAGGTCATTGTGTGTCACGAGCTGTTTGTTCGTTATTAGATGACTGTGATTGCGTCTAAAAATAAATACATGAGATCTTTACTGCTTATTATAATCAAACATAATACATTTAATATACAGTTTGTAATTTCCGAGAGTCAATATGAGTATATTATTTTTATTTGTACACTTGCTGTTTTATTTATAAGTACCTGTGCAAGGTAATGCCTTTTTAAAGTTTTTGCTGCTTTATTTTCGATTCTTATCCCTGGAGACCTTTCGCGAAATGAACACCCAGGCGGAGTACTTGAAAGTAAAAAATAAAAAGATAAAATAAATTGATAAACTCGTTTATAAATACATTGCTCTTACCTGTTTGTTTTAAAATAAAATAGTCGCAAGAATTATAAAATTGTTATATATTTTAACTAACTAAGCATACCCGCCTAGTTTATTAATTTTTTTTTTTTTTTTTATATTTGCCGGGTGGGCAAATGACTCTACTCCACCTGATGTTAAGTGGTAGTAGAGTCCAAACGCGAGGACGGCCAGTACAGTCTGGAAGAAGATTCTGCACTAGCCGCCCTCGCCTTGCCGGCCCGCAAGATGCCTCTTCACGCTTCGTAAAGAGACGTGAAGCGAGCGACGTATTGCCACGATAGGGATGGGCAAAGTGTGGAGGCGTGTTACCCCCGGCATTGGTTCAGCCGCCGTCTCCACTGGACCAACACCCATCGCGGCAATGCTCGCTCGGGCACTGGCTGTACGCTGGCTGACCTCGAAACGCGGCTGCAAGCCACTTCACGAGATTTTCACCATGCGTACGGTGGTAACAAGCCAGGCGGATGTTTATCATCCTACCACCAGATGATATCCCTTAGTCGCCTCTTACGACACCCATGGGAAAGGGGCAGTGAAATGTATTCTTTCTCCGTCACTGCACGGATAAATCTTTTAATCATAAAAATTTTAATAAAAATCAGTTCAGTAGTTCTATTCTCGAACGAACTGTCTGCCTGTCTGTTTTCTAACTTATTACCACTAAAACACTGAAACAATCCTAATGAAATTGGGCATAAAGGTAGCCCTAGGTTTGGATGAGGACAAATGCATTATGGGATTGACGTGAAAAAACGGGATCTGTCTGGAAAAAAGTACTGTGCCTATTAATTTAATTTACAGTAGGGAAAGAGTAAGTGAGTCAGTATAATTAATATGGGTACATAACTCTGTCTCGAGCGTAAGTCGGTGTAAGCAACGACAATTGCTTTACTTATTTTATTAGATTTTTATATCTACAATATATCTATAAATAATTTGTATTATCTATTTGTAGGCTACCATTAGGTAAACTTTATCCACTAAATGAAATAATAATACGTGTTATTTTTTTAAAAACGTCGGTAAAAATTTATAAAACCTTCTTGTGCGTTTTATTTTCCATTTTATTAGTTATACAACATTCAATTTCACTTAAACCTTATATCGTAAGAGCGAAAACACGAAAAGTAATAGCAATTTACAGTTCACTTGCTAAAGAGTATAAATTACAAGCACGTACTCATAGTGAGAACGCAATGGACTGCATCGCCACGCTTTTCATTCTTTTATTCGCCATGCTTCGATTAATCTCGAGATGAATCCCTGTTCAATACAAATATGAGACAAAAATCAACAATGAAATTTCTTCAAACACAATCTTTTGAGAATCGTGTAAAGGTTTTGTGTGCAGTGTTACAAGCTCAAGATAAATAACGCCATATAACAATCGACCTTCTTAAATTGCATTTTTTTTGGGTAACAGACTAATCCGGCAATTACCATCTGCTTAGAAACCACCGGCAATAGGCTTAATATGAAAATATCAAAGATTAAGGCAATTAGCGTGAATTATAATTTCAATTCAATTTTCCACTAATTATTTTCTCTTTTACTCACAACTAGTTTTACTCGTAGGTTTTAATAGTATAGTCTTCAAAGTTCCTTAAGAGATAAATGAAGTTTTAACTTTAGTTTTGGTTCATTCCTTGTCATCTTTTATTAAATTAAAAATATATTAAAATAATAATAATTTTAATATTTTTTTGTGAAAAACATAGCTTTATAAATAAAAGTACAATTTTATATTACTAAGTAAAAATACACAATTATAATATAAAATTGGGTATACACTTTTGTAAAAGGCTTATTATAAATGTATAGAAATAATTGTTTATATCGTCTACCAATAAATGTTCAAAAGCAAGTATCGAAATATTACAAAGCGTCTTACGTGATCAGCTTAAAAACGCATAAAACGATACAAGATATCGCAGAGTCGTATAAGGAAATGTTGCAGAAACAACAACGAAACGGCGCGGAGGATTGCAATCGTGTATGTTATATGCACTATATTGTTGCCCGCAACCTATTGCGGAGAAACCGGTCCCGAGTCTGCCAGTCACCGGGTTATTGTAGCTAACGCGTACGTTTCCGTTAAGAGCTCTCGAAAGTAAGGCAGCGAAAGGGTTGGATACATTGCAGTTATGTACTCTTCCTTAAAACCTTTTGTGCCTTTTTTTCTCTATCACATACAGCAATTGTTAACAAGTTGATTCTCAATGTGATACTAAAAAAAAAACAAAAATCAATCAACATATTTTTATATTAAGTAGCACATATATAATAATTAAATAATGTTATATATAAAATATAATAGTAATACAATAATAAGTTTGAACTGTATGATAAATAAGTTATTTTATTTCATAAAATATCTAAATTTTGATTTGGTCAATGGTAATATCCCATAAAAACCGGACTAGTTTTGATTTAATCTAGACCAATTTAATCTATAGAATCGATTTTGTGTCAACAAATTTTAACCTCGCAAATTCCCATGCCCTTAAGCGAGTTGTGAAGTTAATGTCTCGCCTCGACAATGACTCATCGGTCAACATAGATATTCCATAGATATGTTGTGTGTGACGCA
Organism: Nymphalis urticae; assembly: GCA_905147175.2. Taxonomy (NCBI): domain Eukaryota; kingdom Metazoa; phylum Arthropoda; class Insecta; order Lepidoptera; family Nymphalidae; genus Nymphalis; species Nymphalis urticae. The sequence continues at coordinate 3,103,172 of LR989987.1, read as the reverse complement.
TGCGCCGACTTGCACTGTGAATCAGGTCTGAGAATGGCCGTTAATTTTTTATTTGTTTCGAATTATGAAAAGCCTGGCAACTCTTAAATTAAATTATATGTCTTGCTTTAATCGCATTTAACTTTTATTACTTAAACTTAAAAGCTCAATTTCCCGAAGCTTTATTTGTATTTCGTATCAACCCGAAAACGGACCACTATCACTTATCGTTAGATGTTCGTCTTTCACACCGGACCAAAGCTAAACGATAAATACTAGACAGTTGAAATTTGGCATAGTTAAAGCTTGCATGTGTAACATAAACAAACTTTTGTTTTTATAACACCTATTAATTTTGAATTAATAATTAAAATTTTACTAATATCATTTTAATCATACCACCCTTAAATCATAGATGGTCTTGTTTAATGATTTAGTTTTTATGTTATGTTATATTATTTGTCTAAGGTTTTTTTTGTATATTGTGATTTCAATTTTTTTTTTCTGAAAATGTATATCTTAATTTTCATACCATGAGATATATTTTTTGATTTTCGTAATTTACAATCAGATTTTTTTCATAAAATACGCAAAAGAATATGATTATATTTGCTTTATGATACCGGCGATGAGATCTAATATGAAGCTCCGCATACCGTGAACACGCGACAACTTACTGACACGGAAGCCCTCATAGCCACACTCGACCCACTTCTCCTTATCATCCCAACAAATTGATCAGAAGAAATGATAAACATGTGAAATTATGAGAATACATAAATAATGGATCAGCAAGTATTGTAGCTGCAAGTATAGTGATAAAATAAAATATACAATATTGTTTTTTTGTAGTACTATGTACTCGTTACTAATTTATATAAAACTGCATATTACAGACGCGCGGACTTAGTGACACGAAAGCGACCCTCGGTCACATATGACCTGTTTCTGAACAACGCCCAGAAAGCTTAACAACATATATGTACTTTACCCATATGTATTATACTTTATATTACATTCGCATTGAAATGAAAAAAGTTTGTATTTGAAACCCGCAAAAGTTAAAAACTCCTAATGGTTTCTCTTTTATTAAATAATAAACATCGTCGAATATAAAGAAAAGTATCTTGATATTAATCGATTTTTACTTTAAAAATGAGCACATTTGTTCAAATCTCTGTATAAAACAACATACATAAATTGATAATCAATTATTTTTATTTTAAATTGACATTACTGTTTTAAAAATGCCGAGCCGTTACTGTTTTAAAATTAAAGCCGTGATGGCCTAGTAGTCAGAACGCGTGAATCTTTACGGATGGTCGTGGGTTCAAACCCGGGCAAGCACCGCTGAATTTTCATGTGCTTAATTTGTGTTTATAATTCATATCGTGCTTAACGGTGAAGGAAAACATCGTGCCTGCATGTGTCTAATTTCATCGAAATTCTGCCAAATGTGTATTCTACCACCCGCATTGGAGCAGCGTGGTGGATTAAGCTCCAAACCTTCTCCTCATAAGGGAGAGGAGGCCTTAGCCCAGCAGTGGGACATTAACAGGCTGTTACTGTACTGTACTGTTTTAAAAATATATTGATTCATTAGTTACCTAATCTTCGCAGCCTCGCCTTCGCAGCAATACTTAGTATTTTTTGTTTTGGTTATAATTCTTACAACGCCAATGTAATGTATGTCCAGTTATCAGTTATTATAATCTATATAATTATCATCAAGTGGCCCATTTGCTCGTCCTACCTGTAACATAAAAATACCCTTATTTTATTATACTTTATTTTTGTAAACAATGTAATAAGGCCTTCAATTTAGCTTATAGGTGTTTTTTCTAAATCTGCCTTTGAATAGAAATTCACCGACGGAACTATAAAAAATATTTTTTGGTTATAGATCACACAATTAACATGTATCGAACAATTACGTTAATCGATGAAATCCAATGGTGACGTTTGTTAGATATGTCAAACGTAGTCACGGTAACAGCAAGGTCATGGGTCAAATTGTGGTCTATTCAAAGCAAGGTGTAATTAGATGATTTCCATTTGGACCATGGTCAGTTAAGTGCTCGGTTAAACCCAGTTACCTTGTGTAAGCTTTTGTTAGGTAATGTTATATTTTCGTAATTTTTTAATGTCCTCACAACCTTTTGTAAGGTCGCCAACTATATTTTCATTTTCTCCGAAAAAGGTTTAGATTGCTCAATCTTAGGCGAGTAGCCGAATAAGCCCAAATATCTTGTAAATCTATTTTTTTCCGTAATTTATATGGAAATGTCATTAATGTCTAATTCAGGCTCCGTCTATGAAAATTATCGTTCAATATTTTAGTCGTCATGAGAATAGACTAAAATATATTACTTATAGTTTAAGTTGATTATTATGTCAATGTTTACAAAAAACTCTACTTATTACTATTACTACTTAATATCTGGTAAACATTTTTTTGTATGTAAATCACCTGAAAACATAATTAGAAATGTTTTCAGCGAAAAAAAGGTACAATTATTAAATTAATTTATTTTTATGTAATGATACAATAACCTATTACTTTTTATTAAAAATATGTATTAAAAATTTGCATTATAAAACATTTTTAAATGAAGTTAAACGTCAGTTTTCCTTTTGTAAACATTTCACGTCAGTTCTACGTGAAGTTACCACGGGAAATGGGAATCACAATGAGGATAATAGTTAGAAGACCAAAAAGTAAACTTAATATTTACTCATTTGCGTTCATGTCTGTAAAACAAATGGTTAACTAACTTCTCAGTTTTTAATATTTTTTGGTAAAATCTTGTCACTTTAATAATAAAATTACGCACACCAATTTACATTTACCTTAAACTACATTTAAAACTCATGTTATTTTTTAAAGTAAATAAACCTTATCACAGTACCGATATCCGTGGTATAGAATTATTTAAATGATAGAAAAGCTCAAATTTAATATTTGTTAATGTTCATACAGGATACATATATGACTATTACATGTACATTTTTTGATTTTTTTGATAAAAAGGAACTACTAATTCTCTGGCCCATTCTTGTCGGTAGAATCCACATTCCGAAACGGGCGGTAGCTTTATATTAAAACTTTACCATTCAAAAGTGCTTGTAAGAGCCTGGTTGAATAAAGTATATTTTTGACTGTAAAAAGGAGTGTCGTATCAGAACTTAATGAGAAAACTCATTGCGTCACGTCTTAGACTCTAGAACAAATCTAAATATTTTATAATATTAGCTAAAATCCTTAACCTGCGCAAATATTTGCGGTGAATTGAATAGCACATGTCGCCGTCTCGATTTCTTGAACATTTGATACCTTCACGAATATCAAATAGCAAGCTGTTGATATTTAAATTGAATCTAATTACATTTTCTAATTACTTTTTATTTAACTTGTATTATTCAACACACACATTAACGTGTATGTGTTTTTTTACAATTAATTATATCGTTTTTTTTTGTTTATTCAGTATATTGTTTACAACGAAACAAGATGAAAGCAATATGTTATATATTCGTATCAGTATTTTTATTCAATTGTTTTCATAATTATTAAGATCATTTATAATGTTTATCAAAGTGAATCAACGCCCATTGATCAGTCCATCAGTCCTGACAAATAAATAATACTGACGGCCTATGCGGCATTTCTTTGCTGTAGTGATAAAATGTGTATTTAAAGTCCAAAATTTAGAAACTCAACATATACTTACCCTGGATATTAGAATTTTTAAAGTTCTTTTTGGCGTAATAATTAAAAAAAGAAAATGATAGATAGCATTGTGAAAAAAGAGCCTGTAGAACAAATAGGTAGTCGAAGAAAGATTATTGATCTCATTGTTAGTAAATGACAAGTTTTAATATAAATTCCTTTGCCCACTGTTATAGAATTGTGTGGATTTCAGTTGGTGCAAACAAAAGAAGACGCAGCAGACCGAGACGTAGACACAGACAGACAGACTGCAATAACTCCGCTTGCTATTTCAAGCGAGGAATTACTATTTTTAATCTGTTTACTGGGATGTGTTTTCATATACTTTCTAGTTGAGACCTAGAACCAACTTTGTCGAGTTAACAGTTACACGACTTTATTAATAACTACCATTGTCGAAGTAGAATCAAAAGATGTAACGTAAAAGAATATGAAAAGCTAGTACAACTTAGTATAATTGTCAAATAATTCACTACAATGCGACAATGCTTCAGATGACTTGACAGAGGTATTAAGAATAAGCAAGTTCTACATAGTAGGTAGGAAGCCCATAAACCTTAGCTTAATGTTTTATATAATATATCTGTATATATATATATACAGATACGTGCCAGATATTATATGTGCCAGTAGCTAAATAGATAAAACAAAAACATGTCTAGATAGAGCTGGTATAGCAAGCTTATTACTTAAAGAGACAGATTTCTTTTCCAGCGCACCCAAAAAGGAAAAATATTTTAGACAGATAAATAAAGAGTTATTCGTACCTTACAACAAAATATAGTTATTTTCTTATCCATATAAAATATATAATATCATTTTAATGGTAAACTATGTAAAGGTGTAAATTCGTAAATGACAAATAGATAAGATAGATAAGTAGGTAAAATTGAGTTGTATGTTATACCTGATAATATTGCCTCGCATCGATGTTGTCACTAATGAACTTTACGTCGCCGTATCCGTAGTTGCAGTAGTATCTACTTTCCTACTTTGTTTTCCGTATAACACTTCGACTTCTCAACTTCATTGCCATGAACAATTCCCTAGGAAGAACACTCATTTAACTTTTCAAATTGAAGTTTAATTATAATCGATAAGTTCTGGCACTAAGACCATCTACCTGATCTAGTTTTATTTTGTTTTTAATTAATTCTTTTAAAGTTTAAAGTACTGATATACGTACAATAAATTTTAATCTTTCTAATCCTTTTTTGTTAAATAATTATGGAAATATTTTCATATTAACTTTTTATGAGTCGATAATAAATTATTTCTTTTTATATACATTAACATCTGTGTACATATCGTAAATATGGTTACAATACGATCTTGAAAAAATTTCGTAGACATGTGTTTGAAATTTTGGGTCGTCATTTGTATACTATCCTAATGGCAAATTAATGAATGCGTAATTGAAATGAATTATTTACGAACGAATTTAGCTATTAATATCATGATGATGTCGATAAGGATGCTTCATTATGTTTAATATATTAGATGGTAAAAATGTCTGCGAGGAGTTTAAAAGCGTCCCAATAACAAACGTCACAAATATCGATATGTATTTGAGATAAAAACTGATAGAACGACTTTAAGAGCTTGTTACTCGTAACTGGAAAACGGTAGGAACCGGGCAAAAGTTGTCATATTTTTAAATGCAGAAGTGATGTCGTTTTTTTGGTAGAGCAGCTTTCAGATCGATATACCTATTACATATAGATTACAATTGAAAAAATAACAATTTTACCGAACAATAATGAAACAGCAGACCGTACAGTCAGTTGCTAAAGTAAACTATAATGAAAATATTTGTATCATATGCCACTAAAGTTTAATGAAACCATATAAGTAAATCAGCACAATTACAGTATACGCGTAGATTACAGTCAGCACTAAAATTATTGTCAGCAAAGTATTTGGCAAAAACAAATTACGACATGATATCTACATTTTAATGATTTGGTATTCGAGTCTAATATTTAAATATTTAATTTAAGGTCGCAAATAGATTATCCAACTATTATTTAAACAAACAATATAAATTACAATGCTGCACAAAATTTATTAATTAAACATTTTTTATGCTTTTCTATTGTTTTTATACACAGTTGCTTATAATTATTAATAACCTATCTAACATTTATCTATTACTGGTACCTACATAAATATGTACACTAAATATATTATATATATTATTAGTATTAGTGAAAACCTTTATTAAAATATATAACACCTCGTCTTATTGCCTATAGTATAGTATATACATTTTTCTCACAGGTTTCTCACAGGAAAAAGGTTAAGATAACTAGTGGATTTACGTGTTTTGCGTCTAATATTATTGGCCTGTTGTGAATCGTTTTTGATGTCTTATTTTATTGAATATATTGGTTGAGGGATTGGATTTAAATTTAAAGAAAAAAAAACACGTAATGGTGGATTAGAAATGGAAAATTTGTATGATTGTATGTTCTTCGTAAAAATATTATATAAAGTAATATACCATTTTCAATTTAATAAGAGGCGAAAAATTGTTCATGATGAGAAGAAATAAAACATAATCCGACCTAGTAAAGAGCCGAGCCACATGTTATTTGGTCCGAGTCGTGACGGATGGTACTAAGGCAAAAGGTAATTCCATCATTAGTTAGAATTACTGAGGTTCTAATGGTGATCTACTATGAGAGCATTATAAAAAGAAGGTAGAAAGAAACTTTCTCCTTTAAGAATTTATGAATTTAAACGTTTTCTATTACTGAAGTTAATCTTGGTTTTAATAAAATGACTTATAATGAAAGAAAATATTTGAATGTCGTGATAGATGAACGTTAAGTACATTCATCAACATTTTAATTTAAGATAATTTTTAAAGTGACACATAGAAATACCAATGTAAACTTCAAATTTATATAAATCATTTTAAGTAAAAAATCAATTTTTAAAAGATAAGAAGAATTAACGTAAAGTTATTTAAGAAGAAACGATACTTGTACAAGTAATACTTAAATTACATATACTATTAATAATAAAAATATTATAATTATAAAATCGGTAAGTATCATCAAGCTACAGTTTTAATTAAAAATATGCAGTATACCTTGATTTTATGATTCATGAAATTGTTATTAACATTTAAATAAACATAAAGTAGGTACTTAGAATCTTACTCATACACCGGCGTGGCTTATGAGTTTGCTGCAAAAACGAATAGCTTAGACATACAATCCTTGTGTAACTAGGTCCCCCATTCAAGAATACATCCTGAATATTACAGAAGCGAAACCAGGCCAGCTAAAAGTTTCATCTTCTGAATCGTAGCAAAGACCTCTTTTATCGACCGACGTTATTAATGAAAACTACTGAACAATCTAGAATACTCGACAACTTACTAAGAGCTCAAGAGGAGCAATTATATGATATAAATTTTCAAGTAGACGTGAAGTAAGCAAATGTTTTTAATAAAATAAAATGTCATTTTTAGTATATTTACGATAAAATCGAAATTACGAAATCACTATTTGCTGAATAACTTTAAATTGATTATTTGAATATATATATATATATATATATCTTTAATATTTCATTGTAATTCATCATAGTTAAGTTCCGGATACGATTTTTTGATAAGATATCATAATGACCTTTTATTTTGTAGATACATTAATAGCTATAAAAACAAGCTTGAGTGCCTGATTTCCAGACTGAAGTTGTGTGGTTAGAAGTTTTTAATATGGCTATTACAAACCAGTTTTTACTTACCAAGTTTAGAGTTCATTACATCGTTTGACTAGGCGTTCTATAAAAAAATAAGTGCTAGCTAAGTAAATAAAGTCTTGCTTTAGAAATGCATAAATCTTTATGTATTAACGATGAACATAAGCGCCTCGTAATCAACTCTTAACTTTGAATTTCTTAATTTGTGGTAAGAACATTACAATATTCAACAGAAAATTCGCGAAAACACACAGTTTAAAATATGTAATATTAATATAAATAAGAAGTAGATTGAATTAACACTCATGACAGTGCTACAAAAATAAAATCACTTTGATAAATATGCAATAAACACCAATTATATAATAAATAACGATTTTTGACAACAATGTCAAAAATTGTTAAATTCTAATGATTTTTAAACTTGACGATATGCACAATCACAACATTGTAACCCATTTGTGGACCCGACATTAATCTTCTTAATAGGCTTCAGATAATAAATGGCACCAATTACTATTCTAGAAGGCTCCTTTTATGAATGGAGGCGTCTTCCGTTGACTGGTATCATAACCGTTGTTGCCCATCGGCCTTGGCGCCTTTCACCTCTGTTTGGAAATTGTACACTGAAATTTAAACTACTTCGGTACGTTTATAGATTACATTGAAATTGATACCGAGATCTGACTGTTTCGTATTCTTATCACCGCGAGAGCGATATTTTTTTACTCTTTATATTGCATTTAAACGTTAGTGGAATAGAGCTTCTAAATGCGGGTTCCGCTGTCTACAAGGAAGTATAGTTGACTGAGATTGACTTACCAAAACTTGTATTTTATAAATATTAAAAAAAAGTCGAAATTTGAAATTAGAATTATTTTATTCAAATTTGTTCCACGATTTAAACTTTAAAGAGTGGAATGTGTTGTTTCATGACTTCAGTTTTGCCAAATCAAGTTAGTCTGAGATTTGAGTAAAATAATTAAGAAAGATAATGACCGAGTGAAATGGACTATGTAAAAATAAAATAAACTTTTTATGCAGCAATCAAATATGTTATTTGCATATATTTTTACGATTTGTATTATGACAAACTGCTCGTAACCTAAGTTCCGGTTACTTAGAATTCTAAGCAAGGCTAGATATTATATAGCTATAAGTTCCGTTATGACATAGAGTACAAAATTATAATCAATATAAAAAATAAACTTATATTTTATAGATACTCAATAAAATATTAAATGAATAATAAAATCTTACGACACTTGAATTATGTCAATAAAGGCATAAAAGTTTTTATAAGTGGAAAGTTTTGTTCGCGTGAATAAAATGTTGTTTTACAAGTTTTAGTACTTAATAAATTTTAGTTTATAACGTACAACACTTATAATATTCTAGGTCATCTTCATGTTACAATAGAGAATTCAAACTTGTATACTCTGTGACAGTGCCCAAACAAAAATGTGTAGATTTACAAAGTGAATGAAACCAAATTCTAGCCTAATTTACTATACTGGGACTCAAATTTGATACTTTAATTTTTAATTTAAATAAAAGAGTATGAATGTTAATTATTTGTTATGAATCAAATTGGTCCGGGAAACACGTGTGGATTCAATCCAGAATCGGTTAAAATCCTGTAAAGTACAAATATTTTTTTGTGTTTACTATTCAACTCATGCTCGTCGATAAAACACATCGTGAGGAGAGATGCACGCGTCGGGAGAAATTCTCCAGTCATCCGCAGTGGAGCAAAGTGATATATTACGCTTTACATCCTTCTCGTTTTGTCAAAGGTTTTTGCCCAGCTATGGGACATTAACGACCTGTTATTTTTCATACTTCTAAGTTTGTATTTATTGAATTAGAGTTGACGATTAATGCAATGTTAATATTAAATTATAATTCATTTTTTTGCATTGCACGATATATAAAACAGGATTTTAAATAAATTATAAATATTATCTTATGTAAATAAATTTTATGCATATAACAACAATACAATTTAACTGTTTTTAACATTACTTTTAAATTCTTTCTGAACAACAACTAAACCAATTTTCTTAATTAATCACGATTTTTATAATTATTAAGACTAAAATATCTAAAAAAATTACTATAATTACGTGTATAGTAAAAACTGAAATTATATATCTGAAGGATAGAATTTCAGCTTCCTTCTTACATGAGTCAAGAATTTATTAATGTTGAGGTTTATATTAAATTGTTTAATTTTTTGTTGCTTGCAACATTTTTTTACTACCAAAAAAAGATACCTAGTCGGATACAATTTTAACTTCGAATAATAATTTTTCATCACATAAATTTAAAGTCATATTTAATCTACATATTTATACTTTATTTTACTTGGTCCTTTCGATTATATAATACTTATTTTCAACACATAAATTATGGTTATAGTAGGTATACTTAAATAATAATAACCGTTTGAACATTAGGAAGTTAATTTAAATAACTATCTAAGCGAAGATATATTGAATAATTATTTAAAAAATGAAGGTTATCCCCAGAATTGATAATGAAATAAAATAAAATAAAATATGTTGTTAAGAAATCCTTGCTACGTTTATTGTTCATCGCTGCAGTGAAGGCCATATTATGTCAGCGTCAATCGCCTTTCCAGATCGCCAAACTTGTTTTTTAAAAGCAGCTGCCTCGCGAAAACCGGGCAAAGGACTTGTTTCTTGGTACCGTTTCGTTTCGATTTTATTCTTTTTCCAAACAACACGAACTTTGAACATTTGCTAATTAATATGGTTAATTAATTAGCAACTGTTAGCGTTCTTTATAAAACACTTAAATTGTTTAAATAAATAAATTCAAATACGCTTCCTTGCTGAAAATCGTAAACATTTGCCTCGTTTTTACTCTATTGCAGTCTAAAAAATATAACATTCGCGTTTTTGTCCTAACTGCGCAAATTATAATTTTAAATATCATTTAATTTTTCAAGTTAATTTTTGCTGTTGTAGTACAAAAACATATAGCAAAATATGTTTCTTTATTTTTTGTTCAAAAAGATTGTGTTTGTGTGATTTTCCGTTCATGTATCAAACCTTGAATTCTTTTTTTCAGTTAACAACATCAACAGACTCAATGATTCTGTTGTAAAACTGCTGACTGCGTAAGTATTTGTATATATTTTATTAAAGTACGATAAATATGTGTAATGTATAATAATATTTTTATAGAATAGGTAGGCGGACGAGCATATGGGCCACCTGATGGTAAGTTGTCACCAACGCCCATAGACATTAGTATTGTAAGAAATGTTACCTTCGCTTACATCGCCAATGCGCCACCAACCTTGGGAACTAAGATGTTATGTCCCTTATGCCCGCAATAACACTGGCTCACTCACCCTTCAAACCGGACCACAACAATACCAAGTACTGCTGTTTTGCGGTGTATTTACCCGGTGAATGGGTGGTACTTACCCAGACGAGCTTGCACAAAGCCCTACCACGAGTTAAAATATTATTCTTATAATTGTGATAAATATTTGTTGAAGTTAAGTAAGTTTTTTAATATAAGTCTTTGTCTGAGTAACCGATTATTATCAACACAGATTAAAATATAATATATAGGTTTTAATATTTCACTTCGAATTTCGTTTTCCACTAAGAAAGGAAGTTGCTAAATTTTGATTCAAAGTGGGGCAACCTTGAGAGGAATCACCTCTTTAAAACTCTTCTAACATATCAAATCCCATTCGAAAATACCAGGACAAAAAAATATGATCCTTTTGGTAGTAAATGCAATTTTCTCGATGCAAAGCTGTGACGGATATTTTATAAAAATATCGCTTTAAAGTTTAGGAAACATAACATCACAGTACAAGACAGGACTTCGATAGGATAGCAATCCAATGCAAGCAGATAAAGTGCAGAAGCAGGACCATAGGCTTTTGTACTTTCCGAGGTATCAGACAGGGGACTTCAAAATTCCAAGCCACTGCTGTGACTCTGAGTATATATTCTTATAAGATAGACCCAGGTCGCTTAAAAACAGTCAAATAAATATGAATATTTCAAGCAGACTCCACAAAAAATACAATGTGTACGATTACAATACGATTACATAAACTACCCAAAAGCTTTCACAACACATAAGCAATCGTTTGTTGTTCTTTAAAAAAGTAACGTGTTTATAAATTACATCACTATAATATGAAGTATGCATTAAATATTATGCACTATCATCCACACTTATGAAACTATCGTACTAACTGTGAGCTTGTTAAAATTATTGAGACTTCAAGTTTGACCGACTCGCACATCTTGGTCCAATGTCCTAAGTGGTGCAGAGGCAAACGAGCAAAACTTCTTGTATATTTAAAAAAATAAAACAACAATCAAGCTAAGCATCAAATTATGTTTCCAAAATTACATCAATTTATAAAATGATACAATGTTATGTATTACAAATAATCGACAATATCGATCGATTTTAAACTCGTTTTAGTAATCGCAATCGGCCGGAATGATCGTTTCTTTCATTTAAAAAAATCAGTAGGGAATCTGCATTTTTTTCTTTCTTATTATGTGAGATACACAAAACATTTTACGATAAATCGCCATAACGCTAAAACTAATACCACTGGACCAAATCAACTTGTTTAGATCTAAATCTGTAATCTATATCGTTATGAAACATGAGCAAATCATATACCAAATGATCGCCAGCCCCCTAACCGTAAGAACTAGTTTGACAGCTTGCTATTTCTGCGAAATAATGTATTTGCGATTAAATTTAACATAGAAAAGAATGATTTTAAACTTCTTGAATGTCACAAACAATGAGTACCTTGGTACAACATTTAATTTATTGTGGTTTTATTAACTGTTTAAAATTTAACGTTTTTTTTACGTAGATGTGTTAAGGTAAACTTTTAAAAGCGAACTCTTGTGATTAATTGATTGAAATGATAGCAATAAATCGTTGTAAATTAATTCTCTCTCTGCTAAAGTATAAAAAATCTTAACATAAAGTGAGGTCATTATTATTAGCGGGCATCGACCCTTTTGGATATTACGTACTAAAATATTAAGAAACTTCAACACAGCTTGTTTTTTTTTTAAATTTACAATACGTTCTCCATATTGCAACGAAATAGTAGTAAACTTTTTTTTATTTATATAATTTATTTTTAAAATTGGTAATTAAAAGAATACATACTATTGTATTTTGGGTAGGACTTAGAATAGGTCGTAAAGTACAGAGCTATAATTAAGCTTAAAAAAAAGAGATACGTAGTACTCTGTATACTTAAAAAACCTTCGACAGTAACTTAACCGCGAGGTTGTTTCTATGCTCACCTTTCAGACCATCCTCGATCGTAGTGCCCTGGTCGAGACAATGAATTTAATTATTCATGTAAATGGAGCAAGGGTACATTCTTATTTAAAACTTGGCCAATTTTATTCGCATAAAATTAAAATATTTCGTGAAAAGTTGCCTCGAAACACTTCAATCGCAGGGTCGAACGTTATTGACTAACGCAGTTTTAGTATGTAAGTTTTATATGAATTCTACTTCAATAAAATGTTTGCATTTATGTATTATACATACATAACAATAAGGAAGTTTCTGGTAAAAATATGATAACTTTGTAACTCAATTTCTTCTGAGAAATGTTATACCCTTATTTAGTAATCTTAACGAGTTCGGATATAATCGGAGCCGGAGCCTCGAGATTCAAATAAAGGTGATGACAAAACTGATATGAGACACGAAATACAAACTCACGCAACTACCAGACGATCAAAGTGTTTTAGTATAAGATTATTATCCCGGATTAAAAATGTGTTTGGAGTCAGTCAGACCACTACTCCTAATTACATTGTCAGATATAGACGAACATTGAGGAGTATTAAGAAGTTAAGATGCGACAAACAAATACTCATGCTTATAAAATATTTTCTTTACTTCAATCCAATTAAATAAGTTATATGAATAAATGATATAATATACACAGAGTACAACAAGCACCAACTTATTGTTTATTTTTAATTGGCTTATAAAAAGCGATTGTTTATTGACATTTTTGTACTTAAGAAAGGCCATACCCCATATACAGTAGATCATTTTAATGTTTTACAATTATTCGTTACAAAAACAGGTTATTTGCCATAGCAGGTTAATCTGATTATTTAGAAAAAAACCGTAACAGATCTCGTAAACTGCTCCGTGTATCAATTCATACCAATGGCTTTACGCGTCTTCCAAAGCGCTGGAGTGTGAACACTGCCAACTTCCAAACTCCGGTGAGGTTAGGAGTAGCACTACTGTGTGAAAAATCTTTGATAGAAAACCCAATAACTTTTCAAATGCCCGAGCCGGGTTTCAAACTTAGGACAGTGGGATCTGCAGCCTAATAAGATTGCGAATAGACCAACAAAATAGTCACGATTAAGACCTACAAGATTAAAAGAATTAGTATTCTTTGTTTATACGCAGAGTTTATCAATTTACTGTTGATGTTTAAATATAAAAACAATTCTAAAATCTTGTAAGAGCCTATTTGATTAAATTATATGTTGATTTTAAATCAAAAAGTCTACCTAATCAGTTTTTAGCCACGACGTAGAAATTAATCGTTATTATTTAAAAAAATATATGTTAGAGGTCTGTGAATTGCGAACCGGTTAATATAAGGTCATGATCCGAGTTCGCTAGACAATTAGATTATTCGCTTCCTTTTAATATAAAGCTTTATTTATAGACCTTTGAATATTGTCTAGTTCTGCTTAATTTACAAATAAGGTCAATAGAACGTGTTCACAACTATTATGCTCATACCAACATTTTATGGTAGCGGATTTCCCTTGCATTTTTGTTTATATGCATAATAAACTGTGTAATCATTAATTATCATTAATTATGTTATAATATAAAGAATATTTTTATATATAACATGCTAGTTTTTTTTGATAATTCATAGATCAATAAGTGTAATAATCACTGGTAATGAATAATACTTTTATATTGAATAAAGGAGTTTGAGTTTTTACTTTATTATAATTAAAATGTAATAATAAGAATAACACAAAGGATACTAACAAGTGTTAGGATAATATATCGCCTGTAATGTACACAAACATAACGAGTATATAACGAGTTTGTTCTTTAACCCTCCCACATGTATACATATATATCCCGCTATATAATTTAATCAACGCTAGCTAAACATATTGTTTATCCTGTAGCTTAAATATTGAGTTGCAAAATTTGTTTGAATCTTTGTTTAAAAATTATGGATTTAATAATTATCGTTAACACGTAAAAATCAGTAACGGCATATTTATTGTTTAACAAAATAATAATTATTATTTACCAATAGTAGAACGTGCAGAAAACGTTTATAGTTGTGTAAAAAAAGTTAATTATGTCGCTTGTTTGTGATATTGCTCCTTAATCTATTTTTACTTTACGAAAATCATTGTATGCCAAAAAATTATACCATACTTTTTATTATTTAGATTTAGACCTGGAGTATTTAACTATTTTAATTACTAAATATCACCACACATAGCTACTTTCGGTATTCCCAGACATCAGCTTCATTCCATCAGGTTTAAATATATACTCTACATATATTGGCCTACTATTACTCGCTAAGCCGTTTATGTGCACTGCGTTTTATAGGATTCTAATGTTGACTCAAGCACGACTAATAGCACGCCTTAGCTTCTAATAACTCAATTTATTCAAAACATATTTATAACTTTTCATTATCATCAAGTACGTCAAGTCTTTTTAAGTTAAGTTAACGCAAAAAAAATGAAGGAATATTTTTTTGACTGAAGGCATCTATATATATAAAAGAAAGTCGTGTTAGTTACACTATTTATAACTCAAGAACGGCTGAACCAATTTGACTGAAAATTGGTAGGGAGGTAGCTAAGAACTGGGAGAAGGACATAGGATACTTTTTATCCCGTTTTTTTTTTGTTTTTTTTTTTGGTTCCTGGTTATCCGGATGTGCATCATATTTCATCATAAGAATGATGAATGCTTCTATTAGCGATTGTTGTTGGTTAATGTGCATGGGCCAACGTCATTTGAGTCACTACGGACTGTTAATGGTACAATATTTTCAACATATCGTGCTGCATGTGAAGAACTCAAGTTACTAGAAAACGATACCCATTGGGATACTACAATCGTTGAAGCCATTATCTCTGCATCTCCAAGTCAGATACGTACATTATTTGCTATCATCATTTCGACATGCTTTCCATCGAACCCATCTAACCTGTGGCACAAATACAAGGACAATATGGCAGAAGATATTTTACATCAAATTCGTGTCAGTTCAGAAAATTCCGATCTTGAAATGAATGAAGAGATACATAACCGGGCCTTGCTCTTGATCGAAGACATGTGTTATCTCATGTGCGGTAGTTTATTAGTCAGGATAGGAATGCCAGCGCCAAATTGTGAAATGAATGACGCATTTAATCGAGAATTGGAACGGGAACCTGAATATGATCACCAGGAATTAGATTTAGTAGTTCAAACGAATGTACCCCTGATGAATCCCCGACAAAAAGAAGTTTATGATACAATAATGAAGGCAATTGATGATGGAAACTGTGTTTTATATTTCCTGGATGCCCCTGGTGGAACTGGTAAGACATTCCTCATGTCAGTAGTTTTAGCCACTGTTCGTGCAAGATCCAACATTGCGGTTGCAGTTGCTTCTTCTGGTATAGCAGCCACATTGCTAGAAGGATGTCGTACGGCACATTCTGCATTGAAATTGCCGTTAAATCTTCAATCTATTGAAGAACCAACATGCAACATTACAAAGCGCTCCGCTACGGCCAAAATTTTATCAGAATCGAAGATCATCATCTGGGACGAATGCACAATGGCGCACAAACGTGCATTGGAAACACTTAACCGAACGTTGAAAGATCTACGTAATGACTCGAGATGTTTTGGAGGAGCAATGATTTTACTGTCTGGTGATTTCCGCCAAACATTGCCAGTAATTCCCAGATCGACTGCTGCTGACGAAATAAACGCTTGCCTTAAATCATCGAATCTATGGCGCTATGTTAAGAAACTTCAGCTAACAACAAACATGAGAGTTGCATTGCTGAACGATACATCTGCTGAAGATTTCTCTGAGCAATTGCTAACTATCGGCAATGGTCGAGTACCCGTCGACGAATCGAGCGGATTGATTTCATTTCCTCCGAATTTTTGTAACTTTGTCTCATCAAAATACGAACTCATCAACAAAGTATTCCCAAACATCATGACTAACCTCAAAAATAATGAATGGTTGAGTGAGCGAGCAATTTTGGCAGCTAAGAATAAAGATGTAGATGACTTAAATTACATAATTCAGGATGACATCATTGGTACACTGCATTCTTTCAAATCTATTGACTGTCTAACAAATGAAGATGATGCCACCAACTATCCCATTGAATTTTTAAACTCCTTGGATGTACCTGGCTTACCACCGCACAATTTACGACTAAAGATTGGTTCTATACTAATCATGCTTCGAAACTTAAACCAACCAAAATTGTGCAACGGAACACGTTTGGTGGTAAGTAAATTGATGAACAATTTGATTTACGCCACAATTCTCAAAGAAAAATTCAAAGGTGAGGAAGTTCTCATTCCGAGGATCCCGATGATCCCAACCGACATGCCATTTCAGTTTAAACGGCTTCAATTTCCGATCCATCTAGCATTCGCCATGACTGTAAATAAGTCACAAGGCCAATCGTTGAAAGTTTATGGTCTTAATCTCGAACACCCATGTTTTTCCCATGGCCAATTATATGTGGCATGTTCACGTGTCGGAAGACCTTCCGCGTTATTTGTTTTCGCGCCTAATGAAAAAACAAAAAATATCGTTTATCACAAGGTGCTACAATAAATGGCAAATAAAGAATAATTTTGTGTGTGGAACAAAGTTCACCGGGTCAGCTAGTTACTTATATTTAATAGTTCAATAGTTTTAAGAATCACCGCAAGTCCGACGAAGGAACACTTTTGGAGGACGAATTTGACAGTTAGTACTGTTCGTACAAAATTGACAGTTGATACTGACAGTAAGTAACAACACTTGATTGTACCCTTATTGACGTGATGAATGTTAAAATGGATCGTTCGTTCACCGTTTATACCACCGCGTTAACATATCATTGTTGAATATAATTCAGATTACGAATACCCGCGTCATGTACTTCATCTCAGACAGATGAGGCTACGTATTTAAAGACTAACAATAGATTTTTATTTTAACGTGACATTACGGAATTCTTAAAAAATGTCGGAGGATGTACCTCCTAACCAAACTACTAGTCTACGCTCTAGATTCAGGCGCTGGCTAGGTTCCAAAACAATTTCTTTAAAAATTCAAAAACAATCAAGCTTAAACCACTTAGGCCTTAAACCTAAACAGAACCCGTGTACTATCGCTCTTCCAATTTACTGGATACAAGAGAATAAATCTACAACCTACCTATACAATAATTGTTGTTTTCTATAAAGAGTATTTATTTCAGTTAAAACACAAAGAGCGCTATTTTCAAAAACTGAATCTGCACATAAATAATGAATATAAAATAATTTATTATAAATTTACGCCTTTAAACTGATAAGGACACACATTTCCAATAAATAAAATATGAAAGTACGCCATTACATTGTTGCGACACAGCCTATTTTAAGTATAGGTATTGTTTTGACATGCATGACTTGATTAGATTGACTAGATAGGTCAGATTTACGTTATAAATGATTTTAATTGGATGTCTTTAGAAAACCTTATATATATATTGCTTATAAACCTAGACAAAGACCAACTAAGTAATCAAATTTTAATAGAAATAGACCCCTTACAACAACGGCAACGCCTAAAGCTTGATATTCATATTCACCAACAAAACCACATATTAACCTAAAATCGATACTATTTGAGCAAATCGGTTTACGTAGGATTGTATAAATTGTTATAAGTCAGGTTTCCCAAAATACTGCAAATAAAAATGATTATTTGTTTGATTATCCTCATTGTATTTCACAACTTCCTTAACAGTGTTCTTGAAAGCGATAATAAAAATATAACATGCAAGTAGGTGGCTGTATCGACCAAAGGTTATTTTTTAAATTTAAGTTGCCATGTTTATCAGTACCTACGTTGTTCATGTTTCTTTTTCTGTCAGGACTGTTTTGTTTTTCATATTTCATACATTTTATACCGTGTTACATTATTAGATTTGTACTAGGTATTATGCTGCTTTGATTATGTAATCCTAAATATTATTTTATTTTATATTATAAATATATTTGAAAATAAAATATATTACTTATTAATTAAAATAGGTAAAAATATCAGTCGTATTAGCCGTTTTTTTAAAACATTGCCAAAACTGCCAACTATAAGGAAAACCAGGCTTTTATATTTGCTAGGAAAACCTAGCTCGGTTGCTGAAAAAAGGTTAAATACTGTGATGGTAAACTTTAGCATAAATAAAGTGTTATCATATGAAAACCCATAATTATAGTTCAAGTATTCTGCTGTTCAAAAATTTTAAACTTTTTTCAAAAAACTTTAGTCTAATTTCTGTTCGAGTCATTGTAACTCAACTTATTGTTGGACGCCATTGTTGGAAATACAATTGTTTCAAATTGAAAGGCATTTAGAAAAATTTCATTACATAAAACATTTCTCTGGAAAAATGAAATTAGTCCCGAGAGTGGACATTATGAGAGGCAAACTTACCTTGGCATTTGAGGGAAAACAATTCTCTCGACATCCTTAGACGGGAGAGTACAAATAACAAAAGATTTTTTTTTTATACTTAAGAAGTAAATTATTAAAATGTACAAGGCTCTTGTTTCAGCGACGAAAATGATTATTAAAGAACGACGTTCTAGAAAGAGCGTTTATTAAAATAAAATGTTTGTGTGAACGAGCTATTTACCTCCGAACTATTCTATTAAAATATTTGGCTTTAATAATTTAGTTAAATGGGGCTTAGAGCTTGTTTGAGACCTAAGAGAAGAAATTATTATATTTTATTAGGTAAGCAAACTATAATAATTTCGTTTGAATCACGTTTAATATTTTTAAGGTTGTTAATTATTATTATCGATTCTTTTTCAATTTTATTCTGTTTTTTTTTAATATTGACGTTTGGACAAATTGAAACGATTTCTTCATATAAATGTTAACGGTCTTATTTTTTGCTTAATTTATCACAGGGTAGTTTATAAAAGCGGGCTCCAAGCACTTGCGTGAATCATGGTGAGAATTTACGCCTCGATTTTGCCGCGAAGTCAAAAACATGCTCGCAATCTTGGACAGCTGTTGTTTAATTCATTGCATCAATTAACAATAGAAACATATTGCAGATTTTTCGAAATACAATTTGAGATCAGTTAATATTTTACAATATATTTTAATACATCGATTATAAAACGATTTTCATATACATACAATATAAAGCCAAAATACTTCTCGAAACTATTATGTATTTTAAAATATGAGTTTCTGCGAATCTGGAATGAAAAAAAAACAAAAATATACACTTTACATTATAAGATAAATAGATCTTAATGTTACTAAAACCAATATTTTATCAACCACTCTGATCGATAATTAATTTGTATCGTTTTGTTTACATTAACTACTTAACTATTTTCTACGTCCTATTATAATATTTATTTATTATCATTGAATACGCATTGATAACATAAATGTTATGCTTGTGTATACATGTTAACCTAATCGAAATTAATATTTGTTTCCAAAAGAATAACTATTCATTAAATGTAATGACTGCCAGTCTCCAACGCAAAGCTCTGATATCCTATCATGATTTCTCTTAAGCAAATTTGGTCACGAAATTCAATTCAAGAGCTTCAACGGAGCGAGATTACATCACACGCTTCCGCCATTTTAGTCTAGCTAGCTTAGCTAGCTTCGTGACTGTTTTCTAGACAGACAATCGCAATAAATGTATTGAAATATATTTCTTTAAAGTTAGGAAACACTAAAGACGAGAAGTTTTTGTCGCATTCAATGACAAAATATAGTTGCAAATGAAATGTAACAAACAGCAATCATTATGATTATTTCTTATGAAATAATTTAGTCGCCGTATATATAATAAAATATCAATAGTTTAAAATACTAATATAAATATTATGCCCACTTGAGCGATTCCGGCCACGACGGCAAATCTTATGGCGCACAAAGTGTCTCCGAAAACACAGACGACTCACACACTCTCTATTTCCTCACTCTCATAATCCGACACAACCGGAAAGAGTTCAGGCGGAGGACAAACTTGCTTTCCGAGGCACGGGATTGTACACTTGTGATTCTTCTATAGAAAAACTCAATAAATTTTTATTGGCCTCACCTGGGAATTGAAACCAGAATTTCGGGATCTGCGGCCTTATATCTAGGCACTAGACCAAAGGGGCAGTCACAATGAATATTATTGAATAGTAGATATATGAGATTTATTTACATTATAGCTATTCACATTACAACAGCTTCCTGAACGAATACATAATTTTAAAGAAATATGGTTTTATCTAAAATGTATGCAGGCCAGATATATTAAAGGACTTTTTATTACTTTCTTAAAAATATTTAATTACAAATATTATTTATTAGACCATTATAATTAAATGGTAAATGAAGGTTGCGATGATATAAAAACTGACACGCAATGAAGTTGTCAATTTTATTACACATATATATAGCTAGTAAGGTAATGCCACACTGTGCCGGTTTTACAATGAAAAAGTAAATAAATATATTGTATTGTTTTAAATATTACTATCATTAACGTAAACCTTAACGTTACGTATAAAAAACAAGTAAATATATTTTGCCTAAAGAGTGAATAATATGAGATAATGAATATAAGTTAATAATAAAATTTGGGAAATACATTTTACTACATATTAGCCCAACTAAAATCAACTATGTTTATTTAATAAGTACTAGCTTTTTTTTTAAAGTATAGTTAGGCGGTCATGCGTATAAGCCACTTAGGAGTAAATGGTCACCGCCGCCCATAAACATAATTTTAAGAAATATTAACTATCCCTAAAATTACCAATGTATTAAATTATCCCTTGAATTGCCATCAATCTGAACTCTTTGTTTAAAATGTGCACATATATATTAAAATCAACCATCATAGTGGTCATCGTTTCGTGAAGTGCATCTGTTATTTTTCTATTTAATTGGTTAACTAAACTTAAATGGGTTACATTCAAAACGGCGACAAAAACCAAGAATTTAATTTTATTTAAAAGTAAATATTTAAGCAATAGAATTAATTGTATTTTTTGATTATTAGAAAAAAAATACGCAAAGGAAAGTACAAAAAACATATTACCTATATCATTATTTCACTTTACATTACAAAATAAATACAATACTAGTATTTCGTGTACAATTTTTATATACGACAAATATAGATTAAATAACATTTGTCATAGACAAGTGTAGAGCAGGCTTAATACTATAAAGCCAGAGAAAACAACAAGAGCTGCATTTCTTGTTCACTTTCACTGATAGATTAGTCTTTTTCTCGACATGAATGGGTAATACTTATCGGTTATCTGGTAGATAGTGTTTAACTGTTTTCTAGCAATTCCGATACCATTTAATTTATCTGAAGGCGTCTTTGTTTACAAAGACATTTGATCCCTTTCTCTTTCTAAGCTCGCTTGCTCACGTACTGATGCGTTTATTGATTTTTAGTCATAATATCAATATTTCTTATTCTAATGATAATTTAAAACTACAATCATACAATCAAAGGTAGCACTGGAACATTTAATTATTAAAAATGGTTTATTCAATACTTTCCTGGGTTGGTAGCCTATGAAGTTCCCTTTATATACCTATAATTAATCATAAAATCAAACATTTTTTTTTGAAAATTTAACCTATGTTCATTGATGCATCTATCTATAGCATTACGGAGACGGTAGACGGTCTATAGCAGTACAGAGATATTTCTTCTTTAAAATATTATATATTAGGTATATAAGTTTTAAAAAAAAAAACATCAAAATCAATTGAAATAATTTCTGGTGAGTATGGTGAGTGACGGAGAGTTTCGTGTCGTAGTTTAGAAACGGTCCGCTGGACCGTTGTCCTGTCCTGTGTGGACATTGTTGTGAAAAAAGAGTGACTTAGAGAAATTGAAAAGACGCGGTTGTTTGTCAGCGAGCACGTCCACCATCATTTGCAATTCTTTACAATACACCTTTGCAGTAATTGTTCAACCAGGTCCCAAGAAGCTGTATGAAACGAGCACGTTTACAATATTAATAATCTCGCTTAAATGAAATAATTTTATTTGCAATGATATAAAGATAAGTTTGATAATAACTTGATATCTAAAATGAATAGCAAGCTTAAATACTTTTGTTAAAAGAGATGATTTGGACTTAAAGATGATATTGCAGCTTACCATGTTCTACGCTGACTGAGCAAAAATAAAAAAAACACTTTTACTAGTGTTTAAGTTGTCGCGTCTAAATTTAATATAAGTACATACATTTAATGTAAATACATTAAATATACAATTTACAAAGCAAAATATTTAAAAAAAATGATTATTATTACAAAATAAAACCTTGTTATAAAATATTTTTACGTAATTGTAGAACAATCACATATACATATGTTTATAATTATAATACACAGTCTTAAAGTTTTAAGTGTAGTTGTTAGATAAAATTAATTAGTTTGAACTAATAACTTTGGACGTTTAAATTAGCTAAAAATAAAAAATAAATTGTACAAGTCCAAGCGCACGTACAGCCTCGATCCTGAGCCATCGTATTTTCATATCTAGATAATGAGAAAAGACAGGAAATATCTTTAAGATTGACTACTTCCGATGCAATGCACTGACTGCTACGTGATCTATTCCAGAATGATGCTGGCACGTAAGATATTCAAGTGACTGTTGCAATTTTATATGGGAATTAACGATAATCTTGACCGTAAACGTACAATATTTTTTCTTATGAACAAAAGAAGGAACCTTATTAACCTGAAAGTTATTGTTAAAAGCCATTACGTCACGTACTAAAGAATAAAATGACTTGAAACATTTGTGTACAGCTTCCTATAATAAAGACAAAAAGCAATTCGAATGCGTCACCATTACGTTATATGAACAATGCACAGCTAAAATAATATCACTAAGAATACGAAAATAAATTACTATCGAATTCGTAAAAAAAAACTATGTTTCGGTTTAAATGTTACTCTGCTTGATTAATTTAATACATGTTAAAGAAATATCTTATTTAGCAATTACCATTAAGAAATAAATGAACAATTTTATTTTATTAAAGCACGTATAGCGCGCCTGCGCAGCGATGACTTCACGCAGTCGTGATTGATGAGTCGGAAAGAAAAATCCGTTACCAACAAAGAAGTAGTGCCTCTCAGAGATAAATAAGCAACATTACCAGTTATAATGTTACTTTATTAAAACATTATAAAAATATACTAACAATTATTGAAGGTACTTATATCATTTATTAAAATTGCAATTGTTAATTGTTTTACAATGGTAATTTCGTAATAGCTTGTTATTTTTTAAATTATTTTATAACTATCATTTGACTTGGTATCAATGTGGTTCATACGTTTCGATTAAATCCTTATCCATCCTCCAGCCTGCGTGGAATCCGGAACTATGTACTTATTTATTTTAGAAAAAAAAAACTTTTTTCTCCAAATCACAAGAACTCCTTAACTAGATATTATTATTTATATTTAATGAAAAAAAAAGAAAGGCATTCCTTACTTGGTACTTTAGTAGTAAAAATTAAAATAGAATTGATCATAGCAGACACAATTTCTGAATAAAACATATTTAATACACAGCATTTGCAAAGCTATTTAAAAGTGATATTGTAATTTTAAAAATCGAAAACGTTAGGAACAATGTGAATTCCCACGAGTTTTGTTTATCTGTGGATCTCAGGAAGAATTCGGACTTACATTAGATGTCGTAGTTAGATAGTCGTCGCTTCCGAGTGACATCAGTCGTGACATTGCGAATGTGAGAAACTAAGGATTAGGTTTAGGTAATCGTGTATTTTATTGTGTTAAAGCTACGTATACGAGCGGGTATGACCGAGTATAGAGCAACTGAATTTAATCAAAAATGACACTTAAGAATTGTCATTGTCCTTAAGGATCATAGACTATAAATAATTATAAATTAAACATTTTACCAAATAATGTTTTATGTAATGTATTTTCGAAAGTTTTCAAGAATCCAGAAAAGCGTTCGGATATTCATTAAGTTCGAATTAGTGGTTTTCACGGTTGTCGCTTTTTGGAGCAATTCAAGTTGAAATTACAATTCCTTAATTCATTTTCAATCAGTATCTACTAGTTTAAATAACCAAATATTTTATGTATATCTAAAAATATTTGAAAATGTAAGTAGTTATATCGGTGTTATCGATGCCGTCTTTGTTATACTAATTATGTAGAATGAGGCGCGATAATTTGTGAGCTCATGCATAGATCACTCAGCCTCAGGCAATCGTATATGTTATTTAAGAAAAACTGGTTTTTACGATTATTAAACCTCAAATTACATTAAAAATTTACATACAATGAACTCTGCATATAAAGTAAAATTAGCGCTTAACATACATAACAAAAACTTGTACGCAATAACTACTTATGATTTGTTTTTTTTTTGTTAATACATAATAAAATGTAAAAACGCTAACTGTATTATTTACTGTAACCGGACCACCATGTTTGAAATACTACGTATTTGCGTAATTAATTTTAAATCAAAACATGACATACTTAAAACACGTGTGCGATTAAGTAATTTTAAATAAAATAATAACATAATTGCTCTACACGCATGTAGACTACGCTGATACACATTTAAATTGATATACTATTATTTGCAAAGATTTACTTGTTGGCAGGGCTTTGTGCGGGCACGCCTGGGTAGGTAGTATCGCCCAACTATCACATATTCTACCACCAAACAGTACTTGTTGTGTTCTGGTTTGAAGGATGATTGAGCCAGTGTAATACTGTATAGGTACAAGAGACATTGCTTCTTAGTTCTCAACGATGGTGGTCTATTAGCCACGAAAGGGATGGTTAATATTTCTGATCGTGGGTTCAAACCCGGGCAAGCACCACTGAATTTTTATGTGCTTAATATGTGATTATAATTCATCTCGTGCTTGACGGTGAAGGAAAACATCGTGAGGAAATCGGCATGTGTCTAATTTCATTGAAATTATGTCACATGTGTATTCTACCAACATTGGAGCAGCGTGGTGGCATAAGCTCTAAACTCCTCAAAAAGACAGAGGAGGCCTTAGCCCAGCATTGGGACATTAACAGGCTGTTACTGTACTGTCATTGGATATGGGCAGTGGTGACTGCTTACCATCAGGTAGCCTATTTGCCCGTCTGACTACCTGTTTTAAATAGAAATTGATACCAAGTAGATGACCAACTTTTATAGAAACAACACATATTCTCTTCCGGAGTTCTAAATTGTAGTATGTTCCAAATTTAACATAATATACAATATATGCCATGACACAGCGATACACTATAAAATTAACATTAAAACGTAGTATGAAGTATGGTTGTACATAATGAGCATAAAACAGCAATTAAAACGGTCGGGTGGCTGTAAACTCGCTTATCTGATTGTACCATTCCGAATTGTGAAGAAACAGTCGAGGTTGTGAGATTACGGCTAATATAACAACGAAGTATAATACACCGTTAAATATCATTTTCACTTGACGAATTTTCACACGAAATGTTATATCACTTGGTTGTCAATTTGAATTGACCCTGACTGAAGGTGTTGGTTAGTTTGATTAGATTTAAAAAAATATTATTCAAGTTCAAGTATTATAATGTAATTTCAATATATTTACAATCTGTGTATATGTAATAGTTGAATGCTGACTTTACTCAAGACTTTTCTTTCTGTTACATGAGTAGGATTTAATTATGTAGTTGCTTGCATATTCTAACGATATTTTGTTGACAATGAATCACGTGATGAATCGTTTTGAATAATTAAAACCGTTTATTAAATAGAATTAATTAACATCATTGACTACTCAAAACACAAGACTAACTAATAACAATACCGTGCTACTTGCGCTCTGTTAATTTTTCCATATAAATTGATGATAACAGAATACTTAATTACTTTATATAACTAATTAATTTACTGGGATTTTAATTATTTATTCACGATATTTTCTAAGGCAAACATTTCTTTGTTATTTTTAAAATCGAAAGTATTATTTGAAACTTTTAAATAACCTCTGATTTGAATCGGCTGTCCATTCGTACACCTAAACTAAGATACATGTACTGTACATATTTAATTATTTATATTAAACGATATTTAAATACTAAATTAAAATATTATTTTTATATTTTTATGTATTTGTTCATATTTTTATGTATTTAAGATTTGACAACCCTAAAGTCTGGTACCAGAATGGATTCTAATAATCCAAACGAACCAACATTTATATAAATCAACAAGATAGATAGATACACGTAATCGTTTCTACAATAATTGTGCCAAATTCGAATATAAGCAAAATTTATGTTTTGCAAATAACTTTTACCTACTATTATTATTTATGAAAAATAAAGACATTGTGGTTATAATCACACGACGGGCCTTGGGTATTTTGCGCAATCCATGAACAGTGGTTAAGTAACTATTATCCAACTGACTCGTGGGAATCATCGCACATTGGCAGTTGGCACATTTGGCATCTAGAATCGACAGGAAAATCTAAAGTTCAACTCGCTTTGTTGTTAAATTTGTTAAAATAAACGACTTTTATGCACTTTTTTATAAGTAAACTTTAGACCAGCTTTCAATGAGAATGATAAACGATTTAATTTTATACTACGAGTAGGTAGAATTCGGATCTATCGTAGTTGGTATATATCGAGAGAAGATACAACTAATTGCTAATAACAAATGATTAAGACATGATTAAAACCAACAGTGTAGAAAAAACACACTTAAAGTAATGGAAAAATAATTTTGGATTAAAAATCAAGAGGCCAAAAAAATTTACAACGTTGTTATTGCAAAAAAATATTTGCAAAATTAATCAAACGGGTGAATCCGCCGAGAAAAACAAATGCTATCCGAAATAAAAGAAAGCTGTGATCTTTATTTGTTAATAAGTTTTAATTTTTCATAAGATAAAGATGGCCAGTACGTAATACGTACGTAATGGCCAAACAAATTAAACAATATTCAGGCTTTCTAAATGGCGTAAAGCCTATTTCAGTGACATTAAGACTTCGTCCTACCATTCGATGTAATTTTGGAGAATAAATCCCAAGAAACGGTTAAAATACATAGTTACAAAATTAATTAATTTTATAAAGTACAAACAACTTGCATCTATATATTAATCCTATGTTTATGTTATAAATATTTACAGAGGTATTATAATCGTTTTCTTCCAAGGTACTGTGACGTTTTATTAATTTCAATTCATATATGATTTATGCGAAATTAACTTAAATAACAGAAAATACTGAGAAATTTTGAAATCTTAAAATAAAACATATCTCTATGTATAAATTACTTGACTTAGTGCGTGAAATGGGACGGTTGCCTTATAGAGACTGGCACAATACTTGACGAAAGTTATATAAAAAAGTAAGAAACCTCGTAGTAGATTACTAGTAAAGGAATATTACAACAGATTGATTTAAAGATTCGCAAACAAGAAATACAGACCATTCGTATATGAAAGATATTTTTATATCTTTTTTTTGCCTTCGATTTTATATTTAAAAAAGTAAGTGATAGGACTTGTTAATATTTTACCTATGTGGAAAATATTATAAATAGCTTTTCTGAAATGTGATATCTTAATCCAGGCAACCGCACCCTCACTGCCTACAAGCAATTTAAGTAAACAATAGTGTTGAAGTAATGACAATGTTTTTTTTTCCCACAAAATTATACACACAATTGTATTATCTTGCTTAATTAAATTAGTCAACCAAAAATATATTAATAAGTAATTAATTGTACGAATGTGTTTGGAAATCTATGGTTGTTCCAAAATATTTATAAATATTTAGGGACACTTAGTGAAATGATCAAACTAGACCGATATAGAACAATATCAAAACCACGTGGCAATTAAATTCTAAATTTAAATGTCGGTTAATAAGATAACAATAATTTGCTAAACAACAAAAAAGATAACTTTAAATATATTAATATATCCTATAAAAGTATATAAGTAATAAGTAAGTAGGTATATAAGAATAATTGTTTCAGACTATGTTAGATTGTATTCTATGTGCAATATACATAGTTCTTTATATTCAATCTTAGAATAACAAAATCGATCTATTATTTTAGGTTTAAAATATTCGCTAAAACTCCATTGCACTTATTTATCAAAGCGGACAGTTCAAGTTGGACGAAGCCACAGGCGGGCGCAAGGTAATGTTTCCATTAGTTGATTGCGTGCTGGAGATGGAATGCTCATCAAATAGAGAGCCAACATCATGTACCAGTAATGTAGCTATTCTACAGCTCTTATTACTAACAGAATAACGATCATTTTGCAATAAATATATTTATCTCCTGCAATTCCTCTAAGTAGCGGTAAGACAACTTATCATCTAAAAGTGGTTATTACGTTTATGATTTAGACTTGTCTATTTATAATCCTTATGGTAATTAGTGAGATGATACTTGTCAGCGATTTTATTTATATTTAATACTATAGGCATAAACAATTTAAGAAATAATAATCACTGGTTACCCTTAAAATAAAAAATATTTCTTGTGATCGTGAAATATACAATATTAACATCTGCAATAATTAAATAGATATTGTTAATAAATAAAGCTGGAGAAAGGTTTGTTTACCTTATACTCCCGCGCATATGAGTTGCATATAAATGAAGTAACAATAAGAGAGCGAGCGTATACGCAATTTCCGGTACGGCCAGGCGCCGTATCAGGCGAAGTACGTCAGGGTGACAAACGCCGTGTAGGGTGACTATATTTTTTTTATATATACAATACACATTTGATAATTATGACAAAGATAACAACATTTTTTTATAAGATTAATCGTGAGACGTGGAGGATTTATCTTATTATATATTATTGTCTTCGCATTTTCTTAATTAATAGTAAAACTGCACGAGAAATACGGGGAGTCCTCAAAAAACGAAGCTAACTTTAATCGATAATCCATGCAACTTATAATACAAGCCATAATAATTAATCGACTTTTTATTGAGATATAATTAGGTCAACCCAAACGACGAGAAAATCGTTGAAGTGGAGTATCTGTGACGAAATCTAATATGGGCACTATGGATCTTTATGTTATTTTATACTGTATTTATTAGGTACTTACTTATAAAATGAGAGCAAAATAATTAGTAAATATCAAGTCCATTTTTGATTCTTGATATTACTAAATATTTAATTCCACGGATTCCTAACATTTAACATTCATTACTAATATAATTATATGCAATACTGCTTTTAATGTTTAATTGCCAACTTTAATAGTATAATTACAAAAAAAGTTGTTTTTATAAAGCAATTCTGCACAGTAAATTATCAACATATAGCAAAATGCATTCAAATTACAAGGAGCGCACCATACAATCATTCATTTCGCAAATGTTTGCAGGTAAAAGAATAATTTTTCTCGGCGCGTAGCGTTGCGCGCGATTATCAGGGCGCAACGTGGCAACTAACACCTTTCTGCCCATTTGTTAAACGTAGACTACATCATACATTATTGCTGACATCGAATTGTGTGCGTAACGCAGATGGGTGCATGCTTTACATTGTATGAATTTAAAAATAATCAAATTATGTGTCACAACGAAGTGAGAAATGGAGACAAAACAGACAATATTGCTTCGTGCATTATTGCAGTGCAAACGCATAAAAATATATACAAATATTAAATTGTTAAAAAAAAAGTAGTATGAAAAATGAAATTAATTAATGAAAGGATAAGGTTAATTGGACAGCACAGTGTATATGTCAATTATTTGTACCAACTTTTTGTTCGAACTTAGGTAAAAAAACTACGAGAGTATTGTATTATTAATTTTGGTTTTATCACGTAGGAACTGTATTTGGTCACGTGTCTAAATTATCATTAATTTTTTGATAACTCATCAATACAATCACACCAGGTCACTATGTATTTAAAAATATTTACTACATTATATCATTGTGACCCCATTATATGGAAATATAAATCATTTACACAAACATACAAAACTAATGACATTTAATTTTCAAGAAATTATATTAATTTTCTTGTTTTTTTTTGTAATATAAAACTTTGCCTGGTATATAGTATGGTATGTAAGAATGAATTTTATCTTTGTAAATCTTATTAAAAACAAAAATACAATTATAGACATTGTTAGCAATATTTTTTTAAATAAGCACATCCCTATCAGGTATGCATAGGTGGTTTTTCCAGACTACTGTTACCTATTCTTACGCTATCTTTTATGCTGCATGCAGTTGGACAAACATTGTAATTACATATATAAAATAATAAACGATATCGTCGCGTTAAGAAATATCCCAAGGTCGCATTTGTTCTGCAACTGACAATAAAATAAAAATTACGCTTATTTAGTTCACATACGTTTCATTTAAGTTCTTTGCTTAATTTTTGTTTAAAGTGCTGAAAACCTTGTGTTTAAAATAGAACTTTAATAATATGTTTAAACAATAGCTTATTATTATTATTCTACTAATTCTAAGCATACAATTATATAGTATGTTCAATTCAATTTATTTAAAGAGACATCTTCAAATACAATATTTTTACATAGAAATTCTATTTATACAGGGATTAGGGAAGTAATGCTTTAGAAAATCTGAAAGGGCGATGTTTTTGAATCCTTTTTATCACGCTTAAACTTTGTTAAAAATGAATATCATTTTTAAAAATCACATCGCTTGGGAATATACAATGCCTCCCTTACCTTTCAGCATCAATGGAAAACCTTTGAACAAAAAGTATAAAATTCTGTTGGTATTCATTATTTTTGTACTCAAAGCAAACCTTTTTACGCATCACGTGCAACAGAAAAATATTGTTCGATCAGATATGATAAAAAATATCTTTAAATCTTTATCGGCCTATCGTGAATTTATTTAATGTCAAGCGTATAAGTAATAAAAATTCATATGACATTTAATTAATAAATTAATTGTAGATATATTATTAATTGTTACTTCTCTGAATTTAATGTCGTTATTATTATATTGTTATTACAATACAATATGTGGTCAACATAATTCCATAATTATGTTACGAAAAAAAAAGACAAATAAAAAACTTAAATTGTTTTGAAACAACTTTGTGATTTTCTAGACATTTTATAAGCCTTCATTCAAACTAAACAGTTTGATTAACTTAAAGCAATTAACTGACCTCTCAACCTATTACAGGTGTACGTAAATATCATGTATAGTTACATAACATCGTTGGAAGACCAGAAATGTAGATAAACATTCAAAATCTACGAAAACATGTTTGCTAACATTAGACTTCGTGTGACGTCATAGCCCAAAGATGGCTGCTCCATTGTGTGTTAGGTAAAGTGCGTTGACCCTATGTCAATGTTAATGTCAGCTGTTAAACGGTTACCAAAGATGTAGGTAACCGTGCATCCGTAGTCCGAATGTTTTTTTGAGTTACAGAGTAATAAAGAAAATATCTAACGAACACATGAAATACGTGTATTACGCACTGGATTGATTGAATTAATTTAGGCTTTTGTAAAAACACATTATCAATAAATTAGGTATTATTTGATTGAAATTACCATGACACGAATTTATATAATCAGACTTATTTAATAATAAAAATACTTATATTATAAATGCGAAAGTAATTATGTCTGTGTGTCTGTTACGCTTTCACAGCTATACCGCTGACCGAATTTTATGAAATTTAGTATGAAAGCAAGCTTGAACCCCAAAAAAGGACATACCTTTTTTATACCTAACACTTGACCCCCTTCCCCCAACTCGCGGGCGTAATCTTGTATAAAATAAAACTATTAAAATACAGAAAGTAGGTATTTCGCTAGTTGATACGAACACGGATATAGAAAAACGTAACATACAAAGTACAAACATATAACGCTCTCTGACTAACAGGCTAACACTTATGAATACACATGCAAACTTTCCCTCTCTCATATAATTTCATTTAAATTTATTTTTCATCTAAAAAAAACATTATTATTGAAAAATTAATTTACATTATGGGATTTAACTGGTCCCTTAGATACCAGTTTACCTAGCTTAGGGTGCCAGGGCGTCTTTTCATGTACCTATGTACAATAAATAAATTCTTCAAATAATATTTATTATTAAACTTAACATTAGATTTCTAGGTAATCTTTCGATTGTTATGTTATATATATATTTAAAAGCTGACTTTCAAAGAATCGTCAGTAAAGTTTTATACGACTCTTTGAAAGTAAGCTTTTAAGTCTCAAAGTTTTATATGGATTTTAAGTATTATTTTTATTCGTTATATTTAAATATACTTCTTATAGCTATCATAAATGAATCAAATTTGTTATCATGTCACATTTGTACGTTTAACGTAGGCGTAGTGTTTGAATCTTAATCTGATAATATATTACCATAATACCTGCTTTATTTTATAGGTTATGTACATTTATGAGTACTAAGCAGAAGTGTCTAGCGGTAAATCAATCTAGTCTAATACTTCCGACTTTACTTGAAATTAACCGGATAAGTTCTAGAAAGTATTTATTATTTCGCAAACGATTTATAGGCGCATCGACCTATATTTGTACTATACTCATTCAAATTATTATTAGGTTATTTCCTTCTCTAACTCTTAGCAAGTGGGACGCAATTTGCATGATGTATTTTTAAGATGATTTGTGCGAGTAAAATGGTCGAAATAGTGAACGCATTGTTCGCTTGAGTCTAGTGAGAGGAGCCGACTCGCGCAGTGAAGCGCTCTTTATTACATTTTGAACACAATACGTACGGATGCCAGTAGATACGTATATAGATAGCTAGGTACAGTCGCGTAAAGAGCTTGTTTTATGGTTGAACGTGAATCACAAAGAACACGTTTAGAATTATTCTCGACATTTTTGTATTAACATTTATGGGAGGCGATGTAGACGATCATCGTATACTTTGTGATAATTCTGCAGTATATAAAAATATAATAAACGCTACACAATTACAGACGTATAAAGCTTTTCTTTATATGTAAACGTTGTTTAGCAGGAGATTAGTTAAGCAATGCTGCGTCTTCTTCTTTCGAATGTCAAATTCATAATGACAACAAAAGGAAAATCAGCATTTAACTAGCAACCTCAGGCCGTATATTTTTTTTAGAAAAATAATAATCTAATCAACTAATAATTTAATTGTTTTACATTTTGACCATTATTATTATTATTCTCTAACATACCATATGTTAATGGTCATAAATCAAAATGCTCAAACACCAAAAATATTAAATTAAGTTGAGCGGTTGTGAGCACACTTGTCTTTCTTAACTCTTAAGGGAAGTTGTTACAGCCACCGCACCGTCAGTAGTGCAGTCACGCTACGAAGCCTCCATTTACCCGCCATTATTATACTGTATTTTGTTCCTTATCTGTTTTGACATGTAACTCATGGTAATTAAAATTTCAAGAAATAGGAAAATAAGTCGTAAGTTATTGTATTCTTCGATCAATAATAATACACCACTAGTATTGTTGATCGAATATTGTATTCGATTTAGGGAAGTACATACTATCTGTATGTTTTCTGGTACTCTCGTTTTATTATGTATAGCCTACTTACTCCAAGCGAGTAAATATGAATAAAACATAGATTTTCAAATTCCATGCGATTTGCTACTAAGTCTGTTATAATAAGCAATAGAAACAGTCCTTGATTAATACATATAATAATAATACAACACTATTTCACTAATCTATTATAATATATTATTATTTATATATCCAAGATCTCGACCAATTATATTGCATAAATTAAATGTCAAAGTTGTTTATTTGTCTTTACTCCTTTTGCGATAGGAAAAGACTATAAATGTGTTGGCTATAAATATGAATATTGTCTGGAAAGAGACAAAAGGGAAAGTTTTTGCACCTTGATCATTTTATTTATAATAGAGCATTGAAAATTTAAATGAATATAACTAATATCAATCTTTAAAGTATATGTCTGCGGTACACATCCAAACGAGCTTGCACAAATCTAGTAAATTAAAATATAATAGTTTTATTCATATTATGTGCCTACATTATTAATGTATAACATTTAATAAAAAATAATAGAACGCTATGTTCTATTATTATCAATTAATTAATTAATGGTCAACATAATGTTTAGGCAAAATATTATGCAATATTTTTATCGATCTGTTTTCAAAGATAGTATTTCAATTGATGTGATTATATCAATTTTCATATATTATATTAATAGTAGGTATATGAGATAGTAAAGAAACCGCAGGCGACAATTAGTAAATACTGAGTATACTCGTATTTAAACGTCACTTGTCAGTCTCGACAGCCGAAAAGGTGTGCCACAGAGCTATTAACTATGTAAATTTTAATATTAGGTTATTTCACTGGAAATTCATTCTTTCAAGTTTTAACTAAAATGCTGGAGTAATTTTGTTTATATTCGCAATAATACTTATAAGTATGAATCGTATTGTTGTATGTGAATATAGTGTAAATGAGTCTGCATATAAACTGGTGAATCTTTTAAAATCGATGATTAACCTGTTATCGTTTTCGATTCCAGGTTCCATAATGAGTTGTTGGTGATCTTCTAACATCGGGCGTGAGTGCCGCCAGCACGCAAGATGACATCAGAGAGAGCAATCCCGCATTTGCGTGACATCTTCGGTTTGAACCAGCAGTACGATGGGAAGGCTTACGAAGATAATGAAGATAAAACGAAGAAGTCTGTTAGAAAGAAGAAAGAAGACTTCCGCACCTACGCTAATGGTGACGTCAAAACTTTAGAGAGACATCTCAGCATGAAAAAAACCATACGAAAGAAGATTATGCGCGATCTGCAACAGGCGTTCGTTGAAGACCCTAACGAGTTTAAGGTCGAGAATACGAGTCCTGAAAAATTAAAAGCGGAACTCAGTGCGGAAGCTGTAAAAATCGAAAAGAATGTGCGGAAGAATGATCCAACGTTCTTAGACATGCTTCGAGGCGAAACCAGAGGAGAGGAGACGAGGGAAGAGCAGCCGCCGGCAGAGAAGACTAGTTTCTGGCGGCGTCTTACCATGAAAAACAAGAACAAAAGATAATTTATTTACGGGCGCCGTATAACACTTTACTCCGTTTTTATAAATCTGCTATTCTTAAACGTTGCCTTAGATAATGTCGAAACTTCTTTGTTGTATTCAACACACATATTGGAAACGATCGAAAAAGAAATCTTAAATTTCTGTCATCTTTTGACATGCTACCGTGATCTACGTCCGGATTATAGCAATTCTCGTTTTTACAGTATTTTGGACTTGAGATTTAAAAAAAAAACTATGACAAAATGAATTGACATTGACATTAGTGAGGCGAATCTTACGTTTTAAATTAATTACTAGTTTTCTTGGCGCGTTTCATGAAATAATAATTTCATAATAAAAAGTTTTTCATGTTAGGTAGATTATAATTATATAAAGCATTTCATTATCTTAACTTTACTTTTCTTAAATAATTAAGTAGTTAGGTACTATGTACTTATCAAATAATTTAATTTGATAAATAAGTACCTACTTAATTATTAAATAAAGTTATTGTTCAGGTTATACCAATATACATATTTGTATTCTAAAGTACATGAGATTCACGAGAGATTTTACATAACGAATTTAGGCGATTAATTTACTCAACGCTTAAGGCTGCCTTTAATGGCACTAATCTAAATGTCTATTAGAAAGTATTATTTGAAAAGCACTAATTAATATTAATATATTGATCGAACTATAGATGAACTACTAAAAAAGTTAGTTCTTCTATATTTTTAATGGAAAAACGATTTTCAAATAATTCAAAGCCGTTTTCGACATGATACATACCTATATTAGCAAAATGAAAAATTTGCACTTCAATAGGTTACGTATATAATTCATAAAAAACCGAACTTTTTATGATGTGCGTTATCAACAAAAAAAAGTCGTTTAGTTAGGATGTAATTCATGCCTATTTATATACCAATTGTTTTAAATATCGGTTCTTAACAATGAAAAAATAAAAACAGGTGCGTTTTATATAATTAACAAATTTTTAATTATATAACATCATATCTGTAAAATGTACGTCTATTGCATAGGTTTATTAAGTAAATAAATATTGGCTCGATTGCCCTTTTTATATCTATATAAGATAACTTATATTAATAATATTATAGTGTATTCGATTTCATTATGAACGTACATATTTATTCAAAATATCAATAAAATCATAAAATTTTCTGGTGTCAAATGTTGGTCGTGACTAATTTCAGTATAAGATTTTTATTAAATTTTGACCTCAGAGTAAAATGAAGACTGTTTTTCAAATAGTGTATATTATGAATTAGAATAATATCGATAATTTTTTACATTTTTAAACCATAATTTCTAATCACTCCTTTAGTATTCAATCTTTTACATCTGTTATATCTATTTATGTGTAATTAGAACGATATATGTAACAATTATCGCATAATATTTGTAAGGCGCTTTTAAATGAAAGTAACATGCTAAGGTTTTATGATCTGTCCTTGGTAACGGAGTAATGTGAAGAATATCATAGGCCATTGTTACTTATTATAAAAAATGATATCTCATTCTACATGTGATGTAAAATTAAGTCTAATAGTTTACGTAGATTTAAGTATTTCTTAAGTGGTATAATTATGTGAGGTAGTACGGCAATTCCTTGTTGTGACAGTTTATAACTATAATGCAATATAAAATTTTACACATTTTCGGTGTGTTTATTTATTTAACTCTACACTTAATTGGTGAAATCTCTTTTCTTTTTATGTATTAAGATTATGCCTCTTATTATTAGATATTGATTTATTAATATATGAATAGAGTCGAAGTCCCTTTATTTACAATAACGTTTTACTGTGTGCTTCAGAATGGCTGGTTGTCTGTCTCATATAAGGTGGTGATCATGAATTGCTACCAGTGTACCAGTACTACATTATAAATAAGGCATATAAAAATGACCAGCTATTCTGATTTCTGAAGTTAGGTTGGCTGGTCAGCAGTTCGTTTACGTAAACTTGTAGCTATAACAAACGAAGTTAAAGATATCTATTCGAAACTTAAAATGTGTGCTTTTTAGAAATCAAATGGTTAACAAGCAAACAAGTAAACATTTAAATATTTATTAATAATTATTTATTGGACTTAATAGCAAGATAACTCACTATTATCAACACAACAAAACTAAGTCTAAGTTTGGTTTGTTAGTAGTGTAAGTAATGAAATGGAAGAATTATTAAATACAATATTGAAATTTCTACCTAACTACATTTTATTGACAAAATATATTATCTCTGAATTTTAATAAAATATATTTATGATTTAATCATTTTTATATTTATTTTCAAACAAGATGAATCTGATGATTAAAAAGTGCTTGTAAGCCAAATAATAGTGTATTTATGAATTATGATTGAGAATTGATGTTAGTACGGTGGGATTATCGTCCGTTTAGTCTCCGGGACTGAGCCGTTACATAGTTACAACTCTCCTAGATGGAAGCACAATTAATAGCTAGGTATTATACCTTTTTAAAGTGATGTTTCAAATTTCAATTGTGCTTCTATCTAGAGGATGTATAAGTAACTACTCACAGCGCCATCTACACTTCGTGAGTTAAAATCCGTTATGGAATACGTATTTATAAGCCTATTTCAATAGAAAAAGGAGTAGGTAAGTAACAAACATTGGTTTGACATATTCTATTAATATAATTTCAGTTATGAGTTTAATATAAATGTAGATCTAACCCAGCTGTACTCAATCTGCGGCCCGCCGGGCTTTTGTAGTTGTCCGCCTGAAGTTACTTTATTTAAAATTATTTTAAATTTCTTTGTTTTAACACCTAAATCGTTTGAATTAAAAAACTGCTGTAGCACCGAGCACTGTAGTGTTAAAAACGTCAGGAATTTGTAAAAAAATATTGAAGATACGTGATAAATCCGTTCATAATTATTTAATTTATAACAATCTCGAAACCTAAGAAATTATTACTTACATTTTGTTAAGTCCAACTTGAAGAAATACACACAAAAAAATTGGAACTCGAATTTACTATTGATTTGCATATGTGGCCTCGGCATGATAGCTTTTTTTTAAATACCGTAAAACGGGGTGGATAGAAATTGCAGGGTGAATAGAAAAAATATCAAGAAAGTTATCAAGGTTAATATTTGACTATCGTTGAAGAGTTTTGGTAGAATTTTAAATGATTACACATTAACAATTTTCTTTGTGTCGGCAACATTTTTAAAGTATCAAAATTAACATTTATCCTTTAAATTTTTAATCTTCAAAGTCTAGTCCTCTGTAAACGCGCTTATTTTAACTGTTGCAACTCTTGATTTTAGGTGTGAAAA
Organism: Nymphalis urticae; assembly: GCA_905147175.2. Taxonomy (NCBI): domain Eukaryota; kingdom Metazoa; phylum Arthropoda; class Insecta; order Lepidoptera; family Nymphalidae; genus Nymphalis; species Nymphalis urticae. The sequence goes on along the minus strand of LR989987.1, from coordinate 3,063,977 downwards.
AAGTGCTGTTTCGTGTGTTTATCTCATTACATCTGTGATAAATTGTAAAAATTCAGGAAGGAATCCGTTAATAAACTTCAACAATTTGTTAAAATCATAGTATGGGTGAATTTATTGTATAAAAGGGGTTAATAGAATCTATTGAAGGGGGAAAAAATATAAAGCGGGTGCGTATGTACAAATACCTCGGTGCTTGGGTAAATGAAGAATGGGACTGTGGGCAAGAAATTCAGACCCGATTGAAATTGCCCGAGCAAGCTTTAAAAGGTTGGAGAAGGTTTTGTGCAGCCGTAAACTAACTATAAAGCTCAGACTAAGAATACTCCACTGCTATGTCTGGCCAGTAGTGTTATACGGTAGTGAGGCATGGACTCTGCGAGCTGACACCCAGAAACGTCTAGAAGCTTTTGAGATGTGGTGTTACCGCAGAATGCTCCGTATTAGCTGGACACAGAAAGCGTCAAACGCGAGAGTACTCCAGCGCGTCGCCAGTAGCCGGAAGCTACTGCAAACCGTCAAGAAGAGAAAAGCCGAGTATTTGGGCCACGTCTTGAAACACGAGCGATACCAACTGCTCCAAATTATAATGATGGGCAAAGTAGAGGGCAAACGACGCGCTGGAAGAAGAAAAAAGTCCTGGTTGCGTAACATCCGCGAATGGACGAAGATCGCCAGCGTGGAAAAACTATTTCGCTTGGCGCGAGACCGCGAAAAATTCGCTGAACTGACGGCCGACCTCCAGTAGTGAAGAGGCACAAGAAGAAGATTGAAGGGGAAATAAAACAGTAGTATGGGTCTAATAGAAACATAGTAGGGAACAATAGAAATACTTAATGAGAAAATAGCAACTATTAAGGGGGCCAATATAGATAAATAAATAGGGTTGTCAAAAACTGTTAACATAATTAAATAACTACTTTCATAGATTCTGCGTTAATAAATATATATGGGTAGTTTTATTTTATTGAATTGGTAGGCGGACGCGCATATGGGCCATAAAAATAAAATCGCAAGATTTGAATTTCAGTAAGCATTTTCAAACCTAAACAATTATAAACACACCTTACATTTTTACATGTTGGATAAAAGTACTTTCTGGCAGCCCTAACAATTATTCCATTCGTCCCTTAAAGCGTTTCTATTGGCCCCATTCGTTGGGTGAATAGAAAGTGCAAGTATTTTGCAAATTTTCCGGAAAACTTATGCTTATAGTTAAAAAAATATTGTTATAGCTCTTTCAACATGGTACCGGACATGATATAAAATCACCAGAGGTAAAAAAAATTACCAACAAATTCTTAGGTCAAAATTGAAAATCATTGCTATTCACCCCCATTTTACGGTATTTACATAACTAACGGCCGTTATGGCTATAGCGAAATTATAATAATATTGAATTAGTTACCTACCGTTTTATCTGGTCTAGATATCATGATTTGAAATTAAGACGCCAAAGGGTGGCCTCTAGGCATGTGAAAACAATGTTAGGTATAGACGCAGATAGGCGTCCTTGGTATTTAATTAGTCTGAAAACTAGTATCTTCATATTTCGATAGTAATATGTTACATTTTATTAGGTACTACCAAATTAATTTTTTTTGTACTTAATATTAGCATTTATTGCAAGTTTCTGTTTTTGTAAGTTTAATATATCGGGTTTAGAAAGCTGTATGATTTAACTTCCAAAAAAGCTTAGCTTCACTAAAATTACTATTGTTCAAACTTAGCATTTGTATTTCATATTTATATTTCATTTAATCAGGAATATATAAAGGAAAGGGTCAAGGACATATGGGTAATAAAACAACAAAAGATTATTTTAAATTATATTCTTGTCATATTTGGATGTGAAATGAAACGACAAAATTGTAAAATTACCTTGAATTTATTAAAATTTATTTATGTTTTATTGTTTACATTTTTTAAATTTTAAAAACATCTACCACCGCTTCGGAAGGTGTTCATCTGTGGAGAAGAAGCGGCGCAAGAAACTCCACAGGAATCACCTTTTTTAATTTGAATTTATGCCAATTATTTGTTTCGATGTTGATTAGAAAATATATAATTTTTATAATATATATTTATAGTATATATATATATATACCTGCCTAATTGGATAGTTGCGAAACTATCATTTCATTATAAACACTTAAAACTAAAACCCCTATTTGTCATCGCCCGGTTTTTACGATTTATTTAATTGTAGCCTGAAAATCATTTGGATATATAAAATTAGTTTAAGTACCTAAAACATTTATCCTAAGTGGCAAGTTTTAGAGGTTTTCAACTGACATATTTGTTTCTATATCTGAAAAAATAGAACATTCATAACATAGCGCTTAAACCTATTATAGATTATGTTTATAAACTATTGTTTTACTGTTAAATATATAATATCTTAAGCTTAGTTTTGGAGACATGATACTTAATTTTTAAATAATTTTAATTTATTTTAAATTAAGATTAAAGTAAATTAATCTTAAAAATATATTTTATCTATACTATTTTAACATAAATATAAAGACCTAACACATATTAGGAACTGCTTTTGATTCTAATATGTTTTTTTCTGATTAGGTTTTGTTTAAATATTAAAATGTGTTCAAACTTACGATCGTCTGCTTTCACTGACACGAACTATTCAATCCACAGTACTTATTAATCAAGCATTATACTAAAAGAAAACAACAACCACCAATATACTTCTAAATAACTACGTACTTTGTATATAATCCCGCTACCAGCCAAACTTCGAAGTTTCCTCAAACACAAAACTGTTACGTACCAATTAGGGCGACGCGAATATATATTTCTCGTAGGCAACCATTTACTTCAATTGTGTAATTCAAATTTCGATTGAATAATATCACCTGTTAAAAGATTAAGTGATCGCATTTTCATACCTATTTACTATAGAGATGACCATGGACCTCTTTCTTGACAAGGGTCAAGCAGAGCTTGAGTAATACCTAACGTTAATACTATCGCTTACGATAAAACTAACAACACATACACAGGAACTTTTGCTACACAAAGATGAGATTTATTATTATTTACGCATAGATGCAAAAATAAAATAAATACCTATTTGTGTTGAATTTGTCTACTTGAAAGCAGCAGCAACGTTACGCCTATAAAAATATGTGGCATGGCCAATACATACGATAATATCCCGAGATCCATTAGACTGCGTCGATACATTGTTCGTATTATATTAGGCTGCGTCCAATCTGACGAATGCGCTGCTCGCGCTGCTTACCTATTCCAATTCACGCAGGGCTCGCATAAAGCTCGTATGTAGGGCGCGCTTTGCGCACGTTCGGCGCTCACTTTGATTTTCGGTTTCTATATCCCTACCATTTTTAATGGTTACTTTTGACGATGTCAAAAAGCAAAGAAAAAATTAATCACGTCGGTTATAGCAGGTTGCGCATGCGAGCAGCGCTAGCGCAGTTCACGAGCAGTAAGCGAACGAATTGCTTTACACAATGCGCGCGTGCAGCTCGCAAACCTTTCGCAAACAGGTACGCAGCCTTAAAATATATGGTAGCTTAGATTGTAGAAATATAGTTATAATTTGTAAAATACAACTCACAGGCAATGCAAGTAAACCAACACACCGTAGTCGTTTATCATCACGGGATCGTTTTCTTTCTCCGTAGAATATCTTTATCTGCACGAATCTCTGAACTGCAAAAATTTCGAGAGGCACACGAAAAAACATACTCAAATATTTTATATAGATTGAGGTGTAGTGTAATTGAAAATAATCATGCGTGTGTCACAATCACTTCTACTATTTAATCGTACAGTGGCTCCTACAGATTTTGCTTACGAGTGCAATCAGATTTTAGTCTAGGATAACTGGTTCAAATTTCTTGTCCTTCGTAGTGTATACCGCTATCTGCCAGCATGATAACTGCAAACAATAATTAAAGGACACAAGAAAATGACGTTAAGAGGAAAAGGGTTATATTTTCAAGTCTAGTAATAACTTCACTCATGCTTCTAACACGTCATTGGCATCAACATATTCTACTCGGTGTCAGCAAACTATGTAAATCATACCAGTTTTATAAAAATTGCATTAAATTCGACGACAGGACATGTTGTTTAGACGTGTGCGGAAATCTTCAACTGTAAAAAGATCAAACAGCACGCAGAAAAGCAAACAAAAACGCTTAAAGAGAGTGTGTAAAGATAAATTTCCTTTTTTATGATAATATTGAATTACCTGTTATATAATTATTTATACGCGAACGAAGATAACTTGCAAATTTGCTTAATTTGTTACACTGGCATTTTTTTACTATTCATACGACAATATTTTAAACGTAACCATTTGTCTTGATTGCCCGTTCCCTAGATATATGATCTCGTCTCTCCGGTGACTGTGAACAAATATAAAAACACGAACTAAAGGTAATTTTACCTGTCGAATTCGAAGTCAAGCCCGTGACTGCAATTTCTGGTCTCATTATCGTTCGTCTATATAGTACCAGACCAGTTATTGTCTAGTATTTCTTAAAATTTAGTTTTATCTCCTTCGGGAAAACGCGACAAGGCGGCAGGATGATTGAAAGAATCCGGAACTGAAAAATACCGCCACGAAAAAAAAACAAGCATTTCTTTTTGCTTTGTTAGGTTATGATGACAAGTGAAAAATCTTGTTTTGCTAACTATTCCGCAGCATGCGCCTTAATGAGCTCAAATTGAACATGATTCAAATAGGCCAAAAAAATGGTTATTTACGCTATATTCTATCATACCGTTCACATTCGTTGCTTTTGTGCATTATAAAATACCGTGACCAGCTTCCCTTTCGATCAGATTTACACGCTTAACTTTTGTCGAGACTGTCAACTGTAAAAAGACACACGAAACAAAAACGCAAAAACAACGTTACAGATTTATAACTTCATAATTAATAAACTATAGAGAAATACAAAGACATTTTTATATTTACAATATAAGAATGTGAGATGTCTCTAAATAATGATAAAAAAATGATGTGAAACATTACGTTGTCAAGCGATGACCGCGCCGGCGTGTGAAGTGCAGTCATTCAACTTCTTTGAAATTCAAAATAATCATAAAAATATAAATGAAAAAAAACTATGGATGCAAAAAAAATACTGATAGTTGAAATTTTTTATTTTTTGATTTGATTGTTTAAATGGTAGAAAAAAATATAATTACTATACTGACTGCATCTATAGTCCATGTATAAAGTATTTCTGTAAGAAAGGATTTTAAGATACAATTGTTTGAGATTAATAACATTTGTTATTAATCTCAAACAATTGTAATGCCAAGAAAACACAGGTATGCGCTCTCACAGCAAAAAAGTCACCATTTTCCCCTCTTCCCTCCCTCTGTGGCACTCTGCTAGTGATACAAAGCAAAATCGCCATGCTGGGGATGGACGTTCGCGACCTTAGTCCAAGGGATTACATCGAGGCTGTGATAAAAACAGCTTCACGGAAACTCGGAGTTCTGAACAAGGTGCGGCGTTTTTTCACGCCACAACAACTGTGCCTGCTGTACAAAAAACAGGTACGGTCTTGCGTTGAATATTGCTCGCACCTTTGGGATGGCTCCGCTAAGTACCTACTTGAGGCCTTGGACCGGTTGCAGCGACGTGCGGTTCGCATTATTGGCGACGTAAAGGTCACTAACACCCTCGAACCTTTACAATTGCGTCGAGAGATAGCAGCGCTGAGCGCTTTCTATCGACTGTATCACGGCGAGTGTTCCGAGGAATTATTCTCCCTAATTCCTGCTTCCCCCTTCCTTCACAAGTCTACGCGTGCTGGCTCTCTCGATGTCACCGACTAACTGTGACATCAATTCCATCGCGCACAAAGAAATTTGGCAACTCCTTTCTTTGTCGCACTTCCAAAATATGGAATTCCTTACCAGCTCACGTATTCCCCTCCTCTTACGACCCGGGTTCCGGGTTCGGGTGGAGTAGTCATTTGCCCTCCCGGAAAATATAAATAAAAAAAAACAAAAAAAAAAACACAGGTTAAACGTATGCGCAGAATGTCTAATAACCTGTAAACATTTTTAGGAAAGAAAAAAAAATTATTCGCGCAGTCGCCTTTATACAGTCTGGTTTGGATCACCGAACCCACGACAGACGCCATAGTCACGAACTGTAATAATATAAAAAAGGCACAAGGGGGTAAAGGTATATGACCTAATAGCATTATTTTATTTATATATATAAATTATATTCGTATTGTATTCTCTGTCCAAGACATCGATACTACGGACATGTGAACAAACGGAAGAAAAAAATTACTCGAATTATTGATGAATTATTGATTGATTGATCTCATATTCATTTTATCCAAATATATTTTTGGTACTTTGTATTCATATACTGTACAGTACATGTACTGTAAACAATTATTTGTTTTCAGGCCGTCAATATAACTTGCAACTGCAAAAAGAAAATTAAGAAAGAAAAACAAAAGTTAACGTTCCTGAAAATATTTTAAAGATTGTTGTATTAATCTGTAAATAACAGTGGTTATTGTTTTCTTAATTATTTTATTTTATAGAATTTTAATGTATTAATTACATTTATTAAACTAATTAATTTATACGAATGTAAAAAAATAACTGTTAAACCATTCGAACTGAGAACTATTTAGACCTCACATACACCAACTTGCCACATTTCAACTAAAAACTTTTCTCAATTCTCTATATAATTACTTATATATAACCAACTTTTTTTGAAAAATATTAACGATAACGAAATAATGAAACTTCTAATTCAACTCACAAACACCATCATCACCACTATCACTTCGAACTCTAATTTTATCTCATAAATGTCCGAGCTTTAATTTCTTTGAGCAATTTTTTACAATTTTCATGGACAGTTCTGTAAGCAGATCGCTTTAACAATTTGAAACAAACTTAACTTTTGTATTCATGCTTTTGTTTTCACTATACACAATTTTTTCACTAACAACTCAACTAAAATTACTAACAAACGCCAAACGAACACTTAACCACAACAAACAAAATAAAACTTAATTTTGTATTCCCCTTTTGCAAAGATTAATAACTAACCTTTTGGATCGTTAAGGTATTATTCCTACAAAAAGCATTTAAGCATAATATAATAAATTTAAGTGAATTTATTTTCAAGCGATAGCTCGTTCGCACACTCATGTCAATGTGATCCTACGGTTCATTCTCCCAAAGCATATCTTCTTGTACAGAGTAAAAACTCGCTACACTGGAGCGTTAACTATTATATAACATATACAAAATATCGACAACATATGCCAGGAATCAAAAAAGTGTTAATGGCTACAAACACTAATTTTGGAACCTTACATTTTCACTAATAAGAGACGAATCACCACAGCAATATATGAAAAGAGTATCAGTGACATTCCACAAATTATTAAAGCTCTATTAAAAATAAAAAGCATTTAATACAATGAGGGATAAAAGATCTTTAATATATTACATAAACACCGATGAGTAGCATTAATATGAACAATAACTTAAGCACATATTGTATTCATGAAAATCTTGCATTGCCTCTAGGGAACCCAACATCGATGTATGTGCCATATATAAGAATAATAAAGTGACAAGAAATGTTTACTATCACACACCATCTAAACCTGCAAGAAATTTCGATTTTATGACATATTCCATCTAGCTCCATGCTCATTCACATGTTAAAGTTAGCCACAAATAATTGTTGGTGCATTTTATAAAAGATCACAGAAAATTTTATAATCAAAATTAACTGTGTCTACAAACATAAAAATCATTGAAATGCAAATAAAAGCACGTCTATTTTTAAGAAGACTTGGACGATGCATGGAAGCAGCAACAGGTTACATAAGTAGTCACGCTTTGGATCAGTTAGCGTATTGCGTTTTATATCGTTTCACAATTGTTACACGGAACCACAAACAAACCACGTGACTCAAGCTTTGTGGGTATTTTCTGAGCTTACAGACGACTATAATGCGAAGAAACAAACTGGCATAATGATAAGAAACGTGGATTCAAAAGCAATATGGTGCAGGAACAATCTTCTCCGTGTGAAAATCCATTTATTCTAGTGTGTATATAATGTAATAATATTTATTGCAATGTAGAAAATTTGTTTTTTCTAAATTCTGATTAGTTTAGCTGAAAACAAAACATTAATAACCTAGTCGTGCTGTATTATGAAATTAAAATTCAAGAAATGTTAAAGCAAATTTTATTTTCACAAGTATGAGTATGTAATGAGTAAAAAACTACAATACCAAAATAACAGTGTAATTGGTACACAAACTGAAATAAAATCTTATTTATAATTGCATCAATAACTTTTTTTAAACAAAACATTTTTTTATATAAAACCATTTCACATTAAGTACGTAAATTATAGCAAGTATGTAAATTGTTATTAATATTGTGAGGTAAATAACTTTACATAGAAAACATTGAAAAAGGGCGACAGAGTATAGTTATTAATTTGTTACTTAATAGTTACATACCCGTATGAACACCGATGACTGAATCATGACATGATATCCTAATTCTCAAAGGCGTGAAAAGCGTCAAATTTATAGATATTTGCAGAAACGTGCCAGTAATATCAAAGCCGATTCACACTTTCATAGCAACATTTTAAAAACCACTCGCGAATGTGACTAATCCAGTCCCTCCTAATCTCATGCTCATTCAATTACAACGTTATAGGCAAGATCCAAAGACAACTGTTAATCACCACAAATAATCCCAGCAAAGCCTATAGGCTATAACATTAATTATCATTTATTATCCACTCTGAAATAAATTCGATTATTTGAAAAATATATGTAGTAGCATTGATAAGCATTGTAAGATGTGTACTACAATTACGATGTATCCACGCAGATGGATCTTAACGCAGGGACGACGAATCACGTGATATAATCGAACAAATAAAAATATATTACAAGCAAATGCTAAAAACAAACCTTACTCATCAACCAAAGGTCATCCAAGTGCTAATCAGTGCAGTCAGCTGTGAATTGTGACAATCCCTAGTGTTATCTAGACCATGCTGTACCAATTTTAGTTATAATATAAAAAAGGTCAAGCCCATATCGCACTATATTATGCATTATTTTAAAATGTAATACGGTTTTAAGCCAAATAATATTTTATCATTCTAAGTTTGTAATGTTAAAATTACTTTATTTGTTAATGACTTGAAATTTTTGTGTTAATAATTGCATTTGATTTTGTATAAAAATCACTATTCTTATTACTAATGTTGTTATTTATTTGGAAATAAAAAAGCTAAACAAAAAAGGAAAGATAGTTGAGGAAGATAAAAAAAATATTAGTATGTAATATATAATACAAATATTTCATTTATGCAATAAATGATCTTTTTATCATTCTCTCTCTTGACTCACCTAAAACGTCGTCGTTGGTCGTTAAGTCCGATTCTCATATGGTAAATTAAATAAGGTATCCCCTGAAGTATTGGTGTACTCGTGATTATAAAATTGATAGTGATCCGTTAGATATTTAGTTTAGTTTCTTCGTATAATGATTATATACATATTATATATATAGTATTGTATTATATGTTTCCTTGTTTAGGTTTCCCCTCGTTGTAAATTTTAAATCTTACTAATTTCTTCCCCATAGGAGAAATTATTCTTACTTAAGAATATCTTAATAAGCTTACGAATAATATTTTTCGACCCTAAATCTTCCGTATATCTTTGTTTTGTTTTCGTTGATCTCTTAAAACTTCCATGATTACATTTTTTTGCAAGTGAAACTAAGGGCCTCTAACTAATGCTTGACAATTTAAGTTGTTAATTATACTCCGGTCATTCTTATAATTTGATCTTGAAGTCTATTCGAAAAATTCGAACTTGAATATTGGGACCTGTTAACAACTATTATCGATTTCTAATGAATGTAATTTGTTCTGATAAATTACACTTGAATGTATTGTAGACGCCAGTGTTACTATTCCCATGATTATAGCGATTTATCCTTATTTTCTTTTCTAAAGGCGACTTTATCAATTTTCTGCTAAGTGTAGAAATTAGTTGTCCAATAATAATTTAAGTTTTATGTAATTTTCCAAAAACGAAATCCTACATCTACACATCTTCGCAGTTTTAATTTCAGTGCATTCTGGATATTTTTATTGTAATTATTACTGATTTAATCAAATATGTTTCTAAAACTCATGGTATGTTCTATACCTTGTCATATTATATTATTATTCATTTCTGTAACTTCTTTCCGTAAATTTGTAAAATATTAAATTCATTAACACTAACCAAACATTCCACTATGGCACTAACTGTACACTTAACGCATCTTGCATATTTTTCATCCTTTTCGATTTGAAGCTATTTTTTAATATAAATTTGACGAATTAATGTGGACTATTTAGGAATATTAATACTTTCGAATTTCTGAATCAACTTCGTACATCAATTATTTTACCTTTTCGATATGGTCATGTCGCTTTATACGGATTATTTATCTCTAATTTTCTAGATTTTTCTTTTAAATTAATTACGATGAATTATAATTCATTTCTCTTATATAAAATACCACTAGAACTAAAACTTTCACGTATTATAAATACTTTTTTAAAAGAACAATATCACTATTACAAATGCACACAAAACTTCTCAAACTCCACAACCAAAACTAATTGAACTTTACACGCTAACTTTTGATTGTTAATCCTAATTCTTCTAGTATCTGTAAAGCTGTTAATATTATTGATATATTCTTCTGTAGTTATTATTTTTATTCATCTTATTCGTGTTCGAGTATTCCCGTCTTTCAGTTTTAAATATATGTTATATACATAATGTTAAAATTCCTGATTTTATGTTTGAATGAAACTTAGCTCAAATTATTTTAAAGGAAAAGGGCTAAAAAGAAAAAAAGATTAGTTGCAAAAATAAAAAAAAAACTGTTTGACTGATTTTGCTTTTATTTAATTTTTTAACAATATAAGTTTGTTTTTTAAATAGTTGTGAAAAATTAATTTGTAATTTATTTAATTGTATATTATCCGATTTGACAAATTACATTTCCGTATATTTTAACAATCTTTACACGTACATAAATCACCGATTACGAGTTTTAATGTTTTTTATCCCGTAGATTATATAATTTTGGGTTTGATTTATAAGATACGGAACAATGACGATATTACATCACGTTAATAATCCTAGTGTAGCTAAACTATTTAGTTCTTGTACGCAAAAAGTTTACTAGACTGCTTGTTGCTGCTAAACTTTTATATCTAAGCACTACCTAGCAGTCCCAAATGACCTCCCATGGTACTTATTATTTTGTTCCAACGTGCCGACCACTTTTGGTTAAATAACTTCTTATTTCTGACCTTACCGTTTGTTACACTATATCAGGAATAATTCAACCTAACCTAATAGGTGTTAGGTCACTGCACATGAGTGCCTTAATTCTACGATTTCTAAACAGATATATACATATATACATACATACATAAACTGTGTGAATAATGTATGATTCATACTTATATAGCATTAATAACTATCTTATGTTGTTAATCATACATATCATTTGATGCTTACTAAATTCATTATTCTATCATATTATATACCATAAAACTAAGATAAAAGTAAGCTACATCTAGAATAAAATCAAATTGCTTAATGTGATGTTATAACGAATCTAAAAGTAATCTAAATACTAAAGTAATTGTACGTCATCGCCTGATTTCATTTCAATGTTTTTCGCATCTTAGAGAATATTTCGTGATAACTAACCTTAAACTCGTATCTAATAATTCATGTACGATTATAGTATTCCAAAAATAATATATATTGAATTAAAACCTAAAGATATAATATCTTCAGTTACAATAACAATATTAAATATTTTATATATATGATGTAAATACAAGCTTATTTTGTAATTTATAAATGTAATTGAATATGATGTATCCGAAACTTACAAATGTAACTATTTCAGCCAGTAATCGCTAACTCAAGTTGGGAGTATAATGATCGTAACTAAGAGCTTTAGCTATCTCGTGGCTACCGTGATACATAGCGAACAAGCCTGCCTGTAGCTCCAACTAAACATCTGAAAATCAATTGACGACAACCATTACTGAAATCAATCCTTACAATTAATGTGTCAAGTGCTAAAATGTATGTGTTATGACCGTCGAACTGATCTAAACGGACTCTCGGTTATATTCTAAGTATAGAACGTCTATTATTTATAGTTTTCGATTCCCGATTTAACATAGAAGTTATTCAACAATACTAAATTTTATAATTGAAATAAAATTTTGATTTTTTTTCATTGAAAGTATCGGAGAACGTAGCTTAAAGAAGTTTATAGTTTTATTAATAATAATGTGAATATCTAATGAGTAATTTTTTTTAAATGTTATCTTAAAGATAAAATTTATCAATACCTGCGTACCAACTAGAAAGATCCCTAAACGGGGACGTTTCTACACCGAAGACCGGACGTATTCCTTAGCGTTCGTACCGACGCGAGCCATTTAAATACTTTTTGGATCTGCTAAAGTACTGGCCTAATGTAAGGACGTAATCGACCTGCCATGTTGTTCGATGAGTTAAACCGAGTCTGCAGAAGAAGCGTTGGTAATGGTTAATAAATATAAAAATAATCCTGAAATATAATAAAATCACAAGGCATTAATTTAAAACTAATAAAATTATAATCAAGAAGAAGTTTTAACGTGCATAAATTTTAGATCTCATTATGTACATGTTCCTTTGGAATGATAGTAAATTTTATTAATGTTTGATCTATATAAGTATTTGTAATTATCCAAATAATGTTATTATTGCTTTATTTAATAGCGTTTTTTATTTCGATTCGGTTATTTTCAAAAATCAATTTAATTGATCTGGGAATTCTTACCAAAGATTTACCTTTAATGTGTGTTGTATTATGTCTCTATAATTTGAGTTAAAGTACCTTGATTTGACAAGTTTTTTTTAATTTTACTTTTATTGTTTAATAATACAATCCTTACGAATGTAATATTATATTACTGTTTGAGATGTGTAATTATTTCTTATAAATAAACCCTATTAATGGTAAATGTTTCATAAATAAATCTTTTCTTAACTTACACACCTATACAATCTTTAATTGATATGTAACAAAAAATAGATACGTCATAATAGGAAGATTTAACTCTTATGTGGATAATTTATTTAAATCATTTTTTGCAAATACAAGTTTTACACTGCTTTTTCCTTTTAATGTTTTTAACCATTACAGATATGGTTTTTAAACTAATCACGCACTTAATAACTTTAATAAATTGAGTCACATGATATTTGAAAATGTTTAAATATGTAATCTTTTATTGACTTGTAGTTATATTTGATTTAAAAAGAAAAATTCAAATGTAACTAATGTTGTCATAACTCTTTGCGAGACCAATAAATAAACTAAACACTATTAGCACTAATTTCTAAACTACATAATATCAACTTCCCTATATCAAAATATCAATGTGTTAATTGTCGATAGGTTTTTTTAATTCAGACTAAAATATAAACAATAATTACAATGATTCCGAGTTTTCCTAATTATATATAAATAATGAAATCATCCTTCTTTTGTATCGCACTGAAGAACATCTTGACTCGTGAAGGTTAATGTAATATAAATAAATTGTAAGTCGTCATAAGTTTTTACTCAGCGTAAGCATTACGTCATAAACAGCTTGCATACGATTGTGAAATACTTAAACATAATGCACTTCAGACGTTCGTGATAGCTATAAATCCGTATTAGTAAAATAATATAAGTTTAAAGTTGATTGTCATTGCTTTACTGTACATTGCTTACATATGATATTTTTAAGCGATTCCGTAAATATTTCTAAAAATTATAGTTTTATGTCTGTTAAATCCATAAACTTCTATTAGCATTACAATAAAAAATATTTTATAATATCCCTCAGTGTGCCTACTATGTCCTTATCCAATATGATACTGTCACTGAATTTAATCATTTTTTCATTGAATATGACTTGCCCTTATCCTGTAATGTCAATTGCATTAAGATTAATAATATACCACCTATCAGCATTATAATTAAATATATTTTATAATATCCTTTACTGTGACTACTATGTCCTTACCCTATACGATACTGTCACTGCATCGAGATTTTTTAACATTTCATTGAATATGACTTGCCCTTATCCTGTAATGTCAATTGCATTAACATTTGTAATATACTTTTCATTAGCATTGTAATTAAATATATTTTATAATATCCTTAGGTTGACTACTATGTCCTTACCCTATCTGATACTGTCACTGCATCGATATTTTTATTATTTCATTGCATATGACTTGTCTTTATCCTGTAATGTCAATTGCATTAAGATTTATAATATACCATCTATTAGCATTTTAATTAAATATATTTTATAATATCCTTAGGTTGACTACTATGTCCTTACCCTATCTGTTACTGTCACTGCATCGAGATTTTTTAACATTTCATTGAATATGACTTGCCCTTATCCTGTAATGTCAATTGCATTGAGATTTGTAATATACCATCTATCAGCATTATAATTAAATATATTATATAATATTCCTTTAATGTGACTACTGTCCTTATCCTATATGATACTGTCACTGCATTGAGATTTTTATTATTTCATTGCATATGACTTGTCTTTATCCTGTAATGTCAATTGCATTAAGATTTGTAATATACCATCTATTAGCATTTTAATTAAATATATTTTATAATATCCTTTACTGTGACTACTATGACCTGATCCTATATGATACTGTCACTGCATCGAGATTTTTTAACATTTCATTGAATATGACTTGCCCTTATCCTGTAATGTCAATTGCATTAAGATTTGTAATATACTATTTATTAGCATTGTAATTAAATATATTTTATAATATCCTTTACTGTGACTACTATGTCCTTACCCTATCTGTTACTGTCACTGCATCGAGATTTTTTAACATTTCATTGAATATGACTTGCCCTTATCCTGTAATGTCAATTGCATTAAGATTTGTAATATACTATTTATTAGCATTGTAATTAAATATATTTTATAATATCCTTAGGTTGACTACTATGTCCTTACCCTATCTGATACTGTCACTGCATCAAGATTTTTATTATTTCATTGAATATGACTTGTCTTTATCCTGTAAGATACTGTCAATTGCATTAAGATTTGTAATATACTATTTATTGGCATTGTAATTAAATATATTTTATAATACCCTTTAGTGCGACTACTATGTCCTGATCCTATATGATACTGTCACTGCATCAAGATTTTTTATTATTTCATTGAATATGACTTGCACTTATCCTGTAATGTCAATTGCATTAACATTTGTAATATACTTTTCATTAGCATTGTAATTAAATATATTTTATAATATCCTTTACTGTGACTATTATGTCCTTACCCTATCTGATGCTGTCACTGCATCGAGATTTTTATTATTTCATTGAATATGACTGTCTTTATCCCGTAAGATACTGTCAATTGCATTAAGATTTATAATATAAATTTTATTGGCATTATAGTGAAAAAAATGTATTTCATTGAATACGACTTGCCCTTATCCTGTAATGTCAATTGCATTGAGATTTGTAATATACCATCTATCAGCATTATACTTAAATATATTTTATAATATTCCTTTACTGTGACTACTATGTCCTTACCCTATCTGATACTGTCACTGCATCGAGATTTTTTAACATTTCATTGAATATGACTTGCCCTTATCCTGTAATGTCAATTGCATTAACATTTGTAATATACTTTTTATTAGCATTGTAATTAGATATATTTTATAATATCCTTTAGTGTGACTACTATGTCCTTACCCTATCTGATGCTGTCACTGCATCGAGATTTTTATTATTTCATTGAATATGACTGTCTTTATCCCGTAAGATACTGTCAATTGCATTAAGATTTATAATATAAATTTTATTGGCATTATAGTGAAAAAATTTTATTTCATTGAATACGACTTGCTCTTATCCTGTAATGTCAATTGCATTGAGATTTGTAATATACCATCTATCAGCATTATACTTATATACATTTTATAATATTCCTTAAGTGCGACTACTATGTCCTTATCCTATATGATACTGTCACTGCATTGAGATTTTTATTATTTCATTGAATATAACTTGCTCTTATCCTGTAATGTCAATTGCATTGAGATTTGTAATATACCATCTATTAGCATTATAATTAAATATATTTTATAATATTCCTTAAGTGCGACTACTATGTCCTGATCCTATATGATACTGTCACTGCATCGAGATTTTTATTATTTCATTGAATATGACTTGCCCTTATCCTGTAATGTCAATTGCATTAAGATTTGTAATATACCATCTATCAGCATTATAATTAAATATATTATATAATATTCCTTTAATGTGACTACTGTCCTTATCCTATATGATACTGTCACTGCATTGAGATTTTTATTATTTCATTGAATATGACTTGCCCTTATCCTGTAATGTCAATTGCATTAAGATTTGTAATATACCATCTATCAGCATTATAATTAAATATATTATATAATATTCCTTTAATGTGACTACTGTCCTTATCCTATATGATACTGTCACTGCATTGAGATTTTTATTATTTCATTGCATATGACTTGTCTTTATCCTGTAATGTCAATTGCATTAAGATTTGTAATATACCATCTATTAGCATGATAATTAAATATATTTTATAATATCCTTTACTGTGACTACTATGTCCTGATCCTATACGATACTGTCACTGCATCGAGATTTTTTATCATTTCATTGAATATGACTGTCTTTATCCTGTAAGATACTATCAATTGCATTAAGATTTGTAATATATTATTTATTAGCATTGTAATTAAATATATTTTATAATATCCTTTACTGTGACTACTATGACCTGATCCTATACGATACTGTCACTGCATCGAGATTTTTTAACATTTCATTGAATATGACTTGCCCTTATCCTGTGTCAATTGCATTAAGATTTGTAATATACTATTTATTAGCATTGTAATTAAATATATTTTATAATATCCTTTACTGTGACTACTATGTCCTTATCCAATATGATACTGTCAGTGCATCGAGATTTTTTAACATTTCATTGAATATGACTTGCCTTTATCCTGTAATGTCAATTGCATTGAGATTTGTAATAAACCATCTATCAGCATTATAGTTAAATATATTGTAAAATATTCCTCTAGTGTGACTACTGTCCTTATGATACTGTCACTGCATTGAGATTTTTATTATTTTATTGAATATAACTTGTCTTTATCCTATAATGTCAATTGCATTAAAATTTGTAATATGCTTTTCATTAGCATTGTAATTAAATATATTTTATAATATCCTTAGGTTGACTACTGTCCTTACCCTATCTGATACTGTCACTGCATTGATATTTTTTTTATTTCATTGAATATGACTTGTCTTTATCTCGTAAGATACTGTCAATTGCATTAAGATTAATAATATAAATTTTATTGGCATTATAGTGAATTTTTTTTTTTCATTGAATACAACTTGCCCTTACCCTGTGATGTCGATTGCATTGATATTTGTAATATACTTTTTATTAGCATTGTAATTAAATATATTTTATAATATCCTTTAGTGTGACTACTATGTCCTTACCCTATCTGATGCTGTCACTGCATCGAGATTTTTATTATGTCATTGAATATGACTTGTCTTTATTCTATAATGTCAATTGCATTAAGATTTGTAATATACCATCTATTAGCATTATACTTAAATATATTTTATAATATTCCTTAAGTGCGACTACTATGTCCTGATCCTATATGATACTGTCACTGCATCGAGATTTTTTAACATTTCATTGAATATGACTTGCCCTTATCCTGTGTCAATTGCATTAACATTTGTAATATCGTTTTCATTAGCATTGTAATTAAATATATTTTATAATATCCTTAGGTTGACTACTATGTCCTTACCCTATCTGATACTGTCACTGCATCGATATTTTTATTATTTCATTGAATATGACTTGTCTTTATCTCGTAAGATACTGTCAATTGCATTAAGATTTATAATATACCATCTAAATATATTTTAAAATATTCCTTAAGTGCGACTACTATGTCCTGATCCTATATGATACTGTCACTGCATCGAGATTTTTTATCATTTCATTGAATATGACTGTCTTTATCCTGTAAGATACTGTCAATTGCATTAAGATTTGTAATATATTATTTATTAGCATTGTAATTAAATATATTTTATAATATCCTTTACTGTGACTACTATGACCTGATCCTATATGATACTGTCACTGCATCGAGATTTTTTAACATTTCATTGAATATGACTTGCCCTTATCCTGTGTCAATTGCATTAACATTTGTAATATACTTTTCATTAGCATTGCAATTAAATATATTTTATAATATCCTTAGGTTGACTACTATGTCCTTACCCTATCTGATACTGTCACTGCATCGATATTTTTATTATTTCATTGAATATGACTTGTCTTTATCTCGTAAGATACTGTCAATTGCATTAAGATTTATAATATACCATCTAAATATATTTTAAAATATTCCTTAAGTGCGACTACTATGTCCTTATCCTATATGATACTGTCACTGCATTGAGATTTTTATTATTTCATTGAATATAACTTGCTCTTATCCTGTAATGTCAATTGCATTAAGATTTGTAATATACCATCTATTAGCATTATAATTAAATATATTTTATAATATTCCTTAAGTGCGACTACTGTGTCCTTATCCTATATGATACTGTCACTGCATTGAGATTTTTATTATTTCATTGAATAGAACTTGTGTTTATCCTGTAATGTCAATTGCATTAAGATTTGTAATATACCATCTATTAGCATTGTAATTAAATATATTTTATAATATTCCTTAAGTGCGACTACTGTGTCCTTATCCTATATGATACTGTCACTGCATTGAGATTTTTATTATTTCATTGAATATAACTTGTCTTTATCCTGTAATGTCAATTGCATTAAGATTTGTAATATACCATCTATTAGCATTTTAATTAATATATTTTATAATATCCTTTACTGTGACTATGTCCTGATCCTATACGATACTGTCACTGCATCGAGATTTTTTAACATTTCATTGAATATGACTTGCCCTTATCCTGTGTCAATTGCATTAACATTTGTAATATACTTTTCATTAGCATTGCAATTAAATATATTTTATAATATCCTTAGGTTGACTACTATGTCCTTACCCTATCTGATACTGTCACTGCATCGATATTTTTATTATTTCATTGAATATGACTTGTCTTTATCTCGTAAGATACTGTCAATTGCATTAAGATTTATAATATACCATCTAAATATATTTTAAAATATTCCTTAAGTGCGACTACTATGTCCTTATCCTATATGATACTGTCACTGCATTGAGATTTTTATTATTTCATTGAATATAACTTGCTCTTATCCTGTAATGTCAATTGCATTAAGATTTGTAATATACCATCTATTAGCATTATAATTAAATATATTTTATAATATTCCTTAAGTGCGACTACTGTGTCCTTATCCTATATGATACTGTCACTGCATTGAGATTTTTATTATTTCATTGAATAGAACTTGTGTTTATCCTGTAATGTCAATTGCATTAAGATTTGTAATATACCATCTATTAGCATTGTAATTAAATATATTTTATAATATTCCTTAAGTGCGACTACTGTGTCCTTATCCTATATGATACTGTCACTGCATTGAGATTTTTATTATTTCATTGAATATAACTTGTCTTTATCCTGTAATGTCAATTGCATTAAGATTTGTAATATACCATCTATTAGCATTTTAATTAATATATTTTATAATATCCTTTACTGTGACTATGTCCTGATCCTATACGATACTGTCACTGCATCGAGATTTTTTAACATTTCATTGAATATGACTTGCCCTTATCCTGTGTCAATTGCATTAACATTTGTAATATACTTTTCATTAGCATTGCAATTAAATATATTTTATAATATCCTTAGGTTGACTACTATGTCCT
Source organism: Nymphalis urticae (assembly GCA_905147175.2). NCBI lineage: Eukaryota > Metazoa > Arthropoda > Insecta > Lepidoptera > Nymphalidae > Nymphalis > Nymphalis urticae. Next base: position 3,043,797 of record LR989987.1, on the reverse strand, counting down.
TACCCTATCTGATACTGTCACTGCATCGATATTTTTATTATTTCATTGAATATGACTTGTCTTTATCTCGTAAGATACTGTCAATTGCATTAAGATTTATAATATACCATCTAAATATATTTTAAAATATTCCTTAAGTGCGACTACTATGTCCTTATCCTATATGATACTGTCACTGCATTGAGATTTTTATTATTTCATTGAATATAACTTGCTCTTATCCTGTAATGTCAATTGCATTAAGATTTGTAATATACCATCTATTAGCATTATAATTAAATATATTTTATAATATTCCTTAAGTGCGACTACTGTGTCCTTATCCTATATGATACTGTCACTGCATTGAGATTTTTATTATTTCATTGAATATAACTTGTGTTTATCCTGTAATGTCAATTGCATTAAGATTTGTAATATACCATCTATTAGCATTGTAATTAAATATATTTTATAATATTCCTTAAGTGCGACTACTGTGTCCTTATCCTATATGATACTGTCACTGCATTGAGATTTTTATTATTTCATTGAATATAACTTGTCTTTATCCTGTAATGTCAATTGCATTAAGATTTGTAATATACCATCTATTAGCATTATACTTAAATATATTTTATAATATTCCTTAAGTGCGACTACTATGTCCTGATCCTATATGATACTGTCAATTGCATTAAGATTTGTAATATATTATTTATTAGCATTGTAATTAAATATATTTTATAATATCCTTTACTGTGACTACTATGTCCTGATCCTATATGATACTGTCACTGCATCGAGATTTTTTAACATTTCATTGAATATGACTTGCCCTTATCCTGTGTCAATTGCATTAACATTTGTAATATCGTTTTCATTAGCATTGTAATTAAATATATTTTATAATATCCTTAGGTTGACTACTATGTCCTTACCCTATCTGATACTGTCACTGCATCGATATTTTTATTATTTCATTGAATATGACTTGTCTTTATCTCGTAAGATACTGTCAATTGCATTAAGATTTATAATATACCATCTAAATATATTTTAAAATATTCCTTAAGTGCGACTACTATGTCCTGATCCTATATGATACTGTCACTGCATCGAGATTTTTATTATTTCATTGAATATGACTTGCCCTTATCCTGTAATGTCAATTGCATTAAGATTTGTAATATACCATCTATCAGCATTATAATTAAATATATTATATAATATTCCTTTAATGTGACTACTGTCCTTATCCTATATGATACTGTCACTGCATTGAGATTTTTATTATTTCATTGAATATGACTTGCCCTTATCCTGTAATGTCAATTGCATTAAGATTTGTAATATACCATCTATCAGCATTATAATTAAATATATTATATAATATTCCTTTAATGTGACTACTGTCCTTATCCTATATGATACTGTCACTGCATTGAGATTTTTATTATTTCATTGCATATGACTTGTCTTTATCCTGTAATGTCAATTGCATTAAGATTTGTAATATACCATCTATTAGCATGATAATTAAATATATTTTATAATATCCTTTACTGTGACTACTATGTCCTGATCCTATACGATACTGTCACTGCATCGAGATTTTTTATCATTTCATTGAATATGACTGTCTTTATCCTGTAAGATACTATCAATTGCATTAAGATTTGTAATATATTATTTATTAGCATTGTAATTAAATATATTTTATAATATCCTTTACTGTGACTACTATGTCCTGATCCTATATGATACTGTCACTGCATCGAGATTTTTTAACATTTCATTGAATATGACTTGCCCTTATCCTGTGTCAATTGCATTAACATTTGTAATATCGTTTTCATTAGCATTGTAATTAAATATATTTTATAATATCCTTAGGTTGACTACTATGTCCTTACCCTATCTGATACTGTCACTGCATCAATATTTTTATTATTTCATTGAATATGACTTGTCTTTATCTCGTAAGATACTGTCAATTGCATTAAGATTTATAATATACCATCTAAATATATTTTAAAATATTCCTTAAGTGCGACTACTATGTCCTGATCCTATATGATACTGTCACTGCATTAAGATTTTTATTATTTCATTGAATATAACTTGATCTTATCCTGTAATGTCAATTGCATTGAGATTTGTAATATACCATCTATTAGCATTATAATTAAATATATTTTATAATATTCCTTAAGTGCGACTACTGTGTCCTTATCCTATATGATACTGTCACTGCATCGAGATTTTTATCATTTCATTGAATATGACTTGTCTTTATCCTGTAATGTCAATTGCATTAAGATTTGTAATATACCATCTATTTGCATTATAATTAAATATATTTTATAATATCCTTAGGTTGACTACTATGTCCTTACCTTATCTGATACTGTCACTGCATCAAGTTATTTATTATTTCATTGAATATGACTGTCTTTATCCCGTAAGATACTGTCAATTGCATTAAGATTTATAATATACCATCTAGTAGTAGTAGTAATATATAATTAAATATATTTTATAATATCCTTTACTGTGACTACTATGTCCTTATCCGATATGATACTGTCACTGCATTGATATTTTTTTTACTTCATTGAATATGACTTGTCTTCATCTCGTAAGATACTGTCAATTGCAATAAGATTTGTAATATACCATCTAGTGGTATTATAATTGAATATATTTTATAATATTCCTTTAGTATGACTAATATGTCCTTATCCTATATGATACTGTCACTGCATTTAATTTTTTTTCTGTGAATATGACTTGCCCTTATCCTGTAATGTCAATTGCATTGAGATTTGTAATATACCGTCTATTAGCATTATAATTAAGTATATTTTATAATATCCTTAGGGTGACTACTATGTCCTTATCCCATATGATACTGTCACTGCATTGAGATTTGTAATTTGTTTTTCATTTAATGAAATGCCCATTCAGACACTTTGCAACGATTTTCTGAATTGAATATCATTAATTCATTTCAATTATTTGTAGGTTATGAAAATCTTAACTTATAATCCTTATTAATTTCTATGTATATTATAAGAAATTCTATTTAATTGTAATTTTATTTGATTAAATATTAATGAAATACCATTTTTTTAATAATATGAATGATAAGCCTAAAACTTAATGCATCTGCCATTCAATGTACATTCTAAGCCTCTGTATGTTATCAATATCGTATCATTTAGGCGTATTATATTATTATACTTGTGTTTATTGAATTATACTTATTGTTATATGTTTTAATTTAAATACCAATATTTGGACATTTGGTTGTCATTGCATTTGGTAAATATGTTTGCCAATTACTACTGCTGATATAAAACTAAAAATTCAATGAGAATTATCAAATTCTGCTAGAAAACTAAAAACACTAAATTTTCTTATTTCTGCTGCAAATTATGTCTCTATAAATGAGAAAATCTGTTATAAAATAAAATTATTAACTAAGCAAACTCATCCGAATTAAACGTAGGTACTAATTAATTTAAACAAATTAATTCGACGATGCGATTTTACAAAATTACTGGAAATAAAATAAAGACAAAGACCTTAACATAATTTTTCAGCATTATTAATAGTGAATTAATAATGTCTGGTTAGTAAACGGACTTAAACTATTTTGCTTATGGATACACATAATTCAATAGCATCCCTATAAAATTCTTATGAATACTGTGGTCTCGCAATAGTGGCGTAGCCTAAGTCACAAGCACCTGGTGCAGATTCCAAATTTTGCAATTCGTTATAAGAAAAAAATATTTAATATTGGTAAGCATTTATTTTTTTACTGCTAACTATGAAATGCCACACCACCCAAGAGCCTCACGGTGAGGACCACACCCTGTGCCACCCGGGAGGACCGCACCCTTCGACTTCGGGTGCGGTGCGGGGGGGGGGCACCCTCCGACAACCCCCACATGCTACGCCACTGTCTCGCAAATGTACGTATGTGACGTGACGCCTCAATATTATTCGTGACTCAAAAACGATTGGTTACTAATATGCAATTAAAATGATTTATTAAAATTCGTATGAGCTGTTTATGACGTTATATCTTTATAAGGTATTATAACTTATATTGTAAAATATTTATCAAATTACAAGCAAATATTCACAATAGCCGAAGTAGTATATGATAATATATAACATAAATAAAATTTTATCATCCGATTTTTATTTTAAGCAGAACCGCTCTGCCTTTATTGTTATATATTTGTTAACCGGTCGTATCATTTCGACCGACGCAGCTGTCACGTAGGTACATAATACAATGCACACACGCACGTCAACTATCCAAATTAACATTAATAATTTTAATAGAATTAATTGAGCAAAATAAATATTCTTTAAATTTTTGTAATCTTATATGACATTTAGTGAAGTGATATATCTGATAGACAAAACATTAAACACCTTAAAAAAAAAAAACAAGAAAAACATTTTTGGGGCGTTTCCCCACGATGACGTTTTTAGGACAGAAATAATAAAACTTCAACGGTAAATATTCCATAGCTTGTTACAAACAACGGAACAATAATATAGACTTTGTACTCGCGTCAAGGTTAAATTACGACGCAATTAGGTACTTGGTTGAACTACGACTTATCCGAGAAAAGTAATCTTTTAAATATAATATGATAAAATAGTACCCACCTTACGTCTTTATCCTTGTACCTTCCCTCTGATAGATTCAACAATCAAGGATACGCGATCAACCGGGCGATGACTCGGCCATCTTAGACTCCTAACTTGCCACCTCTCATAAAAACTCCAAATTCCAAAACATTTAATGGAAATTAGTTATACGTAATATACTACATTATAATTTTAAAATATCTTTACCCTAATACTAAATTATTCTAAATTTTTTTACGTTACAAAAGAACCTCGCCACTAGATTAATGGTAAAGGAATGGTGGCACACCAAGGGTTAAATCGCTTATATACCAGACACTTGACACCCCACGGATAATATAAGACGTATAAATTAAAGACGTCTGTTGCAAGCTGGGCTATAGCGCATAAAGAGTATTCTTTTAAATTGGTAGCATTACCCTTCTAGAAATTTCTTTGTTCGAGCGAAAGAGATGGAACTACTAATGTGAGCGACATAGAATGAGATTCTAGAATGTTCCACTGAACCATATAGTCTAGGAGATAGTCATGTTAAATACAATAATCAGTCTATAATTAAAACATTCACAAATAAAATTTTAGTTTACAAAATATATAATTTATCTCTAAATATGTGATTGTGATATGTATTCCTTATTGGAGATCCTAATAAAACAAAATAAAATCGAAATAAAATAAATATATACAAAAATTAAGCACTAATAAAGAAATTAAGCGTTATATATTATTATGATTGAACTATAAGCATGTTCTAAAATAATAGCAATTAGATAAAGTTATTTAAGTACTATTTTTTGTCTGAATAAGTCCTTAGGCCAATTAATTGTTGATGAACAAAACAGTACACACCAGTTCAAACCCTATTCTATGTCCTTTTTTTAATTTCCCTTTACATATTAAAAGCAAGTAATTTTAATTGTTTTCTTTACATGTAACATATAATACATTGACAACACACAGCGACATCGAATCGGGTTCTTTTTTATAGAGAGAAAGGGTCTGGAGAAAAATACTAATCTTAGCTATTACTTTTAACTTTGTATTATTATTGTCATGCTTATTTTCTGTAAAGTTATTTTTTATTATTTAAATTGATAAGCCTACCGAAAACTGTAAGTATTTTTCATCTCTATAACATTACAAAATGAATTAGTGCTACAATATTAACAAAATTAATTCGATAAATTGTTGAAATTGCTATCGACTCTTAGACTATACACAACGCAAAAAGAGACAAAAGTACTTTCAGCTTGCGACGATCAATACCGAATAGGTCACCTTCGAGGGGGAGGGCGAAAATAATGCCGCATGTACTGTGCTGCCAGTACATATTTCCTTTTTTCCATATAATTTGTTAAATAATTCAAACTCACTCAACATATAATAGGTTGTTACTTTTCTAAATCATTAAATATATTTATAAATTGGAGGTTTATTAACTTCATTAAATAATAATGTTATATAGTATAATAAAATTTCTAATACACACATTTTTCTGTTAAATTGATAAAAATTTTAAAGCATTTCATGCAGGAATAAGATTCAGAAATTGGTTATTTATACACCCATATCAAACACTAGCTGACCCGTGCTCACTTCCTTGGGCGGTGAACATTTTTACTTGTTATCGATTTTGATATTATAAATTATCTCTTATACTATGCCACCAAAAAACAAACTAAAAAATTAATTTTATCTATAAATTGCTTTGTTACCAAAGATTTTTTATTTAAATTTCTTTGGTAACGAAGCACCACCTACCTACCACTGGTGGTAGAGCTTTGTGCAAGCTCCTCTGGGTAGGTACCACCCACTCATCAGATATTCTACCGCAAAATAGCAATACTTGATATTGTTGTGTTCCGGTTTGAAGGGTGAGTGAGCCAGTGTAATTACAGGCACAAGGGACATACCATCTTAGTTCCCAAGGTTGGTGGCGCTTTGGCGATGTAAGCGATGGGTAAATTTCTTGCAGAGCCAATGTCTAAGAGCGTTTGGTGACCACTTACCATCAGGTGGCCCATATGCTCGTCCACCTTCCTATTCTATAAAAAAAAGCAATTTATTTTTCAATAAATTGATGAATATGAATACCGTCTAATAGAAATATCACTCGATAGATTACGACACGGTCACAGTTCCATAACTATGTCGTATTATCTCTTAAACCATGCGTCCAAATTATATGCAGTAAAAGGAAAAAGTCTTTTGTTTTAAAAACTTGAGACGATAAGTTTACTTATTTTGATAATAATTTATAATTGTTGATAATATGACCAATAAACGTGACCTAACGATTTAAATTATTTTTTTAAATATAAAAACAACTTTTTGTGACTTAAACATAAAAGATAGACATACGCTGTCGCTGACTTTTTTGTAGGCATTATCAAGCTCTATAACTTTTCTCTAGAACTCAATCATATATCTCTCATCGTTAAGGCAGAGTTCGTAAGAAACGTTTTCGTTCGATCGTTTTTTCTCCGACTTACTTTGCAAATTCCACTACCACGAAAAAGTCTTCATTTTTCGGGTTAATATACATACAAATGATTTGGCTTTCTATTGGTAAAATAATTTTCAAAATCAGTTAAGTAGATCCAGACATTACCCCCTACAACCTCACAAACTTTACCTCTTTATAAAATTAGTATAGATATATAAAACAAGTAAATCTACATAATACAAAGGCGAGCTCTCGTATTTAATATTGTAAGTATGTATGTACGAACGTACACAGGCATATTTACAATATAAAATATTATTATTATTATTAAATATCAACACAAAAGTATTAGGTAATTAGGATTATACTCAGGTTGTTTCAGGTAAGATTGTAAATGTTATCTAAATTGTATGTGTTGGTAGTGTTGTTTTATGATGTGAAGTCATATATTATTATAATACTAATGTATACGTGTGTATGTATAATATTTTAAGTACATATACATGTTATTAAAATGAGGTTATGTAATATGCAATATAATATTAATATTATTATAAATGCAATTTTGATTTAAAATCGAATGGTAGATCGTTTATTACCTATGGTAGAAGATAGTCTGTAGTTAGTTTTTCATTAATATGTGTTGTTATAGCCCTTGGTGTGATTTTATGTGGTAGTAAGTTTTTATTGTAGTCAAAATAATTTTGACAAAGAAGTGCTTAACATTTTTTAATACTCACAGTTTTTTAACAGTTTTCGAGCTATTCTTCATTATCGTTTTGTTTATTATTTTTGCAGGCATTATCGTTATCTCTCTTTTGTATGTTAAGTCGTTTGACTAGGAGGGTTGTAACTGACTGATTAAACACACTGAGATCATATGATACAACACTATCCACAAGAGTAGTGTATAATAGTTAGGCAGTTTTAAAAGTCAGTTTGCCTTTTGCTAAATACAATTTTGCTATAATTGTCCTGACAATATTGTATATGTTTTCAATGTGTTTACCCCAATTAAATCTGTAGTCTAACACTAGGCCGAGAAAAGTGTGTTCTGTAACTTCTTTAATGGCCTTGCAGCTACAATTCGGAGGGTTTGAGGGTAAATAGTCGTGCGAATGTGAAGCAACGTTTTTAAAGTTTCTCAGTACTTATATTATGAATATAATAATAATAATAATAATATCCTCCAGACTGATTTCGGCCATGGCGGCCAATCTCAAGAAAGATTAGCCAACTACGCAGGTGATATTATAGTGCGCAAGTGTGTTCGCAAACACAGGTTCACTCTCTATTTCCTAACTCTCATAATCCGATGGGACGGCAATCCAACACTACCGGAAAGAGTTCAGGCCAGGACCAAGGGCTTTACGTGCTTTCCGGGGCACGGGAGTGTACACACTTCCAACTACCAGACTCCGGGCTGCTACTAAGGATTTTCTATTTATTTATTTATTTATTTATTTATTTAAGATTCACCAGTGGTAAATACATCAACACGTACAAAGGTATACAATTTTAATACAACTTAAAACTAAATGCATTACCTATTAAGGTGAATACCACTTGCAAGGATAAAGTTGGAGATGACAAACTTACAAATAATTAATTGTTAGTAAATCAAGGTTAAAAATGACAAGAAGTAACAATAATAGTAAGATAATAAAATACAAATATAAACAAAATAAATTAGTTAGCTGACAATTTTGACAATATTTTTTTGTGAAACTTGTTTGATGAGTCTCCAAAAGGGTCTAAAACAGCACTGTGCTCATTCAAAATTTTACATAAGCGAGATACAGGTGAATTGCTTCCTAAAACAGTTTTGCGGAAAGGTCTTACTAATCGTGTTATTGGTTTACGTGGAAATCTAATGGGAACATTCAATTTAATTTTTGACATCAAAAACGAGTTATCGTAGTTGTTGTTAAGTGTTTTATAAAGAAATTTTAAATCCAACAAATCCCTCCTATCACTTAGTGAAAGAATTTTGAAAAATTCCAATCTTTTTTTGTAAGAAGGAAGTATTTTCCCTTTACCTAACGAGAAAGTAAGATGATAAAGAAAACGTTTCTGTATCCTCTCAAGTCTTAGGCAGTGTGTTGCATAATGTGGCCTCCAAACAACGCTTCCGTATTCCAGTATACTCCTGACTAAGCTATTAAATAAAATAATTTTTGTTCTGGGATTTCGAAATAATCTTCCATTTCTTATTACAAAACCCAACATTTTCGAGGCACGGCTAATTACACCATCAATATTCTGACAGAAAAAACCCAATAACTTTTTAGTGACCCGGCCTGGGAATTGAACCTACGGGTCTGCGGCTTTACATCAAGCCACTAGACCAACGAGGAAGTTAAATTTTAGTACGAATAGAACTAGTATGTAGGAATGTCGTCGTTGTCATCGTCGTCGTCGACGATGTCGTTGAGCATTACTTTTATACCGTAAGAATGTCTGTACAAAAAAAAAACTAAAACTTAAATAAATCTTATATTTTGTGATAAGGATATATTAATAAATGTTGATTAATTATTATATAAAAGTATTCATTGGATTTCTGTACGTATTATCTAAGAGAAAAAATATTTTGCTTATCATGAATAAAAATTGTTTTTAAGAAAAACATAGTCATTGAATTAAATTATGAAGAAATAATATCTTAGATAAGACGTGTCTACATTGCTTACTTAATTCAAAATAATAATAAACGTTGTGTTTATAATTCACAATATGTTTATTTAGTTCAAATATTTTACTAAGAACTCCCTATAAACTTGTAAAATTATTATTCCTTGTAACACTTTTTCCCCTCCCGTACTATATTGATCACAAGCGTTATTATATTGCAGCAAATGTAGAATAATATATCCGTCCTACTCTTTCAAATAGTTACCCCTTATGATGAAAATATTTCTACAGTGTTCTATTTAGTGCTTGTGATATTATTGGTTAGCTGATATAATATTTCCAGAAAGTTCTACCCTTACTTACACCTTATTGGTTGATACGCCTTAGTTTCTAGAACGTAATAGAATCTGATTCGCTAGCTATCTAAACAGCCAGCAAGCGCGGGAAAGCATTCATTATTTGAAAAAAAGTAAAGCATAGTGAAGGAGTGAACATGGTGGCAACCCCCTAATAAACATTGATTATTCATTCAACCGGTTTTGTTAACTATAGTGTTTACGTTAAAAAATTAAAATAAATTAAAAATGCCAGCAATTGGAAATTATCGCGATCGACCTAGGAAATCGAACTACACCATCATAAGTCGCATTTACGGATACTGAGTTCATTGGCGACGCAGCGAAAAATCAAAAGAAAACGGTGTATGATGCAGTGTTTAATTGGCTGCAAATATGACGATCCAAACATACAACAGGAGATGAGCACTGGCCATTCAAAGTTATTAACGATGCTGGTAACCCGAAAATTCAAATAGAATTCAAAGGAGAAACGAAACGATTCGCTCCAGAAGAAATCAGCACCATGGTATTAACGAAGATGAAGGATACATCCGAAGCTTACTTAGGCATGCCTGTTCGTGATGCTGTGGTTACGGATCCGGCATACTTCAATGACTCCCAACGCCAAGCTACGAAGGTTGCGGGTGCGATTGCCGGTGTCAACGTTCTGCGAATTATCAGTGAGCCTCCTGCTGCCGCTTTAGCCTACGGTTTCGATAAAAATCTCAAAGGCGAGCGAAATGTATTGATATTCGATCTCGGTCGGTCGGTCGGTGGCACATACGACGTGTCCATTCTGACCATCGACGAAGGTTCATTGTTCGAAGTAAAAGCTACAGCCGTGTTATACTTCATTTTATTATTTTCTTTGATAACAAGCAATAAATATTAAAAAAAAATGTGTTAAAATAATTCACGTGAATGTATCTAGTAGCTAGTGTTTCGGCAATTTTTTTTATTTATTAAAAAATAGCGGCGGCCTCGCTCGCGTTATCTTTCAGAATTAGCAAATAACAATTTCAACTGCTCTTCCTTTAACACATTCGCATCCTCTACACTTTTCATATCTTCATACGCTATGCCGTCATACATTGTGTTAGTGAACCCTCTAGGAGGGTCCTCGGCAATACGTATAGCAATAGCCTTGAGCCCACGTCGTGGGTTCTTGGTATACGGTAACGATTCGTGATAAAAAACGCTCGAATATAGTTAAATTGGATATTTTTCGGATCGTTTTGCTATAAGCAGTATTTTTAGAGGCGTTCCCGTGCTTAGTGATAGTAAAAACGTGCATTCAATGAAACATGAGTAAGTTAACAAAAATTTATTTCACTCGCTCCGATCATGTGACAGTGGTCTTCAACCTTTTTGTAGTTTTCATCATGTTTGCCAATAATAATAAATAATTCATTGAACATTGTCTTTTTGTACAATTTTTGCACCTCCTAATAAAACTCGCCTTGTCAAGGAATAAATAATTTATTATTATTTCGATGCACTTACACAAAGTCTTTCTTATTCATGATAGCCAATTCCACTGTCTTTAATTCGCAATGGTGTGCCTTTTCTATTTAAATTTAATGTTCATGTTCTGTATACTATCTGTAGATTTAACAATTCTTCTGCAAAACCTACGCTAGTATGAAAACTATCTGTATAACTGTGTTTCTAGTGGTTACATGTAAGGCCGCGGACCCGGGTTCAAATCCTAGGTCGGTACAATAAATTTATTGAGTTTTTCTGCCGAAAATTCTCAGTAGCAGCTGCTACTCATGTACGCCATGGCGCCTGTACCTGACGTCACGCCTCAGTAAACAACAGTAAACGTTGTATTGTGTCTATACTAAACGAAGAAAGGCAGAAAGTATTGCGTATTTCCTAAGGTTAAAAATTGATTCCAAAGCTTACAAGTGGTATGCGGTCTCTGTAAAATACATTCGAATGCCAACCAGATCGAAGAACAATCTAGAGAAGCAGAACGACCATATAGTAAGAATAAGTAAAAACCGTAAGATTATGGTTCTTGAAGAATGTGAAAAGCAATTAAAAGAAAGTATGGTTACAGAACAATTTGAAGAAATTGCAAATTTAGACAGAGATTAATAAAGATTTGTTATATATTTAGATTTATTGAAGTATTCGTAAATATGTAAATTCACAAATTCAGTACTAGTGGAGCTAAATAAAATATTGTCTTAAAAGTTCTTACTGGTAAAAATATTAGGGCTCTTCATATGCGAGTAATACTATAAAGCTAACAGAAAAAAACCTATGATAACACTAAAGATAAATAAAAATGTACATACAAGGAAGTTTTCACATTTCAAGATTCAGATATGCAAGTCTTTATTTGATGAAAAAAGCTCTACTAACATCAACAAATCTTGGGCAAATTAGAGGAATTTGCCTTAACAAAACCTTGTTCCATCATTGATAGATCTTGGATGTCTTATTTTCTTTACAAAAACGTAAAGACAACAATTGTTCAAGAGGTTGTAGATACCGAGGCGTGACGTCATTCGCTCTGATTAGTGTTTTAAATAAAATGGCCGATTGCATCATTGATCATTTATTTTTTAATTCTTTAATACTGTCATCATGCCTGTTGTTATAGATTAGTAGAATTCCAGCTCTCTATGTAAAGACACCGTCTTAACTTCGCGCCAATTCCAATTTATAAATATTTAGCATCAAAAAGTTGATTTTACAAAAATCTCTAATTGGCCTTTTAAATAATATAACACGAAATCTTATAAATTTGAACACATTGAGCAAATAACAAGTCGCGGCAATAATTACTGTACCTTTTTATCCATTAACAAAATGGCGGTTTTAAATTAGCGCGTGTTTTTTTAATAACTATTAATTTGGAATTAAATATTCAAGAAAAAACAAAATATATCGCACCAAAGCAAACAAAACAACAGTGTAGATTTTTTTATATTTCATTTCTAACTTCACAAAGTTTTTATTTTGTATTTTATTTCTTTCAACGTTTTCTACACCTGCAAGAGAACCCACGACGTGGGTCGTTGGTATCTAGCAAGAAGATAAAATTTATTGAAAAAATAAATATGTTTAAAACTAAAAACCAAAGCGTATACTAAATAGGTCTTGTTAAAATGGCCATATAATTTTGTTGTCGATTTTTATTATGGCATTTTTACGAAGAAAAACATACTTTTAAAATGAGCCCACTACGTGGGTTCCCGGGCCCGCAATTGCGACAAGAGTGAGCCCACTACGTGGGTCACTGGCATTGAATGGGTTAAAAATCAAGGATTTTCAAACAAACAATCATCGTCTATACCTAAGGAATTAAATTTTCAAAAATCCTACCCTAGTGCTAACCGACTGTGTAAAAAGTACCCGTATGCTAATTTTATGGTGCTAGCTTTGGGTTGTACGTTGACATGTATTATCTCGATAAAATATTCACTCGATTTTTTTCAACTGCTTATTTACAAATAAACACCGGCAATTATTCATTATCAATCAATTTATATGATTGGAACCGTGTCCTATCAGGAATCACTCACGATTACAGATTAATTTTGATGCATTCTGAAGAGGGCGTGCAGTAATGCTCTGGGGCATTATATTTCTTTTTTAATTATATTATATCGTTATTCTGTAATCGTGATTGATGATCACATATTGTAATAGTAATCGTTAACCATTTTGCTCAATTCTGGCTGCCCCAATGTAATTTTCACGGTAAACTCGCTAATCTACTACTTCCATTATCTTTCTATTTACATTATGGTCACTAACATTATAATTATCTAGTAATGATAATAGATAAATATTAAAGGCTAAGTGCTTTTTATTTAGTATTTTTGTCTTTCAGAAATTGTTTTGTGTTCATAATTCATCTCGTGCTTGGTCGTGAAGGAAACCTGTCTGTGGTTGATACCATGTGTATCCAGCAATCCATTAAGCTTTAAACTTTCTCCACGAAAAGGAGAAGAGGCCTTTTATCTATTTTCAGAAGTTTGTTCGAAATAATGATTTCTCCATTTAGAATACGCTAGTGTGTAACAACCTTAATGAGGAGCGGTTCCCCAAATTTTTAACGTCACTATTTGTGCCAGCTGTCAGATTAGTTGTCACTGTCAGTTGTCATAGTAATTTTTACTTTTGAAATTGTATTTGTAATATATTTTTTCCAGTAGGTAACCATAAACCAGTTAGATTTCCAAGTTTATCGCGCACACTTGCCTAAAATCGTTCATTGGAAGGATACAAGTCACATAAAAACGAAATATTTTCATTTAAACACATATATGATGTGTTATGAAGTGATGATATAATGTGCATATAATAAATCTTTAAAATATTGTTTTAGTGCTTAGTTTTATACAAAAAAAATAAAATGGCCCCGAATTTAAGCAAAATTACCTCAAGAACTGATGTAAAAATTGGTATAGCCGCTTCCGCGGCATTAAGTGCATGGTTATTGAGAAATTTCTTAAAACCAAGGTAATTATGAATCAATGGTACTTTTCCATTCTATTATTAACGTCATAATTATATATTATTATCTCCAAATTTAGTCTACAAAAACAGTAAAAAAGTCTTGCCTTTAATCAGCAATAAAACTTAAATAATTAATTTTGTAAATGTTTTAAAAAGTTATCTATTTTAATGGAAGTTGGTATTATTGTATTTAAATTGCGCAGAAAGATTCATATCCGTAAATCGTCATACTAACATTATTAAAATAATAAAAAGTAAATCTATAAAACCACAAATTGTATGATTTAATGTGTTTCAGTAGGATAATTAAGTAGATAAATGTACTTTGTTGATTTATTTTATTTTTGACCCTCATACCTAAAGGATGTATTTAACTAATAAAATAAATTATAAAAATATAAATGAAACAAATACCAACAAACAAAAAATCAATATATAGTTCTAAATACATTTTATTTTTGCAGTACTTCCAAAAATGTCAAGCCAGTGCTCTCACCTGAAGAAAGAGTGCAATATATGATTAAAGATAATGACAAAAAAGGGCCAAAAGCACAAGTGGATGCTAGATTTTTTTCCGAACTTAAAGTACTATGGGGTATAATGGTGCCAGGACTATGGACCAAGGAGAGTGGTTTCATGGTGTTGATAGCTCTTTCGTTAATATCTAGAACTCTTTGTGACCTGTGGCTTATTCAGCATACAACACTAGTAGAAGGGTAAGCTTTTTTTAACAAATTTATAATTTAAAATATATACTGTTTAGTTATTTGACCTATGACCTATTAGACAAATGTCTTATTGTGTTTTTAGTAATGATTGTAAATATATATAATTTCTGTAACTTATTAAATATAAAATTAAACTTCATAATGATATGAAAGTAATAAATATGGAGCTGTATTTGATTTCATATCATTAAAATGTTAGTAGAATCTGTGAAATATAAAGATTTATAGTATAGTTTGCTTTTTGTCATTATGTAAAGGCTAGTTAAGGTAAAATTATTGCTCTATAAACTATGCTTTCACTGTAACAACAAAATTTTAAATTGCTAATTCAGTTCATTTCAGTTCAAAAATATTTCTATTGTATTTAAATTTATTAACTTATTCAGGGTGGTGGGGTAATATTTTTGTGTAAAATTTCATTTAAATTTTAAAGTAAATTAAATAACAGCCGAGAAGAAGCTTTGGAGCTCATTTTATCACGCTGCGCCAACGCATATTGGCTTAACACATATAGGTTTTCTCACTTTGTTGTACTTCTTGGGGCTTTGTGCAAGGCCCTCTGGGTGGGTCCCACTCGTGAGATATTCTACCACTAAATAGCAATACTATTTATTAGCATTATGGCTTGACGGGTGAGTGACCAGTGTAACTTCAGGCATAAGGCATATAACATCTTAGTACCCAAGGTTGGTGACGCATTGTCAGAAATCTAAAGATTTCTTGTTACTTACGGAAGTCCAATTCATACTGTAATATAAACTGTAAGGAAAATTACAAATGACTGAATATCAGTAACATTTTTCCTTGACTTGTATCGATTTTATTCATATTGAAAGGTCATATTAAATAGCATGATTAATCAATGTTGTTGTGATTGTTATCATAATGTATACATTTTGTTCTATTTCACTTGAAAGTAGGCAATATTTTTCATATTAAGATGATCTACCGTAATGTGGGATAATCCAAAAGTAACGATAACATACTGATATATATAAGTTTAAGTATGAAATTATATTTCTTTTTTTAACATAGCCTCCTATAAGACATACATATATTATATACGTATATCTATGTATAGTTAGTTGCAAGAATCCAGTAATATACTAGTTAAAAAAATCTTTATATCGGCTCTCCAAATGCTTTCTAAATGCCTCCATACAATGTCCGCGTTGCTAAAACAGACTACGATCTTCTAAAATGGGCTTGAAACTTTAACTTAATGGCGTGCACAATACAGATATTATAATAAGTTACATTAAAATAGATGTAAACAAATGCAATTTAATTAATTGATGCATGTTAACAAGTTCTACAAGTCTGCTAATTTTCACTGTATAAATTATATTTATAAAAAACTACCCAAATAAATTTACTACGAGAATTAAAATGACTAATAAAAGTACTTAAAAAAGTGTACTTTTCATTTTAAAATCTACCGACGTTTTTGTTCTCATTTACATTAAAAAAACATCCAAAGTACATTATTATGTACACAAACCAAAGATTATTTGTGTCATAAACCAGAGATAGTTGGTATAATATCGATAATAAGAGCATTTTAGATGATTGCCAATCATGATTTAATCATTGTTTGGATCGCGATTGTACAAAATCGAATAAACTATTCAAGTGTTATGAATTAATCTAAAGTTACACTTATTGTGCCGTTCAAATTATCTCAAAAATGTGGATTTTAAAAATTTACTTATGCAAACAATTATACCTTCGTGGGGGATTATATTGTTTATTGGATTCTATATTGTTATAAAAGTAATGGTATTTAAGATTTTCTTATATCGTATGTTATTTAATAATACTTGTGCACGTTGTTATAATTATACAATTAGGTAATTTCATACATTCATTCATTCATTAGGTAGTTTGTCATATTTACACGATAATCTTTCTCACTAAATAGGCTATTTGACGCATTTTTTTTTCAATTCAGCTTTTTAAAATATAGATATGAAATAAACAGTTGATATAATAAAGTCAGTAACTACAGCTCGCATTGTTTTAATGCGAGTTTAATACAAATATATTAATTATACAATTAAGCCAATAAAAAACATATATATCTAAGACAGGTTTTATGTCATGGGTGATGTAGGTGAGTGAAACAACTCTACGTTGTACTTTACCACAAAAACATTCGGTAGATCAGGTTTCCTCAAGCGAGGAATCGTAAATGATCAGAAAAAATTCAACACTAAAACTCAAACTATTTTCGTATAAGTTGGAGCACAGTTTGAATGATAATAACGTTAAATTATTTATCAAAAATGAAATTGTTACAGTTTTTTAAGTTAAGCAAATATATATATATATATATATATATATATATATATATATATATATATATATATATTTAGACATTTCTTAAAAATTTATATTCAAGATAATATACAGGTTACATAATGGCGAGTGATAAATGTCAAGTGAACTTTGAATGTATTGCAAAAAATCACTACGCGACTTAATAACACAGATTAATATATCAGGCCATTTATTATTATATTAAGTTAATTTGTAGAATATCCTTGTGTACTGTGTTAGTAATTGAATAATATACATAATTTTATTCATGTTATTGTTATTAACGCACTCAATGATTTTTTGTGATTAATGATGACGGAAAAATTGTGTAATATGTGCAAATGAAATATATTTTTTTAATTTTGTAATATACAGTATTATTTATATAATCAGCTTTGTAGCCAAAAGGTTTGTTGTTTGAAAATTTTAGCTCCTTTATTGATAAATGTTTTATTAGGGTTGAAGTAGTAACGTTCACAGCGTTTTTACACGCTGCGCGCGGAGCAGCTGGTATTGTTATATATACAATTATAAGATGATACTTATCTAGGTGTGTTTCAAGTCGTATCAATCTTACTGTAAGATATTCTGATGATTATGGAGCCCTTCTAGCCTATTTCGGCCACGGTAGCCATTCTCAAGGGAAACTAGTCAACTGCGCGTTAAAGTGCAATAGTGTGTGCGCTGACACAAATACACTCTCTTTATAATCTGATCCGAAATCGCAAATTGGACACAACCGGAAAGTGTTTAAGCGAGTGATACAAATATAAGCGCGCAAGCGATCCGGTAACGCCCCCCGAAGAGACGGTGAGGAAGCCGCTGTTTTTTTAATGGGTATTCCGGTGCACTGGACTTTCTAGACGCCGGCGAGTCCCACTTCGTTTGGTGAAAACGCGTAAATGTGTTTTTCCATTGAAAACAAAATAAAAGGACACAAGTACACTCTCTTTTATAATCCGATCTGAATCAAATTGGACACGACTGTTCACGCTCAGGACCCGTTGATTATAAGCTGAGGGTGAGGCACGACGGTGTATATACGGCCCACTTCCTAACTCCGGGCTGCTACTGAAATTTTCTGAACAGAAAAACCTAATAAACGATATGAGCTAATAATAGTGGTAGTAGTACTAATATAGTATACTGTAATTCCAAAATTAAATCCATAAAAGGAGTTAGCTTACATATTTATGTTGCTGAATTATAATGATAATGATAGCTGAGATGGCCCAGTGGTAAGAACTCGTGAATCTTAACCGATGATCGCGGGTTCAAACCTGGGCAAGCACCACTGAATTTTCATGTGCTTAATTTGTGATAATAATTCATCTCGTGCTTTACGGTGAAGGAAAACATCGTGAGGAAACCTGCATGTGCCTAATTTCACTGAAATTCTGCCACATGTGTATTCCACCAACCCGCACTGGAGCAGCGTGGTAGAATAAGCTCCAAACCTTCTCCTCAAAAAGGAAGAGGAGGCTTTTAACCCAGCAGTGGGACATTCACAGGCTGTTACGGAATTATAAATAATATAAGTTTTAGAAAAAAAGAAACTCTTTACTTCTATCTAGTTAATACATAATGTAAATTTGATGAAATTGTCTGCCTCGATGGTCTAGTGGCTAAATGTAAGACCGCATACCCGGAGGTCATGGGTTCAAGTCCCAGGTCGGGCGAATAAAAAGTTCTTGGGTTTTTCTGTCGAAAATTCTCAATAACAGGCCGGAGTCGGAAAGCAGGTAAAGTGTTGGTCCTGCACCTGAACTCTTTCCGGTCGTGTCGGATTGCCGTCTCATCGGATTATGGGAGTTAGGGAATATAGAGTGCACATAGAGTGAATATAGAGTTAGGGAATATAGATTGGCGGCCGTGGCCGAAATGAGTCTGGGTGACCTTACATAATGTAAAAAATAATTATTATATTTTAAACGCTAATAAAAAAAAAAACTGTAAATTGTTTCTTTAAAACATTTTTAATGTAACTGATGATAAAGTTTTTCATTCAAAGCTCCAGTTTGTCATCCCTTGCGTGTAGACTGAGCTCCTATTGATACTATTAGATTAGTATACTCTCAATTATTTAATAGTATCGTGTCCGATGTCCTATGGAGTAACGCTGCGTTAACTATATAAACTATAATCATTCATAAAAAAAAACCTGTTATGGCTATTTATAATCTCACAGCTCGAGACTGATTATTTTAATAGAAACATTGACAAAAGTTGTATAAACACGTGAAGTAAAGAAAAAACTTGTAACACCAGCTTTCTCTTTTGGCAAAGTTAATTCATAAAGTAAATGATTCAATATGGTTAAAATTTGTAAAAAGACGATACAACAATGCTCGTAAGAGCCAACTAGAATAAAGTATATTTTGATATTTTTTTGCATAAAAAATAATATGTACGTTACACCCACATAATAATAACTGCTTGTGATGCTGTATAATATTTTATACATTTTATCTCGGAAGATAAAGATATAATTGTCCAGTTATGATTTATTTCCAAAAAATGTTTACACAAGTTGTGTAGTCATTGGTGTTGCTCATGATTGTATCTCCATTCAAATCGCAAAGTCCATTTGCGAAGATAAGAAAATCTATACCTTAATGGACTTTGCTTTTCACGATACGTAATTAATAAATACATATAATAAATATGTGAATGTCCATAGCCGTTTGAAAGTTACTAAGGTTACTACGTATTGTAAAACAGTCTCCCCGTTTGACTGACTGAACGTGATTCACTCAATAATTGCCGTACGGTTTTTCCCTGTTTTCAATAAGGAATGATCCACGAGGAAGGTTTAGGTGTATAATTCATTAGTGTTTTGTGTAAATTGGCTAAAATTAATTGTTAGATATTAGAAAAAATCATGCCGACTGAGAGCTTTAATTACTTTCGCCGAGAAAACCAGTAGAGTTATATGTATTACGATATAAACATTTTATGAAGACCTTATTCGACTTGTGCGGAACCGGGATGGATAGTTAATTACTAATGATATGGATTGCAGAAATGTATGCAGAAATGAGCAATAGGTAGTTATAGTTGAAGTATTTAGTCTAAAATGTAACTATATTAACACACACTAATATTAAAATGTATCAGTCGCCGAAGGACATGAATACCTACGTAATAATTGCTGTTTTGTTTCCTGGACTTTATATTTGGACAAAAAATTAAAATAAAATTAGGAAACCAATATAACATTGCATGGACGCACATATCTCGAGACAAAAATCAGATGAAAAATAGTTACAAAGTACATTTGAAAAACTTGACAAATCTCAACATAATACAACATAATTTGGCCTGGGTTCGATACAGTATTATAATTTTTATATACATGTTGAATGTAATATATACATATATATATTTGTTTCAATATGAGTTATAGATGTTTGTAAGTTTAGCACATAGTGTCCGTGAAGTTTTTTTTCACGCTGTTTTTCGTCGGTTTATTACTCTTAAAGTTTACGTTCCGAACCGTTGGTACCCAAGCATTACATTAATACAATGGACGTATAAATGACTATTCAAAATTGCTTGCAAGTTAATTTTAATCGATCAATGTACATATTAATTTTATGTTGTTTCATTAAAATTAATACAGTTGTCGCATTTATATAAACAAATTGAGTTACTTTTACAGTTATATCATTCATACGAATAGTAAATAAAATAGAAATAGCCTGTGAATGACCCACTGCTGGGCTAAGGCCTCCTCTCCCTTTTTGAGGAGAAGGTTTTGGAGCTTATTCCACCACGCTGCTCCTGCAATGCGGGTTGGTAGAATACACATGTGCAGAATTTTAATGAAATTAGACACATGCAGGTTTCTTCACGATGTTTTTCTTCACCTTCAAGCACGAGATGAATTATAATCACAAATTAAGCACATGAAATATTAGCGGTGCTTGTCCCGGTTTGAACCCACGATCATTGGTTAAGATTCACGCGCTCTTACCACTTAGCCATCTCGGCTTCGCTAGCAAATAAAATACTTTATAGACTTAATATCTATATATTGTTTCAGGTCAATCATTACAATGAATCACAAGGAGTTCAGGCGATTGTTATTGATGTTCTTCACAGCCATGCCTTTGGTATGTTTTCAGCTATATTACTATGTATATACATGTGTAGGCGTTTTAACAATCTGAATGAATTTAAATTGCTCAAACGTTATCGATGCTGATGATTTATATAAACTAACGGTCCGTCTTCACTATGCACGGTATAATGAAGGTTTTATACAATTAATAAACAATAATCAAGCAATAAATATTACTAATATTATATGCATGTATGTTACATGATTAATATTTGATTAATAGGTAGGTCAGTTTTGTTTGTTTCAATTTTTTTCTGGTTTCTTGCAAAAAAAATTTGATGGTTTATAGATTCCCATATGTACGCTATAAAATGTAATAGTTTTTATGTTGCATTTTTGAGATATAACTTATTATGTCAACACAGTCGAAGAAATACAGGGTTGGGCTCTTTCAAGGCGAATGCTGCTAAAACAACATAACAACTACTCTAAAATGTTGTAAATATTTAAATTGTATACCGTCTTTATCTGTTAATAAGGCGCATTAAATATTTTACAAGCTTTTATTTAGTTTCACTTGTACCGGTGTGTGTAATCAAATTTTGCATGTTGCACGTCGGACAAAACGACACGCACGGTTTCATATTGCTTAATGAACATTCGATATCTATTAGCCTACCTTAAACCTGTGCAATATTATATATATAATATTGCACAGGTTCTATATTAACCTTTTTTTTCAGATATCTTTAGTAAACAATGTCTTGAAATGGAGTATAGGAGAAGTTAAATTAAGATTAAGGACCAATCTTTCCTTACATTTATATCAACAATATTTAAAGTAAGTAGTTATATTTATCTTATTTCATTATATCATCAAAGAACCGAACAACCAACCGCGGAATCTAATATTTGTGAAACAAGCAGTATTCACATAAACCGCATGTTTTTTTTTTTTTTTTTTTTTACCGTTAATAGGCAAGCGCTTGACCGTTGACTTGCCTGATCTTAAGCATAGTCACGGTCTAGGATGGAGCGCGCCTGCCCAGAAGGAACCCGTTCACTCTGGATTTGAACACACCTACATTGTAGTCATCTGGAAATATGGACTCAGGCAAAGCATTCCACAGCTTCGCAGTGCGAATAATTGATGTTACTTCGCATGTCATCTCTGTTCAATCACTCTGTAACTGGAAGTCGGTTTTTAATTTATCAAGCCTTATTAATTTAAAATTGTGTCAAAATTTACTAAACACTAGTAAAGAATACTAAATGGTGGAGAAATAAGTCAAAAGATTCGAAATGTCACAGAAAAATCTTAAGCAATATCATGGATTACACGAATACATTAAGAAAAATTATGCTTTATAACAAACAACTGCGTAGTAATCGATTCAAATGTTTCATGTTCGCATTTGGAAGCTGTAATAAGTGTTCTCGCAGAGCTACAGTTATCCAATTGACCGAGTTGCAAAGACCGTGGAGTCGTCTGCTGAATTTATATCATCTTAATAGTACATCATTTTGCTGTCCATATATTTCCTGCTATTTTTTTGTTTGTATCAGTAACTTATTATGATCTGTTACGTCTTTGCAAATCTCAATTAATAAATTTAGCTTATCTTGATATTTGCATAATCTAATTATTAAATTGTGTATATAACCCGACGAATAGTCACCACGCAATCACTCCTATTTTATGCTATATTTCTGCTATATTCTGATATATATATATGACGATATAGCCAGTATATACAAGTGATAAGAGACATAGCAACTTTGACCCTAGGATTTATAAAATTGGTCTTGAATATCTAACACCTATAACGACAACGACGGCGCTGATAACTACCATAATTATATTTATCTTTTACCTAATGTTTATAAGAAAGTAAAATGCATTCACAAAAATTTCTACTTCATTAAGCCTCGTGTTTCCTCGGAGCAATCATTTAAACATCATAATTTTTTATTTTAGAGGTTTCACATATTACCAAGTGACGAATCTAGACAACAGAATATCGAACGCAGACCAGTTGCTGACCACAGATATAGACAAATTCTGCGACACAGTTATAGATTTATATAGCAATATTAGCAAACCCCTGCTGGACATCTCTATATATTTGTACAGATTGACAGTTAATTTGGGACCCTCGGTGAGTAAATATTATTTATATGACACAGAGTTATGTTAATATTGTGTTTTTGATTCGTTTCAAATTTAAGTAACACCTGCATGTGTCAAAATATATGTTTCGGCGGAATCAAACTTATCTTACAGACAAGGTTTTACTTTTAATTATGAATTTAATGCTATTATTGTCCATTATTTTAAAACCAAGTTTTTATTAAGTGTATTTTTTTATGACTTCGTTCTATACAGACATACATATATGTTTTAATTTATGTATATCTCAACTCGAAGCCAAATATAAAAGTTTCATCGTCGAAGTAATTGTTAAAAGAAGCTTTTCGTGAAATATAAACTTCGTATCGAAATAAAGTAATTATTTCTTGAGTTAAGTTCGGTAACCTGTCACGAAACACTTTATAAAATGTGTTATTTATTTCAGACACCGGGTATTATGATGGCCTACCTGTTCTTCTCTGGTATATTCTTGACATACCTCCGGAAACCGACAGGTACAGATACTTTATAATAAACTATTAGTCTTTCTAAAGTAGCTAAAGGTCAGAATTAAAAATATTGCGAAATTGATATTTCCGTATATTTTTTTTCACTAAAACAGCAGCCAAGAATAATTAAAGCGCGATGGTTAGATAATAATATATTAACATAAACTACACTAGCTGTTCCTTAAGATAATTAATTTGCATAAAGTAGGTATATTTATTTATTTTATCATCTAAATGACGTATGTGCTAAAATATTTTATTTCTTACGGAACTTTATAAGTTTCTTTTATTACTATCGATGTTGTTATAATTAAAAACTGACTAGAATTTTACTAGATCTTATCTAGGTATAAATTTGCAATTTTTAAGACTTATTTTTTGAGACTTACGTTAATCTACACTAATATTATGTAATGCGAAACTAATTCTGTGATATCTGTCTATTAGTTAACATATACTTATACTAGCTGACCCGTGCCCACTTCGTTGGGTTTCGTTTTTAATTATAAAAAACTACTTTTTGTGATAAATATAAAAGTTAGACATGTGCTGTCGCTGACATTTTTGTAAGCATTATCAAGCTTTACAACTTTTCTCTAGAACTCAATCTTATATCTCTCATCGTTAAGGCAGCGTTCGTAAGAAACGTTTTCTTTCGTCCGTTTTTCTCCGACTTACTTTGCAAATCCGACTACCACGAAGAAGTCTTTTCATTTTACGGGTTAAAATATAGTCTATGACATTCACAAAAAATAATAATTGCGAAATCGGTTCAGTAGGCTCAGAGATTACCCCCTACAATCTCACAAACTTTACCTCTTTATAATATAAGTATAGATTATAAATGCGGAAATAACTCTGTCTGTCTGTTACGCTTTCGAATGATTTGGTAGAGAGTTTGGTAGAGCTTTGTGCAAGCTCGTCTGGGTAGGTACCACTCATCAGATATTCTACCGCAAAACAGCAGTACTTGATATTATTGTGTTCCGGTTTGAAGGGTGAGTGAGCCAGTGTAATTACAGACACAAGGGACATAACATCTTAGTTCCCAAGGTTGATGGCGCATTGGCGATGTAAGCGATGGGTAACATTTCGTACAGTGCCAATATCTAAGGGCGTTTGGTGACCACTTACCATCAGGTGGCCCATATGCTCGTCCGCCTTCCTTTTCTATAAAAAAATAAAAAAAAGATTTTTGATGAAATTTGGTATGGACTAAGCTTGAACCCCGAGGAACTAACCTAACTGCCTACTTATTATAATCTGCCCCTCCTCCACCGATAATACACGGGCGAATAACCTACTAGGACTAGTCCTTCATATTGGCTGCTAATTTTTTTTTATTTGAAACAATTATTAGGTATAAAAGACCTGCTTTCGTGGTCTTGAAAAATATAAAAATAAACTTAATAAAAGTAAAAAGATGTAATGTCATGATATGAAATCCTAAAAGACATGGAATAACGGTTAACAGAATTAGACGTAAAGCTTTGAAATGTAGATTCTAACGGGAAGAATCGACAAGAAACTCCCTTGTTATTCATTAATACATAAAATATATTATTATACATTAAATATTTATTATTTACGATTAAATGTTGTTGGTCCTGGACGCATAGTAACTAATTACATTTATATGCTGTATCATCAGCTACTAGTTTACGCCCGCGACGTACCTATTACCTGTAACAAAGGGCACTGACCTTATATATTATAAAAATACTTTAGGTATTTTTTTTTATATTTTGAAAGTTCATTCTTATGTATTATGTAAATTTTTTTCCAGCTCGAATGACAGTTCAAGAACAAAAATTAGAAGGTGAATTCAGATATGTTAATTCAAGACTTATCACAAACTCTGAAGAAATTGCCTTCTATCAAGTAGGTCGACGAAATTTTTAAATGTTTTCATTAATATTATTTTGCATAATATTATACTTTACTAACATTTAATTGTATGTGCATAAACTTAATACATTAAAGTTATACTTATGAAATGATGTTCCCGTTGGTTAAAATTTCGTGAATCGTTTTTTTTTTGTATATGCAACGTGTATATTTGAACGTTTTATTATTACCTGACCTTTAGCTCTGGTGTTGTAACCACGACTAGCATATAGGAGTATTATTTAAATACTTAAGTTCTAGTTTACATGCTACAACTTAATTGGGATATGAATACTCATTAATTTTTATTGTATCGCTTTGAAACAAATAAATAGATTTGAATTGACACAGTTATATTTTAAACAAGGAGTAATTTAAGATGCTATTATTAAAAAATAAAGTCGAGTCGATATTGCCGTTCCATCGAATTATGAAATTTAGGAAATAGA
Organism: Nymphalis urticae; assembly: GCA_905147175.2. NCBI lineage: Eukaryota > Metazoa > Arthropoda > Insecta > Lepidoptera > Nymphalidae > Nymphalis > Nymphalis urticae. Next base: position 3,017,158 of record LR989987.1, on the reverse strand, counting down.
GTCTGTATTTGAAATTACGTTTGTACACGTGTTACACGTATGTACACTAATTAGTTAAAATATGTCGTGTGTACAAACCAGGTCAACAAAATATTTAAAAAAAACTATCCATATACCAAAGTCGAAACAAAATCGTACATAGCTACAAACACAAGGGATATAACATAACCTTGCTTATTAACGTTCTTTAGCGGGTAGTTAGTTAAATAATGCTGTGTCTTCTTCTTTCGAATGTCAAATCGATGATGACAGAAAGAGATAAATTAGTGTTTAAATATGAACACGCTAAACAACGTTTATAATTAAGGCCAATAGTTCTCAAGGTTGGTGGCGCATTGGGGTTGTAAGGAATAGTTAATATATCTTACGGTGCTGGCGTCTATGGGCGGTAGTAACCACTTACCGTCAGGTGGTCCATTTGCCTGTGGGTACTCGACTTATACTATACAGAAAAACACTTTTTTTTCAGGGTAATCATCGTGAACAGTTAACGATACTAGCCAGCTTCTACAAGCTAACGAGGCATCTTCGCAACTTCCTCAACTTCAGAGTCGGAATGGGATTCATTGACAATATTATTGCCAAGTGTAAGTTAGTTTTATCGCTTTGTAGATGTATTGAAATAGCCAGTAGACGTTATTGACTAGCGGCTCCTTTACAAAGGCCTCCTCTTCTCTTGAATAGAAGGCTTAGATTTTATCCAACCACACTGGTCTAATATTGGTGGATACACGTGGGTGGTGTGTGAATAAATAAAATAAAATATTATTATATATATTATTATAAGTTTCTATAGATCCGTTCGACAAATATTTATTTATTTTATCAATACGAAAATTTTCCAATTACACCAATTATAAATACACCTAAAATTAATTACAATTATTATACATAATTGTAATTTTATTAGATATACGAAATCTGTTATTAGTAACATAGTAATATATACATAACAATACATGAACGTTTATAATTTAATTTTTAATACGCTTCGATAACCTTATTTAATTATTATTGTAATCAAGGCTGTAATAAACATTTTGTGTTTAATAAATTTAAAACTTGTTTTTTCAGATATCGCCATCACGGTCGGTTTCTATGCCGTATCTCGGCCGTTCTTCGTAAAAGACCACAATCTGTTGACTACGGGCTCGGAACAGGACAGATTCAGGGTAAATCATTTGTTCATTCACATTTTATTCAAGTAGGCACCCACGAGCACTTTGTTTCGTCATTTTACTATTTTGATTTTATTATAAAGTTGCGTCCGGTTCATGATGTAAATTTTTAATTTTAACCAGCAAGAATCTCAATAGTTTCTTTTTCAACAATCAAAAAGGTATATTTTATAATCATATACTTATTTACTATTCTACTTTAAGGTTAGATTAACTCAAAAAGCACGCACACTTGTATACAAGGATGTACGAATTTACCGCTTGAACAATGTGTTTGTTAATTACATATATTCTATTAGATTTCATACTACTATATCTATATACATAGTCTATTACAATGGAAAGAAGGTAAATGAACAATTTTGACCTTGAATTGACACGACATTTGAGTTAGGCTAGTGAGGTGGAAATTACTGAACGAGTGAGTTAATAAATGAACGATAAAGTAAGGAATGATATATTTCATTATTTTTATACGAAATTTTATATTAATATTTACATATATGTTATATGGATTGCAGCTAAAATAAAAAAAATATAGACAAATATTATTAAACAAAAAATTAATCTGATTCCGATCTGAATGAGCTCTGAGCTCTCAAAGCCAAACTCTTATTATTCCTTATAACCAAAATGACTATCAACTTTAAATAAACAATATTGAAATATATTATTTAGCTTTAAAATTTTTTCAATGTAATTAATAATTAAAACTGTAATAAAAATAATGTGTTAAATTGTAAAAATAATATTCAATCACCTTAGTTTGTGTTGAAGGCAAAACAAAAGTCGTTAATACAAAATCAGTTTCAATCACAGTCCCTTTAAACAAAGCCAGGTCGTAATAGAAAACTTTTGAAAAATCCGAATAATCACCAGTACACATACGAAAAGATGAATATCTTAGTCTTGTATTATTTTTAAAACTATAAATTGAGTATGCCGTACGTAAAAGTAATATTTTGGGTATTTCGTTAACTTTTACAATTTTTTTTTCTTTATCATGCGTTACATAATAATAACATCTTTACTGGGGTGCTTCGTAACTTTCTATTATTTTGCAAATAGTCCATATTACATACAAATTAATAATCAAATATCTATTTAAAAAAAAAACTAAAATTTGTAACAAACCTAACAATATATTTTTTTATTATATAAATTCATTCGTTCTCCATTCGTTTTCGAGAGGTTTCGTGAGACTGGTATCAATTTAAAAGTATCGCTTGCCCTAGTAGTATTTATTTAGGGTCGGCACAGTGATTTAAATCACTAATATGAAGTATTTTATTGAGTAGGCTTCAATTTGTCTAGGGAATGCTTTCGCTGGTGGGTTGGTTTTCGGGCGATGCTTCAGCCGCTAAGTATTGCTCGATTACGTTAAACACGTAAATATAATTCAGTCGCCCCACGAGTAACGAGTGTGCGTCCCTCAGCACTACTACACGTACGGGCGCATGCTGGTGAAGATGGCGGAGGGCATCGGGCGGCTGGTGCTGTCGGGGCGCGAGCTCAGCAAGCTGGCCGGGCTCACGGCGCGCGTCACGGAGCTGCGGCGCGTGCTGGCCGACGTCAACGGCGGCCGCTACACGCGCACCATGGTGGAGCGCCGCGCCGCCGACGACGGTCGGTGCCTTGGCGGAACACTCCATTTCACAACGCTATTTTTAAGACAATATTTTTTGTTTGTTTTGACGTTCCTCTATGCGATTCTATTTATTTTAAAAGAATTTCTTATATCTGTATGTGTGGTATAGTGAAAAATTAATTGAATTTGTCAAATGATCTAGATGAAAGCGAACCACTTTATATTATAACACTACTGTTTTAATATGTTATCAGCGTATCATACTCATACACATAAGTAGTTAAAAGTAATATCTTTACCTATAATTAAATGAAATATCGTTTAAGGAGTGATTAGTTGCGACAATAGTGTATTCTTCTTTCAAATGGCCAATCCGAAATAAAAAGAGTGAAAGACAGAGAGATGTATATTTAACAAAACACTCCTTCAAAAAAGGCACTAAGATTTTTGCCAAATTAGATTCTAATATCTAAACATCTACTATCCAGTACGTACAATGTAATAATTTCAAATAAATCAGTGATAATACGATATCAATATCGACGGTTCGAAGTTACATTTACAGGCAGATAGTTAATAACTGTACGTCCACTAGGCCCCCCGATGATCATGGCCCCCGGCGCCGGACGCATCATATACCAGGACAAGATCATCCGCTTCGACAAAGTGCCACTCGTGACGCCCAACGGAGACGTACTCATCAAGGAGCTCACCTTTGAAGTCAAGTGAGTTGACTAACAATCGCATCAATTGTGTGCCAATTTTACGGACATATAATATAATATTCCCGTTTTTGTGATAAAATCGTAGCATGTCGTTTAGTCTACCACTGTCAATACAAATATATACAAAACACATGACTACGTATTATAGATTCATTTTCGTTCCCTAAAAGTAAAGTGACACGTGACTCAATCCCGCGCCAATTAAGTTAAAACTTCAACAATGTTTTGTATTATTTCATTTAAGAATGGAAACTTTCAGGGCCAGTATTAACTTAAGTACATTGAACACAATAAACATAGGCGCGGATATCGGTTTCCGACTTCCGCTTAAGAAGCGTTCAAATTTTAATATTTAATAACTCGCGTTACAGTTTTAAATATCCATCCATACCTTATTAACATAAAATAAATAATTAAAAGCAAGTATATACATAAGTAATAAGTATGTACATAAACGAGGCGTTCTCAATAATGCAATAACAGCTAATGTTAACCTTTTAATAATTGTATTGTACACGATTAATGTATGAATGGATTTGATTATTTGATATCTTTTGACGCGTTCACCGGTCGTAGTGACCATTTAAAACATATGAGCTTTACAATAATGTGTGAACAGTTTAGCAACGTAAATCTATTATGCTTAACATCTTAATCGTAATATTTTTTCTTTATACTTTTACTATATTGCAGATCTGGTATCAACGTGCTCGTTTGCGGACCGAATGGTTGTGGAAAATCCTCAATGTTCCGTATGTTAGGCGAACTTTGGCCAATATTCGGAGGAACGCTCACTAAGCCGCCAAAGGGGAAGCTGTTTTATGTCCCACAACGACCTTATATGACCCTCGGAACTTTTAGGGATCAAGTAAGTGAAGATTAATTTACCAACGCATCTGAATCTCGTTTGTATATGTTATTATTATTATGTTAGCTATTGGCCCACAATTTCGTTCTCATGGTCTTCAATTTTGAGTCTCTTGCGCCACCTTTTGAAGTGGTTTTTCTAACAAAGGAAGGAAACTTTGCGACATCGGGTGAATGGAATTTACTTCGGTAACAGCCTGTAAATGTCCCACTGCTGGGCTAAGGCCTCTTCTTCCTGTTTGAGGAGAAGGCTTTGGAGCTTATTCCACCACGCTGCTCTAATGCGGATTGGTGGAATACACATGTGGCAGAATTTCAGTGAAATTAGATACATGCAGGTTTCCTCACGATGTTTTCCTTCACCGAAAAGCACGAGATGAATTATTATCACAAATTAAGCGCATGAAAAACTTCAGTAGGGCTTGCCCGGTTTGAACGCACGATCATCGGTTAAAATTCACGCGTTCTTACCACTGGGCCATCTCGGCTTTCGGAATTTACTTAGACGATTATATTGCGGAGGTCACGCTACTACTACTGTGACTCGCAATCGGCACAGCGAGGTAGCGTGCGCCGTAGGGCGGCCCGGGCGTGGAGCCGGCCCGGACTGAAGTGTCGCCCGCAGGTGATCTACCCGCAGACGCGCGAGGAGATGGTGCGGCGCGGGCGCTCGGACGACGAGCTGCGGCGCTTCCTGGACATCGTGCAGCTGTCCTACCTCGTGCAGCGCGAGGGCGGCTGGGACGCCGTCGAGGACTGGATGGACGTGCTGTCGGGCGGGGAGAAGCAGCGGATAGCTGTGAGTCAACGTTGCTTTAGATAGGATATCTTACCTTTTTTATTTTATTTTTGTCGAGGAGGAAAGGCATTTACGCCTACCGCCCGGTCCACGACCGAGACGGTTATGTGGGACTCACGGAGCAGAAGGCCACCGTCCTACCCACTAAAACCTCCCCGTACCCTTTCCGTCTTAACGAGGAGCGCCACGGGATCGCTTTCGCATGCTACCGTGGCGGAGGATATCTTACCTATTTTGACGTTAGTTAAAAGTTTTTAACCCTGAACGTAGATTATGAAAAAATACATGCTGTATGATACAGATACAAGAAAAAAAATGGATATCGAAAGGCAATCAGGGTTAAATTTTATTTGGGCTCGATGTTTTCACGATGTAGTTTACACCATTAATTATTTTGGATACTATTAGTCGTACGAATTTAGTTTTTTCTTTAGACTTTTTACTTACTGGTGTTTTCTTTAGATTTTCAAAGGTGAATCTTTGATAACTACAAAATTTTGGTAACTTGTAAAACAAAATATCACCCCCGCAGATGGCTCGCCTGTTCTACCACGCGCCGCAGTTCGCGATCCTGGACGAGTGCACGAGCGCCGTGTCCGTCGACGTCGAGGGTCACATGTACCAGTACTGCAGAGAGGTAATGTTGTACTGCCCACTTTATTGGTATAGTAACTATCTAGTACGACAGAAAAATCTGGGGACCTGACTAAATCCCTAAGAAATTTAAGTAGCAGCCCAAATTGAACAAAGGGCTTAGGAGACCTACTATTTTGGTCGAAATAGTTCTCCAGACAATGATTGATACTTAATAAAAAAATATTCTAAAATTTGTGATTTTCTTAATGGTTTCAGATGGGCATATCCCTCTTTACCGTTTCACATCGAAAATCTCTATGGAAACATCATGACCACTACTTACAAATGGATGGACGCGGAGGCTACGTGTTCGAAAAGATCGACAATGAAACAACAGAATTCGGTTCTTGATCAGACATTTTGTTTAAATAGAATCTTCTAGAAAAAACTATTAAAAGCTATATACTAATAAGTTTACAGATAATTTAATGTAACAAGTTTAAGATATAATACAATACTGTTAGTATCCAAATGTTTCTGATAGCTATTTTATTATGATGATGTTGTCAGTGTATTCCGATAATATGAATAAATCACAAAAAATAGTTTTAATATTTGATACGTATCTAATGTGATCATAATTATATAAACTATTATTATATTTAAGTATTTCGTATACGTGATGGACTATAGAACAGTGTAATTTACTTATGTATTGAACACATACATAGATGTATAACGTATTACTTAAATAATAACACCTATATATGTACAATTTTCACGAAATGCCTTAAAATATCACTCATATTTATTTGATAAGTTATTCAACATATTTTTTTATTTTCATTTATAGCAGCTGCTTGAAAACATCATTTTTTAAATATTTTGGAATTATTATTAAAATATTGTTAAAAATATTATTAAAAAAAAATTTGCTTCTATGAATTATTTTTCATAAAGTTTATTATTGTCTATGTGTAACATAGATATCATGTACATTTTTATAAACTGTTTTAACGTAAATACAAATTAAAAGAGTTAACACTCGCCGCAATAACTGTTCCAGTTATTAAATGTAAATTGCGATAAAACTTATATTACTTTGAAACGGGACCACACATTCATGTGTTAGTTTTTTTATTAATATTTATTCATGTATAGAATCGAAAAGGTATTACACATATCTATAAACATTTTTAAAACCAAATTTATACTCCTTAAAATATAAAAAAATTATGTTTCTTATTCTTAATAAAACTGTCAATGATAATTTAAGAAGTTTTCTCATGTATTTTTTATATTAACTTGATTTATATTTTTAATAAGAAGTATTTTCATAGAATTTGCACGAAGTACAAATAAAAAGCCTTTATGAAGATAAACTTCCTATTCCAAGATTTAATAACAGCAATATTACATAATGTAACACCAAAAAAATTAATCAAATAATTATTTTTTTAATTGTTTTGTATTTTTATTTCTTTAAAAGAAAATTTATTTTAAATATAAACTATAACATTATATAGATTTAATAAAATTCAATATAAATATACAATTTTTATAGTGATAATTAAAATTATGTGACAAATGAAATGCTCTAATTCTAAATATAATGTAAATGTAATAATTAAATTTCTACTCTTAATAAATCACAATTATTTATAAAGTTAATTAAAAATACGTATGTTTTATATTATAGTTGTTATACGTAAATAATTTTTGTCTTTTCAACGTTTAAACTTATCAGTAAAAAAGTAAATGTCGTAATTAATTTATAACCATTGTTCAATATTATGTATACATATTAATTAAATAAAATAATGTTATTTAGTATTAAATGTGCAGTGAAACATAATTGAAAATATTTATACAGTTATGCAGAACAATACACTATATTTTATTCTAATTTATTTCATAGCACAAATAGTTACCAATTTTAAATGGTCAAAATTTATTCTAATTGTATTGTATTTATATTTAATTTAATTTCGTGTCTGGTATACACATGTTACATTTTATTATTATGGGTTATACAAGTATGTTTAAAAAAATTGCTGTGATAGATGTTTTTGTTGTTCTTATAAATCTGTCGGTGCTGGGTCAATAAAGAAGGTTGAGGATATATCATTATATTTTATTTGTTATCCCTAATGTAACTTAATTATTATAAAATGGTTCGTTTGTCTTTGAAACTCACTAACAATAGTGTGACTGTACAGCGTTAATGACAATTTCAGTAGATCAAATACAAAACAAAAATATTTACCAATAATACAAATATTTGTACCAATAACAAATATTATTATTTTAATATTAAAAATGTCATTTTGTGAATTTAAGAAATCGGTTGTATTAAGGTTGTAGTAAAAGCAGTCAAAAGTAAAATAATGCTTAAATGTGCATATAGCCTATTCCAACCACAAGAGGAGTAAACCCAAATAAACAACTTTGACACCAATATCATTGGTCACCGATATTAATTGATGCGATATCATTGGTTGAGATCTTGAATATTCACTAAGGATTTGCGAAAAAATGACATTTTCAATGTCTGTGAACTTTTAATCGGAACTTCAAAAGTTAAATTAATGTGGTCATAACTAGTTAAGTGGAGTGTAGTGTTGTATTATAAATAAAGGTAAATTAATTAGGAATTGTTTATAGTGCCTAACACAGCAAAACTATTAAATAGTCGCATGAAATTTGTAAATCTACGGTTTGTTTACCTTTATTATAAGAGTATTCCGATTGGAATATGGTATAGATTACTTATTTAATATTTTAAATGTCCCGCACAAAGCTTACTGACATTATCATTGTATTAAAGTGAAAACATCTGACAATTACGATTCATTTAAGGCAATAATATAATGAAAAAAATAAAATTCATAAATTTTTTTTTAGTTTTCAGTAATCATTATTAGTATTTTGTACTGTAGTAATTTATTATGTGTCACCGTTACTATTTAGTGATAGACCAAGCACTAAGAGATAACTTAAAACAAATTATTTTACAAAAAAAGGAACGTTAAGTTAACATCGCTTCGCATCAGCTGTTGAATAAAAAAAAATAACGGGAAATCGACGATGGAGATTGGTCACACCGACGGCCACATCAAATCTGGGGGTCTAGCGTGTGACCCTGTTATTTCTATCCTGCAATAAAATAGCTGTGTAATCCTAGATAAGTTGTGCATTATTAAAACAATAAAACAAATAAATTGCAGTGTAATTTATGTGTAAAATATGGAACGTGCAACAGGAACAGAAGTTTACGGGTGTGGCTCGCCCCATTCTACGGACATAACGCTAAATATACAAACGACAACGGGTGGTAGTTTCTCTATCAGTCTGAACGGTAAAAACACAGTGGAGCATCTGAAAAAGGTCGTTTCAAAGAAACTTAAAGTGTCAAAGGATAGAATTTGTCTTCTGCATCGCGAAAGGTAAGTGCAGAGGCGTCAGACGCCAAACTTCTATTGTTAAACATAGGTATCACGGAAATAAGTTGCGTCGATATGATGACGCATCCGCGTCCTCTGACATGATAATTGATAAATTATTTCGTCTTTACAGACAACTGAGAGATGGTACTCTACAAGAAAATGGTGTGCTTGATGGATCGCGGATAATTTTACTACCGAGTGTCGAGACGGGCCTTCTGGTGAGTACGTCACGCAATTTCGAAACTCCATTCAATGCCCCATGATAATCACGTGTTTCACAATAATGTAAAGCTAATCAATAATAGTTTATCATTTGTTAACATTGCGTTCATGTTGTATATCATTCGTTTTACAGAGTCAAAGACCCGAAAACTCGGTGATGCAAGCTTTGGAGTCCCTAAATGATGCACAAGTTAATGACTTTTTGAGTGGCAAATCTCCTCTTAATTTGACAATGAGATTGGGTGATCATATGATGTTAATCCAGTTGCAGTTATCAACTTTGAATTCTAGTTCATCAGGTGGCTCTCGGACTTTAAGGACATCCACTCCAACTAAAAGTTCAACTATACGAACAAAGTGTGACTCTAGGGATACACCAAGCTCACACACTACCCATAAATCGTCACATTGTGAAGAAACAGTACTTCACAGTGATAAGAGTAAACAAGAAAATCAAATGACTATTTTACAAAAGCAAGATCTAGATATGTTACAAAATGCTTTTGAGTTATATCGCACAATGGCTGAAGAAAAATATGCCGAGAAATCTACTTTAAGTAAAGATATCATAGATAAAGAGGATCCGTTGGATATATCAAATTGTACACTTTCAGATTTATCAGACTCATCATTAGAAAATGAACAGTCTCCCATAAAATCCCTATCTAATTTGGTGTCTAGTCCAATTGATGCAACTACCTCTGAAAACAAGGATATGACTGTAGCAAGTGCTGTAAAGAGTAGTTTAATAGACTTGTTATCAAGTAATAAATTACCTACAGATTCTCTTTCTTCTACAAGTCCCATGAGTGATAAACTCTGTCTAACAACTTCAGATAGTTCCATCAGTGATGACAGCGACAACTTTACTGACCAAAGTTCATTCCTTGCCGAGAGCACAATCGATGAGTATCCAATGGAAAATTTATTTAATAGTGCTGTGGACAAAGGCTTATTTGATGAACAGGATGAATCTATGATGGACAGAGAGATTTCTAATTTGGCAACAACAAGTCATGGATCACAGGAAACATCAGGAACTCTGCCATCATTTCAGAGTTTGAATGAACCATTGAAAAACAAGCGCTTCCAGTATTTACTTCATAAAACCTCAAAATTCAAACATCCTATTGGCCATAATAAGCAGAAAGCTTTTATGCAGTCTGTTGTTAATAAACACAAGAAGAAGATTACACCAATAAGTAGTCAGTCAGATGCAAGTTTTCCTCAGCCTTCAACCTCTAAAAGTGAATCATATGTGACAAATACGAAAAAACCACTTCATTCAGGTGGACAGATTGAAGAGGTAATGCCTTCAACTTCTAAGCAAGTGTCCTTTAGGGCTCCAGATGCACCTAGAAAACCACAGAGGGCATCTCCTACCCCACCTGTAGATACTAAAGCTCTTATAGAAGCATCAAAAAATTTGACACAGAAATTGAAGAAGTTATCAAAGGAGGTTTTGACCAACAAGGTTGATCTCAGAACAGCAGAAGAGTCAGTGCGCTCTAAGATAGGCCCTGGGGCTGTAATAGAATCAATGAAGCACCATGGGAAAGGAATATATTCTGGTACATTTTCCGGCACACTGAATCCAGCTCTTCAAGACAGGTAAATTTTTTTTATGACATATCAGACATTTAAAAATATGACTACATAATCTTATCTAAACATTGCAACATCAATTTTAATATGAGTAAGTAAATTTTAATTAGAAGGATTTTTCTCATTTATAAAAAAATTATGCATCAAGTGATATGCGAAGTAAAGAAATGATTAGTTATATATGTGTCAGCAACAATATTATTTGCATTGTCAACAGTATTATTGGCATTGTCAACAGTTTCTATCACTATGTTAACAATATTAACTTTAGGTGCAATTATTTTTTGTAATAATATTACAACAATTGAAACATTTTAACAAGTTATGATTTTCATAATTATATACATATGTAATAATTTGTGAATCTAGTCTTACAAGTTCTTATGTCTATTATCATCAAGTTATAAAATAATATTTTGCAAATAAATTACAATGACTATTTTTACATTAATTATTATTAGTATGTTGTTTGACATCCAAATTAAAAATATATATATATTTTTGAACTTTATTAATTTGTAATAGTACTTTAGTGTTACCTTTACTAATTACTCTTTACAGATATGGACGACCAAAGAGGGATATTTCAACAATTATTCACATATTAAATGACTTATTATGTGCTGCACCACCCATTGCTCTATCACAGGTATGTTTTTGACAAATACGATAATAACATTACAAATTTTTGTGCACACATTGCACAGTTGTTTAATTGTTCACTGACCTAGTAAAATGTGGGTACACAATATTAATATTTTTCAATAAATTGATATTGTTTCTTATATATAATAAGTATACTTATTTAATAGGGCTGAAATAGTTCAGTGGCTAGAATATATGATTATTAACCAAAGATTGTAGGTAACATCCAAACAAAGGCCACGGATTTTCATGTACTCAATTTTATTTTATAATAATTCATTCCGTTTATATGTAGGCAGACAGACAAATAAGCCACCTTGTAGTGGTCACCACTGCCCAAAGACATAAGTTGTAAGAAATATTATCCATTCCTTAACTCGCGAATGCGCCATCAACCGTGGGAACCAATGAGTTATGTTCCTTGTGTCTAGAATTAGCTGGCTTCATAAATAAAGATATATAAATCAATAGCTATTTGTACTTTGTAGTGCTTAATATAGCAGATCAATTCGCAAATCCTATGGAATAGGAGTTCGCCCAAAACCCTAAAATTGAGAACATGATATCAAATCATTGTGGTGGAATAAGCTCCAAAATTTCGCCTCAAAAGGAGGGGAGGCTATTGCTTTCAAGTGGCACATTATTGGCTACTTTACTTTACAATTATTTACTGTTAAATTACTTTCTTTATGTTTTCAGAAAGAATCTAAACACTCGTGTTCGACGATAAATCTCGACGAAGCTAGAAAATGCCTTGGTTGCAGTCAACCCTCATGTTCTTACGGTCAGTGTGACGGCCACCTCCCTTCTACTTCGAGCAAGGGTTGCATATGTGACCACAAAACCTGTCAGTGCAATAGATTGGATCCCAATGTATGTATCTCTTGTGAAGGAAAATCGATACCAGGCGAAACATGCAAGAAATGCGACATGGCGAAAACGTTAGCAATGGAAAATTCAAAAACTAAATGCAAGCTAGAACAACTAAGGCTGGTCATGCAACAAAAGAAACAAAGACGCGAAGCACGCAAGTTAAAAACCCTCCCTTACACCACTCCATCTAAAGCTATAGCAGCGGCCGAAAAACAGGCTGTTATGCAGGAAGAAATAGAGACTGTTGCTTAACACCAAATAATACTATTATAATTGCAACTTGCTGTGGCTAGTGCGCTCTGGAACAGTTATTGTTATATTAAGTTACAGTTTTATTGTTTTTTCTAATTGCAGTAAATAAATTAGTTTTCAAATAAATCACCAAACGGGCCTGTTATAAATGGGTGACCTTATGTTGACAATGCTTTCATCGAGAGCTTGCAGGGAAAGTGTTTGTTCTATTGTTACCTGTGCACTTTTATAATTGTCAAATATTTTTTTTAGTTCACATTGATCCCATCTATATAACAATAAAAAATAATAATCATAATAACTTTTGAAGATATTGCGCATTGGCGAGGTTGTTTAGCTTTATTGCGTGTTGCATTTGAAGGAGGGTAACCCTCGGATATATTCTAAAATACCATATTTAATAGTTCGACGAGTAGACATAAATTTTAAGCGCTATTACGCATGTACAAATGATAAAAGAAAAATTAGCGAAATCCTAGTTGATAGTTGAATAATCGCGTAGGGTACTTGATTGATGTTGCCTGGTGTGGATGAAATGGATTTTTGTTGTTATATTTTAGATTATATTTTATTATTTTATTGGGACAGTCAACTTTTAGACACTCTTGTACCTAGTTAATTTTTTTTCGAGATCGCTGTTGATTGATGTACATTTTGGAATTTACTTTTTGATATTAAGAAGTTACTTTTCACTGTTGAAATGTGGAGTACAAACTACACTATCACGGAACATTAATTTTTTTTCTAAGATTACATAAGTTTGACTCCATATTTTATTAGAAAATAATTGGCACTGTTAACTTTAGTTATTTCTTTGTTTTTCTTTTCATTACTTTTCAAAATGTTGTTTTAATAAATGTTTTTTTTTCTCATTATAGCCATTTTTTAGTTTCTTTTTGTTTTTACTAACTTGTAATTTACCTTCCAAATGATTAAGAACTAAAACACCAATCAATATTTATTACAATAAAAAGATAATATTCTTACAAGCCTATAAAATGATATATTAGTATAAACAAGCTTTGTACATAGTTAATTAATAGAAAAAAAAATTAGAAATGCTTACTGTTTTTATTTTTGGTTTGTAAAAAGTACTTGACAATTGTTCTTGCTAATTATCATTAGCGAACTATGTTGATTAGTTTCCTTAGTTCAGAATTTTCTTTGGATGTCGGATATTTTACTGAAATAAAAGTTTGGGTGGAATTCGATCGAATAAATTGTAAAATATATTTTATAAATTGAAATGTTAATCTGATATTTCGTCAGTAACGGTATATTAAAATCGAGATGTGGTTTATTTACCGCTATATTTATCGGGTATTTTGTTAAGAGATCTATTTTAGTAAAACAGGGATATGAAACTATTCTTTAGGAATGGTTTGGATATTGTTATATTTCAATATGATAAAATACGATGTGAGGTTACGTCTTAGTCTTCCGTGACAAATCTTGTGTTGCAGTTGTACCTTGGCGAGGGACCAAGAGACAAGCTATGTTGTTGTTCGATTCCAGGATTGTTAACAAAGCAATAAAAAGTTTCCTTACATTGCCGTTGAGTAACGCAAAGTGCCTATTGATGTGTAGTAAAATATACTTACCTATAAGTGTTGTGCCATATGGAGATTTAGGTTCATATTTAACAATTTTACATGTGGCACCTACGTTCTTCTTATTCCTTTGATTCGGTTCCAATCTCTTTAGTCTGGAACGCTAAGATCTCATGAAATATTTGTATATATATTTTATTTTTTTACATGAATGATACCCTCTTAAAGTTGTAATACTTTCGTTACCATATTCCCATAATCTTTGAGTTATAATCAACGTTTTCCGACCTTTACATACATAACAGCTATAATTTGACAGGGTTAAAGTAAAAAAATCGTGAATTGTTTTTGTCTTTGTATTTTGCATGTCTAGTAAAGAGAATAAAGTTAAATACTAAATCTTAATTGTTTTATTTAAACCTTTTAAAAATAATATATTTATATAAGTGTCAAACAGTTCTCTGTTTACGATACAAATAGTATTCCAGAGGATGTTGGCTTGTAAATGAAAACAAAATATTACATAATTCGTTTAATTTACTGACATGAAAGTGTGGTAAACTGTATAATATAATATATCATACATAAAACAACAGGTATTTTAAACAATAATTATGAGTGGTCTCACTTATTCTACTAATGATATGAATCATAGTCTTTAAAATATTCATAATTAACATATAACGGAAAACGTAACATCTAGTAGAGTGTCTTACATTGTCTTTTAAAATGTAATCCAATATAAACAGGTGTAGAAATTAAGCTTCATGCGATAGAACACTTTACAATGTTTGATTGTTTGAAAAGTAGACTTTGATTCAGTTAAAATGCAGATTACACAAAAGTGGTACAACATTTGACATTAGCTAATAAAGATATACAGTAACTTCTATCACTACTTTTTAATTGTATGGATTATTGCACATCAAAGCACATGAATTACAATAAAACATCGGCGTGGCCTTCGATCTGTCACAGGAAAAAAGAAAAGTCTGTAATTCTCGTAAATTATTTTATTATATAAAGTTCATCTCATATAAATAGCACATAACCCACACACTCGCACGCACAAACGCAACGGCTAGAACATCGCGATAATATAAAAAAAATACGAAAAACAAATTCGACGACACAATCACTCGTGGAGACCTAACAGTTACATTCTAGCCGCTTCGCCTGACATCAGACTGAGGCTTAGAATAGAAGTGTGCTCATGCCGCCCATTTCGGCTTGTTCCTTAACGAATATTTCGAAGTACTGGTAGATGATGGTGACGGCGAGTAAGATACCAGTGCCCGAGCCGATGGCTCCGAGGAAGTCTGCGAGGACTGAGAGAGCGCCGATGCAGAGACCTCCGAAGGCAGCCGCGGTGGGGATGTATCGGTTCAGTTCGTGGATCATCGAGTTATCGCGATGGCCGCGCATCACCATCTGTTGTTCTTTCAGTTGTTTTGCCACCTGAACAATATAATATGTTTTAAAAATAGAATTCTGCATAAAGTAAATAGAATTACTTTTATTAATATGTTTACATATAGCAACACATAGCAAAAAATGATCATAAAATGTTATGAAATATTTCGTTCTACAAGAACTATAAATTAAAATAATTTCACTTACATCTTTAGCTGAAGATCCCGACACATCAATCCACGTCTTGGAGAAGAAGGCGCATGAGCCTAACATGAAGATGATGTAGAGGACGGCATGTAAGGGGTCGTGGGCGATATGTGCGAGAGACTCCGGCGGACTAAAGTAGTAGCAAAGACCACCCACAGGATACGCGCGGGCGGGCCCGCCGCCACTCACGTCAGCCCACACTCCCAGGAGATTGACTAGGAAGTTTCCACTGAATTTGACTGCCAACATCTGTAAAGATCAAATTATTTATATGCTGATAAAGTAGTAATTTGGTTAGTAAAGTTCTTTAGAAATTACTATAATCAGACATGCAAATTAGAAAGAACATTTTATATTCTTACCAAATCTTCAATACGTTTTTTATTTAAACAATAATAATGGTTAATGTACTGATAAAAACAGTCTTAAAATTCGGAGTTGAAATTCATGTGTTTAAGTATAATTTAAACAAAAGTTACCTGAGATATGACATAAAGATTGGAGACAAGTGCCGATTGCAGAATGATGGGAATGTTGGAAGTATAAAACAGTTTGATAGGGTACGACGAGTACTGGCCGCGGTAGCGTGCTGACTTAATGGGTAGATCCACTCTGAAGCCCTGCAATAAATATACGAATTATTTATGAGATAAATAATTAAGATCATAAAAACAATATAAAAAATAAGAAATATTAACATCAGAAGTATTAAATTCTGAATGCACTAACATTTGAAAAAAGCATATCAGAAATTCTTAAAATTACAAGTGTCTTTCGTTTTTTGCCTTTCACTTTTTTTCTTTAACATTTTGAAATAAAATGCCGGTATTGTGTAGAAGTCAAATAATCTCCTATTTGAATATTTTAAGCATAACAAACAAACAAATAAATAAACTCAGTTTCGCATTTATAATATTGATTACAAAACGTAAATAGGTTAAATATAAATTTTAGAAGACACAATAACTTTATGTAACCATCAAATTTTCTGACAATGACTTTATAATAAGCAAATGGAACATACCTGGAAGTATATAACTATGGCGAAGACCAGTACAGTAGCAAGCAAGTTCATGAGGTTGGGCAGGTTCTGGCGGTAGAAGGCCTCGCGAAGAGCACGCACTTTGTCAGGCCTTGTGGCGAGAAGATGGAAAAGTGCTATCACTGCACCTTCAAATTCTGTGCCGCGACCTAACAGAAGAAACAATAATTTTCTATATTGTTTTATGTATGAATTGAATAATGATAAAAGTATTCCACCAAGTTAAATATTTAATTTTTGTTTACTTGGCTATCTTATATATAAAATAAATTAGTGTAAAATACTATATTACCTTTAGGTATATCATAAAATAAGTTGTTTAAAAAAGAATTGAAGACAGTCCATGACTTACCAGTATTGACGGTAGCAGGAGAGAAGGCTTTCCATACAATCGTTTCACAAATATTTGTGGCAATAAACAGAGAAATACCAGAGCCCAAGCCATATCCTGAAACAAATTTTAATTATAAATGAACACTGTGTTGTAGCAATAGTGATCAGAGATAAAAAGAAAGTCATATTGCTATATCAGAACATGCAATTCTTGAAATAAAACCCAAATATTTGAAGTATGCAAACCTTTTTGTAACAGCTCATCAAGCAGTAAAACAATTAATCCAGCAACGAACAGTTGTATGATGATAAGAAGACATACTCCAGCACCAATTTCACTGGGCTCTCCGTACATGCCAGTCATTACATATACTATGGCTTGACCAACTGTTATCACCATTCCAAACACTGCAGACAAGAAGTACAAATAAAAAATATTATTATATTGAAATTATGTTATTATGCATTTTATTTATTCTAAGGAAAAGGAATTGTTTTAATTTTTTAATTGGATAGTGTAACATAATATAAATATTTACAGAAAAGTTAACCCATAAAACTAGAGAAATTTATATATATATATTGGCATTTTGCCTGAATTATAAGTGTTAGAAGAAATTGGCAAATTGCCTTTAAAATTTTATTATACAACTAACAATTTTATTATACCATCTAACTATCTCCATAAGAATATTTAAAGTAAGTCAATATTTTTATACAACCTTAAAAATTTCTACAAAGTATTACAACATGATATTTGTTCCATATTAACTGAAAGCATAACAATTCTATAATTTAATATCTTACATTTTTGAGCTCCGTTGAACAATGCTCTGTCCTTTGGAGTATCACCAACTTCAATGATCTTCGCTCCCGCAAGCAGTTGCATGATAAGACCTGATGTGACGATAGGAGAGATACCAAGTTCCATAAGTGTTCCTCTGTTAGAAGCCAGGATCACACGGATCCAGTAGAACGGGTCTGCACTGTCCGATGACATTATACCAAATAATGGGATCTAGAAAGAATTTTTAATATGAGTTAAAAATCAATAAATGTTTAAAACAAAAATATTGTAAACTACAATTTAAGTGAATTTGTTCTATTTTATAATAGCTGATGTTCTCTGATCTTTTTATGGGTAAATATATTAAACTTTCTATCAAAATTATTCTAAGTGAAGTACTTTTATAAGAAGCTATTTGTTTTTATCTTATATTTATAACAAAAATAAGTTAACTGGTGACCTCACCATAGACTTGTTTATCAAAAAAGTTACATGAATGCATCCAACCATTTTTTTAGGGTAGAAATAGGAATTATATTATCTTTGAATGAATTTGCTTACTTCCTACTAAATATACAATAAGTGTATTTTGATCTTTACTTTCACTTTTTATATATACTATAAATATTGTTTAAAATGATAATTTATATATACAAAATGTTATGTTATGTTATGTTATCGATTATACATTATGTGTAGTGTTAAGTGTCCATTTTAAATTGAATAACATATGGAGTACAGTGGTATTAACTAGGTGACATAAATAGAATTTGCTTACCTGGCAGCATACTAAGAAAATAAATAGCGTAATAGCTGTCCATAATACTTTTTCCCTGAATTGGATCTGAAAAGTAAAAGTTCAATTTAGTCGGTATTCAAACATCTACAGTTATCTGATGATAATATAGGTTAGAATAATATACTTTCACTTTAAGAATGGGAGCTTGGCTTTCAATATGCTTAATTGGATTAGAAACAACATGATTAAAGCCTATATAGCAAATATAGTTTAGAAATTAATGCAAAATGTTAAAATGTCGCGTACTTACCTTTCTCTCCGGTTTTGCTATTTCAGGTAATATACTGCAAAACGGTTTTATTACTTCGAGGAATTTTACTGGAATATAAAAAAACCTTAATTACTTTACAAGTTTATCACATTAATATTGAATTTAACACACAATCTTCAGTCAAACTATGTAATACGTGTCTATAATATATCTTCACTTATTTCAAGGATTAATGTAAAGGATACTCACTCGCCATTATGATTTACTGTGATTTAACTATCCTAACTAAAATATCAACTGATCAATTCGAATGAAACCATTCAACTTTTGTTCAATAATAAGACTCGAACTAGACTTTTACAAAAATGAACCTGCGCAACGCCACCAACGAGCTATCCACAAATGACACGTCCACAACGTCATGTCACGTGACCTGTGATGTTGGCGTGTAAAATGTTGCCTTAGCATGTGTGCAACTATTTTGACAAAAGTGCTTAAAAGCATCAAAACAAAATGCCTTAATAATTTGCTAATCATTTAAATTTATTCCCAATAGTTTAATAAAATATTGTACTAATAATTTTGTTTATTGAGCTCATAAGTTTTATTTTTGTAGTCTATTTTATATTATTAATATAATCAAATGTTATATAATATATGTTCTGTAAAAACGTATATTTTTATAATCGTATGTGTACTAGCTAAAAGTTCTTTTTTGTTTTATAACAACCTAAATAAAAATAACCGATATCGTTTTTATGTTTTTAACCTTTTATTTTAATGTCATAGTGTGTTTTGTGTTACTTGTCATTTGTCAACTAACTGTCAAATTTTAAAATCCAAGTGTCACCGGCCATGTGAGTTGTGACAAATGTAATTTTAGTTTGAAGTAATTGTTTATTTTCTAGAATTTCAATTTATATAATTAAAAATGCAACAAGCTCATCGTTCTGGAAACTTGAAACAGAGCAATAAAGCTCATAAATCTCGTCACAGATCGAAACGGGGTATATCAGCTGCAGTCAAAGGTCAGGTTAATAAAAAATGAAAGCGTTTGCAATTGTTTTTAAAAATATTGTGTTTACTAATGAGAAAAATTACAGGGAAAGTGAATCTTAAAGAAATTGTACGTCGAAATCGTCACATACTAAAGAAAGATGAAAGACGTCATCAAGCATTACAAATTCGTAAAAATAAACGCGAAGAAGTACTGTCAAAAAAACGTGCGCTTGGTGGAAATAGAAACCCTCCGTTCCTTGTGTGTATAGTGCCCCTTAATGCGCAGCTAGATGTTCAGTCAGCATTAGTTATATTAAAGACATGTTCCGAAGGAGCTGTTGTTAGCCAGTCTTCAAACGGTATATTGCACATTGGGTAAGAATTAACAGATCCCTGTATTCTCATGTCATTTTATGTACAGTAATAATATTAAAATATAATTTTTCAACATTCTTGCAACTTTTGCAAATAATTCAATAATTATTTTTCAGGCTACCTAACTTCAAGCAACGTTTTTCATTTATTTGTCCTGACATAGATAATGAATTCAGTCTTCTTGATGCTCTTAAAATTGCCGACACAGTTTTGTTTGTTAGTTCTGCTCTTGATGAACCAGTTGATGAGTGGGGAGAAAAAGCTTTAGCATTAGCTATGGCTCAAGGCATGCCAACACCCATAGTAGTGGCTATGGACATTGAAGGAGTACATCCTAAGAAAAGAACTAGTGAAAAGCAAAATGTACAGAAACTTGTATCAAAATGGTTACCAGAAGAAAAAATTATGCAGCTAGATAAGAGTTCTGATGGTTTGAATGTACTACGTAGGATTGGTAATCAAAAAAGAAACATTATACATCATAGAGAAAAGAGACCTTACATGCTTGCTGAGGAAGTTGAGTATGTACCAGATGCAGAGGGTGACAGTGGTTCACTAAAAATTAGTGGCTACTTACGTGGCATGCCTTTAAATGTTAATGGATTGATTCATATAACTGGTTTGGGAGATTTTCAAATGTCTCGTATTGATGGACTTGATGATCCACATCCTTTAAATCTTATCAAGGATAATACTAAATCTGATACAATGGATGCTGAAGTCACTAAGGTATCTGTGTTACAAGTAGCTGATCCAAATAAGCAGGAGTCTTTAGTATCAGAAAATATTCCAAATCCAATGGATGCAGAGCAAACATGGCCAACTGATGAAGAAATCAAACAAGCAAATATTGATACTAAGAAAAAAGTTAAGAAAGTTCCAAAGGGTTGGTCAGACTATCAGGCAGCTTGGATTGTTGAGTCTGATGTGGAAGGTGATGGTTCTGAAGGAGATAGTGCAAATGAAGATGATGAAGATAATGATGATGATGAGTTCATGTCATGTGAAGAAGATAATTCAGATCAAGAGGCAAATGAAGCTGATAATGATTTTGAATCTGTTACTGAATCAGAGATTGGTCCGACTGATGAAAAATATGATGCTACAATTGACAGTTTTGAGGAACATGAAATGCTCAAGAAATTGGCTGCTGCTAGGGAAGACCAACAGTTTCCAGATGAAGTTGATACACCACAAGATGTACCAGCAAGAGAGAGATTTATGAGGTACAGAGGCTTGGAGTCATTTAGAACCTCAGCCTGGGATCCTAAAGAAAATCTTCCAGAGGATTATGCTAAAATATTTCAATTTGAAAACTATGACCGAACAAGGAGAAGAGTTTTCAAAGAGCTTGAAGAAAGTCTTATTAACATGGTAATAAACTATTTCATCAATTAAATAAGATGAGATTATTATTATTATTAACTTGTAATTAACCCATTTAAATGATTTCAGTATGGTTTCTACATAACAATTCATGTTAAAGGTGTTCGACAAGATTTATGGAAAGCATTCACTGCAGCTAATGCTAATGCTCCTATATCAGTGTTCGGTCTTCTACCTCATGAACATAAAATGTCATTAATGAATGTGGTTCTAAAACGCACTGGAGTAAGTGATGAGCCAATAAAGAGTAAAGAGAGGCTTATTTTTCAAGTGGGATACAGAAGATTTATTGTCAATCCAATATTTAGTCAACACACAAATGGAAGTAAACATAAGGTTTGTACAGATACATAATTTTTATTCTTAATTACTGTTAAAAAGCAAGGAAGTAATTCAAAATTTGGGGATCACCAACTTATTGCAGCATTTATTTTGTATATTTCTAAAGTGATAGTTGTGTTGATGCTGTATATAAGGTAACATAGACAATATAATCAATAATTTTTAATTTGATAATATGCAAATAATGCAAATTGTGTAATAATGTACAAAAAATCTATTATCTTTTTTTTTCAGTACGAGCGATTCTTCCAGCCAGGATCTACTTGTGTGGCAACGTTTTATGCACCCATACAATTTAGTCCGTCAACAGTTTTATGTTTCAAAGTAAATATCAAATATAATAGAACTTAATATCATTGAATGACATTTTAGTAACAAGTAAATTTTATTTAACAGGAAAAGAAAAATACAAAATTACAACTTGTTGCATCAGGAGTACTTCTATCATGTAATCCAGATAGACTTGTAATAAAGAGGATTGTGCTGTCTGGTCACCCATATAAGGTAGGCTTTGTAAAGATTATTATTTTATAGCAGATAAATACTAAAATAAGTGTACATTATTCTGGTCATGTCACGAAACCTATACCCTGCTAAACCTACTTTTTTTTATTCAACCTACTATTTGATACGCAGATATCAAAATCTGCAGCCTGATAAACAATATTTATCTAAAAAAAAGTAGGACATGAATCTCACCTATCTAATATAAGTTTAAACTAGTTTACTGGTACTGGTGGTTTATACCATATAATAGATATGGCAAATATTTTTAAGGTACAAAATATTTGTGTGACTAGTAACATGTACTAGGTATATATTACTTCTATTAATATATTTTATAAACATAAATCATGATCATATTTCTCTTTTAAAATTGTTTTTAACTTACAGGTTCACAAGAAATCAGCAGTTATACGATTTATGTTCTTTAATAGAGATGATGTGGTGTACTTCAAACCATGCAAGTTAAGAACTAAATATGGACGCACTGGTCACATTAAGGAACCTTTAGGTATATATGAAATAATAATAAGTCTATTTTTACATTATCAAAACAAAAATAACTTGTTGCTTTTGCTATTATACATATATATATATATATATATATATATATATATATATATATATATATATATATATATATATATATATACTATGAAATGTACATGCTATGACGCACATGCAATTTTCGAACAGGCGCCACTTAGGAGCTTACGAATAGCATGTATCGACGAAATCAGTATATTTGTAAATAGGCAAGCTATTTCATCAAATGCTGGTTTATTTTTTCGTGCTAGCTAGCTTGAGGTGTAAGGAGCATAATAGATTATGCTCAAAAAACAAGTCCGAAAGTGTTATTTCATTGAACATGTTAAATTTAAAACAATACTCCTTATAAGTTATAAGTGTTTTTAATAAATAATAACTAAACTTGATAAAACTTCTATCAAAATATTTAACGCTGTCTATTGTGGCTACAATGTCACTATTGAAATTATATTAAAACAATTAAATGTTTTAGGAACACATGGCCACATGAAATGCGTATTCGATGGACAGCTGAAATCTCAAGATACGGTACTTCTGAACATGTACAAGCGCATGTTTCCTAAATGGAATTATGAAGATTGCATTGTCACAGACAAGGATTGGAAAGGAAGTGACGTTCTAATGGAATAATCTTCTATATCTATCTAAATCTGTATATAAATAAAGATGTATTGTAATCAATTTTGAATGTTCTTTTCACACTTATACTTTAAATCTTAAATTAAAAACAAAAAATAATTATTACTATTACTGTTATATTCAATGACGGTTTCTTAAAAATTACATTACATTATTAATTTACATTATTAATTAAATATTATTTAATTAATTAAAGTGATCAAGTTTGATTAGACCTAATAATACGCTCCGCTCTGAAGGAGCATCTTTGTTGGTAATGTCTCGTTCATCATAACTGACTAACTGAACATGAACTGACTTTATATGGAGACGGAAACATCGAATAACGCATATATACGGAAAGGGTTAATGTAGTAAATAAAAAACTTTGGAATAAATTTAATATAAATCGTGTCTATATACTGAGATTTTGCTGTTTACAATCAGTATAAGGGTTTTTATAAAAGGTATTAAAAAAGAAAAGACTTCGTTTCCACATCTTTACTGACACATGAAGCGCGAATGCCTACGCACAGTGAATAGTACAGCGATCCTTCTAGCTTAATTAACAATAATCTCTGGTAGAGGCAGTGGGGTGTAACCCTGCTTAACGTCTACGTGTTATGTTACGTCAATATTTCATTGGCAAAAAAAAATAAGAACGTGTTTACTTTTAATGTAGTATGTAATGATAATCATACTTGAAAATATTAATTGAACTACTAATAATTATACATAATTTTAAAACACAGAGTAAAATTGACGTCGTTTCAATTACATTGAAAATAGACAAATAGAAAAAAGAACTATTAAGAATATTTAATTTAATATAAGTTGATGATGTATTATTTAAAACAAATATAGCGTATATTGTATTTAAATCCATAAACGGAAAGCCACTCAAGATAAACTGTCGTGGTTTTTGTAGTGCCATAATTTAATTGTTATTTGGTTGTTAAATTAACAAAAAAAAGTTAAAATATTAAAAATCACAAGCACAATTAATTAAAATTTCTTAAACTTTTGTGCCAACGAAATAATCGACTAAAAATATTATCATAAAAATCAATTCATACACAATGTACACTACACGTTATTTCGAAATTAATAATATTATTCATAATATTCGTTTTAATGACTTAGTATTTTAAAGAAAATATTAAAATAACTTATAAAATTATTACATAATGTGTAGTTTTTTTTGGAAATATTATTAAAAATAAGAATAATGTATCTTTTCATTGTAATGAATGCAAACATGATTGTACTATATGTTTATTTTTCATCAGTGAAGAGATTGTCTTGTTAAATTTTACATTCTACGGATTATTCAATAACAATTAATCAAAACAAACAAGACATTCAATATAAAAACAAAACTTTTAACTTTTATTTGTTCATAAAAACATGAAGGCAAAAAGTAAGAAATATATAAGCTGAAACATTATTTTTTTAATTTTATAATTATGTAAATTCCAAAAAATGTGAAAGATTTTATTAAATAATGGATGGATTTAATTAAAATAATTTGCATGTAAAATTTACTCCACATTTACTATCCTATATGACGTAATTAATAATAATTACCGAACGAGTTACAACGTTTTCGTTAAAAAATAATCGATAGAAGTGAATTTATGTGCTATGAGAAAGTTAATTAGTGTTAAATTGCAAAATATGTAATAAATTGAAAGAATTTAAATTTTACTCACTAAAATTACCCAAATTAAGAGGCCTATATACATCTACTGCATATCACGAAAAATAAATATGTACTTTATAGATATTCAATAAGGGTGAATATCGCTTAACAGTAATGCATGTAAGTCTCTTAACTTCTGAGGTACGCATATCGTTTATCCATCTTCAAAGTGCCGTTTATTTATATTAATGTAATCTGCTCTGTTTTTTATGGTAGAATTTTACACAATAATAATTATGTTCATTTATTAAATATAATATATATGATTTATATCAAAGGCAATTTTTCACAGATAATATTACGAAGGAATGACAGACATGAAATAGCGGAAATCATGCCTGTCGGTATGTGGGTCGGGTTTATTTTAAGTTTTTTAGAGGCTATTAGAGATTATCTTAAACTTTAGGTTTCTTATTGCGTCGTTTTTTCGCATCTGCAGATTCAGAGGGCGGCTGTTTGGAGCTTGTCGTGTTTGGCGAAACCCCAGACTTACTGTACAGGTTGTTGAGAAATTCTTCCAGATTAGGATCGTGACTGCAACAAAAATAATTTATGAATAGATATTATTTATCATTCGAAATTCAAATTTATAAGATAATGTAATATAGAAAATAAAGCTGTGGTGGTTGTGGCTTGCGATTGACATTGCCCCATTCTTTGCACGAAGTTTGACCAATTTTCTCAGTAATATTCCTCCAGACCGATATCGACCACGGTATCGAACTGCGGAGGACGCACGCACACTGTGCACAATAGTGCATAGTGTGCACTCTCAGTGCAGGTGCATTCTCTATTCTCTAACTCTCATAATCCGATGGGACGGCAATCTGACACGACCGGAAAGAGCGCAGGTCCAACGGAATTTTCGAATGAAAAACTCATAAGCTTTTTATTGGCCCGACCTGGGATTTGAACCCAGGACCTGCGTGTCTGCGGCCTTACATCAAGCCACTAGATCAACGAGGTATTCAATTTTCACATTAGGTATGTATGGTATTTATGATATTAAGTTTATATTCCTACTTTTGCTTTCCTAATTATACTAATGTTAATAATAATATTTTTCGTCCTTACCCAGTGGATGGTCGTTGGTTGATATCAGAGGCGGCGGCCGCCTTGTTCCCGAGGACGATCCTGTACTGTACCACGTGGCAGTCTGGCCTCAGTTGCTTGAGGTTTTTCTTCTATTCAAAAACAAAATATATAAATATCTGTGCACAAAAACAAAACTTTGTTTATAATTTGTAGGTTTAAAACGAATTATAATTATTATTTATGATTAATATATAAAAAGGTAAAGTTAATTAGATATTTACATTTAGAAGAAATTGAAAAAGTTTGGAAAAAAATAAAAAAAACTATTGAGTATGTTTGTAGTTCTCTCCCTTTTATCTCATTACACACTATATTAAAATAAGTATTTTGTTTATATACAAAAATAATAAAATTGTAAATTATGATTAAGATCTCACAAACCTGACAACTGGCCCATTGTGTTATCTGATAGACCGCACCGTCCATACAGGCGTAGTACATGACCAGGAGGCCCATCATACTTGATTCCGCCCAGATGTCTCCCTTTATATAACATAAATTGCGATAAATAAAAATAATTTATGAACTTACTTGAATGTTTTTTGTATATTCAAAGTTATAGTGAAAAAAATCAGTAACAGTATAATAATAAATTTATTTATTCTCTCCCACAGACAATATTGTTTATATATATTTTTATTTATATATATAAATACATTTATATGTGGGAGTCCGAACTAGGTTGCCCTGTACTATGGGTTTCTTGGGCAAGGAACTATTTATTTATTTAATTTTATAGAAGACAGGAGAAACACTAAAGCTTTTACAATATATTATCTAGTAATAAGTACTTATGCTAATTATAAAGATTATGCTTGTAAATATGTGCGTGTGAGCGCATATGTATGTAGTTTTATGTGTATGTCTATGTGTGTGTGTGAGTGTCGTTTAGTATAGTACCACTGATCCAATAATATAAAATAGGTCTCTAATGGTTTGCTATAAGACATCGCATGTGAATTGAATGTACAGGAGAGTCTGGTAATGAATACTGGTACACGCACCTCCTTGGCGGAGTGTCGGATCTTGCACTGCGCGCAGTACCGCGCCGCGTAGCACGGCCGCTCCGTCAGCACGCGCTTGTGGCGCCGCCCGCAGTTCGTGCATCTGGCGGAGGCGAAGGGTCAGCGACGCTTGTGTGCGAGCGTTTTTGTTGCAAGGGTGGACAGTGTAGTTACAGGTAGACATAAAGTAAAGTAGACTTAAAATCCATGGTTGGTAGCGCATCGAAGCAGGTACCTTTACTATTTCTTAGTGTCTTTCCTTGGTGGTGACCACTGACTACCGGTTGCCCTCTTTGCTCGTCTTACGTTCTATGTGTTTATCTTTATCCATTTATATTTAGAAAATAAAGATATTCATC
Source organism: Nymphalis urticae (assembly GCA_905147175.2). Lineage (NCBI taxonomy): Eukaryota > Metazoa > Arthropoda > Insecta > Lepidoptera > Nymphalidae > Nymphalis > Nymphalis urticae. The sequence goes on along the minus strand of LR989987.1, from coordinate 2,989,107 downwards.
CTATATTATAAATCGTAACTAGCAATAAATATAAAAATGAATCAGTCAACTTTTGGATTTCACATTGTACCGCCAACAACGTCATTGGCAATGTTTCTATTGATCGTATTTTCAATAGAAACATTGCCAATACACTAATCATCGATGTGTAACCATGGTGTCGTTCGCGTGTATCATTCCTGGGTTATTACCGGATGGTGTTGGCGGCGAACTCCATCTTGTCGTGCAGCTGCGCGAGCAGCACGCTGAACTCGCCCCACGCCGCCTCCGCGTGGCGCGACTCCTGCGCGCGCCGCTCGTACGCCTCGCGCCGCTCCTGCGCACACACGGACATTCGGACAGCGTTCTTGTTGGCTGTACCTCTCGGCTACAACTCATATTTCGCAGGTGGAAGTGTGGTTTATGCTGCAGTGCCTTGGTAATGGTGGATGGTCGGATTTGCGGAATGTCACATCAGATAGTAAGAATGAGGAAATAAAGAGTCCGCAATACACGCATTACATTTACCTGCACTATAACATTGTTAAGTTTTACGGCCAGGATGATATTATTTATATCACGGAATGTAAAAGTGAGACAAAAGTTATTAAAATTATTTTACAATATGAAACAAATTGTCATCATCAGCTATTTTAGGCCTGTTTTAATTAATAACTTTTATTTTAAAATGTTCAACTGATTAAGTTTATACCGGCTCTCCAATAAGATCGAAAGCATGTTGCAGTATTTTGAAGGCCTCTTCAGCACCAGGCTGCTGGTTCTTATCTGGGTGGACAAGGAATGCTTGTCTCCGATAATAACGCTTTATCTCCTCATCTGTGCATGTCACGCTCACACCTAAAATGCTGAAAAGCCAAAAAAAAAACAAAAATGATTAAAAATTCTATTGTAAATTACTGTCATGATTGTTATTTCCATGTTGCCTGCATGAAAACCTATATAACAGTAAAAACTTTTTGATTTTTTGTAAAATTCTTTTTATGTTAAGAAGGATATATTTTTTTAAAAATATAGCTTACCTATATGGATCCTTGCCTTTACAAGCCAATAAACGTTTCATTGCTTCTTCACCAGTTGCCGGCAATGGTATGTTTGAATTAAGTTTTGTTGCATCATTAGTGTTGTCCATTTCAGTTTCTATTCAAAGATAATAACACCTAATATAGAATGTTTTACAAATATTTAAAGTTGAATTAATTATTTTAAAATGATTATACATATCTGCTACACCTTACTGTGCTTAACTATATAATTACTATTAAAAATGCCAGTCTGTTATTATTTGATATTTACAACTGAGTATTTTCATTGGTACAAAATAAAAATTGAAATTGCCATAAAACATTCTAAGAATCACCTTTTCTAAACCATTTCAGTTTTCTCCAGAAACCAAACTTGGTATGTCCAAATTTTCTGTCAATGTACATTAAATATTTATTTTCCCCAAGTTTGGAGAGCCAATCCTTGCCACTACGCCACACTGCTTGAGAGCTCACATAGGTTTGAGTAAATACTGAAGTACATCTGTAACACAATACATAGGCTTTAAATATATTAAAATTGATCTCATAATGATTAATAAATATATTTAAACTCACAAGTCAAATGATAGATGCAGACTCATATGGCAGATATCCGAGAGTAAGTAGATAAACCAAATAAGTGCTTTCCATGATACCTCGCCCCAATGTTCTAGATAGTTCTGTACCAAACCCATATACCCCGGCTTGTTTCTTCTCAGTTTTGTCTGATTTCCTTTCTTTTTCTCCTGGACAGATTTCGAAATTTTATGGTGACGAGGTTCCTTCCTCTTTTTTGTTTTGCTAGCTTCATTTTGTACATCTTGAAGTATGAATTGCGATTTATCTTCATCTTCATCATCAAGGGCATAATCCTCATCTTCGAAGCTCTTTTCCATATTTTTAGGCTTATCTTGCTTTCTTTCTTTCTTTGTTAACTTTTCTGAATCATTCTTTACAAACATAAAGTTACTCTCACTCTCTTGGTCGAAGCTCCCATTTTCCTCACCTGTTATGTCGTCCAGCGATGACCACCTACGAGACATATTATTTCTCTTGTTCTTTGACTTTTTATTGCTCTTTTGATGTTTTTCAATTTCATCGGTATTTATATCACCAGATTCACTACCAGAGGATATGGTATTTGTCTGAGGTTTCTTCTCAGATTTAAGTTTGTTCTCCTCATTTGCATTTTTCATATTTGTTGAAATTTTTTCAGATTTAAGATTTGGTTTATTTGGGGTTTTATTTTCAGGATTGCTTTGAGATTGAACCTTCTTTGTTGCATCTGGTTGAGTGCTTTTTGTATTTTTTGCTAGCACATCGGAATATCTTGGACGCATTGGCTTAACTTCAGCTACTATACGCTTTTTATTACTTGTGTCAGCTAAAGGACAATTTTCATTCCTCTTAGGTGAATTATCTGGTTTTATTTGAGTTATTGATGGCTCCATTGTTGGATTATTGTTAACAATGGTAGGTGCGTCAGGGTGATTAAGAGGGTAATTTTGACCAAACGGTGAATAAGTACCAGATGAGTTTGGTTCCCAATTTCCCAAAACTTCTTTTAAAAAATTTGATGTAGGTTTACTAGATGACTGATTTACATTTTCTTGGTTATATAAAGTAGGTTGTATAGTTGCTGTTGACGGTTGCATGTGAACATTGTTGTTCACATTAAAATCCTGGTTTAGTGTAAATAGATGTGAGGGTTGTGTTTGCAGAGGGACATCACAAAGGCTTTGGTTATGATTGAATAATTCATATTGTCCTGACATCGGGAATATAAGTTGCTGGTTATTTTCATCATAAAATACCCTGACAACTTGTCCATTACCTAAATTCAACATAGCATTACCATAATTTTGACGATTTACGTTTGGCATGGTATTGTATGACATTTTGTCGTCTTTATTTGAAGCATTATCACCTGTCTGCAAGTTATAAGGTTTGTTAATATAAACATCATTGCTGAAATTCGTTCTTCCATACATATTTTCGGGAATTACAGTGGTATTAGGTGGTGCCTGTGCTTGCTTTAATTCATTTATACCACCAGGTGTACAATTGTCGCCGGTTTCCGCGTGATAGTTCCATGTATTGTCATTAAATCTTGGATCATCCTTCGGCGACCTTGCCATTATGAAAAAGATATAGCCAATGCAAGGAAGTTTATTACGTAGATACTGTGTTGATTGTTGTACTAAGGATTTAGCATTGTTCTATTTCATATATAGGTTTCAAAAAATAAAATACTTAAATAATTATATGTATTTTAGACTTTTGACACTGCTATTTACGGTGACACTTCGATTGGCCACGATATAGATTATGTAGTGAAAATAGTTTGAATTAAATCGCAGATTATATAAGAATAAAATGTGAAAATTAATCGAGCTATAATATATTATAAAATGTGGTGTCTCAAAGAATTATACTTGTTTATATAATTTATATAATATTCAATAAAGTAATTAAAGTATTTCTTGATTAATGAAATAAATCGTTAATCCACACTAGGGTCGCGATCGGTGAGAAGTGTGTCTTCGTGAGTATGAATTCCGCTTACAAACGACACGACGTCACGAATATATTTTTCTGTCAAAATTGAGTGGACAAATAATAAAGCTATTGTTTTCATTGACTTGAATCTGGAGCACCCGCTTCATGTTTTATCATTAATGCAATTGGCACCAAATGGTAGCGAGGCTCTTTATAAGAAAGACGCATTACAAAAAAAGGCCAAGCCAAGTAACTTCCACAAAGCTACGAGGCCCTAGTTGGGAAGCGCCCTTAAGATCAAAATATTGTAACTGTTTTTTTTTATAGAATAGGAAGGCGGACGAGCGGGCCACCTGATGGTAAGTGGTCACCAACGCCCATAGACATTGGCAATGTAAGAAATCTTAACCATCGCTTATATCGCCAATATGCCACCAACCTTGGGAACTAAGATTTGATGTTCGTTGTGCCTGTAATTACACTGGCTTACTAACCCTTCAAACCGGAACACAACAATACCAAGTACTGCTGTTTTGCGGTAGAATATCTGATGAGTGGGTGGTACCTACCCAGACGAGCTTGCACAAAGCCCTACCACAAGTAGTACCAGTTGCATATTAATTATATTATTGTGCTAGACAATAAAATTTGTAATATGTAATAAAAATGAACTATAAGATAGTGATGATGTATAGAAATGCGAAAGTAATTCTTAGTATGTTTGTCTGTCTGTAACGATTTCATGGCTAAACCGTTTTTGTAAAAGAAATGGTATGAAGCAAGCTTGAACCCCAAGGAACATATAGGGCACACATATATTATTACCTAACACCTATTTGAACCCACATTCTTCGATTAAGATTCAGGTGTTCTATCCACTGTGTAATTTCAGATCTTATTAAATATGAAAGAATAAATTCATGGTAGATACAAAAAACATGTTTCTACCGATAAACATTATATGCAAGACGTAACAAAATTGGCATTAATTAATGATTGTTTTTAATGAATATTAAATTTAATTGATAACATAATTAAAATAGAGAACGAAATATTTTATTTATACATTGAATACTATATTTAATATTCGTACATAATATATCCACCATCACGATATTTTCCTTTTAATAAATAGAATACTACTTCATGATAATCAATGATATTATTAGTTATAAATGTCAATATTTTGAGCTATTTAAAACATTTAAGTCAGAGAGAAAAAAGATGGTTACATGTTGAAAATGTAACCTACTTGCTATGCTACTTACTTAGTAATTAATTATTGCCATATATTCGTTACGTGAGCTGTCATAAGTATTTTAATATTTGCGTATTCAGATAAATTGTAGCAATTTGAATTTAATTACTAGTTTTGTTTTATTATTAATAATAACAATCGTACTCGTAGTGCTGCAGAAAAATTATCATTTTCGAATTATTACGGTTTGCAATATGTATTTGCATCGATGAGGCCGAATAGTTTTGCCAAATATTCGGCTATTTGACCTACCAGCTAGTTTGGTATTCGACCAAAGCCTGAACTATTCGTTCCAAGTCTAATCATAATGTTCCATATTAATTGAATTAGCAGTTTGGCATGATTCCAGACGTTGTACGTGGACGATGTTTTTTGCAAGCAATCGAGCAAGCCAGTGGCACCTCATGTTAAGTGTTTATCGCCGCTCATGGACATGACAATAAGTTATCGGCCTATGAGTTATCTGTTTGTCCACTTTTTGAAAGATCACTATTGTAATTTCCAAAATTAACACAATACAGTAAGTTGAAGTTGATACCATAGTTTGCAGGTACGTGGCACAAACCACCTGGAATAAACACGTATAACCACCTCAAATTTGTTTCAGCGACGTAATGTCCGAATAGGAAGTATGACTAATTAAATATAAATTTTATAATTTTATTTAGTATTAAATAAAGTCAAGTCGTGTATATATATAGTAGGTATCTACATATTTCTTATGATATTATACTAACTACTTTTAGATCAATTAAATCAATTGCCATTTTATAAAAAAATATTCTTACGTGTAAAACAAAGACCAATTTTATTAGAGTTCACTAATTACTGCGCTATCTGTGCAGTACAGATAAGGTCGGAATACAGAAAGTATTATAAAGACGATGCACTACAGTAAAGTTGCTGTTTAAATACTTCTATATGACTGGTATATTGTGGGCATCCGAAAATGTTAGTGCTGCTGTTATCTATTATGGTGATGACGGTTGCTGCTGATGGGAAAGATCCGGCGGCGCAACAAATCGTTCTTTTTAAAGAGAGAAATGAGGTAAGTTAAATAATCTTTACAATTTCTTCATGTTTTAACAATGATATCGAACTATATAATTAATTTAAATAAAAAACTAATACTTAGGAACAATATTATTTAGGATCATAAATAGTAGTAATTGAGGAAACATAGCGGAATTTTGCTAGCTTTAGGTAAATAAAATCTTAACAACGTATAAAAGTAATGGTGTTTATATAGTTATATATTAATTTGGAGCTATACTTCTTGTTTAACGCAAAAATAATTGTCAACTCACGCTTTAAACAGGAACACAACAATACCAAGTTACTACTGGCACAAGGGCCATAACATCTTAGTTCCAAAGTTGGCGATGTAGCGTTTGGTTAATATATCTTAGTGTCAATTTTAACTTACTAACAGGTTGTCCAATTGCCAGTTCGTCTATCAATTTTATATGCATAAAAAAAGTTTTGGCCTACACTGCCTAATAGATAATCCTTTTTTGAAGTCAGTTAAAAATACTCGAAACGACGCTTGTTTCGTGTCTTGTTTGTCTTAGTATTGACTATTAGATTCTTTTTGATTATTTTTAACTGTGGTATTTTTTTTAGAATCCTGTTGGTATAATAACAACAAGCGCTGGGGCACCCGTTGAACAAAATGAGGCTTTAAGCACTTTAAATACTAGACTTATATTTAATGAATACTTCATGGACACTATGACACATATTGTTCGTGAAAGAATACCGGAACGATTAGTCCATGCGAAGGCAGGTGGAGCATTTGGGTATTTCGAAGTAACACATGATATAATACCTATCTGTAAAGCTAAATTATTTAGCAAAATAGGCAAGAAAACGCCTGTTGCAGCAAGATTTTCACCAGCAATTATTGAAAGAGGCGGTAGTGATACATCACGCGACGCTAGAGGTTTTGCTGTAAAGTTTTACACGGAAGATGGGAACTTTGATATAGTCGGATTAAACACACCTATGTATGCATATAATGACCCTCGTCTATTTCCTACATTCGTTCACTCACAAAAGAAAAATCCAGCGACTAATCTCTTTGACACTAACACCTTTTGGGACTTTCTGACTTTACAACCCGAAAACTTTCACATGTTTCTCTTAGTTTTCGGAGATCGTGGTATACCTGATAGTTATCGTCATATGCCTGGTTTTGGAATTCACACATATCAAGTTGAAAATGAACACGGTGAGGTCAATTTTGTAAGATTTCACTTTATGCCTGATGGTGGTATCAAAAATTTAAGAGCCGAAGAAGCTCGGAAAATAGGAGCTGAAGATCCTGATTACAATACAAGAGACTTGTATAGAGCTATAGGTAATGGTGATTTTCCGAGTTGGACAGTAAGTATTCAAGTGCTAACTATTGATGATATTAAAAAAGCTGACTTTAACGTGTTTGATGTCACAAAGGTTATTCCTTTAGACGATTATCCTTTACATACCGTGGGTAAATTGGTCCTCAACAAAAATGCGGTAAATTACTTCGCAGAAATAGAACAATTGGCGTTTAGTCCAGCTAATCTAGTTCCCGGTATACTCGGAGGGCCAGACAAAGTTTTCGAAGCAAGACGTTTAGCGTACCGAGATGCTCAATATTACCGATTAGGAGCTAATTTCAACAAAATACCCGTAAATTGCCCTTTCAGAACAAAAACCTTTGTATATAATAGAGACGGTCGCCCTCCAGTTAACGATAATGAGAAAGATATACCAAACTATTTTCCTAATTCGTTTAATGGTCCTGTTCCTTATATTGATAAGAAAAGGACAGAATTAATTGAAATCATAGAACATGAACCAGATAATTTTAAACAGGCAACTGAATTGTATGTAAATGAGATGACGAGTGAGGAACGAACTAGGTTGGTTGAAAATGTATTGTACGATCTGGGTTTTGCAACAACACGTTTACAAGAAAGAGCAGTGAAAATATTCTCAATAATACACCCAGATTTGGGTTCTCGAATAGAGCAGGGACTACGAGCGAATACAACAAAAAATGCTAAAGTGATATAAAAGGTGGGCGACTGACAATGAGACTTCAAAAGAAATATTTAATTCAGAAGATTAATAGAAATGTAAAATTGATAAAGCATGTATAGTTATAGTAATAAAATGAAATTGATAACTAAAAAATGTGTTTACCCAAAACCCAAAAAAAATGGTGTAGTTAATTATTCTAAAAAACTTAAACTGATAACGATTGTTTTTTTTTTGCAAAGTGAAGGAGTTTTAAATCATCGTGAAAATATTTTCAGTATTACTATTACTTCTTATAGAGTTGCACAATTTAAGTAGTTAGCGGTAATTTTTAATGTTGTATTTATTGTTAAATATTTTCCGTCTAATATAATATCCGTCTCAATAAAATTTAAATCGTCTAAATTAAACTTCCTACGTAGCGTATGTATGTTGGCAAAATAAATTATATTTTGTCTCTTCGTTATTTCCAGAGTTGGAATCAATATCAATAAATTTAATACAAAAAAATTAAAATCAACCCAGCAAATATTTACTATTTTATGGTTGAATTCCTGATGATTAAGTTCGGGTGAAGTTGCGCTCGCCGGCCTGAGCAGTGCATAAGATTCTTAGTGGAAATTTAGGAATTATTTCAAAAATGGACATAGCCAAATGTATTTGCTATTTATAACATAGGCAATTCTCCACAATGAAGAGAATCAAAGTCCGACACAATGATCCGACACATCTATAGAAACTATCAACATCGTTATTCGATACTATACTTCCAACATTAATGCAAAATCCAACATGCGGGGGGAGGGGGAACTGGGTTATGTAGGATTCTTATGCACTAAAATTATTGCGATGGCCGTCCCCGGCGCGGATCGGAGAGGCTGCAGGATCGTGTTGATGTAACGCATCCGCGGCCTCTCCCGTGTTGTGCTCGTAGCTCGGCAAAACTCTCCTCAGGGGGCGAAGATAATCTCGCCCCCCCGCACTCCTCGCTAGTGCGTACGGGTGCGCGAGGCCACCCCGGCTGCCGTCCTTCTCAGGGCCGTCTGAAATAAGACACGCGACACCTCCACCTCACGCATCCACGGCTCCAGGATTACGACCTATCTTTTAAGTCCCAGGCGTCGAGGCTGTGGGAGGGCCGACACGACGCCGACGTTATCTCCGCCGAGCAGGATCGCCCCTTTCCCGTTCCCGCTCCGCCGTCTCCTTCTGGACCATGACGGTCTCACAGAAGGAGGCTACGGCCTTCCTTTCTACGTCGAAAGGATGTCTATAGCCTATTCCAACCACAAAAGGAGTTAACTCAAATATATAACTTTGACATTAAATTGACGCGGTAATTGGATCTATAGAAGTAAAATTAAAGTGGATATAAGCGGTTATGTGGAAAGATGTTGTAATATAAATAAAGAAATATCAATCAAGAACCGTTTGTAGTCTATATCCTGGCAGAGCTAATCGTATGGAATGTGTAAATCTAAGGTTCGCTTATCTGTACTCCTTCTATTGGAATAGTCGCTGGTGAAACATCCTAAGTTTGGTCAAAACCAACAGTCGACCAATAAAATGAACATACAAGTAATTAATTATTTATTTGGAATATAAAGTAACAAATAATAATTATTTATAAAATATAATAGACTTGGTGGTAGGGAAGAGCCCACTCCCAACATTCACCAACACTTATCGCATATTCTACCGCCGAACAGCAATACTTAATATTGGTGAGTGAGTCAGTGTACTAATAGCCATATAAAATCTTCATTCCCAAGTTTAGCGACGCATTAGCGATGCAATGTAAAGAATTGTTAATATGACTTAAAGCGCCAATGTCTATGGACGGTGGTGACCACTTAACATCAGCTGGCCCATTTGCCCGGCCACCAACCAATATCATTAATAAAATAAGACAGGAGCAATTTAGTAGATTCTGAAAACGCGAAAGATCTACATTAATTTCATCTGGATGCTTTTGTTTAACATGGCATTAATATTTATTGTAACAAATTAATGGACTTGGTATTAATATCACAGTTTAAACTTTTTTATGTGTATGTTTTCAATGTTTTATGTTTTAAAGATATATATGATTTTAATTAATGTTTAAAATATTGTATTAACAGGTGGCCCATTTACTCTTTGCTTACCAATTTAATAAAAAAACTCAATAATAACGCATGACTAGTTATTAATTATGCCATTTAAGTATATTTATTGCTAGCGTTTTCAAATATTTATATATATATCATTATGTTTTGTTTTATCAAAAATATAATTACCTATCGAAGAAAAGCCGGGGAGTCCCACATACCCCCCCACCTCATGTGGGGGAAACACATAAATGTGTTTTTCCAGCGAGAAAGAAAAAAAAGGACAGACATTTGCGTGCATGAACATATCTGTTTGTCACGAATCTAAGTGTAATTATCTATATAAGTATGTAAAAAAAAACTAAGAAAATGTTGTACTTTATTTGGATTCATGAAAAAATACACTTACTATTTACATTTGGTAATCAACAAATGGTTGCAATTAGGTATTATCGAAAAGTTTCGCTTCACTTCTCACAATAGTGACTCCGTATTGATAGATGCAGTAACTTTTAGATATATCTTGTGCTCCCTAATAATTAATTAGGTGATTTCATTTTGTGCAATTCGTATTAAATTACGTGAGTTTATCAAGGTTTTTAAAAACATTCACTGATTTACCGATAAACTAAACAAATAAAACTATATTTTAGCTTCAATTTTAGCTTAAGGTTTTTGTCTTGTAATTATATTTATATTTAATAACTTATAACATATGTATTTATATAAAAAGTATATCTGATGAAATAGTAATACCAATAGGTACATATATTTTGGTTTAAATATTTTAGGAATACTTTTTGAGTCACAAATTCCTTGGATGAAGTTATAGTATTGCCCCAGCATTTGTCAGAATATCGTGTTTAATAAAAACCTTGACATAATTGTTTATGTTTCATACAATAAACAATATAAAAAACTTGCGTTACTTATAGCCATAATTCGATATTGAAATTTATCATTATGTAAATTTCAGATTAATTTAATCTGCAGTTTTGCATGACTTTAGATTAAACAAACAGCTAACTTTCGTCATCACTCCTCATAATACAAATATGACTAGGAAAATACGAAATTTCTAGAAATTTTATTGAGTATTAAACAAAGTAACATTCATACCAATACCTTCAACTACGACTGCGTTTAAAATATTTATATAGTAATTGGTATGATATTGTTTTAACTGCTTTCAGATCAATGAAATCAATTGTGCCGCTATAAAAAAGTTTATTCTTACGTGTAAAACATTGACCAATTTTATTAAAGTTGACTAATGATTGCGGTGTCTGTGCAGTGCAAACAAGGTCGCAATACTCAAAGCATTATAAAGTCGGTGCACTGCAGTAAAGTTGTTGTTGAAACACTTCTACATGACTGGTATATTGTGGACATTTGAAAATGTTAGTGCTGGTGTTATCTATTATGGTGATGACGGTTGCAGCAGATTTGAAAGATCCGGCGGCGCAACAAATTATTACGTTTAAAGAGAGAAATAAGGTAAGTTAAATAATCAGTACAGTTACTTCATGCTCTGATAATGTAATCGAACTATATTTTTCATTAAAAAAATATAGTACTCGTTATTATCCTTTACGATTATAAAAAGTACTAATTGAGGAAATAAAACGGAATATCAATTTCCAATTATCTATATAAATAAAATAAAACAAGGTGACGCCTTTACCTTTGAGCTACTTAATTATACTTCAAATAACATTTAGATTAATACATAAAATAGTTTTGTCCTAGAAAACCGACTTCAGAAATTTGCCCGTTTACAACGAAATCTTAACAATGTTCAATACCAATGGGATTCGGTTGTGATCGTCTTGTGATGGATAAATTGAGGGTTTTTTGAAGTCGGTTAAATACACTTTATACGAAGCATGTATTGGAATTACTTCTTTATTATTTTTATATCATTTTTTTTTTCAGAGTCCTATTGGTATTATAACAACAAGCGCCGGAGCCCCCGTTGAACACAGTGAAGCTTTAAACACTTTAAATACTAGACTTCTATTTAATGAATACTTCATGGACACTATGACTCATCTTGTTCGTGAAAGAATACCGGAACGATTAGTCCATGCGAAGGCGGGTGGAGCATTTGGTTATTTCGAAGTAACACATGATATAACACATATCTGTAAAGCTAAATTATTTAGCAAAATAGGCAAGAAAACGCCTGTTGCAGCAAGATTTTCACCCGTAGTTGTCGAAAGAGGCGGTAGTGATACATCACGCGACGCTAGAGGGTTTGCTGTGAAGTTTTACACGGAAGATGGAAACTTCGATATAGTTGGATTCAACACACCTATGTATGTATACAACGACCCTCGTCTATTTCCTACATTCGTTCGCGCACAAAAGAAAAATCCAGCGACTAACCTCTTTGATGCAAACACCTTGTGGGACTTTCTAACTTTACAACCCGAAAGTTTACACATGTTTCTTTTAGTTTTTGGAGATCGTGGTATACCTGATGGTTATCGTCATATGCCTGGTTTTGGAATTCACACATATCAAGTTGAAAATAAACACGGTGAGGTCAATTTTGTAAGATTTCACTTTGTGCCTGAAGCTGGTATCAAAAATTTAAGAGCCGATGAAGCTCAGAAAATAGGAGCTGAAGATCCTGATTACAATACAAGAGACTTGTATAGAGCTATAGGTAATGGTGATTTTCCGAGTTGGTCTGTAAGTGTTCAAGTGCTAACTATTGATGATATTAAAAAAGCTGACTTTAACGTGTTTGATGTCACAAATGTTATTCCTTTAGACGATTATCCTTTACATACTGTTGGTAAATTTGTCCTCAATAAAAATGCGGTAAATTACTTCGCAGAAATAGAACAATTGGCGTTTAGTCCAGCTAATCTAGTTCCTGGTATACTCGGAGGGCCAGACAAAGTTTTCGAAGCAAGACGTTTAGCGTACCGAGATGCTCAGTATTACCGATTAGGAGCTAATTTCAACAGAATACCCGTAAACTGTCCTTTCAGAACAAAAACTTATGTATATAATAGAGACGGTCGCGCTCCAGTTAGCGATAATGAGAAAGATATACCAAACTATTTTCCTAATTCGTTTAATGGTCCTGTTCCTTATATTGATAAGAAAAGGACAGAATTAATTGAAATCATAGAACATGAACCAGACAATTTTAAACAGGCAACTGAATTGTATGTAAATGAGATGACGAGTGAGGAACGAACTAGGTTGGTTGAAAATGTATTGTACAGTCTGGGTTCAGCAACAGAACGTTTACAAGAAAGAGCAGTAAAAGTATTTTCAATAATACACCCAGATTTGGGTTCTCGAATAGAGCAGGGACTACGAGCCAATACAACAAAAAGTGATGTATACAATACATGGCATAATTGGAATTAGATTGTTTTATAATTTTATATATTATGTACTAATGATACTTCAAAATGAATATTAAAAACAGAAGACGTGAAAAACCATACCACGTTAAGGCTGAGGATAAGGAGGATGAATAGAAATGGAATAATGATAAAGCATATATGTACCTATAGTAATAAAATAAAGTTGATGTCTACAAAATGTGTTTCACCAAAAGCCAAAAATAAGTAAAGTAAGTGCTAAATAAGTGCTAAATAAATATTCTAAAACCTACACTTGAAGTTATTCAGTATAAAGCGCTTAAAATATTGTTTATTTTTAAATATTTTAAACAAAAATATTATTATCAGTCTAAATAATATATTCTGTTTAAATGAAACTCTTGATCGAACCTATGTAGTTTATGAATATATAATTTAATATATATATTGTATTGTATTTAAAATAAAGTAAAGTAAATTTATTTTATATAAAATAAAGTTGATGTCTACAAAATGTGTTTCACCAAAAGCCAAAAATAAGTAAAGTAAGTGCTAAATAAGTGCTAAATAAATATTCTAAAACCTACACTTGAAGTTATTCAGTATAAAGCGCTTAAAATATTGTTTATTTTTAAATATTTTAAACAAAAATATTATTATCAGTCTAAATAATATATTCTGTTTAAATGAAACTCTTCATCGAACCTATGTAGTTTATGAATATATAATTTAATATATATATTGTATTGTATTTTAAAAATATAATTTATGATGGCAATATAAATTATACTAATGTTCTCTAAATGTTTCTAGGGATGGATCAATAATATCAATACAAGAAAAATGTGGTTGTGACCGTAGTGGACATTAACAAATTACTAACTTGATAGAAATATATATTGTGTTATTTTATTTTGTTAGAGCATTAAAATAATACTCAATTAATAAGCATTAATGCTATAGATGAAAACCGTTACAATGGCGTTAGCCTTGCTCTAGACCTATTACATTTCGCAACGGATCTACTTTAAAAAGTAAGTGGAGTAAGTCAAGTAAAACATGATTTACTTGTTAAAAAAATATAAAATAAAATGTTATGGATATGCCTCTTTGTTTGTGGTTTGTTTATGTTATTATTCAAATACGGTATTCATTTTTTATTGAAAGAATTAAGGCATTAGTGGCTTCTTATTATACAAATACATACATACAGGCGTTCCAACCTCTTATTAAGTGCTGGTGCTATGCTGAAGGCAAAATACATCCATTGCTTGTATACGAATATGTATATATTTTACTATTGTGGTATCTATTAGTATCTGGATATTAGTAAGTTGTTGTTATTTCAAATATCTGTTCTTAGAAAGTAAGGTTAGCCTGTATGCGGATTGTTTAGTTTTCGAAACATTAATATTAGGCAAGTGCTAGTGTTACAATTAACAGAATTTGCTAAATTTTTTTTAGAATGAGAAATGTCGAGGTCGGCAAACATCGATACTGTGGTTTATTGAAATAAATATGGCAGAATTTCATCCAAGACATGCAACCAATGCAAAGCAAAAGCAAGGGGTACAATAGAGTACTTTGCATATTTATTTCTATTACTTCTAATCGTTAATTTTTTTTTTAACGAACTACGCTTTATATTGTCAAGGTTATATTTTTTTATTATTTTTTCTGATAACGATTACCGAGAAAAAAGGAATCTATGTCAGCCATTTCACATATATCTTTTGTAAGGACTACTTACTAGGGGTACCAGTCACGTTCTTGATCGTACTTACAAACGTAAATAGTTCTTGAATATTATTAGAATATAATTGTTTTAGTGACAATACTTTTGATTACGAATGCGCTAATCTGAGTTTTATTTATTAAGAAAAACAGTGATAGTCGTCTTCGAAAAATACTATGATAAAACTTTAACACATTTTTTATATTTTTTTTTATTCGCCAATTAAATAAATTGCTATAATTTGCATCACAACAACTAAGCCTATTATGTAGCTTTGGTAAAATATATTATTTTTACGTAAATCGAACAACCCTTGGCTTAATAATCTCCGTTTAGGTAAGATTTCGAAAATTAAGATAGATGTTTTTCAGCATTGCAATATTATTTTTGGCTGACTGTACATATTTGTAACCTAGAATGGCGGAAGTCTACGCGGTTGGACAGATCTACTAAAGATGACATAAGGCTTTAGATTCTCTCTCTAACTATTAATTGCGGTCTGATTAAGCCATTGATCATATTGACACCCATTCTAATTAGCTATCCAGACGGATGTATCATGTTATTGAGGCTAAGAATATTTTTATGTAACTGTTAGTAAAACCTTCACAACACCAAAAAGCGGCATTTAGATATTATAGATAGAGATGTTAAGCTTTAATACGACTATTGAGCCTTAAGTTTAATTTATAAGTAATTTATATGTTTTTTTTAATGTTTAATAATAAACATGTTAGGTACATGTAATAGAATGATCAAAAAATATTTATTATTCTAAACACCTATAAATATTACGTATTAAAGTTGTATGTAAGTGATATTGCAGTTGAAATAGATAAGGCATAATAATTTTTACATTAAGAACGGTTACAAAACTGCTTATTTTATAAAAGATCGAAGATCGGTTCTAACAAAAGATTCGATTATTATAGCTATTAGCAAAAACTGTATTTTAAAAATAATTATTACTTAAAATATAAATTTGTGTTATTAAAGTTTTAAACAAAATTATTTAATAATACAATAAGTATTGCATGCATTGGGTACATTGTAACTTCCATTACATCCGTTTCTTACATTGCTTATTAAAAGGGTGGTAATGAACTGAGATCGACAAATTGTTAAAACCTACTAACAATACTTATATAATATAATATATCCGAATAGAATATAAATAATTAAACATTATTGAGATATATCTGTAGTCACTGCAGAGCTGCACATTAAAATCCAATTATGTTCAAAAACATCGTGTTAAATAAAATATCGCGAGATTGTAAATGAATGTAAGAATATCAAAGAACACGCAGCACCGTGTTTAAGATTCGTATCCTGATGTCAAGAAAGCCTAGTAAAGGGTCAATAAAGCGTCAATTCATTTAAACATTAATAGAGCAATGATTTATTGACCAACTAGCGACGTCAAAGTCGAATTGTCATCCATGACCCCGTCCGTGGGCTATTGTCGTTTCCACTCCTAACACAAGCTTTACGATTAATTGTAGAGGTAACAAGGAATATTATTAGTTCCTTAAAGAAAATGCATTGCTATTATTCTTTTAAAAAATATAAAAGGATAGATTTACTAGGTGTTTACAACTTTAAAATAGAGCTGTTAGTAAAAACGATAGTTTATATTAAATTATTTTTAAAGTAATAAAAACACCTTAATCGTTTTATTGACTAATCACTACTTCGAAACTACAAATACATAAATTAATACACAATATGTACATAATTTTAGGCTGAGCGGTTTAATTTTCATAATGGTTACTATGAAAAGGGTTCAAAAGAAAATCAGCTAATAACAAGTAGGCAAGTGAACGGGGCACAGTCCGTAAAGTATCACTTTCGTATACTAGTAAAAAGGAATATTGCGACAATTTCCCATCGGCTTCTAGTGTTACACATATCGAATCCAGCTTTCTAGTGAAAACGGAGCGTTTGTGGTGGGTTGTGCAACGTACCGGAAGAGTACGAGTATGGATAGACAAAACAATTAAATAATTCCAGTTATAGAAAAACCTATTTTACTAATGTGAGAATTTAAATACATAGAAAGCATACTAAACAATTTATATATATTTTTTCAGCTTTAAATTTCTTCAAGTTTCAATCTTTTTTTCTTCAGGTTGCAGTTATTATATGTTAAAATAAAATGTACACATTTAATATTCTAAGTGAATTTGTTAGCTCATTTGTTATTTGACAAAAATTCTACACTTATGTTCAACGTATTTACAATTAAACGAATAAAATATGAACATTAAAAAAAATATTTATTTCTGTTTATTTTTCTATCGGTACTAAATCTGTCTCGATATGAAGGGATCCGCAACAATTGTAACACATTGGTTAAAACAATTTATGTGAAAATACGACGCCCTCCCATTAACAGCAGAGATGATATCTCATCTCATTGTTATATATTCGTAACTAATTGCCTTAACAATGAGTAATTAAAAAGCTGGTATCAAACAGACACGTTAAAATTTTAGAAACTAGGAAAATTAAGGTTTTCCATATTGCTTGAACACATGATTCGTATAAATTGTATAGTGCTTTCTCTTATTAGACAATCTATGAACTTATGCTTGACTTAACTGATGTTTTTTCAAATACTAAAACATTTTATTGAATGTTGTGTTAGGGGAATCATTTATTTACATTTAACGCTTCATAAATAAATCAATTTGATTAATATGGAAAAACAAGCCATATTAACTATAGTAGTTATCTATTTTACTGCTATTTATTGATTTAATTTACTTTTGAAAGACTTAGGAGTTAACCACGCGATGATTAGTGATCACGTTTGCCCATACAAACAGGATATTGTTATAAATATGAAGCAGTTTTTACACTATCGATGCGTTTAATCACGAAATATACATGGATATCACGTGACGTTGGCTCATGTCGGTTTAAAGATTATTTATTCCCATAAAGACAATTACATCACTTACATGAGAACACAATTGAAAAAAAAAATACATTCGTTGTCGTACTTACATTTTTCAATGGAGAAAATAACACACAAATCATCAAACACAATTTAAAATAACACACAAAACATCACCACGATTTGAAAACCACTCTCATTCCATTCTACATACTCAGACAGATATTTTTGTAATTATATAATGAGACATTCGCTTTTTGAATATATCGAACGAGTCAATATTTTTAATGTCTGAGGGTATCTTGTTATAAAGACGCGCACCGTCATATGTTATTGCGGTTTGACCCAACTTGGTACGAGTTTTAGGCAAAACAATGAGACTCGCGTGTCGAGTGCAGGGGCGCCTAGATTTTTTGTTGCTATTAAATTGTAGTTCAGTATGGATATTTTTATTAATAGTTTTACGTATGAAAGTGCAGGTGCTGTAATTATATAATTGTTTTATGCTCATTAATTTAGTTTCGCGATAGATTTTTTTAGTTGATGTTTGAAATTAAAAATTAAATAACATTTTTATTGTTTTATTTTGTAGGACTTGTAGTTTGTCTAATCGTGTTTCGGCAGCACTTCACCAGATTTCGATTAGATATAATAAATGTGGTTTTATTAGGGAATTATAAATTGTGAAACGTAGTTTACGTGATATGCATTGAACATTGATCCGCAAGGAGGCATGGAGTGAGATCAATTTACTTATTAAGTGATTTATGTGAACATTCCATGTTAAATAAGTATCCATGTATAAACCAAGACATCTTTCATGAGTTTTTTCTTGTAAAGGTCTGTTATTTATTGTGAGAGATGTGTAATTTGGTATTAGTTTATTTTTAGCTTTGAATAGTATATAGCTAGTTTTAGAAATGTTAAAAATCAATAAATTGTACTGAAGCCACTCATGAAGGACATCGAGATCGTATTGGGCCTGAGCTATTAGATCGTGAATTGACGAACCAAAGTAAAAGAGGCATGTGTCATCAGCGTAGAGAGTGATATTACCGTTTAAGCCAAGTTCGTGCATGTTATTGATATAGACTAAGAAGAGCAGAGGGCCTAGTATTATTGATCCTTGTGGAACGCCATAGGATATGGGTAGTGGGGGACTTTGGGAGTTACTATCAATTTTTACTATCTGTAATCTGTTCTCGAGGTACGATTTAAACATTTTTAAAGCTTTGCCGACAATACCAATGACTTCCAGTTTCTTTAACAGCAATTTGTGACTGACGGTGTCAAAGACCTTTTTTAAATCAATGAAAACTCACAGCACAATGTTTTTTTAATCAATATTGTGTTAAATTTTGGTTACCAGATCAATTGTTGCTGTGACTGTATTACTTTTAGGCCAACACCCGTACTGCCGGTCAAAAAAATATTTATAGAGTTTAAGTAGTTCAGTAGCCGTGTATGTAGAACTTTTTCAAATATTTTTGATAATATTGGCAATACAGAGATTGGTCTATAATTTCCGGGGTCTGTTCTTGTTCCCGATTTGTAAATAGGTGTAACTTTAGCTATTTTGAGTGAGTCTGGAAACGATCCTTCCTGTAAAAGTTTGTTAAAGCTAATTTTTAATTGATTTTTTATTAATTCCTTAACACATTTGATTACTTTGTACTGACACCGTCCACACAGACACTACTATTTGAATCAAGGATGTTAATGATGTTAAGGATTTCTCTTTCGGTACATGGTTCGAAGTCATTCATTTGTGAGTATCGTAAAGTTGGTTCTGGTAATGCGTGAATATAATTATTATGGTAATTTGTAGGAATTTCATTCGCTAAACAGGGACACCTATGGTAGCAAAAAAGTTATTAAATATCTTACATATTTCATTAGAATTAGTAACTTCTACTGAATTAACAATAAGTTTTGAAGGAGCGCACCTCTGCTTTGATTTATTATTCGCCAAGGCATCCAGCATGTTCCACAGTTTTTTAGGAGTTCCACTATGTTTTTAAAATTCTTTCTCATTATTTGACTTTTTTGTTTCTCGGATCAGATTGATTACTTGTTTTCGTTTGGTGTCAAACTCTTCGGTATTCCTCGTCTGGGTTCTTCTTTAGTTCTGTCCATATTTGGTTTCTTTTATTGATGTTTGCTATTATGTTTCTGTCTATCATGTGATCAGATATGTGATCAGATATAGATGACTTGATCGGTTATCACATGAAAGTTATCTTTTTTTAAGTTGGTGCTTATATGGTCTAAGAGGGATTTTTTTGGTTGATCCTTCCCTTGTGCAGTACTTTTTGGTAATGTTATTGATAATCGTGTGTCCTGTTTGCTTCAAAAGTTGATTGTACTGGTTAGTTTTTGAATTATTTGTAAGTAAATCAATATTAAAGTCACCAAAAACTATTGCTCTTCTTCTTTCTTGTAGGTGCGATTCATATATTTCTCTAATTGTATCCACAAATAATTATTACCTCCAACATACACTGATTCTGATAAACTGTGCTTCAGATTATTATAAACGTATGCGGATACACCACCTCCCGTAATATCGGTTCTATAGTTGTAGTAATGAGTGTAGTTCGGTAGTTGAAAGTGCAATGCTTGCTCTTCATTGCGAATCCAGGTTTCGGTTAGTAGAACATTGTGCACTCTATTCGGTATTGCTTGTAGGATACATTTAAGTTCGTCGAATTTTCCATCTTTTCGTATACTTCGCTTACTATTACTATTAAGGCGCTCTGCGGTGAGTTTTGTGTTAGAGCTTATGGAATAGCTATTCAGTATGCTGCATTCCATATTCATTTGAGACTTGCCATTTTCAATATAGATAAAAAATAAATTATTTTTGTATCTATGTCGTATAACATTTTTTATAGCGATTTCTCGTTATCCAGTGGGCGGTCGATGCTTCGTTTTGATTAATGTCAATTTGATGTGACGCGATTTGTTAATGGCTTTAAACAGCTACAGGGTGTTTATAGGCGTGGTGATTAAATACAATCGTTTAAGTTTGTAACTACTGAGAGTGCCGTCTTTGTCGTAACGAGATTAGGTACTTAAGAAATGAAATATGGAACACATTTTACAAAACTTTTTACGCTTCAAGGCATACAAGGTTTATTATAAGGCCGTTATTATAAATATAGAGTTATTTATGGCACATCCATGACTATTAAAACGCTTTCTTGTATCTTAATCATTTTTATAAGTTTTAGAGCTAGTTAGTACTAGAATTAATAGCACAAGAAATATAAATCACGCCATACATACCTACGCCACTCACGATTTATTAAACTATTCGAAATATTGTATCATTTTAAATGGAAAAGAACGCCAATTAACAGAAATTAGTTTAAATGACAAATTGCAGCAAATTAGCCGGACCAAATCAGCCAATAGCCTGCGTATGGTCTGTGACTACATATGACGTGATGAAAACAGGGAGATGGCTCTATATATAATGCCTTGGTTTTTTCTTCTGTTATATTAGGAGTCTATAATCGTCCATTAGTATGAATCGTATAGTTAATGCTAAGTGCTCAGTAAATTTTATAATGGAATGTTTAATTTTCATGTACATATACTTTATTGAATAGGTTGAAATAACATTTTAAATTAATACATGAAAAAATAATGGCCACGTGAATTGTTATCCCTACCTTGTAGCTAAACTAACCTCCCGTTAAATTGATTTGCTGACACTTATTCTATTTCTAAGCAATAAGATACAAAAATTAATGTATATCATATCATGTATATCAATTAGCAATAACTTATTTTGTTCTTATTTTGCCTAGAAAATATTTTATATGAATGTTGTTGACATATATGTAAATAACGATTTAGATATATAGAGAAATAAAGTCCGTTATGTAGGCAGGCAAATGGGCCACATGAATGATATTGGCACTGTAAGAAATGTTAACCTAAATGTTAAATACCCATAATTCTAACGATAAAACAATATTTTACCAGTATTTTTCATACATACAATTTATTATAATTTAATTTCATAAGAATTATTTACATTAGGGTCTTAAGTATAATGTTAGCAGCATGCCGAGTTATAAATACAACTTGAAAATTTAAAACGAATACTTAGTTTTAAAAAAAGGTTTTGCTTTTACCCGCACACGATTCTGTTTATAAAATATAATTATTAATTTTTATTTATTATCTATGCCCATTTAATGACAGCATATAGGCCGCACAAACAAACTCATTGTCAATATTGCAATAAGTATTATGAATATATAATTAGAAACGTGATAATAACAAACGACAACTTAACATATTCACGATCTAGCGAAAAACAGGATAATTACGAGACTATTTATGAGATCGGCAACTATTACTATAGTAATCGTATTTAGATTTATAAAAACGTCAATGAAAAAAAAGAATTACAATTTTATCGTAATTTGATACAATATTAAAAACGATATTGTATTGTGCGATACCGTTGCCTTTTGCAAACAATAAGATAAAAAAACTGCATTGGTGTCATAGTCAGTCCGTCATAATGCGCATTTACACAAGAAAGCGACGCGACGAGGTAAGTTGTAATTCGAAATACGATACGAATGCGTAAACGGTAAGCTCATCAATCGTTTTAGCTTGTTGCTAGTGTTGCTCGCGTTGGAAGCGATCTTTGGATGTGAATCAAAGGACGAGGACGAGTGGTTTGGTCAATTTTGTTAGTATTGCTCGCTTCACACTAGATCGAAGATAAATGAATTTACTATGTTTTTAAATATCATATCCTAGTCTGCATTTTCACAATATTCACAATATTATTTATTATTAATTAGAATAGACTAGAAATACAAAGGTAATTTATTAGTACTAGCATCAGATAATCTCTAAATCTCGAAATGTACTGTATTTGCTTGTAGAATCTGTCGTCCATTATTACTGAAACCACCATCACCACCATTACTACAACAAGTATGGAGTAGAAATTAATGCAACGAGAATGTGTATATAGATATATGTCTACGCGAATGTTCGTTGAACGTTTCACCGAGTAGTCATGCAAATAGTGAGAACTCGCATGTGTAAATGCGGTAATACATAGTCAGCAAATGTTATTTTAATAAAATGATAGTGCAATTTAAGTCAGTGGTAGAGGTGAACAGTGAAAGGGCTACGGCACTCACGGTTATTCTACAACATAATACCTTTTATTTATTGTTTGCGAATAATTGGAAAGTGTTGCGATAACTTATGTTTAGTTAGATAAAGATAACGATGTTTGCATTTCTGCGACAAAATAAATTTATTACATACTTCAACTTTATATTTCCGTACCTCGCTGTTTGAAAATTGTTCTAAACTCATACAGTAAACATATATAGGATTTGGTTCAATCACTGATGAAATTTCTAAAAGTATCTGCTAACAACAACACGGGAACTTTATTACAAAGTTTGATGTTAATTTGATTTATCAGCTTCTTCTATTGTCTCCAAGCCTTGTTAGACTTACAATTAAGAATATAATTCAATCGTCTCAACGGAAAGCTTCGGTAATTGCCTTTTAAGACTTAATACAGTTTACTTAATAGTTAACACTCTAAATAAGATATTTACATTGTTTTATTTTATTAATAACACTTAAAGTTGTAACAACTAGATCTAGTCCCTAGTGCCTTGACTATTAATATCAAATCGTGTATTAAAAGGTTAAGATAATACAATAGTACATATAAATTGCTTTTTAAAAATGTTTCAGTTGTGTATAATAAAAATAATTAAAAATATAAACATTTATCCTTGACCCTATTGTAAATCTGATAACAGTAGTGTTTGTGTATCCATCAATCCGCATTGGAGCAGTATGGTGGAATGAGCTACAAGTGGGGAGACTCCTTAGCCCAGCAGTGGGACCTTCATAGGGTGATACTTTACATTTTACTTTTATATTTATTTATGAAGTATGGTTCGTTATTTAATGTTAAATGAGTGGTAAAATCAGATTGGCTCGTATTAAGCTCTAACAACGATAAAATACCTTTTCCTCTTTTTTCAAACACTGTTTTTGATTATTATTATCAATAATAAGCCTACTATGGAAATGTTTGAAAATATGCTTAAGGCAACACACACGACTGTCATAATATATTTCAAATATATTCCAACCCATTTCTTAGCTTAGATTATTTTAATGAACCATTTATATACGATGAATAAAGTTCGTGCGTGCGTTGTTTAGCCACTAGTATTAAGTTGAAAGAGTTAACGCTTCAGCGTGGCCCCACATGATGCGAGATAACAGTAATAAATGACACTGTTCATGGTTCTATTACACTTATGACTGATCATACGTAACGTATTTATAAATCTATACTAATATTATAAAGAGGTAAAGTTTGTGAGGTTGTAGGGGGTAATCTCTGGACCTACTGAACCGATTTTGAAAATTCTTTTACCAATTAAAAGCCACATTATTTGTGAGTGTCATAGGCTATATATAAAACCCGAAAAATGAAAAGACTTTTTCGTGTTAGTCGGATGTCGTGGCCAACGTGACTTTTGACAGTCAAGAAATAAATCATAGCACTCAGTACTAACCGAACCACAATCATAATTTCATCACAACTAAAAATGTTTACCGCCCATCGAAGTGGGCACGGGTCACACGGTTGGGTACTTTTTAATTCTTCTAAGACTGTTAATATGTACTATTATATAGGCGTCTCCTAACATACATCATATTTGGAAAGGAGACCTCAACCACACACTTAGTATCACAGATAAAGTATTTTTTTAATATTATTATTATAATTAAATAGACAAAGGCAAACAGTTCAGTACATTTATCGACAAGGCAAAACAAAATGGAACTTGGAACGAAATAGAAAATGTTCATGTTATCATTTAGAGCAGTTGATAGAAGTTATTATGGTCGAATTTAGAGAACTATGTATGTAGACGAGCACTGACTGACTGTTATTTGAAGATGACCTTGCAAATTACAAGTAATTTTAAAACCATGTTTACTCGATATAAAATATATATGTTCTATATGACATTGTGGTAAAAAATACTCATTCTCAATCTTTTGTGACTTTTATGTATGCTAGGCACAAATTCAAGGACGCTATTAAGTATTTCGCAGTACAATAGTAACAACTAAGGATGCATTTCTTTAACGTTTGTATTTTCGTTTGTCTAACGATGATTATCTTCCAAATATATATATTTCTTTTCGGTTCTGTTCTTCAACTATATACTATATAGACTTGTACTATTATACCGACATCTCATCAGTAAACATTTTAAACTTGCGACCAAATATCGAATAAATTAGTCAAGCAAAGCGACGACATCAATTTCTATGATATATATCTTATATTCAATCCACCTGTTTAAGCTTAACTTGCAATCAACCCATCACTTATAAGGACCGTTAAACCATTAATAGGTTAACGGTCGAGACGACCGCTGAAAGGACATGCTATTAAATCGGCTGTAAAACACAGCCTACGCATTATTGACACCACAATGTTGCAAGCGCTACGTAACAATCATATAATTCGCTGCTATTACCAACGGACTTCAAGAATATTACACACACAACTGTATTTCTAGATATTTTATTGCATATATACATCATACATGTTTGCCTTAAAAAATTGTTAAGTGTCAAATAAATTAAAAAAATTACGTAATAACATTATATATCAATTTATAATCAGTATATAAATTATTTTATAACAATTCATTAATATATTGTACAAATTTAAACTGATTAAATTAAACGCGTTACTTAAATATTATATTATATTAGTTGTAGTCATTTTTATAAAGCTAATTAGTGTGTACAAAAACAACAGCTAAGAGTTAGCCGTTAAATTAATTATCTTCACTACACATAGTTTAACTAGAAGTTAAACATAATACATAAATTCTTGTATCTCAACACATGTTCGCTTGTAACACGCTGATTGTTATCATAATCACTAATTGTTTACATGAATTTAGTACCTAATTCTAATTTTCTATTACCTTATGCAACTAGTAATAAGTAACGCTAATTAAGCTAAACAATAACGTTTTCCAAAACAAAACAAAGGAGCTCGAAACGGTTTCACAGCCTTCCTGTTTAAATTCCGCAAGTCGCCTATCGCGTGAAAACAGACTCATTGAAAATTTAGTATTGTCATCCAGTTAATGTGTGGCGCAATGAAATAATACACGGTATAAATATGCGATGTTTGCGCCGCGCTTATAACTAAGCGACTGACTAAGCTTAACTATATTTTTTCATTATTTTCATCAATACCTATTATCAGTTTTTGATTTCTTTTACACATTAATAGTGAGATAATTTGTTGTACATTATATTTATATTCTGTAAAATATTACAATGCACTACAGGTCAAAGACCTTCTTTCATTTAGAAGTGTAAAAAAAACGATAGTTATATAACACGTCACGTAGATATTTTTCCTAATACAAATAACACCTGGAAAAATTAAAAAAACCTTAGTATTTTTTATACGATGCATCAACTTTCACTTAAGAGTAATTCGTTTATTTTGATGAAAGACTAAGTATAATATCTGCTTGTACCGTTTTGCTAAGCCATGCTCGACTTAGCTAGATCCAGTAGTTAAGGTCTTATTAGCTTTTGTAAGGTTTGTTCAAAGAATTTTTTATCACAAAATGACCTTTATAATTATAGACGTAAAGTCGATTCGTACTTATATGAGCACGTGTACATCCACTTTTACTCTCAAGGTATTTTACACCGCGAACGTGACAATAGGCCATTTGACCACATGTAGGGCTAAATAAGGCAACACACTTAAATATAAGGTTGTTCTAGGAGAAAGTTGCGAGGTCATTTTGGTGAAATATGTTTTGGAATATAATTAATGTATATACTTTATATGTGGGAATGCGAATAAAATTAATTAAGAAAGAATATTTTTGCAATTAAAAGATTTATTCAATTCTTGCAGTGAGAAAGAAACAACCGAACTTTAAAGATAGTAAGATGGTTTATTAAAGTGCTATTATATGTTAATCAGATTTAAAGTAGGTATTTATGTATCTTAGAAATTCAATTGAAAGCTAGATTAAGCTGGAGTTTAATAATATGGAATTAAATTTTAAAATGGTATTTTGTCATAATACTTAACCGATAACGGTCAATATCCCTGAAATTTGTGAAACAAGAACATAAATATGTATTCTTCTCCGAAATGATTTCCTACCATTTAATTATACTGTTTAACTATTTTTTATCTTATAAGGAGACAGCTTATACGTTTCAATTTAACACGTTGATATAGAAATGTTCAAAGGTCAAGTATCATAGACAAGAGTGCATGCCATAAATAATAACCCACAGGCTAAAATATATTGTTGAGTAAGTAATTCTCAGGGAAAGATGACTAAATTAAACGAAACAATATTAAAATCAATTTATTTAAAGACATAAAATTGACTGTTCTTACTATTATTTTTTATTTGATTTAAGAAAAAAAATTTGTCATGAATCAAATTTTATTAATTTTAAGTACGTGAATTTAATAAATATATTATTAGTAAGTATGTTAAACAATTAAATTGACATATGTTAAGTGGCATTATGTTGTATTTTATATTGTGATTTGATAATGTAAAATACAAAATTATTCTAATCTATTAAAAAATATTGTTACAAGTTTATGGAAGTTTTAAAATATTTTAATACAACTGTTTCGGTGTCAAAACACTCATGTATGTTAAATGGTACTCGTATATTCAAATTCTATAGTTCATTCTAAAGACTCGTATCATTAAATTGCTTCAAGCCTATTGATCTTAATAATAATCTTTCAACCAAAATTGTTGATATGAACTCTTCCTCCCAATTACTCTATATTAAGACAAAAAAAAAATAACATCAATATTGCGGAGAAAGCTCATAGGAAAAGTTGGTCGACAATTTCAAGTTTTTTCAAATCCTAGAAACAATATTTAAAAATCCTTCTCAGGCCTTCTCAGTTCACATAAATTTTGATATATATATATATATATAATGACTGGACAACGGATATTAGGAATCGACTATATTGTCAAAAGCGCTAACTCCCAAAGAGCAGAGTTGATTTCCGTAAATCGTGTTCATAGCGGATCTCCACTCGGCAAAAGAACACATAATTATAATTTCGAAGCTACTAAACACTAATACGTGAGTGCTTGGTTTTCCTACCTTATAATATAAATCATTTAATTACGTAATTTACACGGGTTGTGTTTTTCGATTGTGATGTGATGTTTCGTCTTGTTGTTACGCATTAATAGTACTATTGGAATTAGACAACACAACATCATTAGTGTTTAACGAACTGTGACAGTGTCGTGACTGGCTTTACCGTGCTAAGTCTTTCTATAAGTGTCACATGCTATAGGTTTAGCTAATTTAATACATTAATTAGATAGTACGTATACAATAAAATCTCGGATATGTCGTGTCTATAAAGATTGCTATCTTTGTGGACAGCTGTGAGTCGGCTTGAACAAATTTGTATACCTTAAAGTAGTAGATTTGAATAACACGTTTTATTTACTCTATGAATTTAAATAATTTGTACGTAAACATAAACTATGTGGTTGCCAGTAACAAAAACTCAAATAAATATGGAATACTGTAGAAAATTAGATATTGGGTATATTATTTATGTGGTGCTATTTATGAGTACCCTTAAGTTTTTCTTCTCGCATCCCTTGACTTAAAATTAAGCATATGAAAATGCAATTAAACTGTTTGTTGTCATTTCAATCTTATCTGAGATGATTGTTATTTCAGTTTTTAAAAGGATATTTTATGTGTTACGTTCGTGCACAGATAATACGAATGAAGTCTCACTAATATATACATATATATATATATTTCAATTAGGGGCACAAGGAAGTAATTGAGTTCAAAACGCCAGACCGTGCCA
This sequence comes from Nymphalis urticae, assembly GCA_905147175.2. Classification (NCBI taxonomy): domain Eukaryota; kingdom Metazoa; phylum Arthropoda; class Insecta; order Lepidoptera; family Nymphalidae; genus Nymphalis; species Nymphalis urticae. The sequence continues at coordinate 2,960,273 of LR989987.1, read as the reverse complement.
TGCCTAGGCGTGAATTGCCTATAAAATTATGCAAATATTGCAATTTTGCTATTGACGTATTTAATATAGTGTAAATTTTAAGTGTGCGTTAGTCTTTCCGCGTTATTAGCAGCGATGTCCGCAATCAACGATTGTTAATAGCCCTTTGTATGAACGTTATACTATATTTTTTAAATATTTTACGTACGCTTCATCCGATTCGATCTTTAGGCGTTCGGAATACGGATAATGATAAGTTTCTACTTTGTATATATATACTATATATATCATTTCACGCTTTTTTATCATCTATTAACCGATTTTTATAAATCGATGTTGATGCTCATAGATTGTAAAGTAAGTACGACTTAACTTGTATCAATTATGTTATACGGTTCTTTAACTTCCAAACACAGCATCTTTTATTTATATTCTGTAGTATTCATAGAAAATATTTTTATAATAAGTCTAATTGCTGTATGCACGCACTCACGTCCGATCTGGATCTTAGATTAATTACAAGATAGCGTGGCGTTGTCGCTGACACAATACAACTTGGTTAGGTAACATATTGTAAGGCTTGTTATGTGTTGAGACCGTATGACCGGAAATAGCGACCAACTTATGTGTTTAAGAGATTTATTAATTTTAATAAATGATTTTTGTTTTTTCATTGACCATGCTACTGTGTTACTTAAGTTATCGATGGAAGTATTGATTAATCTTTTCGGTTTTCCTTCTGAGTTATAAAGGTTATATGTACTATATGCCTTCATATCAACTTTGTGTTTGTTGTTGTTCTTTAGTTTTGTAGACAGATGAGCTTTTCCTATAGCTAGCTTTCATTTTATATAGTTCGCACTTAATTCTCGGTGAACCTCAAACTTTATCATTATGAAATGACTTCACGACTGTTTAACATCCTATTGCTATTACGAACCTCATCAATACACTTCAGAGTATGTTTGTGTAGATAAGTGTATGAAGGTTAATGATAATAACATTTGTTTGCTCAATTTGCCAATGAATGATTTATCTGTGGGAACGATTTGAGAGTGACCACTCAACTTTATGATTTGTAATTATGTGTGTAGTTAATATTATTTTTGTTGTTATAATAATTGAAAAATCTTTCTTTGATTTCTCGTATCCAATTTGTTTGGGTCGTTTCAGGTGCAGTTGTTTGGTGTGATGCAACCTGCATTATGTACTATTTTTGATATATTTAATAAAATTTAACAAAATAAACAAATAAACACAATTTAATTAATATTGTATGTTACATTTTATTTATGACTTACAAATAAAAGTAAGAAGAACCAAATCGTTATCATTAGCATGGGTATTTCATTCTCGCGTGACTTTCGGCTTTCCGTCTCCGACACCGACATTGTAAAGGTCTTGTTCGACGTCATCTAACCTGAGTTGACCTGTTCCTGCAGCTCTGGTCGATCTTCCAATATGCAAACGTTTTAACGCAATATGTAGATAAAAAACAAATATATCGCTATAAATAAATATTTAGATGTAAGACTTAAAATATCTTATCCACGGTCTAAATTAATTTGTCAAAATAATTTATAGATCGGAAAAGTTTTTATATAAAATTAAGTCTTGCCATATTTAAAAAATATATTTGATGGATTTTTAATACCATGTTTTTCTTTTAAAGAGTTGTTACATATTGCAATAGAAAAAAATGTTTGAAAATTTAGTTTATAATTTACTTGTTATAGCTATAGATTATATTGAAAGTTAAAACTTACAAATAATATTTTATGCCCTATATTCTTTTTTTAAATTCGGAAACATAATAACTGCCCATACTTTTATTACATTCTTACTTATAATAAAAATGGAAATTGCAATATTGGCAGAAAAATATAAGAAAATCTACGTATTTGCATATTTTTTTACAAATAGTTAACTAATTATTAGAAAAATTTAAGTAATCGCCTACAAATGCTCCCCTGATAATAAGATAAGTGTGAAGCTTAGTCCACCACGCTACTCCGATGCGGAATGGTGAATTCAACTACAACATGCAGGTTTCCCAACAGATTACATGAATTATAAAATCATATGATGTTCAAGAAAATTAAATGTTTGCACTCTGAATTAAGGTGATGGTTCAATTTTAACCACTGCGCCATTACGGCTCAAAAATAAATAAATATGAATCAGTTTTTTTAATATTCCTAATAAATACATAATATATGACCCAGTTATCATTTAGGTTTGATAATTTGCGGTTTTAAGAAGCCACAATATTGCAACTGTTTGGATATCATTCATCACGCAATACGTCATTTCATTCACTATCGCTCGCCGAATCTTTCCGTTCAAGTCACCAATACTCATTGGTCAATACGGTCAGTGATGCCAAATTAGTAATGCGTCGTACCGAATTTCAGTGACATAACGTAACTAAACGAGAGTGTAGATTGTAAGTCGCTTTGTAGTCGGAGAGTTAGCGTGGGATTTATAAGTTATTTAGTAGGCTTTAATGTAATTTAATCTAAAATGACTTTTTTATTTATTTATAGGCAAGCTTGACTGTTATCACACCTGATGGAAAGTGAGATACAGTCTAAGATGGAGCGCGCTTTCCTAGAAGGTGCCTATTCACTCTAGACTTGAAGGTACCCAACACCTACATTATAGGTGGTGGGGAAAACGGAGGTCAGGAGGGTATTCCAGACCTTGGCGGTGCGTATCAGAAACGAGGAAGCAAATCGTTTCGTATGTGTCTTAAATACGTCAACGTCACGACGCACTTTTGAACATGGGTAGATAAAATATGTTGTACATTTTTTTTAAATTCATACTACCACGGTAAATATTCACCCATTCTATAAAAAACATAAAATACAAAATGTAATAAATTAATTAAGACTAAGCAGTTTGAAAAAATATAAAAATATGTGTGACGTTAATAAGCTTCGCTAATAACTCATAATATCTATAGATAAAAATATTGTGTGATAAATTTATTTATAAAGAAAACAATGCGTATGTAAAGAAATAAACCGGCCGGCTTTAAGAGCAGTACTGGGAACCATGACTTTTTCTGAACTCCGGAGAGCGTGTTTCAAAATTTCATGTTGATCGATTGTAAAGTAAAAACGTAAAAGTGTATCAAACAAATTCACATATTCTCATTCATTTCTAATATTAGTTAAGATTATACTTTCTGTGCATACATTATATATGACAAGAAATACATTGCAATCTCTTGGACTATTAAGTTAAATATCGTTCGCACTTCCTCTAGTTCACGTAATGTAGTTCCCATACATGATACGAGTGCTTTAGTTACGTTGAGGTAAATTGTTTTGCTCAAGTCAGTTGTAATCCGCTCACACAAAATAATGTTATATATTAACATTGCAAGATATTGGCTAATATTGGATAAATTGATTATACTGGTTACCTAGATTTTTAATTAGGACCGGTTTGTTAAAAATGATTTTGATTGTGATGCTTTTGAATTAAAAAATATTTATTCAGTTTATTCAGTTATGCAACTGAAATGAAATTGATGAAATATATGTGTAATGTTCATTGATTTTGTTTTTATTTAAAGAGTAGATATGTCCAATCAAAGAAACTCTTAAAGTGTATAAGCAGAAATGTCAGCAGTTTTACATTTAGCCCACATTTATACGCTTAAAGTGCTGCTTTGGTTGTTTAGCAATAAACGTAATGTTTTATATGAAATAAAGACTGTTTTATAGAGATCATGACTCTTCTTAAGCTATTCTGAGTAATTCATTCATTACATTCATTAATTCATTAGGTCTGTCGATATTGTGGAATGCATTTTGAAACAATCGGTACTATCACAATATGTCATTTATTTTCTATGTACTCTTTTACGGCATTACTTATAAACTTTGCTTACCAGCTGTTTAGCTAAATATTGAATTGTCTCTTTTTCTCTTTGTTGATTTGACATTCGAAAGAAGAGACAGCATTGTTCAACTAATCACTTGCTAATCACTTGCATTATATGTAAGGCTGTTACTGTATACAGAGGCTGTAAGGCCGAAGACCTGGAGGTCCTGGGTTCAATTCCCAGGTCAGGCCATTAAAAAGTTATTGGGTTGTTTTGTCAGAAAATTCTCAGTAGCAGCCCGGAGTGTGGAAGTTGGAAGTGTGTTCACTCCTGTGCCTCGGAAAGCACGTAAAGCCGTTGGTCCTGCGCCTGAACTCTTTCCGGTCGTTTCGTATTGCCGTCCCATCGGATTATGAGAGTAAGGGAATAGAGCGTGCACCTGTGTTTGCGCACAATATCTCCTGCGTAGTTGGCTTATCTCTCTTAAGATTGGCCGCCGTGGCCGAAATCGGTCTGGAGGACATTATACGTTTTTCTTTAAGTAAGCTTAATATTTATTTAGGTGTATTTGTAAATTCTCAAAATGCAGTTTGAATTGCCACTAATAAATATATTCAACGAACATCGCATCTATACATCGAATATAACTGAAATATGTATTTTAATTAGATTCAGATTTTATGTCTAAAAAATATTTTAAATACAATTAATAATCAAATAATATCAATGTTACTAAGAGGTCGAGATGGTCAAATGGATAAATTGGAATTTAATCAAAGATCACGGAGATCACTTAATTATAAGGCTTAACTCCTGAGCCTGCAATTAATTTCAAGTTTACCTTTTCTCGACCTCTAAGAAATAATCCACGTTTTTCTACTATATCAAGTAATGCTCCAAATACGTATGTCTTATTAAAACTAATTTCTAATAATAAAAGAAAATCAAACCAATCTCACTTTCATTACTCTATAAATCTTAATTGACTTGTCTATAAATATATCTAATGCTCCTTATCTTATTGAATGAAAACCATAATAAATTAACCAATAACAACCTTCTTCCGTCGGATGTTAAGCAGCCGGTAATCAAAGAATCTATTAGATGGCAATGATGTAAAGTATAATACTCACAATTGTACATAATTAATTTTACTTATTTATTTCTTGATTTTAGTTAAGTATGAATATATTACAGTAATAAAGTTTTAAATTTACAAAACCTTTGTTTATACAAATGTTTTTATCTTAATTTTTATTAAAAAGTATTACATTTTAAAAATCGATTGCGATTCGTTTTCCGATTTCTTTATATAAAAAAATGTAACTACAAGCAAAAGAGACAGTTTATATTCCAAAGTGTGCAGCGTATTAACTTTATAGGAAGTTGTTTACATTTTTAACACTACTTGTGTTTGTCAGTAAGCAAATTTGATTGCTAACAATCAAAATTGTCCAATTACTGATCAACAATCCTTAAATAAATTAAAAAGCAATCAAACTATTTTATGTATTTAAACTAATCAAAACATAACATTTTTTATTCAATATGATAGTTGCAATATATTTTTTAAATAGTATGAAACCTACTTAAATCATATCACTATAATACATAATCAATACAGCATATTTTTCGGAAATGACAAGTGTGTACCAGCCGTATACATTATTAAAAAAGTAAAAGTGAAACAATTATGTACCTATCATTGAAATTGGTTTCCGAATCTGCCAATTGACCTATCGCTTGTCCATAAATAATTATGGTGCATTAGATTAGATGTTCGTGTTACGATAATGGTCAATTGCCAAAGCTCTTTAACTTATAAATACACTATACGATTAATATCGATCACTCATAGACAAAGCGTGTCGTTTATATCGACCGCTTATTAGGTAATATGGACGTGTGTCTGGCTGTTCGTTGCTTATCAGATTAATAAAAAAAATAAGTTACTAATTATGAACTTATCTAGATTTATTTATATTTCTGTTAGTTAAAATGGTTGCTACAAATAATAGTATTGCACAGAGGCTTGAAACACCACAGCAGCTAATATTAGACGGCAAATTATAAGAAGGGAATGACTGAACGTAAATTAATCAATTAATTATAACAGACTTTTATAACAAATAGTTGAACGTAAATAACGATTGATTGATTTTTATTATATTGAATTGATTATTTCATATGCAAATGAATGACTGAAAAAACTTTAACGATGATCGGTTGAGTAGTAAAAGTAGGTAGGTAGTAAGCGTAACAAACATACAAATGAAAAAATCATTTTCTTATAATTTTAGTAAGAATTAGCGGTATAACAATTGGTAAATGTGTTTACCCATTTAGATGCACAAAGACTTACCACCGCCTTAAAATTATTGGGTTTGTATATCAGACAAAACTAACAAAATAATATTATCTTTCCTAACTAAGCTAAATTCACTTAAACAATAGCTTCCTCACGTTTAAAACGTTTGCGTGTTTCCGTACATTTAGCAGCATGTATTCGAGAAATCTGCTTCGTCTTATCGTCAGTATTCGGGTTAACAGCTATACGAAATTGTCGAAGGTGAAATTGAAACGAATCGCAACTATCTATTGGTTTCTATAATAGGATGAGAAGGAAGCAATGTGGGTTAATTATATAAAATTTTGAATATTTTAATTTTTTTTACTGTTTTTAATAATCAGAAAGCTGTTACATCAATATTTTTAAAGTAAAAAACTATAGTTGTAAACGTTTTTATCAAATATGCATTAATATATAGCACAATAAAGTTGAATTTATAACATAATAGTTGATCTTTTTTTGTTTTGTTACGGATGTGTGTCTAAATTGTAAATAGTTTGGTTGTAAATTATATTAAAGTAACAAGATTATTAAGAGAAAATTCCCATGTTATTGCAAAAATATGTATGTATATAGTTAGTTGTATAACGTGTTTGTTGTGATAGATTCTTCCTAAGCAAATCTTGATTTTACGGAAAAGAAATTTTAATATGCATATCTAATAGAAGCTATCTTTAGAAGAAAATTCGAAAGTATGGTTGTCATCATCAATATTACAATTTGAGATTTTATAAATAAAGTTTCCTGCTATATTTCAAAAAATTAGAAAAGTAATCTCATTTCAATATAAATATGAAAATTATTATGCAATAAATAGATTTTGGGTTCGTGTAGTTATTTCAATGTAATTAATATTATATAATATGATGTATTGTAATTTTGAAATAGTCTTACTTTGTAACTACCGTTCATGTACTTGTACTTGTTAATACTACAATTATTTATAATTGAATACTATTCAATATTAATAAAACGTAATACTAAACGATCATTGCGTGAGTTTTTCATTAAATGTCATGTATATTGGCAAGTTTTTATTCATTTTCAACTTTTATCTGTATAAAGTAACTACAAAATTATAAAGGTGGAAATATATATCATTAATATAAATAAATTGTATAAATAAAAAAAAAGCGATTGAAACTATAAAAAAGATGAAAAAACATTTTAATGTGAACTATCTTAATGTTTCTGTACTAAACAATTTACATATTAATTGATTAATTATTACATAATTAATAATTTAAATATTTTGTATGTGCGAATGCAACTTTTGCAATAACAACTTGTACAAATATGCTGTATACATATTAAGATTTCGATATAACATAACCTAAATCTATAATTATAGATATTGTGCTGTAATATTTAAATATTATTCGTGTAATTTAAAAACACTTTCAGTAATGAGATAGATAATAAATTACGTTTTATTGCAAGATTAAAAAAGATTAATATAATATTTAATTTCATAGGTACAAGTCATTGACTTATAAGCTATAAAAACTGTACAAACATTTTATAGAATATTAGTCGATATTAAAATGCCTAAAAATTAGATTATGAATCAAGACGACATCGCTCAAGTATTCGATACTAATATATTTAGTCATTTATATTTATCACAGAGTTAGCAGTGTATACATATATATCCCTGCCTCGGAAAGCACGTAAAGCTTAGAGAGTCCACACAGATTGTAAAGGTCGTGCGCTCTGGTCCTTTCGCAATGCCCACCACAAAAGTATTTATGTAATTACAAATATTCATTATTGAAAAATCTATATTAATTTCTTCTGGATTCTTTTGTAATTTTTTATGTTTATGTTTTCAATGTGTTATGTTTTAAAAATATGATTTTAATTATTGTTTTAAATATTGTATTATGCAAATATATATTAACATTAAGTGAACTAGTTAATATGGGGTAGATCTTGTTTTTTGCGAAGAAAAAACGGGTACAATGCTAAATAATAAATGCATATAAATAAGAAAAAAAATTGGTGTTTGTAAAGTATTCGTTTAATAAAGGTTGTTATTTTAATTTCGAGGTAAGTTTGCGATTATTTTCTATCGACTACATTTTTAGGAATTGTATTTTCACAACATATAAGCATTAATATATAACCCTAACTTTACTGTATCTGCCCGTTTGCCTACCTGTACTATAAAAATAAAAACATAAAGAAACTAACACCTTCTCACACAAGGATTAAGCCGTATGCTAGCTTCCTAGTATAAAAATATGACTAAGCCTTCCATCAAATAGTTTTTTAAAGATTGAGATAGTTGTGAATGTGTAAAGATGTAAGATATAAGAGTTATTCAACGCTTACGAAAGATAAGTCTCGGCATAAACTATGCGTCGGTGTAAATTCTCGTAATTCTGCAATTATGCATCTATTTGGACTGAAGCAACCGTCATCTGCAGTGGAATCTACAGAATTTCCAATTTCTCAAACACTTATTGTACAATAAATTCTTGAACGATAGACTTAAATTATGATTCATCTTATATTCGTTAAAGTAGGGCTACGTGTAACTAAACTAAACTTCTCAAGCTTTGTCTGTATGTATTATGTATCCGCTTATCTAAGGAACTACAATGTTGACATTAATTCTGTTTTCATTAGTAGACATTGATTTACGAAGGAGGTTATTTCAATAACTTATGAATATATTGTCCAAATCAGCTAGTGTTGTAATGATATTTGTCGTCTAAGAAAACTATGAAATCATCTGTAGTGCTAAAATTAAATGAGAATGATGAAAGATGGATTGTTACTTCCTACGGTTTTAAAGAAGAATCTGCGATACTATATTTCTCACTACTACCTAGTGCTATCGGAAGCCGGGGCGGGTCGCTAGTTCCAAGTAACTATACAAAGTAAATTTTATTTTTGATATTACTACGATGCTAATACTTAGTTATTAATGTGACTTTCCGTTATTATCAAAACTGGTTTAATTATCCCCTAGATAATAAAGATTTAACGGCGAAATATTGCTAGTAAAATTCTTGCCACATTCAGTTTTGATAAATAATTTGAAATGATAATTATTGACTAGGAAGTTTGTGTATTTGCGCACCATAATATCAAGTAACTATCAGTCGAATTTTGATTTTTTATGCGTTAGATAACCTATTTTTATAATCCGAATAACTTTACGCGGCCATAGACATTAATTTCCGCGCTGGTACTTAGTACATGAGGTGTTCTTGGTTACGAACTTTTCGTCTACATGAAATAGTACATGTCTATTCGTAATATTATCATATTTAATCGTAAAATTGTATCATCCAACTTCGAGATGAGTAAAACTGCTCACTGCAGTATTATTGGTATGTCCGGTTTTTTTTGGCGCAAGGATAGCGCATGGACTGAAAACGTTCAATGGATTGCAACTATTCCTACTGATCTTATATATAACAGAGCCTTGATATAATTGTATTTCTTATTCAGACATACATTTTTAATAAAGTAAATAAGTGGTTTTATTTAATCTAGACCTAAAAAAGAGAATTGTGTGTTTTGTTCATCACACTCTATAATAAGACCACTAATAGCTTTATTGTGTCATTGAATTATAAAATAGTTGAATCTAAAGAAAAAGACAAATTATCTAGTCAAATAAGAAACTCATAAAATACTATTCTAAACTTATGTTTTGCATATGCGTGTCGGTGAACATAGTTATATTATATATCCTACAAACATTAACAGACCCAATTTTTCGATTTTGAATTCTATAATCTAGTTTATGAATTAACCTTAATAATACGTTATACATGTGAATTAACGTTTTTTTTTATATAAATTCAGTTGGCATTTTGTTTTTTTGTATCACTTCTTAACTCATACTTACCTAAGCCACATAATTTCAGTTCACAGAACAAAGGGTTCTGTAATGAGTAATATAAAATACATATAATTCAGTTTCTGGTTCTATTAAATATATAATACTAACCTATACTAATATGTACTAAGCTTTACGAGGTATTTTTTTTTACTTTTTTAATTATAAATCTGTTGCAACTGTATTCATTTATAAGTACTAATTTATCTATTGTAACTCTAAATGTTACGTAACAGTTTGTCGCACTGTCTGTTTACACAATAGTCGGTACATAGTTTAAATAATTAAAACATGTATTGTTAGAAGGTAATTACGTCTCTAGTTACCGCCTTATTAAGTAACGTGAAGTATTTGATGTATAAGATAATGGTTTTGACAAGTCGCAGTTTTCTCGGAAGTTTAAATTAATTAAATCCGGATATAACTGGAGCATAATAAATTAATTGTTTTATTTATATTAAATTTTATTAATAACTATCATCGGATTTCTGTGATCGAATTAAAAATGAGAAGATTCTTCAAGAATTAAGATCACTGATGTTGCCTGAATGCGTTGCTCTTTTATATTTTAGGTAGATGGATGCGCCCATGCCAATGTTGGTGGCCAACCTTGAGAAGTGAGATGTTATGTACCTTGTGCCTGTAGTCACACTGGTTCACTCACCCTTCAAACCGGAACGCGACAATACTAAGTATTACAGTTTAGCGATAGAATATCTAATGAGTGGTTGATATCTACACATCTAGTGTCACACACCTACGTCACCAAGTACTGCTGAAGAGGAAATGGACTTTGAGTTCCAAGATGTGGAACGGCGAACCCACTTCAAAACACGCATTCCTGGTTGAACTTCAATAAATTGATAGACCAGAGTTTCAGTTCAGTAGTTCTTGGATGACCGTATCCTATAGAAATGTTATCCATTGGAAAGTCAAATATCCTTTGAAAACTCGCTGAGACAAACATATCATGCTTTCTAATTTTTCTCTGAGTTATATTTGGTAAACAACATTTTATATAAAAGCAACATGTTTCTGAAAATCAAACTTTAACTGTAAATTTTAATCTTATATAAATTCGTAGTTTTTATATTTTTACAATAACTTTTTACTTAAAATATATAACAGATGATTTATTAAATAGGAAAGCGCTGTTATTAGATAAACATAAAACACATTTCTCAATACAGCTTTGCAAATGCAACTGAGGGACACATCAGCTAGGCATAAAATATCATTGCGTTTGGCTTAGCATCGAACACCATTATGAAAAAAAAAACGTTTCTTAACCAATTTTTAAAACTTTTAATTAATTGTAATGTAATGTAACAGCCTGTGAAAGTCCCACTGCTGGGCTATAGGCCTCCTCTCCTCCTTTTTGAGGAGAAGGTTTGGAGCTTATTCCACCACGCTGCTCCAATGCGGGTTGGTGGAATTCACATGTGGCAGAATTTCAGTGAAATTAGACACATGCAGGTTTCCTCACGATGTTTTCCTTCACCGTAAAGCACGAGATGAATTATAATCACAGATTCAGAGTAGTGAGTGTAAATTGGACGATTTTCTTTTCTCTGGTTCTAATAAAATTCTCACTGCTAACAAAGATTTTATAATTGGTTTCGTTGTTAAAAACGTTACGTTTATAATTTCTTTATATCTGTCTATCCATCTGACACCCTCTTACATTTCCTGATATTTGATAATCAAATGAATTTAACAATTGTTAGTAAAGGGAGATATGTTTTTTAAATTAAATTCAATTTACATTTATTTCAGGTAGGCGTAGTGTATTTTATAACACTACAAAATTAGAGAGGCATCAAAATTTAAATTATATATAAAAAGAAAAATTCAGATTTCTTCATAAAGCTTTATGGTAAAAACCGTTAACAATTGCCACAACTGTATCACTATAATACATCAATATGTTTATTGATTTATTTAGATCATCAATAAATCTGTATCATATAATACATTAATATATACTGTCGTAAGTACTTAGATTCTTATGACAGTTATGTTACATATGATTTACAAAATACAATAGTTTGCAGTGTCGTTATTTTTATCTATATTTGATTGCTATCAATAAACTAAACGAAATTGACATTTTAGTCTGAATTCAATCGTCGTTAAAGCAAATTGTCGAGAAAGTGTTGCAATCTCGCCGACATGTTACGCGAAATGTTTATAATGGTTATAGAAAATTTAGTTTGAATACATATTTATGTGTCTGCTTGCAAAAATCACTCTAATATCTTTGTCTTATGTATCATTGTTGCATGTAGATATAAAACACTGAGACACAAACAATTACGTTGTTTGTAAAGGTTAGATATAAGCGATTAGTGTTCATACATTCGTCCATAATAACATTATCCGCATATTTGACGTTGAATTCGATTGCAACCATTTATGTTTAAGGGTTAGTTATTTAATTAGAAAAAAATAAACATCAACATTGTTGAAATCAATTTTCAAATCTTACACGAGAGAATTAATTTACTTGATATACTTAATATTTCTTATAGTTGTGTGTGTGTATTGTTTACGGGCGGTGGTAACCACTTACAATACAAGTACCAATTTGCCCGTCTGCCTACATATATTATTATATATATAATTAACTTTTTATAGGATATTTCTAATTTTCTGAATTTACAATGATAGTGGTAAGGATAAAATATAGGTTCAATAAGATTTAAAATTTCAATTTAAAACTTAAATATAAGATGCACATTTTGTAGATGTGCATCGCATAGCTCGTAGATGTTGGTATTAATAGAGAAAAATAAAACTTATTACAAGCTTTTATTAAAATTTGCAATATTTGTAGTTAAATCTTGAAAGTTGTATTAGAACTACCTCATATCTTATCTACCCATCATCATCATCATCATCATCATCAATCAGCCTTTCGTAGTCCACTGCTGAACATAGGCCTCTCCCAAGGTGCGCCAAAGCTCCCGGTCCTCCGGCTTCCGCATCCAGTCGGTAACTTACCCAATATAGTTGAAATTAAATACGTTAGTACAATTCTGATGCCAAAGCATTTTTATGCGTGACCTGATTCTACAACCACAAACGGCTCCAGACGAAAGAACTCCTTAACGGCCAACGGCATAGACAAAGACAATTGAATATAAAAACTTGTTTGTAAAAATGTTTTTTACTAATCGCTCGCAGTATCGATCTCCCCCTTAACAATTTAGACAATCAAACACGTGCGTACATTATAACAGTTATCCAAGCTTGTCATTAACAGAAAATGTTTTCTATGGCCATTCAATATGCTATATATTATCTCACATGTAGTCTTTATCGGTCGATTAAAACGAACGTTCATTAAAATTATATAACTCAGAGGTACGATGTTGTTGTTTTAAACGGACAACAGTGAAGAAACGTCGGAATAATTTTCACATTCGTTTCTATGTAATGTACATAAAGTTATATAAAACCCTTGATGTTTGTTATATGAGACGCAGCTGCCGATTCGCTGGTGTATTTTCCCTCAGGGCTACTTCTACGCCCCCCATGGGATGAGGTGGAATGGTGGTATTCGTCGTCGTTACCACTAGGCCGGAGCCGTTGGATGCAGGTAGCGCAAGACTGGTCATCGTGAAATCGTCCTTGGCCTTTGTCCAGTAGTGGATGTTTTCCGACTGATATGATGATGAGGATATGGAATTTATCACGCATAGAATCTTTAAGGCTCTAATTAATTCAGTCCCGCCAGAAACTATGCGTGTAAAATATTCAATCGATATTAAAGGTAAGTTAAAGCTTAAATTACTTTTTAATTATACTTGTTGAAATTTCTTATCATGAATACAAAACGTTCATATTTGTGTTAAATTCTGTGATATATAATGCTTTTTTTTGGTCTGCAAAAATACTAAGAATAAAAACTGATATTTTTTTTACTTTTAATATATGACATTTAAAAACAAAACTCACCTCAAAGAACATGGTGGTTGCCTACAATATTGTATGTGCATATAAATAAGTCTATTTTAAGTATTTTATCTTATTCTTAATCTCCTAATGATGATGGAAAAAAAAGCATTAAACATTTTGTATTTATTAATTGTAATTTGCCTGCGACAGTTAGTTATTTTTTAATACATTTTGTAATTTACTTTACAGTGTAAAGGTTTAATTAAATGCAAGTAATAAAATAAACTAATGAAATCATATATTTAATGTCAGCGTCAGCTCCCTGTTTCTTCATGTATGTAAACTTTGACACTAAGGCCGTAAGCGAAAGGCGTCATCGCAACTGTCAATACTCGTCTCGAGTATCTTACTCAACGGTCAACACTTAACACTTTGCTTTGAAGATACATTTGAGCGTGAGACTTAATTTTTGTATTTTTTTAAGCCTACCTATGGACGCCATTGTTTGTTGAGTCATTTGGTTACAAAGCTATGGACTTGCTTATATTTGTTGCTACTTATTTTTATAACATATTTTATTGATTTAATTATTATCATCATTGTCTACCGATAGGATATATCTCAGTAAAAAAACTTTAGTTCAAATTATAATAAAAATATATTATATTGATCAAAACCGATTGAAAAAAACTTAAAATACATCAAAATTCAATTAATCTTTTATTCCACAACCCTGATGGTATAGATAGTTTGATTGGCTAAAGAAATATTTTAGATATCTGTATTTTTTAAATATTAATTTTAAAACGATACCTCGTTTACTTCGTTACATCATATTTTATATAGAGTTGCATCGTTGCAATATTATGTTTGTTTAACTTGTGAGTAATGGTATTCTATTTAATTAAACTTAAGTAAAGATTATTGCATAATACTAGTAGTTAAAACATTATCCAATATACATTGGTTGAATATTTTTAAATTGATAGCTCGCGGGTGAAATTAAAGAGTTGTATTATGTCATTGCAAATTGCTCTGCAATCAAGTAATTTATTTAGCACATTCCTATTCGACTCGCTTGTTATACTTCACTGTTGTAACACATCTAGGCAAAAATTCTCATCGACTTTATGTGAAGCAATTAGCACATCTCACTTATCAAAATTTATATAATTTGATTTTAATTAACATTTATTTATCTATTTTTATTTTATTTCTGTTCTATTGTAAAATAAACAGTTTATGATTGTGTTAGTTAAGATTATGTCACGTCATCAATATATTTCATTGTATTCTTTGTACAACAATACACGACGTGGAGTATTCTGAAGCTAGAACCTACGACCCGTTTACTTAAACGAAATTAACTTCTGTGTAATTTGACTGTATAGATAAGGCGCGTTTATGCTCCTATGGTTCCTTGTGTTTGGTAGTTACTTTGTTTTATTCCTGCTAATATCTTAAATACCTCTGATACAACATATAAATTGATACACTTTTACATACATATAGAATTATATTTACAAATACTTTTTTATAATTTATGTAAATCGTTGATTAAGTAAATAAAATCATTCGCTATAAAATACAAGTGAAGTCGTGATCAATTGCTTGTTATTGTAATAGAAATATGTATTCAGTTAAATATTGCGTTAAACTGTTTTGCTGGAACATATCTTGATATAATATTACACTATGTTAAATACCAACGATAGTGAGTGATTGTGATATATTGTAGAAATAGTGAGCTTTATAGGAGACAGACCGTTAACCAACATGATTTAGTGCCTCTTAAACTAAATCGATCTATATCGAGAGTTATCTATTAAATTTATTATTGATTTAATTTGTGATTTCTAAACGACAAACATTTCGTTTTAAAAATGTATAAATATTTTGCATTATTTCTGGTATACTAAGTAAATTAAAAAGTGTTTATTGTTATGATCTATTATTGTTATTGCATTATGCTAAATGAATAAAACTTTAATAGTTTTACCAAAAGACGTGTTTGTATTCTCATCATATTTGAAATCTATATGGCAATTTTTATTTATTGATTATTGCTGTTTAGTATTTCAATAATTATTATTTTATAAACAAAACTTCAAATTAACTTTATTCGAACTTAACCAGGTCGTTGGCTGAAATAAGTTTAGTTTATTTAGCGGATTAAGAATTTTGTCACCTGACAGTAAGTGGCCATACTCACACATTAACTGGCAATATTAGATAACCAATTCTTAAATTCTCAATATGCCACAAACCACGGGATCCGAGAGGATTATTTATGTACCTTCAGTTATGCAGGCTCAGTCATCAATCCTCTGAACAGCTCAATTTTGAAATCGAACCGAATACCTTCATAAAATAGAAGTAAATACAATAGTTAATACAGTCGATATCATTTTCTAATGAAATTATTATGACTAATTAAGCAATGAGTTGCAATGGATTCTGTTATGTGCACTGTTTTTCTTAGTTCTCATTAAAGTAATTAATAATTTATAAAACGCTATAAAGACGTGTAGAAGAGAAACTAAGAGGAAGCGATAGGAATATATTTATTATAAATGTATGAGAAGAAACTTCATAATACCTTTTATAATGACACAATTTTCTTTAAAGAGGTTAATGTTATTTTCCGGTAACATGAAACTGTGATGAAGTGATCTATATATTAGATCCTTACATATGAAATTGACGTTTTGTACGGAAGGAATATAAAGTCAATTTGTTTAGGTAAAATATATTTAATTAATCAAAGTATGCACCGTTGTTATCTATGCACTTTGGCCATCTCAAAGGTAGTTCATTGATCCCTTTACTAAAAAAACCATGGGGGCGAGAATCAATAAACTCTTTAAAGGCGGTTTGGACTGCCGCATCGGAGTTGAATTTTTTTCCTTTAGACAACTTCTTACAAGTTGTCTAAATTCCGGAAAAAATGGTAATCTATTGGAGCAAAGTCCGGGGAGTACGGTGGATGTCGCAGACATTCCAATTGTAGCTCATCTAACTTAGTGGTTGTTTGTTGTGCAGTGTGTAAACGACACCGGCGCTAGTCCACCAATCACTCACAAGTAACTTTTTCTGAGTCAATTTTCGTTTTTGACGAGCGCCTTCATTATTATGTCGGTTGAGCAAAGTAACACAGCAGTCGACGCGTGTTTGCAAGTTCGATTCACTCAATTCATGAGGTACCCATCGTTCAAGTTTTTTTACTTTCCAGATTTGCTTCAAGTGGATTAATACAGTTTTATCACTTACTCCAAAGCTCTAAAGTGCTTTGTGATGGATCCGCTTCCACAATAGCCTTTAATTCTTAATTTTCCAATTTGGTCTTCGGCCGTCCACGGGGTTAGTTCTGAGGGTCGAAATTTCCAGAACGAAAACGTTGAAACCAAAATCGTGCCGTTCTTACTTTTGTGACACCAACGCCGTACATATCATTAATCCTTCGAGCTGTTTCTGCAGCACTGGTGCCACGGTAGAACTCGTACTCGTAAATATACCGATATTTCATGTTTTCCATAGTGCGGTAATAAGCGACCCCAAAGAAAAAAATAATGAGGAAAAAACAAATGAATGACTGTTTTCAAAACTCAAATGTACTAGCTAAATGAATATATAAATTTGAATTTGGAATCCTAACCAAAGAGGAGATATATCAGATAAAAGTGGTCAGTACGACAAAACGCTATAATATAATTTCATATATAAGGACCTAATATTTAACCAAATTTACTTTTTTGTCCGATGATGATGTGAATTACTGAGTGAATTATCTACACAACGTTTCAGTTATTCGTTTTTGTTGATGTGTCTTAATATGATGTTGAAACGTATAATTACTGAAAACGGTTTCAAAAATTAGGTTCTGTTAAAATGCCTTATAATTGGCCTGTAATAATCCGTTATTGGGCTAAAGCCATCTCTTGACAAAGGTTTTATGCTTATTCTACAACGCTGCTTCATTACGGGTTGGTAGTTAAACATGTGACAAAAAATTTATACGACACATTCAGGTTTCTTTGCAATGCTTTCTTTCATTCCCAGGCACGAAATCAATCATAAACACAGATTTAGCACAAGAAAGGTCATTGGACCTTGCCCGGGATTTAATTTTGTTTTTCGGTTGAGATTTCCGAGATGGGAGCATCTCGGCAGTATAATCTAGGTAACACAAAAATATGACTGAATTTCTTTTTTTAGAAAGATGTATTTTAAGTACGTTAGCTATTTGTTATTTCATAGCATTGACGAACATATTAGAAATATTGTCTTTCAATCATCAGGGGAAACTCTTTGGATGAAATTCAATAAAAGTGTATGTACGGTTCAAGGAAACAATAAATCAACTTTATCCCTAGAAATATTGAGTTTTGCAGGCTTTTCGCCAAACAAAAACTGTATCTCGAAACTCAACGAAAGCTCATCTGAATATACAATAAGTCATACTATCTGAGTCATAACAAGTTATACCTTAGCAGGGCGTAAATTCCAAAAGCATTACTAATATTTCTACTTGGAAAACATTGGAATAAAAATAACGTAATCTAACTTTTCACGTCGGTGCTGTGACAATGTTGCGAGGAAAAGTCTGATTCAATGTAGATTTTAGAAATAAAATAAAATATAAAAATGTTTGTTTAGTTAGTTTTTTTTCAATATTTAGTTCATTAAGTAAATAGTTATGAATATAACGCATAGAATATTAATGAATAAGGAAAGGGATTACAACTATTATTTAGATGTTAATACTCGGTATCCAATTCAATGCCCATAAAATATAAAGTTGTTACGGAAAATCTAAGCTTAAGCGTAGTAATAAAATCGTGGAGGTTTTACAATATATTTGCTTCGAAAAAAATAGAATGTATATATTGGACTAAAAAGTCTTTACATCGTTATTACTAGTGGGATCTCTCTATCGAACTCTTAGAAGGGTTACGGTGCGCGACAAGTTGTCCCTTACATAAGTAAATGAACTCTAATATCAATGCCATCTTTTGTTTCTTTGATACTCGAAGGACCAAAGGCGCGATTGCGTTCGCTCCTCAATAGCATCAAAGTAAAATTGAGGCAATTGAATTTGACATCGTGCGTTCAGGAAATTTGATAACTCGCAATGTACAGATGATTTAATTGCCAATCAGATCGTATCGTAGGTTAAAAGTAAATACTGTAAATATCCCGGCTATAGCCTCTTCTGTTAGGGAAACGGATTTAAAGCTATTTCCACACATATTTACCAATGTGATACCCATTGGTTTTAGAGACATATATCTTGTAAATTAAAATACATATTATGTAATTCAGTTAAAAAATAATGCCAATAAAAAACTATTCAATTAAAAATAAAGTCATTACAAAAGGGCGTCTTGGCTGGCTTAAATGATGCTTATCTAATTTTTAAACTGCAAGTCTAATTTTTGATCACCCTCAAACGAGTAGCTTGCGTATATCAGCAATACCGCATAACAAACTGGGACTTTTGGTGGTCGTATCGGCGTCTCAATAAATAATTCTACATCTTATTAACTCCAAAACTTATATTCTGCTTACTAACCTAGTCTTGGCAGATAATGAGCTTTATTGTTGAGACAAAAATTGCAATGAAAATTACCTAATAAAGAAACATACAAATATATAAAAATGATTTCAACCACTCAGACTTGTTGTTAGTTATGCTTATCTGGAACCTGGGACCTAATATTAACATCCACTTGTAATAATATCAACTGGAAGTTATCAGTTCTAGAAGAAGAGATATAGAAGTTGAAGTAAGCCAGATTTATTTTTTTAATTTACTATCACACACTTTCCTTTATTATGGTTTTTTATTAAATTATGTTTATTTTTTATGTATATAATAAGTTATTTATTTTGCTATTTATAATTATTGTTCAGGAGTCCTCAGGATACATATATAATAAGTTTTAAGGCATTTTGCGAATATGTAATTAATCAATTGATTTCGTAACTTCTAAGGGCTACGTAATTTACGTAAATATTAACGTGCGTTTGAAAACTTTGTAACACTGTCATGTAACAATAGTGTTATGTCTATGTATTACTCTTTTGTTCTTCATTGCCCCTGAGTTAGATTTTAATTATAAACCCAAACCAATTAGACTAAGCACTATTTAATTTGCGAAATTTGTTTACTTTATGATCATATGCAAATATCAAGATGTTTGATAACCACCGACCATGAGTTTTTTTTAAAGTACGTACATATTGAGACCTGAGTAATGTTTGCTCAGACTATAATTCAACTTGCTTCGTTTAAGATCCGTATGTTCTATCCCCTGCGCCATATTTAGAAATTTAAAATCGTTTGCACTTTAACCATGTAATCATGTTAGATTGATTAGTTTATCTCGTAGCAACGGTGTGAGCGACGGTCACAAAGAGTTATAGCCTAGAAATTAATGATCAGTCGATAGTTTGGTTTATACTTGAGCAATTGGCGGAAGAAGCGGTAACATGTGAGGGCAATTTCTTAACGATTATTACTCGTGTGTTAAGTGTTGGTATTACATTTGAAATAATTTTACACTATTGGAAAGTTGTTTAAGTGAAATACATATTTCTTTGTACAAAACAACAAGCCAAATATATGTACCTAATATAAAAATAAACATGTAGCTCGAATTTTCAATTGCGACTCTATAGATTATTATTTAGATTTTGTTTTTTATTACGTTGTCTCATTTGAATATAAATTTTACATTACAAAATAAAAATAAAAAAATCTGTACGAAGTATGATTGTATTCCAAAGTAAGCCTATCTACATTAAAAAATATAGTTTATTTTTTATTTCTATATTTTACCTTGCCAAATTAAAGTGTTCCTAATAAATTTTAATTATTTTATAATTTGAATTTAAATATTTAATCATATTATTTTATTAAATTTATTATTTAATAATTAAGGAAACCGATGGCATCCTTTCTCTAGGACAATAGCAGTGTAAGAAGTGTACGCCACTGCGTAGGCCCTCAATATGCAGACAACGAGATCAAAGATTTATTTCGCAGCCTATAGTTGTTGAAAAATCATGATTAATTCAATTGTCTCCTAAGATTTTTCGGCTATATCAAAATGAAAGGGGTCTTAGCCAATAGTTCTAGAGCCGCGGGGCTAAGTCAAATTATATAATGAGTTATTACTTTTAATACTCTGCTTTCGTTTGACCCAGTGACTTTCCAGATGATTAATGTTATCACATTATATTCGGTACGTAACATCTCAATCTCATTAATATTACGGATATCACACGCACTTGTCATAATTCATAAAATAAACATTTGAAATTTGTACTTCGACTTTTACAATATCAATTTATTACATGCACGGATTTCGCACCGGTATTTATTTATTTGCAGTAATGTTGCGAAGCCTGTATTCCTGTGCACACACAGGGTTGTGGGTGTGTTTTTGATAAGAGATAATGTGGTGTATATAATGTACACATATTTATTTTTATTATAGTTTAGTAATTTTTTTGTCCATGTCTAAAAAAATTTGAACATTTTGTAAACTAATTATATAGCTATGTCCATTCCATCATAATGTAATAATATTTCAAATATGTATGGCGGATTAGCAGTTTCTGAATATGAAGTAACACTATTTTTGCCCAGTTTTTATAAGATTGACCAATTGAGGTTTAACTTATTTTTGTATTTCCAGTATGAACGTTAAAAACCAACTCACCAGCGAAAAAATATTAAAGGGCTCTCAGGCAGCTATAAAAAATTCCTAAATCTTAACCAAGCACTTTATCTACAAGCACACCGCTCCAATCTGAAATAATTTGACAAGGAATGCGAGTCATGACAGGAGGAAAAGATAATAGTTTAAATATATTTGGCGAATATAAACTTCACCACGTTATAAATGTATGGTTGATCTTCTATAATTGTAGTAGGTAAGTACATTTCTTTATAGCAATAACTGGTGGTAGAGCTTTGTGCAAGCTCGTCTGGGTAGGTACCACCCACTCATCAGATATTCTACCGCAAAATAGCAGTACTTGATATTGTTGTGTTCCGGTTTGAAGGGTGAGTGAGCCAGTAATTACAGGCACAAGGGACATAACAACTTAGTTCCCAAGGTTGGTGGCGCATTGGCGATGTAAGCGATGGGTAACATTTCTTACAGAGCCAATGTCTAAGAGCGTTTGGTGACCACTTACCATCAGGTGGCCCATATGCTCGTCCGCCTTCCTATTCTATAAAAAAATAAATAAAGAATACATAGTACTGATGTGCCTCAGTTGGAAGGGTGAGTGAGCAGGCACACGGACTTACCATCACCAATCTTGTTGGAGCATTGGCGATGTAAGATATAATTAGTATTTTCTAAGCCTTCAATGTCTAAGTCACAGCTTAAAATATTCATAATATTGATTTTACAAATACCTAATTCAACACACATAAGATGGTTTATTCGTTTCGTGATGAATATATAAGAGCTGTTAAATGTTTAACTACCCATATATACGGGGAATTTATTAGTCTGTTTACGAAATACCTTTAAGTAACAATTTAACTACTTACTTAATCTATGTATATAAATATTTGTGTGTTTGTCATGTATGCGTTTCTAAGCTATTGGTTTGATTGTGTTGAAAATTTCTGGGCACTTTGTGTACGCCCACGACAGTTCTTGGTCTAAACAAAATAAGATTTTTAATTCTTCAATACGAACGTTTTATGCCGAATCTTATTCTATTCGTGTGAAGCCGGGACGAGTAGCTAGTGAACTATAAATGTTTATAATATTTGTTATTAAATAGTTCGTCAACAATCGATGATGTGACTTCTTCTTTACGATTCGTGTGGTTGTAATTTCCAAATCAAAACACACTTTATACGTGAAATTATACCAATTTTTTTGACTACTGAAATTATACCAATTTTATTACATACTACTTCAATCTCTTCGAATCTAATTATCTCGATTCTTCCTCACCAATAATATTTAATAGCTATGAAGTGTAGAGCTTTTGGAAAACGCCTTACGATTAAATAGTACGTTTCCTTAGGCCGTCGGCGTTTTTAGCTGCTTATTTGAACCCAACGCTTCTATCATTTATTGATGTAATTGGTTTTATGCTCTATACTTATAACAACTTTGTTGATAAGATGTTGTCTGTATGTGAGAATATTACCAACCGAATAGGCATCGCCATGTGGTTTAAGCTGATAGAGTTAGTCTTCTGAATAACTTAGCAATATATTCAAGTGATTTTAAATTTATTATTTAGTGGTATTTTTGTGGGCACAGTTACTAGAATTCTTACTCTCACTGAAATACCGTCAAATGTTCAAAATCAATCTTATTTTATATGAAAAGTAAATTCATTTAAGTATGTAAGAATTTAACATCGCTTTAATTTAAAAATTCTTGCAAGAATTTTCTGCTGTATAGCCGTTTCTAATTTTTATTTATTAATTAAAGCAGTATCTGCATATAATTTTATCAAGCGTATAAAGCAAGAACTCATAAAAGTTATCTCTAAATAATAACAAGTTTAGAGCTTATTACATTAGATATAGTTATTAAAATGAAAAGGGATGATGTAAATCCTTTTTCATTTCCCACTGCTGGGCTAAGGCCGTTGGAGAAGGTTTGGAGTTCATTCTACCATGCTGCTACTATGCGGGTTGGTTGGTACTTTTCACACATATTTCTCACCCGAAAAAAGCTGGTTTCTCAATGATGTTTCCTTTAACGCCGAGCACGAGATGAATTATTTTAAGTACAAATCAAGCACATAAACCTGGGAAAGCACCACTGAATTGGTCCTTGCCCGGGTTTGAACTTGCAATCTTCGGTTAAGATTACGTGTTCGAATCACTGGGCGATATGGGCTTTCTATCATCTAGTAAAGGAATAATTCATTTATTATATGCGTTATATAAAGAGTAGAGCAATATCACGGATAGTATATAAATTGCCGCTAGGATTGTATTAGAAATCTGAAGAAAATAACTAGGAATCTACGCTTTATGGTACATGACATTTGTGTTACCTTGACGTCAAATATTTGAGTCGTTACTGTCATGTGTGGACTAAATACACATGTAAATTATTGCTTCATATTAAACACACACACGCCTAAATTCGCACACTGCTGAATCATATTAGACTTATGTTATATGAATTACAAACCTGTAAGTAGGTGTATTTTCATTTGGTTTAATATAATGTTAAATTTAATTCCTTATACGCAAAGTTTAATTATATTTACAGGATCAGAATCAGTTCGCGAGTACATAGACAATGTGCAACTTTAATGTACAAAAAGCAATTGGTTTTACATGTTCTAAATTCAAAATATCTAAAAGAATCCAATCCAAACGTATAGAACTAATCTGAAGCCTCGGGATTGATAAAGTTTTACATTTCCTATTCCTTACACAATAATCACTCAACAGTGACATGTCCAATATTAACTTCAAACTTATATATGCAGCTAAAAAGCTAGTACTTTGTTTATGTAAGCCTTAGTCAAAGGTAATAAGTTTTAAAATAAAATGACAAAAGAATTATAAATACCAAAACAGTTTAGTAGGGTCTAAAATAAAACGATATATTAGATTTGCGCGTGCGCATGCATCCAGTCTCATTCATCATCGTAATGTTGGTCATTAATGATTATGTCATTGTCGGTGTTGTGGTAATAATAATAAATATGGGATTCCTACGGTTAAATTTCAAGCTGATCGCCGTAGGGGTTTTTTATAATAGGAATATTATGAATAAAAAATTGCAAAGAATATTTTATCATGTCTATATCATACAATTAAATTGCAATTCAAATACAAAGTATGTGTAATTTTTTAATAAATTACATTTATGTAATTGAGATATTAGACATTAAGAAAATATTAGTTACCCTTTCATGTAGTTATAAAGTTAAAAAATCTAAAATAAATTATTTTTCAACTAAAAGCAAAATATATAAATATATACATATAACAATTAAGACTACTTAAATAACTATTACTGAATATTTGTAAAGGCAATGTTATGTAGATTACCTCACTCTCTTTCCTTTAGTGTAGTCGGTTAAAAATTATTTTCGACTTTAACTTAA
The DNA here is from genome assembly GCA_905147175.2 of Nymphalis urticae. NCBI lineage: Eukaryota > Metazoa > Arthropoda > Insecta > Lepidoptera > Nymphalidae > Nymphalis > Nymphalis urticae. Next base: position 2,935,232 of record LR989987.1, on the reverse strand, counting down.
ACAAACAAGCATAGGCTCCATTCAACCAGTTTAACCGTATCATTCAAACTTCTCACCTCGAAGTCCCATTCCAAAACCATTGATGCATGCTGCTAGAAAGAGATGGGTGTTAGAGAGAGATGGAGTTATTTGCTTCGTTTTAAAAGTTGAATGGGTTAATATGATTCTGAGAATAACCTGTTTAGTAGCAGACGGCTCTAAAATTAAAAAAGGGTAAAGAAAATTACGCGTCCCTTTATTTGTATTAAGGATCTCTTCTACGGTTTCAAAAACATGATTTTTATACAATTTTAGTCCAGATTTTGTAGAGTTTAATGAAAAATGTTAAAGCTTAATCAAGATTTGAGCCTTTCCTTTTTTATGCATAAAAGGCGAAATAAATATTGTATTTCATTGATGGATAACACTTATATAATTTCGGTTATCAGTATTATATGAAATACATGAATAGAGAATGTCTATTATTCTATACGGAGCTAGAATAGATGGTAAAAGATTGAGAAATTAGTATTTGTTGATTTTGAAGTAGGATATATTAAATGTCATTGAATATCACTATGTCCTACAATGATTTTAATTCGATTTTGAAAAAGCACGATATTCAGCATACTAGATTGTATTGAGCAGTATTAAAAATGTAAACAAAGTTTCATATTAATAATAATGGTTGAGTAAAGTTAATCAAAGTCTGATAAAAGAGTAACTACTAAGAAGATTTAGAATATCTAGTATAGCATCCGAACTATTCCAATAAATCTTATAAAATTACTTAAAAGTTATTGTTCATCTTGTGACGAAAATCCTTCAGTCGTTTTAACGTACATAATTCCTATTTAAATTATTCATAGCTACCTTATAATTTAAATACTGACTAATAAGTAATAATAGTCTAAATTAATAATATAAGTAATAGTATTCAAAAATAAAAAAATGATTATTTTGGTTTTGTTAACTTGCAAATAGCAATATTAACTAAAAATATGCAGTTATATTTAATTCACAGAAAGATATTTGATTTATTTGTATTGATAACCCTAAAATAGAAAAAAAAAGATACATTCGTGAACTTTAAATTGTTATTATTTTTTCGATTTCGATGAAATAAAGACTAGACTGTACCTTAGAATGAAGTATTCTATTTGTTCTATTAGTAGTAGTAGTATAGGTATTATAACAATTTTAGTTGCATTAGTATTTTTTAGGAGTTTTTAGGCTTTTTCCGGACGGCCAGACAGACTAATAGCCAAAAATAAAATAAATGAATGTTTTGGTTTTGTTAACTCCCAAATAGCCAAAAATATTAATATAAAAGAAGCATTATTTTGAAATCGCTGACATACACCTAAATTTTTATTTTTCAGTTATAATATAAAAGTAAAGGCAAGAACTTAATAAGAAGCTATTAATCTGTTTAATACGACAGTAATGTCGACAGCAGTCATGTTTTAATTTAGCTTACATGTAATAACAGTATTAGTCTAGACGATAGTATAGAATAGAGTAAAACCTCTTTTCGCCGCCAAAGGAGATTTCATATAATCTAGAAAAATATTTAAAATGAATGATACTAGATAAACGAATGATATGCCATTAGAAAGATTCCTAAATAATTTTATATCTAATAGGACAACTTTTCTAAATATTAAAAAAAAAAAAATTCGAAAGCTTAAAACGTATTTGTTTAAATCTATACCATTTATTATTTATTCAAAGTTTAATGGGTATATTAATATAGGTTTTACTTTACATAAATTTAACTTATTAATTCATAATTATAAAATAATATTTAAACTTAAACCCTATTTATTTATCATCAAATATTGTGCTGCAAAACAGAAATACTTAGTATTGTTGCGTTCCGGTTTGATGGGTGAGTGAGCCAGTGCACAAAGGCACAGGCACAAAGGACATAACATCTTCGTTCCCAAAGTTGGTGGCGCATTGGCGATGTAAGGATTGGTTAATGTTTTTAATATCGCCAAAGTCTATGGGCATTGGTAACCACTTAACACTAGGTGGCCCATTTACCAGTCCGATTACCTATTACATAAAAAAATCACTATAAAGTAAATAATTGTTAGTTTAAGAGTAATTTTTACCTATAATTTACCTTAAAAATTAGTAATATATAATTTATTCTGTTACTAGGTCTTACTCGGTCTTGTCTCGGTCGATACCACCCATGCATTAGTTTTTCTTAAACAAAACTACTTCGTATTATTGTGTTCCGGTTTGAAGGGATGCTTGATGCCCGAACTGGTATAGATAAAACAGCTTGGAGACGTTTTTGCGTTTGTAGTAGTGACTAAAGTCGATATAAATGAGCTTAAGCTAACTACTATGTACGTCAAATTCTCGCATAATTAATAGTGTTTGAAGTTTAATTTTGTTTATTTTCTTTTCTTACTAATTAATTCATAACAACATACGGGAAAATTTACGCCGCAAAATAAAATGTCACAAAGAATATTAATGCTACAATATTATTATAGTTTTCATATTAATAGCTGCGGAAAAAATGAATGCACTAAGAGTATAAGGTATAATTTAGAGGCACAAGCAACTTTTATAGATAAATATATTAGATCCCATGTTTGGAGCGCATTGACAGTGTTTTACTTCGCTTCGGGATTAGTATATATTTTTATCATTACAAATATGTACAGACACAAGCGTCACCTTACCATCAGGTGCACCATGTTTCCATCTTTAAGTTAAAAGTAACAGAAGTGCACTGCCCAGAGACATTGGCGATATATAATTTAAAAAATTATAATAATAATCACCAGAATAATTCGTTATTGTGTCTATAAATTAAAAAAAAAAACGATAACTTTTTGGACATTATTATTTTTAAGTAAATAAGACTAATAACAAGTACGAGACGGTCATAATAATAAAAATAATTAATTAATAATTTAAAAAGTAGATCTTGTATGTAGGTATTGATATAATAACAAAAGCGAACTTGTCACTTGCGTACAATATTTGACGAGGCTCTTGTAAGTGTGATATTGTAATTAGATACCATTTTCACCTTTACTTTCCAGACACAAGATATCAGTAATTAATCCTATCGTACAAATGCGTCTCAGATATCTGTCCGTTAAGTGAGAAATTGTAATAAATCAATCGACTGTCATTTGACAGTGTTCTAATTATTGCTCCAGTTCAACTCCTGCGCAATTAACAAGTTTTGTTTCTATATCTGTCATGGAAAGTGTTTTGAATTAGACAATTCTCTTGCTTAATATTCATACAATTATCTCTCTTAACATTAGTGAAATATGACATATTTCACTGTGCATCTTTTATAGCGTTACGGTACCATTTGTAAATGATTGTAGCTGCGAAGATGCTTCTTAATTCAGTTGGCTAAGGGTTATTTCGGCGTGTACAGTTATTGTACTGTGTGGGTTCATTAATAGCAAAACGTAGGGCACATATGAAGGCAGGTTGTGTGAGCGATACCTGTTCGTTGTCAACATACACCCGACCTACTAAACCTGTTGGGTGGCATGAGTCATAGGGCGACCATGTATTCATATTATTATTCATGTAATATTACAAATTTATGACGATAACCTATTTTTAAAGCTAAATTTGATAAATCGAAATTGAAATTATTATATTAATATGTGTAAAATATTTTATGTATATTTGTAGTAAATCGTTATTTAAGCGTTAATATTATTTTAAAAGGACTATGTTGATACATAACACAAAAGATAAAATTTTAAAAGACATATTAAAACGAGGTAAGTTTCAAACGAGCGCTCTATACGATCCGTAATCAAATCGGGTGCAGATTGATTAAGCCCTGCGTTCGTTCATTCTGTCTGTTACCGTTAAATTGGACGAATATGCAATGTTTTCGTAGCTTCGTAAATTTTTGTCCAATTATTTCGTAAGTAATTTTTGAATTTTTTTTAGTATCTATTTTTATCATAAATTTCATATGATTAGATTGATTAATACATAGCCATAACACTGCATTTTTTTTGTGTTAAATGGTTATCAAAAATCAATAGAATATCATCATTTTAAATCCTAAAGCCGTTCAATTTTGATTATTTAAACAATTATTATCTATATTTAATTTCATTTGACAAAATGATCGAAAATATTTTATTTTAAATAATTGTTTTTTGTTTTACGTTATTAACGGTAAATAATAATTGTATATTAAATAATTTTATATTTATCATCAGTTTATTTTTTTCATGACATATAATCTTTCATCCACTATTCACGTGGACACCCTTACACGAATCAAGTGCAGGCGGTTCGCCTTGCCCGGACGTTTCGCTGCGCGTGCGCAAGTCAACACCAGACACTCCTTACCGTGCGTGTTGATTTGCTGCTGAATCGATCAATCGTCCAATGCTCTTAATTTCTAGACTCTCTCCGTTCAAGGCTGAATGTCTTTTTAACTATTGGATCTAGTTTACTAAGGTGAATTGCGTAGTTATCATCGCACTGAGGCGCTAAGTGATCATTCGAGTTCTTACTTAATTATAAAAACTACCAACCCGCCTTGGCTTCACATGGGTGCAATTTACTAATAAAGAAAATGAGAACCTTAACAAAAAAATTCTTAAATAGGTATATTATATTTATTAATCAACACGGTTATTACACGGTTTATTACGGTTTATATATTCGAATAAGGATAATTTTAATTGTTATTTGCTCGTAATTTAGAATCAGTGATATCTTTAAAAAGCGTCATATGATGTACAAAATATTTACAAATTATAAACAAGCCATTTTAAGCCTACTTCGTTTATCGCTCTTTCTGCTATTGAAAACCGTATCAAAATCTGTCTTATCTTATAAACTGGCTAACAGGCGTACACCAGATATTATAGTGCACAAGTGTTTTCCGAAAGCACGGTTACATTCTCTATTCCCACTCTCATACTCCGTCGGGAGCGTCCGGAATGCGATGATGATCCTGGGCTTTGTTTATGTGCTTTCCGACAGTGTAACACACATACCGAAAGTCAAGTCAAAAATAACACCGTCAATTTCCTAACTCCAGTGTTTCACTGCTTTTAAGTCTTAACTACTAAAACGATCATTATGAAGTTTTGCATATATATTGTCAGAAATACCGAAAAGGACATAAGGTACCATACATCTACCCGCCCTCCCTCTCTAACGATCCCGCAAGCGACAACTAGTAACATATAATTTGTATTTTTTATTTCAAACTAGTTATAAGCTTACTTAACTTTCAGTAAAGATTGCATAACTTTCGTTGCGAATTAATAGTCTGTTATGGTGACGGTCCTTTTTATATGTAATGATAGAATATTCCTTATACAGAGATTTCTTAGTTTATTCCAATCAAGTTGATATTACAGTTTCATATACTTTAGGTATATGAACATATCAAATATTAATCTCGTTTATTTTTACTACTTTGATATAGAATATGATAATGATCTCCGGGCTATAATTTTCTAGGGAAGGAATCAATAGTGACATGGCTATCTACAGCGATGAATAACGGAGGGAAATTTATGTGACCCAAATGGGAATCGAAAGCGTTATATATGGTCGTTACAGTGACCTCGTGGAAATATGTCTATACACTGTTTCTATAATGAGAAAGTACTATTCTGGGGAGGTTATCTCGTTGAGGAGATTTTTCCAATTTCCTTTTACAGACCGTATTGTTTATTTGTAAAATTTTGCGTATTAATGACTTATTCCAGTATACCGACATATTTAGTGGTGGTTTCGTCGTGAAGTAAAAATATGCGTTTTTATGCCAGCCATTTTATTTCCTGCCAGAATATTTATTTATATTTACTTTAAAAATATATTTATAGTGTTATATCTATGGATACACTTAATGTTTTTCTAACCAATAACCCTTTTATTGGACTTTTCTGCCGAAGATTCTTAGTAGCAGCTCGGCGTATGGAAGTTGGAAGTGTGTGCAGTCCCGTTCCTCGGAAAGCCGTTGGTGGTTAAGATTGGCAGCCATGGCCGAAATCGGTCAGAAGAACATCACTAGTGAGTAACTGACATGAAGTGATGGTTGATGTGGGTAGGGGTTTTTAATTCTTAAAAGACTTTTATATACTTTCCGTAATTTTGTTAGTTTTTTGTTTTTTATTTTTATTTTTGCATTAGTTGTTTTTGGTTGTTTCTTATTTCATCTATTGATGAGGCCTTCATATTATTATGGAGATATTTTGTAATCATCAGGTTAAGTCATTTATATTATGTTGTGTATTTTGTGTTTACATGTAAATGTAATAGCATTTAACGTTTTATAAGCTATTTGCATTGTAATAAGATTTAGATGAAATGTAACATAGATTTAGATATGCTTGTGTGCGTCTATGAAATTCACTAAAAAATTAAAAGGGTTTTCAGATTTTAATTGAGACATTTAATCAAAAAATTTTTTGAAAATCATGAATCTAAAAATCCAGAGGGATTTTATGCTACGAAAAAGCTAAGCTAAGCTTTTACTAGGAGTTTGATGTTGAATTAGTATTTACTTCTCATTATACTTTAGCTTTTGCTTCACGTCTTCATCGTAAGGAAACCTGCTTATGAAAAAAGAAATAGCCTTATATAGATTTTAGAGTTTTATTATCATTTTGTATAAGCATAGCTCATCAAGCGTCATTATTCTTTGCTACAGACAAGTTAAATCCCTGTTACAAAGAATCACACAATATTTTATATTAATTACCATTATGTAATAAACATATAGGTGGTAAAATCATGACGTCACAATAGACTAAATTCATTTGGTACTATTATGATAGGAATGTTAATGAGCTGTGCAGTTCTGACTTCTGGCCCACATCCGCCAGCGCAGCGTGGTATCAGCTTGGTTCGCTATGTCAGTTGACAAAGGTCAAGCTTCGGTCACGAGTTGAACCCGCGACCGATACTCATGGGAACAGTCTAGCCGTACCACCGGTCCCCTTTGTATTCTTTCCGCTTAAGTAAGTTAATGAATGTATTATGATACAATATATGATATAATATATATAAAGTACATATATGTAGATTGTTGCACTAATTTTAAATGGTTTTTAAAACTAAAAATAAATATCGTATTTAGTAAGAGAATAGTTCATATCAAATGAGTTTGTTTTGATTGTATGTTCTTATTTTATTTTCATATAGTATATGTATATAACATTCGTATCCTTATAGCGGCAGTATGATCACATAAATGTATGAATTTGATCAATAAATAAATATTGTATGGAAACATATTAGTATAATTTAGAGGAAATAAATTAATATGAACAACATTAACATCTAACTCTGGTTTAATATAAATTATTTTTATAGATAACCAGTTGTTTTCGTTAAAGGTTTTTCAATAACAAAATACAATTTCAATATATAATATATATGAAGGGGACAAGTAGTAAGGGCAAGCAAGGTTGTACATTCAGACCAAAGGCGCCTCGCCCTTACAAATGTACTAGATTGTACCTGAATTATGACGTCTCTTGATATCGCTGTGAGGCGAAACTCGGATATTAAGCGAAAGTACCAACCATTGTTTTTGTGTCGGCGTAAATTCGTATCTAAATGGAGCATCGTATGTTGTATTCGAACCGGTTGCGAAGTGTGTATGAATAATGTCGTGCTGAAGGAAATGATGGCAAAATAGTCCTATTTTGCATATTGCTTTTGGTGCTGTTCGATTCTTATCTCAGTCAATGAATTTATGATAATTTATTGGAACTTTGAGGGAATTTTGCAGTCAAGTGGTTTCGATTGCATACTTTCGATACACTATATATCCGCTGCCTTAGGACTTTATTGTAAAAAAACTGTTTGAAATTATCACACTGTGGTTATCACCAATTTTAATACAGTAGTTTTAGAAGTAACTAATAATTTTACGTCAAAGTTTTGAATTTCATTTTAACTTCGATTCCACCGAAACTCAAAAATCTTCTTGTGATCATGTAACATACACATTTACGAAGGAATGCGGAACTCTTCAGTATTTTCTCTTCAACCTTGCATGACCAAATTTGATCTTAATGATCGAAAATAATACAGTATAGCTGATTATGAGAAAAATAATTTACCGTATCATTTCGTTTTTCAACACTGTGTCAATAAGTGCTTTCAACAATTAACACACAACGTTGAGTCTGGGAACCCGGTCTATTGTTTAGTAATCACAATTTCGTTTTAACTGGACAAGTTTTCGACACGCAGTTCGTCCCTCGTAACAGTGTCGTAAGCTAATTAGAGGAATGGTGTTTATATTTTTTGCATACTGTTAAGATGTTTAAACACGTCATCTGTATTGTGCTGTCAAAATGATGAGGCATTTCAATTACGGTATTTATTAAGTTCTTTTAAGTTAAGCTGAAGAAAGGAGAGTTGCCTATGGAAGTGGATTGGTAAGATGGTTAGTTCATAAAAATAGCGACAACTACAATACGAAAACTTAATTACAATAAAATATTTTTTGCACAACGCTTCAGCTTTGAACCTAGTTTTATAATTGACCGATTTGAGATGGTTTACTGCCAACACTATATTTAAATTAGGATGTGTTTAAAATTCAAAAGCTTGTATAAGGAAATTGTAAATAAGAGTGATAGCTAAAATTGATATATATATATATATATATATATATATATATATATATATATATATATATATATATAAATGCATCTAGGTATTGTTATAAGTATTTCTTGCTTGGAACATATCGTTTTTTATTTAATTATAATCACTTATAGTTTTGCCCATTACACATATTTGTGCTTTAACTTTTTAATTTTTCTTGCAATAAGTTTTAACATCAAAAGTTCTTCAAGCGTGTATAATATGATCGGTAAATAAATTTTATTTTTAACAAACAAAACGATATTACGTTATGATTGATTGATTATAATAATTATATCTTCATTGCAAAAAAAAACGAGGTCACTTACCAAATTTATTACATAGCGCTTCAGCTTTTAGCGTTAATTCATATTTTTTTATTAACTTTCAGGGTTATTCTTTAAAGCATGTCGAAACTGTTTAACAAGAGAGATCCCGTGACTTCATGCATACATTATGTCAATTGCTAACTACCTCGTTGGTTCGTAGAATAGCCGCCTATACGATTGAAGATCTCAATGTCTTGAGTCCAAGCCTCGGCTCTGAGAAGCAGTCCGGTGTTCGGAAATTGGCAGGGTTGTATTCGTGGGCCTCGGAAAGCCTGTAAAGCCAATGGTATTTTATATATTCATTTGTAAGAACAAACTATTACTAGTTGCTTTAAAATACATTTGGTTCTTTCCGTATGATGATTATAATACGTAAATAGACAGAGATAGCAAAATACAATAATATAATTATTATATTATAATAATATGTTTATTATATTTCAAAAAAGTTAATTTATGTAATAAATATTTTAAATATTATGTTGTACATATATACTATATACATAAAATTACACACTGGTTTTGAAGAATCACAGTTAAAAATCTGATCACAGAAGAATCAGCGGAATTAAAATTACTTAATTACAATACTAAAATATCCTTTCGATTTTTTTTATTGGATTTCATAGTATATATTAGTTGTTTCTAAAGTACAGACAAATTTTAGTAAATATAATATTATATAGATATTGATTACTTTGAAGATAATTAAGATCTGAGGTAGTCATTGGTTTCGCATTAGCTTTAAATTAGCATTAAGGCTTGCACTGAATATAAATGATGTTCGTTAGTATACACATTAATTTAAAAATATACGAGTTTTTTAAATTATGTAACTAATTTAACTATAAATTAATTTCATACCGAATAGAAGACGGGGTTCCTTATTTAAAATATGTGATCTAAAACTGTTTTTCAAGTAGCCTTGGATATTTTTGCTTGTAAAAGATAGTTCTTATGTTCCGACAAAGTTTTAATTATTTAACAAATCCGACTGCTGTTCATACCTCACTATATATTAGATATATTAGGAAGGCTAGTCTTGTCTAGCTTAAAAATATTTATAATTATTAAATTCATATTGCTCAAAATGATGTCAGTAATTATTAAATTCAAATAAAATTGTGTAATCGATTTATTCTATTGATTTCACTAATTCGAGTTTTTTAAAGTGACAACACTTTTTAAGGGTAGTCAAGTTTACTTTTGGTTTTCCTAAATTTTATTTCTCAAACAAAATACCATCTCCGAAAATGCCGTGGACCATTCTTGAAAATGTCTGAAAATGACAAATAACAGATCTGAAGCACACGTGAGATTTTTATTTATATACGTATAAGTAAGGCGAGAGTCAAGTGTGTGAAAATGAACTTTTTGTTGAGACTTTTGTGTTACTAAAATAATTGTAACTAAATATTTAATTATTATTTTTATAAAGGAAATGTACTTGTTTTTTTATTTACTTGTCCAATAATCAATTATAAGCCGTTGAGTGATGGCCATGCATCAATTGCGCAAATAACATATTCATATAAATACATTAAACTAGATTTTAATGAAACATTAAGCTAAGTTTTATTAGGAATACATTTTTTATTTTACAATTTTAAGACCTCAGAGATCTTGAGTGATATATAATTATTGTGATTATTACGCAATTCTTTTTTTTGTAATCTGTAGTAAGCCTTATTAAGTTCGGCGATACCGCAATGACGTAGAATGTGTTAGCATAATCGTTCGGCGCATGTTCGAATGGAGAAGACTGGGTGTAGGAATATCCTGATGGAAATAACGGATATAGCGTTTGTAAAAATATATAAATATTTCATTGTATTATCATACAGACGTATATTTAGCCTGATGATGTAGAGATAACAGAAATATTTTATCAAATTTTAATCAAAAGTTTCTACAAGCGTTGAGTGTGTTATTAGACAAGTTTTGAGACTTAAAAAAAATCTTTATAAAAATCCATAAATTCATATGATTTTATAATTCGACACTTCATATATAGTTAAATTTATATTTGAAGCGTGAACATTAACGAATATTAACTTCTTGGTTTTTTATCTTTAATATATATGATATTTATCTATAATAAGTATGAAAACGTAAGTTTAACGCGGAATTCAGACACTTAGTCACGAATCCATTCTATCAAATGGAAATTGTGAAATGCCTACATATTTCATTTTAACTGTTATGGAATTGTTGCCATGTAAGTACTTTTCTTGGTACAAAGGTCTGGCTAACAAATGTGAGCCTCAGATCTGGATATAATAACCGCGTGATAAACATTTTGAGCAGCGAGCAGGACATTTAACGTCATTATTTATGTCAGTATTTTGTTATTTACACGAATTACATTCAGGGATACTATCGGTTTATTTTAAAACATGAAATTAGTTCGAGTGACTTTTTATATCGATGGTTCGAGATTAAAAGTCACTCGAACTAATTTCGTGTCTGTGAAAATGTCTTTCCCATTTTGCGTAAATTAATAGTAACACTATTATGAATTAATATAAGTTTGAAAATTATTTAAATGTCAGATTTTAAATATTATGACAAGTATAAGTTTTACATCGCATTACATACATCTTAAAAAATGTTGAACTCCATCAGTATCATGTTATCAGCACCGTCATATCCTTGTCCACAATATTAATAAAGAAGAATATTTTTATTAATTATCAATTTTATATTTTTTGGTTGAACATTGACGACTGACGATGTGATTGACGATGACGAATGACTAGATTTTTCTCGTCCTACCATCCTACTCTATTGATTTTTGAATTATATAAACAGTATATGTAAAAAAGGATGTTTTTGTTAACAGTTTTATAGGAGCTTACATCCTTATAACCATCCAACGTCGGCACGATATCAAAGCTTACTTTTTATTCATCCACAAAACATTAAAGCCTTCACCTGAGTGAAGGCAAAAAGACGTCACACACTGGTTAATCATACCGCAACAAAATGTAACTTTGTATAATTTAATATTAGAATGTATCAAAAAAATGAATCATGTTAGAATTAAAATGCTAATAAAAAATGTAAGGAAATCGCTTAAATCTATAAAAAGTTTTTGTTCATTTTACATTAATTTATGAAATGAACAGAAATTAAGATTATGGCACGTATTTTACTAAAATTAAATTGTGATTATTAGTATTAAGTTTTATCTAAAAAATGAAACGAAACATGTACGTTACTTTTTCTCTACTTATTTGTAGCAGCTAAATCTTTAAATTAAAATATATTTATTTTAAAAGAAAATCTAGGATACAGTAAGGATAGGATGCGGTTGGTAGAGCACCGAAAACGTAACAGGGGCTTAAGACGAGCCTTGCAATGCGTGTCTACCACCTTGAGACCTCTTGCCATAAGTGTATTTACTCAATTGCATTTCTAGGAATCCAATGTCAGCTTATTCATCTGTAGCGTTATCGTTATTCGACGCACTGTGTTCATGTTATAATTGTATTTACAATTTTTATATTTGTACTATTGAGGAATTCAATAGTAGCCTCTAACATTGCGGATTATCAGCGGCTAAATGTTAATCGTGCGAACTGAGGAGAAGGGACCGTGCGAATACTGGAACATTTCGTCAGACCTGTATTCCGTACAATCAGACTCACCAACGTTGTTCACTCATTCAATTTATTCTAAATATAGATGAAGTAGCCTTTTAGTGTGCAAGATAATAGCTTTAAATGGTTCAAGCTGATGTATTGGTGTAGATTTCTATAAGTAATGTCAGAATTTATGTTTGGAACTAGATCATTTTGTATTTATTTTCTATTTATAGTTAAAGAAACTGCATTTTTTGAAAAATGAAATCAATATTAAATAGTATCAAGATTTACTATTTACCGCACCAATTGTACATAGTAAAATATTCTAATTTTACAAAGAAACGTGATTTTTGAGACATTAAGACTTATATTTTCATAGTTTTCGATATCCTTTGAAACAGTGAGTTCTTTTATTAATTTTATATTCCGTTTACGCTGTGGAAACATTCAGAAATGTACCCAGCTCACATGGGGGGGAGGGTAATTGGGTTATGAGGGATTCTTGCCCACTAAAACCACTGCAATAGCCCTCGGCATGGATAGGAGAGGCTGCGGGATTGTGTTGATATAAAGTATTCTCGGCCTTTCCCGTGCTGTACTCCGGTCGTGGCTCGGTGGAGCTTTCCTCAGAGGGCAAGGGTAATTTCGCACCCACGTACTCCTCGCCAGTGCGTACGGCAGCGCGAGGCTATCTCGGCTGTCCCCCTCAGGGCCGTCTGAAATAAGAAACACACACCTCACGCATCCATGGCCCCAGGGTTACGCCCTATTTTTTAGGCCCCGGGTGTCATGGCTGTGGAAGGACCGAAACGAGGCCGACGTCGTCTCCGCCGAGCAGGATCGGACCTTTTTCGTTCCCGTTCCGCTGTCTCTTTCTGGACTATGACTGTCTTACAGAAGGAGACTACAGCCCTCCACGCCAAATCCCTGTGGAGCATCGCCAACACAATTGCTCTTAGAAGCTTGAGGTCTTATTTTATCAATACATTGCACATGCACTCATAAAATTTACAATAAATATTACAATTAACTCTTTGGCGATTGAATCTGTATCAATCCTCTAATTTTCTACAACTGGTAAAATATTAATCTTCCTAAATATTATTAAAATTAGTTATTGTATTATTACAATTTGAATCTAATAGATTTTTTTAAATATTACCAAGACTAATGTTATCCATTATTTCTGTAGACGTTTCACAGTGTTTCATCGCGTGCAACGAAAATTGCATTTTCAAAACAAATCAAAAAGTTTATGGATTAGGACTACGATGTAGACTAGTACAGTCGCATTTACAGCAATAGCATTATTACAGAAATTGTTCCTATAGTTTCAAATATGTTTGAAAACAAAACAGTAACATGGTGCAATAACTATAAAAGTTCAGCGGCCCCATAAAGCGACTCGAAAGCCTTCCTAAGGGAATTGCCAGACGGCGCGAACAAAAAACCAATTTCATAAAACTATGCACCCAACTGCATGCAGGGTCCACAACAATAAATGAGCAAAAGCCAGAACCTGATGCTTAGTGCTAATGTTCCATCTCAATGATGTCCTACCACATTATTAAACTTTTCACACTACATAGATTTGTTTATATAACGTATGAAAATACAATAATATGAAAAAGAGCAATGTATATCGTGTAATAACTTATATCGCACTACTTCTTGTCGTTGTAGTGGAATCTGCAAGTTCGTCACTCACACAGAAGCGTATGTGACGTCGGAAGGCTTCGACTGCACACTCGTTAAAATTAACATCGCGTCAGTCTGCACCGAGCCGCCGTTCGTGTCGCACATGCCGCTCGGCGTCGCGACGTCAATCCTCCGATCGCGAAAAAAGTTTAACACACGAAACTTTCTTGAGACTTTCCTTTCAACCCGAACACCGTTGAAGTGGAACTGTCTGCTTTTGATCCAAACGTTGAGAGTGACCTTAGCTAAAACCGGAATTCGGTACCCCCAAGAACGGGTTTAGAGCCCGGGCCCGTGGCAGGACATTCGTGAAGTGATAACTTGATTTTCAGTGCTGTGTTCAGTGTGGGTTACTGGATTTTTCATTGCCGTTATACAGATCGATTAAGGAGGAGGACTGGTCTCTGCCTCTTAAGGTCGGCTACTCATAACAGTGCTGTCAAACTTTTCCGTAAGTATGACGAAGTGTACAACATTGTAATGTTATTATTTTGTAACTGCTAATATTTTGTCTATTTTTAAATACAGCATATATAGCAAGTTTAAGAAAACAACTTATTAAATATATATATATCCTATAATCCTATAATATCCTAGTTTCTTTAATTCTTGATTCAGTGAAATGACAACCAATTACTTGATAAGTTATTAAAAAATCGGTCACTAGCCGAAGAATAGAGCTCTTATTTCAACTTATATTAAATGTGCAGTCACAGTCATAAGTAATCAATCTTATTTGAAAAAAAATTGAATTAAGCAACTATATTATAATGAAATATTTAAATCGCAATCGATTTAAAAATATGTGTTTACAAATGTAGTAAAAAAATGTATGATTA
Source organism: Nymphalis urticae (assembly GCA_905147175.2). Taxonomy (NCBI): domain Eukaryota; kingdom Metazoa; phylum Arthropoda; class Insecta; order Lepidoptera; family Nymphalidae; genus Nymphalis; species Nymphalis urticae. Next base: position 2,920,160 of record LR989987.1, on the reverse strand, counting down.
TATAAATGTTAACAAGTACGTTAAACTTGTAAACTAATAGGATTGAGATAATTATGATTTTTGTCAATATCGTTTACAAATTAACCGTTCCTCGAAGGCCACTATGTATTTTATATCCGGATAGACAGGTTATTTATAAATTTTATGATTTTATAAATTGCTAAAGAGAATTAAATGAGGTTACAATTATTCGGAGGTTTACGTAAAACATTACAAGAAAATATGAATATATTAAGTGGGATTATATAGTCTAGAGTAAACGTATGATCTTAATATTCGAATTAAGCATTCACTAAAACTTCTTCGCAAATAATTGGTGTATAAGATAAAAGTGGCGCAGTACTCGATTTACATACTTGGGAGATGGCCTCGACCGTGTCGCATTACAATCGAAAGTGCCATGTGTCTATTGCAAATCTATTTGGAACCGAACAGATGTGCAAAAAACGATCCATAAAACGACTATTGAACGTTTTGTAACAATAAAAAAAGATCGCGCCGCTAACTTTATTTTTTTTTTACTGTAAAGCAAAATTCGCTCTCGACACCAAGCGTAAGTAATGTGGTTTTAGTTTTTTTTTTCGCTTAGAGAAATTATTCTTAACACTCACCAGTAGTCGTGAACTTTGCTTCATCCAATGGACCTCGGAGTTTTTTTTTTGTTAAATTTTCGTTTGGCCTCGATCACTACCTCCGTATTTAATATCGGATTTTAGATTTCATTTCATAACTGTTCTGCCAAGTTGTCAGTGTTTTTGTAATGTTGTTGGGCACAGTTACAATGATCGCGGAGATATTTATTTAATATATTTTTATATAATGCACATGTTCTTCCCCTAATCGATTTTATGCACGAATTACAATTATGCAAGCAGCATTGTTAATTGATCCCGGATCAAATATAAAGCTGAAATAACAATGAAAACTTAATAAAGTAATTAAAATAAGATTGTAATATTTTAAAAAATATTGCAATCAAAAATATATTTTCATCTTCAAACATATATATTTGAAAATAAATATATAGATAACAAATTTAAATGTATTATATTAATATTACAAACTAGATATTATACGTTATAATGCAAATTATATCAGTGATTTTAAAATATCTTAACTCCATTCCATCTATCTTTAGTCGTGACATTGATAAAAAAAGTCAGCCGTGCGTATTTTGCCTGGCTCATTGAATTACAAGACAAAAAAACTGTCCGTTACGATATCAAGGCATCTCCACGTGAATGAAGATTAAACTTTGCTTTATCAAGAATCGATACAACCGTCAATGAGATTATTGAAACTAATTGCTATTATTTGTAATTGTTAGATTAACTTCTCAATTGTTTTTCTCGACGTTTATTTTTTTAAATAATCTGATAAGTTTTATATTATTATTAATTATAAATCTCATTTATTATTTTTATCGTTAATAAATATTACTTGCAAATAGCTGTTGTATTCAAATCGAATGTATTAAAATGTTTCATGCAGAAAGTTCTAAAGTAACAACCCGTAAATATCCCACTGCTGGGCTCCAGAGCGGGTTGGTAGATACTCATGTGGCTGAATTTCGCCCGACAGTTATAGGCTTCCTTAAGGTACTAAACTCCTTCGCCAACGAACACAAAATGAATTTTAATTACAAAGTTCAGTAGCGCATGCTTAAAATTAAACCAGCGATTATCGGTTAGGATCTACGTGTCATCTGTCATCTCGGCAAAGAAAGTTTTAATATCTTTGATATTATTTTCTTTTTCATAAAAACTGAGAAGTAGACTGTATAACGTTGCATAATGTGTTTTTTCTTAATAGTGAGTAAATGATCGTCTAAATGTGAGGCACATTATATGGCGTAATCAACGAAATATTAATAAAGTGGAAATATATCATCTGTTATGAGTTAGTATTAAAATTTTGCAGTAAGTGATGAAGATGATGATGATGATGAAGATGACGCTCTATCATTTATGGAAAGGAAGTAATCGAGATTGATTGTTATTTATTTTAGTAGATAAGAAATATTTCCGGTTACAAGAGTAGAGTAGAGTAGAGTAGTAGAAAGACAGTTCAAATCAGTTGACACACAAATATTGGACCATAAAAAAAATATTAGTTCCTATATATAGTTAGTTTATCACAGCTATAATTTGTAAACAAGTAGATTCTGTTCTTAAACTTTGATTTATGAACTAAATTCATTTCATAGGATGAAAAAATTTGCTATACAAATTTATAACCTCACAAGACAATGAAATGGCAATACGGAACCATCTTTAATATAATCGGGTATCTTCGAGGCAAGATTGAGAAGGGATCTTCTAGGCAAGCGCGTTCCATATTAGTACGAATTTACCATCGAGTATGACTGGTCAAGCTATCCTCCATAAAAATACGTAATTTTATGATGTGATTTATTATTCGCGGTTGGATATTAATTAATTATTGAGTAAGTAAAATAATTACGCTTATAAATTTTAGATGACACAAATATGCATGTGTTACTTTGGGGATATCTGTCATTCTAACATATTACTGTCAAATCTTGTAACATTTAGATAACGATTGCAAATATTAATTTTGAGCGTTTATGTTATTAGAAGCGTGTATACTTTCACGTTGTTTCATAAAGCATGTTATGTTGCATCCTTACTGGAACAGACTAGTAGAAATAATTTGAAAGTAATGGATAATAATAGTCGATTATTTACTTGATTGTGTTAAGAATACCTAAAGTGCCAGCCTAGTACTTAGTACCTACCTTGTACACACTTAGTGATTACCTAGCACCTACCTAGGGATTACCTAGCGCCTACCAGTAAGGACTCTAACCAGTTAGTGTTTAAATATAAATCATTTAAGCACATATCGCACAGGATTAAAACACTTCATCACTTAATTTATTTATGAGTTCTATTGTTTCGTTGATATTTATTTGCCTGAATGCCGTCTAGTACATATTGTAGGATGCTTAATTAAAACGCTTCATTTAATAAAACAAAAGCCAGGAGTCTCTTCTCATTTGAAATGTTTATTGTTCAAATTGTATTAAATTGTTATACCTTGAGATAATATGTGTTTGCTAAATAATTTTTTTATGGTAAATATTTTTTGCATAATTCGTAAATTTGATTTATTTATTATTATAAAATAGGTACTTATGTTTTTAATTTTATATGTAAAGAGGTTACATACTTTAATTGAATGCTTAAAAAATTGCATAATAGTTAATAAGAGAAACAAATCACAATTAGGGCAATCGTTACGAAAACTAAAGTAGATAACAAACAACAACATTGCAAGTGCACTTAACAGTACCTAATTGATAAGGTCATGAGCAAGAACAATGAACGCACAGACCGAACACCGTTATTAAGTCTAACGAAGTTTTGGTTAAACTTTATACATGGACTTAGAGAAAAATATGCAATAAATTTGCCACGCTATGAATTAAATCGTATAAAATATTATACAATCGTAAAGGTAGGCGCATATTATGCATATTAAAGAGCTATAATATTGTAAGTTTATTATTATAATTTGCATAACGTTTTTGCTTATAATTTTAATATCCAAACGAACTTATGTATTTTATTTAATAATATCAACAAGGTTAATTTTTTAATACAAAATATTTTTAATTTTTTTTTTATAAATTAATTTTAAAGGGGATCATTCGTTCTGATTTACACTAACACTATCTTAATAGGTATGTACGTGCAACGTAATATAAAAAAAATAGTATTTCATGCAACAATATGACATCGGGATCTGTCTATTTGCACGGTACTTACAAGCGTGGTAATGTGATGCAATTGACAAATCATTAAAGCTTAGCATAATATTATGAGTTATACACGATCAGATCAAATAATGTCGGCCTTGTGCTTATTATTTACCTGCACTCATTGAGAAACGCCTGTCAACTTGACAGATCGCTACGTCATCGCCTTGACACATGTAAGTGCGAAAATTAACGTTTTCGTTTTATAATTTCGTTATGTTACTACTGGTTTGGTAATTTAGTTATTATCGTCCATTTAACATAGTTCAGACAGATAAACAAATAGTTTGAAACATATTTAATTTTATCTACTTAATAACCTAATAAAAAATATTATTTCCGTGAATTGTTCGATTAATATTATGTTGATTAAATTAAAGCATCACTAAAGCTTTTCAGCAATCAAAATTATAATTATTAATATATTATAATGATTCTACAATTTAGAATAAATGTATAAGAATAATTATAATATATATACCTATCTAGCTTATAACTGAATAAGAGGAAAATTGATACAAAACCTGTTAGAACTACCATTATGATCTTCCATTAGCTGCAACGTTTCATTAGGTCAACAAAATGTATTATTTGTACATATTATTTATTGAACCAATCTATAACTTGGCCTTTACCTTTACCGGATCTAGATTTAAAAAAAAACTCTCTCTCTCTTTTTACTCTAATAAACTAACTCCGTCGAGGTTTTACTTATAAAGTAATTACTACTAAACAAAGTAATATTAATACACGAAGGTACGTAATAATTGAGATAAATCGTAATATCAATGCATACCTTGTTTTCATCACTGGATGACTAATTCACAACGCCTTAGTGTGGCCGTGAATATTTCGATGATGTTGGTAATTATGAAGATGTTATTGCATAATAAAATACTTAATATTTGGCAATAAAAGTTTTAAGTAATGACATAAGGCCTTATGCATTTTGTCATTGTAGGATTCAGGTAAATTATAAAATTTAGCTCTGACGTTTTCTGCCTCTATGCTAATTAAATGACTATTACGTGTGTGTTTGTTCCGCAATATCTTTGATTGAAGACCGACTCTGTACCATGGTGGATGTTGGATGTCACTTGTATGTATATTTAGTTACTTGTGTAGTGTGATTGTATCGTCATAAGTAATTAAAATCATTATAATTTTGCATACTTATAAAGAAAAAAACTTCCTATCCTTTTTAAAGGAGAAGGCTTGAAGCTTCCTTCACCATGCTGCTCCAACTTGTGGATACACGTGACAAATTTTCCTCACAGACGAACACGATATGAATAATGAACACAAATAAAGCTTGCCCGGGTTTGAACTCGGAATCATCTGTAAATATTTACGTCTTCTATCCACTAGACCATCACGGCTCATAGTTTGCTTTATATAATTATTTTAAAATACAAATATAATAAATAAATATATTTAGTGACATTTAGATCCTACAAAATTTATATGCTGTGGATAGAACAGGTGTGTCGTAATCGAAGGCTCACATCCGGGGAAGTTTCAATATTTTCATATGCTTAATTTGTATTGATCTTGTGTACGGCGGTGAAGGAATACATCGACAGTAAACCTTTACATATCGGATCAAATTCTTCTTTATCTGTATCACGATATACCACGAACGTATGCAAAAACAATATTTTAGGAATAACAATCGGGTAGAAAAGTTCTCATCAATTAAATATAAATTCTCAAGATAGATATCTAGATTTAATACAATGGCACTGTTTTTTTACAGTAAGGTGAATATGTTAGATATATATAATAACCAAGCATATTTAAAGATCACCCAAATAAAAATGTTCGTTAAAAATTATATTGTCCTGACTGTATTAGATTTTGGATGTTATTTAAAAAAACAGAGATATTTTACAAGTTAACTCTCTTATCATCCAAGTAAGGATTAGCTATTCTTTAAGTGGAGTCAATAAAAAATTATAAATAATAATGTAATTTTCGAAATTATGTACCTTTGATTTTTGTGATTTATCATACCTTTCTGGAAAAACTATAAATCATATTTATTAATACTCGTATATTACATAGACGACATCGAATACGGTTACAAAATTATTACTGTTGAGATAGTGGAAGCAGAAAGTCAAAAACATATGCAGTTTTCGAGATGTACTCGAGACTAAGACTTATAAAGAGCCTCAGATGAAGTAGTGAAGCATCCTTAGCACGCGAGAGGGCTTTACTTCACATAAGCATGTCAATTTCAAATATGTGTCGTAATAATTATCTTTTTAACCTTGATAATCACAGATATATAACAATGTTTGCTTTATACTTGTACGTATGTATCGAACCGTTCAAGTGTATCTCGAATCGGTAAAGGCCACACATGTTTGAATACATCTTAATGCGGTACCAATTCTCATGGCCGCGGTACCATGAAATTTTTTGTAATACTTCCATCTTTCGCTACACCGCATCTTGTAATGTTTTAGTGAAACCGGTCTTTATCGTTTGGGAACGCAAAATTACGAGTACAGCTCTTGACAGTGTCACCCACTTAAAATTTTGCAACAAATAAATTACTTTTAAAATTCAAAAAGTTATTAAATTATCAAATCTATTATAAACACCTATTGCATTTTTTAAAAATAGTAGTACTTGTACATTAATTGAAAAATATATTTTGTTAGTAGGTTTACTAAGGAATTGGCACATTTATAAATTAATTGTGTTCAATATGTACTGTATATTATTAATTATAAAAGAAGGTTAGGCTAGGCTTTTTGATATTATAGAATCGAGCGGCACCACCCTTGTCAATATTATTAACTAGTCTATCGAATTTTTATAAGCATCTGTAGTAGCTTGTAGATGGTTAAAAACCTAAATTAAAGGTTGCAATTAACATCACCATCTGTTTTAGTCGTTTAAGTGAGCGAATCAAGGCCGTCTGAACAATATCTACAGCGCAGCCTAATCGTAACTTTGATTAGTAATTACAATCACTCGGCCTTTAGGGTGTAAATCGATAAACGATTCTTACTTAGAATCGGGCTCAGGGTGAAAATAATATGGCCTTAATTTTCTTTTAATTACGAGCCGTGATGCCGCCGATTGTGAATGCATTTTCATTGTTTCATTGAAGCCTCACTGTGGGTCCAATTTTGTTCTTGTTTTGGACGGTAACTCAATTAGTACTTTCCTGGCCGACTTACTTGGGAATAAGGTCGCGAGAAACATAATTTTTTCTTTAAACAATCTCTTGTATGTGAACACAACCTATAAGGAAAAGGAAATGTTAAGTTAATTTTACGACATTCATGGTTAATATATTCAAAGCATACGTGAGATAGCGACGTATTTTTTTGGTTATTTGATAAATTTGATAAGAGATAGCGTATTTAAAATATAAGCCGCATGTAGACTTGTTGATCAAAGCATATGCTGACTCACATTTTAAGTTTATCACGTTGACCTTAAAATAATGTAAAGTAAATTGTTTTAAAATTATTATGCTAAATAAAATGTTAAATAAAAACAAATATAATAAGGAAATACATTTAAGACGGTTAATGTGAAAACATCTAGGGATGGTTTTTGTTTATTTATAATAAGATAATAAATATAATATATAATTTAATTTATGGCTTACTAAATACATAATTTAAGTTTAATGTAAATAAGTTGTGGTAAGACTAGATTCTCTGCGAGTTCGTTTGAGTCTCTCCTAGTAGTAGTAGCGTTATTTATATATTATTAATAATATTATTAATATTAATAATAAGCAATTATAGTTTCCAGTTTCATTATAATAGTTTCTATGTGATATTTAGAAAACGATTCAAATAAGACAAGATTTTAAATATTTCCACATGTTTTTAAATCAAACCTTTATGCCCAAAAAAAATATATGGTTCAAAGTGATGTTTTTTTATATACACGAATAATATGGAACACAATATTTTACATATACCGTACCGTAACAGCCTGTAAATGTCCCACTATTGGGCTAAAGGTCTCCTCTCCCTTTTTGAGGAGAAGGTTTGGAGCTTATTCCACTACGCTGCTCCAATGCGGGTTAATGGAATACACAATGGCAGAATTTCAGTGAAATTAGACACATGCAGGTTTCCTCACGATGTTTTCCTTCACCGTAAAGCACGAGATGAATTATAATTATAAATTAAACACATGAAAATTCAATGGTGCTTGCCCGGGTTTGAACCCACGATCATCGGTTAAGATTCACGCGTTCTTACTACTGGGCCATCTCTGCTCGGCCCATTTTACATATATATATATATATATATATAAATATATATTCTTCGTTATTAATATTATGTGACGTATCTCACTGTGTCAATTTCGAAATCGGCTAATTGCAGCTACAGTTTACGTCACGTAATTTCAAAAATTGACCCAATAATGTTGTAAAGACATGAGCAAGGTCATTCATTGAAATCAAACTAATACAATACTTATTGTTTTCACTAAGTCTAGAACAGGCAACAATGGATTGATCTTGATATTAGACAAAATTGATATGGCTATCAACGAGTAGGTATATAATAATATTCTCGTATCGCTTTGCATCTAGATTTAAATTCTTTATTGCCTTAAATATAAGGATTATAATGTTTTTAAATATATATTTATGAAATACTTATTTCACTTAACGTCCATTTCAATAAAATTAGCTGTCCTTTTTTATAAATGTAATATTACATATCATTGTTGTTATGAAATTTAAAACATTTTGTAGTGTGTTTTAAGTGTCTATTAATTATTACATATCTCATACATACTGAAAATGAATGGTTATGAGTATTTATGTGTATGAATAATTTTATTAAAACAGTACGTACTATGTTTTACTCCTTAAATGGATAATATTTATTTTCTTTTACTTTGTGACTTGTTATTAAACATTGCCACGTTGTAATTTTATAGACATTGAATTTTTTTTTTTTTATAAATAATATAAAATGTACTTTCATATAAATTATTTATCTGTAGTTCAATCAACAGTACATTTTGTACTGAATGCTTATTGACTTCCTATTTTTATTTATTTTATCCGGGCAGCGCCGCTATGTTCTAGCATTAGTTAAGTCATCAGCAGACGTAACAGTTAAAAGAGAAAACAAATTTGTTTCACTTTCATTTCTCACTTGACGCGTTTTCAATATCAAGGTCATAAAGGAGTGATATGTCCAAGATAAGCAAATACTAGTTGTTGCATGTGACTTCGTCCAAATTTAATGAATTCGTTTTAAAGTTTATTCTTAACAATTTAAAATAAGGAATTAATAAAATTGTAATATAAATATAGTCATCATGCAAAGAAGTTTAACTAATATCAATATTTGGTTAGTGTAAATTAAAAAAAAAATCAAATTAAAATACCGTTCAACTCTATGTATTTATTTTATTATTTTAAAGAAAACTTAGAAGGATGGGGCTTGATCAAGACAGTATGATAGTTATCGATTTCCTACGTTTACAATCATCTTATTAATATGATTAATTCGAAAGAACGAACATGTGCGTTTTAATTTATGTTCAATCAGGCATTAACGTCTAACGAAATGGATTCTAACTAAATTGGTGAGATAGTGGTGGTGGAGCCAGCACATGGTTGAAGCTTAATATTTCTAACAGTGCAAATGTTTATGGGCAGCGGTGACCACTTACCATCAGGTGGCACAATGTATTATCCGCCTTACTATTTCCTAAAAAAAATTAGCCGCCGAGTGAATCAGGTACGAATTTGCTAGTAGTAGATATTAAATTGCATAAAGTATCAGTAGTTGCTTATTTTTTTGAGAAATATAATTAAACTGAAATTCTATGTTGTCTAGAAAATTATTTCTAATGTATTAATCTAATAATTAAAAGAACGATTCTTAATTATAAATTATGCGTTCGTAATCTATTGCATTTAGTATTCAAAAACATTCATATTCAATGGCAAATCTAATTAAATCTAGCATCCAGTCAAATGGCTAGATTACGTTGCTCGGAAAGCAATAACGACGCATTGTATCGAAATACACCATTAGTTCCGCTCGGCTTTGCTTTAACCAACTTTACAGCGGCCCTTTCAAATAAATAGCTTTCGCTGGAAAGATAGGATTGCAAACAATCCATTACGTTTTACTTTTATCTCTAATTTTATTATCGCATACAAATGATGCAATGTAAATTGAACCGCTGTGGGAGACTAGTTTCGATCATTCATCAAATGTATGACTTTGATATGAGGATACTACGGAATAAACTGATTCAGCGTGTCATTACCTTCTAAGCTGTTATTAAGAGGCTGTGCTGTTTGTATTGATAATTGAATAGTAGGAGATACAGTCTGCACTAAAAGCACGGACTCTATCGAATTATTACTCAAAGAATATTTATCTTTAACGTAGTGATATTATTGTCGAAATTTGCGTGTTTACTTCGATTTTTATAATTGTACTTATGCCTTGATAATTCATTGTAGATCTGTTAATTTTCGATTATTCAATGCCTTGTATTATGGTAGTTCATTTGCTTTCTTGTTCAATCGTTGTCCGGATTTATCTGTTTATGGAGAGAGATTTTGCTTAATGCGGTAGGTAAGCTGAGATTAATATAAGTTATAGTTGTTATTGCAATTCGCAATGAATTAAAGTAGCTTGTAAGTGTTATACATAATTTATGTATTAACTTTAAGATATTTAACTTCAAGTAAAGTGTATAATCATGCTTTTACTTTACTTACTTAAAATATATTTTATTGAGACTTGTTTCTTTTACTTTCAAAATCGAAATATATATTTTATTCGTTATTTTAATTTTACCTTTGATACATTTTAACTTGTGTTTTTGTATAGCGTTGTATGGACGTATATAAATTTTTCTTTATTTACAAAAAATATTAATAAATTCCAAGAATTTCATATATAGTTTAGTGTTTTTGTCACTTCACTCGGCATTATATTGATAGTATCCATGAGATCAATAAAAAAAAATTGTACCTATACTATAAATATTAGTAATTACTCACTATTCTTTAATATAAAACATTAAAACATACACAAAGTTAGTATACACTTATATCAACTGCAGTATAAGGGGTGAGTAGGCTTTACCTGTGGTTGCACTCCCTACACCCCATGAGAGCTAAGGAGTCTTTAGAACTACTTACAGCCTGCTTATTACCTTCGTAACGGACAGCTGTCAAGAGGAACCCAATACCTCTGTGGTCTGTCAATCCCAAATGGCAAAACATTAGGGGAGTATTGCTATCAATAAACAATGTTTTTGTTTCCCATACAATAGTAAAGATTTAGAACGATCATACCATTCTGTAGGCAATATTTTCGCAATTACGATCATGTACAAAATTTATACGACAAAACATTCGACACCTTATCTTTATCGGTACTAATTAAATTGTCTGAAATAGTACTTTATGAATGGTTATAGCATTGAAATAAGCAAATATTTATTATTATGAACATTTCACGGTAGTTAGTTAAATGTTGTGTTAGATAAAAAATGTAAATGCATATACAGCAGGCAAATTTTCCTCAATTAGGCTCAAACAAATTCAATAAACAAAACTGACAGATAATAAATTCAAAATATTTCGTAATGTCTTTTTGTAATCAAAGTAACCATTTTTTATATGAATGTAGTTCTACCTAACGTTATTGAGTAACAGTCGTAATGATATGTAATGTTCTTAAAGAACCAATTCATGCTGTTTTATTAAAAACTAACCTCAACTCGTACTACAATGATTAATGAAAATTATTTCATCTGTATTAGTAATTTGTTATGACAATGTTTTTCTTATGTCTCCTAGATTTATTTAATTTCTTAATGACTGATTTAATATCAAGTGCCGAGAGAAAAATTTACAACAAGAATACGTTTATCATTAATATGTATTTCTAATAATAATAAGTACATAAACAAGTAAATAAACAAAAAAATATGTTAAATAATATATGTTTATATATTTTATTAAACATATATACATTTTAATTAAAAACAATGAAAAGTACTATAAATATGTAAATATTGAAATTGCGTACAATCCTCACAAGATAGAAAGAACTCTTTTCTTTACTTTAAGACTCATTGTATTGATATTTTTTTGTATATTATATATTTAAATAAAAATATAAATTGAGTAACCGGTTTCGTTTTTGGATTAATCATATTAAAAATTGCTAATTTAATTGTCTTTGAAATAAATTGTTTACATATCGTCACGTACATTGTTGTTCTCAGAAGTAACTGTAAAGACTACCAAGAAAAAGTCTTAGAAAGCAATTTATTAATCTACTGAGAAACGATATTGAGATGCTGCATTTCAAATACTTTGTTTATGTGTTAGCTTTATGCATATATAAAGTTTCGATTGCACATATTTATTGGAATTCAAGATAACAAATAATAATGACAAAAACAAGCTTTTATTTAAATGCTCAATTAGATGAAAATAAATTATGAAGTAAATGACACGTTTTTGTTACATTGTACACTTTTATATAATGCTATTAACTCCTATTTCTAAATAGTCATTTTCGTATTCTTAATAAAATAAATTAAGACCACAAAATCTAGCGACAAGATTTAATCCTAACCGATTATATAATAACGCACAATATTTTTAGATCAAGAGTAAACAATTTCAATGTTTCATAAAAATTAAATTACATTTTTCTACTTCTTTTTATACCCCTGACAACGGGTATGCAAAATTTCATGATAGTCGGTTGACATTTATAATATCAGTTAAAATAAAAGCTGATCGCTATCTGACCAGATAGATTTGATGAAAGCAAAACCGACAAAATAATAAAGTATTTTTATTAATTGTTTTGTTTAGATTTATACCTCAGAATCTTCAATGATATTATCAGTACCATGAAACATGTCTGATTAGAATTCTGCCTCTTCCGTTAAACTGGAATTCTAATGTTAATAAAATAAAGTGTTCTGTTAAATAATTCTTATTATCTGAACTATTTTTCTGTATCGGGACTTGTAAGTTATCTTACACTACTGAAGTACTAAATGTATTGATAAGTTAACTTATCATATCTTATCTCGGACTTTCTTTTTGATACAAATATTATATCGAATGTGTTCATACATTAAATATTATTAATTTATCAATAGTACTAGTATTGAAATATTTTTACTTATGACTAACTGCTCCGGTTTTACCTGAGTTAGACGCAGTAATCGTCGTTGTTCTTCGTAGCGTGATCTTATATGGTCTATAACCTTTCTTAATAAATCCACTATCCATAATTATTTTTTTCTATATTGGACGATTAGATACTGAGATTAAAGATTGTAAGCGTGTTCAAATAAAGAAGTATATATTCAGTTTTTTTAAATTGCATAGTATGATTATAAGTTACAATTTTAGTTGCCATCAAATTATATATTATATGAAAATGTAGATTTCTTTGTATTATTAAACACAAATCTATAATTTAATAAGTAAACATAAAAAAAAAAGATTTTAATAACTTAAATTTTTAAATATTAAACTCGTCCATCATCCCTTAAATTATTAAGACGATATGCCCCTAGTTATAATGGATTTGTAACTATTGCATTTCTTCGGATATTATGCTCAAGCCGTCGTATTAATTTATATAATTATAATGTGTCGCTGTCGGTTGTCTACTGTTACGAAACCCTTGATGTAATTTTCAGACTTAGGTGTGACTTGTAATTTGTAGTAGGAAATTACGATATGTTTAAAATTCTATATACGGAGCATATGCAGTCTTGAGCTTGCAATAATAAAAAAAATATATTAAGAAAAAAAAAATATTACCTAAAAATTAATTCATTAAAATCTTTTTACTAAAACGTTGAGTAATTTTGTTGCCATAATTTGTTTTCCAAGTTGTTATTCGTTTAATGTAAGATATCATATTATATACAAATCCAAAACCGCAGCTAATAAGAAGTTACTTCGTATCTCGTGAAATGTTGAAAACCGACTTACGGTGACACGCTATTTTGATCAGTGTGTCTTTTAAATGTTATAATTATTATATCACTTTCTGACATTTCATGATCGTAATCTCTGTATGTAGGTCTACAGAATCGTGTTTGAAGGTAATTTATTGCCATAGGGAAAACAATACATCTTGAATACCTTTTCGAAGATAAAAAGTATCCTAAAAGTAAGTGTATCACGAGGATTTAAGTGAATATTATTTTTCACGATAGTAACTTATTTAAGAAAAAAAGGAAATGAGACTAATCGAAAATAAATTTAATTCATCACTTTGTAATTTACGGCATTGATTATTGTATGGGGTCACTCATATTTCACCTTATATTGTTGTTTAGTTTACTTCTAAAAGCTTTGCGCTTTATAGCTCAAGAACTGCAGACTAACGATGTACTAACTTTATAAACTCAAGTTCGGCGTCTATCAGTGCTTAAAGTATCTCAATCGTAGAGTACTCTGACGCCAGTATATTCAGTACCACTATTTACAAAGCCTAAATCGCTTTTGATTGGCCCAATGTTGAACATTACATTTAATAATGAATTTGTAATAAGCAATCTGAACAATTTAGAATTGGTTTACTAAACCGCATTACATAAATTACCGTAAACTGCTGGAAGCGCGGTAGGCGTCGAAAGAGTAATATTTAAATTGTCAACACTGAAAGGTCTGGCGAGTATTACGTTAAGTTATATTGAAAAACAATTGCCAACAAAATAACAAGCATAACCTAGTATTAACGACTATCTGGATTTACAAGGTAACCATATTTTATGCAAACCAGTTTGGAGCTAGAAGCGAAACCAGTAAAGGGTTGTTTACATTGTTGACATAAAAATTAAGTGCGTTTAAAACCTCATAAATAATAAAACAGTTGACGTCAAATCAAATTATAAATAACGGCATACAATCATGCTAAGTATTATTCGCAAACTGGAATATTAATAATGGAGTAGCACGGATTAGTTACATAATTAATATCAGGATAAGAAAGCACAATTAATTATCATGTTATGTGAAAAAGAATGACTACTGAGTTACTTCTGAAAGCTGATTCTTTCTAAATCTATGATGCTAATTTTTATATGAAAATTTAAAAGTACATGCGAACTCAAAAATTTTTCATAGCCGCATTTAGCTTCAAAGAAAACGGCAATTAGCTTAAAGGACCTAATTCAAATTTAGATGTTCACTTAATTGAAAACAATCCGAATATTTAAACACAGATCGCTTCAGCAAAAATGATACAATCAGAACTACCAATACAAGTTTGATGATAAACACTAAAAACATACAACGAATTCGCGAACCTAGTTAACTTCAATTTAAACATTCGAGCTTGCTCATATTTCATACAAGCCAGCTCAAACAGCTGGAGGCGCGGTAAGCCTTAATAAAGCGCTGTCCAAACTGTCAACTGTAAAAACGAAATGCATCGCGAAACCACCGCATGCACAATGTCTAACGAGAAGGGCTTCGCGGCTTTCTGCGATATGCAAAGTCTAAAGGAAACGCTAATCTAGCCTGTGGCCTGAGTTAGAGACTTAATGTTCATGTTTGTTATACTATGATCTGCGCTGTATATTACTCGACTTAAAAAAGAAGGAGTTTCAATTCCGTCATTTTTTTTGAATTATGGTGTCTTTTGGATTTCGTCGTCGGTGCTAATCAAAGCAAAGCAAGACAAAGTGTAAAAACAAACATCTTATAAAATAAGTGATTTTTATAAGCATTGTAAATATTTGAATATTATTTTCAAGTTTTTAGTTTAAACTGATATTTAATTTTAAATGTAATGCAATGCAAATTGTATGAAAAATGTAATGCGAATTTGATATTGGTTTTGATTTATATGTGTTTTTCCGCTTTTAACATAAATGGTAGTTGTTTACTTTTTCCTTAACAGATAAGGAAGTTGTTGCCTAGAAGTCTAAATGTTAGGGACTAACTTTTTTAAATGAACTAACTTATTGTATTTGTTTCATTTTGTGTTATATGACGTGTTGGATTTGAATACTATGTAATTTTTAATTGTTCTAATATTTTATATTTCTCTTATAATCTTTATTTTATAAATAAATTATGAACGGAAAAAATTTTAAAAAGGTATTTTATTTACTTACTAGTCTGGCGGCGGCATCGCCCGCTTGTTCCCCTAACAAGTGAAATCGTAACAAACACAAAACTTATTTATGTTAGTAAACCACGATCTTAGTAAGGATGGTTTTATAACGCATTATATTTATACCTCCCCAAGAAAACAACACAATCAAATAAACTCAAAGAAATTAAAAAGTTTTTTACTGTGAACAAAACAATTCCTTAAGAAAATTAATGAAACATATTAGAATACATATTAAGGTTAGAACAAGATAATTAACGTATCGATACACAAACATCCTTTTAAAATGCATTACATTATAACTTTCCAAATGACTTTACATTTCCTACGACATTTGTTTTGCTTTTTGCACCACACGCCACTTACTGTGCTCTAGGCTTTGTTGATGTACTGTCCTCTTACTTTCACTGCAGTATCACTCAAATCTCCCTATCTCATTAGAATAACGCTCCCGGCTATGAGTTTTAATCTCTGCCATCTGTTTTACACGAAATATTTATATTAATTAGTTAATAAATGCAGTCAAGGGCTTTCTCGAGTCGTTCTCGTAAGTAACGCACATAACTCGCTAAGCGAACCAGCTCAAACTTGTACCGGCTTCGTTTATAGCATTAGATAGAAACTGAGTTAGTAGTCTTTATGTAAATTATGTGCCCGGTGCTTTATTTAAATATCTTTGTTAGCAGCCGCCTATCCTGTTTTTATGTAATAGATGTATTGAAAGCGAAATTTAATGAAAATGTATCTAAAAGATTAATTAATAGTGGTTTTCTCTTTAGCCTCAAACATAGTCGTAACAAGGCCTAGATTTGCAGGTTTCTTAGAAGGAGTGAGTGATTATGGCAACATTTTTTAACGTCGACACAAGATTTTTCTTATCTTGACATAAAATATTCAAGTATCGCTCACGGATCTGGTTATGATGATTTCTTTATTTAATTATTTAATACGAATTATAAAAACAAACAAACACAGTTAGTTGTTCACATTTTTATATAAAATCCTTCTAATTTAAATCATAAGGTAGCTTCAAATAAACTTTATAATGTGATAATGTGACCACGAAACCTTGAAAAATGTTCGAACTGTTCACGAGGGTCACTTTTGTCATTACTTCCATTCGTGGTTAAGATCCTGTCATAATCACCATAAAAACATCACTCGTATTATTACGTCAACTTTTGACATTGCGACGAGTAATACCTTGAGATTTATACACGGAACTGTATAAATATAAGAATAAAGGTAATCAAAAACTAATATTATGTGTATATAGATCATATTGGTATAGAAATAAAGTCTACAATGCTATAATTTTCAACGTAGATGCGAGTTGGAAAAATAAATATTGCAACATTTAAGTAAATATATAACTCTAAATCAATTTAGTCGAGGTTACAACGATATACGACTTGTCAATTCTATAATGAGGCTTTTACTGAGTACCTAGTGTGCTATAACGAATTAGTTAACCTTGATTAAATGTAACTGAAACGCTTAAAAAGTTAGATTTGTTTATTTTATTACGATTTTAATATTAAATACGTGTGTGATTTTTGTATTTTTGATAAAAATCTAGGAATTTGTTTCAATTTGCAATAATTAAGATTGAGAATATAAGAAAAAAAATTTAAGTATCCTAACGATAAAAACTAACAAATAACACAGTACTTAGTTGTATATGTAATCATAGTAGTATAAGTTTCATGACGTTATACTAATTAAAAGTTGTACTTATATATTGTGTTAAGTTACAGTCTATAAAGACCGTACTGTTCGGCAAATGTTTCGTCTCTTAAAAAGAAGGTGAAGAACAAGAAGGTATGTATGTAAGGTGAACCTTAATCCACCACGCAGCCTCACTGCGGCAGAATTACCACAAATTCCTCATGATATATGTCTTCAGCAACAACGTCTAGAAACATAATAAACATAAATTAAGACGGTATTCTTAGGTACATTTGCGTTAAAATATTTCAACTAGTAATATTACCGGAGACGGATCTGTTATACTACATCAACACATTCGTGACAAAGATACTAGCAAGTTACTACTAACTTTTTTATTTAATGTAATAATCTCATCGCATTAGTCTTGATAAACATTTGTGTTAAAGATTTGAATGTATAGTTCATTAGAGTTTTGTATAAATTGGCTGATATATAATAACGATGATTATTTAAGATGTTCGAAAAAATCAGTTGATTACATAGTTATATGTACTACGATATAAAAGTTTAATTCAGATCTTTATTCCACCCGTGCGAATCCTAACCTAAGTTTTGTATAAAGCAATGACTATAAATATACATAATTTTATTCGTAAATAGGTGTCAGTCCGAAAATAAAACTGCGCTCATTCATAAAATAGACAGCGAGTGACAATGTCTTACCACTCTGGTTAAGGTTTTGTTTTTACTTTAAACGTATAACAAAACATTTTCAAGGCTATAAAATGGCCGTATTTAAGATGTTGAAAGCTGAATAGTTTGTTGATACCGTTGTGTTGTGATTATTATTATTTTTAAAGGGCTGTTTCTGTTCATAGTCTTGTATGAATAATCATTATAAAATAAAATATATAGATCACTTGTAGATAAGAAAAAATATATATAATGAAGCGATGATTTGGTGTAAACAAGACGCATTAGTGGTCGCAAAGATAAAATAATAAGTTTATTAAAAATATTGAAAACTCAATGACCAAGTTAGTACATTTACAATAACCTTATTTGGCTAAGGAACGTTTTTTTTTTAAATTAAATAATATTATTACACGATTACTATAATTGTTTCCGCACGTAACGCTTGCTTTTAAGGGACGGCAAGGCTAAGGAGTGACGCCGTAATGCCATTTGACAATTATATTGTCCTGTCTGTTACGCTTCATTATCTGCGTAAGGCCTTGAAATAAACAGTTGGTATTCGTAATTACCTATTTTTGTATAATATAAAATTACTTTTGTTCAGTAGCAGTAATTCCAATGTAAGAAATGGTTAAAATTTCTTACAGAGCCAATGTCTATGGGCGTGGTTGACCATTTACCTTATCATATTTTTTTTTTATATAGAACAGGAAGGTGGACGAGCATATGGGCTGGGCCACCTGATGGTAAGTGGTCACCAACGCATTGTAAGAAACCTCGACCATCGCTTACATTGCCAATGCGCCACCAACCTTGGGACCTAAGATTTTATGTCTGTGCCTGTAATTACACTGGCTCACTCACCCTTCAAATCGGAATACAACAATACCAAGTACTGCTGTTTTGCGGTAGGATATCTGATGAGTGGGTACCTACTCAGACGAGCTTGCACAAAGCCTTACCACCAGTATATATATGTTTACAATGTAATATTTATTTTTCGACTAAGAAATACATATTACAAAATATAATTGCCAATTGTAAACTTTCAGAGCAGTCAGAAATGTTATTTCCCATTGAAATGAACAATGGTTGGTAATTGGCATATTCACATCTACGCCGGACACCGTATTTGGTAAGTGAAACATGGTCCGCTTGACCCTAGCATCGAACCCGGTACTTTACGACATGACCAATTTGGCATCTTTATTACGTATTTAGTTAGATGCATTATCTAATCCTTTGATTGTATAATTTAGACATTTTGACACGGAATGTAAAGCTGTACAATATGACAATTATATTTTATAAATAAATCTCGTAGTATAATAATATTAATCTAATAGTATAAAATATATCTTATCTTGAAAGCTCTTTCAATTTTCGTTTTAAAAGTATACGTGTCTATACTGTAACACAACGTAGGATAAAATTGATTTCGATGCAGATTCAACCAGGACTAAGCTGTGTCCAAGCGTCTGTATTTTAGTTAATAAGAATTATATAGATAAAGACCTTTAACCAATATATATGAAACAGATATAAAATATCTGTATAAATTTTGATCGCGTGGATTGGTAGCAAGAATGCTATGGCCTAAGACGTAATACTTGACGTGATCCATCTATTGGTCCTTGATCGACCGTGAACAGATCCGCACCCCTCACGTATTCCGCCCACGTTTTATTCTGTATTTCAAATTTTAAATTTGAACATTCATTATTGTTTCTGTTAGATTAGTAATTAGCACACTATAAAAACAAATATTTTGAAATAACAATTTAAAGCTGGATTTAGTGAATGTGAAAATCGCTTTGCTTTGTGTTACATATAAAGTGAGAGAGAAAGAGAGACAAATAAAGTAGCAATTTATATCCTACGGCTGGCAGTTTGCTGGCAGAGGAGACAGATAACTATCCATTGGCTCACCTGCTCCTCTGGTCCATAGTTAACTATAAAAGTAGAGTAATTTTATTTTTTATCCATCTATTAGTATTGTCTGACTATCTCGTTGAGAGAGCGACTAGCTTTTAGGGCTGCAGATCCTTAGGCTGTAGGTTCAAGTCCCGTAAAAAAATATTTGTGTTATTTTTTTGTCGAATAATTCGTAGGAAATGTGGGTCAAACCGAGTTATTTAATAGTGCCTAATAATATTATGTATATTTCCAGTTAATTCATTATGATTCATCACAAGATTCCGTATATTATCTACTTTACATTAGCGACAGTAGAAAAGACCTAGATATATAGATAGATAGATACGATAGAAATGTAGAGTCCATTTGTAACCATACAGGTTTTATCTTGATTAAAATTTGCAAAACTTGGCATCGGTACAGAATAGGTCATACCTATTTATATTTATTAATGTAGTATAACAGGATTCTAAAACAAGTTTTTAATATATCATTGTATGTATGAATAACTAATCAATTCCGAAGATTGACTAGATCCAACCCATTTTACCCATTGGTTTTGTAGTCGATAGAAGGATTGTTTGTATAATAGCATCTATCAATACAATGGAGAATTTAAGCGTCAAATCCAATCATGTATGGTGTTGGATTATCATGTAAGGTGGCGGAAAACAAACCCACTAGGACAAGCATTCCCAAAGAGTATTGGCCCCAGGCCGAACGTAAGTCTGTCAAATCCTATTTCATGCAGTGCAAGAAACGCACAGCACCGAATCTAAATTCCCCTCAGGGTTAAAGGGAAACTAATGATGTATGGAAAGACCTAATTATTAGGTATTTCTACATATTAAATTATTCGATTATACAAATACTGAAAATGTAATTATTATTAAAATATACAGTTATATGATAGTTTAACGATATGCATTATTATTAATAAGTAAAAAAAAATAATTGCATAAGAATAGTATATTAAATTAGAGCAAAAATAATACGGGTCGTGTTTAAGATAAGACAAATAGGTAATATTGAAAGTGTCTTTGGTCGTTTTATCAATAATGTCTCCCACGCTAAATCCTTTCAATAATTAATTGGACTACATAATTTCAATATAAATGTTATACCAAAATGTGAACCACTTACTCATTGTATCAGTTATTTTAAAATAATAAGGTATTATAACTATTTAAAAAAAACATATTTAAGCAGAAATGTGTGATAACTTGCCTCGCATTACAATTACGTAAGATGAAATAGCGACCGTAATTCAAGTTAAAAAGAACATTTTAACATAATCACGTTATTATGTCAGTCGGTATGTACAAACACGACTACATTACAGTTTTATTATATTACATTGCGAGCAAAAGATTATCCTTAAATGAAAACACATTATCGGGATAGACAATAGGTATGAACGCAGCCGCCGACCTTGACAGCAAACACCCATTTCTCATTTACGCTGTACACCCTGAAGCGATTGGTACAGGGATAATAAAACCTTTATACTAGAGGGTTACGATACGATCATCGTATGGATTTTATTACTATTATATTATTGAGAATCAAAACAGGATACCAACTTTCTAGATTAATAATATAAATATAGATGTCAATTGTATAGACACACTGAATCTTCTAAAATTATTTTATAAAAAAACAAGCTTCTATAACTAACGACAATCATTAAAATACGAGTATTTCATGTAAATAGCTAATAAATTGCACTCTGATAATATTTAGAAAAATCAAAGGCATCTGAGTTATTTTTGTTTAAATTAATTTTTAATAATTTAATTTATTTTTTTAGAAATTATAGCTTGATTTTCTCAGTAATTTCTCATGCTTAATTTGTGTTAATTTTTCATCTCGTGGTAGGAAAATATTTAAAATGAAATTCAAACAACGGGCACTAAAGCGTTGTGGAATAAGAGTAAAACCTTTTCGTTAAAAGAACCTCTTCTTTGAGCATTTGCTCAGCAGTGGGATTTTTGTGGACTGTATGTGTAAAATACCAAGTTTACCTAATTAGGGCGTAAATAATATGTAAATTAGTTGAATATTGTTATATAAATTTGGGTTTAATGACGTCGATACCCGTTAAATATCCAATCTGATGTCATGTCAAATTTAATATAAGACAGTCTATCAGCCTGATGTATCGGAAGACAATAGTGATACAATGGAAGCCAATGTCATCGCAAAGCAATTTGCATTACATTTTGTACGTCAAATTGTATCCGAAGTCATAACATTAGTTACGCAATCCATCAACTCTTAGCCCGTATGAATAATTCAGACAATCCTAATATGTACGTCAATAAATATTTATCTCAAATTGTTTTGAATAACGTTAAATATAAAGTATATATAATAGTTCCGGTACGTTGGAACTTGATTGTTGTGTCATGTGACGAATGAATGCATTACATATTTAGCATTTTAATAACTATATTTTCGTTGACCGAAGATATATATACATACGTATAATATAATATAAGATATATATACATGAGTATAAAACTAGATAAAATATAGTGAAACTGATAGTTAATGATGATTTCAAAACAAACTAACTCCAAATTATGTAATTTTTTTTACGTTTTAATATTGTCACTAACTTTAAAGACAGATAACTCTTCTTATAAGGGATTCTTTATACGGCTCCCAATGTCACATTACAAAGGAAATATATTTTATTGTCTTACATGTGCAAAGTATTGTAGGTCACGTGTCATGAATCACGCTTTAGCTGATTACACTAAACATTATTTCAAAATATAAAAAAAAAGATTTACTTTAATATTTATATATTTTGATTTTTAATAGAAGACAAAGGAGAAAATTCTCTCTGTCAGAATTAGTCGAGTCGATTAAAATGGTAATATATATTATTACTTCCTTGAAAATATGCTTAAATGTCTTGAATAACATCTATTTATGCTATATGCAAAAAGGTCCAGACGCAGCCGCTTGGGGTAAAAATTCCCATAAGCGCCAAATTTAGATGTCTGCTTGTTTAAAATTCAATACAGATACCGGTAGTTTAAAGAGCAGTCGGGACCCTTAATGCTGGGGCTTTAAAGGGGCAATATCGCACCATCCGTGCGGTATAAAGACGCCGTCCTCTTAGGGTTGCCAGCTATAACTTTTATTTTAAGGTTTTATTTAATTTTCTTTTGGGCTTTCAAAATTAAAGATATACAAAAAATATACAATTTTGATTGCCTGCTAAACTATTTCATTGAAAAACTTTGTCATATGAATGTGATCAAATTGAAAGTAGCTTTTTATGGTACGATGCTTATAGATTTCATTTTTTGTTGTAACTAGTTACAGGGAATGTATTTATATTTGCAGAGAGAATCAAGCTCTCTAAATCTAATAACATCGGAATTCTAAATTCAAACTCCGTCTACATTCTTAACAGCCCTAATGCGGGTGGTGTGTGCGTTGCAGACGCGTTCGGATGCGATCGATACCCCCGTCTGCTCGAGTCTGCACTGCGGGCTGACCTTGTACAAGCCGCATATAGATGCAATAGAGACCCATTTTTTTATTGCTGACTGACTTCAAAATGACCAACCTGATTGCCGATATAGTCGACGATCTGAAGATATCAGGCAGTTATAAAAAAAAACCATCTGACCTGAAATTACCTTTTCATGAATATTAAATATTAATAATACAGTAATTATAAAAATCGTTTATAAAATTAAATTTTAATTAAGAATTGATGGAGTTTTTTTGAGTAGGCGCTTAAAGTATTTATTAATGTGAGTTTAATAAATATATTATACAGTTGAATTCACAAAGTGATATAACAAAATTATTTTGGCATGCCGCCAAAGTAGAACAGGTAATGTAGGTTTTATTTTAATAGTCAATAAAAAATGCCGTTGACAAAATAAATTGAATGCACATAAATAAAAAAGGCAGACAATAATTACATCACTGGATAGAAAAGGTCACGGAGGTCGGTGCTTCAAATTCGGTAGAGCTTTATTAAGTTTTAATTTGTTTGTTTTTATAGGTGAAATAAAATACTGCCAAAAATATTTTCGAGCAAATTAGAACTTTTTTTAATATTATTAATTAACTTTTTTAAATTTAATGTTATCAAGTAATAAGTGTACTTTTGGATCTGCAGATACATTCAAACAATAGAATAAATAATACTTTTGTTATGAATGTACAGTAATTGGATGGAAAACGCTTACTAGGTATAATGTTAATCCCTCTTGAAATACAGGTCGTAAAGCTTGTTCTACATGGTTGAATTTTATTTATGCGTCTAGCCAGGTTCTCGGTGTTGCCACATTCCGATTGTACAATATTAAACCCTAATTATTATTATCCAAGTCTATACTTAGCCTTGTTGTAGCGATTATTTAGAGTTATTGGATCATAATTAATTAGTATAAAGTTTAAGTGTGGCAAGAGGAATAAGATGATTTTATTGGAAATAATATAATTTGGTGTTATAAAACATTCTTTGGAAACCTTGTAAAAGGGTAAAAAAATAGCAATAGCTATTCATTGATGCACAATCTTCCGTATCTCATTCGGTATACCTCCCTATCAACCAGCTATCTGCCTCGATGCCTGCCAGCGCCAATTTGATCCAGATTCGACCCACGACTTTGACATGTCCAATCGTTAATATCGCACGTTTATTATGTACATGTATTTTATTACTTTCAGATTTAATCATTTAAATACATTTTCGTGAAAATAATCACAAGGTTAAAATTTCTAAATGTATAATTAACACTAATAAAATTAATTATTAAAAAAAAGTGTCTAAAAGTTAGTATGGCCGAATAAACGCGAACAATTAACTTAAGGTCAACCTATATAATTCCCAATCTTTAAGTAAGTACTAATATTTACAATTTAGTAGTTAATGAAGAAGTAAAATATTATGCGTGACTTTTCATGCGGAACTTTGATATTTATAAACAAAAAATCGTAGTGAATTATTATATTGAATAAACTCCATAATATTCTTTTAAATATTAAAAAAAACGTACATATTTGCTTAGCAGTCGTTAACGGTTTATATATGAATATTTTAAGGATATGTGAATTTGCATGCAAGACGCACTTATTAATTCTACTAAAAAACCCGTTAAGGTGAGAGGGGTTAAATGAACCGTTATCATGCCACCATCTTAAATTCCAATAAATACATTAAATACCATCGAATGATGACTTTAGATTTTAAAATAAAGATAACGAATTTTATTGCAAAAATTCTTTATACGGTCCCTGGTTTACGAGGAGTTCCGCAGTCCATATAGGTTAAGTACGACATAGCGAGATATGCAGAACAGATAACCATTACCTAGACTAGTTCTAGAACGGAGGTCACGTACAGGAAGCAGTAGTTATATACTTATCCAAATATAGTGTATAGTAGTTAACCCGGTGCGATCATAGCCCGTATTTTCATAATAATAATACTAAGTGTTGTGCTTTCATCACCTATTTTCAAGTAGGATAATTTTTGTAAATGTAGTATTATTAATATATATTTAAATGCTTTATATATTAGATACACAAAAGTAGTAAATGTTAGATAATGGATTTAATTTGAATATTATTGTTCAACTTCACTTATACAGCTAGGATTTACTTAATTTTTTCATCTAAATAGTATGTTCTGTAAATATATATATATTACGAATCGTCATTAATACTACTCATCTAAATCGGTTAATTATTATATATTCTACCACCAAACAGCAATATTTAGTTTCCAAGGTTGATGGCGCTATGGCGATTTATAGAATGGCTTAAATTACGTACATAGCCAATGTCTATAGGCGGTGGTCATGTGGCTTATTTCTCAGTCCACCTACCTCATACATATAAAAACGATGTGACATTGTGTTGTGTTGGGTTAAGAAGATTACTTGTAAGTAAAAAAAAATCTATTTTTTTTCTATCGGAAACAAGTAAAGCTGCACCTACCTATTACTAGTCACGATCACAGTCATTGTAGTAGTAAAAAACAACTGTGACAAGTGTTTATGTAAAACAATGGAAGTCGCGCGTCGTCGGCTACAAGGCGACCTTGACGGGATTCCTTCGCGTGACTTATTCGACGAGTCTAATTGTCCGCGCGTCTGTTTTAATATTTATTTTGATTGAAAAGGAAGATGCAAAATTTTAGAAATGCCAATCATTATCGTTTTTCGAAGACTTCAAAATCCCGACGACGGAGTTTTAAGCATTTTAAAATATTTTTATATCTCCACATACGTGTTGTCCTTGCCTTTGGTATATCTTTTATTTAAAGTATATTAATGTCATTTTGATGTACCTGACTGTTTATTGCCAGGCAGCATCGTAGAGCCCAGTTGACTTCTTTGAGGTGATGTTAGTTGTCTTCGTGGGATTCTCGAAGGTATTCGGCGAGTCTTGCCATAATCCGGTCATCTCTAGTATAGATTCCCAATTTTTAGGTTGTAATCCAGAATCTCTTTGCTTGTCACCATTTGTATCCTCTTCACAAGTGTTCCCAACGCGCCTTTACTGTCATTCATAAAAGAGTTATAAACTCTTTCATAATTAAATTATAGGAATAAAGTAGTCCAGAATTCGTATGATACACGTATCTTGCGATATTGTTTATGTAGGTTTGTAGGTACTTAAGACTTGGTACAATTTTGTTATGATTATGGAACATTTGTCATGCCTGCATCGTGATGAATTCATCTTGCCCTTCTCTTATTTATTTGAAGTGGTTAAGTTGCATGCAAAGATACAAGACAGCTCGATGCAAGTACTCAAGAATTCAAAAACTTAATCCGTATAAAAAAAACATGTAAGCTACTGTTAAGCCACTGTAAGTGTAAGCTATTACTTACTTACTTTACTACAATAACTGAGTTATTAGTGTAAAAATTACCGCGACTTCTCTTTTATTTAAATACATATAATTTCATTACGCGATTACAACAACGATATTTATTGAAATACATTTGTTTTAATCAATAAATACGATTTTATAATTAATTACAGTAAACAACGTGCTTTTGGTCAATAAATTATAAATATAGATGTGAACGCTGGCTTAATCATTTTTAATATTATACATTTATTTTTATTTAGTTATATTATAACTAATGAGTGGTTAATATCTCCTCGGACTGTCTTTATTGAATTTGAATGTCGGTACGATAATTGATCGGTAAAATATATATTTATTATTACCAATCAAATAAAAGTACTTATTGATTTATACCATCACCTTTCCGCTCGTAAATAGTTTTATATAATATTTTTCACAATGACCAGCGGCATTCATTTTTAAACATTTTGTATTTCCCACGGCACACATACATTCACTTTAAGTGAAGCGATGGATGTAATAAAATCTGTTATATATTCACAAATTCACAAGATAACGGTCACTACCGCTGCGGCGAGACAGGACGAATTTTAATTACGTGAGCGGTGCAAGCGGGTGTTGCATTGAGTTTAATAACAATATGCATATTGTTATTATCTAAAACAAAAATGTGTACGTTGCAAGTGGGTCTAGTGGTGTCATCGACTGTTTAATATCAAAATATATTTGCTATATCGGTTGTCGTCGTCAGTGCCATAGCACAACAATTAAAGACTTTTTCGTTCGAAGCTATTATGTATGTATCATTTTGTATAAATATTAAAAGTGATTGACGTTGTAAGAGCAGCGAAAACACCACAGATTTACATTAGGCTGACGTTGATTTTGATATATATAAAGGTGACTGAATTAAATAAATTAAATCAAGCGGTAGATGTTTAACGAGATTGATGTTACTTTAATTTACATAAATGATATTCTAGAACGAGAAATAGCTCAGTCCGTTATTAATATTTAATATTCTCCTAAGAACAGATCCAATTTCATTTACATTTTTGCTTTTAAGCAGGTTTGGATTTATAGCAACAGTTCGTCTACTCTCGTAGGCTAGTGAAGGAAGGATTTTTGAACTAGTTTTTCTTTCATCTAAGTAGTATCTATCTAGATATCTCGGGTTCTGTTATAATTCATGTGTTCTATCTAATGAGATATTCAACCTTATGGTTATTATTTTAAAAAAAAACTTAATAAAAAGCGAACAGTTTCATAAATGTAACCGGTAGCAATATTAAGCATAAGAAGTAATGGTTCTGTCGTCTCATAGTAATTAATTACATCCTGTCAATGTTTTACAACATTATAAACACGTAACATTAATATAATTGTTTTATTTTAGTATTATAAGTGATACTTAAATGTTATAAACTGATTAATTTATTATGTCCTTCGTACTACTGTTTGATTTCACCGCTGTATACAACAATACACAATATATACAACTTGTCACCATTATTTTTTAAGAAATTAATAACTCAATTATAGTGCTTGAATTCTTGAAATTATTTATCTTGTGTTTAGAAGAATACTTACTTACTTGTAGCTGATATTCTTTACACGTCACGTAATTATTCTTTAATTTAAACGATTTTACTTTACTTTTAAAGATAAATATATATAGACTTATTGCCGGTACTTCTCCGTGCAATCTATATTCCGAATCTGCGTTAGATTTTTGTGCAGCCGGTGATGCTTATACAAGTCTCTTCGAAAAAAATGTATATGATTATTACGTAAAGATACACACTTTTAATATTGTTTTTGCTTCTAAATTTGTAAAATGAAATTACTTACGGCAAACATGGCCGTAGCGTCAAAGTATTGGCTTAAAACTCTTTGAATAATGCATAAAATGTTCGCCTTTTACAAATGTTAACATAGTCTTTAACACTAAATAAATAAATCTATAAACATCTAAATAAGCTTTTTAAATAAGAAGAGGTTTTAGGAATAATAACATTTTAATAGCCTTCATAAAACATATCGTAAAAATGCCATTCTTACTAATTATAACGGTATGGTACTTCATACGAAAAATCTTATTTATGACAACGCGTTTAGCGTACGCATAAAAATTACCCAAGTTTTAGTAAGCGTGAAGCCGTTGTGTAAAATACCTACCAAAAGTGCCACAGTCATTATACTCTTCAAACTATTCTCAACTTTATGTTAATAAAGGCATGGTTCAATTTATATCGTCCCCAAATTTAGTTTTCATTGGCAGCAATCTGTATGCTAAACTAATAAAACGCGATAGTACGCAACGGTTGAACGCTAAATGTTGCTATTATTTTGTCATTTATTGTCCTTTTTATGACAAACAGTTATTACTTCAGTGTTGTCAGCACCAATTTAACGAATTTAGGAATGAGAAAATGTATTATAGAGATTTTAACAACATACAAAACTTATAGTATGTTTAGTACATATTTAGTATTTTTTATGTATTATAACTTGTTGAAGATCTTTAATAAATAAATAAACTTAATTACTGGATATAGATACTTTGTTATGTGCTTACAGAAACTATACAATGCTATATATAATATTATTGGAACTTCAAATAAAATACTTAGTATTTCAGTATTCCGACATTACTGTTATTACTGATATAAGGTATTCAAAGCATGTTATAGTTACCTATCTATCATAGCGGCGCATTGAAGGTTGAGGATTGGTTAATATTTCTTACGGTGCCTAATTCTATAGCCAGAGATTTTCGGAGTGCCTTTCCTTTTTCAAATAAAAATATATATTTATTATTTTTTGATATAGAAGAAACAACGATTTCACTTCATAACTCTGCAGAATAATTATAACCTCTATCATAAAAATATATGTTATATACGTTTTATATTAAACTACTACTACAACAGTTTTTATCGATCAATAAAATCTTAACCGTGTTAAGTGTCTATAAAGTAATCGTGACTTGTTTATTTTCATAGGAAATCCTACTGGATAAGTCTTTAAAAACTGAACTTTCGTTTAAAAATCGTTAGTTCAATAAAATTTCTACCTAGATATGGATGTCTATTATAAACTATTAGTGACAGTTTGCCAATTAGCTAAACTGTGTGCCTTATGTTTATTTATAAAAAAAAATCAATTTTATGTTCTTGCATCACCGGATAGATTGAAATATTCGAAGAAATAAAACAGGTATGCCTACGATTTTAGATCTGGATAGATCAGATGTTTGTCACAACAGCTATATTCATAACGTTACACGCCCACGGTTTATGTTTTGGAATTGGATCAATGGAGGCAATTTGATACGGTTTAAATTACAATTTACATTAAAGCGAGTAATATTATTTGAATTTGGATCAAAATTATTCAATATATATTTTTTCAGTATTGCAAGAACTAAAATAACTTGTTTTTGGATATTACTTAGTTATAGTATTCCTTGATTATAAAATTTGTGTCAAGAATCTGTTAAAACAGTTAAACAATAACATTTCTTAATGCAAACGATTTGAATTAGTGTGTTCACAACACTTATGCAAAACGATTTAATTATAAAATGTATACAAAATAATATATTCAAAATATTAATACGATAGCGATATTAAAAATATCTAATTATGAATTAACTCAGATTATTTACAATAATGGCTAAAGTCAATAATAATATTTATACGGCTTAACATAGCATTACAATGTTCTAAGCCTTGCGAATTAATTTGTCTAGAGTATTTAATTAGATATTTTAATACTAATATGGAACGGTGTACGTACGTTTTTTTTATTCAATTGGTTTCGGGTCATTATTTTCGATATGGGAGGCATGCATGATTTTTAAGTGAACAAAAAACATTTAAATGTAGCTCAGCATGAAATGGTAGTTTATAGAACGATATCATTATTTTTTGTTAAGAACCGTGATAGTCCAATTGTAGCTTGCACGTGGACTTTAAACGATTATTGCGTGTTCAAATCGAGGAAAGGACACTGTTGACTACATTGTACATATGTAGTCATGACTCATATTGTACTTGGTGGTTAGGCAGAACATCTTAAGGAAACCTGAATTTTTCGGATGTATCTATGCCAGATGTATATCCAGGAACCCGCAGTGGAAGGGCATGGTGAAATGAGGTCCTAACCTTTTCTTTAACAAAGGAAAGAGACAGCAATTCAATATTTACGGGTTGTAATTGTCATTATGGATATGTGTGTGTATGTGTTATTGTTCTAAAAATGAAATTATTTACATACTGCACACTGCATTCTATCAAAAGTCAAAGAAAATGTTGTAAGGAATACCCCAGTTTATGTTTCAAATACATTTACGGTCTTCGCCTTTTAAAGAAGAATGATGCTTACGCAGCATTTGTGGGGTTTCTTATATAACAATATCTACTTTCATTACTTTAAACACACAACGATAACACTTAATTCAAAGCCCATCGCCAATTATGTTTTCTAATAATTTTATTTTCATTTATTTTGGAATTGAAAGTAAATATCTATGAAATAACAAACAGTGGGAATGTGTGCTGATACAGTAATTCTTAAAGATTTTAAGACTTTTATTACGAAATAATCTTCTATTAAGTATTTCGTTTTCTTTAATATGGAATTTAAATACGCACCGCTAAGGTCTGGAATACACTCCCGACCTCCGTTTTCCCCACCATCTACAATATGGGTACCTTCAAGTCTCGAGTGAATAGGCACCTTCTAGGCAAGCGCGCTCCATCTTAGACTGTATCTCACTTTCCATCAGGTGTGATACAGTCAAGCGCTAGCCTCTACATTTAAAAAAAAAAAAAAATTAAATTACAAATATTATTCCTTCTGTTTTAAAATAAGACCACGTATTTAATATTTTTTGTTAAGCTTACCTTTCTTACCGAACCGAATGGATTTTAATTAGGTTTAAGCTTAAGTCATTAAATTGATGGCTTATTATTTAATTAAGGATAATTTTATTAAATAATAATAATTTACGCTTACAAAAAAACAAAACGCAAGTATTGCATTATGTTTGTCAGCTATATGACCTTTTTATGTCGACTGAATCTGAGTTAAATTGCGATTGTAGAAATTTAGTGTGAAATAATATTAATGTAATACCTATTATTTTGGCGGCGATTGTAATGTGACCAATTTAAATTAAACAATCAAACGATAAAAAGACAACGCCATTGGTTTAATGCTTATTGCTTAATTTTGATTTGTATATTTATTATATTGTATATTTGAAATTTATTTATTCAGTGTATGAATTATTACATTTGATTGATATTAATTAATATTGATTTGCAAATTTGTAAAAACCTAAACCTAATTTTACATCGAGATCAATTGACCAACACTAAGTAGCCATGTTTATTTTTACCTTAATAATAACATCTCGGAACAGATACAATATAATATATTATATTTTTTATCTGTATCTTAATGTTATCTGTTTGACAATAATTCTTAATGGAATTATAGTTTTAGAAATTATACAGTTTATCATACATTTGACACTGGCAAATAAAAAACGAAGGTAATTATGGAAAAGCTGTTTTTTTAAGTAAAAAATAGGTTATTGTGTTTTAAAACTAATAAACGAATATTGATAGTAAAATATTATTTAAATTTTTACACTGTCCAGTGCTCGGTCTTAAGCAAATATCACGGATTCAAATAAAGAGGAGAGAGGAAAACATAAAGAAGTTAACGAATGTACAAAAAAATTATTTGCACTAATTCGCAGTAGAGCGGCGTAGTGTAATGAACTTATTAAAATTCCTATTAAAACAACTTCATATAAAAAAGATGAGGCTCTTTGAACAAAGCAATACCGTTACTTTTTTTTAATATTAACGCTTAATAGGAAGTACAAGTAGCTCATTCGTATTTACGTATAAGTATATAATATCACATTTGCATGCAGTGATGCAACACACCGTTATGACTGAGCCTTTATTTGGCTGTAGGCTTTATAATATAATCCCTAAAGCCCGCGTAACTGACACTTCCGCTGCGCTTTATGTCAAGTTCAAAGGATTTACGCACGGTCAGTGTGATTCGACCTTTTGTTGTATTACGATTGTACGCTTGAGTTAATTGTTCGTAAGCTTAAAGGCTTGACATCAGGGATATTTAGTTAAATTAAACCCCGATAGAACGAATCGATTTTAATAAATACATAAAATTTTAGTTTTTATATGGAAACGGCATTTTCTATTAATAGTGTATCATCATAACAAACAAAAAGGTTATGTTTAAGGAGGTTATTTTATGCTGTACTATAATTTACATGTATCATCTATTCCTTACGTACGAGTCAGCACCATAAGGTTTATGTGGGTCGTATTATTTGTGGTTAAATAGATTACGCACGCTTAGCAAACCTGCGCGCTCAAAAATAGCGCAGTGACTTATTGTCATTGTGCCGCTGTCACGCTCGATCTCAACTTATCTCTGAATTCAGAAGCTTATCTCGCAAACCACTCGACACTTACTAAACGTTAAAGTGAAATATTTCACCTGGAAACGAATTGGTGCTTCCTGCTTCTGTTCGTGTCACAACTGTGCAAATCAGATACAGAACCGACTAATGATTATTTTAAACGTTAAAACGTGTTAACGAGTGTCAACATGAAATGCAATTCTTTAATTGGGTTATTTTAATATATAATAGATACTATTGAGCTAAATAATATACTTTATCAGTCTATAATAACTAACTTGGCTCGAATTGCCCCCCGCAAAATACCAGTTATCTTACTCCACAATGTAAGTAAATATTTTGGATATTTACAGATTAATAGTTCTTTCATACAAGTTTATTATGTCTACAATAAACAATTACTTTATTTTCTTCAATGCCGTTTTTTTATTGTGGTCATAAACCTGTACAAATTTGCGTTTGCGCAAACGACGCAAGCTCCCCTTTTCAAAGTCTAGAGGCTAAAGAATCTGTTCGGCAAAATATTCTAATCTATTTAATCAATAAAATACATTATGTATAACTATTCTTCATTGATGTATGTAAATCGTTCATTGAATACAGGTGTTTTTTTTATTTCGAGGTAATTTTATGTTTTTTTTTTTGTGTTGCGTAAATTTTTAAGGAATCGTGTTTTCACAACATATAGACTTTAGTATATATCTCTATATAACCTTCTCCTCAAAAGGGAGAGGAGGCCTTAGCCCAGCAGTGGGACATTAACAGGCTGTTAATGTTACTCTGTATATTTCTGTATGTACTTATTAATTAACTGTTAGGCTATCCGGTACAGTCTCTACTCACTCACAGCCTTCTGACATTCTCGTAAATAATATAGATATTATCAAATCGTAAATACATTGAATCTATCTCGTACACAATTAGCTACATTTTAATTAGATATATTCTTAACAAATTTTACAAAAGGAGGTGACGAATGTTACAATTTAAGGTAAAAATTAAACGTCACTGGAGGCTTATGATATTAATAGCGATCGGTTATGTTATGGCTCTCCTGATAACATATAAATCGTAAATCTTTTAAGGCTTTAGTAATCAGACTTTCCCGTTCATTACTTTCTCTGTACATCTTTATGGTATAGGCAATGCAAAAAGTAATGAAAGTTCTACCGTGGCTAGAAACTAGGCAACTAGGCACATTAACTTTATTGTATATTTATAATGTGGAAAACGAAAATAAATTAATGATTTATGTCTACCAGACCTGAGCGGGAAACAGATAAGTATATCACCTTTCTTGTCTATATTTGTAAAGTATAAAAAGTCTTTAAAAGGTAATTGGATCGCCTCGGTGAGTATTTTATGTAAATATTGGTTTCATGAGTGACGTAGACTTTACCTACTGCTCTAATTCGGCTAAAAAAACTATAACGAAGAAAAAATGTACTGTTTGTTATGAATCAAAATAATTGATGCTGTTGAAATCTAACCGTATTTGATGGAAATGTTTTATAGAGGTCATTTAAACCTTTATTAATGTTATAAATGGAAAAGTAACTTTGTCTGCCAGTTTGTTACGCTTTCACGGCTAAACAACTGAACCGATTTTGATGACATTTTGGCTTGACCCTCGAGAAAGGACACAGGCTATTTTTTATACTTAACACCTCCTCCCTCCTCCCTAACTACGCTACGCAGGCGAAGCCGCGGTTAGGAACTAGTATAGAATAAAAGAAAAACATACATGGTATTTTACTTTATAAATACATGCACGCGTGATTTAGTATTTTTCTCTAGCTAAATCATTTTCAAATTATTATCAATACTCCTATTTTAGCCTTCGTTAATCGAAGTGTTGTGAGTGGGTTCGATAAATGTCCAAGGGGTCAGGATTGAACCAGCGACTTTCACATTGCTAGGCGACACGTTAACGTTGAGCTATTGAGGCTTATATTATCTCGTGTCTTAGATGTTTAATCACTTAAGATAGGTTTAAAGTCTTGTTTACGAATTAAGGTTGCTGTTAATTGTCCTATAAAGCTTAGCAACTTCCTGAACGTCACAATTTTCTAACACCTAATAAGCTATCGTTTCCTGAACGAAACGAGGGGACGATACAATCGGTGATGTAAAAACACTTCATTCGCAATGGTTACACAACACAAGAATTGGCGGTGATGCCGTTATAATGACCGACAATATACAGCTCTGGTGTGGCACGGCCTTAATTCTCAAAATGGAGTACCGCAATTTACTATCGTAACGTACACGCGATGCCGAAAAATGATTTGTATTTGAATGTACTAGGATAATGGTGCAGCACAAATTTCAATGAGCTGAGATAGCACAGTGGATGGACAACGTGAATCTTTACTAATATTAACAGGTTCAAAGCAACAAACACAAAAAAAATCATCTTCTTGATTTTATGTTCTCATAATCAGTAGGAATCTTGAAGGAACTTGCGTATTATTATCTAAAACTAGTGTGAATATTTTTGTTAGGTAAACGAAAATCACTACTTGTAGAATTGTAGAACCACTTCTATTATAATTCATAAAGAAATAAATAATAATAGTGTTCAGTATAATATTTGAAACGATTGGCTTCAAATAGTTCACCCGATGATGATTTTTAGTTATTTTAAACATATACTTAATAACAGGACAAAGCAACCGTTTCATGAACTTTTGTATATGGAACTGTAGTTACAATGTAACACGCTAAAGTAATTTAATTTCATGTCGCGGTATAATATTATGATAGTTATAAATAGTTTTTTTAACATATACCGTTATAGGAAATAAGGCTTTGTTTCTCGTGTACATTTGTTTTATTTCTTTAGTTTGTGACATAAGAGATATAATTATCTTACATTTGTGTAATGGAAGACTGAGATGGCCTAGTGGTTGTAACGCGAATCTTAACCGATGATCGTGGGTTCAAACCCGGACAAGCACCACTGAATTTTCATGTGCTTAATTTGTGTTTATAATTCATCTCGTGTTTGACGGTAAAGGAAAACGTCGTGAGGAAACCTGCATATGTCTAATTTTATTGAAATTCTGCCACATGTGTATTCTACCAACCCGCATTGGAGCAGCGTGGTGGAATAAGCTCTAAAACCTTTTCCTCAGACTAATTCTCCCTCTCCCTAGAGGAGGCCTTAGCCCAGTAGTGGGACACTAACAGGCTGTTACTGTATTACACAGTGTAATGGAACGACGTTTTTATACTACATACAAATAATTGTCTGAATTCCAATAGTTGCGTTCTGATATTGAATAGAGCTATGAATGATAATATTTTTATTTATATATAATATAGTCAGTTTTAATGCAACATTTAAGCTAGCTGGCAAGCAATTTTTTTTCACGAGTATTAACTTAAAACTATCATAATATAATGTCTTCAACATTTCTAGGGTCATTAAGAGTTGTAAGAAACGTAGACACGCCATTATCAAGTGAATGATTAGTCTTGTAACTCAAAACAATCTCTACTTATTTAACCGACTTCAAAAAAGGTTAAAGCGCTTTTTTTCAGAGTGTACACGATCGATGTATTCTTTCATTAGAAAATGTTCATTAGAAGATAACACACACCATTGATATCCAATTCTTATTAACAAACTGATAGACTTGTGTTTATTAATTGAATAAGCCCCATTACGTCATATTTTTATTTTTAAATAACTTTCATTTTGATTGATACTTCACGAGAAAAATATTTTCACTGCCTGATCTGCTTTTATTGAGTTGTCATCTTACCCTTAAGTCTACTTGACTATTAATAAAAACGTCATTATGCCTCCTATTGTTTTCAAGATCTATAATCCTAGGAATAATCTAAACGGGGAAGTATTAAGCGGTAACCATTTAAGATAAAGTCAACATTCCAATAAACCGCACTTACAAATAAATTCATTTGCGATTGTTTATTTTATAATTGGATCGTATCGGACCGTTCTATTCCGCGTTTAAGGAACCTTGAATCAGTATTTATAAGATTCATGTATTTTAGGAATGCTGTATATGGTATTTTATTGTTAGAAACTGGATTGGTTTAATGTTAAAAGTGTTTTCATGTAGTGTTTATATTTGATAACGTAGAGCATAAAAATGGACACAAATTGGAGACGGTAAACAATAACAGTACGAATTCTATTTTTGCTCACAACAGTTGCTGGCAGTTGTTGATTTTAGTGTTTTTAGATACAGTCTCGGTTTAAGTTTTCGAAATATAGCGCATATTGTTTTGTTAAATACATTTCATGTTGATAATGCATAAATAGCTACAAAATAAAGGTCTTAATTCATTATGTATCCTTAAGGCGGTGAGATTTAGCTACGAATTATTTAATTTGAATAATTTGATAATAAACGTGCATTTCTCCTTCAAGTAAAATCTCTTCCCTGCAAAGTAAATCAACAAAAGTTATGTAATACGATTCAAACGGCATTGTAATGGCGCGCCGTTAAGTTGTAGTGTCCACGCCATGAGCGTTTACCTTTTAACGTGTTTAAAAAAAACGAAGCAATGTAAGTCTTACGGACCATATAAAAGGTCTATTTTTAACTGTAATAAAGTTCCAAAGGGATGAAAAGTGAGGTAAAGTTTCCGATTATGGAAATGCGTTCTCTAAGAGCTGTTAGTTGAGACACTGAAATTATGTCGCTTTATATAATTATTCGCCTTCCGCTATGATGTTTAATATGCAATTTGAAATCCGTATTTGGCGTTATTAGGATAAGTAAACGTTTTCAATTATTTCCTTGTTTGCAAAATCTATAATTTATATTAAAATTCAAAGTAATGAAGAAAGAGTTCATTATATACTTTGAATTTTGATATATAATTGATTTTAATCACCTTATAAATGATATGAGTAAAAGGACAGTATTAATAGTGTACATGACATTTGAAAATGAAGTATTGACATCGTTTTAAAGTAATTAAAATATAATATAATAATATGTAATATAATATACGATTCATTATCTATGAGATGTTGACGGAAATATTAAAGCAATTACCTCGTATTACTTAACTTTGATATAGGCTTGTCAATCGCTAATTATGCGTTGGTACGCAACTGTCATTTAGTGGAAGTGTAATTTTATGCAAACAAATGCGTGAAAGGACGCGGTATGGCTATTAGCTT
The DNA here is from genome assembly GCA_905147175.2 of Nymphalis urticae. Classification (NCBI taxonomy): domain Eukaryota; kingdom Metazoa; phylum Arthropoda; class Insecta; order Lepidoptera; family Nymphalidae; genus Nymphalis; species Nymphalis urticae. The sequence goes on along the minus strand of LR989987.1, from coordinate 2,881,466 downwards.
GTGTCGCCTCGCTCTCAAACCGTCATGTCAAGGTCTTCTGACAATTGTCTCGGGTTGTTCAGCTTGTAAAAGATTTTATGGTAAGTAAACTTTTCACAGTTGCTTAAGGTTGTCTAAATTCTGGTATTTGGATGCGATCGATTTATTATTGTAGTGCGAAACATGCGCTAGCTCTTAGCTTTTTAGTGTTTTACTCAACTTCAATGCAATCGATATCACTGTCACTATAGACAAATGGACTCTATTGTACGCACAATGGATTTTTGATTCTTATCTTAACTCTTAGTTTGAATAATATGTAATAGATTTGACATTTCAAATATTGTACAATGTTTAGATAAACATAATAAATGCACTATTATGTTATACAAGCTGACCAACTAGGAAAACTATAATTATTTATTTGATTAGGTTTTTTTTTATTTTTAATAAAAACATTTTTTTATGAAAAATTAAGGCTACTACTACTGACTTAATTTTTAGCGACTGTATTAAAAATTAAACTACTTGCAGTTAATATCATAAAGCAATTTATAACAAAAGCTCAATTTGTAATATTTATGACATACAGCGATACCATATATGAATGGCGTGCGCACAATTACTTACGCGGTAGGTACAAAGTTGAAAATTGCAATCCAGTGCGTCTAGGCAAAGTTATTATGATTGACGAATTTGTCTGTTAAAAAGACTAAAATGTAATCATTTGGCACAGCTATTCGATGTTATATGTTATAAAAAGATTGATTAATGGAAGATATCGCAGCTAATTGAAATTGAAGCAACAATAATTAAAAGTAGAATACTTTTAATGAATCGATTTGTGTTGCTTCTTTTTGATTAAATGTCAAAGCTCAGATGATTGAAATTGTTTTCGATGTAACGGTTAACGATCAGCTTAAATTGAATCGTGTGAATGTGGTTTAAGTGATCAATAACTTTGATATTGTTGACAAATTTTATTACAATTGTTAAAGGTCTCCGAAATCTTTTTTGTCGTATGATAATCGTCAATGTTATTAAGTACAGGATAATAATCACTTAACATAAATTGCATACTTCAAATCCTTAACAAATTTTTATAGTAACTTAAGACAGAATATAATTCTCTATATTTGTGTGTGCAAACACAAGGGTCAGCTATTCCATTCAATCTCATAATCCGATGGGAAGGCAAATTTGACACGACCGGACAGAATTCAGACCAGAACAACCCGCTATACGTGCTTTCCTTGGCACGGGACTGTTAACACAGCTCACTTTCAACCTCCCAGCTGCTACTGATAATTTCTGATAAAAAATCTAATGACTTGTATTAACCCCAAGGACTGAATTAACCTCGGATTGGATCTACAGCCATATTAACCATTAAACCAACAAGACACAATGTTAATATATCATTTAAATGTGTTACAGAATATGTCTCATGTTGCTTAAACGTTACATAATCGTTGAGATGGAGAACAAATCGTGCCATATAGTTTATTGATTCAGGTGTTCCCGTAAACGAATGACAAATGAAATAATTTCTGCGTGTCCACCTCCGCCATTACGTAACCGGTCACACGACACGTCTTGTTTAGAAAATGTTGATATATAGCAGGAATTTATTTGTTAAATCACCTTCGTCGTTATCTACCAATTTTTAAATTGGATTACTGTGAGAAATTGTTTTAATATATTCAATGTTTTAGATTTCATAAGAAGAAAAATTAACTTAGGAAAGTTATACATAACTTTTCTAAGTTAATTTTTTTGAGACTTGTTCATTTGGTTATGTTAACACCATCATACTTTAACCTATAAAATACACAGATTTTTCATAAAAAAAGGAAAAAGGGATTCACTGATGAGGAGAAGCAACTAGCATCTTGTAAACGTATTTTTTTCATTGTAATTGAGTCAACATCTAAAAAATATTAGGTTTCTCTAAGCCCAAAAGCACTACTATATATTCAATTGAACCCTTTTTTAGTAGTAATTTTCCATTGATTTTGTAAATGAAAACCTTTACTCTAGTTAAATAAAAATCTAAACGTAATACTTGCTGTCTTAAAGGATTTAAAATGTATCCATGTCTTGTTTTAAGTTGGGCTCGCCGTTAAAGTTAAGAAAGTGTTGATTTTCATTCAGCGTCCAGTCAAATCAATCAATCAATGCCAATGTTCGGCGCAGTATTACACAACGTGTAAATCGTTGCTAGCTGTGAAATTTGTGCTAGTGGTGGGCTCAACAATGAGAAGGGTCGGGATCGATCCTGAGAATTTCATACTTACGGCGGCCAGTATACCTCTGAGTTATTGGGGCTTTTATGCGATAACAAGTAATGTACAAACAAATGTTTACTTGTTTATATAATATCGCAGATTCAACAGTATCTATTTTGTTATTGGGTAAGAAGGCTTAGCTAATTCAAGCGGAGCAAGAGCCACAAACTAGTTGCGGATAAATAGCAGAAATTTATTGACCAAATGTATTTCGTCATTACGGTTTATCTTCTAAAATATAACTGGTATTGAACAGTGAAATTGAAATATAGACTAGGCTTTGATACAACTAGCTATAACTTATCAGATTAAGTTTAAATATGATCGAAATCTGGAGGTGTTTTCATATAAATAGACCAATTATATTGAAATATTATATCATATTTATATTTACATATATAGTACGTGTTAGGAAAAAATATATTTTATGGTAGAAGTTTTTAGAAATTCTTTTGAGAAATTGAATGTGAAATGGAAATGTAAAGTGCTCGATTTGTTGTTAAACTTGAAAATATTACTTTTTTGAATACAGTATTCATATTTATTATTTTTAAAATGACAATCATATCCTAACTTTGGTTCAGGTCAGGTTAGTTTGGATTTAGATGATGTCTAATTACATCTGATGCAATTTTAATATGAATCTTCTATTATTTTTGGTATTATATTATGTATTAGTATTTATCTATTTGTTCATTACCATGTCATAATATGTAGATTGGATTTAATGTGTTAATTTTGTCTTTTTCCACAGAGCATGCCGCCGCCCGCCTAAGGCATGAGTGTGCGCGGAGCGGGGGGGCAGCGCTGCCAACTTATCTTGCAGCGTTGCCTCGCGATCCACCTCACGAAGCCGGGCAACGCGCCAGATGACTTCTGGATGTACGATTCTGGTTATCTGCTGTTCCAGGTGAGCGCTATTTATATATCATACGTACATATCACTAAAATAGCACCAAGCTATGTCAATATATTAGTATTAGTAAATAGTTTTGATTTATGATGCGTTTTGTTTCGTTTTTCTTCAATAATATTATACTCAAAGACGTAGCCTCTGGTGTACTTTTTTTAATATTTTGATTTAGTTCATTTCGATGAGCATCACGATCAAAGTTTTAGGATTATAGATTTTTGAAAAGTTTTTGTATTATGATTATCTAACTGTAAATTTGTTTACAAATAAACTTTCAAATGTGGATATATAAGATAGTAACATAGTTTTCTCGTGGGAATGTTAGTTTTTTTTTTATTGATTATCATGTATGTACGTATTACGTAAGAGTGTACTCTTTTTACAGTAAAATGTAATTGCGTCCGGCGCAGTTTTAAGTTAATTGTTATTTACGATCGTTAAAAATGACGGCATACGGATCTCCTTAAAGTATAATTTCCTTTAGTACGATACGATATGTAGTCGATGACGTTACACATATATTTAGTTTATATTAATTATTTGTATTGCAAACTTTGTTAACAGAGCTTCCCTTAAACACTTTTGTTTTATGTTTTTTTTATGTACAATACAGATATCCTATGTTAGCATTATTAAATATTTTCCTCTTATAAAAAGTTAACAAAAATTCGATATGTTTGTTAAAAATATAAGCGAAAGGGAAAATAAATTATCAATTTTATGATCGCTTTAAGCAATAAAAAGTACTTATAAACATTTCGCCTCTATAATGTTTTATTACACTTTCGTTTTTCGATGCGTGAGAAATGGCTGCGTTAACATTTACATTTATTTGTGAGTAGCTTTAGATAAGGCGCTACATGCGTGATAAACATTTCATATTTAACACATTGAACTAGTCACTTTTACATTCAACTTAAGCTTGAAAGCTAAGTGTTCTTTTGTTTTATAGGGTTGTGTTATAATAATAATAACAATGTACAAAAATATAATGAACTAGGATTAACATCTTCGCACGAGATATAATATTGTACGCGTTGTATTGTTGTAAGTCTGTGCGCGAACATGGATGCACTCTCCATTCTCTCTCTCATTACATATTCTGATGGAATGTCAATCCGACGCGACTAAAAGATTTACTTATTTTTCAAGGCACGCAAGTACTACTGAGAATTCTTCAACGGAAAAATCTTAGAAATTTTTATTAGTTAGACCAGATACCTCAGCATCTGCAGCTTTATAAACTACTCACTAGACTTGCAAAGCGTAGGGACCTAATAAAAACGCTTGTTGTTTCATTTGTGTGCTAGAAGAACAAAGTCATGAGTCACAGAACAAAGAAAAGATGTCCTTCAAATTATTTAAGTATAAATAAAATCAGAACGATTATTATAATATTATTATAAATGCATGGGTAAATTCAATATAACAAAAACATTTCATTAATTACAATTAATGTCCTATTAATTGATATAACCGAGTCGTTTTAAATTTGATAGTGATTATAATTGAAACGATTGCTTCATTTACTGTACTACCGAAAATAGTATAATGTTTTAATGCCATTTCCATTGAAGTCTCTGTTTTGGGGTCGCAGCTGCCTCGAATTTCGACCAACCAGACATTCATCGCAGCTGCATTTCCATGGATTCTGATTAGAACTAGATCTGAGTTCGTCAGTCTAGTAAATGATTACATTTACAGATACGTCTAGACATGTTAAACATTAATGTAAGGCGATTATTTTACTTATAACTTTATGGCAATCAATAGTCTGCGATGACAAGTTACACGTGATAAAGTGTTAAACAGTATTAAAGCCTACCAGTAGACCAACAAGGCAGTTAAAAGCTGGATATATTATCATGAATGGAACTAGCTTTATATAAGAATCAGTTTTAATATCGCCCGATGAGATTACTGACCATAATTTATTCATCAATTAAAATTCTTAATTCTATAATGTACATAATTCTCTAACATAGGCCAGATGTTTTAGCTTTAAATAATTATAATTAAAATGCTTTCAGTCAGTTAATGAGGGTATTGCAAGCCATTAGACTAATCCAGACTATAACCGGTACATATGACCTAAATATATCACAAGTGCATCGGACTTGCATTATATATTGTGCTATTAATTTAAATCGAGCGAACTATATCGCTAATTTAGCTGTTAGTTTCATTTATGGGCTTGGTATAAAGATGTAGCGATTTGAAAATATTTTGTTTATGTTCTCGCTAACTATAAACGTAAAGCTAAATTGTCATCCTTTTAAATACCTTATAATACCTGCATGAATTAAAAAAAAATACATTTGATTCTATTTATAAATTTTCTTAAAAAGCTTGTTAAAAACTGTTATACGGCTTACTAAGGATGTATATCGTAGTGTCACTACTCAATACAATAACTTAAAAAAAAACAGAAAAGAAAATGCAATTCTATAAATTCCATATTATTCCATTCCATTTATATTTATTATTAATACATTATAATATAACAAAAGGCCTTTTTTATTACCTTGCTTGTTACTTAACTTAGATTGGAAGCCACATAAGTATGTGTTGGAAATCTGAAACCGACTGATCAGCAACAAAGTTCATGGATATTTATTGAGTAAATTTCAACCATGTATCAAGTAAACTAGAGTTCAATTTACATAATTTAGTCGTGCACGTTTGACCGATGTGCGTGATTCGTTCGGAATTGAGAGCATTAAAGATAATTCATGAATGATATATCTGATAATAGCTATTATAGCCCTGTGATTGATTTTTATGCAAATTATGAGTTATAATATGCCTTTGAACAGTTCTACTGTTTGTAACAAACACATTTCCAAGAATTCGTATCCAATTGAGCTTTCCCGGATAGCACATTTCCTTATTATTGCAGCATGAAATAAATGTTTATACTTATCTTATACTAACTCTCCAGCCACGGTTCGCATGAGTAGCGCGAGTTTACCATATGATTTGTATTTAGATAAAAAAATAGTAAATTAAAAAAACATTTATTTAAATAGTTTATTAATGTAGTTTCTACATAGAAGAATCGGCAAGAACGACAACGTTGACAGTATGAGCTAAATCGCAAAAGAATTATACGACATATAGCAATAAACAACCTATTTTAAACTGAAACTACAAACTGTAATAGCATAAAAAATCCGCATAATCTAATTAAGTTCTAATAATTATTGAAGACAATATCTTCAATCCGGTTAATCCGGAAAATAGTTATATTTTTTATCAAAGAGTCAAAATATTTTATTTTTATAATATAATAGCTATAAGACAACCTAAATCAAAACATCGCCATCTTCATCACTTTATCATATGAACATCCATTAGAGGTAAAATCAACATATACCTACGCGATAGATATATACGCGCGATACTACGCGATAAATTTATCGATAACATTAGGAATAAAAGATACTAAATCTCCATATATCGTTTTAACATATAATAAAATATTTATGATATTTGCAGAAGCGTAATAAAATTAACCGAAGTTACGTGAGGCTACCATAGGAACTGAGAACGAGAAAGTACAACGCAGGTCACTTGCGGGCCCTTTATAAATCTTATACGTGCGTTGTAGCGCGTCATTGTTTCATTTTAGTATGGAGATATGTCAGCTAGATAAAATGAATGGCCGCTATCTTTGAGATTATGCGAGAATATTTTGTTAACTTTCATATTATTATGGAGAATATTGTATAAGACAATGTTTCGCGCGAACGGAATCACTTTTATAATATATATAATAAATCTATAACAGGGCTGTTTACTGAAAATATATTTTAATTCATTGTTATTAAGAAATATAAGATATTTTTACTTATCATTCGGATACTTTCACGGAAATAATTAATAGTAATATTTTAAATAAACGCGCGTCGACCTGAACTGCATTATCACTAGTATATAACAAGTGTGATGGCTGCCAAGCTTCTATAGTAAAAAGAAGAAATAAATATTGACTCTGAATATAGAGTGGTACATAGAGTGAATCTGAACATAGAGAGGTACACACATAACTCTCTCTGTAATCATTCTATTGAAATAATAAATAACACTGCGGTGATATATGTAATATATATCATAGAAAAATATATGTAAAATAATAAGTTAGTATCATTTAAAGAAAGATATCACCTTTCATCCCAAGTTATTTAGTTTATGAGTATAAAGCATCTTTATTTTTTACCTTTTTGTATTTCATCTCCTACATCTATTAAAACTATTTGTCTTCGCATTAAATTTTTACTAGTGCTTTGTAACGATAAATAAAATATCATATGACGTCAATTCAAATTACAATATTAGAAAATTAAAAACGACTACTTCAAACCATGTAATTTATAATCGGCAAATTGTAAAACGAATTTCAAAAGGCATTAATGTAAAAGTGATATCTACAAATAGTACAAAAATATAACAAAACGAAGCTGAATGGATCGTTATTTTCAATTCGCTTCAAACAATGGATAGCTCGGTCGCTTTTGTTTGTTCTGAGATTTCATCTGTCCAGCGTAGAGTCGCCAGCGTCGACGTCGGCCTTTCGGACATTATCGTAATAAAATTACATTGTGCTAATGTAATTATTAAAACGCTGCAATTTATAAAAAATGTGAATATTTTTCCTGAGTTTTCAATTGGTTTTAAAATTCTTATTTAATTTTAATATAATATCTTTTTTCTCTCTTAAATGAATATTTGCAAAAATCTTTCAGGAAAAAATGTAAAAAAATTTCAACTATTTATGAAATTATGAATTTCGAAAACAAACATTATTGTAAAATGAACATCTCATTAATAAATGTACACATAACGTGCTTACACATATTTTATTAAATCATAAATTGTAAAAAAAAAATACTAAAAATGCTAAAAAAAACTAGGAAAATTAAAAAATACTTTTCACATTTTTTATTTTCACTTGCTTACAATATTAAATAATCGGGAAAGTCTTGTTTTCACTCTTGTTCATGCCGAGTCTAGTCTGACGCCTCGTAATTTCCTCTGCAGACGAATCCGGGACACTTATGAACGAAAATAGTATTATTGGAGAGGATTAAATTTCTATTGTGATATGAGATTGCGACGCGATGAGAACATTTAATAAAACTATTTATAGTTAAAGTTTTTTTTAAAGTTGTTCGTGCCACGAACTTTATATATGATTGGAATTGAATGAATGTTATTGATGTTAGTATGACTATACATGTAGTATATATATTCCAAATAAATTTCATATTTTTTTTATAACATTGCTTTTAACTATTGCGTGATTATGTCTTCATAGATATGTAAGAGTTTTAAACCATGAAGGTTTAATATTACCATAATAGGGAAATATAAGATTGTTTGAGGTTGTCACGTTATGCTTAGATGTCTACACTTCTAACAACTGGAACACCGCGGAGGCCTCGACCACTTCCTCGAAGGTATCTTTATTACGTTACCGTTCTACATTCACTTGTTACAAAAATAATGTCATCTCTTTTTTATAATAATTAAGTAATTGAAATATAATTTTAGACTGTTATGCTAGCAACGATCTTGTGATGAAAGTTTTTATTAATTTTATTAGTATAACTAACTGAAAGCTAACGCTTAAGACATAAAAATAAGCATATTTTCCTTATATAGCTGAATTACGCATTTAAAAATGGGTTCATTTCTAATTTCATTTCTGACACGACAATAAGCCGGACTTAGTGAACTTTTTAATTGAACATTTCTTTTAATTCTTAAACTGGCAAACATTGGCAAGCTGGCAAGGTTTAAAGGCTTATATTACGAATAAAACTTAATCGTCGATTATTTTGGCGAAACTTTGCTTAAAACACTATTTTTTTTTAATTATAATAATCGAAATCAGAATCAATCAAAATATTTTTTATTCAAATAGACTTTTACAAGTACTTATGAGTCAAGCTCTACCACCACAACCATGTTCAATGCACAACATTTTTTTTACAACCAAGTGCCACTAATATAATTGTAGCTGGTACAGGTTACTTTTGATTCAGTTATCCCGTAGTTATCTCAAGAAATTCACGATAATGATGCAGCTAATAGATACTCGTATAATTAGTTAATCATAGCCTAGTCTATTTTATTACTCTGTACCTAGCGAGTGTTTTTATGTCAAATTCAAGTTATTGATTATTAATAACATAAATTGTACCAATTTCTAAACGCCAATGAATAATATATAATGGTGTATTAACAATTATATTAAGATAAAATAAAGTTTACATATAATTAAAAATTATAATTGATGGTTTTGTCAATTTAAACCGGCTTGACAAGTACTGGCTTCCCTCGAGGTATAATTAAGCCGAGATGGCCTGGTAAGACCGCGTGAATCTAAACCGATGATCGTGGATTCAAACCCGGGCAAGCACCACTGAATTTTCATGTGCTTAATTTGTGATTATAATTCATCTCGTGCTTTACGGTGAAGGAAAACATCGTGAGGAAACCTGCATGTGTCTAATTTCACTGAAATTCTGCCACATGTGAATTCCACCACCCCGCATTGGAGCAGCGTGGTGGAATAAGCTCCAAACCTTCTCCTCAAAAAGAGGGAACCTTTAGCCGAGCAGTGGGACATTCACAGGCTGTCACGGCACAATAAAAATTATAATTCAGTATTATGTAATCAAAAAAAGAATTTACCAGTGGGAAACAAAAGTCATTTCCGTGATGTCCTACTTAAATAAAATCTTAAAAGGGTTCCCAAACTTCGCCTAGTTAATGGTTTATTTTTAAAGCATCCACAAAGTGGTGTTTATGTTCATTTGTACCAGAAGTTGCACAAATGTTTACTTATCGCTCGCAATAACTTAGCTTTGTTCTTTGACCGACAGTGTCATAAAAAGACGATTGAAATTTTGATATTTACATCACACAAATGTTATCTCGTTCACGGTTTTCGTTTTAAAATAATTGCATTTCTATTGTTGTTTAATATTTAATATGAATAAATATCGAATTTATTTTTGCAATAAATTTAGAATTTACGACACAAGATTGTAAATTGTTTATGAAGACATGCTATAATATTAAAATTGTATTAGTTGGGCGTGGTTTTACGGAGCAGTGTGGTCAATTGCTGCAGATTGTTCCATTTTAGAAGAATAAAGTAATATTAAAAGGCCGTCAATGGCCGTTTTTCCTCCACCGGCGAGCACGTCAAAATCATAAGTACAAATTTAGCACATAAGAAATCAGTGGTGCTAACAAGCGATCTTCGGCTATAATTCACGTATTCTATCCACTAGGCCATCTCGACTCTATGATACTTACTCTGGACTCTTTGTTACTTATATATATTTAATTAAAAGGTCGATTATCTTGAATCTTTTCACACGTATCCGGTAAAAAGCCTTTCGTTTTCTAAGTAACTTTTTTGTTCAATACAATAAGCTTATACATACAGATCGTAATCTCCGTTTCCGATTCAAACTATTGTTTGTTAGAGTTTAATTTGTCATAGTTTAAAGTAACTCAGCCGTAGTTTATGTATTATTGTGTATTAATTTTATTTTATGTTGCGTACACTTTTATCGCATTTCTACAGATGCCAATAAAAAGCCGTGAGAAACTTGCGCGTCAAAAAAAAAACTAATAAAATTTACTTTGAAATCTATGGACCTTATCGCTATGATATTGAGACCAATGGCCAAGATAATTTGATATTGGCTTCCCCTAAATAAAGACTGCACTATATTGGATGTCATCAAGCCATTGATCAAGCCAATCCATTGAAATAGAACTATTTCTAAGTTTTCAGCAAATACCTTCCATTACTAATTGTGCGGTGTGTGGTATGTCCATTGGCTTCGTGTGAGCGCGTGTTCTTAGCCAATAAGCTAATGTAAGATATTCAGGAATTATTTTTGCATGTATTTTTTATAACTTGGCCGTAATAGCCATTTTTACAAGCATGTGAATTTAAAGTTGTTTATTAGAAACTGCCTCGTTTATGTAGGTTTACGTGTAAGTTACAATGCATTTTTCATTCACATGGCTTAATTTCTTGACTTAGTGGATGGACTCGGCTATTGGATTCGTGTAAAAATAGTGTAACTCAATTATTATATTATTACATTTATTTGTATCTTATTGTTAATGAATTAAAGTAAAAATACACAGTATATTTAATTAACTTAATATTTACATAAAATAATTGCTTATAAATATTTTATTTTTGTTGTTAATCTATATTTTTGATGAATTACACTTCAGATATAGACAAACAAAGATAGTCGACAGTGTTAAGTTATTTTTAAATTTTATTAAAACCTTTTTTTAACCAGCAGTAACTTTACTAGTTTAGAAGTCTTAAATATTTGTTTTCTGTGTACACTTCACATTCTTTGTCGATTTTCGAACCCGGTTTAAATATAGGATAGTTTAAGTTCCGGAGAAAACTGCTTGCTAAGTGATTGTGTGTGTACAAATTGTATTTTATTATTATATCAACATCTTGACACAGGCGTTGGTTCTTCTATAAATTAAATATAATTGATGAATAAATTATCTTATTTTCAAAGTCCGGTTATAAATTATATGCAACATCAATAAAATACTATAATAAAGTGAAATACTTGTCAATTACATCGTATAATCACTTTCTCGTGGTCATTTTGCACATACGATGGATTATCTATAAATCTTGATCGTTAAATGATTGGCTTATGTAAGTGATGATATCTTGTAAATGGAATGGTCATTACCGTACAGCCTGCAGCGGAGTGACGTTTTAAGGGCTTTTGATTAACCATATAAATCGTGGTGTTCAATTACCTCAAGATATATAGCGTATATTTAGTGAAAAGTGCTTTTGAGTTCCGTGAATATTATATATAGTAAAAAGATAAATAAAAAAAAAACATAAAATATGTTAATAATATACGATCGTGTATTTTTTTTTAATTTGTAATAACTTGGCAGATATGCAACTAGTAATTTACTATTCATAGTCAGACAGGCTAACAAAATATTTCTAACATCGTCAATGTGCCTACAATCTAAAATTACACCGACTATAACGTCGTTATGATGTTTAGCAGTAGAATAAATTTTTGGCTACACACCCAGAATGATGAATTGAATGCTTACACTGATTAAAATATTTTTCTTTAAAAGATTTTATAATTAAATTAAATACTGCACTTATAACATAAAAAAGGTACAAATGCCGAAACATAGTTAGCCATTGATATTGAGAAACAATAAAAAAAAAACACTAATCACACTTGCAAGCTAAAGCTATTATTGATTACATACATCGTTAATTTCTTTAATTGTCTATATCCTAAGACTAATGTTAGGGTATTGAATACGTCTCACTTAAATGCTTTACAATGCCATTTATCTTGATTCAATTAATTTGAAATAGAACTGCTCTATTATACTGACAGATAGTTTTGATGTTTTGACCCGTAAGTTAATCTTTTAAACGCTTTGGTTATATAAATGTATCTTAATTTTGTGCTTTCTTGAACACAATTCTTGGATGATTCGTCGCCTTTAATTATATACCGTATTACGTTGATATAAGAGCTATACATTTTTATCGATTTTGTAAACATTCTCTACCCTACAGTACACGTGTGTCAATTACACGGCTCGTTATCGTTTTAACTTCATTTAATTCTATTGATACGATAATAGAAATCGTAATATACGTTACATAATAAGCCCTTTCTATTGGAGAATAGGTTAAGAAAACCAGTAGTTGTTTATATTGAAACTTTCCTTGAATAAATGCAATTTTATAAATAAAACAACGGAGGATACAACTGCTATTATTTGACAATTCGTGTTAAAGGATTTCCTTACACGTTAATTATGTTTTTTTTTTAATTTGTCAAACGAAACATAATTGAAGTATTCATGTAATAAAATTGGTAAACTATTTTCAATACAGATATTTCCTTCTTACTATTATTTTTATAAGAACTAATTATAATGATTTAGTTTATGACTGACTTTGTGAAAGTGGTAGATCCGCCCACTCGTTAGTCTCCCATCGTCATCATTTAGCCAATCGTTGTCCACTACAGAACATAGGCATTCCCACTAGACAGCCGAAGGCGCGTTAAAGAATAGCGGTGCTATGTACTAAAGCTGATTTCATAGTAATCTAAGCGTGTTTGAATTTGTGGAATAGTCCCTGAGTGTCAACTTTTCGGTGCCGTATGTCGTGGTTGAAGAGACCTATTGGTTTTTATATGTTATAGGCAGGCGGACGGACAAGATAATATTTGATTGTAAGTGGTCACCACCGCCCATTGACATTAGTGATGTAAGAAATATTAATCATTCTTTACATCGCCAATGCGGGGCATAACTTTGTGAACTGTTATGTCCCTTGTGATTTTAGTTACACTGGCTTACTCGCCCTCAAACCGGAACGCAAAAATACTAAGTATTGCTGCTTAGCGGTACAATACCTAATGGGCTTGCACAGAGCCCTGTTACCTAGTAAATACTACCTACCACTTTGCTAATATAATTATAAATAAAAAATATTAACGTCTATGGCCAGTGATGACCACTTACCATCAATGGCATTTAACTTATTATTGATACAAAATAAAACAATAAGCTATAAAATTTGAAATGTGTAAACGAATTGATTGAAATAGTATCTTGTACATTTACATATATTTTTAAAGAAATTGCATTAACACTTAGACAAATGAAAGTCCGGGGACTCGACAAAATATCTGATTATAAGATTTCAAGTTCATTGCCGCTATTACACTTTTCTCGGTAGTAATTACTGTCATTAGTCGTAATAATTGCGGCTCCACAGCTATTTGACAAAGAGCTTTCCCATAGTGAAGATTTAGTTAACAAAATAAAACAAAATAACAAAACGTTATTATACTTAAAAGGTTTATTGCTGTTAAGTTTAACCTACTAAAATAATTTTACTTAACATAAATAAAATGTATAATAGTTACTTATGACTCAATTAAATTCATTATGTATTTTTTAGTTTAGATATGTTTTGAAATTCAAAGTCTTATTTAGGCAGTTATATAATAAATGTAATTGATTTTATATATTCAATTAACTTTTTCGTTGGTTCAGTGGCGTATGAGGTTTGCAGTATTGTATTTTGGGTTAAAATTCTGGGTCTGGCCAATAAAACGTTATAGAATTATTTATTATATTTAGTTTTATTATGACGTACATAATTATTTACATTAAAATAAAACAAACGAAAATTAAAAATAGTTACTGTACAAATCGTGACCGCGTGGAATGGTGGCAAGAATGTTAGCAGCATTTCCCTTTGAATCGCAATTCCGATTCTCTGGGCGAAACATGAACCAGCCCTACTGTCACCAGTAGAGGCAATAAGACGGTGAACTATTTAGTTTTATTTTTACACTTTTTTAATGACAATATTTACTATGTATTTTATTTTTGTGATAAATTTGGCTAAATATGTTTTTATTAAACACAAAATAGTATATTTTTTAAATTAACTTTAGGTTACTATTCAGAGGATCGTTTTATTAAAAAGTAAAAGTATTATTATTATGCTACGTCTACGTCTATCAATTTACCAGTCATCAGTCTAGTCATAAATATCTTTCAATAAATTGATAAGTTATATTCCTATAAATCATTTCAATGAATCGTTTATTATTTAATTTATGTGATATACTTATAACGTTATTTAAAGCATGACGCAAACTTCGTTTAAATTCTATTTATAAATTTATAATTATTTATTTCGAGTGTTTTTACTTTAGAGTTTAAATATTTTCACTTATTTAATTTTATGTTAATTTTATCTGTTATTATATATTTCGTTTTCGTTTGATATCCTTTTATTATTTATCTCAAATAGTATACTTATATTTTATTACATAAATAAAATCTTTAAAAAAATGATTACATTATAAATTAGGTAATGTAGTTAAATGATACTGAGATTTCATTCTTAACACAGTTGAAGCAGAGTCTCTTATTCCATATGTCAATTTGTGAGTGAGTGTACAATTTTAAAAATGTCATTGAAATTATCTCGTGTAACACAAACATTACCTTGTAGTTGCGCGGGGAAATTATTTAATAGTATATTTCCGTATGTTCCATAATACCTATCGCATATCAAAGTGCTAAGAACGTTTAACACATGCCTTTCTAATAAGTATTTAATATCACTTATTCATATGTTCATTTTTATAAGTAAGTTTCAAGTACTACATTTTTTATAATACAAGTTTCGTTAAGAGTTATATTAATATAAAGAATTGTGTAAGAATAATTTTAAGTTGAAATTTTGCAGTAAAATTGGCGTAACACTTGTACTTCGCGAAGTTAAATCGAGCGATGGAAATTTGTGGAGCAAGTTTCTGGAGCCTACGCGCTTTCGATTCGACATTTGCTACCAATTTCACGTTGAATTTATTTTTCAATTTAAATGTTTCAAGGAAGTCATGTTAGCTTGTATTATTCTTATTTTATTAGGTGATACAAATTCATACACACAGGTATTAAATATAAAAAAGTCGACTATGCTTGTCGTATAGCACGTGTATATTAAATAATAATCTAAGTGCTCTCCGCGACAACATCCACGTCAAAATTATGAAAATATTCTGGATCTCCTATTTTCCTAAAACATCCGTAATTTGTATACTTATATTATAATTCAGGCCCCGTGCTAATTTCTATGTCAAAATTCAATACGTTCCCTTCAGTGGGACAAATAGACTTACTTTGGCATGTATAATGTTGATCGTCGTTCAAGCAACGCTTAGGCGTATTTGTTGAAAACACATATTTTTTTCTTATCTTGAAATTATTAAGCTAAGATCAGGTTACAAAATGTGAAAAAGCATCACTGAATTATCAAGTGATTATTATGTATTGTTAATTTATTAATTCATGCTTGGCTCAAATTCGGACACATGTTACACACCCGCAATAGAACAAGAGTTTAGTTTAATCCAAATAAAATTAGAAATATTTTGGGTGTTTTATATTTCCCTAATATTTATATTACACTAAAAGTAATATTTAACTTCTTCATACACATATTTGCTTTATTATTCCTTGCGTTGCTTTATTCCTTTGCACAGAGATGAATGTGTATAAAATATAAATTACAGTAACACAATCGCTTCCGTGGGCTCATCACATACGATGTTTGACCTCTGAACCATTAGATCTTTAACCTGATACTACGACTAGTTATTACATGCATATCATGAGGTCTATCATAAATTACAATTGGCCAAACAAGATAAAATTCTCTTATAAGAATAAAATTCTCTTATTTTATTAAAGAAAATTGTAAACTTAATATCTTTATTTATAATTAACTTACAGGACAAAACCAATTATGTTTCAGGTTAAATATAACTTTTACCTAATCAGACTAATATTTTTAGAGCAACTGTAGTTTCGTCTGTCCGTTATCTTGACACGACTTAATAAATGAACTAATCGTAATGAAATTTGACATAAAGTTATCTTGAGACATAAATGTGGTAATGTATACGAATTATGATATTTTAAGGAAAAATAAAAAATAAATTAATTAATAAACACTGACCGGAAAGAGAACAAGAGACAATTGAGAGAGAAAACAGACTTTACCCTTACAAGTTACAAGAAACAAGCGTATAGACACGGAAAAGAATGTAATCGTACAGTCATGCATAATTAATTACGTTAAGTTCTTATCAATAACGTTAATAATACTTTTGTAATATGAATGACAATCTAGATTTGACTATATTGGTCCGCTTTACCTTATAAGGTCATCGTTTTAATTTATCAACAGTTCCGGACCAAGGCGATAATATCGTGTATTATTTATAAGTAATAACATTTCCGTGCTGCAATAAAGATGCACAACTCGTACACTTAAGTCATTTTTAAATAAAAACGTGGTAGTCATATGTACTTTTCTTTAAAATTTGTTATTGAAAGGAAGACGAAGTAAGTATGCCCGCTTACTGCAAGTCCGTCTGGGTAGTTACCACCCACGCAACACATATTCAACCGCCAAGAACTATTTATTATTGTTGTGTTCCAGCTTGATAGATAAGCGAGCCAGTGAAATTATAGACCCAAGGATCATAACACCTTAGTTCCCGATGTTGGTGGCAAATTGGCGATATAAAGAAAGGGCAATATTTCTTATACTGACAATTTATACGGACGGAGGGGATCACTTACCATTAGGTGGCCTATTTGCCTGTTTGCCTATGTTAAATATATATTATACTTATCTTAAATAAAATTAAATGGATCACAATGTGCGAATGGCATCGCCCCTAGACATTGGCATTACAATATTATAAACCACTCTTTACAGTCAATACGTTGCTAACTTATAAATTATTTGTGCTAACTGGCTCACTCGTACTTCAAACCGGAACACAGCAATACGGAGTAATGATATACAGAGTAAGATAGTGAGCCACACGAGCCTGCACAAAAATTCCAGATGTACATAATCTTAAGTAAATTTTAAATATGTCGAGTAGTGTCGAAGGACGACTCTTGTCTGTGCACGCATCAAGCGGAAACCACTGGATATTTTGAAACTCAATATGAAGGGAAGCTATTCCGGGAAATGAAAAAGTTCCCATAGACTATTTAAAATACTTTATCCGTCAGTGGCTTGTATAGAATTGACGCTTCTTTTAATGCTTCCTCTTATAGTACTCGAATACCGACTTTGGACGGGAAAATTTGACATTTTGATTTTATTAAAAACAATCCACAGTTTTTTGCTGATTTGGAAAAATTGATATTTTGGAGAGGAGTTACTACCAACTTAACCTAACCTGATGGTAAGCGTTCATCTTCACTCTAAGACTGTAAGAATTTTACCGCGTCGCTACACCGCTATAGTTGAATTTAGATATTATATCTCTTGTTATCTAAATCTCTTGTTATAAGTGGGTTAAAAAAGTTCAATTGAAGAAACAATGATTTTTCTTAATCAGGCTTTTTACTTGTATACCTTTATATTATTATTTTGTTTTTTTTTCTCTGATTGTCAATAATATAGACCACTTAACATTAGGTACATACATGCATCTCATGCAAGTATTGTAAAACAACAAAAAAACTGTTACTAAACATATAGCAGATCTTTGCTTTTCAAAAACTTTTAAGCGTAATTTACTTAAAACAACGGAAATTATTTTATTAAAAATATCCGAATGCTCTCCTATGTTTTAATTCAACATAAATCAAAAACGTCGTAAAATACGTGCATAAATGACTAATTAACATACAAAAAAACAATAAACTTAGAATAACGGTACAACGAAGCGATATTAGCAAAAATAGCAAAAAATGTGTTCCATTGTTTAAGTACTGTTATACGCGTTTGATGTAACATCTAACATGTTATTCGTATTACGTGTACATAATAACTGCTGGAGGAGAGCTTTATTATAGAAAAGGTCAATTTTAATAATGCCTTTTTCATTTGTTTAAAGGTCAATACACCCTGAATGCCTTTAGGAGAATGCTCCTTGAAATCAAACTTCCGTTTATTAAGTCTATAATATTATAAATGCAACAATATATTTGTTTGTCCTTTGTCATTATTTGTACTGATACACGAATCGTATTGATTTTTTGTATCCAGATAGTTTGTGTGAAAGAATTGCCATTAATCCCGGAGTTAGAAAGTTGGCAATGTTGTACTCCCGTGCTTAGAAAAGCACGTAAAGCTATTGGTCGAGCGCCTGATATATTGCCAGGGTAAGATTGCTATCCTATCGAATAACGAGAGTAAGCGTTCTTATGTACTATTATGCACTTGGCTATACGCCGTTAAAATTGGTTGCAGTTGCCGAAATCGGTCCGGAGGACATAAACAGTTTAACTCAGTAATATATATTTATGTTAAGCTCGAACATTCTTATAATTCCAGACAAATTTTGTTGAGAAACAGCTTTAAATATAATTTTACATAAAATATAGCCTTAATATAGCCTTATGACCACTAAGTTACCAATAAACATCAAATCCATAACTACATTTTTAACGTTTTCTCATTAAAAAGATCATAAAATGCTTACCAAGACAGTCAATTTATTAATTTTTCCTTAAAGGTACAGCGCACATTCTCCGAGATATTGTGTAACATGTTATAACAATCCTTCCAACCTTGCCACGATCGTCTTATCAATGATATCGTTATTGTTATTATTTCCTCATTTGATATCAATGAATTCAAAATAAAAATTAGTTATTTGAAGGTGACAAATCGTAAATTAGATCGATTATCTGGGTACCTGATAATACTAAAAATAGCTATGTCACATTTAATTTCGGTGATACATAAACAGCTTGCCAAATAACAATAGTTTATTTTGCATTAGGTAATATTCTTCCCTCGTAACCGTAACTTTTCTAGTTGTTTCAACTATCCTTTATACTGAAATGCAGAAACAAAAAGCCATAGTTGCCATTCGGTTCTTCCCCAGATCCAGTGGTTTACTGGGACATGATATCGATGACTCTTAGTAAATTAAATCATCCTTTTTTCACACGTGACCTAATGTTATTCATAGTTTAAAAAAATAAAAGTAAATAGTGATTTGTTAATTTTTTTATGAACAGGAAAAATGAGTTGCAATAAAATTGTTTTCTGCTGTCAAGAAAATAAAGTATTACATGTTTATGGTTACAATTATTCTGATCATTTACAAACAATTACCAACCTTACGCTCTCCACTCACATCACAATTTCTCTAAATCATATTATACAATAAATCACAAACCAACGCCGCGTTATGCGAAAGCGACTCTTATCAAATATGAGATAGAGGACTTAATAGCATAAAGGAAACAACGTATTAATTTTTTTATTCTGAATTTTGTGGTTAAACTCTGCACGCAAATTCCGAAAGGCTGATTGATGATGATCATATTTGGCTTAAAACTTTAATTTATGGAGGATAGAACACGTAATAACAGTATCACCGTAAACTGCAAATATCCTACAACTTACCTTAAAATGACAATAATTTATACATAGATTTATACCTTTTACAAATTTCACAATTTTGTTAAAACATAGAAACAAGGAAAAAGCCTTTTGTACTAAGTTTTCTTATGATATTTTTTGTATATATGTTTAATTCTCAGTATCTCTGTGTTAAATAAATAATGATATATATCTGCGCAAGTATTTTTTAAGTAGATGTTAAAAATATTCTTTAAAAGACTTTATTAGTTTGTTTGTATACGTGCAAACTATATTGAAATTAACGATACATATATGGTTAATTACATACATATATGGTAGCCTTCTACACTAAGAAACATAAAATACGGTCTGTTGCCGACGGCTTCGCTCGCATGGAATTAATTATCCTTCCCGTGGGAACTGCTACGTTGAGTTTCATTCCACGTCTTATACCATTTATAATAGACAATTTTTATCCAGTGTACAGTGCAGGCACATTTTTGCCTATTATAAGTTTTATTTTAGGGTAAAATTAATGCTTAGTAAAGTTTTTATTTACAAGTTTTTTTAAAGTGTTTACTCTTTATAGATATTGTTTTGCTTTGAATGGTGTTCACTTGCTCTCTCTATATATATTATTTTGTAAATAAATAGTTCTCGGGCGCGTGTTGGGGGAGAACAGGTGATAAGTATAAAAAGTATAAAATTACTTATTATAATTATAATATTGGTATAGATTATTCTAATATAACAATATAGCTTATTCAAGATAATTATAATATAAAAATAATGATACAACGTAATCGATACATTCATTTCGTTCTTAAATGTTGCGATTTTGCTTACAATCGTTCATTCATTTAAATAAAATAGGTGTGAACAAGCCCAATACTATAATTACTTAAAGCGTTGATTGACGTGAGAATAGAATGCTATGGATTATTCGGTCATTGAACTTTTTTATTTAATTTAAATTGATAACTGTAATTATGAACGTATTTGTAATAGTTCAACAAACATAAACTACTCATTATCAATTTAAAAAATAATTAATATTTTTTTTCTCTTCACAATATTATATTAGATGAACAAGTGAAACAGTGTCTGCTGTGTTTTACTCTAGCAATTAATTAAATGTCTCGGTTCGCTTTTATCTACCACTTATGAACTATAAAAATATTCAAAACTAATTAATTTCAATAGCTTAACAGTACTCGCGCCGACTACGACCCGACTACGGACCGAGTTCAATCCTGACCCCTTGGTCTGTTCATTGAGTTACTTCTAATACAAGCTTTACGTTTCACTGGAATTGAAAATAGTAATATTAGTAATTCCTTCAAAATAAACATAGCTTTTTAAACCACTTGTGGGTGTAACCATTTTTTAAGTTTATTTCGGAATTCTCACTTGGTACCGCTTTGCGTAACTACGTTAAATACGTTTTATTAGCGATTTTTTCTATTATCTTCAGCTCTCATAAGCGTAGGGAGATACAATACGTATCGGTTAACTCTAATCAAAAGCTGTTAAAAACAAAATGTTGCATCAAATTCGTCAATTGCAAAATTGCATCAGCTCGATCAAACAATCACTTTACAGTATTGATATATTTTCTGATATATATATACCTATCGTCATTGTGTATTTTATTCAGCGTGTATGTATGTGTATGTATGTGTATAACCAAGAACTTTAACGTAAACCGATTATCAAAAAAGGTCATTAGATTAATTAATGTATGTTGAAAGTTGTATCATGTTACTTAAAAAATATCTGAGTTTTAAGGCAATCACCGTAATATTTTAATTTACAGTATAACTGGCTTTTTATTGTTGCAGAAGACTAGGAATTTTCACATTTAAATGTAAACGAATGAAAAAAATAATGCAATATGCATTAATAGAAGCTGAGATGCCTAGAACAATACTGAATACTATTCGCACGCGGTTACTCACTTCATGAGAAATATCAACAATAAACAGTATTCGTATTGTTTTTGTAACATTTAAGATTATCTTTTGATTACTAAACGCTCACACAACATACGTGTATATATATGTACAACACATATTTACTTACATACGTACAAGCGCAAGTGATTTAGAATAATATATTTATAGTTCCATTATATAAAATATTCATATTTTTTTTGGAGGAATTAATTCCAAACTTAGTGAGTGTACTAAGAACTGAGTCATATCATATGAACATCGTTCAAAAATGTATTAATATAGTAGGTATTTAATTAGATAAGTACTTTCTATAATTTTAAGTGTTTATTTTATTAAAACCTGTAACTTTTGTTGGAATTCTCCTATTAAATATAAATCGATTTTTCTTATAAATAATATTAAGGAAACACATGGTCATATTACACTTTATGCGGATGATCCTTGCTTATTTTACTTCGGGCTATATATGTATTTATGAAACGAAGTTCTATCTCAAGAATATTTAAGACTTAAATGCCTTATACAAATGGTTCCTGAATAAATTTTTTCGATAATTAATATTTCAAACATCTTTAAAATGATATTAAAAAAGGAAAATAAGATATATTAAAAATAAACAAGTCTTCAAAAATACACAAAATTTCCTTAGATTTGATCGAATGGACAACACATTCACATAATGAGTAAAATTAACCATGTATTTAACTTTAAATTTAGAAGTGTTCATAAATAAAATACAGTGACACATATAAACAAAATGTTCACAAAAGATAAGCAGTTAAGTTAAGGCCCGTCGCGTCGTATCATTTTTTTACACTACCTAATGTTAGGACAAATTACGGCCTTTACAGGAGCTTTTAACACAAACTTTTCGGATGGTATTAACAGACCAAATTTCAAATGGATACATAATTCTCAATTTTCTATTTATACTTCAAAGAAATACTAATATTATCTTTTAAAACAAAATGTCTAACAATCTTTTTAATTTACTTTTTGTTTCCAGGTAATAAAATACGATATGGGAGCATTGTAAGCGTGAGTTTTTAATTTAAAGGAATTTTAAACTTTGATAATAGAAGTAAATAAAATGACATACTTAATTGGATAAAATAAAATTGCAATTATTTTTTAATGTTATAATTTATTTTTAACCGGACGACTCTTATCAAAGATTAAGGGAGATATTAAAATGCACAAGTGTGTACGCAACACAGAAGCACTGATGACGTTTAGTGACGTCATCAGTGCTCCTGTAACTTCAATATTTAAACTGGACATATTATAATGCATAAAGGTTTTAGCAAATACAAGTGCAATATTTATTCTTTAACTCTAATAATCCGATGGGATTACAAATTGGAATCAATTGAAAAAAGTTAAGCCGCAGGACCAAGGGTTTTATGTGCTTTCCGAGGCACTGGAGTGAAAACGCTATTTTAAACTCCTGTCTCTTCTTTCAACTCTTCAAACACGAATTTCTGATTACTTTTTACTGGTCTGACCTAAGGCTTTTCCCAAGACTCCGACTTCGAGAATAACGGCCTTGTGAGCTAGCTACTTTACAGACGAACTTTAAATAATACCATATTGCAAATAAATCGCTTTCATTTGCTTTTACTCAGGCATTATTTGGAAATTCAAAAGTCTTAATTAATAATTTATCATAAGCACGGTCAGCGACCTTTCGCTGTTGCACATTATCTGATCAAGGACAAACAACTTACACTACCTTTCTATATATGGTTACCAAACGGCATACAGGCAGAAAATATCATCTCAAACTTACCAAAATGTTATTCAATTTTAATCCGTATCAAAATCAATTTAAGGGTCAAAATAGAATCACAGAAATCTAATTTTATATCGAGTTACAATTTAACCTGTATTGATGCTGACCATCAATACGATATCAAAAATGTGAACGACATTTTAGTTCAAGACGTCAAGAAGTCGGTAACTTTAATGACATAAATATTTTTTATCTCCAACAATTACGCTTTGGCTTTGATAATAATATTACGTGTAACAAAAACTACATTTATTTTCATTGTTACATTTAGTAAAATTAGGTTTTGCACAAAAAAATATAATGTTATTTTATTTAAAACGTTTTTTGTTTCTTATCTTATAATTGATGATTTTGTTGTTAACGTAAAAAAACTGGCTACATACAATTTCTAATAAATTTAAAAATATTTTATTTGAAAAAATAAACAAAATATGACAAACAGTCTAGTTGATCAGGCACATTGTATTTTTGAAGTGACATTTCGTTCAGTTGATTAAATGTGTTCTAGACTTTATCGTTTCCTTGTAATGTTTAACCAATCCCTTAAGGATATTATTAGTTTCATATTCTATATCATTAAATCTAATACGTCATAATGCACCGAGGACAGGCCCGTGATAGAAAGCGCAGGGCGAGTCACGACACGCCGCGGGAAAATCGCGCTACAAATTGCAGAAGATAATTGCGTACTGTCGAGCGAACTGTGACATCATTAACTGCCTTTGTAATTTTAGAAGCGGAGCGTGGAAGCCTAATCATGTGTTCTGGACTTGGATGTAGACTGAATAACGTCTTGTTCCCATTTCACTTTTCATCATTAAAATCGCAGATTGAATGCTTCAAAGAGCAGTCGAGAACTGCAACGGTATTATGTTTATTTTGGTAATATGTATATTTTAATTTACTCCAAACTCCAAACAACTGATCCGTTGTTTAGTCGCATTATTTGTTTTAAATAAAATATTCGATTTTATTTTCGCTTACAACGATCTTGCTATCGATTAAACATTCAACCTTGCCTCCTTTCTCAGTCTAAAATAAAATACTAAGAATCGTGCAGTAACTTTTACAAGGCTCGCATTATGCATTAAAAAATCGATTCACTTGCATTCGGCAGATCGGTATCAATAAACAACTCGATATTGTGACTCGAGTGCTCAATGTTGTTTTGTGAGTAAATCGTTTTATTTTTGTTGCAACTTGTATGCAGAATACTAAAAATGATTCTTGAAGATGTTCTTGAATTAGTAGTTCTTAGATTGTTTTATTTAAATGGCTTAAAAGCTGTTCAAATAATGTAATTATTTTGCATATTTTAAAAGTACAAATTAAGTCGCTATTTTATTTCAAGTCTTCTGAATTGGTCTTGACAATTAAACAAATGTAGTGTTAACAATGTCGTTCATCTGAATATTGCAAACAATATAATTTCTACATTAATATTATGTAAGATAGTAATTATTGATTTAAAAACCGTATATGCACTTCTGTGTGTGGCTTTATAGTTTGCGTTATTCTGACTAAATACTAATAAACAAAAGCGGTGTCTCAACAGCGTTATAAAATTTACATCACGCATTTTTCTATGTTAAATAATAAAACAATATAAATAAAATTAAAAACAATCCACGCCACATCCTCATTGCATGAATCTCATAATAGTTGCGCCTCGAGGTACATAAAAGGTTAATTTTGAAAGTGTACTGTTTGTTCTATGCGATGTTATTACGTGAACGCAATTTTAAAGGTATTTTTAATCAGCGCTACCATCGTCCTAGCTTTCATTAAAGCCTGTCTTTTATGACTTTGCCGTTAAGTTTTATATCATGTTATAAAGTATTAAATATCTACGGTGACTGGCGGAATACATAATATTTATTTATTTATTGTTAATTTCATAAAATAGGTAGGCGGACGGGCATATGGGCTACCTGATGGTAAGTGGTCACCACCGCCCATTATTTTCACACTTACCATATAGACTATATAAAAATAGTGATAGCCTTGTGTTACTATTATGACTTTTATATATTAGTGTATCTAATAATGGCAGTTTTTTTAAATACGAGTAGCTACAATGTTTTTATACTGCCATTGCAGTTGGACTAAGAAATCAGCGATTTTATTTCCCACTGTATCGAAAAATAATCACGTCTCGTACTATAATAAGCTTCAATAGGTTACGCCATTTGTTTTACTTATTACCTGTACCACATGAAAATAATATTATTTCAAATTCAATATATTCTATTCAATTTATATATTATTATATTCATCCAAATTTATCTATTATTTTGTAACATATAAATTCGGTGTCGTTTGTCTGTCGGTGACGTATTTTACGCCCATATTAAGGCGACTTATACTTATAGTAATAATAAATAAATCTGTATGTCCAAATATTTGAAGGCAAATACTGCATCATACAAGTGAACATTGTGCGAACGGTGTGCAATTTATGCACTTCAAGAGTGCGAAGCAGTTTATTTCAAAAGCGAGCTTTAAAACGAGTAGGAAGGTCTGCAAATGTCATAAGATATAACATATTTTTGGTTCCATTTAGCTTGGACTACTCACGATCGATCGATGCTGGTAGTAAAAGCACATGCAGACTGTCTTCGACACCTAGCATGTTCCACTAACTGTGGCCGTAGCTTTATAGTGTTTATGTTAGGTGTAGATAGTCTACACCAATGGGCTCGAGGATATTGAGCGAGACATCCTCGATAAACATTAGTTCTGCTTGATTTACTGTTGGCAATAAAACTTTGAGCATTTTTTCGTTGGAACGCTTCCAACTGTGTATAAACGGCTCTGTAGTTACTTTCGTTGTTTATTTTATACATTAAAAACAAAATACTAGAATTGTAATACTATGTGAACACATTTGTACAAAGAATAATACACATTAGGTTCTCAAATTCTTGATTGGTTGGTTCTACTAAGTTTATTATGTGTGATGATAATTATTGTTGTATAATCTATGATCATCATTATGGATTCGTGAAAAATGGCGTCTTAAATTTCGGCGAAGTGGTTATCGAAACTTAGGACGTAAAATTAAAGTGGATATAAGTAGTACAGTTGAATATTATTCAAGTATTACAGTTTTGTATTATACTATGGTATTTGTAACGGGGTCATTATAAAAAAAAAGTATATTTTGATTTCAGAAAGAATTTTTTGTGATTGATCGAAAAAAATTGTGATTTTGATTATTTTAAATTGTTTTTTACTTTCATTCGTATCTGAGGAATAAAACGTTTTACATCGTGCTTATTTTTCAGTTCTTAAATAGTACATATAGATAAAGATATATTATCAAGAACAGTTTGCAGAGACTATTAGCAAATCGTCATCGAAAACGTAAATCTAAGGTTTGATTACCTTTATTCCTTCTTCGATTGGAATAGGCTTATAGATCGGTTGCTCCAATGCTGCGAGAAAGAAAGAGAAGCAATCCAAATAACCTATACTTTTACTTTACCACTTTAACAAATGCAATATAATAATAGGGTTATTCGTTAAGCATATTTTAATTTATAAAGAAACTAATCGTAAAACTTATGAATAACAGCCCCTTCTTAAATTTAAGTCCCCCCATTCACCTGTTTTGTTCAATTAAAAGTTTGAAGACGCATAACGACGTCACGTGCCGCCGCGCACCGCCGCGTGCTAGACGTGAACACGCTTCATTGTATTAGAGTTTAGTCTGTCTGTGCGCCACGATGTTTTATGGAAATAATGAAGTTATTTTATAAGCATTCGTTTTAATTTAAAGCATATTTCAGTTTATTATAAGTGAAATGAAATATATCTAGGTTTAAATTTCAACCGTTAGCCTAATTGGGAAAACCTCTATTATGGGTTTTATTAAACAATTAATCAAGTTCTGAAATGCGATAAGTTCTCGTATTTTTATTATTTAAAAATAATGCGGAAACGTGACTTAAATTATTGTGAGAATTTTAAACGTTGAAATATAAATTAAGTACATTCAAGTCGACTATGCTCAATTTAGCACACAAGAATTTGTTACGAATTAAAATTGGTTTAAACATAATTATGCACATAAAGGTTAATATCAATCGAACTCATATGAAGTAATAACTCAATAATCCAAAACGTTTAAATAAAGTATTTAATAATCTGGTGAAATAAACGTTTTATATACTGAAAAGCAACAATGCTATTCGATTTTGCAAAGAGCTTAATAGTTATTAACACTCAAGTTGACTACAACGTCCTTGGCTTGCACAGTGACGTAAGGCAGACTACACACAGACCTATTATTTTTTAATTTAAAACTAAACTATACTAATAGCTGAGATAAGTGATTAACTCTTTATGCATAGGTATAAGCGAAGTAAAAATTATATACTTTCGTTTTTTTTCCGATAAAAATATTATATTTCAGTATTTCTTACAAGCAACTGTATAACTTTATTCAGCCTCAAACATACTACCAAATCAATAAGAAAATATTTTGCAAACACGCTTTTTTATTCATGTAATTAAACAAATAAAATTGAGTAAATTAGATGTCTAAATAAAGTTGATTTCGTTTATAATTTAGCTTTAAGGTTTGACCAGACAAAACAACGCACGTGACTTGAATAACAAACATAAATAAAAGCATGTAAAAAGGCTCATTATATTTACTTACTTAGTCGCACAAAATTTGTAGCTCATTCAATTTACCGTGATAAGTATAGGGGCTAGTTCACAGAGCGTCTCGACCCCCGTAAATGCCTGACTTGTCAAATTCTAAAATAATCGCGAGGGACGCGGCTTCTAATACCTTCTTTCTCTTGCCAAAAAGGGTCCGGATTTTGATGGATTTATTCAAAATCATTCATTTAAAAACTGTGATAAAATTGAAAATGACAAGACTTAGTTATCGGGGGATCGGGGAAACCCCTTAACTCAGTTTAGTTTTAAATATGTTCTTTACATTTACCATATAAGATAATATAATATAATTTTATTTTGAATATCTTGAAAATCTGATAAGGTATACAGTAGGGTAGATTATCTAAAAGTTCAGTTCTACGTCAAGTCGTTCATACGTCGGTTCACGTTGGTAGATAAAATATGATTTCTAAATTTATTTTGTTATTTGATTTGGTGAATCACTATAATCGAAGGAACAGCGATAACGATTTCCTTTAGATCTTTTTTCGCGGCATCCAGTTATCTGAGCTTGGGCCTGCTTTGACTTTTAAGTCTGTCAAGTTTGCAGTATAATAAGTTTTAGCTATTTGGTGGTGTTGGTGTACTTGAGAAAATATACAACTTTTAACAGTTTTAACAAATTTCTTACAGTTGCTTTACATTATCTTCTCAATAAAAAAATACAGAAATTATTGATAGAATCAGCGACATTTATAAAACACCTTGTTTCCGACACCGAAGAGTAATTGCATCCTCATTCTCAAGATATTCGTTTCGAAAATCTTCCGCTTATATCTTTACTTTCCCGAATAATTAATTTAAATTTTGTTTTAAAACAACTTTGATATTAAGACTTATATAGCTGACTATGTAAGAATAACGTAAGTTTCTTTCGAATTCTCCTTTGTGGAATCTACATTTCCAATCGAGTGTAATTATACTGTATTATTTAATTTTGTAATAAGACGATGTGTAAGTTCTATAGAGCCTACTTGAATAAATTATATTTAGATTTTGCCAGATTTTATATTATTCACATTTAATTTCTTCACTTTATTTTAACTAAATTTCACTTTATTTTAAAAAAAGATATATAAGCTGTATAACAAATATTTTGCAAATTTATTTGTGATGAGAGAAAACAATGTCATCGATTTTATTAGACCTTAACTGTATAGTTTTTGAAAACGAGTTTCTTCGTGACGAAAGCGCGGTATTCGCCGCCCCCTTAACGTGCGGGCCGCGTGCCTAACACGCCCTGGACGCCCCCTTACGGCGGGCCTGTTTTCATATGTAGGTACAACTAAATAATATTACCTATCATGACTGCTTCTCTGGGCTTATATGTCATGTTTGAGAAAACTCTAAATGGTATATTAAAAAGTCGTATTTTAATCTTGGCCGTATTTAGCCATATAAAAGAAAAAAATGTCCAGTAATAGATAAAAATCATACTTTTTAAATTGTTTTTTTGGGTTATCAGTTCGAAAACCAAAAAGTACACATATATGTTATTTTTGCCTATGCTCTAGCACCTACATATAAAGTGAAAAGAATTGACATTTTGTATGTGTTAATTAAGATTATACTGGAAACTTGCCAGAATTGAGATCTACGATCGTATGTCTCGTCCGTGTAATTACATCGACTCCTTAAGTCAATTATTCAGCAGATCCTCAGTGAAGGGTTATCTGGCAAGTAAATCCTACTAAGCTCTGCCAATAAGCCAACTAACTAATATCCTTTATTTGAAAGATCTACTTGAATCATAACATACGTAATACAATAAATACAGAAATATCAGCTATTTTACCATAATACGATAAAAAAATATTTTTTAAGATAGTAAAAAAGGCGCTATATTTTGTATAAAACATTTATATTCTTATTATTCAATTTAGTAAACTTGATCTTTATTACCCATCCGTAACAGCCTGTGAATGTCCCACTGCTGGGCTAAAGGCCTCCTCTCCCTTTTTGAGGAGAAGGTTTGGAGCTTATTTCACAACGCTGCTCCAATGCGGGTTGGTGGAATACACATGCGGCAGAATTTTAGTGAAATTAGACACATGCAGGTTTCCTCACGATGTTTTCCTTCACCGTAAAGCACGAAATGTATTATAATGTGTGATCTTTATGTTAAGGCAAAATTAAAGTCAACTATTTCAGACGAAAATATTTTACAGCTGATTAAAGTCACAATATATAGATCGTTTAAATTCTTATTAATGACAGTGTGGAAGTAAGTAAGGAGTGTTGTACATTTTTTATTCCAATGTATAGAGCAAAGCCTAATGCCAATTCGTAACATTTGCTCGTATACCAGAAATAAACTGAATAATAGATTACTTTATTATCAATTAAACAATTCGTATAATCTAAAATGCATTAGTAAAAGTAGATAAACGAACCGGTTTCAATGGCAACATGACGTTTTTTACTATATTTCTAATCAACAATATCAGTAAGTTTTTTAACTACATGTACAACTTTCTCGATTGATAGAAATTGAAGTTTAATTTTTCTCTTCAATCATTTATCAAAAAGGAAAAAGAAATGGAATTATTTTATTTGACATTTCGTCATACATCAGTTTTTATTAAATGCGTTAAAATTTATTAAATATATTTAGGCATTTACTTGTAAGTTCTAAGATAAAATCTTGATTTCACTTTTTAGTCTAAGTTTCATTCTTATAATATTTTTTATTAAAAAATGTAAATAAACACGACATTTGCATATTTTAATATTGATAAAACCAGTAAGTATTTGTAAGTATATTTTCTAAACAGGATCTAGTTTCTTTTGTTTTATACTAATATACAAATATACAATATATTGGAAAGCAGTCAAGATCTTTATAAAATTAAATCTTTTTAATTTTAACCGTGTTCTTTGTGAAAATGTTCTGTTGATTGAGAAATCATCTAAAAGCTTTAGTTAAAATGCTAAGACACTTGTTATACATCATTAAGTCGTGATACTCAATAGTTGTTTTTCTCACTATCTTGAGATCATTTATTATAAGATAAAAGATAAAGAACCTGATTTATTTCCTCCATTATATGCGAATATATAATATTGATTCCTTCAATCGAGCCGTCCGCCTGCGTTTTATAATAATTAGATTTTAATGCTAACAACGTTATTATTTTCTGGTTTTTATCTCATACAATCCAGTTATGATGCAAGAACGGCAAACTCTTCTAAATACTTTGGTTTTTAATTAATTAATAATATTGACAGGTCTTGTGATCTTTTATCCTACTTATGTAATAACAATTATAAATATGAATCCAAAATGTATGGTAATAATAGTTTCCGGATAAAGACATTATAGTATGTACTTGTTTTTCCGGAGCTTCAATTAAGTTTAATCATATGAATAATTTATAATAAGTAACTTAAAGATAAATACATTCTGGCCACACAGATTACTGTTAAAAAAACCGCTGTATTTCTTACCCCAATTCTCACCTAGTCTGTGATCAACAAGATGGATCCAACTTGATCGAATTTCGATCGCTGGGTGGACACTAGTTTATATAATAATGTGTTATTATTTATATATGCTTTCATATTGACCGCAACTACTAACACTAACATCAAACAATTTCACGTTCATCTAACACAATGTTCTCTTTAACTGCTTTCTTAATATTTGAATGGCTACTGACCGTTGAAGAAAACTAGTTTGATTTCGTTCATGTTTCGAAAGAAAGTAAATCTTGTATCATTTGCATACATCAACTGAGGTGTTGATGACATTGAACCTCCATACTATATTATTCAATCGCGAATAAGTTTATTTTGTTTGATGTCGTAACTTATTTGATCGTATATTTAATTATTTTAAAAGCAGAAGCATGGGAAAGTCTTTCTAGAAAGTTCTGTGTTATAATTTAATGTTTGTTTTTGTTTTTTATTCGAAAACTTTACAAAAAGTTTTCGATTTTGAGCATTATTCTTATGAATAGTATCTCAATGCTTTGATGAAAATATAAAAACGATAAACAAAGCATAGGTGGAAATAGTAGTAATTAAAAAACAAGTTATTCTTTATTATAGGATTTATTTAGAAATGAACGGATGTATATTGCAGTTTTATAGTTAACATAGGTACTTGGTGAAAGTACATAAAGTATTTTATTTTAGCTATTAATAATATGCAATTTTAGTACCTGTCGTTCATCTGAACAACTGAATAAAAAAATTGAAACCAATTAAATTTTTAAAACAAATTGAAAGGGAAGACTGAAAACTTTATGAAGTAAAATAGGAAAGAAAAGACGTATTGAGAAAGACGTTCTTATAAAATTCGGAAGGGTACGGTGCATTAGACTCGGTGTGTGTTTGACGTATAGGAGATCCCCCACATAACGGACCAGTATATACTGAGCTCCGATTCCTTTCGGTGGCCTGATAGTGATAGGTCGGCTATTTATCATATGTTCGTGAAATATAATATAAGTAGCTTGTAAATCTCACAAATAATGTTACTTTTGATTATTTATGACACAATAAATTGCAGATACATAATAATACTGTGTATTATTGTTTAATAGTATTACGATAATCCTTCTTTCTATCATTTCAGATATATATGCAGTCCTGATAACTAACACTTTGAAAATAAATTAAATGTTATCAAAAATAAATTTTATATAAGGTCATACCAAAACTAGGTACTAACATACTAAATTGTATATATCAACACAATTTATGAATGAACTGAAATAATTGCACCTAACTCGAAAATACTATAAAAATAATTTATCGTTTAAACACCGCGTTTTTCTTAGTTGGTTGCTCTATATGCTTATGAGTAATTTCGATTTAAATACGAATATTTATTTAATACGATCATTCAAACTTCTTTTGATTGCTGAACCAACATTAAGAGCTCATTATATACTGGACAGAGGAAATATTTACCAGCGACTCAAGTTTGACGAGAGGTTTAATCTGGATAAGACATTTGAAACTTTTTTCAACCGATTAAAATAATAACGCGATAAGGCTCTACATGTGTATAGGTACAAAATTGTTTTATAGTGTTAGATAAATAAATATTTTACTAGGAATTTGTGCAGGCCCATAATCTCATATTCTTCGGGCAAGCAGCAATACTTAGTATTGTTGTTATCCGATTTGAAACAAGAGACATAATCTTAGTTCCCAAGGTTGGTGACGTATTGGCGATGTAAGGAATGGTTAAATTTTCTTACCGCACCAAATTCGCGGTGGTGATATCTTACTAACAGATGTCCCATTTGTTCGTCCACCTACCTAATTTATATAAAAATATAAAAATTTTGCAGATAAACAGTTGACCCACAAATGACTCGGCTAGCATCATCTTCTCGGTTATAAAGAAGATTTTGGAGCTTATTTCTCGATTTTGCTCCAGTTCGAGTTGACGGATACTCTTGTTGTAGAAAATCATTCGATACTTACATACATACAAGTTATTTACAATGCTTTTCTTCATAGCTTCAAAGTCTATCTACAGAAACGATTGAGCCATCTTACTTATTTATACATAAAATTTAGAGTCCTCACACCATCCTATGATCGCTTCCCCTAGAAACAATATTCAACCGTTGAATCGAAATCAAAGCAGACTTAATGAAGTTCATTATGTAAATGCGTCGGATATAATTACTTTGGAGTCAATATATCATTTCCAATCAAGATCTTGATGTTATCGTATATTTGCGAGAAGAACTTAAGAAAAACAGACATTTATAAAACACACACATAATTCAACTCACAGGAGCACAAATCATGACCATTTATCAAGACTGGACAATACTTACGTCACCAACTCACAATAATTTATTATTACAGAAATAATTTGAATATTTAAAGCTCTAAGTATAATATGAAGTCATCATAAATTTCGTAGTGTAAATTATACGGGGCAAGTCACGCGGCAAGCTACTACTTAATTACTATTTCCGAAGGCGAAGATATTTTATTTCCTAGCCGGTCAAGACAGACGTGAAACTGAATTAATGCGTCGCGCGAGTTATTCAGAGAATTTCCGCAAAATAAAAATATATCGTACATAAATAGATCTGTTGAGTAATTTTTCATGTCAGGAAGTGATTAATGATTTTATGGTGCCGAAAAGTCTTTGGAATGTAAATTTTGTTTTTTTTTAAAGTAAAGATTAAGATAGCGTTTTAATTCTGCTTCGATATTCGAAATACTGGTTGAATAAAAAAAAATCAACTTTTACAAAATTATATACAGGAATAACTTTGCGTATGTTATTACTATTTTTGTTTACGTATTTGTGTGTTACCACTTAAAACTTACTTCACAGAATATATAACTTTTCAAATATCACATATTCTTATATTCTAAAACCTATTAAGATATATTATACTATCTTGTAAATATGAATTTCAAATTTTTATTTTAAATATATTTTATTGGCTTGTCCATATAAATCCAATGTTCTTGTAAGATACCGCTTTAGGGTCAGATAATTTTGTTAGCTTCTCCTTGGATTGCCCTTAGCCCTGACTTATGTCATTAGTTGCAAGCTACTAATCAATACTCTCAAACACGTTTAATTTCACACACGATTTTAACTTTTACTGCCTAGAAAATAAGAAATAAAATTATACAAAGATAATTTTAACCTGTTTTCAAGCGTCGAAGAGTTTTTGATAATAGTTATGGTTTTTCATGAAAACGTCATACATCAAAATTAACTAGCAAAGAGACCAGACAGCCATAATTGGCTTTCCATCGCGATATGTAACTTATCTGCTATCATCCATCAATTAACAGAGAATGTAGATTCACATTTTTCAGTAAATTATAGTATTATATAATAAACTTTGAATGGAGAATCCGTTTCTCCTAAGAACAACATTAAACACTAAACACGCAATTGAGATTATTTGGTGTCTACATCGACTTCAAGTTTGCAAATTATAATCTATATCCTGAACCCCTTTATAATACAACAAGAACCTTATTTACACTTCAATTTTATATACTACATATATTCTTCTCCGAAACGTGCTGCATCTTTTTATTAGTTTTATCTATATTGGCTTTTTGTTTCTTCCATTGGGCCTAACAAAAAAAAACATCTCTTCACATATTAGTCATCATCATCATGGGACGGGCCGGTTTGCGTGGTTGGTAGATATTTGCCTTTCACCCCGAAGGTTGTGGGTTCGATTCCCACCCAAGACAGATATTTGTGTGCATTAACATATCTGTTTGTCCTGAGTCTGGGTGTAATTATCTATATAAGTATGTATTTACAAAAGAAATATATCATTTATCTGGTTTCATATTTCATAGGTAGTATATCAGTTATCTGGTTTCCATAGTACAAGCTCTGCTTAGTTTGGGATCAGATAGCGGTGTGTGAATAATGTCCCAGGATATTGTTATTATTAGTAGGTAAGGGCATTTTTAATTTTTCATACTTTTATGAATATAAAACGTATGATCGAATTTAACTGACTTTCTTGCCGGTTCTTAATTATAATATTATCATCATCATTTAATAGAATTGGTTAAAATAGTTTTCTTGAATAAAGTTTATTTTGATTTGAGTTTATTTGACTCGATAGTTGAATATTTTATTATTTTAATAGTAATGACGCTATGAATTGATAATCGGCTCGTAGGTTTCGGTACGGATCAAAGTAGGTATAAAACATACACCAGCACTTTCTAAGTAATCAGGAAACTCCAAATAAGGAATGGAAATGTATTGGCAATTGACAGAACTTACAGATAGCCGTTTTCAATTATTTTTAATGTGGTATTTTGTACTTTGTTTCCTGCAAATTTATGTAATATCTTCAACTTGTCTTCTTTCAACATAAAATATTGCCATTATTTTATTATATCAATTAAACTTGTTTTTGTTTGACTTTGATCAAATGTATCCTTTTTTGCATTATGCATTGGCAAATTAGGGCTTCACTACATATGTATATATTTTTAAATATTATAGATTAATAATTATTACTTATAATGACACTCAAATATTATTAATATTTTAACGTTAATCCTTTCCATTTTTTTACCAATATAATTCGTGATTAATGTTTATTACAAAGCTAAATTTTTAAATGTATTTAGTTATCTGTGGCAATAACACTTACAAGAATCTTTTGACAGATTAAAATAATAGACAGATAAAATAATTTATAAAATACAATAAACACGGATATAAATTATAACGTAAAGTTCTAATGAAATGGTTCATTGGTTTCAAATTTGTTTATGACTATTTTCGACATCGATATTTTTGGATGGAAATGTCCTAAGGTTTAAAATAAATTACCTAATACTACGAGTAAAAAAGGGATTTTGTCACAGTACGGATACAGTACTGATGCTTTAAGATTGGATTAAAATTAATTACTAAGCGATAGTTTCTTATAAATATGTGACATATATTATTATATAAATATATAATATATAAAAAAAACAAACAAATGTTAAAATATTTCAAGCTTTTAACATGTTAATACCATGGAGTTTTTAATTCAAAGCGAATTTTGAAACAACAAGAAGACTTTAAATATAATTATTAAAGTATCAATTTCTTCAATATAAAAGAAACGTACATTTCATACCTAAAACAATCATCTAAGTGTTGTTATTTCAGGTTCACTTACTGCAGAAAATTCAAGCTAGTTGTTATGATTATTGCAATAAACACAATTGAAGCAATCTCGTTCATAACGAGAGAGAACGCTTTGTATTCTGTGAGAATTACATTGAATAGAACTGTAATATGTGTTTGAATATCTTTGATATTTGATAATGCTGTTGTTTTAAATAGAAAATAAGTTGTGTCATCTCAATAAAAAGTTACTATTACGTTGAATTTTTTGAAATATACGTGTAATGAATTACTGATTTGATTATAGATAATGTTTGCTCCAAGTTAGTCCAGTTCTCTTTCGCAAATTTTAATGATATACTATGTTGTTAGTCGTGAGATTCTAAGTTTTTTTTGATGAGTCATCCTTTAAAAATTATATTTTAACGCATCTGACAAATTACATTTTTTTCTTATAGCTTTAATATACATACTATTTATATTTTCCTAAACCGTTATTTTCTACATTCACAGCAAAAGAATAATTCGATATTTGAAAGGAACATAATGTAATAAATTATCTCCCAACCAAAATTCTTTTAAGCAATAAAATGAAATTGGCTGACACTCTAATTTCCAACTCCATTGCACACGACAGTTTAGTGTCTTGTGAGCTTAAAACCAATAAAACTTGTCAATTCCATAGACAATCTTGGTCTATTCGAAGCAATAGATTACTGGAGTAATTCAGCGAGTCGGCGCCTTTCGACTGTTACTGTGACACATAGTCCTATTGGGGTGAATTGGAAAATTTATCTCTATGCCTCATTCGATTAAACGATGCTCTTTGGAAGAGTGATACAAATTGAACTGCATTTCATTTTACATTTGTCTTCATAATTATTAAAAGTATCCAGATACTATATCCTCTGAGTTACGTATGTATAATGATATATTTCTGAGGGATTATTAATTTTAGTACAAAAGTATGTAACTGTTATCGTTATCAATGTTAGAATATGGTTCTTATTTAACTAACATCTTTGGATAAATCTAAAATACACAAATTTAAGCACTTCATCACTGTTACGATCTTTAAAATTAAAGATTGTACACAGATTATTTGTTACCGTGTAAGACAAGCGGTTAGACATGGGACACTACCAAACATGGGAGCTATTCTAATGTATAACAGTTCATACAAATAGACGGAACCACAAAATTTTTTATTGTGATATATGTAGAGAACCGTTTAAGAAACCATTATCGATGATACAATAGCTATGTAACGCCGTATTCCGGTTAATGACCCACTTGTGGAAGCGGCTTTATTGCAGACGCATGCAAATGGATACTTAACTTTATTTTCTTATGTCGATTACCACAGATTAAATAACCACTTCTGTACAATCTTTTTTTATATAAAAAAGGCCTTGAACAAAAGTATTTGCTTTTGAGATAGTTTTATTTTGTCTCACGCAATTGTTATGATGTGTATATTGAAATAATGTTAACAAAACTTAAAAAACTTATTCCATGTTACGCGTTTAGAAATTTTAAAGCATATATTAATACAATGCGAATAACATTTGTTTACTACATCAAAACATTGTATAAAAATCTTAAGAAATAATTTTGTTATAACGTAACAAAGTTAAATTCGAAACTATGGAAACAAAAATTGTGAGTTATTGATGCTTTAAGCATTATAGTACAATAGATTTTAAAGCGTTATTAATAAAATTTACAATAATAAATTTATAAGATCCAAAACATTCTGCTCTAATTACGTAATATATTGTTTAACGATAAGTAATATTAAATGCTTTGTAAGGAATTCAATTCTTGTTACGCGATAGGAATATGGAATTTCAATAGATAATATAATAACCGGATATTGTTTTTCCCATATTTTCCAGTATCGAGTGTCTATATCGGTCTACGTAGCTACATTCTTATAGTGTCGACTTGTCCATACATGAGAAGAAAATTTATTATTTAATGATAGCAATATAAGATATTCTTCACAGTTTTTTGTCGAGATTGCAGTTCGTCTAATGTCAAACATGGTCAACTCTGATAATAATAATTTAGAATCCCAGATGACACAAATTTAATTTAAATAAAGTATGTAAAATTAAAGATTTTTTTATGGAGAAAAATTCGTGCTTATTGCACTACGCTGCTCCAATTCGGGTTGATGGTTTGTCGGGCGAATTTATCAGATGAAGCACTCCAGCTTATCCAGGTTTGATCCACGATCTATGGTTATCACTTCATATCCACTGGGCCATCTTAGCTTATCTACATAATCAAGGACGGTAATTAATAGGTTTCTTTCAGGCAAGGATATTGACTTAATTTTGTATCATGTAGTATTTAAACCAACTTACGCCGTAAAAGAAAATAGTATATTATTAACAAATTGTATCTTTCTAATATTCTGCTTATTCCCAGTATTTATTCGATTCAACTTGTGATAGTCTATTTGAATAAAAAAATATTTGATTTGTTTATAACAAATCAACTTATTATATTTTTGCTCACAAATGAATCAATCAATGTAGGAAATTATTTATTAGCATAAGATTATAAACGTGGGTGTGTGGGTGTGTGTGCAAACAATTCGATATCGAAACAAACATAACACATTACGCAGTTTTATGGTGAAGATATTTTGACAAGTTCTAAGTCCATTCATACAATTTCAATGAATCTACTTTCCCTCCGTTTATGGTATTACTCCATTTAGTAATAGTTATTTTTCGTATTGGTTCTTATTTTCACCGGATGCGTATGAGTTGCGATATATTATTTTATAGAGACGTACAACCTTGTACTGTGTAACTTATTTCTTTTTCTTTGCATTATTTAATGTACATATATTTTTATTTAAACTTTTTTCGTCTTTAAATAATTAAATATATTTTTTAACTATGAATGGATAAGTCAAATATTATATTCTTAATTTATGCTTTATTTTTAAGACCCATTTAATATAATTTGATGTAAGTTTTTTCAACTTAAAAAATAATTACCCGTCATTACACTTAAATACTATATGGTGTCACTTTTGTGACATTAATGCATTTCATTTAATTCTTGACGTTGAGCCAAGTATCATTACACTGTTATTAACCAATTAGATTAATAAATATACTCTTTATTTATATATTTTTTGATAAAAATAAATAGACCGCTTTAAAATAACAATGAGCTAAAATTTAAGTTCAAAGTTTTTCTACGCTATAATTGCTAGCCATTGGTTCCCATAGCTTACAATATCGTATTTCTCGGCTAAACAATGTTGTAATTGTATGCAAAGCGCGTATGTATTGTTCAAATTTTCGCACGACGCGAAAAATATTCCTGTTTACTTGCCCTTCAGACAGTTGGTTTATTTTATATAGGACTAAATGTTTTTGCAATCTTGATGTTGTAGTTATTGGAAAATAACATTGTACAATACAACAGTTTTGTATCCTTCACAATCTTTGCACAATCATTGCAATTTGTATGTAATATTATATATATTATACAACTTACTTTTACTACCTCGTTGGTCTAGTGGCTAGATGTAAGGCCGCAGACCAAGAGGTCCTGGGTTCAAATCGCAGGTCGATCCAATAAAAGTTATTGGTTTTTTCTATCGAAAATTCTCAGTAGCAGCCCGGAGTCTGGAAGTTGGAAGTGTGTACACTCCGGTGCCTGGGAAGCACGTAAAGCTGTTGATCCTGCACCTGAACTCTTTCCGGTTGTGTTAGGGACCACCTTTGTTTGCGCACACACAAATCTTTCTAGAGATTGGCTGCCGTGGCCGAAATTGGTCCGGCCATTATTGTACCTTACGCGCTATCTAAGTTAGTCGGTCAGAAATTAGTCACGATTGGTTGCGCAGATACAGTTCTTAAGAAAAAAGGGGGCGAGCGCTATAACAAAGGCTAGAGATACGTATATATGTAAATTTATTAGAATTAAGTAAATATGTTATTTTCTACTGTTTTACATGCGCAAATGTGTCAGGGGTCTTTTCTTTTTCTTTCTTTTTTCAGGCCAATTTAGATTACACCTATGTCAACGGTTTTTAAGAAATAAAAACCAGTGCTATGTTTCGACTTAGCTATACTATGCTGGCGCTTTCTACCACACAACATTATGCGCGTTTAAATTGTCATTATTTGTTTGGTGTGTGGCAATAGAAAATATACTTTATTTCTTTCTTTCATTTTATAGAGAAAATTCTAGTATTTAATTATTTTTTTAAAACAAACAATCGTTTCCCTTAGCGGTTACAAATCAAAAAAGGTTCACATAACTGTAATCAAAACATAACCCAATATAAATAAGGAAATTAAATAACGCCCACTAAATAGTTACTTTAAACCGATAAATCTCTATTAATGCAATGGTCAAAATTGAAGCAATAAAATGAAATCTCTGTGTGAGAGTACGCAATGATCAAGACTCATAAATCTCAATCATACTTACTAACCGCGACCAAGTGTTCTAAATGTAAGTTATTTAGCTAACGCATCTCAATACTGGTGTTATAACTAACAAGGAGTAATCAATTGTTTTTATTATCGTATCTGTCTTGTTAGCCAAGTAGCTTTTAGTGCTGCAGATCCCGAGGATCAGCAGAAGAAAAGTTGAAATCAAGTGTCGCAAAGTAACTGTATTGGGCTTTTCTGTCGTAAAATTCTCAGTCAGGAATTTAAAAGTTGGCTATGTTTACACTTATTTGGATTGAAAAAATATGTTTAAATATATTTATAAATAATTTACTGATTACATTATGTTGGACTATTAAAACAGAAGCTGAACTTTAAATGTTTGTTTTTTTGCATTTCTTACGTATACTTGATTATTTAATTGATTAATTCAAATTCACGTAAAAAGAAGAAAGAAATAGAAAAAAAGAGCATAGAAACAACAAAGAGCAAGCAGTATCGCAAAATCAGCTTCTACTTACAAACAAGTTAAATTTACATATTCTTTTGTTTTATAATTGATTTCGGATCTCTGACGCATGTACACAAACGTTTAAACTAAAACATTTCTAATTTTATTTTATAAGTACGAGAGTACTTATAAAATAACGTACGAGACTACTTATAAGAGAAAAAAAAACATGAAATATTAATAAACACTTTTAACATAGAATAGCTTTTATGTAATTACAACAACAAATTAAGACATGATGTTGTTTGGTAAAAGTTATAAATAGGAAATAATTTCAAAAAAAACGTACTTGTACATATTTTTTCATATTCTTAAATTATATTCGTCTAACTATTTCGAGATAAATTAAACATTAGCTAAGACATGAATAATAAAAAAATAGGTATTAATACTAAAACTAAAAAATATAACTAAATTATTTTCAACTCATTCGCAATAAAATTAAGATTAAACAAACATCAGTCGTAAGTTATTTTCTCAATTTAAGTATTTTTATCTCTCCGAACATTTCACAACAGTTCTAAAAGGGAAGTGTGGGCTGTAAATCTAAACTAGTGCCATTAAAAGTTCGGATAACTTCATCTCTGGATTTTTAAATGACGCGGATGTAATGCGACACTGAATCCCTTTTTGGCGACACGTGACTGATGTATATTTGTTAGATACGGCTGTATTTTATTACTGTGCATTAAAATACTACATTTCTATTGAATATATAATATATTATATATATACTATATTTATATATATATTGAATGGAACTAGAAATGTATTTTTTGTTAGATTATAATTATAACTAAGAAAAGTAAAAATTGCTTTTTAACGTTAACACGTTTCAAATCGTTTTGTGGTTGTAGTGCACTTTCGATGTGTATGAGTATAGTATCCATTTTATATATTATCTTCTAAGCTTAAAAACTCGTCATCACGACAAGTAAGATATTATCGAAAAGTCGATCAAAATAATACAAAAAGGTATGATCGCGGTCAATACCCGAATATAATATATAAAAAAACAGCTATGTGGTTCATTAACACCTGTAACATTATACCTGTAGTTACGTCGTTTGATTACAATACAATTCGTTTAATTAAGCGTGTAACTCGGAAACGTAGATATGTCGTTATCGTCTCTATCTTGGGAGTTTTCGAGTTTTCACTGCAGAAATAAACACATAGCATTGTGTGCGTCACGCTTGACAGCGATTCCCGTGTGAGTGGAATCCATCCCGGGGTTTGCTGTCATTAGTTTTATTGTTGCGAATTATAACCGCATACTTATCGTCACAAAGATAATACTAGTTTTAAACTATGGAATACTTATAATAATTTAAGTGTGGTTTTTATTGTTGTGAGGTTTTATGATTCAATCAAGCATGGGATTTATATTTGTTGTTCTTTTTTTATTATGTTTAAATAATTTTAATTTAAAATACATAAAATAAAATTTTATCATTAAATACATGTTTATGAACCTAATTGTTGTGGCTCTCTTAACTGAGGTATTTAAGCATGCGAAGTACCAGCGCAAGTGGACTTTGTCTAAGTTCTACATTTCAGTGCATATAGATTACGACAGCAGATTCTTAATTACAGCAAAACACGCAATACATAACATAATTATTTGGCGGTAGAATGTGTAGTTAGCTAAGGGAAACCATTTCGAAATTGTTAAAAATATAATTGCAACACATAAAAAAAAACCGTATATGAAACTAAGTAAACACTATAACACACGTTTATATGGTAAACTGACTATTAAGAGCAGAGCAGAGCAAAGCAAATTCCACGTGAACGAAGCTTGAAGCTGTTTATTTACAAGATAGAAAAGCTAAATTATTCACTCTCGCTCTACACATAAACCAATCTTTGTTAAGTTATTGAGTTGTTCCTTGATTTAATATATCCGAAGTGCCAAGGAATGTCTATCGTATACTAAATTAGCTTGTTTGACAGACG
The DNA here is from genome assembly GCA_905147175.2 of Nymphalis urticae. Lineage (NCBI taxonomy): Eukaryota > Metazoa > Arthropoda > Insecta > Lepidoptera > Nymphalidae > Nymphalis > Nymphalis urticae. The sequence goes on along the minus strand of LR989987.1, from coordinate 2,837,355 downwards.
CTGGCTAATAATGTTCTGCATATCTTACTTGTGTCTAGGGTGTGGTCTTATAAAATCTCCTTTCTGCCTGAACAGAATAATGTACTTGATTTGGTGGCTATAAAAGCATTAGTGTAAGTAATTATGTCTCCCGCTTTATGATATCAGAGTTTTGATAAAACATTATGTAATTGAAGTATGCCGTAAGTAATATTATATTGTGTTACAGGTAAATTAGGTAAGTTCAGAGAACTTAGCTAATTTCTATTCAGTTTTACAATATGCAAATACAATATACCAAATTCCAAGAGTTTTTAAGAGAGAGAAGTTTTTTATAATTAGAGCAAATAATTTCAAGATGAACATTACATAAGTCATGAAGCATATTCAGTACTTTATCTGTAAGACAAATTTAATTCTTCATAATTGTTTTTGTTGTTGTAATTAATCCTCGAATACTGCTAACTTAGTCGAACTTGGAGTATGGAAAATTTTGCGGTATATTACGGTTATGTGAATGACCTTATGACCACACGTACCAACATGAAATATCTTTGTATGACATCATCTAAATTCAAGGTACTTGATCGCTAGATGACATCAAAAGGAACACACACAGACATTTAAAATAAAGCCTATAACATTTTGCTTAAAATTGTAAAGGATATTCGTCTCTTTGTAATTTATTTTATAAACCATAATACTGTGAAAATATAAATTTACTTCGTACGAGCGTATATGAGTGTGTGCATGAGCTGTTCAAAAAACCCAAAACTGGTATCATGCCGTTTTATTAGTCTTGCAAGTTCTGCCTTCATTTGAACGGATTTGTGTTAAAAATAACTTTAAAACTTTTATGTCTTGAATGAGATATTTGAATATTTTCTAACTGAGACCTATTTATGATATTATAAGAAAGTGGGATAAAAATTTATAATTTGATTGTTTCATTAGACAAATTACTTACGCAGGAATTGTATTACCATTTGCACTGAGATCATTGACATTTAGGCTTTCATATTTTGGGTGGCTAGAAGTGTATGTTTTATCGGTGCATCATGTAAAAATCTTAGTCGTTTTATTAATACGTTTGTGTGTTTGAATGTTTGTTCCACAATTAAGCTTGATTGACTGGACGAATTCTAATGATATTTGGAACAAAGGCAATTGTGTTATCAAAAATAGACAATAGAGTACATTTGGAATAAAAAAAATACTTTTTGAAATTACTCCTCACAGAGCAGACTATAGTTTCTTAGTTACTGACTAAAGTATTCATATTGTACATTAATACAATATGAATAACTGAGAAAATAGTAGTTGGCTTGTGTATAATTGAGTTGTTCGGCGGAGGTTCAAAACGAGCAATATTTGTTGGACAGTAACTGCCATTTGCTAAGTGCAGGGCGAAGTGCAAGTTACGAAACACGAAATGCCAAATGAATGGGTCAAGGCAAATCGCAAATATCGTGCACTGTTCCGACAGACAAGAGAAATGAACGGCCTCTTTCTTATGATCAGTTTTACAATGAAGATTTATCTTTCAGAAAAACTTTGATTCTGTAATTAGATTTTTGTTTTTTAATAATATTTTTTTTAAATAACAAATATAATGCAGTATCTGGTAATTTTTCAAAAACATTTTATTTCTTAATTCTTAATAATCAAAGTATTGGATACAGATGTTTACAAGTTAATGAAAATCAATCGATTAAAATTTTACTCAAGTTATAATTTTGAAAAAAAACAAACAATGTTAAATAGTATGATGCCAAGTAAGTATTTCAAGTACTTTGTGTAAGTACTATCTACCTATAGTTACCTATTGTACAATCAATCTTCGAATATACCGTTCTTCAATCAAAACACTTTGTATTACACATACGAAATTTGAAACAAGGCCATCGATCGAGGTAATTAAAAATTTTTATATCAAAAACTATTATTGATTACAAATATTTAAATACTTAATCAATGAATTTAAACTTTGGATAGAGTTTTCAATGTATCATTTGAAATATTTAGAAACTATTAAATTATTTGCCATATTAAATTTTAGTTGATATCGTAACAACTTTGGAGCAAATTCTACAAACAACAAGTAACTTGATAGACATAAAATTACTACAACTTTCGTAGGAAACCGATCCTTACCCAAACTTTACCGAGACACAACAAAATACAATGTAGCGGTCATCAACTTTCATTTTTAATTAAAATTGGTCATCATTCAGTCTTCATGAAGAAAAACATCTAGGAAACTTGAACATTACACCCGCTAATTCGTATTAAAAGAGCTTGATGGATTAGCTTCGTATTTGCTTTAACGTCTTGGAGACAAGTGAAGCCAGCCGTGTTACGTTCAATGTCTGTTGCTTGCTTATCTGAAGTAACACATGTTCTAGTAACAGGTACACGTGTTTTGTTTGTGCCATGCGAATGGGTTACGCATCAATGGAATCACTTCACACGTGACATTATGTCAGATATGTTATGTGAGCTTCTCGTACATAACGTATTCGATTAAAGATATTATAAAATATCGGTTCCAAAATACAATCGGTGTAAATATAACACAAATATTTCGATACGTATAGTAACAATTTAAAATCTACTAAAGTTAACTCAATGTTAGGTGAAAATTCTAAGATTTTACAGTCACGTATTTTAGGTATAAAATAAAAAATAATCTTCTTTCTATTGGCCTCGGTCTCTCGACTTTGTTTTCGTTTATCTTTTGCCAAACACGATATTTGTATAAATTAAAAGTAATACTTATTGTTTTTATAACATAATTTAACTCTGAATTTGAACTCTGCATTCGACGACTTAATGGTCTAATCTCATTTATTTAACGTTATCGTGGATATTCTTAAGTAAATAACAATATTGTCCTCTTTTCAGAGTTTCCTGGCAGCTAACGCAAAATGTTGGTGGGCGGGAGCCCTCGCTGCAGCAACGGCAGAGTTGCGTTATGCCGGCTACGTATCGCCAGGAGTGCTCCTTGTGGCGGGGGCCCCGCGCGCGTTGGAAACTGTGAGGGGGGCCTACTCTCGATCAGTATTGAAACCACCACCTACTTATCTTATTTGCGGGCTTGGTAAGTCTTAATCTAGAACTTATTATTTTTTATTTTTCGACTTTAGTTTTATCTAACCCAATTCATCGATGTTATTAGATATGTTTGACTTCTTCTATAAGCAGTGAAAAATATACGTATGTACTGTATAAATGATCGATTAAAATTTTGAAGCGTTTGACAAGGAGAGAAGGTTGTAATCCTCGTCGAAACACTTTTTAAAAATTTGAAGAGGCTTTACATATTGTCTTGACAGTGATTTAGGGTTAAAATACTGGTTTTGTAGAAAAAAAAGAAAGTCAATTGTCTGTTAACCCTTAAAACCTTTTCAAAATGGTAATGAGGGCTTTAAATCTTGAATTTTGCCTGTGTGTGTTTTCTACGACATTTAGCATAGTCGTTTTGTGACTTGTGTACAAATAATGTTGTATTTAAAGTTAGTTAGGAAACTTTAGAAGAAGAAGGAAAACACAACTTGTATCTTTTATTAAAAAGTACTTGAATAGGTATTATATTAGATATTAAGTATTAATGAAAACCGAACGATACCACAATATTATTTTTTATAATAGGAGAATCAGGCACAATATACATTTCATAAAATTGAGCTTAGAAGAACGTTCTTAAGATACCATTATGTTTGTGCGGTGCGTTCGCAACATTATAGGTTAAATAAAGAAAATAAAAGTGATGAGAAGGTATGCGAAGAAAACTCGTGCAATCCACGGTGGAGGTCGCGCAAAGCTCCCAGTCAGCTCGTGACTGCGAAAGGTGCTGTGTCGAAACCTCGGCCAAGATAATAAAAAAGTTATGATCATAATTAAAAACTTATTAATAAATAAATGGTTGCGAAAAAAATTTGTAAGAATGTACTGTAAACTAGTTAAGGTCAAGTTCGACTACTCAAAACTCCCAATATTCCCACGGCTAACAAACAAAGCTAATTTACACATCGTGTTTTATCCTACGCGCGGGTCGGCCCACGGCCTTGCAAGGACAATCTTGAATCATATCAATCTTGTTTTATTGACATAATCATTTAGCATAACATAATGTTTTTTGCTTAAAACTTGCGACACACCAAAATATATCAATACTTAAAAAATAAGCGAACTGTTGCATGCATGAATAAGGAATGCCCTTGTTATATACTAGATGTGCATCATGGCTTATTTGCATAAAGAGAACTATATATTATAAACTTTTACATAAAGATAACAAGTAATAGTTATTTGTGTTTTTTTTTATTCAATATAATTTTATTGTAGTGAGAAACAAAAGTTTATCTTGTTTTTATCGAAGTTTATAAGAGGTAAGACATGAAACAAAATAAGAACTTCTAACTTTATTTCCGTGCCAACTTCATTCGAACTCTTCAGCAATTTTGGCAGAACATCAGACTTTAAATCGGGGCAATGGCCGACAAGAAGGTACGTTATAGTGTACATTGTGCTTAAAGCTGAAAGTTAACCCGGATTCGAAGTTGTTATTGCAAATTGAAAATCGTAAATCACCAACATTGACACGAGACGTACACTGTAAACCACTTTGAGGTATTTGTTCAGCAAACAAAGTTCTGAACATAGAAAAGAACAGTAAGGCTGCGTTTCTAGGAGCGAAGCTTACGGCACATATATTCTCTGTATATTGATTTTCCTTGGACTAAAAATAATATAAGACAAGTATTGTACATGATTACAAATATTGTATTCTATTAATATTTTATTCAGAATGAGATAATTTATGTACAATAATATTTAAAAATGTAATTCTTCGTCTTAGTTTTGAAATTCTTATAATCGTTAAAAATTCCAGTCTAAAATCTTTATGATACCTTTGTATTTTTATACACAGTACATATATTTTATTTTCATAGCGCAGCACATGTTTTAAATATCATAATAAAAATTTGAGATGAATGTCGTTTTTAAAAGTAACACTTGAAATGTACAGTGAAAACGTGGCTCAAAGTTAAAGAATGGTATGTAAAGGTTTTAACAAATGGTCTGGCGGAAACGACTCGTAACCGCGATGTCGTATTGTGTACTGGTACGAGTTTCCAAATAAATCTTGCTCCTAAGTTCATAACCTCGATGTCAGGCTACGACTTATATTACGATTGTAGTAATATTTCAAATCGTACTGAATTTTAAAATGGTTCTAAGTTTGATAGTTGTTTCAATGTTAACTGTCCTTCTCTGAAGTCAATCTTAATGCATTCTAAAAATAATGCATTCTATTAAAAAAAACAAACACATTATATTTTTATAGCTATTTTCTTTAATTCGTAATGTTCGCCAAGCCATTTATAAGTACAAATATATATTTTCTCTTAAACTTTCTAAGCATTTAGATACATTGTAGTAGGTATACGACACTAGGCCGATGGTTCAGGATTGTTTGATACACAACACATCACTTCGAATAAGCAATTGCAGCAAGGTTTTCTCTCACTATTAAAGGTAATTTCGTCAGTTTACGATCAGCTGATTTTTAAATTTAAATGATCTACTTGCTTTATATATTCTTAATGTGGAACGGAACTGCATAACTTTGGACTGGTTATAAATATTTTTGAATTTACTTTCTTCGATATTTAAGGGCCGGTTCGTGATGTTCTACATGAAACCACAAAGCTTATAATTAAGATATTTCAGTATTGGTAAAAGAAATCTTTACTTTTTTAAATTCAATGAAATGGAAAGGTTTTAAATTACACTCGATTTCGTTCGTTGAAATTTTGCTAAGTTTACGTTGAGCAAGTATTTTTAGTACATCTTTATTACATCTTTATACAATATTTTTTGATAATCATTAATTAATAAGTTTTTATGATTAAAAAGTTTAAAAGAATCGGCGAATGCTAAAGCCAAACAAATATTCGCTACATAAAAGGAAGGAATACTTTAAGCTAGTTGAATGAGGGACAGAGGATTTGATGTCACTAAACTTCTTAAAATCTTATACTGACATATCAGGTACTACTTTTTTAACCAATAACTACGACCAACCAATTAGTGTGTAAAAATATGTTGTTATTCCGAATTTGAAATCGTGACCCCACCACTAAAACCGTTCCTTCTCATATCTAGTAGTCAAAATAAATATATATAAAATTATTAAATAAATAATATAATTCACAGTTATCTCTAATGTGTCAACTTAAACGTGGGCATGAATGAAAGATATCATAATCGAAGCATTATTTCTTACTTTAAGCGACGGTATGTGCTATTCATAAGACTGTTACATCTCAGTTCGCTAACGTGATCGCCCACAATCGTTTATACTAGATACAATATTGGATTCAATTTATCTCGCGACAGATTAGAACGGTGAAGAACAGGTTTCATTCCAACCATCAGTATGCATAGTAGCTCAGCGGAAGCTACGAGCTATCCAAGGTCCAAGACATGAGAAATATAATTATACAATTACAGCATCTATACCTTAGATAATAAGGACTACTATACGAAATTCACAGCCTTGTATTCAGCTCCCAGTATCGCGTGCGACGTGAACCTAAATAATTTTCATTTCATAACACTGTAGCACCTTTCTTCGGTTTCTATTTGAGATTTATGGTATGATTTTCGCTTGCAGCGAGTAAACAGAATGTGGCAAAATTTCTGCTTAATCTTTATTGAGTACTGAGATGCTACATTGTAAAGTAAATATTGACAAAACTTTGATACAAAGCAATCAAGCTCGAGTTTGTCAGGTTGTCATTTAAGATAACAGATTATATTCGTTTTAGTACTCATTATAAATATTATACCGTAAAACTTAAATGTGGATTGCGTGTTTTTGAAGTGAAAACTTCTTTAGGCGCGTTACGCTGGTATATCGTAGGGGATAGAGTCGTGGCTTCGCGTCACCGATATGTTAATCTTAATATAATTAAGTCATTGAAAGTACAAATAAAATTTAAGTATTCTGGAAGTTAATGAGGATAATAATGATTGAAATTTATTTTAATACTAACAGTATATACAAATAAGAAAGGTGTATTTTAACTATTATTTATTTAAATTAAGCTGTATTAATATTTTGTACCGAGTTTGCGACAAAATATGTTATTTGATCAATAAAAATGGATAGAATTATTACTTGGAGTGCCAATAGATGTGGAAATTGGACAAATATATAACAGTTTCAAGTTTTCACTTCTATCGGCAGTACCTATGACTGAATGTTTTTTTATTTATTAATTATTATAAATCGATTTTGATAAAGAATGTTCATATTACATTAAAAAGAATAAATACATTTACCAAAATTAGTGTAAAAAAGTAACGGCTGTCTTTTTGCTGGTTCATCTTGATAGAATCTATGCAGTGAAGCTTCACGGATAATTGACAAATTTAACTCGTAAAATGATGATTACAAAACTAGTTTTGTAATCATTTATCTATTGCAGCCAACTATATTTAGCTTTTATTAAAAATAATAGTAACACTTCGCAATATTTTTATCTTGTATTTATTTATTTTTAATAGACATTTTAAAACACATATTAAATTTGATTTTATAAAGTTTCATTTCCAAATATTTACTGTGTATTGTAAGTATGGTCAGTTATTTAATAAATTAATTAATCAATCAAAACGAACACCAATATCCGTATTATATATTCCCTATGTCCGTGTTGCTGATTTCAGTTGAGATAAATATAATCAATTCTCAAGCGATAACCTATGATAACATATGACATATCGAAAATTGATCACTATTGTATTCACAATATAAGTCCAATGATATATTAAAACAATACTTGAGAAACATATCCCCCTAATTGACTAGAAAATTTAATAAAGACCTTTAAACGAAACTTTATATTATTTTATGTCTTTATATTATAAACGAAACTTTATATTATTATATATTATTTGATGTCAGGTTTTGTGAGCAGGTACTTGGTGAAATACGTAAGAGTTATTTTGTATACTCTTATCTACCAGCTCACAAAACTCATGGTGACTGTACACTTCTAACTTTTATGTACATGTAATTATTAAAACAAAAACTGTTGAATTGATGATGATTTAATAACAACTTAGTCTGTTGTTAATTATGCAATAATGAACATATGGATTATATAATAACTTGTATATGGATTAAACGAATTTGATATTACGATTTATACTCAAGATAGATGAGAGTTGAAAAAAATTTAGAAATACACATACATAGACCTAGCTTCGAATAGGGTAATAAAAGCAAACTTGTCAAGAGTAAAAAAAAACTATCTCTAAGCAATTTCTTGGTAGAGGTATAGTATGACTAATATTACTTGTACGGAAGTTGTACTCCTTTGATGTTGAAGAAAGCCGCCATTTTATATACTTAAACATCGCGAGTCTAAGATTCATTACAGTTTGATACCACACATTAGAGTACGTTGTTTGTCAACCCAACACTGTCGATACAGGGTTGACACTACGGGATAAAAAAAAATATAATGTTTTAGGTTTGTATAAGATGATAATAAATACAATCATTTGAGATGTCACAAATAATTGGCAGATATAAAGACTTAAATACAAACAATTAAATAAACACCTTTAAATTTCTTAATTACAGTCAGCGTAACAAGCTTAATTTTCAATATAACATTATTAATATTGATTTTGCTGACAACTAAGTTTGCTCTGAGGCGGTGCATTGAGCTATAACTACGTATTTTCACCACGCGTACAAACTAAGTGACGTATGCTTGGTAAAGGAATGTGGTGAATCAAGAAACGACCCCTTAACATGTATATTAAGTAACATACTTGTACAGAACAGCCGAATTACCTCTCTTAGTAAAAAACATAACTGAAAAAAATGCGGCTCCGTTATAGAAATGTTATTATATATTTAGATAACTGCACTATCAGCTTGTATTGTCAATTACGTAACTGTCAGATAGACTCCACAAAACTTTCACTAATAGGAAATTAAATACGCTCATTATAACTGTGACAATTTCTAGTTACAAGTAATTTGATACCTAAATTTACCTGAATTGTTTTACTGGTCTAGAGAAGAGAGATTGTAAATAAAATCGATTTATTTGTAATTTTGAAGCAACTAAATATTATAAAGAAATATTTATGTATTTTTAAAAACGATTTTTTTAGTTGTTAATTTTAATTGTAATAAAATCTTTAGACAGTTATTGTAATTAAATCAAAATATTTGGATTGAAATATTTTTTACATCAACTCTGAATGTATGTATGGAGTATCTACTAAGATGGATCAGCTAGAAACTATCTAGTGACTTTGAAAAATAAAACCAAATGGTATGATACAGAGGTACAAATAATTTATTAAATATTTTGGGTTTATTTTGGTGGTAGATCAAATTGAAAAATTGTATTAAAAAATCCAATATCCAACGATATTTTGTCACAACATATATTTACAATAAAAAATCTTATGAAGACCAGTTGAAGTCCATATTAAAGCACATACAAAGCGGCTCATTGAAGATATGGGATAAACATATAATGTGGGTAGGAATCAGCTAAGTATCGGAATATAAGAAATGGCTGCTATTTGCATAAAGTCTTCTGAACTAGAAATTACTCAGGATGTTAGAGTATCTGGCTTCTGGGAAATCTAAGCTTGTTTTAAAAATGTAAATTAGCTTCATCAACTTCCATTCAAAATTTATTCTACTACATAAATATTGAATATATCCTTCCTGCGATATAAAAATATATAACTAAGTATTATATTATAAAATTATATGAACAATGTAAAATGTTATATTTGAATGTTTTATTATGTTTTATGCATATTGTAAGGAATATGATAGAACGATGGGTCTGACAAAAAGAAACAATGGTTCAAAAAAAATTTGGTCTTTTTATGAGTGCCAAAAAAACTATTTATCCAGCCTTAAAATTTTACGTCAAAGATTGCTGGAAATTGAGCAGGCAAACTGAAGGACGTACTATAATCAGATAAATATTATTTACTTCAAGTCATACTTCTTTAAATATTCTATTTAGAAAAACAAGACTAAGTGTTTAACAATCAATCATAGTTTCCTGTATATATCATAGATAACGACAAGACGATATCACTATAAAATATAAGGTATAATTGACACTTTTATTGCTGGGTTTATTGATGGAAGCAATTACGGAAAATCATTTTGCTCTACTTGTATTGTATCACTTCCAAGATGCGGACATGACGTATGACTGTCTCCTTAACTTGGCAGGATTATTATTCAACTTAAAGAGAAAAATAACCTCCTGCTTTTTTAATTCCATAAAATGCTGAAAGCAAAAACCGCATTAGTTTAGTTATTAGATTAAATATATATATTTTTATAAACATTTTATTGAATTTTGTGTTATTCCGAAAACGTATCTATATGTTAATAACTGTTTAATTAATATATCGTCTTTAAATTGTCTTAAGAATAAAGTAACAGAATATAACTTATCGAAAAAAAATATATTAAAAAATCTTAATTAAGCAGTTACGAACGCTAGTATAATGAATAGGAAATGATACCGACATAGTATTAAAGCGCGGTAAAAAGTCAGTATGTATACTATGACTACCATCGGTGTCCCAAGTTGAGATTATTTTACTAATATTATGAAATATTTTATTTTTCGAACTCCACACTTAAATATTTATCCACCGAATAATAAAAATAATCCTTAGTATTAAAGAAAGCCATGAGAAATAATCCAATAATATAGCATATCCGTGTGATAAAAAGATCTATCAGATTGAGAGACGTTCTAGAAACAATGACGTAGATTGCTATCTGTCGTGATAAACTGTGAATGGAAAATGCAGTTATGTTATCGAAAAGTAGTCTCGATTTATAAATCTTGGCGTGAGAATTGAATGAGGATAACCCCGGTTCCAGACATTCGAATACGGAAGATCTGCAAACAGTACAGAATATTTTCGAGTGTGTGGGCAGAATTTTGCTATAACTTTAATAGATCTATGGACAGGACTTTTCCATGACTTCTAATATTGTCATACTCGTATTGTCAGAGATGGAAAATTAACATGTTAAATTATGTTGGAAGAAAGAAAGATCACTAAAAATCCTTACCGTTACTAATATTATCAAGCTGGATGTGTGTATGTTGATTATTCCTTCACTGATACAAAAACGGAGCAACAGATAAATGTGATCTCTATAAGATATTTTGTGTACCAGATAGTAATAAGGGTAACTTTTCATCCTGGAAAAATACGGACCAAAGCCACAGGTATATGTATTGTATATGTAGTAGTGATTTTGTAGAGAATGCTCTGTATAATGGTATTCACTTGGTTTATAAATAATGTTCACAAATATATTTTATATTACACACATAAATTATTTAAATTCTAAGAAGCAGTTACAAAACATTATAAGTGTATATTATATAACAAATAAAAGTACAAACTTTTTTTAGTTCAAAGACAAAATAAGCAATGCATAAGCGTATTCCAATAAAAGAAGGAGAACATATAAACAAAGATTACACATATAGATTTACAGATTCCATGTGATTTTTTAATCTTCAGACCTCTGTTATTTTGAGCAGTACAAACCGTTCTCAATTAAAATTTATAGATAAGGTAAAAAGTAAACAAAAACATAACAATATGTACTTATTTACTGCTACCATTTATATCTATATAACGTATTTTTTTCACGAATCCGTAATACGATACCATAGATTATTTTAGATTGATGATGCTGTATCACTTCAAGGTCAAAGTGGTATTTGTCTTCACTACTACCATTGGAATAGACGGCATGTGTATATTTTTAATAAGGGCTTACGATTATAATATTATTTAAAGTACTCATTGAAGTCATCTAAGATTTGCTTTAATATTTTGCACGTTTGTTTGCGTGAATGTGTGACGCCGACATAACGGGTTGCGTATGTGAAGTAGGAATTAGGTACTGGCAGATATCCTCCTACAGCGGAAGCGTAAATCAAGTTAGGATGGCGTATAGCATTTTATAAGCTACATAAGAAACTTGTATAATATATTTACTGTTGACGTATCCTTTTGCTTTTTTAAACTTCATTATAGGTTTATGTGTTAGAATGTCAAGTTGTGAGTTGAACGAACGTTATATTTATTTACGTCGTATTATTTAGGTCCATTTTTTATATCGTCATTACGTTAGTAATTATTTATAAAGAAATAACAAATTACTAAACATTGTTTAATTAGATGTTTATATATATTGGTTTACTACAAGTTTTATACTAATATACGTTGTTAAAACAGGCCAAGGAACAATATCGATAACCGTCAAGTCCATTGTTAACTCAGTACAGTAATCGCGTTTCTATTACAGTAATAACATTAATGACAAGCATACTCGTAGTCAGCCTTGGTGGTAATATACGATGACATTGTGTGGGAAATTTATCAACTAAGGATTTATAACTGCACTATTAGTTGATTTCGTAGTATGGCGATAGTAATTGCAATTTTGAGGGAAAATAAAGCACAGTACATGCGTCACGACATTACATTGAAGCTGGTTGACCCAATTTTGGGAATCACCAAAATTTATTATTAAATCAAGAGCATTAAAAATATATAGACTTAATATAAACTTATTAAATTGGAAACTAAACCTTCACCAATGACCAGTAAATTTGCTAAAATAATTAAATTAATAGCACTTCAAAATTCAAAATAGACAACTGGTACCTACACAACATCTTTTTGCAAGATGAAGTCGCTAATATAAAAAATAAACACCAAGGGGCTTAGCTAATACAAATAACAGCAGGCACAAAATTTATATTAGTATCTTATTTAAAAAAAAATGTGGTTATAGTAAGTATATATTTCTGTGTACGTTTGGTGTACAATAAAGTAAAATATAAAGTATATATACAATTATTATAAGATTAAAAATTTAACAGTAGATATTCACAACATTAGTTTATGCCAATTTATCTCATGATTAGCACATAAAAAACGTGAATATGTTAAGAAAATCATAATGCGATGGATTATGCACGAATTCTGCTTCGTTCACAGTTGATCAAAAAGCTTGTACGAGTTTATAGTTTTAGTGAAATTAAGTGAAGGAAAAATGTGTTCTATATTCACAAGAAACGAGCAATATATAATCAATTAGATCTTGATTTATACAAATGTCAAGAGCATGTGGCCTTTCAGACATGTATTCTAAATTTTTAATAAAAGCAATATGAATTTACGCAAACAAATGTACGATAATAAATAAAAACTAGTATTGAAAGAAAAAAAAACACTTTGAATTTCTCTTTTGTGTTGGTTTATAATAATTTATTTGACTATGTGCCTATTTGGACTCTTGATATCTTGCTTATGTTAACGATCAAAAGCATCGATATACATACAGTTACACACATTTATATAAAGGGCCTGTATATCTTTATATCCGTTGGATATTGTGTTATAATTAAAATGTATAATAATATAAAAAATTAAAGGAATTTAATTAAATTTATCGATTCAATTTAAAAATACTTAATTTTATAAATAACGATTAAACCTCAATTTAAGCTATAAAAAGAAATCAGATCAAGTGTTATTTGTTTACTTATATCATAAAAATCATATTAACAAACGAACATAAAAAACATACTTAAAATCGCTACATGCTTATTACTTTCACCGAGTAATGACCTTCATGGACCTTGCGCGTTACTTGCTCGTGCGCCGAATCTTGCTCTACGAAATGGCACGGATTCACTATTTAATTGACCGCAACTTATATAATTCTACTTGCAATAATATTATACAAATGATAACGGTATTATATAATGCTTATGTGAGGATGATAGTCGCAATTATTAAATTAATATTATAATTTAATTAAGAAACTTAAACTTGGATAGATTTCGTTGCTTATTAAAGTAATTATGTATAATAACTAATTGAAGATTTACAAAAATAAATTAACTTTTGATTTTTATTATAAGTAACTGTTACTTATATAATTCGATTTGTAATTATTTTTAATATTTTAATTAAATAAGTAAAACATAACAAGTGTGTATATTAGTAAAATTTAACACGTGTAAATATGTAACAATAATTGTATATAGAAGTGAAACCTTTTTGCATCACAAACGTTCCACTATCGTTACAGTTCGACATTTAACAATGGAATTGAGACACATCGAAATTTTATCATCATAACGTGCAAAGCTTCACTTCAAAGCATTAGAAGTTTATTACTTTATTTAAAAAAAAACTATCTTCATGATAAATTATTCTTTTAATCAGTGACTTGTTATTAGATGTTTTTCTCACTAAGTTGTTCAATGAATCGTGACAGCGCTTGACCCTGACGTGATTTGATATGTTTTATGTCAAACCAGAATGGCTGTATAAAACCAGTATATTATTAAGGTGTGCCAGGATCTCACGCTGTATAATGTCAAATCATTAGAATTCAACAATGGAATATGATAAATGTTTTATATAGAACAGGCATCTTGTATTTAAAACAATCATATATTTTTATAGCCAGCTTAGTGATAATTTTATCAATGCGTTCATAAAGAGTGATGATTTAAAAAAAATATTATAAATAATGATGAATATTTTAAATTAGCAAGTTTTATACGTTACTTTTAAAATTTTAAACATATGATTTACTATACGATATTTACTTTCACGATAAACATAGGCTATACCACTGCTGGGCTTAAGCTTCCTCTTCTTGAAATTTTTGAAACTTATTCCACCACTCTTAAATGGTTGGTCAAATGCAGGTTGCTTCAAGACGCCTCGTCTGTCGAAAACAAAATGAATATAATTCATCAAATATTAAGCTAAATTCATGAGTTCTAACCACTAAAATATTGGCTCGCGATATACTTCATATTATTTGTTACTTATGGCATATAAGTAACGTAAAAGTAATTAAAATAACTTATAAGAAGTAAAACACTGGGCGGCGTAAATAAGGTGATAGATTGTTACGAGTGCAAAACTTTTTATTCTACTTGAACTTTGTAGAGAGTGCAACTGTGTTGGAGCACTCATTTGTTCACTATATTATTTACCGCGTTAATCATCTACGTCATTGATATTAGGTAAAAATATAGGAAATTGACAATCTAACTAATACACACTCATATTTTGATCTCATATTCAAATAACATTCCTCTTATATGATTACGTTTAATCTATAACACAGTTCAATCAATATCCGGTAAGGATTTCGTAACGTAGGTATATATTAAATATTTGTTGTCGTGTGCCAACAGACCACCGTGTTAACAGTATATGACAGATGATATTAAACAAAGATTATTAATCAATCATGCAGTAATTATTACTTAAGACTCTTCACAAAACTGCAATTGACAAGGCTTTAAATAGCATAACTATCAATACTATCGCCAAGTTGTAAATCACCAATCACCTGTTGTCGTTTGTATTGTAAACTCATCAATCAAATCGATTCATAATATATATACAAAATAAGATTCTAATTCCGAGCTATAAAGCATAGTATTGTAAATCAAATTGGTTTGGTGAAAAAAATCAGACATCCGCCAAAGTAGATGAGCGCGCGTCATTTTTATTATAGCCACGATACCATCGGATCGTGACTTCTGGTCACAGACGCCTCCTTTGATCTTTGATGAGACTACCGATTGCTTTTTTGGAATAAGATAGCGTGTATCGAAGTCATTAGCAAAAATAAAAATATGTAATAAATTGAATCTTCAAAAGATCCAAGGTGATTGTACTTTGAAGGTTACTTTTTAAATGTGACATACGTCTCGTAAAAAGAAGAAAATGATCTTAAAAAGCGGCAGCTTTGTGTACGTTCCATTCTCGAATACTTCGCTTGTGATGAACACAAACAAAAACATCCGCAACAATGCCAAAACAAGGAGAAAAGAAATATGACCATTGATTTGAGACAGAGCATATTCAAGTAAATATTATTTATAAATTACAACATTAAAGACAAAGCACATTTTAAAAGTTAACATAAATATAACTAAACTGCCATAGAACTGTATGTAAAATGAAATATTTAGACATTTATATAAGTTCAATAAAGTTTCAGAGACGTAATTATAGAAAACAAAATAGATGCCAGAAATACAATTTTTAATAAAATTCCATATTGAAAAATTATGAATCTCTTATTAAACCTAAGCTATTTACATACTGGGGCAACTTATAAAATCGTATAATCGATAATCGATAAGGATAATCAAGAAACTGTTCAAAAAGTACGAGCCAATTGGTCGCTATAGTAACTCGTGCCTAATCAAAACTATTACATTATAACTGCGAACGAAATGTCATCCGGCATCACTCACCCGATTGGTATGATAATTTACGACGTTGTCTAAAGTTTCCTTCAAAGTTAGAGCTGATAGACATTAACGATAAAAGAACAAGTAACGCACGTCTTGAATGTACATAGCGAAAGTATTCATAATGAGTTGCACCTCCGGCTATAGACGCCATACGCCGACATCAAAACTCCAAATTGGCCCTCATTTGACACTCTTCCTTAAATAACCATCATATCACTGTAAAGTCAAACTTATTCCGGTACCAACAAAGAAGAGTGTTGATTGAGGCGAGATCATGATATCAGAATTTGTAAAACCATTGCGCTAGAGTTCACTATCGTTTGTCTTGGGAAACAATTGTGCGTACGCAAGCGACTCTAGATCGATGTTGATTATTTCGTACTGACAAGCAAATTAGCTGATTCTTTTGTCTCGTTTGGACGTATTAGCCGTGATAGGTGATTGAAAGAGTCCAGATAAGGGGACCAGACGTGGTGTTCAATTAAACAGTTCATTTGATCTTATATGAATGGAATTATAAAGCGATATGACCAGATTGTTATTCAATGTTAGTTATCTAGTGAAACTTTCTTTAATCGACAACACATTGTTGTAATGATTGTTTTTGTTGACTTTCACATTAGAAATTGAATCGTTTTCGTTAAAATATCGATGAACGTGCATGACATATACGTATTACAAAAAGAATATGTTTTATCAGAATTTTATAAATTAGTGGCTCAATAAATAGCATGTCAATACGATATGTAATTTAATAAGCTTACAGGCTGATAAAAGTAGCTATATCCTTTCGATTTCGTTAATGGTTAATTCGAAAACATTAGCCTGATTTCGGACAGTAACCATAAATAATAACTAGTGGTTTCCTTAAAAGTCATATAAAGTGAGATGTCGTTACGACAGAATCACATATGACCTCAGACTTACACCCATTGAAAGTGATCATTGACGAGAAAGTTACTATAATTGTACGAAATTCATTTGTACCTATATTAAGATACTTGGAATCTGATAATAATGTGAAGTCCTTAACAGCTTTTTTAACATGGTTTAAATGGTTATTATCATATGATTAACAAAAAAATAATGAGCCATTATTAAACGCACAATGTATGAGTTCGGAATACTCATTTAAGTATAAAATAGTTATAAATATATTTTTGTATAATTTGTTTTGCATTTATATAAATGTTCTAGATCTATTTATACTGCTCCTATAGTTAATTACAAATATTTATATATTTACTTTATATTTTATATATTCAAACAATACTACTGCTACGGCTATCAAATTCAAAAATATTTAAATGACAGCAGCTTTTAAAACAATATTTTGTTTCTAATCACAGCCTTAATCATTGATCTGCAAATGGTGCTGATATTAATTTGATACATGAAATGATTGTGATAGAAAGGAACGACGAAACTAGAGCAATCAGAAATAAGAATAAACAAAAAAACGATTCTGTACTTCCTTGATTGGTACCATAAACTTTTAAGAAAAAGTAATCATTAAGAAAAGCGTCGTTAAAAAATATCTTGGTGTGGATATATCAAAATAATATCATTATTCTTTATTAACATTCCTTAACATCATTATAACCTTACACCAATAAATAATATTAAAAAGTGAAGACAGAAAAAATAAAATGTACAGCTAGCATTTCTATGTGTGAAACTTTGATGTGTTTTATTTAATAATACAAATTTTATTTTTTACTTAAGCTAAAACGTTGCCGGAAAGACATCTTGCTAACAACTGCGTAAAACAGATTAAATAACTTCGTAACTTTATCGATCGCTTTCCCTATATTGACTAGGCTTTTCCTCTCACACAACTGGTAAGTATTTAAATATTGTGGATGCAAATCGAGGAAATATGTTCTCATAGATTTTCACCAGTCAACGATTGTCACGACATTGGACAGTGATGTGACAGAATGGACATAACCGAGACATAACCAAACACGTATGCCGACAAAACTAACAAAGTTATATTTACGATTTCCTTTTAGTTATACCGTGCTAATTGCGACCTTATGTGTAATAGTTTAGAAGTATGAATAATTAGATCAGATGTAATTTATATAAAGCTATCATTAGAACAGTAGTTGACGAGCGTCGAATCGATCTTAATAGTTATCGATCTGACGTAGAGCCAGTCGTAATCGATATTTACGAAAGTGAATGTGAAATTCGATAGAGTAAGAAAGCAAAGGTTAACCATTATTACGATGAAGATGCACGTGAGCTCCAACCTGCTATTAAATTACCAGATTTATTCGACTGTATCGATCATTAGGATGAAACACTGCCAAATCTCTCTAAAATATGTTCATATAAATAAACATTAAATACGTATACAGTAATTGCTTGGAAATTGTGTTTTATTTGTAAAGACTGGTTTATTTTAGTAATGTCAGTTCATTGAGATATTTTATGAGTGGTACAGTAGTTTGTCAGTTTCAAACAGGTTTACTTGAGGTTGACATCCGGACACCGTTAGCCGCTGTATCATTGACCTGTGCCTTTCTTTGTCTGGTCACATACGTAGCACAATTAACAGTTAACAATCGTATCTAATTTTCTATCTTTCGTACGAACTTGCTCTTTTACTTTCTCTAAAGTTTTCTGTAAGCATATATATTTCCATACTTTTTTATTTTTAGTTTACATATAACCATTTTGTTTTGTTTATAGTTTATATATTTTATCACATTTTAAATTTATTCGCATGTATAACAAATGAAATGCACATGATACACTTAGAAAAACTTGATTGTAAAATTGCAGTTGTTACTGCGAGCGTTGCTTGCAACGATTTCCTCACATTATGGGAACTGACAAGAGCTTCCAACCTGTCATTCCTTTGTTGCAAGTCAATTGTAGTATTTAGGTCTCGTAGTCTATCGCTGTTCAGTATGTATAGAATCAAGCACCGTGGCCTTGTATTGTGTTACAACCGCAAACCGATATCTTTATCTGTTGTTACTCCTCGATTGATACAAAGTTTCAGATACATGATATATAGGTCACTCATCAGGGTCAAGGCTTTCTTTACAACTTCATTCAATGTTTTAGTTAGCAGGTCGCGTTGCGTTATTATGACCTGAATATTTACGTTTCAAATATCAAGTATATCGATTTTTACATTTTATTTTATAAGACTGAAATATTTTTTATCAACGTCAATTATGTATTAACAGCTTACAATAAATTTCCGATATCGTAAATGTTGTCATGTTACCTCTCCCTTGTTGAACGTTTGTCTAATAATATGAAAACGTTAAAAATATATGTAAGTAGATTGAACATTACTTTTTTATTCATTTTTAATTATTTTATAATAAATTGTTTTTTTTTTCATGCAAATATAATATGTTATTAAACATTATTTCAATGTGATCTAAAATATTAGTTCTAAATATTATTTACAGTGTTTTAGAACTACAATATATAAAAAACTTATATCGGCTTTAAATAATAATTCTACATAATTATGCAAATAAAAAATATGTAATGAGTCTCAACCTTGGCATTGACTTTCATCAACCTAATTCCCAAAAAACTAGTTAGATGCTCATTATTTGATCATAATTTGCGTTTAAATTGTCGCCATTTCCGTTCGAAGCTTACTTATCTCATATGATAGAATGATCGAGTGACTGTGAGAGGTCTCACTGGTGGTCCGGCTTTTGAATATAATTTATTTTAATGTAATTAAGTATTAAAATAAGCAGCCCTTTATTCTTGTCATAACAAATTAATTTATGTTTAATTAAAATTAACTACTCACTACAAATGTATTTATACGACATATGTTGTAAGCTTACCTTAACTTTTGTAACTATTTATTCGATGAAAAAGAAATTTTGTACAGTTGTTGTTGCGAATACGTGAAGGCTTCTGGCGAAATACGGTAAACTTAACGATATTGTTTTATTTTTATTAAAATAGTTATTGCAACGCACGCTTGGTATTAGCCTAACTCGTTGTAATAACTTATACGTACTCATTAACTCTTCATACCGTTGCTGAGTTTGTATAAACAAGTTGCAAAATAGAGCCTGTTTGCTTTAACCAGAGAGCGTTAAAAAGCCTAATCCCACGTTGTTTTACCAAAAGGAGCTTAAAATTAGCACGATATTTCGCAATCTGCCACAAACTTTTTCTTAGAATCGACTCAAGTAAAACTTGCACACATAAATAAACCTACACATGCAATACAGAGCCCCCACGCATCCACCTATACAAAACTTCGTTGAATTTCCCACAGTCGTTAACCTGTATGTGTAAAAATATAAAAAAATATATAATATTGTAACCGGTAATCAAATTTGTGAAGCAATTATCAAATGATAAGTAAACGAGTGCTCCAATAATAAATTGATTAGTATTTTTTACGGTGTAATTAGTTTCGTAATAAATACGTTTAAATTAATTGTGCTATAATATAATCATAGTCTTTTCAAAAGATTGATTGAATAAAAGTATGAAGAAAAGCAAACAATCAACAACTAAATTATACAGACCATATAATAGTTCATCTTAATCAATAATACAAAAAGATGACCCAAAACACGTTATAGATGTCGATAATGCTATATAGAAAGTAAGAGCGATAAAAAATAGGAAGAAATTTCTATTAACTTAAAAGAAATGATAACGAATACATCGCTAACAATAGAATCAACCATCTCGCTCCAATTCCCATTGACAGTGATAGTTTCTAATCCTAAATCATAATGAGTATACCATATTCACACACTCGCGAAAATATTCCCCTTATTCCGTCCGCAATTACATTGTCTTATCGCTAATTAAGGGAAATACGTTATTAATATAGATGGAAGTGCTAACGTACTCTAGTTGTTATATTTCTTTTTAGTTCAACTACTTTTTATGACTACGAAAACTTTTCCCTTAAAGCTTTGGCTGTCAAAATAAATTGTGTTCTATTATAATCCATCAGTCTTTACTATCTCATTGTTAACTCTGATATTTTATCTTCGCTTCAATTGCGTTTAATGGTTGCTAAGTTAAATCTATCAATCACTTAATCAAGTTAAATAATAACGTTCAAGTTGACACGCGGAAAGAAACGTATTAATAGAATGTGGGAGTACGTACAGGAAATAAATAGAGATTTTGATAACTTGATTGTAGATTGTACTTTCTACTATATCACGCTCATTGAACAGAAGATTTAATGAACAAAATAACACGTCAATTACGGTATAAAATTGCAATGTTTTAAAATTAATTTAATATCGTCAATTGTTTATTTCGTTACGTTCGAGAGGATTTAAATTTACTTCAAGAGAGAAGAAAACAATTTAACATTGGCCCTTCTTATATTTTATATATAATGGAAAATTTCCTTTGTTATCTTCTTAGTATGTCAATAATAGGTATTTAGATGAATCCGTTTTCACAGTCCAATGCTTTCGAGATAATCTTATAATTTTAATATATACATACATATTCTAGTGAAGTTTGCGGGCCAACGAATCTCGAGCGTTAACCTTGTTGATAGAAGAAACGAAAGTAATCTCATTGTTGTTTCCGCGACCTGAGGTCAAAGATCTGTCGCCGGCCATCTGTAAGGTCTCTTCACATTGGATCACGAATCGACATCACGATATAATTTCACGAAGCTCGTGTCACGGCGCGATCTCGAAACGATAGCGGCGAATCGCATTCAAATTGCCGTGAATAATTTGGAATTGGCAGTAAAGGTTATCTATATTCAAGGACCAGCATATAATTTAGAACGCATTTCTACATTGTAAGTAAAGAAATTCTACTATTTAAAATAACTCCAGTGCAACATTAAACCAAAACGATTTTATAATAATATTTATAACCTAATCAAGGCTATTTAAATGTCCAGTTTTGCAGCATTATGAAGTCAGTGAGACTAGAAATTCTTCAATTAATGGCAGCGTGAAGTGGAACACACCCACGGTCGCAATTAAACCACTATATTAGTATCTAAAAGTAAAAGTTTCTTGTGAACTTCCGTACATTAAAAGATTCTCAAGTAAAAAGTTGGTAACATGAACTTTTTTAATTCTTTTGTACGGTACTGTTTTTTTAGTTCACACTCAATTCTAAGTTTGGGTCAATAATAAGTGGATTAACTTTCTTAAAAAACTTACATATGCAATCTCGTTTTGCGTAACCTCAATTAATGATCCCATTGATTCGAAGTGCAATATTCACTTGTTTTATATTTTTACAAGCGTTTATTCAACTTCACTTGTTCTACTAACAGGTGAAGTGGAGGTCTTTTATAATTAATTTTAACCCAGTTTGACTTTAGTAAATGAACATCAAAAATTTAAGACTGATATTAAATTTTATTCGTTTCAGTATAAGGATCATATAAATACTTGTTTTCAAAAACTTTATTTAAAATTACTTCCCTTATATTTAAACCGATAATAAATATTGTTGGTATATTGGTTGGATAAGATACATTAGCGTACATGGAAACTGCTTATTTTTGTTAACAAATAGAAAAAACTATAACATTGATGTAACATCGTCATTTCTTTTTAATAAATAAATAAATTAACATATTTGCTTTTTGTATGAATAATTCAATTGAAAGTTATTTTGATATCAATACACTGACCGTGGAACGAAAGAGCCTATAAGATATGCACGTGTATTTTCATCGTTAGTGAATATTCAACGTCCGTGTAGTTAAAGATTGTACGACGTTGCCGATAGGAATAATAATTTCCCAGTTAATCGATATTTGTTTAAAAACCACAATAGGAAAGTGTCGACAGCCATCTGCCGCGGGTAGAGAAACTTATTCTCATCTCATTAAACGCCTCCTGACCTTTGTCTAATTGCGAATTGTTTGTGAGGTGAAACCGAAGGTCGGTTTATGTAACAGGTTAATACTATTGAACTTTGTATTCTGTAACAATGTTTGTTAATGTTGATATAAGTTGTTTTTAATACGGTTTATTTTTAACACGAGGTACTATAGTCGTTACAAAATGTGAATAAACCTGATATATGTATATCATAAATATCAAAACATTATTAAAAAAAGAAATATATATATATTGAAAAACTGCAAATTTTTGTAAGTAAATACATTACTTAAATATAATTTCGAGTGATTTGTTAAATTAAATTAATTACTATGCTTATGTCATGATAATTAATTATTAAACATTTGTTTCCTACCGCAATTATTCTTAACCTCGTTGGCCTCAGAGACATAATGGCAGGATGAAATTAATTTCAATCTTTACTTAGTCATGATTTTTACTACCGGAGAAGCATTGTTTGAGTAATCACAGCTAGATAAATGTGTATCATTAAAACGCTTATCATCTAGTCGTTTAATGACGAAGTAAAATGACTCAAGAAATTAATAGTTAAACAGAATTCACAGAATTATCCCTATAATACTAGCAGTCGTGTGGCTTTTCCCGCGGTTTTGTTGTCTTTACATACAAAATGTAAACGAATGACCTATTTTTCGAGGTAGTGAAATGAGGCAATTTATATTAAAAATAAAATACTTATTTCGGTCGTTAAATAAGTCGTTAATTTTTTTTTTGATTAAATTTGTTCTCAAGAACATTTAATAACCAATTTTGTAAACAATAAATTTGATTTGATTTTTTTAAGTTATATTAAGGTTAATTTCAAGAATGCGATTTTTTAATAATCTTTACTATTTGCGGGTTAAATATTTTTAAGTTTTCGATACTAATATCTTAAAAACATTAGAATTTTCTTTACAAAAATCAAGAATAATATGTAGCTTACATTATCGTAAACAATAAGAAAGTAAACATTTTTAATACTACCTACTTACATACTTTTAAGGATAGAAATGTAGTGACTGTCTTCCTTGTGTTTCGCACGCAGCGACGCCTAAAAGTGTTCCTTGAAAACTTGTCTGTCTCAAGCATGTGTTTTAAACTTCGTTTCTAAGTTGACATAAAAATGCGTCCTGTTTTTGTCGCAATGTCTTCGTTTAGTCGGAACAACATCGACTACATTTCCATTACCGAAGTTTAAATTTTGACTCGTTTGGGATGAAAAATAACATTATCTTAAATATATAATTATGTTAGTTCCAAAGTATTCATCCTTATCAAAGTTAAATGTTACTCACATTTAATTTTAAGCGTTATATGCAGATACACAATGCCCTTTACATTTTGCAATACAAACCGGTTGCTTTAGAAAGAATTACGGTTGTTTAATATATATTTAAACGTATAAACAAAATACGCGGCATGTGTTGTAGGACGCATTAGTACTGCATTAAAATCCAATGATATTGATCACTGTTCATGTATCGAATTAGATCATATCGCACGCAAATTCACCAACCTGCAATGAATCAGTGTACTCAGCAGACTTTCTTTTTAATAGGCAGCCTCTTCGCCTATTCCGGCTGTGAGACATGCGGGCTTAATACCGATGGATTGATTGTAAACTTAGGAATGCCTTAAAAAAAAAAGTAAAAATATAACTATGTTCTTCTCTGTACTACATGTATGCAAAATTTAATGACGTTGGTTGAGTAGTTAAGAAGCGAAACAAACAAATCAACAAACTCACTTCCGCATTTATATTTAGTATGGATAAATATTTGATAATAAACTAATGCTTCAATATTAGTTTTTCGTCGAACAAATTCTATTGAAATTACACTTCTATATAATAACGTTGCAATCTATATTTTAATAGATAAACTTAATATTGATCGGAATCGTTTAAACATTTTCGAATTATTCATGCCCACTGGAGGGTAATGGAATCGTTTATCAGATGAAAGTGGTTTACGTGATTATATTGAGCCCGTTTCAACCTTTTTTTTATAAATCTTAAAATGATACAAATCTTTTCTATCTAATTTCAACTCTATAGCTGTAGCTGTTAGAAAATTTGACGTAAAATTTAGTTTTTAAATTCAGAGCAAGATTTATACGAAAATCATCTTTTAAAAGCAATTCGTATGTACAAATATTAATGATGGATATGATAAAACAGTCGATTTTAAAAACATACTGTGTCAATGTCAATGCATACAAAATAATACTATTTATATTAACATACATATGTAATTTCGCTAAACAAAAATTATTAAATTAATCAATTACAAATCGCTAAAAGAGTTAAATTGCTAAGCAATTTTTAAGCTCATTTTTACTACTAATGTGTTTTCACCCATTTAAATAAAAAAATAATGTTTTGTCAATAAAGTAATTGTTTAACGTTAAAAAATAAGGTAATACATATGATGTTGAAAAATGTCTGTGAGTTCGTACAAAATGTAACTGCCAGTTACCTACTGGCCTTAATATACTCTACCCTTAATGTAATTTGTATGAAAGTGAATAAACTGTTTAACTTTTCACGACTTTCTGCAGTTTAATTGTCGTAGACACTTGCAATAACTTCAAATTTAAAGCGAAGCAGATTTCGAAAATTTAGTAATGATTATTTCCGATCTCATTCAAATTAGAGACCACCATAAATGAACGCTTTTATGATTTGAAGAATATATCGTTCAAACCCATTTTGACCTCGACGTCTTTTTTATTAGAACTGCACTCCGTATTTCCTCACCTTCATTCTCTGCAATGATCGGATAGACATCAGGCGTAGAACCAATGGGAATTTCTTGATGGAAAAAAAACGTTAAATTTTACTAGTCTACCCCCCGATTCAACGCGAGTCTTCATGTCCTCCAGCCGTACAAATATATATATATATATATATATATATATATATATATATATATATATATATATATATGTATTGGCTGATTAATATCTTAACCTACATGTCCCACCATTTGCAAGTATAAGATCTTGAACACCCATTCAAACACAAATAGCATGGAATCAGCTCGAACGCCCATTACGAATTGCTAATAATTAACTCAGGTGTCAGCCGGCGCCTGGCGAAGTGCTAATGATTTACTAGACAGGGTAATGATATATGCGGATTCAATTCGCCCACGTTACAATGGAATAATTCTTTGTATATTCAATTAGGGCTTAACATACTTTGTTTGATATGTTTTTGACAGTGGAATGATTCAATTACTATCTTAAATTGTTTTTTTGTGATGATTAAAAGATCGCGGGTTATTGGGTGCATAAAAATATCAGGGTATGATATAATATAATATTCAAAATAATTATTTATCTTTAATAAATTAATTGCAATGTAACGATGTCGTAATTAATATATTTTTGTTCATAATATATTTATACTTAATATTAAAGATTTAAAAAAATAGAAATAAAAAATACCTCATAAAAGCTATCCGCTTTTATGAGTTATTTTCTATGTACATGATACTAAAAATTTAAAGTTTATAAGTTAGGTTAAATTTATTTGCCACTATTTAATATAATATTGACGTCCGTACTTTATATGCAATTAATTATATATTTTATGAATTTGCAGTCACACTCACTTCACTTACCTTCACGACTAATTTAAGTAAATGCTTCATATACCACAAATATTAACAACGCAATAGACTTATTATACGAAAAGTTTTTACAATGCTTAAAAGGAATAATCTAAAAGCATAACTCCTGACATTTTTATTTACAAAAGCTTCAACTTGCGGTTTTAATCCAATAAAAGTTAGTACTATCAAGAATTTGTCGACTTAATGCACGCTAAAAGCTTTACCAGACAAAAATATAATTATATTATTACTACAAAATCCTTAATGTATTTTAAATAAAAGGCAAGTGCTTTTGAAATTAACAAATATGAATATGGCATACCGTAATTTTATTTAGGCGGCTAGACTTAGCTTAGAGACATATCACGCAAACTCATTTGCGTATTCCTAATATAAGGGACCGTGCACCATGCACATAATGTATAATACGCTAGCGTTTAACACGTAATGTGAAATGTGACAGTAACGTTCCTATGTTGAAAATAAAATATTTCTCAGGAGCGGAAGACATGACTTGTCAAACATGAATGGAAGAGTTAAAAGGCTTCTCAAACCCTGATAAGGGCAAGCGTTGAGTATGTTTATATTTTCATATTTATTAGCTGAAGACGATTTATGTAATTATATTTTTACTTTAATGTATGTAGTATTAATATACTGAATATCTATCGGGTTGTTTTAACAGTCTTACTAACTTAATTACTTAGTACATACAAGATAATAATCGGTTATATAATATACAATATTTCTAATAAACAATAACGTTTTAATCGAACTAGTAGACAATAAAAGAAACGATTAAAAATATAAATATAAGGTAATTTAAGTATAAAATAAGGTTATTTCCTAAATAATAACTTAAGTGAAACCACTAAAAACATATTATATTATTGATTATTAATAGGCCTCTGCATCTATGACAGATGATTCAAGCAGCACGAAGGCACTTGCGTTCATGACTAAAGAGTCCAAGGCGAGAGAGGATCCTTCGGCCGCACTCCCGACAAGTGTATGCGCCCCCAGGTGGGCGGGGGTTTGAAGCCCGCTCGACGCCTATATATATTATTGAAACTTACGGTTAATTTAGTAGAAAAAAATACCCATATATGATTTGTACAGCCGCGCCTATTTTTTTTAAATTTATATAAGTATATTTTTAAGACTTTACTGTATTCATAAATTTATATGCTTAAAAAGAAACATAAAAAATAACGGGTACGATAATGCTAGACTTAAAATACTCACCATATATCGCAAAATAAAAAAGCGATTATTAAATCAGAAACAAAGATATTATAACGTATTATTTTCTCCAGTATTTTATCAAGTGGAAAATTAACAAAAAAAACAACCTAGATCTCCTTTTGTGTATAGGATCCACTTTAAAAAGGAGTCATGCTAAGTAACGAACGTCAACAGCGTTAAGTTTGCAAACTCCTTCCTCGTTGAAAGCCTTAAATTAAACGTTCAGCTTTAGAGTGAAGTGTTGCGTGCACGCCAATACCTGAAGACGGCTAATAGATTAAAGTTAAATTCTTATCAAGCTAAGGACTTAAGGATATGCATAGTTTTACTTTAAACACATATCACGATAAAGTTCTTCGATTTTTTTTCCACAAATCATAAAAGCTTATATTAAATTTGCTTGTTTTCTTTGCTTAGTCATCGTTTCTTTGACGTTAGTCACTTTTCAACGATAATAAAGCCTATTAGCATGTCAAAGAATATTATTAAAAAATACATCTGTATTATAAAATAAACACTTTTTATCGTACTCTTAGGTTTCGTTCATTTCTTTTGAAGGCATTCGTATAATAATTATTATTCAATAATATGTAATAATACATTCAATTGAATTATAATTTGTATGAACATATTTAAACATTTCATGTGCCCTAAATTATAAATATTAAGAAAACAATGACTCGTTTGGCTATTATATTATAATAGCTTAACTGACATTATTATTATCACTTTAAAATATTTACAGTATAATAATTTCATATTTTCTTCCCTTCAAAAGTAATACAATCTGCACCTTTCTCGAATAACAATTTCTGCATAATATATTGCCCCCAAATACTGTATGAATCAAGCTATATATCTGTTAATAAATAATGGTTAAAAATTGCCGTAGGTGTGTCATTAATTTTGTGTATTATCATCAAAATGACCAGTTCAATGGACCTTGACTTAAATCATGAATCTGGCACATCGCGAACTTGTAAAATTGTTAAATAGGTATGAAATTAATCTTAAGTTATTGAATTGATGCGTGAGAAGAATGGCCTTCAATACTCAATAATAATTCATTCGAATTAACCAAGATATTCTTTAGAAACGGCCACAATTATAAAAATAACGGTACCAAATTTTATAAAATTATCATTTATAACATTAATTATGCAAATTATGATCTACATTTACATGATAAGTATTAATTATTGATTAATAAATTTCCATAATTTACATAATATAAACAAATCGATCTTGTTAATATGTTAGTTTTTATGTATCAGCAATTATTGAAAGAAATTATTGATTATAACAAATACGTGTTATTTTATTTAAATTATTATTAATTAAATTAAATTTTAATTAATTGTTATTTTTAATTAAATTAATTATAATAAATGTCACATTAATAAAAGTAAAGTTAAAGCCTGTAAATGTATCATTGCTGGACTAAGACTTCTCATATTGAGAAGAAGGATTGGAGCTTATTCTCATACTTTGCCCCAATGTGGGTTGGCGGATTGTTTACACGTGAGGCAAT
This sequence comes from Nymphalis urticae, assembly GCA_905147175.2. NCBI lineage: Eukaryota > Metazoa > Arthropoda > Insecta > Lepidoptera > Nymphalidae > Nymphalis > Nymphalis urticae. The sequence continues at coordinate 2,807,717 of LR989987.1, read as the reverse complement.
TTTTATAAGCCACATTTAGTTTACCTCGCAATGTCTTCCTTTATCGCTAAGCACGAGATGAAATATATAAAAACATGAGAATCTATAGTACTATTAATTCAGCGTTCGTAATAACGTAATTTGGTCATAGCATATATTACTGCAGATTATCTCATATTTCAACATACACTTAACCGTAATAATGGACCGCTGAAATGACATATGATTCAGTGTTTACAACTGCAAAACGAAAAAGAGTGGGTACGTATTAAATCTCATTTTTATCTTTTTTCGCAACCAGCCTGGTCGTAAAGTTGGGTATTTATGATGCACACGGAACACCCACGTGCTGTTGTTAAGAATTAAGAAATGTACGCATAAGGTCCATTTTAAAAACATTTATTTTTAATGTAACCCACTATTATTTCTTTCTTACGTGTCTTTTATTCCGATATGGATTAGTAAAGTTCTAATTAATACTAATTATTGCACGTTCATATTGAAATTTTTCAGCGGAATATTTTAATGACCTAGTGTATTTATAGGTTCATGTGATAACAATCAAGTTTCTCTGCTTGACAGCTGAATATTGATCAGCAAGTGCCTAATTTGCCACCTAAATACACATAAATATAAATTAACTTATAGTATGAACTACCTTACCCTATATTATGAACTCAGAATACAAAAAATTTGACATTCTTTATTTTCATTCATTCATTCATTTAAGTTCGTTCGTCACAAGCAAGGATCAAAGCTCTGACAGACAATCGAAGCGTGAAAAAATTGTATAATTTTTTATAAAATATATCGATAATGACTACGCTTTTAACATAATTATTTTAACATTGATTTATTATAGACTTAAACAAGAATTTAAATGTTGTGATCATGAAATATTCGCAAAAGCGCAGGTATAATTTATCAACATTGTGTGGTGTTTGCCGCAACCTTCGATAATCCCACACATTCCATGTCCATAAATGAATATATTCGTTGAGCATTCGGCGTCTTTACACCCACATTACTATTAACTGCTTTTATTGAACTATCTCAAACAATTTGTTGCGTGGTTCCGAATTGTCGGAATTGTAATTATGAGGAATATTTGAATTAGATAATTCGAATGGTTTTTGATATTTATATTCACTTGATTTGTGGTTCCAAAGAATTAAGCTAAGTTGATATCTCCCATGGGTGCCGTAAGATACCGTGTCATGGCGTCGCTAGCCAAGAAGGTTAACTGTAAAAGATTACCAGATCCTTTTTTTGATACTGTGTTTGGACATAACATGCCAAATAATTGAAATAAAGGCAAGTAATAATAATGACGATTGTTTAACATTTACACTCATTCGGCAAATAAGTACAAATATATATCATATAATATATTTAAAGCAAGCAAAGCAACAGCCTGTAAAAGTTCCACTGCTAAGCTAAGGCTTCCTGACCCTTTGAGGAGAAATATCTATTTATTATGTTAATATTGAGTACTTAAATCAAACATATTAATATAACTACAAGCTCTTACAAATGTCACTGATAATGCCAAAGATTTTTAAACTACATAATATAATTAATCGATTTTGGCATCCTCTTACTTAAACACTTTCTGACACGCCGGCGACACTTGGCTCGGATCTAGTGCTCTTATAAGCCAGATTTAGGTTACCTGAGTACTGTTATGCAGTTCGTTATCAACCGGTTCAGAGGACCTTCGATATTTTTTACCGCTACTTAAATGTGTGTAGGCATAATGTTGTTATGTTTTGTGATTTGAAAAATGAATTAACTTAAAAAAAAATTAACATTTTGAAAATTTGAAACGGATATTTTGAAAAATATTACCCGACTTCGAAGGGGTAAAAATCATACAAAGTAACTCCTCCTATTTTAATAGTAACGTTTTGTTAATCTAATTTAAACTACTAGGCCCAATAAATATCCCACAGTTAAGCATATGTAGCCTCACTGATCTCTGCATAGGTACTAAGACAGGGAAAAAATACCTTAACCTGTTTTTATATATATCATATATAGAGCCTTCAAGAAAATCTACAAAATCAATATTTAGGCATTTTTAATTTTATAATAAAACTACGAACAATAAATAAAAACAGACTTATGCAAAAATCTAACCTAACCAAACCTTACAACGTAAGAACAGACGAAACTGCAAGCAAATACTAGTTAAAACAAGGAAATACAGCAATGATATGCCGTGAAACGCTAAGCAAAACATGTCGCTACGGACAATTTAAATACGCACAATGCTCAAAGCCTACAGCAAATGCGCTAATACTTGATAACTGATCCGTCTGACCGATTCGCCGCTTAATTTGCACAAGAAATGCTTGCACGTGTCTGCATACGATTTAATATATAAATACCAGGAAGTACAAGAAAATTATTTATTAGCTTTGTGTTTATAGTTTTGTTCGCGAATGATTTAATTTCACTCTTTCATACAATTCATAAAACAGTTTCAGTCTTTTAGTATTACAGCTTCAGCCTAGTAGTATACGACTATTGTATATCTTTTAAATACCGCAAACGAAGCTTTTCTTCTAATGATCATCATCAATATATATATATTATCATCAAGTATATACTGCCGATTATTATAAACGCTTTGAACGGATTCATTAATTTGCGTTGTGAATTTACATAAAGTATATAAATTATTCATAAGAAATTCGATATTGCAGGATTCGCCGAAATAATGCGCCCAAACTGCTCATCTCATTATAATTATAATATATTTCTTTAAATTTTAGCCGCTAACCACTTTTTCTAATGAACTAACTCAAAAGTTATATTTTTTCCATAGATTAATTAATGAGTAAAAAAATATTCATAAATGCAAAATCCTTTGTATAGTGTTAACTATCAAAAGCCAATTAATCTTTCCGTGAAAAATGTACGCATAAAATAAATTCATATTTTATACTGATGTAAGATGTGAACTAGAAGCGAAAGTTATTAACTTAAACTAAAAATTTATGGATTGCTTAAAATATAATTAGAAGTCTTACACAAAGCCGAAAAAAATAGTAATATAAAAGTACTTTATGAAAAATAATACAATAAAACAGTAACTGTTAAGTTTCTTACCAATTCTATAATTATATTCTAGGGATGAACTTACATAATGGTGGTTTTATTTTTAAATAATAATTTATTTAATTTACTTTCATGTAATATGGTAATTTTAAATGTGTTTCTAGTCCATTCGTACAATGTAGAAATAATAGTTTTGATGAAAAAATAACGAATTTACTTTTATTATTTGTTAAATTGCCCCTATTTAATTCTGAACAAATACTGTTGAAATTGTTAGTAGATAGATTATGTAGTATACAATTACCATTAAAAATTTGTAGCAAGGTAATTATTATTTTGTAACTCTACTTGTGCTTAACCACGATGTACATTATTAAAGAAACACGTCTCTTAACTACATAATATTTATGTAATTACAAAAGCTAGTCGCTACAGAGCGTATCTTGCACCACCTTAACTTGGCATGAGTCCAAAGCGGACTGGAGTCCGCAGTGGCATTGTGAGCGCAATTTATGGACGCCTGCACTCCCGATCCCACAGAATATGAGCTGGTGGCATTTGAACATGAATAGCTTAATGAAATCCATCCAATGTTTACAATACTGCAATTCGATTATATGGAGAGGTTATGACAGCACAAACGATTTGTTTACATTATTACTTATCCTTTTGAATTATTTAACAAAAATATATTTCAAAATAAAGTTTTTGACGCAGTTACACTTTTCAACATGTGTAGCAGTACACATTCTACATTTTTTCCTCGCCTCATATTTAGTCCGTTATACATAGTGAATAGATAAATCATTTAACATATTCTAATGAATAAAACCAAAATAAATTTAAAAATGTCCTTGAAAAATGTTCCATAGCCATCCACATAATACTTCGAAAGTTAGCATAACCATAAATGTGTGTTTCAAGCTCTTTTATAATAATGAAGTGTTGACCACTCTATAGGCACCATAATATATTTTAATTGATAAATTCTCTTATAGCTTAGCTCTCGAGGAATTAAATGTATTTATTATGAGTACTATAATGCTAAATATGCGTAAAGTATATGAAAGTTTCATCAAAATCGATCATTCTCGATTGATCTTTTAAATTTTAATTGTCTCTATTTTATTAAGCAGTTACATAATAACAAACTAAACAAAACAAAATAACTCTTGATACTTGAAACTAAAACATATGAGTTACTCCGAATCATATGATTAAGTGTTAACAGCACTTAAACTTTGAATTAGTTTCAAGTATTCCAATATTTGAATTTGGTTTCCGTATAAAGTCCTTGAACATTCTAACTTCGGTTGCAGATTAAATACCAAGATAATAGGTTTATTATACTGCATTCGATGTAATAAGAAAGTTATCAAAAGGGAAATGGTTTAACAGCGTAGATCATAAAGTAATATCTAGTGTTAAATCTCGATTTAGTTCTTAGTTTTCTGTTTCTTAATAAAATAAAAGAGTAGTTTATTTTACATCTGGTCTATCATTTATGTACAAAATAAAACATATGAATAGAATTAATCTACCATCCAGTAACCTTAACCGACATAATGTTTTTTATCATATAGATGCTCTTGTTTCTTGCTCTTCAATGTAAGAAGTTTTATCCAATAATGATTTTTTTTTAAACTAGATTTAAATGTTTTAGAGTATGTAGAGGCAAAATTAAAAAGATCTGCATTATATCTAACGAATACATTGCCTACGTTTAATTTTACTTATGAAAATTTCATTTTATAAAATATCTTTTAATTGTTGCAGGTGACATAGAGGACTGCATCGTGACGCCGGCGTACCAGGGGCAGTTTACGCCCTTACCGGAAGCACTATGCGATTGCATTATGGACCTTACTTCGCAGGTAATTAAGACAACTCTATTACGTTGCAAATTTTATTCCGTAGTAACAAAGCTTCAACTACTATCCCGTTGAAAATTTTCTTAAATAATTAAATGTAGATTTTAATAAAGATGCGCAGGACATATAATAGTGTACAAGTATATGCGAAAACACAGGTGCAGCCTCTATTACTTCACTCTTATAATTCAATGGGATGGCAAATCCGATACGACCGGATAGAGTTCAAGCGCAGGACCAACGCCTTTATGTGCTTTCATAATTTTAATAAATTAGTGATAGCGTAATAGCTTTATTTAATTTAATTAGCTGCTAACCTTCACCTCAAGAGGATAAGACCTAAGCTCAGTAGTGGGGCATTTACCTTTACTTTATTCACTTTAAAACTCTGTGTGTGATTACAGAGCACAGGACTTATATTTTCTCCGCATTCCAGTAACCAAAGTGACCGTTTGCATATTAAGGGCGTTGATTTAAATTCAACCATAACAGGATTTTTGAATTCCGATTCCGTTGAGCCACCTAATACCGGAATGAGTCTTGGCCATGAAATGTGGAAAATAAAAATAACATTCCGGTTTCGAGTGTGCCAACCTGCCTCGCAGCATAACTTATATTATGGTTCAAGTTATAAGTATTTATTTATTTATTTTTGCATTTTATGTAAATATATCATTATGTTAGTATGTACGGATCGTGTTTATATATAACGCATTATAATTGATCACGTGATACCAATACATTTTAAAAACAATACAATAATCAATAGTGTTCACCTGTGATTCTGGTTATCTGTATATTATTCATTTCTTTACTTAATCAAAAAGCATAATTTGTAACTATTTAATTTTGATCATGCATTCGACTGAAATCGCTAACTAATCAATATTGTAAATAAATATTCTAGAGCTAGTTAGTATCTTGTGATTTAGACCACACTACTCCAATCGTAGTCTTTTTCACGAAGCATCCCTAAATAACGATGCTGTGAGGTCAGCTTTTGTGCACGCCGTGTTTTATGGCCAGACGCAATTATAAACTGTATATGTCTATACAGATTCTGTTATTATAAACGCTATTGCTGTGTTTGTGTATATATCCTATAATTTTATTAATTACACCATACTATTTTATTTCACCTTTTTCGGTGTCATGTGAGAATGTTTTGCTGTCTGCTGCTGGCAAAAAGCACCAGCACATTTCCTTTATCTAAATCATGACAAAAATTATATGACAGCATTTTCTATCAAATTAATAACCAAAATAGCCCAATGGGAAGATAAATCCTTACTGGAGGAAAATCCGTACAAACACACATATACCTACCATCACACACTAGAGCTTTCTCCTTTAGAGGAGGACCTTTGCCCAGCTGTGGGATACTTAAGGACTATGTCATAGTTTCTATTCATTTTCTAATACTAGATACATTGCGCTCTACATGCTTATAAATTATCGTCTGACATTTTTATGAAAGTAATAAGTATTTGGGTACTTAACACTTTCTCCGAATTGAGAGAAAAATTTGCATGTTTAATTTAAAATACCAAGATTATATTTTTAAGCCGATAAATATAAATTTGCGATATCTGTGTTTTGAATGCGATTTATTCATAAATAAGCTTATCGACGATGTATTTCATTAGCCTTAATTTTATTTAACAAATGCCTGTACTAAAAATACTTGTTAAATCCTTGAAAGTTGCCGCTACACAATACTCAACCTCTGAAAGTCGGAAATAACTATGCCAATGCGATTAATAATAATGGATTAATAAATAATTTATTTATCAAGCATACCGATGCATAATTTTGTAAATTTGTCGAACCCTTTCGTAAGCGAATACAATAATCGTCACAATAGAATGTCGTTTGCCGTCCGCAGGTCTCACTCTAAATACCAAATGTGGGCAGGAATTTTAAGCGAATTATACAATGCTTAGATTCTGTGATATCTATTTTGATTGTTACGAAGTAATTGACAATTAAAAAACTAGTTTTTTCACGTAGCGATTTCATTTTTTTAATGCAATTACTAGTTGCTACGCGCTGTTTTACCAGGGTTAGATGCCAAAGCTCCGCCCCCGCGTATACATGTGCTATATTTATAACCTTTCTTAATAAATGGACTATTCAAAGCAAACCTTTTTTTTCAAATTGAGCCAGTAGATTTTAAAATAACGCATCCAAAAAAATAAACTTTACAGTTATATAAGCACAAATACATTAGAAAAAAAATTACACCTTTAGTTATCAAAAAAGTTACTCGTGCATTATCATATAAGCACAGGTTGTTCCTATATTCGCATATATAATATAAATTTGTAAGAAATATCTTAATTGTAGACGCAGATTTGGTTTGTGATAAGGCATTTAATTTTTTCATATATGTATAAATACTACAAATTAAATGGTTTATTTTAGGATTTACATGACACGAATCCGATACGATGTTACTCCACGCATTACCGCATGATGTAAAAGCCACTAATAAATTAACGTTTACATGGGCGGCTTACCAGGGCGAAGTAAATCACAACCGGTTTGTCACTAACTAAGGCGGACAATTTAGGTGTTTTATTCAAATTAAATATGCAATCTATATATCTATCTTCGTCCACGCACCTTTCTCTGGAATTCGCCATGTCCTTATCGTGAGAATTGATTGTAACCTTTAGATTTATCAGTACTAATTACGTTAATTAATTCGTATGTGCTGTCGCTAGATAATATCCACTAGGAAATAATTATAATATATAAAGTCATCACGTTTAGAATGTAATTTATGTATTTATTTTCTTCCTCATACACTGAAAGTCTAAATCACAATTATCATTTTCTAAGGTTTAATCATCTAGATTTCGTATAACACGTTTCATTGTTGCAGATAATAAATTTTAACTATACCAAAGTTTTATCAAGATCAAGAAAAATGATAATATTATTAAAAAGTATAATAACTTAAAAAAATATGCTGATATTGTGCAATATAAGTATCCAATTGTTTAATCCAGTTTACAACTAAACCAGTTTAATTGCTCAATGAATACTTACAATGACATGCACAAATACACATCTAACGCAATATCGTGAATTAATATCTGTCACAACTCGCATTCTTCTCGCAAAAGGTCGAAGCAACAATGACATAAAGAGATCAGTGTTAAGTTCGTGCTGTTATATTCTGACCTCATCTTGAAATATATATAAAGAGATTTGTGATAAAAACAAATTGTATTTTTTTTATATCGAATAATAAATAGATGTCGTACATTTCGTATGACTATCACGTCGGTTATACGGTTGCAAAACCCGAGGTACTGGGATCCTCTGAAATTGTAGGTAAAAGTTTTTTTAATAATATAAGTATAATGTAATTTATATCTTTATAAATAATGTCCTCATAAATTTTAAATTAATTCCAAATTCAAAATTCCCAATAACTTATTATATTTTACATGTTACAAATTTTTAAACATAATAGTAATGAAAACATATATGAGACTCCTTTTTTAACAATAATTTCTGGCACGTAAGAATTATTTTTATTCGAAATATAAGAATTGGCTACTGTTCTCCTATCGACAAATATCTATGAGATATGGGTTTGATTCAAATTGAATCCTTTGATATTATTATCGCAGTATCCAAGTCAGACCAAATTATGTTTATGTCCGTATTAATTACGGACTACTGAACACTGTCTGTTGTTTGATTCATTATATCCGCAACCGAATTTACATACAGATTATATCGAATATTTTATCGTAAGTAATGTGTCAATACACATTTCTTAAATACCTTGAAGATCATTTCATTTATCCGCGTCCAAGGTGATCCAGATAAGATTCCATTGATCGATGTGGACATTACATCAAATTCAATTCAAGTGTTTTCTTTAAAATAATCATTGGATTATGACGTCAGAGACTAGAGATTTTATAGTGCGTAGATTCAAAATGATAGATAAGCTTTCACAACGAAAAGCAATTTCCATTCTATCAAAAATAACAATATTGCTTTTTATTTCTTTCTGCATTTCATCTCAATCCGTAAATGTCATAAGAAACAGTTTCTTTAAGTGATTTTTTGTCGCGTCTATCAATGCTATCAACATTTAGTGTTGTACAACAGTCAACAGCTTTTGGGAAAACCCAAGGAGTGATAACTTCTTTTTTGCGTAAATGGCTGCCAAATCTTGTTCTTGAATTTTTATATAACAAACAACGGCAACCCCCAGTTTGCTAGCTATTAACGTAACTATTTCTTTACTAGATTATATAAGAAGGATAAACTGACAAGTACTGTATAGTAGCAATTTTTATATATAATATTGTTAACGTATACTTCCATACCACCATATTATATTCCGCGTATTTTAAACGCTTTAAAAAATCTAAAATGAAATCGTTTCACTTTTTTCTTGTTGACACTAAAATCTATAAAATCATGTGGGTGCAATTGATGTGTCTATGCTAAAACTTTCCATTTGAAACGAATTTATATTCTATGGAGTTTTTTTCAATTAATTAATTCTCCTAACATTTTAGTGAGAAATGTTATGAATTTTACTATATGTAATTCTATGGAGGGTAAAAATAAAAAAAATGTTTTTACACTTATGGTTTTTTTTTGCAGGGGCAGTCCGCTACATTAGAAAGTATAAGAACCTCGCTATCAGTAAAGTTTCCGTCTATGCAGACGCCATCACAAGAGGTGGTGTATGACACGCTAGCCCAGTTAATGCAAGAAAGAAAAATATACCAAACCTCGCGAGGATTCTTCATAGTAACACCAGAGTAAGTAAAAAGATAAATAAGGCTGTTTGCCAATACGAATACCTACATATTATAACATATTAACGATATACAATATTATTTTTAAATATGTAATATGTCAAATATACCGATCAGTAAATGGTTTACAATAATTAATGATTCGTTAATATTCTTTAGAGAAATTTTAGAAATAAATGTAAACAAAATGGATCTTTGCATAAATTTATCACCTTGAGAATTAAAGGAAATCCCAGAATATTAAAAGTATATGAAATATATCAAAAGTGTGAGTACTTTTGATATATTTGAGAAACATTCGCGAAACGAAAAGAAATTTGTGCCGAATATTTATTGATAAATTCGTACTATCGTACTAAGTGTTACAGCTATTTTCGACGACCTAGACTGATGGGCGTTTTCATTTGAAAGTGACTAAATTCCCGCATTTTATAACGCGAGTCTTTATAAACTACAACCAACAATAACATTATATTCACGCAAAATCTTATAATAAACGATGCTTATACTAAATTTAAACGTAATACAAATAACAGTTAAATCGAAATAAAAACTTCTTATTATTTCTTATGATAACATATATTAGCAAGCTTATGTAATCAGTAGAAGTTATGGTTTTCGCAAGTTTTAAGTCATCAAGAATTCTATACAACAAAAGCGTATAAGCCTAAGAAACTGTAATAATATTGAATTCAAAGCGTGTAAAACTTGACGAAATAATATATATTAAGAGTACACGGATGGTTTATTTTATATGTTGAAGTTACAATTACTAGAATTTCGTTTTTGTAAAATATTATTATAATATTTTGATATATTACATAAATAGAAAGTCCGTTCTGATCGAATTTCGGCTACGGCAAATTTCAAACACTATCTGACTAAGGTGATGTTATCGTGGATAATTGTGTACGCAAACACGGGAACACTTTCATTCATATGTGGACAATGCCTAATACTACTTATAATAATTAGAATTTGCTATCGTATATAGGGGCTAAGACAACTGGGCAGGTTTTATTTTTGTCTTCTTATTCGTAAACCAAATGTATTCTCACCATAAATAGATGTTCTTTACGACCTAAAGAATCAATGTAGTTAAAATGCATGAACTGAATGTAAAATCGATTTCTTACCAAACTAAGATATTTCTTTTCTCATGGACAACTAACGTTTAGTAACCCGATGATTCACCATACCATTTTAGGATTTCGTCCGTATTTGCGCAAAACTGAACGCACACAGCGTATGAATGAGCCGCGAATTCGGCGCCAATCTGGACATTGCCATTACAACATGGCGGAATATTATATTAGAAATAAAAGTATTTACAAATAAATAATGTTACTTAATTTACTTAACGTGTATCAAAAAGCTTAAAACATAAATTTACATATAAAAATGGAGATTAATTGGGTATAATAAGTATTTAAATTTTGTTTAATAGTAGTTATTCGTCTCATGTAGTCTTGATCACATAAGTAGAAAACCGACTTGTAATTTCAAATCATTATTTGAAAGAGATATTATCATATCACATTTACACCTTGAATAACTTAGGCGCTTAGGTATTAAACGGTACAAAATCAAGATCCGAACTCGATAATCGTCAACATCAGTGTTAACACGATGGAACTGTACAGTAATTGGCGAGTGGGCGTATGCAAATGGATTCCAATACACGATTTGACTGTTTAATTGTTTATCAGAGAATTATTCAACACTTTCACGAATTCACGATTGATGTTTGACTATTATTTTAACAAGGGATTATACATGTTTTTTTTTTTCAAAATAAATATTTTCTTCATTTAAGACTCTCCAAAGCACTTCTGTTTATATGGTTTATATTTCATGTAGATTTTACTTAGAAGAACCAGGAAGAAACTCAATAGTAATTCTTTTTCATCAATTTTATCGCAATAATTATATACAATTAAATATAAGTATCTTGTATGAATGCTAAGTAACTAAGTCCCAGCTCTTATCGTCTATATAATATAGTACGATATAATTTACCTTGAATACATATATAACATGAGCTTTCAAATTATTTATAGCTTAATGTAAAATTTTATAATTTTCCTAAAATGATATGATATATCTAAACCAACAATTACTTTCAAAAAACTTTATACAGTAATGGTTTATTTCATTCAACTAGATATAATAGAAATATTTTAACCAATCAGATAACATGTGTGCTTTTGAATTTCATAATAACCTGTGTATGCAATTGATATCATGTTCTGCGATTGGAAAACATGAGGTGAATTGCACGTGTCTGAAGGATTTTAAACAAGTATGTACGTAACGTACTCAAACATTATTTTCGTTGAAACGTTGAAAATAGCTACTCATACTACTATTTTTACTTACTTTTAAATGTATTTTTATATTATTGGGATTATATCATTTAAAATCGATCAACTATTCTAAACGTGCTCTGTTTTAATTAAACGAATTCATTTAAAGTGTGTAAAACTATTACGTCTATATTACTTTTATATTCCTTTTTTTCAAGCAATTATTATATTTCAGCATAAGAAATACTATGTTATATATAGAAAGATATAATATATTTAAATATATCTAGCTCGTTCATTAATCATCCTCCTCTATCTTCTACTTAGAGGCGTATAATGTTGAGTTAGGATTTTCGGGTAGTTTACTTAAAGTTCAGATTAAAACGATTAAAAAAAAATTTCAAAACTCAAAATGAGTAAGTACATTAGTTGATTGTAGGACTGTACTGTTGTATTACTTATATCTCTAGAAAAAAGTATTAATAATTATCATTCAATGTTATTTAATTTATTAAATCGGTCAATATAATTATTCAATACGATCTAAATACCCAACAGAATTGCAAAGATTAATTAAGTTCGCTTGAATGGATTGAAAAACCTTCATAACATTTTACATCGTATTAGCTCACAATATTGTTAGACCCAATCATGTATGACATGTGAAATAAGTTATAGATAATTCAAAGAGTAAGGTCAAAACAATTTATAATCGGCATCAATATTATTACGTTACGTTACGTTTGATTCATTTATTATGTTTGTGCAGATCTAAAGAGATAATGGAGCCTGTAAAGATTGGTCAATCCTTGTTTATTTTGAAATAACAGGCGCACAGTTTTAAGAAGTCCGTTGTTTTGCAATAAATTTTAAAATAATAAATGAATGTTGATAAATTTATTTTATATTAAAACTATATGAATATTTACATTTTCAATTTATTACAAAATTAATTAAGCGATTATTTCTCGTACCTCGTGCTATGTTTTGAAATATCATAGATCATTTAACTTAAGTTTATATATTGCATAAAATAAAAACAATAACCAAAATATAATTGGTACAACCAAATATATTTTACTTCAACTTTTTACTCATAAAATACGAAAAAACTTTTTCTCCGGCTAATATTGCTCAAAGCTTTGTAGTCTTCCACATTGGTCGCCGTAGCTGAAATTCGGTCAGGTTAAATTATAATCGTGGAATTGGAATTATGATACTTTTTTACAAGCTTTAATATAACTTCATATTGTATATGTAGTATTGTGTATTTTATAAATTTGAATTAACCATCGACAGGCGTCGCCGGTCCCGTTCGCGCTCTTCCTCCCGTCATCACTCAACAGAAGATGAATGCAGCTCTCCCCGTACCATCCTTATGTCAGATCAAGAAGCGCTTCACCAGCTATACGGAGAAATAACTACGGTGCGTGATGGAGCAGTCACGCACCAATGTGTACAGACCAACTTGGCTGATGTTATATGTGGAGGTAATTTTTTATCTATTTAAATTAATATTACGAATTGATGCCATACTAAAGTTTAAATCCTAATCAAAGAATATGTGAGGGCTCTATAAAAAAACGTTACATAATACCATGCATATAAAAATTGGTTTTTGTTGTGTAATAAGTGAACTGCCAAAAGTCATTGTATAATATGCCAAAAAACTTCACATGAACAGGTAATTCGAATAAAATAGGTGTAGATGGTTCAAAGAAATTGCGAGAGTCAAGCCAATAGTTAAGTCCACGGAATTGTGCCTGGCTGATCCACAAATCTCATAACTGCAAGTTACTAAAGTATCCTGAAAAGCCTTCACTGTTCTTGTCGATAAGACCTAAAATCCTCTACACCTGCTGAAACAAAACAAAATGTAGGACGGCCTGCAGTGCCCTGATTCACTGTCGCATTGCTTTGGGCTTCCACAATTTCCATTCGTAATTTATACTGCAAGGAAGTTTTAGATTGATCGCGGTAACGACCTATACTCGACTGTCGCCACGGAAAAATGTAATAATTACCAATATATATATATATATAATTTTAATTAAGTATTATAATTTTGGGATAATGTAGTAGTAACCACATTTTAATAATGTTTAAACTACAATACAAAACACTACAAAAACGAAGAGCTATGATGATATTTGTTGAAAGATCGCCTAATATTAGAAAGATCTCAACGTTGCCATTTCGGAAAAGGACATTTTAATTGATAGGTATTATAACAATCGAAGTGAAGCTCGAGTTGACCTATTAGTATTTATTTACAAATTTCAGTAATCAATTTAGCATATAATAATATATACAAAGATTACCGTAACATTAGCTATATTAAACGATAAACATTACTCCTTACCAGCGTAGATATACTGCAGATAACGCATTAGGCAAGTCCTCTTCGATGTAAGATGAGCTTGTTCAAGCCAATTTAACCATAACAGCATTGAACTTGAAGATGTTAATCGTATGCACGTATTTCTCTAGTTTTATAACAAGTTGCCTATTAGGGAATGTGGACCAGTATTCACCCGTTACTCTATCCTTATACGGAGGACGGCACTGACATTGTATCTTTTTATGCTTATCAGTAAATAAGATAAAATTAGATTTTGCAATTCCATTTCAGTTACCTTTTGTATTTTAAATAATTGGATAGATACAAGGTTGTTGGACAGTTCTGTTTTTTTAATTTAATGGTAGAAATAATTGCCTAAGATCATGTTTAGGTCTGAGATTGTTCGTGTCTGTGGTACACTACATACAATTATGGAATTTCAACTTTAAAGATAATCTGTTTTCATTTGTTATCGCATTCAATAATAATAAAGAAAACATAATTCCTTAGTATCTATTATAGTATATTAATTGATATTTCAATAATATTCACATAAAAGAGCTTGTAATGTCCGTTCTGTTAATCTTACATTCAAGTCATTCAAGTCACCTTATCTGCAAAACGATGTGTAAAACCCTATGTTTTTCTACACGCGCCTTACAACAACTATTTGAGAACTGTACATTAATCATTTATAGTTCTTATTGCAGTCTATTAAAGGTTATAATTGCTTGTAACTATATATCCAACCGCGTAAGATTGATTACAGTCGTTTCCTGTCCCATACGAACTGGCTTTCCACTGATCTCTTTACTTACATACTGGTTTTAAACGACAATTTAATCTTGCGCTTGTGTGAAGCCTTATTGCTATAACATAAGATTGTATTTTGTATGTCAACGTCTTAAAGAGAGTCCTTGTGTTAGATGTATGTGGCCTTGGTAGGTACTAGCTATTAGTTCAGGCGGATGAACTATTGTCGTGTAAGATAACATTTGTTGTTATTAAAATTAAATAATACATTCTCAAATACAGGTGGGGAAGTAAATGTTATAATATTTTAATATGTACGTTGATAAGTTATTATTATTTGTTTATTGCACAAAACGAAAATAAATTTCTTACAAAACCAGTTTAGCGGTTTGACTATTGAAAATATTAGGACATAATTGATAACTACATAATATAATATTTTAAATAAGTAATATATTATGTTTACCAAGTTAAGGACATAATAAAATTTTAAAACGTTCATTCAAATTATAATTTGATATTAGTATACAAACAAAATATATAATATTATAGTGAAAAGATATACCTATCAATTAATTCAAATCAAAATTTCCAAAATAAACGTAAATGTTTCTAACACGTAAACAAACCATTTCAAAACAAAATTCTTACATCAAAGCTTTTACCATTATCGCCGGCGCGTGAGTATGTCACCAGGAGACCGCTACTGTTATACAGCGCGCCTGTGAAGATGGCCATCGCAGTTTATGCCTATCAATCATTTTCGGTCAACAATCAAAACTAATCGGACAATCTAACGGACAAAATAATCGGATTTATTTATTGTGATAGTTCCGTTGTATACATATTTCACAATTTACCGCTAAGTTTCCTAAACAAATTGGCGAAGTCACGAACTCGTGTGACCGCCACGACCTTTGACGTTCCAATACGGATATAGAACAATGTCACTAGGCAAATATATAGCTCATTAATGAACTAAAATGGCTAAATAGTTTATAGCATTTAACTAAAGATAGAGTACAAAGGGCACTTCGATTTGTACTAAATAGCTTATACGGTCATTAAACGATTCTTACTATGTTGGTATTAGCGATTTCCTCTTTATTCATTGGAGTAAGCACAGACTTATTATAGACGATATAATGATTGTAACTTTAAGCGTTTCTTTATCGCATACAAAAATAAACTGCGTTTATTCAATTTATCATACACTAGCTGCTCCGTGCGGTTTCACCAATTACTGATCCGCATGGCCGGTATCATAACTTTTCTCAATTAATGCCTATCGCGAAGAGAGTTTTCAAATCGCAGTAGTAGATCCTCAGATTAGCGTGTTCAAACAACAGAATTCAGCTTTATATAATGATGATGATGATTTAAATTTAGATAGTTTAGTTTATTATAGATAACGCAATGAATTATTTGTTTTTGTTCGACGATTAGTAATCACAATCTCATCACCGCCCTGGAATTAATTTCTTACTAAAATAATTGTTTTCCCTTTAGATTGATTGAATATCATAAGCAGGGAAATCACCTTCAAATGATCACCTCTAATGACATGTCATTACTGTCAAATTAGAGGTGACACTGACAGCTATATGGAAAGTGAAGCGTCTTTCCTAACGTTAGTACTTTCCATGCGAACGAGAAAACTTGAACGCGTCTATTCGAGGGATTAAACCTACTATACATTAATAGAGGTTATTTTTGAAAAACTTGGAATATCATGTTCATTAATTTATAGAGAAAGTTACACCATCAACTTAATGGATAACACGTAAAGTTTTGAAGAATAAAATCCGTCGTGCTACGTATTTACTATCAAAAACTATTGTATTAAGAATAATGTAACTTTTAATATTAATTATTTGTTATTATATAAAATACAACTTAAAATATTTGTTATTTAAACAAGGTTTACAATGATAGCCACGGGTAGCCACGGATTTATGCCTAGGCCTACAAGGCACTGACTTATATTATTTATACGCCAGTTGAGGGGCCCCACCCAGCCAAAATAAATATAATTTTACTGTAACCACTTCGGAATGGGAGGGCCTCAAATGTCAAAGTACCTAGGGGTCTTGGATCTTTAAATCTGGGCCTGTGTCCAACCAACTGCTATCAACATTGGCCCATTATTTTGTAAATATTAAGAAAAAAAAACGAGTGAACAATAAGTTCTATTTGAGCCGGTTGGCGTGGTTGGTAGATACTTGCCTTTCACGCCGAAGGTTGTGGGTTCGATTCCCACCCAGGACAGACATTTGTGTGCATGAACATGTCTGTTTGTCCTGAGTCTGGGTGTAATTATTTATATAAGTATGTATTTACAAAAAGAAAATTAGTATATGTAGTATATCAGTTGTCTGGTTTCCATAGCACAAGCTTTGTACAAGCTTAATTTGGGATCAGATGGCCGTGTGTGAAAAATGTCCCAGGATATTATTATTATTATTATTATTATTGGCTATATGTTAACAAATAATAGAAATCGATAAGTAGGTCATAGAACGTGTAGCCTAAGTACTAGAAAGCAAGTGCTACTGTATATTTAATTTTGTTGTCAAGCTTTCACACAACCCGGATCATTGTTAGAAAAACACATGTTCATTACCAATTGTGTTTAGTTAATTTAAATCGTATCGACTCGGTGATTTCACTGACATTTAGTTTATATTCCGACTGCGAGTACATTACCCGACTACTCTTAAAGTAAGATAGAATTCAGATGAATTCTTCTAAAGAAATTCAAGGTGAATAGTTTGTATCCTTAATAACCGAATGGCGTACGAAACGCAGATTGTTGTGAAAGTCGCAGGTACTACCTCCTCTCCATGGGCTACTGTCGTCCCAACTCCTTTCAAGCATGACTTATTCGGGAAAAATGTTTTTTTAAGGAAATACTAATTTTTAATATTATTAAGATTTTTTTGTTTAAAATCAATAAAATAATGTAAAACATTTTCTATATAAAATACGAATAAACATTATAACCTAACAATGTGTTGGCATAAATTATTTAATAAAAACTTGTCCAAATTAAAGTCAATTTTGAAATTTCATAATAGTCGTCGTTAATACTTGTAACAAACTTACTTATGTTTGCTTATGTACTACGAGTATGTATGTCCATGTAACTATGTTCAGAAACTCAGTTTCTTTTAATAGATCGTTATGATGTGGTTTATTTATGAGTAAACATAAAAATCCGTAATAAAAATTAAAAACGTCCCTACCGGTAATTGTCTAATGCATAAACATTAGTGGTACACCACAAACTTTCTCAGTATTTTTAACGAACATACAAAGTCATGGCTACTGTAAGAACAAACTCGATGCTCATGAAATGTCAGAAGGTGATGTGCTACAATGATTATAATAATTATATTTCAAATATAAACGCATCGAAATAATATATCATCAGAAGTCGGTTGTCAACATTTCACGAGTGAGTAATGATGTGAGTTCTTACAGAATAGCACTGCAATTTTATACGAGTACATACTTGGAAGAAGCTCTATTATTAATTCTTACTGGTTTTTTTAGAAGAATAGGAATAATATATAAAAATAAATTTTTAAAAAGTTAAAGTGAAGTTTAATTTATATATAATTTTGATTTATATAATTATAGGTTAACACGGACGCAAGACAAGAGAGCCTGGCGTCTGAGATATATTCTTTTAGGACAAACTCTAAACTTACATATATACATTGTTCAACAGGCTCGTAATAATCATGAAGGCACATTAAAATAACGTTAAAACAAATTAAAGATAATATACAAAGGCACGGACACCACGACTGTGGAGATACAACTACAAGTTCAATTTTTTCTCGTGTTATTTTTTAGAAATTGGTAATATTTGTTCTTTGGCTAGGTTCTGGGATTAGTAATCTTGGTTGGGTATCAACCGTATAAAATTCGCTATGACATATATTCAAACTGTAGTTAATAAAAAAAAGTTGAATATTATTGGTATTCTAATATATAATATTTTACTATAAAAGGTTGACTCTTTCAAATTAATTTAAGATAAATTACAAATTAATTTAAATTAAATTAAGATAAATATCCTAAACAATTAATTATGTAAGATATTGCACGTAAAGTCTAGATTTTATCAATTTAATCCAGACTAATGGTATTCAGCTATTGGTGCAGTGATTACGTAACCACATGCAAGGCTTAGACGCAAAGGGTGATTTAAAAGGGGATTTATTGCACTTGAGTACAGCAAACTTGAATAGATTAATATAATTATGTGAAGAATTGTCTTGATTCATAATTTTCAATTTTAATGGAGCTGTTTATTTAATAAAATTATTCAATTATATAGTGGTTTGTAAGTAACATATTAACTGTATAGTTTTATTTTCTTGGTGGGTAGGATTTGTGCAAGTCCGTCTGGGTAGGTACCAACCACTTGTCATATATACTACCGCCAAACAGCAATTCTTATTACTAATGCTTTTCGGCTTGAAGGGTGAGGGAGCCATTGTATCTAAAGGTACAAGGGACAAAATCTTAGTTCCCAAAGTTCGTGGCACATTCCTGATGTAAGTAACGGCTCATATTTCTTACAACATCAATATCTATGGGCGGTGAACCCATGATAAGCCATCAGGTGGCCTGGTAAGCACATTTTTCCGTCCGCCTGCCTATTTTATATTAAAAATATATATAACACAATGTTTGTATACAAGCAAATAATAGATCTTCATTATGTTTTTGCAGCTTCTCCCGCTACTATCGTATATAAACAAGGCGACATCATGTGTTTTTTTGAAAAATCTGCCAGTTACAAGTTAAAATATCTAAGACTCCATAAAAATTAATGATTACATTTTTCTTAAATTCATAATTTGAAACATAAACTGAAATTGAACAAAATCGACATCAATACTTTGGCAAAAGCGTAATAAATCGTCCTCTTCATATAACACATGTGCGCTATACAAATTTAGTGTTTTCATCTTTGAAGGGAGCATTTGATTTTATATGACAACATTTCATTAATAACATATTTGCTAAGGCTAATATTGATTTATTTTCATATTAAATACATATACTGGTGGTAGGGCTTTGTGCAAGCTCATCTGGGTAGGTACCAACCACTCATCAGATATTCTACCGCAAAACAGCAAACTTGGTATTTTTGAATTCCGGTTGGAAGGGTGAGTGACCCAGTGTAATAGGAACAAGGGTTATAACATCTTAGTTCCCAAGGTTGGTGGCGCATTGGCGATGTAAGCGATTAAAATTTCTCACAATGCCAA
Organism: Nymphalis urticae; assembly: GCA_905147175.2. Lineage (NCBI taxonomy): Eukaryota > Metazoa > Arthropoda > Insecta > Lepidoptera > Nymphalidae > Nymphalis > Nymphalis urticae. The sequence goes on along the minus strand of LR989987.1, from coordinate 2,787,320 downwards.
TGTCTATGGACGTTGGTGACCACTTACCATCAGCTTACCCATATGCTCGTCCGCCTATTGAATAATAAAAAAATAAAAAACAAATCAAACCCACCCATTATGATATCATAAAACAAAAATGCCATCAAATTAGTCCAAAACTAAGGAACCGTAGAAAGTTATCGAAAGCAGAAGAAATAATTTGTAACGATGACTAGGTGTTATAAAATGTAGCACGTCGTATTTATAATGTCGAATTTGATACACAATTTTCGATTCTCGGTGAAAATAGGTAAATCTCCGAAGAACCGCGTGACGATTTAATATTGTATACATCACGAACATGAGAAATTGAACAACTAACTCTTCATTTAAATAATATGTTTTCTTGTAAACAAGTTCTTCGAATTCCAACGGCCTTATTTAAAAAAAAAAAAACATTGCTTGTTTACTTAAACACCGATGGCTTTTGCTATACATCCTTTGGCTTGCTTGGCATTGCTTTGGCTATACATGTTATTTAGGGGTAATTAGTTAAACAATGCTATGTTTTCTTCTTTCATTGATTGTCAAATCAATGATGACAGAAAAAAAAGAAGTGTTTTACTAAATACCGCTAAACAATACCGTTTATAAGTAAAACTGTGATTTCTCACATTCAACTATCACTTATTTGACATTCGCCGTTTAAAATTACATCGAAATAAACGTTCGACTTTAAATATTAAATGCTTCTTGTTTAACATCAAAAATCAAAACAGATTAAATGACTCCTAATATTTATGCTAATTTCTTTATTTAGGCTTCCAAGGCGTTGCAATTAAGGTTTGTAGTTCATTTCTCATGCCAGCGGAGGCAAATGTAAATTGAATATCAATATAAAGAAGAATATTTTCCTATAAACACAATTTTTATTTTTTATTACAATTGAATATTTTTTATTCTATTGTTATTCGTTCTTCTGTCTCTGTCTTTATGTTTTTATATTTTTTTAGACAAAGTACTCTACCTTTTTAAGAACGTTAACACAAATGAGATTGCATATCATCACTAATCTTAACAAACTTCCGATAAAATACCACTCCCAATAAATTATTTTTTGGCAACGCTCCAATTTTTTTTAATTCGCGGTCTTTAATTATCTATATTTCTATCCAATCAAATAAACATCATTAAATGCACTTGATTTATACCTACATTTTTATTCGTAGAATTCAACCTTAATAGATTTAGCAATTATAGTTGTTGTTCGACCCCAGAGCATAAATCAAAAAACTTTGTTCGATTTAAGTTCATGATTCGAGAAATATATGCTTAGTAGTGAGTTAAGATTATCTATGCTTGGCGCCGAACCATATTTAGTAAAGAAATCTGACCTGAAATTCAAAGTCAGGACCCAGTGAACTAAACCAGTGACATGGTATTTGTGGAAATGTAGTATTAAAACAAGACCAGATACCTAGTAAGAGCTGTTTGTTTTGTGTATGGTTTAGTGTCGCTTCGCTCGTCTTCAATTCGATAAATCCATCTGGTCAATAAACCAGTTTTATAGAATGCTAGCTATTAAAATTCATAATTACAGATGTAAATAAATTATTTATAACTGCATATTTAGTAATTACATCAAGTTCAAGTTTCATTCAAGTTCTTCTTTATTTTAAAATATGATTGGAAATAAAAAATAGTTTAATGGTTACCAAACGTAAAATCGGTAATCCTTAGCTTAACAATTGGTATCAAGAATAATACCTAACAATGGAATTCAACTATTATATTTACTGAAGTAATTTATTGTTATATATAATATATAAAATCATATCAACAACTTTAAAAATATGAAACACACAATTACATACAAAACTAACGTAATTAATTTAGTGTAAATTTCATAGTGTGTAAAGTTCTTCCTCAATGAATCGTCACGTCAAACGCATTATTTAGAAAGAATGAAATATTTTACCAAATTGGAAACCGGCAACTAATTTTATAGTCCAGTTTAAGATGGCAGATCAAAGAGCAGGATGGGCATAATCCAATTTCCTGCCACCAACCAGAATTCACGTCATTATAACGAGATAGCTAAGATTAACCTAATATGTATGTTTTAAAAGCTACGAGTATTTCCTAACAACTATGAGATTTCCTTTGACAATGTGATCAAACGGACTTGTGTATCGTGATATATGTTAATTGTTGGAAGACTAATAATGCAATGTTTTGGGGTTTGATATAAATCATTAAATATTTATAGTATATTTAATTTTTATTACATGAAGAAAATATTTTTTTATTTGGTAACTAACTATATTTGTACAACAAAAAACAAATCAATTTGTTATTTCGTTTTCTTTAACTTCATTACTTTATATAATAAGAACAAATGAATACAAGTTGTTTGTATTTAAGAAACAGTTTGCTAAATATTTTTTTATAATAAACAGCCTTTTATGCAATATTAAAATTAGTATTGCATAAAATAGTAATTGTACTATTATTAAGGATGCCCCTGAAAGAAATATATAATACTAAATTAGGGAACAGTCTTAGACAAAAATAGAAGTTCAAGATTTGAAACAAGCCATCCGATATTTATTTACAATGATAAACGATCCCATTAGTATAATTAAATTAATGTGTATATTCCTTTTTGGTCTTTCTCAAATATTTATAAAACATTGTTAGGCTTTTAAAGTTAGCTTATAAAGTAGTAGTCATAAAGTGGACGTATTTTTTTTATTAAGAAGGCTTTATAAATGATTTTATAAAGCCTTCATTTTAGCCTTTATTTTGTAGCGTTCTTTACAATCTTGTGAGAGTTTAACTGAATATATAACGTAAAATATATTTCAAGTATGTTAAAGTAATTCACTCACAATTTTATTGTAGAAGATCATGTATGGTCATTCATGAGTAATTTCTAAGAATTTCATTTTTCGCTGATTGATTGTTCTATTACAAGAAACGTGCAGAAAATATGAATGAAGTATTACGCGTGTTACACGCCTTCACGGTAACGTGCATTCTAATTTATATAAGAGCTTATTAATAATGGATACAGTATAAAAGTTATCATTTAGTTTCAGTATATCATCAAGTTTAATTTTATACACTTTATAGATAGATCTTTTTTACTTAACTAACTAACACTAAGAACGCATGTTATTATACCATCAGTTTTATATTTTGTTGGAGTTTATTAAGGAGTAATTATTTATATGAACGGATATTCTCAAGCGGTAAATCTCTTAACGATACCTTCCTCTTATATAAAAATTACGTAATTATTCAAAAGTGTTTTCATATATAAGACAACATTTATGCATTCGTTAATGAGTACGTTATTTTAAATTGAACGGATGCGGCTCTAGAGCTCGTTAAGATGTGGGTCAGCTACTGCGGCGTCGAACTGCATTTATTTAAATGAAAACACGTGCGAATATCATATGAGTGCTCACATCGATTAAATCGTGAGATTTTATTTTATAAATTTATGGAAAGTTATAGTTTTACGAAAAATTTGTTATAGAGTTTCAAATTAATATGATCACAAAAATAAAATATTCTTAACTATAAAAATCAGTATAAGTCATTTAAAATATTAGCTAGCATACAGAGAAAGTAGAAAAAAAATCTCATTAATGAGTTAAAAATAGAATAAAATTTAACAGCAGATGTTAACATAAAATTGATTGATATTAAATCAATTAGTAGCTGTATTACTTGGAGATAGAAATTATAATTGCATAAACCTTTACCACTTAAAATTGACAGATCCATTATATTAGAAAAGCAATGAGATACTAACAATATGTTAATGTGTTTGTTTGCAATGTTAACAGGCACTTAGCGATGTTGTGATTATAAGTAATAAGACGCTCAAAGATATTTTAACATCTTATCAGACAGATCTAGTAAAATTAATAAACGATTAGCTTACATTAGAAAATACGGTGATTAGGTAATAAGGTGGTGAGAAGGACAATGCATTTTCTTGAAATTCACGTACTTGCCTACTTTTTCCATACGTATTGTTATTTTTAATATTTTTTTTTTAAAACATTTAATTAATTTCAATATGATTGACATTTCATTTATAAGCATTTTTATTGCTTGTCTGTACTGTGTTGTCAATATCTTAATGTAATTATGCATTAATAATTATGGCAATTATTGATTAATAAATATCGCATAGCGATAGTCAGGTATGTTTTAATCTGTCTTTATTTGAACAAATACGTATGTATGTACATATATGTGTGGAAGACGTATGTTAACTAGGAATCAGACACGTATTCTAAATGGCATTAAAATAGGAGATTAAATGTAAACTATATAACACAAAAATAATGATTAATTAACGTTACTTAATAGCATGTATTAATTATTAATAATATGTATTCACAATCAAGAATTTCATAGAAGTCAACAATTGATTGAGTTTTTTTTTAATTTACGACCGACGAAGATAAAATTAATGACATCTATTCACTCCAAGTTATCGATATTTAGAAACTACGAGTTTTATAAGAACGTGATACAAAGAATATTTTAACAAATATTGGATGTCTTAATTTGTTATTTATTTATGTAGTAAGGTAAAGAATAAATCATCTGATCCGATACATAAAATCAAAACGCAACTAACAACAACCTAACTTATTTGCCAGGGGTATTCATCTTTTTTATTCCACTCATTAGAAAGACATATAACTAAAAAAATCGTCGTTCTTTTTGAAACTCAAACAAATCTAAAGTAAATACCTATCAATGACACGAATTAATAAGAACATAATATATGCTTGTACTATATTGACATTAGTAAAATTAAATAATTTCAAGCCTATCCAGATCGCACAGGTTTTGTTATTTATTTACGATCTGTAACAAACTGCAACTTTTAATATTAGTCTGATTTATTACGAAATAAACCTTAAAATAAAATAACAAAACATAAATGTAGAAAACATCGAATGTGAACTCCAGTGGTGGTACGAGATTCTATAATAACTCTTGTATTGGATTTATTTTAGAACGTCGATATGCAACGAATCGGCGGCAGTGATTTTATGGTCTAATGTTTATTTTGAGTTCGATTTATCCAAGTGCATTCTCTGTTTGAATCCGAGATCGTAGAATGTGGTTGGAAATGGCGTGACGCGCACGCACTTGGTACATTATATTTTACTTTTCAATTATATCGACGCATCGAAACTTTCAAAAACTCGCAAAAAATATTTGAAAGTTAATTGTTTTCTTCATAACATTTTTTTTTCTTTCTTAGATATGAAAACTAACACATATCAACTAGTCGTTATGGAGTTACACGTATACAAACATTTATTTTATTTTTTGTAATATAGGAAGGCGGATGGTCAAATGGGTCACCGATGGCAAGTGGTCACCACTCATAGATATTGACGATGTGAGAAATATTAACAAATTCAAATTGGACCACAACAATATTTATTGCTCTTTGGCGGTAGAATATCTGATGAGTGGTACCGGGCTTGCACAAGGCCCTACCACCAAGTAAAGTGTATGTGCAAACATTAAAATTTTGTTATATAATTCAATATGGATGTTAGACATATTTGTGTTAAATACAATTATTTTTATCTGAACAAACCAATAAAACGTTTGCTGTAAAAGCGCGTAAAGCCATTTCTAGTGTACTACCTGTTTTTTTTAAAGTGTAAGTACCTTCATACATATATTCTCTAGGTTATTCACCTTCCGATTCTTCCTCATACCATATTGAAAGAAGGTCATGGCTTTCATATGTTTATTTGTTTTTATTATTATCTTAATAATAATTACTTACCAAATAAGAAAATTGACTGACTGTATTCGTTTCCTTCAATGAGACCAATATACTCGTATGTATGTCCTTATAATATCTTAATATGTTTATTTATGTTTAAAAACATTTAGTTCTCCATTAACTTTAAGTGATGTAAAAGTCTACGCTTTTTGTTCTTTTTTCTGTTTTCTCTTCAATTCCACACTCTAGGTATTATATCTCAAAGAACCTAATCACTCGTTGCTTTATGCAAAGCGAAGGTTAGCTGTATGTTCCCATCGTCATTATGGAAGGAAGTATTTACCTCTTACAAACATATAGTTTTCTTAGAAATGAGACTTAACTAGATAAATAAGTCAAAATGGTTAGCTTAGAAATGAAACAAAAGTGTTGTGATATACAATGATATTATATTATAAATAAATATTTTTTGCACAAAAAGTAGTTAAACGGAAAGTACACAATATAACACTTTAACTCATACAAAAAATCACGTAGAGAACTTGCCTAACTTTTTCTTAGTTTATATTTTAAATAATTCTTATAAGGAGTTGTAATGCAAATGTTATCATTCAAATGAAAAATTATAACAACTGCACCAAAATACTGGCATATATTTCACGTGGAGAACTTTAGTAAGACTACAAATAACTTTTTTACCTATACATATTTTAAAATATGTCTCACAGCAACAAATAAAAACTAAGTAACTAGTAGTTAGCGAGTAAAAATAGCTATTCGTTTTACTTTAAGTATACATTATTGTATTTGTAAGAAGATCATCTTATGCGTGTCAACATTAAATACAGATTATAAGAGCACTTAGCAGATAAGCAGGAGTTGCAACTTGTGCATTTAAGTTATTGAACATAACAATAAATAGGAATTCATGCAACACGTTTCTAAGTAATTGTCTTGATAAGATGTCCGTTAACATTAACATCTTGATGTAATTACTTTTCTCTCCAAAGTCTAGGGTTGCGTAAATATTTTAAATTCCTTTTATAATTATTAAAATGTCGACAACGGCTTTAATATTATAATAGGGACTTACCCTTATTCTAAATTTAAAGGCACCTAATAATATCATTATTTTTATCTTAATGCAATCAGACTATTAGACAAATATAAAATAATCTCTTTGTTTCCTTATCACAACAAATCAATCAATCGATCGAAATGAAATTTGATAAACAGTTAACCAGCTGAATTAAATATGTACGTGAGGGATCTAAGGTATCTAAAAAACAAATTTCACAGAGAACAGCTAGTTTATAATAAGTAGTAAATAAAAGCTAATATTAGATAGCTATTATTCAACATTAATCCGTGCATGTAACTTTCAAGCAATATTATTCTGGGTAAACAGTTCTAAAGTAATGTCAAAAACAAAACATATAACAAGAGTGAAGTTGAAATGGACTATTGCGTCTGGAACGCCAAACGCAACGTCAACAATGTCGAGACTCCCATTCGATAAAAACACTTCAAAACATTGTCGAGCGCTCTTATAAAGCCCTGAAATGGCGGCTCGACAGACTAGAGTGCACACGACAGCTTATTGATGGCGAAATAAACACCTTTAGGTAAATACAGTACAGGCTAAACATTTCTTCTAGTTTATTTAGTAACAACAATGTGCTTGTATATATACGTACGGTTCTTATTATTGATACAAAAACATACGTATCTCCAGGTAAATCGGAAGATTTGAAAGTAGAAAATCTGGTAAAATATTTGTTTTTATTTAAGTGTGAACTAACATGCAAAAAAATCTGCGCATATTTTTTGCGAAAATGACAAAATAAAAAAATAAGTTACAAATTCAATATTTTCTGCAACATATCATTTATAAATATAGTAATGTTTGTCATTCATTGTGATTTAAAATCGTATTTTTTCAGTTAATCGAAACAATATTTAAAGCATTCGCTTTACTCGTACTTACTGTTTTCTTTGTATATGAGCAAGAATAGAGCTTGAGGTTATTTTCTTCTTCAGCGGTAGGCTAAAATGGCGCGTGTGACATACCCGTCTATTTCTGTAAAGTGTAACGGAACGCAGGACGGTATTTTAATGGAGAGGGATTCCACTCAAGTGACGAGGCCCAGAGATGTTTACAGAGTTTGCAAATGAGCGTTAAATTAGCGAATGTTTGTATAGGACAAATGTTTAGTGAAGACTTGAGGATAAATTTCGAAAATACGCTATTAGATATTGTCGTGACTCAGCGAATAGTAAGTGTGCGTTTGGTTATGATGCACATGTACAATGTGCTAAATTGTTTTGAATCATAATACATATCATTTGATTAACGAATAAATTATTACTACAGTACTTACTCTGACTGTTTCATGTTTTAGAAAAATAACAATGGTCCTGTGCTTAATATATTAATCTGTTGAATTTTATTTATTAAAACTACAGTACGCACACCGCGCAAACATAGGTGCACCCTCATAAAACGATGGGATGGAAATCTGAACCGACCAGAAAGAGTTCAGTTACTGGACCAAAGGCTTTACGTACTTTCCGAGACACTAAATCGTTAACACTGTCGACTTCCAAATTTCGTAACTTCTCAGTACCAACTGAGAATCTAGATAGAAAAATTGAATAGCTTTTTATTAGCTAGAGCCAGACCTTGAAGCTTGGACCTCGACCTTGTGATCTGTAGCCTTATAAGTTAGTCACTAGACTAACGATTCAGACAATGAAACATTTTACTGAAGTAAACGTATTACCCACTAACTCGTAACAAAATGAATGTAACTTATTTTAGACATCAACATATTATATATCGTTAAGTACGTACATGTCTATCATTAATAAACTCAACAGTATATTTACACTTGCTTAAATTATGCGTCTACTAAATCCGTCGAAAACATAAATAAAACATTTAGTTTACAATACGTCGAATCGACTGTCAAGTTCAAGGGTGATTTATATGCACATCTGCGGCGATGTTCTTTGTGCGTCACATGCGCTCGCGCACCCGTTCATGCCTCAGTGTACTTATTTAAGCATCTTTCGATGAATTTAGTGGTTTTAATACATTAATTTTATTGTGTACTGAAACTGATAAAAATTAGGTACTTACATTTTACACAGCAATTATTGAAAACGCTTCGTCAATACTGAGTAGGTAACCTTATAGTTAATATCTACGAATAGTGGTCACCAAAAATAACTACCTATATTCTTATTTTAATTTTACCTACATTACTTATCAAGAAAATATATTTCGTTTGGACATTTTAAAATAATATGTATCTGCATAGTTAGTATATTTTAGTATTCATAGCAGATGCTTCGATATAACGGTTTTGTTGTGAGACGTGTTAATGTACCAACTTTATTCAATAACCATACACATATATTGTTTCATACAAGTTTTCGTTTAACATGTTATGTTCATGTTATAAATCCAATAATTCTCAGCCTGACCATAAACCGCTTGACTTTATGGTAGATTTCCCCACCTTGTAGCAGAACATAATGTGAAATATATCAACAATGCAATTTTATTGTTTTATTTAAATTATTACGAAGTGAACACTGTTTGCGTAATATTTTGGTCATGTGTATACAAGCTTAGTCTTATTATGAAAAAGTACAATGGTTTCTGGGCGAAAAATGAGCCAGCCCTGCTGTCATGTATAACTATATAGCTTTAGGACTGTGCAAGCCCGTCTTGGTACCACCTACTTATTATATATTCTATCGCCAAACATTAGTACTTAGTATTGTTGTGTTCCGGTTTGAACGGTGTAAAACAGTGTAACTAAAGGCCCGAGGGCAGCTTAGTGCCCAAGGTCGGTGGCACATTGGCGATGTAAGGAATGATTAATATTTCTTAAAGCACTTTGGATGGTGGTGACCACTTCCCATCAAGTGGCTCATTTACCATATAAAACACCAAGATAAATATCATTCATCTTTTATTTTTTCATTTTCAGGAAACCCCAATGACAAAATTCTGTATGGTAGACCAAATAAACGACGTAGCGCATCGTTCCCTGCTCCCCGCTCACTTGATCGCCGCCACTCCCTGAGGATCTTCGGCTCCTCGAGCAAGTACTTGCAGCGATGCGCTTCTACACGCAGCTTGCACCATAAGCACGCTAACACGACAGATAGCTCGTCTTCTACCGACTACCCACCAAGCGTAGAATCTGCGTCGCCTAGTAAGTAGATTTTTCGTTGTTACTTCATCACTTACGCGACATGCTTCTGGTGGGCAGCGCCTTCCGAAACATCCAATTAAAACCAAAAGGTCATTGACATCCCTTAGAATTTAATTAAAGTTTTAGTTTTATCATCTTTACAGTTACCTTTTACTTATTTTATTTTATTACGATTTAGCTTGATTAGAACTTTTACTGCTTAACTTCTGATTAAGTATGTAGTTGTAATTAAGTAGCGCTAATTATTTATAATATGTTTATATCTTGCTGCAAATCAATTCCTAATAATTATTTAAGCTTTTATATATTGTAACAATTATCTTTACTTGAATTGTTTATATTTATCGAATGTGCCTACATTTCGATTAAAAGATCAATAACCGTCATTATTTATCGCTTTCGCAGAGAAAGTGTCGTTGCTCTCCCGCTTATTCAGACGAAGCGGCCGCAGCAAGCAGACCCGCGCGATGAGCACCTTCTCTGCACAGTTCCCGCCCACTGAGTGGTTCAACTCCAAAGCGGTTCATCTACATTGTGTGGCTACGCAAACGGACTCTAAGGTAATTATATTATTTTTTTCTCTACTTAATTTGCAAGATATTTTGTAGCAATGGTTATAAGCTCATTCAGCTAATTGTATAATTCAGTCATTCGTCAAGTAATACTTAAATAATTTATTGAAATATAAATAAATAAAATATTATAAACAATACATAATAAAAGGTGTTAGCTAGCTAACAGATAAATAGTAGTTATTTATTAACTAAGTGTATTACTTCTTATTTTTCATTGAATTTAATTTAATTTAATTTTTCTCTCATTTCAGGAGTCACTGCAGAGTCAAACATCTATCGTATCATCGTACTATGACGGTTCGGAGATCAGCAATCGGTCGTCGACATTACCGAGAAGGCATAAAAGACATCTTTCCACTGAGTCTGGCCTAGCGACTTCCACACAATACGACCATTCACCTGTAAGGCAGTCCAGCCCTAGTTCTGGAAGTCTACCGAGATCCACTTTAAGTAGAAGTTCAACCAATAAAACCATTTTAGATCATTTTGGGTCACCTCAGAGAAACAGCGAACCGAAATTAAGAGACAGCCCCAACGGAAGTTTACGTCGTGTGGATTACTCCGACAACGTTATGTCTACAAGTGGCCCTTCAAGCTTAGAGAGCACGATTAATCACCGAACACCTAGAAAGGATTGTAAAAACGGTCATATAGATCTAAATTCATCTATGAAAAGAACCTACCATACTAGTAGCAGCGGTCACTCCAGTTTAGAATCGCACATATCAGATCGCACCCTAAAGCCTTCGCCTAGTCATAGTAATGGAGCATCGGGTCTAAGTAGAGCACAATCACTCGTTAAAGTTCAAAGTCTGCAAAGTTCACCCAAAAGTTTACATAAGTACAGAACGAAACCTCCAATTGTCGGCGGCGAAACAATAAAAAACGGCAAAAGCGCCTCACCGAGGACTTCACCAAAAAACTGCCCAAGTACACCCAAAAAACCCGCAACCCCTCTTCATAACAAACCACTAGGAACAAAGGTTGAAAATCCCGCCACTGCAATGCTGGCTAGTTCCAACTCCAACAATTCTATAACACTTAAGGTCACTACTAACACAATGTCACAAAACGGCGGCACAAACACTAAAGTCTATGTACAAAATTCCCCTGTCCGCTCTGTCATCACATTTGAAAATGGCAAAGTTAACGAATCCAGTAGTGGAAGTAATATCTATATTATTAATGATGACAGACAAGTTGTATCGGTTTCACAAAACGGTACAAATCAATCAGCAAATAACCCCAAGGAAACTTCCTTTGACGTTTGCGTTGAAAAAAATAAACAAATTTACCAAGAATCGGAGCCTGTAAAAGTACAAGAAAATAAGTTTAATAAAAATTCGATTAATGACACGGGTATGAATAATAATCGAAAACTATCTTTACAAATAGGCGGCGCAGCAAACAACAATAGTTTTATATACAAAAATCAATTAAATAATACGAACGAAGTAGTTTCTAATCCATCATCTCCGGCCATACATAATAACATAAACAACATGGAAACAAGCGCTAATAGTAATCCTTCAACGCCGACGAAAAGTTATGATAACGTAATTGGATCTTTAGGTAATCTAAGATATCAAAAAAACTCTTTAACATCGGCAAATACAGGTATTCATGCGAATATAAATTCGAATAGCGAACTTAAAAGCGTTGACCTATTAAAGAAAGCTGCTGCTTTGCAAATGCTGAATGGGCTTCCAAATGTACATAACAGGATGAGCTCAGAGTCGATAGCAAATTTGTTAACGAAAGGTATTGATCAAAAACCGACTGTGCTTGGCTCGGAACCGAACCTTGCACTGAAAAATTCTGAATTGATAAAAGATATTAATACTTCGACCGAGAAAATCAACTGCTTAGAGAACAAACAGAAACGATACAGCCTTAGCCAGGATGGGAAAAAAGATCACCAGGACTTTTATAATTTCCCAAGCCTAAGCGACTTGAGCTTTAATTTTACTAGTTTAGCTGCACAAAAGATTCTGAAAGGGGTCAGTATAAATAGCGTTGACACATTGGTAGAATTAAACATGGCTGCCAACGGTTCGGAGAAGCAAAACAATCGTGATGTCGCTGCGGTATGCACAGACTTCGGACTTGTATAGTCTTTGTTTATTTTGTTTAAATGTACAATATTAGTCGTAATCAATACACAATGTAAGCTAGTTAAAACTTATTTGTAACGACTTCATAACATACCTTAGGTACACGCTATATTTAGTTCAAACTTTGTACTCATTTGGGATTTTGTACTCTCAAATTATAAAATTGTCATTTAGAAATCTTGTATGTATCCTTTTAACGGTTTTTAGACTTTACTAACCTATCATCTACAAACATTAACTTAGAAATTTAATTCATTCAGTATTCATGTGATTATATTAACAATCAGTAAATTCTTAGTTTGTAGTTCACTGAAAGTAATACGACAATAAAAATTACTTCAAGAAAAACAAGTGGCCTAAAAATACCCATCCATAAGGAATTTAGTGCCTATATCAAGTATTATATTGTAACCTGTCACTTTTAAGAAGTAATATTATATTCTAAACTTTACTAGCCTTTAGCACCTATAATTGTTTACACCTCATTAATACTTATTGCATTTTCCACAAACCAGCACTTCTGTTTGTGCCATCGCAGATTTTCCAGTGAAATAGTTGAGTACAAACTAGATTACCTACATCTCGATTTAAAACAGATTCCATCCAAAGGTGGGAATTTATAGGGATGTTATGTAAAGTGTATGTCATGTATAAGTGCCATAAATAAAACCATATTGTAATGAAATGAGAATCAGGCAATTAGTATGATTATTGTGGATTGGTGACCATTATTTTTATTTGTCTGCTGCACTGTAAGTGTGGTCAAAATAAAGGGTAATATTTATTCATTAGAGAATATAATCGGAGTCAATGCATATTAGTGTTAAGTGTTCAGTAACGCCATTTGTAAAAAAATGTATTAACAATATAAGTTGATGCTTTACTATGATTGTTTCATTTATCCTGTACCTTATTTCAATGAATGGTATATATAGTATTCGCTTGTTTTTTAAACAAAATTTAGATAAAATAGAAAAATTTATTAAATGCATTTTAAGTAACAGATAAAAATAAAAATATCATATGCTAAGAGCAAGTTATAGTACTGTGCTCCATTAAATCAGTAACTTGTGATGGTTCAGTCTCAGTTTGATTTTTAATAGAATTAAGCCAGTCATCTGTAGGATTAATTTTTTTTACTTCTATATCTGAACATTCACTTTTTTCTTCTAAGCTACTTTCTATTGATTCAACTTGATTACATTCTTTATGATCTTCATCATTACATTCAGTAACAATAACAGTGTTTATATTAGTATCTAAATCCCGAAATTTTCTTGACACTTCCTCGGTTTGCACATTCACATGACACACACAATCTTCGGTTTCAGTTATTTGTTTTATTGCTGCCTCTTCAATAGCTTCTAATTCTCCCATATCCTCTTTCTCAGTTATTTCTTCAATTGTTTTATATGAATACATATGATCGTCATTTGGGCTGATATAATCTTCTGATATAAATGTACTATTATCAAAATGAAGCTTCTCGAAATCAATTACACCATACTTCGATATATAATCTAATAAAGTTGACTCATTACTGTAGCAAATTTTAATATTCTGAACACAATTTTTTTCTAAGTCTTTATTATCTTCGCATTGTTTTCGAATAACATCGAGTTGGCGTAATGTTTTTAGTTCTCTCGCTTTTAAGGTCGCGTATATACGAGCAAAAGATTTCCGCACTGTGGTTTTTAACTGAAAAATAAGTACATTAATTCTCTGTTTTAAAGAAAATAAAAGTACATTAGACTGTTCATAATTTATTTACTTACGTTTTCAATATTTTGTTCCAAATCATCGGAATCACTCGCCATATTTGTTGTTGTTATGGTATTTTTTAGTCGCGATGCTATGTCAAAGTGACACAATCTAGATACGAGGCTTTTAGGATAAAACAAAGTTGTTGGTGGCTCGTTCGTTCGTTTTGGTAGCCGTTGGGATTGTTAAGTAGAAATATTTACCCATCAAAAGATTACAAAGAATTTCATAATATTTTTTGATTACAATAGTATCACCTATGATAAAATAATAAATTGCTTGCTGTGGTCTCCTTTAATTGAAGGAGTACACATATTTTTAAACATTATTCCACGATGTAATGTACTCGTAAGGGTGTGTCCTTTGTTGGAGATCCTTAATAAATAAATACCTTCGATCAAATACAAATACTACTTTTGTTCATACATTATTACGAGTATTATTAATCGAAGTATAATAAATATAATTATGCCAAACCATGAAGTATCAAGATGTATATGAAAACTGTAATTAGACTATAATAAAAATAATAGGAAATCCGTTTTTGATGTATTTAACATCAAAATTGTTTGATTATAATATTATCATAATGCAATTCAAAATGGTTACGGTAATAATTGCTCCTGCTACCAATTTTCTGAATAATCTTTACTTTAGTTGTAATGCTAAATTTGAAAATGATTAATAAAAGACTTATTTTTTAAGAAGTTATATATTTTATAACAAAATAATTGATAAAGTAAAATAAATATATTTCGTGTAATATTATGTATCATTTATGAAGCTGCAACACTCAAATAAAAAAAAAACGAAATATTGATTTTTCGTTTGACAACGGCTTCAAATGAAAAACATCGAACACAGTTTTTGCCCTAAAAGCTAAAATATTTATTTGCATTGCCTGTAAGAGGTGTGTTGAAGTGTTTGTGCTTAACTATGAGTGAAATACGGCATCGTCGGGGTGACGGCGACGGCAATGAAAAAGTGGAAACGGCTGGAGAATCCGATCATGTATTAATAAAATTATTAGTAAATTTTTCGTAAACCAGTTCTTTAATTTACTGTCACAATAAATTTGGTCTTGGTTCTCTAGGTGGATTCGGAAGAGGAAAAGGTGTTAGAGGAGAAATATGTCGACGAACTGGCAAAATCATTACCCCAGGGTACTGATAAAACTCCAGAGATCCTCGACTCTGCTCTTTCTGGTCTTTCCTCACGGTAAGGATAACAGTGATTTTATTTTTAAATTTAAGTTGTAAACTTAAAATACTAAATATTTTGTTCCTGTTGATTTTCTATTGCTTTTTATATTTTTTTATGAGGATGAGACGTTCATTTATTTAATATTACCATTTTATTATGATCACTTTAAATATAAAAATAATAATCATTGAAAATTCTAAATAGAATAACTTATGTGGTTGATTGATTATAATTACATGTAATGTACATTTCACTTTTATAAAAATGTTTTTTTTTTGAGATTAAAAAAAATGTTAATCACAAAACAAAGTAAAGTAATATACTTTACAAAATATTATTATAATGATTTCATGTTCTTTGATATCTTCTTTTATGAGTTAATTGAGCAAATAATGATATTTATATAGGATATTGTCTAGGCATTGGCATTAGTAATACCAATACTATACTAATAATATGCTACTATATTAATATTATGAATGCGTCGTTGGTCTAGTGACTAGATATAAGGCCGCTGACCCTGGGTTCAATTCCCAGGTCGGGCCAATAATAAGTTACGTGCTTTGCGAGGCACATAAAGCCTGCCAGAACTCTTTCTGGTTGTGTTGAATTACCGTCCCATCAGATTATGTGAGCTAGGGAATAGAGAGTGCACCTGTGGTTACACACACACTTGTGCAATATAATATTTCGCACAATTAGTTAATCTCTCTTGAGATTGACCATCATGGCCGAAATCAGTCTGGAGGACCTTTATTATACTAATATTATTAATGTGAAAGTAACTCTATCAGTGTTACACTTAAGTGTAGGACCACTTAAACATAGGCAAAGCCATGGAAGCGCACTAGTATCTAATAAAAGCAACATTTGGATTATAGCTTCTGTGTGCAGTTTGCCTATTATATTCATATTTAATTTAGATGGAGAAACTGGGTGATCCGAGGCATCTTCACCTGGTTGATGATTGGTGGGTTTTGCTTGCTCATCTATGGAGGTCCACTTGCTCTCATGATAACAGTAAGTATCTTTTCATGTTTTATTTATTGATATATAATAACCATTAGTCGATACAAATGTCATGACACTGGTAATGTATTGTTCGATACAATATCTCTCAAATTATATCACTAGAAAATAAAAAATATAAATTATTTTTTAGTCACCATTACCTATCGACTTATATTGCAATAGACAGATCACAAAATAAGAAAATTAATATATTTTTAATGTTGGCACCACTTGTCACACAAGAAAAATATACTTCACTAATAAATTATACAAGTAGCCAACATTATTATGTAAACAATGTACATTTACATACTTGTTTCTACCTTATGTATAAATAATGGGCTGGTTGGCATGGTTGGTAGATACTTCCTCAGCCTTTCATGCCGAAGACTGGGTTCGATTCCAACCCAGGACAGACATTTGTGTGCATGAACATGTATGTTTGTCTGGGTCTGGGTTCTGGGTGTAATAATCTATATAAGTATGTATTTACAAAAGAAAGTAGTATATGTAGTATATCAGTTGTCTGGTTTCCATAGTACAAGTTCTGCTTAGTTTGGGATCAGGATAATGTCCCAGGATATTATTATTATTATATAAAAGTAGAATAGAAAATCTTTATTGCACACAAGTTCTATATGGAAATATAACATAGTTCAGTTTAAAATTAGGATTTAGTACAATAGGTGTGCAAATGTCTAATACTTTTAGTAAATTCTACCAGACAGCTTTTATGAGAGAACAATAAAATAATTAATAAAAATGACAGTGTGTCATTTCGAATGTATTGTTTTTTGATCAGTGCTTTAACATGAGAAATGAAATAAGAATTGTTGCTTAAACATTTTATTAATTAGATATAATAAATAATTCCATTGTGTTATAATAGGTTTACGAATTTTATTGTGTATATATCGAAAATTTCTAACTACAAAAAAATTGTTAATAGTTTACTAAAGCAATATTCAATCAAATCAAAATATTTTTACTCGAATAGACTTTTACAAGTACTTTTGAGTCGTCAAACGCTGCCACAGGTTTGTAATGTGGTTTCTACCTTTCCTTTTTTTATATACAATTTTGTATAAATTACTTACAGTTAGTAATAATTTAGGTAGTTCCTTGACAATATCCAGAAATCGTTCCATCCATGTATTTTTATCAGATTTATATGTATTCAAACAAATTAATTCTATTTACTAATTTTACGGCTTTACTAATACGATTATTTTTTAATAACTAATTGAAGCCTGCTTACCGGCAACTTAAGTATAGACTGTGGAATTGTATTAAAAATGCGCATACTTAGTCCTAAAGAAGATTTATTAAACTATGAAAAACTATTAAAAAGGATGCTTGGAATGATCATTTTATTTTTATTCCTAATATTAAATTGATTTTATTTCTAGTATTAAATATATATTAATATACTGTGATTTACATCACAGCCTTAATACCAATTTTCATTGTGACACCTATGAGGGAAGCTCTGGCCCCTATATTTTATAAGTATAAAAAAAAAAGTTTTGTTTTAAATACAACAAAATCTTCAATCAATTTTCATGATAATTAAACTGCATGAAATACCTAATTTGTGTCATGTTTGATGTTATATTATTATTTGCATATTAGTATGTCGAACAATGACCATTATTTCTTACAAAACGGATGCTCCCAGATTTAATTCGTCATATCCTTTGTTACAAATTGCATGTCAATTAAATATAGTCGTGCACAATGAATTCTAGTTACGTAACTAAAAGCAGCACTTCAGCTAGCATATCGTGTTAGCGTATTTACACTGATTTTCCGAATGTATAGATCACCTGAAGGAGCGCTATGGCTGTGATAAATGAAAAAGACCGAATTGATTGAATTTGTTTTTGTTTTCTATTTTTATTTTGTTTTAATGAATTATGAGTTTATGATATGTATTTTCTTAAGGTACTCTGCGTGCAAGTGAAGTGTTTCGAAGAAATTATCAACATAGGCTACGCTGTTTACCGAGTTCACGGCCTGCCCTGGTTCCGTTCCCTGTCGTGGTACTTTTTGTTGACGTCTAACTACTTTTTCTATGGGGAGAATCTCATTGACTACTTCGGCGTCGTGATCAATAGAACTGTAAGTGAATACAATGCATTATTTATTCATCTTTATGTAATCCTCTGTAGAATTGTATTCGTTTGAGTATAATGTTGTTTTGACTGCCTCGTTGGTCTAGTGGCTAGATATAAAGCCGCTGACCCGGAGGTCCTGGGTTCAATTCCCAGGTCAGGTCAATAAAAAGTTATTGGGTTATTCTACAAGAAAATTCTCAGTAGCGGCCCGCGGTCTGGAAGTTGGAAGTGTGTACACTCCCGTGCTTCGGAAAGCACGTAAAGCCTCATCATCATCATCATCATACATCGTAATTAAATATATTAGCATTATTCTTATTAGCCAAATGTAAAGAAAATAATTTAATAAATGGGATTTCAAAACCTTGAAAATAAAGCCAACAAAAGTAGGGAATTTGATTAACAATCACACTATTATTGGATTTACACTAGCAGGTGAAATGTCAAACACAGTAATCTAGAAAACGGGATTGCTTTCGAATTGGCGATTACTTCTCTAACTCAACGAATTGGTCTAATAATAACGAAAAAGGAACCTATAAACGCTGTGAATATTCTAATTTCATTATATTTTTGCGGCTACACACCAAGAATATATTATAGAACATTTAAGAATACATTCCAAATTTGAATTCTAAATTGACAGCTTTGTTCTTTTGAATTACACGCTTAGTTTAATTCTTCAGTATTACACGCCCGTGCATATTTGTTCTGCACCTGATTTCTCTCCCATCGTATCGGTTTCATATTGCCGTCCCTACAGATAACGGTATCTTCTTCGCTATGATTTGAGAACTTGTGATTGACCGCCATGGTCGAAATTCGTTCAGTAACACTAAATTATAATGAATAATATCGAAGCTGTATTTAAATTTTACAAAGAAAGTATATACGGCTATTACTAGCAAGTTGAGTTTTACATTGTTACTTGTTTTACTATTTGTTTAATGGCAAATAACTTTTTTATGGCCACTTCATTTATTACCATGACAAAGAGTCATAGTTATAGGAAAACATTTTGCTTAAATAGTTTCTGTATAGACTTTTTTTACTACTCAATTTATTTA
Source organism: Nymphalis urticae (assembly GCA_905147175.2). NCBI lineage: Eukaryota > Metazoa > Arthropoda > Insecta > Lepidoptera > Nymphalidae > Nymphalis > Nymphalis urticae. The sequence continues at coordinate 2,767,503 of LR989987.1, read as the reverse complement.
AATACAGATAAAGCTAAGTCAATGCCCTTTATTATATGGAAAAGAACTCTAAGAATCTATTAATATGTTTATTTAATGATTGTTCGAATCAGTTGTTTTTCGATGTGTAAATATTGTATGTATGTATTTAACATAAATGTATCTACTGACCACAAACAATATATATATTTTTTTAATCTGTATTATTATGAACTGTTTAGTTCTTTTAATATTACGATTACACACATCTAAGTGACTACATTAATACAACTTTAGATAAATAAAATAGGTTTTAATCTAAAATATCTTTGAAAAAGTATTGTCTTCATTGTCTTTTTTGGTATTTTTCCGTTATATTCCGTTCTATTAAAAAAGAATAACGAAAGAAATCTAGGTTAATTCAATTATTCGTATATAAACTACATCCGATAACCTTAATATAGGTAACACGATAATGGTAATACAAAGTCATTTCATCAGCTTCATTCAATATTTTTTTAATTCGGTAATGGATAATAAATGCTCTCAAGGGAAACCACAGTCTTCTATGATATTGCTATAGACTTTCAAATTAAATGTCGAATATACTCACAAGCCCAATAATTTTTAATAATAAATAAAGAAGTAATAAATACTTCAATTAACAAAAAAAAAACAATAGTCTATTCGTAAGGAATAAGTCGTAAAAAAATCAAAGTTTTATTTACGATTATTTTGTACTTGTAGTGTGTGGCAAATAGGCTTCAACGATTCGAAAAGTAGTAGTAGTAGTAAAAAGTAAGTATAAAAATAGTGCGGATTAATACCAAATAAGATAATCAATCTCATTCGTCACAACGGTTCAAAATTGTATGTTATTGCGTATTGTCTCGACAAGATAACGTCGTATGTCTACAGTTTTAGCACTAATGGCTTAATATATCTGACGAGAAAATAAATCATTGCTGTATCGATTTTAGTATGTTAGACTAAAATACTATGAAAGAAAATGTTTCGACTACTTCTCTTATCTTATCTTTTGAAATAATCAGGTCGTAACAAATATCTCTATAGTAGTGAATGCAAGTAAAACGGGAGATTATCGCGACGACCGATTTAAAAAAAAAAAAACGGATTTATGGCAATTGTAGTGTTGTTACTGACTGTTAATATTTTAGTCCATATTGACTTCAATGTTAATTTAAAAGATTATTAATTTATCAGTAAGTAAGTGTTTCGCTTCTATATTTTAATAAAGATTTTGACCTAACGACCTAACGATTTCGTGTATTTTTCAATTTCCAAAATGTAAAATTCCTGCCCAATTTTATTTCACAATCCAGTTTAACTCATCAAATTTTGAGTAAAATGGAGACATATATTTGTATATAGGATACAAATTCAAAGATTTCAATTCTAATTCATGTTATGAGTGATGTGATCGTCAATTATTTTAATTCAAAAACGCTACAGTTATATATTTAGATTACAAGATAAACAAGCCACATTTTGTGTAACCCAAAAAGTGGAGTTAACGCAGAATATTTTTCCAGGACTATCTTCATTTCTTGGTCACGTACCATCGGTTCATCTCCTTTAGTCTCTACTGCGTTGGCTTCGTCTGGTTCGTGCTGTCTCTGGTCAAGCGTTACTACATGCGACAGTTCAGCCTCTTCGCTTGGACTCATGTGGCTTTGCTGATCGTCGTCACCCAGAGCTATCTGATTATACAGAATATCTTTGAAGGTTAGTGCAAGTTTTTTTAATAACATTTGTAAATGTAAATTTTTTCTTTTAATGTTATTCAATATAAAAAAAATATTGAAACCCAATGTTTACGGAAAATATTTAAAAACATTCATTTTTAAAATGAAATACAAATGCGGTGGACCGCCTCGCAGTGTGGCGTTGGCAATTTATAATCGTAAAGCGAAACGCAGTGACAAAGCAACCTTAATTGACTGAACTAAAACAATTTGTATTGATTTAAACTTAAATCACTATAGTTCGAAACATGAGCCAACGACAAGCCGAAATTTCCGCCAGGTTACGCAACCACTAAACAGCAATACTTAATATTGCTGCGTTGCGGTTTGAAGGGTGAATTCCAGTGTAACTAAAAGGAACATAACATCTTAGTTACCAAGTTTGGTGGCGCATTGGCGATGTAAAGAATGGTTAATATTTCTTACAGCGCCGTGTCACTTACCATCAGGTTGTCTATTAGCCCGTCTGCCTACTCATAGTGTTAAAAGGTCGAACAGGTCGTAGACGACGTTTAATTTGAATATTTATATACTTGTAAGAGAGTTAGTCGACTGGCGGCTCAGCGTAGGTCGTAAGTCACTTTAAACGGATGTTAATATTATTTTTCTTATTAGTTTATATTAACGTGTTCCCTTTATTTTAACTCTTTGACATTTGATGTCATTGAACGTTACTTGTATGAATGAGATTTAATTTTAATTGGATGTTCGAAAATTACATTCATATATTATTAACAATTAAGATTTAAATAATTGGACTGTGTTGTTCAGAAATGTTCCAACCTACAGAAATATTAATAAAAGTTATTGAGATTTAAAATAGACTTATTTATTTGTAGTTATAGTATATAATGTTATGGTATACATGCATATTTTACATTACATTACACATTTCTGCCCAGCACGTTCCAATTATCTCCAATATTTATGCAGATCGTTGTTGATTTAACGATAATTGCAAAAGATAATGTTTTGTTTCATTAGGTTAACTCCACTGTTAGTGGATAATTTTATATGATACCCAAGAAACAGATGGTAATTTAATAAATTTAATATCAGTAAAGACATAAAACGATCATCAATAAGTCCCACCTCCCTCAAACGCAAACATCCGACACTATCTATAGATAATGATCAGACACATAGTTGCTGCGTGGACACTGTCAGGGACGGGAAACCGTTCAAACGCCGACAACTAGGTCAGATTGATATTGGCATAATAAGGTGAGGTGCACACTACCCGCGAGGTTTTCTATATTAAGCCTCATTTGTGAAATTCTATACCTAGAATCTAGATAATCTCTTTGGTCAATTTTAGGTAAAGGTCAAAGTGTTGTTAGATTAATCGTATTCGCAGTTAAATTAATATCGTTATGTTCAGGTTTAAAGAGACATCAGTCTGAATTTCGCCCGCTATAATAGATTTATATAGAGGATATAACTTAATGTGCGGGAATATGGATATCTATAAATATACGTTAGCAAACTCTAATATACTGTAATATAATCAACTCTCAATCGGTAAAAGTATTTTTAACTAAAATACAGGCTAAAGTAATTTTGACTGAAAATCATTAATGGCGATTTTGACTCGAAACTCGTGATTATAAGTTTCGAGTGACATATCAGTCAAAAAGACTTAACTGGTTAGAATATAAATAGTAAAAGTATTTATACATTGGAATTCGTTAGTTTCGAAGAAAAAATATTCTGAAAAAAAAAAATATTAACAAAACAAAACTAGACCAGCACAAACTTTTGACTGTAATTTTGATACATACTTTATTTTTGACTGGTTAAGAGTGTTGACTGTAACATATATGTGTATCGATTAGTTATGTTTATAATCTTGATATGTTAATGTCACTAGTATAATTCTAAAGCCCGTATTATCTATGGGCTCTATAAAATAAAAATGTTTTAATCCTTGTTCCTTTAAACTATTAATTTTACTTAAATATACTATTTAACGGTATGTTGTTTATATATTTCTATATCGTCGCTTGTTCTTTTCACGTTATTTAAATGCTTAATGCAATTTTTATATTAATTGTGATTTTAAAGATTGATACGGATCTATCAAATAGTTTAATTGGCGATTAAATTAAATTGGTTGGAATATATTGATTCATAAGTGTTAAATTTAACATTTTTTTATCAGTTTAATGTGGTATCTATTCGTTATAGTTTTGTGTAATTAGGAATATTGCTTTCCAATTTACGAATGGTAAAATGACTCTTGAATATCGATTATTTGGAATTTGATTCTTATGTATTTTAAGACAGAAGTACTATCGCATCGAGCTTACTAAATTATTATATTATTAACTATTTCGACGCATGTATGAATTTGACAGCCAAATTTATTTTTTGCGTAGCACAGATTCTATATTGTATTATAATACGTTAGTAAAAACCAGTTATGTTACGTTAAGTTTATCCATATAGGCGTCTTTTGTAAAAAAAAAACGAATAATAAACAAAAAAAGTTTTCTTTTTATAACTAATTGAAGCGAAGCTCACTCGTCCAGGTACTTATGGCAAGTTGTAGAACGTACAATATATAATTCTTAAATGACGATGCGAAAGTTAATAAAGTATGTAATGTATTTGAAGATGACAAATATTAGATAATATGTAGAATAAGGTTGAAAGATGTTTTTTTTATCAATTGATAAAATATACGTGTCCTAACCGAAAATTAATGAGACTTAATAAAAATCTGTTTTAGTTTTGTAGTCATTGATTGCGTGATTAGATTCCTTTACCAGCAAGTATATAAACACTTTAAGAGAAGGGGGTTTTGGCGATATACTTATCTAACAATAGGATAATCAGTTACTCACGTAGATAAGATATTCGAATGTGAATAAACATGCAAGATTATAAATCTAGATTAGAGTACGGATAAAACGAGCGTACTTAACACATACCGCGTATTGCCCTGACTCAGCATTTTGAAAGATGCCACGAAGCTATTAATTCTGCCAGGCCTTTAAAAAGGATGGACAGGGATCTTGATTAACTTGACTATCGACATTTTTCGATTAAGTTGGATTAAGGCATGAAATAATAATTCTTCAAACTTGACTTCTGAAAGTAATAACATAACTTTTAAATTTTAAACGTAAATCTATAATTAGTACAATGACGGGACGTTTGACGTGATTGGTAGATACTTGCCTTTCACGCCGAAAGTTGTGGGTTCGATTCCCACCCAGGACTGACATTTGTGTGCATAAACATGTCTATTTGTTTGAGTCTGGGTGTAATTATCTATATAAATATGTATTTACAAAAGAAAGTAGTATATGTAGTATATCAATTGTCTGGTTACCATAAGACAAGCTCTGCTTAGTTTGGGATCAGATGGCCGTGTGTGAATAATGTCCGAGGATATTATTATAGTATACATGGACGCATGGTTACCATAAGCTTAAGGAGACTTCGAAACCTTAACAGCTGCTCCAATTTTCAGTGTCACTCGTAGTGATAGAAACGTAGATAATTTTTTTGATTATATTCCGTGAATATTTATTACCAATAAATGACATTACAATTAAGATTACCGGAAATTTAACACGTAAAATTGCAGTCTGATTTCCCGATTACGAAATTAGAGTACCATTGATAATTTCTAAATAAACAATATATAATACAATTACATAGTACAGAGCTAATTTCTATTCATCATAGCTTAGGCAGCGTTCAATAACTTTCTTCAGCTATAAGGACATAATAAGCTCCATATCAAACGGATCAGAAGTTTTTGCTTCAACCCGGAAACAACAGATAAACAAAAGTTACACTACATAATAACGTATCTATTATTAAGTAGATAGCGTCGCGACGTTTTCTCACGCTGATAACATACAAATAAACAAGTCTCGATTGCTGCTTACGATGGTTGATTTAACTTGATTGTAAGAGATATTTTATAATAGGAATCGGTTACATAGTAACGTATGTAGTTTGAGACGCAGAACATTAGGGCTATTCTGTAAGAAAAAACTCGAACATCACCGCAGAAAAGGGTTGTGAAATGTCAGATATGCGAAATTGATCTTAATAATTATATCATTTTATGAATACATGAATCAAAATCGTGTATATAAGTCTGTTGTCAATATTTCAAGGGCGAGTAATGAAGTGAATTCTTGCAGAACTGAGCCTTTGAATTTATAATTGAATGCTATAATAAGTTGACTTTTACTTATAATAATGAAATTCATTTAATACAAATAACTTTTTAAAATATTGAATAGATCTTTTTGTCTTAGTTATATGAATGTTCTTCAACGCTATACGTATGATGTAAAGGTAAAGTAACCGTTAGCATACAGCCACAGCCTTGCTAATTAAACTTTGATCTGATACCCTTAACTAGAGGAAATACAGTCCCAATTTGTAATCAGAAATAAATATAACGCCACAGTATTCTCAATCAAAAACATGGAATATGTAGAAACTTAAATATACAATATGTAATAAAAAACCCTAAAACGAAATATAGAGAAATTAATAAATACAATAATAAGTTCGATTCTGATTAATATTCTAAAATCCGGTTTTAAAATAGCTTCACATTTAAAGTGAACTAAGATAAAGTTATTAATAATATCAATTAATATAATTGTCTTTACGTAAATAAAATGTATCGTAAAGTATCGAAAAATGCTGTGTCATTATAATATTGAAATATTACGTATTGCATGTAGTATAAAGTATCTAGCGCACGTCTAAGTGATGATGTAGCGATTTAAATTGGAATGTTCAGTGTGAACATATTTCATACGAGCACGTTGCTCCGTAAACAATGAGCTATTCTTGGACGCCATAAGATTTTATCCTCTCTGGAATAGTGTACGCACATTGCAGATATATGTAATTGTTTAAAAAATCAATCGTGGACTATTACTATGACAGTAGCATGTCAAGTCTTTGATAAGCGTGTATGCGAATTTTATCAAAAGAAAATTATGATCTATAATGATAATGTAATCGATTTGATTTGTATAAAACGATGATCTAATGTCGTTTTAATTTAGATCAATATAAAATTTAAAAATTATTCTTGTTCTAACAGTTAAAATACAGAAAAAAAAAACAATAAAAGAAAACGTAATAACCATTTTGTTTCAAATTAATTGAATGACCGATAAGATTGGAATGGATTTTATTTCCCATTAAATTTTAAATATATGATATTTATTATTTCCACGACTTATATGAAGTACATACGTTAGCACACGACCACTTTTGTTTCCTGCTTTGTTATTGAATTGAATGCCGACCTCATTCAAGTGACAATATCGCTGGCTGTCACTGGCAGGTTGTAATAACTAGCTCGATAGACGTTCGTGGAAACTTTTGCTTCACATTACCTTACATTAAATTCTTAATCTAATATATAACGCAACAGAGTAAATACACAACATGTTTAAACGCGCTAATTTTAGGATTACCAGATTTGAGGAATAGCAGATTTGTTGAGGAAAATAATATACAAACTGTGTAAATAATAGGTAAACTGTAGACAAGTACTTGTTCTGTGTAACGCGGGACAATGCTTATAAAACATTATTGCAATACACAATATATCTTGTTACGATAACATCGCAGATTAATTTGAATTAACTTTTTAAATGTTACATAGAATAAAAAATATTTTGTTGGTTAAAAAATAGCGTGCATAAAATTAATTCTAAGGATTTATTTCGTTTCTCTGAGCCATCACATGGTCTTCCTTTTTCGGTTGTTTCACACTAGTCGTCTCCCCCCCCCAACCACGTCATCAAGGCCAAGACATGAATACACAAATCCCATCAAAAATACAATTTGTTGAAGCATTTGCTTGTCTGTCTACCAAAAATATTTTGATTGTATCATATTACGTATTTGTTTGGAGTAATTAGTTAAAGATATCATCACTATTAAAACCTAGTTTTTCGTATTTTGTTATTTTTTACAAGTCATAATAATTAACAAAGTTTTTAAGTATAACGTATCAAAAGGTATATTAAGGTCTTAATGTTGCGATGTAGTCATGCTTCATGAAATTTCATTAGGCAAGTATATTTGTAATTTAAAATTATTTAAATGGCGATTGGTCAACACGAAACCGCATTGTATGCTAATTGTTTTATAACATTTTTTACAAATGTTATAAAATAACGGATGTTTTTGCATAATGTGTCTGTAAATATATGAATAAGATGGCTTGGTTTTTAAGATTTGAACTTGCAATCTTCGACAAAGATTCACGTATCCTAACCACTAGTTCTAATTTTAATTTAAGATTAATGCTGTTCATTTAATTAAACTACATAAACTGTTTCAGGCTTAATCTGGTTCATTGTACCGGTTTCTATGATCATTTGCAACGATGTGATGGCCTACGTGTTCGGTTTCTTCTTCGGAAAGACGCCATTGATCAAACTTAGCCCCAAGAAGACATGGGAAGGCTTCATTGGCGGCGGCTTTTCAACTGTTATATTTGGACTCGTGGTACGTTCTTAGTTTTAAGACTTAATTGCTTTATACGTATTAATCATTTGAATGCACTTTTCATATGAGTAAATATTATGACGAAGACGCCATGCGTAAAAAATTTAAAGTATTACTTCAAATGGATCCACATCCACAGCTGTTGCTAATAAAAAAAACACCATATTTTTTGATCAGACCAGGAAAACATGGTTACCTTTTCATGGAGAATATTATTATAGCATCAATTTTGTTCGCTGCTAGATAGCTGCATCCTATCAACTTCTGTAATTATATATCGTCACGATAATTGCTACATACATATACACACAAGACAGGTTATATAGGTTTCTAGGTTTTGCTTATGCTATACTACTAATAGTTCACTAAAATAAGATGTAATTTCTTTATTTCAGTTATCGTACATGATGTCGCAGTATCCGTACTTGGTTTGCCCGATCGAGTACTCCGAATCCCTAGGACGTATGACGATGGACTGTGAACCGTCTTCGCTCTTCCGCCTGCAGGACTACACTCCGCCGCAGTTCTTGCAACCGGTTATGAAAATTGTAAGTGTTTAATGATTTAGTAAAACTAAACAAACCAATACCGTCTTGTACGACACAGCTTGTTCAATCCGCTGTGAATCAATTCATACTCTGAAACCTATACATATAGTTGTAGATTACGTAATCTTTGTGCAAGTCTATTTGGGTAACGCCCATTTGTTATTAGTTTAGTTAGTGTATTTAGTTAATCTACGGCCAAACATCACGTTCCAGTCAGAAATAGTAAGTGAGCCACTGGTAATAGTTGGCACAATGAAATTACCGCTAGTACCACTGAATGTTATGTGATTTAAAAACACGATGTCTAAGGCTAAGTCATTGACCGTTTACCGTTTTATATCATAATCCTTAAATTATAAATATACATGTGTGCGTGTGCGTGTATGCTTGTGTTGAGTATAAGATTGTAATCGATTCCCTTTGAAATGTTATGTTACAGTTGGGTCGCGAGAAGTTCAACATGTACCCGTTCATGATCCACTCGCTGGCGCTCAGTATCTTCAGTTCGGTCATCGGGCCCTTCGGCGGATTCTTTGCTTCTGGATTTAAGCGAGCTTTCAAGATCAAGGTCAGTGTAATGATTTTTTTTATCGTTCAAATTAATTATTGATGTTATTGAATAATAAACTTTACTCATTAAACAACCTATTTATTTATTCATCACCTTATATTATATTTCAGGACTTCGGAGACGTGATCCCGGGACACGGAGGCATCATGGATCGCTTCGACTGCCAGTTCCTGATGGCCACCTTCGTCAATGTGTACATCACTAGCTTCATCCGCACCGCCACGCCTCAGAAACTGCTGCAACAGGTAACTGTTACTAGTAAATAGATTTACACTTACCACTCTAAACTAGCTTTGGTCGATGCTATGTGTGTAACTCGTCCGGATTAGTGCCACACGCTCACCTGCTATTTTACCGTACCGCCGTGTTACGACTTGAAGAGTTAGTGAGCCAGTACGGGCACAAGTGACATAACATCTTAATGTCCGACCGCTGAGCGAATTCGTTTTAGACAGATCCGCTATCGAATAGATGATGTTACTTTGAAGTGACGAAGAATTTACTATAAATATGTAATTATCTTCAACTTACATTAAATATTATTATGAAACTAATTTGAAATACTAAATAAATAATTTTTACGTCTAAAATGGCATGTCTTGTTTACATAATTATCTATACTTTCAAGTATTTGAATTATATAAATAATCAATTTATTTTTTAAATCCATACTTTGCTGTTTCAAGGTTTTGTCAACTGTACTTTTTAGTGTAGTGAATCGCTAGTTAACACCAATTAACTACGTCAGAAACGCATTCTATCCAAGACCACACTTAGTTCTCATATGTTGTTAAGGCAATAAGGGATGGTTAATATAATTTACCGTGTCAATGTCTATGGATGAAGCTCTCCACCTTAAAGCGATGTATTATATATAAATATATGATAATGTTAAAACTTTACCTTAAAGGTTTACAATCTGAAGCCAGAGCAACAATTGCAACTGTTCTATGCGCTGAAGGAGTCGCTGGAACACAGGAATATACTCAACATGGTACCATAGACGATTCTAGACTCATTTCATTATATTAATTTACATAATATTGATTTTAACAGAAATTGTAAGTGCAGTTTCACACTTGACGCATTTACGCGACGAGTTTAAAGAGAATTTAAATTAAAATACAGCAAATATACACGTGATTTATTCTTATATATTTTCGTTTTTTTTTTTTAAATCGGTGCGTTTTTGTTAGGTGTGATACTGTACTAAGGTATGACATATCCCGAACTGTTTGTCAAAACAGCATATATTTTATTCTAGTCTTTTTAATTTGTACTCATTTACATTTCATCCTTCAATGACCACCGGAATTTAACCATAAAGATTATGTTTTTCCTTCACTAATTCAATTGAAATATTTAATATATTGAAAGTCGTTTAGTTGAATTTAACTTGACATGTTCTACGTTTATAGGAAATCTTAATCTAACTTATATAGCTAGAGCCATTCAAATTTACGAGAAAACCGTCTTTATTTTATATCGTATTCCGCGGTTTTATTCTCATAATTATAATTCTTGCAACGATCGATTGTCTGGTTCTTGCATTATGTCCGTTAATGCGTGAGCATAATTTCTCAAAATAGCCGTTACAGGACAAACCGTAAGATTTCGAAAAATAAAATTGCATTCATATTAAGTATCAATAAGATATGGAAAGTATTAACTATTAGTAGTTTATTTAGTTAAATATTTTGTGACCGTCTTTAATTTTGATTTATTAATTTATATTTGAATGGCTCCATATGTTAAAGATATAGTAAAAGATAAATGGTTATATGTACATATATATCCTGTTAAATCAATTTAATTACAAATTATCATTTTCAAGTTTTTTTTTATCTGTGATCAAAGTAAAATGATTTCAAAGATTAAATAACTTCGTAATGTTATTTTTTTAAAGTTTCTATATAAATAGAATAATAATGTTAAATTGTTTCGTTTTCGTTTAAAAATTTGCATAATTTGTAATTATATAATTTATATTGGTTTATTATGAATATTATTCGATACAATGAAATCCCTCACGCCGTTGGAACATTTCATCAATTGGATCAAACAGGGAACTTGCATTTCTTTCATTTTAGACTGAATAACGACTGTTTTATCGTGTGCTAAATATTTTGTGACATTTTTCCTTTTATTTCGACTTTATAAAATCTATTTTTCTATGAATTTTACTTAAAATTGTCATTCAAAAAATTCATACATTGATTTATTTGTAAGTTGTAACTCATACTCTGTGGTTATTTTTAATATAAAAATATTTACGGGTTCATATGGAGTATTTAATTATAGCATTATCTGCCTTGTTTGTAAAAATTTAAGAATGTATATCCGTCTCTCTCTAACATATAGATTATATCAAGCGAGAAAAGGAAAGATTGATGGATGAGTCTTAAATGTTTTATTAATAAGGCATCTAAACGTATATTAATTATAGTAAATATAATTAAAAAAACAACTTTCTTAGAAATATTCTGTCGTTCATGTAAAGATACATTCTGTATATCTATTCATATGTATTTAAAAATGGAAACGCGTTCTCAAAACATTTCGCTTATATGTAGACATGTATTACTGATTAAACGTTTAAAATACGAAATAATTAGACCAGGGTACAGAATTATAATTTAGTGATGTGATGATTCGCGTTTATCGTTATCGATAATAGTTATTAAAAGCAAAAATAATTGAAACATTTTGTCAAATGCTTCTCTTAGTAGGCTGCATTTAACTATATAACAACAGTGTCCTGGTCTGATTGTGGCGTTGAATTTTTTTAATGTTTAGAAATCGTTAAGTTTTTTGTGATTAATTTATGTGATTTTATGTTATGTTATGGTTACGTTGATTTTTTGCTTGGTATTCGGTTAAATAGATCCATTATATTAGTTCGTAGTTTAGTTCGAATATTAATGCAAATTATACTCGTGTTTTGTTAAAAATCTTTGTGGGTTTATCCAACTTTAATAGAATGTGGTACTGTTGGTGTTTTAATACTAATTGTATGAAACATCAGTATAGCATCATTTATTTGAAATTTCTTTGTATATCGATATTTCAGTGTCGGTTTTATGTATTTCATGTGAACATTGGTATTATATACTTTTGAAATATGATTTCACTGCAAACTAATTGCATGATTTGATTGTATTAAAAACAACGTGTATACGCAATTAGCCTGCAGTTAACAGTATTCGAAGGATTGTTTGAGTTTTGACGACAAACTTACATAAATATATATATATTTAAAAAAATCTTTATGATTTTTATCGTGTACCTAAAGATTACTTAAAAGTATTCTAACTACCAAAAACATATTAATTTCGTATCCGCATATTGTTTTACAATTATAAATGCACTCAAATTTATTTGCCATAGGACAAACCATTGCAAATGTTTATGCGAAAGATTTATTTGATGTTAATATTAAATTATGTCGATATTTGTTAGGGACAGCACTAGCAAAATGTAATAAATAAGATTTTAAACTTAAATTTAACAGAGATTAGTTTGATAAAGACCATTGAAGGTCTACAAACAAATGGATTAGGTAAAATTTGCAGGATCGAATGGTCATTTTTACCAAAATTATTCATGATTTTGATGTTAAATGTTGAACAGAATATGTATTTATAGTATTACCTATATAGCCAATTCTCTAGATATTCGAAATTTAAAAATTAAATTAGTCTAAAAGTAAAATTACTTTAACCTTATGTGGAAGATTCACACGGATTCATATAGGACACGTACATATTCTCGGCAATAAAATTTAAAATTCGAACCGTTTCAAAATCATTTGTTTCTCATTTATTACATTTGACTAAGGCTTTTAAAATATATGTCATGTTAGTATTAAACTATTGATGTTCGTATTATCGTGTCGTAACTATCGTCCCGGTTGAAGTAAATGTTAGAGGTATTATTGATCCATAATTTAATTCAATTTTAATTAAAAATAATGTTACACATTTTGAAACCGAAAAAAAAACGGTTATATTTGTTTTGATAGAATGTAATAAGCTTCAGCTTGCAGTAAACTTTTTTTTTTCTATTTTTAAAAATTGTCTGCAGTCGCAAACCACGTTAGATTATAATTCATAAATGTTATATGTCTATTTAGGGCTACATAGAACTTAAATTACGCTAATAAAATAAATTTCGTCTCAAAATCTACAATATTTCGATAATAGTTTAAAGATCTGATATCTTAAACATTTTTCGATTTAGCAATTCAAATAATTGGTTATTTTATTTTTAATCTGTACTCTTATGTACAAAATATGTCACTTTAATAGTATAATATTGATATTATGGATTATACTAATATGTAATAATAATACATACATATATTTATTTAATATTAGCGTGAAAAATGATTCAGATTCGAAATATTGGCTCGAATCGAAAAATGTTTTTGTTCTTAAATATATACCTTAGCGTTAGATATGTGTCTAATTATAGAGTTTATTTATTAATTGTGACTTACTTTATTGAAATAAATAAACATGATTCCTGATTTTGTTGGTTTTATTTTCTATGTTATAATTTTGGAGACAGAAAAGTATTGAAACAGTGTAAAATCTCAGAAAAATTTACTTTATTTGGTATGGCTTTGTTTAACATCACACATTCTACCGCCAAAATGCAATCTAAGTTTTGATGTGTTGTGTTGAAGGGTGAGTGAGTCAGCATAACTTTATGTACAAGATATAATACATTTAAGTGGACCCATTGCCCTTCTGCCTTTTTTTTCTGCTTTTTGCCGTCCACTGCTGGACGAAGAACGCCAACCATCCCGTACCAACCACCTTTTTTAAATCGTCGGTCCCCCTTGTCACAGGGCGTCCTACACTACGTTTGCCTAAGCGTGGTCTCCACTCTAACACGTGTCGGCTCGGCCGTCTGCCTACCTAATTTCAAAACAAAAATAAAATTTTGTCTTATTCTCAAAAAATTGTAAGGAAAAAAGAAAACCGAAAACTACTAAGTGATTCAACCAATGCCAACAGCATACGGATCTACGGACATCAACCACGTCTGATACAACAAAGAATATTTTTAACTATTCGGTATTTTTAACGTCATTTCCGTAAGCAAATTACAAGCAGAGGTCACAACACAATAGAAAGTAATTGTGACCAAGGTTGTCTAAATGATTTTGGAACAATAAAGACGGCTGCATCCTTATGTAGCTTATGTTATTTAAGTATATCACACTAGCGATCTGAATGTTTTTTAAATAACTTAAGAACTTAACTAAATAGGCAGGAATAAGTCTGTGAAGATTTTATAAACGAGATAATAAAAAAATACCGTACAACTACACATAACAATGAAGTCGGAAGCGAGTTCCGGCGGTCTAGTTTTTGCAGACCTAGTAACCAATCGCTTGCACGTTCCCACGCACTTTGCGTAACTCAATCTTATTCATGCGTCGACTCGAACCTTTGCATACGAGACACGACACGACTTCGTTATGCCGGCTCCACATAATAGAGCAACTATTCGTGCAAATGTTTTATTGACTTTTGGACTTTGGCCGAACCTTTGCTTCCATTTTAGTAAATTTTTGAAATATCTGCGAATATTTTGTCAAATATTTTTTAATAAAATGTTTTTTATCATCCGTAGTTTCGAAATTTGCATTATTTCTCGTGCGCACCCTACCGAAATGCGATCAAATCGGATTATTAGAGTAAGTGAATAGTGCATTTTTATGGCCATTACTTTTAATTATATGATAAAAGATCTCCCACGCAGTGGACTTGGTCTTTAAATAAGTCTGACATTACTAGGAATGACTAGACATTACAACAAATTTCGCAATATAAAAAAATACGTGACGAATATAATCTTCAAGTTCTAAACATTTATCGGTTAATTTGTAAGTGTTAAATCGAATGTTAAGCGAGTGTAGCGTGAGTTAAAGTTTTAGTGTGCGAATTACGAGACATTTGAATCTTGTTTAGATTCATGCGTATAAATCAGCTTATACAAGAACTTCTGAGTGGCCATTTTGTGTCCATTCCATGTAAAATTACATCCGACATGCATTTCATAATTTAACCTATATCGTGATAATTACAAAGTGAATAAGTATGATTTAAAGAGATATAAATTGCGGAAATTTATTCTTTTTAACATCAAACACTTTTTAGAGATCGTGTATCATCTCGAGCTAAGGTCATCATAGTAGTTGTCTTGATCTTTAAAAAATATTTTTAGGCGCTATCAATTTCAAGATTTGGATTACATTAAACTAGACTTGAATTTAAATAGTAATATTATTTCCTATATATATATAAAAATAACTATACTAACATTAATATTATTTTCTTATCAATAATATCATTTAAAACTTTATACTTCAAGGATTCTTGTCTAATTTATAATTAATTTTTAATTTAATTTGAATTAATGCATTGCATTATCTATTTTAAAGAAGATAATTTTTTTGACATCTTTTAACATTTTGAATCAACAAAATCAAAGAAATATTCTTAATACATAACATAAAACCTATATTTTATTAGTTATAGCATTTAGAAGTTTCGCAAGTATAGATCCACAGGGGCAAACTATTAAAAAAATACTTTAAGACCGGTTTGTTTTACAACAATATCAAACACGACTAACAATTGTAAAAATATTATGCGCCACAATATACGTATACATTTTACTTGATTTAAATGGTTTATTAAATATAATTAAAAGCATGTCAAATCAGAGGTGGCATGGAAACGCACACTACGCTGAGTTTTGCGCAGATGTTACATTTATTATTCGCTTCACGTCGAATACGATTTCAATTTGAATAAGAAGGGAAAGTAATTTAACTCCTTTTATAGAGGCTCTTATTAGAACATCTAAAGAAATCAAATAACGCTTGAATGAATAATAAGTAGCGGTGATACAAGCTTTGATCGAAACACTGATTTACACTTCATATTGTTACTGTTTCAGTTTGTCAGTAAGCGCAAAACAAATTGGCCAGTTTTGCACCTTTGTTTAAATGTTGACACATTAATTTGTTTTGTTAATTAATTTGATCTCAATACTTTTAAATATCAACTTTACATTTATAATATAAGCAATTTATTATATTATTCACTGTCGCTTGTAGGCAAGGTGGAAACTGATTCCAAAAATATGTTTTCATATATTTGGCTTATAATAGCTTTATGAATAAACTAATAAAATTAATCATTTAGATTTTTCGTTAAAATGAGATTCATATGCATCATTGCTTTCTGTAACGTTGATTACTCATAAATCATGTGATTTAATAATAATTGAGAGTGCAAGCAGCTGAATTGCTCTTCCTGGAGCCGATTCTTGGTTTTCGATGTATCCAGGATATTTATAGTGCTAAAAATGCTGATCTATTAGATTAATTAGGTGGTACGTGCAGAGCTGACTCGCGTCGCGTCGCGAAGTCGCCACGACTTCGCGGCTACGTGCTTTTAGGAGCTGTACGTGACAAATATGTAAATTATTAAAGTACTGATCTCTTAACTAGGTCGCGGCGGCGACTTCGCGGTTATGTGCTGCGTCAGCGATCCTCTATGAGGTGATGTACGTAACACGCTTAAACATGAATTAATCTAATAAACTATTAGAAAAAAGGAGAAAAATCTGTATTTGTCACCGATAAAGACGTTTCGTTATTCTTCGTCGAAGAGAACGTAAAGTTGCAGGCCCTGCGCCTGATCTCTCTTCGATCCATTTTTTCGGACGTTTAAGTGAGAGAGTAGAGTAGATCCGGTCGATGTGTTGTGTTTAATGAAGTGCGACAATACCTTTGAGACTGAACGATTTAAATCAAATTCAGTTCTAAGGACGGACATTATCATTATAAAACGATCGATGAAAAATATAATTAAATATTTCTTGAATTAAAAATATTTACGCTTAATGAAATTAAATAACGATTAAAATATTTCTCTATCTTTGCTAAACAGCAGGGCTTATTCTAAATGCTGGGTTTTATAGAGATTTGGCGGATACGTATATGCAGGTATATGCGGTTGCATATACATCTTTTTGATAGATGCTAATTTCCTCTCTATGTTTTTTGAAGCCGCTGGAAATATAATAATTCACACAAATAAGAAAACTCAACAATTCTTTCGAAACGGATAAATCGGGCACGTCAGATAAGAACCCATGGTTCTTACATGGTCAGGTAGGTTCAATAATAAACATTCTGTATGTACAAATACAATAATCGGTACGGCATCTGACACGACTGGAAAGAGTTCAGGCGCAGGACCAACGGCTTTAAGTGCTTTTCGAGGCACGGGAATACACACACACTTCCAACTTCCAGACTCCGGACTGCTACTGAGAA
Source organism: Nymphalis urticae (assembly GCA_905147175.2). Taxonomy (NCBI): domain Eukaryota; kingdom Metazoa; phylum Arthropoda; class Insecta; order Lepidoptera; family Nymphalidae; genus Nymphalis; species Nymphalis urticae. Next base: position 2,749,791 of record LR989987.1, on the reverse strand, counting down.
TTTTTTGACAGAAAAACCCAATAACTTTTTTTGGCCCGACCTGGGAATTGACATTGTGGCCTTACATCGAGCCATTAGACCAACGAATCAGGCATATACAAATATATATACAATAACAATGAGTTAGTTAAAAAATTACTTTACCAAGTCGGTTTTATCAAGTTCTGTACGGCTTTTGCTTAAATAATGTTACGAAGTCTGCAAAGATTTGTCTAACATGTTAACAGATTGAAACAAATTAGGATAACGTCTTTGTTTAACGGTTTCATAATTCTCCTTGCTTTCCCGGCATTGCGTCTGCGGATGTAACGTTGTATGGGAGCTCAAATGAGTATCAGTATGAGTACTTATCTAGAGATAAGAATATTTATGTTTTCTTTACATAACAGAAAGATTAAAGGCGACATTACTCTATTACTAATCTTTGTTGAGGCCTATCGGAAATTTCAGTGCAAAAAAAACGAATATAAAATTAATTTAAAATAAAATATTAATAAATACTATTTAATTGATATTTTATAGATTACTAAAAAAATATGTTGAATAGATACGATATTATTTTTTAATGAATATTATAATTGGCTTTTTATGTAACCTTGTAAATGATTTAAAGATTGATATTACTTTACGACTTATTTTAATTTAATTATTTTTTATGCCATTATCAAAAACAGGTCAAACATGGAAATGAAGGTAAGTACATAAGAGATGTAAATTGCTCTTGGTTTTAGTTCGATCCATATCACGCAGTATATAAATTACACTCATGGTTCATTTTATAATGTTACAGAAAATGATCGTTATTTATAATGGTGATTAATTAATTTTCCTTTTTCATTATGGTGCTAATAATATTTTTTTATCACATACTATAAATAAATGCGGTTATATCTATCACTTTCGTAGACATACATCGTTCTATTAACAACCCGTCACGACCTTGTGAGTTTACGTAATGTAGCTTTTGCTTTGATGACCAAATAATGTGATAACTGATCGATAAAACCTGATTTGACGACTCCTTGATTCTTTTCTTGATTTCTTGTTATGAAGTTTTATTCCTTTTTTAAAGTGCACATATATTTGAATCTTTTATCTTACCATTATTATTTTTAATTTATGTTATTATTAATCTTATTTAAAACGGCATGCAAGTGCAAGCTCATAACTACTTTATTTAAAAAAAAGGTTGTTTATAAAATTAAAAAAAATATAAATTCATTTTGCGTTAATCCAAGATGACTGTATAGTTCATATGCTTAAGAAAAAACTGCATTAACTTGCGTAAGGAAAACTGCATGCACGTAAGGAAAAGTGGAGCGGTGTAGTGGAATTATCGCCAAACCTTATCCATAATGGGATAGGATGTCATTTATGTCATTTACTTTAAATTTTCTTTTTTTATAGCCTTAATATAATAGGAGCAGAAAAATACCCCTTTTTTATTATTGCTTTTTTTTATGTAATATTTATAGTATGCAATTTACGCTTGTTTAATTCATAGTTAATTTAATTTACAGTCATGAGTAAGTAATGGCACAATTACTGTGATAAGTAGTCGTGTTTTTTTAAAGAATATGTTAATGATTTAGAAAAAATCTTGTAAAAACTTTGTAACCGATAATATTTTATAAATACAACAGACATACAGCCAACTGTGCAGGAGAAACTATCGTGCATAAATGCTTGGGCTAACAGAGTTGTACTCCAAATTTCATGAGACTCGTAATCCGATAGGACGATAATCCACGAGTAGAGAGTGACGACGAGCCAGGCAGCCAGGGAGGATAAGCACTGCCTTCTTCCAAACACTGGGATGATATTATCTTAAGAGAAACCTAATATTATACAGGTGCACGATTGAAAACCATGACATCGGTGTTTCAGCCTTTATAGGCTAGCCACGATACCAAACATCGCATACTCATACATCACACTTTAAATAATAAAGGACAAGATTCGAGGACAATGAGACTATTATTGCTTTCTTCGTTAAGTAGGTTGATTCGGTTATGTCAGGCGTAGGCGCACGACGAGCTATTCAACTATGACAAGTTAAGTCTCAACGTGATGTACTAACATACAAATAAGTCCTACACACATGTTATAAAACTAATTTATCGTGTATTTCGTTATCATTTTGTAATTTGCACCATTCATTAATGTATTGTAAAATATATTTAAAAAAATATTGTTTTGCTATTTTACGGATTTAAAATAATAATACAATCGCAAATTTAAGGAAAAAATACTTACATACTTTTATGAAATTATAGCATAACAACTATATAAAAATATTTTGTCTTGACCTATAATAGATGACTTTTTATCTTGCATTTAGTGGAAATTAACGAAAAATTTTAGGATACGCAACATAGTGAAATACGAATTTAGTAAAACATAAATTCTATACGGAAAAATGGCACAAAGGCCTTGCTTTGGCTATAGATCATTCATACTTAATATATTATCATTCAGCTCCATATACTTTCTCTCATGATTATGCGAGTCGGCGATTAGACGGCCGATCGGCCATCTAACTGCCGGATTGTCACTTGTCAGTACCGCACCAGTACGCGACCTGGTTGTACGTGTGCTTAGTGACTCGCTGTTAAAGAATTAACACGCGAATGTAGCTATGCACGATCGTAAACTCGCTGTGGGTAAATTTGACTTTGTAAGATCTGTTTTGGACGTTTTCGATAATTGATATATATTAATATTCGCTTCTGTGTAAGTGCTGTGTTCAGTCTCAGGGTTGGTGTTTACGCGTAGGCTTACGATATCCTTAAATAGGTAGGTCCCATATCGTTTTACTGCTGTAAGTCATAACCAATTATTTTGCTTAGACTTAAAACTATCATATATTTTTTAAGTAAATTTCTTTACTTTATAATTTTGTTGATTTAACATAGAAGCATGACGTTTACGTTTTGATTATTAAAATATAATGCTTTTTTGCTGAATAAATGATAAATAATTTTGTTTTGATTTGTTATATATAACGAAGTTTATTCTTTAAATTATATATTCTTATGCAGATAAGAAATTATTCGCAACTATTCCACTTCATATTTTAGTTAACTTAAGAGATGCGGAAAAGAAATGGAAAATTGAAATATTTTATTATTTATAAACAAGTGTCTAAAATTAAATGAAATAATATTATAATATTTGGTCTATAATAAAAATTGTGAATCAAAGTTTATATCAAAGATCCGGCATGGATATGATTAATTTATATTTTCGTATGTTTTTATGACCCCGATAGAGAATCACACGGTAATTAACTGAATAGAGAATTCGCATCCGCCTGTATATAACTAAATGTAATATGTAATTATATACTTGGCGATCAGTGATGTAGTTTTTAGCCGAAATATAACTTACTAATAAATAAAACGGGTGCACAAATTGAGATTTATTTACTCAAAACATATGCTACCGATTTTGTTACCGACTTTGAACGTAATATATTAACCATTATATAAGATTTTGTTTTTATTTTCCCAGGATAAAATACCTGTTTTTACACAAAGTTTATTAAGTAAATTAAAAATAATAATAATAATAATAATTTACAATTTTATTTAATGACACAAGTAAACCTCCGCAGAAAATAATGCGCGTTGATGTCTTTTATAGGGCAAGTATCTCTTAACTTAATACTAATAATTAGTCTTCGAAACGCATAAGAGATATAATATGGCATCTTGCTCTCACGATTATTATTTACTATTTCAAAGTTTTAGTAAAGAATATTACATTTATGAAATAATTAAAAAAACATGTTAATGATTGATGTTTAAACAAATAAATGTATATATCAGACAAATATGACAAAATAACGAAATTATCAACTTTGAAATTATCGCCACTTACTCGGTTAGTAGTTACTTAGAGAATTGTCCCTTGTTTTCAAAGATGCCTTTTGCTATAAGCTATTGCATTTGCAATTATTGCATGACCTATTGGTATTTGCTATATACGAGTATATAGAATCCAACATTTGTTTATTTTATTGCACACATAAAAAATCGGCTTTTTTATAACATTATTTGTTTTGTAAATTTTTTGTGATGTCTCTTAATATATGATAATTACGTAAAATAAATAATTTTAAATCAAAAATAATATGTAAAACTCCGGTTACTCAATGTAAATAATTTATACTGAATCGTTATCGATTATATTGTAAAGAATATATTTTATTTTCTACTATTATGCTATGATATGATACGTTATTTAAACTTGCAATTGAGTTAAAAATCCTTTGAAAACTGATTAATAATGAGTCGAAAATATTTCGTGATTATGTTGAACACATATCACCAAATAAGCGATTTAATTCACCAAAGCAATGAAGTAATATTAGATGAAAAAAAATACTTATTTAATCGCCGGATTATAACAGAGAATATTTCTATAGACACTCATGATATATTTCATTTTAATTTCTTTTGAGATAGACAAAGTCATGACATATTTTTACTACATAAGTAATGTTCTAAGCCGGACTAGATTTCAATTAAATTGAAATAGATAAAAATGGTTTTATTTAGATAAAACAAGATCTAATTTGTTTAGTTTCATTTAGGACCAAAATAAGTATAAAAAAAGTTTCGAAATGTTGTTTTTAAAAATTTTTTTAATGAACAAATTACAAGAAATTCCTTCGACAATTACAAGTTGTTTGCAGAAATGAATACCGTCGTGAGAAAAACAAGTATTGTTTATTTAAATAGTTTATGAACTAGCCTCTTGCGAACTAAACCTATTGTTCGGACTTTATGATCCGAAATTATATTTGTTGAATTGTTTTAAACTATTAATATAAATTAATTACTTATGATATTATATGTTTCAAATTCATTTAATTATTAATTATTTTAAACAACTTATTTTTTAACAAAATGTCAAAATATTTATGTAAAATATAAAAGGTGTTAGTTTTTTAATATTACACTAAGCTATAGCCTCTGAGTTACTAGTATTATTAAATAATAATGCATCATTTATAGATCTAAATAGTAAGACCCCGGTACCAAGCGAACACTTTTAGATCTGTATCATTTGCAAAACGATTTGAAACAATTGTAATATTTGATTGTAATTTTAAGTTATGAAGGTTATCGTTTGATATCATTGTAGTCTCATAACAAAATTACTTCAGATAATACGCCATTGATTTAATTTTAAAATATAAAATACTAAATAAATATAAATAAATATATAATTTTAAGTATCATATCCTATAGCTATTAAGTACAACAGAAGTTAAAAAAAAACTAATATATACGCTTTTTAGGCCTAATGTCATACTAAGTTTTTAGAATAAAACTACAAAATGAGAAAGATCGTATGACAGACTATCATTTAATACAATAATAAAATGCCTCAATATCCCACTGCGTACTCTACAGTTAAGGATGGTTCGGAGGGTTTTCCTTCATGCATTTCCACGGCATTTTAGGTGGTCAGAATTTTGTCCGTCTTCGCGATTTTATCAAGAAATGATGAAACTAAAAAATCTAAAGTCTCTCTTGCTTGGCTTTGAAACCGCAGTCTTCGGTTAAAATTCATTTTTAATTTGTTTGAGAATATTATGTTTATGACTTATACTAGTAACAGAAACTGACCACCGATCTAAGACGACTGATGACCATTTCAATGGCTTTTATTAAGCCGTGGTAATGTTTCATTGGGCGTGTAATGTTTTGAAATATGTTCGTGACCTTGATACTACATAGTCATTACTGTTACGATATACATGATGCTTTAATAAAATAATACAATTGCGTTAGAAATAGCATGCCATAAATAATTAGAAATGCAGAAGTGACGGTGTAATATTACGTTTAATCGTGTTGGGCTCAGAACAAGTTGTATTGTTAGGTAACATTACAGTAGTAGCTAGACTACTAACAGATATTGGTGGAAGATATTGGTGGAAGACTATGTCTAGAGATATATAGATAACTAAATATGATAAAGAAAAACAATTATTGATTAGCGCTATAAATAATTCAATATCTTCTTCATATTTGGTTTAAAATTTTTCACAATAATTTGATTTTAGTAAAAAAGTTGCCGATTTAAATTTTTCCACGTATAATTTTAAATTTTATTTCAGATCAACATCAAGAGATTGCGATATGGCGGTGAAGTTCAAAAGATACACTCTCCATTTGAGAACATATTTATTGGTAAGTAAAATTCTACGATGTTACGCAAACATGTAATTAATAATATGCGATAAAGTTTGATTAAAAAATTATAAAATGGAAACCATTTTAAAAAATGTATTTAAACTTAAAAACAAAATTACGTAGTACGTAAAAGCTCTTATCGAAAGCAAATATTATTTCAATATATGAATATTCTGAAACCTGTATTCTATAGTAACATAATATATGCATAATTGCGTGAGAATTACTGCCTATTATATAACTTTATATTGTCTTAGAGAATGTATTTACTATATTTTTTAATTGGGAAAAATCTACTACTTTACGGTTACGATTCGTTCCCGTTCCCGATTCTGTCGCGATTCAAATTCAACCGAAGCGCAACCTGATCGTTGAGATGTAGAATAGGAAACGGTGTGTGCGCAAACACAGCATTATCGATTCCTTCACTCATAATTCGAGAAGTCATCTCGATACGATCAGAGAGTGAACTTCGGGATGCAACTGAAATATTATTAGCAAATATCTCTTTACCAGAACCGTATTTCGAACCTCCAGATTCACAAACAACTAGACCAACGAAGCAAAATTAATAATGTATATGGACATTTTATGATTAAAATTTATACATGACAAGATCCAAAGAAAGCCTTTTTTATATAACGTTAAAAAATATGATGGAGAAATATATGAAACATTTTAGAAATACATATATAATATTATTATTTCGTGTCATTAGGTCCGCTACTTCGTTACTCATCGTTACATTACTTGCGTTGCGTCATACGAACGCACTTGACACGAGACGCAATGGTTTATGGGTCAAAATTAACTGTTAGAAAGAGTTTGGTAGGTGAATACGTGAACATGTCTTTGAAGCAATGTTGTTTGTTGATTTATTCACGTTTAGTTCGTGCGTTAAAATAACTTCAGACGTGCTGAAATGTAATTTTAATTATAAAAAATAGTATTATATTAATATATGTGATATGTTTTTTTCCATCTACAGCTATATTAATAAAATATTAACAAAACATAAGGTCTACAGATCTAAAATAAAGTTACGTTTCAAAAAAAAAGAATAAGACGCCTATTTCAATTTATTTGGTACAAAAAATTCTGTAGAAAGAGTATGAATTTGCGGTTATTTCTGATGCTAGACCTTGCATTCACTGACCACGTACTAATATAATAGAGGTGAGTGCTTGTATATTGCACAGCAATACTTAAAAACTTCACTAAGTATGTATAATTCTCAATTTTAAAGTCTGTTAATTTTTTTCTTTTTGGCACATTGCTATTTATTATTTTTTCGGGTTGTTTCGCTTATCAATAAATTAAATTGTTAAATAGCCTTTACTTACTTAGTTTTCTTGGACTTTTTGAGTACGCCACTAATGATCACAAATTATCCGTCTGATTCAATTCAACTCTTAATGGATTATTTGTTAACACAATTTCGTCACACGCACTCGTACACTCGCCTTCGTAGAGTTGTGGGTCATTTCATACATTAGAAAGAGACTTTCAAACGATTTATTCAAATCCACCTTTTTAACAGACAATACAAGGAATGTTCTCTGTTTTTTATTAAATACCTTACTATCCACTTTTTCCCAAATCAAATATATTTTACATTTTATACACCTCATCGTCCTCCTCGCCTCTTCTGGTGACACGAGAGCTTGTTTCATTTTTCACCGAGAAGATCGAAATTGCGATTCAAAGGGAAAAAGCTGATAGCATTCTTGCCGGGATTTGAACCATCCATCCATCCTCGAGATTTAGTCTTTTAGCGAGCCTATAGCTATATTATAGAATTTAATAAGGAAATCCAGATGATATTACACTTGTCTAAGTGCGTCTGCATTTAGTTAATGTTTTAAATACATAAGTGTGTTAAATTAATCCAATTGAGATGCGTAAATAATTAGTATTTACCTGCTTCGGTATATTAAAGTAAATTATATCTTAATTTGATTTAAAAGCCTTAAGGTAACTTTTACGTTGTTCTTAAATTTTAGTTTCCCTTTTGAAACAATTACAATATCTACATATGTATTGATAAATAGGGAAACTGTCTATGGCTGATAATGTTGGGTTTGAAATATTGCTATTTACCTATATTATTATTGTTGATAAATATTTTCTTCTTATACAAAAATACACTAAACACAAAATACAGAAACTAATAACAAAAAAAAAACAAAAAATGTATTTAGATAATTAAAAAAATAATTAATTATTTATACTTTAAAGAAATCAGAAACCAATTAGGTAAAAGAGAAAAGTACAAAATTTAATTGCTTACATTAATAATTGTTTAACTTTTTCTTAATTTTTTTTGCTATTACAATTTGGAAATCGCGTGTCTACTTAAACGCCTCAGCGTGAGTTTGTTTTTTACGTAATCCAGTGACTCATTTCCTTTTAGCCATATATAGAATTATCAAATGTCATCTATTTACCGCGCTAAATACCTCTTGCTTTAAATACGGTATTTGTCAACTAAACTTTGACCATTTTTAATGTTATATAATCGAAATCACATCATGAATATTTTTTAGCGTTCCATACATCTGATTATAAAACGAAACCCGATCACTTTCGTGTTTGCCTGTCCGTCTTTGACAATATTAACTGCTTTGAATCTACTAGACGAAATAATACTATGAATTTAGATTCATAGTTCGATAACCCAATAACGAATAACATATAACATTTATTTTAATAATAATAGTTGTGGTCATTGAGGATAGGTTTTTAGATTTCACTATAACTACGCCTAGTAAGAAGATATTAAGTAGCTTTATGTAAAAATCAAGTTTTGTTGTTTACGATTTTGTCTTATTTTATTAAAATTAGATTTTATGCTTATTTTAATTAATGACATTTATTGCGTTCAATGAGCTAGGAGCTTATGGCACTATAAGTTATTAATGTTAAGGCCGTCAACGACTCATTTTTTGACATGTAAAGTAAAAAGTATTAGTATGTAAATGGGATGAGGCCTCTTCTACTTTTGAGATTTTGGGATTGTTCCGCGATGCTACTGCAATGCTTGTTAGTGCAGTTCCTCATGATAGTTTTACATTTACGCCGAACCCGAAATGAATTATAAACACAAATTAAGCACATGCAGATTCAGTAAGACTTGCCCGGTTTCAAACCCGCAGTATTGCATCAAGATTCAGGTATTCCCTCTAAGCTCCATCCTTTTTTAACATATTTACAAATAACAGAAGAATTATCTAAGGCCGCAGACCAGGAATTCCTTGGTTTAATTCCCAGGCACACAAATGTAAAATAAATAATACAGGTTAAGGAGTTACATATATACCTTTGTCACTTTTACAATTTAAATACACATATAAGAAAATAGATATATAATATATTTATGGATGAACAAATTTAGTATTAACATAACATTATAGATAATATAGAATATATTATATATTCTTGTTCGTCTGTTAACGGTTGTTTTGATAAACCGGTCTAATTAGGATGACGTGTAGATATGCTTTAGTAGCTTTGTATATTATTTAATCCAATAATAATTAATTTATTACTTTATATTGTATTTCTTTTTATCTCGTTGTTTTATTTTGTTTTGTGTTACGTCCATTTTATAAATGAAAACTTCAAAGTTAATATGACAATGTCAAAATCCTTGTTCTTAACGCAGATACGCTAGAAAAAGAAAAAATCAACGCCAAGAGATAAAAAAAATAATTATTTAATACATAATAAATCGTCATAAATATGTTAATTAGTGAACACTTGTGAAATATAATGGTGTTAGTTTTGGCCATGATCTTGACACTCGTTCACGAACAAGTTTAATTATTACTGGTTTATATTAACTTCGTATTAATTCAATTATCGTATATCACATAATTACGTATATATATTATACTCTATGCAAGCATATTTCGCTTAGAACTCAAATATGAACATCAGCAAATAAATATTTTATTGTTAAAAATTATTTGCTTGCATGCTTACACTAGTCTAGTTAGTCTAGTTCTAGTCTCTAAATCGTGAATAGTTAGGCAAACAGACAGAATATATTATAAACCTTATGTTATTTATAAATTAACAATTTAGCACAAATGTTAAATATCTGACCTGAAAAACTTAAGAAACTTTACAATTTAATAGTACTAATGAAATGTAATGCATTTTAAGAGTAAACATTCTAAGAGTTAAATTGTTTTTGTAACAAGAATTTCGACAGAATATATACCAAATTCCGTTTTAGAGATCAGTTAACGTTCTTGACCGTGTTAGCAGTCGTGACCGAAGAGCGACACTGCACCCGCCCTTGTGCTGAGGCGCGCGACCTATTGTCTCCTAAAGGTCTAACTTCTGAGAATGTCTGCAGATTTCTATAGATTATGCCAATGGAATGGCGGAAAGTTTATCCTTATACCTTGTTCTTTGTCTAAAACTACAGATCAAAGTAATACCGGTAGGTCCAGTATACACACACACGCAAAAGCGTGTGTGTTATACATACACAGCTATCGTCAATCAGCAATGATTTGTATTTCTTTTGGTTTTATAATAAAAATATGTATAATAATAATAGTATCAGTGGGTAATATTAGTCTCAGTTTATATGCTCGTGAGTTTGTGAATATATCGATTTTCATTCGGTTTACACTACAGGACGCACTATGAGGAAGTTTTATGTGTGTAATAAAACTTCCTCATAGTGCGTCCAGTACACACAATACCCGTTCGAAACCGGGTCGTATAGTTAGTATATAATGTAAAGTATCCTGCTAAATGTATTTCTGTTTTATTGATATTTCTTTTATTAATGCTCCATTTATTACCTTTTTTTGATATCGAAAATCTGATATCAAGGTGAAGATTATGACAAAGTGACCTTCTATCTTTATTTTATATAGAGTTGATAAAATAAAATGCTTTTAACCCTTTAATGAAGGCGTATTTTTACCTGAATGTTTTACATTTCCTGTTAAAACTGAGAAGTTATTCTTGCGCTATGCGAGTAATACTTTAAGAGTAAATTAATTTGTAACGATTCTGACTCAAAAGGTTTTAGTACTTCCAAATGTTAGTAGATAAGTTGCACGAGTTTAATTTACATAAAATGCAAACGTAAATTAATCTCATTTATTGGAGTGTGCACATAAAAAGATTTTTAGCGTCTTGTCTTAAAATACAAGTAAATATTTATATTCAATTTAGTTTCTTTAATAAGATAAAATAATGTACATGAAACAAGTTCAGAGAATTATAAAGATTAAATATAAATATACCTATATTATCCTTTAATGTCCAATAAAACGCCGATTTATCTTAAAAAGAACAGTAAAGTATCATAATCATAAAGTAGTCACTTAAACTACGTGAAAGAACAATAAATAATTTAAAAAAAAAAAGATTAGTTTTTTTTTATTCTTCATAAAACATTTATTCAGCATCGTTAATTCCCTACGTTTTAATTATATTATAAAAAGGTCAATGTTTATTTTGCATTTTACGGATCGCTAAAAAAGAAATCTCGGTTTCTGTCGCAATAAATCTCTTCTAATTTATGTTTTGGAATTTCCGAAGATTTATGGATTTCTTTTCAACGTGATTATGTATACTCTCAGTTTGGTATAACATATACATTGATATGACCCGTTTTGTGTTTGATTGATCTTAGACACTTACTAACTTAATCTATAATAAGCATTACACAATCCTATTCACACACACACACACACATTCACATTCAAAATCATATTCTTATAAGTATTAATATTACCATAAGTAAAACCCAAATAAGCCAAACGATATTTTTATCATAAAGACTGATAGTGCAGTTCGCATAAAATTATTCATAGAAAACATTACAGGTGTAATCTTGTCATATTCTAATTATAGTTCCAAAAGTGTATTCAATAATATTCGCGTATCTTATTCCAAATTATATTTTTGTTCCGTTTGCAATTGAAACGCTTGGAACTTGGAGTAATAGTGCAAAAATTTCATCAAAAAGATTGGAATCATACATGAGAAAAACATCAATCGATTAAATCTATTCCGACATACTTGAATGTCTTTCCCTGTGCATTATTTATTGTGTCTGCGAACGATACCTTCACAGGAAGTTGTGTCCTCTTAAAATTAAAACGTAAATCTGTTTTTTTTTTAATAAGTGCTTATTATCAACTAACCGGCTAACTGGTTCATTTTTCGCCCAGAGAAATTTCAGTGGCATTCTTGCCACTATTCCACGCGGTCACGATTTGTACAGTATTTTTTCTTAATTTTTATTTGTATTTATTTAAGGTTTTAATTTAAATAATTAAAACACGCGAATATTGTTGAAATATATATTACAGAACATATTATAGAATTATCTTTTTTGTTATATAAAAAAAATCTTATTATTTCAAAATAATGTCAAATTTCATAATTTCCTATAATCATAACGAATGAACTGTGTCCTTAAATCAGTAAATAAATTATCTCTCACCTCGAAGAAAGAATTATTATATAATAATAATAGTAAATTGTCATCGTGTATTTAAATTACCATATTATACGAATAACGATTTATCATGATTTTTTTATATATTCAATTGTTCAAATGTTACAAACTGCATATGTTTTCTGATTATAACGAGATGTAAAAAACTTAATATTAATAAGTTACTATTACTTGATTTCATTGAAAATACCAAAAAGTAATCGCGTTTATGTAATTCACTGTAATTTTAAGCGTAGGTTATATTTTTGTGAGATCAGAGAATATTTCACCGTTGACTCTTATGATAACGAAGTCACGAAATGATCGATGCGATCGAGTTTAATTAAATGTTAAAGGTAAATAAAATAAGAACAAGCTTGCTTATTAATTTATTACACAAATAAAAATGTTTGAATTTGTCATTTCAGCTACTCCTATTGATTAACTTCGCGATATTGTGTTTGTATTATTATCGATGACGCAAGTATGTAGTTCGAGTTAATTATTTTATAATATCCGTCATAAATTCATGTGCGTAACTTTTTCTAAAATATCTCTTTACCGTTTAAAATTGGAGCTTGAAATTATTAGAAGACTTTTTGATAATAAATTTAAGTGCTTAGTATTAAGCTTCCCTCAGATTTGTATCTAGTTGAGTAAGCCTGAATTTAAAGAAATAATATAAATATTTACATTTGACAAATTAAGTACAAAAAATTATAATAGTTAATATATTATGATCTCGATTTCAGTCCAAATCGAGTCCAAGTCGAGTATCTACAACCTTATAATTTTACCATTAAGGCTTGTTGGTCTAGTAGCTCAGAAATATATTTTAGTATATATATTTACATTTGGTCTAATCCAACAATTTTACTCTTAGTCAGACTTTGACACGAATATGTCAAATAGCGTCTGCAATTCCATTTGTTGGTCATCGCCACCCGCCCACCGGGCGCCGTCTTAGGCGCCACTAGTGTTGACACTAATGAATTTGTATCTAAACTTACATATATTTGATTATATTAACGTTTTAAACTTCTTTGGTTACACAATTAATGTCAGACTTACATATATCATATGATCTATAACATGTTTTGTAATTATGAACGATATTTTAATATTTCTAAATCTTATGCATTTCTTTTTTTTCTATCGTGTACAATACGTATGGCGTACGCAAGTTAGGCGTAAACTATTTTGTTTCTTGTTTTTGAGAAGAAACGATGTGTTGCAATAGTAGATATCTAGAACGAGATGCATTTCATTTTACACATTTAATCTATGAAATACACTAAATGTCGTAATATTGATGAATGCTGTCTGTAATAAAACATTTAAAAAATCTTTATTTAATGCTATGTCAGTTATAAATACATATATTAAAAAGCAAAAATCGATCGCCGAATCATTAATCTGCTGTCGAAATATTTACTTCGAACACTTCTGACTTAAAACTTTATTTAACATTCTAAGAAATTTCTTAAATTTCTACTAATTATACATTTAATAAGACTATAAATTTGTTGTTTATGTAATGCTCAAATTTCTAATACTAAAATGATTAATAAAATCAAATTAAGCTATAGTTTGCTTATCTTCAGAAAAACTGAGCTTTGACTGAGTGGGTGCGCTTATATTTTCTAGGATAAGGTATATATAGATAGTACATATAGGAAACATAAATGACCGCCCCGCAGAAAGATTGATTTTTTTAAAATTGAAAAACAATACTGATTACGTGCCAAAAATAATAAACGTATACAAATGCTTGAAATATTAAACTTATTTTATGAAAATTACCTGATACACAGGTAATTCGTAAGGACATTCGTAACATTACATATGTATTTTTTTATTTTACTTTATCTATTCATTTTCTAATTATTTCGCGTGAAGTCAGCCATGCATAGATTTTCAAATTAAGAAAAATATTTAAAAATTTAAGAAAGGGGAGGAATGTTTATTATTATTACCAGAGAATTTTTGTGAATCTAAAAAAACAAAGTAAAGTAACGATATTGATACAAAGTTAAATGGATGGAAAGTGGCAATAGAAATCACAAATTCAATCGCCTAACAGCAATAGGGTTGTGTTTCGGTTTGAAGAATGAATTTGATAGTTACCAAGGTTGGTGGCGCATCGACGATGTAAGTGATGGTTAATATTTTTTACAGTGACAATATCTCTGGACGGTGCTAACCGCTTACTATCAAATGGTCCATTAGTAAGACTGCCAACCTACTTAAAATAAAAAATTAAAATACCTAAACTAGTTGTGAACTCACTAATAAGTTTTCGTATAAAAACTTTTTAAGAATAAGTTTTTATTTAATCTTTGTAGTTAAACGAATTCAACTTTGTATTCTAATTTGCATTGTCACCAATACTGAATAATTTTAGCTTAATCATGAATAAGGAAGTGATTTAAAATTTAGTCTCAAGTTTTAATCAGAACACGAACAACAAGAGTGAAAAAAACTCTCGTAATAACAATAGTTGTTAATTGATTGGACTTAAAAATATATTAGGTTAAATTTTTATTAACTTTGTCGTCTTTTTCCTTCTTAAATGTTTAAAAATATCACGTTTATGTTCTACTTCTTGAATGAAAGTATAACCTTTAATCTCTATCAATGAACAGAATACAAACAAGACACACCGCTTATAATATTATTATAAATTTACATAATGATCGACCTTTAACTATAGTTTTATAATGTACATAGCTCGCATAATATACATAGACTCATTCCGTTGTCCGTAAAATCATCCCATTAAATTACATTATATTTTACAATTCCGGAAATTATACCCACCACATTTTTCTTAATTTTTCTGATATTTTTTTGTTTATTAATATTTGACGGCTATGTGCTATCTGAACCGTAGTATCAGAATTGTCAAATGAATAAGGATAAAGAAATGTAATGTATGCGTGCATTTATATATTAAACATTGGTAAAATTGCATTACATAAGCTATTTTACAAATTATTATTATTAAAATAAATCTGGGATCGTGTGTATAATATACCTTTTTGTTATGATTAATCGGTTAAAACCATCGCATAAAAAGTTAAATAAAAAAATAATGACTGTATTTTTTTGTGTTAAACGAATTACTTATTCCTTGTCATGGATCGATTTTTTCTTTAATGTATTTTATAAAAACGTCGAGTTGAAGTAACGAATACGATCTAACTTATTACTAAGCATAAGAATAGCTTTTTATGGTATTGCATTTTGTTACTGAACTGTTGGACCAGGTGTGAATAATGACAGTGTGGTGTTAATGAACTCTGCAGTTTAGTTACGGTTGTGGAAATGTGATAAAAATAGAAATAAATATCTAAATCTTGCAACATATAGACCGTTTTTAATTCGCTTAAACAATTATCCTGTAAAGAGTTCCTTTATAGAAGTTTCCGTGAAAAATGGTAAACAGACAGATATGTACAAAGTTAACCTATAATAATTCACGAATAATCATTCATATTTAGTTATATAGTTTCATATTAATGCTTTACTTTTAACAAAAATTGGAGCAAATGTATATAACTTACATTATTAGACTTAAAACCTCATAATTAGGATATTCTTTTCATAATGTACAGCTTAGTTTGTGAAATTTTATTTATAAGGACGGTGCTCTAATTTCTCAATCTTTAAAAATATCTAAGCCGAGAAGGCCCAGTGGTAAGAACGCGTGAATCTTAACCGATGATCGTGGGTTCAAACCCGGACAAGCACCTCTAAATTTTCATGTGCTTAATTTATGATTATAATTCATTTCGTGCTTTACAGTGAAGGAAAACATCGTGATGAAACCTGCATGTGTCTAATTTCACTGAAATTCTGCCACATGTGTATTCCACCAACCCACATTGGAGCAGCATGGTGAAATAAGCTCCAAACCTTCTCCTCAAAAAGGGGGAGGAGGCCTTTAGCCTGCAGTGGGACATTCATAGGCTGTTACGGTTAAAAATATCTAATGCTTGTTAAGTTTCATTCTTTAAAATTGATGCACTTAGCTCAAATAAATACCTATACCTGTCTTTGGTATAAAATCACCGTGTCGGGTTGAAAACGTACGAAATTTAAAGCCGCTATTGATACTTCTTGATCTCTATAAACGTAATGCGCACTTTATATTTATTATAATTTTAGCTATTATAAATTACAAACGTCACGTGTCTTATTTATTGTCTAAGTAAGAAAACCAAGATAAGGATCTTATTAGAACTGTCATAGTTGTCATTGATCTAATTATTATTCTAATGAACAAATGTAGTTATTTTAATTAGTTATAAAATAAGCAATGTCTTGTCCAGTCACAAGGATTTCCTACTAGGCATTGTTATTGTAATCAGAGGGACATGCAATCTGATATTGAACAAATCAAACATCGTGATTAAACAGATATATATCTGTACTCACGAATTTGAAAGTTTTAATTAAAGCCAAAATGACCGCACCCTAATTCTGGATTACTAAGATTTCTGTATTAATAGTAAAATCAGACACTGTGACTTTTAGATCTATACTAATAGCTTATTTATTATGAAAGGTTATATAAATGAAATCATACCACGGGGAAGGGAGAGCAGTTATGTTTACTGCAAGTGAAACCGCGAAGCCGCTAATATTTAATAAAAGAAGCGAAACGAAATATATTTTTATATCATATAAAATATTAAAAGAGCTAACCGAAAAATAGCTCAAATATCTTTACTTTTGGAAAACTCTCGAACTCGATGAGTAATCGCATTAACAATATCATATCTTTGTAAATAATTAATATGCAGTGAACTACTGTGGTCTAATATTATGCATATGGAGCGAGGCTGTACGGCCGCGCGCGCAAGTGCTAATGTTTCCTAATGTTAATAGTATTATTATGGTCAAGTAAAATTTTTGATGTGCTTAGTTTTAACACATTATTTAATACGTTATCTAAAACAATAAAGCATAAATTGATTATGATCTTATATTTGCTAGCTGGGCCCGCGACTTTGCGCGCGTGGAAATCTATTTGTATTAAAAAAAATTGAGCTTTTTTATAGTTACGGATAATTTCCTTCTTTTTTTTTAATTCATTAGTAATTTTAAATTATATAAATATATAATATTAACATTATAATATATGTTCCCCTTAAATACTAATTTTTCGCTGTCTTAAACGGTCAAAAAAACATCGTGCGGAACCTTCATGTCTAAAAGTTCTCAACGATGTGTGAAGTTTGCATTTGCAAACATCTACCGCCTTCAACCTGCACTGGGGCACCGTGTTGGTATGGCCTAACTCTTCTCATATAAATATTATACCTTTGCCTAACAGTAGTCATCGTGCCATTCAAATTATATTCTCTCTTTATGGATCATTTGTTATGATAAACAATTTATTTTCTTATGATCTCTAGTACATAATTTATATCTTTGTAGTGAAAAATAAATATTATTACTAATATGTGTCCATAAAATACTTAATTAGTTTTAGAACAATATACATATATCTACGACAATATTAAAATTTTTGATAAAACAACCTTTTTTAGTGCGACTGTACAATGTATTCAATAAATTAACTCATAAATTTAATTCCTTAGAAAATATATTTCCTAAGAAAACCATATATATTTAGGTATTTTACCTTGTAATTAGATACAGCTGTTATTATAAATATTTATTTTTATGTATTAAAATGCAACAAAATGTACAATTAAAGGAATTCCTATAAATATTCAATAATTAGTTTTCTTACTAGTTACACACATCCGTCAGCTTTATCGATATTTTTAATTGAACGAGTAATTATAATGAGAGTGCAAAAAATCATTAACTGCAATTAATGTTATTATATATTTTTAACAATATTTCAAATGGTTGCATATAAGCTAAAAGGTGAAAAAAGTTAGTAGTGTAACCTCTTTGGAATATAATAATATAATATCAGAACTGTTTTTTCCTGATAAATACAAAAAGTACTTTATAGTTTCAGGGCAGACATAATCGACATAGTATGTTAATTTAGTCTAGGTCATCAGCGTTTTCCAAGCGAACCAAAACGCTATTAAAACAAAAAATATACCGAAATAGTCCTAGTAAAAGCTTCATCACCAAAATCTACAGAAATTATTTTCGTAATCATTGTGAACACTACTAGATGTATGAATATATTTGCATATTGATGTTTTTTAAGAAAATTATCTCCAGTAATAAGTTAAATTATACAGGCGCTCTATATTTTTCATGGTGCTATAAACGATTAATACGGATTTCATAATGATTAACTAATCGTTGATAATATTTGTCTCAGGGTCACCGTCACGCACTGACACTGACAAGGCAATGACATGACAGGGCATTGAATTCGCGGTACTGCTAAGGAAGTCAACTTTTTGTAACATTTGAACGTCATTATAGTCATTTATTGATAATTAATGTATTTATATCAATATATATATTCTTAAAAATCTTTGACCGGATATATCAGTTCCTTGTTTATATATATTTTAAAAAAAGAATAGTGCATTATCGCCCGTCATAAAAGAAGTATATCATTTTTGGCGCGAAGTTTGGGTGCTTCGAACATACAATTACCTGAATTGTCATTTTTAGTTGGTTTTGTTACCATTTGAAGTAATTAATGATTGCTTTTTTTGTTATTTGTGTATTTCTTGTTATAAAGTCCAATACTTATTTATGTATTTTTTTTTTGAAAAAGGCATTTTCACTCTGGTTTGTAAGAATATAAATAGATAATCAAATATTAACAATTGTCAATTGTCAGATCTACGTACGACAACAATGTTTTATTTCAAGTTTATGGCTTTAAATAAAATACCCTTTATTATGAAAAAAAAAAACGCATTGAGTCATTAAATGACAAGCTTGCTTATAAAATTTATAGTGTATAATATTATGATCTTTAAATCTTTTTATTATCTACGAAAAATCTAAAGTTAATTCCAAATGAATGTAGTAGTTTATGCCTTTAATCATTTTTTATTAGGCACGTGCTAGGAACGCAGGAGTCGATCACGATTATCCTTGTATTTCGTATCA
Organism: Nymphalis urticae; assembly: GCA_905147175.2. Lineage (NCBI taxonomy): Eukaryota > Metazoa > Arthropoda > Insecta > Lepidoptera > Nymphalidae > Nymphalis > Nymphalis urticae. Next base: position 2,730,042 of record LR989987.1, on the reverse strand, counting down.
CCGGCACCGCTGCTGTCACGAACTAATGTGGGTGTGGCTGCATAAATATTGTCCATTCTAATACGATAATAATACTAAGCATAAGTAAATTGACAAACACGAGTCTAGGAATATTTGCTTAGATAAGCTATAAACCCCTTGAAAAGACTGTTGATGTATCGAAAAATTAATTCAACTACAACTCGAAGTCGGCGAAATTTTCAATTTCAAAACATACTCGTCTAAATTTATTTGGATTGGATTTATTAACTATTTATCACAAGACGTGCTAACCAACATACTTAATGTTTGCACATGCGATTGTGAAATCTATTTGCAGAAGTATTTAGTGATAATTTCAATTAGCTCATAATTTAAGTATACATTTAAATTTTGCTTTCGAAATTGTTGACACAGATGACATAAACAGTTCCCAAAATAAATGATGATACCCTAAGAAAGTGGTTTTGAATGTATGTGGTGGTAGCCATTAACGCTGTTTACATACGGTCAAAAATTTTGCATGAACTATTTTATTTTTAATCTAAGCAATACATCATTGATTTTTTCTAGAAGTTTATTTACGATGGCCCAGTTGTTAATACGTGAATCTTAACCGAAGATTACGTTCAAACCCAGGCAAGTACCACTGAATTTTTATATCCTTTTTTTGTTATAATTCATCTTGTAATCAGTATTGAAGAAAAATTAAGAGGAAATCTGCATGCGTCGAATGTATATCTACCATATGTGTTTCCATCAATCCGCTTTGGAGCAGCGTGGAGAGGTTCTTACCCGGCTGTGAGATATTTACAGGTGTTATTTTTTTTTATTATTGTAGGTACAAAAACTTAGAAATCATTTATCGTAACATAATACAGCTAATTTTAAAACCAAAAAAAAATATAGCGCGTGCAACTAGATAAATCTTTTTAGAGATGTTTTACACAAACGGTACAATAGAAAATTTTACAAAGGTGGTATTCATGCTCGACCGTAATATTGATTTTACCCTAATCCATTTTTAAATAACACTTTTTCTACACATTTAAACTGTAATACAACTGTAATACTAGTGTATACGTTTGTATTGCGTTGGTTACGTTTATTGTTTATTTAAACAACTGTATGTTTTCATATTGTCGACATTTAGCATTCAACTCGGACTTAGATTTTATCTTCAGTTGCGCAGTATTTGAGTTATCGTCGAGTTTAGTCCACTTTCCAAACACTTGTACCATAAAACGTTATGTGAATGAACATAAATCTGGCTGGTTACAAAAAACAGCAGAAAGTTCCATTCGACCTCTTTGAAAAAGGAACTCAAATTGAACTTTAAAAAAAAAACACTATAATATAATAATGGCTTGATATTATAATTTAGATATTAAAACTAGTCATAATGTAGTTATCTCATCTTTTGCTATTTCACATTGACATTTTTTTTGACACATTGGCATTTTATTTGACATTGAATTTCATTTTAGAAATCATTCATTCTTCAAGAATATATATACTAATATTCACTAAGTATAGATTTTTCTTTCCAAAGGATGAAGAGATAACACATAAAACATTATCACGTTCTTCTAGTCGTATAGCCCAAACCTCTTGATACAAAGAATTAGGGCTTAAATATTATAAGCCCAATTAATCATTAATAATCTCAATAGCTATTGAGAGAAGTCTAAGTCAATTCATAAGTACTTGTATAATCGTTTTATAACAAAGGGATCTGTGCGAAAACATTACCACATAATGCATAACATATCTGACGTAACGAAACATTGCTTCCGATTATTTCTTGTAATGAATACGGCAATATTTTCTAATATAATGGTTTCCGAGCAACGTAACTAGTGTAACTTCTTCGAATTAAGTCTATATTTATCAATCCCTTTCGAAATTCATGCAATGTTAACCTATGGCAATAACTTCGGAAGTACGATTCCGACAAATATTGATGTTTATTTTAGAAAGACAACTAAATGTATATATATATATATATATATATATATATAACATATATTAAATATATAAATTTACATTAGTTTAACCTTTATATTTTTATGGACAACTACGGTCGTGAGTATTTGTGAAAATATTAAGATGCCATGTACCTTTTTTGCTATCAAACAGTAATAAATCCTAAAAAAAACAAATTGTAATTGTAAATAAACCACAGACAATATTCACACATTTGATTTAATAAAAAGATAATATGGTAATAAATATACTATTGTTGTCTGTACTCATGCGATTCGAAATTAGTACTTTTACAGACTACAAACAATGAAACTCTTGGTTCAACGTACTGGTAGGTACTTACCGGGCTTAAGCTCTGTCTATGGAATTAAAATTAACATACTTACACTGGACAATAACCATTTAAGATAACCTCCACAATCATCATAGGTGAGTAAGGCCCTTTAATAGTTTAGCTGTAAGAGTTGAAAACCGTAATAAAGTAAATTTAAACATTTTTTATGTAACATTTCGAAGGATTCGTATCGGCAATAAGTATCTAACATTTATTGAGAGTCAAATTATATGATAAATGTTTTTTTTTATTTAGTTAATAAATATTTGAGTGAAACGTCTCTGACATAACTTTTTAAACTTCAGCTAAATATATATCCCGTAATTTACTTTACCGTACTTCTTCTTCTCATGGATGTTGTCCTAATACACTTAGGATTTGACTTAATACATTGACTTAATACATTTGTATGTCACTATGGCTTCTGCCATAGGAATAAAGTTATAGACTATTCTTACGTCAAATTTATCATTTACCTGGGAGAAAATACTCATAAACGCGTATAAACGAGTTGATGTATATAATAAAACAAATATATTGAAATCGCTTTTCGAAGTGATATTGTTTAGTTTTGTATAGGAAATATACAATTGCATACGTAATTTTCATCGTTCAGTTGATGTCGTTCACTTTGACTAGATCCGCTTACAAAATATTTATTGTCAATTACAGGCCACGGAACATTTTTCAAATTATTTTCATATTATTCAAAAATAATATTATTATGGAACTAGTTATGAATGAAAACATACTGTGGTGAATTTGTAGTTTATTTGTAGTCGAAAATTATGAAATTTTTCGAGTACATGGTTTGTTATTTGGTAATGCGAAGAGCGTTTCAAGGCTTAAGGGGGAAAAACTATTCAAAATTCTCCATTTCATAACATTCATATGACTCGCCTGTGTCGTCCTACTTTAGTTCGGCAATTGCTTTGTTTAAAACGATATCGTATGCTTTGCGCTTACAAAACACATTAGACAATTTTTTAGGAACAACGTTTTAGGTTTTAACTATTCAATCAAAATAAAATTTAACATATATGTAACGCCATTACAAATTAAGTTCAATTTGAATAGGTAGCTATTAAGTTATTTTTTTTTTATTTTTTTTCTATGAAACTTCGAAGTAAGAACCAACTATATGTGTAAAGAAATGTTACATAAAAACTGAATTATTAATTTACTAACATTATACGAAACTCACGTATTTTAAACGCCTCTTCCCATACTAACCTTCATGAGGTCTTGACATCAAATGCTTTGATGTATCAATTTGCTTTGACAGTCCATTGTGCTGTGGTTCAATAGTTAATGATATCACATGTGTCAACTATTGTTGTTGATTGATGTAATTATCTTCTATTGCGTTAGCCTTGCCCGTATATTTATGACATGTCAACGTTATTTCGAGACCTTATACTTCTCTCCTTTCATTTCCATTGTCGAACCCAGTGCAAATTATCTTAGTAGATAAGATCAACAACACTAATTATACCGTCATACAACAATGATACAATTATGTGCAACATATAATCATTGATGGTATATTCACACTGTGTTATTAGTAATTCTGATATTATCGGAAAGGTAATTTGTAATAAATGCAAAAAACTAGAAGGCTTTCTACGAGGCCCTCTGGGAAGGCTGTATTCTGGTTAACGGATGAATGAACCAAAATAATTACAAGCTTAATGTACATAACAATAGCTACACATCGATAAATCCCGTGGTGTAGTTTGTATTTGCCTGTGTAAAGATTTGCTTATAGTTTTAATATTGCTAATGCTTAAAGGTAGACGTGACCATAAGATAGTCAATTTCTAAAAATAAAAAAGGAAGAATTGTAATGTGACGACATCAAATATAATTTTGATTTTATGCTGATCACTTAATTGTAAAATTACTTATTTTTCTTTAAAACTTAGGGTTTTTGTGACCTATTATTTCGGATAGTGATACTTTACACTAACATTGCAGTCGTTTACTTAGATTATATATATTCGCTAAAACGTTACAATGATTCAACATAATGTCCAATAATTTATTCGTATCACACAAATGAAAGCGACGCTTACTAATCTGACTCGCCCCTTGAATGTACGATGTTGTACAGTTTCATACGTATTTCCCTGTTTACGAATGTAAACAAATACATCTCTTACACAAATCTATTATTCGCTTAGGAAATAAAATGTTAACTTTCTCTTAAAAATCGTGTTATAGAGTATACGGCGTTGCAACAGATTATATACAATCTAGAATATATTAAAAGTTTTTATTCTTATAAAGGCTTTTGACTTTGTTAACACGAATCGTATTATGCGGGATTCAAATGAAACTCGGGAATTTAAAACGAAGTTGAAAATCTAAAATCATGTAATAACGTCGCACGCCTATATCGACATATCAATTTTTAATTGACCGGTCAAAATAGACAAAAAAAATAGTGGTAAGCTTACTTTACTTAAATTAGCTCTGGTTGTTTTTTTTGGGATCTAGAATGGTCAACTATTTTGAAAACATGTCTTCATTATGTAGTTTCCAAAATTATTATTAAAACTTATTATTTCAAAATGAATGTTCTTTATAAAATTATCTGAATGCTTTTTAATATATTATAGAATCTTATCATATGTAGTACATATGTAGTAGTCACTTTTATCTACATAAAAAACCGGCCAAGTGCGAGTCGGACTCACGCACCATAGGTGCCATACAAACTTGTAGGCATGAAATTAGTTCGCCCATATTTTATTTTATTTTTTGGGATGTAACTACAATTTACAGTTTTTTCTTCATACAATGCTTCTTGCCAAACGTGATTCTCGGTCAACGGGAAAGTTTTGATTCTCTTGCGTGACCTGAGTATTTGATATTAATTTTAACTTGAAACATCACGCTTTCCTAAGAAATAAAGGGTCTTTTAAGAAGGACAGATGGACAAGGAATTGACTCGTTTTTTTCTTTTGAGGTACGGAACCCTAAAAATGGGGTTCCTCTTAATCATTAGATAATATGTTGTGAAATCATCACCGATTATTTAATCTTTTTCACCCCCTATGCTTGAAAATCACCAAGTTTTCACACTAGTGATTTGGTTCCTGGGCTTTAACAAGCCTGTCTGTGTAGGTACTACCTATTCATCTATTCTAGGGCCCAATATTGATACTCCGTATTGTTGTTTTAGTTTAAAGTGTGAGTGATACTATGTAATTCCAGATACGGTATATGAAAATGCTTAGCCTCTATTTGGACATACAAAAACAAAAATGTTAAAGTTTAAACTACATAGCAGTGTGACGTCACAAATAGGATACCCAACCAGCTTATGTCGGCAACCGTCAGGTGGCTTGCGCGTCTGCCTTCCGATTATCAACTTTAAAAAAATTAGTATGAACGAAAGATAATTGGAGCATACCAAAAACATCTCGTCTGCCCTATCGTTCGAGTCACACCCACATCGATAGAAATGTCAATGTCGTCGTTACTCATCGTTGGATTCCGCAAACGATATTTGAGTAAGGTCTACTGAATAATTGTATAACATTTAAAGATCATTTCATATTGTTCACAACGAATGCTTGGACGTTCGATTTAAAATATTATTACAAGTAAAAACTTTTGATAACATTCGAGAGTTTCACGTTTGTTCAATGTTTTAACAAATTTATTCGTTGGTTTAGTCTTGTTAAATGTATTCATATCATTTGAGTAGAAGCACAAATATTTAGTTTTTGTTTCTCATCAGTAAAATCTACATTTCGAACAATTTAAATAATATAATTAAATACAATTCAATCCAGTTACATAGCGATTCAAAAGTGCTTGTGAAAGAAGTGTTTTTTTTTATTTGGAAAGCAAGTCTTTATTATTTTATTATCGGACTATTAGACGACCCCACACGTGAACAATTTTTCACACATACGTATACTATACTACTCGTATGAATATAACTCAGACTTGTACGAAGCATTTGAATCGTTTCACTGTTAGGATGGTTTTTGAGTAATTTTAACTTCCGTCTTCGTGTTTCCTGATAAAAATGACTTACGGTCAAAAATAGAATAAATAGGCTTTACGTAGGTAAATGTATTGCATATAAAACCTTAGCTTTACATAACACTTATTCTATCTTGAGTTTTAAAGTGAAACTAGCAAATTACAAATCATATTAAAACAAATTTATTTGGAATTTTTATTATAATAATCCTTATTTAATTAAAGCTACATTATATAACTAAAATATACACATCTGTTATTATTCTTTTAGTATTTTATTTAAGAATTTATTCAAAAATGTTTTAATAGAGCAAACGTCTTATTGATAGTCAATAGCATGCTGAAAGTCCATTTCGTATGTACATATCTATTTGATGTTACTGTCAAAACAATCATTAGCAGAACTGTGTAAAAAACCACCGCGATAATAACAGTAATTGCTCTAATACCACAATACGGTCAGAAAAAAAATATTATCATAAATATTTTAATTATATTATATTATATTTTATATACTAAAAACATTTTAAAAGAAACGAATATATACCTTGTTGCACATTTCATAGAAGACTACATTAATTAATATAACACAATTTATTGTAATACTCTAAAAATAACTGCTTTATACATTAAATTATATATATATATATATATATATATATATATATATATTTGTAATACCTATAAGCTATGTATTATATAAAGATTAGATACGTAAATCAAATTATTAGATCATATTCACTGTGAAAGAACTATGATCAAAATGTTACTGTATCACAACTTAATTAATCATAAAAATTTTGAGTTTGTTATTTTGAATTTGGATTTTAATTGTTCACAGATAGTTTGGGCGGTAAGCGGTGGAGCTGGATACAATTGTCCGTATGGTCAGAACTGTGCGTACGAGCCCGCCCCGCCAGGTCATGCACCTGCATGCGCACAGCCTGGCCTGACGTACTGCTTACACCCAGATCCGTACCCCGAGTGAGTACAAAACTAATTTGTTTTTTATTATTTTTATTTTATAAAAACTGTTGGTGGCCAAAAAATTGGCCTTAGTAACTGGTCACCACGTCCTATAGACATTGGCACTGTGAGAAATATTAACTATTTCTTTCATCGCCACTGCGCCACTAACCTAAGAATTAAGATGCTATCTATATCCCTGCTATGCTATGCTAGTGCTTGTAGTTACACTAACTCAAAGCTTTAAATTGATGTAAGTATTTAGACTAAACCAATATTCACCTCATATTATTAAATTTAAAAATGTTCTTATAAGAATATTTGAATGATATTATTTATACATCAAGTCATTTCAACAGTACATAAACAAATATTTATTTATATTTCAGTAAAGTAATACGAAAATTAGTCGAAGCTGGCCAGTACGACATCCGAACTCTCCTGTCCGATGAAAGCCGTGACGACTTCGAATCGAATAAAAAGACGACCTACCCGTACGGGTATGGACCGAACTCGCTTCCACACGTGGACCAAATCTCGCTCGTCGACGATGACGTCTTTCACAAGGACTACAACACGAAGTTTCACTCGAAATTTAATCACGGTAAAGATATATATTTTCAGAAACCTTTTTCTTTACCTTAATCTGAAACCTTTCTTAGATTTGACAGATTATTTTATATTTTCATGACAGGAGGGAGACAACCAGATGATCAAAATTTAATTTTAAGATTACTGCTTCAGAGATCACATGATAATAAGTAATGTTTATATTATTCAAACACTACCCATATATGCTTATATCGTTTTTGACCAAATAGTCTCTTCCCATATCCAAGATACAGCCATTATGTGTGGTGACCACCTTATGAGAATTGACCTTAGACCTTATTGTATTGCTGTGTTTAATTTCAAAGTGTGATTGTTATTGCAGGCATTATATATAACATCTTATATACTAATATATGATTGGCAGCACTAGGGGAGAAAGAATTGGAAGTGAGACGTTATGCACTTTGTGCCTACACTTACACTGTCATACGCACCCTTTAAAATAGAACACGACAATACTAAATATTGCTGTTTAGCGGTAGAATATATAATGAATAGGTGCTACCTACCCAGACTGGCTTGCACAAAGGTCTACCACAAAGTAGACTTCTTGCAGTAGCATTGATTATGGACAAAAAAATCAAATAAAAAAAGCCAAATAAAACTACCAAATAGCTACCCATAAAATGCATCTTTTGTATACACTTGTATGCTAATATGAATCACGCCATCTGCGTCACAGGCGATAAAGTGAGATTTTAGTCGAGTTTTTATATTTTAACTTTATATAAATGTGTATACTAAATAATTAATTATATATAAAATGCATAAAATACGTCGATTTTACATATGAATATATAGATGATTATAATATATTTGAACATTTTTTTATAGAATAGGAAGGCGTACGAGCATATGTGCCACATGATGGTAAGTGGTCACCAAACGCCCTTAGACATTGGCACTGTAAGAAATGTTAACCATCGCTTATATCGCCAATACGCCACCAACCTTGGGACCTAAGATTTTATGTCCCTTGTGCCTGTGATTACACTGGCTCACTCACCCTTCAAACCGGAACACAACAATACCAAGTACTGCTGTTTTGCGGTAGAATATCTTATGAGTTGGTGGTACCTACCCAGACGAGCTTGCACAAAGCCCTACCACCAGTAAATAATAACTAATACTATAATTAAATGATTACGCGGAATCGCACTCGTGAATTTTTCAATTCGTAGACGGTTGCATTCAGCTTGACAGACCTGGACAAAACAAGATACTTTCGCAATTATTTTAGTAGCGATTACCGAAGAAGGCTATTAAGTTGATCATAACTAATGATGCTATTAATAATTTCCATACGATAAAGGGTTTAGCATAGATTAGATATTTTCTGACAAATTACTTTTGACGATTTTTTAAATTGACTTAGACGAAATATCTTAATTAGACAGCTTTCGCTCTCTATTTGAATTTTTAAAGGGGATTAGTCCAAACTGAATATTAAAATTGATTAAGTGAGTTTGTTTATTTGTGTGATTGTTACGTTTTTACGTCTGGCCTAGTCATCAGTTTATCATGAAATTCAGCATGTACGTTATCAGAGGTAAAAAGGACAGAATACCTAACACCTGCCCTCCTTTCCTCCACACGCCGGGAGAAGAAGCAGGCTGATATATGTCTTGAATTGAATTCATGTGTTACCGTTTTTTTTATTTTTCAGATGTATATTCCGACAAAACACCATTACAACCTCCTTTATCGAACGACCCAACGCCATACAACATTAAAGCATATCAAGCTTCCAATCATTCCAAGTTCGGATTCCAAGGGTACCACACGTCGCCACCATCCTACTGGAACCCTACCATCAACCAGTATGACTATGACAATAGACGCCTAAGACAGAACAGCGCCATGCCTAACTTGAATGCGTACAATCCTAACTATTTTAACTCGCCATTATATCAAAATTATGAGGCAGATTGGCTCAGAGCATCGAGTGGAGTGACGCAGTTTAATCCAAATGAATGGTGGAAGTGAGTAGCAAGGAGTTTATATATTTAACTTGAGAAAAATATTATTTAGTAAGATAAAGTCTTATTAGAAACGTAACCGTTTACTTTGCGCACAAATAGCGTAGATTCACGCCAGAAAATGAAAAAAAAAAACATAACCGTATGTGTCTTAGATTTGTATGTTCAATATTATTTTTATATTTCAAATATATTAAAGATATTTACGTTGCTATTGATATGATGATTAATAAATATAAATAATAAATAATTAACATTAGATTGAAATATTCTTAATGTTAAAATGTTAACCTTCACTGCGATGTACAAATGACTAAGATATAGTCCATTTCAAAAAACTAATTGTGGTCGATGTATGTTTGATACTTGTGTGTTTTTCCGTTTATATCTTATTTAACAACGAATAGCACTCACTGATTGGTCATAATATGTCTAGAAGTAACAATAATTAATAAATCTAATTGGGTGTCAAATTAACACGGGATGCAAGAAATCACAAGTTTTCTATCAAAGTGTTATAAACTTCTTACGTTTTCCCACTTTTAAATTACTATTTTAGCTTAATGTATTAAAAATATGGCTAAGAAAGTAATCAATTTTAATAGAGTGACTGTTATCTTCATATCCTAACCAAGTTCTAATAGAATCTTCTATTATGTTTCTATAATTAGATATGTAGCACCGTCTCGTTCTGACTCTGACGTGACAGTACAAAGATCTATCACGTTTCCGACACGCACAACGACTCTCCGACGCACGAGACGTAATGCTGAATTGGTAGAGGCTGCAGGGAAGCGGACCCTCACAGGCACTGAGGCTTTAAGGATAGCTCTAGGATTGGCGAAGTGAGTACTTTTAAAATGTTGAAATATTTTTTTTCAATATCTGGTCTTTATCTGGTATAAACGTTAGTGACCACTGTGCGTCATATAATCTATAGAATCAATGCGTTGATATATTTTTATATTGTACAGCGAAGACGAATCAGCTGAGCGACCAAGGCGTCAAGCAGCAAATACGGAGGAATTGTGCCGCGTACGTACACAATTTATCAATCCCCGCGCAGCCCTCAACAATAAAGGCAATTGGCGGTATGTCGTCAATATGCCAGACAATATGACACAACTTGTACGAGCTGAAATTTGCACGTAAGTTTAATCTTCTAAACAATTTACTATTTACTCAAGACAAATATTACAAGATTGCCATCTATACCTTTGTCGAGGTACTAATAAGAAAGTTGTACCGTATAGTGACATCTATTGTTAAATAGCTATATTAATTTTAAATTATGGTTTTTGTGTATTTTTATTATTTTAATAAAATTAATATATGCATTTTTATACAAAAGGTCCACAGAATGCAGTGGATTATGCACGATACCACTTGGATACAGTTCCCGATGCGAGCAAAAGTATATTCAGAAACGCTTGGTGGCACTAGAATCGAGTGGACAGAATTTATATACTGATGTTTTTTGGATACCAAGTTGTTGCCAATGTACAATAATAAATAATAATTAACATTATTATAATTTTAATAGATATTTTGTGATGTAAATTTAAGGAAAAAAAAAATATCGTTTACTTTTAATTCTGCTATTTACAAACAGATGGCGCTGTAAGCTTTTTATATTTGTGTATGTATATTGTATGACTAATAATTGTTTTTGAAAAAAAAAACCTATTTTAGATATAATTCATTACGAATATTTATTTCCAAAATCACTTATCTTTTTTCCTTTAACTTTTATTTATTTGACTTACGCATTGTCATGACATTATTGTAATATTTTTCAATTGCGTAAAAAGCATTCTGTAATGGGGTCGTGTGTTTCTATTAGGTGAGATTGAATTAGATTATCGTAGCATCTTAAAGGCAGAGTATTATGATTGTGTATAAAAATAATAGATATATAGAAATATTTAATCAAGTATTATGTGCTTTTATGCGACTTGTAAATAGTAAGAATGGCCGTTACACGATGTTACCATTAAATGATTTATAAACATGTATAAATAATAAACGATGTAAATTTAGGTACGGTTCATTGCGCAATGTTTTGTCAAGTTATGTATAATGATAATTTTAAATATATAAATATGCTTATTGTATTGATCTCTGCGATGGATTCCGGGGCTCGCTCTTTTTTGATTAATTAATAAGTACGTAATAAATTCGTATAAGAATGTTCGACTTTGTACTTCTAACACTTGTAACGTTTATTTTAAAATAGTTAGCTTTTAATAAATGTATATGTATTTTCTATTAAGTTTTTAAATAATTCGTATTTATATTATAACCATTTGTTTATATCTATCATACGTTATGTTCGTTTAGCTAACAAAATAAAAAGGAGCATAAAGATTGAAATTTAAAACAGGGCATATATCGTCTGGGCAAAGGCTCTCCCGTTGAGGCAAACGAAATCGAAGCTAATTCCAATCCGTTTGGCACACTTGTGTCATATCTTTTTCCCATATTTATGCAGGCTAACTCACTATGTTTTTCTTAATTTTCGACCACAAAATGAAAATAAATAAATACATTATATATATTGTATATGAATACATATAAATTTCTGCATGCATGGATTTGATTCCCCAACATCGGTCCACATCTTCAATCCATCGCACCTAAAGAAAAAATAAATCACAAAAACAAACCAAACTAAGCTAAGCTATACTGTTGATCATTTAAATCGATTCCATTTTGCTACAATACTGTGGTAATAAAATTATGTCTTTGCCTTTATTATAAAACTTTTTATATTATAGTATATAACAATGTATAAATATATATATAAAATGTATTTATAGCCAGCTATTTCCTGTGTTACTGTATTATTTTTTTGAGGTTTAACTAACAAATTAAGTATAGAGTTAAGAATGTTTGGATCGAAAAAAATATTATCTTGCATTTTATTATATTTGTAATTAAATTATTTCAAAATGAAAATAATTTGTGAATTTATTCTACATAAATAAAGCAATTTTTTTATTTATTTAAATTTTATCATTGAAACCTCTAGACTATAATAAAATCCTTCACTTTTAACTAAAAATAGTCTTATACACGTTATAAAATTAAAAAACTTTATGGGCGTGGTTTAATAAACACGACTGACAATAAGTTACAGTTTTATAAATAAGATAGTCTTAGTTCAATTTTTTTTAAATTATTATTATATAATTGCGGCCTGGCGAAACAGGGCAATTGGATTTTGTAGAAATTGAAAGACTGTTCGAGGCAAATGACGTGTGAAAAAAAAACAAAAGTGATGAAATTGCTTGACATAATTTCTCCAGACAGTCATCCGTCAACAACTTACGTACGCTTTCCGCGGGCATTATACACTTTTGGTCACCAAATCGAAACTGCGTAAATTAACACCGGCACAATTTCTAAAACTTTATGTATGGAACTGTAACTTGAAATCATTTTCTATGTCGGCCACCAGATGGCATGCTTGCATCTGTCAAATTCCAAATTATAATCGAACATGTCTCTTTAATTTTTAAGGATTGATTAAGAAATGTAAGCGTGTCTTTTTCTAATAACAACGCATTCTATATTAAAAAAATACTATCTCTCGTTAAAATATTAAACCCTGGTTAAATTTTAGAATCTGATTTTATAACTAAATAACATATCTAAATATAAAATTTTATATAGCTTACTAACAATTAAATAAAATAACACAATTATAAATAAATCCAAAAGGAACTAGTAAGATTATGCAAAAATGTCGTAGACATTGAAATTACCATAACCTTGATATTTATGTTAAATGTTTGTGTTATGTTTATTTTCATTAAAATATTTCAAAAATAGACAACAACTTTCGATTTTTTTTTAAATCAAAAAGGTAAATTCTTTCATCAAATTTATAGTGCGTATTTTAGAAATCGTAGTAGGTACATACTTAATTACGATTTCTAAATAAACATAAACTGTATATTTTTCAATACATAAATTAAAGTTAAATGCTGTTTTAACTCATTTGACATAGATATCTAGATACTAGATAAGACAAAAAAATATTTAAATAAATTATAGTAGTCATTGAAATTTTCGTTCGGCCCGTATACGACCCAAAGACGGCACATTTTCCTTAGATTAAGTTAACAACAGTTATGGGGTGAAAATCCGCAGAGGGACAGCTCGCTTGGTCCCGAACCCCAGGGTTATCGGGCCTACCTTAACAAATTTTATCTTGAACAAATTGTTTATTTAATGACAAATATTGACTAAATATTATGTTTTTATGTCATTTTGTAACGTTGTTAAAAATCACAACATGTAACAAGATTGATAATTGATGCCAACTGTTTGATAGATGTGTTGAAAGTTCGTAAAGCTTTTTGCTACTCACGTTGCTACAATGTTTGAAATTTAATCGGGGTATGTTTACTCATCGTTTATATAAATTTTAATTTTCATAAATTCTATTTATATTTCAACTTTGTATACGTCAAACAAAAAGTAGTATTAAGCAATTCATGACCAACAATATTGTTACATAAATCCCGTTCAAATAAGACTGAGAGCACTCACAACGAGCGCCAAAACTCGCGCTTTTAAAATAAAAATCCAAGCAAAAAGTCGCTCGACACGCGTAAAAGTAAAAGAGGAAGCGGGGAAAAAATCAATGCTTGCGTTTTATGTTCTGTGCGTGTGACAGATCGGTTGTCATGGCGACTACGGCGGGGGAAATTGTTGGCGGGAAAAAAGGGCCTATGGCGCGCTATAAAAACAAAATGGCGTCTGTGCATGCCGCGGAAAGTTGACGATCGCGATGCGTTCCATTATACGCTTTTATTGTTTCGGTGGGTTTAGTGTGCGTCGTGCGAGCGGGAAGGAAGATAGGGTAAGGGAGCCGGTAATCGATATTACGCACTTTTGTAGCAATGAAATTGGCGCGGCACGATGCAAGAACGCGGCTTGCACGCATTGCAACCTTTTAATTTTTGATTTCGTTCCGTTTTATTCGAGCACTTTCATGTGAAATTTTTGATAGCAGTCATATACGATACGTTTGAAAGTTTAAATGCTTATTCCATACAATATAGAATCCATTTAAAATAAATGAGTATGGAATCTTTATATTTATAATAATAATAATATTAAATTCAAGTCTAATCACCATACATAGAAACCATTAATCTTAACCAATCTGTATATGACATCAAAGTAATTTTTTTTTAGTCTAATAATGGAAAATTTATGTATTAACCAGATTGATTTTAAAAAATATAGCGATTTATTTTAAGGAAACAAGATTATAATACTTAAAATAGAAATTTATTTAATAGTTTCTATTTTATTAAATATTAAGAAAATCAATAAAAAAATATAGGGTTCGGTTCGGTTACAAATGTTTAAAGTAAATATTTAATTTTGTAAATATTACGCAGCAATAAAAATGTAATCAATAATATTACACAGATGGCATGAGCCCAGGAGGATGCAGAGTAATGATGTTAGGACAGTAAGTTATTATTTTGAAAATTCGATGAGTCACAAACAGGCGCGGTACAAACGTAATAATAATTGCAAGCGAATTTTTCGAAAACTTGCTTGCATTACATAATAAATCAAAGTTATATTTTATTATTTATTTATAATACTACTATAGGATTACTAATCCTGAGTTCCACTTTCGCTCATGATAAATATTGGCTAGTCCATTTGTTGTTGTCCGTATGTTTTCGATGTAGAATTTCTAGACATGGCATGTCCTAGCACAGTAGCTTTTGATAAATGCCTTTTTTTTCGAAGTAATCGTTCATGTATGTTGTCTTGAACTTTGCATCAAAGGTGAGTCAATATTTCAACTATTTTACAAGGCATCTTCAGCCTTTATAAAAAATTGAAAATGATAGCGGGCTCACTTAGAATGACTTATATGTAATCCATTATAGTTTTAAAAACATTGTCGGATTGTTACCGCTATATATAATTTTTAAACATTATTGGAACTTCATTTTTTTAACTTGATATCTTGAGGCTATTTAATTATCTGTTAAATTTACATTGCTACTATAAAAAATATATATATCATATCGTTTTATTGTGAAATCTATGTGCTTAAAATTGTTACGTAATGCGTCGCAGGGTTTGACTTATGCCAACGCGGGATTAACTTAAGCCAAGCAGAGATAATTTTTAATATTGATAAAAGGCATAGCAAGATATACCAGGCCGAGCAAGTGATATACTAACTAGTAAGCAAAGTTCAAATATTATTAATAAAAATACTTAATATTTATATTATCCTCGAAGAACTATTTAACTATATTATATTTACTTCGGTATAAGCCATTATGATGCAAGATTTCGGAGAAGGTATATATAAAATATAGTAAAATCAAAAATTTTAAAAAACATATCTTTGAAAACTATCTAATAATAATAATTAAATTATACTTTATACAAATAAAGTCTTGTTATAGCTTAGATTGAGTTAAGTAAAGCTTAGTGAGAGAACTAAATAACAATACTAAGCTTGTGAATTATAAATGATTCTATAAAGTACCAGAAGCGGTCCCTGCGCATATCGATCGCACGACGAGCCATGCTTAGTATGACTTAAACTATAGCTTCCAGTTTTTAGATCAATATAGACTCTATGCTTATTTATTTAAAGTTACATTTAAATTGCTTATATCCTTTAATTGTGGGTCGCGCTTTTACGTCGCAATTTTAACGACAATGTTAGTAGTATTAAGTTACTATTCCAGAAGTAACGCGTTGTTATGCCAAACAAGATGTTTTGCATTGCTTTTAGTTTTATTACACTTATAAATAAATTTTAAATATAAAATATTTTGATTATATATTATATTAAATTTTAAATGAAAGATTAAATATTTTGCCGAAAAGAAGATTTAATTAGATTTTTATTTGTTCAAATGGTAATGGATTTTAAAATGTTAACGTGCCTTTAATTTATTTTATTTAGAAACCCTAATTAAGCCTATATTATTTCACACAAATGGCTATGACTCACACTTCTGAATCGTCAGTATACAAAATTGAATTAATGTATAAAACAAGAGAAATTGACAAATTTCATTTTTATTTTGTAGCAAAAAACTTAAAATAATATAATAGCTTAGTTTTAAATGTATGTTGAACTAACATTAGTTTTAAAAGATAAGTCATTAGTAAGAATTAAGTCGTAAATGACCTCACCTTAGGTGTGTACGAAGATTTTTAAAGTTTTCTGATTAAAGTTTAGGAACCTTCCATTTATTTACAATAGTGTCATAAAAACACGTAGTATTAAATGCAAATCTTAGACTTAAACACTTTTATTAAAAATATTTTGAATTATAATAGTATACAATACAATAGAATTAGTGTTTTTTTTTGTTTTAAGGTACTTTAAAGGTAGAGCTGACCTACATTTAATAAGAGTGTTTATTTGGGGATTTACGAAGTTTTGCGAGGTAAACGAGGAGATAACGAGGGTGTATTAACTGGGTGAAGGGTTTCAGTTCGGAGCCTGTCAAGTGTCTCGCTAACAGGCCACGGGGCACCTCGGATGATAGCGAGGGGACCAGCGTATAATATAGGTGAACACCATGCACTGGGGTTCAAACCCTATTTGCACCTTACGTCCTGAACGCAAAACAATCGGAAACAGCAACCTGTCGCGACATGGGGATCGGGCACCCTCTTCGCGAAAATGACGAAATAATTCCATTATTGAACATAAACATACTGAACAGGAAACGATATGGAAATGAGTGCTAGCACTACGAAAACCCAATTTCTTATGAACGAAAAATGCGTGAACGCGAAACGCGCAAAAGCGATCGATAGTCGACGCGAAAGCTTGTAAGTAAACAGATCGAAGAACAAACGTTCGGCTCCGAATCGAATCCCGCCAAATGCAGCGACAGCTGTGCGTAGCTCGTAGCGCGCGTAGCCGGCCGCTTCGCCGCGGCTGTAGAGGCGCCACCGGCCCTATTATTATTATTTGTAAACAAGCGTGTGCGGGCGCGCGCGGGGGAGCAGGGTGAAGGGTAGTCACGTGACCCGCCGCCATTGGTCACCGTCGCCGGCAGCTGCGTCGCCGCGCGCCAGTCCTCCGCCGACAGTCGACGCGAATGTACGCGCGTTATTCGCTCTCGCGCCCGCGACACGCGTACCACTGACGCGATCGCGATCTGCATCCCTTTTTGTTTATTTTTCGCGTGCGTCCTTCGGGCCGTTTTGTGTTTCGGAGGCAGCGAGACGAAGAAAAAAAGGAGGCGCGGATGGATCAAGCGACTGGAGAAGGTACCGCGGGTTACATACAAAAGTTTTGTGCGGGCTTTGGAGTTGTGGAAGTGTAGTTTGTAAAGTTGTTGTGGAAGCTTCTGGTTGTTTTTGTGGATATTTAGTTAGACTTAGAGGTACAGCGACGGCAGTGGAGCGTGAAGCAAGCTCCGGTGCCGGCTCGCGTGCTTCCGCCAAAGCTTTCGTTGTGCAACTTTCGTGAATCAATCCTCGTTTTCCTGCTACTGGTATTTATCACAGTGCTATTAGGCTGTTATAAATAAAAAAAATAATGTACACATTATAACTTTGTAACTTTGATTTTTCTAAAGTTGAAATGTGGGACTTTCTATTGCGCATGTAAAGTTAGTCTAAACTTTGTTGACACTGTCTGCTGCCAGGATCACGAGCAAATTGATGCGGTGACGCATCGGCATGTCATTGTTACTGCGCATGATTCGTAATTTACCATCTAATTGTACAAAATAATGCATCAGTTAAGTAACTCGCGACTCTACCTTAAACAATTTACTTTATCTTTTATATTTGCTAAATATATGTTCATACAACAACATATAACATTTATGAAGTTAAAACACATCTAATATAGACAATATATATGCTAATGCACATTTTTTAAGGTTTTTAACCTAAGTAGTAAAGTGTAATATTAAAGGACCACCAAGATGTTATTAAGTTTCGTTCTTACTTAAATTTACGTTAACAAACAAGGAAATAAGTATTGATTTAAATAATAATATATTTATTCGATATTATTTTAGTATCTTAATACTTCTGACGAGATTATTATTAACTTATTTTTTGCATCTCGATTAAATCTAACCAATATTTAAAGAATCTTACATTACTATTATCAAAAAATATTTCCTATTACTCAATAATACTTTATTTTTTACATACTTACTATTTTAATGTAAAAAGCATTGAGCTTTTCAATATTGGTTAACACAAAACATACAAATACTACGAAAAATCATTTCAAAAATATCAATTTCTATTTTTATATTTATTCATTCGGAAAACAAACAGTACAACATAACTGATATTGAAATACTTTATACAGATATTTTAATACATTAGAACACGTAAAGTGAATGATGCTGTATTGATTAAAGAAAAATATGCAGTAATTAAATGATACGAAACATAAAAAACTAATATATTTCTTTATATAAATTTCATATTTAACACTCTTTTTGACAAAATCACATAACATACTATACGAGCAACAACTAATATTTGTTAGATAGAATATTCTTTGTCACGAACTTTGATCAAGCCCGCGACTGTTAGTTTTCCAACGTATAAAATACATGGTATAAAAATCTAATAGAAAATCATAGAAGCTGCACCAATCAATCTTTTATCAATTATCAATCATATCAATTATCCTTTTAAATTATTCCAAAACCCACTTCAAGATTGTTTACAAAAATAATATGCTGATATAATACAATACTAATAAAAGCTAGATGTATTATTACTGTTCATATTTTAATAATTTAATTTTAAAAACTCAAATAAAAATTCTATTATATAATGCATAATTACATTTTACTTTTTTTAACGATGCATCATGACAGACCCATTAAAATTAAGTTTTCTTATTACTTAAATTAACGATAACAAAACTAACTAACGAATTTTTCTAACTAGTTTATTTTCAACTCACTTATTTTTTTACACCCAGATTAAATGTAAGTAATACTTACCTTGAGACTCTCAAACGTCACTATTATCGAAAAATACTTTGTAAATATATACATTTTATATAAAACATTCAGCCGATAAAGATTAGTCAATACAAAAACTACAAATACTCTTATAAAGACCTAAATAATAAGCAATATCATACATTTATAAAATATCAATGAATATTTTAATATTTATTTCTTCGGGAAACCAGCAGTACAAAATAACAGAAATATAATTAATAACAAGATAACATATAAGCCAATAAAGTTTCCACTAATAACTATTACAGATAAGAAGTATAATAATAGATATAAAGCTTGTGTTTTATTTTTCTTGCTATATCAAATACGCAGGAAGAATTGACCAAAACGTTTCATGCAATGCTTGTTTTTATTTTTGTGAAAAAAAAAAGTAAAAAATATATTCAAAATGATGACAATATTATGCTAAATGTCCAAATAACATTAGAATATATCTATCATATATATTGAATATAAATTTAGAAATTATTATTTCAAATTACTTGTAATAAGCACTTACTACTTACCCCATTACCGTATATATATTGTATTATTATGTTTTTTTATGATATTCATTTTTTTTTAATATTAATCTTCGTTACCGTAACTACATTATTTTTGGACGTTTATATTTCATGCTTCAGAGTTAATTTTAGATACAAGCAATATAATTTAGGTTATAATAAATCTGTAATTTTAAGTTAAATCCGTTTTAAATTTCAGTAATCTAAGCACGTTCGTATGTAATCTTATCTATAATTCTGTTCTATTGAACCCGTTAACAGCTAACACGAAGATGGTCCCGGACGGTCCCACGGAATAATCGAATAAATAATACGCCTTCCTCCCGTGAATGCGATAATGGCGAGTCAAGTTCAGTGCGACCAATGAAAACAAATAAACAAATTGGCCAATTTCGCCCGCTAACTGCCGATGCTGAGCGGTGCCTGGTTGTGCAACGCGAGCTTCCTTTCGATTCTAGCTGTGTTTACGTTTTCTATTTTCGAATTTGAAAAATACATTCTAATTTAAATTTAATATCCAATACGAATACAGAATGTATTGTTAATTGTTTATTACATTCCTATCACTAAACCGTCATTTTTATTATGGTCATATATGTGAACGCGTCATGGTTGTTTAATGAATTCAATTTTATCCATTCGAAGAATTGTTGTTCATATGACAATCTTAACCTAAAAAAATACATATTATGTTCGCAAAGCTTATTATAAGCAATAGGATAGGTTATTGAAAAGATCAGCGTTAACGTAGACTCTATGATAAATTTCTTTATGATAACTCGTGCCTTTTAAATAATTTAACATTTAATTTTATATTTAAAGGAGATTTAAAATGATAATCCTTTAAATATAAATTTATATATAACTAGGGAGCGTTCTCCACCAGATTGCTTCAATGCGGGCGTTCAAAACAATTGTTATTGAATTTGCTAATAAATATTTGAATTGACATTTTAAATGTCAATTCAAATATCTAACAAATCATGACAGTCAATAATTTTCGACTTATGGATTATATGCATTTATGTATATATATATTATAAATATATTTGTTCCAAATCCAATATTGTCTTTGAAACAGCTATTTCACGAATATATGTATGTACCGATTGCTAAAAGTATTGATAAATCGATTCATATTTTCTTAAGGATAATCCGTTTCTTATTGCTTCTAAGCAAACTAAGGGATTTCGGTTTTCATAAGACGAATAAAGCTATACTCGTTCAAACATCGGTATAGCCGGACAAAGTTTTGTGAGTAATTGTGAGGATATTTTATTTACAGACTTGAGTCTCGCCGGTGAATGCTCGGTCGCGTTGTATCACAAATCGCAGACCGATTTCTATTTTAGTGTTCATTCAATAATATTTAATAAAAATCGCGTCAAATATTTATCAGTTTGGGAATTTATTGTTTATAATTTTAAAATAGCACACCTTGAGGTTTCCGGTGTATAACGTTATAAACCTATTTAGAATTTATTTTCAAAATAAGTTGTTAAATAGATACGATCAGTCAGTGTCGCAGTCGCTTTAACTTTAATTTCACTTAAGAGCAGGTGAAACCTTTTCTTCGGTTGAATAACATTAAAAAAAGTAAATTATTTCGAGAGGAAACAATACTAAATCATACAGCCAAAGTCATACATGTGTGACTTCTTTCAAACAATTTAGTCTCATAGGTGTAAGTACAAAAAATACTCAATTTCCGATGTCGCATCCCATAGTGGAGAAAGACGCATGTACAAAAAATCTTTACAAAACTATATCGACCAAATTTACATTGCTTTTCGAATTCTGATTACGTCAATTAAAAGACTTTAAACATCATATAATAAGGTTCAAAATTGTGCAATCAAAGCTGTGTGTATTATAATTTAAAGTTGTGAGGTATTAAGGCATAAGAAAAAGTGGTAGTGTGGGAAAGATTATTGTAAAAAACGCCACATCTGCGTCTCTATTCAACTGGATTCGAGTGCCTCAATGGGATGGGATGGTAACTCTATATCGGGAGATTCTTCTTATCATTGTACTGTCTTTTAATCATGGCACATCTTTTGTTTTGTGTTAAAATTAAACGTTTACGTCACGAAGTTTTAGGTATTGAGATCGATGTAAGTGGATCTGGACTCGGCGACATGTGTTTCCAATTTATGCGCTTGCGACAAATTCCTTTTTATTTTAAAATATACTTTTGATATTTAGGTAACGATTTGAATTATCAATTTTTTAATATATATTAATAATTTATTTTTACAAATTGATTTCATAGGTATAATAAAAAAAATAAAAACGTATTTATAAAATATTAACAGAGCTAATTATAATTTTTAATATGATTTTGTTCTAGAAAAAATATCTAGATATAATATATAGACTTTTTTATGTAATTATTATACGATTACACACAAATTGAAATACATTTAATAAATACAACAACATAAAAAATTAAGTAGGAAAAATTATTCTGGACATAACAAAATAGCAGAAAATAGGATACACAACAATAATCAGTATGATGTACGTATCCTGTGTATGTGGTTATTACACTTGATGATGGCGTGCGCAGGAGTGGTGTGAGAAACCGACTCGACGTAGATTATATATTGATATACAGGTCATAGGCTCAGAAGTATTATAAATAAACTGACTACTAAAGCATGTTTATGTTTTAATTTTATGTCATTAATCACAAAGAGTTTGTTAAATTTGTTTTTATTTTAAATTTATTCGTAAAATATAGTTATTTAACTTAATTTCCTTTGTTAAATACAACTAGTAGTAAGTTCGCATTATCCATTGATATATCACACAGCTATCGATAGCTTTATCAGCAAAATGATCACTGTAACGGAGATATCAGTTTCCGGTGCAGGTATTATGCGCAGGCGCCGGATGTGATACTTTGTACAACACAGCCGGTAGTGCTATAAAAAATTGATCAAATAACAATCGTTGAAACTCGATTATTTCAATGTGTAAGATTATACAATGATAAGTAGTGTAGTATTTTAAATTTCACGTTATAAGTTACAAAATGTAGGATAAGAAAACTCAAACTTTAAGTACGCCTACATTAAGCCATCTGAAAAACAATGGGTATTGCATTAACGCTTGTACATTTTCAACACCGTTACAAACATGAAAATAGCGAGCGAACTTCAAGTTCAGCTTTCAAGATTCAAGGATTTCCGATCGTCATCTAAACATGCATCGCTCGTTGCGCCAGAACGCGTCAGGACAAAAAAGCGACAACATCCGACACTAAAAATAAGCCGTATAATTACAGCGCAAAGCTGAAAGCGCAATGCTTTCGCTGCAGCGGTTGTACGGTTGCCCTTGACAACCGAGACCCAGATACTATCGCGTTCCACGCACACACCCGCCCCACTCACTCGCACAAGCACACCACAGACGAATCCTTGCACACACCGATACACGTATCGCCGAATAACAACGTACACACACTCGAGCAAGTTGCGTTCCGTTCCGACTGAGCTTTTTAATCTTTTTTTTTTCGACGAACGCTCTTTGTGCGCATCTACAAAGAGTTTCGCCTTGTGATTACTAGTCGGGACATTTTTATCGCACTTTTAAGGTTTGATGACGCAATGTGTATTATTTTCTTTTGAATTTTTAAGAATCAATTGAATAGCAAAATACTAATTTCTTCTAAGCTTAGCATTAAAATAATGTTGTAGTTTTAGTTGTAGATAATTCAATAACTTATTAATAAAAGAATACTAGTTACAGATAATTTAATAACTCATTAATAAAAGAATACATGTAAAAAAAAACAATATTCCTACAATAATGTAAAATTTTAATGATCCCTTCGAATTCTCGGTTAGTTCCGAAAATGCTCAAGTGGCGTAAGTTGTAGCCGTAAAAAACTTTTCCATCCCCTAGGAAAATCAGTCGAGACTCGAGGGGCGAAGAAAAATTCGAAACAAGCATGTTACAATTTAGCTTCTTTTTGTAGGGTAAACAAAAGACTCCTTTGAAGTTCAATTAAGGAACCAAAGAAAATACAAGAAATGTATTTAAAACTATTCCTGTCCAATATTGTTTTTGTTGATTTATGTATACATATACAAACATAGGTAGCCTATTATTGGTAATAGGTTTTGTGTTTTTATGTAGCCACATATTTTAATACATAGGCATCCTAATAGTTTCGTATTAGTATATCGCAACAAGGTCTATTTTAAATTTGAGCGTAATTGGCGACTCTCCGTAGTAATAAATAACAATTAATAAGTCATTCAAACTATTTGTTTTATTAAATTACGTATTATTCAATATATACTATATTATTCATATTGTAAGCCTTTGATATATTATTTTTAGCG
Source organism: Nymphalis urticae (assembly GCA_905147175.2). NCBI lineage: Eukaryota > Metazoa > Arthropoda > Insecta > Lepidoptera > Nymphalidae > Nymphalis > Nymphalis urticae. The sequence goes on along the minus strand of LR989987.1, from coordinate 2,705,307 downwards.
CCAGCTAATTAAAATAATATCAATATAAAAGCAGATAGTATCGAGTCAAAAACAATACAGCTAAAAATAAAATCGTTGCGTATCGGCGAAAAGTCAATTTTAAATTAAACTTACGAAAATAGTTAGCTCAAAATAGTGGATCCGAAATAGAGCGTGGCACTACCATACCCTTCTATTAATAGTTTGTTTACAACCGCATCACGTGACGACATATCCCAATAGTTTAGGAATCCGTGAACATACCAAATGTGTAGCAGGAACTACAATCTCAGCTAGACAAGGTAGCCTAAGTTTAATGGTGGTTTGGATCTTAAATCATCAATACTTTCTATTATTGATTTCTAGTATTTAGGATAATTGTTGTTTTTAAAAGAAATTGTAACTGCTTCTTATGAAATGTTTTTAAATATATGTTTTTATTGACAGATAATTTATAGATGATCAATAAGATCTTCTACCTTTTTACTATAATTAAAATAGTACTTATTTATAAACCAGAAATTAAAATTTTATGACAAAAAATATTAGGAAGAACTAAACATTTTTATGATGATGATGTCAGATGAATACGGTTTATCCTAAAAATATTAATAAACTGTATATAAATTTCACATACCCGTTTAAGCAATTGTAATTAAAATAAAAATTATAAATAAAATAGCTCCTATAAAAACTATGCAAGCCCCATGGTTCGCGCCATCGATTTAGGCACGCTTCAAAACACAGCATACGCATGCGCTACCTTGTGAATGTAATAAATAGATAAAAGTGTGTGATATTTTAAAAGTGATACATTTTTTTTCTTTTTAAAAGTATAAATATTAACATATTGATATTTTGTTTAACAGATCAGCGCAGGCCGCACGGATAACAGCGGCCAGCCTCTGCCACATGAAGAAACAGCAACAGAACTGAAGAACAAAATAAACCAAAAGCCACAAAAGCCTCAAAACCAAAGCCTCCAGTCATATCTTTCGTTTCAAAAAATAATATAAGCACTATTTTTTAAACCTTTTAACGATTAACTTTACGCAAATAGTATACGCTAATTCCCAAACAGTACAAATTAATTTAAGTCTGAAGTGATCGGTATTTACAATAAAAAAGCCTTCAAGAAAAGTAAAAAGATATTCTATCAACGACCAGTATTTTAACGTTCCAAAATAAAATAGATCGTTAAACGAGTGCACAAAATATTTTATTAATAGTTAAAAATTAAAGAAATCGAAATAATTCCTTGAGCATTTTCTAAAAAATCAGCCAAAGATTTTATAAGCCGTAGATATTAAGACTCAAATAAGCTAACTGCCTGTTGTTAAGGACTTTTTATATAATTTATTTCATAGTGAGAAAACGAAGATATTGTGATTAGTGTAGTGTCAACCGGTGTGCCGTATAATCGTAACGCAAGTGCTATTTAGTATAAAGAGGACATAACGAATCCACTTCAAAGAGTACAAATTATCAAGTTCCAGTTCAGTTCCGAGTGTTCAGTACAACGTATATAGACTTAGTAGAGCTTATATTTTCTAACGATAGGAGTGTATAAGTGTGACGCGATGAGGTTGCGTCGAGTTAACACGTCATGAGCGAAACGCTCAGAAGTGAGGCGGGCGCGGATAGCGCGCACTTACCGCCCTTCTCAACCTTCGGTGACATGGCGGAGAACGAGCAAAGGATACTCACTGCCGACACCCGTCTTCTCGACCCGGGTTGGGAATACTACGAGAGGACTGGCGACACAGTCTCCGTGATCGCAAGCCAGCCACAATACCGCCCCTGGGAATCCATGCCTATCAGCGTGAACTCCAAGGACGCAATACTACGGGCGGGTTTTGCGTCTCCTCTCGAATATCAATCGGTCACTCTTCAACCAATAGCTAATAAGCTACCGTCCTTCCAAAGCCAATTTCAAACATTTCCAGAAACAACAGTGATACCAGAAACGGGGCTCCCCAGTGTGACGCCAGTGCCAGTCACAACAAGCCCGACCCCAAGCGCGAGCCCTAGTCATTTAACCCAGCTCACGCAACTTACTACTCCGTCATCACCTGCTCATTTAACCACGTTAGCACAGGTGACACCCCTATCCACAACTTTGACGACATTGTCACCAGTAAATGCCACAACATTCCATACTTTAACAGCCGTGAATGCACGGAGCTACCCTATTGTTCCAGCACCATTGCAAGCACGCGAATTGGGACCCGCCGGTCAAGCTTATATTGACGATCGGCATATACAACTATATCAGCCAAATATTGCGACAATAAATGCGTTTCCTACACAAAACGGCATTTTACATCAAAATGGAACGCTTCTACACCAAAATGGCAGTTTAATTCAGAATATCCAAAGTCCTACTGTTGTACATGTTCTGAACAATGAACCATTCGACGTTAAAGCGCTTCAAGATAAGTACACACCTAATGGATTACATCACAGTAATTTTCAAAATCCGATGTTATTAGACAATGGGTACGATAAAAAAACAAATGGCTTTGTAAGCGGCTCATCGCCAACACGATCTGATTTTCGAAAGAAAGAGCGGCGGAAAATGAGAGCAAACAGCTCAGAATCTGATGGATCAAACATGGAGGTAGGGTCAGAAAGTAGTGGACAAGTCGCTGCAGTGTCTTCTACCGCCGGCTTTAAGTCTCCAATGCACGGAGCCCCCCCTATGAACACTGGACCAATGGAACTCGATGACATATCCAGTGAAAAGCAGGTGAGTGTCACAGCATTTTTAATTTATTTTTTTGAATTATAATATTTACACATGATAAAACTATAAACTTTTCAAATATTCTTGTCTTAGTTTTATAAAATTAAAACTCTTATACCAAATACCCATATTTGTAATAATAGGGCAAATTTAAACGCACACCATAAAATCAGACAAGACAACAAATCTCTCTTTCCGCGAATTGGCGAATTGCGTAAACAAGACGCCTGGGAATTGCGAAAAGCGAATATTCGACGAAAGATATGAGAATTCTCCGAATTTCATCCGACTACACGGCGGCGTCGAAGAAACATATTCGAGAGACTTTGAAAAAGAGAAACTTTTCCAGTAATTCCACCTTTTATTATTCGTGGAGCACTTTTTATTCTCAGTCCCGAGTTTCGGAATGGCCGAACTCTCTGTCTTCGCGGCTATAAATTTAATAGTTAGCCGATTCGCTTGCTCCTCCAATAAATTAACTTCCTCTCTCGTTTAAAACACAAATTAAAGCCTGGCGATTTACGCGTGTCCTGCTTAGAAAATTTTATGAGTTTTATTCAAATTTAATATATACAATTAGGTAACAGCTAAATTGCAACATTAAAAATATATGTTTTTAAACAATATTACTAATATTAAAACACCTTTAGAATATATAACAAACAAACTATTAAAAAAAGTTCATGTTTTTTGTAACGATACGTGATGGCGTATTGTATAGGTATTATATATAGTTAGAATTATTCTAAGACTCGATAATTACCATCCGTATAGTTATTGCAGTGGCACACAAATCATAATAAAAAATAAACTAACCATCTAAGTTCAAGAAAAGGTCTAGACTAAGGCGACATTCCACAACAAATGTCAGCATTTCCTACTCTAATAGCGAACACCTTTGGTCGCACGCAGCTGCTATTCGCAGCTATACTAGATTACGCTGTACATCTTACTGGTCCTTCTACTTTTATCTTTTTAAACTTTTTTCTATTAACGTAAATCTATAACTTTTGTTCAACTAAAACTGTAACAACAAATTTTGTTCACAAAAGTAAGAATAATTATATTTTTTATTAATCGTTGAAATAAAACTTATAACTTATTAAAACAAATTAAATAAATTAAATAAATAAATTACTATTTTTAAAATTTTCAATTCATGGAATGTGTTTCCTACATGTTTTAAAATCAATTATTGCTTGTAAAAAGTAAAATTATTTGATGATCGAATGCAAAAACTACGCACATTCTGATAATTACAAATGACTGAATAAGTTTAAATTTTTTGTTAAAGTAGTGTTTGAAAATTTAATAATCGTATTCGTAAAATATAGCAAATTATATTTCTTTTAACACCAATTTATATATCTCAAATTAAATTCAAATAGTTGTTCTATATTGTTGGTATAAAGATTTTTATCAAATAACTCATTTGTGTCACGCGAATATTGACCATAATAATATATATAATATTTGAGTAATTGTAAAACCGTCAGGTTTTGGTTATTAATAAAATATCGTGTCAGGCGATATTATTCCACGAATATATTTAAACGCTTATTATGGAAATATACATTCAATTCTTATAAATAGAAAATTGGTAATATTTATGTTGAAATTAATATATATTTATGTTTACGCAAAAATATAATACTTTCATTGACCTGTTTTATAGACGTCTTTAAAAGAAAATATATTGTGATTTTTTCCACCAGAATAAACAAACTTAGTTTTTTTTTTAATATTATAAAAATAGCTAGAGGGTTGCATAATTTATAAACTAAAACGTTATTCAACACTGCATATGTTCTTATACACGTAACATTAGGAATTGTAATTTGTCTACACATTTAGCTATTAACAAAAACATTTAATACAAAAAGAAAAAATAAATGTAATTGAATAATATATTACGTTCGAAAATAAGCAATATAATATCAACTTATGACGTAAGGTCCGCAATAAGTCGTTTATATTATCATATTATATCGATTGTCTGATAAATAGACAACACATATGACTAATAACTCTCTTTTCGGCCAAATATTGCGATAGAGTAGACTTTATACTTTGGAAATAAAAACTATATTCCAATAGCAAATAATATGGTGTAATTCATTAGACAAGTGACTCAGGCCGGGAAAATCCAAAGTAAAGTTTCCTAGAAACAAACGAAACGGGGAAAGCTAAGGACGACGTAATAAGTTTAATTTATTTATTACTGGCGTATACTACCAATATTCTATCTAAAATACGCTTCTGTGCAGTCGAAAGGCATCTTAGGTAATGAACAGATTAAAAAAAATAGCTGTTCCGTGCTAGCTATTTATTATATTTTGTCTAATTAAGAACAAACATTCTATGTCCTTTGCGATAATATTAATTTTTTCCGGGAAAATTTTATTAAAGTCCCTTCAGCTACCACTTACAAAATCACGTAATAATAACATTAGCAAGAACGTTATATACGATACTAATACATTACAGTTTTATTTAAATAATAACAATAAGTTAAATTAATTTAAATTACACATTATAAATTATTTTGGTAATCATTTTTTTGTTTGAAATACATTTTATATTTAACTAAATTTAATTCTTATATTGTCCGTTAAGTTTTTACATTTATGTAATATTTTTATATGTTAATTTCCTCATATATGGTCAAATGTTAATAAATTATGGTTTTATTGAGTTCAGAAATGCACATGGTAGCCAGCTAGGTGTTAAACATATTTAATTACACAGTTTATGTCTGATGAAAGGACATCTGTCGAACCGGAAAGCCATTAGAAAAAAAATGTCAATGTACGAATAGTTTGCATTTTGAAGATTATAATGAACTCATACACATATCTTTAAGGTTATATTTAATATCAATAGCATTACAAACCGTATATAAATTTGGAACATCTTTGAAAAGTATATTTTGAGCAATCTAAAAAAAAGTATTCTACGCTACTTACACTGGGAATAGGTGTTAAGTTTAAAAAAAATACATATATACGAAACATTGAATAAATAGTTATTATTATTATTAGTTAATGTATAACAAAACGTCAGCTGTTTGTCGGTAACAATCGAAAGATACCGATCTCGATAGTATTACACGAATAAAATGGCGGAGTTCGCATCACAGCTGTTATATTTATGGTTATAAGTTAATTCCGTCTTGTAATATTGTAAATACATGATAATCGTTCAATATCAGATACGTATGTTATCTGTTTAACCGTAGCTCAAAGCACTGAGTAGGGTTATACGGTTATTTTTATGTTTTCTTTATTAAATTTTATTAAAATACATTAGTTCTGTCCAGTATCTGTATTAATATAATAAAAAAGAAATAAAATACCTACATTTAATAAACAGTTTAATAATATTTAAATGTTTTATTTAGATGTTTGAGACACTTAGATGCTTAACGTTTAACAACGAGTATATACCTGTATTTTTCTAAATATTTTTGACACCTAAAAATAATATATTGTAATTGAATGTAAATGTTTACAAAGATCGATATCAAAGTCGTTACGATTGAACGCAGGCGCATGACCCAGACCGTCAGACGAATCATTAACGAGTTCAGTGTGCGCCGAAATTGTTGTCTGAAATATAATTGCAATGTTTTTATTAATATTGGGGCAAACATGCAATAATAATTTGAAGTAGCTGTTTTGTCTGATTTTATGCTTTATAAATAAAGGCTTTCATACTACGTTTCTTAGTATATTAATAATTTAGGCTATTGGTTTCTCTTAACGATTTTATCAATAGCCCAAAAAACTAACACACTTATTTAGTTGAATAATTGGGTCACATAATCCATCATATAAGACCTCTTTTGTGAAAACCAATCATGGATTAATATTTCAAACAATTGTTTTTCACAAAACTGAGGTGTGGTGTTTTCAGATTTTGTTTTTATTTCATCTTTTTAAAATACATTATTTTTAATTATAAATTTATCTCAACATAGACATACAAATTGACTTAATTCTAGTACTTTCCATCACAGACTAAGAAAAAGAGGAAGCGTTGCGGCGAGTGTATCGGCTGTCAACGTAAGGACAACTGTGGAGACTGCGCACCATGTCGTAACGACAAGTCACATCAGATATGTAAGCAGAGGAGGTGTGAGAAGTTGACGGAGAAGAAGGTAAGCATTATACAATAAGTAAAAAATATTCAGTTAGTCCACGGTAGTCATACGGTAATACTACTTTTTTTGATAAAATGTATTTAACGTCGCGTTTAAATATTTACTTTTATAACTTTAAAATAGCACGATTATTTTGTATTAAATATGGAAAGAACGTACGTCGAAAAGTATTTATTAAAACTATTTAGAGTGATTAATTTAAAAACTATCTAAGATATTTGTTTCATAAAATATTTTTATATAATTTAATGCAGTATTTAATTACTTAACTAAAATATATTATTCACTATCTTTTAGATTACTTATAATTGTTGTAATACAATCGAAACTTGTTTATTTAAAATGCCAAAAGTATAGGTATTTACAACAAAATCAATGACTGAAAAAAAATTAGAATCGATTTGTGAATGACGCAAATACTTTGTATGACTTATTTACGAGGCGCCATTTGCATTAATTTATTCGTCTGCATAGATTATCGCCATCTTGTTTTGAATTGTCGGTTTCGCGGGCTTTGTAAAATGGCGGAAGCAATGTGTTGAGACATTTAAACCCTAAATAGAACTTAGTTTGTACTCGATGTTCTTTAAATATTGATCTTAACTATATCCGTAACAGCCTGTGAATGTCCCACTGCTGGGCTAAAGGCCTCCTCTCCCTTTTTGAGGAAAAGGTTTGGAGCTTATTCCACCACGCTGCTCCAATGCAGGTTGGTGGAATACACATGTGGCAGAATTTGAGTGAAATTAGACACATGCAGGTTTCCTCACGATCTTTTCCTTCACCGTGAAGCACGAGATGAATTATAATCACAAATTAAGCACATGAAAATTCAGTGGTACTTGCCAGGGTTTGAACCCACGATCATCGGTTAAGATTCACGCGTTCTTACCACTGAGCCATCTTAACTATATCATTTATCACTAATTTACCAGAAAATTTATTACTTAATAATTCTAATTCTCTCCTTTTAATATTTCCTCTGAATATGTCGTATTTTTATATAGTAGGTGACTATCGTTGAGAATATTTTGTAAATCGAAATTCAAAACAAAGACCGACGATTACCATAAAACTGTAATAAAAACAACTGCAAAGTTAATAACCCATGAAAAATCGTAGGCAATCTCTTTTCGCATTATTTTTTTCTGAAATTGATACAGTGATAATAACACAGTAAATTTTATGCTACACATTACATTTTCTTTTTTAAATATAGATTTTAATTTATTTTTAAAGCAAAGCTAAAAAAACTACATACAACCTTATATAATTTTAAATAAGGATCTCCTAAATATTTCGAATGGCACTTTATTGGAAAATAATATAATCTTGTATGAAATCAAGTACAAATTCTTTACTATATGTTACATATTTAAATTATCATACTTTTTCTTATAACATCTTACAAAATATTCTTCCGAACAAATTGATTGTTGAATAAACCGTGACATTGTATCGTTTTAGTGACGAAAGTGGTTCGTGAATAAGATTGATGATATAATATTACGTCTCGATTTTATGTTTGACGATCACTAAGACTACTCTAGGTACCTAGAGTAGTCTTAGTGATCGATCGAAATTCCATAATTTATTTAAGATAATAAAATACCTCAACGTTTATACAAACAATCAAATCCAAATAGTTATACAATTATATAATATGTCTATATTATAACTAATATTGTGACTTATTTGTGCATTTGTCTGTCTATACTTGCGTACAATGAATCGGTATAATAGAGCTATATTAAAACTATTTTTAACTTCTTTCATTTGTATACTTATAAATCTCATACGTAAATTATGAACTCTCAATTTCATCATTCTGATGATTCCAATGTCACGGCAAAAGACCACTCGAGAAAGTTCGGGCACATACTTTACGTGTTCTCCAAGGCACGAGAATGTAAGCCTGTTGATTTCCCAAGCACGCACTGCTACTTGATGATTGACATGAAACGATTCGACAGAACCGCCCAATAGGTTTCTAATGGCCTCAGGTTCTGAATTCTTATAAGCAAGTTAATAATACTGACAAGCTAAACATGTAGTATACATATGTATTTTCCTGAAAACTGAATAGCAAGCAAGCTTTATATAATAATCATTTATAAACAATATTTACAACAATTGATTAAGCAAAAAAAAAAATTATTAAATCAATAACTTTTCCTTATACCTCTTTTGAACAAGAAACTATTTTAATAAAAAAATCTCAAAGCTAATATAATAATTATTATGGACCAAATTCCGGGGATGAAGTTTCGGTGAAAACTTGAGAGAAGAAACCTACTTGACTTAATTTACGATTATAAGTTAAGGGCTGCAAAGTAAGTTAAACTTAGCAAATTAGTTTTATAACAACCGCCGTAAAGCTTAGCCAGGGAGGAAAGGGAGACATTCCCTTGTTCTCTATTGAATCACCTTTATTTAAAGCCTACTTTTAAAGTCATTATGGTAGAGTGCTTGACGTTTTTACTAGTGTTCTCATTATAATTAAAGAATTACGTATTATTTAATTCTAATAAGATGTAATATTTTTTTATAATATTCTTTGCTAGCGAAAGTTTTGTTGGATTTGCTAACAGTTTAAAAAGTAGAGGCGTATCTTTGTTGCGATTACCGACGGAGTTGACTAATACTAATGGATGGAGGTTAATAATACTGATACTAAGCTGATATTTTTAATATTCACGATTCTAACGTATAACGCTATAATGATATATTTTTTTATGTATGTTTGTTTTTTGATTTGATGCTTTAATAACATCTTTATGGTACATAAATTAAATTAAATTAAATCGAAGATCTCTAAGACCATGTTAAGCCATCGCCGGCTCTTAAATCAAATTTATTAAAATATGGTAGTGACATTACAGAAACGTTGAAATAAATCTTATTTATACAACTCGTGACGTCCGTTACCGTTTTTTTAAGCAAACTCAGTAAAACCTTATGGTATTATTTATATTATGGTTCATATGTCGCCCACATTATCTGTGCGCACGAGTCGCGCGCAATGTGCTCGACAGCTGCGCGCGCGCTCCAATCAAAATCGTCTGCAAATGGAAACACCTCTAGGATCTTTATCATAGGCCGGTCCTACCCATTGTCGGCCAAAGGTGCTTTTTGTTGGTGTTTTTGTATAAGGCAGCTGGTTACATTTGATTGTATTCGATTTAAATATAAAATTGCCTTTTTATCAATAAGATTTTGATCAAAAATCTTAAGTATAACAGTCATAAAACGTTTTACGTAAACTTAAACAACAAGTATCTTTATTCTAAATTTGAATTTGGATTTTCTATATTCAAAACTTTTTAATATTATTAATAATAATTTCAGTTCATATGCTATTTAGACATATTTGAATAAATGTGTGTGTAATAGTAATTTGTTATTTATTAGTTTGATAGTACATAAAACGATAACATTTGTTTATAACTATTCTTCAATAGATAAATAATGAGTTAGGTTCGGTGAAAGTCGAAACAGACTACGATTCATATACATATTCATAGAGACCTAATTCTTAACGACAATACGAAACTTAATTAATATGTAGTTCGTTTTAAATAACAGAAATCAATTATAAAAACAGTTACACTAAAATGAAACAATGATAACATTCCATTTTAAGCTTTTCCCCACGAAACTTCACAAACAATACAGCAATAAACATTACTGAGAAACTTTGTTATAAATCCATTGCTTTTATCGCGGATTTTAATAGCTTTTTTTTTTGTTTTGCGGATTATTTTTCATACATTTAATTTAATCGACGATTTTTTTTATGTTTCAACCGAATTAATGGGACAGAATATCGTCGCGACATCTTGAAATTAAAACAAATTTATTGCTTACTAAATGTATTTTTTTCATGGTATATTTGAATTGCTTTACGTTAATAAGATAATGTCTAGTTATTTGATATTTATGACCCTAATATTGCTAGAACAATAGTAATATACTCATGTTTTACGACTCTTTCGGCTGGTATAATCAAAAACTACTAAACATAACCATTATAATTTATATTCTTAATATTGTTTTATTATAACAGTAACATTCTGGACTTTAACATTATTATTTCTTTATAATATCGCTTTGAATATTTTAAATTAGAGGGAAAGTCATACAAACGAATAATGGAGAAATTTCATCGAAATTTCATTTGTAGAATATTAGCGAAACACTGAGAGTATTAACGTTATTTTATAAAGAATATTATGCGTCAAACGTTAAATTACATTATCGTCCTTTTTCATAATTTATCGGCTATAATAAATCTTTTCTATGAAAAATTCTCGAAAGTAATACCATGAAGTATCTTGTTCATTACTAAATTATGTAATTGGGATATTATTTACTGTACGTGTACTAAAAATTAGACTAATTTATTTTTGAACTTAACTAGTTCTTTTGATAAAATAGCGCAATATAAAAAAAAACCTTTTAATAATCAAATAAACAATGTTAACCAAAAAATTAGTCCAAAAAATACAGATAAATAAATAAAAAATACTTTTTTAATTAAAAAAAGAAATTAATATACATGTGACAGCACAAGCAATTGCATCACTACGATTTTCCCTCCAACTCGTTTATCGGTAGCACAGATAACAATATAATCGTCGAAAAAAAAACGCAATGTCGTCGAATCACATAAAAATCGATTATTAAACAGGGGTCTTGCCACGTGGGTGGACCCACGATATAACGGTTGTAGGTTACTTCGTTTTTTTTTTTGGCACGCGCCAAGGGCCGGTGATTCATGGGCCGGCAGATGGTAGGGTTTTTATGCTATCAGCTGATGTAACGGGCAGATCGACGCGTTAATGATGCATCTTGCTTCGTGCATTGACGGATGGACTTGTAATCGATGTTACGTAATGCACTTTTTTTAATTTTTACATAAGTACATATTTTTAGTTTGCGATAGTGTATTGTTCCGTTTAATTTACAGGTGTAGAAATAATTTAGAGAGTACTTATTTACTTTTATCGTTTCTTTAATTAAATAAATCGTGAATTAAAAATATTCAGTCTTAGATAAAGTTATAATAACTTCGAAATCGTAAAAACATCGTTAAAAATATGAAGTACACATTAACTATGTGATTTTTTTTTTAATATCAATAATCTCACTCTACTTGTATTTAAATCAAAGCAAGATGGCGATTTTATAAACTTGATCTAAATAGAAAGTGCCATTGTCACACAATAAAAAAATAATAGTCACAGAAAAGTTGCACTCTTTCAAGCTGCCATGAACGAGTGTAACTACCGATGGGGATACATACTGGACTAGTCTTTTCAAACCGGTTCCCCATATTTATGAATATTAAATACGATATTCCGTAGCATTATATAATAATCCCGAGATATTTGAAAGAATACAATTCTTTATCAATCTTAAAATTGCAAAAGCTTCACAAAACTCTGGTACGAAGCAACAAATCAATACTTTTTCCTAGCGAAGACTACCCCAATGCACGCAACTAATTCATATAGCCTAGACATAAATAACTCTATCTATACGACCTCTTTTCTACAACCAAACAGGTACGCACACAGGCAAATATCTCGACCAATAGCGTTCCAGCTTCATAATATAGTTGCACTGAATGTACAAGTGTGCGTAAGTGCGTGAGGGGTGCGTTGATGCACCCCTACTACGCATTCAACACTATACAAATGCCGCGTTTTTATTTATCATATTACAGTTTTGAATCTTATTTTGTAATATAATTTTATTAATATTACCGAGCGCCAAGCATATATATTATTATCTACGTTATAAGTAGTGGAAGAAATATATTTAATATAAAATTCTGGCTTTCTGATTTTTTATAAATAGAACATGTACTTTTATCTTAAGCTGGCATATTTAATCTTATAATATCGAGATAGTTTGTTTTTAATTATTTTTTTATTTTTGAATGTTACGTATGGATGAACACGACTTCTTACCATTAAGTAAAGCGCTAAGAGTAAGCGGTGCGTTCAGACGCAATGCGGTGGTAAAATCGCGCGTGGCCACGCATACGCAGTTCCGCGCCCCGGGCTCTAACTATTCTAATGCCTGCCTCAAGTGCTTTTAACACATATTTAAAAAAAATATATATTTTTCCCTTTTAAAGCAGGCGTGCTTGATTACTGCGTTTGAACGTTTACGATCTATGTTATGTTGACGATAAAGTTGAAAGTAATCCCCCTAGCTATTTATTATAGTGATATAGTAACTGCACATAATATCAAACATTTAAGCGTTGTCAAGTTCAGCAAATGAAAAGAATAAATAATTCTAATTTCTAATATATTAATTCCTAGATAAAGTAAAACAATGTTAGCATTTTGCAAGTAGAACCGTTAAACTTTATATAATATGCACATTCCAAAAATTACTTCGATAAAGTTATCTGTAATTTCAATTCTTATATCTTCTTTAAAACGTAGTTTAGACATGCTCGCCAAAATTTCAAATAAAAACTTATCAAATCAGAACATCATATATTTAAATTGATAGAAATTATCTTGTTTATTGATATCGAAATTTATGGTATTTTCAACACAACGAGAACAATCAATATAGAGCGCGTTCATTACTGTCGTTAAAATTGTTATAGCATTTTTACGTCAGTGTGTTTCGCACTTTAAATTTATAATATTATTAATATTTTATACCATTTGGGATATTCATTAATATAAACCAATAAATAATTAAAATAAATTATAATTCAATAGTATTCACATATTAATTATTATTAAATAAGGATAAATCAATACAATATCTATATATAAATATATATTTTACACAAATTTATCATAAAGCAAGTATGTAACAAGCCGCCTAATTATGACCTTGAATGTATACTCCAGAACCTTCCTCCAGAATTCTTAGGACTCTACGATACGTATAATATTATTATATCTCTAGATCAATAAGGAGATCGAAAAAGTATTGATCTTTTAAAATTAAATTATTTAATTATGTATGCGGTTATATGTATAAATCATTGTTATACTATAACTAAGATTATGAATTTTGCAATGAGTCAAATATTTGGTTTGAGCAATTATCCGTGAACATAAATATGCATTTATATTATGAAAACATTTAGAGAAAGAGACAGACAGCTATTAGTTGTACGGTATTAATGATGAAGAAAAATCGCCTAAAAGCAATTATTTATGGCGATCTAGGCATAGCTCTACGCAAACTCTAGTTCATCCAGTTCATTAGATTCCCCACTGACACGCGTCGGGGGCATGCAGCGTGAACGCCTCACCCTACGATATCTAATTCTGTCCTTAGAATACCTACAACCTGTGGTGATAGTTTCTGTGTATTCTCACATTTATTTTAATATTAATTATTTAAAAAATGATTACTATTTACTCATATGGCAACATTTAAAAAAAAATACTGAGACTATATTTCAGCTCAAGACATTTGACGGATAAAATAGGAAATCATTAAAATATATCATAAGTAATAAAAAATATAATATTAAATATAAACAAATAGTTTCACAAACGTTCTAATGGAATTACTATAAAATATTAATAGTACTAAACAAGGAAACATTTTTTAATATAAATAATTGTTGTCAAACATATTAAAATTTAAGATGAACCTCAAAATAGAAATCATAAAATTAAATTTATATGTCCATTCATAGATGAAATCTATACAAAAAAATACGATAGCTATCGAAAACAAATACATATAAATACATTTATCGATCATTACCTCTATATACAATCCGTATATGTAATTATTTATATACATAAGAGGATAAAAACTGGGAACTAATATCATTGAAAGGCGAGTTCTGCTGCTCGACAAGTGGTACGGTAAGATATAAACACATTTCCCTTCAGGAAGTTAGTTGAGTATTTCTTTTCAGTGCTTATATACGGTTATATACTAGTCGCCCCGCCCCATAGGGCGCTTGGAACGCCTAACCCACATCTGCTGACCTACGCCTCGATTTGTGTCATATGCGTTGATACAATACTGGATCAGCCTTGTTTATGAATGGCTATAGATAACAATGGTAGAAAATTAACGAATACTAATTTGATTTATACATTCAGTGTACTATCAAATCTATGAATAACTGTAATAACAGGCGAAGTCATTAATAGTTCACTACTTTATTGACAAGTAATAAAAAAGCGGTAAAGCTATTTTTAGAAGTAATAAAATAATAAATTTGTTTTTGTTTTTAGATTGAAGATAGCATGCGTATTTCATACTTTTGGAAGATTATTAAAGCTCAATGCATAAGACCTGATGTATAAAACCAGATGTTAGATTATTTATAATAAATATCTATTTTATTTAAGTAATTTTAACATAATGCTAAAAATATTCATAGATTTTATTTACATTATTCGTAATACACATTTTAACAGAAGTTGTGCTAGATAAGCTTAACAGACGCTATTTCCATTGCGTCCGTGTGCGGTTGCTTATATTGATAAGGCGGTAAGAAGTCTAAACGATATTGCCTTAGGCGATCCAGGTAATGAGAGCAAAGGGGTTAAAGATAGTTTATTTACTATGTATAACTAAGCAATGCTTATATGCTGCCTGGAAGGCGTAGAGGGGGAACGCATAACCTAGTGAACGCACTGCCTACTTTACAAGAGCACATAGCAGAGGGGCGAACGGGGAAAAGCAAAATTACATACAATTCTTACGTGAACAGCCTTTCATGTTTCAGCTCGTACACGCATTTCAAAGAATATACTATTTCCTCTTAAATTAAAAATCCCTACCGATGCTTGTTTACAAACACACATTAAAATAATTACATGTAAAGAACAAGGATACAATTAATCGGTTTTATTTTATATTTCTTCTATAAAATAATAAAAATTAAATTTAAATATAACTACAGTCGTCAATATTGGTTTTGTTGATAGAATATTATTTTCTTTTGCTACATAATTTCCTTTGAATGAAAGTGTTCAAACACATCTCTAGTAGCTATAATTTTTTCCCGTTTATTTACGTACACGAGTGACTCATTGCTGTACTCATCGAACAATCAAAGCCAGGCTAACGACCTCCCGGCTTCAAGCCTTCCTACCCTTTCAGCATTCACCATTAACACTTGAACTCTCTATCTTCATAGTGATCCCTCTCGTTTATCCAATCTTCCAAGTCGGGGAAGGGCGCGGAGGGCCAGATAAGGCTGGTTAGGGTCTGCCAACTTGGTTATTGTGAGGCAACTGATAGGTGATTGCAGTTTTTATGCAGCGATGTAGGGTAAGGGAGAGGAGTACGCAATTGAGGTAAATAAAATACTCTAATGAAACCTGACGATGAAGTGCTAATTACTAAACGAGAGGCAATAATTTCGTATAATCGGATTACATTTCCAGCATTTAAAATTCCATTCAATAAACACACCATTCATGTGTGCTTTAATATATTTTGCACTTGCTAATATATCTATTAGATTGTCATTTTTTCCTTAATATTGTATTTATAACATGCTTGATTGTTTTTTTCTACTATTTATTAAGGAATCAAAGCATTGGGCTGCTATGTAAAAGTAGAAAAATAAAATATTCGATTGGTTCTGTAAAGATTTTAGGCGTAATTCGTTGCTGACTATTACCTGACCTATAATCAGCAATTTCGAAATCAATTTGAATGTAAAAAAAACATTATATACAACGATAGGCTTAAACGGTGGATATGAGTACCATTCAGGGTACATTTTTAAACATTACATCTATATTTTAATTATACACGTTTAGTAACATTATATTCAGGCTACTTTAATAACATTTTTGGCTACGTATCACAGAATCACAGAACCGAGGCGTACTTCGCACCAATTAATGACAATTGAGAAGTGATAATCGTAATAACCCAACTACGTACCGTAACTGGATCCCGGCGGGAACAGTAAAGTATAATTTATGATTGAGCTCCGGTTCCGAGCGTTGCTTGCTTCCGCCGCGCCTCGCTCAAACATTGTAACGCTATACGGAGACACCTTTATTTGATTTATACTAGTTTCTACTTTTTTCATTCATAAAAAGTCATGGGAATACGCGGCGACAGCCTCCAAATATAAGTTATTGTAATATTAGATTTCCGTTATAATTTCTTAAAACTAAAATAAAACTAAAACTAAATTATGATAGTATAACTTTTACTTGTATTATTGTTCACAAATTCTCACTTTTTGTAATTTAAATTATCTTTTATTCGCAAATAATTCCCCCAAAATTAGTCATGCGGGACTACGAATAATAACTAACAATAAATTACTATGTTATAATATTAGACACACTACAATATTACATTCGTTTTTCTCATCGGAGTTTAAATAGCTAATTAAAAGCTGTATACAATAGTTACTTTAGACACGCATATCATTTGTATGGCACCATATGTTGCAGTTATTACAAAGTTATGACAACTATGTCATCAAGTAGTAATAAATTATAAAATTACTACGTAACAAGCGTTATTATCCTGTCCTGTTATTAGAGCCTACAACAGTTTTGGCGCAAGGATTAAAAATGTTTTTCAGAATAAATTCTCTTTTCAATGAAGAAGTAATATATTTAAAAATAATTATACCTAATTATATGTTATAATAATAATGTGTAATTTGTAATTTTTAGTATTAAAAAATCTAAATGATTGGATAAGTTATAAATAGCCCGAAATTCTAGATCTTGTGGTTGTGTTGTACTTATCTAACTAATTACTCATGAATAATACACAAACAATAAAATCATATACAAATATTTTACAAACCATAACGCAATATACGCTTAAATGTGCAAGCAGTTGTTTAGTACAAACCTGATTTCTATACAATCTTATTCAAACTGTATAATTCTTAAACTTTAAATCCTGTGTGTGTAATCAAGTAAACTACCACTGAACAAATACTGATAAACTAATATTAAATAAGTATTAATTACTGCTACCATTCGGCAGGCAACAATGTTGTAGGTTTCGTCCGTAATAATGTATAACAATTAGGCGAAAAATACAATTTTTAGATATATGTATTAAAAAATGAACATTCATATTTCATGGTAACGTCAACGAACGTTATAAAAATCTCTATTCAATTCTAACAAACGGGCTTGCATTTATTAATTTTTGACATAATGCCGCCATTTTGAATTGGAGCAGCTGTTGCATCGAGTTCGATGACCCGTTTTTTATGGTATATCCAGGTAGACACTTCTATGGTCGACCATAGAATTTTCAAACCTTATGTTGTTTTATATCAGCTTGACATTAAAAATATAAATTCATTTTTTTATAAGAATTAAGGACCTATTTAAAGACGTCGTGGTACTTTTGTCTTTTTTTTTCTTTTTTTTTAATTTAAATAAGGGCATTTTTTAATTACACAAATCTACAGAAAACATATTCTTAAAAGTTCTAAAAGAAATAATTGACTTAATAATTTTAATTTCACGTTTTAAAATATAATAATTATTTATTTATGGCAAGATATTCAAATACTGCAAAATATTTTTTTTAAATATCAATTGATAGAATTGATATAATTTATACATAATTAACTCAATTTTACATTATAGTCACTTTAATTAATTCGTTTCGTCTAAATTATGAAATTTAGTAACATTAAAATTTTACAACAAAATTAAAAAAAAAAATCATGTATGCTTAATAATCACTTTTGAATCCTAAAACAAAACTGAATTTAGTGTAAACACCCACTTCGGCAACTAGATTCTACTGAGAAGAGCCAACAAGAAACTTAGTAGGTACTATTTTTCTCAAATGAAATTACAATGTACCATTTAGTATTAAATTAATATATTCCGTATGGAGTTATGAATACTAGTATGTTAAGTAAATTGTCATTTTTTCATTTATATATTTTATATTTAAAAGAAAAGTTCATTTTTTAGCATTCTATTTCAATTTATTAAAAGGCAAATTCAAACATACCTTCGGAATTTTATTAGTTTACCTTTATTTGTGTTCGTGTTTATACAACAACTGTTGCTGATTCTATCAACATTACCTACATTATTGTAAAAACATAATTTTGTTTTAAACATATTGTGTCACAACTGTTAGAATTCCTACTTCATTAAAAACAAACCGAAGGGAGTCTCGAGCAACAAGATTATAAATAAACTGTATAGCTCTTTTTGTAGAATGAAAACAGTTTCAATATATACTAGTGTTACTTCAAATATTATTATGTAAGACTATGAAAACAACCAATATATACTCATCGAGCAATATCAATATCAGTTACTTTTCTAACTTTTCTAACCACGCACACTACGGAGCTGAATCTTGCTATTAGAAGTGATAAATGAGGAATCCACTTGAGTTTCGTATCCATACTTCAACAATTATTTTAATGATAACATTTTAAAATTCTTTTATAATATCTACTGCTTCGAATCGTTAAAATGAACTTTAATAATACATGTGGAAACATTATTTGTTAATAACTAGGCGTATAATATATAAGATATCATTTTCAAAGGTCCCACTCCACTCATAATTACGAATTTACATATTTGTTGCCTAAGTTTAATTCAATAGGTGACATTTAGTTTGAGGTTTATAGCAAACACAATTAATTACATCCGATGTAGCCCTGATAATAACTTTTCCATAACATGGTATAAAATTAATGATTATATTGTGAAGTAACTTTTGTTAATAATAAATACACCAGTAGAAGTAATAATTTTTATTATTTGTTAATTTTAATGTCTTTAATAACTTATGAGATATTTTAAATTTAATTAAAACAAAATATCATATATTGTTAATTCGATGACAATAGTTCAGTTTTCTTTTTTTTATGTATGCGCGGGAAAACTTTTTTTTTTTAACTTTATTAGCAAACAATACCAATGACGTTCTGAAACCGATTAAATTTTTATTAATTCAAATACAATATAAAAATATGTAATTATTAAATATATTAAGTGAAGTACATAAATAAATATTTCTAACATAAATGATCTTATTTATAAAGGGCTCTTTTCTTTGAGAAATATTCGGAAGTAAATCCTTCAAGCCGTTTCATTGAGATTTAACATATCTTTATTGGAAAGGCTATTAATTAAAATACGATGATTGTGATAGTAAATATATTTATGTATGTATTTTAATAAGTATAAAACAGTTTCGTTCTGTTCTTCTTTGTAAAATCAATGTACATACGAAACTTAAATTTCTTTAATCCTTTGGTTTTGGAGAAATTGTATTCGCTCTCTCAAGTTTAAATGAGAGTCACTAGGGGCGTTGGTGACTTACCATCAGGTGGCCCACATGCTCGTCCGCCTTCCTATTCTATAAAACAACATATATATGTATATATTTATTTTTATTTAAATAACCATGTTTAACAAAACATAAATCATAGCGTAAAATATACCTTTATTTAAGAAAAAAACAATTTTCGACAGCTTGACACGTCGTGACAAAAAAAGCCATCCATGCTATATGTCACATTGAATATAGATAAGATACTGCTGGTAATTAACACAATCTCTATCCAGTCCATCCTTATTATATTATTGAAATCGGTAAGATAGGGCTCACGTCACAAATTATATGTCACTTTGTATGCAAAGATTCACTTGTCCAATCATTCAATTCAAGTGTAAAGTGTACTTTATATATTGGTTATTTGATTAATAGAGTACATGCTTAAATGATACCGCTGTAGCGCATCGCAATCTTATCTGTATAAGGCGTGATGAATTGACGTTTATTTTATTAGAAGTATTATTTCGAAATATAAATGTATTTATTAAAAAAAACAACAACGGATATGAGTTCGACCTTAATGCGTAATAATTATATTTAAAAATTACAAAAATCAAACAAAATACTCATAAGTGGAACGACATTTAGTAGAAAAT
Source organism: Nymphalis urticae (assembly GCA_905147175.2). Lineage (NCBI taxonomy): Eukaryota > Metazoa > Arthropoda > Insecta > Lepidoptera > Nymphalidae > Nymphalis > Nymphalis urticae. The sequence continues at coordinate 2,684,498 of LR989987.1, read as the reverse complement.
AGAAATATATTTTCTAAAATAACCTTTAAAGACTAAATTACATACAAGTTATAACAGCATACATTACATAAAAATTACATCTTACAACTTAATTAGTGCTTAAAAAATTGATTGGTAACTAAGAAAATCGATCAGGTGACCTTTCTGGTTGTCAGTCATCATAACCTTTCGTCGTGCGCACGCGCAGCTGCCCGTAGGAAGTAGGCACCATATGTCCGCCATGTCAGCTGCCTCCGCCGATGGATTTATCGTATTGTTCCATTTATCCGCGATAACATGCTTATACCGCCTTAAAAATGTTAAATCAGTTGCTACGAGCTTTTTACGTACAATGTGCTCGCATAATTTATGAAACGGGGTTTTTAACTTAAATATTTGTAATAATTTTAACATATTAATGAACACTTTCACTTATATACGATTATAAATTGACAATATTAAATATTATATTAAAATAAAGAATTATATAAAAGAATTTATCTTTTGGCTATCAAAGTTGATATTTCGCAGTACTATAATACAAATGCCAACGAATGCGATCGTGTCACTAAAAAATCATAAAATGTCAAGAAATAATTTAAGACGCAACTACCTAAACATTCATGGAACTTTCTCGATTAAATATTTTTATTCTATTTGTTTCAGGTAAGATTATAATACGTTTTCAGAATCAACAATGCTGGATGGCGATCAACAATAAGGTAACGATATATTTATTAGAAAATAGTGGGTGAAAGTCGACAGATTTTTTAATTGCGAATAATATTATACACTTTAACAATATATTTCTACATTTTAAAATATATTGTGTAACAATGATTATAAATGTTTACATGTCCATACCGATATATTTTTTTATGTTGTTTTCACGTTTAATTGTATAAAAAATTAAATCTATATACCCGCATCGTCTCCATTGAAATTGATTTCTATAGAATAAGAGGATAATCTGTCTATAAAATAAATATTACTAAATGACGTATAACATAGACATACATATACTAGATATATAATGATTAAAGTAAATTGACATTAGAAATTAATAGTGTTTATGTCATTCATTCATTCATACTTTACAATAAATATCACAATAACATTTTTTGATAAAAAAAAAAACAACAGTTACTATGATTCACGCTTCTGTGAGAAATTACGTCGCTGTCAAATCTATAATCGAGTGAGTTACAAACAAATGGTAGGAATTCGGAAAGGTTGAATGAGTCATCGTGGGTAATGGGGGAGGAAAAGCGACGTTGCATTTATCCAATGTTAGCGCTACGCAAAATTTTCTTTTTGATTTTAAACTATAGTAATTATATTCATGTTAAATAGTTCGATGTTTACATTTTCAACGTCAGTGATTGTTTGCATTTTATATTTAATCTTAGCTATTAATCTTTTATTTTATTTTACATAATTTACTAAATACTTTAATATTGTAATACTAATGGAACTTATAAAAAGATTATAAACGATAAAATAGAACTTTGGAACAAAAAACATACTTAGTATTTTATTAATAGGATAAAAGTATAGTCTTTACTTATGCTCGATGCCTGCACATATATTTGGTAAAAATATTTTTAGCTTATTTGATATATTATATTATTATAGTTGTTAAATTCTAATAGATTTTAAACTACTTCACTATATCATCATAAAAATTGAGCCAATATTAGTTCTTAAAGTATATTTTTTAAACGGTTTAAAAAATACGATTTGAATTTTAATATGAGATATTATAAGTTTTTTAAAAATCTCAGTAAAGTTACGATGCCAGCTGCAGCTATTAAATTAGCGAACAATTTATCAAGCATTGTATTCTTCACGATCGCGAATCGCAGCTTTCATTGCGTAAGAATCGTCGAACAAAAGACAACTACCTGGTTCTTTATTTTTTTTCAAGCAAGAAAGCAACTTTATGCGCTTAACTGTCAAATGTCAACATCGCCTTACGTCTTCATAATCCTTATTTATATCGAGATAACGCTTAATATCACAAATCAGCGCAGAACAGATGCTAGTATTAGCCGCAATGTCGTATTTCATAGATTATTATTCGGAAGAAGAGGAGAATCAATTCACAGATAACAATACATTCAGACTTACTTTCTGTTATTGTCTTGGTTTTAGAATATAAAATACTCATGGGAAAATTTGCTTTCAATTATTCACATTAAGCCCTTATTAAAAATATTCTAAACGAGTGTATGCGCATTCCATATTAAAAAAAATAGTAAGCTCTTTAAAATCTAAAAAAAATATATATTTTCCTATGGTGGTTCATAATAAGGCTCGTGCACACAAAAACAAAGCTCAAGTACTAAAACGCAAGATGGTGCGCGTCCGGCCTCTGCGCCACTTCCGCGGCCGCATCCGCTCGTAACTCGACTCCTGCGCAGCCTGCGACAGCCTTAACCAATCGATTGAGCCGTGAAGTGCAGACTTTCATTTGTTATGAAAAAAAAATTCAATTCAATATAAAAGAGAGGAAGTAGACACCTAAATGGTTATTTAGGTTTTTTATTTATCAAGTACAAGTATAAATAATTAGATGGTGTACCGCTTTTACGATATCAAACGCGCTATATTTCAAATTGTATTAAAATTACACAAGAATTGAGACATAAATTAAATAAATTTTATACATTGCCTCGCTAACGTCGTATTATTATGTCGCAAGTATTAGCTAATGGTTACGAACATAAATTATACTATGGATTATTTAATGAGACGTTCAATGTCATGGAAAAGAAAAAAAAAAAATAATAGTTTCATTTTGATAACATAATACAGTGTTCATATTTTCCAATGATCATATCTGCATTAAATAATACTTGTAACGAAAAAAAAAATGTTTATATATTTTATAATCTGTCAGTCTGTACAAAAGAACACACACACACACACACACACACATATATATATGTTGTTTCAGTGAAATAATCATAAAAAAATTTTTGGTGTTCGTGAAATATGACTAAAATACTCAAAAAAAAACCAAATGAAAGAAATGGTGAATCTTTCATTTTTTAATCACTTAAAACATTTCAAATTTGAATGCTACCTAGTCCAAACTTAAATTTTCATAACACAAATATTGTGCAACCTGCTTTATTATTTTTACGTTTAGAAATTAAACGAGTACTTAGCCAGCAATAAAACACTTTGTTTTTTTTTAAAGTGTGATATTGTGTTTTATATTATATCAGCTAAGATTAAATTAAATGGTGTTGATAGCAAATATAAAATTCACATTTACATATAAGTATATGTGTATAATTCAATATTTTAGGTAGATTAGACGTTTAATTAGTTTTTAGAAATTTAAATAATCTTTAATATTATTCTAGTCCATAAATTTTATAATTATACAATGAATTTGTCTGATCGATCTTTTAGCTACATAGCGACATCTCTTGGGACGACGTGTAGACTATGTGTATATTTCATAGAATAGCAATTTAAAAATGAATATAGTTTAAATAACAACAAAAGTATATAAATTGATCGACCTTGATACATAAAACAATCGTTGAATTCCGATCGACTCTATCCGAAACTCATTGTTATGGTGAATCCATTAAGATAAAACCAAGGCCTCTTACGAATACAAAAAGTTAAGACGTATATTATAAATTGCTTGAATGTCATGTACCGGGAAATTGTTTATTAAGAATTTAATTATATATTGCGTTAATTAAGTATGACATCACTACTAGAAGCTATTTTTTTAGCTACAGGTACAAGGTATAATTACATTATTTTTAGTAAATGAAGCAAATAATTTAGGCATTTTTTTATATTGTTACATTTATTTCATTATAATATATTGTTAATACATAATAATTCTAAATAAAATATAAATTTTATACGTAATTATTACTAATACTCACAGCTTGAAATAACACGTAATAAAAATTAGTGTAAGGTCACCTCACCAAAAGGCAGGTTTTATTACAAATGACAAAAATGTATAATTTTTTTTGTAATACCATTGTATACGGTGAAATCTAAATCGTTTTGCCCTTTGCCATCAAACAGTTCACTAATTATAACAATATCATGTAAAAAATAACGAATTATTATATAAAGTTATTTCTACCTTCAATTAAGAAAATTACATTTTTGATACTAGTAGGTACTTAATACAAAGTTTACAAATAATGAAAATTCATTTTAACTATCAAGTAAATATATAAATATTAACACATTGTTTAAATCCATTCTTCGCTTAATCCCTTCATTAAGAGATTTTAAGTCATGATAAGATATTACTTTCAATTTTAAATTTCGCGTACGGAATTATAAAACTTCGAAACGAACGAAAAGTATTCAACTCGCGTCCCTTTACAAGTCGATAGTCGTGAAAATGAGACGGCACTATCTATTGTCCCTTTCTTACATTCAAGGATGACACTTCCGAGAATCGTCTGAGCTTTGAAGTGGGTGCGTATTCGAAACGCCTCACACACTATACCGTTAGTTTACTATATCTATTGTAGTAATTTATTCGTATATTTTATTTAAATACTATTTAAATACATCATTTATCAGTAAAATACATATTGAAAAAATACATATAATTATATTCAAAAGATCACAATCAGTGAAAAAGGTATTATTATCGAAATGATAGAGCTTTCGATTCAGTCACGAAGAAAGGAAAAAAATTGGATATAAATATGGCTCCACCATATTTATAACCAAATTTTTTCAGCATTTTTACAATATTTACATCTCAGATGACAACATTAAAAATGAAAATGTCGGTTTCGGAACGAACTAGCCGTACCCACCCCCTCTCAAATGTCGATGAACGGGGAGGTGCGCCACGCGACGTTGCCAAAACGGAAAGTGAAATTTCGTCACACTCTCTCTCTCATTCACGCACACAAGCATACTGTCCGAAGTGGCGCTCGAATGTGTGCGTGTATGAGTATTTCGGCAGACGCGAGACCGCTGTGTGCGTTTTGTTTTGATGAATACTTGCGTTTGTGTGCATCAAATTCGTAAGAGCATTGCCATATACCTAGGACCCGACGCTTCCGTGTTCGATCGACTTCGTAGACGCCGACTTTGCGTAGGACAATTAAAGACATCGGAGCAAAAGCTTTCTTAATTATTTTATTTTATATTTCTGCTAACAAGGATAGTTTTAATGATGAAGCATTTGTTTTAAGAAGATACATTGTCCAAGCTAAACAATCTCAGTACGAAATGTTGAAAAACATTAATCGTATTGCCCATTTACGTAAACAGCAAACAAAGCAATAATAATAAATTATCAAGAGTACAAAAATACGATACTAAATAAAATTAAGCTTTCAAGTCCAATCTGGGAGTCTAAAAATATTGCTCCAATTTCATTTGAACTTTATTTATCTCTTTACCTAAAGATTTTTTACCCGAATTCGAAGAAATGATTATTGTTCCTGTTTCTACAAATAGAAAATATAATTTCTTAAATGAAGTAAAAGAATATAAGAGTATACCTTATACTTTTTAACACAATATTCAAAAACAAATTCGTTCAAAAATGAAAATTTAGCGTCAATCATAAGGACCGCAACAATTTATTATCTGTGACATTTGACTGCGGCCATATTGTTGTCTTGACAGATAATTATTCCAGCGATAGTGAAATAAAGCTGTTAACCTTCGTACTGATTGCGTCGAGCTCACGGCTGGAGGCGCGAAAATCCGATAACTTTCGTGACCCCCCATCACCCCTTACCCCTCCTCTTTAATGGCATAAAAAATCAATTTCCCGCCCAAATTACGCCGAGTCGACAAATTGCGCGTCTAGTCTATAATCAAGTATTTCGGTAACGTCTACGTTTATTCATGTAAACTATTTGGAAACGTTTAAGTATTTTGTATTTAGAAAAAAAAGATTTACTCTCTATATATTTCAGTATATTTTTTAATTTCTTACCTTTGATCGCCATCTTAGTATAATATATTTATTCTAAGTATAATACAGTACTACATTAAATGATTTGTTGCTTAGGATTTATGTAGAACATTTATTTTGTTAAACTATTATTAAACAGTATAGTAGATTCACTTTCAATTCGACGTATTCAGCCAAATTCGTAAAACCGAATAAACACAATGCACCCACACCAACCCGCTCGTCCGTGTGACCTTGGTACGAGGGTGAAAGTCTCCCCCGCACGTGTCTTCCGCGTCTATTTCCAGCCTACATTGTAATGGCTACCTTAAATATTATTTTTATTTTATCTATGACTGGTACGGCGACTTTGGTGTTTTATAATTATTTATACTAATATAATTAAACGTAGATATTTATCAACTTTATAAAAAAGCATACAGTAATATTACAATTTGTTACATTTTAAAACCAAAAAAGAGGATTATTTCACATTTGGAAATAAATTATTAATATATTATTAAGTTCTTTATTCTAAATTGATAAAGCAAATAAAAAAATTAACAAAAAAAAAGTTACAGTGCTACTAAACACTATTTCACTTATAAGTTTAGGTTGGTAGGAAATCTAAAAAAAAAACAAATATCTTGAAATTTGAAAAGAATCTCGCGGCAAGTGAAGTCAGCTCTATTGGAAAATTATATTTTCAAATTAATATCTATTATTTTGTTTTAAAATCCTTCTTTTCAATTTCTTCTTTATTGTGACTTTCACAGCGTATATGTGAAGCTGATTTGGTTTTTCCTTGTACAGTTTTGTTTTTCTTATCTGTTATAATTTTCTTATTACAATTTCTTATTGCTGTAATGAAAACATTTGATTGGGCTATTTTATTTCCATCTACATTTAAATTATTTAAAACAAATATCTAGTATAGTAGTAATATGACAATTAATTTAATGTGAGACTAAGAAAACAAAACAAAATAAAGTATAACCTTTTTCATTAAATAGACTATTTAAGCTAAAACGGATTGGTGGTTTCTGTGATTAGTGTGTTCAAACAAACTCTTCCTCTATAATATTAGTGTAGATTTTTAAAAATTCGATATGGCATTAATGAGCCGGAGTGACGTAGAGAAAATTGTTTATACATGGAAAGAAGAGAAGCCGTAGGTAAAAACTAGCTTAGAATATATTTAGTCAAATCTTAAGCTTTAAAATGTCAATCGTTATTATAGTGCACAAGTGTGTGCACAAACACAGGTGAAAGAAAGAGTTCAGGTGCAGGACCAACGGCTTTGCATGCTTTCCGAGGCACGGGAGTATACACACTTCCTACTTCTAGAGCTGCTCCGGGCTGCTGCTGAGAATTTTCTGACAGAAAAATCCAATAACTTTTTACTGACCCGACCTGGGAATTGAACCCAGGACCTCCGGGTCTGCGGTCTTACATCTAGCCACTAAACCAACAAGGCAGTCATACATATTATAAGTATTGCAAGTCGTTTCATTTTATTTAAAATTCTTCGACCTTTGTTAAGCAGACATATTAAAAAAAATAGACAGAATTCAAATTAGAATGTGGAGTTCATACGATGACATTCAACTTCAATTTAAAAATCGAATCCGAATTTGTTTGTACTCTTTGTTGTTGTCTTACTAAACAGATATCAAAATAGACCTAGAAACTCCGAATTCAAATTGCATTTTAAGAATCGAATCCAAATGCAAGCTTAGATAAACGCACCTGCAGTCCTGACCTTGTGTCCCAATAGATAACACAACATTAATCTCGATAACGTATCCAGACGCGCGCCAGACGGTCCGAAGGGACCGCAGATATCCGTCCGGAAATTCATAAGCCCAAGGGGATGGTAATGTCATGAAGGAAAACATCGTAACGTAAACCTTTTTCTTCGTCGTGATGACGTCATACGCATTTTGGATTTTGCACTGGAATGAAGAGTTCAAAGACATCAAAAATTTGACATAAGTTATTTTTTCGAGAGGATTTTTAGACAAAGGCAGTAATTATAGTTATGGTTTTAACTTGACCCCTTGTTTATTTGTTAAAATATTAGAGAATATTTAAAAAAGTATATAAAAAAGCCAACAACCACCAAATTGTCATACCAAGTGCCTGATTAACTTGTTATTTGGTCCCGATTCAATTATTTCACAATAAATTAAACAATATAATTTATGTATATATTAAACTATTATAACTATATATTAAACAACTTAAATAAACGGTACTTGTCTTAAGCAACATACAACATAAATGCTAAAGAATAAATTTGTCATTTTAGTAGGTCGTAGGCCTAATAAATACCTAGAAGGAAATATATATAGGAAGGAACTATTTGTAAGCCACAAATCGACTGTAACGTTGAAGGCGTGTCTGAACGTCTACGAAGCTGTCTACTTGACCGGGATTAAGGCCGTAACGTCCGGGATCGCTCGCGTAATCCCGGGACACCGTTCAGAGGTCAGGTTCAAGACCACATAACTTTATCCTTTGAATCGGGAATATTGTAAGACCTACGGATTTACTTTTGATTTTCATACAATAGACGACTAGATTACAATTTCAATAGTATGACTAATATTAATCTTCTAACTACTTTTTTAACTCAATTCATCAAAATTAAATAGAGAAGTATATGTTTTTCATAATAATTTAAAGCTTATACATAAAAAAAAAACATCAACCAATGTGGTATATAGTTCTGTACAAGATTATATAGATGATAAAAGTTGATTTAGAAACATTATACATACATTTATTTCTATATAATATTTCATTTCAACAATGAAATGTGTGATTTATACAATTTTAATAAGAATATATTAAAAATTCGAAAAGTAGGTATAAACTTTTATGATAAAAAATATATATACAAGGAAACAATGTGACCTATGCTTGTTTCTGCCGCTACTATTAAAGTTTTAGAAATGCTACAGAGAACTTTTAGTCTTAACTAGAGTATTTATGCTAATGATATTGCCATTTTTAAATTATTTAACTTAAAAAAAAATGGTAAAATCTTACTTATTTATAAAAATATAACTGAAGCTGAGCATAGTATTAATATTAGCAAGAGAATTTGGAGAAAATTTTATCTACCAAAAGATAGTCTATCTGATAGAGGGTTCTTCTGATAAATAGTTTCATTTTGGGGTAAAATGACATTACTCCACTGGGAATGTGTTCCCATAAATATATATATCCGTAAATTTTTCGCAACAAGTTATTATTATTACCTACTCTAGCTTTTTTAGATTTAGGTTTAGAGTTAAAATCTCGGCATATACCACTCAGATTGTATTAATTTTACAATAATTTATATATTTTAACATCTCTTGATTAACGGCGAAGTAATACCTCGTGATAAAACCTGTATGTGTCAGATACAGCCCGCAATTAAGCAGGGTGGTGGAATTTTCCGGAAGAGATTTTTGCCCAGCAGTGGCCCATTTATATTACTTTAATTATATTATTAATTGTATAATACAAAAAACAAAGTTGTATATGACACTGGAACTCAAATAATATGCAATTTTTTAAGAAAATGCTCGGAAATCTTACAATGAAGATACAAATTCAACGATTATTCTCGTTCACAGTAAGAGCTCTCAGCTATTATTCGCGCTTAGAACTTGTTGTTGTGTCTGAAATCAGATTTTATAAGTTATAGTTGTTTGGTGTGAAATAATCTTTATTTTTTTATTAGTAAATGTACAGTCAGATTATAAATACTGATATAAGATTATAACTGACAAATAATAAAGTGCCTATTTTCATGTATGAAAAATTCTATTTTTTAAATTTAACAAAAAAAATATTCGCAGTTCAAAGAATTAATAAGATATCTATTTTTAAAAACATTACCTTAAAATACTATTTTATAATTTACTAAAAAAAAGCGATTTTATTAATGATTTGGAGCCAATGTTAGTTACAGGCACAAGGGACATAACATCTTAGTTCCCAAGGTTCCATTGGTGATGTAAGCGATGGTTAAAATTTCTTACAATGCCTATATATATGGGCGTTGGTGACCACTTACCATCAGGTGGCCCATTTGCTCTTCCGCCTACCCATACTATAAAAAAATCTAATGTGAGTGTTTTCTTTGTAAATCGGTTCGTAATCGGATCGTTAGCATTTAAACAAACAATAAAATCACACGTGCCATGTACAATTTATTTGTGTGATATAAGATTTACTTTCAATATATAGTTAGCAACGATTGAACTTTAATGCTATGGCACCACTGACCTACAACGATCGTAGGTTACAGCTTTACCTATTCAGTCTAGACAGATAACACTATAGTCTTAATTAAGCAACTTGCAGATATAACGATCGTTACTTTTCTTTTAATTAAATTTAAAACATGCTCATATTAGTGCGCAAGAAAGAAAATTTAGTAACGCTGAAAAAATATTCAAATAGGTATCCAAGGACCAATTCTAATAATTTATAATATAATGGTTACGACGAGTTCCCGATTCAATTCCAATCCGACTTCGACTATTCCATATACATATATAGGATCGAATCCAAGTGGAAACTATGTCCATATACCGTTATGTCAAAACCAAATGTTTATGCCAATAGTGGATAATGAAATTAAAAAATAGGAAACCGACTAAACATCGACAATTCAATTACGATAAAGTGACAATTTGTTAGTAGAACTAGTTCCCTGCTCGTTAACATAACATTTATGTAACGTTCATATAATTTTTTTATTTACGTCCAGTTACTGAAACGTTGATAAAAGTCAGATAAACAAATTTATCTTAAATCGAATAGTCGTTGGTCACTGGCAGCCGATGACGTAAAAGCGACGTAGTATGTAATCAGATTCGCAAATGTGACTTTTCTCGTAATTTCAGTTAACTTCACAAAAGTTTTTTTTAGTAATTAAATTAAAACATAAAGATTCTTTAATAAGCCTTAAAATACTTCATTTATTTATCTATAAAAAATATTAATATATTACCTATGTATGTTTTTTTTTTTGTTAAATGTATATCTCTTTACGTCTACGTGAATATGAATTAAATTTAAATAAAAAGTGCGAATTATGATTAAAAGGATAATTTCTATAGTACACGTTTATTATGTTTTAAAGAAACACTAAATTCATTCATGAAAAATTCGTTCATTCTGGAAAAACTTCGAAGTGCTTACGAGATCTTAGGCCCCGGAAACGTTTTCTTTATAAAAAGGTCGAAGGAAAACCGTTGGGTTCGGGTCAGACCCGAAATAAACCGGTCACAAATGTATCCACACGTGACCGAGGTCGGGAATGTCCTTGAACTTGGTAACATGTTCCAAAACAGCAATACTTGCTCAGATTGAATATTCTCAAAATAACAACAATCTTATGTTAACTAACCTGTCAAATATAACATAGGCGTACCACCATTGTAAATATTAAATAAAAAAGAAGACATAATATTGTTTTATTTTTCCTTTATAACGAATTACTTGAAGCGTCGATTAAACGCGTACTGTTTTGATTAGGACTTTTAGTGTTTATTGCGCTTTGCTAAATATGCTTCAAAACGTAGTATTGAATACATAATGAATCTGAATCATATCATATTTCAAATAAAAATATTCTTACAACACATTATTTTACAGATACAAATCCCATTGTAAAGCGATGTGCTTTGAATTATCTTATTGGGTCTAATAACAATGTATGAGCTAATTTCGGTCACAAATATATTTAAACCCTCCATTGTCTCTGCGAACTTTGCATAATAATCTTAATTTTATGTTTCATTCCGGTCCTAAAACGAAGTAAACACAACTTTGAGCTGCGGATGTTGCATGAGTCAGTCATTGGACACAATGTAACTGAATCACCAATGGCGGCGCTTTTCGCGCGAATTCCAAATATAAATTATCCTAACTCGTGATTGACATTTCATTGTACACGTTAAAAATATTTTTTTATTTTTTATTAAACAGATGTTGCCCGTTTAAAAAAATGTTTTGTTTCTGCCTAATGGCTGTGTGTACGTAATGTGCGTCACAGCGCGGCATCATAGCGTATCCGCCACTTGGCTCGGCGGAAGGCGGTTCAATTTGTTAAATTAAGCGCATTTGCTCGTTGCACAGATTCACTCGTGAGTGGATTATGAAGGATGTCAATGATTTTCGCGTATTGTTCCTTGTGAAGTATATGCTATGCACGGGATGGACTAATCGCTATCAATGCTAACGCGTGTACAAGCGAGTTAAATTGATTAAGTAGTATCTATATAACGTAATATTATGAACGCGGCTCAAATTAATGTTCATATTTTATATTTTATGTAAATTTTACGTCATAAATCTATAACGTAGCACCTTCATAATTACCAAATGTTTGAATTAATTATATAAATATGAAAAGTGTCTATAAAATATGTTATCAGTTCTATGTTAAAGTTTGTTTACATAATGCATTCTTATATTTTCTCCATGTTTGAAAATTAAAAATATATAAAATGTTTCTCGGTTCACTGCCGACAACGATGTCTACGTGACGCGCAACTACAGTGCGTACGCGACGATGATTGCGCTGAATTGAGCTTCCGTCGACAGGATAAAAAGTCCGGCCTCGCTAAACAATGGCCAATCTGACCGACTACTCCACTCCGTGTAATTGAACTGATTCAATCGTAATTTTTTTTATATTTGACCGTAAAATTTCAAAAATTATTCATATTGTATATAAGCTCTTTTATTTTATTATTCCAAACATAATAATAACATGATATAATCATATCAAAAAAAGTTTAATTCAATCATAACAAATCATAAAAAGTTTAATTTTATTTTCAATATGCTTAACCATAGATTTAAAAGAGTTATTAAAAAAGAAATATGTTTTTAAAATGTCTAGAATATTTTGATAAATAAAATGATGCAATTTTAGGCTTGGTTGAGTTTTAGCGGTAACATTGATACGACAAATTGCATTTGATATTGAAAATTTGCTGACAGTATACTTATTGCCTGAGGCAACCCTTCACACGTTGTAACTGAAAATACGCTATGATTTTCTTTTTTAGAAATTGTTTTTTTTTTCAACAATTTTAAGCAATAAGGTATGCTATATTTGAAAAACTGCCATATTTTTTGTGATAGGCCAAAGAAAAGCATGGACTAATGATATAAATATGACTTAATCAATAACGATTTCCCTTATATAGCATAAAATATATTCCGTATATTTTTTATCATTATAAGTCAAACGCAAATTTGAAAAATATTAAAGTAAAATATTAAAATACGCTAATGAAAACAGTTTTTGTAAGATTAATCCTTGATAAGGAGCATAATATCTTAAAGTCGTATCGCCATCTGTCGGTGAATAGCGGAACTAAGCATAACGAAATAATTTACCAACGGTTTGCAAAATGACGCACGCTCAAATAAAACAAAACACATTCCAATTAACCTCATTATTTTTACTGTACAGATTAACTTTAGAGATTATCTTGTCCTTTTATCTTTGGCGATACACAACACCTGCCGTTTTAACCGATTTTAAATAACTGCCTTTTCCATCCATCATGCCACAACAATAAAGCGAATCATTACTACGAACGGTTTATAATTACACTTAAGTGACAATAAAGACGAGAACTTTTATAATTATGAATGTATAAACAATTCTAACAAAAAATAACATCATTTTACCATTTATTTCTGTTTGGAATCTTCTCTTAGCTATGTAGGTATTGTCTTCCAGTTGATGTGAGTGTGATAGTCATTGGTTAAATTGATGACACCTAAAAGTCCCGTTCCTTAAGTGTTTAGATCAATGGGGCAATCAGGGTTTGCGTGTCATGACCTGCCCCAACGGACGGGCCCACGCACTACGCACATTCTCATTACTACGGCCACGTAAACGTACGTATGTAGTAAAACGAGCTTTAAAGCTTCAATATTAACGTGGATTTAATTATACATATTAAAAGTTATTATTATCAACTATATATGTTTATAATTCAATCAAGCTTTTCACCAAAATTATGATATATTTATCATAACAGTTGAAAATGTTTCAAAACATTGTAATAGGTCTTTTCTAAGTTATATTTTATTAAATAATTTATTTGTTGCTGTCACAGACTAGACGTTTTTGTTTGCACTTAATCAAAAGCGCATGTCGTGTCTATATCAAGAGAAATTTAATTATTTCAATTTTTTGATTGTCATTTTGTTTTGTAGACCTATGAAAATAAAAAAAATTAACTTGAATAAAAATAAAACATAATGATTATTGTTCAATTTAAAAAAATATTCAAACATAATCAATAACGTAGTAATTAAATGGTAGAAATTAGGTGCCTACATTTTATCTATTCTAATTAAGTTAACGATAACCGGTTATCTATGTGACGCAGCTGCGAACGTAACCGTCATACTTAAGGCGCGTGTTTATTCATTAAATCACATGTACAACGAAAAATCATTCGGTCTGACCTGCTCACGAGCATAATTACAAAACCTGCGATTTGAATGAGAATAGATAAAGCGAGAAGGAGAAATAAAAAGTGCGAGCGAGATAGAAGTAGAACAAATGTCGTGCGCGTTCTAACACAAAAACAGGAGTAACGAACTAAAACGCCAGGTGTGAGCCGATGCCATGTGCTCGGCAACAGAAACATGTATATTTCTTTATACGTGACGTGTATCCGAGTATTTATTTTATCTAGCGATAAAGTTTTTAATAACTGATATTTTGTTCAATATTTTTTTACTCGTAATTTACAAATCCGATGTAAATTTTCGAGGTAAATTATTAGGATGGTATTTTGTTTATTTGCTTCTTTATGTTACCTTAAAACGTTATAGTATTTTATTTTTATTTTTTTAATAGTGTTATTTGAACAGACTATGTGGTAATAAACTTCCTAAAATTACATGGTTTTCTTAAAATTACAGACCATGCAACTAATAATTATAACCAGATTGAATACTCTGTTAAAACTTTTTAAGACCAATAGCATAACATTAAAAATGCTAAAAATAATAATCTTCATATTTTTATTGAAGAATATTTGTAATAATGGATACAAATAATTTATTAATATAAAAAATATGTTCATACTAAATATTTTGATATTACCTTAGAACTATTGGGAATGAAAACTGTATCCACGCCATCTAGCAAATATACCAGAATACAACTGACACGATTCAAGATCACTCAGATCGAAAACGCCATCTAGTGTCTAATAGCAATACTGCTACGGAGAGTTGTTTAATTTTGACAATGATAATACAGATGGCGCTGTTCAGTTATCTAACAGTCTTAGAACTTTTAAATTTTACTCTAGAATCATATTTAATTATGATTTAAACAAGACAATTATCTTTATATACTAAAATCACTAATCTGTCGCCATCTAACCCATCCATTGCATGATTGTCTATTAATTTTCCCTTTATTTTGTGTTAACGTTCTGTTATTTTAATTTTATTTGCTTTATGTTAAGTCTGTGGTGTGTCTGTGTTGTTGTAGCTTGTTTTGGCGCCGGACGGGACGTTGCAGACAGTGAAGAGCGAGTCGCGCCGAGGTCGCGGCAGAGGGCGCGCTTCGACAACACCCGTGAGTATTTTCTATTACTTTTCATTCCTTTTTTCTTTTATTTTTATTCCCTTCCTCACCATTAAACATAGAACTTTGTCACTAATTGTTATTATTAACATTACAACCTAATACCGGGAAAACGTTGCCTGTTTTTTAATGTTTAAATTTAAGCTATTTCATGAGCGAATGTTTACTCACGTAATAATTATTTTAAAACAAAAGCTACTAAATTAATATGTCGCTTTATTAATTATTTCCTAAAATCTTTCCTAACAGGTATCACTTAATTTGCAATCATAATCTATAAACGAGCGATATTTTAAATAATAAATAACAATCATAACTGTTATTAATTTATATTTTTTTATTTCTGAATTTGTAAGCAAACATAATCTTCATTTTCAATAATAATATAAAAATTAAATATCGGCGTTATATAAGTATTCATAAAATTATACAGCTCAAACTTTCTACGATGATTATAAAATTAGATTTCAGCTGGATCCAAATCATCGAGGTCGCCGCTAAAGTCGAACAGTGATAAATCAGACAAAAACCGGGTCACTTTCGCTTTCAAAACCCGAATATAGGAATAAAGTGTAACCCGCGTGTCCGCAGAGGAAAACAAACGCCATTCACTAATATCAACATTTGCTATTTGACATTGGACAACTGTAAACGTTTTTACGGAATACATTACTGCTTTTGTTTCATCTACCGATGTCACCTCTATATGTACCAAGCAATGGGCACGTTTTCGTGGAAGTTGTTGTTTATATAGTCGGATTTTTCACAGCCTCTAGCTTGCCACCTGTAGTTCATTCAGAAGCGGATTTTGAATTGCAAATTGTATTTCAATGAGTGAAATTTTTCTCATTGTCGACTTTGTGCTTGCGGTTTTTATGTCGGTCTTTCATTTTTACGGTTTGTTTTACGTCTAAAAATCTATTTGAATAATTCCTCTTTAGAGCAGTACTTATTCACATAAAATGATATTGTTATTTTCAATAAAACTTTAACCCTTCCCTTGGTGCAAGTTTGAGAAAAATAATAATTTCAAACATAAAATAACATGGTTTTTAAGTATGTCCCGTCGTATCATTAAAATTTAAAACATTTAAGCATAAGGGAAGATACCTACTACAATTCCGTAACAGCCTGTGAATGTCCCACTGCTGGGCTAAAGGCCTCCTCTCCCTTTTTGAGGAGAAGGTTTTGAAGCTTATTTCACCACGCTGCTCCAATGCGGGTTGGTGGAATACACATGTGACAAATTTCAGTGAAATTAGACATATGCAGGTTTCCTCACGATGTTTTCTTTCACCGTAAAGCACGAGATGAATTATAGTCACAAATTAAGCACATGAAAATTCAGTGGTGCTTGCCCGGGTTTGAACCCACGATCATCGGTTAAGATTCACGTGTTCTTACCACTGGGCCATCTCGGCTTTTACAACACTACTACAATACATAGGCATAAAAATAAATATGAAGGTGCGTTTTAATCATTGCTTTCAAACTGTCTAGTTGATCTGTTCCTAATGATACCCTTCTGACTCATATCGTTCACGGCGTTCGTTCTCAGCGGAAATAACTGTGCATCTATTATGGTGATTAAGTATGTGCTCGAATACAGGTGCACATGTCCCGTTATAATCTCTCTCTCCCTGTTATAATCCGATAGAACGGCAATCAAACACAACCGAAGGGACCAGAGGCTTTATGTAGTTCACAAAGCAAGGGCATGTAACAATGTCGAGTTACTTGTCTGCTTCTGGGAAATTGTTATCATAAACCCAATTATTTCTTATTGGTAAAAACGCAGGATTCGAACCGTTCTGAGTTCAAATCCTGTAGTTTCTGTTAAGCATTTCTCAGTAGCTGCAATTTTCTAATATCTATTTAGAGTGGATCCGAAATCGATCTGGAGGACCTAATCCCTTTCCGATATACTCGAAAGAAATGTATACAAGAATTACTCATTTAATGTTTTAAATCATAATACAATATTTAAATGTTTCATTTTAGTTAAAATTTAAAATTAAATTAAATTAATAAATTCTAAAAAGTATACATTTTACAAAATAATCATATTATAGACTTTTGAAAACAAAATAAAACAGCAACAAGATATTAATAAATTAATCTTTCATCGTTCTATTAAAATAATTGTAAGAATCGCATATTTATTCAAAACTTATTTTGAATCTGGTACCGTAACCGTAACAGCCTCTGAATGTCCCACTGCTGGGCTAAAAGCCTCCTCTCCTCTTTAACCTTAGGAGAAGGTTTGAATCTGGTAGATATTCATAAAATATAAAACCTTGTCAAGTGCTCATTGTCACATTTAATTTTCTATTTTCTCAAACATTATTTTATGAATTACACATTACACCGATATTGTACACCACAAAGAGAAAAAAAAATACAAAACATGGATACGGCCTAATAAATACAACTTTGTCGACCTTATCGCTACATAGCGATCTCTTCCAGGCAACCAACGGTGTAAGAAATAACTCATGGGACATTAAATTTATTTAATTAAGTATGACAATCATCCCTATGCCGTAAGTTATTTAAATTATGACGTGTTAATCAGTTGGGACAAAATAATGTACAACGAAATAATATTAATGAGGTAGATCACATTACATTCATTTTTTGTTAATTTAAGTATTGCTTTACTTAAATTACAACTAGCCAATTCGCTTCCACAGTACAGCAACGAAAATACAAAATAACAATTAGCTAATGATATCCTTAATATGTAACGTAAAATTTAAGTCTATTTGAAAACACAAAATAAAAGTATTAAAGTCCAGCACAGACTATCAGCTAATGCACTTTCAATCAAATAATTTGTAAAAGGACGTCCGATACAAACACGACGATCTCACTCGAGCCTCACTCAAAGTAACGTATAGACGCTATCATGTGTCTCGTTTTGTATCCATTATTGTATCCAAGCCGCAGATTTGTGTTGAATTAAATTATTTTGTATAACAATGAGATTTAGTGCATTTATTATCTACTGGTTAACTTAAATTCAATACTTTATACGTTTACATAATATTTTAATATATTTTGTTGTTCGATATATGCCACAAGTAGGACTAGATTTAAAGTGTCGCTTTTATTTCAATCTTTCAATTCAAAGCCAAATTTCACCTATGAAATTACTGTTTTATAAAGGGTAAGCTTCGTCGTCTGCGTATCATTGATGACACGAAAGAACTCAAATTAATATGATATTGCGGAATATCGATCTTCTTGTTCAATGAAACAGCAATATTAAAGAAAAATCGAACGATGGGAAAAAAATCAGAGTAGCACATAAAATTGGCAATTTCATAAGTGTATTTTACCTATCAATAATGCGGATATTTATATTTTTTAACGTCATTCGATAAATAATTTCTATAAAAATAAATTCGATAAAAACTTAGAAAACTGTTGATTCTCATGTAATAACAGCGCTTAGCGTATTATGGAAGTACACTCGTAAACTCGAACCAAAGTTCCAACTGAAAAACAGAAAGCTTACAGCGTCCGCTTGACAAAAGTTCGCAAAGACGTCAACGTTGAATGAGTTTGACGCAAAGAAAGAAAATAAGTAGGCACAATAGCCACAATAGGCAAGTAGGCATTGTGTGGTGTTAAAACGATTTGAAAGTATTTAAACTTCTTTCAAACCGAGATGACGAAATTCTAAGATTAATTTTGAAAGGTTTCTGATTCGAATCGAATGCACGTTTGATATTTCAAATGATACATTTTTAAATGCAGTTAATATCTTTCATTGATGGAATATATTTTAAGTAACTTGAAATGTATGTAAATATATATTTTTATCAGCAATACATTACTATCGACTGCCTCGTTGGTCTTACAGCTAGATATAAGGCCACAGATCTGAAATCCTGGGTTTAGACCCCAGGTCGGACTGATAAAAAGTATTAGATTTTCTATCGAAAAAAATGACAGTAGCGGCCCGGAATTCCATTGCCTCTGAGAGCACGTAAAAATGTCCTGCGCAGTTGGCTAGTCTCCCCTGAGATTGACGCCGTGGCCGAAATCGAGGAGGACATAATCATCATCATTACTGCACAGATCACTAATTAATTCTTCACAATAAGAAAGAATTCATTAAAAGTGGTAAAACTAGACTTTCTTAAAATACGTCTACTATAATAAAATACTAATAAAATCTGCGTATGTAGTATGCGTGTCTAGTATATATATGGGTAACATTAAAATTATGTTGTTGTTAGATCATTTAATCTATCCAAATATACTTAATATTAAAAATACGAAAAGTAAAAATAAATCATCATAAATAATCATAAATATAAAAGAGTAGAAAGTTCTTTCGTAGCTCATAAAGCCGTATTGTTTGAATAACACAAAACAATAATAGAATTGCATTTACAATTTATTTTAAAAACACCCCGAGAGCTATTTTATATAAAAGTAAGTAACCAATATAGTTTTTAATTATAAAATTAAAAACATTAATTTTCTAAAGAACATCTTGGGCTCGTTTAAAATATTAACCCATTACTCTGCCTTATTACCTTGATTGCGAGTAGCACGTCTGTACATGCCAGTTTCTTGACGACATCCTCGACCACGGAGCTTAAGATAAATTTCAAACAGAAATGCACTCAAATTAATTCAGCGCTTACAGAGATTCGTAGATTAGTACTGGCATGTGCGAATCGAGCTAACCACAAATGGATTACTGTTTGCAAATTCTATATATTTCAAACTTGAATCGTTATTGGAATAAACTATTACTTAAGAATATAACATAGTTTTCTATTATAGGAAATTATAATTAATTAACAAAAATATTATGTTTATTATATTATTATTATTATATGGTTATTATATTATAAATAATTAACAATTTAAAAAATATTTTTAAAAGTCAAAATTAATCAATATATCTCATTACTCGATCGACTGCGTTTGATCTGGAACAATAATCGTGAATACAGACAACATTGTAAATCTGATTTACTTTAAAAGAATAGCTACGCGACTTTCTTAACGTTTTCAGAGACTGCTTTCTGAAACGGTAGTAAAGATAAAATATTGTCGATTCAAAAACGCTTTATTGTAAAACTTACTTAAATAAATATATTTGATTATATCTGATAAATTGTACATGCGACTTTTTTTGGAAATTTTTAATCTTTATTAAGATATAGTATTCGCCCGCGGTGTCCGCTTTTTGGGTATCGCAGATGATAAGTATCAAAAAGTAGCCTATGTCCTTTCTTGGAGCTCAAGCTTTCTTCACACCAAATTTCATCAAAATCGGCTTAGCCATGAAAGCGTAACAGACAGACGGAATAACTTTCGCGTTTATAATATTAGAATAAAACGAGTCATACCAAACAAATGGTTAAAGATTATTGGAAAAATGTTTCCATTAGATTTTGTGCGTCTACTAAAAATTTAATAAAATCACGATTAATTAAACATATACTTTTTGTTTCTTATTAAACTGAATTTTACAATTATGTATTATTAATAGTTATAAAACTATCATACACGTGCAGTAACTATTGACTAGCTCCGCAAAACAACCAATATAATGTCCAAGAATATATTGAGAAATTACATCAATTATAATAATAATCTCAAATAGCTCAAATCATTTCATAATTAGTACCTACACTTTTAACTACAAACGATTTTAATAACTTTTAATAAGTCCAAGATTACATAACATTACGAAACGTAGCTCACAAGGAAGTACGGATATTGCATAATTAAGTTTATTTATCAAAACCAAATCCTTCAAACTACATATGCGATGCGAAACTAATACAAATTGTAATCCGAAGTTCAATTCGGAAATAAATTGAAATCCGACATAATGAAGACGGTGCGCATAAAGCCTGCAGACGTAGGTACTAATTTCGCGGAGGCCATCTTGCGGTTGCCATGGCAACCAGACTGCGCCCCCCCTACCCCCTCCCCCCAACGGTGCACTCTAAAAGCTAGACCGTGCTATGTCTAGGTACATGGAGATGGTGCCTGCCTGATTAGCCAATTCGGACGGCAGCCGTCGATGCATTTTTAATGACATTTTCACTTTCCGTAAATATTTATTGATTCTATTTTGAAATCTTATAGAAAAATACCAACTTACTGATATTTAAACTGCACTTCTTAAAAATAAAGTCTTAAAATATTCAAATTTCCTACAATGATTATTTACACTTTGAACTTATTTTATATAAAATTCTAGAAAGCGCCTATTATGCCCTCATTTAAAAGAGTTAGTCTTTTGTTCTTAATTAAGAAATTAAATTTTACATACACTTTAGTCCAGTAGGTCAAGTAATATCTAAGCTAATTTACATAAGTTATAAAATAACATTAATATTGAAATATTGTTTTTAAATTCAAAATACAAAATCTGTATTTTCTTACAATAATATAACAAAGATTTATCGCACGTATTTAATGTTTAATCATTATTATTAACCTGATTGGTTACACGAAGAGCAAGCAATATTTTTTTTTGTGTAACGTTTTTCAATTAATAATTTTCCTGACAAGGAATCCGTTGAAATTTTGAAAGTATCGCATCAAACTGAAATTTATATCCGAACATTTCTGTCTCCTTCCTTCTCTGCTTGTGACGCGAAAATCACCGCTAGAGGCCGCCTTCGAATTATAAACTCGGACGAAATTTGCACAGAGCACTTTGTAATTGCAAATTTCGTTGTTTTACGCATGCGCTGCACCACGATCAATACGCGAAGACTTTATTTTTTTTAATAGAAAACACAATTTACGCGCCAAAACATAAAAAGTAAGGTTATTCTGTCTATGGAATGTCATGAAACGAGATTAGATATTTTTATTAAGGAAGAGACCTTTAAAATTTTCATTTTAATCATGAATGCGAGCCAAAGGAGGAGGTGGAATGGGGGTTGAGGGGGGTTTAAGGTGGCTCGCCCTCTGCTATTGGATAGTTACTCTAAACTATTGCCTGAAAGTTTCATTAATGCATTCTATTGCCTCGTTATGCATTTTCGGTGTCCCTTTGCCGTTTCAATAGTGTTCTAACTTTGATATAGTGGTATTGTTTCGCGGATAATTTAATTAATACTAAAATGATTAATAGTTATATGAATATTCAATATGTTTACTTAAAACAACAAAATTAGAAGCATATTTGCTCCTTAGTGTTTCAAAACTTATATTTATAATAATTTAAACATTTTTGTAATTTCAAATATTTGCGTATACGTTACGTTTGAGACAGTTAAAAATTAATATCTTAAAAATATTTGTTAAATATTCACGTATTCATATTATGGAATATGCACTTTTATAGAACTCGAATTTAGAGCCGTTCATATAACGCAGGCATTCCTCGAATAACGTACAAAGCTTAATTTCCGGATATTTGAAAATTTCATAACTTTTCAAACGGCCGATGTTATGAAGAGACGTTAAATATTTTATTTCATTCGCAGTCGAAATTGCTCTTTTGATTACAAAACAGAAACAAATGGTTAGGGAAAGGCTCTCAATTGATTTCGTAAATATGTAATATGCTTATGTAACCAGTTACCTCTTAACTTACTTGTTTTAATATAAAGTTTTCTCGCAAATTTCTCCTGCAATATATACGACTTAATTTGCAACATGTGATGGAGCTGAAATTTGTTTTACAATTTTTTGGACATTTTTTACTCATCGTTTCAGTTAGGTTAATAAAAAATAAATAGAGAAAATATTAATTAAGGATTTAGGCATCTTAACTTCAATATTATGCAATATTTCTTGAAAATCAAATCAAAGGTGCATAATTCACAAACAAAAAGTATATAATATATAAAAAAAACTAAAACCTCTTCCGTGCTGAGTTCCCTGTCAATTAAGTCAAGGCTGGCAACATTCGGAACTCAAAAAAAGTACTTTAAACAATGCCCTATTGTAACCCGTCTGGCACGCACACATACAAGTAGAAACAAAACACACATTGCATACGTTTTCGCCTGCATTCTCCATTCGTATGGTGCTATAGTTAAATAGACTCTATTTTAATGATTTTAAGTATTAAAATACCATGGTGCCGTTACGTGTGGCTTTCCTAACGAGCCAATATGCTGATGCGACCGTCTGCCCGCTAAGAATGTTCCTTGTGTTCCTTTCCCTATGAGTACACGAAAAGCTTTGAATCGGAAAAATCCGATAGAACACGCTATTACTCTTGTATGGTCGACGATATTCAAAGTAAGGAATCCGCTTAATGTCTTTTGAATGAAGAACGGATATTTTACAATATGCTAAGAAAGTTTTCTTTGCTATATTTTACACCGTCAATGCTAATGTCAATGTACCAACTAGAACTAAAACAATAAGATGTTCTGACCTTTGTGCTTGTAATTAAACTGGCTTCCAATTTAAATAGGAACACGAGAATCGCTAGAATAAATGTGCAGTTTTGTTGTAATTTTTTAAAAATTTAAATTCACGTGAATCTAATGTGTCTGGATGTTTTATTACCATTCATTTCAATACAATCAAAATTTTAGGATGAATGACTGTTAGTAAGAGTAGTATAGTTTCGTAGTTGTATTCACAAAGTCCTACCACCGTTGTCTGGCACAGTCTCGACAGTAGTAGATTGTCCAAAAATGTCGAACCCATATTTCATACACAACGCTTAATAATTTTCCTTGTGTGTTCTTCTTATTTATTTTTTTGAATGTATCGCTGTAATTTTTTATCAACCAAGTCATACTATATTAAAACATATTTATCTCTAAATAGAATAGTACTTCAAAGAAATACAAACAAGAGTAACCCTAAATCCCGCAGCGGGATTTGCGGCGTCCCGCTAAACGGGACGCGGGAGGATACCATCAACAAGTGAAATGTAAAAGTCTATTAACTGAATGAACTATACACATTAAAGTATAAACAAACTCATTTATTTAATACTACAGTTTATTTATCTCTACAAATTAATTTACAGTTTTTTGTTATCAAAACTAACAACACAATACAACAATATACTGTCTTTATAATATAACACTAATTCCATGCATTTTCATACATATATAATAATCTATACAGAGAAATAGCCTTCACTAATAAAATAATGTTTAATATCAATTTGTTCTTAAGTTGCAGTACAAATATAAATTAGGTAATTTAGTAAAAATACGTAGTATGACTTTGTCACTTACTGTATTTTACTAACAACTTTAGATTCTAATCTTGCTAATAATTTAAAATTGTTTGAAAACAAACTGTATTAAAAATAAATAAAATTTAAGTAAGTGACAATAAATAACCAGTCTTAAAAGTGTGCGCAAGAGTTCTTCTAAGTGCTGACACACACAAAATAACAAATGAAGTGAAATAAAAGCTCATAATAGCTTAAATCCATCTCACTTTGTTTCAAATAACTATAGTTAATAGAGTATAATATATCGATGTAGTCGGTGAAGCGAAAAATCAAGACAAATAGACAAACTTTCATCCTATAGTATTAATAAAGATTCCATGATGTATTTATAAAAAAACGGAAATGGTGAGATAAAGTATTCCAATTCAGTCCTTAAAAGTACACCAAAAACATCTATCAAATAAACCCGCAAACAAACTCACAATATATCTGGATATCAGGCCGCGGGATTTGCGGCGTCCCACGAAAGGGGTCCGGGATAGCAACAAGTGAATCAACTTGAACCCGACACTAATAAGACACTAGTGACAAGCGCCAGAAGACCGTTTAGCCTTCGTCTCACCCCGCGGGATTATGAAAAACGGAGTTGATTTATTATCTCTGGATGATACCGGGACTGGCATTCGAATTTTGAAATATGGATTTAAATTGAATGAATCGTGTAAATAAAATTTAGAGTATCAACCTTCACTGCTAAAATAGTTATTAAAAAAGATAAACAATATATGAAGAGAGTTTTTATGTCTATTCTTTATTCATTATATATAAAAAAATACATTTCAATTGATGCTTAGGGAAGCGGGAAGCGAGTGTGTTATTATATAATAGATCGATTAATTTTGTCAGCTTCATGGTTTACCAAACAACGCAATATCAATGTATTGCGCAAAACCAATATATGTATTTAATGGTCAAAGTGCAAGGCGACACGTGGGACAATGTCCTGCTCGCAGCGTGAAAGAATCCACGCAACAAGTACTATAAATCCTGGTTCCGATAACAGTTGGTGTTCTGCGAACATTTTCGACGTGCGTGCTCGAAATAAAAATACGTTTCTAGTACAACTTCCCCTCGTGTTTCAAAAACATTGAATAGCTATGAGATGCATTGAATTGTTATTTTTACCGACATCAAAACAAGGCTCTCTGTTGCCCGTCCCGTTTATATTCGTGTCTTCGAAAAATACACTAATGATTTTTATTATTCTTTCACTTTCAAAATAAATAGACCGATATTATATACTTTATATAAGATTGGTACACAGACGTTCAATAGGTCCTTGATAGGTTACCTGATGGTAAGTGGTCACCACAGCCTATAACCATTAAAACATTCCACCCATTTCCAATACGCCAAGCGCAAACCACCAAGCGTGAGAACCTAGATGTCCTTTGTGTAGTTACACTGACTGTTCCACTCTTCGAACCTAAACACATACGGCCCAGATATACATTCGTAAATTTTAGTACTTTGAAATCTATAGGTACTTATGGATGTCAATTATAATAAAGTAATTTCAACTTTCGCTGGATGTTAATTAAAAAAAAAGGATTCTCAAATTGCATAATATAACATTTCATCAATGATCTTATGCAAAATTGTAAGCGTAAAGCTTTAAAAAAAACGGATATTTATGTTTAATTATATTTATCAATTCATGAATTCACAATATTCAAATTATCTTAAGTTCGAAAACGTCATTAAATGCAAGTACAGTTAAACGACTTAATTAAACTTCGTAAGTTATTTATAACAGTTACCATTGTATTACTCTCATACTTAAAAACGAGCTTTAACAATTTCATAAATTAAATAAGTCACGACTTTCGAATTAACTGATTAAAAAATATAAAATACTAGTTTCCGCCCGCGGTGTCCGCGTGCTTCGTAGGTACCCTTATCGTCCCTTATCGTCGTATAACCTTTTCTGTACCCTAATAACATGTATGTAAAATTTCATGATAATTGGTTTAGTAGTAAAACGTGAAACACAAACAAACAAACCAACTGACTTGTGCATTTATAATATTAAGAAGGATTAAAAGTAAATTTTCATCTAAGTTTATTTTAATCGCATTGAAACTAAAATCTGACTAAATATTGATTTAAAAAAATCTAAAACTATCAAATAACGCCCCACATATGAACTTCTAAAAGGGAAATATAACTGTTCGACTAGTGTAGTTTAATAAAGTACGTCAAAAAAAAACAAAAAAAAGACGTCAGTTGATACAGTTTTCAACATTGGATGGAATGATTCATGTGGAAGGTTTATGTGGTAGTATGAAAAGTACGATTTCACTACACTTTGGTGAAGGAATATTTCCTTAGTGCATTTTGCTTCGCCAAGACTTTCTTATAAGAACCACGCATTAACCTCCGCTCCGATACTTTCATCGTGAAAAAAAGTAATTACACCAAATGGAAAACAAAACCCAATCGCACACAAACTATCCATCTCAAAAATTCTCGTTGTGCTAAGATATTTAAATCGAAATTTAATACTCATATTAATATGCATAATCCGCTTTATACAGGAGTGTCCTGTTGTAAAAACGGCAATATTTATTGGTTCATTTTACATGCTCTATATAAGAAAAACTAACTATAATACATGTGCAATACTATAGATAATAAATGCTTTACGTTCGAATTGTCACAGATGGTTCTTTTATTGGTCAAATTTAAACTTCAAACTATATTACATTTTTCGATACTAAAAGTATATCGACCTTTTAAATATTGTCTTATAAATACTAACCATGAGAGCATACAGACCATGTAAATAAAACTAACCAGTGTTGTAGATAATAAAATATACATTATGTATCACCACATGCATTATTCATGGGCGATGTCAATTTCCAGAAAGTTCCTCGTCGAAATTTACATATTATCTAGTTCAAGAAAAAACTTATGTTTAATTTAAATACAGTATGTGAACTTTATAAAACTCTATTTAAATAATAAGACAAAAATGATATAGTTCGCTCACTGACTCACTGTCCTTGAAATTTATATATTATGCTCTATATAGATTTTTTATGTCTCGTATGTATGAGTTATGTAAACTAGCGTACACTGGGTCACATAGTTTTTCAATACAATATAGTCCATATGCTTAGCGCAAGGACGTGTCGTTGTTGCGCGGTATACTTTAAGAGGCTTAGCAGACGACTTTTAATATATCGTGGATTACTCGGGAACGCTCTAAAATCTGCTTTATAGCCAGATTATACTTCCACGCAGCCTATCTATACGCTTATAGGCAATTCAATATTTATTGTAAGTAATTTGCGTTACCGTTTATCACTTTAATGAAATTCCAGTTAAAAACTTTATAATAGAATTTTATAGCAACGATTACATTTCATTAAATCGATATGCATTGAACATATTATTATCAGTTTTGGTGTATTGTTTGAGTAGCAATAAAGTAGCATTTAACTATACTATTTAACCATATCAGACTCGAGATCACTAATGGTTGTAAAGTTGATATAACGTATTAATTTCAACCCAAAGCAACCGGTTCGAATTCGGTTAGGTCCACAAAAATTTTCAAGCTAAATTGATACTGAATCATCTCGGCAGTGAGGGAAAATATTGTGAGAAAACCTGTAGGAGCACAAAACGGACTCTTATATATTTATGTCCGTAAATTTTACTCTGTATTCTTTGCATTAAAGCCTTAACGGGATGTTACATAAATTTATAGAATCAAAAATATGTAGTCAATTACATTTTCTCTGACACACTATATTGTCATCATCACTACACTCGTCACATTTTTCGAAGATCAAACTAGGCTGCATATCTTAAAACCTTTGCCTTTTCCATTAATAGTTACAAGAATCAAAAATAAATTTGGCATATCTATATTAACTATTATTATAAGTAAAAAATAAATAAATGTGACTATATAAATCGATGCAAACTAAATATTTAAAAAAATATTTTCAGTACGATGTCGATAGTAAATTCACAAGAGGAAAAGGGGTTATGAAGTAAATATTAGATTACTCTGAGATGCCTGTTATTATGAAAAATACTTCAACATAAATTCCTTAGACATTTGCCTTATTTTAGGCGTATAGCTTTTTCCGTGAGCGTTGAATTTAATTTACTGTTGAAATTGCTATCCCGAGGCATAGCGGCGCTGCAGTAAATTGAATTTAGCCGATAAAACTTCCATAAATACAAATTATTAGGCGCTTAGAATTATAAAAAAAAGTTTTAAAACTGTGTCTCAATATATCTTTAACATTTAGTTTTGGGTTTTATTTTTTTAACTATTACAACCATTAAAAATACTAAATCGTATGTATAGGATTAATAAAGTATAAAATTTCAATAAGATTGATACGTTTATGAATACGTTTTTAAAATAAAGCTTAGAATATTTATAAGCTGTGGCACTCTAGTGGTTACTATTACTATAAGGATATTAGTAACTATAACGCGTTATCTGTACAATAATATGAGTTTTACAATTTAATCGTTTAGTCGTCATGATCACAGAGAATATAATAATAAGGTATTGTAAATAACAAAATATCAATCCAGCATCACCACCGACCGATAAATCAACCTTGAACCGAGTTTGAAACGCGCTTGAACCAACAATTATCGACACTCGTAAATCACTAAAAGATATTTTAATTAAACATCCTCAATATATCAGATAGCGGGTAGCGGGCTGGGGCGGAGGAGGAGAGGGGAAATTAATTTAATTTTAACTTGATAATATATCACCCGGCGTCTTCGCTAATAATGGAATTATGTTTGTACTTCCAGAATCCATTTGCATTCTTAATAGATTCGTTATGAGGAGAATGTTGGAATTTTGTTTTAAATATATAATTTTTTATCGAGAGTATATTTTTAAGTATATAATTTTTAATTTTTCTATTATAATTCATCGGCTAAAGCATAAAATGTGTTTCAACCTAATTCCTATTAGCTTAATAAGGAAGTCATCCGTACATACCTTTCTGCTCTATATGTAAAAGAAAATTGAACCACTCTCACTTAAATATAAACTAAAATGGAATAAAATAGCTAAGAATGTTCATTACATTTATGCAATTTCTTAAAAATTAATACTTTTTTTGCAAAAAAATTAAAATCATAAGGCGACTTGTTGTATTAAGTAGGTATGCGTGGTATTCTGGAGCCTAATTTAAGCGTAATGTATTTTCGTACTGTTGATGGGCAGTCAGCAACGCCAGGTATTCCATTCAACCGACCAGACAATCCAAACTCCCTAGATTGCTATTCTAGACCCCTACACACCCCACACCCTTGTGGGGGGAGTCTGCCCCCCTACGCTCGTATAGCGCTTAATTTCCGTATCGCATGGTCATTAATTTGTAAAATGATATGAAGGTATAAGATGACTAAAATTACTCATTTAGATTTTACGCATTTAGATACTCATTTAAAAGTCTTTGTGAGATAACGGTAAAATTTAATTATAAACAAAATCTTTTTCAAAATTATATATACTCAGTAAAAGTTAACATTTTCTTTAAAAAAAAACTGTTAATCACACATTAATGGAGCCATTGTAGGGTGTTCATTCATATAATAAGGGTATATCGGTGTTTTGTTAACAGATAAGTCACGACTTTCAATTCTGAAGTCTATTAAAACTAAGCGCCGTATTAGATCTTCCAAGTATCAACAAAAAGGCGAGAAGTTGTTTATCTGTGCAAGTTTGGCGCCCTTTTTGCCCGCGCACTGGTGGCGAGACATGGCGGATTGCTGTCACCCGCGCAGTGCTGGCAACTTTTAATTACGACCATTGTGAGCAAAAGTTTAACTCGACGACAAAAGAACTTTTTCTAATGAAACTTGGAACTCGTTATTTCCTAAGCGCTTGCCCGGTCTACCTATATTTATAAACGAAATTTAAATAAGGTTTGTTATAGTTTCTTTTTAATTTCTCAAGTGGTTGTTTAAGTGCATATTCCCGAACACAAATTGAGCTCGTTCTTGCTGTTTACACAGAAAACTGAGACACGGCCCTGCATAAATTGCAGAGCTCTACATAATTAAAAATCAACATTTACGTTCAATTCAATCTCCACAATGCTATCTATACCGCCTCTTTTTTGCCGTTATATTATTTGTAATTTTAAGAATGGTAATACTATTGAGGCATATAATATCATTAAAGTATAATTACAAGATCTCTTATTTATATTGTAAACTGTGGGATGTATTAATTATCTATCTAATAATTACAAACAATAATGTATGAGGCATACAAATAAACCATAAAATACGCACTGTAAGACGGCCGATGATGGTATACAATTTGCGTAATACCTGTAATCGTTGGTAATCATCTGTAATCATAGTCGACGATGTTTGTTCGCAGCTATGTTACCGGTCGCATGATTAACTTATGTTCTCGATTATATTGAATATACTTGTATTTCATTTAAGCAGACAATAAACCCGACAGACATTGTAATTAATGATTTCCTTTTGGATCGACTTCAAAAAAGGAGGAGGTTCTCACTTCGTGTTTATATATATATATATATATATATATATATATATATATATATATATATATATATATGTTTTAAGTTGTAATATATCACTAAAATATTTTTTTAAATATTTTTTAAATAAATGTTTATACCAGAAGATTCGATTAAGTCATATATTTCATTCGGTAAGGATAAGTGTGCGAGAAAATGGGACAAATATAGGCATTGTTTTATGGCATTTCTTCTATAAGGAACTGTGTTGCTTAACACTTTCGAAGAACAAACATTATTTCCAAGCGATAAAGTGGAAACTTCTAACTTTAACAAATCTATTTGAAGCAGAAGAAACTGGCAAAGCAATAAAAGCGAAATAATAGTTATGGAAATAGTCTTTCATTTTCCACGAAAGAAAACTCCGCGAAACTACCGACAATATGAATGAAACTATAATATTAGAAAAGTTTCGTCCCGGGAAATGAGAAAACGTTGTACGAACTCGTTCGTCTAATACACGTAGTTATAAACTTGTTCAATATAATATCGAGTGGTATAGCGCCGTCTCACTCGCACCCGCACTCCTCAAACTGCCCTCATTTAATTGCATATTCAGCTGAATAATGCAACCACCACTGTCTATAGCCACACTACCCTAAACTCCAAGCACTGATATACGCTTTAAACGTGAATACATACAGCATGTTAAACAATGTCGCATTCCGCCTGGCCTTGAAATAAAAATAACTCGGTGAATGTTACTGAACGCACCCGTTTGACGAATGGCCAGCGAAAGAGTAAATTTTAAAAGTTATTTTATATGGCAACATCGGTTCATTGCGAATATATTTTATCGTGACGATCGCGTTCCTCCGCCACTGACAAACAGATAACATCGTATATGATCGATTATTATGAATCGATACATATTTCTTTCTGACAAATTAAATTAAATATTGATTTCGAAGCCACAGTACTTGACGATAAAGTTATGTAATTGTAAGAGTGTATATATTTATATCTACGGGAGGTAAGCTTAGTTAGTATAGTCTGCGATTGTTATGATAATGCGAGCTGCAATAGACGGAGGAGCGATGAAATATCGGCCTCTTTTGCATAAGTACCGCGTAGACCGACCGGAACGCTTCTACGACCGCTACGGGCTACAACCGGAACTCGTAGCTCGTTAATTGTTCATTAAAACTGATTTCACCTACGAAACAAAATTTGAGAATTAATAATATGTAATGAGAAAATATTAAATAGTTTTAGAATATTATCACGGTTCGTATAGCTAATGAACAGTTTCCGTACTGGCATATTATAATTTCCAGTTAGGACAGGTAAATAAATTAAATACACAACTTAAAGATATAAATCGCCCATTTTGGCGTTATAATAATAAAACATATTATTATACATTTAAATTAATACAAATTTATGTATTTATTGGAAAACATGATACAACAGTTTTGTATATTAAATTCGAATTAATTAAATATACAATGTTCGACAAAATTAATATTCATAACATTCTTAATTAGAAATAACTTGTATAACACTTAAGTTCTACCATTATAAAGATTTTATTCATGAATATAACAAAATATTTTTTGATAATAATACTTTACATTTTAACTGTAACATTGGCCGCTTGGTATTTTCTTATTCGATATTCAATTGGTGGTGGCTTTGTGCGCGCCGGTCTGGGTAGGTACCACCCTCTTTTAATACATTCTACTACCAAAGAGCAATATTTAGACTATTGTGTTGTGTATATATGTTATTACATAATACGTATTACATACAAACAACGAAGGTTGTGGGTTCTATTCCCACCCAGGACAGACATTTGTGTGCATGAACATGTATGTTTGTCCTGAGGTGTAATTATCTGTATAAGTGTGTATTTAAAAAAAAAAAGTAGTATATGTAGTATATCAGTTGTCTGTTATCGGATGGTGGTGTGTGAATAATGTCCCAGGATATTATATCATACCGCAAAAGTGTGTGAACAAATACTCGTGCATTTTATTTTCTTTCAAACTCATAATCCAATAGGATAGTAAATTAGACACCAGTAAGATAGTAATTCAGGAATAGGATCAATGACTTTATATGCTTTCCGAGGCACTGAATGTAAGCACTGCCAACTTTTAGATTCTGGGTTGCAAGTCTTTGTGACATACTCACCCGACCCAGGTCTTTGTTATGTGGGACCTTGTAAGCTAGCCAGTTAATCCAGACAAACATATAATTATAAACCGACATAGATTAAACTATATTGAGTCATAAGTATTAAGTACTAAAGATGATATCTACTCAACATAGAGTTTATATGATACAAATAGAGGCTGATTGATTATCAAAACATCCAAAGTTATATTGTATTATTATGATAAATGTAAAGGAAAACATTATCAAAAGTAATTTTGTTTGTCGAGGTTATCATGGAGGAACAGGGAGAAGAAAACACATTCATTATACATATCAGATACTCGATAATTAACATGTTCGGGCGTTCGCCTCCCGATATATTCAACTTATTTAATAAAATATTGATATATTGGTAAATACAACGTAATAAGATATTTCCTTAGTATGTTTAATAAAAAATATTAACGTTCTCAGTATGTGTAAAATTATTTTACAATGAATATTATTCAAAAAGGTTGTATGTATATTACAAACATATTGTTGACATCAAAGATATGGAAAAGATGTTTTATCAATATGAGCCAAAAAATTTCTAAATTTTAATTCATGGAAAATTTAATATAATTATTATTAATTTTAAATAATTTTTCCTTTAATTATTAATATTAATAACAATAATAATAATATACACTATTTATAGGAATAGGAGTTGTAAGTCGGAGTGATTTTGACGCGTGTGCTTCTTTATTATAGAAACTATAATCTTCCTGAAATCTCATTCCTATATAAATAACGAATATCGTTAGTAAAAATGGAAATATTCAATAAAAGTTTTGGAAAACAGTACGTAGTTAAATAAAGGTATCTGAGAATTAAAAAACACGAGAGTAATAACGCGTTCACAAACTCTTTTAATTACATATAAAATATAAATTTGCCGTTGATGCGATGTTTATTTAATCACAAACTTTTATTAAAGCTTTATATTATATATTTTATGTAAATATTTATACACAATTTCTTAATAACATTAATTTCTGAAATGTGCTGTATGCTTCATATAAATACAATATATTGAACGGTATTGTAATATAGAGAAATATTCTAAGAATATTGTGGTCAAAGTATCTTCATTAATATTTGCTCAGTCCTGCTCAGCGGCGGCATCAATTAAAAACTTTTTAATTAAAAATCATACGTATGTTGTTTAACATTAATCTTCTTTTCAACTTTTATATTCAACGCTGTCGAGAATTTAATTTTGAATAAAATTAATTAAACTTTATACTTCATAGTGGATGTTAAGTAAAATTTTGAGAGCCAAATTGTCTTATTTTAATATTATAATACAATTTGTAAATAACATTAGTTGAATTATATTTGTTTTTTTTTTTGATAATTTATTATTGTGCAATAAATGTTTTCTTACTAAATCTTAATAATGTTCTAGATTTGAAGGTGTTTGTTTGTTAGTTTGTTACGCTATCACGTCCTATCTACTTAACCGAACATCATTAAATTTTGATTTACATATCATATACAGAAAAAGACAGGGTACCTAACACTGCCCCTTCACACGCGAGTGATACCGCGGTGGGGAATCTAGTTGTAATATATATCACCGTTTGTTTAATACATCTCGTAGATTATTATTATTCACAATATTATTTTAAAAATGCACATGAAATAAAAACCGTTATAGTGATGTATTTTGTTAAAGCATATATTTCCTTATTCCTTTTAATAATAAAAATAACAAACTCTAAAAACCACAAACAATCAAAATTACATAGACACACAAAAAATAAACAGCCTTATTTCGATACACAGTTTTATATTTCTCTTATTTTTTGGCTCCTTAGCCTTGTCCTACCACTTTATGATTCACCTTGAATAATAATAATCGTAAATATAACATCATATTAATTATTTCATAGTAAACGTTTATATTCCAATGAAAAAGCCGCAAAACAGGGATGGAAAATTTCATGTCCTTTCAACATTTATGAAAAAAAGAGATAAAACTATTGATACAGTGAACGATACATTTATGTTATGAATACATTGGAAATATTCAATTGAAATTATTATGATTCAACTCCTTCGATTTGCTTTTAACTTTGTTGCGACTTTTAACATAACAATGGCCTATTGTAAATGATTTATGAGCTTAATTTTAGATGCCTTATAAGTAATGTATTACGTGGAACATCATACATTTCATGATAAAACATTTATTACAAAAAATATCTTTCTACTTTAAAGTAATTAACGTTGAATGTTTTCTAAAATTGACACGTAATCTTAAAATTCAAAACTGTATTTTACTTTTGCGCATATTAAGGCGTTCTCTGTAATAATTAAATCATAATAAATTTATATTATTGCCACCAATATATTTGAAAATACATACTCATTTTAAAATATAAAAAATAAACAAGGTACAGACAGACATCAAAGTTCAACGTATAAAAAAAAATCGTAATTTGTTTATCTGTGCGCGGCGGGGCGGGGGCGGCGCGCTCGCTCGTCACCGGCACAGTCACGTGCGACGCCGCCGGCCCACCACGCGCCTTACGTAACACCGACATCGATACCGTGTTGCACATCACTACTTCCCGCGCGAATTACATTTTGAATTTTCGAACGCGTGTGCTGTGTTTTTTTTTTATTTTGTGACTGGATTTTCCGGCTAGTGTCTCAGATTTGAGGTGCGTTGTTTTCATTTTATTTGTAGACGAATAAAATAGTATTTAAAATAAAAATATATTCTGTTTAATTGCTTAATTTATTTTATTTCAATTAGAAAGGTCATTAAACCTCGCGATTAACTGACGGCGAATGTAGAGCGACCGTCACGAGCCAATCTAAGATGGATAGTTAATGCTTGACCGATTATCGTTATACAATTGACTTATTAAATTACTTAACTAACTTATATATAAATTTAAGCACCATATAACCATCAATTTTATGATGTATGTATGAAATATGAATTATATTTTTAATAACTGAGCGATTTTAAAACTTTTTTTAACAAATACATAATATACATTTGTATTGGCCTTCTGAATTTAGTTATTCTGTATTTATTACATATTCATTACTATTTGGATATTTTATGATTGTATTTTCGAATTGTTTATAATATATGCGTGTGTATGTGTGTGCAGTTTTACGTAGAAAAATAATTACAACCGTTTAATAGTCTATGGAAATTTAATTAAAAGGAAAGACATCGTTGTGATTACTCGTATAAAACATATAATATGATTATTGTATTCCTTTTGAGTACAATGCAGTTTAAGTACCTTTTTTTAAGTTTTCATATATTTATAAAAAAATATCCATAAATAATTTTAATTTAAATTGTCTATTAAATCACGAAAGCTTTTTCTGTTTTAAACGAAATATAATTACGGCATATGTCAGTTGTTTGTATAAAACTGGGTGTTTTAGATTAAATATTATTCGTACATTAAGATGCCTAAAATGAGGTATTATATTAATGAGTAGATTGGATTAATAATATGAAATGCGCTCATAGTTATCGAATATGTTTCGAGTTAAGTATATTTTTTTCTGATTCATTATCGCCTATCGTGATGGAAGTTGACATAACTCTGTAAATAAAGATTGGACGAAAACTGATAGCTTATCTAGCGACCCTGTTTCGTGGACCCGTTATTTATTTATTGAAAAAAAAATTTAACTCTTTAAAATATACGTATCTACTCAATGGAGATAAACATCAACAATATATAAGTGTTTATTTATTAATTTTATTTCGTTGATATTTATACAAAAAATATATATAATTTTATAATCTGTTGACACACTCGAATCACCATTAATCTGCTCACAAGATTCTATTTTTAAAATTTAACGCGTCACGTGTGGTACACACTAAAATGTCGGTGACTACATGAACGAAATATGTGGATTTAATTATGCAATATTTGAAAAAAAAAACATATCAACACATATTTTTGTAAGATATAAATAAATCTAGTCATATTAAAATTTTCCTTATAATGGGGTGTTTCAATCTTTGTAGTTTTTTATTTTCAATAAAAATATAAATACAAAAATTTTGAACTGTTTTCGCCCATATTGAAGTTAAGATGACGCCACATACCGTATATTGTTTCCGGGTTTCTATGTTTAAAAAATCTCATCAACATGCAAGCTACAGGTCCAGACACACAGACTTCCGCATTTTTATTGATAGTGTAGATTGATTGCGTGTGAATTTACTCGTTTGTGCAGCACGCTGGTGACGTAGCCATGCTATATCCACAGACACCCACATGCGTAGCGTGGCGAATAAAAATTTAGGTCACACTATGGCCTCGATTCATTGAGAGCCGATCGTTCACGTGGTGTTTGATAGTGGTGTAAATAAAAACACGTGTCCACGCTTTGCACGCACACGGTAAACCGTAATAAGCATATAATGTTTGAAATTTAAAACGCACACGAACACAGCTTTTCTAATATTTCATTTCACTACCATTAACGATGGACGATCAAGGTCAATAATCTAAATGATCAATCAACTTTAACCGACAGAAATACTAAAAGATATTTTTCTTCTTCAAAACAAGGAGAATCTACAAAAATTAAAAAAAAAAAATGTTCTATAAGTGTCATTTATGCATCCCAAAGAAGTTGAACACGAGGGGATCACAATTTCCTTTATATATGTTATGGGAAATGGAATCTGTTGATCATTATATTCTTGATTATTTGTAATATCACGATGTTACGAAGATCTAAAACATCAGTTAATATTTGTTATGTAAGCAATTAAAATATACCTTCTGGTTAAAACAAAACGAAAATATGCATCGTAACGTACGTAGAAATAAGAGCAGCAATAATTTCGTAGTACAGCTGCTTTATGCATTTGAACTTGGCATAAAGAACTGGCCTGACCGTGACATAGTACTAAAAGATCAAGAAGAATCCATTAAGCTCACGGTTGTAGAGCACATGACATTTTTAATATTATAAAACAAAGCAGACGGGCCAATGGGAGCGAGCAAAAAAGTGAAAATCAATAGCAGTGGACAGCGCTGACGGCAGACAGGATAATTGGAATACTCGGCGCGTGCTGAAAGCCGTAAATTTTCACTTTTGTACGCTTTTGTACACGTGAAACGGCACCCTGTTTGTTTACAACTTTTGAAACATTATTGCCAGCTGTGATGTTTACGTTAGTTTAATGAAAATGCTCAATTAGCTATTTTTTATTTGTATTTACACAGACAAAAACTGCAGTTTACCAAAAACTAAAATTATACAAGAAAATATTAACTTAAATATGAAGCATTTTATGTTGGCGATCTGCTGTTTGTTATATTGTTGACTCATTATAGCTATGGCAAACGATACTATAAAAAATCCGATCACATGCAAGATCTCTTATTACTAATTACTAGCCTTGGAAGCCTTTGAGAATGCTACTCATACTTTATAATAAATACCTAGAGGGTAGAACAAAGTTTCGAGACAGCTAATTATAAGTAACTTAACGTCTAGACGCGTGATGCCTAAGAGATAAACTCGATCACATTACATTAGTCATTTTTTTAATATTTATTAAGTACACATTTACAACCTTTGGTTCCGCGTCTAATCTCAATGCGGTTGTGTTACTCTCCTATCGGATTTTGAAAATGAAGGAAAAGAGAGTGTACTTGAGATTGCGCACATGTGCACAATAATATCACCTGCGCAGGAGGTCTTGAGATTGGGAGCATATTCTTATCTTGCTTAAAATATTTATTTGAATCCAACAGTTGTTTTTTATGTGCACCTGTAAGATTTTACGTCAAATATGTTGCGTAGCGGTCTTAAGTGTACAATGTCGTCAACTCATTTGAATGTTGAAAGTTCATTTCTCCGCTCAAAACGTAACATTTTTGAGGCCCGTATTGCAATACTTATTTTCTGTTAAATAATGAACACGACATATCCATAAAGCACCGTAATTTCATAGTCATCCATTACAAGTATAGAGCTTTTACGACGAGCGTAAATTTTAATTCTGCGCGTTAACACGAGCGACGTAATTGACTTTACGAGTCATACCATCTAAAATTAGCCGGTCTCAGTATATTAAGGTTTTATCAAAAAACGTGACTTCAAAATTTATATATAAATATGTAATAAAATTTATTCAGTCATAAATCTTAAATGAGTTGTATATTAAGGTCTTATTTTACAAATCGAATACCTAACATATTTTACCCCAATAAATATTTCATAAATACCTAATGGTTATACTATAAACATAATAAAACGACAAAAATAACATTAAAGACGTTTGGATAAATATATAATCTTTCAATTTCCTCAACTGATTTTTATAATCTGCTGTTATCGTCCAGCCATGTCCCACAATTATTAAATTCTCCATCCCAATATTTTTGTAGCGATGTAGATTTATTTATCTTTTTTTTAGACAACATAAAACCTTATTTTATTTAGTTTTGAAGTATCATGCTTGCTTATTTTTACCCATTTTCATTTTACTTTCCAATAATGTTAAATCTTAGTTCTTATTAAAGTATTTCACACTTTGTCCTTTCAGTTTCAGGTTTCGAAGACTTTGTTTTAATGTCTAAAGTGTTCAATTTTTCTTTTTACGTAGCGTATGTACGTCTTGTATTATAAATCCATAGTAGACATTCATATGACAATATAAAAACATGAAGCTAGGGTGGTTTTTTCGATTCTATAAAAATAAGTACTTGGATCTCCTCACTTTATTGAAAATTCGGTTCACGTTGTTATAATTTGGTGCTAAGGAGGTGTGTCATAAATGAGCGTCACTTGCTTGCATGCGCAAGCGCTGAATGGGAATGGGAATAGAATGGGTACCGCTGATTTTTTAGTGGGTATTCCGATGTTCGGGGCGCTCTCGGCGCCTTGGACACCGGCGAGCCCCACACATCCCCCACTGTTTCCGTGGGGGTGCGTCATAAAATGAATGTATATATATATATGATTTAGACTAACAGACTTCGACATAGCTCGGCCGATCACCATGAAAATTACCATATTGGTATGTTCTTTTAGAAGACGTTTATACTATCCACTTTTTTATAGCTTTCTGCAAGATGGCGCTGGAGCACATCAATATATGTACCTTTCGATGGTTTATCTAGAAACCGATCGCCATGAACATTAAACATTATTTTATATATAGGCAGGACAACGTCTGCTGTGTTTAATTAATTATTTATCTCTAGAAACAATACATATTATCTGGTTGTAAAAATTTGGCATGTTTTGTGTTGGCAGGTGATGGTGAAATAAGGTTCAGTAACTATTTAAAAAAATACATGCGGTCAGTTATTATGCGGGTCTTTTGCTTTCTCTCAAACTTTCTACTCAAAAATGTAACGTTATTAGCATTATTGCGAAACAATGAGACAAAGACACTTTCATTGTATGAACAACAATTGTTATTTAAAACATGAATATATAATTTTTGACATTAATGTATGTATATATAATCCACTTTAGTTTAAATCTGCCGTTATATCCTTTTCGCAATAGCGTTATATATAGTTATAGCATATAATAAAATAACATATTGAATTATAGTTATTAATGTATATTTTTAAGATTCGACGATATTGATATCAACATATTATATAATCATATTTTATTTTGGTATAATTAATATATTAAAATATGTCATATAACTGATGTATACATGGTATTCTTGAGTTAAATTCTTGAAAAGCGTTTTAAAATGGATTCATATCTGTTAGCGCGTTCAGTGAGACTAGACAGTACGCCGCCTCGCTGTCACCCGCGGCTCATTTCATTCAAGCACGATAACGATTCGCGTTTGTTTACGTGTGGATCGCGATACGAGATAAACAAATACACGAGAATACACACGAATTTCTCATATGATTGAAATTTAAAACGTATATTTTTTTATATAAAGTATTCTGAAAAGGGATGCTAAAAGGGGATGAGCTTTTCGTTGGTAAACCAATGTTTAGTTAAATTGATACCGAATTATATAACAGTAGTAAAATATAAATGACTGTTAATAAAAATAACAAAGTATGAGTTTTAACTGTTGATTAAAAATTATAAACTAGTTGTATACTCGTAAGTCTACAAAATAATTAAATTGAAGTAATTCATGATGAAGAGAAGATTCAATTTATAAAGAATCCATAATACAGATCCAATAGTGTAATCCACTACGATCCACTCGAATAGTGGTGACAGACCCGCCCACCTAGACCATGACGTACGTCGTACGTTGCGGTAGGTTAGAGCAACGTGAATATTTTGTAAGACGAATACACTTATATCTAAATTTAAAATAAATGTAATGTGTTTAATGTTAATAATGTTCATTACTACGTTGAATACATTAAATTGTTATGAAAAGTATAAGATTCACTTATAAATCTATATAAGAATTCCCTACTACAGTGTTAAATCCTGTAAGAAAAAATATCGGTAAAGTTCAAAGTCAAAAAGTTGTAAGCGTAGCTAAAAGTTTATTAACTCTTAACACGAGCGTCAATAGAACCCTTAGAGAGCAGCAACTTCAAATAGCCAGAACGTTGAACTCGGCTAATTCAGGTGACGGGAAGGGTATTGAACTTCTAATAAAATGTAAAGTTTGTTTACAAACAAACCTCAATGCTTCCATTCAGTGGGCTGATCGTGAGCCCTCGGGATTGCTTGGAGTCGGATCCAAGCGAATCCGACCTTGAACTTGTGCGTGACGATCCCGGGACGTTTACCTCCGCGTTTTGCGAAGAATCACCGTTACCCGCATGGGACTCTGCTTAAAACATGGACTTAAATTATGTTATAAGTGATATCACTGGAGACTTGTAGTTTATTTGAGTTCAAAAATAATGAAATACATTATGATTAAACTTTTTTTGATAATATAACTAAATATTACGACTAGTTAGCTATTATATTTATAAAATCTTTTATAATAATGGCAAAAAAAAAACACGACAAAATTTCCAAATTTTGAGCCTTATTGGAAGGTTTCTTAAATTTTACCTTTCGTTCTAATTTCACTTGGGACTTTCGAATTACATTATGCAACTTAAACATAATCATCATTGTCTGGAACTCGAAATATGCGGATGTGCATATTGCATATGTACAAGAGACGCGTAGACGTGCCGCAGACGCGACCATCATGAATATAGAGCGACTATATTCGTCTTTACTACAAGCTCTAAATAATCTTCAACTCATTACTACACTGGTACAATACACTCTGAAATCTAAAGTGCTATGTATTTAATTATAAGCTTATTTAAAACAATCTCAAATTTATTTTAATCAAACAATCAATCATTTTTTTAATTTAAATATGCGTTAGGTAAATAAGCTCCTAACGTAGGTTTTGCCTAGAATACGCGGTAACTCAGTAGTTTATTATATGTCATTAAAAAACATTTAAATATATAAATATTTGTAACAGAGTAGGCTTTACTAATGAGATTATTTTTAATAACAAATCAAAACCGAAGTGGCAGCTGAAGTAGGCAAAACTTTATTAAAATATTTATTAAGAAGATTTACACGTAGAGGATAAAGCTCTATTTAGAAAATGAAACATTTGTACACAACATTTGTATAACACCGTTATTTAATCAGTCATGCGAGTCAATTATACACATTTAACACCTCAAGACACGAGGGTGACAAAATACATTATAGTAGTAAACATAGTATATCCTAGT
The DNA here is from genome assembly GCA_905147175.2 of Nymphalis urticae. Taxonomy (NCBI): domain Eukaryota; kingdom Metazoa; phylum Arthropoda; class Insecta; order Lepidoptera; family Nymphalidae; genus Nymphalis; species Nymphalis urticae. The sequence goes on along the minus strand of LR989987.1, from coordinate 2,641,351 downwards.
AATACACTACATAATACTTGAAGAGGTTTAGTGAACCATGTAATTACAAATCGATTTCAGTCAAACAGACCACTCCAGAAAAATCCTGCGTTATCTTGTTAATTTTTTTTTGTACGTAATAATTTTGCACGTTTTAATCGAATTTTAGTGGATAATTGTAAATCACACGAATCCGGTTCGCTAGTTAGAACCGGTTATCCGGATGAGTTGTAACACGTGTTTAATCGATATGCGACGTCACACCTGTTCGCGTCGTTAACACCAGTTCTACACTTGTTTGAATAATAGTTTGTACGGTACGTGATGATAAATGCAACCGGACTATTATCCGGATATACAACGTAGACCGGGTCGCGGTAACTTTTCCATTAGACGTTTTATCGATATTCATGTGCTTGCTATCTTGGTAGCTTAAGATATATTTTATAATCTATGGATTAGTTAGGTGCTATGAGCAATGATTGTAAGACAAAACAAAATTCAAATTTAGAACTTTAAGTAATGTTAGTTTGGGTGTAATTGATTGGAGTAAATCTTCATTAAGTCTAAAACATGTTTTGGTAAAACTTCAGCTTTTAGTTTTAAAATAAAAAAAACTACGTCAGCTAGCTAAGCTAAGTATATAAATATGGAATTTAAAATAAAACTTGATTTATAAATTCTATACGTTATTTCTTTTTGAAAGTTTATTGTTGTCACGATTATATCTATATGAAGTCAATGGTAATTATATTTGAAATATAGTATGATGGGTGGTCGACGATCGGGATTATTTTCAGGTTTCGATTTAAAGATTACACTTAGGCGTATTAAATTATACGTACTAAAACCTAATCCAACATTTTATATTACTTTTTCTTAGCTATCTATGAAACCACTGAACCGATTTTGATAAAATTTGGTGTTAAGTGAGCTTTTAATACCCGCCCCTCTCCCCCTTAAACACGGGTGACGCTGCTGGCAAATACTAGTTATCTATAATAAATTAGATAAACGTATATTTACGCTATATATATATAAATATTGGTGGTAATACTTAGTACAAGCTCGTCTGGACCTACTCATCACCCATATTATCACAAAACAGCAGTACTTGGTATTGTTGTGATCCTGTTTAAAGGGTGAGTGAGCCAGTGTAATTAAAGGCACAAGGGACATAACATCTTAGTTCCCAAGGTTGGTGGCGCATTGGTGATGTACACGATGGTTAACATTTCTTACAATGCCAATGTCTATAGGCGGTGGTGACCACTTACCATAGGGTGGCCCATTTGCTCGTCCACCTACCGATTCTATAAAAAAATATATATGGTAAGTTAAAAAAGTTCATACTATCACAATCAAATATCAAATAGTTTGATAGTGTAAATAGAACTGACCTACCTCGAGCGAAGTGGTTGATTATCAGGGCCGGGTCACTCCGCAGGGCGCTGACCTTTGCTTTCTTTGCAGTCTACGATTTTTATTTCTTTTATACAATATATATTTTAGTTTGTAGACGTTACCTAATGTTTAAAATATAGAAGTTTTTCGAGAACGACATAATTATTACAAATTTTATTTCAACTATAGTAAAATAATAATATGGAAATATATGACCAATCAAAACGTGGGGTTAAGAGTTATTTAATAACCATAGTTATTGAGTTACATATACTATGTAATGCAAATAATTAAAATTTATGAAATAGGTTGTTCAAAAGTCGTCGTATATATTACTATAATATAATGTGTTTGAAGATTCCAAAATAACTAATAAAGTTTTCTTGGCAGCAAGTCAAAAGAACTAACCGCATATAATCTAGTTTCCGTCATCCACTCAAGCTGATTGTCAACTTATTCATAACTTTTACTAAAAATAAATTAAATCAAGTATTATAATGAACTAAACATTTAACCTATCTTAATATTTTTATGAGCAACCTATTTAAATGTTTGAGTTATATTTTTTACACCTAACATTGATTTATTTGTGTTATTATATGAACGATACAACAACACTAAATATATATATATAATATAATATAAATGGTTACATTTTAAGACGCTAGTTATCTGAGGTCGATCGTTCACGGGTCGAGCGACGTCCCGCATTACCCGCATCTCGATCAATGCTTATCTTAGTTTTGATATCTTCAATATCACCACACTGTTCTAAATTCAAAAACTGTATAAAATGGTGAATGACAAAACAAATATGCTATTATCAACATTGACTGTTCGTTAATTTTAAATCCAACAAACTAATGAAGCTTTTGTTTTATTGTCTCCTGAAAAGGTTAGGTTTTAATTGTGTTGCCTTGTAATAAATCGCACAGAACAAAGTTAATTATATTAGAAAATATTCAAGTATGCAATAAGAACTATCTTATTACGTTTTTATTAACGCCTTGGTCAATGTCTGTGAAGATGTATTTTAGATTTTTTTGATTAGTTAGACTTGAAATTTTGAATTTAGTCTGGGTTTCTATGACATGAAGAATATGTTTTAATTTATTTTAAAAATGTGGTTATATAATTTATTTTTACAAATAATTTTTAAGACTATTATGCTTTAGATAATCCTTTGACGATTTAAAATATTAAACAATTTTTTTAAATTAAAAATATAAGATATTTTTATGTACGGGTATGTAAGATACATGTGTGTGTTTTATATAAACATAATATAAAATAGTACTTACTGTTTATACTATTTATTATAAATTATTATTGTATGTATAAATTTATATGTGTACATAACTAATGTAAATCTAATTGTTTACAGGTCTTACAAGACATCAAGGTAAATATTGTAGATTTGCTATCTCCTTCTTTCTCGTTCTTTCTGTTTCGTTTTAGCACAGCTTAATATTTTTTCGTTGCATATTTTCTTGCAATTATTGCACGTCTCTCGACAATCACTTTGTTACTCCTATGACTTATAATTTATTGTCAAAATCATTTTTATATATCAAAATAATCAAACATTACTAAATACTGAATGTCTTTATGTTATGATTATTTTCAAAATCATCTACTATACCGCATGTATTACAACCCTCAACTAGAAACAGCAGGTTTTAATTTCTATGAAATCGAAGATTTTGCTCATTAAATCTTGATATTCACTTTGATATCTTCGAGCGAGTCGCCCCAACTATTAAAGCAGATAAATTCCTCGATTAACATATCTGATGATTTTTCGCATATTAATGGCTGGAAACCAGAGCAAAAAGTGTTCAGTAGTTTCTAAGATTTGATCGCACGGATCGAAGGCTTGGTTTTGAAATATTAGTGAACATATACGCCATTTGGTTTGACCATGAAATATCACAGACAGCCTCATGTTTAAAATGACTATATAAAATAACTAAGACATATCACATCCGCGAAGGTTCGATACGACTGGGGGAAGGCAGTGGGGGGGCGGTCGATGGGTCGACGACCCCGGCCGTTTCAACCAACCCCCACCCGCCACTTATTTATTTATTATTTCGTACCATATATATTGATGGAGAAGAGATAAAATTAAGAAATACTCTTGGTACAAGTTTCAGTATTATTTTAATATTCAAATAAGGCTGAAGATTTATCTTACTCATATCGAAATACTAATATATGTCTGCTTTATAATATGTTATGAATATAAGAAATCATAAAGAAAATTATAAGTACACACAAATACAAAAATATTATTCGTAAATGCCTAAAAGTAGCAAGCATTCGAACGCAAGCTCTTCGTTTTTAATATAATGACCGCCATGAATCTCCGTCTCGTCTGATATATTATAATTTATGGGTAAGTGGTCACCAACGCCCAACCAAATAGATATTGGCTTTGTAAGATTACCCTGGCTCACTCACCCTTCAAACCATAACACAACAATACCAAGTACTGCTGTTTTGCGGTAGAATATCTGATGAGTGGATGGTACCTACCCAGATGACGCCGACGACGCTTGCACAGAGCCCTACCACCAGTAAATTCTAAACAAAAAAAAATGTTATTATTTAAGCGTTGAGTAGCTTGCGTTACCTTTAATTTTCATTGGCAGAGTAAAAAATTGCTAAATGGATTTTTGCAATATTAATTAGTGTTTTCTGTTAAGAAAATATAAATTAAATTTACAAGTAGAGCACATAAAAATATATTAAAATGATAAAATATTTTATAATCGCAATACTTTTCTTCAATCTTTTTTGTTATTAAGTATAAATCAATAAAAAAAATTAATTAACTTTGTCGATGGAAGAAAATTTCACGAATGAGTTAATCTATTAATTAATCAGGCCATTGCAACCGAACGTAACAAACGAAAGAGTTGCTGATAAAGAAATATTATTTGTAGCTTTAAACGCGTTGAGGCACACGGGATATCGTACGAACTCATAACTGTACATAAAAACCTTAAAACGTATTCTGAATTCCTTAATTCTTGGCCTTAGAGTCCAATTTTGTTGTTTTTTGACATATTTCCCATCTCTCTTAATCACATACGCCCGTCCCACTCATACGACAATCGTTCTATTTACAAAACATTCAAAGCGAGGTTGCCATTCTTGCGCTGCGCTTGGGCCGCTGACGTCACATTTTCCGTCCTTCTCTTTGAGAATCTCGTTGCTTCCCGGTTACACACTACTACGTGATTTAGTGATGGCCGACGGGAAAAAACTTAAAACAATTGATGCACTTCTAATATATCCAGAAAAAGAAACAGCTTAAAATGCTTTTTTAAATAAAAATATTATGTTATGCACGTTACGCACTACTTGGACATATAAGAGGTTTCATACATTTTTTTAAATATTTATCAAAAATTAAATTAAAAAGCTTATTTTTTAAGCAGCGTTATATTTTTAAGTGTTGCTTAAATAATTCTTCCACAGAACAAAAGCGTATTCGTATAAACGACTTCTGAGTACAAAAATGATAAAAAATACAATGTTCATCCATTAATCGAAGAATATATTCCAGTATTTCCTAGACTTTCATATAACTCTTGTACTCTATTGTTCAATAACTGGAGATTGTCGCTCAGGGCGCTCGAAGCGAAGCGAAATTTATACCCCTAAATACAAACTATACCTACGTGCGAAATTTGCATCTTGTATGACATTGTGTAATATATTCTCATACTATTACGAATTTTGTATTCGCTCGATTTTAAACCTAACCTTGATATATTTTTTTAACAAATAAAGACATACATTAATTGATCTAAGTTTGATTAATAATTATAATAATTTACTTCGTCAAAAACTGCATGCGACGAATCTTTTTTTAACTTTGACTTTGTCAACGCCGAGCCAAAGTCATATGGATGATGATACAACTTAATCTATAATGTCAAAATAATAAATAAGATTAATAATTTATAGATAAATAATTTAATAATAATTTTAGATTCTAAATACATTTTGTATTTTTAATACATTTTATGATAAATACAACAAGGTTAACATAATAAATAAAACTTTACCAATTACTTAATTTCGAGTATCACATGTTATCTTAATTGCGTAAATGAGTGAGTTTTTCTTCTATTGAGAAGAATATCTACTTAACTTAATCTATCGGCTCTATAACAAATTTTCTAGTATAGAACTTTTAGATGTTGTTTCCAATTCAAGCTGTTTTCCTCGCAATATTTATTTACAGTCGAGATGAATCGTAAACAAGAAAAAATAACATTATTAAATTAGAGGTGCTTCCCCGGATTTCGATCCTAAGTATTCGATCGATCAATTAATGGAATAAACATACTTTATTCAAGTATTCTCGTCCAGGCACTTTGAACGGTAATTTAACAAGATTAAATCAAACCTAATTCAATCACTGTTCCTGTTTTTTAAGACTCAAGTAATAACATCGTCGTATATTTCAAATGTCAAATAAATATTGCATCTGTGGAACGGTATAGATATTTAAACATTGATCGATGACTCAATATCCATATCAAAGTGACGCAGATGTTTGGATATGAGCAACGGATGTTTTAGTAATAACCAGCGAATTATTAACACTCGCTGCTATAATCAAATATTATTTATTAAACATTATCACTATTGTTATTAAACTATAATGTTTGGTCTTGAATGAAAGTTATTAAATAACGTTTTCGTTTAATAATACAACAGATCAATTGATATCTTGTCAAAGGCACTCATGCCAGAGACATTTCAATATTTATCGTGTAAAAACAATAAATTAAAAAAAAAAAATATTTCCATATGATGTGGACCCTTTGGTTAATAGAAAATTGTATGGCAAGACGTATATAATATTGGTTACATAGTGAATCTAAAATATCAAAACATGGATGTTGTTTTTCTTGTTATCTTCCAAAAAACTGTCTTACTCTTACTTTTACAAACCGAAAACAGTAAAACTAAGTATAATCGTACCATAGGTAATCTTGTACAAGGTCCTTTAAACCTGTATCATGTTTTGAATAAGATATACTTTAATGCACAACGTAACAATTAACTGTTTAAAATAATTAAAGCAAGAAATCTAATTCTCCATTAAATTTGATTAATTATTTTATTTTAAATAATGGCTACTTAATTAGGGGAGAAGAGAGAGAAAGATAATAACAAGTGTAATGAGAATACGGTATGAAACACCTGCGCACCCAAGTGCAGCGAAAGCAATCACGACGCTACATCCAATATAAAGCTATCTCTGCACCAGTGCAACCATTGAATTATCTACGATGAAAATACTTAGAATTCCCTATATAGCATAGGTGTCGCCGAAGCATTACAGAAAATATCGCATCGCTGCTCTGATCCCCTTACTCGATCAGGTGTGTTCATATCATCTTAATCCAGTTGCATACATCACTAAAATTTAATAAAAACATACCAACATAGTACAAGAGAAAAAATCTAATCCGAAAACTAGTTCAGGTTTTATAGAACATACAAAGCCATGAAATATTCTACGAAATTAAAATGACTAGAGTTACAAATTATAATAATATTTTAATAACATGATCATTGAGTTTAATGTGAAAAACACGATGAATTATTACATAATAAATTTTAATTATAAGCTTATATGTAATAACTTTTGTTAGGATAATCGTGGGAACGTAATTATTTAACCAGAAGTCTAGAATACAATACACGTCAAAATATTAATCAATGTAATTAGATATGGTAGACATTTATGTTCTGGGTCAATATTTTGAATGTTTATTGTATACTTATGACAAAATTAGAGTTTCCTAGAAATAAAACTTGTAACGTGAATTTATACAATAGAAACATACGAATATTTCGTACTGATATATCTATCAATGAGCTATCATTCGCAAGTGGCAATTCAAATAAATTAAATTTTGCAAATTTTCCGACAAATATACTATATTCTTTTTTGTATTAATCACCTATCAAACTTATAGAAGTAATATTTAAATGTTTTAAACCTATAGTCTTTATACACACGAAAACATACTATTTATATCCTATACTTGTATGTTTTTCATACAGACCGGGAAACACAACACACAAACTCTTAAAAGAGAGTACACAGATATTTGTCATAATTGGATTAAAATTGACTCTGAGGCCTATGACTATGTAACGCGCGGAAGCAATCAATTCAAGATCATAATAGACTCGACTAGGAAGGTTAAGAAGCCAATCGTAGCACAATACAAATAGCCTTCAAGTTATTTAAATGGTATCAATGAATGACGTAATTAAATATGTAAACGTTTATTACATTATTAAATAGCGATTATTTGTTGCTCTGTGTTTATTTATATTGTATAATGTTGTTGTACTATTTTCGAAATTAGTTTAATATTGTTTTAATATGACGATTTTTGTATTAAAGCTCGTAATGTCGTCTGGTGACAGTTTCGATTCCCGCATAAGATTTTTTCGATTATAATTATAAGAGTCAGCGAGTCAGTCATGTCAGCGAATTCTGAAATGTTTTTTTTTTGTTTTTTAAAAAACGCTATACAATTTCATAATTATTAATCATAAAATAATGAGAAAATAGCTAAACTGATACCAAACAAGAGTGTATCTAAATGCTCAAATACCGAATTGGCAAGTTTAATTGTTACTCTTTTCCTACATCGAATATTTAAACAAGAACACCTTGAACTATTTTCCGGATACATTATATATATAAAAAAATACAAAATCAAGCTGTTAAAATAAATCTATTTCTTGATTATTTCACAAAAAAAAAACGTTATTTAAATTTACATAAGTCAATGCCAGGTCTAATAGAATATTTGCCAAAATGAATAATTTGTTAGTCACTGCGATGATAAAGGAATTAATTAAAAACACCACATGTAACTTAACGTATAAAAATATTAGGAAATATGGAAAAGTTCATATTTTAGTTATAATTTTATTAAGTTTATAGTTTTGCATATATAAATCAATATCTTAAGATGCTTTGTGTCGGAAAAGGATATTAGAAAATAATAAATTCATAGGCCAGCTCCAAGAGAGCCAAACCGACATACGCCTTTAAAACAAAAGAACACTGACTTATTCTGAATTTGGCTGTCATATTCTACGCGACGAAAGTAATTTTTTAAAAACGGATTTTGCGTAATCACTTAGGAAATTAAATAAGAATAGATTTAGAAAATGTCTCGCCCAGGATTTATAAGATACATTCTTTGGAACAATCAAAAACTATTATTGTAAGATTTTAAAGACAAATATTTTCCTTATACTTTATATCAACACAAGATTTCGAAGAAATAAATTATCATCGTAAGCGAACGTGGTTTTTTGACTATCTCTAAGACAATAGAGACAGTGTGTCTTTAACTCTTAAGTCCATAAAATCATATAAATGAATTAATAAAATTTGTCTAGTAAAATCTTAAAGAAAGAAAAAGGTAAATTTCAACTGTCGCAAGCCATGCCTGCCCTAATTACAAGTAACCGCTTTTTCTTATATATTTGTTATCTACTTATATACCATTCATAGATAAATATTACTTCTATATTTATCAATAACATTTGTCACTATTGTACAAAAACGATAATAATCTTCTATTATTATGCAGATTCACTCGAAATCATACACAAAGACTTGACCTCTTTTCTGTGTCTCTCTTCCCATAAACAATCTTCCATACAACTAACACAGTGTACGATTGTTAGAAAACCTTCATACACACGGTATATCTTATGTGGTTATCTCTCATATTCATTATGCATCAGATAGAGATAGCATGACTTGAAAGATGGTCTGTTTTCCATAACAATGGCCATTCAATTTTTCGTATGAAAACATTATTTCCCTTAGCATTTTCATGTAATTAATAGAGAAACACAGTTTTGTTTCTCATTAATATATTTACACTTCAGCTATCAAACACATGTTTTATGTATATTGTTGATCAACTACATAAAATATTGTACGTACGTTGGATATGACTAGCTCAGTAAAAGAATCACAATTTAGTACAAGCAATAATGATCTTTTTCTGATATGGTATTAGCAATAAATCAGAATGCAGCTATAACACACTGTGGCGTTTTGTACAAGCACTCCCGCCTTGGGCAGGAATAAATATCGGCCAACGTGGTTACACACGTGTTCTGACCACGTAGACTCGAGTCACGTACGTAATAGCTGACTTATTTTGAACTTTAATTCAAGGGCATAACGTTGAAACCTGGCCACAATTGTCACGATAGGTATATAATGTAGGTTACATTGCTTTATCATAGTTATTGGTGATAAGTCACTTTCATGGTTTATTAGAATAGCGCCTAACTTTGAATGTGTAAATACGATTAGGTTTTTTAATCTAAATACATAATTTAAAATAAAAATGATATGTATGCTTAAATTAATTATATTAAATGATATATTGTACAGAGAATAATAATGATGTTGAACGAAATGTAAATCAAAACATATTTTGAAACATGAAACAAAGAAATCTACGCCCCGATTCCTCGGTGCCGGTGCGCAAACAAAACACGTAAATTTGTAAATGCCGCATATAATATACGATTACGCGTAAAACAATAAATGTTTTGCTAACGTAACATGTGCTGTTACGTTATTAAATTATTGAATTATATTTTCTTAGACGTGAAATGATTTTAGAATTAATTTCGATATTATTTTTTTAAGCTTTTATTAACTAACCTATTAGTATGGGTTTAATAGGGTTTCAAATCTTGTAAATAAATGACAAAAAAGTTCCGCCCTTTCTTTTATACATATATAGCTTAATAGATTGATTAAACATAAATGATGAACACGCTCTTACAATTTATTTTTTAAATTAATAAACTAAAGTAAATTGGTTTTATTAAGTGTATTATGTAACTGTTTTTTTGTAATTTAATTTAAAAATATTGATTTTTTTTGGAATGATGAAAAAAAGTTGTTTTGGAAGATGTCGTAAATTTAAATAATAGGTTTGATAATTCAATTACGAATATTGTTTTATCATTAACAAAAACAGAGGCTAATAAGTCTAAGGTTACGACAAGATATATTTTTCGCATTAATGCGGTTAGCGAGGCTATTTCGAACGTATAATAAATAATCGCACTGAATATTTATCTATTACGCCGCACAACTGACCAAATCTTCGGCATTCCTTGCAACACTAGAATAAAATAATATAAATATATCGAAGGTGCTTGTCAAAGTAATCTAGAATTTATCTAGAATCGAAATCGAAAATCTATCGAAAAGTTTTCGCAAAAATAATGTCGAATGTTCAAAACGCGTCTATTATTTTTTTATTCGTTGTTTTTTTTTATCACATTCACTCAATTTACGAATGATAACGAATTTTGCAATCGATATGTAATTTTTTAAAGCCCGCCGTTCTTTCAAAATGTTTCAAAACTCTCTTGTCTTTCTAACGATGTTAGATGTGAAAATTTACTAAATTGTGACTTTTTTCCTTGACTTCTTTTGTTCATATTTTTTCTTTGTTTTCTTTTTTCACATCATCCTCTTTTCTATTCAAATTTTATATCAAAACACGAAAAGCACCAGAACTACACATTAAACATACAAAGCGACGAATTCCACGCTAAAATCAGCGTTTTCCATTTAAAACATTTGCGGAATAGCTGAATAATATTTTTGTAATGAGACCCGTTTATTGCCCGCGGCGCACTTTGCCTAAAATATGACCTTTCTCTGCCGCTATATTTACATATATTCGCAATTTTGAGCTTTTTACTATCCTGTTTTATCAAAGATCGTGGTGGGAGATTAGCATTTCCTCCAAACGCACCCATTTTGAACTTTTATCTATTTAAAACGGGGTAGATGGTTCTGAAAAAGTTAATTTAGTTCATAAACTATATTTAATAATATCAGAACCTTCAAAGAAATACTGTTTATAAAGAAGTTTGAATCTATCGTAAAAAAGTTAAGATTTCATTAACCACAGGTGTTGTATAATTCAGCTTATACGAAACTATATTACATTGTTCGAATGTAATACCTATATGAAGTTCTCATAACAAAAATATAAACTCATGGCTAGATTGTTACAGAGACGGATGTATTCAGGAGTCATAATATTTTTTAATTTATCTATTACTTTAAAAGTAAATAGTAAAATTTAACTGAAATAAACTACGTTTCGTAGTTTAATCAATATCTAATAAACAAATAAAAAAATAATAAACAGCCTGTGAAAGTCCCACTGCTGGGCTATAGGCCTCCTCTCCTCTCTTTGAGGAGAAGGTTTGGAGCTTATTCCACCACGCTGCTCCAATGCGGGTTGGTGGAATTCACATGTGGCAGAATTTCAATGAAATTAGACACATGCAGGTTTCCTCACGATGTTTTCCTTCACCGTAAAGCACGAGATGAATTATAATCACAATCATCAATATCTATAAAACTTAAATCGAAAGATGTTAACGCGTTTTGGAGGCTGTATATTATTATATAAAATATTATTATGTAAATATGCTTCGTAGTTTCACTCGCTATTAATTTAGACTATTGACTTGCCTGAATTTCAAGTTCTTGTTACCGTTAAATAATATGGCCTCTCCATATAATTATTATTTAATTATTTCATATAATATAGAGTATATAATAATAAAGGAATGTATTGTATTAATAATCTGTGCACTAAATTTGAACATAAAAAACAAAAGTATCGAGCAAAAAATGTATTTTTTCCTTGGGACTAGATTTATCGCGTCCTATTTCCACTATGCTACGGTGCTTGTGATTAATTAGTTATTTTAGACGGAAACCATCGCTTCTGCTGATAACACTATCTAACGAGGCCGCAAGTGTACCTTCGCATGTTTGTTAAAAAATAAAAATAAAAAATAAAAATATATGTTTAAACCGTTATTTTATATATTATTTGACCGTTTTGTATTTATAGTGTATACTGAGCCATTAGCTTGCTAGCTAGCATTGACTAATAATAAACAATAATACATCACTATGATGTATATGGACCGCATATCATGTTTTAAAAGCAAACAATCGCTTGAAATTAATTCTTAAGTCACACGAAATTGTTAATTTACACGTTTTGATACCGTGCCAAAAAGATCAAAGTTACTGTGACCTTCGGCAGACCGGACTGCGATTTTCAATACACCTGCAGCTATAGACATTATATTTATAAAAATAGTATTTCGTGTAGGTACAATAATACATATTTATAAATCGCTTACGGAGTTGAGACGCAATTTTCAATTTATTTCAATTAATCATACGTATCTTTCATTTATTGTTATTTTAATGGAAATTTCAACAAAATTTATTTTAAACAATGACAATTTTCATAATATTCTATAAATTTATCATAACGGCAACCATAAAGGCAATTAAAATTAAAGCTAAAGGCGCTTACACAAAGTTACACAAAAGCAGAGTTTGCAGGGCAAGTTATGGCTCAACAATGAGCTTTTGTTTGTTGTTAATGGACGGCCTTTGTCGCTCAGGCCTAAATTTTGACTTATTGTGCGCGGTGTGCATATACCTTTAGAGAAATATAATTTAAATTATAGTTTCCTATGAACAGTCCAAAAAACCGCTCAAGAGGCTCACGTATGACGTAAACCGCCAAACTGCTGTTATATAGCCATAAAATAAAAAAATATTATAATTTAAATCTACACCAAAAAAAAAAAACATTAAAAAAATAATTTCTCTGGCACATGGTTGTAATTTTTTTCTAATCTAAAATATATTACGTACGTCCAGGTAACAATATTCATAGAAATTTGATATGCTTAAAAACTTTTTATTACCAAATTATACTAAACGAAACTTAGATTTTTTGCCATAATTATATAATCTCCAGCGTCGATTATTTAGTATAATCCAATACTTACGCAAGAATAAAGTCAGCATTGTTGGAAATATGATAGTGCATTATAATAGAGCAATAATAATTTAATAATAAACTGAACGCAGCTTCGACCATCAGCTGTTCTCCGTTCGCGATCGCTTTTAATGAACCGAAATATACTTATTTTTACGCTTCATGAATCTTTTATTATCATCAGGTAAAACTTCATACTTATCTTTGTAATACTTTAAAAGATCTTACCACCCAGAATGGTATTTTTTTTTTGTAAGTTTGGATGAACAAAATTGAACAAAAAACTACGCATGAATCATGTGATTTTTTATTTCGTTTTGTTATATGAAATTATATTTGACGAATAAATACGCGGAAGATTCAATGATATGAATGCTTTAATGGGTTGTTTTTCGGCAAACTAACAAAAACTCATTAGCTAAAGTTATATAATGTTTATGTAAAAAAGAACAGTTTCTATTAATAATTAAAATTAGGCAACATTGAGAACAGTTAAATAAATTAACCATTCACCGAAAATATAAAAAAATTACCAAAACTAATACTTTATGCAAAACCACCTCATTATATAATATGTAATAGGGATAGTTCGAGAAATAATTCTTCAACGTTTAACAAATATCTGAACTCATGCTAACAAAAGCATGTTATAACTGCAACGATCCGAAACAGACTCTTAATCGTCTCACGGTGAATGAACACAATAACTGAAATAACCTAATATTATTCCAATCGCACTATTGTTTGTACACCACGTATATAATCAACACTCATTTGATCCTTATTTTATCATTACCTTTTTTTTCAAATTAAATTGGCGTGAAACTTCATTTCGCTTATAACATTTTTTGTTGAGGTTAAAACCTTAACTTTTTTTGTTTTAAAATATTAATATATGTATGTTCTTGGATATTTAAAATGTCATGCTTGCTGCTTTGATTAATTGTATTAATTTAATTAATCTTTGTAACGGTGTCCACGAATCTCAGCCCAAGCATCGTTGGCGGTAGTCACAGCTACATTACAAAGACGCAAATGTGTATTAGCTGTTGAGATAATGATTATTAAAAAGTGCTCTTGCAATTATATCAATACATAGTATATTGTAAGCAATTACTTTAATAATAAGAAAGTATCGTAGTCATAAAAGATCAAAACGTACGAAATTAATAAAAAATCTAAACTCAAAAAGGTATAAACCTAAACGTCACAGACAGTTCTCTCCTTTTAATTTCTCCCCAAAAAATATTTATATATAAAAAACGTACTTCAGGTCAGGTCAAATATTTATGATGATTCTAAACTTCATGATTACTTATTATTATTTCACAAACAAATTCGCTATCATATTTGTAAAACTAGGAAACATCATTTGATTATTTCTTATATTATAGAAAGAGTCATAAAATAGAACTTAATTGCAACATTTCCTTCACGTGTCTATTCACTTTAAAAGGTCAAGATGATTTAATAATCACAGCAAATTAGGGCCATTACATCTAGTAATATAAAATAATGACACACGACTTGTAATCTTCAATTTTCTATTTCCAATTTGATGTTACGAACGGGCGTGTATGGACCTCGAATAGCTGGTTGGTCGGATGCACCAATCAGGGACCTGCTTTCAAAAGGAATAATCTCTAAAGAACGACATTGTTCAATCTCTTATAGCCTTATTGAAGACGTTATTTACAATTATTGGTTTGAATTTTTATTATATAAGAATAAAACTATAATTTTATATTATTTTTATGATAAATTTACTTCTGTAAGCCATCAAACCGCATTATTGATTTTTTTATGTTATTATTGTTAAATTAATAGGTATTTACATATTTTAGTCGTTTTATAATAGAATAGAACAATCTTTGCTCGCAATCGCTAGTTGTAATTAAGAATTTAGCTTTTCCACGCCTTTCCTCATTCGCATCTTTATTAATATCTGACCTAAACTAAATATTTTATAAATGCTAAACAAACTTTTAAATTTATATATTCATTAAATAAACATTACTTTTTTATTTAATGATGTTGACTAACTGTTTAACGTCTTTTTATAATTTATGGCAAACATATTATTTACTAGTTACCGTTGTTCTAACACTGGCACCTAAACATTGCAGAGCTACCGCGGTCGTAAGCCTCTGGGCGGAGGAGTGTCATCAGCGGTCGGTTTGAGCCCTGGACTGCCAGCCGCCGCATCCCCGGGCCCCGCTGCGCCCGCTGCACCTAGCCCTGCCCCAGCCACCACACCAGCCATGAAACAGGAACATCCAAGCCAACCGATGGTATGTTAGACTATTTAGTCGAGCCACGTCAACATTGGCCATTTTATTCTTTTGTAAATCTCAATAGATAAATAGTACCACTTTTTTCCATAATTTCGATATCTCTATTGAAAGTAATGGTCCTCGCAAATAAGTAATAATAATTAGAAACAAAGAAAGAAAGCTCCATCAAAGCAGAGAGTTTCTATACTTAAAATGTAATAAGAAGTGTTTCAACCATTTCAACAACAAAAGCGGCCGAAACAGTATGAAACATAAATTATTATCTATACTTGGTGACGTAAAATCAAATTCTTTGCAAATAAAATAAGCGAGGTCCCATCAAAGAAGTTGCTTAATTTGTTTATCTTTACCCAATTATATCCTTCTACAAAACAAAAACAATGTTAACCGCTTTTCATAATTATAATTCAGTTTAAACAGTTTAATTGTTTGTTTGTCTTCGAAATTCAATTTCAAATGATTAAATTATTTCGCATTATCCTCTTACAGGATGATATGGATCGCTCAATTACCAAAATAAATATCATAAAGAAAATACGATCATATTATAAAAATATTATTTCGTTATTCAAAATAGACTTGATCCTTTTAGCATGTAACCTTCCCTTTTTGGAAGAACGTCGAAGAAAACAAGGCCATTATTCGTTTAAAAAAAAAAATAGAAATAAACATTGCTTCCATACATCCATACATAAGTAACATGACAAAAAAGTTTCAACAGTTGATTTGCACCGACGCTCAAACTTGAGCAATTCCGAGCACAGTCGCGCCCAATTTATCGTCTCCAATCGAAAACTCGACGTATTTTATATCGTTTGCAAGTAGTTTTACAAGCGAACATATTTCCTGCACTTGTGAATATCGTTTATACTCGATACATGTTATTTTCTAATATAGAAAATTCGACAATCTCAAACTGCAAGTCAACAAACTGTATATTAGTATATTAATAGGACTACGACGAGTCAAATCAAATTATCATATAGAAAATTGTGAATTTACATAACATTATAATATAATTAATTTAAATTGTTCATGTGATTATTAAAACAATAAGAACCGCATTCATTAACGAAGCAAACAATTAAGTTCGTGTCGTCGCGGAACGTTCGTTAATGAAATTTCAACTTCGCAAAGCTCCTGTTTTGTAAAGAAATTAAAATCTTCAAAGTTCAACTGTTATAAAACCGACTAATGTTATAACATGTTTGCTCGGCGCCTTGCCTTAATTTTGGAAACTCATGTTTTAGAATTTAATAATATCTCTTTGAACTTAATTTTTACATAAAATTCCGTTTTGACTACCAGCTTTTACCTGCGTAAAAATAACATATAAATTACTATCTTTACGACAGAAACTAAACGTAGTAGCATAAAATACAAATTATATTTTACAAGAATATTAAATAACCGGTCATATCAAAAGTTACCTCCAAAATGAGAATACATTTTTCCTAAGAAAATTAAACTCCACTTATAAAAACTTATGTTAAGTTTTTTCTTCGCGAAAAATATCTCGCTATAGGTCACCGACAGAATATAAATTAAATTGGCTCGTTGTATGCTTTGCTTTTATAATTTTATCGCTCATTGAAAAACGTAGATATTTGAACGATTTATCGTAATAAAATTTATATTCTACTTACTTTGTTTATTAAAAATAAAAATAAATTTAGTTTAATGTATAAAACAATTTATATATTCAATATCGTATTTGCCATTGGATATAAATACATAGTTTGTCGACCTCGATGCGTGATTACGTTAGGGCAGTTCACAGGTAATTAGGTAAACAATGTCCGAGGTCCTCGCTCGGCCTTGACCCACTTAGCTTATAGTGCCTACATGCCGATTGTTATGAGTACGAATATAGATAAGCCTGTAATTATAGCATAATAATCCACGGTCTATATGAAGATTTAAACATGTATATTATATTTTTGTTGCAGGCTCCAATGCCATTTTACGCGGGTGACCCAAACAGATTCCCTACAGCCTGGCAAACAGATCCTTCACAAGGTACGTGCTAGAGCTTACTATTCATTAAAATTTTATTCAAGCAAATTAAACTTCGCTGCCTGAAGCCGTTCAAACTTAAAAATATTTTAACAAGGACGTGTACTATACATAAAAATTATAATTAACGCTGACAGCGGATTAGCTGACCGACATCGCTCTAATGAACGGTATTTTAATAACAAGATTATGTATTTACAATTTAATTACAACGTTCGTCAAAACGTGAATAAAATATGTTCTAAACTAACTTTACAGGATGGCAGAATCAATTCATACAGCAGCTTCCCACCCAGACTGGTCAAACAACCTTAGACTACCAGGGAAATCACACCCCTTATGCAACATCTCCTCATTATCAAGCCAACACCACGTACACCGTCCAAAACGTCGCTACTACGTTTGACATCACAAACAATGCTTATTATCCAGCTGGAGTGCAAGCTATTCCGGCCCAACGACCACCATCGAACCGTGGAGCATATACTCCCGTACCATCACCTCGAGCTCCACATTATACGACTGAGTACCAGCAACAGTATGCGCAACAGGCTCCTACTCCTGGAGTTACTACTGGCAATGATTCCAGGCCTGCTTCAGCTGCCTCTTATCAAAGTTCAGTAGCAACATCTGGCACGCCCGTTTACACTGTTAGCCAACAAAACTACGATCGAACTGAGTATACAGCAGAGCATGCGGAAGAGTACAATAATGGAGAAAACGGAACAGGTGACACGAATAACGAAGGAGAAAGGCAAGAACAAAATGCCTCGAATGGACAGCATTCGGGAAACGCCGAGCCTGGATACCTGCAGGGGAGCAACGGTCCGCGAGCTTCACTCGATTGTAACGGGTATCCGGGCAACTATACTAGCGGGCAGTATACAGAAAATGGACAAACGCAGAACCAAAACGATTGGCAACAACGTCAATGGCAACATAACCAAAGAATACAAAATCAACAGCAAATGCAAAACCAACAACAATTACAAAATCAGCAACAGTTACAAAATCAACAACAGTTGCAAAATCAACAACAGTTGCAAAATCAACAGCAGTTGCAAAATCAACAAATGCAAAATCAACAGCAGATACAAAATCAACAACAAATACAAAGTCAACAACAAATACAAGGTCAACAACAAATACAAGGTCAACAACAAATACAAAGTCAACAACAAATACAAAGTCAACAACAAATACAAAGTCAACAACAAATACAAAGTCAACAACAGCTACAAAATCAACAACAGATGCAAAATCAACAGCAGATGCAAAATCAACAACAAATGCAAAACCAACAACAATTACAGAGTCAACAACAGCTCCAAAACCATCAACAAATGCAAAATCAACAACAAATGAATCAAATGCAAAGTCAGCAGCAACAGATACAAAATCAAATTCAAAACCATCAAAACCAGCAAATTCAAAATCAACAAATGCAGCAACATAGACAAGAAGAAGCCGAACAGCAGATGTTCTCTCAATCAGACAGGGTTAACTTAAATTCTAGATTAAAAACAATGATTTTAAATAAACAGAACCATATTAGGGATGGCACAAATACACCACCAGATAAAGGTGACCCTGGAGAGGGGCCCCCTCGAGTAATAGATGATAGAAAAAGTGGGGTAACTGAAGATAGGAATAACACCGGTCATTTTTTATCGTATAGCCACCATCTCCGAGATAATTACCGTATAGGTGAACAGGGTATATCTGTCACTGGTAATTATTCACAAAACACCCACGCTTATGGCTTGGGTGACTTCGGAGGTGGTGGCCACCACGTATGGGAGGGGGGGACGGAAGTCTCGAAAAGTTATGAAAAAAACAATTTGTCTAAGACTGTATCTAAAACATCTCAAAAGTTACCGTCTTATACCGATATGAGACCACAATATGGAGCATATACAAATATACCTTATGATGCGCAAAAATATGCAGAAATGTACGGTAGTGATAGTAATTTAAGTTATAATCAACAAGACAGCAAAGATTTTCAATCAAAGATGCTTATTGGACCAGTATCCGACATTAATCAACAAAATTGCGCAACCTCGCGTGAAATAAACGCACAAAAGAGAGCTTATGATAGAGAGCCTTATGATCCTAAATTTAGGCACCCAGTAGCACCTATAATACCTAAATTAGAAATACCAGATAACTTCCAGTATTTTAAAGATCCAATAAAAATAGAACCTCAAAGGCATTTGAATCAAAACATATATTCAAAACCAAACGAAACGCTTGCGAATGTTTCATATAAAGAATATTCACAAAACATTTCTTCCAGACAAGGCCAAGTTACGGCTTTACCGCCAATATCAACAATAAAACATGAGAACTTTAACCAGAAACCTCAGATGTATCAGAACTTTCAGAATGTTCCTTATGAAAGAAAAAACAATAAAAGTGATGCTTACGCACAACTCCCAAGAATACAAGAGAGTTTAGGCTTTCAAAAATATAACAGAAATTATGAAGCCAGACATGAAAAAGAATCGGACTGTGGGGGTAATTCTGATCGGAGCACCCCGATTGATCCCAAACCACCTTATTATATAGAACAAATTAAATCAGAACATTCACCACCTGGACACAAGATATATAAAAATCTAAACTACGGGCCGCCTAGAAATGAACCATACATGTTTACAGGAGAAGGCGGCCCAGTTTCTATTAGAAATGAGATAGGCTATGCTTGTTGTAGACAGGGATCTACAAAAATTCCTCCACCAGAACATTTAAGAGATGGAGCCTGTCCTGGCCTTCAAACTAAAGATGAAATTCTTGAAGATGATCCTGATAATACAGATCCTAAAAATCAAACTAAGCCCGGCACTCCAGTGCCTGAATCACATATCAAACATACTAAGGAAAATCAATTTAATTATTCCAAAGAATATTTGGACAATTTGGAAAGGCTAAAAAATAATTCTAGAACGGAAGTGCCCGATTGCAATTGCTTTCCTGCAGACAAGAATCCTCCAGAACCTGGCAGCTACTACACCCATTTAGGTTAGTAGAATGTTGTAAATATTTCAGGAATATTCATGATAAATATGTATTGATTGGTTTCAAACGTTTTAACAGAAATATATTTTTTTACAGGAGCATCATCATCTTTGTCCGAACTAAGAAAGGATTTTGAAGCACGTACAGGACTATCTGGCAAAGAACTACGAATAGAAAAAATTTGCTATACTGGAAAAGAAGGCAAAACTGCCCAAGGTTGTCCTATGGCTAAGTGGGTGAGTGTATGGATCAAAACACACTTTATTATATTTATAATTGATTAGTAAATAATTCAAATTCGTCTACCAAAATTTCACCAAAGTTATTTAATTAAAATAATTTTATATAAATATAATAAAATAATTTAACACAATATAAATTGTTTAAACCTTCAATTTCAGGTCATACGACGCTCTAACTATACAGAAAAAGTATTAGTCGTCGTAAAATTTCGTAATGGTCACAAATGTGCTACATCCTGGATAGTAGTGTGTTTAGTTGCCTGGGAAGGAATTCCACAATCCGAAGCTGACTTAGATTACACATTGCTATCTCATAAGCTGAATAGATATGGTTTGCCAACTACACGTCGATGTGCGACTAACGAAAATAGAACATGTGCATGTCAAGGTAAGTATCTTATCAATAAAGATTTTTGTAACCTTATTTTAGAAAAGAAAAATTCGTCTTCATTAATTTTAATAACTTTCTATTTCAGGTCTTGATCCAGAAACATGCGGCGCATCCTATAGTTTCGGTTGCTCCTGGTCCATGTATTATAATGGATGCAAATACGCCCGTTCAAAAACTGTCCGCAAGTTCCGACTTTCGGTCAAAACTGAGGAGAGCGAGATTGAGGAGCGTATGCACGTTCTGGCAACACTTTTGAGCCCATTGTACATGAACCTTGCTCCTAAATCATTTGATAATCAATGTCAGTTTGAGAAAGAAGCTTCAGATTGCCGATTGGGATTCAAGCCTGGACGTCCTTTTTCAGGTAGGATTCAAAGACGATATTTATGATAAGTATTAGTGAAAGACAAATAAAGCGAAATTAAAAAATATATAACTTAATTTACTTTTAGGAGTAACAGCTTGCATAGATTTTTGTGCTCATGCGCATAGAGATCTACACAATATGAACAACGGCTGTACTGCTGTTGTGACCCTCGCCAAACATCGCGCACTTTCCAAACCTAACGACGAACAACTACATGTCCTTCCGCTATACGTTCTAGACACTACTGACGAGTTTGGTTCAAAGGAAGCTCAGGAAGAAAAGATGAGAAGTGGGGCTTTGGAAGTCTTGGACAAGTGAGTGGTGATGTACACTTTTCATAATTATATTAATTACTTCTTATCTAGAATAAAGTATTATTAATAAAATTATAAACGTATATATATATATATATATATATATATATATATATATATATATATATATATATATATTTAACAATAAAGTTATATTAATGATTTTAATATATTTTGTTATAGATATCCTATGGAAGTTCGGGTTCGATCAGTTCCTTTACAACCCTGTAGACGTCATGGTAAAAAAAGAAAAGATGATGAAAATTCGGAATCGAATAATTCGACTACAAACACGCCTCAACAGAGTCCGGGTAATCAGAAAAAACCCCAATGTACTACACCTGCACCTAAAACTCCACAACCAAATGATGTCAGAAATAACGCCAGTCCGAGAAGCCAAAGCAGTGCTTCACCTAGAGCTAATACTCCTGCGTTAAGTCAATCGAATAATTCGGCATTCTCTAATAATCCTCATTACAATTCTGCCTTTGTTAATCCAAATATGCACAGTCTTAATCCTGGCCTAATGAATGCGAGCTTAGGGAATCCTGCTCTTCTTGATATGGCTACTATGATAGACAATTTCACTGACGCACAACTGCAGAGCAACCAAATTTCTAGTACTGTGTTAGATTCACCATACAATCCTTACGATCAAAGTTACAATCTTCACAACCAAAGCGCTATCTATAATCCGAATCATGTGCCTGCTTTAGTAGAAAACAACTGTCAAAATTCAAATCCCAATCAATTACCGAGTTTTACGCCTGCATTACAAAAACGAGATCAACACTTTAATACACAGAGTTCAGGGCCCATTAATGCAGCTCAACAACAATGGCCTGATTTTGATAATACTGAAATGTTTAACAATGTCGTAAAGGAAGACCCTGATTCGACTACAGCACATTTGAATATGCCACCTAATAACTATAGTCCAGACTCCAACCGTAGTGATACCAACTCAGATCAAATCTACAAGAATAGCACAGAAACAGAAAAACAAAATGTGATAAATGACATATCACAGAAAATACCTGAATTTGATATGCCTAACTCCCCGAGATTAACGGAGATTTCTCAAAAGACACACAGAACACCACAATCACCAGCATCTTCTCAAGAACTTAAATCACCAAATGATACAATTAACCCTGAAATACGTAAAAGTGTGTGGAAATCACCTGATTCTAAAAACTGGGATTCTAAATCCAAGGAACAAATTAATGAAAATGAAAGTGCATTATTTCGAGTACCTAAAGCTAGGCCACCATCCCGGTCTCAATATGTCAATCCAAATGAGGGTACGGAAAATTCGACTTTTTTGAAGCCTTATCCACCTTCTGACAGAAATCATACAAACCAAGGATATGAACATAAAAGTATGCATGATATCAGAATGAACAATGTGGTACCACCAACATCAGTAGTTCAAACTAATTATACTATTAGCCATGATGAAACACAAAACACATCCTCAAATAAGCCTGTGCCGGAATTCACGGGTAACAATTTCCATCCTATTAACCAAAACTCTTACAGTAATCAAACTTCAATGCAAGGATATGGAAATTATCCTCAAATGACAAACGCCTATCCATTTTCACCAAACCCATATGGACATTATAATCCGTATGAAAACTCCTACAATGATTATAATAGTTTAGCATATTACAATGCAGAAAAATATAAAAGAGAAGAATTAATAAGAAATTCACATTGTTACAATTCTTATGGATACCAGTACAATCCAAATTTCGCTGCCAATTTTTATCAGAATCCGAGTTCCAATTGGTGCCAATCTTCGCCTAACTGGTGTTTATATCCTCCACCTTTTTCTATTCCATATCCGCCGGAACCACCTAAAGCAGAACCAATAGGAGAAGTTACAGGTTTATCAGATAATCTTGAATGTTTCAAAGACAGTCAAATGGGAGGTGTCGCTATAGCGTTAGGTCATGGAAGTGTATTATTCGAATGTGCCAAACATGAAATGCATTCAACTACGGCCGTTAAAAGTCCAAACCGAGTAAACCCGACACGTATATCATTAGTTTTCTATCAACACAGAAATTTAAATCGCCCTAAACATGGTCTCGAAGAATGGGAGGAAAAAATGAGGTTAAAAAAATTGGGATTGACCCCATCGACACCAAGTACACCCGGTCCCAATTCAAATTCAGTGTCACCTGCAACGACTCCTGGGCCCGACCAAAGACAGATTCCTACAGCAGAAAAATGGAAAAATAATGAAAACCTAATTCCAGGTGGATACAGTTCATTATCAGCATTAGTGGAAGCGACAAATGCTGCTAAGAAAAGTGGTCAGATTAGATTGAGGACGGACACACAAACAACAATGTCTTGGACCACTCTATTCCCCATGCACCCCTGCACTGTCACTGGCCCATACCAAGAGTCCGGTACTTGACGCAAGCCAGGCCCGATAGGGCAGTCTTCTTCCAAAAGACGGAGTGAAATCCCTTCCGTAGCGATGTAAGGTTTCATATGCCTTTTCAATCTAAGTCTTCTAGAGGAAAGTGCTTTCCAAAATTGTTTTGTAGTTCCTGGATTAATAGAACTTAAGCTCTCAAACTTTCGATAAACTGGTCCATTGTTCCCATAATTCCTTTATTGCATTTACATTGGAATTGACTACCGTTTTAACTTGTATTTTTCAATGTAAACCGAGTGAGTTTTTAATCAAAGATGTAATTTAAGTTTATATTTTAATAGTGTTTATCGCATTTCAGCTAGTCTTACGTTACTATGTTAGTATCTATGGTATTTCTTAGGCCGTAACTGTAGATTTATTTGTATATTGACGTATTTAGTTTTACCAGCGAATCGAAATTTTCGAATAAGTTTATATTTTTACATGCTATATGTAAAATAATGACATTAGCGTACGGTTTGTCTGCATATTTTGTCATTTTTTAGTTAAACGCATAAGCAACTTTTTATGCGATGCAGTGATCTCATGAAATACTAACCCTACACTTTATTCATTATAATCATTATACAGAGCGAAAGTACAAAAAACTACAATGAGGCTAACGCTTAGCCCGCTGAAAAGGAAGGACGCGTTTGACGATCGTTTTTATTTATATTTTTGTACCTTTATCTGTCTATTAGTTACTTTGTATTTAAATAATTTAATTATCATTCCTCTGCCTACCCGATTGTTTTGTTTTGGCATTTTGTTTTACGAATAAAATTATAAGATCATGGCAGCATGTGTTATAATAATACAAACGTAACGAGTGCTTTTATATTAGGTTAAGAGGTGTGTATTTTTAACTTTTAGAATATTTAACTTATTTATATTGTATTACGTGAATCATTATGAAATCATTTGCTTTGTATCAATTTAGTGTTATAGTAGGTATTAATATTTAATATATTTGCTTTTACGATTTGACATTAAATTATGGGCAGTTGTTTTATGCATGTTTCAAAAGCCTTCTTTACTTTTTTACTTGAGTGCCTGTGCGTCTGGCGATAACCAGAAAAGAGAAATTCTTATATTTAAAACACATTTTCGAACCATTGAATGTGACCTTATTTGTGAATCAAGTACGTATAGAAATGTTCTGCTAATTTAGCTATTATAAAAAAAGTTATAATTACGTTCATACGTTAAAAAAGAAAGATTAATAAATTACATACATTTATAAGATAGAGTATTTGCGAAAAAAATTCAGGCGCTTGGAAAGATTATAAAGTAGGCATATTATTGAAAATGAATAAAAACATACTGATGAATAGTTATTAATATATAATTAGGTTAAGAAAAAGTTTGTTTTAAAGATTAAACTATTGATATAGTTTATATTTTTTACGTGTACGTATTTATTGAATGGTAAATTTATTGGAATGTGAAATTATTTATAGGTAAAGAAGTTTTGAGAACAAAACTTATAAAAACTAAGCAATAATAGGCATTGAAGTCTATGTACATTGTAATGTAGGAGTGATGAATATTAAATTAAAAAACGAATGGTGCGATTTGTCGTCAGTCTTATGGAAATGCTTAACGTTTTAGCCCTCACCAGAAATTGCCTAAATTTATTCTGATATTATTTTATCATTGGTTAATGCCCATAACTTGCCATTATTAATTTTATATCAATTTTAACGTCCGTACGGTCACTTTTAGACGCATTGTGACGAGACATATCAGAAGCAATCACATGAACTTATCACAAAATATAACTTAAATTATTGTATCTGATGAAAGTGTAAAAGATGTAACTCAAACATTTGTGGTGATGAGACCGTGTATGAAAACAAAATTTAAAATTAAAATTTTGAAGCTGAAAATAAGTTTGAGTTAGATTTTGATTTGAAATATATTCGAATTTTGTTTATTTTTAATTATAAAATAATAATTAAGCAAGTCGGATGTTTTATGATATTATGTCGTATTATTTTTTTATATCAGCAGGTATCTGTATGAATGCATGTTGGAAGGTTGTATAACTGTTTTCGTAGATATTAATCCTTGTGGACATTAATTTTTATAAGGTAAATCATTTAGGCCACTAGAAACCTGTGATATACCATTAATTCACGAGTGCTTGACTGCTTGTTTGGTATGTGTCTTTCTTCAGTGTGCGAGTCGCCGACACGACGTTAAACTAAAAGTGAACGCAACAATGATTTTTAGAATAGTAATAACGTGTGTCGTCGATTTTTTTAAAAGTAATAGATATGCAAAAACCAAAAACGACCAGTATTTTTAAATGTTGTAACCAAAAAGTTTTTTTTTTTGTTTTTTAAGATTGTACGATGCATAATGAGTTTACCGATGCGGATAGTTCTAAAGTGTATCCTAACGCGAATTCTATGTTCGTTGCGTTTCAGTTACGACGAACTTATTTGTGTAATAATATTTTGTCTTCTGCCAAAACAAAAGAATGTGTCATGTAAATAGAACTACCATTATTTATTAATATAATAATTTAAAAAAGACATTCAGTTGTTTTATTTATCGCTCAAAATATTATGTTGTATGATCTACTAAATAAAATTATGATCACGTCGAAACAGGATGGAATTTTATATCGACAGTATAAAACAAATATTGTGCAAATTAATGGAAACAAAAAACAACAGGGTTTATTAGGAAACTATTGGCCTGGATAACCAATCAGAATATTAATTGCTATAAAACCTTACATAAAAATATAAATAATTTAAATTTTACTTATCCTTGTAGAATATTCGTATGCAAATATTGTATGAAATTAGCGCCAGTCTTTTTTTACAACGCTGTTGTAGGGATAAAGGAATCTGCTAAATATATATCGTAAGAGATAAGAAAAGTAGGAATTATCGGATGTACCTCCACCAAAATTGTCTTTATAAGCAGCGAGCGGACGCGCCCGTACCTCATTATTGTTGTTAACTGCCTCGTTGGTCTAGTGGCTAGATTTAAGGCCACATGCCCGGAGGTCCTGGGATCAATTCCTAGGTCGGGCTATATGTAGGTTTATGGGGTTTTTTGTCACAAAATTCTCAGAAGCAGTCCGGAATCTGGTAGTGTGTACACTCCCGTACTTCTGAAAGCACGACAAGCCGTTGGTCCTGCGGCTGAATTCTTTCCGGTCGTGTCCGATTGCCGTCCCATCGAATTATTAGAGGGAGATAGCGAGCATCTGAGTTTGAGCATGTGCATAGTGCACCTCCTGAGCAGTTGGCTAATCTCTCTTGAGATTGGCTGCTGTGGAATTGGAGTGGATTGAGAAAAGAATTATTGAAAGATTTGTGTTTGTTGTATAATTGTATTTTTTGAGCAAAAGCTCAGATATAGAATAGAAAAATACACTGATGTAACAAGATATTTAACTACACATTTATAAAACAGTAATAAAATACATTTATCCTAATAAGAATATTTTGTTTAATACTTGTAAATATTTAAAAAAATACACGTTAAAAATTATTAAATATTCATTTAAAAAAAATTATGAATTAAATTTATTTGAATTTTTCGCTAATTAAACAATACAAAAAGATTTGTTGGTAACTAGATTTTTGTAACAAAGCGCGCAATATTAAAGTAAATTAAATACAATATTTACATAAATTAAATACAAAAATGTTACCAAAATAAACATAAATAATAGAAAAAATTTTTTGGTCCCTTGTTGATTTCTATTGCATTGTTTCTCTATTTACAGTTAGCTGCAATACAAACAAAGTTAGCTTAATCTAAATACATTAAAGTTTACTTAAGAACATGACTTAATTTTATAGATATTACAGACGCAGTGGCGACCGCTGTGTCGCGCTGCAGCCGCTGAGTGCGCTGGACGTGCGTGGAGCGGGCTAGGGGTTCATGGCGACGATGATGTTGGCGAGCGCGGTGCGCGCGTCGCAGTACGGGAAGCAGTCGAGCACCTCGCGCGCGCGACCGCTGTGCCGCGCTGCAGCCGCTGAGTGCGCTGGACGTGCGTGGAGCGGGCTAGGGGTTCATGGCGACGATGATGTTGGCGAGCGCGGTGCGCGCGTCGCAGTACGGGAAGCAGTCGAGCACCTCGCGCGCGCGACCGCTGTGCCGCGCTGCAGCCGCTGAGTGCGCTGGACGTGCGTGGAGCGGGCTAGGGGTTCATGGCGACGATGATGTTGGCGAGCGCGGTGCGCGCGTCGCAGTACGGGAAGCAGTCGAGCACCTCGCGCGCGCGACCGCTGTGCCGCGCTGCAGCCGCTGAGTGCGCTGGACGTGCGTGGAGCGGGCTAGGGGTTCATGGCGACGATGATGTTGGCGAGCGCGGTGCGCGCGTCGCAGTACGGGAAGCAGTCGAGCACCTCGCGCGCGCGACCGCTGTGCCGCGCTGCAGCCGCTGAGTGCGCTGGACGTGCGTGGAGCGGGCTAGGGGTTCATGGCGACGATGATGTTGGCGAGCGCGGTGCGCGCGTCGCAGTACGGGAAGCAGTCGAGCACCTCGCGCGCGCGACCGCTGTGCCGCGCTGCAGCCGCTGAGTGCGCTGGACGTGCGTGGAGCGGGCTAGGGGTTCATGGCGACGATGATGTTGGCGAGCGCGGTGCGCGCGTCGCAGTACGGGAAGCAGTCGAGCACCTCGCGCGCGCGACCGCTGTGCTCGCGCTGCAGCTGCTGAGTGCGCTGGATGCCGTCGCCCGAAAGCACCGCCTCGTACAGCTGCAATGGGTACGGATATACAATAGTTAAACAAGTCTCGAGCAAACTAATATCTATCGCCCTACATTTTGGTCCTTCGAGCCGGAGAGAGTAACAGCCTGTGAATGTACCAGGGCCCGGGACCTGTTGGACCCAAGCCTCCTCTCCTTTTTTGAGAAGATTTGGAGCTTATGCCTTATGATGGAGTCAATTTTCAATGGTAATTGCCATATAAATGTAACAATTGCCATCCACAAATTTTTCAATAGAAAAAACCCCAATCTTTTATAGGGTCTAAATATAGAATTGCAGTCGTAACAATTCAATAATAGTAATATATTGCTATACATTGATTTCAGACAGAACTACATACTTGGATCTCATATCTTACCGCGTGATAGTCAACATCATGTACGCTCTTCTTGCCGGCCTCTATGTAGGAGTACAACTCGGGCCGAGCCTCCAGAGTGAAGGCTAGCGGAGCGCCCACTAAAGAGAAGCTGGCTGGCTCAGGTCCTGTGAACGCTTCGAGATCCAAGAACGCCTGCCATGCTAAAGCTAAATGACATCCGAAGAGGTAGCCCTGAAAATAGTTCAACCATGTTTTTAGTAATAT
Source organism: Nymphalis urticae (assembly GCA_905147175.2). NCBI lineage: Eukaryota > Metazoa > Arthropoda > Insecta > Lepidoptera > Nymphalidae > Nymphalis > Nymphalis urticae. The sequence goes on along the minus strand of LR989987.1, from coordinate 2,611,632 downwards.
TACTTTTAGTAGTATTATGCTATCCACAATATCATATATTTTATATTTTTATAAAAAAACCTAATATCTATATATATATATACTTGCTAATAGCTCAAGTCACAATGATAATGCTATATACGAACTAGTATGACAACTAAATACGAACTTGGTAAAAGTGTAAAAGGAAATAAAAACTCGATATATTTTAAATCAAATTGGGGCCAAATACATAAATAAGGCACTTAATACTAAGTGATAAGACGTACCTGTGTCTGTAGAGCGGGGTTGTGCCCGGCGAGCTTGAGCGCCGCCGAGCAGCTCTTGCCGAGCAGCGCGCCGGCCGCCAGCACGTGGCGCGCCGCCCACTCGCGCCGCGCGCAGCCCGCCACTCCCGCCATGGGCAGCGGCGACAGGATGCAGTCCCATTCTACACCGAAGTGTTATGTATGTTGTTATTATATTATGTGTATTTTCGTCGATATTCGATTAAATGTCTTCTATAAATTCTTTGTTTTTATAAGACCTTACTCGTGACTTTTACTTAGCTACTGGCTTACCAGGTTAGTGACGATAAAATAAATCCACACATATATAAATAAATTTATTTTATTTGTTATTACCAATATTTTTTTAGTTGTTACCGTCTCAACAAAATCCTATGTAATGAATTTTGATTTACTTGTGAAGACTTATGAAGAACGTTTATGATTTTTTTGAATTTGATAAATTTATGTAAGCTATGTGGTAGCTGTTTGTCTTCCTTATAATAAATAATTGAAATAAAGTTACAGTTACATATTTATATAAAACTGAACCAGAACAGCGCATCATGCTTGATCATCTTTACATATAACATTTGGTATTCTAAGATATTTTATATCACTTTATTGTATTTCATAAATTTAATCAATCGATTTAATATTTTTCTGTAAATAATAAAAAATAATTAACGACTATTTGTACATAATAACTAAAGTGACTAATGCTCTGCGTGAGTTTTTCCAAAATATCAGATAAATTGTTAACTTTCGACTAATTCGCAGTAAACAATGACGCAGTTTTTATGCGAATTTCATATTTAACGACAAAACGATTTCTCTATATTGATACAAACATAGTCAAAGCACTACGAGAAACGCAAACGCCGCAACTCGCTCCGACAAATCTCAAGAAATAGGCAACTACGCAGGAATTACTATGGAGTAGAAATGTGTGCAAAAAAACCGTGTACTTTATTCATTAATACTTGAATTACGATATGACGGCATTTCATCAAGCCAACATGACATGGAAAGAAATCAGACGCAGGACTAACGAGTTAAGGCGTATTCGAGGTACTAGAAAAAATACTACCAACTTTCATCTAGTCGGTTACTGGCAGCTTAAAGACCCAATAATTGTATAGTATTCTAGCTGGTGTCTAAAATTTACTCAATCTAATAGCATGCAACAGCAAAACGATGTATTCGTCCTAAAAAAGACCAACTTTGCATTGGGTCGTATAACAAGTGAAAATTAGTCGCATTTGGTATATTTAATTTTCATCCTTACATTATAATTGCAATAATCAATTTATTTCTTAGGCCTTTACGCCTTAGGTACTTGACCGATCATCTGAAATTTTGCATACACGTCAGATCTACAAAAAAAGGACATAGGCTACCTAACAACCCTACCACCACCTCTCAAAATCGGGCGAAGCCGCGGGCAAAAATTACACTACAACAAGGTCCTTAATGTAAAAGATCATCATGCGCCAACTAATTAAGTAGAAATGTCAATTAAAATTTAATAATTAACCAAGTAAATACAACTGGGAAGAAGTTTAATACAGTAGCAGTTTTTTAATACATATACATATATTTGGTGATATAATAAGTTTGCATCGATAGTGTATTTGGAACCATTTAAACTGAGTCATTATTATGACATTATAACGTTGCTTATTCAAGTAATGCGTACGTGATTTGTCTCAATGTCTGCATTATTCGAAATGGCGAATGTATTTACTATCACAGATAGAACAAGTTGGTATGTAGGCTATGTAGCATCGAATACAAAGATAAGTACTGATACAACGGATATATTTTTTTATTGAAATTTGGCAGAGAAAATACCTCAAGGTTGAGCATTTGGAATAAATTTTCGAAAAACAAAGAAATACCAAATAGTAACAATAACAGCCTGTAAATGTCCCACAGCTGGGCTAAGGCCTCCTCTCCCTTTTGAGGAGGTTGTATAGGTTTATAGTTTACTCGTATTTTTATTTAAATACGCATAATACTGTCCAATCCTTGTATATTCACTAGTATTGTATTGTAGATAGGTCTCTACATAACAAAGAGAAAATCATAAAATTGTGAACACACGTTACCTACGTTGTCTGTTAGGTTGCATTTTTGATTTACGGTTTCTTAGGTCTGTTTCGTGTCGCTGAAAAACAGCGTTTTATTATCGAACATATTGGGGTCATTGTAACAGTTTTAGAGGTCCGTTGCACTTAACAGGTACCGGTTTGTACGCTAGCGAAAGGAGAGTCCTTTAAGGTCTTAATTAAAAATATGTTATATACGTTCGCCTTACACTCTTTAATTATAATGTTTTATATATGTATTCTAAATATGTTATTGAACAATTGTCATATGTATTGATTGCAATGGTAAAATTAATTTCAGTAAGTAAAAAGTAATTTGTATACCAATTGTATAAATGGTCAAAACATACCTCTAAAACATACCCTCTACTGTATAACTAATTTCAACAACATCATATATTTTTATGGTTCTAAATTCACACAGAACAACTCTTTGAATGTTACATCTTAAAAACTTGAGTCAGATCGGCATTCAATTGAATAATACGACTGCACTATTAAAGATACAATAGAAATACCTCAATAAATATACCGATAATCGTTATCAACTGTTGAATGGAATATTTTAATTATGTATCAGATTCTATTATTTTGCGCGTCCATAAGTGTTTCAATGAGACATTGCGTACTAAAACATATTCCTAATGACCGTCACAAATTATCGAACTCAACTCAACGACTATGCGCATAAATAAAATTACAAAGAGATTTTAGTTTAAATAGTACAAGTGTAATCGTTATACCTAGGTGCGTCGAGATCGCTTTCACTTTGCTTTGCTTATAAATTTGATATCATAATGTTGAATGAATAGTTGGTTTCAATATATATTTGACAAGATATTTGAATCAGCAAATAATGAAACAACCAAAAAATTTTAGTAGGTTTGTTTACATTCGGCATAATTATTGTTTCTGAAATATTAAGTCTCTTTAAATTATAATAATAGTATCCTGGGACATTATTCACACACGGCCACCTGATCCCAAATTAAGCAAAGCTTGTACTGGAAACCAGACAACTTATATATTACATATACTTCTTTTCTTTGTAAATCCATACTTATATAGATAATTACACCTAGACTCAGGACAAACAGACATGTTCATGCACACAAATGTTTCTCCTGGGTGTGTCATGTATCTACCAACCACGCCAACCGGCTCGTCAAATTTTAAATCCCCTATAACTTCTCTATTAAAATAATTAACCATAATATATTATATGCATCACAATGCTTAGATTCATCACGATTATATTTACGCCCAGTATGTATCAAATGACGCAGAGTGCAAATTCGTTCATAGATCAACGCGGACACATGAAGCAGGTTAAATATATTGAACTAGAATCGTCACCGATACATTATGTATATCAACAGTGCCCACCTCTATCTGATTGAATTATGAATTCAAAACACATGCGCATCGCCTGCGACTGGCACAATTCCTGACGCACAATACAATTTCAACAAAATTAAGGTTATCGAAAACCTTCGGTCAACCGTGTTCATTGCGTACATTATTAAACTATTTAATGAATCGTTTTTGGCTACTAAGAAATATTTTTACCGTGTTCGCTTATATATTTAGAGTTTAGTCATTAAAGACACGTGTAATATATAGTTACATTTATACTTTTCATAATATTCAACTGAATAATTAAGATATAAGGTTTGAAATAAAAAAGTAAAGCAAAAAGCAAGGTATGCAACATTGAGTGAAATATTGTTTAATATATATTTCACTTCAAACGTAAACGTAAATCGCTAAGACAACGTAGTTCTATATATTTATTCATAATCATGACAATATAACGGTCCTATACATCTTCCTTGAGGCACGCCGTAATCGAAACTGTAATTGTACACGGCAACACTAGTAACTACATTATATTAATAAGGAAAATCTTATTCTGGTATTGGTTACGGCTTGGAATGAACTCACTGACATAAATTAGAAGTAAAAGTTCATAAAACTCACGTAAAATGAAATAAATTTCCTAATATTTCAAAAATTGTACGCGAAGGAATCGAAAAATAAGTATTGATAACCAAATTGCAAACATCGTTACTTCGTTGCTAAAAAAAATAATACTTCAAGATAAATTATCAAAAATTTTACAACTCTAAAAGACAATAGCATTTTAAGCAATAAATAATTTAGCAATCAATCGCTACAATCAAAAGGAGACATCACGTTAATATTTATAAAATAACCTCTTAAAGAATCATATTATGCGAAATACTCAAACGAGCATGTCAAAAATTTGGCACATTCGCGTCTTTGACGGATGTGAGCAAGTTTACTCATTAATTGTAATGCAAATACGATCAGAGTTAACCTATGTGCTCGCTAATGCAAACACACAAATATGTAGGCGTAGTTCACATGAATTTAGTACGAAGCTAGAGATAACTCGCAGATAGTTTTGTCATTACTTAGACGGACCGGTTGGCGTAGTTGGTAGATACTTGCCTTTAACGCCGAAGGTTGTGGGTTCGATTCCCACCCGGGACAGACATTTGTTTGCACGAACATGTTTGTTTGTCCTGAGTCTGGGTATAATTATCTATATAAGTATGTATTTACAGAAGAAAAGTAGTATATGTAGTATATCAGTTGTCAGGTTTCCATAGTACAAGCTCTGCTTAGTTTGGGATCTGATGGCCGTGTGTGAATAATGTCCCAGGATATTATTATTATTATTATTATCATTACTTGAGTAAATTAAATTGTAAGTCAATACATGACGTTGCGTCTTCAACTACGAATTATCGAGATCAGACTTCTTTGAATCTCAAAACTCTTTCCTTTCGGTAAAAAACTTGGGCCCTGACGTCACTATATTTGTATTTTTGAGTTTCATTAGAATCCATTTATTGGATTCCATTCACATCAGTCAGATATTATAACAATGTGTGTTTGGTTTTTCATCAATCATAATGTTATGTACTTATTAATAAATATAAATTAATTTATAATTTTTTCGTACTAATGTAATTGTTTTATAATAATAATAATAATAATTAATGTTTATTAACAGATAAATATCCATAGTGTTAGTTACAGGCTTAAAAACTATGTTAGTAGATATCTTAACTATTATTTAGCATACATAAGGGGTCTAGAACAACGAGTAGATACATGAAGTTCCCCCCAATGCTTAACAAATGGACTATCCATTTTCAGCATCAATGCATTCAGGATACCGTTAGGAACTCTGCGCATCCTAGCCATTATAGATGCTGCTCTCTTTCTAATGATGGCATAGAAATCATCCACACGGGCTTCAGCAAACATCAGTGAAGCACTGCAAAAGCGCGGCAATCCCAACAGTATCCTGAATGCATCGTTATACTGTACGCGCAGCGCATTGAAGGCCCTCAGCGTATACTTTATCCACAAGCTACACGTGTATAAGTTTTGACAGTACGCTTTAAAAAGAGTAATTTTTACGTCATTCGTACAACGTGCAAACTTGCGAGCTATCATACCGCATCGTACCGCCAAGGCCCTGCGCTCCCTCTCCATGTCAGCATCGTCAGATAAATCCTCGGTGACTATGTGACCCAGGTATTTAAAACTTTTAACTCTTTGGAGTTGTGTTCCGTTTAGAGTTACAGAAGGGATATTATCTGATATGCTATTTCGACCCTTAAAAATCAAGAGCTCACTTTTCTTTTCATTGTATACCAGCCCATGTGACACAGCATAGGACTCACACACAATAAGTAATTTTCTAAGACCGCTAATTGAGGGACTCAGCAAAACCATGTCATCCGCGTAACTGAGGTTGTTTATAATTGTACCATCTATCGAACAACCTACACCTGTTTTGCTGAGCTCATCAATTAGGTCATTTATGTAAATATTAAACAGGACTGGCGAAGACAGGCCTCCCTGTCTCACACCACATTCCAATTTATAAGTTTCCGAGAACTCACTTGCCCATTTAACACGGTTAGTCTGTGAACTGTACCAAAATTTGAACATATTAACTACCTCAGAGGGCACTTTCAGTCTTTTTAATTTAAGCCACAGTTTTTCAAAACATACAAGGTCAAAAGCCTTGGAGAGGTCGAGAAAAGCCGCATATACTGGCGTCTTTCTATCCGTATAATATTTAACGGTCTGCTTCAGCGCGAGAATAGCACTTTCTGTGGATAGTTCTCTTCTAAAACCGAATTGAGCATCATTTAGCTTTACATATTCACCCAACAGACGGTCAAGCAAACCATCAAATACTTTACCTAATATAGTAGTTAAAGAGATAGGCCTGTAGTTACTTTTGTTACTTTATAATGGATCATATCTATCAACATCATAGTCATTTAAAGCAATTAAGGTTCAACCGTAACAGCCTGTGAATGTCCCACTGCTAGGCTAAAGGCCTCTTCTCCCTTTTTGAGGAGAAGGTTTTAGAGCTTATTCCACAACGCTGCTCCAATGCGGGTTGGTGGAATACACATGTGGCAATTTCAGTGAAATTAAACACATGCAGGTTTCCTTACGATGTTTTCCTTTACCGTTAAGCACGAAATAAATTATAATCACAAAATGCACATGAAAATTCAGTGATGCTTGCCCGGGTTTGAACCCACGATCATCGGTTAAGATTCACGCGTTCTTACCACTGGGCCATCTCGTCTCTTCAACGCTTAAAAATAATCAACAAAGTTACCTGATGCTGTTTCCCTTTGATCCTCAGGCAGAGGCCGTGAGGGCAGAGGATTATTTTGCTGATCCCGATCTCCAAGGAACTCGGCTTCTACTAGATCTCGCACCGCTGACGACATCAGCTCTACGAGCTCTTGGTTCCTATTGATCAACAAATAATCTTTACAATTTTTATAAACAAAAATAATAAAAATGACTAAACGTCACATATATATATTAATTACGACAAATTTAATATTAAATTTTACATATTATTAAGATTAATAGAATTTATTTTTTTGACATCAGATATCTGATCACTTCTGTCAATAGATATTTATGTTGTTTTAGGTCTGCGTATTATTTCTTACTTTTTGTAGCAGTTAAATGGCTTCAATCGTATCATATTGACTTCACACAAATCACCTACCGGAATACGAAATCTGACAGTACAATACAGAAGTGGGTACGAAGAAGGATCTACCGAGGCATCACATTAATAATGTCACGATGACAGTCAGTATTTTCAGATAATCAAACGAAAAGTTAACCTTCTTTACATTTTTAGATAGAACAGTATAATGGTTTTAGGCAAATAATTCATTATCAATATTGAATGACTGATTTTAATGTATATTTACCTGATGAAGAAACAAATAATTTGAGCTATGTTTGCAGAAGAGCCTTTTGCTTTTTGCAAAGTAATTATTATAATAATGTTTGAAATAATTATGACATAAGATTAAACGAAATCTTTACAAGATGTCGTAATAATAAGTATTATACGATATTATAAAAACAAACCACAAATTATTTAAAATTAAAACAAGTTTCTATCAACACCAGTTCTATCAAAACACCAACACCATATGACACAGATACCTCATTTAATTCAAAAGGGTATTAAATTATAACCAATTTTCTTCGCTCTTTTTTATTTTGTAATAATTAACTATATATATAACATATATTTTAGTTTTATTAAAATAACCGATAGATAATGTTAATTCTTATTTAGTTTTTATTTAAGTATCAACAATAAATAAATGCATTTAGAAGAATTAAACAATAAATTTAGACATAATTTGTCTTCATACAATGTAATAATTTACTAAATTTGCAACAAATGAAACTACTCATACTCGCACAATTGTAGGAAAAATCGATTATTAAGAATATCTCCTTTTTATTCAATGAAAAGTTTTTCACTTGCATTTAAATTTGGAAAGGTTCGATTGGAATTGGAAACATTCAAAGCTTCCTGCTTCAAATCATCTTTTTTTATGAGGTTTATGTTAGTTTTGACACAGATTAAAAATTACATCATCATTTTATAATAATGTATATGCATTAGATATGGAGTTTTGTCACTGTATATCATTATAATAGCAGATAACTTATATGTTGCAAAAAAACACCTTTGCTAAAACATCAAATGAAAACACAAAATTTGCCAATTTTTATTGGCAACTTTGAACAAGAAATAAAATAACTGTAAAATAACAATTACAATGAAGTATACATGTTATCCGTTATCATAAATTAGCACAACCTACATCAAACTGCGGTACGGTTACTGGGACCATTAAAAAATTCTTTCGGTTAAGTAAATTTAACTTAGCGGGCGTGGACGCGAAAGTAACTGGTTTGCGGACCGGTCTTGGGCCATACCAAACTTGTGATATGTGAAAGAGGACGATTTTTCTCTTACAATAACAGTGCATGTCCGGCAAGAAACAAGTTGAACGTCGAGTTTAGATTTCATGTAAATGAAAAACTATACTTAATATATTGATCAGCATTTATTTAATAGAATGTGTGGGTCAACTCTTGCGACTGAATATTAAAAGATTCCCATCGAAAAAAATTAACTAATTTTCCATACACTTTTGATGCTGGTCAATTAAATTAAGAATGTTTAATCTACCGCCAACTAACTAACAAAAAGTTGGTTTAATTTCTTTTTTTTATTAATTGTGTTAATTATACATTTATTTATTTATTTTTAAAGTAATTTTATTTATTTTTAAATTAAAAATATATCATTCAAAAACATCTCTTAATTAATGTTTTCTGCAATTCGAAATGCTAACCGGTATTGCTATACTTCGTTTAGCAACCGATTACCTAATTTCATAGTAAATGTCGCCGCTGATGTCGTAAAATGAAGCTCTCATGGCCGTTACACTACGAACCATATGATTGAGCTATTTTTTACATTGTGTAGGTAGACCTAGATTTTTAATATTAGTATGAATCCTGGACCTGCCAGCAAATGGGCCTCCTGATGGTAAGTGGTCACAATAAGTACGACCCACTTTTTATACTGTCGAAGCGCCGTCAACCACGAGATCAAAGACGTTTGTCTTTTGTGACTTATATAATTTGCTGTCATTCTTCCGATCAACACTTAGTAAATATATTTGTAAGTAAAATAAATCAGAAATATATGTACACAGATGCGTAAGCACAAAATATTATATAATTTTTAACGTTTTTGTTATACGATAATATATGAATGTTCTATATACTTTGCGATAAAGCTTCAACGCGCCACGTTTCAATTAAGTCGAATACATAGGTAGACAAAGAGACAAACAGATATTTAAAATTCAAGAACTGCGTTTAGTCTTTATATTGAAAATAGCAAAAAAAAACCAAGTAAGCAGATATGAAACCATACAATCATAATGTTCCATCTACAGATTATTGACACATCATTCTAGGAGTCATCTTGTATTGAAATAAAACGGCCCCTAATATATTGTGCGCACAAAACGTTGACCTCTAGACCTACTAGTACTGCGCGTAAGTGCCGTTACAACAATACGCACAGTGCACAATATCCCTATGAGATATTGAGATCATATGGTCCATTAGAAAGCTATATTCTTCCGAAGATCGGGGATTCGACTACTAAAAATTTTTTATTCATCATTAAATTTGCGTTTATAATTCCACATGAACTAGGTGAATTATGGGTCGGCTTAACAGGCCACGTTTGCAACCCGATCTAAGTATGAATGACCCAATGGAGCAATAATGTGAAACATCCGGAATCCTCCTTAACAACATTGCTGGAAATTTACAGGTTATTTCACTTTAAACGTTTAAAGTGAAAACATTTAAAAAAAAACAAAGGTAAATTATGATATGACGAAGAATAGGCGAAAGCATGAGCAATGAATCTTCACCGCCTAAGATAAAAGATAATTGCGGTTGTAGAATTTTACTGAAATGGATACACCACGACTACCACGACTAAGCCATATTATCATACACATAACAGGAAAAAACGCCACGTTCCAATTTAAAATAAGCAAGTCATGATCATTTACAAGAAATACTACATATAATATGAAAAATTTTTTTATTAAAACAACAAAGACATCACATACTCAACAATAGTTCGTACACACACAGATAAGAAATTTAATCGAATGATGATGGATCCATGATTGACGAACCAATCATCGGATAAAATAAGTCGTTTGACGAACTCTACAGGAAATCTAAAGAAAATGAACAGGAAAACAAACAACAAATATCGACCTCTTTTGTTATTAAGAAAACCAAATATAAAAAATGATTACAAAATTGTAAAAAACACTTTCACAAAGTATATGTACTATAATATGTAATACAATCTTAGTTTTGCAAGCAACCTGCAAACTTAGTTATAGAACTGCAAGTGGATGGTCTGGGCAAGCTATTCCTTACAAACAATGTTGCGTTTATCTTAGTAAATTGCATAGAAGTTTGTTTCAGGTAACTTAGGCATAACGCATTTTTACCGATTCGATTTCTACAGCTTTTATTGTAATACAGGTTCAGAATTTAAAGATTATATTTAATTTAATTGAAGAGGTGAGAAAGCCCAGTGAGTAGAACACGAAGATAATATAAGATTTGACCGTGACCACTAAGTTTTCATGTGCATTTTTTTGTTAATATCGCAGCGATTCAAGTTTGCACAGTTATATCGGACGGCCCGATGTTCTCCACACCGATATTTAAGTCGATCGTCAGAGCTTCTCGACCGCAGATGCTTGCATGAAAAATGTCATCGGAAATAACGGAAGACGATGAAATCCTCCAATTAGTCACGGTGTATATTCTTTCGAACTCGACCTGCGCACGTCACGTCCACATACAGAAAGTCCCTTAATGAACTGAGAGAATCTATCTCTCGACGCCGTCATTAAGACGCTACGACAAAAACACAATCGACAATGGTTTGTCGGATAGTAAATGCACCAGCCGTCGACGTCGAAAATGAAAATGTGCATACGAAATAATCCGGTACTACTGCGCAAACGGATTGTACAGATAAATCGCTACAATATCGTTATATATCGTTGCTGTATGTAGCCGCCATTATTCTAACACGGCAAATGAAAGGCATCAATTATCGCAAGCAATGTGATCATCCTCTCGCTAACTTATTACCTATTGACCTTATACCTCAAGCCGGTGTACTCCACAGATTCCGTTACATTCGCGTGTAAAGTACCTTACTGTCATTGACACACCACAATAATTGATAGTTCGGTATTCATGAAACAATTATGATTCATAAACGTAATTACGTCTATTAATTTATAATAAAATGGCTGCTATACCACGAAGAATAATAAGGTAAGAGGTGACATAACATTCTTTAAATTTCGGAACAAATCAAAATATTAATTTTGTCAAATTTTAAATTAAAAAATAATTCGGTTTATAACTTCTCATAATAATAGTAACTATCGCTTATTCTATTATTATTATTTTAAGCTTAATTTTCATATTTGAGATTCTAATAAGAACAACTTTAACCATTTACGACGCACAGTAACTGATATAGGTACCAAAATTACAATTTAACAACAAACACGTCCAGATGAAATTTGAAAAATCTAGAGCCAAATTAAAAAGGAACAACAGATAAAATATCAAGTACTGATATGACTTAAATCCAAGTAATAAATAAGAATTCGTTTTTTCCCACCTAAACTATGAACAATAAAAATCCTGTATCACATAAATATTACTTATAGAGAGACCACATTAAACGTGATATTCTGCGGTGATTATTGAGTTTGTTCTTAAGAAATAGTTCCACAGGCTACCTCAGGACCATTGTAATAATATATGAACGGAATACCCCAATCCAATATAGCACGTTATAAATATTGAACATGTAACCGTGACTACACTGCTAAATTGAAGAGCACGCGGATGTTACATGATGTGTATGAAGAGGTAGTCATGCAGATAGCTTTCACTTGTTGTTACGTTTTGTACTCTTAATGCGATGGGACAAGTGAAATGAACAGGAAATAATTCATGCAAATTAAAATTTAACATTTAATACGTGAACAAACACAATGAAGAATTTAAATTGAACATAAAATATATTATATTTTAGACGCAAGTACCTAAGATACATTCAAATGTTTTAAAAATATTTTTTTCGAGTGAAAGGTTTTATTGATACTTGAAAGGCAGATGTTTAAACCGGTCCTCCGATATGATGGTTATTTCCGCCCATGGACATTGATATAGTTAGCGGTATTAGCTATTCACAAAATGTACAATGCATTGCCACTCATTCGGTACTTTTGCATGCGACACGGCAACTTCATACTGGAAAACTGTTTTGGCGCAACAGCAACTGCCTAGTAAACTATGTATCAATCAGCCTTTAAATATCCAGTGCTAGACACTAATTGGCGCTAATTGGCGCCACTCTGACCAGTTGTGCCCAGCGACTTCAACCAGTAATTTTCAGGTCACCAGGTCACCTTCACCTTCTCCTCAAAAAGGGAGAGGAGGCCTTTAGCCCAGCGGTGGAACATTCACAGGCTGTTACGTTTACAGGTCTTGGTCCGGGCGTGATACCAATATTAAGATATAATTTGATATTTCAAGTAATGATGTTTTATTGATCCCACGCACGTTAAGGTTAATTACAGGCACAAGGGACATAAGATCGTAGTTCCCAAGGCTGGTGGCGCATTGGCGATTTAAGCGATGGGCAACATTTCTTACAATGCCAATGTCTAAGGGCGTTGGTGACCACTTACCATCAGGTGGCCCATATGCTCGTCCACCTTCCTTTTCTATAATAAAAAAAAAAAAAAAAATAAGGTAACGAAGTTTAATGTAATGCCAAATTTGATCATACGTTGCTGTACTAATGATATTTTAATTTTATATAACGTTTGAAAAAGTTATTGCTGTATTTCAAATTTAAGGGTGAGTGAGCCCATGTAAATTAATAATAAGCATAAGGGACATATTATCATAGTTCTTATTTGATTGGCTGGTGTCTTGGAAACGATATTTATGAGCAGAGATGACTTACCATCAGGTCCACCTGCTTTCTTATGTTAAATTTAAACAAGAATACTTTATTAATTCTCACGGCACGAAGGGCTATCGAATGATCTGCGGAATGCGGAACGAAATGACCGATAATAAAGACGATGCATGTCTGAATTAAATATGTATGTATTCAGAATTCAAGGTATATTTAAAAGTAACTTTTTACTGGACAGGGACTTCCCACACATAAGATGATCTCAACGGACTTACCCAATTATTGGCCAAGGTGTGAAAATAACTTTATGTTCGCGTGCATGTATTGTAACCTGAACAATGGTTGAGTTTGCGAATTGGTTATACTATATTATGGCATTATGCAGTTTGCCTTTCAACATTTTTGTCTCTCCGAAGCGTCTTAGTCGCGAAAGTTTATTGTTATTTACTTTTCAAATATATAAAGGTTTTGTATGGATAAGTGTTCGTAACGAAGACTTTATTCAAACAATGTTTACGTGTTTCGATAATGATCACTATAGGAAGCTGATTTACTTTATTTCTCAAAGTTTTAGTTTTAGTAATAGATACAATTAATAAAATTAATACTAATAATCAAAGATTAAATATTATGAGTGTCATCCTAATGTTTGGAAATATGAATAAGTTTAAATCTGACCTCTCGTTCTACTTTCGTAACCACACTTACGCAAGCCTTATTCTGAGTTTAAGTAAAATAAATAATAAACTGAAAAAGGTTGTACTAAAAAAAAGTTTACATACCTCAGATTGGCTAGTTCAGCACAGGAGTTAGCCAGCAGGTAGTCCCCGCTGAGCAAGGCGATCTTGTTGCCGAATAATATGTCGTCCGGCTCACCGTCCAACACTTGCCTCACGTTCATGTTCACTAGACCCTTATGCACGAGATGAGACGTGCGAATCATTTCGGCCACTTCAGCGAGCGCGCGTTGACTGCACAGATGTTACTTTGTTTTATATAAAACAATCTACATGCACTACTTTCCCGAGCTTTTTCTAAGACGTTTTTTAACACATATATAGGAATCCTAATCAAATATTATAATTGTGCCATTTGCAATTAAAACACGTGAACCTTTAAGTTTTGTGATCGTGAAAGGAGAGCTGGTTCACTTTTCGCCAATAGTATCAGAATTGCGATTCAACAGGAATATTCTTGGCACAATATACACACAATCATGATTTGTTAAGTAGTTATTACTATATTACCTCTCAATATACAAATCGGATATTATTTTTACAATCTAAGAAGGTAATTGATTAAAGAGTTTCTTACATGATCCCTGAAAAAGTTTTTCACTTAAGTACAGTTAATTTAATCATCGATTTACGTATCGACATATATTCTTACTTTTAGTGTTTAATAATTTCATAGCAAATGTTTATTTTTTATGATTATAATATAATGTGACAGCTAATGCTCTTGCAATGTTTTTAAAATAATTTCGAAACATTTGTTTAAAAATAAAAATAATGTTGACCTACCTGTGCAGAACCCCGGCCGCTTTGTCTTGTTCCATGTCCGGTATTTCAGGACTGTGCCCTGCTGCCTTCGACACAAGCAGCACAATGAGCCCCCAAGCTTGCATGTTGTTCTTACCATTGTAAATAAGGTTCCTATGAACAAATGATTCCATCAAAATTATAAATAGATAAAAATTGTTCTTTTTACAATTAATGTAATGCTATATTTTGAAGTACAAAAGGAAAATTATAATCTGTTGTATTATTGTCGGCGATATTGTGAACAATTGAAGCAAATAGAAATTCACAGTTATTCCAGCAACGCGCACAAAGATTATTTTAGTGTACGGGTTTGAAAAATATATTGAAGCAAATTTTTTACGTAACACTTAAGACTATAGTTTTTGTTTTCTGAATTTCCCATTTTTGAATCAATTTTACTTAACTAACCCGCTCTTCTTATGCTGTCTGTGCACGCTTTGTGAAATATTATAGTCTAGTTTTAATTTTTATATACCTATATATCATAAAACTTTATGTGCTTCTAAAACGCTTGCAACAAAGATTTATTCAAATATCGATACGTTTCTTGTTGTGATTGAATAAGAGTATTAAGTAGTCGATTAAATGCTTGTAGCAGCACGCGATGACGGCAAAGGAATAATTAAGTACTATGTTTGATTACCTTCTGTCTTTGCATAATACCTGGTTTCGTATGCAAATATATAATTTTAAAAATGCAATGAAATATGATTAGTCACGTTGCGTTCAAATGTCATATTTTATTTGATTTAATTTTAACATTAAAAACTTGAGTTGCAGCGAATGTTCGTCGAACGAATAGTATATGATATATATTAGGTACCTACCGATTCGGTCAATTTTTCATATTCGGCCGACTATTTTAAAAAGATTAATTATTTTATTTACTTTTATTAACGCTGAACATTCAACGCTAGTTAGAGAAAGCGCATTTTCTCGCTTTAAAAATACCAATAGAAATTAACGGATAGGTACGTAAATATTTTTACTAAAAGATCAAAAACTGTACTTAGATAATCAAATTTAAACAAAATAATTATTATGAAGTTAATATTGACTTAATTAAACGTTAACAAAACCAACAAAGTACTTACTTACTAATTATTATTTGCAAGCCAAAATATTTTGTTAAAGATATAAGATATTTTAATTTACTTGAAATCCGAATTACTATTCTTGTTTTATAATAAAACATTAATTAAAAGTTAATGAGAGGTTATTGAAAAAAGATCGTTTTTCTGCTTTTTTAGGTTTGGGCGCCAATTTTCGAACTTGAATTAATCAGGCCAAATAGTTTGAATATTTGTCATTCATTCTGGGGCCGAATACTTTTCCTTGCAACATTAATGAAAACAAATCAACCTTAGACCAAGTCACATTAAGGAAATGCATATGTCGCACATCCAAATTTGTTCATAAAACTGTTTTAGTGTGCCCCATTTATTTATTAAATAAAGAATTTAAAGTAAAGTATATGATGTATATATGACTCTAATTATAGCAAAACTTGAAAAAGTTAAACAAAGTACATACATTGGGGCAACCAACGCGCGGAAAATGGTGGCGAAAGGTGATCCGACAAATAAGGCAAGTAAGTAAAAAGGTATTATTTTGCTTCGATTTAAAATTTTCTACTGATAATATTTTAAAAAATAATTACAATTAACCGATGGTTTTCATCATCATATCACAGAATAACAGAATTGCAAATATACCTACTTTTTTATACATGTGTATATTTTTATAATAATTGTTTTTTTACTTGCACTTTATAGATATTGTACATTTATATTTTAGTTTCAAAAACAAAATGCAATATTAAATTAATAAAATAATATTTTTTAGAAATATAACAGAATAAAAGATGTTAAAGAAAAACCAAACACAGTTAACCCTATTTAAACCAAACCTAGTTTGAGATGCGATAGAAAGTCTGTGCGTGATACTCCATGGCTACTGAGACATTCATTTTTATACTAACTAAACTAAATATTAGTATAGTTATCAAGCATAATGTTTTAAATATAAAGTTCTTGTAATAAATATTTATTTGACGAATATACTTTAAAAAAATTAAACATTTACTAACTTCGCTGTTTTCAATAGTGGATGATTACTTCCAACGAGTTTTCGTAAGTGTAAAGCAACGTTGGCTATTTCATCGCTAAGTACCCAGCGGAGGCTGAGGAAGGAGGTTGGGTAACCAACGATCTTCTCGGCCTCGCTTACTGCTCTGTTCCAATCTGGTTTTGTGTTCTGTTGTGCAACAGCACATCGCGTGCTGCTTGTGCTCACTTCCCGCCCAGCATAAGGTACTAATTTCGCAACCAGTGCACTTGAAGGACGAACTTTCACCAAATCGCACCTGACCACACTCCTTAATCGGCTCAAACTCATTTTTCAGGCACAAAACAAACCAAAAAAACACAAACGATTTCGCAAAATCAAATAATTACTTAAGTGATGAGTTATCTATATATTTTTGATTTTTTAAAGTTTTTCATACAATTTTGCTAAGTACTTTATCATAATAGATTTTTTTTATATATCCAATTGTAAATCTTAAAATTTACACAACTTTTTACATGAGCACAATGATGTTTCGTAAATATTTCTAAACGCGCCACTTTACGAACGTTTTACTCTTTGCCGCGAAAATGTTTAACTGAAGGACAGTGATGGGGATTGGTCCATTGACTGTTGAAGCGAATGAATTTTACACAATGCGATTTGGATTGTTGCCACACAACAAATTATGAATAATAATAAAGGCTGACATTCAGGAAATTATTATTCCAATGATATTTAGAAATCTCAATGTTCCTTACATTTCTCGTCTTAAATTAAATAAATAAACCATAATGATATCGCGAACGTATAT
This sequence comes from Nymphalis urticae, assembly GCA_905147175.2. Taxonomy (NCBI): domain Eukaryota; kingdom Metazoa; phylum Arthropoda; class Insecta; order Lepidoptera; family Nymphalidae; genus Nymphalis; species Nymphalis urticae. The sequence continues at coordinate 2,593,888 of LR989987.1, read as the reverse complement.
ATACTCATACCACTATTTTAAATAATTTTCATTAAAATTTAATCATTGTTTCGATCTCATTTAAAAAAATATTTATATTTAATATCTAAGTGTAAAACTTCTTACGGAAAATTAAGTAGTTGTCAATGCAAAAAATTTAAATATATATTAAATAATTTACGACTTTTAGCGACCAATTATATTACGTAGACAGATTTTAATTTTTAATTAACTACTAAGGCAAAGGAACAATTGCTAGTGCCATTCAAGACGTCATTAACCCTAAGCATAATAATAACAATTATTATAAATCCTAAAATAGTTTAAAAAAAATAACTAATAAGCTATTCTATATTATATTAAGATTCATTTTTAGCTGATTTAAGATAGAAAAATGTATTAATAAAATAATTACTACCCTATGTAAAATGTAAACGATCATGCCCAAACTCAAAAGTAACTGATTAGTTATTGTAAATATTTAGAAATATTTTGAAGTATTGGAAAAAATAGTTTGTTCCTGGCAATACTTACATACTTCTAAATAATATTTATCATGCTTGCACTTACTGTTTCGATGGTATTCGTTAAATTTGTTGCATATTGACTAACAAAATTCTTATATACAAAAATATCTAAATAAATAATAGATAAATAATGTTGCTAAGCGTCTGTAAGATACTATATGACGATGTCTCTATTTAAAATAAAATCATTACGGGTAAAACCATTTTGTGTTATAGCAACACACCTGATTTTTTTGTTCATTCTTTTTCGTTCTCGATTCTCATACTTCCATAGATTTCATTGGAAGTAACATTCACTTGGTGACTCACTCATTTTAGTCATTCGCGCACCACCGGCTGTTGTAGTCGACTGCAAAGAGTCACTACGAATCGCCGGCTTTTTTTCTTATCAGTTAAATTGACTGAACTAAACAATCGTACTTTTGATTATAATACAGATTTTTCCTGTGAAAGTGCTAATATTACGTTGTGGTGGTACACACGATCATCACAGTTTCATATTTCAATCGAAATTACTTTGAGGTACAGTATGCGCAGTACAGTGCAGTTTGCAATAATTTCTTTCTCCTTGATCAGCCAAATAAACAGCCCACGTGTAATGCATACGTGGTAAATGCTTTCATTTTCATCTCTAACTAACTAATAGCTCAAAATGATTAAAAATGTATAATTAGACATTCTTTAACTAAGTAGCTATCTGATCTCGTACCCTCTTGAAAGACTTTAACAGGCGGCTGTTACGTACTATATTTTACAATAACAACTGCGTAGTATTTTTTTTTTATTATAACAAATGAAAAACAAATCAATACACATCATAAGGAAATATTTAATATCTATTCAAAATAAAAAGCTCTTAGAGCATTTGTGACCTTTCTTTTCCTCAAATTCCGATTTTAAGGTAAAATGTATTATTTATATTTTTATCTTTACTGTATATAAAATTAATCAATTTTATGAGTATAGCATATTGTAATAATTGTCAAAAATATATACTATTTGAAGTTTTAAGAAAGATTTAAGTAAATGTTATATACTACTAAAATTGATAGGTACTTGCTATGCTATTTCATATTTAATACATTATTTCGTTAGTAGAAATCCCGAAGCCATTTTCATATTACCGAGTATAAAAAGGAAGGATGTAATCAATCTCCTTTTTTAATATTACTAAAATATATTCAATCTATTATTTTCCACAAAATGCATTCATAGAAAGACATTATTTAAAAAATATCTGGTACAGATATGTTAATTAAAAAAAAATCAAAATTATCCTAATATTTTGACACAAGTTAATTACAAAAGTTAGTATGTATAAAATATCAGTTGATCTCATATTCTAGCAAGAATTTGAAAACAAACAGTTTGAACTGTGTTATCAATGGTTTGTAGGCCAAGGTAACAATAGTTTGTATGTAAAATAAACAATTTATAATAAATACAAATAAGTACCTTCCTAAATGTTGTAAGTGTTTTTAAATTTATACTTCTCTAGAATCTCCTTCATTGAATGCCTGTCCTCTACTTAAATCTGCTCTTCATCTATAGCTTATTTCTATAATATAAGTCTTATAACCTACACACACAGTTTAGATTTATCGATAACTAAATGAATTACACTAAATATAAGTATCCAGAACCAGCAATCGCTATAAACTCAAACTTTATCCATTAGGTATGGAGTGGGAAGGGCCCCCCAAGCAAGGCTTGTACGACCCTCAGAACGAGCACGAGGCTTGTGGTGTTGGCTTTGTTGTTGCTATCGACGGCAAACGTTCGCATAAAGTAAGTAACTTGATTTGTTACATAATGATAAATTGGTACCTTGAAGTTAGCTAAGATTTGGTTTAAATAATAACTTACCACCAACTTACACACTTAAAATAAAATCTATTCTCTGCTGATATAATAACGGTTTAGCAACAAGCTTTCTATTAAAGGTCAAAAACAAATTATCTAAGTAATTCTACTTCTTATTCAATCAATGTACAACTAAAAAACAACTTTTAGTACAATTTATTTGTGTAAAAATATTTAATTCAGGTAGAAATCTAACACTGGCTAATAATAGGAACTATTTAAACTAAAATGAACCTTCAAAAGAATGATTATTTATTTAATTTATTATTGAGTCATGTGTTCTTGTCTCTGCATTGAAATGCACATGATATTCTTGTATGCCATTGGCTTATCTATTAAGCCAGTGATAGACACGCATGTAAATAGAGCAGTAGCTTGCATGCTAGTTAACGGCATAAGCAAGTAACTGACTCACTGTGGATCGATTAGCTAATTAACTTGCTTACCATTTACTTTCTTGCTTGCATTAGGCATAAAGAAGCTATTTCACAAGATGTAGATGACAGTATGATCCAGTCCCACACTAAATCTTTTACTGTTTCTAATTTTTTGTATGGCTAAATTAATATCTGCTACATATGTTCACTCGTGATGGTTCCGCATCCCACCTCGTCCCCCACGAAATGTTGTGTAATCTAGTTGCTTGCCAGATACAGGCATGCCAGTTAACTTATCCACATAAAAGTAGCTGGCATGCAACTGCAAGCTACATGCATACCTTTAATTTATTTGCCTCTCAAGTTTATTACCATTTTCTGGTTGATGTTACATGTATGTAGTTATGTTGTTTAGGTTCTTATTTCTTCTTTGAAGAATTTAAGGGACTAGCTAATCTTTTAGAATATTGTCGTTTTCCCAAATACCATCGACAAGGCTTTTAGTAATACTTACATACATATGTCATAATGTTATAAAAAAATCTAAAATCTAGTACAATTTATTTGTGTAAAAATATTAAATTTTCATGTACGACGTTCTAATTGGAGTCTACTCGTTCTACGTCCTAATAACATTAGCATGTGTATTTGACATTGAAATAACAAGATCGGTGGCGTAGTGGCGACGACATTCTGATAATGAATTATTGTTACAAGTGGTCATAACATCTTATAGTTATTATATTTAACCTGGATGACGTAATATGACACACTGCCACTTACATCCAGGGATGTATAACTTGGACTGGAATCGTTGCAAATATATTTTATATTGCAATATACCGTTCGTGTGAACGTTAGCAATTTTGTTTTCTACATTACTGTTTTTTTAAGTATCTCAATTTATAACAAACTAGGCTTAAAATGTTTTTTAGTTACTTTCGATGCCAAATTTTCAAATAATTTATTTATTACGAAATAAACAAACTTACTGTTTTACTATTTGTAAAGAAATAACTGGAAACGTTTTTTGTCTCTAGATCGTCCGCGATGCTGAAACTCTCGCAAAACGTATGGAGCACCGAGGTGCGTGCGCATGCGACAACGATACGGGAGACGGTGCCGGAGTTCTGACCGCTATACCGCACCAATACTATTGCGCTCAGCTTAGGTAAGTACTTGTTATAAAATGATTATAGAAAGAAAATAAAACTACGATATACCATGTAAAGTTAAAAGGTATATTAAATTCATAATATATATAAGAACGTTCCTAAATTGTAAATTTTCAATTCGAGTGAACTCAACACTCAAACGCGTAACGATTAGCAGACTAATCGATTATTTATTGATGGGGTAGTGTAAAACAAACATTTCGAATATAAGACCTTGAGTTTTTTCATTTTCAATTTCACGCGATAAACTATTCGTGTTTCGCATTAAACTCAATGCTAATCAGAAATAAATTGTGCTAATTGGTGGATGTAGTTGATGTAAGACTCAAAACTCTTAGTGCAAAAATTATATTGTGGTGTATAAATCATATTTCATCTAGAAAACACTGGCCCATTGCCAAATACAGGCAACAATGGGATCACTTTACTTGGCATTCTGCCAACGAGTACCGCTTGACGGAAATCGATTCGTCAGCTGCAGTCTGAAGAAGGCATTGAATTAGATTAAAGGTCATGTCCTCTACGTATAGTTCCATAACATAAGGCTTATATAAGTCTACCGCCAAGACGAGACAACGGAAGCGCAGAGCACTACCTAACTTTTCTCGAAGCGTTTCATCGTATTTTTGTACCCTTATAGATTCGGTCATAATGTTCTAGTTTTTTATTGTTATGATTTTTTCTTTATGGAATTTTTCAAATTATATACTTCCATAGTAAAGATTGAATTTTCCAGTTTTTTTAATTGTAATTAATTAATTAAATAATGTACCACATATAATAGTTTAGCTCAGAATTTAAAATATTACCAATTTTCTTTGTTAACTTGTTTGTTTTTTTTTGCAAAGCTTATAATATTATATGCATCTGCTTAAGACGTCATACCTACGTACTTTGTTTTTGAACATTCAAATCGAAATAAGTGTTATATAATATCGTATTTATAAAAAATTTATTTACTATTTTAATTTGAATAGATAGTTCGTATTATTTACGAAATGGATTATATACAAACTTATTATCAATTAAGACTATCTTAACAGTAAAACGACTTTGTAATCCAATACAAATAGCTCTTTAAGTAATATGATATTTATATTATTTAATTTATTCAGTCGATTATAAGACACGTTCAATATAATAAAACAATAATTTTATATTCCTACACTTTATACGTATTAGTATCAGCTACGCTGTTCTGTAATCAGATGAAGCAGTTGTTACTCGCGGCTTGCGGTTTACCGAATGTATATTATATATATATTATGTCTATATCACGTGTATTTATAAGCATTATATTTTCATATAAGTAAATAAGTATAGTTCAGATTTGTCGACATTAAGTTCGTATTTTTATTCGAGCATTGGTATGGGAACAGGATAATTTTTTGTTTAAAAAATCCTTTTTATTTTTTTATTTTTTTCGTCGAGTGCAAGGATGCGGAATATTTACTTCTGATAATAATAAAAAAAAATTTGTTGTATTTTCTAGCAAACGAATTAAATGAAAATGCCAAATAAAATATCGTGTCTTTAAATTGAGCTGTGATTTTATACTAGGCTTCTCTTGTCTCATGGAAGCCGTGGGATCGGCTTGAAACCGAGCATTGGTATTAACAATCTTACATCGTACCAAAGTAACATGAACCGGTATGAATAAACTAGAATAATAAACAACACAATCATAAGCTCAGTTAGTTTACAGTTATAATTAAATATTTGTAACGAATTATAGTTCCGTTCGGTTTTATCCGGTTCCCGTCGCAAAGAGTAATTTTAAGAAGTGTTATCTGATAACCTATCCTTATATAACAAACAGGACATGAGTCATCAAGAAATTTTATACGTGATTTCATGTTATGCCTAGCTACTGCCAGTATATAATTGAAAACGGTTTAAAACTATGGAGTAGGTACCTATATAAAGATGTTATGTAACGTGGTGTTCGATTAAAGTTTTTTTAAACGAATGTATTATTATTTATTTCAAAATATTAAAAAGCGATGGATAATTTAACTAAAATCGATTTAAGTATTTAGCAATGGACATTATTATCCAAATAAAACGCAAATTATTAAATAAATACGTGTATAAAGTAAAATATTTTGTATTCGTTCATTAAATAGCAATATTAATAAATGATAAAAGGACAATCAACAGTCGAATTGTACATATTTTAAATAAACAATTCCAATTAAATGATAAAATAGCATTACTTATAAAACCTAAGTAATCTAATTGTGGACGATAGAATATGTAAATCTCAAATATGAAATCGAAAAGGCTTCAAGAAGGCAAATATCTTAGAAAAATGGTCGTTTAATGCTTATTTATATAATAAAAACATTTATAGCACAACACAAATTATACATATATTGTATACTCATAAATAAAAATACAATTAAATACGTACATACGAAATACATCAAATTTATTCAATTCTTGTATTTATGTTTTCTTCATAAACATAGTTTAGTCCAAAGCGTTATATTATTAATTACTATTAATACTTTTCAAATATAGTGACAACATTCATGGTTTCACAGCAATCATTTTGTAATTGAATAGCCAGTGTGTTCTCAATAGCCTATATTAAGATCAACGATAGCCCACACTGTTATCTTATCGTAATTACCACTTAAGCACTAATAATAGCCGTTTGAGGGGGTAAAATTAATGCAAACAAATCAATCATGAGATGTAGGATTCGTATAAACAACTCATGGTCCTTGAAGACAATTATAGCTGATAGTATTATATTTTAGATATTTTATTAAGTGCTAACAAGGAAGCTTTATTATATTCGTATTATTAAAGGAAAAATCATATTTAAATAATAAGTTTTTTTTTGTTTTTTTTTTTTCATGCTTTATTCCGATTGCGGTAGAACGTTTTATTTGATTTGTGTAATATGTGTGTATTTGTGTAAATAATTTATAACTCTTATAAGAGAGCAGTAATTCCTGTAACAATTCACTTCATATCTCACTCGTGAGGTTTTGAAAACAGACTAATATGATACGCTATTTCGATGCGTCTATCCTATAAATCTTATAATTATTATCGTTTTGCTGTGTTACGATCTGTTGTTACAGAATAGTTCAGAGTTATTATAGATTAATTAAGTGCTGTTAGTATTAATTTATACACTCACTATCAAATTTGACATTGATATCATCAAAAGGATATCGTGAAATATGTTTTCATTTGAGAATCCGATATGATGACCCGTTTTCTTCTTTATTGCAAATAGGAGAATAAAGATGAAAATGGTTGCAAGAATAGGCTGCTTGTAATGTTTGGTCAAAGTTCAGTTCGTGAAACTCGAATAGGAACAGTCGCCCCTGCTCAATCAAAACGATTGTCGTCTGACCCACTGTAAGTAGATAATAGCAATGGCAATAATGTATTGTACATTGCGACTCGTTGACTACGCAGTTGACTGATTAACCGATCGCTCTTCCTTTTGATTATGCAGCTCTATCTTTATATAAAAACCATAGCCATAATTCAGAATTAATAAATAACAATTTCAATCGTTCTTAAAATATGAAGGATTTTCATAAAAACTTTTGTCCCCTTTATACTACTACCTTAGGGGATTAATTTTTAAAAAAAACTTTCTTAGTGCTAACCTACTGTGTTAAAGGAATCTGTATGCAAATTTTCATGGTGCTGTGCTGTATGCGTTGCGATGAATTTTTGCGATTATTAGACTTCGCAACCGCTGACCGATCCCCGTAAAATTTGACACTATGTATATGTATTTTTCATGGAGAAGTTTTCTATACCATTAACTTTATTGTAACTATAGTTAATGCTGCTGCACTTTAACTTCTATACTGTTCAACTGATCGTCATGACAGTTGATCTAGGACTTAATTTGGGCACGAATATTTTAGCGCAAGTCTTAGTATATAAATTTTAAAATGCATTATAATGTTGGTGATAGCTAGTAAATATGTACATATTTAAACTGTCCATTTGGTATTTTGGACGTAGGAATCTCAGCCGGGTATAAGCAAAATATGTTAATGTATGACATTAATCAATCAATATGTTAAATGATTAATTTTCAGTATGATTAATTGACTAATTACTTGGAATTATTTAAATCTAAATAATTCTCATACTATTTTCAATCTAATAAAATTAGCGCTGTCTTTTATTGGCAAAGCTGAGGATTTAGTGTGAAAATCCGCACCAACTAAAAATCATGTATACTAGAATATACAAGATTTCTCGTGTATAGCCAAAAAAATAAAAATAAAGTAAACGTTTACGAATACGCAATCGTAATATTAACCGTAAATAATAAGTACAAACGTAATTAATAACGTACTAGATATTAAAAATATTTTTATATTGTACTTGTAAAAAAAGCTTTAGTGTAAATGACGTTTTCCGTCAAGTATTTCTAATATTGCTCGCATACATTACCATTAGTAATCCCGTCCATGTCGTGCTCGTTTAATTACCTCTTTCTCAGCCACAAATTGAATTTGCAGTCTAAACATAGTTTGGAGGACGCATATTATTACCTAATTCAATCGTATTTATAAGTCCTTATAATTTTTATGAACTATATTCAATGAGATTAAATGTTTATAATGCTATTATTTCGGAATTTCAAAATAACTACCGTACATTAATTTTTATCATCAATTTGTTTATTTACTACATTTTAATATGTTCAATAATTTGACCACTATTTTGACTTATCATCTTAAAAAAATTAATAACTCGATAGGAAAGATTTTGTACTTATACTTTCAACTTATATTAAAAATATACCTTTAATTACATTCAGTCTAATTTGTTTACAATATAACAAGTTTTGTTTGCGATTTCGCCCTTAAGAATATTGAAAATGAATATACGATGCGTTTCTTAATAGTCAGAAATAGTCTATATATATACATATAGGCTCAGGTTGTAAGCGGCTATAACAAGCGCTATTTATTTAAATCGAATCCTGTGAATATTAATATATGATATGAGAAAATAGATATAAAAAAAAAATTTAACCTCTATTTTAATAACTCGCGTACTTTTCAAATCATTTTTATGTTATGGTTCTATCGTATGTATTACTGGCTATTGCTGCTACGATCGCTATCTTAGCGACACCGGTAACATTAAGATTCAAGGTCTGTTATTCTACAAGTCTAGATATACATCTACATAATATGTAAGAAAATCTATTTCAATAGATTTAATATACGTAATTGTCAACAATACGTATGATAATTTGTTTATTGCACAACTCGAACGCTAAAAGTCTGTGCGTCTAGTATCTTAAAAAGATAATAATATATTTCTTACAAATACTTCTGGTCAACATGGTTGTGTTTATAGAAAAAAAAGTGTAAAAGAACGTGATATATCATGGTATGTTCTTTTGTCACCGAACACGAGTGCATTGTAATCAAATAACGACATACTCGCTAATTGTCAAACACGCAATCATGTTACCGATTACGAGAGCACAAAAATAATGTCCTCTTAAGTATTGTTCTATTGTGATGCTGATTTTTTAAATCATTCTTACGATTTTCAAATATATTTTTCTTATTGTAGACAGTTTGGATATTGAGCAAACAAACACGGTTTTGTAAGATATGATTGTACTTGTATTTTAGTTTCAGACTACAACGATTTTTCTGAAAAAAATTCGTTCAATGATATTTAAAACTAAATAAGACAGAGCCAGTAGTTTGATAGTTAATAATTTAAAAATACAGCTAAATATACAAAACAATACTAGATATTTTGTTTTCCAATCGAGTAATTTTATTGTAAAGCATAACAATCTAATCAGAAGCATGATCAATAATGGTCTTTATTGAGACGCTCTATTTTCTACTCCTGAGCTATTTAATACACTTTGATACTTTTGTAAGCCATTGAATGTACACTTATATAATTCAAGAGACACGAAGTAGGCCACGACATTATAAACTTCGAAGAATACTTAGAAATGAAAGCTAAGGAATTTTTTATCAATAAAAACGTGACTCGGAATTTGTGTCGTAATATTAATGCTAAAATTAGTTGCGAGTTGTTATACAATTATAATTAGTCTGTATTGTGCTTTTATATATTTTTAAATAATACGTTATCTTGCTTATATTTAATCAGTCCTTCCAGGTATGTCCTAAATTAAGTTGTATATATAACAACTGATTTTTGTTGAAGGTTAATTTGCATGTTTCGCATATGCTGTTTAGTAAAATAAATCACTTGGATCTTAGTAATACCTTTTTATATCATAAAACGCCCCCTCTTTTTACGTCCATTGGTGACAAGAGGGCTGTTGTTTTCGCAAGTGTATCGGAATTGCGATACAAACAAAAATGCTGTATTCTTACTACCACTGTTCCACGCAGTCATCATTTGTACAGTAGTATTTTTATTTTATTTTATATATACTTATTAAAGTCCTTATTGTAATTTTTATTACGTAAAATATTGAGTATTTATAAAATTAACACACGTTGTTAACGTGTTTTTTGCACGGCTTTCCCCTCATAAAAAAAAACTACCGTATGATTCTCCTATTCGTTTTATTTAGCCCGAATTAAATAATATCCTTAGCTGTCGAAATACTGGTTATTTGTAGTTAATGTTGCGTGATAAATAGCATTTAATTTGCATTTAATTAGTTATTTTGTGTTAAAGCTAACTTTAAATTTAAGTCGTTTTCCATATTAAGTTATTCCAAGCCTAATATTTCAAAGGCTATACTGCGTTTTGTGTTTGTGATTAATATATAATTATTGCCAACGCCTTTGCGAATAATAATGAAAATAATAAGCGTAGCGTTTTATATTAACGTAACTACTTTTTATAAAAAGGAATGGAATAAATTCTACAGCAAACAGCAAGGGAAGTAAGCTTGGTGTAAACTTCGTATAAAAAATACATCGATGTGTACTTTCAAATTCTTAAATATTTTTTTCCAAAAAACATAATTGTTCAGAACAATTAATTAAAAGAATGAATTAAATTGACAGCTTAGATCGATGAATATTTGTTTGAACATGTAATATAAGCGATAAGTAAAATAACTTAAGATACTCGTAATCATAGTTATTATCACTAAGAGCTGTGTTCACAGAGATAGTGTGAAGTAGGAACGAGATGAAACGTAATCAGCTACTCTAGATGTTTACACTCGTGAGACAATAGCCGGAACAAAATAAATTATTCAGTTGCTTCTATAGAGTCGAAGATATAATAATAAATTAATCTATCTATCCCATACATTTTAACAACAAGACGAATATCAATTGTATGGTTGCACGTAATTATATTCCCTCTGGAATCATTCAATACAATGTATTAGAATAGTTATTGTTTTGATTATAACTTGTTGTGAAGCATTAACAAACCAATTTCAATAATATTTTTAATTGATGTAATTTTAATGTTATAAATTCAAAAATGAGTTTTATTTGTTACTATTTTATGTGCTAAAATCTACCCCCACGTGCAAACTCTTAACTTATATATATTTACTCATTTTTAAAACAGTTCGATAGAATTATTAAAGAATACACATGTGGTTTTTTAATGAAATATATATAAGAAAATAAAATCACTCAAAAACAATAGACAAGTCATCTCAATCGAACTCATTATACTCCTTAACGTACTTTATCGCCTCCTTCGTGTAAAATAAATAATAAAACATAAACGTCCAAATATCAAAAATTGTTGTGAATTTTTAGTTTACTAATATATAAAATCTCGAAACAGTATCAGATAAAATACAATGTTAGATCACTCAAGGGGCGATTGTTGACACGGCAACATCGATACAATAAAGCTGAGCCACGGATACACATTGCACAAAAAACGTTCTATTGACAACGTATATTAGCATATATATCAGATTTGGCATTGTGTTATGATGGATTATTTCTGTTTGCTTTTTTACATTCGGATTCAAACCGTCTCATACAAGTCTACGATACAAGTGCGCAAACAATATTGTTTGCTGCTTTTCAGATAATTTTAAGTGTGGTGTAAACTGGTTATGAACGGATAAGTACGTACTCGGTTGAATTATTTATTTATAAAACAATTGTGGGAATTCAATTTTATTTATTTGTTTTATTAATTAGTCTGATCAAGTTGTAGTGGGATTCACTAAGGGCCCGGTTGAATAGGCAAGACGATAGGAGTATTCGTTCGTCAACATAAAATGAAAAACAAATGTTATATACCTTTGAATATTCCTAAGATCTTTGTGTTGACGTTGTTCTGGTATAACTCAGTTATACTTTCATTAATTACTGAAGAGAAGTGTTTAGTTTCTAAACTAAGCAGAAATACGCGTATACAAATTTTATTTAACTTTAATTTCAGATATAAATATACAATTTCGCTAATGTTTCGTCACCAATACTAGCTTCTCATAGCTTCCAAAAATTGGAATTCGGTTAAATTATCACATTTTTATTCTGAAAACGTACGTATTCATAAACAGATCAGAGATTTGACAGCTTACAGCCAATATTGGCAGTGTGTTGGCAACGTAAAAAATACTAATATCGTTCTACTTTTTGGGAACTTTGGAAAGCTACGTCATTTTTTCCGAATAAGTCTTTTAATTTAACCGACCTATTACTGTTAATTTTTAAAACATAAATAAAGTATATAAAAAACATTGATACTGAAGCCGAATTTTATAGATTTTGCGCGCTCATGCGTAACGAAAACGACCATGAACCATAATTTATTTATCATTCTATTATAAACTCCATCTTACGTTTACGAAGATTGTTGAAGTCGATGCAATGCCTTGTTCATAATATTGATTGTTCCATTACATTGTCAAGGTTGAGTGAGATACGCAAGTTGTTTATTTGTGCAAAGGTTGTCGTGTAATGCGTGCACAGACGGACAATTTTGAGCAATAGAATGCATAGCAACGATATATGTAATAATAGTCAAATGATATTTTTTTTAATTTACATATAACTTTATAAAATATTATATTAGAAAAATTTTATCGGTATAAATATTATTTTACCGATAAAATCAACTTTCTATACGAAAATATTTATAATATATAGAGTATCTTCCGTTTCTATTTGACACAAATACAATTGTCGTCCATAAGCATTCAATCATACTGACATAATATGCATTTTATATAAAATCTCATCAGAGAAACAGCTGCGTTTTGTAATTTATGATTATTAGTGTAGGGAGCCGTGTAAAGATAATATATAGATTAGAGATATTGCGTGATAAGGACCAAGATATCACGCGGGCGATTCGTGGGAGATATAATCTTTTTTGTCCAATGTACCTACTATGCCTTATTACGGACCCGTTTATAGAGGCTGTTATCATTTCTATAAAATGAAATAAGTATGAAATTCATGTTGAAAAGAATATCATGAGGATGTGATGTGATGATTTAATTCTAGTAATAATTGGATTTCAATAGATTTGTCAGGGGGTTTTTTAATTATTATAAGAAACAAACCTCAAATCAAATTTTGCTTAATATATCATGATTATTTTATTTAAATGAAGTGAGTGTAGGCATTATTATTATTTATCTAACCGCAAAACAGCAGTACTTGGTATAGTTGTGTTCTGGTTTGAAGGGTGAGTGAGCCAGTGTAATTACACTGGTACAAGGGACATAAAACCTTAGTTCCATCAGGTGGCCCATTTGGCTCGTCCGCCTACCTAAAATATTAAAAAAAAACGATATTGCAAAATCTACTGTAGACTTATTACATTCATCAAGAATAGATAGTGACTGTTAATCTACCAGAAACCAGTCCGCTTTAGTAATATTTTGTTTTACAAAAATAATAATGTTTTTCCTATGCCTGTATATGTATGTAATGTATGTGTCATATACTAACAAACATCCAAACAAACAATTCTAATTTATCATAATATTAAGATAGTACTGTATGATTATTTGCTAAGCTGTGCCTAATTATGTTAATAATCAGCAATCGCTCAATCAATACGTTCTCGATATCTTATCGCATCGTCAATGTATTGATGGAATTAAAAAGTTTATTGCAAATAAATCATTACTTATCTCGTCTTGCGATTGTCCGACAAACGTTATCCGCAGATGATGATTTAGATAACGTCATTAGACAAAAGATTTTCACAGTGAACTTTAATGTGAATATTAATATGAAGGAAATAATTGTATTTAAGAATTTACGGCGCAATTTGGTATTTACAAAATAAATATATTATATATAATAAATTACATAACCGATATTGAAATCATAAATAATATGCACTATTATTATACAAACAAAATGTCGTCTTGTCGTACTACATGTAACCAATTTAAAATCCATATTGCCTAAACAAAGCCGATCTATATGTTATATTTACTGTAGATACATAAGCAATAAAAATACTGCCACGTACTTATACAATTGCAATACATAAATAATATATTATATTAATATACCTAAACGCAATGTCATTTATACTTTACATGGAATAAAATATACCGACTACGTACGAGATAAGTCACTTGTAACGTAATATAATAATACAAGGGTGTAATAAAGATAAATTTGTTACGAACACGAGGCATGCACGTGATTTCGATTCGTTATTGAGACTAATGCAATCAATAAAGCCTACGAAGTATCGCTCTTCGTTAGGTTTTATGTGCGACGTTGTAAGTGCAACGGTGCAAATTGTCCCACATTATTTAATAAGACTTGCAAGTTGCTATCAAATTGCTGACGTCAGGAACGGGTGCTGTATACTAGCTGCATGTCACGACTTCGTACGTGTAAAATGATGAACATTTTATTTTTAATAGGGTCTCCTTAAAATCATTTTATTAGCGAGAGAACGTAGACGACGTTGCGAAAGGAGTAACTATGCTAAATTTCAAGTCGATCGGGCCTATAGTTTCGGAAATGTCGTCGTGAGTCAGTCAGTATTTCACTTCTACTACGTGCTGCACCAACATAGTTTCCAAATTTTTCATAATAAAAGATAGATTGATTGTGAGACTATGATTGGAATTTAAAAATAACATATTTAGGACCCAATAAAACTTTATATTCGCAGTATTAATAATTTCTTGTTACTAAGAATATTTTTTACAAAATACACGCAATATAGCGCAGCGCGCTAATAGCGTTCCCAAAGTGCTAAATCTATAATTTAATTAAGAGATTACAATATGATCCATTACATACATTGTAAATAGGCAGTAAATTAAAAACGAGATAAATAATAGTAAGTATAGTATGGGACAAAATTAAATATAAATGAATGTGTAGATTTTATCCACTTCTAGGTTGGTACTTGGTAATTTCTATTGGTATGTGCGACCCACGCTCAAGTGTATACGAATCGTGGCTAGTTGTGCATCAGAGCCAAATCTTATCATGTTTACACTATGAAATATTACCGGCAAATGCCCGTGTGAGGAATTTATTTGCCCGCCAATGCGATGCCTAACGGATATTCAATTTTTCGTCATTGGAAAATATAGGTTTAATCTAATGTATATATTTCTAATGTTAATTTAACTTGATTCCCTTAAAGTGATTAAAAAACGGATGAAATTTAATGATGTAATTGAAGGTTAAATAAAGACGCGGGGTTTTTAGTCTTTTATATTAATTAATTTTTTGTTTCATTGTTTCGTATAATTATTATGTTGCTAATCATATTTTTTTAATGAGTTAACTGCAGGCATTTGACCAGTTTATCGCTAAGGTCTTTGAACTACATGAATTACGTGGATATAAGATTGAGAAATATTTATGCAAATTAAAACAAATCGTGTCTATTTGTGAGAATCGCTTCGCTCAACTCTAACCTTTACCGGAGATCGTCAGCTATTTCAGTATTGGCGCGTTACATCTGTCCACGTTATTTTGTTGTATGAAAACTGAATGGAAAATTATACAACCTATTTTGAATACATACAAAATTACTTCAATCTTCACTAGGTTGAATAATATAAAGTAGTTTTCTAAATAAAATTAATTTTCTATGCTCGTTCTATTGCTCTTTTATGTGTTTTTTGGCGTGTTTATGGTTAGCTATACAATTGTGTGTCAATGAACTGAAGAAAATGCTTCGATATATGTATAGTAAGTTCAATATCAAATGTTTCAAAGTAAACTAAGTCTCTTATCAGTCAAAACAAGTTTCTATGAATTATTAATTCGTTTACCATCCACTAGGTTCAGCGTCCGCCGCGATCGGTAGCTGTAAATGTCCCGATTCGTCCGTCATATTGGCACTTCTCCAGCGCAGCATTCCTCGTGTCATAGTAAACATAGATAGCGCCATGTGCTCTACCATGAGATGGTTGTCAGATTCTAAGACGAATGTTCTTGTCGTGCTCTTGTCTTGCATTTAAAATATTCTTTAAGATTTTTTCTGATATACCTATAAATGTAAGGTGCTCATTGAAATGTTTTCTTTCACATAAAAATATGTAATAATATTCATTTGACAATCAAATATTTTGATATATAATCAGTTCCTATGAATTGGTCATAACAACAAATGTTTATTTTAAGAAACATTTCACTATCACTATCGTACAAATATTTTATTTTTTGTTTGTTAGATAACATTATCAATACATACTAACTATATGAATAGGGTAGAAATTGTTGTATTTTACATATTAGACAATAAATGACATTGCTTATACATAATTTTTATATAATGATAGCACACTCATACATATATATTTGTTACGGTATACCTCTGTTAAATTGTAATAAAATTGTGTTATGAAACAGTTTTTAATTACTTTCACACCGTATATTATCTATATAATATATTTATATTTGATACTATTGATTTCAATGTCAAGAATCGTACAATTGATATTCACCGAACCCAGTCTTTTGTATACGGGTAGGGGATTAGAAAATCAATGATCTGATCCGCCTGATATTGTGGGAGCAGTCAGTCAATAGCGTATATTATTTTTAGTACACGATACAGACTAAAATAAAACGTCGATAGTTTAATTATAAAAGATTTACTACAGCATGCGATTTGTTTTGTATACACTATAAAAATTACATTAGCTCTTAAACCTATACCTACTGTTGTTATTATATAGTTAGGCCTAACTATATAATAACAACAGCCTTATATAACAGCGTTGTTATAAAAAGTTGCGTATACCTATCAAATACATACACTGCTATATACAAACGTGCTCCTACGACTAATCGGATTTTAAAAACCTCGAAACTTATAGAATTGTTAAAAGCTAAACTGACCTAAAAGTCCGTTTATAACAAAGAAATAAAAGCCTATACTAGATGCTTTAACCATGCTACATGCTATGCTATTTACGAAAGTGTCGCATTTTCAGATTATTAAAAGTCTCAATTTTTCTTAATGTTTTCAGGAATGGGCTCGTTCTTTCAATTTCATTATTAAACATGTACACAGTAAATGATAATATCAATATTATACTCATAAAACAAGGAAATATTATGTTGATAACAACTGTAAACCTCTCCTGTGAAGTACACAGTTATACGCCCTTTGCACTAACAGTATCGTATAGTTGACAGACCGACCTTGTCCTGGAACAGGAAATCCTTCGTTTTAACAAAAGGGCGTGTTTTCCATAGGTAAATTACCTAATACAGCAGTGATAGCATCCGTCATAGCAAAACTCGGTCACGCTTTCTTGTATCGATATTAATTCTCAATAATATAGAAATAAACGTCTGAAATAATTTGTTTAAATATGATTTAATGATGTTAAATCTGTGGACGCTGCATCTTAAGTAATTATGTGTCAATTTGTATTTACAACTGC
This sequence comes from Nymphalis urticae, assembly GCA_905147175.2. Lineage (NCBI taxonomy): Eukaryota > Metazoa > Arthropoda > Insecta > Lepidoptera > Nymphalidae > Nymphalis > Nymphalis urticae. Next base: position 2,576,139 of record LR989987.1, on the reverse strand, counting down.
AGACTGCGCAATATTCTATGAGATAAGACGCTAATAATTTCCGTGTAAATATTCACATTCATAAGGAACTGATGATAACAGTCGTTCGTAGTTTGTCTGTGTTGTCATTGTAGATTTAATTGCCTCAATTTTAAAAGATAAATATATTTATTAACAAATGTATATTTTAAAATATATCTTATCATTTCACATGCTTAGTTACCAAAAGGGTGATGAGTATGAATGTTGATGGATATAGGGGACGGGGGAGGCCGAATGTGGATGGATTGCGTAGAAAAGGATATGTGTATGAAAGGTGTAAGTGCTGAGTGACAGAGAGAAGTGGAAGGATAAAACATGTTGTGCCGACCCCACGTAGTGGGCAGGAAGAAGAAAAGATCTTATCATTTCACACCTAAAAATATCTTGATAATTCAATAAGGAAATAAAAACATTATTTATACATTGATTTACGTAAAATATATTTTTTAATTAAAAATCGGTTATTAATAGTTGCCGTGGAGTACCGGCTTAGAATAGTACTCCCCCAATTTCATCCCGTGGGTGTCGTAAGAGGCGACTGAGGGAAAGGGAAAGGGGGGATGGGCAGCAGCGTCCCCCCCATAAGCATCTTACCCCCTACTGCGCTCGCCAACATGCCTGCCCAGCGTGGCGAGTATGGGCAAAACCTCTCAATGGTAAATGCGCCAAAAAAAAGGCCCCCAGTTACCGGCAAGCCCGCTAGGCCCGACCAAGGTAGCGGTCGCGGTATCGGCAGGGCAGGGGGTGCAAAGAATCACCGGTTCATGGCAGGCTACCATAAAAGGCGACTAAACATGGCAACGTACAATGGACGCTCGTTAAGGCTGGACCATCACCTCGCCGAATTAGAAGTAGAGCTAAGTCATATAAACTGGCATATACTGGGGTTATCTGAAGTCCGAAGACAGGGGGAGGACACGATAACTCTAGAGTCCGGTAACTTACTCTACTTCCGCGAAGGTGATAACCTCTCCCAGGGTGGTGTCGGTTTTCTGGTCAAAAAGGATCTCATTAGCAGCATTGTGGAAATCAGTAGTGTGTCGAACCGGGTAGCGTACCTTGTCCTAAAACTCTCCGAGAGGTACTCTCTGAAGGTCGTACAGGTATATGCGCCAACTTCGGCATACTCTGATGATGTGGTCGAAGCGATGTACGAGGACATCGCAAAGGCCCTCAACAACACCTCGAAGGCCCACTACAATGTTGTTATGGGAGACTTTAATGCTAAAGTGGGAGTACATAATAGCGGTGAATCGAAAGTTGGACCTTACGGCTTGGGCTGCAGAAATCACAGGGGGAAAATGCTGGTAAACTTTCTCGAAGCGCAGGGGCTCTTTTTGATGAATTCTTTCTTTCAAAAGAAGCCCCAGAGGAGGTGGACCTGGCGAAGCCCCGATAACGTGACAAGGAACGAGATAGATTTTATCATTTCGAATAAAAGGCACATATTTAGAGATGTCTCAGTGATCAACAGGTTTAATACCGGAAGTGATCACCGCTTGGTTCGAAGCACTCTAGATATCGACTTTAAAGCTGAAAGATCGCAAATGATGAGGTCTACTCTCCGACCTACCATGCTCCAAGCTGCTCAAGGTGCCGAAAAGTTCCAAATGGAACTTCAAAATCAATTTACCGCGTTGGAAACCGTAAGCAGTATTGATGAGAAAACCGACACGCTGGTCAAAATACTGCAAAACACATCCCGCAAGTGTTTTCCGCCACAGAAAAGAGACAACGCACCAAAACTCTCTGCTGAGACACTCGAGCTCATGAGGAAACGACGAGAACTACCATCGTTTTTGTCAGATAAGGCCTTAAACCGAAAAATAAAAACGCTGACGCGACGCGATCTCCGATGCTCCAATACCCGTGCCATCAAGGCTGCGATTGAGCAAAATCGAGGATCGAAAGTGTTCGCTCGCAAGTTTGGGAGGCCGCGTCTGACAAAACTTAAAACTGAAAATGGTGGGGTCGTTACCTCTAGGCCTGAGATTGTCGGAGAAGTAGAGAGGTTTTATGGGCAGTTGTTCTCTTCAAGATCGGATAAACCTGTGGGAATCAGTCCTGATGACCAGCGCGCCCCTCTTACGCGCCATTACTCCGAGGAGCTCCCGGTCGTTGACCAAAGCGAGATTAGGGCGGCTCTAGAACAGCTTAAAAACAACAAAGCTCCGGGAGATGACGGAATCACAACAGAGTTGCTTAAGGCAGGCGGGACTCCGGTCCTGAAAGAGCTAGCAAGCCTCTTTAATTCCGTCATCCAACATGGCAAGACCCCGGAAACGTGGAGCGGGAGTGAGGTGGTACTGTTTTTCAAGAAAGGTGATAAAACCCTCTTGAAAAACTACAGACCAATCTCTCTCCTGAGTCACACGTGTATAAGCTGTTCTCAAGAGTCGTCACGAACCGTCTCGCCAGACGACTTGACGAGTTCCAGCCCCTAGAGCAAGCCGGCTTTCGATCAGGCTACAGCACCGTGGACCACATTCATACTGTTCGGCAGATTGTGCAGAAGACCGAAGAGTACAATCAGCCGCTGTGTATGGCATTTGTGGACTACGAGAAAGCCTTCGACTCCATCGAAACCTGGGCAGTGCTCGACTCATTGCAGAGATGTCATATCGACTGGAGATACATCGAGGTACTGAGATGTCTATACAACGCCGCTACAATGACTGTCCACATCCAGGACTGTAAGACGAAGGCGATCCAACTGCGCAGAGGGGTGAGACAGGGGGATGTAATATCTCCGAAACTGTTCACCAACGCATTGGAAGACGTGTTCAAGACGCTGGATTGGACTGGATGTGGAGTCAATGTAAACGGCGAGTACATCTCACACCTTCGATTTGCCGATGATATCGTCATCATAGCGGAGTCGCTGGAACAACTAACCAGAATGCTGCGTAGCCTTAGTGAATCATCCCGGCGTGTCGGTCTCGGTATGAACTTGGACAAGACCAAGGTCATGTTCAATAGGCATGTTGTGCCGGGACCGATATACGTCGAAGGGAAACCTCTCGAAGTTGTTAGGGAATATACCTACCTAGGACAGGTTATACAAGTCGGTAGGAACAACTTCGAGAAGGAAGCCGATCGAAGAATTCGCTTGGGATGGGCAGCATTTGGCAACCTTCGTCAAGTCCTCACGTCGTCCATACCGCAATGTTTGAAGACGAAAGTCTTCAATCAATGCGTCTTACCTGCCATGACATACGGTGCCGAAACGTGGACACTAACTGCGGGACTAGTCCACAAATTCAAAGTCGCTCAGCGTGCTATGGAGCGAGCTATGCTCGGAGTATCTGTGAAGGATAAGATCAGAAATGAGATTATCCGGAAAAGAACCGGAGTCACCGACATAGCTTGCAAAATTAGTAGGCTGAAGTGGCAGTGGGCTGGTCACGTATGTCGTAGGACCGATGGCCGTTGGAGCAGACGAGTCTTAGAGTGGAGACCGCGGATCGGCAAGCGCAGCGTAGGGCGCCCTCCAGCCAGGTGGACCGATGACCTTAAGAAGGTGGCGGGTACCGACTGGATGCGGAAGGCGGAGGACAGGGAGCTTTGGCGCACCTTGGGAGAGGCCTATGTTCAGCAGTGGACAAACTGATTGGCTGTTGATTGATTGATTGATATTAATAGTTGTACCTAATTCGTTTTTTTTACACAAAAAGGTGGGTAAGCATATATATAAGCTTTTGTTTAAATACATTCTGATATATGCTCACAGGTTTCCTTAAAGTTTTTGGAATTATAAGGACATAACATCTTAGATTCATTCATTTTCTCATTTGGCTTATAGAGAATTAAAAAACCCACTGTATTCTGATTAAGCAAGTGCATAATAATTTTGTACCCCAAGATGTCTTAAAATAATGATACATCTAAGAAGTATAAATAAATATTATAATACTGACTCTGTCACATACGACAGATCGAAGTGGATCCAAACGATGTATCCGCTTGGACTGTGCTGTTCCATCTTACCACACGCTACACGTCTTTTTTTTGCATAGGCGTTCATTGGAATACCATGTAATATTATATATTTATGAACTCTAGATAGAACTAGTGATTAAAATAGCAGTGTAAAAAAATATAAAAATAAAACGCTTAAAGCCATATGCGTATGCCTTGCAGGCATAAAAAACCACTGATCCAATATGTAAAAATTTCATTAATGCTCAAAACCACAGAAGTAAGCGAACAAACCGACAAACGCAAAAAATGTCTTTGTTTTATAATATTTAAAGATAAATAAAGATATCACTAAGGTCGCCGTCCCGCCGAGGTTAATAACCGAAACAATTTTTTATCACCTGAATACATCAATTAATTTGCATACGATTGAATAGACAATCGTATTAAATTTATATAACAAACAATTGAGAGCCGAGATAGTATAAGTGTTAAGAACACGTGATTCTTAACCGAAAACGACGAGACAAGCAGCAAGTGCTCGGCAGCTAAGAAAAACATCGTGAGGAATCCTGCAACATGCAGATTTTATCTTCAACCCATATAGAAACATGGTAGAATAACCTCCAAACCTTCGCATCAAAAGGAAAGCAATTTTTCTCAGCAGTGGGTATTTGTATTCCGTTACTTATATGATGGACACACTTTTACAGCTTTGATGTGAAGGTTTTGAAAAATAAAGATTAATTTATAAAGACATCAATTTATTACTCGAAATGGCTTAGTAAATATAAAGCGCGTAAATGATCTAATTTCATATGGTTTAATAAAATTTTACTTCACAATAACTATAATCATAATATTAGGGAATGATGGAATCCCTTCACTTGATGTTCAAAAGTGAAGATTGCTCCATTTCGCTCCGCAAAAACAACAAATAACCTTTTATTATCTCTATTGACGTCATAACTTCTGCGACGTTTTTTTCCATTGCGAACAACTGTTGTGTCGTTTTTTTTTTCTTCATTATAATTTAAAATGGTCCTCTTTGCTGATACTGTCGCATGCTAATTTCTGCTAATTGAAGAAAAATTTCATTGTGTTTTTTCCAAGCATTATATCAAATTACATGTAGCCAAAGGTGGTAATACATGATATATACAATTTCTTTACGTAATGATAAATATAATGCTCTAAAAATTTTTAACACAATAAGATTGACAATTATTGTTAACAATATTATATTTTGCTATCGAATAAACTAACAAGGCTAATCAATGCGAAACACAAACTTATTTCGCGCAAGAAAACCGCAGAAAATAGTTAAAAAGGTTATATTTTTACTTTAAAATTAAATCCCCAGTCTAGACTTTGTAATCGTTTTTCTATTAAGTTCTGTGTCACCTTGAAGACGAATCTGTGCGTGACATAGCATAATTATAGTATAAGTAATTTGTGTCAATTGTCGGCGTTCATATAACACTGTGTAAATTTGTGTCTGATGTAGAAGATTGATGCGACATTGGTGGTTTTTGCTCGCTCGTATTGGTCAATAGTTGGTTGGTTTCAGCCGTGACGTTCGCCTGCGCGCGCATCTTCCATCTCGCTAATGTTACTTTGACCTTTATTCGAATGGAAGCCCTGCGCTGCTTTAACTTTATACGTAATATTTCTGCTGGTATGAACAAAAAAAGAGTTTGATAAATTTGGTTGCTATGCTGGATTAAATTTGTTTTCTTATCACATAGCTATTGCGAAATCTAAATATTGTTGAATATTAACGTCAATGTTATAATATAAACTTTTTCTAAGTTTATCGGAATATGAAATAAACCTAATTAGGAATATTATTAAACCAAATAATAATTTAATATATGTTATAGAGACTTTGTATGATGGTAACCTTTTAACATGCAACATTATGTACTTAATTTGAAGATCGTAACGTAACGTTTAACGTAAATTTTTAGATAAACACCGATATCACAGAACACAATGTTCAATTTGATCGCTAAGAATTACAAATACTTATTGGTATTACTACATACACTTATATTTCTTTTTAGGAGCAGCCATCAAATTGACTTGCCACCGTTTGGCCAATATGCCACTGGTATATTCTTCCTGGACAAGCTACACCATCAAGACATTGAGAAGAAGTTCAAGGAGCTCGCTGAGAGCCTTGGTCTGAGTGTCATTTGTTGGAGGACGGTACCAACTAACAACGCCAGTATTGGTAAGTCTTATTATTATGTTGTTGAAAATGTTTTGCATTTTAAATGTTTTAAAAAATAAAATAAAATGAGATTAATGTCTTTTGGGCATTATTATTATAATAAATATCAGTTTGATCATTTTGCATAAAAATATTTTTACTGCAATAGATTCTAATCTTTTTTTTTTGTAGAAACATCATGTTTTGTTTGTTACATGAATTAATTTTGTAAAAATATGTTAAGGGTTACTTTCAGATATCTTTAATATACTTAATAATCAATTAGCAAACGCATTTGAAGTCAGAAAATTATAAATTGTTTTTTTTTTATATACTGAAAGCAGCTCTTATTAACTTACTAAACAAATATCACTTTATCAATCAAACGATTCGATCATCTTCATCGAACATTTGTCCAGCTTGCGCTGTTTGTACGGCAGTTTGCGATTTGCGACTATCATTCCAGGTCGTACACGTAGTACCTAAGTCGGTTGGGTCGTTAACGCGGCCGAGCGGTCTTGCGATGCTTGACCATACGGTTTGTTTAATTTAAAAATCTAAAGATTTTTGCTCGAGAAACTCACATAAGATCTATAATTTGCTTCAAATTCCCGTCTGTTTTATATTTCGTTGCAAATAAGCGACATTGTGAGTTTATCTGGCATGATATCTTTATTTGGTAGATAAATTATTCATATGTACTTATGTCGAACTGGTTGCATGTAAGTGCAAATGAATGGAACTGTTTCTTATTGAGGTGACTAGTTCGGAATTTCATGGCTCGGAACGTACACATTATTAATTTTTATTTTGTTTTATTAAAAGTATATTTATTTTTTTGTAAGTGTAGTCCGTACCGTGAAATAAACATTTTTGTTTAACTTGAGATTATATATGCCATTTGATTTATTAATTAATTAAGCAATACAAACAATTTTTCTTTTACGATCTCAAGTTATAGTTTTTTTTTACGCTTCGATGGTAACGTTCGTAAATTATCAATAAACCGTGTTCATAAATGCTGTTTTATAAAAGTTGATAATTTTCTTTGAATTGAAAATAAGTTGATGCATTTTATTTTATTAAAACTTACCAAGCATTTATGAATATTTTTTTGTTATATTATTTTAAAGTAACACATATAATTTCGCATTTTCATTATTACCATCAGAGCGCAATATATAATATATTCTTCCATACTTTCATTTTAGGTATACTAAGATTAATATTTATATTAGGGAAGACAAAAAGATCAGTCAGTAATGGCCTTATTTGGCTCGCTTTCAGGTCAAGTGGCTCGTAACTCGGAGCCATATATGCGTCAAGTGTTTGTTACCGGAGATATCACCGACGAAAACCAACTCGCACGTCAGGTAAGATTGAACATGGAAGCGAGACACGTTTAACCGGATTAGACGATAAGACATAACTACAGCCGTTCAGAAACGATTCGAGTATGAACTCGCAACCGTGAAGCGATATTGCGATTTCAAACTCCTTCATGTATTTTCATTAGGACCCAAAGCACTCTTGAAGCATTTTTTTCAGATCGTTGTGACGCGGGCGGACTCGGCGGATCGACGCTCGACGTTGCAAACGTAAATTAAAATATACCCTATATACATTGCCCTTTCCTTTCGCGTATCGCGCTTTGGATAGCGTGTGGAATGGTATTTGATGGTGTTCACAGATATTCGTGCTGCGTAAACGCGCGTCCCACGAGATAGTGGTGCCAGGGGCCCGGTTCTACATCTGCAGTTTGTCTCTGAGGACCGTTGTTTACAAAGGACTTCTCACTTCAAATCAATTATGGGTATGTAAATCAAGCAAAGCAAGATCTCTTTTATTATCTGTGGCAAATATAATAAAAACGATACTCATTTATTTTTATTTTTAATCACAGGAATACTTCAAGGATCTGAACAACCCAGCCTTTACAACGTACCTAGCGTTAGTACATACGCGCTTTTCTACCAACACCTTCCCAAGCTGGGAACGTGCGCATCCATTGAGGTAAACTAAATATTCTCATCATAATAACTGTCGTTATTTTATTACAAATCGTATACGAATGTTATTTTTCATCAGAGTGCTCGCACACAATGGCGAAATAAATACGTTACGAGGTAACGTGAACCTGATGAAAGCTCGCGAAGGTGTCATGAAGAGCGAGTTATTTGGTGATGGTATGTTCTACCTTCTATTGTTATATGTTTACCTTCTATTTATTTTGATAACTTTCTAATATACTTTTAAAATAATAGTAATAATAATATATATATCGATCATGGGTATGATTAACAATATTTTTTAAAATAAAACTAAATATTTTTCTAGATCTTAAGAAGCTATATCCAGTTGTGGAACCAAATCTATCCGATTCCGGTTCAGCGGATTGTGTTCTCGAATTCTTGTTACATTGCGGAAATCGGACTCTTCCGGAAGCGGTGATGACAATGGTACCCGAGGCTTGGCACTTTGATCCAACCATGCCAAAAGAAAAGAGAGACTATTATCAGTGGGCCTCTTGTGCTATGGAACCCTGGGATGGACCTGCTTTAATTTCATTTACTGATGGAAGATATATCGGTAAGAAGCTATTGATTTTCTCCTATTTAGAACTGTATGCTTAAATCACATATAATCGTAAATAATAAAACAAAAATATAGGTAAAACCTACTCAGCCTTCCTACTCTACCTGGCTAGTAGATTTTTATATCTGCTAGATGAGGAATGCGCCATCAGTATTTTATCGAAATAGCAATAACTGATGAGTGGATGATGAGTGAAGCAAAATATGTATATAAAATTATGATTGCTGTTTCAGTTAGTTTGTCATTATTTATAATTATTACATGCACAGGATACTGCTATATGCTAGTCATCGTGGTGCATTGCTGGTGTAAAGCATTATTGATATTTCTTATAGTGGCCAATATCTTAAGGCGGGCGGCCACTTACCATTAGTTAGACACTATGGTGCCACTGGTGGTAGAGCTTAGTGCAAGCTCGTCTGGGTAGGTACCACCCATTCATCAGATATTCTACCGCAATTATTGTGTTCCGGTTTGAAGGGTGAGTGAGCCAGTGTAATTACAGGCACAAGGGACATAACATCTTAGTTCCCAAGGTTGGTGGCGCATTGGTGATTTAAGCGATGGTTAACATTTCTTACAAAGCCAATGTCTATGGGCGTTGGTGACCACTTACCATCAGATGGCCCATAAGCTCGTCCGCCTTCTTATTCTATAAAAAAAAAGACAAAAAAATGCTTGTCCTTTGTGATACAAATAAAAGATTCGTAAACATAACGTTTAGTGTGAAATCAAGTCGCACGATCAAACGATGTTTCTAGAAATAGTCATGAGAATATCTATATTACGAAATTTTCTTACAGGTGCCATATTAGACAGAAATGGTCTCAGGCCGTCTCGTTTCTATGTAACAAATGAAAATATACTTGTGATGGCGTCCGAAGTCGGCGTTTATGATGTGGACCCCGAAAAAGTTATATTAAAAGTAAGAAATTACGATTGACTCTATTTATATAGATATTTGTTTTTATAAGATATTATATAAATTTAAAATATTTCCCGTTTTAATTGTGGTATTGCAAACGCAATGTACAGACCGACTAGTGTTATTAAGTAAAAAAGTGTTTTCTCTTAAAAAAACAGCTTGAAGGTTTATCTGACATCGCTGCTCCATTGCGGTTTAGAAGAATACACATGTGGCACAATTTCAATGAAATAAGACACATGCAGGTTTCCTTCATCACGATGTTTTCTTCACCGTCAAGCACGAGATGAATTATAAACACAAATTAAGCACCTGAACATTCAGTAGTGCTTACTCGGGTTTGAACCCACGATCATCGGTTAAGATTCACGCGTTCGAACCACTAGGCCGATGACAATATCTTTTGCTAACTATAACTTGGCCTCCCTTTTACAGAGTCGTCTGAAGCCCGGACGGATGTTGCTAGTCGATACGCAAGACAAGAAAATCATAGAAGACGTGGAGCTCAAGTTGAAGATCGCGCGCAGCCGTCCGCACTCGGAGTGGCTGAAGGAACAGGTGCCTGTCGTGTTCATATATTTTTATTCAGGATAGTTGCTTACGTTTGTCCCAAATATTCAATGAAATACGAATTATAATAAACCGGGTATTTCTACTAGAGCTACAGTAAACCAAAGCAAACATAAATTCAAGACAATATATAAAACGATATGCTAAAGATTGTCTCTTTTCCATGCTGCACTGTATTTTGGAATGTATGTCTCAATTTATAGATGGTGAGTTGTATTTGTATGAATTAAGAACTAATTATATATACTGAAGATGTTAACTTACCAGGAAAGAAAATTTTTAAGCTGGAATTGCTTTATCTTATACCTCCTTTGTGCATACTTAGTGAAAGAAAGCGGCTGCCGTAATTTTTATTAAAAAAATACAGTAATATTTGTGTTCTTCGTTGTAAACATAAAAATTAAAGCACTGACGCCATTATGCAATTGGGCCCGAAGAAAACCATTATTTTCAAAGTTTTTCTTGTTAATTATATCATCTATTATTCTATTAAATTAATACAAAGAAATAAAGGTTAATTTTTTTTTTTTTTTTTGCAGATAACAATGGAAGATATACACAAGTCAGTGTCCCCTCAAGTGGAGGTCCGAAGCAATGGGTACGACCACACCGCCATCTCCGGCCTAGGCGACAAGCGGCTGGGCCTCTTCGGGTACACTATTGAATCCATCAACATGCTGTTGCTACCTATGATACAGAACAAGTAAGTGCACCGTGAACATAATATTTTTACCAAGAATATTAAATCATATATATATATATATACCGTACGTGCGGTACGATACCACCCTCTACTGTCAGTATCTACTGTATTACAATCTCCGAAGATATATTATTCATGCATTTGGTGTGTCCTACGATTTGATTTTGGTAGTTTGATGTGCCTGGTGTGTGTTACTGTAGCGATATAATATAGTGTGTGTATGTGCGCAGGAAGGAGGCCCTGGGCAGTATGGGCAACGACGCGCCGCTGGCGTGTCTGTCGCGCTTCCAGCCGCTGCCCTACGAGTACTTCAAACAGCTGTTCGCGCAAGTGACCAACCCGCCCATCGACCCTTTTCGGTAACTATTTTTACTACTATTTATAATAAAATTCTTTATAGGATTTTGATGATGATGATTTTTGATTATGAAAATTATATTATACTTTCCAAAAATATCTTAGTATGGTAAATAAATACAATTCATACATTTTTTTGTTATATACACTTATACATTTTAAATGGTTAAAGGTGTCATTTAAGATTCAGGCGATTACCTGAAAAAGTATAATTCTCCAATGAATGGATGAATTTACAATTTTATACACATTATAGTTTACAGTCACGCACAAAGTGACACACATTATATTATTTTAATCTGTGGCACTGTATTAATAGTCCCATCCCTTTTCCAGCGAGAAGATTGTGATGTCGCTGCTGTGCCCGATCGGCCCCACCGCCAACATCCTGCAGCCGAGCGCTGAATTCGTGCATCGCCTGTTTCTGCCGCAGCCCATACTGTCGATACCGGACCTCGACGCGCTCAAGCGAACATCTCACCGAGGGTGGAAGGTAACCTCATTAAAATAAATAACATTGATCATATTTTTAATTAGGTTAGGTTAGTTGTTAATTTTTAATCGAAAGTTACTCCTCAAAGTATCAAATTAATTAAAGGTGTCTTAAGTTATCTTAATGTATCGACTGTGACTGAGGAAGTCCTAATTTATAATACTATTACAACTCTTGGCTCGACAAAAGTACGTAGATAAAAAGATATAATTCCATATCGGCCGCAGACGGAGGTGCTGGACTGCACGTTCGCCGCTCGCGACGGCCCGCTGGGGCTGGAGGCGGCGCTGGCGCGCGTGTCGGCGGCGGCGCTGGCGGCGGCGGCGGCGGGCTGCCAGCTGCTCGTGCTGTCCGACCGCGCCGCCGGGCCCGCGCGCGTGCCCGTCAGCTCGCTGCTGGCGCTCGGTGCGTTGGCGACCATTACCCTTCTCTTTACCGGCGCTGGATACTTTTTTTAGTTTAGATTGTTAGATGGAGAGAACCTCTGAACTCGTTAACATTGTAAAAAAACACCCAATCAATCACTCTCGCGTCTTTCTTTAAGATTGACTCATTTTAACCGGATAAAACATTTATATATAAAAAAAAAATGTAAACATTATTGTCTGTGGGAGAGAATAAATAAATTTATTATTATTATTAAAACGTTACCATCGTAAGGCGGTCAGAAACGAGTGGTATCGACACTTTGGCCTCCTATACATATTCGTTTCACACAAAAAAAAAATCTAAACTCATTTGGTGCCGTTACGTCTGTCCGTATTAAGATTGAAATTCCCGTCGTCTAACTTCTGATCACAAGTTTCTTTTTTCATTTACATATTTAACAAATTACTAAATATAATTGAACTAAGAAAATTTGAAAAAAAATCTTCGTCTATTAACTTCTTACCGTGTTTTATAGGCGCAGTCCACCATCACTTGATCGAAACGCGTCAACGCATGAAAGTGGGAATCATAGTGGAGACTGCGGAGGCCCGAGAGGTACACCACATGAGCGTTTTACTTGGTAAGTATTTATTTTATTAATGTATGTTTTCATTTGATACACATTCCCCTTAAATAATTATTTACATGTTGTTATTATTTATTATTAAAAAAAATTAAAAATATCTTTAAAATAACAGCTTAACTATAACACGGTGTCAAGTAAACACCCAGTATTGGTATTCAGTAACCATGACCCAGAGCTTCAGTAAACAGAATAGGAATGTAAACGTAAATATTATTAAAGTGTTCCTTAAAAAGTAAAAAATTAAAACTTAACAAACATGTGTCTCATGTCAATATATTTCCATTTACCAGGCTACGGTGCTGACGCTATTTGCCCCTACCTGGCTTTCGAGCTAGCCTTTTCTCTGCGCAACGACAACCTAATCGACCCGAGCTTGTCCGACGATGACATATACTTGGCATACCAGAAAGCCATAGAGACCGGTCTCGCCAAGGTAATGGCTAAGATGGGGATCAGTATGCTGCAATCCTATAAGAGCGCACAGATCTTCGAGGCAGTCGGACTCAGCGAGGAGGTCATCGACAAGTGCTTCCGGGGCACGCAGTCGAGGATCGGTAAGTGAAAGTACACATCATAATCCATATCGCATTAAAAATGAAAATGTTACTGTATTTTAAGATTTCTTATAAACATCATCATCAACAGCAGCCAATTTCAATTATAGCATTATTATTTTTTTGTAAACTTCGTGGAAAGATTTAATTCTTTTATGGCTTGCTTGATTAACGACAATACTTCTCGATCATGTATTTGTTTTTTTTTTTAATAATTTGAAACTTAATTTATTTGAAATTGTTTTTTTTACAGGTGGAATTACTTTTGAGATATTGTCTCAGGAAACGTTTGACAGGCACGCATTGACTTACGGCGACTGTCGAGACATGCTTGTCTTGAGGTATGTTCATGATATATAATTGAATACATTAAATTATATAAAATTAAATAAATACAGTTAAATAACTTTTTATTGTTCGATAGGAATATCCTATTATTGTTAGTTGATTAATTTTTTTAAATCACATAATTGTGCATTTAAATTTTCCGGCATTTATAAATCGTTGGACCGAAAGAAAAAGAAGAAAGAAATTGCTGAAAAGAGACTATCATTACTCTTTTTTTCGTGTCAATCAACAAGAAATAATATTAATAATTCAAATAGAAATAAGAAAAGCATAGGTAATGTGTAAGACCGAGTGAGTGACCGGCGCTCGTGTGCAGGAACCCCGGCAGCTACCACTGGCGCGCGGGCGGCGAGAAGCACATCAACGACCCGCTGTCCATCGCCAACCTGCAGGAGGCCGCCGCCAGCAACAGCGCCTCCGCCTACGACCGCTTCCGGTAATTAGCACTCACTTGCCGATACATTATTTTTTTTTCTATTTGTATTTCATTTTCTATTTATCTAACTTTCTATCTGTCTAGTCATATCCTCAGTTGCTCTTGTCATCTTTTCGCCATCCTTCTAATTTTTTTTCTACCTAACACACTTATGATAATGACATTCATAATTTGACATCATATATAACCGATTTATTTTTAAACTTTACTGCCACGACAGTTACTCTCAAACCTAGTTGATAATATTCCTTATATGTGTATTTTATCTATATTATATTCTCATAAAAAATAATATCTAAACCTAACGTGCGTAACGAAGTGTGCCCGTGTGCGCAGGGAGAGCGCGCTGGAGTCGGTGCGCGCGTGCACGCTGCGCGGACAGCTGGAGCTCGTGAAGCTGGACGAGCCGCTGCCGCTGGCCGAGATCGAACCCGCCTCGGAGATCGTCAAGCGGTTTGCCACGGGTTTGCGCACTTTATATATCTTGTTCCGCTATCGACTGAAAAATTACTTTCAAGTAAAATTGTTCACTGGATAATTAGAGAGGGTAATTAATGTGTCAGCTTTCTCGCGAATTGGACAAATCTAAAAAAAATAATTATTTAAGTTTTTTGTAGTTACTTAAATTGTTATGATTTTTTGTTAAATCATCATCGTAATGATAAAATCATATAATTCTATCTCTGTATATGTCTTATTAACTTAAACAGTCATGCTCAAGAAAAATTATAAATCGACATCTTAATGTACTTTCTAGGGGTATTCCAGGTTTTAAAACTTTCTGCAATAATGTTGATAACGATGAACCTTCGAAACACACATTTGGTAAAAATGGTTATCGTTATCATGGTTAATTATATGTAACTATTAAATTAATTTAATTTTAACTATAACTCAAAACATGATGAACATTTCAATGTTGAACCAATACTCAGTTTAATTGATAATTGTTTGATAATTCAGGTGCTATGTCATTCGGCTCAATCTCTATGGAAGCGCACACGACGCTCGCGGTGGCCATGAACCGCGTGGGCGGTAAATCTAATACCGGAGAGGGCGGAGAAAACGCTGATCGATATCTCAACCAGGTTCGCCAATATTTTTTTATTTAAAAGCACGATCATAGAGAATTCTCATAAAAGAAAAACATTTAATTTGTATGATTGATTTCACTTCACAGGATCCAGAATTCAACAAGCGATCGGCCATCAAGCAAGTGGCATCCGGACGGTTCGGAGTGACTGCGTCTTATTTAGCGCACGCTGATGACTTACAAATCAAGATGGCGCAGGGAGCCAAGCCCGGGGAGGGCGGGGAACTACCCGGTCAGTTAATTTACCTTTACAGCTTATTATAATCAATTGAACCCAAAGTTATTTAATAAATACAAATGAAAAAAGAATTTATATTTAACCAGATTGTGTATTTTACAAACTTAGCATTTTTAAAATTAAACTATTCAATGCATATATAACAAATACGAGTACTATTTTAGTAATACATCTTTATCGTTGTCGCAGGCTACAAGGTGACGGAGGAAATAGCCAAGACGCGGTGCTCGGTGGCGGGCGTGGGGCTGATCTCCCCGCCGCCGCACCACGACATCTACTCCATCGAGGACCTGGCCGAGCTCATCTACGACCTCAAGTGCGCCAACCCGCGCGCGCGCATCTCCGTCAAGCTCGTCTCCGAGGTCGGCGTCGGCGTCGTGGCGTCGGGCGTCGCCAAGGTGTGCAGCGCTGCTTAGATGCTTATGCTGCGATCTTTGTACAAAAATAATGCAAGCATTACTACATACTTGATACAGGGCAAAGCGGAGCACATCGTGATCTCCGGACACGACGGCGGCACGGGCGCCAGCTCGTGGACCGGCATCAAGAGCGCGGGGCTGCCGTGGGAGCTGGGCGTGGCCGAGACGCACCAGGTGCTCGTGCTCAACGACCTGCGCTCCCGGTGAGAACATTTATGGCATTTAATTAGTGAAAAAGAGTAATTACTGACTTTCCTTTACTGGTGGTAAAAGTAAACTTTGATTTTAATTGATAAAATGTTGTGTTTAAAAGTCACAACTAATACACAATGATTTATATATACAACACTTATATTACTTTAAACAAATCATACAGATGATACTTTTTAAAACTTATGCTACCGTTTTACGTACGGAACAAATACATTTTTGAGTCTCCAGATCTTCAATCATTTGAAAGAATGTACTTTCTAACAAGATTCTTGTCCTCAGAGTCGTGGTACAAGCGGATGGACAGATTCGAACCGGTTTCGATGTGATGGTGGCGGCGCTGCTCGGTGCGGACGAGTTCGGCTTCAGTACTGCGCCGCTCATTGCTCTAGGTTTGTCTTTTTTTGCAAATATATAATTCGGATGCATCTCACATGAGTAGCGACAGCCTAATAAAATTAAACCGGTAATTCGACGTGAATTGTAAATTTTCAATTATATAATTGATTTTCGATTTATATTATAATAAAAGCTATATCAATTATAAGTAACGTTGTTTAAGGTTGTACAATGATGAGGAAGTGCCATCTAAACACGTGTCCCGTGGGCATTGCGACGCAAGATCCCGTTCTGCGTAAAAAGTTCGCTGGGAAGCCGGAACACGTCATCAATTATCTATTCATGTTGGCGGAAGAGGTCGGTACAGTTAACTTCGAAATAGAACTGTTCCTAATTTATAATACAACAATACAAATAATTATTTTATTTTACAAAACGATATATAAAATTTGCAGATTGAATATATCAATCGTGAAAGTTATACCAGAGTTTCAATGTTACGAGATAAATAGAGAAAATTCAAATCGTTGCACCTTATCAGATGTAGATAGCATTAATCGATTAAACTCAATTTTTGAAAAACCAATATACTTCAAACTCTGAAATCGTGTCGTGCAGGTGCGTGTGCTGATGTCGGAGGTGGGCGTCCGGCGCTTCGGCGAGCTGGTGGGCCGCACCGACCTGCTGAAGGTGCGCGAGCGGAACGACAACCCCAAGGCGCGCCTGCTCAACCTCGGCCTCATACTCAAGAACGCGCTGCACATGCGGCCCGGCGTCAACATCGTGGGCGGCTCCAAGCCGCAGGTACACGATCTGACGACTCGTTAGTGGATACCGTGCCACTGTGACGTTATCATTATTCTATTTTAATACATTTTTTAAACAGGATTATTATTTCCTAAATAATTAGATAATAATAATTGATGGTCAATACAGATTGCCTAATTATTCACTATTTGCAGGACTTCCAATTAGAGAAACGTCTAGATAATCAGATAATCCAGCAGTGCAGCGGTATACTGGATGGCACTCAGCAAAATGTGGATATCGCTATGAAGATAACAAACGAAGATCGTGCCTTTACCTCCACACTGTCTTACCATATTGCTATGTAAGATTTCGAAATATATAATATCTACACAGTTTCTGAGTATGCAAATTTAAAATTATTTTTAACAAAATTTCATATTCATCCATATTCATTTGGACATTATTATTATTAATCAAATTATCTACATAACATTTAAGAACACAATTTTTTAAAAATATATATTTACAAATATGTCTGGGTCTGTTTTGTTTATTGTTAAAAAGACTAATTAGGAAGTAAAATTAGGTATCACCCCCGGGCTATATATTTTCATAAATTGATGGTACATTTTCATTATAACTAACATGTGATTTTCAAATACAATTTCACTAGACCAAGATGTTTTATATTCATCCATAGTTGATAAGTTATGTATACTTTTTATAATTATTAATTTATATTATAGGAAATTTGGCGAGGGTGGCTTGCCTGACGGTACATCGATAAATATATCACTGACAGGCTCTGCGGGACAGAGCTTCTGCGCTTTCCTCTCAAAGGGCATCACAGTTACACTCGAAGGCGATGCCAATGACTATGTCGGTGAGTTAACTGCTTTAAATGAAATTAATTTCTAAGTAACTTTTATTATGTATCTCATTTTATATTAAACGTTAAATAGAACAACACACAGATTCTTACGATATCTTGGACTTCAATCACAACAAAATGTGCTGCGGCTTAATAATCGATGGAAAATGACAACCAACTATCCCTCGCACTGCTTATTATTTATTATTATAAAAGCCATTATATTTTCCAATCAAACTTTGCCAACTTCAGAATATTATCTGAATGGAAGAATGGTAATGAAGAATTCAAGATATAACAACTATAGTAATCCTCTTCTTTCAGGAAAGGGTCTCTCCGGCGGCAAGGTCATAATTTATCCACCCAAGAATTCATCGTTTGAGTCACATTTAAATGTTATCGTGGGCAACGTTTGTCTCTACGGAGCTACGTCTGGCCGAGCTTACTTCAGGTATGTTAATGCATTTAAAAATAAAATACATTTTACCTGATAAATTTTGTAACTGAAATATTCATCTCTTGTATTTTTTTTAAGATAATGAATCAGTTGTCCTACTCAAATTGATGTAGACGTGTCGATGTGTGCCGACAGGGGCATCGCGTCGGAGCGGTTCTGCGTGCGCAACTCGGGCGGCGTGGCCGTGGCGGAGGGCGCGGGCGACCACGCGTGCGAGTACATGACGGCCGGCGTCGTGCTCGTGCTCGGCCTCGTCGGCCGGAACTTCGCCGCCGGCATGAGCGGTGAGCCCACTCGAACCTGCCGTCTCGAGCAGCAGTTAGCTTAAGTGATCCATTCGCTTAATTGGTTGTAATATTTGGTGGCAATTTTGAGGAACTTAATATACTTATAAGTATCAAAAATATTCGTGATTATTTTTAACGATTATTAATTTTCATACCTGTTATTTCTCCAGGTGGTATCGCTTACGTGTACGACATCGACGGCTCATTCGAAAGTAAGTGCAACCCCGAAATGGTAGAGCAGCTGCCGCTAGAAAAGAAAGAGGATTTGGATGAAGTGCAAAAACTGTTAGAAGAATTTGTAGAATATACAGGGTAAGAATCGAATATCAAGATAATGTTTTTAAATTAATTTAGGTTGTTATCTATAATACAATTTATTATTCGTACTAAGAAAATACATGTTAAAAAGAAATATGTAATTCTCTTTTAGTTCGATAATTGCGAAGAATCTTCTCGAAACCTGGCCAGAGCCGGCTAAAATGTTCGTCAAAGTGTTTCCCTACGAGTACCAGCGAGTTCTCAAACAAATAGCTCTTAAGCAAGCTACGCCAAAACTCGAGAGCAATGGCAAGGCCGAAGAGAACGGCATCGTAGATATTGAGGAAGCAGTTCGGAATGTGGAGTTGGATAAGAAAAACTTAGAAAAAATCTTGGATAAGACCAGGTTAGATCAAGAATTTAATTTCTATTGTCGTTCTGTTTCTAAAATTATTGTTGTGAAACATTTATTGGCGCGACGCTCTTTTATGCATGTCGTCATGCCTCCTCTCCGCTGTCGCTTTCTACGCCCTTAATTAAACTTAAATTAAAACTATTTTTTTGTAAGTAATTTTAACACATATATCAACCGAACCGCATTGGAGCAGGGTGATGGAGTAGGCTCCAAGCGTTCTTCTCAAAAAGGAGAGGAGCCCTTGGCCTAACATTTACATGCTATTACTTTACATATTTATTTGTTATTCTTTTTTAATAATATTTATTTTCAATAAACATAAATTTTGCCGCGCGCACCGTGACGGCCACATTTTAAACAGCTAAGACAACATTTCAATGAGAAAGCGATTGTAATCGATTTTTATAATTTATAACGTTACTGATTGGTATACCTGTTAACGTTGACCCGCGCAGGGGCTTCATCAAGTACCCGCGCGAGACGTCGCTGTACCGGCCGGCGGAGAAGCGGCAGAACGACTGGGACGAGATCTACAACCTGTCGGGCGTGCGGCGCGGCCTGCGCGTGCAGGCGGCGCGCTGCATGGAGTGCGGCGTGCCCTTCTGCCAGAGCGCGCACGGCTGCCCGCTCGGCAACATCGTGCCCAAGTGGAACGACCTGGTGTACCGCGCCGACTGGCGCCAGGCGCTCGCCATGCTGCTGCAGACCAACAACTTCCCCGGTTCGTTCCACGTACTTTATTTGTATTGTCTCTATGCGCGGTAAGACTACTATTCAAATTTTACGTTACGACATAAATATTGCAGAAATTATATAAATTTGCTCACTCACATGCTGGCACTCATCATCGTTTGTTTTTAGGAGCATATCGCGTCTTTTAGTCTTTTATTTTATAGTCAAAGGACAATTGTCTATATTTCTATAAGTGACCGCTTACAACGTTGAGGCCGTAAATTTTTTATTGTCTATAAAAAAAACACTTATTACTATATAACAATTACCATGCGCAACAACGTATCTATTGAAATTGGCCATAAAGTGAGACCCTAAATCCCAACCGTAACCGTTCCAGAGTTCACGGGGCGCGTGTGCCCGGCGCCGTGCGAGGGCGCGTGCGTGCTGGGCATCTCCGAGCCGCCCGTCACCATCAAGAACATCGAGTGCGCCATCATCGACCACGCCTTCGAGAGCGGCTGGATCAGTCCCGAGGTACGGTCACCGCTCTACCCTATTATAAATCTGCATACGTAAATATTTTCTATATATCAGGATTATAACTTTGTGTTCGTACATATACATTGCCATATTTTATTATTTATTTCTAAACATATTTGTAATATTATTGTATATTTGAAATAACTTCATATGATTGTCAAATGATTGTACTAATAGGTGATTTTATGAATATATATTTTTTACAGATTCCGGAACATCGTAATGGGAAAACTGTCGCTATAGTCGGTTCGGGACCGGCTGGGTTGGCATGCGCTCATCAATTAAATAAGGTATAAATGATAAATAAATTCGACTAAATTGGATATTTAAAGCGTGGACAGCTATATTTAATATACCAACTGTATTTTTGTTCTTAGGCTGGATACACAGTGACAGTATTCGAACGCAACGATCGTCCCGGTGGTTTGCTGCAATACGGAATACCGAGTATGAAGCTGAGCAAGGAGGTCGTAGGTCGAAGGATCAAGCTAATGATTGCTGAAGGCATTTCATTCAAGTGTAACGTCGACGTAGGAAAAGATATTTCTGCAGCCGACTTAGCTAACGAGTGAGACATATTAATATTATGCATGTTCAATAATTTTGACAAATATTTAATTTCTTGCTCTTGAATGAGCAAGTGAGTGAACCAGTGTGACTACAGGCACAAGTGACATTACATGCTAGTTCCCAAGGTTCGAGCACATTGCTGATGTAAAAATATTTCTTACGTCGCTGACGATGGTTTATGTGACGTCATTCGATGTTACATTTTTCATTGTTGGTACATAAATGTTTAATGGCGATTCGATTATAATTCGATTATAATCCGAAATCCGGTTTTAGATACGACGCTCTCGTGCTGTGCATGGGAGCGACGTGGCCGCGCGACCTGCCGCTGAAAGGCCGGCAGCTGGGCGGCATCCACTTCGCCATGGAGTTCCTCGAGGGCTGGCAGAAGCGCCAGGCCGGCCCCGCGCCCGGCCCGCCCGCCAAGGACGCGCCCGTGCTGTCCGCCAAGGACAAGGACGTGCTCATCATCGGCGGCGGCGACACCGGGTATGTGCGGCACGAGCGATAGCTTGCAAAGATATTTTGCATTAGACGAAATTCATGTTTATAGCACGCAGAGGATTCCTTCCCCTTTTATACCCATCACGATTTCTAAGAGTTTTGGTAATGGATGGTGGCTTGAAAAAATTGTGTCAATATTGTGTGTGTGTTTGTTTAATTTTACGATGATATTTAACTAGTTATTCATTCATTTTATGACAATGATTAATTCAGTTTTATTTTTGCCAATAGATGCGACTGTATTGCGACAGCACTCAGGCAAGGCGCAAAGTCGATCACTACATTCGAGATTCTCCCTGAGCCGAAGAAAACCAGAGGACAAGACAACCCGTGGCCACAATGGCCCAGAGTATTCAGGTATTTGTTTTATTTATTATTCCTATTAAATAAAAACAGAATGTACCATTTAAGTAGTATCGTATACCATTTGACTAACGCCATTCGACTATGTTAACTTCATGAGTTATTGATTTCGAAACAGAAATAGAGAAATTATTTTATATTTGTGTTGTACAACCTGTAAATAATTGCTTAATCATTTCCAATGAAAAGAAACGACGGACGACTTAAGTGTGCGTTCCCAAAATAAACAGCCACGATATTTTTTAATCTGTCTGTGCTCATACTACCAAATGAACTTTTTAATAATATTTATATATTTCTGACAAACAGGGTTGATTACGGACACGAAGAGGTGAAGGTCAAGTTTGGTAATGATCCAAGGAAATTCTCTACACTGACCAAGGAATTCCTCGATGACGGTAGTTTTTTTACTTATTTATTATTTAGTAAGGTACTGATTTTACCATGTATGCAGTAAAAGTAGTAACTGTGATTTTGAGTATAAGCAAACCGTGTCTGCGAGTAACGAGTGCGGCGCGTGCGCAGGCGCGGGCAACGTGTGCGGCGTGTCGGCCGCGCAGGTGGAGTGGGCGCGCGGCGCGGGCGGGCGCTGGGACATGCGCGAGCTGCCGGCCGAGCGCCGCGTGTTCCCCGCCGACCTCGTGCTGCTCGCCATGGGCTTCCTGGGCCCCGAGCGATACGTCGCCTCGCAGCTCGGTACGCACCAGCACGCGCTCTGCTCTTCGCTTTCTGCCTCTTACATACACGTCCACGATATATTTACGATCGCAGAAAAATATTTTTATATTCGCCATTTCTCTGTCTCACCTGTTGAAATCTTAGGACTTAATCATTACATATTAATCAATCTCTCTGAATCAAAAATAGATAATTCACAGTTATTGTTTAACTATTATGTTAACTATTGAGGCTGACCTGTTAGTAATTCATATAAAATCTTCAATTGGATTAAATAAATTGTTTCATTTTAAATAATATTTATAATAAAAATTATATAATTTGTATATAACAGATTCTATATAAGTGAAACATATGCCCGCAGATCTCCCACTTGACGCGCGAAGCAACATCGAAACATCAAAGGACAACATCTATAAGACTCCCATAAGCAACGTATTTGCTGCAGGAGGTATGGCCAAAACATAAAATTAATGTTACAAATTATCTATAATTTTACTTTTTGTAGAAATTATACTTTAAATTAAATCGTAGGACGTCATTTGATGACTCCTCGGTGTGTAAAAGTGTTATTGATTATCACAGCTTGATATATTTAAATAAACCTCCCTAATGATATTTTTTAACATTAAGGAATTCAAATTAAAATTAATGCGATGTGTTTAATATTTTAACCAAAAGATTTCCACAACAAATCCCTTCTCTTTACTAAATATAAGTAATTATGATTAAAAAAATATGTATTATTAACATAATCCTTTCAGATTGTCGCCGCGGCCAGTCATTAGTCGTGTGGGCCATAAACGAAGGCAGACAGGCTGCCAGGGCAGTGGATATTTATCTGTCAGGCAAGTCCTACCTTCCTGGCCCCGGTGGAGTTATTTACAACGATTAAATTATCATCAACCAGCCTTGGATTTGAAGTATATATAATATTCGTTTCTATCATATTTAAACTAAATTAAAATAATTTAAGAAAATTAAATCAATGTATTACGTAAACAAGATTTGTCTTCATTATTTGACTTAAAACTTCTGTTAACACACATACAATAATAACATTGCCTTTAAAGATATTTTGAAAGAATCTTTTATATTATGTACAATTTAATTATATACATAACTTAGTAGTTAAACTTAGTAGTGTAATAGAAATAATATTAGCCCAGATATAGTTACAATCTTGTTCGAATACTTTTCAGGATTAGCAATGATTAAAAAATGCTTAACATCAGCTTTGAATATTTATTTACATTTAAAAAAAAATAGTCCTTACGTGTAAACTGTAAGAGTTCTGAAACAAAGTATTATTTATTAATAAATTAACTTTTTATATCGTCGGTCTAATCAAAAAATGTTATCTCATGCAGTTATAGTTATAAGTTTATAAGTCGAGACTCCTATTTTCATTTTAAATACACCTTTTTTATATAATATATTTAAAAAAATACTTCAGTTACAAAATATCTTGTAAATTAAAGAAATATTTTATGATTAGCGCGACATTTATTCTATCCTCGATATTAAGTGAAACATGATACAAATATGAAACCTCAATATAATTAAGATGAAAGTTTACAAATTTTCTCAAAGTATTTCAAATATAAAGTTGTTAAAAATGTTAATAATTAATATCTCCATACTGTTACATACATATAAATATTATTCACTACCATGTATTGGTAACTAATTGTGGTACTTTTTTAATCGATTAATTTTATTCATAAATATATTATTATAATGTGATTAATAGTAGGAATTATTTGAGGAATTTTATATTAATAATAATAACATTCCGTTTTAGGACATTTTGATTTTAGGTAAGATTTCGTATATCCGAAATGTCTTTGAAGGAATGATATCCGCGTATTATTAATTCAACAAATTATAATAATAGTAATTCATAAAAAATATATTCATATAGAAATGAGTGATTGTATATTTATATGATTATTTTCTGCTTTCTATTATTTATGTGACAATTTCATACAAAATAAATTATTTTCCAATACGTTACCCTTAAGACGGGATCTTGAGAGTGCGGTCACATCATATAACTACCCTATTATTAGTAGTGTTAGTAGCCATACACAAGTATGTCTTTCTTTGACATCTTTCTCAGTAACATATATGAGAACGAGATAGCAATATTATTAATAATGTTAAAGTCGGTTCGAGAGTGTGTACTGTGTGTGTGTGTAATGAAACGCCACCGTTGTCAAGTTAATTACGCACATCACAATATTTGATTTTATAATAAGTCGGAGATTTTCAACAGCTTGCGTTATATTAGCTAATTTATTTATGTTATATGTCAAAATGTCAAGACACCAAGGAAAATAAATTATATTTAAATTGTGTAATTTGTTAAATGTTGATCAAAAATGGTAGTCAAAAAAACTACTGTACAACTGTTCTTAAATATATATTTCTTTGTAAAGAATAAGTTTTGTAACCTTTTTGTTTTAATTTGAACAAATTAAAATATAATGAATCGAAGATGACTTCATTATTATGTGACTGTGATTTATATTTTGTTTTTTAGCTGATTTGTAACTTGTGACATTTATTGTTGCGCTTGAAAAGTTCCTACATGTAATATATATGTAAATCTTCAAGTGTTATTACAAATAGGATTTCTTAAATTATTTTCTATAGTACAATTTCCACGTAAATAGTAACAATTCATTTTTAATTTGCCTATTATATATATATGCCTTATCGAAAGCTATTTTTGTCTTCATTATATTGAAATCAACACTTGAAGTTATAGTAAATTTTTTATAAATAATTACTAAGTTAATTTGTAATGTTATGAATAAACGTACAATGAATCCTAAGTTTGCTTATAGTTTAGTAAAATTATCCAATTTATTTTATCTATAAGTAAACATATTTATGGCAAAACGCTAATTAATAAAATCATGCATCGACAGTAATAATAGTATAAAATATAAGGGACGTAGAAAAATAACATAGATAAAATATGTTTTTCTGTTACTGTAATTTAAAACGCTATCTCATTTTTACGGTGCATATAAAACTTGTGTATCTATGATTTAAACATTCAGCAGAACTTGTAATAAATTATGCGCTTATTTTTTTTTACAATATATTCCCGATCTAGGTCCATCTAAACAGTATTGAAATATATGTGCTTTTGTAAACTATTCTATAATTTATTAAAACTAAAATCAATTGATTAAAAAAATGTATTTCGTTACATTGTTATTTTATTTATTTATAATAAAATTTAATAATTTATTTTCATTTTTTTTTCTTTTACCTTATTTTAATTATACCTAAATATATTACAGATAATGTAATAATAGCGAATAGAAATTTAAAAAAAAAGCAAATCGCTTGCAACGCAGCGCATTCGAGAAGTGAAACCTTTTTGAGCTAGAAACGATTAACTAAATTTCGACCTTGTAATTCCACTTTCATCGCCCAAAGAAGTTTCACTTCCAAGAGTTAGTTATATGTGTAATGTTTATGTATGTAGTCGAAATTCGTTGAATATTATAATATTAATGACAATAATAAGTGTCTGTTGTAGTTAAATACTGTATCGCATGTTGTAATGAAATAATAGAGATTATTGCAGCAAAGCATTCGAGTATTATTTACGAGAATTTTAGTACATACCTAATTGTAAGTGATCACTCATTTTCGCCAAGAGTTCAATTCATTACCATGATCAAGATATCCAGTTAAAAACTAACATCAACATTATCACTGAGGATATAAGATGTATATCTTAATTTTTTTTTTGTTTCATACTTTAAAAAACCAAGAAATAACCAACAAGGCTGGTATATCTATACAATATATAAATATGGATGTTGATATTATACGTCGTTATAAAATTAATAGAAACCGCATGCAAGTTTTGCATATATATGTATTTTTTCGTGGAGGACTTTATAATATCTAATTTTTTGTAATACGCCGCTAGATGGCGCTGCAGCACATACATTTCAAGAATATTAGGTGATGAGTGGGCGGTACCCAAAGAAAGGCTTGCACAAAGGCCTACCACAAAGTTAAGTGTGTTTGCTAGTATATTGTATTTTACAATTTTGAGCCCACTTCTGTAAATTTCCTATAGAAGTTTTTCTTTACTGGCAAATACAATCTATGAAAAAAAGCCAAATTATAACTTTATTTGAATTTTTATAGCAATCGTCAGGTTAGCAAGGCCAGGTTTAAGAGTACCTAAAGAACATGGTAATAACAATTTTGATGGTTTATCTTGTCTTTACGCAAGCACTAATAATCATATTGATATGCAATTTTCATATTATTTTAGTAATTTCAGGACGGACTTATCACATAGGCAATGTTAATATGCCGCCTATATTTTGAGATATATGTTAATTTTTTTTAAACAATCATATTTATATATTAAAAAAAAATGTTTCAATAAGTTCACATAAATATTATTACTTACGTATATTAAATATTAGAAATATGAAATAGATACTATATATTTATTTTGATTATTACAAAATACAAACATAATACCAGCACATCATTTGAGATATGTAATTTACAAAACAGAAATATAACTCAATTTCTATGTCAATTTTTTTTTTAATAAATTCGAATTTAAAATAGTCCCTACCGGTTCCCACCCGACGCAAAGCTGCATAATGCAGGCCGCATTTCCACGCTGTACGGACAACCTCTGCGCCAAGTAGGACCCGGAGCGACTGTCAAATCCCCTCTCCCTAAGGCGATAGTCAATCTCCCTGATTAAAGCAAGGGCATCCGACCCCCAACATCCCGACGTCTCGAACGCTAGTGGCACCAATAAAAAAAATTTACACAATATTTCTCGCTGCTATGTTAATTCATATGTTCAATTTATTTAATATTTATATTATTATATATTTATTTATTTATATAGTCTCTCTATGATAGAGAGACTCATCTAGTGTTAAGTCTGCAAGATATCGCTTGTATTAAAACAAATATATTCATTCAATCTAACATAAGCCCTTTTAAGCTATATATGTTATCACGTTGGTGATGATATCCACAGATATATATAGAGATACTTAGATACGACAAGTGCATCCAATTGCATAAAAACCAGAATGACGTTTTTTTAATGACTGTTATGACGTCAAGATTTGGAAACTAACTAGTACTTATATACGTCAAAACGACGCTCGAGAAAAACACCTCTAAGAGTTCTTACGATGTAGTAATGAGCTTGTTTTTTTCGTCTGACGTAAGTATTATAGGTGAATGAACGGACATTGTATAAGTTCAAGAAAAGAATTAATATTAATTAATAATTTAAATATTATAAACTACAATACCGAATCTAAATTATATATTTAGATAAACAAAAGTTGCAATAGGCGGCCTTGTCGCGATTGTCGAAGCAGCGATCTCTTCCAGGCAATCTTTGCTTGCATCAGAGGAACTACGAAAATTTAATTACTGCTTATTTATATATAATAATACATACATTTTAATATACCCATAATACATAAATATTATAAACACGTCATAAATTTTAACAACGACAGCGATTGCTTATTAATATTAAAACGACAAATAATAATCTTTTATCATATTTTAAAAAACGGGTAGTTTTTAATCGCACCTTATAGCTTATAGCTAGAGGCCTTATAGCTTATAGCGTGAAGCTTCAACAGTAAAGGATTTTGAAAAGAAAGTATAAGAGTGGGAAGAAATGGAGAAAATTAAATTTTCATCTGAGCGGAGAGCTCGCTTATAAGTCTCCATAAGAAACTTAAATCGCACCTTAATTTTGATTGAACGGAGTCGTTGGTTTAAATAGAATTTAGTAATTAAGAGAAAAAAATTTAGTAATTAAGAGGTAAGTGACTAGAGATTTTTTCGAAATTCGGATAAATATACATACATATGTATATTTCTCCGAATTTCAAAATGTTTTGAAGTGGCTTCATTTTATTTAGTTGCTCTTTACTAAAATTAACATGGATAGTTAAAGGAAAAATTGGCCATATTGAAGCAAATATTCTTATTATAATGTTGTATTAGATACATTAATATTAGAGATACGAAGTAACGCCCTATATTGCACAATAAGATTTTAATATTTGGCTACAATAATTCGTAAATAAACCTACCCATACATATCTGTGGTTAATATTTGCATATAACTATACAGTTAATTTATTGGTAGTTCTACTAGTATCTACTTGTCTGATCAATACGATCCTGCTCGACCATAGTAATTCATTTTATACTTATATTATCTACACACAAACACCTAAAGCTACTTTGTGGGTATTCCCAGCAAATTATGGGATTTTTTTATTAACCGGATCGGTGGACCAGATAGAAATGTTGGAGGGGTCTCCATCTCTAAAACGAAGGGCCTTTTAATCCACGGTCCACGTCGGGGCCCTCCTCCTTGGGCATGTATCAACCCGGCTAAGGGATGGTGATAGAGGTAAAGGCCAAGATGAGGTATCTGGGCTAGGTTTAAACCTGGACGACACTTTGTCCATTTGTGCCCGAAGCTCATCAATGCCGCTGCCGCCTTGGGCCGCCTCCTACCCAACGTGGGAGAACCGTATCCCCATGCCGGCGCCTAAACGCCGGTGTGAAGTGAAACTGAAGTCTTCATTCTTCTTACAAAAACTCATCGTTTACCTATTTACGAGCCTACGAGCAAAGATATTTTAATTAAAGTATGTTAAATTTAATGTTGGGTAAAACGCATAGTTACTACATTTTGATATTCTATTTTTAAATATATGAGTTAGGGAGGACCTATTTTTGTTATTATATAACGTCGCACAAAACACAAATTTACCTTGACGGCAGTAAGCAAGCAATGAAATGGAAGACTCATTTCCATAGTCTCATTTGTGTTCATACATAATTGCTATGACAAATTAATTTTGAGCTTAATGTTCGAAATAAATGTCATAGTATATCCACCCTATATCATCACAGTCTTCGTTTTGTCTTCAGAGCAGATAAACCATGTACAAAAAGTTGTTAGTCCCTTGTAAGTAGAAAGTTATATGGAAACTTAACTTACTTTTACAAGTATTTATTCTTTAACAAATTTTCGTAAAACGCAGGTGGACGAATAAGGACATGGGCCGAATCCTTGTACACAAGTTTAGATGGAAAATTTCAAGAACAGTTCGATTTACATTTGAAAGAAATTACTATTAAAAAACTTTCTGACTACTTACACAAGCCCGTGGACTCTTCGAGTTTAGCGGTCACAAGGATTTTATTTGGTAAATACTTTTATAATATAATAAACGCAATCATTAAATATATATAATTATTATTATATTGATTTCTTATAAAGTGATATGGTAGTATAATTTACAAAAATATAGTCTCATATAGTCTTGTAAATTATACTACCGTATCGCCTTGCATAAATCGTGTATGTAATTATAACGTAAATATTTATTTTTATATTTGTTTTCAAAACACGAGTACAGAATTACTAGTAGATATAATTAGTCGAACTGTATGACTTAGAATAGAAAATACACATATAATATATTTTATTAAATATTTCAAGCTATCTGCTACAGCTCTATCAATCCAATTATAATGACCACATTATTAAGTATTAGTAAATGAAATAATAAACTTGCAGGTCTTGCGATGTTATTCGATATCCCAGATGAGCGAGGAGGTGCTGTAATGGAAAAACGTTGGGGCGATCCGATGATATGTCATTTTCCTCTCGTTCCCATCGTGAAGGCGATTCCGATGCCTTTTATGGCATTAGTCTACGCAGCACTTTGGCTCGGTATTTTCTGCAAATTTAAACCACCTATTTTTTGTTTACCGCTTTTTTTTTTAAATCTATACTTGTTAAGCCAAGCTTGACCTAAAGTTTACTAGCTGCTTTGAGTTAAAAAAAAAACACAGATTTTGTATATTATTTTAATCCTATCATCATCTCAGACCATCGTTAAGTTATAGCGGATTGAATTATTGCGGACTACAACTAGAGATCGTATTTACGTATTTGTGATCTATCTTCGACTTATGATTCTTTTTTTTATTCAAAGAATATCTTTTCAGGTGCCTTAGGCATAACTTTAGGATACAAGTATCGCTTGAGTGCATCAGTATTCACGTTATGCTACTGGTATTTGTTTCTGATTGAAAAGAGCTACTGGAATAATCACAGTTACTTATTCGGCGTTGTCGCCTTGCTGCTCGCCACGACTGAGGCCAACTGCTATTGGTAATGTAATTAAATGTTTACTTATTTGCCGTGAATCGCAATTAGGTTCATATGTGAGAATATAAATTGTAAATAAGTCTTATGTTAGTTTTTTTTGTTATTTATTTCGCGTGTGTCGGTGAATTGCGTTTAACGAATATTGTTTATGCTGGCATTGTCAGTTTAAATACAATTTAATGTTTATTACGTTTTATGATTTTTATTAATTGTTCATATCAATTTATGGTTTCTAAAAATATAAGCAATTAGTTCTCATTTACAATTCATCATGGAAAATTAAGAATTAAAATTATTGATTGAAATATATACAAATATAGTTTAATAACATTTAATAGTCACAGTTGCTCTCCATTTGCCCTAATGACTGTTTTATTAGGGATATATATGATTAAGGTTGAAGAGTTTTAATTTTATTTTATATTTTATCTTCGCTCAATATTATTATTGTCAATGAATCTTACAATTTTATTTATTAAAATTAGTATTTATGTTTGAATATATTTTTGGTATGTAATAAACAAAACTTTGGTACATCCATTATAGTTTTGCGAGTATTAGTCAAAAGAGCACTCAGACATAATTGTTTACTTTAGAAATATATATCATAAAATAAACACATTAAAAACATACCTTAAGTATGTTTTTATGTATGTCCATAATGAAACTATATACATTATCGCGATGTACATTTTTTTCTGTCTATATTTTTTAATGTTTACACTTTTAGACAAACAAGTACTAGGTATGTAATGTACCTACGAGGCAAGCGTAAAGGGCACTCGTAATGTATTATGTAATCATTTATTTATTTAAAAATAGTATGAAAAACATCCTGACAATATGTTGACGTATTAAAGTTTGTCGATTGAATCATTTATCATTATTAAATATGACGATGAAATATTTCGAGTTTATATGAACAAAACACGCTACTTTTAATAATGATCATTTATTATATTTTATTGTCTACAATTTATAAAAACGTCGTTTTAAAATTCTTCATTTATCTGTGCTATACTTATGCCTAGGGAATTTAAGCTATTTTTGAACTTATATTCAATTATGAAACTTTTAATGGAAATGTTTATAATTTTGTAAGTAACTAACTAAGTAGGTACTATATACTCTAAATAAACATTTTAAGTCAGATATGACTTTACTGAGACTAACAGAATAGCATGAAAAACCTAATAAGAATACGAATGTCGAATTTAAAAGCTGATTAAACAAAATAACTCTTCAAATTTGAATTAGTAAAGAATGGTTCTTCTTGAATCTATTGTTAGTTATTTAATATGCTAAATATTCTATTTTTATTTCTACTTGTTATTTAAAGTTTTTTTTCTTGTCCAATCGAATGGAGTCTCGGTAAAAGCTATTATAATAACTACAGACTAAAAATGTTTATATTATTTATCGTAGATATAATTAGCTATTTAAAATCATTTACATAATAAGACGTTTTTTTATGAATTAATAGCAGACGAGGATAGGAAGGCAGACAAGCAAACGTCGACCTTTTGAAAGCAGGTCATCAATACGCCATCAACAATGAGGACCTAGATATTTTGTAGCGGTAGAACTACTGCCTGAAGTGGGGTACCACTTAATTAGACAAGATTTCACAAAGCCACTACCCTATGTAATACGAAAAGAATGAAAATAATAAAATATTATATTTTAGGTCGTTAGACTCGCACATGGATATCTCTGGGGTGAAACAAACCGTACCATATTGGAATTACTTTATTCTGAAATACCAGTTTTTCATTTTATACTTTATGGCGGGCATGAAGAAAGGCACGGCAGAATGGTTAACTGGGTATTCCGTTCAGAATCTTAGTAAGCACTGGGTATTTAGCCCCTTCAAGTAAGTAAAAAGTTAAAAATTATCGGTTAAAAAGTTGAAAAGAGGTTATAAATGTATTTAAGAATATATATACTTAATTGAAAAAAAAACATTAACTAATAAATTAAAATACTAACCTAAACCTTGAATACCTACAAATTTATACATAGGCTTTTAAATTGTAAGTCTTTTGGTGTATTTTTTTATTACAAAATTACCTACTACCTATTTGTTTATTTCGATTGTAGGAAAACTTTAGCATTGAAATTCCGTAGACAGATATTAATTATTATTATTTTCTTTTTAATCTTAACTTTTTCATAAAATTTACCCGAGGATTTCCAGTACAGATAAAACCTTATTTCCTAATTTAGCTTGATTTAAAAAATCTAGGAAACGTAGATGATTTCTAAAACCTTAAAACATGTCGTATGTTGATTGTATTTCATATACTAGTAATAAATACGACACGATAATATTTAATAATATTAATAATAATCCATCAACCTCTTACAAACACCTATGATTATATTAAATAATATGCTACTACTTAGGAATGTAGATACTACCAAAAAGAACCGGCACGACGTTAAATAATTTTCACCAATTAAATAACATAGTTATTATATGTTAATACCTAAAATGCAATTAAAATATATATCTGCCTAAATTTTATCAAAGCACTTATATCATCTTTCGTATCTAAAATCTGATTCCGTCACTTGTTGGGTTTTAGTTATACATCAAGAGATAAGACAAATATTTGCGTTGACACTTGGTCCGCTCAGTAGCATTGCACTCTTACGCATCCTTACTTGAGTTTTTTTGCGGATTAAGTCCACATATGGATGACGTACTTATTTGTCATATTTGCTTTGACTTGACAATATTTGAGTATTTTTAACGTTAAATAAACAAATATAATAAACATGTCATGTACGCATAGTGTAAGTACGTGTAGACATTTTCAATATATTTTTGAAAAAACAAAAGATTTTTTATCAAAACGATTTTATTTCACAAAAACGCTAAGCCAAGTAAAATGGCGTCATGTGAGGTAGCGAAAATTAACGTTTCCGCTAAGTAGTCAAAAATGTTCACATGTTTTTGCGCAAAGTAGTAATATTATGTATTTTTTCAGATTATTTCTTACAGTCCCTCAAGTCGACTATTTAATAGTACATTGGTTCGTTTTCGCTTTCGACATAAGCGTGGCGATCTGGATGATGTGGTCTCGAACTCGACATGTGGCTATGGTCTTCTGCGCTCTCTTCCACCTAATGAACAGCAGACTCTTTAGAATTGGTATCTGTCCTAGAACATTTGTTTTGTTACAGATAATGTAGGCATTCAATTTATTGTGCATTATTGAAGATTTGACACCTGCCGCATAAAAAGACTATTTATTTCGCTCTAACCCAGAGCCTCGCACTGTTCTGGGTTCCCTAACGTAAAACGATATTTTTTTATTTCAATTATTATTTGTCTGTCATTTATATTCTATACTATCTTTCAATGTGTGTAATTCTATGTATCTTTCCATGCAGCTTAAATCTGAATAATTTCATATTCAGAGCTAACCGTTTTTTTTTAGAAACAATCTCTTGAATCATTTTTTAAACTTATATTTAAAGTAAGCAATAACATTAATATATACACACTTTACCATACCACACAAAATTAAATTTTAGGCATGTTTCCGTGGGTCTGTTTAGCAACGATGCCGTTGTTTTATTCGTTTGACTGGCCGAAAACTATTATGTGTTATGCGGATAAACCTGTATCGAAAGTAAAAGGAGGAATTTGTAAATATCTGCATAAGTTCAAACTTCATACAACAACCAGTCGTAAATGTAATGCTGAGATAACAAAAGATTATAATAAAGAACAGGAACATATTGATGATAAAATCAATGAACTGAACGCCAATTTAAAAGAAAAATTAGGTAATGAAGAAACACCTGCTAAAGATGAAAAACCTTTCAAAGACATTAAAATATCCGACGTTAAAAACGACTTGGCCAAAACAATTGAAGAAGATGGTAATCGACGAAAATATATTACATTTGTATTCGTAGTATTACATGTGCTGTCCCAAGCATTCTTGCCATATTCGCATTTTATAACAAAGGTTAGTTTTTATTAATTAATTACGTAATAGATATTTATAGTTAACAAAAATCCCAACACATTATACTTTTAAAAGTATTATCACACTATGTCGGCAAAAAAAATTAAATAGTTTATGAATACAAAAACATAAATAATTTATAAAATAATGTATAAATAAGATAGGAACGCTACACTTGCTACTGTTATTTAACTACAATACACGAGACCTTTATAAGGTGGGTTAATATATTCTCAACACAAAAAAAACAAATAAACATATATAACGTAATTAATAGAAATACAGCTTGAATCGGTATAAAATCAAATTTACGTCTACTTATGGTCAAATATTGCCTACATATGTAATAAAAACTGTAAATTAATGAAATAATATTGATAAATTGTTAACTTATGAACTACTACAATAAACTACATACAATTAAAAGTTTTACGTTTTTCAGGGTTATAACAATTGGACGAATGGGCTATACGGTTATTCTTGGGACATGATGGTGCATACATGGGAAATTGAATCAGTTATTGTCAAAGTCGTGGATAATGAAAACAAGGAAGAGTTTTATGTTGACCCTTACATTTATTCCCCAAACGACAGATGGACAAGACATGGCGATATGGTACACCAATATGCCAGGTGTTTGAAAGACAATTTATTAAAGCAATTCGTCCGAAACGAAGATTCAAGACGTAGAAAGGTTATTTCTAAAAATATGTCAATTTATGTCGATGTTTGGTGTTCGATGAATGGCAGATTCACGCAACGGATGTTTGATTCTAAAACGGATTTGTTGAATATATCTTGGTCTCCATTTGAGCCGATATCATATCTCATGCCGCTACTCGATGAGGCGTTACCTTGGAGAAGTCTATTACATGAAATTAAGGAAAGCGTGCACACATGGAACAACTATAGTGATGTGACGTTTATTGCTGATTTTCCAGGTAATCTTGTTCAGTATTGTATCTTACATTAATAGTGACTTTAGCAGTTTTAAAAGCTAACATTATGAAATTCATATATGTTAGTAACATAGGTATTTATTTTTAGATTATTATCAAGAAAAGTTTATTCCAATCGAGCTAACGAATGTTACGATGACTATATTAGAAGGAATGGTGGCATTTGAACCCGAGGTAAAAAAGTTTTCGCAAGGACAATCTTTTAAGCTAAACAAAGGGAACCGTATCAAGCTGGATTCTGGAACGTTCCATAGAGTTCTAACTATCGGGACCGAACCAGCATTTTATATGTATACGTTTGCTAATAGCTCAGAATCACAGAAACCACGTAACTTTGAGGATTCAGCGTCTAATCCGAAACTGCCGGTCGGGCAAGAATTGATGAGACGTTTTAATAATATGATTAAATTTACAAAAATTGTCATCTCAAACATATTCCTTATATTTTTTCAACGGTGTCAATAAATTTTAAGTCTTACTTTTAAATTTTAATGTGGTTTATCTATTTAATGCATAATTAATTATTTTATTTATGGAATTCTAATAAATTTCTAGTCATCATTGTTGCATTTGTTCTTATTTACTGTCTCCTAACCTATGATTTTGTTTACAACAAAAAAATGTTGATAAATATTATTACTAACGTCATGCCTATACATTTATATTTAAACACAAAATGCAAATACCTATAGTAAATCACTAAGGTCCTGTTTTAGATAAACCAATATGAAAGAGATTTACCTACATACCTATTGTACTTGTTTATTGGAAGTTTTTAGGAGAGGAGCCGTGTATAATTAAATGTGTGTTATTAAATGTTTTCTTTTTTCAAAATCAAAATATACTTTATTCAAGCATGCTTTCACAAGCACTTTTGAATTGTCATTTTACAGGATAATATTAAACTAACGATTCGCCTCGGTTAAGCATTGGTGCAATTGTCTATTAAACAAAATGAGAAGGTAGGCTTAGCAAGAAAATATTAAGACGGTATATTTAGTTCATAAGTTTCAACAGTTTATTAGTTTATGTAAATATGTCATAAATGAAAAATATGAGTGTGTATTGTCAAAATTAATTCAAGTCGTATCTTTATTGTGAAACATAGATAAAATTAGTTCACGGTTTATAAATTCAGAGTGAAATTTGGGTACTTAATTGCTTAAAAAAAACATCTTTCCCATCCCAAAACTTACGTTGGAAATATATACCTATCACAAGGCGACATCGAAAAAAAATTAAAGAGGCTTGATCATAATAAAGGCGCAGGACCAGATAACATATCTCCCTACTTCCTTTCAATGTGTGCGTCTACTTTATCTTTTCCATTGTATCTCATTTTTAATACATCTTTAAATACAGGAATATTTCCACAAGTTTGGAAGGAGGCGAGAATTGTACCTGTGTTTAAAAGCAATGATCCCGCTTCCGTCGAAAATTATCGTCCGATATCAATCTTGTCGGCTGTGGCAAAGGTCTTCGAAAGTCTTGTACATTATAATTTAGCAGATTATCTTAAATCCCATATAAATAGTAATCAGCACGGATTCGTATCAGGAAGATCTACTAATACAAACCTTGTCACCTTTGTTACAGAAACAGTTAGAGCTGTAGATGAGGGTGAACAAATTGATGCAATTTATACAGATTTTTCGAAGGCTTTTGATACGGTTAATCACTCTATATTATTGGAGAGATTGAGATCGTTCGGTATAACTGACACCTTACTAAAGTGGTGCACCTCTTATATTAACGCACGCCCATCTACAGTAGTTATTGATGGATATCAGTCAGTTCCATACATTGCACATTCAGGAGTACCACAGGGATCAAATCTAGGTCCAAAATTTTTAAATAAATTTATAAACGAGTTACCCTTAATATTTAAACACGTTAGAGCCTACTTGTATGCTGATGATTTAAAAATAACAAAGACTATTAAAACTCACAATGACGTGACAATAGTACAGGAAGATATTGATCGCCTTGAAAACTGGTGCAAATTACATAAAATGAAATTAAACATCAAGAAGTGCTACCATATTCAGTTTACACGAAAAAGAAACACTATAGAAAGTGCGTACAATATATCTGGTATTACTATAAACAAGGTGCAAACTATTCGAGATTTAGGAGTTATTTTGGACTCGAAGCTTCAATTTAATACTCACGTCAAACACATTACAACATCCGCATTCAAGTCTTTGGGATTCATTTTGAGAAACTCTAAGGAGCTACATAAGTCATATACAATCATAACTCTTTACAACTCCTTGGTTAGAAGTAAACTGGAATACTGTTCTGTTGTCTGGAGCCCTCAATATAAAATTCATATTGATACAATCGAGAGAGTGCAAAAGAAGTTTTTAAAATTTTTACATTATAGATTTAATAACTTGAGGGGCGAACAGTACCAGGACCGACTTAATAACTACCACTTACTGTCCTTGAATTGTCGAAGAAAACTTTTAGATCTAACGTTTCTACACAAATTATTAAATAATAAAATTGATTGCCCACAAATCCTCTCTATGATTGGTTTTAACGTGCCTTTCAGAATACCTAGATACAAGTCACCGTTATTTGTAACAACTAAACAAAAAACCAACCTAGGAAAAAATTCACCAATAAACAGACTAGCTAGGACGTATAACGAGCTATCGACTGGTATCAATGAACTAGACATCTTGCATGATAGTAACTACTCCTTTAAAAATAAAATTGCCTCACATCTAAAAAACTTTGCATAGAATATAAATAAATAGTTATGATGTTATGTTATCTGCTTTTTTCTGTGTTTTTTTTATATGTTTTTTTTTTATATCGTGATTTTTTTTTTTTTAAATACTTGTGAACAATTTTTTGACACCATTACTTTGTTACTTTGATTATTCAATGGAATTCTTATATAGTTTTATTAGCTTTTTTTCCTTTTTTACAATTTTTATTTTTTACATAAATTAAGATAAATCCTGTATTTTGTAAGCATGTTTTTTTTTACGCAATTGTATATCTATTATTTTTATTAATGTAACTCTGTTAGTCGATGATTGCCTATAACAAATTGCATGCTGTAATTACCTGTAAGTAAAAGAACAATTGAAATGTATTACTAAAAATTACTGCTGTACACGAATTATTGTATCTTTTGTTGGTAGTTCTAAATAAATAAATAAATCTTTCATACGGAGGTTCTGGCAGCAATATATAAGAGGCCACTTAAGTTTTAAACGAAATTGAACAGGATTTGAACTAGATATTTCAAAGTCGTTCAAACTTGTCAGGGTGTTGACGTGTCAGGCGTTGGTTCAAGGTCAAGTTTTAATTCATAGTATTCATATTTACATTCAGATTGCATGAGTGAATTTACTACTATAATTTGGGTAGGAATTGGAAGATCGGATAAGAGACTAACCTCCTTTATTTGCCCTGACTACGATAATATCTACTCTAAATACGCACCACGATTTATTATAGTGGAATGGTGAAGTTAAAAAAAAATCTAGTACCACAGATGGTAAAGCCCCCGTTTATTATACCCGTGTGCCAATAACATACAATTTAGTTTTTGTTTTAGGTTCTTAAGTCATATCACCTTAATCTTGTTAAGTTCTTAATTTAAATTTTACTATTTATATTAGCTGTTACTTAATTATATGTGATAACTGTAACTGAGGGACTGTAACTGAGGGAGGACATAGATTTATAACTCGCATATTATATTAAACCTTGTCATGTGTATTCCTTGTTGGAGATCCTACTAAAATAAAATAAATAAATTTAGAAGAGCCAATATAAGTCAAGCTCTCTCTGAGTCTGGATATCGTCAGCATACAAAAAAAATATTAAATCAATTATTTTTAGGAACATACATTTTAATAAAACTACTTCCGGGCAGGTTACATTCGATTTACATTTAGTTTATGAGCTATACTTTCAGTACTCAAAAAAGTTTATACTCATGAATCTCCAAGAGTAAAAAAATTAGTATGAATTTAACTTTTAGTATGTATTCTTAATTTTACTACCATATATAGCTCATAAACTAAAACATTATATATTACACACAAACATTCCTATTCCAATCGAAGAACGAGAATAGATAAACAAATCTTAGATTAACATATTATTCCATGCGATTTGCTAATAATTCTGTTGTATTATACACTACAAACGATTCTTGATCAATTTACCTTTATTTATAATAGAACTCTATTCCACTTAACGAGTAATAACTACTTTAATTTAACTTCCAAAGTTCCCATTACAACTTCGCGGGCATTAAAAACGCTATTAGCCTATTTTCTCGCGAGTCCATAGATAATTTAAGATCTCGACCAATAATATCGCGTCAACTCGATGTCAAAGTTGTTTATTTGTCTTTACTCCTCTTGTGGTAGAGTAGGCTATATATAGGTGTGTGTACAATATATTATTAACCACATTTTTTTAATACGATGTATCTATCGATATACAATACAATGCATATACTATTTATTGTACACCAATGAAACAAAAAATAAAATACAGATTATATACAAAAAGATGTGCAAGGCGACCTTGTCGCTAAGACAGCGATCAGATATATTTCGTGATTAAAAATGATTGATGATTATATACGTCTACAATAATAATAAGTTTATTTATTTAAACACAAACGTAAACATAATTTGATACATGGATTACAAACTGGTAAGCTAAGACATAACATTATAAGTAGCATTAACTAAATATTTTGGTTTTACTTTTATTTTATTAGGTTATTGGAACTC
Organism: Nymphalis urticae; assembly: GCA_905147175.2. Lineage (NCBI taxonomy): Eukaryota > Metazoa > Arthropoda > Insecta > Lepidoptera > Nymphalidae > Nymphalis > Nymphalis urticae. The sequence continues at coordinate 2,535,375 of LR989987.1, read as the reverse complement.
ACTATCCTTTATAGATTTTTTTAATTACCTGTGCTAAGGATAGCAATTTACCAACCCCCAAAATGATTACATATTGTTATAGTAATCGTTAATCATTAATATGACTACATTTTGCTCAAGTCTGCTAGTATTCGATTTAGATTTACAAAATATTTTATTGCATCAATTTTATAGCTTGTTTTGAAACGTGCCGTGAACCTGTCAAAATAATAAAATTTACTTCTTGACAGTTGGTACTTATTATTTGGTAAATTGGTAGTGTGGCCGGTGGCGCGTTTGGTTGGCAGACATTCACGACTGTTCACGACCGACAGACTAGATCACTGATCAGTGGAATAGTGTCATGTGTGGCGTGACTATGGCAAGAAGTGAATGCTGACTTCATTCATCGTTTCGTCTTGGCGCTTTGACGAGTGAACTAAGTTCGGGCTGGGGCCGACGCCTCGTCACTGCGAATATATAATCAACGTTTTAACATTCCGGTACCATAACTAGAGTTAGTGTCTCGATGGCGATACGCCTTACTATCCCCAGGAAATATTGACATTTTAGCTATCTGTGATATAACAACATCTAAGTATCTTGTTAAAAATTTTGAGGTTAAACCTTTACCGGTGATATCAGTGGAGGATTTAAAAAATATTTAGACTGCAAAATTTTAACTCGGGTGATTTAGTTACGGACAATAACACAAACATGGAATCATCAATGAGTTATAACCTGGACATCACGCCAAATTATTCATACATTTTCGAATTTGAGAACGAGTTTATTCACCAAAATTCCAGGAAATGGATGACTGAGAATTGGACTGTGGCTTTTTATTATGTTGGGATCTACATGGCGTTTATTTTCGGGGGTCAATATTACATGCAAAATCGTCCCAGGTATGTGTTTTTCAAATCGTTTATATAAAAAACTAATTTGATTTGTTTAATTGTTACTAACCTTTTCGATTTGTAATGGAATCAAATTACTAGGAAAATTTATCATATCATTTATAATATTTAAAAAATGCTTAATAGACTTCTTTCTGCTTTTTAGACTGCATTTATTAAAAAAGAAAATCTAATATCAATTACTATAAAATAATTAGATGAGAATATGTTGCACAAATGTGTAACAATGTTTTATATTATCTACACAATTAATAAAAATAGTAACTAGTTATTTTCTAAAAATAATGTAACTGTTAATCCCTCAAACTGTTTTTTTAAACGATTTATTTAATGATTCGCTGTCCATAGTTGGGCTGACTTTACTTTCACTTTAAAAAAGGTTTACAGTTTACTTACTAATAAGATGTGATATTATTATTTACTTAATAGTGAAAAGAATATTATTCAACTACAACTAGCAAATTCAATGAAAATATATTCAAAAACTTTTTGAATGAATTAAAGTAATTAAATCTCTTGTGGTTATACTTCCTATATCTATCGACATTGTAAATAAAATTTATTTGCAGACTTAATTTTTTTTAAAGTCAAAATAATTATCACGGTATTTAAAAAAAATGAATATTTGATTTAAAAAATTATATTGACTTTAAAATATTACATTAATTATTATAATATATTATATAAAAGCAAACCTATAAAAATATAAAATTACCTGTAGAAATGTTATTTTACTAATTGACTGGCTGATGAAGTGTGATACTTTTATCTAGATTGATTATCTAGTTTTTCTAATTTCTATGCTAATTCCTCTGAATTAGCATATAATGTATTTTTTGCTTGTATTTTTGTGCAAAAACTAGATAATCCCAAAAGCTTTTCATACACAGTATTTAAATTTTTAACTAGAAAATACATTTATATGGTATCTATTACAATAATATTATTAAAATTGTATCTCCTTTAATTCTCTAATATTGTAAGGTCCTGTAAGAAATTATTTGACGATGTTATCTTACTAATTATTATTTTTTCCTGAAGCGTCAATGATAACTAATGATATAAGTATATCAATCAATTGTAAATCATTTTATAAGATTAATTAAGCTAAAGCTATGAGCTTGGAATGTTCATCCTATTAAGAAAAATCAACAAGGTACTCCATAGTGCCTTAATGGGGATTAATATTACATGATCTCTTTATTTCAGATTTATAAATTTAATTATCGTTTGTGCTTATTAGTATAGGCAAAAACCTTTTTTTATAAATTTTACAAATATTAAAGTAAAATATTTTTAATATTGTGAACCAATCACCCTTACAATTCATTTTAGTTTTTTTATTTAATCGTCAGACGTCAAGAGACATTTAATTTTACTCAAATAAACTGAGCTAAAAAAAATTTTTTTGGTATGTTAAACATTGCAAAAAGTATCGTAAAATAAAAAAATATAATAATTATTCAACAAAATATATAAATTGGTCCTTTTTTTAAATACAACATAAAATTAATTATGCTGTAAAGTGAATAGTGTGACAAAATATAGTAATAATAGTCTAACTTTGTAACAATTGATTTAGAGAAATATGTGTTATGCTGTAAAGTGCAATTTTAGAAGATAACCAAGATTAAGCGAAGTAAAATTTAAAAAATATATCGAAATAATATCGAAAGTTATTTTTCTTACTTTAGTTTATGATAGTTCTAGACTATTACACAAAAATGGTATAATAATATGTATCACAAAAAAATGTTCCATAATTTTTTTGGAACAACAATTTTATATTAAGATTTGCAATCTTAATATAAAATTGTTCAAAAGTTTTTATAATGTAAATTTATGAATATAAAATATTTTTCGTATCGTTTTTGCGTTCAATAATATTTTTATTGATAATAAAATTATAATATAATGTTAATACACTATATAATGTTAATACATTATATTATAATAATATAATTATAATGTAGTATAAACTTTTTACTTCGTATTGTTTGTCTTATGACAAAGATTTTAAATTTTAAAATAAGTAATTATAAATTATCCATCGAGCATAATGAATTATTAATATTTTTAATGATACAAAAATTAAAATATATATGACAATAAAAACACGCGTAACACCATCCGTCTTTAATATTTTCTCACAAAAATTACATACATACCTAGACAATATAAGTATACATAGGTAAAAAAACATTTTAATAAATTGGTTGAACAAAAAAAAGTTAATTAAAATAGTCTACAATGTACGTATTATTAGTTGTGATGAAGAGTGTATAGGGTCAAAGTGATCTGCAGCAGATCTGCATTGTTATATAACCTTGCTCGGATGCAATCTTTCTAGCCTGTTTTTAAATACCAGTACGAGTCTCTTTGTAACTTTGTAAGTGCTCACGTTTCGAACTATACAATTTGACTCCAGTTTTTAAATGTATCTCATCAGATTTTGATGTTAGACAATATTTGTACCTATACATATTTTAGTCGTAATTCGCATCGGTCATGTCATTATTTCATTTTATATCTTAATGTTTTACATTGTTTTAATCATACTAATACAGCGTATACATTTAGTAATTATATAAAGATTTATAAATCCCAAAAAGAGGATCTTCCAATCCTTTCGCCGTACGCTGTCAGCTTGACCGCTAGTGATTACTAATTACGAGAGCGGAGATGGCCCGGTGGATTGAGAAGTGGAAGAAATTCAGTCAAGAAACTCTGAGTTTTAATGTGCTGATTCGTTTTTATAAATTGTCTCGTGCTCGTCGGGAAAGGAAAACGTCCTGAAGAAAAATAAAAATCTTCTACATGTGTATATCAACCCGTAATAGGGCAGCGTAATGGATTAACCTCCAAATCGTAAAAAGAGCGCCCGCTGTCCAGTTTTGTAAAACTTATGGGGTGTTGCCATTCTTCGTGTAGACGTTTTCTTTCATTCAAATTTCAATAAATATTTTTTTTTTAATAATATATATATATATATATATATATATACACGATGACTGGTGAATTAGTATCAATATTTTAGGAGCATAATCGGTACATGATTCTCATTCGAATTATGTAAAAAAAATAGGTACTTAATTTTTGACCAAATTTACAAAAAAAATACTTTAAATAAATAAAGTGTGGACATATTTCCGCGGCGCGTGCGGCGTGGTGTTTGCCACCCGCAACCCCTGCCCCGCGGCTAATTAGTATTAGTAGGTTAGTCGGGCGAGCGCCGCCGTAAGGTTCGTCCATCTTCCCGCGCGCGCCCCTAGCGATCGATCTTACGCGTATACCTAATGTTTCGTGTGTGAGTGTGACCCGTCATTAGTAATTAGGTATGGCTTATCAATACACAAATGCAGAATACTGTGAGTACTGTGAGTAGTAAAGTGACCCATTCGTGTTAAAGCGTGTGAAAGACAATATGCGTAAACGTGCCGAACTGTGTATCACACGAGCAGGAGCTCACTTTGTACATTTGTTAAGGTTAGTGTAGTTATGTAGGTAAATAGGTAGTTAAATGATTGACAATCGTTGTAAATAAGTATGATTCCATTTTTAAATACGCCGGAAATACCAAGATAGGTAAACAGTTAATTTTTGTCCCAAGTTCATATCATTTACCTAGTCAATAAATTTGTTGCTTAAACGAGTGAAATATTTTGGTATTTTTGCCTGTTCTAAGCCAGGTTTAAAGTATGAAGGGGGATTGGATCATGCTTGTTTATCAAAGGTAGCCTGCTACCCTGTTAACACGCGGCGGCGTTTGGACGTAGGTAAAGTACCGCGCGATAACTAAATGTACCTAAATGTGTTGTGTCGTCAGCGCAGCTAGGGTGTCCACATGACGCGTAATTAATAACATAACTTTTGGTTAACTTTACTTAGAAGTTTATTAATATTTATGTTATATGTATTTTTTTTGGTCATATATGGTCGTCAAATATCACGTCCTTAAGTATTGATACTAATTCACCAGTCACCCTGTATATATATATATATATATATATATATATATATATATATATATATATATATATATATATATATAATTCAGTTTCAAATGACAGTCTTAAACGCTGATATATATTTTTTATTTAGTTTAAAACTAACTGACACGAATTAGTAATTATTATTTAATAATATAATTTACTATATAAAAAAAATACATTCATTAGTTTACTAATTAATGTAAATGTTTCAGAAAAGTGTAATGTTATACTAACTATAATATTATAAATGTGAAAGTAAGTCTGTTTATATGTTTGTTGTACTTTTTATTTACTCAACCGAACATGAAATTTTGCTTACACGTAGTCAGGAGTATAGAAAAGAACATAGGGTACCTAGAACAGCAAAACTAACTCGCGGACAAAGCCGCGGGCGGAAACTAGTAATTTATAAGTATCAGTCATGGTTGAGCCTGAATAACCGCCGAATCGACGACGTTACTTTTCCGACTACGTTGACGTAATAAGCTAAATATATAAAAATATATGCAACAATTAAACTTAAGCATACAAGTTACCCTGAGCGTCTTAAAACTTTTTTTATAGAATAGGAAGGCGGACGATCATATGGGCCACCTTATGGTAAGTGGTCACCAACGTCCTTAGACATTGGCATTGTAAGAAATGTTAACCATCGCTTACATCGCCAATGCGCCACCAACCTTGGGAACTAGGTTCTTATGTCCCTTGTGCCTCTAATTAAACTGTGATATATAATTATGTGAAAGTTACTTGTTTAAGTAAATTTAGTCTCAAGACCCGGTCGACGAAAATTTTTATTATGTTTAACTATATACATAAAACGTAGTATGATAAATACTAAAAAAACTATAACAATTCATTATTTATTGAATACGTTTTTCTTCATCAATAAAAAGTTTGTATTATCAATTTGTGAAAGGTAAAATATATTCTTTTCTTAAACCGGACCATCGAGAATTAGACCACGACGGACCGCAAAGGTAAACCTACTTTTTCTCTAGAGCTTTAGATTTGTACACTTGGCAGGTTACTAAGGGCTTAAAAATACTACGTTTACTATGTCACAATCCTTACAAAACTACCATTATACAAACATTTATTACAATTGTGTAAAATGCAACAAAAATATAATTTTGTAATTGAATTCAACTAAAAAAAAATCACAGACCGCGATCGGATCAGTCACTTGCTGCTAATAATATGTGCTTCTCATAAAAATTAAGCATGAAGTGAGTCGTGTTATTTAAATGCGATTTTCTCACGACTGCTTTAAAATGCATGCAGCTATGCATGTATCCAGGTTAGGCAACTAACGTCTTCAAATGTTCTTACTTCTATTATCACTATGCTAAACCATCAACACTAGATTTTTAAACTTTGAACGAAGTCGAAGGAACGGTGTATATGTTTCTTAATCTTAATGTCCATGGTCAAAGGTGATCCATTGCGCGACTGTTTTTCTGCAATTTTTTTTTAAACGTTATAATACTACTTGTTTAATGTATTTATTTAAATTGTTTGAGCTTTAACATTAATCATAAATTAATTATTCAGTATTATTTATATAAAAACATTTAACGTATTCGTGTTGCGAAAGTTCAATTTCAACTGATTGTTATATATAAGTATAATAAAGATAGATAAGTACCATCTACTAATCAGGTATCTTACTGCATAATACTTAGTATTATTGTGTTTCGGTTTGAAGGGTGAGTGAGCCAGTATAATAACACAAGGTACATAACATCTTAGTTCCCGCGGTTGCTGCTGCATTGACGATGTAAGCGATGGTTAACATTTCTTACGATGGCAATGTCAATGGGCATTGGTGACCACATACTATCAGGTGGCCCATTTGCTCGTCCACATACCTATACTATAAAAAATAGAGCATTTACTTTATATTTTCTTTATAAAATCGATAAGCAAAATAGTTATTTAAGATGATGATAATAAATATATAATATACACAAAATTGACGTAAAATAGCAATATTTGTTTAAAAAAACAGTTTCGTAACCAGTCTATTTGTTACGCTATCAATATGAATGGCAACGATGTGAGCCAGCGATAAGATTTGATAACCACGTTTGATAAGCAGACAACTTCTTCACCTAGTTCATGGTAGATATTAAAAAAATGTTGTTATTATTTCTGAATACTTGGAATATTGCGGCTCTTGATCTCTGCTAAGGTTCGTAACAATTTATCTTCAGTTTAAAACGTATTTTGTATGGTTTAAAAATTCAAATCTGAATGCCGTTAGTTTGGACTTTGTGCAGGCCCATTTGTGTACAAATCACTACCTATTTATCATTTATTCCCACACCAAATATATACAATTTGTATTGCTATTAGCTTTATATTGCTATTACCATCAAATTTAGTGGTGTGATCTGGTGACGTCTTGGATTGTGTGGTAGTCCTCACAAACTGATGGCTTATCTACTTGTATGCTATATTAATTAAAAATAAAGTATGATGTAGAATGTATATCGCATCGTATTTTGTAATATTTTTTAAGTACAATTGATCGTGAATAATAATTGACATTGGCCGGTCTACACTATCTTGATCAACTTGTCGGTCATTTGATAATTAGAGACCGAAATAAAGACCTGCAGATAATATAATTTATACCTCTCTAATCTAGAATAAATGCGGTTAGCATTAAACCCAAATTAAGGGATTATTCGCACCAAATGGCACTTTTCGTAAACAATATACTTTTTAGAAATAAATGACTGAATGAAACAAATGATGCGCAGTACTTAGGTTTGCATGAGGTAAATTTAATTCTATTAGTCTATGTACAATGAGACTATAATTGGACATAATCGGGCATATCATTCTACACTAACATATATATGTTCATACTATATTCACGACATAATCTTTCCTCTGGCTTGTAATCTATAAATTATAAATTACGGAATTGAATTAGAAACTGCTAGCATTGTCATATGGATTTTCGAGAATAAAATTTGCCAATTGTTACAAAAAATTGCCTACGTATTAAATAAAAACGAACACATCTTCCGGACACGTGTTTATACAGATAAGATTTTATGTTTAAAATAAATATAATGTATTTTACTTTTGTTATCGTGTTACGTAACAACGCGTGCTTTATGCGAGATCCATTACAGAGTAGTCGTAATGCAATTTATATCAGTTGACGCATTAATCGATTACAATCTAGTGTAGATAAGAGGGACAATTTTATTTCTAGCTTTATATTTCAATTTAATTGATTTTGTTTCGTATTTTTTTTTTCAATGATAATCACATCGCTTCGACGCAAACGATTGAAACGACGTAGATTCCATTCGTCATAGTGATATGCGAAATTCACTACAATAGTTTTATTATACCTATTTAAAGTACACCCGTGTTCAAACAATGGGATAGCGTTAGTCGATTTACTATATACTATGGGTCAGGCACCAAGTGTAAAATTTACTTCTTATATATTTCCTGAAAACTGATAGTAAAATGAAATAAGGATGAAGTAAGTTTTATTCAAGATTAATCATTCGGATGACTCATCCTGATAATATTTTGGATAAATTGTTAGAAACTATTAATTAGATGTCATCTTCAATAACAATACATCAGGATTAGCAATTGGTGACAGTTTAGTTACGGTGATTCAAGATGATTGATTGATTGAAGTCATCCTGACCGATTTCGGCCACAATGCCTATTCTCAGCTTAAAATAACCCACTGCGCAGAAGATATATAAGTGTGTGTGCAAACACAGATACAATCAATACCTTCACTTTTATAGAGATACACGGCAATCTAACAGGACCGGAGAGAGATCAGTCGCATGACCAACTTTACTTGCATTGCAAAGCACGGGGAGGTTATCAATTACACAACATCTCATCATCTCTTACGACAATGTTTTAAAAGAAATGCCCTACAATTTTAATTACCCCGAGCCAGGACTTGAACCTCGGAAGTCTTGAACAACATAGCTAGCAAATGGAACAACGAGACACTAACCATTAGATCCTTGATAAATTATTTTTGATAAGATTTAAAAAGCGTGTTAAATAATTGATATATTTATTATCGCATCGCCAGAGTTGAACGGCCGACCGTCACGGTTAGTGTACAGGCGACCTTAGTGCTTTCTCAATGCTACAGTTAATATCATATTTTGTATAAATATACAGAATAGGTTTACAGAACTTTGTTGCGACACCATTTTAATATATATTATATATGATGTATATAAAAATACTGTTTAGGATGACGTTAATGCTAATGCTTATTATAATAATTATCGTTAACGTTATAAAAAAATTAATTATAAGAGCTTGAGAAATAAAATCTCATTTTATTGTATGTAGTTAATTGTTTATTACCGTGATCTTTATAAGTCACATTTAAATTTTCAATAAGACAACTTTGAACCGATGTTCTAAGAAAACTCCGATCTAATCGGTTTAATACCGTTTTTTTTTCTATACATTCATGTATTTTTAATTGAATTAATTTGAAAGGTAAATGTTTGATTTTATTTATAGTCATAATTACGTAAGATCATCAGTATTTACTTTATAAGATAAAATACAATCAATTAGAAAATTTTTATTCAAATTTCATTCGTCTATTAATTGAGTAATTAAAAAATAGGACTTTTTAAGGTAATTATGACAGAATTTTAAAATAGTAACATAAATAAAATAATACAATTATTTTACGTTTTAATTACTATTTAATATAATATTTATTTTCAACCTTCACCTCTTTTTTATTATGCTAACATTATTCAGTTCATTCTAATTAAATAAGTATTTATTGAACTTTGACTGCCTTGTTGTGGCTGGCCTTTTATAATGAGTTTATAAAAAGTAATAAATGCTTCAATTTTTCGATGTCGGACATACGACTTAGACTTTAATAATAAATAGCCATGTATATGTTTCTTTTAATTTAAATTTTATATTAGGAACGGGTTGAAATTATCTTTAAACTCTCAAAAGCTAATGTAAATCAGATCCACAACTTCCAAATACGAAACGAAAAATTCCATATTATATTATATATTTATAGACACTGACGACAACCGTGATTCTGATATATTACCAATAGTCTTCTAGATTTTGTTTACAAATACTATATATGGTTTTTTTTTAAGAATAATATTTTCGTTACCTTGATACCTTCGGTACATTGATAACACTACTTCAGAAATCACACAAACTTTTATCTCAATCGTATAAATGATGCATGGATGCATTTAGACGAAGAAATCAAATCACGGTACCGTACGGCCTTACTTATTAACGTTATTTTGCATGTTTTTAGTTAAACGAGGCAGTTCTTTTTTCGAATGTCAAATTAATGATGATAGTGATATCTGTGTTTAATTGAACAGCCGCTAAAAACGGTTATAACCAAGGGCATTATCTAATATTATTAAGTTTGTATGTCTATACCCGTCCTTCAAACTGGACGACATACATACATTTATGCTAAATTCATTGAAAAAAAAGACAGCATTGTTCCGCTTTCGTATGAATGATTGATTCATTCCTCGAACGGCAAGAATATTAAACGAGGTTTCCGCAGCCGTATGGAAAATTTTTAAATTGTTCTCTGCATTTAATTCTAAGTTATGGATAAGTTTATCGACGTAGTTGCTATATTTTGCCTTCTGATTCAATTTTATTTGCTCTATTTTTATTTCGATTCGATAAAATAACTTAAGATTAAAAATTATAACACGATTCACTTGTATTATTAGTTATTAGCTTTTCCACCAACCCGCATTGGAGCAGCGTGGTGGAATAAGCTCCAAACCTTCTCCTCAAGATAGGAGGAGAGGCCTTAGCTCAGCAGTGGGAAACATTCAAAGACTTAAGGATTTTTCATGACGTTTCTACTAAATCGATTCGGTCGCACTAATACGCTAATGTCAGTGTTATTATGTTTGTATTATGCCAAGCCAGCCTCGTTAAATATATATATATATTTACATAAAAAACTTAATGTAATTAAAAAAAATAAAAGTTTGCATATAGACTTTCCTATCAAAATATTCAAAGGAAGCACATATATTATTCCTATCTGAACTAAATTTACTATATTACTTTGTTTTCCTAAATTAAAAAACAAAATGACCGTGAAGCCGATAAAAAGTAATTATAAGATAGTCTCAAGTTGTATGAAAACCTGCATAGATTTTAAATTCAAAATGATGATTATTTTTCAGCCTGAAATATTAACTATTAGTTTCCAACCACGTCAAGATTTTGATAACATCTCGAACTACAATAGCATTCGAAATAGGTTTTCATCTTGCAGATAATCCACAGTGGCTTCTGGCTTATTGTACCTTGAACCAGTGCCAAGCTTGCTATAACAATATTTTTTTATCTTGATTTTTTATTAGGGCTATCCGATATCAATTTCAATATGAAAATATCACGTGTAATAACATTACTTTTTTGTATTGGAATTAATAAGTATAATTAATAGTTGATATAAGACTGCAAAATGAATTTTCTCTAAAGTTTTTTGTTGATTTGAAATTGGATAATCAAAATGTCATTGAACCAGCTTACAACGCGAGTCTGTCGAAATTACGTCCATAAAGTAACGCCCGTAACTTGATAGAGTAATTATTAATTTATATATTTTGGAATTTTACATATTATTTATACACTTTGAAGGGATTGTTTAGTTTAGTAATTAATTATATAAATTTACCAAATGTATACCTAACAGTATATAATAAATCGTAATGTGAACAAACCATAAATAATATATCGAATAACAATTAATTCTTAAATATAAATTGAAAATTGGTAGATAGACTGAATAATGGGCCAACCTATAATGAGTGTTCTCCACCATTAGACTTTGGCACTGATAATTATTACCAATCTCTGACATAGCCAATGCGCCATCAACCTTGGGAACTAAGATGTTATGACCCTTGGGCATGTAGTAACCGGAATACGATAATACGAAGTACTTCTGTTTGGCAGTAGAATATACCACCAAGTAGATCAATGCAATGAAGTACTGATGATGATGATCAGATTTCGGGCAGGGCGACCATTCTCAAGGATCAGTTGCCAACTTGCGCCGGAAATTATACACGTGTACGCAACTAAACGTGCTTTCAAACTGCTGGATGCTTCCCAATATTTCTTGATAAGTCCAATAACTATTTATTGGCTTTGGAACTGAATCCAGGTCCTTGGGATCAACAATACAGCATCAAAATAGCAATAGTTAAGAATCGTCAATATGTACGGAAAGCACTCAGATAAAAAACTAAAACAAAGAGCATATCTTAAAACTACTACTGTCTTCTCACTAATATAATTTAATACAATATCATCTTAACATTTTGTGCTATATACTTTTTACCTACGATATAAATAATTAATAATTCAACGATTCTATAAATTCCATTAACATATATATGTGTGTATGTGGATGGTTTATGTCATGGAATAAACCCTAACACAATATAACACACACATACAAACAGAAAAACTTACGTTTATAGGTGTTGTATTAATAATTCCAATGAACATTATTATCTCGTGCCAATCCGACTCTTACAACATATCTTCTACTCCATATTGAAACGAACTATTCTAAAATTAGGATTGTATACAAACATTTAATACGTACGGCCTTACTTATAATAAAAATAACGGGTGTCTTGTACAAAAAATTGTTTTCGATTTCGTAAACAACGTTGTTTACGTAGTAACCCCTACACAACATTTATAGATAAAGATGTAGAAATCTTTAAAAATTTTCGGTATTTTGCTAATCCTGAACGTCGCATTTTAATAAAATATAATTTAAAAAATCCATGACAAAGGTAAAGCTTATCCAACTATTTTAATTCAATTCGTTTATTGCATTGTGGTCTTGGTATGTATTACTAGTTATAGCCAATAATATAGATATTCTAAAGTCAAATAGAAAAGATGGCTTATAAATCAGAACCCAACGATGGGTTCTATTTTGAAGGTGAAGATGTATAACATCTTTGTTCCCAAGGTTAAATATAGTAACAACATATATTCATAAAAAAACTTGGCGATATAAAATACGTAAATACGCCTAAACAAATTCTTGTAAAATAAGAATTTTATCATACAACGTAATATTGCTTAGAATATAGGTTACTTGAAAAGAAACGAGAAAACAAATAAATCACTCAGTTCAGCCGAGTCTTAGAAAGAAATAACAACGTCAGCTGTTTCGTAGGACGGTAGAGTCGACTGGGTCAATTGAATGGCTGGTATGTGCCGAGTCAAGTTTCTCATATAAACAAATCTTATATAACATTTAAGTACTCATGCTGATTTCTTTTAACCATTATTCAATTATTTTCGTTATAGATGAGGGTATTTCATGAGAAATTTATTATGTTTTAAATAAATATTATACTTATGCCCTTTTCTAAGGGCATTCTTTGGTTAGGCGCGGCGATAAATCAAAATCTCACCATTATTTGTGTTAACAGCTTTTGAGTTATTGGTACTTTTATTACATTCGTGTTGGGTTACCGTAGTCAATCACGAAATTAAGTATATTTTTTATCGTTGAACACTTTTATCCATATTTTTTTTCCATTCGTGCCAATAGTGTTACATTTTAAAATGCAAAATGCTGGAGAAAAATTACATAAATGACTGACTATGTCGTCATTGAATAATCAACTTGTCTTGACAGGAACGTGTCTGAATTGTAAGTTTTTTGTTTAAAATAGCCAAGGTATATTATTATCCAACAGAATTCAAGTTTATTAGTTCCACAGCTTCCTCTGTGTCGCAGCTGGTCTTTCCACTTTCAAATGATTCACCGCGCCGTAAACTCGCTATTGCGTAACACGTGTACATTGCAGTTATCTCAAGTAAGGTCAATGTTGGCCTCGTTCCATAATAATCCTGTACCCATTTAACATCACTTGTGTAACTTGATTTTTGATCGTTTCCATTCATCATTAAGTACAGAAGGACTTAATACTCGTCTCCGATGAGATAATATTTTAATATATATTTTTACTTAAGCACTTATTGCCTTTAAAATATAAAAAACGATTCATAATAATAATAAATATTTGTTTCAAGTATTTATATAAAATATATTTAATATAAACATAAAAATAAACTATTATTGCGTAATGTGACATTAATATAACTAATATTTTTAAGTTCAATTAAAATTCAAAATAATTTAGCCATTTTTTGACATTAAATCGACAGTCTTTTCCGCGTTCTTTAATTTTAATATCAAATTAATTAATTTAATTTTAATATCTTTGCTTTGCAAGCAAAGCAACGCGACCGATAATTTTTTTTTCAAGTCAGTTGATATTATAATCCATATTTAAAAAAGTCTATATATACTATGAAAAAACGTACTATATATAATATTATGTCAATCTTAAGATTATCATAAATTGAAAGTTACACGACATAGAGATAATAAAAAAAAATGTTGCTATATTAATTTCAATCAGCAATATTAATTGCATTTTTATTTAATTTTATCACATCTATTAGTATGTGTGGGTTAATTATACAACTGAATTTAATTAAGCTGTTTTTTTTTAAAATACTCGTTATGAAAGCCTGCTTAAATAATATGCTCTAATTTTGAACACAAGACATTCAAAATTTTATTTTATATTTCTGAATTTAAATGAAATACAAGTAAATTGTAGAATAAGAAATTAACAAAAAACCTATGAGGTGAAGTAATATCGCTCATCCTTATTTCCCTTTACTTCATAACCGGTACGGCGACTGTTAGTTATTATCTGTATATAGTAGAGTCGGCCTTCGTTACTTGTTTATATTCCGGTAAGATTGCTTTTTGTGGTATAATATATCAAGAATCACATGCTGCGGTGCTGAAGTCGAAGGTTCCATCAAAGCCCTTGCGATGAAAATCGTTAACGGAACGACGAAAAACATTAAGCATTTAAATCGAGATTCAAGTTAAACCTACTACGACTCAAAAACCTTAACATGCGTCCTTAATTTCGTTAGTTTAGTAAGTAGTCTTAATGTTATGCTCTACATATTTCATTTTGTAGCTTTTCCTCACCAAATTGTGAAGAGAAATACATTTTTTTTAATTTATTGTAGGGATCAATTTATTTCTTGACAAATCGTTTTTCCGTGCATATAAATTATATCAACAATTCAGCCAATGGAAGCTAAGGCTGCCAAAACTAACAAATACATGAAAACTTTGGGATTTTGTTTACAGAAATGTTTGCTACAAAATGTATCTTTATACACAATTTTATTTATTTCTATACTCAAGAAAAGTAATCGTAAAAGGACTATATAAAGCAACGCTTAAAAAGTGGCGGCCGGCGCTTCCTGCATACATTTAAGTTGAAAACAGATGTCTTAATCTGTATTAAAAAGTGTTTCTTTGTATTAATAAGATTTTATTTTACAAGGCGGTTACCAATTCGGCTTTTATAGCTAAAATTTGTTATATATACATTTTTTAGCTGAATTCCTAAGGAAGGAGGCTTTTCAATTCCATCTATTTTTCATCACACAATCTCTTCGTAGATTATTAACCGATTTTTAATAATTGTTTTTTAATTGAATAGGTTACTTTTGGGGTAGTCCCATTTAAATTTGATGAAAAAAATAACTGTAATAATGGATGATGATGAATGGCTTTCGTCCCTTGTTTCTCTAAACGGCGCTTCCTCTTTTGAATACAAACGTCTTGCGTTTATATAATAATTAACTTAGACTAATAAAGCTAACAGTCGTAATATAATATAACAGTTAGAATTTGATAATAAATTGGTTTTAAGTTTGTAGTATCGTTATAAATATTTGCTATACAGACTTAAATTTAATTAAATAATTATTTTTAATGTTTATTTTAATTGCGTAAACTAAAAGTTGGACAAAAAGAACTACGAACTACTTATTGCTTTTGTATTCATGTCTTAAAGATATTTTAAATTTCTATTCAAATATAAAATTAATTGTTTGAATTTCAATAAATTTAGCTAACTTTTTTAATGGATTTTTCATTTGATTATTCGAATTGTTTTGACGCATTTCCGTAATTAATTCTTCGAAATATGTAATATGATACATTTTAAATAATTTTAATAATTTATGAATAGGCTATATTAATAAAAAATAAACATTATTTTTTAAAACAGTTTCAATTCTCTTTTCTCTAGGTTCGAGTTGCGTCGCACTTTGATAGTATGGAACAGTGCCCTAGCGGCATTCAGTATCATGGGCGCTTGTCGGACCCTGCCCGAGTTCATCCATGTCCTGCGGAACCACGGACTGTACCATTCCATTTGTGTGCCAAGGTGAGTGAGATCCAACCATTACAATAAATGCTTAATATACTAAAGTAGTAATTATACCAGTTTTATAAAATATTGCCACAAATATCGAAATAATAGGCTCGATTCCTATTACTTGAAGCAATGCCTTGCGGACCTTTTAAATGTATGCGTTAATGGTTTCGTACTAAACAAAGAAATTTACATGAATACTTTTATTATAATAATTAGAATGAGCATTCATAAAATATATTTTTTTCAACAGATTAAAACAATATTTTTCAAATATTTTATAAAATAGGAAAGAATCCAATATATTTAATATTTATAAATAATTAAACATTTTTTGTAAGCGTAATTTATCTCTGCTCTCTCTCTTTCTGCGAAAAAAAAGTAATTAGTTTAACGTTTTAGTTATATATTTTCTCCATTTGCAAAATAAGCAAAATGTATAGAATATGATTACATTCTAAACATTTTCAGTCAATCTTATCAGTCAAATTAATTTAAATAAAACTAATCTTAGACTCGTATAAGTGTAACACAAAAGCCGTGACGTTTTCCTGTATGCCTATAACAAATTGACGCTCCGGATCACGTCGGTATGCGCTGCGCGTGCTTGTGCGTGTCTATTGCTTTATTCACTAACCATCGTCGAGCGAAAGTTTACAATTCGTTTTTATTCACACGATATTAGCTCTTGTAATCATGCCGGTAGAGTCTTTAATTTTGTGTATAATTTCGATTAACCGAAATACGAGCAATGATGTGACTGTCAATTGTCGTTTAAAATAAAAATGCGTCTGACTGCGATTTGGTTTGCATATTATTAATTTCCCATTCAACGCTAATTTATAACATATTTGTATTGTATTTTTATATGAAAATTTTACAATTGTAACAGATGTAATATAATTGACCTATATAAAACTCAATCATCAAATTAAAATAGGTGGTACCTACCCATACGGTTTTGCATAATACCCTACCACCAAGCTAAATATATTCTTCCAAGTCGTTCACTCTTGCCAAAGTGGTAGTGATTACGAATTATGGTCTTTTAAAGTTAAAGATTAATAATAAAATGTTGACGTAAAGAATGGAATTTTATTGTTGTTTTGAACGATTTGACTTTGATTTAAGATTAAATTTTTTTTTTGGCAATATACGCGCAGTGAAGGAGTAAATTGCAAGACAATTTGCATATAAACTATATTTAGTCTAAAAGGTTGACTCATAGTGAAACTCATTACAATAAAAAGATTTAGTTGACTCTTCAGATCATCGGTTTAAAATTTATATCATTTCTATTGGAAATTTAAATTAAATTACAGATTTGTAAACTATCCTTCGCCTTAGTGTTGCCAGACCAATCGACTCACAGTTCATACTATATACCAAATCATTGACATTTTTACTATAACGATTGCGATACGTTCCCGATTTGATTGACTTTGACTATTCTATATTTATTCGGATCGGAATCGAACCGATATGATATTAACATATACCGTAATGTCTTAACGACTGCCTCGTTGGTCTAGTGGCTTGATGTAAGGGCGCAGACCCGGAGGTCCTGGGTTCAATTCCCAGGTCGGGCCAATGAAATTATATTGGGTTTTTCTGTCAGAAAATTCTCAGTAGCAGCTCGGAGTCTGGAAGTTGGAAGTGTGTTCACTCCCGTGCCTCGGAAAGCACGTAAAGCTGTTGGTCCTGCGCCTGAACTCTTTCCGGTCGTGTCGGATTGCCGTCCCATCGGATGATAAGAGTTAGGGAATAGGAATAGAGGGAGTGCACCTGTGTTTGCGCACACACTTGTGCACTATAATATCTCCTGCGTAGTTGGCTAATCTCTCTCGAGATTGGCCGCCGTGGCTGAAATCGGTCTGGAGGACATTAATGTCTAAACCAAACATAATTGTTAACTAAGCCAATAGTCGATAATTAAATTAAAGAATAGGAAAACGATATATACGGCAACAATTACGCTTCAATTCGATTGCGATAAAGTGACAATTTGTTAGTAGAATTGAGAATCAAACATTAATCAAGGATGGACCGATCGATCCATCTTCGATTAATGTTTGATCGACGTTCAATGGATCAGTCCTGTATGAAGAGTGAGACAAGTAAGAATTCATTTCCGTTTTTACCTTTAAAAACTGACTTACAGTTACGGTGTTTGATGAAATAATGTCGTGAAATAATAATTATAGTCAATCTCTTTCTGATATTTCACGGACGTATTCTGCGGTTAAAATTGACTTCGTGCTTAAAGATTAAGTTGTAGTGTGATAATAAGTTTGACATTTGACAGTTTTAGTGGTTTATGTATAGATTTTTTTTTTCAAAACAATAATATTATTCGCCATATAAAAGTTAACTTTTTAAAAAACTGTCCTTAAAATTATTTCTATTCTAATTCGTCATTACAAATACTTGCAAACGTTACTTAAAGCTATCAATTTATATCATCTTTACTTCATTGTCATATAAATATATATTACAACACTTTTCTATGACTATTACAAAATAATAAAAAAATAATAAGATAATTTTTGCTTTCTTAGAATACTATCTAAATAGCTTAGGCAGAAAGCAAAATAGTAAGGAAAATATAATACAAATAAGATACAAGGTAAAATAATATTTTATTATAATTTGTGTAACTAGCGATGTTTGCTAATAATGAAGTATAAACAAAGGTAATCAAATAAGGAACTTGCTTAGTATTTAGCGTCGCGCTATATTAATTGTTGAATCCATTTGTTCTACAATTGCTTCAGTGACTATTCTTATCGATTTAAAGTCTACGTATTCATTCTGTGAATTATATTTATTTTATAATGTTCAAATCCAAAAGTTGCCTGGAAGATCGCTCTGTCAGCGATAAGATTTTTGTACATACCGTTATTTAGATTTTTTGTTCATACTTGTATTTAACTTTTACTCGTTCAGTATCTAACCAAGCATATTCTATTCTGCTCTACCTAGAGTAGTCACGTACATATATAACATAAATTAATTTTATTATAAGCATATTTAAAACATACAAATGTAGTTCTCAAAGATTTGCTTAACATTTTTACTTACACAGACGGCTAGAACAAAAACAAAACATGTATTCGTATAATTAATTATTCAAACAACGTCTATATAACTTCACAAAAAACATTTCCGGGAAATTCTACTTTGGAATAGTTATTCAAAAGTAGAAACCGGATGAAACAATTTCACATTTTATAATATTAATTAAATATAAAAAAAATATGATCGGCCTTGCATATAAATGCCTCTCTGTCTGTCATTATTAATTTGATATTCGGAAAAAGAAGACGCAGCATTGTTAGTAATTACTCCCTAAACGACGTTTATAAGTAAGGCGGTATGTTATTATTATGTAGCAGGCTCTCTTGCTCTTATAATATAATATAATCATTTTACAATATCAACACGTTAACATGGTCATTAAACGTGTATTTATGATTCGTTTGCTGTCGACTCTACCGAGAAAAGCCGCTGATAGTACACAAATGTCTTTATTATTGCAATACACATATTAATTATTCCATGTAAAACATTGCTATGTTAAGGAAACGAAAACAAATTATTCGATTGCCTCGCTAAGCTTAAACCGCCTTTATAAAAGTCGATTCTAGTCGCGCAATTGAACCGACGCCGATTTAAAATGCTTGAAGACTTTCAATCGAATGGAATTAACAAAAATGGATTCAATAAAAGTTTTTATTCTTTTTTGTTTCTATATATTTTCAAGAGATTTAGATTGTTGATCAAAACAGGCTTGATATTATCTTCCTGTATTTTATAATATTAAAAAAAAACATTAACTATTTTGTTTATGTATTGTAACTATTAGTTATTACATTGTTTTACAAAAAGTAAGATACCGCATTGTAAACTGAGTAAAAACTCAATTATTGTTAAATGCTATAAAGAAAATGTCGACACAGACGTGCTTAGTACGAGTGCCATTAAATATACAAAATAATGTAAATTTTCACAGCTCAACAATTTTCTTATTAAAATAAATACTTATTATCGTATATTTGTAACTTTACATATCCTTCATGAAAAAAAAACAAATACTTTTAACGACTTGTTTTTTTTTTTTTGATTATCTTTTATACGACCGTGAACTTTCATGTATTTGAAATATACTTTAGTAATGTATACTTTTCTGTATCAATTGTATCTTATATCGATCTTCTTCGTTTACATGTGTTCACGCCACGACGTACCGAACTAGACAAATTACACGACCTCATTTTCATCGCGTCCTATTTGTCATCGTTTCATCTAACTGCAATTGAATCATTGAAACCGACTGGGTTTTTCTTCAACATTTATGAATTTTAATTTTATTTAATTTATACAACGTGTGATCGAGGGTAAAAAGTTAGGTGGAAATTCAGTCGTGCTTTATATTTGCCAATCAGCTAATTCATGAAGACTCGTGTTTAATAGTAAACTAAAAGAACACAGCAATACGCACATTTTTTTCTTCAAATATTATACACATTTTCTAAAATGTAGAGTTTTCCAATTATTTCTGGAATATTAAATTTAATATTGCATTCAATTTGTTTCAAGTCAAACAACGTCAAATATTAGCGATAAGGTAAGATAATTTTTTTTTAAATGTGTTGCTAAGTTGATATATCTTCCTAAAAAGTCTAATTTATTTTCATTTAATTATTTATTTTGTGCATATTCAAAAGAGTTCATGAATTATTTGTTGTTGAACACGTATTTCTTCTTCTATACCTTAAACAAGTTCTATAAATCAAAATCAATAGGCTAACATTTATTATTTACTTGGGGTTTTGTGCAAACCCGACTGGGTAGGTACCACCCACTCATCACATATTCCACCGCCAATCAGTAATACTTAGTATTGATTTGGAATGAAAGCCGAGTTTAACTACAGGCATAAGGGACAAAACAACTTATTTCAAAAGGTGGGTGTCTGGGTGGGGATGGTTAATGTTTCTTACAGTGTTAATGTTTATGGGCGGGTGGTGGTGACCACTTACTATCGGATGACCCATTTCCGCTAATCTTGCGTCTGTCCAAAAAAACTTAAGGAGTGGGTGTGAAAATTTAAAACTCAGCCAGTCTCTGGTACGTCTCTTATCAAGACTTGACCCTCGCGAATCAAGAGAGGTTTGCGGAGGGCTCTTGTATTTTGTCTTTTATGTTTCAGCGGCACTTTGTTGAGTGGAAATATCGTTTGCGGCGCGATTTTATTTTTGTATTTCATGTCTTTGATAATATACTGTGTTTAAATTTTAAAAGAAAATTCAATATAATATTGTTCGTTGTTAATCTTACAGTTTATGTTAACGTATTAAAGCTTTTCTGTGTGTGCAATCTGTACATAAGGAAAAATTGAATTGAATTAGACACTCTTCTTAAACGTATTAATAATAAAGTTATTTATAATGATTTTACTTTTTAATATACACTGAAACCCATTTTTTTTAAATATATTTTTATTTATTAATAAATTAATGTTCCCTTATTTTATATGTACAAAGAAAAAAATTCCAACTTTTCATTGAATATTTACACATTTGAGCTGTTGGGCCTTTTACACTCTTTCTGTAACCTTTTACGTTTTTTTTGTATTCGATTTAAGTAATATATATTTTTTATACTGAACTGTATATTGAAGGTACTGCTACATGTACTACTATATGTAAGGTTTTGTACTACGTACGTAATGCGTAAACAAGCAAGCATGCGTAACATATTAAAAAAACTACTTAAATTTATTTCCGCGTTTTAATGCACATTTAAATAAGAATTATTATATACATACATATATGATTTAACTAAATACGTTACAAAATTAAACGACTACCTACCTACACTACACATCTGTAACTTAAGGTCTTTCGTAAGCTTGGATACACCATTTTTAATTTCTTATAATATTACTATGATGCAAACTTCGACGACGATTCAAAATAATGTTTGTTTATCAATTCGTGAATATAATAAAATGATGTTATTATTAAAATATTCGCAAATAATATTCTGCCACACATTTATCTATCAACCCACACTAGAGCAGCGTGATGAAATATATAATCTTTAAATCTCTTTACGGAGAGGCCTTTTTCGAGCAGTGGATCATTTAGGAGCTGATCGCATTTTAATAAAAAGCGAGCGTTCACACTCAACGTAATCAGCCACCCACTGTCAGAGAACGTTACGCTGTTTTCTGCTTTTCCATAAATATTTGACCTTCTTTGTGTTTGGCTACTACGCAGAACCACACGTCAGCCAACAGAT
The DNA here is from genome assembly GCA_905147175.2 of Nymphalis urticae. Lineage (NCBI taxonomy): Eukaryota > Metazoa > Arthropoda > Insecta > Lepidoptera > Nymphalidae > Nymphalis > Nymphalis urticae. The sequence continues at coordinate 2,512,833 of LR989987.1, read as the reverse complement.
CACCTTAGTGTGGACGAAAAATGCACTTTTTCTCTTCGTCCACGCTATGGCTGACAATGAGCATGCTTACAGTTGGCGGCTGACTTTACGCTAGCTGTAATCACTCGCTAATATAAGGAATATTTATTTTATTTTCAATTATTTGATTTGAATAAGGTTTCATTTCATTTATTGTTGAGACGTCAATTTTTACATCACAAGTGCAAGTTCACACAATATAAGAACGGATGTTGGTTTTGGCACTTGGATAGGAACTCTTCGATACGCCAAAATAAACTGAAATTCAATTATTCGCCGACCAAATTTCGATCACGTTTTACCTGACGTTTGAATAGACAATAAATTATCATATTATAGGATTTATAATTATCGGATTATTGTTGTGGTATATAGTTGGTGTTAACTTAATAACCTAATAAATGGCTTGTCTAGTCTGCCTTTTTAAAATTTATGTACAGATTAACGGATTAATTTTTAGAAATTCCCAAAATATTAAGTCAAAATCATAAATCTTTATTCAATATAGAATCGTTACACTTAATTATGTCATAAATTTACCACCGATTCGGAAATACACACCATCTGAGACCTGAGATAAACCGGCGAAAGAAACAGCTATTTTATTTCTAATTTCGCCGAGCGCCGATTTCGCGAACCGATCGTTTCATTCCAAATAAAAAATATATAATGTGAAAAAAAAATCAGTAAGTTATACAATGTTGTGTATATCAAAACCGTAGACCTCAAGACTTCGAACGCAATGATGATTTTCAGTGTTATCCGATACAATTATCTCTTAGTTTAATTGTCAAATATAATATATGAAATATTTTGTCAGATTTTGATTAAATTTGGTATGAAGCAATCTTGAACCCCATGGAAAGGCATAGGCTACTTTTTAGACCTACCTGCCCGGCCCAACACACGGTTGAGGTGAAGCCTGAAGTGAAGTGAAGTGAAGCGAAAACTAGTATAACATGACTCGTCGCTATATTAAGTTGTAATATAATTTATCTCCAAACTTCCTCGTAATTGGAACGTATGCAAATTCGAATGTCACAATCGAATTATTCAATGTTTTTTTTAATAATTACTGTAGCATCCCTGTGTAGCGTGAACGCGTTATCGTTAAATTTAAAGAGGATATGTTTTATTTACGGTTATATAGTAATCACCATTTGTGTTCACATGTGTTTAAGTATGTTGACTATTTAGAGCAATTTTATTAATATTATCAGAAGTAAGTTAATTTTAATTTACGTCTGATAATATTCATTAAATTAATAATAATTGTTGTAAATTTTTTATCAAAGTACGTGTTTTTAAACAGCAAATTTATTGTAGGTATATTTTAATTCAATTAGCAATAGCGATTCAAGTGTTAATAAGAAAGACATTACATTAGATTAAATATTACATGTATATATATTTTTTTTATCTATTTCTAAGATATTGAATGCTTATAATATTAAGCAATATAAATATAATTTATATCATTTAAAATATGCTTAGTACATCCTGGGTTAAATCTCTTCATTATAAATGACCAAAAGTTTATCATTATCGCTAACGTGATACAATTATCTCTTAGTTTTAATGGTCAGTGACATTTTGCGATCTTTTTAAAATGTTTGTCATATATATAATATATTGTAATGATGTATTAAATATAATTCCTACAATAAACATATTGATATGAAAATATATAACAACCGTAATGAAATACCTACGTACTACTTTTTTGTGTAGTGTACACACTTTTTCAATAACATAAATGATTATTGCTATGAGGTTCTTGTTATTATATAAAGCATGTCGTTTTAGAGAAGGGTTTCATATACAAGGGTTCCCTGTCAATTCGGTAGTCTAATGTGTCATATCGATTTTTTTTTTATGGGTTTACTTAAATATTAAAAAGTACCACTAGGCAGTGGCTAGAACGCGTGAATCTTAATCAATGATTGTGGGTTCGAACCCGGGCAAGTAACACTGAATTTTCATGTGCTTAATTTGTGTTTATAATTTTTTTTATTTCGTGCCTGACGTTGAAGGAAAACATCGTGAGGAAATCTGCATGTGTCTGATTTCACTAACATTCTGCCACATGTGTATTCCACCAACCTGCATTTTAGCGCGGTGGAATAAGCTCTAGACCTTCTCAAAAATGAGGGTGAGAAGACATTCACAGGCTGTTACTTAGTTAAATATATCGTAATATCTCTAGAACTACTTTTTCGAACTGTAATGTGTAAAAGACTTATCTACATAAAGTGTTTTAAATTTATATATTATATATTTTGATAAGAAATATAGATATGTGCTGTCATCATTTTTTTTGTTTTCATTTTAATGACCTAAAAATCTCGTACATAACGTTTGCGTATAGTTTTGGCAGCGTCCTTTTGAAAAGCGCCCTGGCCGGCAAATTTCTTTGTCTATACAGCATATTAAGCTATATTTCAAAATAAGCTAAATAGTAACATACTTCGTAACCTTTATACGTCCTGAAACTATAAATTAAAATAATATGATAGCAAGAGCAAACAGACAGAACTTACCTCGTTATAATATTAGTTTGATTACATCCATGTACAAAATAATTAATAGTAGTCGTATATATAAATAAAATATACAAAATAAAAAACCTATAGAAGATTCTCACGGCATTACATATATCTATTTATCTCGTATATCATGTCTTATTATTATGAAATAAAATTTATTTAATTAGATTGAAACATGTATATGTGTGTCATTCTTTTTGGCAAAAACTTGTAATTATTATGATATCGTATTTTATATATATTTTTTGTGTGTGTATAAACACTGCTCAAAGTCAAAACGTTCTTTTAATGATATGAAATGAATACACGTAACACCGTGAAGTTAAAGACGCATAACATAGTACGCTGTACACAAAGACACGAGTATGTTTAGGGCTATTCTGAAAGAACAAACCCTCAGAAAACGATATGCGACATTGATAACATTTCAAGCATACACGCATCAAAATAGTACATCGCAATAAATTGGTTGTCAATATTTCACGGGTGAGTAATGAAGTGAGTTCTTACAGAATCGCACTATGTACCGTTTTAACCCATTGTCGAAGGAAGTTAAAGACTTGATATTTAAGAAACTTGTCGCTTTATGTAATGCGTAGCGCTCGACTGTCTAAATGATAGCACTATGCTTATGAACAATTTATGTACGTGCTTGTAAGGTTTTGAACATAAGATTACATATTTCAGGGAAGTTTATTTAGCACAACTAGTTTTACAATGTACCATTATGTTTTACTATTTTAAATTAAACATTGAATTTAATTATTTTTTACGGATTTTATAATTCAAATTAAATAAAATTGTCTGAAATTCTAATATGTTTCAATTTAAAGTTATTTTAATTAAAAATACCCTACAAAAAAGGACGTAACTAACATTTTTGTTTAAGTAAAGCATGGTAGGGTAGCCGGGTAAAAATATCAAAGCTATAGCCTATATACTTATGAACGCGTCTGAATTTTATATTGGCAAATCAATATGATTCACGTGAAACCGAAGTCGCTCTTGAGGGTCAGTTTATAAATAATTCGTCGGGTTTACGTGAACGAGTAAATAAATCACTCGCAAACTTGTGTAGTGCTGATCAAATATTTGTACAATTCAAAGCCACGTTTTACTCGTTTGACGTTTACAGCTTTTGTTAGCATCTAGTGTACACGCGTATTTTTCCTATTTCGATTTGAAACTGTTAATAATAAAATATAATAGTTACGTTAGCCACATCTTCAATTGTTTTAATTACGTATGTGTTTTTGCGGTCTGCGTCTGCTCGTGTTTCCTACTATAATGAATAAAAAAACTATAATAATGCGTTTTAATTTATACAATTTTTATACAGTTTTGTTTTCTTAAAGATTCCAATGAAACGAACTTTCCAGAAATATATTTAAATCCCGTCTAATTTAATTTCGTTTAGAAACTTGGGCGAAATTGTAATGTTCACTTGGTAAAAACTTTTCCGAATTGTTGGTATAATATCTACGCTATTAGTATTCCTTTCAGGAGCTATAAGGCTCGTAGATTCGATCTAGGCCTAACAACCTAAACATTAAGACTTTCATTGCTGATTAATCCTTTGGGATAAACAAGTTGTTAAATCCGTTCCAAGGTAGAATAATCCGGTACAGATCGGATAAAGTAATATATATATTTTGTTCTTGTTTTTATTTATAGTATTGTTATTTTAGGTATCAAGTTTTATAAAGTATTTTTTTCCTTTACTCAACCAAATATCCGAATGCTACTGTGCTGACATACGAATGATGATCGTAAATAACATTTTTGATAAAAATGACTTATAATTACAATCAGGATCAGTAAATCAAACTCTATATTTTAACTTTGTAATATACCTTATTCGTTATTGACATTTTGAACAAGAAAAACCATAAATGTATATACTTATAGCTTTACTATAGTATTGCACACATTTGTACTTATATTTTCTACGATTAATGAGAAATATCTAGAACTCCATATCAGACAAAAGACTCATTTTCTTGAAATAAACGCTGATGATGATGTGCGCCCTTTTGAGCTACGGGGCTACGGAGCAGTACTGTTGCTAAATCTTAATCATGTTAATACCTTTTTTCGTTTCTACACTATTGTCTACAGATAAACTCATTCTAATACAATCCCTTGGAATATCAACGTAATACGGCTGAAGTCCTAAATCCCTAATACTCCTCGAATATTTGGTTTGTTATCAGATTACGTGACGTGAGATCTTAGTACGCTCACTAAAAGGCAAATAATACGGCGTTGCATAATATAATACTAGATAATATAACAGTCTCAAACTGATATTACATTAATTGAAAAAGTTCGTCATCCCGATATTATTGTCTTTTATCGATTGAACATTATTTCCAGAACGTTGAGACTACTCGGTCACGGTCAAAGTCGAATTGAGAATACAGACTCGTTTAACCATGCTCTTAAATGTACGCGAATATATTCGTGTTTCATGTGGATTGCAAATTTAAAGTTTGCACTGAAAGCGATGAATGTGACGTGTATGTATTTGTAGGTCATAGTTTTGGCAGCATTCGGTAATCCTCTCACTGCGGCGGGTCATTAATCATATTTTGTAAATAGGTATTTTTTATAATACTATTTAAATGAAATTTATTTTTACTTAAGAGTAATTAGAGCTTTATCATTTTCTTCTTCTTCCTGCCCTTATCCCACTACGTGGGATCGGCACAACATGTATTTCCTTTCCACTTTTCTCTGTCACTCCCCCGTGTCACTTACCCCGTTCATACACATATCCTTTCTTACGCAATTCATCCACATTCTTTCTTCATTCATTCATTTTTTGGCCTCTCCCGTCCCCTTTATCCATCAACATTCATGCTCATCACCCTTCTAGTAACATGCTTTTCATCACATGCCCATACCACGCTAATCTATTTAGAGTTTCATCATTTTATAAATCTATTTATATGGATGAATATATTAAAATTTTAATATATTTAATTGTTAATTTATTAAGAATTCCGTAGATTTCAATGATATAATAATAAACTGTATTAGTCTGCTTCTTACTCAGAGCAAAATATTTTTGATACCAATAGGCAATGCGCATTCAAAGTTAATTATACATAAGTACGTCTAGCGCGTTTTGTGATCCGAAGCATATTTTTCTTTCATTCATCGCTGCTGTAAACGTGTTAATCGTATCTTGCTTGATGTTGCCCGTTGACTTTTTGTAGTTCCGTCGTTATGCAACACACCACTTTCTACCGTCTATTGGTCAGTCGGATGACGTACGTTCACGTAATTTTTCGCGTGAATTCAGACATGTTTGACACATTTGTCTTGTAAATTTGTAAGAAAAAGCTTTTTTAATTTTCTTTAATATTCAAAATGAAGTAAAACTAACACAACCAAAAATTAAAACTAGAATGAACGGCGGTATTAAGAGCTCCTATATGCAATTATGCAATAACCACTATAAATAAACAATGACAAATTGCATATGAAAAGTGTGCGAAAAAAATGCATTGTATTGGATGCGTTTAATCATCGCGACTCACGCAACCTTAATAGTTGTATTGTTTTCAAAGTATAGTAAAATGTATATAATCTAGGTAATACATATAATACGATATATTCTAGACAAGATGGCTTATAGGTACTTAAAATGAATTACAATATCCATTTATTCTGTTTGCGAAGATCTGATCAATATTAAATGGTACTATTAGATAAGAAATGTTTGTATTTACGTTTTATATAACTACTATGTAGGGCACTAACGTTTGTGGAATTAACGGTGAAGTAAAAAACAAGTTCTTAACATCGTGATGAGGTACTCTTTTTTATTTACCTGATTATTTGAATATGACGATGAAAAATGAACTCGAATGAAATATTTTATATAGTAAAATTTGCTATTTATTCAAAAGCGAAATATATTATAGACTAGAGAGAAATAATAGCATTTCTTTATAAAGAACTAAGTACTTAGTTGTTATGGTTGAGAGGCAAGTTTTGCGATATATTTCTGTACAACGGAAGTTCTCATAGTTCTTAAGTTTCGAGTTCCATTTAAATACAAATTATTTTTAACGTAAAAGTCTTTCCGATTTTGTATTCATCACTGTTATGCGGAAATAAATTGCTCTTACAGAAAAAAAAAGGTTTTATTGTAGGTATGACTTATTATTCACTATGTAAAAGTTGCACACTTTATATATGTCAAATGACAAGAATTCTATTTGCTAATTTTATATATAAAAGGCTTATATGCTATGTAAATAAAATACATTTCAAATAAAAAAAAATCGTATAAATTCGATTGTTAATATTAAAGTCCATTGTTAGAGTAAAATCTGCGTTTGTAAACTATCTAATCTAAAATTTTATATTTTGTATTGTAAATTTTATACAAGTAATAATAAGTGTAAAATGTTTAGTAACATACTTATTAAATAAAAACCTAATAAATTATCATTTTTTTCTTTGTCTTTTCAGTTTCATAGAACAAGATAAAGTGTCAGGTTTCTGGACATGGATGTTCGTTCTGTCCAAGCTACCCGAGCTGGGCGACACGGTCTTCATCGTGCTCCGCAAGAAGCCGCTCATCTTCCTCCACTGGTATCACCACATCACTGTTTTGCTGTACACCTGGTTCTCGTTCACTGAGTACACGTCATCTGCGCGCTGGTTCGTCGTCATGAATTACTGTGTACACAGGTAAATATTATTTTCTTATTTACTAACTTGTATAGTTGCATAACTTCAGGTATAATTTTCTCATAGAATACTGGACATTATATTACATGGTAAGTATAATACACGGCGTTATGTAGTTTTGGACACGACATATAACATCACAGGCCATTAAAGTGTTTGTTGTTTGACAAATGCAATGTGTTTTTTGGATCCACATACAACCTCGATGTCTTAAATAGAAGTGCTAATTAAGTCTCATACGTGAATAGCGAATTAAGCTCATGCGAGACGATTTCGAATATCATTCTCCCTCAAGGTGCTCCTGTTGAGAGGTTCAATTTCAGCGTAGAACGTGATAGGGTCAATTGGGTGACATTGCCGGAGTAAACACTGACATTAATATCTTAATCAGTTGCAAAATAAAAGATATATATGTTGATAAGAAAGAAAGTACGACTCATAGTTGATTATTATGTAGGTAATATCTTATTAAACACATTAAATTTAGATAAAACCAACCTCCTCTAAATAAAACTATATGCGATTTGCACGATTATTACCTTACACTTTTATTCGATATAAAAGCTGTCTTTGTTATGGCATAACACAGCCTATATGTAATAATTTAAACGATAAATTTTTAATGCTTGAATAAAATGACCTTGCACAATGTCAAATGCATCAAAGTATACAGTATTATATAACGTCATAATTATTATAGACGTTATGTAATATATATATATAGTATAACACGGCATTTTAGTAAGTAACTAAGCAACTCCGGTTTAAAGTCACCAGCTATAAATCTTAGCATTGTAGAAATCTTATTTATCCGTTTCGTTTATATTGAATTTCTATTTGAATTTGCTAAGAACATTCATTTTTTTAATTAAACGTCGTTCAGAGTACGTAGGAATTATTATTTTAAATTATACGATAAATTTATAAACCGAATAGTTAAAATATACATCCATTGTGAAGCTTAACAGAATGTTTTTTGTTGTTTTGATTTCAACATACGGCTATGTGAATCGGAAAAACACAGGTTTTCTACGCATGAAAAAGAACTGGTCTATTATAATTACATATTTTTTATGACATAAGATGTTATTATTTTCTTTCGATTTAAAAGCAGCTAAAGTGACCTCGAATACTATTGATCTTATATTTCTAAGTATTATTTAACGCGAGTTTAAGCGTACATTCACCTCACAGAGAGGCCTCGTAACTTTTAAAACGATTTTTGGGAGATAAACATTAAGTAAGAATTATAAGTACCGATTTTATTAATATGTAAATGAATTGTCCTTAATAGGTTTTATTTTTGTTTCACAGTGTTATGTACTCGTACTACGCTCTCGTCAGTATGGGCAAGTACCCGCCGAAGATGCTAGCCATGACCATCACAGTGCTCCAACTAACGCAGATGATAGTCGGCTGCGCAATCAACATCTGGGCTCACAACTACACCACCACCGTGCCTCCCCACTCGTGCCACATCAGCCAAATTAACATCAAACTATCAATGGCAATGTACTTCTCCTACGCTGTTCTATTTTCTCAATTCTTCTACAAAGCCTACCTCTCCCCGAAACGCGGGAAGAAAGCCAAAACCGAACCCCTCCCAGAGATCGCACCGACGAAGAAGGTCGAATACAACGGGTACCCGAGACAGAGAAACGGATTGGTACACTAGTCGGTCCTGTGATACGTAATATTGTACAGGTTATCAGCGGCCACCGATTAAACAATTTCTCGATTTGAAAGGTACAATAAACATAGCTTTTGATAAAATCTTGTGCGTAGTAGATGTGGACTAGGTTAAAAAAGCTTTAGGTGCATTAACGAAAGAAAATTGGTGACATCGTTTGAGGCTGTTGAATAAGACCATAAATCCAACGTTGGCTTTCTTAAGTAGTTAAGTATTTCAGGTTTGTTCATTTGTCTAAATCTTATTCTGGACGTTATCCAACAAAAATTGTATCCAAATAATGTGTCAATTATTTTATCGTCTTATACATTTCATTGAAAAAAATATATATGTGTGCGTGTCGAATGCGCGTGAGTCGGTTAAGCGTGACATTGGCCGCTTAGTGCCTTAATTCACTTAAATCAATGATGATACGATCGATTAAGCAACATATTATGAAAATTCAATATCGTTAAATATTTATAAATACTCGCTAATTACATACGCGCGAACTAATGTGTTTATTATAATTGTATCGGAACGGATACTCTTTTTTATTGAAAACATTATCTATGTAAACATTAATTGCTTAATTAGTAATACATAAACGACACCTAGCATTTACGTGATGCATGTTAAAAAACACATAACGTGCTTGTAAACACATAACCATCACGTGACATGTCATAGTTCGTGAAATTTGACCTGTTGTATAATAATCGTATGTTGTAGCAATATGTTGCTGATTAATTTGTGTACAATTTCTATTTACTTAATATTATATTTATCGCTTTCATCGCGCACTATAGCCTTTTCTAATCATTGGAGAAGTAAAGATAAACAGATAACTTTGACATTTTATTGACGAGATATCATTGGTCGTGACCTTGAATATTCATTATGATATCGCGTTGTTAAATAATGGCGTTTTGAATGTCAGCGAATATGTTACCGGAAATTTGGAAGTATAATTAAAGTGGATATACATAAAAGTTATATAAATAGTTAAGTAGAATAATGCTGTTACATAAATGAATATATATTAATCGAATAATGTTTTTAGTAATAAATATAGCAGAGCTGTTAGCAAATTGCATGGAATATTTAAATCTAACGTTTGTTTAAATCTACTTCTTCTTCGATTGGAATAGTCTACATGTTGAACAGGATATGAATCCCTGAAAACGTTGCTCAACATTCATTTGTTTATTTAAATTGTTTCTTGCGCAAGGTTTATACAAAAGCTGGGTACATAGTCTGTATGTTTGTAACATGGAGCAGCATATCTACTGCATTTTATACCAACTAACCTTAGGATAACAAAACGGAAAATATTGTGTCTATTTAGTGACATTTTAAGTTATAAGAAAACGTTTTTGATAAATCTATTATTTTCAAGAATATTTTTCGTCTATTAAATTCAGCACAAGTTTATTCGACTTAGAATAATCAGAAATTGTTTAAAATCGGTGTCGTTAGCTTAAGGCGAGTCGTCACGTGTTACATTCCACGCTAAGTTGTTTCCGCTGGGATGACATTGGCTTAGATCTCTTATGCTTGGTGACGACTCGCCCTTGGCGCTTTCGAGTTTCTACTTCAGTTCTATGAGCACAGATAATACAGGTACCGTGAACGTTTATAAATATTTTATTAAGTGTTAATTCATGAATATGCTGTGAATAGTCCTTTTTTTATGTAGTCAAATTTTTACAATAGTAAAATCTGTAGTGAAAATCACACAAATAAAAATAGATTTTTAATAAAAATAATAAATATTTACATAAATTAGATTGGAGTTACAATCAAAAATCTTTTTACGTTATCAATTGTTGTAAAAAAAAAAATAGATAAAATTATATCATTTATAGTTAGTTGTATGTAAACTGTGGCATAGCAACCGAAGTAGAGGCATGTAACTCCTTTGTTGTTATCGTATTTATTACTTAAAAAATAGTGATTTTTAATGTAATTTATTTGTAAAGGGTAGTCTTACGACCTGTACAGATAAGAATCGTGGTTTTCAGCTTGATATGACCAATGGTCGTCGTTTGTTCAGAAGGACCACTCACCGTCTCCTGAGGCATTGAATATTAGATTTTATAAATTATTTATCAAATCGGTTACATTGGTGATTGGTCTCGACGTTTTAGTTTTAATACTTTGGTAACGCTTGTCAGACAAGTGCACAAAGTGTAATCTATAGATATAATTTCAGCTAGTTTATTAAGCGCTATTAATGTTATATTGACGGTTAAAGTACAGCCTGTTTTTTTTTTTTTTAATATACGAAATCAACTGCTTTACTAGTTAATAACATTTTCGTAAGCTGGCATATTGTAAATAGAATGGTTAACGGGATGTAATAAAAGTTATAGGTAAGCTAAATAATTCCTATACATGGCTCGTGACAATGTATCGCTCGATGTAATGTGCCCAATTATGATGTACAAAGTTTAGGTTATTTACCTAATAAGCCCCCTTTTCCGTGTGAAAATAACCTCGATAGTTAATACTTTGTGTTAAAGTAGAATAATCACGGAGACAAAAGAATTTCAATGCGATTTTGACATAAGGTCAAATTGGCGGGAATAAGACCATTGACCATTTCAAACGAACTTTTCAAATGTTGTCTGTGACAATTAAAAACGGGATAAAATGTCTATCGCCAAGCACATTGCTATTTCGCAATTTATTGAAATCATCGGTATGGATATTTTATAAAAAAAAAATTGTCATTATTCAAATGGCTCATATAATGTACAAAACTGTTAAATATAACTATAGTTATGTGAAGAATTTAATAGTTCAAAGAAACCTGGGTTCAAATGAGGCCATATTTGTGGAACGTAAGATTACGTAATAACAAAAAAAATAAAAAATCAACGTTATCGTCTTAAAACATTTTAGGATGTTAGAAGTACGTATTTGTCCGCTTGTAACATAACAAAGGTGTGCAGAATTAGTATAGGTTATAGGTCAAGGTCAATTCGACTAATAAATAGAAAATGTAAGAATAGTATCGGTAGTCAGTTGATTTTTTTTATTTTGATAAATGCCCTTTACAGACTTTATACTGTTTCCATAAAAATCTTTATTCACTAGGTATATAAATTATCATTCGAATTTATGTCATTATTTTCACGAGGGAAATAACATATTCGCACTGGGTATTTTAAAAATGGGATTTCATATTATATTTATAATTTAAAGTCGTTAAAGGCAACCCCGTGATGTAATCGGTGTCTTTATATTATTTTCAGAAAAATATTAGGCGTGTAAATATTGGTCATTTATAAAATTTGTAATATTATCTGTAAAATTATAATAAGTATTTGTTATTATTACAAATGTCTTTTTTTCTTAATTGTTTTTCTTTTAAGTTTATTATTTTTCTCACCTCACCTCGCCTAGCGCTTATAAATAAATATATTCATTGGTGCTTGTTTTTCTTTCTAAATATAAATATAATACAAAAATCGTAAGAATAATAACGAATGGAAATTAATTTATAAACTTTTTTACCTTCATTCAGACATGTTGTTTGTATATTAAAATTCGACTCAAGAAATATGAAACACAATTTTTTAAAATCAATACTTAGCATTTATTTATATTAATAGTAATTTTCTTGTAACAAGGAAAGTATAAATCAGCCTAGCTAAAACGAATTAGCAGTAACGGTTCCATATTTCAAGAAGATATTTTAAAATATATTTTTGCGAAAATGTTTTGTGATTACAATCGAAGTGGATCTGATGTAGGTGTATGTACATACAATCAGAGAAAGTAGTATAAAAGCAAAAGTGGAATTATTCTTGCAATGATTAATTTGTATTTCTGGGCAAATAAAACATTCTTTAACAATATTTTGTTTTATTTTACTACGTTTTTTTAATAGGTAGGCTGACGGGCGACTTTGTCATGTGATGGTAAGTAGCCACCACCGCCTAGAAAATGGCGCTTCAAAAAATATTAACCGTTTTTACATATTACATCGCCAATGCGCCACTAAGCCTGGACAGAAGTTATGACCGTTGTGCCTGTAGTGACAATGGCGCACTCGCCCTTCAAAACGGGTCACCTTTACATCGGTTATGCGATATTAGCGTTATAGATGACGACCCCTCATCTCTAACGCTAAATAGCACTTCAGTATCTACTACCTACCCAAACGAACTTGCCCGAATCCGTACCACCAAGTAGTATTTTTGATATTTAAAACCTATTTTTTATATTTAAAATAAATGGCAAGACATTAAAATTGCTGCAAACGATAAATAAATAGCATACGATAAATACCTAATAATATTGAATATACCTTTTAAAATTAAGTTGTATATTGCATATTTGTTAAAAACTAAATATCGGATCGGAATTTTTAATTGGTTTCCTAATTGTCATTAACGTAGGTTAATTTAACAGAACCGTTTGTGGCATGGGTCAGTTTAAAATATCATAATGATATCGAACCATCGAGATTATACGATTCAACCATGGCAACATAGGTACCAAAAGAGGATTACATTATTTAATATAAAAATATATAAATCGCTGTAGATGTATATTTATTTATGTTACATAACTAAAAAATATACACTTGTATATAAAAATAATTGCAGTTAATTTAATATTACTTATATAACATTATCTTTATTTTATTATTAGATAGTTCTTTTTTAAATTATTGACCCTCCCTGACATTGGGAATTCTTCAGGAAATAAAATATCTCTAAATGGAATTTTTAATTTAATTTATTTATTTAAAAAGATAAAGAAGGCTAGTCATTGGAAAAAGTAACAGGCAGACTCTCACTTATAACAAGCTGATCAATCGTTAAGAAGGTATTACTAGGTAGTTAATTGGTAGAAGATTGTGAAAATTCTACTCTAAATGCTTAGGTACGTACTTTATATTTTCTATCAGCTGTTGCTGGCTTTCGACATTGACAATTAAGTCAATTGACATAATATGCTTGTCAAGTGTCAGTAAATTTTCAGAAAACTGAATCTACCTGAGTTTAGCTGAAAATTTAATTTTTTTTATTGTATATTTTACACATTGTTACATACGCAAAAAATGGAATTAATTGATAGTGACATTCGCCAATGGGATGCGAATGATGTAAAGGAGCAATTTGGAGACAACCTGATGCTATTGCCTTCTAATGACAACATAAAGGAACTACAGACCATACTTCGAGACAAGTAAGGTTATAATAGTTAGTTTTAGAAATTTGCGTGGTAGATCATTAAAAAAAAAGATACCTTACCTTTTCTTCAATCATTACGTTGAAATAATTGGGTAGGTTCTGTACTTTTTTTACATAAACAAAATATATATAAATTTGGGCTAATAATAATGGGCTATATGTTCAATTAATAACATTTGTAATTATCATTAGGAACACAACTCGAAGTGATTTCAAGTTCTATGCAGATCGCCTGATTAGACTTGTTATCGAAGAGAGTTTGAATAAGTTGCCATTCACTGATTGTGAAGTTATTACGCCAACAGGAGCTTTATATAAGGGTTTAAAATATGGATCTGGAAATTGTGGAGTATCAATTGTTAGATCTGGAGAGGCTATGGAGCAGGTGTGTATAAATTTTATCTTTAAATATATATTTATTCAATAAAATATATCTTCACTGAATTATCCTACAAATCCATGTATGCACAAATTAAACAACTTTCAATCCCGTTGGAAAAACTGTAATAGCAAATTGAAAGTCATCACTAGATATTTTATTTTAACATGATTGTCTTAAGCTAGAAAGAAAATCTAAAACTGGTGCAATAAAAGAAATTTTCAAGATACTGTAATCATGTGCGGATTTTGTTCATTGATAAAAAATAAAATTAATTAATGTCGTACTCAACAACTAGCTAATTTCTTGTATATTTCATGTTCAAGGGTTTGCGAGATTGTTGCCGATCTATACGCATAGGTAAAATTCTGGTAGAGAGTGACAATGACACACACGAAGCACATGTTGTATATGCAAAGTTCCCTGAGGATATCGCTCGAAGACAAGTACTATTGATGTATCCTATTATGTCCACCGGCAACACTGTCAAACAGGTTTGTACTTTGTTACTAATGGTTTTAATTATTTAAGTGAACTAAACATTTAATTTGTATACTATGAATTCTTATATTTTATACCATCCGGGCGTCCACCACTATGCCAACCAGATATATAATTCTATACAGATGTTACAATATATAATTCTAGACAGGTAGATAGAAATACTAATATTTTTAGTACTATAGATATTATAAAAAGAATTAGATTTAATGTTTAAAATAGTTTACATATTTCCTTATCCTTTTATGATACGAGCGTCATTGAAATAGTTACAAGACTTGTCTTGGTTTTGCCGCAATTTATATGAAAAAATGTTATTTTGATATTAATTATATACAATAATTTTTATTGTATATAATTAATATCAAAATAACATTTATTATTATTAATTATATACAATAATTACAAACTATTATTTTTATATCCCTATTATACATTTTCTATTTATTGATTTTTATGTTTTTCTGTTTTCCCTGGTTCTCATTTAAATTATACATACATAAAAAAAAACTTCAATTTTGTAATTTGTGATTGATATGGCTGTATTATTAATAATATTATTAACAAAGAACTTTCTAGACATAATTAATTTAGTATATTTATATGATACTTATTTGCAGGCAGTGAATGTTCTTACACAGCATGGTGTGAAAGAAGAACGTATAATACTCTCCAATCTCTTTTGCACCCCTGCAGCAGCTCAGGCTGTCGTTGACTATGTACCAAAGATGAAAATACTTACGTCAGAACTACATCCTGTGGCTCCAAACCACTTTGGACAGAAATATTTTGGAACCGACTGATATGAAGATGACTTTAAGGTGTGACTTCCCTTACAAATAAACATTTATTTGACCTGCGCTCATAGAAATGCATGAATTTACAGTTTAACTTCACGAACAATAGTTTTTAATATTCATATGTTAATAAGAGATGTATTATAATTTATTATAGCAAACTTTCAGTTTATGTATAATATTTTTTTCAAATGTGATTTAGGCTTTATTCAGTGTTTTTACACAAAATAAATTTATTTTATAAAAAATGGTATGGTAAGACTTATTAATTTGTACAATTATATTAAAGCATAGTTTAAGGAACATACTTTATATCAGCAATCTCTATCAAGATGTAAAAACCTAATAAATTAAGCTTATTTATATTATGGTTTTTCCTTTTATACTTAAATTATTTTAATGTAGTATGTTCTAGAATAGTTTTTACTGTGTACCTAATGTCATCAAATGTACTGACTTTTTTTCATCAATATGAAAAATATCCTCGCATATTTTTAAGAAAATAACTATAATAGATAGATAGATAGATTATGCTTTATTGTACAACAAAAGAGTTACAGAACATAAAAATAAAAAAACGAAAACTATTTTGTACAGAAGGCGGTCTTATCACTAAAAGACCGATCTCTTCCAGACAACCTTTGGAAGAAGGACATGAAATAAATAAATAAAGCGTTTATACTGTGTAAAATAAAGAATATATTTATTAAATGGTTGTGAAATTTCAAAGTTACCTTTTACATATATATTCAAATATGTGACAGAATTGCTCACAGTTTTCTTTTACTACTCACATAACACAGACAGATGTGTTGAACCAAATTTTGCATCGGCTTGTTTTTACACTGAATCTATTAATATAGTAATAACAAGTTTTCGTAATAATAATTAAGAATAGGCAAGAGTAATTAAATATAAATTATTATCCTTGTCGACATAATATAATAGATTGAAGTGGGAAAAAATAAATAATAAACAATAAAGTTATTTCGATCATTTAATTCAGTTTCATAGTTTATACAATCTATGGATAGATACAAGAATTATTATTAGATCAGATCACACAACTAAGCAATTTCAAGGTGTATATTAATCATAAATTAATAATAATTTTATCAACATTTTAATAATTTATCCCTTAACGATTACCCTTACAAAGTGTTCCCCAGACATTTTGTGGTCGTTCCGCTGCTGCGATCTCAAAACACAGATGTTATCCTCTTAAAATACAAGTCTACGTCTAAAAAAATAGTTTATTATCATTTAAAAATAGATATAACATTCAATTACATTATTGTAACGAGAGGTTCCCATTAGAGAACAAAAATATTTTATTTTTATTTTATTAGTAAAAACTAGACGTCATGTCAAAACTAGACGTAATGACATCACTTAATAATTTATTGTTAGGAAGCTATCGTCCGATGGAGAATATGGCAGCGCTACACGTGTCAAATCCCACTGTACGTTCGACATCATTACATAAATCGTCGGCGATCGCCCTCATAAGTGCGTACTCATAAATAAATACTTAAATAATATAAACATACATTACTTTGTAGATAATTTCATTTATTACACTTATTTTGCTATGTTACGCAATTTAAACAATGACAAGCACTTATATGATAGTAACAATCATTAAAAAAAACAACTTACAAACACCTGGCAACGCCAGGCGTTTTAAGTTAGTGTTGTCTTTGCATATATAATAATGATTAAAACAAAGTATTTTTGAAATTGACTTAGATATGTTATTAAGGCATCGTGTGAATTGCACTAGGTAAATTGACAAATATAAGTCATACCTAAGGGACTAATACAACAGCCAAAGCGAAATTATATGGCAATTAGCACAAATACATTATATACTTATAAATATACATACTGGTTCCCGAAACGGCTGTTATTAGCAACAATAATTAAAACAAAATATATAAACACCTTAAGTAATAATCGAGTAAAAAAAGCGAAATTAGATATTTTATTTGTGCATTTACATATGTATTATTTTTTTGTGATTTTTCTCGTTTTTGTATAAAAAATATCGTCAACAACTTGAAGTAACGAGTGACTATATATTGACCTTACGAAAATTGGTTTCGTCGGCAAGGTCGAAAAGTTGGTCGCTGGGCATTCCCTGCGTTCTGAACGCGCACCAGTCTCTCGCGTTTGCGACTATCGGTAGGATTGTCTTGTCGCTGCACAAGACCAAAAACTCGTGTTTAGTCACGAACCTCACAAAGCGAAGCTGTTATGGCAATGTCCGTTAATATCCTTTGGAATCATTTGGTGGTTATTTATATCCGAATAGTCATTAGTGAGAGGATGGAGGCGTTAGAGCAAGCTTTGTATTTACATGAGCTTCTGCTTCGCGCACTCTGGACAGATGATGTCCTGTCCGTCGGTGATAAAGCCCTTGCCGACGAGTGACGTCTTACACTGCGCGCAGATGAAGCAGCCGTTGTGCCAGTGACGGTCCTCGAACGAGATGAAGCGAGTGCCGCCGATACCTGTAGATTGACAGTTTAATGTGTAATTAGCCGATTCCAGTTTTCAGAATTAGTCATCATCACCCGAGGGTTTCTTAAGAGCCGTCTAAAAGAAATGTTTCTGTTGAGCACATTATATTTATTTTTACTATCATCACTTACGGCAGCAACAACCCGCATTGTTGCGAGAAACTAACCCATAAACAAAAACATTGATTGGGCTGGCGTTAAGCAATTCAATATAAGATTGGGAATGGAATTCTATTAAAGGAAAAGTCTTATTGCTATGTGGCAGGTCAGTTACTTGTCTAATAAATTTCTACTTCAAAGGTGATAATATTATAAGCTTACAATAATAGGAGATAAATAATTTCATCAATAGGTTATTGTTTTTCAGAAGTTATAATCCTTACCAGTGATAGGCTTGGTGCATGAAGTGCACCGCTTAGCGAACAGCTCTCCGAAGCATTCAGCGCAGTACGGCTTCTCATCGCGAGACGTGAAGCGCTCTCCGGCGAGCGACGTGTTGCAGTTCGTGCAAGTGAAGCACTCGCGATGCCACGGCTCGTGCTTGTATGTTACACCTCCTTGCGTTATGATCTGAAATGGTATATTTAAATACAATATAAAATACATTAAGAATAATTTTATTTAGTTTTACTTTGAAAATGTTATAAATACGAATGATGTGAAATAAATTGTTAGTATAATCGTTTATTTTAGCTTTTTATTGAGAATAGGACTAATTTCAAAATTTGTATTTAGTAGACTAGTAGAAACTAGTTTAATACCGCTTAAATAAAATGATATGTCCAAATTATGTGTATCATATTTACATATTAATGTTTATCTAAACGATTTATAAAAAAGTGCGTATTGAATTTTTTTTTGATATTAATATATTCAAAATTAATTTTACCTTGTTACACTTGACGCAACGAGTAGCAAACTTGTCCTCATAGCAGCCGGCGCAGTAGATTTCCTGCTCTCGGGGGATGAAGCTCTTGGTGCCGATCGGGTTCTTGCACACAACACAGCAGAAGCACTTCTCGTGCCACTGCTTAGTCTTGTACTCCATCTTCTTGGTTCCTGCAAAAAACAAAGGAAAAATATAAGTTTTGAAAGAATTTACAAATTATATTTTGTCGTGAATATTATTTCCGTAACATTGCATCATGAATCTATTGGACTATAAGTCCAGATTTCTTATTAAAGCATTAAATCTGTATAACCATGATTGCAAAATAGTTAGGATATCGAAGTGTCAAATGATTCAAATTTTAATTAATATAATAATAATTAACAATATGATACTCGGCTGCACACCATGAATGGACTGGCTGATAAAAGTTTTCTTTATCTGTTAAGATATATTCAGTAGAAGCTTGGGCTTAGAGGAAGCAGTGTTACACTCATGTTGCTTCATCTCTCGTAAAATTGTCTGTCTTGCGATTGATCTGGTTGCCGGCCCTTCAGATAATAAGAGTGAGAGAATTCTGCTTCTAAGTTACCGCACACATTGGTGCACTAAAATATCTTCTGCGAATTTGACTAGTTACCGTTAAGGATGTCCGTCGTGACCAAAAATATGTAACCTTAATAACCTTAACGGTATTTTTTGTACATAATTGGAAAAATAACCAAGAAAATATCCAATTATTTATACTGTGATAAACAACGCGACTAAAGTAATTAATACATTAAATTCGGAGAAACGCAAGGTGAATACAATCAAGAGTCTTGTCCGCTACCGGTCAAGGCCTTGGAAGATTATTCCATGAACCGTTTTGAAATTTCTCGTAAGAAACTAGCCCCATAACTGGTAGTGGCGAACGGGTATTGTTTAATTTTGACGATGACGTGATTCTTAAATGAAGTAAATATTATATAAGTCGGAAACTTCAATGTTTAGGGAGTGGTTTTGATTTATTGAGATAATTAAATCGTTAGTTAATTGCATACTCACCTTTGACGTAATATATAATTTGGTAACATTATGTTTTGATAAAAATGAAATAATTTGTTGAATATAAAAATTATTGGTTATCGATTCTGCGGCGATTCATTTTTCTCATACGTAATTTTATTCGTTTTGTTTCACAGTGTTTGACTTTATCGTAAATTGCATTGATAGCGTGAGACTCGGTTGATTCAGAATTTTATGTGTGTCCTTGAAAAGCTGGTACCAGGGTTGCATGAGGCATTAGAGCCAGGATATTAGGATGATGCACGCGAATCCATGCAACGTTCAAGGTTCATCGAACTGATTTCATTTAAATTCAAGAACATGTTTTTCGTATATCAATATTGATCGAATAAGTACTTAAAGATAAAGAAGTGGAATTTAGTAAATTATGTTTTTAAAATTTCTTGTCGTGTATTTTTAAAGTCGATGTGTAATAAATTTTAGGAAATAATAATACATATTATTTCAATAAAATAAAAAAAAAAATAATAAGTTAAAACTGTGTATTTGTAGCAAGATTTAATATAATGATCGATAGCCTTAATGTTGCAATTTACATATTAGAATATCAGAGAGTGCAAAACTATCTTCATAACCCAAAGTGACACAGGCAACTCAGAGGCTTATATTAATCTTATCAAAAATAATACAGTGTAAGAATTATTACTTTATAAGTAAATGTTAGCACTTAATAACTGAATTATAATAAACAAGATGAACTAGAGGTCTATGCTCGTATTCAGTGTCCGATAAGTATAACATTATTATTGAGAAAAAAAGACAAGATACATCCAAAATCTAAACTAGTCATTAAAGCCGTAACCAGGTTCAACGACTTGATGTTTCAATCATCATTACAAAATAGATACTAAGTTTAATGGGCAAAGTTATAGCAAATAATCAAGAATTTGGCGCGTCGCGTGAGCGACGACAATGACTTGTATTAGTTTACATCACGATATAAGAATAAAACATTTGTATTCGAATTTGATGGCTTCGATATTTTCCTATGTATTCCTTCCTTTTGTTTTAATATTTTTTTTAATGGTTTAAGGTTAAATTTTCAATTAAACAATTCTACACATAAAATCACATTATGAATTGAGATTGATGTTTAGATATGTGTATGCATTTATAGGTATTTCTACTTTAACGGGGCGTGATCGAAGTAGGATACAGGTATTTAGATTATATTTTTAGCAATCTTCTTCTTCTTCCTAGCGTTTTCCCGGCCTAGTGCTGCCAGGGTCCGCTTTCCTACATCTTTGCCTCCACTTTGCCCGATCTAAAGCGTCGTCTTGAGTGAGATCGTGCTCTCTCAAATCGTCCCTCACAACATCGAGCCAGCGCTTCTTGGGCCTGCCGCGGGATCTGGGGCCTTCGAAAACAAAGTCCAGGCATCGGTTCCCAACATAGTCTGGCGGTCTGCGGCTAATGTGGCCAAACCAACGGAGACGGCTTTCCTGCAACTTGTCCGCTACATCGCACACGCCAAGGCTACCGCGGATGTGCTCGTTACGAATACGATCTAGTCGCGTAACGCCACACATCCACCGCAGCATCTTCATTTCCACGACGTGAAGTTGCTGAACATGTCTCGCGAGAGCTGGCCACGTCTCGCTGCCGTACAATAAGACTGGTCGGATGATGCACTTGTACACAAGGCCCTTTAATTTCACCGGTATCCTGCGATCACAGATTACCCCGGTGACTTCCCGCCATTTGGCCCAAGCTGCGTTTATTCGAGCTCTGACGTCGTGGTCGATCGTACCAGACTCGTGCAGTACGGACCCGAGGTATTTAAACTTTTCCGTCTTGATAATGGATTCTCCGCCTATCTTTATGGGTTCGGGGTCCGTACTGCCACAGGCCATATACTCGGTCTTCGCAACATTTAGCATCAGACCACCCCTCGCTAGCACACTTTTCCACTGGTTCACCTTTTGCTCCAATACCTGCTTGTCCTCATCTACCAGTGCAATGTCATCAGCATACATCATGAGCCAGGGAGACGGTTCATGGGCTTTCGCTGTGACAACGTCAAGCACTACACTGAACAGAAAAGGACTCAATGCAATACAAAAATTAATCGCAATTTTTACTCTTGATACAATAGAGCACTAGCCGTGCTGTTTCGGGTTCGAGGTGCGACACTAAATATAGGACCATATTTTGCAATATCACCGCAATAATACGTCGTTTTTCAAAATGATTAAAAAGTTTTTTTTCGAATTCTAAGTAAGATATTAATAAATAAGATAATATTTCCCTTTTATACAATATACTTTGCTCTTGGTCTGCTTTAGTTATGGAATCGATGAACTATATATTTGGTTTGCAAATTGCTAACGTCCATTGCTAAATCACCTACGCGTTATTTATTTACATTGCCGCCTTATCGCGTCTGCCTTGAACTAATTGCTTTATTTTATATGAAATCGACTAAATATAAACACGTACTAAAACATCATTTACATAAGTAATATATTTTGAATAAGTTATACAGAAATCAACTATTGTAGATACAGGCTGTACTCAAAGATTATTGTATATAAGAGCCTCTGAATGTCCCATAACTGGGCAAAGGCCTCCTCTCGTCTTACAGAGATGTTTTGGAGTTTAATCCGCCACGCTGCTCTAATGTGGGTTGGACTCATGTTGCAGAATTATGCAACACATTACGTCTGGTCTGCTCACGATGTTTTCTTTACTACGAAGCACAAGATGAATAATAAATAATAATAAGGTGCTTGCCCGGATTTGAATCCGCAATCTTATAGTATATGAAAATCATAGAATTAACTTTCATTGAGATTATCCTTAAAAACTATTAAATTATCCTTAAAATTTTCTAAAGGTTAAATATATCAATCAAATTGCTAATTTTATAATTATTTCCTTAAATTATTCTGCTATTCACGTTAAGCTACAATTTTGAAAATAATACGTATATAATTAAAGAGAATGTTTTAATTCCCTCACACTAAAGATTAATATGTATTGAGTTTGCTTTCCATAAAAGGCTGCAACAGATCTCGTAACCTCGTTTTACGAGGAATTAGCATATATAAGTCATGTTCCTGCCTTAAGCAGGCTAAATACTAATAGCATTCTAAGGCTTTTAAATAACAATTCTTGTTCTAAAAAGGATTTCAAGATAATTTTAAAAACAATATATTCTCCTAAATTATTTTGTTTATGTAAACAATAAAAATATATAACATATTACGAAGAAGTTTTATAAAATGAAATCTTATTAGTATTTAATATATATTACTTTACAGATGTATATAAAGCTTTGAACGATGAAAGAAAAAATAATTTCCAAGATGAATTCCGATATTGTGCCGTTTTTTGAAAAATGAACAAGCATTCCTTGTCGCCAATTACGATAAGATAAAATTAAAAATTATTCAGATTTTTTTCTTAAATATATTATCTGCATATGTACCTTAGGCAAATAAAAATAGTGTTTTCATTTGAAAATAACAGAAATTGTTTACTTGAGATATCTGAGATAAACTCCATATCCTACATTAACTCGATCTAAATAAATAAACACGCTGAACTAAACGATATAGAACCAACTATAATAATATTATTATCGTTGTAAATAAACCGAATATTCATTTTCCGTAAGTAACATTGTAGGAGAGTGACAGCTTACTCGGGCGTTCATCGTTTCGTTGTGTTCACGGGAACTCAATACCTTTGTGGTATATTCCTCTATTACAGCCTCACTCGACGACTTTCACTATTGTGAAAACTTTGAAACTAGCACGGCACTTTTACCGACTTTGTGATTCATTTCTCTTATTTCGGGATTACGATAATATATTACGTTGCAATAAATACGAGACTATTTGTACTTATAAGACGAATGTTTATAGAGTGATTTAGTTGTTTATAATAAACAACTTATTTGCGAACTTTACTGGTGACTGATTTGATTGTAATAACATACATTATATAATTCGATGTCAATGTATTTTTATAAATACGTTTTTTTTATTGCCTAACCTAAGAAGTAAGATTGTAAATATAATTATTATCTTAATCATTTTTGAATTATTTTATTGGCAATATTGACAAAAATTGATTTATATTGAATAATTCCTCGTGTAATTGAAAAACGAATGGAAGAAATAGGCGTGTTGCTGCGATAAACAGTTGTAAAAAGTTTTATAGTTCATTTGTTTGCTTGAATAAGTGATTAGGTTTATCTGCGTTTTATGATTAACGAGTTGTTTCTTTATGGTATTTAGCGGTATTGGAATTTTACTGATATTGAAGTTTTCCAGGATTCTTAACATAAACATAAATAAATACAAATGTTAATAATAGTACTTCAATCTTTGTTTCAATGATTGGAGGTGAGTTGATGGTGTAGTGTAACGAAAGGCTTCGCACAATCACAATATCTACGGTCAAATGTGACCAAGTAACATCAAGTGACTTATTTGCCTATAAACTATTAAAAGTTAAAATTAAAATGATTAATTGCTACTATCTTGATTCTTGAAGTCTAGGTGTGGATTTATATTTGAAGGTCATTAACGGTCTGTGGGACGGGTGATGTCAGACAAGATCGTGTGGGAAGCTTTTGTACGAACCTCCAATTTAGGACCGTACACACACATGCTTAATATCTCGTTAAAAGTATAAAATTATTTATGTGTGATATAAAGCTGTTTCACAAGATATATAATGTGAGCTTAGTCGATCACAGTGAAAGCGGACTGTTAAATACTAAATACAAACTAGTACTAGATTATACTGATATTTTCCTGGAAATACCTAGGCCCTTTATTATGTATGTTTAACGATACTAATTGTAGTATTATATATTTTAAGTCTTAACTTATCTAAATGTAAAATAATCGATTTTATAGTATTAATTTATTTTTCCTTTCTATATAATGACAGATGAAAGCGTAGATTCGTGTTCGTGAGGTATATTAAAAATACAATTATTGATATCGAATCAGTTTTAGACAAAGTATGAAGCAATAATATTACACGTGAAATCACGATGTACCAAATTTAAAAAACGTGACCGATGTTACTATTAAGTCTTACGACGCATTAACGTCGTATTCAACGCTTATATATTTAAGTGCTAACGATAAAATGTAACACAAATATAACTCGTGACTAATGTGAGTTAAAGAAGACTTTGTTTGTGACATGTCAGTATGGCATCAATCATGGCGGATTGCCTACACGTTTCGTTAAAGGAAATGTAGAAACGTATTACGTGATGTAATTAAACAAAAATATCTTAATTTTATTAATCGAAAATAAATAAATGACAGGCGATTTATGAAAAAATATGTTTGATATTTTATTGTTAAATTATTTATTCGATTTAATATGATATAAATATGATTATGAAGACGGACGCGACAAAACAGCGACTGAATTACGCTTCTCATTATTATCGTATTTTTAACATTAAATAGATATTTTTTGATAGTTTTATATTTCGAGGAATATTCTCATAATATAATATTAAAGTAGGCTATGTTTTGATTTATTTTTTCAATATAATGTAATTAATAATAAATAAATAATATCTTGTTCGTAAAAAAAAAATTAAAAAATTATATTAAAAAAACAAATATAATCTGCGTTGCTGCGGCCATTTTGATGGTTGTTTGGCGGTAAAATCCACACGTGAGCTGCCACGAGTTGAAATAAGTGATAAAATTGATTTGTTATGCATTGTTCTTTTAATACCCACTGAGACTAATTTAGAATTAAAATTATATATTTTTAAATATCTCACTCATAATCTTTTGTTTAATTATAAATTTTAAATAAGTACCTATGCGTTTCATAAGAAATATAAATAAGATTATTAGAGTAAGGGAATAGGATTGAACTTGTGATGCGCGCACACTTGTGTATATTTAATGTGCAAAGTTGAGAATGACCGCAGTTGCCGGATCGGCCAGAAATACATTATATTATGTATATATGACATTATATTTTCACAAATGTAGACCATCTCTTATACTAAGCCAAGATGAGCAAAGCTGTTAGGCATCAAATAAACTTATTCATTCAAATGCACTACAATAGTATTTTTAAAAAATAAATGTGTTTGTAAAATATGCGTATGGCACAACAATAGTAGGGTTCTTTATTATTTAAATGTTAATTTCCTTTTTTTTTAATGGCTTTAGGTTAACTAGCTAGCAATTGAGCACGGATTTGAAGTAAAACGATAAACTAATCGGTTTAGATGACGCGAACACAATTACGGGACCACGGGAGCTTTAAGTGGGTGAATTAGTAGAAAGCTACTGCACAGTGAACTGGTACTGTAGTGCTATGTACAAGTCAGTTCATTAAATACCTACGCCTTGGATATTACTTATCCATACTGATTAATGAATAGAAGGAAATCCAAGGCAAGCAGTTAATAATTATTTAATGAATATAGAAGTTTATTATCAACGAAACGATTTATCGGAACTTGTTCTAAATATAAAATGATTTAAAGAATTTATTTTAAAAGTAAATACTTGACATTCGATGAGTATTTATCGTTTAATTGTTATATATACGTAGTGTACGAATTATATCAAACATCGCTATTTTCTAAATTAGTCTAGAGAAATTTTAATAATATTTTTTAATTACTTCATAGGGCCAGATTAGCTAATACTTTATTTTCAAAATACTCTCTATTTAAACCAATTTAATATAAGGCCAGGATAGCCGTCCTGCTTAATTTTGCGAGATCTTCTTACCTTCTATGGTAACGAATATAAATACAAATAACACGAATGTACTGTTTCCTGGGAACAAGTTGCATTCGAAGTGAATTTTTAAAACAAATCACGTAGTAGATTTTCTTACTTCCTTGATTTTCTCAGTATAATACCAAGGTTCGCTTATTACTGTTATATTGTCGGACTAGTTTTTATATATTTATTGTTATTTGACCTCCGCGATCCTTAATCGATGCATCAGCAACACTTTGGTTTAGAATTTCCTTACTACATAAAGCGTAAGATTATTATTCTTTTTTTTATATTTAATA
Organism: Nymphalis urticae; assembly: GCA_905147175.2. NCBI lineage: Eukaryota > Metazoa > Arthropoda > Insecta > Lepidoptera > Nymphalidae > Nymphalis > Nymphalis urticae. Next base: position 2,485,497 of record LR989987.1, on the reverse strand, counting down.
ATTAATATATATCTAACTACTGACTATTTGATATACATTTTGAATCAACAAAGCCGTCATAAAAATTTACAGAATCAAATATGTAGCATAAAATGGCAAAGATCAGAAATCACTGCCCATAGACAGTGTACGAAAAATATTGTATTACTCCTTGCGCCGCCAATGCGACGGCAACCGTGAGATCTAAGACGTAATGCCCCAATGTCCAGTAACCCCGACTCTTTTAAAAATAAGGATCATACACCTGAACTTAAATGTTCATCTCTCAACATTTGTGAACTAAATTGAGAATGCTACAAAACAGAAGGCAATCTAATGGTTTCGGGTGATATTATATTTGGTCAAGTTATATTTAATATCGTTTTCGGATCACAAATGGAGCAGGAAAACTGTTGATAAACAGGGCCAAGGGTTAAGACTAATCAAATATGATAAAACTGTGAAGGTTGAGGTGAACCACGCGCCATATGTTTGCGCCTTATATGCAGCACATTCGTCTCGCTGTCCATTCAACTGTCGACCTTATCGCGATCAAATTGGAGTTTAAGGAAATTATTTACGCATTACGTCATCATATTAATTATCTTATATACATCTGGCAGATTCCTATATTTCATCTTAATAAGGTAGAAAATACGGATTCGCTTTAATGAGCTAAAAAAAAAATGACATTATCATTACCGTTTGACATGACATTATTGTTATTGTATAAGCATTTTTACGTCTCGAAATATAATTGACCTAAAATATTCTGGGTCAATGTCAATCTTAAGTATGTTCTACAAGTATAGTAAAATGCTTAATTTGCAATTGTACATTTGCTAGTGGAGTTGGTATTTAGTGCAAGTAACTCAATTGTCAGAGTTAGCAATGCTAACAAACGGAAGAGGTTCGCACAGTTCGGTACAGTTTAAAAACAATTGGTAATTTTGATAATTATTTTTTTCTTCAAAGTACTGGCAGCTATTTCTTATATTGCCTATGCGCTGCCAACCATAAGCTTTAAAATTTTATTATCTAAGTTATGGAATTACATTTATTTAATAAATGTATGATGTTTAAAAAAGAGATAATTATTGTGCCTGTGCCTGAATTGTAAATTTCAGAAAACAATTAGTTTTTATTTGCATGTTATTGTTGACGTATATTATATACTGTCCCCGAAAGAATAAAGGTCTTGATTATTTATTAAATTTTCTTCATTTTAATGGAATTATATATGGAAAAGGAATATTTAAAAATATTAAAGTAAGCCAAGATTTCGTTTCAATCTTTTAATATTTTTGAAAGCTTTTTCAACCATCCATTTCAGCAGCAGTTCATTGATAGTATTAATTTTATTAGTATGAGGTGAATCATCAGGTTAGATTTGCAAGAAATTTTATTTCTAAAGATAAATACTATGAACTGAATACAAATGTAACACGCGATTGAAATATTATTGATATTAGTTACAGGGTAAGCTTTATTACTGGGACGTTGTAATAATTTTACGAAAGAGTTTTTTTCGATTCAATATTTAGCTCAAACGAGACCATAAAATCATAAAGTTTCTAATAAAAATGTAACAGATTGAAATTGTTAAAACTTATACGTGACGTCACAAGAAATGGTAACACATCTTGAATTACAATTACAAACTGGTGCCTTTCTCTAATCATCTAAACGAACTAAAGGAAAGTAAAATAATTTTTCATCAATACTGTTTTGAAATATTAAATAAAGTCGAATATTTTTAAGCAATCTTTACTGATGGTAGATTTTCGACAGTCAATAAGCAGCTGATATACTTATATTTTGTACAACGATTTAGACTACAATATTCATGAAATTATCTTTAAATACAAAGTAGAAATATTTCAGTATCCAACCGCTGGGATTATACTCTCTACTCCATTTAATAAAATTTGGAGTTTATTCCACCACACTGTTAAGGGTAATGGCATACGTATGTATGTATATGGCAGAATTTCATCCAACACAGTATGCCGATTTTTCAATGTTTGGCTCAACGCCGAGCGCAAGATTAATTATGAAAACAAATGAAGGACATAAAAAAAAAGATGCTTGTCCGGATTAAAACCTGCAATCTTCGTAGTAATTTATATAACTTGCACGATATCTATTTTATTGTAATAGTTAATAAAATAATTGAACAAGTGTTTATTTATTGTCGCCAACTGACGTAATTAAATTAACATAATAATTAGACCAATTTTTATAGTTTACATATCACTTTCAATATATATAATAGCAATGGTATACTAAATTATAAAAAAATACTAGTTACAGATCCGATTTAATGTATTCATATATTCTTACTTTATACAATGTTTACATAAAATGCCTTTTCCGCACCATTTCCGGACCATTCTTGCTCAGCACTTGTATAACTTCTAGTCCATTTATTTTAATGTAGCCTTTATTTACAAATTTATATTTCAATTGTAATTTATGTTTTGTGACATTTTTATTCCTTTGTTGTTCGTAATTATACCTTTCCTAAAAAAGCTTTTGTTTTCTTTTCAAGCATTAGTGAATTAAAACGAAATATAAATTGCGTACTTTTTTTTAAGATGGTCTGTGTGTTTATATTATTGTTTTATGGTTAGAATTTTATTTTTATTTTAACTTGTTTGTCGTTTTTACTGTAGTTGTTGATTTATACATATGTATAGCAATAAATAAATATATAAAACCGTAGATTGTGTTCCATCAACATAGAATTGGTGGCGCGTGAGCCGTATTGAAAATTTTTATATTTAAAGAGCCATTAAAACGCCGGATATTTGATTTGAGATGAAAACGTTTTAATGATCACTTAAAGCATTTAAGATGCACTTTTATTTATTTCTAATTAAACCATATTCGAACTTATAGATCTAAAATAACTTTAATGTATTTTTAATGGTTATACTTGTTATAACTCGTAGAGTAATATTAAAGCTAAAATAAAACTAATGAATATGATATCCTTGTCTTATATATTTATTGTAAGAGTGAGAATTAAGAAAGTCACAAATATTATATGACTATACATTTGTGTACTTTCTAAATAATAGTAATAATATTACAGCGAATAAAAAAATATTAAAAGAATAACGAAATAATTGAAAATATACGGACAACTTGACTGACCAAATGGGAAACAGGTCCGTTTTTTATGTCTTATATAACAGCTTTTATTACCGATTATAAATTTTAATTACAAATCGATTATTATTCATTATTGGTATTTACAAAACCAAAATCGAGGTGAAGGTAAAAAAAAATGTGTGTTTACTAATTAGCACCAGCTCCATGTTTACAAATTATATAGACAATATATATGATCCTTTATTGCTTTAAACATAAGGAATATATTTAAGCATTTAAAGAAATGCAAATGAATTAACACATCCCGTCTTCGCTGAAGTATTTGTTGTGTCCAAAACAAATACTTAGTTATGGGTGTTTAAAAAAAAAACAATGTCTTAATATTCGAAACGAATATTTCAAATATAATTTGGAACTAATAAACGAAATTAAAAATCGGCCTTCGAATAAATGTAAACACTAATTGAATGAAAGGAGAGGACCTCATTCGATTACGCACGAATTAATTAATGGGCGGGTTAAATGAAAGCTTTGGACAAGTGTTAATTAATGTTCGGCGTTATTATAAGGACAGATGATAATTTCAATTGATAAAAATTTAAAATAATTTCGATTAAACGTGCATAAAATTTAGTTTATACAATTATTATTCTTTATGTTTAAGTACGTACTGATTTTCCAAATATTAAATATAAATTGCATTATACTATGTCTGCGTATTGCGTCCTTTGCAATAATAATAAATAAAGTTCTATTTTTATAAAATATATAAAATAACCTGCAATTGTTTTCCTCGGATCGCCAAGCAAGCAGTGATCTTTCATGGCGCAACAAAACTTCTTGTTTTCCCGTTCAGCTGTTGCGTTCGGGAGGAACATCGACAATATGGCGACATCCTCATTGTTTTCCCGCGCCCTCCGTATCCTTTCCTGTCCTACCGTCTTTGTCGTCAAATGTAGACGCGACTTAAAGTCGTCACTTAACACGTCCGCCGACATGGCTATTAACTTTTTTTTTAAATTAAATAAACAAATAAACCAAATTTCAAAAGAATAGTATTAAAAAAAATCTTGACGTATTTTTTTTTATTTATGAATATTTTTTTGTTTTGTTGTTACGCGGGAAACGTGACAGTTATATTTTTCGCGACAGCGGTGAGCAGGCTTCTCGGCTTGCGGTGCGGTACTGAACTGAGTGCCGTGTCGCGGCGTTTAAGTGAACGTGTAGGATGTAGGCTGTATATTGAACTTAATTGATCAAATATGATACCGTTTCGGATTCTTTAAAGGAACGCACAATGAGGAAGTAATAGAATCATCTCGTTAATTAAGCCGTTGTGAAGATGCCGACATGAAAGTTTGCAATTGTCCTTAATTCTTCATTGACATAAAAAATTGCGCTTGCCGAATTTAGGTTAGTTTTGACAAGACAAGGACAGTGTGAAGCCGCAAATAAAATTTAAGATTTCGGGTCTATATTTTATGGCTTGATTTATGCTTTCGTCTATTTAATATGCAATATTTATTAGCAAATTTAGTGATAAGATGAAAATTGCATACATACTTTTGATGAGCTTTATTTTTGATTTGTATTTTTTTTCTGGATAAACTACCGTAGTTACTTTATAGTTATGCGTTGTACAAAATTATTCTTGAGCGCTTGATTTCTAAAGTGCTTCATACAAAAAGTAAAGGGTGAAAAGTTAGGAAAAACTTCGTATTCAACGACTTGCTTAATCGTCTAGAGATTTGAACAGGAAGTAATGTAGTCCTTGTAACCATCACTTTAGAGTTTAAAATCATTTAAATAATAATTATTCCCGTAAATCTACAAAGAGAAGAAGAAAGTAATGAGAATAGGTTAATGCGAAAAATAAATATTTCCTTGTTTGGGGTAAAAATTCAAAGTGCATTTTGTGTGAGTACTTGTAGATATAATACAAACATTTATTTAAACACTAGGTACTATATTAGTTACAATATTTTTTTTTTATAGAATAGGTAGGCGGACGAGCAAATGGGCCACCTGATGGTAAGTGGTCACCACTACCCATAGACATTGGCATTGAAAGAAATGTTAACCATCGCTTACATCGCCAATACGCCACCGACCTTGGGAACTAAGATGTAATGTCTTTGTGCTTGTACACTGTCTACACTGGCTCACTCAAACCGGAACACAACAGTACCAAGTACTGCCGTTTTGCGGTAGAATATCTGACGAGTGGATACCTATCCAGAGGAGCTTGCACATTGATTGATGCAACTTGTACTGAAAAAACTCCAAGCGCTTAATACTGTTATAATTTAACTTAAAGTTAATAATTCTGTGTATTTCATATGATTAGTCATATACCTACGTTGCATGTGCGCAAGTACATGATTGATGTCTAGGTAATGCCTAGGTGTCATTATAGCTATCTCGAATCAAATGATAAATTAACGGCACTGATGTTCTTGAGATGTAATATAATATGACGTTGTCAATGCACTAAAGGTCGAATATGTCAACTTGCCTACATTTCACCTTGCATATTAACTTAGGAATGTTTTATTAGGCATATGACTACCCTATATATAAAATCTAGACGTGTTTTACCAAGTGTAGGTATTTTTTAGATTCATCTGAATTAATTTATTTATGCTCTACTTCCATCACAATGCTGCAAATTTTCCAGAAGACAAAATGTAATAAAATGTTAAAGTTTTCTGTTCATTTTTGTTTTAAGAGAAATTATTAATTTTATCGTATCATTTAGTGTTCGAGTGTTCATAATTATTATATTGAGTATTTATTATACTTAAATAAATGTTTGTCATTAATGTATTTTTTCGATTTGTTAAATATTTAGATTTTCAAGTTGAAAGCTTAGGCACAGATGAAGATAAATTTTACACTAATAGTACATCCTACATTAATATAATAAATTTTCATTCAAATTCAAATTGTTTTAGAACATCAAATAGCATGAAAATTTATTACATATTAAAAGAGTCACATGAATATTCATAATATTACGCCAAAGTACTTCAATTTAATCGGTTTATTTAATCTATGCGGACGTTTACAGCACTAACGAGTGCTGAATGATTTAAAGCGTTCGTATTTATTCAACCGATGATTTTTTTTTCTGCTTCAAAAAACGTTCGAACGGGCCTACTTTTATTATTGTTATTAGTTTTTATTATGACACGATACAATTTGCTTGTGAAATATGTTCTTGTAATATGTGATGAATATAAAAAAATAGATGTATTAAAAAGTTTCGTAAGGCATATAAATTTCTAAGTAAAATGTTAACGTAAAGTATTTTTTTACTATAGACGAACTAAAAAAAATCTCTCATATATAATGTCCGGTATACGTTTAGGATGACATATTTTATGACATAATACATAAATATATAACGGTGAGTCACAAGCAAGAAAAAAATCTATTGCTCTGAGAGAATTAATGGGCACAATTTTTACTACAACGTGGCATTTTATTGGTTTAAATTTATTGATTTATTATTTAAATAAGCTTTAATATAAAACGGAAATTACTTGAAAAATACAAATGTTTTTTATAACACTGGTTAGTTCTAAAAAGCTTACGAAGGTCATGTCAGGTCATTACTATGAATTCACAGTAAGTAATCTTTATATTTAAAATACATATTATAAGTAATCCTTAATGTAAATTCTTTATTTGATTTAAAATTGGAACACTAATTTCATTTATAGAACTTTGGGCTTTAAATATTTTTGTAGCGTTAAATGGAAACCTAGTGTCTCCTAAAATCTTGTAAAGTCTCCTATGGCGCAGACAAGATGTTAATCTTTTATGGATATTTGATGATAGCTAATAATAAAATCGTTACATTTAAATGTATCGTTCCGGATACAGTATCTTATTACAAATATTATATTTTGACATTATAGCTTTAAATATATTTTATTATTTTACTTTAGACTAAATTATTGCTGTATGCAATGGTGCTCATTTTTTCTTTTGGATTTAAGTGTGTTTACTAAATTGAATGAGTCTAAAGATCGTGATGTGGTGTCTATTATTAGCTCGACCTTTGTAACACTAAGTAGCCAGTATGTATTTAAAATTAAATCATTTTCGCGCGACACAATTAACACATAATAAATCACAAGTGATAATAAAATTTTTAGTCATTAATACGCTTGATACTTTATGTGTGTGTGTGTGTATATATATGTGTATGTATGCAAGTAAATGTGCATGTAAGTATGTTTGTGAATGTATTTTTTTTATAACAAACATCTGGTTTCATTTTCATTAAATTAGATTTAGTACTTTTTATAATGATATCGGTGCGTATAAAAAACATCAAAAATAAGTGAACGATGTTGATTTCTAAAATTTCTAGGTAATATATGGAAACACTTTTTTAATTTTTTATTTGTCAAAGGCATGTCGACCGACGTGCCTAATCATACCGGCACGGTCTTTGCATCTAAAGAAGAAAAAACTGCCAAGTGCATCACGTACAGGATTTTATCACACGTTGGATACGTCGAAGGGTTAATTAATTCCACATTATCAATGACGTAAGTTTTAACCATTACTTTACAAGTTGTATTAGTTTACAATCCAAAGTTGTAAGCATATTTTAGTTAATTAATTGAAATGAAATGATCATTTAAAACTAATCAGTGCCTTTCAATTTTCTAATTAAGAATTGAATAGCGGTGTCTTCTCAAATCACCACCAATATGTGAAAAAACTTATTATTTTCTACAATATTTCCATTGAAATATTTGAACGAAAACATTCAATCGAAAAATAGCTTATAACGGTCAAAACAGTTTCAGAATATCGCAAATCACGGCACATCATAACGGTATGATATCCTTGCCGGCAAAAAATACACATCGCTTGACAGAGCTCGTTTACATTAGATCGGAACAATATTTTTATCGTTCCGGAATTAAATATTGACGTATGTATTTCAAAAGCATTTAATTACCATCAGTTGAATCCGATATTAATGAAATATATAAATAACCCTGATACAACAAAACCCTTTATCCCTTTTAACTTTTGAGCACCTAGTAATATTTTAATACAAGCATCGTCGCGTCGGAGGACCGCAATTTCAAATCAATTGGAATTGAAAGAGTGGTAAGACTCTTTTGTCAAGAAAATGAGTTGATCTTTATTATTATATATATATAATGTCCTCCAGACCGATTTCGGCCACGGCGGCCAATCTCATGAGAGATTAGCCAACTACGCAGGAGATATTATAGTGCACAAGTGTGTGCGCAAACACAGGTGCACTCTCTATTCCCTAACTCTCATAATCCGATGGGACGGCAATCCGACACGACCGGAAAGAGTTCAGGCGCAGGACCAACGGCTTTACGTGCTTTCCGAGGCACGGGAGTGAACACACTTCCAACTTCCAAACTCCGGGCTGCTACTGAGAATTTTCTAACAGAAAAACCCAATAACATTTTATTGGCCCGACCTGGGAATTGAACCCAGGACCTCCGGGTCTGGGGCCTTATATCAAGCCACTAGACCAACATATATATAATTATTTTGATGATCACATCAAGTTTTAAAAAGAAAAAACCGTTCATTCGTTTGGGAGCAACGATGCCACAGACCGACACACAGATACTCACGTTACACTTTTAAGGCCCGCTTAAGTCGGCGATTAAAACTATAGTCTACGACATTCACCCGACGTTTTGCTGAAATTTAATGTCGGCTCGGATATTGTTAGCACTTAATTTCGTATCGTGCCACCGATAAAAGAAGGCACGGCATAATAAAGCGTGAGCAGCAAGAGCCGATAGTCGTAAGTGTCGTTGCGATCAAAAGAACTAGCTAAAGCACTCGTATGTACTCGTATCGCTTGGATCTACATGCCCCATTTAAATTAGATTTTTTTATGTCTTTATTTTATTTTGGAAAAATGATGTAAGAAATAATAATAATCAATATAAAGAAACCAAATTCCTTTTCTAAAAACCTTAGAGTAGTTCTTATAGTGTTGATAATTTAAGGATGATAATTTTGAACATTTGCTTGTATAATGCATGAAAAAATATATGTGAAGACATTATGTGGCTAAAAAAATACTGCTCAAACAATGTATTCATGATTTATACCTTTTGTTCGCGACACAGATAATTTCAATCGTAAGATTTATTTCAGGGATTTATCGATTCGATTCAAATATCGATTTTTCCGAAAAACAAAATCATCATTTCAAATAAAACGCGGACGATATTAATATATTTGTCTGTAGTGATTTAGAAATGAATACAATTGGTTTGTGAATCATAAAATATGTTGCGGTCCCGTAAGATTAATGTTATTTAGAAGTGTGGGAGGTAATTGACGTTCCAGTTAAAAAAAACATGTTCATTATAAATTCCTATTGTACGGGAGCTGATGCATAAACAATTGGTAAATACTTTTAACTTTTTTTATTTGAAATAACAAGTTCCTAAAGCTTCCGTTTATATTTTTAAAACCTAAGACTATCATTTGAATGTTGTCGCACTTGCGGTATGTTTGCGTGTACGTAAACTTTGCATAGCTACCAAAATTTCCATTTTTTTTATCATGTCATTCCTTCCAAATTTAAAAGTTGAAGACTGTTTCTATTGCTATTTCTTAATAAGGATTCTATTAAAGGAGTTTTTATTCGAAGCTAAATAAAGATTGACAAGCGACATCCATATAAGTATACGTATCAGAATCAATTCAATTTGTTTTTTCAATCAGCACCCATGCATTAGTAAGGTATCGTTACAAGGATCGTACAACACGATTTACGAGCTTCATAGCGAATAGTAATATGGAATTAAGCACTGGACGTGTGATGTAATTAATACAAAAAGGTCGGTTAATTAATTAATGGTTAAATTAATCCACTCCGCAATTTGGGTATTGCTGTAAAAAGCATTTTTATTACAGTATTCATTTAAAAATTAATGTGTTCCTGAACGATTTTGGCCACAGCGGCCTTTTCAAAGAAGACTAGCCAATAATTTATCGCCGAATTTGTGTGCAGGTGCATTCAATTCTCCTCACTGTCAGTTCGACGTGATGGCAATCCGACACTATCGGAGCGTGTGTATATGAATGTGTGTGTATGTGTGTGTGTGTGAGAGAGAGGGATATTATGAGCAAAATCAACGGCTTTTCGTGCTTTCCCAGAGGCTGGAGTGTAAGTGCACTGAATGACTATAGCATCCTAATTAGAGAAAATAGACCAAGTTATTATTGCTTGGCAATACGTAATAAAATACCTATCTAGACGGACTTGCACAATGATATACCACCAAGTTTCAATTTATTCAACAAAATACCAATATAACAAATATTCATCCACGAGTGAAATAATTTCGGGGACTAATAAATAAATAACTTTTTACAGCCATAGTAAAATAAAATTACATAATATCTTGATTAAAATATAAAGCCATTGTTTTGCAATGACGAAATACCCGTGAATAAACAGGAACTAATTAATGAACAATAAACTGAAATCACTGAAATTCCGTAAAACTTGTTACATATTTTTGATAAACATTGATCAGAGTACAGTGGAAAGGAAATTAATACATTGCATTCAGTGTCAATATGTACGTACAAATATTCAGTATTTTTTGTCTAAAATAAATGTATGATAATAATTGTTATGTATATACAAATATCAAATGCAAATATCATGCTTAATAATACTATTGTATTACGTAGTTCGAGAGAATTTATTATTTGTTTTCAAAAGTTATCAGTTGTTTTATTTTAATGAGTACAGAACACTACGACATTTACTACGCGCGTTATTCTTAGTTCATTTTTACTTCCGAGGTATTTATTAAAAGTCAAAAGTCCTGTACTGAAGCGTCGAGGTTGCGGCAATGACAATGGCAGGTTTTTTTCTCAAATCACCTTACAGCGCCTTAAGCAGCAAGGGTATGTTGCCCTTATACGGGCTAGCAAGTCAACTGCTGGTCAGCTGCTGGTATCACACACGACTTTACGCTTTAACGAGCTTAAAACAACCTTCTATGACATTAATTTAATATTACTTAACAATATAATAAATATATTTTAAATATTTTTATTGTATCTTTTTTTAATATTGCAATTCATATGATTTATACCATAGTTAATTATCACGTGATTTTAAATTCAAATCATACCGAATATTTCGTATATTTTCCTATTAGGTCTCGTTGTCTGTGCGTCACAAAGTATGAGTCAACTTATAGAAGTTATGTTCCACTAAAGCCATCACTCCTTTTATAGATGTAAATGATTTAATGTTGCCGTAAGTAAAATGTTTACTATGAGTACTTAATATGTTTACGTTTTAAGGTTTCGCAGATACGCTTACTATTCGCATATATTTGAGGTGTATCTTTTATAAGTGACGAAATAAACATCACCCAAATTATTTTATAAAATTTTAATTATTTTTTGCGCGGACGCATAAGAACAAACATAATTTTTTTTCTTTCTTCGATTTATTTTATAAATAAAAGTAAATTTATGTAAATTTGTTTACTGCTTTTCTGGCATTTAACGGTTGCGATATTTTGTTATTACATACATATGAAATAACGAACCCTTATGTTTCTAAAATAATAACGTCATTATATTATGTTAGGCAATTATTCCTTGCGTTGAAACAAAATCTCTTAATTTGAGCAAGCTCTGTGAGGACTTCAAAGCCCCTAATTAAACTCAGTTCATTTAATATTTCTATGTCGGATTTTGCAACGAGGCGGATTACACGAGAAACTATAAAAGTAGTTTTTTTTTGCAAATGAGTCAAGCTTCATATTCAGCTCTGTATACCCGTTGAATGTATATTTCATACTCTGTTTAATGTAACTGTGCACATTTACATTTACAATTAAAATGAATTTGATAGGAGAAAAAGTAGTTATATAATTTTGATATTAATATTATTTTTATAGTCTATTGTCGTGCTAGTTTCATAGACATAGACGAAAACAAATTTATTTTAGCTTCCATCATATAACTTCCTTGAAAATCGAGCTAAGATTTCAAAATATACCGGAAATCCGCATACGATATAAAGTCTAAATATTAATATAGCACTTACCAGCTCGGAACACCTCGCCGCAGCCATCGCAGCGGCTGGCGAACTGGGCGTCGTAGCAGTTACCGCAGTAGATCTTGTCAAGTTTGGAGCCGAACTGCTTGTCTACCAGCGACACGCGGCACTTGGCGCAGAGGAAGCAAGCCTCGTGCCAGTGCTTGTCTTTGTACGACAAGTCCTGTGGAACGAGATGACTTGTTAGCAATGTGACACTTTACACCTCAAATCTACTATGGTTAGGGCACCTCGATCTGTACGTAAGTGAGTTTATTGTAAGATTAAATATTAAAAGTAAGATCATATAAAAAATGTCTTCACTCAGTGCTACGACAAAGCATCGTTACTTGGAAACCGTTCAAAACTTAGGATAGTTAACAAAGTTTATATTTTTAGTCATTAAAATTTACAAGATATTTTTTATTCCTAAAAGATTTTCTAAGAATAAACGAAAAATTCCTAAATGGAAATACACTCGAACAAAAATGAAATTAAATATATTGCTGTTCTCAATTTACTAATAATCTTTGCAACGAAATCAACTATTTATAGATATTAATATTTGTTACGAGATATATTACTTTCCCAAATATTTCTATATGACATTAATTATCATTGTATTTTAACGCATTTTCAGAACCGAATTGGCCCAGGGGATAGGACATGTACTGTTTAAACAAAGATCGCGGATAAAAATCCCCGCAAGCGTCACTGCGTATTCATGTGCTTATTTTGTTTATAATATGTCTCGCGCTCATCGTTGAAGGAAAACATCTCAAAAAATCCTAAATATGTCGGATGAATTTCTATTACATGTATGTCCAATCTCGTAATATTTGATATTTGATACGGACATTAACAGGCTGTTTCTTTTAAAACAAAGTATTCGAGGTTTATTAATTATATTAACATTAACATCAGGAATGTCTTATGCACACGACTTGTTTTATAATATACTAGTAATTACTTTATAAATAATATAAAAATGTTAAAAGTATTGACAGTGGCGTTCACAGTTCAGAATGATTAATGAGTTGATTTGAAGTGATGTGCAAACATACAATGCTTTTATACATAAATACATAGCTTAGTGGAAAAACCCACAATAAGCGATTAGGTTTGTGGGCGAAGATTAAAGATTACGGCAAAAATTGAGCCAAGTATCTTTAACAGGATAAAAAAAGTCTACGAAAACATTAGTAAATACTAATTGTGATCATTGCCTATTATTTTTTTAATAAACCGTGCCAAACCAATTCAAGATCATTCTTTTTATATCACATATACTCTGTTTGTGTAACTTAAACCGAATAAAAAATTATGATAAAAGCACGCAATCTGTTAGCTTGTATCTAAATATAAGAAAACAGAAAATACAGTATTTACCGTAAAATAAAGCCATTCCAAGAGCTAAATACTATATCTTAATTTACATAAGCCCACATATTTCGTATTGAATAAGTGTTTAATAAACAAAGTTTTAAGTTAAACTTTGTATATTAAACAACTAAGTAAACGAGTCTAAACAGAAACCACTCGGCAATTTACGAATGCATCCAATCTCAGTTTCAAAATAAAGCCCCTTCATTATGTGTTCTATTCTTGGCAGCATCACGAGATCTGTTACAGAAACTATGTTAAAACTAAACTAAATGTGATGTCAATAATATATGAATGTTTATTTTAGCCGATTACGAAATACTAAGAGGTGGAATCGTGCATAAATCTCGAAAGAATCGGATCCACCCATGGTTTCTCAAGGTTAAAACTAAATGAAAACATAAGAATGATACTGTTTCCGACCCAAAAATAGTACACTGACCAGTAACCAGTTTGTTTTCAAAGAACGATATTGAAATAGTCCCAACAAAAACTGACGAACAATAGTAATAAAATATTTAAGCAAATATTCATATTTAACCGATGCACATATGGCGTTTTCTTTTCCTTCTCTAAGAACTAACTTCTAACTCAATCGATGATATAATAAAGACTCAATATTTTGATCGGTGATTGTCCTCTCGTCATATCTTTCCTGAGAGAGCGTTAAAGCGATTTAATTATCAATACAGTTATGATATTGCAGCTGTTTAGCTAACGGAAAAAGTCATTCGTCAGTTGGGATAAGCGTAGTATAGGTATACTCGATGTTGGCAACGTTCAGCCTGGGGCCGTGTGCAGAGGTACGCCCGAAGAATCTGGGCCGACTGGAGTGACAAAACTAAATTTGATCGCCGTAACAAAGCTAAGCGATGCCACTGACTCTGATACCATTCTAATAATGGTATCATTTCGTATACATATTTGATCACATATGTTAGATTTCTTTCGTTTTCGTATTGGCACATACACTATGTTCAATGTAATGTATACGTTGATTATGTTGTTTGTCATGTATACTTCTAAAGCAATATATTTCCTTGCAGTCATATAATTTGTTATTGACATACAGAATACTTTGATACAAATCATTTACTAAGTGAAACGCAATTACTTTGAGATAATTTTAAATAGCGATTAGTACATAGTTACGATGAAATAAGTCGCATTAGGCAAAAATAGAATATAGTGCCCGATTAGTTTTTAATAGAAGATTTATTTCTATTGCTGCAAACCTTAGAGTCGATGCCGATGATCTTGTTGCATTCCTCACAGCCGTTGGCGAAGACGCTTTCATAGCACTTGATGCAGTAGGGGTGCTCATCTCTGAGCACGTAGCGTTGTCCGGTAAGGGACTCGTCACACTGCCAGCAGCAGAAGTGACCGCTGTGCCAGTCCTTGTTCATCGCCTTGGTATATTCGCCGCTGAAAATAAGCTGTAAGCAATAGAAACGGTTAATATTGTGAATGTATGATATCATGTGATAGTGGTGTAAAGAGTAAGTTTATTATTTAGCGTTACATGTAAATATTTTATCAATAAATATATATGTATATGCGCAAAATATATTTATGAGGTAATCATATTTCATACGATGCCATAATTTATCGAACGTTAATGATACGTTAATAATAATGAAAGATTTTCCAGAGATTATATCCTATAATATTATGCAGGTTAGTTCAATAAGTACCTTAAATTAGTTAGGGTATGTGAGGGTGGCCAGTGTAACAAAAATGCCTAACATGGCTAATATCACTTAATAATAAACATCAGATATCAACACATGACACAGACACTGCGGTCACATCGCACTGCGCACGAGGGTCAAGGTTTGGCCACCACTACACATACCCATCATCGTTGGCGGTGGTGGAATTGGTCTGGTCAATTTCAGTGACAGTGACCTCGCCATCCTTAGATTCCCTACGCTTGGAGGTCTTTTTGACCTTCCTGGTCTTCCTTTCGGTGCTGGTGTACTGGACTTGAACGTCAACGTCAGCCATGGCAGAAGACGGGGCTGATTTTGCAATGGAAACGATATCACCGAACGCGGTCGCGACCCGAATTCGAATGGCGAGCACCGGTGGGTGAATCGCAGGAATTATTCCAGAATGTTTAGCGCAAGCGCCGGTGGGGGGAGTTCAGGATTTAAATTTGGATGAGTGACGGAGAGGGCAGGTGCGCGGGCGGCGTTTCCAAACGTCCGGAGAATCGCATGTTTCCTTCGATAACCCGCCCGCGAACAGTTACCCCACATCTGTCGACATTTAAAGGGATTCGCCGTTAGCTCGAGATGATTTGATGTGGAGCACTTGTAAAATATAGGCCGATCGGTTCTGAGCTATGGATATTGAAATGAAGCGTGTGCTTATCGTTTGGCTGAGATTCAGCGTCTGTTCGATTGTTTAACGATTAGTGATTTACATTCAATGGCCAATATAAATAAACATCGACCTACATGAATTAAAGGCGATTATACTCCATAATTTACAAGAATTCGACCCTGTCTGATATGGATTGACATGACATCAGGAGGTCCTTGCTTTTCATCGAGTCTCGAAGCTCGTAACTCGAACTGCGCCAAAAGTGTCATTTACAATAGTCGCCCGACATTCTTCGTATATAATTATCTAGTATTTTTTTTATAATCGTACATCGCTATATTTTTAATCATTATTATCAAATGATTGGACAATTTAGAACAAAATATATAAATGCAGCTTCTAAACATTATGTAACCAAATAATACCCTAGAACTTATTATAGCTATCAAAATTATTTAAGAATATTGTTTAGGTAAATCATTAACATATGTCCATATCCATACATGAATAAAATAAAAACCGAAAGATTTAAAATTGGTTAATACGACTACCTTTCGTCATATTGTAAGTTTTAAAATATAAACAACCAACTTGGGCTGTAGCAACTGACGAAAATAAACAGAATAAGCATCAAAATAATTCCAAGTATTCAAGAGCTAAGTATTTATAGATAAACCGATTGTTATATTCATTCTAAATTAATAGATATATATAGTATAGACATTACTATAGTATAAATGGTTAAAATTTATGTTTTTTTCGTAATCAGACGCCAATTTTTTTTTATAGAACAGGAAGGCGGACGAGCATATGGGCCACCTGATGGTAAGTGATTCAACGCCCTTAGACATTGGCACTGTAAGAAATGTTAACCATCGCTTACATCGCCAATGCGCCACCAACCTTGGGACCTAAGATTTTATGTCCCTTGTGCCTGTAATTACACTGGCTCACTCACCCTTTAAACCGGAACACAACAATACCAAGTACTGCTGTTTTGCGGTAGAATATCTGATGAGTGGGTGGTACCTACCCAGACGAGCTTGCACAAAGCTCTACCACCAGTATGATTGTCATGGAACTTTCACATTAATTATTTTTATTTTTTTAATTATTACTTCATACATCATACTTGCGAATGCAAAAAAATAATTTACACTACATTTTACATGACATAAAATGTGGAAGAAGTAATATAGTAATATTATTATAAATATTTTTATATTTTCTTTTACCTTGCGTCTTTGTGATATAAAGACGTGGTCGGAACATCTTTAGGTTTATCTTTAGTCGAAAACTACAATGTAACGTATATAAAAACTTTTGTAAATGAATTAGATTTTAACCGCAATCTTTACCCTCTGACTTTTAGTCTACGTCAGTTAGCTCGTGACCACGCTACATACAATTCTGTCAAAATATCAAGCAAAATATAGGGCATGATCGCGGTTGAAACCAAAGTAACTCATCGTATCATTATTCAAACACGTTTCCAACAACATTTTTGAAATAAAAACAATCGGGTTGGCTAGATACGAATGAAACTGTTTGTATTTTATAATAGTTTACATATTATTTTTTAAAAATATATAAAAGTATGTATGTCGAAGGATGCAATAAGGTCTTCGTACGTGATTGATAAATCAGACGCCGCTAATACATTTCTTTGAAAATATTGTTTATATGTCTTAACAGCAATCGCAAAACGGCCTTTTCCTGTTTCCTACATCATCGCAGCCTTCGTTTCTGTCTAGACATAGTACGGTCGATGTCTTAGCCGATTTAGCAAGGTCTTGGTCAACGTTCATTCATTGGTTTATTTTTAATTTTCTTACGCCGCGGCTTGAAAATTCGAAGAAAACACCTGAACGTGATAAGTACTTTTAACCAATTGATTAAATCAAACAAGCAATACTTCGACGTGATAATGTAATAGTTTAGGAATTGAATCAATTATCTTTGTTAATCAAATTATTTTAAATAATATAATCAATACAACTTCAAGTATTTCAGTAAGTCGAAATCCTTTATTAAATAGTTTATTTTAAAAATAAATTTTCTACATATAATTGTAAAGTAACATTCATTGATTCTATTAATTTATTAAATGGAAAATATGCATTTGAATTAGAACAGTAACATATGAAAATATAATATTTCAGACAATTCGATGATTTATGTTGTATTTTTAGTGAAACGGACTGCAATTTTGTGTATGAAACACACGTTAATTAAATTTAATCTACAGCAAAAACAAAGCGGTACCATCAAACACTTCAAAATAACTGTTACCATAATTTAAAATTTAGATTTTTATTAATTAGCATACATTACGTATATTTTACAAGTATTTTAAGCAATGTAATGTAAATTTTAAGCAATTATTTGAAGAAATATATTTATTTCAAAATCATAATTTTTGAAATAAGTGTTTAATAAGTCATATAATGTTGCATTGATTCATAAAAACATTCTATTTCTTAAAATACTATTTAAAACGAGAAACGAAAGTATGAGTAAAATTCACAGAAATTCAATTCGCATTACACCGACGCAAACTAATATGTTTCATCTGTACATGCCTTACACTAATCTTAAAAGTCGTTTGTTTATTCTTGCAAAAGGTTTTACTCATAATGACATTTTGACTCTATATGTCTACAGATTCAGGTATCCTATATATTCACGAAATATATGATGCAATTATTGTGCAAATTTAGTAAGAACTATTAAGAAATATGATTTCATACGTCACGAGAATATAAATATATATTTAGAATTGTTTATTACTTTTATTAATAATGATTAAGAAATTACGGATAAGATATTAGAAATCTATTTGACTGTTAAGTATTTATAATTTTTTTTTGAATTTTTCTGTATTGACATTAAATAAATCAATAGACTCATCTTTATTAATCGTCAAAGTCTAACCTAGGGTATTATTATTTCTTGGAACTTATGATACATTCATATATCGTAAACATTATTTTCTGCAATTTAAAGCAAATGATAAATTTTAGGTAAAACATTAAAGTCCGTCTTTGACATATAATAAAAGGCGTTGTTTGTATGGCTTTGAAACCGATCAGATAAAATCACACATACAATTCATATAGACTTAGTCACTTGTAAACAATCTACATGTATTTGAAGAGCAGAGCCAAAATAGTTTTCTTAAATTCATGAAACTCGACATAAATCAGTCAAGAAGTCATCTTTTATATTAATTTATCTTAATTTTTAAGGATTCCAAGAATTTGAAAAAGTCTCGTTCGCGACTTGACTATTGACTTTGGCTTGGCGTTGTTTTCAATGTTTAATTTTAGTCTGTGACGAATGTACACCCGGCTTGGGGCGAAAATAGATTAGAAAGGGGATCGGTAATTTAGTTATGATGGAAAATAAATAGCATTAATAAAACAGATGTATAAGGAACCTGGCGGCCTATTGTGTTCTGTATACATATATTTATACTGTATAAATATTAATTTGGTCCGGGACACCTTCCACTAATGTCTCCAATTACACATAAGATTCGGTGAATGTTATAGGGAGAGGCGTCTCATAGACCATGCCTTCCCATGATCTTGAGTACACAAAGATTGAAGCAAATAGCTTTAACAATCGTCAGTATCCCCAAGCTAAGCCAAGCTAAGCTTTTGCCACCAAATAGACGGACATTGGCGCCACTAGATAAAAATTGTATTTACTATTTAGGAGTGATAAGATAATATTTAAGAGAAGATAAGGAAAGTATCCTAATTATTATTATTTATTTCTAAACATTGTTATAATTTATATTATGTATTTTTTTGAATGTTGCATTCAAATTATTTAACGGCATATAATTAAACATTTAAATATGCAATAAGTATATGTTTAGTATATTTGTATTTAATATAGGAAGTTTATATTTATTAACGTATACGTATTTGTATCTAATCATGGATGTACAATTAACTATATTATATTTATAAATGCAACATCTTCTTAGTGTTTACACTTCCAAACCGCTGTTACTTCGACGAGTCCTATGCTAAATGTTGTCGGAAAGAGATCGCTTAGGGAATTCCGGCTACGAGTATGTACATCTTTCCTATTATTATTTATTTCAATGTAAAATAAAGATCATTTGAATTTGACTTAAATCGTTTTAATATAAAATGATCATAAACAAGGCTACGGATTCTCAGTACATTACGTACGTTTACATTTAGCACTTCAATAATATGATCACTTAATATCATTCTATTGTGTAAGAAATATAATTATTTGCCAAGTCGAAATGATAAATTTGTTGGCAAGGGGTTTCCTGTCGTAAATGCATTATATTTACTTCAGTATTATATATAGTTTCTTGTGGTTACCGGAGTCGATTGTCTTCCATGTTACGACCGCTGTAATGTTATCTTTGAGTTGCTGTAGATATATTAAACTTGGTGTATGAAAAGTTTAAATGTATTGGTTTTTATTAGCTCGTGGTTTACAAGAGCTCACACTAAAATATGAATAATACTTTGCTTTGTTTGTGGTTTTAGCGAAAATGTTACAATAATATCACCTACGAAACTTTTTTTTCAGAAATTATCTCATACCCTAAAATAAAGGCAAAACTATACTGAAATATGTATTGAATTCAAATCAAGTAGGTAATCGAATATTTGAATATTACAGACCAACAAAGTGTCTTTGCTTAATTGAAATATTAATTAATAAGTGATTATTTATTAAGTCATAATAATCGTTGACATCAAAGTTATTACTTCTAAATTTTATTATGACCGTAAATAAATAACCATACCTATAATATTAGGTTTTTAGAGGCAATAAATATTAACTATATTAAATAATATCATCCCGCATTACCATGAGAAGTGCCGTCAGAAGGTCGGTGTCAAATTAAAAGCAAGTGGGTCGAGGTTCTGACAGAATATATTTTTGGACGTCTTATGCAAGTTCCACGTTTTATTAAATTTATATTTTAGAAATCTTTAGAAATATTCATATTAAAAAAGTATGTTTGCGAGCTATGCCCTCGACAAACAGGCTTGGTAATAACTATTCTCCGCTAACCGAAAGGTATTTCTAGGATCATCAAAGTCGATTTTAATGTTTCCATTTTTTGAAAGCGAAAAAATTTTTTGGATTTTGGATATTTTAATTTGCTTTTGTGTCTATAACGATCCGCAATATATCACTTTATATATGAACATTTTTCAGGTAAATTTTGGCGGCAGTTTATGTACTTAGGGAAGAACTGAAAAGCAGCTAAAAGTGAGCCATTATGTCGCATACCTTTGTATGTAGCATTTTTAGTGAAAAAACTTATTTTATTGCTAACTATTTATATATCTTAAAAAAAAAAACGATTAGTCAGATTTATTTAAATAATAATATTGTACTCGATACTGCTGCGGCTTTTTATAACTTATTAAAAGATACATTTGAACAGAACAATTATTTCATTTAGTTGAAATTATTCTATATAGGCATAGAGAGAATTCACACAACTAAAAAAATCTAATATTCTATAAAATTTCACAAGCCGCTTACATTCATAGTTTTGAAATCGAAACATTTATGGAAGCCATTCATAAAGCTCTTACAAACTGTTTATTCCCGTCAGAAAGGAAGGTGTACTCTAATTGGAATTATAAAAACAAACAAAAAGAGGGATTTTGATACTTTAATATATTTCAATCAGTCATGCTCATTTAAAAGCAGTGGAGCGTTCGTGCTACGTTAAAATAAGCGCCACTAATCTTGAATGTTACCCCAAAAATCAATGTCTTCCTCCTCCTCTTTTACCTCTGGCATTTCTTTCGATTCGTCTCTTTCTTCGAATGAAGTCAATTTGGGTATGTCTTTCAGTTGCTTTGCGTCATTTAGTCTTTCATCGTCAAGTGTGTTGTCGACATTAGCTTCCATAATCGGGCTCTCGGTTCTCCTTTCCCTGGATTTCTCTCGCGATCGACTTCTGGAATAAGAACGCGGCGCTAAATTAGGAGCACTCCCAAAGCCACTGTAATTTTCATCCCTATTCATGTTTTTGAACTCGGCTTCTTCGAGTGACGTAAATATTTTTAACTCTTCTTCACGGGATGCCCGAGACTCTTTAGATGAATTTGAAGAAGAAGATGCACGTTTTCTAAAAGATCTCCGCCTAAAACTGGGGTCGCTTCGTTGCAGAGGTCGGAACTTAATTCCATCAAGTGATCTTAAACAAATGTATTATACATGAGTAGGAATATAATACAAGTAAAATAATGAATCCATACAGTGAAGTCATGTTCTCGTATTCGAGCATTTGTGAGCAAGAGGATGACCAGATGAAATCAAACGGGTAGCTAAGTCACTACAGAGCGTGGTTTATGAATATCTATGAATTGCGTGCAGTCGTCAATAATAATTAATATTAACCTTAAAAATTCTTCGCTAAATGGAACGTTGCCATTTTTATCGCCACTGTATGGTTGGAATAGTATTTCTGGCAACGGCGACGGAGGGGGCGTTTTGGGTCTGTATTCCCATGTAAGCTTTTCTTTATTAACTCCTTCATCTTCATTGGGATCTGGAATATACACAGAGGTTGTAGGAGATCTGTTTTTCTGTCTCACGCTGAACGACTCCGATGTGTCTGATATAATTGTTTTCGTTTTGGTTGGATATCTGTCTATTCTATAATCACCATTGGCCTGGGATCCTTCTTCTATTGAATCTTGACCGAAGCTAGATATTTTAGTAGAAAACAAAATGGCAGTGGAATTTGGTTGACGGTCATAGAAGTTGACAGCCGCCGACTTTAGAATTCCATGTTTATCTTCGGTCAAACAAAGGTAACCTTGACCGCATTCACTCGTCCAGTCTCGATGCGGCGGCTTGTTCGCTGTCTTTTGGAGTAGTCGCGTGTAGTACTCGACGAGATCATTAAAGTCCGGATGCGTGTCGGGAACTATTCCACTGAATATATGTTTCATGCACTCTAAAGCTTCATGAAAGCCCACATAAGATATAAATACGGATAGTAACAGTCCCATTCTTCACCGGCCACTGCTTAAGGGGAAAGGGATAGGTTATAGATAAAGGGAATCGGGTGCAGCGATGTGACGCCGAGACAAGATATAACCAAACTGAAATTAAAATGCAGTACTTGCCAAACTTTGTGTCCACATTTAGATAACAGTTTGGCTTTGCGGCCAGGTATGATTACGCTAGTCTTATGAGCCAAGGTTGCACATCGTTTACCGTTTAGGCTATAAAAGCTGTTTATTGTTTGATTGATTTGCTTTACGTGATTAATGTAAAGCAGTTAAGCATTTATTAGAAGATAGATGTAACAATACAAATTATACTGCTAATCTAGATAACAACTGTCAAATAGCTATGTTATATTTTAAATTTATTTTAATATATTTTTACGGTATAGTTATATGTCTTATTTTAATAGCGAAATATTAGCCATCTTTATAATACCCACCATTTAGCATTTTTTTCCTTCAGTGATTTTCCATTGAACGTTGAATTTTTAACCAATTTAAGAAGTGAAATGCTAAGAAATTTATGGCAAAGCGAGGCGTCTAAAACTTGACCTTGAAAAACTTGGCAAACTCAGAAAAGAGTAATTTAATTTGATACTCGTATCTGACATAACTTGTGAGTCATCGACCTCCATAGGATAAAAAATGAGAATTTTGCGCGCGTCTCAGTACTTTAATAATAAACGTTTGAACTTTTTCAAAAACAACGCAATGTTTTTTGTCATATTGCCAGCGATCATTTTATAGCTATTATTGGGGCCTTTATATTTTCGGAACATTAGACAACACCAATTAATCACCAAGAAACAATGGATTCTTAATACTCGCGTAATATATAAAAATAGGTATGATTAAAATTGTTATAAAAATAAATGAACAAAAATCTATGAAAAATACACATTTTCAATATTATTATTGATACTTAAAACGGCCAGTTTTAAAAAATGTTTTTTTTTTTTTAAACTTCAAATTGCCAAGAAAAATACTATTCATATATAATACATTTTAATGGACTAACTAGACCTTAGTTTTTGTTGGTAATTGATGATCATACATGGAAAAGTTTCTTAAAAGCTATTCCGTCGTAGATTTAATTATTATGTTATTAATCTCGCTCTCTTAATGATAATTGAGAATTCGGATGTTCTAATTGAGGAGGTGACGTGATAATGACGAAAGGTACGTGATCTGTACTTCGATGCAATGTGTGGGTGACGGTTTCTCGGTTACAATAAATTATATATATTTCTTTACTTATCAACTCCATACAATATAATAGTTTAAAAATCCGTTACAGTATCGAACCGAGACTATCTTCGATTACACTTTTCTATTTTTATTTAATTAAAAAATAACAATAGACTGTTTATAGTAACAATGCACACAAACTACTTCTATAATCGGATCCGAATTGCATGATTCTTAATCTGTATAAAACTTTAAAAATACCGTTTAATTAATACTCTTTTATGCAGTCAAATTTAGAGCTAACTTATCGTATTCTCATCCTATTCCTACACGAGTAATTATATATAAACAAAAACGAGACAGCAATTCGTGAATCGAGTGCTGCGTGCACTGAACGCGAATACCCCGAAAGTCGTGACCTTGCCTTTGGGATGGAGTGAAAGTTACGCGCTAGGCGGGCGGAGTAATCGGACACCCGTGACGTCACGTACGGGCCGTGCGCACCGTGGCCCGCTTTATGCAAGAACTAAACATTCACGTTTGATTTATGATTCTTATCAACATAATAATGTTTTCATAATTCCATCTCGGTCTATCAGTTAGCAGCTTTTAAAGGGGTTATATAATTGAATTGTTTAAAATTTATTTGAACTAAAATTTAATTGCATATAGTAACACGTTGAATTAGACTTAAATGTATTTTGATACATATTTACCTAAAACGAAATCAACAAATATTTACAATATTAAAATTTTGTCAAATAGGCGCACTTTTTAAAAAGGAATTAGAGACCCGGTATTGTTTAATAATAATACCAAGAAAAAAGTCATAACCATACGATCAAGAAGTAAAAGCTAGTTTTGGGTTTTTTTCTCCCATATATGGTATGGTACGTAGTGATATACTCCCATTTGATCACGTCAAACCTCTTTGGACGATTTTACATAGTTATAATTTGAAATATGTTAATTAAAAGATGTCAATTCAACCTAATAATTTTCAAGGTACCTTTATATTGATTTTTGAAGAACGATAAAGATTTTCAATTGAATAGACTTACGAGTAAGTACAAAATTGTTATATAATTATTTTGTATTATTTAAGCTCTTTAAAAGATTCAATATTATTTTGTTATGTAAATCGTTACGGTAAATCTGTCTCATTTTAACATCGATAATTATTGAAATTACATTGTATCCTTTGGTATTATAAATAAGCATGTGAATATAATTAAGTAAGTAAAATACGTTTACGAATTTTTGGCAATAACGAACTTTAGCTGTCGGATGTATAACAAAAGAAGCTCGGTCATTGAACTTTTAAACCGTATTAAAATTTGTTCAGTATTAAAATAAGTGAAATCTTACATCGTAACTAACATGATTGAATGTTTATTAGGTTGTTGGTACAATTTAAACCTTTAACAATTTAAGCTCTGTCACAATGTCAAAGTGATCTATTACTGGCCACTGAGACGTATGGCATGACAGTGTCCAGATTTTTATCGTTTAATCCGAGTTGGCGTGCGCGCGCGCAGATGTTATTTGATTTTTTAGCTTCGCGCTCCGTCTCAGTTAATTTACGTCCCTCCAATGATTCTTGTTGAAACTAAATTAAATAGATAATGAACTTAGATTTATACACGTACGAATTTTCATACAAATAACTAAGTGGCATACATTAAATTTGTCATATTATAAATGTTCGGACGTGTTCAACATATGACTGTCCGATTGGAATTTGGTTATTAATAAGTGGTATTATAAAAGATCGCTCTTAAGTCCATGTATATAATTAGTAAACAGATATTATTATTTATTTGTCATAGTTTGTATTAAAAACCTTATTAATCTGGTGGCCTAATAATAAGGCTGTATAATCCATCATTAAAGATTCTGTTACTCGCTGCTCATTAATATTAGTTAGAAAAAAGAGTTTGTTAATAACAATAAGAGATTGTGGCTCACCTATCGAATGTATTGTTGACTTTAATGTTATTGAAGAAATAATCCTGTATGCAATTTAAGCAATATATTCTATGTACGTTTATCCTTAGAAGATTGTCACTTGCTTGAGATGATTTTATAGGATTTATTTAAAATACAATCGTAAGGGGTGATTTAAAGGAAACGACATCGCATCGATTGTTCAGTTGGTTACCTTGTTTAAGTCATTTAACTCACAAATACTGTGAAGCGTTGGTCATAACAGACAAGATATCAACCTATATTGAAAAAAAAAATACGATTGTGAAGTATATTTATCAATTGTCACCTAACATTTTTTCTTATTTTAGACAAAATAATTTATTATTAAATTTAAATTTGTGCGCTAACAATAGTGCAATTTTTATTGCCTGACTCTAATACGACGGGACGACAAATCCAACACGACTGGAAAACGTTTAGGCGCAGAACCAACGGACCAAAGAGTGTAGTGTTTCAGAGTGCTCCTATTATTGAAATTTTTTTAACGGACAAACCCATTAATTTTTGTTGGCGATTGACCTCGGGATCTGCGGCCTTATAAGCTAGCTTAGATAAACATAGCAGTCAGCGATTTTTAGAAATCATATTTCTACGATACGCAAAAAAAGCTATTTTTTTACAGATAATTACGATTGTGTAAGGCACGAAACACATTTCTAAAGTTAAAATATTATGATTTAGAATGTAAAGTTTTTTCTGTCATTGGTTAATTAATTGAGTAAATAATGGAATAAATTTAAAGTAATCAATTTTGGATCCTTTTCAATTAAGTATTTGTATGAGAATTTTAAAAATTCATTCTGGAATCTTCATTTATCATGCCTAAAGGATAGTATATATTCCCAGGTCGGGCCAATAAAAAGTTATTGCGTTTTTCTCTCAGAAAATTCTCAGTAGCAGCCCGGAAGCTGAAAGTGTGTACACTCCCGTGCCTCTGAAAGCACTTAAAGCCGTTGGTCCAGCGCTTTACCGGTCGTGGCGGATTGCCGTCCCATCGGATTATGAGAGTTAAGGGATAGAGAGTGCAATTGTGTTTGCTAATACACACTTGTGCACTATAATATCTCCTGCGTAGTCTCCTGGCTAATCTCTCTTAAGATTGGCCGCCGTGGCGCAATCGGCCCAAAAGAAGGACGTTATTACTATATCTGGTGGAACTCCCATTTTTTTACTGAATATAGTATAATAATTTTATTTGCAAAATGTAACAAATGGCCGGATGACAAAATCTTATACGAACGACGACTAGTATGAGATTTGAAAATTTGTTATCGGTGAATTCATTCGCCAGCTATTACAAGTTCGGGATCATCTTAAACTCATTATAAAAGTTCCTGATAATAGCATTAATAATGAAACATTTAAATGTTATAAAAAATGCATAAAATATATATACATTAATCACATACACAACATTGAGTTAAAAGAAACCGGTATTTTTCTATTAAGCATTTACTTTAAAATAATTTCTAAATGGAGACAAAAAAAGTAGCTCTTTTTTCAAAAAGAGTATACAATAGTTTCTTTTCGTTTGTGATAATTGTCAAAAACTGCCATCTAGTGGCGAGTAGAGACACTTTTTAGTACAAGTGCAGTTGTTTTCATTAAAATCCGTAAAGTTTTTTAAGCTGTTAATTCAAATTAAATATTTCATAAATTTTGTATTGCTTATTTCAATGGTTTGTTAAATATTATTACTGTACATTTTTTTATATAATTACCAAATGTCGGTAACGAAATAAAATTATTCAATTTGAAAAAAAGTATACATAACTCTATCCTGTCTTAAAATAAGGTAAGCCTTGTAAATTAAATTCAACAACAATTTGTAGCAAATAAAGAGCTACATTTATGTATATTTATATATGTTTTATGAATAAGAAATATTTTAATATTATTATAATTATATAATTCTCCAGACAAAGACTAAATTATAAAGGAATTAAGAATTATTTCTGAATTTCAACAGTTGTGGGAAGTTGCAAAGGAAAGGTAAAAATACATGCTCGTTTTAAACGTCACTCACAATTTACTTTTTCTATTGCTCGTTTCCGAACGCACAAAACACAATCGCGGCAAAACTTCGCGCGCTATTTTAAAAATCGAATCGTTTCACAATGACGAATCACTGCCGAACTTCTTTTGGTAAATCGTTGAATGCACTGGCTGGAAGAGACACGTCCTCGGTAAATGTCGAAAGAGTATTGAGTTCTCAGTTGGCGAACGCTGTACAGCTAAGAAGTGTTCGTTGTCGCGTGTGTGCGTCAATTATATTTATTACATCGAACTAGTGTCTATAAACAAGCTCGCACAACTTCAAAGAGATCGATCGCTATTTAGGGGATCGATGAAGGAATTCTTTGCTAGGCCGAAGTCGAACCTGTCGCCGCTTCCGCGATGTGTTGCGGAAAATTGAAAAGCAAAAACAGTTTTCGTGTATTTTTTTATATACTAAATAGTTTTTAGAAATCTCGTGTATTTTTATGTAAATAAAGACTTTATTAACTCAACATATCAATAGATTTTTCATAATGGTACATTTTTAATACAAAATGAATAAATAAAAGTCAAATTCACTGTTTGGATACATCTACCATTGAAACTCGAGATGCAATCCTACTCGTAATGTAGTAATAATAATTTGTTTGAATCTTAAAGTAGGTCACCACTTCAGATACGCCCAAACATACATACGTTGTATTAATTTATTGTTTTGAACTATGAGTACGAAATCATTATAAACATAAATGTAATATTAAATCATACCTGAAAATTTTGTGGCTGAAAGCGTTAAGTCCCAAAGCAAAGTTACAATTGCTGTTTCCTTTAAAAAAAAAAAAACGTCAAAATATTAAAATGGCGAAAATTTTCCCGAAATGCGCGCGAATGTAGCAAACGACGCAATGGTTGCTGAATTACTGGTAAGGTGTGAACAATTCAGCACAGTACTGTTACTGTTCAAGTGTTATTTTTATTCCATAAGCGAATACTGAACAAACATTATCGGATTCACGTTAAACTAAGGTTATTTTAAACTATATATTATAATTAGAATTACTAATGTTATGAATCATTGACACATTTAGGGATGGGTTATGTAACAAGTGGTTCGTCACTGTTTCAGCTTGCAACTAGATATTGTGTTGTTTTAAAGTACGTAGGTATTATTGCGGTTTGAGTGGATCATGATTCAATACAATAAATCGACATTCAAT
Organism: Nymphalis urticae; assembly: GCA_905147175.2. Taxonomy (NCBI): domain Eukaryota; kingdom Metazoa; phylum Arthropoda; class Insecta; order Lepidoptera; family Nymphalidae; genus Nymphalis; species Nymphalis urticae. The sequence goes on along the minus strand of LR989987.1, from coordinate 2,456,155 downwards.
CTTATTTCCAGATAACTTCCATGGAATGAATCGTTTTGAACGACCTAACAAAACAACATACCAATTATTTCTTTAACAATTCAACACGATTCTGTAAATTGTTTTTATTTTAAATCACATAACATTTTATTTTTAATTTCAAGTCGATATAACGAAGGATTTTCAAATTAACTGATCAGATGATTGAATGATTGAACGAATGAATTAAAGTAGGTATTAATATAAATTCTTACTAAAAAAGGATAAAACGCAATCAGTTTATAAATCTAAACTTTCTAATGCCATTGAACTTTTAAAGGTTCACAAAAGGTTTTTTTTCCCATGGCAGTACAATAACCTCACTCATTTGTTATTTCGGAAAGGCTGGCATTAATTAAGATTTCGTGGAAAATAATTATACGCTCTAGTAAGCTCAGATGACAAGTGTATTTAATCTTCAATGAATCTATCGTTATATGTAATCTGCTAAGATCATTTTATAATATTTATTTCTTATTTCTACTTACTCTGATTGCGTGTACTTGATCTGGAATAATTTTAATAGAATTTCCGTGTCTGTTTTTCACTTTATACCTAATGAGTCTTTGTAGATTCGTAAAATATTACGGAGAAAAGAAAAGCACTATTTTAATACAATAAGGGTACAGTCATAGTTGAAAACAACAGTTCTTTATTTTTGCATTCATGAACTAGGCCATAAGAATCCCACAAAGAAAAATTTGAACGAACGCCTCATCTATAGAAAAGAATAACAATTTTAATTCACTCTCTCACTCACTCTTCATTTATTGCCATTTTACGGCACTTCCTCAGACCCTTAAAACTATTTTATTTCTTTAAAAGGCCATTCGCTTACTATCACGTGAACATTGCAAATAAAACAAAAAATACACATAAATTAACGTTGTAATAATCCCGATCTAAATAACATTCAGCAACCTTTGGCTAATATTCCACTTATTTACTTTATAGTTTGATTTTTGTCTATTAGTCGATATTAGTGAAATAGTAAAGTGACTAAACCACTTAGGCGTAAACTAAAACATATTTCAGAATCCTCTAGAATCTAGTCGATTGTGATTGAGTAACAAACATCCAAACATGTTTATATAAACGGTTTGATGATGATTTTACAAGGCAAATATTTGATAACAGAAAAAGAAATCAGTGTTTAACTAAATACCCCTTTATACAAGGTTTATAAGCAAAGTCGATAAGGTTTTATGGCCTTACTTATAATTACAATGCTGTGCCTTCTTCTTTCAAATGAAACATCAATAATGATAGAAAGAGCAAAATCAATATTTGAATAAATATACAAAACAATAAGACGTACAAATGAGGCCGTATAACATTAGATAGTTGTCAAATATAAAAATAATTTAAATTGTTTATGCTTATGAACTGTTGGTCAAAAAACAAAAAACTAGCAAGAGACAGTGTAATCAGTCTTATATTATCCATTATTATTTGTATTGCATTTGTTATGTTATTATATAAATAAAATATATAAGAATCGTGACTACAGATTTAACGTGCATTTATTTCAAAATATGCTCTACACATGAATGAACAGCTGTTGCGCCACATTAATATTGTCAACGTAAAGCGTATTGCATGTCGTCAACTGAATATTATTTTAACATTTTGCCCTATATTCTGTATTTTTTATAATAAGCGTTCAGAAATTTATTTAGCTGAAAAGCTGGAGATAATCGTTGACGTCTTGATCAACAACTTATTTGAATATAATTATCTTATAACCTACAGAATATAAAACTAGATGTATTCTGCAAACTTTGTTAGCGTTTTGTAAAACGAAGGAACTTATAACAACACTATAAAATCCATCTGCTAGTCCCATTGCTAATACATTCTCAGATAAATTTAAAGGTAAATATTTTTTTAGTTATCTATCTGGTAAAGAATTTGGTAAATGTGAAATAATTTCATTACGGCGAGGTTTTTAATGGAATCCTATTGGTTAGCGTCAAACAATATGATTTATTGGTATATTAAATCTTTGCAACATCGTAAATTAGTCTGTTATATTTAATTAAGTGTGAAAATATAATCAGCAGAATACTCGCGTACATACATGTTAACGAATCAAAGCAATCGCAATCGTATTAAATTGAAAGCGATCCTAACTAAGAGCATCGAAACAATATCATTGAGGAAGAATTGTTTAAATTGTCAGTCGGCTATTCGGTTTTGAGAATTAATTTAATGATTGCTTTATAATTTGTTTACTACTTTTAATTTTAGACAAAGCGCTGCGATCGTACAATATACGCGATACTTATAATACAAGAGGCTATAACATCTTCATTGTTCATTCATTTTAATCCAACGCGTGAACCGAATGTCGATATAATGTTTTTCAGAGTAAAATCATAATAAATATCTTATCCAGAAACAATACCGGATAAATGATTTGAATAAGAGATTCCCAGGGAACAACCTCACGTGCCAAATATTTACAATGTCACTCACGTTTCTATTTCATGCCACGTACGATCGCGTTGATGAAAGATATCGCCTTGATTTGTTCCTATTCTCACATCCGCGATCGAATCAATCGATACGATATTCATTGTTAAGGTGTTAGGAATTTGGCGTTGTAGAAAACTTGCGCCTTTAAAGATGTTGAAAGACATTTAACCTTTTGAGGGCCTCGTCCCAATTAAGCTTAGTCGGTTTAGTCTTAATACTTTTTTTAAATAATATAGCCATTGGAAACTCAGCGCAGCGCCCTCTAGGTAGTTACACCGACGACCTGAAGAAACGGAATCTGACTGGAGCGAAAATCGAACAAGTGGCAGCTCGACGCACCTCGGGAGAAACCTTTATCCATTAGTAGACTACAATTAGCTAAATTATGATGAAGGGTTTTTAATTAACGGCTAAAACGTTATATGTCATTTACTTTTAATAATTTTTGAATGAAAATTATACGAAATATACATATATCTACAGCCAGGTGGACTGATGACATGATCCAGGCAAGACCCGACTGGATATGAATGGCGGAAATCCGTGAATATTAACGCACCTTGGATGATTAGCTATTGATTATATTATAAACAAAATATACAAAAAATAGAACTAAACCATACGGTCTAAATCCCGCTTAAACTATCGGGGTTAGTCGTTCCTCGCGGCACAAATCCGTGACCACTTATAACTGTAAGTTTTAAATTTAGAATACAATAAAAGACAATGATAATTTAATTAATAGTTATGATAAACGACATAATTATTCCGAAAAGAACATTTCATACCTCGACAATGTACTAATTATTTTAGAAGTCTATAATAACTCTTGTAATCTGTTGAGAAATTTATGATTGTTAAAAATAACAACGCAAAAGTAACACTGGCTGGTTGCTACGCTTTTAGGGCTAAACTATTGAACTGGTTTGGATGAAATTTGGTATGAAACAAGCTTTAACCCCAAGGAAGATCATAGTCTATCCTTGGAATTCAAGGTTACTTCACTTGTCAGTTACTTTTGTATTTATAATATTAGTTTAGTAGAATAAATAGCCCTTGATGTCGTACACGTACATTACTTTTGTTGAGTGATGGCACGTAAGCCAATTTTTAAATCAACTTGCACATTCTCCTTCAGAATTACTTCTAAATGGACGCATTTTGTGCAGGTTTCTTCTGCTACTCATTCACCAGTTATTCAACCGCCTCCAGCAATACTTTATTTATATCTATGGGTTTAAGTCTGTTTTACTCCTTAACTTATATTCATATTAAATTTCATTAAAATTGGTACAGTGGTTTACCCGTGAAAACGCTACAGATCTAGGACTATCTCGTATTTATATATTAGTATGGATTTGTCTCATTCTGAAGCTTAACTTAGTATCAACTGGTAAATGTCAGTCAGGCAGACGCTCCGGGCAGAAATAGCGAACGTTATTTCGTAACATATTATTTGTATACATAAATAATTAATTTTACGTATCCAATATTGAAATAGACTGTTTACATCGAAACGACAAGTTAAATAGTTGCTGTCAAATCCTTCCAGGTGGATTATTTGGGCGCCCGTTTCTTCTAATTATTGCTATAGAAAATATTTTTTTTATATTTAGGTTTTGTAGTCTATCATTGTATTCTTGCGATGAGTTAGCCTGTGATGTACATTTTAGAATTTTTTATATTTCGTGGGTACTTCAGAATTTTATATTGTATGTATGTTGGCGTTTTTATAAAGAATTTATAAGCTGATAGCTTACGATACGATAAGGCGAAACGTAAAATATATGAAATATTATGTATAAATGACTACAGTTTTTTAAACTTTATAGGTATTACTTTGTTACCTATTACTTTGTTCGAATGAAAACTTGAATAAGTTTAAACATATTTTCGTAAAATAGTGTGCTAAGATGTATTTTAAATAAAATTTATAGTCTCACGTAATAAAACTAGATACCAAGCTTGTGTTTGAAAGAAATTTATAATAAGTTTTTTTTTTCGAAACGGGAACGTAAATTTTTTTTATTTAATATTTCCATTTTTTGTACATATTCTTTGGTATACTTAGATGTAATTCGGTAGTAAAGGACATGACATGGGTCAACGACCGTTTTAACTTGAGAAAAGAAAACTGTTTTCAAGGAACTAAATCTATTGAGACTTAAACAATAAAAGGTATTTTTGTTACTAGTAATATAATTACGTTACTGATGTATAAACTTAATGCTAAAAAATATACTTAGACAATAAAAGAGCGCGGTATCATTAACTAAATATATTATATTGTTATACAATACAATACATTTGAGTTTTTATTACAATTTAATTAAACTGTGGATCTACTTTGGAAGAACAAGCTTGAAACGTGAGTGGCAAGCGACATTGAATATTATGATTATAATACTTAAGGGGTATATCATCGAATTCGGTTTTTAGCATTTCACGATTGGGTCGAACATTGTCAAATTTTGTTTTATAAATAATAGCTTTGCTAATGTTGTGAACACAGCCGTAAAGAAAGTTCTGCAGTAGTCGTGTGTTCATTGGCAGAATGATATCTTAATTATAATTATAATGATATTTCTATTTATATACCTGGCATCTTCATTCAATACATACATTATGTGACTATGCGATTGTGTTCGCTATTTGTAATGTTTCTCTGTACTTAATCTTCGCTTCAGTAATTGGACGTTTTATCTGTTATATAAAACGTTAGAACGCGTAAATTTTAACCGATGATCGTGGGTTCAAACCCGGGCAAGCACCACTAAATTTTAATGTGCTTAATTTGTATTTATAATTCATCTCTTGCTTGACGGTGAAGGAAAACATCGTGAGGAAACCTGCATGTGTCTAATTTTATTGAAATTCTGCCACATGTGTATTCTACCAACCCGCATTGGAGCAGCGTGGTAGAATAAGCTCCAAACCTTCTCCTTAAAAGGCCTTAGCCCAGCAGTGGGACATTAACAGGCTGTTATTGTACTGTATCTGATATATTATAAATTGGTTGTGTTAAGATAATACTGGATGTGATTGTTTTATGTTTTGGTTTAAGATTATGAGGTAATATATACTACGTTGTAAAATTATGAACGCTGTCTTTGGCAAAATTCCGAACCCTATAAATAGTTTTTCGAAGCATATTCTTATTTCTTAAGAAAATATAATTTAAATAAAGAATTAACTTATGAATTGACGTTTAAATAGTTAAATTAAAATTGTAATTTTGGATAGAGAATTCATTTGATTTGATGATAGATTCCCGTCTTCAGATGGAATAATTTCACTCTAAAAAGGGCAAGCAATGATGAATGCATCAGTAATTATCTCATCAATGAGTCACGTTCGTTACCTAAATTAATTGGCAGTAAATCAATGATATCTCTTGGATATATTGGGATAGGTTTAAAAAAGTTTTAATTTATTAGTTGCTCATCTATGGATTTGCTTATATTTATATTATTATTTACTTTGTGACCAACTGTCATAATGTTTCGTTTAAATGCAAGAATTTCGAATGTTTACAACAAACCTCCGCCAGAATTAGGTTCCATCGATATAATGTATGTTTTATTAAAGTGTACGTAAACAGCGCTGGTGTACAATTTGTGTATTAACCGCCTATTATAATTTATAGATTTTCGTTTGACATTTATGTTTTAATGCGCGCTAGTCTGGTTTTATAGTTTCAAATAAATCATAAACAAAGTACAGTTTACTAGTTAGTGATCTGAAAATCTTATTTATAAACATTATCAAATAACCAATGAATTTATAATAAAAAAGCTAATTTAAGAATTTTATTTAAATATTTAATTATATAGACATACCTCATCACACGCATGACACCTCGGCTTGAGACGCTCTCCATAATGTCGAACACAGTAGAGGCGACCATCCAAAGCACAATAGGCAAGTTCGACGAGCAACTCGTCGCATTCAGAACACGTAAAGCATGCTGGATGAAATAAGGCCTGGAGAGGAAATATAATATTACCGTTAGCGCCATCTGGCGGCGAATAGTTAAATAATTTATTGACCCTTTCTAGTGACATCTGTGTTAAAGATTTGGCATTTTTTTTTAAATAGATGACGCTGATTATTTTCATAGTTTAAATGAGGATGATTTAATGATGAATTTAAATTGAATGGTTCCATTTACCTCTTCACTAATACGCGGTGCCTGTATTACAACATTGCCATTACGAATCGTCTTAGTACAACCCATACATTCGACGGAAGGACCGTGATGTTGACATGCAAGTCCTGTAAAAGATATTCGTTCACTTAATTTGGCTTTGACACTGATTTTAGCTATTGTGCGATAGATGGCGCTATAGAGAACATACCAATATCTAATGCAATTTCGTTTCGGGCTGCTACAAAATCTTCAAACTGTTTACGGTGGGTGTCGTCTATGTGCCTACAGTGTGCCAGCGATAAGTCTTGCTTCGGAAGCTGTGTAGCTAAGGCTTTGGTTCGCCAAGCACGCCACGCAGCGGGGCCAGTGGCGCCACCTACTGCGTTTGGAGTTCGTTCCGCCAAGGCTGTCCAGTATAGTTCGGTCTGCAATGTGTAGTATACAAAATAATTAACACATACTCTGTCGCTAAACAGCGATACTTCGTATTGTTGTTTTCCGGTTAGAAACTACTGAACTGACATAACATCTTAGCAGTTCCCGCTTAAAATTAAAGATTCGCTGTCTGTAAAACTTTATTTTACAAAAAAAAATATTTAGGTATATAATGATAGCACATCTTGAAAATTACAAATCTAACATTTTTTATAAAAGTAAGCCATTTATCAAAAAGCAATTGTAATGCTTTAATAGGTTCCCCCTGCGGCTTCGACTGTATGTAAGGGGGCGGTGGAGATAGTTATAGGGGATGTTCTTTTCAGTACCCCTGACAACGTATAGGCAATTTCATAATGATCGGTTGAGTTAAAACGTGAAAGTGTAACAACCGAACTCACTTTCGTATTTATAATATTAATATTATGTTATTATTATTTATAGTATGACGGAATATGAGTGTCAAAAATAATATAATTATATTGCTGTTTGTATAATAAGCGTTTATAAGATCGTCATAACAATAGTAACGACTTGACGACGACGACTCTTAAAATTTGATGTATAATATTTTTTGTTGTTTTAACTATTGTTTTATAAACAAAAATTCTGAATTCTTAGTATCTCTTATTTGTATAACTTAATTGTTGTTCATAACTAACGTTACGTTATATGTTAAACAGGATAAATATTTATTTTCAAATCTTTCAAATAATTTTAGCACGAGTAGTCTTGTTTATGCCCAGTTTCTGAAGTTCACAATTAAATTGTCACTAACTATTGGATCAATATAGTTCTGCAAAGATTAACTTCGGTTTATTGCGTCGCGTTTCTGAATACGCTGAATACTGAATCTAGTCGTTTAATAACTATGAAACTTTTTGGTGGTAGGTTTTGTGCAAGCCGGTTTGGTAGGTTAATTTGGGCAAGACCACTCATCATATGTTCTACCACCAAACAACAATACTTAGTATTGTTATGTTCCGATTTGAAGGTTGAGTGAACCAGTGTAACTAAGGCTTTAGTTTTAGGATCATAACATTTTAGTTCCCAAGGCTGGTGGCGTGTTGGCGATGTAAGGGAATGTGAAAATTCTTAGTCCTGATGTCTATGGGTAGTGCTGCTCACTTATCATCAGGTGCGCAGCCCATTTGTCAGTCTTCCTACCTATTATTAAAAAAAAAACGAATAGCCAGTTTCCTAATGTGCCACTAGATTGGTCTTGTCATAAAACAGTCCAGTCAAACGAGCATTTTAATTGAAATTTGAACTGCCTGAACTTTCGATGTAAGTACGTAAGTGAGGTATCCAAACCCTACAAAAAATATATATTAAAAATATAGGTTTGTGTAAAATAATTTTAAAAGGAGAAAAAATGTAGATATAACTTACTATAATAAAAAACGTAGAGCTCTTAATTGCTTTGGCTTTCAAATCTAACGAAAACACTGTAAGTTAAAGTGATACTTAGTATTTGGTCGATTATAGCGTACGAGTACCGAATTTTAAGTTTTATAGTATTTAAAGGTTTATCTGTTATTATTATTTCATATAACGTTTGCGATTGCTGACCTGTTTAGCGGTGAGGCCCGGGGGACTGTTGTCGTAAGAAATGTGCCCGCGGGACTCTCGCAAGCCGAGACGGTCGCGCACCGACCCAAGTTCTTCATGGTAGACGGAGTGCTGCAGCCGATCACATCCACACGACTTGCAGGTTTTCCTGAAAAGATAAGAAGACATTTGTAATCATGTTTAGACGAGGCATTGTATTACGGTTTTTAGAGCGAGTGACTAAAATTGATTACGATGGATGAGTCAAGCAAAAATTAAAATATATAAAATATTTGTTGCTTATGCTCTGTTTTTTTATGTATAAGACAAAAGCATGTGATAATATAGACCGTACGATGTTGCACTATTAGGTTATTTCCCAATGCTTTTTGGGTTTAAATTAAAAAAAAATTGTTTGATTTTCATGTATATATATTTTTCTTGAAATTTTCCGCACTATAACAACAATTTCTCACTCTTATAATCAATAACAATGCAAATGTTAAAGCGGAATTTCATTTATACAAAATCAAGAAAGAACACTTATATAAAGAAACAGGAATATTTAAAACACGACCTCGTTTTTTCATAATATATCATTAATATAAACCGTTAGTAAAATTCAAGTAAGACGAATTATTTCTGTACCTTATAAAGATTTCTGCTGCTTCCTTAACATCGCAATAAAGCCTGTCCTATACATGACATCATTGTTTATAAACAAGTAGGTGTATAGCAGTCTGTCATATAACACGGAGTGAAAACAAATAAGATCGTGTCATCAAAGTATGAAAACAAAATATGCGCTATACACTAACAAAATATACACTTCTTAATAATACAGCTAATATTTTAATACTACATTTACATTAAGACTTAATATAACTTTACTATTTTTTTTTTAAATAAACACTTATCAACAGCCAATCAGTTTGTCCACTGCTGAACATAGGCCTCTCCCAAGGTGCGCCAAAGCTCCCTGTCCTCCGCCTTCCGCATCCAGTCGGTGCCCGCCACCTTCTTAAGGTCATCGGTCCACCTGGCTGGAGGGCGCCCTACGCTGCGTTTGTTTTAATAAACACTTATAAGTATAAAATCTACTTGGCCGTTTTGTAATCCGTGCAATTCTGTGTACATGAAAAAAAAAACAAAGACACATTGGAACCAAACTTGGCATTCCCAGCCAAAACACAAAGTCAAATACCGATAAGGTATCTATACTATATGCAATATTTATAATAATTTAAAAAATTAATTAAAAAAATATCAATCAGGTCAGGCGGCGGTCTGAATGACTCTCTCAAATCCTATTTCAAGCAGTTTATAACACGTATATATTTTATCTTAAAAAAATATTTTATAACGAAATACTATAAAAATATGTTTTACTAATTCCTCATACAATTTACTTTAGTTTTTGTTTCATTCGATAGACAACTAGCCAATAAACTAAGGAAGTAGTGAAAAGCATAATATTACTGTTTATTTCATAATTTACTTATTTTAATGATTTCAAATTAATTTCATAATGAATAGAATTCGGTAAAATATAGTAGACAGGGAAATCTCGCTTTACGAAATTGATTAGTTATATTCACTTGAACAAATACAATAATTTAATAAACAAAATATAAAAAAAAATGAAAATATGGTAATACTTATTATACTTTTATGATTATTATTGACTTCTCTCTTCTTTGAGGTAACGAAATGAAAAAAAAACCTAACATTCCTAATACATGGGCCGACGACAAGCGTGAGTAAGGCTAGGTGATGGTATATAAGCCGTGGAGATATATTAATAAATAACAAATAGTTATTAAATATTAGACGTTTTTAATAATGTTATCATTATAATTAATTGTGAAAGATTAGCAATATAAAAAAGACTATCTTCTCAAATTATTATTATCACGTTCATTTACAAAACAATGCGGGAATTGTGAAATATATGTCACAATTAAAAATTTTATGACGATATTATCTTTAAAAAAAAAACAAATGAACAAAATTTAACAAACATGTTTACTATTATTCTGTATAAAACCAAAGTTCTTTATTCAAATAATCTTAAATTACTGTTTAAATTGTAACCACAATAAATATATATTTTTTTAAATATAAGTATTTTGAATTAATAAGTAAACAGTATAGATGCATGCAGCTTGAATAAATTAACAAGCCTTTTAATAAAAAAAAACATTAATTGTCAAACAATATTCGCTCGCGTAACCTTTCGTACTAGAGGCGATATCAGGCGACATATTGATATGTTAACAAAGCGTAACGGTCGCCATGATTGAATGAACACGGTGATGATAAGTGATTCTTTATACCTCTATCTACATCGTTTGTTAATAGTGTTGTGACAAATTATATGTAACTGATGTTATAATTATACGCTTAAGCTATAAAAACTATACTTACTAGTATTATAGTATTGAATAGAAATTCATAGTTCTATTCTATTCAAGTCGAACACTGAATTGGTGTGTGGCATGATTTTTACCGATTTATTAAGTTGGATTAGGCGTTTTCAGACACTCATAATAAAACTACATCATTATATTTTTTTATTTTGTAATATGAACAGTTTTTATTAATTTTCGTTTGGCCTGACTTGATCGTTGCGACGAAAATAATTAAAATCTTTTTAAAACCACCCTCACCCGCCTCGCATGGGTACAATTAAGTGTTAATACCAAGATATTTTATAAATAAAATTTACGGAAAATGGAAATCCTGAATGGTAAGTGATACCGAAACTGAGCATAAGTATTTTTAACGGTAGATAAATGATAAATGAGTGGTACCCACCCAGATGTGATTGTACAAAACCCTCCCATCTGTTTTGTAATAAATATAATTATGTAAATTATATTATACGTTATAAAATCGCAACAATCCCATCATTACTTTGCAATACTAACGGTTGCAAATAAATCTTATCATACGAGTCACGCCTTTTTTCGTATAAATCCTCTGAAACATAAAATACTTAAAGTAACTATTCCAAATCGCTGATAATCCACGTATATTATAAGATAGATGAAAATATCTATATTTTATACGATAACAATTATATATTTTCTTTTCTCAAAGAGCTTATCGATAATTTGAACATAAATAAAAATTAAAGAGTTTTTGTTATTTTAATTTATCTTTATAGCGTGCGCCATAAAATATTGAACGTATGGAATTTTTTAACTTTGATGTGGTCAGAGGAAGCTTGATAGATGATACAGCTTACAGGAAATGTAACGAGTAAACAACGATAGCGCTCGTAATAGTATTGCATTTTTAATGGTACATACAATATAAAATGTTTACTACTAATGCATTTATGTCTTCATTAATCTATCGGTGTAGATAGGTGGTGGCTTTGTACTCCGGGTAGTTACCATCCATTCATCACTTATTCTCCCGCCAAAAAGCTATACTTAGTGTTATTGTGTTTCGGTTAAAAGGGTGAGTTTTAGCCAGTGTAACTACAGGCACAATGGGACATAACATCTTAGTTATATAGATTGGTGGCTCGTTGATGGTTTAAGGATTGGTTGATATTTCTTACGGCTCTAATGTTTAATGGGCGGTGGTGAACAGTTCCATCAGGTGGCTTATCTACCCGTCCACCTACCTATATTATAAAAAAAATCTATAAAATATTCAATGTGCGACTACCATTGCGACATGATACCATTTGGAACGCATTTAATTTCTGATATGAGACGTACGCTGAATTAGACAGATATACATTAATTTTAATTAATTAGATTAATTCGTTTTTATAAAGATAACATTTTTAAGAATTGTATTTTCGCCTCTGTAACGTTGGTAGCCATGATGAATTTTTTATTTTATTATTATGACTAAAAAAGACCCATATTTAATCTGTACAAAAATAGTTGCCATATAATAAATTAGTTGTTCTCATAATTTGAAAGTATTTTTTTTATAAAAACAGTACAAATAATCTATAAATTAAAATGCACTAAATGTAGACGCTCAAGAATTTTACTGATCGTAAAGACTAAATGATTAAAAGCTTTTTGCAACATCAGTTCGTAATAAATTAAATAAACTTCATTATTTATTACGTCAATTTCCTGCATACTATGTTTTAAGACAGAAAAAAATGTTCAATAAGATATTTTTTTACCATCGCCGTGATTTGTGGAGTCAGATTTATAATATGAAGGATATTATGAAAGGAAGATTCGTGTGATATTTTAAACTGTCGTGTAGCCCAGACGAGAAGAAATGAAAATTATTTCCTAAAAGCATTGCATTGTAGTATTGGGATCAGCATGTGTTGGCTAATGCGAATTGTCAATCCATCTGTCGGTACAATAATCGAGTAAGTAGTGGACCTTGGGGATACGCAATCGACTGCGATAGCTACACAGAATTACCACAGTCTAGAAAGAGACAAAGCGACTATTCGGCTAATATCTGTCTTTTGTAACGACATAGGCTCTGATAGGCTGAAATCCACTATTCGCACGTTGTATTTGTCCTTAAATTGTTGCCTATTTAACTCGGCAGCTGGAAATGCTTAGTGCTCATTCTCTATGTCCGTGTGTAGTGTCGAAATTAATTTATTTCTTAAGTGCACAATATAATAAATTTTATAAATATATGAATCTGAATATCATAAGTGGTTTAAAAATATTTTATTACAATTTTAAAGAAAGTTTTACAAAGTCTCGTTAGTAATTAAAATTAATTGCATTCTCCTGCAACGCATTAAAAATGATATCTATTTTTAATCTTGCAATAAATTTTACTGATGTATTCTCCGAGACTTGATTTACGTTTTACGTTAGGAAGTCAGCCAAGTGAGAATATATAACAAATGTATTAGCATTTGTATAAATATGTAATATGGGTATTTGAAATATTATTTGTTACATTCAAGGATTAAGGTTACTCTTCATTTTTAAATACTTTTTGACTGTAATCTTCGTCGTTTTTTGAAATAATTATTTCATGCACAGCGAACAAATACATTACTAACATACATATAACGATTAAAAAATTAACTGTCTCAGATGTCGATTACTATATTGTAGGTTATTTCAAAGCCGGCATTGCATTCTAAACTCTATTTGCCTATGTCTATGGACGCCGTTGCCAACTTATGATGTTCAATTTTGCCTATGTTTTTGTATAAATGTACACACGAACACACACACACACAAATTCAATATGCAATAATTACAATTAATAGGCGAGAACTATGGGTGGTCCTGACTCGTTCATGTAATTCACTTGGGTAATTATTCTGGCTATTTTCATAGTATTTGACTGTGATGTATCTATAATTATCATGACTAAGATGAAGCAGTGGTTACGTCAAAACGAGTAACAACAACCTTCTAGACCAAGGAGGCGTTGAATAATTTTGTACTGACAAAACGTGTGTATCTTCAGTCTGGTTTATAAATACACTTACCTGGCGCACATCCGATCATAACGTCATCCTGACTATATAATATGACTCCACGCGATACAAATAGGATATTACCATATATCAAAAGGTTACGTAATTAGTTAAATTTTATTTTATTGGGTTACGAGTTATAGAAATATTGTTTGTGATAATTTTTATTTAAAACAGAAAGCCAGTCAGACAAATGGGCTACTATTTTTTTTTTTACATAAATCGTTGAAATCTAGTTAACTTTATTTAAACACCTTATTCAATTTTCAAACAATTAACGCCGTTATAACATACATAGAAACCAAATCAATTTACATTAGATATATTTCTTATATTTAATATTTCAAAGTCCCTGCTTATAAGGGGCTTCATCAAACGATGTCACCCTTGCACTTTTATGACTTGGAATAGTTCACGTCCTCGTTATGAACCTAATTCAAGAATGGATGAGAAATTTAACGGCGCTGAATTTTTTTAATACTTTATTGCACAACATAAATAACATATGATATAAGATTAACAGAAATAAATAGTGCTCAAAGGTGGTATTTTCTCTTATAGTCGAAAATCGATGTGGTAAAAAAAATTGGCTATTCTTAATGTTCACATTTAATATCATCAGGTTGCCTCATGATGATGTGAAAAGTTTTCCATATTTCACATTAAAAAACGCATTTCATACGAATCATTAGATCAATCAAGAGAAGAATCCCAACTCCTCACGGTTCGATGAAAGAATAATATAAATCGGATAAGACATGAAGAATAGTCTATGTAGTAGGCAGTTTGCTTATCCCATTATTAAGATGTAAATTACTTGATGTAGAACTAGCTTAAGCAGTAAGCATATCCATTAAAAACCCTTTTCTTTGAACTATTCAATATTCTACCTTACAAATCAATCAGAGTACGCCATTAAGACCGTTGAAGACGCCGCAGTGATATCATTTAATAAAAGAAAGTGCGCCGCGCCTGTAGGGCAGCCTTAACCCTTAGATTTAAAGGCGACCGGATTCCCAGAATTGATTTAAAGCTATATTTATGTAGATAAATAAATTAACGTCACCTTTTTTAAAATCATTAGTTTTTATTTAAAATAAGTGGACAGATTGGTAAATTGAGACATCGATAATTACCATTTCTTTTAAAAACAAATATTTGTCTATGGAGGTCGTGATGACGTTTCATACGTACCTAGCAATGAATGTAGTTATATCTAGACAAAACAATTGTGTAAAAATGTTTTGTAATAGGGGTTTTAGAGCGTAACTTCATACTGTCTTTCTATTGTACGTATGTATGTCCATGAAATAAATAAGAAATTAAAATGACTTCAATAATAAAGTAAACTGCCTGTTTTATTTAAACTTTATATGTTTTAAAAAATATAATATAAATACACCAATCTTAAACGAATTAATTATTATTTTCACACTATTAATCAAATCTGATTTTGGCATATATAGTTTACAATTTCAAGCATTAGAGATTTTCTATTAAAATTCTTTTTAAATTCAAATAAAAAAAAAATAATAACGTAAAGACCAGAACAAACTCGTTCAGGATTAGCTGTTATTGCCATATAAAATCCATAAAATCGGTTTTAAAGCATCAATTCACGTATACTTGACAAGTAATAAAAGACGTAAATTGAATGATAAATAAAGTTTTAGCATCAATTTTTAATAATTTGTTTTAAATAATTCTGAAACTAAATTATCTTTTATGTTGTGGTTTTTACATTTAATCTTAGAATTTATAACAATAATTTTATGCACAACTAGCCGTCCGCCCTGACTTCGTACATAATAATATTATATTATATAAGAATAAAATTCATACAAAATTACAATTTCCATATCTCTCTGAAAGTTGAAATTTCCAAAAAATTGTTCGTATCGGATGCTTATGTTAAATAAACATATTTTCCAAATTTAAACATTTAGACTTAGTATTTTGACTGTGCGTTAATAGTCAACACAAATGATTTTATATAAGTACTAATATAAAAGTAATATATATTAAAAATAAAATTGTAATTCATATCTATATGTAATTCAAAAGTCAATATGAACTATTTTTATATTACAATTATTATCTGATTAGTATACATCACAATCAGCTACAATTAAAATATTATTTTATCGATATACGAGTATGAAATAAGTATCTTAATCTGAGTATTAAGATTATTAACAACAGCTGTGACATTCTAAATTATAAACGACTACTTAATTATGTTTTAAATATCTACTTCTCTGTTTGGTCTTCCTCATTACATTACATGCATAGATGACAGTTATAGTTATTATTCAAACCAGAACGAAGCAAGTTTACATAAATTTTTAACTCCCATGGCATCTGTGATGCGCTCAATTGGTATGCGCGGAGACTATGCTGCGCCGGCGCCATCAGAAGGTTCAATGACTCCATGTACGTGTTTACTGATCATTTCTCTTAATCCTCGTCAACATTCGTCAACAATATTCACATGTATAACATATTTTGCTTCATACCAACATAGTCATTATTAGTTGAAGTTAAAGATCTTAATCGCGTGCACAATATTAAACCTACCCCACCGTACAATCACATGCCACTAGATCTTATCCTTAGCATAATCTACGGAGAATGTAATTGATAGAATTCATTTGCATTACAAGCTGTACGGACACAATATTTATGAATAACATCGTGATTAAAATCTGCATTTATATGGAAGCCTTCATTTGCATTTATCCATACTAGTAGTCGATTACAGCATAAGTTCTCTAAGGCCAAGACCTACGTATATCTTTTTTGTATTATATCATGCAGAACATTTATCAACAGCTGATATTTATGAAAGCTATTTTTATTTGGTAGTTAATTAAATGAGCACGAATCTAAACGAAACCGAATGTAGGTACAATATTTTATTATTGACATTCTAAATTAACTGTCTTAAGTGTAAATGAAGTTCACAGTTCAAGTCGATAAAATATCCCGAAGATGTTTTCTATACATGTATATAGCTTTATTTTCAAATCATTCCGAAGACATATTTACGAGAGTAAGCTCGACTATTTATAGACAAGTTTGTCGAGTGTTGGCATATTCACTCCCTGTACGAAATTATTGTTATTTTCATAAACAAGTATATTCTAATATGTATTTAAGCAACAGTCCGTAAATGTCAAACTACTGGAATAAGGTTTCTGATCCTCTTAAAGAGGTGTGGAGCTTATTCCACCACGCTGCTCTGTTACGATGTGACAAAATTTCCGAAACACACAGCCTTACTCCGTTGGTTCCCTTTTTTAGCAGAACATTAAAAAGGGATAGAGTTATGACGATTTGGAGTACTATTAAAGGGAAGTCATCATTGTGCACTGTCCTTATTATGCATCTAAGCCCGACTTGCCCTACATTCGAGTCGCATATGACAGAACAAATCTTGTTATCCAGTCCACCGCGTTTCAATCGCTTTGTTCTCATTACAAGTAACGATGTTTGGCCTCGTGACATGCTCATAAAATATATTCCTGCTGCTTTGTTAATAGTTCAAGGTGATAGTTAATATCCACGTGTTTTAATTTTATATTTTGGAAATCATGGTCACTGTGTATTATGTCATTTAATTGCGCATCGTCTTGGTTTTATGGGACGCTTTAAATTATATCATAATAAAAGTCGTTTTCTTTTTTTAATGGTTTTGTATAAATAACTTATGAGTGTTCATTTATAAGAGCTGTCGGTAACTTTTGTTTGTGAATTTACAACTAAACTGGATTACATCGCTTGTTTTGCCCGTAAGTGCCACATACCCATCACTTATTCCACTGCCAAATAGTGTTGTTGTGTTTTCCGTCCATCTACCTACTTTTGACGACCACGACCGCTCTGCCAAGAGCGTATCGACTAAGAAGAAGAAGACCTATTTAATAAAACTACAATCAATTGTATTTGGGATATCACAAAGCTATAAAATGAATCAAAATCATAATATATTTAAAGTGGGCAAGCACTTTTAAAAACCAATTTTATAAGATTCAATTAAATGTAAAGTTACAATTGGTTCGGTATTTAGATGAATAACTATAAGAAACACGGTAGTTATACTTTTTTTTCAAACGGAATTACATTATAAACTATACAAAAATAATAAAAAAAAAAAAAAATTATTTAAATCCTTACATTTTTTTATTTAATCAAAAGTTAGTCAGAAAAAAACTAGCCAAGATCTAAGAAGAAGCGTTTTTTTTCTCACAATATTATTTACTCTTTACAATATTGAATACGAAAAAGCCTTGAGACAATCCATTCATTCGTGGGAATGAATTGTCTATTTATTCCCTAAATAGTTTTAGAATTGCTTCTAATCCTCATAGTGCACACATTTTCTATCCAGGTTTTATATATGCAAGCGCCTTTCAAGGAGATTGGATGTGTCGAGTAAATGAAGTAAAGGAAAGATCGTAAGAGTATCTGATAAAATCTTCATTTCCATACTCGGTGATACTGTATTTCCAATATTATATGAGTATATGTTGCCATTATAAGAAAAGTGTAATGTGTTTTTGTTACAGTTGCAAACAATGGTTTTTCGTTGTAAGATGAGTAAGGTAGTTTAATTCTAAGATGAATAGTTCCTTAGTTCTAAAATTACATTACCGAAATTTCTTCTAAATTGAATTAAAGTATCCAATCAATCTATATTTAAAGAATTTTCAAACGAATTCGATAAAATAATAAATTTATATAAGTTTTATCTTTGTTGAAAGTTGGTAACACTACTTTGCTAAATTCAATGAGGAGGATATAACAATGAATAAAAACTTTGCAGTGAGAACTGGTAGCAGATACTAGATAGTTCGAAGATAAAGGTTGCCTTGAATAATAATTACTGCCACTACAAAATGAATTCTAATTAAGTTAATACTTTAAAGTGTAGCAGAAGATCCACTTTAAAAGTTTCTAATAAGTGCTTAGTATGAACAAGTACAAATTAAGGAAGAAACTTTATTTTTACAATGGAAAAAAGTAAGCATACATTTTTTTCCATCTTAATACGATCGATCTCTATTTTTATACTCACACAATATGATAATATTCTTATTCCAATTTTCATACAACACACAACTTATGAGCAAATATATATGGCAATGAATGAGGACATCTTAGCAATATAAATTTGTCTAAGTAAATATTGGGTATTATAATCATTATCGCATTTTTGTCAACAAATTCTCAGTCAACCCGTAGTTTAGCCAAGGAATAGGGTTTCCCTGCGTTTAAAATCAATCCGGTTGTTAAGGATGGTGAGACTAAGGGAATAATAGATTTCACTTACAATATCTCGTGCTCAATTGGCTATTCTAATATGGGTAGGTTAGTTTCAACGTTTCACCAAAAAGTTTGTACTGTGCGAGTATGCTGAGGTATTTTTAGTTACAAAAAAAAAATAACTTTCTTGCAAAAAGTGGAAATTAACCAATCAGTCATCAAAATAACATTAAAATCTACAAATGATGTTTATTTTCCAACTATAAAGCCGCAACCGCATTGGATCATATCCAAAAATATACTTTGCAAAAATCGTCACACATTTCGTCTGCAAAAGAAATAAATAATTATGGAAGATTTATTCACGTTAACAAAACGTTGCAGTAATGATTATAAATTAAGAATAGATTTATGGATGTTTGGTTTGGCTTGTGATTGCTGAGATCAGCTGTTGGCGTTGATTTGTGTGGATCCGGCTTTACATATTGATATCGAATTATTTTAAACGATTGTCTTATGATTGTGTGTGACGCGAAAGTTTGCATATTGTTCTATTAGGATTCCAATTTTGAATAAATCTTGAGAGTTATTTTTGTAGCATTATTTATTTTCTCCTTTTTTGGGAATTAATGGGAAAGCAAGAGCATGAACCACTTGACAGTACCACTGACTATAAATTTTGGCACTATAATAATTAAGATTCCTTATATCGTCATTTCCAATTTTACGAACTAATATGATATGTTCCTTGTGCCGGTGGTAATAGTGGCTCACTCACCTATTAAAACGGAATATAATACTACTAATTTTGGTTTGGCGTTAAGATATGTGATAAGTATATTTACTCAGACAACACAATAAGGACAGACTACGATAAGGGTTTTATGAAACTCTTCTCGGTCAGTATTCCTGACCTTCAGAAGAAATAATTACGCCAGCACTTTTGAATGATTCAATATTATATAAACTAAGCGTACTGAGAACCAATTGTTATGACATAGCTGTCGTGAACAGAATCATACAGAATTTATCTCATCTGTTTGCGTAATACGTGAAATATACTTAATAGATTTTAACCAGGCAACGACGACGTGAAGGTTAACGTTGTTCATATGTATTTTAAATTCAATAAAATAATGCCAAGAGCGATTCGAACATTATAAAGGTTCCGTGTCATTGTAATAATTATATTAAAACAAAGTAATTGGTTCTACATTTGAAAAATATGCCTCGTAAAAGATGAACAATAGTAATACGACAGTAAAAGCTGCGTAGGAAAGTTTGCTGTGGTTACATTTCTCCGGCTTTATTGATCTACTGATTTTTCTTTTCAGAAGTGACATTTATTAATAAATCGTAAAAAATATATCTAGTAACAGCCTGAAAATGTCCCACTGGGCCTCCTCTCCCTTTCTGAGGAGGTTCTGGAGCTTATTGCACCACGCTGCTCCAATGCGGGTTGGTGGAATACACATGTGGCAGAATTTCAGTGAAATTAGACACATGCAGGTTTCCGCACGATGTTTTCCTTCACCATCAAGCACGGGATGAATTATAATCACAAATTAAGCACATGAAAATTCAGTGGTGTTTATCCGGGTTTGAACCTACGATCATCGGTTAAGATTCACGCGTTCTTACCACAGGGCCGTCTCGGCCAAAATATATAATATATTATTATTTTTCGCTTTGTTATATTGAATAAAATTGAAATATCTATTATTTAAAAAAAAGATTTGACAAACATGCCGACAGAACTCTAAAAACTGACGGCCAAATATAATTAGTGGTTTTGATTTTGTGATGAACAGAAAACTAATGTAAAGTGTAACGTTTCTGTTAATTAACATCGCACTATTCAGTAAAAAAATGTGATAATTCCGTTAAATTATATTTATATTTTCACTAAAATTCAAACGATCAGAAATAAAAATCGTTTATTTATATGTAAATAGGACAACCCGTATACCCAAATACCAACTTCGTGGTTACCTCATTTCGATAACCCACTATGTCGCCTAACGTTTGAAAAATAACACTTTCTATGTTTATAACGTTCAGCGAACTCAAGATAACTCGTCTTTATAGTCACAGATTGTGATGGAATTGGTATCCAACTTCCATCA
This sequence comes from Nymphalis urticae, assembly GCA_905147175.2. Classification (NCBI taxonomy): domain Eukaryota; kingdom Metazoa; phylum Arthropoda; class Insecta; order Lepidoptera; family Nymphalidae; genus Nymphalis; species Nymphalis urticae. The sequence continues at coordinate 2,434,689 of LR989987.1, read as the reverse complement.
TAATCTAACCTGGTTTTTCATCCCATATTATATAGTACAATAAGCAGTTTATCCCTGCTATAAAACTATATGCTGTGTCTTTTGTCTAGTGGTTAGATATAAGGCCGTAGATCCCTCCCGGAGTTTGGAAGGTGGCAAGCCTTTGGTCCTGTGCCTGAACTCATTCCGGTCGTATCATATTACTGTCCTACCGGATTAAGAGAGTATGGGAAAAGTACAGTGTACCTGTATGCACACTTGTACATTAGAGTATGTCCTGCGCAGTTGACTAGGCTTTCTTGAGAAGGGCCTCCATTAACGAAATCGGTCAGAAGATCATCATCATCCATACTATACAATAAAAATAAGAATATTTTATTACTTATATTTATTTACCAAAACGTAAGGATACGATAGGAGGAAACGTAACGTAAAGATAGTATAAGATAGCTAGTGTCACCACCACCAAGCATCACCTGATTGTCTATAGACGAAGAAACTCTATGGTTATTAGTAATGCCTCGAAATTTTTGATATAAAATTTGTTTGTTTTTTTTTTTTAATTTTTAATTTTTTGTTCACTATTATTTTTAAAGAAAGCCTTTGATTTGATTTTCTATTCTACCTTTTTGGATGTCTTGATGACTAAATCTCACGTTCAGTTATAAAGGAGTGTCATTTTTAATGTACTCAATTCTGTGTGTTAAGCGTTAGTGGTTAATACGGTATCAATGAATCGCGCATGTTTCAAACCGATTTGGCAATGTTCCAAACATATGGCATGCCCCGTCTATGCTCTGTTTCTTATATACGCCTTCTAAATCCCTCCTTTAATATTAAAACTAAAAATTTCTATATAAAGATTATCCATTTGTTGTTATCAAAGTTTTATGGTAATGGGTTATTCATTTTATGAGTTAAGATATTTTTTGTAAGATAAATTCGCTTTTTTTTACTTTTATTATCTATTTAAAATATTAAATTTATCACATTGAAAGCAAAAACAAACGATAAAAATAAATCCAGAATTTTTTAAAGAATAAGTAACTACTATGAGAATGCTATGCCAACGACGAGACTTTATTTATTATATTATGTAATAACGTCTCACTTCACCATTAATACCAAAACAGTAGGTATCTAATATTACTAAAAAGCGTAAGATTATGTATATGATTAGTGAGCGTAGACAGTAGATAAAAAATCTCGTATAGAATAAAGGAGGATGATAGAGGATATACAACTATTACAGCACTGCGAAACTTAAATCTCAAAATGAATAAAATTCAATTTGATGTTCCCAATTTACTTTTTGTTGACTCTTAATTAATATGTTTAACCCTATAAATAAATAAATAAACTCAATAAAAAATTTTACGATTCGTATTAAAGTTTTTGTAGGTGACAGCTTGATATCAGTGCAGTTACAAAATACGATAGAATAAATAAAACTGCTACTTCGAATATAAAAAAAAAAACAAAACTTGTTTAACACATTACAGTTTGAAAAATTATAATTTCGACACGAAAATAGTAATGCAGAACAGGTATTTCTCGAAGTTGTTCAGTTAAGACGTCATTTATAAGCTTCTGGTGACAGAGTTACAGTTTTAATGATCTTAAAAATATCCTACCCAATAATATACGACCGTTGACACTAACATTCAAATAAAAAGTAAAGAAAAATGTGAAAAGCGCGGGTCATAGCCGCAATTGAGACGTTTTAAAACTAGTTCTACAATATTAGACGGTGTCATTTATTTATGTGAATATTATTATTAAAAAATAGTTAAGTCACGGGACATATTATGTATCGTCTACCGTATTTGGTATATATATATATATATAAATATAATTGATAATTATGATCTGTTACGGCTTTCTTGTAGCATTACGTTTCTTAAGGAGATTCGCTTTAAGTTTCTGAAACGCCGGTTAAAGTAAAATTAGTGAACGTAGCATTAACGGGAATTCTCATTGGTTGCCTATTGCGTCATCGGCTGCCACTGACCAATGGTCATTGAGATTAAAGCTATATTAGTATATTTGACTTTGATCGGCGTATCAGAAACAAAAGGTCGTATATACCGAAACGATCCCCATTATCGTTAATCCTGTTAAAGCTATAATAGTCGATTACTTTATGTTTAATTTAATACTAGTCTGAGTATTTCTGAGTAATTTACCACTGAACATGACAATTATATGGTATGTGGTCACCGCCTATAGACATTGGCGCCGTAAGAAATTTTGACCATTCGTTAAATGGTCATTAACATTGGGAACTAAGATGTTATGTCATTTGTGCCTGAACAATACCACGTATTGCTGTTTGGCGGTAGAATATATAAGTTTCAGTTTTATTAGTTTATTACAAATATTAATAAATTGTTTTATTAATATAACATAGAACAGCTATGGAAAATTTGTAAATATATGAAAATGTAATGCGAAAGATCAATAAATATGTATCGTAATTTCTCTTGTTTATTCATCATAGTACATTCTGATTTTATATAAATACACGAAACAACGACATTCGTTCAAGATTCATGGTTTACCATTCATTTATTCATTTGACACGCGTCGTGCTCATGCGTATAATAAGTGCAAGTGGCCTCGTAGGAGTACTCTTTTAAGTCATCAAGTAGAAATTACAAGTTTTTACTCACTAACTTCTTTGAATAGAATTATAGATCAATAGGTTTAATTGAAATGTATTAAAATCGTAACAGCAAACGGAGAATTTTTAATGAAAACAATAATACCATAAAGCAAAATCCCTTTTATCTTTCAATAGTAGCGATGTTACATCCGGCACAATGAGCTATCCGTTTATTTTAGGAACGATTCGAAGTAATTCGCGAAAAATCCGTATATCAAATCAAATCAAAATATTTTATATTCAAATGGACTTTTACAAGTACTTATACATCTTCAAGCTCTACTAAATAGGTATAACCGAAAGCAGTATTTTACCAGATATTTAATTTGATAAATCAATATATATATATTTTTTTATTTCTACATGTTTAAGTCATATACATATTTAGTTTCGTTTACATATTCAATAGTATTTTAGTATTCAGTATATTTGGTCATATCCAATCAAATAAACGTGGATATTTTTCTCTTTCATCCGTTGAAAAACATGTTTGTAAGTGAAGATTTCGTTAGAAAAAAACAAAAACAACGATGAATGAAGTCAGTTGAAGAAAAATTGTTTAATAAACAACTCATTCTTTCATGCGTTGCTCATTCAATGCAATGTCAGCTATTGTCGGGTCGCTGACGTATCAATTAAAGATCGATACATCGATTATTAATATCTGCTTAAATGTATATTCTCAATTCATAACAAAGTACATGTACATACAAAAAATCATAAGTGTGAAGAAACAAGCTTGTAATTTGTGTTTTATTAAAAAAAGGATAATTTAAACTATAGGTTAATCCTTTTTCCGGAGTAGTAACTACATATTATATTATACATATATGTAATTTAAGACCTCCAATTTTATGTAGTAATTAATATTCTTATAAAATGTATGCTATGTGATGATTTCTTGGCAAAGTCGATAGACTTCCATAAAGCTGACGAGTTTTAATAGAACCAAGACGCGTCCGTCGGAAAGATCAAAAGTAGAAAATTTAATTATGAATCTATTGTATAAAGACTGCTATAACTCTAGATATATTATTACAGTTTTAGTACGATTTATTTTTAGGTTTTATTGCTTCGGGATTTTATATTAGAAGAAAATGTGGAAAAGTTTCCAAATAACGACACGTATTTTATATTTATATAAAGAGGTGGGACAGGCCCTATGTCTTTTTCTGTCCCCCTGACAGAGTGTATGTATGATATGATGATCGAAAATGGTTTAGACGTAATATCGTAACTAACAAATAAACTCACCCACTTTCGCATTTATAACATTAGTTAGTTCAAATTTTATAATTATTATTGAGATTATTACAGACATTTGAAAAGCATTTTATGTCGTATTTATATTTATGTATTATGAAAGAAAATCAGCCGAATCCAGATGCTTTACATCCTTGACTCTGACCTTTGGCGCGCCGATCGACGTCTAATGGAACGAATATGCCAAGCCCACCATAAGATTTACATTGCATCTATTTCAAAGCTAACAATATTAACTACTGCATGTCAGAACTCCTACTGTAAAAACAGTATTAAGGCATGTATGTATATATATACAAAAATATTTTATTAGAATGTAATTTTATGCCAAGCTGCCAAGGATACGGTTGTAGTCAAAGTCGAGGGCACAATTTGTGCTTTGGTAAGTATAAAAATGATTTATTATAAACAGATAGGTCGAGGCGAGCTAACATAAATCCCATTTAGAAATACTAATAAACTTTTTTACCAGTTGGTATCAATAGCATTTCGTATTATTATAGTTTTTATAATTTGTCATCGTTTTAGAGTATCACACGATATTATTTAATTAAATATCTTTAACATTATATGACGTCATTAAATATAGCTTAACTAAACATATAGCATTGAAAGGAATTAAATTATAAAATAGAACCTTTTTATTGTATTGTCAACGCAATGTTTTATCAAATCTTACGATCACATTATTATGAATTAAATTTAGTTGCAACTCGATAATTTTATTAATTTAATTCTAATTTGTTTATTTCTCAATTTAATTTTATTTAATTTCTCAGTCAATTAATTTAAATGAAAAAATGTATATATAGTTATCTGTTTAAAAGTTTTCTTATTATAATTTACATATTATAATTGACTGTTACAGAAAATTATCGTCATCCTTAATTCTTATGAATTATTATTGTTACATGGTTTTAATTTATTAATTACCGTAATTTATTAATTTTATTGATTGTATATAAAGAGCAACGGACTGTATTATGTTAATGAGCATGCCGTGTACACATATTTGGAAGTATCTTATAATATAGTATAATATATATAATATAGTATAAGTTCGTAATTTGAACGTATGTCATGACAGTATTCTGTTTGTGTACCTATATAAATAAATAAACCATATGTTTCGTTGTATCTTGTTTCTGAATGATTTGCTTTAGCTTTAAGATGCCTGGAAATTATTTTAACGATACAAAAACACAGAAGTCAGATTCGATCATGGCACATAAAATGCAACAATAATAATGAATTAATCATTACTATATTACTCATAAATTTCTTCATTACGACGTCTGAGCGTAATCTATGAAAAATAACTAAAAATAAACAACAAAAAGGCGAAATGTAATAAAAAAAGGAATGCGCAATCTCGATTTACAAATATTTAACTGAAATAATTACCAGAGCCTCATTACGCGGTTTGTTGAATTTTATGTTTCATGATTGTTTTTCATCTTCTCTCGTGGGCGACTTAAAAGTCGAGAGTGTACTGAACTTAATCTATTTTTCTGGAACATTCCATCAGCAATGATTATTCGTTATTTAGAGTGTAAATAATGCAAGAAATACTTTTTATTTCCGATCTGTACGAAATAATAGAAACCGATTATATAAATAGCTAAAATTGACATATTGATTTTGTGTCTAATCATCTTGGCGATTATTTATATTAAACAAGTTTGGTGTATTACTAATAGTTCGACTTAACAAAATAGTCGTCATTAGTTATTAATCCCAACACTAAAAAGTTACACGAAGAAACCGTTTTAAATGTTTTCCATGTTTTGAAGTCATTTTTTGTGACCAAGATTGCAAAATATCAACGCGTGGAAAATTTCATTTGTAAAGCTATGTAAACAATACTGTGTACTGGTTTCCTCAATTTGATCGAAATGGGCGATGATGGCAACACTAAATGTTTTTGTGGGTATTAAACTTGGAATCGGTTGGTCGTAACTTTGTTAATGTGTGAGCAAATGAGCGACACGGCATTTGCTGATATTAAGGATACCACATCGTAAACGTAAATTATATTATATTATTTTTCCAATTGATTAATAATATAATTATCATATTTTTCAATGTACAGGTATTTTTTATAAAATACAAAATTAAAATAAAAAGAACATACACATACAAATTTAAAGAAAAAACACGCCGTCTAAAAGATTGTCCTGTGGCATTGTACCCAAGACGCTGGCACTATTGCCTCTCTTTGGGCTAAATAAGCGCCAGCTCTTAGGTCACCAGAAGTGTGGATCAGTTTCTGAGAAATATCTTTTATGATCCTTTTTGTATCGGATGACCATAAACATAACATAAACATCGGGATATGCAGTTTAAAATTGTATTAAATTTTAATCTTTAATTGCATTGCAAATTTGGTTAAAACAAAAAATCGAATCGAAAATTTAATTACGAGATAAAATATTAGAAAAATACTATAGATTATATAGATTTTTAGACAGGTTTTATTAATTATATCCTAAGAATGAATGCAGTTTGATATTCGAAGAAATACTTATCTAAAGTATAAATTGTATGAGCGTGTTTGTACGCTATCTATAGGATGAATATCTCATAAAATTAGCTTACCTTATGACCATTTCCAAAACATCTTCCCTCTCGAAAACTTTGCAATACAAGTGCAAGATCTTCAAGCATGTGTACTGAAGACCTGTCCAGGTCAGGTCCGCTGATTTCAGGGCTTCATCCCAGGGGCAGTTATCGTGTCTCGACAGGCACAGCATGCCGTCGCGAGCACTTTCCGTAGGAGGCATTTAATCTTTGGTTTCGTTGAGATCTTTCAAGGAACTTTTGTTATTGTTCAGTCTTATAAGCGCTGTTACGTTTAAAACCACTTTAGTGATGATTCATAAAGGAAGACCGGTTTTGCTAGCGTCATTTAAGATTAACAGATTGTAGCCATAATTATTTCAATGTTTGGATTTTTAAGTCATGCATTTATCATTTATATGACTCTAATAAGGCAAGTTTTTTTATCTCCAGTACGTTTTTATGCGAATGCATTGTCCTCTCTAACATTTACTATTTAGTTCAAATAAGCTAGTGCTTTACGAATAAATGATCCTTAAGCAATGTAATGTTTTCTAATATTATAATACTTGAAAAAATTATGTATAGATTTGATAGCTTTAAGAAATAAGTTATTTTTTGTGTAAATTTTCTTTCATGTCATGTCATCCTTGATAAATACGTCACAATCAAATAAAAATCGTCGTTATTAATTTCTACCTGGATATTTCTAAAACTATCTATGAGTAGAACAATTATTAATGTGCTAACACAAAGTTCTATATTATATATTACCAATAGTAGGTACTTATAAAAGTATTTGTAATTCAAACTGTATACGAAGCACAACATAACAGAAAGCATTAGTGTCATCTTCTCAGGGTTTACACGAGCTTACACGAGCACCTTGAATGAGAATAATGAGTTTGATAGACTGTTTATACGAGAACATGTTTTCTACCGGCTTATCTTTATACGGTAAAGATTTCGTGGCAAGGTCCAGGACAATTGGTCGGACCTTCAACGGAACAGAGCTTTTGATAGCAGTGGCAAAAAATTGACTTGATTAACGCAATGTACTCAGGGCTGTGCGTTAGAAATGTAATTGTTTGTTGATAAAATTGACAAATATAATTGATCTATTGGTGAATAATTTCAGTGGCTCTTTATGAGCACGTAGTACGTTTTTCAATAAGTATAAATTATTAATTTGTAATTATTATTCCTTATCTTGATAAATTTATATACGGAAATAATTTACAAATATTGCTTTTTTTAATGAGTACTGAATACCCATGAACGAATAATTTTATCGATTATTTTTTAAAACGAAGTTAACTTAACTAAAGAACTTATGAATTATTCAAAACACTTAAAGAGCAGCCCTGACGATTCAAATGTTCTTGTTTCATTAAAAATTTAATAAAGGCACGGTGGCCTCAATGCACTAATGTATAATTTGTTTCGGTACTTTTAGTTAAATAAAGTTTATTTTAAGTTTATTTATTTATTTCGTTCATTTGTTCGCATGCACGTGGAAAAGTAAAAACATATAATGTTATTTCTTTAGCTAAATTTACATGATATAAATTAAAACACATACGAGTTATATTATGGATACAAGTGATTCTGGATTTTGCATTCTTTCAAAATATGTTTAATTAAATCCGAGTGATGGGAGAAAGAACTCAGACATAAGAATTTTAGATATTACATTATATAAAATATTCAATGTAAAAAATAAATGATATCCTATATATATAGACCTTAAGCAAGAGCTATTAATGCAATAACGATATAAGTCATAAGAAATAAGCGTATCAGTAAAACAACCAATAAGAACAGAGGTCGTAAGCAACAGATAATAATATAAGCTTGCCAGGAAGTTCCAATTTAAACAATTCACTGTTGACAGCTATTGTTACTGAACTAAATAAAGATTGGTTTAGACATCTACAAACCGCAACAAGTTTATACGGACAAGATACAATCAATCGGCAATTCAGATCAATTGCTAGATTAAAATTTAAGATTTGGATTTTAATTACCAGAAAACACGCCTTTACTATCATACATTTTTAATCAAGTATAATTCAATTATTTAAAAAGAAAATTTGAATAATTCGGACTTATGCCTACTAGAGAAGACAGTGAAAATTAAAAAAAAAAAACATTTATAGATTGTCAATGCGAAATAACGAATATTGATTGTTGACCTTCCCAAACGAAGCCTTTAGTTATTTACTGACTTCATTTATGGAGTTATTTTTTTTGCTAGTAACATTTAATATTAATTATTTCTATTTTTGTCCTAATGACACGATATCCATACACAGTGTTTCCGCTTATAAGGATAATATTGTCTTTAAAAGGCGTGTTGACATTTATACATGCTATTAGAGTATTAAATATGATTTAGTGTAATATCTCGAGCATTATAACTAGTTAAGTGTGCAAAGTAATACACATTATCTGAATTAACTCATTTAAATCCATTGCTTGTGTTCAACATCGAATAAAAAGTATCCGTTTACTAAAAACCACTGAGATATGTAAGCAGCATTCGATAATATCCACCAATTACACATAAGCGAACTAAGGTTAATTCCGTGAATTTTAATAATATTTACAACTCAACCTAAAAATGAAAAAAATGTTTATTTCTAGTTATTTCGTATTCAATCAGTCATAATGAAATTAATGCTACTATAACCCTAACTCAGCCATTAAATAAGCTTTTTAAATTATTACTTCACATCTTTATTAAAATAACGATGACCTTTTTATAAATAAAATATATACCATAAATAAAAACATTTTTTTTCTTTAAAATTATTTAAGTCTAAGATATATTAATAATGTTCTTGAAGATGTGCAACAAATAAGTATGGTTTAATAAAATAATTATGAAAGTATTACGAGTTGCGAAAATGTAATGTCGAGAATTTCACTGTAAATAACGTAAATGGCACCGGGACGTTTAATAATAATAATATCATGAACACTTATGGCTAATTTAGTAGATAAAAATGTTGAAATAATCATAGCAAAAAGGGGTAAATCACAATTAATAATGTTTATGGTAAATGCATCAATTAATAAATTGTATCTTCAGATTTAAAAGTAAAAAAGATAATTAGACAAATAAACATCACATCACGTATACATAATCATATATGTATATAATATAATAGTTATCGTTCATCATTTAACATTATATATTCTACTACACTGTGTTACAAAGACGATATCTATGTCAAGTGCAGATGATTAGTATAGTTAGTACATGTAAGGATTCAGCATGAAGTTGCACTAAAACTGTTGCAGACCTTGGAGACTAGTACAGGAATATTAAATTTATAATTTTCTTATGTCTTAGCAAAGGGATGCGCTCTTGCTAAATATCTCTTAATAGAAACATGTCTTACATCATGAATATGAAATTCAAGCTTATCGAGTCAACAGTATTTAATTTAAGCGAGTGGAGTGCGAAACGCAGCTACTTATATGCCATTACATACTAAATCAAATCAAATTACTTTATTCAACATGGAAGCATTACACTTACTCATTGTCAAATTAGAAACTACCATCGGTTCGGAAAAGAAACACCCAGCCCCGAGAAGAACCAGCGAAAGAAACTCAGCTGGTTTCTTTTTAATAAAACCTTCTCTTTATATAATATATTTTTTTGTAATTTGCGTTCTTTCAGGAAAGACACCTATATAGATAAACTTTAAATTAAATACTTTATCTCAATACAAATTTCAGCCAAATCAGAGAAATCGTTAGAGGCGTTTTCGAGATAAACAATATACATATGTATTTATACAAGAATTGCTCATTTAATTTTATTAGATTGGTTTAGTAGTTTTTTCAGTCAGACACTACAAAAAACCTTAACCTAAGGAGACTTTACTTATTTCTACTATTGTAGGGGTAAGTGTAAACCAATCCTTATAACATGGACCTATCGAAATTATACAACCATTATTTTATTAGTGCTCTTACTATTGCTTTGTTTTCTTCATTCAAATGTCAAATTCCTGATGAAAGAAAGAGATAAGTCGACGAATAAATGTTGGCCCGTTTTAATTTATTTAATAAGTAAGGCAGTTAAAGTATGAATAGTTAACACAACAAGTAACTAAATATGTACTATATAATTGAATTATTTAAACATGTATTTTAAATAATTTTTTCCTTATTTGTTTAATGTAACGGCAAATAAATAATTAATTAGTAGTATTTGTTGTTTACTATAAATGGTATGCTTAAGAAAACATAATTGTTACTCAATTTATCTTCCTATAACACTAATTATAAAGCCTAAAACGCATTGCATTATTGTCCAATTTAAAAATAATAATTTATTATCTCTTAAATAAACAAAACAAACTTCAAATAATATTCGGTATTTTTTTTTTCAAATTTAAATGGGACCGTACAGGAAGTATAGTCTATACTACAAACTACTAAAAAAAGGAAAGGATTTTTTTAAATCGGGTCATAAATGACGGAGATCTGATGTAGCAAACATAACAAAAAAACGACTTCCTGCTTTTTTTGAAGTTAATTAAAAAAAATAACAAGTTTTATTTATAATAAATTGCTACATATTTTTTCATAGCGAAATAATCTGAGGCGGTTAGCTTCCAACGCATCATATAATACTTAAACTTACTGACTTCCAATATTTCAAGTATATGAATATTATATATTTAGCTGGTCAACTGAGTTTCTTTTTCAAAGATACACCTTATCTAAATAGAAATATAAAACATGGTCAATATTAAGTTTAAATACAAAAATGTTTAAAAAAAATGCATTTCCATAATGAATTCTGTATCTATTTGAAATTATTCAGAATCACTGTTTGTAATAAATTTTCAATAAATGTGCTTATTATATATGAATTGTGTTTATTATTTTAACAGCTGGGTATCCATGAGATTAATTTTATCGTATCTTAATACTTTTTCACGGAGAAGGTTACGTTCCGATTTAGTAAACAAATCGAGTGAAAGAATTTGCATCGCATGCTTGTATTGTTTAAAAAATGTATATATTTAAATACATTAAGGTCGAAGTTCGTTGTAAATGAAATAATCTCTATATAAAATTATATTGATTTTTACTTTCATTGAAATTATAAACCTTAAAGTAAAAAATATAATATGTATTAATTAAGTAATCATGCAAAATGTTCGAAGCGTAAATCAAATAATTTTATTAAAATAATAAACATGATTTTCGTTTATTCTATCATGTCACAGTAATAAAGGAAGGCGGGAACTGTTCGTTTTATTTAATTAAATCGCGTTTATGGGCGCGTTGTGTATATTAGAACAATCAGAGAATAAAACTTTATGTCAGATTGGGAGGGGCGAACCTTGGCCGCGGATTAATATGTGATCATGTGTGACTACTATTTGTTATGTTGGTGATATATGTAGGGTTGTTATGTGTCATGTGCAATAAAAATAAAGAGTTAAGAATAAAGCCTTTGATGTACTTAGACAATATTATGAAGTGACCCTGTCACGATATTATATAATAACAATTCTGATACTATTTTTAGACAAAGTTACACCGCTAATGTGATGTCTAAGCGCAGCGCTCCATGAAAAACGCGTGGAAATAGCGAAATGTGGTCAAAAATAGTTAACGGCATTGTAGAGACAGACTATAAATAATAATGTAAATGTTTAAGGGCTATTACTCGTACTTTAAAAAAAAATTATAGCATTTAACTTAACTTATTTAAGACAAGGAAATAATAATCTCGTATCTAACAACACTAATCATTAAAATTGTTAATTAAAAATATGTGTTTAATTTAAGATTTGTGGGTCAGCTAAAAAAAGTTATACACTACATCAGCTTGTCAAGTTGACGAGGCGCCTTCGTGCGCGCCAAAAGTAACGTCGCTTTGACATGTCAAATTAGTTTTTGCTTCTGACGTTTGACAGCACAATAGATTTTAAACAATACTTTCAATATCGATTTGTATTTGAAAGAAACCCGACTTTAAAACTTAAGCTATAGAATTTAAATTACAATGATTACGTAAACAAAATTGCCACATAATGATTAGCAGAATATTTTTATATTGATTTTTTTAAAGCTCATTAACAGTCAAACTGATGTTGTGGCTGATAGTAAAACTAGACATCTACACTATTTGTTTGGTAAAGCTTTAGTGCAGTCAAATAAAAAACTTGTGTGTTATTTTTCATTTGTTCGTTTTAAGTCTGTTAAAAGAAATTTTAAAAAATGTTACGGTGTGTTCTTTTTTATAAAGAGCACAATTGTGTTACTTCAAAGTTGTTAGTTCTAAATAAAAATAACTTGTATAAAATGTGTAAAGTTAATATAAGATATCATATAAGATTTTGTACTGAAGGATTAAATTAAGTAAATATGTAGTTTAAAAAGCATTTTTACGCAGAAACACTAAATTAAATAACGTAAATTATATTAATTTTAGTATTTAATAACGTAAAAGAAAGTGTATTTCACTTTATTACCTAAAACTGATTTTCGTTTCAGTAATTATTATATATATACATCATTATACATATTCTTTAATATCTATATTTTTCTTAAAATACTTTACAAGTTTACATGACCGTTTCTTTTAACTATATACAAAGGAACATATTTTAATTGGACTATGCTAAAACAAATATTATATTAATATTAATTTCAACTTTGTTAAAATACTGTAGTGACATTTATAATAAATTGCATTATGAAAAATATACTTTCAAAGAAGAGCGATTTATATTCTGAAGTTTTATTTTAAGGTAAAACATGAATAATATTAACAATTCATTTGTTTAGAAAGCACTGCATGTAGTAATTTTGAAAATATAAACATTTTTAACAGACGCTACGTACTGCGTGGATAAACAATTCCGTCATTGATCGAAAAGTTAAAACATATGATTTAACCGTAATTGTTATTTTTTTATATATTAGACATATAAATGCATTAACAATGTTTTATTATTTTAGTTTTTACACTGTTTCTAAAACCTAAACTAATCTAGCCTTAGTAATATCGTCGTTTTCCACACCTCGAAGCAAAGCGGCGTGGTACTCTATAATCAGTATGAAAATAAAATCGCGATCCACGCAATTTTTTCATTTGCTTGCAGGTTTAAAATATATAATAAAAGTAGTATTCTCAAAATTTTTTTCTAAATTATATCAAAACACACATTTAATTATAAATATTTTTATAATTTTAAAAGGTTTTCGTCGTTTGCGGAATAAAGCTCAAAGTAACACTGCAATATACAAAATAACAATTATATCTTGAAGCATTATTTGTATAAATGAATTAGTTCTCAGAAAAGATATGCTCCTATTCCAATTAGTTGGAACGAAATGGCCATGTTGACTTTTCAACGTTAAATATTGACCAAGCATTGTAGGCAACAAACATGTCGTTAGTGTAATGACTGCGTTCAACGTGTCACGTAGATTTGTTCTACAGCAGTTAATTTAAGCGTAACAATGAAATTAAGCTGAAAAGCATTCACCTACACAGATAATAATCCAATATATCCCGTTTACATATACTATGAGCTAATAAACACCGTTTACACTATTCTCTATATCTATTTTTATATGATATTCATAGCACAATTATGTAAAAATGTTTGCATTAAAAATGATAAATGCCGTTACTTATCGTTTATTTTGTGATATATTAGCCAATATATAACAGTCACATGATTTATTTAATAATATTAGTATTGAAATAAGTTGCTGAAATAGCGAAATTATGATATATATCTAAAGTTAAGTATTCTTGGTGTCTGGCATTTTTCCAGATAAATTTATGTTTAATATTAAGTTCGAATGTGAACGCTCTCTGCAATCAATAACAAGGAATACAATTATATTGTTTAAAATATTTTTACCTCACTTATTGCGCTTTTCAAACAGATAATATTTTAGATAAATTACGAGTCGGGTAATTTTGAAAGGCAGTATATTTTGCACATACAATATATATTGATAGCTTGCGATGCAATCAAATTCAAAAAACCTATCAAAATTATAATTATTTATTAAGTAAATTTGTATAAAATTACGATGAGCTTATTTACTAAATTTAAGACAAGAGATATGATAAAATTATGCGCTAATTTAATGGATAATGGAATCCCTTAAAACTACATAGATAACAATTGCCAAGCTAATTTTACATCTAATTATATATTATAATTTTTGATTTTTATTTGAATTTGTATTAGTTATATTTTAGTTATTACTAGGAATATTATTCTGATATATATTTTGTAGTATTAAATGGATAGTAAATAAGAGGAAGTCTCACGTGACACTCACGTTACCTACTATACAAAAAGGTATACACTAACTATAAGGCTTAGAAGTAATAAATATAAGCAAGGTATTATATATCTGACAAATACAATTACTTGGTTCTAAAGACAGTTTCCTAATTCTCGCTAGGAAGTCTGTTGTAACTTCGCTGAGATAAAATATAATTATGTTATTAATAGTAAGCGAATCATTGTGCATATGTTTTAGAACAAATTTTAATATCGATTTTATTTTTATTTGTGATTAAATGTTTCTATTTTTTTCACCACCAGATTTCGGGATGCTGAGTGAAGTTGTACGGCTCATAGCGGAGGAGGTAGAGAAAATTAGAGCGCTCTCCAAATGAACTTTAATTGTTGGATCAAAGACTTCGTGGACATATATTAGTGAAATCTCACGCTGCCCAGTGTAGTGTGCCAAGCTCGACAGCGCAAGGAGATGGTTGGCGTTGGTCTTTTCTGCGAGCTCCCACCGTTCTACAGAAGGCAGCGCAGGAGGAGCAGAAGCAAGTTGCTTTCGCTTACCCATTTAGTCAAAGACGATAAAGAGAAGAACGGTGGGAAAGAAGCTACGCTTGCACATAATAAGTCCCTTCTCCGCCCTCCTAAGCCGTGGCTGTAGGCGACCTTAGTACTATGTGAATGCTTTGGCCTTTGCAGTCTTACTCCGGGGTCTGCAAAAGCAAACCAGCCGTTGGGACGAAATGGTAATATGCACAAGCAATCTCGAAACGTCCCCTGACGAGGCGGTACCGCTAGTTTTTAATGGCTTCTAGATTTAAATACTTATACAAGTTACTGTACAGCCTACGCATACGATGCGTTCTTTCGAACGTCTTTAAATAATATTCACACCGGAAGCTACTCGTTTTAATTATAAAATTAGTATACCCAGTATATTTCTAAAATGGAAACATGCATAAAATAGTAATTTTTGCATACAAATAATTACTAGATAATGTATACATATATATAAATACCGTGTAAAGTTTCCGCGTAAAACCTATTTCTCCACTTGCTTAATAGTAAAAATGTATGACACGCAATTTTTTACAAAGCACTTAAATAACAATAAAGCCAACAATTCATTAAAAATATCTCAAAAGTTTTTAATGTTTTTTTGCAAAATTGTTTTTATATGTTTGCGGAATGCACGAGGAATTTATGACCAAATAAAGCTCACGTCATA
Organism: Nymphalis urticae; assembly: GCA_905147175.2. Classification (NCBI taxonomy): domain Eukaryota; kingdom Metazoa; phylum Arthropoda; class Insecta; order Lepidoptera; family Nymphalidae; genus Nymphalis; species Nymphalis urticae. The sequence goes on along the minus strand of LR989987.1, from coordinate 2,418,695 downwards.
CTTCCGAAAACATGACTCAGAATCACTTACGGCAAATTTAACTCTTACTATAAATTAGTCAGCTGTTTTCTATTTTATCTATTAATAAACCTTTTTTATGATTATTATATTTGGGTTTACTTAAATAGAACAGCAATACAATGCCACAGCAAGGGTGGAAGAATCAATCTCTCATACCTTTATATTAAAAGAAAAGACTTCATAAGAATTGTATCTAATAATAATAACCTATTATTTTTTTTCTTTTTAATAATACCTACCTTATTTATTTGTTACTATAGCACAAGGGCACAATGTAATGTTACCTTGGATATTTACCGAAAAAAAAACTAATATTTTACAAGAAGCAGTTTAGCAGATTAGAAACAGTGATATATGACTATTGTTTTCATTAATTTTTTTATATTATAGGTACACGGACGAGCATATGGGCCACCTGATGGTAAGTGGTCACCAACCCCCATAGACATTGGCATTGTAAGAAATGTTAACCATCGCTTACATCACCAATGCGCCACCAACCTTGGGAATTTTAATAATAATTCATTTTTGGTTTAGTGATGATAATTGTACTATTGTTATAGATCAATATTTCGCGATGAAAATTTATAACGATCGTTTTTTTATTAATGTTAGTTGAAAAAAAATTACGTAAAATATATTTCGAATTTATAATTAAATACTGTTATACATAAGGACTATAAAATAATTAAGTGTAAAACCTGTCAAAAACATTTTTGACTTAGTGACGATTATATTCGTATTGTTCTATGTCAATTCTTTACACGTTAATTACGTTAAAATTACTTACATTTTTTAAAATGTATAATATCTAAAGTAAAAATAATATTAAGTTTTTTGTTAAATTTCTAAATTATTTTCGACATCGATGTTTAGAATTAGATTGAGATCAGTATAGGTACTTATATTAATTAGTATTAAAGTATAGCACACGTCATGATTAAATAACATATTTTTCTAATTCACTATAATAGTATAGTATATATAGTATATATAATAGTGTAGTAGTAGTTTGCTTTGACATATATAATTATCACTAACCTAATTATTTCCTTTATATTTTGAAGGAAAACTAACCTGTGCTTACGGCCAATAAATGCGACTATTTCAAAGTATAGGTACTTGAAAAGAAATAACTATGGCACAATCTATACAAATTAGATGAATTTTATTTTAATGCTATTAAAAAAAACTTACTATTTCACCCCATAAATAAAATTACGAGAGATAATTTATAAGGATTTATACTTCATTTGTTTGGAATAAAAATATATTGAAGTATTTTCGTTGATAATCGTTCGTAAAATCTATTTGTTATCGGTCATCTCCTTCTTGAATATCACTACGATTAATACGAAGCACTATCATTCATAACACTAAACAACCACTATTTTGTATTTGTATAAAAAAACACTATCTTTTTAATTTGATTTTGACAGTTACTTTACGTTCGAAAATCGCGAAGAGACAAGCGCTCCAGCGACGCGTGCGTTCCGGCTTCCAAATGACAAATGCGCGTCAACCAGTTATTCGACGTTTGTTTACCTCTGCGGTTTCGCTCGCTCAAGTTCAAGGGATTACTAAAAGGAACGTGCGGAACGGCCAGTTGAGCATGACCTTTGATTATGTATTTGTGTATAGTCTATGCGCTCTGATTGCCAGGTGTGAGGTATCCAATGTTTTGGTGCGAATTACTTTCTGTAACCGTTGAAGTGCGATATAGGTAGTGGAATTGAGCGAGGACTAGAATGATGTCATCAGGAATTTACTTGTGATAACAGTAATCTACAATTTGATAGCGAAGCAAAACAATACTGAGAATAAGAATTTTTGTGTTTTTTACAGCTTAACTGTTTTAAATATTGTCTTTTAGAAATAAATTGTAGTATTTATTTTAAGAATTTATTGTTATGTAAGTGTTCTAATAATAATAAAAAATCTAATTCTTAAATTAACTTACAAAACCTATGTAATTTATAAGTGGATTTACTTTAAATGATCTTAATAATAATTAGGCTTTCATCGAAATCATTGCTTCAGTAATTAAGTAACATATGCAAAAAACTTTTTTTTGATCTTTCAGAGTAATGGGGAAATGCTGCTTCTATTCTTGCCACCATTCTTCGCGTTCATGATTTCTGAGCAGCTATTTCAAATTTTTATTTATTTATACTTATTTAACTTCTGAATGTAAATGACTATTTTATTAAATATTTAACATAATAATAATTTATCCAAATGTTGGGTGTAGATTTATCGAGGTTATTACAAGGATAATATATCGATCTCATTAAAGTTGACAATAAATGATATTAGTTTCATGTATAACGGCATTATAATATCATATTTAGGTAATATTTAATGGCGAAATTATCCTATTGAATGTAGTAATCGGGTAACTATTTTGGTTATTTCCAAATACGTTATAATAAACTTAAAAAAACACGTCATTTAAGAAAAAAAATTTGTAGTACATTAGCTTTTTTTACATTAGCTTTAGGTATATTTGTGGCAATTTAGTTGCCAATAACAACTTCTTGTTTTAGGTAAAAAATTAACAGAAATTTTCGATATATTATTTAATATAAAAATTATCTGTTAGCAAAATTAGAACGTTATCTTATCTTGCGTACTGAGCGGAAAGTAGATATCTTCAAATAGTGTTTACATGTATACAAAATCGGGGTAAGTATATAATTTGGTGTAACCTTACTTTTCGTTCTTATAATTTAATTATAATTTTTACCAGATTAAAAGTGAAATGTGATGCCAAAAAAAAACTTGGAAACTGAAGTTCTGTCATTGTTGACATTTTTAAGTCTGTAATTAATAAAAATGAATCATCGACGTCATGAAAGCAATTTGATTGGATATAACATTATTATACGTAATTATTTTTTTCTGATAGGTATAATTAATTATTTTCTAAAATAACATTTAAAAATATCTATGTATATTTTTTGTACTTACTATTTGTCACTTCCATATTTAGTTAGGAATAATTTAGATATTATTATTTATATTTTTTAAATAAACCAATAAACCTAATCGATAGATAATTAAATAAATAAAACAAGAAAATCGTTCGTAATAATTAATAGAAAAATCATAAATGACACAACATATCTTGTAGGAGCGCCCTCTATTAATGTAAAGTAGAACTGCTTACATTATTCTTAGATATTTTTTTGCCTGTAATAATGCTACTATTCAATAAGAGATGGCGTAATACAGTAAAAACCATTTACAATGTTTTGATTAATATTTAATAGAATTCAATACCTTAGATTAAATTTTGATAACATTATTATTATTTAGTGTACATACTATAATACATTATTATTGCAACTAAACAATGTTTATAGCTAGTTTCCATTAATATGTTTAAAAGGTCTTATGTTGCAATGTTTTATTTATTACGACTCGGTACCAACACCAATAAATTGATAGATAAAAAATTGAATGTCACCTTATCAATGATACATTTTTACTGCTAATTGATTCGTTTATAATCAAAAGGAAGTTGGCAGATCCTTGTGCGTGGCCTTTATATATACTGCATAATTGAATGCAGGCAAAACGTGAACATTATACGTTCCAGGCTAGTCTATAACTTGCCTATTAGTGTAATTATAATTTATAGATATAATAAAATTTTATATGTCATAAACATAATTATCATTATTTAAAACAGTAGAATAACTGTTGTTATAAAACCTTTTTTTTAGCTTATGTTATTTTTTTAGAGACAATACAATGCATTTCACGTGACAACCCTACACATAAATATACGCCAAGTTTCAGACAAAGAGTACTTTGTTTAGCTCATCATGACTCATTTCACACTTTGTTTCACATGAAAACTTACTCATTAGAGACTAAAACATTGTTTTCAATATTTTTGATTTGAGCTTAAAAACTGTTTTCACCGTCTTGAAGCAATCTATCTCATTATAATGTTAAATATGTAATTATTGTTCAGTAAAAAAAATATTTTTTCGCAAAAATGAAATATTTTTTATGAATAATTATTATTAAAGCCGGTGACCCAGGTATTATTATATAAAGTAATTTTCCTAAAAACTGTCATACTAGATATATAATACAATCTTTGAATGAATTTGATTGACAATGTTTTTCTTATCCTTCTTGAAGCACATGTAAACTCATGCGCTTCAAGCTGGTGAAGAAAAATATTGCGGATGGTGCTTACTCGTATTTGAATCCGTGATCTTTGACGTGATTGATCCGTGACTTTTTTACTCGGCCATTTCGGCTTATTTATTTTTCTAGTTTAAGTATTTTCAAATTTTTGTAAATCGTTAGAATTATCTAATTACAATAATTTACTATCACGAAAATATTATTAAAAAGTTATTATTTTAAAACATTATTATCATATGACCTAAAACGAAAGAATTGTATTTTCTGATATAAATCCGGTTGTTATCAGCAGTTGAAATTAAATCTCATTGCTATATATGAGTATGTGCATCGTAATGGGGCCATCTGTTTGATGTACTCTTTATTATGATTATAAGTAGTTTTCATATCGATAATGATACGGTATAATACCTTTGTTTACGTAACGACGTCACTTAAAATTTATATATTTTTAATTATAATAATTTATCATATTGTTAAAGTCAATTAATATTTGAGCAACTAAAACACTTATTTTTTATACAATCGTCCTTGTTGGAATATACAAAAATTCAAGCCTCCATAGATAATAGATTTCTCTTTCATTATATTATTCAATCTTTCACTCATTCACATTCGCTCACCACTCATTCAATCAACGAACATCTTTACTTTGATTATTTAATATTCATTATTAAAATCATTGTCAAACAGTGCAGACGTGTCTTATTATACCTACCCCCATTTCCCTTCAGGTTATGGGCCCAGGTCATGTTTAAAGTTGTTTAAATAATTAAAATTAATAGTAAAAGTGTTTCTCAAAATGGATTCGCGAAGTAAAAGAAATATACAACAATTTAACGGTGATCGCTATAGTACTTGGAAGTTTCGTATAAGGTCACTACTAGAAGAAATGCAGTTATTGCCTGTTATTGACGAAGAACCACCACCAATACCAGATAATGAGTGGATTAAGAAGAATATGCTAGCAAAAGGTACGATTGTAGATTACTTGGGTGACACATTTTTAAGCTTCGTAAGAGGTTCTTCTACTGCAAAATCCATAATGGCCGAGCTAGACAAAGTATATGAGCGGAGGAGCTTAGCGACTCAATTGGCTTTACGTAAACAGTTACTTAATATGAAACTACAGCCAGATGTGACACTATTCGAACATTTTAACAATTTCGATAATATCATTACCGAATTAATATCGGCTGGTGCAAAATTGGATGAGATGGATAAAATATCACATTTACTTTTAACTCTACCCACATCATACGATGGTGTTATAACGGCGCTGGAAACACTTGGAGAGGAACAATTGCATCTATCTTTTGTAAAAACTCGTCTTCTGGATCACGAAGTCAAACTAAAGAATACCACGACGACAGAACTCAAAGTTTTACATACATCAACGAATAAATTTAAATCGCAGAACAAAATTGGATTCGATAAAAAGAAATCATATAATTATTATAAAAAGAAGTCATACACCGGAAATTCATCATATAAAATTTCAAAATTATATTGTGATCATTGTGGACGACGAAATCATATGAAGAAGGATTGTCGATTTTTCAAAAAGTTACAACAAAATGGAGGTAGTAGCGGCAGTAAAACAGCAGCTGCGAGCGCTTTGCCAATCAGAAACGATAACGAGGACAGTTTCGCATTTATGTTTTCAACGTGTAAGTTGTCAAATTCTTATAAATATCATATTAATAATATTGTTTTCATTTTAGATTCGGGTGCAACTGACCACGTTGTAAATAGTAAGGAATTATTTTCTTCCTACTCAGAGTTCACAATACCGATTAAAATTGGTATAGTTAAGAACAATGAAAGCATTCAAGCGTTTGGTAAAGGTACAATAAATGTCACTACTAATTTAGGTTTTCAAGGGACCATTAATAATGTATTATATGCGCCGGACGTGCCATGTAATTTAATATCTGTATATCGTATTCAACAAGCAGGTATGGTTGTTATAATTAAAAATAACAGTGTTTATATTAAGGACAGTATCAAGTTTTTAGTGTCGAGTGTTATCAGTAATAATTTATTTAAATTAGTTTTTCAAGTTCATACGCGATCTCAACATAATTTAAATTTGTCTCAAACTTCTACATCTTACGAACTATGGTATAAGCGTCTAGGTTACTTAAACAAAAATAAATTTAAAATTCTAAAAAACTTAATTGATGATAGTTACCTAATTAATGATATTATGCCTAATGATACATTATGTGAGTCTTGCATACTTGGTAAACAGTCGCGGTTGCCCTTTGCAAAATCAAAAGATAAATCAGTTAGAAATAGGCCACTTTTTATAGTTCATTCCGATATTTGTGGTCCTATTACACCACCTACATTTGATGATAAAAATTATTTTATTACTTTTATTGACGATTTTACTCATTATACAGTAACGTATTTGATGCATTCTAAATCTGAAGCATATAAATGTATGAAAGACTACGTAACAAAATGTGAAAATTTATTTAATTCTAAAGTTGTTAATTTATATTGCGATAATGGCCGAGAGTATCTTTCAAACGAATTCAAAGAATTTTGTGTTGACAAAGGGATAATGTATCATTTAACGGTTCCTTACACCCCACAACAAAATGGTGTATCAGAAAGAATGAATCGTACATTAACCGAAATGGCTCGAACATTGGTTACAAGTGCGAAATTAAATAAAATATTTTGGGGTGAAGCTGTTTTAACAGCTACTTATTTAATTAACATACTACCCACTAAAACTCTGATAAATAAAACACCATACGAAATGTGGCATGGTAAAAGGCCGAAAATAAATCATTTAAAAATGTTTGGATCTACTGCATACGTTCATAACAAAGCTAGAAAAACTAAATTTGATGAGAAATCTTTCAAGTCAATATTGATCGGTTACGATGCAAACGGTTATAGATTATTCAATATCGAAAATAGTCAAGTTTTTATAGCTCGCGATGTTATTTTTGACGAGTTAAACTTTGAAAAATCACGCCCTACACGTTGCAGTAGTGACAACATTGAAACCCTTTCAAAATTTAGTAAGCCCGAAATTGATTCGGCAAAGCTAAAAATAGATCAACAACAAGATTCTTTGAATGACAATTCGTTGGACGGTCAATCGAATACCACTAATTTAAGATATAGCGAAAGAATTCGAAAATTACCCCCAAAGAATTATAAGCAAATGCACGATCCTGATTTATTTTTATCTCTTTTTAATGATACGCAATCTTTACCTACATCATATAAGAATATTTTCGATAGGCACGATTCTGATAAGTGGTTGAACGCTATACAGGATGAAATTGAGTCGCTTCGAAGCAACCAAACGTGGACATTAGTCATTAGACCGAAAAATGTTAATATTATAAGTTGCAAGTGGGTATTTACAATTAAAAATAATGAATTTGGTGAACCTACACGTTATAAAGCTCGGTTGGTTGCTCGAGGTTTCACTCAAGAGTATTTACAAGACTATCACGAAACGTTCGCACCAGTGGCTCGGATAACTACTTTTAGATTTATATTAGCACTGGCAAATCAGTTTGATTTACATTTACACCACATGGACGTTAAAACCGCGTTTCTAAATATTAATATTGAAAGAAAATATTTATATGGAAGTACCGGAAGGTATTTTAGCAAGTAATAACCAGGTTTGTAAATTGAATAAAACATTATATGGCCTAAAGCAGTCGTCCAGGTGTTGGTATGAACGGTTCGATCTCATTCTCAAGGAAATGGGTTTTAAGAACTCTGAATTAGATCCTTGTCTGTACATATTAGATAAAAATTGTATAGATAAAAACGTGTATATAGTTCTGTACGTAGATGATTTAATTATTACTACTAAAAATAGTAATTTATTGCAAGCGTTTAAAAACAGTTTAATGCAAAAATTTCCAATGACTGATTTGAAGGACTTAAAACTATTTCTTGGTATTAGAATTCAAAGAACAACTAATACAATTTCTTTAGATCAAACAACATATTTGCAATTTATCAAATTCACCTTTTCCTTCTAAAATCAATTTTGTAGCTTTAAATTCAGACACTCACTATGATGCACCTTGTAAAAATGTTATAGGATGCCTTATGTATGCAATGCTTTGCACAAGGCCAGATATTTGTGCTTGTATTAATATATTAAGTAGATATCAATCTAAAAATAACGAAGAGTTGTGGAAATATTTAAAACATCTCTTACGATACATTAAAGGTACAATTAATTTAAAATTGGTTTATAAAAAATCTGAATATAAAGAGATAATAAGTGGGTATGCAGATTCCGACTGGGGAGGTGACGAGAACGACAGAAAAAGTACAACTGGCTATTTGTTTAAGGCCTTTAATAATTGTACAATTTCGTGGACCACACGAAAACAAAATACTGTCGCCGTCTCTTCAACGGAAGCTGAATACATGGCTCTCTTTGAGGCTGTGAGAGAAGCAGTCTGGATAAGGTCATTGTTAAATAGTATTTCTATACAAATAACAGAGCCTATTGTAATATTTGAAGACAATAATAGTTGTATATGTATTGCCAATAACCCCACAAATCACAAAAAATCTAAGCACATAGATATAAAATATCATTTTATTAGGGAACAAATCGCTAATCAAATAATAAAGCTAGAACCTATTTCCACAGGAAATCAACTAGCTGACATGTTCACAAAACCGATACCCTCCAAGAGATTTATAGAATTAAAAAGAATTTAAATTTGTTTTGAAAAATAATTCATGTTTTGTGTTAATCAAGTAAATGAAGGAATGAGTTTATTTAATAAAAAAAAACTATGGTTTATGTAACTAAATAGTTAGTATTTTATTTGTAAGAATGAGTAATGAAAGAAATTATGTTATGGTATTGTAAACTTGTATTTTTGAGGGGGACTGTTGGAATATACAAAAATTCAAGCCTCCATAGATAATAGATTTCTCTTTCATTATATTATTCAATCTTTCACTCATTCACATTCGCTCACCACTCATTCAATCAACGAACATCTTTACTTTGATTATTTAATATTCATTATTAAAATCATTGTCAAACAGTGCAGACGTGTCTTATTATACCTACCCCCATTTCCCTTCAGTCCTGTTCGCAATACTGTTTTTTAATTATAAAAGAAAATTACAATAACTCTTTTTTTTTTTTTAATAATAGCAGCCAGCTTGCACGGTTCCCGTATATCATTCCGTGCCCATCCGTCATCGCCATACGAAAACCTCCTTACTTTAAGATCTTCGCAGCTATAACTTACGGCTCACCTCGACGTCGCGCGTAACAATATTTTTATTGGTTGGAGAGCTACTACCATCTCATTTATGAACTCATAAGCAGTGACGTATTTACCGTATGGTGTTCTAAGGCAAGTCTGGTAGGCCGGCAGCCTAGGCGTCTTTCATAATATTTACCCATTTTTGTCACTTTTAAATTTGTCTTTTCAAAAGGAACTTGAAGAACCTACATAATAAAGATCCCAAATGTTCTATAAAATTCATTATATGTTACCTTCCCACACCTAATTAACCATAAAATATCAACTATATAATAGTCTTTTTCCTCAAACTTAAGAGGCCCCAATCGACAAGTTTTAAAACACGCCACTGCTGCATAAGGTATTCTACACATATATCACTACTTTGAATTGATGTGTTGCGGTTTGAAGGGTGAGTAAGACAGTGTAACTAGAAGGGACATAATATTTTAGTTCCTATAGGTTGGTGGATGATGTAAAGGATGGTTAATATTTTTTACAGTGTCAATGTCAATAGACACTGGAGGTTAGAAGGCGTTAAGGAAGCTGGCGCATTTCTTCCTAACTATATACGATACAAGGGGGAATAAAACCTTAAATCGCATGGTACAATGACGGTTCAAGGAATGTATGCCCTTATACCTTCCAGTGGATCACAATCCCATCTGCCTTCCTGCTGTTACTACAAAATAACTTTTACTGGTGGTAGACCTTTGTGCAAGCTCGTCTGGGTAGGTACCACCCACTCATCAGATATTCTACCGCAAAACAGCAGTACTTGGTATTGTTCTGTTCCGGTTTGAAGAATGAGTGAGCCAGTGTAATTACAGGCACAAGGGACATAAAATCTTAGGTCCCAAGGTTGGTGGCGCATTGGCGATGGTTAGCATTTCTCGCAGTGCCAATGTCTAAGAGCGTTTGGTGACCACTTACCATCAGGTGGCCCATATGCTCGTCCGCCTTTCTGTTCTATAAAAAAAGCTTTCTATTTATAAAAATAAGTTTATATTTTGTCAATTATAAATAGTCAGGCTATTTTGCCTTTGTAATTATTGTATTGAAATATCCAACTGTAACTTTAGTGTTCAAATGTGTACGCAATTACAGATGCATTATTTTCTTCAATCTCATAATCCAATGGAACGGTAATCCAGCACGACCGAAAAGAGTTCAGGCGCAGGGCCAATGACTCGTGCATTATATAAGCCTGATCCAGGCTTTGAACTCAGTACCATGTATAGCGTTTTAAGCTAGCAACAACGAACATTGAAATAATGGGCATTACTAATAAAACAAGCTACAAGGTCGCGGCCTAGTTCTTATCTACTAAAACTTAATTTTTTGCTGATTAATTGAAAAAGAGAAAGCAAGTGACTTAAAAAAATAGAACAAAAAACAACCATCTTATGTCACAATGATTGCAGATACGACAACGCTGATAGTAATTTAAATTCACGCTTCTGTTGCTTGGAGCACGCAGAAATAAATTGATGAATATTCTCTGTCACATGAACACTGAGAGCGGTAAGTGTTCATATTGTTTTTATTAAACGTTCCGGTTTCACTTAAAGGTATTTATCGATCACGACAGAATCACGTCTCCAACAATCGGCGCTGCTGACTATGGGAACCGATTGTAAGTGGACTGCGTGATCTTACCGAAACCAAATATCATACAACGCCATCTATTATCTTTTTTTTAAATTAATTTCACTTTGTACGTAATGAGTACCCATGTCGAAAAATATCGTGCGTTGTGTAATCTATCCCATATATAATATTACCAATAATGGTATGAATATTTATGTTATTTATTACGTTTAGATAATATGAAATGTAGATGTTGTTAATTATTGCTTATCTTGTCACTTCCTCGTATTTGTCAACTGTTCTCAACTTCTCGTTTTGCATATTTGTTTTGTTACTGTTATCTAGATCCTGCCTATATAAAGAGCGATCATTATTGACTCGATATGTCTAAAAAAGGATGATTTTAATAAAAAAATTAAATAAATACATTCGATTTTTGAAATCTTTTTTCTCATCCAGTAAACGAATCCTTTGATTCTGAAAAAATAATCTATTTTATAGTACCAGTAGATAATGTCGCTATGAAAAATCAAGTCATTTTATGATAAATTTATTCAAAGTACAGACACGCGGCTTCTACCACTTTATTAAATGTTTAGATATTATAATTACGCAGGTTTTTACGTTTGTATGTTTGTGATTCAATGGCTGAATGACATCTTACGATTAGATGCCATGTTTGATAATTTTAAATTTCTTCCGGGGTCGTTGACCGAAAGAACAGCATTGTTACAATTAACAATAATTAAAAAATAAATTCCGAAGAGCTTGAATGATTCTAATATATCTCTCATAGATACTGACGAAGCTTGGAATAAGTATTGTAAATGATTTTTACTTATTTACAAAAACAAATGAATAAACACTGAAAATAATAACAATAATACATCTTATTATTCTTAACCATCTCGATCTTTCTCACCTCTGTCTATTAAAATTTACAAGTTAAAGTCATAATATTTATTTTAAGCGGAAGCATTATGCTTACGTTTCGCACAAGGAGGTTTTATATCGTTTCCATAACATTTTACAATACATTAAACTGTACTAACAGAATCATTAATCATGAAACTTTAATAAAATAAATGTATATTACTGTCTTTCTTTATATAAGCTAACAGAAACGTATATGATAAAAGAGCTTCGAGTTAGTATTTCTTGATTTTCATACAGGAAGCAATAATTGCGTGTATATTTGATGAAAAAGAATAATTACAGAGTTTCTTGCCGTTTTCGTTAATCGGTATTGACTCGTACATTTTTATTTTGATGTCTTCTAGCTGTGAAAGTATTTCGTCTTCTTTACAAATATATGTATCAACTATAGTTTACATTACCAATTCGCTGACAATTATCTAAATTATTTTGTCCCCTGAGTCTGCAATTACACACTATTTATTATTACTTGTTGCGAGTTAAATGACGTCCATTAGTGATGTACTCGTGGTACAGAGTCCATTATGAGATACAAAGTGTGTATATTTGATAACACTGTGTACAAGAGACGCTAATAACACTTTGTTCGTATTTGATACATTAAATATTTCTTTAATTAAGCCTTTTTAATTGCACGTTTGTATTCATTTAGATTAATAATTATTGACATATAAGGAACCCGTTTGTTTAGTGATTAAAATAGCTTATTGCAGATATCGCGGTCTTTGGTTCAAATCCCGGGTAATTCTCAGTAGTAGCCAGGTTTTAGGAAGTTCGAAGAGTTACATTCCCGTGACTCGTACAGCATGTAAAGCTGTTAGTCCTATGATTGATTACATAGGAACATGAGAGAGGTTCAAGTGGACCCGTGAATTTTCAAACAACTTGGAACTTACAAAATCACCTGCTGATAATGGCTATTCATTGACATAGCTAGTTTTTATGACGCAATCATTTCTTAAAGGTTAATAAGGCAATATTCGGACCAATCACGTCATTTCTACGAAAGTAGTAGCCATCTTTATGATCTATGTACGTAGACAGAGAAACAAATAGACCAAGGGGCCGTGAAGCCGCGATTGAGACAGAGATAGTTTGTCAATGTGTGCGTATAATGTTGTCATAGTAACTGTATTCCCTGTTTTGGGAGATAAATAATTTTCAGGATTTAATTAAAACAAAATGAGGTTATCCAATTTTATTTTTTAATACTTATTATATATTTTTTTAATTAAAATATTTTTTTGTTTTCCAACTACACCCAAAACCGTTGCGTTGTTTATTTTTGTTTACGTTATCAATAGTTCTTCAGTATCTTTATATGGTACTGGATTAGCATTCTCCTCAGATGTTGAAATCTAAAACACTCAATTAAATTATTAATAAAGAATGGTTGCCACATATATTTCATTATTCTATGTTAACCTCTTGACTCGGAATCTAATAATATTATAAAGTCATGTTAAATAATGTTGTCGTTAGGAAATTATAAATAGGAGAACGATTAAATTAAAATAACATATTTACATATAACGAAGCACTTTAGGTTATTATTGGACTCCGTATTTATTTGTTTACATTTTCGACGAGTCGATATTTTTTATCGAAAATAGGGACATTTTTTTAGCTGATGCTGGCAGCACTTACATGATAAATAATTATAGGTTATGAATGATAAAAACTGGAAAATCCTATTATCTTCAGGATTTTAATGCAATATAAGGTTCCGTCATGCTATGGCATAAATAAAAATCACGGAGAAACTATATTTAGAGACAAAATAGTCGTACTTACGCGTGAAAACACACGCCGCCAATTTTCTTCTTGCTATCACTTTAACATGAAATAATACGACAATACACCTTTGTATAACCTTCGATATGATATAAGGATTGTTTCTCGGCCTTTTCACACGATTTGAATCGTTTTCTAACATAAAAATAAGCAAAAATTTAACAATAAACAAAATTAACCCACCAACTGTCAAGTTTGTTTCGCTACTAATAAGCGAAACAAACACGAAAACTGGTTACGCGATAAGGGACAAAAGATTTGATAATTCTATCTCTGTCTAAACCATTTGTAACGTAATTTTCGTTCTCTTTCTTGTGTAAGTGAAAAGGAAAACGTCATTGCGTCTATTTGTTACTCTGTCTACGTCTATGTATAAACACTAAGAAAATGGAAACTAAAATTAATATGACATTTTTGACAGACTATGTCAATTTGATTTATTGTTTTTTGTAAACCTTAAAAAAATTAAGTTATGTAATACATTTCATTATCTTATACAACAATAGTTTAGAAATACGTTATCATAAATATCTGATAAACTAAAGATCGAACGTGTTAAGTACAAGCAGCGGAAATACCAATGGAGATCAAATCAACATTCTTGTATTATTAAATAATAGGATTAAGTATCTTTGGAATAATTATATAATAATTGTAAACACACAAATCGTCTGTTCTAGTGCGAGAGAGATAGCACCATAATTAAAAGTGACGTGAGTGACGCATTACAAAACTATCGTTTGATTATTAATTTCGATATATATATTATACAAAAATACTCGCTTTCACACCGTTAAAATTTGCTTAAACATTTTCCGAAATAGCTGCTAACTCTAATTTACATTATTTAAATATTTTTAAGTTTCCTATTGATAATTTTTATTTAAAGGCAACCTATAAATATATACAATTCAATAGTAAATTATTAGGATTTCTCGTTTCGTAAGTTTATCGGAATATTTGTATTACGCTCTACATACAAACAATACATCTGCGTGCTTGCATTCAGCATCGCAACGTAGTTAACCTATACTAATATCATAAATAGGGAAGTAACTGTGTTTGTCTGTCTGTTGTAGTTTTACGGCTAAGCCGCTGAACCGATTTTGATGACTAAAACGCGAGCGAAGCAGATTTCTAGTAATAAAATAATTTAAGAATTTCTATTTGTTAAAATAGAATGTAACATAACACAAAAAGTATTGTAACCAATAAAAATCAAACGTAAAAGTAATCACTTCTGGAGCTAGATTCGAACCGATGACCTAAATTTACAATACTACACTTCAACATGTATGTACGTTTGTGATTCGTATATTTGTGACTCTTCCGGTGGACGAGCTTTGTTGTTTCGTCTGGACATCAAATCCGCTTATGATTTATTCTACCGCTACTGTTTAGTATATGTAAACAAAATTTTGACACATGCAAGTTCAAGGATGCTATCAGGACTTTAAACCCGTGGCTTTCGGGTAAGATTCACGTGTTCTAACCAGTGGACCGGGTTTTAATCACAATGCCAATATCTTTTGGCTTTCACCCGTCTGCTGTGTCTAGTCGAATTAAAAAAGATAACTTATTTTATCATATTCTAATTCATGAATTACGCAACTAATCTAAACGCGTAGGTAATGTTATCAAAAAGTGTGAAGTCGTTCGAATCCAATTAACACTTAAAAATGTCTGCAGTTCTGTTTGCATAAAATATGTTTTAATAGATTTCTATAGAACTAACCTTCATAAACACTTTCATGTCGACACCTAAATTTAAAAGCCATGTCGGCTTTGTAAACAAACTTCAATTAAATTGAAGTAATCTTTGTGTTACCATGATTACTTTGTCTTAACTACTCTTTTTTTAATACATGAATTAATTTTAGAATTTTAGGAAAATTGTTTTTACTGAGTAAAAAAGGAAACTGTGATGTTTTATGTTTAAAATGTGTTCAAATAATATATTATTTAATGATTTTTAACGATTAATAATGTATAAAATTGATTATAAATATATTATTTATATCATCAATAACGAAATTTCAATCAATATCATATCATCATTATGATGCCAACAAAACAAAAATATCAGTCTTCTTGAAATTTAATAACATAAGCAAGCTTAAACAATTATTTTTCTTAATAATATGTACGTACGGCGTTTTTTATTTATATGGCTAGTACACCTAATATTTTAAACTATTAGTTTCAGCAGACAAATGTTCCTTTTTTTATTCATTTATTGATAATAGAAGGTTATTGTTTCGTACTTAGTGAGATAAACGATTTTCAAGGCTGCCTAACTGTTAGAATTTGACGGCGCCATATCAACGGTAATCATAAGTTTAAGTATAATCTTGTATTTATATCATTTTATCGTCTATAAACCATAAGTTAATTTTTATCTTTGTCTACGTCAAAGGAACCAAAATAACAGACAGGTTTAGTGTTAAATTTATTTATTCTATACTAAACATTTATATTCGAGATAGGCCTTAAGCCATTTTTGTCTTTATACTTTAAAAACTAACAACTTTTACGTAATACAAATAACATCTTGGAATTTATCTCTTATCGCTAAAAACTTAATGTATAGTCTATACCTTTGAATATTCATATTGTCTTACTTTCATCTTTAGAACACATTGTTTCGAGTCAACAGACCAGTTTAACTCTTAATATTAGTGCGATAAAGCTATTATTCGCTTGTTATGTTATTTCATGTAAAAATACAATTTTTTGTCGCATATCTCGTACAAATTACCAGACGTCACGCACAAAAATAACAATTTAAATATAAGACAAAAACGTATGTACCCATAATTGGTTAATATTATTATAATTATCCAGTATGAATAATAATTGATCTAGAATAACACACACTTGTTTTTATATTTAATATGTAACACGATCTCTTCAGGTTTCGTATTTGCACTGCCATATCGATATCGAAGGAAATTTTAATCACAATATAATATAATTTTGAGCAATTGACGCAGTCTTTAAATCAATATCACTTCACCGTCATAATAAAAACACAAAAATATTCATGTTTTCTCTTCCAAGGCCACTTTGGCACACGCTTGGCAATTCACATGAGGCTTGAAGTTGTTATTGCTGTTCTTGCGTCGAACCGCATGGTTCCTTTCCCGTGACGGAAACTTCTGTATCTTCCTCTCTTGCACATCTTCTTTATCTTGTTTAATAACACGACGGTATATTTCCGCCCACTCCAACTGTTTCAATGACAGACACATATTTATCTGTGACACGTCTGCTCGCAGTCAACACTCGATTGACAATGAGTATTGAGTAATGACGAATAAGCGAATAGCGAATTCGAAGCTTGTGATTGCGACCTCACGATCAAGGCTGCAATATTTTTCTTCTGATTGACGATTGTTTATTTTATATTACACGTTTATTTATAATCACGTTTGAGAAATTAATGAAAGAATTCAGATATGCTATCAGTGACCCGGATGATGTCGGCCCAATTGTACGATAACGCCGCTCTGCCCATGATTACTGGGTCTATTTGAGTTCATTGTGTATCTACTGGTTATGCTTGTTAAGCTAATGAATAGGCCCATTAAGGACTATTTATATGTTTATATTTAGTCGTTTCTTAGATAATACATACATCATGAAATTATTGTTCAATATATTTGTAACGTAAGGCTTCTTATAATAAATATTAGTATAATCAAACAAAATCACTTACCTCCAAGGGTGTGATATGAATCCAGGACAAAGTTCCGGACAGTTGTCGCAGGGTCTGCCCTCCGATACTTCTTTTATCCGAACTCCCTGAAAACAAAGAAATTTATTATTAATGAATAGTTCAAAAATAAAAATAAACAACACTTAAATAATCTACCAATAATTTATGCAACGCTTCGATAGTACTGAGGCCGTTAAAGTTATCAGTCATGTTCCAAATCATTTCCTCATCGTCATCTTTGTCATAATCATAATCAATATCATTCACGTCCTTTGATTCGTCATTTGAATCACATTCACTATAACTTTCCGAAGTTGTGTCACTGTCTCGCCTATTTCCAAATAACTTGAATATCCCTTTCTTCTCTACCCACGACTCAGCTACACCTTCTTTGAAGCTGTGGGCTTTCTTGTGTTTCTTGTGAATCTTAAAGGGCACTTGCTTTAATTTTGGATGGGTAAGGTAGGAGGGCTTGGGGAGATTCGTTATTTTGTAGTTCTTTTCGTAATCTTCCTCAGTAACACCGCAGTGGTAAAGGAGATAATCTTTTCTTATCTGTTCCTTTCCTGCGGGATCTCTCCAATAAGTGACTTTCTCTCTGACTCCTAGGTAATAGTCTAGATCTCTTTCACCTAAATCATCATTGCCATCATCATTATCTTCTTCATTACAGTTTCCATTAGATCTATCATTATTATTTTGATATTCTTCTACTATTCTTGATAGCAGATTGTGCTTTTTTGCATTCGGCGTTTTTTTTAAAAAGTTTGCAGTATTGGATGAAAGAAATTTAGTTGTTTTTCTGTAAACTGAAGCAACAGATTCTCGTCTACGTTTTAAGTTGTACATAGTTTGTCTTTTATTTATTTTTTGATTGAAGAATAGTTTTACAAATTTTAGAATGTGTGATCCTAGCCAGTTCATTTCAATCTAGAAACATTTTAAGACACTTTTTAATCCGTTTACATATAATGTTTTTGTTAATTCTATTAAACTGTCTGCCCACAATGATTAAATACGATTTTATCTGTTGGAAAGGTTTAGGTTATACGGGACAGTTACACGGTACAATGACGATGGGGAACTAGCTCGCTTTTACTGTTACAATACAATTGTAAGGGTGACGTGATAATGGTCACCTGCTTGTGGGCGTACGAGGTCTTTCTTGACCATTATACATTGAGCCCCAATCGTTGAGTTTCGTTTATTAACCATCCCTTTTATAGGAAAAAGAAGAGGTCATGCGTAGGTGGTGGGCATGGTGGTTGGATACACGAACGAGGGTGTGAACTCTTTACGATCATGCAAACAACGTAGCTAAATGTGTCCATCGTAAATGACTCGACAAATTGCAACACCCTTGGGTTAAATTGCTTGTTAAATCCCCTTGTTAGTAATTTCAATCTGTTTCAATGTGACTGACTTTATTGTGAGAACACAATGGTTACTAAGTATGTAATGTGAGTACAATGTCCAGATAAGTAATTAATGAATATGAACTAATTAAAATATTTTTTTGTTTCATTTGTATACAGTGCTGCCATCTGTACATTGGAAATTGTACTTATGTTGGATTAATAAATTTGAAGCGCGGCGACATCTCTGGACAAGTAGCAGTACTTTGTGAGTAAATTTATGCATGAACCATAGAACGATTTCGTTTAATATTAAAACCAAAATAAGATTTGTACATTACATGCTATATTTACATTAATACTAATTGTATATTGTACAATCTAGGCACTCTTTCAAAAAGTCCGTAGTATTTTAAAATTTACATATTGAGCTTAAATTTATTTGGGATACACACTGAATAATAGGGTATGAATAAAGGATTTTTAAAAAGTAAATCTGATTAAAGTGTTAATTATAGAAAAGTCAAGGCCAAATTATGTGTTTGGAGCGCTACTTACGTTTCTAAATGTCGTAAGTGTTAAACGTTACATTAAAAACGCAATATTACACAAATTGTTTCACTTTCATCATTGTCCCATTAAAAAATAGCAATATTAAAGGATTCAAGCATGCATCTATAATTCTTTATCCAAAGATTTAAATTAATTGAGCTCAGTCCCGAGAGACATCAGTAACGGAACTTTTGTTTACGATGCAAGTATTCAGTTTTTAGCGACCATAGCGCCATCTACAATTCAATGAAAAGTTTAGTTTTTTATTGAAATACAACAATTTTGGCGACTCAAAATGATGTCATTATAAAAATAGTACTTGTTTAAGGTAAAGAAAATTAAGAACCTATATATTATATAAATATAGTTAATGAGTATTTATCAACATGATCTACCTATATAGTTTAATATATATTTCACTTATAAATATAGTTAATTTTTTTATACAACTAGGTGCCCAATTATTTATGGTTTTAAATTAATAACAGTGATTTAAAATTAAAAAAAAACTTAACGATTACGCAAGACAAAATGACATTCATTGATTGAATAATTCATTAATGTTACTTTTAAAACTTAAAAGAGAACATTTTTACGTAATATTCCAGCAATGCCTGTTTTTGTGAATCTATCTATGATCTATACCCTTTTTTCTACTTCATAAGCGTTATGCTTGTTTTTATTTTTATTTTCATTGAATCTCCGGAGACTAAGCTGCCGTCCCTCTAACTTGATATTTAATATTAAGTGCTATCTATTTTACTTTGACTGCTTACATCGTTTAGATGTAACAATGAATGTTGCGAGCTTTAAATATAGTTGTCTACTTTGTCACTTATCCCAGCTCCAGTAAGCGCCTCTACCACGGTCCAGTGTCTGTCGACTTTTTTTTTTTTTAAAGTACAGGAAGGCGAGACGAAGACGAAGACGAGCATATGGGCCACCTGATGGTAAGTGGTCACCAAACGCCATCCAAAACCATCGCTTACATCGCCAATGCGCCACCAACCTCGGGACCTAAGATTTCATGTCCCCTGTGCCTGTAATTACACTGGCTCACTCATCCTTCAAACCGGAACACAACAATACCAAGTACTGCTGTTTTGCGGTAGAATATCTAATGAGTGGGTGGTACCTACCCAGACGAGCTTGCACAAAGCTCTACCACCAGTAAACTATTTATTTTAAAACTTTATTTACTACTATTTATCTAAAAACTTTTTCGACTACCACTTGTGTAGTAGGACAAAAGGGAGACTTAAGACATTCTCTACTAGTCAACCTTTAGGCTAAGCAGAAATTCGTGAAGGCGGTAATTAATAATTAAAAATATACATACATACAAATATAACAACAACAAACTAAATAAAAAACATATTAGCATTTAGATGGTGTAATTCCTTATTTCACTTGTCGCGGTTGACTCCACTGTGACGCTTGCGGTAGGAATGCGAACGACAATAGCCTAAGGGATCGAAACTGCGACTCACATTAATTGCTAGGCAGTATACCTCTAAGCTAATGAGAATAAAATCTGCACACTATTGAGTCCACCTTGAAATAAAAAAAGAGGATTAATAATAAACCGCCATTGTTATGTAAAAATCGATTAAACAGTGATATCATTGCCATATCAAAATACCGATTGTTTGTTTAAGTAATGCGTAACGACGTCTTTACGATGCTACTCGTTTTCCTTTGAAAGTAAAAACATATGTTTTCATTCATTAAGCTTTTATAAATAAAATTATTCATATTAAGGTGTCGCAATCCGATCTATATGGTTTGTGACAAAATATTAAAATGTGTTTTTAATAGTGTTAACAATCTCTAGAATATTAACAGTCTCAATGACTTTTGCGTTGATACATAAACGGTATTCTAAATTAATGAAATAAAATTCGTTTGAAACATTGTGGATGAATATCTTGTTTCATTTAGGTTGATGTCATAAAAACTAAAATCATGATGACCTCCTGACCGATATCGGATGCTCATCCTCAACGGACACTAGCCAAATACACACTTAAAAGGATATATTATGGTGCATAAGTGTGTGTGCAAACCCAGGTGCACTCTCTATTCCGCCCTTTATAGTCCGATGGGTCAGCAATCCGACACGACTGGAAAGGGTTCAAGCGCAGGAACTTTCAAATTCCTGATGGATAAGTGGTCTGGTTGTCAACAAGGCATACTGTTACTATTTACACGTGGGGGTATGACTTTGTTCAAGCCCACGCATCACATAATCACCGCCAAACAGCAATACTTAGTAATGGTTTGTTCCGGTTTCCTTTAAACCGGAACAAACCATTACTAAGTATGCATTAATTAAATTTAATTTTTATTTGTTATTCTGCTATGTATTTTTAATTTAATTATTTGTGAAGACTTGATTGGTATATAATGTTTTCTTAATGTGATAAATATTTTTGTATATGTCATAACTGTTTGTCTTCCTAAGATTAAATAAATAAATAAATAAAATGATCCAGTGTAACTACAGGCCAAAGGGACATAACATCGTAGTTCTCAGTCCTTTTCCCATTAAATAATAAAAAAGAAACTAAAATACTGCTGGCCGAGATGTGTGGAGAACTAATATATAATGTTTTTAAAACGTTCTCATAGAACCGAGGCATAGTCTGTAGTAGAATAATATCCGTTAATTATCAAGCTGGATATGATTATGCGATAAAAAATCGTTATAAAACCGAACTAGTGCTGGTGGTTTATGTACGTTTCATACCTACCAGCCTACCAGAATAGACTCTATATTGATTTCGATTATATTGCCTTAATCTTAACGTTTGCATTTCGAAACTATATTGACGTAATGTCCCCATTAATTATTTATTCATTCGTGTTTTACTTCACAAATTAATAATATGCAAAAGGTGAGCGTCACGCTACTGTAATATAATAATTTATGAACAGACACGACCCAGATGCATTTTTATCATGCACACATGATGACGACGAGTCGAGATCACGAATTAGAATCCAAGCGAATATCAATAAGTTTTTAAATGTTTAAATGATAATCATAATGTCTTTCTCGGCGATGGAGGGAAACAGAAGTAAATTTTGCCACATATTTATCTACCAACCCGCTATAGATATCTGAAAGTTAAAGTCTGAGTGTCGCCGCAATTTTCCCGCCTAAATTACTACTACAAAGAAAATTGTATGAGAACGACACACATTTTAAAAACTTCACACACGTTGTAAAAAGTAACAACATATTATAAATATGAAAATAATGCATTCTCCTGTCAATGTATTTCTCAATAATACATTTTGTTAATTGTATAATAATTTTATTTTATTCATTGATTTTCATTAAAGTTTTATTTCCAATGAAAACTACATGAAATAACTAACGACTTTAAGAAATTGATACTAGGAATATAATAATAAATGATTCGATAAAATTTCGCTACACTCCATTACACATCACTATATTAAAGATATCGGACCGTCAAAACTAGATATAGCAATTCAATTGCTTATTAGCCGACTAACGATTAAAAAACGACATTTATCTTAATATTTATAATGATTGTTCTATTTTTAATCTTTAAAGTATGAATCGGTATTTTTAATATTTTGCATTAATTACTAACTCATTCGGTAGCTGCATACACATATTAAGCTTATAACATATTATTTCATTACAGGTAGGGCTTTATGTTAGCTGTGTCTTTAGAAACCACTGTGTATGTATGTATGTATGTTACCACTAAACATCGAAACTTCGTATTGCAGTGATCCGGGTTGAATGTGAGTGGGTCAACGTAATAACAGACAAAGGAGATGACTTCTTAGTTTTCAAGGTTTGTGGTGCATTATAGAATTAAGAAATAAAATAAACATATGTACGTATATACGCGGTGGCAATTTAGCTTCAGCCATATGTCCACCTACCTATTCTAAGTAAATATATTTTTTACGAGAATTCTGAAAATACTTTAACGATCGCTGTAAAATATGTATCGATAAATATCACAACGCTATCCTTTTTTATTGTTCGAGCTTGATACAAGTCAAGGTCACTAATTATGCGTTCCGAATATATTGCGCGGTCACCCGATATGTGGCCACTGTATAGCGTCGATAGATCATACGACGACGTCACTTTATACAATATGATGTATGACTACTGCAGATAATTTTACACTAAAAGCATTATTATATAATTATGAAACGTTTAGGGCATTATTAATAGTAGACAATCGATGGTATTGCTGTGTTTGAAAATTGTCTATGGGCGACGACTATCCCGCGGCTCATTACCGTCGACCTTCACCCTTCAAGATGGAAATAAAAAATAATAATAATAACCCATTTATCCTACCGTTAATACTGTTATTCATAATCTCGTTCAATTCAATTTCATTTCAAGCTTCAAGAATTCAATTCAAGCAAAAGCTTAATAAAAGAAAATATCTGAATACGTTCCACTGGGAAAAGGCCCCCCTCTCAAGGAGAAGGCTTTGAACTATTTATTGGTGGGTATACTCACAGCTTGCTTGGGGCTGAACCCAAAATCTTCGGTTAAGATTCTAATACTGGACTAACTCGGTTCTTAAGCAAAGTTTAAACAAAAAATTCAATGAATAAAGAATATATAATAATAGTGATGGTCATTTATTGGTAGTGGTAGTAGATTTGTGTGAAGATACGCTTCAACACCTATCAGTCACGATAATCTATTTAAATAAACGAGATGCGAACAGTCACCATTTACTTTCACTGTACAAATTATATTAAGAGCACTATAATATTAAACACATAAAATAGGAATTTTATTATTAGAATAAATTAGGTTGTCATGTATTTCTTTCAAAATCACGTCAATAAAATAAAAAGAATGCATAGTATTATTATTGCTTCTGCTGCAACAGAACGCATAGATTTACCGATAAAGCAGAAATTGAGTTTTCTTTGACTTGTGAAACATACGGCTTCAAAGTAGCTTACGAGTAACCTATTCAAGCCAATATACTCAGTTGATATTGTCAATTTTAAAAATATATCATAATATTTATAGTGTAGTTGTAAAAACAATAATAAGAATTCGTTTCAGTTTCTAGATTTAGCTTACTTATTATTTTATAGCCTCAGAACTTTACAGAAGATCTCAGAGAAAACAAGGAATGAATCTAAAACAATTTTGTTTACTTAGATACATTGCACTTATAAAATGTTACTACTTATATATACATACTACTTTTATATAATACATACAAAATGCTTATAATTAAACATAATTATATTATATAACCAACTATACTTACCATAATTAAAAATATATATAAGCTTACATACATTTTACACAAATAATTACTAGTAGCGGATGGAGTTTTAGCCTCGGCATGGAAAACCAGAGCGGTCAGGGTGATATTTTAAGAAATCGCTGGATTATCCTATCCGAATTTAGTTTCGATGCTTTTTGCCTCTTGGCTGAACTGAATCCACACAAAGAACAAAGCAGAAACCTCATGAAAGAGATCGAGATACTATCTTCTCTATCTCGGTAAATAGTATTATTTTGATACTATTAACCGAGTGGTGTTAAGTGACAGTATAATATGACACGGGTAAGTACATTCACGAAGTAGCTTGATCTAACCAGCTCTTGTTATGAAAGCGTAAGATAACATAGCATCTACAATTCGGTAAGCCATATGGACTGACTGCATGATTAGCAGCCACTAATTGGTTAGTTAAATTATCGGTAAACGTAATAACGTCAAATGCCTGATATTGTTAGACACTAATCCCTTAACAGAATGGAGATGGATTCAGCGAATAGAGTATGTTAATCTTAACTGATCATTGCGGGTTGACATGCATCGTGCATCGCTGAGTTTTCTCCTTTTGCCAGGCGGCAAAAAATATTGTTATCACACAAAAAAGTTGTTTCGGATCCATACACAAACATAGGTACACTCTTTCCTTACTCTCATTTAAAAAAAATTAATAGCAGCTTGGAGTCTGGATTTGAAGTGTGTAGAATGCTAGATTTACTGGTGGTAGGGCTTTGTTCAAGCTCGTCTGGGTAGGTCCACCCACTCATCAGATATTCTACCGCAAAACAGCAGTACTTGTTATTGTTGTGTTCCGGTTTGAAGGGTGAGTGAGCCAATGTAATTACAGGCATAAGGGATTTAAAATCTTAGGTCCCAAGGTGACCACTTACCATCAGTTGGCCCATATGCTCGTCCGCATTTCTATTCTATAAAAAAAAAAATAGGCCGCCGTGGCAGAAATCGGTCAGAAGGACATCATCATCACCATCACTCTATGAAGACTATGCTTCAAGATCTTCCATAAAACTAACGAATGAAATGAGTAATTTACTTTTACCTACTACATATTAACAAATATTGCCTCTTCGTGATTTTATTAGTAGTAGTATTATTTAATTTATTATTTTAAAAATAACCTAAATGACTTGAAATTTTGTAAAATATTTGTCATCCACCGATTATTATTGAGCTTACAGTTTCCTGTTTAAGCGGAAACAGAGATGTCGTCATATGGCGGTAAAGTTGTCCAAATCGTTTTATTGTTCTTATTAAACGCACGTTACTTTAGGTATAATAAATGTCAATTTTGTTGCGACATAACCACAAACAAAAGTTACGATTTATGATTATTATTTAAATGAGGTCGACATAAAATTTAAAACATTAATGTCAAGGTTTTTAAGGATTTTAAATTAATTAACAAAAAAATGCAAGTTGTATTAGTAATCACAGAGGTGCATATATGTTTTTATTCTATACCCGTACTCGTCTTTTGTATTATTTTTGGCTGTGCGGATTTTTTATCGTAATAAATATAACAAAGATAAATTAAAAATAAATCGTTTAAAAATAAATGGTTTTAGAAAAGCTTTATTTAAATACATGTAAATTCTTTATACAAATTATGGAATCGTCAAAATACAATTTTTATTCGTGGAAATTATATTATTCGCAGGATATTAGATATTATATATATTAATACATATTTTTCATGCCTCGAGTCCAAAGGTACGAAAGGCATGCAGCTAAATGAGACTGCATTGCAGCAAAGCCGAGTGTCCAATATGTTGGCGATATTACCTCTATTGTTCTTTAGTTAGTTAATTCAAAAATCAGATAGAAATGTTTTTTAAGACTACCAACATAGTTTATGGAGTGCATGAACGATATCGACAACTCGAAGCTGCAAATTTGTTTTATTCTTAAACCAAGTCAGCTACTGTTAATATTAAGTGAGTTTTTTTTTCTTTTTCATTAAATTTAAGGGTAGTATTCATATAAGAAAAAAAATATTTAAAATGCGAATCTCTGATTGTCTGCTTGTTACCTTATTAAGACTAAACCACTGAACCGATTTTAATGAAATTCGAGTTTGGAATCTAGAATATGCGTCGGTATAAATCTCCGGATTTACGGAAAAATACGAAATCTATGTAAAATATATGTATTAAAGGGACGCGATCTGCATTTACTGGTGGTAGGGCTTTGTGCAAGTTCGTCTGGGTAAGTACCACCCACTCATCAGATATTCTACCGCATAACAGCAGTACTTGATATTGTTGTGTTCCGGCTTAAAGGTTGAGTGAGCCAGTTTAATTACAGGTACAAGGGACATAAAATCTTAGTTCCCAAGGTTGGTGGCGCATTGGCTATGTAAGCGATGGTTGACATTTCTTACAATGAAAATGTCTAAGGGCGTTGGTGATCACTTACCATCAGGTGGCCCACATGCTCGTCCGCTTTCCTATTCTATAAAAAAAAAATCGCGGGGTAACCTAATTAGGTCTCCGACTTATATTATGGATTAAAAAAAAATACAATAAAAGAAAAAAAAAAACGATAAAAAAATCGTAGCTTTTAATAAATGTGACACAGACATAACAAAATTATTCCTTGTTTGATAAAAGAACTGTAGCCATGAGTCGAAGTTATTTATAACACTATTAGCTAAAGGAAATATATTTTTTTATTTTTTACATAAAGAACATAAATTCTTAAAGGAAAAAATCAGCTTGTTATGATATAAATATTATAGCAATCGTGTTTGAAGGTAATTCGAACTAAGTCCTCTTATGGAATCTTGTAACACAATACTTTTCCGTAAGCCTTATTTGGCCAGACGACTAAGGCCGTTCGACCGGCTATTTGTGGGTGTATGACCTAACTGAACCTACTTAAGCCTATCTAGTACTTGTTTCTAATCTAAACGGCCTTTAGATTACTATGAAATGATTACTTAACTCGGTTGCTATGAAATTCCTTACATGTTTCTATTTCATTTTAGGTTATTTGTATTATTTTCAATGTTTTTTTCAGGTGATGACGTTGTCATAGTATAGGTGGGCATACTACATTCGTTTATTATTGCACGTTAGCATTTTTGATTAGTTTGCATAATGTTCCCTGCATACTAACGCGCTCGAGAGTCACTTTCCGAACTTCGAGTCTAACACACGTGTATACTTAAGATCGTAATAAAATATACTTCATATATATCGGAGTACATGTTTTTTAATTCACACAACCGAGGCAAAACGTATACATAAATGCTGTGTTATACTTTTAATATTTAATTACGGTTTAATATTGAAACTATTTTTTAAGTACCAAAATCAAAAGAAACATGCAAATTCTGGTAAAGCACGTGAAAATGTAAACCGTAGGTAAACCGCATTATGTTTGTTGGAAAATTATTATGGGGAAACAGGACGTTCCTACTTTTATGAATATGAGAGCATGATTATGTTAATCTCAGCGTGTTAATCATGTTGGCTTAGTGTTGCGCGTGTGGTTTTATTTCAATTATAAATTCACTTTTAGAATTATAATCAAACTCTCAATATAGCTTAGCCTTAGCAGGAATCGGTGCAGTATCCCTTGCCAAAAGCTATTATTAAATTTACATGGATTCTCCTATTATATACCATAATAGTTTTGTGGGACTCTCTCCAAATGTCAAACTGATGGTACAACATGTTGCCATAAGGCAATTTGGTGCTGTATTTTTAAAGTAATGAAACGATTGTATGTAATTAAAAAGTAATTAAAAGTGATAAAATCCTATTTTACTCACGCGTTCGATGTCCAACATGAATTGATCGAACTTTTGTGTAGACCAATTTGGGTAGCTTACCTACCTACTAACCAATTATTCTTCGTCAATTAATAAAACTTTGTTTTTCTGTATTCCTTTTTAAATGGTGAATTAGCCAGTGTAATTACAGGCACACGAGATGTAATAGCTTATGGTTAGCGGCACACTGACGCGACGCCAGTATATTTATCATATATTTAAAATAAATGTCGTTTTCTAAATAATAAAAACAAAATAATTACATGTCTCGCTTAAAAACAATATACTCGTCGGCTTAAGACAATATACGTTTTTTATTTTTATATGACATTTTGAAGACAATTGCATAAATTCAGCACCTGCTAGAGTATTATTTGTTTGTCCTTTATAAATATGTATAATGATTAAGAATAAAACAACCGAATTAATAGTCGCCGTCTTTATAGAAGTCAGCTAATAATAAACGGCAGAGCGAGACCACTCCAGCTCGAGTATCCATTCTTACTAGAAGAGTGTGTGCTGTATGTAATATGTAAATATTATTTTTGTCGTTTTGTAATGTTCGTTAACTGTTTCCTAAGTTTGTAAAATTACACTGTAAAACAAGTCATCGATATGACTTAAAAGAACTTGTACTAATTTCTTTACTTAATCACCCAACAAACACACGTTTATTCCTAAGTCCTAAGTAACATTTAACTTCATTAACCTAAAGTGAATAGCCAAGCACATAAACCTAGCGAAGAGGCAGGAATAAAACATCTGGAGAGGTCGCTATTGACCTAGAAAGCTATAACCTTCCGCGTTATAGGGTATGGCATATAAATGCCATATGCCTTATATGTATCTATCGTAATATATGCTGTCATTGAAATTTGTTTATTTTGTTTAACAAGTTATAAAGCTTATTCAGTGACATTCTAGATATTTTATTCTTTTTTTAAATATCGGAAAAAACTCTACGGTATATATTTTATTTAAAGGCATGTTTGCTGTTACAAAATAAATTCGAAATCTGACATCAATTTATAATATGCATATAATCTGTGGTTACTTAAGACAGATAATGTTTTGAAATATCTAATTCGTATTCTTAAAAAAAAGATCTATATCTATAGCGAAGAGGCAGGAATAAAACATCTGGAGAGGTCGCTATTGACCTAGAAAGCTATAACCTTCCGCGTTATAGGGTATGGCATATAAATGCCATATGCCTTATATGTATCTATCGTAATATATGCTGTCATTGAAATTTGTTTATTTTGTTTAACAAGTTATAAAGCTTATTCAGTGACATTCTAGATATTTTATTCTTTTTTTAAATATCGGAAAAAACTCTACGGTATATATTTTATTTAAAGGCATGTTTGCTGTTACAAAATAAATTCGAAATCTGACATCAATTTATAATATGCATATAATCTGTGGTTACTTAAGACAGATAATGTTTTGAAATATCTAATTCGTATTCTTAAAAAAAAGATCTATATCACTATTTTCGCTTAAAACTTTTTAATAATATTTAACAAGTCAATGTCAAGTCAATAATTTAGTGTAATTATGAATACCAAAAGCACTAATATAATAAAACCTGAATATAACGAATAGAATGATAACATTCAGCTTGAATGGTATTTTAAATAATTTATACATAGAAATCAATTTCGATTTAAATGCATTTTTTTACTGCAATTTTAAATTGGAATTTGCGAGCCAACAGCGGTTTACGTGCCAAATAATGATAGCCCTGTTGTGGGCCGTGGATAAAACGTTTTTACAGTTTATAAACTACCAGAGTGAATTGCTTTAAGACTGAACTTTATTGGCTGCTTTCGACATTATAAAGTATTTAAAAAAAGTTAAATGATATTTATAAATACTATATTTGTACAAAATAATTGTATATATATGTATAAAGTGATCCTAATATAATAATATTTGTTTTCTGATATTTATAATGTGAAATTTAGTATATAAATACTATGATTTGCTATGAAATACGTTAGACTTGAAAGCACATATCAGTTATTAGAATAGTCGTAGAAGCTATTTTGTGAGTAAATAAAATATAAAATTGCATAAATTTTCCTTCCATCAAATCGGAATTGCTTTTCAACGGAGAATTGCTGCAAATTTCTGACCGCATTCGACACGATCACAGTTATTTATACAGTATTTTTTTTTACAACTTATATTTTTTTATTATGTGAACATATAACAAACATTACAATCAATCCTCTTTAAATCAAACAATCACTAAAAAAATAAAACATCAAACGATCTAAAAGTTAATAATATAAACTAGAATAAATCTATATTTTATAGGAATATAAACCTTATTCTAAAAGCAATAAAAACGATCTATTTTACTTATATATTACAATGAATGACTAAGAGTAGTGCGGTTCGAGATCTCACCTTTCACTGTTATTTGCATTGCAAATGACATCATGATGTGTAATATCACGACTGACTTGCATTACGTTTGTTTATGGACACGTGTTTTATCTATAACTCTATACGTAGTCGTTGCTATGGCTCGTCTAGGCAAGGATACGAATTAATTCAGTCTGTACCTACACGGCGCATTGTACAAGTCTCTACTTTATCTTGTTATCAATGATTCTAGCTTTCTAATGTTTAGTACATTAAACTCTGTATGACTGTGGTCCAGCTTGAAGAGAGAGGGTAATTGCAGGGACAAGAGATGAACTATCTTAATTACCATGGTCCGTGGAGCATTGACAGCTTATGGAGTTGTTTATATTATGAGCTAAGGTCACTTACCATCTGGTGAGTAATTTCATAAAAAAAGTTACCCTAAAAATTAAAAAAACACGATTGCTCCGAATTAATAAATGAATGAATTTATGATGTGAGGATTCTAACGATTTCCCAAATATCCAAACCTGTTCAGGAATTTAAAAGTTATGATAGAATAAGGAATGTCACATACATGCGTCCATGAACCCTGACATTACACTCCTTTTTGGGGAGTAACCAATTTTATCGAAACACCTTAAGTCGTATAATTGTGACTTAACTATCAATTATCCATATGCTTGAGAATATAAAAATAAAATTTTCGCGAGTGAATTGTAACATTTAAGTGATATTTTTGAGATAGCGTCTTTTAATTGTTCATTAGGGATGAATTATTATTAATGTATGAATTTATGAAAGTATAATTTTTCAAATAAAAAAAGAATGGAGTGCTCAATTAAGTCTTAATAACGTTTTATAACACTATATTTTTGTAATTGTTCCGCGGGTTGACTCATCTTATAATGTTATGAATTTTTGTTACACCTACGCAGAAAAAAATATTAAAATGATAATCATTCTAAAACTATAGAACCAAAGGTTTAGTCATTACAATACAATCAATAATATTGGTTAGTATATAGAGTATTTTTACATATAGTAGTAGATTAGTCGTTTTTACAAGAATTCTCATTTAAAGTCAAGTCAAAAAGTTAATTCAATATAGAAGCATCAAACTTACTTATGAGCCAAGATGGCCCAATAGATAGAATGCGGAAATCTTAACCGGGCTTACAACCAGGTAAGCACAAATGAATTTTCATTTGCAAAATTTGTATTTATAATTTATCTCGTCTCAGGAGGTAAATTAAAACATCGTTAGGAAACCTGCATGTGTCTAATTTCATTGATTTTTTTCACATCTGTATCCACCAATCCGTATTGGAGCAGCGTGTTAGAGTAAGCTCCAAATCTTCCCGGACACTAGCCGGATTTGGAAAGAAAATACCTCATATATAAGAAAAAACTGGCGAAAGTAACTTTAGTCAAACAAAATAATATAAATAAAACAAAAAATATTCATGATCCAAGTCTAGCTAACTGTTATTTGGAATTGCATTAGCCCTGTGACCTAATTTCAATTAAGTCCTCTCTATGTAACGAGCCGCTTATAAATTGCATTAAATTGACAGTCATACAGTCCAGATGAGATGGAACGGTGGCTATAAGGCGTGAATCTTAATCGAAAACTGCGGGTTCAAGCCCGAGCGAAGCACTGAATATTCATGTACTTAATTTGTGCTTATAATTCATCTCCAGCTCGACGGTGACGGAAAACATCATGAGAGAAATACATGCGTCAGATGAAAATCTTCAACATATTGTGTATACAGTGGAGCAGCATAATGAAATAAACTCCAAATATTCTCCTCAAAAAAGAAGGTCTTAGCCCAGCAGTGAAACTTTTATTTTTTTGACAGTCATAATCAACTAAGTTTACACGAGAGAAATATAATTATATACTACGTATATAAAAATCGTCGGATTTCTTATTCGGTCTTAGAATACAAAATTTAATCTGGTAGATTCTACGTTTGTTTTAACGAATTTTTGTAGTAATAAATCTGTAAAAACATTTTATTTTACATTTAAATTTAAACTTCTCAATTAAATATTAGAAAAAAAAGGGGATAGGAATAGTATAGGAATAGAAACCTGAAAAGAACCGACAAAAAAACTTAGCGGGTTTTTATTGTTAATTTGATGATCGCATACAATTTTAATTATATGAAAATATGCATATAATAGATCGTTTCATCCTTAATTAGAACATATTGCAAATTCTGAGAGAAATATTCAAATATCAGACGAGCAGAGAACACGTTAGTTACCAGGTTATGATATTTAATATTGACTACCTTAGTGCAAAGAAACAATGTCAACACTCCATCGGAATCTCATATAGCTTCTTCAATGTAAGGCCAAGGTAATGTCAGCGTCTCAACGCTGGGGATGATATCATTACAATTGTTTGTTGTCCGAAATTGAAGGTCGTTTTCAGTCAACTAGTAATTTTCGATTATGCTCAAACGGTGCAGCGAAGTGGTGTTTAGATAAGCGACGATTTGTATGGGCGGTGGTATTGATATTGTTAGTTATTTGACCAGCTTTGTCAGTTTTGTAGCTTATAATGTTCAAAACTCGGGTTTGTCCAGTGCAAACAGTTATTAGGTTTTTCTTTCAGCAAAACCTCAGCAGCAGTCGAAGTTAGCAGTTCTTCCCTCTTCTCAGTTTTCTCGGATTGGTCTACTCAAACATTATAGGAGTAAGAAAATAGAGATTGTTTTTGTGTTTGCGTATACACTCGATTTCTGCGCATTTCACTATTTCATTTCCATTGAAAAAGGCCTTCGTGGCAGAAATAAGACAGTTTGTATCATCACTATTATTACTTGACACTCTATTGGTTTACCTAGAAATATACATTGCTTTATGTCCTAAGATTTGATTCTTTACCGCTTTTTTTATAAATAAATAAAAAAAATGTTGTACTTGATTTTGTTTTAAATAATTTATTCTTCAATTATTAATTATCAGCTTGAAGCATAAATGTATAAACTATCTTGTTTATTCATATATATCACCGTTTTAATTGAAATATAATTAAAAATATATATATTTCAAATTCTATCAGAATGACTTCCCATGGGGTGTGTTCCAACTCGCTCGTAACTCCTTATTTGAATTTGAAGTTGGTGAAATGAAATAAAAAATTTAACAAAAGACGAAATACAAAGGGCAAACCGTATAGACAATATTGTAAGGCAAATTCCCGTCTGTTGTTCTTCGCGATAATATTTTCAACAATGTTTCTTAAGTTTTCTTTGGAGTTTTACTAAAATGCAAATCGTGTCTGTTTTAAGATTGGCGCTAACAAAGTAAACTCAAGCTTTCCTTACCTGAGCTGCATAAATTAATCAGAAATATTAAAAGAAAGCATATATTTGTATTACATATATACTAACTAATATATGCTGTATTTGTCTCGACTACGCCGCAGCAAAGAAAATAATGCAAATGCACTCTGTATTTATTTTACAAATGGTTCCGACTTAAGCGTTCGTTTTGAGTAATTAAAATCGTATGACATCATCAGGCGTGTACGTAGGATAAGAATTACCATATTTTAATCTTATTAAAAACGTTTCTTAATGTTTTGTTTATCTCTACTATTGGTAGCGCTATATTATATCGCTGTATCATCTAAGCAGGCGGCATATCGCGAGTGGATCATTAGCGGGGCATCTAACATTGACTCACTGAAAGCAATCTACAATAAAAACTCCAAGTCCTGTAGGAAGGCTTACACGACAGCGGACGCACAGCGCATTGTACAGATTGGTCATGACCTTATTTCACATCCTCAAGGCTCCCGTAGCTTCTGGCGTCTGACCAAGTCTGTGCAAAACAATTTCTGCCAACCTTCGCTGCCACCGCTCAGAAGTCCGGACGGATCGCTACTCACAGTCCGCAAGAGAAAGCTGATCTCCTGGCTAAACTCTTTGCCGACAACTCCATCATCGATGATTGTAGTGCTCTGCCACCAGTAATACCTTCTTGTGGCCACACGATGCCTGACATCAAAATCAGGTAGCGTGATGTGCGAGCGGAGCTGCAATCACTTGATGTACGGAAAGCTAGCGGTCCCGATGGAATACCAACCATAGTGCTGAAGAAGTGCGTGGCGGAGCTGTCTCCCGTGTTAACGCGCCTGTTCCAACTTTCTCTTTCTTCGGGATGTGTGCCGGAGGCTTGGAGAAGAGCTAATGTGCAAGCGGTTCCCAAAAAAGGGGATCGGTCTGACCCGGCAAATTATCGGCCAATAGCTATCACCTCAGTACTTTGTAAGGTGATGGAACGGATTCTTAACAACCAACTGATCCATTACCTAGAAGATCACTGTTTAATTAATGATCGTCAGTACGGATTTCGACCAAAACGGTCTACAGGTGATCTTCTAGCGTACGTAACACACCTCTGGGGTGAAGCTATCGACAAGTATGGGGAATCGTTGGCTGTCAGCCTCGATATCTCCAAGGCTTTCGACAGGGTCTGGCACAGAAGTCTTCTCTCCAAGCTGCCGGTATATGGTCTGCCTGCTCAGCTTTGCACCTGGATTGCCAGCTTCCTACACAAGCGCAGCCTTCGTGTTTTAGTTGATGGTTGCGCTTCACAATTCTATGTAGTGAATGCTGGGGTCCCCCAGGGATCTGTGCTATCTCCCACTCTGTTTCTTTTGCATATCAATGATATGCTCTCTCTCTCGGGAACATTCATTGCTATGCAGACGATAGTACAGTGCATGGTGGATACCACGGACTAGCAGTGGCTGGGCGAGCGGAAATTCAGGAGAGGCGGGAGGATCTTGTCATTGAACTCAATAGGACGTTACAGCTTATCGCCAAATGGGGCTCAGATAATCTTGTTGAGTTTAATGCCAAGAAAACACAGGTATGCGCTCTCACAGCAAAAAAGTCACCATTTTCCCCTCTTCCCTCTCTCTGTGGCACTCCGCTGGTGATACAAAGCAAAATCGCCATGCTGAGGATGGACGTTCGCTGCGACCTTAGTCCAAGGGATTACATCGAGGCTGTGATAAAAACAGCTTCACGGAAACTCGGAGGTCTGAACAAGGTGCGGCGTTTTTTCACGCCACAACAACTGTGCCTGCTGTACAAAACACAGGTACGGTCTTGCGTTGAATATTGCTCGCACCTTTGGGATGGCTCCGCTAAGTACCTACTTGAGGCCTTGGACCGGTTGCAGCGACGTGCGGTCCGCATTATTGGCGACGTAAAGGTCACTAACACCCTCGAGCCTTTACAATTGCGTCGAGAGATAGCTGCGCTGAGCGCTTTCTAGCGACTGTATCACGGCGAGTGTTCCGAGGAATTATTTTCCCTAATTCCTGCTTCCCCCTTCCTTCACAAGTCTACGCGTGCTGGCTCTCAATGTCACCGACTAACTGTGACATCAATTCCATCGCGCACAAAGAAATTTGGCAACTCCTTTCTTTGTCGCACTTCCAAGAAATGGAATTCCTTACCAGCTCACGTATTCCCCTCCTCTTACGACCCGGGTTCCTTCAAACGAGGCGTGAAGAGGCATCTTGCGGGCCGGCAAGGCGAGGGCGGCTAGTGCAGAACCTTCTTCCCGACTGTACTGGCCGTCCTCGCGTTTGGACTCTACTACCACTTAACATCAGGTGGAGTAGAGTCATTTGCCCTCCCGGCAAATATAAAAAAAAAAAAAAAATTATATTGCTGATTAGTGTTATCCCATCAAAACATATTCAAGTGACGCCAAAACCAGAAGTACATATTGCTTGCACTGAAAAAAAATATAGAGTGTAAATCTTCTAGATCTACACACCCTAATCTAACACTCCCTAATTCTTATTATATCGTATAGCGTTCTACGTGAATCCTAGTCTTAAGTTATATGTAAATATTCAAGTGACGCCAAAACCAGAAGTACATATTGCTTGCGCTGAAAAAAAAAGAGTGCCAACCTTCTAGATCTACCCGCCCTAATTTAACACTCCCTAATTCTTATTATATCGTATTGCGTTCTACGTGAATCCTACTTATCTACAAACCCTACTACATCTTATTTTAAATTTGGCTTGACCGTTTCGTTACTCAAGGACCTATTGGCACTAAATATATGATATTGTTGTAATCTGATTTGAAGGTGAGTGAGTCGTTTTGAATGCAAGCATTGACGGCTTAAGGAATTGCTTAAAGGTACTTTTTACAATTGCAATGTGTGAGCAGAATTGATCCCTTTGCCACTTAAACATATTATTTTCACTACAAAATAAAAATATTCGTAGATCACAAACGCAATAATATGATTATCTACGTATGATCGAACTTCCAGTAAAATTAAATTGTGTTATTGATTTTTCTTGTGAATACTCATTTATAGGTGAAACTCACCCATGTGACCACAAAGAGTTCTATTAAAAATTTATATTATTAGGAGCTTACATTGCTTAGCTCTTGGTACAGAAATTATTACTATTTCAACTGCAGCAATACATTATTCAAACAATGTAAATAGAAATAAAAAAGTCAACTATTAAAACTTACAGCAAATGCTCAAAGTATTTGCTGTAAAGACGCAGATTGAATTCGAATGATGAAAGCGTTTCATATATTGCAATTCTATCAACATAGTTCTCAATTGAATGGGTTAAGAGAAAAATAATACGAAGAAATATATTATTCGAATGCAAACTCCTTTAAAAGTAGCAATAAGCACTTGGTGGCATACGGTACCAGCCTGGGTAGGTACCGTGTTCTTATGACATATTCTATCGCCAAATCGCAATACTTAGTTTTGGTTTGTTCTGATTTGAAAGGTGAGTGAACCAGTGTAGTTACAGCCATAAGAGACGCAACAACAACAACAACGCGTAGGTTGGCAGCGAATTGGCAATGTAATGATATACTTCTTACAGTACCAACTCCTATAGACATCGCTGCCCACTTACCACCAGGTTTCCTATTTCCCAGTCTGCCTACATATTTTAAATAAAAAAACATTGATGTTTGTATGTTATTTAAATGCAATTTTCTTTAAAAATATACAATTTTGTATAAATTATTTATTATTAGTTACAATAAATTTCATTTCTTATTCCAAAAATTTATTCCACCAACCCGCATTGGAGCAGCGTGGTGAAATAAGCTCCATACCTTCTCCTTAAAAAGGGAGAGGAAGTCTTAGCCCAGCAGTGGGACATTCACAGACTGTTACAAAAAAAATAGTTACAAGAGCGGGATCTTTTGTATTAATTACGTATATGTGTACGTATTAGTACTGTAGTGAATAATTTTTATTGTCCTAACAGAAAAAGTATCTTTTTTACATACTTTTAGACTGTGTTAAAATATAAACAGAGAAAAAATGATCAAAGCATTGCGTGTTTCGCTTATTATTTAAATAACTACCTTATCACATAACACATAATTATTTAATTTATAAATAAAAAAAATTATGACACGTAAACGATAGAGAATTGTTTTTGCTGGTGTAACGAAAGCCTATTATTTTTTTTCATTTTCTGTGCCCGTTTACGTGATTAGCCATTTTAATTCATAACATTGTTGATCACTATAATGTATCGCGTGTTCGTTACTTCCGATAAGGAATTGAAGCGTGTCTGCAAATAAATTGATAGATCCAGTGCATAGAGTAATAAATTCATGACAGTCAGAAGTGACGCATTCGACACATATATGTCGGGGAACCTCTATTTAATTTAAGTATCTTTGATTACCTAAGGCTCTATCTGTATTATATGTACTGTATTTACATATACAATACATTTTTAATACATTACGTTGTATAGATTATTTATAATTTCCTTATCTTTTTAAACTATGGATAAAACTTTATCTAGCTGACATTTTAAATCACAAAATATAGATGAGATGACCCAGTGACTAGACCATGAATATTAACCGAAGAAGATTTATACTAGAAGGAATTTATGTTATAAGATATTAAAAGGTTTTAAACCCGGACAAGTAACACTGATTGTTTATATGCAGTGTTTATATAATTCAGCTCTTGCTTCGCGATGAAAGAAAAACAACGTAAGGACACACTTTTTTCAATAAAATTGAAAAAAGTGTGATAATATATCTTATTCTAATTATTATTATATGATAATATTCTGTCACACATATATTCACGTACTCGGATTTGAACATGTGGTGGAATAAGGGTCAAACCCGCTCCTTAAGAAGAGAGGATTTACTTTATATATGTATATTATTAGGCATTAGGTATCTGTTTCTGGTGATTTAATATATAACGAGGATACTAAATAAAAATCAGCAGTAAAATGGTTTATCTGGAAATGAATGATTATTTTTAGCCGTAAATAATTGCTTTAAAGATACATTGTAAATGAACTACTTGCCTTGGAGCTCACATTATTACCTTTATGCTTATACTGACTCTCTCAATATTTCCTGGTCATACCATTACAAGAATATATATGTATTTTCATATCTAACTAGCTCTGCCAGGCCTAGAAAGGCCTATTCTGAACACTTATAAAAGTCGTATCAAAACTAGACATCTGTTTTTAACAAATTGGTGTCATGCATAATAAAGAACGAATTATGCAGTTCGCGCGTCTAGCAACGTCTGGAAATTTTGAAAGAGGATTTTCCCTACAATTTTAAAATTCATTGCTCGACTCCATCTTATAATATTCATTAAACTTATGAAGTCATTCTTGAATTAATGTTTTTGTCTTGAGATTCGTTTTCATATTAACTTTCTTTCAAATATAAATTATGAATAGTCACAATTTTGTATTTTTTTTAAATAAATTTTCAGCCTTAATTTTTAGATTAGTCTGGAACTTACTCAGTTTATCTTCTTTGATAAAAGACAGTCTATATTATATTGAAGGCTAAACAATGTTTCATTTTATTTCATAAATGTATCAACATAACATGGCAATGTTCGTTTCCTTGTCATGGTGAGTGCATTATGATTAGGGTTACCAGATTTATTCAATTACTAGGACTAATTTAGAATTAAATCAAAGATACATATTTTAAATAGATTAAAAAGTATATGGTAAGTTTTTCTGTATCTTTTGTCATTCATAGAAAATAAAAATTACTTACCGATATTTAGAATAGAAATATTTTGTTTATTTATTATATATCTATATATTTCATATTTAAGATACACATTGATTACATCGGCAGTCGTAAAATAAGTATTGAGAATTTTCTGGTGGCTTACATTTTGCTATATTATTTCATTTATGTTTCGTTCCATAAATAAGGTTTATATTATATTTATGTATCCTATATAAAATTTTTGATGAAAACAAAATGAAAAGGAATGCAAATACATTTTAATAAAATGACGATGGTTCCCGAGAAAGTATAGCACAATACAGCGTAGCTAAGACGCAAAAGATTTAACGCTTGACATAAAAATAGTTTCCAAAACAGAATAGAACCCGTGAAATCAAATCAGGTGCTAAAAAACTGGAATGCTTTGCTTTCATACAATTTGACGCAGTTGCTGTGCCTTATATGATATTTTAGTATATAAAAGGTTATTTTAAGTTTGCAGTTTGCAACTTGAATAACAGAATTTTATCTTTTTTTAATATTATAAAATCGTAAATTGTCTTTTGTATGTTTTGTATAATGAGTATGTATGTCATTGTAAGAAGTGTAAATTATAGCCAATCCCAGCCAACCGTGCCAATGCCCCTCAAGCTTGTGATTTATGTAAGACATGTTTGATACTTGTGAGTTTCATTTATTTAAATTCTTCCAATGAATATTCTTAATTGATTGAAAAATATTATATTAACAAAACGCAGTTATAATACATAACTTCCGGTAACTCCAGATATACGCTAACATTTGGCTATCCTAACTTCAACCCTACACGCCATTAAGCGCGTAATGGTAGGGATAATCTGACCTTTAACGTATGTAGTGTAAAATTATATTAATGTTTTCGCAATCTGCTGTTTCATGAATAACTATTATCATACTGGTTGTTTGATAATAGAATAAAAAAACAGCAAGTAATGAGAGATTGAAAAGCATTTTAGGTATTAATTAATGTAGGAATTAATTGAAATTATTTTATTTTCATTACTATATTTGAATTACCTAATTATTCGTATCAATTCCTATAATAATTTTCATAAATATTTATTGAGTTAAATATAAAGTTTTTTTTTTTTAAATTGGAATGAATAATTTTAAAATTTGGAATATATTTATATTTACTTTTGATTTTATTTTTATCTAAAGTCATTGTTATTTGTTCGCTAATTGCAATGAATATAGCGTTACGTCGTTAAAACTTCGACTTTGTGACTTTAGTTTCATCAGTTTTCGTTGGACGCTCCGAAGTTTCATATTTAGCTTCCCTTGAAAGGGTTTTAAATGACGTTTTTAGAAAACAATTAAAATGATAACATTATAATAGAATACTGTAAAATCGATAGCATAAGCATCTCATCTTCGTTTAGTTTTACGCTTTATAAGAAAAAAAAGCTGACTAGATTAACGTTGGAAGTAAGTTCTAAAAAG
Organism: Nymphalis urticae; assembly: GCA_905147175.2. NCBI lineage: Eukaryota > Metazoa > Arthropoda > Insecta > Lepidoptera > Nymphalidae > Nymphalis > Nymphalis urticae. The sequence goes on along the minus strand of LR989987.1, from coordinate 2,377,270 downwards.
AAAATATTAACCTTGTAGAAATAAAAAGCTAGATAAGTAAGTTTACTAATGAATAGAGTTGAATAATAGGTTCTGAAATTCTACTTATATTCCACTAACTATGTTAACTTTGAAATTGAGCAGGTTTTTCGTTTTGTTTTTTCATTAAAAGTAGTAGATATATTCATTTTGATTTGTTTAGTCATATGCTTATATTTTCCATAAATGTTAACGCGATTCATTAAAAACTCGAAACTCACCATAAAAAACGGTAGCTACATGTGAAAAAGTGATATGCGACATTGCTATAATAATTATAACATTTTAGGTATCATATTTATTAATATCAGGTATAATAGGTTTCACTCATCAAAATAGCATATCATCATAAGTCAAAATTTCACTGGTGATTAATGAAGTGAGTACTTACAGAATAGCACTGCATAACGGTTATAAGCTATATTAAATATAAAATATATTTTCAACTAAAATATGTACAAGAAAACACTACAGCAGGCAGCACTACTATATCTTTAATATATATGTGAATATCATATAAATGTGAGCTTTGTGGTAGCATTAATTCTACTAATTTTTTACAGTGTATTTCTTATTCATTATCAATATCAATAGCAGATTAATTTTACTTTTTCTGTACACAAAAAATGCCGTTAATGAAAAAAATTTAAAGACTTCGGATTAAATTCAATCTTAATTAATAAATGGGATCAAAACTAAATAAATAAATATGAAATACCTAATACTATAATTCTTGGTCACACCTCGAACGGGTGGCAACTCGTCTGGCGTGACAAAAATCGTTTAGTTAATTAACTGGAGGTGCGGCTAATTCTTCATCACACGAAATCCCATTTAATTCATACGGTTTCATGTAGTGTTAGTGTTAGCGGAAAGCTAATTGAGAAAAACGCTATCACTTAATAAGCCTAATGATATATTTCGAACATGAATACGAAGTGTATACTATACACTTCGTGTTCATGTTCGAATAGTTATCTATAAAGGTTATTATTTTTAAATCAAGAAATTATTAAGATCCTGTATAATCGAAAAAAAAAACGAGTGTCCCCGCGCCGCTGAACTAGTATATTTTATGAAGTAGCAGAGCCATATTGAGGTTGACGTAATGTTTAATTAAATTAAACTAATATACGGTTAACAGCTGAGTCATGTATTGATAAAAGTAAAGATGTATTTTATGTCAATATTTACTTTTGACTCTTGTCGAGAAAATTATGTGCTATGTTTAAATTTTAACTCAGGGTTTTCTTATTAATTTAAAATTTTATTGAATTATTATTGTTGGTACAGATATCGGAATTAAAGCCGGAAGGCATTCTCTACCAGTCAACCTTTAGGCTAATCAGTGTGCCTAGTGCGAGTTTTGCTGAAATGAAAATAGCAACGTCTAGTGACAATAATTGGAATTTGTGAATTAATGAATACAAAAACTTACACAGTCTGGTCTAAAAAACTGTTCTCTAAATTTAACATTTCTTTCAGCGCCAATGTCTATGTTCGGTTGCGACCACCATTGCCTGCCCATTTGCCTATTATATATAAAAAAAAAAACTAGCCCAATTTATAATCGTCATTGTTTCATAATAAGCCGGTAGCATTAATATATGATATAAAAGCCCGACAAAAGTTCCGGTAGGCACGCGAAGTATGTCAAAATAAATATTAGTATACGACACACATTAATATAAAATTCCATTATGACTAGAATTGTAATGAACAAGTCGTACTACCATTACTTAGATGTTTATTTTATGTAAAATTTATGCAATTAAATGTGAATCCACTGCCCTAGTTGGACTAGTGGCTAGTGATAAAAGAATCGGAGGCCCTGGGTGTAAAACCCAGGTTAGGCCAATAAAGTAAAAGTTGGGGTTTGCTGTGGAAGAGTCTCAATAGTAGCCTAGAGCCTGGAAGTTGTCAGTGTGGGAATTTACATGCCTCAGAAAGCACGTTAAAGTAGTTGGTCGTGCGCTTAAACTCTTTCCGGTCGTGTCGGATTGCCGTCCAATCGGATGAGAGTAAGGAAATAAATATGCACCTGTGTTTTCACAAAAACATGGGTGTATTGTGTGTGACTAAACACTTATGCACTATAACATCGCCTCCAAATGATCACCTTATTCATTCGGTCAAAATTAACTTTATTTATAATGGTTTATTTCAATTAATCCAAGTAAAAATAAATATCCAAAAATAAACGTAAGTAATTGATTTGCCTTAAAAGCTTAGAGATAATAACACAAATCTTTCTCCCAAAAGATATGGTTGATCGTTGTGCGGTGCCTTTCGTCTTATATTTTAAAGAAAGAACGTGTGGTGTTGCTCGCAATCTTTCTGGCGACAGACATGTGCTTAGCATTATGTGCCGGTGTTACACAAGCGACACGTAGCGAATATCAACATTATGTTGCGAACGCGAATTCAAAATAAAATCGGGTTGAGACTCGTCCCGGTTTTTATTATAGCTACGTGGTTCAACGTATCTAATGGTTCATGTCATGTAGCAATTATTATGTTATTATTATGACGCATACTTATATATTCGAACCTTGAATATTTTAAATAGCGCGTTAATATGTAACAACGACAGTTTTGTGTAAATGTTCTGCGAATAAAATAATTTTCCTTACATTAATAATAATAAATTGCAATTAGTACTAAAGTTAGTATTCATCGATTTCCATGGAGGATAAATTATAATTCAATTGTAACCAACAAAGATATAATTGATATTTGACTGATATCTGACTGATATTCTTGCTGGTATATGGTACCGATAGTAGATTTAAATTTTATTTTATTTTGTCAAATGATTCAAAATATTTCCAGTGCTTTCCAAATGACTCGTGCAATATTTCACAATGTGCTAATTGTATTACTGTGTAACTTGCACGTGTCAGGACATATGTATTGCCATATGTAGGGAAAGGTCAGGAGGATAATAGAAAAAAAGGAGAGTAGAATCAACGGTACTGTTGCAAATGAAATAAAAAAAGAAATCTTTCATTAGCTTTGAAACCGTGGCCCGTGTTGTTTGAACACTGCATCTTCCAACTTTGCGTTTGTGATTTAACTTTTTATATATTTTTAATACATATTTTAAAAAAGTTGTATCATAAACCTTACCTATAAGTAAACGTTATTTGGGAGCTTCGTGAGTATAATTTTAAGGTCTAATTTTCTTTATCGTATTTATCAAAGAAATAAGTTTTTTACTTGTCACATTGACTGTGATGAGTTGCACGTGCCTTCAATTTTAAAGTATTTTTTAATAATATGCATCATGAAAAGGGGGAAATCTTGCCAGCTGCATGAAGACTATTAAGGTAACAGCTTGGGAATTTCTCACTCTGCTCTTCCTCTCCTTTTGAGGAGAAGGTCATGGATACACATGTGGCAGAATTACAGTGATATTGGATCCATTCAGATTTTCTCATGATGTTTTTGATATAATATAAAAATATATACATATATGATGAGATATAGTTATATGATAATTATTTTATTTTAACACACATTTAATCACTTTTTGGTTTAAAGATTTCGAAAAATAACATAAAACTTTAAATTGTATTTTTATTCATAAAAGTGTACATTAATTTTCTTTTTTTTTATATACACATTTATTTTATAAAAGTATGAACTTAGTGTACTTATTTTAATCAGTGTTTTCAGTTTAATAACGTTAGTTAAGTACACGTTTTAAGCGCTTTTATTTTGTATTTTTAAGTATTCTTGAGCTAAACGCGGAAAAACATACATGATCGTATTTTGCATTGGCCTGACGGTGCTTTGGGTCAATCAAAAATAAAATAATAAGATTTTAGGTGCTTAGTTTTATATTTTTTCACTTCACAATGATTGGGACATGGTGGAAATTGCGTATCCTAATACCGACTTAGTATTTAAAACAAATATTATTATAAAATGTATACCTTTTTTGTACACTAAGGGAATAATTTCTACTTTATCCAGTAATAGAAATAATAAATCCATATATTTTTAACGATGCAATGTCATAAAATAATATAATTAATACCTTCAAAGCTGATGTTGAAACTTTAATATACTGCTCGCGTTCACCAAATACAAGTATATCTGTTACAGAATTTTTACTTTTTTTGAACGAAACAAAATCAAAAGTGGCATCTTAAGACAAAAAATGATCCCGTATATTTCATCGCTGCAAAACGCAAGGCTCTGTAATGAAAATTACTCTTCTAAGTGCCTTTGTACGTGCATTGACTAAACAGGGCGTAACTGTTTCAGATAAGGTTATAGCTTTATATAACCCTTACTTTTCATAGCAGTTAAACTTTAGTACTCGACATACAAATACCAAACCAAGGCCGTTTCGTAGCATAAGGTCAATGTCATAATTATTTAAAGTATTACTTAAAATCTCGGAATAAAGAATACGCGGGTAGTTTTGTAGCGCTTTATAGTAAATGGCTAATGGCTGTGCGATGTGATGACAAAACGTAATGATCTTAATATAATGTGGGGTTATTAGTAATTACGAGCATTGTTTTCTTTATTTAAAAAATAATAATAAATGAGCAATTACTTACTATCAGTAAGTTTTACTTAGTAGGGCTTTGTGCAAGCCCGTCTGGGTATGAACGACCGACTCAAACAGCAATATTTAGTACCTTTGTGTTCCGGTTTGAATGGTGAGTAAGTTAGTGTTATTTCAGAAACAGCATTAGTTTCCAAGGTTAGTGGTCCATTTACGATGTAAGTGATGGTTGATAATTCTTACAGTACCAATATCTTTTGGCTGTGGCAAACACTTATCATCAGACCCTATTTCAAATAAAAACGTGCCTCTGCCTAGAAATTGGCACTGTAACATGAACATTACAATGTCAATGCGCCGCGAACCATGGAATTGATATGTCCCTTGATCCTGTAATTAAGCTGACTGGCGCATACTTCAAACTGAATTACAGCAGAACAAATATTGCTATTTGGCGGTAGAGTAATTGGTGAGTGGGTAGTACTCAATTACCTAACCAGTCCGATCCCTAATCTTATTTCAAAGATAGCTATGAATTTAAAAATCATATCCACTAATCTCGCACAACTGAATTTGAAATGGTTATCATGCAAAAAGTGCCCGACCGAATTAAGCCATGCGTTTATTTGGGATAAAGCGATCATGGCGATTTGTTAGCCGTATGTCATTCCAAGTTTAAATATTTACAAGTAATCCTTAATTTGTTATTTAAATAGATAATTACCGATTGAAACAGATTATCGGCAATGTGCATTAATTGATGTATTGTCCTATTAATTATTTTAAATTATAAGCTCTCTACGTTAATTATACAAGTTATTGTTATTAAATATTTTTTTTAAATGAAGTTCAGAACAGAAGTAAAACTTTGCACACATAAAGTTTCGTTTTGAATTCGCTGCTTTCAGCAACGTTCTACTCAAATTCGACCTTGAAAATTTACTTCACGCTCAAAGAGGTTTTAATTCATTACATTTGAATCCACATGCAGGAATGTGATAAAAGTGTATCCATTTTAATTGAAAAATCAAGCGAAATTACCTTCGGTCAAGGTTGCATTATTAACCTTGAACAGTTAACCCATTAACCTCAACATATCTCATATCATAAATGACACAATTAGATAAGGAAACCACGTAAAATGTATGCGATAAGATAATACTTACTTTTTACGCTAGGCGATCGAATTCCAAGACCAAATTTTTTTATAATGAAAATAATTTTGCCCCCCCCCCTGTCAACGCCTTGAATAATATTATATATATATTTAACGTCAGTAAAGTTTGTATTGTCATCAGCAAGAAAATTATGTCCAATATTCAGTTCAATGGGTTCGGAATGGATTAAAAATTCAGTTGCAAGATTGACCCACATATACTCACTAACAGGTGAATTAAAACTGCAAAATCTCTGCAAAAGGCAACTGCACATCCAGTAATAAGTTTTTTATCAAACTATAAACAAAACAGAAACGTATATAAATATATTTATTTAAATTATTTATTATTTATTGCATCGAAATTAAATGAATATAACTTTGTATAAAAAAAGGTTCGTGTATTGAGAGGGTAATAACAAGCTCACAATGACCTAAAAGTTTTATTGACAGCTATACAAGTATTTTCGGCACTAAATGTCACAATTAACGTTATACCCAAATTTCTTAATTTTGTCGAAATATACAATATACATAGCAGTAAGTTTATATTGCAAGTGATTGTTTGGTTTAAATTGTATTTTATATCGAAATATGATATCATTCGCTTTCGGCTATCCCATTTATGAGGGGTCGGTTAAGTGTGTAAGCTGCATAGAAAGAATTTGACATACTTTTACGGTCGGGTAGGCACTTGACACCAACCCTCCTAGAAATGCTATCACACGGACGGCTAAGGCACACATGTTCAATTGATGGGAGCTCTTATTAGAAATCCCCTTGCTAGCTCTCGTCCGCGGCGTCGCCCACTTCTTAGGCGGAGGAGAGGTGTTAGGTATATTTTTTCTGTACCCCTGACAACCTGTATGCAAAATGGCATAATGATCGGTTGAGTAAAGACGTGAAAGCGTAACAAACAAACGAACACATTTTCGCATACAACAACCGCGTCTATGTATTGCGTGTATGTATAATAAATATGACAAAATTCTACTTTCATAATATTATAATTTCATTAAGATAATAAGACCAAATAAAAAAAAAAATCAAGCAGATTTTAAATTCATTTTAATCTTCGAGCACGCTTGTTAACGGTGACTTACCACAAATATCGTTCAGAAATAGTTTAAAAAAACTTAAGTCAAATTCTTTTGTAACAGTATATTATTGTAATGTAAGGGGAGTCGACAACGACCTTAGGCTCCCTACTGTCAACCTCACCTGCCCGTGGTGCATCCTGCTGATCAACGAACGAGGCTCTGGCGACCGATATCGTGGCGGTATAACCACACAAATGCTGGAATCCGAAAATGTAAATCCTGATAGCGGGCAGCAGCGCTATCAGCGAAAGATTTCCAGCTACTGCGGTCACCAACCCGCCTGCCAAGCGTGGTGACTAAGGCAACAAAACCCCCCAAATGAGCGACAACAGAAATGCACGGCCCCCAATTCCCGGTAGTCACACTATCCCTGGCCACGGTACCGGTCATGGTAACGGTGTGACGGGGGGTGCTAAGAATCCCCGGGCTACGGCAGGGTACCATAAACGGCGATTGTTTCTGGCCACGTACAATGGACGCTCTCTGCGGCTGGACGAACATCTCACAGAATTGGAAGTAGAGTTAAGTCGTATTAACTGGCATATAGTGGGTCTATCGGAAATCCGAAGACAGGGCGAGGACACGATAACACTGGATGCTGGTCACTTACTCTACTTCCGAGAGGGACACCAACCATCCCAAGGTGGCGTCGGCTTTTTGATCCACAAGTCACTCAGAAGCAATGTTATGGAGGTTGGCAGTGTGTCAGCGAGGGTGGCATACCTTGTCTTAAAGATAACCGAGAGGTATGCCTTGAAGGTTATACAAGTGTATGCCCCAACGTCCACATACACTGACGAAGAAGTCGAAGCCATATACGAAGACATAGTAAAAGCTATGTCTCGTACCAGTACCTTCTACACAGTTGTTATGGGTGACTTCAATGCCAAAGTGGGAGTACAAGAAGATGGTGAATCGAGGGTAGGAAAATTCGGCTATGGGAACAGAAACCATCGGGGACAAATGCTGGTAAACTTCCTAGAGGCTCAGGGATTATTTCTGATGAACTCATTTTTCCAGAAAAAGCCCCAAAGGAAGTGGACCTGGCGAAGCCCCGATAGCGTAACAATGAATGAGATCGACTTCATTCTATCCAATAAGCGCCAAATATTCAGGGATGTCTCCGTGATCAACAGGGTCAACACTGGAAGTGATCACCGCCTGGTAAGAGGCACCCTGAATATTAACACTAAAATCGAACGATCGCGGCTAATGAAGTCGACTCTTAGACCAACCTTGCCCCAGGTCGAAGCTGGTTGCGAAAGCTTCCAGCTGGAACTACAGAACCGATTCGCCATGTTGGAAACCGAGCAGGACATTGACGACGCCACCAACAGTCTGGTACGTGTCATTCGCGAGGTGGGTCAAAATCACTTTCGACAAAGGAGCAATGGACGTAAGTCGAAGCTCTCAGGCGAGACTCTGGACGAGATGACGAGAATAAGGCGTGACACAAGACGAGCGCATACCCGAAATATTGAAGATGCTATAGCACTCAATAGGGGCTCAAAGGTTCTTGCAAAGTCGCATACCTCCTGTTGTCACCTGACAAAACTCAGAACAACACAAGGCACAACCGTCACCTCAAAACCAGAGATTCTAGCTGAAGTCGAAAAGTTCTATAGCAATCTATACTCATCACAAGTACCTCCACCTGAGTCCCACAGCGCGGATGACCCAAGAGCCAGACTGACACGCCATCTATCTGACGAGCTTCCCGACATCGACTTGGGCGAGATTAGGATTGCTCTCGAACAACTTGGAAACAACAAGGCTCCAGGGGAGGACGGAATTACCTCAGAATTACTTAAAGCGGGAGGAACACCAGTTCTGAGAGAGCTGGTAAAGATCTTTAATTCCGTCCTCCAAAATGGTATTACACCAAAGGCATGGAGCAGAGGTGTGGTGGTGCTGTTTTTTTAAGAAGGGTGATAAAGCTCTTCTGAAAAACTACCGCCCCATTTCACTTTTAAGTCACGTATATAAGTTGTTCTCGAGGGTAATCACGAATCGTCTCGCCCAAAAATTCGGTGACTTCCAACCCGTTGAGCAGGCTGGGTTTCGAAAAGGCTTCAGTACCGTAGACCACATACTCACACTTAGGCAAATGATACAGAAGACCGAGGAATATAATCAGCCTCTATGCCTAGCGTTTGTGGACTACGAAAAAGCCTTCGATACCATCGAGACCTGGGCTGTTCTGGAATCGATGCAGAGATGCCTAATAGACTTTCGGTATGTCCAGGTGTTAAAGTGTTTGTACGAAGCCGCAACCATGACCGTCCAAGTACAAGATCAGAGCACAAGACCAATCCAATTGCATCGCGGGGTAAGACAGGGGGATGTAATCTCCCCGAAACTTTTTACCAATGCATTGGAGGACGTCTTCAAGACGCTCGATTGGAACGGACGCGGCATTAATATAAATGGCCTACACATTACACATCTGCGATTTGCTGACGACATTGTCATCATGGCGGAAACTCTGCAAGATTTGGAAGAGATGCTAAACAGCCTAAGCGATTCTTCAAGACAGGTGGGTCTGCGGATGAACTTAGAAAAAACTAAAATTATGATCAACCAACATATATCCCCGAGACCGGTCGTCGTAAATGGCTCTCCACTCGAGGTTGTGCAGGAATACATCTACCTGGGCCAAACTATACAACTTGGCCGGCACAATTTTGAGAAGGAGGTCAAAAGAAGAATACGTTTGGGCTGGGCAGCATTCGGGAGGTTGCGTCATATTTTTGAATCGTCGATCCCACAGTCACTTAAGACCAGGGTATATAATCAGTGCGTCCTGCCTGTTATGACTTACGGCGCCGAAACGTGGACACTCACTGTAGGACTGGTCCACAAGTTCAAGGTCGCTCAGCGAGCTATGGAACGTGCGATGCTTGGGGTTTCTCTGGCAGATAGAATCCGAAATGAGGACATTCGCCAGAGAACTAAAGTCACCGACATCGCGCGTAGAATTAGCACGCTGAAGTGGAAGTGGGCTGGTCATGTCTCCAGACGCATCGATGGCCGATGGAGCCGACACATGTTGGAGTGGAGACCACGCTTAGGCAAACGTAGTGTAGGACGCCCTGCGGCAAGATGGACCGACGATTTGAAAAAGGTGGCAGGTACGGGATGGATGCGGGCTGCCCAAAATCGGGATGGTTGGCGTTCTATGGGGGAGGCTTTCGTCCAGCAGTGGACGGCGGTAAGCTGATATATATTATTGTAAAGCGATATACCATAGTTCTATGTGACTGTTGTGGGTTTGTTTTATATTATTAACTAGCTGACCCGGTGAACTTTGTTCCACCTTAAAGGCAATATCACATTGTCACATTTTTTTAATTTTTAACTTAGGGTAATTGTAAATAAAAAAGATATAATTATTCAATTATTCTTTATTTGCCATTTATTGTAGCACCTTGTGATAAACGATATTTTTTGTTTTTTCATTAGGCGCGAAAACAAATAACGCGGAAGGTCTTCCGACACGTGAACATGCCACATATAATTGGCCATGGGAAAAACATGGGTGTTCGAGATTAAGACCACAAACTTTCAACGGTTGGCCTTGTGACTTATTTACAGTCATGGCGAATGCTAGACGGATCGGAAATTGAAGCCGTTTAAACTGAAATGGCATGTCGGTTGGGATCATCGGGATCCTCGGAATGAGAACTTCCTCACCTTTGAATTTTCCTTTAAGAATTGTGGCGTAAATCAAATTGTTCATCAATTTACTTACCACCAAACGTGTTCCGTTGCACAATTTTGGTTGGTTTAAGTTTCGAAGCATGATTACTATAGAACCAATCTTTAGTCGTAAATTATGCGGTGGTAAGCCAGGTACATCCAAGGAGTTTAAAAATTCAATGGGATAGTTGGTGGCATCATCTTCATTTTTAGACAGTCAATGGATTTGAAAGAATGCAGTGTACCAATGATGTCATCCTGAATTATGTAATTTAAGTCATCTACATCTTTATTCTTAGCTGCCAAAATTGCTCGCTCACTCAACCATTCATTATTTTTGAGGTTAGTCATGATGTTTGGGAATACTTTGTTGATGAGTTCGTATTTTGATGAGACAAAGTTACAAAAATTCGGAGGAAATGAAATCAATCCGCTCGATTCGTCGACGGGTACTCGACCATTGCCGATTGTTAGCAATTGCTCAGAGAAATCTTCAGCAGATGTATCGTTTAGCATGCAATATATATATATATATATATATATAGCAACTCTCATGTTTGTTGTTAGCTGAAGTTTCTTAACATAGCGCCAGAGATTCGATGATTTAAGGCAAGCGTTTATTTCGTCAGCAGCAGTCGATCTGGGAATTACTGGCAATGTTTGGCGGAAATCACCAGACAGTAAAATCATTGCTCCTCCAAAACATCTCGAGTCATTACGTAGATCTTTCAACGTTCGGTTAAGTGCTTCCAATGCACGTTTGTGCGCCATTGTGCATTCGTCCCAGATGATGATCTTCGATTCTGATAAAACTTTGGCCGTAGCGGAGCGCTTTGTAATGTTGCATGTTGGTTCTTCAATAGATTGAAGATTTAACGGCAATTTCAATGCAGAATGTGCCGTACGACATCCTTCTAGCAATGTGGCTGCTATACCAGAAGAAGCAACTACAACCGCAATGTTGCATCTTGCACGAACAGTGGCTAAAACTACTGACATGAGGAATGTCTTACCAGTTCCACCAGGGGCATCCAGGAAATATAAACCACCGTTTCCATCATCAATTGCCGAGAAGAGCAAGGCCCGATTATGTATCTCTTCATTCATTTCAAGATCGGAATTTCCTGAACTGACACGAATTTGATGTAAAATATCTTCTGCCATATTGTCCTTGTATTTGTGCCACAGGTTAGATGGGTTCGATGGAAAGCATGTCGAAATGATGATAGCAAATAATGTACGTATCTGACTTGGAGATGCAGAGATAATGGCTTCAACGATTGTAGTATCCCAATGGGTATCGTTTTCTAGTAACTTGAGTTCTTCACATGCAGCACGATATGTTGGAAATATTGTACCATTAACAGTCCGTAGTGACTCAAATGACGTTGGCCCATGCACATTAACCAACAACAATCGCAAATAGAAGCATTCATCATTCTTAGGATGAACTGTACATATACGACCAAGAGCATCAGTGGAACGCACATCCGGATAACCAGGAACATCGCCTTGCTTCCGTCGTTGAAAATTCTTCAATGAAGCATTCCAAGTGTAATAACGTGGCATCTCCGAGTAAAGCAAAGTTCGCGCAAACGCATCGCTCTGGCAGGTCACAAAGAAACTGGTCAATGTTGTTGCTGGAGGTGTTTCAGCACGTTGAGCAACATTCGAAGCCGTGAAACATACTCGTTGGCCATTCTCCAGATGCACCGCCAAATGCCCCACCGTAGGGTGACGTTCGTGTATAGGGAATGAGAATATACGCCAAATCGCTTCATTGCAGTTCACATACCGACCAACTTGATAGCGCGCAATTTCATCGTTCGTATTGGAGGCTTGGACGCCAAAAACCGCCATATCGCTGCCTTTCGTGACATATTTGCGGATGTATTTAATAGATTTTACTGAATTGCAATACTCAACGTTACAATGTGTCTTGAACGTTTTGGAAATAAGTGGAGAAGATGGAACAAACCAACTGTTGTCGACCACAAAATCTATTCTTTTAACTTTTGTGGTAATAGTTCGACCGTTATCATCCGGTGATCGACGCCGATACAGTGGATAACCATCGTTGCCAGTGACGGTATCCGCTGTTAATTTCCGTGGATATCGTTTGGAACACTTGCCGTCGATCATGCAAGGTGATTGAGGATTAATAGCGCCACATGGTCCATGAATCATATTTTTGATTACAACATCATGTAGGTCTGGATGGCTTCGTGATCAGGAATCTCGGCACATATGATATTATCTATTTGGTCTGGTTGAATTCTTTCCACTAATCAAATAAGAATGTGTGCGTGAGGCAGGCCTCTTTTTTGCCATTCGATTGAATAAATCCAACATCGAGTTTCTCCAAAGACGCGTTGTTTAACAATAAAATTCATTAGGGACCGCATTTTTTGCCTGAATACACGTGCTGAGATGTCGTGTCGATCACTCGGTGTTTGTCCGGGAAGCAGCAATTGAACAATTTCTATCCACTTTGGATTACACGTAAAAGTAATAAAGAGATCTGGCCGACCGTAATGACGAACATATGTCATTGCATCTTGCGCATATTCATGCATATGACGCGGACTACCTATATACGTTGCCGGCAGAATAGTTAATCGACCAATATCAGCTGCATTTGATTCTGTACTAATTGCATCACGTAGATGGATATACTCATCAGAACGCAGTTTGGCTTGAGACATCTTCTCCATTCCAAAACATCAGTGGGTATTGTAATGTGTCATATGAACGATGTGTTTCAGATATTTGTTGCAGTTGTCCAGTATCGCGATGTTTAAGCACAATATCTCGTGATTCCAAATTTTCACCAACAATCAGAATGGCAACTTCATCTATTGTTGGAGCGTTAAATGTGCGCTCGTGTGTTCCAGATGGTCGTTTATCCGCTCTGATCACAACTTTGTAGTCATCATTTGGCATGCGCTCCAATGCACTCTTGAACAACCTGACCAACGCATGATGTTCTTGAAGCAGTTGTTGCAGATCTTGAAGAATTGCTCTTTTCGTTGCTGTATTGATCTCTTGACGTCGATCAAGTTGTTCCTCTGTGTTGCCCATGAAGTATATTTGTAAAAATTTATGTTGTCCATCATCGAGAGGTTGCAATGATCCAATTCGATGGTGAATCTGTCCTTGTATCTACAAAATAAAAAACAGTCATTATTACTTTACAAACACTACAGGAATACAAAATGTTATTATTCTACTGTATTGTGTATAAGTAGAAAAACAAATAAATACCTTGAATATTAATTTTAGCTTAAATAACACACGCGATTAAGTCCCGTAATACTAAAATCAATATAAGTGATAATCATGAAGGTTTAAATAAATATAAATACCTTGAATGTCGGATTAAATCCTCGTTCTTCAATAATGTCTGCCCCAAATGAGGTCATTTGGAAACAACTATTGTATTTTTGGGTGTTTCCAAGAAAATGACGGGATTCGGGTGTTTCGCCACGAAGCAATGAATTTAATGGCTCAGGTGGCGGAGTCAATAATGGCAATTTCACTTTGCCATTAAGGCAGCACAATCCTGGCCGTTCTCCGGAAAACTTTAATGCGCCACAATACTCGCAAACAACGTCCATTGGCCCAAAGCGAACGCTAGTATGCAAGCAGTAATCAGTCGTGCAATCGTATTGATACGCTGCCCGATTCAAATCAGTATTTGATGAATTTCTTCTTGTGCTTCGTAAATTATCTAGCTGTTGATCTCTGAGGTTTGCTCGACGATTTCGCATTGCCAACCGAGCCGTTTCACGGGCTGCCTCCCATTGCTCTTGTGAGTGAGAAGCACGTAGTCGAGCCATACTAAGGCGGCGCTCTTCACGTGCATTTTCTTGCTCTTCTTCAGTGCTTCCATTCGCAATGTTTCGAATTACTCTTGCATTACGACTTTGTCGAGAAAGATTTGATCGTCTTGGTCTCGGCATGGTATTTTTATTGATGATAAATGGCACAGCAATACGATATTAAAAAAAATTAAATTAGAAGTTGAAGTTCGCTTTTCTTTCTTTTTATTAGAAACTTTAAACAGGCACAGAGTATTTATATTCCTTGTTTTATACGAATTAATCAACCGGCAAGACTTTTTTTTTAAATATTCTCAGCTGTCAGTGGCTTTTTGTTATATACTACCGGACTTTTTTAAAAATATGCTCAGCTGTCAGTTGCGTTTTGTTATTACATTTTTAACAAATGAACCGCTGACTTATATTTTGACTGAGTTGTTTTGTTATTACATGTCAGTTGCGTTTTGTTATACCACATTTTATGTCACATCACACGGGAACGACGGGAACGGGATAAAAAGTATCCTATGTCCTTCTCCCAGTTCTTAGCTACCTCCCTACCAATTTTCAGTTAAATTGGTTCAGCCGTTCTTGAGTTATAAATAGTGTAACTAACACGACTTTCTTTTATATATATAGAAGAAGCATTTCTAAGGGTTGCCATTACTGGAGTTTAGTTCTTTGTTACATTTTGTGCCTTTGTTGTTTGTAGATAAAAGTTTATTTAATGCAGATCGTGAATTCAAACTTGTAAAATAGAAAATCGGGGTCAAATGGAAAGACATGCTTTGCATTAAACGGGCTTTGTAAAATTAATAATATTGGAATTTATGCTTTATATTTTTCTAATGAGGTCAACATTTTTTATTTATTTTACTCGTTATAAAAAAATTGTTTATTTAAAAAAATTATATTTACATAGATATACTACGAAATATAATGTAACACGTCTTAAATTTGCATTTTACTTTTTAGTTTGTACAGTTTTAGAGAACGGTAAGTTAAAGTTGCACTTAAACTTGAACTAAAATTCACTTTTCAAGAAACAAAAATGGCGGAAGAAACTCTTTAAAACTATCAAAACTTAAGTTATTAAAAAAGTTCGATGTAAAGTCGATCATCGCTTGTTCGGAACGTGACGTAATTCTTAGATTCGCGAGGCTTTATTAGCATTTTAAATCTAAAAGCCCACATAGTAATTGCTAGTGAATTGGTTTCACCACGGTTATGCCACTAACACCCCCGGCTTGTTAGTTTTGCTGAAACGGGATGTAATTTCAGTTTGTTGATTGGATAATACTTTGCTCATCGTTATTATCGTATTTGAGAATGGCTGTTGCAAGTGAATTTGTTCGTGTAATTTAGGACATTATTTAAACAGATATATTCGTAGTCGTACAATTTTTATAAGGAATTATTGCGATATTTCTATTGTACAAATAGGCAACAAGAAAACAATATTATACAAAATATTTTAATATTTAATTAAAATATAATCTTAATTTTATAAAATTACATATCCAAATAGATTTTAAGATACGTTTGAAATGTCATTTTCGCCTATTGGAATAAGGAATATTTTTATTTACATTTTTGAATTAAGTATATCTATTTTAATAGCGAAATTATGGACTGTGAAATAATCGGCATTCGAAAAGAAAAACATACATTGATGCCCATGGTACTCTAAAAAATCTTAAAATCACTCTTACTTTACTTTTTAATACCAAAGATAAATAATTCAGTTTTCTTTTTATTTGACACCCTCGATTTTTATTATTGTATATGAATGTAATAATTTGTCATGTCAATAAAGTAAACATAGAAAGTATTGCCTTATTGCAGCCTTATTGTATTAATAATTCATATTAATTACATTGCATATTTATCCGTGATTATTAAAAACTGGTTTAGAATAAAATAACAATAATACAAAATTTTATTAACATTCAAGTTTGTTTATATATATATTTGTTTTGTTTATACACAGTTATTTTGTTTGTTATTAAATAATACTTAAGTAAGGTACAGTATCATTACAACCCATCAAGCCAGAACTACTTATTTTAACCATCGAATTAAAATTTATAAATACGTTTACGTATTGTTGCACGAAAGTAAACAGAATGCAATATAACGGAATTCACTCACAATTCAGTATTAAAGTTGAAAGCGTAAATTCAATTTAAAGTACTTAATTCTTGTAACAATATTAATTTCTAAAGGTCAATAAAAATCAGCGCATTTATCTGCCTTTCATGCCAACTGGTAATAGCTGCTGTTTCTTCTTTATAGTTTTTTATTTTAACAATTAATTTTTACTTTAATATTGATACATACGAGTACATATATCTTGAAAATTGTTAGTAAATGCCTAATGTTTTAAGTCAGTCGATAAGATATTTTAATCGAAATTTTTTCTAGGGGATTGTATTTTGCAAGGACTACATATATTTAGTTATTGGTTGCTATGATTAAGATCGAATTTCAGTATTTATTTTAAAAAATTTTTATAAGACGAACTACGCAAAGTCAAAGAATGCTTCTTAATGATAATAAAATCTCACAGATTTTAGTTTTTGGGCAGGCGCGCTCCATCCTAGACCGTGACTATGCTTAAGATCAGGCAAGTCAACGGTCAAGCGCTTGCCTATTAACTGTAAAAAAAAAGTTGCCAAATATGTATTACAATTATGTTTTACTTTGTTTTAGGAAGGCCTACAAGCAAATACCCAGTAGTAAATAGACACCACCAATGCTGCGCCAACAATGAGATCTACAATGTTATATCCCTGTAATTACATTGGATCAGTCACCCTTCAAACCGTGTATCCGACACGACAATAAATAATATTGATGATTGGCGACGATCCTGCACTAAGCCCTTCTCGTTAAAATAGCATTGTGTACATATGAAAAATAAATTCTCAGTGTATTTGACTTTCCAATGTATTTTTTTAAATATTTGAAGATGCCTTCTACTTTTGCAATACAAAGCCGAGGGGAAGTTCTAGTATATAATGTTTTAAGCTATGATAATATATATTCATTAAATGTTAATAATTTCATGTTTATATTTCAAGTTATGTCACCAGCCAACATGTTCGAGTGTGGGCGGACAATGATGACTTCACAGGCTCGGTTCAGCAAAAAGCCGCGTGGGTTCAGTGGTCGAAGGCCATTCTACAATTCCACTTCGTTGCGTTTGTTATATACATCAAATATGTTCTGGGAATTATTTAATTTACATGCTGTTCGAATTTTGTTAATGTTAATATTTTATGATAATGTTTTATGAGAGAAAAGTTTTAATGAACAAATAAGTTTATACAACAATGAAACTTAATTGATCAATTTAAAGGCATTACATTATGATAGCTACATTCGCTCCATTAGATTTCTGTTGTCATATCGCAATATTATGAATAAAGAATAAGACTTTGAATCGTGGACATAATTAGGTATATACAATTGCCGACGACATTGTCATCATGGCGGAGACTCTGCAGGATTTGGAAGAGATGCTAAACAGCCTGAGCGATTCTTCGAGACGAGTAGGTCTCGGGATGAACATTGAAAAGACCAAAATTATGGCAAACAATCATGTATCCCCGGGACCAGTGGTCGTAAATGGCTCTCCACTTGAAGTTGTGCAGGAATATATCTACCTGGGCCAAACTATACAACTTGGCCGACACAACTTTGAGAAGGAGGCTAAAAGAAGAATACGTTTGGGCTGGGCGGCATTCGGGAAGTTGCGTCATATTTTTGAATCGTCGATCCCACAGTCGCTTAAGACCAGGGTCTTTAATCAGTGCGTCCTACCTGTAATGACTTACGGTGCCGAAACGTGGACACTCACCGTAGGACTGGTCCACAAATTTAAGGTCGCTCAGCGAGCGATGGAACGCGCGATGCTTGGGGTTTCTCTGGGCGATAGAATCCGAAATGAGGACATTCGCCAGAGAACTAAAGTCACCGACATCGCGCGGAGAATTAGCTCGCTGAAGTGGAAGTGGGCTGGTCATGTCTCCAGACGCATTGATGGCCGATGGAGCTGACACGTGTTAGAGTGGAGACCGCGCTTAGGCAAACGTAGTGTAGGGCGCCCTGTGACAAGATGGACCGACGATTTAAAAAAGGTGGCAGGCACGGGATGGATGCGGACTGCCCAAGATCGGGATGGTTGGCGTTCTATGGGGGAGGCTTTCGTCCAGCAGTGGACGGCAAAAGGCTGAAAAAAAAAGCCCATAAATGCCCCAATTCTGGGCTAAGATCTGTCTTGATAAGTTTTGGAAATCATTTCACCACACTTGGTTCGCTTGGCGGTTTGATAGATACAGTTTTCATTTGACACATGCAGAATTCCGTCACTGTTGAGCACGAGATCAGTTATAAATACTAATTAAATAATTTGTTGCTTGCTCGAATGTTAATCCGAATTCTTTGATTAAGATTCGGATATGTTAACAAATGGTCCAATAATCAAAGTATATATAACATTTTGTTTAATAACGTCTATGATCAGATGAGGGTTTTTGAATTAGAGTGCATTTTCTATTAACATCCTGATAATTGATAACCCAAATCTATGGGTAGAGGTAACTTCTATGTCTAAATAGTATGCCTGCCTGCTATAACGAAAGTTTCTTGCATTATAATATACTACAATATACTATATAATAATAATAATGTCCTCCAGACCGATTTCGTAGCGTAGTTGGCTAATCTCTCGTGAGATTAGCCAACTACGCAGGAGATATTATAGTGCACACGTGTGTGCGCAAACACAGTTGCACTCACTATTACCTAACTCTCAAATTCCGATGGGACGGCAATCCGACACGACCGGTAAGAGTTCAGGCACAGGACCAACGTGTTTTCTGAGGCACAGGAGTGTACACACTTCCAACTTTCGGACTCCGGGCTGCTACAGAGATTTTTCTGACAAAACAACCCAATAACTTTTTATTGGGAATTGAACCCAAGACCTCCGGGTTGCAAGTCACTAGACCTATGAGGTAGTCCGCAAACTACATAATATAATAACGAATGCATGCTCTTATTCTCGACAGATCAGTTTTTATCCATTAATGACAGATCTTATTAGCAAAGTAATGTAGAAAAATTACTTATATCCTTGAAAATTATTTCACTAATTCCTGAATGTAAAAAGTATAATATGCCAATTGGTGCTATCGCTCACTTTGTAGCTGATTCCGATGTACTGGTGCAATCAGCCGCATGAATGTCGGTTTCGCTCTCCGAAAGCAATTCATAACGGCTGAGTGACTTATTGCGATAAATGCATCGGTCTCTAACGATGGATAAACGCATCAAAATTTGAAATCATCTTGCTATCTAGAAATGATCAAGTCGTGTTATTCAAATTTTAAATGATAGGATTTTTCTGTGAGTTATTGATACTTCAATTCATTCATTCGTGTTGTGTTTACAAAGCAAGGTACCAGATTCAAACGTAATTTAAAAAAATATTTTTTATGAACAAATAAGGATTTTTATTTATTGACAAATGTTATTCAATAATATTTTTTTCGGATATTAACCTAAAAGAGCTTATAGCTGAAGATTAATTTTATCATGTATATTTTCAACCTTAATAATAACAGTAACAATAGTTAGATAGTGATTTTAAGAATTCAATAAATACCTTAATATTAACACGATTATGTCTACGGAAAATAATATAGTATATTGTAATACGTCTTACTTTCGAAAGTAGTAAGTAAGATTTCTTCTGTAGATTTATTTTAAATCTTTTGTAGCTTTATTGGATTGAAAAATTTTTGAATGATTTATTTAGAGACATATAATAAAAAAATAGCAAAGGTCTTCAATTATTATGCGATTTCTATTCGTCATGCCTTTATCATAACTATTTTTTGCTTTCAATGCCGGCACAATTATGAATATCGATAAGTCTTTGTATTCAATTTGTCCCCTACCATTAATGCTTCAGACTATTTAGAACGCTTAAAAATAACATTTATTATAATTTTATTTCTTCGTAATAGTTGATAATGCAAGGAATGGTTGATATTTATTGTGGCGCACTTGTCTGTGGGTGACACTTACCATCAAGTGGTCCATCTGCATATAATAGGTAATAACTGAAATATACGATATAATAAGTTTGCGATTTCATTTGGATTACAAAAAAGATTGACTCGACAGGAAAATAGCGTGACCGAATAAGCTTTGAATTGTTTTGACACACGAGAAATGAGATAAATTTTGTACCAGTTATAGGAAATTTATAACAATATATCTTTAATTTTAAACAGAGTATATTTATATTTACAATGAACATTTCAAGCAATAAACTGATTAAAATATAAGAGACAGTATTACAGGAACAAGGACAACAATTTAGATACACTTTGAGCTCCTTGGCATAGCACTGTTGGCTGTTGCCTTAATGGCATTGTCTTAATAAAAAAGTAGGACTTCGATAACCATTAGTATCGTATTCCATAAAAGCTTTATGTTATCGGAACAGGTGTTGAATTGGCTTCAGTCGATAATTGTTAAGGGCTTTGTATGCCCAACGTATTAGTGGACGTGTAACGATGTGGGTCACAATGCTTTGCACGGCTATAGTATTATAACTCTGCTGCGACAGCTACTTTTTTAAATTTAATATAAGGATTTAGTTATTTAAATAATTTGAATTCAAAAAAAGAATGATTCCAAAAAATCTCTACAAACACAATCGTGTATATATAAAAAGCAGTTACGATATACATATAAAATTGACATCAATTCCATCGCGCACAAAGAAATTTGGCAACTCCTTTCTTTGTTGCACTTCCAAAAAATGGAATTCCTTACCAGCTCACGTGTCCCCCTTCTCTTACAACCCGGGTTCCTTTCAACGAGGCGTGAAGAGGTATCTGGCGGGCCGGCAAGGCGGAAGCGGCTAGTGCAGAACATTCTTACCCACTGTACTAGCCGTCATCGCATTTGGACTACTACCACTTACCATCAGGTGGAATAGTCATTTGCCCTCCCGGCAAATAGAAAAAAAAACTTAAGCGTCCGTGGTTTTGCCGGAATTTTGTGGGGGGAAGAGGTATAAATAGTCTATGTCTGTCCTTGGGGATCAAGCTTGCTTTATATCAAATTTAACCAAATTCGACTTAGATGATTAGTCGTAAACATACAGAAAGACATTAGGACCAACAGAGTTATATAGATATAATAATAGTATCGATTCTACCAACCAGTAGTGATATAAGCTCCTTACTTTTTCTTTAAGAAAAAGTAAGGAGTGGTTATCTGCTCAGCAGTGGAGCACTTAAAAATCAAGTGAAGTGAGTTAATCGTCAAATAAAATGACCACATAAGATAGTTAATGTACTGAACTATATTAACTACGTTACTAACTAATGTAATGTACTAACTGAGTTAGAGGTAAATAATAATAATCGCTTTGTGGTTGATTTAATTTTTGTATTTATGTCCGATTATTATATAAATTGTTTCAGTATTTGGAATCTAATTCTCTTACGAGTAATGTAAAAAAAAAACCTATAAACCTTTCTATAACATATACTTGTTGCTGCATGGTTCATACATTTGAGCCTATTTCAATGTGTTATCACGATGTTATCTAACTCGTTACAAAATTAAAAAAACAAATATTCGCAATTTTATGAACGTGTGACAAAAATATTGGTATAGAAAATGAAATTCATAGTAGTTCGTGGAACAAAAAACACGCATATTTCATTTTTTCGTCATAAAAAATACGGTATAAAAATACAAATAATGGATAACCAAAGCTAAGTCAATTGTCTAAAATTTATATATTTTTTCCTAAAATACAAGATATAAAGTAAATAAAACAATTTTAATTTAGTTATCAGTACTACTTGTACATGACTGTTAATGCATTCCTAAGTTTAAAAACTAAAACCAAATCAAAAACATGAAATATGACGTCATGGAACATGTTCATCACATAATGTAAACATCAGATTATTGTTAATAATTCATTTGTTAATGTAAGCCATTCATTTGATACCACACTTGATTAATTTATCATTTTTATTTATAGTTTGTTGGTGTATTATCAAAAATTCGATATATCTTTTGACATTTTCGTGTTATTGAAAACTTATTTGTCATAACATGATGAGTTGCTTTTTTTTAGTTCTTATATCGTAAATATGCGATCTTCTAGGCTAACTTTTGGATTAACAATAAAAAACAAATGAAAGTAAACAATTGAAAATATCGGTTCATTTTGTTTACTTTTTGCCTATATATCAACTTTGCTGAGAAAAGATTCTTTTAGTTAGATTACAAACGATGAAGAGACAACGAAGAGCAGTCAATAATTTTCCCAAGTAGAAAAGAAGAAAAAGAGGTAATATTTTTAAAGTACCGTAAGATGAACACACAACACAGTTTTTGGAATAAATATAAACGGGATTTACAGAAAAGTTGCTAATGTGTAAATATAGGTATTATTATGAGTAAATATAGTTAATTATTCAGTTTAATTTCTATAAACATCAATTAAAACTGAATATTTGCATTACGAATATAATAAAAAAAATGCAAAATGTTCAAAGTTTCTAAAATTTTAACTAGATTATATACTGCAAAATCTATTGTACATCTAATGTATATGAGCTCCTTTTTTGCTAAGACGCAATCGGATATTGTACCACTAAATATCAATGCTTGGTATTGACTGAGTTCCAATTCGAAGGATAAGTAAGCCAGTTGAACATCATTCATCCCACGGTTGGCTACGTATTGACGGTTAAGGAATATTTTATATTTCTTATAGTATCAATCTCTATGGATGGTGGTGATCACGTACAACGTGGAGTTGGTGTTATAAGAAATATTAACCACTCTTTATAGTATGCTTATATCGCCAATGCACCAACAATCTTAGGAACGAATATGTTATGTCCCTCGTGCCTGTAATTACTGGGCTCACTCGTCCACTGCTGGCAAGTAATAGTTATGAAATTATGATATTATTGATAATTTGGAAATAAATAATTCACGAAAAGTGTTTAATTATAATAGTATAGTAAGGTTATAAGAAAGGTATTCTATAATCAATAAAAATAATGATCTGCATTGATGTGTTCCGATATACAGTGAATGAGGCAACGTAATTGAAGGCATAAAACAACACACAATTAGTTTAGTAAGTCATCATCGTTCCGACAAATAATATATACATATATGCAAGGCATAAAAAAAATTCGTTAAAAGTAAAACCTAGAACAAAAAATACAAAAGAATAATAACTATTATAGATAACAAGACTAAAGTGCAAAATATTTACTGGCAATTAAAATGAAAATATTATTTACTTATAAATGGTCAACTTTATTTGCTCTAGTTATTGTAAAATATTATAATTAATTTGTTCAATAACATAAGGCCCTGTTCACATAGGTACATTCAAATTAACAATTCTAATGGAAATCTCGGAATACTAAAGTTATTGACATCTCAGTCGTATAGACGATAACATAACCTCAAAGGTTAAACAATGATTCAACTTTATCGAGAATTATTACTTCACATTTGCCAACAACAATGTAAGTGCTGAGCAAACTCTAAATATCCTTTTGGAAACAGAGCTAAAACTCTTAATCAATTATTAAAATTGAAATCTTTTTTTAAATGTATATGGCAACATTTTACTCACTGATATAAACAAGTGTCTTTTTAGAAATTAGATTTGGTTGATTACTTTTGATCCTATGCTTGTAACGTTTTTGCAACAAATAATAATGATGTAAAATAATATTTACCTTTTCGCAGCATTCTATTCCAAAATGGATATTTAATCGAACTTAAAATCGGCCATTTTATTGCTACCAGAGCTTTTCGACATTTTATTGAAAAAAAACTGTTCATAAAATCAACAACAACCGGTCAAAAGAGTTTGTTCTAGAAAAATGTGTGAATATTGCACAAGCAGACTGGTCGTCAATATATTCCACTTGATTGCGCTGTTTCGTTCAGTATTTTTTTTTACTTATTTCCCGACTGTATCACTGCAACTGCTGTTGCTTGCGGTTAAACCATGGAACTATTTCTACATCGAATAGTTTTAAAAGTAAAAAAAAAGTATTTTATTTAATATGAAATAGTAGTTTGGTTGAAATCTTGCAAGTTAAATTATAATAACATTTCTATGACGAATAATAAAATTTTAATTATTTGCAGAAAGACACTATATGTGTCTTGTCATGTTGATCGAACGCAGCAACTGGGACTGTCACTGAGCAACATATACTCCCCGAAAAATAAAATCTAATAAGCTAACTTAAATTACTATAACAGTGCTGTAAGCACTTTGATTATATTACGGGTAGAACAGCGGTCTAATACCCATTACTAAGCATAAAAGTCTTAATTCTTCATAATCACTCCAATAATTTAAAATCTTTTAATAAAAAACAGCTTAACTTTTTTTTATTTTAAAACTTTAACTTTATGTTCATTTCGATTAAATAAATGTAAAAACATATAAAATAAAAAGGTAATGTAGGATTTAATCTTGGTTATATGATCATTTGATCCAAATATGCGGGTACGTGTGTTAACACGTTAAAATGAAAATACGACTACAGATTAAATTATGTTTCAATATTCAGATAAACACTTTCTGGTTTTAATTTTATATATCACTCCATTGTTAAATGTTTATAGGACAGTTGATAATTAAATACCATTTCATTGAATTTCGGATCGTGACGAGTCAATATTTATGCGACGAACAGTTGACGCAGTTCGAGGACGACAATAGTGCAAACACTTCCCTTCATATCCGAACTGCGCACAACGTTTCATAATAATAATCGCTCATTTTTGTTAATTGTCATATCTCGTATATGACGCCATTATATATGAAAACCATCATATTTCTTGGTACAAAAGTGTCGTATAGATTAAACCAGGAAAATTTGCTCCGGCCGTAATTTGTTATTCATATTTATTAGAATTAGGCAATTTATTAGAATAAAATATGTATTCATTAAACATAGTCACACCACACACAAAAGGTACTCACATGAAAAAATTTACTTCTAAAAGAATAGTAGATTTAATAACAATGGTTATAATTTGGACTTTCATAACACGGACATGTTGATGATGTCCTCTTGACAATTTGCACGGCGGCCATTCTCATTACAGAAGTAAAACTTAGTTTCATTTTTAAGTTTTAGTTAAAGACGGTAGAATCAACATAGCCTTTGAAATTTTACTCTTAATGCAAAGTGTTTACACCTTTAATTGCTTATTATTATAAGTTTTTTTGTTAACAGATTGATTGAAATGTGAATTATACAATATTGCTATATCATTCTTTAAATATTACTTTTTTGTGATGATTTGCGTACCACGTAATTTATTGTATCCAGTTTTGCGAACGAAATAAATAAATAGGTATGGGTTGACTCCAAAATATATGGGCACTAATGGCTTTAAATAATTACAACATAGCATAAAAGTTTAAGTTTTATTATAATCTTATTGTATACCGTTCTTTTGAAAGAAGATTAAACGAAGAATACAGGACATATTGACAGTTTAAGCGTAACATAATTTATCCAGCCTCGTGTAGCCGGCTAAGCGAATTATTACGGGGCTACTGAACATGACCAAGGGGCCGCAAAGTGATATTAAGAAGAAAATCATTCAATCTTACGAATATAAAAAGTATATGATATATTCAATTTGACAAATCATTTGATATAATGGGCGTCCTTCAATTTAAATTGTACTTAAGAAGCTCCAATTTTTAGCTGTTGTCAATTGTTTTTAAAGGTAATGAAATTATATTTAGTAGTTTAGATGTTTGAGATTGTGTCACGTGCGTATCCGATATAAGAGAATGTCTTCGCTGTCCAACGTGGAATTGCAGGAATGACCTGTTTATAACTAAAAGCTTCTAAGCAAGATATTGGATAATGGTGTATACTATAAAGAGTTTTTGTATTACTATGTATGTTCCTATTCTAGAGAGTCTTGGCACCGCCTCTACAGATTTGCTTTCACTAATTGAACAGTTAATCAGCCGGTATAATGATTAGGTAGATGTATTTTCCGCAATCATCGACTGTAATTTTAAATAGGTTTTGGAAATGAAAAATCTCACAACAGATAAAAATACAAACCATCACGTAACAAACACTACTATTTTATACTGTATTGCTCTTGTTACGTACTTTGTTGAAAAATGAACAATAAACGTAAATAGTAAACTTCGCTCTTATTAGATAGAAATTTAAAATTTAGAGATATATAAAAATTAAAAAAATGAATAAATATAAATATAAATTAAAAAGTGAATAAAATGTATGTACTTTTCGCCCTGTCATTTATTGGTGGTTAACACTTATGGTTATATGAATAAATAATTCTGTATTTTGCAACCTGTAGTGTTGTCATAACTCATAATCATTTTAATATTATAATAAATGTGTATCTCTGTTAGGGTTAATCTACATATATGTGATTATAATACTTGTTCAATATATCCGTCTATCATCCTAATAATATTATAAGGAGGTTTGATATTTGCTGTTCTGATTTCACGTAAAATCTTTTAATCCAAAATGTGTATGAAAAAGTTTATGAAAAACGTTTACCATTTTTTTAGTAAAAAGTAAAAATATTTTAGCATTTAATATATAATATATTTAGGCGATACACATATTTACACGATTTTCCTTCCTTACGTCCAATATTAAAACGAACGATACCCCGAATACAGTAGCTATCAATTACAAAATGGAGCACTTATATGAGTCCCTGTTCTATCGTAATTGAGTTTAGTGCATGAAGAACATTTTGTTAGAGATTTAATTGTGTATCAGAATATATTTTGAGCGTATTGGGGCTAATCTAGTTCGTCGGAACAAGCTAAGTGAATTATTGGGCTAATGTCACACAAACCGAAGGTGCAAAATGGCTTTTACTTTGAATAGTGGAATTGTTTTTTCTTTTACACTTTTTCAAAGCCACCTTGACGTTCATCCAGGATTATACTGCCTTGTCCCAGGTAGAAATAACAGGTCTTGCTGATGTTGTTTTCCGTCAATAAAACTATTTATTGTTTTATTATTTTCGGGCTATTACTTAGTGGTAATTAGGAGCGTTGCGCACGCGTGCCATGGATCAAAGGTTGATCCTGCACACAAATTTGTGCAATATAACATTTTCGTAGTTTTTGATTTATGTAGTATCATATAAAATATACCAATGTATGTGCGCATTTCATTTGTATTAAAAGTCTGCCTCTTTGGCCGTAGACCCGGAGGTCATGGGTTCAAATCCTAGGTCGGGCAAATATATAATAAAAATATATACCAAGTCTCTTTAATGATTATTTTATTCAATACGTACAGTACAGTACATCTTAATATTGACACATTTCCAAACACCCCCCATTTCTTCTGTAAATATGTTTGGATAATATTTATCGATAACTCTAAATAATCATTGAGTTCATATAAATAAAGATAAGATTGCTATTAATTGTAAAGACATGTGCTCAAATTGGGACGTCTGGTTCGATAAGCTTTAAATAACTTTGAAAATTATAATCAAGGATATTAGCGTCTAATATTATTTAAAAAGTAATATTAGCTTTTCTATGACCACATGTCAAGTACGTATATGTACAACTACGTATATACTAACAAACTTTTGTTCAAAAATTATTATTTTATTTCAATTAGTTTTAATTGAATATAAGTCAAATTCTACAAGAAGGATTATAAGAAATCAAACGTTTCTCGTTTTATGAAGTAAACAAAGCGAAACAAACAGAACGTTTCTTAGAGATCCACAGTTCGTTTCCGCTCTAGAAAACAATAGCCGGTGATATCAAAGTTATTGTTTAATTAACATTCCTTAAGATTATTTCTACCAAGTATGTAAGTAAAGTTAGCTTATAGCATGTTAGTTGCACCGGAGGTAGGGCTTCGTAAGGACTCGTCTGGGAGGGTATCCACTAATAAGTCTACCGCAAAACACCGTAGCTTCCGGTTTCAGTTTTGGTGCGTGAGTCAGTGTAATTACCACAAAAACCATAACTCCTTAAAGGTTAAGGTTGAAGGATGAGGGCAAGAAGTGGATTTTTATAGTGCCTGTGTTAATAACTTACCATTGGAGTTTAAAATAAAATAAACGAATTAGGTTATACGGGTCGGGTAATGTTTTATATGTCGAATCAACATTTTATTAATAGATTGATAGATTGATGTTTAATATTTACTATATGTCAAAACGCTGAAATTGATTTTGAGTAATATATTTATCATCGAAAAGTTTAGATATATACATATGTATATATGTATATACGTAAATCATCATTCACTTGCTCTTATCCTATATTATATATTTGTGGTCGACACAATGTGTAACATATATGAAAAAACATCAGCGTAATCTAAATGTCACTAACATTGTGACATTTGAAATAAAAAAATAAAAATATCGAAATTTATTTAAAAAAATGTAAGTGTATTTGAAGTAAAAATTATAGCTATATATAGCTCATAGCCGATAACTCAGTTCTAAAGTTTGTACGAGGAACTGTCCATCATGTCTGTAAATGTAGTGGATATTGGTAATAATATAATTTTCCCTCAATAATCTTATTTTGTTCTATTTCGAGTTCAGTGACCGTCTGTTGACTGCTCTACTTATAATATAATTTTTACCCACGGTCAAATTAAGATTAGTAATTACGACATTTAACTAAAATGTATGTTTTTTATCTGTATTTTCTATTACGTTCATGATGCAGTTTTTATTTTTTAATTACTGACTAAATATTATGCAAATCATATTATATTTTTTTAATTTACGAAGTGTATTAAAATTTAAAAGTAAATCTAAAACAATACAAAATGTAATGCTTATATTCACCTACTTGATATAAATAAATTAGAAGTAAAGTTAAGTAGCAGTCTGTGAATGTCCCGTTGCTAGGCTAAGCCCTCCTCTCCTTTTTTGAGGAGAAAGTTTGTAGTTTATTCCACCACGATGTTCCAATGCGGGTTGGTGGAATATACGTGTCAGAAGTGAAATTAGACACATGCATGTTTCCTTACGATGTTTTTTCCTTCAGCGTCAAGCACGAGATGAATTATAAACACTAATTAAGCACATGAAAATTTAGTGTTTCTGAAATTTAAATTGGAAAAACACTTTAAATATTAACATATTTGTTTGTTGCAACATTGAAATTAATTTAAACTTGATTTGGTTGGAATTCTAGATTTGTACGATAAAACTTAAAGTAGGTACTTCCAGAAACGACTCGATACACTTTATTTAAAGGATGCTATTTACTACTCGTAGAAGTTACGACTTTACAGTTTTTAGCCTAAATAAACTTTTTATCAAATTGTCTTTTTTATTGATTAGATTATGTTTTAAGGGTGATCCAATGTAATTAATAAGAAAAAAGTCATGATATAGTCGCAGCTTATCATTTGTTTCTCTAATATTCCTATTTACCCCTCTAATTAAGCGTACAATTTGGGTTAGAAGTGGAGACGGCAATAGCCAAGGGGGTCAGGAACGACTTTTACATCACTAGCCGGCCCGAAAACCATTAAGCTATTGACGAAACAATTCTTGATAAAAATCTAACCAAATATTGATAAATTTTTGTTAAATAAACTCAATTACATTACATAATAGCTCTACTCATCAATCTTCCACTTCATTTGTTTTGCAATATGAAACACGAGGTGAAGGTGTTTTTAATTCTCAAAAATATTTCGCAGCTAAAATATTTACGTCAGAATAGTTTAAAGTTTCTATGTTTGTTCATCAGCGGAAGTTTTAAAGAAACAAACAAATCTTGGGACAGCTTAGCTCTTACCGTTCTTGCCAAGTTATTACGTAAGTGAGAAAACGACCTTCTTGAAATTTTATATTTTATCTTATAGTCTTGTCAAATGCATTAGTCAAACATATGCCTAAGAGTTAGTCAACAGTATTTAGAGCGAGTTTGATTTATACTTGTAAAATATGCATCTATTGACAAACTTTTCTTAATCAAATGTGTAAAGTAGGAAAGTTTTTATATAACTATTATAAATATATGTGATGTCTGCTATTATTTTATATGGCTTAAGAAGTCCAGGTACCGAACTCCAGATCAGGCTACTAAAGAGTTGTCGCATTTTTCTGTTGAAATGCTCAATAACAGCCCCGAGTCTGGAAGTTGGCCTTGTTTTCATTGCTATGCCTCGGAAAGCACGTAAATTTCTTAGTCTGAAGTCTAAACACTTTTCGGTCGTGTCATGTGTGGAGTTTGAAAATGAGGAAATAAAAGTGCACTTGTGTTTGGTCATTGAGTTTGGTTGTCAAATCAAATGAGTAAATATATTTGTACCCATAGCTTTTATGACGAATTCTTGAGAGGTTGAGGTGTAAAACAAAGAAACTTTACAATAAAAAAATAATAATTATATTTCATTAATATGTCAATTTTCATAATAATATAAAGCGAATAAAGGGAATTATCAATACATTTTCGGAGTACGTAGTATACATTACGAGTTGATACCGTTATCACTATTCCTTATCACAGAATCATTATTCTGTGGCAAGATAATATTAATCCAATTCATTATATTTTAACGGTCGGCTTAGATCAAATAGTTTTAACTCAGAAAGAAAACAACAAACTAATAAGTTTAACTTTAAACGAACTACAATCACATATTTTTTTTAATATACTAGCAAATATTATAACCTGTTAAAATAATAGATTATTTGCAAAACAGGTATATATGTACATTTGATTTGGTATGCTAAAATAACACAGAATGGCTCAATTCGATGGGTTTAAAGATTAAGGGCTCAGCGTCACTTTTAAAACCAAAATTTCACAAAAACTTTCTAAGTGGTTCTGTAAAGTAAAGGAATTCAAAAAACATATGTTTCTTTCTAAATTTCAAGTCCCTTTATTATAGTTTCGGCTTTGCGTTGGTAGTCAGTTCAGCTCAGCCTTGTATATATAGTTTTTTGTGACCAAATGCAGCTTTCCTAACGATGATTTTATTCGGCGCTGAATACGAAATGAATTGCAAACACAAATTTGGCTCTTGAAACATTAATGGAACCTTCGCTTGTGATACTCAGGTCCTGTTTGCGTAGCTATCGTCTTATGAATTGAATCTGCAGATTTTAGTGTTTGCTGCTTTATCCACATAATAGTCCTGTGCATTGTAAAGTTACAACAATATCAATTTGTTTATAAATTTCTCGGAAGATAATAATATATAATTTCTCAAATTAAATCAATTATAATTCCCGACTAAAAATACCACCTTTCTCATTCAATATATACTGCGCCACCTAGCGGATAATATTACCAGATCACAAACTATCTCCACTATGCTCAGCTCGTAAATATGAGGTGATTCAGCGGGTCTGCATTCCAATTGCACCACAGTTGCCACGCGCCTCGCACCACGACGCTTAATAATGTCGTTTCATTTAAATTGCCAAATATCTTGTAAAAATGATACTACTATTATGTATTAAACTTGTTTTAAAACTACTATACATATAGATGTGTTACGTAATTCATTTTTATTTTTCTCATTAAGTCGTGTTTTTGCTTGATTGCTTCCTCGTGTGATTCTTAACATGCTTGATTGTTGTTGAGGTTGTTTTTGTATGATAATTATACTCGATATGACCAAAATATTTTATATAAAAGATTGACTTTGATAAACTGTATATAATTATAGTTATTTGTTTATTTAATAATAATATAAAGAAAGTCATTACATTATACATGATAAGGTTTGAAAGATAAATACATATATTATAAATTTTGACTGGTATATACTATCACATCTTAAGCTGACAATGGTAATATTATATTTTCTTATATGCCTATAATGTACACTGGCGCACTAGCTCTGTATATATTAACTTAGCGTTGTGGCTTAGCGGTAGCGTATGTGTAGTGTGTGGGTTGACTTCACCAGTTTAAGCGTTTCATATCCACAGCGTACACTAAGCAAGACATCACACACACATGGACATCCATAGACTATACCTTTTGTGGATTTAAAAATTAAATGATTAATAATAACAAACTCAGTAGAGAATGCAATTTCAACGACTCGGATTGATAAAATGGATTGTCGAACAGAAAATTGTGTAAGAATTGTTTTCATTAATCAATTAAAAAAGTGGTGTCTAACAATATACCACTAAACCACTTAGATGATATTTTATCCCTAAATAGTTGTATCTCATGTTACATACCGTCTTATATGAGTAGGCATTTTTAGATATTTTTAGTAGGTATTTGTTTTTGAAAAAATAAATAAATAGATTGTCTATTTATGACATTGATAAATATAAGAATTTTGATTAATTTTGTCTCAAGAGGATAGTTCCGGTCGAGTATCACCCACTCAACATTAATTTTACCGCTAAGCAGCAGTACTTAGTATTGTTGAGTTTTAGCAAACGATATATCATGGCATGATAGATATCTGCATTGACGATATAAGCCCAAGTGCTTATGTAAGTTTGTCTGAGTGGATATTTCACCAGATATTCTACGGCAAAACAGCAATACTTAGTATTGTTGTGTTTGCAGTTAGAAGGGTGCATGAGCCAGTGTAGCAACAGGCACGAGGAACATAACATCTTAGTTTTCAAGGTTGGTGGCACATTGCCGATGGTAAAGGATATTTAATTTTTCTTACAATGCTAATGTTTATCGGTGGTGACCACTTATCACATTTGCCCATCAGCCTATCTATATTACAAATAAAAAGATATAAGGCATTTTTAGCAAAAACTATAACAGACTTATTTAAAAAACTATACACGTTTATTAGACATGCACAAAAATATTCTTTTAATA
Source organism: Nymphalis urticae (assembly GCA_905147175.2). Taxonomy (NCBI): domain Eukaryota; kingdom Metazoa; phylum Arthropoda; class Insecta; order Lepidoptera; family Nymphalidae; genus Nymphalis; species Nymphalis urticae. The sequence continues at coordinate 2,344,029 of LR989987.1, read as the reverse complement.
ACAGTATCGGACCTGCTGAAATTACTCCTAACTTATTTTCTTCTTTGCGAGTTTATTTAAACTTATGAACGTCCTACTCTATATTTGAAGTTACCATAGTCCTTAGCAAATAAAATAATGATAACGGTGTCGATTCGAACTTGTGTAAACAAAGTTTATTTTTACTTTAATAGATTTTCCTACAAAACCAAAATTAAAGACAAAGTAGTCAGTGGGATGATATTTCCATAATACAACAATAAGAGAAGATTTTAAGACAAATTTAATTCAAATATATATATTAATAATAATGATTTTCTTATATTTTTTTATATATATGTAACTCTGACTAAAATTACATACCTACTATAAATGCGTTGTTTGTATATGGACCAAAGCCGCAGGTATAACCAATGCAATATGAGATAAATATAAGCATAAGTCAGTATAGCTTTTTTGGAAGATTTTGAACTTTTTTGGTGTTATGTTAAATTTGTGGATTTAGTTTTTATTTTCCCAAAGTACAAATTGTTATAATTTAGCGGTATATCTGTGTGTGTATTTGTGCTCGTAAATGTTTTTATCGTCTCGCAATTCTTAAAGACAAAATATGATAATATCAGTTTCAACATTATTTACTTTGATACATAAAGAAGCACACACTAATCAAAATTAAAACAGTTCCTTTATAAATCATGGCCGCCCAGAATGGTGGCAAGATTGCTAGCAGCCTTTTTCCGTTGAATCGCAATTCCGATTCTTTGTGCGAAAAATTAACCAACCCTCCTGTCACGGAAGGAGGCGGAGAGAGACAGATATATTTTTTAAATGTTTTTGCACTACAATTCCAAGGTCCAAATGTTTCACCTGCAATCGGCAAAGATATATTATTTAAAATTATAAATGAATATTAAATATGTATTAATTTAACTCAAATATTAATATTACATAATAATCGATGTATTTAAAGGCGTGAAATCCTATGAATGCGAATTATATTGTGAATATCATGTCAAGTGATAGTAAATGATCGTAAACTCAAAGACTTGCAATATTAGATTTGTTGCTTTTTAATTGGTATTTTAAAATGTTAATTTGCAATAATAAGTATTTATTTTTAATGTTGCAACAAAGCGTTTGAGAAACCTCTCGATATTTTCATTCTTAGTACAAGCTTTTAACTGTTATTTATGAAGTCGAATAAAGTTTATTAGAAAAATATAAATTAATTTAAATAAAGGTTCGTCGTTCTTTTGTTAATTAAATACCTATTCAAAATTGCATCGAAACGTGGGATTTCAAAGAAAACTGCGTTTGAAGTGTTCATTAGAAACAGAATTCATTTTGCGGCAACGCTTTTAATTAATGACTCTGTGAATATTTACTCGCTTCAGTGACCTTACTCGTTTAAAAGACCCAGAATTTGTAGTGTTTTAAATTGCTTCAATTTGACAAGTTTTTGACAGATTCAAAATTTGATATGAATTTATAATTTTGCGCTATTTGACGCAACGTCAAAGTTTTATTATCATAAGTGATATACCGGAGCCCTTGTATTCTGGTGGTGTCTGTATAGAAAGTTAGCAATATCACAAAGTAAAACTCTAACCTACCACTAGATAATGTAAATGTACTCTGTACATGTGTACTTGTTCACTATAGCCCAAGAACGCCCCCAGATATTAAGGCCCGCATAGGCGGGTCAACCGTCACGGTAGGATGCGCAAACGATCTCGTGATGCCCCTATAAAAACCACGACAACACTTTAGTTCAAAAGAGACAACAACGCCGTAACAGTTTCCAATGAAGTCATAAAACCAAGTATGCTTAACTTTTCTTAAGAAAACATAGAAGCAAAGATTTTGATTAATGATATTTGACCAGAGCCAAATCTTTATTGAATATATAAGTTTTAAATTTACTTATTGACTGTCAAAAAATAATGATAACACTCGCTATGTAAGAAGAATAAACAACACCTTGCATAGCTATCTAAAATGCTGTGTCCCTGTGTGTGTAATTACTGGCTCATTCATTCTTTGAACAAGAACACAAAAAAAACAGTATTGATAACCTAGTGTAATGCTTGAAGAGAATAAATATACATTATTTTGATTACGCCCATCAGCGTCACTAATAAAAAATAACATTAATTTTAAACATTCTTTATGAGCTCATTAACGAAGTTCGTGAATATACTCTACTTATAATAATTTATTGTTATTTAAACGACAGCATAAATGGCAATGCCAAGTAATTAAGCCATTTTAGCACGTGAATTTATTATAAAATAAAACAAACGGTTGATGTCAAGTTGAAATACAGCTGTATCAAAGTTCGAAACTTTGAATGTGCACACGGCTTTACCTTGAACTGGCCTTTAAAAGTCTAGAACGGACGTTTGTGATTTTCATTGAAATATTCAAAACACATAAGGATAGGAGGATGGGTGCTTGTATATATTTAAATAATGTTCACAAACAATAAAATGAATTTTGAAACTAGCAAAATCACAAGTATTGCACTATAGCGTTATATTGAAGGTCACTTTGTATATGAAGAAACACATATTTTTTTTAATCATATTATCTTTTGTCTTTGTATCATCATACATAATATTAGCACTGAAATAAAATACCTAAAACCTCTTACAAATATCTCATACTAATTTTTCTGTAAGGGACGTCGATATAATCATTATCTGAATAAACGTTTTGAAGTATAGATCACTTCAAATGGAAAAGCCACTTCTACTTTGAATATAAACAATGACATATTATATGCATCCGGAGCGAAGAGGAACTATGAATGAATAGTACATAGTGTGTGACGTTTTGAGAACGTACTTTATTGTGCTATATATATATCATTATATTTTCTATCTGTATCAATCTATTATTGATAGACTTTACAATTAAAAGCACTCAGCTTCAGTCACGATGTCTGCAAACTTAATAACAATAACACTGTCTGAATTGAATTGTTTTTTTTTTATAAAAATATAAAAACTCTACAGAGAAAATCAAGATGTTTCCAATATTACAATAAAATAAAAGTAGTTTTTCGAACCATTAAAAAAAAGCTAACAATTCCGCACAGGGTGCGATGGGTGTTAAATTTCATTAAAAGTCATAATTTATCCGAATTTAACTAAAAAGTTTCTATATTAAATGTTAAATATAAATCGTTTCAGATGCAATAAGAGTTTCACTTTGTCACGTGTTCTTTGACTCGTGTAGAGAACGTTTCACGTGCTTCACACTCTTTTTAATTTATAATCGCTGTAGTGCTCCCGTAAACAATGTTCCATCTTAATAATAACGAATGTTTATTTGCCGATTTAATTACATCTCACATGGCAAGTTTAGTTAAAATATGTTTTAGATACTATTGAACATTATAAAACAATTTAAATCTTGAAAAACAAATCGTGATAAAAATAAACGGTATCCATTAGACTTTGTTAGCGTGGACGTTGTAAACTCTTTTTGACTATCTTCACCATAATGACTTTTATAATCATTCATAGATCGGTTTCCAGTTCACCTGATAAGTTTGAAATAATAGTCTAAAAAGAGAATATTTAATAAAATAATATCAACGATGTCGTTTTATTTTTATCAGATGTGACATATTTATTGGTGCGCCTTCTCCATCGACTCGTATGCCGTGACGGTTACCGATATGATGTTCTCTTATGTTATCATGCCTCGTTTCCGCCGCTGACCTCTGCTCCCTTATAAAATAATATCCTGAGACATTATTCAGACATGACCATCTGATCCCACATTAAGCAGAGCTTGTACTATGGAAACCAGGCAATTGATATGCTACATACATATTACTTTTCTTTTGTAAATAAATATTTATATAGATATTTACACCCAGACTCAGGACAACAGACATGTTCATGCACACAAATGTCTGTCCTGGGTGGGAATCGAACCCACAACCTTCGGCGTGAAAGGCAAATATCTACCAACCACGCCAACCGGCTCGTCAAATATAGGCGTGTACACTTTGTTGCTATATATATATATATATATATATATATATATATATATATATTAGTATAATAATAAATATGTATATTAATTTCATTAGCGGAATTCAATGTTTTTATGTATTTTATTTCATATTTATTTATTGGTTTCCTTTAATTATAATTTAATAACCATCAATTTCAATGTTTCACATCTGTCGTCTCGTGGGGGCAATATTATTTTTTTATATTTTGAGTAAAAACAGAAAATCTGTTCTGACTCGTCAGTAGCATTACCATATGTAATGTAAACATTAATCTTTTGTGCAAATTCACTTCATTTATTTTATAAATTACGCAATTAATCACGGTCAGGATCTCATCGATCGTACCTAGTTCTTTTTTGAGAAATGCACTCACATTGCGAAATTCCATATAGTCGTACATATTTCACATAATCGTACCATGTCCCACAGGAACCGCGTTATCAACTAGCAAATGGAAAAAGTGACGTGACGTTTTTTGTCAGCCCGATCAGAATTTGACATTTATGTATGAAATTTGTAACGTCGGGATTTTATATTGAAATAATGACTGCTGTAGTATATTTCATATAAATTGATAACTTTTGTAAAATAACTACTTGTGATATAAAAAAATAATGGGCGAAAAAAACGCACATTATTTAATTATTTCGTATGTATAATTTACTACTTACGTATAAGCAGTTTTACGTGCAATTATATTTATAAGATGTCTCATTCATATACATACAAGTGAAAACAATGCAAAAACACCTTTTCCTTGAATTGCCCTTTAAATCAAGAACGTAATTTTGCTCATGTAAAAAATTAATTATTTTTATTTTTTTTTAAATTTTGATTTTATTGAAATACTTGCAATTTTATCAAGATAATTACGAAATAATAATATGTACTTTATTTTCAATATACTTTATTATCACTACCATACGGAACGTACATATAATCATCGATCGCTATACAAACATATTTCATCATATATAATAAACTTTTGTTTCTAAACTCGAAGAAATAAAAGGTTTTTAAATATATATGACGTCATCAAGGCCCCTCAGTTAAGTTCATTTGAGGGAATGCGTTGAAATTTTTCCTCTGAAGTAGATACTGCAAAAACAGGTTCTTTCAAGTTCGCATTAAGAGACAAATGCTACCTAACGACTGCTTCGAACAATTCAGTGCAAAGTTTAAATAGGCAGATCAGAGTTTTCTTTCTACTCGCTTATGTTTCTTGTTTTCGAAAATAGTCGTAGAAAGATAATTTAAGTTAGATTTAAAATAATACCATTAAATGAAAACATTTTAAATATTAAATTTTATCAACATTGAAAAGTTCAAAAATATATCTTATCAAAAAGACACCCCTTTTTATACTAATGGTATAAAAAAGGCGCGTTGTTCAAAAGATACAGGTGTAAATTATTTCACATAATGTGTAAACTTAAAAAGTTTATTTTAATTATTCATATAAGGCTATTTCGTTGGTATATTTTGTAAGCTTCTTCGTAAGCAAAACAAAATTAATCGCCAATATACACATGATTCTATATTCAAAATTAATTAACGCTCATAACAATATTGAACATTTTCAGTTTTATAAATTTGTATAACCATAAAACCGGAATTAATTTTAAAGCAGTACTAGTAAATCAATTCCCACTGGGAGGTGTTATTGGGGCTATTTACGCAAGCTTTGCTCCTACAAATTATGCTTCATAGTTCATTAGGTATATATTCGCGTGAATGCTCCCGGCAAACTAAAGGATATTACCACGGCTTAATGCTAATTATGAAATGCTAATAACAGCCTTGAAAGGCCAGTTTTATTACCGCACCATACAGTATCGTGCGTTCTAAAAATAATTCACCTTTCTAAAATAGTCTATTTACATTTTCCTCACCATAAATGGTATGTTTAATGTGTTATACTAGAAAATATATTATTTTCAATCATATTGTAAGAGAAGTAATCTCAAATTTCTCATTAAATTGAAATTCAAAATGTTTTTATACGAACATTTTATAAGTATAAGTATTTTTTATAATTGTTATCTTAAATTAATATTATATTTTTTCCAGGTTTCATCTAGGCAAGTCAACGGTCAAACGCTGGCCTATATGAGATACAAAAAACAAACATTAAATTTCTAAAAAGTAATAAATATGACGTATCGAAGACGGCATTAAAAGTGAAAAATAATTGAATAGACTTTTTAATTAATCAAATTTTAATAAATCTAACTTATCCATTTAAACAAACATTGCATCAACATCTAATTATACTTTTTAATTCTACGCGACGCCAATCAATTTTAAACACAGTCTGTGAAACATTTGGACTACTTATAAAGGTTATTTTTAAACGCGGGAAATGATTATTGCTTAATTATTTCGTAAATAATCTCCCTATTACGATTAAAAGTAAGATAGTAAGTTATAAATTAAAATAAACGTAAATTGTTGTGCTTCAATGTAATTGTAATAATTCCAGATACTCTAATTTTTTCTTGTTTTAACTATAGATATAAGTTTATATTTAGTAAAATTAAATGAGGACTTATTAAATACGTATACTGAAATTGAAGTCACGTAGCGTACTTATCTATCTATGTATCTATCTATATACATAACAATAAATAGTTGTATATTTGTCCTTCAGAATGAAAGTATTGTGTAGATCCTTATAGTATCCGTGCGAAGCCGGAACGTGTAGCTAGCTATTATAATAAATATGACTGTAATCCTACTGTAATGACCACATAAGAACTTGAAATTGCGAACACATTTTATAAAGAAATGTCAATGATAAGGCAATTTTTAAATTACCGACCGAAAGTCATTGCATTCTTCCAAAAAAAAAATGCGCATTCACATGGATACATCCTATATCAATTTAATGAGTATAGGTTAAGGCTACTTTTTTTTTTCTCTTATGGATACGAAACATTTGCTTTGCATTTGCTTTATGTATTGATTTACGAGATACATATATGTATATCGATCACAAAGTACTCATACTCAATATCGGGTACTTTTACTATTAGAAAAAAAGTCATTAATTTTTATATCGTTCTTCGACAATACTGACAAAGATTAATCACATTTTTTTTAAGTTCGATCAATATTCCAAATTTAAATTTATTATATTTACTTGTATTCTTTTAGCTTTTAGTATAATATTAACTAAAACTATACGGTCAATTGAGTATTTGGTATCATATGCCAAAGCCATAAGTATTAATAGTCTGTGTCTACACTATCGTTCGAGCCTTCTCTGTTACCAATAACGACACGTCATATATTGTACCACTATAAGCTTTATTAGCTTTATAGAAACGTTTTTTGTGTAACGTTAAAGAATATAACATTTGGTAAGGACCCTAACTTGTACCCTAATACGCCTAGCAGAAATCACTGAGCTTATTGTAATTATTGGTAAAATATATTTATTTGAGTGATAATATACAGTAAATACTTCTTTATAGAGTATAAATAGAGTAGTATGAAACGACAGATAGAACAGTATGAAAGTCATATTTACGGTGAATTATTTATATGATATCCTTACTAATATTATAAATGACAGTTTTTGTAATTTTTAAATCTGGAAACATTTAAAACAAAATAATAAACCAAATACAACTCGAGGCATAGACACACATATCTGTGGTGAAATTGAATTATAATTATATACACACACACACACATATATGCAAAGGTGTGTTTGTTTGTTAGTTATTATTTGACTTTTTAAGTACCTATTTATATTTATGGTAAATTAACTAAAGGTGCTTACTTTTTCGTAATGCTAGATGCTGCTGCTGTTCTCATATAAAATGAATATGTGAAATTAAGACTTAACTATTTAGGAATATTATTTAAGGTTAGGATTAAAATAATGTTAGTAAATCAACAGATATAAGGAAACTATGCTCACGTATATTAAAATATATATAAAACTTGGACAATAATTTTACAGACACGGATTTAAAGAAACAATATTAAACGTTCAATAGACTCCAATTTCATGAAAGTTGTCTAATTAGATTTAGTTTTACAGTCACGTTTTGCCAAATAAAAGCGCACCTAAAAGTTTTTGTACAAACGAACAGCCTCGTAGGTATTTTTCTAACTAATTAATTTTTATTAACTCAATTTGAAAGTTATTACAACGTTTCCTTAGAGCAGCGAAATATTGAAAAATGTCGTTTGTAGATACCTCGGGTTAGGTTGGGTCGGATTGGTGTTTAAAAGGATGAAGGATGTATGTTTGTTATTTCGCCTCGCGTATATTAAGGAATTGCACGGCCTTACGTCGGCTTTATCTTCTTAACGTGAGTGTGAATATTGACAACAGTAGCAGCTCGGAGTTCCGGCTGGTCTTTCGAATTAGATAGAATAACCAAAAAAAAATTACCAGTCCGATCTGGGATTTAAATTCACATCATTTAGATGCTGCCTTATATTAGATTAGACTAAAGAGGTTATTCATCTGATGCATGTCCTAATGAACCCCCACCTACAATCTGATCTGAAACTACATTTTCAGAGATTATTATTTAAACAATGTTTTGTCTTCTTCTTTCGAATGTCAAATTAATGATGATAGAGTAAAAGCGTGAGTTAAATGAAGTCTGAACATTACTTAAAAACATCTGCTAAGCAATGTTTTTAAGTAATGCCGTTATTTTTTAATTAAATTAGGCAGGTGATGAACACTGAACAAATGGTAAGCAGACTATTTTATTGAATAATATTGAATATTTTAATTTTCACAGTGTTTAATTACAAATAACTTATAATTATTGAATATAGATTCTTCTTAATATAGATTCGTCTTAATATTATACCGTACAAGTATTCTGAAAAGAGAAGGAAGCACTCTTATGCTCAACATGTTTAAGAGCATTTGATTTCAATTACTATCAAGAACAGAAATATGCAAAAAGAAATACTAGCCACTAGTGCACACATGCGTATCACACGTAAACAGGGGTAAATTCTACTATTTTATTATTGACACGATACGATTCCGATTCTATTCCTCACAAAAATAAAACCTAAATCGTAACTAAGAGCTAATTCTATTATTTTACAACAGGTACGATACGTTTCCGATTCTGTTCCGATCCATCTTCGACCGATCGTTATGTTAAGATTAGGAAAACAGTTAAACGTTCCATTACATTCAGATTCGATTGCGATAGTGACAATTTGTTAGTAGAATTGACCACCAGGTAAGTAAGGTATCTACTTTCACAAGAATCACTCGCAACCAAGTTATAGGGTCAGCAAACGCAAACCAAAAATATAGAACAGGTACAGTCAGCCCCAGAAAGGCATAGTAAAATATTTAACAATTTATTGGAATCAGTACTCGTTAATGTTAGCCAATCCCAATATAATGTTTACATTATTTTTATTGTTTTTTTTTTTTTATATTAATAAGTTAATATTCAAAATTATTTTTAATATAAAGTTATTGTACGTTAATGAGTCTAAATGAATTCTATTACTACATATAAGTGATTTATTTAAGGCTCTGTAATATAAATATACTTGTAATGCTATTGGTGATTCTAACAATCAACCGTAGTGGATGATCATCTATTCGTAAGGTTTTATGTGAAATTCACGTTTTTGCATTCTTTATTGAGTATAAATACGGTATTTTAATTAAGAGATAATAATAAGTTTAATAATTGTTTTTTTAGACTGATTGTACAACGTGCTATACATTTTTAATATACTAGGTAATCGCGCCGACTCCGTAAGGATACGAATTAAGGTTTACAATTAATACCGAGATATTTTAATATTAAATTTTGGTATAAAAAGTTACATTAATATTTTAATATTAAGTTAATAATATTAATATATTTTTAACGAAATATTAAATTAAACACAAAATAAAAAATAAAATTTGATGTACAAAAAATATTAAAAATTTCTTCTTGTTTATTTTATACTACAAAATTGTTTTTCATTGTTTGCTTTTTTTAAAGCATGTGGATTTTTAATAACTATTTTTAAGATGCACACATCGTGTGTACACGGTTTTGCTCTAACTAATAAGAATCATTAGTTTCGCGTTAGCGTTCTTTATAAAAACGCTCGATCGGAAGATTTCCTCTCTAGCTACGTTAACGTAATTACCTTCTGTCTAAGCTTGATTAGTTTCTAATTGAATATGCATTACTGAAATTATATAATTATGTGCATTATGAAAGTGTGAGCTAAATTAAATTTGAAAATCGTATTTGGAACCGTAGCAAACGAATAACCAATACTGTACTGTACATTACTGATAGTTTAATTTACTTATGTATATACTTATGTCAATGTCCGACTTCTGGGCCAACGCCTCGTTTTTTTTCTGAGGATAAGGTTTGAAGCTTATTCGACCATGTTTCTGCAATGCGGTTTGGGGGATACTTATGGTGTTTTTTTCACGATGTTTCTTCACGATATTAAATATGAATGAATTTTAACATAATACATAAATTTAGTACATGAAATTTCAGAGCTTCTTCCCCAGATTTGAATGAGCAATCTTCTACGATTCACGTGTCAATCCATTTCGGCTCACATATATAATATGTTTTTTTTTAAAATGTTTGTATATAACAGATAAGATCACAGATTACGTTTACAAGAAAAGGTTAATTAAAAAGCTATATTATTTACGAACTTAAAAAGTCAAGGTTAATACAAAACATCGATAAATAATAGATTGAGTTAACATCTGCTTCTAACCTATTTCCATGCGGTCTACAAAAGGAGTAATTCAACATTCTGAATCAATACATTCTTATGATATTATATCAACGAATTGACAACTGTGATTGATTTAATTAAAATATTCAGGTAAGTGGGTTAATGTTTATTTTCGGACAACAATCGTTGAGTATCATGCCTGTATAGTAAGTAGCTGGCTTATTATGCTCATGATGCTGAAGTCCTGCTCAGCCGAACTTGCCGTTTACATTTTGGAGATTTCGAGAGCCTTGATAATGTTGAATTGTTTACACTTCCTTTACTTGGAAACCAAGTAAAGCTTTCGATCCTACGTATTAACTCTTAACGGTTGTGTCGAAGTTGTTGATTTAAAGGAATAGAGAGTGCACTTGGGTTTGCGCGCACACTCGTATATTATTATCCTATATTATTATTATTATTCCTTGTGCAGTCTGCTCTTAGCTAGGCAAACATAACATTTTAGTACATTTTTAATTTACCGAGAAATAATATTGTAAACTAGTAAAATTAATCAATATCAGTCAATACGCATAATCAATAATCAGTATTTTAAATTCTTTATTTTTTTTAAATAAGGTTAAACTAGAGTATAATTTCGGCACCTTAAACACCGACACAATTATACAATTATAGAACAGTTTTAAACGAAAAATTGCCCTTTCGTTCCTTGTATATTATTTCCAGGGTATTTTCAAAAGTAGTTATTTTTTTAGAGTCGACACTAACGAATTCGTTGAATAGTAGTTCTAAAAATGTATTATAAATGGCATCGTTTGGTTCGGTGGAATTTGTTTATTGTCTATATGAAACAATATGATTCGACTAAATATAATGCTAATTTGGTGTTAAAAAGAAAAAATCGCTTTATTGTAAGTCATTTATTAACAAAAAGAACATGAAATTTAGCTTAAATCTAAAGCGGATAAAACTGCAACGTGCAGTTTCTATAATATATATAATAAAACCTTCTCGGAAACGCTACATCTTCGAGTATAAGTTTTATTTATATTAGACTTGAGTTTTTTTATTAGGCATTACAAAAAAAGTCTTCTCATTTATTACTATAGATAAACCTCTTGCAAAATAAAAACATAGTGATTCTATATCAATCAATCAATCAAAAATCACTTTTTTCACTTAACGCAACTGAGATTAGATTACTAGATTGGTAGATAGTAATTATATTAAATTAATCTATATCTATTATAAATATAAAAAAAATACACGGCGCTCACTTTAGAATTAATTGTGTACCTAATGCTTACATAATGTATGAAGGTAAAAGTAATTAATTACTCATGTTTTACTATAAAAAAAATTGCAAAAACTATTTCATACAACACAGAGATCGATTTGAGAATTTGATAATGAAACAAGAATATTTTTTATAACCGGTTAGAGACGACAAATTTCGCTTGGAATGAAGTTTTGACTAGTATTATTAAAGCCAGTATAGATTTTTTTTTTAAATATATATTACGAATTTCCTCTTGAAACAATCATATTTAGTTTATTGTAATGATTATTCAAAAATTGTATATATTATATAACTCATTATAATTTACTTATTAGGTAATACATTTATCTCCTGCTTGATTTCAAATATTTATACACTAAGAATTAAGTAAGTATTTTGATAGTCTTAGTTTAATAATTTAGTTTCTGTTTTAATAGTTATAAATCAACATAATCAAGGAAAAGGTATTATATAAACCATGCATAATTAAACATTATGACTCAGAAAATTATATTAAATTGGTCCCGAATGAGACAAAACAATTTAATTTAAGTCGCGAGAAACAGTTCGACGGCAAGTGGTTTGAATTGTTATAAAATAGTTACATGTTTGTTACATTTAAGGCAGATCAAGTGCTCAAAGTAAATAGTTTCCAATCAATTCTCATAGTTTTAATACGTCTTCTAGAAATAATACAATCGAATTGAAATAGTTTGAACATGTTACCTGCATTCGTTCTATGAGTATTGTAAGAACTCTACAATAACAACTTCAAATGCTCTACAATAATACCGATACTATACTAGTTTACGATTGGAACAAATGATATGTTTCACGCGGTCAAATCACCTTTGTTTTGTCCTGCTCACGTACACCATCTCACTCGCCATTAGCTTTGACAGTGACCGTCAAAGTTTTTTTTTTAAATTACAGTATGGGTTTAGTCACATGTGCAACGTTTGAAACGAAAAAAAATAAGAAAATTACAGAAGAAGGTATAATGAAGTGATTCTTACAATCATATGCTAATTTAAGTACAAAGTGGCGATAACATTATCGGAGTTAGACGTAGAAAATATATTATGTATGATATAATTTATCATAGGTAACTGACCGTCTCAGAAAAGGCGCTCTTTGGCCTCCTCGCTGGCGTCCCGTTCATCCTTCAGTTACTTTACAAAACGAATCAAAACAAAATCAGCCAATCGGATCGCACAAAACTTTTTCACGGACACTTGTGGAGTTCACTGTCAAACTTGAACATCCGAGCGATTTCGCAAATTTACCATATATCCTTGAAGGATCATTGGCATTCGTAGAACAGGGTAAAGTAAAGCGTAGGAACGCTGTTACACTTAATTTAATCGATGACTTCATGCAATTACTTGGTGATAAGTTATCGAAGAGTATTCGAGTGAAACCGGTCGTAAGCGCGCGCGGGCTCTGGCTCCGTTCGAATGAGACTGACTCGACTCGAGTTCGACGGTTCGTTTGCACTCGCTCTTCGGCCGGCTAGCGTTCCGGCTCACGCCATGCCTGCATTTTTTACACCGGACAATAGCCCAACATTTGGAGGTTATGTTTTGTAATGGTCCCTCACCCTAACTTGGGATTCGTCGCGCCCTTTTTTTGTAACATAGGTTTCTACTTACAGATAGGTCATTAACATATCAACTTGATATATTGAGTATCGATTATCACATTGTTTACGTATAAGTTAAGCACACAGTGATTCACTTAAGATGTTTACATTCTATATTTAGGCAGTCGCCCGGTTAATCTTGCTGCGCCTGCGGCGGTGACGTCATCTCGCCTCGACATTTTATCTGGCAGATACAGGATCGCAATTACAGTGGATCTTGAACGTAATGTTATCGCAACCTTCTGAATAAACATTGATACGTACACTTATAGTATCAACGCGTTATCGGCGAAGTAGCTGATGAGATAAGAACCAGTTTAGGTGAAAGATCTTAAAATATAAATAAAAAGCTATTTATATAACTAAAGTCACATTTAAAGATACTCCAATTAATTAATCAATTATTTTAATGACATAATAAGGAGTATGTAATTTAAATCAAAGTATTTCACAATTAGAAAGTTGAAAAATATCTTCGACTATCACTTTTAGAAAATATCTTATCGAATACAAATCGTGATAAGATTAATAAGATTAGTAGGCCTAGATTTCATAATTATTGTAATTTTTTTACATTATATGTTAAATTTATAGGGTAGTGAATATAGCAAGTCAATAAGGTAATTCCCAATGGAAATAGAGCCATGGAAGGATTCGCACGTAGCAATAATATTACATTCCACAGCGTATCACTATGTTAGAATAACGCTAGTTTCATTGTTACTATTCTATATGTATCATACGCTATGTAGAGCTGCACAGCCATATGACTAAACGACTCTACTGTAGAGAAATTTATCTGAATATAATATATATTTAAATGTCCCATAAGTACTATATATTTTATTTATATCTTTTGTATTAAATTTCATAAATTATTTATACACTCAATAAAATAGCTTACTCTACCGACGTAAAATAAAATATTTTGTAAATTTTTACTTAAAAATATAAGGGATATTTTTCAGTTTCAAGTAGTCTTTTGAATCGTTAAAATAACAATTTCAAAGACTATCTATCTATCTGTGTACTACTACTATTTAACTTAGCTTTAATCGAGAAGAGTCGGCAAGGTTAGGTTCCTCTTTTTTTTATTTTTAAAATAGTAAATATTTTTAAAATAATAAAGATCTTTTTATTTTTCAAATAATAGAATTTACTAACTGTGCATTAACAAATAAACATCTCACTTTCTTTAGTCTAGAAATTTATGAATCTGACCTTTGTTTAATGTAACAAATAATCTAATATAAATTAGCTACACTTGTAACCATAATTGAAGTAATGAGTTAGTATTATTATGTTACATTTTTTAATCTATTAATTTCAATATTATTATATATTAATTGGGTAATTTGATGACATTTAGATCTATTAAAATATTATCGTTTTTTTTAAAGCAGGGAAGCAGACTGTCAAATGCCATCTAATGGTAAGCGGTCACCATCACCCATATACATTGGCACTGTAAGAAATATTAACCAACTCTTACATCGTCAATGTCCTAAATCTTTGTGCCTGCAGTTACACTGGCTCACTCACCCTGCAAAATGGTTTTATCCAACCATTTTATAACGACATTTCGAAATTCCAACGATATAACATGCACGTAACAGATAAAGAAATAAAAAGAAGCAAGTGTCGCAATAAACGCCTTTATGCAGATTCCGTTGCGATTTAGCATTTAAATACTATGGATAAAGATCGCATTGCCATTTTAAAGAATGTATTGAAATAGAGCATTTCAATGCACAATTTTTATTTTACAAGATCTGTATTGAATATTTGTTTTGTTCTTCGTGCATTGAAATCCAGTACGTGGATTGTGGAAAGTATTTTATATCGTATAAAGAATGTATTTTTATTTCTTATCGCACACACACACATACATGATTCACGCAGAAAGGACTACCGAATAAAAATCATGTAATTCATTGGATTTCAAAAGAATAAGTACTGGGTTTTCGTCCGGCATTTCTGTGTAGAATTTTTATTCGTAACCAGTAAAAATTTTACGTAGAACTGACAAAAGATAAAAAGTGACAACTTGTAAGGCATGTAGTTGCCAATTTGAATAAGATACATTTTCAATTTGTATTAGCGACATCTTTCAGGTAATTTGTGAGGTAAACCATATTATTTTCACCATATATTTTGTTATTTGTAAATGTTATCTAATCTAGATAACTAAGTGGATCTCAACTAAAGACTAAATCCCAGCAAGTACGAATTTCTAGAGCTTAATTTGTACTTATAATTCACACCACTGCACTGTGTAGTGTATAACCGTTGTGGAAGACCTTTTAACTTTATTGTTAGCAGAAGAGGAGGCTTTCACCAAGTAGTAGGAAATTTATGGTTTTTGATTTTTATACAAAAAAAAAATTAAAACTATTTAGTTCCTAGTTAGGTTAAAAGGTAAATAAAAAAAGCAATAATGTATTAAATTATAATTAATTTATAAAAATACTTAAAGTTAATTTGTATACATCTTTTGTTAAGTAAAACATAATGACTATGTGCTTCTATTGAACTCCCTCAATTATAAAAGTGAACTAATATATATATATATATAATCCTATATAAAACAGTAATACCTATCTATTTAATAATATTATAAAATGGCTGACTTGTATACTATATATATATCACTCATCACTCACCTATATATATATATATTATATAGGTGAGTGATGAGTGGTGGTGAAGTGAGTAGTGAGAAATAAGAAAGGATTTTTTTAAATTAATCTGTTAAAAGATTTTAAATGAGGAATGATTTTTACTTTGGAAATTCGTTATTTCCGATGTTAGAAATATGGAAATCTGTATTTAGGGCTTCGTTAATGAGTTAAAGACAATTGCTAACGCCCTAATGCTTTGCTGTTGATACCAAATTCTAGACATAAAATGAGATATTCCTTAGAACCTTACAGTTGATTCGGTGTAGATAAGTTTGTTGTGTTACACACATAGATATTGCACCGTTACCGAGGTAAAATGAGGGTAAAGGCAATGCATGTTACCAAAACACTCTAATACTTAAAACTTCTCGAAAATTCTGTGAGTTCCTGAATAATGTTTCCGATGTGATATCTCATCAAATTAGACAACTAGTTTATTTATATTTTTGTAAAATAAGCTTGTTTACCAAAATTAAATATGAGCGACAATAAGATATATTATTTTTGTTAACTTTTGTTAATTTAAATCGTTAGATTAACGCTATATAAGAAGCGTTTAACTGTTTGTAAGTTGAATAAAAAAAGAGTGTTCTGCTAAGTGAAAAACGTAGTCCTGTACTAAAGAAGCTGGCGTCGTCTTTTCGTATCGAAATAAAAGCTCTACATCTCGTATATCAAAAAAAAAGATATGAAAAACAGACGGGTGTATCTAAAATGGGGTTATGTAACATTAAATGAATTTATCTAGGTACTTTCTATAGAACTATTACTAGTGGTAGAGCTTTATGCAAGCTCGTCTGGGTAGGTACTACCCGCTCATCAGATATTCTACCGCAAAACAGCAGTACTTGGTATTGTTGTGTTCCGGTTTGAAGGGTGAGTTAGCTAGTGTAATTACAGGCATAAGGGACATAAAATCTTAGGTCCCAAGGTTGGTGGCGCACTGGCGATGTAAGCTATGCTTAACATTTCTTACAGTACCAATGTACAAGGGCGTTTGGTGACCACTTACCATCAGGTGGCCCATATACTCGTCCGCCTTCCTGTTCTATAAATTAAAAAAAAAGAACATTAAATACACATTTGCTATTAATATTAAAATATGTAACATAAATACATTACAAAATATTAAAATTCATAGATAATTATTTCAATGAAATTATTTGCTTTTTCGTGTCATTTAGATCAAATTGTATATAAATGACAGAAGCTAATGCTCTTCTTCTTAATATGTTATGTTTTATTATAAATAAAATTATTCGATTTATTAGATTTATATATTACAGAAATTCTTTACTAAAATCACAATATATTATTTGTACAGGCAGTACAGTATATAAATAGTAGTTACATAGAAGATGGAGATATATGATAAGAATTTCAAGTGAGTTGAGGGTAGGCCAAATTAGTCACCTGGCGCCAGAAAACACGCGATCTGAATGATAAGAAATTGACGTGTTTGTGTGTATCTACCGGATAATTGTAACTACCGTTAGCTTAATATTAATAAACATAGCGAGATTAGTTTTATTAACAAATTATGAACAGTGCATATATTTTTAAATATTTTAATTTCATAAGAAAATTTTGGGTTAGTTATAAAAAAGACTAACGTTCCATAAGCAAAAGATTTTAACTATTGATTCTTTATAAGTTATTTTTATAAAATGATTAATGTCTGCTATATATTATCTCTCTGGCTATATTTGTAAGACGTGAACATATTGACATTAGCTATACATATAAAAAAGTATTTTTGACTATTTACATAAATGAGTAATTTTATAAGTTTTTTTTTTTATTTTACGATGGATTATAATTTTAGTCAGTGACTAAAAAATTAGTCATTACATATGCTCACCTGCATTCGAAGATGACTCTAAATCACAGCATTTACATAGCTGAATCATCGAAACAATAATGGACTATGCCCAATGTTCCGGTTATTTTGTGAATTAACGAAATCCGGGGCCAACGCCGCTCTTGTACGTGTTATGTCACGGGTCGGTGTTAGAGAGAAGTGAATTTTACTGTATGCGTATTACGTGTAAAGTATTAACGCCAGGCTACTTAACATGTCGTTAAAATATATATCTGTAAATATATAACTAATTTTTATGTCAATACACTCGAAAACCAAACAAGCAATACGGAAAGATATAAAGAAATTGTATTTAATAAACATAGTTATGTAATTTAATTGATGAAAAAAAGTAATTACTGAGTTTCTTGCCGTGTCTTCTCGATACATTCTACATTCCGAACCGGTAGTAGCTTTAAATTACAATTCGAAAGTGCTTATAAAAGTCTAATTGAATAAATGATATATATGATTGAATAATATGATATATGTATTACATGTTGTCATATATTTAAGTAGAAAACCACATGAACGTATGGTGTCATCTCTGCCTATTTATATCAACAGTAGTATGCTAGGGATCTGACTGCCTTGTTGGTCTAGTGACTACATGAAAGGCCGCAGACCCGGAGGTCTTCAAATCCCAAGTCATGCCAATAAAAAAAGTTACTGAGCTAAATTCACTCGACAAAACGTAAAGCCGTAGGTTCTGCGCCTGAACTCTTACCGGTCGTGTCGAATTGCCACCCCGTGGGATTATGAGAGTTAGGGAATAGAGAGTGCACCCGTATTTGCGCACACACGTCTGCACTATAATATCTCCTGCGCATTTGGCTAATCTCTCTCTCATTGAGACTGGCCACCGTGGCCGAAATCGGTCTGGAGGCCATTATTAATGTTAGGGCTATATCTTCCGATATTATGTCTAAGTAAATACACTAACTCACTCATCTTTTCTACGACACTACAATAACACTCACAAATGGGTAGTATCTATCCAGGTAGATTTCATTTTAAATATGTTTCATTTTATTTGATGTACAGCCAAGTTTATTTCCAACGAGTAAACGAAGAAAGCGCGTTCCCAACTTTCACCTTCAGAACTAGTTTGAGCTTACAACTGAGCACTAAGATCTATTCGAAGCTTGAGTTAATGTACCGATCTAGATTTACAACTTTCTGACTCATAGAAAGTTTAGCTACATGTATAAAATAATGGAACTGTTATCTGTTCATTTCACATCTAACATCTTTCAACTAGAATTGGCTGATGAATGTTAATTAAATATTTGTATGCGTATTTCTTATATTATTCATTTGTTTTGTGTTTCCGATAGTCTCATCGTGTATTTATATTAAGTAAGAAATAGCTGAAAAAACTATTGTCAAGGTATATCTTGCCCAATTGTTCTAAGGCTGTGAATATAGTTGGTCTTTTTTATTCACGTAAGAATTAGTGGACAAAAATATATAATATACTAAATATAAATATACTACTACTACTATAAAAATCAAATTCAATAATGTATTGTCTTTGATTTCTAATTTCTTGTTTAGTTTGCTTAAAATCAAACGTTCATTTATACAAATATATTTCAAATATGCTACTATTGGGAAATGTTCTGTAACTAAAACGGGTTTGTAATGAACATTATTCGTTTTGCTACTCGTTTCAAATGAAAATAAAATTTAAAAAATGAACATTTATACAGTGAAATTTAAAAGGCGTCATGGACATGTCCTCAAAACTTCCTCTATAATGGGCAGCCAGATTAAAAACTAGTCTAAAATTTTAAAATTACGAATTTTCTGGCTTTTTCTCAACTAGCTTTTAGAGGATAATTTTTCAAATATCAAATATAGAAAAGAGCCCTTATATTCTCAAAGTTAATAAGTGATTAAATTTAGTGTTCTTTATTAAAAACATTTGTGAAATACTTTCTGATTCATCACGGTTCTCCAAAAGAGTAATTTTTACTAGTATTGTAGTATTACATGATCTGTGTTTATACTTAATTTATATATAAAGATAAATTGTTAGCGTTTATTTGGAGTTCTTTGGATGCATGACACATGCATTTACACAAACGGTATTTTTTAAGCTGTGACTCTTCTGTTGCCAACTCTGCACAAAAATATATAGAGCAGTAATTGTCAAAAATAAAGTTGATAAGGTTTGCAAATATTTAAAATATTTTTGATGATGAAAATGGAAATATATTGACGAAAAAGTATGCAGTTATTTTAATATGCACATATACGCAATTCATAATAATTAACTACTTATTCACGAGTTCTGATCATTTGAAATTTAGGCGCCAAATAAGTTATGTTGAGTCACCGTGTAGTGTTGCGAATTCTTAGAAAGACAGTCACCTGGCGCCATGGACTCAATCTGAATGATGAAGACACGACTTTGTGCGGCACGTATTTGCAATTTGTTTATCGAATGTATAAATTAAATATTTTTTTACAAAATAATAATAAATCGACTTCAAAGATATGTCACATGCAAACTTAAATAAAAAACTCAAATATGTTTACATACATTATATTGATACTTCATTATTTTCTTGTATTGGCTGGCACCGAACAGTAACTGTTTACGTATTCTTTTGAATACCCACTAAAAAGCAGTGGTACCCTTTCCGTCTTAACGAGGAGTGCCACGGGATCAGGCCTCGATTCTCTAGGGGGGATTACCAGGGTACTGAGAACCCCCCCTTGTCCTGGCGGCACCTATTGCAGCGGAGGGAGAAGGTGCGCATAGTGCCTCTTTCTTCCGTCCGCTTACCTATTCTTCTAATAATAAAAACAGTTTTTTTTAAATATTTTTACATAACAATATTTTTTTAATGTATCATAAAACAAATATTATACAAAAATAATATATATAACTTAGCTTTGGTATGTAATTTATTTATTGACCAAATTATAGTATCCAAGGGAGTGATATTGATAAGTTGTGGATATTGATAAATTGTAATTACTGTTTAACAAAATCAATGACTACTTTATCTACGTAACAGACTTTGATTTGATTCTATAACTTTTATAAATGGAAACTCAACTCAGCTGGCTCAGAATTTGAAAACTATGTAGAAGAAATGAAAAACATTTTTATAGTATTTTATCATAAATTAGCTATATAATTTGATCTTCTATTATAAAAATTTAATGTTTGGTGGTAGCAACGCCTACAAAATGACACAATACCGCTATTTCAGATGACTAATAGCCAGATAGTACAAAATGTGGTATAACTTTATAATATTATAAGAATTGCTTATATTAAAGCCTTAAATATATACAAATAATGACCATGTGAAATGGTGACAAGAATGCTAGCAGCATTTCTCCTCTGAATCCCAATTCCGATCATAGGGGTGAAAAATGAACCAGTCCTCCTGTCACCAGTAGAGACAAAAGACCATGTGTTATAAATATATATTGCAATATTTAATCAATATATAGTATTGTAGAATGAGAATGCTTGTGTAATAGTAAACAAATTTGATGGTCTAAGATCCGAACTAGGGTTGACCTTCACCCATCTGCTGTATGAAAATATTTTTTTCAAAATTTTACAATTAAATAAACATGCCATGATTAGGTTGCCCAAAAAATATGGTCGTGACTATCGTCAATTAATTATTATTTCCTTATTTTTTTAAATTCTTCACCCACGTGCTCACCACACGAGTCCTACACCAATCCAAAATATAAGGAATATGCTACACTTAGGTTGTCCACCTTTTTCCTGTCACCACTACCATGTTACTGGTAGGGATTTGTGTAAGCTCATCTGTGTAGGTATTCAACCACTCAACAGATATTCTAAAGCAAAACAGCAGTACTTGGTATTGTTGTGTTCCGGATGAAAGGGTGAGTGAGCCAATGTAATTACAGGTACAAGGGACATAACATCTTCGTTCCCAAGGTTGGTAGCATATTGGCGATGTAAGCGATGGTTAACATTTCTTACAATGCTAATGTCTATGGGCGTTGATGTCTACTTACATCAGGTGGCCCATATGCTCGTCCGCTTACCAATTAAATGATTTAAAAAAAACCTGGTTGCCACGTGTAAACAGGTGAGTTTTTTAGAAATTTATACTCATCCGCTTACCTATTGATTTTTATATCAAAATAAAGATAATTTTATCATGAAGCGTGTGAATTTTTTTGCAGAAAAAGTGGTCATGAACAGTGGCCACGGCTTAAAAATATAAATTAGAGTAAGCATTAATGTGTGACAGAGACACATTGCTCGTTCTTTTCAATGCGATAGACGAGGAGGCGATTTTTATATAGACGATTTTCAATTACAACTTATAGACAACTTCACAGTTCAGACAGTTCCCCCCACGCTTCGCCCGTGTGTGAATCAAGGTGTTAGTTACAAAAAATTAACCAAATTTCCTTGGAATTCAAGCTTGCTGCGTACCAAATTTAATTAAAATCAGTTCAGTGATATAACCGTGAAAGCGTAACAAACAGATAGATTTACTTTTGCATGTATAATATAATTTTATTCTACTTGCCCTGAACAAAACGAATCGCTTCTTGAACATAATAAACGGGCAACAAGGGACTAATTAGATCCAATGGCTAGCGGCAAATTGACAGTGTCAGGAAGGGTTTATACTTTTTACAGTATCTTATCTTATTATAATATTAAATGAACAACTCTTGTATATATTTCGTATCTCGGAAACTGCTCTAATGATTTGGCTGACTTGTATTGTGATAGGGTTTCACTTTTAAAGTTTACCTTTGACAAAAAAATAAATTATAATTTATTTTATTAGTACCGAACGAACATCGGTCGCCCATGTACTAATTGTCTATGGGCCAAATAAATAAATAAATAAATAAATAGCTTTTCAGTTAAGTAGACTATTTAAAAACATATGTATCAAAATAAGACTTTAAATTATATAAAGTATATAATAAACGAGATATATTTATACCAATTAATTTATTGAGCCAATATCAATAACACTTAATTCTATAATATTTTATTATATAATATTACTCGGTGACAATAATTAGGTAATGAATTTTGTGATTTGTTTATCTGCAGCGCATATGCGGTTAACTTCGTTTTATCCGTCATAACGAAACAGTTTGATTTATTTTGTTTGCTACGAGTTAGCTTTACCAAGTTGATAGTTTTTCAGAGTTAAATTAAATTGGTTTCAGTTTTTATTACGATTTGCTATCAAACATATGCATTATATAAATACGGATAATATTTGTATTTGGTATGTATTAGTAATTTTATGTACATATTTATAAATAATTGTTTTTTTCATACCATAAAGTGTATTCAATAAATCTCTCAATTAGACTGAACTGAATATTCAAATCGAGGAAAGAAATTTGCATTAAAATTAAAATTTAGTATTTTATGTCTGTAACAGTAAAACTTAGTTATGGCTAGTATTAATCCCTGAGGAGTACGGGAGCTGAGATGGTATCGCGGTTCCGTAAGCACTAGCGAGGAGTGTGGGGGCCAAATTCACTTTGCCCCCTGAGGAGAGGTCCGCCGAGCTACGAGCGGAGCAAGCTACTTAACAGGCGTAAGCACAGCCTCTCCAGACTTTTTTTTTAAATATGGATGGTGGATGAAATCAAATGAACCACGTGATGGCAAATGGTCATCATCCTCCATATACATGAGAGTTGTAAGAAATATGAACCATTTCGTACATCGTCGATGCACCAGTAATCTAAGGAACTAAGACGTGTCTTGTGCCTCCTTTATTATTTCGCTGGAAAAAGGCATTTACGTGTTTCCCCCATATGAATTGGGGGGTATGTGGAACTCGCCGGCGCCTGGAACTCCAGTGCACAGGAATACATACTAAAAAATCCAGCGGTACCCTCACAAAGGTAACTCACCCTCACCCTCACCCACCAATCAAACCACACCCTCAAGAAGGAAAGGAAGAACTTCTAACTGTGTGTACATGATTCTAGCACCTCCAGAGTGGACTTTCGAGCCTGTACGCCAACAAAACAATGGAGACAATTGTGTTTTCCTTTTTCATTGAAAGCGCTTTATTTTTAAATATTTATTTTTTATCATTTTGTATGAAGCTTTAATCATTTTTCAGTCATAACATTATTTTTATCAGTATATAATACAGTTAAAATAGGGTTTATGAGATGATTTTTTGTCATCATACCGCGTTCTATATGCTTTAAATTCATAAAAATAGCTATCTAATTTACCATTATTATAGATAAATGCATTTTTACATAAAATAGGTTCTAACAAAAAAAGTGTTATTATAGGTTGTTATTTTTTAAAAGGCTTAACTTTAATGATATAAGCGAAATTTAATCGAATACATTAATTTTCTTCGACATGCCAATGTTTCGAACATTTCCAGTAATTGTTTTCGGACAGTCTGACAGGAATAATTACTGTTATACGTGGTTTAAAATCACTTAAATAGCCTTTGTATACATTTGTATTGAATGAACATTGTATAAATGATTTTTATAATAATAATTTAGCCAGTAGGGTTTTCTAAAGAAATTGTACTGTCTATTTTAAACTAACTTTTTATTAATTTCATTAGACACTGGATCATTATAACATACGTACTTGTGCCGCCAACCATAGGATCAAAGATTTTATGTAATGTTACCATGTGTTTCTCAACAGCGCATTCGACTGCAAACTTGAATATAGCAAAGTATTGATGTATAGCATAGAATAAATAACGAGTCGGTGAACCACTCATCGTATATGCACAAAGCCTAAATACAAATGTAAATTGTAATTGTACGAGCCGAAGTGAAGGCTGATGGCTAGTCATAGTAAATTAGTTAAAAAGTTAGTTCATTAGTACTATTTTTAATAAACTTTCGTTTCTCCACAAAATATAATTTTGACTTTTCCCATTTCCTTAATACGCTCATAGAGTTAAGTGGGCTGTAGTTAAACGCTTACGGAACAATGAAGGTTGGCTTGTTTAATTTTATTCCGTACTACTTTCATCTCTTAAGCTAATGGCATGCAAACAGGGTGAATTGTAAAACAATGAACTATTGAAACGAAGTTTGAAAATTATTCTTACAACAACAGTTATGCAATTTAATTATCAAGCTTTTGTTGATATAAATACTTTTTTTATTGTTTACGATTTTTTAGTCCTATAGTAGATTATATTTTGTTTATTCTTCTCTTGCTTTAGAACCTTCAGTTTGAATTAGACAAGAAAAAAATAAAAGCGTTCTACTATTCGCCTTTTTTCAAACAAAACCTATTTTAAACTATGTTTTATTTCATATGTCTCTTAATTTAATGCCACACAATAGTTAACCAATAATATGCTAATGCAATTTTAAACCATGTACATGGTCCACTAACTTTAAAATAAAGTTACGACACTGGAAAGTTTCGAAATTGTATGAATAAGATATTCAGTCTGGCAACATCATACCCTCAGAATTATTTAGTAATATATATATAAAAATATAATTGTAGTAAATTAATAATATACTGTATAATTGTTGTAAACTTAAAATTTAGTTTTAACTAACTTTAAATTTAGTTTAATCTTATAGAAACGATAGAGAGGGTGATATTTCTCACAGGTTCAATGTCGGTGCGGTAGTCACCACATACTTTCAGGTGGCCTATTTGTCGTTCTGCTAACATATTTACAATTAAAAAAAAACTTAGTATTTAAAGTTACAGCTATGGTGATATAGTCATTTAACTAATTATGAAATGCAATCGATGGGTATAGAAAATTAAACAGTTAATATAAAGCGTAGAATAACTTACAAACAGAAATTTCTTCTCGATTACCATGTCACAAACTATCCATGTACAAAGTTTCATTAAGACCAGTTAAGGAATTTTAAGTGTGAAAGTAGACCAATGAAACAACTATCACTTACATTTATAATATTAGTTATGATCATATCAAGAGCAAGTCTCAGTAGGCAGGACACTAGGATTATAACTTAGGATTGCGGACTTCAACCTGGGGTTTACGTCCGAGTTTTATTATTTCACTTCTTGTACAGCAAAAACATGTTGAAACATATATCTCTATGCGACTCTGAGAAATTACACTGCAATGAAGCTGCAGGGTATTATGTTAATACTACTAAAAATACTAAGAGGTTTCGACAAGGTGTAGTTAATTTAGTGCTTAAAATACTTAGTACTAATTAGGACAGTTATTTTTTGGTATGGATTATAATATAAGTAACTAATAATGCCTAAATCTCGGAATTTATATATCAAGACTATTCCATAAATAACATAAATGATAAAACGAATACCAGCTAAGCCGACTAAGCCGACAATAATTGTCGATTAATAACTCGCCTCTCAACAATTTATACGCAATCAAAGAAAAGCGGTGCTCTTGTGAGTGTTTTACACACTACCTTCGAATGAAACTAAAAAAAAACATATACAAATATCTATAAATATACATAAAAAATAAAGCCAAAACAATTTTATTCTCCTCAGAGTTGATTTATTAATTTTAAGCATTACTGTATTTTAATCAAAGAAGTTAATTAGTAGGATTGCGACTGGTGGCTAACTTTAGATATTATATACATACATAAAATAGCAATTAAACATTATTTAAGGTAAGTATATTGTTTCCCTACATCCTGTACTGTATAATCGAAAGTGTTCTTATTAACGTTTCATATAACTTTAATTTCTCAACGGACGCACACGAACTATTTGTATTAAGAACACGGTAAACGCAAGCAACGTTATAAATGCACACGTGGCTGAAGTAAAACTTTGTTTTAGAAAAGAAAACATTGCGCTCAAAATCGACCTTGAATATAAATGAAAAATAATTTTCAAAATCGGCTTATGCAAATTTAACACCAAATAATGTTCCTCTATTACCTTCGTTTTTGCCTCACAATATAAACCACTGTGGCGTATGAGCATACATACAATAAATAGAAATAAATACAATTCATTAAAGCTCTTGTTAAGATTGAAGTTTTCATTCAAGTTGTTTTGACAAACATAAGCATAACATTGCTGAGGTAACAATATAGAAATATGTATATATAATTATATATTTAAAAGGACCTTTCTAATCTTAATAAGTGTCTTGAATAAGTGTAACTACAGGCACAAGGGACATAACATCTTAGTTCCCAAGGTTGGTGGCGCATTGGCGATGTAAGGATTGGTTGATATTTCTTACATTGCAAGTATAAGTCAGCATAAATAATTAGGGCGTCAATTCTACTAATTTATAACGGTTACGATACGTTCCCGATTCTATTCCGACACAACTTCGACCGAACCGCAACTGGATCATTGTGCTAATTCTAGGAATATGGTTAAATAGCAACGAATAGTTTTGATTCGATTGCTATAATGCGACAATTAGTTAGTAGAATTGTTCCCTTGTTTGTATACCGTTAGCTTGACCGCGGGAGTTCGGCGAGTGTGTTCTGTGCCATTGAATTGTGCAGTAATTAAATGAAGTATTGCTAATAACACTTGAACTTTCTACGTATATCTTTACCTATAGAATATAGCTATTTTGATATATTAACTTTCACTTTTATTTAACGATGTCTTAAGTCTGGTCTTAAGTGTATTCTCACTTATCATTTCAATGATAATTAAACAAAAATATATTATTTTTTAATTAATTATTAGATATTATTTTATTTTAAGAGTAAAATTTATTTTATTTGTTATGTTAAAAGTACATTATAACCATCATTAAAACCATTTGATTTCAGGTACGACATAGTTTATTTTTCTGAACTCAAATGGCCTACTTGCAACATACTCGTACGTAAAGTTACTACTGATTTCAAATCTGATCTCTATCGAGTGAATTTCAACACCGCTACTATTGGGGTTCTATAGTTAATACGTATAAAACAACTTTATAAGATTCACAGCAGTACTTGATATTGTTGTGTTCCGGTTTGAAGGGTGAGTGAGCCAGTGTAATTACAGGCACAAGGGACATAACATCTTAGTTCCCAAGGTTGGTGGCGCATTAGTGATGTAAGCGATGGTTAACATTTCTTACAGTGCCAATGTCTATGGACGTTGGTGACCACTTAACATCAGTTGGCCCATATGCTCGTCCACTTTCCTATTATATAAAAAAAAAACCATAAAAGCTCTTCTTTAAAGCTTCTTATGATACAAATATTCATAGTAGAAAAGAAAACAACTATTTTTATTTATAAAAGTAATTGCTCTCTATTTATTTTAAAATATGAATAAATAGTCTCAAACCAGAATAATGGAACAAAGGAATCATATTTTTAATAGCTGTTTTTAATCAAAGAAAGATATTAATCGTAATTATGCACGAAACCTTTTATTTCCATTAACGCTTGAATGATTTTTTTAATAAATGTTCGATTTTAAGTTATTAAAATTTGTACAACATTAATACAGGACCTCGGAAACTGAAGCCGTTTAAGCTACAAGAATAACGATGCACTTTATAGGTTAAGTGAAACTGTTTGTATTGTATAATAGGCTTTATAATTGTTATTAGCTATTTGTAAATTATTTATTATTATAACAATTATTTAGATAGAGAGCACTATGGTTCGACTTCAAAATGTATAAATACCTCCCCGGGTTTAATGATGTCTCTCTTTTGTTTATCTTCAAGCATATGTATCTACATGGTTATAATAGAAATAGACAATATTTTACAATGTTAGTGGAGTCCTCTGGCTCAGGCAATGTCATGCTTAAAATGGGACTTCAGCCACTAGTGCCGTACCGCGAAATACACTTTTTTTTTTGTAATCATTCATAATATAAATAGTATTAGTAGTAATAGAATATTCATTGGCTCACCACTCCAACAGCTCTATGCGCAGGCGCATGTCCAAGCCGTATCGTTGCCCGTAACAAGAACAACTGACTGACAGCCACCCCCTCCGCTGGTGTACATGAGACATATATAGATACTGAATAGATACAAAGACTACACATGAGATTTACACCCAATGAATACACTATTACTACTAATCCTTCTAATCCCGCTACACTAATTTTATAAGTAAAGTTGGTAATAAATATTTATTGATGATCCTTAACACAGGTTATCTAAATAGCCCAAAGGATAGTGAGTTCTGGTCTCCGAATAAATTAAAGCAAAACCAAAATTTTAATGTTATGCCTTAGCACATAAGCTGAACAGCTTGTAATCCATATGTCAACTTATGCTTCATGTTTGTGTGTTTAAATAAATAATAATTATTATTATATTATTAAATAGTGTAATTAGATGCCAAAGTTTAAACGTCAAAATAACATGACGTTTAAGAACTTACATAGTTTAATATCGTTGTTAATTTTGCATTTGCATTTTGTTCTGAACAGTTGATTATTAGTTTAACGAAGTTTTATTACACTAACAAAGTTAGTTGATAGTTTTTGTAATTCTTATCTAGGAGTCCGATGTGACAGCAAAAAACGTTTCCAGGATACTTGCTTGATAACTTTAACATAGTAGTTGTTGCGACTCTCTCCAACCACCTGTTGTGACCGCTGCTTTACTTGTGCACTCACTATTTTGTTTATTGACTGTGCTTTAGAAACCGTTGTAACTATTGTAACTAAAACTTTTAAATGTATGTTAGCCTGTTTCGTAACGATTAAAAAAGAGGAGATTCAGGGAGGAGGAGTGTTCGGAACGTCACGATAGCATGCGCAAGCGATCCCGTGGCGCTCCTGGCTAAGACGGAAAAGGTACCACACTTTTTTAGTGGGTATTCCGATGTTGGCGCACATTCATCTAAATCGTTTCAGCCATTAAGATGCACACAAAACACATGTACAGATATATATAAATATGTCTAACTTTTTTGTTTATGAACCGACTTCGATGATTCTGTTTGTGATGGATTCAGTACAATACAGGTTGTCTCATACCAATTTCATATATTGGACATTTTAGTTTTTATTTAAAGCGTTCATTCAGGTAAATTGACGAAATAGGTTTTTATTTATTTGTGAACGATTTTTTTTAAATAGAATAGAACCGGTAAATGGTAATTACAAATGGTATTAAAACAGGCGGTAAAAAATTAGTACAGTAATTATTTTAGTTTAATCTATACATGTTTAAGTCCAATATAATATTTTATGCTTTTAACATTTTGTATGTTAATTTCATTAATATTTACCTGCAATTAATATTTAAAAAAATTTTTGACTTACCCTTAAGTAAGTCCTTTAAAGTTTTATTACATTTTTATATGTATAAACACACAGATACATAAATATTTGATATAAGATTTTTTAGTTGTTATATAGCATAAGCAGCGCATTGACAAAGTCTATTATAAACATAACAAGCTGACCGTAAAATGTGAGTCATTTGTTTCTTTCTTTTCAATGTATTTCTATTGATTTTTTTGTGTAGTTATTACTTGTTTCCCGCGGCGATCATTTTTATGCCGTTTCTTATTGAGCACGTCTTGCTTCTTGCTTTTTATACAAATCACGATAAGATCAGTGTAGACTTTGTTATATATTTAAAAGCGATACTTAAAATACACACAAATTGTAGCAGAATTAACATAGAGACAATTAGATTGTCAATTAGCAAACACTTAATTAACCTTAAGAGACTTTTTAACATAAAAATGACAAAAAATATATTTTATTTCAATAAAGATAATTAATCTTTTAAAATGTTAAAATATCATATTATCAATTTTAATCGAGCATTCTAAAACTAAATTTATTTAAAGAAATTACTATCAAAATAACTTGTTGATTCATTTCGACAACGTTCTGAATAAGGTCCTTGAAGAACCTCTCAAGTATTAATAAAAAAAAAACGCAACAATATATTTTTAAATCGGACTGGTAGAGTCCCAAATTAGTACGTTAAAACAAACTCTTATGTTTATATTAGTATAGATACGTGTGCTGTACAATAAAATATGAAATTAAAAAAAAATCAAAATATCGAATAATATTAAGTGTTAAGTGCGCCATAAATTGCGGATACGAAGTAATGCATGACATTAGAATAAAAAACAATGACGCTTTGTAACATTAGTTAAAATATAATAGGTGTGTTTTTTACTCGCTCTATGTATCCACAGCGTAATGTCTGTGGCCGCCGTCGACCAACAAAAAATAGGTGTAAATGACCACTCTGTTTCACTGCTTCAAGTTTTTTCTATTGTTTTATATAAAAAACCAGACAGATTCACTTTAATAAACCTATTTCTGCACGATATCGTGGAACTAATTTCAAACACTTAGCTAACAATGCGTGAGGCAGTTTTATTAAATTGAATAATTTTCTCAAAGTTACAATAAAAAGAATAACTTTAATTCACATGAAAGTAAATTAGTATATACTAAGTATATTAGATTAATATAGTGTTTTTTTTTATAGAACAGGAAGGCGGACGAGCATATAGGCTACCTGATGGTAAGTGGTCACCAAACGCCCTTGGACATTGGTACTGTAAGAAATGTTAACCATCGCTTAGAGTATAGTAGAGATAAAGTTTTATTTTCATAAACAGCACACCTAGTCGATGGACCAGTGACTACGAATGAATATTAAATAAAAAACAGCTTAGACCCGGAAAACGCTTCTGGATGCGTATATTTTTTAATAAGTATTTATGATAATTAATGTTATGCACAGCCATGAAGAGAAACATCGCTAATAAAACTGCATGATGCAGCAGAAAGCAATATATATACCTACATTGGAGCACCATGAAGTTCTTACTCGTAAAAAGTACGGAGACCTTACAACAGCAGTGAGATTTGCAGGCTGTTACTCTTACTTGTTGTGTATGTCATGTAAGCCATAAAACATACAACAACGGGCTGCCGATCATACCAAGTGTTGTCCTATCCCGTCCCCGTTGTTCTTGGCTACCATTCTGTGGAGCCTTCAATCACCTTCTATTTTCTTCTCGGTCTAACAAAACGTATCTAAACAAATATCACAGGCATAATTGTTTTATGCGAGTTATAGTTATATTGCATAAATGTTATTTTCTATACAATAAAAAAATATTTTATGTGCAATAAAATGGTCAATAACTGTAACTATACCTAAATAACTAAGCCTATGACCATTAGCACTGACTTTGAGAACTAGTTGTTTAAACCGCAGCGCTTCTAGGTCGCCACTTCTTAATACTTTAAAGAACATCGCTGCCCGAACAAAACTAACGGATATAAGTATTACGTATGATGGTTGTAAAACTTTAAAAGTTCTACTGAACACTGCACTGCAATAACGGCTTCCAAGTTAAATACAACTTGATATAATATAATAATAGTTTGTTAAACAAAATTTTGAATGCATACTGCCTTGCAAATAAACGTCGTATTTAATACAATCTTCGTCTTCTTCTTTGGAATGTCAAATTACTAATGATAGAAAAATAGAAAACGGTATGTAGCTGTAAGGATATACGTACGTTTTTGAATAAAGTCAATAATTTATGTTTATAAATTAAGTAAAAAGCTTATCTTGATTTTTACAAACTAATTTATTTTTCGTGCCTTGAACATCGATATATCAAAGTTAGTGTGATCGCATACAAATGAATTTCGATCATCGGACACTTCAGTGAGACAATATAAATATGAATTTACGAAAATATGCGCCCACACTAACCCCTCGCAGCAGATTGATTTATGTGCAGTTTTGATGTTGAATTTAAATTTATATCTCTTCATATTCTGTTGTTCCAACTTTCATATGAAACAGCTTGGCTTTATATCATGGCTGGGTGCCCAACAGCATGAAATCTATACATCTTATGTCATGTTATATCAAGTAATATATTGGTTCCGTCAAACACTTCGCTAGTGATATTATCTGATTTATTTAATTTTTTTAACTTGATAGATATAAAAATATAAGTAGCAAAAGTGTAGCCAAATAAAATATGAAAATTATCAGTTAAATACAACATATTATAATTATATCAACCAGGATGACCATATGGAGATGAACGTCACGGCATAACAGCGTTTGAAAGTCTTGTCAAAGTCTTTTGGTTCGATGTTTGTAATCGGTAAATGAGTAGTTATTGTAATGAGTCCAATTTATAGAAGATTTTTTTTAATTTCTCGTTTTGAGGTCCATAATCAATATCAGCATTAGTTATTTCGTGATTTTTAGTTTCCTATTTATTTGTGTTCCAATGGAGATTTGTGTTTCAATAATTCATTACGAATATTGTCGATTTTTTCCAATCGATTCTGCAAACTTGAATACTTCGTTTCTTTCTTGTTTTAAGTCAATGAATTACATTTACAATATTTTACACGAGTAAGTTGCATTTAAAATAATTTATGTTGTAATTTATAACGTATTCCAGTTTCTTGTACTGCGCTGGAAAGCGATCAGCTTGCTAGTTCAAAATCAGCTTTCTTTACCTTACTTCCTCGTGAGAGCGCAGCGCTCTATGTAACTTTTTAATTGATGAGTTTTAAACTAAATTATTGCGACACGTTTTTGCAGCATGATCAACTGATTACTTAAAAAAAAAACCTAAAATTGTACATAAAAATATGAATAAATAGGTAAATTTTATCTCCAACCGACGTGAAATCGAAAGTTGAGAGTTTGGTTGAAATCGCACTTAGACCACAGATTCATTATATAATTCCAATGAGATTCATTAACAAGTAAAACAAAATTCTTTACCCACACATAAATAATTTACAGATGGACAAAAGTCTTTTGATTTCAGAGAATCTGGCCATTATGCTTAATGATGTTCTATAATCGAACGTTACGTCGCCCTCGAAGCAACTTGAGCTTAAGTTCTAATGAGTTTCTCTTCATATTAAGTTATTCATAGAGTATATGCCTGGAGCAATACCAAAAATATAATATTGGAATTTATACATTAAGTAGGTAGCTCCAAACCTTTTCCTCAATAAGGGTGCCCTTAGCCCAGCAGTGGGATATTTACAGGCTGTTACGGTTATCGTACGGTATACTTATACAATTTTTTTTTCTTATTCATTTACGTGTTGGTTTAGCGCCGATGACAATGCATTTTTATGGTAAGCATTAAGTGACTACAGAGTCATGGTCAGCTCATGCTTACCTGGCTAAAGTACCCAGGATTGGCTTCAGACGAAGGAACTCCTAAACGGTAAGAAATATAGACGAGATATTTTGCACATAAAAGCTCATTTATAAAAATGTGTTTTTTTACTAATATTCTATTTGTAGAACATCTTTAGAATTATATTATAAAATATACGAGTACAATATCGATTAATATAATTTTAAAAATATAAATGGATGTTTATAAAAGCCTCTAAATTTTCCACCACTGGGCTAAGGCCTAGAAGGAGTTTATTCAATTATGCAGTACACAATGCGGGTTGGTGGATATACAGAATGCGGACAATTTTCATCCGACCCGTACACGTTTCCGCACGATATTTTTCTTCGAGCACGAGAGGAATATTATAAGCACAAATTAAGCACAATATGAAATTCAATGGTGCTTGCTCAGGTTTGAACACGCAACTTTCAAATAAAAAAAAATGGAAATTGGCTCAACATAAAGAGGAACTACGTGCATATAATCGATATAGGAAATTGTAATCTGATCCCTTGATCTATATCAGTGTACCACAGAGCTTCTGACTACCAACTACGAAATGAGCTGGAAGTCCCTAGAGTTTTAGTTCAACGACAAATTGTAGCACACAGTTACAAAACTTCAGGCACAACTCAAACACACTTACAAGAACATGTCAAGCGAAAATAACCGCGATGCAGAAACAGCTATAAAGCTATGATCACACTTACGATAGATAATAAATCCATAAAAATTTAAGAAGCTTTAATGTTATCATGTGGGATTATTAACACTGCCAATATCCATTTCAAATCAAACCTTCGGCCTGCTAAAGAAGATTTCTTGACGGAACGTAGTTTTTTAATAACACACACAGCCAAGCATTAAACCAAAATGTCAGTCAGCTTACAGATGGTTTCGTGTTGTAAACGCTACGCCATGACACTTTAGTAGATGTGGTTGATCCTTAAGAATAGTTAAGATTTGTTCACGTAGAGTTCCTTTTTAATCATAGTTTACAACTACTAGTAGAAACTAAATAGTCTTCCGATTGGAGACGACGATGAAATTGTTAATTTATTATTCTTTTATAATCTTATGTATTTTTATATCTTATAAATAAGTAATTATTATTTGATAAATTTATAAAAAAATCTATTATATATAAGATTTCGTTTGGAGAATCATTTATCGAAAATTAATATTTTAATACAGTGATTGAGACTGCCCAAAAGTATTGTTATGCATGATATTTGCTACATTTTTTGAATATATAACAGGATACCCCTGAATCAACAAATAAAACAATAAATATAAGGTAAATATTCAAAATATGATATATTAATTTTATTGCATTTAAGCATCAAACTGGATGGTATGTATGTGCTTGCGTATAGAAGATTTTTTTAAATGTTTAATTAAATTAAATTGAGAATAAAAACGTAACGGGAAGTCACTCAAATTAACATCTCACTCGTATCGTTACATAATTCAAGAATGGTCTTGCTAATGCTTACAGGTGCGGAATAATTCCGATTCATCAGGGACGTTTTATATCCTAATATTTTTATAAAATAGGAAAAATATTGACCTAGTTTTTGCTTCCGACTTCGTCCACGTTTTCGGAAGGTGGGGCAGGTGTTAGGTTAAAAAAGCCTATGTTTTTCCTTAGTTTTTAAGCTTGCTTCATACCAAATTTCATCAAAAACGGTTCAGTGGTTTACCTGTGAAAGGATAACAGACAGAATTACTATCAGATGTTCTACCGCAAAACAGCAGTACTTGGTATTGTTGTGTTCCGTATTGAAGGGTGAGTGAGCCAGTGTAACTATAGGCATAAGGGACATAACATCTTGGTTCTCAAGGCGGTTGGCGATTTAAGCTATGGTTAACATTTCTTACAATGCAAATGTCTATGGGCATTGGTGACTACTTACCATCAGGTGGCCCAAATGCTCGTCGATTTTGAGAAAGTCCTGCTGACTGATTTCAACCACTGCGCTACTAGCCATCTGCGCAGTACGTATTATCGTGCACAAGCAACCATAAGGGGAGTATTCTGAATAGAATACTGTGGGGGAATCCCCACTCACATTATCCTATATCCGGGCGGGATATCCGACACGAACCGAAAAAACGCAGGCGCAGCATCAACGAAACGTAGTTTTAACACTCCCAACTTCCAGAGTCTGGACTACTACTGAGAATAGCTAATAATATTTTTATTGGCTCGATATCGCCCATGGTTTGAACCCAGGACCTCGAGGTATTTAGCCTTAAAAGTTAACATGCAGAGATTCAATTAACTTTTACAAACAATGTCTAAAAGTTATTTTACGTTGGTTCTTGCTTTCAAGCATTTAATTGCTTCTGTTCGACAGAATTTCTTATGTAAATATAACATAATTGGATTTTGTTATGTTTAATTTATTGCAATAATAAATTGTACTATAAAACGTTTTAAAAATGGATGAATACGATTTTATACATATACATTATGTATGCTGACTTTGATATATTTACATTAAATTTATATTCTATAAAAAAAAATTGCGTGACTATATTTATTATGAAAATTTTATAATTATAATTTTTATAATTTAATATCTCTTAAATGCTATTACATATGATTTTCTTTCCTAAATATCTATTTTTTTTACCTGTGGCGTTACTATCACATTCGTCATCGGTAATATAACGTATATTTTCGACAAAGAGAGATACAAAATACTTCCAAATTCAAAAGCTATGTTTATCGAAAATAAGATTATTTTCAACAATCAACAATCGTAATTCTATTAAGATCATTGATAAAATATTAATCTTATTGACAGCCCTGAACTCAAAAAGTAGTGCAAAACGAGTATGAGCTGACTCATTACTCTTCTCCGTTGCATAAATACGATCAGTTTAAGTCGCAAGTCATGTTGAATCAACGACGCGTTATTACACCGAGGTCAATATATACAAGAGGAACTCACGACTCCGTTGCGGGATATTCATGAGAAGTTTGATGTTTTGCCTCTTTTGAAATGTTTAATGGAGATTGATTCGGGTTCAATTGCAAGGATAGAATACGATAAAGGTAGTGTACTTTATGACACACACTTCAAAGGTTAAGTGTTGTAATCAAGTTTCCTAAGTTGTAGAAGTAAGTTGGTGTTTTTTTTCCTTTTTCTGTGTTCCACGCGAGGCTAACTTCTAGCGTATACTGGGCTGTGTCTAGGCTTTTTCCACAGTGCTGGTACAATTTTCGTCGTCGTCCTTGACCCGTATAGGCTGGAAGTTTATTTGTTGCTTTGGAATCTAGAATCCCACGAAGACCAATAACACCAAAGAAGATATCTGACACACATTCCGAATCAATGAAGAAGTCATCATCATAGAGTACAGTGCATAACATTATTAGCATATTAATAAGCAAGCATAAATTGTCATCATATGTCATAAATTGTCATCATTTCTGCTTACCGAAAAAAAAACAATAAAATTATTTTGTAGACAAAATAAAACAAAGATACAGAAGCGCAGCGCTTCTGTGGAGATGCAAAAACAATATTAAAATAATAATAATAAAAAACACACACAAAGTGATATAACTAACTATTTAACACTATTTTATAACTATTGTAATATACTTATTATTAATTAGAGTATATATTATAATATGAATACGAGAAATAATAACGTAAGTGTATAAAGTGGAAACCTGATGGTAAGTGTTACATTGGCATTGTAAGAAATGCCAACCATCGCTTACATAGCCAATGCGCCACCAACCTTGGGAACTAAGATTTTATGTCCCTTGTGCCTGTAATTACACTGGCTCACTCACCCTTCAAACCGGAACACAACAATATCAAGTACTGCTGTTTTGCGGTAGAATATCTGATCAGTGGGTGGTACGTACCCAGACGAGCTTGCACAAAGCCCTACCACCAATATTAACTCTTTCTTACATTATTGATTTGACATTCGAAAGGAACAGACACAGCATTGTTGTCAATCACCCGCTAAACAACGTTTATAAGTAAGGCTGTTCGTAAGTAACTATTTATTATTATAACTTCCACATAAATCCTTACAATGTTAAAATTTATAATATTGGATGTGTAAACGTATTAATCTTTGACGTTACGCGTCATTAGTCGTAGAGGTCTATGCAAATACGCCAGAAACGATTACGATATGAGACCATCACTCGCTTCCTTGGTAATAGCATAATCAGATTAATTTCAGCTTGAAAGGCTTCAATGAATCCGATACGCGACATTAAACAACGTAGTCTCGTAAGTTGATACCGTTTTGTTGACATGTTTTGTTTTTTTAATTTATATTATTTCGATATAAAATTAAATATTTTGAATAATTTTATTCATACTAATGATTGATAGCTAACTATCTGTCCTGTTGTCATCCGAGAATTAGTGTAGTTGAAGGCTTCAAGCCTATTTCTTCAAAAGTAGTGATGGCTATTACCCGGAATTGAGACATACTAACATTAATTACTGTTTGCTGTCACACTAATATTATAAACAGTTATTTTTCTACAGTTTATGTTTTTTATAAGAGCGAATGTATATCTTTCTTTAATATATAAGTTGCAGTAATCAATGATTAAATAAATTAATTAAAGTTAATTTATTTGTATCAGTCCTTAAGAAAATAATTGCAATACATAAATGTTCACTACATTTTCGGACAGTAGATTTAGAGATGTTATATATGTATAATATGAGCGGAGCGTGCGGTAAAATGTACGATATAGCAAAGTACGGGCGGATAAATCGCTTCACTCGCTACTGATTCAAATGTAATATTCATTTTCAATTCTCATTAACTGATAACAATATGGTAGGATTAATTTTTAATCTGATTGTGGAAATAAAATATTAATGGATGGAAAATTATGTTGAATAAGCTCTAAGCCATCTCTTAAAAAGTAGAGAAGCTTTTTGCCCACAAGTAGGATTTACTGGCTAATTAATTTTACTATTTTTACACTAATATAAAATATAAATGATGTATTGTTTTGATTACGTTAAATTCGTAATATGTAGCTTTCGATAGATTGAAATCTATCTTCACAGCCTACTTAGTAACAAGTAAAGCCACTTTGATAGTTAGCTATCTGTTATACAACAGTTGCTGTCGGAGTTTATCTGTTTACCTTCGGTAAAATTATATTATAAGATCTGAAATCAATTTATGATTAACATTTACATTTATATTTATATTTTTACAGTTAAAATTATGTTTAATTTGTTCTTCTATATAACTGGCTTTTGAATTTGTAATTATAAAGTATGTAATTTAAAATCATCCCCGTATAATTTGAAAGTAATCAACATTACTTCCGTAAGTATTGAGCTTGATGTTAGCAAAATGAAGCTTACGCAATTCAGTGTATATAAAATTGTTTATCGTGCCAGTTATCATTAGTTTTATTTTAGGGAGCAACAAACAAGATCAACGAGAAACAGATAATTTATTCTTTTTTATACATTCACAGTATTTTTTTATAATTTTCTAGATTCAAAGAGGTTATACTGGCTCGCTTGGGTGGATACTACTGGTCTACTGACCCAGCATTTTTTTTACCGCTAAGCAACACTGCTGTGTTTCAGTGAAAGAGCAAGAATATTAACTTAAGTAATACAAACGACAATAAATTGATAATAAACTACAATAATAAACTTACTATCAGATAATACCTGTTTCGAGAAACTAACGTTTTTAAGTTTAGTTTTTATTGCATAAACGACATTATTATATTATAAAAATAATATTTACTGCATAATGCCCTAACAATAATGAAATTAAACATTTTGAAAATGATAACGAAATAACTGCCATCTAGTTAATGTTGTCGTAATGTGTACGCATAACGCCATCTAGTAGTGAGTAGTAAAAAGCAATGCATCTCAATAATAGTTGTAGATGTCTCTACGATCTGTAAAATAAAAAGAACGCATAAATTTAAAGAATCTCCTCCCTTTTCTTGTCGGTTAAAAATATAATGTTACGATATGAGATCAATCAAAAATATCAGAAAAAATAAACATACATTTTCTATAAAATTAAATTATAATAAAAGCCTACCTGTGTTGTTTGTATTAGTTGTGTTAGGTTTAACGCTATTTCAGTTGGTAATTTACGTAAATATTATATGTTATGTGTATGTTATGTAATATGCTATGTGCGAGATGAATAATGATATAACATTGAAGGTTGCTCTTCAATGTTATATCATTATACATCTCGCAGGCTGATTGGCAAACAAACTTGCAATTAGTATCCATTTATAAAGTGAAAACCCAACAATTGAAAAATAATAATAACAAAAATGATACAGTAACAGCCTGTGAATGTCCCACTGGTGGGCTAAGGCCTCCTCTCCCTATTTGAGGAGAAGATTTGGAGCTTATTTCACCACGGTGCTCCAACGCGGGTTGGTGGAATACACATGTGGCATCTCAGTGAAATTAGACAAATGCAGGCTTCCTCCCGATGTTTTCCTTCACCATAAAACAAGAGATGAATTATAATTACAAATTAAGCACATCACAATTCAGTGGTGTTTCCCCGTCTTTGAACCCACGATCATCAGTTAAGATTCACGCGTTCTTCCCACTGGGCCATCTCGGCCCATGTGCAAAAATGGTACATGAGCTCGTTAAAAATAAATTAATGCTTGAAATGGATTTCTTCTAGCATTCTTAACCATTTGTAAGATCTCTTTGTAAAGTCTTAAGTTTTAATGCATTTAAATTATTTTTAATTACTTAACGCCACTTTTAAACATATATTTTTAAAGGTAAACCGCTGATACATAAAATTATAATGATTTCCTGTCCGTAAAGTAAAACTATAATCTGATTGTAATAATCTGCAAGCGAAATGTCACACAAGTAACAAAAAATATTGTGTTTCATATGAATATACGCTACGATATAATTTATCTATTAGAAAAGAGATGTTTATAAATGTAACTAAAAAAAATGTAACGCCACCGTTGCTTACACGTCTTGAATTGTTGTGATCCAATTTGAACGATGAGTGAGCCAGTGAATCTATAGGTACGAGAGGCAATACATCTTAGATCCCGTTCTTGGCAGCGCGTTGTCGGTGTATAAAGTAGTAAATTCTATGTGTGATCAATTTACATGCATGCTTCCTATTTTAAATTAAAAAAAAGCTACATTGTTTGATGAATTGTCTATAAATATTAATAATTAATAATATATTAATTAAAATATCATCTGTGCAAGATTATTATGTACCTTTATTAATATACCTATATTGACTTAAACAGAATCGAATTCACATACTTATATTTTGTTCGAATTTTCGATATTTTAGCCACGCCTTACTGTTATTTTTTATTAAGTATATTATATGAACTATTTATTGTTACTTGAACGACAGTACATAATAGTTTAAATTTATGTTTTCGACAATATAAATATTTTTTGGTACATTTGAAAATTGTAAGTGACAAATTATTTTTTAATTAAGTAGATACTAATATTGTGCCTTAGTTTTTAATATAAAGAAGCTAAGTCATTCTTATAAGAAGTATATTTTTACACAACAGAAAAGCGAAATCAAAAATAGACTGTAGCTGTTTTATATATGTGATACACAATTGTCGAGATTAAATTCTTGTGTGTCATAATGGATTAAAATAAAACCTAGCAAATCACATTGACATATTATTTGGGCAGAACGTTCGTCTTGCTTTGAAGCATAAATTAAAGAATTTTATTTCCAATGACCACGCAAAACGCGGACCCGTAGAATATAAAATTCTTACCGTGCGAAAGGTGTACTCGTTTGCTCGCACATAAGGAATAATAAAGCAATTTAAGATAAGCGATGCGAAACTGTTTATAATGTTTAACAAAAATAATGTAACGTGTAATCCTTGTCCACATCGCACCGAGACACCGGGTCTAATAAATTTACGAATTTCGACATTACGTCACCCCGTTGACATTGGCCCGTTTTATTACGCGTGGAGCGAGTTGTGGTCCGATTTATAGCGAATTATGTAAATGGCGGATTTAAATTTTAATGAATATATAATTGTTTTATTTTATATGAAATGAAGAGGTAAAATAAAAACCGAGACAGCCGTGGATAGAACACGTGGAACATATTCGAAGATGAAGAATATCGGGATCATTGTATAATATAACTGTATTTGTCATTAATATTCTTATCGTTTTTTTTTTGTTTTTTAAATTACTTAATAAAATATATTTTAATTAATTGTTAAATAACTTGTTACTGTTAGGTTCACTCCATGTTTGTTTGCACAAGTGAAAACTTTGTTGGCTTAAGTGAAACTTATTTTCTTACCAACTTTTATGTATTATATTATGCTGTATGTTTCCCAAAATAAATAATTAAATAAAATTAATAAATAATAAAGATTTTCGTCCAACAGCTTTGCATTGCAGTATGATAATTCAGAGAGACCAGAAGAGATCTCATAATTGGCAGTGCTTCGTTAAGATTGACTATTGAAATAGCTTGTTATTAGTACTGTGTCTATAGAGTCCACCAAGACCCATCAGATTATAACTGTGCCTGCCTACTATTAACAAAAATAATCTAAAATATGCGTTACGGAAGCGAAATCTTTTTGCAGTCTTCTGCTGTAACGTTTCTCTCTCAAAACTCCATTCAAATTGTTATTTATCATACCCAGGTAGACTCAGTTCCGCACCATAAGCGCTGATAAAAGATAGATAACAGATATTCATACTGCTCGATTAGTAGATTTAAGGTAATGTTGGCG
This sequence comes from Nymphalis urticae, assembly GCA_905147175.2. Taxonomy (NCBI): domain Eukaryota; kingdom Metazoa; phylum Arthropoda; class Insecta; order Lepidoptera; family Nymphalidae; genus Nymphalis; species Nymphalis urticae. The sequence goes on along the minus strand of LR989987.1, from coordinate 2,300,945 downwards.
AAGATAATTATTCGCGCAATATATAACCTAACCTAACCTAAGCTTAATTAAAAGAATTAAAATATTGACTGTCGCTTCTCATTTAATGCTTCAGACAAAGAAACTGTATTCATACTTGGAGCTCCAGACTTCCTTTGGGATGTTTTTAATGAAGTATGTAATTACTGCAGATTACACGCTACTCTAGTGTAGATACTAGTGAATATATTTACAACAATATAAACAATATCCACAAGAATGTACATCATTTTTATTTTTAGAAACAGTTACAAACATTATGAAAGATAATCTGTAAATTAAGTTTTTGATAAAATTCCACAGTAACATTAACACATGCAATTACTGAATTTAAATTTGATGTTAATAATATTACATTGGGTAATAAGGTAAGGCATATTATTAAAACAAGTTAATGAATTAGTATTCGTTAATTTTCATACAGGATACATTAATTAATTTATGTTCAAAAAATATATGCAATTTAATTAATTAATAAGAGTACCATCTGAATTTCTACATTCTGGTTCTGGAATTGAAATTCCGAACCGGTGCTAACTTTAAAAAATTAATTTAGGTAATATCATGACGGCTTATAAGTGAAGTATATTTTGTGTTTGATATTTTCATAACTTGAATAAAAAATATACACTATATTTTCATTTTCATATTTTTATTTTACACTCAAACTTTTCACACTCACGCACACTTCGATCTTGAAATTTCACTTTGACGCTCACCAAAGAAATTCAATTTCAAATATCAACGACTAACTTTCTTCCTAATACAAAAGGTATAGTAACTTACTACTGCGTAACTTTACACGTTAATTGCTAAGAGTGAGACTCGACGATTATTTATATCATTTGTAATCGTAATACACGTAAAAGCGGAGACTTCAAAGGATCGTTGAAGTGCTTGAAGATCTGATGATATATTTATCTGTACTGTTATATAGAACAGTATGTGATTGTTCATTTTTCTCTTATCACAAAAATAAAGCACAAATTTTAATTGAACATACATATTTTATGTCTTTGTCATGTCTTTTCACGGTTCTTTTTTTCTTAATATTGCGCATACGAAGTTTTTAAACATTTTATAATTGATGTATTGGTCTTTATATAATTTTAAGGTACGATAAAACAGAGTCCTAGACCGATATTATCTTGTATTACAGTCTTGTATTACTACATGTATTATGTTCCGGTTTGTTGAATGAACCCATGATTTTACAGGCTCACCGCTCATGCCACGTTTATCGACGTGTTACAGTTGACTGCACACTGGCAATGTCAGGGACTTGAACAATGTGTAAAACATTGCCAATGTCAATGCCAGACGTGATCACTTAACGATTAGATCTTCTCGTTTTTTCTCTAACATGAATGACAACCTCCAACTTATATCTTATTTTAAAATAATATTTTGTTTTAATCTTATCAATTTTATATCTAGAAGAATCAAATAAATTCCTTGGCAATTGATGTCAAATTACAATGAAATCTCCATATACTTTTTTGGCGAGTAGATTTAACTATGCAGTATTTGTTGATAACACAGGCCTTGTAATTTTAGTTATTTTCATAAGATCATCATACAACATTTTACTTTGGGGTAATGCAGCCGATTCGATACAATATTTGTTCTGTTCCTTTTTTTCTTCATAACGTTTTCCTTCATCGCCAAAAATGAGATGAAATATAAACACAAATTAAACGTATGATAACTCAAGTGGACTTAATAAGCTTTGAACCCACGATCGTGGACTCAGATCAACGTATCCACTGGGCCAAATGGACTCTTCAAAATAAGAATGAATATGCAATAAAAAATTGTACGGATATAAATTCGGAGTCTGCTCAAATTGAGATATAATTTTAATTTATTATAAGTATTAATTACTGGATATTATTTAATGTAAACTTAATCAGGTGATTGTGTTGTAATCGAATTAAATCATAGAAGTATACTTCTCACACTTCCATGTAAGTATTGATATAAATTTAACCAATCAATCTGAAATAAAACTTAATGCACTTATAATAAAGTTAAAAAAGGAACAATTGATAAATTACGAAAAAAAAACAATTGTTTAAGTATTGATTACATTAAAGTGTCAATATTAAGTTTCAGTGTTCTTATGATTTAGTAATTTGATGAAATCGAAATTCGATAATTGTTTTAATTCTTGTCTATAACTCCAAGGAGTTTAACATTTTTATAAGATTAATAGCTATAGAAGACTCTTTACTTACTCTTTACTCGACATTTTAAAAAGTATATTTGGCATAATAATAATATAATAATATCCTGGGACATTATTCACACATGGCCATCTGATCCCAAATTAAGCAGAGCTTGTACTATGGAGACCAGACAACTAATATACTACATATACTACTTTTTCTTTTGTAAATAAATACTTATATATAGACACCCAGACTCAGGACAAACAGATATGTTCATGCACACAAATGTCTGTCCTGGGAATCAAACCCACGACCTTCGGCGTGAAAGGCAAGTATCTACCAAACACGACAACCGGCTCGTCATATAACCAATGTCTCGCTTGTACACTTGTATCCAGCTGAAGGAAATTAATTAACAATTACCAAAACACATTTATATTATTAGTAAGTTGTAATATTTAACACCTTCTTAGAATTGATCTTGAAAAAAAAAAGATCTTGCGTTTGATAAGGATAAACAATAAACGGTTTATGAATGTGTCTTCAAATTAAAAAAAATACACTATAGTGTCCGAAGTACACCGCGTCTTATACCGTTAAGGTGCATACCTTCAAATCTAAGATGTTATTATTCCATGTACCTGTAATTACACTGGTTCACTCACCCTTCGAAGTGGAACGCAGCAATACAAAGTATTACTCTTTGGTAGTGGAATAATTGGTGAGTGGGTTGTGCCCACACAGCCCGTCTGGACGAAGATGACATGAATAAGCAAAAGAGATGAACAAAAGATTAAGGTATAAAGGCGCGGGTAGATAGAGATTTTATTTCATCTGAATAATATTTATTCAATTACAATCATAACATATACTAACAACAATTCCTTTCATTTTGTTATCAGAAACATCTATTGGTGCGCCTTGAGGATAAGTCCGACACGTTTGCCGTGACGACAAACGGCAGAACGCTTTCCTCTGTTGGCACGACACCCCCTCTCCAACTCCGCTATCTGTTCTTTTGTGTGTACATAGCGTGTACAAAAGATAGCTAAGTATTTTTTACATATTTGATAAAAAGATACAGCACCGTTTATTTACGGAACCCTACTACGTCGATGTGTCAAATAGCTGACAGATTTTTTTATTATATTATTTATGGAACGTTTCATACCCACATATGAAATTGTCACAACTAACACATTTCAATTCAATTTATTTAGTCATGGTCCATTTAAATTATATAATGGATTTGATCAATTGTTTGTTGGACGGGTTATCCCATTAAATTGGTTAATTTAGAAAATAGTTCTACTCGATTGAAGCGTTTCATTACATCTCATGTTACTGGAACAATAATATAGCCTATATTATAGAGTATTGACACTTTGGACCTGAATTTGGTGCTGTGTATGTATTATAGCTTAGTTTGAGATTATTTAAAATATATTAAACAATAACGGAGACGGTTTCATTCGAGTCATTAGATTTGATCTCTCAAATCAAATTTGATAATTCGAAGATAGCGGAAAAGATTATTTTTAATGAAGTTTATAGTTACTGATTTTTTAAATATTAATCATTATTTATACTAAGACCTTAAATATAAACCTATTCAAAAATTTAAAAAAGCTACTGTACATGGCCGCGTGGAATGGTAACAAGCGTGGTGACAGCATTTTCCCTTAAAATCGCAATTCCGATCCTCTGGGCGAAAAATGAACGAGATCTCCTGTGAATAGTAGAAGCAATAAATCCAGGTGATATATTTTTTGCACTATTACTCCAAGGTCCAAGTGTAAAAACTCCAAACTGGAACAAAGACATCATTTGATATAAGAGAGGAATATTTACCACGTTAGTTCGCTTCAGCTTTTTCAGCGGCGTTTTTTTTATTTTTCATTTAATTACTTTGAATTGTAATTATGAGTGAACGAGCAACGTGCCATATAACAAATCATATTGTTACTTATTACTTTATTGACAGTGTTATCCAGACCGCAGCACGTTATATGTAGCTCTCATTCCAGGTTTAAATAAACTAATTTTACACGACGCGACCAAAATAATTTTCTGATTAAAATAATATTCAGTAACAGCCAGACAATCAGGCCAAATAACTCTCATCTTAAAGAAATTTTCACATTTTAATCGCTCTTATTTCTAATTATTGTATGCTTTAATTATGTACATATATCGTGGTGTTGTACTTCACCAAGTATGAGATTAATTATAAACACAAATCAATGGTTCTTGCTCTGCTTTGCATGCGCGATCTTCGCTTAGGATCCAAAGAATTCTATAAAAAATAATAAGAAAAAAAAACATCAATGAGAAAAGCAGCATGAAAGTACGCAAATTTCGCATTATTTAATTTCAAAAAAAGGTATTATGATATTTGTTTAAATAAAATACGCGTGAATACATTCAAGATAAATATAAATACGATTTCTATGAAACACACACGTGACTGTGTCAAATCTCTAATCGTGAACATAATGCTTTAAAACGTTTTTTATAACAATAATGTTAAAGGTTTTTCCTACGATATAAAATATCAAGTACATTTTTCTGACTAAGTCTGTATCAAATTAGATTGAACTTGCTCTAATAAATTCTGGACTGAATACATAATGTATAATAATAAAAAAATATTTGCCTCTATAAGAAAATTCCCAAAATATTATTACGATATATACCATACATACACACACACTCTTAATTTTGGTCTAATAACTTACTACTTTATAGTACCGATCCTAAAGCTTAGAATTAATAGTACATACATAATATTGTGAAATGGAAGGGCGGGGCGACCTGACACAAGTCATAGTAAATTAGTAATTTAGTAAAGTAAGGACTAGTGACTTACGGTTTTGGGTCGTATAACTGTTATTGATTAAGTTCTATATATCAATATAACATTACTTACTTTGGAAGAATGTCTTTTTGGAAAAATACAATCAAAACGAGGAAATATATCAGTACATGATTTAATTTAGTGCGTTTGTCATTAACACTACTCGTTTACTTTCCTAAAATAAATACCACAAATGTTCAAACTTTTGACAAGGCAACCTAATACTGTTGAATATTATATAGGGAATAAAATAACGTTTAATTTCATAAAAAAACTCTTTTAAATAACTGATGACGATATATTAACTACGCCTGTTTGTACCTTGCAAATTCATAGTTGTACTAAAGAGAAAGTAGCCTACATATATTTTTCCAATTCCTTGTGTAAAATTCTCTCAGCTAATATTCGATTTTCATCAATAACGAATCGAGGAAGTTGATGAAAAAAAAGTGAAATAAAGTTAATATTAACTAACAGTCTTGGCCCGTGATTTGGCTAGGAAATACACTTGCGATTTATCAATGTACATATATTATCTCACATATGAGATTTGTCATCATCAAATAGTAGATGACACCATATATTTCTAATGACGTATCTTGGAATGCATCTACTGGTAGGCGATCAAGGACAACATCAAAAGAAATATCATCCCGCACATGCAATCTGAGATGGCCCAGTGGTAAGACCGCGTGAATCTTAACCGATGATCGTGGGTTCAAACCCGGGCAAACACTTGCTTGTGCTTAATTTGTGATTATAATTCATCTCGTGCTTTTCGGTGAAGGAAAATATCGTGAGGAAACCTGCATGTGTCTAATTTCATTGAAATTCTGCCACATGTGTATTCCACCAATCCGCATTGGAGCAGCGTGGTGGAATAAGCTCCAAAACCTTCTCTTTAAAAAAGGGAGAAGAGGCCTTAGCCCAGCAGTGGGATATTTGCAGGCTATTACCGTGACCGTGACATGCAAGTTGCATGTATAGAAATCTGCAGCATGTCCAGCCATGGGACCTTTAGAAACTGGTATTTTTTCTTTTACATTAATTAAAAAATAATACACAGAGTTTGTTGACAAATTTTCTCGACACATTTTAGATTTGATACCTATCTTTATGATTAATTTAATTCTGTAAAAGATGATTAGGGCTTGTAAAAGCGTACTCAAATAAAGCATAATATTTATTTAATTTTAATTGTGTCGATAGTTACAAGCATATATTTTTAGACTGTTGCTCAAAAAGGGAGTGGCCATCGGGGCTAAACACTTTATTTAAAAATGACATTGAATATGCCTGCATATTCAATGTCATTTTTTTTTACATTTTAATCATTTTTTAACATGTCAGTCGTGTTTTTTAATAATTATATTTCTTTGCAAAATTATGTAGATATTGTATATTTTAACAGATTTGTATTTAATAAGCATCTTTTATTATAGAATAGGAGCATGTGGGCCACCTGATGTTAAGTCCGCCCTTAGACATTGGCATTGTAAGAATTTACACTGGCCACCAACCTTGGGAACTAAGATCTTATGTCCTTTGTGCCTGTAATTACACTGGCTCACTCACCCTTCAAACCGGAACACAACAATACCAAGTACTGCTGTTTTGCGGTAGAATATCTGATGAGTGGGTGGTACCTACCCAGACGAGCTTGCACATAGCTCTACCACCAGTGAAATCATCATCATCATCTTGTTTCTTTACGCTTTTTCTTTATAATATTCTGAATAAAAAGCACAGGCTTGCCTGAAGTGAAGCGACGTTTCATAACTCATAAAATATTAATTCATAAAATCTTTTATTATCGATAAAACAAAAAGGACTGGTGTTCTCTTTAATATTTGGTTAAGTTAAATATCTAAACAATATTTGAAGGCAGACGAACAAATAATTAATGGTAATGGTAAGTCATGACGAAATACAAAATATTCTTCACCCAATGTACCAAAAATGTGATCTGCGATGTTAAGTCCTTCACACCAAATCAATACCACCAAAAACTACATTGTAATTACACTGAGCCTGAACCTGAATGGGACCTGATTGTAAGTTGTAACCTCCATCCAAAGAAAGGCGCTGTATGAAATGTTAACCATTCGTCCTGATAACATCGCATCCTGATTTTTTTAGCCAAATACTTGAAAAAGAAGCACTAAAAAAATGGGCGGAAAAATAATGAGGCGTAAGAAATGTATTATTTTTTATTGAATTACATCGAATCCTCTGACCACTTATTTATCTAAATTACACCTTAATTCGATACAAGCCATAACATAAATAGTTAAATTTTATAATAAGTTTTATAATATTATCGTTAACTTGTGATTATTTATATTGCATAGGATTTATTATATTCTAACACTGCCTTAGTTGGTATATAAAGGCTATGCAATAAATATTAAAATGTATATCCAGAGGCCCTTAAACATTCGGTATGATAATATGTGATTTGGGTGAACTTCGTTGGTTGTGCGGCACACTCTTGGCCACTGTTAATAAACATTACGTATAGTTGACACATCGCGCAAGTGTGCAAACTGAAGTGAAAAGCGATTATCTTTCACGACTCTTGCACGCATCTCGGTCAGTCGGTGCCTAGCTTTCGTAAGGGATACACGCGCGGCGATCGCGCTCCGTATAATACGCTTTGAACATATTCCTGAATTAAAATTGCAAATTCTTGAATAAACATCGAATTATTTATGTGTTAAATATAAATAAGTATATTGTGGACAGTGTTTAAATTGAAATTTAGCGGACGCCACGTGATTGCAAGGTAAATACCGGTACGCCGGTAATCTTATCAAACGTTTTCGTATGCAATGTTTTACATTAAGTATCAACGTATTAAATAAAAAATGCATACACTTTGTTTTGTAACTTCTTAATAATAACTTATTTTTACTGGTTAGTTAGTACGAGTTCTTGGTTTCAGCATAAATCTATTATGAAATATGGGTATTTTTTTTGAGTGCAAATAAACATAATATATAGAATATATATTAATTAAAATTTATTTATGCATAACACTTATTTATTAAACTTATCGACTATTTAGAATAGAAAAAATCAAGACTTCAGAATAACTGGCTATTGAAACTCGGGTGTTTTATTTCCATAATAGCCTGTGAATATCCCACTGCTGGGCTAAAGGCCCCATCTCCCTTTTTGAGGAGAAGGTTTGGAGCTTATTCCACGCTGCTCCAATACGGGTTGGTGTTTTATTTATTATTTGTAAATTATCATAATTGTTTTCAATAAAAAAAAAAAAACTTGAAGGCTATTGCTTCATTCGCAAGGTGTTTTTTCAATGAAATCACTAACCGCACAATAATTTTTCAAAAACAAACGTTCCTTTACACTTTTTTAAATTTAGCTACAGAGGCAGACGTTTCGGAAAGTTTTCTTGAATGTTATTGTAAAACCGTATACTTGGTCCCCACGAAAAAGTTACTTTGAATTTCATAAAGTAGTGTATGTTCCTTTTTCAATGATACAATTTCTCAAAAATTCATTAATATTATTTCTCTCTGTCTATTTCTTAAAAACTGTCGACAGTTAACCATCCCCCATAATTTTACCTTCCCACCGTTGCATGGTTCATTGTTAAATTAATAGTTAATTAATTATTTGTCCATTGGTAATGCTAACTGATAAAAAAAAAACATTTTGACAAAATTTAACCATTCGTTACATTTTTAACTATAGGTTGACTTAACTACGTATCAAAATAATAATAAAATTTACATTTCTATGGTTGAAAATATGTTGATTAATCTTAAATAATGTATTTCGTATAATCATTAATAATATATATTTTAATCAACGAAACAGCTCTCGTAATTTTTATCACCTACTCATTAGAAATTCAACGAATATCCGTGCCTAAATATATTCTAAATACATTAGTTTTTCTGTATTGTTAAAAATACATTTCAAATTATTTTTATTTCATTTTAATATATACAAATGTATAAAATCGAATCTTTAGCATATTTAAAAAACGAATTAGAATAAAGTATTGCCGAAAACAAGGACAATTCAAGGAACTAAAAATCTCGACTATTGCGTTGAAATTGACAAGACAATAAGCTGTCTCAGAATAAGTTATACCTACATAATCTAAACCACATCTTCTCAAATACATGTTAAGTATTTTTATATTTAAAATTCACGTCGTGTTCTAAAGCTTGGAGACAAACAACAGCAAATGTAAACCAAAATACAAGTCAAAATATTTCTTACATGTGTTTTTCTCGCCAATATAATTTCCAACGTTTGGAAGATTACCATACCTCCCTATTAACTGAAGGAACTTGGCGCTCTTCTATATTATTACTACAAAATTGAATAATACTTAACAAATATAGTTTTAATACTTGTCTTATCTCCTTTTTGAGGAGAAATGGAGATTATTCCACCACGCTGCTCCAATGCGGGATGGCGAATTCATATGCTGTAGATTGTCATCTGACACATACATGTTTTCTCATTATTTCGATATTTTCCTTCGCCGCTTAATATTAGATGAATATACAAATAAATGAAGCATATGAAAGTGGAATGATCACCCGAGTTTGAACGCGCAATCTTTAAGATTCACGTATTATGTAATCTACTCTATGTAAATATTAATTCGTTATAAAAATAATCTATCTGTCTGTTCGTTACCTTATCACGACAAACCTTCTTTACAGATCGTAATGAAATTTGTAATCGCAAGTTCTTTTTAACATATACAAATATATAAAATCGAATCTTTAGCATATTTAATAAAACGCATTAGAATAAAGTCTTGCCAAAAACAATTCGTCGATGCGGACGGAATAGAGAGAAACAAATAGTAAAATATATTTTATTAATTTATTTTAATTTGATTACGCAGATCTACGAAATAAATATATTTTATCACTTATTTATAACCCTAATAACAGTTATTATATATTTATAGGACGTTACAAAATATAAAATAGTTTAAAAATAGAATAGACGTCAATATATATAAAATTGAACATATTGAAATAGGTATAAAAGGAATATCCAACTGCTCTTTGGATTGGACTCCACATTACTAACAAATTTACATATATTTAAATTGCAACCTGAATCATTGTACCCACCCATATAAGTTGTGTACTCTATATTATTTAAATAACTCAATGCCACACCTATGGGAAAGCTAGATATACACGATGAGAGTAAAATTTCACGGTGAATCCGTTTGTAATATAATATTTTTATATATTTAATAAACTTTCAAAGGACAAAAAATAATAGGATTGAGTGATAATATAATTAAAAAGCGATACAACTTCATATTTGTAGTTCACAAGAATTCAATATATTCAAACAATGGCATACAGTTCCGTGAATCGCGAAATCTCTCAACTATTGTAATGTCTGGATATTTGAGAGCCGCCTCGTAACTTCCAACTTCGGAACCAGTTTTCGTTGATAAATAAAAGCTTTGTATTGTTTATTTTTTAACGATTTATTATCGAAGCGTTTATTTATATTTCCCGTTTAGTCTTATTTTACATTTCGTTTTGTTAATTTTAAAACGAGACGGATATTTGTCGCTTAAATTAATATACTTAAAATTTGTTTTTATTTCTGAATACCACACTAAAATACACTATTAGACTCGCATTATTATATTTTGTTATTTCAAGGATAAAATCTTATTGTTAAAATTAATAAAGTTTCCTTTTTACACACGTCATTGAAGCACATGAAAATACTAATAGGAGTCGCCTACTGTATCATGTAAACTGCATCGAAGCTGTTATCACTCGTGTATACAGACATTAATTACAGATATAAAAAATCTTAAATAACGAATTCCTTAACTCATATTGCATCATCCGTTTAACAAATCTGTAATTTTTTAACATATTCATAGCAATGTATGCACCCACACATTCGCATATCGTTATCTTTACGACATGTACTTAGTCTACATTTTCAGGAATTCGTCAAGATGGGTGGCTCGGTTTGCATTATATCTATCTTAATAACCTGTTCTGTTTTATACATATAACAAATGGGATAATTGGCCTGAAATTACTCCTCTCCTCTTGAGGAGAAGACTTGGAGCATATTCCATTACGATGTGATGTATAGATATAATATAACAATTTGGTTTTCTACAACGTCGGGCACGAGATGAAATATATGTTTAACATTTAAAAGCTTGAAATGTTTGAAGACGAAAGTCTTCAACCAACGTGTCTTACCATACAAAAAAAAAAAAACCTGCCATGACATACGGTGCCGAAACGTGGACACTATCTGCGGGACTAGCCCACAAATTCAAAGTCGCTCAGCGTGCTATGGAGCGAGCTATGCTCGGAGTTTCTTTGAAGGATAAGATCAGAAATGAGATTATCCGTTCGTGGATTATCCGTATTTCGTGGACTATGAAAGGCTGTTGATGATGATTGATGATGACATTTGAAAGCTCAGTGTTGCTCACCGAAAATCACTGATTCACTTGAGATTATCGCGTTCTAGTTACTTAACCATGTTAGTGCTTCTGATAATTGTGTTTGTGAAATTAAAAAAAGAAATAGATGGCTAAACGTATAGAGATTTTAATTCCTATGATTATATATTTTTATATAAAAACAACAATTACATTGGATATGTATGAAGTGTAATAGTCATGTCACAAGAAGAGTCATAGCTATACGTTTTGAAGATATATTTAAAAAAGTCGTAACTTAGACTATTACTAGAGTAAAGATAAATGAATAAATGAAAGAGAAAGGAACACATTATCGATATTGAGTAAATAGGAAAAAAGCTAGTGAATGATCTTAGTAGCCTTTTTATTTATATAAACATAAAACGCTGATGTAAAAAGTAACATAAAGTCACTGTTAACGTAATTTAATATTCTCGGAACGATATCTTATGTCATAATAATAGCTTATGACTAAAACCCGTTCCTGTTTGTTTTGCCTATCCTGCAACAAGCTTATAATGAACTAGGCATCTCGGCTTCGCCTTCGGAAACTCAGAGGAAAATATATGAAAAAAATAAATATATGAAAAATATATGAGAGGGCGTTCAAGTGTACTACTTTTGTGTTATCGTAAAAACGTAAACGATCATCTTCATTTATCATCGATGGGAAAAAGAACGATACTTTGAACGATTAGTGTTGAAGATTAAGGAGATGCAGCATCGCCCTCAAATCAATATATCGCAAAAACATTTTACAGTGCGGCTTTACATTACGAACGTCAACTCTAACTTTTAAAATCTATTTTAGTTTGATCTGTGCATTGATAGTTAGTTAGGATATTACCTATAAATATAGATTTAATCCACATTGGAACAGGAAACTGGAATAAGCTCCAAAGATTCTAATAAAGAGAAGAGGCGCCTTTTTCCCTGCAGCAGAAAATTTACACCCTCTTCTATATGTAAATTAGATTTAAGATTTTTATTTAAATTTCGAATTATCGTAATAGAGAGAAGTTAGTATTCTATTTTCAAATCCAGACCTTCCATTTATTATGTAAAACATAAGAAATATACATTTACATACCAAGTTTTCATATTAATAATTCACTTCTTAAAATAAATGCTTGATTCAATGACTATCGTATCACTAAAGTATGCCAAAAAGTTTACCATTCAGACCCTTCTTTTTTTCGACCAAAAGTCAAATACTTTTGGTATGCAAAATTAATTGCATAATACTTACCACGCCTGCCATCAATTGAATCAATTTATCGATGAAGTATCAACCTATAAAGATTGTAATCAAATATCGACTCGCCTACCAGTGCCGAAGATAGCGATAAAAATTAAAATTTGACTTGCAGGAAGCGAATAGTGCAGTTTCTTATCGATATAAATTATCTTGTCACAGAGATAAAACACATATGGTTTAAGATATTTTAAATTGAAATATAATAAGTCCAAACTTTGTAATCTTTCGTTTAATACAATGTACTATTAAATAATTGTAGGAAATTAACGGCCTATTAATATCCTGCGGTATGAAAAAGGCCTCTCGTCTCCAGTGCGGGTTTTCGGATACACACATTTTCCGTCACTTGCAGTTTTCTTAACGATATTTTCTATTTATTACCAGCGAACCCAAATTAAATTCATGCAAACTGAATAACATAAACTAGTGCTTCAAGAAAAAAAAAAACCCGAATTTGAACCCGCGTTCTTCGGTTAAGATCTACGTGTTCTTTATTCGCCACCTTAAAGTTAAAAATATGACTATTCCAATTTGGTATAGAGGAATACACGATACATGTTTCTCTAAGACTACAGTCACAATCATTACAAGAACATAAAATTCATGCATGTCACGTCTATAGTCTACATTTAAAGCGGGTCAAACTGCGAAGCGCAAGTATTTATATAATAATATTATATACTTAAAACTTCTCCGAAACGCCTTACATCTTCTGGTATAAGTTTCATGTATATTGGTCAGTAGTATTTTCAATTAGGCATTTTTTTAGTCTCCTTATGTATTATATATATTTAAGCTATGATTATAATATTATGTAACAGAGAAATAAGCGTTCGTACTTCACTGCCTAGTACATTCATTTTCTTCTTTAAAAGAGATGTATAATATGGAGCCATATCCGCTTCGTGTCCCCTACACCGCAGTCTATTAATGGTTTTACATGTCTATGAAGGCAATCTTTAATCCTTCTTTAATATTTTTTCTATTTAGCAAACTTTAAAACAGCTTGATGGTTTTAATAAAAGGCAGATTATGTCATGACATAGGGAAAACAATTATTATTACTCCGAGCAATAGAGGCAATAGTTAGTATTATAGCGTGACTCAATCTATACGAATGAATAAAATTGAAGTATCTATCTGTGATTTCAAAATAACTGCCTCTTTTTAAGGTAATATTTTGATTTAGCAAAATCAAAACATTAGTGTTTATTTTAGACTAGTTCTGCAACCTTCTTATTTAAATATTTTATGTAAATAATGCGAATAGACATTATGTATGTTAAAATGGCAGATTTTGAAGGACCGTTACCAAATGGATTCCACGCTGGGGAAAAAATTGGTAAACTTGTATATTTTTAGGTTCCTTATTACCCAGAAGTACACTCGTGCAAAAACAACACTAAAATATGCTATTCTTACTAATTTTATAAATGCGAAATTGAGTTTATTTGATTATTTGTTACGCTTTTACCTAACTACTATCATTATGAAATTTTGGATAAATTGTCAAGGGCGCAGAAAAGATCGTAGGATACTTATCACGTACACCTCTAACACGCGGACGATGTCGCGGACGGGAACTAGTACGTAGTACTGTATATATAATTAGCAATTGTGACTTTGAATTAAGCTGTCATTTGTTATTTACTTAATTGGCACCCTGTCTTCAAACTTATAGCATTTAATACGATAATTATTCGTCTTCTATTATTAGTTCATTCATTAAAATTACAGAGACCACATGGTAGACGTTCGAAAATAGCCTCTCACACTAGTCTGCCCAAACTAGATTAGAAAATTATAGATTGTTTCATCTCGTTGTTAAATCTAAGTCCTAAATTTTTATTAAATAATGATAAATTGAAGACAACCTTTTTAACCAATCACGTTTTATAACCTTCCATTGTCTAATTTAAATTCAAAATTTAAAATAAAAACGTCGAACATGATTTCAGTATTTGAAAATGAAAATATTAAATTAGGGATTATATTCATTTAAGAAATAAATACTAATATAACTAAATACGAAACAATAAAACGGTACAAATTACGAATATAATAAAATATATGATTTGACCTCATAAGAATTACGGATCATTTCTTCAAAGGCAACCTTGTAATTTTAAACTTCAGCAATTATTTGTATCACAAAAAGGGTACAATAAATAAAATAAATAAGACCTAATCAAAATATATATATGTAGCCAGTGTTATGTTAGTATTATGTTAAGTAATTATGTTAGTATTCTAACGATATCATATCCGAATCTGTTCAGGCATTTAAAAGTTATGGTGGAATAAAAAAACTTAGATACATACATACAACCAAAAATACGTGAAAAACAAATTTATTAGTGGTATATTTAGCTTTACGCTTTGAATAAAGCACTCCTTTCCTGACAATTTATCATCTTATTAACTATATTTTGATTAATGTATAACGATAAATAAATGTGTAACATTAAAATTAATTAGAAATTATTTTAATGAATAATGGTTGTGTTATTAATTAGGACTTACCAGGCGTTTAAAGTTATATATTTCGTAATGTCCGCAATCTGTTATCACTTTGATAAGGTGTTATTTTTTTATAAAATGAGTAGGCGGACGGGGAATTAGGCCATTTTATGGTAAGTGGTCAACACCGCCCATAGACATTGGCGCTGTAATAAATAGTAACCGCTGCTTACATTCATGCCAATACGTCACCAAGCTTGGGAACTAAGATATCGCTTCTGCCTGTGTTTACAAGAACCGAGGATAACAAATTAAAAGAGGTTTTACATAATAACGTATCCCACAAATTTATTTAAGTCCACTCTATTTAGTCAAGGTAAGAAGTCTCCTTCTTCAAGAGTATCCGTTATGAAGACAACATCTTAGTCAATATGAATGTTTTATGCTATACATATAGAAACCTAAAAAAAAATATTTTTTATTGATTTTACAGGATCTCAATACTCATAAACCATCTCTGGGAGTCAAATATATATATTGCAAAAATATTATTTTTAGAGATTTTGCGTTATTTCATATATCTTTAGTGAAAAATGTTTTTCATGACTTGTGAACTGATGTACATTGTTTGCCTGACTAAATACACACTGCACATCCTTTATTGCTAAAACTCATGATGATCTGTGTCTCATCGATACTGATATACTGTCACAAAACCTCAGAGATCTGTCAGCATAATAAAAAAACATATATAAGCTGTATTTAGACGTGTTGAAAGGATAGCCTTTTATTTTCAATTTCGATGCATTAAGGATGCTTTCAGACATACGACTGGTCTGACTTCTTAAAGAACCTCTAAATATAACCATGACAGACTAAAAAGTAAGAAAACGTTTTGTTTTGAAACGGTTCTCAACAAGAACGTGGCTTTCGTTTTAAAACGGTTTTATTTCAAATGATTGGACGTTCTCGTATTGGATGGATGGACGTTCTAGAATAATGAATAATTTCGTTGCACAAAATGAGGATTTTCATTAATGATTTCAATTAGCTCTTTGTAAAATTGAATCATAGATGATATGGTATTGCAAGCAAACCTTCAAAATATACGTGAAGCTGGATAAAATGAAAGCTGGAAAATCTTTTTTAATATACATATTTAATTTCATTACAATTATAAATGATTCAATACTAGAAAATGACATTAAATTAATGTAATATTATATATTTATAATATTATATATTTTTAATGCAAAATGAATTACAGAAATACCTAAATTCATATATTATATGTCAATACCAAGGAAGACCTCTTTTATCACCATTTACTTTAATACACGAAACAAACGCATCCACTGCATTTTTGTAACTAGAACTTTGTGCTCTGTGTAAGTACCACGTAGTCATCAGTTATTCTCCCGACAAATTCTTTCTTAGCAATTCTTTATATAGCTGTGTCACGGTTTGACGAGTGATCAAGTTAGTACGATAAGAGGCACGAGAGCATCGATCGCAATTATAGACCGAATCATAAGTGACGTCACACTTTTATTTTAATAGTTACGTTTTTTAATAGTTATTTGTATTAATTGCGAAGTTTATGGTCAGTAGGGAACACTCATCATCGTGGTGGAATGAGCTCAAAATCTTCTTCTCATGCGGAGAGGAGGCATTGGGACATTTACAAGATACATTTTTTTTACAACATTTGATCAGATAATATAGGTCAATGTAGTTTATTTCCATGAAGTCATTGACAAACAATCCAAGGTTCCTAGTTGAAACAGATACTGCTAAGAAAATATACAAAAGGGCCTTTAATTATCACAAACATGTTCCTGAAAACTGTGATCGTAAATCATGATTCTTTGACGCGGGTCCAATCAGAATCGTTTTCAAGTCGTGTCGTAAGCGTGACATTAATTTATATTGGGGAGTCCATCCGTGACATAAATTAGCTACATCATTCAATAAATTCCTATTTACTCTTCCCATGATGTCAGTATTACATATAACCGAATGATCGGTTAGTTTGAAGAAACAGAGATTATTATTGATGGAGCTAATGTCGTTCATCATAGATTGTTCAAATGATTTCGTGTATCTTAAGAATGATCTTATAGTCTTTATCTATGTGATAAAACTATGATTTGATTAAACGTGAAGTATTTATGTAATAGAACAGAAGTTTGAATTTCATTTTCTTAAAAAATCACGCCAGTCATGTCAGTAGTCTAAATTTAAAGTCGGTGAAACTGTGAACCAGATTGCGGTACTTATACTTAAATAATAAAACTTACCTGCGGCTTTAGTCGCGTCACAATTGCTAAATACCAATTTCCATAGCGCTTTCAGTCATTTTTTATTATATCTATGTATTATTATGTAATCGAACCTAAGATGCGCTGGGTCTTTTTCTATTAATTTATTGTATATTCTTCAATAAGGCATTACAAAAATATCGTCACGTCAAATTTAAATAAAGATATAATATACCTGTGTGTCATCATGTAATGTATAGATATTAACGGAGCTCAGCATGATATTTAGCATATGTCATAATTCTACATACAAATTATGTTGTATAATCGTCTATGCAGACTATTTATTATGTCAGAACCATAAATACAAACTTAGATCACTTGCTTTTATTAATTGTCTTATTTTTTGGAAAAATTCCATGATATTTCAAGGAATTTATTAACATACTGATTCATTCCCAATTCTACGAACAAGTACACTAAATATAAAATAAGGTTAAATTCTACGCTTTTTAGGTGACCGAAATATGATCTGAATGCGGACATCCGATGTTTGTAAAGAATGGTCGAAATTAAATGTTCAATTGCCTCAATGTCCACGTCAATTTAATTGATTTACGACATTGATATATTTCATACATTGAATCGTTTTTTTATTAGAACATATAAGCGAATGACGTAATGACCACTATTCGAGATTGAGATAGAACGAAGATATGTACTATGACTAGAGATTCAGGTGAAACAGAGAGAAACAGACTGCGTCGAACATAAATAAATAGAATAAGGGCGAGTAAATGATATGATGTTATCGAGATCAGCTTTGGGAGACTAGCCATCTGCGCAGGACTTATTATATATTATTATTATAGTATCCGACTGTTTGCGGTTATACAAGAGCACTCTCTTTGCCCTCACTCTCGTTGTCCGATGCGACAGAAAATCTGAAACGACCGAAAATCGAAAGCACTGCTGCAATCTTTATTAATTAATCAAATTGCATCACATGTATAGGAGTCTCGTATTACGAATTTTACTTTCACTGTAACGATGAGTCAGGTTAGAAACTATACAGCTAGTATTAACTTAAGTACTAAGTTATGTTGCCTACGTTTTGAGACAAATACGTACGTAGATCATCAAATATAGAAATAGTATTTTTTAATGTTTTGCGATATTACTAATAGCAACTAAAAACACATAAAGTGGGGTCTAAGATTTCTTAAGGTTCGGCAGAGGTGTATATTTTTAGTTTGAAAAGATTCTAAATAACCAACTTGCCAAGGAGATTTACTCATATTATCTTATAAGTAAGATTATATCTTTAGAACATCGGAAAAACAACCATCCCTCTTTAAACGGTTATCCTTGACAAATTACATCGTTGAAATAGTCTTTGACACAAAAACCTTGGCCGCTACACATAAGGTAATTTGAGCTAGTGATTAAAAATGTCATAATTCATGAGCACACTGCATCGGATTTCACCACGTGTCATCTTGTTGCCCTCTAGGTTATTGTATAATATAAAAACTATTGTAAACAATAAACACCCGGGTACAGTTGGTTGCAAATATATAAATCACTATTATATCTATTATAATCGTTGAAAATTTTACGTAGTGGTAACGCTTTGTGCAGGCTCGTCTGGGTAGGTACTACCTACTCATCAGATATTCTATCGCACAACAGCAGTTCTTAGTATTATTGTGTTCCAGTTTGAAGAGTGAGTGAGGCACGAGGGATAAAATATTTTAGTTCCTAAAATTGGTGGCGCATTGTCGCCATGTTAATATTTTTACAGTGCCAATGTCTATAGGTGGTGGTGACCAGTTACTATCAGGTGGTCTATTTGCCTGTCCGCCTACCTATTCTATAAAAAAAAATACGATTTCATGATACGTTTTTATATTTAACAATACTTGCCTGGAACACTACACATACAGTTTTTGTAATAAGTGGTCTACTTTACAATTATAATTGTATTTGTAATGTAACTTTAACGGACATAATAAGTTTAAGAACTCGGCGTCGACCTTATGTGTTTTACTTCATTATAACTTATTTTCGAAATACCTGGGTTACAGTTACACACAGCTCAGATATCCTCGATCATGCCGTCCTTAAAAATTTAACCCCAAAAGTCGTGATAACTGAACTAAGTGACCTGTAGAAATTGGTATTCAGCAATTCTGAATTACGACGTGAGCCGCTGGTGAAGCGCTAGTATATTAATAAATGAAACTATTTTAAATTGAAGAATATATTCTATTTTTTTTTATTTAATGTAATAACATTTAGCCAAGTGTACTTTGTTGGGGTGTGCGATACAAAAACTTGCATTAGTCGACACGTCACATCAGACAGATGTCTGTTTTTTCTATCGATCGTAAATCCGACGCGAGCCATTCATCGAACTTATTTGTGAATGGAATTACGTTCACACTATGAGCAGATGCAGTTGTATTGTGCTAATGATGTAATTCGTCGACAAATGTTTTTATTGCCAGTTGTAAAAGTGAGAAATATTTTGTTTCAACGTTTATATTTATTATTCAACTCAACTTTGACCTTTGCCGAATTATATACCGTTCGTTGGACGAAATATCATTTTTTTTTGTGTTATTAATTAGTTAGGCGTAACACTTTTGACCACTTTTAGGTCCTCGCTTTCATAAAAACCTATATGTACAATAATCATCATCTAAAATATATTTCATTCATTGTAACAGCCTGTGAAAGTCCCACTGCTGGGCTATAGGCCTCCTCTCCTCCTTTTTGAGGAGAAGGTTTGGAGCTTATTCCACCACGCTGCTCCAATGCGGGTTGGTGGAATTCACATGTGGCAGAATTTCAGTTAGACACATGCAGGTTTTCTCACGATGTTTTCCTTCACCGTAATCCACGAAATGAATTATAATCACAAATTAAGCACATGAAAATTCAGTGGTGCTTGCCCGGGTTTGAACCCACGATCATCGGTTAAGATTCACGCGTTCTTACCACTGGACCATCTCGGCTTCATTCATTAAGGCTCATAAAAGCCTCTCCAAGATTCAAAGTAAATCTTGTATGAGCCTACAAGACAACTCAGTTCTCACTCTCTTCCATTATTGTGAATAAACAAAATGTTATTGTAAATATATTGTTGGTTGTAATTTTAGACATTTCTAATTTGTTCGGTAATCTCGAGGTCCAAGATTATAATTAGCTATTTATTGAAGCCCGGAGGGCTCTTTCTTGTAGATAGAATAGTTTCAATACCCGTAGCACCACTCCAAAGTAATATACTGGCCAACAAAATAATATGATAAAAACGTCTAATATATTCTACTCTATAATGAAACACGCTTTTGAATAATTTTTTCTTTATTTTTGAATTAACGTAACTTTCAATTTTGCACAAATCGAGATATTGAAATCGATTTTCACTTACACAATATTATATTTTGCTTACAAAACCTACCCTGACCTCAATTCGGTATTGATATAAATTAAACGTAACTTCACTTTCACTTTAAAGACGGGTACACATTAATGCAATTGCCATTTCACATCCAATATCGGTCACTCAATTAGACTCCTGCTCGCAACACATCCTGCAAGCTGTAAATCAATTGCAGGCGTCTGCAAACCAATTCCTTTTTCATGATAAAACGCTAAAGACAATTGATCCTATGAGTCTCCACCTTTCTGTCAATCGATTTTATACCATAAGTCTATTGAACTAAAGGTGTAACTTTTGTTTTGTTATTAAAACAAAGACTATAAAACTCGAGTGGTTAATAAAATTTAAGCACTCTTGATTGGTTAATGTTGTCTTGTATTAGTTATGTATTTCTGTGCTGCTGCTTGAACTGTGTACGATATTTCGATTAATTTTATGTTAGAAGCTGCCTATGACGTTCGCCTATAATAAAAGATTCGAATTTCCGTAGCAAAACCCAGTATAATATTCAGTTTTAAGCAACCTATTTCTCTATCTCTCTAATCTCTAAAGCCTCTGAAAATTCATACAGAGGCTTTATACCACCAAAAATGTATACGTAATGGGAAAGAAACTTTGACATTTCTATATTAGGTTAACTCCGCAAACAGGATGCTTATTTTGTAACCACGTAACATCAAACTCGGCTGTCTTCCATAAACAGTTATGTTAACTTAAAAGACCGAAGAATAATAGTTATATGTGTGGTCACGACTTCCACGATTGTGGCAGTTAAACTTCAAAGGTATGTACATACAATCGCTGGAGATATGTATATGCCACTAACGATTTCTGGAATCCACCCTATTTTCTATTTTTATATTGAACGTGAATTTGTTAAATGAAAAATGGAAACAATTCTATGTCATTTTATGATAAGATTGTATGTAAAATTTTATGTTATTATTATTTAATTATCTGAATCACAACATAGGTTGTATATATGTATCTAAATGCTGGGGGACTGTACACAGCTCCTTGTTTATCCAAGATAATATTATCTGTTCCCCCTTACGCGAAGGAAACGAGTCCTTAGGTTAAACAAACATAGATACCGTCATTTAACAAGCATTCGGGGAAACCTTTTGATGTTTTTCAGAGGTTTTCTTTGACATGTTTCGTGTGGTTGACATTCAAAAGATATTTTGGGGACAGTGTAGAGCATAACCTTAATTTTTTTAAGAAGAGGTTAACCAACAATAAATCATTATGATTTATTGTTTATTGTCTTTTGACTCTTCTAATAGTATACTTTGATTTAAATATTATTTTTTTAGTTAATTTCAGCTTAAATTATTTTGTTAAAAGGTACAATATTACTAGTATCGGTAATAACTGTAGTTTATTTCATTGACATACTTATGTTATACACAAATTATTATTTTTTAAATTATTTTTATTAACAAAACTTAATCGTCATATTTTAATGATAATAATGCCATAAAAAGACAAAAAATTGTCTCAATTTTTCCAAACACAATTTTTATTTGCACATATATAATTATTAGTAATAGTCATGATAATATATTCTATAACATTATCAAATGTTATAGATCAAATATTATCATTGTAATCAAGTTTATATGGCTCAAAAATGACAAAGCAACACAGAATCAAATATAAAATTTGTGTACAAATTTCACCGCGTTGTTTAGGAGGTAAAACATCACAAGACCAGCAGTATAAAACATTAAGCTACTAATCTTTCTCCTTCAAACAGAACAGGCCTTTTAGGATTCATGATAGGTATTCGTGTTTTGTAAATGGCTGAAGTTATTTTTTACATGACCACTTTATAAATTATAATAAAAATCATTTATCGTTGTTGACTTTGTTCAGTTACAAACTTGATTGTAATCAAGTATATGGGAGTGACACACAATAGTCAGCCCTAGGATAACAGTTTGAGATAGCTTTGATGTAAACCAAACAGTGTCTTGAGCATAGTTACACAAACACTGCAAAAACAGGATAGAAAATGATCCAAGATCTTTTTTTTAAATAAATTGTATTATCCATTTCGTTTTAATCAATGTTTAAGGGTGTTTTTTTTATTCAATGGTTGTTTAATTACTCACAGACATAACATATTAAAAGTTTGTAATTATGTATATTCTATTTTTAAAAATTGCAGACATAAAATAGATGGTGTTGGTTTTGTAAAATATAGATTGCGAAATTCGTAAATGGGCCACATGATGGTAAGTATGTAATGTAAGATGGTAAGATGGCAATCACCACCGCCCATAGACATTGCCACTGTAAGAAATATTAACCATTCCTTACATTAGACATTGTGTCTATTGTGCCTGTGCTTGCACAAAGCCCTACCACCGAGTAGCATTAATATATTAATATTCATGAAAACTTTGAGTAGATAACTGTTACAATATTATCAAAAATCATAGATTTTCATAACCAAATATAAACGAAAATACTATCGGCTTATTTAAAAAATTCTTTCACTAAATATGTTACATATAATTTGCTATCGTCTTAAGTTACAAATTGGGTTATTTCCTACCCAGGTGTCAGCACGATTCATTCTCTACTATTTTTGTTAACGCGATGTGTGTTAATGGAGCGACTTTCATCTTTACAGCATATTTGATACATTTAGCAATATCATTCATGAATCATATAAGCTTTAAATAGTTTGTTTAAAATCTAATTTCTGGAAATATGCCGATTGCCTTATTAACCCTGGGCGTCGTCTATTTAAGTCTTGATAACAAACAAATGAAAACTAAACGAAGTATGATACTGCTTATTTCAAAAATTTATACCAGAAAAACAATTTTTAATTCTTATTACTTACTTTATTTAAATATTTTTACGACAAGCACATTATAGATATCGGAGGCAGATAAAAGATAACATCGATAATACTTCAAGAAATGCCAATTTATCGTGACACTGACCTATACACAGCTGGTTCACGAATGCGATTCTTGATATTTATGTCACCCTGATACAATATACAGATGCAATATTTTTTAATTAAAGAGGCAATATTCTCACCAGTTATCGAGATTGCGCAATACATAGTAGATACTCTACAATCCTTCGTATAAGATTCGTGAGCCAGTGTTTAACAAGTGATATAACTAAAATTATCGGCTATCAAATAATCCATGATATTTAACATTTTAGAATGCCAGCGTTTGAAAATTGACCACTGATAATTAAAAGCCCTATTTTGTAACCTGAATTTAAAATATCAATACAAATCATTGCGTACACTGTTTTATCGCCAATTGAGAAGAGAGTATTACTTTTAACACAATCTGACAAGGTACTAACGTTTGAATAGAACCACTGCAATGTGACCTCTGCAACCTTCTACAGGAGTTTACAATCACTATCAAATGTTTATGATTAGAATGTCTTTACATAATGTTATACATAAAAACAAATAGTTTTGTGATCTCCTCAGTCGTATCGGATTACCATTCATTGAGCTATGTGTCCTCCACACTAAGTAAAGTGCACCTGTAGTTGATTATAATATATATTATATATTTTTTTAACGAACTGGCATTAAATGCAATATATCTGCGAAGAACATAGCAATTTATTATGGCACACAAAAAAGTCTTCATATAATTATAATCTATTTTCATTTTATGAAACACAAAGTACCTATTTATGTAAAATATAAATATTCCTAAAATCACCTTTCCGGTTGGCTTCATTTTTGTTTTATACTCAATTATATATTCAATTATTATTCAACTTCAATTTCAAATTCAATTATTATTCAGCGTTGGATCATGACAGTAACTGATAGTTAAAGTGAAAAGTACCAACAGTTCGGAAAATAAAATAGCGACGAAAGAACCTTAAAGGATTTTTTTGTCGATTTCGTAATTGCTTACCACAACAACAATATAATAAAGAAATAGCCAGGATCCGATCGTTTTATACTCAAGCTGTGCCGTCATCGATTCCTTCCTTTCATTTTCCTTTATATATTTTTTTAAATATAGCAACAGAGGAAATTTTAACGCTTTCCGGGATCCTGTTGTAAAACCGTATACATGGCCTGCAAAAAAGCTGACTATATGAATTCGAATATAAATCACTACTCTTTTCGATAACCATGGTAAAAAGCTGATAACACATGTGGCTGCGACATGGAAATAATATTTGTTGTAAAGTTTAATTAAGAAAATGTTGTAAAAACAGATAATATTATAAAAGTCGATGCATTTTTTTTCATATGAAACTCCGATGAAATTTCTATTCTTATCTAGAACCTTCCAAAATTGCAATAAATATGTTAATAATATAATAATTCAAAAACACAAACAACTTGCCAATGCAACACACGATGTTTATATTCGTCTGACACTAGGCACTAAAAATCCTTCGATGAAATTGATAACATCTGACAGCCAAAGAGTTCAGGCGGATATAATCTTTTATAATTATATTTTTAATATATATTACTGATAGTTACTATATGATAATTATGTTAAATAAGCTTTATCAAATTCAGTCGTAAAGTATTACGAGCTCGTAAAAATGATATATATTTGATTATATTGTTAAATTTATAAATTATACGGTAAACTCTCAAAGTAAATGTTTATAAACATTAAATACTATACAAAATATTGATTATGCACTTTGATTATGTGCTAACTACGTATATGTGAAAAGTAAATTCCCCATTGCTAAACAAGGTTCTTCTTTACTTAAGGTTATAGAAGTTATTCCACCATGCTACCGTACTGCAGGTTATTGGGCACTTTTTCAATGCTAGTTGCATTGTATTCATTTACATATTATATACATTTACAAAATTTGCACAGCTGATCGTATCACCATAACAGCTGCACGAAAGCTATTAAACGGATGACCGTATTCGGTAATCGGGTGCAAGTCTCAAGTGCAGGTGGTAGAAGGTCACGACGGCATTGTTCACCGAAATGGTGCTAGTTTATTACTCATATTCAATAAAGGATGCATCTTCAAGGCCTGGTGACATCAGTTTGGGAAAACGTTTTCGGAAAGCTGATCGGTCTAATGCTTAAGCGTCAGCCAAAATTACTTAAAACAGTACTATAATAATACGTAATATGTAAAAATACTATGTATTTTTAACACTGTTATTTTATGTCATATATATCTTATTGACATCAGTTCTCAATAAAAATCTCTATAAAAAATAAATTCGTCTTGTCAGTAAAACAGAGATCTTTAAGTGGAAGAAACGTACATATTATATAAATAGTTTTATATACATATATTATTATATATAACATTAATCATTATATACTACTATAGTATGTTTTCTCTCTAGAAACTTATAGTTTGTACCATACAGCAACAGGGGTCGTGCTTTGAATGGTGTCAAACGATTTATGATAGCACACATCAAGTAGATAATCACGAGAGGACTTTTATAGCGAAATATCACTTAAATGTTTATGACACTTAAAGACACATAAAATTTTAATATACACACTTGATGCATTCATGTAGCATGAAGTGTTAAAATGCATATCAATATTGACATTATAAATAAAAGAAAATAACTGCATAGGAACAATTGAACCGTTGATATGGATAACGAAATTGTTTGTTCGGTAAATGGAAAATTATTTTTTGGCGATTAAATTTGTATTTTATTTAATAAAAATTATATATATATATATATATATATATATATATATTTATATATATATACATATATATATATATATATATATATATATATATATATATATATATATACATATGTATCGAAGCTAATGTACAATACTATTGAAGCAAACACAACATGTTCTATAATATTGTATCCAAATTACCGTATAATAGCTTTCGTGTAAAACATTAATGAATAACATCATAAACAATAACTTTTGTTCTAAATATGTTTGTACATTATTATAAAAACCTGCTAATTTACATGTGCTTGCTGCGTGTGTTTGTGTGTGAGTGTATTTACTAAAATTACTGACATGAAAATTAAGTCACTACTTTATATTATCTGACAATATACGTAACATAATCTTATCAAATGGATATCGATTTTCAGATATCAAAGTTTGTGTTTTGGTAGAATATATACATATCTAAAGTGAAATGAAATACAACGTAATATTAATTACGAAGAATTATAGTTATCGGTTATGTGACAATTTGACATTGTTTTTTTTAATGGCAACACCTATGTTGTGCATTATGTGTGCATTATGTAATATACAATGTAATAGACAAACACGGGTTAAAATGCTAACAGTTACCAACATAACGACAGCGATTGGATACGAATTCCAAATTCTAAACGCCAAGAACTAAATCATGTTGAATGTAGACACTATTGTATGGGGAACCGTAACATTTTTATTTAACTGATTCTGAATAACAAACGATGCAACTGTGTCAATATGTGCTTGCAGGCTTCAAACGGCAAGCCACGAAGTGACACTTTTTACTATGACTATGGAAAAAATATCTTACCTATTAATTTATATATTAATAATAATAAATTATTAATACAAAAAATAAATTATGAAATAAATTAAGCATTTATTTCATAATTTTAAAACATAAGTTATTTTTTAGACAGTCATAACTATATTATATTCTGATATTACACGTAAAAATGCTTTAAGAATATATAAGTGAAATAATAATAGTATATAAATGTTTTGTAATATATGTTATTTACAAATCAGTTATATATTAAATCTTCTTCTCCTAAAAGGGAGAATAGGCCTTATCCCAGTAGTGAGACTTCACAGATCGCTACTTGACTTTACTTTATATGGAACAAATATATACATTATATTGAAAACCTAATTTTATATTCGTTTATTATATTATAAACACACTTATTACTTAACACACACACACACACACACACACACACACACACACACACACACACACACACACACACAATTATAAACACACTTCATACATATGAAACCGTCTTATTATCTAAACTGTCTTTGTCCATTTTTCAACATACATTAACAATTAGAATTTATTATTTAATTGTTACTTTTGAAAAGCATATCGACTTTTTTAAATAACAGTTCATCCGTCAGATAACATAGTATCAGGCTAATATTCAATTTCAATCAGAATTTGTGGAAATGTAGGCTTAAACCGCCATAACACGAAAAAAAACACAATACAAAATAATTAAGAAATAAAACTATTTAATTATTTAATTAACATAACTTGATTGTTCCAAGTATCAAAGTAATTATTGCTTATGCTTTAAACGTAAAGTAAATAAATTAACAAACGTAAATCCTTGAAATAAAAACAAATATGATAAAGATACGTAATTAAAATAATCTATCAATGTCCTACGCGTCGTCCCACGAACTCTGTCCTTTTAGCGAAGCATGGCTCGAACACACCTTTTTAACATCTTTCAAGGAGATTAGCTCTGTTGAACTTATGACACAAAGGTTAATATTAGTCAAGCGAGAGGTTTTTTTGTAAGAAATATTCTTTAATTAAACATTTTTTTATTATAATTAATTATATTGACAAAATTAAACATTTATATAAAAAATTAAATCAACTTTTTTACATTTGCTTTCATTTTCATTATTTACGTTACGCTAGGACAGCTGATTCAACGCGTCCGCACGATGCCTTATCCCAGGCAGTGGGACATTCACAGTCAGTTTACTCTATAATTCATTGAGTAGCGAGTAAAAATCATAAATATTTGCTTATATTTATTTGTCACTACGTACTATGAAACAAAGTCCTCTAGACGCGTGTGTCTGTCTGTTTGGACGCGATAAACTCAAAAACTACTAAATCCATTTTCATACGGCTTTCACCAATAGACGGAATAATTCATAAGGAAAGTTTAAGTGTATAATTTATTACAGAATCGTGTAAAGTGGCTGAAATATAACGATGAATGTTGATTGATGATGATTTTGGTAAAAATTATGCAGACTGAAGCATTACTGATGTGCAGCCTGTCGACCAATACAGTTATGTATATGTACTGCAATAGAAAAGTTTTATGTAGATGATTAAACCGTGTTAAGCCGAAACGGGCTAGTTTTCTTTATAAAATATTGATATACAGAACCCTAAAATAAAAATATTCAGAGATGTCAACAGTCTTGTATTATTAAAGGTGTTATACCAATTATCATCAGTCACATTACAACAACATGTCAAAAATGATTCAATTGTCAGGTTTAGCGCGGTGACACCATGTGACCATCAAAACTGTGATTGCCGTTACAAATTACGTCATCTCTTTTAGTCTATTATTAGGAAATTTACATAATATTTATATGTCCATATTACAAATATAATTTTTTTTTAATATTCGATAAAATATTATGCAGCAGATACATCTACATATACAAGGTTCTAATTTGAATTTTAAGCAAACGAGCAAGTTTAAATTTACATACTGTAATATTTGTACATAATTATTTTTTATTAAATGTTTGTCTTATAAATTACAAAGTATTGAAATAGTTGTCAATATCATTAAAACTTTATGAAGTAAGATAGAAATAACACGTTGAGAAAATTAACAAAATGAAACTAAATATTTTCTTCTTTTTATTTATTTGATATCTCAATGAAATTAAAAAAAATATAATTGACTTCAACCCATATTGTCCAAAGGCAGAAATAAGTCAATCAAATGTCTGACTTTAGGTCTTACATGTCAGTATATTGTATATATAAATACATACTGAATATTTATTTATGTGAAACACAAAAATCAAAAGTATTAACAATTTGCAATACAACAGCTGGTAGGCGGTACGCAGACGGTCTGCCCGGACCCCTACTGCCATCAACATTAATTACCATCCTAATAATACTTTCAATGCTCGCTGCAGCTACGTACCTCGTATTTCGTTTTATAAATGCGCTTATACTTTTTTCATGTAGCCTTGACAGATTTTTAATTGAAATTCGCTCGAGAATTTTACTATTTTAGCGACTAATTGGTCCCAAAGCAACTACAGACGCTGATAAAATACTTATAACCGTTTCTTTGTAATTTATAAGAGACTAGTTTTTGTTCTTTTTCATTTATTATGTCTGTAGAAAATCATGTTTCCGTATAACATACCAAAGTATATAATAAATGAAAATATTTTTTATATCTTTATCGTTATCTGAGGAATTAAGTACCTCGTTACTGTATTTTTCATACAATAAATATCTAATATATTAAATTCTCAAGAACATAATACGTTCTACATTACAAATATCGTATTAATTACTACAATAAGTATGTTTACTTAGTTGTAGGTATATTTTAGTTATTCACTGTATTAATTATAAGGTTGTGTATATTATCATAATTAAACTTCCACTAATTACGAATTCAAGTTATAATATTGTTTTAAGGAATTCGGAAGTCGTGTTACGTAACTATATCATTTAATTGTCCCTCTTAGCTATTAACGTGGAATTTCATCTTATCGTCAACGTGACATCACCTCTCGTCACCTGACGATTTATCAATGCTGTCATCGCTGAGCAAGATCAAACAGTGATACAAGTGACACAATTATTTTTCTATAATAATATGTTCTGACATGTTTAAGTAATCGTTCCTATAACATTTATGACTAAGGTTATGTTTACAAATTTAAACGGCGCTTGTTTCGCTCAGATAACATTAATAAAGTGTACTCTTTAAATTTTTCGCGTAAATCTAAATAGTGTTGGTTTAAATAATAAATGTTTAAATTAATAATAAGAAAATATTTTTAAAAACAATGACGTTGACCAACCGAGTCGTCTGAAACTAAGTTGTCATCGCAACTCGAACGAACAATCACGTAAAATTTGACAATCTAACAAAAATTGTTAAATAAAAAGTATGAAAGCTATAAACTTACTTATACTTGTAAAGAGAGGGGGAAAATAAAAAATAAATGGACAACAAATTAAGTCAATTTAAATAATCATTTAAAACCGTTGATATGTGGAACTGGTTTTAAATTAAAAATATAGTCTTGATTGCTTTGGTCAGCGTTTACAAATAAATCTGTATTACTAAAATAACATTTATTTTACTTGATCGTATAGGTATTTAATATAAACTAAATTATAATAGACCTGTATAATAATAAACCAAAATATTTTTAAACAAAATTGTTTAGATTACATTTAATGTTATATTTTTGGTATCAATAAAGTATTACGTATATACTCACAAAATCGGTAGCCCAATTTCATATAATTTTACAAATAATGTAACGGGTCTGTCTTGACAGATTAATTTTAAATTGATTACCCATCGATTATATCGAGTCAAAGAACTGGTTGAACTGGGCTGTGATAAATATTAATAAGCTTCATGAGACACTATCAATGATTGTTAAACGGGTAACGGGTGAAACGAACAGTTTTTTGCTTTTCATAATTGACACGCTACTACTGTATCTTATTACATTGGTTTAAAAGTTAATATAACAATAAAACTGCATTTTTAAGATCGATTTAAATATCTATATATAAAATTACATACGAATACCACAACTATACGTACTTTACATATACTTGGCATATCCACATTTTATCGGTTAGGTTATCCACATACTAAATACAAAATGTCGTCAGAGCGGTACTTAATATCGATAAATCTTTGAAACCTTACCGTAATTTTAGTCGACATCTCAGCAGCCTACGTTGGACCCTGACCTAGAAACGTTACGTCATGCGAGAGTGGACGTTAAGCCTACACACGGCTATCGGTTCACAGCCTTTAATTCGGCTATGTTACTTTATACACACACAAACGTCACTGTCTAGAATACACACCCAAACGTAAAATAGTAAAAAAAAAACAAGTTTTTAATTTATATGTATTAAAACAAATGAAAATGAGTTACAATTAAGACAATATTCACAAGATTCCAAAATAGTGTGTGTAAAATTTTACCTTAATCTGTTGGGCAAAACAATCAGTTGATGTACTTATTTTTTTAATAGAATATAATAATGGCAATAAAAAGTAATTAGTAAGATGTCAAAAATAAAAAATACGACTGCTCTGCCAAAAAATTAACATAAAATTTAGTTTTATTAAAAAAAATTATCCGTTCAGTCGGAATCATGTGAGGATTCTATACACCTACAATATAAATCTTTTCAGTTATTTAAAATTATGGTAGAATAAAGAAACAGATATACATATATCCCAAAAACATTACATTATGTAAAAAACAATTACGTTTTCGATAGCAAGTTCGGAGTTCTTGTAAGCATTATCACATTCGTTTGTTGAACTGGCTGACTATAGGCTTTGTCACTGACTGAAGTAAAGTTTAGCTGTACCGATTATACGCCTATTATGAAAACGTTAAGGCTTATATTTTAATGATACATCTTCACCTTGAAATTACTATACAAAATTATATTGTAAATAGTTAAAGTAATTATTACAGTTAATTAGATTTAAAAGAACTACTATTGTACTTATAGTATAAAAATGCGGCTAAGTGTGTGTAGCGCCGACGATATCTAGATTTAAGCAGATAATAAATTATTAATCCTCACTGGTTATCTTTAACCGTAAAAAAGACAATGTCAAATCGCTATATTGTTTAACTTGTTATTCAGCTTTGCGCAAACCTATTTGTGTAGGTACCACCAATATTCTATAGCCAAATAGCAATACTTAGTATTATTGTGTTCCGGTTTAAAGGGAACCAGCGTTATTACTTCCCAAAGTAAGGCGCATTAACGATGTAATGGTGGTTAATATTTCTTATGGAGCCAATATCTATGGGCGATGGTGACCACTAATCATCAGGTAACTCATTTGCCAGTCTGCCTACCGATTACAATAAAAAACAATATAATAAGATCAGGTTAAGTAATATGGTTTACCATACATATTTACACCATACCATACCATACATCATAACATACACTTTATAGTTCTCAACCGACGGAAAACCAAATAACACCTTAAAATACCTTAATATAACATGTGTGAAATAAGTAAGCAAACAAAACAAATCGCAAGTAAGTACCTCGTACGACAAAATGCCAACCTTTGCCGATTATCATCTTAGGCTTAGCTGTACCTTTTAGTAATCGTATATCACGAATGGTCCCTTGGAATTTAAATGAAATAATCGAATACTGGAAACGATTTAAGTTTTCGATTACATCTAACTAACGGTTTTCGAATAATTGTACCTTTTGTAGTGTATTTTATTTAAACGAAATAAGCATATGCAAATAATCGGTTTCATGTCGATTTTAAATATTTGATTACTCAATACGCATGTATGTTAGAAGCCCTTAAGTTTTAGAAAGCGTACTATTTGAACAGTAAGTAATATTTATTTTAACGTCTATTATAAGGTTCGTTGTTTTGAGTCAACATATAATGTAAAAAAAATCTTGTCGATAACAACGTATAAGTTAAATAAAGTTAGTATTTTTAACAATACATTAATGACAAAACTTATTGTGTCCAACTTACAGTAAAAAATTAAAAAAGTCAACGTCGTCGTCGGCGTCGTACGTCAACTTTCATACTGCTTGCTACAGAATACCGATGATCTATGGTTACCTAAATTGAGACTCCAGCCAAACTACCACGTCAAACTTTTATCTCAATATAAGAACGAACTTTTATCTAAATACGACATTCAAAAATTCAAAGTTCAAAGTATGTCATGTTCAAAGTATGTTAAATAATTTGTCCACCTTCATTGGACTAGTAGACTTGCGACTCTGAGTCACTCTCCCTGATAACTCATTGTTCATGATTCTTGATAACCTCTACGTAACAGTAGGATGTAATAGGTATATTTCAACTCTATTCCATTCATAACAACTTACATAATATACATTTGCATCAATCTTATTCATTCTTCCAAGTATGACAATTAAAACAATTGAAATCATTGAGCAACTGCATTTATTTGTTTAAAATTAATGAATATGAAGGAAGCTCTGACTTACTTGAGTTGTATGAATGAATCATTTGCAAATATTTTCCTCAATAGTAATAATTATTATATACTAATACTAGTTACCCGCCTCGATTTCGTATTCATACAAACCCCTCCCATTCAACACCTCTTTAAGGTGAAATATAAAAAAATCCTTCCTAAGCGGATGCTTACGTTATAAACCTATGATCCAATTTCACCTGATGGCTCATTAGACCAACCGCCTTCCTAAGTTGTTTAACTGCTTATAAAATAGGCAAACATTTTAAAATGCAAAACAAATTATATTTTTAAATGTATGTGCTTATTAAAAAACATGTAACTAACTTGTAACAAAAACTTCGACACAATTTTGGAATTCTAACTACACTAGAATATTAAATAAGTAATAAAAACTATTTTTTGTTAAACCTGTTATTTATAACTCGTTGTCGGTTTAAATCATTCACAGAAATCGCACGTGCACATGCTACAAACGTTTTTTTTTTTTAAACTTCTAACACAGATCACATTCGCGCCGATTCGCGTGAATTCGATATCTAAACGATTTCGTGCGTGTCACTTAATGTATTGCTTGTTTGAAAAAAAGGTTTTCGGCAAAGATGTGCCTTGAAATTGCGTTGTCTCGCATAGAATGTAAATTGCCTACTTGATTATCTATATTTCGGAAAAACACGAGTGAAAAAACTAATGTTTATAAAATATTCACTATAGTTATATCACTATAGTCGCATTAAAAAATGTTATGTTGTATTGCAAAGAAAGGACCTTAATTTTGTTGTTGTTGTTTTAGAATGTTACGTCAAGTAAGAACTATTACGTTAGCATTATATATAGTAAGTATTTATTTTATAAACAATACCTAAATTATTTTATAACAAATATCTGCATTTTTAGAACGTAATAAGAATTTACAATTATGTGTAAAGAAACTTGAATTTCGAAGAACATATAATAGGTAAAGGACACCAAATAACCGTTTTCCTGTTCTCTAGAAGCTAAGATTTATGCATTAATCGTGTCACGTACATACATTTTTGCAGTCATTTAATCTCAATATGCATAGAAAATTCAAGTTGCGTTAACGGGTCCACAGCTACGAATGACGTTATTATGCAAATATTCCAAGTAATTTTGTAAATAACCGAACTAGGCTATGTATTGTTTTACAAGTGCGGTGTCTTCTATTGCGTTAATAAATTAAGTTTCAAATGAAAATTATTCAAACGCTGGATTAGTGTTAGTCTTTTAAAAAAAGTAAATAAAATATTGTACGTAAAAACATATCCTTTTTAATTTTGTCTATCGAATTATGATCATAAAGCCAATAGTCTCAATAAGCGAAGACAAAATATGTATCTGATCAATTTCGGATCGCACGTGCATAACGCGGTTGTCAGATAAGAAAGTTCCATTATTTTGTATTACTGTAACAACACATCGCACCGCAAGCGTACATCTATGATTCATCATCATTTCGTAATCAGACTTTATACAAAACGGAATTTCTCGAATATTAACTTATATTGTCAATTACGTAGACCGTCGTCCAACTACCCATGGAAACAACTGGACAAGGGCCAATTCCACGTGACATTGAACTGTTTAATTTCCACGTCTAGCCAGCAATTGATTCACGTAATACAGACATCTCGCCACAACTATCAAACACAGTATACATTCGATCTATTTTAAGACACTAAATTGATATTTCATGTATTCTGTTTTTTTTTTGCGACTAAAACCCGTTTCATATTTGTTTTTGATCAAACTTAAAACGAATCTTAAAGAATTAACCGTTTGTCCTAAATAAAGACGGTTATGCGTAGTCGGATTTATTGAATCGATGTCGTCATTTAAAAGTATATGCGAAAGTACAATTGCACTCTCCGTACCCTTACGCTCGTAATCTGGTGGTGCTTTTTATGCTTCTTGTATTATTAAAAAAAAAGAATGTAAATAGTAATATATAATTTGACAACCCTGAACCAAATGTTGTCATCAAGTAAACAAGAATGTGCCGTGAGATCTTACCCTGTAATTTTAAGTGTTTGCTGCAACAACAATTTACCATAAATAGCATACATTATCTCGACGTACAGAAATTACCTATATTTATTAATAATTATAAACACTTATAATATAATTGATCTCACAAATATAAAAACTGTTTTTATTTATATTTCATGTGACCATTTAATATAGTATCGATTTAGAAAAACTTAGTCTATCAACGACATTTTTATAAGCATGCTCAATAAATTTAAATGCCATTGCATACATTTATGAACCAAAGCGCTCGCTTATATTAGTATAGATACGCAAATTTATCGACATTCACCATACATTACTTATACATATTTACATACAAACAATCTACAAAAAAAGGCAAAGCTCATATTGTTTGAAAATCTACCTAATGCTCTAAACTTTTAATTTATCATACGAAAATGCGGTATGTAAGCAATTATCCGGCGGAATAGCGGCTTATTTTAATTTACTTGGATTATTTAATTTTAGTAATAACTATCGTTATTAAATCGAGATGAATATACAATATGCAGCAACAAATTACTGTTAAACCTCCATAAGCGTTTATTTAATAAGTATAACACGTTTTGAAGTCCCACGTATAAGTAAATATCTGCTGTATATAATATTTCAAATAACATATATTTTTTAAAGGCTAGTTTATTGCAAAACCATCCATCCATATCATCCTATATGCTTTGTACGAGTATTTAATATTAACTATTCTGAATTTCAACAAACGCCCGTTATAATTATAATTAGCACGGCCTTAATAAAAAATCGTTCAATTGATCGAATCATATCATTCTTTTTTCAAGAAGGATCATAAAGGCTTTTGAATCAATTGTTCCAGTATTTAATTAAATGCAAAGCTATCACCGGTATAAATAGATAACCGTTTAGGTATGTACATCACGGATTATATTCTAAAATCGTACCTTGATTTTAAAATATTCATTGGAAATGAAACTGAACTAGCCGAT
Organism: Nymphalis urticae; assembly: GCA_905147175.2. NCBI lineage: Eukaryota > Metazoa > Arthropoda > Insecta > Lepidoptera > Nymphalidae > Nymphalis > Nymphalis urticae. The sequence goes on along the minus strand of LR989987.1, from coordinate 2,264,000 downwards.
ATGTGCTAATATAGGTTAAATCTAGAAGGAAATTACATTCGTAATTTGAATTTTAAATTGCATGAGATTCATCGAATTAACGAACACAGGAAAAAGAATTCAGAAATTAGTTATTTGGGCTTCTATGTATGTATAGATAATGTCCACGATAGTCGATTTACATAATATATTTCACACACTGTCGCCCCCTAACAGTTATATGAATAGATTAGATTTTTCAATATAGATATAGAGCTCTAAAATAACCTGATAAGACCTAATATCAATGCCAAGGTTTTTTTTACTGGATTAGCAGCCGGATTAAATCGTAGATTAGAATTATTTACCTATTTCGTGATTTAAACCAGTTTAATTATATTTTATAAAAAATACTTCGGTTTTCTTACGATAATTAACTATGTAAGGTATATTTTATTTGAAATATTTACATGATACACCAAGAAAAGAAGAAAAGCAAGTAAATTTAGTAATAACTTATTTTGAATAATTATGGATATTACACAACCAATGACTTTTTTAATTATTGCATACCCTTGGAAGGAAACGATCGCCTCCAGGTTATTTCAAATTATATATATATATATATATATATATTATTCTGCTATTGTTATATATTTCTTGTAATTATAAAGGATGAGATATATAAAAAAACCCGCTGAGTTTCTTTCGCCGGTTCTTCTCAGATCTGAGGTGCTTATTTCCGAACGCGTTATTCCGTAATGTTCTATTTTGAATAAAGATTTTTGACTTTGAAACTACCATAATTATTCCCTCAGTCTACATTAAGAGCACACATACAACATAGGTATGAAAAAATTTTTTGGTTTTTATTTTAATAGAATAGGAAGGCGGACGAGCATATGGGCCACCTGATGGTAAATGGTCACCGACACCCATAGATATTGCCATTGTAAGAAATGTTAACCATCGCCTACATTATCAATGCGCCACGAACCTTGGAAACTAAGATTTTATGTCCCTTGTGCCTGTAATTACACTGGCTCACTCACCCTTCAAACCGGGACACAACAATATCAAGTACTGCTGTTTTGCGGTAGAATATCTGATCAGTGGGTGGTACCAACCCAGACGAGCTTGAACAAAGTCCTACCACCAGTTTTCATGGAATAGTGAAAAAACGCGTTATGTAGTATGAATCTTCGTATCTACGTAGAGCCGAGGGCTTGGAAGCAGGCTCCTGAACAATATGCCTTCAAGCACCTAGCACATTACTGTAATCGCAAATATTAAACATCATAGTATTACCCGCTTGAAGTGTTATATAAATAAACACGACCTACATCGGGTTGCATTATTACATGATGCAATACAAGAATACTTCCTATAAGCTTGAGTACTAATTAAATTATTAGCTACTAACATAACCCGCGGCTTCGTTCGCTAGCGTGGAATTCAGTTTGTGTCGAAATTGTGTCAAGTGTATTCTGCTAAAATTTGCTGTGCTTTAAAAAATAAATCTAAAACCGATGGCTTGTGCCTTTAAAAGCGAAATTATTCGAAAGGTTTTATTCGAAAGTATTTGTATGTTCAATTTTATTGTTATTATAAGTAAATATCACTACTAAATATTATAGAAATTACTTTTCTTTGGAAATATGAGCTGTATGGTAATTTATATCATTTGTAAAAATAATAACAATGTTTCATAAATATTATAATAATAAAACAATTGTGAAAATGTCGCTCCGGGCTATGACATTTAATACATATTACTTTTTCCAGCTCAGTGATCTTTGAATGAGAATTTGTTCATCGGAGTGCAATGAATTATTCTTATGCTATAGAGGTGTACAGTTAAGGTCACAATCGTTAAAATTACCGTATATATGTGTACACTTTAATTCATGTAGGTACGTTTGAAATACTATATTTTACTTAATTTACATTACTCGTAGAACAATAAGCACTAGGTTTATTGTTGTTACTTGTTTTTATTAATTGAAGGTAGATTGAAATTCGTTTTATGCACTGCACTAACGGTTCGACATAATTAATCAAAATTTACATACTATTCTGGTATCCTTGAGTCAAACAATTTAATACGTATTAATTAAAAATAATCCATTTGTTGATAAAACATAAAAAATATGATAAAAGCCTAAACATAAATATTGCTTCAACAACCCTTTACACATCCCCTTTCTTAATAAATTATATCGAAAAAAACATTATCATAAATTTAAAAAATATACATACCTATTATCAACGTAGTTGTAGACAGCATGTGACAGCAATGTTTACTGGCAAAAATTCTGAAACAACAAAAAAAAACCCGGATTTTTTCTACATTAACATTACATATCGCTGGGTAAACGTGTTTATAAATTTCACGGTCAAAGTGACCAATGAACGTACGAGTAACCCAATAACCGTAAAAATAACCACATCAATGTAATATGCTGTAAAATAATCGTTTACAGAGTAAATTACCCTAGTAAACAATGATATGATCAATCATGCTTATCTCGTCATCTTGATGACTATGAGCGTGGTCTGAATGGACAATCGTCGCAGTCCCCTGGACGCTATCCAATGATTATTCGACACTCGTTCGTGTTTATTCCTTTACATGATCGAGGTGCACAATGATTGGCATTATGAAGTATTTTTGACGGACAGAGCGAAACGTGTCCGCAATTCGAAGTGCTAAGTAGGCATACAACGTGATCGTCAGCGTAGGAATGAATGACGAATAGGGATTTTTGAGACCTATTATGTCACTTGTACAAAATTCTGGGTATTAAGTATTATTATTAATATAAAAGTTTTGAGAACGAGTTCCATAGTATTGACGTCAATATTGAGTTGGCAATCCATTGGCTATTATGAAGCTTCGTAATCTTAATTAACATTAAAATGGATATATCAATTAGTCAAATGTTTAAGGCTCTATAAAGCATTGTAAGCAAACATTGAAAAGATGGAATATATGAGAAAAAAATAGAAAAGTTAGAAATAAAATCAAATTATTATACATATGTACAGTTACTATATCAACCCTTAATAAGTAATATGTGTGTAAGTGTAATATTGGAAAACTAATTAAGTCATTAAAAATACATATTCACCGTTACTTTATAAGCGGTTCTCTTTTTCTTTTAGAATGCTTACCGTTAGTGATTACAATGAGATCACAATCTTGAAACCATTTATTATCATCATCTAAAATCAAATTTTATTACAAAAAATATATAATTTTTCGCGTTAAATATAATAATTTTTATTTCTTATATGATACGTGTGCACGAAAAAGTTAGAAGTTATCTTATATAGAGTAATGTAATCTAAAGTGTATGTATATATATTTTAAAATAAACAATAAGCAAACATAATGAGTCACAAGACAAGTCATTGAAGCTAAATTCCCTTACGAGTTGAAATCTCATTCAGATAAGCGTTACTAACATTACGTTTCTGTTCCGCGTTTGAAATTAATGATAAGCACTTTAACCTATATTCTTAGTTATATGCAAATAATGTACATTATCAAATATTTATATAAAAAGTATAGCAAACTTAGAAACTGCAGTCGTCGGTACAAAAATACGTGTTGTAATCAGTGACGAATCTCGGCTCCTTTATGAATTATGTGCGTACATGGAAACTAAATAAAATTTTATAATAACCATTTCACTTTAGGTTTACATAATCTGGTTCGGTATTGTACAGTCTAGTTAGGAACAACCCGATACGAAAGATACAAGATAGATAGAAAAATAATAAACGGATAGCAGAGAGACGCGTTATTCTATTAAATGATATCTGGCTATCTGTACTTAGGAAATAACTAAAATAACATAACTGCTAAGATCTAACGATAGGCAACTTATCATAATCAAAAGTTACTTTATTCAAGTAAGCTCTTAAAATTAATTCTGATAAGTTATTTTAATGAGTACTTCGTGATTCATTCAATAAATGATGATGATGATGCTCGCCTGACTGATTTCGGCCACGGCGGCCATTCTCAAGGGAGACTAGTCAAATACGCGGGTCATATTATAGACCACAAGTGTAAGTGCAAACACAAGTGCACTCTATTCTCTCGCTCTCATAACCACATTTGACTACAAACCTGACGCGATCGGAAAGAGATTGAATTTCGAAGGCACTGCAGTGCACACTTTTCAACACACACTGAAATTTTTTTGACAGAAAACCTTAAAAATATTCTGTTTACCCGACCCGTAGCTTGAACCTGAAATTTGCGGCCTTATAATCTAGCCACTATTCAACCAGGCAGTCAAATCCCCGACCTCAGTAAATATTCATACTTCGATGATCGTTTTCACCAGCTTACAAATGGCTCTGCAATATATGGATCGTATTTCGTCATTAAGTCGTAAGCAAATTTCCGAAGTCATATGAGCAAGCAACACTAAAAGCTGTATACTTAAGGATCGCATTACGAAACACGGACGATCTCATGATAACAGTATACCGTTACTTTCCTTTAAGGGCACGGCCAGAATGTATATTGTTATTTTGTTGCTATGGCGCCTTGTTATATTTCAGACGCGACCGAGTTTGAGGTTATGCAATATGTATTATATAAAAACAATTGGAACTTTATGCCTGGTTTATTAATGATTTCAACCGATGATAGGATCATTTATATTTTGATCTACAGTTCAATCAAATACACGAGAGCCATGTTTTTGCTTTATTATTATCCAGCAAAATATAAACACGATACAATTTATTAATAAACTATTAACGATTTAGAACATCGACTTGTATCATACCTCTACATCATGCATAATAATACTAAACGTATACAGCCTTATTTGAAACACGCTTAGCGGCTAGTTAATAGATTTCACTCTTTCTGTCATTATTGCATTGACATTCGAAAGAAGAAGACCCAACATTGTTTTTCTCATAAACCGCTAAACAACATTTTAAGTAGGGTCGATAATAGAAATTAAAATTAAAGTTAAGTCTAAATTAAATAAAAACCAAAATAATATTAAATTAAAGTCAAACATGAAAAACAAGAATAGGATATATGGTTTTTTTTTTCGAATAAAATGAAGTAAACTCAATCATGTCAAATATTTTTACAATGAAGTCATAAATAATTTATTGTATTTAAATGATTTTATTTATTGTCTAAAAGTAGTTGAAAACATTGTTCTACAATCGTGAGGAATACCGAAATAGTGACATATTATATGCTAATAGGTTCGAATAAAATGCTTTTGAATCATCACGTCACGGATCTATTATGTCAATTAAACATACGCCTACTATTTATTTTATCGATTCAAATAATGATAAAATAAAATCAAATAAATAACAATAGTATAAAATACACAAGACAATAAGAGAGTATGAGTATGCTTATTAATAAAGTCGCTTACGTTTTAAAATCGTATCCTTCATGATCGAGTGTAATCGTTTCATAGATCATCTCAAAACGATAACAGATCAAAGACCTCCGTTTTAAGCAATTTAGATACCGTTGTAGTGATCCTTCGTGTAATTAATCTCGAAGTATTATATCTAAGTTGCGTCTTGTAATTCTAGCTCATTCACCATTAATATGTACCGTTGTCAAAAAGGATACATGCGAATTTCAACTTTATTTTAATTCGATTAAGGTTGAATTTATTATGTTAGAAAAACACAATTCATAGTCCCGCCTCCAGACATAGTAAAATAAATGTTACGAATAATTCTTGCGATGTATATGACTGCTATTGAACAAGCTAAAGGCTAAAGTCCTGTAATGCGGAGGCGTATGATTTACTGTGTCTTAGGCTACTTCGTTTTGTATCCTACTTATTTGACTATTACATTACGAAAACGGAATATAACAATGTACTCCAAAATGTATCTATAATAATAATTAATTATGCGACTAACGGCTTCCAAGATTACTGATTATAATTTTGTAACTATAATTTCTATTTCTATTTGTGGTCTCTATTTGTGGTCAACTGGAGGCTTGACAATGTAACTTATGGTTTATACCCTATAAACAGCAACACTCTTTGTTTATTGCAGCACTTTAAATGAATAGCCCCAATTGCTATGCGTACCAGCTAGGTCTCCGTTGAGAATATCCGTCATGACCGAAACTTGATCAGTTTAATTCATTCCAACATGAAAAAATAGATTTAAATAATGATAAACAAATACAGTTTATAGTAATTTTTTTCCTCCCAACCGAATCCTAAATCGAACTCAAGAGAGGCTTTTTTGTTGACACTACCCGAGATTTGACTCTAGGACCGTGGCGTCTGTGGCCTTATACAATAGCTACGAAACTAACGCGACAGTCATACCATAAATAAGTAGATACAAAACAACTTTATCTATAATATAAGTCATGTATCACATAACTAAAGGTTTACGTGTCAATTATAATTACAAAATACATTCATGGGGGTAATAATTGCCAGTGCTATGTATTAATTGTTGTGTTCCTCATGCCGCCGATGATTATCTAATTATGTGAATTAACATTTCTAATTGAGTACAAGTAGTTCGAAATTAGTGCTGAGACGGCCCAATAAATAAAACACGTGGACTTTAGCGGGTTCAATCCGGGCAAAACCAAAATCAAATTGTAATGACTTTTACTCAAATAGACTTTTACAAGCACATCGAGTTTTCGTGTACTCATTTTGTTATTAAGCCGAAATATCCTAGTGGTTAAAACGCGTGAATCTTAACCGATGATCGTGGGTTCAAACCCGGGCAAGCACCACTGAATTTTCATGTGCTTAATTTATGTTTATAATTCATCTCGTGCTTGACGGTGAAGGGAAACATCGTGAGGAAACCTGCATTAATTTCATTGAAATTATACCACATGAATATTCTACCAACACACATTGGAGCAGCGTGGTGAAATAAGCTTCAAACCTTCTCCTAAAAAGGGAGAGGAGGCCTTAGCCCAGCAGTGAGACATTAACAGGCTGTTCCTTTATTTTGTTATTAGCACGTGAGGAACGTCTTCGACGATGAAGGAAAACCAATTGTTAAGCCAATTGTAATAAAAAGTTTCTTACAATAATTACTTTTCATTACTTAGAATATAATAAATTAAAAATACTAACACCGAATAATCTAATTAAACACATTTACGCATAAATTATTTAAAATAGTATCAGAAAATATTATATGTATGAAAATATGTACAATAAATAATTATAATTGGCGTAATTGGATTTATTAAATTAGTTATACCTTCTAAAGATTTAGATTCAAATATAATAAACGAAAAAACATGCTTCGTTGGACTAATAAATAAAAATAATATATTCAAATGTAATTTTAATTACCACAATATTTTTTTATATAATTAAAGTTATATTAAAAGATTTTTTAATTCATTAAAACGTGATTCTTCTAGAACTTTTTAAACAATATTTTATATGATATATTCGTGTCTTCGAATATCGTACGATGATAGATCGAATTTATTTTAAAATCTGTACATATCATCAAAATAACCGGTTATATTATAGAAATATTCATATTTTAAGAATAGGGACGACAATAGTCGACGCAGTCAAGTTCTAAGCTACGACATTACTTAGTAAACTGCGTGCTATTCCGAACTCACTTCGCTTCCTACTCGTAAAGTGTTGAATGCTAACATACGATAAGCTATTTCTATCCGTTAAATATTATTATAGTGATTCAGAGGTGAGTTTCGAGTTTGTTCTTACAGAATAATTCAGCTAGCTTTTTTATAGAATAGGAAGGCGGACGAGCATATGGGCCACCTGATGGTAAGTGGTCACCAACGCCCTTAAAAATTGGCACTGTAAGAAATGTTAACCATCGCTTACATCGCCAATACACCACCAACCTTGGGAACTAAGATCTTATGTCCCGTGTGCCTGTAATTACACTGGCTCACTTACTCTTCAAACTGGAACACTACAATACCAAGTACTGCTGTTTTGCAGTACAATATCTGATAAGTGGTTGGTACCTACCCAGACGAGCACAAAGCACTACCACCAGTAAAACTTACATTACATGAACAAGTAAAATAATTTTACAAATCAATTAAGCAATTGTGACGTCAATTTTCGTGTCTGAAAACATTCGTGTGGCAATGAGGACAAAGGCAACGATGAAACCAGCTTTCACCTTTATTATATTAACGAGAATTGAATATTAATCAATATATATGTGACAAATATTGAAAAAAAATTATACTGGTCACCAGCGGCAGCAGTTCAAAACCCACTAATCAAGAGGACAGAAAGCCTAGCAATGGGACATTAATAGGCAGTTACTTTAGTTTATGTTATACAGTAAATATAAAGATTCTGCCTATTTACAGTATAGTAATATCTTGCTACACGCTCCTTCTTTGGGTAAATCCAATAAGATTTCATCGAGTTTTCTTTTTTAACCATTATTAAAAATCCATGTCATAAAATACAAATACATATATTATGTTAAGATTATTTAACTATTATAAATATTAATATATTGCTTTATATTTCCACAGGTAATTTAACGGTGCTCCTGCTTAGTTCACTTCAGTTCCAAAAATAAGGTATTCGTACCACTCAATTTAAATGATTCATATAAATTATTTACCTGAGAAGCAATCATCATAAAGCGCCAGAAAGCGCTTTAGTTTTAATTGTGTAATCATAAAACTGAAGAAAGCGAATAAATGCTTTATTTTAGATCTCTTATTGTAAGCTATTTTAAAATATAGCTGTTTCATATAATTTCATAGCAATAAAAAAAACTTCAGCGTGATTTTTCATGGATATTATACGTTTCTAAGTTTGTTAATTAAAAACTGAAGTCAGACTCTTTTTGAAAAAATAATCCATCCTTTTAATACCATTAACTATTCTTTTACGGCAAGATTTTAAATAAAAGAGATTGAAATTTAAGAAAATTCCATGACAAGCTTGTCCGTTCTTACAATATCCTTTGTACAGTCTGTTAATTCCGTGCTCAGAATATAATGCATTTTATCTCGGTAAGTGGGTCACTGGGGCTGCCTTCGTCACGAATTCACACACCTGTACGTGACCGGTTAAAGAGCTAAGTGTCTCCTAATTGACAGATTTCAAGTTACTAAAGAATCGGTCAAATTGTCGATAAGATAATTTCATAGTAATTATAAATACGATAATTGACAGTCCGTATAAGAAGAACTTGTTTGATTTGAGATCCTGACATAAATACAACACACACACAAATAATAAACCAATTATAACACAAAAAATATGCACACGCTTATATTCCTCTGAGTTTTATTCACTACCTCTTAGACCTGAGGTATTTCTTATCGACGCGATGGTGAAACCAATGGTGATTCAGCCTACAGTGACTATACGAGTACATATAATAAACAATAAATAAATATAAAAAAGTAGGCAAATTTCATTGTAAATAACACAAGAATTGGCACATGCTATTGAATATTGAAGATGTAATCGGGCGTTGTATTTGTTACAAATTAAATGAAAATAAACAAATCTACCTTTTCTTTAATTTTACAAATATAATATACAAGATACCTGATCCGGCTTCGCAAGGGTGGAATGTTTTCATGTTTGTAACGAAGAAGGAATATTTTCATTCAAAGCTACCCATTTCCTCTCTTTTAAGTAGAAATTACCAAAATCCTGTCATAAATAATACAAACTTATAAAATAAACCTATATAAAAAATTTCAGCTTTCTAGACTCAATAGTTTTGAATGAGCGTTGATAGTCAGTCAGGACAACCGATTTTATAAATACAGTTTTTTGCTTAAAAAGTTGTTAAGAAGGCAACTTCGCAATTAAAGTCCTAATACAAGGTTTGAAGTGAATCATGTTATCGCAAGTCAAAAAGGCTTATAATGTAACATATTACTTATCAATTATGAATTAAAATATATGAGAATATAATTCCAACAATCATTTGTAGGTATAGATTATACCTGAAGAAATTGACTAACACCTTCATGAGCGTGTAATAGACGCCTACTAATCCGTCAATTCCTTAAATTTGATTAAACTATAAAAAACCACGAACAAGAAAACATATTGTGATCAATCAAAGTATCATAGAAAACTCGATACGTCAAGAAAATCCTTAGTTTCTTGATTCAATTTCCAACCGTTTGTGTGACCCAGTATGAGAGATTTATGGTTATCAATATTCATGCGAAGTTAGACAGGTTAATCCCTCAACTCCTTACAAGTCAGATAAATGGTTGTAAACTGATATTTAATAGTGAATACAATTGAATACAAATAATAGAGAAGCGAAGTCAGCGGCTAAATTTCAAACAACTTTGAACGTATGTTTTCAAGTGATATCGATTGAAAACATTAATATATGAACTTAAATATGAACTCATTTCTTCCCGTGGCTACACAGGATGTATTTAAATCAGAAAGAAAGAAAGAAAGAAAATTTTGTCTGGTTAAGTAGCATTCCCAGGTTTAAATTTGCGGCGTAAACTTCATTAAAATCAGCTGGACCGTTTCAGTAACTTCGCAGGCTTAACCGTGAAAGCGTAGCAAGCAAATAGACAGGGTTACTTTCATTTTTATATTATTAGTATGATAATTAAATTCTTAATTTTTAATGCAGCTTTCATTTTTTCACAAAGATCGCGTAGCAAAGGAAAGCTGTTCTCTATAGGGAACTGTAATATAAATTCCAACATGAAATTAATTAATACAATATAATAAAAACACAAATAGGTATTAATATATAATTAAAAAGTCTCCTATAAAGTATATATAACGTTGTATGCTATTGTATAATTTTAAAAAATATTTCATGCAACGATTAATTAAAATTATACAAATAAAAGTATTGATCAATTAGTGAATACGTCATGAATGACGAAATAAAATTAAATAAAAAAAAACAACTGAATTTCATTTCAAACCCGCATTGATTGCTTATTATAAGTATATTAATATTCAAAGCACATCTCAACAATTATTCTAACGGTCGAAACTATTATTTAGCCGTAGCTTGACTCATATATGACACACGGGCCCATCGAAATTCTTTACGCGTATTTCCACGTCAATCTCCTGATTCCGAACCGAATCCGGGTTCACAGTTTATGTATGACATTTATTTACATTGCGTAAGTTGCTATATACAACACTGCCTCATTGGTCTAGTGGTCTGAGATACTGGATTCAAACTCCAAGTCGGGCCAATAAAAATATTGTTCGGTTTTTATGTCGAAAAATCATAGAAGCAACACAGCGGGTTAATTGATTATTTCCAACATATTGGCAAATATGTTTTGTACAGTAACCGAGTATTAAGCTATACTCGGTGTAACAAATGTATTACAAAAGAAATTATTTGAAAAAATATATAAAATCTCAATAAATATAAAAAAAATAGTAGAACGACGTTATAGTATTTATGTTTATTTTTTTATTGACCTGGTTAATAGCTCTGACTAAATTTTTAATTATTTTTTACAAAACACTTTATATTGAGGTCTAGTTTGCCTCTAGATAGGTAACTGGGCCTCAGATGCTGATAAGCTATCAACTATCCTAGATACAAAGATAAGCAGATAGCATTCGCTTATTACATAAGTAGGTCAGAACTATGACTACCGCGTTTTATTATTTCCCTATTTACTAAAGGAATCTATTTGGTATGAATGATTTTTCATTTGTTTTGACAATTTCAAAAGTATGATTTAGCAACAATATATTCTCAAAGAAAAATAAAATGTTGCCAGACGGCAAAGAAAACAGCCTGTCTAGGCTGTACGCTAGGGTGACTAACTTCCACTTATCCTTAATTCTACTCAACATCTATTGCATGCTGTGTCCAGCTGTAGCAGACGCAATATATAAAATCTTAGATCATTCGTTTTGTGAGGAATGGCTTCGCACAATAGGTATAGGCTACTTACCAATTTGATCGATTGACTTCGTAACATAGATTGAAATCCTGGACAAGTACATTAGACTCTAGGAGGAATATTAAAAAATACCAAATTAATTCCTATCAGCTCGTAACCTTGACTAAAACATATCCGAAACCAGATGTTGATATGAAATCAATAACATTGATGCAAGTGTGCAATTTTATTAATCAATATATCGTATGTACGTCGGTTTTATTATTCGACTTTTGAAGTATCCGATAAATATGTAATTAATTCGATCAAAACATAAAGTATACATAACTACATATTTTTTAAATAAGTATTATTACAGGCTCAAATAGGTAATAATAATAAAATTTTAAAAAAGTTACTGTAAAAATCATAACCGCGAAATAGTAAAAAGGCTGCTAGCAGCATGTTTCCCTTAAATCGCAATTCCGATTGTCTTGGCGATAAATGAATCACAAGACGAAAAACGGGGTTTGGTTTTAAAAAAGATCAAATAATTATTAAACACCAAACTATTCGAACTTTGAAATCATACAAACAAAAAAAGCTACAGATAACGTTAAATAAATTCTAAGTAGATCGTATTTTATATTTGTTCTCGTCTCTTAATTAAAACTTATTCTATTCAACTTGAGAAATTTCCTTCTTCAACTTCGACGAACATTGTTAATCGAACTAGAAACACTTTATTCAGAATCTATATAGAAATTAATAAGATTTATCTCTGAATGATAATTATATTACGCTTGCAGCGCCCAAAGATAGAAACGACTATGAAATCAATTGATTAAATTTCTCGTTAAATTATCTTTTGTTTCTTTTAAGCTTATTAAGGCAATCATTTTAGAAACTAAGCACAGACCCGACACAAACATAGGAGTATATCACCGCAAAGTTTAACCTGTATATCAATGTATCTTTCTGTGGCATCGTAGCTCCCAAACGAATGAACCGATTTTGATTAAGTTTGTATAAAATGTACTCATACCTTTTCTAAGCGCGAAACTGTATTCGCCATTGCACCTGTCATTGCGCCACTGAACTTATCAAATTCTACAGCATAATTGTAATAAAGATGCAATTATAATTCGTATGCAAGCGGTGTTAAGGACCACACTCAAATTTATATTTATAATTCATAAAAGGTACATCGTCAATAGTTTCGGCATTGTCAAAAGAAATTGTGATGGAGATGCAGTTTCGTGATAAATCAGTCGCCTTAGTTGCAACGGTTTTTTTTTTATAAAATGCGTAGGTGGACAGGCAAATGGGCCACCTGATGGTATGTGACCACATACCATACCATACTACCATAAACATTGGCAATGTAAAAAATATTAACCATTCCTTACATCGCCAATGCGGCACCAACTTTAAAAACTAAGGAGTTATGACCCTTATTCTTGTAGTTACACTGGCTTAGTCACTCTTCAAACTGGAATGCAACAATACTTAGTACTGCTCGCGGTAGAATATCTGATGAGTGGATGGATACCAGACGAGCTTGCACAAAGCCCTAACACCAACAAGTAACAAAGTCGAATTTAAATGGAATCGGGTCATCAAATATTTAAAAAATAAGATACTGATAAGCCTAAATAATTTGTAGTTTTTATTTGTATCTGTGGAAAGTAAGTATATAAAAGAAATACTCATTGTATGTTATCCAAAATTTTAATTAAGTGTAAAAAAATAATAATTAAACTCACCAATTCTAACATTTTTAAATAATCGATTCCAAATAATTTACCGATTGGAAAACCCATCGGTCATACGGCCAGTAATAAATCACTTACCTAATGAAATATATAAACAATGTATGGAAATTCATAAACCGTAAATAGAATGTAAATTACCTTATTAACTGATTTAGCAAATCGACCAGGTGCGTGGGCGTGAATTAGGCGCCAATATCATAAAATATGTACAATTTATTCAAACTCAAAGAAAATAAGAATATCATTAATTTATTTTAACATTTAAATTATTATATTTGAATGCGAGTTTTTTTAAGTGGATGTGAATGTGTGTCATATGTGAAATGCAAAATTGGACTTTCTGAGTATTAAACAATAAAAACGCTACTACATATAAAAAAAATACTGTAACGTTTATTACTTTTCATGTCAGCAAATATAATATTAATTTACATTCTAATAAGGATAGTTTTTGATTGTACTTTAATCTCACTCAAAAAATATATGACTCGTGCAATAATAAGGTCGTTGACACACAACAAAACAAAAACAATTCCATATAATTGCAATTTGAGTACAGTCTTAATAAAACAATACAGAATAATACTGCAAATTCATTATAAAGCTTAGCGAGAAATTTGAGAATTTCGTGCTAAAAACATTTATACCGCTATCACTGTCAAATATTCCGTATAAATCACAGACTAGTAAAACGAAGCGCTATTTACAAATTTCGATATGTAAAAACCTTTGTTATTTAAATTTAATAGAAAAAGAACAAATAATTAAATCTATTTTTTTAAAGATTTATAAAAAGTTCTGATGCGTTTATTTTCACCGCGCATTCTTCTTTAGTAATAATTTCTATTGAGTACAGTTAATTTGAAATTGAAATAATAGATGGTATTAACTGTTTCAGTAATCTAAAGAGTATCAAATCGTTATCAGTCGATTTTATTCTCACGAGATGAAGCGAGAATGAAACGAAATATTTTGTCGTATACATTAATCGTTTGGAAACGATTCAGATAACACTTCATCAATTATTTTTATAAAAAGTAAAGTAAAAATGCTGCAAAATAGTAAGCATATAGATAACATTACATAGCTGTTGAAAAATGGTGTGATTATTATCATAACTAACAACAATCACCTATATCACTAGATTTTAACAAAATACAAGATTACAATGATAATAAATAGCATTGCATTTATTTATAGGAAATAAGTATAGTCTCAAAATAATAAATTATTAATCATTTATTTATTATCTTAATTTGATTAACTATTATCAGAGCTTAACGCTAATTGATATTGACTGTTATTTAATATTATCTGCCTGTAATTGATACATATATTCATACCATTTGATACGCGATACAAACGCTTCTTTGCGAATTATTTGGGTCAAGAGATATAATATAGAAATTAATTATAAATTTTATTGATAAACGAAAACAGATTTTGGCTTCTTTATAGTTAATAAATGAATATGAAAGTAGTTTTTATATTTTTATTTTATCTGTTTTATTATAAATTTGAAGTTTAGATTGTTTGTATTTATTGGTTGTTCGCTGTTAGGTGTCGAAGTCTTGACAGATCGTGTTTGGTAATAGTATGAGACATGAATGATCGAACAAATATTAGTCTCGGCAAATAATTATCTTATATTGAAATGGATACTTACGATTAGTTCAATCAAAACTTTACTATTTCGAAATGTAATCTTTTTAATATTTATATTCAAGCAAAAGTTACAAATCAAAGGCACTAAAAACAATAAGTCATTTTATGATTACTAAAATAATAATCACTTTAATTGAATAAGACACAATGACACAGACAGACAAACGTCCGAGGAGAGTAGTTACATAAAAATTATGTATTTTCTTAGTTGTCAGTCACTTACATAAAAAAAACGATTAAAAAGATGTTTTGTTTTTATCATATAGCTAGACGGACAAATTTGACATCTGGCGGACAATGGGTAATAAGTGGTCACCACCGCCAATAGACAATGTGCCGTAAGAAAAATTAACCATTCCTTCCAACGCCAATGCTACATCAACCATAGGTACTAAGATGTTATGTCCCTTGTGTCTGAAGTTTTAACACAACTGTACTGAGTATTGCTACCAAAGTACCAAGTATATGTGTTTATCAGAACAAATATTAAACATTAAACATCTTTATTTAAAAACTTATATCTTATAATTATAATTTAGGTCATATTTCGTGAATAGCTTGCTCATAAGCGCATAACGATTAATTATAATACTTTAAAAACAACTAATAAAGATATTAAATGGAACTGCACTTGTTTTAATTAATAAAGCTTAAGATAAGATTTGGTGTTCTGTTATTTTATTGAGCTACAGATACAAATGAATGAATTCTTTTAAAATATTCGATTATGAAACTGAAAAATTCACGGCTATACTGTGAGGTTTTCTTAGTTGCGTATTGAACCGTCTGAGCAAGTGCACAGTCAATTTGTTACACAAAATACTTATAAATTATCTTTTTTTTTTTTATAGAAATGGAAGGTGGACGAGCATATGGGCCACCTGATGGTAAGTGGTCACCAACGCCCTTAGACATTGGCATTGTAAGAAATGTTGCCCATCGCTTAAATCGCCAATGCGCCACCAGCCTTGGGAACTACGATCTTATGTCCCTTGTGCCTGTAATTACACTGGCTCACTCACCCTTCAAACCGGAACACAACAGTACCAAGTACTGCTGTTTTTGCGGCAGAATGTCTGATGAGTGGGCGGTACCTACCCAGACGAGCTTGCACAAAGCTCTACCACCAGTAAAAGATAATATATGAATTTTCAAGAAGTTGTACACAAATTTTACATTACTTGTTATAAATATAACTAAAGTCAAGCAAAATGACGCAAGCAAACGGTTTGATAGTTTTTGTAATAATAATAATATTTTACTGTTATTTAACCGATAAAAATCTATTTAGCTGGTTAGCTATTATTGCGCCTAACGGGCGTTCTCGCACCTAGGCAGATGCAAATTAACATAGGAATTACCCCAGCGTTCACTAGTACTTGGTAACATGCATTAGGGTTGTCATCTTCAAGTTTTATTTTTTAAGTGCTGCCTTAAAACATAGAAATGGCATACTTGTATGTTTTTCGAAATTCGGCACAGCAAAATAATATAAAAAAGTTAATTTGTACGAATTATCTTTACAAACCACACACAGACTACAACTCAAACAACTTTACTATAGTAAGACTCTGTTGACCCCGCGTTTTTACGTCATATTATTTGTCCTGTTGGCGTTGGTGTCAACCCTATCATATAAGTGACTAAGTAGAAGTATTGTAGAGCATACTCTGTTAAGTTTTAAGAGTAAAAACTTTATATATCACCAATGATACTAATTTTTATGGTAGTATATCAATTTAAAAACCTTTCAGTGTACTCTTTCATTTATTGAAAACTCAAATAACTCAAGTATTTTAATTTAGAATGCATTTAATTTAATTTTGAATTATATTCGAATAGTCCAGTATGATTCGAAATTAAATTTTTGTCAGCTGAAACTGTATATGTGTGTGTATAATTGTGTAATATTTATGTGAAATAAATGACTTATTATTTTTATTTACTATTTGTGATCTACATATAACACTTTTATAAAAATGACTTTCTCAAACTTACAAATAATTTATTGATGAATTAAATTAATTAATAATTTTGATTAAAAAGATTAGTAATTATTAAATAAATCTTATGTGACGACAATTTCATAATAAATAACATGCTGCGGAGAACAACGGTATCTGGATTAAACGCTGTGTCGGCGAAACAAAAGACAGCACTGTGATATCAATCTGTAGCGTTTTCACTATAAATTTCCTGAGCTTTCACCATTGTCCTAGTACAACCACGCATATTCGTTAAACATTACACTGTAATTGCGTACTAAGGGATACAACACACATGCGCGTACGAAGCTAAATCGAGATAACTCTGCCGTAGCCTCGCAGTAGTATTCTCTTAGTTGTGGTCAAACTTTAGGATCGAACACGAAGCGAAATAACTTCGACGTTGTCAGTTGGTCGTACAGTTGTGCTTGCCGAGGATTGAGTTCGGAACACACGATCAAAGCGTAGTGGAAACGAGATAACTGTGACGTAGTCACTTCGTTTTACAGTTGTGGTGAAAGAGATCACTACTCGAGTCAGGTTAGTCGAGTCAGTCAAACTTTTAAATTGTAAAAAAAATTCGGCAGAATTTTTAAAATATTGACATGACAAACATAAAAGACATCATAATTATTCAAGTATTGGTTTGGACAAACATAAAAGACATCACAATTATTCAAGTATTGGTTTGTATGTGCGTGCGCGCGCGCGCGTGTGTGTGTGTGTGTGACAAAATATTTTAAAAATATATAAAGAACGTTTTTCTTTTATTATTAGGATTACAAATGCAAATCCATACTGATATGTAATGTGTAATTAATTATCATCTTAATATTTTGTATAAACCGGTCGGATCACAAAGACCTTTAAGCGAAACATTCTGACAAGCACTCGCGGGTTATCATTACGATTTTGATTGAAATATCTGGCGTTTCATATCGGTCCCGGGTTAAAAGCATAAATTAGCATTTTGTGCTTGACATGATTTGTGATTGGATTCTTTGGAATTTTATTGTCTCTCTCTGAAATCGTTTCCAGCCAGGTGTTGCATTGAAGTAGCTTATTTTTTTAAACTGTATATTTTTACAACATCAAATAAATACATAAGCATTTGCATATAAATACGTTTTTAAAATTATGTATGATTTATTAACAATTATAAATAAAACTTACATCAATCCAATGTAGTTTAATCACAAAACATCGTCAATATTTTATATTATTTTATAAATTTAAATTTAGAAAAATAGTTCAAACGAGATCTCTGTTTCGATAATTGTGAGTTTATAATTAATATCAATGAACGTTTTAAAATATATTGAATCAATACAAATACACTTAAGCCTGTGCTGTTAACTTGATATCGCAGTCTAATTATCATATTTAATTTAATTAAATGAAACCCAATAACATACAATTAACATGAGCCGAGATGGCCCAGTGGTAAGAACGCGTGAATCTTAACCGATGATCGTGGATTCAAGCCCGGGCAAGAACCACTGAATTTTCATGTGCTTAATTTGTAATTATAATTCATCTCGTGCTTTACGGTCAGGGAAAACATCGTGAGGAAACCTGCATGTGTCTAATTTCACTGAAATTCTGCAACATGTGTATTCCACCAATCCGCATTGGAGCAGCGTGGTGGAATAAGCTCCAAACCTTCTCCTCAAAAAAAAGGGAGAGGAGGCCTTTAGCCCAGCAGTGGGACATTCACAGGCTGTTACGGTACGGTACAATAACATTAATAAGAAATAATAATAAAATAAAATTATATTTAGTATGTAATTTATCATAGATATTGAAAAACTATTTAAATCCTTCGCACGGTTCTACTCGTTAGAATCTACATTACAGGCCGTTATTAGCTATAACTTTAAGCTAAATCTTTTAAAATGAAATACTTTATTAAAATATATTATTATTTATTAAATTTTATTTCATCCCCGAACCTTAAGATCGGAAGTGTTATAAGCCAGTCCCTAGATCATCGGGGTAGTTATCACAGACAAATCACCAAAAAAATACGTTGTTGAAGCAATTTAAATATTTTTATATATTAATGTTGTTTTTTTTTAATAGTATCCAAATATTACTGTCCTTAATAAATACTCATTATGACTCAGATGTTAATCATGATATCAATTGACTATTCATACTCATGACTTTAATACTTATCGACCAAGTACTCGAGTATTAAGCCTAAGTAAGAATATGGTTGTGTAAAACAAGTCGAAATTGTGCTATCTGGATCTGAGAACTGGCTAGAAATTCGAGCCTTTCACTGCAATTGCGCTTTGCCATTCGACTTATTTTTTGAAAATTATTTTTTGCTTATACTATGTAAACAAAAAAAATATACGCGATATTTTTACGTTTTGCGTACTTATGTACATAAGCTTAGCATACATTAGCTTAGCATTTGTTTTGTAACTGTATATATACCTAAAGATCAAATAAAACCATAAAAGACTTTATTTAAGCAGTCTCATGAATTAATTGTCATTTTAAAAGGTTTTAAATGCTGCAGCATTTCGCTTAACTAATCTTTTCCAATTCAAGTGTATTTTACTGAAGAAATGATACGAAACATTGATGATCCTTCTTTTTTTTTTGACGCTGAAAAAACGCATTACGCGTTTTCCCAACGGGAACAGTGGGGAGGTATGTGGGGCTCGCCGGTGTCCAAGGCGCCGAGTGCGCCCCGAACATCGGAATTGATGATCCTTATCTAACGTATCCAAAAAAAAATTGTATAATTATTCCCGTGAGAACGATCATCGAACACTTTTTATATTATTGTTACAGATTTTTTCAAATACAAATTCTATTTAGAAGTATCACACTTACTTAGGGTTGATGTTGATAATCTAATGAAAATAATGAAAACTATCAATGGTTCGGAAATGAAAATGCTACCGGGAAGAACCGGCGAACGGCACTTAACGAGGTTATATTAAATGCGGGGGATGTTCCGGATCCGGATATATGAATAAATTTTATCTATTTCAGATACGGATATGACTATGAAATTATTTCGAATGGTTTCAGATAGATTCAGTTAATAATTTTAAATTATTAAGGAATTCGAAAGGAGAAATCTATGCAAAAACGAAATTTTACAATACAAAACGAAAGTACAATTATCGTATTTTTTACGGTTTACGTTTTACATATTAGTTTACGTACGGCTCGAACGGTACGGTTCGGTTCGGTTCGGTTTACGGTTTCGAATAAATTTTTAATTTGAATTTCCGATTATCCGTTACCGTTAGCGAACTATATACATACATCTCTGATTAAATATAAAGCCACCATAGTTTCCGAATATACTTCCTAACAGGAAGGAGCTCAGTACTTGTCTCCTAAAACTAATTCTTAAATTAATTTTTTTTTATTATTGAATAGTACCTTTGCCTTAAAATGTAGCAAATATAAAAAAATATAAGGCATTAATTACTGAATCGATTACCTTTGCCTCAGAAGGAATCCATTGACTGAAAAACCGGAGACTTGGAGTAATGGTGAAACAATTTGTTTTCATCCATTTGAATTTGTTTAATTATTTTTAATTACATTGTTCGTGCAATTAAGCATAATGAACTATTATACATTTCATGTCGTCTCAGATTCTGGTAGAATTTATAAAAATGAGGTCAATGGTCAGTATTCGGTCTTGAATTTAATTTTATTTACAAGTTAAATTGGTAATTAATCTCTTGTATGCCGACATTTTACGCGGTACATTACTGTTAATGTCACATATTAAGGCCACTTTCAAAAATACAATTTTACTTATATATAGTGAATATTTATAATAACTAGAGAATTAATATTATAATATATTTATTTATATTCCAAAATCGTTTTTTCTAAACTCCTGTCTCATTTTCCGTTACGCTTTTATCCTCTACAACATAAATATAACAACTAACAACAACTTTAAAGTAGAATTACTACCTAAAATATGTAACAAAAACCTATCATACAAATATATGCAACATAATACTTTTTTATGTCGTACGTATAGTATGGACAATTTGCTCAGTTTCACAACGATTAACATAATAAATGCAAATAAATAAATAAAACTCATATTCACAACTATACTATTAAAGATAAACATATTATTATAATAAGCAACTTCAAAGTAAATTACTTCTGTTCTGCTTACTAGTAGAGTAGAATTATCTCACAGCCTATAATAGCTTCGTAGAATACTAAGAAATGTGTTCCAACAAACATTACATTTAAACATATCTTAAATTCTACTATTTTTCAATAGAGAAATGTCTTTCAATAAAAACTTCCCGGACGCAAAATCGATTCTGGTTAATTTTAATAAAATTCACAGGAAACATAATCGACAGAGTTTATTTAATAATACTGACGTCAGAGAAATATAACTCGTATAGTTTATTGACTTAAAGATTGAAAGAACGCACATTTTTGACTATTTCCTTTAATTTATAGGGATTTTTAAATGGTTATTTTTATTGATAGTGCATACAAGTAACGAATAAGTCAGCACATATATGGCAACAGCAAACTGATGATAAATAGGCACCTTTCCCAAAATACACTGCCAATGAAACAGTTACTTGCTTTCTTCGTCTTCTACTACGATCGTTGGAGCTCTTGGAGCGCTAGTCTTTCACAAGCTAATATGTAGTTGATAAATTATTACAATATTTAGAAACATAATAACAATCATCGTGATAATTCCCACCAGGCTGATTTCGGTAGGCGGAGACTGTTTGGGTAAATACTTATTATTCTCATAGTTCAATGGGATTGCATTTCCTCCACCGAAAAATGTGCGTTTCGAGACACATATATAACAAACTTTTCACATTTCTTGAAAAAAATATCAAATAATATTTATAATTGACTACGGATTTGAACCTCGTGATCCACACAAATTGCAATTAAGGGAGATCGAGTAAAATTTTATCTCCTCAAGTGTGGGATCCCACAACACACTTTCTTACTTAATTCGTATAACGAATACTTTAACTTAAAGATAATTAAAGTAAATTCATATTTCATACGATAGTCTTTGTGAATAAAGAATAATAGGGATTAGAAATAATATATTTAGTTAATTAATACAAAGACTATAAAAAATATTAATAGCTTTTTTTAATGTAGTAAAAAAACATAATCAATACGGGAAATAAATATAGCAACATTGAAAATGGTAATGGCAATATTGCAATCCCTATTCGCAAACGAACCAACTATTTACTAAACCCACGAATTGAAAGTTAGAAATCAATATTGCAAAAAATCACAATGTAAATAAACTTGTCTATAAGTGTATGAGTTAGTTAAATATTAGCACATACTTGCCAGGCTGAGATTTAAATATTGTCATTGAAATTAAGTTGAACGTCTCCAAGCTACTTGTATAAAATCCAAGGCCAATGCTGATAAGAAATTAGAATTGAAAATCACATATCTCATGTCAACCGGAAAACCCGAGGAATTCATTGAATTATAACACGCCTCATACGTAGTTAGTGAAACGCCACCAACCACACCTTGGAATATTAGTTCTATTATTTTTATTCAATGATTATATACCGAACATTATTTAATGTTAAATAAACATCAATTGTTTTTAATTTTATTATAAATATGCGAATGAATTTACTCTAAAAGCTATTAAATGATTAAATGAAGCTTAAAGTCAGTTTGAATGCAAGGCATTCATTTTTTTTTATACACAAGGCCTCAACAAAACTTCATAATATATTTATACATATATATTTTACATAGAGAAGGATGTCTTTCTTGTAATATCGATCTAACTATTAACATAAATATTACATAAGCAAAGTCGGTAGCGTGTCTTTTTTTTATATCATACATTATGCAGTTAAATACACGTAAGTAATACTTAGGTAGCTAAAACGTTTTATTTTTTCGTCTCCTTTTTTCGAGATAAATGTATTGTATTGTATTGTATGTATTGCGTCAGGACCCCAGACATACCTTGTGTGTCTTTATGGCCAAGCGTTAAATGTAGATTGGTTTGTTATACACATTTAAAAGAAATGGTATATTAAAAAAAATATTTATAATTCCGACTTGAATTAAAAATATTTTTAACGGTTCGATCCATATTTTACAAGAGATATATTGAAGGTGACACCCGCTTTCTCGGAAATCAGGCCGCGGCCAATTTAAATCGGTCAAGAGATAAATACATCAATGAATTAAATATTTCGCTACCAGACTAACCATATTTTACAGGTACCAAATGAATCATGGAAAAGTAATCTTTATTACGATATAATAAGACTGTTAATCGATAAATTGGCTTTTGTTTAGATTGTCATTAGCTTAATAGTTTTATTTTCTCTCGGCAATGAGGAAGTTTTTATTGAATTGTTTAAGTATAGTAATAATTTAAACACGTTAACGTAAAAAAAGTAAATTAAAATATTTTAAACGTCTACCGTAAATTTATTGTGATATAATCAAAAAAGAATGTCCTCCAGACCGATTTCGGCCACGGCGGCCAATCTCAAGAGAGATTAGCCAACTACGCAGGAGATATTATAGTGCACAAGCGTGTGCGCAAACACAGGTGCACTATCTATTCCCTAACTCTCAGAACCCGATGGGACGGCAATCCGACACGACCGGAAAGAGTTCAGGCGCAAGACCCAACGGCTTTACGTGGTTTCCAAGGCACGGGAGTATACACACTTCCAGACTCCGGGCTACTACTGAGAATTTTCTGACAGAAAACCCAATAACTTTTTATTGGCCCGACCTGGGAATTGAACCCAGGACCTCCGGGTCTACGGCCTTACATCAAGCCACTAGACCAAGTAGGCAGCCAAAAAACATAATGTAATATAAAAATGTGTTGGATTAGAAAATGGGCATATAGTTATATATATATTATGATATGAACAAAACTATAAACTGTCCTTAAATTTATTCAAACCTTAACATAATTTTACTTGTTATCGATCTTCACATATCTTAGTCTAGGAATTCCACCTTACTCGCTATTAAATATAATTAATTGCTTATTAAGTCACTAACGCTAACGATTCAGTTTATTAATTCATTACAACCCGATGACCCTTAAGTTATTACGAATGTAAAGACCTACAGACAGAGTACATTGGCGATAATAATTTGCGTGAAATACATAAACATTTATAAAAATTTTACGACTTCATTTATTTGGGATGTCAGTAGATAATTCATTAAAGAAAAATAACATTCAACACACCCAGGAAAACCTTGGAACAGCAAAATGTTATTAAAAGATTCGTTTACAATTTGCGAACTGAAAATAGTACGTTGCAAAAATATTGCACACACTCAGGTGTTGAACGCGACTGAAAAATTACGTCGAGGTTTTTTTTTATTTAGATATCTGCTCGCGTATCGCTTCTGCACTCTCAAATTAATTTTCTCTTCATTTCTTTCTATAACGTAGTAGATTATATTGCTTATGATCTATGTAAATATTGTCAATAATTTTTATAGATTAATTTGATCTAAACTCGAAGTCAATCTCGAATTTAATAAAAAAGGTTAACCTTTTTTTATTAAATACTTGATTAAAGACTTCAGTTTACATAATAAATATGAACTATTTAATTGAAATACACAGTCTTTAACCATTTAAAAATTATCTTGCTGCGTCGTAAATAAATATTTGGGTCGATATCATCGACCCAAGACTAATTTAATGACATCACACACTATATACTAAATAGTGTGTAATGTAATTAAATTAGTATTGTCCCTATATCTTTATATATATATTTAAAGCATTTATAATCGTTGTATAGGAAAAGATGTAAATGTTCGATTAGATAAAATGAATTATATATATAATTCTACATAATTTAAAGATTTCAAATGCCAATTTTGCATAATATTTAGGAGCGTTGTTGAAGATTATTTTTGTTTAAAAAAATATTTAGAACATAGCTTCTTATGCAGTTGATAAATATTAGATTATCTAAACAAG
Source organism: Nymphalis urticae (assembly GCA_905147175.2). Lineage (NCBI taxonomy): Eukaryota > Metazoa > Arthropoda > Insecta > Lepidoptera > Nymphalidae > Nymphalis > Nymphalis urticae. Next base: position 2,238,737 of record LR989987.1, on the reverse strand, counting down.
GACATAATATTATTTAAAGAAACAAAAATATTTCAAAATATTAAAGAATCTAATTCGCTCAATCGATTTCAACAAATAAAGTTTCATTGATATATAGCTTATGATGTCACTAGAAATCTTATATTCAAAGATTATTGCTTCTCTTCTGGAATATGGAATAGCGACACGCCTAAGTAGTACAATGTAAGTCACGTAACTACAATACAAGAGACGTTGTCCGCACTACAACATTGAGTATGTTAGTATATGTCATAAAGAAGTTCTAAACTTCACAAGTAGTATATTCGTTTCGAAATTGCGAAACGTTTTCGCATTCTTGACTTTGTTTACCGAGTAACAAACAAACGTTCTATTTATTTGGTAACTTTTTACGATTACTTTAAGAGATACATAAATTAGAGTACCTTGAGATTCTTTCATAGGCTTTTAAGCCCGCTAATTAATTTCATTGGCGTCTATTCGCGCGTCGTAAAATTTGCGGTAGAGAGAGATGACGGTCCGACGGTATTGTTTGATCATTTACGACCACGACGAACAATCAGCGGGCCAAGGTTACATTTTTTAAGACTTATTTTGCTATATTTCACAACTCAAGGCCGTGAAGATGAGACTCAACACGTGGTATTAAACACAGAACTGAAAAGAACACAACATTTTTGAAACTTGACTAAATAACATTTTTTAGTAATTCGTTTTATACACAATATTAATGCACTATTACCGACAGCATAAGTTTGTGTCTTGATTGATATTACCGACTCAACAAATTCCAATTCTTGGTACAACTGTTTTATGGTTTGAAAAGTGAGAGAGCCAATGTGATAAGTGAGCAAATGTCATGTAATGTACAGAGGCTGTACATAGACATATAACATCTGAGATTCCATAAATAGTTGACGTCGCATTGGCAATGAAAGATGTTGTTTATATATCTTATACATCTCTAGGTATCTAGGTATCTAGGGGGAAGGAGTGCAAACATATTTTTATTTCTAAATACTAATATTATACTAAATCAACGGTTGAAAGAGCATTTGTAAAAAAAGAACTTTGTTCCAAAAATTCTTTAAGTATAACCTAAACCTAAGAAAATATTTATATTTATTCTCATCGAAATAAAAAAATGATTACCTTACGATTAATTAATGCCTTTAACTATTTAAAATATAAAAATAACAAGTTCTACAACATATACATTAAATCGTTAAATCTTCGTATTAATATTTGATATTATTTAACAAGTATATAAAATAAAGATTATAAAAGATTTTTTTTTTCAATCGTTACCATTGCAGGTTATAAAAACTCGAACAATCAATTATCTTAAAGAAGTGGAACTATTATACCCATTGTGAACGTATTGATTTCATTTTTTTATTATCTCAAGATATAAAAAATACGAAATGCTGTACCTGCGACTTCGTTCTTCGTTTTCGTTGATCATCGTTGATCATGGATGGATGGATTGACATGGATTAATTTTCTTCATTATGAATAAGTCCTTAGCTAAAATTATATACTTTTTATTAAAATATAAATATCAAAATTATGTCCTGTCATATAAATTTTCTGATCTAGATACAAAATTATCTAGATCAGAAAAAAGCGTTGAGTTAGCATTCGATAAATTTCGAGATGAATAATAAAATGTAATAGTATTATATTAACAAACCATTATTTTTATATTATCAGAAAAGTGTAACTAAAGTTCCAAATCCAGAAACTTTTGTTACCGGTTTTTCTCGCGACGTATCCTAGGATAAATATTTATGTGTGCAAAAAGAAAATTATGAACAGACACTACTCTTCCGAGGTTTTATTATATTAAATATTTTACAAACAACAATTGACATCTTTTTTCATGTATAGTTTTTCCTTAACCATTTTACGCGTTATCGTTTGTGAAACACTTTTTGCGGTAGTTAATGTTAAACTATCGATATTATTTTGTCTATTTTTATCTTTCCATTATCTGTTCATGACTTTTAAATTTACAGCACTATATTCCTAATACAGAATAATAATAATAAAAAGTTATTAACACTAATCATTGAGTCTTTATCATTCATAATTTAGAATTAGATCGGACGTGTCTCTTATTGAATAATATTATTTTTATCTGCTTAATAAGCATGCTCTTTGTATTAAGTTATTTTTGATATTTTTTGTGTCTATAATTATTAATTAAATAAATAAAAATGTTTTTAACAAATTGATCGCTATAACGAGACCCGAACCTAAGACAAATTAAGCCTAGCAAAGAAAATCATTATAAATTCACATTCGTTATTTATATCATGATTGTTCAATTAAATACAATTTGACGTTTATTCTCTACATATTTAAATGGTATTGGGCAAGTCTCAATACATAATTTTCCTTTCCATTAATATTACTTCTAATCCACAATAATTGTCTATTTTGATGAATGACAAACTTCAACAAGTCGACGTTGATCGTTGTTCACAATTGCGATCGTTTTATATTTTCGGGACATTACCTCATCTGTCCTAGAAATATTATTTCTGCTTCAATAATATATGGAGACTATAAACTAGAACTATTAACGTTTAGGTTGCATCAGATTACTATAACACTGCGACCTGTCCTCTAAAATCAGATAATAAATTTTGTCACTATAATTTTAAGACGCATTTATATATTGTTTTATTACAAATTCCTGAGAAGTTGTTACATATTCATTATGACGTCATAGAAAACATGAATAAAAATTAAATTACATTTTTGTTGAAAACGCTAATTTAAAAATAACTATATACATATATGTATATACAATAATGTACGTACATAAAATGTAGTATAATGGAAAAAAATATTTGTATTAGTAACAGTTTTTAAATGAGAAGTGTAAATATTTTCACAATTTTTCTTGGAATGAAAATAAAAATCATTGTTACAGCTTCAATAAATTCCGATTTTTTTACATAATTACACAAAAAGAAATAATTGACCTTTACAATTCAACACATGGATTCAATTACAATTGTTAATAGAATATTCATAATTAGCATGTGCGTGACGTTCCTAATAACCTAATTTGATTATATATACTTGTATAATATATATGTATTAAGAACAAAAAGAGAATACTTATGACATAATTGATCTCTGCATGGTTGTTACTTGCTATTTATCAATCTAATAAAATACAAATCATATGATATTTGTATTTTAAGATTCTTTACTATCAAAACTCGTTTATCCGTAAATATATTTTTTACGTGTTTGTTTTCAGTCTATTTACCTGCAAAATATGTGTCAGGTAAAATAAAATAAAAAAGAAATGAATGATTTTTTTTTCAATTAATATATTACGTTTACATACGTAAAAAATTGTATTACTAAAATATTTTTTTATTAAAGACATTATTGTCTAGTACATAACATATACATAAATTGTGTAAAAAGGATTACTTTAAAACTAAATGTTTAATAAATATTGTTTAAAACGTTAAATTATGTTGCACCTTTAATCTTTTAACGCTATGTCATATAAATTATGATTTATCATCTTATTTAATTAATTAATCAAAACATATATGACAAGAAGAGGTCCATTACACTTATATCATTTTCAACTTCAATTATATTTAGCATATTTCAATTAATTGTTTTAATCAATTATTATCTGTGCGATCCATGTTGTGGTTCCTTGTGTCTGTAATTATACTAGATGACTCATCTTTCATTCCAATACCGAGCCATACGTCAGGGCGATAGGTGAGTGGGTGATCTCCTGTCCCTCTTATAAGATAGAGAGTGTGTCTCGACTGCCTCGTTGTTCTAGTGACTAGCTATTAGGCCGCAGATCCCGAGGTCCAGGGTTCAAACCCCGAGACGGGGCAATAAAAAGGTATTGGGTTTCTTAGTCGAATTCTCAATTGTAACACCGCGTCTGAAAGATTGTACGCTCCCGTCTCTCGGAAAGAACGTAAAGTCTGTGTTCCTGCGCCGGATCTCTTTCCGCTCGTATCGGATTTGGCGTCCCATCGGTTTATCAGAGTGAGGTAATAGATAGTGCAAGTAAGTAGAAATAACTGACGAGTGTTTGCGCACACACTCATGTACTATAATTGTCTAGTCTCTTTTAAATGCCCGCCGTGACTGTAATCTTGTTTGTTTCTAAACTTATGATAGTACTACATAAATTATTATTATTTAAATGAAATCATCAATTACCTACTCTAAAAATTCTTACAATTTCATCAATAAGTTCCAGAAAAGAAATAAAATTATAGTATCTCGAAATTTAATTACTCGATGTATAAACAAGTAGTGTACTTGTAGATATTTGTAGCAAAAAACCATTAATTGTTTCCTCAACCTTGTAGGCGTACTTGTATTTTTTTATAATTGAATCTACCTAAGATACAGTTTATATGCAAGTATTCTGCACATCATCAAACTGTTTGAAAATCTGACCTGCTTTTTATATATCGTATCTTATCGGCAGGAATTTTCTTATAAAGATGTTTATCGTACGTATGCAAATGTAGGAAGCTACTCAAGGTCGCTTGTCTGCTGTTGTAATTGAAAGAAATATACAAGTGGATAGTTGCCGGTAGTGTGACCCTGCTTTTAATCTTTCTAATAAGTACAAAGCTAATGCCAGACTAACGCTACCTTTGACATATTATTTAAAAAAAAGGCGTTGTGTTTTGAAAAAATAATAAAGTATATTCTCATATTTAAAACAAATATAGCGTATTATATAATAATAAACAAAGCGTAATTACAAAATCGTTACAAGATTATAAAGATAATAAAAAAGAAGAGGAGTTAGTGTTCGTCCATTTTCATACAGGATATATATATAATAATTTAATTGTATTGAATGAACATACTTATGTAATTTAACTGTCGGTACAGAGCAACCACTGCGTTTCTTGCTGATTCTTCTCGCTAGAATCTACATTCCGAACCGGTATAATAATATATGATATGTATGATAACTTTATATACAACATTATATATAAATCATGTAAAATTACACAAAAATTGCTTAAACAACCTATTTGAATACTTATTACAGATTCTTCAAGTCGTTTCTGAAACTTTGAAAAGCGTTAATATTTTGACCAAATCACATACAATGTGATACAAAATATTTTCAGTATTTTTTTTGTTTAGTACAGGCATTTAGCTTCTTACCAATTTTAATTTAACAACTTGTAACAGATATGTAGTATACAGACAAAAATTAAAATATCACTAGACTATTTTATCGATTATATTTATGACATAAAATGATATTTACTGATTTTTATTGATTTTTTGTTTATATATTTAAATCTGTTAAATATTTTTATCCGTATATTTACATACATCAAAAAGGCTACAGTTCGATTCGATCAATGTCAGTAGCTCTGCACATGGCGCCAGTTCGCTATAAATTAATTTGTTTTTATTGTAACGCGACCCATTTGTGAAACATCTCATTGAACGTTATTGATAAACAAATTGTTCGCATTCTGGGAGGTCTTTTTATTTCGTCACCTGTCATTTAATTGTCATCGCCACTAAGGAATCAATTGTAAACGTATTTTTTATTTTTCAATTCATTTTAAACTAAAATAATACATATATTTTTGTCGGTGGAATACAAGCTTATCTCATAACGTCGTTAATAATTTAATACAATTATCATTTTTTTACAGTTATATTTCATATATCTGTATAGTCTTGAAACTATGAAATGAACACAATTACATTTTGACTTTGACGATATGACATATATATTTTCAAGGAAATTAATAAAAGTAAAAGGATAAGTATGTTTTAGTTGAGTAGATTGTATATCTATCATTTAAATAAAACTATTATGCAAAAGTTTTAAAGAAACCTCTATTGTTAAATTAGTATCAACCGGTTATTAAGAATATGAAATACAAGAAGTCTCGTCTACTCCTCTATTTTGAGATTTGACCGCGATATAAATCAGTCTTATAAGCATCAGTTTAATGTGCACACATCTACATTACTAAAGTATACACAAACGAAAATCACCCAAGCTACATATAATACTTATTAAATAAAGCACAGTATCGTGTGCGTTATTGCTAGGAATCCGCAAAAAAAAAGTTTCTTAGATTAGTACAATGAAAGAATACGCGTAACAGCCTTGAACTGGAAGATACAAGAATAAAATTAGTTTATTTTTAAATGTTATCTGTAAACATAAATATACATAAATATTACAAAATAAGCTTTAGGCCGTCTGAAATAATATTTTCTCTTGTAGAAATATTTATATTCGGTTCGTCATTACATAATTTCTCACGGGATGAAGCGCACATGTTAACATTTATTTCACGAATTATTTCAAAGATTTTGTGTTTTTTTCAATGTTTTTCGTATTAATTAAAATAATTAATTAAATAATATATCAATGATTATAAAGCTGGATACAACTCGCTCTTGTATCATTAACTTTATTATTAATTTTAAATTAAAAAAAAACTATAACATTTACAATTCTTATTTTCAATATTTCTCTTAAATTAGCGTAAAGCTAGTCAGAATAGAGATGCCCAACAAAAGCCGTCAGGCACTTCGTAACTGTTATAGGCAGTCCAAATTTTTGAACTATATTCTATTATTCGTACCTATATAAAAACTCGTTATGTAAATTATAATAATATTGAATGCCCTTATCCTTCACACGAATGTTTATATTATAATCCGCAAACTTGCGTAATAAATTATGTCACCGCAATAAGTAAGGTTTATCGACCGAATACGAAAGTCGTCAAAAAACACCTTATCTCGCGCCATTGACCTTGATGCGGTAACTCGGACGATAGTAGGTACTGAATAAATATTAATATTTTATTACATTACTTTATAATAAAAACTCTATGCTAACACTTAAAATGAACAATCTGACATTAAAATATATCGTCTGTTATAATTGTTTTTAAGCGGTTGAAAACTCATTTGTCTATTTCTGTAATTATCGATTTAACATTCGAAAGAAGAATACATTCCATAGCATTGCTAACTAATAATTCCCTACACAACATCTATAGTTCTATTAGTAGTATAAGCAATATACATGTGTATGCGTATATTTAATTATGTTTTTAAGTAGAACGATTACGTTGTTTAAGATTCACGTCATCACAAATTTGGAGTGTGATTCAAATTAATTATGGAACATGACGATTCAAAAGTACTTATAAGAACCTGCATAAATAAATATTATTTTGTTTTTTGATAAAAATTAATGTATTTTATACATTTCTTTCTTTCTAGTTATCCTTTGATACATTATCGTTGTTTAAAAAACTTTTTTATAGATGTCAAACAAAAAATACAGATAAATAAATAATCGTTCGTCTTATTTATAACCAATTAATCAACAAAATGAGATATCGAACATTTATTATAATAATATTATGAACGCGAAAGTTAATTTGTATTTACATATTTGTGGTATCACATCACAACCGACCCGCTAACATAATCGTAATGAAATGTGAGTTTGAGGTAGCCTGGGACCTGTTGTACATAGGCATACAAACTACGGGAGTTATGGGAAAGGATCTCCAGGTAAAGTAAATTTAACGCGCACGGAGTCGTGTAGAGTTACTTATTAATATTTACAAATCTTGCACATTTACTGTTTAATTAATTAAAAAAATAAAAAACCATAAAACTGACATTTTTTCGAAAAAAATTAAATACTTATTTCAAGAAGAGGTAAAGCGATATTTTTCGCGTTTGCTTACCATTGACACTATAATGGTGTGTATGATAGGATATGATAATTAATCAAATACTATAGTCGTCACCTCGGTCAGGCGAACGTAATGTAATTATTTAATGTGATATTAATATGATGATGATATATGAATGCTCCATGATTCTAATTTTGAAATTTAAATTTGTTAGCAATTCCTACCTTTTTATCATAGTTAATTAAATATGTATATATAAAAAAAATATTGCGTAATTGTGTGAGATACAAAAATTATCTGTGAACTTTGTCTTTGGCAGGTATATTGGATTTTTCCCATATGAAGAAGATTTAACTTTACTTTATAAAACTTTTTTGAAAACTTTGTGGCTACAACATGATTTTATAATATTCTAACTTGACTGATCTAGAAACAATGATATCATCAAATCCTACCTTAATAATTACCAATTCTTCCAATATACAAACCAGACAAATCAATTAATTCCCCAGAGCATTTCCATCTCTTTGAAGAGCCGCTCGTGCACACGTTAGATATATACGAGTAATTTTAATTCTTACGTACATATAATATAAAAACTATTTTGGGATCAATGCTTGCGTCATATGTGGGCAGTTATAATGGCCGAGTTCCACGGAACTATTTTGTTTTGTTTATTGTTGCTGTTGCTATCAACATCTAAAACTGCCCAGCTAACATACTTGAGAACTGAAATTAAAATTCACGGGTAGAGATTTATATTCCTTCCATTTAAGAACATAATTTATAATTCTTTTTTTTTTATAAAAAATAAATGTTTTAGTGATTATTTGTATAAGTCTAAATGGTTTTTAAAATTGTTTGAAAGTACCGGAACTCTTTTAAGCTTCCAATACTTAGATAAAGTAAAGCTGAAAATTTATAAATTTTGACACACGATGTATGTATTCTTATAGCGATAAACATCTAGAAACATATTGCATAATATGTGCACATCAATAAATAGTCGATAGTACGCAAGGAATTAAAATTTTCAAGACAGGTTATTCAAATTTCTTCTTCAGTTTTATTTTTAATTCAACTTACCGTGTAACGAACTCTACTTTAAGTTCAAGTAAAGAACGGCAAACAAAAGCGAAATAAATTTACCATACATTTCCTGCGTTTGGTGGTCACGAAGCGAAAAATTTCTCTTCCGTCCCTGTTTCTTTTTAGCTTACAACAATACGGTGACTTGTGAAGTTTAATGAGGGTTCGAATGCTGATTGAGTCTTAAATGTAACGGTTGATGGCTTTCCGATGGGTCGATGGACTATTGATCTTTGTTTTGTAATTAACTCATTCTTCAAAAAAATATATGAAAACATTTTAACATGCAAAGCATGTCATGTCATGTAGCTTAAATATAAATGCGGGTTATTTTCTACACATAACATAAGGTGAGCCTGCAATGCAAAAAACCGCGTGTTTTTTTTCACATTCCCATAGCATTTGTTATTATAAGTATGTACACACTTGTGATGTGTCTTGTGATTTAGAAAGAGGTTGTTAGAAAAAACTTTATCTTTAATCGGCCTTTGCCTTACAGGAATACTAAATACGTTACTGAAGTAATTATAATAATATTATAATATCATATTATTACCATAACATTATTAATTAGTTTCTAATGACTAACATTTTTCAAAACTTACATAGATGATTTTATACAAAAATAAAAACGAAAAAAAAAATCAAAGTTGGAAGTAACTTAAATTAGGTATACCCACCAGAGAATCTGCGGCATTTTGATCGGTAAACAGTAAGCTTTATCAAATTTATTGTTCTACGCGCTTATTTTAATCCTTATCGAAACGAAATAGATCTCAAAATTGCGTGTACGAAATTGAACTTAAATTGTTTTCTACATGTCGCATTTATCTTAACGGGTCCAATTTATCTCGTCCCAGAACTACACTCATTGCATTTTCAAAAGAATGCACATTGGTTGTTTATTCCAACTGCCCGCTTGAAGAGAAAGCGATATCAATTTATTTCGAATTGTTTCTTTCTGTCTGTCATTTTAATGGTGACATGATTTATTTAAATCAATTCATTAATTAGAATAGAATTTGGCGATAATTATTGTAAATTATTGAGTTTCTCTTTTTTTATTGGACTTTTAATCAATTTTGCAATATAGTGTTTGATTTATTACAGATGCTATCAAAGTTGATACATTTCTAGATACAGATTATTATTTATTATACCGTAATTAAAACTGAAATAAAAGTACACGACATTGAAGCTATTAAACGAAGTATGTTTATATATAATTGAATTAAATATATAAAGCAGCTTACAATGTTAGAAGTAATAAAAGCGAATAGGCGTCATCTAACCGAGCTTGTTTGCAGTCTAACTATTGGATTATGATAAATGTATACGAGATATAATCGCGAATAATGAGCAGTATATAAAAATACCTTATAAATTATACATTAGTGTATCGACTTCATATGAAGCTGCGCGGTGACGTAATGTATAAACAAACCTTTATTACATGTACAGAGTATTGAAGATACAGCTCTATTTTTAAAATACATTTTTCGTAGGAATATTAATAATTATCTGTGAAGTATTAAAAAAAAAGGTAATAATACTTAATGTACATAGAGTATTTTGTAGTTAACATATTGCATTTTAAAACGTCAAATTCTATTTTCAAATATAATAAATACAAGCGATTTCTTAGAAATGAAGTCCTGCTAAGATCGTTCACCCGGATTGCGATTAACGAAACAAGATTAATGTGATATTAACACCATAAGCCTCTGAATTTAATTTACTCTACGCGGGGATCTAACGCAATTTACGACACTAAAATTAAACAGTACGATAATACGATGCGCGGAGCCCTCGAAGGTCGACAAATATCCGCCTTTATATTGTATCATTCAAAAATACAGAAATAAAATTGATACTGGAAACAAGTACTAAGTTTTTGAAATATTCATAATTTATGTTTTCACATTGTTAGTTACACAAGGGGAGTTGTTTTTACTTGCTTATCTTTTGACTATAATACGTGAGCTGACTTGAAGATTTTATAGCCAGAGAGTCGGTTGTCATATCACGGTTACACTGAAAATATATTCAGATATTTAATAATATATATATATTAAATTTGTACTTTTTAATCGTAACCTTAATTGTAGACATGTTTTATTGTTTCTTTTATATACTCGTTATTGTTTTTAAGTATTGGAAATTTAATTAATTAAGATAAATTTTTACATAAAGTAAACCTAACACAAATTAATTATTGAGTTTGTAAGTATTTTATTATAAACTTCAGATAAAAAACATTTGTTTCAATATTTTTCAGCAGCGTTGTCGTGTAAGTCGTTCGCCATTATTTGAAACATCTTTTATAATTTACTTTCTCTCTTTTTGTTACATCAAATTAAAATAAGAGTATTTATAATATAATAAATAACTTATTTTTTATTCCGAAAACAATTATTACGATGTTTTTAATAATACAACCTACCTACAATAAATTAAATGTTTTTATTTTTTACGTACGTGGTTTTTCTCCATTTGAAATATTTTATCTTTTATGGGTTGTTATGTTAGATAACTCACTTAAAACAGTTGGCTTAATTTGGATTTATTAACATATAAATCCACATCCTAAGACTATACAAGTTCTCGGTCTATAAAACATGCCCATTGCCCACATGCCGAGATCATAACAAGCGCATCTCTTCGTGATCGCTCGAGTGTTCGTAATCTCAAGTGTCTGAACGCGATGCATTTCAAGTACCTCCCTGCACCTAGTTCTATCTATTTATGGAAATATGAACTTAATAATCATTGAATTACGTACTCAATTGCTGTAACGACTAACGGTTGTTTTGCAAATTTCTATTTACGCCGAAATGGAGAGAATTTTATTCCAACATCGCAAGAGAATAAAGGTCATAGTGCTACAACAAATGAATTCGAAGATTTTAATCTTAGAATAGTAGAAACTCAAAATTATTTGGATTTAACTTAGTTGCATCCGTCATAGCTAGCTTAGTAAAGAGATTTTACGCTATAAGTGATTCACGTACAGATAATTTTAGACGGATCAATATAATTTGTATATACATACGACTGTATACTGTTATAAAATTGTCAACGCTTTATCAAACATTTTATCCGTGCAGTGACGGAGAAAGAATACATTTCACTGCCCCTTTCCCATGGGTGTCGTAAGAGGCGACTAAGGGATATCATCTGGTGGTAGGATGATAAACATCCGCCTGGCTTGTTACCACCGTACGCATGGTGTAAATCTCGTGAAGTGGCTTGCAGCCGCGTTTCGAGGTCAGCCAGCGTACAGCCAGTGCCCGAGCGAACGTTGCCGCGATGGGTGTTGGTCCAGTGGAGACGGCTACTGAACCAATGCCAGGGGAAACTGTATTGCCCTGCCGGACAGGGAGACCCGAAGAAACGGCTATTCCGCTGGCCGCCCGTGGCATAGTACAGGGGCCCGAGCGTGCCTAACCAGCACGCGAGGCTGCCCCACCAGGCCACGCATAATCTCGGGGTGGACCGTCGTGCCGGTTGGTGACCGGAAGGTGGGGTCCCGGCGGCTACTTCCGGGGGGGTTCGGGGGCCCTTCCGTCCGGCGGGTCAGTGTAGTTTCCCTTTTGGCAACCACTTGGGGTAACACGCCTCCACACTTTGCCCATCCCTATCGTGGCAATACGTCGCTCGCTTCACGTCTCTTTTGCATTCTTTTTTTTTCCATATGGTAGCGCATCAAAACAGGAATAACGGTCGTACAGCGGTGCACACCCCCACCATACCCACGCTGTTTGAGGTCGAGTTCACTAACATCCGCGGACTCCACGCTAACCTCAACGCTGTCCACCACCATCTCGAGACAGCACGGCCAGCAATGTTGTTTCTAACGGAGACACAAATACTCCGTCCTGCCGATACCAGCTACCTTAACTATCCCGGCTACATGCTTGAAGAATCCTTCAAAGCGAAAGCCGGAGTATGCTTGTTCGTCAGGACGGATGTTTGCTGTCACCGACTGCGCTGCTTGGAGGACCCCTCCTTCTCCATGTTGGTGGTACGTGTGGATCTGGTTCGTCAGAGTCGGGTCTACGTGTGCCTCTACAGATCCCATAATGGTGACTTGGAGACAAGTCGACTCTTTGACCATCTTAGTCGGGTGGCAGATGCTGCGCAAGAGCAGTTCCCTAACGCGAAATTGGTGTTTTTGGGGGATTTTAATGCTCACCATGAATCATGGTTGAAATCCCTCAAAACTGACCATGCTGGAAGGACTGCTCATGCTTTTGCTCTCACACATGACTTGACCCAACTGGTTGATCAGCCCACCAGGATCCCAGACATTGATGGGCAAGCGCCTTCTCTACTGGACCTTCTGCTGACTTCTCACCCGGTGGAATATCAGGTTGTGGTTCAGGCTCCACTTGGTTCTTCGGATCACAGCCTCATATCTACCAAAGTGCCACAGGCCAAGCTGCCGCCACTAGCGGTATGCAAACGTCGCGTTTGGCACTACAAGTCGGCAGATTGGGACGGTATGCGCGATTACTATGCGTCAGTCCCTTGGAAGGAACGTTGCTTCAGTGGGAATGACCCGACAGCTAGTGCCGCTGCTGTTGCTGGCGAGATCATGTTGGGAATGGAATACTACATTCCTAGCTCAGATCTCGACAGTAGGGGTGCGCGTAACCGTTGGTTCACTCGCGAATGTGCCGACGCTGTATCATCTAAGCAGGCGGCATATCGCGAGTGGATCAATGGCTGCATTAGCGGGGCATCTAACATTGACTCACTGAAAGCAATCTACAATAAAAACTCCAAGTCCTGTAGGAAGGCTTACACGAGAGCGGATGCACAGCGCATTGTACAGATTGGTCATGACCTTATTTCACATCCTAGGGGCTCCCGTAGCTTCTGGCGTCTGACCAAGTCTGTGCAAAACAATTTCTGCCAACCTTCGCTGCCACCGCTCAGAAGTCCGGACGGATCGCTAGCTCACAGTCCGCAAGAGAAAGCTGATCTCCTGGCTAAACTCTTTGCCGACAACTCCGTCATCGATGATTGTAGTGCTCTGCCACCAATAATACCTTCTTGTGGCCACACGATGCCTGACATCAAAATCAGGCAGCGTGATGTGCGTGCGGAGCTGCAATCACTTGATGTACGGAAAGCTAGCGGTCCCGATGGAATACCAGCCATAGTGCTGAAGAAGTGCGCGGCGGAGCTGTCTCCCGTGTTAACGCGCCTGTTCCAACTGTCTCTTTCTTCGGGATGTGTGCCGGAGGCTTGGAGAAGAGCTAATGTGCAAGCGGTTCCCAAAAAAGGGGATCGGTCTGACCCGGCAAATTATCGGCCAATAGCTATCACCTCAGTACTTTGTAAGGTGATGGAACGGATTCTAAACAACCAACTGATCCATTACCTAGAAGATCACTGTTTAATTAATGATCGTCAGTACGGATTTCGACCAAAACTGTCTACAGGTGATCTTCTAGCGTACGTAACACACCTCTGGGGTGAAGCTATCGACAAGCATGGGGAATCGTTGGCTGTCAGCCTCGATATCTCCAAGGCTTTCGACAGGGTCTGGCACAGAAGTCTTCTCTCCAAGCTGCCGGCATATGGTCTGCCTGCTCAGCTTTGCACCTGGATTGCCAGCTTCCTACATAAGCGCAGCCTTCGTGTTTTAGTTGATGGTTGCGCTTCACAATTCTATGTAGTGAATGCTGGGGTCCCCCAGGGATCTGTGCTATCTCCCACTCTGTTTCTTTTGCATATCAATGATATGCTCTCTCTCGGGAACATTCATTGCTATGCAGACGATAGTACAGTGCATGGTGGATACCACGGACGCGCAGTGGCTGGGCGAGTGGAAATTAGGGAGAAGCGGGAGGATCTTGTCATTGAACTCGATAGGACGTTAGAGCTTATCGCCAAATGGGGCTCAGATAATCTTGTTGAGTTTAATGCCAAGAAAACACAGGTATGCGCTCTCACAGCAAAAAAGTCACCATTTTCCCCTTTTCCCTCCCTCTGTGGCACTCCGCTGGTGATACAAAGCAAAATCGCCATGCTGGGGATGGACGTTCGCTGCGACCTTAGTCCAAGGGATTACATCGAGGCTGTAATAAAAACAGCCTCACGGAAACTCGGAGTTCTGAACAAGGTGCGGCGTTTTTTCACGCCTCAACAACTGTGCCTGCTGTACAAAACACAGGTACGGTCTTGCGTTGAATATTGCTCGCACCTTTGGGATGGCTCCGCTAAGTACCTACTTGAGGCCTTGGACCGGTTGCAGCGACGTGCGGTCCGCATTATTGGCGACGTAAAGGTCACTAACACCCTCGAGCCTTTACAAATGCGTCGAGAGATAGCTGCGCTGAGCGCTTTCTATCGACTGTATCACGGCGAGTGTTCCGAGGAATTATTTTCCCTAATTCCTGCTTCCCCCTTCCTTCACAAGTCTACGCGTGCTGGCTCTCGATGTCACCGACTAACTGTGACATCAATTCCATCGCGCACAAAGAAATTTGGCAACTCATTTCTTTGTCGCACTTCCAAGAAATGGAATTCCTTACCAGCACACGTATTCCCCTCCTCTTACGACCCGGGTTCCTTCAAACGAGGCGTGAAGAGGCATCTTGCGGGCCGGCAAGGCGAGGGCGGCTAGTGCAGAACCTTCTTCCCGACTGTACTGGCCGTCCTCGCGTTTGGACTCTACTACCACTTAACATCAGGTTGAGTAGAGTCATTTGCCCTCCCGGGTAATATAAAAAAAAAAAAAAAAAAAAAAAAAAAAAAAAACGCCTTGAAGGTTTTTTTATAACTAAGTAGTACAATTTTCTTAAATAATTCACCGGTTGTAAATCGTTAATAAAAATAATTTAAAATCCAACTTGTTAGATACCAGTATTTTAATTTAATTACACCAACTAGAACTGCATGTTGTTATAAAATTATCATTAAGCAATTATAAACAGATTTAGTATTTAAGTCTATAAATTAATCCTGTCCACGTTAAATTACTTGCTTAATTATATTTAACTATCTGTTAGAATATAACCAAAAAGTACATTGTGATGAGTGTGTAACGGTCACGCAAATAAACACGCTAATATATAACATATCATTTTGACGTGTATCACTTTCACAGTGGCTACAATTAATTCGCTTAATTAGATTTTTTGTTCAATATTTCGTGCAAAAAAATTATACTTGATATTTCTTAGAATAATTCAATGAGTTTAGAGTTCTAATTCTAAATAATTTAACGCCATCTTTAGGCTTTCAATTGTTATCTTCTTATGACTTTATTTTTTCATTATAGTAGTCAATGATTACGAGAAATACATAGTATATTTTTAATTATTTAATAATAAATACAAGCGATGTGTTAGAACTCGATCTAACATATCAAAAGAAAGTAAAAAGATAGTCGATGACTGACCGAACTAGAAATGAACGCGTGACTGACTGCGGTCGCTGGATCGCGTTGCAAGCGCATCTAGTCTACCGCTAAGGGTTGACCGCACCTGATCTATTTATTTACACTACGTTACTTGAACTACAGAGTAGATATATCAGTTGGTTTATCTATTGCTGCTTGTATTGTTAAATCATACCAATTCGGTATTTGAAATTCTATTGATGCATTGATGTTTTTGTAATCCTAACTTAATAATATAAATGCAAAAATTAGTTTGTTTGTCTGTTTATTACGCTTACAATTCCTTAATAACATGTAGGGGAGGGAGTATACAGAATATTGATTTACCTATAAATGTTGTTTATGGGTGGTTAGTTAAACAATGCGTCTCCTTCTTTCGTATCTCAAATCGATGATAACAGAAAGAGATAAATAGTTGCTTAACTAAATCCGGTAAAATTCGTTTATAAATAAGGCCGTTTGTAATAACAATTTTTTTTACCGAATTAAGCATATACATAAAACATATAATAAAAATTGTCTGTCTAAGCAACAAGGAACATGTTATGTATAAAAACTAAACAATGACATTACAAGTATAATGTACTTGTACCCAAATATTAGTCGTTGTAAAGAACAATGGCGGATGTACTGTTTTAATATTATTTAGAAAACGCTGATCCTTGAAAATATAACAACCGAAATAGTTTTATTTATTTATTCCTACGTCGAAACGAAAAAATCTTGTTTAATAATTGTAACGAATTATGATTATAATAATAGTTTCGTTTCCCTGCTGAATCACCAAACAATTACATATAAATTAATTGTCACTTGCGTCAGACATGAGCTTGAGCTTTCAATTACACGCGCATTAAACATCTTCGAACTATTCATAATCAATTTGCTTTAGATGTCGAAAACACGCGAATATCATCGTAACTTGTTTAAAAATCAGCGATCTATTTATGATATAAGCTGAGTGTCAAAATTAATGGGATTTTTTTGCTGATTTTAGATGTAAGCTACCTCAATCAAATTAATTTAATAATTTGCGTAACAAATATACTCTTTTTTTATAGAATAGGAAGGCGGACGAGCATATGGGCCACCTGTTGGTAAGTGGTCATCAACGCCCTTAGACATTGGCATTGTAAGAAATGTCAACCATCGCTTACATAGCCAATGCGCCACCAACCTTGGGCACTAAGATTTCATGTCCCTTGTACCTATAATTACGCTGGCTCACTCACTCTTCAAACCGGAACACAACAATATCAAGTACTACTGTTTTGCGGTAGAATATCTGATGAGTGAATGGTACCTACCTAGACGAGCTTGCACAAAGCCATACCACCATCTTATATGTATAAAGAACTATCTATTTCAGCAAGACACTTCAGCGTTGTTTTAATACGTTTACAATCATATTTAATTATCATGGTGTGCTAAAAAGAATAACATTTTGAACCGGAACGATTCGATGAAATTATTTTGAAGGAATGCACAAGCGGCACATTTCAATCAACGTTCCGTTTCAAATCATTTTTTGAGTCCAACCGTTATTATCAAACTGATGAATGCTGAACATGACGATTTAGTAAGTTGCAGGTGTCACAGCACTTTTATAAATGTTACTTTGATTTTGACAATGTTGTCAACTTCTCTATGGTTAAGGAGCACATAAACTTACTCTTACTTTGATGTCGTTGCTATATTAACGTTGAATATTTAATTAATTTTAATCGTAGTAATCAAATAGTCGTCAAATACGTCATTTATTTGTTAATGCGACCATACAGCGACTTTACTACTCTAAAAACAATCAGAAATGTGGTTCCAATAAACTTTGTGGAATTAAATAAGACTTAAATACATATAAAAGAAATAAAAGCGCATTATTATATTATAGTTCCGCAAAACAGAATTAATATTTAATAATACATGACATGTTCGTGGGTCATTATCCATTTCACAAGTTCTGTGTTTTTGTCAGTCCTAATATTAATCTTCTAAGCTTTCGTCGCACCAGGCTTCAAGTAACTCTTTTTAAGGATTACGTTATTTATTCCCTCCAAAAATATTGCGTATATATGTATCTGTTTTAAGAGACCTTTAAAACTTTAATTAACGTCGTTTTTTTTCATCCGTAGACACAATAAAATTATGTCAACAAAAAAAGTTTGGGCGTTCTCTATTGTTCTTCATTCAAGAAGTTAATAATAATAGGTTTCTGTAGACCGTTTAAATGTATCACGTCAATACTTTTGTTACGGTATGTTGAGAACTTTAAATTAGCTTCATAAAATATTGGGTGCAATAACCATTTTCCGAATTGTTACAATTTTTTTTATATTTTATTTTTGAATTTCGCTCTCCTTTATTTTTAATTCGAGCAAATATTTAAAATGTTGTTGATGATCATAATTATAAAGTTATAATAAGCTAAAAAAAGGAGGACGACTTAACAAGTTCAATTCCGACCTCTTCTTAATTAAGTACAAGTACTTTCTGTGAATAAAACCATTTCAAGCTTAATTAGAGAAGATAATGAAAATATTACAATACAGTATTTAGTAAGACCTCTAATCTTTAGAATTGTACCTTGTTAATGTTTTAAAACATTAATCAATCGATTTTTATGTAAATACCTACATAATGATAATAAAATAAAGATTAACAATTACAACAATTTATTGTTTATAAACGCAATAATTATATGATAAAATTGTACCCAATTACATGTAAAGGCATAAACATAAATATAAAACCCTTCACTTGAAACTCGAGTCGAGTGGGTTCGCTGGCAAATGCTACAGCTAGCTAGCTACTACAGTAATAATTTTGAATCTAGACTATCGAATATCTGAGACGGTAAGCTCAAAGCTTAGAGGAAATTGAAATTTCAAGCACGGCTGCTACTGAGTGAAGCATGAGAAACATATATAGCTGAAGCGCTATAATGGTCAACGATTCATGTGAACTGCCTTGGATAACCCATTAAACAATAGCATTACTCTTTGTTATTCGACATCTATCTTTTAGAAATATATTAAGTAGATATAAATAATACTTCTGCCTCATATAATAAGTTAAATAACGCGATTTTAATGAATTTTTTTTAATTATTTACGTTCCAAAGTATGTTATTATTATCTACATATTGTACGTCATTTTAAACTCATGATTATATTGTTATTAGACTATCCAGAGTAGTTTGTTAGACTTTCAACATTTACCTGAGCTTCGCGGTGTAGCTCAAAGCTTTGAATCGCAATAAGAGTTTTATCACATAAATACGGAACTTATAGAATTAGTACAATACATAATTCTATTTGTAGAAACAATAAACGTTATAATCTACATACCGAAGCGCAATAATCGTGTTTATGATCGACGTTAAGACACTTTTACGGTCTAAATCTAGATTTCTCTTCATGGCTAGACTTTCTAAGCTAACCTAAATACGCGGACGGAAATTATTGTTTGTAACTGCTTTCAAATTAAAACTTCTTGGAAACTATAACTCATGTAATCACGAGTGGCTGATGGGTGCTACTTGTAGGAGACATCCTTCAAACTGTAACAAGATCGTTTATACAGGCTTTACCCGCATTAAGGATTTTTTTTACAATTATGAGGGAAAGATGTTTAAGAAAGGTTAAATACCTTTCGGATACAGCATAGTTAGCAGCATAGTGTTCGTAATATATATTACTAACCCTATGCAGTTCCATAACCGATTGGCATTGAGTATGTACTTGAATACAAAACAAATTTGTTTATTTCAGACCTAATGCCCGGCCTAAGCCATCAGACAGTAGAAATAACAAACAAATTCACCTACCCACTTAAACTATAGATGTCATTTAAATTGATTTATAATAAAAATGTTGTAGCAAAATTATAAAACCTGAGTTTTATTGACAATTTCTATTTTTATTTTAATGCAAATTGTGACACAAATGTGTGTTGCCTATATGTCAAGGAAAACACGTGTAAGTATATAAATTTGATATTTATGTTAAGTCCATATTTTACTGTGTTAACATATTTAACATACTATATTTTTAATTTTAAAACGACATTATGTATCTACGAAATACAAAAAAAAATTTAAATATAATGTGTACGTGAATAAATACATTTCAATTTACACAGCAAACTACAATCTCATATTTATATATTTTTTCTTTGTTCCAGATTATCCTGCACCGATTCGCCAGTATACATCACTATCCAATTCTTTTTTCAATTCTCACTTTTTAAACCATTATATTCTTTTGAATCTTTCTTCAGTAACAACAATATGACTTGATTGAATCTTAGACATAGTGTTGTATTGTAGAATAGTGTTCTTCAGCGACAAGTCATATTGTTAGTTAAAATTGTGCCAGTATTCAAAATGGAAGCCTTAGAAAGGAGAGGAAAAATGATCGCAATCGGCGCGATATTGTTCATCGTGTTTTGGTCCCAATGTAAGTGTAACTTGCAAATCAAATAAATTTTATACTTTATCTTACTAAGTTTACACTACGCATTTTTTGTGACTCAATACAAGATGGCGCTACAGCACATAAACTTCTATACTCGCCATGACGATTGCTATAATACAGGTAGCGCTTCTGGCAGATATTCTTGTGTTAAGCTTTATAAAACATGCAAGAAATTTCCTATGCCTTTATACACTAACAGGCTGTGTAATATGTGAGATATAATATGTGAGAAGGTTTTGAAGCTTATTCCATTACGCTGCTCCAATGCGAGTTGGTGGAAGTGTGGATTTCACATTTGGCATAATTACATATCATAGAAAAGCTATAGTCAACTCACGAAGGTACTCATCATGACTAAATAACTTACAAAATCCTTCATAATACTAGTATTGTCTCGTTTATGACTTAATCTTAGATCACTAAACATGTTGAGCGAGTCGCGAACCCTGGAAATAGTAAAATGTCAAGTAATATCTTGCTACTAGTGTGTGCTAGTGTATGGCCTTACCGATACTGAACGGTCGAATTCCTCCACAGCCTGACTGTTGTAATTTGTTTACTTACAATTATGAACAATTTAATAATAACTTTTTAACACATCACATCGAACACAAAGTTTAGAATCTATTTCTAAAAAACATACATATACAGAATCTTGTAAAAACGAGACACCAGTGATTATTTTACTTATTAACTATTAATAAATTAATTAATTATAATACAATATCAATAGAACAAGATTAAGACGGGGATTTTCAATGACGTCCTCTCTAAATATCTGAAGCTATAAAAAAACGTTTTATCGTCAGTTTTTAATTAAGACAATATATTGAAATATTTACAAAACAATATCAGCACGATATTGTTTTGTAAAACTGAATAAATTTTAACAATTTTATTTTACTATAAAAATTGTTGTACTCCTTACCAATGAAATAAATGAGATTCATTAAGGGTAGACGCCCTCAGGCCTTCTATTTCACAGTTACATCGATAATCAAATGCTTTTACGACTAAGGTTATACCTAATATTGCTGTTTTCATCCAGCCTAATAAAAAAATACACATCAAGTGTAAGTTAGTGTTCACAGATTCGACATAATTACAAATACAATAATAATAATAATCAAATATTATAGGCAAATGTGTGGAAGGCAAGAACAGCACAAAGATGTCGTAC
The DNA here is from genome assembly GCA_905147175.2 of Nymphalis urticae. Taxonomy (NCBI): domain Eukaryota; kingdom Metazoa; phylum Arthropoda; class Insecta; order Lepidoptera; family Nymphalidae; genus Nymphalis; species Nymphalis urticae. The sequence continues at coordinate 2,216,879 of LR989987.1, read as the reverse complement.
GTGTGTCCCCCGCAGTTCATCCGGCTTGGTCACAGCTGTTACTTCTTCAGCGAGAACAAAGCTACGTGGCAAACAGCACTCTTCTCTTGTAAGGTAAGTCACAAGCATTCTTCAAACTTAAAAATTATTAAAATGGATAACAAAAAAAAATTAATGAGTAAAGAAATTATAAAATGTATTTCGACCAAGCGTGCGACACGCTTCATAACTAAAACAATGTCGGTGAGATCATCTTATGACATCACGATATGAAAATAATAATTCTATAAATCTTTATTTTATAATGCAATATATTAACCGCAACTGTATTAAAAAAAAACATTAAATAATATAACTATAGTAATTTTATTTAAAAAAAAACCGAAGAATAGTAGTTATTTACTTATATAGAGTTGTGCAAACATTTTTGCCGTATATGGACTGTATTGGCCATATATAAAAACCTCATTTGCAAAGTTGTTTAATAAAATGTTATCATAATTTGTATATGAAACAGCAACAGCATTCCTAAGCCAGTAAGAAATTACAGCAATCGATAAGTTTACAACAAACGACTAAAAATACAAATAGAAATTATGATTGTTATAATAAAATTATTATTGTGTAATTGAAACAAAAATAAAGAAATATTTTTTATTATTATGTACTTTGCATATTTATATCATTTATAAATATAAGATAGACATCAAAATATTTCAAGCATGACTTCAACACGGCTCAAGAGCACGGAATGCTATGAATATATAATATTAAATATATAGTCAACAAAGTAACAGTTAATAAATATCCCACTGCAGGACAACGGCCTCCTCTCCTGTTACAATTGAAATTATTTCTAATTTACATTTATGTGTTTTTAAAAGTAACATGTAAAGGTTCCATTGCTGTGTTAGGGCCTCCTCTTGAAGGTTATGAATACACATGTGGAAGAATTTCATCCCACACATCTCTTTCCGTTTCCCGACACGTTTCCTTACGATGTTTTCCTTCGCCTACGAGACGAATTATGGACAACAATTAAGTTTAAGAAAACTCAGTGGTAGTTTCCTGGGTTTGAACTCACAATCATCGGTTACGATTCACTTGGGTTTCGTGTTTTAGCCACTGGGTCATCTCGGATTGTTCAATTATTAAAAAACAATGTAAAATATTTTAATATCAATACCAACATAACAACATCGATTTAATTTATTCGTTGTTGTATATGTATGCAATAATAAACATAAATGTAATTTTGAACGAATTACGTTCACAAGGCCTCTTTATTAATTAATTCAGTTTAACTATCAACGTGATTAAAATTTATTGCGAGCACCATCAAATGATTCGTCCTTAACTTCACAGACCCAATAGGCTTATTACGAGATGACTTACTGCTTCAATAAGCCAGCTGTTGAATACGCCCTATAATATCTTAAACCTCATAATGATAATGAAATGTTCAAAACTTAATTAACAATCACAGAGCTATTCAAACAAAATATTATATATACTGAAATAATTTCAAGTATATGACTGGTGTTACGGTTAAAACAAAAATAGTATGTAATAATTACGTCATTGTGAGGCATTATTATCATGAACCATAGAGTATTTAAAAATATATTAATATAAACTATTTCATTTAAGTACCTTCGGCCTTAATTATAAACGTTTCTAAGCGGTGGTTCCGTTAAACACTGATTGATCTATTTATGTCAATATTGATGTGACATTCGAAAAAAGAAGACAAAATGTTGTTTAAGTAATCACTTATGACTTGCCTTTCACGCCGAAGGTTGTGGGTTCGATTCAAACTCAGAACAGACATTTGTGTGCTTGAACATGTCTATTTGTCCTGAGTCTGAGTGTAGTTACCTGTATATGTATGTATTTATAAAAGAAAAGTATTATATGTAGTTTATTTGTTGTATGGTTTCCATAGTACTCTGCTTAGTTTGGGATCAGAAGGCCGTGTGTGAATAATGTCAATAATGTGAATAAACCACGTTTATAAGAAGGCGTGCAAAATGTAAAATAAAACATAACTGTAGCAATAGTTAGTGGCAGTGACGAAAATCAAATTGTTTTCTCAAAGAGATATTGTGTTAAAATGAAGGAATAAACTTACGAGCGCAAAGCAATTCGTAGAGCAAATCCTATCAACGCTCACCATAAACTCTCAGTATGACTTATACTAAAAGCAACTATATTTAAGCTGAGAACTTAATATCCTAACTCCCTTTGATAGGATGCAGCATAGCGTTATATTTTGGCGCTACAATTTAATCTCGCTAACAGTGTTAACCCGATCTTCATCTCTAAAGCCATTGAGCGCTGACATGTTTATTTAGGACAACATTGCCAACTAAGGAAATAGTAGAATCTAGTTTGGAGATTGACTAGTATATGTTAAAATCAACTAACTATTATTCCTTAAGTGTATTTTACTGGTGGTAGAGCTTTGTGCAAGCTCGTCTAAGTAGGTACCACCCACTCATCAGATATTCTACTGCAAAACAGCAGTAAGTACTTGATATTGTTGTGTTCCGGTTTGAAGGGTAAGTGAGCCAGTGTAATTACAGGCACAAGGGACATAACATCTTAGTTCCCAAGGTTGGTGGCATTGGCGATGTAACAATTTCTTACAATGCCAATGTGTATGGGCGTTGGAGACCACTTACCATCCGGTGGCCCATATGCTCGTCCGCCTACCTATTCTATGGAAAAAAAATACATATTAGAATTTCATTCGAAATACTTATTTTGTTTAACTTTTTTTTATTATGTATGATGTGTGTGTTTGTTTTTATTATATATGTTAGTTTGTCTATTTTTAACGAGCACCCAAACAAGCTGACAATAAATAAAAATAATATTAATATTTTGTTGTTAAAAATAAATAAATAAAATAAAAATAGAATCATAATACGCTTACTATGCAGGCTATTCCTTAAAAGACGAACAGTTAGCGTAAAGACTTGTTCAGATGTTAGCAACTTACACATATCAAACATACAGACACATTATCACAATCAATAGTCTAGAATGTTTTAAAAATAGAACATTAAAGTCGATTAAATCCTGAAACATAAGGTACTGTATTTACGCAAAAGAAGCCGGCTGCCACAGCGACAGTTTGTAGAAAATAAATTAGTAATGCAAAAATCGATCAATGAACTATATTGTAAGAAGCCATGCATTTCATGTAAAGGTACTTTTTACATTACAATCAAATGTTCGTATCATATCTGTATTATACTATGATAAAGTATTATTTTCGAATTTCGAAAAAAAATTGTTAACGAAAAAAATTAACCTAACAGAATATATAAAAATTATAAGTACGTTGAAAGCTTAGTGTGCGAAAAAAAAACGATATCAGTTTGTTTTTTTTATAAACCAATAAATATTACGTTAATGTTGATAAACTTTGACAGCGGCTTTAAATTTACTTTTTCGGAATTAAAATAGATTAAGAATAGTGAATGTGGTTTTTTTCAATATTTGATTATATATCAAATCAAGAAGATATTAAAAAAAATAAGTATGTACTTTTTTAATTTAAACAAAATGGCAAGATTTTTTTTACCTAATCTATGTATAAAAGGAAATCATATTCAACATATAAATTAAAAAATATTTTCCATTATGCTCATTTCAATTATAAGAACCACTTGATAAAATCGCGATGACGTCATAAATTTTCTAAACACTTGTGTTATAAGAAGTCTCCAATTTATAAGACTTCGCATCGGTCTATTGAAAGATTTTTCACATAGCTTAAAATAAATAGACCACCATCGTCGCGCGTGGGCTTTTCTACGTGCGATCCGCATTACTAGCGTATATATTTGATCTCTTATAACCGGTTTACACCCTTAGGTCTCAGTGTTGTTAATTCAGAGATTCGATATCATTTTATAATATGTTTTAGTGTAAGGTTTAAAATAGTTTAACTATCAATACACAATAATGTTTATGTTACACTCGTTTTTGAGCGGTTATTAAAAATGGTTACGATATAATATAAACGGCTCCTAAAACTGTTACTATGTTATTCCAGAGACACGATACACGTGTTCTGAAGAATTCATCTCGTGGCATAGATTAAATAATACGATTCCAACCATATGCTTCGTTTTGTTATAATGTCGTAAATCAATACTGACCTATAAATACATTAATATAAGGGCGATAACACACTGGCAAGAAAACGTATTTTTAGATAATAAACGGTTCTTTCTACTCTATAAAATAACGACGATGAGAATTATTAATTACATCTTTACACTAGGTATGTTTCAGGTGTGTTTGTTTTCAGAAACACGAAAAACACATTGTCGGCTTACAAGATTTTACTTAACTTCTCCTATTAGTATGCGAGTCAAATTTTGCAAAAAAATAAACCGCTTAATCTGAAAATTTTCGCACACATTTTGTCACAATACTTTAAAAAAAAGGTTTTTATTTAAGTTTTTTTTATTAGTTCAGCATGCATATTACATTTATCCGATTTTTATTTGCCACATAAAAAAAATCAAAACTATAAGTTAATTTCTTGAAACATAGATATATCAAGTTTATTAAGGTTTAATTTACACACACGCGATAGATATTCCAACTATAAGTTATAAAAGAAAACGCGTGGAACATAATTAGAACAAAGTAGTTTATAGCCTGATGCAGTTTTTATTGAATCACTTGAACAACAATAGTGTTAACAAACGCGACACTGCGCCGGACAGACCGACAACATAATAAATTTACACCTCTGAACTTGTCAATGCCACAAAGATCATGAAAATCGAAGTAGATAAATCTCTTCGATAGACGTTGTTTATTTTAGAATAGATTTATCATGATATCACGATAGTAAGAACATATAATTAAATTACGTCGTTTTTTTACTTTTTAACAATAACTCTTTTCCATATAGTAGATAACTTAAAAAATATTATTTTTACGACATCAATATTATAAAAGTTTTAATGCAAGAAGTATGAGTTATATTTTATAAAAAACTTGAAAAACAAGAGAAAATAATGAAAACAATGTAACACAACTAAAACTGGCTGGTAACGTAGGCGGCGAAATTCGAGCCGTGATGTGAATAGATCTATCGATAAAGCTTAATATCTTCGTATTGACTCGTGTGGGTTTGATATATATAAGATTTATTTTTATAATATTGACCCAGTGTGTATATTTACAAGATAATACAATTAGCGTGACAATATTTATATATATTTTTGGTGTTCAGAAATATTTGCATCACATATTAGATTTGAGTGCAGGCTAAATATTGATCATAACCGTCAGAATGAGCCATTTAAAAAACTAAGCGTTATGTGTTAACTCTTTGGTCTTACAAACCAAATATTGCATCAACATAAAACATATCTTTTTCTCTTCAATGGTGAATAAAAACCTGATAGAAATTTGATCTAAGCCAAATAATCCTATAGTAAATAGAAAAACTAAAGCGGAAACCACGAATTATATTTAAAACTTAAATATTACAACTGCTACATATGCACACGTTCTTAATTTAAATAAAAAAAATATGATCATGGTCAAATTATTTATAACGGCAATTGTATTCAATGTTTACATTCTAGGGATTACTTTATTGTTTCAAAGAGATAAATAATTTATTGTATCGTTAGGTACAAAGTATACTCGAGGTGTTAAAATACTGAATGGTTATTCCGTCTATAATCATTATTAATGTTAAGGAAATTTTATGGGTTCAGCATAAGATATAAATAAACACTTCACACATAAATCGATCTATTTTAGAAGTAAGTGGTATGAAAAGAATGTGTTTAAATACTTCGATTAATTGTGTAATTGAAAAAAATTTAGGTTAATTAAGTAATTTTCTGAGCTCTTATGAATCATATATAAATTATATTATGTATAAATGGGTAATTATAAAGTAATAATATTATAGGTAAGTATAATTATCGTATCATAAACGAAGGTTGCTGGTTATTATCAAGGAGAGCGCCATAGTATTTTGATTTGACGTGAAATTCATTATGAGGTCGGTAGTAAGGAAACAGATCGTGAGGAAACTTGCATGTAACGAATAAAATTCTGCCACTTGTGTAAACCCGCACTGAAAGAGCATGCCGGTAGCAAACCTTACCTTGGCTTTAGATGGAGATGAGTTACTATTACACTTACACTGTCGCATATTTGACTGACTGCTTTTCTCGTCGATCAAGCATATAAGCCTGGCCAATAAAAGGTTATTGGGTTTTTCTGTAGAAAAATTCTCAGTAGTAAGCCGAAGTCTTGTAGTTAGAAGTGTGTGCAGTCCCGTGTTGGGTCCTACGGCTAAACTATTTCGGAATCTGTCGGATTAACCCTCCCACCTAGCCATTTTAGGAGTGAAGAAATAGAGAGTGCATCTATGTTCGCACAAACACTTGTGCACTATAACATTTGCGCATCAAATATTAAAATATTAGGCTAATAACCTCGACTGAATGGCCGCTATGGCCGAAATCGGAGGACATCATCAACACATATAAGATATCTCATCTATTTCAACAACCCTAACTTGAATGTATATAATTTTGATTCCCTCTCTTCATGGAAACATCGCATATTTCAGTTATTATTAACCTTGAAAAGAATATTTCTTAACTATCGCCTTCTCACCAAAGGTTCCATGTTCTAATTACCGTGGTCTTATTATCTTTAAAAATCTGGTTTACCGACCCACAAACAACAGGAAGCGTCGTAAACTTTTATCGATATCCCAAATTATGCCGCGCCAAATGCCACGATGATTCCAGGTACGTTGTGTCAGGGTTGCCAATTTTACTTTTGTAATAATATTATAGAAACAAAAACACGAAAACAAATCTTATTTTCATTCAAAAACAAACATTACAATATTGAGGACGACATAAGCGTGATTTAATTTGGTGTAGATATCAATTTACCCGTATTAGTGAACAATTTCTTTTGATTTTATTTTCGCTACCACATTTAAATAAATTGTCCAAGTTACCAAGTGATAAACATCCTGTACACGAATGTTCTATAACATATTTAATTTATTAAAAACAACATAACTTGAACATAAATCGTCTTGTAATCTATATCCGGTAATTTGAGAACCCTGAATGCAGCTGAATTTGCGTCACATCGCTGGAAGCGATTACGAAAACCGCCGTCACCGATCACACAGATTCGTCACGGTTATTCGAGAATCGTGTGGGCTGGATCACATGGCAATGAACGGGCTACGAACAAAATTTCGAACTTAGGAAACCTTTACTATACTAACGTTAAGTGAAAATACTTTGTTGTATTGCTAAGTTTTACTAATAATCAATATTTAACTGTTTGTGAAATAATATTGGTCTCCTGATTTGAGTTACTCTTTTAATTAGTTATTATATTCTATTATAACCAATAAACAATGAACGTAATGACTCATTATCATTGGCCAAAAATTGTTACATATAAGTAGCCATTTAAAAAAAAATCTTATTAGAAACCGTTCATTCTTCAAATGCGATTACCGACAACCAATGAAATTCAGTTGTTTTAGTCTTATTTATCTTTCTTAATGTAACTAACCAAGAGCAAATAGTATGTAGGAGAATTGCTTTTCTTATTAAATATTGCAATCAAAATCACATGTCAATTATGAATATTTTATTTGTTGAACTAAGCCATATATTATAATATGAAACTACGTCCGCTTACAATACAATTTCTAATCAACGGTTTTAAATGAAATAAGTTAATTGAAATAAATTTTATGTAGCTGTAAACCTCATTATGTACAAGCTCTGGGTAATAATCACGATATTTCCGCAACAAACTATAATGATGCCCAAGTACAAAGAGGGTAAGAAATAAAAGCTCAACTGCCAACGGAAATGGTTGTTTTTGCCAATTTTCTTCGGTGGTAGTATTTAGTCCTAGTAGTATTTAACGGAATGATGTAGTGTCTGCAAAAGTCCCACTGCTGGGTTGCTTTTGAGGGAATTTGGGAGCTTAGGTAACTTTAATATTATCCTAAAAATATGCAATTAGTATTTTCTTGTATAAAGTCACTTTTCTGTTGAAAAAATGTTTCTGTTCGTTTATCCAAACTTCTGCTTATTAGAACTAGGAAAACATATTAGGACCATTTAATTCTTTTTTTATATGATTGCACAAGTTTTTATAATGAATTTGGTTTTTTGACTATACTAGTTATATAATTCTTGATACAGTAGTTTTAATAATGTAATAGGTAAATAGCAATTAAATATTTCCTCTTATTTATTAGTTTATATTTAAACTTATATAAGATCAAATACCTATAAATTTTAGTCGTAATAATTCTTAGTGGTAACAAAAACGACGGTGAAGTCAAGTTATTATTGCATATTCTTGAGTTTTTTTATCAAATATTTTTGTTATATACAAATACTCGGAAACCAATACGAAAGCGAACGTGACAAGTGACAAGTGAAACCCGTCACATCTGCGAAACCGTCGCGGACGAGATTAAGTATTTAAAACACTTTTAAATTGATGAGATTGACCTACATAACGTATAAATCATAATTACTATTACTGAAATAAAAAAAATGTTTTCTATTTAAAAATAAGTTATAAAAGGTAATTTAAAATCTTCATAAAATATAGAAACAATAAATTTACTTATTGATGCAAGAATCTACCGCTGACGGTATACCTCAGGCTTAAAAAGAAACGGCGAAAGAAAATAAGATTTTTTTTATTTTTAGCAACATTGTTTTGATTACTATAGTATTCTGTTTATTGTAGTAGTTTATATTTGACAAGGGCTGCAAGTGATCTTTCAATTCCCAAGATGTTTTCATCAATAAAGGCGAAAAACTTCAAAAAGCCCTTATAGCGTACATAAGTATATTACATAAGCAATAGTACCATGGAGACAGCATAGAGGGAATATATAAATATTATTATATTAAAGGACACAACTTTTCCATTTTTATACTGACAGCAGTTTTATATAAATGAGTAAGAAAAATGGACCAACAATGTATCCCTAAGGGACTCCCGTATTCACTGGAGCCACAAGAGGTCTCTTACCATTTACAGTAACCATCTAAAAATATCTCAGTTACGGAATCAGAAGGTTGAGAACGATCTGTAATAAAGTATTGACTTTCTGACCTGTAAAAATAAAAGTGTAAAGTTTGGGGAATCTGAAGTGTTTTTTATAGATTTAACAAAATATTGTGTTTTCTTATACAACAACATGTAACAAAATTATCACGAACATATAGTTCATTACAATGTATACACAATTATTATATCATTACTATTAGTGTACAAGTTACTCACGTACGGCCTTCAATTGTATAGTATAGAAATATATAGAATTCATAGTTTTTTAGAATACAAGTATCGGTATTAGTAACGTACATAGATCAAAGAACATTAGAAATGGATATACATATGAAAAATTTACTAATTTTATATTCATGCTTAAATACACACACACATACAGAATCAAATGAAAATAAAAATACACTTTATTTAAGGTTCTTAAAAAAGTTTTTGAAAAGTTCAATCAAATCGTCATTTTAGAGGGTTAATTATTATAATGTAAAGATACCGCTGTTTGGGATTTTAGATTGTACCGAGTAGATCTGGCAAGAAAATCAGTGTTTTTTATTTTTAATCAATCATTTAATATACATGTTATAATAATAATCGAATACAATTATATTTCTGTACCCTGTTTGACAAGTTGAAATTCAACGATTACTAACTCCACGCTCTCATCATTTATTTAATAATTTAATTTATTTAATCATGTACAGTATTAGTCTTATTTATTTATATTTTTTAACAATAGTTTTAAATGTAAAAGTATTCAATAATATAATATAACGTTAATATATTAAATTTCGGGGTAAAAAGACAACGATCGATATATATAAACTGATAATAGCAGGCACAAGGGACATAACATCTTAGTTCCCAAGGTTGGTGGCGCATTGGCGATGTGGGCGAGGGTTAACATTTCTTACAACGCCAATGTATGGGCGTTGGTGGCCCATTTGCTCGTCCGCCTATACTATATAATAAAATGTCCTATACTATAAAAATGTTTTTTTAACGTTTTTTAAAATTATCAAAAACAATAAACTTATAAGATATTATAGAAATATAATTATTCCTTACTAACCTTTTTTATTAGCTCGTAAACCAAATAAATAAAAATAAAAAAAACTTTTGACGGTAATTAATAATTGTGATATTTGTGTCACTTCTACTTCTATTCCGTGGTTGCAAGTCGTATGTTACCGGGTGGTGAACATAAGTTCCACGAAATCCGCTATTGATACTTGATCGATGCTCTTAAACTAAATGCACTTCCCACACTTGTAAATAAATCGTTTTTAAAAACGTTAAAACTATTTACAGCTTGGATTTTCCGACACCCGCTTGCAAAAGCTTTTTTGCAAATAATTACAAACTAGTTTTAACCTATAGTTCTACCCATGTGTTTCGGGATGAAAATCCTGTGAATATTTAATAATATCTAATATATAAAATATATAATATCATTCGTTGCTTCGTTCCGTTTGCTCCAAAAGTGAAGAAAAAAACCAAACAAACACATTTTCACATTGATAATAATGTTAGTACTTTCAGATATTTTCGTTTTTATTTTACTTATTTATTAAACATCATAAAGTATCTATGACAAATATACTTTGTTATAAAAATCGAAATATTATCAGCAAAGTAAAGTAAACGTACCCCCGCTTGGCGAAGGCGCTTTATCCTCTCGCTCTAAGAGGAGAAAGGGCTTTACCAATATTGCAGAATTATACCCAACGCACGAATAATAACATTGAAGCCTCACCTTTCGGGTAAAATTTACCTATTTTACCCATTGAGCCATCTTGAATTTATTAATTGCTGAAAATGGTCGATGACGCCATTTAAAAAATGTTTAATTTCTAGATCTCCGTAAATAGCCCACACCAACTATAGTAATTTTGTTTATTATTAACTGACACAAATGTGTGGGTGACCTTAATGTGCATGGGACCATAATAAAAATAGTTCAAGGTTGGAAGAAAAACTTATTAAGACCGTCATATCAAAGCGATTGGAGTCAATTTAAAGTCAACCATGATAATCGAGCCCTAACATCATCATCACTATTTTCATCACCTGATGATGTCATCCGAACAATGGGGTAATAAAATGCACCGATCAACGGAGGAAATTGTTACAAATTGTACATATATATATGTGCCCTGACTCATTCGAAACGTGCGCCGAGACGACTGCAAATATTACGAGTGTATTTGTTCAATGAGTTCGACCATTATTTTATTTTACATAACCTTGAACATTTCGGTTACTGTCATATAAATAAAATGTTTTTGAAATGAAATTATTTAACTGTTGTCGACATCATGAGTTTAAGATTACTGAATTCGATTCCTAGAAATATTTTTTTTACAAAATCATATAAACTTGGTATCCTTACTTATTAGACTAGATATTATATAATACATATTAATCATCTAATCTCATATATGACATCTAATGAAGAACTTAAAATAAAAAAATCGTCTTTACAATAATCAATTTTTGGTTATTCAAACCACAATATCTTCGTTAAGGTATTTCTTAATATATTTTTTATTTTAATTGTATTTTTTTTAAATATTATCGTATAAAATTTTAAAAATTGAACAACTGACGTTATGTTATAAATGATTCATGAATGAATTATCAGATATTAACAAGATATTGAGACGTTAAGGTCATCATTGCTTACACAGATGTAGTACACAAACATAACCTACTTGCATTAATACTGGATATAAACTGTAAATATGACGATAAAACACATCACAACTGTAATTGGATACGCGATATACGATCGGTAAAGGAATTAATATTCATAAAATAATATTGTAAAGTCAAGTTATACGTTATCAACGGCAACTAGTACTTATCATGGGCTAGAGTAATACAAACAGTATAAAATTTTATACATCACGAGAGAATATAATAAGAAAATTTATATTTGACGCTTCTTTTAAAAAAAAATTAATTAAATTTAACCTAAGTACTGTATTTTAATGACAATCAAAGAAAAAGTATCAATTTATTCAAAAAATAATTCCAACGGTTAATTACAATAATTATTACAGTGGCTTAAGTTTCTTATAACTAAAAGAATACTTAATATTTCAAAGCCATATTATTCAAACAATTCAATAATAACATATACGTTGTTAAATTGAAAAAAAAAAGATTATTATATTTCATCTATACTAATATTAAAGTTATAAAATTATACGTGTAAAAGTAATTCTGTCTGTCTCTCTGTTTTAAGGCTAAACCACTGAACCGATTTTGATGAAATTCGGTTTGAAGCAAACTTGAACCCCAAGGAAAGATATAGACTACTATTTATACCTAACGCCTGTCCCTCGCCATTACTATGGCGAAGACTAGTTGCTAATATTATAAAAGTTATGAAACCAAAATTTTATAAATTAATATTTGTCTTTCCTGAAAATTAAATATATATAAATGGTTAGGCCTTGGGGGAGGCCTTTGTCCAGCAGTGGACGTCTGTAGGCTGAGAGATGAAATGGTTAGTCATGCCCTTTGCTTAAACTTACATACTAAGTTGAGGATACAAGTCGTTTAGTTTTATTCAAAGACATTTGACTCAGCATTACAAGAATACAATACTAATTACAATTCTATTAATGAAATTGTATTGCATGCCATGAATACTTGTGTCATCTGAGTGAACGGGTTTTTTTTTCTGGGTCAGAGCAGACGCATTCACAATGCAAATCAAGCAAAGATATAGTATCAGATAACACTTAAATTACGTGCTCAGTTTTGGATCGTCTTAATTTTTCCATCGTATTAAATAAATAATCATTATGACTTGAATCATTTTATAAGAAGTCTAGCGACTGATGGTACGTGATTGACATTGTGCATAGCTAATACCCCTGACATTGATAATGTTCATGGAAGTAGCCACTTACCAACAGGTGGTCCATTTGCTCGCTTGTTTTTCTATCTTTCAACATAACATAATACTTATATAATATATCATATTTAAAGTTACATAAATTGTGAAAACTTCATTCATAAACGTTTATAAATACGTGTATATACATATACGAATATGCTGGCGCCATCTAGTTTCAAATGAAACTTTACAAACTACGACCAAAGAATAATATTGACTTAACATCACACGTGAATACACTATCCTTGGGTAATAAAAGAACCTACACAGGCACGATTCGATTTTATTATCCTATAAACGGTACAATCCGTTATCTTAAATACATATAGTTAAAATCTATCGAACGGCATATTATTTATCTCGTTTTAAATAATCAATGGAGTACGTTTATCTCTTTCTCGCAAAAGAATTCGGCATTTTCAATATTAGCCCAGCAACGTTGGCAAGCCGTACATTGGTCAATAAAATTAATTGGTGATTATTTTCGTATATGAGGTCAAGTGCTTCCAATAATTCTACAACTGTCTCTTGAGATGATTGACTCTTATTAGATCGTCCTTCTCATGTTACAATATAAATCATATTAGTATAGTATTGTTCCCACACGATAGCTAGCTCGTAGTTTTGCGTAGTATATGTTCTTTTCTAAGAATATAATATTAATTTCCGTCTGCATGTAATACAATTACAACACACTGCAACTTACCAGTTCTGAAATTTCAAGCAATTAACAAAAAGTTCGAGTAAATGTCAGTATATTTTGGAGCGGTAAATTTATAACCGTCTCAACTTTTCTTTTTAATTGCCATTATAACAACTCAGCATCACATACATTCAATTTGCTCTCTCATACACTTGATATCTTATGAATTGAGAAACATCTTTCTGATGTATTTTCCCCGTACCTTTTCATAGTTTTGAACTAAATTAATTAAATTAAATTTAAAAATACTAATTATGCTTAGATAAAATCAAAATCCAAATTCATTATTCAAGTAGGCACGTAAACTGGTGGAAAGAAGTAACTTTGAATTAAGTTTGATGCACATTCTTCTCAGTAGAATCTACATTCCGAACGAACAATTAAAAATACTTTGAATTTACATATTGAATTCAATATAGTTTATTCTTCAGTTTTTATATTATTTCCTCAAACAATAACAAATACAATATATCTGTTGCAAAATTAAAAATAACAATTCAATACTGAAGTAAGTTACTTAATAGTTACTGTGTTACTGTAATGTTGAAACATTCAATTTAGAATTAATATTGAGATCCCACAACATACACAAGTCCGAGTAGCTCCGTAATCGCAACGCTATTTATAATTCAATAACTAACGCTTAATATTAATTTGTACTGTATAAACATGAATTTATGAAACTTATACTAAACATTTCTAAACTTCCACCTTGTATTTCATTTGCATACTCTGTGTACTCTACATTCAAAGTACAAGTATGTACAACAAGCTACGTCTAAATTTAAAGAAAACAATACAACTGAAATGCATCGCTGACGCATCTCAGTCCTGCACTGAAATAGTTACGACCCCAGAACTTGTACAAGAATGAACGCGTTTGTAAAATGTCGACACGGTGATTATTTCTTGCGCAGTTGCTTGTCACTTACTGTGTTAAAATAAAACATATACGAGTATAAATATTTAAGTAGGAATAACTGTTACCCGTTGACGTAAAATTTTGAACAATTAACTAAATATTTATAGAAACGTTAGGACTTTGTGAATTCTGAGCTCCCTAAAAAAATTCTCTCGCAGAATAGTAATATTTGGCTATGATTGTTTCGGTGTGAATAATAAGTAAGCCAGTGTTACTAAAAGCAAAGGGACATTAGACCTTACTTTCCAAGGTTGGTGGCGAATTGGCAATGTAAGGAATGGTTTATATTTCTTCTACTATTAAGAAATACTTACAATGTCATTGTTTATGGGCCCAGCCTACCTATTACATAAAAAAGGTACAATAGACATCGTTGGAAAAAGTGGATTCCACTTCTTTTAATGCTAATATGTATTTCCGAATTAATAATTATGAAAAATCATACCGAATCATCATTGAAAATATGCATAGCCAATAATATAATTACTAATATTCAATAGCATAAATCACATAAAGTCAGGTGGCCCATATGCTCGTCTGTCTTGCTTTCCTTGTATACATCTTAAACTGTCAGTAAAATTGTACAGATGGTTAACCCAGTTCGAATATTACAGGGAAAAATCATAATTGAAACTTGGATAGCAAGATAGAAAAAATTAAGACGTTCGACGATGACGACGAGATGTTCGACGTACGTGGGATGCGTCGAACATACTCTCCTACTTATTTGTAGTTAGTTAATAATAACTTTATGAGTCGATTTCGAAATTATACCATAATATATTATGTATAGTGTATATATTTATCATATTTATGTACATTTTTATCGACGAATATTCTGTTCATCTTATAATTTTTATTACTTGTATTATAGTTATTTGACTATAGTGACCCTGACATTATATAAAATCATAAAAAAATAGAAATATAAAAAAAATCAAATATAACATTATAAATATGTATGAGATTTGAATATAGTGTTATCTAAAACATTTCATTCGTAACCTCTAATAACGCATGAACTTGCGCTAATTATAGATAGTTACAAGAGCTTTATTGATATTATCTTAACGGTCTGTTTCTATTATTAATAGATCCCTCAATAGCTAAGCTAGTAACAGAGTTATATAATTTCATCGGTATGTTTCAACTAATAACCGTTCATGTTCACGGTCTTTCATTGTTTTATTAATAAATTTTAGCTGATAGCTTGCCGCTTTAAACTATACATTTGTTAATACCTTCTAATAAATACTTACACGTTGGATAATGCGCTATATGACAACTAATGTTAATCTATTAGCTCTTACTAATTGCCATTGGCATGCAACATTCAGCCAATCAGATGCCAACTTGTTTGTTTATATGGTTTATCTTATCGCTTCGCGCTAGACGTGTGTCGTGTTTAAGAACTACGCTATTGTCTTGGTCCACGCCCCTATCATTGTCTTCATATATTCATAAACAAAAACCGACAAAGAACGTGCTAAAAGATTCCCTCTACAAAAAATAATAACACATCAGAGAAAGAAACAAGCGATTTTATATATTCCAAAAATGTTTTTTCGTTTTCCATTTGTTTTGCCCAGTAACAAAGTCTCGTATTTCATCTGTTGTTTTTGTTTTTTTTTCTCGTCAGTGCTTTGAAGATCAAGGCAAAGAAATGTTAGTTAAATTTAACTCGTTCTAATCATAGCCATTTAAGTAAGCGTAAAGTAAAAAGATACACACAAAAGGCAACCACTAATAAAAAATAATAAAAATAAAGATGTACTGATGTATCAAATTGTTTGTAACCAAAATAACATTGAATGGAAATTATATTAATTAATTATTATGTTGCAAATGAGTATCTAATGAGTTTCTTGCTGGTTCTTCGCGGTGGAATCTACGTTCTAAACCTGTGTTATATTTAATGGGGGCCTTAGTTTTATTTAATATAATTCTGTGAAATGACCATTCCACCATGCTTGTATAAGCCTAACTAAAGTATATGTCGATTTGATTTCATTTTGGTATTTTTATTACCGTGTGATGAAGGTGTTTTTAACTACCTACTTTAAATACACCTTCATCAGTTATCCTGCGGATACCCTAAATAAAAATTGCTATGGTCCAGTTTAAAGAGGAATTGTTAATATAAATGAAATAATTTTTACTTCTTACCAAATCATATGGCTAATATTTTTTTGTTATCTGCAATAAATATGAACGGGTGAAATGGAAACTATTAACTTCATTAACACTTGGTTTCATCCGCTCCGTGGATCATAGCGTTATATTGTATAATAAATAAAAATAAATAATAATAATTTGTTATAAATTGGTTTTTTAATTGCGTTTTTTCAGGAAACATATATACGTGATATAGATGAACTTTAAAATTTAAGCCAAATCGTAAGAACCGTTTCCGAGATGCACTAAATAAATATATATTTATAAACAAGAATTGCTCATTTAATATGATACGATGCTCTATAACCTTCTTCAATCAATTGGCTATCTAATGCAAAAAAAATCTCCAATTATACCGGAAGATCTTGAGATTAGCGTGTTGAAATACACAATTTCTTCATTTAATAATAATATAAATAAAGATAATACAAAAGCAAACGACTGAGAAAATTACAGAATCCTTTTGAGTAGTCACCTCAATCACAAAAGATTGTCTTCATAAGAGACATAAGGCATTTCGTACATCATTAAGATGAAACTGCTCTAATAATAATCACTCATGCTCTATAAAGGATCAAGTGATTAAAAGAAAAGTATCGAGAGAATTGGGGAAAATAAAACAGCTGTGTGTTGTGGTAGCTTAGAAAATATTCTTCTCGAAAATATTTCTCTGGAATTGCATATCTATTATTATTAGACCATTACTCAATAGCACGTAAGATTGCGGACTGTCTCGGATGTAAATAATCTTAGCACATCGGAAAATATATAAACAAATATGTACTGTATAAAACACAAGCTGAAGCGATTTTATATATTTTCTCTCAGTTTTAAATTGGCAATAAAAATGATAAGACATGGAGTCTCTAATCACTACAAAAAGATAATTTATATTTTACGTTTTGCTCGTAAATGCTACTCCTGAATGATTAAGATATGAAATATATGAAATATATTTTATTAATTCTAACTAAATTATATTATAGACATTTCGAAAACATTGTAACGTTTCGAGCTTTACACTCAAAATAATGATTTCTTTCAATGATGTAGTATTTTTTAGTTTAAAAAGTATTATTAGTTTATTTGCTTAAGACTTGGGGAAGTTCCCAGAAAATACGCGCGAGATGCCAGCGATCAGGATGAGCTATGATATTGGCACGCCAGTATATAAAGATGAAAACTTTCAATCCATTGGATATGTAGCTTTTAATAGAGCAGATAATTATGTTTTAATACCCAATTTGTATAAAAGGATGACAATTTAGTTTATACTGTTTAAAAAAAATTGCATATCCAATGAAATCATCTAAATTATTTTCCTACACATTTCACATTCCTCTTTTTACTGTCAAAGCATTATATATAACGTAGAACTCTTCTCATGACTTACGACTATGTCGCAATACGACTTTCTAGATAACGAGAGGTATAGTGCGAAATAGCGCAGCATATTTCTATGTATTTGTAAAGGATTACCTTAATTATAATACGCTTCATATTCGTAGTACGAAATAGTTAACCGGTTTACGACCTATTTGGCACGCTGTAGAAAGTGACGTGGATTAACAGACTACGTATGAGGTCAAGTTTATTTATGAGAAAACTGGTTTCATAATCGATATTAACGACTACCGCATTAGTTAAATCATCTTTGTAATAAATCTAGTCTGACAAAATATTGTAAATTAAAATAATATAATGCCTACCGCGTGTATAATGATTTGCAAGTCTTCTCACTTTGATTTGAGATATTCATATATACATACAAACTGATTTTAGTTATCAATTTGTTTTTATAAATAATAGATACATGGTAAAGTACACTAAAATCCATACTTAAAAAATACGCATATTTGAACCTGAAAATGAACTTAAGCCTATACAAATACTATGTTCAATTTTAAAAGTAAATATAACCTAAATAAAGGTACAAATTATACTCATAAATCATTCTATTAATTCCCTATACGGAACCCCATTAGTGGAATACTAGTAAAATTAATTGCTCTCGGAATCGGTTCGTTTCATGCGCGTGTTTTATTTATTCCCATCGAACTATTTGCTCTCGTTAATTTGTGCTTCAAATACTCGAACTGTGTTAACTGAAGAACTTATACAAAATAATACATAAAAAATTAGGTATTTTTATTTATTTTTATTTTTATTTATTTATTAACACCAACAAGATATACATTAACAAAAGCGAGTAGAACATAATTAAACAACTAATATTAAAATCTAAATGTTATCTTAATTATAGGTGTTACACACATTTCAAAGCAAAATAGACACAACATGCAGGTAAAATTACAAATTAAAAGAAACAAAATTTGGAAAGAAAATCATCAACATAAACATTAAAATAATAAACAATAACATATCGTAACAAATTAGATAAAATAAGAGTATAAGACAAATCTCGAATTGATTTTGAACTAATTTTAAACATATATATTCTATAAGAAAATATGTTATCAATTTGCATCAAAGTTGAATTCAACTAAATGATGAATTCAGACATTACGAGAATTAGTCGAGTCCTAAAGAACGATTAATTAATATGTTTCCCATCTGCTAAGGAAGTTATCTGTCGGGTAATAAATTAATTTATCAGTAAATTGGGTACGCAACGTTGACGTCTCATAATTGACATGTGATCATAATCTGTGAACTTGTCCTGAGTCTGCGCGTCTCATTACGCTTTCACACTTGATGTGTGAACAAATTACTTTTAATTAATGACTATGGTGTATTTAAAGCATCTTATTTTTATAAGAACATTTTTCGTCTTTTTTAAAATATGACTTGATATTTCGTTAATACAAAGTTAGTTATAATATTTTAACTAAACTTTACACATTACATATACTGCACGTTAATATTATCTACATGTTTGCACGTAGGATAATAATCTCTGGTAAAATCAGAAACTTTCTTGTACTATTTATACCGCTACGAAGCAATGTACATCCGTTTTAATATAGAAATATTCGCTTCATTGAAACTTTTGCTTAATAATGAGGACGAGTTCGTCCGTCTGCGATTTGTTGATGCGGTGCTTCGTGTTTAGTAATATAAAGTTGACCAAACGAAAAAATGTACAAAATTACACGATATATTTTTTATGCTTCAATAACCAACATCGGTTAGAAATGTATCGACAAATGGATTAGCAAATCTATTTTTAAGTAAACAAATAAATGCAAAGCAGGTTATATTTAAGTACATCTGATTTTATAAATAAAATTCCATTAATAATAATAATAAATTGCAAAAGTCATTGGAAGGAGTTATTGGAGTATATTTTCTGGTAATTAAAGCTTTCCCTACATTGTAACAAACTATCAAAAATTGGTATTTTATTACTTAAATTTGCTAATTATTTAAATAATCCCCGCGTTTACGATGAAGTTTCTATATACATTCTTTCTATGACCCCGAGTAGTGATGATCCAGATGATCTTGGTTATCACGAGCATGTAACAGGCAAGAATAATGCAAAGCCAAAACACGGAGTACAGTACAATAAATGCGCTTTATTGTACGCCTAAGAATACAATAACGTACAAAATATAATACATGTTCAAATGTGATTCTATCGCTTAAATAGCAATCTCTTCTACCTTTGGAATAAAAGAACTTGAAATTTGAACCAAAGCTGTAAACATATGTTCATATAAATTAGTTGAAATAAATACAACAGTATTATATTAATATAATACTTTTGTATTTATTTCAACTATAATACTTTAAAATAGCTAAATACAAAATCTGTTTATTAATAAATTGTATACATAATTTATATAATTAAATAACACCCACAAGAAATGTTACGTAACTCAATACTGACGCATCGTAAATTTTGTTCGTAATGAAACCGTAAATCACATCTTTCGCTAATGTATTGTTGACTGGATTAGAGAATATGTCACAACATGTCTGCCGAGACCATTCCTAAGCCGTCTTAGCTTTTGTAATCGCGTATCATAATACTCTGATAATGCAAAATGTTTTTTAACTGGTAGAAATAAAAAATATTATAATAATAAAATTTATATAGCATTCGACAACGGCCTACTTGGCCGTAAAAAACTAAATTCGATATTACATTTATACTTTTCGAAATGTATAAGTTTAATTCACTTTTATTTAAAAAAAGGTTGTGAAAGCAAATTTATTCATTTGTTTTAATATTTTAATACTACGAGTAGAAGTGACTTCATGTGACACTTGAATAGCCTTACTCTTTCCAGCAAGACAGCTTTTTAAACTATTTATAATCACATATAAGTGAAACCATGAGCAACAGCTATCACTGGTATAGTAACATTCTATAGAACGTTTAGTATAATATTTTGTAACTAGCCAATGCTAGGGCATGCGTTACAATGCATCTTTTAATTTTATTTTTTGAAAATGATACGATAGGACTCATATGCCACAATTTTGCTCTGACAGTACCAGTTACAAAATAAATTGTACAATATTTCATGTCAACCGTATGACTGGTAAAAGGAACGCATACGATTCAAACAAAGAAATATTATTTGATGATATCCTGATCGATTTCAGCTCCGGCCGCCAATTAAGACAACTGCGCAAGATATATTACACTACACTGCGCAAACACAAATGCACTCTCCATTCTCTCACACTCATAATCCGGTAGGACGGCATATTCAAAACGACTGAAAAGAGTTCAGGCGTTTTCAACTCCTGAAATCCAAATGCTTTGCCAATTTCCTGATTCCGGACTACTACAGCGAATTCCTTGACGAACAAATCTAATTACATTTTACTGACACGACCCCGGTTTTTGATCCCAGGAACTTGAAATGCGTGACCTGATACGCTAGCCACAATACCAATAAATACAACAGGCTGTGAATGTGAAAGATTACAAAACAGAAACCAAAAAAGAGGAATAGGATGAATTGGCAAAAAAGAAAATAAATAAGGAATAGAGATACAGGAAAATGTAAGAGGAAATCACTTTCCACTCACACATTTTCCACTGACCCGAAATTAAAGATAAAAAAGCAAGCAATGATGATTATATTAACCACATGATATATTGTTTATATTCGACACGTCGAAACTTCGACAATCAACTGTAACTTGCACCACACGGTGGTAACGTTCTGTTCGACCATGATCTTGATCTCGTTCATCGATTACATTGTCAATGGCAGTCATGCGCCGATGGATCAGCGCTTGCGCAATTATTCCTTATCAATTTAATAACTTAAAAATATTATAAAATTTCAACAATGTCTTTTAAAATTAATGAAGCATTAAACTTTTCCTTTTAATCATTTTAGTTTTATCTACTTTGTAGTTTCGCCGCTATTATATTGACATTTTGGAAATGTATTGATTTGTAATCTAATTAAGAGCTGACTAATCTAGAAAAATCATCTAACAAAAACTGTAGTGATAGATGAACTAACTACTAAAAAATCAAACATGAACATTTATACGACTAAGTTTTTTGATTTTTTTCCTAAAATCAAAAAATATTATTTTCTTAAGCATCGTTTATTAACATATTTTAAGATTACAGCTTTTTTCTTTTACCCACTTCGCATAATTGCAAGAAAAAATTTAGAGATAGTGATATTGATCACGATATTATCTGATGACTTTTAGGTAAAAGTCAATGCCCATCGTGGCTTTAAACGGGTTTGCTTGAGGATTTATCTCGAGATAGATTGTACTTTAAAGATTTGCGATGTATATATTCTAAATAGTAGGCTGTGAAGGCAATCATACATTTTTACTATCGTTTCACCAGAACTACACACAAGCTAACTGCAATGTCGACAAAATAATAAAAAATTGACAACAGAAACGTCCGAACCTCGAACTGAATGTATAAAATGTATTCCTATTTCGTCCCCCAATTAAAAGGTTAAGCATAATTTAGGAGTTGGTTTGACAATTGCCCAAGGGGACTTTCGCATTACAGTTAATCTATTGAGGATAATATTCAGAATTAAAATTTCGTTGATGCTATAATGGTTCTTGGCCCCTTTAATTATTGTATTCAATATCGCATGTCAACGGATGTCGTTTCACACATTTCAGTTTCAAATTTGTTCATACAAAATAACGTTACCGCTTAGAATAACAATTGCGGTTTGATTGACATGTGTCACCCTGAACATGTCTTTATTATCGTTACAAAGGCGTCTAGCTTTGTAAGCTGAGATTATAATTTCATATTGAATTCTATATTTAAACGTTTGCTCTATATTTATATCAGGATGTTCTAATTTCTGCCTTTACGAGCCTAAGGCATTTAAAATTATACTATTGTAAACTGGCCCTCTATAAATAATATGAAATAAACATGACATTGTATTAAAATCTATGAATCAATATGTTTATATTTATATTTGGTCACGATCAGAAATGAAACTGTTTTCAAATATTATTATTTGTTTATATAAAAATATGTGGTAACACTATACACTTAACAATACGTTCTAAGAATCTCATTCTAATAATAATATCTAATTACAACTATATGGAAAACGCCCTTTCAATTTATTTACGTTATAAATAAGCTCGTCTAAGTGGGTTTGCTTAGCATGCGCCTGCGCCGGTGCTAAGCACCCGCAGAATGATCAATCAACCACTTATCAACACTTCCTCCAGGCAATCTTGAGATGGTTTCGAGTTTTTGTATATTATATGTGGTCATTGACTTGCAATTGCAATTTAAAATGTAATTCTAATGATAACATCATAAGAAATTATTACAGAACAAATATTTTCACAGCATTAAACTTATCAATCTTATTTAAAATACAGCTATGAAAGCTTTTCAAATTACCTTTTTTTGCCCGTTCTATCCGGACGTTTTTATCAAATGAGCATCTAATTTCTGTAAAAAGTAATTATAATATTCTTTATCTGTTGCTAAAACTAATAATTAAGCATAAAACCGAATACTTTATACCGATTAAACATATAATGCAATAGTCATAAAACAATATTAAAATATCATTACAGTGTAATTACAGGCAAAAGAGACATCCCTGGGAAGCGAGAAGTTCCCATGGTTGAGGTGACACGTTGGCACATTAATATTTCTTACAGCGTCAATATTTAAGTCCACCAACCTACTATAAAATTAAAAATTAAACTTCAGGAACTTTCCTCATCTTTATAAGAGCTCTTAATTAACCTGAATAGTGTTTTTCTCTCCGAATCAATACAAATAATCCATTACATTCCTATTAAAACTCGTGATTATTCATTGCTGGAATACGAAGTTATTCGTATCACAATACGGATCATTCCACTGATGAGTGAAGTATGCAATCATGTCGCATGAACAAAGAGTAACTCAATCAGATCGTACATGCAGTCTCATTAAACCCTCATCACTCATCCCGACGAAGTAATGACTGGGAACGTCGCTAATTGACTGACGTATTTTACCATGTATTCATTTCATTTGTTTACTTCGTTATGATTTTTATAAAAATAAAATAATTAGGAATAGCAGAGCTTTTCTGTAAAAATTATTGAAGTATTGTTGCGTTCTGGTTTAAAGAGTGGAAACCGGTGTAACAGCACAAGGGACATAACATCTTAGTTCCCAAGGTTGTGCATTGGCGATGTAAGAAATGTTAACCATTACAATGTCTATGGGTAGTGGTTACCACTTACTACCACGTGGCCCATTTGTCAGTTCATCTACCTATAACATTAAAAAAAATGATATTTACGAACCAAAGGCGTATCGCCTTATGTCATTTTTAAAAATTAAACAAGATACGATTTTAGCCGTTAAAGCAATAGTAATGCTAAACACACGTTTGCAAAGCGAAGCCTGAGCATTCGCAAAATATCTGATTGCTATACCGTACCGTTATAAACAGCTTTCTTTGACAAATAATAATATTCGTTATTCGATATTTTATCAAGTTTATTATATTTTTAATAATTCCACCATTACTATTCTTCTACTTCTATTAGACAACATTTAGGATGATATTTATAGTTTAATATGCTACCACACCTCTTAAAGTTTTAAACAAGTTTTTTTTAATGATTCTCTGGTGTAGTTTTTTCTAAGCAGCGACGCGTGAACCAGACAGGCAGCTTAACTTTAGTATCAAAAGCATAAATTATTCAATAAAATATCTATTTATAATAAACGATTAGATATAAATTTAATTTTATTTCTTAATTACATTAATACTTGTATATTTTTCCAAAAATAATAACTAATTTTTAATGATGCATAAATCAGATAGCTACTATACTTAATTTTAAATCATTAGGCCTACTGAATTAGCATGATGTCAGTGTTGATAATAACAACAAAACAATGTATAAATATATAAAATTTACTTATGTATAATGGATTTTTTTAAGTCATTAGGTTCTACTGATTAAGAATTATTTATACATAATACATGTTTTAACAAGCATATGTCTCTTATAATATATATATATATATATATATATATTTATATCATTTTATAATGTCTTATCTCCACGTGTTGCCCGTACCTTTGTATTGTTCTATCAGTTTCGAGTTTGGTAATTTGATGTATCTGTATGCTTTTATTTTCAGTAGTATCGACAGTATCACAATTAAAATGTTTGAAAATTTTATTTATTTACATGACGATTTAAAGAATAATTATCAAAGTGTAAAATAACCGTTGCCAAAAATACATGTATATATCGATTTAATAACTCAATCTTGTCAACTGAAGAGTGACCCATTTCATTTCAGAAAGAATTTTTCGTATAACGCCTATTGTGATAAATGATCATGATATTGTCATTGATCTTTGTTTTAAATAAGTCTGTTATTGATATCCTTTGTTAAATATTTTATTGCCAGCATATTCATATAAACAATTTCAATTTTAATAAAATGTACTATTGATATTTTTGAACAATATAAACCCCTGCGTTGTGTATACATTATTTTTCTACTATTTACTTAATATAATGCATGTCAAATAAATAAACAGTCATATTGAAGGGCAATACGTTAAAAACAGTGACGTCACGGCTGACGTCACAAGCACAACTCACAGCGGTTTGTGTAAGAAATGTTCAATTAATTCTCAACGAACACAATGTCAATATCGTATGGTGTAAGTTGCATAAAATAAAAACAATTTTACGATTAGTGTTTTTTTATAATAAAACTTAAAATAGTCTATTGATAAACAACCGACGGGTGTTGTTATAAAGTACACTCTTAGTTGCTGTATTAAAACTTCCTGTATTACAATACTATTGTTCTTGTTAATGTTAAACAACAAACCAATGATCAACCATATTAAATACACAAACTAGTGCTATTGTTATTAAACATAAATCTTAGTTCAAAACAAAATTAATTTAACAGTACTGTTTATATAAACCCGTTACTGTAAGAGCTTTTAACTTGTACCGAACCTTAACCCACATTTCCATGCGACGAAAAGGCGCCGAGCTTGACGCCATCTCTGTTTAAGAAAAATATGTGTGACTAGTTTAAATGTTAAATAGCTTGACACTGAGGTGGTAATTAAACGGTGACAGGCCCTGACTATTAAAATTATACAAGGAATTCCAAGTCTATTATAGGTTATTATAGGTTATACTATATTGAACTAATATACTTGTATAATGACGAGCTGATGAAAGGAAACTTTATATTTTATATATTTTATTATTTTGTTTTCTTATTTTAAAAAAAAATGTATCATGGATTACAAATTACAGTAAAAAGTCGTACATTATAAATTCCAGAAGGCCTATAATAATTATATAAACAAGTTTGCTTATAAAAACAATCTCGATACTTACTTAGATATCTGTTATCAGTATTATAATGTAATTGACAGTGAATAAAACGTCAGTCATCTGGGCACTATGCAAACTAATTGTCTAACCGGCACAAAGTATTAAGCAATAATTATTTACTTAAAAGTTCAATGAACTGAACTCAAATCACCTTTGTTCAGTTCCTAGAACGTTTTTATTATTAATATAATAGACACGTAGAAACCAAACATAGAGAATCTACCTAATATACCTTAAGAAAATCATCATCACCGATCAAATTTAAGATCTTTTGCATATACTAATAAACATATTCATCGAAAATAATAATTGCCGAGTTTCTTCTTAGTTTCTTGTAATTTCATTAGAAACATAACATTATATATATGTAATGATATGTAAAACTTTGAACTTATATGATGGAGTGTTGATAAAAGATCAATTTAGATTCCGATTTTAAATAAAAATAAGAAAATGAAATACATTAAAAATAATTTTTATTTTTCCATTAAACCATAATGCCATTTAACATTGAAAGAACATTTGCCCAATATATTATATGTAGTGATTTTGTGATTTAAGTAGCTCGCAGATTATTTTCTCAAATATTTTTAATAATAATAAAATTTGTATTCACTACGATAGCTTTTTTATAAGATATTTAACAACATTTCAATATAACAAATTGTTTTACAAGCATTTCATGAATGAGAATATGACATACATTGTCATCGCTTAAATATTCGTGATGAAAAATACCGGCAACGCCAGTTGGCACGGAAGCGTTTATCTTGACAAAAAATACATAAACAAATTAACCTTTTCCTTTTTTTAAATTAATTTATTGCAATAAAAAGTATTTATATGATAAAAACACAATTTCTAAATCAAGATAATGCGAAAAATAAATGAACAAATAGCAAATGTTGTTATAATTAAATCAGAAATGAAAGTAACAAATAAAATACTGGCTTAATGTAATTTGTTATTGAAAATATATATGACAAACAAAATCCGTAAAAAAACAGTATTGATGTCATAAAATTTACTCATAGATTTCGCAGAACTGCGTTTATACATTAAATACTTTAAGAAAATATCGTCACGTTTTTTGTCATACGCATTAATGCGATAACATTTTAAATATAACTGTCTCTCTTTAAAGAAAATTTTATCTAGTTCTTTTTATGCTAATCAAAACAGTGTTTGTCTTGGAAATTAACGATATATTTTTAAAATCATCTAGCGGATAATACTCATTAGGTTTTAGTGAATCATCACATTAGTTTACTGGATTGAGTACCAATATTAAGACTTCCTATATTACTTCTTCCTTAATAATAATATAGTAATACAAATTAATTTAATTTTATGCTTGAATGACATTTAAAGTATGAGCTATTTAAATTTATATTTTAATAAATAATAAAATCGCTCTTTTTTATTTTAAAACTGATTTAAAAATGTGACAAAATATTTTCTAAATCGAAGATCCAAAGATTACGTGCCGCGACGATAAAATTTGTACACTCGCAAGGAGAGAATATTTGTTGGACGCTCTCCAAGCCCCGTACGAATTGCACTGCAGTTTCAGAATAAGTTTCACCATTAATTCCAATAAGCTTACATTCTGAACTATCCTGTACCACACAAGATAGAAAAATGTTCCATACTTTGCTCTAAGCGTATTCTTGGCTGGCTGCTAACATGATGTCAGATGAAATCTTGTTAAAAGTGCACAGTTTTAGTTTGAAACTGAGTTTTATTTGATTCTTCTGCTCTTTGAAACGAAATATAAAACCTGACCTCATTTCTATACGATTGTTAAATGTATTGCATAAACGAATTTATAAACTATATTTCGAATATACTTACGCATGTAATTTAAAATCTGTCAAGCTTTCAATCATAAGTTACGCTTTTTAAGCGAATACGGAGCAGATAAGTGATTAATGCTGAATGCATTAATAATCCTGTTCGTACTTGATACTTAACTGTATCGTTGGTCAAGTGGCAATCTTATGAAGCTGAAGTTTTCGAGAATTAATCCAATAAAATCATGCCAATAAAAACTGAATGGTTTACTCTGATAAGAAATTCTCTGTGTAACCCGGAAAATAAAATTTACTTAAGAACACATGGTGTTCAAATAACATACAAAATCGACGGATTAATATTTTATAAACGTATATCTTCACGGTAGTTTTAAAGTAGATGGATTCAGCTCTTCTTTCATTAAAAAAGGATTAGAAGACAAATAATCATTTATCATTGTTACACGTTTATACGCTCATAAATTGTTTCGCGGACTATTCGTCACCGTTGCTTAAGATCTACTTTGGCTTGAGAAATAATGGAAGACTTTTTTAATTTAAGTTATGTCTACCACACTATCGCATAAATCTTATTGAAAATAAATTTGGACTTTTTAGATTAAAGTTTTAAGCGTCTTTAGTCATTGTAAATAAATCGTTCATTAACTTTTTTTAAAGCATCTTATAAATATAGTATTCCATTATAAACTTATACTGTAAGAATACAAAAATAAAAGTATTAAGAGATTTATTTAATACAACTAATACTGGAATAACCATTGACACAATTTATTATATTACATATAATTACGTTAAATCTGTTAAGACTCTCTGAGACATACGAAATTAGAAACAGTAATAAAGAAAACGACAATGAGCAAAATATTAAGGTTATTGTTATATTCAGAGTTATGTTAGTTATGTTAGATTCAAAATGTACACCCGCCAATACCATTTTGTTGTGAAAACTGGCACATTTTAAACTTATGTCAATACAAAAAAAAAATTGCCAGTGCCGGCAAGATTCACATACGTTAACAGTTATGTCTGAAAAATACGTTCAGTTATGTCTGATTACCTTATCTTCTCAGCAACTCTATACTCATTTATGACTTATTTATTTCTGCCCAACTTAGATAGCGCATTATTTTTCACTCCTATTGACTCTTAAGTTGGTATGATTGGGTAATCTCAAGATATGGAATACAGTTTTTACCGTTGAAATAACCATAAAAAAATATATCAGTTTTATGGAACATAAGTTCGTTTTATAAGTTTTATTAACAAATTTCATAATTTCTCACATGACTTAAGGTTCTTCATTTAAATACCACATAAAGCCATTAAATTGACCGAAATGTCGCTTTCCACTTACGTAGTTACATAGTTTTTTCAATAAAAACTGATTTATAGCATATAAACTGAGATAAGGCAATTAAAACCGCAATAAACTCTTCGGAAGAGGGCCCCAATACTAAATTACTCAATCATTTTAACTTTCGATTTTTGGTATTTTCCCTTTTTCTTTTATTGCAAGTGACCTTATAAAAAATATTTCATTGAATCATCGAGTAATCTATATTTCAGATATTATTAATGATATCAATGAAAACAAGTTTATAAAATTTACGAATGGTACATTCATATAATAACTATCTCCCATCGCCCATTTTTATTTTTTTGGTTACGTTGTTATATTAGAAAACACCATCAATGGTACGCTCTCTTTTTTAACAAAATCAGAAACACTTACGATTTGTTGGATATTAATATAAACAGCAGCATTTGTGACGAAAGTCTCAATCATCATCATCGTTATCATTACACTTCAAAACTGCACCGTTAGCTCAAATAAGGTTATAGTTATTTAACGACACGCTACAGATAAGTAACGAATAATCGCCCATATATTTTGTTACTCGCGGTTTAATTTTAACGTTCGTAGCGATAAAAGTTAAGAGAGAACAAATTTATTGGACACATCTAACGATAAAATAAAAATGCTTAGTGTAAAATACAAGCTCGTAAACTTAAATTGTGGCTGCAAAATATAACTCATCTAACTGTTCACGATCTCTCGGCCAAGGTCTTCAAACTGAATTTATCACAAACGTATGGCAAATATTAATGGGAAAGTGATTGTTTCTACTTGAGATAAATATCATCGGCGCAAACAAGCATTAAGTGAAACACTTCACTGGCTAAATAAAGCTGAATAATGCCAGTACAAACAGACATTCTTCAAAAAAAACTTCACGTATTGCTATTGTACTAGTTTAGCTAGTTTCCACCATTGAGCATTGGAGCAGCGTGGTGGAATAAGCTCCAAAACCTTCTCCTCAAAAAGAGAGAGGAGGCCTTAGCCCAGCAGTGGGACATTCACAGGCTGTTACCTATAAAGGTGTATCTTGTGATGATGCATGGACTAACAAGAAAAATGCATCTATATATGATTTATGAACACACATCGAAGCGGAATATCGAATAAAACTCCAGACACTGCAGACGAAATGCTCATAAATTGTAGACGTTGAGACGTCTTCGATGCACACTGCTTTTTACATGACGATAAACATATGAATCTGGAGATTGCAGTTAGCTGAAAGCGTATTGCATTTTTTCTAAGCTTATAAATAGAAATTGAATCAAGAGAATTATCGACTATACGCTAAAGTGACTCATGATTCATCAGGTCAAGAACGAACCGGGATGCATTTAATCGGAAAACAAGGATTCTATTTTGTTCGAATTGAAAATAATTTTAAATATAAGTACTTATATCATTTAAAATGATATTTGTAACTTTAATTTAGCTTTATGATAAAGATAAAGTTATATTTTTTCATTTAAAAATAAAACTAAAAAAATTATAGTAATATAAATATTTATATCAAATTATTAAAATTCGAGTTTGATTTAGTTTTATTGATCGGAGATTAGTGTTTTAAAACTTAAATAAAACAGTTAAAACGTGGCCTTCGTCTGAATTAGCTCGAAATATAACCTTTTGAATTCATAACCGATGTTTGCTTGCACCAGCTGCTCCATAGATTGTTTACGCTACAAGACTGCCAAGTTTCTTCGTGGATTTAAAATAAACGAGTGAACGGAGCAGGTGGTAGCGATCATCGTCAAACTGCGAACAATGAACAATCCGTACACTTCAAACTATGCATTGAACTTCGCAAATTGCTATTAATCATAAATACGAGTACAATATATATGTTACATACGTTTATTCATTACTATTATAGCTCCGAGTGTGAGATATGTGAAGCTCGGAAAACGTTAAAAAATATATATTGGGGCGTTTTACCGCGACACGTTTGGCAAATCTCAAAAACGTATTAGACTAATATTATTATCCGTGCAGTGACGGAGAAAGAATACATTTCACTGCCCCTCTCCCATGGGTGTCGTAAGAGGCGACTAAGGGATATCATCTGGTGGTAGGATGATAAACATCCGCCTGGCTTGTTACCACCGTACGCATGGTGAAAATCTCGTGAAGTGGCTTGCAGCCGCGTTTCGAGGTCAGCCAGCGTACAGCCAGTGCCCGAGCGAGTATTGCCGCGATGGGTGTTGGTCCAGTGGAGACGGCTGCTGAACCAATGCCGGGGGAAACTGTATTGCCCTGCCGGACAGGGAGACCCGAAGAAACGGCTATTCCGCTGGCCGCCCGTGGCATAGTACAGGGGCCCGAGCGTGCCTAACCAGCACGCGAGGCTGCCCCACCAGGCCACGCATAATCTCGGGGTGGACCGTCGTGCCGGTTGGTGACCGGAAGGTGGGGTCCCGGCGGCCACTTCCGGGGGGGTTCGGGGGCCCTTCCGTCCGGCGGGTCAGTGTAGTTTCCCTTTTGGCAAACACTTGGGGAAGCACGCCTCCACACTTTGCCCACCCCTATCGTGGCAATACGTCGCTCGCTTCACGTCTCTTTTCCATTCTTTTTCCCTAATGGTAGCGCATCAAAACAGGAATAACGGTCGTACAGCGGTGCACACCCCCACCATAGCCACGCTGTTTGAGGTCGAGTTCACTAACATCCGTGGACTCCACGCTAACCTCAACGCTGTCCACCATCATCTCGAGACAGCACGGCCAGCAATGTTGTTTCTCACGGAGACACAAATACTCCGTCCTGCCGATACCAGCTACCTTAATTATCCCGGCTACATGCTTGAAGAATCCTTCAAAGCGAAAGCCGGAGTATGCTTGTTCGTCAGGACGGATGTTTGCTGTCACCGATTGCGCTGCTTGGAGGACCCCTCCTTCTCCATGTTGGTGGTACGTGTGGATCTGGTTCGTCAGAGTCGGGTCTACGTGTGCCTCTACAGATCCCACAATGGTGACTTGGAGACAAGCCGACTATTTGACCATCTTAGTCGGGTGGCAGATGCTGCGCAAGAGCAGTTTCCTAACGCGGAATTGGTGTTTTTGGGGGATTTTAATGCTCACCATGAATCATGGTTGAAATCCCTCAAAACTGACCATGCTGGAAGGACTGCTCATGCTTTTGCTCTCACACATGACTTGACCCAACTGGTTGATCAGCC
The DNA here is from genome assembly GCA_905147175.2 of Nymphalis urticae. Taxonomy (NCBI): domain Eukaryota; kingdom Metazoa; phylum Arthropoda; class Insecta; order Lepidoptera; family Nymphalidae; genus Nymphalis; species Nymphalis urticae. The sequence goes on along the minus strand of LR989987.1, from coordinate 2,183,887 downwards.
CACCAGGATCCCAGACTTTGATGGGCAAGCGCCTTCTCTACTGGACCTTCTGCTGACTTCTCAACCGGTAGAATACCAGGTTGTGGTTCAAGCTCCACTTGGTTCTTCGGATCACAGCCTCATATCTACCAAAGTGCCACAGGCCAAGCTGCCGCCACCAACGGTTTGCAAACGTCGCGTTTGGCACTACAAGTCAGCAGATTGGGACGGTATGCGCGATTACTATGCGTCAGTCCCTTGGAAGGAACGTTGCTTCAGTGGGAATGACCCGACAGCTAGTGCCGCTGCTGTTGCTGGCGAGATCATGTTAGGAATGGAATACTACATTCCTAGCTCAGATCTCGACAGTAGGGGTGCGCGTAACCGTTGGTTCACTCGCGAATGTGCCGACGCTGTATCATCTAAGCAGGCGGCATATCGCGAGTGGATCAATGGCTGCATTAGCGGGGCATCTAACATTGACTCACTGAAAGCAATTTACAATAAGAACTCCAAGTCCTGTAGGAAGGCTTACACGAGAGCGGATGCACAGCGCATTGTACAGATTGGTCAAGACCTTATTTCACATCCTAGGGGCTCCCGTAGCTTCTGGCGTCTGACCAAGTCTGTGCAAAACAATTTCTGCCAACCTTCGCTTCCACCGCTCAGAAGTCCGGACGGATCGCTAGCTCACAGTCCGCAAGAGAAAGCTGATTTACTGGCTAAACTCTTTGCCGACAACTCCGTCATCGATGATTGTAGTGCTCTGCCACCAATAATACCTTCTTGTGGCCACACGATGCCTGACATCAAAATCAGGCAGCATGATGTGCGTGCGGAGCTGCAATCACTTGATGTACGGAAAGCTAGCGGTCCCGATGGAATACCAGCCATAGTGCTGAAGAAGTGCGCGGCGGAGCTGTCTCCCGTGTTAACGCGCCTGTTCCAACTGTCTCTTTCTTCGGGATGTGTGCCGGAGGCTTGGAGAAGAGCTAATGTGCAAGCGGTTCCCAAAAAAGGGGATCGGTCTGACCCGGCAAATTATCGGCCAATAGCTATCACCTCAGTACTTTGTAAGGTGATGGAACGGATTATTAACAACCAACTGATCCATCACCTAGAAGATCACTGTTTAATTAATGATCGTCAGTACGGATTTCGACCAAAACGGTGTACAGGTGATCTTCTAGCGTACGTAACACACCTCTGGGGTGAAGCTATCGACAAGCGTGGGGAATCGTTGGCTGTCAGCCTCGATATCTCCAAGGCTTTCGACAGGGTCTGGCACAGAAGTCTTCTCTCCAAGCTGCCGGCATATGGTCTGCCTGCTCAGCTTTGCACCTGGATTGCCAGCTTCCTACACAAGCGCAGCCTTCGTGTTTTAGTTGATGGTTGCGCTTCACAATTCTATGTAGTGAATGCTGGGGTCCCCCAGGGATCTGTGCTATCTCCCACTCTGTTTCTTTTGCATATCAATGATATGCTCTCTCTCGGGAACATTCATTGCTATGCAGACGATAGTACAGTGCATGGTGGATACCACGGACGCGCAGTGGCTGGGCGAGCGGAAATTAGGGAGAGGCGGGAGGATCTTGTCATTGAACTCAATAGGACGTTAGAGCTTATCGCCAAATGGGGCTCAGATAATCTTGTTGAGTTCAATGCCAAGAAAACACAGGTATGCGCTCTCACAGCAAAAAAGTCACCATTTTCCCCTCTTCCCTCCCTCTGTGGCACTCCGCTGGTGATACAAAGCAAAATCGCCATGCTGGGGATGGACGTTCGCTGCGACCTTAGTCCAAGGGATTACATCGAGGCTGTGATAAAAACAGCTTCACGGAAACTCGGAGTTCTGAACAAGGTGCGGCGTTTTTTCACGCCACAACAACTGTGCCTGCTGTACAAAACACAGGTACGGTCTTGCGTTGAATATTGCTCGCACCTTTGGGATGGCTCCGCTAAGTACCTACTTGAGGCCTTGGATCGGTTGCAGCGACGTGCGGTCCGCATTATTGGCGACGTAAAGGTCACTAACACCCTCGAGCCTTTACAATTGCGTCGAGAGATAGCAGCGCTGAGCGCTTTCTATCGACTGTATCACGGCGAGTGTTCCGAGGAATTATTCTCCCTTATTCCTACTTCCCCCTTCCTTCACAAGTCTACGCGTGCTGGCTCTAGATGTCACCGACTAACAGTGACATCAATTCCATCGCGCACAAAGAAATTTGGCAACTCATTTCTTTGTCGCACTTCAAAAAAATGGAATTCCTTACCAGCTCACGTATTCCCCTCCTCTTACGACCCGGGTTCCTTCAAACGAGGCGTGAAGAGGCATCTTGCGGGCCGGCAAGGCGAGGGCGGCTAGTGCAGAACGTTCTTCCTGACTGTATTGGCCGTCCTCGCGCTTGGACTCTACTACCACTTAACATCAGGTGGAGTAGAGTCATTTGCCCTCCCGGCAAATATAAAAAAAAAATAAAAAAAAAAAATTATAAATGAAAAAGTAAGTTTGTCTGCTTAGTACTCCCGACTGAACCAACAGTGATGAAATTGGTTTAAAGGGATCCTACATAGGACATAGAGATATAATTTATAGTATAAATCAATTTAACGCGGATGGAGTCGCAATATATATAACTTGGTATGCTAAAAAGAATTAAACTTGGCGATTTTGTTGTTAAAGTTTAACTCTCAATCTCTTTTCGCGGAATCCTTTCTCTGCATCAAGAGATGAGATTAAAAAGCGAGAATCATTCTTCTAAATTTAAAGTTTCTACTTGGCTTGATGATAATCAATTAGTCAAGACCTAATAATTAATTACTATATATTTTTGTAAGTTACCTCAACAAACAACCAGTAGTACTAGAACTTTTTTAGCTCATCAACTCATAATTTATTACATAAAAGATATAATTTTGATAAAGTGACCTAGTTAATACTTTCTTATCTGAAAAGCAAGTCAATAATGACGGCCTTCGTTGATGCATTTCTAAGAAGAGCTTATCAACGGCCATCAAAATAATCAGTTGTAAACGATCATGTCAATGAAACCTAGACCTGTTCAAGATTATCCGAACATTATTTTAGATCTTTGATTATCATACCATCATCTGATTAAAATCCCATTTTTAGATACTAAATAGGTATATTTTGGCTGCTTCGCGAGATATCATCCGCTTTAAGCGGATAATATGACAAAGTTGACACATACGTTACAACAAACGTACCAATTATTTTTTGAAATATGAAATCCTAAGTTGTATATTAATGCTAGTACAAACATATACATATAAATAAAACGCGTATTTTTTTACTACACCGTCATCATAACCCCTTGTCTTAATTCATAGTAAGATGATCTATTTCGTAAAAGTAAGCTGTTGAGTCACCAATTTTCCAATATATTGCTAACAATAACCAAGCTATGTTTATATACATACTGACTCAGCCGTTTAGCGATACCAGCTTCAGCTAATTATTATATTTATTTATCATTTATTTTCCGTAAATCTATAAATGCATATGCAATCTATTTACAATTATGCTTTTAGTTTATGCATTTTATAACATATAAGATCTTATCATATAGACGTGTCGCGACTAATGTGACACATTTTTTTTATTATTTACAGCTCATGGAAATAGTGCCATGATTCATAATTCATGAACTATGTTCATAATGTGTGCCATCTAAAATTAGGTTAACAACATACATGTAAAGCATACAGAGTGATTTAAAAAATCATAGTAAAATAGATTACTCATTATTATAAAGATTGACTTCTTATAAGTGATAAATGTAGAAGCATACATCCAACGAAACGCGTATAATTATAGCTTATTTTAAGTAAATCAAATACCTGTAATTAATATAAATTTAATTTCGTCCTAATCTCTAAAAATAATCACAACAGTTGTAATATATTTTAATATAATGATATACAGAACAAACAAGTTGTAACTAAAAGCAATACTTCTATTTTAAACATATTTTCTCAGTTTAAAAGAAAGCATTACCTTTTAAGATGTTTGTCACTGATCGTCATAAGTAAAAAGCCTTGCAAATACTACAATAATTCTTCCAATCGTAACTAAGCCTTAAATGTAATTTATTAGAGTTTAAATTACTAGATTTCGCGAAACGATGTTTTTGTTCCAAGAATACCGATACTCGTAATTGAGTTGTCAGCGGCGTGTTGAAACAAAGAAGTGCTTTTGAAATGGTCAATATTAACTCCAGTGATGTTAAAGTGGGACAATTACCAATGACGGGAAGATCGGATGACATCATGATCGGAGGATAAATAAGACGAATGCTAATGATATTTAAGAGAAACTGATGTGACCGGGCTAATAATGTTTATGTATGATTGACAAATTCATCGACTGTGTAGTGACGTCATCGAAGTTTTATTAGAGACAGCACACTAAGTTACAGAGATACACAAAAGCTATTTATTATTTGGTAGAGAAACTTATATTAAGAAAGAAAATTACATAAGTACATAAATATTTAAGATGTAAAATAAGTATACGGTATATTTTAAAACAAGATACACAAGACATAATTGTAAATAATGAATAGACTATATGTATATAATGAGTATAATAGAGTAACTAGTAAATTTTCTGTCGGTTCAATCTACATTCCGAACGGACGGACACATTGCAAAATTGTTTTAACGGCCCACTCAAACAAAACAAAATTAAGTTTCATATGGAAATGTGTCTTTTTTATGATAATAATGTGATTATACGTATATGATGACTTTTTTTTTTCTTTTAATCGATACAATAAAATTTTTGAATATACTATTTTAATAAACTCATTACGTTTTATTTGACCAAGATATTTTATTTTATTTTATGTGACCAAAATGTTACATGACAATGCTAAAAGGAAAATGACATGAAAATATGTCATTTGTTCGATAAACATGTAACGGGAAATGTAATCGGCAAAAAATAATGCGGGTCAAATACGTTTAGTGACCTCCACTATGTGATCGATTTGTAGGGACTATTTTCAACTATAAATTCCAATAAATACAACTCACAACAAACCCAATAAATGTTGATAATTAAGATCAATCTTCTTCTTCTCGTCGTCATCAGTTATCGGGAGTTTTTTAGAGCCGAAAATGTTTAATATTTTAACAGAAAAAGAGCCTTATCCGAAAAAATTATTATTTTTCCAAAAGCAGAACGTAATTCGTATAAAGATAAATATTTCTATCAAAAAATCAAAATCAAAGTATCCCTTAATCGTAGGATTTCTCACAAAAACTTTTACATCTGAGACCAACCAGACCAGAGCAGCCAACAAGTATCTCTTATACGACAAGTAAGATACAAATTCTGGAAACAAACTCGAAACTCACCGCAGAAAACGGTCATGAAATGTCAGAAAGTGACATGCAATATTGACCACAATAATCATAACATTTTAAGAATACCCACATCAAAATAGTATATCACGATAACTCGGTTGTCAACATTTAACGTTGAATAATGAAGTGAGATCCTACACGAATTGTCCAGGACAGTCAGTATAGATACATATAGATCTGCGACACGATGTTTAATAATAATGGTGTAGTTTCGTTAAATTGTAATTTGTAAAATGTATGAATGATGATGAAATTTTTTCGACGATCAACTCTAATATCATTAAGCAATTAAGTATATGTTACCTAATACTAATTCGATATTACCATACAAGTACGTATTACAATGTGAAATTATCATAAAACAGTATATTGTTAAACCGCAGGTGAGAATGAAACAGGAAACACCTAAATAACTTAAACTTTGTAAATTCTCAAAACCGCCATGTTTTGTCTTCAAGCAATATTGTTATTCATTGGCCGTTAAGCCATGTTTCGATGTCTGTGTTAGTTTCACTAGTTATTGTTACAAAGTTTCTCTCGCAACGGGAATGACCCGCCCATCGTAAATCAAATGGCACAAACGTTGTTAGTCGAACTATTTGTATAAAGACAGCTTTATTTATCTTCTATCGTTTATCTATTTATAAATATTTGCCCCGATTCTATTGTCAATCTTGAAATTAAGCTAATTTAACAAATTCAACAACGTTGAATTCTCTTTCTCTTATAAGAGATTAAAAAGGATAGCAAGCAGCTTTATAACAATAAATTAGCAGCGCTTGCATATTCAACAGAATTTAATATCACATAATATTTATATAGTAAATGGGTAAGTGTGTTTGTTGGTCTGTCCTTTCATGCAGCAACTGTCTAACATTGATATTATTTTTTGCATAAAGACAATTTATGTGCTGGTAAAATGCTCAGGGCCAACCCTAGGGAAAAATATTTTTTAAATATAACAAAGTTAAATAACTAAAATAAATATAGAATAATCCCTGGGAATCTGTTTTCTTTTTAATTTTAAATCATTTTATGTAGGTCGCTTTGTTCATCATCAGTCACTTTGATCAAACATTTTGACATTTCAAGGTGTAACGACGTCGCATAGCAGTGATTAAGACAAAATTAACTTCACAAATTATTTACTTTTTTAAGTTTTTATTTTACGCTGATTGGAAAAAATTAGCTCTTAAAAATAATAATTACAGATTTGATCTTTTTATTCTACCAAAAGAAACTGGCAGGAAAGTAAAATGACGTACTGAAACGACTTGCTCAGCATGTAAAAATCGTACATTTTTTAATCGACTTTTTGCTTCTATTAGTACAAAATATCGTTGTAATATGAAATATGATGATTAAACAATAAATTATGTTTACTTAACAGGAGAGTTATGCTCTCCTGATATCCTCTCCTAATATTTTTAGCGCCAGTGCATGGGTAATTTGTAATATAAGTTTGACTAAACTTTACTTTTCGTTTCGTTTTAGGACCGAGATAGCAGTCTATCCGTACCGGCCAGATGGGAAGACAGAAACTTAAGAAACTACCTCAATAAACCAGATGTTGGTGAGTAATATATAACAATAATAGACACAATGAAAAACTCGTTAAGATATAATATATTTCTAATTAGCATAGATTTATTAACAGAAAAGACTAAATGAATTGTAATTTTCTGTGACTCTAGATGAAGGTCATCAAATGAACGTCGCATACAGACTATCCGGAATCAATCGATAAGATTTCACATAATCTTCTTCTAAAATGACATCTGATTCGATGGATTGGGTCTTAGTTGTTTTATCGTACGTTTTTATTCGTTTGCCACCTGGAGTGCCTCCGGTGTTTAGTTGTAAACCCTTATTTTTCAATATATTTATACCCTTATTTTCTATATGGATGACATTCAGTCAATTTTCAGTTGTTGTTTATAAAGCACATAACATTTTATTAACTTCGACAACATGAGTAGCTTGAAAAAAAGCTTGTACATGATGCTACAATTAATGTACATGTAAATATCGAATATTATTGATATTTTATAGATCAAAAGGAAACTTATATCTGTGTAAGAGTTTGATATATTAAAAAAATAAAAATATATAGCAAAAGAAATTTATTATACAAATTATAAGATATGCATGATTCTGGAAAAATACAATAACCCTCTCCTCAATCGATTTCGATCGACAGATTGACCTTCAATAGTACTGATAACCTAAAATATTTTTATCGTTTTTGCAATCACAGCAATCAATTTCTAAAACAAATATTCTCTATATACTCGTATTCATTCTAAGTTCATTAATAATGTCATAACTAATGCATATTATTAATATCTCTTGACAAAATATTAAAAATTCTATCATATTGACACTACATTAAATATCACAATTGTTAATGTTTTTTTTTATAGAAAGGGCCAGTCGTTGGATCGGCGGTATCTATGACTACGGGTCGCGAGCATGGAAGTGGGGCGGCGAACTCCGACAGATGCACTACCAGTCTTTCTCGAAAATGAAGAAATTGTCTCCTGAAGAACTGCAGTGGCACTGTATAGCTATGACTCCTGAGCTGCTGTATAGGTAACATCAATAATTCTATACCACCATAACTTTCTCTTTATATCCACAAGCTTAATAAAATATTAAAAATAATGGTATTATAAATTCTAATTATTTTGACATGGAACTTACTAAATACGGAGCTGTACACTTCTAAATATGAATAAATAACAAAAGCACACTGCGATTCATTGTCATTACTAATTTACATCGATAATTACTTAAGAGATACGAAACATTTCTTTCGAAATCAACTACGATTATTGAAAACTATAATATCTTTAATTATAATCCTATAAAATACATATAAAAGATAAAAGTTTAAGATAAACTTAAAAATAAATAAATATGAAAAGTTACATGTTTAACGGTTGGTTGAAATTATGTTTGAAGTGTTTAAACAAGATAGAAGATATAAATTCTAAGAAATACTAAACTATATATATTTATTAATTTATAGCCGATTTTGATCGATTTCTTTTTAATATTTTCCCTTAAATTACATAGCAGTAAATATGTAAACTATTCCTGATTTGATTTTGATTTTCCTGATATTAATTTAATATTTTAAATTTGTTTTATAAGACTTAAACTTTGTTATATAATTTCCTAAAATATGTTTACATCTTAATAAACATGAGTCATATTACGTAAGACGAGTGTACCTTTTTTAAATATACAATATGTCCTTAGAATCATGACTAGTTTTTAGTTCCCATGATTCATAGCGTATTTTATACTTTAATTTCGGAGTATTTAACCTACTTACGAGATGAATTTGAACGTAACACTTTATTATAAGTCAATACATAAAAACTGTTTCTTTATACAATTTGTATGTTTTTAAAATATCCTTCAAACCCTGTTAATTTTATTACTTATATATATTACTTCCACAAATATTTGTTACGATATGAATAGAAATGTTCTATATTAGAAGCAATTATTGTATGCGTAGGTTTGCGAGTAAAGAGACTTTACAAATACAGTTATCGGACTTCAATAAATATAATTTAGAGAATATCACTTTTAAGAACGGTTCCCCGATCAGGTGAGGCACGCGTGCCATCACTTTTTATAAGTAATATCTCTTCAATCAGTACTTTATTCAACATCAATCTCCTTATTTATCAATGAAATTATTCGTTCACGCAATTCTTTAACGCACTGTAACGGCCAGCCCTGACTATCGCACGTTCCTATGCGCTTCGACGTTTCATTGTTACATCTCCAATCAGGGATATTATATTGATAACCACATTATGCCGTTGACTGAAGCCTCCTTATTTCACAATCAATAACATCATGTTAACACAATTCTTAGATTCTGTCAAATTTATAGCGATAAAGTTTTTGCGAGTTTTAAATATTACAATACGTATAGATTGGAGTTATTTTAAATTCGTTTAAAGCTTTATTGGAAATACAAAACTATTATTTAAATATTATATGATATAAACATATATATCTATAACTCAGTATCGTATAGGTCCGTCAAACAACACCACTTTAATAATATTACTGAATTATGTTTACTTTATTTACACCATCAATAATTTCTATGCGAACTCGGCGATGAATCGATTTGATCGCGAGAGTTTAATAAATCAATCTATTTGTCTAGTCCATCCTACCTCTTATTCCCGAATTATCTTTGCCCTGGGGTGCTAGACAAAGTGCATTCGATAGCAAATAATTGTCAATACAATTTCGAATTTCGTTTTCGTTCAAATTAATCGCTTATATAGTCTATAACTTACGTACGATCTGTCTATAATCACAGTAGCACTAAAACTGAACAAATGTCCATTACGTGACGAAAATAAGCGAGGGGGAATCATGGTCGGGAGTATAAGATTAAACGCAATAAGAGTAAAAATATTATGTATCTTCTATTTATTGAGAGTTGTCTCGTATTATTCCTCGAAGATTCGGTTGAATTTTTTGGTATTAATAATATGTAATCGTGAGGTATGCGAAGTATATGAAACCGAATACAATTATTATTAGTTTATACTAATTAACCTAGGAAATATTAGAAATCTCTTTTGAATTAATAGTATTATATAACAATGCTTATTTTACAAATAACAATATACACACACTGCTTAAATATCCTGCAAAATGTTTAGTTACCATCAGGAAAAAATAAGCTTTATACCTTCTTCTGTCAAAAGTCTATCACCACTTGAACAGTAGTACTTCAGAAGTCCAAGACGGCAAGAACCAAACGGCAAACGGAACGTTTTTTTTATAGTTTATTATAATATTTATATAACGCTGTCTCTCTTCAATTGCACCGTTGAAATATTAAAATAAAACGATCGGTTAACATTTAGTGTTAAACAAAGAACGTTAATATGAAAACGATATAAATTTTTACGATTCCATCATGTTGAAACAGCGCAGGGCTATTGTGAGCCTTTAATACCGCAGATGTTATTGTTACACTTATCCAAGGATTGTATTCATTCGAAGCGAATTCAAGGGTCCAAATGGGATTTAGGGATGTTAGCGCTTTGTGAATAAGTCGTTAGTTCGAAAGCATAATATATACACACAATAATTCAGTTTTCCACAATAACTCTCGGAATAAAGAGGTATGTTGACATTAATGAATACGAGAAAATCTTTATGTTTTGCAGAAAGCTTACAAAATATTTACGTGTATTTGTTTGGTATTTACTTACATATAACTTGTTACTTAGATATATTAGAAATAATCTTATAATTTCTGGAAAAATATACCACAATATAGTGTATATTAGTAACATTTATTCTTTTAAAACATATGTTTTGGCCTTGAGTTGGTATTTATATTAGTATTTATTTCATAATTTAAAATAACAAGAATTTCAAATAACAAAATGATATATAACAACTTCTTATATTGTTCTCGGAACTTTTTAGAAGTGGTTGTAAATTAAACATGTTATTATCGTTGCAAAGACTCAGATTTCTAATTTAGATCCGAAGCTATTAGGATGTCCGCCCACTGAAGTTAGTCACATCGCGCTGGCTGAGCTATATATCGCTTAATTCGTTTGTTACTTTTCTCCAGTCTATTTATTAGGTATATCTCGATGTAAATGTTATTTGCCATTTTGAAAAAATACTAAGTATTTAAACTGAATTGTTTATTATTAACATCAGTTTTGATTAATATTATTGATAGTCAATATAAAATTACACTACTTCGTAATTTATACATTAATACAGGTATTGATATACTTAAAAGGGGGTACCCAACGATGTATAAACAAGTGTACTACTTTGAATGAAATAAATTATTTTTATTTATTTATTTATTTATTTATTTATGTCATTTTAGAGACATACCAAAACATGACTTCAGGGATACATTTACAAATAAGGCTATCGCTACCGAATCACTGCCATTGCCATTGCCATGATTTCAAAACTAAAAATATATAATACCAAAAAAAGAAATATTAAAGTATTGTACAATGATAAACAATGCACATTCGAACTGTATTTAAAATGAAAATTCGAATGAAAGAAATGATAAAATGAAAAAATTCGATATGTATTTAAAATGAAAAAAATACCGTCGCCGATTTCTGAAAAAATTACGCTGTACTTTAAAATCTACTGAGTCACTTGGTTGCGCTATAAAACTAGCAATGCCCGTTTTTAAAGGATTACTAATATTCCCTCTCAAATTAAGCTTACAGCTTATGTTATCAGTGGGGACGACCATAGCTCAGAGTCACGATCGAATTTGCGACTTTTACATCGCTCGGCATCGCATTCCGCTATTGACGCTTGAACATATATATTATGTACATATGTTGTGAAGAGGCAGCTTAAATGAACAATGAACAATCATATGACGAACATGCCTGCTGGATCGTTACTTAGAAGTGTAAATTAAATGTCAAACCATTTGACCTACACTTCAATTCGCATTCATAGCGAACAGATGTGTGTTCACATCACCTTTGTCAATTGACTTGATTGTAAGCGACGGTGTTGTTGAAATAATCTGATATCTGAATGTTATTTCAATTAAAATTTGTAATTTTGAAGTGACAAATTGTAATTCAATTTAGTATTTATTTATTTTACAAACACTTAATAGAAATAAAAAAGACGTACCCAATTTTGAATCCTTGAACAAGTAATTTTAAATATTAAAAAAACAACTCAAAACGAAGAATGTAAAACGACGAAATTACTTAGATTCTTTTTTAATGGTCATTTTTAAAACCTTCATACAAGCAAATCGAATTTCACAGAAAAGGTACCTTACAAAAGCTAATTATTCATAAGTCAAGTTCAATAAGTAATGATGAAAAATACATTACATTGAAATTCGGCTTAAGCGTTTCATTGTCTTTATTCATTTTTTTGCGACATGCATTCATATGCAAAACGGTGCATGACATTCAAATCGTCGGCGTTTATAAGAAATGCATGGCGCATGCGGCGCCTCAAACTCGTAATACATCGTTCCTTCTAATTTACACTAAACATTACGTGATAGTAATAAATTATTTATCTAATGTGTACGAAGTTCTCATAGAACAACATTGATTAATATATACTTAGATATTTTAAACTTATTATTTAATAAACACCGCATTTTAAATTTTTTCGAACGACAATTAATTATATTCCAAATTAAATATTTCTGATTATTGCATAACTGCTTGTCATATATTTCTGAAGTAATATTTGAACTTATTTTATTTTTAAGATGGGCACCGCGTAACTGCTTTGAGCCCCGTCGATTCATCTGTCAGACGAAACTGAAGAAAGTCCCTAAATCGAAACTGAAAGAACTCCGAAGACGATACCAGAGGATGGGAAAAATTAACGAAATAACGGCCCCTAGCGTGAGCAGGGAAATCGATGATCCGAGAACAAATGACGTCACCAGTAATCCAGTGCTAAATCCCAAGTCGTACGATCTCCATCCCAATCAACTTCGACGAGGAACAAAGAACCCGATTCGCAACAATCCGAAAGCTTACGACCTACGACCTAATGAACTAAGGAAAAGATCTAGACCCAACGCGCAGAGACGCCTTACAAGACCATTCCCAGGGTACGTATTTATGAAATCTACTACATACTTTAAGGCCTCGCACATTTTTTAAAGAGTAGAGGTAAAGGCTGTTACTTGTATTAATAAAGATTAATAAAAAAAAACCTTGATCATGCAATTGTAAAAAAAGTTATTTTTTCTTTTTCTTACATATCGCAATATAATTGCTGTATGGTTTGCAGATACCAATGGAACCGTCACGATCCGGAAGGTTCTTACAAGTACAATGCTGACATTCTCCAATCCGGACGAACTGGTCTCAGCCCGCAGCAAATCAAAGTGCACCTCTCCCGCCTGCAACACCTGCGCGACAGACAGGTTGCACGACGCAGGCGCATGCGCGATAGAGACGACTGGCTTGTCAACGAATCACAACCAGCCATAGTACGAGCACATGCGAGAACCTATACAGTAGACAACAACATAAGCGCCTTACACCCTAAGACTATTGTTGAAGAATTTGACATGATGCCGCCGCCAGCTCCCGTCGTCCTCCCGAGACCGACCCGCGGTATTTGGTAAATGGTATCCCTCAGATATCTTTCCGAATGAGATTCAGAAAATATTCCTTAAGTTCCTCTCACTCCAAACTTTCGCGCTTCGAAAACCTAAATTTCTTTTAGCACTTACGCAAGCAGCTTTTAGCCTTTATTTCGTTGTAACTTTTTATATGTTTAAAAAGATTACAACATTTTCATTTAGTTTTACCTTTTTAAATTACTCGCTTCACTCATAGAGTACCTATTACCATCGTCTTGATGGTTTTTTCGTATGGTTTTGTTTCAATGGATAAAGACTACGTGTGTCATTTTTCCACAATACCCACCCAATGCGCAAAGAATCTTTTATATTCTTTTATGTTATTTACGCAAGTATTTATTTTTTTATAAAATATTTTATTATGATAAGTACCTACTTCAAGGTGAAGTTTCGAGTGAACACTTTATTTACTATAAATCGTGTGTACTAAGTCTTAGGCTGTCGAAGTATAAGTTAAGATGAATGGCTTTCTAGACTATCAATGGATGCAGCTTCATGTTACACTTCTGATGTGACGATGTGACGATACTGTAGCCTCATTGGCGTTTTGCCTTTTTTTAACTTTTTTTTTACTTCTATATATTAAAATAATATAACACACTAAACATATTTTTTTCGGAATTGTAATCAAAATTATGTAGAGTAATGACCTAGTCAGTAAGATAATTCAAAAATGTAAGCATTTAAGATAATAACAGCTCTTAACACACAGTTTAAAAATTCTTACTAAAATTATTGGTTCAAATATTTTAGTTATTCAATATAAATAAAAAATATATTTTAAATTGTAATAATTAATACGCTAACATTCTCATTGCTTTAAGTGTATCTATATAATGTTACATCAATCAAATATGTGTCGTACTTTATATTGGCATTTCACTGAGAAATAATATTAATAAAATAAGTATTAATCTAATTATACGTTCCACTCTGTATATTTTTAAGGTTTATTTAACGAAGGTGTAACTAATTGTAGTGCCAATATTTTAGTCCTCGCATTTAAAAAAAATAATTATTTGACAAGTGTAAATTATAATGCCGAACTTTGTTATGAATACAATTTGTTAAAGTTAGTTCTTAACGACTTTAATTTTTTTGTTTGTTTTAAAATAATAATCCCAACAAAAATACTTTTTTTTTAAGTTTTGTGAATTTGCAATTGTTGTACTGTAAAATCCTAGCGATAAATTTAGTATAGATAATTTAACTAGATTTTCATGAAATACACAATCTCTTTTTAAAAATCCTCTCTTTATAAATAAATTGAATACGCACTTGTCATTTTAATATAATATAAAAAATTTAAACTAGTCCATATGATTATATAGAGTACATATTTAAAGAAACAAAATAAATAGTATTAGTCCTCCACAATTTAAACTATTTATCACTACTTCTCACTTTTCAAGTTTAATTAACTATACGTGATGAAAACCAACAAGAAGTGACAAATCCGTATTCATAGGACAACTCTGTTTTGGATAAATTTTAAATATTTCATTATAGTTGTAAGAAAAATAATAAAAAAACATCTGAAGCATGCATTACTTTGGTTTCATTTACTTCATAAACAAATTGAAAGTGCCATCTAGCGCCAAGTAGCCTTACCACGATAACAAATCGTAAACCTCCCTAAAAATATAATGTAATAATATAAAACGCAATAATGCTGTTAAAGAAAATCAATGATAATATTTATGTGGAAAAGATTTCAAAATATTTTTACAAAAAAGATAAAGTTTACACTAGATCAACTAGATGTCGCTAGTAATATATTTTTTACAAAAAAAAAGTCTTTAAATATCCAATGCTGAACATAGGTCTCATACAGGCTACGAGTATTTTTTATCACAATGTGGTTTGTTGGTTACGAATGTGGCTGAATTTCATCCGACACAAGCAGGTTTTTCTCACTATGTTTGTCTAGCCACTGGGTTATTTCGGCTCTTAAGATTTTATTTAAGATAAAGATTTTATTTTATTAATATAACACCAAATATTATTATTTTAGTTCACTGATTTAGTTTGTAGTAGATTTTTTTTAGTTTACTGATTAGTGAACATTTATTGTCCATGAAAAGATGAGTCGAAAATCGCAGTTATCGTTCGTTATAAGAGAATATAAATGATACCATGTATTCGTTCATCCGGTTAACCTTCCGCATTTATAATATTAATCTGATGATTATATATTAAAAATAGATATACAGAACATTATATGCTAACAGTTTACCTCCTTATGTAAGAGGTGCAGTATTTACATTTGCTAGGACAAGGATTTTTCCGACGTCACACACGTGAATAAGCTACATAATCATGTCGGCTTTATTTTATGTTTGTTGCCTTGTGATCTATTATAAATAGCCACTGTGAAACAGATATTTGAAACAATTTTTTAAGCTGGAATGGATTTAAAGTTAGTTCTTAATGACTTTAGATGGGATTCTGGGTATCCTTTTTTATTGACCGTTTCAGTTTAGCAACAAGTTACAAACGATAATAATAGAAGCCAGCATAGAAACATCTATTGGCGGACCTAAAACAACTCCTATGACGTGACGGCAACCGGTCTAACGCTCTTTTATCCCCCATCATGACCTCGGTTCGCCGCCGGTGTCTACTCCTTCGTCAGTGCATGGCGCGTAAACTATACGCTTCGTTTCTATAGATTACTATCACAATAATAATATATAACGTATTTTATTAATGGCGCTATGTTTGTTTTATTAGTTTTCATCAATGTTTTATATCTACAGTGTCCCGAGACCGACTGCTATATTTGTATTTTTCAGGCATTCCATGTGCCAGAACAGAATATGTGATTTTTTTACAAGATAAGATTACGTCAAAAGGTTATTTGTGAAAAATTTTCAGATCGGTAAGGTCGTTCGCAAATATGTAGGTGGAGATGTAGATTAAAAATGAACTACAAAATAAAATGATTTGATATTTGATTAAATCTTTAAATCAAGCTGAAAATATCCATTACAAGCAATAAGGTTCGATGACCTTTGGTGAAATCGTTTGACCGCAGTTCCAGATGCCACGATACCGTTACCATGGTAACCGCGTGCAAACAATCAACAATCATTCAAAAAAAAACAATAGCTTAAAGTAAATTAAGCTTTATTTCTACTGTAATAAAGATTTCACTAGCATTTAGTATGAACATTAATATCATACAACACAGCATGTAAAACTAAAATTTGAATTATATAGTTCAGAGAAAAATCAACTTTATATCGTTTGCATAAGACCTTAAATCAAAAATAGTTTAAGTCATGCACATATTCTGGTAATAAAACATTGTTATTGAAATCAAACACCCATAGGGCAGATATAAAGGTTTATTGGATATCCGTATAATGGGAGCTGACGAAGTCATTTCAACCATTGAAGGCAACATTCCGAAGGAAATCTTTATAAAACATAGATAAAATTAATTTCTCTAACAAACAGGTATTTTTTTCTATTTAACATTACACCTTGATTTCAGGACAAGTCTACCACAGTACAACCAACCAACTATAAAAATGTATGTGTTACAATAATAATAAAACTTTAATTATTAAAATAAAAATGTACAAGATCAATCTAAGCTTAATTCAAAAGGTCATAACCTTGAAATTTCATTAAAACATGTTAAAAGTAAATTAAGTAACTACGTATAGTGTTTAGAAAATAGATTTGACGTAAGCTTCTTTTTTGAGAACATTTAAACAACATTTAAAGGTTTAAAGAATAAGTGACAATCATATCAGCATATATATCTTTACTGATTGATAAAAAAGAGTATCTACTAAGTTGTTTGATGGTTTCTTTTTTGGTAGAAACTTCATACCAAATGAATTGAAAATTTTAAAATGTTAAAGGTTATGTTATTAACTAATAAAGTGACTTCTGAGTTATATATGAAGACCCACATGCATAAATATATCGATATAACGGTGCAGAGAGCTAATAAAACTTTTTAATCAAAAAAATCAATCTCAAGTCAATTACGTTGGACGCACGTTCACTACCGCTGTATCAACCAGATGATGATCATTATTATGCGACAACTTTACGAATGATACCTGAATGAAAATAAAATGCTATATATATATATATATATATTTATATATTATTTATATTTATATATAATATATATATATAATATATATATATATATATATATATATATATATATATATATATATATATATATATCAGATGTAACTATTTTGTAGTATTTACAATATAAATAAATATGTAATAGCCGTAGACTTGCCATGTAAACGATATGTAATAATAGCCTTACTTTTTTTTCCTTTTACCCACCATTGTACAATGGTGGTAGTAACATTACAACAATGTTAAATTATAACAAACTAGATTAAGACTACTAATACCCCGGGAGGGTATTCCATAATTTTTATATTTACTTATATGATTAACGTGTATTTCTCATATTAAGTGAATTGTATTATTTTTTTGAGAAACAAATGTCTTAAACCAAACAATCGTAGTAAATACAAATATTTCTAAATACATTTTGATAAAGATATTATTGTTATACTACCAATCGTTGTTATACTACCAATACGATACTCTACTAATTTAGCGGAATCATCTCCATAATGAATCGCAGTCGTCGATTAACACGCCATCCGTCACCTCGCGCTATCAAACAAAGGATGAATAGGAAGGAAATAAGCCAGGGAAAATCATGCCCAAGCTATTGACTTTGCTGAGATGAAAACATAGTGTTACATATTTATCACTGTTCCTTCTTGTTATAAATATACTATGATACGACTCAGATGATATAGCTCAGATATTACAAGCACATCTATTTTAAACATTACATAATGTACAAGACGAATTATTTCAATCTGTGTCGTCTGAGAAACCGTTACCTGGCTACTAGCATGTGACTAAGCCTTTCTATAACTAGATTAAAATATTTGAGATTAAAGAATTACGCAACGGATGACCTTAAATGTAGGTTAAAGCAATAAATGGGTCATATATACTGAGCAATTACCAGCGATTAGCTTTACCTCCGACAAACTAACGCGTGTAAACTTTCACTAAGACGCGTAGACTTGTGTTCGCAAAGATTTTATACCTAGCGCGAATAATCTAAAACAAACTTGAATTTAAATATCGAATACATCAATTAATAAATTGAGTGCGTAGAGATGTGATATAATTAATAATAATAATATTGTTTCCTGACCGAGTATCAACCGAGGCGACAAATTAAAAGATTAACTATCTGCGCTGAAATTATTATAGAGCAGCAGTGTCCAATACACGTGCACTCTAAATTCGCTTACTGGTTTTTTTAAGTTAAATTTACACCTTACATTATTTTTAATTTACTCTGGACGCAGATTAAAAATATATATATTATAAAGGCATTATATTTTTCAATTATACAAACAGTTATTATCTACGCCTAAAAAATATAGTTCCAATCTGTTGATGGTATTTATAATTAAAAATCAAATTTTCCAAATATAAAATTACAATATGATTTGTTTCAGCGTCCTTGTATCTTACGCAATATAATTTTTAAAAGTAAATAAATGTACATGGTAATGGCTGTAATAAATTAAAATACAAACCAAATTTACATAATATCCAGAAACGTAAGCGTTATGTTAAATTATTTATAAATCTAAAGAAAATCTACTCCTTTATAACTTATTTTCATATACCTACCTAAAAAGTTATTGTTATAAAATAATATAATTAAACTGAATGCTTCTTAAAATATAAGGGTATCATTTCAGTTTTATGGATATTTCAATAATATATCGCAACTTCGATAGAGATCTCGCGTGACGTTTATGACTACAAGTTACTTCAATTCGATCAAATGTTTCCGTTTTTGCTATTTATACATGAAAAGTTACATGTAC
The DNA here is from genome assembly GCA_905147175.2 of Nymphalis urticae. Classification (NCBI taxonomy): domain Eukaryota; kingdom Metazoa; phylum Arthropoda; class Insecta; order Lepidoptera; family Nymphalidae; genus Nymphalis; species Nymphalis urticae. Next base: position 2,164,423 of record LR989987.1, on the reverse strand, counting down.
TATTACTTATTTCAGTAGAAAAACGGTTTGAGATATATATAATATTATGTACCTCCCGACCTCAGTTTTCCCCACCACCTACAATATGGGTACCTTCAAGTCTAGAGTGAATAGGCATCTTCTAGGCAAGTGTGCTCCATCTTAGACTCTATCATTACTTTCCATCAGGTGTCACAATCACAAGTTGATCACATCTTTTACATAAGTTACTTTTACATTGTTGCAAGATCGCGAAGTAGTTTCGCGAAAATAACGGATATGTAACCTATTCCTCGAAACAAATATGTAACTACTGTAATATGTACTCATAATTGAATATATTTATTATTTTACACACGAATGCTCTTTGTATTTTCTTAAGATGTTGTGTCTGTAGATCGTTAACGCTACGCTACGTAGCGCGTAGCAAAGCGTCAGGCTTATAATTGTCAAACTCGCTTGCGATCATAATTTCAAAACGATAATGATTTAAAAAAAAATAATGCGATGTGTACACACGAAATTTGTTAAATTTGTAATTTCAAGAGAATTTATTACATTACTTTCACATAAAATATATATTTTAAAAGCCGAAAAGTAATGACTTGTCTGATTTGACTTGACTGTCAAAATTGATTTATTGTGATATACATAGCATCACAATTGATAAGTACGTATACTAATACGTACTTATCAATTGTGATTTTAATATGAAATCAAACAATTATAATATAGAAGTGTTTTTGAATATTTTATAAGAATTTCATCAAATAACTATAATACATTAATTATGTTTAATAATATGTATTCAGTTTGACATAATTATAAAAACAAATCAATTATTACAATTTATAATTTAATTTTATAATGATGAAATACGGGCCGCGTAGCGATATAAGAGGCTCAGTTTCCATCTTGGCCTATATCTTAAAAGGTGCTTTCCTATTTTTCTTAAAAAATACGAATATTGCTATATATTAAAGCACACACACCACACACACACACACACACACACACACACACACACACACACACACACACACACACACACACACACACACACACACACACACACACACACACACACACACACACACACACACACACACACACACACACACACACACACACACAACGAATTAGTGAATAATTGCTTATATACATATTTTGATAAAACACATGTTTTATACACATACCTATAGAGCCTACAGATGTTTTGATATCTGATACAATTATTAACAATATGATGCACAAGAGCACAGTCTACGTATATATAAAACATTTTCTTTGTTTGTCGCGATTGTATCACTAAAAAATTTATTGAATGCATAGCTTAAGAGAATTTGACTCCAATTTGCGCGCGACTGTCTCATTTATTTTAATACGCTGTGGCCAATGTCCTTTAAGCACGCTGTTCTTTTGAAATTTCTGAATCTTGATTATTTACTCTACCTAACATAACAAGATACTTTAACGTATACAAATAGAAAAATGAATCTAAATATGTATGTTTTATTATATTATGTATATAATTCCATGTATTTTTCTCTTAGTATCTCGCATATTTTTTCCACGGATTGACTTTATTATTTTCTAGTATTAACACTATTGCTACCGTATCGAACCGGTTTTTGATGAGGATGAACAAATACAAGGAATGAAAAATAATACTAATTACCTACTGAAGCCAAACGATGACATCAACAGAACTAATTAGCTAAGTATAACTTTGAATTGATCATAAATGCCATATTTCAATCGATATATATTTATTGGTATCATTCTTTACACCGACTGACAGCAATCGCGAACTAATGCGGGTCAAGGCTTATAAAGTAATCGAACTGATTGACAGGAACATGGGGTAGCATAATCGTTAATAAAAATCATACATTTCATCATTTTAATTATAGTCAGATTTTTTCAATTTTTTTTTTATATAAGGTAATATAGATAGGACGACATTGCACCACCAGGCACGTATGTGAAGTTATGTCCCTTGTGGTTACAGCTACACTGGTTCACTTGCCCTTTAAATCAGAACACTAGTGATAAGTGGGTGGTACCTACACAGTGGGAACTGTCAACGGAAATCTTTACCAAGTAGTTATAATATGCAATTGCGACAATTACTACAGGCACCAGTTTTAATATAAACACTGTGGCAGTTTTTAATATAAATCATTACTTTAACAATAAATAATTATTCTTATTAATAATTTACGCAGTTATCGTTTTTAATTATATTCAAAAAAGTTACTACGTCATTCTTTATAGCTAATAGTGACGTTTTAAGCAATTACTATTTAAAACACTAAAGTGACTGGAGGATCACACAATATGTTGGTAATTACAGCCATTAATAAGAGACAGTAGCTGCAGCGTAAACAAATAGAATTTACTACGACATGAAGAGTACAAGTAAATTCAATGTTTGTTTTTCGCAATTTATTTCTCTGAAGTTATATTATTAATACTAACAAATATATGTTAAACCCATATAAAAGTAATTTTGAGTGTGAACAAACCAGAAAGTATTTACTTCTGACGTTGACGACCTGAAACTACTAATTTTGTCCAATTACAAACGAAACTCATAAATAACAATGTAAGCTTTTTCTCGCAACCCTATTTCCATATACCACCACTAGTGGTGTGCGGCACGTGGCCAGTGGTCAGTAGTCGCGTCGCGGACCGGTCGATCCGTGGACATGTACACCTAGTGAGCAGCCGACACAGTAAATCCGCTGACGCCATGACTGAGGATATACCAGGTTATTTTTTTATTATTTGTCACGAATCAAAATTTTAATTCATTTTCATTTTTAATTTCAACGAAATTTGCAAATTTATTAAAAAGTGTTTTGATTAAATCGAAGTTATAAATCGAATGAATGAGTAACTTTTATATGAGGAATAGGATTTTTTTTATTCATACATTGATTGTTCTTTTTCCGTTTTTTACTTTTTATAAAGCGAAAGAAACGTATAATAAATTTTCGAATGATATTTATAGTTTCTTCGACTGGTAATTAGTATCGATTTTTTCTAGCAACTAGGGTCGTGTTTTGTAAACAAATTATTGCATTTGAACATTAGCTTCTATTTGAAAATTGCCTATTCATGTAACGACGTACTTTATAGGCTTATGGTGTATATGTTTCTTTTTGGTGAATAAAGTTACTTATTATTATTATTATTATTATTATTATGAGGATTTTTTCTGTATTCTAAATTCATTCCCTTTTAAAGAAGAGACGGTGTTAGCTTCTATTGTAACAAGTTTGTAAATTCGGTAATCAAAATTGTTACAAAATATTAAAAAATAGCCTTCTTGAATAAATAACACATTTAGGTTTTGTTTGCTTATAAAGTATTTTACTCCTAACCGTGTTTAACCTAACCTAAAACATGTTTAATAGTGAGCAATTTTTTCGCAGCAAATTAAAATGTTTATTTTCGGTAGTCAATTAAATATGTAGTAAAAATGTTGAATAAAATATAAGACTACTTGATTCGTACAACAGTTATTATATATATGTATAAGTTAGCTGCTGAATCGCGTTTTATCACCGTTTCCATATAGCATTGAAACACGCTATTTATCGTTATTAGGAACATTATTTTAATTCTAAATACTTTTGCAATTATCAAACGTCAGTCGGTACTACATTTCACATACATACATATGTGTCAAATGGCAATCAAATGGAATTTTACGTGTAAGAATAGGGCTTGTATAAAGTGTGGTCCCCCAGTTTGATTTTGTTGTTATAAAAACGCACCTTACGAGTTATTTCACAAACTGTAGGATATTAAGTTAGACAAAACATAAATTACACAACTGTCCGGCACGCAAGACATCCGTACCGAGATATATACGCAAATATATTATACATAATTTATGCACATTATTAAATAATAAAGGTCAGAAAATATCAACTTAATGAAAATTAATAAAAGATACGTTAAATTTGTGTGAATAACATCGGAAAGGATTATAAAAATTACAATATAATTAACTGTTTATTTATATTAATAAACTAAGTTATTATTATTGCTTAAAATCCATGAAAAATTTATAAACAGAATTGCAGCTAAAGTATAATCGAACGAGTAATTTGTATACCTAACACCACGACTAAGCTATTGAAGAATTAAATCGGGTTACAAGTGTGGCAGGGCTAACACTCACAATCTTATATGCAACAGTCATGTCTTACTAAGTACACAATGAATGTACTCTGTTATTTATCGCTTGTGGGTTCGCAGTAATTTATTAACGTTTATCTACTATGTTGACAGGAGCGACTCCGTATAATCTATCCTCTGTGATGAATTATAGAGTCGCATCCAAACAGGGTGTACGACTACAGCTAAATGTAGACGCAATCTTTGATATTCATCTTTATTTATGACTTCAGAATAATGTAAGATATACAATTTTAAAGAGGTTGCATTGGCACTTTCGTTTCACTGACAGGGTGGTTGTGTTGATGCAAAACTAATATTACTGTGTAAAGGGATTTCTTTATTTTATATAATTATGTAGCTTTGTATTGTTTAAACATAAAGCTGACGAGCGTGGTTGGCGTGGTTGGTAGATACTTGCCTTTCACACCGAAGGTTTTGGGTTCGATTCCCACCCAGGACAATCATTTGTGTGCATGAACATGTCTGTTTGTCCTGAGTCTGGGTGAAAGTATCTATATATATAAATATGTATTTACAAAAGAAAAGTAGTATATGTAGTATATCAGTTGTCTGGTTTCCATGGCACAAGCTCTGCTAAATTTGGGATCAGATGGCCGTGTTTGAATAATGTCCTAGGATATTATATATTATATTATAAAGCTTTTGTAAAAAATATTATGTCTAACATATTATAGGATTTTATTATATACAAAATCATTATACATGTAGAAACAAATTACATAAATAACAACATTGGCTGTACCTTGCCCACTTTGCTCAACTTAAATAAAATATTAGTTATGTTTTTTTTATGAGTAAGTACCTAAACCTTGACGTGGTTTCGCTCGCGAAAATGTGATGGCTTAATAATAAAAGACAAAACTTTAACAAATATTTTTGCTATGGTATTTTTAGAATGATGTATATGTGTATTTGCCTGTGCGCGTGTATTCTTAAAGGTGTTTTAGCTCTTTGTTTATAAAAAAGGAAACCTAAATCCTTTAAATGGGAAGTTAATAGTGTCTGGTCATCTTTTTAACGTTGGAAAGGGACCTGACAGCGTGCCTAAGCCTCGTCAACATTTCAGATTTAACTGCTCTTCCCTTATACGATCTCCTTCCTATTATTTTTTCTCTTTTTTCACTTTGCGCTTTGTGCAAGCCCGTCTGAGTAGGTATCACCCACTTTTAAGATATTCTACCGCTATCAGCATTAATTAATATTTTTACGATCCGGTTTGAAGGATGAGTGAGCCAGTGTAACTACAGGTACAAGGGACATAACATATTCATTCACAAGATTGATGCCACATCAACGTAAGGAATGGTAAATATTTCTGACATCCCAATGTGTACGGGGGTTGGTGTCCACTTAACATCTGGTGGACCATTTACCCGACTACCTACCTATAAATTAAAAAACAAAATCTATGACCGGCAATATTGTATTTCAATATGTTTTTCTTGTTGCTTATATTTTACAAATTATTCTGAAAAAAAAATGTTGTTCTTTTAACTATAAAATGTTAATTGTATTAATTATACCATTATTATTTCCAATATTATTTCCGTAGACCTTTCTGTAGACGTATCGATTTAAAAAACAAATATATGTTTGAAGTTTGGTTGACATGCGACGAAAAATATATTTTTTTGATTTTTCGGCGAAAAGAAGATATGGTAAGCGCCAAAAACTTTTTATTGTTATAAAAATTAAACGGTTTTACAAAAAATGTAAATTACTCACTAGATTTTTTATTTTGTTATTAAAAATGTATTTATTTAATACAATGTTCTTTGTTTAGCTACAAATAATTCGCAATGCTGGACAAAACAAATTAACATTAATTAATTAGACTGATAAAAAAAATTACGGTATACTTATTTGTTTAAATAAAAAATCTACACATAATTTAATTATTTCATAGAGGTCATGTTATTTTTATATTTTTCATGCTTCACTTGCATATTGTTCGTGTACCACCTTATTCTGTACTCTTTTGCGAACGATATAAATACATTAAAAAAACAATTTATAGTTCGTTTACCAACCACTTTGTCGCTCGTTGTGATTGATAGGTTGACGACATTGAAAGTGTTAGGAAATTTTTTTGAAGAAACTTGCATGCGTGAGAAAACTTAACTGGAAGAGAGATGTTGGTCCAGCATTATGATTTGACGTTACTATTATATTACTGTGAAATAATTATATACATTTTAATATGTATCTATATTTTAATAATTGTGTATATTTTTATTATATGTATATATTAAACAGCGAGTCATAGTTCATAACTAATAGCTCACGCGAGCGTTGGTTTGTTAATTCAGAACAAAAGAAAGCTAAATTTCGGGCTCGATACCGATCTCTGACTTCAGTATGAATAGTCAGGCAAGGTCAAGGATAGGAAGTAACGGCCGAGCTAATGGACTTAGGCTTAAGTCCTCTAAGGTTCCAAGTAAAATGTTATTTTATTTTACTACAAAACGCTATTTTTTAATATTTAAAAACATTATTCGTAATAAACTTTGATATAATTTCGGCTTATATTAATATTATTATAATATTGTATTGTGAAACTGTAGGAAGAAAATGTAACATTCAGCTCATTATGCCAAAATGATGAGTATCTTTTGTTATTACCCAAATACATCCATGTTTTTTTTTATCTATAACTTAAACTTAATTCTAATAGTATTTAAATTTTTTTAATCGACAACAGTAAGTATTCAATTCCCTTTGATTTACGCAAGGTGAAAACTAAACGCCAAGCCAATGTGTGAAACACTGGATAGAATTTGTAAAGAAATATTTACTTTATGTATTTTAATTTTGGTTAGTTTTAGTTTTAATTATAAAAGAGTGATTAAACCAGTTGCGTAGGTACTTTATCGTCAGGTTTAATTTATGGTAATATTATAAAGAAAAAAGTACGAACGTCATGCGAAAAGGTTAAGAAGTCAATGGCAAAATAAAACTTACTTTCATGGGGCGTTGATTTATGATTCGGCCAAAACTATAATAGAAACGAAACCTTGATGATTATCACGTGAAAGTATATTGTTGTAATACTAATTTATTCCTACATTAAAGAATAAATTATGTTATAGTTAAGTTTAATAAAATAGATTTATATAAGAACGTTCTTATATATGTGTCATAGTTTTTAAATAGAAGCTTTTTTCGTATATGATAATGTTTAAAATCGGTAAACGGAAGTCTAGTAATTCTTTATCAATAATTATATAGCCTGCGACCAGGAAATTAATAACTGGGGAACAATATCATTTAAGATTCTAAGCACTCATAATAATGCAAAAACATATCTGAGACCTCATATTCATATGAATTTTTAAATTAAATATCCGGAAGGTAAAGTTTTTAATACACTTTAATGAATAATTTGTATATTATTCAAACAAGATACAATTTTAGGTATGTTTACTTTGGACATCTATGAAGCCAAGCTGAATTAGTTCTGCATACCCTACAATATAATAATACCTACTAATCATCGATACGAACACCAGAAGTTGCAGAAGTTAGTCTAATATATTTAAACACGTTTTCATTCCAGAAACCGGTGCTGTTTTCACATTCGGCAAATCTCACTTCGCCGACAATGAGCCGAGCCACTTCTTCATAAAGAACGACCCTATAGTTGCCATATCGTGTGGTGACGAACACAGTGCTGTCATATGTCGTTAGTATTTGATAATCAATATTCTAGCTTAATTTTTTTTTCTTTTAAATACTGCAGGCATTTCAACCCTTACTATGCCTGCAATAATGTCACTCCCTTATTATGTCACTTCAAACACACATCCTTTAAACTACAACAGAACAAATAATATACTTTGGGTAGAATTGATATTATCTTCAAATATTAACATTTTTAAACGCATTTTACCTCAAGTTGAAACTCAAAGTAAGTTGTCAGAACGGAAATTACCGAATTAAGCTCACTTGAAACTATAAATTGCATTATATTTTTTCATAGAAAATGGTCGTGTATTCGTCTTCGGCGCAAATGCTTGGGGTCAGCTAGGCTTGGGCCACAAAGACGAAGTGACACGGCCCAGCTGCGTCAAATGGCTGAAGCCTCATCGAGCTATATTCGTAGCCTGTGGAAGGGCTCATACAATTTTCGTCACAGGTTTGAAGTTAATTAACTTTTATGTAATTATTAACTTTATTTTAAAATATTTCGCAAGATCTTTAAAACATGATTTATAGTAGTTTTATTATTCAATTATTTACTATTGATATTTATTCCAGACTCCAACACTATATACTCTGTCGGTTGCAACGATGAAGGACAGCTTGGTACTGGAGACATGGAGCACCACAGCGTACCGCAGGCCGTCAATCTGGAAATTGATCAACCTATCAAACAAGTTTCTGCGGGAAGCAATCACACAGCTTTACTTACTGGTGACAAACAAACACACTGCATCACTTAAGCACCCATTTGTCGTTATTACACATTTTTATATAGATAAGATATATCAAGTAAAGTATTCTTGATTAAGGATTTCAGACTAAACTGTAGAAACAATTCCAAAGGTTCAAGATTCATCTCTTTAATACAAATTGTTGCAGTATTAAAATAAAAAATACAAGCTATTGATGCAACATTCGTCGTAAAATATATATATATATATATATTAAATAATACATAGGTCATTTTAATGAATATCTGAAAACGAATACCATTTTTTTAAATAACCTAGACGACGGTCGCGTTTTCGTCTGCGGTTCGAACTCGGAAGGTCAGCTCGGGCTGGGCGAGGATGCACGCTCGTGCGTCTCCTTCACCGAGCTCAAGTTTATGGAGAAGATAGCATTCGTCGAGTGTGGATATTACCATACTGTTTTCATTACGGGTGAGAATATTACCTCGTTCAAACATGTAACAACATGTACTTAGTATGAACAATATTAAAAAACAATTAAAAATATACCTTTAATACTTTTATATGCACGCATATTACACAAAAACCGTGGCCCTAAGACAAACAAACACATACGTTTTGAAGATTTTTTATACCTACTTTTTATTTCCGGAAAGATTCATGGAAAGCAAGGGAAAGTATAATAAAAGTAACAGTTATTTTATGATACTGCGTAAATATTAAGCTTAAATATAAAGCTTAATATATAAATATAATTTAATTCCGCGTCGATGTTTTCAGCCAAAGGCGCAGTGTTTATAACCGGTGACAATGAAAATCAAAAGTTAGGTATTCCTAATATGCCAACAACAGTTTATGTTCCGCAAGTTTTACCACTGGAAACTCAAATCAAAAGTGCTTGCTGTGGTGCCAATCATACATTTCTTTTGTCCATGGACGAGACAAAAATTTTCGCATTTGGATCGAACGAAAAAGGTCAATTGGGTATGCCGATGAATGTGGAAAACGTAACGGAACCAACTGAAATTAACATGGAGCAAATGTTTGATGGATATCAATTGAAGCTTGTGGCTTGCGGCGCTATGCATACAGCTTTTGTTACAGGTAATAATTAATTTGTACTGATCAATTTATATTTAAAAAAAATACGTATGAAGTTCTGAACAAAGTAAATTTTATTATTGTAAATTTTATTAACTAAATATTTTCTAAACACTTTATAGATAATGGCTTACTTTACACTTGCGGAGAATCACGACACAATAAATTGTGTTTGGAAGAAGTCGACGACGCTAATAATTCGAACGAAGCAATACCCAATCAATACGCGGCAAAGCGGGTCACCGCTATGAATGGCTTTATCGTAGACAATGTCGCTTGCGGTGGCTGTCACACATTACTTACCGCCGTTAAAGGTTCTAACGCAGACTTTACTAACAACGATTTCAGTATAATCAGTGAAGAAAACAGACATATTTCTTTAACTGAACTACCTCCACTTCAAAAAGTCCCAGCAATGAATAAAACAGATGAACACACGAAAGAAGATGTAAAAAATTCAAATACAAACATAAGAACTAGTAGAGAACAAATAAACGGAAACGGTAATGAGGAAACAGGATCCATAAACTCACTTGAAGCAAACGTTAGTGATTCTCATATTGAAGGTATAAATGACCTTGAAGCAGATAATGGGAGTATTCATGGCATTACAAATATAACCAACGATGAAGATGTTTTCAAAAATAAAGTCAAAAATGAAGTAGACAATGTTTTAGAAAACGTAAACACTGTACTTAAAACAGGAGAGGATAAAATAAATAATATGTCACATGTTGTAGCTGAAACGGTTCACGCAAAAGCAGAAGTAGTTGAAGAGGTATTAAAGAAAACCATTGACATAAAATCTCCCGGTTTTCATTGCAACGAGAAAAAGGTTTTAGAACTCCCCGATAAATCGACAGAAATCGCTAACTCACCACCTCCAAAAACACCTATAATACAAGATTTATTAGATATTCCTGATATATCGCAAATGAGCCCAAATTTAAGTAAGCATAGTGATGACGGGCAGAAAAGTGAAACGGGGCAATCTGAAAATGAAACTATAACTTGTGGTTCTGATAAATCGAGCCCTCAAATGGGTAAAACTAAAACTCAAGCAGTAATGCCGATTGTACGAAGTGAAGATCACATTGATTCTCACGAAGAGCCAATCCACTGTGAGGACTCAGACGTTGTAGTCAATAAAATAGAAGAGAAAGGTCGTTTCGCACGCATATTTCAATCGATAAAGGATAAAGAGAATTCCTGCATGGGTAAAGGAAAGGTTATTGAAGAAAAAGTTGTAGGTATTTATAATATAATATATTTATTTTTCAAAAACACTGACGCTTATGCCCAGCGAATTTCCCACGCATTAACAGGATTTTACTTTACATCTACTGTAATAAATAATTGATATACATTCTTGTCACAAATATTTAGATTACAAAATATCACAAAACTTTTAAAATAAATTACACTAATACAATTTTATTTAATTCACTTAATCATAGTTTTTTTTTGTTTTACATTTGAATACCTGTCTTTTTGCTATACGTAATAGTTGTTTTTTTTTTCAGAAAATGTCAACAAAGGAATAGACAATGCGGAAGAAACGGTGCACAAGATAGAGGAGAGAGTAGAGACGGAAATACGAAACCAAACTAATTCACGAACATGCACAATTTTATAAGCACTTAGTGTAGTCAGTGTTTGTCTTCTTAAATGTTTATCGGAAATTAAAAAATTATTCTTACTACTATTTATAAAATTTTATTTCCAGAAATAGCGGGAAATTAATACAAAAAAAAACATATTATCAAATTAAAACCTTCTTAGGATAAAATTTTAATAATGTTATTTATTGCAATGGAGGAATCGCTTGAACTTTAATAAAATATATGTATACATAGATAATACCTAATACTAACTGGAATAAAAATAACAAACCTTATATTAGGTTACATAATAAATCAACAAAGGATTACTATAAGGGAACCCGTTGTACCTACAACAATAGTATGTTTACATGGTTCATGTATGTTTGTGAGTATTTTATTCCACCATCGCTTTTAAATGCCTAAACAAATTTGGATGTACCAGATGGGATATCGTTAGAATCGTTACAATATTATCGATATATTGTATATTTTTTTATCAATATGGCGGCAGTACTGCAGTCGTGTTTTCATTTTTTTTATTACAAAAAATTAAAGGCTGATATAAGTATATACGTATATGTAAAAACATAGACATTTAAACATAGACACAAACATATTTTAAAGTCAAAGCTGAAAGGAGCCATTTTCGGAAACAGCAACCATTTCCCCTAAATCATGCAAAATCAAGTCAAAATATATTAATTAATTTTATACAATCAAGAACAATCAATCGTCAATCACAGACTTATAAGGTCACGTGGTCATAAATGTAACAGCCATCGGTTAAATAAACAAAATGTTTCTATTACTATTATGTTCGTGAAAGTTAATTTTGCTTTTGAGACCTAAATTATCTTTTAATTTTCTTCCAATTTCCATGATGTCTTTCTTGTTTTTCGAGTCAGATATCCAAATACCTAAAAGTTACGTTTTTTTTTTGTAAAATGTTATGCAAAACATTTTTCCTCATAATCAAAATGGATGATATTTTTGAAATTATTATGCGATATTCAATATTTTTAACCCTCGATTGCATTACGTGTCCCTTCGTTATTCTCTTATGTCTTAGATATTTAAAAACATAATCTATAACCTTGTTAGCTTTCTTTATATAAAATTATATCAAAATCAAATCACTTGTTGCAGAGAACATGTAATAGACCCAGTTACTTTCATACTTACTTATATCATTGCAACAAACATAATATATAAAAAAACATAACAGTACACAATAAGTAAAGAAAAAAAAGATACTGGTTTGCAAATGAGGGCATTTTTTTGGGTCAATTGAGGGATATTTACCTATTTTACTCTTCTGACGTATACTCACAACTGTTCCGCAAATAAGATGCGAATTCTGAAAATTTTCGCCTATCAAAAGCAGTACCTAGAAAAAAATAAGCATCATTTTGAACATTAACGGTTTGAGCGTCAGTCTACTATCTGTATATAATAAAATGACAGGTATGTGAACATGACAGCAGTTATATGTATACTGATATACAAATAAAAAAATAAAAAGAATAAGTGTAATAACAGATACTAAAAACAGCATTCTATAACCAATAGTTGACATCGGATTGACAATATAGTGATTGATTCGCGAAGGTGTCCACTTACAGATAGTCGAAGCCATTTTACGTCGGATATATCAAATTGACATTATACAAATTAAAAGTATTAATGTATAGCGGTAAAACAAATAATTGATGATTATAGTGGCCGACCTGCAGTAAAAGTATATTTATACATAAATAATATACTACTTATATTAATAGGACAATGAAAACTTAGAAGACATCAATATATGTTAATATTAGGTACTTTTTAGACAATAAAAAGGCAGGTTTCTTACCAAATGCAACCACAATGCGTCGATATCTGAGTTTTGTCTTCCTTCAAAATTAATTACCCAGCGGCCACCGGCTCTGTTGGCTTTGTCTTCCCACATAGGACGAATATCGTTCTTGAATATAGCGTATTCTTGGCCAAGTTCAAGCTCAGTAGGACATTTCATATGATGATACAAACTGTTACATCGTATACAAATTTATCATACTATATATATGAGTGGGTTTTGGATGATCACTATATATAATTAATAATAATCTCCTGTCCCAGGATTTAATTTACTAGATACTTGATTAACAATAATAATATAATTTTTTTACGTAATCCTATGTAATATCAACAAAGAAATAAAGTAAAATAATTTTAGCATCGTTTACTAATTCAATTCTTATGTTCATGTTAACTATAACAGATGAATAATTATTGAACAAGAAATGAAACTGATATACTAAAATCCAATCCCAAATAATTTGGTATGAAAAACCTTTCCAAATTTTAAGTTGTTGATAACTTCTTCAATTATATCTTACGCCCTGTAAGACATTTTACTTCTAATTAACCTATATGCAGTATATAATCTAGCAAATCGCAGCTTACAGTTATTTCAAACGATAGCAGATCGAAAATACTTTCAATGAATAGTTCAAAACTTACGACCAATAATCTTCAACTGTGTCAAATGTTGTTAGTTTTACAAGATTTTCTTTCCAGACTTTCTCTTTATTAGTATACATCCAGAAACTCCAACTATTATGTAAAGGATGTTTTATTCCTTTTACCATATCGTTATTTTTTTCAGAGTCATAATTGACGACGACCTGGAGTTTTATAAAAAATAATTAAATGGTAAAAAAAAGTAATAGTACGCCGACTGAATCTTTTTTCATGAATAGTTAACATCATACTGAGCTGGAAAATAATCGTCAGCTGCATAGTGGAGGGGGAGTCATGCGTCAGCTGGTCGAAAATTTTAAAGTACGCCGTAAGATATTTAACTACGTTATTACTTAAATATTGGAAAATACGAAAACAATAATTAGCTGCCTGGGTAGCGGTAAAAACACCATCAGCTGACACAGTAAAGATTTGGTCGAGAGGTAGCGTTACCAATACAAAAGTCATAGTAAGGCAGCTGATGTAGTCATAGATAGTTGATCTTATATAGCTAAAAAGCAAATCGACCGTCAGCTGCCCAAGTAGCGGTGGGTTTGGCTGTGGAAGGGTGCTAAAGTGGTAAAAAAAGTTTGCTTGTTTTTTAGATAGAGTAAGCCGAGATGGCCCAGTGATAAGAACGCGTGAATCGTAACCGATGATCGTGGGTTAAAACCCGGGCAAGCACCACTGAAGTTTTTCATGTGCTTAACTTGTGATTATAATTCATCTCGTGCTTTTCGGTGAAGGAAAACATCGTGAGGAAACCTGCATGTGTCTAATTTCACTGAAATTCTGCCACATGTGTATTCCACCAATCCGCATTGGAGTAGCGTGGTGGAATAAGCTCCAAAGCCTTCTCCTCAAAAAGGGAGAAGAGGCCTTAGCCCAGCAGTGGGACATTTACAGGCTGTTACCGTTAGATAAATAAATATAAATTAATTAAATAGTTTAAATTAGAAAAAAAAATACATTAAATGTGTATAAAATTAAGTATCTTTAAAAATTAAAAATAAACTAGTAAAAGTATTTTTATATTTATTTGTCCGTGGTCGAGATGACAGTGGTAAGAACGCGTGAATCTTAACCGATAATCGTGGTTTCAAACCCGGGCTAGCACCACTGAATTTTCATGTGCTTAACTTGTGATTATAATTCATCTCGTGCTTTTCGGTGAAGGAAAACATCGTGAGGAAACCTGCATGTGTCTGATTTCACTGAAATTCTGCCACATGTGTACTCTACCCGCATTGGAGCAGCGTTGTGGAATAAGCTCCATAATTTCTCCTCAAGAGGAGGAGCTTTAGCCCAGCAGTGGGACATTCACAGGCTGCCGATTTAAATGCTATATTTAATTCGCAAACCATGTTTTTTTATATATTTGTATAGCAAGTGCGATATAATATTAAGTTTACTACTACAACTCTTACCTCTTTTTCTCGTGTATTCATGTTTGTTAACCACAGATCGCTATAATTTTAATTTAACTCTGCTAAAATTAACTAACTGTATGATATACTATATCACATTTATGTGAATTGTGAACGACACACTAGTCAAGTACACTCACACGTCACTCTACAAGAATAAACAAAAAATATTATTTATTAGGGATATCCCATTCATGACATAAACTAAGTGTTGCAATATTATAAATTGTAAAGTATATTTTAAGTTGAATTTATTAATTATTAAATTTTCGAATTAGTTTATTTTTGAAATATTAAAGACGTCATCATCGTTGCATCATGTAAGCAAGTAATAAATACACCAGTAAAAGTAATAAATTTTATTATTTGTTAATTTTATTGTCTTTAATATAATAACTTATTTACTTTTAAATTTAATTAAAACAAAATATCATATATTGTTAATTCGATGACAATCGTTCAGTTCTCCTTTTTTTATATATGCGCGGGAAAACTATTTCTTTAACTTTTTTTTTACCAAACAATAACAATAACGTTCTGAAACCGATTATATTTTTATTAAATCAAATACAATATAGAAATATGTAATTATTAAATATATTAAGTGAAGTACATAAATAAGTATTTCTAACATTCGGCCATTCTGACTATTAAGTTTGTCCTCAAACTTACTCCTTCTCCACTATTTATAAGTTCCACAGGCACCACACCCCTCATTAATGATTATGCGAGCGTTGACTACAAAGGTTAGCACCTCACCCCTCATCACATATTGTGACCGTGCGAGACTTCCCAACCACCACAGTTCCAGTCGACTTCCACAATCATAAGGTTAGCACTTCACCCCTCATCACACAATGTGACCGTGTGAGACTTCCCAACCACCACAGTTCCAGTCGACTCCCACAATCCTAAGATTAGCACCTCAGCCCTCATCACACATCGTGATCGTGTGAGACTTCCCAACCAAACTCAGTTCTTATTTATCTTGTTGGCATTTCGCTCCTCATCACCAGTGTGACCGTGTGAAACTTCCCAACAACAAATAATTTATCTTTACATCAATTATCTTACTTGGTTTTTTTAATATCCATATTTTCTATATTTCTCTTTCTAACTAATTTAATTTTCCAAATATCAAAAATATAATTTTAAAATTTCAAATCCATTTATGTAATTTACAATCATACTTTGTTATAATGCATATTTTCTTAATGTTAAAATATAAATGAATATTTAAAAGTTAAATACCTACTTTGTAACAAAACAAACTCTTTAGTTACATAAAAACTGTTAGAATTTGTTTACAGTGTACATTATTTACAATTAATATCATTTCATTTTTACTAGAATATCTTTATGCTCTTTACAAACGACTTTAAGAAATTTCAACAAGTATTCAGGCTCTGTAAAACCCGCGGCCGACGCACCAGCACTTATTGTACGATCATCTATACCGTGTAAAACGCAATCTACCGCCTTCTTACCAAAAATATTACATGCATTTAATAAATTATTTTTATCATAGAAATATTCATCTAAACAATCTCCTACCCTCATTCGTTTATCGAGCATTTCTGTTAAAATAACACCGAAATTAGTTTCGGATGGAAAAGCTTTACAAAGTAATGTTTGCCACTCTGACCAGCTATGTAGAATAGTTTTTTGACTATTATACCATTTCTTAGCATAACCCGACAATTTAGGTAAAGCAAAATGTACAATATGAGATTCACTCCACTCGTATATTTTTGCACACTCATTTACTTTCGATAGCCATAAATCGATACGATGATTCTTTACAGACGGGTCAAATTCCGGTAACAAATTGGTATTATGCGTTAAACTAGGCCTTATTAATGTTTGAACAAATTGGGCTAAATCACTAAAGATTACTATTGCACTTGACGAGTTTATATTATTTGACTCACCTGATGTGTTAGCAGTATGTAGCCTCGGAGTCACAAGATCTCGTCCGGTCGCAGAATAATTCGCTCCCCTGTCAACGCCATCTTGTCTGGTTGCAGAACTGTTTTCAGTCAAATTGATGCAATCCGGTGCGCTGCGTCCGGTCGCTGAATTTTTTGTTCTTTTTTCGTGACATGTGTTAACACTTCTCTGTACTGGGTTTGGTGTTCTAGTTCTATTTATTTCATAATGGGTAGTCGAATATTGTGTTGAATGGTTTCTATTCTTTGATTTATTGTTTTGTTTTTCTTGAGTGTTTTCTATTGTTATGAGTACTATCAATGTCTTCGTCAAATTGTCTTCTTCTTTTCTCAGAATGACTGCGTGATCGTGTGCGTGATCGTTTAGAACGATGCATTGTTTAAAAGAAAATTATCCCGCTTCTGATAATAAATACACCAGAAGAAGTAATAAATTTTATTATTTGTTAATTTAATATCTTTAATATAATAACTTATTTACTTTTAAATTTAATTAAAACAAAATATCATATATTGTTAATTTGATGACAATCGTTCAGTTCTCCTTTTTTTATATATGCGCGGGAAAAAATATTTTTTTAACTTTTTTTACCAAACAATACCAATGACGTTCTGAAACCGATTATATTTTTATTAAATCAAATACAATATAGAAATATGTAATTATTAAATAAATTAAGTGAAGTACATAAATAAGTATTTCTAACACAAGTAAGCATTAATTAATTTGCTTTTGTCTTTTAGAACAGATTTTCGTCGTCATAATTTTTTTATAATAATTATTAAAACTATTCCAGTTAGTTTCATCTCCCAGGGGCGCAAAAATTTGTATTTGCATTTTTTAAATTCCATAATTTTTAAAGAATCATTTTTAAATTTTCCGAATCGAACTTGTGGAGTCTCATCCTTTAATCTTCAAAGATTACATAGTCTACTTAATTATTCATTCAAGAATGAATAATTAAGTAGACTATGTAATAGTATGTAAATAGAGCACAAATAAATCAGTTTCAAGCCTTCCTAATCAATTGAGAATATTTTTGTACGACATTTAACTTCAGCGTTACTTTAGCTATTATTATTCTTGACGACGTGCTAGAAGTGATTATGTTCTCGCTTATTTTTGTAGTTCTCAAATTCGGTTTTAATTAACAGACTAGTCAAAACTTAAAATATAGATAGGAACAAAATGCGTAAAATAAAACTCCCAAACTTATTTTAGTACTTTTTATATTAAATACCAAAAATATTTCTTCGCAGACAGACACAAACAACAATTTTAATAGGATGCATGTTACAGTATGTTAGACAGATAATAAAGTGCAACAGTTCACTGTCTTGATAGCCATACGTGCTGGTTAAATAAAAAATATGAACTCAGTGGATCTTCGGATACAATTATTGATTTTAGTTTTGTATGAATACATACTTACATCTATGTGACCTCAACAAGCATACTTAAGCACAGCTTCAGTACAAACTTCAGACTTCCATTTTACTTTACCATAGAATTCATCATGAGAGTGTAAAAATAAACTCTCTTAAGATAAACATGAAACATCAACGTAAATACTACTTCTGTTAAATAAAAACTTTTATTCTAATGCAATGACAGAATGCAATATGTAATCCGACTTTATTAGTGGTTACAAAGCTAGCTCATAAAATGCTCGATTTTGCTGACTGCCATTGCATTTTGTATACAAATAAGTTATAGTGACTAAACAGTGTAAAGATTCTTGGTAGCAGAGCTGTGCTTGACCATGGTGTCTCTATGAAGCTGGAAGCCAATAACTCCATGAATACCAAGCTGGTCTTTAAGTTTTCTTCCAATTTCTAGGTTAGCTTGTTGCTTAGACGTATCAGCTGTCCAAATAGCTGGATTTGGATAGAAAAAATATATTGTTATTTATACATACTACTTAAAAATTAAATGTATGCTTTATAAAATGTAATATTTATTCCCTTTACAATATTGAAATAAGCAGACAACTTATTTAGTATATTTTCTGTATAAATTAGCATGGTTAGATTTTCTACATCAAATTATCCTTACCTATTTTGTCAAACTTTGGCCTGACATTTACAACTGCACCGCAAATTTCTTCAGCATGTTCAAAATTTTCACCAATTAATAGAAGAACCTAAATGAAAGCATAATCAATTTGATATAATTATACAAGAAATCTTTTTCTACTTAATAAATCCAAACCAAAAATGCTCTTAGATTTGGCACAGTAAATTTAATTTAGGAGGTTATTTATGTGTACAAAGCCAGTAATATTATATACTTTTATTTATTACTTTTGTGGTTACCTTCACATAGTATATAGTATATATAACTATAATCATCTGCAAGGCTTCACTAGTTTGTTTGCTAATGCTATATAACATTGAGCATTATTTATTTAAGGCAAAACAGCAGTACTTATTATTGTTGTGTTCCGGTTTGAAGGGTAAGTGAGCCAGTGTAATTATTACAGGCACAAGGGACATAACATCTTAGTTCCCAAGGTTGGTGGCGCGTTGGCGATGTAAGATATGGTTAACATTTCATGCAATGCCAATATCTATGGGCATTGGTGACCACTTACCATTAGGTGGCCCGTATGCTCGTCCACCAACCTATAGTATAAAAAAAATATTCTATTTTCAAATAGTTCTATTTTGTTAGAAATTATAGAATTCAATTGTCATGTCCTACCTAGCTTTATTAATAAACATTGTAATAATACTTACAACATCTAACCAAAACCGATCCAAATCTGAGTTGCGTTGTTTTTTCTCCAGACTTATCAACCATCGTCCACCCATTTTGTTTGCATCGTCTTCCCACATAGGACGGATGCCTTGTTTGAATACAGCATAATCATGTCCCTGACGCAGTTCCGAAGGCAATTTTATGTGATGGTACAATCTACAAAAAAAGAACAGTCGGTATAAATTATCAAATTAGGAAAAAGTTATTTGAAAATAAAAACATACAAACATCTCTTATCAAATAGAAAAAACTTTTAATATCTAATAAGTATATACATTCTATAAAATTTAAACTGAAGTAAAAATAAAAACACAGGTCAAAACAAATTAATCAAATAATCATTTAATTTGTGAAAAAAAAAATACGTACAAATCACTGCAAATTTATTATTATGAGCTCATTCTTGTTTTACACGTAATAAAGAAACATTAATATTTCAGTATGTTTTATGGTGATCATGTAATTTATTTAAATCTTTATTGATTTAATTACATATAAAGAATACAAACATATATAATAAGTTCGGATTTGTTACCTCCAGAAATCTTCCACAGTATCAAATGTTGTTAACTCAATCAGGTTTTCTTCCCATGATTTCGTTCTGTCATTGTCATAGAACCAAAGACTCCAAGTGTTTTGAAGTGGATGTTTAATTAAGAACTCGGGCGGAACCTCTGCAGTACTGTTAGTTTTGCAATCAGCGCCTGCTGAACCCTTGAAAACACAAGTCATTTCTTTTACAAATCCTAACCTCTAACACTAACACTATCTAACACAACAATTTATTTTATGCACTAATTAACTACTGTATATGTAACATTGAATATCAAGTAAAAACACGAAAACCGATTAATTATTATATGTTCTCTAAACAGGAAACTTATGACTTATGTTATAGTGAAAGTTTAATTAAGCCACATCAGCAAAGTTAGTCAAGTTTATTGAATGTACGCGTAAAATATAGAAGTAAAAGAGGGTATAAGTTAAAATATATCCTTAAAATCTTATTTATATCTACCTCAACGTCTTCAGCATTATTCCCAGCCATGTCACAAAAATCTTTCCGAGTTCTCAATTTTTTTTAAAAGACAAATTACAGTGTTGCATGTTACAAGATTTAGTAAAATGTACAGATAAAGCATGACGAAAATTTTAAGGTGCCATAAATAATGACATAATTTAATACATAATAGTTTTTAATGATAATGGTGATACGAAATAATTTAAATAAAGTATTTCATTTTCATGAAATATTAAAATTATTTAACAATGATATACAGGTAATATCTTTTACTTGTTGAAACACTTTCTCATTTAAATCATTTAATAGTCTATTATCTTTGAAAAACGCAAATCCATACTTATATGTATTATCTATGACAAATCAATGAAAATCGTTGAATAAATCAACTTGACTTCATTGCAAACTCCTAATCGTAGCTTTTGCCGGTCTCCGTCCAATTTCTAATAATTAACCAAAAATATAATACAAATATGTCGGTCCAAACTATTTTGTTGGATTTTTCCATGGATGCTGCTCGTTTAGGGGATGAAAGTGGACAGAAAGCTGTATTTTGCCAGTTGGAATCTGTGCTTAAGGATTACGTACCCAATCTGATCTTAGCCGCTGATATTAAAATAGATGGAGGATCATTAAAATTATTGACTGGAAAGAAGGGTACGACTGTGTCCGTAAGATTATTTGATCGTGGTCTTGTCACAGTGAATATTGAATATTATAAAGAAGACAACGAGGAACCATTAATCAGTTTCAAGGTTAGCTCAATCCGCTTAAAATAGCATCGTTACACTTGCGCTATGTGATCATTTGATTTATATTAAATTTAGATATCCCTATTTTAAAGTTATATTTGATTTCAAGAGAAAAAAAATTAAAAGTATCTTTAATTAGATTAATTAATTAAGAAAAGATTAAGTTTTTGTATGTATTGAAAAATAGATCTTGAATTAAATTGTGTCAATTTTATCAGGGCCATAATATATTAAAAAGATTTGAGGTTGAGCGTGTCATCTTGTTTTAGTGTTCAAAGCTAATGGAAAGTTCAGTAAGAATTTCTTTGGAGTGTGACAGACTAAAGCTCATGCCAACTATCAAAAGAGGTTATAAATATGATGTTTATTTAACCAGCTCAGGTTGGCAAACTAAGACTATTGATTTCAAATTGGTATTAGTCCAAAGCACTTTCTCCTATATAATATATTCTCACTTATGCTTATATGGTATACAAATTTTACTTCAGTTGTGACAAATTAAGAACTTAAATGCACTAACATAGTTTATATAGTATATGTACCATAAAATTATTTTTAATAGGAAAACTACGCATATTGCTTATCATAAATGCAATTTTAGGTACATGTAGACAATCACAATAAAGTACTTTCATATTGTATGTAATTTTTAATTAGAAACTATACAATCGTGTAAAGTTGTAATTTATTCATGATATTACACTACTAAATACATTTTGTCACATCAATTATTATTTCTGCATGAGTTTTCATTTACTAACATTGCATAATAGTTTTGGATACCAATGAATCTTCCAGTAACCTGTAAAGCCGCTCAACCTTACATTCTCTTAGTTTATACCCATAATTATATGCTTTTTGCATGAAACCCTGTTTTAATTTTCTTTTTTGTTTTTCTTTTGTTTCAATAGTCGGCGAAAGTATTGGAAAATCAGCTGAGAAATTATATAACAGTCTTAAAATCTCAAGCATATCCTGCTATAAAACGATGCTTATTCGGCAGATATTATCCAACATCAGGTATGTCACTTTTTTTTCTATAACATTCATAATTATTTTGCTTTTATAAGCTTTACTTACTGATTTGTGGGGCTTGGATTTTATTAATATTTCTTATATTTGTTATCATAATTATATGTTGAAACTTAACAAGTAACAAAACTTGTGTATGTAGTGAGCATGTTGTGTGAGCACTTAGTGTTTTTTTTTTTTAATATTTGATACTAATTCCTATTTGCCACCAAGCCGCATTGGAGCAGCGTGGTGGAATAAGCTCCAAACCTCATCAAAATGTATAGGAGGCCTCAGCCCATCAGTGCGACATTCACAAGCTGTTACTATAATAATACAATGTGTTTTCAGATGAACGATTACTCGAATATGATATAGACGGTGTGGTGTTTGATGAGCAATCATCATTCCAAAAGATTCAAATTGTTCACTCCAAGTCTTTTGGTAATATGCTGGTGCTAGATGATTTACAAAGTAAGTAAATTTGCTCTAATCACTTTAGGATTAAAAAAATCTTTAAAAGGCTTCCAATGTACAGGTAATGTTTTTTTTATAATATAGGTATGTGGACAGGCAAATGGGCCACCTGGTGGTAAGTTTTCACCATTGCCCATAGACATTTGTGCTATAATATGTAGTATTCATATATTTTTCAGTTTGATAGAGTAATAAGACTGTGTAATTACATTTACAAGGGAACTAACCATTCAACCCCATTGTTGATATTTGGTGATAGTTATTGTACATATTTTTGCCAATTTTTCTCTGTACAATCTACATTGCACACCAATAATGTGACAATTTCCAAGTGCTTGTAAGTAATCTTGAACAAAGTATATTATTATGGCATACTAATAGCTGTAGATGAAGTATGTTGAATAAAAAAATGGTGATTTTCTTTTGATTCATCATATCCGGTTTAGCATGTTTTATTTTCTGAACCAGTGATAGTTTTGACCGTGAAAATCAATAAAATAGTGTAATATTGTAAAGGCAAAATTTCTTCAAATTTTGCCTTTACAATATTACGTAGTCTGTGTAGCAGTACGTTGCTACATCTGTATAAGGTAAAAATGATATTTATGTATCACATCAAACACAATAAAATATATTAACTCTTAATATAATCTGTTCTGGTTAATATTTAACATATTTATTGTGTCATGAACAAGATACTATGTTTACAATTAAACATTACTCCTGGCATTGTTTTATCTCTATCATAATCAAATAAACCAGATAAATAATATGAGATTTAGATAATTACATCTACTTACACAACTACTAAGAAATAGCTTACATAGCTTCCATAATCTACATTAAAAATGAGGAGACGTTTTATTTGTGATACCCAACTGAAAAAACTACAAAAGCAATATAAATAAAACTTATACCAGAAATTCAGTGCGTTTCGGAGTAAGTTTTAGCTTTGACACTGTTATATTAGTAGCTGCGCGTCTCGGTTTGACCTCATTTAAGACTATTCACGTGACAAGCGTGAATTTCTAGTTCAACGATTATCTAATACACATGTGTTATCCCGATATCTTAAAAAGCAAAGGTACATTATACGATTTTAAACGTGCACACGAATGTGCATAGAATTAAGTACAATTCAATTATATAAAAACGCGTAGAAACTTTTTTTTTTTAAGTCGAATGCAAAGACTAACAAGTCTTTTAGTTATCATCTCAAATTAGTTCAGTTTTGATAGTCCGATTACAATAAAAGTAGGCCATTGCTTAAACATGGCGACATAGTACGGAATATTTGTAGATTTCGAAATGTTAACAAGAATATTTGTTTATATAAGAGCTAAAGCTATTGTACTGTTTACAAAAAATAACGGTTGCCTTGAATTTAGCTTTGGCATGGCTTAATTAGCTCGATACACGGTATGTAATCCTTAACGAGATAATTACCACTGACTTGGATTTTGGTGGTTTTAAAGATAAAAGATCTCGAATGGGATAAAATTGTTTTTTTTTTTAATTATATTTACACATATATTATTATTATAAAAATACTATAAATCATAAAGAAACATACTTTTTAACAATTAGGTTAATATGGTCTACTTATATTTACATTATCTTGATGAAGATTACATATAGTAACTAACCTATATTCAAATATCTCTTAGAAATTTTGGGCTAAGTTTAATTTAAAACAACCTTTTTATATATTACTATGTGGTTGAGTTTCGCTTGTGTTGCGTTTTAAATGAATGCATTACTTTGAAAAATATGCGTAATTTGAATGAACGATAAAACATTGATTATTTGATGAATGTATTTGTTCACAGATATTTCAGAGGCTGATCTTATTTATACAGAAACTTTGATGCAACGAGGCAAAGAGAACTATGAGGGAAAGGAAATCGTGATCTTAGGTAAAAACTGTTTATTTAGCAAATTGAAATGAAATAATTCGGAGATGAGATGAGAGATAATTCCTTTGATTCAATTACATTTATTAATCATAGGAAGTAATCATATCAAAGGGCTTATTTCACTTGAAAGTTACTGAAAGTAGGGCTTAGCACAAGTCGCTCTGGGTAGGTAGATGTCAACCAGCATGTCCTTAGCCACACATCAGTTATCTGACTTTAATACCGATACTTTGTATTGTTGACCTTCAACTTGAAGAACGAGTGAGTGTTAAAAGAGTGAGAGTAGTGTTAAAACAAGAGTCATAAAATTCAAAATATTTTCATTTATTTCATTCCCACTATACTAAAAAGTTGCACATGCACTATGACAATACATTAAAGGCCTTTACAAAAGCACATAGTATTTACGTAGATGAAGTATGCTATGAAAATCTCGATTGTTTTTCTAACACTACACGTAATCACTTACTAGTGACGTGATCTTTAAGGCGCTGTCCTAAATTTGAAAGAAATAAACAAATTCAACCGTCACTACTACGATAGCAGTATTTCACAATCTGCATTTTTTTTTTTCTAATATTCAATGGTGCGAGTGTTACATTTTCTATAAATAATTACCATAGTGAATATGAAATAAGTTTATTTATTTTAATCGGATTCATATTTGTATGAATTGTAGAGTATCTTAAAAATACAATTATAGAGCATCAGGGTTAGAAGTTAGCCGAGTTTTTTTGGACCAATAATTTGTTTTTTGTGCATGTCACCCTTCTTTTACAATGAATATCAAACAAATGAACTACAATTTTCAATGTTTATGTGTTCATCTACATATGAATATTCTGTCAATATATAATAGATCCGAGCTCTTTTCAAAGTATCAATGGATACTATATGTAAAGGCTGTATTTGTATGCTGATTTTCCAATATTTTCAATAGATGTTTTTTAAATGTCGTGAAATCATGTATTAATCTTTTTTAAGAACTTTGACTGTATTACTGTTATTAAAATAAATGTCAATAAATTGGAGCACCGAACATATAATTCAAAGCCAAAGCCTATTTTATTCTTCTTCTATTGATTGGTGCTTACGCCTTTGACAGGGGGCGGCGATGGAGCGCTACTGTACGAGCTTTTGAAAGAGAAACCAAAGTATGTTTGGATGTTGGAAATAGACGAGCTTGTTATGAAGGCTTGTAACAAACACCTCAAGTCTATCTGTGGAGATGTATTGGAGAGAAGAAAGGGACCCAATTTTGAGGTAGAAATTTACTTTTAAACAACATTTTCGTAATTAATTAAATTAATTTGTTTAAATTAACTAGGCTCATAAGAACACCTTGCCAAACAAGTTGCCATTTTGTTATTAAATAAAATTGACATATAGGTGCACTCTCTATAGAGTGTATACACATCCAACTCTAGACTCCGGGCTGCTAGACAGAGAACCCGGGCCCTTGGGGGCTGGGGCCTTATAACTAGCCACTAAACCAACGAGGCAGTCGTATACCTTTTATAGTTGATCTTTGTATATACTTTTTTTTATGAAGAAAATGTAAAGCTGAAGTCTTGTTGTATAATATACTATGAAAAAGTAGTTCCAATAAGCAGTTTCTAAAGAAATAATATAATGTATAATTATAGTAGATGTGAGTGTAGCCATTCCTAAAGAGGACTGGCGCACTCAGCACGAGATTTTATAGTGCAGGCGTGCGTGGCAACGAGTTTTTAATAGTACTTAATTAAATAATTGAAGGAAATGGGTCACGGTAAACTATCTATCCTACTGCGGCCAAATGACTAATGTTTTACGTTTGCTTATTTATTTATTTTTCAAATTATTGTCCAGATAATCGTAGAAGATTGCATGTTGACCGTGAAGAAATTCACGAGCGAGAATAAAAAGGTTGACTACGTGTTCGGCGACCTCACCGACATACCGATATCCGATTCTGCGTGCGGAGAGCTGTGGGAGTTCATGATGACCATCCTGCGGGCCTCTTTCGACATACTGCGGCCCACCGGCAAGTTTATGACGCACGTGAGTCACAAAATACATGCAATTTACTCGTCATAAGGAATTTACAGGGTCACTGTCTCAACTCTGACAAAATTGTCTTTACGATACGTAATATATACGTGCGTAGTATAAACGAACGACAAACGATGATGAGACAATTTTGATTGTTAAAAATTCATCAATTGTTAGAATTTAAATGATTTAAATTAGTTTGACACAATACCAAATTTGTAGGCAAATATCTTGTAGTGTAGAGTCGCGAGCACGAGATTGAACTGAATGTTATCAACGATTTCATATTTTATATAGAAATAAATTTATGCCATTGAATTTTGGATTGTCTGGAAGCGTTTGGGTTCATACCTTATCATGTGCGTACATTATAAACACAAATTAAGCACATAATAACAAATTAGTAAACACCACAGATATAAATTTATTAATTACAAAATAAAATAATATAAATAATGTCTTTGTTTCCAGGGAAATGGTGCGACGTCGCCCGATTCGTTAAAGTTATACGAAGAGGTATTGGTTAAAATGAAGCCGGCGGTGACGTTCTCGAAATGCAAGGCCTTCGTCCCCTCCTTCCTGGAAGACTGGATCTTTTATCAGATAGCGTTTAAAAATCAAAACGGCGACGATGAATGACCAAAGAATTATATTGTTCCTTTAAACTAAGCTACGTCATAAGTTCCAAATGTTAGATCTAGTTGACCCTTAGTGATAATGTAATTTAAGCACTTTTGTTCTTTTAACTAAAAACGTCAGCACACACAGTTGAGGCTATGTATTTTGTCAAATTTTAAAAAAACAAATGACTAAGATTATTAATAGTAAAAATGCTACGAACCCGACTGCGGTATATTTGTGTGTCCAAAAAATGAAATGCTCGTAACGCCATGATATTTTAATTGAATTAATAAAATATAAGCGTTATTGTGTTTAAGTATCTTCATTTTGAGTTTCGTTTAACAATAAATTTTTGTTTTATTAACAACATGTACTCTGTTGTTGCATGTACAGTCGGGTTCATAAGTAAGGCTAGTGCCTCCCATATCGATAATAATTTTCTAAACATAATTAAAACTTAATACGCTTTAACTGACTACATACTGTGTCAATTTCGATTCGAATTTCGTATTGATCGAGCTAAACACTATCAGTATTGTATGTACAAAATATGATCCAAAGCAGTGGTTTCAAGTTTAACCCCTACTACGTTGTAAGTAAAAAATAAGTCTCGCAATAACTTATCCAAGTATTATATTTAGACGGGTATTAGTTTACGATGTAATCAATATTGATTCTACAAAAATTTTATTGGACATACTTATGTTAAACCAGTACAATGCAACTGTGACAATTTCAGTTAAATTGAAATCTTTACGATGAGGTTTTCTAGTATTGAATGAGGTTAGTACGGGTAGGCCACGGAATTTAAAATAGTTTTAATATTTAATTATTATTTAGATTATGTATTTGATTTGTGTTCATTATATACTAAATATTCTATAAATGGTTTTAATAAAAGTAACTTGCATAAAATCTTTAAATAATTCGAGAGACAAATATCATCGGAATATGTTGATGGTGCAGAGGGATTGAATGTAGAAATGCCAACGTAAAACCACGTAATTTATGGTTGTCCCTTTTTTTGTGTGTTTTTTTAATACTTATTATTTATGATTACATTACATTACATTAGAAGTGTAAGGCTGCATTTATACAAATTAAGCTGGGTTAAATTTATAGATGAACTTAATAATTTTAACAATAAACTTGATGTGAAAATCGCTTCATTGAGCCTAGTGCAATTGCACTATCTAGTGAAGACAACTGACAATAATTGGAATACCATACAAACCGCAATTACGTAATAAAACTCCCACTAGGCACTCGATATAATTTGTTTACTATTATTGACAATTAACTTTCGTACAACACGCTGTTAATTGAGTTTTGTTTTTTAATTATTTTTAGTGCACCATGCAAGTTACTATTTAGGCCATTTATCGATTATTCGTACTTGTTTCTTTGTTTTATGAATAAAGTATTTGAATTAGTTTTGACTTTAATTTCCTTGTCCCGTGTTATAGAAAATTATAAAATGAATAACAGTTCTATTTATTGTCAAAGAAACTTTCATCAGTAAAATATCTCAAAGTTTATTGTTCCTGAAGAGACATAACAACATATTTTTTATAAATAAATTTGAGGTATTGAAACAAAAACAATAGCCTACAAGTAGGCCAATGAAAACATGAGCATTTTTCTTCCACCTTTAGTTGCTTTGTATGGCGAATAGGTAATATATATAGATTAACTTCTTTCGATGATTGTTTAATATATAAAAAAAGAGCTATAACATATTCTTAAACATTTATTTTACATTATATATTATTCATAAAAAATAATGGAACATATCAATTCGTCTTATATTACTAAATTAACAATTCCATTTTCAAAGCCAAATAATAATAATATTCTAATAAAATAAAAAACATATCTCATGAAGTAAAATACTCTTTTTTTAATCTTTGTTGTCTTTTCCTAGTTTATATTAAGTTTGAATCAATGTAATTTTTAAACAAAATCTAGATATTTTAATTGACATTTGGCTTAAAAAAAGGACTGGACTGACTTAAGAGGTTTGTTTCATAATATTTACAATGCTAATATAGAGGCTGTCAATAAGTTTAATTTGATAATATATCATTTTATTTAAATAAATGACAATTTTATTCAAATATTTAATGAATACACGAAATAGTCAAATAATCAAATAGATCTGTTGGTGCTTCATAAATTCCCGAAAATATTGTAACTAAGAACACCAGTCTTTTAATTATTTATTTTTATGATTGTAATGACACAATACTTTCTTTGTATTATTTATGTCATACTAGGTAGTTTATCTCAATTGAGTATTGCACCCTTGCACTCATTCATACATATTGTAACCAACATTAGCCAATCTTTAAAAATGATGGACAAAAAAAACAAATACTGAAATAGTGTATATAAAATTTATAAAATCTTAAAAAACACATGTTACGAAATAAGCAAGTGCAAAAAAACATGAATGACAAAACAATATTATCCTCTGTAACAAGTACAGTATATTAGAAAATGTATTTATAAGAACAGCCCCTAATCATTTTTAATTGTATAATATATAACATGTTTTTATAAATAATCTTAACACCAGCAATAAAAACTTATAGATACTTTACATCACATTGTTATTCAGCTTGTCTCAGTCTTGCAAGTCTTTGGGTGAGTTCATCTTGTTCCTGAGACACTGTTGCAGTACCTATTGAGGCACTTGGCACTCCTGATGGTAGCTCCATGTTTAGTTCCAAACTAAAAATAAAATTATTAGTAATGTTAATTTTTTCAATCTAAAATATTTAAAACAAAATGAACTATAAACAGTAAATAATTTAATATTTGCATATATTGCTTACAATAATTAAGGTACCTGATATATCCTGACCTAATAATACAAGCTCATTGTAAGAGAGATATGATTATATGACAAGGTAACTTTAAAATGTATGAGGTTTATAACATACCCGGCCTCATCAGCAACCTGTTGTAAGAGGTTATCAACATCACCCTGTGGTACAGTTGTTGTTGTAGTTTGTGACATTGTGTTCTCCATATAAGATGACTGGACATCTAAATCTTCAAACTGACTTTCAAATTTATCCATTAGATTAGATATTTTCTCGAGATTCATTGATTTCATTGCTGCATCCATTGCTTTAACCACACCAGCCATTGAAGTTGTCACCTGCAATTAACAACTGGTTTTAATTATATCAGACACTTTTTATTAATTATTATGAAAAATTTAATCTCAATACCAAATAAATATGATAAGTTTGACTAAATCTACTTCTTATAATTATTACTATTAATTATATTACATTAGCTTTGTTGTCGAAGGCCCTAGATCCCACGGCAGGCCCAAGAAGCGTTGGCTCGACGTTGTGAAGGATGATATGAGAGAGCACGATCTCACTAAAGACGACGCTTTAGATCGGGCAAAGTGGAGGCAAAGATATGGGAAAGCGGACCCTGGCATTTCTAGGCCGGGAAAACGCTAGGAAGAAGAAGAAGATATTACATTAGCGCAAAAAGTTTTACCTTTCTTGTTGTAAGAGCTGTCTGGACTCTACTAGACACAGCATCAACTCTAGCAGACATACGTAAGTAATTAATGGCCTGATTTTTTTGTCGTATTGCATTCTCAGCATGAATGCGAGCAACTTCCATGTTCCCTTTCTGAATAGCCTTCTTTGCTTTCTCTTTTTCTAGCTTTTCCTCTTTTTCACATTTTTTGGAATTCCTTTCTAATTCTTTCACAGCAAATTTTAAATTAAACAGATGCTCTGAGCATTTGATTTAAGGATATAAAGTAGACCATTTTGAAGTTATAATTAATAATAATAAGTACTTTGGAGTACTAACAACAAAAAGTAAATATCTGAACCGAATGTAGGGATAGGTTTTTTTAACACCAAATAATTGTTCAATGCTAGTTGCATTGAATAATTTTTTGGTGGTGTCGGACTAGTTTTTTTTTACATTTTATTATAAAATACAAAAGGATACTCTCCATCGCAGACGATGACATTTCGTTACCCAGTTTGACGGCTTATTTATAACAATTAACAAAAACACACAGGCTTAAAAGCCTCTACTAGAAATTATAGTGGATATTAAAAAAGTAAAACTAAATGCAATCAAGATGAGTCACAATACGCAACAATCATGCAAGAACAACAAATTACTATGGTATCAGGTATGAAATGTCATTCATATTTCAATTCAAACCTAACTTTTAATGTCCTAAAATCAGTAACAAAAATCTTAAAAAGAAAATAAATGAACTAATTTCATTATTTTTTGTCATTATTTTGAAATCCATCATTTTATACATTAAATAAAATTTTATCCATTAAATTATAATATATCATATCTTAAACTACAGATTGATTTAAATTTGCTGGTACGAGTATCCGTATAAATAAACATTACCTGGGTTAGCATGGTCATGTTGGTACGCCTTAAACCAGCGATACTGTCAAAATTAACAAACAGCAGAAAAGTCATTCGAGTCTGATTTTGGATTTGGAACGGAGAGATTGGAGTTGTGTCGAATAATCTGAAATTTTTACAGAAATCTTATTATTTATTAATTTATTAAAGCCTAATTTTAAATTTTAGTGTTATGTATTGTTAGTCTGTAATATTATTTCTAAATTTTGGTTGGTTTATTATAAGAAAAAATATTATTAGTATCGAATCAGTAAAGGACGTTCTTTGGGCGTAAAAAGAAAATGGCGTGTGCTACACTGAAAAGAAATTTAGATTGGGAGTCATCAGCGCAACTACCATCAAAGAGACGAAGATGTGCTTTAATCGCTGCAAGTTCGAGTACAAGTCCTGGAATAAAAATTTCGGAAACTAAAAGTTCTGTATTTGGAGAGACCGTTAGTGCACCTGTAAAATTGACCCCAGGTTTGTTTATTTTTGTATAACTATGTGGTTCAACAAAGAACTTATAAATTAAACCTTGTTTACTATATTGTGGTAAGTAATGTGTTGTTCTATTGTAGTTATTAGTCAGCTGTATGATTTATCGCCATTGTTTTTTTGATATCGTGAATATTATTTTTATCATGCAAGAAAGAGACAGGTGATGCGCTATGACCGTTGGGCGTATTGGCTTTGTTGTTTTTTTCTATTTTAAAACAAAAAAAGACCTAGCAAGTAACATTTGATTTCTTTATTGCGAAAATCCAGTTGGAGACATGTAAGAGATAGTAAAGTTCTTGTATTGTGATTAATTTATACCTGCGTCCACTATGCGTGGAAGATCGCATATTATCGCTGAACTGCATTTAATCTGAATCTCTATTGTAAGCAATAATTATTTTGCTTATTTTTCGGCCTACATTTTTGTTAATTACGTGGTTGCTTTAATTAGAATAATGTTCGAAGTTTTTAAAATAAGAACTTGAGTTTTGTTTATTAAGATATAATACATTTCAAGAGAGCCATTTAAAATACGGATCTCGTCATCATTTTTATTTATTCATAAAGTTATTATAACTCAATTAAAAACCACAATTTCCAATAGTTAATTGAGTTCTTTGTGTGCAAATTTAACTGTAACTTCAATTAAATAAACTATTTATTCATTACTTTCAATGAAAAATTATGAACTGCAATCATTCTTTTTTCTCCAGTCAATTACAAATTTATATTTATTGGCAGTAACCTTATAAATCTTTTCATGTGGTATTTGATTAGATATACAGTATTTTAGGGGTAAATCTACTTAGAGGTCTACTTAAATTGACCTT
Source organism: Nymphalis urticae (assembly GCA_905147175.2). Lineage (NCBI taxonomy): Eukaryota > Metazoa > Arthropoda > Insecta > Lepidoptera > Nymphalidae > Nymphalis > Nymphalis urticae. The sequence goes on along the minus strand of LR989987.1, from coordinate 2,130,909 downwards.
CTCGTTTCAATTGTTGTTGTCTAAATTCACATGCTTTGTGACTATTTAATTTTAGGTATATTCAATGTGTTGCATATATGTCTGATGGCATAACTAAAAGCCATTATATATCGACATATTGAACAAAGATTTCAATGATTGAATAAAGTAAACACTTAATTCATTATTATTTAGTAATCTAAGGAATCATCTAATATGTAAAAGTATTTAAATTTTCTACACTGAAATTATCTTTAGTTATGATGATTATTTATTTATTAATACAAGAACAATAACATTCCAGAGCGCATGGCCCAAGAGATCTACGATGAGATCAAACGGCTTCATCGGCGCCGGCAGTTGCGGTTCGCATCAGGTGTTGCTGCATCCTGCTCATCGTCCAGTGGTAGTGAAGGCGATGCTTCGCCGCCTCATCACTCGCACGCCGCTCAAGGACAGAAAATGCATCACAGGGCATTGTTCACTTTCAAACAGGTATCATGGTAGTTGCTGAACTTGAAAAAGGTTTTTTTTTTTTTTTATATTTGCCGGGAGGGCAAATGACTCTACTCCACCTGATGTTAAGTGGTAGTAGATTCCAAACGCGAGGACGGCCAGTACAGTCGGGAAGAAGGTTCTGCACTAGCCCCCTCGCCTTGCCGGCCCGCAAGATGCCTCTTCACGCCTCGTTTGAAGGAACCCGGGTCGTAAGAGGAGGGGAATACGTGAGCTGGTAAGGAATTCCATTTTTTTGAAGTGCGACAAAGAAAGGAGTTGCCAAATTTCTTTGTGCGCGATGGAATTGATGTCACTGTTAGTCGGTGACATCGAGAGCCAGCACGCGTAGACTTGTGAAGGAAGGGGGAAGTAGGAATTAGGGAGAATAATTCCTCGGAACACTCGCCGTGATACAGTTTAATGGTGGTTTAGTCTTATAAGCCTATCTGGGTGAATACTGGGGATGGGCATTGCATACTTAAACCAAATACTACACTGTCAAGCACAACTTATCTTTGATCATAGTAATCAGGTGTGAAGAGTACTAACCAGTCTTATTATAGACATGAATGCACAATATTTCATTAAATAATTCAATGGTAAAAGCTTAAAAGTATTATAATAAAAAAGAGTAATGAAAACATTTAGTTTTTGGAAACTGTAAGATGTGGTATCAATGTTTCTGCAATGCAGATATAATTGATTACCATAATTTGTATAGAAGTAGACTCATCTTTTGTTTTTGTTGGCAACATACATCTATTTAGGTTCATAGTTACATGAATGTGCAACTAAGTTAATGAGGTTACCAATTTAACACTAAAAGCTATAATATAATTTGCTTTTAATAAAGTTTTCATTTGATTCAATCAAAAAAGAATACTATTGAAACATTAATTATTTCATTAGTTTTATTGTATTTAATTACTATGTTTTTTTCTAACCACATAAATTCGCACAGGTGCGTATGATTTGCGAGCGCATGCTTCGCGAACAGGAGGCTGCATTGCGCGCAGAGTATGATTCTGTTTTAAGCAACAAGCTTGCTGAGCAGTATGAAGCCTTTGTGCGTTTCAACATTGACCAGGTAAAACATCAACTATGTAGAGTATAATTATGTCTATTAACATCTTTAAGCCAAATAAGTTAAATAAATTATAGCTATGATAAAAGTTCATTCTTATACAATGTGATATGAGGCATTGATCAACAGTATCAACTAATTTTTATATTAAAAACAAAATTATGCGTATTATACAACACACTAATCAGTTTTAATGAAATATTCTAATGCAAAAGTGAATCTTAATCGAAGTTTGTAGGTTCTGGTTGGATTTTCATGTGTTTATAAATTATTTGATTAAGGAAACATTTTAAGAAAGCCTATATGTATCAGATCAATTTCTGACACATGTATCCACTAATCCATATTGGAGTAAGGAGGAATAAGTTCCAAGCCTCTCTAAAATAAAGATGGCCTTGCCCAGCGATGTGTGGTTAAATAAAATCTAGCTACCTTTATATTTCTATTTTTTAATATTTTATAGGTGCAGCGCCGGCCTCCTCCTAACACCTGCATGCCTCTTGGAATGGATGCTGAACATATGCATCAGGATCTTGTACCCAGCTGTAAGTCATTCTAAAATACCTACAATATTTTATGCAGAAATATTCAAGAACTTAAGTATGATTTTAAATACTGATAGATGGATTACTAGTTAGAACATATGCTAAGAAACTTGCCGGTTCTGATTCAGATGCCATTTACTTTTTGTGTTTGTTTTTTTTTTTTTTAATAGAACAGGAAGGCGGTCGATCATATGGGCCATCTGATGGTAAGTGGTCACCAAACGCCCTTGGAAATTGGTACTGTAAGAAATATTAACCAACGCTTACATCGCCAATGCGCCACCAACCTTGGGACCTAAGATTTTATGTCCCTTGTGCCTGTAATTACACTGGCTCACTCACCCTTCTAGAATATCTGATGAGTGGGTGGTACCTACCTAAGACGAGCTTGAAAAAAGCTCTACCACCAGTGAAAATAATAATATATATAATTCATATGTTTATACACAAACCTGCATCAGAGCAGTGTGGTGTGTAAAGCTTCAAAACCATCTTAAGAGAGAAGAATGTGTAGCATGCAGTAGGATATTTATTGGTTGTCACTTAACTTCAGATGAAATAACCTGAATATATTTGGAAGGGATTACATACAAATCTTCTCATAATTAAAAAAATCCTAATAGTAATGATTTACTCTAATAAGGTAATGATTTAATATATATTAAACAATCATTTTTGTTTCAGATCTTTCCTAATAACAAAAGAAGGTGGTTTGCAGCATTACACTGCAAAAATATCAAGACAAACATATTTTGGTATATGTGAATATTATATGCGGGAATAACATAGAGTATCCTAATGATGGAATATGTACATTGTGAGTGGGATTTACCTGTGACCAATATTGGGAAACATTGCTTGTTACATGTCCATACAGTATTAAATACTCCTTACAGTTGTTATAAAGGTTAGCCCATATATTCATGGTTTTATACAAAACCTTTTCCTAAAATATTCACAATATTGACACAGATAAGTTCCATGGAATGGTCATGCCACATAAACATAAATTAGCTTATAATGCTTAGTTAAGATTTGCTGCATAATTGTGTTCATAGACTGAGAGATTCACGGGGTTTGTACGAGGTGACATGGCTGTAAATATGGGGATTTGTTTGACCATATTAATAACTGGTTCGTTTGGTATACAGCCATGATGGAACCAAATATAAACTGATTATGTTTTCTAATATGACAGATACTATAGATAGACTAGAATATCTAATAACACAAATAAATTCACACAGAGTGCCTGTTAAGAATCATTCTCATGTGTTGATTGCGAATTAGTTAGCCATAATTTTGATTTGTTTAATTATTTTTACTTTACTTTTAATGTTGTCGAAATATAGTTGTAGTATATAAATTATAATTTTTATTTCTCTTTGTCAAATCCTGCTGTGTTTAGATAACACAGAATGTATTTTGACAAAATGTCCTTGTATCAGACTGTTTGATAATAATCTTTCCTTTACTCTTGTACTATCTACCATATAAATATATGAAATTGTTCTCATATAGACATTTTTTGAAAAGTAATCTTATTACTGATACAAAAGGGCTAATTAGATAGTTAGTTTTATTTAATTTTTTAAGTTATTTTTTCTCATTTATGTATTGTGCATTCACAATTACTTATTGAGTTCTCTTTTAGAGCACCATTGATTGGGCTTTCATTTAATAAATTGAGTTATTATTTTTTTATATTAAATATGAACAAGATATAATTTTGTTACCATGCATTTCAATTAAAAAAATTAGGGTAGGTCTTTTTTAAATTGTATTATCAGCTCATTATTAGTAGGTTATTGGCGTTTAAGAACTGAAAATAAACTAGCTAAACACCACTACAATTGATTTTTAATTAAACCTTGAATATATTTTATTTATTTTTTCAAGTTCTTGCTCAATTAGAAAATCATATCTTTAACAATCACTCTTACACATGCAATTTATGTATGATATATTTATACTACGCTTTATTGGCTTTGAATTCAAAATTTTGTAAATATTATTAAAAGTTTGTTGTTTGTGTAACACCAACAAACATTGTGTGTGGTCGAATGAAAGGTAAAAATTATAATGCCAACAATTTTCATAACAATGTAATTAAATCAAAACTGATGTAATCCAAGACTTTTATTTTTAAATTTCTGATTTGTTTTACCTTCTCTGGAAATGGTTATTCAATTTAAAAGCATCATACATTCGACATCTCACAAAATACTTTAAAATATATAAAGGGAATGTTCCTTACATTGAGAATATACTCAATGTTCCTTTCTAAATAAAAACGTAAAATTTGTTACTATGTAGGGGGTAATGTCTCCGGAACCAATGATCAAATTGTAATATTTTTATCACTTATAAAAATCTACATCATTCGCAAGTGCTATGAATTATATTATGCATATTAGCCAAGCTATCACAATTTTTGTCGAGGAAGTCTGAAAGTAAAAGTATTATTTGAATAATAAATTGAAATATTTAAATTTATTAGGGAAGCAGCAGTAGTTTAGTATTTAATAGAAGGGAACAAACAAGGAGATTTTTTTATATCATACTATATCTTTCAATATTAAGGATATTTGTTACATGGGTGTACCTTAGAGATTTAGCATGTGGTACTGTTGCGGCAGATGGCCTATGCTATAAATTGATTGGATAAATAAGGTAACAATATTGTACAGCACCGACGCCCGGGGCTAAAAAGAGAGGGCGTAACCCAGGGGCCGTGGATACGTGAGGTGGAGGCCTCGCGTATCCTATTTTCCTGAGGCCTATGGCCCTGAAGAGGATGGCAGCAAGAATGGCCTCGCGTTGCCGTACGCACTAACGAGGAGTTCAGAGGGAGAGCTCTGCCGAGCCACGAGCTGAGCACAGCGCGGGAGGGGCCGCGGTTGCGTTATATCAATATGATCCTGTAGCCTCTCCGATCCGTGCTGGCCAACGCAGTGGTTTTAGTGGATAAGAATCCCACATAATCTTTGGGATGCTGGAGGTTCCCGCCACGTGAAAAAAAAAGAAAACAATATTGTCGCTAAAACTATTAAAGTTTAAAACTAACAATAGTTGATATAAATATTTGTTGATTCTCTTAATCACAGATAATACTTTTTCAAAATCAAGTTCTGGCACTAAGTGATTTTTTATTACAGATTTGGATAACATAGACGCACAGAACAGAGCAGTACTAAGAATACTAGCTTTAACGTTTATTAAATGCAAAAGAGCATACATTGAACATACATATACATTACTGTGATTTATAAAAATCTACGACGGGCCGGTCGCCGTAGTTGGTAGATACTTGCCTTTCATGCCGAAGGTTGTGGGTTCGATTCCCACCCAGGACATACATTTGTATGCATGTCTGTTTGTCCTGAGTCTGGGTGTAATTATCTAATATATAAATAGTAGTATATGTATTATATCAGTGTGGTTTTAATGTCTTCCAACTCGTTTTTGAGTCCTTGGATCTCTCTTACTCCATTTTACGGTTTCAAGTTGCAGCTCTTTTGTAATATAAATAAACTACTCTGAAAAAAGTTAACCACTAGTAATGTTATTAATGCGATTTTATGTAACAAAAATATTTTTTTTCTACTTGCTTGCTTTTTATGTTTTACTTATCAGCGATTTCAAAAAATCATTTTTTTTACTTTTCATTCAGGTACTTGCTTTTTAAATCTGTTAACTCATATTCAACCTAGTCGATTTTATTTTCTCAATTTTGTTGGTAATATTAAATTATGACAAGTTTGACATTGACACATTACATTGTCATCTTCTGAGTCGATTTGTGAATTGTGTCTTTTTGTGTATTCCTAAATCGCTAAATCCTAATTTCGTACGTATCGTCGTAATCAATTCCCGGTTATCCCACTTTCGCTTCTAAGCCCCAAAAATGAGCTTTGAAACATCAACAAACAACGGTAATAATAGACCCGAGCGGAGATACTACGATCGATCTAAATGTGATGATCTTCATATATCGAGAACGGATATGAATATGTTGATAATGAATTATTTAGTAACAGGTAGGTTCTATTGTTCTGATAATAATAATATAGAGGAAAAAAAGCATTTCTGACAAAAAGAAATTGTATATTTTTTGACAAAGTGATGTATTCTCTTATAAAGGAGGTAGTAATTTTTTTATTTATATTTTAGTTTTTGTCTTATTATTGAATTTAATTTAGTGTCTAACTTTTAAGTTATATCTGAAATATTAACTTTGACCTACAGAAGGTTTCAAAGAGGCAGCTTTGAAATTTCAACAAGAGGCAGGTCTACAAGAACCAGCTTTATGTAGCTCACTAGATGAACGTATCATGATCAGAGAGGCAGTGCAAAATGGACGAATCCCTGAAGCCATTTCAATGGTTAATGCCCTACATCCTGAGTTGTTAGATAACGACAGATACTTATATTTTCATTTACAGGTATCATGATATCATGTTTATTGTTAAATCTGCATAAATACTTTCTGTAACAGTTGATCATAATTTTTATACAATTGTTGTCATACAAACATTGTATAAAGTGTAAAATACCTGTAAGCACTGTATCTGTTTATAAATAACACATAACAATTTTTTTTAGCAATTGCAGTTACTGGAATTAATTCGAGGTGGGCGAGCAGAGGAAGCACTTGCCTTTGCAAGTGCGACATTAGCAGAAGCTGGTGCAAATGACCGTAATGCTCTCACTGAGCTAGAGAGATCTCTCGCACTCTTAGCTTTTCCAGACCCTCACACATCACCATTTGCTGACCTGTTGCTACCTTCACATAGTCAAAAGGTTAGTAAATAAGATATGAAAAATTAAATAGCTCATAGATCAATCAATTGTTTATACATAAAAATATATAATTATTTAGGTTTATCTAATAAAACTTATATATCCATTAGTAAACATTTTTATATCCTTTATTATTTTTACCTAAAAAAGAAGAAATGGCACATTAAATTTATAACAGTCTGAGTTAATTTTATGCCGGTTTGAATTGTATATACTATTTTTTTTTTGTTTCCTTACACAGATTGCAAGTGAACTTAATGCAGCAATACTTAAGATGGAGAACCAAGAATACACCAACCCAAAGTTGTGCAGCCTTTTACGAATGATACTCTGGTCGCAGAGTGAACTTGACAAACATGGTGTTAAGTACCCAAAAATGACAGACCTTGCGAATGCTACTATAGAACAGCCAAAATGAAATAAGTTTCCTAAGAAGAGTAATATGTTTAGGTGTGATTAAAAAACTTTCAGATTCAAATATATGAAAAATAAATATATTTTGGAATATACATTTTTCTGTCTGACACAAATAGATTGTCAACATAAAAAAATTAATTATATTAGTTGGCAATAATTGAATTAAAAACTAACCTGAAAGTAATTGTAAATAATCAACTTTTGACTAAAAAAATTCACTACAATATGCATTTCAAAATCTAATTCACAGTCACAAACCACAAGTTGGTTTAATTCACCAGGAATTATTGTTTTATTGCAATATTTGACAAATTCTTCTCCACTATTAATATAGATTACTCATGTTGTATAAGTTTTGGTTTTGTTGCAAGTAAGTAGCTTCTAGTAGCTCTCTGACAGTTTGGCAGAGCCACTAGAAGCATACAATGACATTCTATTGTTTTTTACCTAAAATTCATCTAAATATATTCTCCATAGTAAAATATGTTCAAAAATAAGCTAGATTTAAAAAAAAAATTACATGATGATGTTAATATCTCAGATGTAAGAAATTTAAATGTAAGATTTTTGGTGGATGTAGGAAGATATTTAAGGTCTAACTTAAATATAACATAAAACTAAAAAATCTTATAAAAGTTATAAAAATTTAGTAGTCATAGAATAAAGATAGACTATCAACCTTTGATTATTTTTTTTATCTAGATAGACTGATGTGTTTCAATTGCAACATAGGTGAAGCCAAATGTGAAACACTTGTGTGTAAAAGTAAATCATATGTAAGCATGCATCTTTTTCATTGTCTTACATGCGCACTCTTTTATGTGGTGTTTTAATTTTCCAGATAATATTTCATATTTCCCATGAAAGTGTAACTAACAGTTAGTGTAAGTTATTTAATTTATGAAGTTTTAATACATTTAATAATAATAACTTAATGGTTTAGTTGATTTTTTCTTGTCTTAAAGGAAAATTAGAAAATGTGTAAATGAAAAGAAATTGTTAATAATTATCATTAATACTTATCAATGCAAAATAAATAATTGTATTCATATATTGTAATTGTATTATATAAACAATGTCGTTAGGGAATGCTTAGAGCAGATATTATTGTGGTTTTTGCTGGTTTGCATATAGAAAAGCTTAAATGTTGTATTTTGCACAATAAACATTTGGGGCAAAATCGAGCAACACTTGTTACAATATGACAAATATATTTTTTAATTTCAAATAAATATAAAATCTGTCACAGTATGTCTTAATAACTTAAGATTAACAGTCACATGGGAAATTTTTATCACAAAAAATGTACCATTGAGCTACATTTACAATTTATTAAATGAATTGTTGCTATTTTAACAAATTTATGCTTAAATTACAGAATCTGAATAATAGTAATAATAATTTTTCAGTATTTTCAATCATCAACCACATTTGTATAGATCAAATTGTAAAGTATAAAAAAGAAGGCATATTTACTTTATACTGGCAATTTTCATGAAGTTTGCTGATATTTTTTTCGATGTATACCTAGACGGACATTCTATCTAGATAAATAAATTATAAAAGTTTTAACATTGATCTATCTTTATGTATCTTTTATAATTACATCAAAAATTAATTTTCTAGTAATATTTTACTACTATATATTTAATTCCAAATAGATATTTGTTGTCTAAACAAAGCATACAATACTTTGTATTAATTAACTAAAGGATGAGCTAGTGTTGTGTGTATATTTAGGATTTTTAATATTTCTTACAAAGCCAATTTCTGAACAAAATTGCTCATGAATACTTGTGTAGTACATAAAAAGTAAGAAAATAAAATTTTAATGGTTTTATTTAAATTATGACCTCTTAAGGAAGATTTAAGCCCTCTAGAATTTATAGTTTGTTTCCTCATAGCAATGTGAAGTGTAGACTTTGACTTATCTTTAGTAACTCAAATTTATTGTATCTTAACTAAAACCATTTTATTAATAAAATATGGTTTTTATTACCAAATGCATTAAATAAATTGGACTAAATTTAGATTTAAGGATTTTATATTTAATGTATAGAATTAAAAATAACATATTAAGTAATTACATGATATTTTATTTGTCTTCAATTTTTCTAATAAAATAAAACATGGTAGTTGTTTTATATACATTTGGATTCAGTCATTTGTACATCAATTACATTTTATTCCATTTCCAGGTATATAATAAATGATTAAGAGGTCTGAAATGTAGTGTTTGTCACCAGCCAAGTACATAATCTAGTGCTTTTGAAATAAGACCTGTAGATCTCTGAGGTACTGGTGCTGATGGGATTGGTGTAGGACAAAGTGATCTTGCTGTAGTTTGTCTGAAAAATAAAATTAATAGTTAAGGCCACACACAATACACAAGTATCTATAAAATTATTTACTCTATGAATTAATTTTGTTACATATAAGGCATTATAGAAAGACATTACCTTTCTGTATAAGGTCCCGGGCTAGCAACATTAATTCGTGGGGGCTCTCTACACTCTACTACACCCACCATGACACCAGGCAGCACTTGTCTTCCATTGAGGGCCATGGCCCTCTCCTTCTCAGCTCTAGTAGCATATCTTACATGAGCCCAATTGCCTTGTGTGGGATATTGTTTATCTAAAATGTAGTACAATTTTAAAATTATTATTGCGACTGATGAACTAACAAGGCATGAAGGCAACGAATTTATAAATATATGATTAACAAAAATGTATGTTACCCAGTATAGCACCACAATTACTAAATCTTGCTAAAACAGTGTTGGCTGCATTAGGAGGAAAACCAAACACAGTGATCCAGTATTCATCCTGCTCCTGGCAGCCATCTTGCCACTGGTTTGTCAAAGACTGGTTATTCACTGATATATTATTAGCATATGAATTCTGCATCATCGAGTTATTATTCCCATACCCTATAAAACTGTTTTCTTGAAACAGTGATTTATTAACCGAAGGCTCATTGCTTTTAATTGTATCAAATAAATCTTCTATGGGTGGTCCATTTGCTTTGTTAGAATATGAAATATTAGGTGAGGTTGGTATATTGGCAAATAAATTCTGTTGCTGGTTGTATAGAGCCTGCTGATGTATAGACATGTTCTGCCGGTACATTTTCTGATCTGGTGTTGAGGTTTGAGTTGGGCTTGTAGGTGAACCTGTAAGTTTTATCATTATTATAACGGGAAAACTTAATTATTTTTTTTTCCTATAATTGAAATACTTACCAAAAGCTAGACTACGACCTTTGGTAGGGGATAAGCTATTTGGTCGGGGAGATAAGCTTGACAAAGGTGGAGGGTTTATTTCTCCTAATAAAAACGGCGGTAAATACCCCACGTTTGGACTTCCAGAAGGAGAATGAGTTGGACTTCCTAGAGTCATTGGTTCCATTTTTAGTAATTATAAGTATCCACTTAACACAAATACGAAATTCAACAGTAAACTGTTATGACATTAATATTTGTAATTTTATTGTAACCAAAACACGAGCAAGGCTTGTTTAATCCAAAACCATCTCTCTATATTACCAATACGTAAAGCCAAACCATCATTAGACAAAATTTGACAAGATCCGTTACGATATTCTGTCAAAATTAAATATTAGTCCAAAATGAAACTCGGATACCTACGCCATCTACTCAACGGATATTATGTTGTGACTTGTGATCCGTTGATTATAAAATAATATCGTAAAGCATTGACTTCATTATCTGTGATCACAAGAAGATATTAGTTAGGCATCATACTTTTGTAAATATTGGTAACATTGATTAAATTGTCAAAACAGCAGTCAAACAAACGAATATGGATTCTTCTGTGGCTGAAGAATCTGAAAATTTTGTAGCTTTTAGTAAAAATGAATACAGCAAAACAAATTGTAATACTCCAACGAATATCTCAACTAGTGATAATAATATAGTGCATAAGTTATTTAATAGAGAGGTAAGTTTGAAATTATTTCTGATTCTGAGTATCTTTTCTATTTTTGTTTTTACTCGATAAAAATTAAAATAAAACCGCTGTTATATTAAAATATTTTGTAACTATTAATACATGAATGTTTCCATTAATATAAGTAACATAGTCACTTCGCATTTACTTATGTTATTCATTTTTATTAACAGTTTTAATCAGTCGTATTACAAAAAGTATTTTTTTACAGATATTTGGAAGCACCTCAAAAAAACCAAATGAGAAGTCAAAAAGGGTATTTGACAAAATTCCTCCTCGGTTACGGTTTTGTCTTATGGACATAGTGCCCATCCAGTACTTAAGAGAACATGTATTTATGGGTTTTTCACAGTGTGGACAATTTCTGCTTAGTTTTACTTATAGTTGTAACACCCAAGTATATTTTCGGGAAAGTTCAAAGTTTACGTGAGTATTGAGTCAACAGGGTAATATTTTTTCAAATGAATTCAGCGATAAGTCTTTAAATTAAACATGAAAAAGCATAATAATACAAATTTCATTGCAATAGTTATTACTGATTTATTTCATAAGTTATTGTTAAATTTTAATGGGAAGTAAAACCAATTCATATATATAAAAAAAGCTGTTTATTTTGTTAATTAACTTAGTAACCAAACAAAAATAGAAAAATTAATTATATATAATCCTAACAGATTAAAATATGGAATCTAATTTTTTTATCTACAATAAAAATGATTCAACATGTTTTAATTACATTGAGATATATAATTATCTATGATATTAATAATTTATTGATATTACTTTCTAAAACTTATTTATATTATTTAAATCATTACTTAGATGAAAATCATCTAAGTAATATTATTATAAAAAAAGAATCTGTTCCATAAATGAATTTTTACCTATACAAAATTTAGTTAAAAGTTATGAGTTTATTTTTGTAAGCAATGTGACACAAATTTATATTATTATTAATACTAGTAAAACAAATTGTTATATGAAAATAGTTTTCATAAATTACTTCCATATATTTTATTTATAATAAACAATTCTTAATGTTTCCTTAATACATAAAATGTAACAAATGATGAAACAGAGCTTTTGCAGCTATGAGAACTCGGCAATAATTTTTTTTTTTTTTTTTACTACTATCATAGTTTATAAAAAGTAGTACAAGGGAATAAATTAACATTTTTTATACAATAAAAAAAATAGTAAAAACTTAATGAGATAGGAGTCTATTTGAACAAAAATATTGATTAATATATATGATTAAAATATAGGCTACATTTTCTATCGTGGGTGCCGGGTCGCATCGTTCGGCCAGTGCACAGTATCCCTCTATTCGGCGATGACTGTGTTGACAGCAAAGTGACGATATCAATGGCACAATGGAAACACAATCCTGGAGTTCTTGTGGTGTATGGTATTGCGTAAGTAACAATAATTATCTTAATAAAATATAAGTATGTACAGATGTAAATAATATTTTTAATATATTTATTTTTAAATAAACCTAATATTTACTTACTAATAGATAATTACTAATAGAATAGTTGTTGAAACAAATTGTGTTTGTAATTTTTTTTAGAGATTCCTGCTCTGAACGATCCTACCTCAGTGTTGTTGGAGTACCTCGATTAGGATGTAGACAATGTTCAGCTATTTCTAGAGATGAAGGTAGGCACTTCACTAACATGGTTCGAGTATAAGGCAGCAAGAGTAAAGATAAGCAAACCTTAGACTTTAATACTCCATGCAAAATGCTAATATTCTGGCATTATAACAATTTTTTGTTTTTGTCAACACAATTCCACTTTATTGTGGTTATATCCACTTTGATTCTACTTCTTATATTATAATCGATTTTTTTTTCTAATCCTTAATGAATATACAGATTATCTAAAATGTCACAACAATTCAGTATAGAAATTGTTTATTTGTCTTTGCCTCTGCCATTGGAATTTGATTTAGAGATACAATTAATATAAACTATAACTTTTTGTTAAAAGATTTTATTTTTCAGATGATCTGAATTGGAGTAAACGCTGTTTGGAACATAGCTTCGCGATACACACAAGATTCTTTTGTACGTCTGATTCTAGTATGTACGAACCTGTCGTCCAACTAGCTTACTCGAACCAAATTATAATCTATACAGATTTCATTCACATATTAGAAATAGACTTCGTAAAACCAGATCAGGACAGAATTGATGTGCCCGAGGAAACAAAATTCTCATTAGATAGGGATGAATTAAATTCAATATACACGAATCCAAGTACGCCAGCGTCGGACGTATCTGCAGCCTTCCAGTCGCCCAAGTACCAGAACAATGTTGTCCAAAACATTTTAGCTGACTTTTCAGATTTTGACGTCGAACCTTATCAAATGTCCAGACCAGTCCAACTGCCAGATGTCATGGGTCAGGAGCTATGTATTCAAGCATCATCTATATCTCACAATTTAATGGAGGAGTGGGAAGGACCCTCTCCGTCAATTAGAACATTAATCAGTCCACCGTTAAGGTCGCCGAGGCGCAGGCCGGCGGAGAGTATGTCTAGGTTTAACGAAACGCATAGAATAATAGCTGAAAAAACATACGAATTTGTAGAAGAAGCGGAGACCAAATGTGAGAAGTTGAGTATGTTTAGGAAGCGACGCTTAGCCGATAAGAAGTATGAATTTTCTGAAGATAATAATGAAAACATCGTTCCTTTTAGAGTGTTAAGAAGTAATAGGAAGTATTACACAGGGTCCACCAGTAAAAGTCAATCGAAGCGGGCGAAGTCACCGTCCGTGGAGAGCGTAGTTCTTAGAGCTCATAATCAGATCAGTAGACCTCCCTCGCCGACATCTAGCTTAGACCTAAAGAATCCAGGTCTAACGTCGCTCGAATCAGATAGAAATAGTGAATCCGAGTACAGAGTTATGGAGATGTTGGATGATGGATCTCTTAAAACCGTGTCGGTGCACGACAACACTTCGAAAACATTATCAGACTGTCCGGTCAGCCCTCAAGACCCATATTTAGTGCACTCGGGAAACTCCAAATGTAGCAAATTCTTCACGCGGTATTTTTTAGAAAGCGACGACGAGATAACCTCTGTCATCACCGATTCGGAAGGTACGTGCAAAATTATTTTTCGGTTTACTTTTAAATCGTTACAAAATATTGTACGACTTAGTATTCTACACTACTGGTGTAAATCCACTTCAAGTTCCGAAAGAAAATTAAGTAAGCAATTAAAAATTGATTAAAAAGAAAATTTACTTTTGGTCCGGGGGTGGCCAATACTATATACTAATATAAAAGTCTCATATGGCTAATAAGCAAATCGACCATCGGCTGCCCAAGTAGCGGTGGGTTTGGCGGCGTCAAATCACTACCTAAAATGCAACGCTACATCCCAAACATTTATTAAATTAAGCTCCCTCATAAGATAAATGAAAACAAAAATTAATTTATTATACAATGAGCACCGCAAGCCACACGGTCGCTGTGGCTGCGTGCTCTGACGGGCGCGTTGCGCAGACGACTGCATGTCGGGCTACCACGTGGCGCTGCCGCTGAGCGGCGCGGGCGCGGGGCAGGCGCTGCAGGGGCTGTGCGCGGGCGCGTGGGAGCGCCTGCGCGCGCCGCCCGCGCCCGCGCTGCGCGCCACGCAGCGCTCGCTCGACACCGAGCTGCTGTGCAACGAGGTCTGCGGCCGCCTGTGCCGCCTGGGCGGGAAGCACTTCATCTACTGCTTCGACTGGGGCTGCCACGTCATCGACGTGTGCCAGTCCAGCGGCTGTCTGTCCGGGGTGAGCACGACTCGGCGCCTTGTCCGCGATTATGTCCACTTCCTCGCCGTGTGAGCTGTGGAAAATACATTTTACGTTAGACTGCTAGTGACTTGTACGTTATATGACAACATTTAATTATGTTTATGCAGTGTATCGTCCCGGGACGTACCGCCCTGTAATGTCTGACTCTGTATGCTGATCTCGCTATAAAATTAGCCTAGCCTCAATGTAGCCGCTAAATACCGTGCGCGTGTCCGGCAGCTGTGCGCGATGTGGCTGTGGGCGAGCGAGGACACGGCGCAGCTGCAGTGCGAGGCGTGCAAGGACGCGTCGGCCGGCTGCCTGCAGCACCGCCAGCAGTACGCGGCGCAGGTCCGTACTCGTTACTCGTGGTTTTCTCGTTAGTCGTGTTGAAACATTAACATCGAAATAAATAAAACAAAAACAATAGACATAGCGCTAGGCGAAGAAAAACCATCAAATATTTGTATTGGTTATCGATTTGGTTTTATGTCTTTTATTACATTGACATCAATTATGAAAAACTTCTTTCAAGTAAAAAATTAAATTGAGAAAATTGAAAATGACTTTATTATTTCAGTGCCTTTTCGTGTGGGACCTCGTAACCGGAGTTTACAGAACGGAAAGGGTGGCTATGACGGAGGACTCCAGTCAAGAAGGCACCAGAGGTATTATCACTTAATATAGTAATGATATCTTCCTACTGCAGGCAATCTCAGTAACCTTATTGCGTAAGGAAATAAGGATGTCTCAAATTTTACATAATATTAAATATAGAATGGGGCTTCATTAATTATTATTAGTAAACGATACCAGAGCATGCTAGTGACGTAACACACCCCCCCCCCCCCCCGTGTCGGGCGCCGAGCGCGCGCGCGAGCTGGCGCGCCGCCTGGGCGCCGAGAGCGCGCCCGCCGCCGACAACCGCCTGCTCACCACGCTCACCGGTACGTGACACACTACACGACTGATTATTGCAGTGCTGCCAACCTCTGAGAAGCATATATCCCCTAACATCATATCGAAATTCCCCTGTTTCCCCCTGACCGATTGTATTGAAAGAAATAGAAAATACATTGATAATACAATGTTCAATAAAAAAAATAATTAACAAATAAAGTATATTTGAAATTAACCGGATTAAATTAAAGAATTAATTCCAATCCTCTAAAAAATTTTCCCGCTGAAACAATCTTGTCCCTAAAAATATCCCTTTCATCCGAATTACCCCCAAATTTAGGAAGAGTTGGCAACTCTATCGTATATCGTTGTATCACAAACGGAAAATTTCAACTCATTGACTATTTTACGTGACCTTATTTACAATAAAAATTAAATCTGTATCTATATGTTAATTACAATGTTACAATTAAAATGAGAATTACAATAAAAAAAACTAATTAGACTAGATTAAATTAAAAGAACATCTGGCGATTGGATTTTAAAAATCTTAACATAATTTAAACCAATGGGAGATTTCTTTTAAATGAACAGTTATGAAAGCCTTAATAGCATAGTTTAATGGAATGTGAATTGACTCATAAATAAAGAGTTATTTATGTGATTTAGTTAGAATTTACGTGATTTAGTTAGAATTTATGTGATTTAGTTAGAATTTATGTGATTTCAGGTAAATCCCTAAAAAGACTGACGGACGTGGACAACTGTGTAGAGATCACGAAGAACCATCCCGACAGCTCCGAATCGGAATCGGAGTCGTCGGAGGAGGACAGCGATTTTGACTGATTTTATACCACCTCATATACTATTATACTAATTGAACCAGTGTATATATCTAGTACTCGTCTTTATTGTTCAAGATAATGGTTCCGTAGCCATTAATATTTTAAACTCATGAAGAAGTTACGCTGTTTAACAAAAAAAAAAAAAATTAAAAACTTGATATTACATTGTAAGTCGTACATGGATGATCGTACATTGTAAAACCCGTCGCTGAGAGAATGCGTGCCTGACGATGCGGTCATGACACGATTAATTACAAAAATGAACGGCCGACAAAACATTTATTTTGTACTACTTTTGGCTCGAGTTGCCAGATGAGTAGCCTATGTCCTCCTTCATATATATCCTTGGGGTTCAAACTTGTTTCATACCAAATTTCATCATAATCGGTTCAGTGGCTTAGCTATGAAAGCATTTATTAATATATGTATAGATTGAATTTACGCAAAATTATTGTCAAGGATCTGTTACGAACGAATTCTCTCAGCAGCTGGACATTAACTACAGTGAACGCATATTTCCATAAATATAACCTAACAGTATAACATTTATATTATTTTCATAAATATAACACTCGAAGTTAACTGTATAAAAAATGTATGTTCAATTTAAAATGAAGTATTAATAAATTTAATAACTCGTGTAGATGTTACCATTCATACTGTGACAAAAACAAAAACAAATTGTATCTGTATTACAAGACTTGGTTTACATTAGATCGGACGGACATATTTATCGTCCGGACAAATATGTCGGATGGAATATATTAAAATTATCGGTCACGACATTTTTTACCGGAAATAGAAGCTGGACAGCTTTTATTTATATTATGTCGGATCGGATGTTATAAGCACGTTTTTGTATTGT
This sequence comes from Nymphalis urticae, assembly GCA_905147175.2. NCBI lineage: Eukaryota > Metazoa > Arthropoda > Insecta > Lepidoptera > Nymphalidae > Nymphalis > Nymphalis urticae. The sequence continues at coordinate 2,113,210 of LR989987.1, read as the reverse complement.
GCCATCGATAAAAATTTAGACACGACACGACATGGGCTGACGACAAAACTGTCGCCGCGATATAATATAAACCAACTCTAATGTTTCTAGTCTACTGCTTTCTATTTTAATATATATTTAATAATGAGGACTTTCAACAGTTTTTGTAAATGTAAAAATAGTTCACGTGTCATTGATATTAAAAAAAAATCCTTATTTTAAACCTAACTATTGTGTCGAATTTTTAAAATAATGATTAATATTTATCGTAACTATATATCCTCAAGTAAAATTATAATGACATTTAAGTACATTTTACTTACATAGTACATAGTTGTCATAAGTTATATATATATAAATTGTAATAAAATGGGTACATTTCAAAAGTATTGTACAAATTAATGTCGTATTTATGTTGTTATCGCTTCTTATCATTACTGGCTAACGAACAAAAATGTATGCGTAAGTCGATACTTGCTCCTATGCAAATGTTGCTCTATAATATTATTGACCTTTATCATAAGGCTGTCTCATTTCCTCCTCGGTCATCTGGCTTAACACAAAAGCGAAGTAACTCGTCCGTCTTGAGTACTTTACGCATTATCATCACAATTTCAATGTAAGCAAAGAAAATTATACCGAATTTTTGTATGGTCTCTGGCTGGCAAGTATACTTATTCTCTTGAGGCATTAAGTCTTCTAAAGTATCGATGATCACCGCCCTGTGTAGAACTTTCTGGATTAAGTTTTTATCCAGACAAAGTCGCAATACGACATCTCGGAACAATGCTCACAATAAATGTGTTGTCCATCGCCACCTTGCCTTTTAAGTCTCCCATACTATATCACATAGATTACTATTAGTTTTGCTCCCGTTATAGCTCGGGAGTGTTCGTCGTTGAAATCCGGCATTACCATAAATTTATCAATTAAGTTTAATGAACGATAATATATTGAAAAATGTACAAGAGAGCAAATATTATTAAGGCTTAGTAATGTTAATTTGGGAATTATGCTCTGCTAATTAAATTTGTATGAATCTTTTGAAATGTAGTTAGTTTAAAATACATCCAGAAGTATTTGTTACTCCGCAAACACAAAATCAATAAATTATTTTAATTATTTAAAATAAATAATTTGTAAAGCTAGTTTTGTGAATATTAATCGTTATTAATTCCTTAAAATCTTATTGCTGTTTTCAACCTCCACGAATATATTCTTGTGTGGAATATAAAATGGCAGTAAGATTGTGTACGACCTAAAATAGCACTAATATAGATTTTACACAGGACAATTTCTATGGTAAACTTATTAAAATGATCATTAATAAGCTTAAAAAATTGTAAATCATATATAGGTTTTTATTCTGATGATAGCTCATTGTAATGGTTGTGATAGAGCGGAAGTTAGGATTCGTTTTAAGAAAAGTGCCTCTTTTTTTTTAATTCTCTATGCAGACGACAACCACCATGGCGAATCTGGTATCCGGTATTAATATTTATATTAATTATAATTACGTATATTTTATAATAGTCTGTACATTCTTCCACTGTATGAATACGTAAATTAGATAGAAATCTAAAATTAAATTGTACATATTTTTTAGATGGTTAATTTGAATAAACAATTTTTATATTCAAAATAAATTGTCATTGTCTAGTTTTATTAAAAAGTGAATTCGAGTAATACCTACCAATTTTGTCTTAATATAAGTGTACTATTTCACTTTAATTACAAGGACTATGCTGGAATATCACAAAGGTATGTTGCATTTAATTCAGTAGTACTCTCGTGTGAGACTACATCAAACTTGCCATCAAAATGTACTTTAGCTAGATATGAAAAGCCTGTAATTAATAAACAAGGAAAAGTATGAAAGTCTATTATTTATTCACACCAAAATCCAAGTATTCACAACCAAAATCTTAATCATACTAAAATATACACTTATGTTCATCAACAGAACTTACACCTCAAATTGTATTTAAAACCTAAATAACATTCTTACTTATCATCATAATATTTTCTAAATCTGTCATTTAAATATATAAAAAGTACACAGAACTCTAATTTTAGTGAAATTGTCATAGAAATACAATCATTTTTTTTAATAAAAATTAAATATTCCAATGTGTATTATGAATTGATGCTAAAATTGAAGTTTTGTAACATGTTGTGATAAAATCTTATTTCAGTAACTTTTTCTTTACAAAAAAAAGAAAAATCTTTAGCCATATTTTTTTATTAAACTATCAGTAACAATTATGATGCCTGGTTAGTAAATTTAAGTAAAACATCTAATGAATATTATCTATTAAGTTCTGGCCTTGAGAAAATAAGGCATAATTAATCTATGGTTAAATTTAGTAACAATTCATACAAAAAGATTCTTATTGGCATTTTTTAATAACCCAAATATACAAATACAAGAAAATAGTTTTTAATATTTATTTTCCATTGCACACACAAAATATTTCAATGTTCTATTAACACAGCTTACTAAAAATAAACCACCCTTCCTAAAAATAAGCTTAAATATTTAATCATACTTAAGACAGTATTTTGTATTGAATGAATATCTTATACACATTGCTAACTTTTGCTATACCTTTACAAATGCACTATATATTAATTGATTGTTTTTCCAATTAAGTATTTGAATTTATAAGAAGTGTCAAAGCAATAAATAAGATTAAGACTAGGAATCCGTTTATTAATCTTCAAACATTTATATTTCAACTGGAAAACAAATATTTTCCAACAGTTATATGAAATATATATAATGCAATTATAAAAACTTCCAATCACACAAATCATTTCATTATTAATTTAACATTTTGTGCTTGATGATAAAAACAATTGAACAACACAAAATATTGTACAGTTATTGGATCACTATATTGAGTGGTTATATAGTAGCCGATTAAGCAATTCCAGCAAATGATTAGTGTTTGGTCACAATCCAAATGCATCCTCACATTCTGTATCTTGATCCTGTTGAATGGCAGGGCGAGGGTGTCCACATTCTTCTAACATACAATCAAAACATAACCTCTCAATATCATCCCAAGATAATTTGTTGAATTTTTCCTCAACAACTTTTAATAAACGATTTGCTGCATTTCTAGCTTCTGTCTCTGTCATGCCATGTTTTTTAAAATATTTTGTGGATACTTCTAGAAGTCCTTGAGTTTTCTTTACAATTAGGTTTAATTTCGTGCCGTTTTTGATCGATGGATATGATTCAATGATTTGATCATCTGCAAGAGTTCGACCTAAAAGTAGGAGTTTCTGTTCCGCTATAGGTATTTTTAGCTTCATGGCAATATGATGTTTAATGTCTAATATTTTTGTTGTCGGCTTTACCTAAAATAAATAATTTTAATGTGATATTTAAATACAGACGTGACAGTAAGTTTGTAAATAGCTAACAAACCTGTAAATTACATTCCCCTCCTTGTAACTGCTTTATAATGATATTCATGATTATGGAATCCTTGATGATTTCTTTATACTTAAATTAAATGTTAGAACATAAATAATTACCAAATTTTACGTAGTTTTAATATAATTATTACAGTTTAGGCATGACATTATTTTGACAGATTCGTCATTTTATTCGGAATTTTACAGATAAACTAAAAATCAATGTTATTTTTTACACTAAGCAAAAGAACTACACTACACTAGGTCGATATACTGATAGTAGGTACAACTAAATCAATTATCGCTATAATTACCTATTCCATTGGTTATACACGTACCATGTGCATATCTAACTTGAAACTGAAAACTTAAAAAAAAGTCACGAATTAAAATAGCTATTTCCTACATAATTAATACATATTTTAATTAATACATAATTTATTTGACTATATTGGTGAATATTAACTTTTTTGCCATATTTAATTTGTTTATTTATATATTATTTATTCCAAAAAATAAAATTAAAATAAACGTGAGGAAATACATATAATCAGTAGCGTATGTTAAAATTCATGATAGAAGATTAAATAAGAATCTATCCTTAACTTGAAAAAATATTTAATGTAAAACAATAACAAATATTTTTACGATTACACAAACATATTGATACGATACATTTTAAAACAAATGTATTAACATTTACTTTATTTTATATGCCCTGAAATGAAACAAAAGCGTTATAAATTTATTGGTCTAATCTAATCTATTTATTTGGATTGCTATCATACCCAATATTACGAAACTGTATACAAAATATTTGTAACATTATTTTACACCTTTCCTTAAAAAATCAATCTAAATAATGGCCATTGAGATTCACAAGCCATATAAGTTTAAAAATAAAAAGATACTTATGTATAATGACGTTTCTTGCTTGTCGCTATTATTTATTAATAAATAAAATTAATTACCAAGGTGATAGTTTAATACTTGCTACTTACATTAAACTTTGTTAAGTAATCATATGTCCAACAGTCAAAATTAATTTTATAAGCATGAGCGAACAAGATAAAAACACTAAAGAAGAGTTTAATTTATATGGCAGTACAAAAGTCTTATCTGTATATGTTTGCGAATTTCAAGGTACAATATATATATTTAAATATTTATTGTACAGTATATAATCACACAAGACATAATTGTTGCACTTATTATATTTTTGATGTTCAAATTATATTATATAACAACATCCGTGGAAGAATTTACTTCTAAAAGATACTTGTAAGCTTGATATTCTAATATTTGAATGTTAAAATAAGAATTTATATCAATATAAATATTTTTTTTAATCCAGACATGTACAAAATTGAACAAATAGGTACTTTATGATTTTAATTATTTGTTTTAAAAAATGATTTATTATAATAAAAAAAAATTCAGAGACATTTTAAGTTTTTTTAAAAAGCGCCCTCTATTACTTTATATAAAAATTATTGTCATTGACTTTTGGATAGGTTTTGCCCGGACGGATCCGTAGCCTAGGAAACGGGTGTAGCTACAACAACACTGTGCGAGTTACATAAATTTTTTTGTTGAAACCTAAGAAACTATTAATTTGCCTTTACTTCTAAATAGGTATTTCACAAATATTTTATTAAAGGTGATTACAGCAAATGCTGCAAGTGATGAGTTTTTTGACAGATTAGAATGGCTGGCAGGTGGGTTTCATATTCTTAATAATATTTTATTTATAATAGAAATAGTTTTTTTATTTAAGAATTTTTTGGTAATGCAGGGGTTAAGAGATTCACTGTTGCCGCTTACTAAGTCGAGACTGGCCTAAAACGTTCCCCTTATTCCTGTACCTTATCACGTCGAATAACCGATCGCCTATCAATTTTATCATAGTAGTCGGGATAGGAGGGTAACCGGTGCCTGGTACGACCACCCACTCACTTACCTCTCAAAACTTGAATGATATTGTCTCCCTAATGTTATTAAAATCTAGTAGCTTCTAACAAGAATAAATATATTAAGTATGATTATTGATCAGCTGATAATAGCTATTTATTACAAACATTTCCTTCTAAGCAGACATTAGGCGTATTCAGAATAATAAATATACGTAAAATTTACAAAAAAAAAGAAATAAAACCAATTTTCCTGTAAAAAAAAATTCAAATAATTTATACAAATTTAAATAAACAATACATAAAAAAGAAAATTTTACAATTACTAACAAAAAAATTACACTTATAACATACAATAATCTAGTTAGAGCACAACACATAACAAATGTAACTGCCAATTTATCTATAATGGGGTAATATTGTGCAGCCATGCATATCACACAAATAGCAGGTGATGTCAACCATGCGTAACACACCTGCACACCCCCACTGTCTGTATCACAAAGCTAACACATAACTAGCTCAAGCCAAACAAAAAGACAAAACTATGCTATCTGTACCTTAGAAACGGTTGTTTGATCAATATAAAACACTGAATGTCAGTGGATAGTTGTAATAATGTGCTATTCTGGTGCAAGTGTGCTTCGGTTTCATGTTGTTTAATTTTATTTGTGTAAAATGTCCGAGATGGGATTTGAGAACGTGTTTTACCTGGAGAGTGAGTATAGACTAGTGGGACGAGTGAAGGTGCGGAGGGATGGTGTTGCCAGGTTACACCCCAGATACTCCGCACCGGAGCTTGAAACAGATCAATAACATCTCTATCACCTTGGAGAGTATTATGCAAGAATTTGCAAATACATATATTTAAAATGATTTAATATTTAAAATATCATGGGTGTATTTAACAATAATATTCAACTGAGTTATTATACATATGATTGTTTCAAAACATTTTGATGTCTTGTGGTTTTTGAGATTGATCCTTTGTAAGTTCAATGTATAATTTTTATTTTGTAAGTTTTTTTAACAGTTAAAACTACATGTTTATAGAGGGAAGCTTTTAAGCGTATCAGATCTAATGAATTTATTTTAATACAGGTATCAGCAGAGGGTATAATAATTTCAATCATGCAATTAGTGAGGATTAGGGAGAATGCAGGGATTAAATTTCTGCCTTAATGATGTTTTTTTTTGAAATTGAGATTGTTTAAATGTTATTTACTTATTATTTACAACTTTATATTTGAATGTATATTATATTAAATTTATAACAGATGAAAACTGTGTTCATAATTCACATTTTCAACAAATTAATATGCATTGATTGGAAAATAATAATGCAACAAAAGAAAATGATAAGAAACGGCATACGCAAATTGTTATTAACTAAAATTAATTAATTATAATTTTAATAAATAAAAAAAAAACAATTTGATTATACATTCTTAATTTTAATCATATAATATTTTCGTATTTTAAGCTTTTTCTCTTTATTTCAAACATGACTAAATTAAATATATCTTGTGTATAATTTTACAGACTTTGAGTGCGCGGGCGACGAGGTGCTGGTGGAGTCGTCTCCGCCCGCCTCGCCCGACATGGCGGCGAGACTAGCGGCACCCTCACAGGTTACAATTTATTTGATAACGGTTTTTATTCAAATAACTTAATTTTTTTGTGTAAATCGAATTATAGAACATTTTATAATTTTGAAATTTTAAACTATTTGTGTTCTGCCAGTTTTTGATGGTATTTATTTCCAAGGGCTACAAGTAGGCGATTATCTTTCTCAATATTATATTAATGCATGCAATGGCTGATGATGGATAAATGTATTTAATTTCTACTTTTAAGGATTTACAACAATATATGTACTCAATTTGATAATAAATATAATGTTTTAATAATGATGTTAGGTTCATTTTGAGTTATTTTTTTATTTGAATTAATGAATAAAATCGTGTATCAACCGCCACTGTACTTCACTGAATAAATTTAAAAAATATAAGCTGGAACCTAGATAAGAACTTAGACATATAAAATAAAACGAAATATAATTACGAATTGTTAAAATACAAAAATATTTTTGGTATATTCAGCAGACTTTCACAGAGGATGAGGATACTTTAGTCTATTCCTCGGTCGGTAACTGGGTTGCTGATTAAAAAGAGGTAGATCGTAGTTCTAAAGATGATATGCGTTTAGGTCGACTTTTAATGTCAAAAAAGTTGATAATTGAGAAGACGGAAGAATATATAAAAAATAAATCATTTAGCTGAGATCCTAAATATATATCTTGGTATAATTCAATTCATTCTAACTGATAAACTAGCATTCAGAAAATTGTCTACAGGACACCACATTTAAATCGACCTAAACAAAAAAAGGGGATCAATTTTGCCGTCGTGTATCACAACGTTTGAAACGTAGGCCTACCGTTTCGAATCCGAATCTAAGATAGAAAAGTATGTCTTGGAACAACCATTCTGTCCGCCCATGTAGAAATGTTGACTTGTTCTTATAACTATCAAAGTTATGGCTTCAGTGTTCTGGAATAGTAATGGAATCAATTCCCGATGAAAAACTGATCACCCTTATAAATAAACAAATTACGTTATGGAGGGTATAAAATAAGAAAAAACATTTCATTCTTATCCGACAATTTCTACGAATTTCTATTCACTAGTAGTTTCCCAAATTGCACGTATACGGCTTCTAGCAGTTTGAAATGACGTCCTCTTTTCTATTATTTCTTCTTTAATCTTTTATTAAAAAATATGCCCTACCAAGTTATAACTCAGTTTTCACCTTATTTCATCCATAACGTAATTAATGGTACTATGTGAAGTATAGTTTATACGGCCACAGAGTTTCATCTCTTTCGTGAAATGTGAACCTTCATTTTTATACAAAACGTCAGGACTGTGTCCAGGGTGCCGGCACAGGCGGCACTTCACCCAGCGACGTGCGTGAGCTTATCGTCATACCGGAACTGCCCAACGCCATACACTTACAGCATGCTATTCAACAGGTAAGTTTTGCCACGTTTACAAGATCGTATTTGACGAAAATTGGTTATTAATACATTCTTTACATTAGGAAAGATTGAAAATAGCCGATATAGTGGCCGCGTAAATAGTAAGTGTTCGCTCGTATACATTGCACATAGAAAATGGATCAAAAATATTAACGATGTTCGCTGTTTAGTGGCTAGCGTATAAGGCTGCAGATCTCGAGGCCTTGGGTTAACAGATGATTAAAAAGAGAATTTTGGTGCTACGAATTCCATTTGTAGGAATACGTTAGACAATACGAGTGAGGTATTAGATAATGCATTAGTGTGTGCTTACACACACTGCACTGTAATATCCTCTGCGCCAGTCTCAGAGATTGGTCGTCTAAAGCGACATTCGGTCAGGGGAACATTGTTATTATTTGCTAACTTCTCTAAATGTTGTGGTTCCCAGGTATCGAGCACAGTGGTGGATGTGAACGGCGACAGTTCCGGTCACTCCAGTCCCACCGCGGAGGCTCAGCACACCTACATCGTCACCAGTACGTACTGAAGTAGTAACGCATGAAATTTGTTTTATGTTGATGGAAATTTAGAATGGTAGTTCTTTTTTTTTATTGTAGTTTTTGAAGATTTTATTAGTAATATGTAATATTACGTGAAATCCTACTGTGTTTTAACAAAGAGTATAGATTTTTTTTGTAAAATTTGTCTTTAATAGGATTGTTGAGACGATTCAATCTTAGACGACTTCTCACGAACTGGACTCGATTATATATGTAGTTGTTTAATTATTATTATTATTATATAGCATGTTTTTTGTAGCTTTAGTGTTGTTTCATTTGCACATTATTATTTTTTTATTTTCGTATCGTATGCACAGTCGAGAACGCATGGGACCAAGACTCGCTGCACATCAAGTCTGAGACGCAGAGTGATGAGGAAAGCAAGTGTTTTTTTTTTATTTTTTTTTACACGCTTTTTGCTTTTTTATTGCACGCATTTTTATCTTGTGTTATATTAATAATAAATTTTAGGTTGGTTTCAAATGAAAATATTCTTTAAACAACTGGCGGTGACGATTTTTTTATTTACAGTGTTGTACTTTTTTAAATATCGTATTAAATCATAGCAATCTTTAACAAAGAAAAAAAAAATACTTACCATAACATAACGAAGTCCACGTTCGAAGTCAATACTATGATAAATTTTGGAAAATAATAAAAATGTACGTCGCTTAAGCTTTACGTTTATTTCTATACTAATCTCGAACACCAAACGCACTTGTATCCCGAGAAACCTTTGATGGACTGTCAAAACAAACCAAACTACCCTCTGACATTCAATATCACAATCTGATGATCACCCACCTGTCAAACTGATACCGTATTAAATGCACCCTTTATTATACCATAACGTTCGCAAATTAAAAATACCCTTATAATGACGGCGATAGATTTCAAAATCAATTAAATGTTATAAGAGATGAAGAAAAAAAAATCTTAATAATGGATAATTGCGAGTGCCCCTCTGGATTATCTACCTGAGCGGTCATCATCAATGCAATGATAGGGTGTTCGGGATTTATATTCATTGTTAATACTTGCTTGGTTACCTTTGATGTGACGCCTTCCATTATGTGTCTCCGTCTAGCGCGGGCTCTTTTGTACGTTCTATGTATTTGCGTTGGGATTTATTATGTTATGTACATATTTTTATGTACTGGGAGTAGAGATTTTTATGATTTTTTATCTTGATTATGTTTTTTTTTCTATTTTAACATACATATTATAAAATGTTTATTATTTATATTAGGATTAGAAATGAAAATATTAAAAAATAAAAATTATTAATTAAATAGCAATTCAATTAAATATTGCTATATTTTCATCAGCTAGATACATCCTAAAAGTTTAAAATAGTTTTTTTAATCCAATCAGTCAATTTTCTTATGGATTAATTTTTTAAATTAACCTTCTAAAAAAATTTAATTAATTAAGTAATATATTTATATTACTTTATTAAGTTTTAACTTGTAGCATACTGGTGGTAGAGCTTTGTCAAGCCAGCTCGTCTGGGTACGTACCACCCACTCATCAGATACTCTACCGCAAAACAGCAGTACTTGGTATTGTTGTGTTCCTGTTTGAAGGGTGAGTGAGCCAGAGTAATTACAGGCACAAGAGACATGACATCTTAGTTCCCAAGGTTGGTGGCACATTGGTGATGTAAGCGATGGTTAATATATATATATATATATATATTAACCATCGCTTACATATAGTTATAGTTTATTTATATATAAACTTATATATTATAAATAAAGTTAAATATATATATATATATATATATATATATATATAAACTGGAACGATTTTGATGAATTTTGGTATTGAGTAAACTTGAACCCCAAGAAAGGACATGGACAAGGAAATTATAATATTGGTATTGATTATTATTGAGTATGTACAAGATTATTTAATATTTAAACGTCGCCTACTCGTATACAAACATTCCATTATAGCGAAAAAAGTTACGTATGTACTTGTACACACATACATGCATAACTTTAGACATAAACAAGCAGACGAAGTAACGTTCGAAAGACTGTATCTCAAAATGTGAAATGTGTTCATTATAAGGCATCAATGTCGGCTTAACAAATCAATTAGTGAAACATCGCCGGTGCTCAGCCAATAAAGGCGTATTAAGGGGAAAGTTTGCAATTATATCGCTAACATATTTTACAATGGGCGTGTACAGGTGGGGTGGTGTTTGAGTTGATTCGACGTAAAACGAGACGGAAGATGAATTGCAGATATGTTGCACAGCGATAGCAGAACTATAAAGATACTTATTTATATTGTGTAATTTTTTTTTTTTTTGCGTTGATGATGATATTAGCGAAGGTATCGTTAAATTGAAATAAGGTCTGTATTTATTAAAGCTGTGATTCAGGCACGTTATAAGTTTATAGTTTTATTTATATGTGTATTGAAGATAAGATATATATTATGTTTATTATAAGTGGACTTTATTGCTGTACTTGGAACCGTAAATAACGCACCGTAAATACGTTGTTTGCGTATGTGTATGTATTTGAGTATCGTTAATTGTTGTACTTATCATTTTATATTTATGACGATGAAAGGGATAATGGGTGGTATGCAAGTTTAAATTCTAAGAAATAATAAGATAATAGGATTAACATTTAGTATTTCTATAACTAACATATGGTACGAAGGAGCGAGATAAAAAATGAAATAAATCTGCAATTTAATGTAATAATAATAATATCCTGGGACATTTTTCACACACGGTCATCTGATCCCAAATTAAGCTTGTACAAAGCTTGTGCTATGGAAACCAGACAACTGATATACTACATATAATACTTTTCTTTTGTAAATACATACTTATATAGATAATTACACCCAGACTCAGGACAAACAGTTCTTGCACACAAATATCTGTCCTGGGTGGGAATCGAACCTACAACCTTCGGCGTGAAAGGCACAGTATCTACCAACCACGCCAACCGGCTCGTCATATGTATAATAATGTATAATGTAAATATATGAGTGTAATATATTCTAGCGCATATATATTTTGTTTATAGAAATTCTGACCGTTTTAACATTAAAATATCTAACCGGCTAGTCTAACATGTTTGTGGTTATGAGTAGAATTTGTATGTTACATAAAATCTTGCCTAATATTACTAGTATTATTATTTGTAACAAATTGATTCAAGTAAACGTTCAAAGTACAAATCAATTACGCATGTTGCTATGTATACTTATTATATCGCGTGTTGGTGTGTTGTTTATCTCCACGTTTAGAGATATCTCCGCGCTCGCAGTCATCGTTGACTCTTTCGAGTCTATATCGAGATGAAACGATCTCTCTTTTATCTTAATAAATCAAAATCTATGCGAATTAAAATGAATATTTGGTCGATAATAAATCCAAGCGTCAGTCGTGTGTCGCGCACTTAATCCGTCTGCGAGCACGTCCCTCTCGCTCGGCCGGGACGCGGCGCTCCGCTGAGTTGCCCGGGAGACGTCCAGCGGCATGGAGGTGCCTCGTTACCGCGCGTACTACCCGTGTGAGTTCCAAGCCATGCTGCAGCCGCTTCAGTTCAGCATCGAACGTGAGACGAGTTTGTTTTCATGTTTTGCGTTTATCATTGTCTTAAGAATCCATTCGAGGACGCTGAGAGACGGTTGCGTCACGGGGTGCCTTGGAAAATTACCGTCGGTTCACTTTAGAGTTTACTCACTTTGCTCTTTATTCTTTATCTTAAATATTTAGTGTCTAACTAAATCCTTATCGCCTTAGTTGAACTTTATATACTTAGGAATTTAATTAAAAAAAAAAAACTACACGGATATTATTTATCGTGCTTTTTAACTCATCTCTGCTCTTGCTTTTAAACATCGTCATTGTTTTAACATTTAATTAGTTTTTTCGGTTTCACAATTCGTGAAACTGTCTCCTTACTAACAAAGACGAACGGGTCACAATAAAATGAAACATTGTTGTTTAAAGTAACTAATATTTAATACTTGATTCCCAGGTGAGGGCAGTAACGGCGTCAACTACCATGTGCAATATGTGGAGCCGCAAGAAATATACACCCAGACCGGACATCAGACACATATGTATGTTTTTATTTTGTAGGCAGTTCTAGTCTAAATGAAAGGCGAGCACTGTGTCACATATGCTAAATCACTAATAATTTAATAGTTTAAAAAGTTGCCGTGCTGCTGCTGACCGTCGAGGAGTTCCCTCATCTGAAGCTAACCTGGGGTGTTGAATCAGGCTATGCCATAAAAAATATTAATATAAATAATTTCAATATTGCAAGTTTTATTAAAGGCATGCCAAAACAAACCTTCGTCATAGTAGTTATGTTTCCCTCCCCGTCGGTAATATCGGTCGGTGGTCGCAGGGAAACCCTCCGCACGTACCCCGTGTACAACGTGACCAGCGTGGGCGCGGTGGGCGGCGTGGGCGGCGTGGGCGCGGTGGGCGGCGTGGGCGAGGCGGGCGCCGTGACCGCCGTGACGGCCGTGACGGCGCCGCCCGACGAGTGGGGCGCGGAGTTCGCGTTCGCGGCCGAGCAGCCCGCGTCGCCGGCGCCGGGCGCGCGCATGCCGCCCGCCACGGTGCAGTGGCTGCTGGAGCACTACGAGACGGCCGAGGGCGTGTCGCTGCCGCGCTCCACGCTGTACGCGCACTACCTGCGCCACTGCTCCGCGCATCGCCTGGAGCCCGTCAACGCCGCGTCCTTCGGCAAGCTCATCCGCTCCGTGTTCGTGGGCCTGCGCACGCGCCGCCTGGGCACGCGCGGCAACTCCAAGTACCACTACTACGGCATCCGCGCCAAGCCCTCTGCGCAGCGGGACCTGCCCGCCGCGCTGCCCAAGCCCGACCTGGAGGAGGACCAGGTGACCAGGCCGCTGACCTTGTTTTGTCTGTGTATAAAATTAATTAGCAGTCCTATCTTATGGCGGCAACATTACGACTCAGTATAACAATTGTAGATTATTATTTTACATATTACTTATACAAAGCTAGGTAGATTGAAATTTTATTTAAGTCTGTTTACTTTTGATTCAATCAGAATAAAATAATACAAACATTAAGAAAAAAATATATATTCACCAGACGGAGCCGAGGGAACGTGATATAGAGCAAAATCCAGTAGGTCTGAGTGGGATAGCACATCGCCAGTATCTGGGATCGGTCAGCGCTCCCGAGCCGCCGGAGCTCACCGTCGAGGATCTGCCCGAAGATATCACACAGGAGGCGCTGCAGCAGCTGAGGGAGCAACATAGGTAATATATTTTGTCAATTTATTTCGGGACATCATTATAATTTGTTAACAAATAAATTCATCATCATTCATCATTTTTGGTATATAAAATATGTTACATTTAATGTTAAAGTAATGTAATTTGTATAATAATAAAGAATTTGCACGAAATGAAGTTTTCCCATCTTTATTAACTTCAAATGTAGAATGCCTCATTAAATATAGAAATGCAATGAAACTTGCGATTACACCGAACCCCGCAGACAGCACGGCGTGGAGTTCCTGGAGGCGGTGGCGGCGCTGGACACGGGCGCCGTGGAGCGCAGCCGGCGCGCCTTCTGGCGGCGGGCGGGGCGCGCGGGGCTGCGGCTGGCGGCGCGCCGCGACGTGTGCGCCTGGCTGCGCCGCGCCGAGCTGCGCCTGCACCAGCGCGCCGTCGACCTGCTGCTGCCCGACGTGCTGCGGCCCATCCCCTCGCAGCTCACGCAGGTAGCGCCCGCCCGCCCGACGCGCCCCGCCCCTCGCCGGCCGCGCCCTGACGCACCTGTCGTGTCCGCAGGCTATCCGCAACTTCGCCAAGAGCCTGGAGAGCGCGCTGGCGGCGGGCTCGAGCGGCGCCCCCGCGCTGGCCGCGCGCGCACAGAGCTCGGCCGCGGCGGCGCTGGCGGCCGCGCTGCGTCGGTACACGTCGCTCAACCACCTGGCGCAGGCCGCGCGCGCCGTGCTCAACAACCAGCACCAGATACAGCAGGTATATCGCCATGAGCGAGTCTCTCCGGCCGGGTACCGTGGAGACGAAACGATATAATAAATATGTTTTTGTAGATGCTGTCGGATTTGAACCGCGTAGACTTCCGTGTGGTGCGCGAGCAAGCGGCGTGGGCGTGCGCGTGCGGCAGCGCGGCCACGGCGCACCGCCTCGAGGCCGACTTCAAGGTGCGCGACGGGCCGGGCGGCGCGGCGGCGTGGGCCGTGGGCCGGCGCTAACTCCCCGTGTGTGCAGGCGCGGCTGGGCCGGGGCGCGCCGCTGGAGGCGTGGGCGGCGTGGCTGGACGGCTGCGTGCGCGCCGCGCTGGCGCCGCACGAGCGCCGCGCCGACTACACGCCGCGCGCGCGCCGCCTGCTGCTCGACTGGTCCTTCTACTCCTCGCTCGTCATACGCGAGCTCACGCTCCGGTGCGCGCCGCTACTCACTCACACGCTCACGTATGCGCACCATTCGCACACGCACGCGCACACGCACACGCACATACTCGCCGCGTCGTCGCACGTGAAGCTAGCGCACAGAGACATGCACCGATTGGACACATTAGTCTTGCGAATTAACCGATGCTTGTTTCGATTTAACACACTTTTTTCACGTTCACACTCCCGCGCTAGCAACTCGTGCCTGATCATTAAACACGGAATTAGTCATTTGAATATAACTCGCGACCACTCGGGTCGCGTTGGATGCTTTTACAAGATCATTTGCTCTTTGAGATTTAATCAGTCACTATTGGTCAGTCACTAGTCATCGTCAGCGAACGTTTAGCGAACGATCGCCCAGTGTGTAACGTCGCGTGGTGCGCAGGTCGGCGGCGTCGTTCGGCTCGTTCCACCTGATCCGGCTGCTGTACGACGAGTACGTGAGCTTCCTCATCGAGCGGCGCGTGGCCGAGCACCGCCGCGAGCCGCCCATCGCCGTCATGCAGCGCGCCATGGTACCGCGCGGGCCCGAGCTGTTCGCCTGTGTTACGACTTGTTTCTGAGCGATGCATAATTTTATTTTTCATATATCAGGATGATGACGAGGAACTCCCCGAGGAGCCGGAGCACCCCGCGGAGGAGGAGGACGGGGAGCCGGAGTGGGAGTGGGAGGACGAGGACGATGAGCCGCCTGACGCCAAACGACCGAAGATTGATGAGTAGCGTTGGTATGTACTCATTAAACGCGTGCATTAACATATATAAAACTGTTTGCCTTTAGAAATACTGTTATAGTAGTATTAAAGACTCGCTGCTCTCAGAGCAATAAACGTAGGAGCAGGATATCAGCACGTAACATGCTATGTCATACTTACGGGTTTGATGGGCTATAGTGATGCTTAAGTATCAAAAAAAATATTGCAGTAATTAATCTATTGTAAATTAATAAAAATGAAATTGTTACCGTGTCAATAATATGAAGATAAATGCAATGAAAAATGTGTCTATACATATATAACTGGTACGACAATTTATTAGTTAATAAAAGTAACACGACATACGAATCTCCTCTGACATACTAGAGGAACTCAATCTTATATGTTATTTTAACTTTTCAGGTTGTCTGAGTGTAGTTTACTCATTCAGGAATTGGAACTAAAGTGAAGTGTTTTACTCGTAGTATGTGTGTGCTATTAGCATATACCTGTATACAACTTGTACAGAAGAAATCATCTAAAAAAACTCACGACTCAGTTATCTGACTATAAATGTGATTGAATTTGTTCTAACATACAATTATCAGATATTATAACTAATCATAATTGTTATGAAGAACTGAAAGTATTTTTGCATTTAAACCAACAAAGAATACCCAAACGTCTAGTCATATGCTCGTTATATGTACATTGAAAAGCTCAATTCATTTGTAAATATAATGTTTCTAGATCACTATTCATGCTTTTTAAGAGGTTTTGTAACTCCATTACCTTCTAAGGTATTAAACCTGTCACGTTGATTTTGTAGCTAGATCATAACGCTGCGTATCCAATGCTCTCGGCTTAATCATTAAATGGTAACGGATTTTTCGGTAAAAGTTGGTTGTTACGCAGTTTCGTGCCTGTAGAACTCGTAAAGCCTCACTCGCTTTGTGTCAGATTGTCATCCCATCAGTCTTTAGAGGGTGAGGCAATAGCGAGAGTTCTTGTGTTCGCGGCATACACTTGTGATATTATTGTAACATCACTTACTCAAATGACTAGTCTTTGAGTTTTTCTCTGTCTCTGTCTTTCTTTGCCAGATTTCGGCAAAAAGGATTATCTTATAAGGAATAAAAAAAACAACACCCAATGTCCACTCAAGCTTAAATACTTAATGTCATAATTGTCTTTGTTATGGAGTTACAAAGTTAAAAATTAAAGTCAATGTTTTATGTATTTATTATATTTACATTGATGTGTTTGTAATATTAGGAACTAATATCTAATTGTCTATAGGCCATTGAAGCGTAATGTGCGCGAACTTTGTGCAGTCATTATTTAAGAAAAAACTAATTAATTAAATCAGACGGTGTCCATGTAAATACACGTAGCTTATTTTTGTTTGACATTAGAAAGATTATGTAGATGGTTTGGAAAATAAAAAATAAAGTATAAATGTCTATTTAAAAAAAGGTTTATTAAGTATACGCTATCAATAATCGTATATTGTTAGGATTGTAATTATTAAGTAACATTGTCATTGAATAAGTTCCGAAACATGTAGCTTTTTACCAAAGACGATGATGATTTATAAATCATATATAATCTGTTTCAAACAACTTCGAAATTTACTTCAGTGTTATAAGATATTAAAATTATCTCCTAATTGATAATTAATTTTAGATTATTCCTAACTAATTAAACGCTGAAAATTAAGTGGAATTTATATTTTGTATGCATTTTCGTTTAATTTAATATCGATGTCGTGTCGGTGTTGCAACATTATCAGGGTAAAAAAATATTTTTTTACGAACATATCGCTTTCATTGATTTTGCGATAATTAGAAGCTAAAAATTATAGCTTTATTCATTATTATCGATTAAAATTTAATATTAATAATGAGCCTTTTTAAGGAAGGCGGCTTATAATAAGTAATTCAGTCTCGCAACTAGAATGACTGACTATAAGTAATATAGTATAAGATTCAGAAGCACTTGTCCAAGTATATTTGTATAAAGTATTTTGAATTGATTAGAGTTAATTTGAAATGGATTATAATATAAATAGGAACATAAATAGTAGTCGATTTCAGATCACGCTTATATTATTTAAAGTGTTTTAGTTGCACACTAGTGTTTAAAATATTAAGAAATTTAATATATATTTAAAAGCGTAATACGTACGTAGTTGTAGGGGGTATATTCTTTGTATATAATAATATCGATATATTTTCTGAGAATTGTCTCGAAATTTGAATGTGGAATTTGAATGTGGAATGGAAAAAAAATCTTATATATGTGTAAGACTTTATTTTCATAAGATTCACATTAACATGTTACCTTCAGTACTAAGTCATTTATATTCTGTAATGTGTAACAGCATTGTATATAATTAAATGAATGTGTTAATCAATGGATGTGGTATAACTATACAAATATCTAGGGAAAATTGTCTATGGTTCCATAAATAAAACCGCGCATATGTAGCTGTTTATGGTGAGTGTCAATCACTTTTATATCATGTAGAGTTAAAAATGTATGATATGGACCCTTTAACATATCACAATAAATCTGTCATATATTCGTAGTTGTCAATCGAAAGCCAAAAACGGTATGATAAATAATGATATAAATATTGATGTTTGCTGTAAACGATATGTATGTAATGTAATTATATAAAGTGTTATACGTAATTAGTATCAAAGTATGTATACATACTTGTGGAGGAGGCTGATGAGTTTATACATATGTATCTCAATAATCATAAAAAAACTCATTTTGTTTGAGTATAGTATAATATGTTTGATTACTGGATTTATTAGGTGCACATTTTTGTCTAAATTTTAATTAAACTCCAAAAAAATCCTTAGCGATTTTAATAAAATCACAAGTGTGCTAATTTTTTTATAATAAAAATAGTGATGTACGTATTTTCGTGTCGCCAAGGCGCTTCTATTGTGAGACTTCATAAGTGGTTTATGAGATATGTATACGCAGCCTCCTGTTATCTCATGCACATTCCTTCTATATTATACATGTACAATTGCGTGTCAATATATCCGTGTATATTTTTATATTCGACTGCCTTTGTTGTTGCCTTATCTTAATATCCGGTCGCCGGCAGACGGCGCATTCTTACGGTTGTGTTTCAGGGCAAATAATTGTTACTGACGTTGTGAGTATTGATGTTACCGCGAAATAAACATTCATGAAATATTAAACCGATATTTCATAAATTGAATTTAGATTTATTGCAACAGTATAACCAAGTTATAGATAATAAAAACCGGTAAGTACGTGTAGCGTGTCGGTTCCTTTTCTATAAAGGAGACTTCTTTGTGTGTAAATGTCATTATAATTGTTCTAAAACTACTGATTTCCTCAAAGTTACAGATGAAATAAATTTACATAGCATTTGTTTTAATTAGTAAAGATTTCTAAGCTCTTGTGTCATGTCCATATCATCCATGAGACCTTTTTTCGCATAAGGCCTTTTTTGTGCTGAATCGATAGTGTAAGGAACAAATCAAGCAGACCAGTTTAGATACACGAAACTTGACAGGTTTTTATATTTTGTCATACCATTTTTAAATGTGATAAATGTCTAACATTCATATATCATTAATGTTAATATTATTATCTACTATAGTTTTATTTATTTTAAATGTTTTTACTGTTGCAGTAAAATAATTGAAGAACATAACAATGATATAAAAGTAACTATAAAATTGTACTTCAATGTAAATATTTAAGTCTAATATTTTAAAGCTTATAAATATGTACGTTTGCCTTATTATTGCTCCTTTACGATGACAATATTTAATGGTTCAGTGAAATTAAGACACGGCATGAGGCCACCTGTGTCTACAAAATTATAGAAAAAAAAATTGCCTTACACAGTTTAAATTACATTTGGCCGTTAATCATCGAGAATATTTATTTTTTTCAGAATTGCACTAGATATAGATGTATGTTGTATCGATGTGAACTTTAATGCGTAAAATAAGTTACTAAACGTATTCTTTACACGTATGAAGTTCGCATATTAAATGTTACTATCAATATCACATAATAATAGCATAGATGTAACCATTACGTGTCATGTCTAAGGTAAATGTAATGAGTGTCTTGATATTTGAAGACGAACTGTAGCTAATACTCTCTTATCCTATAACGGACAATAGAAGTGTTGTGCACGTAATGGCCGCTTGTGACTTATTTATATTTGTCACTATTATTAGTACTATGCCGAATTATTATTTTAATTGTATGATCAAAGGAAATTTAGCGTAGGATCTAAATTTGATAATAAATAATTTTACCAGGTTGTGATCGAAATGATTTATTAGCTACAGTTGGTCGTCTGAAATGAGCTTAACTTTTTTACAAAGCTAGGTAAGGTCCTATTGATTTGTTTCAAGATCAGATGTTTAATTTGTGCAACGAATGAGGTGGACCACGCTCACTTTGCTTACAATATTGTAAATTAGCTAAAAGCTATACATGATCCATTTCGCTTTATTTTTAATTTTTATATTATGTGGTTTTTGAAAAATTATTACGTTCAAAATCCCCTTCAATGTTAATTATGTTTAAGAGCGTGGACCCGAGGCATGTGACTGTTAGTCTGTAAGCATCTTCTTGTATTTTATTGTTGTATATCATTCAAGCGCTGAAATGTAAGCGGAAGACGGTATTATGTATTGTCTTAAAATAAAGCTAGTCATGTGTTTAAAATTATTTATTTTGTTACCCATTAACTCTATCTTTTAACTTACCTTTATTTCTATAAAGCTGTAGCTTTATCCCCAATAGTACACTATTACATAAAGTCCGGGAACGGCCTACCATTAGTCATATTAAACCATTCATTTACTGGTGGTAGAGCTTTGTGCAAGCTTGTCTGAGTAGGTACCACCTACTCATCAGATATTTTACCGCAAAACAGCAGTACTTGTATTCCGGTTTGAAGGGTGAGTTAGCCACTGTAATTACAGGCACAAGGGACATATAATCTTAGTTCCCAAGGTTGGTGGCGCATTGGCGATGTAAGCGATGGTTAACATTTCATTCAATGCCAATGTCTATGCGCGGTGGGCACCAATGCTCGTCTGCCTACCTATTCTATAGAAAAAATGAAATCGTAGGTGTTAAAAATGTATGGTACTCATTATGGATTCATGTAACAATGGTGTTTTGATTGTTTGCGAAGTTACTGAAAAATTGTTAAATATTTATTTATTTTATTTACGTTAGATTAGAACTGTTTTGCGCGTTAATTGACGTCAATGAACACGGTATAGGTGCCATGGTTCGACAATATTATATAAAAAAGTATTGTTTAGTGGACGAGATTTTTTGATTTTGGGGGAAGGATAGCGACACTGTTAACGTCGTGCCTCTCATACTTACATACTATACATAACACTCGTACATACTATACATAACACTCGTACATACTATACATAACACTCGTACATACTATACATGACACTCGTACATACTATACATAACACTCGTACATACTATACATGACACTCGTACATACTATACATAACACTCGTACATACTATACATAACACTCGTACATACTATACATAACAAATGGCACGGTAACCGAGATTACGCTAATAAGCTGTCATAATAATATATTAGAGCTATAAGAAAATCGCATAGAACATACAAGACTAACTTTCTAAGGCTCGTTTGATTGAAGTATGCTTAATGTCATTGGCGTTTACGGTTTTTTGGACCATAACATAATATAGAGTTGAAAAGAAGTATATTTAACAACTTGGTATCCGTTTGTTAACATATAAATATGTTAGTGAAGTGTAACAAGTAAAAGGGTAAAAGTTAAATGAAACAAGTGGTATTTCTCATAATAAATATTATTTCAACATTCCGTGTACTAACTAGCCTAGTTATCGTACATATACGGCCGCAGGTAACAAAAATCAAAATAATATTTACCGAGAACTTTCGTAAAAATATATGAACTGTATTGTTAACCGTAACTCATAAAATATACAAATCATATTAGAAATATCAATTATATCAACCGAAATAAAACACTCCCTTACTCCAAACTCGATTATAATTAAAGAAATTATGAATACAACCACTAATACTAGCAATTGAACTAATCTATAACAACTGTCACAATAATATTTATAAGTATTAGATTTAAAAATAAAGATTAATTCAATATTCTTGAATCATTTAATGGCAGCTCAAGCGGAGTTAGTTCGGAATGCCGACCGATTTTCCAAGTAAGGAGTAAGTTATCAAGTTTTTATACAAACTAATTTAACTAAAAATCACATAAATATATGACGATATTTGTCATCGGGTATACAATTTATTTATTAAAACTGTATAGTCTTACAGAACAACAAGCATATTCTATAAGAAACAATATCGAAACACGATAGTTTACTGCAATTATGCGATAAATACAATAGTTGGGTATTAAAATAGTGGCGTTAACATATTGACAAAATCCTGTTCTAATATTTCAGTATAGATTTCATCGTCGTGTATCGTTTGTTTTCTATAGAACTACTTTTTGGGAGTATAGTAGAAGAGGCACTGGTTTAATGTTTTGATTAAAATAACATGCGGATATTTTTTTTCTCAATATAATACGTTGATATTTATATTTTACACTACTTATAATTATTTGGTTTTATTGGTGTATGCATGTTTGATGCCACTTCTAGTATACTCTTTGTTCTGTCGTTATTTATATAATAATCATTTTATTCCATTACCATAAAGTATAAAGACAAATTGTAAATAATTTGAGTAATGGGATATGTTCAGTGTGCACAATTTAATGATAATACGAATTGCGGGCCTCGAACACGGTTCCAACATCGTTTACAAACAATACCAACGGGAATTTTCTTTGGTACTTATTTTAAACTAACGGTCTAATGCTAGCGTAAAACTAAGCTCGAGTCTAATGCTAAGTTTTTGAACGTCGGAACCGGCGATTTTGTTTTTCTAGAGATTCCGTGCCGAAAATATATCGTTATGCTCAAAGGGCGAGCGCGGCGGAGCGCTTGTCTCTGCTCTTGTTCCTGGCCACGGTTCGCGCTTTACACGCCGCAGTGTTTTGAAGGTGCTGAAAAAACAAATAAAATAAATGTTTTTAACAATTATAAATACATACAACACTATGTAGAACATGATATTATGATGAATTTATCAATTCTGCAGTTCAGTAGAATAACTCTTTATTGCGTCAAAAAAATCAGGGTACCCATACCGGTGGAGTTTTATGGAGGTGAGCATTAAGAAAATTAGTCCCCTAATATTCCTAAAAGGGTGAATTAATGATAGACAGTATGGAAAAAGTCAGTAACGGAAGTCTTAGGAAGAAGTTCGTCGTCGCGAGCAGAGGGCTCGGAAGGATCATAAGGAGTAGGCAGTCACCCGCTGCAGCTTGTTGAGCTTGCCGCGCGCGGCGGGCGGCGCGTCGCGCGGCGGCTCGAGGTCGAGCGCGCTGCGCAGCGCGGCGCAGTGCGGCGCCAGCGCGGCCAGCCCGGCGCCCAGCGCGCCCGCCAGCGCGCCGTACGCCACGCGCGCGCCCCACGAGCCCAGCGACAGCGCCTCGCCGCCCACGCGCACGCGCTCGCTGCCCACGCTGCCCTCCTGCGGACCCCGGGACGATTAGCATCGCTTAAAGCTATCACCGGTTTGCCCCGTCGTTACTACTGACAAGGACCAGCTTCAAAGTCAGTGACTGGTATCCTTACCTCGAAGTACTTGAGTATGTCTCGGAAGGTGGCGCGCTGCAGCTTGCGGTCCCGCTTGGCGCGGTACTTGTGCGAGTCCCGCGCGAGCTGCTCGAGGCGCGGCAGCACGTCCTGCTCCTCGGGCCAGTCGTACTCGTCGTCGTCCCCACTCACGCGCTCGTGCGCGATGGCCAGCGCGACGCCCGCCGCCAGGCGCACCTGAGCAATAACGGGCTCCTTGAGTCACACTATGTTATAGCGCCGTACTAAAAGATGGCACTAATTGATTGCATTCCGTTTCAGAAACACCCACGCAAAATTGTAATAGTAACCTAATGTTTATAAACGAAATAACAAGGAATTCTTAAAATTATAATATTTCATTGATCAGCAGAGAAGTGCTAAGCCATATGCAGATGATAGCGGCTATTTGGTTTGTTTGTTTTTGAACCTTAAGTTGGAAATTTGAGAAAATGTTTCATAAAAAAATTTGTTTAGATACTAAACACCACAAAAGAGATTAAGATTTAAAATGTGATACAAAATGATTAATAAATTAAAAAGTCATAAAGGTGTATGTAAACAGTAAAGTTTTTTCGAATCATCATAATAAGACTTTGTGCGATATTGGAGTAAATACGACTATATACATATACAAGTGTCGATAAAGCTAAGCGAGCAGACCTCGAGACTGCAGGCGTCGAGCAGCTCGGAGAGGCGCTGGAAGGAGGGCTGGCGGTCGGCGAGCAGCGCGCGGGCGTGCGCGGGCTCGGCGAGCAGCAGCAGCAGCGCCCAGCCGTCCAGCGCCGCGCCGTGCCACGCGCCCTCCTCCACGGCCGCGCCCGACACCTTCACGCTGCCGTCGCCCTGCAACCGGCGCTACCTTACTATCGCTCCCGCACTCGCACTCACACACTAAATCAACACCTATTTTATAAGGCACGAGATAAGTTTGACATCATTACATTTATAAAAATTATTTTAAGGCTAAACAATTAACGATGTAATGAATAAACAAGAACAACAAAAGTATATAAATGCATAATATATAAATCAAACACTTATTAACAAGTTCGATGTCGACATTGAAAATATATATCAGCGACAGGTTGATGCCTTGATATAATTGGCTGAGGCGATGACCTTGACGCTTAAGAGGTACACAAGTGTTCCGTGTTGTTTAACATAATTAGTACCGACGGTGCTTCATTTTTATACAAGTTTCATTTAATTTCCGTGTTTTTATTATTATTTCTTCTAATAATTTAGTTTTATAAATCTTAAATATAAGGTCTATTTTTCTCACAGTAGAAGCATTTTTTTACCTTTGTTAGTTTTTTAAGTGAACAAAGGAATCACCATAATTATTGTTAATTATATTTCATTGTTCAGACATAATACAGAATTTCGTAAGCATATAGTTTAGCCTAAATTAACAGCTCTAGTTTTCATAGTGAGAAATTATGTTACATCCATCCATGATCCAATAAAGTAGTAAATATACCTTAAGATAACTGCCGCTGAAGATTGTTTCATACATGCGCATGATCTCAAGCACCTCCGTGAGATCATCTTCTAGCAAATAGCACAGCACCGCTAATGATGAGCAGCACTGCAAACAATTAATTGCGACATTCCAGTTTAATATGTATTTATTTTAAATATTGCCCTTAGGACATTGTTATTATTTCAAATTTAAAATTATGATGAATTGTTTTTGTGGATAACCTTACCTCAGTGCGTGTGTCGAGTGAAGCTGACTTGTCGATAGCCGCAGCCGCAAGTGCTGGACGTACTTCTGCTAGGAATTCGTCAGTGCCCTCTTCTCCAATCTATATATATGGACGATATAGATTAACACATCTATATGTATGTTATATGTACAACAGTAATAATAATATATTCCAGACCGATTTCGGCACGGCGGCCAATCTCAAGAGAGATTATCCAACTGCGCAAGACATATTATAGTGCAAACATAGGTGCACTCTATTCCCTAACTCTCATAATTCGATGGGACCGCCTTACATGTAGCTATTACTATATTACTAGACCAACGAGGCTGTCATGTATTATTATTATGTACTACAGTATAATGATCCCTGGATGCATATAACTAATAACATTTTATTGTAATTAATTTTTAGCTGTTATAATACCTGCAGGGCGAGTATGGGCACGACGGCGGCGGCGGCGCGGCGCTCGCCGTCGCGGCCGCGGCGCAGCGCCTTGGTGACGTGCTCGGCCAGCGTGACGCGCTGCCCGCTGAGCAGGTGCGCGAGGTAGCGGCGCTGCAGCGCGCTGCGCAGCGCCACCAGCGCCGCGGCGCGCGCTGCGTTGGCTCTCGCGCTCAACGCATCGATAATCTCTAGAACCTTCTCTTCTAATTTCTCTTGGATTTCGTTCTCTGTAATAGGAGAACATTTTGAAATTCAATATTAAAACAATTTTTTCGTCAACTAGTAAAGTAATAATTTGATTAAGTCCTCACTATGTCGCCGTCAACAATTATCTCAAAATGCATTTGTAAACATTCGATTTTTTTATCAGGTTGGATACTAAATTTATCTATAAAAGTGATAAAGATTAAGTGATGTAATTAAAGTAATACAAGTTGCACAGTTTGTTAAATTTTATTACTCTTTTTCAATTCTTTTTTTATGTATTACGAAAATGTAGATTATGCAAGTGCAAAGTATATTGTAAGATATTTTATGATCAATCTTTTTATATCTTAGTTGTTTTATCATTTTGTTTCTAAATTATGCAACTGTCTGTATCCAGTATACCAATATTTGTTATAGCATCTAAAGCAATATTATAACCAACTCGACTATCAGTATTGTGGCAGGAAACTAAACCACAGGCAAAAGTTTGGGAAGAAGGGTCACCTCAGCCATATACTGGATAATTTTTTTTATACATTGTGAAAGTCTCAAATTAATAATTATATTTTCCTATTATATTACCTACTATAATTTAGAATTTCATCTTTTAAAATTGTGTATATATAGATACATCTATGTACATATATGCAATGCGTTGTTGAGTATTGTCGATAATTTAACAGGTCTAGGCAACCACATAATAATTCAATAAAACATTTGCATGGATGTGTATTGAAGACTTATGACTTTAATACTTTAAATGTTAATGATATGTGCAAGCCTAAGGTATATAATATAGCTTTATTAAGTACTTGTGTGAAATTTCAATATTTTGTTTTGTTCAGTTGATTTTAATATGAAATGTGAAAATGACAAAATGAAACTAGTTTTTAATGCTACTTACAAATAAATATTTATCATTAATCAAAGTCAATTGTACCGACAATGAAAATGAATTATTGTTGTTGCTTCACAATTCTAATGTATTGTGCAATTGAAAAACTATATTAACACATATAGTAAACACAATTACTAATTTTGTTTGTCGATATTAAGTAATAGAACAATATTTATATATTTTTTAAGAAAAGCTCTTTAAATATTGTCAAATATTACCAGGCTGGACCTAAGTCCATCTATCTAAATATCCAAGGAATCTAAATATTTACAATTTGAGAACCACCACCAACCATTCGATATGTTAGAGTAAAATTATATTATTTTTTTGGTCCAGATTTTATTGGCCTGACCTGGGATTTGAACTCAGAATCTCCGGGTCTGTGGCCCTACATGTAGCCACTAGACCAACTAGGCAGTTGACAGAAAGAGATAAACCAGTGTTTAACTAAATAGCCACTTAGCAATATTTAGTTATATAAGTAAGGCTGTATATATTTAATACAATGGTTAAGAACATATTTTTTTAACCCTTTCTTTATCCTGTGTATCATATACGATTCCTGTTATTGCTTAGCTATTGTCTTATATTGGAAAACTGTTAATACAGTAAGCATACATACCAGCATCATCATGATTACTTCTGAGGTCGGACGCACCAGAGGTCTCCGAATAGTTATCATTGGTCATGTCTATGCCGGCATCTTCGTCTGATGAATAAGATACTTCTGTTCTCCTGTGCTCTGAAAGATTATTACCAGTTTATGATAAGATTTTAAGTATATTTGTGGGTAAATTTATTTTGAGCTTATTAGGTAATCATTTTAGGTTTTATTTGGCAATTATACTCTGTCCCATTTAGTTATTCACTTTTTAACAGATGAAACTTGTGTGTGCAGCTATGTAACAATTTGTTTACGAATATGATTAGCACTTTAATTGGAATGTACATTGATAGTGTCTTGAAGAAGAATTGTTTATTTCACACAAAAATTTTACATTAAAAAATTAACAAAATTGACACATTTACAGTATTAAAATATTATTATACAGTATAAAATATTAAATATGTCAGAAGTGATAAATAAGAAATTTTAATAAGATTATGTAGTTTACATATTTCTTGTATTATGATTTTTCAAGTTTAAGGTAATGTGGGTATGTTACATTCTAAGGTAAATGTAAAAAACTTAATAACCAAATGGACAAAAGATATAAATTATATCAATATTTTGTGTTGAAGTTTTGATTTTATTTTTCTACAAATTAATTATGTTACAATTAAGAACGTTTTGTTAGTTGTATTATGAAATAATTTCGAAATTATTGTTTGAAAATAATATGGATATAATTATGATTATATAGGTACTTGTTTAATAAATAAAAAAGATTACCTAACTCGTTAAAACAATATTTTGTTATATAATTCTAAGATAATTAGCTCCAAGGTCAAACAATTTTAGTGTTTGACATAAAAAAAAAAATATGTCCATTACGTTAAAAGGTTACACGCATGTGGGTCATTGTTATGAAATCGTGAAAGTTACATTCTAACGCTTGTGAAATGGGGAAGTTGTTAGGGTCTGTTTTGAAATCATTGCAAACATATGGTTTAAAAGTGATATTATCGCTAATATACGTGGACTTGTCATGAATGCAAACGGAGACTGTGAACACAAGGTCGCCGCGTGATATCATTCTTGCAAATTCCAGACGCAGCATTGATTTAACGCATAATAACATTTCTCATTGCAAAAACTGTATGTAAACTTACCGTATTTTCCTTTTTTCTTTCCTTTAGGCATGGTGACTGTGATTTCTGGGAAACTGCTTATGGTAAAATTAAATATATTCACTAGTTAATTAACTACGTTTCACACTTGATCAAGACGGAGAAAAGTATAATATATCAGTTCTTGTAGAACAATTTGGGCACCAAATATAAAATAAAACTAAAATTTCAGAAAAACTTTTTAACATGTTTAACCGTGTATCATGCACACACGACTCCGCTTATTTGCGCAATGGCGTCTGACAGCTTGTCATATAAAGGGGCGCACTGGCGAGGGTTTTTCCACCATTTTGTCCGCCATATTGAATAGGGTTAACCTATTTGAATTTTTAAACAACCTAAAAATTATAGTTTTATGATTGTAATTTGAGTAATTTGTAACCTCTGTAATTGGAGTACTTACAGAATAATAGTTTTTTTCATATAAAAATGGTAGCATTCAATGAAATGAAACAAGCTAAGAAAAAAGGTTACTATATTTTGTAATATTTTTTTTAGTGTTACCAGTTGCATTTATGCTTACTATTTATGAATGTGGTGCAATATTTTGTAAAACAGATTCAAAGAAATGTAATTGCGTGTTTTTGCACATTTACACAACGTTATTAAATAAAATTAGTTTAGTGTCATTTGTGTTTAAATACAATATTATGCAACTTTTCCATTTTATTTGAATTAAAGGATAGTTGTCAAATTTGCTAAATATAATATTGTGTAACCTTAAAATTATAACACGACTACATAATTTTAAAATTTAATATTAGTTCATTTGCATAGCCTCCGGTTTTAATATCGAGAAATATCCTTATCAGGACAGCCTCGTAAGGTGGAACCTAATTGGTATAAAGTGTTAAAGATCCAGGCTTCCATAAGGTGAGGTTTCTTACTGCGACTTGCGAGCAACTCAGATACTTAATTAGGTATTCTTTAAACACAATTAACCGAGTTTTCGGAGCACTTGGTGCAATATTATAGATGGGACAGATAAACAATTAACCAAACTGAATTTCGGTAGGCGGACGAGCATATTGGCCATCTGATTGTAAATGGTCAGCAATGCCCATAGACATTGGCATTGTAAGAAATGTTAACTATCGCTTATATCGCCAATTCGCCACCAACCTAGGGAACTAAGATGTTATGGCCTTGCGCCTGTTTTTACACTGGCTCACACAATACTAACAACATAACAATACCAAGTTCTGTTGTTTTGCGGTAGAATATCTGATGATGGATGGATAGATAGATATGACAGTAGTTGATAGGTTTCGGTAGTTCTCGCCCACAGATCTGGCTCGCTCCGAACAAGCTACGCCTAAAAAAAAAGTTTGGTGTCTCATTTTGGGTTTTTGCACACACCCGATCGATTGCACTCGTCCGTTTTTACGTAGCTTGCTCCGTTCAAAAGTTAGCAAAAACGATTAGATGTATAATTAGGAGCCTATGAGTTTATTGTCATTGCTAGTGAGGACTGGAGTCCACTATCGCAAAGGTAATTACTTATCAAGTTTACTAATGTTATCGCTTGCATTGATTGGTATAGTTTTCGTGTGTTTTCCCAAGTGGTCTTCGAATAAAATGATAATTTTTTGATGTTTTGATAATTATTTCATACTTTTTTGTTTTAGAACATTTACGATCCAACTCATGAAGAAAATATGTACAAACAATATTATTATGCCGTTTCTAATGATTATGAAAGTCAGGATTGTGCACTACAAAGCTCAAAAGCTTCTAAATGAAGAAGATCAAGTGATATTGTGATATTGCCATGATTGGTGGCGCACTGGCGATGTAAGCGATGGTTAACATTTCTTACAATGCTAACGTCTAACGGGGGTTGGTGACCACTTCCAATCAGGTGGTCCATATGTCCGTCCACCTATCTATTCAATAAAAAAATACATGCTTATAGGAGTATGTATACTATATGTAAATAAGAGTTTTTGTAAGTTAGGTACATTATTTAATTAAATTTAGCAACTAACAGGCAAATATCTGGTCAAGTCAAATAACACAACATTTATCTGAAAATATTTAGTGAATAATTAAAAAATACATGATTTATAAAATTATACATCGAATGTGAAATACATCAGTTTAGCTCACAACCTACCCACTATTTTATGATTCTTAGTGATTATATAAACGACAGGCGATACTCACGTGTGTTTGGGAGTTTATTACTTCTACTTTCTTAATAGAGAGATATACATCCAGAATCAGATAATATGACTAAGTAAATTTTTTAACATAAATAGTTTACGGGCTTTAATTTTATCTTTCTGTTGATTTTTATGAGTATTTCAAAATTTTCGTTACAAAATATTTATAATAACCTTTAACGTAGAAAAATCTGTTGTTAACTAACTTGTTACATGTATATTCTACACAAATTAGGCAAAATAAATAGAAGTCGAACAAACGTAAAAAAATAAAAAAGGAATCAAGTTTAAAAGTGTCTTCCCCGTCTAAGAAATCATTATTAATTCAAATGTTTAATAGCGATGAAGTAAAATTATGTTGTTTTTACAACATTGACATCGGTGTTTTGAAGTAGATATTTAAAGTTAAAGGCTTTTTGAATGTAATATAGCATTTTATAGTATACATGCTAATTCATTATTTTTTTTTGAAAATTGCCTTTACATTACGGTATATAATACACATTCACACAGGTAAATTATAACGAGTATTTTTTTATTTGAATATGCACATCTCAAAATATATTTAAAATTAAACAATAAAAATATTTTACAACTTTATAATATTTAAGGAACCCGATTTTACTTTAAAATAAATGTAATAATATTTTGTAGGTAACTATTTCACAATTTTAACAAACAATATATATAAACTAAACATAATACAAACAAAGTTTGAACATATTTTTAAAGTGTTGGCACCACTCTTCTGCTCTTGTGGCCTTTCGTCTTTCCCAATAAGATCCTTCCAACGGGCTTTTTCTTGATTAGATCCATATAGTTTACCGAATTTAAACTCAGCACACTGAACTGTCACCATTGGCGGAATCCCTAGAAAAATTAAACGTGAACTCTTTCTTTTTAATGTCGTGGAACCTCTCATTTCTTCTAGCTCGCGCCCGTTGAGGTACCAACGGATCTCTGTGTCGGGGTCACCTCGGCAGTATGCTCGCATGTCATCGCCTTCTTCGAACTCTTCACCCAAACCTTCCAGTAAAGGTCTTCTATGTTCATGTCCGTGAACTTCCATGTATGCTTTACGCGTTGCAAACTTGTACGGCGCTACATCCCGCTCAATATCGCACCTGTATAACCCGGTGGCTTCTTCTGTAAGGGCTCCGAGCTTTAGGCGACAAGCTGTCGGACCACATGCTATGAGTTCGACCCTTCCGACGCCGAGGACAGGGAAGGACCTGGTGCTCGGTGCACGACCAGGTCTGTAACGGAAAAATTCGTTTGGCTCTTTGAACCAGTTTAGTAGAGTGAAGTTGGCGTCGTATCGACACTCTATTTCGACCTCTTCTTGTCCAGGAGGTACAACTTCTGGTACTATGAGGTGGGTTATGTTAAATGTTCGCGCTTGGACAGAGATGCTCGTAACAAGAAAGAGCGCCAACACCAGCATGGTGTCGGGACGCGCGCGCGCACCAAACTGTTCCCTCCCGATCTGACGCGTCCTTAATTAAACAGTTTATTAAACTCCAACACTTAACCGTTCAACGGATCCCTTTGGATTAAAGGGAATTTTTTTCGTCATACGTAATTGATAGACAAACGTATAATTGGGTTTTTGCTAGGGGTGGTATTAAATTTGGGCGGATATCTTTTAAGCAATTAGTAATGGAATTACTACAGCTGACATAATTCAAAAGATAAATATTTAATTGATATTTATTACGTTGTTCTATTAAGTGTCATAATATAAAAAATACTCATTAAATTTTATAACAAGTCATGTCAAATAATATTATAATGAAGTAAGTAGTAAATAATTAAGTTTGAGATAATAGTACCGAATAAAAGAAAAAAAATGTTTTTTTTCTCCATGTAAATAATATGTAGTAATAAAGTTTCTTTAGCCATCAGCAGTTGTGGGTTTGAGGTGCCGGCTCCTTGTGAAAATTACGCACGAAATGTGTCATCAATTTCGCGAGATAGATTGATCTAATCTGCTCTTAAGCGCCTGTCTTGTGGATACGACTGATAAAGTACTTCCTCTCACTGATTTTATCGAATAACCTTCAGAATATTTATTGTTTTTATGTAAGAATGCCATAATTTAAGCAGATTAGAAGTTAAATTATCCGAATCACCAAATATTTGTCAGAATGTAACAAAAAGGTTAACTCAAACAATCTATCTATTTTTAAGAATATATGTTTTATTTGAATCAAAAATTGCTGTTAGTTTATGTGTGTTTAAGTAATGAAATGTTTCGATCTAGATAAGTAAAAAGAACACGTGGAAATTGAACGACGTTTTCAGGTTAAAAAAAGTAAATTAAAGTAACAGCCTGTAAATGCTGAGCTAAGAATTTCTCGCCTTTGAAGGAGAAGGTTTGGAGGTTATAGCACGTTACTCCAATGCTGGTTGGCAGATACATATGTAGTTTCACGGTTTCCTTACGATATTTTCCTTCAACAAAAGATAAACACAATTAAGTCTCATGAAAGTTCAGAAGTGCAATCTGCAATCATCTGCAGTCACGAGTTCCACACTAAAAAAACACACGGTTTGTTTTCTGTGATAATTATATAATTTGATTAGGCAATAGCATGAGATGAGGAATATGATTCAACGTTACTACAAAATAGTATGACTAAGACAATCAAAGCCATTATTATGAAGGCACTATCAATAGAGTATACTTGTAGAGTAATTTGCAGCGCCTACAATCGCAATCACTTCGAAATCATAAGCGATTCTGATTAGTTGATATCAGTTTAGTAGAAACATTTCATTTTTAAATTAACTTCAAATGAAATACAGATCATTGATACTTTGTTATTTTACCCTGATACAAGTTGAGTGTGCTAATAAAAGGAATGTAATATATACAATATTCAAATTCTCGACTAAATATAGTATGACATAGTTCTTTAGGGGGAACTGATAAGCTGATCATAAATAGAGCACATACGTATCCACTAATTGTTACTTGGTGGTAGGGCTTTGTGTAACCACGCCTGGGTAGGTACCACATCACAGCCTATCGTACTATCTACCGCCAAAGAGCAATGCATGGTATTGTTGTGTTCCATTTGGAAGGGTGAGTGTAACTATAGACACAAGGGACATAACATTTTCGTTCCCAAGGTTGGGGACGTATTGGTGATATAAACAATGTTTATCTAATATTTCCTTCGACGTATATGGATGGTGAAGCCAATAACCATCAGGTGATTAATATTATAAGAAAAGTTGTTGTTAGTAATGGTGGTAATTAATTGGTACTTCCCAAATATTGTTTTCTTCGTAGTTAACTGTATCTTATCTGTCGTGTTTAGGCTGGGGTCACACTGGTCGTTTCTCGAGTGGCCCACGCGTCTCGGAAACAAGACATTACAATTTTATTAGCAGTAATCTTCTTAAGTGTTATCAGTCTAATTGAATAATGCATCGCTATAGTGACTGTTGCTTTATTATAATAAAACAAGTATCTAGCACGTGGCTTTACATCTGATTATATGTTGTATAACTAATCAGTCTTATTAAGAAAAAGGTTTTATAAATTATTATTTTTTTTTGCAATCGTACTTTCACTTAATTATCTGAGAAGGCAAATTAAATTAAAGTTTTAAGAGTATATAATCAAATATTTTGGAGTAGGAAGGGTACTTGTTAAAAGTTTTTAAACAAGTTTTGCCATTGGTTGCTATTAATTGCACAATGAAAAAAATATCACGAGCCCGCTCTACATAGTACACGAGACAGAAGTAAACGCTTTTTGAGTCGAAAGCCTTTCACTCATATTTGACCTTAGTTTTTTTCCTTATCGTGGCCAAAGTTATATATCATATCAAATAAAAACAAACAGACATGCCTGCGCTATTGTTCATGTATAAGATACAGTGGCTGTAGTTTATATTACAGGATACACTTACTCCAGTATCTAGATTCAAGTGACCCTTGAATTAATTTTAATGATGCTTTTTGATGAAATACAATACGTATACTTATGATTAATTTATTATGCAATGTATTGTTTTTAAAATACAGCGGCAACATTTAATTTTTTTTTACATTCACATACATTTACAGTAGGGTCGTGATTCATCGTGATTCGGGTCATATTGGGAACTTTTAATGTAATTAAATCGTATAACGGTATAAGTCCACAATTATGTACTGCAACGGCATTAAATTATGGGAATTTACGTCATTTTTATATTAAGCATAACAGTAAAGGTTAGATTAAGATTAGTTAGAAAAGTAATAAAAAGAAATCCAGTCAGCATCAATGATATTATATTAGTCAGGATGAATGATTTCAGGATGAATGATTTATTGCTATAAAAATTAAAATGATGGTCCTCCATAATAAATAATTAACAAATTATATCTTCGCAGCATTAACAAAACAGTAATAAATTATCTAGCTTTTAATTAACAATTTGTCGCTTATATGCGGGAACTATAATTATTTCCTATGGTCTTGTAATTTAATTAATGGAAGTGATTTGTCATGGACAAGTTCCCAAGTTATATTTTTTACAACAAATAGTTTAGAAAGAGTGCCATCTACCGTCTAATATAAGAAGTAAGTGTACCAATTTACTTCACGAACAATTAATACCTTATGATATGTAAAGATGGCGCTGTTTTATTTTTAAGTAAATTAGTAAAGATTACGGAAACATATAAAAAAAGTTAAAGTCGCAGTGGCCTGATGATTGAAGTATGAAAATTTTAACAGAAAGTTGAGGTATCACGCCCGGGCAGGCACTTGAATTTTCATGTACTTAATGTGTTTATAATTTGTATTAATTCATCTCAATGTCACTGTCCGGCACCTGAGCAAGTGCCTCTTCTTTTTATAATGATAAGATTTTAGAGCGTAAACTATCGCCCTGCTACAACGCGGTTTGGTTATCCGACACATGAACTGTCTTCCTCGCCATATTTTACTTCCACCGAGCATAAGATGAATTGTTATAAAAACAAATGAAACAAATGAAAATTGTTTGCTTACCAGAATTTTAACCTGCAATCTTCTGCTAAAACTTATCTACATGTACTTGTCACTGGGCTATCATGTCTCGAATGTATGAATATTTGGCCTTTGATATGTATATCGTCAAAAACTTTATATTTTTCATCTCATTTCGAAACATAAAGGATTATTAAAAAATCTAATTAATTTTCTTCCTCATGGAGTCAAGCTATCCCCATACTAAGTTGTTTCAAAAATAATTCAGCCGCTTAGCTGTGTACAGCAAACAGATAGACGGACTTACAAAGGACAGAATTAATTTCGCATTTAGTTTTTAATGCCTAACAAATTATCACAAATGAGTTTAACTTCCTTCATTTTACTATCATATTTTTTTTATTAGTAAAATTATATGTACAATTATAAACATATAATTTTATATAGGAAAATATCTCTTAATATTTTACAAAAAATATTAGTTTTTTTAATTGCGATATAACCAAAATAATATATATTATATGTATCTATGTAGCTACATTTGAATTAAAAAAGAAAAACAGTAAAGATTAAATAAAAAAAAAATTGTAAAATTTATTGGTGAAATATTCAATGTATTTTCTGTGTAAATAATTGGAGACAACGACGCAATAAATGTAAGATAATTCAATTTCAAGTCGGTAGCGGCATTACGTTCTCGTTCGTCAGTTATGTTGTCAATTTGTGCGATTTATACCGTACATTACGCCCCCACACGCGACTTCGCTCGACATCTTGTAACTTATATGAGTGAATCAATAGAACGTCCATTTATCTCTCTTGATTCAAATGTGGATTTACGACTGATATAATGTCACTTATATATATTTGTATTTATAAAATATCATCTGTCTCTCTCTATACTAAATAATTTATTTTTATTGGTTTACTATACCTAATTGTCACAACTGTGTTAAGACTTCCTAATTAGTAATATTAACATATTTTATTTATTATAAGTATATACTATGAATGTTAAAACGGGTTTATTTTCATTTTAAAAAAAATGTATCGACGACGCACGCTGGAATCGTATGATTTAATATAATTAAATAAACTAAGAAGTAAGCAATTATTTTATTTATAAATTAATGTAGGTATATTAAAATGTAATGAAAATAGAATACAAGATTATGTTATAAACCACTGAACCGAATTCGATGAAATTTGTTATGAACGAAGCTTGTACCCCAGGGAAGGACATAGGCTATTTATGTACCTAACATCTGCCCCTCCCCCCAAACACATGCGTTTATTTACATAAATTTATACAAAAACCGTTCATACGTACTACTTTTAATTTTAAAATATTAAAAAGTCACCATTTTCCCCTCTTCCCTCCCTCTGCGGCACTCCGCTGGTGATACAAAGCAAAATCGCTATGCTAGGAGTGGACGTTCGCTGCGACCTTAGTCCAAGGGATTACATCGAGGCTGTTATAAAAATAGCTTCTCGGAAACTCGGAGTTCTGAACAAGGTGCGGCGTTTTTTCACGCCACAAAAACTGTGTTTGTTGTACAAAACACAGGTACGGTCTTGCGTTGAATATTGCTCGCACCTTTGGGATGGTACCTACTTGAGGCCTTGGATCGGTTGCAGCTACGTGCGGTCCGTATTATTGGCGACGTAAAGGTCACAAACACCCTCGAGCCTTTACAATAGCGTCGAGAGAGAGCAGCGCTGAGCGCTTTCTATCGGCTGTATCACGGCGAGTGCTCCGAGGAATTATTCTCCCTAATTCGTGCTTCCCCCTTCCTTCAAAAGTCTACGCGTGCTGGCTCTTGATGTCACCGCCTAACATCAATTTCATCGCGCACAAAGAAATTTGGCAACTCCTTTCTTTGCCGCACTTCCAAAAAATGGAACTCCTTACCAGCTCACGTGTTCCCCTCCTCTTACAACCCGGGTTCCTTCAAACGAGGCTTGAAGAGGCATCTTGCGAGCCGGCAAGGCGAAGGCGGCTAGTGCAGAACCTTCCTCCTGACTGTACTGTCCGTCGTCGCGTTTGGACTCTACAACTACATACCATCAGGTGGAGTAGTCATTTTCCCTCCCGGTTAATATAAAAAAATGGACTTCTAAAATCACGTAAAAAATCTTAAGATAATGCGTTCTAATAACTCGAATGCTTAAGAGACGCAGGCTTGAATTTTGTATTTTTTAAATACTTATAATTCATCTAACGTTCAGTGATAAAAGAAAAACATCGCGAGGAAACATTCATGCGTCATAATATAAATCTGAGATAGTTACTTATGAAGCCCCCCACATCACAGAGGAGCGTCACGGATCAATTCCAAATCCTTCTTCTTAACTGGCTTAAATTATGTATTCATCGGCCAGTTTTCTTTAATATTTTACTGGTTTATCAACACACCTTTAAAAAAAAAGTTTTTGTGTATTAAATATTAAGATACCATTCATAAGTTGATATACTGATTATAGATAAGAGTAGTGTTTATATTACCCAATCAGTAAGCTTGATGAAGTATAAAATAAAACAAGACGCAATACGAAAAAAAAACTTAAAGATAAATGCGATTCGGCATCGATTGTTGTACTCTGACTATTCTAGACCATTCTAAATATTCAAATATTCCGAAATTCGCACGGTTTACGAACAACCCAGTAAACTATTTAACAGATCGTTCTCTTCAGTACAGCTACACGAAGTTTGAAGCGCGGCATCTGCAATCAGACAGGTATCTCATGGTAACATTCCGTTTCTTGGTAGAATTTATATAAATACTTAATGAATTGCGATTCTGTACAGTTGTTGAAACGGTGAGCTATCGCTGTGAGGTATGAAATTTTTAATCACTTAATTTATTAGAAGCTAAACGTTATTCACGATCCTATATCCGTTTTCTCTTTATGTATTATTTGCATTATCCTCTATTATTTCCAGGATAGCTGGTCTGAGTTATAAAATCCAAAGTCAATGACATTTAAGAGGCAACTGCGTATTTTCTATAAAATATATAGACTTACGCTGTCGTGAGTACTTCTGTAGATATTTTACTTCGTAAAAGGACTATGCATAATCCAGTCCGGTCTGAGTAGGTATAACCCACTTATAACATATTCTACCGCAAACAGCAATACCTACTTATTATTGTTGGGTTCCGGTTTGAAGAGTGAGTCAGCGTAACTACAGGACACAATGAACATCATAGTTCCTAATTGGATTGGTTGATATTTTGCCCGAGGCTCTTTCTAGGGATGACATTGACCAACTAGGTGGTCCCCATTCAAATAAAAAACATCATTGAGGACACCTATAAATGCTCAATGCAAAATTATGATATTATATTTACATTACATTACATCTTAAGCAGCTTTTGTAACTAAAGCTTTCACGTGGTAAAGTTTCTATTAAATCTCTGTAACGTATATTAGGCTATATTTCAAAAAAATGTAAAATATTTATGAAACAAAATTTGTTATGTAAAAGGTATTTTTTAAATTGTTTTTTGTACAATGAATGTCTACACGTCTATATATACACCATTTATGTATTATATACCTGAGCTTTCTGAAAGCGAAGCATTCATAAATCATCGTGGATTATCCATGTGTCTCGTGATCGCGTTTATTAAAACCGCCGCCTCAAAATCCTCTAATATTGAATTCTCGTAGACAATTGCTTTAACCACAAACCAGTGATATTTCCGCTTAGTTTATTAAATATATGATCAAATAAGAAATATAATAATTAAATATATATATTATATACATACGAACTTAATATATTACGATTATTTATTACGATATTAATCGGAGACAAAATCTTTCGCTATACGGTTTTTCTTTGAAATAAATGCAGTGTCCGCCTGCGTAGCTAATGTAATGTCAAAGTGATTAATTTAAAAAAAATAAATCATAAAGCTGTACCTCATTAACCAGCATTAAATTGGTATAATAAGTATATGGAATAATTAAAAAAAATTAATAACTGAAAATTTAACGCTTTTTATCTACAACGAAAGAATTTCGAATAGTTTACAGAATAGGTTTTAGTTTATAGAATAATTTTTAGCAATTACAATTACTTGAATGCCTAAAATAATGGTAAACAAATATGTAAGGTTTCGTTTCGGAGAAGGTTTTAGAATATAATATACAATTAGCATTTAGACTATTGACGTGACAAGCGTGAATTATGAGCTTAATTACTGTATAATCTTTTTATAAATTAAACTAACAATTAAAACTTTGAAATTTTATAAATTTTCTTGACTGCTCCGCGCGGCTTAGCCTACAATAGATCTTCGCTCGTTCAAACAAATAAACTCTTCGGCATTATATAATAGGATAGCAGTAAGGATTGTACAATAACGACGGAATACCTAACATGAAAAAAAAGAGCCAAATTGATGTTTATTGAAATAATTTATAATCCATGTTTATTCTAAGTACGTCTTTAATACATAGAATAAACATAGAATTTCAAGAACTACTAAAATACGACGCAATATCCTGGGAAAATAGCAGCAATCTATAAAGGAATTCTCGACAAATTTATGACCAAACGACCGTGCGATGGAACATTTTGCACCGTGACAAATAAAACATTGTCTTCCGGTCCGAAAAAAAAAATTTAGTCACGTTTGATTTTAGTGTCTTACGAATTTACATGTATTAGATATTCGTATACGATCCAGAGACACGGTGACGTCTGTGTCGTTAGTTGGAAAGGACCACCAAGGCTGACACGCGATGTGTCGTGACGCACGCGAAGTGTGGAATAGAGACGCATTTCCATTGAGAAGTGATAATAGAACTTGGTCGCTATTTCGCAAGTTTCAATAAGATATGATTTTGTTATTAATGATTTGGCTATCTTTGAAAGTTTCTTGATTTTCGTACCAATGCTATGGTATTTTTTTATAAAAATTAAGAAACTGTAATATTGCTATTATTGGGTATCTCATGACGTCATCGAAAATTAGTGAGCTATGTGTATGACTAATAATTGAAAACTTATGACAAATCTACGTGTCTTAAAAGAATAATGCGTCAATGTTTAAGTTAGTAATAAAATATAATACAAGGAATCTGCTACCCATAACCTTCCTTACGTGTACCTAATCTATAATAGCATTTAATAATGTATTATTCATTGAGCATAAACGTATTTACTCTAAAGATAGAGTTCGTTAAACTATAATTTGTTATTGATATCAATTATGTACGACGCGACAATTTTGTATGACTACTACACGTGATATAACATTTTTGCTTGATCGTATGGCAGTCACAATCATGTTGAAATTGACAAGGAATCCGATTCTCACTTTTTATTAAAATGTTGCTGAAAATTCTGTTCGCTTTTGAACGATACTTTTCACTATTTCAATTTCGACATTTTCGCTTTGCTTCAATTGATTGTATTGTATAGAAATTTGTTTTAGTATTCTCAATTAATATATCAATAAATGTATGAAATTTTGCAGGTTATCTAAGTTTGCCTTTATTTTGTAGGATACCAAGTTAGTCCATATAAATATAAATGACGAGGGCTCCGAAGAATCTCGTTTTTATAATGTTTTTCAATTTACCTCGTTACGGCGGTAGTTGCGAACTTGCTTCGTTTTGAACTAACTGCACTCATGTTTATTGCAACATTAGAAAAAAATTGCTGAATCTTTTCAAAACTTTGTTTTTACACTTGCAAAAGATCCAACAAATATAAGCGCTATTATATAATATATAAGCTATTATATAATATATAAATATAAGACTATATTCAATAATGTTTGTTAATATCACTGTATTATGTAACTCATCGTTTTGTTAATTAAAATGACACCGTCGTTATTAATAATTGTACAAAAATAAATCACTGTACTTACATTAATAAATGTACTGTACTTATATACTAAAAAGTAATATTATTTAGTGTAAAAGTTCATTAATTAATTGCTACGTAGTATATGAAAAGATATGTATATCACCCTATCATTTAAGAAAAAATATATAAATTACGATAAGCAAACATGTATAAATGGAAAACTTTTAATCCACATAGGACTTACAATCCCACTACAAGACACTAAACATTTTTCCATACAAGTATTTTTAGTGTAGCGAAAAGGTAAGGTTTTTTAACGTCGAGTATGACAGCGAGCCCCGTGTTCATACAAGCTCATCTGGGATGAGTTTGTTGGACTTCCCTACATGTGTGAAGTGCTACGAAATAACTCAATAGAGTTGTATTGCTCTGGATGTGATCCATGGAATGATCATATGAACGATACACATGAAAGCGTTT
The DNA here is from genome assembly GCA_905147175.2 of Nymphalis urticae. NCBI lineage: Eukaryota > Metazoa > Arthropoda > Insecta > Lepidoptera > Nymphalidae > Nymphalis > Nymphalis urticae. The sequence continues at coordinate 2,070,907 of LR989987.1, read as the reverse complement.
CAAATAAGTTCATAAATTTGTTTTATGGTTTTACTAAATCTTAATATCTCATTCATTGTATGTCAATTTTTAATTTATGAAGATAGAACATATTTAATTAAATATATTATATCACAAATGATAAGTATTTGTAACTTAGTTCAAACTGCTTTTATTTGTAAACATTGAACTGTTCTATTCAATATAATACTAAGTTAGAGAGATAGAGAGTGCACAAGAGTGCAGTGTTTGTAATGTTTATAACGGGTACTTCTCGTCAGAGTATAACGATGTGTATCAAATAAACTCTATACCTATGTATATAATTGTATAATAACAATAATGTTCAGCCTTACTTGCAATATTAGTAATATGTTATATATAATATATAATAGTGTATTTAGTACCTTATGTACAAATAAAGTATTACTATATTCTACTTTTTTTAAAAATATAAGCAGACTTACAAATAGGCCACCTGATGGTAAGGGGTCACCACCACTAATACACGGGCACTATAAGAAATATTAACCATTTTTACTGCGCGAATGCACCGACTTTATTATGGTGTTGGCGATAAAATAGTGAGTACCACGTAGTAAAATTATTGTAATAAATCTATTATATTTCCATCAGATAACTTAGCTTAAGCTTTAGTAAATAGAATATAGAGTGTAAGGTCGTATTTTTTAATAATTCTGATAATTTTAGTGTAGAGCCATATCCAGTGTAACTAACTAATTCCCCGCGGTCCCGCACGGGATGAGTTCAGTGAAACTTGGCCGACTGTTTGTAATTTTAAAGTAGAGAGTTACACACCGCTTTTATGAGTTTTGTTGCCGACTCCTAACAGTGCGGTCTGAATAGCGATTATGCGTTAGGAGCCCATCAGTCAAAACTTTTTTATGTACTATAATTATTGTGGATTTTTAGACAGAATTCCAGCGTATTCGCTTATTTTTTTTAACACACAATAATATGTACAATTAGTTCCTTAAGTTATGGATAGATACAATACCGTACTTATTCAATGGGTACAAGCGCCTGAACTTGGTCGAGCCTGTCTCAAACGCTAATCTCTTCCGATGACGTCATACTATTTTAAAACTGACATGCTAATACATAATACACCTTAATATTAGAAAAATAGTCCATTGTCGGTAGGAGTATGTATATAAAAATAAAAATGGCGCCATTAAATTAAATTTCGAGTCTCGCAACGCAAATAAGAGCTATAGATCGCATCCAGTAAACTGTAAACATCCCGTGGAGCGGATATCCGGTCTGCCTTTCCCTCCTACAATTAATCTTTCAGCTTTCTTCCGCTGCGAAATTGTTTGTCAGGATATAGTTGCGGTTTTCACTAAATGTTAAAATGTGTAATGTAAAATGGATTATACTCCTGGCTTATTATTATTATTATTATTGATATTATAATTTAAACAGTACTGTTCCAAAGATTATCCTTATGAATTTTTTAACGAAAATAAAGTCATAATAAAAAAGGATTAATATTTTTCTTACGTTTTATAAAAAAGGTATATTTTTTCAACAAGATGAATTTCGTAATAAAACGCGTCTTTTTAATTGTTACATATTAATTCAAAATAGTTTGGGAATACAATGATATATAAAAATAATAATAAATGTTTAATGTATGTATTTTTAATTGTTTACACACAACTAGGTTATTTCTGGTAACATCTTATGCACATTTGACATTTTATGTATTTGCGATTTAATACATATATTAGTTTAAAAAATTGGTCATAAAAAAATGTTTTACCTATTTTTGTTTAGGATAGCGTTTTGTACACATTTTTTTTCTATATGATAAATTATATATTATATATCTTTATATTTAATTCAAGAGTACTTGAATATAGCATATTTAGATATCGTCTTCTTTATGACCTGATAAATTTCTTCGGCCAAAGACGGACATTTCTAACGATTGACAAGTCCACTTATTCAAGCAAATAATTTTGTATGAATTCCTTATCAAAGCATTTATAATCCTCATTCAGTATCAATAATAATGCCCTTGTCTCCCGAGCGACAGTGGACTGATCACTTTTCCCTATCCTACCCAATTTCCTATCATTAATTTTTTGCCTCCCTTGCAAACATTTCCGTTTGAGAATTGATTGTCCAATCAAACTGGATGACTGTTATTCAATTAACCTTTAGAATTATTATAAGACATCGTACACGTGTTCGTCTCGTTAATCATTTTAGATTTTTACATGATTTGTAATACTATTATATTATATTGGTGGTAGAGCTTTGTGCAAGCTCGTCTGTAAAGGTACCCACTCATCAGATATTCTACCGCAAAACAGCAGTAGTATATAATATAGAAACACACTCATTAAAACACATTTAAACAGAAATAGATGCACAAACACGCAATATAAATGAAAAAATCTTAGGTCCCAAGATTGGTGGCGCATTGGCGATGTAAGCGATGGTTAAATTTTTTTACTGTGCCAATGTCTAAGGGCGTTTGGTGACCACCTACCATTAGGTGGCCCATATGCTCGTTCGCCTTCCTGTTCTATAAAAAAAAACTATTAATGATACGGAAGCTGCTTGGTAAGAGGGATTAAGTGAAAAGTTATTTACTGTCAGGCATTTTATTTATCGGATAGATAAAATATCACAAATACATGAATGAAATCAAAGCGGAAACGCATGCGCCGAAAGATTCGCGTAAGAGCAAATTAGAGAAAAGCATCCACGACTCGATAATGTTTAATGTTTTATGTGCTTTTGAAACACCGCTGATATTCTGTAAGAATTCACTTCATTACTCACCTTTGAGATACTGACAACCAATTTATTGTTGTATACTATTTTGATGCGTGTATTGCAATGGTATAATTATTATGGTCAATGTCGCATGTCACTTTCTGACATTCACGACTGTTTTCTGCGGTCAGTTTCGAGTTTTTTCTTTCAAAATAGCCCTACAGTATTAACTGAACTAAAACTTACGGTGTAATAATAGTTTTGGTCAGTTAACATTATCAATTGGTAAAATAAACGGAATTCTAAGGCGATAAAGGGAATTTATTAAATAAACGACACATTTATTTCTATTTCAAAATGGTGTATAGCATAGCTATGTCGCGTCAGTTTGGCAGCGCCGGCGGCGTCAGAGACGGGCTTTTGGAAAAATATCGGCTGTAACGTCAGGCAGCCGTCGCGCGCAAACTACGTGCTTCAGACGTGGCGACACACGGACGGAAAACTTTAATAAGTATTAAATAAAACCAATAAATAAATATGTGAATTCAATAAAAATCTAGTTTCATTATTTAAATAAATATATTTTGCTTTGTGAGCTGTACGCACACAGTATACTCACACAGAGAAGTAGCGAAGTATGTAATAAAATACGCGTCACGCACACACAAGATATATAATATAAGAGTTTTACAAACCCAAGGCGCGCAAGACTAGTTTTTATGTATTTACCAAAAGTATATTATATAATAAATAAAGTAAGAAATCCATTAGGTAATATGCTATTCCTAATATAGGAGTCTGCAATCTCTAAAGGCTACTAAATGCTGAGATCAAATTGCACCCAGAACGCTCTTTATCCGTAAAGTCAATTTCAGATAACCGTGTGTACAGCGCTTACAGCGCAGCGTAGCAAGCATCGGTCCGGCGGACGTTTTGACAAGCGAGTTTTTCACTCCTTCTAGTAGGTGAACTTTCATAAATACATATTTAGCCCACCTGCTGCTTGGTGTTATGGGTAATGTCGACGCGCTTAAGGAAAATTAACTACGACTTTCGAGATGAAATACGGATATAGTGTAATAGGGCCATTTACAAGAAACTGCTACTGAGCGAATTTAAGGTTCAACGGTATACCAATCTAGCTACTATATTAGAAGCCATCTGGCAATTTGTAAGGCACAGATTCGATTACTTGTGCTATTCTAGGCATTTTAAGTACATGTTTTACAATTAATGAAATAGAAAATAGGAATATAAATTATGTCTTGAAAACAAGCTTGTTTTGTTTTGTAATACAAAATTGCTTAAAGTATGGTATTAAAAATAAAATAGAATAAACATATGTTACAAGAAATATATGTTCTTTTTTAAGCTTTTAGAAAATGTAATGATACCGACAGATTTAATTGCTTCTTATATTATTGCTTGCTTATATTTATTATTGTAAGTAATGTTGTAAGATAGCAAAGGCAGATTTTCTTATATTATTATAATGTTAGAACAATTATAGTTAAAGATATGAACACTACATAGAAAAGAACATAAAGAAAGTACAAACCGCCCTTTACATTTTTTAAAAGTAGCCGAAATACCGAGTCTATCGGCTCTAATATAATTATTTTTCGACCAAATATTCCTTTTTTTAGGAAAATATGTAGCAAAACATTATCTAAATACAAAATTTGAGCCAAATCATTAGAACCGTTTTCGAGATACACGGAATATTTTTTTTTATATCATGTATTGCTCATTTAATATTATAAGATAAGATTATCTTTTATCTGAGTTTTGATGTTGAATGATTCTCACATAATATATATATATATATATATATATATATATATATATATATATATATATATTTTAATTATAACGTGAGCTAATGAGTTGCATGATGGTAATCTGCCTACGCCTTTATGTACGACAACAACATATAGCCAATGAATTTATGGGATCTAATGGTTCTTGTGCCTGTACACAACTATGTTGTGGTCACTCATCTTTCAAGCTGAAACACAACTTCACAAAAGTACTAACTTTTGCCGTAGAACTGATATATTTTTCCAAACTGGGCGGTTTTTCAACATATGTAAACTATGTATAGTTATATAAAAATAAGCCTTTTAAAAATAATTACACAAAAACATTTATGGATAATTTAAAAAGTACAACACAAGTAGAGATACACAAGACAAAATGTATTCATCAGAGAGATCAAGCGACTAGTGATGTACGACAGTGAACGACAATTCTAACAGATAGTAGGTACGCCGGTACTATCCGATAGTTAACGGGTAGCGTCGTCTGCGTCCAGCTTAACGCCCTTGCGCTGAATTTACGACACTGCATGGCTTTTAAACGTTTTGTACGGATTGCGGAGGTTTAACTCTTGTTCAAACAATGTTTGATACCAGCAGAAAATGTCAAACTTTCAATTGAAGCTTACTAAAATAAAATTCTAGTGAAACACATATTTACGCTAAATTTATTTTGTAAAAAAATATATAAAAATATGATGTGGTTTTCATGGTTTGTATGACTATTTAAGATCATCATGTAATTTTAAATTAAGTAAATAGAAAAGTTCATATTTTTTTGTTACTTACTAACCAGTTTTCTCAATCACTAAATATAAATATTATGATATATCAATACGTAGCAATTACTATTTTTTATAATCAAAACACTGCTATATATTTATAACTGTGATATATTCATAAAAATCGTATCATAATTTAGTTTAAAAATAGAACAAATATATTAGGAACAAAGAAAACCCCTCCTCTACTTGAAATCTGTTAAGGAGATTCATACTTAACATAACATAACAACGAGGAATGAAGAAAACAAAACTAAATGTAATTGATCATATTAAAAGAAAATACATTAATTTTTCATTTAACCAATGAAAAATAACGATTAATCGTGATGGCTTTATATCATACATAATATATTTAATCGGATTATAGTAGTAGTATAGTATATCTATTTTATTATAATATAAATGCTTGTATATGTAGCTGTTTGACATGTGTTATGTTTGTGTGTGTGTGCACAATTATTATGTTAGCGTTGCTGCGTCTGGCTTTACCAGTTTTGACATACATCATTAAAAACTTTTTGTTAAAAATGTTGAGGTATAATCTTTATTCACGTATGATATAAAATTACTATCTTAATTTTATTTTCTTCTTTAAATAGTATACATCAAAGTAACTATCGTCTGTGCGTTTCATCAGTTCTGTTTTTACCATTCAGCTAATTGTTGCAGAAGACTTAAGTATATAACACGTTCACATAATATTTAGATAATTACAGATATAAATACATTTGTTGTTTTGTAATCAAGTTACATTGTTTATATACTTGATTCAAATAGTTAACAGTTTGTGCTGACTTAAATATTCAATAATCGGAATTCAATGGTGGTTGATTCCACCAAACGTTAATTGTTTTATATGACATATGTCTTATTGCGTAATATTGTAAGTATAAGTAATGTTAGACTCATGGTGATTTAGGACATTTACATTTATTATTCTCTAAATGATATGGTAAATGCAAAATGTGGCTTACAATTTACTTAATAAATGTACTTTGACCCTTTCAGCACTAAGCCACATCTTGTGTTCGGCGATGAAGGAAAGCATAAAAAATCGTGAACCATGTGTAATTTGTATAAGCGTAACTTTTAACGCGAGTGAAACCGCGCGGAGCATCTAGTAAAGTATATTGGTATTGTATTATATATATTTAATTCTTAATATAAATATAATTTATATTGTTATTATAACTTCGTAAAATCTTCAGACAGCTCAGTATCAACTCCTGTTTCTCATTAGTCTACAACTCGTTCGAGTAACTCGCTGGGCGAGTTTTAACTTCAGTATTTACACTTAATAACAGCTAAAGTGTCTCCAGGCGGCTCTTTATCGTACGGTTGAAATGCATTCAAGAAGTTTGTAACTTGCGTTTACTCTATGTTAAGTTGTTATTGAGTCCCTTAACGAGCTGAAAACGTCAGCTTTTACGTTAAATGTAAAGTAATATTGATGTGAGAAATGTCCATTCTTTAATATTCGTTCTCGTTTACGACTTTGTTTGCGAATAGGGTTGATTTAACTGTGGTAGATATCACTCTCAAAATGAGATTATTTAAAATATGTCTTTAAAAATGCGATGTTTCTGTGCTCTATTTTGCTCCTATAAAGACGTTCATGTCAGAGTATACACTTAACTAATATACCTAAAGTAGAGCTATTTTTAAGAAGAATCTCGAAACTTACTAAAGAACGTTGGCGTGAAATCTCAAAAAGTGATATGCGACATCACAAATATATTAATAATTATAGCCTTTAAAGGATATACGTATCCAAATGGCGTATCACCGTAAGTCAGTTTTCATCAGTTTATAAGTGAGATACGAAGTCAGTTCTTACAGATACTTAACATTGTTGCATCAAATTCAAAATTTCATCAGGCGGTAATAACCATAACAATAGCGCCTATTTTTCCGGAACAGACGGACAAGGAGAAATATTCTAATTTCAAATTAATATCTGGTGTACAATGGTTGCGTATTTCAGATGAAAATTATAGAATAGATCAATAAAAATTAAAGTAACAAATGAAGGTAATTTTAAAAACAATCAAAATGTATGTACACGATAAGAGATAGAGATGAATGGAAGATAAGAATACGAATATATAGAATAGTGGTATTGACATTGTATTATATATATTGAATATAATAATTATATAAGAAAAATTGGTGTAATAAAATACAGTGAAACGAACAGTTATACAAATAAGATCTTTTGTATAATTGTTCGTTTCACTGTATTTTATATATTATAATATGTATTAAAAGATGTTAAACCCAATTTTCAATGCTATTAATTCTTTTAAGATGCCATAAAGTTTAAGAATAAAAATGTGATGTAAGGTGAATAGTTTCAGAGACAGCCCTACATGGTACACAATTTCCTAGCTTTGGGTTTTATCCTGGCTGTCAAATCTTGATAAGGTATATCTTGTGGACGTTAATCTAATTTTATAGTTTGTAAACGAGCTTAAGTAACATTGATTTTAGTTATATTGCAACGTTTTCTGAAAGTTTGCTAAGTACTTAGAGGTAAGTCCGCTTCATTGTTTAGCAAATATATTTATTTTATTTAATACTAATACGACACTAATATAATAAATTGCGAAAATCGAAACTAGTATTTCAATATTTCCAAGTAGCTTTCGCGATAAAAAAGCCGAACGGTTACAGTTTAAATGACGGTTACATATTATGTGGAGGGTTGTTTCATATTTATAATACACACATATATGGTCCTCCAGATCGATTTCGGCCACGGCAGCCAATCTCAAGAGAGATTAGCCAACTACACAGGAGATATTATAGTGCACAAATGTGTGCGCAAAAACAGGAGCACTCTCTATTCCCTAGCTATGATAATCCGATGGGACGGCAATCCAACACGACCGGAAAGTGTTCGGACGCAGGCCCAAAGGCATTACGTGCTTTCCGAGAAACTGGAGTGTATACACTTCCAATTTCCAGACTCGGGCTGCTACTGAGAATTTTCTGCCAGGAAAACCCAATAACTTTTTATTGGTCCGACCTGGGAATTGAACCCAGGACCTCCGGGTCAGCGGCCTTATATCTAGCCACTAGACCAACGAGGCAGTCTACGCACATATACAATATTTATAAATATGGTTTTAATGCAAACGGGGAATGCGGAAAACATGCAAATATGGCGTTTCGTTGTGCAAATATGGCGTATTATGTGTGATATATATATTTAATTATAAAGTAGTTCAATAAATAATCTTGAGTTTAGATTATGCGGACAGCAAAAGCAAAGTGAATGGAGATTAATTATTAGTAGTATAGATTAATTTTAGTGTTATGCGCGACAATACGTTGGTATTCATATTTAAGGTCAACAAAAGAATGTGACGTTTTGTAACACTAATATAATTTTGAAATTATTTGATTAGCTGTAATCATTTGAATCGGAGATTAAATTTTAATGACGAGCCGGTTGAAGTACTTGCCTTCAATGCCGAAGGTTGTGGGCTCGATTCCCACCCAGGACAGACATTTGTATGCTTGAACATGTCTGTCATGTCTGAGTCTGGGTGTAATTATCTATATAAGTATGTATTTACAAAAGAAAACTAGTATATGTAGTATATCAGTTGTCTGGTTTCCATAGTACAAGCTCTGCTTAGTTTGGGATCAGATGGCCGTGTGTAAATAATGTGCCAGGATATTATTATTATAATTTAAGAGTTATTCAAGAAAAGTAAAATTAATTTGTCATATACCCCGAAAAATGAAATACTTATAAATGTTTTTTAGTGAGTGATGAGTTAAACAATGTTGTTTCTTCTTTTTTCAAATGTCTTATTAATAATGATAAAAAGAGATAAATTGATGTTTAACAGTCGCTAAGCAAGGTTTATAATTAAGACCGTAAATTATTTGGTAATAATCTTGTGTTATGCTTCTTAAAATCATCAATAGGACATGTTCACTGGAATTTCAGACTAATATGTAAAAGAAAAAATAAATTTTCTCAGCAATAAAAGCTACGTTTAGTGCCAAACACGTACAGGAGTTACAGAGTCATGCGGTCACGTTCCTTTGTATCAGAAGTAATTTATTTCTGTACGGTGGCCAGAGTGGACAACATTCAATAAAGTATGACCATTGTACACTAAATTGTAAGATTTATTTTACACAATTCGTTTATGATAACTTATGTTGTTGATTTGAGAGCCATTCAGTTTTGAGTTATGTTAGTAAAGTTATTTTACTCCTGTGGAAATAAATAGTATGTGTTTAAAACATTACTTATAACTTGTATTTAAAAGCTAATAATAAATTTGAGTTGTATTTAAGAAATAGGGAAACGAATTAAAAATATAGGTTCAGACACTTTGTTTTTTTTAAATATATATTTTTTCACATGTAATATGAGAAAAAAAACAAATAATATTTGGAAAGAACCTCAGGTTAGTATCATTTAAGTTGGTTACATTTAAATTTATATATTTGTTATATAATAAAATTTTATCTTCCATATAATCTATATTTTATAGTCTCAAATGAAAATTTAAAGTAATTATCCGATAAACTTGGATAAAAGAAATTGTTTTAATTAAGTATTAATAAATAAAATGGTGTTTACTTTTTTTTAATAAAAGGCAATGTTTTAATGATATGAAATAAATTATTTCCATAAGTGAAATCAATAATTATGTCCATGAGAGATGGTAGTCACTATTCTTCAGGTGAGCTTACCGTCCGTTTGCCCCTATTAGGTTTATAAAAAAAAAAGGTTAAAAAAAATTAATACAAAGCACACCAAAACTATAGAAAATAAAAAATAATAAATCTGGACACCACAATATTCTGTCAATCTGACAAGTGGGTCTGTCTGATGTAGGTACTAACGGCCTTACTTAAAAAGCTTACAGTTACTTACGGTTGATTAATACCGTGTCTTCTTCTTTCGAATGCCGAATCAATAATGATAGAAAGAGATAAATCAGTGTTTAACTAATCACCCGCTAAGCAACGTTTATAAGTAAGGCAGTTAATGTTTAATATTCAACTTATATAAACTAACTACTAACTTCAAAAATACAGACGTCTGTTATACAAGCTCGTCTGGGTAGGTACCACCCACTCATCAGACATTCTGCCGCAAAACAGCAGTACTTGGTATTGTTGTGTTCCGGTTTGAAGGGTGAGTGAGCCAGTGTAATTACAGGCACAAGGGACATAAGATCGTAGTTCCCAAGGTTGGTGGCGCATTGGCGATTTAAGCGATGGGCAACATTTCTTACAATGCCAATGTCTAAGGGCATTGGTGACCACTTACCATCAGGTGGCCCATATGCCCGTCCACCTTCCTTTTCTAAAAAAAAAAAAAAGAGTGCCTTTAACGCTGTTGTTCATCAAGTTCCTGTGTTGTAAATATCAATTTGTAAGTCATATCTCGTGCTGTACATCGCGTGTTTGGCTTAAGTTATTGTTAGAAAGCCTTCCTGTAATATCTAGGTGTTGTATAATAGATCATTCGGTCGGTAGGCGTGAGTTATGGAGCGCCGAAGGCTCGCATGTGCTTCTGTGCTGGAAGGCAGTCAGGTCACTTCATTATATTTGTTCGTAGGATAATAATATGCCCGTGGCGTGGTTTTACACTGTTGTTGGCGTTTACAGAAATTGCGCTTTGGACTAACGACATGAATTATTTGAAGATTTGTGAGTGGTATTGAAATAGTAACTTAAGGCGTTTGGAAGTAACTGAGAAATAATAATGTTAAAAGGTGCTATTAACCTATTTCATACGACTTCATTATGTTTCTATATGCTAAGAACATATGAAATTGTAGTACTTTATCAATTTATTCAAAATAAAATTTTGCATACAAGTGGTCAGGAGTACAGAAAAAGGACATAAGGTACCTAACACCTCTCTCCTCTCTCCATCATGCGGGCGAAGCCACGATCGGAAACTAGTTATCTATAAATTAAACCTATGCCCTTTTATTATTACCGCTAATTTTGCAGAAAACACTTAAAATTTAACTACGAACACTTCGGATTGAGCGTATCGATCTGAGACAATCGAGCGTAAGATTAATTTTTTTATTTATTGACTATAAATAAATAGCAAAAAAAACTTGAGTATATGGTTTTAATTGACAGTTTTAGATTTTGCGATATCGGAAAGAACTAGTTTAGAGTATAGTTTGCATGTGCAGCTGTACTTTGAGTAAATATTTATTGCGAGGACACACATTGTGTGAGAAAACGTCGGAAGATCGCGTGCTCGCTATGAAATATTATGAAAAGATAGACGGTTTATTTCATCCAAAAAAACCTCAGAGAAGGAAACGAGGATTCCTTAGATAAGAACAAAATATAGAGCAGTGAAGCGTAGAGTTCGTGTTATTGTTTCGTAATAGAAGTGCTATTCAAGTTGTTTGTACGGAATCAGTTTTGGTAAATCGTTTGAACATATACTTTGATTCTAGTTTTTTCTTTTGCGTGGTAAGAAAAATATATTTTCTGTTTAATTTGTTATAATTAGGAACCCAATGTTAGGTAAGTATATTTTAATTTTTGATTGAGTAGTAAAGAAGTAATCTTATCGTTTATTTAACTTATAATAAATACGTCTAGTTATTTATAATTTGGAAACCTTGTTGTTGCCAAAGCCATGTTATGGACAATCATAATTAAATTATCGCATTTACCAGTGGACTCACTCATCCTTTATGCCGCAAAACAGCAATACAAAGTAAAGGTATTCAAATAAACAACGTTTATTGGTAGGGCTTTGTGCAAGCCCGTCTGGATAGATACCAACTACTCATCAGATATTCTACCGCGAAACAGCAATACTTAGTACTGTTGTATTGCAGTTTAAAGGGTGAGTGAGCCAGTTTAACAGGCACAAGTGACATACCATCTTAGTTACCAAGGTTGGCGGTGCATTGTTGATGAAGGAATGGTTAATATTTCTTATGGCATCAATGTCTATGGACGGTGGTATCCTCTTACTATCATGTGGCCCATTGCGAGTCTAACCACCTATTAGAATTTAAAAAAACGGTAGAATAAATGATGACTTCTAAAATTATTAATACGATATGTGTGTATATTCATATATTAAGTCTATATTAGGGTGACAGCTCTGAATAAACAAAGCGAGTTTCAACCGTATAATGTCATCATGAACTCTGTGAAGTTAGAGTCTGTTGCAGATCTTAAAGTTGTTAAGATATCATCTCCGCAAATATTTGAATGTTTTAATTTATTCGTGTCATGTTTGAGTTCGTGGAACACATATTTGAGTTTCGTTTGTTTATTTCCTCTTACATTTTATTAAAGTTAGACGAATAAATCAAATGAAATGTTTCTTCGTTTAATCTATTTTTTGTAGGGATCATGAAAAAAAAAACATTTTAAATGTATATTACAATGTGTACCTATGTTTAAGGAGATGATTTACAAATAACGGGCTTTAAGGCTTTTTTATATTTTATTAGTATCGAAGTATTTTCAAATAATTAAATATCGAAATAAATAATCTTTGTACTTCAGTTTATTGTATACAGACAGCGCAAAACTAGAGGCAACAATAATTTGGTTTGTAACTGTATCCATAATCACATAAATATAACTTTTATTGTTATTTCTGATTTATCTTTTATACACATTTTCAAATATCGAACTCCTCATCTGAAGTGGAACGAATTCCAATAATTCCCGATCCGTAATATTTCTTAACATACGCAAGCTTTGCGTAAAGTTTCCGTACATGGAAGTTGGAAACAAACACGGGAATACTTCGGAATTTTCCAACTCTCGAGATTTATTACCGGCTCCACTCCGTAACGTAATTTATGAGAATTTCGTGTCATCGTATATTTTAAAATCCATTGCGATTTATTTAAATTTTTCGCTCACAGTTTAATTACTTTGTTTGATGTATTTATCATATTGCACATGGCAGATTTCAATTACATTCATGAATTATAGCCATTATTAATTCAGAATTTTTCGATTATCAAAAGATTTGTATTATAAACATAACATTTTTCCTTGATATAAATAATTATTGAAAGCTTACAAAATCTCTTTTCACACGCGTGGGAAGCCATAGGCGGAAACTAGTTTATATTAGAAGGAAATAATTAAACTACAATCAATCGGAATAGACAATATCAATTGAAAAAGGCACTTATATACAAAAAATTAATAAGTAAAAAAGCCGTAATATATTTTAGTTATATTGAAAAGTAATTAAAAAGCGAAAGATTATATATTTTAGTCTATGTAAAAGGAATGAAAGGATATTTCTAGTCTGTGCAGGATAAGATAGGATGGTGTATGCAACGTGCGGAAAATTCTGAGCCGTTTGTAAATAAATTTTAAACGAACATGAGGGCACAAAAAGACCCTTGTTTGCTTTGCTAATTGAATTCATTGTAGCTGCTTAAACGATATTTAAGCTGGCTGTCCACGTGGTAAATATTACTATAGCAAATAATAGTTCAACCCAACTAAGTTTGTGCTCACTTACAGATGAAATGAAATGATATTTATAGTTAAGTTTGACTACGAGAAAACTTATAAAATGTATCATTAAAATCATTTGTTAAAACTATAATATTAAACTATTAATTGTATGTAAATAGTCCATCTACAATTCCTCTCATGTATTTGCAGTCCAAGGTTTATTACTTTTATCATAACATTATAACTATAACCAAGCATATTATTGGGTGCTTATAAACAAATAATACAAACTTGTAAAGAATATTCTTAATATTTAAAACAAGTGATTAATTTTGCAATTGTTATATTACAAGAAATAAACGATTTTTTAGTCTTCAAATCTTTTTTTTTATAGAATAGGAAGGACGAGCATATGGGCCACCTAATGGTAAGTGGTCACCAACGCCCATAGACATTATCATTGTAAGAAATGTTAACCATCGCTTACATTAATGCGCCACAAACCGGGAACTAAGATGTTATGTCCCTTGTGCCTGTAATTACACTAGCTCACTCACCATTCAAACCGGAACACAACTATATCAAGTACTGCTGTTTTGCGGTAGAATATCTGATGAGTGGGTGGTACATACCCAGACGAGTTTTCACAAAGCTCTACCACCAGTAAATCTTATTAGAATCCGTCTGTTTAAATATGATTAAAACGAAAAACATCTAAGCTTTTGTGTTTATGAAATTAGTATGGTTATTCCCTCAGTGGTTGGCAGGGTTAAGCGATGTTTAAAGTGGTCCGCACGCGTGCATATATTACGTCGAAATTAAATCGTTTTTTGGACAAATCTCGATGGATAATGGATTGTCGGGGATATGTTACAATTGCAAGCCAGCCAGTATTAACATAATAAATCTCAATAATGTAATATTGACACTGTACGACTAATTGAAAATGTTTTATTATAGTTTATTTGCATTTTCTCTTTTATAGTAACTACATGAATTATTACTATATTGATTGAATTATATTTTTAATGAAATTGCAAGTGATAATTCTTAAGGCGCGATAAGAGAAAATTTTAAGGTTCTTAAGTGTATAATTTTTATATGTCACGTTCTATATTACATATAATTTACTTACTTGCGCAGAAGTAATTAAAATTTAAATAATAAATTTTCGTTTTCAAATTTCGAATTTCAATTATTTATAGACATTAAATACGTATTATGAATCGTCGTTGTTTTCGCTCTAAGCATTCAAATCTCTTCCGCAAACTTATAACATAAAGTAAACAAGTACAATTCTCTTCAAAAATGCTCAGCTTTTATTTTTTATGTGTCTTTTCTTACAGTTTTCGTAAAAGTTTAAATGAAAAAGGTCCACCCGCATATTGACCCAGTTATATTTGACTTGCGATTTCTTATGGAGTTTTGTTTATCTGTCACGGAGTTCTATATTGCAAAGTTGTTTGGAGTTATTAATGTTTGTTTCGTCTTCATAAAAGTTTTTTAAGCAATTAAACTTATGCATATTTATACATTTGGTTTAAGCAGTGATCTTTTCAGCCTTATAAGTGAGCCACTCGACCAACAAGGCAGAAAGATAGTGTTGTTTTATTAAGATGTGTGGTTCATGTGTATGAAGTGTGGTTCAATTTAGAAGTTTATGTTTATAGTTTCAATTGAAATAGAACAGGCAATTGATATATTTGCAACTGCTTACAATTTTTAGTATCACCAATTTCCATTTTCATTTTGTCCACATCAAATTTAAATAAGTCTACCTCATTGAGCGAATAGACAGAAGAACAAACAAGTATAGCAATGTATTTCCGTGATGTTTACCGACTAAACCGCCTTAAACAAATTTGCTTACCATTTTTGTTGACAGCTTTAGGTATTTCCGGAAACTTTCGTCACCGACACTTTGTCAATACGACAAAGTAAAAGTTGTCCTTTTGTGGAGACGTAGCTCTCTAAGTTTTTATAAACACGTTTAAATCAGTAATTGTAGTGGTCAAGGTCATACGGAAATCGATAAAACAATATAATTACGAGCAAAATATTGTTTTATAATTACAGGATATTTCAATTTGTTGATAAAAGATAAGTCATATAGTTTATTTTATAAGAATCGAATTTTATTTTATCAGCGTCTATTGTAAAAAAGTCTCAAATCTTTTCATCTTCTTAAGGATGAAATACGGCCGCATTACAGAACATTTCAAATGTTGTTGATGAAAATGATTTAATTTCTTTAAATAATATTGAAATTAAATGTAAAACATTATTGAGCTGTATTTCCGATGGGTTGAAATCCGTCGAAACATTTAAAAGTAAGTTTTGACTTTTTTTATCATTCTCATGGACTCATTTCTAATTAGAGAATTTTATTGACAGTTAACTTAAAAAACATCATTATACAAAATTCAATAAATACATATCTCAAAAAGCTTTGTAAAAATAAAATGGTTCAATCAAGTACAGATGGTACTAAAAAGTCTCTTGTGCAGTTAATTTTTTTTTATTTTAAATAACAATTGATAGTCATCGAAACCCATGATCATAATTAGCTAGTTTAATTTAAAAAGTTTTAATTTAAATTCATGTTATAAGAGGAAATTAAAATGTAAAAATGAGTTTCGTGATAGCGTCACAGGATAGAGGCAGATTCGATTACCGGTTGTGAAGACTTTCCGCTCGTTTGCATCATTAATGCGTCCCACATTATTAGGGATAAATTCGTATCTTTGAGGATATAGAAATATGTATTGTAGATACCAATCATAAAAAGTATTTTATATTAAAAGTATGTATATGTATAACTTAATTTTTGTTGGCCAACATTTGAAATGTATAAAAATTATTAAAAATTTCTTAAAGTATTTTTTAGGGTACATATTTATCGTACGAAAGTTATCCTAATCCTTATCCTTTAGTAAGTAACAGCCTGTGAATATCTCACTTCTGGTCTAAGGTCTCGTTTAATGAGGAGAAGGTTTGGAGCTTATTCCACCACGCTGCTCCAATGCGGGTTGGTGGAATATACATGAGGCAGAATTTCAGTGAAATTAGACTCATGCATGTTTCCTCACGATGTTTTCCTTCACCGTCAAGCAGGAGATGAATTATAAACACTAATTAAGCACATGAAATATCAGTGGAGCTTGCCCGGGATTGAACCCACGATCATCGGTTAAGATTCACGCGTTCTAACCATAAGGCCATTTCGGCTTTTATTACTAAAATTATTTATGCAAAAGTGAGTTTGTTTGTTTGCTACGCAATTATAACAAAAAAAGGCGTACACGTTGTTAGGGGTGCAGAAAAAAACATAGGATACCTAACACTACCTCCTCTCACACGTACGCGGATTCGCCTTAGTAAAGTAGTTTAATTAATTTATATAAAATTACAATTTTATTATTACATTCTACCGAAATAAAACGTCCATAGAAAACGATATAAAGTATTTGGGAATGTTATATATGTAATATCGTTTTTATCGTGACAGACACATATAAGACAAAAGTGGGTCACGGGAGAAATATCGCCGGGTAAGGTAAGGTACAAAGGACAAATTATATCTCTCGTCAGCCCTCTTGTGTTATATATGTTATTTTCTACAAATAATTCTTTAACATATATAACACAGTCAACATTGGTAATGTTTTGAGATAACTTAGTATTTGTATATTTTTTGGATAACATATAAAATTGTTTGTGACTTGGTTTTTCGCACTGGCAACTCCCAATTTCACGTCTAAGACACTAGCTTGTATGATAATAAATAATACACAATCGGAAATACACACATATGAAAACGCGTGAAACAATCTATTTCAGTTGCGTTCAGATGCTTATCACATATAAATACAGATTCATAAGACGCCGTTTTTTTAGAGTGAGATGGCTCAGTGCATAGAGAACTCATCATGAAATTCATTATGAAATTCAGGCTCGTTTTTATCTCCAATTTAGCTGCGAATCTTTTCCTCATCAGGAAAGATGGCCTTCGTCCAGCTGTGGGAATAAACGGTATGATTCTGCTACTGTTATTTTTAATATTTATTTTTATATTTGATTGATTTTTCGATATCTGGTTTCTGTTATTAAAAAATATATTTTTTTGAATTTTATTTAGTGTATTATCATAATTCATTTGAAAGACATTTAATACTCAGAAAATCGGATTTATGGCGTCGGTGAAAGCGGTGGTCGAGAAAGTTCTAATCGTATAGATGTCCCGAGGGAGCTGAATTGATCGAATTTCAGCGCTTTTCCGATTATTGTAAGTCGATTCGAAAAAGTTTTTAATTGAATACTTTCAGTAGAATTATCTCAGGACGAGATAGAAATGAAAATATATTGTTTTTTTTTTGGGAAACGTTAACGCAAATCGTATAGTGGTGTGAAAAAGTAGTTATTTATTATTTTAAAATGATTAAGATTCTAGGCTAGATTATACCAAATTCAAATTAAGTGATTATTTACTTTTTTATGATTTTATTCTAAATGCATAAATTGAAATAAAAAAACTATTTCAAATTATGTAAATATTTCATTTACACATCAAGTATGAAAACACAAAGAAAGACAAAGCGACCCGAGGAATTACTCCTTCCATATCCAACCGGTCGCATATAAACTGCCTTAAACAGCTCCTTAGAAACCTTTTACACTATGTACAACGTGTCATAGCATTTCGTACGTAATCGAGTATCCTTCAAAACAAACTCTAGCACATTGCAATAAGTCAGATTATTCTGAAGCATGTAAGAGCTTGGCGCCTAGCGTACGCTCTACATCATAAAATATACATTTCGGGTTAAGTCAGAAGGGACAGCGGCATGAAAACAGGGCCTTTGAATATGTATGGGGAGTCTACGGATAGAACAAGATGTCTTGGTAGTCAGCCATAAATGAAACTTAACGAAGATAGCCAAATAGTTTCGAGTAGATGTTTATATTGTTGCATAAATATTCTGAGTAACGCTCGCAACTGAAATTCAGCCATTTTTTAACAATTTTGGCGCAATATAAATTGTTCTTTTTTTATAGAATAGGAAGGCGGACGAGCATATGGGCCACCTGATGGTAAGTGCTCACCAACGCCTTTAGACATTGGAATTGTAAGAAATGTCAACTCTCACTGTCACTCACCCTTCAAACCGGAACACAACAATATCAAGTACTGCTGTTTTGCGGTAGAATATCTGATGAGTGGGTGGTACCTACATAGAAGAGCTTGCACAAAGCCCTACCACCAGTAATTCTATTGACACATATGGCGCTGTATCTTCAAATGAGTCCATAAGAACCATAGTAATTAATTTTCACGATATTGAGCTTGTAATTTAAAACTATCTATAATAAAAGGTATTTTATCGAACTTTAGTTGCCTGAACTAAATATTTTTTTAACCAAATGATAGATAATAATATTAGTTTTTACGTACGTTATACGTAGTATAATCTATAAACAAAATATGAAGCGTCAAAACGGCCTATAGACATTGTCTTTATTGTAGACCACCGTTCTGAAATGTCTTAGTATTGGTTTTGGTTTTGGCTAATTTTGTCTATGTATAGAAGCAAAAGTTTTATGAACTATTTTAATGTAAATATAATTAAAAAAGTATCACAACTTAAAACTACAAACATATTACATAATGAAATGAAAGTTTTGAGCATATAATATGTACTAAAATGTCAAGTTTTGATAAAATAAACCATTTTAGTCGGCCTAATTAGATATAAGATTTATTCATCATATTTAATTTATTGCATAAATATTTTTTTTATTTTCTAAGTAATTAATTAAACTTTAAAATAAGAAATAGATAATTTTAACAGATTAATTCATCGAAAAACTAAATAAGATATTTAATATAAGAAAGAATTAAGCAATTACAAAATAGTCTCCTATTAACAATACAAGAAGAAATCTTTTCCGAGAGATCTCGTGAAATCCGTGTCATTTTTCCAGCACGGTGACTTTTAATTGAATTAGATTTCCTGCAAATCAAATAAAGCATCGTACAATGGCCTCATTAATGGAATTAACCGACCTAATTATTCTTTTCGAACGAAACAAGGGTATTTACTTGAAATGGGTACGAAATTTACATTGTTACCGAAAATATAGACTTGAAGTAAAAGTTCTATAACTTTATAATTTATGAAACCAAGTTCCATTCCAAGCTGAAAAGATTTTTAAATTTGTCTGACGTACAACTCTTAGTATTTAGACAGGATTAGGCTACTTAGTTTCCTTTTCGTTTATCTAATATAATGACATTTCATCAGAAGACAAATAGACTAAGATAAATTAGAGTGATAAAGCTTATTTCAAAGTATGATTGTTATTTCGTTAAAAAGAGACAATAACCCAATAATATTAATTGACATGTCTCGGGATTGGAACCCAGGAGTTCAAGATCTGTAGCATAGCTTGATACAATGATGCATTTACGAGCTATTTCATGTAATAAGGTATATTAAATCCAATCATATTAATTAATGTGGTTGTATAATCCAATAATATTATGTCAAATACAGACACGACCTATGTAAGTTTGTGGTTTTTAACTTTAGTTAGCCTTTGTTTTGAACTTATATCTTAAAAATATGCAATATATAAAGTAGGATGTCAATAAAACCTGACACTATAAACTGTACTAATATGAAACTTCCGTAATTACCAATTCAGCAGTTTTTTTCCGTGAATCTGAATAACATCCACCTAGATTAATAACTTTAGATTCATTGTCAAGATAGAGCTTTCAAGTTTACAATCAAATATAAGCCTGTCCCAGTCGCTCTGTACCGAAACTGTTACTATACCTCCTGTGGTAAAACTTAACTCACTTGTAAACGACAAGTCGCGCTATAAAATTGTGCAGTAATAACACGACTATTAAAAATGAAAATAATGTACGGGAATGCTTTCCGTTAGTTGTTGTGACAAAAAATATACTCAGAGAATTTTCTTTATTCAATCTCTATATCTTAATGTGGTGTACATTTGCAAAAAAAGTCAATAGTAAAATCTTAGGTTTCATCAATTTCATTTGAATTATCTTTTCGTTTCACTATGTAAATCGAAATCGATTGAAATTGAGAAGTGTGAACAGATATAAAAATATGTAAAATAATTTTTATTTGCCCCAAAATTTATGTATTTATTACGCAGCAGCTCCTTTTGGAAATTTCCTTCTATTACAGCCGCTATTGATGCCTTGCTTAAAGACACCGTAGCCAAAATTCTAAATTTACAATTCCATACACGTTCTTGGACACAAGTCACTCTTCCAGTCAAATATAGTGGCTTAGGTATACGGTCTACGTCATCTTTGGCGCTCCCAGCTTTCTTGGCCTCTGCTAATAGTTCTATCACTCTCGTCAGTCGGATATTAAGCTTTCCAAGTTCAACTGATGTTGTAGTGAAGGATCTTGCTGAGGCTAAGACAGCTTGGAGTGTTTCTTGCCCTGGTGAAGTATTTCCCTCAGATATGGCTTGTCAGAAGCACTGGGATTCACCCCGTATTAACCTTACACACAATCTGCTCCTGTCCCAGTGTATTTCAGATACAAACCGTGCAAGACTGTTAGCTGTATCTGAAAGAGAGTCAGGCCACTCTCAGTCAGGCTCTCCCTTCTAAAAATCTAGGGACAGTACTTGATCGGGCAACGATACGCATCGCCATATGCCTTCGCTTAGGTTTAAAGGTGTGCGAGCTTCACACATGTCCCTGTGGTACCCAGGTGGATTATTTCGGACGCCACGGGCTTAGCTGCCGCAAAAGCGCTGGCTGTGCATATCGCCATGGGTCTCTTAATGACATACTTCGTCGGGCTTTTGCCACAGCATCGATTCCTGCTACATTGGATCCGAATGGTTTATGCAGAGATGATGGCAAGAGACCCGATGGGGCGACATTGGTGCCATGGTCGATGGGACGTATTCTTGTATGGGATGCAACTTGCGTAGATACGCTGGCAGTATCTCATATCAAGAATACGTCTCGTAAAGCCAGTGCAGCCGCTGAAGCTGCTCAAATACTCAAGCGCCGCAAATATTCACTTTTATCCAACGAATATGAATTTGCGGGGCTGGGTTTTGAGACATTGGGTCTATGGTCGTCCGATACAAAAAGAATCATAAAAGACATTTCTAAGAAACTGGTCCACACTTCTGGACCCAAGAGCTGGCGCTTATTTAGCCCAAAGGCTGAGTCTAGCGGTGCAGAGAGGCAATAGTGCCAGCGTCTTGGGTACAATGCCACAGGACAAACTTTTAGACGGCGTGTTCTTTCTTTAAATTTGTATGTGTATTTTGTTTTCTTTTTTTTAATTTTGTATTTTTTAAGAATATCTATGTAAATATATTTATTATGTCATACTAGTACTTATTAGTTTATTGTGACTAATTAACGTATTTTTTGTAAATATACTATGGCGAAGTAAAATGGATCTTATAATAGATAAGACAAGAGTTTGCAAAACAATGAAAATGTGTATCAAAAGTAATTAATTAGCGCGCTCGGCGCCAATCAATTTTTTTAAACAACAGATAATAAATCGTAAAAATTAAACGTCCGACACACGCACGAGCCGGAAAGTCACCCTTGACAATACAGTAAAGCCATAACGCATTTTATTATTTTTGTCCTGGACATTTTATATTCGTAAATGATTGTTTTAGGCCCATCATACATTTAAACAAATATTGATTGTAAATTTATTGAGATTTGGATTTTTCAAAACTGTTAACCAAATATGATTATGATGTAGAATAAAATAAATATTACATTTTATTAATAATAATAATCTGTTTTTAAAAATGAAAACAATGAATTTAATGTTATAAACTAAAAAGTAAACGAAAGATCTTATTTAAAAAATATTAGTTATATTAAAAAATATGAAAACAATAATGATAAAATTAAGATAAATTATTAATTTGTAAATTAGTAATGACTTATTAAAAATTAAAAACTGTACAATTATCAGAAGTATATTCGATATTGTGTGTTCAGAGCCTAATGGAATCGTTCCCAACGGGATACAGGATAAATACAGATAAAATAAAATAGTGACATTTGTAATTGGTATATTAATGTCCTCTAACAAACAAACTGAGTGATTTAAGCACGTTTTTGTCTGTTTAAAATAGAAATAGTTTCGTTCCATCTTATGATACATAATATTCGAGTATATTTCATTTATGTTGAACTCTATTGTGTCTAACGATATCATATTTTTGTTTTCATTTTATACAATACAGAACGATATAAAAGATTTTGTTTAACTTTGAAAAAAATATAGTTTTGTACGACAAAAATATTAATACGCGTTTCGGTACAATTCGTTTAAGGATTTATACGTTGACATTCTGTGACCGTTCATTTGTAATATAAATACAACGCAATGCCATAAAAAGTTATAAATGCGTTTAAATTCCTTACTATTATAAAAGCGAGCGTTCTTTCTTGATAATATTTTGTGTTAGTGTCAAATATTGTGATTACCGTAACCGTAACAGCCTGTGAATGTTCCACTGCTGGGCTAAAGGCCTCCTCTCCCATTTGAAGAGAAGGTTTGGAGCTTATTCCACCACGCTGGTGGAATACACATGTGGCAGAATTTCAGTGAAATTAGACACATGCGGGTTTCCTCACGATGTTTTCCTTCACCGTAAAGCACGAGATGAATTACAATCATTAATTAAGCACATGAACATTCAGTGGTGCTTGCCCGGGTTTGAACCCACGACCAGCGGTTAAGATTCACGCGTTCTTATCACTGGGCAATCTCGGCTTTTCAATATTGTGGTTGTTTTAACATTATTTGTCTGTTAATTTTTTGTGTTTTTCTTGGCAGCGAAATGTTGTAGAACATATTTATTTTTATTACTTTTCATTTTACTTTTTTAATTTACGAATATGTATAATAAATGTATTTACTCCTGAAACATGAGCAATTTACGTGTTTTATTACATCAATCGGTATTGGATAGCGTTTGCTGGACAAACTTTTGCTATCAAATCACCCTAGAACCGTTAGTTCACAAGAATCACTATGAGCAATGGTCGCTTCATTATTCGGACGAAGTTTTGATTAGATTGCCGTAATTTGCGGACGATGGAAGTAAATATAATGTAAATAACGAGAAAATAATGTTGAACATCTCTGGTTAACAAATCTAATCTGTTTTGATTTTAACTATTTCATATGAAGTATAAAAAAAGTTAAATATCGGTAACAGCGGGGATTTTTTTTAATGAATAAAGGAGGTTTTATTAAGTATTATACGTATGTGAAAAGTATTATCATTAATTCAATGGTTATTGTTACAGATGAAAAAATATCTATGTATGTAGATCTTCATCATACGGGTGAATTAAAATGAATCTATAACATACATAGTCTATATGTTTATTGTTTGTGTTTTACGTTGTTTCAAAAATTCCCTTAACCTTAATCGGAAAAGAAACTTCCAGATACTTTTCTTAAAGGACTATAACACTATAATATTTCGAAAGTGCTGTTAATACAGATAATAAAACATTTCAGTTAGCAAATACCTCGCTTACAATTTCTGTTCACAATTTCGTAACGACTAGGAGTACGAGAAAAGCAATTTATCCGACAATAGTAGGATAACTCATTCCACACCCGCAGGCAATTGTACGAGGTTGAACATTTGTTACGGCTTTTTACTTCGGAAATTAGGCAACTTTTGTAAAACGTCTATCTTACATCTGTACAACTTGATTTGTTTTTGATTGCAAATTATACAAGGCGAAATTAGACGTCGTATAAATTAATTATTCGATCTCTAATGCCACGGCCGCGGGCGATTACGACGTAACTGGAATACCAAATTTGTTAATTAAATTACGTCTTCTCTGGCGAGTTTGTGATCAAAATAAAAATTGTATTTGATTGAATTTTATGAATGCAGATATTATTGTCATATTTATTATGTATTTTTATTTATGACTTACAATAACAATTGCTTGTTTTCTACAAGGAACTATTATTAATTATTATTTGAATAGCATAAATTTATCAAGTAGAACGATCAACGAATGGGTCGTTACTAATTCCACTGTATAATTTACAATATATATATATATATATATATATATATATATATATATATATATATATATATATATATATATATATATATATATATATATATATTTATATATATATATATATATTTGTTAAGGGCAGAATTATTTTCGGGCTTAAAATACTTCTGACTCTTTGGCATATGTCTTCCCATAGGTTAGGTTAGTTTTGTATTAGTAAACTTTCCATGTAAGACAGGACCCAGCGGACACTTATACTAAGCTACAGATCAAGCGTCTAGAAGACGCACTATAGAAGACTATTTTAAAAAGTTATGGGATAAGAGAATTGTTTTCATTCAGTATATTACTCTTTTGATTATTTTAATAAAAACTATTTTCGAGTTTAAATTTTTAGAACAGGTAAAATAGAACTATTTTCGAAAACACCTTACATGATATAGAGAGTTTAAATTCTAGGATACAAATAAATAATACAGTACATAGACGACTTATATAGTAATAAATAGACTGTACGATTTACGATGCTTTAAAACTACGTTTATATATTTAAGCCTTCATTACATAATATCATTGTTCTTGCCTTCCCTATTAAGACAAAAAGCCCAAATTTAATCCTCAGTCTACAGCTCATAAATACGTTTCTGTCCACTGAACCACATGTCACGTCACTCCGTATTACGTCACACCATGACGTCATTAGTCACCGCCGCCCCATCACTTTCGGGCAATATTTTATAGCAAAAAGTACGGACTTTTATAAGACGCTTTTTCCTCTACGGAGCACGATATCTTTCAATTTTTAGGTTAAAATGTTAAATGGTCGCTATAAATCTTGAGAATTTATTCCATATTTATATTAGATACGGAAGATTTTATTATACGTATAAAAAAGTTTTTCTCTGATTATTTTTATACTAGAATACAAGTTTCTATTATATATAGAAACTACACAGCGTGTAACAGATAAAAAAGGTTTAAAGGTTTAATAAACCGTATTAATTAATTAAATACTCACTATTTTACAGTTGTTATATATTTGTTTTATAAGTATTTTTGTAAGAACATTGTTTCGAAATCAATTTATTGAAAAACCATATCAAGTCTGACCACAACATTACATTGAAACCATGGGTGGTTTAGTGTATCGAATAATTTAAACGAATAAATGAAATAAAGTCAACTGTACTGAGACAATACCATAAATCCTTAATATGACATATCATTCTTTCAAATTATATTTACATAATAATCCTTATACAATAGCCTTAAATATTGTAACAGTCATTCTTACTTTCAAAATACATGTCAAATAAAAACAAACCGTATATCAAGGATATAGGGATTATAATTCATATTTAGTATTCTCATGATCGGAATGTCCAATTAACAGTAAAGGCGGTTATGAGGTTCTTATCTCTGGAACATCTCCTGTCATCACGCTAAGGGTGGTCTAAGGAAATAGGTAGGTCGGTATAGACACATCAGAGAAAACTTAAGAGAAATTGCAGGCTTAGAAAATGTTCAATACAAACAATTTTTGTTGATTCGTTTGTCAGAAAAGATCAATATATGTAGAAATAACATCAATATTCCTTTTTTTACTAGATCGAGTATTGTCAAAATACATCCAAAATAATTCGAAAAGTGAGCACTTTTAATCACCACCAACAAGAGCTTAAAATAGTTTCGACAATAATTTTATCGAATGCGTTACGAAATTACAGGCTTAGAGAGTAAATATAGTAGATTTTTTTACTATTATAAGGTATATAAAGCACTATTATTTATTTTAGTGTTCGAACTGAAGTAGGTCAAATATTAAGTAGTCTCTTTCATCTTATATACTCGCACTGTAGATTTGTAATTCACTCCCAACACAGTAAATGCGCTTTCCTAGCGAATGAAAGATTATTTGGTTTTGCCTTTAATTACATTGACTTACCCTTCGCATCGGAATACACCAGCACAGGGTATTGATGTGTTATTGATGTTTGGCCGTAGAATAATTGATGCGGTTATCTAGACAGGTCAGCGCAAAGCCACAATCTTCTATTTAACTAAATTTATATCTTGTAAAAAATGTTTAAATGTTTAGCGATAGGTATTTATAATGAATAACCTTAATTTACATTATATAAATATGTATAACCTTAAATATAATTAAATATTTAGTAAACTGCTAGATTATCTGGCCAAGTTTCTATGTTTGTTTATAGTAAATGTTCATTTGTTAGAACATAAGTTGTTACCTGATGTTATTCAGCTACCGACGTAATCAGGTTATTATGAATTTTCATTATTCTTAAATGTTTTGTTTTCATCAACAAAATAAAGCCCTAAGCTATAATAAACCTTTAAGACTTCATTAACTGATGTTTAATATTGTACCTCACAATACCAGAGCTTCGAAACTTAATAAATTTAAGAAATTGCGACATTATTAAGCAATTTAGTTTGCTTCGTGCGCTGTCCTTCCTCGATGGCGGGAATTACAGCTATGCATACATAACTAGACAAATTCAGGGGTTCCAAACTGCTGTTGTTTTGAAAATTTTCAAGGTTATTTTACGATAATAATATTAATAAATACATTTACGTAATGAAAAAAGTGCTAACGATAATTTGATTAAAAAAAATAGTGTTATTTCCTATAACATCCTTAATGAAAGAAACTACATTCATTGATAATTTCATTGTCATGTGTCATAATTGACATAAGAAATAAAAAATCGATGTTCTTAACATTTGTAATATCCTACATAAAACCTAAAAAGCCGAGATGGCCCAGTGGTAAGAACGCGTGAATCTTAACCGATGATCGTGGGTTCAAACCCGGGCAAGCACCACTGAAGTTTTTCATGTGCTTAATTTGTGATTATAATTTATCTCGTGCTTTTCGGTGAAGGTAAACATCGTGAGGAAACCTGCATGTGTCTAATTTCACTGAAATTCTGCCACATGTGTATTTCACCAATCCGCATCGGAGCAGCGTGGTGGAATAAGCTCCAAAGCCTTCTCCTCAAAAAGGGAGAAGAGGCCTTAGCCCAGCAGAGGGACATTTACAGGCTGTTACCTAACCTTTATTACATTCAACTCTATTTCCAGTTTGTCTGTTCCAAAGTTGTGTTTCTGATAGCCTGTATTTTTGGCGTTGCGTTGTGTTCGTTTCGATTTAAAACTGGATATTAGTTAATTTTCCATTCACGTGAGCAAAATAAAGTAATCACACCAGTGAACTTATTAGATTGAGCATTGCTATGGTACTATCGTAAATTCTGGTCATAAATGATTTTTATCATCTTCGTCATCCGAGTCTCATCTCATTACTCGAACCTTACTCTCACTCTTGACGAATATACGTAATATTACGTAAGAAAGAATCAAACATGATATTTCCCAAATCGTTGGTTCATTCCTATTTTTATTAGCTCGGAAAGCTGGATGACTCGGATGAAAACGGTCGTTCTCTCTATACTATAAATATTTATATTTATCGATATTTCTTGGACGCAGCGAACGTCCATGCAAAAAAAAAAAGTAATATAATAAAATGGACAATAGAAATATGTGTTGATTGGCTTAAAATTTTTAGCTTAGTATAAGCAACAGATGATTTAAAAAAATTGTTTTTTGTTTGTATGTTTATTTATAGTAATAGTTTATACTCATAGATTTGCTATGACTTCTAAGATCATGACTATGACTTTTAAAAACTAAAATTGTGCAAAAGATGTGTCATGAAAATGCAAACAAAAGATGATAACATAAGACAATAAAGATGTGTTTAATACTAAAAACGGACTCAAAAATGTAATATCTAATAAAAAAAAACCCGTGGTCTAGAACCTAGGTGTCATTATTTCCATTAAAAATACACTTTTAATAAAATGGAATAAAACTCAATTAACAATAACAAACAATATCCATCAATTGTTTTATATTGCTTATTTGTTGACAAACTATTAAAAAGGTTGAACAACCCTGTCTTAGTTAGTGCAGCTAGCTAGAGAATTCGCAGTGGACGTGGATGGAGCGCAAGCATTAGTCTAATGTTCAGCACTTTAGGTCGAAAATAGCGTGACACAGAGCTATTTTAACGCGTTCACTTTGTACAGTGGCCTGTGACACATTGACAGGTGATTATGACCGTTATAGACTTGTTAGAGAATACACTGTCGAAAGCGTTGCGAATTTATTGAATCTGTTGGACCCATTTACAACTCTTGATTACTAATCAAATCATTTTAAGTTCGCTACATATACTAACAGTAGGTAAATGCAATTCTGTTTAAGGATAAATTTGTTTTTGTTCTATTTGTTATTTATATAAGAAATATTGCTATCGGTTGTAATTTTTGTATCTCCCTCTATAGACAATCATTTATGAGACCCAATCCAATATATCAAATATATGTAATAAATGATACCTAAGTTATAAATGAAGCCAAGTTCTATGGTCGGTCGTATGGTATATTTTTCAAGCGAAGATAACATTCTTGTTTCCATTATATAATACATAATATGTATTAACATAGATTATGTTTATCGAATGTAACGATTACCTTTATTATAAACCAACTAACATTAACTACCAATACATTATTTGCATGATAATTTTTAAATACGTGCAAGGAGAATTTTGATGGTTAGTTTTTAAAGAAAACTTTCATTGATTCAAAATTATTTACTTAATTTTGTGATTTGAATCCAAAATTAAAGAAATATTAAAATATGTCTGCTGAATATATTAACTCATTTATCTTACCTTGATACAGACACAAGGAACGATTTGGCTTATTCAGACAGAAATACTCATTAAAGCTAAGGCTTTATTTAAAAAAAAAAAACGATTATTCATAATAATAAGTAGTCTTTAGATCAATTTTTTCAGTAATATGTCGTTAACTTGAACAAGTTTAATATAGACACGGTCGATATTATTATAAAATAAATATATTATTTTAAACTAAACAAAAAAAGTTACATTTTTACGACTATGTCTTATTTTATAAGGAACTTGGCAACACACTATTGAGCGTTCAAGGAATCTTTGATTGATTAAGCCCGAACACAACATTTGGGATCTATCCTTAATTGTGTGAGGATTCTCTTTGTTTTTCGGCTAATAAGATATCTCATTTCATTGAGCGAATACAATATAAATACAAAGAAATGCCCTACTACCCTAGAGAATGTAATGAATAGAGATGTTTCAATATAATAAATTTATTATATTTGTATAAATAAATAATAAAATTTAAGATAGCAACAGCTTTCAGAGCTATTTTTATTAAATTAACAATTTATTTTTTAATTTTTTCTTGTACAAATTTCATCTTTATATATCAATACATAAGGTTAGGTAATGACAAAATTAAAACAGATTGGCGTTTATCAGTTTGCATTATCGAGCTTGCTAGATTATTTATAAATCTGTTTATTAAGGTTTGCTGCCTCGTTGAGATTCCTATCTTTTTATTTTAATGTTCTTAATTGCTCACTACTTTTTTTTAATTTAAAGTAGGCAGGCAGGCAAATCAGCTACCTGATAGTAAGTGGTCATCACCACACATAGACATTAGCACTGTGTGATATATTAACCATCCCTTACATCGCCAGTCTTTTTCGCCTGTAGTTACACTGGTTCACTTACCTTTCAAACCAGAGCTAAACTATACTAAGTATTGCGTCTTAGTCGTAAAATAATAATAACTATTAAGTGGGTTGTACCTAATCAAACCGGCTTGCACGAACCACCTTACCACCAAGTAAACAGTGCATATTTAAATAATAAATCATAAAGTCATTTGATAGAATATATGTAGATATTGAAAATAACTAGTATATACTGGTTACTTACTACGTATTAGTTATTTTCAATTTCAATTTTCAAAAGTATGTCAAATTATTGTTTTATGTAGGGAAAATAAAACGTATCCCTTTACAAATTGTTCGGGGCTTATGTTGTATATGAGTACTGAACACTCGTGAAAGCTACACATCGCATGTAAAGGGTTATTTCTCCAAGTGATACTTACAGTACCTTTTTTGTAACGTACGCGTTCAATTTTCACGCATGTATTTTTGATAAAGCAAAATGCACGTTAACAGATTCCAGTATGGTTGCAATTTGACTGGCAACTTTTCCTTTGTAGAAATGAAAATATTAAAGTTTCGTGTGTGAAATGATGATAGCTGCGGAAATGAGGCGAGTGTGATGGAGTAGGCGTCTTGAGCTACGCAGGTTCTTTGGTATGCTTAGATAGTTTGCGTTATTTTTATTGGGTGATATATTTTCAAATTTATCACATGTTCAACAAGAAGTGTAAAATTTATGATAGAATTCGTCCATTCTTCAAATATAAAGAAATCATATCTGTTGTAAAATGTTTATATATTTATTTATTCAGAAGGAATTCCAACAGAAGTACACACAAAAATATCAATATACCAGTTTTAAAAAAATATTTAAATGTACCCCCAATCATAGGCGAACACACCATGTACAAGAACAGTGTTGATACTCATAATATACAGTGTAGCTTACAAGTTCAGATTGGGTGAGAAGGGCGGGTCAGATCTAAGGTGAGGTATGTCCTATTGTGAACACATGAAAACGTAAATAAAAAGAACAATCAACAAGAAAGACATTAGTGGAGTTCCTCTTAAAATAAAATTAGAAATATACCGACGAATCGAATACATTCTTAAGTCGGTTAAAGGTTCAATTATAGTACACTGTTTTTAATATGAAGTAAAATAAAGCCGAGTGTTTTATGAAGAGTAAATTAAAGTGAGGCATAAATTAGCTCGAGCCCACTGGAAATATTCAAACAATGTAGCCGTTGTGTCTTTCATTGTGATTCAAAAATATGCCTCAGGAAATTGGCTTCCAGTTTTTGCTCCACTCGCTCTAATTCACCGTCGATTCTTTTACTAATTGGTTCGTGTGAAAAGTTAGTTTTTCATGATATTTGGGGTTACTGGAAGTGACTTCACTCTGAAGTGAATCATTTTTTTTTAAATATAATATTTAATTTCATAATGTCATTCATAACATAATCGTTATTGCCTGATTTGCATATGTTCTTATCTATGACGCATTATTAATTCACAAAGACACCCATGTGGTATTTTTAAAGATAATTTAAACTATTAAGTACACATAATTATCATGGCGTTACCATGCCACATAAAGCTACACTATATAATGCCACGCTACATATCGCCAAGCCACATGTCGAGACAAGACAAGCCAAGCCAAACCAAGCCAAGCCAAGCCAAGCCAAGCCATGCCACGACAGTTAAAATCGGAACTGTCCACCAAGCCCTCCTGTAACCATTACAGGCATCACATTCGAGTGGTAACAGAACTTAATATCGGCTCATTTCGGTACGTCATTCGTTTTTCTACAAAAATATTGCTATGACAACCAAATAACGGATGAGATGATGTATCCATAACAACGGGAAAACTACATACACGTAACATTTTTTTTAATTCTATTCTTGTCGATGTGTAAACCACTCACTCATCAGATATTCTACAGCTAAATAGCAATACATAGTATTGTTGCGTTTCGGTTTGAAAGATGAGTGACCCAGAGTAACTACAGGCACAAGGGATATGACAACTTCGTTTCCAAGGTTGGTGGCGCATTGGCGAAGTAAGGAATGGTTAATATTTCTTACATCACCAATGTAAATGGGCGGTAGTAACCACTTAACATCAAGTGGCCCATTTGACCATCTTTTTTTTTTTTTTAACGCAGTGGAAACCTTCAGAAAGGTACCCAGCTCTCATTGGGGGGAACTGGGTTATGTGGGATTCTTACCCACTAAAACCACTGCGATGGCCGTCCTCGGCACGGATCGGACAGGCTACGGGATCGTGTTGATATAACGCATCCGCGGCCTCTCCCGTACTGTGCACCGCCCGATGCTCGGCGGAGCTCTCCTCAGGGGGTGAAGGTTATCTCGCTCGCACTCCTCGCTAGTGCGTACGGCAGCGCGAGGCCATCCCGGCTGCCGTCCTCCTCAGGGCCGTCTCAAATAAGAC
Organism: Nymphalis urticae; assembly: GCA_905147175.2. Classification (NCBI taxonomy): domain Eukaryota; kingdom Metazoa; phylum Arthropoda; class Insecta; order Lepidoptera; family Nymphalidae; genus Nymphalis; species Nymphalis urticae. Next base: position 2,037,964 of record LR989987.1, on the reverse strand, counting down.
ACGCGAGGCCCCCACCTCACGCATCCACGGCCCCAGGGTCGCCCATTAGCCCTATCTTTTAAGCCCCGGGCGTCGGGGCTGTGGGAGGGCCGAGATGATGCCGACGTCGTCTCCGCTGAGCAGGATCGGCCCTTTCCCGTTCCCGCTCCGCCGTCTCCTTCTGGACCATGACGGTCTCACAGAAGGAGGCTACGGCTCTCCACGCCGATTCCCTGCGGAGTATCGCCGACACGACTGCTCGCAGGGAGAGGTCTTGTCCGATTTCGCGGACCAGAATCTCCCTCTCCGCATTCCACGCGGGGCATACCTCCAGCGTATGCTGAGCGGTGTCCCGGTCCGCACCGCAGTGGTGGCACATCGCCGACGATTCGCGTCCGATCTTACACAGGTATTCTCCAAAACAACCGTGACCGGTCATTACCTGCGTAAGTCGGAAGGTGACTCGTCGCTTTCGTCTCATCCAGGCTTCGAAGGCTGGCAGGATCGCTCCAACGACGCGTTTGCGCGCGTACCGTTCTTCGCCGCTTCAACGCCTCGAGCGTACTCGGAGGGGGCGCGGTTCCACTGTTCTGACGGAGGATGCGGGTCTTGTGATAGACCCTTGCATCCATATCCGCCAGAATATCCAAGGGTGGAAAGCGCGCTAGGATGGTTGCCGCCTCGTAGGATATCGTGCGATATCCCCGCACTATGCGGATAGCCACTCTCCGCTGCGAACTTTGGATCTTAGTCCTGCAGCGGCGGACGCCCGATAGCCTGTGAGACCAAACGGGTGCCCCGTAGAGTGCCATCGATCGCACGACACCGGCATAAAGACGGCGAACTTCCTCCCTCGGTCCCCCGAGATTAGTCAGCAGTCTGTGCATGGCACCCGCTACCTTCTCGATTCGAGGGGCTAGGCGCTCGAAGTGCTCTTCGAAGCCCCAGCGACCGTCCAGGGTGAGGCCCAGGTATTTCATGTACCTGGCCACTTGGACGTTTGAGTCACCAACGCGGATGTGCGAGTCGGGCGGTTCCCTGCTCCTTGGCAGTTTATGGAACCATAGCGCCTCCGTCTTATGGGATGCTATCCGAAGGCCCAACTCGCAGATCTTATCGACGACGATATTCACCCCGAGCTCGGCGAGCTCTTTGGTTCTCTCAAAATTCTCCCCCGACGCCAGCACCAACGTGTCGTCTGCATAGCAAACGATGTTGACACCTTCAGGGAGAGGGACACGGAGGACTGCGTCGTAAGCGAGATTCCATAACAGAGGCCCCAAAACTGACCCCTGTGGAACCCCACAGCAAACCTCTCTCCGGGTCCTCATACCGTCTTGCTCCATATACGAAACGTATCTGTCGCGCAAATAGTCACTGACGATCGCCTGCAGGTAGGAAGGCACACGATGGTGTAAAAGTGCCTCCCTGATTGTGTCCCAGGGCAACGTGTTGAATGCGTTGACGATATCGAGACTTATCGCCAACGCCACGCCACCCCGGGCCACCGCCTGCTCCGACAGAGAACGGACGTGCAAGATCGCGTCAACAGTCGAACGACCCTGTCAGAAGCCGAACTGGCACTCAGCCAGGTCGGGGCCGACACACGACAGATGCCTACACAGACGAGAAGCGACAATCCGCTCAAAGAGCTTGCCAGCCTCGTCCAGCAGACATATGGGACGATATGCAGAGGGAGATTCTACAGCCCTGCCATCCTTCTTCAAGAGAATCAAATTCGCTTCCTTCCAGACTTTGGGGAATGTGCCAGTACGGAGGCAGCTGTCGAAAAGCCGCCTCAGCCTATTCCCCAACGAAGCCGAAGCTAACACCAGCACCCGCCCCGGAATCCCGTCGGGACCAGGCGCGGTGTTTCGAGCCCGCATGCGATCGACCGCAAGGCTCAGCTCCTGTTCGGTCACCCCCAGCCCGCTGGACCAGACCGGTATTGGTAGGGGGACCCTGGGACTTGACCGGATTACCGGGAAAAGGACTTCCATCACCCTCCTCAGTAAATCCGGATTTATGGTCTCCGTAAGAGGGGGCATCCACGGGCGCAATTTGCCCAACACCATACGTTATGGACGCCCGAACGGATCTCTGTCGAGTCCCTCCAGGAGCTCGTTCCAGGAACGAGCGTTGGCGTTCGAGATCTCGACTCGGAGCGCCAACTTGGCTATCCGGAACGCCTCGTATGCTTCAGTTTTCTGGTCTAGAGTTGCTCGCCTTCTTCTTCGGGTACGGGTGTACTCACGGCGCGCGCGCAGACAGGACTCGCGCAGTTGAGCGATCTGTGCTGACCACCAGTACACTGCCCGACGCTCAGGGCGGCCCGCTCGGGGCATAGATACGTCGCAGACTGACGTCATCGTATCCCGGAAACGAACTGACTCCACCTCTGGATCGGACAAAACCTCTTCGGCGTTTTCTGACCAGGCCGCAACGATGGCAGCGGCTTCGAGAAAGTCTCGGTTAAGCTGCTTAAGGGACCATCGACGCAGCATGTTGCCTCCTCGATGATGAGTGGGGTGTTTAGGACGGCGGAGAGCTACATCGAATACGATGTAGCGATGGTCGGATAGTGTGACCACCTCTTCTGCGACGCGCCATCCTGACACCATGCGAATGGCAGCGGGCGTCGCCCATGTGAGATCGATGACCGACTCACCCTGCCATCGCACGCATGTGCTCTCCGAACCTCGGTTCAGTAACCGGAGGTCCAGAACAGCCGCCCACTCAAGTAATGCCTCTCCTTTTGGATCGTCTCTGGGGTTACCCCAAGCCCTGGAGTGAGCGTTGAAGTCCCCTAAGACGATCAAGGGACGGGGTAAGCATCTGTTTGTGCAGCTTGCTAGCCCGTCTAGGTATACCTCGTAGTCGGCGAGGGACCTATTGGGAGAGACGTAGCACCCTACGATGGCCAAAGGGCCCCACCGAACAGCTACAAATCCCTGCCCCCTTTCAAGCAGGGAACAAGGTGGGACCCCTTCACCGCCCGCCCAATACACGGTGACGGTTCCAGTGACGTCCCCAAACCAGCGAGGGTGGATGGGGACATTATAGGGCTCCGCCACGATCGCAAGACCTGTGGACCGCTCCGCAACGGTCTGCATCAGCAATTGCTGAGCGTTGCGGCAGTGGTTAAGGTTCGCCTGAATCACCCCTACACCCGCGAATTGGAAACGTCCATTGCCTCCTGCAGGCTAGGGCCCGGTGCTGAGGCGAGAGCCTCGGCGGTCGTCTGGGTTAAGACAGGAGAAGCTTCGTTCTTCCTCCTTCCTTTCGTTGGGCAACACCCTTTGGTGCCAAGACGGTGAGCCGATGGACGACCCATATCCGCGCACAAAGGGCACTTCATCGACCGAGAGGTGCAATCCTTCGCCCTGTGGCCAATCTCTCCACAAGTGAAGCACCTATCATATCGGTCGACGGTGCTTGAGCACCTCAGCCCTACGTGACCATTCTCGAGGCACCGATAGCGGCGTAAAGGTCTGCTCTCCAGTGCCTCGACTCTTGCGGAACCCCATCCGATGTGGATCCGTCCCGCCGCCGTTACTTTGCGTACGGCGGCGAGAGGACATCGGACCCAGACGACGCCTAGGGACATGGGCGTTCGACGGATCTCACCCACCTTAACATTCTCCGCCGAACATCCACCTACTTCCGCGACAGCCGACGCGACTTCAGTTGGCGTCGTGGCATCGTCCAAGTCCAAGACCTTAAGCTCGCCCGTTTTAATCGGGCGAGCTATCCTCACACTGAAGTCCGTGAGGACTTCACGCATCTGTGTAGCGAGGCGGTCGGCCTTCTCATGATAGTCGGGGCCGCTGATGTTAAGCAGCAACCCGCCTGTCAGGGCCCTTTTAAGGCCAACCGTCTCGATGCCGAGGTCAGACAGCTTAATTCTGTTTTTGGCAGCTGTCATGACCTCAGCATATGCTGTCTGCCCACCTTGTTGAATAGTCACCGAGACCGCTGCGGTCTTCGGGACTATCTGCCGTCTCTTTTTACGCCGCTTCTTCGCCTCCTTTTGAGGTTGACGAGGAACGGCTTTTGGCTGCGACTTGGGCGTTGTCTTCCTCTTTCCCGGGCGTCGGGCGTCACTGTGTCGAGACACATACGAGGCAACAGGACTGGTCTGGACGGGTGAAGCTTTAGAGCCAACTGCCGCTACGACACGCTTTGCAGCAGAAGCCTGTTTTCTCGAAGCAGCAGTTTTCTCATCTGGCTTATGTGCCACGCGTGTTGGGGCAGGAGGGCTCTCCCTGGCTCTGGTTAATACCAACTCCTGCGTTAGTGCCTCGACACGTTCGCTGAGCTTGGCGTTCTTGGCGCGAAGTTCAGTAATTTCACGCTCCAACCTCAGAAAATCGTCATTAACGACTCGTCGTCGTGTTAGTTCCGCCACTGCAGCAGTCACTCTGCGTGTGGCCACACGTAGACTGCGGACAAGGCTCCCTTTGATATTGCGAGAGCGGTCCGCAACCTTTTCAATCGCCAGTAGGTCGTTGGCAATGCAGGCACTTAGTTCGTCCGATTGACGTGCCTGCATTTCGACCACAAGCTCGTCGGGTCCAGGGAGACTCCTCTTTGCCCTCCTGGCAGCTGGCGCCACAGAAGGATCGAAGAGCTCATCCTCGGTATCCACGTCAGAAGCCGGGGCGTTGGCTTCCAACATCCTTATTGATAAGTTACTCAGACAACTCTGGTCCGAATCCTCACCCATTTTGTCTTCTTCGGCCGTACTTGGATCCAGCGCACTCGGGCGTATAAAACGCCCAGTCTGATCCCGTTGTAGTCTCGCTGGTTTTGCCATGTCGGCATGCGACCTACCTCTCCCCGCCCGAGCCTTCGGCACCTTCGGAGGTGGCAGTGCGTCGCTTGAAGCCGACTCTGGCCCAGGTGGTTCCCTTCTCTTCTTACTCATACGAGTACGGCCCTCCGGCCCCGCTTGTGCACTGTCGGATATTCCCACATTTTCCAGGCTGCGAGAACGTCTGGAGTCTCCTCGACTCTTGTCGCCCGTAAGGGCGTATGGGTGGCAAATGCTGCCCGCTGGCTGAGCTTGCGCGCACTGCGATGCAGCTACTGCGCACTTAGTATTGCCTCCTTGGCCAACCTCAACTGATTTAACTTGGGTGTTTTTCAATATATCCATATCATTCCCACGAGTGTGGGGGAAAGACGGTCCATCCAGGCGGTGCCCCCTGCACCTGGATAAGCCTTACGTGACTCGCCACGGGTTTCGGCCGGTACCCTGACGAGGAACGCAGTAGCAACTGAACTTCCCATCAGCCATGCATCCCCTCACGCTGCGTCGCCACTTGGGATTCGGGGTAATTTTTTAGAGAGATTTTCTTTCTCATGGTCCGGCCAGTTAAGGCAAGACCCTCGGTCCCATACGAGGCCATGAGACCTGTCCACGACACCTCAATGTATGGGATTACGATTTGAAGGACGGTGGCATAGCCTACTCGGTGGCAGGGTAAGTGCACACCGAGCCCATCCTTGCCTCCATAACTGTGTCTGAGACACTCTCCTGGTTGCCCGGACCGCTCACATAGTCTACTCTGTTGATCAGAGAGGTACCAGGAGCGGCCCGTGTGACACGAAGTCCCTTAGTCGCCTCTTACGACACCCACGGGAAGAGATGGGGGAGTGCTATTCTAAACCCGGCACTCCACGGGGGGGCCATTTGACCAGTCCTATCATTACCAGAAAAAAAACTGCTGGCAACATTGAATCTGCAACTTTTTTGACATTTTTTTAATACAACTTAAACTTGAATACATATTTTAAGGCAACAGATTAAAATAATAATAAAGAGAAACATCAGAATATCATTGGAAAATAACTCAATTAGGTTTTAATAAAAAAGGTTATAGTTATTTTTACAAGAAATACTACGTTCCACGTAGCAATATAAACAACTTTGTTTCTCTATAGCTGTATAGGCTTATAATTTAGTACTTATAAATTATTATGATAATAACGAGTGGCAAACTAAGTAAGTATAAAATTTTGCTTTGACCATTTGTCAATTTTTTGACACAAGTTTTCATTAGATTTATCTTTTAAGAAAATAAATTGGGAGAATAATAATCACTATAAAATATTAAATTATCAATTTCATCTTTTTAAGAACGAAAATGTAATTTTAAATAGGTTGGTACTGCACCAAAGGTTTCCGTTATTGTCATTATCATTACGCCTCATCTAGTCATTCTATTACAACCTGAACGAAAAGAATAAACGTAAATAACCAAAGTGACCCTTGTGCCACTAGAATTAAGAATTCTTTCACTTTGCAAGTATAATTTATTGGCTGAGGGTTAATTGGAAAATCGACGTGACACGACATCTAATTCGAGAGACGACGACCCTCAGTTAAAAACTCGTTGGGAAATGACTTCATTGATTACTTAGGACTCAGAGTATTAATAGGTTGTTATGTAAACTAGTTACCTTAAATTAAGTTTTGGAATATCAGGTTGTTGAAAAGTTGTGTGAAAAGTTGCAACAAAAATGGTCCCATCTTTTGTTTTACATACGTTAATTTACTTATGCAATTTAATTGGTGGAAAGGAGTAACTATTGAGTTTCTTGCCGGTTCTCCTCGGTAGATTCTATATTGCGAATCAGAGATAGCTATACATTTTATATTATAATGTTAAACGACGATTCAAAAGGCTTACTCGAATTAAATATATTTTGATTTTATTCTAGCGTTTATATTAGCGATTATATAAGTCTGTTTCATACACATGACGAGAACTTGTCTATGGATGAACGGCTGGTTCATGTTTAAGGTTACTACGCATTTTCTTAGCTTGAAATTATATAGTTTATAACCTTCCTCGATAAGCAGGCTATCAAACGCAAAATTTATAATGCGGACTGGTAGCTCCTGTGATAAACACTACAGACTCTCCATCTTTATAATATAAATTATTGAGATTAAGATTAGGGAGTAATTATTAAGTTTTGTTTTTAATATTTACTTGCATACATTATATAAAATGGGCCTTTCTTTTATTGCTTGTGCTTATCAAAGTGTATTTTTTTTTTAAATTTCATGTTATAATAAGTAATAACCATAGGACTAGACAACGTAAATTAAAGTAAACGAATGAAACGAAAATTTAACCAAGATTGAAATTATTGATTTAGTACAAACATAACTTCAATTACAGAGCGAATGAATTAATTCCTATTACAAATAAGTTTTCCATTCAATTCACTAGAGATGGACTTGCTTTTTTAAGGATAATAGCACCTGTCGAAAAAACGTAGCCCAAAATCTCTCAATAAAGGCATCGAAGGCACTTCAACGTATTAAAAGATTGTGGACGAAATCTTAGCGCCCTGAGTGTGAGCGAACAATGAAATAGGTAGGCCATTCTTTATCCAAGACCAATATAAATAAGGCTACCTACACCTTACTTTTCCTTTGTAAATCAAGTCAATCTAAATTGGTCTCTTCTCCCTGGGAGTTAAAGACCCTTCAAAATCATTATTCTAATTGCTTTTTCATACAAGACTCAAACGGTTTACTCTTTCGAGTGTCATCCACTTTTTCGAGTGAAAACGTGGAAATTAAATTATTTTCCCTCATCGTGGATGGTTTTGACGAGATTAATTTGAGATAATGGTCCCTTTTCGAGTTTCTTCTTTGAGATTTAATTTTTTTTCTATCTTTTTTTTCCAGTGAAATCTGTTGGGATATTGTACAAAGAGCTCGTAAATTGGTTAATTTGCTACAATTATACTGACTTCTTAATATTAATTAAAAGATAAAAGTAATAATTTATTATTATTAAAATCGAACTATGTCAGTGACGACACACGAACACGAAAATGCCGATTCAAAGTGCTTATAATATATTACATACATTCTTGACAAAATATTATTTTGACTCCAAGTATCTCTTGAAGTTATAAGCAAAAGTGTGCTAAATATTGATCTGGCTTTCCAGAAGCAACTTTTAATATCGAAACTGGCAATGCTTACAATAACGTGGTTCAAAAAGTATTATAAGCTATTGGTACTGGACCTGAACACTCTCTGTTCGTATCAGATTACCATTTCCTTTTGGTTACCAGATATATACAGAGTGCACATGGAGTTGTGCAAATAATCGTTCTTATAAAAAAAAAAATCTTTATCATTGACATATATAGTGTTAAAGGAATTGTGTACCCTTTACAACCTCATCCGTCATGCATCCGCATCGCCTTTAGTTCCTATCTATCAATGGCCTTGTTGATACTTATATATATATATATATATATTGCTAATTTTACTGATTAATTATATATAATCACAAATTAAGCACATGAAAAACTTCAGTGGTGCTTGCCCGGGTTTGAAACCACGATCATCGGTTAAGATTCACGCGTTCTTACCACTGGGCCATCTCCTTCACCTTTACTCCTGAAGCAGAAATTATGACGTACTTTAAAATATAAAGGAAATAATACTTAAATAAAGATTATTTTCCTTTATTTAAATCACACTATGATACAATATTGGGAACATCGTTTAAGTTAATTCTTAACTTTGACTTATAACTGACCCACGTAATTGTCTGATGTTCTTTAAAATTTATCATAATGTTATGGTATTATGTCCTCTTACTAATAAACGTGGTATAGTGGTTGAGTGTTGTGTTTAGTACACAGTGGTTTGTCTATTTATTTTAAATGTCAAATATCCGCTGCTGTCAAGGTGACGGAGCACCTGATGGTAAGTAGTTACCTCTGCCTATAGATATTGGACAGTGTAAGAAATATATCCTATTTCTGACACCGTCAATGTGCCAGCAACCAAAGCAACTATTATGTCCCTAATAAGTAAGTACACTGGCTCAAACATACTTTGAAATTAAGCCATATATACACTGTTAATATATTTAGCTATAGAATACTACGTCTACAGAACACTGATGAGCGCATAGCTATACTACCACATAGCAGCGGTTCCATTCGACCAAAGATATGGCGAAGAGTTGGTATAAAATATGATTTCAATTTTCATACTCCGCGGTCTGCGGGCGGTCCATATTTATACATAACCGGACGCGTTAACAAGTAACTAGTGACAAGAAAACTATAAATTAACTAACATATAAACACGTTGTATAGCGAACCGCTAATAGTGGACATGAGTATTAAATTATTTCGCCCCACGCCGCGCGCGATTTTATAATGAGACTTTAGTGATGTTCTATACATGTTTAAATAATTTTATTTGTTAATATCATAATTTTTAATGTGCTTTTTTCTGCAGGTTTATTTTAATTTCAGAATTAAAATAAAATACAACAGGCAAAATTATTTGTGTCAGTGAATTTAAAATTAGTTATATCTTATTAGTTATATATATATTTGTTAACGGAGATCGGTAACAAAAATTTATTAAAATGAGCTACAATCGAAATAATATAGACTGTAATATCATGTCCATTTAAACAAGCATTTTAATAAAGATTCGAACTGATAAATTTACAGTGATCATCTCACTTTTAGTTAGTGTAGCCCAATTGGACGAGAGACCATTTGTATGTAATATTCTATTCTCTATTTTTCTAGCTAACCATTTTAAAATTATAGATTTTTGTTTAAAAGTTTTTCCGCAGTTTGCCCGTTTTTGTCTGTCTTAATGAAAGGTACAGGTTGGATGCGGAATAAAGATTCCTTGGTAGACTAAAATAAACGCGTCGGAGCAAGCCGAAGCAGGGGAAAGTTAGTAAATATATTTATATATATTTGAAGTACCTATCATATACAAAACCAGAACTTATAACTAAACATTATTCTAGAAACAATAATTCGTACTGCATTTTTACGATGTAAAATACATACATATATTATATTTTTAACCCTCAGTGCAGCAGCTTGTCGGGAATATGAAACATTTATTGAAAACTGATTATAAAAAAATAATATCGATATACGACATCTCATCACTAGCGCGGTCTGAGTCAATACAAAGAGTGCTATTAAATTATACCATCCCCATGTGGTACACAGTTGAATCAAATGCAGCGCAATACATCAAAAGTCTTGCTTTAAACTGATGGGTACTATGTATTTGTATAAGGCTTTGAATACAAAGATTTAAATTTAGTAACTTTCCATGACAGTAGGTTACGAAATATATGCGCAATTGTTATTTTCGACCCAATACTAATAAATATTTACACATAAATCCACGTGTTTCTTGTTACTATGACAGTATTGTAGCTTCTAACATTTTTTTGCCTCGTTATACGATGTCCTTCCGCCACCGACCGATTTCTGCCACGGCAGCCATTCTCAAGCGCATATATGTGCGCAAAAAGAGGTGCACTCTCTGTTACCTCATTCTCATAATTTGATGGGGCGGCAAAATCCAACACTACCGAAATGAGAGCAGGAACAATGGCTTCATGTGCTTTCCAAGATATGGAAGTATAAATACTGAACATTTTTCTCGACAGAAAAACCCAATAATTTTTTTTATTTGCCTTACCCGGATCTTGAACCCAGGGCCTCAGAATTTGCATCCTGATTATCAAGCTACTAGAGTCTAGGCCAGCTACATAGATTGCTTCGCTATCATTTCGTTTGATATCAATGAAATATTAAACAAAATTAATTTCTGTAATAACGCATTGGTTATATGTTTTGATAAGTCTAATGGCTTAAAATTTTTGAACTTACAAGATTAAGCAATAAAATATTGATACTAATATGAAAATGAATTTTAAAATCTTTTCATTTTCAAATGATTGTATAACAGGGCAATCAATTAAAATTATAAATGAATTATGTAAGTGTGTACTCAGTACGAGTAACGACTGGATGATTTGTTATGATCACCTCGACTGCGCTCAGCGGGCGGTCGAAACTGCATCAACTTTGAACTAAACTCAAAGAACATTAAACTTTAATGACTTTTAAATAAAGCATAATTTAGTGTAACATCAAAATTGCCAAATTTGCAAAACAAACAAAACTTAACATTATTGCTGTAACAATTAAGGAACAGATAATGAAATTATATTAAGCATACGGTTTTGAACTTTATGTCGTTGACTTTATAGTTTGTTTTTAATTAATGCATGTAATGCAAAATTAAATGCTAGACAGTAACATCTTCGTAATATTTTCCATGTTACGACAAGTGATAATAATTTATTTTGCTCGTAACACAAATCCTTTTCTTTTTCCGTTGTTCATATAACACTTTGTGCGGCATTTCGTATTCAATATGTTAATGTTGTATTTTCTGTTTAAATTAAAAATAGCAAAAATAATTTTTTAACACGTAAATGTATGTATGGGAGAGGACACGGGTGGACTTCATGACAGATGCAGATTTCGTCGCGACAATTTTACGCAATTTACTGTTGCTTAATTGACTTACTTATATACTTTTTGTATCTATAAGCGAGACAGACCAAGCTCGTTTTTTTTTAAAAATAATAATTGTCCGGTAGCCTCTCCAAATATATGCGCGACATCCAAGAAGTGCGGTTCTGAAAAGGTGTGATTTTGTATAACATATATAAAATAACAAGCGAATATATCGTCACGTGGAAGTGACGTCACAAAATATAAACCAGTAATAAGGAAAAAGCCATCAAATCAATACCTTTAATGGCCTGCTGTCTGTCTGCGCCTTCTAATAAATTATTTCTTTGTCGGCCGTTTTATTATACCGTGCAATCTGTAAATTATACGATGTGTTCGATTTTAACGTCTTAAATATTCAAGTTGTCTTGCTTTCTATTTTTGTATTGTCTTCTCATTTGCGTATATTGTTCATTTAAATATGAAATAGTTGGTCCACAATTGTAAAAGGAACACATAATTGGAGGCAAAAATTTAATTGTTTTTTTTTTTATATATAAGTATAATAATAATATCCTGAGACATTATTCACAGACGCCCATCTGAGCCAAAACTAAGCAGAGCTTGTACTGGGAAACCAGACAACTGATATACTACATATACTACTTTTCTTTTGCAAATGCATACTTATATAGATGATATATGATTATATACACTCAGACTCAGAACAAACAGACGTGTTCATGCACATAAATGTCTGTCCTGGGAGGGAATTGAACCCACAACCTTTGGCGTGAAAGGCCTTTATCTACTTACCACGCAAACCGGCACGTCTTACGTATTTACTTACTTACTTAAAAAAAAGACTATTGGTAGAATTAAAAAAAGAAACTGGCTACTCAAGAGACAAGCATGAATATGATACTTAGTTCTGTAATTCGCTCTTTAAATTATAGTACTTATGTTAGATGAGGCTGTAAATATACTTCATAAATGAATTATCTTACACAGTTCTTGTGCTGTAAGATAAAATTATATTAATAAATATTGAAGTGGTAATAAAAGTATTTTCATTCATACGAATTTATTGAAACTTCAATTAAATAACGAATTGTATGAGACAAAAGAAAACGCTATAAATTAATTCCCATGTTATAGCCAATTAGGATGTTAACGATTCCGATTAGGCGTTTTATTGATAGTCACAAATATTTCGCACTTTGTACTAAACGTGAAGTATAGAAACAGCTTCATCACTTTTTTGTAATTAAGTAGGTGGACGATCAAATCAGCCGCACATTGGTGTTGTAAGAAATATTAACCAATCCATAAATTGTCAATACGCCATCAACCTTGGGAACTAAGATGTTACGCCCCTTGTGTCAGTAGCCATACTGGCACAATTATCCTTTAAACCGGACCACAACAAATAAGTATTGCTGTTTGGTGGGAGAGTATGTAATCAGTTATACCTACCCAGATAGGCGTGCACAAAGCCGTACCGCACGTACCGCTAAGAGATAGTGTGTTAATTCGTTATATTTATATCATTTATTGAATAATGTATTATTTTTAATTTGAAAATATAATTGCCAGTTTCCACTAATATGAAAACGTATAGTACGAGCGACGATAAAAACATCGATTAATTTGTTATATCTTAGAGTTCTTTAGAACTTCTATTATCAATTTCAGATTCTAGGTTTCTCACTCGTTGAGTCGAGTGACGTTTACTTGAATTAATCCCTGCTGAAAAGATGATTGGCTTTTTACCTCCATATTACATACAACCAGCTGTTTAATTGGTTTTGTATTGACAGTTAAAATATGACCTAAATAATATTTCGATACTCGTATAAGAAATATGATTTGAACAACAAGAATAAATTTATAATGAAGAAAAGACAATGCTGATGACGTGTGTGTGTAATAAAGCTATGTGTGTGTTTAAATAAATTTTGTATATTTGTTAAGGCTGTTCGATTTATATGAGTTGTACTAATGTTGGCTTTTAGCGTGAACATAAAATTTATAACGTACATTTTCATTAAGCCTCGGCTGATAAAAGCTTATTGTTAAAATGCTCGTAAAATTTAAATCCCTCGAGGTAGAATTTGTCGGAATGCGAATATCACTTTTCCATAGTTGTTTTTTTAACTCTGCTCATTGCTCTGACGGTTCGATGAATGTATTTATATATAAAATTTAATCCAGCATGGGTTTACTGTTACTCCGATTTCCAATAACGTAGCTTGGGTTTGAAAAATAAAAACGTTCTATTTTTTAATATCTACTCAAATTATAGAGTACGTTTATTTTGTTCATTTGTATATAATCAAAATGTTTTTATTTTATTTTAATAACATAAAAATGTGATGGCCTAATGTAAGTACATAGCTTCTAAAACCTAACTATATTTAAGAGACAACTATCAAATCTGATGATGACAGCCCAAACAACTTTACCAGGCTTAACCATACATTTAACCGCATGCGGTAAACCAGCGTAACAATTCCAATAAGGCTTCTTGGCACCCCAATCGCAATACCCAAATTGTCCCCCAAAATATCCTCATGGCAATTTTATGTCACCGTAAAAGCTGTACGCTCACGTTATCTACCCATCTACCATACTGTACGTTTCAGCGAGCTTGTTACGATTACTGAAGTATTGTGAGTTGAGTACATACGGAGTACTATTAGTTTATTCTGCGAGGCGATTTTTATTTTTTAAATAATAACAAATTTTGAAAATCGAACTCTTCGCTTACATTGGAATATTATTGGAAATAATGATCGGACGTCTTAAAAAATATATTCATAAAATGTAATGTTTGTAAAAAGTTTGTATAGGTGTTCATCAACGCATAAACAAGTTGTTTGATGACAAATACACGGTGTTCAATTTAAGAATGTGATGTACACATTGAAGCTGGATGTTACGTAACTGTTGCTTAAGAGAATTTGACCCGTATATTTCATTTTGAGGCTTTTCCAGCAATAAAATTTGCATAACTACGCTCCTTGGCACGGATGCAGTCTCTTATTAAATTTCAGCCCCTCCGAAAGTCATTAATGGTTTGTACTTAACCACCTAGCGCTACTATGATAAATCATAAGGCATCAAGCGATCGCGTCTTGGAAGGTCCCGCTGACTTTTATTACGCACTCAAGATCGAGGTAAGCTAGGGATCGAGTAAGCAACGTAGTTAGGATTTTGGATAACCTTTTGTTTATTTTCATTTTTCAGATTGTGTGTTTTAATATAAATTTTGATTGATAACAATTAATACAAATTAGTGAAATATTTTAAACGATAAGCGAGCTATTAGCATGGTCATATGATACTTATAAATAGTTTTAGGAACTGATTTGTTTTATTTCATTCTTATCGTTTTATTTATTGTGTCATACATATCCATATAACATAAAATCTATAAAAATAAGAGTAAGTATATAAACATTATCAAAACTTATGGTTTGTTTATTCAAGTTCGCTATGTCTAAGACACTTTTGGTTTAGAATAACACCAATCGATGTTTAGATCGATGCATGTAATTAAGGTTCCACCCACCGCGTGCGTTTAAAATTGATAGTCCGTGTCAATGTGAAATGGAACGCAGATAACAAACGGGCAGACATCATTTCATATCCAATTACAATCGGCTCTCGAATTAACTATTCATTAACCGACCATTCGATCATTGCGCATATTCGAGAATGTATTCGTGTACGTTTTTTATTATTTTAAATTATATTTCAATTTCACTTACTGCAAAAGTAACATGGTTACCTAATACAAGCTTCAACTTGCCAACTAATTTTAAGGACGGCAAACTACCGTGTTCGAAACAAACTGTGGTATTCCCAGAGAGTCTTACTAACTCGATCCGAATAGAGTCTGGTACGTCGGTGAGCGGATTTATATTGCCAATGGAAGGAGAACTGATTTTAACGGAAGGTATGATTGAATTTGGACCAATCACGGATGATAATTGTACGAATGAAAGCAACTCTTATTATACGGAGAAGTCTATCTCACTTTGGGCTCAACCAGATGTATGGACTTCATCGAAATTTAATAAGGCGACTCCAGATGCTGAAAGGGTTCCCTGTTTTGATGATATTGCGGAATTTCCAAGTAATACTGATTTTACAGTTATTTTACCAGACGAGACTCAGAGAATTCAAGGAATCAAATTAAACGGTGAAAGTTTTGATACAGTGCAATTTAAAGATTACGTCATAAGACAGTCCGATCAATCTCAACAGTTTGTTCTGAATAAAAACGAAGACACTGGAATTATAGTAGCACGAGGTCATTGCGCGTCACTGGCAGGATGCCCTTGTCAAAATAATGTTTTGTCAATTGATTGCTCAGCTAAGTTTTGTCCTATGCCTGCTTGTGTCAATCCAGTTCAACCTATTGGTCATTGTTGTAAGATATGCGGGGGAATTATAGCTTTTGATATTGATCGAAGTTTTGATATCACAACATTTAAAGAGCAAGTGAGACGAACGATTGATAGTTTTGGAGAAAATAGTTTGATTTACCACGTTGGAAGACTTCCACTAAATAAAGTGCAGCTAGTTGTGGTCGACAGGGACGAATACAGCGGTACTAGTGCGGAAGTTGTTAACGCTATTGCGTACAACATGGAAAACCACATAGTACACCAGATGCAGATCAGTGGGAGTCCTCTTTACAAATCAGGTCTGGGTGGAAAGATATTTGTATCGATGTTTTTCACTGTAATTTTAGTAATGGCGGGAATATATATTTACTATTATAGACTTCCAGAAATTAAATTTCCGATAATGGGTCGAAGCCATCCGAGTTTCTTTTCGAGATTTGATCGTAGAACTGAGAGTGTTGTTTCTTTGACCAGGAGAGATTCAGTTGCACCAATAGGATCTAGCATAGGTACTGCTTTTAGGAATCCGCTATACGACTCAAAAAGGAAGAATTTAATTGAAGAATCAGCTATGGAGGATTAAAAATAACTTGTAATCATATCAGTTAAATTAGATTTGTCTTTTATATCTAAATCTGAAATATATTTATTATATTTTGCATGGAATTGTTTTCAAGTTAAACATAATAAGGCTAAAGTTTAAATAAAGTAATATAGACGAGTCATCATGGAAATGGATCCGACTGATAAAAGTTTTAAGTAAACATCTTAAACAAACCGAAAGCAAAGTTTGGACAAACAGCACAGAAGTTTGAAACTCAACAATATCTATGGAATATCGATAAGGCGAAGAGAAATTTGATCCTGCTTAGTCCAATATTGAAGCACTGCCCTTTGTGTCTTTGCCTTTTCTCTGCTAAATGTGAACTCAATCAATAGTATTGGGTTTCTTCAAAACAGCTCAAAAGACGGGTCTGTCATGAGAGTCGTTAATCATTTCTCTTTAATGCTTGTACGACGAAAGAGAGTGCCACGGAATTTCGTAGTTTATCTGTGACAACTAACATTCCTAAATCGTCAATCAGACATTCATTTCAAGAGAGTTTGGGTATGTGATTATTAAATGAAACATGAAGAACTAGTGTTTTTGTCAGAGAAGTTATGTTTTTACTGCAAAACTTGATTATTATATTTTATTTTTTAAATTAAAGGGTAATATATTGGGTCGTATGTTATTTGTTTAGTTGTACATAAAATACATTCAACATATGCTTGACATCCACTTAAACTAAATATCTACTACCAAATATAGGAGAACACGCCATTCCCAACCACTATTACATGTTTAAAATTTGTTTATAATTAATTTAACAATAATTATAGGTAATTGGTTTCTGACCTAACTTCCACCAACCCGCATTGGAGCAGCGTGGTGGAATAAGCTCCAAACCTTCTCCTCAAAAAGAGGAGAGGAGGCCTTTAGCCCAGCAGTGGGACATTCACAGGCTGTTACGGTATAGGTAATTGAAGATGTTTTTCTTTAAATATATAAATAAAAGCGGTTACAAATTTATGTACATATGAAAAAAAACCTTGAATAAAAAACAGAAACAAAAAATAAACACCAATTAAGTTAAACTAAGTCATATCACACATTTTCATAAGCGAATTTTCAATTTTAAACACTTTCCATGCACTCTCAACATTCGAACGTTGAATCCATTTCAACATGGAACAAAACGCGTACTCACGATCAGGCATTGTCGCTTGCCCATTGTTTTATGTGGAGACTGATTTATGTCTCTTCCCGCGTTACGCGAAACGTCAACGACACCTACGATGACGTTCAGACGTTCAGTAATGACGCCAGACAGCTGTATCTGGTGACGAGTATTTTTAGCTCAATCCCCATGTGAAGTTTTGGTTTATTAAAACTTGTTACTGGTTTGTAGACTTGGTTAATTTATTTAAAACTTTTTATATAATAAAAATGTTACATTTTTTTTTATAGAAAAGGAAGGGTGGACGAGCATATGGGCCACCTGATGGTAAGTGGTCACCAACGCCCTTAGACATTGGCATTGTAAGAAATGTTGCCCATCGCTTAAATAGCCAATGCGCCACCAACCTTGGGAACTACGATCTTATGTCCCTTGTGCCTGTAATTACACTGGCTCACTCACCCTTCAAACCGGAACACAACAATACCAAGTACTGCTGTTTTGCGGCAGAATGTCTGATGAGTGGGTGGTACCTACCCAGACGAGCTTGCACAAAGCTCTACCACCAGTAAATCATTATTATCAGTAAACATTATTGATCTCGAATATATAATAGGTGTTATTTCTATTTACACTCTTCATATTTGTTTTAAAAAGATATCAACCAATGTTATATAATGCTTCGTATGTTATTAATATAGTAAGTATATTATTATGTAACTAAAAAGTAAATTTAAAATCAATACTGAACTGAATGGTCAGTTTGACCATGATTTTGTTAAGTTTTGATTTAAATGATAAAAAAAGTATTTAGATATTATCAAATACATTATCATTGTAAATGTGAAGGTAACTCAGTCTGCTTGTCTGTCTGTTACGCTTTAACGGCTAGTTACTGATGACATTTGGTATTAAGCATGAACTCCAAAGAAGGTTATAAGCTATTTTTTCTTGCTAACACCTGTTTTGAAAACGAGTTAAATATGAGTCTAGGATGTATTTCTGTAATATGACGTGTTTGGTAGATACTTGCCTTTCACGCCGAAGGTTGTGAATTCGATTCCCACATAGAACAGACATTTGTTTGCATGAACATGTCTGTTTGTCATGAGTCTGGGTGTAATTATCTATGTAAGTATGTATTTACAAAAGAAAAGTAGTATATGTAGTATATCAGTTGTCTGGTTTCCATAGTACAAGCTCTGCTTAGTTTGGGATCAGATGGCCGTGTGTGAATAATGTCCCAGGATATTATTATTATATAATATTATAAATGGTTGTGCTTTCTTTTATTTTAATTGATCATGTTTCTGAAAATGATAGTAAAACTATTCCATGTATATATTTACATATAGAAAAGACCACTCTTGAATTTATTAATGAATGTATCAGTAATATAACTTTCTGTTAGTCGCATAAGCCACTAAACGTTAGTAGCTATAAAATATTAGTCATAAAACTATTTCAAGTATCGAGCCCTTGAGCGTTTATCATAGCCGGCTAACTCAGGCGCAACGATGCCTGCACTCGAGTATTATAAATTTAAACGCAAGTTGCAACTGTCAGCGATGATTCGGATAACAAACAAGAAAACGACAATGTTTCAAGTCTCCGTACTACAATTAGAATTAAAATGAAGGTCACACATTCATATTGTATTTATTATAAGCTTAATCTACTCACTATAAGTCTAGTGGCTTGATGTAAGGCCGCAGACCCGGAGGTCCTGGGTTCATTGCGGCCCAGATCGGGCCAATAAAAAGTCACTGGGTTTTTCTGTCAGAAAATTCTCAGTTGCAGCCTCCCGTGAAAGCACGTAAAGCCGTTGGTCCTGCGCCTGAACTCTTTCCGGTCATGTCGGATTGCCGTCCCGTCGGATTATGAGAGTTAGGGAATAGAGAGTGCACCTGTGTTTGCGCACACACTTGTGCACTATAACATCTCCTGCAGTTGGCTAATCTCTCTTGAGATTGGCCGCAGTGGCCGAAATCGGTCTGAAGGACATTATTATTATAAGGTAAACTACATAATAATTGTATATCAATTAAGTATAAAAATAAAATTTAAAAATATGTAAAAGTACACATATTTTATTATTATTACACAATAGAATATATAGATGATAAATAGGGTGAAAATAAATATATGCAAATGCATCATAAATATTTAAAAGGGGAAGTTTTATAATATTAAAGTGAAGTAATATGGCCAATTTCAACTCAAAATGCGTTTATTAACTCTTGAAATTACGGCCGTTTATTTCTCACTTATTTAAATTTTTTTATCAGTTTTTGAAAGAGTTGAATTTTTTCCATAAAATAAGTAAAATAACAGCTTCAATGGATACTCACGATAACAAAATGAGCATAAAATCAGTCTTGAATTATTAAATTGCTTTACTTCTTAGTCTAAAAATGTGTCCATGACAACATAACTATAATTGGTATCGTAACCGTAACCGTAACAGCCTGTGATGTCCCACTGCTTGCCCGGGTTTGAACCTATGATCATCGGTTAAGATTCACGCGTTCTTACTACTAGGCCGTCTCGGCTTTTTTTTTTCAATTAATTGGTACATTCATTGGTATTTTACTATCGTAAAATATTTATAGAAGACAGGTCTGATAATTTCTAAAAGTGTTTAATAAACAATCTCCTGCTTGTCTTCAAATTTGACTTTTTTTTTATTGCGGTCAGATGAATGGGGATTCGTCTGATGTAAATCGCGTCACTTATTAAAATATCAAATATAGGTTTGCGCAAATAAACCCTCTCCCGTTCAAAGTTCAAGGCAGTAATTTATCAACATTTAGGCATTTTTATATATGCCCAACTTTACTACATATCATTGATAAATAAGATCTTTGTCATTAAATTGATTCCTCTCTCACTCACACCACGCCCGAATTTAGACATTTGTCACGGCGGGCGCGTGTACGTCTCGAAAGCGTCGACTTGCACTTTACGACGCCATAAACCGATTGAGCTCCTATGACATTTTCTATGTTTTTGCACGTTTTTCATATTAAACCATAACTTTTAAAACATAAATGATTTATACTTATGCTAAAATTATTTTTTATTGGCGAAATTATGAAACTACTAATTTTTACCAGCGACTTCGCTTCCATTCTTAAAATCTGTAGCCTATATCACTCTCCGGCCCTTAAACTATTTCTATGCAATTTGTGTATTATTACGATAAAAAGCAAAAAAATAGATTTTTAATCTATTTCTTCTTTACTACTCGTACTCTTGAGTTGCCTCGTTGCGTCATAAAGTATATACAAACACATTCGCATATACATTATAATATTAGTAAGTATAAATAGTTTAACTTGTATTGTTACAATTGTTAACAAAATGTTTTCAACTAGCGGTCAAAGATTCGATAAATCGGTTGAGATTTGATACAAATCTTTTCTGACGTTCCTATTACGAGCGACATTTCGGTTACAATGTTAGTATTATCGAATCCCCAACAAAAGTCGCCTGAGAAAATCAAATCAGTGCTCTGACACCAATCTATTTAGCGTTCCGTCCCGTATTTCAAAACTATTTACCAGAGGGCCGTAATTCGATTACGAAGATCTTATTTCGTGATTCGAGAATAATTCTAAAACGTATTCGGGTTTTGAGAATAGGGAACATGAATGCTGAGAGAATGTTGGGGTGATTTTTCTTGAATTGAAGTGCCCGGATTGAAGCATTGTGCGAGCTTTGTGGAAGATAAATTATTCGGTTGGAGCCATTAGCAGTAAAGTCTTTGTTAGTTCATCTATGGATTCTTGGTTTCTACATCTTTAAGCGCGTTTAAGTTTTTTCAATATAAGATATCAAATTTTGTTTATTGATTTAAAAAGTGTTTCTTGCGGTGAAATATAAATCTTAATTTTAGTAAAGATTTCATACTAACAAGGCCTTTAGTATAATGTACTTTAAGCGATCCGCCTCGGAACATAATTCGTGCATTAGATCAGCAGTTTCCTTACAACGTAGTAATGTAGAACAACTTCTGTGGCTAATCAAGCGCCGGCCGTCGACAGTGTAAGCGCTAAGCATGCATTTTTCGGGTACTAAACGTACATTAGGCGTCTATTGTGCTCCGTTTAATAAGGCTGGTGCGCTTTCCACTCGCCTTATATGGCGCCGTCGCACAAACGAGGTTAATTCACACGATCTATCCCAACACAGATGATCTTTTGTTTCGAAAGTAGCGGCGTTTGTTGCAGCTTCATTTGGAATGGGTTGATGTATACAATTAAATATTTGGTTAGTTAATTTTAAGTAGCAAAAATTAAATTGTTTGTTGTGTTGTCATATTAAAATTTGGGAACGTACATAAATAGTGTTTTCTTTTTAAACTTAACAAAGTAAACATTACTAACGATACTATAAGTATTTTTTTAAATGTATAGGCTGGCGCTTGACTGTTATCACACCTGATGGAAAGTGAAGATGCAGTCTAAGGTGGAGCCATATTGTAGGTGGTGGGGAAAACGGATGTCGGGAGGGTATTCCAGACCTTAGTGGGGCGTATCAGACACGAGGAAGCAAATCGTTTCGTACGTGTCTTAAATACGTCAACTATGTACGTTTGCAGATCTAGATAAGTATATTAAAGTCGCAACTGTTATATATAGTTATATATGTTATATATGTTCTTAGTTTTTTGGAATATTTTGACACACATTTTGGAAAACAAAGTCCCAAAATATAACTTCTATTGGCATCAGCCCTTCTACTCTAATTTGTAGTACTATCTTCTTACGGATATCGCTTTGATATACAACGTTTTCTGTTTGTTGAAATAACACTCCATTTTGTAACTTCCGCTCGCTTACAGCTTAAGTGTTTAGTAGTGTTAGAACTCGCGCGAGGAAATTGATTGGTTGTAAACACGCGACATCGACGCCTTAAAACTGTAACAATGTTTAAATTGTAACGATACTTTGGTCTTACAATGTTGCTCGTAACAGCTTCGCGAGCTGATCGTTTAACATGTTTAACTGCCTGATTACTTCCTTAACTGTAGATTGGTAACGTTAAATATTTAGAAAACTAAACCTTTATGTGGTCACATTTTAAGACAAATTATTATCGATAGGTTGTTTAATATTGATTAAAGTGTAATAATGTCCTCCAGACCGATTTCGGCTACGGCGGCCAACCTCAAGAGAGATTAGCCAACTACGCAGGAGATATTATAGTGCACAAGCGTGTGCGCAAACACAGATGCTCTCTCTATTCCCTAACTTTCATAATCCGATGGGACGGTAATCCGACATGACCGGAAAGAGTTCAGGCACAGGACCAATGGCTTTACGTGCTTTCCGAGGCACGGGAGTGTACACACTTGCAACTTCCAGACTCCGGGTTGCTACTGAGAATTATGTGACGGAAAGACCCAATAACTTTTTATTGGCCCGACCTGGGAATTGAACCCAGGACCTCTGGGTCTGCGGCCTTACACCAAGCCACAAGTCCAACAAGGTAGATTAAAGTGTATGTACCGTAAATAAAACTGAATTTATCGTTCAGATTAAATAGTGAAAGGTTTTTTGTAGTTCTATATACTTTGTTTTAAGTAGTGTTAAAAAAACATTTAAATAATATATTAGTTATTCAGGAAAACGTGAAGTGTACAATATTTGTTTAAGTATCACTCGAACGTCCATCAGACCGTTAAAACGCTCGATACTTTAGTTTCCTACAATGGAAAACATCCCTCGTTTTTCACGGCGCCGCTTAAACTTAAGCCTCGACAGATGTTCGAGTGCGCTCGCGTTGAGGGCCCTCTGCGGTCGCTCGACGCGTTCGACACTCCCTGATTATATATTGTGCGACTGTGGCGCGATTTGGAAATAGCGTTGCGCCATAATAAGGCACCATGTACAACGCCTTGCAGGGACATAAATTAAAATAGAAATGTATTATTACACGTCATTCTGATTTCAGTTAATTGTAATTCGTATCATTTATCGAGAAATGATGATTAGAGCCAAATTTTCCATAAAAATGTAGAAGATTCCTTAATAAATAACGTGGCTATATTATATTAGTACTCATAATATTGCGTGCTTGTTT
Source organism: Nymphalis urticae (assembly GCA_905147175.2). Classification (NCBI taxonomy): domain Eukaryota; kingdom Metazoa; phylum Arthropoda; class Insecta; order Lepidoptera; family Nymphalidae; genus Nymphalis; species Nymphalis urticae. The sequence continues at coordinate 2,014,425 of LR989987.1, read as the reverse complement.
ATATGTATATTATAATATTGGTGCTGTGCTGCTGGCTAATAAATGAGTAGTAAAAATGAAATATATTTTTATAACGTATAATTATTATGAAAACCTAAGCATGGACCAAATGGACCTACTGGGCAGGCGCGCTCTATCTTAGACCGTGATTATGCTTAAGATCAGGCAAGTCAACGGTCAAGCACTTGCCTATTAACTGTAAAAAAAATGACATAGTCTAAAACCTTCTAAAAACTTTACCTTAATAACGTGTGAAATATCGTATGCAATTGTAAACTGGTCTAACGATTAGTTATAAATATTAAATGCCTTAATATTTAGATTATCGCGCCATACGGTAACGCCTCCGGTCTTACCAGATATTATAGTGTTTAGATATTCATAAACAGTACTTATACGAGCAGCACATACTCGGTACTTCATGGTTACTTAAAGTCATAAAATATTGAATAGCAATCATAATATTGTAGATTATTTAAGACTTTTATTGCGGAGTAATAATGTAAAGTGTGGGTATATTTTTAATACAATCGCTTTGAGTTACTAATTAGACACTAGGCCTGTACAAAGTACTTTTTCTGTCAAGATAATTGTAATCTAATAGCAGTCCAGGGTTTGAGAGTCGATAATGTTTATTCTGTCGTGCTTCGGAGAGCACGTTAGGATAAACCGTTGGTCCTGTGCACGGATATTGGTTCTGTGCCTCAATTCATTCCAAAGGAGGATTATGAGATTGAAGGAACAGAGAGTGCAATTGTGTGTTCTGATTTACATTACCGATTGGTTATAGCTTTCCCATTCTTTTAATGTAAGCCTATTTGAGTAAAATATTTTGATTTAGTAATAAGTATTGAACTCAATAGAAGTATATTAATAACTTTAATTCAAGTGATTTGTGGCACCATTTTATATCTAAGTGTATTATAAAACAAACTCAACTCAAAGTATTGAAATCAACATAAACCACTCGAACTAATTATTCTGATACGGACACATGTGTAGGTTTACGTAATCTGTACGAACATAGATGAAATTGTAAATAACCGTATTAACACGATACAGGCTGTTAGCACTAAAAGCATTTTATTTATAGATGAAGTTCCAAAGGTTGCAGCTGCCCAAATAAATCTGAAGGAAGGTCCGCAGTCATAGAGGAAGGTAATAAACGTGAGCTCTTTGGTTAGCAATAAAAATAAATTAGCCGGGGTTCAGTATCATTGTTTGTAAATAAGAAACATTGTACACCTGTAACTAGGGGTCCATAATGATAGAACTTTGTTTTCGTATATTTAAACGAATTAGTGTAACGTAGTGTGTACACGGGTTATAAAATGTTTTTATAAATGTGTATCTAGTGAGTTTTTTTGCCAGTTTTCCTCGGTAGAAAACAATAACTTAACAATAGTAGTTGATTTTTTTATTTGTAATAAGTCGTTGATTGGTATAAAAAAAGAAATTCAATCATATTGTTTCAACTTTCAAGTGAAGTCCTTACACGAACTAATTTAAAAGTATCAAATAACGCACGTTAAAAACATTTTTCTTAGGGGTCAACAAAACACTGATTATTGTTAATATTTTAAAAGTAGTAGCTAAACACCATTTTACCACTTCTAGATATAATATAATTATTGTGATTTATCTGCAAATATTATTAGCATCTACAAATCTTATATAATACATTTTCAATAACACTGACACAAGAAAATAATTCCCCGTCTACATTGCCATAATATATTATTATCACGTATTAACATTTTCTTTGTTTATGGCTTTAAGTTGGTCCGTATAAACATCCTTTATAGCCCAAAATCCGTCTTCGAGCTATAACCAAAGACAATAAAATTGCTTATCAATGAGATTAGTTGTTTTGCGTGAGTATGGAAGAAAATAAACAAATAAAAGTCCCTTTTTTATAAACTTACCACGATACTTTATATTAAGAATACAAAACATGTTTTAAAAATTATGACATAATAAATAGATTGTAATATTTCTTTAGTGATTCTGTGAATTCTATTATAATTTTATAGCAAACGTAACCCGTGTTTATTAAATAAAATGGCGTCAGAAGTAATTAAATCTTCATTAGAACATTCAATTAAAATTAATGCGAGAAAATAGAACAGTGAGCGACCGCAAATAGCCTAATGCCACCATAGAAGAGAGATTTCAACAAAAATGTCATGCACGTGTTTCTAATAAAAAAAAATAGGAATTACGTTGAAAATATCTAATATTGTGGCACAATAACGCTACAACTATTACTGGTAGTTAGGATTTGTTCACGCTCATCTGGGTAGGTACCACACACTCATCAGATATTCTACCGCAAAGCAGCAGTAACTTGGTATTGTTGTGTTCTGGCACAAGGGACATAACATCTTAGTTCCCAAGGTTAGTGACGCATTGGCGATGTAAGTGATGGTTGAAATATCTTACAATGCTAATGTCTATGGGCGTTGGTGACTACTTACCAACAGGTCATATGCTCGTCCGCCTACCTATTTAAATAATATTTCAATGAATGGATGACCTTAAAACATACAAGAAATATTCTCTAAGTACTAAACACCTTTAGATATTATGATTTCGTAAAAAAATAAAGAAATTTGTCACCTTATTTCATATTCTTCTCCACCACATCACCATCTTGTTTTGATATTAGACTATGTAAAAGATAGATACTAAATACTATAACAAGTTACTCCCATTTATAAAAATATTTATTATTTCAAATAGTTTTCAAATATAGTAGTAGTTTATTATAGTATCTAGTGTTACTAATGAATTTCACTAAATAACATCATTTACTATTAACATCTTATATTTAATCTTATCCATTCTTTTTTATAGCATAGTTAAGTATTTTCCTTTGTATAAGAACAAATAAAAAAAAAAAAAAATTTAATTTTTTTATATTTGTTATGATGACATTTCTAATTTGTTGTTCTTTGGATATTTAAGGGTGTAATATGACCAGAGTGAATACGGTTGTTACGCAACCAAGGGAGCCGAGTCGTTATATAAATTAGGTGTCATTATAACGAAACGCATGCGGTTTGTCTAATAAATAAGAAGGGTTTGTGTAAATATAATGTGTTACAATTATGTTTAAAATGCGGTTGCTTACAAATTTACAAGAAAATGATTTAATTGGTATACATGTGTTTAAATATTACAAATAAATGATGAAATTTAATGAACAATGAAATGTATAAAAAACCGCTAACTCCTCTTATATATCAGTACAAGTTACAGATTTAAGTTCAATCAAAAAGCATAACTCAGGTAATTTAAAGATGAACACTGTGTATCAACATGCAAAATCTTTAACCAAAAAAGGAGAATGAGCTAACAAAAACTATATATGTTGCAATTTTACAGTTATTTTGAGATTAAATACTTTCTTGGTCTTTAGGTCTAGGCAATCAAAGTTATTAACTGTTACTGTCAAGAAATTTTTAATGAAAGCCGAAGTCAGCAAGTTAGCAACGGAGTTTAATCCTGCCTCGGAAAGCATATAAAGAGGTTGGTACTGCGTCTGATCTCTTTTCGATAGCATCAAATTGTTGCTGCACTAAAATAACTCCTATGCAGTTGGAAAATCTTTAAGATTGGCTCCTGTGACAAACTTTGGACATTTTTATTAGAAAGGGATTAGTAATTGGATTACCAAGTGCTAGCTGATTTGATTGGTATCAGCCGCGTTACCTGTTTCTGCTCCACTCCTGCGGGTCGTAGCGTGATGTTAAAGCCTCCTTAGAACTATAAGCCTTCCTTAAAAATGCGGCTATCAAATGTAAAAACTAATTTTCAAATAAGACTGCTACTTCCAAAGATAAGCACATCTAAACAAAAAAAACTCTTCAGCTATATTACATTTTATCAAATATAACTTAAAAACGAAAATAAAATGCTAATTTTCTTTTTTTTTTTATAGATTGCCAACAAAGTCACGTTATACTTGTGTATGTTAACGTAAGTATGACTACACCTTTAAATGCAGTGACTGTACAATTTTATTTCCTGTTCCTAATATCGCTGTAATATTTTGGAGAACGTTATAAAAGGCCCTGTCTAAATTGGGCAACAGGTTTGATACGCTGCCACGGTCATTATGTTAAGATTCAGTGTAAATCAATGACTGGTTGACCGGATTTGGATTTGGATTAGAGATAGTCAGTTGTAGTTTATAATAAATATTAGACTTTTTATAAGTAGCCTCGTTGTGTAATATTTTATTATATTAAATACGTGATATAAGTCATAACCGTTACATTTGTACTTCGATTTTTGTTTATTGTTAATTTAAAAAAAAAAAGAAAATTAGAATATCTTGTACATATATTAATAAAAAAAGATGGTTTTCGACACATCAAATATTTTATAAGTATTGTATCATGTACATTAACAATGATATGTATAAATAATTGAACAGTACAAGTATTTTATATAATTAAATTGTATAATCCACATAATACTAATTTGCAGGTTGGGGGTAATGTTTTGTCTCAGAACGTGTGACAAAATATGCAGGTTTCCTCACGATATTTCCATCCACCGCAGCGAACGAGACAAAATGTAAACACAAATATGTGACACAAATGCAAATTATTCTGTCTGCATAATTAATCGGACTGAGGATATACGCGAAATATTTTATGAAAAAAGATAACACTGACTCGTCTAACTATTGATACGGATGCTAAAGGCAATGTAAAAATTCTTTCTCCACTTCTTCATCACAATTATGCGGACCTTTATCTTAATCGACCTATTTGTATACTGTTTTTATGTTTAATAAAATTAAAGTTTACCAGGATACGAACCTTGGAGAAGTAACGTCAACTGATTGACGTACTTATTTAAAAAAAATGCAAACATTTATATTATTGTATGTATTGGTGATAAGGGACTAAATAATTGAGAGCCATTGAAGTACGAACGAAAAATTATTGATTATAGTATGTGGATTCTAAACAAAGATCGCGGGTTCAAAGTCATGCAAGTACATCTAATTTTTAAATGCGTAATATGTTTATAATTCACCCCGTGCCCGGTTATGAACGAAAACAGCGATGTATTCTGAGACAAGTATATCCCATACGCAGCGGTAATGTGAGGAGTAAGTTTCTTCACAAAAGGAGCGAATATTTTCGCCCAGTGATGGGACAAGTACGAGCTATAAATACATCCTGACAGAATTTGTATTTAAAAGATTCAAATCCTTTTCATGTATCTGGCGTAAACTCGACGTATTCACGTCAAAAATTATAAGTCTAATGTAAGGATATGCGAACGTTGTTGAATGCTTAGAATTGCAATAATGTGAGAACTGACTTTGCATCTCACTCTTACAAAATTAAAAACCTTCCAATCTTCAGTGTTGCTAGATTGCTGCGGATAACCTTAAATAATTTATTTATTTAAAAACTTTATTCCAACTACACTATGTAGTTGGAACAAAAGGCGGACTTAATGCGGCATTCTATGCCAGTCAAATTTTAGACTATGGAGAAATCCGCGAAGGAAGTAATTAGTAATCGACAGAACACAAAAATATACATACATATACATACAATATCTACAATATATACAAAATAAATAATTATGGTAATAATTGTTTTAAATGTATAAAATCTCATATTTCACGAGGGGATTCTGAGTTAAAATCGAGTTGGTTCTTTCAGAATACACAACTCGTAAAGAATTAATTTTAACTATTTTATAACTTAAGCAGTAGCATCGAATGGGATGAGAAATAATTACACCATATTGAGAAACTTCTCATTTTGGTGCGTACTTTTACTCGTTATTTTCAATAACAGTTGTAGTCAGAGGATCAAATTATTAATACCGTTTTGATTGAAATGCCTATTGTAATTCCTATGTGGAATATAACTAGTATTCGTTCGGGACTTTATATGGTTACAATACAACCACACATAGAAGGAGATTATGCGTTTTACATTGGTTAAAACTGCTTGTTTCGTTTAAATACAATGATGATGTATAATATATCTCATTTTACCAATAGTTTGTCCATATTAGATCTCATAGATTAAGATATAAAATCATTGTTTAGTGGTAGCCTTAGTTAAAAAAAACATTTCATATATTTCTGTTCGTACATTATTTATGTTATATTTGTTCTTAAATATCTTCTCGGAAATTAAAAAAAAAATATTTGAATTAATAGTTGAGTATAATATTGTTTATTGATATTCCGAAATCAATTGTGAAACGTTAAACATTGCTTTTAAATGCGATGGAAGCTGAGCGACGACGCAGTGATCGAAGAGTAACCGATACTCTGATTATGCCAAACTTTAATAGCGAGTTTCGCGACCGCTCGAGCTGGGAAGGAATCCAAAATTTAACAAATGCCTAAACGAGACTAGGGTTAGCGTTTATATTGAATATGCATCACGTATAAATAAATAAATTCGTTTTGAGCGAAATACATGAAAATTTTGATTTGAGATTTTTTTGAATGGATTGGATGCTTGGAACTGTAAAATTTTTCATAAATCTCAACATATGTAGATCCGCACAGTTCGATATACGTAAGTCTGATTAGTGTGAATAATACGTATGTACAAACATTCTCTAATCTCTTTTTTAATTTATTGCTTTGAACAATGGGAAAATTTATGCTTTCAGTTTGGAGTCAATCAAACACAACACAATCTTTGGGACTATTAAATTTATATTTATAATATACAGAGATAAAGAAGATATTCTTATTTACTCTTTATTCTTTCGTACATAGAGATTATAACAGTGAAAAAATTGTTTTACTTTGGCGAACTCGCATACGGGCAACCTGATGGTAAGTAGTTACTACACTGCATAGACATTGGCGTTGAGGCAATTTTAACCAATTAATCAATGCGCTGCCAACTTTGGGAACCAAGTTGTTAAGTCTCTTATGCCTTTAATTAAACTGGTCTTCAATTCGAACCGTGACACAATATTAAAGAATTATTTTTTGGCGATAAAATATGTGATAAGTGGTGTGGGTGGTACCTGTCCACAAAGCCCTACCACCAAATATATTTAAATAAGGTTCGTGCGTGTCAAATTTTATCTCAGAAAAATAAATTAAGGCGCTTTAGAATAATATGTTCTAAGTCGGCAACCCTATCAAAGTTGGCTTATTACATCGGAAGAATTTTAACGAGACGCTAACTTGTTTATAAATTGAATTTCTGAACGGCAACAGCCGGGTGCCGGCATAGATTAACTTTAAAAGTTCGATCAATTCTTCAGGAAATTGTTGTTGTAATTTTTTTTTAGGGCAACGTAATTGGCCTGTACGAGATTATTTGTATTATTTTTTTATAACAATGCGGGTGGGATGCGAAATTCGGAACTCAATTTAAGAAATTAAACTTATAAATTTTGTCAAAATTCCAATTGTGCAAATTGACTTAAAAAAGTCTAATGCGAGTAAAATAACTTTAGAATTATTTGTTATCAAGTTACGTTAATATATTGTTGGGAATCGAATAGAAGATTTTTTTTAAGAGTTCTTTGTTTGTCTACAAAATGTGGTGAAGCAATGATTGTTAAAGGTTCGAAATATTTTAAGGAAATATGTGATTTAGGTTTCAGTTTTTACTACCAACCTTTTTTCCAAAGTACATTATGTACTAAGTATAAGTATTGTACCAGCTTTCAACCTAATCGATTTTATTCATTTTAGTACGTGGATTACATATTTTTTTATGCAATTTTATAGTTATAAGATGGATAATGCTTGGATTGTTTCATGCATGTTTTATTAAAGAAGTAATACATTATTAAAATAAATGTTTTCGCTGCTTAGTACATGATAATCGGCTTTACTAAAACACGTTGCTTAGCGGCTATTTAAATAAATACGGATTTCGCTCTTTCTGACATTATTAATTTTTTTTTTTACCGTTAATAGGCAAGCGCTTGACCGTTGACTTGCCTGATCTTAAGCATAGTCACGGTCTAGGATGGAGCGCGCCTGCCCAGAAGCCCGTGACCCGTTTACTCTGGATTTGAACACACCTACATTGTATTTGACATTCGAAAGAAGATATAGCATTGTTGTGAGGCCGAACATGTTTAAAATCTTTGTCTTTGATCATCTATTTTCATATTCGTCAGGATGAAAATATCATGACAATATGATAACGATATGATCTTATAGGTAGCACACATTTTATTTTGCTATCGAGTTGAAATCACTGACGAGATAATAAGAAACTAAATGTCACAAATATATAAAAATAATGTATTCTTTTGATATTCATATAAAAGTAATGAGTGGGAAGTACATACACTCCCACGGATGTTAAAAACAGTGCCATTAATAATACGTAATGGAATTATTGTCGTAAAACATAGTACAAACGATAAACTATCTATCGCTTATGAATAAATCTTAAGTGAATCTGATCAACTTAAGATCCTTATTGACGCCACTGATACTCGTAAAGTAATATTTTATTGCGCGTAAACACTAAAAGAGGAACATTCAAGTTTTTCTTCAATTGTAACGAACAGTACCAGTAGGGTGGCTAGCATTTACCTTATTTTTTATGTTTAAATTAATATAATATAATGGAAATACTTCTATTTCAAGCTTATTATATCGTTTCGTATGCAAAAAGGTTTGATTTTTGTAACGTTTTTTGGTTACATGCATTATACTTAGGGATTATATTGGACTCAAAATTAAATTTTAAGGGGCATATAGACAAAACTCTTGATTTAGCGAACAGATCTCTCGGCTTTGTTCTGAGATGCTCCAAAGACTTCAAACGGTCTACAACTGCATTAACGCTATTTAATTGTTTCGTCCGTAGCAGATTAGACTATTGTTGTTCAATCTGGTCCCCATTTACAAAATTTCAAATAAACAGAATAGAAAAAGTACAAAAAAAGTTTCTTCGTCAATTGTCATATAGGTTTAGAATAAATTTGAATACTTATAATGAAAGATGCAAATATTTCAACATCCATAGCCTGGAAAACAGACGAAAACTCTTAGCAATGAAATTTTTATTTAATTTATTCAATAATTGTATAGACTGTCCAGAACTCTTATCTAGATTTTACTTAAACGTCCCACGCAATAATTCCCGTAGTCTTAGTAATTTCTTCTATACGCGACCACATAGAACGCAATTTGGTAAAAATTCTATTATTCCGAGGTTATCATTATTATATATTAGTATTTGTAAGCAAATTAAGGATTTAGACATCTGCTATGATACGCGCTCTCTGTTTATTAAAAAAATAAATGAATTTATTTGTACAGCCCAGTTGTAATTAGTGATTTAATGTATTGTTATTGTTACTCCTAACATAAATTAATTCAATGAAATGTTGTAGTCTAGAGAAATATAAGTATTAATGTTAATTTTTGTTTAGATGGTTAATGCTTTAATATTTATTTTCTAATTATTAATTAATAATATTTCTTGATTATTTAATAGTTTCCTATGTGTTTTTAATATGTAATTTTAAAAATTTATTTTTTGGTATTTTAATATTTATTTTTGAAATTATTTTAATTTTTTAGTGGAATTGTTATATGTATTTGTTTTCACTTAAAAATATTTTATAAAATATGTGTATTGTAATGTTATAAGTGCATGCCGAGACTACCTGTAATTAGTAGAACATTTTCCTTGATTCAAGTTGTTATTTTTAACGTATTCAATGTGTTATTGTATCTACTGTTGGTTGTCCTAAGTAAATAAATAAATAAATAAATAAAATAAATAAATAAAATATATTTTTTTATTTTATAGTGTTTATTCGCTAAAATTAACGAAAAATATGGAAATTTGCAGACACAAAAAGCGTCAATAATAAAATTTTAATTGTCGTATGTATTTTGCTCTTGTAAACAATTTTAATTAATTAATACAACTGATTGATAGATAAGGTTAGTATGGTGATAGTTAAAGATTATCAAACGTTTAAAGATTTTAGATAATATAATAAGACTGTAAAAAATATATATATAGTTATGATTGAAATGGAAAAACAATTTAAACTATTTACATAATTATTTTGGTATTCCAATGATCACACACAATCATGATAATTAATTATTACATTCTGACTTCACAGCTGATTAGTAATATAGAGAGATAAGACTGTTCACAATTAATAACTTTTTTGGTCACCCTAACTGTTGGAGCATAAATTGATTCGTAACGTCGGATTTAATGTCGAACTACGTAAATACGGGTATTGACTGCTCTATGAATATTTTATTGGCATATTATTCTTATAACCAATTCTTTTATACCGTCTAGTTTCTGTGATATGATATTTTATTGTTCATATATAAAATTATATGATCATTTGCTTAGAAGCGCTATAATGGATTTCTTATTGGCTTTTCTCTTTCTTGATAGATTTGAGTTGTTTGGTAAAGATTTTGTTTTTTCGTAGAGCTCAAAATAGTTCAGTGGGTACTGAATTAAAGCCGAAAATTATAGGTTCTAATTCTGTCACGTTTTATTGAGTTCTCTTGTTTTTAAAATGTGATTTGGTCGGCGGGCAAGGATATCGTCGCGAGGAACCTATTGTCGAGCGTTGTCTTTGGCCAACAACAGCCTATAACAATATAAATATATAATTCAAGAGGTGGTCAATATTCTCATTGACAAATTTCGTTGAATCTCAATTCGGTTTTGGAATGCCAATGCGCCATCAACTTTGGAAACTGAGATATTATCTACATTGGCTCACTCATGCTTCAAGCCGTAACACAACAGTACTAAACTTTATTGTTTGGTAGTAGAATTTGACCTATCCAGACAAGCTTACACAAAGTCACCAACCACTCACCAACTCATGGCTAATAAAACTGGAATAAATGCGAAAACTTCGTTTAATTCTTGCATTAAATATTGTAAATGATTATCATGATAATCATACTAGATAACATGACAATTATTTTAGATATTCCATATGCAATTTTTACAAAACGTTTTGTGTAATACTTATGTAATACAGAGGAGGTCTTTGCCCAGTGATATAACACGAACCAGCTGTACATTTACTATACAGCTATTTGCAGACTATACCTTAGAACTTATACACGGACATCCGCCGTCCATCAGAACGGTCTACTCGTTAATTTAGTCGCATTAGATATACGCAATTTATGATAATTGGCTCTTTGCCCGCATTTCCATAACTTCGTGATTACCGTAACTTACTACTAAGCTTACTGTAAATATCGTCACAGCTGTAATCGTGAGCTACTTAGTATGTGGTTCTTCGCTATATACCTTGTCATTGTTAGCTTCATATATTACTGTTTAAAAATGTTTTATATTTTAAAAGGTTCTAACGGAGTACATAAATGCGGGTTTAAACACTGACTTTATTACCTTTTAGCTGCTAACTCGCAGCACCACCTGAGCAGTTCTAATTTATTTTTATAATTATAATTTATTTTTTATTAATATTAAAATATACCAGTCAAGTATACTGATATAATGTAAGACATGACGTGAGTCAGTTTGCTATAAAAAGTGTGAAAACTTAGTATGATCTCGGTGAACAGCATCCAATGCGTACTAGGTATTTTCTATAGGTCACTTTTTTTTTTTTTTTTTTTTTTTCAGCCTTTTGCCGTCCACTGTTGGACGAAAGTCTCCCCCATAGAACGCCAACCATCCCGATCTTGGGCAATCCGCATCCATCCCGTACCTGCCACCTTTTTTAAATCGTCGGTCCATCTTGTCACAGGGCGTCCTACACTACGTTTGCCTAAGCGTGGTCTCCACTCTAACACGTGTCGGCTCCATCGGCCATCAATGCGCCTGGAGACATGACCAGCCCACTTCCACTTCAGCGAGCTAATTCTACGCACGATGTCAGAGACTTTAGTTCTCTGGCGAATGTCATCATTTCGGATTCTATCGCCCAGAGAAACCCCAAGCATCGCGCGTTCCATCGCTCGCTGAGCGACCTTAAATTTGTGGACCAGTCCTACGGTGAGTGTCCACGTTTCGGCACCGTAAGTCATTACAGGTAGGACGCACTGATTAAAGACTCTGGTCTTAAGCGACTGTGGGATCGACGATTCAAAAATATGACGCAATTTCCCGAAGGCCGCCCAGCCCAAACGTATTCTTCTTTTAGCCTCCTTCTCGAAGTTGTGCCGGCCAAGTTGTATAGTTTGGCCCAGGTATATATATTCCTGCACAACTTCAAGTGGAGAGCCATTTACGACAACTGGTCCCGGGGATACATGTTGGTTTGACATGATTTTGGTCTTTTCAATGTTCATCCCGAGACCTACTCGTCTTGAAGAATCGTTCAGGCTGTTTAGCATCTCTTCCAAATCTTGCAGAGTCTCCGCCATAATGACAATGTCGTGGGCAAATCGCAGATGTGTAATGTGTTGGCCATTGATATTAATGCCGCGTCCGTTCCAATCGAGCGTCTTGAAGACGTCCTCCAATGCATTGGTAAAAAGTTTCGGGGAGATTACATCCCCCTGTCTTACCCCGCGATGCAATTGGATTGGTCTTGTGCTCTGATCCTGTACTTGGACGGTCATGGTTGCGGCTTCGTACAAACACTTCAACACTTGGATATATCGATAGTCAATTAGGCATCTCTGCATGGATTCCAGAACAGCCCAGGTCTCAATGGTATCGAAGGCTTTTTCGTAGTCCACAAACGCTAGGCATAGAGGCTGATTATATTCCTCGGTCTTCTGTATTATTTGCCTAAGTGTGTGTATGTGGTCTACGGTACCTTTTCGAAACCCAGCCTGCTCAACGGGTTGGAAGTCATCGAATTTCCGGGCAAGACGATTCGTGATTACCCTCGAAAACAACTTGTAAACATGGCTTAAAAGTGAAATGGGGCGGTAGTTCTTCAGAAGACCTTTATCACCCTTCTTGAAAAACAAAACCACCACACTTCTGCTCCATGTCTTCGGTGTAGTACCATTATGGAGGACGGAATTGAAGATGTTAGCCAGCTCTCTCAGAACTGGTGTGCCTCCTGCTTTAAGAAGCTCTGAGGTAATTCCGTCATCTCCTGGAGCCTTGTTGTTTCCAAGTTGTCCGAGAGCAATCCTAATCTCGCCCAAATCGATGTCGGGAAGATCGTCTGATAGGTGGCGTGTCAGTCTGGCTCGTGGGTCATCCGCACTGTGGGACTCAGGTGGAGGTACTCGTGATGAGTATAAATCGCCATAGTACTTTTCGACTTCAGCGAGAATCTCTGGTTTTGAGGTGACGGTTGTGCCTTGTGTGGTTCTGAGTTTTGTCAGGTGACAACAGGAGGTATGTGACTTTGCAAGAACCTTTGAGCCCCTATTGAGTGCTATGGCATCTTCAATATTCCGGGTATTAGCTCGTCTTGTGTCACGCCTTATTAGTTTTTTAACCTTCCTGTTAAGTGCCTGACACTCAGATGGCGTCATATTCTGCTGTTCTCGTCTCCTCGTCATCTCGTTCAGAGTCTCGCCTGAGAGCTTCGACTTACGTCCATTGCTCTTTTGTCGAAAGTAATTTTGGCCCACTTCGCGGATGACACGTACCAGACTATTGGTGGCGTCGTCAATGTCCTGCCTGGTTTCCAACATGGCAAATCGGTTCTGTAGTTCCAACTGGAAGCTTTCGCAACCAGCTTCGACTTGGGGCAGAGTTGGTCTAAGAGTCGACTTCATTAACCGCGATCGTTCGATTTTAGTGTTAATATTCAGGGTGCCTCTTACCAGGCGGTGATCACTTCCAGTGTTTACCCTGTTGATCACGGAGACATCCCTGAATATTTGGCGCTTATTGGATAAAATGAAGTCGATCTCATTCATCGCTGTGTTATCGGGGCTTTGCCAGGTCCACTTCCTTTGGGGCTTTTTCTGGAAAAATGAATTCATCAGAAATAATCCCTGAGCCTCAAGGAAGTTTACCAGCATTTGCCCCCGATGATTCCTGCGCCCATAGCCGAATTTTCCTACCCTCGATTCACCATCTTCTTGTACTCCCACTTTGGCATACTGCATAACCTATAGTCAGAAGTCTATTATGTGCTAACCAGGATTACCAATCCTATAAGGGGACAACTTTCCATAGGTAATAAATGAAACGTTTTGGTTTAAAATGTATGTTGAGTTTGGGTAAATATTATAATATAACCAACGCTTAACACAATGAAAATAATTTCTACCTTATTTCATTTAAAATAAGATTTTAATTTAAATACGATTGATCGTTATATTTTAATTAAATTTCGAATAGATGTAAAGCTTAGTCATATACAACTTAAAGAAACTTGATTTGTATTTAAAAATAAAAAAGTAGCATTTTCAACATTAAAGCGTAAATCGCTTAATACTGAACAAAATTTCGAATGTATAAAGTCACGGTCTAGAAGGCATGGAGCTTGAAGTGATTGATAGATCGTCCGTACATCTCAAGTGCGCTTAGTACTCCCCAGCGAAAAATTTAACTCTGTGATGGATCGGGTGAAATTTTCTACGACATTAATTTTAAAACATTCCACTAAAGTATCGTTAAGATTGAATGAAATATCTTCGAAAGATATTCCTTTTTATTTTAAAAGCGTTATTTTATATATTATTTTAATTAAATTGACATAGATGAGTCTTAGATATAATATCATATAATATATAGATAAACCAATTTTAAATTTACAAATACCATGTGATATGCTAAGCTCTGCTAAACGATGCACTACAAACAGTCTCTAGTTAATATATTTTTATTTATAAAACAATACTTTTGTACTTACTACTTTATCACGAATACGTAATGAGTACATTAAACATTTACTAGATCTCGATTAAAAATGCTTCAAACTAGTTTATTAGGAAAAAATAACATCATAAAGTAAATGAGAAGAAGCCGAGATAGACTTGGTGGTAAGAAGCGATCATAATGTTGTACTATATCTTCGCTGTAATTATGCTGGCTCGCAAATTAGATTAATGCAAACATGCATAATGGACTGTAATATGTATTTACTATTCAATTTATATAATTAGAGTATCAATTCGTCATCAAATACTGGTTATGTGGTTAACAAATTATTATTAAGTACTTGATAGTAATTATAAATATGTTCTGAAATTCAGTTTGTCATACTGCCTGGAAATTGAAACATGCAGGCGCATTATAATAACTAGTAAATCCAAATTAAAGAAAAGATATATCAAAAGCTCGGACAACACATCAATGGTGATACAATTATCCGAAGAAAAAACTTCGATTTTAGTATTATTTTAGTATTTATTATTATTTTTGGTTATTTAATGAATGAAATGAACTTATGAGATAGTAAAATATGTTGTATATGTTAAAAATATACATCAGCTGTCTACGTTTCACTATCAAGTAAAACAAATTTACCATGCGTAAGTGAAACAAATAATTTCTTGAAAATATTAACCGGACACAAATCGTATTTCATCGGTCAAGAAAAACATTCTAAGGAAGTCTGCATGTGTATGGACTCGGGACATTCTAACACATGTACTATCTGCCAACTCCCAATGGAAAAACGTGATAGATTAAGTTTCGAATTCTTTCCTTAAAAGAGAACTTTAAATAGTGGGACATTTAACGAGCTGTTATGTTGAAACTTCTTAGTAAAATTTCTAAACAATAAAATTCGTTTATTTTTTAAAACGGTTTTTTATAACATATGCTAAAATTGTAATGAAGTATACTGCACAAATCCTTCTTTAAAGAAGGCTTGAAGCTGACTTCGCTAGCTCTACGCCAAGTCAGTGGATATTATCTAAATTTCACAGAATTTAATTCCACAAATGCAGGTGTCCTTTATGGTGTTTTTATTCATAGTCGAACTGTGTTATAAAAAAACTTAAGCAGTTACAACTCAGTAGTGCTCGTACAAACTTGGATTTAAATACACAACCTTCGTTTAAGAAACACGTATATTATCCACTGAGCCATCTTAGCTGCTTAATATCAGTTCAGATCATTATAATTAATTGTACATTGTAGCTCAGTGATGAAACTGGTACGTCTTAATCTATTCCAGCGAGATTAATGATTGTTTGATAAATTATGCGCGGGTAATGGGGTGTCCCGATAAAGATGCATCCATGCGTTGTAATGAACACGTCAAAGTGAGCGTTTCTTAATGCAACGGAAAAGTCAATTTGTAATGGCTTATTTAAGAAAATCAAAATCAAAATAAAATTTTATTCAAGGGGGGTTTTCTAATTACTTTTGAGTCAACAACTACGAAATTTAAATTAAATAAAAAACCGTTTATTTGGAATGTGAATCGTTCGATTATGAAGTATTAGTATGAACTCAGAAAATAAAATGTCGAATTAAATACATTTATTGTTATTGTCAATGAAAACATAAGATGCTAACTTTACGAGTCTTGACTCCGCTATCTAGTTAACCACCTTTATAATTTCTTTAAAGTTTTTCTTTAATATAAAGATTACATTATTTATTACATAATTAACACTAAATTACATCAAAATTTAAGGTATTTTATTCGCACGGAATGATATTTGACTTGACCTATATACATGCCATTTGAGTCTAGATAAGTTTGTAAATAAGACTTAAAAATATTTTGAATGGATTACCTTTTATGATTTCGTTCTGTACAATCTGCAAACTAATAAATATCGTTCATCGGGTAATGTAAAGGAAACAATGGGAAAATATTAAAAAGTGTACAATATAAATAAAACTCATTCTTCAATACAACGCTCGATCGCTTTCTATTAAAAAGTATGAACTTTTTCTAGTGAATTCCTTTCCAAGCTTCATTGTTACACTATCCAGCATAAATTATTTTCTATAAATAAACAATAATATTGAGAGAAAATATGAACTCATGATCTCGTTTTGGTTTGCGATTGTCATTTATGATATTGTTGAAAAACTCGTAATATTTCCTGAAACATTACAAAAGATACTACACAATATGTATAGAGCCATAAAGAGATAACAATCATATACACAATTACGATTTATATGATTTTTTTTAAATAGACGGTGAGATTTGGTACAAAGAAGCTGGGCTGCAGTAATGTATGCTGCTGAAAAAAATCCTAGCTCGTCGATACATCAAATTTATTCGGTACGCGTTGCTTTTATCTTTGTTATTATTTGTAACACCTAAAAAAAGAACAGTTGTCTATAACTTCGTTTGTAAAGAAAAAAAATTAATGAGTCATTTGTATGTTTTTTGTCGAAATCTAGTTACTGTTTTTTATGAAATCAATCAACTTGATTTAAAAGTAACGGAAATATATAAAGCGATTGTGTTGTGAACGATACACTCAATTTCAATTTTTTTTTTTTATAAATTCCTGTTTAGATTTCAAGTACCACGTACTTGATCCAATAAACCTCCTTGCTTTCATTAAGAAGGATATTGCAGCGAAATTAAAAACCATAATTTATTTTTATCGTCGGGTTTTCACCGTGGCTCGGGGAATAGAGCGACTTCTTTGATCTGTATTTAATTGTCGAGAGGGAGCGGGTAAGGCAAGTTGGGAAGATAATCTAATTCGGTTAATCTCTGGTTGTATTTAGAGTTTGTTTACCGGATTTGCAAGATACATCTCACTAGAGAAGTTGCAATCGACAGTTCATCTATACTATTACGCTAAGTGTTTCCAAAATGTTACGCTTATTTAAAAAAAAAACGGACTAGTAGCACTATTATATTTGTTTTATTGATTATCTATAATAGTTACAATATATTATTAACAAAAAATACTATCTTTACAAATAAATTATTCATGTTATGTATTAAATATTGATTACTTTTATTCAGTTTAAATATAATTTAGATTAACGGTAAATAAAAGCAAATATATGAAAATAATATTCTGTCATATGGAAAAAAAAATCAATATAGAGAAAAAAACTTAAATAAATGCATCATATTAAATATCCGCTACTAAATGTTTCTTAATAACATCAGTTAATTAGAGGAGGAGAGAGATTTGTCGGAGGAATATATAATCATGAGGTATTGTCTTAGCTACAGTAACAGCCAGTTAATGTCCCACGGCTGGGCTAAGGCCTTCTCTCGCTTTCGAAGAGAAGGTTCGGAGCTTATTCTACCACGCTGTGGTAGACACACACACCACGGTCTGCATGTTTTTCTTCACCGTCAATTACGAGATGAATTATAAACACAAATTAAGCACATGAACATTCACCGGTTTGAGCCCACGATCATCGGTTAAGATTCACGCGTTCTAACCACTAGGCCATCTCGATTGTCTTGGCTAGTCTTATGGCAATTTTGTATGTTACGAACAAGTTTTCTAAGAACTATAATAGCGGTTGATACTTGCATGTTCAGCGGTTGGTTACATTAATCATTTGGAAATAAATTTAATTAACCATTAAAAAGTGGAAATTTCAATTTTGACGTTAACGCACGCGTGCTCGTTTCGTTTATATAAAAGCATGAAATAATCACTTATTCATTGGAAATTGAATATGATTCACGGTGTTTTTGAGAACCCTCCGTGATGTAATTAAAGTGTTTTTAAAAGTCCCTTCGCGATAAAAACGCAAGATATATCTTTTTGAACAACAAAAGGGGTTGGTCGCTGACTAAACAGTCATTAGTGATTACAGCTGCGAATAATGACCTTTATTTAAAAATACAGCGTCATGACCGGCGCCAGTTGCTGTTACAAACATATCTACAACGACGACATCTCTGAGGCTGGTCAACAAAAGATTTACTTCTATTTATACTTCTCTGGTCTCCAAATAAAAAAAAAATAATTTAAATTGTATAATGTTTTTCTAAGTTTTTCTTAAGGGTTCCTATAATTTATTTTTGATTACTAAGATAGCATAAATACTACAAAATTTTCAATACAAACTAATATAAATATAAATAAATGCGATATTGAGTTTTTAACTTTTTTTTTAGTTTTTTTTTACGCTTTTATATCTTGAGTATTCAACCGATTGCCTTGAAATTTTTCTTACACGTTGTAAGGGGTAACAAGAGGGCGGGTGGGAACTAGTAGTTTATGTTGTCAACTATAACTATGACAGTTGAATCCTTGCCATTACAAAAATTGTATCAATTGGTGCTAATTGTAATGGTATCAAGTGAGCCTCCTGCTCGTAAAAAAAATGTTTATATAAGTCAAAGCTTGCGAGCCGAATTAGTATCACTACCTGTTATAACAATAATAATAATAATGTCTTCCAGATCGATTTCGGCCACGGGAGGCAATCTCAAGAGAGATCAGCCAACTACGCAGAAGATATTATAGTGCACAAGTGTGTGCGCTAACACAGGTGCACTCTCTATTCCTTAACTTTCATAATCCGATGGGACGGCAATCCGACACGACCAGGTGCAGGACCAACGGCTTTACGTGCTTTCCGAGGCACGGGAGTGTAAACACTTCCAACTTGCAGACTCCGGGCTGCCGCTGAGAATTATCTGACATATAAAACCAATAACTTTTTATTGGCCCGACTTGGGAATTGAACCCGTGACCTTCGGGTCGGGCCTTACATCAAGCCACTAGATCAACGAGGCAGTTACTAGACTGACTACCTGTTATACTACGGAGTTGAATAATTATACCTGTTGTTTCAGTTCCGATGACAACGCATTTCTATGGTAATCATGATTTGGTTCCAGACGATGGACTCGATGGTAAATAGCGTAGATACCAATTCTGTAGATAAAAGCTTGTTTTTACTATAAATTTATTATCTGTGTCGAATATTTGTTGATCACAATAATGACAGTGCATATTGTTTACGATAATTTTACACAACGATTGTACGTATTGTTTACGATCACTTTTTTATGATCGCCACGCGCACGTGTGCGTGCGAGCGTGTGTAGATCGTGACATATTCTCGATGGAACTTCATTCGTCATTTGACACTAGCTTCTTCAACCGAAATGATGCGTTGATTTAAGAGAAAAGTTTATAGCGATAACGATATTTTTTTAAATTAATAAAAATAAATAATGTTATTAATAAATATGTTTTAAGTTAATTGTCACAATTCACATTAAATAGATGACGCACGATGATTGGTCATTTCTTAATCAGGCCGGTTATTTGCTATTGGTTTTATTTGGTTCGATTCAGTTTTTAAGGATATCATTTATAGTTTTTGTAAAAACATATATTATATATATGTCTACTTCATATGGCAGACTAATCTTATTATATGTTAGAAAATAAAATTATTCATCAGTATTCTTATTCTATGAAAAAATACCATACCTAAGTTCATTTAAGAAAGCATTACTTTCAAAAGTTAAACTGTTTATATTTAAAAATTTCAAAAATATTCCTAAATATAAATATTCCTATTTATTTCTTATAGATCTTATCTTATTATACATCAGACATCAACTATAATATCTCTTTCTAATCTTTACTGAAAATACATCATCATATAAAAATTATCCATCGTTCAACCGATTGAGTTGGAACTTCCTACAGATGTTGCTGCCATTTGGGCGAAGGCTTTAGAAATAGTCCATTTTATAAATTACTGAGTCATTACAAAGCATTACTATTGATTCGTTAAATTAAATAAGGTATATAAACAAAACAGTCAAAGACTTTGAATTGTACCAAAATCGAAAGGACGAAATATCGTAAATCCTCTCATAAAAAGCCAGTGTGAATATTCTTACAGTTCGTAAATTTTATGACGTTTCGCGTCTCAACATTTACAAGTATTCATATTATGTACAATAATATAAAGTTTATGTCAAAGTGTAACCCTGGAGTTACGCTTACTGATTTTACGGTATCCGTTGACACACACGCTAACTGCGCTGTGTCAACGGATACCGATAAAAACAAAGTATTATATTAAATATGTTGAAGTTTATGAAATGTAAATAAGTATTTATAAATAAGGTATTAATAAAATAAATAACTATAAGGTTATTTTATTAATTAGTGAAGGTAAACATCGTAATCATGAGATGATCAGGCAGGTTGCATGTGAGAGTCAGTTGCATGTGAGTGTTAAGTCCTGAGCAAAGACTCAGTGGAACATCTACGCTGTGTTACTTAATTATTATCGTGAATCAATCTTTCAATCGATGAAGTGGAGATGAAGATCCCCAAAATAAGTCCTGAAATTAGCTCAAAAGTACTAACAAACCGTATTTGTGGTCTTTAAATATATTGATTATGTTGATGTTTGCTTGTTTTAAAATAAAAATAAAGATAATTAAGTAAATTGTATAAGTCTCACAAAATAATGGTAAAATCACCAAATAGCGGCATTCAAACAAGAAAATAACACAGTCCCCTTCTATAAACACCGCTAAGCGGACGAACGAGTAAAATAAAAATCGTCGTTTTCAACGAATAAGCGTTACCATAAAAAAGGTTTTCAGTGAGCAAGTGAATCATAATTTATGAATTCCGGTGTCCGACCGGAGCTAGGGACGGAGATTTACGCGGGGTCATTGTGTCGGTTCTCGGGCTAGGCACTGCCACAGACTTGGTAAATGGATTCAATAGAAGTGGCTATTGAATTGGGGGTGATTATTTCGACAATCGCAAAAAATTACAAACTGCATGAATAGTATTAGGATTTCCACCACATCGGCTTAGTGGCAAGCTTTTTAGGCTGCCCATTCCAGGTCTTGGGCTTAATTTCCTTGTCGGCCAATAAGAGCTATTACGTTTTTCTGTACTGATAAGCATTGTTAGTACAGCTCAGATGACGGTTTATAGCAAATAGCATTGTTATATGAATGTTTCTATTCATAAAAGAAAATTCTTTGGAATTCATAAAAGATTTTAAAAAAAGAATAAAACTTGACACATCTCAGCATTCAAGCCTCTCTGGTTCACCGACGTTAATGAAACATAAGGGGTGTGCATCCCTTGTATCCCTCGTATCTGCTCATCCTCGGGTTTAGGAGAAAATATAGATATACTCGCTAATCGTTCCCTGAGTTAGTATTGTTGAAATGTGACTTTTATTTCGCAGACTACAAGTCCCATTATTGAAAGCTTTGAAAGACAACGATACTTTAAATATCTTATGGGATAAAAATACTAAGGTTTTACTTTATATTGTAAGTATGAGTGTGTTAGAGATAAAAGAAAATGTTTTATTAAATTATTGACATCTCGTAACTAAACCTGTGTCCGTAGGTGGGATATTTCAATACAATTTTTACAGTTGATTGAATAAAACTGGAGAAAATAGAATAAAACAAAATAAGTACTCACTAAACTTACTTTACAGTGTTACGTGTTGTTACTTAGTGCTACGACTTTGTGGAAGCCCGTCTGGGTAGATTTCAATCATTCATCACATATTCTACCGCTAATCAGCAATACTTAGTAATGGCGTGTTTCAGTTCGGGTGATTCAGCCAGTGAAACTTCAGGCACAAGGGACATAACATCTTAGTTCCGAAGTTCGGTGGCGTATTGGCGATGTATGGAATGGTTAATATTTCGAAAGACGTCAATGTCTGTGGTAGTAACCACTGATCATCCGTTGGTGGTCAGGTGTCCCGTTTGCCTTGCGCCTACCTATATTATGTACATTAAATTTAAATAACTGTGTTCTATTATCCTACAATTATTTATACAATTGTATAAAGTATTTATTTAATCGTATTTTTATGTAAATAATATAATATAATATTTAATATTTTCGGACATCTTTATGTATAAAGTATATTAAGTGAATGTTTTCCTTCGAATCGACGAACACGAGATGAATTGTAAACACAAATTAACCAATGAAAAGTCAATGATACTTGCTCATGATTGAACTCACAATCTTCGGTTAAGAAATAGGTGTTCTAACCACTGAGCTATCTTGGCTCAATAATATAATATATATAATAGCTGGACTGGTAAATGAGGCACCCAAAGAGATCGCATCAAATATTAACCATTCCTTACATAGTCATGGCACCACCAATCATGGTAACTAAAACGCTATGTTTCTTGTTCCAATTACATGAAGGGTGAATGAACCCTAAAAACAATTATACTAAGTAGTGTTGTTTAGCAGTAGAATAAGTGAAATACCCACGCATTTTCGTTGTACCCTTTCCAGACATACTTGCAAAGTCTTGCAAAAATAAATAATATAAACAAATACCTATAAATGTAAATGACAAACGTATATATAACACGCGATCGTGAAGAAGACATCTCCGATGACCACTACGCCAGACATTTTGGTTTATACTAGTACGTAGTATATTATTTACAGTAAATGCGGAAGCGACGTCTGAGCGACATGAGCCAGTACAATAGGCTGCTTGAAATGACAGGCCATTTTGTTCCGCGACATATTCTAGACGTTTCCTTAACGTGTTTGTGCAGATTTCGGCAAGTATTTTTTGGGATTTATATATTTTTTTGAATATATTAATAGACGGGTGACGGAGGGTTGGCGTAGTTGGTAGATACTTGCCCTTCACTTCGAAGGTTGTGGGTTCGATTCCCACCCAGGAGTATATCAGTTGTCTGGTTTCCATAGTACAAGCTCTGCTTAGTTTGGGATCCGATGGCCGTGTGTGAATAATGTCCCAGGATATTATTATTATTATATATATATTTTAATTTTAGCTCAGCAGTATTGAATTAACATCCTCTTTCTTTACTTTTTTTATTGGCATAAAGGTTTTGGTCAAAATTAAAAAAAAACCTGCATTTCTTGAGACTTATTTTGTTTATTTGCTGTAGATTTAAATGAACAAATTTAATATGTACATAACCCTATAAACAAAAATGTGTATGAAATGACTTACATACCTACAATGCGTTAACTTAAAATCAGCGTTAGTTAGTTTGAGTTTATATTATCTTGTGTCATTTGTGAATTCCATAGACGAACTGCAGGATTTAGTATTAAAGTAAGAAGTTTGAGAAGAATCCTGACTTTTGATTACATTAGGTATTATTTTATAACTTTTTAAAACTAAATAATATCAAAATATCATTACAAATATGAACGTGTTCTTCGTTCAAAGGTAAAAGCACTTGTCGTTCTACAATGAAGGGGTCTTCATACCACAAAAGAAGTCTTCGCTTCCGATACGGGCCTACGTGTACGTCGTACGGTAGTCGAATTCTTTGATGTCCTTATTGTAATAGACATAGATGTCACAATAGAATGATATGAAATAAATGCCTGTTGCTCGCTATACATACTTATATACATATATAATTATGTATTGGTCTTTGATGTCTTTAACATACTACTAATAAGGGCGATATTTAAATAATTTGTATTTTATGTTGAACATATATTTCAACAAATGTTGTTTTATAATTTAAACAATTTAAGCTTGTTTATGAAAACAAACCAGCTGCCACTTACAGTTTTATTTACTCGACTCAATTCGCGAGGGTCGAGCAGCACTAGTCTTTATTAAAATAACGTGAATTTCGTATTCAGCGAGTTCATATTTAAACAGATGCTGCCCGGAGGTTTCGTTCGTAAAAAACGTACGTGACGTCAAAACGTAGTATTTTCTGTAGAACGAGTACTAGATCGTTATTTGTTACCAGTTGTGGAGTAAAAATTTTAATATTTGTTCATATAACAATAATATTTAAGCAAATGTCTTAAATGTACTTATTCAAAGTCGTATCGCTCGTGTCCTTAAAAACTATAAAAGCATGTACATCTTTTATATGACACGTTTTTCTTCATCATGTCGTCAACCAGCAGCTTAATTCTGAAAGACTTCGTGTTTTACTAGTAAAATGTACATGTCATGTGCGAACATGCACACTGCAGGCATTGCATTGAAATATGATTAATGATAATAAGAATTTATTGCTATGCCCACCTTGATCTAAATCACTTAGTAACAAACAGCAGGTGAGTTTGTTAAATATATAAAAAGTTGTAGATGTGTATGTATTTCTAGATAAATATGTTAACTG
The DNA here is from genome assembly GCA_905147175.2 of Nymphalis urticae. NCBI lineage: Eukaryota > Metazoa > Arthropoda > Insecta > Lepidoptera > Nymphalidae > Nymphalis > Nymphalis urticae. The sequence continues at coordinate 1,989,480 of LR989987.1, read as the reverse complement.
TGTTTTTTCCATAAATATTGCATCTCTTATTTTCACGTATAGAAATGCAGTAGTCATAAAATCTCTAATTGTATTAATCCCGTTATTTAACATGTATTTTGAGAATATTAGCACCAAATTCACTTGGAATTTCACATTCTAGACAGTTCTATAGTAGAACGGCTAAATTAATTCAATTTAACCGAGTAATCCTCTGAGAACTCGTGTAAGCCGGCTAAGATGCTAGCCGTGTTAGCCGAGTACACGTACCATGGCATTGATGTTTGGAATCACTTGCTTACTCACGTTTTACGTCGAGTCGGTTCCATGTTCAATCTTGATTATAATTATTTTATTGACTTACAAATAATTACACGAAAACTTTACATAATGTTATATTATATTTTATTATTGATTTGAATGACTGCTAGTTGTAATTTGTTATATATCGGTAATTTAGGAAAAATAAACATTTTTTGACAATCGGTTGGAAATTTTATAATATTCCAATTATTTATTAAATAATGAATATTAACTACAGGTTTGCTACATATTTCATATTTTATACTCTGACGAAATATATATTTTTTAATTTAACTTTTTAAATTAAAAAATCTAACCATTTATGAATAGTGATAACTGGCCAATGGCCTAACCTTAATAATATGAGATTGAATTAGACTTCTATTGAAAATATTTTATGGATTTTATAATATAATTATGCAAAAATACGTACTGTATTGATGAAGCTTCAAAAAATTACAATACTACTGTTATACTAATTATAATTATAATACTACAATATACAAATATTAAACATCTATCTTCAACTTCATACATACAAACACACTCATACATACTATTCGTGTTCAGTGTTTTCAGCGCAAACACACTGTGAAGTGGTTCCGAGCAGTTAGAACGGAATGTTGGCGTGAAATGTGGACTCTTGTGTGGACAGAGAAACTTGAATCTCGTTTAGTACTAATGAAAGTTACCGGCTAACGTGAGCCGTGAGAGCTAGGATTAGTCTACATGTGGAATAGTATTCTAATTAGAATAATAAATCTTCCTTATTGAAATTGAATGAGAATGGACGCTTTCATTATAATTAGTTTCATAATGTGTGAAGTAAATATATATTTTTAATTATGATTATGTTTATGAGTATTACAAATACTTGATGGTACTACGCGCTCATCAGATATTTTACCACCAACAGCAATGCTTATTAGTTAGGTTCCGGTTTAAAAGATGAGTGAGCCAGAATTACCACAGGCACAAGGTAATAACATCTTAGTTGGTGGCGCATTGGCGATGAAAGGAATGGTTAATATTTCTTACAACGCCAATGTCTATGGGCGATTGTGACTTCTTACCATCAGATGACCCATTTGTCTGGCCGCCTACTTATTTTAATAAAAAAAACTAAAACAATAATAATAATAGACACATATCGTCTAAGGAACACAAATTACATTAAATTCATAGACCGACTAATGTCAGACGTGGGTAGGCAAGTTGATTAGGCCTATGTGGCGTTGCGTAGGCCAGAATACGAGACAAGGCGTGATATTGGAAGGTGTAGTATAGTCCTGGCAGCCTATTTGATGTTTCGGTTGATGGTAAAACATAAAAATATACTATTTGAAAACATTGATTTTTGAAAAGAAAATTATAACACTGCATATTTCTTTTAGGTGGTTCTTTCTAATTCGTGGAAGATTTATGACTCTATAGTCAAAAATCTCCTAACTAATAATTGATATCGTACAAGCTACTTCAAGAGAGTAACGAATACTTTATTTATTTTTAGATTGCAAGCACCACTTATAATTTATCTCGTGCTTGACGGTGAAGGAAAACATCGTGAGAAAACCTGCATTTGTCTAATTTTATCGAAATACCGCATTGGAGCAGCGTGATGGCCCAGCAGTGGGACATTAACAGGCTGTTACTGTTCTGTTACAGACAAGAATCGAATCTTATTAAGTTTTGTGTAACTTATTGTAATTTGACGTGTTTGAGAAAGTGTAAACCAGGTCTTAATACGGTAGTGGTAATTCACCTTAGTAGTTGCTAAAGGCAGTTCCGAACTATCAAGTTCTTTCAGAGCCGTAACTTGGACGTTGCGGTAGTTGCTAACACCCGCTTAGTAGTTTCCACTTCAAGTGATAAATAGAATTATTTCAAAAGATTACTGACTTTTTTATCAAATAAATCTAAGAAAAGTTAAGGCAGTTGGATTGGTTGCGTTAACTCGTACAACCATACAAATTTCTAAACAAACTTTAGAACTAGAAGCGAAGCTAATAGAGGAAAATGAAAATTTAGAGCATTTCAGAGCAAGTTTCCCACAAGAGCGTCAAGTTTTGAACAATTTAAAAGTAGGAATCGAAGTGAACGTCTGTCCGAAGTTGTTCGAAGCTGTGGTTCGGACTCGTTCAAGAAAACAGACTTTTAAAGTCATCCTCGTATTCGTATTGGTTGGTTCGTAATGCCTGTTACAATATTTTGGAATTTAAACTTTGAAGAGACAAATCCTTTTGTTTCGCTCGAGTCTCTTTATGAATAAGCTTCGAGGTACTTTGCGACTTACCTGTGAAATCACAAGCATGAGTGTTATAGAATAAGTTATGTAGGTATATAAAAGCTTTTATTAATTACGAATATCTAAATATACTTGAATAATTCTATATTCTATAATTCATTGGGAATATAAGTACTACCTTGAAGACGTAAACAACGCAATAGTTAATCTTATTTACTGATTTAAAAATTTAAAATTCAATATAATTTCACGCTTTAGTCTCATCTATATAATTTTGTAAATAATATTTGTCTTATTTATTCCAGTGTTTTAAACATAAGTATGATGATTTTTAAATGCTGATACAAAATGAGGGACAATTAATATAAAATTGTTGTGTAAGGCATGCTGTTAGAGAATTACATCTACGGTAGGAAGCAAACTTGAATCCTAGGGAAGGACATTTTTTATTTAATACCTAACCCCTCTCTCTAAAGTGGGGAAGAAGCCGCGGGCAAAAACTAGTAACAAATATAACACATTTATAGTTTCTTTGAATATTCATGTTACTCGCAAAGCTGATTACGGGAAAATAGGTCACAACCCAAAATACATTTAGGCGATAATTGCTTGCTCCATAAAGCGAATCACACATATATGAGTAATGAGCATCAAAGGAACGTCTTAATTAATGCTAACAAATTCATTAACTGCGGCAAAACCGAAGTTTCAAATTTATACGTTTATTATTGTGAAAGCTTCTGCATTATGTACGATAATACTTAGAATTTAAGTGCAAGCAACTTTAGTTCATAACTGGACAGAATAAGGGCCGTTGTTGCACTGACTGATTCTATTAGACGATGGAATCTTAGTGGATGATATTAGTATATTGGAAACTGTAATAAAGACGGAGTGAGTTACTGTTTACAGATTAATTTCTGTGCCTAATAACTTTTACAATATCCTCTATATTACAGAAAAGTGTCATTAAAATATATGGAATGTCTCCGTAAAGATAATATGTTGGTACAATCATCCTTAATCATATATTTTTGGTACACCACATGTATAGTACAGAAATTAATTGCCTCTTGTGTCAATTGTTTATACCTTATAAATTTACAAATACCATAATCATGGGTACAAGTCCTGGGTTCAGCCAAAAAGACAATGTTTCGGTCCAGTGATTCTTAGTAGTAACTCGGAGTTTGGAATTTGTTAGCGTTAATACTACCGTGTCTTAGAAATCACGTAAACTATTTTATCGTGAGCCTAAAATCTATCCAGTCAAATCGTCAATATAATATCAGATTATGAAAGTGCACCAATCTTGACGCATCGGTGTACAAGACACCTATTTCCTGCGTCATTAGTTCAGTTGAGAATAACCAGTGGATTTAGAGTGAAGATCATCATCAACATCACAATTTTTTATGTATTTGTTTTATATTATATAAAATTGTAAAATCTTTTTAGGTTCTTTGTTAAAATTTCCCTTACAATGGAATACTATAAATACGTAAGAGTAATAAATGTAAATATTCCTGATAAATCTAATAACTAGGTCAAAGCCACGTTTATCAATGTGATGGACTTTTAGCCACCATCTTGTTTAATTTTAATTGGCGAAAGTACGTCTCCGATGACCCGATACCATCTAATGCCTCACGATATTTCCTTTCACTGCGACAAAGATGTAAGTTGTAAGCAAAAAATGTAAAAGTTCATAAGTTCGTCCATTTTAGAATATTTCCTAAGTCTTTATAATTAATACACCAGATCATATAGGCTTCTACGACACCAATATTTAGTTGTTTCATAATAGATAGATATTACCCGATTATGCGAAGACCTACCCACTTAGGGTTTTGCTTTATATACGTGTAAGTTTTTTACTGTCAAACGTAATGACAGTACCCTGTTAAAATAATACTGGTGCATTCCAGTATGAAAACAAATGAAATAATAAAGATAATATAACCCTTAACTTATCTAAAACTAAAGTTGTATAATATAAATATCATTTTTCCTGCACCCTACTATGGGAGCAACTTTCTCTATGACAATAATATTGTACATGTATCTTTTGAGTATAAATAATAATGTTTTCGTCGATTCCGCTCGGCTGGTCTAATAGCCCGTGTCGCCGTAAATCGCGAGAGGGTGATCTGGTGACGTCACGGGGGAGGCAGTAGAAACATTGAGCGCAGGAAGTGATACATACCCCATGTCTAGTAGTCATTTATATAGAATTAACAAGCTTGTCTCCGCAACACCGTTCGCGTCAAATTGTCATTGAACTAAGTTATTTTTTTCCTTGAGCCCGTAATTTATATGTGCCTGTCTATATTCAGGTACCAGGTTATCTCTATATTGAAATTGTATCACAATCGGTTTAGTGGTTTTGACGTGATAAATTATAAATAAATATTAGCCTGTTGATTTTATACCAATGTTCCTTACAATATGTCTTGGAGTTATATTCGAGTGCGAAAATATTTGCTTATTATAAAGATATATGGAAAGAGCGTCATCTTTACCTAAAAATTTCCAAATTTTTTGGGATGTTGTTTCTTTGGTAATTTAAACAACTATTGAAAATATCTGTAGTGAGTTAAAAAAGTAGTATTTGTTTCAAATTATCCTAAAAGAACTACATTGATGATAATGCCTTGTCCCATTCTTTTCATAGTAATTGAATCTTATTATACTTAATATTGTTGTTTCGGTTTGAAAGGTAAGCCAGTGTAACTAAAGGCACAAGAGACATAACATCTTAGTACCCAAGATTGATTGCGAATTGGCGATGTAAGGAACGGATAATATTTCTTACAGTGACAATATCTATTTACTACCAAGTAGCGCACATGCTCGACCCGCTACCTATTAAAAAAATAATATATTGAACTGAAAATGAAATCATTCATCAACAACTTTATAAGCATGTGTAAGCAGTAATAATTTCAATTAATTGTATCAATAAGGGTCATATTTCTATACAAATTCTGACTATTAGTCATATAAGAAGGCAAGTTGGCATTGCATAGAATACAAGCGAATTAATACCGGGCTTGCTAACTGAACAGACAAGATGTAGTGACTTAGCCTTGCCTTAGTGGTCTAAGCTTATTATGGTCTAGCCCACTTGACATCTAGTCTCCGGTATCCGTGTAATCGAGTATTGTGTTACGAGACCGTATATCGATTAAGTGTAGAAATTGATACGCAATTTGTAGTTTCTAATCGAAAACGATTTTTAAATAATAAAATCGATTTTCTAACGCTTAAAAACTATATGACGAAAAAACATTAAGTAACTATTCAGGACAAACATCCTATTTTGCAAACGTATCGATTCGTAAATGTATCACTTTGTAATGTGCTGAATTTTAAAGTTTAATTTATAAAATGATATGGTCTATCTCAACCAAGCCAATATAATTATTAAATCAATTATTTGTCAAATGAATTTTTTTTAGAACCAGTAGTTTGTATAAATTCATTCAAAGTCAAAAATCTTTATTCAATATAGAAGCGTTACACTTACTTATTGATTGTCATAAATCTATCACCGGTTCGGAAATAAATACCTCAGTCCTGAGAAGAACCGGTGAAAGAAACTCAGCGGGTTTTTTTTTATATCTTATCCTTTACAATAGCCGAATTATATATACATTTTTTTTTTAATTTGAAATACTCTAGAGGTGATCGTTTAATTTCCAAGGTGTGCAATCATTTAAAAAGTTATTGGTTGTGTAATATCCTTTAGCACACAAGCGTTCCTTAGCGAAATTTCACAATTGAATATTTTTGAACGTTTTCTGGTATTCTGTTGTAAAAGCGTATACATTGTCCCATGAAAGACTTACTAAGCCTATGTAATCTGTTAATAGTGGTTGTAATACTTGTTCCTGGTGTCAACAGTATGTACGTCACAATTTCTAGGATTTTTTTATTGTTTTTGAATCTATATTAAAGAAAATGATTCATCATCAAAAGTTATTCGTAAAATATTTTTGCTTTAGAAATACAAGAGTGGGTAGATTAAAAGAGGTTTTACGTATTATATGTACCATGAGTACTTCTTTCATAAGCCGAAAAGTCAAGAAAGAAGACCTTTTCTCCCATAAGCTTGGACCCTTTATTTATCGAGCAATAGCCAACATGTCGGTAACAGTCACCAACGTCCGAGACATATCAAGTATTTCTCGATAAATAATGTGAGTAAAATCAATAGGTGTAGTTAGTAAAAAAATGTAAGAGTGCTTGTACTCAGTATAATTGGCGAAAATTAAAACGTTTTGCGTCAAAATCGTTTCACCCAAACATTACCATTAAAACGATGCACCTAAATTAGCTTTTAAACTTCTAAGCTTCGTTAATTACTTTAATAAATAGCTTGAGAATGAAATGATCACCTTGCTATTTATTTTTCTTATATTAAATTATAAGCAATTCATCAATATGCCGATTCTTAGTATGTCAGGGTATTTTCATTAACGAACCAGATACTGTAGCTTTTACTAAGACTATCAATAAGTAAGTGCATAGAACAAATGAACTTGATTCTGACTATTTGTTTATTTATTGTATCAATGAATTAATAATAGAAATAATACATTAAAAAGTTGTTCGTCAAATGTTAATAATAATAATGTCACCAGATAACGCTTTATGAAACTTCACATTTAGAAAACTCAAATATTTTAAACCATAAAAGTCATTAATATTATCTGTCATCAGTTATTAAAGTAAACATAACATTACATTACATTTAGAAAACGTTAAAAATCTTTTAAATCTTCTTTCGTTAAATTTACGATTTAAATATATATCAATGTATGTATAGAGGTCCATATCATTAGGCAGTATTTTTTTTTATTTTCAGCCTTATACTTAAAACGCTTACACATGCTTATTTTTAGAACTTGTCATAAAATAAATCTATTCTATTGAGCCTCAATGCACATTCCAAGACTTCAGTCACTCGAATTCAATGAGAGGGAGGTTTTATTCCCTAGATAACTGCAGATATTTTTCGGTAAATGTATACGCTATTTAATTTTAGCTTCTAATGTCTTTAACATAAGGTACAAATTAAAGTATTAGATTGTTATATATCGTTTTTATAATTACGCATAAGTTTTCACCCTTGTTTTTAAAATCTGTGCGATAGGCACGCGTCCGTAGTGCTTGTAATTTATGACGTCACGGGCTATTAAGGCAATGGGCTATACTCGCTAATACGTTTACGATTGTGCAATTGTCATATACATTTTCGGCGTTTAGCATAAAGGCATCCAATTTAAACGGTAACTTATTTCATTTATTTTTATTTAATTATACATTAGGAGTTTTAATAAAAGCTTAGCAGCTTTAGGCTGCGATTAATAAAATATTTTTGTATTTTTTCATGTGGTAAGTGAATTGATATGTTACTTTTGGGAAGAAAAAAGACATATCGAATTTTCATGATAAACTCCTATTTAAAGACACAAAAGATAATACAAGAGTACAATAAAATTATAGTAAAAACTAACTATACATTACAAATGTTTAAATAAAACACGCTGTCCAAAAGATTGTCCTGTTATTGTGTCACTGTACTCAAGACTCTGGCACTATTCCCTCTTTGAACCTCTAAACTCAGTGCTGGGGCTAAATAAGGTAAATAAAAATCGAATTTTGAAAACTTAATTTCAGAAATTTATTAGACTATGTTTTAAGAACTTTTTGAACTTGGAGTTAATATTTATGTTATAATATCGTGCTAAAGTTAGAAACGAAAGTTTATATCAAAAGAATAATTTTACTTGAAATTTGAATAATATTTAAAATGATTTACATTTAAAAAAAATCATCGTCATTTATTTATCTATTCTCTACCCTCCAAACATAGTAGCCCATGCACTTAAACAAAGGCTGTCAAAGATTTCCACCCCGTCATTGCCGGCATCAGTCACTTTAGCTTTCCCCGTGACACGCCAAAGACCCTCACTTCCCGCATGCCATTTCCCCCGTAAAAGAATGCACTATGCAGGGATATTAAACTCAAATCATGCGAGGGTTACACTTAGGGAAGGTTTCAATGCAGCTTGAAGAGACGAAAGAGATTTCTTTACATAAAATGGCGAATACGGATCGCTTACGAGCGGTGGATTAAACATTTTTCTGATGGTCTATTGTTTGTAAAATAATATGGCCGCGTTCTCATTGAGATCTCAAAATGCTGTAATGGATTCGTATGAAAATTATCTTTGCTTTGTAGTTTGAAGAAAACAAAGTTTTTATAATGATAGAAATGTTTTTTTTTTTTCTTAAATGATCCATTTGTTAAATGAATCTAAACGTATGTAGACGGGACGTAAACGTATGTAAATGGGACATGTAAAGGTAAGTAGTCAACACCGTCCATAGACATTGGCGCTGTAAGAAATAGTAAGTATTTTTTTTATGACCAAAGCGCCAACAACCTTGTGAATTCAGTAATCGTGTCCCTTGTACATACATTAGCCCATGCGCCACCACACTTGGGAATTAAGAAATTGACCCATATGACATGTTACACTAGCTTACTCACCCTTCAAACTGGTACAAAGTAGTACTGCGTAGCGGTCGGATAATCAACCACTTAGATAACGTTTTATCATTGTTCATGAAAACAAATGAAATCTAAAATCAGCCGAGGATAAATAACAGTTATGTTATATATATAGACAGAATCAATAATAAACTATCTTAGACTTAATAGTCGATTGAACTTGAAGCTCTACATGTCTCCATATCTTAACTATACCAACTCACATACGATGTATCTTAAATACAACGAACTTCCTGTCCGGTGGCTGCTGAGTGCAGCTAATGACCGAGGGTGTCCACTAAGGGCGCCTGTCATCGCTAGGGGAGATTGAAATGTTACTAAATGTTTGGAGTAAAGCTGATCGACCACTATTTATACTATGAGGACCATGCAGCGATATAATGTTTCAATAGGTTTAGGCTTAAAGAATCTTTATTCTCAAAAAGACAATGTTACTTACATGAGAAAAATATGATAAACATAAAGTGAAAAATACTTATAAATGGTCGCCACATAGGTATGTACTAACGATATATCAAATATGTTATTCTTACAAGTGTATATTAAACATGAGATAACAACAACAACATAAGAAACAACAACAACAACAATATAAGAAACTGTACAGCAGTTTCTTATATTAGGTCGATATTAATTTTCCAAAATATATCGTGAGAGCTGATATTTAAAGTTAATAGATCTTATATTTTTTACACATTACTTTTTAATGTTATGTTTTAATAACGTTTTAAAAACGATCCTAGTAATAGTATAAATGTGAAAATTTGTGAGGATAGATGGATATTTATTACTATTTCACGTAGGAAGTACTGAATTGATTTTGAATAGAGATAGCTTATACCTTAACTTAGCTAGTAATTTATAATTTGTATGGAATTTTCTGTCCGACACGCCATATGTCATAACTTATTTTGGATTATTATTTTATTAATATGAATCTAAATGATTTTGAAAGTAAATTGTAATATATAAATATAGGCTACGGTAATTCTGTAAGAACCGTAATGAAATAAATAGATATAAGTACCGTACTGTGTCAATATTCTTTCGCTTTGTGTGATTTTTAATAAAAAAAAATATTTAAGGCCGATTATAATAAAGTATGTAATGTAGCTATAGTAAGATATATGTTAGTGGATGACCAGATTAAACGTTAGGGAAATGACAATAAGATTCTGAATTGGTTCAATTTAAACCTTTTTTATGATTTGTTTTGACTGTGGTTAAGAAATTGCTTCTAACCTATTCGCAGTTTGATTGCGTTATTTAAAATGTTTACAGTTTTAACGATATTGAAATAACTATAAAATGTTGAAATCGTTTTTCATTATACATATTACGCAGGCTAATGGAATGTATTGGTGAATATTACCACGAGATAAGCCACTACCAATGAAAGTGACTTTATATAAAAAAAATACTATATACTAGCTACTACAATTTTACTGCTCTCGTAACGTGATGTTATTAATATATAAAGATTATATTAACATGAAATATACTAACTTTATTTAATAGTAAGATGTAACTGATGTTACATCTTACTATTAAATAAAGTTAGTATAGACTGATGATGCAGGTTTCCTCACGATGTTTTCCTTCACCGTAAAGCACGAGATGAATTATTATACCAAATTAAGCACATAAAATTCAGTGGTGCTTGCCCGGGTTTGAAACCACGATCATCGGTTAAGATTCACGCGTTCTTACCACTGGGTCATCTCTGCTTATAACATACATCTACGCGTAACATACTCTACACGTAATGGCCAAGTAACATACGTTATCATCGATCTTGAGAGTTGGAACACAGCAAACAGTATATATCACATAACTAATCGATGTTTTAAATTTTAAATAGTTTTATTGAAAAGCACATAAGCTCCATAGAAATCTAATATAAAGTCCGGAATCCTGTAAATCGTCGGGTTATAACTTATTTATAACTCAAACTCGCTAGTGGTTGCCGTGAAAGCCGTATATCATTCTGAATCCTTTGGAACTCGCTTTCGCTATAAAGGATGAATTTTCATTTTAAAAATTGTTGATACAAAGGGCGGATTGGATGAGAGTATAGAGAGTAAAGTTTTCCATTTATTTGATTACGATAACATGAATTTATCAAACATACTCTTTTAAAATGTTAGCTATTATTATAAATGTGCTAATATATTTAATTAATGGCGTATAAGTTGTCAGGGATACATAAAAAGACAAAGGGGACTCTACAGGGTGACTGGTGAATTAGGATCAATATTTTAGGAGCATAATCGGTACATGATTCTCATTCGAATTATGTAAAAAAAATAGGTACTTAATTTTTGACCAAATTTACAAAAATTTTACTTTAAATAAATAAACTGTGGACATATTTCTGCGGCGCGTGCGGCGTGCTGCTTGCCCCCCGCAACCCCTGCCCCGCGGCTTATTAGTATTAGTAGGTTAGTAGGTTAGTCGGGCGAGCGCCGCCGTAAGGTTCGTCCATCTTCCCGCGCGCGCGCCCCTAGCGATCGATCTTACGCGTATACCTAATGTTTCGTGTGTGAGTGTGACCCGTAATTAGTAATTAGGTATGGCTTATCAATACACAAATGCAGAATAATGTGAGTACTGTGAGTAGTAAAGTGACCCATTTGTGTTAAAGCGTGTGAAAGACAATATGCGTAAACGTGCCGAACTGTGTATCACACGAGCAGGAGCTCACTTTGAACATTTGTTAAGGTTAGTGTAGTTATGTAGGTAAATAGGTAGTTAAATGATTGACAATCGTTGTAAATAAGTATGATTCAATTTTTAAATACGCCGGAAATACCAAGATAGGTAAACAGTTAATTTTTGTCCCAAGTTCATATCATTTACCTAGTCAACAAATTTGTTGCTTAAACGAGTGAAATATTTTGGTATTTTTGCCTGTTCTAAGCCAGGTTTAAAGTATGAAGGGGGATTGGATCATGCTTGTTTATCAAAGGTAGCCTGCTACCCTGTTAACACGCGGCGGCGTTTGGACGTAGGTAAAGTACCGCGCGATAACTAAATGTACCTAACGGTGTTGTGTCGTCAGCGCAGCTAGGGCGTCCACATGACGCGTAATTAATTACATAACTTTTGGTTAACTTTACTTAGAAGTTTATTAATATTTATGTTATATGTATTTTTTTTTGGTCATATATGGTCGTCATATATCACGTCCTTAAGTATTGATACTAATTCACCAGTCACCCTGTATATCTGACTCTCAAGAAAACTATTAAATTGTAATTGAAAACAAAATGTTCCATATTTATTTTGTTTAGATTTTTACTTAGTATATTATTAGTGTATTTTAATCAATATCAAATAATAAATCAATCATAATATTCAATCAAATAATTCTTTATTCAAATACACTTTGGATTCGTAATTTTATAGTTTTTTTTTTAGTAAAAGAACAACAATACCAAGTACTGCTGGTTTGCGGTAGAATATCTGATCAGTGGTAGTGGTGGTGGTACCTACCCAGACGAGCTTGCATAAAGCTCTACCACCAGTAAATTATGTGTAATCTGTTTTCATGTGTGAGTAAAGTTTTTGATTGTTTTTATTCGGATATGGAATCGTCTCATTGATTTCCAATTTTTTTTTTTTTATAGAAAAGGAAGGTGGACGAGCATATGGGCCACCTGATGGTAAGTGGTCACCAATGCCCTTAGACATTGGCATTGTAAGAAATGTTGCCCATCGCTTAAATCGCCAATGCGCCACCAGCCTTGGGAACTACGATCTTATGTCCCTTGTGCCTGTAATTACACTGGCTCACTCACCCTTCAAACCGGAACACAACAGTACCAAGTACTGCTGTTTCTTCACTTTTTCTTTTTCACTGTTTCTTTTAATTTCACTTTTCTGTTGTTAATACTAAGGCTTTATGTTATTAAATGTATAATATACTATACAAATGTATAATGTATATACATAAGTCATACAAAGCCTAAAAATACCAAATATGTTTTTTTTATATCTATTGTCTCGTGACCTAAATGTAAATGTTTATACATTGTATTTTAATAATAATTGCACGGTTATTTAAAATGTAATAAAAATTTCAAACAATAAGAAATACCACATAAATTTTGCTACAAATATAATAATTATTTTTTAGTTGGAATTAAATAAACTTTAATGTATTATTGAAATAAAGTTTCTGAAGCAGTATCTTACATTTTTTATAATATTTGCAATATTTAGCACGTTAATACGGACACAATAGTTATATAAGAGCTACAATCGAGTGAGCAAAACTGATAATAAATTTGAACCATTTGTAATAAAGCATGCCATCGAATACAATATTGTATAGATTATAAAAAAGCGTCCACTTTTTTAGCGTTAGTTGATTTCCATAACATATCTTCAAAATTAAATTCATTTGAGGATAATTGTCACTACTGAGTCTTGCCGATTTTGTTCGTTTTTGTTTTGATTGTTTTGTTGTTGTTTAGTATCAACATTCCTAACAGCTTTTAACTACGGCTTATTCCTGTAAAATAGAAGATTATAAGGACCCGTAAGAGCCTAATTAAATGTTTGATTTAGAATTTAGTTTTGACATGTCTGGTGTCCCGATAACATATTACATTCAAGCCAAATACACCAAAATTCATATAAGCAAATTTAACATAGCTATAAAACCGATCATATCTGGATACCGCAACGTCTGGAGCGCAGTCGTGTTGCCGCATCAAATTGCAGTCGCGTCCGACGCTAGCCTACATTCCCGTTGCAAGGATGGATATTGTGTTACTGGATACGACTAATACGAAATGGTGAAATGAATACAATTAACGTAACAGTACATTTACCTGTGATGGGTAAAGGTGTCTGTCTTTTTAAAAGTGAAGGTTGGAAAATAATTTATTAAAATTATTATATCTCATTGCTTGAGATACTTCTAACTATCAATACACTCCGAAACAATTGGAAAAAAGAGAAATAACCAATATTAAAAGGTCTTTATAACATTAACATCACTGAACTGTACTACTCTCATTGCAATATAAAGAAAGAAGTATGTAAAGATAATATAATAATAAGAGGGTTTATGAAGGAGTGTGATGAAAGTCAGATTTTTATGGGCATATTTGTGAATCTCTGGCGGCCCTTAAACCTAACAATAGTAACTGTATATTTTTATTTATTTTTATTTTATGTTCATAGGTCTACAAAACAAAATGACAATCAAAAAATTGAATTGATTACATTTCTCTTGATGTAGACACGACATGCGCTTTTGATTAAGTGCAAACAAAAAAGTCTAGTCTGTGACAGCAACAACTATCTAAACTTATAATTTTTTCAATTGCAAAACAATTTAAACTATCGAAACATTTTTTTTAAACTTTTTTTCAATGAGGCTAAAATATCATAATTAAAACGAATACTATTATAAGAGGAACACATGCGGTATAAAGGCGAGTGGCTAAGTACATTTGTTCTAGAAGTAGGAAGACAAAAGGTCGTATAATATCGCATGCGACAATTTGGACGAGGAATGGAAAACTGTATGCATTGCAGGACATCGGACGAGTCAATAAGCCCATGAATTATCTTGTATAGAAATATGATATCATTTATTTTTCTCCGAGTGTAAAGTGAGCTTGCTCTGTAAAAATTCAGTCGCTGTGCATACGATTTAAGTTCGAGACATTTATTATCTGTGTAAGAAACGTGATATAAAAACCTCTTTTGAACACATTCAAGTCTATTTATGTGAACCTGATAGCAAGGGCTCCACACTACACTGCAATACTCCAGGATATTTCGAACAAAGGTATTAAATAAAAGAATAGAAACACTCGGTTGCTTAAATATTTTTAACTGTCTGTTAATAAATCCAGATAGTTTTGACGCTTTTTTTATTATATTATCTAGATGTAGCCTAAAGCTTAGTGAACTATCAAGTATAACGCCAAGATCACGCATGCTCGTTACTTCTTGGATAGTTGAATTATTATTGATGTAATATGTCACCGTATCAGAAATAATCTTGCGAGAAAATTTTATGTAAAAACATTTTGTGGGGTTAAGGTACATTTGATTTAAGTGGCACCAATCACAAATATAGTTTATATCCGTTTGCAATATTAGTTTATCTAAGTCATTATTTATTACGCGATAAATTTTCAAGTCATCAGCATAAAATTTGAAATTCGATTTTATATTAACACATAAATCATTTACGAAGATTAAAAAAAGTAAAGGGCCTAAATGTGATCCTTGAGGGACTCCCGAAGCTACCTCAATTTCGGCGGACTTAAAACCACAAATATTAACTAATTGTGACCGTTTTTGTAGATAAGACTCAACCCATCTCAATAAGGAACCATGAATGCCCATGTGTTCAATTTTTTTCAATAATATCCTGTGGTTGACAACATCAAACGCTTTTCTGAAATCAGTGTATATTGAATGAACTTCTTTTTTTTTTATCTAAAGCTTTTGCAATTACCGATACATAAGACACTAAATTTGATGCTGTTGATCTACCAGCCAAAAAGCCGTGCTGATTACAATTTATATACTTACGTGTATGGCCTAGTATTTCCCTATGCACAATTGACTCCAGTATCTTACCACAACTAGATAATAATGATATAGGACGATAAGCGGTTACATCACCTACATCACCCCCTTTGTGGATTGGTATTAAATGAGCTTTCTTCCACATGGATGGGAATATGCCCATCTCTAACGACTTATTATAAATTGTGGTTAAGGGCTTATACAAGCTTTTTGCACATTTTTTCAAAAATAATGGAGGTATTCCATCGGGACCGGGTGATTTATTCATATTTAAAGACTGAAGACATCCCAAAACGTCGACTTCTTCTATGAAAAATTTACTGAGTGACATAACGTTGCCATATGGATTAGTAATATCTGGCGTTGGTAATTCTGAGTATGCACGGCTTAAATTATATGTATTATGGAAAAGCCTAGCAAAAAGGTTAGCTATGTCCTGTCCGCCTATTGCTTTTTCGATTCCTAGGGTCATTTCATTGGGAATTGAAGTACAGTTACTCATTCTACTTTTAACAAAATTCCAAAAATACCTTGGATTTCGACGTAAATTATTAGGTGTATTATTTATAAAGTTAGTATAACATTCTTTTATCAAAGCCTCACATCGTTCTTGTAACAAAGTGTAACTAAGTTTATCCATTCCATTTCCGTAAGATTTGTATCGTTTATGGTATTTCGCTTTTTCTCTAAGAGCTTTAATAAGGGATAAGGAATACCAGACAGGGAAGCTCTCATTCATCGGCAATTTAACTGGAGTAAATTCATGAATAATTGACATTAATTTCGAGTAAAATACTTCAACCATTTCGTTAACATCCGAGCATCCCACCCATACAGCTGTCCAATCTATAGTTTCTAAGGCAGTATTCAGCGCTTCATAGTCACATTTTGTGTAATTGTATCTTAGGATTTTTTTGAATTTGACAGTGGCATATGAGGACTTCTGAAATAATATTTTGAGAGGAGGATGATGAATGTCAGACGGTACTAGAGGTGTTGATACTTTAGAAATAGCTATGCAAGATGGGTCAGTGGAAAAAACTAGATCTAACATTTTTCTATTTTCATTCAAAACACTGTTACATTGGCACAGATTATTGAATGCAACAGTGTCTACAAATCTGTTTACTACGTAACTATCAGAAATCGATGGTAGTAGAAAACTAGTATCAGCATTGTACTCCCACAATACGTCACTTAGGTTAAAATCCCCCAGCAACATAATAGATGACTTTTCGTTTACTCTCGTTACTACCCGCGATAAGTTATATAAAAACGTGTCAACATAATTCCCATCTAAAGGTGGTGGCAGGTAGGCAACACATATATGAATACTGCTGCTCCCTCCTAATTTCAAACTAATCCATAAGTCCTCACACGCCGACTTCCAATCATGCTTTCGAGTAACTTCGAATTTCTTAGAGACAGCAATCATTACGCCGCCCCCATCTTTTTTGTGAGAAGAAAATGAGGAGGAATATCTATCTCGCCTAAATATATTATATCGCTGATCTATTACCTCGTAATCAAATACGGTATCGTTTATCCACGTTTCGGTCAAAATTATCATATCATAATCATTAGCTAATACGGATAAATGAAATTTTTCTACCTTCGTTCTTAAGCCTCTCACATTTTGGTAATAAATACTTAAATTGAATTTTATAAAGAATTAAAACATAAATACGCATGCTTTACATTAATCAAATTAAAAAGTTTATAAATTTTGCAAAAAGTCTTTATCCCTAACTATTTTAGCCTCCGACTTAATATTCTTGCGCACGAAGATCTTCCCATTGCGTATCCAAACAAACTCGTAATTCTTCTCTTTTGCGACTATCCTGGTAGCTGCATGCAATTGTTTATTCACGGGCGAAAGATGTTCCATCACATAAATGGGCCGATTGACTGCAAATCCAAGGTGTGTTGAGTTGAGCTTATTATCTTTATTCTTAAGGTTGTATAATTTGACAGCTGCTAGAAAATTGTCACGAACTCTTGGACTAATCATTTTTATAATAATACTGCGAGGTCTTTTGCTCCTCGAGTTATATTTAGCAACCTTGTGACAATTTAACACATCTTTATCTGATAATTGGTACGACACAGTGCCTGCAAGTTTTTTAATGTGGGTAAACAAGTTTTCAGATTTGCTTTCTGGTACGCATTGAAGTTCAATATTGGAGTCTCGTGATCTCTGCTCTATTTCTGCGAGCTCCGCTGTTATTTCACCTAGTTTTGTTCGCAGAGTATTGTTTTCAGCTACGACATTCGAAATCAACTTTGAATTTTCTTTATTAATATTCACTTGATCGTCATGGGCCTCCGATAAGAAACTCAGTCTTTGTAATCTCATCAAGTTCTGTACGCATTTCAAAAACTTTTGTGCCAAGTTCTTGGATTTCCTTTCGGAGATTACATAAAGATGAGTCGAATTTACTTAAACATGCCTGTTGCTCTTTAAATTTGTCATTCATCTCGCTTCTTAAGCTACGAATTTCATCAAGAATCATATCCTGAATAGATGATGTATTAGGAGTACAAGGATCCGGAGATTTATTGGAGCCAGTAGGAGAATTTTTCTTTGTATTATGTTTTAAGTTATTGTCTTCCGCCTTTAAAAAGTGTTTATCGCAGTCTGGACACATCCACTTAGATCGTGAAATCGCGGTCGTTTCATTATATTTCACGCATTCTTGATGATAATGGTTGGAGCAATTTGTGGACGAACATCTGATACGCTTTTGAGTTACCAGAATATTTGCAGTACACAACGAGCATAATACCATTTTTAATAAAAAATAAAATAAAATATATATCTGTATATAAAGTACAGAAATAAATAAGAACACAATTTAAAAAATATATGATATAACCGAGTGTAAGGGATACAATTAAGCTAATATACATACATATATAATAGTATACATATATATACTAAAATAATAGTAATAATAAAATTTGTGAACCCCAGATCTAGTTCATACAAATCATTGGGCTTTTTTGTCAAAAATATCTTATAATAATATTTTCAAACGCTTTTGCTTTCATGAAATTATGTGCAGAGCAGATCAAAGGTCGTATATGTACTAAAATTACTAAACTTTTATTGTACACTCAAACATCCCCTAAACTTACGTACAACGCCGCATCTAGTTCAATCCGTTTTTTTTATCCTTAATCTATACAAATACTTGTATAAGCTACAACCTGCCTGACCCAGATTTTTTATTTCACTAGAGAGAATGAAATTGCTCGTAGTGGGCTCTCGGTATATTTTTTATTTTTACACGAAAACACTTTTTATTTCCATATTACAGTCAACGGAGCCCGCTGCGGGGAATGATATGCGCTGACGGCGAGTATTATTTTATTCTGATGGAATGGCCTTTTTACTTGAATTCGGGAAAATAATTTTTATTCTACACCTCTCTTTCATTTATATTTACGAACTATCTTTTACATTGAAAATGTTATTAAGTGTTTATTTCTCTATATATTCTCTATATATATTAGTCTATAAACTCATAGATTTGAATTTTGTTTATATTATTTCCTTTTTGTGTGTATAGTTACATATTAGTTTGAAATTTTTTGATTTGTTTTTTTTTTTAAATATGTATAAAGTTTAGCTGCTGCTTGTAATAAAACATTTATGAGAGTTATCATATCATATCAAACATTAAATAACATTATGTTTAATTTATCAGTTTATTGAAAAAATAAATACAATACGTTTCACTTATATTCGAATTATAGAATATGCTAGAAATGATGACGTCAGATTATGCCGTAGTTATAAGAAATTTATCTTATATACACAACAGTATCTAGCAAACAGCATTGGAATTGTAATATCTGTATCGAATGCGATAGTCGACAAGCCGTCTCGTATGGCTGCCAATTTGACGCATTGCACTCTCGGCGGACATCCGGCGACGGCATCCGTTTGATATTGTATACCTACTATCTACAAATTCGTGTCTTTTCATTGTATACAATGCTGTACATTTCGATGATCGATGCAGTGATCGCCGTAAATTGCTTTTGAGTTACTGGTAGAACATTCGACGCTTAGATTTTTGGTTGCATTACATTTATAACTAAGTTATATGACGAATCAAAAGTGCTTAAGTATATTTTGATTATTTTTTTTTACATTTTACTACTTAACACACATTGGCAAGTGTAATTATTCGTGTAATGTTTTAATTTCTTCTTTATCATGATCATGGCTATTACATTCTTACATATGTATGAGAAATTAAGGTGATTATTGTTATTATATAGATGTTGAAGTACAAACAAAGTTATCAAGAATATAGTAATTGTAGAGGAGCGATAAATATCATAAGAAAAAGCGCGCTATTCTACTAATCAGCTCCCACGAGAAAATATTTCTAATATGCACGCAATTCCACAAAATATCAATATATTATGCACAATAGTACTTCAATATATTATGTACAATAGTCTGGACATATGCACAACTGTGAATTCTAGTTGTATTATCGCTTTGGAACATTGCTTGCTTGGAGAAACAAAGTCAGATTTGAACCTAACAAAGAATCTAAGTTTATTGGTTGACTATAAAATATTGTATTTGGAAATATACGAATAGCATATTGATCAGTAAATGTAATAGAGTGTAGTAAAATTATAAATTTAAGTGCAAATTTCATTTAGAAATCTGATAACATTCCACAACCCAAGAACTAACATCCGAATTACGTCATATATCCATTAAGTATATATAGCAGTCATATAAAGCCGTAAATATTTTACTCACGAGGGAATATTTACGGCATTTATTTGATGGTGACCTCTTGACCGATGTCAGGCTGCAAATCTTAATGAAAGCTAATCTAACACAAAATATAGTTTACAACTCGGTATCTGATATAATTATAACATAAATAATTGAATACTTTCACGTGTTTTCTCTCTATATAATAAAATACTCACACATCGATATGTTTTACCGGTCGTCACTTCAGTTTAACCTATTATACGGAAATATACATACACATACAAAAACAAACTTAAACATTCATACACACAAAAATTAACACTCTATTACACAGTCATACACACGTACACCTTGATGGCCGATGGAGCCGATACGTGTCAGAGTGGAGACCACGCTTAGGTAAACGTAGTGAAGACGCTCTGTGGCAAGGTGGACCGACGATTTAAAAAGGTGGCAGGTACGGGATGGATACGGACTGCCCAAGATCGGGATGGTTAGCGTTCTATGGGGGAGGCTTTCGTCCAGCAGTGGACGGCTATAAGGTGAGACACACCTACAACTCAGTCACTGTCAACTACTTGTATTTTTATAGATACTTTTTATTTAAATTTTCTTAACATAAAATATATATTACTTCTTCTTCCTAGCGTTTTCCCGGCCTAGAAATGCCAGGGTCCGCGTTCCTACATATTTTCCTCCACTTTGCCCGATCGAAAGCGTCGTCTTTAGTGAGATCGTGCTCTCTCATATCGTCCCTTACAACATCGAGCCAGCGCTTCTTGGGCCTGCCGCGGGATCTAGGGCCTTCGACAACAAAGTCCAGGCATCGGTTCCCAACATAGCCTGGCGGTCTGCGGCTAATGTGACCAAACCAACGGAGACGGCTTTCCTGCAACTTATCCGCTACATCGCAAACGCCAAGGCTACCACGGATGTGCTCGTTATGAACACGATCTAGTCGCGTAACGCCACACATCCACCGTAGCATCTTCATTTCCGCGACGTGAAGTTGCTGAACATGTCTCGCGAGAGCTGGCCACGTCTCGCTGCCGTACAATAAGACCGGTCGGATGATGCACTTGTACACAAGGCCCTTTAATTTCACCGGTATCCTGCGATCACAGATTACCCCGGTGACTTCCCGCCATTTGGCCCAAGCTGCGTTTATTCGAGCTCTGACGTCGTGGTCGATCGTACCAGACTCGTGCAGTACGGACCCGAGGTATTTAAATTTTTCCGTCTTGATAACGGATTCCCCGCCTATCTTTATGGGTTCGGGGTCCGTACTGCCACAGGCCATATACTCGGTCTTCGCAACATTTAGCAACTCGGTCTTCGCAACATTTAGCAGCTAATATAAAATATATATTACTATTACTAGCTTATTAGCTTCATGTGTGTGTGTTTTTTAGTTGTTGAATGGTTTCTTTTGAAGGACAAAATTTTTCATGATTGTGTATTGTTACAACTGTTTACTACTGATTTAATTCAATGGAAAACAGTAATGGGCTCTATTTTCTAAATATTCCATATCTAATGTCAACATATTTTGTATAATGCTGTTATTTTCCTTAAATAAATAACTTTTTTGACACTACCTGACGTTTGGGACCTCGGTAGCTGCAGCCTTATATGCCAGCAACTAAACCAAAGAATCAGTGACATACAACTAGAATACCTAAATGCATACACAAACTTTAAGCAAGCCACTATAATATATATATATATATATATATATATTTTGTTAGAGGGGTGCTAACGGGAAAGACGGTCACCTGATCGGAAGTGACTACCATCGCTTATGGACACCTGCAACTGCAACTGCACCAGTGGGCTTACAGGTGCGTTACGGGCCTTTAAAAAATTGACCAACGGTTTTACAAATCACGTTTACATCTTATTTTATTTTAATCTTATTCTATTATTCAAAAACATTTTATCGGATGGAATGTACACCTTAAGCTGTTTTATATGGTTAGCTTAACCATCGATCTTATAATACAGGAAGCTCCCAAGACGCTTCAGGATCCAGCCGTCTGTGTTGCGGTGCTGAGTAAACATAAAGATTTTTCCAACGTTACGAAATGTTTCCTGCAAAAAAGTACGGTTAGTTAACCTAGAGATACTGTTTAGATTTTTATATATATAATAAGTCACAATAATTTAAATTATTTACTATACATAAATGCTAAATGATACGACGAATGTAAGTGATGTTACTAAAAGGTTTACTTACGCACACAATCATAATATCCTCGTGTAAAATACCCACTCATACGCTACACACGTACAATTTTGTCTTTTTAAGTACAGTTTCAGGTAAATTCACACTCGCAATTTTACTGAGTCTTCGTAAGCTGTAATGCAGATATTTAACTTTTCATAAATATATAATTATAATATATAGTAATGTATAATACTTCACAAGCTAAATGTTCCGAATTATTTATCACAGGTAATAAATACTAGTATTGTTTTCTATGTGTAATAAAATGGAAAATATTGTAAAATTATACATAATATAAATCTTCATAAACTTTACGATATTAATTAATCCCTTCTGTAAAAGCATAGGAATTATTTTGTTGTTAGGAAATAGTTGTAAAACTTTAGTTGTAATTAATAGAAAACTTCTCGGTCTCTTAAGGCTGCAGTAATAAATCAATCGTCTGGGCGAGGTTTTATCCGCAAGATTTTCCGACCACTCGGATATAGCTGTGTTTTTATACCGTCTGAATCTTAGATGGACGAGTTAAGAAATAGTGTGGATTCAATGTTAATTACTTTACATTACTTTATTTTGAAAAATATCAAAATTACTTTATTCAAGTACGCATTTTGTTATTAAAATAGAATAGTTAAATAGGGTTTCTTTTATTTTATTTATAGGGCAAATTATAGAATGTTTTTCATCCACGAACTTATGTTCATGATTGAAATATAAGCGAGGATTATAAATGCAGATCAAAAAGAAAAGTCTGTACGCTCAATCCTTATCTCGAACGGAAATCGATAGCTGAATTGCGGTGGACGTATTTTTCTCAAATCGTACTCAAATTAAATAAAGCTATAAATATAAACTAATATTACATGAGCCATTTTATTATAAAAAAGGCGTATGTGTTAATATTATTGTTTGTTAATAGTTATTTTTGGTGCTTCATTCGGAATGGAATTGTATGTTGACAGATGACAGAATTCACTGTTAGATTCTTAGTTACATTTTATGCCAATTTTATTTGGAAATAATCAACGCCATCTTAGCGCAACTGTTATCCAATTAAAGTACCTTTATATCATACATTTTCCAAATTAAAATACTTTTATTAAATTACAGTACAATACGAGTTTTCTATTCTTTTTTTATACAATTCCTTTGAATTGTATTGATTCTTTTTTTTTAATGTTAAAATTTTTTATGAAGCAAATTGAATAGTATGTAATATTTTCTTTTCCACAACAGTTACACAATTTTCAGTTTCCGTTTCGTTAAGTCTGTAGTTTATTATTTTGTTTTAGATGGATTGCCAAAGCAGTAAAAAAGTGACTTCCATCACGGCATAGTTTGGGATGGTATGTCCGCGTTAGTGGAATAAATCGAGTCCTTGGGTCGGAATGCCGCGCATGCCTCCGCCCAAACCCTGAAATATTGCTGGCGCAGGTATTCGACGCTCTTGGATGACCTTGGAACATTTTGTCTCTTATTGAGTATCGATCAAAGAACTGCCAGCTTTTAAGTAATTCTTAAAGTAGGTTTATGGTAAACACATAGCAATTACATAGTACATGACAATTTTCATAAGGAATTACAGAGGTTCTTAGAGAGAATCTTAGAGTTTCAAAAACAATACCATTTAATTAAAATCAATAAATTCTCATAATTATGAAGCTCATCATTTACTATATACATATATTTACCGATACCATAGCTTTGGCATGTGCAGAAGAATCGTCAGGTAGAGTCTCAACAGTTACACAATTTTTGTTTCACTTAAAATAAAACTATTTGCTAATTTATTGTTGTAATACAATGTCTGCAAAAGTCGAAACATTTTTATTAAAGAGAAGGTTTAGACGTTAGTCACGTGGCTCCAACACCTCCTTCCTCCTCCTCCTCCTCCTTACCGCTTAGAATTTTGTGATATTGAAACTTTCAGATTATCATAACTATTTTTTTTTATTGTATAGGTAGGCGGACGAGCAAATGGGCCACCTGATGGTAAGTGGTCACCACCGCCCATAGACATTGCCATTTTCGGAAATGTTAACCATTGCTTACATCGCCAATGTGCCACCAACCTTAGGGACTAAGATATTATGTCTTTTATGCCTGTAATTACTTTACAATTTACCTTCAAAATCGTAGCAATAACATTTGTATTTAGAATTATATATATTTTTCTTCTTTTGGATATTATTGTTTGTAGATACACGGTAGAACGAACGACTTTCAGACTCGAAAATGACTTTTGGAATCCTTATATGAAGTGAATAAATTACGATTGAAAAATGCAAAGGCGTTCTTGTCAATTAATTAAACAAGGAAAGGGCTTGCCCTAAATAATATAAAGGTCGTTAGGGACGAGTGCACCCGAAGCGTCATTATCCTTGGTCGTTGGGGCTAGGAGTGATTGCCAGCGGCAAAAAACTACACATAGGAGGACGTGTTAAAATTGATTGAGGTAAAATCATTTTTTTTTAAATTAAGAGTTTCTTTTAAATATAAATGTACGTATAGCAAGTCTGTTCAAAAGAAGTATGGAAATAATTAAGTAAATGAATGACTAACTTTTACCTTACCTGATTTTTAGTGACGTGATGTATTAGGGTTGGTATTGCCAGATGAAAATGATTTTATACTATTACAAATCAATCGTCGATGCTTAAGCTGACATCTCTCCCTCAGACGCCAAGTTTCTTATCTGCCTTTATAATATATAAAAAAATGACTAGATTTTATAATTTAAAACAACAAATATACGAGATAATAATCGATTAATATCCTGATGCGTTAGTCAATTTAAATATCAGATTTTACATATTATCAATAATCCGCTATCACTACGGCGCCTTCATGAAGGATAGACGGGTATTTCTTTTATTTTTAGGCGAAGCAATTAGAATAGAAGGTCTTCTTAAGGGGTGAGGGTTTGAAGAAAATAAAAATCACTATTGAGATATAATTAAGAAGTATTACAAGTTTATTATACAAATAATATTAAAATGTTTTAGTGCAATTTACATTTATCTCGTTTACTATCTTCATTCACTTTTTAATAGTTTTATTTATTATATATGTATTTTTATATATCCAGATTATAAAGAGTACGAGAGGACCAAATTTATACGATTAATAAGAAGAATTTCGTGAAGATTATGGAAATAGGTTTGCAGTTTTAGCGTTCTCCAAAGCACATTGTTTCTGTATAAAGGATCTTTTATTTTCAGTTGGTATATAGCTGAGTTTAAATAATTAAGATATATCTTGGGATTTTTCCTTATATGTGCAAAATAAATTATGTTTTTGTGCACAATTGGCTTGCTTAATCTTTTTTTTTAAAATGCCATTGATTCATTCGTCTTATAGTAACAGCCTGCAAGTGTCCTTCCGTTAGTCTAACGCCTTTTCCTTCTTGAGGAGAAGACAAGGAAAACTATGAGATGAATTATAAACTCAAATTCAATGGTCCTTGTCCAGTGTTTTACTGGTGGTAGAGCTTTGTGCAAGCTCGTCTGGGTAGGTACCACCCACTCATCAGATGCACTCATCAGGCATGTTACAAGGAAGTTATTAAAATTAGTTTAATAAAAATATAAGCAAAATCTTAATGATTAAATTGTATTTCTCTTTTTCCCTATTTGCTAACTCGATAGCCTAATAAAAACTAATTTAAAAGTGCATACGCCGAGGCCCGGATTCCAACAACAGGTTGGGTCAATAAACATTTGTTACAAGTTCCTGTGTTAAACAAGGGGTTAGGTAAGTTAGTAGTTGTACTTATCGTGCCTCAGGAAGCTTATATTCTGCATATATGTATATCTTTGTATCCCAAAGTATATAAATAGATACAAAATATTATATCATTTGGTTAAGACATTAAGAAAAATAAACAGGACAAACAAATTAACATATTCGGATGAGAGGTAAATGCATTTTTACCAAAAACACGTCAAGTAACAAAGAGGAGTTCTTAGTGTATTGAGAGGAAACTTTAAATGGAAGATTATGAAATGCTTTAAGAACAAAAATATATGTAAATTTTAAATGAAAAGTTTTGCGCAAGTGCGCCCTAATAATATGCTAATCGGTTTACAAACAGTACTTAAGAACATTTAGAGTCGCTGAAACGTTTTCAAATCATCGGATTTGTTCAAAGTTGCGAAAAGTTCAGTAACTTTCTACTCGCAGTTGTTATTGTTGAAGAGAGTACGTGATCTTTGTACTATTTAAAAATATTATTTAAAGAACTCTGATGTTAAAGATTTCATGCTGTTTCTTTACAAATGTAATACATATATCTTAAGCTTGGTGATGTTCATCAATAAGGGACAATAGAATTAATCTCCATGAGAGTGAATAATTTTATGCAAGGTCACCTAAACCCAACGTACCTTTTATATTCAAGAATATCAATCAATTACTAGTGAAGGAAGGTTGTTATCATCCAATAACCCACCTGGTTGACGCCAGCGTTCTGTGCCCACTCGCCTGACAAATTGTCTCGTGATAAACCCGGTGTAGGTGACGATAGGATTATTCAGGCTATATATAATATTTTAGTTTTTCATGAACGTCAAATGATTTATACGCCCTATGATGCGTAATAACGATTGGAATATTTCATATAAAATAAGTTATATTTGATATAGTTTGTACTGTAATGATATTTCGATAAATAAAAGGCACCTATGTATGATAGGCCTTTTAAATAATAACAATTCCTTAATAGCAACTACCTATAACTGTCAAACTGTTGGGAACATCTTCCTCCTATCCTCTTAAAGAGAAGTGAAAATGATTATTTCGACACGCGGTTCTCGTGTGGGTTGGTTAAACAATTTTATCCGGAACATGCAGATTTTCTCTCAATGTCTGTCTTCACCGCTGAGTATGAGAAACAAAAAAATAAGCTTATGAAAAATCAGAGCTAGCCTAGGCTTGAATTACTAATTTTTGGTTGAGAATAAAGTATTATTTAACCTCTGGACTATCTCGACTCATTGTAGTGTTGTAAATTTTGTAACGGTATTTACTATAACATATTCAATATTATATGAAAAAAATGAAGATTGACGATTAACTTAAACAGGTTTGATTGTGTTTCTGTAGGTTTTTTTTTTTTATAGAAAAGGAAGGTGGACGAGCATATGGGCCACCTGATGGTAAGTGGTCATCAACGCCCTTAGACATTGGCATTAAGAAATGTTGCCCATCGCTTAAATCGCCAATGCGCCACCAACCTTGGGAACTACGATCTCATGTCCCTTGTGCCTGTAATTACACTGGCTCACTCACCCTTCAAACCGGAACACAACAATACCAAGTACTGCTGTTTTGCGGCAGAATGTCTGATGAGTGGGTGGTTCCTACCCAGACGAATTGCACAAAGCTCTACCACCAGTAATCTTTTATTTTTTTCATTTTAAAGTCAAACTAAAAAAAAGTCACTATCTTTATACTCGTATAAGCGGTGAACTGCAATACATATAATATAAGTATAATTTCAATCAAGAAAGAAGCCGAGAGCGGGATATGCTAAAAGCATCGAAAATATTCGTTTTTAATTGAATTATACGCAGATTAAAAATACTCTACTATCTAACTACCTACTAACTTGGGAGTATTCCTTGACAATACTCTTAGCTGGACACGCCATGTAAATGAAATCAGCAGGAAGGTGTTTGTTGCGCTGAGGTCTTTGCGTGGTCTTCGACATTTTCTTCCAATTCCTACCAAAATTATGCTTGCACAGACTCTACTCCTTCCTATCCTTGATTATGCTGACGCAAGCTTTGTTGACTTAACCGAAGACCAGTTAAATAAGCTTGAGAGACTTCAAAATACATTTATTCGGTTTATATTTGGATTACGCAAATATGACCACGTTTCACAATTTCGTTCTCGTCTTAATTGGTTACCCATTCGACTTCGCCGGAATATGCACATCTTGTCTAAACTGTACTGTGTGTTGTTTCACCCTGTTACTCTCCCTTACTTGAAGGAGAAGTTTTTATTATTAGGGAATCCTGGAGAAGTTCTTCATTCTGTGAAGAGATGGATTTTAAGGGTGCCTGAACATAACTCATCTTTTTATAATAATTCTTTTACAGTTCAGGCTATTAAGCTCTGGAACGACCTTCCTTTAAATATTCGGGAGGGTAAATCCATAAATATTTTTAAAAAACTTGTGAAAGATCACTTCAATCTTCAATTTTGTATTCTTTTTCTCTTTGTGGTGTACAATAAAAAGTATAAAGTAAAGTAAAGTACCTTAGAGCATTAGTAAAAAAAACCACTAAATGGAATAACACCTCTTTCCTGTTACTACAGGAGGCTCGCTAAATTTTAACTCAGAAATTGGAAATTCCACACGCTTATGATTTCCGTAGTAGCTTTTATTATTTTCACTTGTATATAAATTATCTTTCACTAGTAAGTCTTCAATGTAAATAAATGTTATGTAAACAAATAATTATTATTTAGCTGATAAAAATTTGGTCGAAAGGAACCACATTGCAAATTGAACAATGAAACGAGTTTTAGATTAATCTCGCTGACCTAAATTTAAAATAAATGAAAATACTGCTGCTATTTTGTTCCCCGTATTTCAAGTGAACGCCAACTTTGGTCTATTTTTAGGAAAGCGAACTTTGACCGCCTGATTCTTCTACCCCACTGACTCCCTTTATATGGACCAAATTGAAAACAAGATAAAAAGGACCTTACCTCCCAAGTAATACAGAACTTCGTTGGAACTACAGACTCTTTTGTAGAAACTTGTTCCTGTTAGGTATATGGGACGTCACTAGCTGTATTCTTTTGTTAGTGGGTAATGTAATGTGACGTCAGAGCATAGTGGTATTGTATTGGAGACTTAATCCCTAATGAATGATATCGATGTCTTAGTTGCTTAAAAGGTTAATGTTTTCGTACCATAACCAGGCCTAGGTGCTAGACTTAGACTTTGTTATAAAAAATATTCCAAAAGTTAAATTCCCCTAAATTTTTTCTATTGTATTAAGTAGGCAGACTGGCAAGTGGGCCATCTGATGTTAAGTAGTCATCACCACCCACAGAAATTGGATTGTAAGAAATATTAACTATTCCTTACAACGTTACTCAATAGTACCGTCCAACCGGGGCAGCATCACAATAGCGTCATACCCTGACGCTCTCCGAATAGACAATGTGTTCATTGCTAGTTTTTTTTGGGTTTTTGGCGCACTAGGCGCACTAGACGGTGAATCCCCACTCCATGTGAGAGGAACTCGTAATTACGTTTTTTCAGCGAGATAAAAAATAGAAATAAAGTACCGTAGCGTAAAATTACTGAAATAAGCGCATTCAACCATATTATTTATCCAACTTTACTAAATATAATTATAGTAATAGTACCTACAAACTAAATCACTGTAATTTCTTGTAATTCTTTATTGAAGCCATAAAACTATGAAATATAGTTTGAATATATTTAAGAGAGATAGTTGTAAAACTTTTGTACTGTTAAAGATCATTAAAGAGACTTTATGGAACAAAGTTATATAACAAAATATCAACTAAACTAATTAAAAGCAATAAAAAACTCACTTTTCTAATTATTTAGAATGCAATTAGATAAGGCTATACAGGTATAGTATGTACAATGTATTACTGGCATTGTTCGTGTATACATATGTTGTTTTTAAGTGAGTAGAGTGATCGTAAAAAATGTCTTTTTTTAAATTTTTGTTTCATTCGTAATTATGTATTGTCAGTATTTGTAAGACATTTTCGTTCTTAACTTTTGGAACTTTTGGATTTTGGCTGAAAAATTAAACTGATTAACAATTTAATTTCATTTCGCTAACGAGTCTATTCAACATTGAGGCAATTAAATGTTTTGATTATAATTACTGTTTGAAAATTTGGAAAGAATATTATTTTAGAATTTATTCGCTCAAGGTCACCGAGAGGCATTATATTATTTTATATATCAGAGAGGCATTATATTATTTTATATATATACTGGTGGTAGAGCTTGTGCAAGCTCGTCTGGTTAGGTACCACCCACTCATCAGACAT
Organism: Nymphalis urticae; assembly: GCA_905147175.2. NCBI lineage: Eukaryota > Metazoa > Arthropoda > Insecta > Lepidoptera > Nymphalidae > Nymphalis > Nymphalis urticae. Next base: position 1,958,780 of record LR989987.1, on the reverse strand, counting down.
TCTGCCGCAAAACAGCAGTACTTGGTATTGTTGTGTTCCGGTTTGAAGGGTGAGTGAGCCAGTGTAATTACAGGCACAAGGGACATAAGATCGTAGTTCCCAAGGTTGGTGGCGCATTGGCGATTTAAGCGATGGGCAACATTTCTTACAATGCCAATGTCTAAGGGCGTTGGTGACCACTTACCATCAGGTGGCCCATATGCTCGTCCACCTTCCTTTTCTATAAAAAAAATAATATATCTCTAACATATTTTAGAATTATGTTAGAGTAATAGACGAACTGTAGGGCCGTGTAAAAATTTTGTTGTAAATATGTGTGTGTGTAAAAATTGTATAAGCCGTATTTGTTTTCTTTAATATGCTAATAAAAACTTGAAGTACGTTACATTTTAAGAAATATAAATATAAAACAATTTTTAGTGAGGCCGTATATACATGAAAGGCAAAAAATCATTGTCAAAATAATGCTTTGAGATAAATATTCCATTAAACATCTCATTGATAATTTCGTTTTTTAATATTAAATAACTGTAATACAAATAAAAGTCATTCGATTCACTTCCTCATTCGAACTCACATTCGTTATTAAATAATTTTAGTTTCATTGCGATCCGCGTGTTTGATTAAAAACTTTCCTTGTTAAAAATGGCCTCGCTGTTTGAAAAACGAATTTAAACATAAATCGAGGGTCGCTAGTGAAACATAATTAAATTTCACTCAAAAATATGTCTTTGTCGTTAAACGTTTACTATGTAATGTACTTATAGCTTCGTTCAAAGTGATCTCGTTGGTATGCGAGCTGCGTTTGCATTGTACTAGTAACTCGTTCAAGTATCTAGTCTGTAAGATTTATGCTTTACTAGTCGCCAGCGGCTTTGCGTGAGGGACAGGTATTAGATACCATATGTTTTTTTCTGTATCACTGACGTGTTTGAAAAATGTAATGATCGGTTGAGTAGTTAAGATAGGTAATCGGATAGATAAGAAGAAATAAGAATGAGAGTAGTTATTTAAATATCAATGTTAGCTTATGTATTAATAAGTAAGACAAATAATATCTATATAATTATGGTAGCTTTCATTTGTGGCTTCGCTCGCGTATCCAGAGTGGGGGGAGGGGGGGTGAGAGTCAACTTCAACCGTCAACGTTTTCGCAAAATTTAATGATTATTGGTTGAGTTGTTAAGAAGTTGACTTGTAACAAACAAACAAACTCACTTCCGTATTAGTATGGATACCCAAAATATTTAATATATTTTTTATATAAACTTCCAGGCTTATAATGTAAATAAGATTTTTATTCTGATTCAAACGTACTTTTACGGACGTACTACAATTAAAACACGTTCGAATGCTTTCCTACTATGTGCATTTAGTGCTCAATGAAAGCGATATAAAATTTAAATTTGGAATTTAATTTCGCCATTTGAATGCGAGGAAGGTGTTTTTTGATGTCACCTCGAGACATTTGGCGAAAATAATAAAACCGAAATACCGTTTAAAATTAAACATCAAACATTTATACCACCAGTCATTTTATTTATCGTTTATTTTTTATTGTACTTGAATTTAATTTACAAATTCCATAAAAGTTAGGTACATCAGTTATCGAAGCTGCATTTTTATTTATCTGTTAAGTTGTTTTATATAAATAATTAAGAAAAATAATGTCTTATTAACTTATTTTATTTTATGGCAGGTATTTAAAAAGAATAAATTTTATTAAGTTCCTCATACAAGTGTTAAATTTCTGTTAATTCTACTACGTTAGCCAAACAACAGATAGCTGTAGGCGTTATAAAGGACCCTTTCCGAAAGCCACAGGCACAAAAACCTCGTTTAACAGTCGAAAAATGAAAAACAATTCCAATTTGGCGCGTCAACCGTTTGAATTCGGAACGAGAGGCGGCGAGGCGTGCGACGCGTCGAGGCGGACGCCTATACCAGAGGTATGCGGGTCGAGAGAAGACACATTTAGATGTGGTACTTTTAAGCTAAAGCTCCCTATTAGTGCGAATATCTGCAGAAGTTATATATCCTTGATAATCTTCTTCTTCTTCTTCCTAGCGTTTTCCCGGCCTAGAAATGCCAGGGTCCGCTTTCCTACATCTTTGCCTCCACTTTGCCCGATCTAAAGCGTCGTCTTTAGTGAGATCTTTAGTGAGATATATATCCTTGATAATGATTGATGTTTTCACTAGCACATGAATCGAGCCTTAAGGATTTGTATAGTTTTGTACAGATAATATCTTAACCTGTTGGTATTTGATTTCGAGCTTGGTTTTAATTCACTATTTTTGACACAATTTATCTTGATTAGATCTACTCTAATTCACTCACAAAATATAAATATTGAACTGGTTTAGTAAACGATAACGGCTTGGCTAATGGATAATGGCTTATTTAAACACTGATTCATCTCTTTCTATCAACATTGATTTGACATTCGAAAGAATAAGACAGCATGACTAATAACCGGCTAAACAACATTTGTAAAAGGCCGTAAGTACATAACATAGTTAATACAAAACAATAACGATTAATATTGACATGATAAATTTGACAAAATAATAACAGTCACATTTGTGTATCAAGCATATTAATTTCAAATTTAATTATTTATTTATTTTTACTTGTAATCAACAGCGTTACAAAAATGGTTGTACAGTTATTACTCATTACTGATAAGGCTACATAGGATTACAATTTTATAATACAAAGCTTAAAAAAAAATTAACAATGTATGTATGTTCAGTTGGTTTTTGAGATTTAACAAAACGTAATAAATACCGCATAGCATTCTTCCTAGTGCTGGGATCACACCCGCTTGACGTCGACACCGCACCGCTTGTCACTTATCTGACGCACCCCCGCCCGTGCTTTTCTCAAACAGAAGCTCAGACTGTGCCCCGTGCGACTGCAATGGTTATTAGCAACGTACCGAACTTCTTATATGTAAGATCTTGGGGTGTATTTCGTAGACACGTTCCTTTGTTGGCTGAATAGGTTTCTTTCATGTTACCTTACTATTTTAAAAGTTTTTTTTTTTTGTGTATTCGAAAAATGGAGGATAATTTAAAAATTAGAATTTAATTGTGTCTATAGTATAAAATAGATTTTGACAAACACATTTACGTAGTTATAGAAATCTATGTAGGTAGTACTTTCTGTATCTATTTCTGTACTTAATTAACCAGCACAGTTCTTTTTTTATAGAATAGGTTGGCGGACGAGCATATCGGCCACCTGATGGTAAGTGGTCAATAACGCTCATAGACATTGGCATTGTAAGAAATGTTAAACATCTCTTACATCGCCAATGTACCACCAATTTTGGGAACTAAGATGCTATGTATATGAGCTTGCACAAAGCCCTACCACAGTTAATTTTTTTCTTTTGTTTATCATGTTTTTTTAAATATTTTTCAATTGTTCTACTCGGGATTTGTACCTAGGACCTTATGTACCTATGAGATCGTACCTCGTCTCTGGGTGGGTGAGGCGGACAGCAGACTTTTGCTCGTAGCACTGTGGCACATCATTCAAGGTTTAGCTATGATGCTATACCCATACATTCAATTCAAAATACTCCATTCGTTCGTCAAAATACAGATAACAGAACTGATGCATTATTGATATTGAACGTTCACTCATTCGTTCAACCATAAGCAATGATTCCCACTTATGTTTATTATATACCAATTTTTATCAACGGAATACCCAATTTTATTAAAACATACGACGATAAACTACCATTATTTTGTTATTCATCATCACTTTATTATCTAATGAACAAAAATAACATCGAATGCTATTGTTTTGATAATATTTCTATAAATAAAAAAGTGATTGATTTTTCCGTCGAAAAACGTTAAGCCGTTGCACCTGAACTCTCTCCAGTCATTTTGGATTGCCGCCCACCGGATAAGAGTGTAGGAATAGTCAGTGCATTTGTTTGCGCACATACTTGTGCATTATTTGTCTTGCACAGTCGGCTATGGCCGTTGCCAAAATCGGTAGCAGAAGGATATCATAATCATAATCATCTTAATAGTTAAACGTGAATGAGTTTATTTATAAGATAACGTTGCCTGTGTTACATTCCTAGGGAGTGATAATGATCGCGAACATGCAAATAAGAAGATTTAGAGATTTATTTTTAATAAGTCACAATATCCCACAAACCAGTATAGAGCAGCGTGGTTGAATGATCTCTAAAACTTTCTCCTCAAAAAGGAGAGGAAGTCGTAGTCGTAGTCCCAGCTGTGGGACGTTTACAGGCTAATATTTTATATTTTACTTTAAGTACATTACTTTTTATGATATCCACTATATTTTGGTAAAAATTCCCTGATTTTAATTGTATATTGGTATATTTCTATATATTATATAATATATAACCAAGACTTGATTCTAAAGATGTCGTCAATTTCTTCAGATTATTTGTATAGTAACAAAAACTGTACAATTCAAGGGCTGACGAGGCTAAAAATTGAAAAGCTTTTACAAAACATAAGAAAACATATTTTATAATTCATTGATATAACTGACTAATCATTCGGTGGTCATAATAAGCCGATTCTCACCTACCGGAGCTATCAGAAACATGTGTGTACCTCACATTCCTAGCAATGAGACTGGTTCATTAATTTCATTCATAGATTGACGTTATTTGAAACGTTTGTATTATACTACGATTGAATTAAATTAAATAATATTCTATTTATTTTGTTTTTGATATTTTTAATTCAAAACAAATAAATTAAAATAAAGATTTCTTTACATGAGAACTGGCGTCGTGATAGCTCGTGTGTTGTTTAAAGTCCCTCTCAAGTAAAGAGAGTTTTTTACTTGAGAGAGACTCCCTTGAAAATAGCCTTCATAGCCAATATAAGTTAGACATCATATCATCAAAATATAAACAAAAATGCATATACAAGCGTGGTTGAATAAATTTGATATCACGATACTAACCGACATTTCGAATTAAAAATATATTCATCGTACTATTTCAAAATCAGAAGACGCTAGATTTTAATAAAGATGAAGTTAAAGAGCACTCCAAGTTAAATAGCGTTCTCCATACAAGACAATAAATTTGATATTAAATCTTTCATTACCGCGCTCTGCTCTGTCCGACAATGGACAAAGCTATTAGCACGCACTATATCGAATTACGTGGTCATGTTACAGCCAGTGCATAACATTTTACGAGTGCTCTGATAGTCGAATCAAATTCAAGCAATCTCTGTTACTCCTTTATGACACTCTTATTTAATACTATCCTGTCGATAGATCTGCCTGTTAATTGGTTGGGTTTGATGCATATTTTATTTATTTAGTTTTTTTTTTATTTTAAGCCTTACGGTTTTTTGTGTTTTATTATAATTGTTAAAGTTTTTATTTAAAATAAAGGACTATTTTAAATTTGACTTTGTATAACAATTATATATTATATTCATTTGTAATTTGTTTGATGTCAACTGTAATTATCCTAAGTTATATCAAAGTTTATTGTTTTATATATATTAATATTCGAACTATTCATGATTTGAAATTGGTAATAAGAATTATAATTATATAAATTTAAGACTCTAATGTAAATAATTCTTATGTAAATATGATGTGTAATGTACTTATATGTATATATAAAATAATATATATTTTATTTCTTTTAATTACTAAACATATAGAATCCTCGATGTTTGTTCTGCTGAACAAATAACATTACTTCTAAAATTCGTACCTACACTACGGTAAAAAAGCAGCTACGCTACCTCTTAGATTAATAGAGAAATTCACCCGACACATTAAAGTTTCCTTACGTTTATTTTAACTGCAATCACGGGATGGGCAACATTAAATCTCAGGTGTACTAGTTTGCATTAGAAGTCACGATCATTTGTTAATATGTCTATTCATTTGGTCATCTTGACTCTGATTGTTATAATTTGTAAAGATGACGACGAGCCAAACAAAATATAGGTTTTTATATTTTTAATACACACGCGGATGAAGCCATTGTGTCATGTATTGCATCAATATTGTATGCAATATCTTGTATTGCGATCGAGCTAATAAAGCAGGAACATAATACGGAAATCTGTTTACAAAGCTATATCGGACAGGGAAGGGGTTTCCGATGGAATTAATAATGCATATTCAGAAGGCACTATTGAATGCCTCGTTCTATCAATAATTGAAGAGGGATACTAACGGTTATGTGGATCTTAGAACAGTGTATGTAGTAGAAGTGCTACATAGTTATAATTAGATGTATGACAAATATAATAATTAAAATTAAAATATTTGATAGATGATATGAAAGATTTGATGATAGATATATTTGATTAGAATTTGTCACAGACCGAATAAATATTATACTTTTCAAACAATGCATAATTATAATAAGAACACAGTACACGTATCGCGTACTTTTACTATACCACATTACACCATAAATTTCAAAATATTACCGTCCGTAACCGTAACAGCCTGTGAATGTCCCACTGCTGGGCTAAAGGCCTCCTCTCCCTTTTTGAGGAGAAGGTTTGGAGCTTATTCCACCACGCTGCTCCAGTGCGGGTTGGTGGAATACACATGTGGCAGAATTTCAGTGAAATTAGACACAGGCATGCAGGTTTCCTCACGATGTTTTCCTTCACCGTAAAGCACGAGATGAATTATTATCCCAAATTAAGCACATGAAAATTCAGTGGTGCTTGCCCGGGTTTGAACCCACGATCATCGGCTAAGATTCACGCGTTCTTACCACTGGACCATCTCGGCTTCTTATTATTACCGATGTTTTTATAATATTTTTCATATTATTTGTGATTTCAGAATACAAATACAAATGCTTCATCCAGTGAAAAACCTTTATCCTATTTGATTTGTACATGAGTTTATTGTCCCATTTAAAAATGTAATAAAAATTATTTACGCGTTTCTAAATTTGATTGAAATTATATCCTCTTATTTCGTATCATAAGTAGTTTTACTTGTTGTCTAAAAAAATAAATAATTATTATTAAAATAACATTTGTCATCGAAAATATAAATTATGTATAATATCATGTTACATTGAAAAAAATTTAAGATAAAATATTATTTCTTTTTAACACAGGACTGTTTAATTTACTCGGAAGATATTTATTTACTTCGAGAAAGATTTGGAGGAAACAACGAACGATAATTACAGTAACGGCGACGGTTACTCCATCGATTCCATGCTCATTCGTTATCAGATAAGAAATTATTGGTTTTACGAATTCGATTAACAACTCAATATCGATTATGTTGCTGAAAATTCAATTATGTTTCGTATTTTCATTTTCGTCTTATTTTGTCAAAGGAGAAGATTTAGATATTATCGTTAAGCTGAATACGAAAGAAATCGTAGATAAACTACAGTCTAATATTTCACTTAAATATTGGTCGAAATTGGTTGAAGTTTTCGCGAAGAAGGCAGCTCAATCTTATATAAATGAGATTAAGAATAATACACCACCAGTGGCTGAGTAAGTATTACTTTATAGCAATAACAATTTTAAAATTAGAAATAATGTAAGCTAATATAAAAACAAAGTATTTGTTTATAAAGTTGCTCGATTTATTAAGTTGCGAAGATTATTTTGCAAATAGCATTGCTTAAAACCAATAGTCACTTGAAGACTATAATACTACTGTTTTTCTATCTACTAATGTTAGAAATATTTTGGAGTTTTATATGGACATAAATTCTTCAACAATGCTCCCGCGCTTTGTAAAATCATACACATCTAACAATGTGCTTTTGTTTTTCAGATTAATAAATGAATACCAAATTAACCGAGTTAATCCACTTTATGTTAAAAATGCTATACTAAGCGAAGACAAAGCATTTCAACTTTTGAAGGATCCTGCACCAGATGGTGACGTTCCGGGCTGGCATTCCGTCGAACTAAGTCATGAAGAAGATTTACCAAAGAAAAACAAAGGCATCCCCTTATATGGATTGACTAAAGTTAACGGGATATACGTAAGAAGACTATTAGGTCTTTTAATTTAGAACATTCACTGTCCTAATTATAATTAAGTCAAATAAAAAAATAACTAAAAACTAATATGTTTTAAAGTGCAAATTGCAAATCTTATTTTGAGAATTTAAATATCAACGTTCATAAATCATGTGTAATTTTTATAATACATAGCCATCAAAATCAAAATAACCAAGGACTTCAAAATATTTTAGTGGCTAAGCAAGTTTTTGAATGAAGCTGTCTGAAGTGATATTTTCATTTTTTTGTTTATAAATAACATTGAAGCTATCTGAAGTGGAATATTTGGTATTTTAAATATATACCGTAAATTATTTTTGTACATGTATAAAAAGCAAGTCTTAAGAATCACTTAAAAAAAATTCATAAATTATATAATTTCATTATTCATAAATGTCGTTTTGATCTTCAGTTCCAATAAAAACTAACGTAATGCAGCTGTTCACGATAATAATATGATATCTAGCATTATAATCGACCGTGCGTCTGAAATCGAGAGGAAATCCGCGGAGATGGTCGTTGCTATAACTCACAGACTGTATGAATTATTGATGCCCGTCGCACAATGCTGGGAGCGGGATATTAGATGATAAATAAACGCTATGACGCTTGCCAGTGAAGCCTCCAAGAATAGAATGGATACTCGGAACGTTATGAAGGCTTGGCCATTCATACTTGAAGACGTTTCGTAGCTATCGGAGAATTTGTGGTGAAATAAATTTTCAGAATATATAAAGCTGTTTGATAACCATTTTACATTGATTAATTTCACTATACCATAATGATTAGTAAAATCATTTTTGACTGACTAAGAAAATTATTACATTGTATTTGTATCTATTTTTTTTTCTATTGATTATTCAATATTTCTCTTCAAATATCTTTTTTTTTATAATATAGGGTGTCGGACGGGCAGTAGGGTCACCTGATGATAAGTTTTCACCACCGTCCATAGACGTACGCCGTAAACAATATTAACTATTCCTTATATTCCGTAGAATATGTGATGAATGGATGTTACCTACCCACACTAGCTTGCACAAAGCCCACCAACTAAATACACAGCATATGTTTACAGTAAGCATTCAGCGAAATTTTTGTGCAGTTTATTGACGGCTTGGCCTTGAAAAGGGCCAAAGGTAAAGTTTTGTGATATCTGTTTTTTTACCCAGAAAAAATAGTTGCTATTCTTTGATTAATACACATATTTGATAAGCACATGAACAATAATGAAGTAATGAACAAATTTTTTTTTTTTTTTTATATTTACCGGGTGGGCAAATGACTCTACTCCACCTGATGTTAAGTGGTAGTAGAGTCCAAACGCGAGGACGGCCAGTACAGTCTGGAAGAAGATTCTGCACTAGCCGCCCTCGCCTTGCCGGCCCGCAAGATGCCTCTTCACGCCTCGTAAAGAGATGTGAAGCGAGCGACGTATTGCCACGATAGGGATGGGCAAAGTGTGGAGGCGTGTTTCCCCCGGCATTGGTTCCGCAGCCGTCTCCACTGGACCAACAACCATCGCGGCAATGCTCGCTCGGGCACTGGCTGTACGCTGGCTGACCTCGAAACGCGGCTGCAAGCCACTTCACGAGATTTTCACCATGCGTACGGTGGTAACAAGCCAGGCGGTTTATCATCCTACCACCAGATGATATCCCTTAGTCGCCTCTTACGACACCCATGGGAAAGGGGCAGTGAAATGTATTCTTTCTCCGTCACTGCACGGATAAAAACAACAAATTGTATAAACTCCTGAAATTGTGCTAGAGTAGCTCCTACAGTTCATTTAACACATGCAAGTTTCCTTACGATGTTTTCATTTATTGTCTATAGGATTAACAGGTTGTAATCCCGCAATATTCGATTAAGACTTATATGTTCTAGCTACATACCCATCACGGTTTTAAGTGATTAAACTATTTCATAATTAAATAACAGACTAGAGACATATCAGTTAAAATTTTGCCGTGTAACCCGTCAGTGTGAGAGCTTATCGCTATCAACGGTGGTCTGTGCAAATCCATTTGGTAATTATCTGCGCTGTACCCGCGTTAATGCCTTTGTGATCGGCATCAGTGCTCCATAATTCTGCTCTTTGTTACGCGGATTGGCGGTTTGTAAATATTTCATGAGATAATTGATTCGACTGTGATTAATTTTCGCGATGCGTTTGTTATTGTAATTTTTTTAGTGATATGAATCGTTTATATTTCAATATGTAATTTTGTTTTGATCTTTGTTCTTTTAGTGAATAACAAATAATCTCTTACTAAAAATATATATATAAGTGACAACTTTTAAAGTTAAAAAGTCATTTTGAATTATTAGTAACTCGTTCCGATTTATACTTACAAGTACAGAGTTTGCACTTACATATAAATACATTTAAAGCTCATATTAAACAATAATAATATTACCGTAACCGTAACAACCTACGAATGTCCCACTGCTCGGCTAAAGGCCTCCTCTCCCTTTTTGAGGAGAAGGTTGCCTTGCCTCCAATGCGGGTTGGTGGAATACACATGTGGCAGAATTTCAATGAAATAAGACACATGCAGGTTTCCTCATGATGTTTTCCTTCAATAATATTAAAAAAATATTATTTTATCCAAGATTTAAAACATAATAAGAGAGCTTGAATTTGGTACAGTTTCTTTCCGGTCTTCGATTTTTATTTTGTGCTATTCAGCGAGATATTTATAGGCTTTTACAATACGCAAATATGAAGAATAAAATCAAGATAACAATCATAGATTCTATTTCTAAATTAGTAACAGTTTTTGACCTAACCGGGTTCCTTGTAATCCCGTGTCACTCATACTTATTCCGGAAGACGTTCTAAGTGGATTAGGGGTATTAGTGTCGGATCAATAGTATGCCGTACCCTCGCTACCGGTTCTTTCCTACTGGATTTTACGTAGCGTTACACGTTGAGTACAATTTGTTTGTGGCGCTGAGAAATGCTTCAAATTTTATTATTGGCCCAAACGAAAAAGAATAAATAATATTGTTTATCGTTTGGAAATTTCGCGTTGCATTTTTATTTTATTTTGTATGTTATTATATTACTTTAAAATTATTTACTTACATACGTTTTTTTGCTGTTTAGCTGTTTTGATCTTTTTTTCGTCGGTTAAGAATATATTTATACTGAATTATTTATTAAATTTGACAGTTTCGTGTCGTTCGTGTTATTTAATAGATCTTGTATTCGATGCCACACGATACTCTTAAAAAATAAACGAGTATATTTTATATTTTAGAAAGATAAAATTTGCGCTTTATTTTTATCATCATCATATCAGCCGGAAACCTAATAGGACAGCACTTGGACAGAATTGTTGGACTAAGGATTTCCACGATGGTCGATTTTGTGCTACCCACATCCAACGGCATCCCGCGACCCTTATAATATTGTCTTGTATACCTTGTAGGATTCCTGATTTCGCTTCCACGCTTTATATGTCTTCAAAATTAGAATTAATTTATTTATGCATATGATGATGATTATGTCCTCCTGACCGATACCAGCCACGGTGTCCAATCTCAGAGGAGACTAGCCTACTAGACTAGACTAGACTAGGTTGTGCAAATCGTTAAAAGGAGAAAAATATAAATAATATATGGTCCCGGCGGCCACTTCCGGGGGGGTTCGGGGGCCCTTCCGTCCGGCGGGTCAGTGTAGTTTCCCTTTTGGCAACCACTTGGGGTAACACGCCTCCACACTTTGCCCATACCTATCGTGGCAATACGTCGCTCGCTTCACGTCTCTTTTCCATTCTTTTTTTTTTCCCATATGGTAGCGCATCAAAACAGAAATAACGGTCGTACAGCGGTGCACACCCCCACCATACCGACGCTGTTTGAGGTCGAGTTCACTAACATCCGCGGACTCCACGCTAACCTCAACGCTGTCCACCACCATCTCGAGACAGCACGGCCAGCAATGTTGTTTCTAACGGAGACACAAATACTCCGTTCTGCCGACACCAGCTACCTTAATTATCCCGGCTACATGCTTGAAGAATCCTTCAAAGCGAAAGCCGGAGTATGCTTGTTCGTCAGGACGGATGATTGCTGTCACCGACTGCGCTGCTTGGAGGACCCCTCCTTTTCCATGTTGGTGGTACGTGTGGATCTGGTTCGTCAGAGTCGGGTCTACGTGTGCCTCTACAGATCCCATAATGGTGACTTGGAGACAAGCCGACTCTTTGACCATCTTAGTCGGGTGGCAGATGCTGCGCAAGAGCAGTTTCCTAACGCGGAATTGGTGTTTTTGGGGGATTTTAATGCTCACCATGAATCATGGTTGAAATCCCTCAAAACTGACCATGCTGGAAGGACTGCTCATGCTTTTGCTCTCACACATGACTTGACCCAACTGGTTGATCAGCCCACCAGGATCCCAGACATTGATGGGCAAGCGCCTTCTCTTCTGGACCTTCTGCTGACTTCTCACCCGGTGGAATATCAGGTTGTGGTTCAAGCTCCACTTGGTTCTTCGGATCACAGCCTCATATCTACCAAAGTGCCACAGGCCAAGCTGCCGCCACCAGCGGTATGCAAACGTCGCGTTTGGCACTACAAGTCGGCAGATTGGGACGGTATGCGCGATTACTATGCGTCAGTCCCCTGGAAGGAACGTTGCTTCAGTGGGAATGACCCGTCAGCTAGTGCCGCTGCTGTTGCTGGCGAGATCATGTTGGGAATGGAATACTACATTCCTAGCTCAGATCTCGACAGTAGGGGTGCGCGTAACCGTTGGTTCACTCGCGAATGTGCCGACGCTGTATCATCTAAGCAGGCGGCATATCGCGAGTGGATCAATGGCTGCATTAGCGGGGCATCTAACATTGACTCACTGAAAGCAATCTACAATAAAAACTCCAAGTCCTGTAGGAAGGCTTACACGAGAGCGGATGCACAGCGCATTGTACAGATTGGTCATGACCTTATTTCACATCCTAGGGGCTCCCGTAGCTTCTGGCGTCTGACCAAGTCTGTGCAAAACAATTTCTGCCAACCTTCGCTGCCACCGCTCAGAAGTCCGGACGGATCGCTAGCTCACAGTCCGCAAGAGAAAGCTGATCTCCTGGCTAAACTCTTTGCCGACAACTCCGTCATCGATGATTGTAGTGCTCTGCCACCAATAATACCTTCTTGTGGCCACACGATGCCTGACATCAAAATCAGGCAGCGTGATGTGCGTGCGGAGCTGCAATCACTTGATGTACGGAAAGCTAGCGGTCCCGATGGAATACCAGCCATAGTGCTGAAGAAGTGCGCGGCGGAGCTGTCTCCCGTGTTAACGCGTCTGTTCCAACTGTCTCTTTCTTCGGGATGTGTGCCGGAGGCTTGGAGAAGAGCTAATGTGCAAGCGGTTCCCAAAAAAGGGGATCGGTCTGACCCGGCAAATTATCGGCCAATAGCTATCACCTCAGTACTTTGTAAGGTGATGGAACGGATTCTTAACAACCAACTGATCCATTACCTAGAAGATCACTGTTTAATTAATGATCGTCAGTACGGATTTCGATCAAAACGGTCTACAGGTGATCTTCTAGCGTACGTAACACACCTCTGGGGTGAAGCTATCGACAAGCATGGGGAATCGTTGGCTGTCAGCCTCGATATCTCCAAGGCTTTCGACAGGGTCTGGCACAGAAGTCTTCTCTCCAAGCTGCCGGCATATGGTCTGCCTGCTCAGCTTTGCACCTGGATTGCCAGCTTCCTACACAAGCGCAGCCTTCGTGTTTTAGTTGATGGTTGCGCTTCACAATTCTATGTAGTGAATGCTGGGGTCCCCCAGGGATCTGTGCTATCTCCCACTCTGTTTCTTTTGCATATCAATGATATGCTATCTCTCGGGAACATTCATTGCTATGCAGACGATAGTACAGTGCATGGTGGATACCACGGACGCGCAGTGGCTGGGCGAGCGGAAATTAGGGAGAGGCGGGAGGATCTTGTCATTGAACTCAATAGGACGTTAGAGCTTATCGCCAAATGGGGCTCAGATAATCTTGTTGAGTTTTATGCCAAGAAAACACAGGTATGCGCTCTCACAGCAAAAAAGTCACCATTTTCCCCTCTTCCCTCCCTCTGTGGCACTCCGCTGGTGATACAAAGCAAAATCGCCATGCTGGGGATGGACGTTCGCTGCGACCTTAGTCCAAGGGATTACATCGAGGCTGTGATAAAAACAGCTTCACGGAAACTCGGAGTTCTGAACAAGGTGCGGCGTTTTTTCACGCCTCAACAACTGTGCCTGCTGTACAAAACACAGGTACGGTCTTGCGTTGAATATTGCTCGCACCTCTGGGATGGCTCCGCTAAATACCTACTTCAGGCCTTGGATCGGTTGCAGTGACGTGCGGTCCGCATAATTGGCGACGTAAAGGTCACTAACACCCTCGAGCCTTTACAATTGCGTCGAGAGATAGCAGCGCTGAGCGCTTTCTATCGACTGTATCACGGCGAGTGTTCCGAGGAATTATTCTCCATAATTCCAGCTTCCCCCTTCCTTCACAAGTCTACGCGTGCTGGCTCTCGATGTCACCGACTAACTGTGACATCAATTCCATCGCGCACAAAGAAATTTGGCAACTCCTTTCTTTGTCGCACTTCCAAGAAATGGAATTCCTTACCAGCACACGTATTCCCCTCCTCTTACGACCCGGGTTCCTTCAAACGAGGCGTGAAGAGGCATCTTGCGGGCCGGCAAGGCGAGGGCGGCTAGTGCAGAACCTTCTTCCCGACTGTACTGGCCGTCCTCGCGTTTGGACTCTACTACCACTTAACATCAGGTGGAGTAGAGTCATTTGCCCTCCCGGGTAATATAAAAAAATAATAATAATAAAGAATTAAATATATATTGATATCTTAAAATTGATTAAAATTTAAATGTGCACGCTTAATTATGTTGTTTTCTGCATCAGCGCACAATCATTGCTTAATATAAGTTCAACGTGCAGTTATCATTAAAATAAATACAAACCTCCTCACGGATCAAAATTTAATTAACATCGAAAATTAATGAGATTTGCTACATCGAAGATTAATAAAATTATTATTAACTACAAGCGCTCACAACTTTATTCTCGTTAAATGTTGTTATTGGTATATTGCTTGCATGGTTGGTCTAGTGGCTATAAGACCGCAGATCCCGAGGTTCTGGGTTCAAACTCCAGGTTAAGCATGAACTTTATGAACTCTTTCCGATCGTGTTGGATTGCCCACCTATCGGATTAAGACAGTGAAGGAATAGATAGTTCATCTGTGTGTGCGCACACACTTGTGCACAATTAAATATGTTACACAGTTAACTCTCTTGAGATCGATGATCCGGCCGGTCGGTCAGGAGGACCTCATCATATGTTTTTATGTCGAGTTTTATTATATTTAATGCAGTTGACTCTGTGTGTCACGTGATAATAAATTAACAATATGTTCAAAATTTGTTTTTGATCCTGTTTTCATTGCAATTAAAATGATTTAATTTAAATGAATCTGCTTAAATCATCTTGATATATTGTCGATACGTTTCCACGTTGATTGCGAATAATTCAAAAATAGTTCAGTTATTTTTTAATACTGGTTTTTTTTACAGCCTTCATAAAAACTATTTAGTATATTCGTTTTTTTTATAAATAGCGTTTAACAATAATTACGTACACGCCATTTTTTATCAAATAAGCTTATTTAATAATATGTCTATATATAATTTGTGTTACTCGTAACATGTTAAAGTATTAATTATATTTTCAGAAATTAAAAAATAATAATTATAGAATGCATATATACAAAAATTTAAATTTAAATTTATCAATTTAATTTAAATCGTTGGCTATACATTTTATTTAAGAGAATGGATTTGCTAGCTAGTAGTTATTTTCGGTAGGATCTATAATGGATTTACATTCAACATAAGACGTGAACACCTTGTGAAAGACCTTGTGTTAAGACGATTTCAAATTGTTTACAGGTATATATATCTACTTGAATAAACAATATTTTTATTTATGAAAGTTTTAAATCGAAAAAGAAATACAAATAACAAGATACAAAACAAATAAATAATCTATTAACACCCCTGTTATCGAGTTTAAAACCGTGTTCAAACAAACGGACTGAGATCCGAACAAACTTCATTAAACTCCAATACATACATAGATTTAACAGACGGACTCACAGCGGGAGCTGTATAAAAAGTAAACGCGGAAAAATAAAGAAAAAAAAAACGTTCAGAAATCTGAGGAAGATAAGCAGAATAGAAACCAGAAGCTGGTTTGAAGTTTGGAAACTAAAAATCTCATTGGATGAGGCATAATATGTGAAATTTAAATTCAGAATTTATTCCTTATCGATAAATTACACAAGTGTATTGCTGATGGTATTTTATTTAATTTTCATATATATGTATGTATATATCTATAGAGTATATCGATCTATACATTTACACATGCAACCGCGTAAACAATTTATCTTATATTATTATGTTTTAGCGTTCTTCCAGTTTAAATTGTAAAATGCTCAGATTTTATGTTAATGCAAAGCGGTGCTATAAGAATAGTTAATGTAAATTCCTACGCTATTAGTTTTATAAAGAGCTCACTTACCCATTTTTTATCGCTCACCCTAACTGGCTTTTCAACATATCGTTATACTCATATTAAAAATGTTTAAGTAAATATGTATGTAAACTATGTAAATACAATTTTTGAAATATTTTGAATACTTAGTTTCATTCAAATGTTATCACATATTTCGTATTATTTGTTCGAGTTTGCTATATTTATTCATAGCAAACGCAACAATGATTTCACGATAGATAGAACGATAACGATATGTAAATAAACAAAATTACACATTATTTGCTTAGCAATTTCATGATTCATCGCAGTCCGCCGCAGGGGACAGAAACTGTAGAAGAACGACCTATTTTAAATTTTCCTCTAAATCCATAGCAAAGCGTATTTTTATAGCAAACACTCAGATTTCCAATATTGGAATGTTTGTGCCATCGCGTCTGCTTTCCAAGACTAGATTAAGTTTTCAAATTCCCATACGGAAGAAGCATGGAGAAATATCAAATAACTCAGCTAACACGAAAATAAATTCACACTTGTCTACCAAAAGGAAATGTAGATGAAAAAATAGTTTCAGCTTCTTTATGATAGCATTCTGAAACCTTTGTTTTAGCAACTTATAGAATATTAATATACTATGTGTGATACTGTTAAATGTATAACTTTAACATATATATTATATACTAACAATAGACAGTAACTATGTAAATGCTTGTTCGACCATGCCGCTTCAATTCAAGATGATGAATAACAAAAAAACCAGAATTTCATCTAACTAGTGCAGGTTGTTTTCACGATGGTTTTCTTTATCGCCGGACACGAAATTAATTATGAACACAAATTAAACATGAAAACTAAATACGGATTATCCAGGTTAAACTCACGGATTTCAGATTTATACTTTATATTTTTATATATATTTATAAAAATATTAGCTGACTCGTGACCATTTTGTTGGGCGGTAAACATTTTTACCTATGATGAAATTATGATGGTGGTTCGGTTAGTTCTGATATGATTTATTTTCTGACTGCCAAGTCGCGTTGACCAAGCATTAATAAAATTGTGTCACGTATTTGATACTTTAAATTATCTCTTAAACTATGCAACTTCTCCGATTTACTTTGCAAATCCGACTACCACGATAAAGTCTTTTAATTTTTCGGGTTAATAAATAAACTATGAAACTCACAAATAATGTGACTTTCTATTGGTAAAAGAATTTTCAAAATCGGTTTAGTAGAACCAGAGATTACCCCCCACAACCTCACAAACCTTCTACCTCCTTATAATATATATTATACCTTCCTCCTTATAAAATTAGTATAGATATATATTTATTCACTATTCATCTCTGCTAAATATGTTAATGAACTATTAAATATTAATTGGAAGAAAAATGGTTTTCACCGTTCATAGTTTTTTTTATTATGTTATAGGTAGGCGGATGGTCAAATAGGCCACTTGATGTAAAGTGGTATCGGGGACGGGGTACTACGGGAATGTAACAATACTAAGTATTGTTGCGTAGCGATAGTCATTAACGCATTCATACTAAATCAGCTTATTTCGATTTTGAAACTGCACAAAAACAAAAGGACAAATATCGACCGGTATCATTTTTCTATCGTGAGCATTGACCGTCTACGTACTGTTGGCAAAAATACATATTATGTGGTAGCTATAGCGGCAACGGATGGCAACTTTGTGAGATAGACATGTCAACTGCGCTAACGTATAACAATGCGTAATCCGGCACGACTGCTAAATAATTAATACCTTCATGAATAATCCAGTTCATTATGCAACTACAATGTCGTCCAGAATTTAGGTGCACTCTGAAATGTCCTAATTCCCATTCCAATCCGAATCTGTCGCGCAACGTGACACGAATCGCACGATTGCCTTTTATCGTGTAACAACCGGTCGGAACCAGTTAAAACCGGTTATAGCAGGAATAAAGTGGTTTTTAAGAAATTGCCCAACTTTCGTATGCCGCTCATTCTCTTACGGAGTCTTAAGGAAACTTATATTGAAGTCATTGTTACTAAAACTCAGCTCGTGAATAACATTTTAACAGGTCATAAATTTCATACTTAATAATAAATAATATGAATTTATAGTTGTTTTAAGAAAATTATTTATGTCGATACATTAGGTAGGTGCTTTTGCAAAGTAAAATAAATTAATGAGTGAATTTTGTTCTACATTTTTATTATATAAGGAATATTTCGTTCAAAACCTTACTAGAGAAAAGTAAGCGAGGTTTATATTCTTGAAAAGCAATGTTGAGCGTAGTATCTTTCAAACGGATCCAAATAAGTTTGTTCATGACGTACTCATTTCCAGCACAAGATTTGGAATAGGAAAATAAGATTTCTTTAAGAAGTATTAAAACTTCTTAATACTTTCATTTCACAATAAGTTTAAAAGAATGAAATAGACATACCGATTCCCGCACATTCTCGTTACTGTACCAAAGTTTTAACTCCGTTGGTGTCCTGGGTAACATAAATACGCGAAATGAATCCCGCTGCGGCATGGCATAGTTATTACCATAAATTTACGAGCGCAAAGATCTATTTGTTCGGTCGCATTCGTTTTAAAAGCCTTCGCGTTATTTATGCACATTTTTGTCTAGCCCTCGTAATAGGTTTTACGTGTACAGGCCTTTATTGCACATATGTGAGCTACCAATTGTAATAAATTTTTGCTCTTCATTTACATTGTTCTTCCTAATATGGCGTCATCAGATATATGTATGAAGTTCTGCTGATACAGAGTAAGTAAAGCTATATAATTTAAATATATTATTTTACTTGGTGGTAAGGCAAGCCCGGCCTGGATAGGTACCACACATCCTCTTTTATTTTGCCGCTTCCAGTACTACTTACTATATATATGTTCCGGTTTGAATGAAAAATAAAATACTTCCGGGTGAGTAAATCAGTATAATTATAGACAAAAAGGGCATAATTTCACGGTTCATAAGGTTAGTGGCACATTGGCTATATGAGGAATGGTTAGAATTTCTTACAGTGTAAATGTCTATAGGCGTTAGTGACGTGTTTTCATAAATTAATATAATTATTGATAAGAATTTATTTTGAGAATATGTTATTTTTAACATTCGGATTTTTTTGTTTTGTTAGTAAGTTTTCTTTACAGTTTTTACATTACTAATTAGATAATTATTAAGGTGCAGAACATTCACGTTGTTGAATTTTTAGCGTATAGAATATGAAAAAAAAAATTCATTTGTAGTATATCAGAAAGAAAGCGATTGCATAACAACGTGGACGCTCTATGCCCCAATTATCCTTAACTAGAAGGTAGTTCGAGCATAGATCGTCCGCTGAGTTGCGTGGTCAGCTTACATAGAGAGTATTGAAGACGGAAAAAGACACAATAATTGTATAAAATATCCTCTTGTACCTTAATTTGACGTCTAATAAAATTCAACGGTTGTTTATTTATTAAAAAAAAAAACTTTCAAAAGAGGTTACACATTTACAAAATTATACACAACTGTTTGTTTCTTCATATAATTAGTATATTATTACTTTTTTGTCATATTTATGAAAGAAAAGATGAAAAACGATAATAAAAATAAGAGCAAAGCTATTGAAAGATATCAGTACCAAATCCATTTTGGACATTATTAAAATTAATAACAGCTTTTTTGACTACAATAATCAACTATTTAAGTACAAAATGCAATTAAAGAATGTTAATAGCACTTGAATGAAAATTATTGTTATATACGTTAAACTTGTTGATCTAAATAACGTTAAATACCTAGACACTGCCGGGGTGAGGTATTAGGCAGCTTTATGTACCTCCAACAATCTTTATGCAAAATTTAGTGATGATCGGTTCAATAGTTAAGACGTAAAATGTCGATGTCGCATTTACAATATAAGTTAGGATTTATATCCCTAAGCCGACAGCGACAAGCGACATTCTTTTTATTAGAACTGCATGCTGACTGTTTGGCTTGTGTCAATAATAAAAGTAACTATACTAGTACAAGTTTGATATGTAATCAATTAGAAAGTAATTTATTTTCAGTTTTCTTCCTTCCATACAAACACTATCAGCGCCCCTGGCGAAAACGCACGTGAACTAAAATTGGAACAATACCATAGGTGTGACTAGGTCTAGATTTTATCTTAAGTTTTTTGGTTATTTCATTAAAAAATGTAATAATAATTTTAATAAATATGTACGTATTTTAATTATCAGAAAACATTCACAAATAAGTTGTCAGTTCTAAATAGATCTTTTGTATTCAAACTAAAGGTGACTTTACATTTAATTAAAACCTGTAATTTGATTAATGTTTCAATAAATAATAATACATAATTAATATTATAATTATATTTCAATTCATAACGATAAATTTAAATAAAGTCAAAAATATTTTTAATTTCATTTTAATGAAAAAATCTGTTACAATAATTTTCTTACTGTTGAAATAAAACTCGTTCTTTCTAACGCTGACGAGAGTTGTACGCGTCGACGTTTTTAAATTACAAGGGTTTTTCTTTCCACTTCCATTTAATTTAATCTTTTTGTTAAAAACAGCTGTTTCTTAATAAAGCTTGTTTAGATGAAAATAATTTTAAGCAAAGGTCATTTTCAACATTTCATACAATAATTAATTGGTTATATTTTTTTATACCTTTCTTATTATGAAGTAAGTTAATTATAAAATAAGTTTAAATTGTACGATTTGGTTGGTCTAAATTGTACGGTTTTAAATCCCATGATTAATGATGATAGACAAATATAAATACATAGTCAGCTTAGAAAGAAGTTATTAGGGTTTTTATCAAATTAGTAAACCAGCTGATTCTATGCCTTATCTCTTTCTAGTTCTGTCCTGCCATTCCATTTGTCTATAAGTGCGAGAGAATAGAAAGTACACCAGCGTTTTCAGTACACAATTGTGTACTACATGTATGTTGTATTCGAAATTCGTATATACAATTTTTCCCACGCATGTTTTTTCGAAGATTAAAAATGTATCTTTCGCTAGGTACAAATAGCGCTCTATTATATTTGTGAATATTGTTTAAATAAATAGTTGTCACATGCGTAGGCGCATCACAAGATGTAACTTCATTCAGTCTGACAACGCCCACGTAGAATAATTCCACTTTGGAACCTATTGTTATTAACATGTTAATATTTCTTCGAGGGCGGTGACAATGAGACAATTTAATGAAAGTCTTGATGAGTTCATACTGTGAGAGGAATGTTGTTCGCGATATGGTGTGACAACTTGAAATATTTATTATAGAAGATGCAGCCTCTCTCTTAAAGGTCAAATTTTAGTGTGTATATATATATATTTAAATATATGTAGTATTTTAGTTATAATCTTTTAGGATTGTTAAGACAAGCTACTATGTAAATTTTAAAATATATTTATTAAAAGTCACAGATTCTTTGTCTCGTTTTTATTTAAGTACAAATATAATTAAAAAATATTATTAAATGAAAAAAAATACTATTGTACAAATCCCACAGACTGCATTTTACCAATTATATAAATGACAAAATATCCTGCAAGAAAGAAAAGTAACTTCAATTCCGTAGAGTACTATTCGTAGCAATTAGATAAAGTAGACTGTAGGAAAAGCCACACTGAAAAGTTATTTTCAGGCCAATTTTATAGTGAGCTCGGATACTAGCAAAAAGAGTAACAGAGATTCGATCAACGCGAGACATTTCGATACCATTTTTAGTATAAACTTTAAATTACTGCAAACTGGAAATCCTCTGAAAGTTTAATAACATCCAGCATATTGCAACGATGAAATAACGTTCACTCTGTACCACGACCTAACAAGATGTATATCAAACTTACTGCAATATTTAAGTTCTTATTTACATTGCTAACTTTGTTCTTCGTTTTTTTGCATTGATGTAAAAAACAGCAATGTATTGGATATCAGGAAGGTGTTATCATTTGTGGATAGATGTATGGTACGTTGTGATATTTGTTCGCAGTTCATTCAATCAATCGCCCGAGTGAATGTTGATTGGTAAATAGATGCGTGTATCGTGGTATATATTTTTAGCAAGCGCTGCCTGTTCGACGGGACTTAACAATGTGTCAACAACAGTGAAATTTTGTTTTCCCGGCTTATGGATATTTGGTTCGACAGTTTTCATGTACGGGTGAATTCCATAGTAAGTAAATAATCAATTTCGTTATTAAAGTATAAAATTTGAATTTGCATTTTTTATTTTTGTTAATAACGAACACATGTTTAGTTTTTTTTAAAAATACAATACATTCATTGGATAATCAAAATATTACTAAATTGGAATTGCCTCTTCTAATAATTATTTCAGTTATTTATAAATATTATGTATCTATATTCTACGATTATTTATATCTCTCAAAATGTGAATCATGAAATCGTGAATGTAATAAATGTAACAGTCAAAAACAATTAATGTTATTTTACATATTATTATTTACATATTATTATACGTGTATAATAAATAGGCAAACACAAGTCTACACAGGACCGTTCAGTGTGCCTTGATGGCACTGTTTTCATTTCATACAAATCACAGTTAACGTCCACGCTATCCAATAAATAAAAAATATCCAACTAGGCACACAGTACCTTTTTCACCTCTGTTTGTCAACGGATTTTCTTTTTTAACAATAATATGGCATTTTTCTCAATTAAAAAAATATAGTGTTTTAATTTTAATCTATCGTTGGAAGGTTTCTAGGTCCAGGTCTAGGTAGGTAGATTGTCTGAATAAGTACGACGTACACCTCATTTATTATAGTGCTAAGCATCAATTATTTGCCTTGTTGTATTCTGGTGTCAAATTTGAGTGATTAAATTGCATAATCACTGGCACAAGGGACATAATATCTATCTGTATCTGATGTAAGGTGTGATTGTTATTAGTATGAAATGGTATCTAGACCCAATTTTGTAAACAGCTGTATACCAAAAATATATCTCAAAAATAGTGTCCTCAATTTTAATAAATATATTATTAAGTAATCCGTAAATAATATTTTCTTCTTGCCTTAGCAAATCGTCAACAAAATGGTACGAATAATGACGTCAACAAATCACGGCTTAAGCTTTTCCCAGCGACGATATGATGAAAATAATAACCGGATATTGTTGCGAAGTACCAGAATGTACGATCATATAAAAAATCCACAAAGGGTAAGGGTCGTTTGATGTTCAAATAGAGCGATTTTCAATTTCTATCGTATTCCTTTGCTCAAAATGTATCGTTCGACCTCTTTCTGAATACATTATGTATAATATATGTAATCTTTACTAATATTATGAATATAGAAGTGTTGTTTATATTCATATTTTTCTTTAGCCAAGTTACTTTATTCACTAAACGATACGTCATGCTTACGAAGAGAAAAAAATTCTAATTAACGTTATTTTATTCAATAACTAATATTTCTGATATTCATATATTACTGGCTTTTGGGTCATTTTATTATACAGTACAATGCAGTAACAGAATGTGAATTCCTTCCTTCACAGTCAAGCACGAGATGAATTATGAACACAAAAAAACACATGAAAATTCGTTCGATGATCGTGGGTTCAAACCCGGGTAAGCACCACTGTATTTTCATGTGCTTAATTTGTATTTATATTTCCTATATAAAACCTGCATGTGTCTAATTTCATTGATATTATACCACATGTGAACCTACATTAGAGCAGCGTGGTGGAATAAACTCCAAACCTTCTCCTCAAAAGGAAGAGGAGGCTTTAGCCCAGCAGTGAGACATTATCAGGCTGTTCCTGGTACTGGTATTTGAACACAAGAAGAGCGAAAACCTATCTACATATACCAACTGCCTCGTTGGTCTGATTTCTAAATATAAGTATAATAAGATAAAAAGTTATTGGGTTTTTCTGTCGAAGATTTTCAGTAGCAGCCCGAAGTCTGGAAGATAGAATTGTGTGCCTCGAAAAACAGACCTGGTCGCCTGAACGCTTTTCTGTCAAATTACCGTCCCATCGTATATAGAAAATGCAACTGTGTTTGCGCGCACACTGTACACTATAATATGTCCTGCTCAGGTGGCTAATCTCTCTTGAAATTGTCCGAAATCAGTCATGAGGCCATTATATGTACTAACTTTATGAGTTCAATACTTTGTCGGAGTTATCTGGCCTGCTTACAGCTATCGCTTAAAGATTCAACACTATTAGACTGAGATTTGACATTTCGACACTATACTCTCCGTGTCTGTACACCTTATTATTGTCTCAATATACTCATTATTTCTATACAATTATGTGTCTATCTGTACTAGATACGATGGCTCCTGAAAAGCACCATGTCCTATTGTATACATCAACCCCATATATTAAACCGTTATTGTCCCCATACGGGGGGCGGTACAATGGTTCGGTTATTGGCATTCCACTGCGACGATGCGACTATTGTGAGTGAGCTAATGACAAATCGCTGAATCTGGACGCAAACAGTCCAATGCCTTTGCATTTGCTGTATTGATTACAAGCCTTCCTCTTGACACTGTGGCAACATTGGAATAATTGATAAAATATAGGCTCTGTTTCTTAGACTCTTTCAACGAACATGTGTGACATCAAGTTATTTCATTCGCACAGTAGTACTGATATATTGATATATCTTATGATTTATTTCAAGAATTAGAATTTACTGGTGGTAGGGTTTTGTGCAAGCTCACTGGGCAGGTACCACCCACTCATCAGATATTCTACCGCTAAACAGCAGTACTTAGTATTGTTGTGTTCCGGTATGAATAGTGAATGAGCGAGTGAGCAAGGTTGGTGCTGCATTAGCGAAGTAGGCGATGGTTAACATTTCATACAATGCTATGCCTATGGGCGTTAGTGACCACTTACAATCAGGTGGCCCATATACTCGTCGGCCTTCTCAATCAATAAAAAAAAAGAATGAAGAATACTATTATTAATTTATTGAGTAGATTGGACTTGCAATTCTCCTGAACATATAGAAGTGTCTTGGTGACGTACGAGTACCAATTCTGTTATAAAACTTTTGGTGTTGTAATCCTCTTTGAGGTACCACCCACTTATGTTGCTTTAATATACAAAATATTAATGTTTATCATTACCCTAAAGATAAACATTAATATTTTGTATAGCTTTTAGTGGTTTTAACGGTGAGTGTGTAGTTAGTTTACAAAGGACGTTACAAAGTAATGTTTTACATTTTTACGGTACTAATATCTTAACCGTGGGCGTATTCATGGTCGCCTGTGGTAACGCAGCTATATATTACTCATGTCAAATCTTTTAAAGGATAAGAAGTTCTTCGTTCTTTGCAATTAGTTATGTTTAAAGATTGGTTTGATCAGGAACAATACATTTACTTAAAAAATACAATTATACTATTGGGATTGTTTGGTAGAGATAAATACACCAGTGAAACATTTGGAAGCTATTTTTTTAATATTGTTTATCTTAAGCTTTCTATTGTTATCTTGTGTGTGCTGTTAAGATTTTTTTTTATTTTAATTTATATTTCAGTTATATGTATAGACATTAAACATCTATTTTAAAAGTTATGCTACCGAATATATTTTATTTTCAATCATAAAAATGAAAAACATCACATCGGAATTCTTCAAACGTAGATGAATCATTGGTAATCAAAGGATAATAAAAGGCGAACAAAACATTTTATGACAGGATTCCGGTTTTATAGAGTTTTTGTAACGGCTTATCATTTCTGCTATAAAAAAATTTAATGGGAGAGACCGTCGGGCTGTTTAATGGCCCTCAGCTGTTTATATTGTTGACCGAGAGCTTATGAACGCTTGGCAAGTGGTTTACATACACGCAGGTTATATTTAGTTATTATTAAAAGGTAAAATCAAGTTGGTTACTTAAAATTGCCGGTTAATGTTGCCTATAATAATATTGATATTTTATTATTTATAATGGCTAGACGAAATAACAAAATTGGCTACAGTGATCACTCTGTTCATGGATATTGGCGCTGTAAGGAATGGTGAATATTTCTTATACACCATTAATTACATCGCCAATACGCCACCAACCGTTACATCACAAGACGGTATATCCCTTGTATTGCTGTTTGGCGGTAGAATATGTGATGATTGGTGCTACCCAGGGTAGCACATATCAGAACTTACCGGACTATTATGTTAAAACCTGATAATGTTACGTTACATTAACTGTTTTTATTGAAAAGATTAACAAGCCCTTGGAAGGGCGAGCGATTGTATGCCGAAATTAATATTTTATGTATGAGAAATTTAGAGCAATGTCGCGTTGTAGTTTGTGTCGGTTAATAGATATGGTATACATCCGTAGTTTAGTTGTAAGCTTACTTGCAACCGTAGATTGTAATCTCACCGGTTCGAGCCAATAAAACTATTTGGGTTTTGCTGACAATTAATTCTTAACTGTAGCAACACCCTCGTGTTGGGAAGTTTGCAGCACTTTGGAAGGCACGTAAAGTTTTGTGTCCTGCGTATATGTATGTATATATATATATATGTATATTATTGTTTGGGTAAGGCCTCACCTCCTATCACTGGTGGTAGAGCTTTGTGCAAGCTCGTCTGGGTAGGTACCACCCACTCATCAGACATTTTACCGCAAAACAGCAGTACTTGGTATTATTGTGTTCCGGTTTGAAGGATGAGTGAGCCAGTGTAATTACCGGCACAAGGGACATAAGATCGTAGTTCCCAAGGTTGGTGGCCCATTGGCGATTTAAGCGATTGGCAACATTTCTTACAATGCCAATGTCTAAGAGCGTTGGTGACCACTTACCATCAGGTGGCCCATATGCTCGTCCACCTTCCTTTTCTATAAAAAAAATCGAGAAGTAATAATATAATTTATATATATAATAAAATATAAAACTCAAACTGTAAATTAATTAATCATAAATATCATAAAACATAAAATAATACGTTTTTAGGTTAAAATTATGAGTTTTAGCATTTGAATAGACTTTTAATCTAATTTGTTAAAGCGTAATTCATTATTCAATCAACAGCCAATCCTTTTGTCCACTGCTGAACATAGGCCTCTCCCAAGGTGCGCCAAAGCTCCCTGTCCTCCGCCTTCCGCATCCAGTCGGTGCCCGCCACCTTCTTAAGGTCATCAGTCCACCTGGCTGGAGGGCGCCCTACGCTGCATTTGCCGATCCGCGGTCTCCACTCTAAGACTCGTCTGCTCCAACGGCCATCGGTCCTACGACATACGTGACCAGCCCACTGCCACTTCAGCCTACTAATTTTGCAAGCTATGTCGGTGACTCCGGTTCTTTTCCGGATAATCTCATTTCTGATCTTATCCTTCAAAGATACTCCGAGCATAGCTCGCTCCATAGCACGCTGAGCGACTTTGAATTTGTGGACTAGTCCCGCAGTTAGTGTCCACGTTTCGGCACCGTATGTCATGGCAGGTAAGACGCATTGATTGAAGACTTTCGTCTTCAAACATTGCGGTATAGACGACGTGAGGACTTGACGAAGGTTGCCAAATGCTGCCCATCCCAAGCGAATTCTTCGATCGGCTTCCTTCTCGAAGTTGTTCCTACCGACTTGTATAACCTGTCCTAGGTAGGTATATTCCCTAACAACTTCGAGAGGTTTCCCTTCGACGTAAATCGGTCCCGGCACAACATGCCTATTGAACATGACCTTGGTCTTGTCCAAGTTCATACCGAGACCGACACGCCGGGAAGATTCACTAAGGCTACGCAGCATTCTGGTTAGTTGTTCCAGCGACTCTGCTATGATGACGATATCATCGGCAAATCGAAGGTGTGAGATGTACTCGCCGTTTACATTGACTCCACATCCAGTCCAATCCAGCTTCTTAAACACGTCTTCCAACGCGTTGGTGAACAGTTTCGGAGATATTACATCCCAGGGGGATCTCACCCCTCTGCGCAGTTGGATCGCCTTCGTCTTACAGTCCTGGATGTGGACAGTCATTGTAGCGGCGTTGTATAGACATCTCAGTACCTCGATGTATCTCCAGTCGATATGACATCTCTGCAATGAGTCGAGCACTGCCCAGGTTTCGATGGAGTCGAAGGCTTTCTCGTAGTCCACAAATGCCATACACAGCGGCTGATTGTACTCTTCGGTCTTCTGCACAATCTGCCGAACAGTATGAATGTGGTCCACGGTGCTGTAGCCTGATCGAAAGCCGGCTTGCTCTGGGGGCTGGAACTCGTCAAGTCGTCTGGCGAGACGGTTCGTGACGACTCTTGAGAACAGTTTGTACACGTGACTCAGGAGAGAGATTGGTCTGTAGTTTTTCAAGAGGGTTTTATCACCTTTCTTGAAAAACAGTACCACCTCACTCCCACTCCACGTTTCCGGGGTCTTGCCATGTTGGATGACGGAATTAAAGAGGCTTGCTAGCTCTTTCAGAATCGGAGTCCCACCTGCCTTAAGCAACTCTGTTGTGATTCCGTCATCTCCCGGAGCTTTGTTGTTTTTAAGCTGTTCTAGAGCCGCCCTAATCTCGCCTTGGTCAACGACCGAGAGCTCCTCGGAGTAATTATTATTAAATAATAATATTAAAATTATTATATTAAACTTTTTTGACAACCGTAGCCAGAGTAGCGTCTGTACGTTTGACGCAATTTTTAAACATAACTTAATTTTCTTCGTCTACTCGACAAATTAAATATACAATTTTGACCAAGCTTTAATCGTGTTTAAAACAGTTTCAGCTATGTAATAATTATTTTTCGTGATAATATTGAAATGATTCATTGTGTCAAAATAATAGCGAATAATTTCTAGATTCTGTAAAGTTATCGCATTTAGCTAGGCTATTGCTGTTTGAGGGCTTCGTAATTAATGTACTCATCTACACACACGCCTTTACAAAAAATCCAAAGATGTAATATATAAATAGTACATCCCTATTTTACTTATAGCAACTTAGTAGTAGATTCCAAAAGAATTCTCGGAATATATCATTCCATATACTCACTCACTCAAGTTTGTGAGAAATCCTTGACAAAAATTACAATAATATCCTACTGGGAAATAAGAATACTGTTAGGAATTAAATAACTTCATATAAAGAATACTACATCTAGTGTATTATAGTAGTGAGTGTAATTTTAATGTGAATGTATCCTGATTATAACATAACGAGATAAATTATGGTTGTAATAAATATTTTTTCCGCAATCATTTTTCATAAGCCATGTGGTTAGCACATGTGCTCACGCTATTTAGTAATTGCTTCGACCGTTCTGTGCTTAATGCATTACGAAACAATGTGAGTCCTATATTTATTGATATATAGGTGATGTTTTTATTGATAAATAATTTTAAAATTAAAATCCGATTACAATATAAATTTCGACCAGAAACGTAAGATACAAGAAAATACTCTTGTCTGATATTCTTATCTACAAACTGATCAAATATTTATCTTTTAATAAGTAAATAACTTAAATATATATTTTAATTTAATTCATAGACAAACTGATGTTCAAAAAGTCGTTAATGTATGCCAACTTGCTAATAAAAATATATATAAAAATCTATTTGAAAAAAGAAAATTTAACTTTTGTTTACATATATATTTCACAAAAAGATGAACCAAAAATAAAATAAAAAAAAAACTTAAAAAGGAAATCAATTCTGACTTCGATGTGACAGTTAAGTGTCGCGGCGTATTCGCATCAATCGACTCATAAAAATCAATTGCTCACATTTTCAGTTTCTGCGAGTACAGGAACCGTTAGTATTTCAATAGCCACCTGACTTAATCTAAAGATCAACGGATTCATTGTTATTTTATGCACCCCAAAGATTTTATTTCTTCTATAAGGAAACGCAAAGTGCTTTGGTTCCGTTTTAATAAGAAAACAGGTAGAGTTTTTGTTCGATTTTTTTTTTGTATTCCACTGTTTTGTTACGGAGTATTGTTGTTTAATGAATAAAAATATCTTTGACCGACTATTCCAGTTCAATGGACGTTTGGTATGGAGAAGCAGTTCTTGATTATTTACCGGCAATCCCTTCCTATCACTTTGCCTACTAAAATTAGATGAAATATAAAAAAAATACTTTTATAAATAAGCCAACTAATGATTATATAAATAAATGCATTCTTATATATGCATAGTTCATTTCTAAATAGGACATGCATAAATTTAATTGTTTTTGATTGACTATAATTAAAAGGATGACAAAGTTTTATTATTGAGTTTCTTGCCGGTTCTTCTCGGTAGAATTTATATTCCAAGCCGATGGTCTCTTTACATGTAATAAAAATATAAAAAATATCGATTCAAAAGTGCTCGAATAATGTATAATTTGATTTAACATTAAGTAAACGTAAGATATGTGAGTGTGAATTATATCGTAGACAATAAAGCATATTGTTGATTAAATTAAAACATCATTAATCATACTAATCCGACCACCATATTTGTTACCTAAATTGATAAAAATTGGACATCATTAAATAAAATGCCATCAATAGTTCATTATGGTCTATACAAGATATGACAGCTTAAATACATATTATGTAATAAAAATGGCCTGGATGCCGTTTGATCTGCCCATACACCAAAATTCGCATTTTATATTTATAGTAAAATATTCATCAAAAACTTCTCAACAAAGCCATGCTTACTTGAGTAACTTATACAACTTCCTCGTTGGTCTTGTTGCTAGTTTATTAGCTTATTATTATTTTTTAGTTTATATATAAATCTGATAATTATAAGGAATTGAAGTTGACATGTCTTATACCTTTCTTCAAACATACATACCAAGAAGGACATTAAACATACAGCTTGCCTAATGTTGATAAATAAATTTGAATCTCATCTTAACCATACATTTAAAATGTTGAGAATATCAAGTTGAAGCGTTGCTCTGTTGCTGCAGACAAGAAGGACAAACCAAGAATGTAAACCTCTACTAAGAAACTAGGAAAAAAAAAGTCTGTACGTCCCTCAAGTTCGATCTTGTATTATAGACAGACGAATATAAGTGTGTGTGTGTGTGTTGTTATATAATTTTATTGAATGTGTTGTAACATAATTTTTATTATGTCCGATTAACTAATCATTCAATTTAATTTAGATCGATAGATCGAATATGTTCGATTTTTAAATTATAATATAAAAATTCTTATAAACAGTCTACTATCAACTCCTTCATTGCAAAATATTAGTAGATATATAAATATAAAAAAAATAAACAAAATTGTATCTTTTGCGGTTATGTAGGACGCTGATGGCAGAAATCACAATTAGAATATTTTTATATTAGAATTTAAAAATCGAACATGATCGATATACAAAACAGACCTTTCAAACAATGGCTACGCGCTATTCTTAATTAAGTTCTACTAAAAGTACACATAAAAAAATATTCCGTCAATTTACGTATGCAATTTACTCGCTTTAGCAAATAATTGAATTGAAGCGCATTTATTACGTCATTCAATACAGCCATCGCAATTCAATAGCCCTTATCATATATTTTCGCTCAAATGGACTCCAGAAACCTATTTACCAAATGATAGGATAACTATCCATAGAATATATAACGCGATATAAAGCTTATTTTATATATTTTACTAACTTAGCATTGGTAAGTTTAGTTTTACTTGATAGGTAAATATAGTCATATGTTTGAAACAGCTTGAGTAAACATTAGATAATGAAAAACAGAACATATTAGGTAAATGTTTTAATATTTGGCGTCCATTAAACAAAATAGTTTCAAATTATATTTTCTCTTTTCTTCTTTATTGTATATTTAATGCGTAAAAATGTAAGAGCTATATAATGATTATGCTTCATATCTTGATATTTTCAGTGGATTGGTAGTTGAAATGGTAACGAACGCCAGATGCACGCCCGATGCAATCTCTTCTCTTTGAGGACACGTTATCGAAAATTTAATATATCAACGTAAATTTGAATTTCACGGCACAGTCAGTCACTCTATTGTATTTATACTAAATTAAATTATACCAAACGGCTTAAAACTATTGTAAAACTATTCGAAATTTAAAAAATAAACTCAAAATTACTATACAGCATACAGAATTTGTATCGGGAGATCATTGTTGCCTGCCAATTAAACTAAGCGATCCCGTGTACGCTTCGGAGAAATTCGAAATAATCCGATTGTCGGATACAATTCTGACAACGTAGTTTTACGAGAAAACATAATAATTTTTAAATGAATAAATGAAATTTTATAAATAATTCATCTCCAGTTTTCGAATTGCTGATCAAAGTCTGTTTAACTTGATGTTGATCTCAATAGTCATTGGTTAATAGCAGTGACTCGATAGAGACGCTAACGTTATCAACGTATCAATATGAACATTTCAGTAATATCACTCAGCTTAATCGAACCAACGGATCCATATTAACCTTTAAAGCTTTACGTTATATATCTCAATATCTAGTGTGGATTTTACGTATTATTGTAAAAAATACTTCTAATTAATTACTGAAATGCAATTCCTGTATATACAGTATGTTTAAAATAAAAATGATTAGGTAATTTTAAAACCTTTCACTCTCCCATCTTGCCCTGGACATTCATTACGCTAATGGATTGCATAGGGACACAGTGTAGCTTTTGAAATGTTAATTTTTAAAGAGGATCTGTCCATTTTTTTTAAATACATAAACATTTGAAATAATCGACGGCTCTAAATATATTGGCCATACTACTTCGATGTTACAATTAACTTATTTAATATTATATTTTTTATTTAATTCGGAGAATTAGCTCGCTGAAGTGGAAGTGGGCTGGTCATGTCTCCAGACGCATTGATGGCCGATGGAGCCGACACGTGTTAGAGTGGAGACCGCGCTTAGGCAAACGTAGTGTAGGGCGTCCTGTGACAAGATGGACCGACGATTTGAAGAAGGTGGCGGGCACGGGATGGATGCGGACTGCCCAAGATCGGGATGGTTGGCGTTCTATGGGGGAGGCTTTCGTCCAGCAGTGGACGGCAAAAGGCTGAATAAAATATTATATTTATACTTTTCGCCATCGAGTCTTACCGAGATTACAGGACCTCAATCCATAATGGAATCTAATTAGGTACTAAGGAATCTTATACTATATATTTCTTCATTGGAGGACAAAAATGATTTTTGGAATCAGTAAATAAGCTGATGTTATAAGTATTAAGAAGTAAATACGTATTGTTGTTTTTATCTCCCAGAAAGATAGTTCATTTTATGTATATCCAGATATTTATGATCTGAATATAAATAAATATATTTCGATTACTATGTCAGGTTTATTAATAATACAATACATATACGGGTAAATAAATATTCGAGTGTGTACATTTATTTAAATTGATATAGCATATTATTTTTTTGTTTTAAATAAAAATATATTACAAGTTGAACTTAAAATTAATATTTTTATGCGTGATTAATTTTAACTAAAGAATATTTTAACAATATATATAAAATATTTGTTTTTTAAATAATAATATGTTTACATTTTCTTTTGGAGTCGGACTTCTAAATATAATATATAAATACATATATATTCTAAATATAATATATAAGTACATATATATCTAAATAATATATGTACTTTGCTTCAGTTGAAATTCTCTGAAAATTATTTGACGGATACTCTTTTTTACCCTAGTTCTATTTATAAGGGTTGTTATTTCAATGGGGCTTACAACGTATTAAAAAAACATCATAATCGTTTCACAATTAAATAAAATGCCTATGGGCCTATGGTTGCCAAAAAAACAAACAATTTAATGAGCATTTTTCATTATTATTTATTTAAAAAAACGAATAAAAAATATTTATTACAACATAGGGAATACCTCTTATACCTCTTTTTAGAATTATTTTTGATATATGGCTTTTTATCTCGTATTTTATGACTGCTCTTATTTTATCTTATCTTAAGAAACTTCATACTACTGCTTAATATAAATATCAGAATATACTACTAATATTATAAAAGTGAAACTTTATGAGGATGGATAGACGGATCATTGTTACTCTTTCACGCAAAACTACTAGCCAAATATGGTTGAAATTTAGAATAAGAATAGCATATATCCTGACTGAACAAATGGGTTATCTAATTTGCCCCCACGATCACGAAGGTGTGGCCGTGGACGGAAGCTAGTTTTGTATAAAAATTCATTGAAAACGATGACTGTGTATCTAAAAAACTGTGTTGCAGTTGTCAGCGCTCACCTCTAAATCATTGATCATTATATTAATAGACTTCTAGAAAAATAATTAAATATAAAATAATAATAATGTTACTTAAGATATTTGAAATATTTTCTGTTGATATGTAAGTCTTGATAACATATTGGTATATATTATAACTTCATAAAGATGATTGCATCAAGGATATAAATCCTTTAAAGGAAATCCCATATCGAATCCTTCTCGACTTACTGTAACAGTCGAGCTCCTTCGGGAAATCCAACGCATCGATTTCCGGACTTAAATGTCAATATACTTTCAATCCGTATCAAATACATTATTTGAAGAATACTCAGTGCGAAGTAAAGTATGGTAGAAGAACATTGAAAATTCGATTAATATCGAATATCTGTATTTAATGATGGAGATAGGCCTGTAGATAGAACATTTTTTGATTTGATAAAATCCAGCTATCATTGCTAATTCACCTTTGAATTTTGAGGTAAACTCAACTCTTAGTAGCTTTTCTTAGGAAAGCTTTCAGTATTTTTTAATTTTTTTATTCCATTATTATATACAATATTTTAACATTAACATTTTAGCTTGCAGTGCTTTTTTCTAAAAACTCACTTCGTACCTCACTCGTGAAATGCTGTAACCCTATAATATAACAATTTTATGCGTGTATCGCTGAAAATGTCGCAATGTCGCATTACACTTTGTTAATCGGTGAATTTCGCATAATTTTACGTAAGCTGAAATGTAAACAATTGTTTAAAAACTCTCTATTGTTACTTAATTTAAATACAGACAATTTATAGCAAAACTTCGCTTATAAAGAGATTAAAATTGCTCAAAACATTTCTATGCTTTGCAGGTGAAAGTTGGCGACGTAAATTACGAGTCGCAATAAAAGCATTGTTGCGGGACGCCCCGTCGTCCCGTCGTCCCGTTCACAATGTACACGTATTTCCCGGGACCTTTTTGAAACTGTTAGTGTAATTTATTACTGAATTTGAATTAAGTACATGGAAATATGTTTACTATTCGAATTTCAAACGCCGTCACGTTTAACTGATGCTTAAGTTCAGAAATATTTGCTGACACTATTGAATGTTCATGAAATATATTATGACAAAACTGCCAATCTAAAGTTACTCAAATCAATTAGTAAAAATATGTTCTAAGTATTACATTAATTATTATATATTTTCGTCTGTATATTTTTATTTAAACTGTACTTTTTCTGTAACATAATTTATTTTTCTTTTCCAGTTCCTCTGGTTGAAAAATTTGGAAGTTTATCTATATATATATTTTAAGATTTGTATAAAAAAAAACTAGTTTGGGTTTTGGCGTCTGTATTCTGTTTATATGAGGTTATTAATAGTTTACAAATAACCCGATGTTAAATTGGGTTAACATTATATAATTATATAGTGTGGTGTAAGAAGAACATATAAAATATATTATATAATGAACAACGTATATAATGGGTAGAAAATATAAGATAAAATAAATAATGTACGCCTAAAACGCGGGGCGACGGGATGCCTAAGACCCGCGGTGTGTACAAAGGTATAAAAACTTGAAGTTCCAGTATAAGATGTGATCATGCATTATGTGGTTTATAGACAATTGTTAGTAACTCAGTACGTATTGTTAGCCCGAGTTGAAATTCGCTTTAAAGAAAAAAAACTAATTAAAAGTTAATTTAATAAATAAAATTAGGGCAACCGCTTTTTTTTGAGGTTCTGAAGTAGACTGACTGTCAAATCAGAGACGTTACTAATACGAATATGAATTACTTACTAGATAGATAAAAGGGATCCTTATGCAGCATTAACCCTTACATATTAGCGGGCTAACAGTACGCATCAGTTTAACAGATGATATTCACGACATAGACATGTCTGAATAAGTTGAATGTTGATGCGTACTGGGTGAAAGAAGTTCATTCTAAACAATTCCCGGCGTTCTATAATTTTTCCTACTTCCAAAACGAAATGCCTCGTTTTGTTGTACTCATATACGAGGACTGGCTGAAAAGTTCCGAGTCTAATGTTCTTAGGTCAACAAGTTGAGCTACATCTAATTAGTATTTAAGGAAAATTTTGTGTGTGAGTTATTGAACTGTCAGCATCACCATATACGAGTCGTCACTGCTTTTGACGACATTGATGCATCGAGCCGTTATAGAATTCTTGGTAGAAATGGTGTTTGGGGTTACCCGGAAGTATTGGTACTGTGAGACTTCAAAATAAAACCACTGAGAATGTACTGCTGGTCAGAGAGTATAATTGGTCTTTCTCATTATAAATTTACAAAAACTTATTTAGTACTTTAAAAATACATCTAACGCCATCTGTTGACGAGAAGATCAATTAAATAGTATTTGGCATAATGTATTTTGATTTTGAACAAACGGCAGAAATACATACACATTTTTAAATGAATATCTACAGTGTACAACGAATCTGGGCTATTGTTATTATTGGGCGACAGGGAAAAATGTTGGTCACGATTATTCAGCAGATTGGAGAGTCCTTAGAAAACGTCGCTCGCCCAGAGCGCCCGAATAACGGGTGAAAACGTCGACGAGGTAAAAAAAAAAGTATTAAAGAACCATCGAATATCTGTACTACTTTTAAACTACTGTGTGTACTACTTTTAAATTTCACTTTTAAGACTTAAGAAATTTGGGGTACGTAATTTAACACTTTATTAGACTTGCTTTATACTAAACAATGTCTTACAATTAAAGTTATGCGTAAAATTATTTCTTAAAAAAATATTTTTATACAGAACCCCACAGAATAATTGAAAGTCATATTAAATTATCTTAAATAGGAATGCAGTTTTAAAACAAACTGGTTATTTTTAATTTCGAAGAAAGATATTAATTTCACAAACAATATACTTATATATTTTACGGTTGAATTCTAGTTAGTTTTCGCTTTACAAATAAGTATTGTTGAATACAAAACAACTTATATATTTTTTATTATCTTGGTATTTTATATACTAATAATAAATATTGATGTTTTCGTTTCATTAGTAAATAATAATAGTTGTGTTTTTTATTAACGTTCTTTGGTTCCTGGCTTGGCTTTGATTCTGGATCCTATGGCATTTATAGATATCTCCTTGCAATAAAAAATATTATCAATACTAAGTACAATAAAATGTAATTATCATATTATAATTTTACTCTTCTCTTAATGTTTTTGCTATATAAGAATGGATTGATTTATTGTTATCATATGTTATTTATTAATGATAAGAAAATGTAATTATTGTGACATTTTGGTCACTCCCGAACAGCCTGTGAATGTCCCACTGCTGGGCTAAAGGCCTCCTCTTCCTTTTTGAGGAGAGGGTTTGGAGCTTATTCCACCACGCTGCTCCAATGCGGGTTGTTGGAATACACATGTTTCAGAATTTCAGTAAAATTAGACACATGCAGGTTTCCTCACGATGTTTTCCTTCACGTAAAGCACGAGATGAATTATAATTTAATTATAATTTGGTCACTCAGTTGAAACAAAATTTATAATAAGCATGCTGTAATTAAAAGTGCTTAGTCTTGTTTAGCCTATGTTATGTGTTTTATATGTTGTAATATCGTAACTTTTGGTGATAGTTCGATATTAAATAAATTATTGGATATAATTTTACTCATTAAAATAAGTATATTACTCAAATAACAAGTTATAAAATGTAGGCACGCAAAATGAACGCTATGCTAAGATATTGTATTCGTAAATCTTATTTCCCTTTGAGCGCTGGCTAAACGGTTTTGAATTTTTTTCGCTACAAGAATATTACGCAATGGAGCGATTTTACCCAAACATTATCATAACAAAAACGTTCAGTAATAGCTTCGACACGAGTTACGTTTATTCGTGTAACGACATGATAACCTGTTTACATACAATCGTAGCGAATTAGTAAGTCACGACATTATAAAAATTTTCAGAAGATTTTCCATATTAAGTGAAATAGAAAACAATTTGCTTTGTATATCGAAATATACGGTTGAAATCAGTGCATATCAATCACCTTCTCATGTTGGAACCTGAGCACGGTCTTTAGATACTCTGCGGTGTGCTTATCGGCAATGGTGCATGACTCCTGGTACTTCTCCGAGTATTGGATTGATGGTTATGGTGATAGGATGGATGATTGAATAATTTTCTTCGTCTCTTATTTTTTACTAGAGAAGGAGGAGATAGAACACATTTCTGCTTGAGGTGAGCTCCATCTATGAAAACTGATGAAATGCCATGAATATGATGATTGCAAATTGCTCCCCTCCCCTCTTCTCTTATTATACTTCTGCTTTTAAAAATAATATTTTGACTAATAAATTATATTAAAAGTTATTATAGTATAAGAAGTGAAAAAAATACATATTGAATGTTACAATGTATCAATTTCTGGATTGTACTGTTTCATAATTTTTGTAATTACTGAACCTAGAATCTTTACTTAATTGTTTAATTTATGAATAATATTAATATATTTGAAAGTATCTCATTAGGAATGACTTAAAATATTGCTGGGTATTTCTAATGTTTGAGCTAAACAAGGATTGCAATAACGTCAAAGCACATGGCTTTACTATATTTTTAAACTGTCACTCACCATATTAATGTAATGTATATAATATTAAGTTTATTTTATTATCATTTTTTTGTTTCATAAATATTACTATATTGTGTATGCTGTACCTTGACTGCCTTGTTGGTCTAGTGGCTTGAATGTAAGGCCGCAGACCCGGAGGTCCTGGGTTCAATTCCCAGGTCGGGCTAATAAAAAGGTATTGGATTTTTCTGTCAAAAAATTCTCAGTAGCAGCCCGGGTTCTGGAAGTGTATACACTTCCGTGCCTCGGCAAGCACGTAAAGCCGTCGGTCCTGCTCCTGAACTCCCCCGGTCGTGTCGGATTGCCGCCCCATCGGATTATGAGAGTTAGGGAATAGAGAGTTCACCTGTGTTTGCGCACACACTTGTGCACTATAATTTATCCTGTATAGTTGGCTAATCTCTCTTGAGATTGGCCGCCGTGGCTGAAATCGTACATAATTTCCAACAACTCTAATTTTCCAGGCAAACAAGCACTTTAATCGAAATTTGACTCCAACTCCATTAGTTTTGCGAATAGCAAATATCGTTACGAAAAGATTTTTATATAAATTTTCAATTTTATAGCGCTAAAATATATTTTTTAATGAATGGTTCAAACTATGCTAAAGCAAAAATGAAGCCAATTAACAAATAAAATCCATTCAAAATGCTCGTCTGACTGAACTCTAACTGATTGGCGGACTGATGATGATAATGTCTTTACCGTTCTATATTACGGTCAAATAAATGAAAAAAGCATCATACATTTTAATATTTTGACTGTGTTCAAGATAAATAGTAACGATGTCGTCACGATATTATTTAAACGCGTTTTTATTTCTTTCGAAATCGGATAATACGAAACAATACAAGCCCTCAAAACAAAAGTACTGTATCGATTTTGTCTCATCTGACGTTCAATATTGAGTGCCTTTGTGTATTTTGAATATTCCAATCTTTATTTCTTTAGTCTTTCACGTGATTGCACACGAACATTTTTGGTAAATAATTTATGATTTCGTAAAGATTTTAATTTAATGGAAGACGTGGAGTTTTTTTTAGATGATGAGATCTTGATAATGTTTTTTTATAAATTTTTGTTTTTATTGTTAATCATTTTTATCTTTTGTATATAAGATTATTTTAAAGTTACACGTATTAATTCTTCAAATCGAATGTTTCAATTGGTAAGTTGCTATATACAGGGTGACTGGTGAATTAGTATCAATATTTTAGGAGCATAATCGGTACATGATTCTCATTCGAATTATGTAAAAAAAATAGGTACTTAATTTTTGACCAATTTTACAAAAATTTTACTTTATATAAATAAAGTGTTGTGTGTGTTTAGTGGACATATTTCCGCGGCGCGTGCGGCGTGGTGTTTGCCACCCGCAACCCCTGCCCCGCGGCTGTTAGTCGGGCGAGCGCCGCCGTAAGGTTCGTCCATCTTCCCGCGCGCGCGCCCCTAGCGATCGATCTTACGCGTATA
Source organism: Nymphalis urticae (assembly GCA_905147175.2). NCBI lineage: Eukaryota > Metazoa > Arthropoda > Insecta > Lepidoptera > Nymphalidae > Nymphalis > Nymphalis urticae. The sequence goes on along the minus strand of LR989987.1, from coordinate 1,917,799 downwards.
CCTAATCTTTCGTGTGTGAGTGTGTTCCGTCATTAGTAATTAGGTATGGCTTATCAATACACAAATGCAGAATACTGTGAGTACTGTGAGTAGTAAAGTGACCCATTCGTGTTAAAGCGTGTGAAAGACAATATGCGTAAACGTGCCGAACTGTGTATCACACGAGCAGGAGCTCACTTTGAACATTTGTTAAGGTTAGTGTAGTTATGTAGGTAAATAGGTAGTTAAATGATTGACAATCGTTGTAAATAAGTATGATTCCATTTTTAAATACGCCGGAAATACCAAGATAGGTAAACAGTTAATTTTTGTCCCAAGTTCATATCATTTACCTAGTCAACAAATTTGTTGCTTAAACGAGTGAAATATTTTGGTATTTTTGCCTGTTCTAAGCCAGGTTTAAAGTATGAAGGGGGATTGGATCATGCTTGTTTATCAAAGGTAGCCTGCTACCCTGTTAACACGCGGCGGCGTTTGGACGTAGGTAAAGTACGGCGCGATAACTAAATGTACCTAACTGTGTTGTGTCGTCAGCGTAGCTAGGGTGTCCACATGACGCGTAATTAATTACATAACTTTTGGTTAACTTTACTTAGAAGTTTATTAATATTTATGTTATATGTATTTTTTTTTGGTCATATATGGTCGTCAAATATCACGTCCTTAAGTATTGATACTAATTCACCAGTCACCCTGTATAATGATTTTTATATGTTACACTATGAGCGTCCGGATAACATTGGTGTAGTAGTTTAAGTCTGATTTTATTTCCCAGATCGGTTCATTAAAAAGTTATTAGGTTCGATCAATAACTTCTCATTAGTGTTTAGTCTTCTGCGCCTGAAAAAGCATGAAAATTTGTTAGTACATCGCCTGAATATTCTATCATTTCGGATTGTAGTCTTGTCGGATCGGTGAGGATGAAATAAAGCGTGCAACTCTTTCTCCGCACCCTCTCGCACACTATTTATAGTTATATAAAAAAAAATTACTTCTGTACAAATCGTGACCGTATGGAATGTTGGCAAGAATGCTAGCAGCATTTCCCCGTTGAATCGTAATTCCGATCCTCTGGGCGAAAAATTCACCAGCCTTTCTGTCAACTGTAGAGGCAATAAGGCGAGGATATATTACATATATCATAAAACACATATCATTTATATACATCAGTCATCAATTCCAAATTGCGTCATAATATTTCAAATAAATATCCATTTTTTAACCCATTTCTATATTCTTACTAATATAACATCGATATTAAAATAACCAAAATTGTTGTATATTCAGATGTCCAAATTTGACACGGATGAAAAATGTAATTATTATTATTCAATAAAAACAAACATGATATTGAATTTCGAATTCGATTGGTATAACTTTATTATTCATTGCGATGCAGTCGTTAAACAGCGATCAGAATCAATAAACTGGCCCAATTATTTTGCCACGCAGTGTAATACAAGCAAAAACATGAAAACATTTGTTGACCCGTTGCTCGTAAAGTACACTGGTCGGTCAGAGTACCGGAGCGTACATGTAGGTGCAAATAAAACTGCGCGCCGTGGTTAGTTAAAATTTCACGAGAGAGCCCACAGTTTCCGACAAATTGTTATTCGTCCGTTACTTCCATGGCTTTTTGGAATTGTAATTAGAAGCCTTTTTGAATGGGAAATCAAAGGTAGTATTGGTTTAGGCTGTCCATTGTTTTTGTGAATTTATCAGTGTCTATGACGTTTGTGTAGCTACGAATTTTTACAGTTTTTAGGTGTTACTTATTTTTTTGTATCGATGTTTAATAAACGTGAGTTCGGATGTACTACATTTTTTTTAAACTTTTTTAGTGTATAGGAAATTGGCTAAGTGAAATGTTAATATCTTATACATGTTGTTGTTGGTGTACAATATAATGATGATTCAAACGGATTTTAATAAAATAATGAAATTAACAAGTTTAGGGATATAAGTTACTATTATAGAAAAAAAATAATATAACATAGCAAAAACAAATAACGACTGACCTATTACGTGGCGCTTAGCTAACTCAAAGACTTAGTCTTGCTATACAAAGAGAAAATTGCTCCGACGTCTTATATACAATGACCATTTCGTGTAAGGGCCTGTACTTGTTAACAAATTAAAAAAAGGGAGTAGTTCTTAGACTATATGGAGTTGATAAGCTCTTATCAAGGCTTAATAGAATTAGACTCCAATGTGAGCCCTTAAAAGTCTAAATATTAGGATTCATATTTCTACCTTGACAAAATACGGCAACACCTTATTGGGCCCTACTGTTTTTCATATCCTGTTACTATCTTTTATAATAATGTTTTGTACTTTTTAATTGTATGAAGAACTTGCATTCGGTACCCCCTATGAAGGATAAATAAATAAAACATCATTAAAATCAATCCGGTTCAGTGGTTGAGTTATCAGAGCATAATATATAGAATTTCGCATTCGTAATATTTGTAAAAACTGTATTATAGAAAGTATTGAGTTTTAAATTTTACCGTATCGTGTAACATTATTCAAATAAAATGTTAATATATTAAAATTCAACCAAGCAAAATTACATCAGACATTTGACTTGAAAATATCTTGTATTTCTTATCTTTTCCTGTCTTCCTAACTCGGGGACAATTGGATTCACTAAATTAGTTTCATTATCGCCGGCTCGCAGGTGCAGGGACTGAAATGCGACGTTCCAAAGACGTTTACCTTCGAATTTGTTGGCAAGGATCGCTAATGAATTACGGAACAATCACATTAACGTCTCTAACTTAAATCTTCTGTTGAATTTTCTGATGATATTGGTTTTGTTTGCGTTACTCGTAAAATACATTTATGTGCGGTAAACCACATATTAATTTTATTATTTGATATTATTTCAGATGATGCTAAGGATAGTTTAATTCGAGGAAACTATCAACGAAGCTCAAGCACTGACATACCTATGTCTTAGGTTTCTTCTTATAGACTATGTAACATAGTATTTTAATTATATTAGAAATATTTTTGGTATTTGATTTGTATTTATATAAATATAAAACTGTTATAAAAGTGTTATTTCTGAACGACTTGACCTATTGAAATTATATTTAAAAATTATATATAAAAAGTATTCACTGCTTGACAAAAAACGTTTAGATCTCGCTCGAGACCCACTGAATTTTCATGTTTTTTATTTTTGTTTATACTTTATCTGGTGCTTGGAGGTCAAGGAAAACATAGTGCTTCAAAATATTTATCATCCAATCCTTTTTCTTAACAGAATACATATTGTTACTTTACTTTACTGCATGATAATTTTGGAACAAAGAAAATCTTTATCCATATTATAAATATGGTAAAGTATAGGTTAAAATAAAATAGATTGAAACCATGATGACGATCGCCATATTTGCGGACATAATACCGCCCGTATGGGGTTGTATGTTTTGCACGCATTCGGTGGGTTTGAATACGACGTTACCTGACGTTTACTGATGTAAATAACTGCTTTGAAAATAAAACATCGAAATTTATAAAATTGAAAACTATGGAGTTCATAAAAAATACTAATAATCTATTTTTATTATCCACTATACAAACTTATCAATATATAAAAATAAAACCAAAACTTACAGGATCGTACTATATAATATAACGCCATAAATTAATCAATTTGTGATTAAAATATATTTTCATTATATAATTTACTTATAATCATAATCACATTAAAACCCAAATTTGCTCTTTACACGAACCGGTGACAAAATTACCTGACAATTACAGGAAAGATTTTAAATTAATTTCTGACGCAAAACCAGCGGTATTATCAGGTTGGGATGAATTATCAGAGCACACTTCAATGATATCGTGTAAATTAAATGACATTTAACGCGTGGTATAAGAGAAAATGAATCCATACATATTAGTTATTAACCTGGATTTTGTAAGAGTAATGTTTTACTCCAAAATATATAATTAAAGTATGTATAGAGATATATTTTTTGGAACTAGAGAGTTCTTACTCTTATAAGACTATCTGTATTTTAAAGGCTTTTATATTTAAACATAGTTGCACCCAAACAATTGGACTAAAATCTTTTACGGACCTTACACTAGATAAAGTACACTCTATTGTTTTTTTTTATATTTATTTATTTAGTATAGGTGGGCGGACGAGCGGGCCACATGATGGTAAGTGGTTACCAACGCCCATAGACATTGGCATTGTAAAAAACGTTAACCATCGCTTACAACGTCAATGCGCCACCAACCTTGGCAACAAAGATGTTATGTCCCTTGCTGTTATGAGGTAGAATATCTGATGAGCAGATGGTACCTACCCAGACGAGCTTGCACAAAGCCCTACTACCAGTAAAGTTTTATTTGCAGTAAATTGTATAAACGTTTATTTAGATTAGAGAAGAAATACCTTTCTCCTCAAATGGGAAAGGAATTCTATCCCAGAAGTAGGCCATTTACATTTTGTTGCTTTACTTTATTATTGTAATGTGTCGGGCAATTATCCCGACAGCATAAGCATCCCAAGATGAATGGCATGGAGCCTGCCGGGCGTAAAATACTACCCGATGTTTACTTCAGTATTCACACGTCACCAATTAAATAAGATGATGAGGCAGAGCATAAGATGATGAAGATGAGCAGGCTTTAAGATATAAACTCGAGTCAGAATAATAAATATTAATAAATATCCTGAGACATTATTCACACACATGGCGATCTGATCCCAAACTAAGCAGAGCTTGTACTATGGAAACCAGACAACTGATATACTACAAATACTACTTTTCTTTTGTAAATACATACTTATATAGATAATTACACCCAGACTCGGGCAAACAGATATGTTCATGCACACAAATGTCTGTTCTGGGTGGGAATGGAACGCACAACCTTCGGTGTGAAAGACAAGTATTTACAAACTACGCCAACCGGTCCGTCTATAATGAAAGATTGAAATTACCATGCAAAAAACGCGATCAGCATTTTAATCACACCAGACACCAAACGTAACGCCAGTACAAACGAAATTAAATGCACCGACAAAATCCAACAATGGCCATATAATTAGACGACATAATATACTGAGAACGGAATGAGAGCTCTCCATATCTCATTTCACCTGAATCCTGAAGAATTTAGCATTGTTATACGTAATTAATATCATAAAAGAGAAATGTGGGACATTTCGTAAATTGAATTCAGTGGATTAATTTTCAAAAGCATTCATTATAAGGGTACTTATATAAAGTCACTCAGTTTTTCACTACCCGCCCTTCGCACGGATGCAATTAATTTTACTGGTTTTAATTGAATATATAATTGGGTATTAAGAAAAAATCTTAATCTTATTTGATTTTGCACGTGTGAATCCAGTTTCAAGGTGAAAATAAAATATTGTTTGTATATAAAGTTTAGTTTTAGACATATATAATTTTCAATTTTTTAAATGTTCCTGATCAAACTTGTGTAAGTTCGAAATCAACAACGCTTTTCATTAATTGACATATTTTAGTAAAAAGAACTGTCTGTTATTCAAATTAATTTTTAAAATATGCACAACACGAAAAATTTATTAAATACAATACCGCCGTTGTAGATAAAAAAGCATATAATGAATCGCGTATCAAGAGGGGCCCTCGTAAGGGCCTCGCAAGCGTAAGGGACTCGCGGGTGAAAATTCTGCTGGCTTTAGGCGCGCTCTTAAGGCTTTGTGCAAGTCCGCCTGGGTAGGTATTAAGTGGTTATTTATTATATTGTTCTGTTTAAATGTGGAATGCATATAATAATTCATATAATAATGAGTATAATATCCATGGCATATAATATCCATGAGTATAATTAACAGCCATGGCGATTGGTTGGGCGGTGTAGAATTTAAAGTGCTAACGCACCAACTAGCAGCGAGTATTAAGGCGAAGGAAAAAAAAAACATGTACAATCCCAACTGTTTACTCTAACAATGATTACAGCACCGATGTCATACCACTACCTTTACCTTTTCAGTAGTTCCAGTAACAGCCTGTGAATATCCCACTGCTGGGCTAAGTCCTCCTCTCCTTTTTTGAGGAGAAGGTTTTGGAGCTTATTCCACCGTGCTGCTCCAATGAGGATTGGTAGAAATGGTAGAATTTCAGTAAAATTAGACACATGCAGGTTTCCTCGATGTTTTCCTTCACCGTCAAGCACGAGATGAATTATTAACACAAATTAAGCACATGACAATTCAGTGGTGCTTGCCCGGGTTTGATTACACGATCATCGGTTAAGGTTAACGCGTTCTAACCACTGGGTCATCACAGCAGTTAGCGTTAGTTAGCCTTTTTGTTTGCCTGCCTTGTTCCTGAGATAAAAATTAGATTTAAGGAAATATAATAAAAAAATATATAAGAAAGAACTATCACGAAATTGGTAGATAAGGACCACTTAGTTTGTATTTTTTCAAATACATTATAATTATAATAAAAATATTTTGTATTGATTGATTTTATTAAAAAACAGCAGAATTATCTGTAAGTTTCAGAATTTTCAGTAGAAGAAAAATTCATGTTGCTTTCAACATAAAACTGAAAATCTCTATCGATCTGGCAACACTAATAATAATAATTACATATAAAATAAAATAATTTTGTGTGCATATATATTTTTGCATCGCTTTATAAAAATAATAAGATCAGAATATTGTTTATTAAACAAAACTCCAACTTTTTTAAATTCTGATGTGGTATACATAAAATAAATTTACTATTTTTATGGTTTGAGCAATTTTTCAATCTAAAATAAAACGCCACATCAGAAACTAAAAAAAATCACTGATTCGGCGACTAAAACTGGAAATCTATGAATTTTTCACTAGAATTCAGCGGCTATTGTTCCTGTACGTGTTTTTTTCAACTTGCAGAGGATTTATGGTTGTATAAACTAATTCAATACAAACGCTGAGGATATCGTAAAGGTTTTCATTTTATTTTTAACGTAAGCCGATATGAAATATAATCCTATAAATTCTATTTGGAATTTATTTAAAAGGGATTGGGAGCAGAGTGCTACCCAATAGCAAAGCCGTTTTGTTAATCAGTATTTTTCAAATAAAATATTTTCTAACTAATATTTTTTCCTACTGCATTCATTTTTTTGTCTCATTTGACATGATAAGGCCATTTATTTTGATATTGTAAAACTTATTTGTTTATGAGAAAATGAAATTCACGCTTGTCTCGTCAATGTTTTTTATATAACGCGGGTGATAATAAGAAGCGTAGCTACTTATAAGAAACAATTATATACTAAAATATATATATTTATTTTGGTTATATATGTATTTTGGTTTAGTAGTTATTTGAGATTGGCTTAAAAAAGTCTTCTCATTTATTACATTAAACTGTAAGACAATTAATTTCTGAAGGTGTGTATCCAATATGCTCCCAGTCCACTGCCTCTACACTTGTGTTCTAGTATTGCAGCAGTAGGTATAATTATCTTGGAGCGTTTAAAGTAGCATTCTTCGCGGTGAGGTCTCTGCCTGGTGGCTATTGTCGTTGCGATAATACTGCGATGTGCAGTGTGACTATCTCTTAGAGTAGGTGCAAGTTCGCGGAGTACCTTTGGGAAAGCGAATATACTGGGAACCCTTGAGATGCAAACAATGATATTTTAATGCTACAGTTCTTATGTCAAATTCATTGATTTATTTAAATATTAAACAAATACTTTAAAAAAAGGAATACTTATGCTTGTAGGAAGGGACCCTTCCTACTTTATTTGAATGGAAAGTACATTGTTAGTTTCATTCTTATTATTTTATGTATTGTATTTTGTAATAAAAAAACACACACACATACTCAGAGACACAATCTAGGTCAGTATGACAGTATAAATAAATGTATTATAAAATTGACAAAATGTAAATTAGAGCACTGAAGCTATCTATTAAAATGCAAATATGAAAAGTCCTCAAGCCTTTGAAAATTGTGTCACGATTTTGAGCTACATAATAATTATGATGATGAAACGTCGCAATTAGTCCTAATTTTGTAAAAAATATTACATACTACGAGTATGTAAAATGTACTACAAATTTAAACATAAATAAATAAAAATGTTAAGAATAACTACATATATACTATGGCAGATAAATAAAATAACACTAATAGTTTATTCAAGTAATTTCTTATGATTACTTTTGAGTTCATATTTCAAAAGAAATGAAAAGCGCCCTATTCGACAAGAAAGTAGCAGGTACCTTTTTACTTTTTAGCAAATACACATTAACAGGCAAATTGACTAATTGAGTTTATCTGGACGCTGATTGGTTGGTAATTGTCATCAGCTGCCAATGACGAATCGAATTAAAACTTATTAACGTTCCAAAAAGGGACATTTGCAATTGCCTTATGTATAACGGTAGTTTATATGTAGTAGTTTTAGTTCGTATGTATGTCTGTTTTATTTTTGCTGTTTACTAAATATAAAGAGAATGATGCCGATAATTTAAATATCTACAACTAAGTATTAATGTCTTAAAATGCCTCTGTGTAATGTAAAACCTTTTCTTTATTAAATGTTACATGAAAATGGTTGGAAAAGCCACATATGATACACTATTACGTTTTATTATTTAAGTAATAATCCTTGTGTTACTTAAGACGTTGAGAATAAAGTGTTAAGGGTAATATCAGACATTTTACCCGGAAAGTAAAGGCCCGGCTACACGGAACACCTGGTTTAAAGGCTACATATATATAAGGCAATAGCTCAAGGAACTTACAGTTAATTCTGATGTATACGTTATTAATGTAATAGTACCAAAACGAGGCTACGATAATACAGCTTTTTTAACTAAATTCATACTTATTTATTCAATTAGAAAATATCAGAAAAGTAAAACGTAATCAAGTACGTAACAGTTTATACGAACGGAAGAATTGGCGTTTGAAAGAGACACGTGATATTCACCCGTGGATTTATATCTGACCATTATAGGTAAACCATGATATTATGGTGATGATGAGTAATTGCTGACTAAGAGAAAAAATATATAAACGTAAGTCATTAAGGCGTTTAAAAGTAGGCTACAAAAATGAGAATAAATAAAATTACATTAAACAAGAAAAATCAAGCATATCATAGTTAGCTATAAAACAGTCGCTCATTTATCGAGTCTTCAGACAATTTCAATATTATTTCATAATCAATTTGTATTGTACACAACGTGTTTAACTGTGCAAACTGTTTTAAACAAGGTCGTCCTCGAAGTGGTTTTGGAGTGTGTAGCGGAGCTCTAAGGCAAGAGATGTCATATTTCAGGACAATCTTTCACGTTGACACGCTGTCACTTTCTCGTGAAGTGACGACGTGAATACGGTATATCGGGGTAAGAATAAATGGTTGCTTTAAATATGCGTCAAGATTTTTATTCATGGAATAATAACAAGTTTATCGATTTATATACTTAACATCTATGTTTTTGTGTAACATTAAATACAAAACTATTATTAAATTAGTCAAAGAAATCCTGAAATAAAATATATTTTTGTTTTGTTACACTTTCACGTCTTTTCTATTCAATCGATCAACATGTTTTTTTTATACACGTTGTCAGAGGTAGAGAAAAGGAAATAGAATAGACTAACTTAACACGTTGTCGATGACGCTGGCTGCAACTATTTTTATATAAATGTCAGTTCAGTATTTAAAAAAGAATCTTCTATGTATTTCAAATTAAGAATTTCAGTTCCACGTGGAACCTATGTACAAGAACTGTTTTGTATAACGCATTTCTTTCATGGCTTCACCCGGGTACATGATGTTAGCCTTATACAAGATGAAGCGACCTTTCTTAATCCTTCTTTTAAGTCGTCGCACTTTAATTTAAAGCGTCCGGTGTACGTAATACAGTTCATTTTTGTAATTATCAAGATTCTCGACTATTTATGCCTACATGTCCTAGTTAAGTTTTAATAAGGCGACGCGCAAGTCGTACAAATAGGTTCATATTAAGTCGGTCATTGCAGGTAGCTCTTGGCCTAATTCGTATGTTTACTTCACCAAATTACTTTTTTACATTTTTAGTATAAAAAATATTGTTATTAGTCGTAGACTTTTAGTAGCTGTTAATTGATTGTTCAAAATAATGCTTGTTAAATATTATAGAACTAGCTAACTTAATTCATGAACTTCTATTTTTTTTAAGAAGTTTTACTAACAGTAAATTATTATATACGAAAATATTTCACTTCTGGAAACATACAAATAAAAAATAAATAAAAAAAGAGTATATGTATATATTTATCTTATGCCCGGTTTTGTAAGGTACTTTTTATTGCCTCTCCGAGCAACGGAATGTAAGATAATTTCCCATTAAACGGAGGTCCATTTAATTGAACGAAGTGTGACACTTGTCAGATATAAAACTTAATTTGACATCTTATTTTGTAACAAAATACCTCAATCGTCTATATTATTGTAAGGTGTAATTTCTTACAATGATTTGCGTAAATACAATTATACGTTTTATATTATCATTCATAATATATCATAATTATTGAATTATTTATCGATATTATTTTACTTTTGATTTCAATTTATTACTTATTTAGCAAATAGCTAAAACTATTTGCAGAAATTTTATTATTAGCAACATCCTCATAGGTCCCAAGTTTTTACATTTTCTCGGGTTTTTTGAGGGATCAATAGACATCTGAGATGCTTTGGAGGCGTTACCTTAATGTAATATGATATCATACTATACAATATATAAATCGAGTAATGTTTGTTAGTTGTCTAACCGCATATGTTTCATAAATTTGTCTTTCTGCAGGGAAAAACAAATGACAGTTGCACAAGAGCTTTGAACCTATTTTCTATTGTCTTCAACTTATTTCTCTGTTTGGGTTATTTTAGACAACTAAATATGCCTAGATGCCCCAGTGGTAAGAACGCGTGAATCTTAACCGATGATCGTGGGTTCAAACCCGGGCAAGCACCACTGAATTTTCATGTGCTTAATTTGTGATTATAATTTATCTCGTGCTTGACGGTGAAGGAAAACATCGTGAAGAAACCTGCATATGTCTAATTTCACGAAAAAAAATCTGTCACATGTGTATTTCACCAACCCACATTGGAGCAGCGTGGTGGAATAAGTTCCAAACCTTCTCCTAAGGGAGAGGATACCTTAGCCCAGCTGTGGGACATTCACAGGCTGTTACTATTACTGTAAATATATTTATAAAAAGTAACGGTTATTGGTCAAAGACATTGTTAATTCATATAAAGATCCATTTGAAATATTTGTGTGTGAAATAAAATCAAATATAAAGAAAAAAACCTCGTATATTTTGCTCAGTAAAATCCCTATATTGCCTTTTACGTTGTATCTCTTAATTTCACCGAAACAATTTACTCAAAGGCATATTTTATCTTTACTAAACGAATTTCGGGAAAACAAAATGTGACAAATATTCGTGATCCTTCCGGAATTTGCTTTATAAACTGGCCTCTGTACAAATTAAAGGCGCCATACCTTTCCGATTCCGTTACGGAACCCATTTACGTAAAATTGCACCAAATTTATAAGGATTCCTCAAATAATTCCGTCGGTCAATAATATTTTGCTAAGAATTCTGGGAGTCTCCTTCAAACAACCTGTGTACGTACTTCTATATTTGGAATTTGACCCAAATTTTGAATGAAAATTTGTTTGAACTGGGTTGAAAGTACTTGAATTTTTTGTAAGACTCACTGTGGCATACGAATGAAGTTATGGTCTAGTGGATAGAATATATATAAATCCTTGAATCAGAGCATAACAGTTTTTCCTTTAAAATATTTTATATGAATCTAAATTTTTACAAGGTTTTACGAATCCGTGAATTTATTCATGCATATCTCTATTATGTGTCCATAATTATATGGACGCAATAAACAATATCTGAGCCATTAATAGTTTTGAAAAGAATAAAATAAGACTATACATAAGATTAAAATATATTTATAATATCTATAGTAGTGATAAGATCAAATTTATTGTATACAATGCTACATTTAAATATATCATCTGGTAAAAAATCTGGTGAAGCTGGATGTAATGAATTTTATTGTGCTGGTTGTAATTATTTTATTCCAGATGAATAATCTTTTTAAAGAAATTTGCAAATTTTTATTGTATTATTCATGTTAAATTTAATTCGCTTCATTTGCTCTTCAAGATTTTTTTAAAATTATATTTTATGTAGCCCTGATTGAATCGTCAGAGATCAAGAATATATTCTTAAATTCATCAAACTAGCGTATCACTGTAATTCGGTTTTCAACATTTCGCAATTGAAAAACGACATAACCAACTTTAATCATGTACATTGCTTTCTTTTAACAAGTCAACAATGAAACACAATTATATATTTATCACTATATTGCAATGTAACATACATATTTAAGAATATTCTCCATAGTCGTTTCAAACATTCACTCTTACGAACGTACTTGACAGGGTTAATTTTTTTTTGTTAAATATGTCACAGCTTTTTAGCTAGTCTTCGGTAATACATAATAATAATAATAATGTCCTCCAGACTGATTTCGGCCACGGCGGCCAATCTCTAGAGAGATTAGCCAACTACGCAGGAGATTTTATAGTGCACAAGTGTGTGCGAAAACACAGGTGCAATCTCTGTTCCCTAACTCTTATAATCTGATGGGACGGCAATCCGACAGGACCGGAAAGAGTTGAGGCGCAGGACCAACGGCTTTACGTGCTTTTCGAGGCACGGGAGTATACACACTTCCAACTTCCAGACTCCGGGCTGTTACTGAGAATTTTCTGACAGAAAAACCCAATAACTTTTTATTGGCCCGATCTGGGTATTGAACCCAGGATCTCTGGGTCTGCGGCCTTACATCAAGCCACTAGACCAACGAGGCAGTCAATTTGAGTTCAGTTTCAGTTGCCTTTCAGTAATATATGTTACATGAGTTAATAACATTTCGAAAATGTTTCTATTTTGTATTGTTTATCACTGATATATTTATACATATTATATTGTATGTTGTAAATTCTTATCTTATTACAATGAAACTATTGACTTAATTTTATAATAATTTATAATCACCTAGCACCTTATGCATAGCATATATAAAAATATAATAAATATAAGCTCGTATTTTGTGCGTAATTTTTGTCCAAACCACATTTATGACTATAAAGTCTTAATGAGCTTATAAGAATGTAATTTGAATAGAATTTCCTAGAAAATTATTCATTCTTAATGCGCCTCTAACGAAAGGTATCTTCGAAATTTCACGTCTGACATTTAAGCTGTGCCTTGATAGTCAGTCAGCTGTTTATACATATCTAGGTAAAGTTTAAATTTTAATATGACAGAAAAGAAAGTATTAACCTCAAAGTAGAAGCTTGTAAAAAACTTTTCGGAAATTTCTCGAAGTAACACCATAAAATTTTAATGAATTGGATCCATAAGCTAAGATAAAAAACCGATAAAAGTGATCGGGATATAAAATTCGGGACAATAAAGGATTCCTTCTCATTTTAAGGCCTCGATTATAACTTTTCTTGAGAGTTAAAGGAAGCAGATTATTTTTAATCAAACGAGATGAAGGACTTTGTCTTTTTCTTTGTTAAATTGTAGGATTACTTTTATTAAGTAAATGTATTTTTTGTTCTTCTATAGAACAACATTTTATCTAGTAAAGTAGTTATAGTAGAATATTGCTACTAGTAGTATCATAAAAATAGCTAGATTGGTTTTTATGGACAGTTAAGGGTAGGGGATATAGCTGACAGACTATAATATTGTGTAAAAAAATAATTATATTAAAATTTGTATGTTAAAAGCACGTTTGTAAAATTCCTTTTCACGTTGTTCTCATTTTTGAGATTGTATGATTAAAGAATAAAGGGGAAAAAATGTTCGAGCTCGATATCAATTTCCATTATCATTTAATTCTCCAAAATCTCCCAACTTGGTATATTTCTGGCATAAAACAAAAATATGCAATAAAGCCTTTTTATTTCAACGTTAATGAGTTCCTCAGTTACTGGACCGACCGAGCTGACGGGGATTTGAAATACTGTTACTAAGTGTTGTCGATGACATTTTTTTTTACTCTTATTATGCCAGCTTTTGACCGTTGACTCGCCTGATGTTAAGCATCGATACGTTCTTGAATGTAGCACGCTTGCCTAGAAGAAACCTTTTTACTCTGGATTTGAAGACACAAACGACAACCAACCTATCAGGAAATACAGACTCAGGCAAAGTATTCCACAGTTTCGCAGTGCGAATGATGAACATAGATTAATATTAATTAAATTCATTTTTAATCTTTAGTTTACATATGATTATTACGATTCTAAAGGCTGTTTATAAATAAGTATTTCAAATATAAGAAGCCTTCTGAACATATGTTTCACAACAAATGTGATATATAATTTTCCAGTTTACACTTACTCGTCATATTATGGCATATTGTGTAGTCTGGGTACCACTTATTCATAAGTTATTTTTATTACAAATAGTAATCCTTTGTTTTGCTCTGCTTCGTAGTTAGTTTATTTATTAAAATGACTCAACAATAATAAGATATATTAATATCTTATCTTTGATTACAATATAACCTAAGGGGTGTTAACAACGTCGGTGCGTCACGGCATGCGCAAGCGATCCCGTGGCGCCCCCCGACCAGACGGAGAGGATACCGCTGGTTTTTAGTTGGTATTTTGCCACCTCAGTGCCGGTGAGCCCCACATACCTCCCTATTTTACGTGGGGGAAACGCGTAAACTTGTTCTCCAGCGAAAAAAAAAAAGAAAAAAGGGGTTGACTAGGAATGCCTTTTAACAATGCTAATTGATAAATAATTTATGATAAAATTTTTATTATTTTGAATAAAAATCTGCTTTCAAAATTGCATTTAAATTAACATAAAAAATCTACTTATTTTCTTTTAAAAGAAGAGTATCGCAGTGAGAATAAAGAGTAGGGGCTAGTAAAAATTGCAACGTTGCTTGATGGTCTAGTCATTTTGCTCTTATTCCGAAGGTGATTTTGCAGAGGAATTAATAACTGCTTTCGAGATTGATAAGAAGTGAAAGTTGTTTTAATGATGGAGGAGTTTGCACAGTCTTGAGGGGGATAATTATGCACATCATCTTAATTACGATACGCTTCGATGAAGTTTGGACTTACTTTGAAAATATTAAGGGGTGTACAAGTAAGTAATAACGCCCTCGATGAAACCATGCCTTAATAAATTATACCGATGTTCCGTAGCAATATTTATAATTCTTCATTTAATATTAATCAGGTTGAAATTGTAAAAAAAATATTGTCTGATTGTTACCGTGCCATTGCAAGTAAGCCAGTGATCCAATCGGAAGTGGTTTTGAATAGGATCTTGATTAAGGTAGACTTTTTTTACGCAGATGAAATGGCAGGGGTTATATAAAATGAATGTAATTTTACATATATATAACTACGGTGTCTTAATGGGCTATGTAAGTGGACACACACTTGTGCACAAGAATAGTTCCCCCGAAGATTTTTTTAAAAGTGGCCGCTGCCGTCGAAACTCTGTACGAGGACATATATTAAACAAAATTGTGACGCAAAAGTGTCTGTCGCGAAAAAGCTTTGCACTACACCACTGGCGATATCCCTTAAGATTTGTAGCCTGGGTCGAAATCTATCAGATATCATCATTTTCACCATGCTAACATAGGACATAGAAGAAAAATGTGTGTAACCTTAATCTATAAAACAATTGTAAAACTAATTTCAACCTCAATATTTCGAAGTCTACGAAAACAAAATCCCAGTCGCAACTCGTACAAAATAAATTTAATAACTTTATTTTATTATTGAACAACAATGACTGATAACCGCAGAACCATAACTCACCGTAGATTACATGTGCAGTGCAAGTTAAAGCAACAAAAACACCCAACAACAAAGGCTTGTGGTGAAACACCGCAACGAAAGGAATCATTTCAAATTTATTTCTTACTTTGTTTTCTGTATTGGTTCTTTGTAATCGCCGTAAGCTCACTGTACCGAACCAAATGCTTGTAATGGATCATTAAAATTCACTTTCAAATCTACTTTTAGATATGTTGTCACTGCTGACTTATGTTTAGAAACGAGTGATTCGATATTATTTTAGTAATGTAAAGATTCTAAGCTTAGTCCTAATAGAAAACAATAAATTATCTATCACACACACTTGACTGACAAATGCACCACCTGATGGTACGTAAAATATTAACAATTACTTACATCGACAATACGCCACTTGGGAATGAAGATGTTATGTCCCTTGTGCCTGTAGTAAGACTGATTTACTCATCCTACAACACGGAACAACAGTACTAAGTATTGCTATTTGGTGGTATCTGATGGGTGGTACCCACGGGCTTGCATAAAGCCCTACTGCGTGTATCTAGTAAACTTATTGTTCTCAATTGTAATATGCTAAAAACCAAGGCAGATATTAATAATAACTGCACACACAAAGTGAACTTTCGTTCAACTCAATCGGATGATCGATATGAAAATGCATACAAGTATATAATACATTCTGGAGTCCAGCATTTAGGAACCATGTGTTAGTAAACGTATAATCGTAAAAGCTTATCAATGAAAATACCCAAATAACAAACAAGATGTTGTATAAACTAGACAAAATACGTGTTTCAAAACATTTTAACTATATGGAGTGTTTTGCTTAAATTTAGGGGACGGTACGTGACCTGCAGGCTCCTGAAGGGAGCGACTTACGAGCTAAGTTTCTAACGTTCAAAATATATACTCGAGTTGGGATCTTGGAATCACGGCGTAATGGGAACGTAAGTTAGAACAAGTCCGCCAGTTGGTTGTGATTTGTTGGGGTCATGTGTGACGTTTTAAGGTTATGGAGTAATATAATAGGCCAAGGATAAGGATATCGATGAAGGGAATGATTTGAATATATATGTAATTATATAAATCGAACTCAATTTATCAGTAAACATACGATACAATTAATTATAATTATTATAATTTTGAATAAATAATATTTAAAAGACATTTTTTGTTTACACACAGAAGTTGTCTTTAATAAATAGTTGGTTTGGTAACTTATCTTATTTAACTTGTCAATCGATATTCAAAGCTTTATATTTAGACCTCGAAAATTTCTGAATTTTCTATTAAATTGAAGAGTATTTTAAGAGTAAAAATGAGATTTTACGCATTTCTTACAAAGTATTATACACTGTATTCAATTTTAACAATTGTTATTTTTAAGGCCAAAATAATATTATAACGTAACGTATTTTTTTTTTAATGTTAATACTTTTATAATTCTTAATTCAAAAATAATAGTGTATTATATAAACTACATATTTTACTAATATAATTATGTAATATGTGGCAAATTTCATATAACATAATTATATTAGTAAGTGCCACATGTGTATTCCACCAACCCGCATTGGAGCAGCGTGTTGGAATAAGCTCCAATACTTCTCAAAAGGGAGAGGAGGCCTTAGCCCAGCACTTTCACAGTCTCTTACTGTTGTAACATTGAGTATATAAATTATTCAGGTCACTTAAGTTCTTCGTGATGCAAAATAAATATATAAAATATAAATATACTTATTTTTTACAAAAAATGACAAAATTACAACAGGAACAAATCATCTTGAAAGTTACCCACTTTAGAATTCAAGTCTCGAGCGATTCCGATTGAACGAACAATCGCATATAAAATGCACTGAATCACGGCTCGTTTGGAATTGGGCATAAATAAATTATATCCATGTTAAACATGCGCTTTCAAAGTTTTCCCTACTATGACATAAAGCCTAGAACAGATACACAAATGTAACATTTATTTTTATTTAAGATGGGGCAAACGATCAAGAGGCTCACCTGATGGAAAATGACTACCCGAGGGCTTGTAAGTGCGTTGCCGGCCTTAAAAGATTGAGTATGCTCTTTTCTTGAAGGTTTGTATAACATATCGGTTCGGAAAAGTTGCCGGCGGAAGCTGGTTCCACAGAGTGGTTGTGGCTGAAAATTTATATATAATTTGTAACAATTACTGTACATAATTATTAATAATTATGTACTGTTTATAGAACTCTTGAAAAGTTCTTTCAAAATTTTAATAATAGTTAAAAAAAAAAGATATTTTACCGACTTTTAACTGTCTAATAACTCAGTACTTTTTTCAAATATCAAATTACTTAGAGAAAATATATACAATTAAATCTACATCAAATCCACGAACTCCAATGTGATCGTACACTTCATTAGAATTTACGAAAAAATCTAAATTGAATTGAATTGCAACGCTATAAAATTGATGATGCAAAATTTATTATCATTTATAAGCGTGGCCTTTTATTATATTAGTAGCAGGAAAGGAGCCAGATGGCCTATCAGAAAGATCATAATCGAAGAAATCGAAGGTACAAGGAAGCTAAGGTAGCCGAGAATGAACTGAATTTTCATCTGTAAATAAACATTTATTATTATTATTATTAATGTATCTTGTGTTCGGTGGTAAAGTGAAACATCCTTAATACAATCCGCGTGATGCAAAGCTGCAAATATTGTCCTTATACGGAGAGGAGTCCTTTGCCCAGCTATAAGACATCAATGGAACCTCACATTAGTAGCTGGATTATAGATGAGAAAATCGGTATCATAAAAATTGGCACAGCGAATTTTAACCAACTTCACATCAGCAGAGCTGTGTATCCGTGGGATCTGTATTGCGTTGTAACTGTACTGTGAAAGATTCAACGGACTTACCCGTAATATCAGGATATACCCGTAATATAGGATAGGGATATTAGTAGTATATAGGTATTTTAGTAGGAATTCAAATTATAAAGGACGTAATTACGTAATATATATATATATATATATATATATATATATATATATTTTTGTATGTAAAAATTATTTCAAAAACATTGACGTATATATTTTAACTATTCATAATTAAGGAAACCCATTAAATAAATCTTTTAAATAAGAAAATAAATGACTCGCAAATAAAATAAATATATTTTCGTTGTTATGATAATAATGTTATGAAGCAACAGTGTACGCGCCATGCACACACAAGGGAATAAAAAATTGCAGTGAAGAGGGGGCATTATACAGCGTCATGACAAAAACAATTTTATTTATATATTATATTATTTTCTTATTCATATAAAAATATATACTGTTCTTTAATATTGCTTACAAAACTTAAATAACAGTGTGAACTATGCTTAAATATAAAATCGAAATAGTGTTCAAAGTTCGAGGCAAGGAAGCAGAGACATTTAGATAAACTCCGATGTTAATTTATTATTCACACGCCATTAATTCCGCCATAACTGAGTTGCAACAGTAACATAACTCATGGAAATGCATAGTAATGTCTTCCTAGATGCTGTTTGTTCCACAGGATGTCTTGGCTTGTAATTTAAGCCATGTGGACATAAAAGTAAGCCTAATGTTTATGAAGTTTAAAACGCAGTATAAATGTATTTAGATTCCCATAATTGATTTAGAATCGAGAAAATATAAAACATCATAGGAAAATCTATTTTCTCAATCGCCGTAGCGATAAGGCTGCCTATGCACGCTTTTAACCTGTTAAACGTTTGATATGAGAATATTGTATTTGTGCGCAATAACAATTATATATAAATAAATATTCCACAGATAACTTGTAAAATGACTTTCCTCTTTATTTACAGAAGAAAGTAGAATTATGATAACTGTCACTAGATGGCGCTATTTTAATGTCAACGTTATCGAATAAGTCAGGAAAACTCGCACTAGGCACACAGGAAATTGACTGTTCAATCTTACTGCAAATAATTAAGTTGGCAGTTCAAGTTTCCACACCAGAAAAAAATCTGGAAAAAGATTGCCAGAACAAATCAATCTGTTTTCGATATCCTGATTACTTGATTAATCATTCACTAATTACATAATCTAACGTCAAAAAGCAATACTTAGTGTTGTTCTGTACCCGTTTTAAGGATGAGTGAGCCAGCACAATTACAACGGCCATAAAATCTTAGTTCCCAAGATTGTTGGCGCATTGGTAAGTGACTTTTAATTTTTCCTATATCACCATATTGTATATGAGCGGTGGTAACCACTTAATACGATGGGGATCATATGCCCGTTTGCCTACCTATTAGTATACCATGGTTATCGTCTAAAGTCCACCACCAGAGAAAAACTGCCGGCAGAAACTTAAAAGTTACATTTATTTAGATAAATTTGTTTATCGAAAACATTTGTTTATAATTATTATTTATTGATTACAATATAAATGGATGAACTTCTTCACTTTCAATCGTTGTTTACGAAACCTTTACTGGCATTACCGTGATTCGAGACAGTATCAAGATGAAGTATCCTACTTAACCCGAATTAATATAACTCTAAAAGCCTTTGAAAACTCTTAATTAAGACTTTCGCGGATTGCCCGAACAATAAAACAAGTTTCGAGCGATGAAGTTACAATTTCTTCGAGTTTACGTCGATTTATAACTAAGAGGAAAAGTTCGGAAACAATGGGATAAAATTGATGGGGCATTTTGTTCGAAACCGAAAGGTGAAGACATTGGGCGTTGGACGTTTAAATTAATTATGATAGACTTAATGGTTTTCGAATAATATACGTTTCGTAAATTATTATATTAAACGAAATAGCTTTGTACGTAGAAACGTACGAAATAGCCTTTGTACATAGTTATTTACATCGTAAACTCTTTTAAATATTATGACTCATTCAGTACTTCTTCGCAAAAAAAAATTGTAGTTTTATTTCTGGCTAATACTAATAGTAGTTACTTTCTCGATGTGAATTACCACGGTGCAATGTTAGGTACGGTTATAGGTACTCTTTACGAAATGCTAGATGACAATGGTGAACGGC
Organism: Nymphalis urticae; assembly: GCA_905147175.2. Taxonomy (NCBI): domain Eukaryota; kingdom Metazoa; phylum Arthropoda; class Insecta; order Lepidoptera; family Nymphalidae; genus Nymphalis; species Nymphalis urticae. Next base: position 1,896,836 of record LR989987.1, on the reverse strand, counting down.
TGACATGACGTAAGCATGTATCGAGGTGATATGTCTCACGGCCTACGGGATCGATGTTTATTGTTTTAATTGACTAGACCGCGGGAGCAATAACCTCTATGAATATTACCCTAAATTGCAATATAAAATATCCAATATAAGATAATCAAAAATCAACGTGCAGAAAATTGATAATAACTTTAAAAGTTCAAGTAGAATTTGCAGAAAACATACATATGCTTAATCTCCAAATACTCACACACACATTTATTCGGATAAACATGGCAACATAACACCATAACAATATTAACAAGACTCAGAGCTAGATACGTTCCATACTAGATTATTAACTAAAAGCAAAACAATGTCACGCCGTTGGACCACTTCGTGCATGAAATAAGCCTGAATTTTCGTGTGTTTCCTTAGCGGGATCGCGACGGTAAAGGATTTTGCTTAAGACTTATCATAAATATGGAAATTCATGCTACGAGTGTATGTGTTTCTACAATATTTACCTCGAATTTGTAATTTAAGCTTGACATATCTGAGAACGTGTTTACTATTTGAGTTATATAGGAGTGTCTGCTGGGCCGAATTGTGGATAGAACTCAATCAATTTGCATTTATTTCTTACTATTCTACTATTTCGATCTCAGCTTTGAAATCATATAAAAAACTTAGTCTTAGGAGAAATTTTGCTACCCAAACGTTATGTAGCTGGTAGTATGTAGTGGACCAGTGTGTTGAAATAACCTTCAGCTGAACAAAGTAGAGCTAGGCCTGTGTATAAGTGTTATTGATTTAGAATTTTGGAAGCGAAAAATAAAACAACCTCTGTGAAGGTTATATACGGTGTTAACTTTTTTTCCACTATCGCTCCAACCTGCTTGCAAGCAGTAGTAACATATTAATAATTAATTAACGTCTAATCAACCTTATTATCAGTCGATGGTAAATTTTCGAACGCTGTGGTAATTTTATTACGTTGAATTGATTTCAATGAACTGCGATACGGTGTATTAATACGAAAATCAATATGCTGCGGTTCAGCGCTATTCAGCCGACTATGATTTATTTCGTAATATTAATATCATAGTTTATCAGCCATAGATAATGTTATCAAATACCATATCATAAATTCATATTTATTTTTTAAATCCCATTATTTAATATAGGAAGATGACGAGAAGATGGGCGACCTAATAACAAATAATGATCTCTGTTTATTTCATTCTTTGTAATTTTTTGATATGCTTGCATCCATATGTTTTAAGATGCTACATACATTTTGCTTGAAATGTCAAAGATTAATTTACAATATTAATCAAAACGTAAAAAGAAAATAAGATTGAATATGAACGAATAGGTATTTGTTGTGTCAACATGGTAAACATTACCTAATATTGAAGTTCTATGAAGTTGGCTAATTTTCGCTACATCCGTGGCAGGTGTGCCAAGAATAGCCGATGTGTGCCAAACTGGCAAACTAGGCCAGCGGGAACATTTAATTAATTTTTAATTGATCAGGAAACTTCGATGGCGTATTATTCTCATAATTCTTTTTTTTTGCTGCTTATTCATTTATTTTTATGGTGATTTGAATGATTGATAGATTTTTATACTCTTTTTTATAATTAATTTTATATAGTTTATCGTAATTTATATGAACAGTAACTAAATATTTTATTAGAAAAACGAAGCTCTTAGTAGCTAAGCGTGTTTGGACCTATTGTTGGTGTTTAACCTAACAGTAGGACTTTGTGCAAGCCTGTCTGGTTGGGTGCCACCCAACCATCAAATAAAGTGTGCCGGTTTGAAGGGTGAGTGAGCCAGTGTAACTACAGGCCCAAGTAATATAACATCTTAGTTCCCAAAGTAGGTGGCGCATTGACGATGTAAGAATATAATAAGAAGAAATGCTGAATTATTACGGCACCAATGACTATGGGCGGTGGTGACCACTTACCATCGGTCCATTTGCCCGTCCTCCTAAATACTACCAGTACCAGTATTATAAAAAGCTAACTTTCAAACTAAATCGATACCGCAATCATGTTCACGTTAATGGTGTTAATTGCAAAACTATGAAAACTAGAAATGTATATTATTATTAGATTACTACAGGATATTATTATTAAAATTCTATATATGTAAAAGAATAACTGACTGACGGACTGACATAACAACGAACAGCCCTAGCTACTGGGCTAGCACCATGAAAATTTGCATACGGTTTTATTTTATAAAGTAGATTAGCACTAAAGAAAGATTCTTGAAAAAAATAACCTCAAGGCTGTGATAAAGGGGATGAAAGTTTGTATGAAAATCCTTCATTTGAAGAACGAGTTATGGAAATTGGTCATTCGGAATGATGACGCGAGCGAAGCCGCAATAGTAAAGCTGTATTTGTTTAAAATACAAGCGTTACACTAGCTTAATGATTGACAAACTTTATATCAATTTATTTACAGAGTAGGTTTCTTATAAAATGATTTAAGTTTATATTCAGTGCGAGAAAGATTACGCAAATTAAATGTGAAGTGATATTTTATAGATGGTTCACGTGATAGGTACCTTTTAACTGGAAGGATATTCTTGGCTCCATTCCAAGCAGGCCACTGCGCTATGCTAACTGATTACAACAGTCCGTTGGCAGAAATAAATTAAATATTAAGTGAGAAAAACTTAGTTTTTACAATGAAAACTTACATGTTGTGTATCATTACTTGCAAAGTATTATGAGCGAAAATTTATCAAGTTATTATAACAAATATTCTAATAATAATTTGATTTTTATTCTGTTCAGGATAGTTTTTTTAGTAGATGCTTCAATACTTACTAATAACCCAATTTCATTCAAAAATATTTTAATATTCAGATAATGATCAGCTTGCAAGTGACGTCAACTCAATGAAAGCTGCATTGGACAACTGCATTAGAATGTTATGTATGCGACGAGTGCAAGAAAATGATACTTTATAAGATAAATTCTATCTCTCTAAATCTTCCATGTAAGTTTTTATAGCGAATATAATGTCAGAATAAAATTAAACGAATACATAAATTTGCTACTCGACAAAATAAAAAATTAACTTATTTTACTCTAGTCTGTTTATTTTCTCGTGTAAACTTAAAGTGACTCGGTTAATCAGTGTGCAACACTTTAAGTATTCCTTGCATTTAAAAAGTTCTAGAATTTTCTGCAGTATTCTAAGAAGATAAACAAGTTATTCCAATTGTTTTAAGCAACAAAGGAAATGAATATGAGGATGTTACGTAGAAGGTGATCGATGTGCAATGAAATTACGCTTTGTTGTTAAATATTTTATTGAATTAGACCGTTTGGAAATGGATAATTATTCATTTTATAATTATCATAACTCATATTTACCGAGACAAACATATATATTGCATGTTTCGGACATTATTTTTTTCTCGTATTTCAATTTTTTTTGTGGCAACTCAGTAATATATACAGAACCAAAAAAAAGAAAATTGGTTGACAAACAGGGAAGAAAAAGTAGTGAACTTTTGCCTATTTATATATGACGTACTACGTTTAAGTACTAAAAGATATTAAATCTACTTTTTGTTGAATGATATTATTAATCCAAAAGTGCCAGGTTTTAAAATATTCAACGAAGAGTTTTATAAGAGTAAAGAAATGGTATGAAAAGTCGCCACAATCCAATTGAACTACCTTAATTTAAAACTACGTCGAACGTCTTCGTATTCATCGTATTACAAATTCTTAAGCTCTCAAAGACGAAACGAAGTGACTCATTTAACAATGCAATTAAAAGTTGCTTGAAACGAAAAATGAAATTATCTTTAAATGTATTATCGAGTTTTACCTTCAATCGAAATTAAGTAACAAGTATTCAAAAGTAATAATTAATTCATTGTGTATTCTGTCTCAAGACCTTGCGCTACTTGAACAGTTTATGATAATTGTCTTTTATTAATTATCGTCTCTTCTCTTTAAGTGAAGGAATAGAGCTAATTCCAAAACGTTTCTCAACGTGCATTGGTGGTTACACACGGGCGTAATTTATCTGACAAGTCATAGAACACAAATTCATTATATGAAAACGTAGTGGTGTTGTCTCAGGTGAAATTAATTAAAGTGTATTTAAAGGATACTTTGAAAAAGGTACATAAACTATATGCATATGTGCATCTGGATAATACTCGCTCTTATTCCACTATATAAATTATAATTTTTCATATCCAAGAGTTAAAGAGCCAGCATGAAAGAAAAGATATTACACAACTAAAAAAAACTATTATATCTTATGAGTAAGTTAAACAAAAGTCGAATATTCTGCTATAAATTTTGAGTCTATGTGCCGATTGCAGTTGAAACACTTGGTGGACTTTAGTGGACTTGGAATTTGAAGTAGCATTTCTAAAATAAAAACACCCCATCTTATTGCCTTGTATGGTGACAGGAGTTGTTCATTTTTCGGGAGAATCTGAATTGCCATTCAACTGGAAATTGCTGCTTGCATTCTTACCACCGTACTACGAGCTCATTATAGAGTAGCTATTTTTAATGTTGATTTGTTGAACTTATTGTCATCAATATATGTTGATTTATGTAAATTGATGGCTGAAAGAAAATAACTTATTATTAATATATGGTTAATTTTATGTTTTAATTTTTCAAAAATACTCCTTTGTACGTCAGGATATTTTAATTTAAAATATTTATGATTTTCTTTATCCTCCGTATTGCATTCGTGGTATATTCCAAATCTGTGTAATATTGCGTCCATTAATACATTTAAAGATCAAAGGGGCTCCTAGAATAGTTAAAATTGCACATCTTCGGGCAGGTACCAGCGCTGGTATGTTTCACTACTTCCACTACTTAGATCATTCCGCGCATACTTCGTGTATGGTACGAGTGATAAGTGAAGAGAGTTTTTTAAAATATTATTATTTCTCTACATGAACTTTAATAAAAGAGATGTTTAAAGGGCCTTGAAAATCAATAAGTCGTAATATAATTACTTATGGCTGAACCAGTTTCGAGCTACCTCCGGGCATACTGGCCCGACATACTTATTGTTTGTACATAAACTTTATTGAATAACTATAGTGATGATTACGGTACGTACTTTGTATGTGCTGGCGCTGCATTCTGAAGTTGTATATGTTTAGTTTATTTATTAACAATTTGTTTTTTATTTTAACAGGTAGGCGCACTACTAATAAGCCATCCTCCCATCACTGTAAGAAATATTAACCATCCCTTACATTGCCAATGCGCCACCAACCATGGGTACTACGATGTTATGTACCTTATGCCGAGTAAGACTGGCTCACTCACCCTTCAAACCCTAATACAACAAACTAAAACTACACAGACGGGCTTTCAAAATGCCCACCATGTGAATTTTGTTATGCTTATTTTCATAAATAAACTAGTATATTAAATTTAATCACGTAAATAACGCCTACAATATTGTGCAGTATAGATCAAGCATAAAACTCCACGTACAAAACACGTAATGTTTTTACGCCTTACATGGGCGAGCAAGAAGTACTTACAGTTAGCGGATAATCGCTATAAATTCGTAGGAATCCTGTTCGTAACACAGAAAAATATTAAATAGAGTTTAAATCATCGACATTAATCGGTAAACATAATTAAAAAACATACGTGACATATATAATGTCACCCTCTCCATTTTTAATTATGTTTGTCTTCCAAACAATTCACCAGCATCACTAGCAGCCTGTTAATATTTCACTGCTGGGCCTCCTCTCCTCTTTTGAGGAGAAAGTTATTCCACCACGCTGCTCCAGTGCAGATTGGTGGAATACACATGTGGCAGATTTTAATTACATTAGACACATGCAGTTTCCCTAACGATGTTTTCCTTCACCGTCAAGCACGATATGTATTATAATCACAAATTAAGTACACGAAAAATCAGCAGTGTTTGCAAACTTGGATTGGTACCAACGATCAAAATGGCTTTTAATTTTCATACAAAGCTATTTAAAAACTATTGTTGTTGAAAACGCTTGCCGCTCATGCCGTCTTACTCAATTTTAAGAACTTTTCCAATATACGTTACCTCCGGATAGCGGTACGGTCAAGCCACCATTGTTATGCTCCCATCCGATTTAAAGTCACTTTTAATCTTTTAACTCGTTGATTATACCGGATTTGTATAAAGGAAGAAATTCTTTACATTTCGGTTCAAATTTGTCGGTTTGGAACAATGGGTTTTAGCAATTTAATTTATATTGCATTTTGAGGCTGTTCTTAGAGATTTCGGTGGTTTATTGTCTTGTACTGATAAATTCGTTCATTATTTTTATCAGTATAATATTAAAGGGAAGGTTAAGTTATGGGTTTAAATACGAAAAAGCGTATTGGACTGTATTTAAATTATTATTATATAAAAAGAGTTAATAATAACATATTCGTTTTGCACTATATATAATAATAAAAATAATAATGTCCTCCAGACCGATTTCGGCCATGGCGGCCAATCTCAAGAAATATTAGTCAACTACGATACAGGTGCACTCTCTATTCCCTAACTCTCATAATCCGATGGGACGCCAATCCGACACGACCAACTAGAATTCAGGCGCAGGACCAATGGCTTTACGTCCTTTCCGAGGCACGGGAGTGCACACACTTCCAGACTCCAGGCTGCTACTGAGAATTTTCCGACAGAAAAACCCAATAACTTTTTATTGGCCTGACCTGGGAATTGAACCCAGGACCTCAGCGTCTGCGGCCTTACATCAAGCGACTAGACGAGGCAGTCTTTTTTTTTCTGATTGATTTATGCTGTTGGCCCTAATGGCCTTTCCAGCGTCACCGGGCGTTGTGGCGAGTACTAGACTCCGCCGTGAATTTGGAGCCGTCACGGGCTCTTACAAGACGTCCATCCTGAGGGTGTCTCCTGCGAGATTGCAACTCGGCTCAGGACGTAGTCGGAGGGGTAGCGAGGCAGTCAAACTGACACTATATATATACTATATTTGGCTAATCTCTCTTGCGATTCACCGCCATAGCCGAAATCAGTCAGGCGAATACCATCATCAACATTAGTCTAAAAATTCGTCTTGCATTCTGCTGTAATGAGGAACATGGGGTTTTAATAATTAGACATCTATTTATATCAGCCAATTAAAAACAGTTATGCCATAACATCTGTTGAAGAAAAGTAACATTAACTTGTGCAATTTTAAGATTTTGTTCGGTACAAAAGTAATAAAGTTGCAGGCGGCATCCAGCTCTTAGTAATATTATATCCAACGAAACAATGACAAACAACGTATATTACTGTTTATGAAAAGTAAATATCGTAATACTAAAAACTGATTTGGAACTTTATCACTTTGCTAATAAGGTTCAAAATAAACAAAGATAAAGCCATAACCTCCCCTGTCATCGTATAAGTTACGATTTTTTCTAATTCCCCGACACGCGACACCTGCGGCCAGTGTCGAATATTATTTTCCTCGTTAACTCGATGTCGGGAACTCGATACTAATAATCGAGTCGAATATCGATTTCGGAAACCTTAGAAAGTTAGTGACATTTTTCGTACGTGTGCCATGACAGCTGATAGTTTTCTTAGTTATAAATTCGGTCAATGAACTATTGTCTCTTATTAGGGAGGCACATTACCAAACAACCAAAATATTTTATTTATACGGCTGTTTTGATGAATACAAATGTAAATAAATACTTTTTTTACTCAAGTCTTTTACAGGCACTTTTGAATCGTTGTGTTATAGGGCCATAATTTAAAGCTACAAATGCAATCGGAATATAAATTCTACTAATCTTGTTTGAATTCTTATTTTTAAAACCCATTTGATTACATCGATTGTAATCGAATCACAAATTAATCGATAATAATTTTGCTTCTCACCTCTGTAAAATTAAAGTAATTAGGATTTTGAAGCATATGATCCGAAGGCGCAAATAATTTTATGTTACACTTATATCAATTTAAAACTGTACTGAGCACTAACAATAATTAAAAACCGTAAATAAATAAACAATCAAAATCAAATCAAAATGAACCTTTTTCGTGCACCTTGAATCACCTCAGTTTGACGTATATTTTTATATTATTAATTGTAATAAATAGTATTTTTGAACTGAGTTTTAACAAAATTAAATACCCTAATATAAAATGTAATACACTAATCTTATTTATTTATCATTTGCTACAAGTTTATATTTAAGGTATATTTAAAATTTAAATTGGAGATACAATATTAATTTCAGCGCTAGATCGTCTGAAATAGCGAGTTGATAGCACTCAGGGATAATTATTATCACTTTGCGGTTTCTTGTCTAACCGAAGTCTGGGAAGAGCTTATACTCGGAAGGGAAATTTGTTTCATAATGTCTTTTTAAACAAAATTGTTATTAATTTTTTATAAGCTATATACAAATGCATATTAAACACGTGAACATAGAGCGGTACCTTGTTTGAACCCGTAGGGTTGAGATTCACTGCCTTTGATAAGGATTCTAACTTCCATCCTGGCTTAATCTGAATGATATTTGCCATGATGATGACATGATGACATGATTAAAATTTAAGAGCAATAGAAAACAAAACTAAAGGTAAATAAACTCCTCATCGTTATCAAATTCTAAGCGCGTTTTCCAGTTTGGTATAAAAGCTTTTCGGTTTGTCTTTACGGTTCAATTCCTTACGGTTCGGTTTTACTTAGTAAATGATAACCTAATACTAAACTATAGCATGTCGCTGAACGTCTGTCATGTACCGTCAATTGCATCGCTTAGTGTTTTTTTTATATATAGACTAGTTGTTAACGTGTAGAATACGTGTACACATATAAAGATTCATACACACTGAATCAATTTAGAATTTGATCAAGTTTCTCTTAATTAATCGGAATGTAGAAAATCCTATTTTGTAACTTTAATAGATATTGAATAAAGAACAGATGTGTTGTGTTGTGTGAAGCAAAAATAATAATATTTTATAAATCATATTATTATATAACCGTACAACAAATATTATAAAAATGTATACATTTAAAAAATGAACTGTGTTGGAACTTATTGCTTTATAGTATTACTTTCCAGTCGTATCCAGAACCGTGAAATAAATATATAAATGTAAATTGCATTATTCTGTAAATGTGAAATGATTAAGCTTTTTTTATATCATTTTGTGATAAATAGAATGTTACGTAACATTATTATTATGATACACTGTGATTTGCATTATTAATTTTTCAGATTAACGAAATACACAGTTGACTATTCGTTTTTATATATATTAATTACGTTATAGTAGTATGAGATACGCATTTTTAAAAAAAATATATAGGAAATGGTTTCTTTGATAAATAAAAAGTTAGGCTAGGCACATTTAATTTGGCTCGCCCTATTCATAACGAAGTAATCCTTATAATAATAAATTGTGTTAAAAAATACGAAAATTGAAATATAATTGAATAATGTTGAGATATAATTAAAATATATCTCATAATATAACCCTTTAACCGAACAATGTCGAGTTTAACTCTCTTGTTGGTCCAGTGTTTTAAAGCTACAGAAGTCGTGGTATCAAGGTTCAAATCGTGAGTTCTTCAAATAAAAAGGTTATTGGATTGGTCTTAATTTTATTATATTTTTCTACTAGTTTCGTTTTTTGTAATCTTTTTTTTTATAGAACAGGAAGGCGGACAAGCATATGGGCCACCTAATGGTAAGTGGTCACCAAACGCCCTTAGACATTGGCACTGTAAGAAATGTTAACCATCGCTTACATCGCCAATGCGCCAACAACCTTGGGACCTAAGATTTTATGTCCCTTGTGCCTGTAATTACACTGGCTCACTCATCCCTCAAACCGGAACACAACAATACCAAGTACTGCTGTTTTGCGGTAGAATATCTGATGAGTAGGTGGTACCTACCCAGACGAGCTTGCACAAAGCTCTACCACCAGTGAATCTTGACAACATGTGTGCAAAATGTCATGTTGATCTGAAGAGCAGTTAAGACGAGGAAGCGTAACAAGCAAACTTACTTTCGCTTTTATAATATTAGTAAGGATTAAGGAATTATCATAAGCTCGGAGTTAGGAAGTTGTTAGAACAATTCCGTATCTCGGAAATTGCGTAATGCCTGGTCCTGCGCCTGATTTGTCTGTGGTCTTCTAGATATCCTACTATAATTTCTCTAGTATATTATTGTTCACATAATATACTATGCAAGAGGCTAGTATTTTGGCAGGATGGCCGGATGATTTAGTCAAAAGCACCAGTTCCATTCAAGTTAGTTCTTAAAATTCTATTACCTTTGCACAAGAGCAATAGCATTAAAATTATCTTATACCGTCAATGTTTTTATGATCCTAGATGATATACCTTGTAACTGTAACTGTACTGGCTCACTAACTGATGTTTGCCAGTAGAATAACTGACCATCGAGTGGTGATACCCTTGCCGGCACAAAGCTTTCACCAAGTAACTAATAAATATAATAGAAACATGTTGACAAAAAAGGTAACTGTGAACGAGTCTTTATGTAAGCTTTTGTTGTCCAGTGAGTGACGACATCCGCAACACTTCGGAAGCGTTATTGTGTTGTTAATTTGCTGTATTTTTGTTTGAATAATGAATTTGATATTGTATTGTTGTTTGACTTTAAAGAGCTTTTATCCATTTGTTAGTATAAAAATAAATGGTTTGTATTAGATAGAAAAATAAATGTAGGAATGGTTATTCATCTAACTCTATTTTATAAACTAGTAAAAAAAATCGTATGCTGATTCGAATGAAATATAACAGAGTCCTTTATATAAATGCAAGTTAAGTCGTAAGATTATCATGATGGAGAAACTAACTAAAGAAATTAACATTTTCATTTACATTATTTGGGCCCATTTATATTCAATCACCAATCAGTTTTGCTTACGAATAATAAGTGTCTAATTATTGACACTTAAATTTTTATAGTAACAGTAATATCCTTCATTCCAATCCGTAAGTAGAAAGCTGATTGTGACTTCTGGATCATACCTCGTACACAATTATACTATCCATAAATCGGATCCTTTCTTGAACACAATTGTTTTTTATTTAAAATAAGTAGGTACATTGGCAAACGGGCCAATATGTCCCTTGTGAGTGACACTAGCTCAGGAAATTCACACCGAAACACGGAATTACAAGTATTGCTTTTTGGCAGTAGAATATGTGATGTGGTGACCTCAATGTGATGACCTCAAGCTTGCACAAAGTCATCAAGTAAACAGTAACCGGTAGTTTAAGGTTCAATTTAGTTCATTACATGTAGAACCCTAAAATTGTTATAATAAGTTTTAATGATATATTTAAAAATAAAAAAAGCATTATTAAATGCTAAATTAATATTGTACAAGTATAGTAGTAGTATAGTATGTATAGTAGTATAGTATTTGACTGCCACGTTGGTCTAGTGGCTTGATGTAAGGCCGCAGACCCGGAGGTCCTGGGTTCAATTCCCAGGTCGGGCCAATAAAAAAATATTGGGTTTTTCTGTCAGAAAATTTTCAGTAACAGCCCGGAATCTGGAAGTTGGAAGTGTGTGAAGTTGGAAGTGTGTCCCGTGCCTCGGAAAGCACGTAAAGCCGTTGATCCTGCGCCTGAACTCTTTCCGGTCGTGTCGGATTGCCGTCCCATCGGGTTACTAGAGTTAGGGAATAGAGAGTGCACTTGTGTTTGCGAACACACTTGTGCACTATAATATCTCCTGCGTAGTTGGCTATCTTTCTTGAGACTGGCCGCCGTGGCTGAAATCGGTCTGGAGGACATTATTATATTATTATTAGTATAGTAACAGTCTAAGGCCTCCTCTCCCTTTTTGCGGAGAAGGTTATTCCACCAAGCTGCTTCAATGCGGGTTGGTGGAATACGCACGTGGCCGAATTTCCGGGAAATTAGACACATGCAGGTTTTCTCACAATGTTTCCCTTCACCATAAAGCACGGGATGAATTATAATCACAAATTAAGCACATGAAAACTCAGTGGTGCTTGCCTGGGTTTGAACCTATGATCATCGGTTAAGATTCACGCGTTCTTATTACTGGGCCATCTCGGCTATACTGAACAAGACGTCGATTCAACATTCCCGTACTTCAAATAAACAGAATCACTTCACTGGATCTATAATCCGGCAAACATTGAATCATCGAATTTCTAAACAATCTTACGCTCGCAGTACCGGAATACCGATAATACGGAATTAGTCTGATATTGGGGCGTAATAACTATAATAAATTGATGAAATAATTTCTTACGAATTTTGTTACTATAAATTACGTAACTATCCCATTAGAATTATATATAATAGAGCGGTGTGTGTGAATAATATATACTCTAGAATATTTGCAGTAGTTTGTAGAGCCGAGATGTCCCAGTAGTTAGTAGGTGTGAATCTTAACCGATGATTGTGGGTTTAAGCCCAAGCAATCACCACTGAATATACAAGTACCTAATTTGTTTATAATTTTAATGAAATTTTCGTTTAGTAGTATTTCGCTTTCAAACGACAGACAGACAAATAAAGGCGGTGGACGGACTTTTGTCTTATAATATGTAGTAATACAGCTGATGATAAATTATCGCTATTATTGAAAATATTTACTTCATAACTTATTCTAACTTCGATGTAGAAGTAAGTCATAATTAAATATTAATTTTTAATTATAATTTGTAGATTTAAATAAATATATTTTATGTAAATTGTTTTTTCAACTATCGGACTGCTACTAACGTAACTCACTTTAGCAATTTGCGTTAGCCGATAATAATCAATATTTCTTTAATTTGACAGTTTAAAGTCTCTCCTCATTCCATTTGAAGTATAAAACGCTAAACGATGCGAAACCGGTTTCAATATTCCAAGTATATTAAAATTTAACAGCCTATGCAACCACGTACCCTGCATTAGTACGGGGACCACATATTAATGAACTAAAGTACGTTTAGTCTCAGGGGACTCGCCGTATGCGGTTATACTCGTATATTGTTACTTCCTATGACCGTATAGTTAGGTGCTTTTTTAATTTTAGATTTACTTTTATAGTTTCAAACATTTATATCTCCAAAAATAATACAATTCACTTAATATGAGAAATATATAACAATAAACATAAGTAAATACAAAAATTTTGAAACAATGGGTATTATTATATAATTTAACATTATTGTAGGTGGGTAAAAGGAAAAAAGTAAGGTAAAGGAAAGTTACGTATCGTTTACATGGCAAGTCTACGGCTATTACATATTTATTTTTATTTATTTCTATTGTAAATACTACAAAATAGTTTTTCCTTATATATATATATGTACATATGTGTTTATATGTATAATATACACACACACACACATACATACACATTTTATTCCTAAATAATAATTTAAGTTTGGATAATATTTGCCTTCTCAACTTAAGCCACAATATTTATCAGACGTTCAAACGCGAAGCAACGTTTTGTTATATATCTGCAGCAATTATTATTAAATTCAATTCGTTTCAATTGTAGTACACAGCTTAAAGGCCAATCAAGTATTAACGAAATTGAGGTTCATTTAGTAATAACATAGCTATTGGTATGTACTGTAGATTTGCGTTGGCGCCGCCGTCTGTCTTTCGATATATCCGGAATCGTACCGTTTCAATTTGAATCTAGCTTCAAAATGTCCGGCTTTCATTTAACTAAGTAGCGAGCGGAAGAGGTGGTCGGGATTAATTACGATGGAAATGAATATGCCAAGTATCAAAGTTGGCTATTCGGATTATAGATATTTGAAATTGTAATAATTAGAATTGTTTACTTTTGCAGATATTGTTGCTTGTGCTGAACATAATCATTAAATTAATTTTACAGGACTAAGCTACTTATTCATTTCATCTATATAAGATATAAGATCTCATTCATTTCATCTATATAAGATATAAGATATAAGGCTGCAGATCCCGAAGCCCTGGGTTCAAACACCAGATCGGGCCAGTAAAAAAATATTGGGGTTTCTTGTCAAAGAATCTCAGTAGCAGCTTGGAGTCTGGAAGTTGGATGTGTGTACACTCCCGTGCTTCAGATAGTACATAAAGCTATTGGTCCTGTGCCTGATCTCTTTCTTGTCGTGTTGGATTGCCGTCCCATCGGATTCATCGGATGAGAGTGCACCTATGTTTGCAAACACACTCGTAAACTTTGAACTTTTACTAAATCCTTATTTACTGAAAAGTTGAAAATAGTTTATTTTTAACAAAATAAACAAGTGAGTAATGATAATATTCTTTTCATACTTAATCTTCCATTTTATATTTAGAGATTTTTATATTATTTTAACACCTGTTTTTATACAAATTATTGTAGTGCTTTTAATTAAATAATTAAATCTGCCTGCAGTATCTCAGTGAATACGAGATCTTTTACTATTCGTTGCTTTAAAAATTTTGCTTTAAGCTTGTTGCAAGATTCAAAAAACTATCATAAATTTTTAAAGTAGCACCTCAAAGCTGCTGAAAGTCATAAAACAGTAATAAACACGTATCACTCCATCTAACCCGCTACTGCCCAACTGTCGATCACTGGTACCGCAAAGAACAATTTTATCGCTTCTAAGAAAACTTACTTGTATCAATGTTTAAGTACCTTATCGTGATAACATAAAGACTATATTGCAATAACAAGGTCACTCGCAGAGTCGGTCGTATGAAGTGACGCGGGAATGACGCGACCAGCCACCCGTGAAGCTTCGATAGCGATGTTACGATAAAACTAATAGAGTTTTGGACTAACGTCCAGTTAATATAGTTTGGGTTGCGTTTTCAGTAAAAATTAGTGGACCGTGAAACGTGTGTTTTATGAAATTATTAAGCAGGGACATTTTTGGGTTAGTATGCGGTTATAGAATTGAATTGATTTAGTAGAAAATGTGTTAAACGTCGATCGTATAATATTATCTAATTTCGAGCAATTGTTTTTGTGTAGTCAATTTCGAAATTAATATATATGTGGTACCATAATAATATCATTGAAATAAATGATTAATTACATAGTTACAATTGACATGCAGAATTAATCAATTTCAATTAGAGAGTTTTATAAACAAAGCAAAGTAAATTAAGTCTGTCGATCTCCCACCGTTGGGCTTAGACCACCTCTCGATTTTGATGTGAAGGTTTGGAGCTTATTCCACCACGCTGCCCTAAAGCGGGTTGGTGGATACATGTTACAGATTTTTAATTCGACACGTCATATTCCCAAAATGATTACAAGTAAAGCGTTTTGCAGAAAATGCTCTTAAAATTGCGTTTTTTTTACTGTATTAAAAATCACTACAACTTTTAAGTCGTCAATTTCTCTATATAACGCCGCTATGTATGGGTGTTATGGGTTGACGCTATGTATGTATGGCGTTGGCTTAGTATGTTAATAAGGCGGTTTTAGTTTATATACATTATATTATTACAGCAAGGTAAGCTTATGTGCTACCAATATTGTGTGACATTTCCTCAATCAATTATGAATGTTATAACAGTGGGCTTACTACCGGTATACAGTGACATAAGCTTTGTCGTCAATTAATCGTCAGTTATTATAAATGCTATGAGTTGGTGGTATATAGCCTGGTTTGGGATGTTGAGATGGTCCAGCGGTTTAAACACATTTATGTTAATGGAAAATTATGGGTTCAAGTCCAGGCATGCATTACTGAATTTTTCGATATGTTTCGGTTGAAAATCTGACACGATCGTATTATCAAACCGCATTAGAGAATCATGTTTTGTGGTAGGTCTTTAAAACCAGTGTAACTACGAGCACAAGTGATATAACATCTATATCTTATATAGGCACTGTAAGATATATTAACCACACCTTACATTGTCAATGCCACCAAACTTGGGAACTAAGATCTTGTCTTTTGTGCCACGAAGTATTCAAATAAAAATGTTAATTATAAAATGTTAAAGCAAAATGTATACAAGGGCTTGTGCAGTAAAGAAAGTAATAACGTTTTCCAGTTTCAATTTGTCTCAACATCGCGATGAAGTCTCGTGTCACGGCAAGGCAAAATCAAAACGTGACTTTTTGCACAACTGACGCATTTTTTGATTTGTTCATAATTTATTTCATTTTCACACTTCAATTCAATATTACGAAATGTTATTTAATTAATTTAAATGTGTTATCAATTAATTGTAATTGATAGTATTACGTATAATAGCCGAGATGATCTAGAATTTTGGAATCGAATTCGGGAAAACTTTTGAGTTTTTGTGAGCTTAAATTGTGTTTATAAATCATCTCACACTCGGTGGTGAAGGAAAAGATCGTGAGAAAACCTGCATGTGTTGGATAATCTACCACATGTGTATCCGACAATCAGGAGCGGTGTGGTGTAATTTGCTCCTAAACTTAAACACCCGGTCCTCCGCCTTCCGCATCCAGTCGGTACCCGCCACCTTCTTAAGGCCATCGGTCCACCTGGCTGGAAGGCGCCCTACGCTGCGTTTGCCTCCGTCGTTTCCACTTTAGGACTCGTCTGCTCCAACGGCCATCGGTCCTACGACATACGTGACCAGCCCACTGCCACTTCAGCCTGCTAATTTTGCAAGCTATGTCGGTGACTCCGGTTCTTTTCCGGATAATCTTATTTTTAATCTTATCCTTCAGAGATACTCCGAGCATAGTTCAATCCATAGCACGCTGAGCGACTTTGAATTTGTCGACTAGTCCTAGAAGACTTTCGTTCCTCAAAAATTGCGGAATAGACGACGTGAGGACTTAACGAAGGTTGCCAAATGCTGCCCATCCCAAGCGAATTCTTCGATCGGCTTCCTTCTCGAGTTGTTCTATATCTCAGCTTAAATTGAGTATAATAACATCAATATTAGCATGTTAATATGCTTATATTTATATTTAATTACATAAACACCAAACCTTCTACTTAAAAAGAGAAAAAGTGTATTGGATGCCGCGATACAATGCCTTATAATGTTTAATGTAATGAAACACAAACAACGAAACTTTATATATATATACAGAAGAAAATAGCAAAATAGAGTAAGCTAACAGCTGTCATTTACATATGTGCGTAATTATCTGGTTCAATGCTTTGTAAACGGTCAATCACCGCGTGGATTAACACCTGGACCTTGCTAGAAAGTTGGGGGCTTAGGTTTGGAAAAAGCAGGTGACATCTCATATTAATTTATAATAAGTATAGAAACAGTTAAATTTGCAAGGGAGAAGATTTTGATTTTGAGTAAATATTCTAAGATTCTAGCTCAGATTTTTTGCTAGTCATTCTCTATAAAATCGATAATATCAAAGGTTGCCTTGTTGTACAGGACAACTACATTAAATTTCTTTTAAACATTTAAATAATACAAGTTATCTTTATTAAATAAACAATCACTGTTTTACATTGTAAACGCTTAAAACTTGTACCAACAACAAATTTTTGACTTACAATGCAATTTTATCTACGTCGATAAAGAAAGCGCATTGCGTTGGTAATATTTTTCCAGCTACCAGACACAAAGTGAAGAAATTCTCACAGGACTCATAAAATATGCGTCACATATGCAAAAGTTATCGTCACAGTGAAATACGCGGCCATTTGAAGTTTTCGCCGGCAAATACTTATATTACGCTCTGCAACAACTACACAAAATTAGGCGTACATTTCGCATCTATAAGGAACTTAAATATCAAAATATTAACTATTTTAGGTCACCGTCGAGAACGAGCCTTGTTTTATTAAATATTATATTATTTTCAAATAAAAATATAAGTTTAAATGACAATTTTAGAAACGCCATAAAGTAGATATGTTTCCAGAACAATCGACCACCTCGATTGCCATACTTTTTTCTCAACTAGAGATGATTTGTCTTAGAATGATCTTTTCTTTACCAATTTTCAGCTCTATGCGAATTATAGCTAGCTTACAATAATTATATTTTTCTGAATTGGACAACATATATACAGCTGTTTTTTTAATAAATAGAAAATCAATCATTTTCATATTTTATTAGTTCGGAAGGCTCACGCCGATTTTAATACGCAACAAAATGAAGGTTGTTATACAGGCTGATATAATTTTAAAAAATTATACGAAGAATATAATTAAATAATTTACTACAAGAATATTCCTAAATTTTAATCTTCTGATATATTCAGACGACACACATAGATATGATATTAATATAAAGAATACCCGATAGAGATGAAGCTTTTTATTATTTCACGACTGAAATACGAAATGAGTCTTAAAGTGTAGCACTGCATATCTTATCAAGTATCAGAAAATGTCATTACTTATAAATATACTACTACTTATATTTTTACTGGCGGTAGGGCATTGTTCAAGCTCGTCCGGGTAAGTACTACCCACTCATCAGATTTTATACCACAAAACAGCAGTACTTGGTATCGTTGTGTTCCGGTTGGAAGGGTGAGTGAGCCAGTGTAATTACAGGCACAAGGGACATAAAATCTTAGGTCCCAAGGTTGGTGGCGCATTGGCGAAATAAGCGAAGGTTAACATTTCTTACAATGCCAATATCCATCAGGTGACTATATCACTTGATGGCTCGTCCGCCTACCTATTCTATAAAAATTATATACATTAATTTTGTCAGTGCGAAGTTGGAACCGGTAGCAAGTTATTATATATTACTCACATGTCTAGGCTCTTTGTCTAATCTTCAACTGGATTTGTTTTGTCATTTGAATATAACGCTACTGCTTGCACTTCAGAGATATATCGTGACGTTTTCCTGATATTACACTATCGCGAAGAAGCGTATGATATTTGCTTTGTTGTAAATCTGTTTTAGGTGATAAAGTTATTCCTGTTTTTATGACGACTGCCGTATCTATTCTATTCTTATTTTTTGGTAGGTTTCATATAAAGTTTTTGGTATATTTTTTAAGATAACATTATAGAATTATGACGTCACTAACACTTCCTATTGTTTAAATATCTTGGCACTTAATTTTCGACAGTGCTGTTAGGATGGTATAGCTTTATTGCTAAACCAGTAATTCTCGAAATCACAATATTTTGAATAATTCCTGCCCTTATTTTATTTTTAATTATATTTTTAATTGAATTATTATTTGTAAAATAATAAATCATAACTCGACTAGGAAAACATCATCAGGAAGCCTGCATATATGATCATCAACCCGCTTTGGAATTGGGATAAGCTCCAAACCTTCTTTTAATATATGAGAGGACTTAGCCCAGCAATGAAACAATACATTACTTACTTTATATAAATAATAAATAAGCTATTTGTATGACAACATCCCTTGTGCAACATTAATTTAATCTCAATTTTTATTTGGTGGTTGCGCTTATATTTACACTAAAGTACGAGCCACTCGACGTACTATGATAACAAGTTCGAACATGATTTCTTAAAAATTCAATTCATTACTTTCTTTTTTTTCTCGCAGTGGAAACCTTCGCAAAGGTATCCACACTCACGACTGACTCGGGGGTGGAACTGGGTTATGTAAGATGCAAATTTCATTAAATTGCCTGACTCATCTTTTACCGAAACCCATAAGGCACAAATCAGAGACAATTAACGACAGAATATATATTCTGTGGGTGGTGGATGGGCTTACACAAGCTGCTACCATTGGTTTAAGTATTTGAAGGCAATTACCTTCGCCTAAACATGGTTATCAATTGAAAGTTAGACAAGATAAGATTACCAATAAACCGATACGTATGTGATAATTTAAATAAGCGATAATCAAAGAAAATAATTCCTTATTAAGCTTCTTGTTATTAGAATTTTATAGCTATGAAAGTTCATTAATAAAACTTAATTAAGTTCACATTAAGACCGTCAGAGCGGATTTACTGAACGTCACTTAAACGAATTAATGGGGATCTGGAGAGATTAAAGGGAACACCTTTAAGTGTACACACGGGCAGAGATTCGAACTAGAAACGCAGCGTGTGAAAAAACGTCTGATATTCAATGATACAATTAATATATAGAATAATAATAGCTCATTTAATGTTGACTTAGCATGAATATTAGATAATTATATTATATGGAATGAGATTCTATGTTTTCCAAATTGTTTTTGTTATAACATATATATGTAGGATACATTAGGATATATCTATTTCTATATAGATAAATAAAATTAACTAATTTATTTTTTAAATTTCCAGCTTTATAAACTAAGTGTCTTATAAAATTGTGAGTTGGTCTTATTTATTCTCCGAGATGATCGTGGGTTCAAGCCCGGGCAAGCACCTCTGAATTTTCATGTGCTTAATTTGTGATTATAATTTATCTCGTGCTTTACGGTGAAGGAAAACATCGTGAGGAAACCTGCATGTGTCTAATTTCACTGAAATTCTGCCAAATGTGTATTCCACCAACCCGCATTGGAGCAGCGTGGTGGAATAAGCCTTTAGTCCAGCAGTGGGACATTCACAGGCTGTTACGGTACGGTACGGTATTTATTCACAACAATTGGACCTATCAATACGAAATTATGAAATATGGTAGCACATAGTATTTATATTTACTTGAATTGATGTAAAACGTTGAATGTTTTGACAAAATATTATTCTGTATGTCGACGTTAAGTAACATTTTCGCTTCAGTTCTGAGGTGCTTTGACCGCCTGTTTTCGTGAGATTAAATCTGTAATATAATGGACTTTTCTCCAACGTTAATTGTAGGTAATGATTAAATCACGGCCGGGTAATTACCCACAAACAAGAAATTTATAAAATTATAAGGAATACGTATAATAAGGAGTATATATTATAATAGTGTCCTCCAGACTGATTTCGGCCACGGTGGCCAATCTCAAGTGATATAGTAAACTAGCGCGTGCGCAAACATACGTGCACTCTCTATTCCCTAGTTCATAATCCGCTGGGATGGCAATCCGATGTGACGGAAAAGAGTTCAGATGCAGGACCAACGGCTTTCCGAGTGTACACACTTCCAACTTCCAGACCTCGGGCTGCTACTGAGAATTTTCTGACAGGAATAACCAATAACTTTTTAATGGCCCAACCTGGGAATTGAACCCAGGACCACCAAGTCTGCGGCCTTACATAAAGCCACTAACGAGGCAGTCATGGAGCATATCATCAATCATCATCAACAGCCAATCATTGTCCACTGCTGAACAAAGGCCTCACCCAAGGTGCGCCAAAGCTCCCTGTCCTCCACCTTCCGCATCCAGTCGGTGCCCGCCACCTTCTTAAGGTCATCGGTCCACCTGGCTGGAGGGCGCCCTACGCTGCGTTTGCCGATCCGCGGTCTCTAGGACTCGTCGGCTCCAACGGCCATCGGTCCTACGATATACGTGACCAGCCCACTGCCACTTTAGTCTGCTAATTTTGCAAGCTATGTCGGTGACTCCGGTTCTTTTCCGGATAATCTCATTTCGAATCTTACCTTTCAAAGATAGCTCGCTCCATAGCATGGAGCATATACATTACCCCAATTACAAAAAAAATATAATTTTAACTTTGACGCTAATATATTGAATTTGGTTTTATACATAACAGTAGAACTAAGCATCCAGCATTTGTTTTAATATCTTAATAATCGATTTATGATTTGAACGTAATATATGCTATCTGCTTTTGTCTCACCTCAATTTAGAATCAATTCAGTCTTTTTTTCTTTATAATTTATACAACATGACTTATGACATTTCGGTCTCTGATCGTGACAAGGGGGAAACAGCTTAAACAATATTGTATGTGATTATAAAAGTACTGTTATATAATTCTTTCATGTACGTGACAACTATTTTTCATATGAAATTGGTAATTTTTTTTATTATAAGTCTCCGACATTCTTTTTACAAAAAAACTCTATACTATATACAAGTAGATTTTTTTTAATCAAATAGATATGTAGACTGACAAATGTAAGGTTAGAACTGCCCATAGACAATAGCAATCTAAGAAGTGATTGCTATCCCTTAAATCATTAATGCGTCACCAACCTTGGGACCTAAAATGTTATGTCCCTTGTGTCTGTAGTTAAATTGTTTCACTTACCCTTCAAACCATAAAACAACAATACTAAGAATTACTGTTTGGTGGAAGAATATGTGATGTCATACTATACAGTGTAGGTACACGGGCTTGAACAAAGAAAGGTAAAACCATTCGGTTACCCACTTACATGAAGGTTATAACTGTTAATTTATCTTTAAGTATTTTTATTTTTGTGAAACTTCGATGTATAAACATTTTATACAACCTATGTTCTACATAAAATAATTTTTGCATGAATTTAGAAAAATTAAAATACTCCTTTTCTCCTTGTACTATTATTGCTTTTTGATCATATATATAATTATTTAAAGCTTGTATATCAAGTTTCCAACTAAAACTACATATCAATAACCTTAAAAGTAATACTTTAAAATATATAATTTAAAAGATAAAAATATAATTTATTATTAATGATGACAACATTATTAGCGTGCATGTTACACAGTAATTAAATTTAAATAAACAATATCTAGCAAACAAAGCCATACTGGATGTGCACCTCGCTTCGTTATTTTTAACTCGTACCAGTTCGGAGTGTCAGACAAAATAAATATTCGTATGTCACATCAAACAAGCGAGACGGAAGCAGAAACGCAACGTATACAAATACGACGTTTATTTCCGAAATTGTCTTCCAAATGTTATCTTTCTTCATACATTTGTTTCTTATTTCAGTTTCTATTTTGAACATTTCACAAATATTTAAACTATAAATGATTTCATATATATTTCAAAACGTAAAACAAACCAAAGACAATAGTAAAGACAAATAGTATTTTACGGTAACAGCCTGTAAATGTCCCACTACTGGACTAAGGCCTCCTCTCCCTTTTTGAGGAGAATGAGCTTCCACCACGCTGCTACAAAAAAATAAATAAATAACTGATACTCATGTGAACACTCAAACAGGCACATTTATAATAAATACTGTACCGTAACAGCCTGTGAATGTCCCACTGCTGGGCTGAAGGCCTCCTCTCCCCTTTTGAGGAGAAGGTTTAGAGCTTATTCCACCACACTGCTCCAATGCGGGTTGGTGCAATACACATGTAGCAGAATTTCAGTGAAATTTGACAAATGCAGGTTTCCTTAAGATGTTTTCCATCACCGAAAAGCACGAGATGAATTATAATCACAAATTAAGCATATGAAAAACTTCAGTGGTGCTTGCCCGGGTTAAACCCACGATCATCGGATAAAATTCATGCGTCTTACCGCTGGGCCATCTCGGCTTTTTAAATAGTATTTTTCATCATCATCATATTCAGCCCACATTAATCCACTGCTGGACATAGGCCTCCTCACAGGCGCGCCAATTCTCCCGGTCCTGTGCTAATCGCATCCATTGAACACCCGTTATTTTTCTAAAATCGTCTGGCCATCGGGCGGGTGGTCTGCCCACTGGCCTTTTTGCTTCTCTAGGCCACCACTCCGTGACGACTTTAGTCCACCTTCCGTCTTCTCGTCTGGCCAAGTGTCCAGCCCATCTCCACTTTAACCTCGTGATGCGCTTCTCAATATCTTCGACTTTTGTCTTTTTTTGCCACTTTTATTTTGTGCATGCTATACTTAGTAAGCGTCCATGTTTCGGCACCGTAGGAGAGTATAGGCAAGACACATTGGTTAAACACCTTGGTCTTGAGGCATTGTGGGAGTTTGGATGTTAAAGTATCTTCGAGCTTTATAAAAGCAGCCCACCCTAAGCCAATGCGTCGTTCGATGTATTTGAGATTTCCGATCAAATGATAAACGATGTCCAAGATAGATATAATCGCTGACCACCTGTATGGTGTCCTTACTTACGATTATGTTAGATACACGCATTTGGCGATTAGTCATTGTTTTTGGTCTTGGACATGTTCATCTTCAGACCGATCCTCAGGGAAACTTCTTGCAGATCTGCCAGCATAAGTTGAAGTTCTTCGGTGCTCTCAGCGACGAGAATCAAGTCATTCACGAACCTAAGGTGCATCATGCATGTCCCGTTTATATTGATTCCTCTCTCCCTCCAATCCAGCGTCTTTAACATATCTTCTAAGACGGTGTTGAAGAGTTTGGGCGAGAGGTTATCGCCTTGTCGGACCCCTCTGTCAACAGACAGGAGGTTGGTGTTTTTGTGCATGCGCACCTGCATAGTCACCAATTTGTACAGCTCCCGGAGGATATCTACGTATCGCTTGTCAATACCGCAGTGATGGAGAGATTGAAACACGGCCCAATGTTCGACACTGTCGAAGGCCTTCTCGTAATCAACGAAGGCAAAGCACAGGGGTCGGTTGTACTCATTGCACTTCTCAATTAGCTGCTTGACATTATGGATGTGGTCCATAGTTGAGAATCCACTCCGGAAGCCAGCTTGCTCGACAGGTTGGTATTCATCGAGGATGTTAGTGAGTCGGTGGCACAAGACTTTAGCGAACAGCTTTACAGAACTTTTCCTTATAAAGCAAAAAGCTTTACAAGGACTTCTAGTATAGGTTTTCCACCTGCCTGCAACATCTCGATATGGGGTCCTCACCAGAGGCTTTACCTTTTTTCATTTTGCTTAGAGCATGCTCTACTTCATCTGGTGTTATATGGGGTAATTCGCCTTTTTCGATTCGCTCTACTGGCGCTGCTCTAGGGTCCGTCGCATCTTGTATTAATTGTGGTGTTTTTGAGGCATACAAGTCCCTGTAAAACTCTTCGACAATCTTTATAATTCGGTCACGATCAGACACAATATTGCCGGCATGATCCGTCAGCTTGTTTATTTCCCTCTTGCCCATGCTAAGTTTTTTTCTATAAACTTTCAGGCCCCTATTGTCTTGGATGGTTTTTGCAATAGTTCTGGTGTTATAATCTCTTAAGTCATTTCGGATTGCCTTCTTAACAGCCTTAAAGCCTTAGCCTCTCTCTGGTCTGATGTTAAACCAGTTTTCAATTCCCTTCTTTGGGATAGAAGAGAGAGCGTATGAGATGTTAATTTTGCCTCTTTATGTGGTTTCTTTCCCCCTATGTGTCTCTTCGTGGTCTCCGTCAGTACTGTGCACAGCACATCGTTCAATGAGTCGACATTCCGGTTCTCTTCTATAAGCCCTTCGAAAGAGTTTTTGAGTTCCAGTTGAAACTCCTTTTCTAAGAGTTTGTAACTATCTCTACCATATTTTGAGCTAGATGTTATACCTGAACGTGGCTCTCACTAGACGATGGTCGCTATTGGTTTTAAAGCGGCTAAAATAGTATTTTTAGTATAGTTATTTTTTCCGTAGAAGTAAGGTTCCGTGCAAGATTGTTTGGGTACCACTCATTCATCTGGAGCCATAATTAGTTTCTAAGGTAGGTGGCGAATTAGTGATGTAAGGATTGGTTAATATTTCTTACAACGCCTATGACTATAGCCGGTGGTGACCACTAACCATGAGGCCTATTTACCTATCATAAATAAAAACATATAATTTTGTATTGCGCATAACTTTGATCTATATTAATATATTATGACAATGGAATGAATAAATACGGTTCGATTGACTTAAAATAATTTTGTATTACAAACGAAATGACATCGAAAATTGATTAATGGTTAGAAATACATTGTGGTTAGTGATTGTTTCATTCCAATTATATTGTTAGGAATAAATGTTTTAGTTTGGTGTTTATTACAGCAAAATAATCTTTTAATCTTATTACAGAAATAATACTGTTTAAAAGCTGAGACGGCCCAGTGGGCAGAACACGTGAATCGTAACCGATGACTGCGGGTTCAAACCCAGGGTAGCGATGTTTTTAATTTATCTCATGCTAGGCGATGAAGGAAAACATCGTGAGGAAACCTGCTCGCCAATCCTTTTCAAAAGTAGAAGCCTTAGCTCAGCAGTTACATTTAAAGGTTTTTCATTTACTTTGTAACAATATTATTTAAAAGTACTAGGACTAAAATAACGGTTTTAAACCCCACACTAGGCACATATGTATCTTGAAAAGGCTTATATTACATTCTCAACCATCAAAACGAAACAGCAATATAGAGTATTGATGTTTGGCGGTAGAATAATTGATGAGTGGTATCCACCCGAAGCCCAACCACCGGGTACAATGTCTGTCTAATTTAAAGTCTCACTAAACATATTTAAAGTTACAGTAAACGTATATACTTATTATATTTGATTCCGTTAAAATATATGTATGTATGTATCTATATATACATAACAAATATATTTACTCTCGCAGCGGCTTATTTATAGATTTATTTAAATATGTATAGTGATAGCTTAAAACTTATACGTATTGTCGATATAAATTTCTCACCTCGCTTCGAGTAAAATTATGCTATGATTACGGGCTCCGAAGGCTTTCGGTAGCTTCAAATGCTCATAAGCCTACCGTATATAAACGCTTACTTTCATAGTAATGGTTGATTGAAATATGGGTCAGCACTACTGTTTAGTCAAGTGGTTAACTTACATTTATTTTTCATCTAGTATTTGGCAGTATAGGAAAACATTTATGATGTGTTGTATAAAACTCAGCTTGATGTCAATCCGAATTGGAAAGCGGGTTTGAATAAGCTAAAACTTTCTCCATAAGCCTTTTTTGCCTAAGGGGTCATTTTTCAGAAGCAAATACAGAGCTAAAGACTTTAAATTACTCTCACTTGGCTTTTTGGTTTAAGTTTCTTTATAAAATAATATATGAAAAAATATAAAAATTGGTAAGAAAACGTTTGCATATACCCCATGTATGTATGTTTAGTTAATATTTATGGGCGATGGTGACCATTTACGATGAAATGGCCCGTTTGCCAATCCACCTTCCTATTTTATATAAAAAAACAAACTCACTTTCTCATTTATGTTATTTGTTATATTCCTCAATATAAAATAGCGTGGTTCAATAAAAGATGACGTATTAAATTTTTACTACGAGTCAATCAATGTACACAATACGTTCTTATCTTGACCAATCCTCTTTGAAACTATTTCAAAGGGAATACCATTAAAAAGAAATCCGCTTACGTACATACCTACAATACCGTAATCAATTCTGAAGTACCCTTCTAATATTTGGGGTCGATTACAACATCTGTTACTGCAAAACTTGACAACTTTTCGATAAACATTGTATAGTTCGAATTTAATTCTTATGGTAATGTCATAAGAGTCATTAAAATCGTAAAGTAAAGTAACAGGATTCGTGTTTGCCACATACCGAAACATCGATACAATACCGGTCGTGTTAAAGAAATATAATCCTTAAGTCTCTTTAATAAGGTTGGATTGGAATGAACAAATTAATTTTTTATAAATCCCGCGTTTACCACATGCTAGTCCGTAGCAGTTATTAATATACAATTGGGCCTTTTTTACCCCGATTTTTAAGCCTATTGATAAAAAGATAAAATCATGCAATTATCGATTTTTTATTAACACGGATAAATTTAATTGAATTGGGTTAAGTTTCATCATATATCCTTGCATAATGGGGGCTAAGAAAATGTTGCCAGTATTTTGGCAGTATAACTCAAACTAAAAGCTAGTTAAAACCATAAAGCGGTATTTACACTAGCACAACTAGCAGCTGAGTACGATAGGCGAGTGCATGCTATTCCTATCACCCTATAAAAATACTGGGATGGAAGCGGTGG
This sequence comes from Nymphalis urticae, assembly GCA_905147175.2. NCBI lineage: Eukaryota > Metazoa > Arthropoda > Insecta > Lepidoptera > Nymphalidae > Nymphalis > Nymphalis urticae. Next base: position 1,869,137 of record LR989987.1, on the reverse strand, counting down.
ATGTTAAGATAATAGCGGCAACATAACAGCCGATATTGCGTTAGTACCTTTTGTGTTTTACAATTTTAATTCTTTGCTATCAATTTAATTCAAACCTACGGAACATTTTATGAAAAGTCTATTATTGTGTGCGTTATTATCGATACAGAACATCAAAAACGTAATTATTAAAGATATCGTCTATTAATGCACCAGGAAACCATTGGATTTTAATGAAACTTGGTATTGTGATAACTTGTATTGTCAGTTAACAATGATATATTTTAATCTTGCCAAATAAAAGAGGCAATATTCATAAAACTGTATTTCTATAACCCATTTTATTTAAAGAATATCGAGGGTTATATCGTTACGGTAATATTGGGCTTGAAAGTATTGAAATTGCGAAAATACGTTGCAATTTTATAACTATACTAACTTACTTTTTAATAATACATATAAAGCAAATGGGCCGCATGATGAGATAAATTTTCTCTGCCATAATTGACGCACCTTTAATGAAGGAACGAATTAAAGAGCTTTGTACTTTGCTAATAAAATATGTATCATAGAAGCTGATCACAGAGACTAGATATTGCAGGCATAATCAATTTGGCGTTTACAATGATATAAATCTATCTTTTATACTTAAATATATAATTAAATCATTAATCTCTCTATCTCTGAAAGCTGTTTTCATAGAGTTCAATAATACAAGGCAAGGGGAAAATGCAATTAATTTTATCACAAAAGCCGTTCCGATTGGGGCGACCAATAACATAATAGTTTGGAATGTCTTATTCCCAACTAACGAGGGAAGAATTTTCTATAAATCTCCGGGGAAAAGTCCTAATTGTTCGTTATGGTATTTGTTATTTGGTCTCGTATAATGTATTGTACAGTTTACGAAGTTGTAAGTATATACTATGACATAAACACAGTATATTGACTGCCTCGTTGGTCTAGTGGCTAGATCCTTGGTTCCGGAGGTCCTTGGTTCAATTGCCAGGTCGAGCCAATAAAAAATTATCGGGTTTTTCAGTCAGAAAATACTCAAAAGCAGTCCGGAGTATGGAAGTTGGAAATGTATACACTCCCATGCCTCGGAAACCAAGTAAAGCCGTTGGTCCTGCGCCTTAACTCTTTCCGGTCATGTCGGATTGCCGTCCTATTGGATTATGAGAGTTAGGGAATAAAGAGTGCACCTGTGTTTGCGCACACACTTGTGCACTATAATATCCTGCGCAATTGGCTTATCTCTCTTCAGATTGGCCGCCGTTGTTGAAATCGGTCTGGAGGACATTATTATTATATGACCAAATTTCCTTAGAAAAGTAAATGTTCCCTTATAAATTACTAATTTCAATGATTAATTTTTAGTGATGATGGTTGATAAATTTATTTCAATAATCTGAATTTTGAGAAGCATCAATAGTTAATTTCAAAGCATAATATGATCACTTATCACTCAGATTAAATGTTAACTTTTTGGAGGATGTAGATAATAAGTACTCATTAAAAAACTGCGAGGAAGGATTCCAGGAACTATATAGCAGAAAATCCAGCCAATACGGCTTGTTAGATTAAGCTTGATCCTTAACATAACAGTGAGACGAGCAATTACTTATGCTTTAAATGCTGAAGCAGATTTTTATTCATTCTTTAATTTAGATTTACACGGAGGATTTATTACATTATATTTATTTACATGAATAAATAAATATTAATATATTCCCCTCAAAAGAAGAGGATTTTTATAACTGTTACTTTCTAGAACAAGAAGCATTATCTATTAGGGTGGACACACAATGCACACAATGGACACAATATGCAACATAAAAAGAGGAATAACTTAAGTATAACCAAAATTAACTTTAGTATATAATGAAATATTAACATATATTTATATTAAAATCAGATTTATATATAACACACTTATGAGAAGATATGACGAAGAAATAATTAATTTTAACATTTTTTTAAATAATGAAAAACCAAACATTTATTATTTATTTCAATATTTTCTCGTTGAATTAAATTGAAGTGTCTCCAAAGAAATCAAAAGAGATACTGAGGCCTTTTAAGTTTGTGTAAATACGCATTCTGGACGGAATACTTCCTATAGCAGTTTTGCGAAAAGGTCTCACTAATGGGATTCTAATTGTATAATTTTAAAATCTCAATTTATTGGCTACAATCTATAATCTGATATGATTCAAGATGAAAGCCTATCAAAATTTCAACATATTTATGGGCGAGTACGACATCTTCATACAAAATACAAATATACGAGTATATAATGCCATATAAAATAATAACCACTGTTTATCTCAACCCCAATGCCCAATCAAATATTATACCGCATAAAACAAGTTCAACATTTTGTTGAAAAAAAGTTTAACACAAAAGGGCTCAAAACAAGCAAAATCGCATGCAACGTTTATTTACATAAAACATCGCCCTTATCCCTCCTGAGCCAGGGTCTTGAACCCTGAGCCTTTCACAATTAAAATAGGTCATTATCGGCTTTCCCTAATCCAGCAGGTTTAGGGTCCCACCTGACCCGACCTGGCACGACTTGAAAATGCAAATCGATAGACGATAAGAGGTAATGTCTGCCAGGGAAATATATTTTGCTAAATTTTCTTTTCACACTGGATGGAGGTATAGAGTTAAATGTAATTTGGTGTCATGGGTTTTGCACGCAAGGTTGAATGTTCAGGTTCGGCTTGTATCAAATATTTGTAAAAACAAAAAGTATTTATTACAGTTTGGCTATGAAGGGCTTGTCAAATTCTGTATGTGTGAATGGATGACATGATGGATAGGATTTTTGGTTTGGATACAAAATTATTAGGCTTATCTTGCATATTTTTATTATGTTTTATAAATCCTAAAAAAGCCACAAGACCGTTTAAAATCAACCGAATTTTATTAGTTTATACTTTCGATTCTTCATCATCTAAAATTTGACCCCCATAATAGTTGACTACACACTAGCTTTATTCTTCATAAAATAACAAATCAATTTACTGGCAAGAGCTCCAGACGAACTTGTATTCGGACATACCTGTACCAATAAAGAGAAAGGGTATTTTTTTTATAAATACATCCTTAAGAAAAATTCATACAATACCTTTTCTGTTTGCAAGTACTCGTATCGACATAACTTTTAAAGTGCTGAACGATTTAAACTAAATCCACTGTTGTAATAATCGTTAAGGTTCACATCGAAATTGCTTTTACTGCGATCGAAAATACCTTTTGAAGCCTATCTCACCTAAAATAATAACAACCAAATCCGTTGAATAGTAATATTAAACATTAACCTTTTCGAAATTGCGACTGCCATAAAGATTAAAGCTTTCGAAACTGAATAGATAACTAAAAACTTCAATAATCTTCAAAATCATCGAGACACGACTTTTTTAAAATATGTTTATACTTTTACTGAGTCATCACTACTTCTCTGGAGCAATTATACCTAAAAACTGAATATTTGATCTGTTGATGATAAAGCATTTACAAATTTTACAGAGATTCACTTCCAAGCTGGTGGGTGGTGGTTATGTATACATATATCACATCATAAGGGAACAATACGTACTCGGTAAAACGGTTTTGGAAAATTATGACGTCACAAATGGTTCCCAAGTAGCATTATCATTGCAAAAATATTCTCGACAACGCATGAGGATCGCTTGTTGGTAACTAAATAGGAATCTTGTGATAAAATCGACATCGTGTCGACGCCGCTATTGTCTTCAAAAGAAAGGCAAGACGCTTCGAAGTTAAGAATCTAATTAACATTTTAAATGCGAATCAATTATAGCACTTACGCTTTGAACTCGATGATGTATTTTTTTTTAAATTAAATAATTCAATTTTTTTTTGTAAACAATGAATTGATATCTTTAGTTATTGTTAAAAAAATGTTTAATTTAACACCCGTTAAACAATAATTTTATAAGTAAGACAGTCCTATTTTAGTTTTCTTACTTTTTTATATATTTAAGCTTATTTAGATTCGATGTATTAAAGGTTACACATTTATTAAAAATATATATAAGCTTTTGTTTAACTTCTTCTGCCGAGATGGCCCAGTGGTAAGAACGCGTGGATCTTAACCGATGATCGTAGATTCAAACCCGGGCAAGAACCACTGAATTTTGATGTGCTTAATTTGCGATAATAATTTATCTCGTGCTATACGGTGAAGGAAAACATCGTGAGGAAACCTGCATGTGTCTAGTTTCACTGAAATTCCGCCACATGTGTAATCCACCAACCCGCACTGGAGCAGCGTGGTGGAATAAGCTCCAAACCTTCTCCTCAAAAAAGGGAGAGGAGGCCTTTAGCCCAGCAGTGGGACATTCATAGGCTGTTACGGTTACGGTAACTTCTTCTGTTACTCTGAATGTTGCTGTTTCAAATGTGCCCAAGCACCTCTAATTTTCATGTGCTTATTTATGTTTATAATTTATGTGGCTGTGTATCGGATGAAAATGTGCCATGTATCCACCAAACTACTACAAGAAGTAGTGTCGTGGAATAAGCTCCAAGGAAACCTTATTCCCACCTGTGGGACATTTACAGGCCATTACTTTACTTTATCAAATCATCTCATCGTACAAGGTTAAAACCCTACAAGTGAAATTTCATCTAGTTTCATCCAACCGATGGTGCTGAAATTTCAAACACACTTTTATTTCGATAAAACAAAAGTTTGTTCTTATAAAAAAAAATATGATTTGATTTTGTTATTAACCGTTAAATAGTGTTTATGTGTATAAAAATTAAATGAATATCAAAAGTTTTTAGTATCGAAAACAAGTAGTAATCTATAAATATTTATTCAGCCAATTATGCGTGCGAAGCCTTTAATTTATCGAATAATACCGCCTTGTATTCGGTAATCAATTTAAGTTGTTTTCACAATGGTTTTACGAATGTATTTTCTATGTTAACCAATTATTATAATAATACATTTTAATGCTCAGCACTTTACAATATAAAGCATCGATTTTTGTAATTTATATATAATTATTGAATAGTGCTTTATTTTAATGATAGTCGGATATTTATAGATCTAGATTGTTCTGGATACCACAAACTCATGCAACTATTTCACTAATCTAAAGTTTTATTACACACATATATATTTGTTATTAGTAGGCCGAAATGGCCCAGTGGTAAGAACGCGTGCATCTTAACCGATGATCGTGGGTTCAAGCCCGGGCAAACGCCACTGAATTTTCATGTGCTTAATTTGTGATTATAATTCATCTTGTGCTTCACGGTGAAGGAAAACATCGTGAGGAAAGCTGCATGTGTCCAATTTCACTGAAACTCTGCCACATATGTATTCCACCAACCCGCATTGGAGCAGCGTGGTGGAATAAGCTCTAAACCATCTTCTCAAAAGGGGAGAGGAGCCCAGCAGTGGGGCATTCACAGGTTGTTACGGTACGGTATATTTATTATAAATGTGCCTGTTTGAGTGTTCACACGACTATATACATATTGTTAACTTAGGTTACGAAAATAGCCTTGCTAGGATAACGCGTAAGCCTTACTATACATAGCGTGTGTATGTGTGTGTTTATTAAAGTAAAATTAAAAAGTTGCGATGTTCCAGTATGATATGTAATATAATAATAATAAAACGGTGTTATTTAAAAGTCACGTTTTTTTATTTGATTTGTGATATATAAATACAATAAATTACGCAGGATTTATCTGCCTGAGGGGATTTATCAAAATGGGTCATATGAATAACGAATTGGCTATACAAGGAAGAAAGAAAGTTACCACTGTCTAAAAGATAAATTGGCTTTTCGCCACCGAGTAATATACACAGTACAAAAATAATAAAACAACAGATTTGTATTTTTTTTCCAATTGCACATAAACTTCCAATTCGATATGGCTTTCGAGAGCTACCGTCCGTTAATTGGAATTCCGCTTGCCTAGACAAAGTAACGTATCGATTGACAAATTTGTTTGCAGATAAGAGCCAAAATGTATATATGCGTATATGGAACGTGTAAGTATTACATGTGTCACGTGATCAATGAGGGACGATTGGAAAATGACATAGTTGTGTTGTGTTAGTACATTACGTAGTACGTAAGTGACGTATTTTCACACGAAATCATTATATTGATAAACGATTAAGTTTTTTTTTGTAAAGCCCAATTGAAAATATTACTAAGCCAATTTTTTTTATAGTATAGGTGGACGAGCATTTGGATCATCTGATGGAAAGTGGTTAAAATCGCTTACATCGTCAATGTGTCACCAATCTTGCGAACTAAGATGTTTTGTCCTTTGAGCCTGTAATTACACTAGCTCTCTCAGCCTTCAAACTGGAACACAAAATTACTAAGTACTGCTGTTTTGCGGTAGGATATCTGAAGAACGGGTGGTACCTACCCAGACGACGAATATATAATATTCCTGTAGTTGGACTTCGCATTTCTAAATTTTTAAATTGTCGCGTCAAATTTGGATGTTATGTTCTTGCTTTAAATAAATAACTATTCTGACAAGCGACTTTGATCCCTTTCTATTTTAATAGTTTCTATCTATTGTCAATGTTATGTTGAAATCGCTAAAGAAAGCGTTGTGAGAAATCACGTCTAAGCTTGAAAAGTGATGTAATAATACGACTTTAATCCATCGACACTTTACATAAAAAATGAGTTACAATGCCTTAATAAATTGTAATATAAAAAAGTAACGTTTTATTATTTCAAAATGTTTAATATTATAGCATGCATTCACGCATGTAAATACATCTCAATCCGCATACATCCTAGCGTTTGATCGAGTTATGCATTATTAATGAAAACCGATAGTAATTATGGGGCTTACAGATTTATCGCTGCAGGCCTTCGACGTTTAAGGCGTTTCTCCGAAGGGCGGTGCGTGCGGCCGAGATTGATACGTCCGATTTTATACTGAATACTGATGTTTATGTTTAGAAGTGAGTTAAAATCGAGTTGCGTCTATGATATGGATCGAATTTGAGAACTTTGTTAAGCTAGTTAACTGATATGCGACATTGGTTATTGTGGTAGAGTATTACCGTATGTCGTTGTCCAAACATTTCACGATACGAAGTGAAGTGAGTTCGAGTCGAGTATGTACAATATTAGTAGCTTAATTATATATTACAAGTTTTTTTTTTCCTTTTTTGTAGTGCAAGTTTATTAAATCTTCATTACGGTATTCATAAATTTATTTGTGGAGGTGTTTGATGTTAATAAAAATAAATGTTCAATAGGTGGTCTTATCGCTAAAAGAGCGATCTCTTCCAGACAACCTTTGGGTGGAGGATATGAGATAAATAAAACGGTAAGGAGATGTACAGATCAATATACTTATATTACTTCGCCTACGTGCGCTAAAAGTACGAGTATGTAAAGATCATTGTTATTATCTACATTTTTAATTCCAAATTACGTTGATAATCGATTATTTATACACATATCGTGTTTCCTTTAAATGTCAAAAATATTACATTCAATGTCGCATAACTTTATGACTTTTCAACCGTGCCCGTTTTAAGGAAATTACTAATATTTACTCCTCCAATAAAGCGAAAAGCTTGTGGAGACTACCAAGATCGAACCTGTGAATTTTTACATCAATAGCAGTTAGTAAACCATTTCTCTATTGACGCTTCATTCATTGCATTTACGCTAAACGAAATAATGCACCGCATTTATGTTTAAAATTAAATCAAATAATTGGGTCGAAAACTTTATTCATAGACAACATATTGTTTGCATGACACGTATGCTAACGAGGTTGACTTTAAATTTTGAATAAGTTAATTAGAAAGGTCAACTATTTAAAACTATGGAATAAAAGGTACATGGATTTGTAGTTTATTACGCAAATAAACATAAACGGTGAAGCCGAGATAACGCAGTGGTTAGAACTCGTGAATCTTAATCAATGATCGCGGGTTCAAGACCTGGTAACACTTACTCAATTTACATGTGCTTAATTTGTTTTTATAATAATTCATATCGGGCTTGGCATTGGAGCAGCGTGGTGGAATAAGCTCTAAAGTAGGCCTGCAGCAGTGTGACATTTATTTAAGTAAAGCAATGTAATGTCCAAAAATGGTAATCAATAGCACTTAGTTTTGACTAAGGAGTATTGATTTAAACCATTGTATAGGTACACTGAGAGGAATTTATTGTTGTACAAGTATTGGCGCAAAAATTAGTGCACTCACTATCTCTCATAATCCAATGGGACGGCAAACCGATACGACGGGAGACAGTTCAGGACGTGATATTCGAGGCAGGGATATGTAAAGTCTACCATTTCCGAACTCCGTGCTGTTATTGAGAAATTCTCGACAAAATGCCCACTAAATTTTTATAGGCCTGACCCCGGATTTGAACCTTTATTAGCCTATAGACCAATAAAGCAGTTAACCTGATATCATCGAACTGATAAAATATAACTTAATATTATCGCTTAGACAAAATAAGGAATATATGTACAGTGTTATGTTTTATATGCTGAACTCGTAAATAACTATCATCACATAATATTTTGTAAAAATATTTTACAAATACAATCCAAAACAATAAACGCATAATATGTAATGAAAAGTTAATTCGCGAATTATTTGTTGTTTATTTATTTACTATTCGCCTTAATTGACAATCTGACTTTTATTGAATTCTCTTACAATTTAAATTAAATTTATAGATTTGACTTTCAAAATAAGAAGATATACCATTGTTTACAAATAAAAGTAATATATATAATAGTACATATATATATATATATATATATATATATATATATATATTATAGAATAGGAAGGCGGACGAGCGTATGGGCCACCTGATGGTAAGTGGTCACCAACGTCCAGTAGTAGTGTCTAAGAAGACATTGATACTGCAAGAAATGTTAACCATCGCTTACATCGCCAATGCGCCACCAACCTTAGGAACTATGATTTTCTTGTGCCTGTAATTAATATAAGTATACAAAAATATAAAATACGAAGATAGTGGACGAAGATACATTATTTTCTTAAAATATCTAAAAAAAAAACATGTTTTTATTAAAGACTAAATTAGCCAGTGTTCCTTATGTCATATTCTGATAAAGGAAAAATAATCGATTTAAATGTTCGTGCGTTGCAAAATTGCTATACAAAATTTATAGTTCACTGACACGCGAATTACAACACATCACATTATTGGAGTCTCGTTCAAAAATTCGTTTATAATAATTAACAACGCACGTTGAGCTCGTATATCGTATGTTGGAGTGAATTTAATGTGAATATAATTGTTCGAATATATTCAGGGGTATTTTCACCTTCATTCTGCTATTCAACTCAATGTACGTATCCCTCACGACCAGATATTAAAGTATTGTATTTTTATATGTATTCCAATATGATAGATAAGAAAGCTAACAGTCAGATATAAGGCCGTAGATCCCGAGGTCCTGGGTTCAAACCCCAAATCGAAAAATTTTTGAGGAGCTGTGAAAAAATCTGGTTGCTCAGGAAGCACGTAAAGCCGTTTGTCTCGTGTTTGAACTTTTTCCCAGCCGAAACAGATTTGCCATCTTATTGAATTATGAGAGTGGGGGTATAGAGAGCTCCTGTGACAGAAACTGTGTTTTCGCACACACTTGTGCACTATAATATATGCGTAGTTGACTAATCTCCCTTGAGACTGGCAACCGTGGCCAAAATCTGCTCGGACCAAGGAGGATACACACTTACACTCGCAAACCCATAAACACACACTCACATATAGACAAAAAAGTCCATAACTAGTACGGCTAAACTATTTAGCACATTTTCAAACAATATGTTTCATAACAAGTTTTTAAAATCAATATTATTATCTAATAATATTGATTTTAAAAACTTATCTAAGTAGCTTAAGAGACGAATCAAATATATATGGAGTAGAGAACTACATCATGTTTTCGAGACAGCCATGGACAAATGTACAGTGAGGTAAAAAAAGATTTAGACGCCTTAAACAAACGTGAAGTTGAACCAGAAACGTTGGAATTGTGTAAAGCGTATGATTTACCAATTAAACATTGGACGGACTTGGAGTCAGGTTGAAGTATACATCTGTCAACATAACCAAATAGAAAAATATTATATTAGCCCTATGCCCAGATTCAATTGTAAGATAGGATGACGAAATAGACTTTTAAAAATATTCTTAAAAATACAAAACAATGTACAATAATTCAATGCGAGCGTACATGGTATTTACAATAAGAAAATATTGCATCCATTTGAGCCCCACGCTACTTGTGTACATAATTATATAACAATACAAATGCCCCGTCATCGTCTGCGATTAACAAATAACGAGCTCATTAACTGTTTAAATCCGATTTGTTTGCAGTTAAAAGCTTGTTCGCTCTGATTGGGTTAAGCTGTGGTAAATAAATGGCGGTTTAAACACAGCAAAGGGTGTCACAGAACAGACATTGTTGAAATTGCTTTATAAATTTGTCAAGATTGATTGTAAATCTGATATTCATTATACACTGTAATTTAGATTTTATAATATGATTGTACATCACTATCTTATTTATGTATTTAAGCCCTTTTTTCCTTCTTCGCTGTGCTGGAAGATTTTATAGTGATATTTGTGTTAATACATTTATATTTATCATCTGAAATGTAAAATGAGGTACCTTTTATTTTCAAATTTTATGCGTGTTATAAATTATTGGTATTAGAATTTGATAATAGTTTTGTTGAATGTTTTTATTTATAATCAAATCAACATATATAATATTTTATTTTTAAGAACATTTGACAGTTAATGTGCGCCAATTTCTAGTTATTTTATTTATTTAACAAAAAATATATTATAAAATGGTGGATGGCGGTGTTCTACTGAACTAATAATCATAACGTCCTCCAGACAGATTTAAGCGGCCAATCTAAATAAAGATTATTAACTGCGCAGGACATATTTACTTTACTGGTGGTAGAGCTTTGTGAAAGCTCGTCTGGGTAGGTACCACCCACTCATCAGATATTCTACAGCAAAACAGCAGTTCTTGGTATTGTTGTGTTCCGGTTTGAAGGATGAGTGAGCCAGTGTAATTACAGGCACAAGGGACATAAAATCTTAGGTCCCAAGGTTGGTGGCGCATTGGCGATGTAAGCGATGGTTAACATTTCTTACAGTGCCAATGTCTAAGGGCGTTTGGTTACCACTTACCATCAGGTGGCCCATATGCTCGTCCGCCTTCCTGTTCTATAAAAAAAAAATATATATTATAGTGCACAAGTGTGTGCGCAAACACAGAAGCAGTCTCTATTTCCTAACTCTCATAATCAGGTTAACCGGCTTTAGGTGTTTTCTGAGGCACATGATTGTACAAATTTCCCACTTCCAACTACAGAAAAACCAAAAAACTTTTTATATGCTTGGCCTTGGATTTGGACCCATGACATTGGGGATCACTAGACCAACGGGGTTCTCAGAGCAGTAGGTACCCTATGATAAATATAATACAATTATTGGTAGCTGCACATGGCTCTTGATATCAATTCTTTATTGAATTTCCTATCTATATAGTATATCACATATGGCCGAACGCTAAAGATTGTTGTTTCGCTTTTATTTCGACGTAACTTTAATCCGTGAGCTCGATAAATACACTGAAGATGGCAATGTACGTCGCCCACGTGCAATTAACTATTTAGATAAAGGACAGTATTGTGTGCAGTGAAAGCAATTTGGTGATGATAAAGTCTTGGCTCATAATATATAAAATGTAATACAAATAGATTTTATTTTTGTAGCTAACTTATTAGGCCTTCGATGGTATTGATGCCCTTAATTATAATGGATGTTAGCTAATCAAAAATAATAAAGGATATATAATATACCGTAGTTATGCTATCTAAAATAATAAAGAATTTATACTAATATTTATTATTAAAATTTTAGGACAAAATTAAATATGTTATGTTAGCTTTTATAAAATAACATTTAAGGTATTCATATAATATAAGTATGCATTAAATTAGAATCTAGAAATGTATAGCAATAGTTGCATAGCTTTTCAGAATAATGAAACCTTACATCGTTCCTGCTAAAGTCTTAATTGACATAATTCCATTCCACTGATTTCCATTTGCGTGTCAAGTGCGCGAGTCAAATCTGGTATGTCGGACTTGTGAAAATATTTCACGAGTATTATTTTATGTGCTTGGTTTTATTTTGTAATTGTTTATTTGTAATATAATAAAACTATAGATTCCATGATCCTGGGTTTAGAACCCAAGCCAGATCAATGAATAATATTCTTGTTAAGATACTCTCAACAGCAGCCTTAACTTAGGAAGTTGCCAATTTTATGCTCTCCTAATTTGAAAAGCATTAGCTTAGCGCCTCATCTCTATACATTGGTGTCAGATCGCCCGTCAGATCATAAGAGTAAAGGAAAATAGTGTATATGAGTTTATAAATATATTCTTGCACTATAATTTCTCCTGTGGTTATTGAGGTTGGCTGTGGCTGAAATTTGATCTTGAAGACATGATTATCATATATAATTTCACGCCCGTATAATAAAGATGTATAATAGAACGTACAAAACACAATTAATTTGTTTAAATACATAACTAAGTCAATTATATTACAAAATTAAATAGGCGCGTGAAGGATTATGACTCGGTAGACCAGGAGTCAAGGCTGACTCGTTAAGAAACCAACGCGCTATGTGACCCAAAGCTAGCAGCACCACAAATATAAGGATGAGTGTAATTACAGTCGATTCCACGTACCACATGGCAGAATTACGCACCTTACGCGGCACATCGAGATACTTTCATTTTATTCAATCACTATATTTCTATCACCACCAAAACCTCATCTCATCACTGATGATTAGTCTATGTTTCAGTTTAAAGGGTGAGTGGAATTAAGGGTATAAAATACTTACTAATCGTCCCGGCTTCGCACGGGATAAGAAGAAATATGTATTTTGATAGGGTTTCGGTAAAATCTGTTCTTAGTGAGGTTTAAGTTGAATAAGGAGTAAGTGCGACAAATTTCAAGTCATTCGGATAGTTAAGATCAGGAGATCTCGTGATGACTAGTATCTCGCATACATATATTTTAGATTCAGTAGTAGACAGTTGGCAGAACATTGACGGAATGTGAATTTTACTTTTTAGGGTGCCTAGGCTTAAGTGAACACTTAAAATCAATTGCCTAAGCTGCCTTCCAGCTATATGAAATAAATAAATAAAAAAAAACTTCAAATCGCCGCTATAACTTATATAACGGCTCTCATATTCTATTAATATTAACGAATAAAAATACCAAATACTGAATAGATTAATATGCTAATGTAGTTCATAAAATTTGATTTACTGATCCAATCGATTTTACATCTCAATTATTAATAAAAAAACAATTATAATTAATCGATACATTTTTACAACCAGCTCTGTTATTATATCCGTTTTATTTATGCTCGATATCTTTCAATAATAAATTGTATTAATTACATGTTAGAAGTAATAGTAGGTCATGTTTCATTATAGATTCCGTTGTCTGGTTGAATTTGTAAGGTTTTTGTTATGATTCGGTCGATGAGCGCTTAAGGCCTCATTCTTACTCATTTTTTTATGTCAATTCAATTTCCACTCATTTCTGTATTTACGGTTAATATCGAATTTCATGAACGGCATCGAATATCTATGACTGATTTGTAAACGTGTTTATGTAGTGTTTTTTAGTTTTAGTATAGTTTTAGTATTTCATAGTGGCAGTAATTTATTATCAGTTGACAGCTTATTCATGTTAAACATATTTAGAAATATATAATCAATTAAGATAGGATTATAAATATGTATGCCATCATTTTATATATTAAGTAAATTAAATGTCGTTTTTTTTATATTATGCGATTAGCTGATAATGTAGAATTAATAATCATATATGATTTTTAAAAATAGGAAGGCACCTTTTGAGGAATTACTAATATTACTATTTACGAGTCAAATTGATCGCGAAGCTTATATTGTTACTTGACGATAGCCTTATAGCCCAGTAATTCATTGTGCTGAAGGATCTAGGGAGTGATGATAAAATCATCATATATGAGTATATATGATGATTTTATCATCGAATTACAGTACACAGATCCATAGAACAAGGATTCACAGAACACGGATTAAAGTTTTTTTTATGAGAGCACGTAATTTTTTTTTTATAGAACAGGAAGGCGGACGAGCATATGGGCCACCTGATGGTAAATGGTCACCAAACGCCCTTGGACATTGGTACTCTAAGAAATGTTAACCATCGCTTATATCGCCAATGCGCCACTAACCTTGGGACCTAAGATTTTTATGTCCCTTGTGCCTGTAACACTGGCTCACTCACCCTTCAAACCGGAACACAACAATACCAAGTACTGCTGTTTTGCGGTAGAATATCTGATGAGTGGGTGGTACCTACCCAGACGAGCTTGCACAAAGCTCTACCACCAGTAAATATTATAGATCGGTCAGTTCGGATATAGATGAGTAGGGTAGTTGAACACATGTGGAGCTGTAGTCGCGCGTCTTACCAATAGGAACGTTTCTATTCGGTTTCTTCTATTGTGAATGAAGAAGGTAATTAAACTTATTCCCAAAAATAATAATCGAGATAAATCAAGATATAAAAACGAGATAAATCTTGTTTCTAAAGATTGTGTTGTCTTATAAATTGAAGCCTAAAATAATTATTAAATTTATTGTATAAATTATTATAAGAAATTTAATTAGAAGTTTCTTCCAGTTCGGAACAATAATGTATTTAAGATGGCAGTTTTCTTTAGTAATTGTATCGTTTCATTTCAATTCAGAATAGAACGAATAGTTTATAAAAATGTGAATTACAAAAAAAATATTAAATTCACTTCCATTAAAGATATATAAATTGGTTTAAATAATAATAGTGAAATATTTACGAATATATTCAGCCTCATTTTTAACATTCTATATGGTATTTGAATAACAGAAATGCACAAAGCAACTTCATCAAGGATCGGTCATTAAAGATTGTTATTGTTTTTATTTCGAGTTAATGAGCCGAAGTTTATTTATGGATAGGGTATTGACATGTTAAGTAGGTAGCTCATTTAATGCGCTGCATTAGAACTTTAAAGCTATTAAATTCAACATGCATGTCTGTAGGGTGTCTATAAGGATATAGAGATACGACTTATGGTGTATCAATTGAAATTATTTTAAATTTTGATAATATCATATATTCTTGACTGAATTTTTTATCAATAACATAGGCCGTTTTTATTTATTCTTATATACATTATTACTATTGTTCCTATTCGTATCTTTAAGGCCTGAGATCGTGAGGACCACCAATCCAGGGTCTGGCCAACAAAACTATAAAGTATTTTGGCATGATATCCACTTAAAGCCGTTGGTCTTGCACCTGATCTCTCTCCGGTCCTATCGGAATGACGTCCCGTCGGATTGCCATCCCATCTCATAAAGATAGTGAAACTGTGTTTGCATAAAGTCTTGCCACTATAATACCTCTTTATTAACAATGTGAATTAGAAATGTGACTCAAAAAAATATATTGACAATGTAATGAATATATATAATATTTCTTAGTGTAAGTGTTTATGGGCGGTGGTGACCACATACCATTTTTACCTAATTTATTTAAACAGTAAAATATCAATTCAATAACAACTCCCTAATTAAAAGCGACTTCGAATTTACCTGAAAGGTAAAATCATTCCCAAAAACCCTCAAGTCAATTTCAAATTTACCCTCGTCATAATAAAAGTCTTAATTTTTATCAGTATTGATCTCCACATAAAGGCGAGTTCATATTAGTAACTAATTAATAAAATTTAACGAATACGCTTTTAAATAATGATTATAAATTTATTATTTCTAAACTAAAGAAAGTAAATATTTTTTATAATGATTTATAAATATGTTTATATTAAAACAATGAATATTATGTATAATAAAATGTATTTTAATAATTAAAGGCAGATAATTTAAGGCAGATTTTATAATTGCCAGTTAACTTTAGTATACAGAATTTGTTCGACAGCTTTTGTTTTTATTTTTTTGGTAAAAGATAACTAGTGTCTCTTTCCCTGTTTAGATAATTATATAATTCAATTTATTATTTATGTATGGAATATCATATGTAATTATAAAATATCATTATTTCAAAATATTGAAAGATTTAGTAATTAAAAAATAATGATTTCCAATTTAAACTTACCTTTAACATCGAAGTTCCCATCGTATCTGATCCATCTGTCGTGAAGATTCGTATAACATTTTATGATTTTGTTCCTAGCTCGTTTGAGTAAGGAAACGGCCTCACAGCGCGCCATGATTAGGGTTGCCAGCTAATAAAATATTTTTACCTGTTAATTTACCATATTCTTTTATAAATTTACGACTTACAACAAGTACAATTATAATAACTATCCAGGTTAAAAAATATTGCTTAAAGCTAAAGAAATATGATTAGTTAAAATAAAATAGCCATGATAGTCCGGTCGATAGACGCGAGAAGCAATCTGAACCGATGATCCCAAGTTCAAAACCGGGCTCCACTGAATTTTCATGTGGTTAATTTGTGTTTATAAATTATCTCTTCCGTGGCGATGTCGGAAAAAATCTGCCATGTGTTTCCACCAACCCTTATTGGAGCGGCGTGGTGGTGTAAGCTCCAAAACCTTTTCCGCAAAAATAGAGGAGGCCTTAGTTCAACCGTGAGATATTTACAGGTTGTTTCTTTATGTTTGTGTTTTTTCAAAATTCATTAACAGCTCTTCCATAATACGGTTCAAAATTAAGGGGTAAAATTTTAAGTTGGTAACACTGGCCATGATATATGGTGAGCGATTAATGATAATGAAAATCGGGTGGATCAAAGCGACGAGCTAAACGAATGACGCTGATGTTAAGAATTCACTGTGGGTGGTAATTAATAAAGAAATGTTTTGTCCGGCTTTATACCCATAATATGTTATCTGACTTGAATAGAGTGAAAATATACTATGCCAGCCACGCTATACGAGTGCAGTCTTTAACATTCAATATAATATTTTTTATTAGATTTTTTAGTTTGCTTGTTTTAATTTAAATTAAAGGCAAAAACTTTAGTCTATGATTACTGAAATATATCATAACCATTTCCTCAAATGTAATAAATAAATAACAATTTCCAATGCCAATTAAATTGAGAAGGTACTTCCCCAGGTGCAACTGAACACAACTCATCAAATCAAAATGAATAATTCCTTCTTCAAATATGCTCATAAGGGCACTTTTGAATTGTCTAGATAGTATTGGATTAAATACAAAGTTATCACCGGCTCGATAGATAATCCTCTGAACTGCTTCAACAATTCTCTATCAGCTATTACAGATCTCTAAGTTCGATTTCATCGCCATGGAAACGTGAGCACATAGAAATATTTTAATAGGGATTTTATTAATTTCTATAACGGCCCTTAGTGAGCGGAAAACAAAGCGATTAACAGCTGGCTTCCTGGCACGATCAAAAGGTTTGAACAAATAAATATCGCGTTTGCCTTTGACTTCACGCCATATGGATATAACTTTGTAACTGGATGTTAAAACTGTGCTAGTTATGGGAGATGTTTTTTCTTAAGATATTAATAAAAAAAATGAACATTGAACATCAATATGATTATATGAAAGTAGATCACTTTATTTTACTTTGAAATTATTTGACTTTTCAGTAGATTCAAGTACATGAAAAGACAATTGGGCTTTAGTTTTCTTAATTTATGTTTACAATTCATCTCATGTTTCGCGGTCTAGGAAAATATTTAAGGAAAACTGTATGTATTTGTTTAAATTCTGCTACATACTCGTAAATATTCATAAGCCCGCAGTTGAGCAGCTTGTTGGAATAAACATTAATAGAAGAGGAACCTCGTGCTGAGATAAATTTATTGTTTTATTGTGTAATATAGTTTTTGTCCGAGCGTTTTGCAAGTATTAGGAATAAAAAATACCCTATATCCTACCTTCGGTTTCCAACATTCAGCAGAGCAACATGGTTTGGTTCAGCGGTTCAGCCGTGAAAGCGGAGCTTTCGTATTTATGAGTATAGAATAACCTTATAAGTTAAGGGCTCACACAAAAAATACATGTCTGTAAGTTTTTAAAGATTTGTCTTCATAAATTTTAAGTTAAAAAATCTCGTTAGCTTAAAACCACATGTTATTGTCTCTACCCGATTGTTTTGCGGAATTCGCCGTGGCATGAGTCACGCGAACGATCGTGGGCCGCGCAGGCAGAGATAAGGATATCCGAGGTCTAATTTTTTCGCTACACTTACCTCAGTTCTAATTGATTTTCTTTGAAAGCAGTTATTTGATATTTTGTAATATTTTTTCGCCTTTCAAATTAAATTACATAATTTTAGGAACGAATAAGCGAATATAATTGTATGCCCTCGAATCGATGCTTAGTAAAAATCATATGTATATATAACATTTTTCACACCAAAACAGCATTTAAAAAATGAATTATAATTATATTACATTTTAGTGCATAAAAATAATTACGGGGTCACACTAGAGGCCCTTTAAAATATTCTACAACTGTATATTTTTAGCAGTACAATAATGTCGGTTTATATAAGATAAAAAAAATAAACCTAATTTTACTTTTTAAATCTATTAACATAAATGCTGTAAATATAGAAATCACTAGAAGTTGCCGATATATTTAAATTATCTGTATACAACATGTTCTTAGACAATTAATCTGTAAAAAGGTTAAAATTTCACACTAATTATAGGGTTATATTAATAATTGAAAACTTATTTGAATAATGTTTTGTTAATCTTAAGTACAATATATAAAATGAAAAATGAATCTAGAATGAAAATGAATCCTAGAATATCTTAATCAACTCCAATCACTACAACATTGCTCTCAGCTTAGAATACATTGTAGTCTTTGTTGGTGGCCTTTATTATCAGCTGAGATCGCTGTTCCCAATCATTAGGGCATGTTTGATTATACCGTGTGTGGTAAAAATCGTTACGTTTTATCTCTATTACATCGGATAGCGACGTGATCGTAAACATGCCCCTGCGATCGCTTTGTATCTTCACAGATAAAACAACATGACGTATTGTTTGATGAATTTGACTCATTATGTCCAGAGACCGACTGATTGTTTGATTAAAACTAGAATTTTCGGTGCTTCTTAAAGCAACGTTATTGATGATGTTACGATTATAGATAAGATCTGTTATGAATGGTAAAATTTTGTATCGTTTTTAGGACATTTTTTTAGTGGTCTAGTGGTTACAACGCGTGAATCTTAACTGATGATCGCGAGTTCAAACCCAGGCAAGCACTGCTGAATATAAGCAATAGATTTCAACAATGTTTGCCTACTCACCACGAAAGTTGGTACATATTATTTAAGGTTTTTATACTATTTATTCTTGATAGCTCATCAATAGATGGCACTACAGCACATCAACTTATATACCGTGAACCGGCCGCCAAGCCAATTGTTGTACATTTGGGCAAGAAGTTTTTCACTCAAATTTCTTTCCTAAGAGGAGGCATTTCACAGGCACTATCTGACATAAACAAACTATTTCGCCTACAATCTTGGGCACCATTGACAGTATTTACACCGGCACAGATCACACTTATGTTTGTTCACTAATGGTACACTATAATATCTCTTGCGCAGTTGTCTAGTATCCCTTGAGAATGGCCGTGGTCAAAATCAGGGGTATCACTATTCAAAGCTAATGGTGGATGTAACTGCTTTGTGGTTTTAAAATGCGGTCACAGTATTTCGGTCTGACGCTGGTGTGGCTGCGCGGCTGCCGCGCAACGTATACGAAGCCCATGCCAGAAAATCATGCATATATTATGACGTAAGAAAATCAAACTAGCCGAATATCTTGAACTAGTTTAAACCGGATTAATTTTCCAAAAACTTTCAACAGTAAAACTGCTATTCCTTTAGAGGAATGTTCTCTTAATTTTCTTATTGTTGAAACTAACGCTCAATTTCAGACCATTACCGCATGTTCTGAGCCCTTGAGTACTGAATTTTCAATCAAGATCCATATCTCCAGCTCATTAAACTCAAAACAAACAGTATCCACTCTTAAATTAACAATTGTAAAGCCGCTCGCATCATTCTTCGCCCACTCCTTTGTCCGAGCTATTTAGGATACAGGTACATGAAGAGAGATATAGCGGAATTATAGAAGATTGTTACTAAAATAATATATTTTTTTTAATATTCCATGTGTATGTGTTCCAAGTAATTGAGTTATATTATCAATGTAAGCTATTTATAATTGAAATTAAATATGAAAACCATTTTTTTCGAAGTAGTAATGTAATTCAACTATAGTTATAAATAATGCCTATATAATTTCCATAAAAATCTCAAGTTTTGAATAATTAAAAAGAAAACCATTCTTTATAAGCCGCACGGAAAATTTTCGATGTATATATGCTTATATAATATCTACATCAAGAATTTAAGACTTAATTAAAAGTAATATATCTTTCGTAGTTAAAGAAATAAATAAATAAACATAAATAAATAATTAAAATCAAACCATTGTTTTTTAAAAACTATATTTATACATAACGTATTGTTAACAAATAACACTCAGTAACTTGATAAAGATTCTTTTTTATAATAAAGTAACTAACCAAACCAGGAAACGCTACCGCTCATGATTCAAACCATGTCCCGAACGTGTAAGGTAAGTCACGACCGGCCACCGAGCCAAAAGCGACATTTGATAGTATCGTTCCCGTTTTCTATTGACCCCTTACGAACCTTTGAACGCTATTGGACCTCGCCTTGCATTGGATAATGTTTAGCTGAAATTATTTAAACCCCCTAATGAATTAGTTAAAAGCCTAACAATTTTAGCAAACAATGATAAAATTTGCTACAAAATTGTTGTTTAGTTTATCTTGGGGCGGCTGCTAACAAAATTGTTTGCATTCATTATTAAAATATTCATGTTTGCATGATTAATAAGGTACGTGATTATTGTTAGTTTGACGCTGTATTTAATAATTAAGTATAATTTATTATTCATTAAAAAAAGCAATGTATATATCCCACAGCTGGGCTTAGTTGTTGCTCCAGTATGAATTAGTGGCAGTAACGGGAATTTTATCCGTCATATGAAGGTTTTTAGGATGTTTTCTTTAACCGCAGAGCACGTGCTAAATTATAAACACAAATAAGGACATTGACACTAAGAAAACCCTTAAAAACTCCTAAGTGGAGGCCTTTATTTAGTAGTAATATTTAATGACTATTATAAAATTCTGTTTCAGTTATTTTTTTTAGATATGATAGTTTCCGAATGCAGCGTTCGCTGGGGGTAGAGGGGGAAGTGTTAGATACCCTATGTCCTTTTTCTGTATCCGGTTCGATCGATTGGTTGAGTACTTTAGACGTGAAAGCGTAACAAAAAACCAAGCAAAAAAAAACACAATTTCATATTTATAATATTCCTGATAAATCCTTGTGGACAATATTAAAATAGTCGGATTCAATAATACATTTCAAACAAACCAAAATATAATTGTACCTTGAAATCGATTTCTCTCTCATCGTAAAATTAAGTATCATATAGTTTATTACCTTTATAATTATTCACCTTCAGAACCTTATCCTACATGATAAGAACACATAACCCCTAAATCCATCAAAGTCTCATACCAGAAAATGACACGCCACACAACGTTACATGACTACAAAATTGACGCCGTAATTAATTTGCCACCTACAAAAAGGGCTCGCAGGAAGTCCCTCCTGACCTTCCGTTGATGAATTACCCTTCTTAGCCCTTTGTCGCTGTCGATAAGGGCCCGTGCCCTTTGCGATTGATTAGCCGACATTTTAGGCCCTTTCATTTGTAGGGCGTCTTGGAAGAAGCCGCACAAAATAATGCATAGGTCGACCCTGGCTTTCAGTTGTGGTGTGGATGAATGGCTGATTGATTTTTGACATAAAGAAAAGTCATATTATACAAATTGTTTCTTTGTAAAGTACTTTACAAAGAAACGAAGAGTGAAGTTTTAATGTCATGTATTTTAACCTATAACATTGGTGGAAGTAAAATTGCTATTATATATTATAATCATCCTTATTACCTTTACCAAATAGAAATAAAAATCGTTTGACAAAGTTACCATCGCAAGTATAATTCTAAACTTATTAAGTGATTCCTGTATACATATATCTGCTACGAGCTATTTGTTTAACCTTTCAAGACATTATTTTTTTCCGTAGATTCCGTATACTTTTGTAAAACGTGTGATTCATATGCCTATGTCTTCAAGCAAGTACTTCTATCATATTATCATTACGATCGAATCAATTTCTTTATGAGGTAACAAGGAGGAAGGCAGAGTTGCTTTCGCACTTATAATATTTGTCTAGATGAAAAAAAAACATAATAAAATATAATTCATTTCGTGCTGGGCAGTGACGAGATATTCATGAATACGAATATCTAAAAAATCGAATACCTGTTCGGGTCGGATGAAAATCTGTAGGAAACCAGCGTGAAGCAATTACCTATTGGAGCTAAAAAGTAAGCGTCCTTTTCCTCTGACATTTATATGCATATAATAAAAAAAAAACAATTATTTCTTTTCGACAGTAAATTTGTTGTATAAATAGATAGAATTGACCATATGTCGAATACCGCGGCCAAGTTCAAAGACTTGTGCGCACAAGTGTGTAGGTATACACACATGCACTCTCGAAGACAAGGCATCAGGCCATGGATCATGGCTGTACGAATAGTACTAGAGTACCATCACCACCATCTACTAATAATTTATTGACAAAATAATTAAGCACTTTATACGTAGCCCGAACTAGAATTCGAACCTAAAACTTCCAGACCTGCAACCTTATAAAAGTCTATAGATTTGGACAATAAAGCATTTAACTGCATAGTAAATTAAACAGATCTAGTCAGCTTACAACTGACACTAAAATTTCTAGTGTAAATTAGTAATTCATTAAAACGTAATAAACTTTTATAATTTGTAAGGCGATTATATATAACGGTCGCATGTGGCTACATTTCAAACGGCACATGCATTGTTTATTGTTCTCACTCAACCAAAATGTCATTTTAATAATATATTCAAATGTATACCAAAAAATTTAAGTAAAGGTATGGCATCAATATCAGCGGAGATATTAAATATAATGAGATAAGATTAATTTTGAATTTGGCAATTCCATGTTAAGAGTATTGATGCGAATTTTAATAAAAGTAATTAATTTTACATTCGTGTTTTCTTTATTTCGCTGTATTTTTTATAATAAATTTTATAAGTATTGCAATTATTTTATTTCGATATAACCACTTAAATATCTAACCAAAAGGTAATTTGACTCTTTTTATTTAAACTATTAAAAATATTTTATAAATATTACAAATCCAAAATAAAACACCTATCGTAATAAAATATTGCGAATAGTTCACAAAACAGATAATAAAAAAAAATTACTATGTGTAAAATTCAATTCATAGCTCCACCAGTTTTGACATCCCGCTATAACTGACACCACAATAAGGTCAATTAGTCACTGCCCTGACGTGTGAAGTAACCTACCAACACACCTGCTCACTGTACAAAAACACCGGTCTATATCTATTTGCATTATAAAGTGGGACTATTTATTTATGTCGGTAGTTAGAATAAAGATAAGTATTTTAAGAAATTTAAATAATGGTAATATTTGATTTTAAATGCAATTGTTTTAGTTTCGAAGAGACCTTAGTCCAACCTTAAGACTATTTTCGTAATGTAAATAGTTTGTGTGATCGCCATTTGGTAAACAATACAAATAATTATTTATTAATATTAGCAAAAGAGGGTTGAATTATTCGTAGCTACAATTAAACAGAAAAATTGTTGCCAAAAGAGGATTGAATTATTCGTAGCTACAATTAAAGTGAAAAACTTTACCAATATATTATCATTTTGTTGCATACCATTTATTTCATTACTGATTATATGTTGATGGAACAGTTTAATTGTTTCTGGTTTTACTTAATTCCGAATTGTGGTTTTTTCTCATTTGGAAACTGTTATTTATCCTAAAGTATGTTAAAATAATAATCGTTAAGGAATTAATGATTACGACTCCGGTCACTATTACTATATCATATTGGTAGTTCTCCGTCCGAACTTCGAACGGCTAAAGTAACGATTTAGTCCCGAGGTCAATGATTATATCATACACTAGCGCTTAGCTCCAGCTACAGCTTCGCCCGGGCCATAATTGAAAATCCAGTTAAACGGGATAAATAAATATTTAAATGTAGAATTTATAAAATTAAAAAAAAAAAAAACAAAAGAATATAATATATATATGACTAGACATAGGCTAGTGCACTCTACTACCACTTACCATCAGGTGGAGTAGTCATTTAGCCCTCCCGGACATAAAAAAATAAGACATATTCAATACAAGATTAATTAATTTAATTTAATTACAAGCTCAAAGATAAAAACACCTTGTTCAAATTGTTTGACAGACGACAAGCCAGTGCTTGTGCAATGGTTTTTACTTCTAGACTAATAATGTCCATGTGTATAGTGAATACTACATATATATCCTTCCTCACATTCAATCAATCAATCAATCAACAGCCAATCATCATCCACTGCTGAATATAGACCTCTTCCAAGGTGCATCCAACCCGGTCCTCCGCCTTCCGCATCCAAACGGTGCCAACCACCTTCTTAAGGTCATCAGTCCACCTGGCGCTGGAGGGCACCCTACGCTGCTTATTGATCCGCGGTCTCCACTCTAGAAGTCTGCTCCAACGGCCATCGGCCATCATATACGTGACCAGCCCACTGCCACTACAGCCAGCTATGTCGGTGACTCCAGTTCTTTTCCGGATAATCTCATTTCTGATCTTATCCTTCAAACATACTCCGAGCATAGCTCGTTCCATAGCACGCTGAGCGATTTGAATTTGTGGACTACTCCCACAGTTAGTGTCTACGTTTCGGCACATTAGTTAAAATAAATTTGGAATGTTTAGTTACGGTGACAAATAATTGTCAGCTAACCTTAAAAGCTATTTGTGTCCAAATACTTAAAAAATGTCGCATGAAAAGACATCTCATAGTTGAATCTAACACTAAAGCTCGTATACGGAATGTTAAACGTATTTCTAATGCTTAGTTGTCACGGTCGATTTTATAAATTTTCCGCCTGTCACTTCTATAAGTTTAAAGTCAAAGCTCAGGTATGTAGACTACGTTTTAGGAATATATGTTTAAGTTTGTTTATTTTTCGTTCAAAATTTTTTTGTATTCATATGTAAAGGTACGCTCAAATTAGTTGATATGGTAATGTAATATTATGTATATGTGTAAATGTATTATTTATTCTCTAGTTTTCTGCCTTGGTATTCAGTTACAGTTGCAGAGAAAATGAAAGATTTTTTTTTTTAATTTAAAAGGATAAATCAAGATCTAAGTCATCATGCTAAATAAAGTCACAGTCATATATTCTAGATTTTCGGGTTTTCGGTAAATATTACGAGACGAGGCGAATTGTCTTCCATGGATTGCTTTTAAGTCAATGGTCGTAAATAAATTAGAATTTGGGATCGAAAGTGACGAATCTGTATAAAAAAAAATGTATAGCCAAAATAGACTAGAAATAGAATACCAAAGTTATTTGGTACAATTGAAACATTTATAATCTGATCGCTTTCTGCTTAATGAATTTTTAAACATTATATACAATGAATAAGTTTGTATTTCTCTTATAATTTAATCGCATTACAAATATTTCAACTCAATATATCTAAAAAAAAACTTATTTTTTTATATTTCGTAATTATTTTACCGTGATCTTTAACCGCGAAGAGATAATATATGGAGATAATATAGATGACTGCGTGGCGGTCATGTGTTGAAAAGAATAAAATTGAACATCATTTTGAACGGGTAATATTTTATAATAAAGTAACTAACCAAACCAGGAAACGCTACCGCTCATGATTCAAACCATGTCCCGAACGTGTAAGGTAAGTCACGACCGGCCACCGAGCCAAAAGCGACATTTGATAGTATCGTTCCCGTTTTCTATTGACCCCTTACGAACCTTTGAACGCTATTGGACCTCGCCTTGCATTGGATAATGTTTAGCTGAAATTATTTAAACCCCCTAATGAATTAGTTAAAAGCCTAACAATTTTAGCAAACAATGATAAAATTTGCTACAAAATTGTTGTTTAGTTTATCTTGGGGCGGCTGCTAACAAAATTGTTTGCATTCATTATTAAAATATTCATGTTTGCATGATTAATAAGGTACGTGATTATTGTTAGTTTGACGCTGTATTTAATAATTAAGTATAATTTATTATTCATTAAAAAAAGCAATGTATATATCCCACAGCTGGGCTTAGTTGTTGCTCCAGTATGAATTAGTGGCAGTAACGGGAATTTTATCCGTCATATGAAGGTTTTTAGGATGTTTTCTTTAACCGCAGAGCACGTGCTAAATTATAAACACAAATAAGGACATTGACACTAAGAAAACCCTTAAAAACTCCTAAGTGGAGGCCTTTATTTAGTAGTAATATTTAATGACTATTATAAAATTCTGTTTCAGTTATTTTTTTTAGATATGATAGTTTCCGAATGCAGCGTTCGCTGGGGGTAGAGGGGGAAGTGTTAGATACCCTATGTCCTTTTTCTGTATCCGGTTCGATCGATTGGTTGAGTACTTTAGACGTGAAAGCGTAACAAAAAACCAAGCAAAAAAAAACACAATTTCATATTTATAATATTCCTGATAAATCCTTGTGGACAATATTAAAATAGTCGGATTCAATAATACATTTCAAACAAACCAAAATATAATTGTACCTTGAAATCGATTTCTCTCTCATCGTAAAATTAAGTATCATATAGTTTATTACCTTTATAATTATTCACCTTCAGAACCTTATCCTACATGATAAGAACACATAACCCCTAAATCCATCAAAGTCTCATACCAGAAAATGACACGCCACACAACGTTACATGACTACAAAATTGACGCCGTAATTAATTTGCCACCTACAAAAAGGGCTCGCAGGAAGTCCCTCCTGACCTTCCGTTGATGAATTACCCTTCTTAGCCCTTTGTCGCTGTCGATAAGGGCCCGTGCCCTTTGCGATTGATTAGCCGACATTTTAGGCCCTTTCATTTGTAGGGCGTCTTGGAAGAAGCCGCACAAAATAATGCATAGGTCGACCCTGGCTTTCAGTTGTGGTGTGGATGAATGGCTGATTGATTTTTGACATAAAGAAAAGTCATATTATACAAATTGTTTCTTTGTAAAGTACTTTACAAAGAAACGAAGAGTGAAGTTTTAATGTCATGTATTTTAACCTATAACATTGGTGGAAGTAAAATTGCTATTATATATTATAATCATCCTTATTACCTTTACCAAATAGAAATAAAAATCGTTTGACAAAGTTACCATCGCAAGTATAATTCTAAACTTATTAAGTGATTCCTGTATACATATATCTGCTACGAGCTATTTGTTTAACCTTTCAAGACATTATTTTTTTCCGTAGATTCCGTATACTTTTGTAAAACGTGTGATTCATATGCCTATGTCTTCAAGCAAGTACTTCTATCATATTATCATTACGATCGAATCAATTTCTTTATGAGGTAACAAGGAGGAAGGCAGAGTTGCTTTCGCACTTATAATATTTGTCTAGATGAAAAAAAAACATAATAAAATATAATTCATTTCGTGCTGGGCAGTGACGAGATATTCATGAATACGAATATCTAAAAAATCGAATACCTGTTCGGGTCGGATGAAAATCTGTAGGAAACCAGCGTGAAGCAATTACCTATTGGAGCTAAAAAGTAAGCGTCCTTTTCCTCTGACATTTATATGCATATAATAAAAAAAAAACAATTATTTCTTTTCGACAGTAAATTTGTTGTATAAATAGATAGAATTGACCATATGTCGAATACCGCGGCCAAGTTCAAAGACTTGTGCGCACAAGTGTGTAGGTATACACACATGCACTCTCGAAGACAAGGCATCAGGCCATGGATCATGGCTGTACGAATAGTACTAGAGTACCATCACCACCATCTACTAATAATTTATTGACAAAATAATTAAGCACTTTATACGTAGCCCGAACTAGAATTCGAACCTAAAACTTCCAGACCTGCAACCTTATAAAAGTCTATAGATTTGGACAATAAAGCATTTAACTGCATAGTAAATTAAACAGATCTAGTCAGCTTACAACTGACACTAAAATTTCTAGTGTAAATTAGTAATTCATTAAAACGTAATAAACTTTTATAATTTGTAAGGCGATTATATATAACGGTCGCATGTGGCTACATTTCAAACGGCACATGCATTGTTTATTGTTCTCACTCAACCAAAATGTCATTTTAATAATATATTCAAATGTATACCAAAAAATTTAAGTAAAGGTATGGCATCAATATCAGCGGAGATATTAAATATAATGAGATAAGATTAATTTTGAATTTGGCAATTCCATGTTAAGAGTATTGATGCGAATTTTAATAAAAGTAATTAATTTTACATTCGTGTTTTCTTTATTTCGCTGTATTTTTTATAATAAATTTTATAAGTATTGCAATTATTTTATTTCGATATAACCACTTAAATATCTAACCAAAAGGTAATTTGACTCTTTTTATTTAAACTATTAAAAATATTTTATAAATATTACAAATCCAAAATAAAACACCTATCGTAATAAAATATTGCGAATAGTTCACAAAACAGATAATAAAAAAAAATTACTATGTGTAAAATTCAATTCATAGCTCCACCAGTTTTGACATCCCGCTATAACTGACACCACAATAAGGTCAATTAGTCACTGCCCTGACGTGTGAAGTAACCTACCAACACACCTGCTCACTGTACAAAAACACCGGTCTATATCTATTTGCATTATAAAGTGGGACTATTTATTTATGTCGGTAGTTAGAATAAAGATAAGTATTTTAAGAAATTTAAATAATGGTAATATTTGATTTTAAATGCAATTGTTTTAGTTTCGAAGAGACCTTAGTCCAACCTTAAGACTATTTTCGTAATGTAAATAGTTTGTGTGATCGCCATTTGGTAAACAATACAAATAATTATTTATTAATATTAGCAAAAGAGGGTTGAATTATTCGTAGCTACAATTAAACAGAAAAATTGTTGCCAAAAGAGGATTGAATTATTCGTAGCTACAATTAAAGTGAAAAACTTTACCAATATATTATCATTTTGTTGCATACCATTTATTTCATTACTGATTATATGTTGATGGAACAGTTTAATTGTTTCTGGTTTTACTTAATTCCGAATTGTGGTTTTTTCTCATTTGGAAACTGTTATTTATCCTAAAGTATGTTAAAATAATAATCGTTAAGGAATTAATGATTACGACTCCGGTCACTATTACTATATCATATTGGTAGTTCTCCGTCCGAACTTCGAACGGCTAAAGTAACGATTTAGTCCCGAGGTCAATGATTATATCATACACTAGCGCTTAGCTCCAGCTACAGCTTCGCCCGGGCCATAATTGAAAATCCAGTTAAACGGGATAAATAAATATTTAAATGTAGAATTTATAAAATTAAAAAAAAAAAAAACAAAAGAATATAATATATATATGACTAGACATAGGCTAGTGCACTCTACTACCACTTACCATCAGGTGGAGTAGTCATTTAGCCCTCCCGGACATAAAAAAATAAGACATATTCAATACAAGATTAATTAATTTAATTTAATTACAAGCTCAAAGATAAAAACACCTTGTTCAAATTGTTTGACAGACGACAAGCCAGTGCTTGTGCAATGGTTTTTACTTCTAGACTAATAATGTCCATGTGTATAGTGAATACTACATATATATCCTTCCTCACATTCAATCAATCAATCAATCAACAGCCAATCATCATCCACTGCTGAATATAGACCTCTTCCAAGGTGCATCCAACCCGGTCCTCCGCCTTCCGCATCCAAACGGTGCCAACCACCTTCTTAAGGTCATCAGTCCACCTGGCGCTGGAGGGCACCCTACGCTGCTTATTGATCCGCGGTCTCCACTCTAGAAGTCTGCTCCAACGGCCATCGGCCATCATATACGTGACCAGCCCACTGCCACTACAGCCAGCTATGTCGGTGACTCCAGTTCTTTTCCGGATAATCTCATTTCTGATCTTATCCTTCAAACATACTCCGAGCATAGCTCGTTCCATAGCACGCTGAGCGATTTGAATTTGTGGACTACTCCCACAGTTAGTGTCTACGTTTCGGCACATTAGTTAAAATAAATTTGGAATGTTTAGTTACGGTGACAAATAATTGTCAGCTAACCTTAAAAGCTATTTGTGTCCAAATACTTAAAAAATGTCGCATGAAAAGACATCTCATAGTTGAATCTAACACTAAAGCTCGTATACGGAATGTTAAACGTATTTCTAATGCTTAGTTGTCACGGTCGATTTTATAAATTTTCCGCCTGTCACTTCTATAAGTTTAAAGTCAAAGCTCAGGTATGTAGACTACGTTTTAGGAATATATGTTTAAGTTTGTTTATTTTTCGTTCAAAATTTTTTTGTATTCATATGTAAAGGTACGCTCAAATTAGTTGATATGGTAATGTAATATTATGTATATGTGTAAATGTATTATTTATTCTCTAGTTTTCTGCCTTGGTATTCAGTTACAGTTGCAGAGAAAATGAAAGATTTTTTTTTTTAATTTAAAAGGATAAATCAAGATCTAAGTCATCATGCTAAATAAAGTCACAGTCATATATTCTAGATTTTCGGGTTTTCGGTAAATATTACGAGACGAGGCGAATTGTCTTCCATGGATTGCTTTTAAGTCAATGGTCGTAAATAAATTAGAATTTGGGATCGAAAGTGACGAATCTGTATAAAAAAAAATGTATAGCCAAAATAGACTAGAAATAGAATACCAAAGTTATTTGGTACAATTGAAACATTTATAATCTGATCGCTTTCTGCTTAATGAATTTTTAAACATTATATACAATGAATAAGTTTGTATTTCTCTTATAATTTAATCGCATTACAAATATTTCAACTCAATATATCTAAAAAAAAACTTATTTTTTTATATTTCGTAATTATTTTACCGTGATCTTTAACCGCGAAGAGATAATATATGGAGATAATATAGATGACTGCGTGGCGGTCATGTGTTGAAAAGAATAAAATTGAACATCATTTTGAACGGGTAATATATTAATAAAGACATATATATATATTTTACTAACCTAAATATGAATCGGGGAAACCCAATTAAAATATGAATAGGGTTAGTAAAAATTCAACATTTTCTTTAAAATTGCCGTATGTCGAGTGCAATTCCTGGCAAGGAATATTGATTTTACAAATATCCACAGTTTTCAACAAAAACAGACGCGAGTCTTTCTTGAGTATTTTTTGCTATTACTTATAGTTTATGATTTACCCATCAAAGCCTCGTTCAAAAAGGTCTGTATAATAAAAATAAACAAACATTTACGTAATTACCTTCAATTACAAAATAACTATTAATACCCTACCTACTACCCAATTAAAATATGAATCGGGTTAGTAAAAATTCAACATTTTCTTTAAAATTGCCGTATGTCGAGTGCAATTCCTGGCAAGGAATATTGATTTTACAAATATCCATCAAAATATCCACAGTTTTCAACAAAAACAGACGCGAGTCTTTCTTGAGTATTTTTTGCTATTACTTATAGTTTATGATTTACCCATCAAAGCCTCGTTCAAAAAGGTCTGTATAATAAAAATAAACAAACATTTACGTAATTATCTTCAATTACAAAATAACTATTATAGTGTAAATGTTGCATACAAATTGGCTTAGTCATTGCGTCATGTCATGTCATGCGTAAATAAAGAATTAAAACTTCCCCTATTCATATTAGTATATTTTAAACTTAAGTTATCTTTGAATTGTATAGAAAAGGCAAATATATTTATGATTTGATTAATAAGGCGTTAGAAAATCTACACTCAAACGTAAAAATCTATGTAAAGCTCTTTTTAGTGTTTTCACAGCTAATCCAATTTTCATGATGTTTTACAATCATGAAGATGAATTATTAAAAAAGTAAAAAGCTAAAAATATCCACCCATAAAAAGTGAAATATAAAGTAATAATTCCCCTGAACCAAACAAAGTCACGGCTGAAAGCTAGTATGTTAATTAATAATTTAAAATGATCGAACGAAACTTTTGTCATTGTAATTAAAAACAGTGTTCACAGTTAAACATAATTTATTTCATATTATTTTAATTATCACAGATCCATTTATTTTAATAGTCATCACTTTAACAAAAATATATAATTATAGTCTAATGTGGTGACGATTTCATATACAAAATCATGTTCTATATTGATTATGTACCACTACATGCACATATGTGTTAAGAATATTTACAATCTATTACTTTATATACATACGGTAAGTAGAAAATTTTATGTGAGTCGTAATTAAAATAGCGTTCAAGCCAAAAATCGTTTCCGACAGAGATACATATTAAATACTTTAGACATTTTTAAATACTCGTGGAATTTATTCAGGTTATTTAATATCCTTGCGAAAAATTCTCAAGATTGACCTTTGCGAACGAATGTGAGAAATTTTTGGCTCGAGCACGAGGCAGTGACCGTTTAAGTGAGATAAATGCATTGGACAAATTATTTTGTCTAACAATATAACGCTAAAATCTACTTTTCGATAGTTCAAGCTCAGCATAGTGCGTATAAATTGAATTATTGCCAAAATTAATGCTGTGACATTGTTCATTTGGCACGTAGTCTTAAATAATTAAAACTCGATACATCCAAAAAATAAAAATCATCGTAAGCGAAATAAAAATTTTACAAAGCAATATATTTTCGATATAATGAACACTCAAACACTTATAAAAATTAACAAAATAACCAACCGCGTACCAACCATAAAACGTTGGTAAAATTCTTTAAAAGATATTAGGCACTATTATTGCTACTATAATATAATTTATTCTTCCACTTATCTACAGCATAGATAGCTATACAAAATAAACTACCACGATTTTACAATTTAGACCGATGGTCTAAGAAACTAATTCTTTCTCTAAATAACATTTAAACTACACTTTACCAACAAACGTACGTTAGAATTAGAAATGCACATTTCTTAACATTCACTCGTATTCGGAGTTAGTGATTCATAACCAAGAAGGTCTTCCGTGCAGTAGATCGGCTGCATCGTGCCTGTCCATTTGACGTAATGCGGCTGCCAGTGAGGCGGTGGCGCCGGGCCCGCGGTCCCGGCACTCCCACAACTCGAGGATAGCCTCAGTGGGCGAGCTCTTTGTGGCGAACCAAGTTGTATAACGATCCACTCCCAGCCTCGATGCGAGCGCGCGCCAGTCGTTACCGCGAGCGTTCGGTGGATCCAATATAGCGCATAGTTGCCTCTTAACTCGAACGCTCAATTTAAATGGGCTCTCGGCACATTCGTTTATACCAGTTTCGTTAACAGTCACGTTCCTTTTAGCACTACCCTCGCTTCCGTCTTCGCTTCGACACATTCTCGATTCCAGGAGGTTTTCTGTTATATTGAAGCTTCGCTGAGATTCTCGTGGCGATCTACCACGTGGTGATCGGCTTCGTAAATCGTCTATTGATATTCGGAATGTTTGCTTGTATGATGGATTAGTTCTCTGGCAAGCGGAGATGCTAAAATCAATATTGTCACAATCGTACGTCCGTTCAAGATTGAATGTGCAATGAAGGGCATTGTAGTTCGAGCCCCAAACATGATTGAATGGAATTTCCTGATAACCTATTCCAGGTTTAGCCTTCCAACCGGGACTGAGGTGTTCTAAATTTAAACACAAGTTCGATCCGCCATCTTGAAACAGAAGTGTTTTTGTGCGTTCAAGTAGAACGCCGCCTAATTTCTTTTCTTGCTCCTGACAGTAATACGGTGCACATGGCGTGTCTTCGAAAACATACAATCTTATAGTATATTCAGTACAAGAGTCACTTAATGTCGCAGGTGCGTATATTGCTAATTGAAGTGTTTTAACTGCTTTTCCGTTAAAACTTTCACCAACGAGTACAAATGTAGAAAGCATGTCCGTAACGAGGAATATTTTGTCATTGTCGAGTTGCGTAAAAACTGGTGTATTTATAGTCTCCTGTCCAAGACTTACGACTTTTTTCCATTGAGGTTGGATGTCTGTTTTTGCGGTATTATGGTCTATAGCATAAAGGGCGAGATTCCAGAAGCCGTGTTTAAGGCTAGCACAATGAGGAATTTGAAGGATAACCGACTTATTAAGCTGAAGACGAGGCGGACCGCATTTAACTACTGGGCTCAGTTGCGTGATACCTGCGGGCAAAAAATTGTTTTAACAAAATGTTCTACGATGTTACAGAGGTCGCCTGCGGCTCGCTTGATATTGCGTTGCATAAATTACGCGTTTCGTTTTCATTTTATAATTACATAGGACGCTCAATCGTTTAGACTTCTTTATAGTTAAATCTAGGTTTATTTTTAATAAGAGATCTTATCAAAAAGCAATCTCCAGAGCACACAGCGTGTCATTAATATTCTAGATTATATATTTATCGATAGTAATTTGTTGGCTAGTAATTACCGAGATGTCGTTAATATTATAAATAATTCTGAGATTGTATTTTTGTATTTGGATTAATAATTAAGAATAAAATTAATAACGGATGTTGTTATTATTATTAAAAAAAAAATTACTAACCTTTTCCTAGCTTCAATCTATATCTATCGTCTTTGACGACAGCTACATATATTTGCTCCCTGCGTCCCCTATTGAATGCACCTTCTGGTATGGACAACGCGACGCCAGCTGCTGGTAGTGCTAATCTCGCACCAGCACTCGATACTGATAGTGATTGTGATATCGGTGAGTTCGAGACGAGTTCCGCTAGTTGCAGTGTTACCGATTCGTTTGCTGCATCGTACATAGAACCGGCTGGAACAAGGTCTTTTATGAGACAATTGTTGGTCGTTGAATTCCATTTGTGTTTATTTTGATTGTATGCCAACTAAATATACTGCAACTTATTATTACCGTTAAAGAACCTATTGAATATTTATTATTTAAATAAAAATAAAGTTCCTTCTTTATGAAATTTACAGATACTTGAATCATTTTACATACATTAAGTTACGCTTATATTTATTCTCAATAAACCTACCATCCAGTCGAGGTTTTAGTAAGGAGCTAATGTTGAAGATGGTAGGTTCACTTTAGATAGAATGGTCAAAGATATATTCGAGTAAAATAATTTTGTTAAGATTCTTCTAAAACGACTTTGATTTTATACTTACAGCTTGTAAAACAACTGGAGGCTGAATGTTCTGATTCTGTATACGGCTTGCTATCGTATTCATCACTTGGCCCCTTGCTTGAAGCACAGGGAGTTGTTTGATGGTCTACTGGTGATGCGTAACTATAGACAAAAAAATGTTACACATTCGTTTTAATTTACCTTATTCATAAAAGCTTAAATTTTTAATCATTATTATTGCTCAAATATTATTATTATTTTTTTATTTATATTTATACATTTTTTTGACGTGATATCTTACATATTACAATGTACTTAGTAAGTTGTTCTTTACCTATTAGTTAAATGTGGTACATCATAATGATGTTCAGTTCTTGGATCTGGTGGTGGATGTTCGTATCGTGGCGGACGGTGCTGCATCAGATCGGGTGCCAGTGACAGCGACTGTTTCTCTACAGTTGGGTACATTTCTGGTTGAAAATCTGTAACAAATCCGTGTTTTTAATATTGTGATTTATTACATATACAATGTGATACACACTTAAACAATTCAAACGCATACAACGTTAAACAAATCAGAGATATATTTTTTCTTTTATGTTGTATGTATCTACGCTAGTTGATCTCAAATTATTCAGCCAGTGTCACATAATATGATACAAAAGACACGTAGGATGGAACGTTTTCAAATTTCGAAATTTCAGTTTTACAAAAAAAATATTTTAAATAAACGACATTGAATAGCATTCAAAATTCAATAACTATAACCTATTTTACTCCTACATAAAATATGTTAATATAAAGCATTATTTTTATAACTAAATTTCTTACGTAAAGTATAATAAAAATTATGTATACAAAATAACAAAATAAAAACCTCGTTACAAAAAGTAAATGGAAATTAAAACATTATATTTAACATAGTAAATATATATAACAGTCGAGTAACAATTGACGTAAAAAAATCCATATAAAATTAATTTCATATTTACTGTGGTAGTTCGTACTTTACAAGAGAAACTTAAGATGAAATTCAAAGTTTGGCACAAAAGTTCAGTCTAAGCTTACCAGTCCTGGTCATCGTGTACAACGAGTGGTCCCTTGTCTTCCTCTGCAATAATTTGTAGACCACACCTGCGCCAGCCAGGAATACAACAACGGCTACCGCTATTCCGATGTAAAGCGGGATGTCGCTGTGGGCCGCAACTGTCAAAGGAATTTCAGATTAATAAACTTATACCACTTTCATTTATTTATACTTTATATATAATATTATGGTAATCACCTATATAATACATGAAGATTATTTTGTTGTGTAGCAACATTTAAGACGAATAATATTTCTCATTAGTCTATTATAATTATTTATTGCTACTAAAATGTTTGTGTAGTAATATGCAAAAAGTTTAGTAAATGAAGATATTATTAATTCAATTTTTAAGTTATTAACGGTATTAACGAAGGCTTATTGTAAGTAATGAACATAATTCTTTCCCTTATACAACAACCCATTGCCGACTTAAATTTAATCTTAATTTCGAATTTAGTTGGAATTGATCAATTTAATAATTAATAACACTCGAACGGTTAAAGTAACTCAGGAAAATTAATCCCCTTTAATCCGGGAACGGTACGATAATAATTAAGCCTGTTGGACAATAGCTCTTCAGAATAAAAAAATTCATATAAAAAATAACCAGCTGTTGAATAGTTTAAGTGAAGAAAATCTCTCGAAAGACGAAATCTTCTAGCACGTTGTTCTAATCCGTTTATGTTTGGATTTATTTTAAGAAGATTGAGTTTGCAGCGGTATTTTCACTCGCAAAATGTTTTCAAAACTGAACGAATGCAGCATAAATTACGAACTTCGTCGTGAACGTCGAAAACTTTTATTACGACAAAATATTACCGCGTCACTATGAACAGTGGAAAAGTTGTTTCACCTACAAGAAATTAAAATGATATTGAGACTATAATGAAAATACACCTGTACGACGAGCTTTTAACGTACCGGTATGTCTATAAAACGAAATATTGTCGGCAAAAATAGCGGTGGTGTTCACCGCAATGGAAGGAATCGTCGCGGCTAGAACATAAGGTGCAGTTTCCTTGTGGTTAAAATTTATAAAACGTAAAATTATAGTGATTTTTTATGGTATTCGAATGGAATAGGCATCGAGTTTCTGGCAATGGGTTTTAATATTATTTATGTCATCGCTTCTCCGAGTTTACGATTGGTCTCGCGGCGCATTTTAACGAGTCATATTTTTTGTGTAATTTGGTGCCGTGAAAAGGACTTAGAATTAAGGGACGTTTTTAGTTAACCATTTTATTGCTTAGAGAATTGCTTTTAAGACGCGCGTGTCCTTTTTGGGTTTGTCGCTTTTAGATGTATACTAGTGTATTCTGTTCACGCATTTGTGACGAGTTTTCAGACAAAAAACTTTCTTTTATATTCGACCGAGAGGTGGCTTGTTAAGTATAAAATATTGTTTTATCTTTTATTTTTAACTAAACTTATAAAACTATAATTCAAAAATACACAAGGATAATCAAAATAAAGTATGCAATCGATCGATCGATGTATTTAAGTTTTTTTTCAGTAATAAAAAAATATATATAGACAGATAAATTGTTATTATTTTTTATGTCATATTGCATACAAACATTTAACTAGTACCATATGAATTGACCACTTGCAGACTTAGATCTGGCCTGCCTGAGTTGCTTTATCAGTTATTCCACAATAAAACGACTACACTTTGTATGGCAGTGTTCTGGTTGAATACTGAGCGAGCCAGTGTAATTAGAATAGTAAAACATCTTAGATCCCATATTAAATAATAATGTGAACGAGCGAAGGAACTACCAAATTAAGTATGAAAAATTAAGAACAAGAGTTCGAGCTCTTAATCGTTATTGTATTTCGCTGAATACTTTAATTGCTTTTTTATATATAAGTATTAAGAATTAAATAATGGAAGCATTTTAATGCGATCTTAAACCAGTTAACAGATAGTATTTTTTACAGTCACTTATCGGAACGTTTATTTTTAACAATCTCATTTTAAAATAACCCAAGGCGTAATATACGATTCGATTAAGTTCAATTACAGCGACAGAATTTATAGATTGAAAGAGTTCTTTCCAAAATTATCTCCACAACTAATCAAGAGTTACGATGAAGCAGTCGCATTCAATTCTGATAATGATCGTAAGAATTGATGCCCGGATAATTAAAAAGAACATTTTGAGGTATTTAAATTGTTTTTTTTTTGTTGGATGGTTGAATTTGTTTCTGCCGCACGTTTTTTCTTTAATATAAACTAATATTATAAATGCTGAATTAATTTGTCTGTCTGTCTGTTACGCTTTCACGGCTATTACTAAAACAAATTTGGTAGAATTTAGTATGAAGCAAGCTTCCGCAAGGAAGGACAAAGGCTTTTTTATCTAATACCTGCCTACTCGTAACACGCGGACGAAAACTACTAAAATACTATATATAAGACACGTAAGAATTAATGATCGTGGTTTTAATCCTTTTTTTGAGATTTTGCATTATAAGTATTTTGAAAATGTTGAAACTTTAAGCAATTGGTAAGTGACTTTTGCCAATAGACGCTGGTAAAAGGATTTTGAAATGCTATGCCTATTTACACTGACTCACTCACCACCATTAAATAGTTGGTACCACCTACAGTGACCTGCTTAAAGCGTATTATTAATTTACTTTTCAGATGAGTCGTTTTTAAAATCAAAAAGCAACTATCATCACATTGAATAATGATTTTGAGTTTGATTTTTTTATAAAAATAACCATCAGCGTATAACCACTATTCATATTAAATAAATATTAAAGCAAAAAGTTGTTATGTCGCCTTTGACGTAGTTATTGGTATATTTCAGAGAGTGAATGTCAAAAAACCGAGTTGAATTTTTATGAATGAAAAATAAATAAAAACACTATTTGTGGTGAAACCATTTCACACAAAAGTTCATATTTTTTGTTTATTATTTGGGCTTATATTTTAATTGGTTCGTTGGTGTAGTGGCTTGATATAAGGTCGCAGATCGGATAATCTCCTTTGAGATTGTTCACCGTGGTTGAAATCAGTCAGAAAAACTGATCAACATCATTTTTGTCACTCTTATGCTTATAATATATAAGAAATAAATTAATGGATAATAATTTTATTACGTCACTTTCAAATAATTTGCTCCAGACAACTCTCCAGATACAATAGACTTGATTTTATTTAACGTAAACATTTATTGCTTACAATTTGGATTAGAATGCGCACTTAAATAACAACAATTATTAGTCAAATAAAAGACTCATTACAACGAATGATTCATAAGCCATTAATTTAATTTCGATAGACTTTAGTTCAATCTTAAATCACACTAGATTTACTATCAGCTCCGCAATGGACGGAGCTAGAGGTTATTTATTAATGCTACAAGTCCAGGCACTTACATTTAATCTAGACTCGATACAGTAACAATTGTCACCCAGGCCACGTTCGACCTACATCTAAGCACCGAGAGATTGCTAAGTTTAATACATTACATGTCACGGACTTTTAAATTACACGTTACGTAGGAATTTTGAACAAACTCGAGACCTAACTAATAGATGTTTGAAAAGGTGTTTTATTTGTGTGATAAGAAAAATGCACACGCTTTTATACAAAACTGTTGAACGGGTTTTCATGCGGTTTTCACAGGTAGATCAAGCTAAGCTTGGAGTAACATTTAGGATTGTGTCATTGAAATCGGATGACAGGGAAAACAATCGTAAGTTAAAGAAACAGAAACACGGACGAAGCCGCGGGAAATAATCTATACTTATCTATATCTATATTATAAATGCGATAGTAACCGACTTGTATCACTTTCACTGGTGGTAGAGCTTTGTGCAAGCTCGTCTGGGTAGGTACCACCCACTCATCAGACATTCTGTCGCAAAACAGCAGTACTTGGTATTGTTGTGTTCCGGTTTGAAGGATGAGTGAGCCAGTGTAATTACCGGCACAAGGGACATAAGATCGTAGTTCCCAAGGTTGGTGGCGCATTGGCGATTTAAGCGATTGGCAACATTTCTTACAATGCCAATGTCTAAGAGCGTTGGTGACCACTTACCATCAGGTGGCCCATATGCTCGTCCACCTACCTTTTCTATATAAAAAAAAAAAACTTTAGTCGGTCTGTCCGTTAAGTTTACACGACTAAACTGTTGATGTTTAAAGTGTTTTAATTTTGTAATTTGTTAATTTTATTTAATATTACGTATCTTTTTCTTTCTTTTCTTTTAGTTTGTGCAACAAAAATGTTTTATAATAATAGAGAAATGTCGTTTTGTTGGCGGGTTAGTAACTGCATCACAGTTTTATACTATTGCAGTTACTATCGGTCAAATTTTGTTTCTGATCTTATGATTGTTTTTTAAAATAAATTATTATTATTATTATGTCATTTGGTATGAAGCAAGCTCAAGGAAGGACATTAGCTACTTTTGTATACCTAACACTTGAAGAAGCAAGAAGAAAAAGGGAGACGTCTCTTTATCACGTGGGTGAAACCGCGGTCGAATACTAGTTACGTATATAATTTTGTGTAATTAAGTAAGTTTAGGAGTTAAAGAGCAGATAGTCTTTTGATTTAAGATCCTGTTCTCGCTATAATGGGACTTAATACTTGTACTGTCTGCCACGATCTTAGGCTCTTGTGAGTAGACCACGAGAAGTAAAGTTAAACCGGTGGTTTCTGGTAAATCCTGGGGAAGAGTATTCGATTGGTTTCGTGTAAAATTAACGAATATTATTCTATAATATATAAGATTATTTAAGGGATAAAGCGTTGAGTTATTGTATCATAACAACAATCATTTTATTTGTATTGTATACTAAAACTGAAATTACTACCAGTATTTATTAATAGAATATATATGTAGTAGTATTTCTTTTATTTTAAAAATGACGATTAAAATGATATTTGGCCTTTTTGGATAAACACGTAAATTTTGATTTAAAATGATAATTCAGTTCGAATTTGGCGTTGCAAGAATCTGTTCTTATACTTCAACTTTAAGCTATTAATTCACCTGTCAGTCTGTGGTCGTATCTGATGGTGAGATCGAGTCTTGTTTTAAATGACAGTAAGGTGTGCACTGATGCGTCAAACGCAAACAGCTCTCATATCTCACACGACAAAATCCTGCGCTCTCATTTTGCTTAACTAGAACACGTGCTATCTATATGTCGGAAATCTCATTTGTTATGCAAGGCAATAATGCTTTAAAATTTATTACATACATTAAGCATATTATCAGCTTTAGTTTAATATTTTTGATTAATATATCTCTCTAACAGTCCGAATAGTTCCGTTACTAGAATACTTGAATCTTAGCTGAAATGGTTTCAAATCCGGGCGAGAACTATTGACTTTTCATTAATTTATGCTTATGTTTTATATATAACGAATCGCAGAAATGGAAAACATCGCGAAGATAGCTGTCACACATGTATGTAACCTACCCGCATTAAAACAGCGTAAGTTTTAACCTTCTTAAGGAATTTAGGCCTTAAATATAGCCCAGTAGTGGTGCATTTACATGTTGTCACTATATTTTATACTTTTATATTGTTGGCGTGGTTGGTACATACTTGCCTTTCACACCGAAAATTGTGAGTTCGATTCCCACACAGGACAGACATTTGTGTGCATGAACATGTCTGTTTGTCCTGAGCCTGGGTGTAATTATCTATATAAGTATGTGTTTACAAAAGAAAAGTAGTATATGTAGTATATCAGTTGTCTGGTTTCCATAGTACAAACTCTGCTTAGTTTGG
Organism: Nymphalis urticae; assembly: GCA_905147175.2. NCBI lineage: Eukaryota > Metazoa > Arthropoda > Insecta > Lepidoptera > Nymphalidae > Nymphalis > Nymphalis urticae. The sequence goes on along the minus strand of LR989987.1, from coordinate 1,826,789 downwards.
GATCGGATGGCCGTATGTGAATAATGTCCCACGATATTATTATTATACCTCCAAGACAATCTCGCATTCTTTTATTTCACTTACCACAGAACATTTACTTATGTTTTTTATGCTATAAAGTGTAATTATCTTAAGTTTTATCTCTAGCTTAAATATTTGTGTATTGAGAATTATATCACTGGTTCGACAATAACACGATTTAGTATCTCTCAATCAGAATAACAATAACTGTCGGCTACTTCTATTAAAATGGAAAAGGTATCGGTTTCGTAAAATAATATTATAGTCCTATTAAAATTTACTACTGTAATAACTTTTATGTGATTACAATAGAATTCCAATTGAGATACGATAAATAATTCAAATTTTATTTAAAATAGTATTGTCTCCTTTGAAATTTCATCTTTAGATCTGTTCAGTTTTTATGGGTGTGCTTGGTGTTAGTGCTTTGTGCAAGCCCATCTGGGTTAGTACCACTCACTCGTATCATATTTTCTCGCTTAACAGCCCTATCTAGTATTTTTGTGTTCTAGATTTAAGGTTAAGTGAGCCAGTTACAGGCACAAGGGACATAGCTTCTTAGTTAATAAGGTTGTAATCAATGTAATGAATATTAATAATATTATTTCCTACATAAGTTGGTCCAACCTAGGTCAACGTAAGTCCACCAACTTGTAATAATAAAAAAGAGTTTTACTTATAAATAATAGTTTAAAAAAAAGAATACCATTGAAAATGTTTAAATATAACATGTGTATGCAAACACGCACACAGGAACACACTAATATTGTTTATTTTTCATAAACTTTTAACATCGTTCACTTTGTATCCGTAACAATCATTCATAATTTAAAGATGCATTACAGAACTAATAGAATCGATATTTTTTATTACAACAGGCGTGTAAGTTTTTAAATTAAATGTAAACGATTTTATACCATAATATTAACTTAACAAGTGTCCACACTTTAATCGATGTCTATAAATCTCGAATATAAACAAGTTCCGCGGTTCCATAAGTTTTATGGCGGCTCATATTTATTACTATAAATTATCCATCCGCTACTCGACTAGCTATAACTAAAATATCGTAAAACCTTGACGACGCCAGAATTAATTTGCGTGATACGTGCTATCCGATTAACCCTTTGCAGGCTTAATCTGAGAGCCGTGTAGTGAACACGTGCAGGCCTTTACGACCCATCACAATAATGATGTTTATGATGAACATTTTTTTGGAGTCAAATAGTATCAACGCTTTGATAAAAACATACCCATGGGCTTGGAAACAAAATATTGATTACACAAAACCAATTTTGCGACTATTGTTTTCTATCTTTGTTTTATGCACGTCGAAAACAGTTTATATTATTTATTTTTCAAGAAAAATGATTGTCAATATAAAGTCAATATAAAACAGTCGGGGTATAATGCGCCCCGCTGGTCTATCCAAGGGTTACGTTGAAATTTGTACACTGTGTAAACATTTGTCAGTGCCAGCCGTATATCCGAGTCCACTGCAGAGAGATTTGAGATACTGAATCCAATCGAAATCTACGAACCCTTGTCGCTTAGCCATAACGTGGTAGGAGGCCATTCTGAATTAAATTCTCGACCTCAGCTGTGCATCGAAATATAGTCCTATTGCCGTTGAGTATAATGGTTATTACGGCGCGTAATGGTTAGAGGATATGTGAATGCAGTTTGCGATCACCCGCTGAGCCCTCTCGACGAAATCACAACAAATCATTTACGGAACCCACCTCCAGTAATGAGAATTGCATCGCGCACATCCCTTTACTTATTTCGTTTGTATTGAAAAAAAAGTTTAGCGATTCAATTTATTTCGACGCCAAACAAATGAAGACGTACGTTCGCTAAAGGTCTTTGATTATCCCTACATTTTGTTTAACAAAATTACTCAAACACACATAAGTATACAATGAAATCCTAGCAAGTAATCTTTTATATATTTAGCAAAATAAAGCTTGACTACCAAAACAAAACAGTTTTATATTGCATTCACCGAACTCTATACGTCATCTCGTCATATCATCATATGTATATATGTCAAATTTTGCTTGTAATAAATAAATATGAATTCATATTAACGTTGGACTCTAAGATAAGCAACTAGGACGTTACATAGAAACAATAGGTATTTAACAAAAGTATCTTCATTCATAAATACCTAATACTAAAATCATAATACTTTTGCTCACCTCAGTCGGGTAAAAAGAAAGTTATGTTTTCCCATGTCTATAGATAAATTGCTTTGTCACTCGATAATAATGCAAAGGAAAGATTTACAAGCATAGAATTTACATTTGAAAAACTCGCATGACATAAACGATGAATAAAAAAATTTACGCCGAACATAAATGATAAAAAACACGAATTCGACGATAAATCACCGACAACAGATTAACAAAACACTTAAAAAGCGGTAAGATGGAACATTAACAATTCAAATTTCTTCAAAGCGCCTTCGCATGCCTAAGCGAACGTTTCGTGAAACAAACGGACCACTATTCTAATGTTTAGGCAACAAAAGATGAAAAGAGGCTATAAAATTTCACCATTTCCCCTTTGTATGTAGGCAATTAGGCTAATGAAGAGGGCGCTCGCCAGTGCAAATGAATGAGTCTTTTCCACGGTCTTCGCATTCAGCGGTTCACCTTTCATGTGGGCAATTTACTGATGCTCCACTGTTGCCTTACTTGAATTAGTTAGAGCTGCGTTATGAGATCCTACTGACCGCTTTATGCTTTTCACGAATAAAAATTTAATTAAGGCAACCCTATTTAGATTATTAGCGCTTTTTATACGTTCTGTTATAAGATTTTCAGTTGGAATATTTTAATAAGCAGCTTTTTTAACGTGGTATTTTTTTAAATTAAAAATATTATAGGTAAATAAAAACACTACTTTTGTATATCATTTAATAAAGACTTTATTAGTAGAATTTTGAGGCGTCGATTGTATGATTAGCTCAGATTAACTATACTTTGTTCACGTCCCAACTGACACAGTCTTTATAGCTCTGTGAATGTTATTGTAGTAAACAAAATAACAGATGACTATTATAAAACCAATGCTTAAAGTACCAAATATTTTTTTTAAATAATTTATATAAACAACCATATCAGTAATAGAAAAAAGTAAATTGATAAATAGATTGAAAAAGCCTATAATTTAGGAAGTATAAAAATAATAAGACCAATAAATAAAGATAAATTTGTATCTAAAGATAAACAAAAGCTATTTATAGGCAAATATGTCAGATTGCAAATTTATTTAGCGTGAAAGAAAGCGCTTGTGGATAATGTTAAACCAAACATTGGTTGCCTGCGGCTATTTATCAAAATGTACGATAAACAGAATAGGAAATTGAAACCGAGTCAACGGGGGCCACGAAAGTGATTTATTGCTATTATAAACAAAATATGGACTGATCATTTTCCATTCAGTATATTGGATTGGGCCCGTCATGGGAATTACTACCGATGATGAAAAGGTATAAAGAAATCTATCATTAATGATTAAATGCTTTTAAAATAGCCGTCGTTGATTTATCGATAAAGATTATTGGGCAGTCGAGAAAAACAAATGTCAGAATAATGCAAAAAATACAGATATTTTTAAAGTGCTACCAAAAATAAGTAATATGAATATGTAAAAATGTGTTTCATTTTAAATGAAAGCCTGAGTCATAATAGAACTGGTTTAGACGCAAATGTTTGCATTTATACGGAAATCGCTAGTGAAATTACATAAATAAGCGTTGTTGGCACTCACTAAGGACGTAAATAAAAGATATGGCGCATATGCTTTAGAAAGAAAACGAGGCATCAGTTTATCCAATTTAGACGTGGGACATAAAGATATGAATTTTTAAGTCAATGTTACGTAAGTGAACCATAAAGTTTTAGGTCCTCTCCTATATTTAGACGGTATGATACGACCCAGATGGTCACGGCACCCGATTTTAGTATCTCTCCAATCTTTTAACGTGACCACCCAGAGCGGAGCCTTTGTGTACCTTATCTACGTGCTTAGCCCATAAAATTTCATGTACTCGCAGAAGGTACGGCGGGTCAATTTAAGCTGGTAGGTTAGGGTTACAACCGATAGCCTGTTATAAAGAGACCAGTCTGTATAACATTTCATAGTTATGAGCGAGCGCGGAAAAGGAAGTGTATTTTTAGTCTTATGGCATCTGGTTGGACTGAGCCGTACGCTTTTCATAGAATCAGCTTAATTAACACGTCCCTTAAGAAACAGTTTCATAACTTGTAGAAGAACCAGCGACAGCGGATCATATACATCCGAATCTTCTAACCGATATTTATTAAAAGTTTACACGCTATTTCTATTCGGAGCGTGCAATAAACATGAGATGTTGCGTAAATTTGTGCGTGTTGCAGGAAATGAAGGCGTAATAAAGTTCTTAAGTTTATGAAACGGCTATCTCGGAATTTCGATGGGTCTTGATAACTTCCTCTCACGGGAACTGATATATATGACACTGGTGTAAGTTGCTTTGAAAACATCGAGGCTGATTTCTTTTAGGAGTTCACGGTAAATCGTTATAAGAAAAAAATTGCTATGACAAGTTATAAATATACACTAAGTGGGGTTCCCACTTTGTAAAAATATAACATTTTTTTATTATCGTTCTAATATTTAAAAAGTCATAAAAATGACAAAATGTTAGTGCATTGCTAATATAAACATATTTTACACGACATAAAAAAGTAAAAATAGTATCTAGTTAACATACCTCCGTGAACTCCACAGTAATCACCGACGCAGTCAGCATGCTGGACCTGAGCTCCGGAACATGCATCGCCCAAGCATGCACGTCGTCTAGTCTGTCTACAGTCAGATCCGCAGACAGACCACTCCGTCCATACTCCCCACCGACCGGGAGACGCTGAGAAAAAACGAGAACTGTTACTAACAGTATCAGTCTACATCTTACCAACTTTACAATGTATATGCTGATAATTCCCCTTTTTAAAACCGAAACCAAAAATTTTATTACAAGTTTTTATCCTGTGAAGGCTAATCTACATCTACGTTTAATGTACAAAGTAAGGTAAATAATTTAAAATATCATTGCTTTCGTACAATAGTTTCTCTAACCAGACAAATAAATATTGTAATTATAAGTGTAAAATTAATCTCGTGCTCGCGGTAAAAGAAAACATCGTGAGGAAACCTGCACGTGGCGGATGAAAATCTGCCACGTGTACCCACCAAATCACATTGGAGCAGCGTGGTGTTTTAATAATACGGTAATTTAGCCCAGCAGTGGCAAATTCACGGGCTTAATTAGTTAATTACAATACTTTCATCACGCCATGAAATGATTTCCAAGTTTATCAAAAAAAATTATGCCCTAATTGAATGCCAAAGTAAACTAAATCATTTGTATGATACAAACTTAGTTATATTAGTATAGGCAATAGATATGTTGCATTAGATATTTAAGTTCTTGTTCCATAATTATTATGATCCTGTTTCATATCGTGTTTCAATTTAGTGTTATCTGGTTTAAAGTGTCATATGATTGCAGCGTTAATACCAGTAATATGAACAAATACGGTATTTGTGGTCGAGCTTTGCATTAATAATATTATAACACCGTAACTATTTGAATCCACTCAACTGGCTTAATCAATCGACGTCCCCTTTAATATTCATGCCCTAATCCTAATCAAGGACCACCATACATTTATGCATATTGCGAGTGAATTCAGAATATATTATTGGTTTATTTGGTTATATATTATAATTAGTTTCTATACATACGTTAGTCGGTTAGGATAAACTTATCCTAATTATTCGGTAAGGGTAAATCATCATTCATCATCTTGTCTTAAAGTATCTTTGTTTAAAGATAACATTTATGTAAGTTTCATTATATACTATTACTAGTTTTTCCCGCGGTTTCGTCTGGGTGTTGAAGGGGAGGTAGGTGATAAAGCGTAAGCATATATCTTTACTTGAGGTTCAAGCTTCATACCAAATTTCATCAAAATCGGTTTAGTTGATTTGCCGTGAAAGCTTAACGAACAGACAGACATACATACAGAAAGACAGAGTTACTTTCGCATTTTTAATATTAGCCTCGATAACTAACTGATAGAGTCAAAGTTTTATTGCTGAGATAAGGTCTGGAGAAAAGATAATGTTTGGAGCTTGCTCTAATTATATTATTTTGAATTGGTTCAATGTTTATTATATTTAGTTAAACCACAATAACGTCAATATCTGTACTCAAAAGTTATCTTAATATTATTATTAAGTTTTCCCAACTCAATAATAATCAAACTCATTAAAATAATTATGATGTGTTACCATGAATTTTTGGAAATAAATTGTCTACCGATGTATATCAAGATCTTCTAGACAAATAACATGAATAAAATAATTTTATGTGATTATTTGATAAAATCCGAAGACTATATCACTAATTCTAGTTTTTAATTAACATTAATTGGTCATAAATATCGACAATATACAAAAACAAATAACGATGAGTGTACATAAAAGTTTTCGTGTTTCACGAGAATACATCCCTATAATAATAGGGAAGTACTAAAATACCTTGTATCAAATTTGCAAATGGTCAGATCGCATGTTCTGGTGTATTAATAATATTGCATGGACCTGACGTAACGTATCAATTTCCTAATAGGTACAGTTAGCTACATTTACAGATGTACATATGGCTTATATTGTTATAGATTTTTTGTAATGAGTTAATTATTATTGAGAGAAAATTATGGATTTGGCTGATGTTGAGTGTACAGTTTTAAAGCGATGGCGTTTTCTAGAATGCTTTTATGTCGACTGATATTTAGAACTAGTACATTATTTATGTCGTAACAGTCTTAATCAATTGTCGATTATAATCTTACTAACTCATAAATACCATAAAACATAAGCCTGCTGAACTATTCATCATATAATAAGCCAATTATTTATTATTTAAGCGAACGGGTAAGCTTTTACAGTTTATAGCGTTATATTTTAGAAACTAAGATAATCAATCATTCTATTATAAAATCTTACGGACTATTTTACATTTAAAAACATATTCGCTAAATTATTATATGCCTCGTTGGTCTAGTGGCCTGATGTAAGGCCGCTGACTCGGAGGTCCTGGGTTCAATTCCCAGGTCGGGCCAATAAAACGTTATTGGGTTTTTCTGTCAGAAAATTCTCACTAGCAGTCCGGAGTCTGGAAGTTGGAAGTGTGTACACTCCCGTGCCTCGGAAAGCACGTAAAGCCGTTGGTCCTGCGCCTGAACTCTTTCCGGTCGTGTCGGATTGCCGTCCCATCGGATTATGAGAGTTAAGGAATAGAGAGTGCACCTGTGATTGCGCACACACTTGTGCACTATAATATCTCCTGCGTAGTTGGCTAATCTCTCTTGAGATTGGCCGCCGTGGCCGAAATCGGTCTGGAGGACATTATTATTATTATATTATAATTTTAAAAAAAAAACGATTGTGAAAATGTGTATCGTAGGGTGAGGTTACGTCACATAAAATTAAAATTATATAATGCGTATAAATTAAAATGACAACAGATTTTCTTGCCTGTTGTTCTCAGTAGAATTCACATTCCAAACCGTTCGGTTAACATTCTATTAATAATTCAAATTTAATGCAAAAACAAAAAACCATCAGCTTGAATCCGAGTCTCATTTCTTGTATTGCTTACAATCTTCAATCCAATTGAATACAGTTGGGAATAAGACACATTTCATACCCATATACATCTTTGTCGTGTTATTAATTGTATCTAATAATATAAGCACGTTAACTCATAAAGTATTACCCTATAAATTGAAATTAAAGTACTCGGAGACGCCCGAGGGCCTTACAGCGGGGATAAATCACATGTGTTTTTTTACAAAAGAAATAATAGAGTTGAGAATTCGTCCTGCGTTGTGGTATAAGTTAAGAACTAGGAACGATTTTTATGTTTATGTAAACACGAACAGATTAAATAGGTAATTTTATTTGATTAAGAAGATATTTTAATCGTTAATTTAAGACTTGAATTGACGTTTTGACAATATTGTTAAGGCGATTGGGCCTAATAATAATACGGCTTAGTATTTTTTCGTTCCTTATTCAAATGTAAGGTAGGGAGAAGAACTGGCAAGAAACACTCCTTACTGAGATAATTAAGTGTATGTGTATGACATAAAAAAACATCATACACACCATGTTGATTTACATATTTCTAGGATTCTATACAAAATATATATATCTATATAAGTTCATTGATCTTTTATTTTTATCATTCATTTTAGTAAATAGACTTTACATTTTTTAACAAAAAAAAAAATTGTTTGCTTATATCTTGTACCAACCAATAATTCACTCCCCTCCGCGTGGGTGTTATATACGCATATTAAGCTACATATGTGTGCAGCATTTCTTATTAATTAAAACACACACATAAATCAGTCGAGGTTCGTTAGAGATGGAACAATGTGAACTTTCATATTCCGGTCATCGAATCTTTTGGCGTTAAACAAATTAGTTGGTGACTGTGGAAGTATCATCGTAAAAGGTCTTATAATACAATATATACATATGTATATGTCTCAATCATAATTTCTTTTAGCACTAACTTTGATGAAAATAAAATCCTGTTAATTTTTATAATTATTAATATAATAAAAAATGATTTAAGTTCTATTGTGAGAAATAGTTGTAGTATATAAAGTGAAGCAGAATAAAATTGCTCTTACTTTCTTTCCAAGAAAACTTCATAACGATTGCGAATATTAAAATTTAAAAAAATATATGGTTTTAAGAAATTTACCATTAATAATTTTAATTCCAAAAAAACATAAAATATAATATATTTAGATGAGACACTGTCACAATATATGGGTAGCGTAATCATCACACGCGGGTGGATTATGACTAAAATATGCTAGAATAGTATAATCGACATTTAACGCAACACACTCAACATGTGTTAGCAATTATAGACACAATGCTCTGACATGTCACTGAAATAAACGCGCCTGATTACGTTTTATTGTCTACCCTGTTGGTCCTCTTACATCCACGTACATAACGTCACTGAGTTCAATGTACAATACAGAACACTACAATACAGCAAACTACAATATGATCACAATGAAATATACAATACATTACAGCTACGAAATATGTCTTGATTTGATATATTTCGTATTTTTTTTTGTAATATATATAATGATAACGTTGAAATTTAAAATATAAAAGTTGTTAAAGAACGTAAGGTACCAGAACGAGGGCACTAACAGCGGGACTATTCCAGAAATTCAAGTTATATCAGTTTGCTATTGATCGAGCTATGTTCGGAATATCTTTGAAGGATCAAATCAGAAATCATCAGAAGAACCGGAGTCACCGAAATTGCTTGCAAAATTAGCAAACTGAATTTACATGGTCTGATCACGTATTCCAAATATATGATGGCCATTAGAGCAGACAAGTCTTAGCATGGAAACTGCAGTTTTGCAAACAAGGCGTAGGTCGCCATCCCGTCAGGTGGACTAATAACCTGAAGAAGGTGGCGGGACTCGACTGGCGCACCTTTTTATAGGCCTTTGTCCAGCAGTAGATGACTACTGGCTAACGGAGATAATATTGTATAATATCTAAGAGATTAAGAAGATTACAGTTGTAAAGAAGTGTCTCATAGCTTCGAGTTATTCAGGCTTCTAGTTGAGTAGATTGATTAAAGAAATTGGTTCATTAAAGATAAAAAATGTATATATTAAACAGTCGTGTGTTTAAAAACAAATTCTTTCACTTGCTGCTCTTATGTAGTTTTACTAACGTTATGAAACACTTGAACCTTTGATGTGAACAGCCGCTGTTTTATGCCTTACACATTAAACCGCATGATTTTTATAGTTTATAAGCGGTTCCAAGCCTTTTTTTCTTAAAGTTGTTTAGGGTATCTTCATCGTCAGATATTTAAAGTACAACTTACAAACATCATTTTTTTTTTTATAGAATAGGAAGGCGGACGAGCATATGGGTCACCTAATGGTAAGTGGTCACCAACGCCCATAGACATTAGCATTGTAAGAAATATTAACCATCGCTTATATAACCAATGCGCCACCAATCTTTGGAACTAAGATGTTATGTCCCTTCTGCCTGTAGTTACACTGGCTCACTCACCCTTCAAACCGGAACACAACAACACCAAGTGCTGTTTTGCGGTAAAATATCTGATGAGTGGGTGGTACCTACCCAGACGAGCTTGCACAAAGCCCTACACCAGTATATATATTTGTCCATTTACATTTATTTGAATATATTTATGGATAACAGTCTTGAAATTAGTTTTTTTTTATTATACGTAGTGGTCTTGTGGTATGTGGTCACCATCCATAGACATTGGGGCTATAATATTTACCATTCCTTACGTCAACAATGAGTCACCAACCTTTAGTATTAAGATGTTATATCCCTCGTGCTTGTAGTTGGCTTACTCACCCTTCATACCTGAACACAACAATGATAAGCATTGCTGTTTGGCGGTAGATCCAGAGGCTCTTGCACAAAGCCCTACCACCATGAAATGTTTAATAATATGATATAAAACCATATTTTCTGGGTAAAAACACGAACATTTTAAGGAAAAGGCCATTTCATCTCACTGCGGCAGAATTTTATTGGACACTTTTAATACGACGTTTTCACCACAAGCCTTTTGTTAAACACACACACACACTCACACATGAAAACACACACATACCTACACACTCCACTCTAGTATACAGTAAGAAATAATTATTTATCATTTATTTTTATTTACATAGAACGATATGACACTAAAATATGAGAGAGGATACTGATTTCTGTAGTAAAGGTCTTTGAGCCTAGCTTAGAAATCAGGGACTTATATTTTGTAACTTTTTATGTGAATAAAGATTATTATTTATTATTATTATTAAACACAAATTAGGTTCATGTATATAAAATATAAAATTATATAACATTTAAATTTACCAAAAAATATCAACAAACAGTTAATTTATTTATTAAAAACAAAATTCTAATGTTTATTTTTATTCTTGGTCTAAGCCTTGTCAGCTTGTTTGGTTTCTGCTTAAACTAACAAACATAAACTAGACAAACTAATATATATAATTAAAACACACCCACATCAAACATAATAAAAAGAAAAAAAAACAGTAAAACAAATAATGTAGCTTCTGCTATCACAACTTTTGATATTATTTCAATTAAATAAATATGCTTTCATAGCGAACACGATTATTTTTATATTTTATACAACGCAAGCGGACCTCAGTTTGAGTACTCCTGGTTTAGATGTCAGATATATTACTTTGAAAAGAAATTCGGGCACGTGCGTTTTATTCTTTTAAATGTTTTGTGTAAGTATGAAGTGGGTGTTCCTGTTTTCATTTTTTTTAATTCATCGTGTTTTGTGACGTAAATTTGACTTTGTTCTTCATTAGTGTCTATATAAATGTTAACACCAAGCCTTATGTAAGAATTCATCTTTGTTTTTAACCTTTGTTTATGAATGATCTTATTAACTCATATTGTAATAAAAGCAATGTTGAATTCGTAGTAATTAGCGTGTAATATATACAGACTATTATATAAAATAAAAAATAAAGAAAAATCGATACAACGCATGTCATATCTTAAGATCTTCTTACCTATCCTATCTTTTTTAATTAATAATATAATAATGATAGTAAATTGCTATATAAACACTAATGATTATTATAATATAATACTTTAATTATTATTTTTTCTAATTACTTACCTATTAACAGTTGCTGTGTGTTATCATACACTTGAAGTTCCATATTGTATCCGTCTTCAGGATAAGCATTAAAAATAAACGTATATTAACATCATTGAAAATACTTTCAACTTAAGTAACATAAACATAAGGTACAGTTGTGTTCACAAATTCTTACAATATCATTATAGAAACTAATATAATAGAAACATTGTGCGCAAGCGATTTGCGTAGTTGCCCTGTTAAAACTGTCTACACCATTGAATTAATAGTGTTGCTATGCATCATAAACTCGAATGTACAATCACGTGCAAACAATATTTTCGGAATAGTTTTCTCGACAAAAATGTATAAAATAATGAATTTATTTTTATATTTATATATTATGAAAAAGTTATTTCAATATTTACTTTAATGTGAAATGTAATGCTTGTTATTTCATTGAAAATATGAAAGCAATTCTTTACTTAATAAATATTATAATTTATTTTCCAATAAAGCAACTTGACATAGATTGTACAATTGTATATAACCCGGTCCCCACCCCACAGGGGCCGAAGGTTTCCAAAAAAAAAAAGTTATACAATTGTACATACTAGTTTTCAGCTAGTTATAGAAAAAATATAGGAGCCGGAGTAAAATTACCAAACGCCTTAATAAATTTAGAAATATGGTAACACCGTCATATTGTACTTTTAATGCCGTCATATACCTCATTGATAATATTATTCACAATCGTTGGATACAGTCAATACAAAATACGAATAAGGAAAAAAGAAAAAGAATAGCCTTTTACAAAGAACAATATGTAAATGAATATAGATGTTATTATCTGCATCCCCATATGACGGTAATAACATCTTTGATGTTCGTATATATCGTGCAGAATTAGAAATACGCTTCTCATGGATTCATCAATCTTATACGGCTATTACTGCGTAAATCCAACGTCTTATACTTGTTATACTGGATATGTGCCATCAAAGAAATCGACTTATTAATCAGTGCGAGTCTTTCATTCCCTGTAATTATAATTTCTTGGTTCAAGATTGATGTTAGTTCCTTTGTTGCTAGTGTAAGATCAATTTGATACGGTCTGGCAACACATGGCTTTAGCTTTACAGTCAATAGCATTTAATTATTTAATATTTCTTGTTGCTGGTAACATTTCTCTTTTAAGATGTTAAAAAGTCTATTTACGTAGATATTTTTTTAATATGTTTTTAAATCCAGTTTAATCTAGATTAAAACAGTCGTAACTAGATTAATACATAATATACATATTTTATTAACGTACAAAATTAGAACAAAGCGTTAAAATAACTATATTTTTCATTGCTTTTGTTTCAATACGAAATATTAAAAGCTGACGGTTTTTGGTGCTTTTGTTAAAAAAAAATATTCAACAACCATAATAGTATGAGATGCCAAAATAATATTTTACGAAAGTTTTATAGTTTATATTTCAAATATTTCATTTCATTTTTTGTCACTGTTCTCTACTATAATAAACGCATATAAAAATTTAATATTTTATACGCAAGAGCATTTTTTAATATACCTATTTAAATGTATTTTTTAAAGCTGAGTGGTCACTGTTTCATGAATCATTTTTAAGGAAAAAAAATGTTTCTAAATCAGGTACTAAGTTGTTTTTCAAATAATGTTACGGCCGGTCAAATTAATTTTACGTTTAATTAACAAACAAGTTATTTTCGCATTTATAATATTGGCCTGCTTAGACGTTGGTTAGCGGGACATCGCTATAAAGCTTTAAAGTCGCTTTATTGTAAAAATACCTTGTGAGTTTTTTAAATAGATTAAGATGTACAAAGTAATAGAGAAGGGCAAAGACCTTAAACAAAAAGTGATGAGGTCTCTGAAGCGTAAATTTACGGGGAGATGGAGACCTTTAATTACTTATTCAGTGAATCTATACAAATAAGACTCGTCACAGTTCTCATCATAAAGTTTAACGGCACTTCGTAATATATAAAACTTACTTTAAAATTTAATCGTGTGTATGTTAATATATCTATTATAGTTATATGATAAGTCTGTATTATGTGTGAATATAATTTTATACAAAAATATATTTTTTTCATCATTTTAATAATCATGAATAAAAATAACTTATTTGATTTTGATAATTTTATGTATTTTATATTTCATATAATTAATAAAAAAAACAATAAAAAATAACTTAAAATAGCAACTCACCACTCTGACATAGCACACAGTCAGCTGTTTTCTGAACGCTTTGACCTTGACAGGGCGCCCCTCCATTCAGGGGGTGGGGATCAGTGCAGGTGCGCGTGCGGCGCTGTCCCGCCACGCGACCGTTGCAACGGCACTGCGTCCACGGTCCCCATGAACTCCAACCGCCGTTAACTGCAAGTTTAATATTAATTAATATGAGACAGGAAAACATTAATTCTAAAAGACTAAATTTAAACAAATTTGGCATTGTATGTTAATGTAATCAAGATATCAACATATGGGCTACCTTATAATTCTATCAAACAATTGGTTTACTTCTTTGCATGTACTAAATTTATATCGATCAGACCAGTAAAAGTTGCTCAAATCTCTGCCACAACTAAAAAAGTGGTGATTATCTTCAATCAGATCAACAGATTTTATTTAAATGAAATTAAAATCTCGTTCACGTCACCTTTCAAACGAAAAAAAAATAACAATCGAAATCGGTTCATCCGTTTAGAAACTACCAAACAAAAGACAGACACTCAGATACGAGATTCTCGTACATAAGTTAAAATTATAACAACCCTTTTTGCATTTAAAAATACTAGAGATACCTAGTCAGTTTACATTTGTTTATTTGTTTAAAGTATGTTTGTTAATAAAAAAACTATTTATATCAAATCGAAATATTTTTATTCAAATAGACTTGAAACGTCAAGCAGTTCTGAATGTGGATATTAACGAGATTTTTTTTCTCTCTCTAAAAAAAATGTATAATTGGCTCAATAGAATACAAATAGATACAAAGTCTTAAAGTGAGAATGAAACAAATTTGAATTTCGCTTCGTAAATTTTTATGAAATCCTAATATTTTATGATGCTTTTGTAAAAAATACAATATTAAGAAAAAAATCGTTTACCGAAATTACTTTTCGTCACGCGTTTGATGTCGATTGAATAAAATGGTAAAATACAAAAGGAAAATGGCTATTTATATATTTTATAGAATTAATTTCAGGTTCACACGAAATTCAAATCAATTTCAATTTCAATGCTATATACTTTTTTCTATGTACTAAAATTTTATAAGTATATAAAAACAATGTATTAGTATTGTAACTAATATAATAATTGGTAACACTGTCGTCATCCAAATATTAATATAATTGTAAAATTTTCAAATTGTTGGTAACTAGGTGCATGTGTTGGTGACTGTTATTGGTATTCTTTTAAAAAAGTTAAGCGTCAATAGCACAATGGCTTGCTGACCGCCTAGCGATATAAAAGTCGCAGGTTCGATTCTAATCCCTTGAGCTATTATCGTTCCCAATCCTAACAAAAGCTTTACATTTAATTGGAGGGGTAAATTAAGCATTTTAGTAATTGAAGCCTACTCCTTAAGACGAGGGCCTACTCTCGAGATCTCGTCCAGCGGTGTGATATTCACGCGATGTTACTCTGATCATTGTGAATACATTCTATGATAAGAAACGAGACCAGCTTTAGGAATTTACATCGTATCTAACACGTGAAATATTAATAAAACCGACAAACGGTGATATTTTCTTTGATGTGTGTATCGATATTTTAATTTATTATAGTAAATGTCGCATATAATATCTTTTTGATATTTCACTGTCGTGTACTGCAGTGAATTTCAAGTTTACATAGGATATTTCTATGTATGTACGTATATACCATACAGTTATCTACGTCATATGGAAAGTGCTTCAAAATTACCAATTATGGTTAACATTCTAGTTACAAGTATATGGTGGTACAATATTGTAACGACTTATTCATTGCTAATAAAATTAATTAATAGAAAATAAGGCCATACGTTGAAATATGTGTTAACTATAAAGGCTAATAGACGACATGAATCAGTCGAAGTTCTAAAACTAAACCGTTCAAGTTACTCTTAAGGCATATTCCATTCATGCGTAGGTTTTCAAACTCGAATATTTAAGATATTATGTTAATTTAACCCACGCAAGACCATCAAAATCAATACAGTATTCAATTAAGTTAAAAATTCAATTTAAATGATGCAATAAAGAAGTTAATCAAGCAGTTAAGAAATACTAAAGTAAAAAAAAAAAGACTTGAACACGCAACGGGCATAGAGAACGTATCTTTCTCCAGATCGCACGTTAGGTTTAACATGCTAGGTCGCGTGTCTAGGTGACCTGGGCGCAAAAGAGTGATTTATATAAGAAATCAACCTACAAATTCATACAATTTGTGATTAGTTACGCTGGATTGGACTTAATTGGCAGTTTTTTGAATAACATTTTTATGACTCAATTTTTTTAATAATAAAACCGTTATCTAACTTTCACTGACGATATAAAATTCTGAATTCAAATATATGGAAAGATTAATTTGCTAATTTGATTATGATGCTATATAAAAGAAAGTTAATATGATACTAGATAATAATTTAAAAAAAAATGTTTTGTTAACAATTAGTAGTAACAAATATCACTTCAGCTGATACAAGGCCTCATTCAGATGCTCCTAGTCTTTAGATTTTACGAAACAATAACTTTGATAAAACGTACAAAGACATTATGGAAATTAAACCACCCAATTCAAAAATGTAATCCTGTTGAATACTTTACAATTATATTAACATAATTTTCTTTCCAGTCGAAGGATGTTTTCTAAAACGTCGTATAACAGCGGATACTTCCCTAAATTACACGTAATGGGGGTTATATTATCTTAACGGTTATAAATTGTAAGACTTCACACTACGCCACATGTTCCCCAGGAATTAGTATTAATGACGCCATTTTTTCTTCCTTCAGAAATAAATGGGATTTTAGATCACAATAAAAAAAAGTTTGAAGTACCTTGTACTTTATTATCTACATATATAAAAGAATAACTGACTGACTGTTTGGCATATCAACGCATTGGCACACTGTTTCCGTTTATACGGTAACTAGCACTGAGGAAGGTTTTTAAAATAATTAGGTAAAGGTTAGGGTTTGAAAGTTTGTATGAAAATTCTTTATTATTGAAGAAGGATCTATTGAATTGAAGAAGAGGAAATTGATTTCTAGTGAAACAATTCTGAAATATTACGCGAGTGAAGTCGCGGGTAAAGCGCTAGTTTTATATAAAGTGTACACACTACTGTTAAAGTTAATTGAAGAATGTATCTACTGGTGGTAGAGCTTTGTGCAAGCTCGTCTGGGTAGGTACCACCCACTCATCAGACATTCTGCCGCAAAACAGCAGTACTTGGTATTGTTGTGTTCCGGTTTGAAGGATGAGTGAGCCAGTGTAATTACCGGCACAAGGGATATAAGATCGTAGTTCCCAAGGTTGGTGGCGCATTGGCGATTTAAGCGATTGGCAAAATTTCTTACAATGCCAATGTCTAAGAGCGTTGGTGACCACTTACCATCAGGTGGCCCATATGCTCGTCCACCTTCCTATTCTATAAAAAAAAAAAAAAGTATTGTATTATTAAAAGTTCTATAATATTTTAACAGATCTCAAAAATTATAAATAAAATAACTATTTTGTTTGTGTGTTGTTTTCATTGATTGATGAAAGAGATCCGCTTTTTTTTTCAATAGTGCCTTGCTTCTTTTGTATTTATATAATTAATGACTATGTGACGATTGTACGGGATAGGTCGATTAATCAGGTGTCTTGAGATTAAAGCAAGATTTCGTTTTCAGTCATTTCTTTTGCTATTCGTCACAGGTATAGAAAACGTATATATTTAACGGGCAATACAAGAAATTATGAATTAGAAATAATTATAAATATTAGATAAATATTTGTAATTTATTTCTACGTATGCACAAACCTTATTCTAATGGAGAAGTGTAGGTTACATTATATTATGGGGCAAAAAAGAACAAGCTAATTCACTCAAAGAAGCCCTTTTAATTTCTTAATTTCCGTCCATCCGCCCGTCTGTCCGTCTGTCACAAAAATGCTTCCCCTTATGTCTGGCGGTGTTCTATGTATTTAGGATATATTCTACGTCTGGCTGACTAACCGTTCCATTATATAAATAACAATATAAGAGCGACGAAATGGCTCTGAATGCGGATAGAACATTGGTCATCTGAGTGATCGGGGCTTTAAATTTTACTCGGTTTTTTTGTATTCTAAATTTGTTTTTAGTAGCGCTTGGCTCGCGGTTTTGCCAGCGTCATAATCAAAAATCTAGTTAAACGGGATGAAATAGCCAAAAACTGGTAATGTTATATTTTAGCTGTGTTAAAGCGTGAATAAATAACAAATACTTACAACACACACAACCTCTCGTATTTATTATATTGGTGCAATTATTATTGTTGTAGTAATTATAGATAATTGATTTCAAAGATAAATAAAACATTATGAAAAATATTTTTTAACTCAAGAGTAATCTAGATGTTGTATATCAACCAATCGGCATCGAGTAGCGTGGTGAAGTAAACTCAAAAACTTATCTTTAAGTGGGTTTTTTCTAGAAGGCCTAGGTAAGCCTAGCTGGGCTGACAGCTTGGATGATGGTGTAAAATTTGAAAATATTTGTTCAAAGAAAATGTTTAAGAATTAAACTGATCACTAAGTAGTTGGTGGTCCATTTGCTCAATTGCCTTCCTAAAATATTTAAATTAAAAAAATGCTGTTTCCTGTCTTACAAAATTAATTTGAATGCATAATGCATACTTATTAGATGAATATTATAATAAATAAAAAAGTCAGTATCATAATCGGGGCGCTGTTTTTTGCGTGATACTTAAACTGTTCCACAAGAACGTTTAGAATTTTAATGTATAAAATTAGCACGAGGACCTTTGATAGTGTGTAATTGTAGACATAAAAAAAAATTACGACTTTGGTATAAGTCGTGTTCTATAATTCTTAAACGATCATATGTTACAAGGGACCGATGACCACCCGCGGGCAATCTTTGATCGCTGTTTTGAAGATAAAAATTCATTGCCCATTACATTACGGCTTAACTATCGAATTATTAATATAAATAAAGATATAGCTTAATGGAGATTTTTGAGAATCTATTAAAGCTTTGGTATTTGGTTTAATGATAATGGCCATTTAGATTTGTGTAATTAACTTTCTATATTAACTACGCTTTAGAGTTCCTTTGATTTTATTAAATGTAAATAGGATTATATATTTATTATAGAAATACATAAAATAAGTTACAGAAATGACACTAAATTAGGAAACATTAAACTCGTATTTTACAATAAAAAGTTTGTCAAATAAACTTTAAAATTTAAATGTTTTTTATTTATTTAAGTTATTTAAATAAAAACCTTTTTAAAGAACTTTTATATTGTTCTAATTATAATATATTTATATAGTTACTGTAGAGATTATGGAGGCGTGTTTATCGTTGTTAATAAAAAATATTATCATTATTTTAGACATTGAAATAAGCAAATACTTTTTTAATTATATTTTTATTTAATTATAATATCTATTTAATACATTCCGATAAAATTTTCTCATGCAATTAATTCGAAATTAACGATTCAGAAGTACCTCATGAAAGCCTGCTTGAATAAAGTATTTTTTAATTTAAATTTTAATATCGCATCAGATTGATAAATTAGCGAGGATAATTAATTTTCATTACACAACAACATTTCGCGGTAAATGTTATGTTTTCCAACAAAATCCGAAGTAAGCCATTCATCAATTACCCCGTGCGTGACGAAACAACAAACAAGTTCACAACATAGCATTTGTTTTGTGAACAAGCCTTATAAAAGGCTTACTGACGACAAACACGGTCGGTTTTTCGTTAAGAGTATTTAATATTTCAACACGAACAAAGTGAATTTAATTAAGGCGCTTGATTGATTGTCATGCAAGGAAGTATTATTATTTATTTATTATCGCTTTCGCAAAGCTTTGGTAATCCAATAAATAAATTTTGTTTGACGATAAATTAATTATTTACACAAACAATTATGACAATAAAAACAAATACTTTGATTTTAAACATTTTAATAATTATTGTTTTTATTATTATATATATGTCTGAAAATTGTCAGCACAATTGGTTGCGTGAAACTTATTTAAAATGTATCCGAAAGTATTTACTTATATACTTAAAAAAAAATAAGAGCATGTATAAATAATACAATTTTATAGAAGCTGTACTGTAGGTTCTGTCTGAGTGCATATGAGAATATATTGATATATAATAATGAGGATAATGAGGTATGTTTTAAAATCAATGTAATTAATTTTTAACGCATTTGAAAGCAAATACACTCATGCTGTGATTTTGCAGCGCATGATTTGTTTAATTAGGCTAATCAAGTTCAAACGTCAACATTATTACCGTTGTTATTATGACACATTCATTTTGTAAATATATTTAATTATTTAGGTTATTTTACATTGGATATTATAATGAGGTTTCAAATTGGACTTGCAAGTGACTAATACGTTATGATGAAAATGGTATTAATTAAATCCACGTTTGATTTGTTTTTGTATATAAGCCAGGATGACCCAGTGCTTGAAAACAACACTAAGTTTTAATTACCTTAATTTGTGCTTATAATTAAGAGAATATTTGGCGGTGAACAAAAAATCGTGAGGAAACCTGCATGTGTAGGAAATTCTGCTACATTTGTGCTAGTTTAATATCCAAAGATATACGCGATGGAATAAATCATCGCTCGAGAGAGGAGGCAATTGTCCAGAAATGTTATTAATAATCAGTAGTACTGTTATTAGAGTCTTTAATATTTCTATAAAACAACGATAACATAACTAACTAATGAAAACAATTATAGGAAGTAATAAAACACATTACCAGAACCGAATTTGATAACAATATCGACCACTTACGTATCTACACATTTCTGAATCAAACACAAAGGGCTTTTGCCCACTAATAAACTTAATTGGTCACAGCCTGAACGGGACCCAACATGGAATATAAGATAGTCCATATTTCCAATCTCATAAGGACTAAAATCTAACAACACGATTCTCGCCTACAAACGCTCGACTATATCAAGAACAACTATTCCAATTAGAACCTTCGTTTCTAAAACGGAATTTACAGTGTAAACAAGGCATTTCCCGCGGATTCGGTCACTTCCCACTAGGTAGCCACTAACTGCACTATTTGACTTCGGTGTCTGAAGGGAAATTAATGAAAACTCAGTGGATAAACTTATCTACGTAATGCTTTTATGAGACTATAACTAGTTTTGTCTACGAATCTAGGTAATTCGTGTCTATGAAATTTAGATTTGAAGGTTTAACTTTGTGAAGTATTTAGTATATTAATTATTAAATTAGAATAGTTTAGTTCTTCTGTTAGAGGATAGTTCCAACTGTCTGATTTAGTTTCTGTGTACTGTTTAGTTTAACTAACTAGATTTTTTAATTTAGTATTTTCATTAAGAGGATATAAGAGATAATTTATTTAATTAGTTAGGTTATTTTACATTGGATATTATAATGAGGTTTCAAATTAGACTTGCAAGTGAGTAAATGGAGAGGAGGCTTTAGCCCAGCAGTGGGACATTCACAAGCTGTTACTGTACTGTATTTAAAGGATATTGTATCCCTTTTTCCATATAAAAATCATTTATATTGGATTGATTTCGAGTACAGTTATATGTAGTTATAAAATGTTCAAGTTATATAAGAGTACGATTAAGTAACTAATTAAAGTCTGAATAAAATAATTAACTTCAAATCCATTCCCAACTTAAAGTATCAAAAATGACGATTAACACTAACATTATACCTTGAAGCAATGTGAATAATATTAGCTCTCAAAGGACCATTATTTATTAATGAAATACCTCAGATATTTTATAAGGGACCAGATTTTGGACGTGCCAAGTCAGAGGTACTGATTGCAATCAGTTAAGCAGGCGCCATATTTCCAAGATGGCGTGGGTGAAGCGGCATCTCTAATGACTCTCCCATGCGCTTGCGCTGCAATAATTGCAAGGCATCGGCGCGTGCCCTTTGATCTCACTAAAGTATAGTTATTACGGGCAAGATAGGGTGAAATGAGCGTTAAAGAGGATCGAGAATTGTCGGTTGTCAGATAAATTATACATGAAATAATAAAACGTGTTAGAGGCCTCGTTACGTAGGCTAAGGTTAGGCTGCACGGTGATCACATTTTGATACGTTTAGATAGCACAAAACAGCATGAAGGAATTAGTCACTTCATTTATGTCAAAGTGCTAAAGTGGAAAACCGGTAAAGGGATTATTAAAGTGATTTACAAGAGGGCTTATAGCTTGAGCGTGTTTCAACTTCCAACACAAGATTAGGTAATATTTTATTATTATTCGTTTGTACAAATGAGAAATTTTATGTGTTCGTGTATTGTTTGTGCATTATACGATTAATTGGGTTGTTTGAAGATAGCGTAAATTGACGCTTGACTGTAAATAAATTGTTCATTTTAAATAGCTAGCTAATAAGGCTGTAGATCCTGATCCTGTTCAATCCCAGGGTCAGGTTATTAAAAAGTTTTTAGGGTTTTCTCAATAGTAGTTTAGGGTTTCGAAGTTTGCAATGATTAGAATACTAAGTCTCAGAAAGCATATAAGGAAGTCTTTGGGCCTGAACTCTTTTCGGTCGTGACGGATATGCCGTCCCATCAGATTACGAGCGTGAAATCACGTGATGTCTTCGCTGAATGTATAATTGATTTGAATTAATCGATGGTCCAATGTTAATCAGAAAAAGTTACAAAAGTTGTAGTATTTATATACAACCTTTTAATTGACTTAATTTTAAGTTTATTTTATACAGTTTTAGTTATTCTGTTATCGTCAAAATCATCATCTTCGTCAATAGTCATCTGACAACAGCTTGTTGCATATTATTAATCATTTTATATTGTTGTATAAAAACATTTTTTATTTACAATTAGAGTTCATTTTAACATTTAACAATGAAGCTTAACATAAATATATTATCTGATAATTTCTTTAAAAGTAAAGTCTCAAATAAACTTTACTTTCATTTCATATTAAACCTTAACTACACAAGTAAAAAGGGCTAGCAATTAATTTACTATAAACAATCTCCAGCAATGAGAATATAACCTAATTACAATGGCTCACTATGAAATGTCTCTACATGTAAATTTTACCTTATGACCTACTTCGCAGGCCATAATTTAAACATTCACTCGCTCTATAATTGCTGTTAAACATGAACACTTAAAATTAATTACTGAAGCATAGTTAAATTGTATTAACATAACTAAACTCACCGTAAACGGTTAACGTTGCTGACTCCGAAATTCTTTTTCCTGCAATGTTTTCAGCCACGCAACTATAGTTCGCCATGTCCTGGATAACAAAAGAAATAATTATACAACTTAAAAATATTTTTATTTACTTAATTTTTAAGAGGAAAACAAACTACAGTTATTCTTAGAAACTAATAATAAATAAATATTTACAAATAAACTCACCAGTACAAATTAATTTAAACAAAAGTTTACAACACTATAAAAAAACAAAAAAAGGTATAATAAAAGTATAAGCTAAAAAATACAATAAACTTAGAATGATAAAATATTCATTTTCGAAAGTTCTACTTAAATATCTGTCAAAAATTTCTGATTCTATAAATTTCGTATTTTAGTTTAAATATAAATAGGTATATATATTTAAAATGGAACATTTTTATATGATACAAGATATTTAATAAGAGATGTATAATTAGTTAAATAAGAGATGTATATAAAGAAGTAAATTAAAAAAAATGGATTTAAATCATTATTTATAGATAAAGTATGCAAAGAGCAAAAAACAGCAATGTATTTATATTGAGCTCGTTTTAAGTCTACAGAAACATTAGATGAAGATAGCTTTGAACGATGTAAACGCATGACTGTAAACATTACATTTAATTAAGAAAATGGCTCCAACACCTACAGAGATAATGTTACGGAGCGAGTGACACTGGTTGCAATTAATCCATGCCTCGCCGCAAAGGCTAATTAGTGAGTGCTCTGTGTAGGAAACAGGAGATGGTGTGAGTTATTTGCAATTTTGTCGTCATGGTGCTGCGTTGAGTTGATTACGGGGGACATCGGACCGTGATTGTAATTATGAACCTTTATCTATAACGAGTCATATACTGATATGGTCGATAATCTAAAATATAATAATTTATTGTATTTAGTTTAGATTTTTCAAATGCCAGTTAACTTTATCAAATGTATGATGAATCATTTAAATAAAAGTAGAATGGCAAAAATGTCAGTTCTTAATCATAATTTTTAATAAATGAAATTTAAAAAAAGCTTTTTTTAAATATTTCACTTTCAAATAAAAACTTATGTAAAAATATGTGATGTTCATATGCTAAAATATTTCTTATGAATAATATATTAAAACCGACAAGCACAATAAAATTAAATTAATTACACAAGACAAATGTCCCTTCCCATGAAATGTAGAATTAAATTAACCCCAGCTCTCAGACTTTTATCAAGCACCGTCCAGTGTGCTTTGAAGGAGTGTAACGGAACGTGACAAAAAGGTGATTTCAACCGGCGACACCGACTCGTGTCGCAATTAATAAATGTCTGTCGCGCTCGACTAATTAGTCGCAGTCGGAAATATAAATAAATAATTCGCGACAAGATGCTGCGATTGTCCGCACCAACACCAAGGAGTTGAATGTAAAGTAATAAGGACTGCAGTTCTTATCGGATTCAAATCTTAAGTGAAGAAAGCACCGACATTTAATAGCAGGCATTCAGTAACGTTCATTGCATGCGTTTAGACGATAAGACGTCTAGTTGACTATAAAAAAACAACTTTTTCTTTCTATATTCCATTCAGAATGAAATGCTTTGTACTGTCAGTGGGTTTTTCGAAAAAGAAAATCTATTCAAGTGACACGCTAACATCAGATTCTCGTAAAAATAATGCCATTAAAAGATACATGGCAAGTTGAATGAAGGGGTGTCGCGTGTGTCAGAATAACTGACTCATCATCATGAATAACCAAATGTACGAACGGGCTTAAATTAGGATTTGCAGCTCTCTCATCTTGACGCTTAATGATAAATTTATTTACAGCATCTGTACTTTAGACAATATGTAAGAGTCGACGCGTAATTAAAACACGTGTTTTTAATATTTGAACATCAGAGTCATTGTTTGATTTTGTGGTTTAATTCATTATGACTTTTATTACAACTTTTTGTAATAAATCATTGGACAAAGAAAATGTTTTAAGATTATCATTATGATAAGTGGGGATGAATAGTTTAATTTAAAATTGACGACGAGTTAAAATGCTAATGAGGATATTTGTCCAAGTCTCACGCTTATTAAGACATAAAACTGTCACTCTAAAATGGAATACATTAAAATGGAAATTGTAATAAAAGGCATCGTTATATTTTCGAATCTTGAAAACATATTTAATGATTTTGGTGAGTCTCGGTTTAAGGTTGTCTAGGATTATTAAAATGTCCTTGGAGTTGACCTGTACTTGAGTGCGATGAGAGTTATTAAGGTGATGATGATGGTGGGCCATTTGCCTGTCTTCTAACATATATTTAAAAAAAAGGTTTTACATAAATCATTTTCGGACGCAAATTAAGTTTCACCTCTGTCAAGTATATAAGATGACCATTTGACAATACAAAACAAAGACCCCGTACGAGCTCAAACGTGCTGAGTGGTTCAGTCTTTAGTATTTGTAAGTTACACTGACCCTACAGATTTATGATACTACTAAAAATACTGGTAAGATTTGTAATGGACTTTAAAATATACAGCTAACTTAATTATGTAATCAAAATTCACTCTGAAATAAACTGAAACATGAAATGAATACTCTATGACAATTTTGCTTTTGATTATAAGAGCACTTTTGGCACGTTAATTTTCAAAGAACTGGTTGTGTTAGTTCGTTATGAAGATGCCTTTTGCGAATTGTAGATTATGCTCAGAGTTGATGGCCTTAAATTGCCAAAATACTTATTTTATTTATCTCAAATCTGTAACTATTTACATATACATACATAAATAGTTTCATGCTATTATTAATTGCATGTTTTGTTTGTTTTGTCAGTGTGAATATTGATAGATGATCAAATTGGTACTTGTTTATTGATTGAATTTCGGTTAGCTATGATGGCAAATGAATACTATTGTTTTCTTTTATGCAATAAATTAATACACGACAAAAAATGTACAAAGGTCAAGCTTAATGCTAAAAAGATAAATCCACCAAGCGACCTAATGACAACAATTGATATTACAGGAAAAATATATACATACGAAAATATAAGCATATGATAATATGTAAATAGATGTATGAAATATATCCAAGATCACGTGATATCATATAAAATGAATACTAGATACATATTGTAAAATTCTTGTAAAATTCACATGTAAATGATTTTCTTTTTCAGTAAGTATTTGTATTCTGCCATAAATTTAAATCTTATAATAAAAAACTATTAATATATAAGAAATATTACTCTATATAAGAATACGTACAGTATAAAAAAGTTTGGAGTTAGTATTTGATAACTGTTAGGCAAGAAAGAATATATCAATTTAATTGTATTTTATTAACAAACCTATGTTATTTAATGAATGCAAAGGAATAACTACTGAGCTTATTGTTAGTTCTTCTCAAGGTCATCTATATTCTGAACCGGTGGTAGCATTACATTTGATATAATCTTGTATAATGACAATTCATTTGTACAGGCATTTGTAAGAGTCTAATTAAATACAGTATATTTTGATTTATTGACTTTGGTATTTACTTGTAGTAATAAATCATTGTATCCATTCTCACATTTTATAATCGGTCGCCTGCTCAAAGGTCGTTTAGAAGAGATCGTTACTATATGAAGTCGGCTGTTCCACTAAATACGACTGTGCTTTTCTTTCAAATTTAATTTTTTATTTATTGCTCTTTTTGTGCATCAAAGAATAAAAATTACACCAGAATTTTAATTTTGTTCATGGGTATTGTTTATTTATAATTATAACGAATGCCATTGAAAAGTAAGTTACAAACAGTTTGCGTCCGGTTAAAGTTTAAGAGATATACGCAAATAGCTGTTTCATTAAATAAATTGTTAAAGAATCAATCTTGTGAATGGTGCGATTTGAATGTATTTATGTAAATAAATTCGTATTTAGCGGAAAATCAACTTCAATATGCAACGTTGTAAGTTGTTTTGCAATTCAATATGTTTCCAGAAAATCGTGTAAATGTAAAACATATGCAAAATATTACTGTATATGCTTTATTTGCGAACGTTGATGAACATTCCCGTAAAAGGCTTTAAGGATGTAAAGGAAGAAATATCAATTTAATTCAAGGCTAAGAAGAAATGATATGCCCCTAATTGTTATCTCACATATAATCTAGTATTGGATCGAAAATGTACCAAATTTTATTTATTTATTATTTTTTTGTATTCTTTTAAAGTTCTAAATAAACAGTTGCTACCTACCATATGGAATTTTTATGTTAAGAAAAATAATGATTTTTTTATATTTTAATAGATTTTTTTAAAGCATACTTGCTGTTTCTGATCGGGCTCATTTAGATTTAATTAATGTATATAATAAATAAAAATAAACGATATATTACTTTCTCTAATTCTGTTATACAGAGCTAAAGAAATCATTTTTATTATGTGAATATTATAGATATAATTCTTACCTGTAAAGTTGCTCTTGATATAAGAAGATTTCCTTCAGCAGAGATTAGCACGTTGTGGTCCTGCTGCAGTGGTATTCCATGTTTCAGCCACGACACTCTCGGTGGAGGTGCAGCAGTTGGGGGTGAGCAGCGAAGCGAAGCAGCAGATCCTACCTCCACTGATGTTGGTGATGGCGACAGCACGAATTGCTTTTTAAGATCTATGAACAAGCAAAGATAAATATTAAATTTAACAGAACCATGAACACAGATATAAAACGGCCGAAAGGATTAACTAATATAAAATTTCTAGATGTCCTCTAGCGCCCGCGTATAATGACTTTACGAGGAATGCAAAATGGCCAAAACTAACTTTCGTATTTAAACATCTTGTATCATTATATTATAATAACCGCACATTTTTTTTTATGTCTATGTATCCAGGACGAGACAACGGAAGCGCAGGTTTCTAATATCTGGGTATATGACGTCACTAGAAACCAAAAATGACATTTTCATTCTTCTATCATATAATTGATTATTTAACTGTCCACACTAAGACGGCAGATAGATTTATGAATTTGAATCCATTGATTGAAACCCGGGTAGCATTTTTGACTAAAAATTGCTTTCTACTACT
The DNA here is from genome assembly GCA_905147175.2 of Nymphalis urticae. Classification (NCBI taxonomy): domain Eukaryota; kingdom Metazoa; phylum Arthropoda; class Insecta; order Lepidoptera; family Nymphalidae; genus Nymphalis; species Nymphalis urticae. Next base: position 1,798,440 of record LR989987.1, on the reverse strand, counting down.
AAACATAAGAGTGCTTTGAACAGTAGAAGAAACTTTACTCTCGGTATCATCATTCAATTACTTTACTTAACATTATATTAATATAGGTAGTACTAGTTTATTGCAAATAAATATTCATCATATTTAAATATTGCTTTATTTTTTTTAAAGTCCAAAAGTTGCGAGTTTTGATCCTCTATTGTATAAACCATAGATAACATATTTATTTAAGCTGATTATGAATAGAATATAAAAAAGCCATCGCTATTGTTATGCTTATATCATAGAATGCAATAATCGTAATTAGATCGGAACCCGCATACGTCACAATTAATATCGAACAAAGTAATCCTTGATATTCACATCAAACGTCAATATCAATTTATAGGTCACGTGATATCTCAACATTGGCAATTGAATAATTGTTTAAATTCCTACAAGCGATCTCGTATTGTTGACGGCGTATGCGGTTAGCTTTATCATCTAACAAATGCGAAGTGGTTTTTGTCCTGTGACGTCATATTATAGTTGTATCGACAAAGTAATGAGCGAGCTCTTCGCTTTGATTTTTTTATTTTTTCTTTGTTTATGAGCTTATGTGATTGTATTGTTTAATAGGGCGTCGTATTTTATTTTTATCTTAGAATATATTTATTTCCCTAACAGTTCATATAATAATTATTATTAACACACTGGCGTTAAATTTTGATATTTGGATATATTTATAATTAATTAATTTGTGATATAACAGATAATATAATAAAACTTTCAAATACGCAAAATAGCCGAGATGGCCCAGTGGTAAGACCGCGTGAATCTTAATCGATGATCGTGGGTTCAAACCCGGGCAAGCACCACTGAATTTTCATGTGCTTAATTTGTGATTATAATTCATCTCGTGCTTTACGGTGAAGGAAAACATCGTGAGGAAACCTGCATATGTCTAATTTCACTAAAATTCTGCCACATGTGTATTCCACCAACCCGCATTGGAGCAGTGTGGTGGAATAAGCTCCAAACCTTCTCCTCAAAAGAGGAGAGGAGGCCTTTAGCCCAGCAGTGGGACATTCACAGGCTGTTACAGTTACAGTACGCAAAATATGTTGAAAAGCGTGACGTTCTTTTCAACAATATTATATTTTCCAAAAAAAATAATTTAAATAATTTCGGTTAATGAAGACATCGAAATTTAATTCAACGTCGTTCATTGGTTGCGTAATTGAATACCATCTCTTCCCACATCAATCTTAATAAAAAACATAACGAGACCACCTATTACATAATATAGATCTCGTTCCCTCCCACGAACGATAATTGCTCTTCATTAAACAATTAACCGCTGTTTTGGCGCGTTTCAGACGATCAGTTCTTAATTAAATACATTGACATCTTGTAAGAACTATTATTAATTACATATTATTGAATAAAAAGTCCAATCACTTTGATCGCATCATATAAAACTGTAGAATATATTGTATCAGTATTTGTTTTAAATGCGTAACATAAAGTGTCATTTGATAAAATTATAGTAGCGAAAATTGTGTGGATTTGTGAAATACGAAAATTCTTGGAGACATATCCAAGAATAAGAACAGTACCGAGTGGTACATAAATTTCAACTGTTTTGAAACGATCGCGAACGAAACTAATATTCTCTAGTTCACGTACATTCGGTGCAAAATGAACGTTTCAACTCTTGAGTGCTTTAAGCGAAGCGGAGCTATAAATCTGGCGAGTGTACGCTCCATTACTCGCCCGCGTCCCGATTCTAGTATGCACGTTGTGATATGTTTGCTTAGCTGGCGGCCTCTGTGCTGCGGTTGTTTTAAAAGAGATTTGCTAAGTCTATTGTTTTTCCTCTATGGATTGAAAACAGGCTAACCTTTTTTGTGTTGTCCATGTTTCAGTTTGGACGGTAGCACGATACACCGTTGTTTATGCTTTTTTAAATGTTTCGGCTACAGTTTTATTTTGTTTTTCGTTCATGAAATTGATAGCAAACTTTGTTATACAATTTATACGTGAGATCAAATTAGATGAATTGTTAATCAACTTTATTATAATATATATTTTATATTAAGCATTCTGCGACAAATACTGAAGTTACTCGAATGGTCTTTTAATAGAGGCTTAATGAGAAAACATAATATTGTGCGCAGTTGTAAAAGACAACGTTCAAGACAGATGTTATAAATTGTAAGCGGACTTTATTAAAAGCATTTTAAGTCACAACAGATAAATCCACGACACTATAAATTATTAGCCACAAACTATCGTTTATTTTTCGGAGCACTTACGGTTCGCAAAAACAAACATCTGGATGTGAAGCTACATAAATTCTTTCATCTCAATTGTAGTTAGTCTTTTTAAAATTTATTTTCTCAATTTTAAATTAGGTTAGGTTCATCATTAGATCATATTATATATCGCATTTATAGTATGTGTTCTAAAATTACATTAGTAGTTAGTTTTTTTTTTTTGTAAAATATATCGAAAATGACTCACACGCCACCTATTGTACGTTGATGGTACTATGCTAGAAGCTTTCACACAAGTCAAACACAACTGTGCAATACTTAAATAGATACACGATGTGTGAACGCATATATAACAAACATAAGTATGCAAAATTTCCGAGCACTTTTATTTTTTAAATTTCTTTCGTTTAGGGTTAATTTTAATAAAAATTTACTCAAGATAACTTGAAAGATTGTTGCGGTTTACACTTATATACTTCATTTCTTTAGATAAACAACTTTCAATGTTCATTTCTGGACTCTCAAAGGTTTAAAAGGTTAATAAAAGCAGTAAATATTCTAAAGCAAAGAGACTAACTAACAAACTGTTGGCATGCTACCAAATGTTCAAGATTAAGTATACTTTGGCATCAAGTTTCAACACTAAACGCTACTTCAAACGCGGTGCAGTAAAAACTTAGCGAATTCGGTGACAGTGGTACAGAACAAACACACGCAGTTGAAACTCATAAACGTCTAAATATACACGAAACAGAAGCTTCTGAGACATCTCCACTCGCTTCTAATTGCGCGAAGCAACCGTGTGTAATACAAACGCCTCTAAATTTCAATTCCGACAGTTTTAATTGTTCCGTGAGAGCTTTAAATACGCTCTCAAGTGGTATCCATGTAGCTATTAATGATGATACCTACGGCATAGCGAGTGTAAAAGTGTCACAGCTAAGTCTTCTTGTTAAAGATTTACAAGCGACCGATGTACTTTACTCAATCTCCTAAGTACGAACGAAGTTTAATGGCGTAACACATGTTACAAATAATATGATAATATTAACTTTTAAAAAGACATGATTTATTTAAATTACGAATTTGAAATAAATAGATATAAATATATAAGATAAATTAAAGAGATTACATAAAATATTGTTTCCTGATTAAACTTTTAATAAGAAATTTTCTCAAGTTAAGATTATAAATGAAGGAATAATATTTCATGAAAAACTTTATGGTAAATGTAGAACTGGTTCAGTTGATGGGGGTAAATTATAGGTGGTTGGTAACACCAGTGGCGGGGTGTTCGCGCAGTGCTATAAATCGACCCAGCTACGTTTCATTTCCTGAATAAGATTCGTACCAAGTGAACCGTATAGATATAGCGTAACAAGTAAATCATTTAAATGCACGCATCCCTGTATATATTAAATATTATTTATTATATAGTTTAGTTACTCTTTTATTTAGTTTTTTTCGTTGTTTTTAATAAAGCTAATATGTCTTAAATAACTAAATTAGTACTATGTTGGATACTTATTAAAAACAAAATATAAAACAAAATTTGTAATTTCAAGAAAATTACGAAATTATCCATGCACTTAATCTTCCTTCACATAAATCCGAGAAGCGACCTCCACCGACATTCATTTAATATTCACAGAAGATTTACTTCCATTTTAGATTGAATTTAATCGAGGCCCACCGTAATGGATTTTATAAAATAAAGAACAACGTTTATAATATAAGAACAAGCGCATGCATCTTTGTTAAACATCAGTTTGATGGCTGTTTTTGGTTCCAGCCATTTGTCTTGTCAAAATAAATCCAAAATTATCGTGTTTATATGGAAATAGACATCCGAATAGCTTGTATACGACATGAAGAATGAGAAAGTCGTTAATAAATATTTCATATTATTGTATTTGAGAAATATCTAAATATAACCAGCTTTTTGCGATTTTGTAATGAGTTGCGCTAACAGTAGTGATCGCAAATACATACTCTATTTTTAAGGATAATAATTGGAGCTTATTCCATAACGTTGCTTTAATGAGGGATGGCGGCAACACATATGGCATGTTTCATTCGACACAGTGATGTAAGTTTCAGGATGTTTTCTTTCAGTGTCGAACATCAGATGACTTTAACCAGCAAAAATTAAGCATATGAAAATGTGCGTACCCGGGTTTGAACACGCAATCTTCTTAAAATTCACGTGTTCTAACCTCTAAGCCATTAAAATAATATTCCAACAAAATATTTTTATTAATTTTAGGGAGAAAATATGAAAAATGTTTGCTTGAGTAAAATGAGTAGAATTTTAATAAAACTAAATTTACAACAGGCTAAGATAATATTTTGGGAGCATTTTAAAAAAATTTATTTATATATATTATATATTTTAATTTAAAATGATAAATATCGTATTCCTAAAATTTCACAAATGTTACTAAATCAAAAAAAAAGGAAATAGTATTTAATATAAGCTTATCGGTATCAAATTTGCTTATACATTTGGAAGATAATTTTGTTCCGGCAATCTAATATACTATAACCCTGAACATATCGCCTAACAATATTATTATAATAAACAATTTGAATAACGTCGTAGCTAAAAAGTTCCTATAGTAATTTTGAGACAGCGGTAAACGACCGATAAATGTAGGTTAGACGAAAATAGCTAACGGAAATACTCAAATTATTAGTTTTGATGAAATACTTTACCACGCCTCGTTAACAACGGAAACATAATTTTACACATAACTTTTTTGGTATTGTGTAGTTATTGACGATATGAAAACTTCTTATATCGCGGTAGTGAAATTCATAGTTTAAATTTATTTCCCAATATACATAATTGTTATTAATGCTATAAAAGGCAGGCATAAGTTAAATTTACATAATATTATGTATTCAAATTTTAAGCTGACGGACAGATATTATAGGATTTTATGAATATAGACAGTGTTTGGTTCTAAAAATACATTAAAATTATAATTTTCTACATTTCGGATTATAGATTTTTTTCAATAAATATTAAGTGTTTGTAATACTTACATGCTAATTCAACAATTGCTGGCTGACTTCTGATGTCACCACGACTGCTCCATGCATGACAGGTGCACGAGAATCTATCTTCACCAAAATACTCTTCCAAATGATCTCTCGTCACATTACACTCGGCTTCAACGATTCTAACACCACTTTGAGGATCAACGAATTCAAATTGTGTACTACCAACTGACCGGATGTCATTACATTTAAAATAAACTTGCAATGCATTAGCCGCACGACACCTCAACATTGCTGGCTTATTACGTACTACGTAAGCGTGTTGAGGCTCAAGTAGGAACATGGGGAGATCATCAGTGGAACTTTGGAGTAAATGATCTCCAGATAACGATGGTAGTTCATCAGCGTCTTCTCGATTTTCATGTTCATCTTCTTTATGATTTTCATGATCGTAGTCCTCTTCTAAATAATCTCGATGATGTGGTGGTGGATTATTTTTTTCAGAATTATATGGATCCAAGGCTTCTACTCCAGCAGGGTGCGCATATTCGGGTCGCAAGGGGATTGGCGGTGTTGGAGGAATCGTACTGTGATCTGCTTCAGTTGAGCTGGGCTCGTCTGTAACAAATAAAAAACATTGTAATCAAATAGTATCAAGACATGACTATACGATTACATAACAATTTTTGGCACTTTTTGACATGGGTGACATTACAGCACAGTTTTTATTTTATATATGGTCTATAAAAATGTCTACAAGAATCACTGAATTGGTTTTGGTTAATATACGTTATATCCCAACAAACAAAACTGCAATAATTAGGTTATGTATAAATCATGCACCCTTTATCCTGTTTCAAGCTAACTAAAGATTGTTTTCATTTGTAACATAGTAAATTGTTTTAAAATACAGTAATAGTGTATTTATTTATTTTAGAACCATTCCTAATCTTAATGTAATTCACTGCAATTGTTAATAGACTGTCAGTTGAAATAAACGGCAACTGTCACAATAACGCGTCCCCCGAGTGCCGGCATCGATTTCTCTCAAAAGTCCACACCTGGTTTGACGCCTCACTCACGCCTGTTTACACGCAAAACATAGCTGATATTTTGATACAGCATACCCTACAGAAACAATATATATGAAACATTTAAATTGAACCTATTGTGAAAGTCGTAAAGTAAAAATTCAAATACACTAATGAACACCCTCGTCAACATTTCGTTTAGAAATTGTTATCAGTACATCAGTGTTCGTTACTCTTGCAATAGCGTTGACAGTAATACTAGGTTTGTATTATTATTTGAAACGGGGAATGGCACGAAAATAAACCTCAAGTCGAGTGAAGCGAGGATAACTTAATTAGTTTCACTTCCGTTCAGTATATTTCTATTTCCGTTTTCGTTGAGACCGAACGTTATTTCCTTCTCGATTGTATTTTTCCTTAATGGGATTTGTTTTGAGAGGCTTTTTTGCTCAATCCCATAACAACCTTTTTAATATGCATCTTAGGTGTCGTGGTGTCCACGTTTTGTATAAAAGCGTTTTTGCTTTGTCATTTTTAAGTTTTCTCATTATAGTTTTTGGAATATAAAAAGAATGATGACTATAACTAAAACAACATGTTATCTGTTTTGGCAAGATATTTTCTAAATTGTAAGCCCATTGGTTAAAATAGTTAAAGCAAGCATATTATAAACCTAATTGTCGTTTTATTCAAATCACTTACTTATTGTTTCAAAAGTTAAATATTGAAGTCGTAGAAATTCCAAATAAAATTCTTATTTTCCGAGTGCTAAGAACTGACGTTATTAGTATGTTAATTGGTGAAATTGTTTCATGGGGCTAAGATTTATTTCAACCTTGGGCTAAGATCGATATTACATTTAGGTTCATGTCATTTACGTATTTATTCTGATGTGGGTAAACCAATTACGTATGCCATTAAACTTCAGATCGTCCAAGCATCTGATTTAGATTGGAAAATACGTTCAATTCGCGTTCGATTATCTCAGGCGCATCATTCATTACATAATCTGATTTAGTGATACATAATTTATATTTACAAATACTACTCATCTATATATACATTATAAGAAATGGAATAATGTGTCCTATTTCGTCTGACGATATTTGATAGTTGAAAAACACACGTGACAGCTTGGTACCCATTCAATTGTAATTTTCTATTCTGTTAAATACTGATGCTTTGTATAGCATCTTCATATACCAGAGTATGTTAATCCGTAATAAGTACACAGTCAAGTGACATATCGATTTGGTTCCTAAGCTAACACAATGATAATTCCGAGTTCATTTTTGCTTGTAAGAGCCGAGATAGCCCATAGGCTATATAAAGTTAAAGTTAAGGCTGGGTTTTAATATGCTCGATTCGGACTTATAATTAATCTGGTACTCGACAGAAAAGGAAAATCATCGCGAGGAAACCTGCATGTATCCGAAGGATATTTTTCACATGTATATTCACCAACCCACTTTGAAACGGCGTGGTTGAATATGCTCCATACATTCTCCTCAAATTGTGGTGTTAGTCCAGCAGTAAGACATTTACAGGCTGTCATATTTTATTGTAAAAATAAAAATATTGTCGCATGTAAATTATGTTAAAGACCTAATATAGCCTCCGGCATTTCTATTATCATTTTTGATTGTGAAACAACTTCGTCAACGGGTATTTTTAATTAGTTTTTACGTCTGTAATTAAAATCGGGTTTCTTTTTCCACATCGTTATTTGTCTTTTCAGATTTCTTAATTTAATTAACGTTCACCGTTAAATACAATTATCTCGAAGCGTGTGAAGTTTTATTTGAAAATCAATGTTTTCTAATTCGTTCTTTGAGTTGACAGATGCGATTAACTTTTGGAATCATTGACCTACTTTAATGTGTATGAATAATAAATGCCGAATAAGTGTAAGCACCGTTAGTTTGTAAGAAATCTAGTGAGATTGTAAGATGAGATGAGAATTCGTGAATCAAAAGATTATAAATTAAATAAACATTGTAAATTACAAAACATTTCATAAATGTCATTTGAAAAAAATAATACAGTTTTTAGTGTCTTAAATTTTAAATATATTATATATACTTATTAATTATATATACTTATTAATTAAGATGCAATTAATTATAAAATTTATTTTATAATATAATAAATTGTATTTTTAATATTAAACGTCATAAGTAATTGATATTGAACTATTAATCATATTACCTGAGCTAGACTTTATTTTCTAAAAAGATCAAATCCCCAGATGTGATCTCGAAATCAATTTTGTGATTGTTTTGTAACAAGATTAATATCGAAGTGTATGTAATCAATTAAATCATAATAAACGTGTTCCACACAAACACAATTTAAAGCGTGTTTATTTGTCTATATTCTAATGTGTACTACATTTAATTTTAAGTTAAATATTCGAGGGTTATTTGTGAGGTAATTTTACAACTATCATTACATTACATATTGAACTAATTCAATCCCACAAGACTAAATATTATCTGAAAATTGAATTGTTTTAACATCACATTAATTATAGGCTTAGTTATATTCAGCAAACATTGTATTCAGCAAGTCATGTTATGTATTTAAGATTTAATAACATCAATCAATGTTTATTTTAATACAATTAAAATATTTAAATTGTTTTATCATATTCTTTAATGTTCCAGCGTTACATTAAATTTAATTTTTTTAAATGATGATTTGAAAGTTTTTTTTTTATTTAGAACAGGAAGGCGGACGAGCATATGGGCCACCTGATAGTAAGTGGTCACCAAACGCGCTTAGACATTGGCACTGTAAGAAATGTTAACCATCGCTTACATCGCCAATGCGCCACCAACCTTGGAACCTAAGATTTTATGTCCCTTGTGCCTGTAATTACACTGGCTCACTCATCTTTCAAACCGGAACACAACAATACCAAGTACTGCTGTTTTGCGGTAGAATATCTGATGAGTGGGTGGTACCTACCCAGACGAGCGTGCACAAAGCTCTACTCACCAGTAAGTATTTTAGAGCCTATTTATATAAAGTATAATATGATTTTATTTCATTAAGGTTACCTAACTATGAATGAATTTAAATAAAGAGGAAATGTATTGTGTTTGAAGTAGAAAGTAATCTAAACAAAACGAAAAAATTTGAAGGCTTAATAATAAACAAATTATGTTAATATTTGTGCAAAAGTTTCTTCTTCGATGTCTAGGATCACTCTTGTGATATGTGAATACAGGAATTATACTATCAATATCTATGGTCTACTCTATCGATGACTATGGTAGGAATATTTCAATATACCTCCTCTATCCCCATCGTTTACTCTTATCCTACCTATTAGGGAATTATTTTATATTGGTTTTAGCTGGTTGGTTCATCTCCATCACACGGATGGAATGTTTCCGTACTTAACTGATGCGTTTAACAAAACATATCTAAATTAGGACTGTACCATTATAGTAGAAGTATTTTAAACTATCTATTTATATATTTCATATATGTAGATTGTTATATATATGAAAAATATAGTAGTTATAAGTAGTCCTTACTTTTCCTATCCGGTTAAATATAAACAACTATCACATAGAAACGAAAAACCAATAAATGATTAGCAACCAAATTAATGTTGACTCGAACATAAATATTTTCACAGTTTTAAAATTCCATAGAATATAAAAATATAAGATGAATGAAATGGGAAAATTAGTCCAAATGGAGAAATTCCTTATCACCGACACCAATGTGAGATATGTTTGAGCTGATGAATGTTCGGATTCTTAACGCGGCTAACGAGGTCTAAAAACAAAACAACATCGGATCAGAGTCGTCCCGTTGAAAGGAGCCGCATCTTGTTATTTCGTCCGACATTCAAATAATTAAGACGGGAATTGATTATATTTGGGAACCTTGAGACTAATATGATCAGCATGAAATTGGAATGTTCGAATCATTAAGACTTTCGTCAGTCATTAAGACTTTCGAATTTGCAACTACCGAATTTAAAGGACCGAATTCAAATGCATCTCTTTATTCACACTTGAGAAATAATATTTCATTGTAATATAAGTCACCAATTAGTTCGGATTTAAGATTTAAATGAAGATGACGCAACTTTATAAGACAGAATCGTTACATCTCATTCAAAATTTCGCCACTGTAAGGAGTTTGATTGATAGAGCACCTTCAGCTCAACGCGGGAGGATATAGTTCAAGTTTTTCTGAATTGCAATTGTTATTATAATTTAATATTAAAGAGACAAAGTTATCTCTAATGTAGTGTCCTTAAATTACGGTTAAAAATTTCATACATAAAATGGTTACACTTTCACCAAAATATATCATATCAGCTATTTTAAACCCAAATATTATTTCCGAGAATACAATTAAAATTCCAAATTCTCTCTCCGAAATGTTGACAAAACTTGACAATCGCGCTAACGCTTATGTAATAGAACCAAGCTGTAACGCCGCAATAAATTAACGTTATGTTATGGGTCATCTAGCGAAATAAAAGTCGCAAATTCAATGCTGGCTACCACAAACTTATTATTGAAACAGAAAATATGAATAATACTTAGGTTCAGCATAAAGAATATGATATAATTTAAAATATTATTCTAGGCAAAAAACAACATATAGTTGTTATTAACAACCGCAAATTGTTATCGCCATTGAAGCAATATTTTGTCAGGCAGATGAAAAAAAATCAAGCGCCCGTATATTGGATTTGATCTCACACTCGACCGATGTTATTCTAGATAGAGGAGACTTTATTGATGAGAAATACTTAATCAACGTCCGGAAAGTATTCTTGAAGCTCGAATGCACTTGATACGTTCGATTCATTCGTTCAATTTATACAAAGAACGGTTCGTTAAAATACCTCTTTCATATAATTAACTATTTCATGCAAACACAAGGTGATTAATTTGTGCACACACTTTTGATACAATCTTCATTTATATTATATTCTTGCATAGTTGATGGACAGTTAATTAGTAAATTCATTTATATATCATATGTATTATATATATACATAGTAAAAGTTGTCATTTAATAACACAGTATTATGAAATGCAGTGTTATATTATATATGTAAATAATCCACCAGGAAATATTCCACTTCTAGGTACATATCTCTTCGCTTTTAAGAACGCTTAGAGCATATTCCGGCGCACTATTGCGGCTAGGTAGTTGTGAATTGGATAAACGCAATCGTGATGTGCGAGTTTACTTATGATGTTTTCCTTTAGAACCGAACAGTAGACGAATTTAAAGCATAAATTAAGCACACCAAAACTCGATATTGCTTGTTAGAATTCAAACCCGCGATCTACTAATATTTTAAATAATTATATCAATTATTTTATTATAAAATAGAAAGAAAATTTGAAACAAATTCAATCATGTGTAAATTAATGATGATATATATTTTTTGAAATCATCAATATTTATTAAAACACAAGAAATCAATATTTCTATCAGAATTTAAATAATAAACATTATGATTTTAATTATTTAAATTCTGATCTAATTCTCATTCAACTTTTAACATTAGACAAACATATATATTAAAATTTACAAAAGATCTAAATTAATACATTCAAACTAAAATTTATAGTTGATTCCAATCATAACGGAATAGATTAAAATAAGAATATCAGTATTTTAAATATCGAATCGAATAAAATAGACACTCCAATAAAAACTAATGACAGCTACGATGGCAACATTCCGTAACGATTCGACGAATTCTCAAGCTTTATCAAACGTCAATGGACGATACTTTCTTAAATTACAACTTATGCAACGGGCTTCATTAAAAATACTTCAATGTTTTACTCACACATTTTATCACTAAGCATAACACATGCTAGCCATAACGCGTTACGAGTGGTGCTTGAATTATATGTTATTATATCGTCCAATAGTGGATATCGGACTTATAAAGCGTCTGTTTTTTGAGTGCATCGATAAGACTATATCTTATTATAGTTTCCCGCAGTTAGAATACTGTTCTATATTTTGTTTTTAATGGTCTTATCTGTATATAACAATGACAACTACATTTCAGTTTTGTTTTTGTACATGTAACATTATTTGCGTAACAAAATTCATAATTGTTTTTTTATCCATACATAAAACAATAGTTAAATTAACTGGCAATATATTATATTTACTTTACTTATTCAAGCCTCGTTATTTATTAAATCTACTTCTAGAACAAGCTTAATACTTATCATCAAAGGAAATATATTGCAAATGTACAATTTAATAAATAGAAACATTAATTTAATTATATATTTGCATTTGCTATGAAACACATGCTGCTGAAGAGCCATTAGTACTGTCAAAAAAAATATCAAAGACTACATTTGATATATGTTCAGAGCGAAATGTCATAAAACATTCAAGGATAGAACATTCGCATCCGTTCCCGAAGACGCTTGCTTGATGCAGTTACTCGTAAATGCACTTAACTCCGAGACGTAAAAAGACGTGCTAGTTAATGGAACCGCGGGTGGTGATGATTTGCTCATAAATTTTTCGTAAATCAAATACTTAGGGACATCTTCATTGCGATATTTTGAATTTTTTCATTAGATAATTTAAATATTTTGGCTTCATGGTTGATGATAAAAGGTAAGCGTTCTTTTTCACTTTACCTTTATGTAATAAAGCTAAAAAAAATGTAGGACGTCGATTTTAATCTGCTTCTCATTGTTGTTGCAAATGTACTTCGAATGGGATCATCATAATGTTTGATATCATCAAACTGATCAAATGATGGAGCCAGCAGGTGGATTAATACTTTTCAATGGCTACTAGAAAGCTTCACGATTTTTGGTCCAAGTAATTTGTTTTGCCGAGTCTTTATATCTAATATAATGTTTTGTTTGTACTTCATTAATTAGTTAGTACATTATTATAAATATTTTAATTATTATTTATGATGAAAGAGTTTATTTATGCCTAGTTGCATGTTTTTTTAGAAGTATTGGAATATAACAATATGTATAATATTTTGGAAAGTAGATAAACAGTATAGAAAAATATTTACTAAGTTAAAATGTATCAAGATTCTTTTAAAAAAAAGTGAGGATTAGTAAACCCGGAACCGGAGCATCCATTAACACAATGTATTAACAAGGTGCAGACCCAAATCTCAAAATTACCTTCGAAAATCTTTTAAGCAACGGTACCGACAAATTCTCACCCTATTGCAGAAAAAATACAAAAGCCGACCACACCTACAAAAACTTTGAATAGCCACCTTTTACGTTAGAATCGTAACACGATATATACAAAGAGTATTCGAGTGCCAGTCAAGAGGTTCCCAAACAAGATAATCCCTTTGTTAGTCAAGTTATAATGGTGTCTCCTGGGAGTCTTCTATTATTTTCTGCTTCGTTCACAGCAGCTGTGATGTGTATTAAAGTTTCATATTTCAACGTAAACGATGTTACAGTTTCTGTTCCTGGATGGAGAGCTACAGGTTCACAAGTTGCAAATGAAATGGATGTTACGTTTAGTGTATCGTAGTTTTCTATTTTATAGATTTCGTTCTTTGCAAATTTGCAAACTATGAAGGAAGTAAATAATTTTATTACGGTACTTTAAGAACCTTTTGTTCGAGTGCTTGTTTAACTCAGCTTTGCACTGGATCTGGATAACACACCATGGAACACTTCAGCGTTGCGTTCCAATATGAATGAGGAAAGGGTGTGTGAGCTTAGGTTATAGGCACGAGTAACAACATCATAGTTTTCTTCTTTAATATTTCCTACTATTCTAATTTCTATGTGCGTATGTGACTTCTTAATATCAATTCCTAATTATAAAAACGTCAGAATAAATATCCATTTATTGCTAAGTAAGAATAAAAAATTTTTTTTGCATATCAAAATATTCATAGTAAAATCGTCGTTTTGAGTTTTTAATAATAATCGTTCATAATATTTAAAACAAAGATTTCATCTTCATTATAAATATTATCTTTGTTGCAAAATCAAAAGTCGGTGCAAAACTAAAGTCGTGATGAATTGTTAATTTCAAATTTTCATACATTAACTATTATACTTGATAAAATGAATTTCTTAGATTTTGTTTCTATAGACGGTTCTAATGCGATAGTCGTGTTCGGAAGTCGCCCGCAGGTCGTCACGATTAAGTGACTTTTTTGCGAGAGCTTCTTCCTTAGCTTTCTAAGAACTGCCTTTTTTGGAAACAGTTCCATGAACGTAATGAAAGGTCAAAGAATTTTCATTGTAATGTCTTATAAGGCGATTTCAAGTAACTGTCTGCTGGAATAGTAATCACTACATCGCATAAAACAATGTATTGGCCGATGTATCTTTGAATCAATTTTTAAAATCAGCTAAGAACATATGATTTGTATTTTCTTTTATTTTGTAAAATAATAATCTCATAATAAGCATAATAAGTAACAGCCTGTAAATGTCCCACTGCTGGGCTAAGGCCTCCTCTCTTTTTGTAAAGAAAAGTTGAGCTATTCTACTACGCAGCTGCAATACGCGTTAGTGGATATAAATTTGACAGATTTTACATTCAACACAGACCTTACTATGTTTTTCTTCACCGCAGAGTACGAGATAAAATATAAACACAAATTAAGCACTTAAAAATTATACATTAATGGCGCTTGGATTTGAATCCGCAATTGTCAGTTAAATTAACGTGCTCTACCACTGAGCCATCTCGGTTCATAGTAAAATATTTGTATTCAATTCTTGTTTTAGCAACTACAGGCAATTTACTGAGACCAATCTGATTTAAGGAATTTTAAGCCTTCTAAATTACAATTTCAAAGTTACAGTTTCTAAGTCGGTACTTTTTGCTCGGCAACCTCTTATCTTACTCAAGATTAGGTGCTAAGTCTTTAAGTGAATTTTCGGCATCTTTAATTTTTTCCAGACCTCGGCTTTTAAAAAGCGATGGGTAAGTAAAATATATTAGGGTAAGAACGATATTCTGTTATAAGTTTTTACGGTTGGTTAAATTAAGAATTTTTCTTAGGAAATATTTTTTGGGCTATGTTTAGCTATGTGAGTGTTAATCATTATATACTGAAATTTATAATACCTAAGGTGTTTTTATATAAAATTGTTGTTGGAAGGCTGACTTATCGAGGGTCTGGTTAGTAGTAATTATCATATTATACTAATTATTAAAAATAGTCCTATATTATACAGCTGATTTAAGTGTAATATGTTATTTATAACATATTTAATACAAAACAGCGATGTATAGTAAAGCAAAAAAATATATCTTACCATGTTTATCCGCGGCGACGGCGACCACCCATAGCACGAGGAGCACGCTCCTGCGCGCCATCACTTACATGCGCGCGCGCATCACCTAAAACAATAAGCCTTGTTTGAGTACGTGAAAGCTGACCAATATTTGATCTTATATATTTACTTTTGACCAAACGTTAAAACAAAGAATGTCTAGTGAGTATAAATATAAAAGTAATGTTTTAACAGAACAGGTCAAATCTGTATTTTGTTTGTGGTTGTGTATGATATTGGTTGTTAGAAAAGATCTTATTAATACATAACAAAATCAATTATTATTTAAAATATGTACCCGTTCTTTTCAAGTAACACTCACCAAAATAAAATATACATCTCTATTAATGTACTTAATAACTTCATATCCTTCGCATTAAGATTAGGTATTATTATAATGTGCTGGAGCAAAGTGGAGCGTTTTTCTGAGCCACGGCGGAACTAATTGGGCCCTTTAGGGGCTTTTGGGGTAAAAAAATAAACGACCGTGTGGGTTCCAACACGAAATGTGGTAAGACCGCTTTTAAATCGGTCGAATTGTGAAATAATAGAGTCGGGAACTAATGCTTGGCAATGGACTGGGCGTGGATCGGATGGTGCGTCATTTTGAGTAGTCTACGGGTATACTTTGGAGGCAACTTTGCATTTAGATTTCATTGTGACTCCGCTTTGTAGTTGTATTGATTTATTATTCGTCTTACTAGCTTAAGCTTGTTGACAAAATAAGGCGATCGTCCCTATAGCATACAATCCAGGTGGGATTAGTAGCTTGTTCGTAATTTTATTTAGATTTTAGAATTAAGATATTGGAAATGTAAACATTTTTTGGATCTTGAAAAATCTCATGGGCAAATAATTAGCATTTGTAATTCCTAATCACGGTTTTTAAAGTGATATTGCGATTTAGTCCAAAGCATTGATTTGTGTATTCGAGCTATTTTATTTTCACAATTAATAGCTAGACTGGCAAGTGGCCACCCGATGTTAAGTGGTCACCACCATAGACATTAGCATTGTTAGAAATATTAACCATCTCTTATATCGCCAATGCGCGACCAATCTTGGGAACTAAGATGTTATGATTCCTGTGCCTCTAGCTCACTCACCCTTACAACCGAAATATAACAATACTATGTATTGATCTTTGGCGGTAGAATATGTGATGAGTGGGTGGTACCTACCCAGACGGGCTTGCCCGAAGCCCAACCACAAAAAAAAACTAATTTATACTTTTCTGACGAAAATTTCATATATTTAAAAATGATTTAAAATCCTGTCGCAATTTCCTTTCAAAAGTGTAATCTTTAAGCAAATTGTGACGTAATTAAACACACAAACGTGGGCGGTCGTGTTACTGAGATCAGATAAGACGGATAGAACAGTAGCACCTAGTTAAGGCTTTCATAATTACCACGATGATAACGACTTTGATAACACTGTTGGAGAGATTAAGTTAGTTAATGCCTGTGTAAACGTCATTAATATATTACCTACTCGAATAAGAAGTGATTAAGTGTAATTACTATATATTTATTTAATAATAAGCATAAATAAGGGAGCTTGGGAAATGTAAACATATCATTTAGATTTTCAATAACCGATATACTACGAAATATATCTGTATGAATAATTTAAGTGATAAGACATTCGCGATTAACCAACCTGGAAGCTTCGAAACGCTGATTTTTTGTATACTTAAATTTTATTTTTAATTCATCATCATTAAACTTATACGATGATGCATATATTTCACAGCAAAAACAAAACCTGACATAATTATCTAATAATAATAAAAACCGACTTATTGTTTTTAAAATTGAATAATGCCTTTATTAGAGGTACAAAATACCCAGACAGCGACAAACACATGTTATGTGTACATATACAAATGTTTGTCATAAGTGAAGACCGATTCTGTGACTAACGCAGCAGCCAATTATAAAAATAATAATAATATCCTGGGACATTATTCACACACGGCTGTTTGATCCCAAATTAAAATGTACTATGGCAAGTATCTACCAACCACGCCAACCGCCTCGTCATATATTGAAACTACTATGTAAACTAATACTAATCATCTGTTTTTGTTAAGATATTGTACTTAGCTTTATTATTATTACAATTCGTAAGTCTCGTCGTAAACCGAATTAACCATAAAATCCACAATTTGTTTAACTTTCACGTCATTAGTTCAACGAGTTGGTACACAAGCTCAGCGCCATTAAATTACAAAGTCAACCTAAAGTATAGATTTTCAGATATTTACTCGATGCCATTTAAGGGTATCAGTACTAAAGTTTAACTACGTATAATTTGTAAGGTTTTAAATATAATCACCACGAAACTTTAACGTTTAATGTATATAAAATATCAATTTTGCTATAATATAATCATGAAAAAAATTACATAATTATATAAAATATTGTTTTAAAGTTGATAAATTTTGTTTATGACAATTATAGTTCGTTGAAGTGTAATTCGATTCACAATATGAACGAAAGCTAATAAAAAGTCTGCGCTTTTGTAAAGTTTCAGCTGGATCTGTAAATTGTATAAGTATAGTAGATAGTAGTTTATTTTTTTCTTTAGTTAAAACTGTGTTTGTAATTTTGTACACTTCTGTAACTTAAACAAAGAAATTATTATTATTTTATCGTTAATATAATATATAAATTATACATAATAATATTTTGATTGTCACTGTAATAATTAAATATTGTCATTTAGAAGCGACATCGACAAGACAAAAGCTTTGCATTTTAAAACATATTCTAAATTTAAAAATATTATAACGGAGAGTTTATTGTCTATATGATCTTTAATATTAGATCAGCTCCCAAGGGAACATTGTTTTATTAAAGATAACGCGTTTCCGTCGATCTTATCAACCTTCGTAAATAACCTCGAGCTTGCTTTTGCATCTTTGATGTCTCATAATATATTGATGATGAGCTTTTTCACCCAGGACATTGTTTATATTGGCGTTTGTTATAAAGATTGACTTTTTATTTATCTCAATATTATTATTATTGTTAATATAAATTTCATTTAAATACATTAAAAGATAACAGATTATATATATTTATTGGTTTTGAACCGAAAATGTATTTTATAAATAAACCACCCATCCAATTTCGTGTTGGACAAGATTTTACTTTATTTATTTAAAGAAAAAAATCTGGAAACCAACCACAGCGCCACATACTGGGAACTAACTCATATCTAAACCATCCAGGGACTCTCACACACATAAAAAATATTTCAAAATCGGTTCGAATTTAGATTTTTAAGACAGTTTGTGTACAGAAGAATTATATATATAAATATACATTATTCACACACGGCCATGATTCCAAATTAAGCAGAGCTTGTACTATGGGAACCAGACAACTGATATACTACATATACTACTTTTTTTTTGTAAATACATACTTATATAGGTAATTACACCCAGACTCAGGACAAACAGACATGTTCATGCACACAAATGTCTGTCCTGGATGGGAATCAAACTCACAACCTTCGACATGAAAGGCAAGTATCTACCAACCACGCCAACCGGCTCGTCTAATTCTACATTCTAAACCTCTTAAATAATTTATTTCATATGATGACTTCAAAATCTTAATTTATTCGTGTCACAATATTATCTAGTTGTTAATAAAGGATGATAGACGTTACTCTAATGCAAGCCTTCGTGATAGGCCTTGATAATCATTTGTTAGTGATCATCAAATGGCGCTAGTGCAAGAACTTTAATATTCACTAAATGCGTACCGTGTTACAAAATATTAATTATAATATAATTTTATGTGATTTTATCTATCTTTATAACTATTTAAGCGCGTGTTGCTATTACGGTTTAACTATAAATATTAAAATAATTAAAACGATTACATACATGAATTTACGATGTAGTAATCTACTCGGTTTAATTTTGAAGCAAATGTAAGCCTGTCTAATAGGAAATATACAACGCCTTTTATATCGACAATGCGCCACCAACCACGCAATCTTATATGTTTTCTCAAAGGCCCTGACACTAAGATAATATAATATTGTAGTTAAAAACGATAATAATAATAATCCTAAAATATAAACGAAAAATATGTTTTGTCTCACAATAAAGGAAGGTTCAATTTATACAAATATCTCTTCATAAAAATGTTTTGTTTTTTGCTGAGTGACTCATATAGTTAATTTAAATACCGAAAACTATTTTTATAATAGGCTTTTTATAAAGATAGTTTTGGTATTATTTTTCATTGTGATCACCGAAGATACATATATTAAATGATTCGAAAAATGAAAAATTTTCTTTGGCATTCGATCTCCATATCCAAATTCCATTTGACGTGCGTATTGTATAAAAACTTCCCGTACAAAATAGACGGTAGTTATAAATTATTTTACTTCGTTAACATTGTCACAGCCTTCGTTGATATAAAGTTTGTCAAAGGAACGAATTAAACAAGAACGTAAAATAATTACTTTGTCACTGGAAACACATTTTAACAAATCCACTGCAACTTACGAATTCCATATTTAAAATTTTATATTTAAAATGACATTTAACATAATTAAAATATGTTCCTTTTTTAAAACTTATGGGATGGGATGGGATTTGAGCAATTTACCACTTTTAAGCAATAATTATAACTATAGTCGTTTAAAATAAATATGAATCTTGAGTAATTCAGTGCAATGAGAGACACAAGTTACACTGTTGTTCCCATGGTTTGCTCACATTATCGTGTGATATTTTTACACTGCCTTTGTTGACGGGCAGGCCAATCGCTCGTTTGCCTTCCATTCAGCTTTTTTTTATTCAAATTTCTAAATAGGTCAGTAAAAACACTTAAATTTGTTAAACAAGTGCGTTGTATCTTTACAAATATTAATGTAACTTTCATTGATATGAACCGACAAGAAACCTTCTTTACTGTATTTTGTTACTTATTACAGATAGAATGTAAATAACTTTCCAAATGATTTTAAACTACTATAAAAGAATAAGATTATCATATTATTAATTTCATTTGCTTCAATTTCGAACTTACTTTAACAAGGTATATTTTGATTTTAAACGTTTTATACCCAGCAAGCTTCGGTATAGTTTTCATGACATCAGGGATGAAATTCCAAATTTGAATATAAGAATTATAAATTCTTAATTTGAAAACGGTGGAATTATAAATTAATTATCCATTAACCAGTAACTGTCCTACAGCTGGTAGCTTTCATCTCTTGTTAAGAAAGACAACTGGCCTTAATCTATCATACTATGTCAACATACATACCACAATATTTCTTCATAAACAAGCAGCTGTCTCATTGTCAAGTAACAAACGCTCTGATAGAAGATTTTAATTATTTTTTTTTTAATTCTGATATTCAAATTCAATTGTTTATCGATTTTGACAGACGCGTAATGAGTTTACATTAAGCTGTTAGGCGGGTTACGTCATCTAGGAATGAATATCAGGATTTTTTCAAAGGATATAAACATATATAACTGTATATGTACATATACAAATATACCAATGGGAAGTCTTTATGCGGACCCGATACTTTTATTACACACATTCAGATTTTTTTTAAAAACATAGCGTTTTATTTTACGAGTTTTTAAGATATCAACCGATGTTCCAGGGTCCATCAGGTCTCTTATCGAAAATCTAAGAATATTAACATTTTTATTCTTACAATATAACCATAACTAATTACTAACAAATCCGTTGATAATCCAGCTTGTTAAGAAATAGGTGCGTGACGGCGCAAAACTTGTATTGACCGTAAAATCGTAATTAGTGGTATATTATAAGCATTTTATTTGAGACGAACAAAAAGCTATGCGAACGATGAAGGGAATTTTATATTATACGATTTTGCTGTAATTTATAATTAAGTAATAATTTATTGTATTTAATATAGTTTCATAGCATTATATATTTAATAATTATGTGTCATTTATGAATTTAAATTTGTATTTAAAAATAAAAAATGCGTTAGAAGTAAAATGTTTTTGCGAAAGAAAAGTTTTATTCAAATAAGCACCATAAGTCGACCAACAATAACTTTATAAATAAGAAATAAAACGAAAACAAATAGCCTCCAACGACTTTAAATTATAAGAAATCGTGTCGTAGTCGTTAGCTATAAAAACATATTATAAGATATTAATCTTTCATGACAAATAAGACCTTACCTAAGATCAAAAGGCCTTCGGCAACCATTAACAAGATGATAGTACAATGGATATCTGTTGTAATAGGCGTTGGTAATCTCAAATGCTAATCTCTAATTTAATAAAACATATTTTATAACTGACGACTTGAAACAAGACGTTCAACAAATTGTACTTGAATACGCTTAATAATATTTAGTAAGATGGCTTAGTGGTTAGAACGCGAGAATCTTAACCGATGATCGTGGGTTCAAAACCTTTGAATTTTCATGTGCCTAATTTGTGTTTATAATACATATCGTGCTTGAAGGCGAAGGAAAACATCGCGAGGAAACCTGCTTGTTTCACTGAAATTCTGTCACATGTGTATTCCACCAAACCGCATTGAAGCAGCGTGGTGGAATAAGATCCAAAAACTTCTCAAAAAATAGGAGCGTATGCTTTAGCCCAGCAGTGAGAAATTCACAGGCTGTTACTAACATTTAGTAGAATTATCACAATGGTTAAAATGCTTTAAGCTTAACCAAAGATTGCGGGTTCAATCCCAAGCACTATGGATTTATAATGTGCGTATAGTTGATCTTTGTATTTGAATGGAAACATCGTGAGGAAACCTGCATGTATATCAAATAACTAGCAATGAAGCAGCGTTGAAGAATAAGCTTCCAGCCTTCTCAAAAGAAGGCCTTAACCCGGCTGTGGGACAATTACATACCACGCTTTATATTTTACATTACTTTTAATGTAACAGAATGGGATATTTACGTATATTTTATGTTTTCGTTGCATGGTTGCTGTTTTTAATTATGATTTGTGTAGTTATATGTCCTCAATGAGAATATTATTAAACAAATCTTTGTGTATGATTGAATAATATATTCAATTATTTCGATTCCCAGAATGAAATCCTACAATACAATTGATATCAGAAATATCCTGATTTAAAAATAATTTACAAAAGAGGAACATTTTTTTTTTGAATATTCGTCTATTTCCTTTTAATAAAATATTTACTGAATTGAATTGTATATTTTGTTAGCTACGTATCCCGTAAATTGGTACACCTAAAACTTCCGTCCACTCATCTATTGATGATAACTGTTTGAAATAACGTCGAGGAATTTTTGAGTTTATCCCAGTTAGACAGACAGACATACGTGGCAATTAATTTGTTTTATATTATGTATTACTTTTATGTAAACATAATACACCCAGACTCGGGACGGGAATCGAAACCGCATCCCCGGAGCAGAGGGCACGGCAACTGCCGACGCCAACGCTAACAATCATCAGTCCGGACCCACATCTTAGAAGGCTCAACTTATAATTTTATACTATACTATAATCTCATAAAAATATCATATATTAAAGTCTATCAAGAAAATTACTATATAATCTGTTTCATAACATAGGACTTTAACTTAAAAAAACAAGATTTCTGTAGAGCTAACGGTAATAACGCAAACATCACGAATCAACTCGGGGGCATCGCTATACATATCAGGCACCTTATTAAAGTTTTTTTTTATCAGCGCCCATCACCACGTGACTGAGCATTATAATGGGTACCGCGTTAACCTATTTTACGAAAAGAATAATAGTGCGTTTTATCAAACCCAAAAATCTCCCATGAGAAAGTTGCATCATTTAAAGAGATGACAACAGTTATATTTCGTGCACATAGAAATGTACATATGTAGGTTCTCGTATGTGGAGACGCGGCTTATATGATTTCACTCAAAAAAAATAACTACAGAGTTTTCCATTCTTTTTGATAGAATGTCCCATCCGAAGCGACGGTCGCTTTAAATTAAAAAAAAATAATGAAATAAATATATTTTTTAATTTAGATTTCAATAATTCGCACAAAACGAAACAAAGAAAGTAATTAATATCTCTTTTTCTATGAGAATTTTTAGTATCATTTCCTTTCAGTGCATTTGATTTAAAGAAACACAAACGACTTCAAATAAGAACACTAGAAATGTAGTAACATCTAAATTGATATAGAAATGGACAGTCTCTCAGGAATGTAAGAAAGCCTTTATATTAGTCCCTTTGTCTGTTAATTAAATTCAGTTTATTCCAATCACAAAAGGAATAAGGACAAGTAATGACTAACATTGAATTGGTGCGATGTCATTGGTGGAGATCTAGAATAATCTATGATTTTCATTTGACAGGCCGGTTGGCGTGTTTGGTAGATTGGCCTTTCACGCCGAACGTTGTGGGTTCGAGTCCTGTCCTGAGTCTGGATTTAATTATCTATATAAGTATGTATTTACAAAAGAAAAGTAGTATATGTAGTATATCAGTTGTCTAGTTTCCATAGTACAGGCTCTGCTTAGTTTGGGATCAGATGGCCGTGTGTGAACAATGTCCCAGGATATTATACTATTATTATGGATTCCCGAAAATAGCTTGAATATCCACGAAATTTTTATCGAAACTGAAAGTAAAATAAATATAAGTTGTTCAGTAGAATAGCGTTGTATGTCTGTAGTACATAATATAGTTATTAGCAAATCGCATGGAATACGTAAATCTATGGTGTGTTTATCTTTACTTCTTTTGGAATAGGCTATAGGTTACATTTTTATCTTAACTAATATCGCGTGTAATAGAAATTCTTTTGATACTTTAAAATGCATTTCGAATAATAAATTTTCGTCCAATTGTTATAGACGTCTTTATTGACATTAAACGAGAATTCATCTAGATTTACTTTGTTTGCTTGTGTTTAAATTTGGATGCCCGTGTATATAATAGATAGAGGATGATAATAATGTTGCCTATTTTATGTAATCTCTTAAATAAACCAATTAACGGGAAACAATACAGTAAGGGTAAAAACATATATTTTATTTTGTAATGAAATACATTGCTAGATTTTTGTATACCGCAATCCTATATTCAAAAGAAAACGTATATAAGACGTGAAGTATACCAATTTTCAATAATGAAATCTAATATGATTCAAGGTATAGTGATTAGCACCACAGTTCACGCGTTCCAATTTCGAAAATGGTTGCACCTAACAAACGTATTGTATACAAAGTTTTACATAACAAAATTTATCACTCAAAAAGCCGGTACAAAAATAAACTGAAATTCACTGATAACTCTCTGACCGAATTTCTTCTTATCGTCGACAGTCTATAAATCTTGTTGTTATCGACTTATCGAGAGTAATGACTTGTGACTCATCTTATAATTAATTATAATATAATCATAACATAATATTTTTATGTACTTGTGAAATGTTTCTAGTAAATAACTATAGTTGGTATGAACCAACTATAGTTATTTACAAGTAAGGCTGTGTTACAAAATATTTTATTCCATTTTTAATTGCTTTTGTAAATTATTATTATAAGAATGTCTTAATAATAATTAATCCGTATATACGTCTTATATATGATGTGCGAACCGGTAACCGTACCACGAAACCGTATTTATGACTTAAATTTTAAGACACACCGACGGAAGCATATTTAAAAAAAAATGTAATAATTGTGTCGAATGGAATGCCAATGGGGCTTATTAATTTCAAGATATATATACAAATATCTCTGTTACATTTTGTTTATACATTATACGAAGAAACTCTGAAAATATAAATATTCGATTTCAAAAAGAAATCCACTTTCTCGTATCTAGGGATTAACAATGGCGGATCGCTATGTGTAAGCTTCTCAGAAGATGCTAATTTGTCTTTAAGCGAACTTAATCAGACAAAAAAAGAAGAAAACAGCACAGCCCTTGTTAATAACGGACTAAAGGATGAGGCGACTGTTGGGGAGAGAATTTAAAAGGCAAGTAAACAGAGAACAGTAAGGAATTTCTTTTACCATACCGTCTTACTACAACACAGAAATCTTCATAATTATTCAATTAAATTTATCGAATACTTTATTTACATAAATTTATATTGCGTTTTATAAATCAATTCCTAATTGAAATTGCAATAATAATAATGAGCATATAATATAATTATTTCATACTAACCATACTGAACTGACATATTTATACAATTTCGATCTAAGTGATAATTATTCTTTTAATAATAGAAAATTCAATATAATTTAATTTTAGATTAACAAAAACAACAATTTCAATTTTAGATTAAATTTAAAAAGACTAAATTTAGATGCTTTAAGACGTTATCGCTGATTGAATGCTTTAACGTCATTCACAGTTATTAATGCAAAAAGTTGTTTCAAAATCGATCTATTACTATTAAAAAACGCTTAATGTATTCTTAATTTAGATATCCGTTGTAATAATAATATAATAAAAATTGAGTTCTAACTAAGTTGCTTTATACAATGAATATAAGTAATTCTTAAATATAATAACCATTCCTTAAAAAACTATACGCGTTACCGAGCCAGTTCATACCTTTTTTATCCAAATTAATAGAACAGGAGTACAAAAAATGTTACAATATGTAAGTAAAAAAATTAAATTGTTATTGTTACGAACGACGACCCCTCATTAATATTAATCATTATTAATTACAAACTATGGACTTCACAGTACTTTGTAATTAGACTTTTTGCTTTGTCGGTAAACATTTGATCAATGAAAGTTTTTAATTAATTATAACATAAATTTTCAAATTCTGCTTATGTCCAACTCAAACTTTTTAAAAACGTTTTCAAATGAATAATAAATAATATTAATGCTAAAAAATGTTTAACGTGAATGTGCCAAATAAAAATTGACAGAAAAAAATATATAAAAAAAATCAAAACGAAAACTCACAGGATAAATATAAAATCCGAATCGTGCGAACACTATGAATTAATATTCCACAGAATCCTATGTATTCAGTAAGTTATGGTAAACAGTTCTATTCACATCACACCGGTAACAAATCAAGTTTCACTTCACGTATGCAAATGACACCAATGAAAACAGTTTCCACAAATTCGCGCTTACGAGAACGGAACCAACCGGGAAGCCGACACGTCCGACCCTCACCGATGCCGCGTTTCGACTGCCTTAACTGTTTGGAACAGAGGGGAATTGGGAATGGTGGGGGCTGGGACGGGGTAAAGGGAGACTCCAACTGAGGAGATAACTTTTGATCTTTTTGGTACCGAAGATTTTTAATGACACACTCACATCTGGATATTCGAAAGAAAAAGTGCACGTCAGCCCTAAGTGTTAATGCATGTCAAGGGCTCAGTGGAAACGATGTGTTAGAAAATTTGAAGCGAAGGTTGCGGGTGACATATTTAAAAATAGCCCAAAATAAAATGCGAAGATAAACGCGACGAAATTAACGGTAAAATGTTGCGATAGTAACAAAAAAACGTTTTGGGCGAGATTAAAATCTCTTCATACGAATATTGGACGGAGATCAAGATGGAATATTGCGTCGTATTCTTTCGTATTATTTTCACATCATCGCAGACGTCTCGGGGCAGATATTGCACAAGGCAGTTTTTGTCGCAGCCCCGCACATGTCAGGGGTAGTACAAAAGGCTCAGGAACAGAGCAGGTACAAAGAATCCCAACCCCGCTTCAAGTTACAACGGATTCATAGATTAATGACGGGAACATTGTGGAGTTAAGAACCCAAAAATTTACAACTGCATTGTATTTTACGTGTAACAAAAGGGCACAAAAGATCGGATCGGCTTCTGTTATTAACGTATCGTTTATCGGTTCCCTGATTCTCGCACTTTTGAGTAATACGAGATCTATTATATTTGAAGATTTCTTTATTTGTAATTATTCCATACATATGTTTTGAGGGCGGACCATTAACAACTAGCTTACTTTTTTTCTATTTAATATATTTTTAATAAGGCATATTCAAAAAATTGCATTTTAATATAATTTTCGAGTGTTTATTACAAGTAATCTTACTTGTAAAGCCTCTTTACATGTAAAATTATCAACTTTGAATAGTAATGATATATTTTCAATTCATTATACATTTGAATTGCTTGTAAATATTTTAGACAAATGCAGTTCTTGGCTGTTTTATACAGACATTTAAATATATCTAACTTACGATTATTCAAAAATTCGATAAAAATAAGTTTTCCGTCTCATATCGTTCGTAAATGATTTTTGAGAGTTCATTACTCAACGACGCTCTGGAGTTCAACCGTCATCTGTCATCGCCGTCTATCTGCGGTGTACCTTTATGTTCCTTTGTCTTCAAATAAGTGACAAAAAAAAACAATTAAATAACAAGATGAAAATTGTTAATACATTCAAATTTAGAACGAAATAGAAACAAAATTAATTGGCAGTAGTTTAAATAAAAGCTTTCCAAAGTCATTGTAATGAGTAATGTTCGAATGTTCATTACTCAGCGACGCCCCGGAGTTTACCCGTCATCTGTCATCGCCGTCTCAGCGGCGTTGTCTATAATGGCCCTATGCTCACTTATCTAGACATTCGAGTGTGAAATGCTAAAATTTAGATAACGGTATAGTCGGTATTTGTTTGTACGCTTGTTCAAAGCTTGGACGTCTGTTAAGCGTACCGCAAAAGTGTGCGCGTAAATATTAAGCGTTATATGAATATTCAATCAGATAAGCAATAATGTACCTGTGTCCGAGTTTGATATGGAATAATAATGTTTTATCAATTTAATGTTTTTTTTTTCAATTAATAACTTCTCTATTTAGGAAGAAGCTATATTTGGACGTCAATTATGCCAATTCAAAATGTGAGTGCTCCATTATTATTGATTTTTCTGTAAAACACGAAAAAAAAACTGTTATTTTTGAATGCCTTCAAGTCTTCAAATCAAATATAAATTAAATGAGATATTTCATTTTTAGATTCAACGAGATATTTCTTTCAATTTAGTTGGTCTGCCAGCTTGTAAGTGTACAGATCCTGAGGTGCTAACTCTGGTCGGGCTATTAAAAAGTTACTGGGTGTTATGTCGATTTAGTCTCAGTAACCCTATAGTCTTAAAATTATAAAAAAGTTCTTAAAAAAAAAGTAGAAAGTACATAAATCATGTGACTTAGTCTTGCACCTGAATACCTCCCCGTCGAATTTGCCGTTCCATAGGATTATGAGAGTAAGGAAATAGAAAGCATTTGTGTATGCGCACTCATTTGTGCGCAGTTGGCTTCTCAAGAGGTGGAAGTTGGTAGGTTCAAAAGATAGTTTTCTTCAGAATGGCTTAAGAATTCAGAATCGGTCAAGAGGTCAATATAATTTCCTTCATAAATATTGAAACTGTGTTGAAAATAATGATCGTAATTGATATTAATATCGATACATAGATCAGAAGTATTATTTTAAAAATATTATTGACTTTCCGATATCACCGGCATCATGCCGAACATGCTTTATGAATTTTAATAAAGCTCGGCTTTGTATCAGCATAATATATAATAACTTTGATTCGCAAATCAAAGACATGCCAATGGATAAGACAAAATGTATATACATACATTTATGTTCAAAGTTTCGTAGCAGAGAGCTCTTTTGATAAAAGTAAAACTCACCGCTTGACAAAGACATCACCTTATTTCTAGAAGATGGCTTGGAGATTCATTGCGAGTCGATTTGTCAAAATGTTAACGAATAAATTTTGTTTAATAAATAAAGATTGCGAGATGATTTTTATCCAACACGAAAATTTCTCAATATGTTTTCCTTAATTACCAGGCATGATATGAATAACAAAGGTAAATTAAACATATTAAATCTAGATAACCAGTGATAATTACCCGGTTTTAAACTTACAATCTTCGGCTAAGGTTTACATATTAACCAATGCGCCGTCGCTGCTCTCAGTTTTCGCCTCGTTTCAATAACGTGTGGTATTTTTGCCTAAAATAAATTGTAACACAAATACCAGAAAGCGAATTTTATTGGTAACAACTTTAACCCTTTGACTCGCTTTTTGTAAGCTCCGGGTGGTGTTTTTTTGGTTGATCTTAACTATCTTACTTATGATTTTAACAGCCGGTTCTTTCTCAACTGCAAGCCATATGCGTACACCCGTTGAGATCGCAATCTCGTTTGTAGCCTCAAGGAATTTATCACCTACAATCGTGTATTTAAATTTCATAATTACTACTGATAAGAGTTTAACAAGTGATATTTTTTGCGATTCCTCTGATGTTTTTTTTTTTATATATGTATTTTTCCGTTCAAGGCTTGTAAGACTAGGTATTATTTTCATATACTTTAATGAATTGTGCATATTAGTATCGAATGAATAAAACCTTTTTAAGAGGTTATTTGATAAAAAATTGAAATTTCGTCACTTTCTGTGACGAAATTTTATCTTAATGTTAGACTATAATTAGTTAATAGCTCGATTTGTCACATTATGATAAAATTTACATTTGTTTTCTTACATTAAATATCTAATCTTTATTTTAGTTTTATTGTGAAACTAATCTTTGCTGGCAGTTTCACTTGCGTGTGATCCCCCTCACACGCAAGTGAAACTGCCAGCAAAGACAAGGAGCATGTCTTTTTCTGTACCTCTGACAACTTATAAGTAAAATTTCTTGATGATCCGTTTAGAAGTTAAGACGTAATGTAGTAACAAACAAATAAACCAACTTAATTGCGCATTTATGATGATAGGATAGTAATACAATTTCAAAACAATTGCAACTTTTTTTCAGAAATTTTAACATTTTTTTTATTAAATTTATTGACCGCTAATTTTTCATACAGGTGAAAATATTTTTTAAGCTTACGACTCTCTTTAACCACATGTGTTAAGGATGTCCGTCTATCAACGTCGATGCCTTGAAGAGATAAACAAATTATCTGTAATGTAATCGATATGCCATAATTTAATCAATTAAAATTCTTGGTTCTTGTAATGAAATGGTAATTCCTTTGTAATTAATATTCGTATGGCGACGTCTTCATAATTATGTTTATGAGGTGAAATAATTTATATTTTTATCTCGAGTACAAACTTTCTCTTTATGATTTAGTTGTAAGATAAACTGAATTTAATATACTTAATTTTTTATGTAAACTACACCTTTTATAAATTACAGTTAAAATATTTTAAGTAATAATATTGTGTAAAATAAAATCAAATGAGCCGAAAGTTTTAAAAGTAGCCATTGAAGATCCACTATCCATCCATCCAGCTTCATCACCAGATAAACTTAATGGTAACGTAAAATAGGCCGTGGAGTACCGGCTTAGAATAGTACTCCCCCAATCTCATCCCGTGGGTGTCGTAAGAGGCGACTGAGGGAAAGGGAAAGGGGGGATGGGCAGCAGCGTCCCCCCCATAAGCATCTTACCCCCTACTGCGCTCGCCAACACGCCTGCCCAGCGTGGCGAGTATGGGCAAAACCTCTCAATGATAGATGCGCAAGAAAAAAGGCCCCCAGTTACCGGCAAGCCCGCTAGGCCCGACCAAGGTAGCGGTCGCGGTATCGGCAGGGCAGGGGGTGCAAAGAATCACCGGTTCATGGCAGGCTACCATAAAAGACGACTAAACATGGCAACGTACAATGGACGCTCGTTAAGGCTGGACCATCACCTCGCCGAACTAGAAGTAGAGCTAAGTCATATAAACTGGCATATACTGGGGTTATCTGAAGTCCGAAGACAGGGGGAGGACACGATAACTCTAGAGTCCGGTAACTTACTCTACTTCCGCGAAGGTGATAACCTCTCCCAGGGTGGTGTCGGTTTTCTGGTCAAAAAGGATCTCATTAGCAGCATTGTGGAAATCAGTAGTGTGTCGAACCGGGTAGCGTACCTTGTCCTAAAACTCTCCGACAGGTACTCCCTGAAGGTCGTACAGGTATATGCGCCAACTTCGGCATACTCTGATGATGTGGTCGAAGCGATGTACGAGGACATCGCAAAGGCCCTCAACAACACCTCGAAGGCCCACTACAATGTTGTTATGGGAGACTTTAATGCTAAAGTGGGAGTACATAATAGCGGTGAATCGAAAGTTGGACCTTACGGCTTGGGCTGCAGAAATCACAGGGGGCAAATGCTGGTAAACTTTCTCGAAGCGCAGGGGCTCTTTTTGATGAATTCTTTCTTTCAAAAGAAGCCCCAGAGGAGGTGGACTTGGCGAAGCCCCGATAACGTGACAAGGAACGAGATAGATTTTATCATTTCGAATAAAAGGCACATATTTAGAGATGTCTCAGTGATCAACAGGTTTAATACCGGAAGTGATCACCGCTTGATTCGAGGCACTCTAGATATCGACTTTAAAGCTGAAAGATCGCGAATGATGAGGTCTACTCTCCGACCTACCATGCTCCAAGCTGCTCAAGGTGCCAAAAAGTTCCAAATGGAACTTCAAAATCAATTTACCGCGTTGGAAACCATAAGCAGTATTGATGAGAAAACCGACACGCTGGTCAAAATACTGCAAAACACATCCCGCAAGTGTTTTCCGCCACAGAAAAGAGACAACGCACCAAAACTCTCTGCTGAGACACTCGAGCTCATGAGAAAACGACGAGAACTACCATCGTTTTTGTCAGATAAGGCCTTAAACCGAAAAATAAAAACGCTGACGCGACGCGATCTCCGATGCTCCAATACCCGTGCTATCAAGGCTGCGATTGAGCAAAATCGGGGATCGAAAGTGTTCGCTCGCAAGTTTGGGAGGCCGCGTCTGACAAAACTTAAAACTGAAAATGGTGGGGTCGTTACCTCTAGGCCTGAGATTGTCGGAGAAGTAGAGAGGTTTTATGGGCAGTTGTTCTCCTCAAGATCGGATAAACCTGTGGGAATCAGTCCTGATGACCAGCGCGCCCCTCTTACGCGCCATTACTCCGAGGAGCTCCCGGTCGTTGACCAAGGCGAGATTAGGGCGGCTCTAGAACAGCTTAAAAACAACAAAGCTCCGGGAGATGACGGAATCACAACAGAGTTGCTTAAGGCAGGCGGGACTCCGATCCTGAAAGAGCTAGCAAGCCTCTTTAATTCCGTCATCCAACATGGCAAGACCCCGGAAACGTGGAGCGGGAGTGAGGTGGTACTGTTTTTCAAGAAAGGTGATAAAACCCTCTTGAAAAACTACAGACCAATCTCTCTCCTGAGTCACGTGTATAAACTGTTCTCAAGAGTCGTCACGAACCGTCTCGCCAGACGACTTGACGAGTTCCAGCCCCCAGAGCAAGCCGGCTTTCGATCAGGCTACAGCACCGTGGACCACATTCATACTGTTCGGCAAATTGTGCAGAAGACCGAAGAGTACAATCAGCCGCTGTGTATGGCATTTGTGGACTACGAGAAAGCCTTCGACTCCATCGAAACCTGGGCAGTGCTCGACTCATTGCAGAGATGTCATATCGACTGGAGATACATCGAGGTACTGAGATGTCTATACAACGCCGCTACAATGACTGTCCACATCCAGGACTGTAAGACGAAGGCGATCCAACTGCGCAGAGGGGTGAGACAGGGGGATGTAATATCTCCGAAACTGTTCACCAACGCGTTGGAAGACGTGTTTAAGACGCTGGATTGGACTGGATGTGGAGTCAATGTAAACGGCGAGTACATCTCACACCTTCGATTTGCCGATGATATCGTCATCATAGCAGAGTCGCTGGAACAACTAACCAGAATGCTGCGTAGCCTTAGTGAATCTTCCCGGCGTGTCGGTCTCGGTATGAACTTGGACAAGACCAAGGTCATGTTCAATAGGCATGTTGTGCCGGGACCGATTTACGTCGAAGGGAAACCTCTCGAAGTTGTTAGGGAATATACCTACCTAGGACAGGTTATACAAGTCGGTAGGAACAACTTCGAGAAGGAAGCCGATCGAAGAATTCGCTTGGGATGGGCAGCATTTGGCAACCTTCGTCAAGTCCTCACGTCGTCCATACCGCAATGTTTGAAGACGAAAGTCTTCAATCAATGCGTCTTACCTGCCATGACATACGGTGCCGAAACGTGGACACTAACTGCGGGACTAGTCCACAAATTCAAAGTCGCTCAGCGTGCTATGGAGCGAGCTATGCTCGGAGTATCTTTGAAGGATAAGATCAGAAATGAGATTATCCGGAAAAGAACCGGAGTCACCGACATAGCTTGCAAAATTAGTAGGCTGAAGTGGCAGTGGGCTGGTCACGTATGTCGTAGGACCGATGGCCGTTGGAGCAGACGAGTCTTAGAGTGGAGACCGCGGATCGGCAAACGCAGCGTAGGGCGCCCTCCAGCCAGGTGGACCGATGACCTTAAGAAGGTGGCGGGCACCGACTGGATGCGGAAGGCGGAGGACAGGGAGCTTTGGCGCACCTTGGGAGAGGCCTATGTTCAGCAGTGGACAAAAGGATTGGCTGTTGTTGAATAATTAAATACTATTACATAATATTTATACATTAAATGGAATAGTATTTGAGGAATCATATTATAAGAGGGAACGCCTTACCCAAGGAATTGACTGTGGGGTAACGGAAATCTGATGTTACCTAGTGCATAAATATATATAGAAGAATTTTAACAAAATCAGCGTAGACGTTAATACTGTCACATAAACTGTTTTAAAGCCGAGATGGCTCAGTGGTAAGACCGCGTGAATCTTAACCGATGATCGTGGGTTCAAACCGGGCAAGCACCACTGAATTTTCATGTGCTTAATTTATGATTATAATTCATCTCGTTCTTTACGGTGAAGGAAAACATCGTGAGGAAACCTGCATGTGTCTAATTTCACTGAAATTATGCCACATGTGTATTCCACCAACCAGCATTGGAGCAGCGTGGTGGAAAAAGCTCCAAACCTCCTCAAAAAGAGGAGAGGAGGCCTTTAGCCCAGCAGTGGGACATTCACTGGCTGTTACGGTAAACTTCGTTACATTTTTAATAAATAGTTGTTCGTTACATATTTAATAAAAAGGAAACAATTTGCTTCAAATTATTTGCTACATATAAATAAATAGCGATCGCAAACTCCAAATATGAAATTATGCAAATTTTAATCACAATAAAATTACAGAACATTTCTATGGATTTAATAAAAAAATAGTAATTTCGTAGCTAAATTGGGTGTTGTTCGAGCGTCCTGAGTTTCTTGTCTTTTTATTCGCTGCAAAATATTCGGAGATAATTAAAAGGCTCCTCGTTGATTGCTTTCCTTAGCTTCTTTAATCCCGGCATGCTAATTAATCTATACAAATTGTAGGCTCTAACCGCCCTTCTGATTGCCTCTGACCGCTGCGCTTGGTAGATGGTATCTGGACTGCGTTTACTCGTTTTAATGAGACAACTTTATTTAAATAAACCAGAAGTATCATGTTTTTTTAATTGAAAACATTATCGGATATTATTTTAAATACATTATTATATAGATAATATTGCATTAAATATGGATTAAACTTTGAGACGTTTATATTTTTGTGTCACAAAGGCGACTTTAAAACAAATAAATGATACATTTGAAAAAAACGTTTGATTTTTTAAATAACCATACCATAACAGAAAGCTTCTTAAATAGTTGTTCATCTAATAGTTATAAGCAAACAGACAAGTTAAAAAAAACTATGTTTCTTTTGTCGGTTCTTCTCAGATGTTTTCTCTTCGAACCGGTATTTTTTTTATTTTGACTATCAATGGAAAGTAAGTAAGGAAAAAAATATTTTAATTTTACTTCTATGACTGATTCCATAAATATTTTAACAAGAACTGATCTACATTAAATTTCCTAATTCATGATGAGTCAGAAGATACATTGATTGTATATCAAGAAAAGAAATTTAGAGCTTAGTTTTGTATTATAATAATGTACTCCAAAATTTTAAATAGTGATGCTTCTAGAAAACAAAATATCCAAAAAAACATGTAAATCAAAATAATAGAGAACATTACACACCACGGACAGCACGTCTGCAGAGTATAATTATTTATATAAAAAACACTTAATCAATCCATTTTTCCATTCATTATATCCATTTCAAAATTACAATGTATTTAGATATTCCTCTGGATGAAGTCATTGCCGGAATCTATTCTATTGTTATGCACGAAGCGTTCCACCTTTACTCATCCGCCGTCGCGTGTCGGTGCACTGCTATCAAGAATTTCTTCACGCTCAATGCATTGTACCCACGTTATAACCAATTTGCTGAGCTGAAAGAATTGCGAACATGTCCTGCAGAATTTTATTGCTGTGGGCAGGGTCATTGCTTTGAAGCCTTCAATTCATAAATGTTGTTTATAGACTGGAAGTCTGCTATTTCGTTCTCATTGTGAAATAATAAAAATATGTAAGTAGTCTGTGAATGTGTCTTTGCTAGTCAAATATATGGCTTAGGAGAGAAATTCCTTTAGTTCATGATATTTAAAGATAATTTGTTTGAAAATTATTATATTTAATATTTTATTCAAACTAAAAACAAATCAGCCTATCTTTTTTAAAAACATTGTTAATCTAAAGACGTTTTTGGATCAATCTTGTTTCCTATTTAATCTAATGGTCGGTGGTCCAAAAAGTAAAAGAGCGTTAACTTTTTCTTTAAAACGGATTGCTAGTGATTCCATTTGAAAGGTATCTGACAGAATCACAAACAGTTAACGGTCAAGAAGCATCAAATCGTGACTATAGGTGATGCAACGCCATTGAAACGTCTAATAAATTAAAATATTAGTTAGGGGCCCGAGAAAGCGTACGCAGTCGTATCGTAAGTAGGCCTTTAACCAATTGATATTATTTGTTTAATAGAGACCTCACGATTTCATTAATACACTTCGGAATTAATATATTTGTTATATAAAGGTTGCAATTTGTTGTCTCTGTCTGTGTTTATAAGTATAATTTATATTTCAATTAGTGAATACGTTAATAAAAATGTAAGTTTATTTGTAATATTAATTAATGTGCGTGCGTTTTTGTTGGTCATTTTTCCGTATTTAATCATTATAATTATCCTCTGAAACCAAGTCCACGGTAACCAACCTCAAGAACTAATCACCTGTACAGGAGATAATATCACATAGACCACTTACGATACGCTATTTCTTTAGTTATAGTGTGATAGGACGCCAATCCTATATGACTGACAGATCGGGTGCTTTCTGAGACACGAGAGTGTAACACTCCAAAATTGTTAGGTCGGATGATAATAATCCATTAACTGTATATCAGTTTGCATCGGGATTTGATGCCTGGACATCATGACGTGCAGCGGCAGAGTTGCAAGGCTGCAGAGCTTAGTCTAACTAGTAATGTTGTTTTTATACTACGTTTCGTATTTTTATCCTTTTAAACAATTTTATGTATAATGATAGTATTTACTTCCAACACTTTTGTCATCTTTCACAATTATTTCCAGCCTTAATTATAACTTTTAACTTATTCACGAGTGACGTTGACAATAATACTGAGAGCATGAAATTACGCCGCAGACTCTCCCTACGGCCAATACAGCTTAAACATGGAGAAAACCAATCTTTACATGTTCTTTCGTTATAACTACAGATAGTGCTTGCTTGCTTAAATTGAAAGCAATTTTAAAGTAAATTATTAAGTCTGATGTAAATGTAATAATACAAGTTTGACGAAGACAATTGTTTTACACTGTAATAAAATTTATACAAAATTCAGCGAATTGTACCAGATTAGTGTAAAAATATAATCTAATAGAATTTTATTCGAATAAAATGAGTCATAAAATGGTTCCAGGATCGAAAACATAGATCATAGACATAGATGTAGATTTTAATTTGGGAACGCACCGTTGAATTTATATTATTTATGTTTACAGTTCATCTTGAATTTATTTTTATTTGATGACGTCCGTCACATATATGACCATCCTTCTGTTCCATTGTGGCTTAAGCTCCATACTTTCTCTTTTGTCTTTGTACAGCAGTGGGCTATTTACAGGCTGTACGTTTTTACTATTTACTTTTTTTGCTTTCAAAACTAGTACCATATAAAATTGTATCTCATATTCGCTTCAAAGATTTTTCTTCGACACCGTTGACATTATTTAACTTCATGTCACAATATACAACGTAAGCATACTAAATACATATGTTGTTACGCAAAATATTAAAAATAGTTAATATATATATATATATATATATATATATATATATTAACTATAAATAAATTACAGAACAAGAAGCGCTTGAATAGCTTTAAGATATAAATTTACATCCAATAATGCCAACTCAAACTGAAAGTCGTAATATTGACGAAACAGAGGAGCAATCCGAAATCGCTTAGGCTGTAGAAGTTTGTCGGTCAACAGACGATTTTGCTTTAATTACTTGCAACTCGAATAATATCTCCGGTTTCACTGAAACTCGGCGAAAATTTTCCCTATTTCGGAATAACTAATATTTTACGTGACTTCGTTGATAATATCGTGTCTAAAGATTCCATTAGGCCCTTCGAGAGTTTTTTCTTACGTTACGTCCTTTTGTTAAAGAGTAATCTTTCGTAACGGTTATGCTTTCCGTTTACACTTAAATTTTAGAGTTCCGCAAAAAATACTCAAGATAAAAATAACTTATAGAATTGTAAGTTGGATTCGTAAAAAGTATCGTCGTCGAGTGGTCATGTTTTATGTTTATTTATCACACTTTTTTAGGTGGTGGTAGGCAGTCTAGCAAAAAACAAGCACCTTTCGAAGCACTTTCGTTTTTTGTCAAATATTGTGAGTTTTTGTTAAAAATACATAATGTAATATGCGTATGTATATGGTATTTATATAAGACGCCTGAATTTCTACCATCTATTATTTTGATATCATTATAAATAAAAAAAACCGTTGTACAAAAATATGTTATTTAATAAAGGTAGATAAAATTCAGACAAAATAACAATTTCGCACAATAGGCACGGTAGGCAGAGGTGAATTAAAGTAACACGAACGTATTGTGGTTTAATATTACTAATAAACTGAGTTACTGTCTTTTGACGACGTTATTATCCAAGGCGGTTTTATTAGTAATCGATACTTTACCGGTAATTCAAGGTTACTAAGAGAAAGAAATGTTTATAGACCAATGAATAATAACGATATTAAAATTGATGTAATTGTAGCTGCGGGTGAAGTTGCAAACGTATACCTATTATGGTATACAATATACATTAACTAAGAACAATGTGCAGCGTATTAGCAATTTGTCACATATGACAGTAAGTGTTGAATGAACATACTCGTATTTAGGCATACCTTATGATTTTTAATTGATAAATACTATTGGTGAAATGATTTAGTCTAGTGTACATATATTTGTAAGTGCTTAATTTATATTTACAGTATTTAAAGTTTGACTGATCATTAAAACAACACAAGAAATATTTATATGTCTATCCACAATATGACTAAAGCTTATATTATTCATATTGATTTCTAATAAAATCTTCTTATATTCAGGAAAGGTCTTTTCCTTATAAAATTGTATTCACAAATTTCAAGGTCAATGCGACCATTTTAATATGTTAAAGTAATCCAACCCTTTTCGAGTTGTCTGAAAAATTCAACTGCAATTTACATTTGCGGATATAGGTCGCCTTAACACTTAACCTTATCAAATATTTACGCGAAATGTAGAAGACAATGTGGAATCTCCTGTTAAACTTTCAAAAGACCAGGGCGACATATTTCGTCGGAGGTTTGAATAATAAACACAAGCCTGCGGCTCGCGTCGTGTGCTACCGGTGCGGTCGACTCACGAACACCATTTGTCTAGCGCCTCGGGCCGTGCAATTTTGCATCCACCACGCCTACTGGCTCCTACACTACATTACACCAGCTCAGTTTTAACGTTTAATGATCTTTAGCACAGGATTTTTCCGCTAGCGACATCGGAGTGACATTTGCATGTTCGCTCGTGACGGCTGTTGATGTTTCAACGGGAACTACTATAAATGGATTATTATTGGCTATTTGTTTCTTCAATTTGCATTGAATATGAGGGTAAGAAGAGCTACGTTTACTTTTGTGATTTGGCGTTGTAAATGTTTTTAATTGATCTTTACATTTTTGTTTGGTTATTTTTTTGTATATGTGCATTTAAACTGAGTTGTTCTTCTTTATTTTGTTTTTAAATATGTAACATTTACCTACATTCTTAACTGCTGTAAGATTGGTCATCAGACGTCTTGTAACATTTTTTCTTTATTTTGGTGAAATTCTTACACTTCTTAAAGTAATTTAGCAAGCTCACTTGAACTTACCCTATATATCTTTTCATTAAATTTAATAAATTTCATGTACTTAGCAAAATACTTATATCAGCAGTTTTAAATTTATTAATTAACATAACTTTAGAAAACAATGAAAAAAAATGGAGTAAAAATTAAAAAACAATTATCAATAAGTACGCTACAATAGTCATTTGCTTTGAAAACAGCTTTTTAATTATTTAGATTGTTTTCCAATTGAAAGAAAATGAGATTGTATTTCACAATGCGATAATTCTGCAATTTACAACACTAAAGCCGTATTCCTTTTGCGTTTTGTTTGACCCATTTTACGATCAGATTGTTGTTGTAAGTCACGCGAGTTTACCTTTGGGCGTCAAATCTGTAAAATGTTTAGAAGTAAACAGTGAAATGTATTACTACTAGTATTTGATTACAGTACTGTTTTTGTTATAGTTTCAACACTAAAATTTATAGCAGTTTTTTAAAAATTTTAAAAAACTGCTATAAATTTTAGTAATATATTTTATTATAATGGAAAAAAATCTCACGTTTTTTGAAATGTTTGCCTTTCTTGTTTTAAAAAAATGTACACTAAGAGAACACTTAAAATTCTTTAATAATCATTCATAAATCTACGCTTATACAGAAATAAATGAAATTGACTTTAAATGATTTTTTTTGTCTACGGTGTAAACGCACATATTAGATTAAGATTATAGAACAAACACCGGACAAGCGAGAAGTACCATGGTGGTAACCATGCTGCTAAAATGCGATTTGGAACACACATGTGGTGGAATGTCATCCGATACAAGCTGGTTTCTTCGTGAAATTTTTGATTCCCTTAAATATAATATATATTAATAATGGTGTTAAGATAATCTCTTACTCAGGCTATCGCAGATAAGTTTGCAAGCCCCCTGTAAAACATTAATGTTCTTATATAAAATTCAATAAACAACTATGTGCTAATTATTATGCTCGATCCAAAACGGCTGACTCTTTCATTATAAACGTAAGATATACTTGAATCTAAGTACGCAAAGTGATCAAGTGTTAATTATAAGGTACATGCGAGACTCGAGTCGGAGTATGAAAACAGCCTCACTAAAAATATTTCACATGGTAAAGAATATGTAACAGCATTTTGACTCGAAAGTGTTAAGCACAAGAGGTGATAGTTCCGTGAAATATTGAGAGTATTAACTCATAATACGTTTTTTCGTTGTACCTTTCTATGTTGTGCTCGTAAAACGATCATTTGGCGGGACAGCTACAGGCTCATGGAGAGCCAAGATTAATGATATTAATATTTTACGTGGTCCAAGGTTTCTGGAGATTTTGTTTATATAGAGAATAGAAGGAAGAAAAAACTTTAATAAAAGAACAATGGTTTTCATTTTACGTATTGAAAGATAACTATATATCTATTTATATATAATTTTTTCGTACTTGTTTATGTCACTGAAGTACTCCTAAACGTCTAGATAAATTTTGAGGATTTTTTTTCCATGTGTTCGTGAACGATTTTGATAGGTTCAGATGGGGGCGCTGTGATTAGTTTCCAGGAAAAAAATTAAACACAAAAATATTCAAATCCTTTTTTTACAAAGTAGAAACAAGCAGTTAGTATAAATTGATATTTTAATTTGAATCTGTGGAATATTAAATTATTAAAAAAAAAAACAAAATAAGTCATTAATTGCCGCTATAGTATATATAGCATAGCTTTTAGTGAGAGTTTTAGTGAGTGATTATTAGTAAAATAAAACGAAATAATAATATTTTTAGTTATTAATAGTAAAATAAAGACTAAGTATTCAAGATAAAATTATCCTCTTTGATTTATCAATAGAGCAAAAACAGACAAAGCTTATTCTGACGCTCATATTCAAATTGGCGA
The DNA here is from genome assembly GCA_905147175.2 of Nymphalis urticae. Taxonomy (NCBI): domain Eukaryota; kingdom Metazoa; phylum Arthropoda; class Insecta; order Lepidoptera; family Nymphalidae; genus Nymphalis; species Nymphalis urticae. The sequence goes on along the minus strand of LR989987.1, from coordinate 1,756,659 downwards.
TTAAATGCCGTTAAGAATTTTATCAGAATAATCAATAGTAATATATAATTTGATTGAAGTCTATATATGAAAACAAAATAATAATACTATATTAAAAAAATGTTCAATCTAAAAGTATGGTGTAAAAATATCAACTTTTATTTAATATTTTTATAAATTGTGAGTGTTTTATGAAGCCATGTTGTGTTATACCAAGTCAAGCGTTGTAATGCGCTTACAACAATTATGCAAGATTAGACCGCGATTAAAACTTTATTAAACCTACTACGTATTTTCGTATTATTTTTCATATTTTTTTTATACTAATTAAGTTTTAATGTAATCTTGTAAGTAATCTTTATTTTGAAGTAATGAGATTAAGTTTATGCGTATTATTATACTCGTATAGGTCTATTTCAACAAAGTGTAAGTTTTTTTTCTATGTAGGCAATATTTATATGTTGGGAAGGCTTAATTAGCCTGAAAGTGATATACAATGTAAGACCTCGCTTGTAAATCTTTATTAAGTACTATAATTTTATAATTTATGTTGTATATCGTTGGCTTCTTATTTAATAAATAAATAAATCTATTCAATCCTAGTCCGCTGCTAGACAAAACACCTGGTGGTAGGGCTTTGTGCAAGCTCGTCTGGGTAGGTACCACCCGCTCATCTGATATTCTACCGCAAAACAGCAGTACTTGGTATTGTTGTGTTCCAGTTTGAAGGGTCAGTCAGCCAGTATAATTACAGCCACAAGGGACATAAAATCTTAGGTCCCAAGGTTGGTGACGCATTGGTGATGTAAGCGATGGTTAACATTTCTTACAGTGCCAATGTATAAGGGCGTTTGGTGATCACTTACCATCAGGTGGCCCATATGCTCGTCCGCCTTCCTATTCTATATAAAAAAAAACACATTTTGCGTCCAGTCAAGTCCTGACACCTTCTTCATCGGTCCAACTGGCTGGTGGCCCTACGCTGCGTTTTTTAATCTGCGGTATCCACTCTAAGACTTGTCTGCTCCGACGATCACCGATCCTTCACTATAAGTGACCAGTCCGCTGCCATTTTAGACTGCTAAATATCTTGCTTGAGCACCTCGATGAAATAAGAATGAAGCTTTCTCCTTGAGTGGAGAGAATTTCTTGTAGTAGGATATTTACAGGATATAGATTTTTATATCAATACTATAAATACTGACATAATGAAACCGCGCCAAATACAAACTAAGTATAGAAAAAAACTCCAACATAATTATATTCTTCACTTAATAACAAATGTCAATGTATAATTTAAAGAAAATTCCGTATTCGTTTCAACTGGACTTCTGAGCATCCCATTTCTAACTAACCTGTCAAGTCGAAATTACAAAAGTGTGACATTTACAAAGTATAAAGAGACAAAAAGCATTGGATAAATAAAAATAAGAGATCGGTTTATAAACAATCTTATATTTAGCGTGTTCGTGAGCGAAATAAAAAAACGGCCAGACGTCAAATAAAACATCAGCGATAATCCCACGGGACAAGCCTCGGCTGGAAATATTATGATTTATTTAACTAAGGAAACAAATGCTTACAACTTGTGAAATATACGGAAAAGATGTGGAAAAATTTGTACAGAATTTTCTTAAGGATTTATACATTGGACTTGTTTTGATAAATTATCAGGATTTGGGTGATAGAGATCATCTTATGGCAAGTAATTTGAGAATATGATCTTCAGTCCATTATCTATTCAAGAGATCTGTGTATGTCTAGTGCTCCAAAAGCGCTTCTATCCGTCTGAGTCTGCTTCGAGCCTATAATTAGATTTGAACGCTTATATTGATTGCTGTTTGGCGATAGAACACCTGGTAATTGAACTCTATCTGTAATTTAGTAAAATGATTCCATAATATTCAATTATTTGCAGAATGTTTCTTTCAAGTGCAAAATGTGTCGTTTCTAGTTATAACGATCACCACACATCCAGTACGCTTTGCATGATGGGTGAACAGATGTACCATATGGCTGATAATTGTATTTCGTACTAGTCACGATTATTAATACACTTACTCTCACCAATACGAACTATAAGAACAAGGGATGTAACATCTTAGTTTCCTAATGTTTAATATTTATTAACAAATGGAAATGGAAAATATTATTTCGTACGACACCAATGTCTATGGTGGTAAGAGCTTAGATGTCCATTTATTAATCCAGGTGGTTCATTTTTTCGTCGTCTACTTATATTATAAAATCAAACATTTACAAACACATGTACTTACACTCACACATACACATGTCGTGAATTATTTGTTTAAAATACTTTGTTGTTTTTTAAAGTTAATAGTGAAGATATACCAATATTATTTGTGGTCATTCAGATATATGTTGATTCAATTTAATACATTAACGTCAACATATTTCATTACTTAATTATTAGTTTTTATTTAAATAGAAAATCAAATAGAACGACGAATTTCGTTAGTTGTCTTACGTCAAACGTAGAATATATTTTAAAATTTTGATGTAAAAATGTAGTAAGATCTCTCTGAAAATAAATTATATTTTTAATGAATATATTGTTATATTATTATTCTATGATACTATAATTTCTGCTTCTTAAATCAGATTATCATGTAACTTACAAGATAACGTCTTGACCGAGTTACATTCCGAAAAAAAGTATCCACTTAACCGGCACCGTCACGTTCTTGCCCGTTACGTACCAATTTTTCATTGTTGTAGATTTATATCTCTTCCCTTTGAGCTAATGGCCCTCTGAAATTGTCTTCCTTTTACATTGAAGCTCGAATGGCCTTTTGTGAAAGGCTTGTTCTTCAGATAAAATAAATATCAGTTTAGTTTTTTTGGTACGTACGATTGCAAGAATAACAAGATTTTCGTAATGTTATATATATACAAAATATAACGTTTTATTTTATACTTTGCTTGTTGCTCCCTACCAATAGAATAAATACCCGCTAATTATTTAACTAATAAGAGGTATTGTCTGTTTTTTCACGTGAAAACGTCTAGGTCGTTAGATACAATATTCATATTATTTAAGTTTATAGATTTAGGTAAAACATACGCTTTATATGATAGTTAATAACAAGCTCGTCTGGGTACTGGGTACTTTTATTTTTATTTTTATAGAACAGTAAGGCGGACGAGCATATGGGCCACCTGATAGTAAGTGGTCACCAAAAGCCCTTGGACATTGGTACTGTAAGAAATGTTAACCATCGCTTACATCGCCAATGCGCCACCAACCTTGGGACCTAAGATTTTATGTCCCTCGTGCCTGTAATTACACTGGCTCACTCACCCTTCAAACTGGAACACAACAATACCAAGTACTGCTGTTTTGCGGTAGAATACCTGATGAGTAGGTGGTACCTACCCAGACGAGCTTGCACAAAGCTCTACCACCACTAAGTACTGGATACCATCAGATATTCTACCGCAAAATGGCTACTTTAAAGTGTAAGTGAGCCAGTGTAACTACACGTACGAGGGACATTACCTCTTAGTTTCCTAATGGTTAATATTTCGCAAAAAGCCAATACCTATGGGCGGGGGTGACTTACCATCAGGTGGACAATTTACTCGTCCACCTACCTGTTCTATAAAATATATATATATTGTTCTTTTAAGTATAGATAATAACCTAAAAAACAAATTTATATTAATTATTTTAACTTACATATTAAAGTGAAATGTAACATTTAAGCGGCTTGTCAATGACGCACGACGTTAACTTTAGTTGGTAACCATAAATTCCAAGTATTATATTTTCACATTTTATTGCTGGTATACAAAATCCAGCTAAGATCTTTATGTTAATTTTTCGCCCGCGGCTATATAATACCCTCGTTGTTGTGGTTCCTTCATTCAACATATGTTTTTCGTAACATTATTATGTTTTGGGAAAATATTTTTTTTTGTCTTTTTATAATCTTGTTATTACATTTATAAATGAAGCTTTAAATGTAAGCCCATTTGATTTTTTTTTTTCAAATAAATATGTTCGTTTATTGTTGTAAGAACGACGGAGAAAGACGTATTACTAGCTCTTTATTAGTCAAAGTTAAAGTTAGACTTAAATAGATTTTTTTAAAATATATTACTATAATATTATTTGATTGTATTGTTTCAAAAAGCCGTCCAAATTTTAGTAAGAATACAAAGTCACATTATATAAATTTTTATTTTATATAATTTTTTTTATTATAATAAGAAAAGCAATTTGATAAAAAGCTAATACAAATCAGCCAATGAATTAATATAAATTACAATCCCGCTGCGATGATGAAAATCGAAGACATTATCTAAATGAAGATACAATAAATTTGTAGATAGTTCGAAATGAAAAAATAATATATATATATAGAAAAAACAATACCATGCTAAGTTTCTCATAGACGTGCCATAAGGTTCAATCAATCAATGTCCCTAAAAATAAAAAAGGTGGGCATAACACGACCCACGTAAACTTGGGGTATGGAAAAAACACAGCTTGTATACTTTTTTGTGACTCAACCATGCTGGAGATTCGTTCCGAATGCCTATTAACGATTCTTTACTTTCAACTTCTATTTTAGTTTAGAATTAGACGACCGTTTTAAATCAGTTACAGATATTTGAAATTGTTATGTCGAAATGTTTTTGTGCTGATGAAAATATAATGTTAGTTATATTTATAGTGCTTAGCGTACGTCCAATCTGTAATAAATAAAATTTATTAATATTTTCCATACCGTTAGTAAATATATTGAGCCGAACTATGCCAGAATTTTATCATTTTTGGCAGGAACTTTGCGTATTGCTTTAGCTTTGATCCGTAGAGTAGACATTTCTTTTAGTCTATGAAGTTTAAATGACAAATGCTTTTGATAAAGGATAAAATAATTCAAAAATATTCGAATTAATGAAGTTCACATGAGCGATAAACAAAGAAATATATCTATTTACTATGTGATTTATTTGTTTTTTTGAAAGTTTTTCAGTCTAAGCAGTAATGAGTAATAAAAAGCGATGATTCAATGTATGTACAATATCTTAGACCGTATGGTCAGCGGATTGTTGATAGTGCAAAAAATAGTTTACATTTCTTCCATTGTATAACGGCGACCAAATACCATTAAGTCACCCAATTGACTGACTGCCTATCTGGTGTAGACACGACAAAAGCCTGTGATTGATTTCATACTCGCCTTATGGTAAACTGTCATAAACGTAACCTTTATCTTATTTTAACAAGGATGACAATCGTATGGTAAAAACCCATATTATTTCGAATAACAAATCGTAAGTTACGAATAAATAACATATACAATTAATATGAATATATGATAATTTACAAGGAGTACCTAAGAACTTTATTTATAAATAAATAATTGGAATACCGTCTATAAAATATTTCATTTATACAAATTTTAAATCATATTTTAAGACAATATATACTTGTAGAAATAGCAATGTTTAATAAAGACTCGACTTAAACAATATTGCACTGCTTCATATTAATTGAAATACTTGCGTTATTTGACGACATGCTCTTGAAACGTAATCAAGAATTCTGTAACGAATTGTATCATTTGTGAGTAACGAGCTTATCTTACAAAATCTCATACCACCTCATGCCATTAAGACGCGAGATGTTCTCATTTATTTTCCCGCACTCATCACTCCCATGTAAATGTCTTTGATACTCTCACATTTGACACATGCACAAGAATCCAAATAAAAATTATGATTACCTTTCTCTTTGACAAACGCAATATATCTAGCACTTAGTTCCCCTTACGCTTTGCACTGTGATCCTCAGAATAGATGAATATTTATAAAGGTCGGGGTACATTTTTATCGTCGTTCTTGCTGACGGTGTATACCTACTGAGCTTAGAATGACGAGTTCCCGCGTTTCAAGACAAAAAATATTATAACGTAAGTTTCATTAGGGATAAATTAGGATTCTTGTATTGGTCCCGACATACCAAATTTAGACATGAGATTTGGGGGTTCGAATAAGTATTTGTTTATTATACTTTTAAATCACTGAATTCCGCAGTCGAACAGTTTTTATATTGAGATCGTTATATTCCTTTTTTCGTTTAATTTGACCTTGAAATTGACTTTATCTAAGTTCATGTTCATAAATATTCTATTGCTTAGATTTTTGTACACGATATTTATTATTGATGTTCCTCGTAAATATTTTTGAATTAATTCAGTTGTTTAAAGTTATTTGATATTTGGTGTTAAAGATAAACTTTATTAAAATAGGCTTTCATAAGCACTTTTGATTGTCATGTTAAAGACTTTATTTGAAAGTAAAACTACTATTGTTTTTGAATGTAACTCACGACACGAAACTAATTATAATATATAAAATTAAATTGATACTATAATTCTAATAGAATACTAACTGTTCTTCTGTTGCGTAATAAGCCTTATGTTTGTAACATAGGTTTTAAATTTAGTAATAAGGTAAGATAAATATATCCATGGAATTTTATTAGAGAAACGAATACCATGCCCGTAGAAGGCATTTGCTTTTGTGGAATAGAAAACTTTGTATTGTAAGCTTACCTTTACTAGAGATTATGTAGCTTGTCTGATCCTATTATAAATATCGATATTAATAAAAAATATATATACATACTTATCAAGCTACTATCTGGGTAAATCTCCTCGAAGGGCAATAATTGCGGAGGTACGAGAGGACGTTTTACTACAACTTTACACGCAAACGATGACGTCCGAGCACATTCGAGAAAATATTAGCACGTGAAAAATTCTATTGTGCTTACTCACATTAAATCACAACCTTCGAATAACATCCATGTATCCTGTCTGCTAGAACATGATGGGTAATACTACCGGATAAGCAACAAAGATTTTTCATGTCCTTAACTTTTGTTTATAATCTCGTGGTAATGGAAGATATATTTGGTGTCGAATCATTGTACAATATTTAATATGTAATCTGTCACGTTTTCATGGCTAAACCAAGACGATTTTGATGACATTTGTCATGAACCTAGCTTAAGTTCCAAGGAAGGACATAGGTTTATACCTAATAACTGTCCCCCCAACATGTGAGCGAAACCGCGGGCGTCAACTAGTTTGATATAAATTCATTTCATCAAGTTCGGCTGTTAAGGTTCCAAGGCTAGCTCGTTTGACCGACTCATATAATTTCGTTATCGGCGCATCTATTTCTGTGCCTCGTAAGTTTTTATTCACCTCAGCGCTCACGATCGTTGTTATTATTTATTTTTATGCTACGTCTTGGCGGTAACTTTGTTTTATTGAAGTTGATTTTAGGCTATATTTTTTTACAACCATAATATTGTCCTCCGATAAGAAGTTTCATTTTTTATCTTGATATATTAAAGTTTTTATATTATATTAATGAAAAAGTTACATTAATAATACATTAATCACATATATTTTTAACCTGGCAACACTTTTAATGGAATACAAAGAAAACGCGATCCTTAATTTATGTGTGTCTAAGTATTCTCTATTAATTAATAATTAACGTCTAATAAATAATTCTTAATAAATAATTCTTGGTTTTTAATCAAGTATAGGAGGGTCGAATGTATATTAATAAATTTACAATAGACACTAGTTTTTCTGAACTGAAAATTTAACAAAATATTTCATCTGTATATGACAAATACGATATCGTAAAACATAAGTAAATCCAATCGTTTGTATAATCAAAAGGTCGATTTAAAAAAAATCTCTCGGGAAATGGTCTGTCGTTAGCTCTCATCAACTATGTAAAGCGACTTTCATCTATATTGCACTTATGGTAGAAATCATATATTCAAATTACAAAATAAATTGAGTTCACGACTTTAATATAAAATGTAGTCATTTTTTATGTTCAAATTTTTATTGACTCGTCTCAAAATAAATTTAGTGAATTTTCGTTAACAACCGATAGAAAAACGGCCTTGGTGCAGACTCATCTGGGTGGATACCACTGAACATTATTTCCTTGCTTTTATCCCATTCAGTCACCGCAGTGCGTAAGCTGTACGATCTAAATATGTCTCAAACACTTACACATTTTTGTAAATAAATGGGTAGCCTGGCAATTGTACCACCTACTGGTTAGTCACCCTTGGATATTGAATGCAGTGTAAGAAATAAAGATCATCTCTTACATCACCAATGTGCCACCAACCTTGAACATTAAGAATTTCCTTCTCCATTATCCTTTGTGTCTATAGTTAAACTGCCTCACACGCCATTCGAACCAGAACACAACAATTGCAAGAATTGCTGTTATGTGGTATAACTTTTTTTTTTCTAGCAGTGGCAACCTTCAAAAAGGTACCCGGCTCTCATGAGGGGGGGGGGGGAAGGGTTATGTGAGATTCTTAACTATTCCAAAAAATCTACAATGACAGTCTACTAACATTGAGATCTTCTTTTTAACTCTCCCAGTAACACAATTTGTTAGTATCTACTCGTTTCGTGAAAGTTAGTGAGCAATAACATACCCAAAGGATATGTCACCTTAGATCATGGCTCGCACCGCTTTGACAGCGCAAGGTGTGGTTTATACTTTTTGCAATGCTGGTGTCTTTAAGCAAAGGTGTCAACTTAACTTAAGGTCTAACATTTTCATATGTGACTTTCAAAAATGAACAGTGTAAAAATGTAGAATGTTTTCGAAAATTGTTTTTTTTTATGTATCGGCAATGTCATCCCACACGATCCTTCTGATCCTTTTTTATAAATATTTCATGAACAGACATGAGACCTGTTATTTTTTGTGGTTCAATAAAGATAAAAAATAAATAGTGTCTAGATCTACATAACGTTGAATTAAGTTACGTTGTAGTAAGTACTCTATTTCTTATGATATATTTTTATATTATTATATAATTATTGTAATATTTGTAAACCGAGTTAGCACAGTGGCTGGAACACTCATCTTCTTAACTGACGATAGTGGGTTAAAACCATTGTAAGGATCATCAGCTGCTTAATTAGTGTTTGTCAATCATTAAATACGGGGCAGTCAAGGTCTACAACATATGTATCAGACAATGAGCATTGCAGCAGATTTGTGGACACACAGAGAACATTTGTGAACATACGGTGTATGTACGGTACGGATGTACGGAGCGTGAAAGATATGGCCTCGGTATGGCTTCGTTCTGCCGTACGCGCTTTAGATTGCGGGGAGGCGAAGCGAAGATTCACCCCTGATGGGAGCTCAGCTGCACCACGAGCGGAGCATAGCACAAGGGCCGCGGAGCTTCTCCAACTATTGCCGATGGAAGCCATCGCAGTGGTTTTAGAGAGTAAAAATTCCACATAACCCGATAGCCACCAACCGCAAGGAGGCCACGGTCAGAAGGTATCCACAGTGTGAAAAAAAAGCTAAGAGATATTTACAGACTTTATTCTTTCTTTTAATTATGTCTTTTAAGTTCAAACTTGACAAATTCTATCGGCTTAGCAGTGAAGGCGTAACTAACAGACAGAATTTAGGTGAATATATATCGAAATTATGTGCCTTGTCGAAAACACAGCATCGCATTATGAAGAAGCAGTGTCGACTCACCTTTATTGTTGTACTTACTCTCGTGTGTCCTAAGCCGAATCCATAGATGTACATCCTCTACCTTATTTGAAATATCTATGGTCTGTCACCGCAAGGCGGGAACCGGCCTGTCAAAGTCATTGCGTGTGTTACTCGCCGCCAAGTTGTGTACGATTTGAAATTTTTAATAAGTTTTAAGTTATAAGATGAACGAAAACGAGCCGAACGTAGTGATTAATAACGAAAACGGGTCGGACTCAGATTCGTCTGAAAGTTCTTCTCTGACGGAGAGTGAGAGGCCCTCGTTTAAAAGAAGAGATTCTAAAGAGGACCCTCGCTTGGAAGCACTTATCAATCAGGTAGGATTTTTATCTAACATCTATATGCAGAGTCTCGGCGGCTCTCATAATAACCAATCACAGGTGTCAAATAATCAGTGTTCCAACGAGTCATTTTTAACTCTTCCTCAGGCTGCAGACACATTTCTTAATTTAGGCCAGGTAGCGATTGATATTGATGCAACGAAGTTAATAAAACCAGCTCTTCCGGAAAGAGTTGACAAAATAAAGTTACTACAAAATTTTGGCTTACCAACCTGGCGTAATGTTAGATACTCTAAGTCATTACAATCTTTTGCTGCCACACCTGGCTTTACTAGCTTAGTAATAAATGATGAATTGTGCCACCTCAGTAAAACAAAGGATTATTTAGTAGGCACTGAGAATGTTATGGCTGCCTTATCAAATGCAATGTTTGAGAGTAATGATTTACTTCGTAGTGGTTTACAGTCAGTAGTTGACTGGGCTTTTAAATCCCCGGAAGAATTAAAAGCATCAACTCTTTTAGAAAAGATTGCCTCTGCTGTTGGTAAAGGTACATCATTTTTTAAAAACTCTGAGGACATACTACAAATTGTATGTGGTAAGCGGGCTGAGTGTATAGAAACTAGAAGGGAGAGGCTAATAAAAGAAGTACCTAACAAGTGCATACAGCTTGCACTTAGAAATATTCCTCCTTCAGAAACTTGTTTATTTGATCAAGTTAAATTAAATACCTTAATTCAGAATTTTGGTGGCCCGCAACAATGGTTGAATTCTCTTGTGTTAACAGAAAAAAATTCAACAACATCATTTAAGAGGAAGAACCCTTCTCACTCAGCCCCATACTCATTTCCTAGCTCAGTCCCAAAGAGACCTAGATATGAGACTCCTCGGAGGAACTCTAATTTTCAAGGTAATGAGTATAAGACCAGAGGCAAAGGTAAAGGTAGAGGTAAAAAATCCTTTCGTACCTTTGATCAACCGAGACTGTGACATCAAGCAGGGGTTCCGAGGGGGGCAATTAAGAGATTTCAGGAAAAGGTGGGAGGAGCTTGGAGCAACACCTTTTATTCTGAAAGTAATATCGGGGTCTCGGATACCCTTTGTTCAAAGACCTCCCTTAGTATACCCTACGCCAGTAGTAGCTCAAAATTATGCTACAAAACCGTCTGTACAAATGACCTTACAAATCGAGGAGTTAAAGAAACTTGGAATTTTAGAAAGACCAGTTTCTTTGACTCCCGGTTTCTTCTCCCGGGTATTTCTAGTAAAGAAAAGCGATGGTGGCTTCAGACCCATCTTCGACTTACGCCAGCTAAACAGATTTGTGAAAACAAAACATTTTCAACTTATCAGCCATTCCACCATACCAGATTTTCTTCAACCAGGCGATTGGTTGGTAAAAGCCGACATATCACAGGCTTACTTCCATCTTCCTATTACTGCCTCCCACAGACCATTTCTGCGCCTGTTTTACAAACAGGAAATGCTTCAAATGACCTCACTGCCCTTCGGCTTAGCATCAGCACCCCGGCTTTTCTCAGCAGTCACTTGCTGGGTCGCGGAGACTCTACGCAAGAGAGGGATGCGAGTTGTGGTGTACCTAGACGATTTTCTCTTGGTACATCAGGACCCCTCCAAGTTGGCATCACAGGCCGCGGAGGCTGTGGAGCTTTTGGAGTCCCTAGGATGGAAAATCAATTACATGAAGTCAACGTTGACGCCAGTGAGGTCCCTGGACTTTCTAGGCATAAATTGGGACACAGAGCGGAATATCATGTCTCTTCCGACCAAGAAGCAGGCATCAATTTCTACTGCCTTAACAAACCTGTTAACCAAGAAAGCTTGCAATCTACGACAACTACAATGCCTGCTAGGGCAGTTGAACTTTGCATGCTTCGTGATACCGAGGGGAAGACTTCACTGTCGGCACCTACAGATCTTTTTAAGACAATTCCCTCACAACCTGCCAAAAACAAAGTTATTCTTCCCGCGGAGGGCGATGACGGATTTACAGTGGTGGCTGGGAGCCGTTTATCTAACAACCCCCATTCACTCGATACCCGTATCCCATTTTCTGACCACCGACGCTTCAGACATCGGTTGGGGTGCGGTCCTGGACAGGATGACAATGTCAGGTTCCTGGGCACCTCAGCAGAAACAGTGGCATTGCAACAAAAAAGAGATGTTCGCAGTGCTGTCTGCAGTGAGAGGTCACACGAGGAGTCTCAGAAACTCGCATGTTCTTTTACAGACGGACAACAAAACGATCATTGCGTACATTCGCAAGGAAGGAGGGACTCACTCGATAGGTCTCCTGTCTCTAACATTTCAACTCTTGACTCTTCTAGACAAATGGAACATAGTTCTGTCAGCACAGTATCTTCCAGGCAGGTACAACTCCATAGCAGACAGACTGTCAAGGAGACGTCCAGTACCGGAGTGGCACCTACTACCTCTAGCTATCTCAAAAATTTTCAGAACATGGGGCAAACCAGACGTAGACCTTTTTGCTTCAAAAAGGTCGGCTATAGTACCAAATTACGTAACTCTCGATTCACGAGACTGTTCCGCGATGTTCGTAGACGGTTTTCAAAAAACTGGGATTATCGAATGGGATGGATATTTCCTCCCCCAAACCTAATACCAAGGGTACTTTCTCATCTGAACAGGGCGAGAGGCACCTACCTACTAGTAACCCCGAATTGGGATCAACCCTTTTGGAGGGCAGATCTTCAGGCACGAGCTCTGGACGAGCCCATGACAGTGCCCAACTTACGCAAGGTTTTGGTGGACCTGACCACAGGGCGTCCACCTCCACAGATAGACCAGCTAGTTCTGAAGGTTTGGAAAATTGGGGGTGGGCAGACAAAATAGCCACATGGTCTCAGGCCGAAAAAGACCTCATTAAAAGAAGTTGGCGTCAATCTACTCTTGACACATATGAACCAGCTATAAGGAGATGGTTAGCTTGGTGTAATGCTAATGGATTAGACCCGAAATCACCTAGACCAGAAGACGTAGCTCAATTTCTTGCGGATACTTTTTTAAAGGAAGGTTTAGCATATGGTACAATGTTGGTTCATAAATCAGCAGTGGCAACATTTTGTGGACAATGTAGTACTATATCTTCTAACTTTATGGTGAAACAAGTTTTGAAGGCCATCAACAATTCTAAACCACCATCATTTAAACCGCCTATTTGGGATGCTAAACAAGTGATAGAATGGCTAAAAAATGACCCCAAGGCTGACTCATTATTCGAAATTGCCAGAAAAACTGCAACAATTTTACTTTTAACATCAGGGCGTAGATTACATGATTTGACATTATTAAGATTATCTAAACATCACTTCATCGACAAGGGGCAAGAGATTTGTTTTTGGCCTGTATTCGGAGCTAAGACTGATAATGGATCCAGACGCCAGTCTGGTTGGAGACTTCTACCCAATCAGGAAATTAATTTATGTCCAGTTCGATGGATACGTCTCTTAATTCAAGCAACTGAAAGTAGACGGACAGAAGATATAGATCATCTGTTTATCACAATAAGAGGTATTCCAAAACCAGCTTCTAGGACTGTGATAGGAGGATGGGTGCGGTCTGTTCTAAAGGATGCAGGAATTGATGCCTCACCTGGTTCATGTCGATCAGCAGTAGCTTCTCTAGCTTGGCTAGAAAATAGACCTGTAGAAGAAATTTTAGAAAGAGGTAACTGGAAGGCCATTGATACCCTAAGAAAACATTATTGCCGAGAGATTGATACACAGGAACGCAAATTTGACTATAATTTGTTTGATAACTTTAAAATAATTTAATGTGATGACTTTATTGTGATTAGATTGATCTCATAAATACTGTATATTAAGAGAATAGGATTAGTTTGTTAATAATTAATATTTATAATTATTTTCAATTATTTAAGAGTTTATTAAGTTTTTTGTTATTTTGTTTATATTGTGCTTCGGAGGCCTATTATGTTATATTTTATACTTCTGTTTTTTATTTCTAACTGCAGTATAATATTCAGTTATTTTGTTATTTTCTGCTGCATTTTGTTAAACCCATTCTGGTTTTTAATATAGTGTATAAAATATTTTCTTTTATATATGTCAAATTTTAGAATAATAGGTATAGAAATAAGACCTTTTCTGTTTGGTCAGTTTAATTTCAATTGCAGGAGAAGAGCAATTATTTATTCATTTTTATAATAGAAGTTATTTTTTAAAGAATAAAGAATTTTAGACTGATCTTAAGTTTGTTAAATTTTTTATTCTTAGTTCTAAGGTTTGATTCAACATTAAGTCTAATTCAACATTGCGTGTGTTTGTTTGTCACCAGCAGATATCAAACACGTCGTCTTCATAATGCGATGCTGTGTTTTCGACAAGGCACATAATATAAACGTTTTACATAACAATAAAACGGTTATTATGTGCCGAAAGAAAACACAGCATCGCAGGAATGCTCTTCCTGGTGAATACTCCAATGACTTTGACAGGCCGGTTCCCGCCTTGCGGTGACAGACCATAGATATTTCAAATAAGGTAGAGGATGTACATCTATGGATTCGGCTTAGGACACACGAGAGTAAGTACAACAATAAAGGTGAGTCGACACTGCTTCTTCATAATGCGATGCTGTGTTTTCTTTCGGCACATAATAACCGTTTTATTGTTATGTAAAACGTTTATATATATGTATTTACAGTTATGTAGTACTTTCGTACGTGTAAGATAAAATACAGTAATATTCTGAAGCTACCAATGTTTGAATCACTTATTAAGACCTATATTTATGTCAATCAATGTCTTGCCTCAAACGGTAAGTTAAAGGTCACATATATCGTTGGCTAAATACACTGTTAAACTGTTTCTTATAATATTATTATGATAAAAATTATATAACGTTATCTGTACGTGAGGTTTATGAAAGATTGTGTGTCTGTTTAATAATATATAAACGAAAACAACCATTTTATTTATTTTAAACTACCGTTGTCACCTAATTATTTATATACATTATTATATTCATAGCTCGAACAGTATTTACGTCATATTTTGAAGAATATAATAGTTTCATCACAAATTTGATTCTACGTTGGAGAAACCACGAGTTTTGAAATCATATAATATTTCGCACACATAGATAGTATAACTTGTACTTCAAACATCGTTACTGATCATCTTATGTAGCATGACTTGAGCTTTTGATAATTGCTTATTTTATTAGTGTCGTAATTAACTCTTAATTAGCTTAACATCATACTTTTTATTTTCGTCTGTCATCGTTATCTGTCTTCTTGATATTAGTCATAAAGCGTAATGTAATTTTATAACGAAAATGTATTTGAAATTTTCATTAAAAATTGATAACTTTGTTTGTGATTTCTACAGTAATATAGAAAACATTCGCCATTAAAAATTACATCGTAATTTGAACCAACAACATACGCATCGCCAGTTTTTATTTAGCCTTATATTAGTTTTAATCAAAAAGTAACAATTTAAAGTATTTCATTTGTTTCAAGAGAACTTCGTTCTAAAACCGTTCAACAAAAAATATGATATGAAATGAATTATGTCATAATTCTACGCAGTTTTGTTACTAATGAACGACAAAAGTAGGTCCAACTCGTTTCCATTATATTGATACGATTTAATTTAATTTCATACACTTTGTCAGTTAACGCTTTATTGTAGAATACAAAATATATTTCGTCCAAAAGGCGGACTTAATGAAACATACACAATTGTTTTTAATATTATTCTTAACTTAACTTGTTTTATAAATATGAAAGTATGTTTATTATAGATATATAGATAAGTGATGTCAGCCTTGACATGACACTGTATTATCATGAAGTTTGATAGGATTGTCTTATATTTTAAAATAGCTTACATTTCTATGCAAGTAACCTGCTGTATTATAATTTTGCATAATTCCGTAATTCCTTCTTCGCTTTAAACGGTGGAATGAAGAGGTGAAAAAAGACCGTGCGTTGAGCTTCCAATTTAATACGGGTACTGCAATTTTTTTATAATAAGTAATCGTTTTAATCTCTAGATTTAAACGAATTTTAAATCGTAATGAGGTTTGCAGGAGCGGCGTATTAAAATGCTCTCGTTGCTAAATCATTTCTTTTTATAATAAATTCGTCTCTTATACAACGTAAATAAACAAAATATTAATTTCCGTAAATCCATCACAGAGTATTTTGAACAGTGTATCCTACACTGTTCAACTTATGTGTGTTATAATGTTATAATATATATGAGTATAACTTACGTGTGTTATACTTTGTTTAATCAAATGCTATTTACAAAAGGCTGTTTCCCGATGGGTAACAACTTATAAAAGGTTTTTATTTTATTTTATAGATTCTACCAAAACGTAACTCAAAAATAAACTCGATAGTTAATACAAATATAAAGTCATATTTAATGTCCAACGAAGCTAGTTTTATAATATTTACTTTTATGTCATAGTTCAAAAGGAATATACAATGTGTTGTTTAAAAGTGAACGGGCCAAAACTACCACCATAACTTTCGGCTTCGACTCGCGTTCTGTCCATTTATCGATTTGTATTATTTGCAATATGGGTTAAGACCATCAGATGAGTCTCCTGCTCGTTTGCCCCCTAAAATATATATAAAAAAAATTGAAATGAGCTTTCAATAGAAAATGCATATATATATATTATTTATAAATGTTTCCTTAGAAAAATCTAAGTAAAAATATTTTTTTTTATAAAATCTATATTTACATTTCCTACTTGTAATTGTAAAAAGTAATTTACAGTCATTCAATACAGAGATGAAAATTTAAATTTAACTAGCTGTTGTTCCATTATTCAAATATATTCGAATTCAATTTGATTCGAGTTCCGTTGCAAAGTCAATAGTGATTAAAAGAACGATCAAACTATCAACCAATACATGCCACCTTTATTTTTTACGATAGTAATAAATCTACGAAAACAAAAAAAAAGTTTTGTTACGACAAATATATGTTGAGTACTTAAAATTATAACATGTGATCGTTCTAATTTATATATAATACAACAATATTACAATAATACAACATTATTGATAACATAGATGAGAAAATATATTGTAATATTGTTGTATTGTACCTTAGAATGCATGTTGTGGCCGTCTTAAAGAGTCGCACATTTTATATAAGTTTCAATGTGTTTTTATTATTACATGTGTAAGTGTTGTGACCGCTGATGGTCCTTAATAAAATAAAATAAAATATATAATTATTCATTGTATTCATCCATCGTATAATCTAGTAATAAAGTTATAAATTCATTAGATTTTTTATATTTAACTGAACTGGAAAAGAAAACAAACTTACAATATTACGAGTAGTATGATACGCTCATATAATTTTCTCACGATATATTTCAAGGCAAGTTTATTTGCAAGTGATGAATTTCCGAAAGGTAATATTTGTTTCTATCGATTGTGAGAATCAAATCGGTGCAGGACAATGGAAACATTTTCATATTGTACGCATTCGCGATGATGGCCGCGATAGCGTCACTTTTGAAGTTTCCTGCGATAAGTCACGTTCGCTCGGAGGGTGTTAAAACTCAACTTCCGTTCGCGATTTCAATTAAATGACCAAAATGTTTACGAATAAAATTTGTTTAATAAATAAACTTTATGATGTTTACACCAAATGAAATGGTACTTTATTATTTTTTAATTATGAAACTGACCTGTTCTTAAGCAGTTATTTATATAGTTTTAGATTTTTGTTTGAATATACTATATAGAAGTTTTTTTACTTAACTTCGATGTGCGTAAATAAAAACATTTTTTATTTATTTAAAAAAAGTATAATTTATTCTATTCCATGACATAGTCTACTTTCCTACAGTACATTTTAAAAAGCTTTTCTCCAAATACAAAGTTAAGAAATTTCGATGTTATCACGGTGACTTTATCATACGAACGACCCAGAAACAAAATTGACTATGATGTTAATAACATTTTAACTAGCAAATATATCCGTTCAAGTGTTTCTATCCCCACTATTACAAAGCGACCTTGGATTTAGCACGCGTTCACATAAATCCCGCGCGACTCGTCAACCCCCTTTATCGTCACACCTCATTTTTATTTCATTTTGTACGAATCGGGCTGTTCTTTATTACAAATATTTATTAATACATTAATATAATTGATTAATTGTAATATTGTTTTTTTTTATTTTTATTTTTTTGGGTGCGATTGGATATTTGGGATATTTTATGTCAAATTTATATAAACTAACAAAATGTATAACAGAATTATTTACGTATTGTTAATAGCTTTATGTTTTTTTTTGTTTGAGTAAATTATTACTATAGGAAGGTCTATACCAAATAAACTAACTCTGCTAATTTTAGAAGTTATTAAAAACTAAATTGACACAATATGCTCGCCATTGCCATTTAATCAATGAAAGTCTCCAAGGTTTAATTAAATATATATTATCAATTTAATTAAAAATCAAAAACTGCATAACAGGATCGCATTAAGAATGGTGAATTAAGAATGGTAAAATGGTATTTCCATTTGGTATAAAAAAATAAAAGTTTTCAGTAATGTGCATCCATTAGCGAAAAGATCTATTTTTCAGCGGCTTTTTATATTTAAGAACTGTATAATCTTTTTTACTGTCACGTCATGTCTCTTAATAAATCAATGTATATACGAAAAATCAAAGAATGTTTAATGAATTGTTAGAAGCTATTATCGGTCTCGTAGGCCTTCATAATACATAAAATAAATTATTTAAATGAACACTTATCATAGTTTATATATTTTATTCTTAATCCATAGACAAACATAAAAATGACATGACAAACATAAAAATTTAAAAATTATATTCTATTGTTATCAGAATCAAAAATGTGAAAAATTTTAGCCCAATCAATTGTATGGTAAAAAAAATGCTTAAAATTCATTTTTGATTCTCGTTTATACTAACAGGTGATTTTTAAATAAAAGCTTTTAAATACAGGTTATATAATATTGATTGCATTGGAGCGTGACTTGTGTTCAATTATTGTAATTGAATATTCATGTCGTAAGAGCTTTTAGATATGTGTCAATGATATTTTAAATAAAGATATGTAAAAATAAATTTAGATTTTCTTAGAAACATAATGAATGTTCCGTGCCTCGTATAAATTTTGTTTTATTAGTTATTGAATTATTATCGTTGCATCTTAGTTACCGAAATACAAATAAAAGTTTGTATTAATATTATGGTCTTTTCTTTTTCAACGTCGATTTTAAAGTCTAAACTATAAATGGATTATTAGATTTGCTTTTAAAAGGCAGCAAAACTAAGAACTGCGACAAAATATACAATTTTATATTTTCATTAGAAACAAATATTAAAATTGTTCAATTATTTTTGAATTTTAACGTATTGTATGTACTTAGTATGTATGTGTTATAAAAATTAATAGCACCTAATATGAGTCTTCAAAACCAAGTTGAACGTTAAAAAAGTTTTCTAAGTAACCAACGCTTACATAGAAAAAAATAAAAGTTGCTATGGAACATTTAGACAACCTTTTTTGTTTAGCGCCGGATAAAGATTTTAACATATTCGATCTAAGCGGTGCTATGAATGTGTTACTATCCAATGCACAGATAACAAAAAAAGAGTCGCTAGACCAGTTCTTGAACCTCAAATGCGATTTAGATTTATTCTCTCCGCTCGTCCTCCTGTTTTTTGTTTGTCTGTCTGCATTGTTACCTTTAAAACAATGGCCAGTCTTGTCATATCCTGAATTTATCATTCTAACACCATCAACGGAAACGCGTAGTGATATGTGTTTATAATGTGGTATCACGGTCTTTTTACTCCTTAACTGTTTGTATGGCTAATCCGAATGACATAAGCATTACATTTATACTTGATATGAATATTGATATCATATCGTGATTTCGTGGTGTGGTCTACAGATTTCACTTTCTTTTTATTCAATCATTAAATATCAAATATTCCAAAATATTCTTACATTTTAATATATTGTAAAATAAACAATTTGTCATTATAGTGCTAAAACATTTCAAACGGTAGTGATGAATCGAGTCAATATTTTGAAACTAACCGAAGTAAATCCTACAACAACATGACTGCTTATTTAAAAAACAACGCCGGTAAGGGTGGGTGCTAAAAGTTCGTGTTTGTTTGGGACTTATTTTATGTTGAGGACGTCCGACACTATCCGGAATTCAGGCGCCAGTCGCATTAGAAAATCCGATACCAGAATCGAATTGAACATTAATGGAACATAAAAATGTTTACCGTCACATAAATTATCCTCTAAAGAAGCCGATGAATTCTCGACTAATGTTTTATTACTAATGGATGTTAGAATACTATATAATTTCCGTTCGAAAATTTATCGGCTCCTCTAGTATGTCTTCAAATTAAATATTTTATTAGCACTAAATCACTCGAAATATTTTATTGTCTGGACTAAAATTTTCATTCTCGATAGAATGAAACTTATAACAATTGTTCTCTGAATGAGGAAGGAAGGTAAATAGTTCATAAATTGAAATAAAACGTTTTCTGATCGCCCTCTTGACAATAATTTGGCCCACGCTCTGTCCATACCGTCGAATGCTACAATGCTCTTGCACAGGGAATGATTTGAAGGACGCGGAGGAATAATGATATAAGTCCCTAAGGACCAACACAATGCTATGGGGATAATAATAGTTGTAGATTTGAAAGTAATTTGAATATGAATGGAACCCTCCCGCGAGGTCCTCGTAATAAATATGAAGTGTTGCTTTTGTACGTTCCCTTGATGATTTTGACTTTGGTATAACGAATCGGGTTCGGAATGTTGTTGGTAATTATGGGTTTAGTTGCGTATTTCAAATACGTTAGGTGTGTATATGAGGCGTGAGTTGAATTTATTAAATCTGCACCAGAAGAGGCTTTAATGTAATAAAAATAGTAAAATTTATATACCATATTATTGATATTAGATCATTTAATTTTATATACAATTTATATTACATTATAAATAACAAATAGTGGATTTTAATTTGGAAAAACACTCAAACTTGTTCTTATAGATTATATTTTTTTGAACCCCTGTAGTTGGACATAACGTGTTAAAAACGCAACAAGTTTTATAGATACTGTTCATGAAGCGCCATACTTAAAATTTGTGATATAAATGTTGAATTATTTATCTAGACAATCATTTGTTTATACTCATAAGAATTATTTAAAATGAGGACATATTGTAAATTATTTATAAATAAAAATATGGGTATTGAACAAACCGCGTGGAATGGTCACAAGAAGGCTAACAGCATTATCCATTGAATTACAAGCCCGATTTTCCAACGAAGAATAAACCAGCTCTTCTGTCACTGGTGGAGGCAAAAAAGGTTCTAGTAGGATAAGTAAAATATATAATTGAAACAACAACTATCCATTATACTCACTGTAGCTTTATGAAATTGTTTTAAAGTTTTTAAGACTGATACAAAACGAATGGGACACTTAGGTATATAGGAGTTTGTTTGCTGATTTGTAGGCGTTATTTTTTAGACCTACTAGTCTAATAAAAAAAATCGCCGTATACATTTATTGAAGGTTATAGTCTTGTTTGTCGGATGAAACTCGGTGGTAGGGCTTTGTGCAGGCCAGTCTAGGTGGGTACCACCCCCCAACCATATTCTGCCACTACACAGCAATACTTAGCATTGTTGCGATCCAGCCTATAGTAACAAGGGACATAACATCTTAGTTCCCAAGATTGGTGGCGCATTGGCGATGTGAGAAATGGTTTTTTTTTTTTTTATGTTTGCCGGGAGGGCAAATGACTCTACTCCACCTGATGTTAAGTGGTAGTAGAGTCCAAACGCGAGGACGGCCAGTACAGTCGGGATGAAGGTTCTGCACTAGCCGCCTTCGCCTTGCCAGCCCGCAAGATGCCTCTTCACGCCTCGTTTGAAGGAACCCGGGTCGTAAGAGGAGGAGAATACGTGAGCTGGTAAGGAATTCCATTTTTTGGAAGTGCGACAAAGAAACGAGTTGCCAAATTTCTTTGTCCGCGATGGAATTGATATCACAGTTAGTCGGTGACATCGAGAGCCAGCACGCGTAGACTTGTAAAGGAAGGATTTCTAATATCGCCAATGTCTACGGTGGTGGTGACCACTTACCATCAGGTGGCCAATTTGCTCGTTTGCCTGCCTATAACATAAAAAAACACGCGGGGCAGTTAATAGTTTTAAAATACGGTCAAATTAAAAAGAATCAAATGGTCCTCAAACATCGGTTAGTATACCGCATACCGTATTGATCGTGCAAATTTTCGCACACTCCGTGATACATATGACGCTTTTCCATATGCAAATTAGTTTGTGTCCCCCTATAAAAGTGTAGTATTTGTTTTGGACGTCTGACCGGTTATACCTCTAGATTTATGTGTGATAGCAGCAGGGATTTTAATTTGTGCAGCCACAGATTTTGACATTGTCTTTTGAAATTTAACCCCTATGTACATTGTAATAAAGGTCAGCTATTTGATGTATTGCATGCAATTTTTATCCGAATTCGTTTCTGTTTCGAATAAATCGTAACTGATGCGTAGTTGTAATTCGATTTGCTTGGTGTCATTGTCTATATAGCTTTCATTGATGTAATAAATCATTTTGATACATCTTTCTGATAATTAAAATGATGACGATGCTTTGTACCTAATTTTTTTTACTGTTAATTTTTATTCAAATAATATAAAAATCATGTTCGTGTGTGTTATTTACAATAATTGACATTGTTTTTAATTTTAAATATTAAAATGAAATTGATTTCTTCGTAGTATTTTAAAAAGAATTTTAGACTAAAATTACTCTTTTAAATCTTTTCGGAGCCCTTATATATGTTTCTTAAAGTGTCTAACTGCCTAAAAAAAATAAAAACTATAATGAAGTAATTTCTAATGTTATGCATATTAAAACGAAACCACAATTATATATGAATGTTTTAACCTTTACATAATAAAAATATATATATCAGAATTTTGTAGACGTGACGTGACGTGACGTAAGTCTATTAAATGTACGCAAAATCATCAAAATGAAAACGCTTTTGGACGTCACAAACACATCTTAAAATGTCAACGTGACATAAAATTATTTCAATGCAAATAAATTGACGCCCCGAGGCGTATGAGAAACGAAAAATATCATTTTGCACGCGTCTGTCACGTCCTTCCCGCTTGACGTCGCACGTGGCAGCTAACAAGCGCTTTTGGATGAGTTTTGTTAGCTGTTTTAATTAGGACTTCAAATTGTGTTTATGGGTTTCGTCTCCTTGAGATACTAACAAATATTTAAAATAAAATTTACTGACTTCATTTTATAGGTTACTAGGTTTGTGCATGTAATTGAATTTAATTGATCATAATATTCTTCTGCTAGGTAGAAGCCTCTACATAGCACCACCACCTCAAAGCAAAGCAGGTTAGTGATCTAGCAAAAATCTCCAGAATCCATACAGGCTTTCCCACGATGAATTTTGACTCCGTGAAAGAAATGACAAAAACAATTTAAGCAGATAAAAGTTTGCTTGTCTGATGTTGAACTGGAGATCTTTGCATCATATCTACGGCTTTTACCGCCGAGCTATCCCGACTATTATACAAAAATTGTGACCTTAACAAACAATCATATTAGAAAGCAATATTAATGATTATGTTTTTTATAGACTATTGCAATAATTACGAAAGATATCATTTTCAAATCAATTTAAAAAACAAATGATTATTCAACTTGAAAATTTGATATGTCCAAACGGAGTGTTACCAATAATTATATATCCATATCTGTGTAAGGCAAGACAGCCTCATTTTAAAGTTAGAGCAATTAAAACTTTCAAAACCAAATTGATTGAGCAATCCCGTTAGTTGCGTAAGATTCTCACAAAGCTAAATTCATTCCGATACTGTCTCGAATATCAGAGAGTTGTGCATTTAATGAGCTCTGTGAAACTTGCATACGTTGGCACAAGTTGTGCTCTGAAGACGTCTGTATTCAGTAAAGCCTTTTATATCTTAATGGAGGAAAGTATGAAACTACATATTTTCACATACCTAAATGTATTGCTTAAAATCACAATATAAACTTGTTCTGTTTAAGGTCTTGGTTATGTCAAATAACTATATTGTAATAGGATGTTCAGTCCAATCTAAATAGTAATTACCAGAATAAAATTTGTACTAAATAAAAAGTGTTGTAAGCCTTGCAAATATTTCTTTAAGTACTGTATTTGTAGTTTCAACTCAAGTCATTATTTCTAAGCGTCGACTATGTGAGAAAACGACAATACTACACTGCTACACTATTAAGGTCTATTAATTAATAAGATCCGTATACGTATTCACTTTATATATAATGTCATATTTGGTTCAGAGTAATAAACAGACTAGCAAAATTCTAGCAATAGTGGTATCAACTAGTCCTAAGGTATTATTTACAATCCTATTTCAAGTTAAATTGATGATTGATGATGTTCTCCTGACCGATAATGGCTACGGTGCCATTCTCAAGTAAGATTAGCTAACTCACTCAGGGCATAATATTGTGCACAATAAAATGTATGCCAAATATAGTTGCACTATGTATTTCTTCACTCTCATACTCCGATGGGATGGCAATCCGACACTACTTCGAACGAACGAAAGAGTTCAGGTGCAACGACTTAACGTGCTTTCCGAGGCAACGGACACACTTCCATCTTCCAGACTTCGGGCTACTACTGAGAAAATTCGACAAAAAACTCAATAACTTTTAATTTGCCCGATTTTTGATTTGATCCCAGAACGTCAAAAAAATATCACATTTGAAGGTCCAACTTTTTAACAAAATACCCTCAAATATAGATAAACAGCCGCGTATCTTACAAACAATCATTTGCTTCTAAGCAAGTAGTCACAATGTGTTAAATGAGTATGAATTAATAAAATGTCGACTAATGGAACAAAGAACGACGAATGTAATAACTAATTTTAAGTTTAACATAGTTCTCATGTAAGTGACGTTAGTCTTAATGGGAATAAATATTCTTTAAACCTAAAAACCTACTTCTGTCTCTTCGGCAAGATAAATTATTATATGTTGACTACTACTACTACTATATGTTAACTACATGTACAACCTAAGTTAAATTGGTTCCCACGGAGAGCAATATAATTAATTTAACACGACTTTTTCCAATTGTTTCATCGTGGGTGGTTCAATAGCTGGGGTGTTTTAGTTGTATGCTTATATCGAATTTCGATGAAGGGGGTTGTTTTTTTTTTGAATATAATTTCGTTAAAAGGTTGTTAAAAAGGGTTTCTAGATATTTTAATTAAATTTAATTTTTTAAACGTTCAATCAAATTTCCTATTGTTATGTCATTTACTTTAATAATAGACGTGGCGTCTATTGTGCGTATTTTTTTGTTTTATAACTTTCATTTTTATTCCATTACGTAATTAATATATTAATCTGTTAACAACAAAAAAAAATTCTTATGATTTAAAACTAGATGAATTTGACATTAGATAATCTGCCACACTTGTATATGCAATTGAGTAACATATTAAAAACTCAAAATCTTCTCCTCATACACAGGCTCTTCGAGGCTTCTACTTTACTCACCCAGCAGTTGCAATGTTACATTTCCAGGGGGTTTCCTTTTAAATATTTATTTGACTTTATAAAATACATAATTTTTTACTATAATGTTTAACACCAAACATGCTGCAATCAACATCTTCAATACCGTACCGTAACCGTAACAGCATGTGAATGTCCCACTGCTGGGCTAAGGCCTACGCTCCTTTTTTTGAGAAGTTTTTGGATCTTATTCCACCACGCTGCTTCAATGCAGTTTGGTGGAATACACAGACAGAATTTCAATGAAACATGCAAGTTTCCTCACGATGTTTACCTTCGCCTTCAAGCACGAGATGAATTATAATCACAAATTAAGCACATGAAAATTTAGTTGTGCTTGCCCGGGTTTGAACCCACGATCATTGCTTAAGATTCACGCGTTCGTACCACTGGGCCATCTCGGCCAATCTTCAATACTTGTTTTAAATCCAAGCAAATACCGAACTCTGAATTTTACGACTTTTACAACTACACAAATAATAAATTAATTTTAAACGCTACATATATTTTTATTTTAATACCATCATAAGGAACTGCGTTCTGTACTATTTACCATTCAAAGATGCATTGATAAAGACGCGCCGGTCATTAATTTGCATATTCTCTCTCAATAGGACTTTTTCAGTTGAACAACTCCCATATTTTAAATCACTAGTTCTCTGTAACGTCAGGAATGGCTCTTCGCATTTTGAACTTTATATTCAATGACATAAAGATTTTTCTAACATATTGTACTTGGTTTCGGGCGTAGTTTTTGATTCGCTAAATGAATTAAGCGCTGATATTCCTCGCTTGAGAATATTTTGCTGCCTCTCTGCATAAAGTAAGCATAAATATCGTGCGTTTTATCGATAAGGCAGCGCTTAGTGCTTGAGCGGAGAGGTTACGAGGTCTAAGATTAATGGGCATTTTATAATTTATCGTTGGATTAGTTTGAGTTAATAATGGGTTAAGGATTAATGCTTCGTTGAAAATGTATGTTATAAAACAGGGTTCATGATATTATAATTCATAAATTTCGCCTCGTTATCTCTCCGATTAATTATTATAGGTAATATATAAAAGCGAATGAACCGTGACTAAATTAAATTTCTTCATTCATGAGTTTTTATGTTGATTTTTTTAATGTAATTGCTTAAGTTATAAGCCCCTTTTAGTTTTCGATTTATATTTTTTAATGATATTAATATCACCCCTAGCCTTTATCTCAGGAATATTTTATGTAAATAAGTAATAATTGTAAGTAAATAAATAATAATAATTTATAAATGTATGATAAATTCACTTATCAAATATGGTTAGTTTATATATTAATTGGGGTTTTGTTGTCACAGAGACATTAAGACTGCTATGCTAGTAGAAACGAATCCTTTCAACGTCAACGCTCTAACCACAGGCTCTATGATCTTATTGTTCCTCTGCTTATATCTCACGCTTTCTTCAAACCGGAACACGTACACACAAATTATTGATGTTAAGTAGTACAACAGTTATTTTGTTGGTGATACTTACCAGCTTTGAATAAAGCCTTACCCGCTACTACCAAGTAATGTTTTTTTTTTTTTATAGAAAAGGAAGGTGGACGAGCATATGGGCCACCTGATGGTAAGTGGTCACCAACGCCCTTAGACATTGGCATTGTAAGAAATGTTGCCCATCGCTTAAATCGCCAATGCGCCACCAACCTTGGGAATTACGATCTTATGTCCCTTGTGCCTGTAATTACACTGGCTCACTCACCCTTCAAACCGGAACACAACAATACCAAGTACTGCTATTTTGCGGCAGAATGTCTGATGAGTGGGTGGGACCTACCCAGACGAGCTTGCACAAAGCTCTACCACTAGTAATAATGTTATAAAGTTCAATATGTTGCATTTTAACAAGCAAACTACACTCGAACACGACTACCAAATAATAAAATTCAGATATACATATAGTTTTCTAAAATTCATTTTCTTGTCGCTTTTAAAGAATAATGAAACCGCTGGCGTATTCAGCTATCCGTATTTCACGGGCGGTCTGCATTTAATAGCCGGCGGTTCCCCGATAATTTTATTATTGGTGGATTTTTTTTTCTTCGCTGCCAATGACACCCTAGCCTTTATACGGATAAAAATAATAGCGGCAATAGTGAAAGTCACTTCGGGTGGTCCGTTATGTTTTTTTTAATTGATTATACCTAATTGGCTATATTTTAGTTTAGAAGAGACCGTCTTTGTTATGACATTACATATATTTCTCTAACAAATATCTCGAAAATAAAATTTTATTATATCTTTTTTTTTATTCGCGTATTACTTACACGCACATATACAAAGAGAGGGACAAAATATAGATTGATATAATTTGTTAAATTTAAAATACGTATAGATAAACATAAGGCAGTGCTTAAAATATTGCTTATATTGCAACATTAAGAGGACTTATAAAAAATCCTTAAACCATAGAAACCGACTGTGTCATAATTACTACTTCTAACCATAAATTATTTTCATTAAAAACTCAATTTGTTCCAATAAGGAATCCGTGGGAACAACCCATATTTTTCTATGACTTTATTTACCTAATTTAACAAACATTGTAATCGAAATTAATAAACTTTCGTTTTGCTATGAATCATTACCAACACATAGTTTTGTACGCTAATTTAAGCTTTACTTAAACGAAATAGAGTTTATAATAATACAATATTACGCTTAATAGTTATGGATTACAACTTTTTTAATATAATTAATGTTTCAATATGAGCCTTATGCGATTGTAATATGGTTTACATTACGGTTATATTTTTAATAGTTGAGGGTAGAAATGAAATGTGTGGGTAAGTACAATAAAATAAAATGGTTCAACGGATAGATCTTTACAATGGTAGGGTTCAAATCGATTAGTCGCGTGATAATAGCCTAAGTTAGGTATACCATAAATCTGTTACCGCCGAGGACTGACCTAAATTTAATTTAATGTAATTTTTAAGCGAGTTTACTAGAGTTAAATCTCCAGCTCGTATTTGCTTGCAATGTCTCTCCATATAATGTTTCCAAAGATAAAAACTCAGTCGTAAAAGTAGTTTCACTATATAAAACAGTGAAGTGAAGTGAAGTATAACCAAAGATCGTGGGTTCAAATTTGGACAAAGTACGAGTGAGATTGTTTGTTTGATTTGTGTTTAGAATTATTGTCACGTTTGGTGTTAAAGTTACATATCGTGATGAAACCTGCGTGTTTTGGATGAAGTTCTGCCACATATGTACTTGCATCGGACCATTCATTCTCTTCAAGAAGAGAGGTGGCCTTAAACCAACAGAGGGATAGCAGATCAGAACAGATATTTATTAAACAAGTTAAATGTAACCTCCGGTTCAGAATGTAGGTATAACAAGAGCAAGAAACTCAGAAGTGTCTCTTATTCATAATTCACATTATTTAATAGTTGTCGCTTGCGGCTGCGCCCGCGTGTCTAAGGAGTGAGAATTTGTTAGGTATATAAAAATAAGCCTGTTCCCTTCCTTGATGTTCAACCTTACTTTATACTAAAATCGGTTCAGCTATTTAGCCGTATAAGCCTAACAGACATAAACCTTTCACATAATAAATATAAGATTATCAAGAACAATTTAAAATGCCTATTATTCCTACATATTATTAACATGTTATATTTTATTTTTTAATCATTACTTTTAAACATATACTTATAATATACAATCGTATTGAAATTTTGTTAATTATATGCGGGAATTTATAGCAGAATCGAATACTGTGCCCCAGGATATATTGACTTAGCGGAGTCGAAACTTAATGTTACAAGTTTGTCTTTGGTTCATGTTTATACAATGTTTGACATTGTTTTATAAAATAAACGATTTATCGATATAAATTACATTGTTGGAAATATATGCCAAAACCTACTTACTATACTGAAGGGAGCCTCTCGCTCTAAATCCGAACGATAATTTCTTTTGTATACACTCTTTCTGTTAGAGATTAAATAATACATAGCAACATAAGAAGTACTAGCTAATATAAAACTATAAAAAACTCTTTTATTAAGAAGGAAACAATGCTTAATCCACGACGCTGCCCCACTGCGGATTGACGGATATACATGTCTGAGTATTTTGGCCAGCACTCGCAAGTTTCCTTAAGATTATTTCCTTAATAATAAACATGAGATGATTTAAATTGCTAATTACCTTACAAAAGAGATCTTACTTAGAAATACAAAGACTAACTTTAAAATATTAGGTACCTAAGATAAATTGTGTAATAGTAGGTAAGATAAATATAAATAAATTGTGACTTATAGTCTTCGACTTAATTTTAAAAATGCAATCGTTTGTTTGTGTTATAATTTTAATACAAACGCCTGCCGAATATTTAGTTTAGTAACAAACAAAAAGGACATAACATTGGATCCAAAGGTTGGCGGACCTTTACGGTTTTAATAATTATTTGTTACATTACTAGCCTATAGGTCTAGTGACCTAATGACCACTAACCATTCGTAAGATAGTGTATTTGCCCGTCTAACTTAATATTTTAAATTTAAAAAAATCTAAATAACTAAATATAAAGTACAGATATTAGTATGGTTATTTATGTTTCATAAATATCCTTATAATTAAATTATCGTGGTGTCTGTATAAACCCCATGTCAGATCACTTGCATTGATCAAGTTGAGCCCTTTGCCTAATAACCTATGGATTACGCTGCTTTTTTTATTGTTAACACATTTCATGATAAACGTTTTAATTTAACATCAAA
This sequence comes from Nymphalis urticae, assembly GCA_905147175.2. Taxonomy (NCBI): domain Eukaryota; kingdom Metazoa; phylum Arthropoda; class Insecta; order Lepidoptera; family Nymphalidae; genus Nymphalis; species Nymphalis urticae. The sequence continues at coordinate 1,726,316 of LR989987.1, read as the reverse complement.
TAACATAAAACATATTAACTTGTTAGGAAGTTTCTATCGATATAAAAGCATATGTAATTTTAATCATTTTATTTAATTTTTAAAGCATTGTATTATATAAGTTATCCGTCCCGACTTCGAACGGATGAAATGAGAATTGTATTTTTAATAAAAAGCCTGAAACCTAATGATAAATGAAAAAAAAAAACAAAACCTTTTAATCAAAAAATACATTTTTTATCTGTACCGGTAAATAAATCGTTTACAAACGATTTTAGAATCGATATTTAAACACAACCGACCGAAACCATGAATCAAAATCTTAAACATTTTGACACATACGAATTTAATACAGCTCGTGCAGTGAATAAAAATCGCGTGCGACACAAAGCCTAAAATAAATCATTCATAGCACTCAACACTTTGAAACGATTCGAAAAACGACCTCCAATGAATCGCAAACAATGAAATTTGCCGTAACAAGAAACGAACAAAAGACACGATCGTTTTTAAGTCACGAGAGAAATACTTTTTGGTGACTAACGGCCTAACTTATAAACGTAGTTTAGCGGGAGATTAGTTAAAAATATATTTGTCTTCTTTTTTCAAATGACAAATCAATAATATCAGAAAAAGCGAAGTATTTAGCTAAACAGCCGCTAAGCAACGTTTATAAGTAAGACGGTAAATCTTTAAAAAAATATGTAACATTGGTTTGGTTTATCCTTTTAATATATTTTGTGGGAAATAATATTATGAAACTTTTAAGTATGCAATGTTTGTTATTCTACGAAATTAAAGAGAACACGTTGAAAAAAAACGTTGAAATGTCGTTTTTGTTTCGCAGTAGTTTTCTCGACTCAGCTTAATAAATATTTATGATTATCAGGATTAATTTGCTACCTTTGATTTACAATCTTAATTTATGCGACATTTCAACAGAATTACATCTGCAGTTACAATCTTACTCTCAATTTTATCTTTTAGCTGACGTACTCGGCTACTATTTTAAATTAGACGCTCTATAGACGATTATTGCTTTATTTCCTTATATTAAAAATATATTTATTTAAATATGGTATAATATATATTAAAATATAGTACATATTAATAATACATAAATTTATTAATTCAGTAATAACAGGAAAATCTAAGAAATTCGGAATACTAATTTGACTACTTCCTTATTTTTGAAATCATAAAAAAACGACGCATTCTCCTACAACAATTAACTTAGGTTTTACGTTTTAATAACGTGTTAAATCGCTAATATTTAAGTCTTAAACTACACATTAACAATGAAACTTGCGACAATAAAGCCCTTTAGTATGTAGTTTAAAAATATTAACTAACAGTTGGACAATAACACTTCAGTGAATTGTTTGTAATGTACGAGGAGTTGTGGAAGTATCATTCATTGTTGTAGATTTTAAAACAAGCTTAATACGAAATAATAACAAAAGGTGTTTCAATACAGACACTTTTTAAATATTTATACCAAAAGGATGAGCAAATTTTTCATGGAATGTGTCTGTCATTGCTTTAGGTTTTGGTTAAATTTCATAACTCCTTACTTAAAAACATAACGCAGTTAGTTGTACATAGTTATAACAAATAAATAAAAATGAAACTAGAAAAATAAATAAAATGAAAATAAAATGTTGTTATTTAAAAATATATTTTCTCTTGAATAACATTTAATATCAAAAATAAGGTTCATATGCTTCTATGATACTTATGTCATTTAATTATTTTGAAGGCTCTGATTTTTCGCCCTTGTGTGTGATAAGGACATTGCACTAAATAAAGAAATAAGGTATCTAATGAAAGCTTAGTATCTTTCTTAAATTAGTATGTTTGTGTAATCGAAATCCTCGCTTCAAACTTGAAAGTATATCATAAAATTAGCAAGCAATGAAGAAGTTTTATCTCAAAGCAATAGATAGTGCGATGTCTTCAAAACAATTTGAAATGTTACAAAATTACATTACTTCGAAGACTGTAGTGAACTTGTTTACAAAACTCAGTTCACAGTAAGTATAACTATGAACTCACTTGTTTGAACATTGTTCACAGACTATTTATCAGCTCTTACTAAAGGCATTGAGATAAAACCTAGCTCAAGTCGCTTGTCGAACTTCGCACTTTAGTGCTGTCGAGATAAAAGTTTACGAGTTGAGAAATCGAACAAACAATACACTGTTTGCTATCTAACATCGTTGTAATTAAAGTCATATATGTCAATAAACACTCAAGTATATCTAGATTTTTCCTATTTGCAGACATATTTATTTGCTGTTTTATGCACCTGCTCACTTTGTTCTCACGATTATTATGGATACAAAAATTCTACCCTATGTTGTTAACGAATGATAGGATATAATGGAAAATTTCATTAGATCCCATCATTCGTTCGAGTCTGACTGTGAGATGTTCGATTTTTGACTCGATTAACATTCTTAAGCGAACCCAGAAGAGAATGTATTATATAGCACATGTGTATGCGCAAACATAAAATCACCGTCAATTCCTCCACACTCAGAATCCGATAGGATGGCGAATCCGACCGACCCGAAAGAGTTTAGTTGCAGGATCATCGGCTTACGTTTCGAGACACAGGAGTGTAAGCACTTTGTGGTCAATAAATATTCAAATAGACAAACTTTTGCATTAAGATTAAATCGGACAAAACAAAATAACTTTTTTTCGGAAACGTTGGTAAAAATTATGGTAATTGGATCTTTGAAGCAATAGTTATTTTATTTATTCCTTAAAAAATTAAGGTAAAACAGTAAATGTTCAACCAACAGATAACACTTTCCCCTATATTTTGGTATGAATCACAAGATAATATGATTGCTCAGGTCCGGTTGGCAACTTATTGACAATATAAATCGCGGTTACGTGACCTTGCTATCGGTTGGATCATCTCAGCCGTGTTGCAAATCCTTTACTACTACGTAGGTAGGTACTCTATCCTTGTAACATTTTTATTTTTTGAGAAATTGACCTTATCATGCCACACTAACTACAGATAAAAATAAGAATTATTAGTTAAAAATGTAATTGTTCAGGAAGAGAGAGAACTTATAATACAGGAACTTTAAGCTTATTAGAAAATACTTAACCTTCGTATTAGAAATATTGACATTTTTATTTTATTTTTTTACATTAAACTTTTGAATTAATATTATTTATTTACAAATAATAATAAAGAAACTTAGAGAGGAAATGGTGTGTGTATTCCCAGCAATTAAATTTAACCGTTACCCATTGGCAATGTTATGAACCATTGCCGTTCAGCTCATGAACAAATATTTTCAATTTTTACGCTCAATTGAATTTCTTATTCAATGCGCAATCATTCAATCATCGCACGAATGCTTAAGGAGCTTATACAATTTGTTACTTTCTTATTATTTATTGGTCGTTATTATGAATCAGAATATTGTATTGTTAAAATGACATTTAATGTTGTTTTCTTTACATTCAAAATATCTTATACTCTTGAAATGAATTTAAAATAATGATTACTACTCACAAAGAAATAGTTTAATTGAAATTATTCGTTGTCTTCAAGGGTTTCAATAAAACAGTTAAAATTGTTGAACAGTATTAATTAAAAATAAAGTAAGTCAATTTCAATTGTGTACAATCAAATTTACTTAAACATAGAAGAATATACGAGTACTATTATTACATTATAATTAAGATATATATGAATTTATTATATAATGTAACTAATACAACAAAATTTAAACAATCTAATTTTTTTTTATAGATTATAGCCGGAGCACTGGGTGGTACTATGACCTTCAGAACTTCTAGACTTAGTCTATGAGCTAAGTAAGCGGGTCACCAGAATTGTATTTGCGATATCTGATGACCAAGGACCTACCGTTTCAAAACCCAGCCCCGCAAATTCATACTCTTTGGATATAAGTGAATATTTGCAACTTGAGTACTTGAGCAACGTTATCTTTTGAAATTTTATGTGTAATGTTTGAAATATTTTATTTAAATATTTATAAGAAATACAAAGTAAATTGACAAGACTGGTTCGGAAAAGAACAAATAATTTACTGACATGAAATTTCTTGGAATTCTATAATAGTATTGCTTGTTTAAAAACTTAATATTTCAAAATTGTTCCTTAGAAACTTTGGCAATTAGCAGTTGGAGATAGAAAATATATGATGGTGTAATACAAACAGAACAAGTTCCGGAAAACTATTAACAAATGTTTAAAACTTCGAAGTTTAAAACGATTTCGCGAACAAATAACAGGAATTAGCGACATGGCTTTTATGTTCGACAAACACGTGAGAAACAAGAAACTATTTGACGTGACTTTTCGAGTCTTTAAAGTATTTGCGGTGAAAATAATTGCTTACGAAAAAGGTTAAATATGTTAAGACGTTTTCGAAAATTAAAACGAAGCATTCGCTTTGAAGAAGCATTCGAATCGAGCATTTATTCAGCTGCGGTCCGCAAGCGATGCAATAAAAGTGAGCAAATTATTATTCGTAGCATTTGCATATTAGACCTTCGGTTGCACGCGATGCGATATCGCTTCCAACATTACTTTGAACACGGAAGTCCATTACCGTTTTAACGAATTTACATGCCCGCGTTATCTTAACGGAGAGCGCAATGTATGTCGTTGAAGCTGAAAGGTTACCAGTTGTTAGATAGGAAGTGGATGTATAGATAGGAGGTGCGGATAACGTTGCATTAGGCTTTATCAGGCCCTTATCGGCCGCTTGTATACGCTTGGGCGAGCGCAGTCGCTAATCGTTGCATCGCCTCTCCCTATAGATTGCTTACTGGATAATACCATGAGGGTCTCATATCCGTATGAAGGGACCCATTGAGATTAGAAGCAATTTGCCAAGCGTTGCCGAAATAAGATAGCATGGACGAAATGGGGATATAAATAACTGGAATCAACGAGAGTAACATTTTAAAATACGTCTATTTAAAGTCGATCATGTGTAAGACTTGCAAGTCAAGGGTAGTAAAATGTGCAATCTTTTTTTATTCAAATACATAACTGTAACAACCAACACGTAAAACTCCACGACCCTTGAGTATTTTACCGAGGACGCAATATAGTGTATATTGCGCTGACAGTTTGAATACGATAATCCTTTGACAAAAATAGATGTAATATGGGAACATATTTTAAATGAATAAACATTTATTCCAATGTTTCAATAGTCTGTGGTAACAGTTTCGATACGGTAATCGAGTTTTTTTTATTTGCTACTTTGTTGTTTTTCACTATTTATTTTGAACAAAATAAATGTTGTATATTTTCATCGTTATTCATTTTCCTTCATTGATATACATTTCATCAAAGAAACCCATATATTTTTCGATTTCTATACCACCAACAACATCAAAAGCACCAACAAATGAGATACGACCCTATTTCATTACGTAGGCACATTTTGTTACCGGACACATTATGCCAAACATTTCTGGATTGATTTCGTGGAGTTACGTCGAGTATATGCATAAAACATGTGACCTTACGATGATACCGGTTTAGTCTCACACGCACAGCAGGTTAAGGATGGAAGAGGCACTTTACTTACAGAATAAATAAGATATATACGAAAGCAGATGTTTTTTAAAAAAGTACCACTTTTTTTCATTATCATAAATACAATGACTTTTCTTTTACCAGTCCCGAATCTTTATCTAGAACTTTGGTATCTAAATCAGACCAACGAGGTAGTTAGAAATATTATGTATATTGGAAATTGACATTCTTATTCTTGTCTTAACGATAGTGGGAATAAATGCTAATGTGGATTTCTGTGACCTTCTAACAATGGCGGTCTCTAGAAATGTGGCAAGTCAATCGGATCGAGTCAGTTACTTTGCAGAATTATCTTCACGACTATTTATATGGAAATCAGAGGCGTAGTCCAAACGATTTATCAAAAACATAAACCAGGCTAATTTGTTTTCTGATGGCAGTAGATACATAATATTTTAGATATGATTTTTATTTTTTTACTTTTATGAATTGAAAAAAAATCACTATGATTTAATTACAATACTATTTAAGTTTAAATTAAAATATAATAAAAATAAAAACTGTTAAAAAGAGTTCTAAAAAAAAGTTCTAATAATTGTCATCAACCATTTTCTTTTTTATCTATAAATTCTTTAATTTGTTTAATATAAAGTAAATTAAGCCTTTCATTCCACATTAAAATGTTTATATATTTAAATTATAGAAGTTTCACTTGTATCTTATGCTTTCTGTTTTTGTTTTTATTCTTAATATAATATGTCATTTATTTGTATTAATTTTTAGTGGAAACTTGATTGATTTATGTTTTTCTTATATTTGTTTTTTTTACTATTAAGTGTAATCATAATTGTTTGTTTCCCAAATAAATAAATAAATAAATAAATAATTCGAATGTTTCTTAGTCGTGTTAGTGTATATTTTAACTTATTAATCTAGTATTAGTGTGGTTAGTTATTATCTTGTAATGTGGATCCCGATTGGGTGAAGGCCTCCTCTTTCTCCTTCCAGAATCCTCTATCTCTGGCCAGAATCATCCAGTCTTGCCCTGCTTTCTAAAGAAATTCGTAAACGATATCATCAGCCCACCGTTTTGTTGGTTTGCCGATGCCGATTTGTTTAATATTTACGATTTTTATTTTAAAAATCATTTTTAAAATTGAATTTGCACAATAAATATATATATAAGAAAAAATGTCGAAGGCTTTTTTCAATGAAAAGTTTTGGTTAAAAAAGTCACTCAAATTTCAAAAATCTACGTCGGATTTAATAATATTAACGGTAACATTCCTCGGAGGAGGCATATCAACTTTTAGCTCCAGTTCAAAATTCGTGAATAGTTTTTCAACAGCTAAAAAAAATAGCACACGAATATATTGAAGCAGAGCTAAAAGCATAGTTTCATATTGAATTTTTTTCATAGAGTCCTTGCTACTGATAAAACTTTCACGATATTAGCAAACATTTCGGTTACAAAAAAGTGTTTCATAGAATATATTTCGGTGTGTAAATTGAAATGTTATTGAAATTGAGCTTATTCAAATACAATATAAAACGAGACTCTTTTTTATTTTTAAGTTTATATGTTATATTAAACTATATATATATATAACTATTGACGAGTCGGTTGGCGTGGTTGGTAGATACTTGCCTTTCACGCCAATGGTTGTGGGTTCGAATCCCACCCAGGACAGACATTTGTGTGCATGAACATGTCTGTTTGTCCTGAGTCTGGGTGTAATTATCTATACAAGTATGTATTTACAAAAGAAAAGTAGTATAGTATGTAGTTTATCAGTTGGCTGGTCTCCATCGTACAAGCTCTGCTTAATTTGGGATCAGATGGCCGTGTGTGTAATGTCCCAAGATATTTATTTATTACTATTTATTATACATGTATATGTGCGCTCTAATGGTTTAATTCCATTTATTTTCAAATGTACTAGCTATCAGCAATTTCAATACTCATTATCGTTCTATGTTATGTCTCTGCTACACAATCGTAGTAATATTACAATAACTATAGTAAAAGGCATAATATCGACGATCATATAAATATATTAGGTAATAGTAATGTGAGATGTGCTAGTGGATCGAACATGTGAATCTTGGCCGTGTTTAAACTCTGGTGTATTGTGGGTTTATTTTTGTTTATTATTTATCTCGTGCATGGTGGTAATTGAAAAAATTGTGATAATTCTGTTACATATCAAACCCTGTCTTATAGGAGCAACTATATAAGTAATAATATATAAATCTTTTCCTGAAGAAGAAAAATATTTTTACCCAGCAATGGAAATTTTATGATCCGTAATTTATTTACTTTTACTATAAATTCGTAAAAACCTTTTTTTAGTCATTTCAAATATACGCATAATATTGCAAAGATTTAAATAAATCGGAATAGTTTTAGTGTGAATCGAAATAAAAACAATGTATTAATAAATATTTTTTCTTTTTTATTATAATCGTGACAATTTCTTCAAACACAAATTTATAGCGCGGCTTTAGTTACGCATAAAATAAAAATGATCATATATTTCATGTTATTGCGTGCGTAAATGAAACTTGTTTGTGTATCACGATCAAAGCACAGGTGGCAGTTGGGAGTTGTTTCTGATTTCAACTGTACGTGTTGATAACGTTATTTAGAAACATATTGATCAAGGGAATGTTTTTGGTGACCCATTTCTTGAGGCAGCTTCACGGCTACACCGTGCAAATGATATTTTGAATATTTGTATTATAAATTCAATCAATATGGTTCAATATACAATTTAAATAGAATTTTTGTTTTTGATTGATCATGATCAATCGAAAGAAACGAAGTTATTCTTATTTTATATAAATAATTTATCACCATATTTTTAGATTGATAGATGTTTTTGTTTTTTTTTTTTATATTACGGATTCTTATATGAAGTAAATATCTTTTGCACTATTTATTTATGGTGTAGAAGATGTATAAAAAATAATAAAAGTAAATAAACATAGCACAAGGATATGACCTAAGTCCTTCTTCAAGTAAAATATTTTTATTCCCTACGTTAAAAACATTTTAATATTACCTATCACACACAGTTACATGAAAAATCTTCAACTAGTTGTAAGTTACTTATGCAAAGGTCTTAATATATTATTAATAAATTGAAGAACAATTTAACATAATTTATTTTATTCTCCAATAATTTCATGGTACAAAAGGCTTTTCGTCATCAAATAATTCTCTATCAGTCAACCATTAAGTATATTCATTTAGAACTTTTTGTAAGGCTACCATGTAGCAAACTCCAATTTCTATATTAATAGCATTAATCACCGTCTAACGGATTAACCCTATTAGCAACCAATTAAATTTAGTATTACATGAGCCCATATTCATATGAGACTGGAGTGCACAGATCTAATTAATAATGAAACCCCATTGGCTAACAATCATTAAAGAATTCCAGATAATGCTAACAGAAGCAGGTCAATCAACTCGGCCTCTTAACGGCAAACCAAGTCAAATGATAACTGACATGACGGAATTAACTTGACTTTATTTAGAGTTCAAGCAATTGTTAATTTCCTCCAATGAGCTAATGGGCTAAATCCTCCTCGTCAACTTTTGTAATTGGTTGATTGGACCGTGCCTCCCTTTTGTATAGTGAAAGAATGAATTGACGAATATGGGTTAATATTACACTGAGGTGCCTTTATCAATAACGTTTCGTTGTAACTTCTATCAATGGCTCAGATTTGAAAATAATAATAATAATATCCTGGGACATATTGGCCATCTGATCACGGCCATCTGATCCCAAACTAAGCAGAGCTTGTACTATGGAAACCAGACAACTGATATACTACATATACTATTTTTCTTTTGTAAATACATACTTATATGGATACTTACACCCAGAAAAGGGACAAACAGCATGTTCATGCACACACATGTCTGTCCTGGGTGGGAATCGAAGCCACAACCTTCGGCGTGAAAGGTAGCTACCGGCCACGCCAACCGATCTACCGACCACGCCAACCGATCTGATGTGAATGTTTTTAAATAAGGAAAGGTTTATTTTTTAATAATCGGAATGCAGACAAGATAATCAACAGTAGTCATAAGCATTGATACCGTCAGAGCAATATATTAGCAATTTCTCACTTCACCTGTGTACCGCCATATTATTTGATGGTATATTACTCGTCTGCACTGAAACTGTTTTACTGTTTGGCATTAGAATAACTGGCTGTAAAGTTTAAAGTTGGTATTCAAAATAGATTTGTCTTGATTTGCTTTGGCTAACATTTAGTCCGAAAATAACTGAATCGATATTATATACATAGACATATTGTAGTAATAGTAATATTTACGATTTTGAGTCAGTTTTAAGATAAATGTTTTACCGAAATCGCACTCATTATTTAGATTAGCCAACTATATAGGTAATATTATAGGGCACAAGTGTGTGCACAAACACAGGTGCACTCTCTATTCCTTAATTCTCAAAACCGATGGGTCGGCAATCCGACACGACCGGAAAGAGTTCAGGCGCAGGACCAACGGCTTTAGGTGCTTTCCGAGGCACGGGAGTGAACACACTTCCAACTTCCAGACTCCGGGCTGCTACTGAGATTTTTTTTTTTGACAGAAAAACCCAATAACGTTTTATTGGCCCGACCTGGGAATTGAACCCAGGACCTCCAACGAGGCAGTCAAGCTTAACTACTAAACTAAACTATTAAACTAATATAAAGCTCAAAGCGTGCTGTTGAAATAAAACAGTGCCATTTAAAGAAACATAGTTTTCCTCTCTTGACGGTGTAGCTTTTCGATTTAATTTATTTAAAGTACAACGTTTTCATTTCAATCGATTTTAACCTATCCCGACGTAATAAACTATTCAATTAAATAAGAGTTAATGAAATAGATTATTTCATTCATTAAAATAGGTTCACAGTTATAGGATAGATATCTAACTAGCTATAAAAATATCGAGTAATTTACTACGAATACAACCATTCCACTAGTTTTCTACCCTTATGCTTAGTTTTCTCTTAGTGTATATTTTTTTGCAATTGAATAAAAAAATATATCATAATCACTTCATAATCGGCAAAGTTATGAAGCATACATAAATAAGTAAGCTTAATTCGAAGTATTAAATTCCCAAAATACTTTTCTTTCCATAATATTTCTCTATAGCTGATCATAAACATCTGAATACGAGACAAAACAAATAAAAGTTTAATTTTATTTTCACTTACGTGTTAAATAAAGACTTAATTTTATGGACGGTGCGTTAGTAACAGGAAACTTGTTTCTTTACAAAGCAGAAACCTTCTGTTTCTTATTTATTAATCATTTAAGAATACCTTTAATGTAACGATAATTTCGTCGAGTAAGCTTTCTCATTAATTTGACATATAGCAGTTATAAAACCATCGTATGCGTCAGTGGTTCTTGACGCTTTTTCTTTATACATTTTCGTTTCTATAGCGGTATTATTGCAAAAGACGGCTCTAAGAATATTTAACGGTATTCGATTCCATGGTTTTTCTATTCAATCCATTTATCGTCTCGATAATACGAGTTATTGACGTATTCATCCGATTTTATTGTTGAAATATGGCTATGTAAGAAGGCACATTGAATCGTTCGTTAGCATTGCTACATAAAATATGAATATTCTATGAATCTTCATACTTTAAGTGTATATAAATTATGGATGGTGTTATAAAAAACTTGTAAAATCTTTTAAGTGAAATTGATAATTCTATGTATGAGACTTGTGTGACAGAGCCTTTTTTATGTTGAATAAAGTAACGGTTGTATCTGTTTAAATTTATAAAATATTGACTGTTTTGAAAACTATTGTTATTGACAGACTATACATTCACGATCTATAAACTATTTCCGGTTAATACTTGTTACCACTATTTGGTAATTTAAATAATAGAATGCGGTGCAAAAATACAAATTCTATATTTCAAATGTCGAATATACATTGACTGTTTTCTTGGATTAGTGGCTAGTTTATAAGCAGCAGATATCGAGGTCCTGTCGAAAAATTCTCTGTAGCGTCCCGAAGCCTGGAAATTACCAGTTTTTACAAACCCAACGGAAATGCTTCAGAACACACGTGTCTGAACTCACTCTCTATCACCTCACTTCCATATTAAGATAAGTCAATTAGAGAGCGCACTTTTCATTGCACAGATGACCTCATGTCCTAGTTACCTAGTCTTCCTTAGAAATAGCCGCTATATCGGTCAGGAGGACATCACCAGCACATTCCACTAACCCAATTGTTAGCGCGATTCAAACATATATGGACGTATTATTTGAAGAATCTTATAGAATCTAGTAAAAAATAATATTACTCAAATTCTTTTCCGATGTTGAAGATAATAACCGCGTGATTATGTAAAACAGTAACAGTATAGTAACAGCCTGTTAATGTCCCACTGCTGAGCTAAGGCCTCCTCTCCCTTTTGAGGAGAAGGTTTGGAGCTTATTTCACCACCCTGCTCCGATGCGGGTTGGTAGAATCACATGTGGCAGAATTTCAGCGAAATTAGACACATGCAGATTTCCTCACGATGTTTTCCTTCACCGTCAAGAACGAGATGAATTATAAATACAAATTAAGCACATGAACATCCAGTGGTGCTTGCCTGGGTTTGAATCCACGATCATCGGTTAAGATTCACGCGTTCTAACCACTAGGCCATCTCGGCTTTATTATGTATTTGTATACGACTTTGACCAATTCATTATGTAAAAAGTTAGATAAAAATGCATATCTACGTACAGATCGAATACACAGTTTGAAAAGGTGCCATTAGAAAAATGAAATCACTTCCAGCGCTCTTTCAAATACTAAAATCCGATATTCTAAATCAAATATCAAATACAAATATCGTATAAATCCATAAACACTTTACGATTTCCAAATCAAAACTGAAGTGCATTCTGTAAGTATTATAGTGAGCTTCCTAGATATCGACATCTCGGATCGAATTGTTTCAATACACCGATCTCGAGCCCCGATAAGGAACTAAATTTCTCGTAACAGTAATGTATCGAATGTTTATTCAAATCACATTCACTCGGTGCCTTTTAAATCGACTTTTTTCACTTAACAAATATTGGTCCCGGTCAAAGAAACTATTATTTGATCTGCACTCGATCTCGGGAGCGATGACGTTCTTAGAAACTGGTTGGATACCGTTCAAATATGTGTCCGATCTGTCTATTTAACTTTACCGCCTTAATCTGATAGCGTCGAAGTGAATAATACGCTTTTTTGACGATCTTTTTTAAATTAGCACCTTTTAACGTCAATGCTTTATTTTATCATCTAGGTATTTAAAAAACAAACATGGAAATAAAAATGTTTTTGGTTTTCCTTACTCTATAGCTATATTAGTTTTTATTTTGCGCTGATAATTAATTTGATTACGTTTCCAATCATATTTTACATAGCGTTAGAATTTTGTAAATTTCTTTATTATTTTTATTAACTTTTGTTAACATATGTTAATTCGACATACGCACAAATGATTATATTACGCTGGTAAAACACAAAAACAAAAAAAAAAATCAACAAATCATTCAGCAATTTAAACATATTTTTTTTGCTTTTGAAATTTTAGTGTCAAATTTTCAAAATAACATTTTTAATATAACTAGAACAGACTGCACGTTAATTGAAATTAGCCTATAAATTATTCGTTGCTGGTGTCTTTAGTACTACACTCAGATTTTCTTTATATAATATTTCACATTGAAACAATATATTTGTTTCATTTACTTATTATATGATCTCCAAATCACGTCAAAGTCAAATTTGTAAGTAAATCAAAAATAGTATACTCATAACTTCCATTGCTGCTTTTAAATCATTAATTTTTGTCATTTCAATAACAAAACCAGCATTGTAAACAACAACATTTTATTACTTAGGTAATCTATTTATATCACTTATTCCCTGGAAGGTTCAAATCGAAAGTTACTTGTAAGAGTGTCAGTGGTCCTTTAATAAATCAAATGGCCACAAGATGAATTCTGCTATGTTGCTTGTCAGATTAGCGGCTCCCTTGGCGCCTAAGTATCAAACTAGGATTGTTCTAAGACCTTCTGACTTCACCTTCAAGATCGCGAACTAATGAGCGGATTTGCTTTGAGCTTAACGCGTGTTTAATTAGTAACATAGTTTAAGAGATGAGTGGTTTTTCGCTTATACTACATAATAATATATGCAAAGAAATATACAAAAACACTATAATGTTGCTTGAATACTTTACTTCTCTGAGGATATATGGTTATTGCATATTTTTGCATAAGAATACGACTAAGCTTGCAATTTAATTACAAAACACTTGCAAAGCCAACACTTGGTATTCATAGTAAATCATAGCATTTGACATGAGACAGTTTGTTATTAAAACAGCAAAATCGTCGAACAGCCCGCGGAAAAGTTGTTAATGTAATGGTTTAGAAAGTTAACTGGAGAAAACTTCGTTAAGATAAGTAGTTCGTTCAATTTTATGATTGATGATTGTTTCTTTCTTACTACTAAATTAACTGTAAGTGTTTAATGTTCATAATAGATTACCACTATTTAATAGTTATTTGTCATGGAATACTTTTTTTATGTTATTAAGGATAATTAGCCACCAGATGTTTAGTTTTAACAACCACCCAGATAATTAACCGTTTCTTACATCACCAATGTGCCACCAACCTTGATAACGAAAAATATTCTGTCCCTCGTGCCTGTAGTTACACTGGCACTCCAACTACAAACTGACAACGGTCTCTTTAAACATTGTAAAGTTTTACCAGTACTCTTTCAAGTAATTTTTTTAAGAACAATTTTTCAATAAATCTCTAAGAAATGTTATCGAACATTCTGTAGGCACTCGTGTCCTTTCTACGAATCGGATTCACACTCAGCGTGCAAACAATATGTATGGCGAGCGGACTACCGAATATACTAAAATATCCCCAGACTAATTAACAAACTACCTTCAGATCTGTCTGAATATTTACAAAAAAACATTAGGCTTAACCTAAAGTAATATTTTTAAGCTTACTTTAAGTGTGTGTAGACTATTGATAGCACACGTAAACCTTAGTGATTTTTTATTTATTTAAATGAATAAATAAATTAAAAAAAAATACAATACTACTCGAATAATATTAGAATATCTACTCGATATTCTAATATTTCGGGTGTCTTTCCGTCATGACAAGTTGATATCACATTATCAACTGACTGTTTCTTTTAAGGACTAACTGTAATACACGATTGCGTTCGTATAGATTATAATAATAATTTGTTTATAATATTTAGAATGCCTGAAGAAGCTTGAATAAGCCGCTAGTTTCTGAATAGACCAGCATGAAGAGATTTAATAATTTGACTAAAAACAGAACGTTTATTCACCGCCAATGACGTCATCGGCTGCCATCGACCAATCATAAATCAGATTAAAATTAAATGACATAGGTCAACGATTGGTAGCTTTGGTTTCTGAAGCTTTTTACTTAAATATACTGACCTGAGATAACGTGACGTATAAAGCAATAGCGACAGGCATAATATTGACAACAGGCGCATTACGTGTTGCAAGCACAGTGCTCAGCCATGCTCCACTTTGGTACGTAGATAAGATATGAGACGAAAGATATTAGATGCAAATTCAAAGTGATACGGGCGTGTATCTGCAAAGACGCGAAGATATTTACTAACTTGAATGTCGAACTCAAAGCGATTCTTTAAAAAAAACGACAAAGTGTAGAGCATTTGTAGCTCGCAACGAACGGCTGCTGTACATACGAATGCTCACATTCTAATATTGGAATGTTCAAATGATACAGGTCAGTCGTCACCTTTTTTTAAAAGATTTTATGTTCCTTGTGCCTGTAATTACACTGGCTCAGTCACCCTTCAAACCGGAACAAAACACTACCAAGTACTGCTGTTTTACGTTTGAATATCTGATGAGTGGGTGGTACCTACCCAGACGAGCTTGCACAAAGCCCTACCATCAGTAAAGTAAACATTAAAAATAACAGATCTTCAAACGTGAGCGTTAGACGTAGTCGAAATCAAAAGCAAAGTTTCATAATCGGTTGAAACATCCGACATTTGTGTGCATGAACATGTCTGTTTGTCCTGTTGGTGTAATTATTTATATAATTATGTATTTACAAAAGGAAAGTAGTATATATGTAGTATATGAGTTGTCTGGTTTCCATAGTACAATCTATATAATATAATAATGTCCCAGGAGAACAGCTAATATTAGTAAGAAATATGAACACGAATTATCAATCGCTATTAATATTATCATCTATAAATAACATATAAAACGGTAAAACATATTGTGTACCGCTAAACACCACGTAACCTGTTGCAAACGTTAATCGTTTATAAATTAGATCAGACTTATATGGTCACGGACGACGATGAATTTACGCGTTTCGACCGCTAATGGAAGCGTTTAGATAAATCAAACGGTAATAATTGTTGTGATTTATATCTGTTCTGATAATTAAATTAGCGACACAAAGGGAACAGGAATTAATCAACTCAGACACATTATGCGGTGTTCCGATAACGGCTCTAGATGTTTAGGATGTGCTGTGTACAAGTTATACTAATATTAAAGAGTACGACTTGT
This sequence comes from Nymphalis urticae, assembly GCA_905147175.2. NCBI lineage: Eukaryota > Metazoa > Arthropoda > Insecta > Lepidoptera > Nymphalidae > Nymphalis > Nymphalis urticae. Next base: position 1,710,112 of record LR989987.1, on the reverse strand, counting down.
CCGGTTGTTGTCTCCAAATATTGGGAAAAACTACTCATATGATATACATGTTATTTCCATATTGTGATACGATACATGTTATATATAGTAAGTGGTTTAGTGTTATGTCATTTTGGGTCACCGAATGAAGGTGGGTGGTCCACAGGTGGAGGGGGTGTAAAACTTAAATGAGTATAAGTTAACATCCTTATCCTATGTAATCATTGTACACTTTTATTTTATAAAGTATATAAATCAAATATAAGCCGACTTAATAGAGAAAATATCTAAAATGCCGGCTTGTACATGCAATTACAGCAGTACAGTTAACAAAACATGTAATAATAACTTTCGTCTACAATTTTAATTTTGGCCGATTAATTTGTTACTCATTCTAAATAAGCCAGTGACCAGATATAAGGCCGCAAATCCTAAGGTTCTTCTTATTATATGCCGGGCCGATAAAAAAATGTTTTTCCGTCAATATATTTTCAGTAGAATCCCGGATTATGGAAGTTGGAATTATGTACGCTCCCGTGTCGTACACACTTATATACTATAATATACCCTGCATTGGATAGTGTCATGAGAGATTCGCGATGACGTCATTATTAATCATCACTAATTTGAATTATGTATTGTATAGCCTTATAATTGTGTACATATTGATAATATCATATTATCATTGGTATTATCAAGTTACACTAGGTAAATTGATACGACTTCCGAAATTACAATTAAACTCCGGTTATAATGAAATTATTTTCGAAATTTATTTTTAGATAGCAGTAGGGTATGAGTGAGAGAGAATATTTTTTGTCGTAGCAGCCATTATTATACAGCATTTGTTTTGTTAATTTAAATTTTATATAAAAAGCGTATTATAATAAATAATATAAAGTATATACATCACTCCAATTCTTTGTTAAATAAGAATCAAAAATATCTAAGCAACACGCGCGTCAAAGCTAGTATTTAATAACAAATTTTAATTAAAACATCCTAAAATTAGACGATATTATAATCACGTCATTTATAATAAACTTAATTGCAATGTTAACGATAAAGGAGAGTAACGGCATGTAACAAGACTCTTAAACTGATAGTGATGTCAAATGTCAGTATCGATATCGCTGTATCACTGTTCGGTGAACACAACACTCACGTTACCATAGAAATGGTCTCATTATGGACGTGTAACATCGTTTTTCTTGTTGTTTTTAATATATCAATGTATTAAGTTAGTCAACAGATTATACTAACATTTTATGTATAATTATGTAATTCAGATAATGAATTGAAGTAACTACTAGGTTCTTCTTGTTAAAATCGATATGTCGAACCGTTTTTTTAATTTAATCTTGTAAAATCACAATTTAGAATTTGTTATAGCAGCATATCATTTAAAAAAGTTTTTTTTGAAATATTTTGTACAGATTAATAATTACTCGCACTGAAACGTTATAGATAAATTGATTGTATTAATATTTCTTTTTACACCTGGTACAGGTGGTATTGGCGGTGGTACATATTCTACCGCCAAGCAGCAACACTTGGTATTGTTGTGTTTCGATTTGAAGATTAGTTGAGCCATGTTACTACAGGCACAAGGATCATAACATCTTATTTCACAAGGTTTGTGGCTCATTGGTTATGTAAGGGATGATTAGTATTTCACAATATGTCACATTATTAAAGGTTTACACATCCTTGTATTTAAGAAAATAATATATATAAATATATATATGTATAGTAATATATGTAGTTTCGAATAGCGCTCTAGAATACTAGCTCGAAGTGATAACTTAATTTGACAAACGTCATAGCGAATGTCCAAAGAAAATGCCGACTTACGATACGATCTATCTATTTGTTCATAAATCAATTTGTTTCGAAGTATTAAAGAGGAATATTTTGATGTTGTTTGTTTATGAATACAGCTTTTTTTAATTATATAGCACTAACACTAATACAAATATAATAATTTATCTGTAAATTACAAACACAAGACAATAAAAACTATAGCGAATTTAATATAAGCTATATGATTTTTTTATTTGGTTAGATCTTTCTATCTTATTCCAATTTTAAAATTATTGAACAGACTATACATTATTTTTCATCTTATATATACTGTTTATAATAACAACTGTTAGAAACGTTCTCATAAAAATATATTACACCAAATAAAATACCTTATTTATTATTACTGCGATTAATAAATTATCAATATCATAATATAATCGATAAAAACTATCGACCCGTCACAAAATCGATATATTTATACGAACATTACAATCACTATTTTATTCCATATTAAATTTAAAACAATATCACGTTTCAAAAACATATTCATAATTCGAAACACGTATAAATTTACAAATATAAACCATATGTCGAAACGGACATTTTAAAACTATTCGCTTACCAAGAATCGCTCAGAGGCGCTATAAATCGATTATTCGATTGTGGGTATTCGAGGGGCAATCATACGATGATCCCTTGATTTTTATATTCGAATAGGTTTATTCGACGTATGTAGGGACTGTGTTCGTTCTTGAGAGATCTTTTTACATTGGACGTTCCTTTTAACTTCAATAGTTAATATATCGGTGTTAGCTGCGATGCATAGTTATTTCTCGCACGTTCGTCGTAAAGGTCGACGGACTCATTGTTGTTGGTGCTGATATGGTAGTCTTTATTGTAATAGAAAATATTTAGTAGTCATTTGCAAGTGGGTTACGAATCGTTTAGATGATTCACGTGCTAACATGAATAATAATTCATATTTATTGATCCTGTAATTTTTTTATCGGATACATGGGGAGGAAGTTGCCATATTTTTGCGTTTAAATGTGAATTTCTCAGGATATTGTATAAATATTTATGCAAATGCTTTATTCATCAGTTGTAATATATTTGCGACTGGGTCGTGAAGTCTTATTTTTTTTTTAATATATAAATTTAGTACATTGGTAACTTACACTACTACTCGTACTTTAAAGAAAAAACTACTTCTTGCTCCTACTTTAAAGAAAGACACGATCACCTCAATAATTTCAAATTAATAAAAATACATTACAATTAAAGCTGAGAATAAGAAAAGAACAAAAATCCATTATAACAATACGTAGCGTATAAAATTATTTTGAAATTATTTCACATCAAAAAATTTGCAAAACTGTTACAAGAATATCCAGCAAATTGTATTTCAATATTATTAAGGACTCCTATCTTTGCATCTTCTATGTAGGTAGACTTTCCAAGCTAGGTAACATTAATAAAATACATGGGAGATATTGACGTTTGACAAGGAAGTCTCTGTGCTTAGCATATACACGATTAATAGTCAAATTTATACGGTGCGATTTACCGTCCGATATAAATCGTTGTTATTTCATGAAACATGTAAAAGAACCAAATGTTTTTTGGTTTCGTGACTGTAATTTTATTTTAAATTGGTTTTCGACTTTATTTCATGTTCATAAAGCATAAGGTTTTGTTATTTTCATATATATGATAAAGAAAAAATAAACTGTGCGAGGTTAGCATTTACAGATTGATCACAAAGACAGACAAAGGGCAATCAATATTAAGTTAATTTTCAAAGAGAATTATCATGTGTAACAACGCTTTAGTTACACAACAACGTTTCACTAATAAATCATACCTCTCTTTCACTCATAAACTATTTGATACATTAAAGAAGAATACTAAGCAATATCATGACATTTCAAGGACATCACGCCATTTATATCTTCAATTAAACAATAGTAAACGTTACAGACTTTCTAAATTCTAGAGGTTTCATCCCTCCGATTTATCGAGCGATATATCGCATCTTAAACAGTTTTTAGGTACTTATTTGAATAATCTCAGACCCAATACACCGTTATCCACTAAGCGGTGACAAGAACATGATTGGTTGACAATTTGACGAGCGATTAAACCCTGAGTAGGTGTACGTAGGACGTCCTGGGAATAATTCTAATGAGGGACACTTGTGTACGAATGTTTTATTATAATTGTCACACGTAGAAATGAAACATGACTTACACGCATTCGAGTAATGCGAACGTATTGTATTTGACAATTGTTATCTAAGGATATAAGATAAAAGCCAGCTTACATATTTTTGCAGGGTTATATTTTGTGTGATTTGTGGAAGAGAAACAGAAATAATATTTGAATTTAAATTGAACTCAAATCTGAAATTGTAATTCTGTCAGAAGTAATTTATTATATTTTGTTGTGAATAAAATATGCTTACTTATATGGTCATTGAACTTTATAGAACAATAGTCTGTTGTTTGATGCTGTATTTGATATTATGTACTTCAGTAAGCTAAATGTCAAACATTAACATATACATATCAATCCAATACTCTAATTTGTATAATACTAAATTATAAATACATAAACATAGATAACATAATTAACATAGATAACATAATTTTTTTTGACACAAATAGAATGCGTTTATACGTTTCATTTAAAAAAATTAACAAAATTATATTTAATTTTAAGCGTTTGTTTCGTTGTTGCGTCTTTTTTGTTCGCTTCACATATAATATTAACGGCGTAAAAGTATTGCACAAATACGTCAGTATAAATCCATATTACGTGGGAATGAAATAGTGTAGTCAATTTGTGGAATACTTGTGTGCAAAGCGATTAATATGCCTTTCACACACTGCAGGAGGTCTACGTGGCTCAATAAGAAAATGAAATTTATTTCCTTTCTATTAAGTCTTGTTATTTAAGTGGCTTAGTAATTTACATTTAGAATTTAGTTTCTATTTAAATTTAGTAAGATTATTATAAATTATATATTAAACATGAGCGTTGGTATTAGAAGGGTAAGGTAAGGTAAGGCAGGCATTATAAAATTTAAATAGCCTCGAGTCCTACCTTCTTTGACTGCGATCCATCGAATTGCTTACTTTTTGATATCCTATTAAGTTGTTGTTTTTTATTCAATTATTCAACAAGTTTCTATTGTATTCTACGTTTAGGTTAATGCTCTTTAATTATAATTTTAGACAAAATTGATTTTTTAATAATTTCTAACAAATTCCCTTCATATAATATATACATATAAATATTTGTATTTTCAATTCAAAAAAAATAAAATATTTTTTTTTATTTACAAAACTGGCCAAGGTAATGTTTGGCTAAAGCATATGGTCAATCGCTAATGTTTCCATATCAAAAAACTTCAATGAAAATTTGAAATCAACGTTACCATTAATTATTTACACGAACAACAAATACCTATTTATCTCGCTTCTAAAAAGAACGAGATTCATTCCACTCTGCTCCAATATTTCGACACATTGAATTATACATGTTATGTTAACAACTGGTCTATCATTAGAACAGTTAGCGCCGTGCCTATTGATCAGACTTCGATGCATCTACGGCATTCATACTAATGATTTCTTTGTTTTTTATCGCTTTGTGCCGCCGCGCCTAATGGCAATGTTGGCAGCATTGAGGAATACTTATTCAACAATTACTTCTCGGAATCGTTTCTTTACATCTTTAATTTTATTGATTGCGTAAGATCGTTTCAAGTATTCGAATTAATTTATTTTTGTACTTTAAGTAGTATTTATATTACTTTTATCAATGTTTATAATTATTTGAGTCTGTATTAAGAATCGTTGAACTGTCTGTAGTAAAATAATACATTATAATATTATGTAAATAAAACGATTCAAAGAAATGTTTGTACTATTAAATTATACTTTATATTATATTTTTGTTAATGTACACAGCACAATTAACTAATCAGTAATAATGTAACAACAACGTATATAAATAAAATGTCATTATATAGACACATATATATACAATAACAAAGTATATTTCTTTTAATAAGCATATTGTATTGTATCAATAAGCTACATTGTATATAAAACTAGTTGCGCGTCCCGACTTCGTACGTTTAAAATGAGAATTTTATTACATTATTATTCTTTTAAAATAAATCCTGGAACCCAAACGTTGCGCCACCTGTCGGGTTCAATCTTAGCCGCCAGCCATCAGAAATGGATCCTTAGCACACACAAAAAAAACCATCAAGATTGTTCCAGCAGCTAACAAGTATATACACGTACAAAAGAATTACAAATATATCAAAAAAAAGATTGTGTTTTAAACTAAAAATCTATGATCAAAAACGTCGTAAAAATAAAACTATCAGTGAAGTCTCAAGGGACAATAATTTTTAATCTAGACTCCAGACGAAATGATAATTCGGTAAAAGTTCAACTTTCAACGATCTTTCCATATTCAAGGCAACTTCTATTGAGGGTTTAATTCTTGCCTTATCTAAGAAACTTTAATCCTACTGTTCTCGTAGTGAAACTTACGAACCAGTGTACTATCTCGAATCTTCTAGAACATTCGAGACTGTAGCAAGAAGTGAGTGGTGAGTTCAAGAGAGCTTACAAGAGACGAAACTATAAAGTTAGTATTTTATGATAACAATTATGAGATTCTTAATTAGAAGCTGTTGTTACAGTAATATGTCATATTCGTAAATGTTAGTAAATTTAAAATATACCTTTATTTAATATATTACTAAGTAATGAATGACATTCGTTGCCATATCCCTATACATTTTTGCAAGCAAGTTGCTGTATCTCATACGTGTCTCACGCTACATTTTTCACGACGTCGGTACTGTGCCAGAAAACTTCAGGGCTCGTGTAGGCGCCGCAGCCGCGCCGACACCGTACCGCATAATCATGTAGACTGAACGCTACCGCGACGCCACCGCGCCGTCGCCGCATCTCCATCTCACGACTCTTGCTTGCTTCGTTTAATTCGGTGCTAACAAATTTATTAAGTTTCAACTAATTCAGATGAAATGTAACGTATAGAATATAAACATGCACAAGCATTATTTTTTATGTGTTAGGTATTCGGAGTTTCAAACTATCATATCATTTATATTTTGTTCGAATATCGCATTTGAAATTCGAATATACGTCGCTGCCAAATGAGCTGCGCTATCCCAGTTGTTACAATATGCAAATCTTTACCGAATATTGCGAGTCCATACCAAGAGAACTTTAAATTTTCATTGTCTTAAGGACACTAGTCAATTGCGCAGGAGATATTATAGTGTACAAATGTGTGCAAAGGTGTATTTTGTCTTCCATCACTCAGGCAGTTCGATTAAGTACTTCCTATTATGCCGTAACTTATCAAAGGGCGGCTACTAATTCTCGACAATAAACCCAATTATTTACACTGGCCCCACTCGGAATAAGAAACTGGGACTTCACGATCTGCAGCTGTACAAACCACTAGATAACTGTATATACATAAAAAGTTATCGACATCAGTCATAAAATATAAATAATAATAAAATCTTTATCTTAAAGCAAAACACGATGGATTCTTTGGCGTTCAAATTAGATGAATGCGGAATTTTTACTCAAACAAGTGTCCCATTACCCCAATTTTTAGTATGATTTATCTTTCATACATTGTAAGCTATTGACAATAGAGTAGTATAATCTAAACTTGACTTGAATTCAAATATGACCTACTGGGTCCGGATGCGTGAAGTTATCTACGTGACTTCTGATACCGAAGAGTTACGAGAGATGTTTTATTATTTAAACATAGCTGACAATATCTATAGCGACATCATTACAACCGAGGCATCTATATTTACTAGATAGCATGAAAGCAGGCGAAGAAAAATGGCTTCCAGGTACTTGTTACAGAAATTTCATTAAATGGGATAACTAGTCATGGGCTGAACTACCTGAACCGTATAGAGTGGCACAGATTAGAGGCCTATTCCCAGCCGTGGGTGGAGTCTGGCTGCGGATGATAATGAAAATATAATTATATATTGAATTTATATAAAATACCCTGGTAACCATTGAGGTCTGACAATGTTATACATAGTTCTATATATATAAACGTGTGAGTCTCAGCTTTGAACCGGACTCAATATACTCGTAATATTGTTATATATATGTGTAGTTTCTAAGCCCTTTGATCAACTTAGTCCGGAGTTTCTGTTACCAAATTAACACTTCTGACGTCATCACGTTTAACAATGGCCATTGTACTAACCGCGCTAATTACTAGCTAATGTTGCATCAATGGTTTTGTGACTTTGTGGTTAACGAGCCATCAGGAGATACGTTCCCTGGGTACACGTTATAAAATCGCTTTTCACCATTGAAAACTCTGATGGACAGTAAAATAGACAGTCTATTATTAAATAAAATGAAAAAATCATCTCGACTTTATAATAATCACGTTTTATAGCACCTAAACTAAAGTTATTATATCCATGAAAAAGTGAAATTTATTAGTAACATTTCAGTCAAAATATTGAATGGATTATTATAATTTTCCTAAAACTTCATACATCTAGCTTCTGTGATTTTCGCTGAATAAAAAAATAAATAAATGACGACGTGAAGATTTAAATCTTGAATACACATTAAGGTTCCACCCGTGTTATCATTTCAACTTTTACTCGGTGCTATAGGAAAAAATCTGAATACGTCAAACGAAGTTTTGCATCATGTGAATCAAACATAGGAGCACAAACACACACACACACACACACACACACACACACACACGCGCGCGCGCGCACACACATATGATGGCTAAGCACCATAACTTATCACCCAGCATTGGAACATTTACTAAAATCTATTTTACTTAGTTATACAAAATATCATTCTTTGAGCGATATCATGAAATAAATATAAAATACATTCAGCATATAAAGATATAAATAAACATTACGTTCAACCATAATTGTGTTAATTAAACGAATTGTTGTAAAATGTAATAAAATTAACATGAATTCCAAATAATTTCGGTTGGACTAATTTTAGTTCGGAACTATAAAATAATACGCAAAATGTAAACATTATATTTGTCTATTTTGAAAGCAATTTATTGTATGCACGGATATTTAGTGCAATCATAAACTGAGAGTAATGCTATACAGGGTTTGGCTTGTAAATTATACAAATTAAATAATTTATATAATGATAAATGCATTTCATAATAATATATAAATAATAGTACTCATATTGACGGGCCGGTTGGCGTGGTTGGTAGATACTCGCCTTTCACGCCGAAGGTTGTGGGTTTGATTCCCACCCAGGATAGATATTTGTATGCATGAACATGTCTGTCTGTCCTGAGTCTGGGTGTAATTATCTATATAAGTATGTATTTACAAAAGAAAAATAGTATGTGTAGTATATCAGTTGTCTGGTTTCATAGTACAAGCTCCGCTTAGTTTCAGATCAGACGACCGTGGGTGAATAATGTCCCAGGATATTATTATATTATTTACAGCATAATAAGTTTTATAAATTTTAAGCGAGAGTTTTTCAGAAACTGCACGACCAAGTCTAACATTTTTTCAATGAAATATTAAAGAATTGTGAATAATCTATTTATTGAACAATCTCGTAGACTTTATAACATGACATTACGACCTATCGGGCCGGAGAAATTATGTTAAAATTCCTTAAAATATTTTTAAAAAATCCGATAAAATTATTAAAATTGTAATGTAAACGTGTATTGTTATTATTTTTTTATAGTACAGGTAGACGGGCGAACGTATGAGCCACCTGATGGAAAGTAGTCATCGACGCTTATAGAAATTGGCATTGTAAGAAATGTTAACTATCGCTTTCATCGCCAATTTGGCATCAACCTTGGGAACCAGAAGATGTTATGTCCCTTGTGCCTGTAATTACACTGGCTCACTACACAACTATACCAAGTATTGCTGTTTTGCGGTAGAATATCTGATATATGGGTACCTACTTAGACGAGCTTGCACAAAACCCTACCACCTAGTGAATAAATACTATGTTATTAATATATCCTGATGGTACCAATTGTTATACAATTATTGTGGCACTGCGATTAGGTAATATTAGACACAAAAACCAAAGACATGAAATATACTGTATTTTATGCGGTTGACTTATAGTTGAATTCCTTACAACAATGACTTTTGATAGCAATCGTTTGAATTTAATTTAAATATTCAAAATTTACTCAAATTATATTTGAGGTTAAAATAGACTGAATAAGAATATTTTCATGATAAACAAATGAAAACTATATTGAATGAACAATATTACGTTATATACGATCATATCTAACCTAACGTAGCAGATTTTTCTGTTGACATTTTTTATTATCTTTCTTCTAAAAAATTGTAAATTAAAACAACTGGTATAAGTTGTCACTATAAAAGACAAGGTCTAAGGCTCATAAGTGACGATCTTTCGCCAGCGTTTTAGAAGGAGAGGGATATGTGTTACGTATTAAAAATAGCCTATGTCCTTTCTTAGAGTTCAGTGTTGCTTCATACCAAATTTTATCAAAATCGATTCAGTAGTTTAGCCGTAAAAGCGTGACATACAGACAGAGTTACTTGTGCATTTATAAAATTAGTGTCGATTTTAATCTAATCAGTCGATTCGTTACCCTCTTACCACATCAAATAATGACTTATAAATAATTAAATTTCGTTCGTGTTATAAATTAACATATTAACATATGATTAAAATAACGTAAATAATGCGTGTTGTATGATGACACCTTGCGTGCACAATCTATTTGTGGCGAGTCAAAGGTTCATGTCCGTTTATTGTTTGTAAAGGAGTCTCTCGGTTAATAAACTTTGCATAACGCATTGTAACAGGATACATTAAACATTAAGGCTTATATTTAAAATGTAAATAAAAAAAATATTGTCTGTATTATGGACTCGATAGACGTGAACTATATAAACGACCACTAATTTAAGTCAATTTAAATCCAAGTAGGCTAGCACTTTTAAATAGTCATTTAACAATTTAAATTTTAATATAAAACTACCACCGGTTAGAATTTAGATTCTACCGAGAATCAGCAAGAATCTCAGCAGTTACTCTTTTTAACAATTAGAAAATTACCTGCACAAGCAGCGTTTGTATTACACTAGCATAACCCGCGGCTTCACCAATGTGGAAATTACTTTGTATCGAAAATCAAATAATGCCTACTTGAAATATACATGCATACATACACTTACAAAAAGCCACTTAAAATAATTCAGTTAAATTTAAATTAACGACAGAAACTTCAATTTTATTTGTATAGATAATTACCGATGACATAACAATTAAAACGAGAACAATAATATCACACATAAATGATGTTTGTCTGAAATGATAAGTGACAAGCTAACACAAAGTAGGAATAAATGGCTCTTTGATTTCCTCTGATAAAACACATAAGCTAGAATAGTATAATACAAAAATATGCTATGATTTAAAATAGACATTTATTTTTATAGGCAGCAAAACGCGTCCAACTACGGAAGACAGTACTAGAGTTTATATATACATGCTGTATAACTGTACTGTACTGTACTGCATTTAGTGCATACTATATTTTATGCAGTAAATAAATGTTTAAAGTCACTTAAAAACATTTTACTACACACCGCTTTGAACCAGTTTGGCACCATTTACGCGTTTCCCCCACATGTGGAACTCGCAGGCGTTGAAGACGCCAGAATACCCACTAAAAAACCAGCAGTACTCAATCAGTCTTTTCGGATGACGTCACGGGATCGTAAAATAGTAATGTTTACTTAAAATTAGTATTAATTCTTTATTTCAAATGTCTTGGCTTTAATATACCTATATATAAAACTTTAATGAGCAGGCCCTAAACATCGAGGAGTGACTTCCGATCGTACTAATATGATATATTAGCACTATACTCCTGGCAACTGGCTTATAGGGCTGCTGATTCTAGGCTCTAATCCTAGTTAGGTCAAGGGTCAAAGTGGAAACCTGGAGTTTGGAAGGAATCAGTGCTTGTATTGATCTTCCACTTTTATAACTTTGCATAAATACTAGAAGTTTTCTAGTTAATTTAAAATAAGAATGCAGTCTTTCTAACAAAAAAAAAATTGAAACTGGTAAGGATTAAAGCATTCTTTACAAAACGCGTTATAAGTTCCAGCTGTCACTCAAACTACCGCTATTGAAACACGATTTAGTCGAATTAAATTCAAGGCACACATGTTTGATCAACAGAGACTGCAACTAGAGTGTAGTTCCGTATTCCTGCAAATTGTTGGCAGCACTCCGTTTGTATTGTGAACTGACTAAAAATCACGACACAGTCCACGACACAGCCGATATTGAATCAGATTCGAGGCACGCACGCTGAATCAACAGGAGCAATGCAACTGTGTCCAGAGTTCTATCTAGCAAATTGTGTTCGAAGCCGTGTTTGAAATGTGCACACTTTGTTGCAGGTATGTGGTGAACAGATTAATGAAATATTGCAAGGAAATCGAAAATATAATCAAATTTATTTTAAACTGTAAATGAGCCAAGATGGCCAAGTGGAATACTTGTCTTAATTAAAGGAATTGGATTCTAGCACCTTTGAATTTTTAATGGCTTAATTTGTAATCATAATCATAATATTGATCTTGTGTTTGGTGATGAAATTGTTAATTAAATCAACATGCTTTAGATTAAAATCTGACATTTGTGTATCAACCGATTCACAATAAACCACCTTACCAAGGGTTTAGTCTAGAAATAGGATATTTAAAGGTTTAACTTTTCTTTATTTTAAAGGATAATAATACTTTGTTAAAGCCTGCCTCGTTGCTCTAGTCTCAAGTAGCTAGATGTAAGGCCGCAGATCCAGAGGTCCTGGGTTAAAGTCTCAGGTCGAGCCGATTGAATTATTCTGTCAAAGATTCTCTATAGCAGCTCGGAGTCAGAAAAATTTTAAATGAATACACTTCCGTGCGTCGGTAAGCACATAAAGCCGTTGGTCCTGCGCCTCCTCCTTACCGATCGTGTCGGATTGCCGTCCCATAAGATTATGAGAGTGAGAGAAGTGCATGAGATATTATGTTTGTGTACACTAGTTCTGCAAAGTGAAAGTCAATTTACAGTCAAATATCATTACTTTATACGGCTTTATTCTGCTAAATAGTCTGAGCTAGTTTTCCTTTATATGAGTATATTACTGTAGTTGAAGGTATTAAGCGTTTACAAATAGTTAACGGTATACTATTTATTAAGCATAAAGTCATTGAAAAGGCTTCCATAAACTCAGCAATACTTTTCTAAACCTTTTAAAGTTAAAAATCAATTTTCTGGTATGTAAGAAAACTTACTCCTTTGAAGTAACGATCTAGCCACCAGTCTCAATGGTGGCCGTTTATTTAGTCGTGACATGAATGGCTTGCTTTAGTACGTAGTTATTTAATGCGTCGACGCTCTTAAAAGAGTCGCGAACTTCAATAGGATGCCATTTATGTGACTTGTGAAATGTAGGGTTGGTGATAAAATTCGGCCTCTCTTTTACGCTTGTTGAGTTTATAACGAGTGGGAAGAGGTAGGGGCGGAAATTGAATCAAAAATACTGAACAACAAAATCGATTTAAATTGTCCTTCAATATAATTATATCATTCAAGTAAGTATATAGTTATAGTTTTTCTTTAAGCTATGCCTGTCAGAACCAGGTATGACTATCGTAAAAACTATTTTACTTTTAACACACAATAAATAAGGTATATTGCTCACGACTACATTATTTAGATAATAAAAAATGTAAAGCATTACTTTCAGGCAAGATGTATATAAGTTGAACTGTTATGACATAACTTTGTACTTGAAATGATTAAAGACTGAATTTCATGGCAGTGTTTTTGGTAGACTCTACATTCTGAACGGGTAGCAATACATTTAATATCTGAAATGACGATACAAATTGCTTTTAAAATCCTACTTGAACAAAGTATAATTTGATTTCGTTTGTTTTTGCACATATTGTTAAACAGGGGTGATATCCTTATCTAATGCTGTAACTACCAATGGAATCTACCAATTTTAATTAAGTCAACCGTCTAAGGACACCATAATTATGGACATCATGTGATACCATGTGACACCGTATAAGCCGTTAACAAACTTTTTTATTCACAATGCTCTTCATCTGGTAAAAAAAATATACCAAATATGTAGGGAGCGGTGCAAATGGGCCACGTGATGGAAAATGTTCATCACACCCCATTAAAAAAGTGCATTAAGAAATATTAACTATTCCTTACATCGCCAATGCACCACCAACCTAGGAAGTTAAAATATTATGTTCCTTGTGCCTGTAGTTTACACTGGCTCATTCAGGGTGGGTGAGTGGCTAGGTATAATACAAAGCCCTACCAAGAATTCTATCCTATTTTTATAGCCGTAACAGCCTGTGAATATCCCACTGCTGGGCTAAAGGCCTCCTCTCCTCTTTTTGAGGAGAAGGTTTGGAGCTTATTCCACCACGCTGCTCCAATGCGGGTTGGTGGAATTACACATGTGGCCGAATTTCAATGAAATTAAACACATGCAGGTTTCCTCACGATGTTTTTCTTCACCGTAAAGCACGAGATGAATTATAATCACAAATTAAGCACATGTTAAATTCAGTGGTGCTTGCCCGGGTTTGAACCCACGATCATCGGTTAAGATTCACGTGGTCTTACCACTGGGCCATCTCGGCTTTTTTATGCACATATATAATTGTATATATATTAATGTTTTCAATTCATATTAAATAAACATTTCAATTGCCTCTTTAATCATTCCCGATTTGAATTACTCCAATACGTACATAATCTAAAACGTAATCGCTAACAGTCAAACTGTAACATATTTATCAAGAATAATTTCCTTATCTTCAAAGTTACCGAAGTGTCAATGGCATTCCGAGAAAAAAAAATTCTTTCCAATTACTGGCACGAGATTCTATTTGATAATACTGAGTCAATTATTACGGTTCGTAATGCTTGAACAGAGATATTGTTTTTTTTGTTGATAGAAAGCAAAGATATAAAGGGAAAAGGTTTTACAATTTATAAGCCACAGATTATAAAAGAAATATGTGATTTTTTGTTATTTGTTTTACGAAACGAAAATATTCTAAAAAAAGTAGACTAATATATATTATGTTTGAATAAAAAATATTGTTTTGATAGAAGTATATAAATACTAAATAGTATATGAATTTAAATAACGTTGAAATTGTAGAATACCTTGTCTTTAAATCCAAATCGATTCTCAAGCCCTTTCCAAATACTTTTGTCAAAACTTAAGTCCTAAGGTGAGTTCAGCTATTTTTGTTAGGGGAATATCACCGTCACGGCATATTAATTTTAATAATAAATTATTAATAATTACCAGTCTAACTGACATCCAATTACAAGTATACTATAGATTAGTATAGTATATATATACCATCTTATAATTGCTGCTCAGAGTGCTGACATAATTTCAAAACGTACTAATTTATATCTTTTCCTCAAAATTTTAATTACGACTATGTTTGAACACTTATTAAATACATTCGAGTTATAATGATATAAATATATTATGTTTTATATTTGAAAAATAGATTACATGTATGCATTTTCTTACTATTCGTTAAAAATATTCGATCGTTATTAAGAGGAAAGTTGCGTAACAAAATATACGTAGAAAAAATTACGAACCGTCAGTTCGGAAACCGCTTATAAAAAGTGTTATGATATTTTTTTATCGATGTTACTGACCGCTCTGATTCGTCGGAACTTGGTTCTAAAAACTTATAATTTATGATTGCCAAATCGCTACCAAAATTCGTGTAGAACTTTTTGTGCCTGATTCTTAACTAGTAATAAAAATTATATGATTATTATAACCATTGTGTTTAACAAGCAACTGATTCTTAATTTTAATTCTTAATGTATTTGGTAATTCTATAATAATAATTGTGTATATAAATAAAAAATAATAATTTAAAATGGAGTCCAATTCAATAAGATTTTCTTTTCAATTCCATTGAATACTATTAAGTACAAGAGCTGACTTTAACTTTTTTAGTGATGCTATATTGAATTTTGTAGTATTAATAGATTTTTAATTAATACATTATGCTCATATTTATATGATTAATTTGCTAAATATGATAGAAAAAATTGAAAATGGAACAGTTATTATGTATATATGTTTTAATACTTGTCACCTAACCACGCATTGACAAACATTACGATTAAATTTTGCACAAAAGTCATTTATAGTGCCATAAAACGGGTGTTCAATATTTTTTAATATTAAATAGCTTATTAATTATTACTACGCAATTATTATTTTTTTAATAAAAAAATAACAACATACAGAAACTATTTTGTAACAATACTATTATTATAAATGTCAAAATTTCAAGCAGCCAACTCAAATACTCTAGTAAAATAGATTACGGTAAAATATAGTAAACACATAACTTCGGTACAGATAATTTTAAAGAGAAAGCCGCGTTTCGACTTAAAGGTCCCACAATCACTATCGAAAAGAGTCATTTTAATCTCAACACGGATAGGTTACATTGCTCCCATATATTACACGAACGAAAACAAGCAAATAGATCTAAGATAACCGATTTTGAACATCGTAAATCAGTTTGTTACAATTAAACATTTGGTTGGAATTAGGGCTTGGCTATATTGCAGGAAAGACACTAAGACATTACGCGCTTATATAAATTAACGAAATAAAATGTGAAATCAAAACTGTAACTACTACTGTAAATGCAATAGAAGTCATAGTTGCTATTATCGCTCTCGAAGTTGCATAGGTTTTGACTTAAATGTATACCTACTGCTTCGTTGGTCTAGTCGCTTCGTTTAGTGAGTAAGAATCCCATATAACCCGGTACCCCTCCCTAAAGGAGCCGGGTAGCGTTAGAAGGAATCTTGCGTGAAAAATGCCCTCGTTTTTAAGGCAGATCCCGAGGTCCAAAGTTCAGAGCCAAGGTTTGGCGATTAAAAAGTTATTGGGTTTATCTCTGGTCCTATTCCTGAACTCTCTACGGTCGTTTCAGATTTGCCGTCCCATCGGATTATGAGCGTGAATGACAAGACATTACACTTGTGTTTACGCACCAGTTGTGCACTCTAATGATTACGTCATGCGTAGTTTGCTGGTCTCTAATCACAAAATTTACGTCTGCAGATTTCTATATAGTACTGTGTGTGTCTAGTAATTAATTCATACAAAGACTTACATTAATTCAATAGGTTTAAAATAATAATACAGTGTAAGGTACAAGTATAAAATGTATTTTATATTACCACTTTGTTCTTGTATGGTTTGGATGTTGCAATACGCATGGGAATGTCTGCGGTTTTAATTACTAATTTGTTTTACATTTTTAAAGCATTTTTGTAGCCAACGAGGCCCAGTGGTAAGAACGCGTGAATCTTAACCGATTATCGTGGATTCAAACCAGGGCAAGTACCACTGAACTAAGCCATATCTTTTCAATTTTTGTCTAGTATAAAAATTTCATATTTTCGATTTATTATAAAAAATAAATGAAATAGGAATAGAGAAAAAACTTAAACAGATAAATAAAACTTTATATAAACCGCATATATTCCGTTATAAATCCACATTTAGATTAGATACATACATATAGATATTAACATGAAAAAAATATTATTATACCAGGAAAACAAAAACGATAAGAAAGTCTTAAAAAAAATATTATTGACGTGAACGTAGGCTAATAAAACTGAGCTCACTTTACAGCCTGTATTGTATCGTAATTGGAATGTCAGTGAATGATCGATATTTATCTGAATCGATTCGAGAAAGAAACTCGTTTTACAAATCGGATTATGTAAAGAGCAATTTCATTACGATTTGAAACGATCATCGCATCGAAAGATTACGAGAAATACTTTTTATTTATACGTTACTTCACACGAATGTATATCTGCAGTCATAGTTTAAACTGTATTAAGTTTTTTTTTTTAATATTATTAATTATGTCATTCTAAGTTATCAACATAAATTTATATTTCTTTTTTTTTAATTAATTGAAACTAATTCAAGGTTTATTAATAATGTTATTAAAAACAACTTAATAATAGCATAATATCTATGTCTTAAAATGCTTAAAAATAAAGGAGTTTGTCTATATAAAAGATCGATTGTCGATATTCAATTTCTAATAAAGCAGTTAACAATAATTTTCACATTTTGAAATTGTTATTTAAACCAAGTCATGTCGTCAATATATTTTATTTATATATTATCTCATTGAATACTCATCTAAAGCTCAATTTAGTGCAGTCCAGTAATAAACGCAGTTGTATCTGTATTGTCACGTTTGTCGGCGTCTTTATATTGTTGACCTTTAACAATGTACGCTACGTATCGCTTCGTAATGCGAGTTTGCTCAGCAATCAATCAAATTGTCACAGTCGCGTTCTTAGAACCGATGCGTTTATTTATTGATAAATTTCTTCTTTTTTTATTAGCACATTATAGTCTACTTTTCACTAGACATTTTACTTACAAAAATACTATAACAAAACTCAATTAAAACCAAATGAACTCCACAGGTCTCTTTCGAACACTATCACGTCGACAAATCAAATGAAATGAAAATATTTTTATTCAAATATACTTTTACAAATACTTATGAATCGTTGAGCCCTACCACCAGTTCGGAATGTGTATTCTACCGAATAGAACTAGCAAGAAAGTCAGTAGTTACTTTTTTGTATAAATACACTTAATGCCTGCACGAGATCCAACAATCGTTCATTCAAGGTTTATATAACAGTCAGTGACAGACAATCTAGTGACACCAATGGGTTATGGTAAAAGCCCTACCACCAAGTAAAATCTTATTATGAATACGAAACATGAAAAGCGTCGGGCGGACCGGTTGGCGTTGTTGGTAGATATTTGCCTTTCACGCCGAAGGTTGTGACTTCGATTCTCACCCAGGACAGACATTTTTGTGCATGAACATGTCTGTTTGTCCTGAGTCTGTGTGTCTCTATATAAGTGGTGGGTATTATCTATATAAGTATGTATTTATAAAAGAAAAGTAGTATAGATCAGTTGTCTGGTTTCCATAGTGCAAACTCTGCTTAGTTTGGGATCAGATGGCCGTGTGTGAATAATGTTCAAAAGCTAAAATAGTGAAACGTAATAAAACTCAATTTAAATACACCTATTAAGCGATGAAATTAAAAAGGCGCATTGTATGTACGTTTAATATTCAACATTTAAAACTTTTCTAATTGTTGTTTAAATAACGTTTAAAGTACTATAGCCCGCATGGGGTCTGAATAATTATATACAGTAGTAATGACTTGAGTAGTCAAATAGTTGATCGTGTTGTATCATTCGTTACAGAGGGCGTGAAGTATCAATGTCATTGAGAGAATGGATTAATTAATCCTGACTGGAATTATTCCTCTTTATTAAATCCAATTTTTATGTGTGTTTGGAAACTTGATTGAAGACACCTTGCGTTAACAATTAGATAAAATGTGAATATTATTTGATAATTCAGTTTTTTTTTAAATATCTGAGTCTTTGTTGAATTTAATTGCTGTTATTTTTATTAAGTCGAAAAAATTGTTTTTACCAATTTAAAGGGCAGTTGATAAAGATCTTAATTCTTTTTTCGCAAAAATATGTAGGTATTATGTTTGATTATTGTAATTTATTAAATAAAAAAGTTAATCAAAACAAATGTTATTTTTCCTAAATTGGCTTATAAAAACAAGCCCTTTAAAATCATCAATATAGTACTTTACATAGTTTGTATTGATTGAAATTATGCTTCATAAAACATGAAATGAATGCGTATAATACAAGTTTGAGTCTAACCAGACGTTTTTGGCACTATACACGATGCTATGTCTCCTTTGCCTGTAATGGTACCAATGAATACGGGGGAGTAGTAGAATGTAATGATATTTAATGGTAGTACCTTACATTTATATTTTTCATGCGCTTTGCCAAAAGATCTGCTTCACGCGCACACACAGTTACTTACAAGGATATATTTATTTAAAATACAACACTATTCCACTTAACTACTTATATATATTTTAATTTTACTTCCTAAGTTCCGACAATAACTTCGCTGACGTTCAAAACACAATTTTTTCATCAATCCAAAAACCAAGCGGCTAACCGTACACGAACTCATTGTATTCCAAAATTGTTTAAAACACACGATTTCTTAACGCACTGAAAATTATAATGATATAAAGCTAGTGATGCGAGTAATGGGTTTCCGTGCGCACGCGCCGGTTTTACATCAAAAGTAGCCGCTTTAGCTCTAGCGCATAGATTAAGAAAGCTAATCGAATAGATGTGTCAAATAAAAAGTGATGACAATGGTAAAATTAGATTAGTAAGTATTATTTCTTATTGTTTGTAAAAATGATTTTATTAATTAAAGATAAGAAAACCACTTAATTGTTTTATGAATTTATTTAAGCATCTGATAGAAAAATAGCAGTCAGTAATAATTAACTAGAAAACTTCTCGTGGTTATGTCAAAATTTTACTACCAACCACAGATATAAGATATGAAGCCTTATAATATCAAGTTTGGTTAAAAAGTGTAATCTTATACCGTCAATGCGCGGCTAACGAGAGATAATATCAATCACCCTACCAGAACACAAAGTTATACCAAGTAATTATGTTTGACGTAAATTTAACTGATGATTTTTTTGTATATATTTTTTTGGTTTTTATAAAATAAGAAAGTAAACGAACAGATATGCCGTCTGATGGTAAATGGACACCATCGCTTATGGACATTGGCGGTAAAGAAATATTAAACTCTCCTTAGATCGCCAATGCGCCACCAAACTTGGGAACTAAAATGTTACGCCTCATATGCCTGAAGTTATCCTGGCCTTCAAACGCAAACAACAATACTTAGTATTGCTGTTTCACGATAGAATATCAGATGAGTGGGTGGCACCAACCCAGATGGGCTTACATAAAGTTCTATAACTTAGTAAAAGACGGGCTATCCAAAGCCTTGTCATTAGATAAGTGTAATACTGTGGACGCAGTATCGCAATTTTAGTTACAGTAGTGAGACTGAGGATTACAAAAATATGGACTATATATATATATATATATATATTATTACACTACGCAGGTAGGGCTTTGTGCAGGCCTATCTGGGTGAGTAGCACCCACTCAGCAACACTTAGTATTGTTGCGTTCCAATTTGAAGGGTAAGTGAGCCAGTCTTCTTAGTTCCCAAGGTTGGTGGCGCATTCGCGATGTGAGAAATGGTTATTACTTCTTACATTGCCAATGTCTATGGGCGGTGGTGACAACTTACCATCAGGTGGCTCATTTGCTCGTCTGCCTGCCTATAACATAAAAAAAAAATTAAACTTATAAATATATTTAACTGTTCTCCATAATTAGTATTGTTACTTTAAAGTATATAATTAAATATAAATTTGTTACGTCTATATATTCATGTAGTCTATGGTAATGACCACCAAGATCGTGAAGTACGTGACGGATGCGTACCCGCTTATTGAAACGTTGGTTGTGGAAGTCACTATGAATAGTAAAACAATTTTCACATACAATATACATAACACTATTTACAATATTTAGTACTAGATAACTGCGCAAGGTATTTAATATTGCACTAGCAGTACAAAGCGCGACGTCGTTGTGAAAGTTAAGATAGCGCTCAACTAAGTGTTTGACCTGAGGGACATTTCAGTATTCGGCCATTGGTATGTTAAATATAAACATACTAAAAAGGGTTAACTGAATAAACTTAATGTTTAAGAGGTTGCAGAGTATATTAGTTATTCATTGTAGATATACATCGATAACGACTGCCTCGCAGCTCTGGGGGCTATCGTATATAGCTATAGCTGGTAAAGCAGCCTAGCTCCTGGGTACAAACCCCGAGTCGGGTCTATAAAAATATTGGAGTTTTTGTGTTAAGGAACTTTCAGAAGCAGCTCGGAGTCTACTAATTGGCAGTGTTTGCACTCCCTTGCGTCGGAAAGTATGAAAAGCCTATCCATCGAAGTAAAGGAGTAGAGAGTTCAGCTATGTTTGCACACGTACTTGTGCAGTACATTATGTCGCGTCTCTCTTACATTTAACTTATGAAATACAACAATAATATGTAACATACATACATCACTGCTTAATATTGTTGTGTCTTTTGAAATGCGAGTGAGCCAATAAAACAACAGGCACAAACTTGAAACTTACCATAGAAATCCGTACAAAAATTTTAACATTTCAAGAATAAACGCTTCAAAATAGTAAATCATTTTAAGTCGGTTGTCAACATTTCACGGGTGAGTAATGAAGTGAGTCCATCCAGACTAGCACTGCGGTTTTGAATACATATTTGAATAAAGAACAAACTGGCAATATAAGATATTGCGTATCTTAGGTTAATTTAAATATCGGATTCATTTATTTGCCAGTTAAAAAATATTATACTTCAGAATGCACGAGGAATAAGGTATTTTAAATTGAAAAATAATCGCTTTAGAATGCTTTATGCAAGTTTAGAGTAAGTTTATAATGTGAATATAACATATGAATCTCCTTACAATGCCAAGCCCATTATCAAATCAGGCAATGTTTGAATAGGACAAAACCGATAAGCGTCCCAAAATCACATCTTATAGGTTGTTTAATGAATTAAGGGACGACGATCATTAAGAACTTGTATTATTCGATAACTTAAGTTATAATTGCAGTTCGGATTGTGTTTGATATTGTTAAATTGTAAATAATAGTTTAATTGTTTTGTAATAGATATATGTTAGTGAAAGGGATTAAGAGACGATAGTCTAATCTTCAGTATCTGCATGTGAATGTGTGGGGCAGCGTGGTGGAATAAGATCTAAAACCTTCTCCCCAAAAAGAAGAGGAAGCTTTAGCCCAGTAGTTGGATATTAGCATACTGTTAATTTAGATATATATATTTTACGTGACACCTGGAGATAAAAGGTCACCACCGCCCATTGGCGATGTAAGAAATAATAACCATTCCTTACATTGATAATGCATCACCAACCTTGGGAACTGACTTGTTATGCTCACTCACCCTTCAAACTGGAACGCAACGATACAAAGAATTGCTTTTTAGCGGCAGAATGTCTGTTGAGTGGATGGTACCCACCCAGACGGGCCTGCACAAAGCCCTACCTGCATAGTGTAATAAAATATATGTAGGCCATATTTTTGTATGAAATAACAGCCTCAGTCTCACTACTGTAACTAAAAGTGCGATACTGTGACCACAGTATTACAAGAACATATATTATATTACAATGGACAAGGCTAAAATTTTCTTAAACGCTGCTCCAATGAATGGACTTTCCCATAGATTCTTTCCCTTACCTCAGATTAAATACTATGCACATAGCAACTCAGTAGCGCTAGTTTCGGCATGAACCCACAATATAAATTTTTTAAACATTGCCTGGAGCCCTGTATGTTTATATTTATTGTTTTTAAAATATTTACTTAAATACAGATTTTACAGTTAGTTCAGAAATTTTGGCTTAAATTGTCAAATAATAATAAAATGAAATAATATTAAAACCATGTACTATGAAACAATTATCTATTCGTTAAATGGTCAACGTTCTTTTATTTAATTTCTCTTATACAAATACTATAAAAAATAGGCGCTTGAAATAATATTAAAATAGCTGTGTTAAAAAAAACAATAAAACTTAACATTTTTAATTTCGAGAAATAATTTGAAGGCTACACCAACCCACTACCTAGCATAACATACGTAATGGGCGTGGCGTAATCATAATTGGCCATGTATACCAAGTTGCCACGTTGTATCTTTTTTTGCCAGTGCCGTGGCTATTTTTTTGCCATTCGGCATCTTTGAATGTTAAGAGCTCTTCATGGCAAAAAATTGCTTCGTTCCGTACTGATAGCTTTTGGGCGTCGAAGTGCCGGTTATGAGGCGTAGCCAATTCTTTTAAATTTAATGGACTACCGCATGCCTTAAAGGGAGATTGAAGATTGGTTTCGTATTTTAAGCGTACACACAAACTGTTGAATACAAAAAACAAAAACAGGAAAACTTTTTGGTTGGCTGCAAGAGAAAATATATCAGTAATATAAACTCTTATAGAAACCATTTTAACAACCTTAAATAGTTATAATTTTTTAAGAAAATAAGCAATTCTTTTTTCTGAGGCTTGTATCTATATCTTGTATATGACAGGTAAAAAAATAATTAGCCAAAATTGAATTAAAAATAAAAATATTCTGCATCTTAATAATTTTTCTCTGGATGATCGTTTGACGAACCGGCTTTAAATGCTTCTAATTAAATTTAGAAGAATTAATACAAGCATTTTACAATCGTGAACTATACGGATTTTATTTATAAAAACAATATTATTAAACTTTTGTATTAATTTATATCTAAGATGAATAAGAATAATACAATATTTCATTTATTTAAAAAATAGTTGATTTCTGTAACTTAACATTATATGACAAGTTTTAGGCAGAAGTATATTATAGATTAGCATATACTTTTAAAAGTAGGATAACTATAGCTACTGTGTCAAAATGAACCTTGACTTATAATCCATTACTATTTTTGGTTTGATTTGTTGTTCTTATAATGGTTTCTCATGGGTGTTAGCTATTTATGGAAACTAAATTATTTTTTATTTGATATATAAAGCGCAATTTCAAATATCTATAATAATTGTATGTTTCCAGAATAAATAAATAAATTTATATAACATGGAGCAACGTGGAGGATCGAGCGAACTAGTTACCAATAAAAACTAAACAGGTTTATATATACATTTGAAAACGAAATCAAAGGGGAAAAGCGAAGCATCGGTCTTAAGAAATAATGGGACTATTCTAAAGATTGAATGCCTTAAGCTTACATTTGTATCATCTGGGTGGAATGTAAAATAATGATGTAGTTCAAGTTGATATAATGCCATTATCAATATATACGTTATCTAACATTCTTTAGTCGCATTTAAAGTTAGAAAATTATAGTAGAAACGTAAATCTTAACGGATAATTCTGAGTTCAAACACGGGCAAGCAACACTGAATTTTCATGTGCTTAATTTGTGTTTATTTTGCACTTGGCGGTGAAAAGTTGCGTGTATCCAACCTGCATTGGAGTACTGTGATGGAATAAGCTCCAAAACTCCTCAAAAAGGAGAGGAGGCCTTAAACAAACAGTGGGACATATATAGGATGTCACTGTACTGAGGATTTAAAATTTGGACATAATAAGAGAACAGTTTCAATTTAATTTTGTTGTTGTTCGTTTTATTTTAGTAAAACCTTTATACGTGAAATAAAAATGAATATCTCAAGGTCAAATTTAAGTTCATAGTATCTCATATGATGATATAAAATAAAACGTTTCTAACTTATATTAGCATTACATATTCTCTTTTATGCGTAAGTTTTTTCTTTCAATTTCTGAAATTACCTCGTTAAATATTAATCATAAAATGTAGCCACTAGGTATAAATAGAAAAGAAATTTAAATAATTCGCTTGATATTATTTAATACGGCAACACTATTTCCAATTAAAAAAAATCAACAATATTTGAACAGCAAAATAAGAATAATTACATCGATAATATCGTGACTCATGCGTTACTCGTGCACTAAATATGGATGAGAGAATTAAAATAATACAAGCGGTATCCGAGGTGAGATATGGGTTAGGTTGATTTGAATAAACAGGCTTCGACCTTCCGTCCGTAAGTTTATTAGCATATGACACGGCCATGAATAGACTACGATTTGTCGGATGCGTTGAAATTGTATGTATAATATATAATTGTATAACTCGCGAGCTATTACCGAGCATTTGAAATGGACAAACTTAGTGCAGATTTCTTATTTTGTACTATCCAATTCACTGTTGGTCACAGCCCCGGACCTATGCCTAGGTATATAAGGCACTGGCCTACGCGCAACGACAGCCAAGGGACCCACTCAGCCAAAAAAATATAATTTTACTCTAGATACCGAACATACTACAACTACAATACTTTTGTATTGTATTGTACTTTTGAATACAACACTGTTGTATTCTGTTTGGAAGGTTGAGTAAGCCAGTGTAACTACAGGCACGTCTATAGGCGGTGATGACCACTTACCATACCCACCATCATGGTACGACATCCATCCACCATCTGGGAGGCCGCCCGCTTACCTCTTATAAAAAAAAAAAACATCTGCCTTAAAATTAAATGCACATTCAGCTAATTGCATCATTTGCAGCTAATTACGAAATATATATTTTATAGTAAGTTAGTATTATCCGAAATGTTCGTATACGATAACATTTCACACTTGACTTATTGTTATTATTTTACTAAAACGTACATTTAAAACAAGGCATATTATAAATATGTAATAAAGACTTTACACTAAAAATAAACAAATAAAATCAAAATATTTTATGCAACATAAAAGCATTACGCATACTTATTCATTGCCAGATTAAAAACTACCACCGGTTCGGAAAAGAAATACCCTGACCTCAGAAAAATCGATGAAAGAAACTCAGCCAGCTTTTTTTAATAATAAGGATTTACAATTAGATAAGATTCCTACACTGTACTAAAACTAAACTAAATTAAATTCAAAATACATCGATTATTTGGTTTAGTAATGTAAACCATGCGATATTGTACATATTATTAAACACTATTTCACAATAGATTAAAATTCTGAATTAAGCTGTCAGATGTTTATATGTAATTAGTCTGAGTACAGCTATGTTTTGGATGTTGAAAATCGTTATCGTGATGTAATCGTAATGTTACCTTGTATTATATTTTAGTGGTAAAATAATTTGTTAATAATTTAATTCTTTATAATTTAATTAAGATTGTCCAGAGGTTAAAAATGCTCTGAAATTTGACCTGCAGTGGGACATCCCCAGTTATAAAATGAAACCATAAGCGTCAGCACTATTAATAGTTGATTGTATATTTTAAAATATTTACACACCATTTCGAAAATACTTACACACCATTAGTTGTCTACGCAAAGGTATTCCCCATCTAATGAAAATCAATTCGTAGCTCTCCTCCGTTCGCAGACAACTGCTATTTCCGAATCCGTTTGTTTCTATTATTTACATGCTTTAAAATATATTTTTTTCATTTACACATTTACGCGATTGACTGATTGTTTTTCATTCATCTCATATTTATTTAAAAACCAAATTAAATCTTTGTTTGTTTCAATGACATACTCTAAGCTGTTATAAGGTGTTTTGTTACTCTTTTAATATTTCTCCTTGTGTGTTTACACTTAGTGTGATATAATTTATGTTATAAGATTATGCATTAAATTTTGGTGATTATGAACGATATAAATCGAATTGTTGAAGAATGAAACACGAATTTGAACATTCTTAATTTATCTTAATAGGAAATATATTATTTTCTATCTATTTTATATCATAACGTCATCACATTGTGGTGAAATTTAAAACATAGACATATTCACCGACCAATACCAAGGTAGCGTAGGTATCTTGAAACCACAACGTGTTATAACCAATAACGTATTCTACATTTTATTAAGCTGCAAATATTCGGATGCCGTAAAGGAGCGAGTGTAACCAAAAGAACAATCAATTACAGGACCCTTAATCGCTGCCTTTAAATAAAAGCAAGGAGTTGGTGGAAATATAAATTGCACCGCATTTTGGGGAAAGGATTTATTTATTACACATGTCTACGAGTTTCTTGATCTTCTGAGACCATCGATCATTCAGCGCAACCATTTAAAGAAACGTAAGTACTCACACAGAATGGTGTGGTGTTTGTTAATTAAAAACGTCAATCAACAGTTCGGAGTCAATATGAATGGCATAGAGTAAATTTTATGGATGTGGCATGAGAGTGACGGTAGTCCATCTAATGTACCGTCAAGTGGGGACTGATTTATCTATTGGATATATTTTCCTCTTGTTATTCTTAGTTTATTCTACTAAAAATATATGAGGACAAGATTGATTGTATCATCAACATTATTTTTTTTTACAAAATTATAAGCTACTAAAGCGATTTTTAATTTCATAATTTAATGAATAAAAGGGAACAGCTTATAAAAAATCATCATCAACCCTTCGTCGTCCCCTGTTGGACATAGGTCTCTCCAATGGCACGCCGCTGAGCTCGATCTTCAGCTCATAATATATGTATATATATATATATATATATATATATATATATATATATATATTATATCCGAAATTATTTCCTTAGTGTTATTTTTAATACAGTTAAGAGAACACTATATAACATAATATTTGTTAAGTTCACGATCATTAAAATGTAAAAAACTATACAACATATAAAAAACTTATAGCTTAATATAATATAACATGCAAGTATATAATTATGTTTAAATATTCAGACATCACTTGACTTATAAAAATATGTTTACATATATCATGAGGTTATATATTTCGAAAAAAATTCAGTGTTGACTGATTAAAAAATTACCAAAAACGACAAATAAATTCGAAATAAATAAAATTGTTGATATTATTTGACATAATGACACTATTTAAACATTAGAACTTGGTACATATCTATAAATAAGTTTTAATCTTAGGTAAGTTACAGCTAATGTCAAAAACAAATAAATCGTCAAATTAAATCTCCTTAAAGTTAACGGTCGGTCGACATTTTGAGCACTTTGTGTCGCTATTCGCGTTAATGAGACAACGGCTTTAATGGGCTCTTTGGAAATTATTGTTATTGTATCACCTTGTTTAAAATACGGAAAAGGATATGTGCACACGATAGACAAGACAATCGCACGATTTTGATGTAATAAAATATGTATAAATTTGTAAATGAAATACAATATTTTACAGGATAAAAAACTGTTATTAGATATTTTAAGGAGATTTTCAACTTGCATTATGAAGGACTTATTTTAAATTGTTACATAACTATGCACGTATCATTTCAAAAAATTACACATTATAAATAATGTTATATATAACAACGTCTTCTATAGAATGTCTTTTAAAAGTCTAACACGTGCGCATTCATTGGTATCACGATAATTTTAGACTGCCCCGTATTTATCAGACGAAAATACTCAACTCTCGTTAAAATCTTAATTGCTTCGATACCTCTGAAAATGGATTTTATTGAGGCTATTTTCTTTATACTATGAAAAACAGAAGTTTGCCTAATTAAATTTATGTTGGTACTATGATCGGTTAATTATACATATCTATACTAATATTGTAAACGCGAAAGTAACATTGTCTGCCTGTAACTAAGCTACTAAAGCGATTTTGATAAAATTTAGCAAAGCAAGAAATTTAACAATTTAGCGAAGCAACCTTGAACGCTAAGGAAGGATGCAAGATAAAAGTAGTCTACTGTAAATGACAAAGATGTCCCCCTGACCAGATAAAATTTTTGCCACTTTGGTCAAAAGCAGGTCAGAAAATATTATCTTTATGTTATCCTTTGCTATACTTTACAAAGTTAACGATATGATTGAAGACAATTTTTACCTTCTGTCTGATAACATTGCCTTGATGAAAATGCTTAATATCAGGCTAATATCAAATGAATTCTCGTTAGTTATTTTTCATATATGCATATTAATATGATACACAAAAGATTTTATATTCTAATGAATAGCGTTTTACGTCGACATAAGTTTGATAATAGTGTTTTATTTTTAGAACAATATATTTAAATAAAAATCATTTATTAGAAATTTAAGTTGATGGTAAGTCTTTGTAGAAGACCGTCCGTGGGTAGGCGCCACTAACTCATCAATTATTCTACATCTAAAAAGCAATCTTTTGTATTACTGTGTTCCATTTTCAAGGAGAAATGAGATAATTTAATTACAGAAACAAGACATAAACTCTTTGGCTATGGTCGGCATTCGAAGTATGAACTGATAAATATTTTTTACAATGTCTATGGGCGGTGATGGCCGCTTACTACTATGTAGCATTTTGTGATCCTTTATCTTATAAAAAAAGAAAAATGACCTTAATTTTATAGATCATAAACATGATCTTAAAGTATTTTATTCCCGTGGCCTCTTTACGGGAAATGATATACAAAGTTAAGTATAAAATTTATTGCCGCTTTTAAACCAACAATGTTAACTTTACACTAAGGTAAGAGGAAATTGGATACTTACTTACGTAACATGGACTAGAAGCAGCTTAAGCTAGAAATAAATTTATCTTCAACGTGTAAACTAATAAAAAATATATATATTAAACTGTTCAATCAATAATCGTATCTGTTTTAATTTATTTAATTATCAAAAACGGAAAAATACACCAATTTTATTTATTGTAATAAAAGTATAAAATGCTATAAAAATATAGTCGAAAACGACAGCCAAAATATAAACCAAAAAACTTTTATGATAGATAAAATTAGTTATAATAATTTAATTATGATAGATAAGATACCGAAGAGCCGAGATGGCCCAGTGGTAAGAACGCGTGAATCTTAACCGATGATCGTGGATTTAAACCCGGGCAAGCACCACTGAATTTTCATGTGCTTAATTTGTGATTATAATTCAGCTATACAGTGAAGGAAAACATCGTGAGGAAACCTGCATGTGTCTAATTTCATTGAAATTCTGCCACATATGTATTCCACCAACCCGCATTGGAGCAGCGTGGTGGAATAAGCTCCAAAACTTCTCCTCAAAAAGAGGAGAGGAGGCCTTTAGCCCAGCAGTGGGACATTCACAGGCTGTTACGGTTACGGTTACGGTAGATATGATTATTATAACTACTTTTATCTATCACAACATCAATGAAAAAATGGAATTAATTTGAAATCTTAGTCAAATTTTAATTTTAAAAATAATATGCAAATCGTCGAACAAAATGTATGTTATAAAACAAATAACAGGATGCTTATACAAATTCTTGCCGAAAAAGTAAATGTTAATACCGCGAATAAAGATTAATGAGGAATCAATAAGAACATGTCCCTCGGATAAAAGAAACGTCCGCACAATCAATTTTAATCTGAGAACCTTACACGTGCTGTTGAACTTCTTGCTCGCACACGTGATGAAAATAATGAAAGAGAAAGGGATGGCGTCACCAATAAGGCTTGTATCGGTTTTGATGGAGGTGCCATTACGATGACGCGAGTCTACTTTCGGAATTAAAGTCCGCTAAAGAAGATTGAACGAGGGTTCTTATCTAAAGACAATGATGTAAGCGAAAATGCTGATAGATTTAATGCTGAATTAAGAAATTCACTTAACTTGGCATATAATTAAGATAAATATGTAAAAAATGCTAAGAGATTACACACCAAATATTTAAAGAGTATCAGAAATACGATACGAATGTAATATTTAAAGAATAATGATAACCTGAAAAATTTATTTAAAAATTAATGTTATACATATTTGAATAAAACTAAAACGCAATTAAAAATATATGAAGCATACAATATTTACGACTTATATAATATTGTATTTTAAGTAATATATATATAACTGTAAATTAAACAATACACTCATCATGAAATTACATATGTTAAAAAATTCAAACATAATCTAAAAACTCAGGTACATCTTGTAACATGCGATCATACAATTTATTTTAAAGTAACCGGCTTATTTCGTAGGGGAATATAAATTACACGGCCTATAAATCTAACTGGATTAAAATCGATTTGTAATACAAAACCAGTTACATAGAGTATTTGCTCTTAGTATTGATGTGGCAGGCTCTATGATTGATGATACATTACAAACGAACCGTAGTGAAGCTATAACGATATTTAAAATAAATTGATTCGAAACGGAACTCCTTGTTGAAAGGGTTAAAGACGATATTGCTTTGATTGTTGACCAGCTTAAAATACAAAGTGACTTTACGCCGAAGGCGCTAACTCCACTGTAAATTGTGGCAAAAAGCCATCTAAATGAATAGTCCTTACGATAAGATGCGAATGTTATACATTATCAAATGTAAATATACGATACCGATGATTTATGAAAAAAGTATAAGTCTAAATCCAACTTAGGAACACTAATAAAATATTTCATAATAGTCACATTCAAAGATTACCGCTGTAATGTACAAAGCACTAAATGTTTTCAAAGTATCCAATGTATAAAAATGAAACAAAATGATTGATCCTTAAAGAATTAAAAGGAAGATTTCTGAGAATTGTTTTTGTCTGCGATATAATAAGCTCCCTCGTGATTCGAGACTCACGACTCATGAATCCAATTTTTAATCAGGCTCGCTTTCTTGTTTCACGACTGCATATTTTATTATTTTAAACTCCAGCTAATGTACGTATTGCCGAATATATTCTCTTGTCAATATTTGAAAATAGAATCTTAACAAAAACAATTTGACAATAATATAACGCAAAACAATTTGCTTTACATTACGTATCAATTATTGGAAATGAAAAGAAATTGCTATAGGTATATATTAAGCATGTACTTACAACAGTTTTACAATTGTACGTTAGACAGGAATATTGAAATAGACGACCGAGTCTCTAATCAAACAATCAAAATTTCCATACATAATATATCACACGGCCGCCATACAAATTAAAAGCCTAAGGCTTCACTAGCGTCTGCCTTCGCGTTTCTGGTCCTGAGAACTACCAGATGATGGTGTGGATGGTGTTTACATTGTGGCGATAAAGTTGCGAAATACGGATGTGCTATAATCAAAATTATTTTTAATTCTACCAATTTTAAAAATTACATAAAATAACTATCATGAGAAAATTCTTAGCTATAATTTATTCATTGTTTTAGTTAGTAGGTATTACAATTTTTCATAGAAATCATGAATATTTAAATACTAATGCGATTACGTAGTATTTTAACTTAATGAGATATTATTTATATTCTTTTTCAAAATGTTAGTTATGTTATAAATAAATGTCAATTATTTGTCTTTTCAATAAAAAACAAACAAGTCAACATTTGGCAATCGATTCTAATAACAGAACGTCTAATAAATAATAAAGCAAAACAAAAATAATAAATAACAATAGAACCGATATAATCATACCACCTTCGAATTTTCATTCAACGCAACTAAAGTCAACGCCGACGTTTATTAGCCAGTTCCCTGGAGTGTGGCGGTGTTTTTCCAAGGGGCGGGTAGGATTCCATAAAAAATTTACTTCAACCAAAGTAGCCTTCGGTCGCATTGGTTTTTCTTTCGCAAGTGCGATAGTAAATTGGTATCGTATTATGAATTATAAATCAGTGAAGTTGGTAAATATTTTTTGGAATATTGCTTACAATATTTGGTGAGTCACATGGCAATATAGTTTTGTTTTTTATATGACACAACTATTTATATTTCGTATACGTCTTAGACTTAGCTGAGAATTGAATAGCGTTATATTAATCTTTATATAATTTAATTTTGTTCTGTAATAAACTATATAAATAAATATGAGATTATTTTTAAATTACAGTTATACGGTATTGTTTTGTCGATGATTTCAATTGGGGAAATTTTCGTTTTAGTTAAATTGTTATATATAATATATTGACAAGCTTGATGGAGGTTCTATACGGAATTATTTGAACCCAACCCTCAAAGTTAGGGTATACCAAACTAAGTTCGTGTTACTTAAGACGTTATTAAAATATCCTTAAAGTCTTACCATGACATTTAAAGTAAACCAGCCTACATAAATAAAATAACATTTATATACATAACCATACAAAATAACCAAAATTTATTGATAAATTCAAACTGCAAATATCAAGATTATATAGTGAGATAACAGTTAATTAAAAGTCTTGCCGATATTATGCAATCATATTTATAATATATCTAGAAATATTCTAAAAACATGTAATCTTGTAAATTATTATAACTAAAATGAAGTTAAATTATTACAAAATTTATTTTTACATAATAGTAACTTTTACCATAAATTATTTATAAGCAACGTAGCGGTTTGTAAATCAGCACCTGCTTGGTTAAGGTCTCCCTCCGCTTGAGAAGAAGGATTTGAGCTTATTTAACGCTAGTTCCAGGACGGGTGAGTACACATGTGGCCCAATTTCATCCGACACACAGGTACAGTTGTTGTCACCGTGTGGTCCTTTCCGCCAAGTATGAGATAAATTATAAACACATAAAATACATAAATACATCCAATAGGCCATATCGTTTCGAGCATTCTATTTATAACTGCGTATGGATCATATACCACCGTTACTCCCCAAGGAAATACACTTATGGTCGAACCAAAATCCTTCTAGGTCAATCCAAATTACCTGTCAGTTGTTCTACCTATCGTAATAAGCAATGATTATTGAGAAAATCTGTGGGCGCTAATGATCAGGTAATGAATGTCTTTTTTAATGCTATGCTTTTTACGTTGTTGTTTTAATGTACATTGTTTTTCATCCACAATTCTAAATTTAAAAAGCGGCAATGACTGCTACTCCATAAATCTGCGTGGTATAAGTGAAAGTACATCCGATGCATCTTATTCAAACGTTACACATATAAATGCCGCTCTCAAATTTGACCTTGGAATTATATCATAATTGGACCCAGAGCAATCTCGCCTCAAAAACGAACTATATATTTTTTTAGATAGTATTTTAGGGCTAGTTCGATGTTTTTTTTGTCTTATTTATAAAACTGAGTCACTGAGGCGACTGTAGTTCTCGTAGGGCTCTAATCCCAACGTTATTTCCGGTACATGCGGATATATTGCGTTAAACTGTGATAGATATTATCATCTTAACGCCTTAAAAGTCTGAACAAATGGGGGAGGGAACTTAGAAAAAAGCATAATTTAATAGTCCTATATCTATAACCTGTTTATTGAAAACCTTTACGGTTTTACTGTAATGTACTATATAAAAAGTGAATAATTCATTCTATAACGGTATGTGTTTATTAAATTAAATATTTACGAGTAGTTCGAATAACTAGGTTCCTTCTTCCTAAACACGAAATGGGCGCTGATACCTCATTAATATTGCTTTATAAAATGTTGTCTTTGTCAGAGCCGTGGTGAAGAGTGAAAGATTTGTTCCTTCTACGTCTCGATAAATTACTTTCGTTTATAACAATTTATTTTTTTAAATATTTTTACTATATATAGGTTAATTAATAATTAATTATTAATTAACCTATATATTTGTTATTAACTTATAGCTTAAAAAATTTTAAAATACTTTTTGACTAACTCTGATCATGTTATGTTTATCAATTATTTATATTTTCCTAGTCACACCTTAACAAAAACAAAATATAGATAGTGATTATTCCATGTGTGTGCGAGGCGGGTACAATATATAACGTTGCTATATATTAATTTAAACATTTTCCCTACGATGATAATGATTTTTTAGTAAAGCCACTATATTAACTGTATGCAAAACTAATTAAAACTGACATATTCAGTTCAAAACAGTAATGACAAATTGGTAGCAATCGCTTGATTGATAGCAGCTTTGCTAAGACTGGTCATTATATGCAATTTGAAGTACAACTAATAGCTATTTTAATATTAACAACCATCTGGTGGGTTAATTTCTCTTCTTCCTTCCTGCTCAATAAATAATTCTGACATTTATATTATTATGATTATCATCGGTTGCAAGTGGAACACACCTCGGCTGCGTGAGTAAATTGAATACGTAGGACCGCCTCTTACCTGTACCTTGTTATATGTTCCTGAATATTGAATAGCTTTCGGAAATATAAACCGATATACCCATAAATAACCCAAACTTAATATTTTATTAATTTAAAGCGCTTGACAGCTGCTTTATTGTTGATAGGGCTTTTGTTCCTGACGCAAATAATATTTCAGAGCATCATCACCTTTTTTAATATCAAGTATAAATATCATTGATTTTATGATTTTTAAATAACCTTTCTTTATATAAATACGATACTTTAATAAGATGCCTTAGCTCCTTTTGTGAACTAATAGCGCATTTAAAGCGTTCATTGATTGAATTAAATGAGTACGAAAAGTCGTCGAGTGATGAGATACCTCACTTCGTCTTCGCTGTCGGTAGCTTTTTGTAGTGAAGTTGTTTTCCACACTATAATTACCGTCCACTATTAAATATTGTTTTAATTTTGTCAAGTCCAATTTTAACTTTCTTGGATTTTGCAATTCTAAATGTTTTTGAAGTTGTAAAATATTTACATAAATATATAAGAAGTAATCCCAGATAAATGTTTTTAATTAAAAATTTCCATTAAATATTTAAGGGAGCTTGGGCCGCCTAGCGATGTTAAAGTCACAGATTCGATCCTAAAGCTTTGCTGTCGTGCTACGCTATAAATTCGTAAAATATTAAAAAC
This sequence comes from Nymphalis urticae, assembly GCA_905147175.2. Classification (NCBI taxonomy): domain Eukaryota; kingdom Metazoa; phylum Arthropoda; class Insecta; order Lepidoptera; family Nymphalidae; genus Nymphalis; species Nymphalis urticae. The sequence continues at coordinate 1,673,832 of LR989987.1, read as the reverse complement.
AATAAATAAATTAATAATTATTTAAAATGATTACAAAACTTTTTTCACGTGTATGGTAACATTAAGTCACGTCATATCTTTGAATATTATACATTTATAGGTGCGAAAATAGCGTTTTAAATTGAAAAGACAATAAAATTAAAGTTATGTTTGCATATGCTACAAATTACTATTTTATAACCAGCGGCAAAGCAAGTCGCTAGTAACTGTACATGAATAGATAAGTAGTGATTTAGTAACATTGATAAATTGTTACAATTATATCGTAACGTTATAACGTTAAGAAACGTTTGTTGTTCACGCGAACGCAATTAAAACGATAATACGCATTGTTTTAAACCGTAATCGTATAATTGACAAGTTGACAAACTAATGCGATGTTAACGAATTAATTGTCCGTGAAATTGTTGATAGTTAAATGTAAAGTATATTACGTGGCGAATAAACGGTCGGTTAGTCGTATAGGGTGGGGGTCGAGCGTTTGTTACAAATTACTTGGAGATAAGAAATCATATTAACATTATTAAAATTGGTTTAAATGTAATGAATTATTATTGAAATAAAAAACAACGCATTTTTATTTATTATATATACGGCCATTATATTTCCACATATAAATATATTCAATTGCAGAGTTCCAGTTTACCAGTGGAATTAAAAATTACGGACATTTCTGAGATTGAATAAAATAAAATGAATTTTTTTTATATAAATAGAATCGTAAGGGCACTTTTGAATCATAATGTATATAATAAAGTATTGAATGACATGTTCAACCTCCGTTTTGGAATGTAGATTATATCACTAAGACATCACATCAAACTCAGTAGTTTCTCTTTTTCACACTATACAGAAGACCAGATATTGCTGTACGTAATGAGACGTTTCATAATGCAATTGATCCATATGTTCAACTTCCTATCAAGATTCATGTAAAAAATCTTAAATATATTATAATTATTATTAGTTCCTGTATGGTATATTAATTTGTATGGAAGTCATTTAAATACCCGCTATCGTATACGTTTATTTGATCGATAATGTTTTCAATTACATTAAACTGTTTTTCACAATGTAACTGTAACTGTAACAGCCTGTGAATGTCCCACTGCTGGGCTAAAGGCCTCCTCTCCTCTTTTTGAGGAGAAGGCTTTGGAGCTTATTCCACCACGCTGCTCCAATGCGGGTTGGTGGAATACACATGTGGCAGAATTTCAGTGAAATTAGACACATGCAGGTTTCCTCACGATGTTTTCCTTCACCGTAAAGCACGAGATGAATTATAATCACAAATTAAGCACATGAAAATTCAGTGGTGCTTGCCCGGGTTTGAACCCACGATCATCGATTAAGATTCGCGCGGTCTTGCCACTGGGCCATCTCGGCTTCTTACACAATACAAAGCAATTATCGACCTGCGGTTAATGAGTGCTTTAGATAATAGACTTCTGAACTAGTTTTAGATGGTTAACGATCAATGAGTGAGAGTAATGCTTATTTATTGTTTAATGGTTTGCGGTTTTGGAATTGTTGGATTGATTAACGAGTGTGATATTAACACAAAGAAAATGGATCTGACGTCAAATGACCTTGGGATTATGTTCGTTGGTAATTTAGTTCAATGCTACTAAGCTGGTGCTTAATGCTTATGTACTCGATTAAACGCGCTTAAAAATCCTTTGTAGAGTTAAAACCGAAACCTACAAATTCAGATAGGGTTAACTATTCAACTTTATCGGACTTTTTATAATTAAAATAATTATATTAAGTATTGATTATTTAATTGGTAAGAGATTGTGTAAGTCTTTCTGGTTAAGTATCTCATTCAGTATATAATCTAGATCCAAGCTGCAATAGTTATTATTGTTACGTTTTGGTTTGAATGGTGAGTGAGCCAGTGTAATAGGCACAAAGCATAGTCTTTGTTTCCAAGATTTGTGATTACCAGGTGGCTCACTGGCTAATCTGCCTTACTAATTTATTTAAAAAAAAACATCCATAAAATTACGCAACGGATAATATTAGTTTGTATACCTAATAGATATCCTATAAATGAACTAAAACCACACAATACAACTTAAATACAAAAAAGAAAAACTAATTTACTTAAAAGATGAATAGATTCAACTAATTCATAAGAATTAATAACATTCAGTTACAGGCTATGTCCAACTGCTGGGCTAAGGCCTCCTCTCCGTGTTTTTTTGAGGAGAAGGTATGAAGCTTATTCCACCACGCTGCTCCAATACGGGTTGGTGAAATACACATGTGGCAGAATTTCAATGAAATTAGACACATGCAGGTTTCCTCACGACGATTTCCTTCACTGTATAGCACGAGATGAATTATAATCACAAATTCAGCACATGAAACTTCATTGGTGCTTGCCCGGTTTTGAACCCACGATCATCGGTCAAGATTCACGCGTTCTTACCACTGGGCCATCTCGGCTATTGAATAACACTCACAGAAGATTAATAATATTTATTTATCGTAGAAATTTATAATAATATTACAAGAACGTTGTAATATCGTTCACACCACACACACGCATATCGTTTTACAGCACACGAAGAAACCACATCCTGTAGCACGCGTCATTTTAATCTACCACGTAAAATCTCTTTGGCAGCCACTAAGTAGCTTAGTTACGCACAAAATCCTATTCCCAGCTTATTTCTAGGGCTGTCTCCTCAAAATTTTACTTGACTTAAATATCTTTAATAAAAAATTTTTAAAACATGATGACATATATGACATGCAAATGTTTTTATAGATATTCTTATTCCTACAAGCTTATATTTAATGATAGAACACGAGTATATTAACATTGCAGACTTAAATCTATGTAATCAACATCTGTTTTTTTTTTTTTGGTGACTGGAACTCACTATCCTTCATGGGCTATTTAGATAACTTACCAGTCCCCAGGATGCGTAAGCAGTATGGCTACGTACAAGTTTAATAATTATAAAAAAAATAATAAGTAAAAAAATATATATCATGAACGTATAATTCAATTATAGAATTTTAATATACATATGATTTTATTTTAACAATTCGTCTCCAGGAAATATATAACGCCATATAACATACATTCGCCCGCGTATTAGGGAGAGAGAGACGGGTATTAGGTAAAATAGTAGCCTATATCCGTTCTTGGGATTTAAGCTTGCTTCATACAAAATTTTATCAAAATTGGCTTAGTGGTTTGAAATGCCTTACAAGCGTAACAGACAATTGAATTGCAAGAGTTACTTCATCAATCATCATCATCAACAGCCAATCATTGTCCACTGCTGAACATAGGCCTCTCCCAAGTTACTTCAATATTTACAATATTAGTAGAGATTTTACTAAAATTTTTATTGCAATTTAACTACACAATACAACTACAATATTATTTTAAATTATTATTTCCTGTTGGCTTTGTTATAATAAAGATATCAACTTAAGACTGTTAATTTTCTTGTATATAAATGGCATTAGGTTTATAATTATATTATAAGCGAATAAATGCATTAAAAATAATTAATTATTCATTGTTCAATATGCTTGAAGTAAGTGTGGGAAGATTCGATCATTTAGTCCTGTGTTTGAACGATAAAGCTCCCAAAGAAACGGTGGTACATGCAAGTATGGCCACCGCCCATAGATATTGGTGTCATAAGAAATACTATCCCTTAATTCTACAAGACACCAACCTTTGGGAAATAACATAACAAATTTGTGTATATAATATATGATGAGTGGGTGGTACCCACCCAGGGAATTTCCACAAAGTCTTACCACCAAGTAGCTCAGTGCTTATAAGCATTACATTATTTCTTCATACATATTCACTTTTGGGTTATTATTTTTTTAAATTGTCAAAAAAATAAAATTGAAATATATTTAACAATTAAGTTCAATAATACCTCGGAAACAAATTTTGTCGAAATTCAATAAAAAAAAACATAAAAAATATGTGTAAATATATGTTATATTTAAAAAAAATATAAAGTTTTCAAATATATACTTTTCTCAACCCTATATGATAGACAGTCACACCTATATTTAGCAATTCATATTTATTTCGCCGTTAGGACATTTTACTTTATTATTAAAACTTGAGTCACTTTGATTCATTTTATTTCTTCTACCTTCCTTTATTACCTAATATCAAATAATTTACTAGAAACACGAGTGTGTTTACGCGAGTACAGTTTGAACTTATTAACATGAAAATATGAAAGTTTTCGGGCATTTACGAATAATTAGAACCCTATTCGCTAGCTTGCTCATCATGACATATTCAAGAGGACACGTGTCACTTCATAGACGGAAGCTTTAAAGTTAATGTTGTATCAAAAACATGAAATTAATTCAGTTACATTTTAAAATATCTTACCATTACCTATTTATTGTATTGGTGTATTTTTATTTTATACTAGCTCCTTTGTGTGCAACATTTCGATATGCAACGTTTCCGAATATAACATAAATCACTATTCAAATAATCAATGTTCGTTTGCAAATTGAGGTTAAAATCATGTTAAACAAACTTTTATATAATACTACCAAAATCCAAGCTGACTTTATCCTGCCTGTATATACCAATTTACATGGTATAGAAATCAAATTCAAAACGGTATAGAAATTGGTCTACTGCAACGCCATCTAGTCAGTTATAATAAAGTAATTAGTGTGTATAAGTTCCTATTAATCGTCATATAGTAAATAAGTCTATTAATCTCAAACAGATGTACCAACTCTGGTCTCTCTTTATACATAATATTATATAGCCATTACATTATAAATAGGATATTATTCTGATATCGAAAAGGTGTCCTCAACAACCTTATGGTACAGGCTGAACAACGATTTCGTGTAATCAACAGCCTTAACTCATGTCAATCTGGTGATAATAATCACTACTGCGGTTCTTGTCAAAGGCTCGTCAAGTTACAGTCGATGGCGTGAAATATATATTTTTAATAGTAATATTAATATGTGAGTGCTGTATGTATTTACATGTGTGTATGTGTGTGTGTGTGTGTGTGTTTGTGTGTGTGTTTTTTTTAAATATAATCGTGTGAAGTTCTATACCAGAGCATTGTCGTAAAAACTATTTGTTATATGAAAGATTTATATTTTTTCATAATTATTTGACACTAAACACAATATTGTGAGAGCTGAAATCTCTCTTTCTGCTATTATTGAATTGGCATTCGAAAGAAGAAGACAGCATGTAACTAACCACCTAAACTAAGTTTATAAATAAGATGGATATATTTTTGGAAAGGTATCCGCTGCATCGCATGACAGACACCGTTTCAAAATTTCCAATGATAATTTAAAGTCGCCAACGAGCGGTTACGACGGGCACCGGTGTTATTGCGAATTGATTAAACGTTTTACTGGTAACAATCGGTAGCTGGAATGCGGTCAGATTTTACTAAGCTAATATTTTACTATTGCTTTGTTTGTGAGACAAAATCGATTTAAAAAAAAAAAAACAGGCAATAAATGTTCCACTGCTGGTTATCTACCTTCTTTTATTTAGAATTCTGAAGCGTGGGTTATAGGTCTGTCGGCGATGTTCGTGATATGTGTGGCATATTAATAATTGCCGCTGTAAATTTTTTTTTTATTTCTTGTTAAAAGGTAGATCGACAAATGTATTGGTTGGATGGATATCTGATGGAACAGGTCACCACTGCCCATACATTGGAACTATAAGAGATTTAAAATTATTCTTACACGTGTAATATGCCGCCAACGCTTTGAATCGTATATTTCTTAGACCTTCAACTTTACGCATAACTGTAATGTCAATGAAACTTAGAATGTTTTGAGTGACTTATGACTTTTTGTCATTGATATATCTAGTTTTTGGTAAAAAAAAAACTATTTAGCTTTTGGTTATTTTTATATCTTCTTATAGCAACATAATATGGATAGTATACCGTAACAGCCTGTCAATGTCCCACTGCTGGGCTATAGGCTTCCTCTCCTCTTTTTGAGGAGAAGGTTTGGAGCTTGTTCCACCACGCTGCTCCAATGCGGGTTGGTGGAATTCACATGTGGCAGAATTTTCATTGAAATTTGGCACATGCAGGTTTCCTCACGATGTTTTCCTTCACCGTAAAGCACGAGATGAATTATAATCACAAATTAAGCACATGAAAATTCAGTGGTGCTTGCCTTTGAATCCACGATCATCGGTTAAGATTCACGCGTTCTTACCACTGGGCCATCTCGGCTTATAGTATACGGTTCTTGGTAACATTAACGTACTGAAAAGGGAAATGACAATTCATAAGTGCTTGTGAGAGCCTCCTTACATAAAGTTGATTTAGATTTCGAATGCGGAGCCGTCCTCAGGAAAAAAACAAATAAGTTAGATGTGAATGTAATTACTGACTAGAAAGTCAGTAATTACGTATCAGAAAAAAAAACAATAATAACATTTCGTTTCACGGTAGTTGAAACAGTAAACGATACGTTTCAGGCTTTCCATTAAAAAAATAAAACAAATGCTTTTAAAGGAAATATTATCCAACAGAAACCTGCATTTTAAAATTTAAGACATATGTATAGTACTCTCGGGTTCTTTGAAGGTAATGGCATGCATTAGGAGGGAGGACTTAACTGACAGTGGATTTGGATTGCAAAAATGTTGCCATCGCATCGGTTTGAAGTTCTAACTTAGCAGACTTTCTACTTGAGTGAATACATATGTGCTATACATAACTGTAATACATATTATATGATTGGTTTTTTTTTTCAAAAACGGAATACCTCTAGGTAGTTTATCAAAAGTTATTGGGTTTTCTGTCGAAACATTTTCAATAGCAGTTTGGAGTCTGAAAATCACGTGCCTCGGAAAGCACGTAAAGCCGTTAATCTTGCTCTTGAACTCTTTCCGGTCGAGTTGGATTTGCCTATTAATTGGATTATAAGAATGAGGGAGTGTACCTGTGTTTGTGCACACACTTGTGCACTGTATTATGTCCTGCGTGGCTAGTCTTCGACCGAAATCGGGAGGACATCATCATCGTATTATTTATCTCTTTGACTTTACGTTCTTGAGTTATATCTTGATTGTATTTTTCAATAAAAATAATTAAATATTACTTACAAAATTAAACACAAAGTAAAAAGTGCTAGCAAGATTAATCTTGGAGAAATACGAAGCACTCGTCATCAGGCTTACTCTGCAATAAGCAACTGCAATTAATAGTAGCGCTTATTAATAATTAATAATTGTACGATCAAGCTGTAAGCAGTTGTAAAAAAGGTATATTTCATTAATATTCTAATTCTTTTCTTAAGAAAGTATGCCATTTATATCTTATTTTCATATAATGTTTTCAAAAATACAACGCCCTATGTTATTCTGGGGCTCCACACGGTCGCTTAGTCTACTTATCATTAAGTCCGATAATGTGTCTATCTGCTAACGGCAACTTAGCCTTATAACGATTATCGTGAAATACGGTATGGAGATAACTGGAACTATTTGGTATCTGCTACTTTTTAAATCTAAGAGAGTATTTTTTTTTTATTCTACGCGGGCAATAACCTGGATATAATTATCATAGTTTTATTATATAACTAGCTATCTGTACCGACTTTGCACGCCATAATTGTCTTTGCTTAAATAATGAAATATAAACAAATAGTATGATAATTATATTCAGGATTAGGGGGACCGATCCGCCCGTGCTGTAGTACAGCTTATAGCGAACCCCACTTTTTATACGATATCGGCAAATATCTCTCAAACTATTTTTGCTATATTGCAAATATTATTTTTTTTATTAACAGATATCGCTTAAAACTAATATTATATTTATTTTAAGTAGGATTAATAAATAACGCAAAATAATATAAATATTTTATTAAATCTAATATCGTTACGGTAACCAATTTCTAAAAGATATATTAGAATAGACAAAATAGCATGGCGTTCAATAGTAGGTCACAAGAAGATCAACCAAGCAATATAATTTAAAGGTACACTAATTTGATGAAACGTCTGTAGTAAGGTTTATAAGAATAGAACTGTAGTGTAACAGTTTAACAACGAAACATCCAGGCTATACTATTACAAAATTATATTATGTAAGTACTAGAATCTGCCCAGATGAGTCTAATATCATGACCGTATCGAAATCCAAGATACTCTGACGCCAAACAACGATGTTCTAGTTTGAAAGGTGAGTGAGCCAGTACAATTACATGCACAAGGGACATAACATCTTAGTTCCCGAAGTTAGTGGCGCATTGGCGATGTAAGTGATGGTTAACATTTCAGACAATGCCACTGTCTATGGGTGATATTGATCACTTATCATCAACTACCTATCATATCATCCTTTTAAAAAATGCTTAGATGAACAACGAACTGACTCTTATACTATGTACAACAAAACTAGATCTGTACACGTTGAAAAAAATTACACAGAAAACATGCAGCAGAGATTTCAAATGACCTTGAAATTAAAATCAAAATATTCAAAACGGTTTCACAAAAACGATCTATTATTGATATATAACTATCCAACCATTATAATTCATCTCAAACGAAGCTTTCACCGTTGAATCTCATAATATACAATAAACAGACTCAGTGTCGTTTCTATAACGTTACTAGTTTCCGCGAAACACGTTAGTTGTTCACACTATCACAGTCAATATTTTACAGGACATTGCCTTCGGTTCACTATTGTTCAGATACAGCGTTGATATCGATACTGTAGTTTATTTTATATCGTAAAGACATTGCAAGCCTACTTCGAGTATTATCGGTGCTTGCTGCAACGGTGCTGGACTTTGTATTCATAACTTGTTACTTTATGAAAGTTATTTAAACTATTAAAACTATTCACGTTATATTTAAACAAGGTAACTTCTTAGCTTATAAATATAGCGAGTGGTTAGTTAAGCGATTCTGCGTCTTCGTCTTTCGAATGTCAAATCAATGATGACAGAAAGAGAGAAATCAGTGTTTACCTAAATAGTTACGTTTATAAGTAACGCCTCTGATATCTTTCACTCGGCAGCAAATTGATTGTTATTATTTTAAGAGGCAATTTATAATAGTTTTTTTCTTTTCTATAATAACATCGCACAAAGACATGCATTTTCATTGTGTGTATTTGTATGTGTGCATTTGGTTAAATGTATATGTTGAATTGTTAATTATGATAACATACAATGTATACACATGTGGCAGAATTTCATCCTAAACATGGTTTGCTGGGTATGATTTCCGTGACCAACACGAGATGAATAATTAAGCACAATTTCTAACGACTCGACCATCTCGGCTAGAACATTTAACATTCCAAAGTATTAATATTAATATAATGATTATATATTAAATACATTATAATGTGTCACATGTGTATCCAACCCCACATTCAAAAAGCGTGGAGGAATAAGCTCTTAATTTTCTCGAAAGGACCATAGTCCAGCTGTGGGACATTTACAGTCATTTTATTTAAAAAGTTTTATTTGTATTAATTACATCTAAATCAAAGTCGAAATAAAAGTAGATTTATTTATAAATCGGACGTTAAAAGAATTTAATTGTAGCAGAACTTGACGCTAACCGTTACATAGAACGCAGCATTCCGGAAGCGGAGGATGACATTGTGTTTTTTATAACCGAGCAATAAACGTTTTCGCATTTCTTATCGCTTAATACATTGAATAAGGCATGAACAACTTTTCTTAAGGAAATACTTGGGCCATAACTGATTTGTTTTTTTGTAGACGCATATTAGTAACCGCTTGTCATCTTGTCATATATTGCAAATTGTTTAATAGTCAGCGCTGATGATGAGACGAATGTCGAATTTAGGTAATGGTTGCAAGTTGATTGTGACGAATATTTATGTGGACTTTACAGGGACTAATTTTGGTTTAGATGTTATCACATGTATATGATTAATAAAAGATAGAAACTATTGAGTTTCTTGCCGGTTCTTCTTTATAGAATCTACATTCCAAATAAGAGGTAGCTTTAAATTTAATCTCGTAATATTGACATACATATTATGTGAAGCGTTTATTGTAACTATATACGTAATACGTATTACGTAGGGTATATACGTAAAACGCAGTAGTTTTTTTTTATAGAATAAGAAGGCGGACGAGCATATGGGCCACCTGACCACCATGGTCACCAACGCCCTTAGATATTGGCATTGTATGAAATGTCAACTATCGCTTACATAGCCAATGCGCCACCAACCTTGGAAACTAAGATTTTATGTCCCTTGTGCCTGTAATTACACTGGCTCACTCACCCTTCAAACCGGAACACAACAATATCAAGTACTGCTGTTTTGCGGTAGAACATCTGATGAGTGGGTGGTACCTACCCAGACGAGCTTGCACAAAGCCCTACCACCAGTAAACCCTACCACCACCCTACCACCAGTACGTATTATAATAACAAAATACAAAATATATACCTATACCTTCGCACAATCCGCTTATATACATTATTTGTTATATTTGTCAATTATTTTACCACTAAACATCTAAACTATTATATTGATTTGTTCCGGTTAGAAGACAGTGAGCTAGTGTAGGCACAAGATGAAGGCGTTGACGTTATAATCAACAAGCAATTTTTATAATCTAATACTAACCAAAAATATAAAAAGAAATAACGTAGTGTACGTTATCTATAATACTGAGTCACTTCTTTGTTGTTGTTTTTTTTTTGGAAGACAGATAGGATGGTGTCATGCTTGATGGTAAATGGTCCTTCGCCAATATACACTGAGACTACCAAGTACAAAACATTTCTAACACAGTCAATGCGATGCAATCCCAGGAATTAAGACGTAATGCCCTTTGTGCCGTTACATTGGTCCATTCACCTGTTAAACCAATAATCAATGTTAAAACGACTGGAAAGAGTTAAGGCACAGGACCAACGCTTTAAGTGCTTTCGGTACGGGAGCGTAAACCCTTTTTTCGATAGGCTGCTATTCAGAATTTCTAGACATAAAAATCCAATGAATTTTAATGCCTCGACCCGAAGTTTAAATGACCCTAAGATCTTATTAGCTAGCTAGTACACCAACGAAGCAGTTAAAACACCTGTAATGCTATTTATTAATTATTGTTTGTTAAATAAGATGACTTTATTTTTGCGATCTTGTTTCTTAATTACTGATCACTTCTTTCTAATGATTAAGAAATGAGCTTTAATAAATCAACTAAACTGATAAACCTAAAAAGCTGAGCCACGTGTTTAATTCTTATTTTTATCCGTGGCTATTCCTACTTCTATACAATTTTTAATTAAATATTGTCATAGTAAAAATACATAGCTATTATACATATATAAAAATACATATTTACAGAATGCAAATAATTCAAACAAAGCGGCCTAAGTAATAAGCTTGAGACAAAACTATTCGTAATACACGTAATCTCTTAAGTAGGACGCTTTTTTTCATCACAAAAAGAAAATTCTTAAGCCAAAACAAAACAAAAACGTAATAGCAATAAAAGTGTATAGCTATGATGTCTTGAAGAAGACATTTCACACTAACTACTTACATTGTGGGCGGGTAGTGATCTAATCCAGTTTGCGTTGGAAGCGATAATAAATGTTCGATTCAATTTTATTGGTGCTAGAACCTTACAGGTCTCGTAGATTGGTAGTCATCAGTCATTGTACTGCCAAACAGTATTAACAAAAAAAAATAGACTAGCCGAATGCTACAAGTTTCTTCGCGATATTTTCATCGCCGGGGTCAATATAACTTATAAACACAAATTAGGCATGTATATACATACCCACACATAGACAAGTATGTATATATCGCAGGAATATTGTCAAAGTGATATTACAATTATATAAGAAAAATGTAATAAATTTTAGACGTAAAATTGCTCACACGCTCCAATGTTTAATTATTATTGTCTAACGAATGGCGAATGGAAAAGAATTGACCAATCGGAACGCTCGACGTCTCCCACTGCCAACTGCACTCATAATATATCTAGATTTATTATAATGTCACTGGTGGTAGGGCTTTGTGCAAGCTCGTCTGGGTAAGTACCACCCACACATCAGATATTCTACCGCGAAACAGCATTACTTGATATTGTTGTGTACCGGTTTGAAGGGTGTGTGAGCCAGTGTAATTACAGGCACAAGGGACATAAAATCTTAGTTCCCAAGGTTGGTGGCGCATTGGCTATGTAAGCGATGGTTGACATTTCTTACAATGCCAATGTCTAAGAGCATTGGTGACCACTTACCATCAGGTGGCCCATATGCTCGTCCGCCTTCCTATTCTATAAAAAAATAAAAAATAGTGTCCTCGTGATATTACAATGACACTAAAACCAGGCTGTTACATTGTAGGAAATGAAGTCGATTGAAAATCTACCGTTTAATTAAAATGTTACTAGTGAAACTGTAATATTAAGGCTTTGACAATATACCTGGGACGTATGACCAATTGTCATGGTAGGTGGTTGAGCACTGACAAGTTTGATTAAGCGCCATCCAGCTGCGTTTTACAGCGAAGTGGTATTGTATAGATTGTATAGACTGTATAGTATTGTATAGACTGTATAGTATTGTATAGACTGTATAGTATTGTATAGACAGCCACTGGATCATTGAGACTGGCCCTTTGGGCCAAAATTTCAAGACACGCCAAGGTAACTTGCCGGTGATGAATAGCCCGGGTAAACGGGGCAACCCCAAGGCCCGTACCCATACTGGCTTCTTGGGCCAGTCAGAAAGAACCCTCTCTCTGGATTGTATAAAAACTTTCTCCAAGATAAAATACATATGTATATTCATGTTAATCGGTCAAATAATGTTGAATATGTTTGAGATTTAAACAATTATACAACTATTTACGATTATAAATAAAAGAGTGACATTCAATGCCAATTGTCAAATAAGCACTGTTCAAAAATTTTATCCGACAATATCAGTTCTTTAGTAAAGACGTCAACCAATGTACATCCATAACTACCCACCAACACGATTTGCATGAATTTATAAAGTGTGTTACTTGCGTGCTTATGGCGTATCCGTGCGAAACCGTACGACGATTTGGATTGGAACGAAACTATCTTCACAATTATATTTTATTACGAAATATTATACCAATTTAATAATTTTGTAATAAAATTATCAGATAACATAAAATTAAATTTAAAAAAAAAATGGCATAAATATTAATCGCCTGGAATGGTAAAAGAATGCTAGCAGTATTTCTCCGTTATGTAAATTATGCCAGCAAGAAAAAGCAGCCACCCTTATTATACTAAAGTATTATATACTGTAGTTAAAAGTCTTTATAAATATTACTAATACCAATCAATACCATATGTATTTCGATTGCAAAAGACACAAATATATAAATAGAGAACAAGATAATATTAAGTCAAACATTTTATGATAAATGTATTGAGTGACATGGATCGTAAATTCTTTATTTATTTATTAAAATAATATACCATCGACAGCGAAATACCACTCGTAACGAGATCTCCCAAACTATCGTCATCGTTTAGCTAGGACAATATAAATACAAATCAGTATGATTCGCTTTCATACACCTGGTTTACATAATTTCCGTAACAGCCTGTGAATGTCCCACTGCTGGGCTAAAGGCCTCCTCTCCTCTTTTTGAGGAGAAGGCTTTGGAGCTTATTCCACCACGCTGCTCCAATGCGGATTGGTGGAATACACATGTGGCAGAATTTCAGTGAAATTAGACACATGCAGGTTTCCTCACGATGTTTTCCTTCGGGTTTGAACCCAGGATCATCGATTAAGATTCACGCGGTCTTACCACTGGGCCATCTCGGCTTTAATTTAATTTATAATTATGTTTATAAATTTTTTTTTGTTGTAAGCCAAGAGGAGTAATTAATACAAATACATGTAGATAAGCGAAGCAAACAAAACGTAAACGTAAAAAATATTCACAACGTCCCTTGATGAGATTTAATTTTACGTTTCCATTAGTCTGTTCAGATATTATCCCTACGTTGGATCTGGAAAGATTCAGGTTTAAGGTCTTTTCTATAGGGTAATTAAAATAATCGCGGGTTCATATTCTAGCGTCATTAAGTTTTCGTGTACTAAATTTATGTTGAAATTTCGTAGGCAGTGAGGAATCCTGGAATACATGAAATTCTGGTACATGTTTGGATATAATTATATCACCAATCTTCAGTGGATCAGTTTGGCGGAGTGAGAAATTTACGGTCTGTTTATTTCACTTGAATTTAAGAACAATGACAGATAAAAACTGTCTTGTCGTTTATTACTTGGAACATACTATTTTCAAGTTCATTCGTGCGCAGATTAAGTTGTTGTAGTTGATCTACATCGTTTCTTTACAATCAGATTATAGCCGCCATTACACAATGTCATGAAATAGATGCGCTTGCGCCGATAACGAGGTACTATTATTATGCATTGTTAGTAGATTATTTGCTTGGAATTGATTGGTTCATTTATTTTTTAATTTTTTTTGTCGTATCTTATTCAATTAAAATATAATAAAACTTGAATTAAATGATGTACGTTCGATTTACAAAACCACCAAAAGGTAATAGCTAAAATAAATAAATAGTTAAGACTCGACACGTCTCGTTTTTTTAAATTTAAATTAGTTTAGCAGACTTTCTGGCTGGCTGACCTCATGGCAAATAGTCACCACAGCCTATAGACTATGCACTGTAAAAAAATCCCCAAGAAAAGCAATGTTTGTTCTATATCGAACTTATTAAGCATTCGTTTTTTTTTATATTCCTACAATTTATAGGGAAAAAATAAACTCTTAATTAATTTTGCAGAAGTAATATTTACCTCATATTCGTACTTATGTAGATGCAATTTTTACTGATTTTAATATAAACAGTTGCAGTTGCTTTTTATGTATGTCCTTATTATGTAATCGTATATTTGACACAATAGCTATAGTAGCTGTCAAGTTTGTGTAATTTATATGTCACAAACATTTCTGAATCACGATTACGTTACGTTTTCCGTCAAAGTATATAAGTCTAATTTTCAAAATAAAAAGGCTTTATTGTCACTTAATGTCAAATAAATACGATTTACCTTGAAACGAATTGAAGACATAAGTGGAAGAAGGTGTCAATTGGCACGAAGAGGATTTTAAGTGAATGGTAGTTTTATATTTTTGAGTTGCTTACTTAGGTGTTTATACAGGCCGCTATGTACCTCTTAAAGTTTCAAAACGTGAGAGCTGGAAGGTTTTGTATATAGTGGCTTATTGTGCATTATAATAAAATAATTTAAAAGTTTAAAAACTTATTAAATCGTAAAAAAATATATTTATTACGATCTTAGTGCTAATGGGATTACTGTAGGTGTAACCTTTGGAAGCGCGTCGAACAACTGTGACAAAATGCATTCCCTTCGCTTTCGTATAAATGATTCAATCCGATACGTCAATGTTGATTACGTGCTATCGTATACAGTTATACTATACTAATTTTTTTTATAGAATAGAAAGGTGGACGAGCATATGGGCCACCTGATGGTAAGTGGACACCAACGCTCTTAGACATTGGCATTGTAAGAAATGTTGCCCATCGCTTAAATCGCCAATGCGCCACCAACCTTGGGAACTACGATCTTATGTCCCTTGTGCCTGTAATTACACTGGCTCACTCACCCTTCAAACCGGAACACAACAATACCAAGTACTAGGTTTGCGGCAGAATGTCTGATGAGTGGGTGGTACCTACCCAGACGAGCTTGCACAAAGCTCTATCACCAGTAAATATATAGTAACTATATATCGTATACAGGTATACTGTTTATTTTATTATGTGAAATTTGTTAAATTGCTCTTTAAGTGAACTGTATGTTCTTTGAGTGATAATAAAGATCTTTAAACTGAACCGCTTTGTCTATATGACTGTCTAGCCCTGCTATGTATTTTCAAAAAATAAAGCAACTAAACTCAAGCAACAAGCTTTTCAATACTCGCAAGATATCTTATCATCTTAATTCTAAGCCTACGAATCTAACTAAAACTTTATTTACATAAACAGTAATTTAGACGTTATTGGGCCACAGCTCACAGGCGAAATTCGTTGCTATTTCATAGAAATAGTTGGATCAGTTTATTCAGTCTCTTTAACTGTAATATTTATAGCAAGTTTGTTTCTTCTACGCCTATCTAGTGGCGATCACGAATTTACACATCAAGATTTGTCCGACACTCAATTTGTACGGCATAATTATAATGTCTCTTTACTTTATGGTCAGTATGTCCGCTGTTGCTGAAAATATATGTCGTAAATTTCCGTACTTAATTGGTTTATGGTGCGTACGTGGGTACGTATAACCAAACGGGCTTGCACATAACCCAGTACCATGTAAATTTCTAATTCCACTCATCAGATATTCTATAGCCAAATAGCAATAGTTAGTATGATTGTGTTCCGGGTACTTTTTTTACTTAGTGGTAGATCTTTATACAAGCCAGGTAGCTAGATAGGTTAGGTTAGGTTAACACACGCTCATATACGCTAAAGTCTATGGGCAATGGTGATGAATTACCATCAGTCACTCATTTGCCGTCCGCTTACTTATTTTACATAAAAAATTATTTAGTTTATAATTATATAATATATTAAAGATTATTAAAGATTTGTGAATAAATGGTATTTAGAATTGAGTGGTGAAGTGGAACAGTGTTGTAAATAAAGATATATTAATCAAGAACTGTTTGCTGTGCATAATTTAACAGAACTATTAGCAAAAGGTATGGATTATGTAAATATAAGGTTTGTTTACTCCTTCTCTTTACTCATTCCGCTATTGGAATATATATTCGAGAGGATAAACTCGTGACGTCATTTCAGAAAGTGATATGTGATATTTACAATAAATATTATAGCATTTGAAGGATATAAGAATCAAATCAGCACATCACGGAGATACGAAGTGACTTACAGAATATCACCGCTGGACACGTGACAGAAGTAAAATATTTTTACTTAATATAATCTCGAGATAAAGCCGTTTGCGTGCGAAATAGTGGCGGTTGGCTAGTAAAATATATTTAAATAATGTAGACACTAACGCCATATTGCTATAAACACATCAGAAAGATCTCTTGGACAGTCGTATTTACCTAGTTTCTCTAGAGTTTGAACATGTTTGTACATGTTTTATTATATTTTATGTCTCCTAGTCAATTGGAAGTGTCGCTTGTATTTATTTACTGTTTATTAAAACGTCTTATAAATATATTTGTACACGTCTTACTGTTCAACTTGTTTTCTTACATAATGTGCTATTGAGTGGGTTTATTTCTATACACTTGTGACCAAACGACAACAAACAGCGGATTGTTTTATAAACTTACTGGTTAGTAAATATTAAGAAATCGAATGATTTGTTTTTCAGGTGTTATTTTTATTTATGAAGCATTGTTAATAGAACATAACACAGGAACAAATATTGTATTGCAATATATATTTTTAATAATATTTTTAAAAACAAATGGCATTTGTAGTGTACAAACGATTATTTAGAAAAAAAAAACAAAAACTCATGCAAGCATAGGTACATACAACTTGCGTTTATAATCAAGGCGTTTAAACTAAAATAATATTGATTGATATTTCATTGTGTTCTATATACGACTAATGACTGTATGATTTATTGATACTGAAGATACAAATTTAAACATGAAACATAAAAGGCTTTTTCTGATCATCATCATATAGGCCTCTGCATCTCTGACAGATGATTCAAGCAGCATCACGAAGGCACTTGCGTTCACAGTTTGCGTCACAACGTAACAAATTCGTAATACTTAATATGACAAATTAATGCAGAAATAAATCTTAACTCTATTATGAATTTAGCAAATATAAACTGAATTAATAAATAAATATGTTATTACAGGAACAATGGACATAAATTCTTAGTTACCAAGTTTGGTGGCGCATTGGCCATTTGTTAACAGACAGCCCCAATGTGGGGTGATGAACTCTAACCATCAGATGGTCCATTTGCCGCTCCACTCCAGCTTGATAACAATCAGATTGTCTCAGTTTTAAGGAAAGTACAAAATTTTACAAGATTTAAGCATTTCATTTGCAAGTCACAAAAATCTATATTTTATAAAATTTATACAATTGTTTTTTTTTTATAAAGTTATTTTTAAATAACAGTCTAGATAATTTGAGTAGCGTCTCTATACACATATTATCGGATAATATGAAAATTACAAAGGCAGAAACAATAAAAGTCCAACAGGTGTGGGGCTCTCACAATTTTTCATGCAAATAACGGCGGTAATAATAGCCGAGCGAAATTGTTACTTGACGTTTATTTTAATTGACGTTTTATATAATACGTTTAAACGCCAATTTCTTCATTATGGATTTTGATATAGAAATTGTAATAACGGTTTTATTACTTTGTAATAATTTAATATCAATATGTTAAAAATATAACGGCTATGTATCAATTTTCTTTTATTGATTATTTTTTTATACATTACGTGGACGAGCATATGAACTACCTGATGGTAAGTGGTTACCAACGTCCATAGTCATTAACAAGACAAGAAATTTTAACCATCGCTTACATCGCCAATGCGCCACGAACCTTGGAAACTAAGATGTTTAGTCCCTTGTACCTGTAATTACACTGGCTCACTCACCCTTTAAACCGGAAAACGAACACAACAATACCAAGTAATGCTGTTTTGCGGTAAAATATCTGATTCTAAAAATAACAAAAAAGGAATTACAAAAATTAGAGAAAAATATAAATAATCAACGTGTCAATTATAATTCAATCTATAAAGTATAAAAATTACATATATACTTTATTTGCTTCTCAAAGATATATTTTTTTATTATCATAAAAATCTACTTAATAAGAAAGAATAAAGAGAAGACAATCAAAACAAAGACAAAGTTAGTAAGAAATAATCATAAAAACAATGAATGAAACAAGTAAATAAATCAATATATATAGCTCATGATTATTATTTATACATATGATACATATTCTTCTTCTTCCTAGCGTTTTCCCGGCCTAGTGCTGCCAGGGTCCGCTTTCCTACATCTTTGCCTCCACTTTGCCCGATCGAAAGCGTCGTCTTTAGTGAGATCGTGCTCTCTCATATCGTCCCTCACAACATCGAGCTTCTTGGGCCTGCCGCGGGATCTAGGGCCTTGATTAGATGATAGGATTAGATGATACATATTATCTAATTATAATTATGTCGACATGTCTAGAACAAACAAAGCTTCAAGCGATGCTAATCACACACGAGAATTGTTGAAATACGATGAAACGCTATCATAATTGAAGTGTTCTTTAAATGTAACAATTATTTAGTCAATATCGCATATCACCTTCTGACATTTCTTTCATTTATTTTGACAGATTTAGAGTTCTTAATTTCTTAGTTTTCTTTTTCAAGCCACTTAACGTCTTGTAAGTTATTTAATTTATTTTTTTATTTTTTTCTATATTATTTGGAGCGAAAAACTTTGTATTAAGATGTAAGTTTACAAAGAGCTTAGACTTAAGATATTAGAGAACAATTATTTTTTTATGTTTCGTAAATATCTATAATGTTTTTATGTTTCGTAAATATATATAATGTCTAAAGTTTAAAAAGTTTTTTTTTTATAATCCTTTTTTTATATATCCGTACCGTAACAGCCTGTGAATGTCCCACTGCTGGGCTAAAGGCCTCCTCTCCTTTGCGGAGAAGGTATGGAGCTTATTCCACCACGCTGCTCCAGTGCGGGTTGGTAAAATACACATGTGGCAGAATTTCAATGAAATTAAACAAATGCAGGTTTCCTCACGATGTTTTCCTTCACCGAAAAGCACGAGATAAATTATTATCCCAAATTAAGCATATGAAAATTCAGTGGTGCTTGCCCGGGTTTGAACTCAAAAAAAAGTCGAGATGGCCCAGTGGTAAGAACGCGTGAATCATTTTATATATGTGTATAGATAATCATAAGGTAAGTGGTACATCTTGTTCAAGCTACATTAGTTTACGTTGTTTTCTTTCCACTTCAGAACACTATATGAATTACAAATATAAATTAAACAACATTTACGTAAGTTACTTGCGGGACGAATTCCATATAATAATACGTTCACTTTGAACTTAATTTATTATCTAGTTTTAAATATTAAAATTTGAACTTTTAATTCGCATCAGTAATATCAACGTTGAATGAGCTGTTTATAAGATCTTCTGTTGTTCATTTTAATAATAGGAAATCGATCAAGATCGACCAAGATCGGGATAGTTGGCGTTCTATGGGGAGGCTTTCGTCCAGCAGTGGACGGCAGAAGGCTGAAAAAAAATATAATAATAATTTAAGAATCAATTATAACATTAACAAGATAAGACAAAAAATTCATTAATAATTTTATTGGTATCTGAGCTTCGAACAGTCCCAGTTATTATCCCAGTATATAATCAATAAAGAGACACACGTTAATATGCTAGACTTAGAAAAGATGTGTCATACAATAAAAAATCATTCTCCGTCTAAAAACGAGTACGACATGCGTCTAGTCTCGACCGTATTGTTGCAGAATGTATTAAAAAAAACACATGTGCTAGATAAAAAGTGAGCAGAAACGTTTGAAGTACAATCGACTTATAAATATTTTATAACGTTTTCTTGAGACGCTGTCTGTTTCAACGCTATCACATTGATCTATCGATGTATTTCATACTATTTTAAAGTCTCGATGTGAGACCGACAGACAAATAAATATATGTACATTCAATAATGTAATGGTAGATGAACAAGACGTGAGTATGATTATCAAGAAATCTAATATAAATATTCTGGTGATGCATGAAATATTCCTGAATAAGCTATATAAAATAAATCTATTTCTAACTTAGAAAAACGGAATAAAAAATAAAGGTAGCTTTTTGCGCCACCCTAATCCTTAAACCTTTCCAATAAAAAATCAATATTTGCTTTATTATTTTTAATGGTTGTCTAATTGTTAAAACTTTTATGAGGGGATGTCCAACAGTCCACGAACGAAAGGGTTGTAAATAAAATAAAATAACAAAACAGATTTTCCTTTACAATATAATAACCGTCATCTCTCAATCACGATCCCTTCCAAAAAAATCTCTTAATATTGTCCTGTCATTTAAAATTTCCATAGAAAATATAAATTAATTAATTGAAAAATATTTCTGTTTTCAAATTAAATAAATGACCAATAATTAGTATTCCTCCCGCACAAACATCAGAATGCAAAGCTCGACCAACAATAACTAGGACCGATTCGGTTAAACCGACCAAATGTTCATCTTACACTCCAAGGATTAATTAGAATTGTAAATGCCCGGCCGTAAGTCGGCGCGATCCTACCAGTTAACTTCGAATCTCAATGTTTACAGTAAACAATCCTTTTGAAGATTAAGACGGAATTGAAACGCCGTCAGAATATTTATAAGGGTTAATATTTATGGGAAATTTCGGCGACTTAATGTTGCAATCTAACGAAATTGTCTTACTTTTTTGGGGAGGGCTTGTGTGTCTGTCGTCGAGTTTATCTTCTGTTTGTGTTCGACGGACCGTGAAATTGCATTACTTTGATGGTGACTTTAAAGGTATACAGTATTGCTTGTATTTTATTTCCTTCCTTATTCAACCTAAGATTTAGTACGGTAAAGAGCTATGGCAAAACTTGATCTAATTATAAATTAATAAACATGTTTAAGTGGAACATATAATTAGTCGATTTGTATTAAAAGTGTACGATGTTCATTTTGCTTCAGCGATATATCAATCTATCATACATAATTTGAGATACGATCACCGTTTGCGTAGCTTATCACAGTAACTTGGGTGATTTTAATTCCAAGACAAGTGGGCGACACTATAATATTTGTCTGTTCACTAGTTCAGATAGAACTACTAGTCTAATTTGTTATTTTTTCCGTTATCCTTCTCGTTTCTTGAGAAAGCAAGCGGCTAACTGTAGACAAGTACTTATAATTTGTATGAACTTGAATGAAACCGTGAAGCACAGATACTGAATCATAAAAGTGAGAATGTTTCTACAATCCAAGTACCACTCGAAGGATTCCACTATTGAAACAAACATACCAACAATATTCACAAATAATAGTCCACGAAGACAACGGTGGCGTCTAAGTAGTAAGAGTTTACACAATACTCGAGACGATATCCAATATTTGCAAATAGCTTCGAGAGTGCACAGTCATTGTTGGTTGTAATTGCGGGAATGCGACTCTTGGCTGAGAAACCTTAAATGAAAATCAAACAAGACATGTTGCTCTAATCGATTTCTGATTCATTGATGAGTTGCGTACAAGCGCTTATGATTTACATGTAACTATACATGTTTTGTGACACTATGCTTTGTCTTTTTCCTTCACTTGTCAAATAAGTGATATAGAAAGAGAGCTATTG
Source organism: Nymphalis urticae (assembly GCA_905147175.2). Classification (NCBI taxonomy): domain Eukaryota; kingdom Metazoa; phylum Arthropoda; class Insecta; order Lepidoptera; family Nymphalidae; genus Nymphalis; species Nymphalis urticae. The sequence goes on along the minus strand of LR989987.1, from coordinate 1,651,341 downwards.
TGTTTAAAAATTCAACCGTTATAGAACGTTTATTAGTAAAATTATAACAATACTAGATTTAAAGTTTATTTTACAACGCATCCGACATTTGCAGGTTTCCTTACAAAATGAATAACTTGGTGTTATTACACACAAAAACGCAGTGGTCTTTGCCGAGATTGAACCAGAAATCTTCAAGTAAAATTCATATTTATTACCTACTTATAATCGTCTCGAATGAGTCTTAATTCTTTAAATGTACTGCATTGTATTACTATAAAAACATGACATATACAAGATTAGATATATTATTTGTATTGCACAAAACGTTAACATAACTACGAATACATCACATCCAATTATTAAGTATAAAGCCTTACTTGTTAGTTTCCATCACTCACTTTTAGCATTACCGAAATTTTCGACAACACAAAACGTAGGTACCCCTCATATTCGCGTTGCATTTTGTCGAGCGTTAACAGCGCTATTGTCCTTACATGTATGTGAATGCGAGGCTGGTTTTAAATTGACGTGCCAGTTCCTGGGTTGAAGAGTTTCTGAGCAGTGAATAAAATGGGCTGTTTGTTCAGCCTGAAACGGATTTTGTTGTCTTTTTTAGAAATTCGCGACGTGAAACGATAAGCGATTTTAAAATTGTATTTATACGGAATTGTTCTATCCTTTTTATTTTTCAAAACATGACATAGATATTTCATTTTAGTTAAATTTATAGTAAAGCTTATGTCAAAACAGTGAAACATAATTTTTATAAAAATATTTACCGAGCATTGTTACAACAGAAACATTACTATTCAAGCAAATTTTATTATCTTTTAATATACCTGTTCGTATAAAATGTAGCCTACATTTGTATATTATATCTTGTTAATGAGTTAGAAATCGTTTTCACACAAAAGATTAAGTTGAAATTTCGCACATCAATTTGGTGCGTACGTCTCAAGTTTATGAAGGCACGTTTGACTTTTCTTTCTTTGTTCGACTTTCAATTTTGACCAAAACAAAATTTTTAGGGTACCCGAAAAAGGGTCAATGAGGCCTGTGAAAAATTTCAATGAGATTTTACTTACGAAATTGCACATTCCGACACGTGCTAGGCCTGTTAGGCCCCCACATCGGCGGTTACAGGTTAATAAATAATTATTATGATTAACAAGCCGAGATCGCCCAGTGGTTAAACCAAGTGAATCTTAACTAAAAATTTCGGGTTAAAAGGGCAACACGCTCAGTGTTTATGCAACAGCTATATACTTAATTTTATTTTTAATTGAACTTCTGCTCGTTCCAAATATTTTGACGTTGTTAAGCTTACAAAGGGACACGCTATACCTATAATCTGTGATCTCATTGCTATTCGTTATTTTATTATAAAAATTATATACACATTATAAAAAAAGTCTTAAACACGTATACATAAATCAACTCGAAGTGCCGGTAAAATAATTTCCTTAAAAGCACATTTCCTTCACAAAATATTGACTGGAAATATTCAACTGCAAAGAACATCTAAATTTCAATTACCTAAAAACGTCGGGACATTCGATTTTCTCTTCCCACACGTGTGCTTGATAGGACTAACTTATATGTATATTTTACGTTTCGCTTTTAAATAGTACGAGTAAAACGAAAGGAAGATGATATGGGCTCCAGAGTTTTTTTACGTTTTTATAGGACTGACTTAGTCTCGTTTCACTTAGTCTTTATAAAACTGAAATGCAAAATAAGATATTGGTTGGGAGACGCATTAGGTACATTGGTAACAAGGGCATTTGTGCCTTCCAAGGAGAATCTGAATTACAACCTAAAATTGTCGAATACCATCCAGACCAGAGGAATCCAGCATCCCACTAAGACAACTAACGCCCCTTCAAAGATGTCAACCGGCACACATTCTGAGTCATGAATTAATCACCTGAACTCTTCGATGTCAAAAAATTTTAAACTTTTTTTTTTTATAGAACTGGAAGGCGGACGAGCATATGGGCCACCTGATAGTAAGTGGTCACCAAACGCTCTTAGACATTGGCACTGTGAGAAATGTTAACCATCGCTTACATCGCCAATGCGGCACCAACCTTGGGACCTAAGATTTTATGTCCCTATTGCCTGTAATTACACTGGCTCACTCATCCTTCAAACCGGAACACACCAATACCAAGTACTGCTGTTTTGCGGTAGAATATCTGATGTGTGGGTGGTACATACCCAGACAAGCTTGCACAAAGCTCTACCACAAAGTTAAAAAAACATTGATATAATATAACAATTCAATAATAAATTAAACATCATATACACTAAAGAGCACGGAAAACACGTCTAAAAGAAAGATCGGTGGCATTTAGAACGTTTTTGAATTGGGTTGTTATATAAAGGGATGATCAATCCCATATGGGATTGACATTAGGGATGACCATATTATTTCTAAGTAGTAAAATCGTTCTTTATTATATATATAAATTTAAGTAAAACTTTAACTACTGTTATAACTGAATGTTAGAAAAAAATTAACCGTTGAAGGACTACTTACTAAACGCAAATCAACCTCTTACACTGCAATACAGTTATTTACACGAATTTAAATAAGTATGTAAGATTCTAAAAGTACTGAACTAATAAATAATTAAAGCATTTGATTGCTTTATTACGTAAAACGTTTCGTTTTTTAAGTGTCCTCTTCCACCAAAACAACTGTTTAATCATTCATGCATAATTTCCATCCGGAGATTTACTAAGCAGTCAAAACTACTTCAAGTATAAACAAGTTCCCAAATCCAATTAAGCAAGCACAATATTTGCCGACATAAGCAGGAATGACGTCGCTGAGCATAGCAGTCATTAAGCATTCAATTAAGTAAAACGCAACGTGTTTGCCAGACACTCTCGCGATATTTACATTTATATGTTCAAACTGTTAGCTTGATACAATTCGTAAAGCAAAAGCTAGATGAAAATTTGAAAAAAGAAATCTTTTGTTTGTCAATTATTTGAGTTGTAAATAAAATATTTGTTTGATACATTACAATTATTTGGGTTTTAACCTCGATCGAATCTTCTTTATTGTATTGTTCGATATTTCGTAGTTGAGTTGTGCCGCCTAGCATGGTGTCGAGCTGTCTAGGAGCAATCCGATTGTTTTAGTGTAGTCTGTTTACAACATTCTAGTAAAAATGAAGACGATAACTATATTGGAAGTAGACGAATAAAGCTTTTTCCCTCGATTTTTTTTTTTTTTTTTTTTTTTTTTTTTTTTTTTTTTTTTTTTTTTTTATATTTGCCGGGAGGGCAAATGACTCTACTCCACCTGATGTTAAGTGGTAGTAGAGTCCAAACGCGAGGACGGCCAGTACAGTCGGGAAGAAGGTTCTGCACTAGCCGCCCCCGCCTTGCCGGCCCGCAAGATGCCTCTTCACGCCTCGTTTGAAGGAACCCGGGTCGTAAGAGGAGGGGAATACGTGAGCTGGTAAGGAATTCCATTTCTTAGAAGTGCGACAAAGAAAGGAGTTGCCAAATTTCTTTGTGCGCGATGGAATTGATGCCACAGTTAGTCGGTGACATCGAGAGCCAGCACGCGTGGACTTGTGAAGGAAGGGGGAAGCAGGAATTAGGGAAAACAATTCCTCGGAACACTCGCCGTGATACAGTCGATAGAAAGCGCTCAGCGCAGCTATCTCTCGACGCAATTGTAAAGGTTCGAGGGTGTTAGTGACCTTTACGTCGCCAATAATGCGAACTGCACGTCGCTGCAACCGGTCCATGGCCTCAAGAAGGTACTTAGCGGAGCCATCCCAAAGGTGCGAGCAATATTCAACGCAAGACCGTACCTGTGTTTTGTACAGCAGGCACAGTTGTTGTGGCGTGAAAAAACGCCGCACCTTGTTCAGAACTCCGAGTTTCCGTGAAGCTGTTTTTATCACAACCTCGATGTAATCCCTTGGACTAAGGTCGCAACGAACGTCCATCCCCAGCATGGCGATTTTGCTTTGTATCACCAGCGGAGTGCCACAGAGGGAGGGAAGAGGGGAAAATGGTGACTTTTTTGCTGTGAGAGCGCATACCTGTGTTTTCTTGGCATTAAACTCAACAAGATTATCTGAGCCCCATTTGAAGATAAGCTCTAACGTCCTATTGAGTTCAATGACAAGATCCTCCCGCCTCTCCTGAATTTCCGCTCGCCCAGCCACTGCGCGTCCGTGGTATCCACCATGCACTGTACTATCATCTGCATAGCAATGAATGTTCCCGAGAGAGAGCATATCATTGATATGCAAAAGAAACAGAGTGGGAGATAGCACAGATCCCTGGGGGACCCCAGCATTCACTACATAGAATTGTGAAGCGCAACCATCAACTAAAACACGAAGGCTGCGCTTGTGTAGGAAGCTGGCAATCCAGGTGCAAAGCTGAGCAGGCAGACCATATGCCGGCAGCTTGGAGAGAAGACTTCTGTGCCAGACCCTGTCGAAAGCCTTGGAGATATCGAGGCTGACAGCCATCGATTCGCCATGCTTGTCGATAGCTTCACCCCAGAGGTGTGTTACGTACGCTAGAAGATCACCTGTAGACCGTTTTGGTCGAAATCCGTACTGACGATCATTAATTAAACAGTGATCTTCTAGGTAATGGATCAGTTGGTTGTTAATAATCCGTTCCATCACCTTACAAAGTACTGAGGTGATAGCTATTGGCCGATAATTTGCCGGGTCAGACCGATCCCCTTTTTTGGGAACCGCTTGCACATTAGCTCTTCTCCAAGCCTCCGGCACACATCCCGAAGAAAGAGAAAGTTGGAACAGGCGCGTTAACACGGGAGACAGCTCCGCCGCGCACTTCTTCAGCACTATGGCTGGTATTCCATCGGGACCGCTAGCTTTCCGTACATCAAGTGATTGCAGCTCCGCTCGCACATCACGCTGCCTGATTTTGATGTCAGGCATCGTGTGGCCACAAGAAGGTATTACTGGTGGCAGAGCACTACAATCATCGATGACGGAGTTGTCGGCAAAGAGTTTAGCCAGGAGATCAGCTTTCTCTTGCGGGCTGTGAGCTAGCGATCCGTCCGGACTTCTGAGCGGTGGCAGCGAAGGTTGGCAGAAATTGTTTTGCACAGACTTGGTCAGACGCCAGAAGCTACGGGAGCCCCGAGGATGAGAAATAAGGTCATGACCAATCTGTACAATGCGCTGTGCGTCCGCTCTCGTGTAAGCCTTCTTACAGGACTTGGAGTTTTTATTGTAGATTGCTTTCAGTGAGTCAATGTTAGATGCCCCGCTAATGCAGCCATTGATCCACTCGCGATATGCCGCCTGCTTAGATGATACAGCGTCGGCACATTCGCGAGTGAACCAACGGTTACGCGCACCCCTACTGTCGAGATCTGAGCTAGGAATGTAGTATTTCGGATGCTTTGTTTTTCTTTTATTTGAAAAACGTATTAACGCATTTCTCATGCAGTGAAGGGTATATAGGGCTCGTCAGTCGTGCGTCAAACTAGTTAATTAGCTTTCCTCGTCTTACCAGGTGGTTTTCTTTCCTAATATATAAACTTTTAACTACTATCTTCAGTATTGTAATATTTTAGTATGATACTCTAATCACGTCAATCTTATAAAGTTTTAGTATTTAATTTTAAAATATTCATCGCAGTTAACGATTCAATGTGTGACTCATAATATATAACTTAAATAAAACGTTACTTCCATATACATACTTAATATTTCCAATGCTCCACAGATAAATGGACAATATTATCTGGATTTGATCTTCGCTCCGCTTGCGATATAATCTGTGACACATCTGTCAAGCTGTATTAGTGCAGCACAAATTACGAGAGACAGGCGTGTGATACGACGATGAAAACAAATGAAGATCTTTTAGGAAATGCACACGACCCGTCACTATTCGTTTAAGACATTCGATGAGTTTATATATTTTAACATATTGAAACGGGAAGGCAATAACAACTACACAGTACGTTATATATAATCAATTTTTTATTTATCATTTTTCACTATTCATTTTATTATTTAATTTGCTAAGGATGACACTTTTGTTATTCTGGCCATAGACAACTGTCTTCCAAATAAATTAGCGAATGACAAAAATCCGGATGAGTCGCTTGGCTTGGCTTTGCTTTTGGTTTGTTGTTACAATTTATTTTATTATCTTCATCTCTTTTTTATTCAATAATTATTTGTCAACATGTGTTACAAGTATTTTCATCTGAAGATCTTAAAGCTTATTCATTGTAGTGTGCTTGATAAAGAGTTTGGCTTTATCTTGATAGCTTGCTTCTGAATTAGACGAATGAATTCGTGATACAATATAATGGGTAACGATTTGAATACTGCTGAGGCAATTTATTCAGTTATATAATTATTAGCTTCTGTAAACGATCGATTGGTATTGCGGTTACGGTAAATGTATTCTGGTTTTAATTATAATCAATATATGTTCATACGTTGTTTATGTTCATGTCATGTCTATGACATGACTGCTGATATTTTATGTCACTGATATAAAATATCAGCAGTCATGTGTATATCTTACACACATATTATATCAATAGCCACTTGTTTCAGAGTCAATATGTGGGCAATGCTCGCTCTACATTCGCGGCGCGAAAACCGTAAAACGCAACTGTAGATGGTTTCGCGGCTTCGCGTTCGCGCTTCGCGGCGTTTTTCGGTGATGGTTTTTAGTCCTGTGACAAAGGATTTGCGCTGGATAGTTAAATAGTTTAACTGTTGTACTGTAAACGTGAACGTGAGCAGAAACCAAGCGCGAATCGCAACTAAAGCTCGCGGCCGCGATTCATGCGCAAGTGTAGAGCCGGCTTAAGAAATATGTACATACGCGTATTATTGAATATCATCATCATTCAAAGGATATTAGTAAGGTTCATTTACCCTAATTGGGTTAATTACTTACTTACAAGTTTCCATAATATATTACCACAAGTCAAAATTAAATATATTTCATTTAAGTAGCAATACAAGATTTTTTAAATCGTCATTTTACAAGATTATCATGTAAATTAACCATGAAGCAACCGGTTCAGTATAGAATCTCACTTTGTATACAAATAAAAGTTTGAATCTTGTTTGAAAATCAATAATAACACAACTTTGTCACATTTATTATTAACATTCCGCTATATAAAAAAAAACGTTCACGTTATTACAAATCAACATTTCATTAAAAAACATCAAACGAACAACGCCATCGTACAAACGTCGAACATTTCCAAGTCAGAAATCTATTTAAATAACGTGGAAAAAAGAATCGACCTTGAAATTTCTTTCTCAACGCCCGTTGGCTTCACTTCAATAAATAAATTTTATTTATATACATCTTTCTTACTCTTATTATTTCTATTTCATGTAACTCTCACGTCACTCACATGTTTCTACTTAACCAAACCAAGAACGTATTTTATATGGCGTCTAATTGGGAGGCCATGCCTTAATGACACACATGCCACCAATTATCTGTCACTACATCTTAGGAAGTTCATAATTTTAATTCGATATATTAGGATGCATAAGAAAACCGTTTCCGTTCAAGTGATTCGTAAACATGAAGCCCCTCATCTTATTAAATTATTGATAATATTAGTTGATTGATTAATTAACAAATGGTTTTAAGTCCCAACTTGAAAATAGCCCACAACTGTCCGAATACTTTCTTTCCTCATGGCAAGGCTTGGAGCGGTGGAATAAACGAATGCTGTTTCAATGCCTTTTGCAGGTTTCACGAGTGGCGGGATTTTATCCAACACGTGTAGGTTTCCTCACAATTTATTAATGTTTGAGCCCCAATTTTCAAGTTAGATTCGAGTATTTCACCCGCTAGGCCGTCGCTAGTCGTCAAGAGGTTTATGATAAATCAAATTTATTTGTTGTAAACTTAGTATAGACTAATCATTAATCTATTCGTATTATTCTACTGTGAATCCATAAACATCAAAGGTTTATATTATATTTTGGTTGAAAGTTGAGTGAGCGAGTATAATTACTATTATACTAATATTTATTACTATATAATTTTGTTTAATTTTTATTACTGTGTTAAAAAAATGAGCATAATTATAATCTACACTTATGTTTGTGATAAATAAAAATTATTGTTATAATTATTAAAAATTAAAAATATATAATGGTATTTCTTGTTTAACGTATAAAAATCCATGATCCTAACTAACATTGTAATGCAAATGTGTTTGTTTTTTGTTAGTCTACTTGTTGGCTCGTTACGCTTTCACGTTTTAACTATTCAAACGATCATCATGGAATTTTGCATAACACGTTGTTAAGATTACAGAAAATTAAAAAGGATATATACCTACCTCTGTCATACACGAGCGAAGCCGACTGAAACTAGTTTCATATAAATAATTCTTCAATTTCCACCACCGTAATTCTCGTCTCCGAAAAACATTTATACTTTTGTAAAATTCCAATCTTCCAAAATAAAAAGACACTGTCAAGAATAAGTAAGATACGATATGCGGAAACAGTTAATGTTTTTTTTTTTCTCGTTCAGGATCTAAGCATTTGTTCCTTAAAGAACAAGGGTCTTCCAGACATATGTCACTTTCACTACACTGGCTGGCGTGCAGCCAAAACGAAACAAGTATTTTTCTTTAAAGAAACACTGATATGTAAAAGATAGGAATGCGTTTATGTAACTTATTATTAGTAATATAGTATTTCATTTACACAGTGAAAATTAACACTTTTTAGAATTTACAAAATTAAAAAAATAAAGCTTTTAATTTTTTCACCTTTTATTTAGCTATATTTGTGTGTATAGTGTATGAAATATTTAAATTATGGAATTCAGAAATTACGATTAATTGTTTTTTTTAGAATTAGTGACAAACAATGGCTCGATAATTACTAAAATATATGTGTGTGCGATTTTAAATTTTATGTTTTAATATTTTATCAAACACAAATAGCCCAAACTGTTCCCACATTACTAGACAACTCACTGTACCTTTGTTTACAATAGAAGATGACTTAAAAAGCGTCAAAAGAAAATTTCTCGACTCTTAGAAGACAATGATGGCATTATAAGCAATTTAGGTTAGTGTAGTTCACTCAACTCTCAACCAAGCTCCTGCGGGATACACAAGCCCTTTACCACCTACCGCATCATTAGATACAACACATATAACTCGTCAACATTGTTTTGTGTTTCATACATTGCTTCTTTTATTCTATATCTCTCATGATAACTTAGTATCAAAACGCACATGTATTATAAATAGTGTTTTCTATCGTAATATTGTATGATTTCCATAATATCATAATGGGAAAGAAATCCGATACCACGAAACTTCATGTGGTTTGCTCAGCAAACACAATATGAAGTGACTATTGACTATTCTCGTTCCCAGTGTCGGTGTACTCTTTTTTTTAATTTTGCATTTTCTATATCGAGGACGCGGTTCGAATTTCAAAAGGGTTTAAGTTTATGGGCTTTATTATATCTCGAATAAATGAGGGCCCTTGGAAGTATGGATCGGTTTACAAAATTCTTTTAAATATTGATTGATAGGTGATCAGAATAATACCCTAATACCCTGATATTTTGCTTAACCCCTTCTTTTTATTAACGTACTCAGTGTTTTATTCATAAACATTTAAAATATGATTAATTCGTCTATTTTTTTTTTGTATAATAAAGATGATAAATATAAAAAATATTAAGGAATTACTAATATTCATATTTACAGTTCCAACTAACTGCGACTGAGCCTGCAACTTTTACATTGTTGTAAAAGTCATTGCATTTTCTAACTTTAATAGTTAATTTAGTATTTCACTTTAAAGTTACTAAGTATTGCTGTTTTGCGGTAGAATATCTGATGAGAATGCGGTAGAATACCACCCAGGTAGCTACCCAGACGGGCTTGCACAAAGCCCTATCACCAAGTGTTTTTTTTATATATTTTTACTGTATTAGGATTGTAAACCCCTTAATATGCGCTAATTATATATTCCAGAATAATCTTTAAAAGCCCACCAATCTGTAACTATGTGGGCAGATTACAATATCTTACTAAGTCGCCGAGTTTTCAAGATCCATTTACCTAAAATTAAATCGGGTTTCGCCAGACACCGCGGTCACTATATAGACTTATTTATATACAAAAAATAATCAGTGCGTGCAATATTAAATAATGTTTTGTTAAACAGTCAAATCTAAATTGAAATTATAATTAAAATTCTATTCTCTTATATACCATAGATTCAAAATTTTATTTAAAATAAATTGAAAGTTTGTAATTATTTTTTTTATTATTTGATTTTATGTTAAGCCCGAGTGTCAACTCAAAACATAATATATTCCTAATGGTAAATAGTTTCCCACGACACGGGATTAGTAAGTGTGGGTTATCAACGGAAACATTAAAAGCTTGTTGAAGAAATATTTCATTGAATAGTGATTTACTTTTTTTTAAATATGGTTTAAAGACAAAGTGAATCAGCATAATTACTGACATAAGAAACACACTATTCGGATTTCATAGATGTCAGTTCATTAACGGTGTAAGGAATACTTCGCTTGTTAGGGATTGCCGTTTGGGTAGGTACCATCCACTAATCAGATATTATATCGCCAAACAGCAATGCTTAGTATAGTGTTCCGTTTTAAATGGTGAGTGTGCCAATTGCTCTTTATAGGCAATGTACGGTATGGGTAATATTTCTAATAGTTAGTAATGTTCATGGGCTCGTTGTTTGTTTTGTTTGACCACCTTACCTGTTTTATAAAAATAAAAATAAATTTTAAACATCTTAGAGTAAAAGTCACCTTACCTGACGGTAGGTGGTGACTTCAAATCCAATACTAATTCAGCCGTTACCAGATAATTAGGTAACAAACTCTTCAACTTTCACATTTACAGTGTTGATTTATTACATAACAGTATAACAAATTATGCAACAGAACATAGGTTATCGTATTCAAATAGAATGTAAATAGAATTCAATCAGTTCCATATTAGAAAATGGCTTTTATATTTGTTAGCATAAAAGCTTAGCCTGTCCATTATTACCTAAACGGCTTTACATTAACGGGTTAAATGTATTAAGTGAATTAATCTTTGTCGTTCATTTGACCCGCATCAGTGAAGGGTTGCAACGAAAGGATGTAATTAAAGCATATTGTTGACATGGGTCGTTTCGACCTGTACTTTATTACGAATTTTTTTGTTTTAATTTTAATTAAATATGCGTTTTACTTGATATTTCGAATTTGGAACGATATTACAATCAAACGTGGTGTCGACAACAACAAAATAATATTTCGATTCCTAAAACTATTAACAAGACAATCACGCGTAAGAACACAATTGCTAACGATTTTTTTTAATATTATATGTAAACAGATAGTTAAATGTTAATATTTAAATCAGTGTGAAATGTGGCTGAGTCGGCGTTATTGCAGGCAAGATACGCGCAATTGGTACGGTTGCCAGCTATTATTATAATACTATCTGCAAGAAGTAAAGCGAACATAGCCCATTGGTCCATCTTAACCGAAGATTGCTGATTCTGACGAGCCTTTGAGTGGGAGGAGTGGGCACCTTCGAGCCAGGTGATCGGATGACCTGAAGCAGGTGTCGAAACTCGATTGAATGCGGAAGGCGGAGAAGCAGACAATTTAGCGCAACTTGGAAGAGCCCTATGTCCAGCACTGGATGATGATTGACTGATTACGGTAAAAATAGTAAGTACTAATTGATTGTTCACCATAAACTTCAATTAATTTGCTTTTAAAATTTGCTATTACTAAAAGCCCTTATAATGGTTAAATCTATTATTAATATAAATGAACAGAAATATACAAATGATCCAATGAGATTTAATAAAATCTTACAAATATAATTAATTACCAACTTGCTTTACAAAAAAAGTATAATTCCACTCCAATAAATCATAATTACGGTTTCTATAACACGTGCACAATATATATATTAATTAGTTATTCCGGACATATTTCTTCTTTAATTGGAGACCGGTGTTTTAACATCTGTCTCCAATTATTCCATGATTTTAATGGTCGTGAGACTTGAGACCGTACCGATCTATATGTTTGAAATACGTATCCTTTTTCAAATAAATACTTTAAAATTGATTATAATAATATATTTTTTTAGACATTGTAATGTTTATAATTAATTCAACAAAATCATTGTAAGTTTTTTTTTTAATAACTGCTTTTGAAAGTTTTGGAGCTTACTTCACAACGCTGCTCCAATGTGGGTTGGTGGATTAATATGTGGAAGATTTTCATGAAATATATGAAACACGTGACAGTTTTGTAGACTGCTGAGCCTGATGTGAATTATTAACACAAAATAAGCACATGAATATTCAGTCTTGCTTGCCTGGCCTGGCAATCATTGGATAAGATACACGTGTTTTTCTTGGTTTTTTATTTTTATTTACATATTAATAAAAATTGCTAAATGGAACTTAATTAGCCATCACGAAAAAATGTATACATCTAATTTAAGACTTTTACCCATTTTCGTAAAAGAGTAACGAGGATAGCAACCCTTTACGTTGAAATTAATTTTCTATAAAACCTTTTGAGGTAAATAGCTACTTAAATGTTCTTCAGAATTTTCTGCCAGTTAAAAATCTTTGTTAAGTAAATTATTAATGTTGTTAAAAATTCAAACCTAATATGTTTTTTTTAAATTAAATAAGGCTTATTATTCTGACAATATAAGTTATATAAATAAAAATAATAAATAATAATTAAAGATTTAGTTTAAAATTCCTACTAATTAAAAGTTAGCAGGCTTAGCACTAAGCAAATAGCAGTAAGCAAAACTCCATCATAGTTTATGTTGGTGTACTGCGATGCTATCAAATACTTATACAGTGACAATAGCTGTTAAAATTGCAAGAGAGAAAAATCAGTGAGTTAATTTTTTAAGTAAGACATACAAACATAGGGCTGAACACGGTACCCCGTGTAACAGAATGTTAAACCTTACCCAACCAGCAGAGCAGTACATACATTTTTTTTATTGTCTTTCACATCACTTATCCAAAACCATTTTCTCTCTTTTGTTCTTATCAATTACAGAATGAGTTTCTAGATACAGGACTAATAGTTCTAGCTTCGAGCCAATTACAAAAGGACATAGAAATCTTGAAGCCATTGCCAAGTCGGCGATAAATTGTTCCGCCAATAAATGGCTACTGCGCTTCAATGTTGAATCGAAAGGTGCTACAATTAAATAGCTCAAGATTAAATGGACCTCTACCCATTTGTGTTCAGCGCAACGATTGTGGTCTAATGTACGATGGAATTGCGTTTATTCATCGTATTCATTAAATATGGATTTTTGAAATTCTTTGTAGGAAACGATGTGTTTATATGTAACGTTTATAAGTGAAACGTTTCTGATTAAAAGTTTGATTTCTTTGACGTTGATATTAGTTTTTAAAACTAATATCAACGTCAACGAATTATATAATCATATCCATATATAAATTTGTAATATATTACTAGTTAGTTTTCGGCCGCAGCATCATTAACGTGCTATGGGTGCGGGGGGGGGAATTTTTTTGTTAGTACAATTATAATAATAATTAAAAATAATTATTATTATTCATAATGCTTTTTGTTTTATTAATAACTAATTTAAACTTTTTGATTTATAGCATAAAGTCGTTCTAGATTACCAAAAGCTCACTTGACGTATAAAATCTTATTAAGAGCCTGCTTTTAAGCTGCGAGAGCTCTTCATTTGAACATGTTCATTGGATTATTTGTCACCACACCAAAAGCTCCACCCGCGTGCTGTATACGCTTTACGCGCGCACTTAAATCGGTCATGTTTATATGGTAAGCCTCGTAATTCCGTATACCCATGAATCTTCAAACGAAAGTGTTATCCAATTATTGAACGTTTAAATTTTATCAAATTTTTATATTTTAAAGCGGTTTTTAGAAATGTCTTATGGAACTACAAAAAATCTTTTTATAAACGTATTATATATAAATAAATATACGTCAATTACTTTTTGATTTTCCTTATCTAATATATAATTGGAGACTCGAAATATTATAACTTTTAATATTTTTAAATGAAATCAATGAATGATGATGGTGTAATTGAGTCTTAAAATATCTCCATATTGTTGGATCAAATTGCAAAACTATTATAATAATACAATAACACGAATTCTATAAATTGCACCAATACCAATGTCGATGTCCGATCCTAAAGTAATTAATGTTTCAGATGTTTGTCTTTCTTGTGTGTAAATACTAACCGAGGACAAGGAAATTGAATAGAAATAAAGATACGGACTTGTTCTTCGAGATTTGAAACAAATTGAATTAATTTATATAAGTAAGTAAAATTAAACGATGCTTTAAAGGCGGTTACTATCGGTTTAACATATGAATTGGAATGGCTACTTAAATAATGATTCGTTTTCTTCTTTCGAATGTTAATTCAATGATAACAGAAAGAGAGAAAACAAAGTAAGGTTCCGCTAAATTCAATATGATAGCTTTTGTGTTCATAGCAATTACTAATTAATTACAATTAATAACAAAAATTCCAACAAAATTTTGTTTGTCATTAAAAATATTAACAATGTTATGCGCGGTCATACTCATATAAAATATATGATGTATTTAAATAATTCTAAATCCAATTGAATAATCCTGCAAGCATAGATTTTTCATTTTGGAGCGTCATGCTATTCTTCAGTCTGCTCGAGTTCTAGAAGTAATCAGTTAAACGTATGTATATTCTTTATTTATGTTAGAAAGACAGACAAGTAAACAGGCCTGACCACGGGATCTATGATGCAGAGTCCTTTTTGCCTGTCATTACACTGGCTCACTCCATACCACTCTGGGTTATGACCACCCAGACGAGCGTGCGCAAGCCACAAAATGAATCAGAGTCATTACCATTGTATAATTACTTAGAACTAGTAACAAAAAGGTATATTATAAACATTAATTAAAATTTGAGCAAAGGTATATATAAAAAAAACAAGCTTATTCGGCTGCAACTTTAAACAAATGACAATAATTAACATACTTGATTGTACTGTCAGCATAATAATATGTGCACTCGATCAGTTGAGTTGAACTTAAAATCCAGTTACAATGTATCCACGAGTAATAAGAGGTAAAAAAAAGATTGTAAAATGTCATTGATCTGGGACCTAAACTTTTATTGTCCAGTCTTTTATTGTAAGTTCTCATCACTGTATATTGGCACTGTAGAGAAATATTAACCATCTCGTACTTCGTCAATGCACCATGAACCTTGGGAACTAAGTTATGTCCTTTGAGTCTTTAGTATTGGCTCATCGCCTGGAGACAATAAGCCTCTCCTTCGGACTTGCGATCAATAGAGTCAAAACCAAGATGATGATCGTGGACCGTGCTGAACTGAAACACCCAGATATCTCTATGATTGTGAAGTAATCCAAAGCTACGTGTACCTCGGCTCCACAATCACGAACACGGGTGGATGTCAGGACGAGATTCGTAGGAGATGTGCTATTACCAGGTCTGCTGTTGATAAGCTAAAAAGAGTCTGGTGCAATCGCAATATAACAAAAGCCACCAAAGTCCGCCTGATGAGAAGCCTAGTCTTCCCTATATTTCTTTACGGCGCAGAAACATGGACGGTTCGACAGAAAGACAATTGACGCACTTGAAATGTGGTGTTGGCGGCGACTCGATCTTGGAGGAACTAAGATTAAAAAAAGACTATCGTCGACTGTGCAAACACGAATTCTTCAATACTTCGGACACATTGTTCGAAATGAACACTCCATGGAACGACTCGTTGTCCAAGGGCAAGTGGAAGGCAAGCGGTTGCGCTGTCGAGTACCCAAGCGTCGGACAGACATTATAAAAGCTGCAACACAGACCTCCATAATCCAATGTTTTAGAGATGCTGAAGACCGCATCAAATGGAGACACATAGCGGGGGCTACATTAGTCAAAAACGATGCGTCATCGTCAACCAAGATCTCAATCAATGAGAGAAGAGAGAGAATCAAGAGCGAACGACAGATGCATCGAGTATTGCTGTTTGGTGGTAGAGCATGTGATGAGTGGTACCACTACCTAGGCAGGCTTAAATGTTTAAACAAATTAATCTATAATTCAAGCCCATTGCTAATGTTTTGTTTCTATTAACGTATATCGTTATACAAATAGCTCTTTATCGTGATTGCCTCAGACGTATGCTAATTCGACAAGCACTGCGGATAAACTAAATTATACAAAATTAACTCGTATACTCGTATGCATAGGAAGCAGAATTGAATATTTGTATTTAAAATAGAAAAGTAATTTGTTTTATTTCTATCGAGTGGTATTATTTTTTAAATTAGCTAATAACTTTGTAAGTTCGTGTTCGTATGTGTTCAAAAACAAAAAGCAAACCATAGTTTGTCTCTGTTTTATACACACGTTACTCACGGTGTGTAAGCGAGACAGTTATATATATATTAGTTACTATTAAGAATGTTACTAATTAATTTTATTTGTTTTTTTTTTTTTAAATATAAAAATCAATAAATTTTAAAGCCTAAAAGAACGAATATAATTTTCTACACACTTATATACTAAGCGTACTTGGAAATGGTCTCACTTTTGACCTGAGAAGGCTCTCTGCTTTTGAGTAGCTTTGGAACTCTTTCCACGTGTAGATCATTATCACGATGTTTTCCTACACACCGAGCACGATATTAATTATAAACCTAATATAAATCAGTTTTCATCTGATCAGTCAGATGGATAGATTAAAAGTACCGAATTACCATTCCGTCTGCTCGTCACTAATCATACCATCACAATCTATATTGATACCTTCACGCATCATCAATGAAACATCAGCGAATGTAAATTTGTCGTGTACACAAGTGGCAATCGGGAATCCATTACTGAAGCCCCTACTATCGATTTATCTATGTCAATATCTTAGATTTTTATAGCCTTACTTATAAACTGTTTAGTCAAACGTTTATTTCGCTCTTTCTTTCATTATTCATTTGACATTCGGAAGAAGAAGACGGCAATGTTTAACTAATCACCCGCTAAACGTTTTTAAGTAAGGGCGTTATTGTATCATACATACAAAGTGGTAAGACTGTTCAAGCCTATTTTTGTAGGTACTAACGAACTTATCACATATTCTACTGCCAATAACAATAAATGAAAATATCCTGGGACATTTTTCACACACGGCCATCTGATCCCAAACTAAACAGAGCTTGTGCTATGACAACCAGACAACTGATATACTACATATACTAGTTTTCTTTTGTAAATACATACTTATATAGATAATTACACCCAGAATCAGGAAAAACAGACATGTTCATGCACACAAATGTCTGTTTGGGTGGGAATCGAACCCACAACCTTCGGCGTGAAAGGTAAGTATCTACCAAACACGCCAACCGGCTCGTCAATATAATAATAAATATTGTTACGTTTCGGCACAATGCATTGCATTTCTCACACGACAATACTTATTTGTAAAAAAAATATTTCATTTTTTTCATTAAACAAAGATGAAAACCTACTTCCTATATATAATAAAGCTATAAATAAATAACAAGAAGTGTATCATAATACATTTAATTCGAACACGCATGAGTTTCTCATTTAAAACTCGCATTATTTCGAACAAATGGTTGGATAACATTTCAAATAAATAGGATGCAGTGTTTTCAATGTATATGTTATTCATTGTGAGCCTCGGTAATGGATACTATGTACGGATTACGGAACTTCGTTAATATTTCAATGGAGATTTAAAAAGTTTTATGTTTTTAAATAACTATTATGACAACGCAGTTAAATGGATGGAATGGAATTTGTGATTATAATTCATCTCGTGCTTTTCGGCGAAGAAAAACATCGTAAGAAAATATGTATGTTCTAATTTCACTAAAATTCTGCCACATGTTAATTCCACCAATCCGCATCGGAGCAGCGTGGTGGAATAAGCTCCAAAACCTTCTCCTCAAATAGGGAGAAGAAGCCTTAGCCCAGCAGTGGGACATTTACAGGCTATTACCGAAGTTAAATAGAAAACTTTACTAGATATAAAACCTTTATGCTTCTGAAAACTTTTTAAGGAAGTACACTTTATGGTAGTATATATAAACCTAAATGGGTTCAAATATAATATCAACTTGTTTTGAAACAATATACAATTCTATCCACCCGGCTTCGCACGGTAAGAATAATGTTATACATAGAACGTTTATATAGTAGCAAATAAAACTCTAATGGTTCACGTGTCACACGTCAGTCAGACTTCTTCAAAATTCATCATATTTTTACTAATTTGCACAAAACTTTAATTAATTTTACACTTAAACCTTCCATATGAAACACTCCGGCCGTTGGTAGAAACCGTATGAAAATCCGTTTTGTAGTTTTTGAGTTTAGCGCGGCCAAACAGACAGATTGGCAGATGCGAAGAAGACTTTGTTTTATAATATGTAGTGATATACATAGAAGTATAAATGACAAGCGAGTAATATATTCGAATCCTCGTTGGTCTGTTAGTTAACTTATAAGGACGCAAATTCCGCGGTCTTGGCTTCAAAACCTAAACCAATAAAAAAGTAATTGGATTTCTCTGTCAAAACTCTTAAGCAGCTTGAAGTCTAAAAGTTGACATTGACACAGCCATATCTTAAAAAGCACGTAAAGCCTTAGAAGCGCGTGAAGTATGTTCGGTCATGCCAGGTTTTCATCCCATAGGAATATGAAAGCGAGGGTATACAGGTCACCTGTACAGTTGAGAATCTCGATCAAGGCGGCCAAGAAAAACATCGGACTCAGACGAGTGGCACAAAATAAAATTTAATTATATAATTAATAAACTAGTTTAATTATATTTACAATTTTTATAATTATTAGCCGAGATGGCCCAGTGGTAAGACCGCGTGAATCTTAACCGATGATCGTGGATTCAAACCCGGGCAAGCACCACTGAATTTTCATGTGCTTAATTTGTGATTATAATTCATCTTGCGCTTTACGGTGAAGGAAAACATCGTGAGGAAACCTGCATGTTTCTAATTTCACTGAAATTCTGCCACATGTGTATTCCGCCAACCCGCATTGGAGCAGCGTGGTGGAATAAGCTCCAAACCTTCTCCTCAAAAAGAGGAGAGGAGGCCTTTAGCCTAGCAGTGGGACATTCACAAGCTGTTACGGAATTAATAAACTATATTATATAATTATAAAAATTGAAAAGAAACAATTTTTCATTATGTAACCATTGACGTTTTTATTTAATTAAAATGTGATAGAATAGCGTCAAAACTAGTAATGTAAATTAGTTTTCGATAATTTCCTCAACTAAGGCAGAAATTGATTTACAAATTAAATTCCAATCACGTAATGGCTTTGTATACCTGCATCCAAGTATGCATCAATGCATGTTTGAACGGTTAGACCATAATATTTGAGAATAGAACAGGCGTGAGACAGACAGCAACTGAGAACTTTATAGTGATGTGCCATACGTTAATCGATATTTATTTATTTTACGCAATAATAATTTTAGATATGCTTATTAAGGTTGTATTTACTATATATTTTTTTTAATTTTAGAAATTGTAAAATAAATAACATAGTATGTTATTTCGTGTAGTTATTATTTTTATGTATATGGACAAGTGGTATGTATTGCAACTTCAGCAATCACGAATAACTTATTTTTAATAATATAAAAAACGTACCTAACTGTGGAATCAGATCTTTTTGTTTCTTTTACAATGACAAAGTATTTACAAGTTTAATATAAGTTCACAGTGCATGTCCATGTCATTATGCTTATAATGTTAATCTTTTTTTAATTTTTTACACTGTTAGTAATATTATATTATTTCTTAACATCACAATATAAAAAATATACCGAATATGTAAATATTATAACGCAATTTTCAATGTTAATTTAAATATCGATAAATGATGGCACATCACTAGTTCACTGAAGTGTTAGGATGTGTGACGGTGCTCTTCAGGTAATTGCCGTATTTCGCACTGCACATGCTTCCGAGTCGTATTCTCTGAAATTTGAACCATCTTTTATTATAATATTGTATAAGATATACAAGTAAGAAGTAGACAAATGCTTACTAAAATAGCTCTCTTTATTTTGACAGTTAAATATACTATAATAATAAATTTAATGAATCGTTGCGATGAAATTTTCAGATTGTTGTATTTCGTCTTAAGTATTAAAGTTCTTAATATTTGCAACGATATACATTTTCTAAAATAATGGCTTGAGGTGCTTGTTCACGGAGGCTTTTCTATTTGAGTGTGAACACAAACCTCCAAACTTAGACCAAATTTTTAGGCAGAAAAGCCCAATTACTTTTTTCAGGTTTGTGTACCCAGGACCTCCAGGTCTGCAGCCTATAAAATTAGCCACTAAACCAACGAGACAATGACACAACATTAAATATAATATAAAATACTATATACTACATAAAGATCAAAATTAATAATAAATGCTGTCCAATTCATGACCCCATAGAAATACGTCGTTTCTTAAAATCGTATTCTTGTTTAGTTACAAATACATACAAAATCTTGCATCGAGAGCCAAATTCACAAAATGAAAAGAGAAGAATGATTTGAACGAGAAAAGAATGAAACCACAATATAAACGTTCGATATCATTCTTTTCAATTCAAAATTCAAGGATATTACATAAAGATATTTCGTAATATGAGGAGTTACGGTTCAATGAGTGAAGCGATATTGAACACGCATCGATATCAGTTTCAATATCCAAAGTCTTTTGTAAAATGTGAAATGGTTTATTACTTTCAGATACTATGATAAAAATATGATTATTTATATATAATTATTGGATTAATTTGCGATAGTGCCCATTGAACGCAAAGAGTTAAGACGGAGTGGTTAGAACGCGCAAATCTCAACAAATGATCGCGGGTTCAAACCCAGGCAAGCAACACTGAATTTTCGTGTCGCTTATTTGTGTTATAATTCATCTCGTGCTTGGCGGTGGAAAAGAAATTTTCATGTTTCTGATATCATAGAAGTTCTGCCACATGTGTACCTGTGTACCGCATGGAGCAGTGTGGTGGAATAAACTCTAAAACTCTTTCCTGCACTCCCTTCGCCTCAAAAGGAGAGGCTTAGCCCAGCAGTGAGACAATTTCAGGCTGTTACTTTTTAAATTTTAATTTTAGTATCCTCTTCAAGTGGGTAGATACATTTAAATAAAACAATTCTTTAATCAGAAAATGTTGACAGAGTAACTAGTTAAACAATGCTGTCTCTTTTTTCGTATGTCAAATCATTAATAACAAAAAGAGACAAATACGTGTTTACATTGACGCCTGTTCAAAAATATTTATAAATAAGGCTTATAACCCTTAAATTGAACAGCATAAATCATCAATTAATTATTATATCAATATTAAAAACATTTAATATATAGGACAAAGAATCACCTCTCAGATCGTTATACTATTTTGTGATAATTATAAACATTACTATATGAGAAAATATTAATATTAGTAGACAATCAATTAAGTCAACCATTAATTTCGTTAAAATTATAAATTATTATATATATTAAAATATAAAAATTATATAGGTCACCTTTGTTAGATATAAAAAATAACAATAACTCGAACGCCATTTAATTTAATTATCCTTAAAAAATCATATTATTGTTCTATCTGTATGTAAGGAAATCTCATCCATTATAATATCGATTCTCATTTCTCGATCTAATTACCTAGTATTGGGTTCGATAACAGAATTAATTTTACTGCCATTATGACCTTTATTTTCTATAATATAAGAATCCTTTTTGTTTAAATCCTTTTCGTCAATTTGGTTGTGTGACGAAAAACAATGCTCGTATATGGTTTGAACTTTGATACCTTTATATAAGGAATAAAATTGCTTGCGTTATAACAGAGCGATCTGATAAGACATTCGTTACAAATTCAAGATGTATATTTTTTCATTTCGTAGAAGGCCTTAGAGTTATGCTAAACCAATTCAAAAATATTGGTTTGAGATAAATACGTGACTTATCTACGGTTGAATGCATTAAAAATTGCTTTGTAAATAATAAGGATTCAGATTTCTTCTGCTCGGAGGCGTTTTGATTTGATTTACCGACTCATGTTTGTAAATTCAATATGCAGGATTCTTTATCAGTTGGGCTTTGTGAGGATCGTCTGTGCGGATAGCAAACATACACAAATTATTCTACCATATAACAGTATATAGAGAAAGAACCATACAACCATACAATAATAAAAAAAGACACGTCGGCCTTTCATACATAAATTAAAAAAGACATTATTTACCGTATCAACCTCGAAACCTCCAACAAATGAGCTAAAGCCAATTTCCAATGATGATTTATTTAATATGATAATGAAAATCTTATTACCATATTCTGTTTAACTATTGTTTTCGTGTCTTTGTTCTTTCTATGCTAATTTGTAATAAATCAATAAATTTCATCTAAGCTTTCCTAGTTTAATTACTTTATGGCAAACATTGTGTTGAATGAAATAAATACGAACAGCAAAAAGGTTAGATAAAATTCAATCAGGTCAGGAAGTCCGTAAACTTCCAATAATCCTTGGGAGACCAGTTACGTCGTGGCACAGCCGGGTAATCATTTAATTAGGTGCAACGGAGTTAAAGAGTTAGCCCGGATTAGACGGTGTTACTGTTGGACTTAGTTACTATATTTTAATTCTGCCATTTTCTTTCTTGTTTTACTGTTTTAGACTTCACGTAAATAAAAGGATATTTATACTCTTTTATGTAGAAAGGGAGTATAATCTATAAAATGTTAGCTAAATTATTGAAGATTTTGAATTAAATTTTACTTTTACATAATAAAAATAACCATATTTAAAGCCAATTATAAAGTTGAATTTCTTTAGGGCTATTTATTTTACTTATCAAAAATTTAAACAAATCAAATAAATTAGTCTTTAAATTGAATAGCCTTTAAAACGAAAATTCAAAAATCTTGCATCAAGTCTGGAAACGCAAAACATTCAGCACGGCGAACATTTGCAACAAAATTTGCACGAGTATACGGCAAACAAATATTTTGCACGAGTAAGAATGACACCAAGCATATTACCAAAATCTTTATCTACATATTCAACAGACTATATATTATCTATTTTGGCCTCACCGTTCGATTTATAAAAATAAAAAAAAATCTACCACTATTTTATTCTTCCCTTATAATATAAAAATATAAAATGTTCGAATATCTACCACAGCGAATGTAATGTCAATCACCTAACTAATTGAATGAATGCTTGATTGAGTTTCCATCCACTGTCCTTTCCCTAAGGGAAATGAATAGTTTCCTGCTACGATGGGCTTATATTTACCAATACTTACATATTATAGTCCTTATTCCTATAACCATAGAATATAAAACTTGTACGATATTGTGTCATGTTTTACAATCATATGGGTTTTTTTTCGAGCAATCGATTCGTCAGTAAACAGATTGGAAATGACAGAATGCTGTAAATTGTGCACTGTAGCGATTTAATATCATATATGGATCTAGGTACGAGTATATATAATAAAATCGTAGCAATATTCCATTCGATATATTTTTGGAAAATATACTAATTTTAATGGGCAATTAATTGACTTTTGTTTTAGAATAAATCCGAACCATAATAGTTGGAATCAACTTGCAGGATTAAATTTTTACGTTGTGTATTGAAATATAATATTTAGATTTATAGGTATTCACCGTCTGTTTTGTATAAATTCTGGTATATATGAATTCTGTAAAATTACGAGCTGAAAATGTTTATACTGCATCAATTAGACTTTTAATCCGAAAGGTTAATCTCACGAAAAAACTGTATGATCATAACTAAGATTATCTCGAGAAAAGCCACACGGACGAATAATTATATAAACACGCCCTAAATAACTTGCAAATTCAATTTCAAAATCCTTAGATTTATCTGGAAGACCTTTTATTCACAGAAAAACCTTTATAAACCAAATTCAAGTCGTGTCAGCGAGTCTTTCAAACACGGGTAAAGCACGGATATCCGATAGCGGTTAATTTATTTACTCACCGGGCTCCGCGCAATTGACCCGGATATTTTCACTCGGATAAAGTTTGGGAAGGGCACATAGGTTTACAACAGGTCTTGACGTGAAATTGAATGGGTAAATTGAAAATGATTTTGTTAATACATTTTTTCCATGGACGGCTTAGTAAAAAACATTTATATAAACCTTAAATTATATGAAGTTAGGAACTAAATAGTTAGATAAAGAAAATAAGTAAAAAGATCGGCAACGCACCTGCAAAACTTCGGGTGTTGCAGGTGTTCGGTGGCGGGTAGGGCGGTGGTAGTCTCTTCCTATCAGGTGAGCCTCCTGCTCGTTTGCCCCCTCTTACCTAAATTATGTTCCTATTCTGGGATAAATCCTCCTTAAGAAGTTGTATTTTCTTTTCTCTGAAAAATTTATTGCGTGTATTTATTAAAATTCACGCATCTTCCCATTCATAGGTAACACACAACGTATGATTTTTTTATCACCCTAATAAATACTATGTAAATGATGGCAAAAAAAAGATGAGTAGCAAAGCTGGATAAAACTAAGGGAAGACTGAAAGTAAGCAAGTCACTTTAACACCAAACTTACTTCACCAACTAAAACCAAATATCATGAATATTCGCACACTAATAGCTCTTGAACTAAAAGGCAGGCTCCTCATAACGATCAAATACTTAATACGTATATTTCAAAGCTTACAGTAAAATTCAAATGATATATTTTCTATATATAAAAGTTAATTTAATGTGATAATACTTATACATTTACTAATATCTTTTACTGGTGGTAGGGCTTTGTGCAAGCTCGTCTGGGTAGATACAGTGAGTACATCAGATATTCTACCGCAAAATATCAGTACTTGGTATTGTTGTGTTCCGGTTTGAAGGGTGAGTGAGCCAGTTTAATTACAGGCACATGAGATATAACATCGTAGTTTCCAAGGTTGGGAAAAAATGGGTCAGAATATGAATCATTATTTTAAACTCTATTTAGGGAATAAAAGGTACAAGTAAATATAAAACAGTATTTTACAAAATGCAACATAACAGGTTTCAGTATTTAATTATACATAAATTTATTAGCCACATTTAGGATGATTAGTTTATTATAATTGATATTATAAGATAAACTTGCTTATTACTGTACATAGCAATTTTATATTCTTTACTTTAAACCTTACATCAAAGGTGAGACGTTAAGCTTTAATTTTAGAAGCCTTACAAAGTCGGTAAGGAGGTAAATGGAATTATGAAAGAGGTCACACAAATGCTAAGTGCTTTTTATTTGTGTAAGCAAGTCAAAGATTGTTCGCCACAAATAGGTCGTGAACAATAAAATCATAGAAAATAGATTTAAAGATTAAAGTTATATCCTGAGAAGTTCTGATCATATACTATGAAAATATTTAATATCTCAACGTAGAGGCCTTTATATGGACCTAAATTTGATAAAATTTACGTGACCATATATTCAGAGAAACTCAGATACGTAAGTACCTTTATAGATAAAGATCAGAAATAGAATTGTACTCGAAGCCGTTTGAGAATAAAATTTAAATGTGTTACATAATAAAGTAGAACATAGAAATAAAGATATAAAAAGTATGAACCTCAAATCCCAAAAGCGATTTGTATCAATTGATATATGAAACTTCGGATAAGGAAACCCTCAAGCTGGAGCGAATTCCTCTGGGATTGCGTGCTAGTGATTGAATTAGTTTTATGTTTAGGATAAATTGTAACTGAAGTTGCTTGATATTTTTCGTTTTTGTACTTTTCTATGATAAATACAAATAAAAGTAGCTTAACAAATATGATATCTAATTTGCACTATTCATCCCACTGTCGCAAAACTAATGTGCTGTACCAGATTTCCGAGGCACAGGAGGCATAAAGAACTGCTTTTGAGAATTTATTTACAGAAAACAAAATTTTATAGTAAGATTTAATATAACACCATAATTATTCTGTTTAAAAAATACAGTTTTTAAATCGGCTTTATTAGACAATCTTTAAGCTTTTGCTATGATATATAATACAAAACAGCAATACGTGGTATTGTTGTGTTCCGGTTTGAAGGTTGAGTGAGCCAGTGTAATTACAGGCACAAGGGACATATTAGTTCCCAAAGGTTAGTGGCGTTAGTTACCACTTACCAGCAGGTGGCCCATATTTTATAAAAAAATGCTAGTTTCTTTACAATGTTGGATTCATCGCCGAGCACAAAATACATTACGAGCACAAATAATGCCTAACCTGAATACCTCTCACCTAAATTCAGGTAAAATAATGAGAAATATATCGCGGGTCAAACTCTAATTAAATGTATGAAATGTATAATTATAGTTGGATATTTTTACTAAATTCTAAAATATGAAACTGCATATTAGTGTGTGTAATAATATGTTACAAATAAGAGATCCATTCATTACTTATGTTTTTTTATTGATAGCCAGCAGGCAGATGAGATGGGTCAGAGTTTGAGCATTGCGTATAACGAAATTTGGAAAAAAAAATGCCGTCCGCATGGTTGTAGCTTATATGTATATGACGGCGAGACTGTGGCGCCGTCATCGATTTAGAATATTACATTTGAGACGAGTGCTAGCAGAATTTTTGTTGTTATATCACTCTAACGGAACGTAAAACGGACAGCCATATATCGCTGTTAGATGTCATCGATGGGTCGCCGTCAATATTAATTATGCTTGAATTATAATAAAATATAGATTACCTAATGTACTATCTCTATTTACCTATTGTCTCTACCTATACGCCGATTTGTACATAATATACTCTAATATAATGTCTAATTTGTATAGCTATATACTTATAATATAAATCATATTTAAAACTTTAAATATGATTTATATTTACACATATTTATAATTTGTTGGACAGTCTATATTTATAATTTGTTTGTACAGCCTGTAAACGTCCCACTGCTGAGCATCCTCTCCGTTTGAGGACAAGATTTGGAGCTTATTCTTGATATACATATTGTAGATTTTAAGTCGTGCAGGTTTTTTTATTATGGTTTTCTTTAAAGTACAACATGAATTAGAAATATGACAATTCAGAGGGGCTTGACTCAGGCAAGCACTTCTAAATTTTCTTACGCAATATTCGGAAAATATTCACGTGTCTCAATCACTGGGCCATCTCGGCTCTTGTGTAACGAAATCTTAGTTAAGCTTCAGAATGTTTCTTGAAGGCTTGTGAGTGAGAAACTCATTGTTCCCTTATGGAAAATTAAACAATTTGTCATAATCATAGTTACAATTGAAAAAATATTTATGAAAATTAAAAACTGCAGCTATTTTGAATATAGCCATTATTTTTCCTCTGAAAGAAGTTTAAATTTTGATGCACAATAGCGATACTAAAAGCGAATGTGCATCTTGACTATAATACAAATTGAAAATACAATTCACAAATTTCAATGACATCATAATTTGAACTTTAATGCAATAGTCATATGATACAAATTACAAGCTCACTATTTTTTACGTGCAGCCATACGCCTGGACAACGTGTTCCTACATTCGTATTCAGCAAGCCTCTTATCACGTGATCCGCATAAATGTATTGTACTCCAAAAATTCGCCGACACAAATTTCAGCCTTGATGTAAGAGTGTAAGGGCTATTTTCTAGTAAGCAATAATCTCGCCACGTGTTGTCTACTGTACGGTGGAATGGCTTCATCTGTTGAGGCGAGTATTTCGGCCATGTTTTTCAAAAGCCGCTGGAAAACAGTTCCGCTTTTTTGGTGGTTTACATTCCCTTTGTATATCGAACTGTAGGCAAAATTAAAAATTTTGATTATTTTCTTTTAACTATATCCTTATTCCACTAACTTAAGTAATAAAGACACTACGAAATATCGTCAAAACAATATAAAATATCTTTATGACTTTAATTACTTTCTAACGTTTTAATAACAAAAAAGTGAGTGACAGCATATATCTAACTTTTATATATGTCACATGAAGTAGTTTTTTATATTAAAAAAAATATTTAAATCATTAGGTCGTGTTTATTAATCATGTTATTAACAATTATGAATGCAAATCAAAATAAGTAAAATTATCATCTCAAGTGTTTAAATCACTTTTTCCTTTTACTGCATATAATTTGGACCAACGGTTAAAGAGATAATACGACATAGGTATGGAACCGCGACCGTGTCGTAGGTATTGAGTGATATTTCTATTAGACGGTTTTTTTCATTTAAAACACGTCACTATTTAAAAATAAATTGCTTTATTACCAAGGAAATTTTATTTAGATAAAAGTCATTTTTTACAGTTTATTTTTTGGTTGCATTGTTTAAGAGAGAATTTAAAATATCAAATACGCGCGACAATTTCCTAATGTTCAGCAAATCGATCACTACCACAATAAAAATGTTTACCGCCCAACGAGGCGCGGGTCAGCTAGTCATTAATATTATTATACAAAACAAAACACACTTTTCATGACATAATATAATTACATAAATTAGTTTTAATTACCACATAAAACAAAACGAACAGTCCCATCATGTATTAAGTTTTGTTGCTTAAGGGTCATTACAATCGATCGCAAGGGACTAACTGAGGTACACGAAACTAACGGGCGTAAGGATGGTTTTAATACGGTAAATGAATGTTTAACTATCCCACAATACCCGTACAACAAGCTGTAGATAACGCGTGTAACGTTATTTAGATGTTTGTTATGATAATAAGGATGTTATGATATTTTGTCGTGGTATCATAAATATTTAAAACATTGTTAATCGGTCTTTACATTAAAAATGTTCGCTTGGAGATTGTTTTACTTAAGAATTTTAAGGTAATAATAATGTCCTCCAGACTGATTTCGGCCACGGCGGCCAATCGCAAGAGAGATTAGCCAAGTAGGAGATATTATAGTGCATAAGTATGTGCACAAACTCAGGTGCACTCTCTCTTCCCTCACTCTCATAGTCCGATGTAACGGCAATCCGATACGACCGGAAAGAGTTTAGGTGCAGGACCAACGTCTTTACGTGCTTTCCGAGGCACGGGAGTGTACACACTTCCAGCTTTCAGACTCTGAATTGCTACTGAGAATTTTTTATTGGCCCACCCTGGAAAATGAACCCAGGACCTTCGAGTCTGCGGTCTTACATCAAGTCACTAGACCAACGAGGCAGTTTTAAGGTAATTATAACTTTTGATAATATATTAATTTATGTGGTATTATGAACTGAACTTAATGCAATAAAAGTAAGAGTAGAAATCGTAGCTTATTCTACTGGGTAGTACAGATTTAGTAGAACTTCATCTAACTATAACAAGATGACTAATAAACAAATTTACTTCATGAAAATTCAGAGAAGCTTGTCAATGTCTGAATCCACGCTTGTTCCAAACATTTCAGCCATTTCGGCTCTAATCCCATTGTCACTGTAATAAATATAAACCATTCCTTTCACCGACAATGCGCCACCAACCACTAGGTCTAAGATAATAATGTACCATGTGCCTCTAAATGACAGACGCACTCACCCTTTAAACCACTCACTATTTGTCAAAAGCTCAACGATATCGGGTTGTCTAGAGATGTGAAAGCAGGTTCCATTATGTATCTAACCTAGCACGTGATTCACGCTTAACAGGAGAATAATTTGCAAACAAACATTGTTAGTATATAGTATTCTTAAAAAAAACTTTAATACAAGTATGATTGTTAATTAGTGTGAACTATTTATAACATGAAGTATTAATAATATAACAGAGGTTGCATTTGTAGTGCCATTTCTATAGCAGAATTTAATCTAAGAACTCCATACAGATCACCGACCTCATCACCCCACACTTAGCACACGTTTCACTCCAACAGAGCATTTTTAACTTAACGAGAACTTAAATAGAAGTACAAAATATGATTTTAGAAAAGTCGACAAATTAAACACGCTGTATAACGTAGAACACATCATGTATATGATGAAGCTTATGACACTTTAGAGTGCTTTTCTTAATAGTTTTAATGATTATAGTAACTATTATTTAACAAACGCTAATAATAGTTTAAAATTTAAGCCCGTTGGCAGGTTAAAGTCAGCTCATGCTAAAGAGTTTGTTTAAAGTTACCAAAGTATAGCGATAACTTATGTTTTGGTACATAACGTAAGCTGTAGCGATTTAATATCGTTATAAAGCTTACTGAAAATATTTTTAAAATTCTTAATTTAAACTTAATATAATGGTTAATTTAAAATAATTTTCAAAAGTAATAATACATCTGCTGTGCATAAATGTTTATATACGTTCTTCAACTGCCAAAGTTGAATTCTGTCTTTTGTTGTTTGTCTATACGTAAATTATGTCTGTAAAGGTTTTTTGTCTGACACATAAAACTTATTTCATCAGATGAGAGTTGTTTAATCAACAACTGTACAGAAAAAATCATAACACTCGATTTATTTATTTTTTAAAACCGACGGTTAGGTGCATTTATTCAAATTGAGATGATTTTTATATTGCAAAAGTAGTTTTATTACTTGAATAAATGTATTATATTTATAATTATTATTTTATTAAAATTATAAGTGTACACAATATAACATAGACAGAGTGCTTAAGTTATATACTTACATATAAGTATATAAATTAAGCCACACTATTAAAGACAATACAAAATTTAATTAAAGTTTAGTTTGGATAGTTTATTGGTTCTTTGCTGAGATTCCATTTTATGAGGAGTTCTTTGTCTCGTACGCTCGGATGAACTTCAAGTTTAAACACGATTTTGTTAGAATTCAATCAAAACTTGTCCGTCCGAGTTTATAAAAAATGAATTAATAAACTTTGTCATGGAAATCATATTTGGTTAGCCGTTAAGGCATTCGAAATCAAATGAATTTATCCGCGGAATTGAAATTGTAGCTACAATTTTATCTTTACTTCTCGTAATAATAAAATGATTTACTATTTTTTATAACAACCTTTGTAATTATAAATAACCCGAACATAGTTTCAAAGATTGGTGGCATAATGATAATGTAATAAATGGTAATATTTCTACCCATGTAAAATAATGCCACTTACTATCAGACAGCTAGTCTACCTAACTATTATATAATTAGATAATAATATAATAATATATATTATTATATGGTATATATATATATTTATATATATATATATATATATATATATATATATATATATATATATATATATATATATATATATATTAAATAGTTATACTTAATTAACTATACCTAAAGTAATATGCAACATGAACTATTTTTTTATAGTATAGGTAGGCGGACGATCAAATGGGTCACCTCAGTAAATGGCATTTTAAGAAACGTTAAACATCGCTTACATCGCCAATGCGCCACCAACCTTGGGAATTAAGATGTTCTGTCCCCTGTGCCTGTTATTACACTGGTTCACTCACCCTTTAAACCAACAACAATACCAAGTAGTTTATAAAATTCTGAGTATTATTTTAATTATATTTTATGCACTAAAAAGGTTTTATTAAAGTTCATTTTGAATGTACTGATTTCCGATATTTGTTAAAAATAAAATAAAAATAGCTTGTGACTAATAACAACTCAAACAAGTAACAAACGGAGATGCAGGCAAACCCTTTTTGAAGGAATCTATTTGAAATAAATATATTCGTATAACTATAATAGAGAGTCGAGATGTATAAATGGATAGAAAATGTTGATCGTAGCTGAAGACCGCGGGTACAAATCTGGACAAGAACTTATGAGTTACCACGTCATTAAATATGACTTTAAAATTGATAATGTGTTTGGCACAAATGGTAAGCATCATGAGAAACTTGTAACGATATCCACTACAGCGGCTCAGTGCGATGGACATGA
Source organism: Nymphalis urticae (assembly GCA_905147175.2). Lineage (NCBI taxonomy): Eukaryota > Metazoa > Arthropoda > Insecta > Lepidoptera > Nymphalidae > Nymphalis > Nymphalis urticae. The sequence goes on along the minus strand of LR989987.1, from coordinate 1,619,312 downwards.
GCTCTGAACACTTCAAAGCAGAAGAGGCCTTTGCTCAAGAGTGAAAAAATTATGAACTGTTACTTTGAATAATATAATTTATATTGAGATTAAAATACTACACAATACACGATACATATTCCCATACGAGCAGACATATTACAAATTAAAATCACTAATTACAGGCGCGCCAGTAAATAACATCGATGGAAAATTCCCAGGCGTTAATTGGATCGTAACACTATTTTAAAATAAAATTCTATATAATTTATTTACTGTTATTAAAAAAATATTTAGAATGTGATATTCTGAGTGTTGTTTATAAAAACCGTATTATAATAGTGTATAATGTTAAAATATCTAGCTGACGCATGTGTCGCTGAATAATACATAATAATTTTACTTTTTATAAACGAAGCTCTTTAAAAATGTGTCATATTTTTAGTAAGACTTGCCGGTCAAGCAAAAAATTACTTTCATTTTTTTTTTTACTCTTTATGTAAAGTTGTTGGTGAATACAACCAACGACTTTACATTTCACAAATCTAATATGCAAAAGCCACTTACAAGTAAACACAGCATGCGTCATTTATATATAAATTCATCATTTTCAATCATTTATATATAAACTGGTGGTAGTGCTTTGTGCAAGCTCGTCTGGGTAGGTTACCACACACTCATCAGATATTAAAACAGAAGTACTTGGTATTGTTGTGTTCCGGTTAGAAGGTCAGAGCCAGTGATATTATAGGCACGAGGGTCATAACATCTTTGCTCCCAAGGTTGGTGGAGCATTGGCGATGTACGCCATGATTAACATTTCTTACAATGCCAATGTCTATGGGCGTTAATGACCACTTACCATCAGGTGGCCCATATGCCCATTCCAAAGCCCTACCATCAGTAAGTGTAGTGTCATGGTTGTTCTCAAAGTAAATACGTTTTAGCACTCGTTCGAATCTTAATATTATATTAGTAGCATAATGAGTTCTCCAGACGGTAGAGCAGTCCTCTAAGATACTACTTTAATCCGCTTGTATTGGCTTGGTATTGCTATATGAAATAAGTATCAAAATGATACATATAATTCGCATATATAATGGTCGAGAAGTAAGTCATTTAGAGTGATAGCATGACAAACTAAAACCACCACAATAATATTATCAATCAATTTTTTTTCAACAATGAAATTTTATCATAAATTATACTTAATAGAAAACCTTACTATTTACTACTTAATATTATGAATGCCACTTAACTTAACATAAACATTTCTCTTTCCTTAAAAGGAATGTAGTGACTTTAAGAGCTCCGAATAAACCCAGTATAGTATTAAAGTAGCCTTATAATTTCTCAACTGAAAGCCGGCTTGGATTTCAAAGTGTTAGCAAGTGACGGCATTCGATGGGACTCGTTAAAGAAGCACAAAGCGTCCATTGTGCTGCCTAGACAGCGTCAAACGAAAATAGAGCCATATTTTAAGTAAAGATACCATTCATCAGGTTTCCTCTTTAGATTTATTGACGCAAGAGTAGGAAATTGTATTATGTGATGCATATTTTTGTGCTGGTTATTTTAATTTTTGTATTATTTTGTTGTTATTATGGCGAGATGGCCCAGTGGTAAGACTGCGTGAATCTTAACCGATGATCGTGGGTTCAAACCCGGGCAAGCACCACTGAATTTTCATGTGCTTAATTTGTGATTATAATTCATCTCGTGCTTTACGGTGAAGGAAAACATCGTGAGGAAACGTGCATGTGTCTAATTTCACTGAATTTCTGCCACATGTGTATTCCACCAACCCGCATTGGAGTAGCGTGGTGGAATAAGCTTCAAACCTTCTCCTCAAAAAAAGGAGAGGAGGGCTTTAGCCCAGCAGTGGGACATTCACGGGCTGTTACGGATTTTTACGGATATTTACTTTATACTAGTGGTAAGTTCAGAATGAATAATTTAAACAAACCTGCAAGTACTGCCTGCATTTTTGGCCACATAATATAAAACTCACAGTAACAGATTGGTATAACTAATTTTATTTCAAGATCCGTTTTATAAATTTAATACTACCTTATTCAAAGAAAAAATTACGATCTAATTAAAATAGTCATAATACAACTGTCGTGTCAGTCTTATGTATCAGCTTCACTTACTTCTACGTTTACTTAGAAGTACTGTCAAGAAATGTGAAAGGCAATACTTATAAATACAATCAGTATATAATATGTGTTATTTGAAATAACTTTAATATTTTTTTTACGATTATTTAAAATTAATATAATAAAGTTTTTTTTAATTTAGTTCATTGAATACTTACAAAAGCATTACGTACGGACAAGTCACTATTGATGAGCGAAGGCGGTCACAGGTATCCGCTAATTATATATAAATACAATAGGATAACTAGCTATGATTAAATTAATAATAATAAATACTTATTTGTACAAAACAAATATACAATGAAGGCTACAATTATATAGCCTATGTTAATCGGAAATCTATAAGCTATAATTACGACGATTCAACTTCATTATTAATAATATAATTATAAAAACGCAGACGTAATACATATATAATACAATGAGATAACATAAGAATGTTGAATAACAATAAAATATTGCTATTGATAGAGCCGCAGTAATCCTTAATTTTTGTATATTATGTAGATTTAAGTTGAAATAATCACAATATTATTTTTGATAAATTTAATGTTTATTTATAATGTTTTATAATTATTATTTCTTTTCTTTTGTGATTCTTTTAATTTATAATTAGTTAGCCTAAGTGGCATCGCTATTTTGTTTATATGTAAACAAAGTGTTTTATGAATTATATAAATTCCACTTAAATGAATTTTATATAGAAAAGTTTATTGTTAACGCCCGAGTGTCCGTGAAGATAATTCAAAATAAAACACCCTAAACAAACAATACCGAACAGCTGTGGCTGACAGTGATGTGAAGTTGAGTTTGAGCAAATTTATTCGTCCCAAAAAGATTGAACCGGGAAATATCTTCAGCGCCAACTGTCCGCGGTTAACTTTTTCGTTATCATTAAAAACAGATAAAAATGTTTTATATTCATATTACTTAAATAATCTTTATCGGAGTGTCTAAGATGACGCTTTTGATTTTGTATTTTTTTAATTTATATTTTATTTCACAATGCTTCTCAGAAACGAGTTAGTGGAGATACATATGACAGAAGATGAGGGAGAAACTGCAGAACAGATTTACATATTGTGAAAGATTTACTTGGATACTCTTTTTTAAGTTTTAGATTATGAATAATTAACATAAATATGACAATTATAATGTCCTCCAGACTGATTTCGGCCACGGCGGCCTATCTCAAGAGAGATAAGTCAACTGCTCAGGAGATATTATAGTGCACAAGTGTGTGCACAAACACAGGTGCACTCTCTCTTCCCTAACTCTCAAAATCCGATGGGACAGCAATCCGACACGACCAAAAAGAGTTCAGGCGCAGGAACAACGGCTTTACGTGGTTTCTGAGGCACGGGAGTGTACACACTTACAACTTCCAGACTCCAGGTCGCTACTGAGAATTTTCTGACAAAAAACCCAATACTTTTTATTGGCCCGACCTGGGAAATGAAACCAGGTCTACGGCCTAACATCCAGCCAATAGACCAACAGGGCAGTCATATGACAATAACCGATACCAGCAAAGGGGTTCTCAATAAATACTACTTGTCAACTAAGTAGGATAAGGTATAGTGCACAACATAACTCAAGGCATGAACGCACATGTCTGTAAATAAGTTACATCACTCACTATAATTCACCTCACCCTTATATGTAAGTAAAACTACAAACGTGATATACATAAGTTACTGACTAGTGAATTCTCTTTGAGAAAATCCATTTCAAACGATTCTAAGTAAGAAATAAATAACAAGTTTACGCATATGCGCAAAGTTTACAGGCTCAGACTTCTTTTGTTTCCATTTAACACCTCTGTCTTCAAAAGGAAAATACGAGAAATACTTAGAAAAGTAGGTTTCATGTAAAATAGGGGATTATCTTGTAAAGCTATGCATTAGTTTAGAAGATTGATATGTGGCCTCGGTTCTCATATGTTGCTAATGATATAGTTTCTGAATATACCGAAATATAAAATTTACCTATATGCTGTGCAAGAATGCTACAGCTCAACCAGCCCTAGTCATCACAAGGCTTGGTTACAAAGTGTTTAAAAAAACTTAGCTTAGATCTTTACTCGATGGTAGGTATTTTTACAAGCCTTTCTAGGTAGGTACCATCAACTTACCATGTACTTTTTATTCTACCGCAAATAGTACTAAGTCATTGTTATTACAGGCACAAGGGCTATAACTGTTAAGTTCCCGAAGTTTGTGGCGATTGACGATAAGAAATAGTTAATATTTCTTATAGTGCCAATGTCTATGAGCGGTAGTAATCACTTATCATCAAGTCTCATTTGCCAGTCCGCCTACCTATTAGAAATAAATAATAGTTATGTAATTATTTTATTTACATTTACGCATGTATTATATAGAATTAAAATTTAAAGTAATGTAACGTTTCGACTGGTTCCACCTAGAGGTAAAGGCTTGGACCTTATTCCACCACCCTGATGGAAATATAAATATGTTAAGATATTGTTTTATAATAAATAATAATAAAAATATATCAAAATCTTACATTGATGTAACTTTCTTGTATGACGCGAGGACCAATAGTATCCGCGAGTCACCTAAAACTAATTATTATGTAACTGCCTTAAGTGATTTTGGTACGAAAAGTATTGTTATTCAAAATAAAATGTTTACTCAGTGCTTACACAAGCGAAAATACGAACGATCATTAATACTTTTAATAAAGTTGGAGTCTGCCTTTGTAAGTTATTTATTTCGCCTAAACATTCAACGTTCTTATCGACGCTAACAATATCTTTTGAAATCTAAACGAGCCAGTCTTTTGTGAGCTTCTTGGAAAGTCACTTTGTCTTTGAAGGATCTCACAACAGCTACTGGCAACTTTAAAAAACTTTATTACAATAGAAAATAGCTCTTAAATAAACCCATTAAGGTGCATACAAATAGCAAACTTAATGATGTATTTTGTCAAACGACTATCTTGTCAAAACTATATTATAGTTTCAAAAGCAAGAGTTATCTATGTACCAATTTCGTAACAAAATATTATTATACTTAATATAGCTTTAGTCTAATTACAAAATAATTTAAGAGTTTGTTAAATACATAAATAATGATAAGAAATACTCTCACATATATACACACACAAATATACAAATTATTATACACATGCACTGACTCTCATGTACACAAGGGTCTATAACATCTTAGTTCCCAAGGTTGGTGGCGCATTGGCGATGTAAGCGATGGTTAACATTTCTTACAATGCCAATGTATATGGGCGTTGGTGATCACTTATCATCAAATGGCCCATATGCCCGTCCGCCTACACATACTATAAAAAAAAAACACAGAAAGAATAAAAAAAATAACAGCTTAACATTGGATCCATTATTATAATGGATTCTTAATAAAATCGTTTTCAGACAGTCTCTTCTATTTGATTTATTTGTATAGAGTAAAGATAAGAAAATATAACAACTGTATGTTGTTAAAACTAATAAATTGATTATTCCAAGTCTAGGTAAAGTCCAGACATAAAAAAATATCTTAATTTATTATAAGTAAATAATCCACTATATATTTTAATAATATAATCCAAAAGAATAATCACAAAAGGTTCCATACAAAGCCCGTAGCGGTATCACAAAAAGAACATTTTTAATCAGAGAAAATCTTTGCCCGCGACAGGAGTGAAATATTAAAGTAAAACAGAAACTTTTGTTCAACCCACCCTACATTGTCACACGAGTTTGTTTATACCCACCCTTACACAGTAATTACTTGGTACTTCCACGACTGCGCACTTTATTACAAATGTAAACAATGAATCGCTGTATTTCGGATAATTAAAAAAAATTACTCTGTGACACAGAAAATAGTTTTGTTAAGCGATAATATTTTATAAAACAATTGTTATTTTTATATTATTATTTTTGTCCAATTCGTTTTTAATTCAATCAACTTTGAACTGGTTGTATTTTATGTTTGACCAAACAATAAAAGTTTTATATAAAACAATATATTATGTATGTATATAAATGATGGATCAACTTTAATTACTAATACTATGAACAAAATGGTGGTAGGGTTTCTTTCAAGCCCGTCTGGGTAAATACCACCCACTCGTCATATATTCTACCGCCAAATAACAATACTTAGTATTGTTGCTTTTCGGTTTAAACGATGTTATTACAGACAGTGTAATTTAAGGCACAAGAAACATTACATCTTCGTTCCTGAGGAATGGTTAATATTTCTCAGAGTTGAGAGTCCCAATGTTTATGATCGATGTCTACCTATTTTATTAAAATTAATATGATAGTTTGCATGTTTGTCATACTCCCAAATGTCGTATGTCGTATTCCTAAAGGTTGGCAAGACTCAAATTAAATCTGGTGTTTAGTATGATGTGCAAAAACAGAATAGAATTATATACCACCATAACACTAATAGTACTGAAGATTTTGAATCTATCAGTTCGGTTTGAAAAATCTTGTTGCGTCAGATAACTCATTTATTGATAAAGTTTACAGACTAATACTCGTATCACACCACGCCCACCCACAGAGGCAGAACAATAACTCTCAACGCAAGTGAAACCGTGCGGAGAGAGCTAATTTATGTATAATATTCATAGGGAATTGGGGTATGTACACTTTAATCCTTTTTTTATATACACTGGTTTATTTTTGAGGCAAACCAATGAACGCATCACTAATCTCATATTTATAATATTATGCTGCGGTCAGAAGCTCGCCCGCAGCAGATGTGACCGCGAAGCGGCGCGGGTAAAACAGTATTTTGTGGGTACCTGTATCCAAACATAGTATGAAAAGTATCATAGAGGTAATTTTCGTTTTTTGATATAAAATACCTATTGGTGCGCCATGAAGGTAAGACCGACCATATGCCGTGACGGTAAACGGTATTACCCCATCATGACCATCATGACCTCTCTATGTGGCCATTCTCTACTCCCTAGTGTACAAACATATACGCAACACATTACTACATACTTTCTGCTATTTCATAATAATAACAAAAATATATTTATTTTTATAACGAATTATAATTATTGTATAAATATGAATCCAAATGTTTTTATTTGTTTTCATTAATTTTAATTTATTTAAAAAAACATTAGTTTCGATGTTTTAAGTTAATCGGTCGTCCCGTGACGGCAACTTTTTAATTTATTATTTACACTTAAGCTCTTCATGGGATTTATTTGAATATCTCACATTAAGCTAACCTACCTTTCAGGCTTATCTGGTCAAAGTAAAAAAAAATCAATAGTATATGCTTGACAATTATGACCTACGTTAGCAGAGAATAATTATATAAATTAAGAATTATTTTCAATAATTAATAAATTATACTATCAAATTGCTTATTATAAAAAAAACTACATTTGGGGAATTTGACGTAACCATATAAAAACAAATATAATTGTTATATCGTATCGTCGTTTACGGCAAATAAACCACAGGTTAAAGTAATTTATAATTATGATCAATGAATTTTATTTTCGTAGGTGCTCAATTGATTCTTATTAATTAAGATTAGAAACCAGTTTTTAATTTTGCGATCTGGTCCGGTAATTTTGAAGGTAACCTTCTATCTATATATACATTAAAAACTATCATTTATTATTACACGGTTTAAGTAAGATTATTCTCCACATGTCTGATTACTCCTCCTTGTGAATTCCAAAAAAAAAAGTTCGGTTCAACACTATAATAGGCTGTTACAAATATACTCAAGAAAATACAATGCATCATTGATAATTTCGACAGATGTACTACTAAAAAAATCTACTCTTATATTATCCGATAAAAGATTGTTCGCGGCTTCCAATTTATTAGAAAATTTTAATTACGATGGCGTTATTGATCAAAATTTGCACTATACCACAAATTCGTTGATTATTGCCAGCAATTAACTATATCACGGCAATTTCTCACGAGCGACTGGCTCAAGACGCTGATGTCTGACTAGGTAATCGTGCGGAACACACGCTGCGGTTTCAACGTCTATACGATATTATAAACGTGTTAACTTAAGGCGAAATTGATTAAAAACGTCGTTGTTATTAATATACATAGTTATATAGTGCTTATACATTTTGTAATTTTTTGAATGCCTCGTTGTCTAGTGGTTTGATGTAAGGCCGCAGACCGGAGGTCGTGGTTTCAATTCCCAGATCGAGCCAATAAAATGTTATTGGGTTCTTCTATCAGATAATTCTCAGTAGCAGCCCGGAGTCTGGAAGTTGGAAGTGTGTACACTCCCGTGCCTCGGAAAGCACGTAAAGCCGTTGGTCCTGTGCCTGAACTTTTTCCTGTCGTGTCGAATTGCCGTCCAATCGGATTATGAGAGTGAGGGAAGAGAGAGTGCACTTGTGTTTGCGCACACACTTGTGCACTACAATATCTCCTGTGTAGTTGGCTAATCTCTCTTGAGATTGGCCGCAGTGGCCGAAATCGGTCTGGAGGACATTATATTTTGTAAATTTAGTCTAATCTCGTCAACGCGTTGCTAATCATGAGATCTAAGATGTAATGTCCCTTGTGCCTATAATAACATCATTCAAACGTGAACATATCGACTAAACGTATAATTGTTTGGCGGTTGAATAATTATTGTTGAGCAAGTAATCTTGAGTAGTTTAGGTTAGACATAGCCGCAACCATTACGTAGTAACGCATTAATACGAGTAATGGCGATATAGGGCTCATAATATAATATATATTGTTACGATCTTATCAGATATATCCTTAGTTTATATCGATTATTTATTTTACGTTTGTAACGAAAGAAAACGTAAGAATCATGACCTGTCTGCGATTATGGAACGGTAAAATAAAGCTTTCAAAATTGGATTTTGGCATTCTTTACCCGACTTGAAAGGGTTCGTATTAACCAAATATTGTTGAAACTCAATTGTCCTAAGAAAGGTAATCCAAAAAGGAAATTACGTGTCGAAATATGTAGGTTGATTTAATTTCATGCAAGCTGAACGAATGGGGTATCGAAATCAAGGGTCTCAACTAATTAGGTAATCAACTAATTTCAGCCACTTTCGCGATTCTTATACGAATATGATTTGTTTTAAAAATAATTCGAAATGATAAACTGTCATAAAGCATTTTCATTGTATCTGACCCTACTAAGCCAGGTATTAAAGACAAGCAAGGGTTTTACGAGCAAAAAGCAAGACTTATGCGCGCTACAGTAGTGTTATAATTATGCTTATGCCTATATACTAGATGATTTTTTACCAGATTATTCTTTATAATTAATATTTATAATTTACTAAATTGCTTTTTTAATGCATGAATTAGTTTTAAGTGGAAACTTGATTGGTGTGTGAACGAATTAATTGTTGTATAATGTATGTGGTGTATACTGTATGTTTCCCAATTATAATAAAAATAAAAATAAAACAAAATAAAATTATCAAAACTGGCAAAGTTTTGATAATTTTAAGTTTTGATAATAAGTTTTAAAGAGTTTCTTTTGCAAAATATTAAATACATATACGATGATACATAACGATACTGATACTTATTTGCACCAGAAATACTTTACATAAATACGATTATATAATTATTTCATCAATTTTATAAGTCGTACTTCAAATATTTTCGTGATAGCGCTCCAACTTAAATTTGGAACACTATCATAATACTTGTATTTAAATAAAAAAACACAATGTGTCAGAAATTCGTACTGAATCATTCATATTCAATAAGTAACGCGACAATTTCATATTATAATCAATTCGTACGAGAGACGAGACGAATAACACTCAACATTAAAATATTCATTGAAATTTTAATCATTCGTAATTGAAATCTGTGAATGCTGGGACAACAATAAATGTTAAAATTTATTAACTCGAAAGTCTATGAAGTTTATAAAATAACATATAGGATAATATAGTGTTAAGGAATTCCTTCACCCAAATTATACCAAACCGGTCCAGTCCAGCACTTATGCATTTTATTTGTTCCTTTTATAAAGATGAAAAATAATTGGTCCAGATTATAAATTTATTATTTTTCAATAAGTAAAATTTAGCTCAAAACAATTTATATGAAAATATACGTTTTTCAACGATACGGTTTTGATATTTTGATACATCTTATATAAACTTTTTTATATATAAAATAGGTGGATGGGTAAATGGGCCACCTGAAGGAAAGTGGACACCACCATACCACCACAACCCAAAAACATTAGAGCTGTAAGAAATATTAACCATTTCTTTCATCTCCGATGAACCACCAATTAATTGTCGTCAAAAAAAGTGTTTCTATAATCCATTAAAAATTCTAATGTCCACAATGTCACTGAAATAACGTAATATAAATCAATATTTAAATTGTGCAATCAATGGCGCCTAGTCATTGACGTTTTGACATTAATGAACTAATTAAATAATAGATTAAACAAAACAATTACAAATTCAAAAGCTATTAAAAGTTAAATAATGTTATTTGAGAGTAAATACGGCATCACGGGTAATGCATGAAAAACTGTTTGCTTAAATTAAACGTAATTGAAGAACAATATGATATAACCTTTAGATGACCTTTGATGGAATTGATGCCCTTTTGAGCGAACTGTCACGCAATGAAGTTTTTTTTTTATATAAGATCACCAGAAGTCTGTACAGAGTCATTTACAGTCTGTTCTGAAAGCCTTTCAAATTTATGCTTTTCTATAATAAAGGAAGTAAGGAGACGAACAACTGGGCCATGTGATGGTAAGTGGTCACTATCGACCATAGACATTGTCGATGTAAGAAATGTTAACCACTCTTTACATCGCCAATACGCCACCAACCCTGGGAACTAAGATGTTATGTCCCTTGTATCTATAATTACTCTGGCTTACTCAACCTTCAAACCGGAACACAACAATACATATTGCCGTTGGGCGGTAGAATATCTGATGAGTGGGTGGTATCTACCCCTACTGGCTTGCACAATGCTCAGCCACCAAGTTGTTATGCATATGAAATTCAATAGTGTTTCTGCTAGATGAGAATAATATTGTAAATAAATAATATTAAACATATTTTGCTTAGTGTAAAGGAGTAACTAAGGTTTTTTTCTTTGTTTATCCATCTTGTTAGATCGTACATTTTGAACTAATGAAAGCTTTTTATTCAATCTTTGTATAATTACAAAACGATTCTCCTTCAATAAAGTTTATCTTTACTAGCTTATTTTTATTTATTATTAATATAAGATAGCTTGTTAACAAAACCATCAGCAATTAATTAATGGATTGAATGAATGAATCAATGAATTAATTTGACTTTATAAGGGTAATGAAATACTAAAGTATACAAAAATGTACAGAGAATGGTAGTAAGAACCAACAATAACCTACAAAATCAAAACAAGCGCATGAATGCAAACAATCGTAAATATAATATGAACAAAATATTTCATTCATATTTAAATGAATTCAGTAAACAAACAGAATTTATGAAATTGCTAATTATTAGTGCAATGTTTGTCCGGACGTATTGTTGATTATTGATTCGATAAAGGGACAGTGCCGTTTCACATTTACCGAGATCGGAAAGAGTGAGAGAATGTCCAATATAAGTAAGATTAATAAGGACAATATAACTATATTTTAACTACGTAAAATATAATATTTATGTCTGAATGGAGAATTTTAATTATAGAAGGAATTAATCAGGCTTGTATTTAACTTCAGCTGTTAGTACTCCTGTTGTAAAACTCATTTTGAGATGGTTTAAACTAATTCCGCCATGTTGTCTCAAGAGGGTTAGTGGATACATATTTATCAGTGTGTTTTTTTTTTGATGATACAAGCAGGTTTCCTCACGATGTTTTCCTTAATTGCCGAACACAGCGACCATTTAGATACTTCCAGATATTTGATAGACCCAGATATTTGAGACACCTGGTCGCATTGAACTTGTAGTCAATTTGAGCTATAGCGTACGATTCACTGGTGGAAGGGCTGTGTTTGTTCGTCTGGGTAGGTACCACCCACTCGTCAGATATTCTACCGCAAACAGCAGTACTTGGTATTGTTGTTCCGGTTTGAAGGTTGATTGAGCCAGTGTATTTAAAGGACATACCATCTTAGTTCCCAAGATTGGTGATGTAATCGATAGTTAACATTTTTTACAATGCCAATGTCTATGGGCGTTGGTGAATACTTACCATAAGGTGGCCCATATACTCATCCGCCTATTTATTCAAAAAAAAAAGTATAATTTCTAAGAATGTGCGAATACAATATATAATCAATAAATATCAATCAATGATGAAATATAAATGAACTTTAATACAGTATTCATTTTAATTTTAGAATATAAAGAAATATTTTCAAGAGCCGATTTGATAATACTTTAACAATATTTAAAAAACAATCATCAGAAGAATTTTCTTCAATAAGACTTTAATGCTTACGTATAAATAAAATCTTAACTCTTTCGTCGAATTAAAACTTTAAGAAAATTAATCTTCGAGTAGGAAAGTTTTTATAAATATAAATTTTAATTAAGCATTCCAGATAAGTTAATAAAGTGCTAACATTATCCCTTTGTCTATAAGAAAAGCCAAGATAGACCAGGGGCTAATTTGAATATTAACTGAAAATTGTGTTTCAATCTTTAGTTAATACGAGACAAGACGAGCTGGTTGGCTTGGTTGGTAGATACTTGCCTTTCACGTCGAAGCTTGTGCGTAGGATCCCCACCCAAGACAGATATTTATGTGCATGAACATGTCTGTTTGTCCTGAGTCTGAGTTTAATTATCTATATAAGTATGTATTTACAAAAGAAAAGTAGTATATGTAGAATATCAGTTGTCTGGTTTCCATAGTACAAGCTCTGCTTAGTTTGGGATCAGATGGCCGCGTGTGAATAACGTCCCATTATATTAATATTATTATTATTATAATCCTGGGCAAGCATCACTCAGTTTTCATATGCCTAATTTGTGTTTGATTACTCTCGTGCTTGGCGGTGTAGTTTGGCGGTGTAATATATTGTGAGACACCGTGCATGTATCGAATGAAATTTTGCTACATGTCTATTCGCGAACTCGTGTTGGAACAACGTGGTTTAATGAAGTCCACATCTTGTCTTCAAGAGCAAAGCAGGCCTCTGCCTAGCACTGGGATATACAGGCTGTTACTTTTATATAAAAAACGTTTTTTGTGTTTTAGGCTCAATTTGTGCGTCATAAATATAAATGGATACTTAACCTAGATCCTTCCAGTGTTTTCAGCCTGCTTCATACTAAATCTCTTCAAAGTCGGTTCACTTAATAGGCGTGTACACTTAAAACACACACAGAGTTTCTTTAACGTATATATAATAACTATATATATTTAATATAGTAAAATGACGTTACATATTGTGTCTTCTTTAATAACGTGAATTTCAATTTTGATTTATAAGGACTTAGAAAGGTAAATTGTTTGTGCGTTGACTTGTAGTGAAATCTTCATATATATCAATTTTTGTTTCTTTGAGAAAATATAGCTATTAACAGTGCATTTTTTTTCTTTATTAAGGACGGTTTCTGAACAAAAAATTCTCTCTATAGCTACGTCAAAACATACTTAAGGCGTAATGCTTGTCCCTCGTCCTGAATATTCATAGCTGAATCCCGTAACGCCCGTCCCCTTTCATTATCTAGTACGGTGCTTAACCGCTTTCTTTGTCATTGAGGTTTTCATTATACCTTCATTTTGGACAAACATTACCGATGATTTTATCTACGTTGAATTTTGATAAAACGATTTTTGACTGAACTATTAATAATACGGTTCTTGGCAATACAAAGTCTTGTAGTAATAGCCATGAGAAGCTTCATAATAATATTATAATGTATTTATTATATTGTTATTATTATTCTCTCTTGTTAAGGCATTCCTCATTCAAATTAAAATAGAACGCGAATAAAACCTAAGCACACATACCAAAGTCGAACCTTTTGCTGGAGGAAGCCTCAATAAGTATAAAATATATTAATAATAGAATCGTTTGACCTTCAAATTATAATCGAACCGCTCTCAAAAAAGTCTTCCGACAAAAAATAGAAAGCATGTAACTCAACACATATGATAGAACAAAACCATTTAAATATACTATGAAATGTTACATATACAAAATGTTGCTCTTAAAATCAGCCCAGCTCAAAGAAGATTCTTTTTCATTACAGCTTTATTATAAATAGAAACTAGTCATCACTATTCCCATTAATATAAATACGAAGTAATAAAGGAAATGCGTTAGTTGGTTGTTTAATTTTATCTTATTTTCGGAGCCACAATGAAAATTCACGGACCATTGATATCTCTTTGAGGCCATGCTTGGTGGTCGTAAACGAACTGCAAAATTACAGGAAGATGAAAGCGTGTGTGACATTCAATTTTGTTTACTGGAAACGAGCGTTTTTCTAGAAATATCTTTAGTTTAATACATCAAAAGGTAAAGTTTTACTAATAGAATATAAAGAATTATATATTTTTAGAAATAACGCATAAAATACTGTAAGCATAAAAAATAAATTAAAAAGAAACTTCATAAGCTAAAATATATTTTGTCTGTTTTGTGTATTTAGATATTAACCAAATGTCTTGTTTTCAAAAACTTATTCTCTAATTGTACCCTATCTCTTCTTCTCTTCATTTGAAAGCTAATTTTTATAAAATTATAAAAGCTTTATTATAAAAATCTATGCACTAATAGCAAAATTTCCATTACGATCTAATAAATATGTAAGCACCAAACTTTTTCTTAGTTATTTTTCTCTTTTGATATTATTTTATTGTACAGAATAATAAGTATTATGATTGCATTTTAAAAACCAAAATATAATTTTTCATCTGTATATTTAAATTTAACATAAAAAAATTAAATAAATAAAAATAAATAACGCCTTGAACGTAAGAATGAAACTATTCTTGACTGAACTGAAATAGTTACGTACATAAAAATGACCTTGAAATAATTAAGCCATATCGCGTGTAAAGAAGATTCATAGCCTAATGAAATAAATAATTAAATGAAGAAATGAGTAAAAAGAAATGAATAAAAGTGTTATGTTGACTAACATGACTAATATTTGATAACAATATTAGCAAAACACACATAATATTATGTGGTTCTATCAATCAATATTTTAATACATATTGCGGGTAGGCCGATATAAATCATCATTGATGAATGGTCCGCCAATATGATGACTTGCTAAAGTCACTGAGGCGTCTGCTATCATTTTTCATGGCTTATTACGTTCACGGTATAAGTTTCTTGCTAAACTTCGATACTTAAAGCATTTCTTGACAAGATAAATGGATATTTTTTGTTCTAAATTTGAATATCTGACATTTTAATTATGTCAGAATTATATTAATGTGTGTGTTCGTTACTAAAATATTTATTTTCCTTATCATTAAAAAATATATGGCCAGAGTGCATAGTATATGCGTCACGCACCCACAAAGGAGTAGCCTGGGGTCGGAGAGTGTCATGACGTTTGCGGTAACGGCATACGACTCGGTCGGTTAAGGCACGTCTTCGTGAATTTTTAACTTTTTATTCATACAAATACTATTTTTGGTATTATAAAGGTAGTGAAGCTAAATGCACTAATCTCATTAACTTTTTCGATACAATATATTTTGATCAAATTGTTTGTATATAAAGGATATGAGGCTTGATACGACTCTTCAACCATAAAAAGGGGCGCAGTAATCATAGTGGTCAACTAATCTAGCAAAAAGGCTAATGTCGAGCCGCTGAGATAATGCGTTCGTGACAAGTACGTGATCGAATGAACGATAAAACCTGATAGTGGGAAAGAAATTATAATAAAAATAATATCATCATTTATTTAATTTAAATTTAATAAAATAAAATTAAAATTTATATTAATATGTTAATTTACTTATCGCTATAATTAAGTACTAGTCTTTCTTTCTAAACGCTTCTGGTTATGTCATGTGTTTATTTTTGTAATGTCACTACGTCAAGAATGCAATTTCTCAAAGATTGGACTTTAGTAAGTATTCGCATATGATGTATTCCAAGTCTTCCATATGACTACAACAAAAGAAAACTTGACAGAATTTTTTAAAATATATAAAACAAAAGGTAAAAAGAGAAGGGGAGGGAAAAATGTGGCAACAGCATTTTGAATTATCGTCCAACGAACCCTGAGATTTGAGAACACTCAACATTAACCACCATCGAGAGATTTTCTGCCCAGTAAGCAATACTGTATTGTCCAAACACTCGTGAAGCAATAACCAGCACGTGTCGCCTCATATCTCAATTTCATCGCCTCTTATTGCCCTTCATCGATTTTTCATCACCCAATTCTAAC
Source organism: Nymphalis urticae (assembly GCA_905147175.2). Classification (NCBI taxonomy): domain Eukaryota; kingdom Metazoa; phylum Arthropoda; class Insecta; order Lepidoptera; family Nymphalidae; genus Nymphalis; species Nymphalis urticae. Next base: position 1,602,792 of record LR989987.1, on the reverse strand, counting down.
CTTTATCATACTATTTTAAAGGTCAGATTGCTGTGTAATCTTTAAGGATTTTATTTGAATCTCTGAAGTAACGTATCTCGTGGATGAATTGATACTTGAAAGTGACAAGTAAGTATGGCCAACTGCACCCTTGAGTAGCTTAAATAAATTTGTAATCATGTGAGGGATTACCGGGGTAGGATGGGTTGTTTTTATATACAAATATATATTTGAAGCTACAAAAATCTGACAAATCTTTTATATACAAACAATTTGGAAACAATTATAAAACTTCAAGCTCATAAAATATAATTTTATCTTTATTTAATATTAGTTTTATCTAATTAGCTATTTAAAAAAATATAAAAACAAACTTAATAGTCACATTGGCTCACTTACGAAAACCCTTGTATTCTCTCATATATACACGTTCGCAAATATATACATAAATAAATAAATAAACTATTTATTTTTACTACCAAACAAACTACATTTTTGTATCTATCGTTCGAATTCAGTTATAATATCCTCTATTTCGGTCATCAATTTATCAACCCTCACTATTTGTACCAAATAAGCCAATCATTATCGAACAATTTCACATACTGATTTTCCATAGATTGATAACCTTGATCAGTTATTTATTATTTGTAATCAGAATTCAACGTATATTGTACATTCTAGACCTAATAACACAGCATTTGGGAATGTGCAAATTAGTAGCCCAGTAATTGGATTCAATTAGTGAGGCGACGCGTGAAGGCTGGAACTGCGTTGATTACATCAAAAGACCATCACTCAGTGGTATAATTATAGAGTTTGAGTCATATATACCACACATATATGTATACTTATATAAAATACAATAATTTTTTATTAAAGAAAATCGACATCAGACACATGCAGGTTACCAGGCACGAGATGAATTATAAACACAAATTTAGCACATGAAAATACTGTACGGTAAAGAAAAAGATGTAAAAATAATAAGTTTTTTTTTAATAAAAAATATCATTTTAAGGCCTAGTTTTATAATAAATGATGTCGCTTACTTGTTACAACCATATTAAAAATTGACCATTCAAACCGGAACATAGCAATACAAAGTATTGATATTTGGCGGTAGAATAAGTGATGAGTGGAAGGGGGACTATTACCCACCCAGATCAGCCCTACTATACGTTTATATAATGACCAAACGCATACATTTTTAAATATTGACTGTCTATCTGGTAATGCACCGCTCCCGTTGGACGGATTTTAATTAAACTCAGCTTGACAGCCTCTATCCTGGACGTTCAGGAGATTATCCAGGGGTTAAAAACTCTACGGATTTTAATCAATTACCTATATTTGAACTTAAATAATAGAAGGTTCGATTGACGCGTATGTTTTCATGTATGTATATTCGCCAATTTCTGATAGTTAACCAAAATGCTTGGACCCACATCAGATAGCTTTGTACTACTAAATATACTAAATGGTTTTACTTAGCAATGTAAGCAACTTCACTCAATAATAATTAAAATTATGTATTTACAAAAATATATTATTAAAGAATATTAACACAGGAATACTTACTCGTCTCACTCTCATAATCCGATGAGACGGCAACCTGACACAAACGGAGCGAGGTCAGACGCAGGACCAACGGCTTAATGTCATTTTCCTGACTCGGTATTTCAACCTAGAACCTCGACTGCAGCCTTATAAGTTTCTACATAATTTAGACTACAGAAATACATACATATTTTAAAATGCTTCCGTTTTTTAAAGTGGAAACCATTGCAATGATCAAGCGAAGCTATGAAAGCAAATCAATAGTAATTGACTAAGTTAATAATTAAGTGTGATATAATTGTGTTTGTCGACGCATGAATCTATGAAAGCCATACTCGAAGGTTCTACTAGGAATGTATTGATAAAACCACCAACAACGTTTTACAGGCCCAATGACTATAGGCTTGGATTCCAGGACCTCGCCTTTGCAGACTTACAAGCTGTCTATTCCACCGACGAGGCAGTTGTAGTATAAATAAATACACGGCCATTAAACAGAGCAACGAAATGCATTTTAATTTTCTCAGCGGGTCGTAATTTATGTGCTGGCTTTACCTTTATTTTATACTACGGCAGGCGAAACTTGGCAACGATACAAATTATAATTTATTTCCTGAAGCATCTCCTTTATGTGTAAAATAGACGATGGAATTTATTCCAAAGTTACAAGAGCTCTTCTGAAGTGTAAAACTATTAAGTATTTGCAATAATTTATTGCACGTAACCTTGTTGTCGTTATCAAATGAACAATACGCTGATATTGACCATTATAAGTGGATCTGTGGTGGCTAGTATTATTGTTGAGATGAAGGGAACTATTTATCAGTTAGTATGAAAAACCATTACAGTTGAAAAGGCAGTGTTTAAGTTTTAATACATTTTTTTATGTTATATGCAGCTGGATGAGCTATTGGGCCAACCATTGGTAAGTGGTCACCACCGCTCATAGACATTGGCGATGTAAGAAATGATAACCATTCCTCAGATCGCCAATGTACCACCAACCTTGGGAACTGAGATGTTATGTTCCTTGTGTCAGCAGTTACACTGGCTAACTCACCTTTCAAACCGGAACGCAACAATACCAAGTATTGCTGTTTAGCGGCAGAATAGCTGATAAGTGGGTGATATCCACCCAGACGGGCCTGGACAAAGCCTATCATCGGGTAATTTTTAAATCTCGAGAGGTATTTTTTCAATCGAACTATACACGAAACTCCCCAACTATCGGCTCAAGACTACGTTCCGAACTAGTGACTTATATATATTCCAGTCGATCGGAACTCGAAAATCGTCCCCAACTAGTTATTTGAGACATTCTTCCAATCGAGCGAAACTCGAATTTCGGGACCGGATGGCACGCGCCATTACACGTCACACTACATTTCGTCCAAATGACGCGACAAACATTTCAATCGCCTTGCGGATAGCGATGCCCATTTTATTTACCATTTCCTCGTCTAATTTTATTGGGTTAGAAAAATGTATTTCTCGTTTGTAATTTATTATTTTTATTAAATATAATCGCTTCCGCTTTTAATTTCCTTCTGTTATTAATGTTTAATATATTATTCTGATAGACTGTTAATTTAGGACGACGATGAGACAATTTTAGACATTATCCCTGTTGAATACAACAGAATAACCAGAAAAGACAACCTTGGGAACTAAGATGCTATGTCACACCGGCTCACTCACCCTTCAATCAATGTTTGAAGGTAGTATGTGTGATGAGTGGGGGAGGGAGGAGTGGTACCTGATGGTACCCAGACTTTGCACTAAGTCCTTTATAAAAATGTATTAAAAATAACTAATAAAAGATAGTTATTATATAATATTACCGATATAATATTTTTAACGCACAGGAAATGATCCCGGAAATTTACAAATTTTGGTGAAACGGTTAATATTTCTCTACTAAACTATCTCGTTTCCTGTGTGTTTTCATAAAAATATGACACCTTGTGGAATTTGAGTCGTCTAGAAAGTAATGTAACAAAAAAATAGATTCGTTGTTACATCTCAAGTAAATATAAATTATTAATAATATTAATAAATGTTAATATTATACTATTGAGAATATAAATATGAGTAATATAACAACCTTAAAAAGGTTAAAAAAAAGTTCATAATGGACCAGTGGTGGTAGAATTTCATGCGAAAATTGAATTATAAATAGCAAATTAAGGACATGAAAACTCAATCGCATTTTTCTCCTGTAGACAGTTGAAGCAAATATAAATTTACTTCGCCTCTAGAGTCATATAGGCTTTAAATAAGACAATGATTTATAGAAAACAATGCACACCGAAAATCAGAATATATTTAATAAAAACAAATGTTTTTTTGTTATATAATATTGGTAGGCAGAATGGCGAATGAGTAACCTGATGATGAGTGGTTACCACCTTCACCAACCTTGAGACATAAGATGATGTATCCCTTGTGGCTGTAGTTACTCTGGCTCACTCACCGTTTAAACTTGAACATAACTGTACTAAGTATTGATATTTGGCCAGACCGTCCTGCACGATAGCCTACCAAAGTAAATATTACGACTATAATGATATTTTTAATTTGATTAAGTTATTATAGTAAGTCTTAAGCTATCTTATTTATTTATTGTGAAAGTTTAATGTTTCAATATTAAATTAGTAATTCTAATTATGACTTAGATTTTAGTACGCATATTTAAGCAACTTTCCGTCCTCATCTAAAATTAATAATATTTATTCATAAGGCTCTCGTTACCCTTTTGTAGCACCTGTGAGCTTTAATGGTAGTGGAGGGTATTAATACATATACATAGAGTTAAGTCAGCTTTGGACGTGAATTAAAACACGAACTTGCCTTTATTTTTAGTATAACTAATTTATTCTTATATTACAGATTTCTTTTTTAAATATCCGCTATATATTTCATTAGACGTCAAGCTATATTCGTTATTTATATAATCAGTACATATATCATTTTGATGATGATATATAATAGTATGTTTTCGTAAAATTAAAAGGAGTTAGTGTAAAATAAATCTGGATAGACAGTGAACTTTAGAAAAATTGTAAGCGAAGCAATGCTACGTAAATTAAAAAAAATCGATAGTTTATTATCTGTTGTATAAAAGTGTAAAGTTTATAATTTTACTGAAATTCGTTATACTAAAAACAATATGCATCTCCATAATATTATTTTTTAAATTCAAACTTACAAATTCTAGGTTATAATATAAAAGACTAAGGTTTAGTTTTGAGAAAACTCCGCAGCCACGAGGAACATAGTCTAAAAGTAGAAAGCGGTGTTATAAATTACACCTCGTACACCATATTAGCCCATGGGAAGCGGTATTCATGGGTAAGCGGATACATTGAAGCATGAAAGTGGCCGCCAGCGACATTGGAATATCGTTAAGTATAAACAATTACTAACAAACCACGGATTTTCTTTGTGATGATCCTCTAAAGTGAAAGCTAAGCTATATGACATTAATATGGAATTTCAAAGCTCAGATCTTTATCGAAGAATGTTGGTTTAAACACTATTGCATTTCGATATGCGATTTGTGTTTATTATTTACTTCGTGGTTGAGGGTGAAAGGTGTGTCAACAAAATACAATTAAATTTATATACATGCTGCCTATAAAGGAAAAAATACTCACTGCACGCTTCTTATCATTTTTATATCAATGTTTTGTTTATGTACATAATATTTTATTTATCTATTATTGAATAACAGATAAGCCGAGATGGCACAGTGGTAAGAACGCGCGAATCTTAACCGATAATCGTAGGTTCAAACCCCGGCAAGCACTACTGAATTTTCATGTGCTTAATTTGGGATAATAATTCATCTCGTGCTTTACGGTGAATAAAACATCGTGAGGACACCTGCATGTGTCTAATTTCACTGAAATTCTGCCACATGTGTATTCCACCAACCTTCTCCTCAAAAAGGGAGATGAGGCCTTTAGCCCAGCAGTGGGACATTCACAGGCTGTTACGGAAAACCATACGATTTTTTTTAAAATTATATATAACACATAATTGAATTGAATATATAACTTAAGTTTTCATTTAAAAAATATATAAATTTTAACATTATTAAATATAATTGATCATCCTCTTCAAAAACAATATAGAATATTATTTTATCAATTGGCAAAGCCATTCGTGCAGAGACAATCACAGAAGTCTGGTATCACTATAAATTTTATGATATTTATTACCAACTACAAACTGAAAAAAGTTTCGTTTAGCTTTCCAATGAAAACGTGCCCTTGAAAACGTAACACCAAATTGGCATTAATCTGCATAGCTCAACTATACAGCTGTCATTAACCAGTGCATAGCAAGCGCTTCTAGTCGAGTTATTGCCTATTCATAAGTTATATACAAATATACCCTACTCCATAAAATAACAAAATAATAACTTTTAAGCTCATAAAAATAAGGTTCATTTTCATTTGGCTATAAATTAATCGATAGCAAAGGTAAGTTTGTTCGGCAAAACCAAGTGCTAAACAGATTTGCAACTTGCATTGTCTTTGGTATTCAATATAAGCCCTTAATGTTAATGAATTAAGGTATAATGTTTTTTTGTTAGTTGTAAAACGTTTTGTCAAAGATTATGCGTTTAATGCGTGGAGTGAGAAGACAGTTAGGCATGTCATTACAAACATTTAGAGTTTGTTCGCTTGGAAGAATTTTCAAGTTTGTTTATAAGACATCCGGTGAAATGTCGTGGTAGACCTCGTACCCATCTCGGTACCATTTCATCATAAAATTAGTCTACCAACAAATATCAATACTTTGTAAAATTGATGTGTTCTTGTCCGATCCCCCATCATTCACACACCCTGTGATCTTAATTACAAGCACAAATATTATATTATTATAAAAACTTACATCTCATAGTACGTGACGAATATTTCATACTATTTGCAGGACTAGTATCTCCAATTTTACTAAACTTAGTTCCTAACGTTACAAGTTTCACTAATAATTACTAGATTGCCATTTTAATTTAGTCACCTAATTAAATTGTAGAAAACTTTTAATTGTGCATTTGGTACATAAAGACAAATTATGTGTTCGTATGTATTTTATCCTTTAATTATCGCTGACAAATAGATAGTAAACAACAATACATAATAATAATGTCCTCCAGACTGATTTCGGCCACGGCGGCCAATCTCAAGAGCGATTAGCCAACTACGCAGGACATATTATAGTGCACAAGTGTGTACGCAAACACAGGTGCACTCTCTATTCCCTTACTCTTATAATCCGATGGGACGGCAATTCGACACGACTGGAAAGAGATTGAGCACAGGACCAACGACTTTACGTGCTTTCCGAGGCACAGGAATATACCGGGCTGCTACTAATAATGTTCTGACAGAAAAACCCAATAACTTTTTATTCGAAATTGAACCAAGGGCCTCCGGGTCTACAGCCTTACATCAACAACAATACATATTGCATACATTAAACACGGTTATGTCGACAAAACAATCAAATAGACATCTCTTTGGTATAAAAAATAACCAAATTGATAGTCATCATCCTCTTTGTTAGAGTCATCGAAATATAAGAGAATTATAACATTACAAAAAGGTAAAAAAATATGTAACGGCTTATTAAATTTAGTGTTAAAAAATTATAAAATAGAAATTTATAATTATATAACTTAACTGTAGCAAATAACGATATCACTTGTCACAATATTAATTTCATTACAGCATGACAAACCCGTGGGTACACAGAGTAATTGATTGTGAAGCAAATCAGAGCGGTGTCACAGCGAGATAAAGAGATACAATAACAAACAAAGCAGCCCGTAATGTCCACGGAATTTAGAAATATGCAAATCAACTGCAAATCCAAGTATCATAGATCAATTCAACAACAGATGTGATATAGAACTGACAATGATAATATAGAAATATGTCATATAGAAAACAAAATGAAAAAGCGAATAATGTTCATGAAATTTAGAAATATGCAAATATACTTGAATAAAATCTGTCGTAGATTAATTAAACAAGATATGCTTTGTGATATAATTTAATTTCTCGTTCTGTTTTATAACAAACTACTTACTAAGTGGTTATCACTTTTGTATACAAATGTTTGGTTTCGTGTAAAAGGCATTAGTCATTAATTGTAGAGTTTATAATATGTGTTCCAAAGTATGTCTTAATGGTTTACTGGCGGGCTTTGAGCAAGCTCGTCTGGGTAGATACCACCCACTCATCAGATATTCTACCGCAAAACAGTACTTGGTATTGTTGTGTTCGGGTTTGAAGGGTGAGTGAGCCAGTGTAATTAAAGGCACATGGGACATAACATCTTAGTTCCCAAGGTTGGTGGCGCATTGGCGATGTAAGCTATGATTAACATTTTTTACAATGCCAATTTCCATGGGCATTGGTGGACAATTACCATCAGTTACCATCCCTATGCTCATCCGCCTACCTATAATATAAAAAATGGTCTTTAAGAATATTGATTCACGTTTGCTCACCCTTCCAATAATATCGCTTCTTTTATTCTTAATATACCTATATTCTTTATCAGGATGAAGAGATGGTCTAGATATTGAGATGTAATATGTTAATAAACTGTAATAAATAAATATACTATCAAAACTGATGTATAAAACAAATATTTTCGTAATGAAATGGATAGAAAACGCGTGCGGAACAAAAGTGTCGCTTAGGCATAGTTTGAAATATAACAAAACACGGAATCTAGTAACTTAAATGCCAGCCCAGACCAACGAAGCCGCTACCCTTTCGGACAAAATGCTAAATCGCAATAGTATTATTATTATAATATTTTTAATTTTCGATCGAAAAATCAAATGATTAAAAAATAGCTTCTCAAAATTTCGACAGCGTGGCAAGGTAACAAGAATACTCTTATTGACTGTCTGAGGTATGAACTAATAAATATAACTCCTGAAATAATTACTTTTACTTTATACTTTATTGTACACCATAAAGAGAAAAAAATACAAAACATGAATACAGCCTAAATAAAAGTAGCATACAATTTTGGCGACCTTATCGCTACATAGCGATCTCTTCCAGGCAACCAAAAGAGTAAGTGTTAACTCATAGGATATGAGGTAGGTGGTGCTCTAATAATAAATATGATAATATTAATTTATGATTAAGCAAACTAATTAATAAATGTAAATATAAAATACAGATAATATATATATATATATATCAATAATTTAATAATATTATCAATACCTATAGAATTACAAGTATACAATAAAATACATACTATAAACAATAAGAATGAATAAAAACGATAGGGCCTCAAACATAACCAAAAAAATTAATAATAATAAAAATAAAGTAATTACATTATTTATTATTTGATATGTAATCTTAGATAACTTTTTATTATAACATCTATTTTTAATTGTTATACTTTGGTATCCGTCGTCGCTTTTAATTAATATTTCTACTCACAGCGTATCTGCATTCTCTGAATTTGAAATATAATATTCAAAGCGAAATTCTATGCTAATGGTGTGGCTTGTGAAAGATGGCCGTTAGAAGCACAAGTTATTTTAATAATGACTTGTTTAAGTGGCTCAGTTTAAACGTGTATTATTATTTTAACTGTTTTAACAACAATATTTTGTATTGTTTTTAGTGGTTGACAGCGCTGTAAAAATGGACGATGATCTCTTACGGTACGATAAGATGACATTCGATCATCTTGTCGTGGGGACAACTATGTCTCATGTAATTATAATGGCTTACTCACTCCTTAAACCGAAAGAGGACAATAATAGATAGCCGTTTGCCGGAAGAATGAGATACCTGAGTGGTGGAGTAGACGGTTCACAAAAGATTCTAATGAAATAGAGCACTATAGAGCATGAAAGAAAAAATACTTTTTACATTTATCGTGTAATATTTCCGCCCGTGGTTTCGCCCACGTATGTTAGGTACCCTATCCTGATCGGGTCAAGTAGAAACAAAACAAACAAACTCATTTTCACATTGATAATATTAGTTAAGATTACAAAAAATATTACAGCAATTTATTATTACCTCTAACAATATGCCAGTAACTCTTATTATTGTAATTTATATACGTGCCAAATTAATAATTTAAAATTGCGTTAATAACTATTCACATGTTTTTGTTAAATACGCTTGTTTATCCGAAGCAAAGTCAAATATATTCCACATTATGTTACAACATGTGTTACACAGGCTTTATTTGAAAGGTTCGTTTAAACACATTGTCCTAACACCCTCGCACGTACTCGGTGTCCGAAATGTAAACCTTTCTAATTTTTGTGACCAGAATTCACAACTACGGTATGGTATAGAACTATTTATTTTATAAACACCAATTTCAAATAGGTACATATACAAATATATTACACGTATGGAAGTTCACATAAAGTGTATTTAATAAGTAATAACACTGCATCAAAAGCGTTTCAACCAAATTTTACGCCTAAAATGTTAGACTCACACTCAACCTTGAGATTTTACTTTCATAGTACACACAAGATACGTGTGGCGCGTACGACGATCGGCGCTAAAGCCTGCCACATGTGTATTCCACCAACCGGCATTGGAGCAGCGTGGTGGAATAAGCTCCAAAACCTTCTCCTCAAAAAGAGAGAGGAGGCCTTTAGCCCAGCAGTGGGACATTCACAGGCTGTTACGAGTAACAAGGAAGTAAACATCTTCAAATAAGATAAAAATTATTAGAAATAACTTAGTATTAGCAGTTACCAGAACTAAAAACAAATATAAATGGTATATACTTCTTGTAAATGAAAAAAAAACACATATTTTATTGACATCGTAATATGAGCAACCCTATGAAAAGTAATCGTGGTTGGAAAGCGTCAATAAAATGGCGATTAGTCGCTGATCCGTTGCGCAAACAGTTAATATCGCTAAGTCGGCAGACATCCGGATGAGTCCAAATATTAAACTCGTCCAAAGAAATATATTGCGCAGAACCACTGGATTAACTCAATGTCAACACAGACGGCTTAGTTCTTTTTACATTTACGAGCATGTTACGGTACCAATCGGAAAAAATAAAGCTAGTAACTATGCCTCTGGTGGACAATATACATTTGATATGGAAAAGCATACTTAGCTGAGGTGGCCTAGTGATACTTAGCCGAGATGGCTTAGGTGTTTGAAACCCGGGCAAGCACCACTGGATTTTTATGTGCTTAATTTGTGTTTGTGTTTATAATTCATCTTGTGCTCAAAGGAAAACATCGTGAGGAAACCTGCCTGTGTCTAATTTCATTGAAATTCTGCCACATGTGTATTCTACCAACCCGCATTGGAGCAACGTGGTGGAATTAGCTCCAAATATTTTCCTCAAAAGGGAGAGGAGGCTTTAGCCCAGCAGTGGGACATTAACAGGCTGTTACTTTTACTGTCTGTAAAGCATACTGGTATAATAAACTAAAATGTTAAGTGCAAATGTAAATTTATCTCCCTATTCGTTACCACACCACGACGACAAATAATTAAATTTCACACAAAGAGTACATTGGAACCTAAATAGAAACAGGGATACGAATTTTGGAACTTATGGAAGAAAACGTGGGTAGTGTGTTCAAATTCAGCACAAAGCACGCCAGTGCCATTGCGTATATGTATTTTTGTATCTAATACATCCTCATGACTTATCCGTTTGTCCGATCGTGAGGTGAATATAATTTTAAGTACAAAGAACAATGACGAACACACAAATTAACAATTTTTTTCTTAGGATGAGTCATTTTTAATTTTTATCCTTCATCGATATATACAGAGACGGGCTCTGCTTCGCACGGATAAAATATGGATTTATAACTTTTATATCGCAATACGCCGAACACGAAAGTAAAGCATCAGTCAGTTTAGTCTTATGTATAAATATTACGTTTCGGGACATTTTTTACATTTAGTTTTTCCAAATCAATCCTTAATAATGATATAAATTCGAAAGTAAGTTTGTTTTTTGGTTACGCTTTCACGCCTTAACTATTCAACCGATAATTTTGAAATTTTGCGCATACGTTGTAGGGGTACATATACATTTGTTGTCGAAGGCCCTAGATCCCTCGGCAGGCCCAAGAAGCGCTGGCTTGATGTTGTGAGGGACGATATGAGAGAGCACGATCTCACTATAGACGACGCTTTAGATCGGGCAAAGTGGAGGCAAAGATGTAGGAAAGCGGACCCTGGCATTTCTAGGCCGGGAAAACGCTAGGAAGAAGAAGAAGAAGAAGAAGTTGTAGGGGTACATAAAAGAACATATGATACCTAACAGCCCCCCACGCAAACACATGGTGAAAGGGCGGGAACTAGTCAATAGTATATGTTAAACATAAGAAATGTATTCTCTTTATGCTCTGCAGTGTAATTTACGCAAGAAACTAGTGAAATGGGTGTGGCTGAGTTCTAGTTTGATTTCCTTGCTGATAACAACAATCATAAGTTATTGTTTAACCATCAGCCAAGAAAAAAGACGTATGTTTCATTCAATTCAAGATAATACGCATGATAAAATAAGGATAATACAATTTAGTGACCAATATACATCTACTCCATGGCATGTAATTTAATCCGTATATTCTATGGTTCTTACCTTCGTCGGGATCTCCGGAGATAATGAAAGCGAGTCTTGGGGAGAACTGGGTTATATGGGATTCTCATATACGAAAATATTGATTGAAAAGTAATAGTCGTGACGTCATTATGACAGCATTATTGAAAATGATTTTTTTGCATGTTTGACCTCTATGCTTTTCCCAGCCATTCATACGATTGTGGTGATACTTTGGTAAGCTATTTTGCTTACGCCCAAAAAGGTTTCTAGTCCAAAAAGATAACAGATACACTGTTCACATTAGTGTTTCAATATAAATAATATAGATATCATATTAAATTACTATGTATAAATCCTTATTATATAATATATAAACCCATGGGTAGCTAGTGATTATTAATTAAACTAAGGTATGATTACTAAATAAAACTAAACAAAGTCGAAAGCAAATCCTAGTAAGGGCTTAGTCAAATTAAGCCAATTTTTTGAAACCTTTCTCTAATGAGTTCTCGTTCAATTTCACACTCTAATGAACAGAATGATAGCCAGCTTAACGCATAGAATAAATTAAATCATTCAAACCAATTACCTTCTTTAATTTTTTTTTTAAATCTAATTTATAGAAAATTAAGGCCAATGTCTCACAATATTCACCTACGATACGCATCATAATTTAAATCATTATGACCTTGAAGACAGAATATTATGTACATCTGTATTTAAAGGTTCTCAGCAGATGGTTAATTATTGTATTCATTACTTAATATGTATTATTTTAATTTATAAAATTTTTCGCTTTTTTTTCCGTGTCTTTGTTATACCTTTTTTTATAATTTGATGGCGTTTAGTAATTTGATGAGCATCCGTGTTTTGGTTGTGATACATATATAATATTGTCGCGAGGGAAAACGACAACAATAACCTTTAGATTGAGTTTTAAAATAGCCCAAGTAATATAAAGAACTATACTGGTAATCTATTGCAGCTTTTAGATATATATTAAAACAATTTAAATTAAAAGTAAAAAAACTTTTTTTAAACAAGCTTTTATTTAAACGCGCTGAAAAGAATAAAATAAACTTCTCCTTTAAAAATCTTACTATCAACTTATAACAACATTACGCATTGTCGCAAGATTTACATACTTTGAAAATTTTAAAAATTAAGATCAATTAGACACACAGCTAACCATCCATCGACACCCAAACTGGACGTGTATACAAAATTTCAGCTCAATCGGTTGAAGATATCTGCTTTAAAATTGAGTTGCAAGATTCCACCCGCACATACATTGCAAGTTAAATAAAAGCTTGTAAAAATAACACAAAAATAATTTAATTCATTAACTTTATTTAAATAAAAATACAAATTAACCATTCCAAGTAAACGATCTTTATATAGAAAGTAATTAATTTCTTTTCTCAACACAATTATTCGGTAATTTTCCAAATCACGATTGAAAATATTTAAAAACAATTAAAAAATGTATTAATTTTAAAATCACGCATTACACATGTCAAAGTTAAAAATGTTATTAAGGTAACTAAACTTCAGTGTTCAAATTGTCCGCTTGTTTAGCAGAGCAGCTCCAATCCTTCCACGGCCACAAATTCACTTTTTGTATTTTACTACAGCTACACATTTCATTCCTGAAATAAAATGTGATTTTAAAACTGGTATATATGTTTATTTAATAAAATGTGACTTATCCTCATGTACATTAAATTCCAATTTCCATTCAATGGACCTCGCGATCTGGTATATAAGTTATCCATTTGACAAATTAAGTATGTGTAAAAATAATAATATATACATATATTTATATAATAATATTATTATAAATAAACTTAGATTTTAAGTAAACTAAAATATATACTTACAATTTTACAAAATATGAAACAAATAAAGAAATGTATTTATTCAAAATGCTATTTATGGATATTTATTGGTTTTAACCACACCCTGATCTAGATAGGGCAATTGGCCATAAGAAAAAAAGCATTCCCTTAAATCTATTCCGATAAACTTAAAAAACAATGAGAAAAAAATATATGCGGCGACGAAACGAAATATGTACCTAACCTATAAACTTTAACTTACAAAGCTATTTACAAACTGAAAACAAATACTTAAAGTAGGAGTATTACCAAACAACCTACTCAACTACCTGTTGAACTACCTACTCAACTACCTGTCAAAACCATAAAAAGTACTAAAACCTGTCAGATCTTATCTCGATATATTTATTAAGAATTAATGCCATGTTTATAAAAACGACTTCGCAAATAATGCATTATTTTAGAACAAATTTGATTACCATACAAAAGGTTATAGTCAGTCAACCTTAAAAGATAGACACCCGTGGGCGCGTTAACCGACGATGCTAGCATAAGCTGAACCCTCTTTAATATGCTTGATCATATAGATCTGAGCTCAGCTTATACTGGAAATATCTAAATCTGTGAATCTGATCATTTTTTTCACTTGTTTTGTTCGTATAAACTTTCAATCATCATAATTTTACAGACTATCATTTATTTGGCTAAAGTTTCAGCCAATTCAACTGAACAATAGCAATTTTATCGAATAAATGTTCGACGTGATTCTTTAAATTGACATAACTTTATGATTTATGAACCGATTGAAAAAAAAACAAACACTAAATTTTAAGTGAAGTTCGCCACAATACATTAGTGAAAACTGCACTCAACTCCGTTAAGCCGCTTCTAACAAACACAACAATTCTAACAATCATTGTTTTAGGTTCTATTGCGTTGATAAAGGCCCTAGCAATACCAAAGGTTTTACTCATATATATTCCATATACAGATAGCGATCAGTTACAAATTTAAAATATGTATAGATAGATTATAATATACATTTCTTATAACCGCTCCCTTCCGTGAGTAAAACCTTAACATTCCATTAATACTTTACAATTAAAAAATTGTTTTTACAGCTTCAATTATGTGACCAGGTAATATATAATTTTATATTCCATGACGTAATCCACTGCTTTATATATACATAAGTATATTATATATTAGTATAAGAGCGTGATGAAATAAAAAACAAATACAAAACGCTAAGTTTTACAGCAATACTTTTAGTATTTATAGCTTAAGTAAAATTAAGGAAATAATAGCACCAAATATTCAAGGTCTACATATAAAGTAAATGGTTGACTATAATTTTTATAACAAATTATTTTAAATCGCATTTTTAAGTTATCTCCTTGTTGACTCATAATTATTGTTTTTTTTTATGTATGTATTGTTTTTATTTTAGTTCACGTTTTCCTTGGGCTTAATTAAAAATTACATAAAGGAAACAACAAAATCCAATTTATTATAGCACTATTTCGTACAGAAATATGTATGCTACTCACCTGCCTCACCACTTTAAAAGTCAAATATATGGTCAATATTATGAAACAAATGTTAAATACACACCCTGGTCCAGGTAAGAAGAAAGCAAGTGGTTGTATTTCCGTCACCGTGTCACCGACTGCGCATAGGAACTGCGCCATTGATGCCTTTCTCACTTCCATGAGTTGTTCTGTTGGTCAAGAATGCAAGGTCATGTATATTCAAAAACTATATCATGTTTTACTTTCCATATGTTTTTATGAGCTAATACTAGAAAATAGAAATTATTCTATATCTAGTCAAGAAAAATCTACCTAGAAAGCTAGTAAGTAGAGTTTTTCAAATATGAAAATTAGGAACTTTATTGAATACACTTTGTAAAATCTTACCATTGAAATGTATAAAATATTACCTAGAGTAAAAGCGTTAGGACGATTTGGTCTCTCGTACCAATGACGGTCAGAGGCCGCCGACCTGATCATCTGTTCTACCACGACACAGTACAGCGTGACTGGAACGAAGCCACCCCTGACGTGTTTTTCCAACCATATACCAGCCATCAAATCTATATCTTCTAAATGCTTATATTTCTCCTTTAGTAATTCTATTCTCTGTAAAAAAATAAAAAATCTGTAAATTTATCTATTTGAGGACAAGATATGGAGCATATAATTTCACAGCGCAGTTCTAATGCAGGTTTAAAGGCATATATCATTACACGGAGGAAATTTTGCTTCTAGCACATGTACCATATGAAAAATAAGTCACGCTAGCCTGGGATTGAACCCGCAATCTTCGGTTAAGATTAATATTTTCTATCCACTTTTTCATCTTAATTATTTAGGTAGGTAAAGTCGATTTTTCAGAGATACTGATCCTGTATATTATTGCAATTTTGATTATGTAAACAGAGAAAAAATCGTTGCAACTTTTAAAACAAGCAGCCTTGTATTAACTAGAAATATTATATTAAGTCTTTCCCTTATACCTCAGGGTCAATGACATCGAGTAAATCTTCAAATGTGCTATACGTCTTTCCCGAACACAACTTCCTATATTTAATATATGGAGGGAACCCAAAGTAGCGATTCTTTGTTATGTCACTAGTAAGCAGATCAGCTGCGAGTTGATGAGGACCAAGCCCAGTCTCTGCTATCTGAAATGTTAATATTAATTTACACTTTATACAAGTAGGTTCTTTTAAGCTCATTTGGATCATTTTACATGATTCAATTTAAAATCACCACTTATTCAGAATATAGGATATACTCAAGAATACTATAGAATCAGCAAATAAGTCTCTTATTTTATCCACCAATCAAATACTATTAATTTAATCGTTATATAGTTAATTATGGTAACGTTTCGATAATCAATCTTTTTTTTTTCGCTCAGTGGAAATCTTCCGAAAGGTACCCGGCTCCCATGATCCCCCCGCCCCTATGGAAACCGGTTATGAGGGATTCTTTCCCGCTAAAACCACTGTGATGGCCGTCCTCAGCAAGGATCGGTGAGGCAGGGGAATCATGTTGATATGACGCATTCGCGGCCTCCCGTTCGATCATCAACCTAATTTGACTTGACTAATGTATAACTCATTAATTAAATGATGATAAAAGTCAAGCCAAATTTACTTCAAAATATAGTACATTTTGTTTAAAAATATATATTGGACGTATAAAAGTATTTCTCATGCTGAATAAAAAAGGCCTTATATATTACTCCTTACATTAGTAACATCGATACTTAATTCTAGTATACAGTAAGAAATATTCATTTATCATTTATTTTTTATTTACATAGAACGCAATGTCACTAAAATATGAGAGTGGACACTGATTTCTGTAATACAGGTCTTAGAACCTAGCTCAGAAATCAGGGACTTCATTATAATTGTTACTTTTTATGTGAATAAAGATTATTATTATTATTATTCATTGACTTTAACTAAAGCAGAGTTTGCTTCATACTAATTATTAAAAAAATACCATAATAAGAAAAATATTAAAAGTAAACACTCTTTAGTGTTTTGTTTTTTTTTTTACTCGCAGATACAAACGCAGTGAATCCTTCTCCAACATTAAATGATAAAACGTTGTCAGCGGAATTTAATTAATTTGAAAAATTTCCAGTCGATACGATAAATGGATGTCATATAAAATCGACTTCCTATATTTGTTTTACTTGAATTTGTTAGTCACAAAGGTGAAGCTAATACAAAGCGCGAAAAAATATCAAATTATGTTTAAAAACAAAGTAAGCAGACGCTTGTAAACAAATAAATAAAATTGCATATAAATTTTGTTAGCTAAATGTTCTTTAATTGTAAATTTATTACCCAAAATTAACAGTTTTCCGGCTATAAAATATATAGTCTCTAGAACAATCCACTTCCCATGACCTTGGAAAACCTTGATATAGGAATACTTAAATTATTTATATTAAAAGAAATACTAGTATCACTTATTTTATACGTGATTTGAATCGTTTTTAAAAGAACTATGTATATACGTGTATTGAAAATGCTAATTTGGAATTATGCATAAACAGACAGATCTTATTGTAACCGCTTTGATTTGTCTCACCTCGAGCAAAAGTTGGCTTAATTAAGTGCAATCATAGGAATTGCCTTAAACACATTTTACTGAATAATAAATAACAATTATAATAAGGGATATAATTATAAAATTTAATATAATAAATAATCTTACTAATAGTGTTTTAAAAATGGCAGAAGCATAAATACATTAAATAATAACATGGAATTATGAACATTGTTTTTTTGTTTGATACGAAACGAAAAGGTACCTTAACACACAAAAACAATAAAGGTCTTAAATATTTTAACTGCTTCTTTAGCCATTTTATTATTTCAAAGGTCACGACGTCGTAACCTTGGAAATAAGTTGGTAGACCACCGCCCATAGACTTTGGCACTGTAAGAAATTTAACCATCCCTTTCAATTTAATATTTATCTTATCAAACTAGAACACAACACTATGTATTGCTGTTTGGCGGTAGAATATAATATAATGAGTGGCTGGTAAGTAGCCAGGCGGGAATTAAAATAACAAGCAAGTAAGTAGTTAGAGCAACCTTAAATTATACTTACATCTGGGTCAACGATGTAATCGAATTTAGCAGCTGGTTGCCTAAATACACCTTGAGTGATATATTCCAAAGTATCAACTAAGTATCCAGTTCTAAGTGTTAAGTTAGCAATCTTTGTCTCTTTTAAATAATGACCGTTTGCATCGTACATTCTGTAAGAGATTTTATCAATGTCAAGACATTGGCTCATGAAACACACAATTTAAATCATTTTGATGTGTTACTTTATAAATAAAATTAAATGTATGTTAAAAAATAAATATTACAATTGCTATTCACTAATTATTAAAATTATCTATTTTGTTATTGTTTTAGATGTATCTTAAAAAAAAATCACAAAAAAATAATAAGCACGATTGATTTCCTCGTGGCCGAAACTAGTTTTAAGAATTTGTCAAGCTTGACGGAAAGAAAACATTCTTTGAAAATCTCCGTGTATCTAAAATATGTGCTTTTAATTTTAAATAATATTATAAAATACTTGCTGGGTGGTTTTCTTAACCCATCACTACAAGATTTTTTGTAGCGCATTAATTATATAAGCAAATGACACTAACTACCCGCGTAGTGGTGAAAAGACAATTCACAAATCATAATCAAAATATTATTTATTCGACTTTTATCAAGCACCTTTGAGTCGTCGTGTAATATTATTAACGATGATTAAATGTCAATGGTATTGCATTTCATATTAAATTATTTGCTGTAAACCCCTTACAAGAAATGAGTATGGTGGAATATTAGTGTAAATAATATTAGTTTAACGTACTTAAGATTTCCGTCTTGAATTGTGTGCGCCCAACGTTGTACGGCAAGAAATTCGAGCGATATTTGAGGTTCAATATTTTCATTGTATAAATCTCTGAAGTTCTTGTTAGGTGAGATAACACCTTCTCTTACTAAATTGTCGAAACCTGAGAAATACCAAAAAGGTTATTAATATGTTAATATTAATAACAGTTAACCTCGAGGAAAATCTTCATCTTCATTTTAACACATAGTTAGACAAAAACAAATATATTTACCCAAAACGGCAGGCATTAACTCGTAAAAGTAAATTTGTATAGATATGGCAATAACTATTTCTCTAGTAGTAAAGAAGACTCTGTCATCATCCCAACAAGGATTCAACGCAGACAAAATTGTTGCGATACGGTTATGTAAACGCCATGTCCAAATAACTAATAGATTAGGCGATAAAACACTGTTAGCACCCGATTCCGCTGAAAAACAAATACCAACTTAGAAAACATTACATTTCACTGGCAACAAATAAGAAAAATAAGAAATTAATAAATATTTGTAAATTAAATAATTTATCCACAATCTTCCTTATATAGTTTTTTCTCAATGCAAGTCTTTATAAAATATTTGCTTGCTCGTTTTGACGTGTGATAGGAAAAACACTGTCAACAACATATCAGGTAGCTGTTCCATATATATTTGTTCTATATTTTACTGGCTAGCATGATAGGATGCCATTGATACCTCCATATAACATTCCACGTAAAAGGTCTTTTGTCCTTGAAATTTTATCCAAAATATCTAACAGCAATATATCGTCGAGGGTTCTGGTATTAAATCATCAACTCTAGATGGTAGTAGTGGTGGATGTTATTTTGATTCAATGGTCACAAAACGTTATAGTTTAAAGTAACATTATCACTAAACATTAAACTAAAGTACTCACGTGTATCGTGGCATCTCGTTTCACGGGGCAATTGATTCAAGAGACACAAATTGTCTTTTGTTTTAACACTTGGAGGCCAAATTTTACCATTTTCCACTTCGGTTTTGAGCAATCCTTTTTCAAATAGTCTTCCCTTTGTGTTTAACAACTTCAAAGAATTACCATAAAAGTGTGATAAGTCAAAAAGTGGTGTTGCTGTAGATATCTGAAATAAAAATCATATTTGAAGACTAGTATTATAAAATTGACTATATTGGTGCTTGTATCGATAAGAGGTAAAATAAAGGTCAATTGTTTTAAATCCAAGTTTGGATTTAAAACAATTGACCTTTAATAAAAAATAGTTTTAGGAAAAAGTGGGTCAATATTTTATAGTTACAAGATGAATAAAATTAAAATACATATTTAAGCTTTTAAAATATGTCATGTCTTGTTTTTACGCAAAAATAGGAATAATATCAACAGATCTGGATAATTATAATGTCTTCCTGACTAATTCTCAGTAAATATAGACGATCTTAAAAATTTGTATTCTGCAAAGGAGATATTTTTACGCAAGTACAGGTGTTGTTTTTAAATCATTATTCACTTAATCCCATGAAATAGAACGACCGTGAGACAAGGTTTCGGAAGCAACTGTCTACGTATTTTAGTGCCGTATTTCTAATCTATAAAGCCAATATGCAGCTTTTTAAGTTCCTAGACTAACACATAAACTATTCGGACAAACATTGCTTTTAGTTATTGAAATTAACGTTCAATGTATATAATAATAATATTTTTATGATAATTTTCTTACTCTTTCAGGGGTCGTGTCATTTTTCAAACATCCCCTTGATTGAAAGCTCTCAGGTCTAGTTAGGTTCAAGCATCTTATTGAAGAGAATCTGTGTACTGGATCATCATCTGGTATAGCGTTTGGTATGCACGCTTTGTCTGTCTTGCCTTTCTCTTGACAGCAGTATGGTTTCCATCTTATGTAATTCACTGAAATTATCAAATTTATTGGTAGCTCGGTCTTATTTGAGTATAATTTATGGAAAATTTTAATTTATTATATTTTTACATAATTTTAATTGATAATTTCTACTACTTTCCTCGAACTAAGTGTAAAATTTTTAATTTAGACGTGCCATTTGTCTCTCGACAGTCAATTTGAAAATCGAGAAATCCCATATTATTACAATATATTGGTATTTTTTTTTCTTCAAGTAATTTAACTGCCCTTTATTTGACTGAATCTTATCATTAACTTCTAATTTGAAAATTAGTAAAGTGTGGTTAAGAATACAGCTTAAAGTGTTATTGTTATCATAATTATATACATTTTTACCTGTATCGTGCACAGATACAACATCGCCAAGAATATATACCCAGTAATTTGGTACCATTTGTGTGAATCTGGTATCTGGCAGTCGTCCTTCGGCTAGCACGCCTGTTCGAACAGCTCTGCTCAGAGGCAAGGGCTCGCCAGATTTAGATCTTCTCGGTTCGAAATCTAGACAATTTTATAAATATAAAATACTTCATTACAAGAATAAATAATTAATATTGTAAATTTTACTATCATTCTACTATAAATACAGATCTAAAAATAAATTATAAATCTATCACAATTACTAAATGAAATATGATAACTTTCTGAATCTGAACATAACATGATATAAAATTAATTATCATGATACAAAACGATCATGAATCATACTTTTAAATGATTAAATTAAGCGCAATTTAAAAAAAAACATTAAAAAAGCGTTGATATTAAAAAAAAAAAACAATTAAATGAAATAATAATTACATACATACATAATTAAAACAGATTAATTGATAAAATTGATCAATTTGATAAAATATAATTGTACTGAGTCATTATAGCTGCGTGGAATTGTGGCGAGGATAAAAGCGAATTTTTCCAGATGAATCACATTAGTAATGTGGCATCTTACTTAAATAATAATAATAATTTATTTGTTTAAGTAACAAGACACACAGAGAATTACAAGAAAATAAAATAAAATATAGTAACATAAAATTATAAAATGTGAATTTATTTGTGGAACATAATATATTATAGTATTATAACAAGTGCATAATATATATTTCTTTCTTTCTTTAGCATCTGTGCTATTTTAAGATTTCTTGCATTGCATTATAATTATTCATGACATTAATATATATACTTAATAAAAATTATATGAATAAGCAATACGTGGGTCTTTGTAATACAGACAAAATTAATTAATAATGTTAAATGCTGAATTTCCTGCCAGTTCTTTTCAATATAATTAAGTCTGTGGCCGAGATGAAGGCCATTGTCGGAATCAGGTCATCGTGTAGAACAAACGCTTCAGATTTTGAGAAATTAAAAAGACGCGTTTTGGCGTCATTGTTAATACCTTTGTCATAGTCCGCCGGTAACAATCTGCGAATTGGAGTGTGAGCTGATCCTTTACTGGGATGTTTAAGGTTGTTGCAGGAACCGTCTACTCTTCTCCCTTCCAAAGGGTTACATGGTAATATTTCGTTCACGCACCAACTGAAACAAAAATCATTGTAATTATCTCTGTACAGAAAGGATATTTTTTACACAAAACAACACAACAACGAAATATAACTACTTCGAAATGAGGTTCTTAATGAAATTCGTTTTTTTTTTAATTACGTTAGTTTAGTAGCAAATTATGAGCCTTCAGATCCAAAGTGTGTTTTAAAAAGTTATTGAGTATTTCCATTTAAGCAGCCGGGGAGTTGGAAGTTCATAAAATGTATAATCCCTTAATCAAAAAGCACGTATGCCGCTGGTCCTGTGCCTGAACTCTTTCCGATCGTAACATAATATTCTAATATTCTTCTTGCCACCCGTAACTAATTTCCGATCCCTATTATTATAAACTAGCTGTGCCCTACGCTTTTACTGGCGATATTATACATGAGATTATAAGGAAACCTCTTAAACTTAATATTATTAACACAACAAAGCAACAAGTTCTTCCGATCCAAAATTTAGCGATTTTTATTTTGTGTAGGGCTCTGTGCAAACTGTCTGTATAAGTACCAGTCACTGTATATTGTTGTATTCTGGTTAGAAGGATTAGTGAGCCGGTGTAACAACAGGCGCGAGGGATAAAAATATAAGCAATGCTTTTTTTGGTATTAATGGACTCATAGCTATGTTAACTTAACGAAGGGTTACATTGATATCAGAAACAGATACCTCAGCTTAATTTATTTGTAGATAATAAATAACAAGTACGTTTCAAACAAGTACAATTGTTTTTTTTTTATTATGTCAACTGAATAAATAAAATATATTACAATAATCAATTAAGAAAAACTTTTTCTTTTATCTGCAGAATTTTTAAAGACCTATATAGTGCAAATTGTTTTTTTATATATATTTTGTTATCATACATTGTATTAAAAAAAATTAATAAGGCCCTTAGTAATCCATTCAATCAAGCTTTATTAAAAAAAACAATTACAGTTCGGCGGAGAAAACAAAGTTATTATTTGCGCACTACGAGGTAGTTTAGAACTATACCTATTATAAGAAAAGAGTTTCATTCCAATCGGATAACTAGTTTTTGTTAGACTTCGAAAAAAAAAACAAAAGAAAACTGACTTTTATAGTTTGATAATATGATAACTATATTATTTTTTAATTACTAATTCGTGTTTAATTCCATTATTATTAACCTTGTTATAAAGAACAAATCATAATTACTCACTTATTATTTTTTACAAACATTTTAAATATACATCCGATGAATCCGTGATTAAGGTCATTGTAATTTAACCACCAAAATGAGAACAATATTATTGAGGCCTTACAGTACAATAACTTATCCATGAACTTCAATTTCATTTCATATTATTCAAATTAAAAAAATATTTACATAAAAAAAAAATTGAATTATAGTGAAGATTAGATAAAAAAACTCACAATGTTGTATTCTTTTTTATGTGTACTTTCACTTCGTCGTTTGTTAAAACATTTCCGGTAAACGAATCGTAAAACACGGATTGCGCGCACACACAGGAAATAAATCCAAGTATTAATAAATATTTCATTATTATTATTAATAAAAAAATTGCTTTAATTATTTGCTCGGGCAGAAATATTTATTCTGTCTCTTTTAAAGAATAAACGTGAACTAATACATTTATTGTGGTGTATCATAATTTAAGCAAAAGGAATGGCTTAAGGCTCATTACAAACTGAGCGTTTACTACATCGATGAAATTACTAAACAAAGTATTTTTATTCTTTTTTTTTTTATAAAACTTCTTATGATATGTTTATACATTGAAGGCGAATTTCGTAAAACGTATTTGATGTAAAACAAAAAAAAATATAGCACGACCTGTTTTTCTGATTTAAAATACATAGAAAAATATCTGTATTAGCGTTTTTTTTTTAACGATTTAGCGTTTGTTTTTTTTCTTTATATTTAAATATTATTTCTATATAATTGGCATGTACAATAAATAAATGAACGACGATATTAAGCAATAAAACACATTTAATATCAAATAGTTATTTGGCAAGAATATTTAATATTCATGCTATATTTCAATTTTTTGCAGTTCAGTAACAGCCTGTGAATGTCCCACTGTTGGGCTAAGGCCTCATGTCCCTTTTTGAGAAGAAGGTTTGGAGCTTATTCCACCACACTGCTCCAATGCGAGTTGGTGGAATACACATGTGGCAGAATTTCAGTGAAATTCTACACATGCAGGTTTCCTCACGATGTTTTCCTTCACCGTCAAGCACGAGATAAATTATAATAACAAATTAAGCATATGGAAATTCAGTGGTGCTTGCCCGGGTTTGAACCCACGATCATCGGTTAGGATTCACGCCACTAGGCCACCTTGAATTGTTTTGAAGGTTTTGCAGTTAAATGAAAATAAATGTTCATTAACGCTAATTTTTCATTTATAATCTATTGTTTTCAGTATCTATATTTCTATATTTAGACCAATATATTTCTATATTAGATCAACAGCGAAACAGACAAGACAATTTTAACAAAATCATTTCGGTAGACAAGAGTTGTTTAAGAGTGGAAAATAAGGAAGATTAACCGTGTTATCTATATATTAATTAATCTATATAAATTAATTTGAGTAAAAACTCCAAAACGAAATAATTATAATTACACCGTAAATATTTAAATATCATTTTTAAGTTTTAGTTTAATTTTACATAATTATAAGCAAACTTCTTATAAACTTTTTTTTATAAAAATATTCTTTAAAATTTGTAGAAGGAAGTTTTATCTTATCAAGGCGTTTATTCTCGCAGTTAGTTTTAAAATTAAGGTTTTATTTAAATAAGTTCACGATCGGATGCAATTAACGTTCTACATTACTCGTTATTTGTTTAAAATAAACTGATAATTACAAATATCCTAATTTAATGTCATTCGTAAAATGGTACCTACTACCTTCACGCCACTAGGCCACCTTGAATTGTTTTGAAGGTTTTGCAGTTAAATGAAAATAAATGTTCATTAACGCTAATTTTTCATTTATAATCTATTGTTTTCAGTATCTATATTTCTATATTTAGACCAATATATTTCTATATTAGATCAACAGCGAAACAGACAAGACAATTTTAACAAAATCATTTCGGTAGACAAGAGTTGTTTAAGAGTGGAAAATAAGGAAGATTAACCGTGTTATCTATATATTAATTAATCTATATAAATTAATTTGAGTAAAAACTCCAAAACGAAATAATTATAATTACACCGTAAATATTTAAATATCATTTTTAAGTTTTAGTTTAATTTTACATAATTATAAGCAAACTTCTTATAAACTTTTTTTTATAAAAATATTCTTTAAAATTTGTAGAAGGAAGTTTTATCTTATCAAGGCGTTTATTCTCGCAGTTAGTTTTAAAATTAAGGTTTTATTTAAATAAGTTCACGATCGGATGCAATTAACGTTCTACATTACTCGTTATTTGTTTAAAATAAACTGATAATTACAAATATCCTAATTTAATGTCATTCGTAAAATGGTACCTACTGGCTTTGTGCAAGCTGGTCTCTTACTTACCACTAACTTCTACCGCCAAAAGTTAATTCTTTGTAATAATTCCTAGAGCTACACATTTTGGGAACATTTATTTTTTATTTAATTATAATAATTAAATTAATATAAATTAGTTCTACAAATTAATAATAGCTACTTATAAAAACAAATGTTTTAAATCAGATTTATTTATTAAAATTAAGTTAAGCCTTTTTTTCAAGATTTCGTTACTAGAACCTTTTTTTATAAAATAAAAATATTATGATTTATGTATCTCGATATTATATATATTTGTTATAAATATTTAATTATTATTTAAAAAAATCAAAACAAGTTTTTATATAAAAAATGTCTTTACTGTTGACCATTTACTTCGACTGAAACCAAACCAGGGTGTAAAATCAAGTCATGCTTACCATAAAATCCAATGTCATCAGAATTGAACCAACATATACAATATCAACTCCCTTGGATAACAGGAGGCGGTACTAATTCAAATGCTTGACCTGAACAAATATTGCAAGTCGAAATTCTTGTAATAAAAACAGAAGCTGACATTACTAATAAAATAACTGTCAATTCATTCTGTGATAAGTTTAAATAATATAAGCAATGCGAAAGTCACGTTGTCTGTTTGTCACACTTTCAAGGCTTAACCACTACACCATTTTCGATACAATTTTTCGTGAAGCATGCTTAATCCCCAAGGACGGACATAGGCTACTTTTTTTACCTGATCCCCGTCCCTCCCTCTAACGCGCCGGCGAATATTAATTCAATCAAATCGAGCATTGTAATACGCGGTTAATTCAAGTAGTAATTGTAATACTTCACGTAGTATGTTTTCTCATAGTGAAAGAAAAAAACTATCTACTAATACAACAGCCTTCTTCTTCTTAATTTAATTATTTGAATAGTTTTTTTGATTTGAGTTATATAGTTTGTATAAATTTGAATGTTTACAATCTTTGAATCATAGCTTGTATTTATTGTTTTTTTATACAAAGTCATAATAATGATTGTCACTGTCCAGTGTCACATCATTAAAAAATAACGGCCATGTCGTTTTTCGATGTAACCGGATATATAAAAATTGTTGGCTTTATCACGAGAACAATACAAAAGATTTGATAGGGTATTTGCCAGACGTAGTATCTATAAATTCAGTGTAAATCAGATAATGTGACTTGGAATCTAGAAGATGTTATTCGTAAACGAGCGTTCGAACGATCGTTTCAAACGCTCAAAGCAGATGAGGATTCAAAATTATAAAACCAAAATATTGTTACGACCTTTTTTTTTATAGAACAGGAAGGCGGACGAACATATGGGCCACCTGATGGTAAGTGGTCACCAAACGCCCTTAGACTGAAGCACTGTAAGAAATGTTAACCATCGCTTACATCGCCAATGCGCCACCAACCTTGGGACCTAAGATGTTATGTCCCTTGTGCCTGTAATTACACTGGCTCACTCATCCTTCAAACCGGAACTCAACAATACCAAGTACTGCTGTTTTGTGGTAGAATATCTAATAAACCTTCTGAGTGACATAAGGTGCAGTCGGTGAAAATAAGAAGTTATTTTACATAGATATAATGTTCATTCATTTTGACAGAGTGGTTTCTTGTCTCGGTCAAAAGCGGACCAGGAGCTCTGCGCGCCTTCGGTAACAGCATGAGTTTTTCTTTACAGCCCCCATTACACTTTCAAATATTATTTTTATTTCTTCTTTATTGCTACAAATACACTAAACTCATTTAAACAAAGGAATTGTGTTACTTTTCACGTCATTTTTACACTACTCACGTGTTTACAAAATTAAATATATCCTAATTTTATATTTCTCCTCCTAAACAGCAGTAACAATTTTTGTTCATCAGTTTTAAAAACGTCTCGACACGCCGGTCTACACTTTCCCGACGAGTTTCGCATATAAAACAAAGCGATTGAGTCAACACACACGCCGCGGAATTCTGATTGTTTCTTAGGATCCATTGATGAGAATCGAACTTGTAATGATGACAATCTAACCAGCTGTATTGGGCGACAATATTTTGTAATAAGGTTATTATTATTTCATTTTAGTACTAAGCATATTAACGTCAATGACCTTTTTAATGTAAATAATCTATTGGCACGCTTTGCGGAAAGGCCGGCTCGCAAACGTCCTTGACGTTCGCTTAATATCCATCATACCCCCTCTCAGTCGCCACCCTGTACAATATATACATATGTATATGCAATGAAGCTGTGCTATTTATTTATTTATATTTAAATATATAAAAAGTTAACACAGAGTGTGTCGCACTCATAATTACATTATGGTGTTATAAAGACACACATTTTTTTTATTAACGAAATTGTACTTTATTATTATGTTAATCGATATTTATTTCTTGGTATACTCGATATTTAATTTTATTATAAAGCCGATGGTTTTCATCTTTAGACTATCATACTTTGAAATAAGGAGTGTGGAAGTGTGTTTTTATTTATATCAGTCGTTTTATATCAAATGGATGACGTAATTGTTAAATATAATCATAAATGACTTAATGTTGCAACGAAACAATTGCATTTAAATAAACAGAGTGCAAATGCTCCTTTGTTATCATTAAATAAATATATTTTTAAAATACCAGTTTATAAAGAAAACCTTCAATTTATATTAATACTATTTAATTTTTAATTAATTTTATAATACTGTGTGTTTGTTTATTCTACATTAAGATAGTTCTAAATAGGATCTAGTATTATTAAGAAATTGAATTTTTCGATTGGTAGTATAATTAGCTTTCTCGTAGAATTGCTACGATTCTATGTATGAGAGTTATTTACTAAATTTTATTTTATTTTAAACTCACTCAACTCTTCATCTGTTTTCTTATGTTATTTTTATGGATAATTATACTTTAATTACATTTAATTTGAAAATACATATTTTTAAATTGTTATCGTTCGTATGATCAATTGTTTGTTGATTTTGCGTAATTTTTTAATTACACCTGTGCTGTGTTTCGACTTAGCTATAGCTGAACTGTACCAGCGAACTGGTATACACATAAAGCATTATTAATTTATTTTATCGATTCTTAATTTTCTTTTCTTCAATGTTTCCTATGTTTGTTTCAAAAGCGGTAGGGCTCAACAGTAATTTCTATATAAACTGTTGTTTTGTAATTGACTTCATTTATTTAATTAGATGCTTATTTACTTTACTAGCTGACTTTAGTAAAATCCACAAGTAAATAGCGAGTAAATTTTCATATATTATATATTTTATTCAACTAAATAATATAAATTTGTAAACATAATAACAGTTCAAAGTATTCAACACGCTAGAGATCGCTCTTTTAGCGATTAGACCGCCTTTTATTGATAGTTTTTTTGTTTGTGTTTATAACTGTATGTTTTTGTAACTATTTTGGTGTACAATAAAGAATATTCTATTCTATATTTATAAATATAATAATAATAATAATATCTTGGGACATTATTCACACATGGCTATCTGATCCCAAACTAAGCAGAGCTTGTACTATGGAAACCAGACAACTGATATACTACATATACTACTTTTCTTCTGTAAATACATACTTATATAGATAATTACACCCAGACTCAGGACAAACAGACTTGTTCATGCACACAAATATCTGTCCTGGGTGGGAATCGAACCCACAACCTTCGGCGTGAAAAGCAAGTATCTACCAACCACGCCAACGACCAGTCTGTAATACTAATCGTGACCGGAAAATTTGAAGACTGATTCATATATTACGATAAACTTTACGATATATTTATCTTATTGTATCCGTTACCTCGATACAGCTAAACGGATAGTTATGTAAATTAAACGTAAGATAATCTGGGACCTGGATAGGGATATAGGCATATAAATTAAGGGATTTATGGGGACGTAAATTTGATGTTGACGCAGCGTCTAGATTTTGACTTATTTTGCTTTGGCTGAGATGATATCGCTCAGAGAAAAAAGTGACGAATCATTAAATTTCTATTTCTATTTACGGATAGAGGTCGATTGCATATTAAAATTTAATGTAATCGCTCTTAATATAGAACCCATTCATTAAAAAAACATCACAAACGGTTCCCTGTCGACTGTCGAAAAACATACATATTATATGTATGTTTTTCTTTCCATATCGGCTAAAAATATTAATAAATTTGCATGTTTATTTTTCTTTATATATTTGCCGAAATAATGTAAATCTAGGCGTAACGTCAAAAGATATTCTAGTTTACATTAGTGAACATGTATATTTGTTACTAGTTTCTGTTAGCGGCTTCGCCCGCGTGTGAATAGGTGTTAGGTACCCTATGTACTTTTCTATACCTCGGACAAATTGTATACAAAATTTCATTTTGCTCGCTTGAGTCG
This sequence comes from Nymphalis urticae, assembly GCA_905147175.2. Lineage (NCBI taxonomy): Eukaryota > Metazoa > Arthropoda > Insecta > Lepidoptera > Nymphalidae > Nymphalis > Nymphalis urticae. The sequence continues at coordinate 1,572,028 of LR989987.1, read as the reverse complement.
TTAAGACGTGAAAGCGTAGTAACAAGCAAATAAACACGTTCGCATAAATTATTATATCAGTAAGGTTTACTGGTGGTAGGGCTTTGTGCAAGCTCGTCTGGGTAGGTACTCACTCATCAGATATTCTACCGCAAAACAGCAGTACTTGGTATTGTTGTGTTCCGGTTTGAAGGGTGAGTTAGCCAGTGTAATTACGGGCACAAGGGACATAACATCTTAGTTCCCTAGGTTTGTAGCGCATTGGCGATATAAGCGATAGTTAACATTTCTTACAATGCCAATGTCTATGAGCGTTGGTGACCACTTACCATCAGGTAGCCCATATGCTCGTCCGCCTATACTATAAAAAAAGGATTAACAGAGAGAAAAAAATCGAAATAAAGTCCATTCTTTTATATGTTCGAAAGATAATCGTAAAAGCCTGTGAATGTCCCACTGCTGGGCTAAAGGCCTCCTCTCCCTTTTTGAGGAGAAGGTTTGGGGCTTATTCCACAACGCTGCTCCAGTGCGGGTTGGTGGAATACACATGTGGCAGAATTTCAGTCAAATTAGACACATGCAGGTTTCCTCACGATGTTTTCCTTCACCGTAAAGCACGAGATGAATTATTATCCCAAATTAAGTACATGAAAATTCAGTGGTGCTTGCCCGGGTTTGAACCCACGATCATCGGTTAAGTTTCACGCGTTCTTACCATTGGGCCATGTTGGCTTATAATTAAAATAATACTATCTTCAAATGTTTGATAATCGAATTGAATTGCGAAATGTTGCGTGATTTCACACGACAAATACAAAGGCGAAGCCACACGCTAGCATTGTCATAATGTCCTTTACCTAAATATTGACTATAAAAACAGTATTCAGGTCAATCGACTGTTAGATAATATTATTTTTCTTTGTACTTCGAGGTGAGACGCTTGTAGAAATGAGTGTGAACTGTTGATAACTAAATTACTGATTGAAACATTAAGGCGGCTTCCTGTAACAATTAATTTTATCATGAAGGCATCTGTTCCACGAACAATTTCAATAAGAATGTAATTGTAAAAAAACGAAACACTGAAATGATATAAGCAAGATTAACATTCTTGATTAAGAATTTGCTAGAACTTTAAATTCTTACTCATTTATACTTTAAACGCATCATTTTTTATTTTACCCGCAAACCCAATAGTTTTCATCGCGAGATCGGTTGATATTATAGCTTATGCAAAATTGAATCTAGCATTACAACTGCGTAATTACAATAAGTTATAAATTTTTAAAACGGTATTTTATACAGATTATTATTAAATACTATCTCATTAGACTTCAGGAATTTTTTGTTAGTTTGAAATCAAATATGGCCGCCTACTGTCATTGGTGTAGGTAATGGTAGATTTCTTGACATGTCATTTACCTTGTCACTCAAAGAATTAAGACGAACCTACATACATACATGTCAAAATGCATCAAGCTCTCGATATTATGCTATGGAGCTCGTCGAAGAAAAATATAAAGAGAGATTGCCATAAAACCATAAAAATAAAGACGGATAAAAAAACTATGATCGCGATTATAACTGAAATATAATATCTACGAGTTACTTTGCGGTTTCAGCATAACTTATCCGCCCCGTGGGTTGTAGCTATATAGCAATTATATATATAGTTAGGTTATATATACAATACTGATAGTTTGTGAAGTTTCTTTTTTTACTTAACGGAAAAATAGTATTCAATACGGACGGTTAGATCCTGTGATTAGTTATAACTAACAAAAAAAAATTAGCTTTAGAATTTTAAAGCAAATTAAAATATTTTTATTAAAATAGACTTTTACAAGAACTCTTAAGCCGTCAAGCGCAACCACCGCTTAAGAAGAAGGCAAGAAAGTAAGTAAGTTACTCTTTTTTTATCTACGTATAGATAAGTTAAATAAAAAACAATACGTCAGTTGTCAATTCTAAGTACTTTTTTTATATGTCGCCTAAAAAAAGGGGCACAGGAAGCTTCAAGATCAAATGACACTATTTGATGCGTTACGATACTAATGAAATTGGTTCGGGAGCGATTTGGTCTGCCCACATCCTCAACGTCACATGTGACGCCCCCAGGGACTATTCAATCTGTCTATACCGGTTATTCCTTAATTCTGAAGTTTTTATTTCAAACCATTTGTGGATATTGATAAACAAATTCAAAAGGTATAATAGCCTTTATATATATTATTAAAATTGAATTTATTATTGTTTATTAATAAACGAACGATCTTAATATTATTATTATCAGTAACTTCAGTTTTAGTTAGGTACTCGATGTGTTTTGATACTATTAAGGGAAATGATCACGGAAGCCTATAATATAGTTACGTAACTTGATAGTTTATGTAACTATTATGTTATACAATTTAGTTGTTTTGCTTAACTTAGTAACTAAACTAAATTCATAATTTCAAAAAAATGTTAAAATTATTGGAATGAGAAATGTTAAAAACAAATGATTCTATTCGTCCAGACTATATAACTTATATTAGAACTTATATTAGAACTTACTGGTGGTAGAGCTTTGTGCAAGCTCGTCTGGGTGGGTACCACCCACTTGGTATTGTTGTGTTCCGGTTTGAAGGGTGAGTGAGCCAGTGTAATTACAGGCACAAGGGACATAAGATCGTAGTTCCCAAGGTTGGTGGCGCATTGGCGATTTAAGCGACGGACAACATTTCTTACAATGCCAATGTCTAAGGGCGTTGGTGTCCACTTACCATCAGGTGGCCCATATGCTCGTCCACCTTCCTTTTCTATAAAAAAAAAAAATTACCTATCCTTCTGAGAAATTCGGATAAAAAATTTGATCGCGGTAACTCGAAATTAAATAACCCACGATTCCACCCATGTCAAGTGTTACTGTTCTGACCTGTGGGTCGCAGCATGATATTATAAAGCCCTTATCAATACATGGTTTTTACAATTCCCAATTACGCCATTTTTTCTAATTGGACTATTAGATTTCAGATTAGTGCGTTAAAACAAACGAATACTTCAGCTTTATTTGTTATTATATATTTTTTTTTTACTAATTTCAAAAGTTAAGATATTATTAAATTTATTCTGTAGAAATGATAGTATATCTTTGTCCTTAACTGAAGCTTAAAATATTATCGAAATTACAGTCTAAATAGTGACGTGTGACTTTTGGTTGGCAATATTTTATTACCTTTTAAATAAAAACCAAAAGTAAAATAAAAGCCTGTATTTGTGCCGCTGGGATAAGGCCTTTTCTTATTTGAAGAGAAGATTTGGAGTCTACTCAACCAGGATGCTCCACTGCTGATTGGTTGGCTCGCGTTTTTCCTTAACAACCGAGAACGACATGTTATATTATAAAAACAACATTAAGCACATAAAATTTCACATTTCCTTGCCCGGGTTTGAACCCTGATTCATCATTCAACATTTACATCTTCCAACCACACGACTATCATGACAACTTTTTAATAATATAATATAAAATAATATAAATATAAAATAAATTCAATCAATATCAATAAATTAAATATATTTTCAGAAGTAGTTCCTTTCGATTTTTTACTTCTATAACGGTTGGTCCGTAACCTTTTGCGTCGGTTTAAGAGGTCCTTGTGGGCAACATTGCGTATATTTTGCGTTTTGTTAAGTGTTAACAGCCCATGTAGCGACACGCGTCGATACCATTAGAAACAGATGCGGGTACTGGGACGGTTTTTGTGAATAATAATTGATGGGGGAACGACGATCTATGGATTTTGACAAGTTTGCGCGAGTTGTGTTTACTGTCTGGTTTGAAGGATTTTTATTTAGGTTGTGTAATAAATTTAATAGCGGCCATTGAAACTTGTTTCTAAGTTACTGGCTGAGGTCAATCCGCTGCTCGGGATCTTGAAAAAATATCGTTTTGATCATACTCGTGTGTCATGAAGTAGGTATTTGTGTCCCTCTTGCGTACTCTTAATTAATATGAAACAGAGTAGTAGCGAAGATTGTTAAAAATACAAACATATTTTTATAACACGAAGCACCAGTCTCCTTGTTTTATATATATTTATATTATTTTATCTATTTTTTTGTCTTTTGCAATTGGATTATTGGATGAGAACATAACACCAATAAAAAAATTAACATTGCAAATATACTTAGACAAACTGCAGTTTTTATTTACAATATAATACAATATATATTTGAAACATTAATAGTAAATAGTTTTATATAATAACGAATACCCGAAACATCAAACGAGAATATACAATAATCAATTTAACTAAATACAACTGAATCTAATAAATATAAATATGAACAAAAGTTTAATAAACTTCAAAAAATTAAAAACAAAATTAATTCAACGATGACGGTGACTTTGTTACCATTATCTTAAACAAACAACATCAGTATATATAGTTAGTAAAAGTGGCGGCTCCGTACGTCGGTCGTTAGAAATTGCATAATAGAGATGAATTGATTGACTTATGTTAGTGTTTAAGTTACAAACGAGTGACTACTGAGACAAAGAAAACAATAGCAATACTTAACAATTAATCTTTTTTGTAATAAAAAAAGTATTTTAATACTCTTTAAATGTGGAATACGACGGGCATTTGGGCCACGTGATGGTTCTTTACATCGCCAAAGCTCATTTCAGTGTAGTTAAAATGGCTTAGTCACCCTTCAAACTGAAACACAACAGTACTAAGTATTGCTCATTATCATTATCGATCTTGGATTTTTTTAGTGCCGGGTAAAGATTAGAAGACGAATTAGAAGGTTCTTTTGAAAAGGATATGCAGGTCATCAACCAGAATATCACTAAGAACTATGATTTTCAAATAATTGTCCTTCTTGCCTTGGGTTACTGATACCAAACAGTAATTTTTGGTATAGCCATTTTTAAAAACATGAGCAAAGACATCTTGGAATCTATTTTGGTGGTAAATTAACCGTGAAAAAGTTAGTTTATAGTATGTCTTGTACATATTTATTTTATATTAACAACTACGTTTATAATTTTTAATACAGGCAAATAATAAAACTAAGCAAAACAATGCTTCTTTATAATCTCCTTTGACAAATTGAAACTGGTTTTTAAAATTGTCTATGAGCGAATGTAATTACATACCATTTAGTCTATTTACTCATCTACCTTCCAAATATCAATTTATCATACCCAGATGGATTTTTAAATAGTTTTTTTTTAATATTTTAAATGAAATATTATAATAATTATATCCTCCCGCTATCACTTATAACTTGAATAAAATTTCACGGTCAAAATGAAGGGTCTGAATTTAACGAGGTACACGTGTTCCGGCAATAGTTGACGACTTTAACACGTCACTTGCAAGAGCTGTTCATGCGTATAACAAGTACCTTAGACCCTTATTTATATGACATTAGAGTTCATTTTGCACTAATAAATGTATTCATTGATACTATGCAAATATGTAGTTCTTATTACTATGACTATTAAGTTCAATTTAGTAACGAATATCATATGCTTGGGTTGGTTTGATATACCATTTGTAACAGAACAGTATGTTTTGACGCGTACGAAATGTTTCAATGACTTGCCGAGGAAACTATGACGGGTAGCTTATCGTGGTAACGAAACTTTGTTTGATTAATTATACATATGTAGCTAATTGCGTGATTTGTGATTTTGGCTAGTAACGTTGTTAAAACTTACGCATGTTATTATTGACTGTTAGTTTCCGCCGCGGCTTCGCCTAGGTATGATACGGAGGGTCGAGTGTTAGGTCCACTATATATTTTTCTGTACCCTCTCAAAACGTATGTAAGCTATGTAGTTTTAAGAAAGGTGTGATTTACATAAATAAGGTTTAGATTTGATTATTTTTATTAAAATGTAAGAAAATCAACAAGACTAAAGAATTAAGTGTTTTAAAAGGGCTGTGTAAATTGACTTGCTCTCAGTTCGTTTGGTTCATTGGTAGCAAAATCAACTACTGGTGAGATTGTTGTACTATCTTTATATTCACTGTATTAATGAATAATTTTATAATGTGGTTTACAAAAATGAATATACTTAGTGATGTGTATGTCTTGTTTTATTTAAAAAAAAGGATAATAGAATTTAACACGTGCATGCAAAATTTTATGATGATCGATTGAGTACTACAGAAGCGTTAAAAAAAAATTACTTTCGAATTTGTAATATTAGTTTGGATTCTTAAAATAGCTTCATCGACCTTTCCATAATGGCAACTATAGTTAAATCGTCTTGTCCAGAAGTTTGGGTACCTCCCACTCATCAGATATTCTAGTATTGTTGTGTTAAAGTTTAAAAGGTGTGTGAGCCACAGTAATTATAGACACGATATCTTAGTTCCTAAGATTGGTGGCGCAATGTCGATATAAAGAAATTTTAATATTTCTTACAGCAATATATAAGGACGGTAGTGACCATTTACCATCTGGTGACTTATTCACTCGTCCCCCTAAAATAAATCGTCGATAAATGAAGTAAGTGAATACAGGATATAAGCACCCTTAATTTATATAAAACATTTATATTTCAATTTTTTTATTAGTAATTAAGAACGTATTTTAACTAGACCATAGAATCTTCTATATCGTATATCCTGTATTTGGAAGCGATTGACTGACTCGTTGATCTAGTGGCTAGATATAATGCCGCAAATCCCGAGGTTCAAATCGCAAGTCGGGCCAATAAAAATATATTAGGTTTTTCTGTCGAAAATGCTCAGTAGCAGGCTGGAGTCTGGTAGGGGAAAGTGTGTACATATTCGTTTCTTGAAAAGCACGTTAAGCCTTTGGTCCTAATACTATCTCTGGTCGTGTTAATTTGACGTCCCATTAGATTATAAGAGTGAGAGAATAGAGAGTGCACCTGTGTTTGCGCACATACTTGTGCACTATATGTCCTGCGCAGGTGTCCGAAATCGGTCAGCAAGACATCATAATTTGGAAAGTTATGTTATTCCTTTAATATAATCTTTTAATAATATGTTTATAATAAATGTACTCTATATAAATAAAAATTAACAAAAAAGGATAATATTTGAATTTTATATTTTTATTAGGTTTTTTTATATGAGCATTCCAATTCTACTTACTACAATAATCAATCCTGGACATCAAATATTCTTCCCCTTAAACCTCTGGACCAATTTCATGCACAATAACTGACAACTTACCAAATATTGTCCGCACTTATATTTGATGTCTCCAGACCCACAAAGGAATATTGTACAATGTACCACAAAGGTAAACCAGTCTGTCAGATAATAGTCCTTATTTCTATATATATAAGGTCGAAAGAGTTTAGACGTGGGTACATAATATTATCATATAAATACGGACGTCGCTGTATCTTATGAGGACGGTCGCTCTTTCATTGTTATTTCGAGGCAATGTACTCGACTGCACGAGAGTTTTTGCGAAATATGAATATAATATTAGATTTTTCATTACACATGTCAGTTTTGTTCATAATTTTTTTTGGAATTTTGTTATGTTTTGTAAATATTGTGATCACGTGACACGATTAAAAACATTTGTTTAATCGTTCTTGTATTGATTATATATTACTTGAAATAAGTTTATTTAAAAGCTTTAATGTGAACTCTTAACTAGGATTTAATTAAATCTCGGTATGTAAGTCATAGTGAAATACAAGTCTGGTAATTAGTTTTTTTTTTATATTTTCCAGGAGGGCATTTTCCTGATGGTAAGTGGCAGTAGAGTCCAAATGCGATGACGGCCAGTACAGTCGGGAAGAATGTTCTGGCCGCCTTTGCCTTGCCAACCCGCAAGATGCCTCTTCACGCCTCGTTTGAAGGAATCCGGGAACACGTGAGCTGGTAAGGAATACCATTCTTTGGAAGTGCGACAAAGAAAGGGGTTGCCAAATTTCTTTGCGCTCGATGGAATTGATGTCACAGTTAGGCGATGAAATCAAGAGCCAGCAAGCGTAGACTTATTAAGGAAGGGGGAAGCAGGAATTAGAAAGAATAATTCCTCAGAGCACTCGCCGTGATACAGTCGATAAAAATTGCTCAGCGCTGCTATCTCTCGACGCCATTGTAAAGGCTCGAGGGTGTTTGTGACGTTTACGTCACCAATACGGACTGCACGTCGCTGCAACCGATCCAAGGCCTCCAGTGGAGCTCCTCTTAGTGGAGCCATTCCAAAGGTGCGAGCAATATTCTACTCAAGACCGTACCTGTGTTTTTTTCTACAACAGGCACAGTTGTTGTGGCGTGAAAAAACGCCGCACCTTGTTCAGAACTCCGAGTTTTCGTGAAGCTGTTTTTATAACAGCCTCGATGTATGTATGATGTGATGTGATGCCCTTGGACTAAGGTGGCAGCAAATGTCAATCCCCAGCAAGGCGATTTTGCATTGTATCACCAGCGGAGTACCACAGAGGGAGGGAAGAGGGGAAAATGTGACTTTTTCACTGTGAGAGGGCATACCTGTGTTTTCTTGGCATTAAACTCAACAAGATTATCAGGGCCCCATTTGGCGATGAGTTCTATTGTCCTATCGAGTTAAATGACAAGATCCTTCCGCCTCTCCTCAATTTCCGCTCACCCAGCCACTCCGCGGCCGTGGTGTCCACCATGCACTTTACTATCGTCTGCATAGCAATGTATGTTCCCAAGAGAGCATATCATTGATATGCAAATAAAAGAGTGTGGAAAATAGCACAGACCCTGGGGGACAGGAAAGCCTTGGAGATATCGAGGCTGACAGCCATTGATTCCCCATGCTTGTCGATAGCTTCACCCCAGAGGTGTGTTACGTACGCTACAAGATCACCTGTAGACCATTTTGGTCGAAACTCGTATTGACGATCATTAATTAGACAGTGATCTTCTAGGTACTGGATCAGTTGGTTGTTTAGAATCCTTTCCATCGCCTTACAAAGTATTGAGGTAATAGCTATTGGCCGGTTATTTGCCGGGTCAGACCGATCCCCTTTTTAGCGTTAACCTAGCTTATTTTTACCATATAATAATGACGCTTATATGAATATAATTATCACATAATCAAAGTGTTTTTTTTTTTTTTTTTATAGAATAGGAAGGTGGACGAGCATATGGGCCACCTGATGGTAAGTGGTCACCAACGCTCTTAGACATTGGCATTGTAAGAAATGTTGCCCATCCCTTCATCGCCAATGCGCCACCAACCTTGGGAACTACGAACTTATGTCCCTTGTGCCTGTAATTACACTGGCTCACTCACCCTTCAAACCGGAACACAACAATACCAAGTACTGCTGTTTTGCGGCAGAATGTCTGATGAGTGGGTGGTACCTACCCAGACGAGCTTGCACAAAGCTCTACCACCAGTAGAGTAGTTTTTTTAGGTGTATCCCTACACCTAAAAAAAGTCTGTACACCTAAAAAAAACTAAGAATATATATATGTATATTCTATCTTCGTATATAAACATATAGCTAAGGCTAAAATAATAGTTTATGTTACTCCTTCACTCGAAGCTTATAAGCCTTCAGACACTATTGGCTTAATCTTTTGCAAACTAAAGTTTTATCAAACGTACAAAATGTGTTTTCAACGAATAGCGTTATTTGTCTCACAAACAGTGCATTTCCTTATATCGGCGTTTAGTATAAAACAAACTATTCCATAGCCAGATCCATCACAGTCGTGCCGTAACCATAGCAACCGTTTTCCGACCTACCCTACTCGGGAAAATGTAATAAAAATATTTTTTCACAAATCTAACATTTGCGTCCGTGTTCAACCTTAATCCAAGGTGTTAGCGCCTATTTCGGATCGTTTAAAAAACAAATAATATGTTAGTTGTAAGAATAAATGTACGGAAGTACAAACAGTTTTCCGCCCTCGCTTATTTAGTAATGCAATACTTTTCTTATTCAATGGAAAATGTATTGAATTTCTTTATGCTGTCGTATGCAAACAGTTTCCTGAACGTTTGATATCTCACGTATCACAGGAAGCGCTAATTTAAAATACAAAGAAATAATGATATGACGTTCTCTTACCGTCTGTGGATATAAAATGGTTGTTCATGTTTAAGATATTTGAATTTCAAAATACAATTTATTTCATTGAAGCTTAGAATTTATTTCAAAGGTAAAAGGAAAATATTTTGTGATGTTATGTTTTCATCTCTCTTTAGTCGTATCACTCGATTCAACAATATTTTCTTACACTTACATAAGTTCATAATATGCATATTCGTGAAATAGATTAACTGCCTCGAACTGCGTCGTTAGTCTAGTGGCTTGATGTAAGGTCGCAGATCCAGAGGTCCTGGGTTCAATTCCAAGGTGGGGCTAGTAAAAAGTTATTGGGTTTTTCTGTCAGAAAATTCTCAGTAACAGCCCGGAGTCTGGAAGTTGGAAGTGTGTACACTCCCGTGCCTCGGAAAGCACGTAAAGCCGTTGGTCCTGCGCCTGAACACTTTCCGGTCGTATCGGATTACCGTCCCATTGGATTATGAGAGTTAGGGAATAGAGATTGCATTCGTGTTTGCGCACACACTTGTGCACTATAATATCTCCTGCGTTGTTGAATAATCTCTCATATATATTCATTATTAGTGATTCACGGGCTTCTTTTGTTTTTTATTAACATGATATAATCTGTAAATGATTTTTATCGCATAATTAGAATTACAATTTTATATTGAAACGTGAACGAAACGTGAATCTTAGCAGAAGATTGCAGATTCAAGTGCCAACAAAAATAATTAGTAAAAGAAAAGATTGTGAGGAAGTCTGCAATTCTGCCACATTTGACACACAGCATTTGAGCGTGGTGGACTATATAACTTAATGACTATTTATTAATATTATATGTTATTTCTTACATATTATATTTAGTATGTATTCGTATCAATTGTATATTGAGTTGAATTTATTTACTAAAAAAATTAAAGCGAAAGAAAACAAACGAATATTGCCTACCGCGCGGCGTCAATTAATCGTAAACCGCTGAATGAGCAGCAAATAGTTGGTGAACTCCTGAATTAAGGGTATTCACACACCAGCCGTCCAGTCAGCGGGACTTTTGTAAAAGACAAAGTTACAATATAAGTTTCTATAGTTCAATTTTATTTAATTCAGAATGGAATGCGGTAAAACAGAAAAAAAACTTTTATAAACATTAATTACGCGATTTTTTAATATTATACTTTTTATGGTTATAACTAAATGAATTGCTTAATATTATATATTACTATTTAATATTACATTATTGTATATATATACAATACATATTGGTATATTAATATTATCGACACAAGAAGTAATTAACTATATATACGTATATACGAGTCTTCTTATAAAAAATAAAAGCGCAACAATAATTAGAAGGATATTTTTAATAGATCATACAACGCCTGTATGCCTGGGTTGGAGGATCAATGTTAGTACTGAAAGCAGAAATCGAATTAAAAATACTACAAATAATTAAACAGCATTATTCATAAAAAAAATTAAAATAATTATATATAACAAATAATGGATGTAGCATAATAATTATAAGGCATCGTTAAAAGCCATTACCGATTCGTTTCCTTCATAAATCAAACAATATCGTCGATTAATGGGAAATTTCGAATACATGGCTCTTGGGCACACCTGGCGCCATTTATGAAAATTAATTCCAAGCTTCGGGTCCGTTATTGGTGAATTTACTCTATATTTTAAAGTGGGACATTTTGGTTATTTTAATCCCCGGATTTAAAGGTGTCGACGAAAATTAAACAGGAATATGAAATTTAACTTATACATACAATAAATTTAAGAATAATATAAATTAATTATTATTTATAATTTTTAAAGAGAGTTGAAATGGCTGAAAGGTTAGAACGTATTAACCGATGGTCTAACCGATGGTCGCGGGTTCAAACCCGGGTATCCTTTGAATTTGTATGTGCGTAATTTGTGTTTATAATTCATCTCGTGCTTGGCGTTTAAAACATCGTAAGGAAAACTGCGTCTGTGTCTAATTTCATGAAAATTCTGCCACATATGTATTCATTAAGCTGCATTGGAACAACGTGGTGGAAAATCCTTCTTAAAGGAAGAGGAGGCCTTAGACCAGCAGTGGGACATTCACAGTATTTTACTTTACTTTACTATTGTTTATTTTTTAATGATTCAAGAGAGTACAATTTTTAAATCAAAAAATATTTACTATTCCTATCAAAACAAATTTCAAGTATTTTCAAAATGGCCGCATTATAAATTAGCTATTACTTTCAAACGTTGCTTTTAATAAATTAAATTTTAGTAATTATTTAAACTTAAAAAAAGGGTTCTATATCCATTTCTTTAAATTATTTACGACTATTTTCCGCACACTTCACCTGCGTGTGGTCGTGGGGAAGGTATTAGATACCTTATGTTCTTTTCTGTGACAGACAATGTGTATGCAAAATTCCATAATAATAGCTTAAGTAGTTACGATGTGAAAGCGTAACAAACACGCAATCTCACTTTCGCATTTATGACATAATTAAGGATTTATTTAATGATAGTTTTAGGTAGAAGTAGATTTATAGACAGGGTCAGACGTTTTTATTTATTTCATTTCTTTGAAAGAAACGGGCGCGTAGTAACTAGGTTAGAATATAAACGACTACGTATAAAATTTTCAAGGTCACGCATAATTCTCGAAAGAACGATAAAATCAATATTAATTAATATCGTTTTTTTATCCACGGCTTATTATTTTCAATGTAAATGTATTCAATACCGCATTATCTCTAATCCAGTGATCGGATTAGGACAGGAAATTAAATTCGCATATAGTTCACGTGGTGTTCCGGGCTCGATGATTTGTGGTTAGCGCGTGATCACTACGATTTTCAACTGCATTCGTGATATCATTGAGTTATCTACGGTTAACATAACTACTAATAATAATTTTAAAGTACATAGGTTATTTATTTCAATAAAACAAAATAGATCGCAAATCATATTTACTGGTGGCGCCCTATCACCAGTATTTATATTATTGTTTTATCACTGGCTAAGCTTGTAGTGAAAATTTCTCTTCCGCGCTATAACTATAGCATTGAGCATACATGGGCCATTAAGGATTCCTAGAAGGTAAATAAAATTTGTATTTTCGTTCTCCGAATCGCACATAACTCATAAAATCTGAACGTTATGGTTGGAGCAGCTTTGGACCCATCTAATTAGTTTTCCAGAAATTACGGTGCATTACCTTCATACTAATATCGCCTTTATTTTAAATCAGCTAAATGCGAATATCGCATTGTGGTAAGAAAATGACAGTTTAAAAGCAAATTGTAATAAGTCATTTCATCCCAGTGAAGTGCTACAGGATTTATTGTACCAAATTCCTTGATGAATTCGTGTTACTTTTATATTATATTTCGTTTAAATTTGAACGTATTATCATTTTATCGAGCCAAGAGCCCTGTGGTTAGAACACGAGAATCCTAAACGAAGATTGCGGGTTCAAGCGCAGGCAAGCACCACTTATTTATCGTGTGCTAAAGGTAAACATCGTGAGGAAACCTGCACGCGTTATATGTATATCCACCAACCCGCATTGGAGCAGCGTAGTTGAATCACCTCCATTCGTTCTCCTCAAAGGGAGAGGAGGCCTTAGGCAGGCAGCGGAATATTTACGCAATGTTACTTATATCATTTAATTGTTTAGCCAAATCCAATCTAGGCAAGATTAAAAGTTTATATAAAAATGTATCCAAAAACCTCAAAGTAAAAGAAAATGCTAAACGTGTACTATTGATTTATACATATATATACTATATTGCACAACAGAATGAAAACGCACAAAAAATGGACTTAACTCCAAGGTACTCGATTTTTTTTTTATTTAATATAAATTGTAAAACCCGCTTCGAAATTACTTGTTAGATATATTTTTTATCAACAAAATAATTTAGAATTAAAACATTTTTATTCCGAGATTGATAATTCTTTTATGTATATGAAACATAAAAGTTATATACTACCTATATACATATAGATATATAAAGAATTCCCGAAATGATTTTTACCGTATCAATCGATAGGTTATTTAAAATTTTCAAAACATCTCTTGCAACATCGTCTCTGCTATACTTTTATATTATTGACTATATACAAAACTCTATTATATTACTAAAAACTCGTAACAATACTAAGAACTCAAAAAACCTTTAAAGGAAATTCAATTTTAAACCACCACTGGGCTTATGCATTCGTTTCAAAGTCCCGTGAAACGTTTTCATCATTAATGCAGGTTGTTCTGTAAACATATTTTGGATACGATCCAAATAATTCGAACGAACACCGCCTATTCCGTGTTTATGATTGTCATAAAAAAACATCGATGACTTTATCTCGAATAATGTTTTAGCGGTAAGGAATGCATCATTTAAATCGTAAAAGAGAATAATTTACGTGCTTCGGAAATTAAACGCAATCTTTATTAATATTTATCTACTGTTTGATTAAGAAAAGATCTTCGTTCGTAAAATGTTACTTAATTTTTATTATTTATTTTTTTGTACTTCTTAGGATTTATATCCATTTTTTTCCATGAAATAATTGAATGTAAACTGTGTGATATCTTCACAATATTTATAGATAGATATATTTTTGATAGATAAAAATAAAACTGCCTTCTTAAGCAAAGGAGGCCTTTATCTAATGGAACATTTTGAAGCTGTTACCAATTTTTTACTTTTTACTTTATATATAGATATATAATATCTCCAACAGTTATAATTATAGATATAAAAACTTAATTATTTTATTTTAAATCTGATTGAATTTGGTTTACATATTGCGTTGTTGACTCAATAATAGAGTCAAACAGAGGCTTAAAGATTTTGGCCTGCTAAAACTAATAATACTTTTCATAATAATTGATTCCTCTTAAAATAATAAAGTATTATCGTAGTTTAATGCTATTTAAAAATTTTTACGGCTCTTGTCTTTCATCTGCCATTTTTTTTATTTCAGACATTGAATGTTGCGAATTTCGGGGTTCTATGATACCTTAGGACCGGCCGCTTATTCTTCCTGATAAACCCGCCACTGCTTATTTAAATATGATCAATATCGTCAATTTATCACAATATTTTAAGCTTCGTTGGGATTCTTATTTATTTATAAAAGATAGATGTATACTGTCATTATTTTTTCTAAAAAAAATTACTGCAAAATATTTTCCGTCAGTTTTGATTTAAAATTCACCCGTATCGCAGATGGTTGGTTCTATAAGTAACTTAATAAAACAACATTTTCATAAAATTTACATCAAACGACATAAACGGGTCTATAAAAAATTACGTATGTATCGTTATTTCAGGGAATTACGAATAATTATTAACATATGCACTATATTAGTTGTCATTTGTAAAAACAAAATGACAGCGTTTTTTAGTTCTAATATCATATTTTATTTAACGATTGGTCTAGCAACAAAGTAATATTATCTTATTATTCTTTTTTTTTATAATCAGTGTATCGTTTCTTTAAAAAAAAAAACAATTTAATATTTCTTCACAACATATGATTAAACAAATTCCAATGTCATCTTTATACTATATTTAAATATTTGTTCAATTTTATCGTATACGAGAAGGATAAAATTTGTTGCTATCTCGTTCTCTCTGACCGCGATCAAGGGCGATCAATCGAATAGTTCTTATAATGCTTTTAATATTATTACTGAATTCATTAGTAAAAACGTTGGTTTTTTTATTTTAAATTGTAACAATTTTGTGTTTTAAATAATCCATGTTCATTTTAGTTTTGCTTTTGATTATATATTTCAACACACAATGTAGAGCCCGGATAGCTCAGTCGGTAGAGCATTGGACTTTTAATCCAAGGGTCCAGGGTTCAAGTCCCTGTTCGGGCGGTCTACATTTTTATTTTCAAATGAAATTATATTTCCTATAATTCGAATTTAACTATTCGTTAAATACTTATAAAGATGTATTTAATCAAACATAACACAATTTTAATTTTTTTGAAATTCAAATAATATTTATTTTTGTGTATAACGGTCAGTATCGCATTACTTTTCGATCATATATCATTTCTCTGATATAATACGTAAGCCTCGAATCAATATTAAAAATATTTAACGCTTTTTTAATTAAAAAAATAACAATTGATTTTATTAAGATACATAGATAATATACCTAGTAATTTTTTGAAAAATACTTTAAAATATCCATCCAATGCACATAAAGCTTGTGAGCGCCAACCTAATATATCTTACTCTCTCGCACAAGCTTCTAAGCCCCGACCGCATATCAATGTGAATTCAAAATAAAAGATGCACTATATTCAAAATATAGATTTAAACTGTATTTTATCATCAAGTGATGTATGGATAATATTTAACGCTTAAAAGAACTGTTCGCTAACTAATATTGCTAAATAAATGTTTCTTGGGCTTGTTAACGATTTCAAATATTGATTATAAAATATAATTTATATTTTTATAAAAAAATCTACGTTGAGTTATATTCCACTTTTAAATTTACTTACTGTTACTTTTTATTTCTTTTTAATTAAGCAATCACAGCTCAGAATCTGAATATAATACAATTTGCTGTTTGGTGGAAGAATCAGGCAATTTTGTATGAGCTGTAATGTATGCGATTATCTTATGATCAAACTTCAAATGGTAATTATTGCAGTCATAAATTAATTTAAAAAAGAGAAATTTGGTAAAGAAGAAAACAATACGGTCTTATGCCAATGTAACATTATTTCATTAGAGCTGGTAATGATATTTCTACATTTCCTATCGAGATGAATGCTTTGGCAATCGGTATCGCTGGTGTTATTTTGTGTATTCACGTTTACATTAAGACATTTATATAATAGAAAAGGATGGAATGTGAAGAGAGATTACATATATTTACTAACTAAATAGTCTTCTACACTGCTACGTTATGTTTCATGTGAACTTATCAACATGACGACCGTATTCCTCCTTTCAACGACATACGCTGCTATAGATACCTTCAGAACGATCGTCTCTCTAATCGCCTTCCCCAGATCTCTGCTTTTCTCTGCTGAGTCTCAGCAGTTAATAATAATAATAATTGTTCTCCAGACCGATTTCGGCCACGGCGCCAAACTCAAGAGAGATTAGCCAAATACGCAGGAGATATTATAGTGCACAAGTGTTTGCGCGCACAGGTGCACTCTCTATTCCCAATACTCATAATCCAATGGGACGGCAATCCAACACGACCGGAAAGAGTACAGGCGCAGGACCAACGGCTTTACATGCTTTCCGATGCACGGGAGTGTACACACTTCCAACTTCCAGACTCCGGGCTGCTACTGAGAATTTTTCTGATAACTTTTTATTGGCCCAACCTGGGAATTGAACCCAGGACCTCCGGGTCTGCGGCTTTACATCAAGCCACTAGACCAACGAGGCAGTAACTCAGCACTTAGTCCCTCAACTGACGCTGACAAAGCCTACAATTACACATTAAGAATTAATAAAGGCAACGAAAATGTTTGATAGATAATTAGATACGACGATACGATCAGCAATTGAAGTTAATAAAGCCTCTAACGTGTCAAATAAGCATTTTAACTTATAAAATCACACATCAGATCTCATTACTTTGAGAAATACAAAACGCGAACGACAATAAAAATGCGAAACTATTTATTAACGATTCTAAAAGAGACGACACTCCGTTACAGCCGACAGCGAAAACCGGTGTAATTAGCAATAATTACAGTGAATCCCGATAGTTATCATAGAGCAATGGTGACAGGACTCGTTTAGCCAATAATTATTTAAATTGGACCTCGCGGGTAGGCTGCCGTTTTCTCGTCTTAAGATATTTGCATGGGAACTTAGTGCGCTAAAAATACAATTTTAATGTTATTTTTATTGAGTTTCTTTAAGAAATTATTCACAATAAGAATCATTGAAGACCATTATATATTTTGTTTCTTTAATGTTATATATTCTTATTTATCTTTCTTTTTTATCTTCAAATGATAATGCTAATTAATGCTTTTAAGTAGTCACTTCAGCATTGATATACATATAATATGTATATATTTACATATATACATATGTATATATTGCGATCGATCACCTGCTGCTGGCCCGAGATTATCTCGTCCCATATAATTGTCGTCACAATCAACCATTTGTTCTAAAATATTATATATCATTTGCATTTTAATAATATTTTAGTCACCATCCTTGGAAACTATGATGTTATGTCCCTTGTGCCCGGTAGATTATCTGATAAGTGGGTGGTAACTACCCAGTCATGGTTACACAAAGCCCTATCACAAAGTGAATGGAGGGTTAATGCATAAATTGGAATGTTTTTTCTTGCGTCATAATGAGACTTTGACGTATGACGCAGTACACGTCAAAATTGCACGTGTGACCGTGATCTTACGTGGGTGACTTGTGAATCGTACGTGGGTGGTGACCTTAAGTTGACAAATGTAATGAACTTTCATCCTACCCCACAAACATTATCACATAACCCTTGGCTCGTGATCTTCAAATGCGTGAAAACAAAGGGCGCTCGCAATAGTATTCATGAGTCGACTAGGTGTCGACCCAATGTTCGCGGACTCATTTTTTTACTCATCAAAATACAGTTCACTGAGCTATCGTAAGATTAACTGGTATAATAAGAACGTGTTAATAAAAAAATACTAATAATATAATCATGTTATGTGTAATAATAGAATATTTTTTATAATTACAGATACAATCATTTTTAATCAATTAACATTAACACTCACATTAAGCACAAGGTCTTTTCCTATTATTTAATATTTTAATGAGTTATATCATTAAAATTATGACGTTATGAATATTTGGATGAAGTATTGTACTTGTTTTAAAATTCAAGGATATTTTTAATCCAGGTGCTTACATCCTCATTAAATATCTGCCTAGAATAAAACTATTTCACAAAAAATATTTAAAATGTACATCTGTGCTTCATTTTTAACTACTGTAAATTCAATAGCAAGATTGATCATTTGATCGATCTTGCTAATCGTTTTTCATTATGTATTACACTGCTTGGGAGTTCTCAAATGTAGTTCACCAATATATGTAATGGGTGCAGAGTTATTTCCACTCTTTGAGTTTACCCCAGTTTTATAATGGCGTATATTACTACTCGGCAGCGATATTAGCTGTTACTTAGTTATATGTGATGGATGCTGTGGTTTCCTGTAACAGAGGGAGCACATAGATTTATAACTCGCATATTATATTAAAGCTTGCCATAGTAGTACTGGTTCCTCCTGGCTGGCCTAGGCCAGTCTGGGTACGGGCCTCGGGGTTTTCCCCTTTACCCGGGCTGTTCCTCCCCGACAGGCTTAACCTGTCGTGTCATTTTGTATTCCTTGTTGGAGATCCTAATAAAATAAAAATAGAGGGCGTTGATTGAATCTGTCACATTCTTGTCAATGGGATAAACAAATAGTTATTTAAGACAATGTTATAAGTAAAAATAATCGATATAATAAGTCCTTCTTCCTTAGTTTTGTTCGTCGTTCGTTTATCGTTTGATCCCCCAAAATTATAATAGTTCGGCGTAAATACTAGTAAAAGATCAGACACTTTTAGTAATTTTAAAAACTAATGCTTTTAGTTTTATAATAAACAAACAATGCTGTATCATGTTTATTTCGTACGTATGTGTGTGAGTATCACCAATCAGAGATAAAATGACCTTGAATCAAAGTTGTTTTATTTTAGTGTCTTATTACTTTAATGTTTTTATTACTAAAACGTTGTAACAAACACTTTTGATTAATTTTATTAGTATTTTACGACAGTTGCTGTTTTTATCTACTAATAATTAAGTATTCATTTTAACTAACATTCGTTTTTATTTAAACTTCTTGTATGCACAACGTCATTAATGATTTTTTATCATCTTGCATTATTAAAGTATACTGAGTGGTATTCTAAAATTGTTTCTAGAATTGTCCTTATTTACTTACGTCCTTTTCCTGTCCAATCTAAAAGTCTAACAAAATCAATAAAAATATACAAACACATATAGCATGGGTCACGATAGGCCACGGATTCGTCATATAGAATCGATCCTATCCGGTCCGTGTCTAAGAAGAGAAGTAAGAAACCAACATAACCCTAGGAACCTAACCTAGGAACCTGGTTACCTTCACAAAGGATTCCGCAGTGAAGAAAACATGTATCTTTAAGCAATGCTGTTCCCTTGTTTTCGTTCATTCCATCTGCTTACTTAAAAGTTTTGAGTACTTTTAATCTTGTCGCTGGTCAAGCTTAGTTTTGACTAAGTTCTTAATCTAGCTTTAAAAACAACACAATAAATGCAATGATTGTTTTTTTAATAATCGACTTATCAGCTGTTTTTTCCGGAATTATATTAAAAGCAACATTCGTTAATAACACAACATTTAAAGGTATAATAGTCTCGAATCGAAAAATTTATATTGCACCCTTGTTTTCACAAGGAAATTACCCGGGCCCATCTCAAACCCATAAAACAAACTTTCTTATGTTGATACCAAATAGAATTTCTTAATAAAGCGATGCATTATTAAGTTCAGCATCTTTGATGTAACGGAATAAACATAATAAATATTCAGTGGATTTTTTTTTTCAAAAGAATTTGAAAACGACAATAAATGTTCTTAAATGGTTTTCGAAATTCAAATAAACAAGAAAATCGTATACCGTTTCATGTAAGAGAAAATATGATAACATCATTAAAAAATAATGCCGTTACAGTTTTATAAAATAAATTTAATATATTGCTTTTGCAAGCAGTAGCGGTAGCTTTCTAACTTTTACCATTTTTCTGGTGATTGACAATCCTAGTGTTCAAAATCCTTGTTAGTGATTATGAATTTATTAAACTTCTTGATAGTAAGTAAGAATAGTTTTAAATAGTACAAGTACACATTTCATTATTAACCTTTTTTTGCGAAATGGAAATCTTCAGAAAGGTACCCGGCTCCCTTTTTATATGGGATTCCTACCCACTAAAACTGCGGTGGATATTATTAAGCATACGTCAATTCTTCAAAAAAAAATAATTAATAAGCCACTAATTTGTTCTCAAGTATTGAAGTTCTCAAAGTTCTTGAAGAAAAACGGAATTGTAATCATTCAATCAGCATTTCTCATATTTTTATAAAACTAGCAACGGAGTATACTTACACAAAAACTGTTAGTTGCGTGTTCACGTTTTAACTACGCAATCAATGACGAAATTTTGCATATGTACAGAAAAGGGCATATAGGACGTAACACTTCACACACAGGTGACGCTGCGCGCGGATATGTAGCTTATCCGCCACGCTCACATATGGGAGTGTAAAGCAGGGTGAGCAGCAGGGGCTGCGACAGCATAAGAGAGCATCATGCCATATGCCGTCATGTCATACGAGTCGATTTTACCACAAAGGCACGATAGATGTTTCACGTACAGTTACAGCCACATCTACATTAGTAGCATTGCAACCGTACAGTGTAAACAGTCGCAAGCAAAACACGCCAACATCTAATAAAAAAAAAAAAAAAAAAATTCTCACATGTCATATGTCGGCATCAGACCGTTATCATATCACAATCTTTCACAAATGCTTACCTTGCGTTTATTATGAACCTTATTGCTACTATAAATAAATACCAATTTCGCTCAACTATATTTGAAATAATGTTGTCATGAACGATGTTTAAGGTATGTTTTCATTATGGCACGTTTTTTACTCCGAATTAAACGTGTTAACAGCTGGCCAATATAGTTTTGTATTTTTATATTTATTAAGACAAGACGGCTCATTGACTTTTCATTTACATAGTATATTTGATCAAGTTCATAAGATACATAATAATTATTTCACAGTGAAATACGTTTTGCTTTAAAAATTACCTACAAATTTAAACTTTGAAAAACAAACTGATACTTTTAACCCGTGACCTTAAATATTAAGTTAAGCACAATATGGGAATAAAAGGATCGCCTCCTGACATTTTTTATACTGAATATTTGTATACAAGACATGATAACAAAAAAAAATCCCGGTGAGTTTGGGTATATCTTTTCCGAACTGGTGGTAGTTTCTAATTTGACAATCAATAAGTAAGCCTAATGCCTAATGTTGGATAAAGTATTTTCATTTTAAGAAGTAAGAAATAAAGAAGGAAATTGGCTTCTTTTTTATACCTAACACCTGCGCCCAATACGCAGGCTAAGCCATCAGCGAAAACTTGTTAAAAATATACACAACGCGTATTTATCTAAATTATATGTTATATAAGTGCAACATATATGAATATGCAACACAAGATATTTTGATGATCAACTGTTAGGATAAGACCTTTTAAAACCGCGTTACATGGCAGTGATTTTGTATGTAACTCATAAACGGATGAATTTTATAGAATTGTATTTCAATATTGTGGATAGAAAGAAGTGTTCTTAAATATATGTATATGTACTTAGTACTTGATTAGAAGTAGTTGATAGACGTATTAAGAGTATATTGTGGGTGTGGCTTAGTATTATATACAAACATGGCAAAAATTGTACGTCACTAACACAAACGATGTACTGATCCGCCGAAAACTTTTTATTTACTTTAGAAACATTTATAAATTTAGTCGTAAAACCGTTTTTATATAAAATAATTAAGACAAACTGTGAACGTATGACGTCAATACTTCTTGACGTTTGTTGATGTTTAGAGATAAACTGACGTCTAATAACAATGGAAATGGTCTCAGAAATCTTAATGTCACCATCATTTGTGGATTATGCAAAGTGACCAAGCATTTCTTGTCAATTACATAGTTCTGGTAACTGTTTACTGTTAAATACTCCTGAGAAATGATAATACCGCGATCAAATATTAACCGTGATTTGGTTGTTTTAACTTCTAGAAATTTCTGCTAAAACACCTATATTGATTAAGTTATGTGATGCTATTAATTGCGATAAATATTTATACTTACATAACTAATAGCCGAGATGGCCCAGTGTTAAGAACGCGTAAATCTTAACCGATGATCGTGGGTTCAAACCCGGGCAAGTACCGCTGAATTTTCATGTGCTTAATTTATGATTATAATTCATCTCGTGCTTTACGGTGAAGGAAAAATCGTGAGGAAACCTGCATGTGTCTAATTTCACTGAAATTCTGCCACATGTGTATTCCACCAACCCGCATTGGAGCAGCGTGGTGGAATAAGCTCCAAAGCTTCTCCTCAAAAAGGGAGAGGAGGTATTTAGCCCAGCAGTGGGACATTCACAGGCTGTTGCGGAACTAAAATATCTTAATGATCTCATGATCATTAATGTCCTGCTGAAAAATATAGACAATTACTGTCTGTAGACAATTATACTGTCTACAGACAATTACTGATAATAGCTTCTGCGCAAACATAGGCGCACTCTCTATTCACCCATACTCATAGTTCTATCGAATAGGCTGACACGAGGCTGTTAATGGAAATGCGTGAACCAAAAGATACAAATTTTGTTGACTCGAACCCGAAACCTCATTATAGACTAATCAAGATACCGCTAGACAAAAGAAGCAGTTAAAATATCTTAATACCTGAACAAATCTGAGCGCCATAATTTACATATTTCTAAGAATGTTCGCAGTGACGAATATTTATTAAGACATCCGTGAAGTAACGTCGCGTCCCTATTTGTTGGCTTTAATAACAGACGTGCCATTTATCAAACTAAACGTTGCATGCGCGTGCGCAATACGTTGGGACGAACACAAAGTTTTAGAATTACTTTAAATGTTCATTTAGTATAAAGACACGCTTGTTTAAATGTTATAAAGTATAATGTATTTATATTCGTACCGAAATTGAAAGAAGTGAAAATATACTTCATAAGGGTTATTGTTATATAACTTAACTACGAATCCCAAATATTAAATTTATGTTATACTAGGTTCAGCCCGCGGCTTCACCTGTGTGTGATGGGAGTGGGTGTGGACTAGGTGTTGCAATTCATGAGAATCTGTTGAGTAGTTAATACGTGAAAACGTAACAAGCAAACAAACTCACTTTCGAATTTATAATATTAGTTTGAACAACTAAATACCAAGATTATTTCAAACTAAAAAACGATTATATTTTTAACATTCAAAAATTTAACATGACAAAGCTATAAAAATAGCGCACGTGACTTTACCGACAGTGATTCATGCTCATGTCAAGTCCCTTCTAATTGGCAACTCCTGCGCATATATCGTGTTTAAAGGAAACTTGAAATTGATATTTCCGAGACAGACTGATTTACTGCTCAAAGAATTCCGTTCACTTAACAAATGACCGATTTATTTGAGTAATTGGTCACTTTATTGCATGTTTTTGTTCATTAAAATTGATTGGAGTATTAAGGTCGATTAGTTGTCTCAAATGACCACGCTCTTGAATATTGAGTGACCATTCGGATGAGAGAACCGTAGTCCGACATTTCTTTATATCTTTGTCTATATTTTTATAACTGAAACTTGTTGCTTACAAGCTTAGAATGTAATTACGGACGTAATAATAATAATAGGATCAGGTTGTTATATTTTGATCCCTAATACGTATATATACGTACGTAAGTGTGAGTAGTTTCTCCTTCTCAGTAGGAGGAAAAATCTTCTACTCAAAAAGGAGAGGAGGCTTTAGCGCAGCAGTGGGACATTTATAGGCTGTATTTTATCACTTACTGCCAATACCTTGCCAACCACGGGCATTATATATGTAGTTATAAATCAAATCGAACTTTGCACTTTTAAATTGTCATTAAAATTAAACTTTAACGTTTCTTCAGAAAGTGGATTCTACTAACTACTTGTTTTTAATTAGTAATAGTTCGAGTTTCTATTGGTTAATCGGCAAATGTACTTGAACAAAAAAGTAAAATAATTATAAAGAGTAAAATTAAAGAGGATTAGTATTTAATATCTTATAATTTTTTTTATTAAAATATTTTTTACGACTCCTAAAAGCGAATGGCCATCGTCTTGAAAAATTCCAAAAATCTTGAACAACTCGTAAAAACTTCAACGCGTCCGAAATGTCCGGAATTGTTAAAACGGGAACAATTGTCCAATTTATACTTCTGTCCCGGACAATTTTTAGGATAATCAAATTTAATTAAATTCGTATCAGAGAGAGCAACTCGGTGGTAACTTTTCGCTTTTTTTGTCTCTCCCCACGCTAATTAAAAACAAGCGCTCAGAAAATCTGTTTAAATCAATTTCGAGGACAAAGTTTATAATGTAGGTATCATAATATTGTGTGCGAATGATTATTAAAAACACATGCAATATAAAATGCAACTATCGATGGCTAATTAATCGAAAATAATAATTAAATATTTACTTTCTGAGACTAATATTCTGTCAGAAAAATAGCTTTTTATTGCGCCGATTTCAGTTTGAACCCAGGACCTCTGGCTCTATAACCTTATATATAGCCACTAGACCAACGAGGCAGTCGAGAAGTATACACGTAGACGTAGTAATGTTAAGATCCTCCAGACCGACTTTGGCCACGTCGACCAATCTCAAGAGAGATTAGCCAACTGCGTAGGAAATATTATAACACTGGTGCACTCTCTATTCCCTAACTCTCATACTCCGATGGAACGGCAATCCGACACAACTGGAAAGAGCTTAGGCGCAGAACTAGGACAGGCACCCCGGGCTGCTACTGAGAATCCTCTGACAGAAAATCCAAATAACTTTTTACTGGCCCGATCTGGGAATTGAACCCAGGACCTCCGAGTCAGCGGCCTTATATCTAGCTACTAGACCAACGAGGCAGTCACATTAATTCGTTTTGTCGATATTTAATTTTAAAAGATGAAATTGAATGTTGCTACCAAACTCCCTATTTATCAAACGTATCACGGACGTACTTCTTTTTTCATAAATTACAATGTCTGGACTACTTCATTTTTTTCTCTGTTTCCATAATCTGCACATATTATTTGCCCAAAGTCTTGGTCTACCGTTGAAGGAACAAAAGGAAAAGAATAAAACGACATTTTAAGAGTCGCAGACGTTTCTAATAGTACTTAAGTCCCCTTCGATTTGTTGCAAACAGTTTGAATGCAGTGTCCACTTCACTTTGATTACAAAATTATTTTATGCGTGTGTATTAAGCAATTTTGACTCCATTGCCTTTGAAATAAGCGTGAGTATAGCTTCAAATAAATCAGTGTGTTGCGTTCGTGACGTAACCATGGTAACATATCGGGAGACAATAATTGCGAACACTTTATTATACGAATATGATCTCTATTCCAGAAGCAAATATAACAAAATTGAATGTATTATACACGTCTAGAGAATTTCTTTAGCAATCCTATGTTCAATCAGATTTGATGACAAATACTACATTTGTTTCAGATTTTATTAAAATATTTGCAAACGTTATATTTATAAATGGAGCGTTGGTCAGAAAATGAAAATAACATAATTATAATTATTCACAAAATATGATTTCATCAAATTAAAACAAAGATTAAATAAATATTATATACATAGCACTTATAGTACATACAATAACTCGTTTAATAAATATTCATTCTTACATTCATCTTCTAAATTGACATTGTGACTTCACTACAGATTTTTTGATAACTTACAAGTTATCAAAAAATCTGGTCAATGCGTATATGAGTTCCTCTTCTCTTTACCAAGTTATAAATCTGTGTCCTATTTTTACTTGTCTTGTTATGAGAATAAATTGCCTCTCAGAGGACAAACAGAATAGTGTCCTAGACGTGAAATGTTAGGGCCATTTCATAATAAATTCACTGAAACATAAACGTCTGGATAAATTAGAGGATTAATTTTGAAAGAGACTTTACGACCGTTCACTTAATAAGCCGTGAAACACTGGACACTTAACGCAAGTGTAGATTAAAAGGGATATAATATAATTTGATTGGCTGTTGATATTAACAAATGTTTTGATTTAATTACCACTAAAATTGTCACTAGTTTGTGTCTGATTGAGGTGTTTTTAATTATCTACATGTGTTTTTTCCCTAAGTGATGATATCTTTTTAATGATATTCTTGAATACAATATACTTTAGTGCACTTTAGTACTTTAGATTGGACTTTTATATCCCTATATAATTTAATTTTTTCTCCGAATTAAAATATTTTGCTGTACGTGTATAAAGGAGTCATTTGTTTTTACTGTTTCTGTACAAAGGGAAAAACAGAAACACGTGGGTCTGTTTGTTGAATTATGCTCGTATTACTAAGCAATAAAACATTACCAAAGATAAAACATGCCTCGCATTAAATTCTCTGTCGACACTTATGCCTGAAAAAAATACACAGTAACATAATTCTTTGAAACAGCTGAGAATATGTCCAGTGAATAGGAACATCTAAACCAAATATTGGAAATTCAAATCCAGTTAATCACCCTGAGTTAAGTCATCTTGTGCTTGACTATAAAGAAAAACATCATGAGGAAACTTGTATATGTCAGACAAAATTCCACCTGGTATATATATACCAATCTGCTTTGAGCCCATAGTATAATATAAGCCCCAAAACCTCCTCTTCTCCTTAAGAGGAGAGGCGGTTTCTGAACCACATTTGGAATTTACGAGGCTTTAAGATCTTATCTTACTTCAGTAACTACGTCATACTTTCAAAGACGCATTATATGGCTACTTATTTAGCATGTTAAGTATTTCAAAGAAAGTAATTTATTAACATCAATATCAGAAATTCTATTAGGTTTTGTGTAAGTAATATTTTCTGCTATCTTTATCAGCCATGCAGCTATAAATCGCTTTTGTGGGAAGATGTCTCATCCACGTACCATGCTCGTTTTATTTTCGCCTGTCTGCGATGTGCTTTTATTGTTTACGACCTGATAGAGACTTGTGAAAATAAAAACAAGACAGTTTTATTCTACAGCATCATTTAAATAAATATAATAAGTTAAGAATTTCATATGGAAATTGAATCGAGAAGCTAATTAAAATAACTGCTTTATTAATGGATAGTTATTGTTTACCAGCTGAGAGAGCCTAAGTGGTTCAAACCCGGGCAAGCACCGCTGAATTTTCATGTGCTCAATTTGTAATTATAACTAATCTCGTGCTTCACGGTGAAGCAAAACATCGTGAGGAAACCTGCAATTGTCTAATTTTACTGAAATTCTGCCACATGTGTATTCTATTAACTCGCATTGGAGCAGCGTGGTGGATTAAGCTCCAAGTCTTCTCCTCAAAAAGGAAGAGGAGGCCTTAGCCCAGCAGTAGGACCTTGACGGGCTGTTACCAGTTACCAGTATAGTTTACATTTAAAAGACTTCACTACAGGAAAATTAGAGCGACAGTTACCTGTTTTATATATCACGAGGAAAATGAAAATTTTACTCCAAAAATGATATCCTTAATTTATTAAATGCTTTCTTGTGTTTTTTTATATTTACGTATTTTTAAATAACAATTAATTAGAATAAACCTAATCACCACAGAAAAGATGAATGATTTAAATGAATGAATGATAACTGAAACTTAAATGAATGAAACATAGAAAATATAATATATACATTCTCTAAGAAAGTTCATCTAAGCTTATCTATCAGCAGTGTTTTATAATTTTTCTACTAATGGATACTTTGTAATGCTGCACAACAGTTTGATGATTAAGTAAGTGTTATCTAAAAACGCGGTAGCTTGTCCAGCCAAGTTCAAACTAACAGAACAAGCGATGATATGAGAACTAGCCAAGTCAGATCTTAGACTTCAATATATTATCTTAAATTGTAAGAAGAAATTATATTTTAAGTTGTTATAAAATATTTTATGTTGTTATAAATGAATTTCAGGACTGACCATTGAACTTGGCACCCATTTAGATCTCACTTATTTTTGAAGTTAACAACCAGGACATGTATCATAATATTAAACTTGGTTCTCATTTCACATTTGCACACACACACGTACTTACGCTTACATAAGCATGGACATCTTATTTACTTTATTTTATATTTTGTATTATTCCTTACATCCCACTTTATACATTTATTTTTATTTTTTGTTCATATAAACGGGAGTGGAGGCCTGGTGTCTTGTAGAACAGTTTATCTATTGCAAGTACCAGTCTTCACATTATTTAGCTGTTATGTAAATGTTACATTTTACTTTGTAAACTTTTTGTGAAGAAAAATAAATAAATATATTATTATTATTATATTATTTATGTTTTTGATAGGATTATAAGTACAAGAGATGCATAATCTTAGACCACATAATTAACGCATCCATTTAAATAACCCTTAATATTTCAAACAGTCCCGTAGGCATATGTGCATAAGTGTTATATGTTCATCAGCTTGCCAAGTACATCTTAACATGGATACATTATTATAGTTATCCTGGATACACACATATGGTAGCAAAGAGATACCAGTCATGAATCTATTGAATTTATTCAGAGCAAGTACACTGGAAGTCACGTTCCCTTCTTCTCGTATTATAAATTCAGTTCAAAGGCATTACCTTTATCTCTTCTTGCTCCAATTAAGATATCCTCTTAACAGATTATAACAAATGTATCTAGGATTCCATCGAGGCTAACTAGAGATAAGTCCATTTGCCTAATCTACTTTATACGCGATCAACAACGGTAATCGGGTATCGTTGTGTTAATCCGTTAATTGATGTCGCCTAACTTAATCCTATAGATTGTTTAACTGTTAGTTATTATCTCGATGCTGTTTAGTTAATAAGAATAAATTGGAATTTGTATTATAATATATATGTTATGGTTTATCGAATAATCTGAATTTAATTTTATAGTAATCGGATAATTTAAGGAGGATTTTTACCTTGCGGATTGTATATTTGCTATACGCAAAATTATATCTCCTTATAATAGATCTCAACTAATATTTTACATACAATTAATTACGATGATGTTAAGAATTAAAAAGTGTAACTACCCTGCCAAAAAACTACTAAACAGTAAAAAATATATGGTCTGTGTCACTCGAGATAATGTCAGGATTCTATTCCACATTAGAAAGTTAAAAGTTATGGTGTAATAAAAAAATACATACATGAACCCTGAAAATATTCCTTCGTCATCTAATTCTTTTTTGGACAGTCGGGTAAAGAAAACAAAGATGAAATGTTAGTAATGTAAGTATGAGTAATATGTAACAATACATAATCAGATGCTTATGGCGAATTTCTTATTCCTTAAATATATATTATCAACACGTTAATCAAAAAGCAGGTACACACACATACATACATACATACATGCATGCATACATACATACAGGTGGTAATAATAAGCGCACATTATTCCATCTTCATATTCGCCTGTCAACATTTCTCGTCCAAATAACAGCGTGTCAAGTAAGGAAAGCTGAAACGACCTGGCGCGATCAATTGCTTTGACATTGGCGGTTTTTATGGAGCTATAAAAGTAGCGTTTTATTATTAAATTAATTAATCATTCAGTTTTGAGTTGTTAAGCATCCTCATCTTAATTGAAGGTCAAGTTTTTAGGTGATTAATGAGATCCAAGCAAGGCATTTGAGATATGCAAAAATGAATACTGAGTGATCTTTATCTGTTTCTAGATATGGTACCGAAATCGGATCAAACCGGATTATTACTGTAGGGCTGCTTTTTTGATACCATAATAAATCTTAGCAAGTTGTCAAAAAAAACTTATTATTTGTTTTTATTTTGTGTAGACATGTCATCTTTATCGCTTTTGAATACATTTTGGAAATTCGTTTTTGTGATAAATAATACATCTATGAATTCGTTTTTAATTCAAATATTTGCTTGTTATAATAATATAATATATATCCGTGCAGTGACGGAGAAAGAATACATTTCACTGCCCCTTTCCCATGGGTGTCGTAAGAGGCGACTAAGGGATATCATCTGGTGGTAGGATGATAAACATCCGCCTGGCTTGTTACCACCGTACGCATGGTGAAAATCTCGTGAAGTGGCTTGCAGCCGCGTTTCGAGGTCAGCCAGCGTACAGCCAGTGCCCGAGCGAGCATTGCCGCGATGGGTGTTGGTCCAGTGGAGACGGCTGCTGAACCAATGCCGGGGGAACCACGCCTCCACACTTTGCCCATCCCTATCGTGGCAATACGTCGCTCGCTTCACGTCTCTTTATGAGGCGTGAAGAGGCATCTTGCGGGCCGGCAAGGCGAGGGCGGCTAGTGCAGAATCTTCTTCCAGACTGTACTGGCCGTCCTCGCGTTTGGACTCTACTACCACTTAACATCAGGTGGAGTAGAGTCATTTGCCCACCCGGTAAATATAAAAAAAAAAAAAAAAAAAAAAAAAAATATATAATAGAGGTTTTTTAAAATTATAATATCGTTGAGGTTAAGTCGTTTTTGAAGCTTTAATGTTGAGTTCTGTTTATGTCTAAGCACCTAAAAACTGTTTTAACAAAGAATCATCATTACGAAATTACAAAGAATTAAATTTTGAAATAATTGCAATTCCACATTTGGTAAATATAAAGTTAAATACGATCATATTGAAAATATCATACTCAATATGTTTCTCGGGCAAAGTACAGCGACAACAAATATATATACAATATAAGAAACGTTACGATCGCTTATGTGTGCAAGGAAATTGGTAAAAATGGCGCATGTTTAGATAATGATGGCACGATCAAGAATGATAATTTATCCGCACCAATTGTTAGAATAAAAAATGATGAATTTTGAGTTTCTTTCGTCACTTTTTGTTAAGTCTGAGGTAATTTTAGAAGGGGGTTGATTTTGACCGCATATAACAATTTGTATTTTATATTAAATTAAAAAAAATGCCTTTCACCTCCAATTTAATAAAAAATTGTACTAGACAACACTTTTTATGGCCCAACCATCAACTAGCGGTGCAAACGTTAATTACCCTGAGTTACCAATTTGCGCTAAAATTGTCGTGTTAATGTTTCGTACTTAAAGGGACGTTGTTAAAACAAATATTTTAATTAATGTTTCTAATTTAAATAAAAATAATAAGACATTTAAAGTCAAAGCGAATGTACTCAAACGGATACATATATACATAGTTCGTTGGCGAATACGTTTATTTGTACTAGGTATGTACCAAGACGTACGTCACTAGGTGACATTGGTTTTCTACTTTCGCGCCTCAACAACTTAACTCGACGTAGTGAAACTCGGCACATTGATACATCAATGTATAAAAAAATGTTTAACTCATTCGAACAAATGAATACGAAATCCACGACTTCACGCGTGAATTTCATGTTTATTTTATCATAGATAAAAGCTACTTTAGTGATATTTTATTTAACTTGGTTTTTTTTATTCTTTTTTGTTGATATAAATTATTTTCGTCACAGTTTTCCAATAATGTTCATATTGAAGGTTTTTCGATGAGTTAATCATAAAAAATAATCCCTTTTTTTGATTGGTAGGGCTTTGTGTAAGCCACAGTGTGAGCAATATTTCGTATAAATTGTTGTGTTCTCGTTAGAAGAGTGAGTGAGCCAGTGTAACTATAGGTGATATCTTCCAGTTTGCAATCATGGTAGCGCATTGACGATGCTTAATAATTTTATGATTAAAACAAGCTATTTTTTAAATTTATTAATAGTGTCCTTTAACTGTAAATCGACTTCTAAGGTTAATATAATATGGCTTCTATACTCTACTTCTATGGCTGAAATTTAATTACAACACTTCCTGCTTGAGCCTAATTAAGTAACAAGCATTCAAACATAATCTAATTAATAATATAAGAAACATTTCGAATTCACATATGTTTTCAATTACATTTTGAAAACACTTTAAAGTGAATGGCAAACACCATATCCTGCCTAATACATAGATAATGAGCCAATCAAAAATTTGTAAACTGTCAAACTCAGACCTTTCCCGCCGTATAAAAACCGAACAATAAACAATTTAAAACCGAATCCGTCACAACAAACTTTTACATGCACTCCCTCTGTACTTTTCACCCCTGTTTTAACAAACCAATGTATTAATACTCTCGTAAACGATAAAATGTTTCTTAACACTATTAATATAAGAACTATATTAGGTGAGCAAAATTCCGCTTTTGCTGAGTTAAAACGCGATCGTTCAAGCCAAAATGACTCTTATTGCATCAAGTTATGTATTAAAATGTGGTGTCAAAATGAGATGGATATTGGTATTGGGAAGACGTTTATAAAATGTCGCAACGATTTTGGACATGTCAGTTTTGTGCGCAAACTATCACGCTATAGTAGACAGTGCGTGTGTGGCTATGAAATAAGCGAGGGAGCGGATAGCTATTATGAAATTGTACATAAGTATAGTGCATATATTACTTACTAGAGAAGCATTTATATGGTATAATGTAATATGAAAACCTGCCACATGTTTATCCACCACACATCGGAGCAACGTGGTGGAATCAACTCAAAAACTTTTCTTCAAAAACAAAGGTTTTCGCGCGAAGTGTTTTTTTTATACAACAGGAAGGCGGACGAACATAAGGGCAACCTGATGGTAAGTGGTCACCAAACGCCCTTAGACATTGGCACTGTAAGAAATGTTAACCATCAAGCATCATCATCGCCAATGCGCCACCGATCTTGGGACCTAAGATGTTATGTCCCTTGTGCTTGTAATTACACTGGCTCACTCATCCTTCAAACCGGACCACAACAATACCAAGTACTGCTGTTTTGCGGTAGAATATCTGATGAGTGGGTGGTACTACCCAGACGAGCTTGCACAATGCTCTATCACCAGTAAAGTGTGACACTTACAGGCCGTTAATTTGGTAAATAAAGTAAATAAGCGGACTTTCGTTTAGTTAATTTTCGTTTAATACTAGGTCCGGCTTTGCGCAGGAAATATTAGAGATTCCCATCACACTGTTAAGGGTCTATGTAGCCTTAAATGGCTTTGATTGATGCAGCGTAACAATGAAAAATTTTCAATTAATCACTTTTTATATAATGTATAGTAAAGTTGGGGATAGAAACTAATGATTATGTATGTGAAAACACGATAAGTCTTAAATTTAAAATTAATCAGCTTAATAAATACATTTTTAAGGTGACAGCTTAGTAGTACTTCATAAGAAGAAGGATATCAACATTCATCGAATTTGATGATTACTTAGCCAAGTGGAAGAATAGAACCGTTTGTGATGTGAGTAGACACAGACGTGCAAAGGCTTTCAAAAATAAAAGACAATAAGATAGTTCCGTTGCCCTACAGTCCCATCCCCTACAATTTGATGATTGCTTACAGTAGGAGGGCAGATTGGATAACGGTTTTGTTTATTTTTGTTCAACTATATTCATAAACACCGTCCTCTCTTTCGTATATTCTTGGATTATTCTTAGAATGACGACCTATAGATGCAGTGAAGCGTCTGGCTCAAATATACCAAATTAGATACAGTTATTACCAATATTTTATTTTATTTATTTCACGCTTACAGCTGCCATTACATGTCAGCCCTTATACGTGTATTCTTATATTACTAGCTTTCTTCTTATTTTGTAAATATGTGTTGGTCGAATCTTGCAGCTAAATTTTCACCATATTGGATATTTTTTTCAACCAACGTAAATTTCTCTGGATGTCAAATTATCTTTCAAATTAGAAACATCACACATATTGTTGAAATCTTGCATAAATTTTGAAAGAGGACAAGTAACGACAAAAACTCTGAGGAATTATTGTATTTAATAATAATAAGTATGATTCAAAATAATTTATTACATAATATAAAGTTTTGTTATATACAATGCACTTTACTAAACATTTTCAAAAATTTCGAATGATCACTTATAAATGCTTTGTTTCAATTGATTATTCAGGATTAACTATATAATGAGTTTTTACGATTTATACATAAAGTATTTGCATTATCAATTCTCTATTTTTTTTTTGTAATTTAATTGAAAGTTTTTAAGTGTTTATTTTAAGTTAATTTTGTAAGTATTAAAAAGGTAGCCGAAGATTCTGGGCTAGCACCATTGAATTATCCCATGCTTAAATCGTGTTCAAAAATACTCTCATCCTCGGCAGCGAAGGAAAACATCGCATACACTATTTATGTTTTAAGTTATTTTGTTTAACCAAGAATGAATTGTGATAGAATTAAAACAAGATTGAATTCATATACATAAAAAATTCCCAACTGCAAGTTAATCAAAGCACAATACAGTATATATAACACTTAGCTTATAGCTGTACAAAACGGTAAATAACTACGGCCCTCGTATGCTCACCTCAGCCCTCTGAATGCTTGCACTTTACTTCATATTGATTGACGTCGATTATAGTAAAGGTTATATGAAGCTTTTATATTTTTAAAAATGTTATATTTAAAGAAGGATACTTGGTGATAATGTCCCTGTTTTTTTACTTATATCTAAAATTTGACACGATATCATTGAGACACTAATATTGTATATGTGTAAGGAGAGTTTGATTGTTCGTTCGTTTGTTTATTCATAACGCTTTCACGTCCTAACTATTCAAATAATCACCATGAAATTTTAGCATAAACGTTATCTGGGATACAGAGAATACCCCATAGGATACCGATAATTTTATAATAAGCATATGAAAACTCATGAATACTTGCCCCAAAGCACTCGCGATTTTAGTTGTTTCACATGCACTTTATAACTGCTATAAAGAAGTAACAAATCGCACCTCTAGTGAGTTTCCTTTTTTATAACACAAGCAACGGTGTAAACGAATTAACTGAATGATTTTACTCTTTATTTTTTTATTATATTTAAATATATTTTTGAAGCAACAACAAAGTATTTTAAATCTTAACGCTATATGATAAAATTGAATACCGCTTTGGACGGTTCTACTTTTACTCATTTAAAAACTAAAAAGAAAGTAATTAAAATCAAAATTATAATTAAAGTTAATACAGATTACTTAACATGTTTTTTTTTTTTTCACCAACATTGTATTAAGTATTATTAAATATAAGTCAAGCTATTATTTAAAACAACATTTTAGAGTTATACACATATTATAACATAATACATATTTATGAATTATATCTTATTTAAAAAATATATAGTTTTGCTTACAATAGAAAAGGGGTAGAAATGCCGACAAACGCAATGCTATTTTAATATAAACTTCAAAATGTCATATGTCGATATCACGGAAAATTTCAACCCTACATATAAATAATGCAAGCATAACAACCTATAATTTCCTCGCGTCTACAAATGACAGGGCAAGATAGGGGCTAGAATTCATTATGGCTTGTGTAACTGGCAATTTAACCGTCCCTTCAATCATTTCCAATGAATACGTTATCTGTTTTCGACTCAATGATTCATTTCATAATAATTTTTAAACAAATCCACAATCTCACTAATTTTCTAAATACAAAAGATTGATACTCAAATACGACATAAAAGTTGATTATGATATGGAGTAAGGCCCGTTTCACACCAAACAAAATACACCAATTTTAATACAAAAAATTCACAACATTTAATTCAAATATTTAAATGGGACGACTGGTTGGCAAAAGCATCAAAGTAGACAGTAGCGTTTGCGCGAGTATGCGCGAATGGCAGCGGCGCAGATAAATCATTGCGCGGATGTCGCGTATTTACGCTTTCGCGCTCGAAATTTGCCGGCTCTTGACATACGTTACGTTTTTCAATTATTAAAAAAAATCTTACTTAAATTTGAAAATGGCGGGTAGCAATTTTTTACAAAATAATAACAAAGCACATACCATAATGCACCATAACGCAAATAAAGTTATAACATGCCAATTTTTTATTCTAATTGTTTCTTTATAATATTATAAAAATAAATAGTCTAAAAGAATAAGACATAAAATATAACTTCCACATCTCTAAGCAATACAAAGTGATTACATCTAACTACATATAATTTAAAACTTGCTAAAGCAAATACTAAACAATACGACCTAGTTTAGAAGACGTGATTTTCCAATTAAATATCACATGAGAATTCTAACGGTGTCCATGTTAAATAGCTAACGAAGTTTTGAAAGAGAAATTAGTAATAAGAGTGAACTTTATGTTTCAGTCATATACTCAGAGGAATATTTATTACGTCTTCTAACTATGCTCATAGTTATATATATTTATATGTTTATATATATGTATAAACGGGCCGAAGCCGAGATGGCCCAGTGGTAAGAACGCGTGAATCTTAGCCGATGATCGTGGGTTCAAACCCGGGCAAGCACCACTGAATTTCCATGTGCTTAATTTGGGATAATAATTCATCTCGTGCTTTACGGTGAAGGAAAACATCGTGAGGAAACCTGCATGTGTCTAATTTCACTGAAATTCTGCCACCTGTGTATTCCACCAACCCGCACTCGAGCAGCGTGCTGGAATAAGCTCCAAACCTTCTCCTCAAAAAGGGAGAGGAGGCCTCTAGCCCAGCAGTAGAACATTCACAGGCTGTTACGGATTACGGATATATATGTATATATAAAAGTCAGTCTAATAGTATCGCCACCAGATGGAATAATTCACGAGGAAGGTTTAGGTATCTATATAATTTATTAATATTATTTTTTGCAATTTAGCCAATGTTTTGATTATATTTCTTTGATAATGGATAAAATGTACCAGCTTATTTTTAGCATGAACATATTTTATGGGTACATAAAACTCAAACAGACATGATAAACAAATTATAGAAAAACCCGCCGTTCCAAAAGATTATCTTGTGGTATTATGGCTCTATACCATGGCTTGGCTCCCTGAACCACTAGGCTCAGAATTCGAGCTAAGTAAGCGCCAGCTCTTGAATCACCATAAGTGTGGACTAGTTTCTTACTACGTTTTAAGTATATAATGACCTAATGTTTCATAATCCTGCCCAAGGATAAATCTGTTCTTTAAAAGAGCTTACGACACTATATTTATTATATCTATGCAAAAAAATACCCAAGATGTTTCGAGTCCCGTAACTAAAAATGACAGACATCCCAATATTTTATTGTTAATGATTCTCGGCCTCTTAACTCTCATTGATGCGGTATTTAATAGGATATTAAGTGGTCGGCACGGATTAAACATGTCTGAAGTTTTAGATATAAAATTGTAAATATTAATCGTGGGATCTATTTGATAAAACTCTGTACTTGTAGACACTTCTCTGACTCGCCCTTCCCATCGGAACAAAGTAATGACAAACATTCACGTTCGATAGTAAAACATCTGGTTACGTTGGTATTTACCATAATTGACCTAAAAAATATTACCAAAAAAAATACTAACAATTCGAGTATTTTTAATCAAAAATAAAAACTTGGGTAAATAAGGCATATTCTCGATAAAGGATTATAAAGATACCAAATAAATTATATGAATTGATTTACTATTTTCTATATAAAGTATATAGTATTTGATGTCAAATTGTTTTTTACTTTTAAATCAAATTTTATATACAATCTACAGCAATTTTAGTATTATTTAAAAAGCTTATATATTTTTTTATGTTTGCCGGGAGTGCATTATATTATTCCTTTATTATTATTGTATGTACCTCGTTGGTATAGTGGCTAGATATATGGCCGCTTACCCGGAGGTCCTGGGTTCAATTCCCAGGTCGGGCCAATAAAAAGTTATTGGGTTTTTCTGTCAGAAAATTCTTAGTAGCAGCCCGGGGTCTGAAAGTGTGTACATTCCCGTAAAATCTCTCTGGTCGTGTCGGATTGCTGTCCCATCAGATTATGAGAGTTAGGGAATAGAGAGTGCACGTGTGTTTGCACACACTTGTGCACTATAATATGTCCTGCGCAGTTGGCTAATCTCTCTTGAGATTGGCCATCGTGGCCGAAATCGCTCTGAACGACCTTACTTACTTACCTTATTATTGTATAATTATATTAATAAGATTACTCATTCTCATAATATTATACGTCACTATTTAACTGTGGAAACCTTATTGGCTAATATTTTCCTATTTACTACAAACAAATATCAAGATTATCTTTGTAATTTCTACTAAGAAAATTAAAACGTGCCATTTGTTAATTTAATATATTTTTAAATGAACTGTCAATCCATTGAAGGCACAAAGGAAGAGTTCAATAGGCATTGTATGAAGGCAAGTCTATACTTTGCCGCTCATAAAATGTCTTCAATGTTTTGACGTTTATTGGTTAGTAACATAATCGTCCAGTCGATACGAACGCAGAAATAATAATACAAGGCAGTGACGAAGATATTTCATAAAAAATAAAAACACACACACACACACACACACACACACACACACACAGTAGTGTGAGTTGTAGTGTTGAGACAATAAAACATAATAAAAATAATATATCGTCGTTTTATAATGTTTTATTAAATATATATATATAAATATATATTGAACAAGCCAAAAAACTCAGTAGTTACTCTTTTCTTACTTTTAGTTTAATATTAATGTATTAGCTTAACTCTTAATCAGAGGAAAAAATAAGAATATGTGAGTCGTTGAAAAAGAGCTTTTTTTATCAATTCTATGTAAAAAAATTATAATATTGTGAACATATATTTGTGATTCAAATTGAAATATGTGATGTATATAAGGGATAAGAATTGTAGGTATAGGTATAGGGGATTTACTGGTGGATAACCTGCCTTTTTTTCCCTGGAAAAACGCATGTACTCGTTTCCCTCAAATGAATTGGATGTCGGACTCCCCGGCGCCGAGTGTGCGCTGTAATAATACCCACTAAAAGTTAGCAGTACCCAATTCTCTATCCGGTGTCCGATGGCGCACCACATTCGCAGCAGGAGGGGTTGTACAAGCCTGTCTGGAATAAAATCTTTTAATTAATGACTGAGTGAGCCAGTGTAACTACACAGAATAGAAGAGTGTTGTATATGGGTATTGATATCAGAAAAGGAGTGGAATCCTAAAGGATTGTGTAAAAGATGCTATATATACAGGGACATGGGATATGACAACTTAGATAAAATAGTTTGCGGCACATTAACTATGATAGAATTCGTTTATATTGACGGTCAAGTCCTCCTGCCCGAAATCAATGGCCTTTTTTAAGGAAGACTAGCCAACTGCGCAGACAATATTGCACAAGTGTGTGCGCAAACACAAGACTCCTTGGTTTGTTGGCTGAAAATTGGCTTAAATTTCATACTGCAAGCATGAGTGATTACTTGATAGTTTGTTTACATATACGAAATTCTAAGAAAATTGTCATCTCCAAAGCCAATGATCACGGTATTGAAATTAGTTCAGGGCTTTTAAATGTATTACTTACAACAACGCTGAGCTGCTTTATATTACATATAGCTACAAAAGTAAAATAAATATTTACCTCGGGAACATCGCTTTATTCGCAATGGATTATCAGCATAAGCCTATAGTTTGTTGGTCATAAAATGCGTTCCCTGTATTGTTGGTAATATCTTACAATGTTTATTTCACTTCTGAATCGAAAGCTAAGGCGATTTTGTAAGCGAAACTAATCTCATACAGTTGTATTATATTTATCATTTTATGACTATACTATATTATATGTAATAAACTCTTTTGTTTTATTAATTTTCGCTACTGAATATTGAATAGCTATTCATGTTCTTAATATAGCATAGTCATTTTATCTACACTTCACACACACACTCACGCACACACACACACACAACAAGTGATATAACGTTTTTGAAAGAAAAATTATGCGTTTCTTTGTTAATCTAGCAAGTATAAAAATCTACAAATTCTAAATTCAAATTATAATCGATTTAACTAAATTCGTTAACCGAGACAGAAGTTACCCGAACGAAGTGCAATAATAGTTCTTAAATAAAAATATTAAGAACAGACAGAGATATAATAATTTTGTCTCACTCACTTATTGCTCGTAATACACGTTCACAGAACTCTTGCACCATCATAAATCAGTTTAACGTCACGAAAACGGCTACCGGGAACGGTTTGCGAATTATCGAAAATCACTTTTACGACTTACTGTCTCGTCTGATGCTTCATCTCAGTTTGGAAACTTTTTTTACGTTTTCTGGCAACATTTCGAAAATAATACATTTGTGCCATAACATAATTGTAAGTATAATTTATTTTTATTCGTACCTACAAAGTCTTTTATTGAATTTAACACAATGATAATATAAAACTGTATAGTGCCTTTTGAATAAATCCCATATTTGTTTGGATAACCTTATTACAATTTACGAGTATCATCATTTCCTAAGCCTTTTCCCAAGTTGCTTAGGGTCGGTCTAGTATGCTCGTCATATATTATTTCCGGTTAGCCGTCACCTCCAAACTCATTCTCATTTTATTCATATCATCTTTCAAACAATCCATCCTTTCTTTAGGATTCCTCTCCCTTTCTGATAACAATAACCATATACAACACTCTTCTATTCATCTCTTTCATCCCTTCTCATAACATGCACCAATCACATTAATAATAATAATACTAATAAATAAATAATCTTTATTCACATAAAAAAGTTACAGAGTATAATGAAGTCCCTGATTTCTGAGCTAGGTTCAAAGACCTGTATTACAGAAATCAGTGTACTCTCTCATATTTTAGTGTCATATCGTTCTATGTAAATAAAAATAAATGATAAATAATTATTTCTTGCTGTATACTAGAGTAGTGTGTATGTGTGTATGTGTGTGTGTGTGTGTGTGTGTGTGTGTGTGTGTGTGCATTGATTTTCTTCTTAACTTTGCTGTGATTGACGCTGCTTTTAAACATCATCTTATGTACTTCAGTATATCAGTGTATAGAACGAACGAGATAAAGAATTATCCTTGTTCGTTCTTTATCTAAACATGAATAAAATTAAATCTCTATTATATTTATGTGTAAAAGAGTAATTACTACGTACTTACTCTTTTCTGTTCGGTAGTATTATATTAATGATCAGTTGTCTTATGTTTAAGTTATCTTGCAAAAAGACGATAAAAAAGCCAAATTTAACGAACAATTAAAATATTGTAAAGTTTTCAAATAAAATATACACAGAGAATTTTTTTATTTCTTATATTTGTTTACCGTACGTACGCACGTGTATACCGTAACCGTAACCGTAACAGCCTGTGAATGTCCAACTGCTGGGTTAAAGGCCTCCTCTCCCTTTTTTGAGGAGAAGGTTTGGAGCTTATTCCACCACGCTGCTCCAGTGCGGGTTGGTGGAATACACATGTGGCAGAATTTTAGTGAAATTAGACACATGCAGGTTTCCTCACAATGTTTCCCTTCACCGTCAAGTACGAGATGAATTATAATCACAAATTAGGCACATGAAAATTCAGTGGTGCTTGCCCGGGTTTGAACCTACTATCATCGGTTAAGATTCACGCGTTCATGCCACTGGGCCATCTCGGCTTGTATATAACGTGTGATCATTAATTAACATTAAAAAGTATATATATTTCATAATTAAAAAAATATTTTGCAAGCATCAAATTATCTTTAAAAGATAAGAAAGATGTCAATAATTCCAAATTAAGAGATTCGTCTGATATTATAGGTTAAAGGGAAAGAAGTCGAGAAAGTTCGCAAACCTCAGAATGAAGGTATAAATAACATTCCACCACCCATTGTTCTACGAAAGGCAAACAATAAGAATAAAAACAAATGGTATTTAGTGACAAAAGTATTAATAACAAAAGTATTCTTAATAAACTTGTCACGCTACTGGGCGAAAGTTAATTTCCTGTTGCGTCCAGTACACAGGGTAAATAGTTGTTGTTCATTGTACATCCTTTGCTATAATATGGAAAGCGATGATGGCTTCAAGTTCTTATCATAAAGATAACATAGCATTCAAATATTTATCTTTCACACTTTTTCAGATACATATTTACTTTTCTTATTTACCTGTGGTCGGCACGTTTCCTTTTCATTTATATATTATGTATCCATCTCCTCAGTTACTCCCTTCTTCATAGATATTAAACATAGTTCATCCCACTTTTTTAGTTCTTACCATAAAATATACTTAGAATTTTGCATTATTTACAAGTCCATCGTCTTCTTAAGGTGTTATCTCGATTCTAAGTTCATCAATTTTTATTAAGGCGACTCAACACTTACCTATGTTTTTACTTTGTCTCTCCAGGTTATCATTAACATATTGTACGCATATTTCGAAATATTATAAGCATAGTTATAAGCACATATATTTTATAAATTATATGAAATCACAGCTCTGTAGCAGACGCTGTGACGTGATCCTTAAAAGAAAAATTAGAGTTTTATTTGAGCCCACAGTAGAGTCGCTTGTCGGCATGTTTGCCATGGGGGCTGTAAAAAATGTCCGCCCGCCACGTGTGATTTACGCGAAATAAAATTGTTCCAGATTTCTGCTTTTTAATGTTTTTACCTTTTATGTTGAGCCTTGCATTTCTAGCCAACGATTAGAATTCGTAATAACAGCTATTTGGTGTATTTTTATCACAAGGAAAGGTAATTTTTTTTTATAAAATGCTTAAACTTTGTTTTCTCAATTTTTGTTTCATTTATTTAAAAGTAGATTGCGAATGTCTTGCTACTGCTTTGCTAATGCCTCCTCTCACTTTAAGGCGAAGATTTGGAGCTTAGACACATGCAGGATTCCTCACGCACTACTATTAATGCACTACCTAGCACGAGAGTGTCTTATATGAAATATCGTAGAACTAGCGTTTTTTATAGGTCTGGATTCGAACCGAAGACATTTGATTAAGATCGAAGTAATCTCACCACTGCTTAACTATCTAAAAACCAAACCGAACCATCCAAATTCGAATTATCATTAATAGAATATGATCAATAGAATTGTATTTATTTCGGCTTACAATCAAATGTTATTCATGCGTATTTCATTTGCGTCTTTGAAATTTGTCGCAATCATTTCACGAACCGTAGGGCTATTTTGTAAGAATAATCTCGAAACTCATCGCAGAAAACGGTCGTAAAATGTCAGAAGGTGCTATACGACATTGACTATAATAATCGTAATATTTCAAGAAGACACGCGTCAAAATAGTATAACACGATAAGTCGGTTGTCAACATTTCAGCGGTGAGTAATGAAGCGAGTTCTTATTCGCACTGATGTATTGAGTTGGTTTGATTAAAGACGAAGATTGAAGATTGAAGAGAGATTGAGTAGATAATGACGGTTTACAATATAGACAGGGAGGATCATGAACATGTAATTTGGTTCATAATTCAAAATGTTATTCAAAGTCGAGATTGCACATAATTATAGAACGTCAGGGGTCGCTTGAAGGAACTGCAGCTGGTTTAGTTTTTGAAAACTCCCAATTAAAATTTGCTTTTCTATAAAGGGGGGGATTATGATGCTATGTTTATTACTATTATTTTTTTTATTTTTTTTTTATAGAATAGGTTGGTGGACGAGCCACCTGATGGTATGTGGTCGCGAACGCCCAGAGACATTGGCATTATAAGAAATTTTATTTGAATTTTAACCATCGCTTACATCGTCAATGTGCCACCAACCTTGGGAACTAAGATGTAATGGCCCTTGTACCTGTAATTACACTGGCTTACTCACCCTTCAAACCGGAACACAACAATACCAAGTACAAGCTGTTTTGCGGTATAATATCTGATAAGTGGGTGGTACCTACCTAGACGAGCTTGCACAAAGCCGTACCACCAGTAAACATATAATATATACATTACTTGTGTGTACTAAAGAATGTGTGATATATATTACTATCTACCGGTTACACTGATTACAATACTGGTTACAATTACTCTGTAATTACAGGCACAATGGACATAA
The DNA here is from genome assembly GCA_905147175.2 of Nymphalis urticae. Classification (NCBI taxonomy): domain Eukaryota; kingdom Metazoa; phylum Arthropoda; class Insecta; order Lepidoptera; family Nymphalidae; genus Nymphalis; species Nymphalis urticae. The sequence continues at coordinate 1,527,176 of LR989987.1, read as the reverse complement.
AATATTCCTTCCCAAGGTTGGTGACGCATTGGCGATGTAAGCGATGGTTAACATTTCTTGCAGTGCACATGTCTATGGGCGTTGGTGATCACTCACCATCAGGTGGCCCATATGCTCGTTCGCCTTCCTACTCTATAAATAAAAAATAAAAAAAATCATAATTGCTTACCACGTTTTATCCTTACTACGTTATTTGTTACGCTTTGACGCCATAACTTTTCAGCCGATCATGAAATTTAGCAGTAACGTTTTCGTGTATAAAAATATATAGGAGTACCCCTTAAGAAGAAGAAGAAACCAGTAAGTTACAACTCCTTTTAATAGAGGTGAGCGCATAAACACATGGCTATCTTAAAATAAGTTATTTCGCATGATTTTATTGTTTTGCTTTAAAGACAATTATATAAATTATTATAAATATAATAATTAAATAATATAATAATTATAAAGACAATATTTTCAATTATATTTCAGTTAAATTGTAATTTCAGTTGGCACTACTGTTTTGAAGTTCAACGACTTTGAACTTCATTCATGTTCGACAAGAAATATGTCATTTTCATATATTTTCATATATATATATATATATATCTTTTTACCTGTATACTAAGGAAATAGGAAAAACTTAAAAAAAAGTTAAACATTTAATCGTTTTAAAAACGTGACCTTATATCGCTAGCATTTATTTGACACTAGTTGCCGCACGCGGCTGTACCCGCGTTTAAGTGGCTAGGGGTAATGTTAGGTGTTAGGTGACTGGTTAAGTCAATTAATTTTATGCATGATTGTGTAACAAATATCCAAACATATAAAGTTTCACATTTATAATTTTAAGAAATGACTTATTGGGATATATAAGATAGATAAATATTAATCACATTTTAAAAAAGTCCTTATAATTATGACCACTTGAAATATGACACAAAAAAGCAGCATTTCTTCCCTGAACCGCAATCCGGATTTTCAAGGCGAAAAACCACTAATATTCCATACAGACAAGAGGTTAGATATTAAATATATTTTTGAAATTGAAATGATAAAAACGAAACGAACTATAACATACACTCATAAAAAATATTTTTTTAATAATAAACGTCAGCAGACCCAACTAACAAAACATAAAATCGTTAATTTACACCGCCACTTGTAATTTCAAATAAAAAAATGGCGCCCATGTGTATGACGTTTATGCGGATGTAAAATGTTTATTACGACAGGCGATTTGAATGTAAAAGGACCTAATGATTCATATATAAATTTATATTATTTTACAGACGCCTATGTATTTATGGATACACATTAAAGTCACGAGGTATCCTATTATTATAGTCGACTTCGAAAATAATATGAGATCGATTTTGATATAAAAAATTAGTATTTATCGAGCTAATTTCAAAATTATATAAAATATCACACAGATAAAACAAAAAATAAACACAAAATAACAACTCTCAATTTACTAAAAATTTAAAGTGTGATTCATATAGATTACTAAATAAGTATAATAAAAAACCTCAAATTTGAATTTCGAATCAAACAGAAATTATTTGAAATAAAAATATATTTATTTCAAATAATTATATATTGCGACAATAAGCGTAATACGCTTTTACCGATGCAGTTACAAACATAATTCAAAACTAACACACAGAACGTCGGATTAACAGAAACCATTTCGAGTGCCGTGTCAATTTCAAATTTCGAACGTTCGAATGCGTTCGATAACAAGCGACGCAAACGCGAAATCGAATGACATAATTTCCGCAACGTATCGACAGTGGACAATATTTATAGGATCCTTGTGACGTCGTGTCGGTGATTGTACATTATGATATGAATTGATTAAATAAAAATAACAATAAACTATAATAACAATAATTTAATTTAAGTTAGACATGATTACAGACAATACGTCTCTCAGACTTCGAGGTATTATACCCCGAAAACAACACAAAAAATAAAATCATCTTAAAAATGTTATAAAAATATTATAATTTCAATAATTATGATACTAAATAAATTTAAAATAAAGCAAAATAATATTATGTTTAAACGCGTGTGCGTGTCGAAGTTTTATTTTATATAATTGATAAGGAACCAATTTTATCTCTTTATATTTTTTTTAATACAATTAAATTATCAGAGCAAAATATTATAGTCTAATTAAACATTATTAATATCTCACAGAGAAAATAAATTCAATGGTCTGTATTAAAAAAAAAATTAAATATTCAATTCTATTTTTAAAAATAGAATAATTTTAAAAATTCCAATAATTTTCATTCTCTGTACGCACATTTCATTGAATGCTTTGATGCATCAAATGACGTCTAATTAACGAACAGGTCATTAGGTGCTATTGATACGCGCACCCACTGGATGTTGGGTGAAAGCGACAAGAGCCGTTTCCATGATACCGAATTTAGAATCATTAATGAGAATTATATCTGTTGATGGATTTATACTCGCATTTCAGTTATAGATTTAAATAATTATATTTTTTATATGAAATAAATTAATATCATAAGGGTAAGTATATAATATTTTGTCTATGAACGTTTTTTGAGATAAATAATTTCTCTCTTTAGTTGTCATTAGGAAAACAATCAATACGTTAACTTAATGGTTATTGGCACAAAATCATCTTGGGTGGTTGGCGCCATATTAGCACTAAAAAAATGGTTACAGTTATACCAACATTGAACGCATTTGCCTACTTAATATAAAAAAAGGAATAAGTTATCAAAGGCTTCATACCTGCAATCCTTTATAAAGCTACAAATCCGCAGGTATCTGGGGGAAAAATTCTACTAACATATTGTCACTTTATCGCAATCGAATAAAATAGTTAATTATATTGGAAATAAATCGAGAACGTAGCGTAATCGTTTTATTAGTAGCGTATTAGTAGAATTTCATCCTTAGTCGAAAGCCGTCAAATCGGAACGTCAATAAAATGTTAATTTTTTTAATGAAAAAAGTCGTAACAGCAAAGGCCATACTAACATTTAACCATAATTAAGTATCGTTGAATATTTGACAATCTTTTGAAAAATATCTCGTTTACAAACTTCGCCTAAAAAACTACGTTAAAAATAAGTAACATTCACAGGGAATGTCCCACTGCTGGACTAAGGTCCTTCCCCTTTGAAGAGAAGGCCTGGAGCTCATTCCACCACGCTGCTATCACGTATGCAAAATATCAGTGAAATTAAACACGAAATAAATTATATACACAAATCAAGCACTTGAAAAATCTGTGATGACTGGATTTGAACCCGCGATCACCGCTTATAATCACTGGACGATCTAATAAAGATTCGTCTTTAAATCTAACAATAATATTAGGTAAGGCTTTATAAAATGACAAATTAAAAGAACTACATATACAATATCACTTGAAGACCATTAGTTACAACCTAATTTAGTCACATTATTCCGTGCGACGAGGTTTACTGAACCCGAAATGAATTTTGGATGTCTCGTGACATTCTCTGTTACCAGCAGCGTCCAGTCCTGGTGGATATCTGAGATTTGGGTATAAGCGCTAAGATAGCGCTTCATGTTGTATATACTACTTCTATATATACATAATACAAAATATTTGACTACTTAATAAATCTACTTTGATTATTGATTTTTTATTAATATCCTTACTTCACACTTCACCCTTCGAAGGGTGTGTGATCTAGCGTAATTACAGACACAAGGGACATAAAATCTTAGGTCCCAAGGTTGGTGGCGCATAGGCGATGTAAGCGAGGGCTATAAAAAAAAAAAAACCGAAGAGAGTTTGTATGTTACGCTTTCACAACTTTACTATTCAACCGATTGTCATAAAAATTAGCATAAATAACGTGTATGTCATTGTTACTACAGAAAACTTACAGAAAAGGACATATGTCACTAGACACCGCCCCCCCCAACATGCGAAAACCACGGTCGGAAAATAGTAAATATGTATCGTTTAGAAATGATTAAGGGTGACATAATATGCCAGAAATAACTAATGATATGACGACAGATGCCGTCAACCACAAATAAATGGGAAAAAGGTAAAATAAAAATTAAACTAAGATCAAACATTTGTGGTCTTTCCTATTTTCGCTCTCATTTATTTTTACATAACAACCACCGTGACTTCCGTATCACCTAAAAGCACCATCTAAGTAAGTTATTTTACTATACATAAATATATATGTTATTATATCATTTATTATTTGCAATAATATAAAGCTGTTGTTTTAACAACTTAAATCTTACACCCAGTTCCAAACTAGTTTCCGACTACCCAAAGTCTATACATCCTTCCCGAGCACGGTATTCGTTTATATAATAATTCCATAGTAATATTTGACTTGCTCTATTAATAAACTAAAAAATATGCTAAAAACATTGATAATAAGTTATGATTTGTTGCTTTCCAGGCAGAATATAATATAGATTATTTTTGTATTTGATTAACGTAATCTGTAATTATAATGTTCGAAAAGAGTAACTACTGATTTTCTTGTCGGTTTTTCTCGGTAGAATTTACATTGCAAACCGGTAGTAGAATTTATATTACTATATTTATATCACTATATATTATACCTATTATTATTATTTCAAGCACAACTGGGCAAGCACCACTGAATATGAATGTGCTTAATTTGTAATTATAATTCATCTCGTGCTTGACGGTGAAGGAAAACATTGTGAGGAAACCTGCATGTATCTAATTTCCCCGAAATTCTGCCACATGTGTACTCCACCAACCCGCATTGGAGCAGCGTGGTGGAATAAGCTCCAAACCTTCTCCTCAAAAGGGAGAGGAGGCCTTAGCCCAGCAGTGAGACATTCACAGGCTGTTACTGTACTGTACTGTACTGTATATTACACATTTAACTGAACACTGTAGTATGACGATTCAAAAGATAATTTATGATTTAAATATATATATATATAAATTAGAAAATAATAAACAAAGACAAATAAATGGCAACATTGCATTAAGCAGTATCTTAGCGCCCAAGTCTAGCCTAGGTCTAGCAAGTATGTCAAACTTCGCGCTAACATTCTGAGCATAACAGTAATATCGGTACGAGTCAGGGATTGTCCAAAGTATCGAGATATTGTGCTGCATTGCTCACTGAGTCACCGAGCATTCGTGTAAGCAGCCTGCCATGATATTCATAGGTTATTGACAAATTCTAAGGCGTGACTCATATTTATTTAAATTCTCATTTTTAATAATTTAAGTTAAGACTATATTTTTCATTAAATATGTTATTTATTGTGCCAACTATCTCTTTATTTATTTATTAAACAGAATTAGTTTCTAAAACCCCGTATGATAAGTTAATTTGTACAGATCTTTAAATATCCCATACTTTGTAACACTACTTTATTTGTTGAAGAAAGTTTTTGTGATTGACTACAAATTATACAAAATTTTATTATCGCATTAAAAAAATCACAAGCCAATCAAGTCTTTACAAATAAGCAAATAAATTACATAGCAGATTTTTGATATGGTAACAATTATAATAAAATTTTAATAACAAATATTAACAATTAAAAATTAAAAAAATAGATTAATTTACACGTCATTTCATAGCCAGTATAAAATATGCTTTTGGAAATATGTAAAAGCATTTAAGCATTCCACTTCTCTTTATTTTAAAATGTATCATCCCAAACTACCGCTTCCGTATTCACTTGATCAACAACGATTATGATACAAATTAAGATAATTAATTCTCCGGCGCCATTACTTTGATTAATATGCGAGTCCCGCTTTGTCTACCTGAATTTATTCAACAACAATATACAGTTAACCGACGGCGTAGGAGGGTTTTTTATTTTAATACCTGAGTTTGTGTTATATAAAAATTTAGAACTAAATAAAAATAATTGTAAATTAACTTCAAAAAATTTACAAGTTGTTTTAGAAGTGTTATTGAGTTAATGAAAGTTTTTTAAGCTAGAGTGAAACATATGTAGATTTTGTTACTATTTATTTATTAACCACACCCTAATTTAAATAAATTAAAGACTTCAATAATTTTATATAATATATAAATGCCGAACATGCTTAATGCAGTGTAATCAAAAGTTTTATCAAAATTAAATCAAAATTTATAATTATACCCAATCACCACGGAGCACGAGATGATTTTTAAAGACGAATTAAGCACATGAAACTTAGTAGTGCTTACCTGGATTTGAAACAGCAATCTTTGGTGAAGATTTAAGAATTCTAGCCACTTAAACTGTGTGTGGAATGAACATGGAGAGAGATCATTTCACAACTTGCGCGTACGCAGGAAGCGATATATAAGTAAATCGACAGATGCCATTCACGTAGCATTGTTAACATATAATAAGTAGTCTTAATGGCTTCGCCTATGTAATGCGTGTTGAGGAAAACACGAAAGACAGGCACAACAAGATTATAAATCAAAGCGGATTTCTTAGTATATTACCAAATATATAATCTATCTTTATATTTAAAATTTTCTCCACTTGGCTTCATCCGCGTGTGAGGGTGAGTAGGTGATACCCTACCCTATATGGTGGTACCCTATGTCTTTTTTTGTGTATGACAATTTGTATGCAAAATTTCATGAATACTAATTTTGCATTTATAAGATTAGTAAGGATAGTATGTGTTATTTTTAAATATATAATTAAGTAAAAAGCATTTTTATTGCAAATGACTATTGTTTCATGCTTATCTTACTTATATTATACATTTTGAATTATGTACGATTACATTTCATGCAACCATTTTACTTAAATCACTTAATGGATCGAAAAAAAAAATTACATAGCTACCTCCTTATTCTAAACGACGAATAGACAATTTGACACGAACGGAGATAGTTAAACCACAGGACCGAGGGCTTCACGTGTTATCAGAGGCACAAGAGTGTAATATCTCCGACTTTTTAATTTCAAAACAAGTAATAAAATCCATTGTAAAACAGCTTATCCTTAAATAATAGGTATCTAAAAATAAAAATGACGTGGATAAACAATGCTGGCAACGATTACATATGGACGAAGAAATCGTTGAGCGAAGAAATTACTATATTTAAAAGAAACTGTGACAGGATATAACCTTAATTATACACATACGAACGCAGGATCGTGTAAATCAACACGTGTAATAAACCTTAAACAACGTCTTGAGCTATTAAACATTCATGTATTACTGGCATTATATTGAAATTGTTAACGGTGCGTTCAATTTAAAATAAAAAAGTACATGTAAAAAACACATCATGTTTTAGGTTTTAGTGTGTTTGTAATTTAACTGAAATTGAAAAAGGTATGGCTTTGTGTAAGCTCTTCTAGATAGGTACCACTCATCAGATGGTCTACCGCAAAACAGCAGTACTTGGTACTTTTGTGTTCCGGTTTGAAGAGTGAGTAAGCCAGTGTAATTACAGGCACAAGTGGCATAACATCTTAGTTCCCAAGATTGGTGGCGCATTGGCAATGTGAGCGATGGTTAACATTTCTTACAATGCCAATGTCTACGGACGTTGGTGACCACTTACCATGCTCGTCCGCCTACCTATACAATAAAAAAAAACAATATGCGTAATATGCGTAAATTTATTCGACAGTTGACAATATGGTTTGTATTAAACGCCTTTAGAACCCAAAGGGATATTAATTTTAATTAATAATATTTAATTTAAATTATCTCTCTCTCTCTTTTTTTCTTATTTAATTTGTTAATCTTTCATTAACTTATTTGTGTTTTTCATAATTTTTGTAATATTGGAAACGATCGTTGGCTAAGTTTTATTAAATATTTCTTATTCTATTTGATATAAAATTATACCGTTTGTATCTACAATAAATAAATAAACATTTGTTTTAAATTGAATCACAAAATCAATAAAGGATTTTGACTTACAATAACAACAACTTTCATCGTGTTTCAATATCTATGGTTCAATATCTAATAAATATTGAACCATAGATATTGAAAATACCTTGAGAAATAATTAGAAAGAACATATCAGAACTGTTTGACATGCGTCGAGAATTAAGACCATACAAATACGATATAATTATGTTCGTTTTTAAAAAGTACTGAACGACCGCTTCTAAATAGACTTCACATTCCGAAGAACACGATTCAAAGGCGCTTGTTAAGCCCTACTTGAATAAATATTTATTCTTCACTTTGAATTCCAGGATAAGAAGTTACCTAGTGGACTGGGAAACTTGCAGACTCAGTACTTAAGTATATTCAAAATATATATAGGACAGTCCCGTCCAGGGGAAACGACTAATCAATCAGTGAGCCAATTATGCGTAGTTAAACAATGCATGCCCTGCGCGAGACGGACGAAATACATATATTATTATACATATTCGCATAAGCTCCATGTTAATTTATAATAAGTGTAAAGGTAGTTATCTAATTGATACTCAAGGGTTGAGACCACGGATATTTTATATTTATAAATTTATTTACATAACCACAAAACTAAGATCAACTTTGTAGCCTTGTATAAATTCCGCCTTTTTTTTGTTTCGGATACTCGATATCGTCAGAGATTGTAAATTTTTTTTGGAACACCTCGAGTGTGGTCCCATTTTTAATTTAAAAATGAAATCTCACCTAAAATCGAATTAGGGTAAAAACTCGTAGATTTGTCATTGATTGCGTGTTTTTTTTCGATATCTTTACCGATTGAAAGAGTTTATATTATCTCGATCATTGAAACTTCTGCCACGGCAGGCAATCTCAAGAAAAACATATTCGAGTGCCTTGTAACTCACCACCAACGACGCAGACAAACAATATACACACAACGATCAAAACTAAAACGAGGTCGAAAGCTCATTTCGCAGATAAAATAAAATAATATCCAAGAGTGTAATTCCGTGTCTTATCGCAGAAGCGTTTCCTTGTATCATATTAAGGGACTAATATCGTACAAATCATTTTAATTGCAACATGAAGTCATCTCGCCATCTAGGATTCAGGGAATACTGATTCATCCGCCCCAAATAAACCGTTCAGTGATTCAAACATCGCTTACGAACAACACAGATTCGACTTAGACTAACCAGTCTGATCTTCGATACGCTTCGTTAACACGTTACAAGAACAAGATATTAATAGTTTATAAATAAAATAACGCTACAATATTGTTAATTTGGTTTAAAAGTTTGTTTATTTATTTGTATTTAAAAACTTAATTGATTAATTTCACACACTTATTTCTTATTCTACTCTAAGGAGCTCTACTTAGTTGTTGTTGGGCCAGTGTCTATATAGGAACAAACCTTAGTGCTTGTCTGGGTAGGTAACACCCACTCATCAGATATTCTATCTTCCGTTTTGAAGAGTGAGTGAGCCAGTGTAATTACAGGCACATGGGACGTAACATCTTAGTTCTCAAGGTTGATGGCGCATTGGCAATGTAAGAGATGTTTAACATTGTTTACAATGCCAATGTCTATGGGCGTTGGTGACCACATACTATCTGGTCACCCATACGCTCGTCTGCTATCCGTGTTCCATAAAAAAACCATAGGTAGGTGGTACATTTGTGATGTAAAGTATCATTAATATTTCTTATATGGTAAAATTTGCCAGTACGTACGTACGTACGTACGTACCTATTAAATTTTTAAGAAAAATTTGTAGCTGAAACAAAATGCGGACTTAATATTTGAAGACATTTTCTACAAGTCAACCTTTAAGCAAATCAGAAATACATTATGGTGGTACTAAAACTATTATGATATTTTAAAATATAGATTGAGATAAGATTCAATTTAAAGACGGAAATTTGAGTGCAACGTTCTATAAACAACACTTGAATATTTTTGTTAAAATGTCACTAAAACTTAACGGCTAGTTAAATTGTTAGTAATGAAGTCGATTGACGATCTACCGTTAAACTGTTATTTTTTTTTAATTTAATTAGTTACTACCTTTTGTTCCGGTTTTTGTTTTTGTTCTTTATTTAAATATTTCTATCTTCTGTTTTTATTTTATTTTTAATTTGTATATTTTGTAATTGTGTTTGAGAATGATGTGTTCTCCTGTAATCGGTTGTGCATAGTTAGTTTTAAGGTAATGTAAAAAGTGTTTTGAATGTTTATTTAGTACAACTATTGGAGATCCAAATAAATACATAAATAAATAATATCACGGCTTTGACAATATACCTGCGACATATACATATTTCATGCATCAATTGTCATTGAGTAAGTAGTTAATAATAATAATAATATCCTGGGTCTTTCACATACGGCCATCTGATCGCAAACTAAACAGAGCTTGTACAATGGAAACCAGACAAATGATATACTACATATACTACTTTTCTTTAATAAATACATACTTATATCGATAATTAACCCAGACTCAGGACAAACAGACATGTTCATGCACACAATTGTCTGTCCTGGGTGGGGAATCCAACCCGCAAGCTTTGGCCTCAAAGACAAGTATCTACCAACCACGCCAACTGGCCCGTCAAATTATATTTATAAATATATAATATATAATCATGTATAATATATTGTTGTATTTAAATACATCTGTTTAATTACAAATAATCGGTTCTTAATCTCGTTTGTTGTATTGTTTCTGAGTTATTTTTGTTAAGTGACAGTCCGAGGTGCTCGAGTTTAAAAAGCTTCGTGTGATAGCGCGATATAGAATAGATACGGTACAGAATATATTGTATGTTAAATGTACATATATTATTTAATTTTAAATGTCATTTAAATTAGCCGAGTTATCAATTGAGAGAATGTCGTAAGAGAGTTTTGAATTCCAGGACCTTTAGTGGTTTAGCATTCGTTTTTTAATTTTGTGTTTTTTTTTTAAATACACTAATTAAATATCTTTATATATTTAAATTACCCATACCTAATATTATATTTCCTTTGATCTACAAAAGTAATGGTAATATTATCTCCCTGAATGTTCTCTCTATATTTACTTACTCTACATTTGACTAATGGCATGCTACAGAAATACCACTTTGATTTGTTACTTGAGATAATTGCATTTTTAACAGCAACGATACGGATGCGATACGATTTTTGTTCGTTCGAAATTTTTTAATAAAAGCAATACTTGTTTAAATAAAGGCTTGCAAAGCACCCGCAAGCCCTTCGGTGTTCCAGGTGTCTAAAGATGGTAATCATTTTTCATCATGTGATCCTTCTGCACGTTTTCCCACTCTTACATTGAAAAATGGTGGGACATTTACAGTTACTTTAATACTAAAGTATTTACTTAAATTGAATAACATGTATTGATTATAACTGTATTTTTTAATATTTTCTAATCTAGTTTATTTTATTTCCATTAAAAAACCTAAATTTCACTTCACACTGATGCAACGAGTTTTTGACGTATCGTATCGTTATCCTAAATTGTAAATATCGAAACGACTTAAATATCGTACCGTGTAAATATTGAAATATTTTGATGAGGCCAGTCCTAAAGGATTGGACTTAGGTTTATTGGGTGGTCTGATGTTTTAATGAGGCTTAATGTGTTTTATTTTTATACCACTTAATGCTTCTTGATAGGTCAAGGATCGGAAATGGTTTGTAATAAAAAATATCGTTGATAATTTTTTATTTCTGTTTCGAGATAGTAAAACATGTTATGGTAGATTAATTTTGTATTCGACTTTAGGATTGAACAAACTTCGAGATTGTGTTGCATCGCCTGTAACACTGCAGTTATAACTGTGACTAAGTGATATAGAATTTAAAAAAAACATAAGCTTGTAATAAACAGGTGTTACTGTAGCGTTAAGTAGACTCGTTAATCTAGGTAGCTTAGGATTTTCTTCATCGCACGAATATAAATGACATTTATGGTTTTACTTAAAACTTTTTAAAATATGTATTTGATTATTTATTATGAAAACTCGTTATAGCGTTATTTTATCGAACCAATATTAACTACCAGCCTACATGATAAATTATGATTTTAATTTAACTTAAGCCCTTCAACCGATTTTGCCTAATTAGGTAATATTTCAAGTTTTATGAGCTTATAATTGTATATGCTATAGCATATATGATTTATATGAGTATATATAATGAAAAACATATATGATTTTAACAGGAGTTGCATCAAACGGAGCGTAATATGCTAAGATTAGGGATTTAGGGATTAGGGACTAGGGCAAAAGACTCTGCAACTATGTAGTCTTTTATACAAATTAACATGCCTTCAACTAGTTTCCTTTCATACGATATATAAAAAGATCTTCAATTAATATTTAGGTAAATTATTATTATACATATAACAAATTATATTATCGTAATAAAAAAAAAACACAATCATTTCTATCTCGAAGTTTCGAAACAATTGACAGCGACGTTCTATGCAGACACAACAATTAACTAAGTTATTCTTTAGCCAATTTAAAAAATTAAGGTTATTAATTGGGACTAATTTTAGTTTGTGTAATAATTTTCTTGATATAGTGAATTGATTTGATTTCTGATTGGTTATTTTTTATCGAATAAGCTATTTTAAGTGATTTAAATTAAACTTGAAAAAAATCACTCCTATCCTTAATTGTCTTTTGTTTAGTCTGTATTCCTTTATATTATCGCTGTTGGTAAACCGTAATTTTGGAAGTCGTTTTTATATATATATATATAAGATGCCGCCCATATATATATATATATTATCAATCACAAATTAAGCACATGAAAATTTAGTGGTGCTTGCCCGGGTTTGAACCCACGATCATCGGTTAAGATTCACGCGTTCTTACCACTCGGCCATCTCGGCTTTGTAATAATATATATATAAAAAATGTATGTAACTGTATATATATTTATAATATATAAGCGAAATAACACTTATTACGAGATATAAACTATCAGCCCGATTCACTTTAAAACTTGCTCAACGTGAATAAATATAAGAACTTAGCCAAAATCCTAGGCAAATCACATTTTTCTCCGTATCTACTCGTGCTAGCCGGGACGATTATCTAATACCTAATAAGATAAATACCGCTCTTCTATGACGGTGCTAAATCAACGCCACACAAACGGACGTGACAGCAATCCTAGTGCTACGAGTAGAAGCACTCCATCCACCGACCGCGTCCTGAGCCGAAGTGCCATCTTATAAGAGACTGAGAATGGATATCATTCGGAGACCGAGATAGCTCATATTTCAAGGTTAGTTCTCGCCCCTTGCCCAGTAAAGATCAGTACGGCTAACAGCATTTACATAATCAAAAAAAGAATGCTGAATCAGTAGGGCTGTCGCACTCTCAATACTCGGAACGAAAAAAAAAATCAAATTTGGTTCTATAGAAGTAAGAACTTTCGAAGACACATTCAATTAAAAATTTAGATTCTGTTAGTCCTTTTCAAGCAATTTTTCAGAATATATATTATAATTTGACGGCGCGAATTCAAATATATTCTATTAGTAACTAAATAAATATATCTCTGAAAAGGAAAAATAAGATATTGTATTATATTCAGAAACGAATTGCTTACAGTGTTATTCAGAAGATACCATTATCTTGCTACTTAGGGAATATAATACGACCAAAAACGGATGGTAGGGTAAATGTATTAAAGATGAAGATGCCAGTGTTTCAATAAAATATGTACACGTCAATCAGACAATTCTAACCCGTAAGCAAACAGTATCGTTTTTTAAATATCATTATCGAGCTCATAAATTATAGTAAACATTTTATTTTGCATTATATTTTAGCATTGGTGACAGCCCTTTCATTCGACCATGCAATATCAAAAATATACTGTAATATTACGTATTAAAGTTCAATTAAGCTTGGTCGAGTGATATTTAGGTGCTTTATAATTGCACTCTTTTCGAGATCAAAGGAGTGCGGTGCGACTTCTGTATTATTCTAAGCGTGTACATATGAACACCTTTGCTACTAGATAATAATACTGTTAGTATGAGCTTTTTAATCATGTTCTTAATGAAAAACGCCGCAAATAGAATTTTTGTGTTTCTGTCTACAAGGAATTATTTCTTTTTTTTTTCGTAATAACAAATATCGAATTTATATTTTATAATAATTATAAAAAGAATTTAATTTATGTTACAAGATCATAATAGTAATTTATGTATTATACAATTTGTAAATTAGATTGAATGGAAATAATATAAATTTATATTTCAGAACTATATTAAAAAAATCTTCAGTTTGTGTTTTGGAATACGTTTGCTGCGTTGTTTAGCTCAACACCTGTATAGTCTATTATTGTATTTATATCACCCTGTAATTATACTGGCCCACTTGATATACTAGAAAAACAATAAATTTAATCTATTGGTGGAGTACTTGCTAATCCTTATAAATAAGATTCAACTTTATAGTGCAGTTTATAGTATAATACATAATCTTATTTAAAAAACACAATTTCAATTATCGTTCTTAAGCCAAATCGAACCTAATAGCGAGTGTACTGTGACGATGTAAAATGTTCATAGGTATATCATTATAGCAATCATTTATTTTAAAGAATAAATAACTTTAAAAATGTTTTTTTTTTCTAAGAGCATGTGAAAATTACAACAAGGTGGTGTACCTCGGCAAATATTTATCTTTGTCATTAATTACTGATTTATACCCGTTGTTAAGTTAGTGTTTAGTTAATTACTAATTTCTCTCTTTCTGTCATCGCTGATTTGACATTCGAAAGAAGAAGACACAAATGTTTAACTAATCACTCTCTAAACAATCATTATAGCATTTTGGTTAAAGCCGTTAATGTTTTTTAAAATGAACTAAAGTTTATTTCCCGTTTCTGTAGTGGATTTTTATTTTAAAATATATTTAACTACTGAGTATCAGTTAATATTACAAGGTAGACCGACGATATTGCAAGGGTCGCGGGAAGCCGTTGCATGCGTGATGCGGTTAGCGCGAGACCGGTCGTCGTGGAAATCCTTGGGGGAAGCTATTGTCCACCAGTAGACTTTTTCCGGGCGATATGAGGATGAAGATTGTAGCTGTGACCATTGAGGTTATTTTAGTAATCCAATGTAATAAATTGACAATAATTTTTGTTGTCAAGTGTGTTTTTTTTTACTATTCATATTGTATTTTTTTTATTAAGTATATATTATGTTGGCACGGTTTAAGTAGTGTTTATGTTTTATATATAAAGGTTCAAAAATAGTTGAATATTTTTTTAGTATTCATTGCGATATTTAGGTAAACTTATTTTATTCGACAGGTGCCATAGATATGCTGAAAAAATGTCGAATTTTGTTGCACAAAATTTAAAAATAGTAAAATGTTCAATGCTGTATAAAACTAGACTGTGAGTCCTATACAGATATATGTATGTATATCTATCAACCGAAAATGGAACTGTGTGGTATAGTGAGATTTATATTCCTTCTGTAACAAAAGAGGGATACCACCGATTATAGTAGGTTATTTACTATTTGATAGGACAAAACCTTTGCCTCGGTTGTAAATAATGGTGGTAAAGCTTCGTGCAAGCTCGTCTGGGTAGGTACCACTCACTCATCAGATATTCTACCGCAAAACTGCAGTACTTGGTATTGTTGTGTTCCGGTTTGAAGAGTTAGCCAAAGTAATTACAGGCACAAAGGACATAGAATCTTAGGTTCCAAGGTTGGTGGCGCATTGGCAATGTAAGCGATGTTTAACATTTACTTACATTTATTTACAGTGCCAATGTCTAAGGGCGTTGGTGACGACTTACCATCAGGTGGCCCTTATGCTCATGCGCCTTCCTATTCTATAAAAAAAAGTAAATTTAGTTTCACTCTCGTCAAACGTTGTTGCTTCGCCTACACGGGTCACAGCTTATATAGTCGTTAACATTCCTCACTTTTGACTGCGACGTTTGTTTAGTGGGCACCGCAATCCTGCAGGCCACAGATCCTTGTTGATGCACAGACTTGTGTACTATATGTTCAGCACAGTTGGCTGGTATCTTTTGAGATTGACGTGGCCGAAATCTCTTAATAACATTTCTTAATAAATGGGCTATCTAACGCGAAAATATATTTTTCGATCAAATTGATAGATTCTGAGATATACACGTTTAAATGAACAATCAAACAGTCAGCTCAACTTTATATATTAATATGTGATATATGCCATTTAAACCTTTTTGTGACTTCAGCAACAATTCAAAGATTATGTGTAACATATTTAAACTATACACACACAGCTCATACCCAGAGAAGTGTGTATGTGTGTATAATACGAATAACCAAATTCAAGTGTATGAATAGATATATATATATTTTATTATAGCATTATTTTATGACGAAGAGTATATTATAAATAAATAAAATCAAATTTTAAATGAAACGCAGATACGCTTGTTCGAGTTTTATTTATAAAATATCACAGTTTTAAATACATTATTTACATTTTGTATACAACACTACGTTATAAAATTATCTTGGCAATACTTAAATGCGTTACTAATTGTCATCAGCTCGTTGAATTTCATTCAGTCTTCAGCAAATCAAGGAATACAACACCATAACATTGAAATCTATACATCATACAATCATTGATTATTTCTGTTAAAAAATTAATCACAAAAATTTGATAAAATCATTATTAGCTCTTATGATTTTTGCATGTATTTAACAATATTAAGTATTAATAGTTTGCTTATATTATATTTATATTGCAAAATGCTTTAGATATTTAAGAAAATTTTACTCGACGTAAGATTTGTATTCTTAATATACAAATGAAATATTCAACAGTGATCCGGTCAGAAGAAATGATTTGCAAACAAAAAACGCGATTTCGAATTCAGGCAAGGGCTAATCTCCTGATGAGTAAAGGAAAATATCTAACCAGTTTTTTTATGATATTTTCCTAAAGTAAAGTAAATACTAGACTGTGTATTATAATAATTAGTCACTTAAAGCATTTCACACAAGATAAACAATATATTGATAACTATCAAGAGTAATTTGTCAAGTATAGAGATTTTATCAAGACTAATTTAATGGTTTCGATTTTCATATGCAAATATCGTTAATAGTCGTTTGTTTATTAAAACAACAACAATTGTAAACAGGCGAATCATTACAAGAACTAAATAATTAATCATAATAATTAAGCATTTTACGATGTGACATCTACGTGTTGTGTTTAACCTTAAAATTAAATTAAAAAAAGAAATATTAAACAATGATTAATAGTTAAAATATTAAATAAATTAATCACAATACAACGTCTTACACTATTACGTAAGTTACCGGAACAATTATATTATTTACAACTATTTTTTTTAGTTAGGTTATATATTTATTCTTTTTTGCTAAATAAATAATAATATATACTTTGTATATACATATATAAGGTTATGTAATATGTTATTAGATACAATATAGTTTTTTTGTTTTACAAATGTGTTTTGGGTTCCGCACAAACATACATATATGTAATAATATATGTATATATATACATATATATATATATATATGGCTTACAAATATCCGGCCGCTGAGAGAATACATCCGTCACCGGTCCATGATCGAACTATGTATCTTAAGTGGTAAGTACTGTAAATATATAAGTATCGTTTATCTGCTGTACTAACGATTTATATCATTAAAAAATATCATTGTAGGTTGACAATGATTGTTGTAATTTAGTACTAAATTTAATTTCAAATAAATAATGAAACTATAATACAGTTAGGAGATACCTTAATCCATAAAACAGCGTTGTTAAAAAAAAGACGTCCGCTAATTTAAAAACCTCTATTTTGTTAGTTTGTAGTAAATTTCTTTTATATATATTTGCCTGGAGGGCAAATTACTCTACTCCACCTGACGGTAAGTGGTAGTAGAGTCCAAACGCGACGACGGCCAGTACAGTCGGGAAGAATGCTCTGCACTAGCCGCCTCTTCACGCCTCGTTTGAAGGAACCCGGGTTGTAAGAGGAGGGAAACACGTGAGCTGATAAACAATTCCATTTTTTGGAAGTGCGACAAAGAAAGGTGTTGCCAAATTTCTTTGTGCGCGATGGAATTGATGTCACAGTTAGGTGGTGACATCGAGAGCCAGCACGCGTAGACTTATGTAGGAAGGGGGAAGCAAGAATTAGAGAGAATAAGTCCTCAGAACACGCCGAGCATAATTCATTATTGGCGCGGCTTGAGATTTGTTGAATGTATTTGTGTATAAGTGTGTTATTTGGATTTTTAAGAGTAATTGAGTGAGTAATTTACATCAATTTGTATGACTTGGTGTTCTATTTTTAAAAATACCAATTCGAGGTTTTTGTAAAATCAGTTTCACTTCAGGATGCGAAATATACAATATTCAAAAATCCATTTTGCGCTGGTAAATGGTTATGTTAACTGTTTATTTTTGTAGTGTATCACAATTGCTCATGACAAAGTGACAGACGTCAAGACCCTCTCACAGCGACCAGAATATATCTATATACATAACTTATAGACTGATATTTTTGTTCATAAATAAAGACTATCTAGATTAAAACAATTGATTGTTTTGTTCGATACATTATAATTATATTTAAAAATAATTTATAGTTTAAGATAACCAAAAAACGCTTTCAGTCAAAACAAACCAAATAAGCCCGAATAAACGAGACATACCAAAAACCATTGTGGAGTTGCACAACCACTCTCTCCATAAAGCATCGCCTATATTTGATAAACTTCAAATATGACATTTAAAAGTAGGTAGTATAAGAACCAAATTCCTACAAAACCAATTTTAACTTCCTCCTTAAATATACCGTAGATGTGGACAAGCTAAACCGTGAAAAAATATTTTATTTTTAAATATAAAAATTATAAAACAACTTCATTAACATATAAACGCCGATTAGCGGCTGATAGTTAAATACTGATTTCTCTCTTTCACTTATCACTGATCTTTTTCTTTCATTATTGATTTGACATTAGAAAGAAGAAGACAGATCATTATTTAACTAGTCACAAGCTAAACAACATATAGTAACAGCAGTATTTAGTGCACAAATATCATGAGGAAAAATCTCGATATACATTTCGCAAGGAACCCTATTATAATATCTGATTATTTTCATTACCGCACAATATCCTTATTTACATAATATCTTCTAAATTAATTTCGTATAACGCATTTTCTTTTAAGAACGACAGCTCGGACAGTTTGAAATTTTTATGTAATTTAATAAAGTAATATAAAATAATTATATTTTATTCATAAAATTATTTTCCGCAGTTACTTATATTACTAAATCATGTTTAGTTCGGCTCTGGCTCAAAATAATACAAACTTGATAATATTAACCAAAACCAAAATAACCAAAATAGACAAAGACACTCCTATTAAGAACATTGACTATAAAACTTTCAAACTGTCAAAATGTCACTGCTTAAAACTAACTGAAATCGCTTTGAACAAATATAATAAATCAAATTGTTGTCGTATTCGTTAATAATAATTTATTTAACAATGGTTAAGCATATTTTGTCTCTGTAACTGTTGTCCGAAGGCCCCGGCGGTAGAGTGACGGCGACGTCCACCTTCGAGTGCGACGATGGGGTCACGAGCTCTGCGAGCTGGGACGAGCATTCGCTCGAGCGAGACGTCATCGTTCGTGCTATGAATTATTTTCAGTATATTATATTATTTTATGCCTATCTATCGAATAGAATACAATATGATAACCTTCTTTATTCGATTTCTAAATTCAAATATTGTACCAACAAACAAAATATTATGCGTAAACTTTTTGGCACTAATTTCTTTTTTTTTTTCAAAAAAATAATACTGCAAATTAACACTGGCTGTTCCTATTCATTCTTAAATCAAATGACATTCATAATTGCTTGTTCGGTTTAAGAAACAATGTTAATACGGGGCAATGTTACATTATTAAAAAAACTCACAATTTGTATAGCAGCTCGACGCGGAATCCCCTGATGGGCTGTATGGTTTCATTTCATAGTGATTGCTGCCTGCAGATGACTGTTGTCTACTTCTGTTTCCGAAGGGAGACGCGTAGCTAATAAAAATATAAAATATTTTATGCGTTCCGTAGACTATTTGAAAATTATAAAATGATCATATATTAACGAGAGCTTTGTTCGTATATATTTCATTTGCTTTAATATTGAATATCATCGTCCTGCAGTAGAAATCTTACGATTGCATACCAGATTTAGAGAAAAAGGTAAAACTGATTGTTAAATAAAAAAAAATGGAATTTAAATCGAAATTAAACTGCTGGTGATCAGGTCATTGACACTTCCGCGGTTCTCATTATCAATAATTAATATTAATTCCATTTGAGATTTGTGCATGTTAATTGTAAATCCGGATTACGATTTACTCTCCAAAAAAAATTGATAAAAAAACAATGATACTGCCTTTTCAAAAATCTCTTTGAAAGGCGACGATATGAATTAACATTGTATAAGTAATTAGATTTTCAAAATTATTATTGACGCAATTCTTACAGGTGTTTTCGAAAGAAGCTGATATAGATTCGCTATACTTACTCTTGCGCAAACGCCTTTTATCTTATTTTTAGGATTTGATAAATTTTCTAAATTTCAAAATATCTTACCTGTCTCTTAATTGTGGCATGTCGTAATGGTTGTCTGGTCGCATCCAGTACTCGTTGCAAGTTCTCGTCAGGTCTGGCGCTGTATTGCCTTTGTCTCTACCTGAGTAGGACTTCGGTATACCTGACCAAGGATGGAATATGGTTGAAGCCGATTGCTTATATATTAATCATGATGCAAGCTCGTTTGTAAATAAGTCATGGTTTGGATCTTGTATCTATTACAATATTTGTTTATGTAAATACAAGACAAGTATACATATACAAGTCAAGAATTATATATAACGCCTAAGCATGTCATATAATAAATTGCCAAAACATATCCTACTAGAGAAGCGGAATAAGCTCATTAATAGGCTGTATATGTTAAAGTAATGACAGTAAAATGCACCTTGTATTTGTACCATCAATAAAAAATATACATATTAAAGTCGTGTTACATCTTTTTCTATTCTGTTAGTACACAGTACAGTAGTAGTATTTGTTGATGGAGAAGAAGCAATACATTTAGCCATTTAATTAATAAAAATCAAATTTCCTATGAACAAACCCGTTCTAGCAGCAGTATATCCAGGCCTGACAGTTTTGTATTTGCACCATACGTAGAGGATCGCTGCTCCAGCAGCCAACATGGCGACCGTGATGCCGATACCAACGTACAAGGTTATGTTGTTTTTGTAGATTCCTAAAATTATAGACCACTATTATCTTAAGAACATGTTCTTTTTTTCTATTTATCCTACATATAAATCAGTTGTCAAATAGTTTTTGTTGCGTTAACCGATGGTACTGAGAGACTTAATTAAATAATTTGGCTTTAATCTGAACGCTGATTGGTCGCCTATTGCATCATCGGTTTCCATCAACCAATAATCATTCTGATTAAAAATAAATTGGCCAATTTAACTTTCATCAGTGTGTCAAGAACTAGAGGTTATAGTTATTATTATATTTACAAATACCAGTGGGTTGATACCCACAATGAAATGAAAGTAATTAAAGCAGTTTTAATTTTATTACAAATAATATATAATATAAATAAATACTTTATCAAGTTAAAAAAAACTGTTAGAAAAAAAACTTTTCCTTAATCCACAAATAAAACGAATACTATATTAATTTTTTATTACAACACCTAATGTGTTTTAACTCACATACTGGTTGGTATAATAATTTATTGCAAGATTTGATCTATACATACATATAATACGTAACGTTATAGAGAAGATTGAAAGAAATATGCCAATTAAAAATATACGCTTCATCGATTCGATAGAAGCTCATTAGAAAGTTAGATTGACATTTTGTAATTAAAACATGGGAGCCATATTTTCCTTAATTACAAATATTGTGCAAGAAATAGACAAAGAAGTATTTAATGGTGAGAAACTTTGCTCAATTGTTTCCAATATATATTGTGTTCGATATAATTATTGTCTTTACAATGTATTGAAAGTTCTTAGAAAAAGTTGAGTTCATGAACTTTAGGAAATAATGTTACGAGAATAATAAAACCAATATTTTGCATATTTGGCATTTATATAAATATATATATATATATATATATACATATATATATATAAATTCTGTATATATATATATATATATTTATATATATATATATATATATATATATATATATATATATATATATATATATATATATACGTATTCACTGATTTAGTCCTGATGATTCAGTAGTTCGGGCAAATTTAAAATGTTCTTCAACGAGTTTGACGGTATCAATAATGACCTTATTATTTGTTATCTAATAATATTTATTATCAATGTATTTTAATTTGAATATGACTACTATGAACATATTTTTAAATAAAAACAATTATTATTGTGTTAGTTCTCGCATCGAAATTGATATGTATTTTATATGCGGTTTGCTTACTTAGGTATTACATATGTTTTTTTTCTCTACACATCGCGAGCGTAACGTTTTGAGCTTCCGTTTTTTATGATACATATTTCTTTTTATAGCTACATTACATTCTCAGTATTTACGATATTATATAACTAAGATAATAATTTAAAAATTTGTACAATGGCACTATATGTTATTTCATTTATTTAAATGAATATAAAACAGAACTTACTGAATCCCGCAGAACAAAGTCCATCCACGCAAGCTGCATGCTGCAACGTAGAGCCAGGACAAGTGCCCGAACACTGTCTCCGCCGTACCCTGACGCACTCCTCACTGCACGCCGACCACGCACTCCACGGGGACCATGCACCTTTGAGTTTATTTTAACTTAGAAAATTTGGCAACCCTTGTTTTTAATTCTACTACCATACAAGTCTGTCTAACGAATTATATGCCATACAAAGAAATAGTTTTTTTAGCATATTATCCTCTCAGTACCTAAGCTTGTTAGCAGATTTACGGAGGTAAATTTAGAAAATGTAAAATATATCGATTATGTTATAACCAATTTACTTGTCAAGATTTTTTATCCCATATCATGAGCTCTTATGTATGCAATGATTACATTATTTAAAATAGCAGAGGGTATTATGATCTTAAATACCTACACACATGACAGAAGTTAATATACCTTGTTATTACCAGCCAATTTGTCTTAATAAACGATTTCCTTGTTTTGCTTTTGACATATTAATATACTAGATTGGCGGGCCGGTTGGCGTGGTTGGTAGATACTTGCATTTCACGTCGAAGGTTGTGGGTTCGATTACCACCCAGGACAGACATTTGTGTGCATGAACATGTCTGTTTGTCCTGAGTCTGGGTGTAATTATCTGTATAAGTATGTATTTAAAAAAGAAAATTGTCTGGTTTCCATAGTACAAGCTCTGCTTAGTTTGGGATCGCATGACCGTGAGTGAATGATGTCCCAGAATATTATAGATTGCTGATGTAATAAAACACTACATTTAGGGCCAAAGTATTAGCTCAGTCTATAGTAACCTTTCAAAAACAATGATAATTCATCTGACAATCACCTATTATTATTATTTTATAAACCGAAAATGATGTAATTATATTAACATTATAGCTGTTATTTATTTAATGTTAACAGTTAACAATGATAAAAAAATTCTTTTTACCATTCTGACACCTCAAGCAATCATCATCGCTCTGGGAGCCTTGTCCTCTACACGGGGCACCACCATTTGCTGGCGCAGGCACCGTGCATGTTCGTGTTCTCCGTCTACCACTACTCTGGACCCCACATCTGCAGGGGGCCCAAGGGGACCAGTCAGACCAGCCACCATTAACTAAATAAAAGAAAAAATTTGAAACTATAGTCAAATTCAAAGTCAAAAATCTTTATTCAATATAGAAGCGTTACACTTGCTTATTGATTGTCATAAATCTACTATCGGTTCGGAAATAAACACCTCACACCTGAGAAGAACCGGCGAAAGAAACTCAGCGGGTTTTTTTATATATGGTCCATATATGTTAATTTACCTATGTATAATATGTATATATATTATACATAATATGTATATATTAAAATCCATAGAAACGAATAATTAAATGACAATAAACGACCAATATGTTACATCATAAATATAACCATTGATAAGAACACTTACCATATACTGATAGTACAGCAACATCTGATTCCCGCTTGCCAGCGATATTTTCAGCGACGCAGGAATAATTTGCCATGTCCTATGAAAAAAATATCAGAAATTTTAATGTAATTTGATAGTAGTCAGTCAGATATCGCAATCACGTAGAAAATATAAAAAGGTGGTAAAATAACAGTAATTAACTGGTATCCATTCTAGTTTAGCCTATACTAGGTGTTACAGTCAATTAATGGCTCTATGTATTTATGTATAATTAATGCTTGAAATCATTTACTCAATTAGAATTTGAATACTAAAAGCTTGTAACTCAATTATTCTTTATCAATTAAATTACATTTTTAAGAGATTTTTTAGTTATTTTTAGCGAACAAAAACTGGGTTATAAGTGTATTTCTTAAGTAGAGTTCCATTAAAAAATTTCTGAGAAGAAAGTTTGCAAAAATGACTATATATATCGTACTATATAAATGATATTAACCTCCTTTATATTCAAAAGCCATTATCCAGCGTACAGCATTAAAAATCGGATCTTACTATCTGCCCAGTGATTTCATCGTTAATAGACAGACAAAAAGTAGATCCAACGACTTCATAAAAATAACAGTTCTGCAGAATATCATGGGAGCTTATCAGTTTTATACTGAAAGGCACTTCAGAACATTAAACGGGTTCCTTACAGGTGCCTTGGATGTTATCCAAAAATGATACCAGATTGTTTAATCTTAACCGCACTGCGCTGTTCTAGATGTCTACGTATTTTATCAACTTAACTATCAAAACTTTTTTCATTTTATCTTGGGAACTACTATACTAGTAAAACATGTTGAAATTAGTTAAAAAGTGAAAGTCGAATAATACTAAAAACTTTATATAAAAGTAAAATGTTGTAGTAGGATATTCACAGGCTACGACTTCAACGCTGGCTGTTTTATTGGTATATTGGATATACGTGGAGGTTAACTTAAAATTTAAAAAGAAATATTTAACACGGGAAAACGCAATGTTACTTTGCCCGAGGTTGAATCAGTAACCTTGGGTTAGGATCTTTGTTTCGCTGTTTTACCCAATAGGTCTCCTTAGTTTTTTTCTTCATCATCTGATTCCCGCTTTATTAATTAGAAATATTTATTTAATAATTTTGATATTCTCTCAAATTGTTTCCATATAAGACTTACACGAGGATTTTGAAAATTATTCTGAATATTGTTTTAAATTGTTATAATACCTAAACTGGGAACAAACTTTAGCGTAACAGCAATATTTGCGCTGCATCTTTATTTGAATAAAACGAAGTTTTAATGACTGCCATGTAGGAAAATTGCATTCTACGAGTATCCACCGAAGTAAAAGTCCGTAAATGTATTTTACTAGTACATGCACTAGCAAATAGGTCAATGGTGGTAAGTGGTCACCGCCGCCCATAGATATTGGCGATGGCACCAACTTTGGGAACTAAGAAGTCTTGCACCTTGTGCCTGTAATAACGCACATCATTCAAACCGGAATTCAAGAATTTTATCGCCGTTTAATGTTGGAATAAGAGATTAGTGCGTAGTACAAAGTCTTATCAGCAAGGTTCTTGTTATAGGACACTATTTGAAGCAGTTCAGTGACTTGGTTAGTTTTGGCATAACTCAATCCAATCATTGACATTATTATATAGTTGAAAAATACATCTTTGGTTATTGTTTGGTAAAATAAAATATTTTATTTCGTCTAAACAAACATAGGAGTGAATTTTTTTATGGTTCAAGAAAACACATGTACTAACCTGTAGTCCAACTTTTGGTAACACAAGAGTTTCGTCATTAGCTTCGATGGGAGCGCCATTTCTCATCCATTTAATGGTGGCGGGTGGAGCGGCTGGTGGTGGACTGCATCGGAAGCTGACTTGGCGACCAGCTTCAACGGTGATTGATTGTGGTTGTTGAGCGAATTGCTTCTTTATGTCTGTATAGAAAATTCGAAATTTAAATTCGACCAGTAAAATGAAGATTAATTGTTTGAAGTAAATTGTGTATTCATTAAAGTAAAATAATAGCCTGTAAATATCCCTCTAATGGGTAACGTCTTCTCTCCTTTTAACATTATTGAAGCTTTTGTTATTAACTTGCAATTTCGTTTGTTCGTCTGTTTAGATCAAATCTTGCTGAATTAAAACCACGCCCTCTTAACCCAAGGAGTTAAAATTTTATATGTCGCTACAGTTCTGATGACAATGCACTTTGACAATAATGATGACCTGATTCTAGATACAGGATTGGCTCCAGACAAACCCCTCAACGTTCAAAAGATACACAAGAATGTTTGTATATAAAAGTTTATTTTTAAAATGTTTTTTTTTTCATATTATTTGTGAAGGTTTGGAGTTTATTCCACAAAGTTGCTCCAATGCGAGTTTCATTAAAATAATCTCCTTTTAAGTTCTATTATAGTTTTAAATATATTCTTTTAATAATTTTACTAATTATTAAAAACCATCACTTATCGTTTTTTTTTTTTATTTAAAACTAGTTAGTCTGGACTGCATAACAATAAATTAGAAGTTCTTTAATGCGAGCTTAAATATACATAATTCGTATCTGTACTTACTATGGGCTACTTACTGCCTTACGTACTTTTTCATGCGCGTAGCAAAATGTATTGTGCTATCGACTGTACCGAATTTAAATTTATAAAAAAATGTGTATGTATATTTGGTAAGTGTTGATACTGTGTAATATAAATTAAACGAAAGCTACCATGAACATTGATTTGACTATGGCTTATAATCTTTATGCGATAGACATATCCCGTCGCGGACGTAGTGTCGATTATCTATAGAAGACTTAGCTATTAGCATTTTCAAGATCTGAGATTCAATATTACATTCATTTGATGCAAATATCAGATTAAGTAATGATAACAATCTGGAACATATCAACGACATTATCAAATCATTAAAATTTCAATTATCGTTAAATTAAATATGAATTATTAAACAGTATATTTAAAAAAAAAACAGGCAGTCTTAGGGATTGCCGACAGAATTGAAAACTTTAAAATTGTTAAATGTATTTGTCCAATTTACACATCTCACTCCAAGTTATAATTCTCTCCCTTTTTATTATATAGCTTTTTCTAACTTTCATAAAAATACACAGTAAGTCGCAAACTCGGTTTTCATTCATTCATTCGGTCAGAATACAGCTTAATTTAAATAAATAATAGTTAAAATACATTTGGATTATTAATTGTACATACTACATAAATTTCAAATATTTAAATTATTTGTACTTTCAACGATTTCATTAGCATGTCGGTGACGCAAAGCCACGAGCTTATCCCCTACTATAAACTAGCACACCGCGCCTAAAAAAATTTTCACTTCAATAATTATATAATGTTGAAAACCGCATCAACATCAAACGTTTTAAATCAAACAACACGATACTTTGTTTTAAAGTATTAAATGATTATATTAAGAATACCTAACTACGTCACAAAAATCTATCACAATTAATTAGAAACGAGAAACTAAAAATATGCTCACAAAACATAACCCATTTGAATTAAGTCACTTCCAGTGAAACCCCTAAAAGTCTAACAAGGAGTAGCAAGGAGTAGGAGGCATTCATCAAATAGCACTGCTCGAATTAACGAACGGAAGTAATGTTTCCTCCACTTAATGGTTCCGCGCCATGGGCGTAAGATGCAGGGAAAAACACTCGTTAAAAATTACGACACTTTAAATTCCCCTTATATCGTATACTTACATATTTAAATACGCTTAGTTTGTTCTTCAATGCACAAAAAATTGTTTTATATATGTATTTGAGTGTATTGGTTTGAGTGTATTATACGCGTGTTATCATTCGAATTTCAAAATATAGAGCTTATCATTCGTAACGATTGTATCGATAATTTAAAAAAAAAAGTGTAAAGGTTGTAAATATAAATTATACATACATACACTGTTATTTGATTAAAATTATGCCAAGATAGCAATGATTTCATAATCGTACTCTACTGTATTCTAGTCGAGTCCACTGTTTAGATTTATTTAGTCGAGTATTTTTTATTTAGTTATTTGTGGAAGTCTAACTAGCTAATGGTTTACGTGATGATAAGTGATGTCCATAGATACCACTCATTGTTATCGATATATCATTAAATCAAAAATATCTTTAGTCAAATAGGCACAAGGCGCTTTCGAATCATCATGTTACATTATTGAAATAAATATAAAGCAACCGCGGTTTCAGAATGTAGATTTTCTACATTATTGAACATGATAAACTCAGTATTTTTCACTCTTTTAATTACAGAATCAACCAAATACTAGTAAATTTACGAATACCTTGTATATTATTAAATACTAACAACGCTTTATTATCATTTGTATAATCTTGTGTTTAGTAATAAAACTAACTGTGAAATCTTATTATAGAATCGAATACCGTGCTCCTGGAAAGATTTATTGACTTTGCAATGTCGGAAACTAGGTTTAATAAGTTTACTCCTCGTGTTTATACAATTATTGTCACTTTTTCATACTATTTCATCAATAGGACTCCTCTATTTAGTTCAATAAATTATTCATGATTCGTTTAATAATCAATTTTGGAGATTTACTTGAGAAATACTAACCATTATATATAATTTTATATTTTATCCACCATTACCATTATATATAATTTTGTATCATTATATATTATAGATAAATTAAAAAATGATCAAATTGATAATATCAATTTGGTAAAGGAGTTCCAATAATTATCAAAACTACATCAGTCATACTTAAATAAAATATTAAAAAGTATAAAATAAATAGTTGTGACTAAATTAAATTTTAATTTTTTATATTTTCTATAAAAAAATAAATTCGATTTTTGAATAGTAGGTGACATACATATTTTTCTTAATGACGTAACAGCAATTAAATGTGTCACGGGCATAGGACTCTATTCTTTTGGGAACAAGGTTCGGTTTATTCCATAGCGCAGCTTCACTAGTCAATGTACTACATACATATATATGTACATGTTAATGTACATGGTACATATATAAGAATTTCATCCGACGTTACCTAACCGATGTATTTTATAAACGCCGAACGCGAAGCGATTTGTAAAATTAAAAACATGAAAATTCAATTCAATTTATTCTCAACATTTTGGTTAATATTCATTGAGCCTTCTCGGATTTATAAAAAGCGATATAAAATAAGCCAAATTTCATGTATTCAACTCCAACTTAGTTGCATACATACAGTCGAGTCAAGAATGTCATTTTCTATGTTTCCAATACCTAAGTAAGAACTCCATGTCCATAAATGCATTTTAAAAGCGAGGTATTCTGAATAAAGTATAAATTTATTACATAATAAATAACACGGTCGTTTCCTCTATGGGATGTTAACAGTGAGTTTCTTTATGGATTCCGGACAAAACCACGATCGTTCACATGTATAGTGTATTCCTGTCTAGACTGCAAAAAACTTGCACGACCGGTTACCGGCTCTGGCACGAGTACAGTTATTTGTAAAAGTGTAAACATCTTTACTTATATAAAAAATACATTCATATCTGTCTGTCTGTTATGCTTTCACGGATAAATCACTGAACCGAATTTGATGAAATTTATTATAAGCCCCAGTAAAGGACATAAGCTACTTTTTTATACCAAACACCCCAAAAACGCGGGCGAAGCCGCGCGCAAGATTTAGTATTAAGTATATTAATAATAAATTATAATTAATAATAGTATTAAGCAGCTTAATAATTCGTTACATAAATTATTCTAGAGCGTAAAACATATTACATATGTTCGATTTGTTTTACACGATAAATCAAACAACGGAAAACAATTACAAATCTCATTATCAAAATATCCTTTGTAATATGTTTCTGTTGTGTTACATGATATTTCATGTATTTTATATTCACAATTTCGAATTATGACATTTAAATACTGAACTCGTTCCAAATTAAATCCTTAATACTGTAATATATACTCTTTTTATTGAAAACAGTAAAAAGTAAATTCTTGTCTCAGTTAATCTTGAAAATTTACCAATCTGGCAATATATAGGCAATATTACGTTTAATAATGTGATTGTTATTATTTTTATTCATTAGTATTATTTACCAATATATATGTCATATATTATTATTACAATCAAAGTGTTATACAAATTTATATACCTTATTCAATATTATAATTTCGCTTAAATCATAAATGTTTCTTAAGTTTTCTCTCGCTACCTGTACTTCAAACCAAGTAAGACCCGCCCGTATCATGAATTGTGTGATCTTGTAAAGATTTTGTATTAACGGTTTAACCTATCCAGTTTTTAATCGGGATAATGGTAACGCGTCGAGTTACTATTGTATAATGATTATAGGATTTAAGCCCCTAAATCTATAACAATAAGAGCGATATTTACATATAGATATATCAACGGTAGCATATTCAAAACGGCAGCTGTCTTTTAAACAACGGATGAAATTTAAGAAGTGATTATAATCATTACATTTTGTAAGATAAATTTTGTAAAATCTTCGTGCATTGTTGTACAGATATGTATCAACTATGTATTATTGGAAATTTGAAACGATAATTTATTCAATTCTATATATACGTATTACTTTAACAAAATATATATATTATGAATATGACTAAAAGCTACTTTAACTGTTCAATTCAAATACCGTAACAGTCTTTGAATGTCCCACTGCTGGGCTAAAGGCCTCCTCTCCTCTTTTTGAGGAGAAGGTTTGGAGCTTATTCCACCACGCTGCTCCAATGCGGGTTGGTGGAATACACATGTGGCAGAATTTCAGTAAAACTAGACACATGCAGGTTTCCTCACGATGTTTTCCTTCACCGTAAAGCACGAGATGAATTATAATCAAAAATTAAGCACATGAAATTCAGTGGTGCTTGCCCGGGTTTGAACCAACGATCATCATTTAAGATTCACGCGGTCTTACCGCTGGGCCATCTCGGCTTTTTTCTCGGCTCAATTCATATAAGTCAATTGTAATTCGATATTTATCCAATCGACTGAAGACTTAAAAAATTACAGATAATTCGGCTAACGGTTGAGTTTGGTCAAACAAAGGGGAAGAGATACTAGCAGGGAAGAGCACTACCGACGTAGTGACACAAAAAATCAAAACATTAATCGGAATATTATAGATGAGTAATTTTATATTAATTAATGTTATGGTTTTTGTCAAATCAGTAAATACAATAAAATCATCTTATGACGCAATAGGCAATGTCTCCCTCTAATATTAAAGAGATTGTTAGCGGCTTCTGACACTGCTTTAAAGGTTGATGGTATAGAAATACATGTAACAAAGTTCACATGCAGTTTTCCTTAAGTTCTTCTTCACTCGATGATGCTCAAGATTAATTATATAAATATATATTGATTGTCATCTTACAAACGAACCTGTAATAAAATTTATATTGGGTCGTTTGTAAGATGGCAAAGTCTGATAAGTACATAAGTTTGATATTATCCGGGTGCAATTAGGAGATTATTTATTAGTTGCAAATATCAAACAGAATATTCGACTAATCCAATTTTGGATTCGTTATTGATGATAAATATGAAAAATTAAGTAATTATTGGACACAAACGTGCATACAAAAAACGCTAAATTAGGATTTGCAATTACTATTAAGCCGATGACATGTAATATCCTTGGTCCTTTCTTATAAACGTCGCTTTGCTCAGTTACACGCTGGTTTCTCTCTTTCCTTCATCATTGAATTGACAATCGAAAGAAAAAGACATTTTTAAACTAAACCGTTAAAGAACGTTTAACGTTTATATCGGGTTAAAGAAACTTTATTTCTCATTAAGAATTATATTCACTTACATGAGAATATAAGATAATTACAATAATTACCTAGTGGTGTGGAGTAACATTTATAAAGCATATTAGTAAAAAAGAAAGAGAAATACAATTACGAAGAGGGTATCTGTGAAAACCTTGCATTATTGTTGATAGACTGGTCTTATCTTATATATAAGACCCTAGAACTTTATCAAATATAGTAATTTAATCTCCAAATAACATTTAATACATGCTTTTTATTGCCGCCGAGATGGCCCAGTGGTAAGAACGCGTAAATCTTAATCGATGATCGTGGGTTCAAACCCGGACAAGCACTACTGAATTTTCATATGCTTAATTTGGGATAATAATTCATCTCGTGCTTTACGGTGAAGAAAATATCGTGAAGAAATCTGTATGTCTAATTTCACAGAAATTTTGCCACATGTGTATTCCATCAACCCGCACTGGAGCAGCGTGGTGGAATAAGCTCCAAATCTTCTCCTTAAAAAGGGAGAGGAGGCCTTTAGCCCAGCAGTGGGACATTCACAGGCTGTTACGGTTACGGCTTTTTATTAACTTTTTTACGTAAGATCGTTAATAATTATTTATTTATTTAACTTTATTCTCCGCACACTGGTGAATTTTACAGTACAAAAAGCTGACTTAAGCACATCTAGGCAATCTCTGCCAGACATAGTGGACGAGTAAGCAAATTCAAGATGGCGGCAAATACTTAAAATATTATAATTTAAATAGCCACAAAAGACAAATTTAAAATTCCCCAGACTTTACTTGATAAAATAGTTCAGATCATGAATACTAACTCATAATGTAATAATGAAAGAAAAAATAAGAAAATCTATTTTTTATCTTGTACAGATTAATAATTTCTGCCTAGTCTGAGACGGCCTTAAGGGTTCTAATCATCTCTAAGATGCTACGCTTGGAATCCCGCTCCATATAAGAGATAGCGGAGCCTACTTCGCACTACGGTTTTGGCGACCTTATCGCTACATAGCGATCTCTTCCAGGCAACCAACGGTATAATTGTAACTCGTAGGATACGAGGTAGGTGGTGCTGTAATAATAAATAGTTGAATTTTTTGATTTTAAAATAAAGTAAAAATAATATTTTAAAAATCAGACAATTATTTTGATACACAACAGACTATATCAATATGAACAATACAATACCTTAAATATATAATTTAAATCTCATTTGCATATTAAAAAGGCTACAAACTTAATTTTGTCACATATTTTTGAAAAATTTTAATTGTTTTTAGTATTGATGATTAAATAGAAAAGGCTGTAACTTTAAATATCGTTTAGAGGGTGATTTATTAAGAAAGTGTACCTATGTGTTTATTCTTTTTTCAAATTTAAAATCGATAATCAGAGGAATTCGTGTTTAATTAAACGTCCGCTTATGCGACGTTTATAGAAAAAGCCGTAAACCCTCATAAAGTAATAAAAAAAATATATGTAAAAAAACGCATTTATAATACTGCAGTGCACGAAGAGCTCGACGACGACATTTAAAAATGATTCCTTGTTCACTCGAGTGGCGCGACTATTTCTATACATGTATACTACAATTGTATATGCCATTGTCTGTGTGTCTATCTTGAATTACTGGACGCCTGAGATACACATTTTTTATATAGACCATTACAATAGTACAGAATGATATATAGATAATCTCCTCAATTTCACAGGATAAAAAGCATTGTTAAAGATAACTCGAGGATAACTATTTCAATGATCCGTTCCGAAAACACAGGGGTGTTTGTAGTTAAGTAAGATGGGAAACGAAGGTGTTATACAAGAACGTAACCTGGAGACACCCTTTTAGGTAGTCTTTTAGGGGTACCTGTTAAAAGTCTCGCAGAGATTTTATTGGGCAACAATCCCAAATAATTTTATTTATTCATTTAACAATATAAACAACCAAATTACTATTAAATGATGGCACTACAAAAACCACAAAAGGTTATCTTGAGTGCCTTTCCATCTATAGAATTACATATAATATACGCTATAATAGTTTTAAATAATACATCTTCAACTTATATTTAATATTTTGTTATCTAAGTTATTTATTAAGCGAGGAATCGTATAAGAGCTAGTACGCTTTCGATTAATTCATTGTTACATTGCATAAGAGATATAACATCTTTCTCAAGTCTGGTGGCGCATTGACGTTATGAAGGATGGTAAACGACGACGTTGATAGGACTGCTATTAATATTGCTAAAAGGCAGGCCATAAGAAAAAAGGGGCGTTATACCTGACGGTATTCCATGCATGTAAGAAAAAATAGATAATTATCAGTTTCAATCTTATCCTCTTTTTTCTCGCAGTGAAAATCTTCAGAAAGGTACCCGGGTCCCATGGGCGTGGAACCGGGTGATGTGGGTTTCTTACCCACTAAAACCACTGCGATGGCTCGGCGGAGCTCTCCTCAGGGGGCGAAAGTAATCTTCAATCTTATCCTAATCAATCTATGTCTACTAAATGTATGCAAAGATAACCTCCCATATTAAACTTAGTATCCATTGCAGAAGCACATTTAGTATCCATTGGACCATACCGACTTCCAAATCTTTTTAAACGTTCATTACGACTTTATAAACCGAAACTTATACTAAGTATCATTAACACGGTATTGATTTATTACACAAACATTGTGGGAAAGGCGATGCAATAAATAAAAAAAGGACCTGCAGATGGCTACAAAGCAATCGTTATAGTTAAATGATGCGTGACTAACAGAATATTTTAATGCTAACGATTTTACTTAACAAACCGAAACAACAAAGGCGAATAAGCTAATTATAAACCGCTTTTTTTGTACCGGCTACCTGCCGTTTGAAATAGGATATTGATATCGTATTTTATGAAAGATTGTTTTTAGGTACATTTAAGTTTTTTTTTTTAATGACTGCAGAAATTGCCTTTGTGAGCTTATTTTTGTTTATGGCGGTATTTGTAAGGCGCCAATTCTACTAATTTATTACGATTACGATACGTTCGATTCAATTCTATTCAATCTAACTTTGATTTTTCTATATTTATTCGAATCGGAAACGATATTATGTTAACATATACCGTTATGTCAAAACCAAAATTAATTGTTACCAAAATTAAATAACAAGAAAACAGATAAAGGTTAACAATTATGCTTCGATTCGATTAACGATAAAGTGGCAAAATGTTAGTGGAATTTTCCCCTGTCAGTGTCGAATGCTCCTTTATGTGTACCTCCTAAACAATATGTGAGCAACGTAGTGGAATAATTAATAAATCCGTATTTGAAAATCAGATTTTATCCCAGCAGTATATTTAGGGGCTTTTATAAAACTATTTTTTTACAAAAATGTGTTAAGGTCAATTAATAAGCAACAATACAATGTCATCAATACGTCCGATATAAATATCATAAATAACATAAGCATAAATTAAAACAGCTAATAAGAAAGATTCGAGAGTATATTCCAAGGATAATATTTTTTCCATTAAATAAACATTGTATTCAATGTTAAAATTAGATACGCTAAGAGATAAAAATAACATAAACATACTTACATGCAAATTCTATAAAAACCCCTTGACTCCGTATCCTGCCCTTGCTATTCCAAGCGTAGCATTCACAGCTGTATCTACCACCAAAGTATTCATCTAATTCATTTCTCGTCACGTTCAATTCAGCCTCTACGACCCTTACTCCGTTCTGTGGATCTACATGCTCCAGCTGAACTGTCTTGTCTGTTCTGACGTCATTGCATTTGAAGAACACCTGCAATGCATTCGCTGCTCTGCAAAGCAATGTCGCTGGTTTTATTCGTAATACATAGGAATTCTTTGGTTCTATTAGGAATATTGGCAGGCCATCTATTGTCTCGTCGTTCTCGGGTAGTGGAATGTAGTCGTCTTCTTCGACGACTGGTTTGAAGTCTGATAAATATGGATCGAAGTTTAGTAAACCGTCCGGGTGTATGTACTCAGGTCGCGTTTCTTTTTCCGTCGTTTGCTCTGTACCTGAAAGTATAGTGACGATCAGAACGCATTCGGCATATGAAGTTGAATATTCGTGTGACTCGCAATACGTATTGCAAAAGAAAACAATTAAAAAATTCGGCCCTTTTTATAAACGCTGCTTAGTGGCCGTTCAGGTAAACTTTGATTTCTCTCTTTCTATCATTATTTATTCGACATTCGAAAGAAGCAGACATGGCATTGTTAAACAAACCTTTTATAAGTCAAGCCTTTGTCTTTAGCGATAATTTAAAAATTATTTCCATATTCGATGTGAAGATTTTTTATCTTAGATTGTCAAATAATAATAACATCTATTGAACTTTCAAAACCGAAACTCCGCTTAGGTAACTAACGATACCTAAGCCGAATTAAGTAAAACTTTATAAGACAACGAAATCGGTATCAAAAGCGAATACACGCGCGAATTCTTACGGATAAATAAAATAATAAAAAACTATAAGGGATGTCATTCAAATGTCACTCGAAGATACTTGAAGTGTAAGTTAAAGTATATTTTTTGTTATGTCTATGCATTGTCATTGAAAGTATTTAATACAATGAATTGTTTTATTACTTTGAAATTATATAGAAAAATATTAAAACACAGTTGTCAATTATAAATTACAGAACATTTTAAATATAACATTCATTTATATAGTATATGCATTTAACTACTTAACCAAATTATTAATTGTGATAATGTTACTACTTAATATGTAAACGTAGCAAAGCAATTAAAGTACATACAATAATCTGAAAGCTAATATCCTGTAAGCTATTAGTAATATTAATTGTTAACATAAGGAAAGGTAATTAATCAAAATCAAATTTGCTTGTACACATGCAATCACAACAAAAGTAATTGCCCAGTAATGTTACTGAGCAAAGACTTAGGAAAATATTTAGAGAGTACTGCACCAGTCCGAATTGGTGAAGACGTGGTACAGATTTTGACACAAGCCGTTTCTTAGTGATGTTTACCTTCTACAAAACAAGAATAATCATTAAGGGCTAGAAACTCTTGAAAATCTTCAATTCAAATAAATAAAAATTAAACTTATTATCAAATAGTCATCGAAAGATATAAATCTTACATTTTAATGACTTGTATAAATGGCGGAGATGACGTCAAACTTATAGGAAGCTGCAAGATATATCAATAAGTAACTTAGTTTAAAAGTAATTTGAGTTAGAACGGTCCCAAGAGATCGCATGGCTAGTCAAAAGCAAGGGAGTCACGCGACTTGGAAAATTAGTTGCGTCTCGTTTCGAAATTTGACGTATTTTAATAATATCAAATGTATATAAAAAAAAATAATGTAATCATGTTTTTAATATATCTGTACAAAGAAATATCTATATATTGCTATTTACAAAAGTATATAGTAAAAGTTTAATTGATAATTATATTTTGTCAGTTACCACGTGTTTATAATAACAGGCTTAAAATGAACCACAATTGGGCTCAAACCTTAGGTTTGGTGCTTCCGCTACAGTTCCACTGTGTTAACTCATTTATACATTTATTTTAAAATTATTATTTTTGTTAACTCGAAATGTTGATATATTTTGCAACACTTATAATTTAGGAGACACTTGATTTGTATAACGTCATGTTTAAAGACTCAATTGTAAGTGTACTTCTTGTTGGTATTGATAATATAATAAATAAATAAATAAGTATAGGCATTATTTTATAAAAAACTTTATTGGGTTAAAGCACAAAACGTAATAAGCCGTATGATATAGATAAATCAATTTCAAGGATTTCGCATAAACAGTCAATTTCATTAAAAGGCAATGTAAGCAAAGTTATTGATTATATTTATAAGCACATTTTGCAATTTTTATCTGTAATAAAAATCTTAAATTATGTAGCTAATCTGAAGAACTGAAACAGATATATAGAAAGAAAATAACGAAGAGATATGTAAGCTATACAATGATTCTCAATGCACAAATATAATTGAATATATTTTGTAAAGAAATAAAATATAAATTTAATTACAGATTAATAAACAATACACATATATATGAATAAAAGTCTATATAATGAGCAGGTTGCATTTCAATTAAATTTCTTTTCAAAAATAGTACGTAGTTTAATAACATCTCTAAATTATAAGCACTATTGTCACTAGCCGATTTCATTATGATAATATTAAAATTAAAATGTCGATCGAACACTTAGGTTTAGAAATTATAGCTTTATTATACGGTAAACTAGTGATATATATTATTTTATATTAAGCAAAACTATTTATGATTTCAAAAATGAGACAACACTCATAATACTTACGGTTCTCTTTGTATCCCTTTCATTGAACTAAATAATATACCTATTACATAATTATGCAATTAAAATATATTTATTAAAGGTGAAAATGTAAAAAAGCTCACCTCCATTTCTGACTTTCCCAATAAAGAAGCTCACGAGTAATACAATCCAAAGCACATAACCACACATCACTAAAAATGCACTAAACCACACGAATTCACTAACATATATCACATTACAAATATTTTTTTTCGGCGCGTAATTTCGATGTCACAAAGGGGCGAGACGTGCATCCCCTATCACGTCTAGATGAATACTGCCGACTACTGATTCATTCTCAATCCATGGTGTTTCCATGTGTGATATTCGATGGCGTGTGACGTACATGGGAAGTGCCCGATATGGTGTCGTAATTAAGAAGCTTTCTGGTTTTAATTAACGACTCACCGTTTCCTTGACGTCGATAGAGTTTCATTCGAAAAGTTATTTTTGAAATAAGAATATAATTAAATGTATTTAAAAAATATAAAGCTTGCTTAGCATAGTTTTGTATAATTAACTAAAAAGTATTTATAGTTCATTAAAACGATATTTAAAAGATGTAAATATCACACAACCTTTTAAAACCGGTAACTACCTGGGTATATCGAGGCTAGAATAATAACGCCTTTTTTTAAATTCTTTTGTTTTATTATTTTTCATAGATTGAAGACAATTTAACTTTTACATACAGCTAGAATCATTTATATAAAACACGTACTTAACTCAATAAAATAATATCATTTTCTAAAGTATCGTGTAACTTCGCATTCTTGATGTAAAAATTCGATTTGATTAGAGACATTTGTTGGATAGCAATAATTATAATTCCGTGGTTTAGATAAGACCTTAATTTAATTATAATTAAGTAATTGAAAGAGTATTAATAGTTTTTAAAATCTGAGGTCTGTTAAAGTTTCTTACTAAAAATATTTATATTAATAGAAAACTTTAGGTCGATACTTCATTAATTATTGTGTATGTAGTAACCCTCTCTGCAGAATTATAGTACAATAGAAAAACCCCTAACGCCATCTAGTGGCAAAGCAACAACAGTAAGCTCTTGCGAGGTAACAATTGAAAGCTCGTCCATTCTACCTACAATAGTTTTAATAAAGCTCACCAGTTCTCGTTACTTCAAGCTTTCGTTGTAATTCAGATTGATACCGCTAGATGGCGATTTACACTTACATCGTTCATTCTAGGCACTAGTTTGTATAAATGCATAATGCCATCGATAGATGGCGATATAAGCGATAAGCACCATCTTTATTTTTGATCGGGAATTTATTATCCTGCAGGATTCTGTTATTACATTACAGATAGAGCTACTTATGGCAAAGACGAAAATTTGAGAATGTTTTCGAAAATAATACTAGATGGCATCACTTTATACTGATTTAATTTTTGTTTCTTACATAAATAATTCGTCTTTGTTTTGTTTAAAACGTTACCTAACTTTTTCAATACACTTTTTCCACCAATAAAAAAGAAACTAATTTTATGATTTTTGCGGTGTTAACTTTGATTAAATAATTTGTAAATTAGTTAAAGAAAATAATATCAATTGCTGTCTAATTGTCATAACTCAAACAATACGTAATATTGCAACTTGGCTTTGTCATACCCACATAATTTTATGAAAAGAGTTTAATTTGTTTTTCTCTATTTTTGTGTACCGCCCGTGTTTTGTATTTGTATTTAAATGTGTTAATCTTGTTTTCTCAAATACTTAAAGTAAATTGTATTCTTTTTTTTTGAAAAATAAATTGTTAAACCGTAACCGTAAATGATGGAGACATTGTCGATTTAGCAATTTTTCTTTTGAAAATTGTAAATTTACATTTATTAATATTAATGTAAAGCTTAAAAACGACTTATTTTTTTGACACCAACTTCAGAGTGTTGTACTACATAATTTTATAAAATACTTATTAAGCAGCCCGATGCCCTTACTCCTAATTTTCTGGGTTATTTTCTATTATTTTTTAAATTAATTAAGTAATTTTAATTTTCTTATGAAAATGTATTACGCTCTTTAACAGAACATTAAATTACAACATATATTTTAATAATCATTGAAAAATCTAATAAAAGGGATTCAAATAAAAAAATTTAGTTCCAGTATTTTACAAGTAAAATCATCGCAAAGTAAATAAAGAATAAGTCAAAACTTTTGTACAATAGCAGTGTTACACTTTCCTATAAATTATTTAAAAAAAAATTGATACCATTTCGGATTAAAACAAAATAAGGATATGGAGTAATCATGCTGGATAATTTAAGTAAATTTATTTGTAAATAATTGATACATATATATTATTATTATATTGATGAAAAGGAATTTTCATCGATACTTATCTAGAATTGCGTCAACAGCGAGGTGAAAGTCGTAAGTTCGATTGGATATCATCAATCAAAGACCAATTTGAACTTAGATTTCGAACTAGTCACTATTGTTTACTAAAACACCAAACTTCTTGGACAATCTTTGAGTACAAGACATCATAAGACGAAAAAGTAAACTGCATGACTTTGATGTTTCTTTAAATTGGAAGAAAGACAAAAATAATTTACTTTTAGGTAAGGCTAGCCTTTAGCCTTTCTCACTCAAAGAGACCGTCTTAGATCGAAAATTTTACATTATTCTTTCATATTCCCACAGACCAGCATAAATTTGAAATTCCAAATAATCTATCGTAAATTCAAACGAGCACTACTGCCAACATTGAATATTGATTGTACAAAAGGCGTTCGTAAAGCGTATTTTCAATTCAGAATAATTCTTGAACCAGCGATTTCTTTTGATGATTCAAAATATGTAAGTAGCCGGAATCGTCAGTCACATTTTTACATTCGTAATGATATTTCGTATCCCCTTCGCACTTATGAAATACGCACTAGTTGGTTGTAATGCTTTCTCGCTCGTATCAAGGTACGGAAATTTAAATTTAGCGCGCTGGCTCGCCTTTCCGTCGATTTTCATGAATAATGAGCCTTAAATGTTATGCAATCAGTAAACGATTGAAAATGTTGTTTTTCAAAAGCGGGAAAGGATAAAACATTTTTTTTGCTCAAACATACTACTTCCAAAATATTATCTTATAAAAGATAAGCAAAAAGATAGTTAATATTGTTTATCTAAGATCGATATGATCACATAAAAAGCATGAGATAAAATAATTGAGATGTACCAATATAACTTATTATATAAATATTTTTTTTTAAATGAAATACAAATTTGATAAAATATACAACTACATCCTTATTTCTTAAATTTCGCTCTACAGAAATTCTGTAACGATCAGTATACTACACTTTTGTACGAAAGGTTGTTTAATTTACCCAAAAATAGGGTATTTTCTAAAACAACAAACACCTGATAAGTAATTGATGCGATTACAACAGTCTACCGAACAGAGCCGGGGAACTTAAGTAAATCCGTATTTGTGGAGAGATAAATCCGGGACAATCGTCGGGACACTTCAGTAAGGTGAGTTTGCGGGGCTTGAAGTGGTTCGAGCGACTTAACGCGTACGACATATCGTAAACTTATTATATAATATTGAAATGTAATAATTAAAAGCAACCCACACATTTCTATTAATGAACAATGCAGCCGAGATAATAAATATTCATACAGGCCCGGATTAAGTGACTCAAGGCTCCAAGCCACTTTAACTTAACCAATCCCTCTCACTTAACCAATTATTCTGGAATTTAAAATTAAATCAATTAATTAAACCAAATAAGCTTTACAATAAAGCGTTTTTAATTCATCTTAAAAGCAACTTTCAGCGGGGAAACTGGTTAAAAACTCGCGGACTTGCTCATTTTAAAATAAATTATATTTACAATGTGATTAGTATTCAAAACTATTATTCCAGATCATTCCTGCCTTTGAACCCGAGATTAA
This sequence comes from Nymphalis urticae, assembly GCA_905147175.2. NCBI lineage: Eukaryota > Metazoa > Arthropoda > Insecta > Lepidoptera > Nymphalidae > Nymphalis > Nymphalis urticae. Next base: position 1,484,899 of record LR989987.1, on the reverse strand, counting down.
ATCCATATTTTTTTCAAAATGTATTCAATTAATCTAGGGATTTTAATTTAGACAAGAATTACTGAATTTTCACGGATACTGAGTTATTATCAGTAAAGACTTAATTAAAATAAATAATAATAACAAAAAAATCTATTTTTGATCTCGTGCTCTGTAAAAACGTGAAAAAACTTCTTATTCTCATAACAAACTGTTGAGGTGTTTTAATTCAAAATTTTGACTCAAATGGTCTGGGCCTCCCTTTGCCCAGCAGATATTAACGGATATACAAGGCAAGAAGGCACAGAGCTAAATCCATACTAATAATAGTATTATTGATTTTTTTTATCCTTACTTCATAGCGGATTAGCGTTTATAGCGTTATAAAACGTGCCATATTCCTTTTAAAAAAATAATCAATTTAAATAATAATTTAATAGGCAAATATATTTCTTTAAATACTTACTATCTTACCAAATACATACTTGATATAAAACACCCATTTACGCCAAAAACGATTCACTAAAACTACCTTTTAGATTCGCTCTCACAGTTTAAAATTTCACTTTAAAAACAAAATATATTCAAAGAAAAACAACTTGAACAGTTCGTACGACATCGCACACGACATTCCCATCGTGTGTTATAAAAGCACTCAAATTACACTCACTAAGCGCTGCACGTACCACAAACGAGTGCGGGCACGAATCTTCTTCACAATTGTTCGAATCTTGGAGACTTAACGCGCTCGATTCGTTCGTTGCCAAGTGATAAACTGCTTACCTAATAGACCCTTTTATGTACAATGATTCATGTGGATAATAGATTAGTTATATTATAACATGCAGTGTATAAGTAGTAAGAAGTTAAAAGGTATAGGAGACTATCGAGATGTTATTCTGAAAAAAATAGATTTTGCAATATTGAGATAATTTATGACGTCAATATGTGACGCACACATTGACTATTCCTATGAAATTTTTGTTTATTTATTTGTTTATTTTGTATATTGGTAAGAACACGTGAATCTTAACCGATTATCGTGGATTCAAACCCGTCCAAGCACCACTGAATTTTCATGTGCTTAATTTGTGATTATAATTCATCTCGTGCTTGGCGGTGAAGGGAAACATCGTTAGGAAAACTGCATGTGTCTAATTTCACTGAAATTCTGCCACATGTGTATTCCACCGACCCGCATTGGAGCAGCGTAGAAGCTCTAAACCTTCTCCTCAAAAAGGGGGAGGAGGCCTTTGCCCAGCAGTGGGACATTCACAGGATTTTACTGTACAGTACTGCATTGCTAAGCCGTAATGCCAAAACAATAATGACCGAAATAGAGAAATGTTTAACTAAACATTCGCTCAGTAACGTTTATTAGTAAGACCGATAATATTTGAATAAAAAAATATATGCATCTTGTAACCATTGTGTTAAATGCATTGTTTTTATAGAATAACAATGTGTTCTGAATTTTTCCGCAACATCGTAATATATAATATATTTCTTTGACAATTGAAAACAGGAACCTTATATAGCGAGCCCATAACAAGACCAACGAGTTAGTTAAAGTCATTTTTTTCCATCACGTGATGGAATATGATTACCACACATAGACATTTTGCGTGAATAGGCTATTTTCTTAAACGTTCCAAAGCCATATTGGTGCGGAAAATCGGCCAGTAGCATATTCCACCGAGTGGTTGTGCGAGGCAGAAAACTCCTTAAGCATCGCCCTTTTGTGGAATGTCAGATGTGTAAATGGAATTCTGACGTGATGTCCAATGGTGAATAAAGCGACAGGGGTTTATTTTAATTTATATTAAACAATTCATCGGAACATTATCCATGAAAGATGCTTTAGAAGATTTGAAGAAATGTATAATATTATTAATGCAAAAGTATTTCTGTCTGCTAGTTCACAGCTAAAACCGTAGAACCGATTTTTTATACCATAGGCAAGTCTAATAGGAACCCTCCTGACACCGACGGCGTCGACGTAGCCAAAAACTTGTTTTCTGTAAATAGTATGAATAAATATATTAATAAAATACAAATTCCTCATTATTACCATTTGATTCAGTTTTTTCTACAAATCAAATCAAAAATATACTTTATTTAAGAATTCTAACAAGCACTTTTGAATTGCATTATGAAAGATATATTTCAAACAGTCGGTTTGAAATGTAGATTCTACCGAAAAGAACTGGCAACTAAGTAGTTACTCGATCGTATTATGCGTATTCAAATTATATTATTGTATTTAAACATACATTTACACAAAAAAGTCGAGATGGCCCATCTTAACCGATGATCGTGGGTTCAAACCCGGATAAGCACTACTGAAGTTTTTCATGTGCTTAATTTGTGATTATAATTCATCTCGTGCGTGATGAAGGAAGACATCGTGAGGAAACCTGCATGTGTCTAATTTCACTAAAATTCTGCCAAATGTGTATTCCACCAACCCGCATTGGGGCGTGGTGGAATAAGCTCTAAAACTTCTCCTTAAAAAGGGAGAAGAGGCCTTAGCCCAGCAGTGGGACATTTACAGGCTGTTACCGTTATACATAAATATAGTTACGGAAGCTTTCCCTAACATCATCATAAATTGAATACTAAAACGTTTTATCAATTACCAAAAAAATGATCCATCCACGTGACGACGAACAGTAATCAAAACTAAACTCACTCCCCTCAAACTAAGTGTTAATAAAAAACGTTGATACAAAACCACAATACCGTAAAAACGAATCGGCTTATACGAAACGAAATTATTTTACTTCGTCCGATAACAGATAATCAGATAACGTTTTTAATTCGATAAAAATATACATAAAAAATACATACAATATATATTAATAAACGAATGGCGTTGGGAAAATTCACACTTGTGTGTAATAAGTTTGATCGATTCGGAGAGAGGTCGAGCACGAAGAGGGTGGCGATTTAAACTTTAATAATAGTTTATTTAACGTTTTAATAGAACACCTATTTATAATAATACTGGCTACGGTTATATTATCATACTAACATAGTGATTTTCTAAAGAAGTAAGTTTTTTTTTGTTTATTTATTCACACAAAATCTAATAACATCGTCATTCATAATTTTAAGTTTCAGGACCGACGTCGGCTTAATGCTATGTTAATATGTTGTAGTTTTTTAGATATATATGTTATTAAGATTTATATATGTCTACATATAGCTCACTTTCGTCAAATGGACATTAAATTATGGACAAAAATTACGACGTTTTAAAGACTAAGATCTATTATCAATCCACATAAAAGCATAAAAATGACAGACCAGCGAAGTTATAGTAATTTTCGTAAATTTTTATTAAAAAAATTTAACGTAATGTAACGAAAGTTACTTTTAAGAAATATGAATAATATAATGTAAATAAATTAGTATATTTTTTGCGTATTTCTATATTATTTAACCCTAAAATTATAGACTGATTATTGAGTAATTAAAACTATTAAGAAATAAATCCAGAGCTAAAACAATAATGGTCACAAGAAATAACTACCCTTTAATAAATATTAAGACGGTGGCGGTAGGCTGAAGACTGGCATCTCTCATAAGCTGCCGCTATATAATCCCCGCCTACCCTTTAGCCAATACGTGACCACTTGTATTTTGATGCAAGATGTTAGAATATCGGAGTGGTTGTCATTATTTTAATCATATTACATAATAACTACTGTACTTGTAGGGCTTTGTGCAAGCACGTCTGTGTAGGTACGACCCACTCATCAGATATTTCACCGCCAAACAGTAATGCTTAGTATTATGGTCTTACTTGGTTGGCTGCGCATTAGTGACGTAAGGTAAGATGCGCGTCGTCATATTTCTTACAGTGCCGATGTCTATGGGCGTTGGTGGTATGATTTACCATCAGATGGCAAATTTGCCCGCTGCCTACCTAATGTATGTAAAAAAAAATTACATAATAGAAAACTGTTTCATAATTATAATTGGTTACAGAATGTACTATCATAATTATTAAGCCAATGGTACCTTCGTAGTTGTAATTAATCCTAACTAATATTATAAATTCGAAAATGAGTTCGTTTGTTATGCTTTCACATCTTAAGTTTTTTTTCCCTAATTCCTGCTTCCCCCTTCCTTCACAAGTCTACGCGTGCTGGCTCTCGATGTCACCGACTAACTGTGACATCAATTCCATCGCGCACAAAGAAATTTGGCAACTCCTTTCTTTGTCGCACTTCCAAGAAATGGAATTCCTTACCAGCTCACGTATTCCCCTCCTCTTACGACCCGGGTTCCTTCAAACGAGGCGTGAAGAGGCATCTTGCGGGCCGGCAAGGCGAGGGCGGCTAGTGCAGAACCTTCTTCCCGACTGTACTGGCCGTCCTCGCGTTTGGACTCTACTACCACTTAACATCAGGTGGAGTAGAGTCATTTGCCCTCCCGGCTAAAATAAAAAAATAAAAAAAAGTTACCGATTTTCATGATATTTTGCATAGATTTGTCAGCAATTTTTCAGGGGTGCAGAAAAAGACATATAACTACTGCCTCCCATTCCTCAAGCGGGTGAAGGCGCGGGCAAAATTTGGTTTACATTAAATTTAATTTGGTTAAGTTTTTTTATTACAATCCCTGCATTGATCTATCCTTCGTCCTCACATCCCACCTCACATAAGTGATAGTACACTTATCATAACCAGGACTGGAAGTCATTAACCAAATATTATCATATTGATTTTCTTGACAAACTTTCAGAAACCAACAAATTCAGTAAGAGTCTGGTATATTATATTTATAATATAATAGTATTTAAGAAAAATATTTTGTTTTTAAAATGCAACAATAAGCTTAATATGCCACGTCCATATTTCGTCATCCAGTCCACCCCAGCTTGTCTCGTGTCGTCCGCAATCGGCTCAGGCAGCCAGCGGAAAATTATATTTGACGTGCGCTGCCCGTGGCGAGAACAAATTAACAGCTTAAGACAAAATACCCGTGTCGTTGCGGGATCATCGCTCGGTGTGCTACGGATTTACTTGACAGGTGCTTTTTTGTGTATATTTTTATAATAACGGTTTATTGTTACTGTTTGTTTTAGTATGTGAATATTAGGATGTAGTATATATATTTGTGGCAGATGCTTAATATTAAGGAGAAATGATGAATGCTGAAGAAAGAATGAGTTTTGTGTAATATAGAATTGATTTTGGTATATGTTTATTATTTTAATCACATTTATTAAAATTTAAAGGATATTCTTATCGTAATACATAATTTGCCCTTAATTAAAATATATATAATAAATTAATAAAAATAATATTACTTAAAACGATATGAAAAGTATAACATATACAATAAAATATTGCGATTAAATGGGAAACATAACATACTTATTATATATTTATATAAAAATCCGCTTTAGAATTATTCATATAAAGAATTTTAAATTATATTTTTATTATAACCCTTGTTGGGATAATGATTAAAGATCATGTGTCAAGAATGAAGCTGTTGATGATGATTTTCCATCCCGATTTCACACGCAGAATTAACCCTGGACCTCAGGATTCGCAGCTTACGACAGTTAAACTAACCATACAAACAATATAATTATACTTTTAATGTGTAGGTTATTTTATACCAAAAAAAAATTATTAACATCACTGTCTTTCAGATAACCAATATACTTAATCTTCAAACACAAATTTAAAAAGTAAAGTTACAGCCTGTGAACGTCCCACTGCTAGGCTAAGGCCTCCTCTACCTTTGAGGAGACAGTCCAAGCCACTTTTCAACAACGCTGCTCCAATGCGGGTAAGTGAATATACATGTGGCAGAATTTCAGTTAAATTAGACGCACGCAGGTTTCCTCACGATGTTTTAACTACCGAGCACGAGATGAATTATAAACACAAATTAAGCACATAAAAATTCAGTGGTGCTTGCCTGGGTTTGAATCAGCGGTCATCAGTTATGATTCACGCGTTCTTACCATCTCGACTCAATGTCGAACATTATTTAAAATAAAACAATTAACTACAAAAAATATACTCGAATTCTGAAACTATAGAACATTTCTGCCTCCCGGTACAGTCTGCAACGTAAATCTCCAGGGGAAATATAAAAAGTGACGCTAAAACGCTTTCATTCAGTGAAAATCATATTCTGTTAAACTCGTTACGTGCCCACGCCTTGTCGCGCTGACCTAGCATTCGTTCGCGCAACGTGGATACGACTTTATTGCGATTTTGTAAAAAGTAACTTCATAGTCGCGTCATCATTTAAATAAGTAATATATAATAATAATACCTTTTTGAATTACGTAACAAATTACACGTTCTTAATCCTCCATGTCTATATTGTAAACCGTCATGATCTACTCATGGTCTTTAATCAAACCAACTCAATACATCAGTGCGAATAAGAACTCACTGCATTACTCACCGCTGAAATGTTGACAACCGACTTATTGTGTTATGCTATTTTGATGCGTGTGTTTTAGAAATGTTATAATTATTATGGTCAATGTGGCATATCACTTTTTGACATTTTACGACCGATTTCTGCGGCATCTTAAGTTTGTTCTTACATAATAGTTCTTTTGAAAAAACGTGCTCTTTGGGTGCATTGTGAAATGTGAGAAATTTCAAGGTCGATTTTTAGCATAATATTTATTATAGCTTATGTAACGTTTTAGAATTAATGTCATGTTGAGTTCAGTTGAGTTTGAAACGAGTTTATTTTAATATACACACGACGTTATTAACACTGTAGACGTATACAGTTTATGTTCAAAACATGCACCTTCGCGGATCATAATTGAGTCTAATATGACGTTACTAGTTCTAATATGACGACGTGATAACGATAATTCGTTATCAATAATTACATCTGACTATTTCACATAGAATTAGGAAAATAAATATTACTACTATGTTATGATTTTTTAATTTTAATAATTTCCATTGCTTTTACACAGGAGTTATGCTGATGAACATTTATTTCAAGCTTCAAGCTGTTCAGTGTACTATATTTATAATATATATTTTTTTATATAAATAAATTATGATTGCCTCAAAAATATCAAGTTCAAATTCGAGGTTATATTTTCATTCCTAACGCATCTTACACTTTTGCCACATGTTATACCAATTTTTTTATTGTACTATAGGAAAGTCCACACAAAAGCCAACATGCCACTTCGCTGTGAAAGCAATACTGTATTGACTTTTTAGCGGACTTGTCGTCCGATAGCGGGAAATATTGGCTTGAACCTTTTACTAGAATGTGGATTGATTTTCTGATCGAACTCATCTCTGGTATATTTAAGAAGAGACAGAATAAGGGTTACTTCAAATTGTATTAAGCTAGGGTGTTCTGTCGTGTGATCTTAATGACACATCACATGCGAAATGTAACACTTTGTACTTTTTTGTCCAAATATTTTTATATGCCACTTGCTTAATAAACATCGATTAAAATAGATTAATCTAAATTTCCCTTTTTGGAAGTATTTAATTTAAAATTAATGACCAGTAAATGATATAGTAATATCATTTACTGGTGGTAGAGCTTTGTGCAAGCTCGTCTGGGTAGGTACCACCCACTCATCAGATATTCTACCGCAAAACAGCAGTACTTGGTACTGTTGTGTTCCGGTTCGAAGGGTGAGTGAGCCAGTGTAATTACAGGCACAAGGGACATAAGATCGTAGTTCCCAAGGCTGGTGGCGCATTGGCGATTTAAGCGATGGGCAACATTTCTTACAATGCCAATGTCTAAGGGCGTTGGTGACCACTTACCACCAGGTGGCCCATATGCTCGTCCACCTTCCTTTTCTATAAAAAAAAAAAAAAAATTGAGATTAATGGGAGCGACATAATGTTTTTTTTATGAATAGTACGTTTGTTTTTATTTATATTAAGTTATCTATGAAATAAAGATTAATGGTTTTTAAATATATATTTTTTAATATAGATAGGCCGACGAGCATATGGGCGTCCTGATGGTAAGTCACCAATGCTTATAGACATTGGCATTGTAGGAAACAACTTGCACTCAACAAACGTTCTGAACCAGAACTGCAGTAAGTTCTATTTTATAGCAAGATTCTAGATTCTAGTGGCTATTCCAGCGCCTTCAGTGCCGGCGAGTCCGACATACCCACCCACCTCATGTGAGGGAAACGCGTCAATACTTTTACCAGTGACAAAAAATAATGGCCATACACGAATACATGGAAAGTTAAGATGCTCGTTTGCATATTTTGAAAATGTTTTTACATACTGTAAAATAACCCATTCATGTAACATTTTTAAGTTCATAGGGATTATATTAGAGGGACAAGGATTGCTTTGATAATACGATCAAATTCGAAATATACCTTATCCAAGTAGTCTCTGAGCTACTACTGACATTTTTAAATGGACATTTTATAAGATTCATTTAAATATAAAGTCTCCACCGGTTTGGAAAATATAGTTACATAGGTAATTAAATATGAGGAAAACAATTAATGCTAACTCCTTGACAAATATCAATTTGATTTTTCTTAAGTCAAATTTAATTTCAACAATAATAAATTTAAAATAAATATCGTTTTAATAAAGTATATTACAACGTACAATATTCTCACAGGAAAATGTCGACAATAACCGTCCACTCAGCACAGTGGGACGTCTAATATTAATAGAAAAACAATGGACAACTCGAAAAATCACCGATCCGATATCTTTCAAAGTATTTCTTTATTGTTTTGACCGGTTATTATGTCAAGTGACTATCGTCGCACAGCCAACGCATTCGACAACATTAATTTTACATTTACTTTAATCTATAACCGACCTTATTTCTATACACATAAGGTCGGATTTATAATAATAACATTTAAAATAATTTGGTATAGGGATGTGAGTGGTTATCGAAAACATAATTGATTTATAAAGTGTAGTGAAGGACCTATATACGGTAAGAGGAGCTCGGTTGCTTTTTGAAAATAATACCTTGGTACCGATTTTATATTCCTTTTGTTTTATATATTCGACATCTGTAGGTACGTTTCTTTTAAAACTATTGAATATATAATTGGTATATTGTATAATTATATAGACATACAGACTATGTTACTTGGTGCCTACCGATCTCAAGAAACGAATTGGTAAAAGGAACGGGGATTTTAATTTACTTTCTAAAAATAATTAGATATTATTTTTTATTATGATTTATGAAACTAAAAATGTAGAATGTAATAACAATTAATAAAAAAATATTAATTATTAATAAAAGCAATAAATTCTCTAATAATATCGCTATTATACATATTTACAACACAATTATTTCTTAAATAAAAACACAACAGTAATATTTTCATAATGTATTTTATAAAAAAATATATGTATTTTCATTTCGAAGTTACTACAAACACAAATACGACCGTCGATACGGCGGCCATAATGCGAGCGCCATCTTAAACGCAATTTTTCTGAAGCGATTTGCGCTATCTCCCGCGACCGTGCTGTGACCGACATATTCTTTACCGCGATCTCTGGCCCGAGCAACGAATGTGTGGAGACTGTATTTATAAAAACTTAAAAAAAAATCAAAACTATTTTGTACGGTGGTAGGGCGTTCTGGACAGGTAACAACCACACATCACATCACATCCAATGTTGAAGGTGTCCATGGGTAGTGATTGTCACTTTCCATCAGGTGAGCCTCCTCTCCGTTTGACCTTCCTACATAAAAAAACCATATTCTCCCACCTAGCAACAATACATAGTATTGTTATGTTCTAGTTTGAAGGTTGGTGGCCCTTTGGCGATTCAAGTAAAGGATGGTTAATATTTCTGAGATTACCAATGTCTAGGGGCGGTGATGGCCACTTACCATCAGGTGATACTTTTCAACGACACCAAGGGGTATCATTTATTGCGAAGTGGCCTCTGAAGCCCAGCAAGGGCTGATGTATCAATCAGAACGACCGATGTAGGTAATCTATAAGTTCAAGCTGGTCTGTTGATTAACATATATGACTATGCATTCGTCTTGTGTCCAAAATTGTACATAAGTTTAATATTTATATAATATCGATTGTAGAATGCTTATACGCACATTTTTAAATGTTCCTTCTCACGTTTGTCTTATCTCTCTATTTATTTGTCTTTGTGTCTTCGAAACATTAACACTTATATCGGACAGAATAATCGGACTATGCTAAATTTCATAACAGGCATTAATAAAGTTTAATGCATTTTTACATTAGGCTATTGCCCATTATATTTACATTTAATGGTGTTCTCGGCAACTTAGAAGACGAAAAATGTAGGTTAAGGTTAGAGATAAATCAAAAATCTTGACACAACTACCAGCAATAACTGAACGAAATTAAACCGAATGATACACGAACAATTAATATTTATATCAAATTGAATATTAAAATTATATGTCAGAAATTAAGATTGAAATAAAAAATATGCAACATCAGCTCCATGGACCTCGTGTTCTAATAAAGGAATATATTTTTACGATTCTCACACCATCTCGTCCGATCCGATGAGTTAGTGTCTCCGAGCGCGGGCGACGTATGCTGTTCTATATTCAAATTGAACTGCCCTAGAACGCGACCGCCGCCATTTTGTCATCTTCACGTGGCGACGAAATGGCGGACGAAAATCGGCTTATTTAAAATATTGCTGCTATAATACTAAAAATAATTACGATAAATAGAAAGACTACTTAAATGTTTTCCTTATGATTATAATAATAATTGGGTTTTTGATAATAAGTAAATATGATAAATTATTATATATTTACCCATTTTAAAAGTATATTCAGGTGCTAAGAACAGAATTCTTAATTTCTGTAAATAGTTAAAATTAACAGGTTTTAGTTTCATAAGCACTTAAAACTGATTTGAGTTTCTAAAGTGTAATATGCATACAGACAAACAGTGCAAGACCATTATATCTTAAGTAGTCGGTAAAACTTGTTCTCATAGCAAAGCAAAAGAACTGATAGTTAATAAAAAAAAACCTCATATTAAACAGCTAAGATAGAAATAATCATCTAGAACTATTTACCTAAACATATTAGTTCATCCTCCAATGACGTCGTAACAACAAACAACAATTTTAACAAAACGATTAAATAATTTCCGCTTAGTACAAATAATGTCGCGCACATCTTGCTATAACAATATATCATAAAAAGTAACGTGTTTTCAACAATGGTAACCCTGTTTCATTGTCGTGACAATGGCCGGCGCAACTAGTTATCTATTTAAACCTGGATTAGCACTCGATAACTCGTGATTAATAGCTCTGCTGGCAGAATGTAGCGTCGGTACAAAAAGGGTACCACATTTAATGTTATAAGCGCCTATCACATTTTTATTAAAAGTGAAGGCTAATTTTATTAAAAGTATTTTATTAAAAGTTCATAGGATTAATTTTGTGAACTTGAAGGAAAATATGAAATACGATTTGAAATCAAAAAGAAGAAATATTAGTAATATATTAAGAATTATGTTTCGGAGAAAAAAGTACGACTTATAAACCTATTTTAATAAGTTTATGAGATTTGTAAAAAATATTAAATTTAGTTTTTAGATTTACAATTTAGTAGATGTACAATGTACGATATTTATTTACGGTTTTTATAAATATCTTTTTTTGAGTTATTGTCGTGCGAACCATACAAAGAAGCGGACGTATTCAACTCGAAGCGCGGAAGGTTGCGGGTGCGGAGAACAGATAGTGCTGGACGTCCGCAAAAGTGAGGATTTGCGCGGATTATTTATTGCGGACGTCCGCGCGTTCTGGATTTATTCGATTTTAATTAGCTTATCAATAAAGCTTGCTTTAAGCGTTTTATTCTTTATTAAATTCTTTTTCATTTATATTTTTAATCTGTATTTATAACTTTAATAATTCTATTTTGTTAATAGATGGAAAAGTTTCTCTACAAGTACAGTGCCGTCTGGTAGGAACCCAATCTATCTAAAAACTGTATTTTGTTTTGCAGTGTTAAGATGCTTAAGAGAGAGCGAGCCAGTGTAATTAAAATCACAAAGTAAAAGTAAAGACAAGTAACAGCTTATAAATGTTCCACTGCTGGGCGAAATCGTCTCCTAGTGAGAATAAAGATTAAGGGCTTTTTCCTTCACGATGCAATGCGGAGTGGGATACACACGTGATAGATTTTCATTCGACACATTTTCAGGTTTCCTCACGATGTTTTTTCCTTATTGCAGAGCTCGCGATGAATTATAAACATGAATCAATTACATAAATATTAAGTAGTTACTTGCGGGTACCCGCAATCATCGATTAAGATTGACGTAATATAGGAAAAAAAAACAAAAGATATTTTATGTTAGAGGGGCAAATCTTTAGGAGTCTCACCTGAAAAGTGCAGACGGCTTGCAGGTTACCGACCTTTAAGAATTAAAAAAAATATATATTATTATTAGGTTCTCATAAGATACATTCACACATAATGAAACTGGATATTCATACATATTCGTAGGTAAAGTCCAAAACGAACGCCGCAGTTACTCTTGATTACACTGGCTCACTTACTCTTCAAACCGGAACACTACACCTACACCTACAAACACACGTACTTTTCTACATCCATACGTACTGGATGTTATGATATACAATATTGAATAAATATGAAAGTTACGAATTCAAAATCTTATCGCTATATTATAATCATCATCACGGAATTGTCTCTTATTGTATGCAAACAGTTAAGTCTTATGTATATTCAAACAAGTCCTCATGTTCCGTAATCCCAGATTGAATTAAGTTCTGCAGATCATACTCGCATATGTATGGACGCTTATACAGGATGATCAATGCTAAATTACAATATATAAATCTTCAAACCGGTATTATGATGTTTATTTATTTGCAATTTAGTTTTTTTTTAAACTTTATTTTCTTTTACGGTCTTTCAAACCTGCTATAATGCTACCAATACCAATAAACTACGTAACTTCTTATCTTCAGTCTATAAATGCATTATAAATAAGAAGCGCTAATGTTATTTACAATATTTAAATATTTATAAATATAAGGACATATAATAATTAATATATCCTTCAAAAAAAGCGAGCCTATAATTAATCTAAAATCTATCATGATGTGACTTCGTTTTAACGTTTGCGATTATAAATATGTTACAAATGTCAATCAAATTAATTAATAATATTTTTTTCCATAGATTGATGCGCCAATAAACATTTTTTTTTTTATAGAACAGGAAGGTGGACGAGCGTATGGGCCACCTGATCGTAAATACTGCTGTTTTGCGGTAGAATATCTGATGAGTGGGTGGTATCTACCCAGACGAACTTACACAAAGCTCTACCACCAGTAGACGCATCTTTCATAAGAGTATCAATAGAATGAAATACTAAAATGAAAGTATACTTTTGAATCGGTTCGGAATATCGATTAAACCTAGCAGAATTTATTCATTACATACGTATCTTAATGATATAGAATTAAATTATTTTTATCCAACATGAAAATCAATGAATATAATACCAACTTCTCTATCATAGTTCTAAATAGCTAACGCCAGCGGCAGTGAAAGGATTAGTTAAAATTACTTAAAGAACTTGTAATTACTTACTATTGTTAGTTAGTATAGTTCCCTGTTTGCTTTCCTCGATTGTTGATTGTAAAAGAAATCTATTCAGAAATAAGATTAATATGATCCAAGTGTTCATCATCATCATATCATTCATCATCATCACCCTTTTCTCGTCCACTGCTGAACATTGATCTCTTCAATGGCACGCCACTGAGCTCGATCCTCAGCTCTCAATCTCCAACTGCTACCAGCCCAGCTACCTTGCGTATATCGTCACTCCACTTAGCTGGAGGGCGTCCTACGCTACGTTTGCAAAGGTGTGGTCTCCACTTCAGAACACGTCTACTCCAACGGTCGTCGGTTCTGCGACATATATGTCCAGCCCACTACCACTTCAGCTTGCTAATTCTTTGGGCTATGTCGACCCAAGTGTTAAGCAACCAAAATAAAATTACAATTATTGCACTGGCATAGAATAAAAGAGCTCATAATATTAGTAATCGAATATCCATAATAATTGATTAAAGGCCACAGGTAAATTTGTTATATACTTCCTAGGTATATAATAATATATACCCAGTGTATATCTTGACAGCATCTTTCCCACTCACTCATTACTTGCCCGTGAAATATTGACAACCGACTTACTGTGATATACGATTTTGATGCGTGTTTTCTTGAAATTTTATAAATATTATGGTCAATGTTGCATATCTCTTTCTGACATTTCACGACTGTTTTCTGCGGTGAGTTTCGAGTATGTTCGTAAAGATTAGCCCTATAGAACGACAGTTAAAATTAAATAATTAATTCTTGTGTCAATAGTATTGCAGTTGCAACTTTGTGATTGATTATTTCGATGGATCCTCATCTATCATACTTACTCATACTCATACATACTTTATAAATAACTAACTGAGTGCGCGGCTCTGCCCATGTAATTCAGTTTGTGGAGAAAACCCTTTGAAATTTTCCATCGTATCATTTTGATGTTTATATTTTTTTCGTTTGTAATAATAATGCATAAATTATATAAACCTATGTTCGTCCTTGGGATTCAAGCTTGCTTCGTGTAGCTCGAACGTGATAGACGGACCGACGGAGCTATTTTCGCTTTAATAATTTTAGTATAGATAATATTATATTGTTACATATATCAATAACATGTTTGAATGATCTACAAATAAACCGCAAAGCCAATTATATACATAATATACATTTACATTTGTATGGATAATATACATTTGTATGGTTTTTATTTTGAGATTGCTTAATCGATTTTGATATTGATAAAAGCGTAGAACTATTATATATTCTCTATAACATTCTGTATAGTCCAAGAATATAGTCCGATGTTCGTATCAAGCTGATCTAAGATCGTGGGAGGCCACATGTCCCTTCACACGTGACGGATTTGATTCAAACAGTATATAATTAATATTTCAATCTATGTTCTATAATCCTTAGTTAATAATTTATAAATATATTAAAACTGGTATATCAAATATATTCTTAAAAAATGATAGCTAATTCAAAGTACAATAATAAAAACTATGTGTAAATTAAGTCTTATTAATATTTTATTTGAGCTGATGGACTCGTGCAAAGGAAAGAAGTATTGTATAATTTATATTCATTTCAATTCGTAATAAAGTAAAACATATCAAAGAATGCCTAAGAAGCAGACTCACAAACTACACTCACAAACAATTCAATCTACCTACTAATGTCCAATTATTCGCATTAATAGTGGCTTAAAAAAATATTGAGATAAAATATACATATTTTAAAACTGAAACACTTGTACCTTGAAGTAATAGTATAAAATCTTTATTGCCTCTACTTTTGACAGGAGCGCTGGTTCATTTTTCGACCAGAGAATCGGAATTGCAATTCGAAATGCTAGCATTCTTGCCAATATTCCACGTTGTCATGCTGTTTTAAATGTACATATGATTAATTAACGATTTTCCGCCTTATGAACGCTAGGCTGTTTTATTAAACAATTGTTTCTCTCTTTCTGCCATTATTGATTAAACATTCGAAAGAAGGAGACAGCTTTGTTTTTACTACCAGTCACCCGCTAAACAACTTTAATAAGAATGGTCGTTATGTGTTAGCCCACCATTAATATGATAAACAATTTAGGTTTGCTATTTAATTATTGGGATCCTAACGAAATATAAGGAATATAACTGTTGTCGAGAGATATTTTGCGGTAAGTAATTAGGTATTCGATGGCAGCAAAGTAGATACGTACGTCTGCATTTTTGTGAAAATGCTTTTTTTATGAAAATAAGCTTATATTAACCTTGTCTACAAGTATGTATAAAAGTTTTTTAATTTGTCTAAGTAATTACAATTATCTGTTACGTAAATGAATACATCTGCACTCGAATTTTAAAAAACGCCGCAGTAGAAACGGACCTTTGAATTTGTCCGCCTTTACTTCGGAGTATCCACAGATGATTGAACCGCAAACAAAGACATCAGTCACTTATCACACTCTTGCGCATACGTGGTTACGCGGGTACGCGGGCACAATTTATCGCACTTTTTGTTAAAATTATATTGTTTATAGCACTGTACATTTATGTATCCTTAAAATGTTAGTTTCTATCAAGATACCTACCATGATTTTCACAAAAATATCAAACACCGTAGCGTAGGAGAATCAACAGCAGTCTACGACGCAGAATTTAAATAATAACTTAGTTCATTCGCACCTCATCGTTAACGTTTTGATCTCTTTTTTTCCATGAGAAGTAGTTTGAAAGTGATAATAATTGTTGAGTTATAAGATACATTTTTTTAATTTTATTCTCGGTAATTCATCTTTACTAATGCTATACGCTATGCTTTACTAAAGCTAGAGTTTGTTAGGTTGAACGCGTTAATCTCAAAAAATACCGGTTCAAATTGAAAATTCTGTTAGTATTGAATAGCACATTTATCAAAGGCTATTATTATTATATTTACAACACTACAACCAATAGGAGCTAAGCATCAATGAAAAATGTTGCACAAACGGGGAAAATGTATTCCTTTTGAGAGCTTCCGTTGCGTGCGCTGCCTAAACGGTTAAAGTTAAGCAACAATCACGTATGCCAGAATTATTTTTCTTAAAAGATAAAAAAAGCGTCCATGATATCATATGTGTATCATTTAAGGATGACTTACTATAACCTTTTTTTATAGTAATCAAATTAGTTCTAAAATAGTCCATTATTTGCGTAGATTTTCTTCTCATTGTTTTGTTAAATTACTTATTTTTTAAATACAGATTTACCTTTTAGTTTTAAAAGGATACAATTTCTTATGAAGGTATCGTTTGCAGTCAAAATAAATAAAGCACAGAGACAGACATTAAAATATGTCGGAATAGATTGAAGGGAATTCTGTTTTTCTCATGGCCATTGTATTTCGTTCTATCTAGATCTGTATGCGGCGAAAACTAATAAATACTAATATCCCACGAAAATGAAACTAAAAATGTTGTTATTACTGAAATACTATAAGTCCGGTTTTAGTGATTTCTTTAAGTTATACACGTGTCGAAACGACATCGTGTCTTTAAGTTATACACGAAATCGCTAACACAGCTCGTTACCAATTAAAAACTTAACTGAGTGATTAAAAATAAACTGATATTCTGTAAATTTCAAGGGTGATACTTTGAAGAAACAGTGATATTCCATTTTTATCTGTATATTAGCGTTATACTTTATTTATAAAAAAATAATTTTCTTTTATAGTTAATCTAAAGTATAATTTACTTAAAAATAGTTTTGATTTTTTTATCATTCAACTCCAAGGTAAGTAAAAAGTTATTGGTTTTTGTGTCAACAATTTCCATTTTCACTAACAACACGAGACCGTAATGAACTTGGCGTAGACTTGGTGAGATGGATGTTATCACAATTCAATATAATAGTTTAATATTCATTATAAAAACCTCAAAGTATTAATTATACTCGTTGCTTAGCGGCTTTTTAGTTTAATACTGATTTTTCTCTTTCTTTCATTATTAATTTGACATTCGAAAAAAGAAGACATAACATTGTTTCGCTAATCACCCGCAAAAAAGTATAATCGATAATGTACATTTAAAACTAACGCTAAATTAAAAAAAAAAACATTTCATCTTAAAGCATTCTATTTATAAATAAAAAAAATAGATACGTAAATAATTTTTAAAAATTCGATAGTAAACCATAGAATAATAATGCAATAAAACTAAACCATTGCGCGTAAACCCTACATTTCATAACCGATTGAAACTCTGTTCGGGCGAGCAAATGTCATATCGATATTCAATCGAATTAAAATACCGATTCAATTCATATATTGCATTATGATTCTATTATTCGTTATGGTTTGAACAACTGCTACTTTTGAGAATATATTTTTCAGATTTAATAATAGAATTCATTCTACGCCACATACTTATTTTTTTTACTCTTAGAACAATATTTTTTTTAAATTTCTTAAGCAAGAATAACGCACCGGCGGCAGAAGACAAGTTCAGTTGTTTTTTTTTTGTGTTCATTAAACTAATATTTTTAAATTAAAAAGAGCATGTGCAACAGAAATAAAACGTCTAATTCTGAAAGGTGAAAAATATTTCACCGTTGACATTATGTTTTCCTTATCTAAAAACTTTGAAATACAATTAAAAAACCTGATTGAATTTAGAAATCAAAACGCATCATTAAAACCCTTTACCGAAATAAATCATATTTAAAAAATGCCTCTGTCGCTCCATTCAAAATGGCGTTTGCCGCTAAGCGCGATCAAATCTAACAAAACATAAATTCAAATTTAGAATCGTACACCCTTTCAAATCGTTCACCCCTCGTATTAGGAAAAATGATCAAGCGCTGTCCGCTGTATTGGTGAAATTTGAATTAATAATCAAATTATTAATTATGATTATTATTAATAAAATGTGTAATATTAGCCTTCTAAAGAATATATCTATTTAAAATTAAATTGTTATTTACTTATATATAATGTAATATTCGAGTATTACGTATGCTCTATTTAAAAAATATACCTATACAGATTTAAAAAAATGCATATTACACGAACATTTTTAATTTTAAACGTCAACATAAATCGGTGCGCTTAAAGCGCTTTCCTCGTTAAAGCTTAATAGAATTTGCGTATCTTACTAATGGAACGGTTGCCATAATGAAATAAGGTACTTTTTGTTCAATGGCGATCTGGGACGATTTATTAAAAATTCCTCTTTTTTCCAATACGTTCAAATCGAATCTGCTTTTTTATGGCTTATGCCTTTTAGATTTTAAAATTGCTTTCACATTTGTTTTAATTTTAGTAATGTTTTATATATTAAATATTCATTATTAAAAACAAGTTACTTTGTAAGCTTAAGATATTATTATTTAACAAAATATTAGCTAGTATTAATTTCCCGTGTTAGGAACAACGACAAAAAAAAAGTATATTTAATCAAATAATTATTTAAGAAAAATTAGTGTATTTATTATTTTGGTAACATTGAACGAAACAAATACTGAATTATAAAATATATCATATTTTTTTATACATCTACTACGTAATTATAATACCTTCTGTATACTGTTTTTTTTAAGTGTTCTAGTGGCTAGCCTATTAGGCTGCAGACCCTGAGGCCATGGATTCAAACACTATGTAGAGAAAAAAAAGCAGCTGACTTTTTTCTTACGAAATATTTTCAGTCATACCCTGGAGTTACACATTTTGTAGTATTACATATCCGTGACTTGGAAAACATATAATAGCTTTGAATGCACCTCATCGTGTCGAAATGCCTTCTACTAGAAAAATATATGCCATATGTTAAGACGACCATTTGCCCACCATGGTACCTCACAAATTCGGTCAGAAATCCATTCTATATTATGTCTAAAGCAGATCGATAAATATCAACTAAACAGTTTTTCACTTGCTTAGCAACGTTTGTGTTCTAGAAATTACTATGACTATCTGCCCACTTAGCAAGCCGTAATTATAATAATTGCATATATACATACCTATATATATTCATATAACATGTAACGACGATTTCGACAAACTGTCAAAAAAATGTAGTCAATTTTCGAATGAAATATACATTTATACATAGCATGTACTTAAAAGCGAATTCTATGTTAAATTTCACTACATGTTTCTGCGTAAATCGCCCTTTGTTTCCAATGTTACTCTTTACTAAGTTTATCCAGTTAAGCAGTTCTATTTTATGTAAAAAAAAAATCACGTAAGACGGGCTTGAATAATTCCACCGGATTTTATATCCTCCGAAGCAATTATGCGACAAAAATTCATGGCTATCTTAATCTACCTCCATATACCAACTGTCAAGTCTTTAGAAAAAAAAAGATGAAAAAAAATCCGTCATATCTCTGATCTTTCCACTCCCGAACAAGGGAGGCAGATATTTAGCATAATGAGTGAAGTCTAACCAACGTTTAGGGTGAAAGCGACGAACGTATCTCGTGCAACTCGAGTGTGAAAGAGACGGGTGTAGATTTAGAGAGAACAATATCGCAATCTTGTTTCTGGGCCATTTCCTTTAATTAGTAGTAAAGGACAGCAGGCGATTTATTTGCCGCGTTATGTTCAAGATAGTCAGTCAAATGTTGCGGTTTTAGACAATGAAGGGTTGGATACATTTAAAGTGAATAATTAAATACATTAAGCATTCATAGCAGCAGCAGTCATATTTCCAAATATTTTTGCTCACATCGTAAATTTCACACACAAACCGTAAACCTTCAGCGATTGCATTGGAATTTTGATCGTATTTTATAATATAATTGGAATCACTCGAATTGTGACAAATTTAGATATTTCAAAAGAACCTGATTCAGCAATGACTTTTGTACCTTTTTAATGCGGCTATAAGTGAATACTTCAGGTACTCTATAAATACAGTACAAATTTCGTGGATTTTCCACATTTCTTACCACAAAATATACGATCTTCCAAAAGATATACTTTCGTCTCCACATACGTTCTATGATGTAGTTACTTAGTTCTCCTCTAAAAACCAAAGAAAATAATAAATTAACATTTGTATACTATTATATAAAGCTGAACACTTTTTGTTTGAATATAAGAATCTACCAGTACCAAAAAAGTTTGTCTTAATTATCCGATTTATGGAAAAGATACAATTACCTATATATATGTTCATAAAATTATTGTAAATAGAAACTAAATATATATATGAGATAATGACAAAGTTATTATAATAACATGAAAAAGAAAATATTAAAATATTTTCACGCGTTGTTCAAAATAAGTTTCCTGTATTGTGTATTCCT
This sequence comes from Nymphalis urticae, assembly GCA_905147175.2. Lineage (NCBI taxonomy): Eukaryota > Metazoa > Arthropoda > Insecta > Lepidoptera > Nymphalidae > Nymphalis > Nymphalis urticae. The sequence continues at coordinate 1,463,990 of LR989987.1, read as the reverse complement.
GTTTTGGCACAAGTAAGCGTGAATTTGTGCACCATAGTTTATTCGTTAACAACACAGCTTCAACATTTCTCGATGACAAATACTTGCGGTTCAAAATGTTATTTACAATTTGAATTTCTGGCATTTGAACTATGTTTTCATATAACCAGACTTTTTTTAAGCTATATAAAGTCATTTTTATTATATATATAAATAAAATCAAAATAAGAAAATACGATTCAAGATTTACAAATTCTTGATATACATTTATCAAGGTTATTTCAGTTTGTTAGATAGTCACCTGGTTCAAAGTTAACTTTTTAATTAATATTGAAGCATTATATTATATATATTATATATATAACTTATAGTTAAGGTAAAAAATTATCATAAAAAGCATAAATAATTATGTTTGTCCGTAGAATATGTGGTTAGTGGGTGTTACCTACACAGACCACCTAGCTCTACCAAGTATTTGTATTTAATATTAATCTCGTGCTCGCGGTACTAGATCGTGAGGAAAGTACCGTCGGATGTAACTCTGCCTCGTGTATCTAACGACACCCCATTGGAGAAACGTTTCAGCTCCAAGCCATCTCTCTTAAGAGGTTTTTGGCCAGCATTTACAGTAATTATACTTTTACGTTTTATAAATTAAATAAATGTGTTTCTCTAAAACATACACATACATATATACATAGAATAACATCATTTTTTAATTCACCTCCTTTTTTAACTCTTCATTCAATTTCTCAGGAAACGGCGCGACGTTAGTACTAGTCGTGTACATAAAAATATGTTTTCGAATAAATTTACCAGTTATTACGAAAGGACAAACGAACACATACCATATTTTCAAAACACTCAAGATGAAGTAAAAGGGCGAATAAATGCAACATATACGGTTACATTCTTAATCAACACAATATTATACTACACATTCATCTTAAAAAATTGTGAAACTTCTAGAATATTTACAAAATATTTTTTAATAATTATTATCGAAATTGAATCGAATAGGTTTTTAAGTTAAAGAAATTTTATCATTTACGGCCTTACTTGTAAATATTACTTAATGGCTGTTTAGTTAAATACTGATTTCTCTCTTTCTGTCATTATATATCTGACATTCGAAAGAAGAAGACACAGCATTGTTTGACTAGTCACCCACTAAACAACACATACATGTAGGGCCGTTAATTTATATTTGGAACATAATTTCAACTAACTATATATATAAATCAAAAAACAAAATAACTTGTTGAAAGTTTTCAACGAATTAACCCTTCAAAACCAACAGTGGGTAATAAAGACCGCAGCGAGGGAGACACGGCATGAACATTAAATTGAGACATTTAACATTGAGCGCTTTTGTACTAATGGTTAACTGGGATCAAAATGGCACCGTGGCTAAATTGGCCTTTAAACACGGTGTTTTATTCTTTAATCTTACACAAGGAGATTTAATGACACTTGGATAAAATATTTGTTTATTTTTTAGTCTTTGATTTACTCTTAATTTATATATGTGTTTTCAAACTCGACATACACATTCATCAACTGACTGGATAGTCATTTAATAATATTACATTACTTTATTTAAATAGCTACCATCAATTACAAATTCATTAGTATGATTATAATTTTAATATATGATATATAAATCTTCTTTAAACAATTATTTATAACATTTTTTTTTGCTACATTATGATCAAATCTGATTGCAATGCGAATCGTAAAAAATATAGCACATGATTTATTTAAGAAAAAATAAATTAAATGAAGCGTTAATAGAAACAGCATTGTTATTCAAAATATAATAGAATACTATTCAATGGAAGTTCGCGAAAAATGGAATTAATTATGTTACTGCTATCAATATGCTCTCTTAAAGAATATATTTGGCAGAGAATTCGAAGAATCTTGGCAGCGAGGAAAATTATTAAAAAAAAACAACAACAAAAAAATAGTTCATAAATCATCTCAAGGCAGACGGACCGCTGAGAGAGTCTGAATACGAAATGAGATAACATTCATTTGAGGGTTACTACTTTTAATATTGTTTCATACGTTTTCCGTATTCAATTGCGGTAATATCTTTAGAATCTCTGACGTAATCATTTAAAATATGTGACAGTTAAATTTAGTTATCGCCTCGTTGGTCTTATGGTTAGTCTGCAGATTCCGAGTCCTCGGTTCGACCCCAGGTCAACCCGATTAACAGTTATTGTGTTTTTCTTTCGAAGATTCGAGTAGTAGCGGAGTCTAGAAATCGGATGTTGTGTATACTTCCGTGCCCCGCATAGCACGTAAAACTATTGGTCCTATACCTGGACTCATTCCGGTCGTTTTGAATTGCGATACCGATTTGGCGGATTATGAGAGTAAAAGAATAGATAGTGCATGTATGTGCGCACACTCTTGTACACTGTAATATGACCGATGCATGTGACGGCGGCCAATCTCATGAGAGATCATGAGATTGGCCGCCGTGGCCGAAAATTACTCTCCTCTAAGAAAAGGATTCATTTCCTTTTAAGAAGGCAAAGGGCATTTTGCCCAAAGCTGTTCCAATATAGGTTGGTTAACATAACAATCACTTAACTTTAAAAATTATTCCAAATGTTAATAATTCTATGTCAAAATATCGTCTTTGTCGTTTATAATTTTATATTAAATGTGATTTGTATATTAATGACTTATTGGTAGGGCTTTGTGAAGGCCGAATATCACCCGCTCATAACATATTCTACCTCCGGATAGCCTCCTTTATTCCCACAGTTCCCTAAGTTGGTGGCGATGTCAGGTTAATATTTCTTACAGCGCCAATGTCTATGGGCGGTTAGTTAGTAAGACTATAGCTAGAATTAAGAAATACTTTAGTTTAACTGCTTTTATTAAGATGTAACAGAACGCCATAACAAACAAACATTGCTTTATTTGAAATTTATTAACGGAAAAAAGGAAAAATATTAAAGTATACCGTTACAATGGAGTACTTATTCACGCGGCGTTTCCTGCCCGTGCTCTGCCATTGTTTTTTTTCAACTTTTTCTCTTCATTTATTTCGTCCGTTTTCAACGGGCAGGATTTCTTGAACCCATATTTCACGCTCATATTGTCTACGATTTTTATCAAAAGAATATTATTTTTCCTTACCATATCTTTGTTGAGTTTGGGTTGAAAATTTTTAACATTTTTCCTCAGTTCAACTTTATTTGTACTTTAAAACACTTTGTTGTTGCAATTTCAACAAAAGAAGCTAGCCATTGAGGACATTCATAATTTAATCATCTGTTACAAATAATTATCATTCTATTTTTAAAATAAGAAAGTCTTGATGAAACATACGTGAAGACTTCAGTTGAATGGCGTATATACTTGGGTTACGTACTTAAGTGCATGATCTACGCGTTTTACGTCATCCTTTTGAGTTAGAACTTTGTGCAGTTGTTGCTAGTATTTGTTTGTAGGTTTTATATAATATTATAATTGTATACAAACTAATTAAAATTGCCCAGCGAAGCATATAGGCAGTAAGTATTTGCTAGTTAAATGTCTACGGCCTAAATTATAAATGTCGTTTAGCGGGTGATAAGTTAAACAATGCTGTCTTCTTCTTTCGGATGTCAATTCAATAATGACAGAAAGAGATAAAACAGTGTTTAACTAAAAAGCCACTAAGCAACGTTTGTAAGTAAGACAGCTAGGTACCAATAAAAATTACAACATTCAAAAAACTATAATATTGAAAGATGAAATCTGAAATTATCTTATTTAATAAAACTTTAAAATGAAACATATTTTATTTTTCAATTCATCATCATAATAACTGACGATAAGATTCATTTATAAAGCTTAATATTATTTAATTCCTTTTGGAAAAATTATAAGTAATGTATCATCTATTATACTGAGTACCTCGTGATAGTTGAACAGAATCAATAAATTCCATAACTGAAATGAAGAGCAGCAACCTGGAATCAAACACCATTCATTCAATCAAGAAGTATGTCTCGAATCAGAACTGACAGGCGTCACCAACTTTTTACCCCAATACTAACTTCACATATGTCTAAGTGGGTAGTCGTAATTAAAAACCGGGGCACTCGACTTGGGGTAACTTAATGCAATTATAGTTGAATTTTTCGCGACATATGGCCTTCGAAACGCTTACAAGCTTAGGGTAGATGCGGTTTTTAAAAAGGGTATCGATTTATTAAAAAGATATACAACTGTATTTACAATACGCTGCAGCTCCGTGTAGCTGACCGCCACGTTGATCTGGTCCCTCACAAGACTATATTATTTTCTCAGTCGATAAATTCTCAGTAGCAGCGTGAAGCAACAAGTTCCAAACTTATTTGTAATCGCCGGTGTTTGTAATCTGGTGTCACTGGTGGTAAAGCTTCGTGCAAGCTCGTCTGGGTAGGTTCCACCCACTCATCAGATATTCTACCGCAAAACAGCAGTACTTGGTATTGTTGTGTTCCGGTTTAAAGGATGAGTGAGCCAGTGTAATTACAGGCACAAGGGACATAAAATCTTAGGTCCCAAGGTTGGGGCCCATTGGCGATGTAAGCGATGGTTAACATTTCTTATCAAACTGAATGTAACACGTATAGCTGATGGTCCTGCGTCAGAAGTCTCTGTTCATGTCGCATTGCAATTCCTTTGGATTATTATAGTAATAGAATAGATAGGGCCTGTATACGCGCATAAATTAATTGTGCGTTATAATGTAGCGTAGTTGGACTTTTTTCTTACAGTGACAATGTCTAAATCCTTTGAACATGTGATTCTAACTATGTGATTCCTTTGCTACAAGATATTCATTCTGATAAGAATGAATTTTATACTTTCAGTTCTAATATTGTCATTTCCAATTGATCTCCTACCAAAGGGGGTATTTAGTCAAACCACAAAAAAAAATACAAAGAGAATTAAGTGATAGGGTATACGATGAACATTTATTCGCCATATGCACTTCTGGGCATAGAATCGCCCTGGGGAGAAGTCCCTAATGAATACGATGGGGTAATAGGGCGTTTGTAATTGCTGGATGCTGTTTACGAGAGGAAGACTCAGAAAAAGAAACATTAGGAAAATCAACTTGTAAGATATTTATAAGCATTTTTTAATGATCTAGTTCAATGTAGAGCTATCACCGATTAGATGTTTAATACTAATTTTTTGTATTTGTCCTTAGTCTTTGTATATACATGTATATACTATTAACGTATTAATTTTCACTGAGTTAACTGACAAAGACCATGCTCACGCAGCCTTGAGGCGGACAGTCAATTCTCTATAATATCTTATGAAAGATACCAAGATGAAATATTTTTTAGTACTTTTTATAGTTTTGACATATTATTAACAAATACCAATGATTGATTCTAATAAATAATTATTTCTAATATACTATTTATATCTTTCTTTTTTCTACTCTTTTCAGAAATGGACATTTAAATGCTGTCACTTTTTTACTTGTATTTCACGTGAAAATGAGACAAAACTAAATGTTCTAAAATATTTTTTATGGATTGGATTTAATCATTTTCAAAAGTGTTCAAAATTAATCAACCCCTATTCACCTAAACAAACAAAAAATGTATCAAAAACCACTCAAACTTGAAACCTGTATTTCAACAATACAACTTTTTAATATATAACAAAATAATGTCCAAAAAATAAAATGAAACAATTGCTCTAAAAAAATCACGTAAAATTTATCATTCGATATCGTAAGCAATATTTTATATGTATCTCGTATTTGCACTTCAAAGTAAATCACTCTGATTACAAGCTGATAGCTGTCCGTCTGTCCGTATGTATCATTAGAACTATAGCGATCAGATGGCAGGAGACCGCCAGCGCATATGTTGAGTGATTATTGTGAATTCTTTGATTGAACAATCTTGATAGTTTATAAATCAAAAAACCTATAACCCTATTCGTCTATTTATTTATAATTATCTTTGGGGTTCAAGATTGCTTCATTCCAAATTTCATCTAAATCGGTTCAGTGGTTTAGCGTGCGTAACAGACAGACAGAGTTACTCTCGCTTTTATAATATTAATATAGATATTAAGATATAAATATAGATAAGATGAACGAATATTAAATTACTATCAAACTTGACAAAATATAATATTTTGTCACTTCATTGCTTACCGATATGCAGTATACGTATACAGTCATACACATTTTCCATATCGATGATGATTTCCTTCGTGATGCTGCTTCAATCATCTGTCAAAGATGCAAAGGCCTATATGATGATTCAATAGGTTTAAACGTTACTGTTTTTTTTTAAATAAAATATCTATTAATTTAATATTAATGAGGACATTAATAAATAATTTAAAATATATATATATAAATATAATTATTTAAAGTAGTTATTATACTTGATTTTTGAATCTGTGTGTATAAAATAAATGATAATATTCAAAAGTATCAAAACGATTCATTCCCGGTACAGCCCTTTGTAAAAATAATACAATACGCATTATTGCATGGCTTTGTGCAAATGTTTATTCGCGCACTCGAACATAACGACCCGACAATTCGATATTTGTTAAACTTACGTATAAAGTTATAATTAATATCATTGGAAATCGAGTCACATTTTCCGTTTCTACGTAAATAAATACCATAGTTATGTAATTGGCAATTATGACCTCATAATTTGAACTAACTCCTTTAAAAGATTTTAAGATAGATTTCCTAAGATTAAAATACTTGCTATCTTTTTTTAATCTCGTACATAAGAAAAAGATAGCAATACAGTTTGTTCCGTCACATAATTTTCATTTATGGAATATAATGTGGAGCATAAATATTGATAATTGAAAGAACATCTTAAACGTGATATGTATGAAATAATATAGGTTAACAAACGTGGCAATAATCTCAACGTTGATTGGTCGCCTATGACGTCATCGGCTGCCATCGTCCAATAATCATTCAGATTAAAGCCAAATTAGTTAATTTCTCTTTGATCATCGATTCAGAAACTGTTTAGTTTAACTGATATAAAATATTGCGTTGTTCTAACTGTATAAGTTGTCCAAATTCGAGGAATATTAATAGAGCATTAAAAATTATCTTAGTTTTTTGTATTAAATTATTTTTTTATTTCTAAATCTCAATTGGTACGATATTTATTGAATAATATATTGATTAACTCCTTAATACCTTTTTAAGCTGACTAATTTAAAGAAGTGAAGTAAACACAAATCGCATATTAGTGATTTTTTTTTCTTGTCTTATAAAATAAAATCTAACACTAAATTATTATCAAAAAATAAATAAATAGTGGAATCAATCATCGTCTTCCTGATTTCAAAGGACTAATACGATTCTCTTGAAAATGCATTTAACAAGTCCCATATGGTAATGGGGACCAGCATGGGGGTGTATTGTCCACGGCGGCTTTTACACCATATGGTACAAAAATTCATAAACAAGTGCGCACTAAATCCCACTTTAATGTTACGTTATTACACATACGAATCACACGAAATTGTTTCAATTACAACTCTATTCAATTGCAATAAAATTCAAAATAGCATAACGATATAACGAAAATACATGTTAATGTATTAACAAATAAAAATTATCCGTAGCTCATTGAATATAAAGATCAATTTTCAATAGCAATCGATCCTTTAAATAGAAGAATAGTTAGTATCAGCATAAGTTTTAAACGCAACTCAGTACACTGGACGTTTATAAAAAAATTAGTTAACAATCAATTTACTGCCGTATTTTCTGAACTATAAAGTTCAATATTATTTAAATCATAACATGAATGTGTTTGGGACGATTAACAGGGTGGTTGATCTAAGAGAATTACTGAAAGGGAATGATTATTGTCCGAGCTTAATAAAAGGATAAGCGAAATTATAATACAAGTATCTACTATTTTTTTATCCTATTATAGCTTTTATGTCTTAGATAAAAGAACCAAAATCGCATGAATCTATTAAGATTAATGCGGCTAACATTTTTATAGTTCAAATTCTATACGTTATTGTTAGCGATCGACACACCATATGGTAGGCTGGTATTAGTTTTCAAAGCAATGAGGGGGAATTAAACATATTTTAATAACGCGTTAGTAGTACAGGTGGTGTTATTATTTACACGATTAGCTGAGCTCATAATTCATTGCTAAGCCAATGTTTTGACTGTTTAACATTTGAATACTGAATTATTGAATGTTACAAGTTGTTCACAAAGAGGAGCGATGATTTTATCAATTGTCCATATAAGTATGTATTTACAAAAGAAAAGTAGTATATGATAGTAAATCAGTTGTCTGGTTTCCATTGTACAAGCTCTGCTTAGTTTGCGATCAGATGGCCGTGTGTGAATAATGTCCCAGTATATTATTATTATTATTTCGACAGAAATTATTTATAACATTTAAAAATATCTTATTCAAGTAACTAAATATATAACTGACAGAAGAGCCGGCAAGAAAGTTGGTTGTAACTATAATATAATAATAATTAACAATATATTGTAAATGAATATGAGTGTAAATAACACTTTAAAATCTTAAAAAATAAAAATAAATCAATATTTTATTATTAAAAGAAACTTAATCAACAAAATAAAGGTTAAACATTTGTATATCCTGTTTTCTACACACAGATAATATTATTTATTAAAGAAGATTAAAAGTAACGGACACTATTTCTAACACATACAATTTTACAAATACAACGTAGAAACTAGCTCGCTGTATATGTTGCACAAATACATATAAAAGATTTAACACTATCTCAATCAACTAGCGTCCCAAGGGAGAAGAAATAGAAAAAGAATATTAGCAGCAACACCAAGTAATCTGTCTCCGACAGCGGAAGATGGGACTCCTGGCTCGGGGGAGACAGGCAATCGAACTGCCAATCTAAGTTGCAGATGTGACCTCTGATCTAAGATCATCAGTCAATGTACTAGAAATACTATTCATTTATGCTTTATTTATAAATAAAAATAATAATTCAATTAGACTAAATTTTTGACATGATATGTGCTTACTAAATAACTAATATAGGGTTTAATTAAATACAGTAAAATACATGTTAAGTGAATTAAGATTAAATACTTATAACTTCTAATATAAAAGCACTCTATTAAACTTTAAAATAATAGTTTAAGTGTACTAAAATATATTGTTTGTAATCCTTTAACACATAATTGAAAACTAAATATACCATTTTGTTTTTTTTATAGAAAAGGAAGGTGGACGAGCATATGGGCCACCTGATGGTAAGTGGACACCAACGCCCTTAGACATTGGCATTGTAAGAAATGTTGTCCATCGCTTAAATCGCCAATGCGCCACCAACCTTGGGAACTACGATCTTATGTTCCTTGTGCCTGTAATTACACTGGCTCACTCACCCTTCAAACCGGAACACAACAATACCAAGTACTGCTGTTTTGCGGCAGAATATCTGATGAGTGGGTGGTACCTACCCAGACGAGCTTGCATAAAGCTCTACCACCAGTAATACATTTTATAGAAATAAATCTAAATGTAGTTCTGAATATTGTTTTTTTTTATAATTTACACTGAGAAGATTAATCAATTATAATGACTCCTTAACAAAGATAAGGCAATGATTTTCCATGTTCATTTAATTATTCTTAAAGTATCGTATTATAAGTTCACCGTTATCACATCCCACCCCAACACGTGCGCGATAAGCCAGATCACGTGCCACAAATTACTTATCAACAACAAATGATGTGACGTGTCAAAAGTTAGTCCGATTTATTGGAGATTATGTTAATTTTAATATCAATAACAATATAATACAAAAAATACCATAATAACATTTATACTTAATATATGCATCTTTATTTACAAAACTTATAATTATTAGTAAATATATATATTTAAAGAATATTTAATGGTACAAATATATATATATATATATATTTATTCTTTAAAGAACTCTTTCAAAAACCAATTATTTTACTCATTTCTAAAGCTTCTTTCTCATCAGATATTCTAACGCCTAATTAATCAGCAATACTTAAAATTTTTGTGTTCCGATTTAAAGAATGAGTGAGTCAGTGTAACTTGAGGCACAAGGAACATAGCATCATAGTTCCCAAGGCTGGTGGCGCATTGGCTATGTAAAGAATGAATAATATTTCTTACAGTGCCGATGTCTAAGGGTGGAGGTGATCACTTACCATCAAGTGGCCCACTTGTTCACCCACAACTATTTTATACAACAAAGAAAGATTATTTCATTGCAATTAAGTCAGTTCTGTATAAAATCTCCTATAATATCCACAGATATTTTCTTATTAAAAAACATCTAAATTATAATTTAAAAAGAATTTCATTAACGCGTCGTGAAAAATAAGTAGAACAGATTTTCACAAAGACCGAACGAATGGCCAAAAAATGACTAAAATCTGACAAATGGCTTTCCTTTAACGTCTGCGCCCATCTTATTATCATTACCCACTACCGAACAGAACTCATTTGAGTCTCCTTAGAACGTCTCTGCCAAGATTTTAACATTCAATCTTGAACTTTGTATGATGGAAACATGATATAATTTTCAATGTTCCAATGGGTGGTATAATGTTATATATTGTGCATTTGAAATCGTGTTCTATTCGCTTCTAAATTGGGTTCAATTTAAGATTTCGTATTGTGGTGTAAGATATCAATTTGAGAAGAAGCGTCTGTGTTAATAGCATTATTCGCAATCTCATCCATACACTCAGGGGTTATACCGCCTATAGCGGAGTATCGTTTTTTATGCCACATATAAAACATATTTATTGCAATCATAATCGTTGGAGTTTTTCTAGTGCCTTGTTTACCGAGATAAACAGACGATAATAAAAAAAACTAACTTTTAGGAGTACGTAGTAGGCGTACATTTTTTTTATGTCAATAATTTGGAGTATAAGCTACTTTCTTTAACGATTTTTTTTTAACCAAAAATTACAAATTAAAAAACTGTGTTCAATATTGGTTTATATTTCATAAAGATTTTATATAAAATATATTGATATTTGATTATAAATGTCAAACTACACTACTTGTTTACAGTTTTCAATTTGACTGTAGAACTTTAAAATACAATGTAACGTCACACAATACATGTGAAGATAAGGTTCACGGTTTTCAATATCATACTGTCTTTGTCGAGCTGACCCTACCACAACTCAATGCGCTCTCAATTCACAGCAGTTATTATTATCTTGACCCGGTGATTGAGCTCTCCTGCTCGCTATCGTCTAAAGCTTGTCTGATTGGACCGACGTAACCAATCACGCCTCTCGCTCGTCGCTCATTGGTTGCCTCGACACGCCTCCCGACTCAAAAGCCTCTGCAAAGGGTAGTTTCAAACCCCACTTATATATTTTCACCCTCGCGTTACGATCACATTCGCAAAGATACCGACGGGTAGTACGCACGCGTCTCAGTGCAAAACGTAGCGATATAAGTGATAAAAGTTTTGGTTTTGTGTGAAACGTATTAAATGAGAAAACAATGACAATGGACATTCAAAATAGCTATCAAAATTATAAAGAACAATCTCCGGAATCTAAGGAGACTAATTTAAATATAGAAAGTGCTAAAACTTCTCAACATAATAAATCTGACATGCAGTCCACTGTGATCAATCAAGGCAAGGCTTCGAAAAGATCATTCGATGTCGCTTTCTTGATGATGCCAGATGAAAAAATTCGCCAAATTCAACCTGAAAGACAGTTGAGAGTTTCAAAACAGCTGTTTAATACAGAAGAATGGGAGCAGCCGACTAAAAGAGTTTCGGATGTTTATAAGCAAAGTGAATACTCTAACGATAATACCCTCGATTCAAAAGATCCAGATGAAGACAGAGTTCGTGTTAACAACAACATGTCCCCAAGTTTTGGTTCCGATATAAATATTGATGTTGGTACTGACGAGTATCCGAGTAAGGTTATGTACTGTAGCGATTCCGATACTTCCGAGAGATCGCGAAGTCGTCCTAACTCAAACGAGAGTGCTACTAGACAGCCAAAGTTTTTACACGAGTATAAGAATAAAATTTTTGATGACCCCACTCTTATAAGTATACAAACAAGAGCAAGATTTGAGAATCGCTTCGGAGAAAAGCAACACGATATATCACCTAGAAGCGCTTTCACAAAAGTGTCAAATTTTTCAGTCCGATCCCCGAATCCATCAGTTAGTCCAGATAACTTATTATATCAGAACTCTGTAAGTCCACCGCTATCTGCCTCTAGTCCTCCTACAAACTCTTACAATAAGGGTTTCAACAATCTGCTGACACCCGCTCATTTGCTGAATGGTCACAATTTCTTCAAGTCTCAAAACGTACCTTCAACGTCACCGAATTATCCAGAAGCAAGTCCAATGCAGCGAACAAGTGCAACGTTCAAAGCGATCGAGTACCAAGGTAAACACGATGCGAAATCAACGCAAATGTCATCAAATAAAATGAATTTTATTCCATTTCGACCTGAATTACCGTACTTACAAGCTGGACCGTCATATCCATTCGGTGTTCAAAACTTTCAGCAGCCAAATTCAGACTTTTTGAAATTCCAAGGACCTCCGCGTGAACCGGTCAACCCTTTAATTGCAAATCCTGCGGCTGCAATTCTAAGCACACTTTTACCATCAACCATAGCGGCGTTTTCCTTACCAGCACAAAACGTATGCGCCAAATGCAGTATAAGCTTCAGAATGACATCAGATTTAGTTTATCACATGAGGACCCACCATAAAAGCGAGTCAACTGCGGATCCAAATAGGAGAAAGAGGGAAGAAAAATTAAAATGTCCTGTATGTAACGAAAGTTTTAGAGAGAGACATCATCTTACGAGACACATGACGGCGCATCAAGATAAGGAGGGCGATCTGGATGACATATCGGCTTCACAAAGTTTTAACAAAAAAAGCAAACAATTTTACTCCCATAACGGAGGATCTATCCTCCATAAATAAAATCATATTAATTAAATTTCAAATAAATTCGACAAAGTTCCATTTTTATCGTAATTAATCGTAGTAGGTAAATCTTTAAAACTATTTCGCATTGATTGAATGCCTGTTAAAAAGTTCATTTAATATAAAAAAAAAACATTGTTATTGTTATTTAATGATATTCTTCACGTGCAATATTAGTTAAGTATTTATTTTGTAAATATAATAATTATTAAAATTAAATCATCATTAAACAATTTAAGAACCATAAATATATTTTTATTACTCCTTATTCTGAAAAAAGTTTACAATAATAATTATTTAAAAACTGAAAGCTAATTCTTGTGACTTTCTCTGTGTATTTCTGTCAGTATTATTTATAATTTCCTCAATTAATTAAAAAAAAACGTAAACAATCATTTATATATTATTACAAATAACGTAAAAAATTAAAATTCTCCAAAATAAATATCATTTAACTAAAATGTTAAAAAGTATTTAAGCAATATGAAATTATTGACAAAACATTCGTTAAAACGATGCCAAGATTTCACCGTGAATAGAAAACCTATCTTGCAGCCAAATAATACTAAATTCATATTTAATAATTATTTGATTCGTTTTAATTTGCTTTAGTTAAAATTTATCTTATTAATCTATTAAATTGTGAACAAAATATAACAACCCCAATGAAATCAGTAACGAGGCGTGGCGTAGCTAATTAATGGATGAAGGACGAGGGTCTTTGATAGAGCGATCGTATCACATATTTAGTGATCTTACACGATGGCGTTATAACAATTATATCAATTTCAGTAACAATTTACATTAAACACTATATTCAGGCTACAAATGTGTTGTTCATTTTGACAATTTAAGTTTGTGTAATGCATTGGATTTTGCAAATTTAGATTATTTTCTAGTGGGTAGGATACATATTTATATATTAATGAAAAATTGTTAAATTGAATTTCAATTTCATAGAAGTTTTGGAATCATAGAATAATAATTTACTATTTATTTCTTTATAAAGCAATTCAAGTCAATTTCAAGGATTGCCTACTCCGTGAAAACGCATCTTTCGCTTCTCACTTTTCTTCACTCATAATCAGATTTATAGACAACCTGACACGGCTGAGTAAACAAGGCTCTGAGAATTTCTCGAAAGTAAAACTCCTTATTAATTACCTTTTTACTGTTACGATCCAGGGTTTTATTCCAGGACCTCAGACTTACATGTAGGTTCTTAAAAAAAGTTAAAATTTTATGTTTATAAATAAAAATTGACAAGCAACTTGACAATATTGTGGACACATCGTGCGTATCGGTAATTGGTACATATGTATATCAGTCAGATGTTACTAAATTCAAAAGTGTTTAATTTATGTAATGTAGATGTGCCTTTTCAAATAAATAAAATAAAAATACCAATAAGATTGGATAAAAATTGACAGTATATTCTGATAAATACGTTTGCGTTCTGATTTTATCTACATATCCTTGTTATATATGTGCTTGGTGAATTTTATATAGAAGATTACAGACAGGGTAGAACAAGTTCAAAATGTAGTTAAAAGATGCTAATTCACCCTAAACTACTTGTACTACTTGTACTTGTACTAGTTGAATAAAAGCTTGTAAAATATAATGTTGTGGCAATGGACCACGCTCTTATTTCAAAGCGACTCCTCAAATATTTTCGGTGATAACAAACGATAACATTGTTATAAAACAACACCCATGCTTTTTAACTAATTGACATTGATAAACCATTTTAGTTTAACAGTACAAAATATGATATAGAAATTAAACGTCAATGTTATCATGCCATTTTCATTTTTCTCCCCATTTAATAAGGTTGATTTTTGTTTATACTAGTTTTAAATATAGTTAACATCATCTAGGGAGTCAGCGTGGCGAAAGATGCGTGTCGAAATTCTTGCGAACAACTCTGTTCCCATGATAGTGGGTGGTTGACTTGGTATAATGGGATGTATGAAAGTCTCCGCTCCACTGACGCGACAGCCATGGTGAATCGCTATGGGAAATATGGTGCAGATTTTCTGTAGGGGTAAATCATTCAATAAGTTCTGTGCTAACTGATAGCAAAGATTTATCACATTTATTCGTACAGATCGCTGGATCATTTGCTTTTGTGTTCAATTATCAGTTATTCTTACCATAATACGGGATTAAATTCGAAGTTATAATGATGTTATTTCTAATTACGTTTTATGGTTTATTAATTCCCATTATTTATTTAAAGAGGGGTATTAGGGAGTAAAATATTATTGTCATATATCACTTTCGGAATAACCCCTAGAACTGTTAGGTTAGGCCGGAACATGCTGTAGCCTATTACAGTTTCACACCTGGGCTAAAGCCACCTCTTCTCCTGAGGAGACGGTTTAGAGCTTATTCCACCACGCTCCAATGTAAGTCGACTCAAAAGTGGTTGCTACGTTGTTGCAAGTTGCAAACCATGTTTTCTTTCACCGCAAATTAAGCTCTTTTTTTTTCGCTTTACTGGTTTTTTACCCGCAATCTGCTCAAGATTTACTCTGTGCTCTAATCACTGGGTCTTCTCGGCTCTATCCTGTGATATTTACAATCAGCTGTTATTGTATTGTAAATAATTGTGTCGTTCAATATACAGATTATAAAGGCAATCACATTATATGCAATAACATGAAAACTACTTGCGCATAATGTAATGTTTATCTTCACAATTCACACACAATGAAGGTTCGAATCTTCTCCGAGACTTAAGGTCAAAAGTCAGTACAATATAGTACACGCCACACTTGCCACAATATTCGCTTCACAGGGTGTTCGATAAGTGCGAGGAGAACAATATTTTTGCTGGCTCGCCGAACCGTGAGTAATTCAATAGAAAATATTCATATTGGGGACACTGCGACCCTCCCGTATTGTGAGATACAGGGTGATATATATTTAATACAGACTTGACTGTCTTTATTTAGATGTCAAACTATTTCCGATTTTAATTTGTATTTTTGTTTTATGGATCTAAGCAGTTTTTTTGGTTCACTTGCAATTGAATTAATAATATTCTAGAATTTTGTTGATAAGATATAAGCTGATATATTCTCAAACGATTATGACGAGAGGATATAATTATTTCTGTTTATAGTCTACTCCGTTGAAGGAAAATATCGTGAGGAAACCTACATGTGCCGGATGAAAATCTGACATGTGTATTCACAAACCCGCATTGGATCACCATCGTGGAATAAGACCCTAACCTTCTACTCAAATAGAGAGGAGGCCTTAGCCCAGCAGTATGACTTTAACTGGTTTTTATTTATTACTTACAAAGTAATTCAGTTCAAAATGTGTTAAATGAGTGCAATTTTGTGATCGTTTTGTTATAATATTTGAATAAATATTAGCATTACAAATAGAGCGGGCTGTATACGAGCAGAATGTTTGCAGACGCCGGCTCCTCGCGACGGATGCGACCCGTAATACAAACCGAGCTGGATTTGAATAATACAGGGTATTCGATTGTCACTACTTTAGATTTAAGCCTGCGTTTAATTTTTAAGTAACAGTTTCATTGAATTCAATGCACGTACATTTAATAGCAACAGACTATAAATGTCATTATCGGTGTCTGACCTCGGTTAAGGTAAACTGTATTTGAATCTCATCTGACTGATTTGTTGACAATTTAAACCAGCTTGAGGTAGTTGATCCCAAATAAGCCGAGATAGCCCAGTGGTAAGAACGCGTGAATCATAACCGATGATCGTGGGTTCAAGCCCGGGCAACCACTGAATTTTCATGTGCTTAATTTGTGATTATAATTCTTCACGTGCTTGACGGTGAAGGAAAACATTGTGACGAAACCTTCTGTCTTAGTTTCACTAAATTCTGCCACATTTGTATTCCACCAACCCGCATTGGAGCAGCGTGGTGAAATAAGCTCCAAAACTTCTCCTCAAAAAGGGAGAGGAGGGCTTAGCCCAACAGGACATTCACAGGCTGTTACTTACTGAGACTATAAAAGTCCCACAGCTGGATTATTTTATCATCTTCTGTCAAGTTAAAGGTTTCAAGGTGACGCACACCACAATGTAGATGAGTTTTTATACTGTTTCATCTAAAGCCTATTCCAATCACAGTTGACGAACATATTTGACATTGAATTAACTTGATATTAATGGACGGTATCTTGAATGATCTACCAGGTGGTAGGGCTTTATGCAAGTCTGGGTAGGAACCACACACGAATCAGTTATTCTTCCGCCAAACTGAAAGCTTATTATTGTTGTGTTTGGGTTTGAATGGTGAGTGAGTCAGTCACATTAAATTAGTTCCCAAGGTCGGTGGTGTAGTGGCGCTGTAAGTGTTAATATTTTTAACAGTGGCAATGTATGTCGGCGGTTGGGACACTATGACTCGTATATTATAAACTAGTTTCCGCCCGCTGCTTCGAATAAGTTTTAGATATCTATCATTTTGTGTTCCCCTGGCAACGTGTATGCAAAATTTCATAACGATCGGTTGAAAAGTTAAGCCGTGAAACTGTAACAAAAAAACAAACACACTTCCGCATATAATAATTAGTAAGCTTGTTGATGTGTGCCATAACAAATAAATTAATCGGCCATTTTTATTTAAGTATTCAAAAAAGGAATTGTAACGCCACTGTACCAATCAAGGCGTCCGAACACTATAAATCACGGTATTACGTTCAAAACATTCTACGGTCATACATAATCAATGGGAATTTCAATATTTTCCACTCAAATAGCTCTACGGCGAAATATAATAAATAATGTATCGCTGAACGCATTTACAAGATTACAATATTAGTGTGCTACACGTTATAATACGGTCATTGCGTTATGTAACATGCTTAGGGAAATAATGAAAGAGATAACACTATTCTTATGATCGTGAGGTCATATAACAATGCAAGTTTGAAATTAAAACAATTGAAGCTAATATGCATACTATCAACGTCTTATCATATTATATATTTATAAATACTAGTTTCCGCCAGCGGTATCGCCCAGGGGTGGTGGGCAGGTGTGCAAGCAATATGTTCGTGTATACAAATTTAATGTATATCATGATGATCCATTGAGTTTTGAAAATTAAAGCCTAACAAACAATATTAATTACGATTTTAGTAAAATAATAACTAACCTAACCAAAACAGTTAGACATTTAAGAACATCTTTAAAATGTGCAAATAATAACAACATACGTAAGTCAAAAATGAACTCCAATAACAGAACACAGCTGACATTCCATATTTAACGCATCTGTCAAATTTACACGTTTCCTTAACATAGCGCGCAGTCCATGTTATGTCTACGGTATGTCTTTACGAAGCGTCATTACAGATGATTAATAGCCGGCACACTTCGATAATCAAATTCAAATTTGGAATCTGTTACCCTCTTCCTCGAGGGTATTCACTGGCTGCTCGGCTCGCTGTTCGCCGTTCAGCTACGGCTTTGTATGAAAAGATTGTAACTTTATTAAGCGTGAAGGGAATCCCGCGTATTTCGTTTCAGACACGTGACCCGGAACCTATTATGGTTCCGATTTGTATGTATTTGTATGTAAATGGACGTGGGGTGACGAGATAACCGGGCGTAGCTATTGATAGCGATCGATCTGATTGAATTAAGTGTGTCGGCGTTTAGTGCGTTTATCATTTCGACTTATGATTGCTTCACTCGAGTTCTGAAATGAAATATTTAATTTGAAATATTATTAATATCATAATAAGTAAACTATTTTATTCTACCTTTTTTGATATAGAATGTTTTTTTAACAGAAATAAGAGTTTTATTTATAAACATGTATATAACCAACAAGATAAAGAGATTTCCAGTACTAACTACCCGTTTAAGAAGTACCGAATGAAGGTCTGAATAGAATGTTTACATAAAAGGTTTTTGTGCTTTTTTTAACCGGCAACCTTCGCGAACGTGGACAGAACAACTCACCAAGGTTTAATTACAATCAGATCAATGATTTAGAAACGCATAGAAGACAACTTATATTCATTTCTATTTATATGAAATTAAAAAATATCCTGGGAATATCCTAATATCCTGGGACATTACTCACACGGCCATCTGATTCCAAACTAAGCTGAGCTTGTACTATGGAAACCAGACAACTAATATACTACATATACTATTTTTCTTTTATAAATACATACTTATATAGATAATTACACCCAGGCTCAGGACAAACAGACATGTCCGTGCACATAAATGTCTGTCCTGAGTGGTAATCGAACCTTCAGCGACAACCTTCGACGTGAAAGGCATCTACCAACCACGCCAACCGGCTCGTTTGTATATAAAGTCATTCTAATAAAAATTTTCGCAAACAATAATTCCGAATTCCCAAAACGGGAACATTATAACGAGACATAAGGCGAATTTAAAGAACCTCCGCGAAACACTGTAATACATACAATAGATGTTATTTATCAAAGCTTCCGTCTCGGCATAGGGCGGCGACAATGCTAAAGAGCAGACGGAAGACATTGGAAACGGTGCCCGAGCACTAACATAATACATTATATAAATCTGGAGAGATTAAAAGATCGAGGTCAGAATTCCAATGTCATAATTAAAAAACATTGATAATTAATACTCGAAACACGAATGTAGTCGATAGTCGTTAACTTAAATGCAGGCTAAATAATAAATTAATTGTGTTTAATTAAAATACCTATGGAAATACGGAATATCTACTGAGTTTCTTACCGGTTTTTCGAAGAATATCTGCTCGCACAGAGCCACCAAGTAAAGTAAAGTAGGAAATACTTTTCGAACAGAATATAGCGTAAAGCTTTACAGTAATATGATATCAGAAGTGCTTTTATGAACCAACCTGAACTAAGAATATTTTGATATGGATTTCAAATCAAATTCCAGTTTTATTACACTTACTAAAACAAAATAAAAAAACTACCTCCGGTTCTGAAAAGCAAATACTTTCAACCGAGAAGAACCGGTGAAAGAAACAACGGTTTTATTTTTTGTCGAAGTGTATTACATGTTTTTAATTTATCTGGTTCTGTTTTTTAACAATAACTTATTATTTATCAATGGTTCATATCGATTTCATTTAACATTTTACGATAAAAAAATATTGATTATTGAAATTAAATTTTATGTTATAAAGTTCTATATTAAGACAATACACGTAACATATCATTAATAATTGAGTAAATATGTATTGTTTGTTAATTGTACAATAAAACAGCGAATAATAGTAGTTAACATGGTTTTACTTAACCAGTCTTCTATTCGCACATATACCTTTATATTTGTATTATTTTTTATTTTCAGCATATTCATACGTCTTTAACTCTTAAATATATAATCTTACTTACAACTTCTGAAGAGAGGAAAAACTTTTCAAAGTTTCTGAACACACGGAGAAGCAAAGCGAGATAGTATAATGTATTCAGTGAATATTGCAATGGAGGCGGCTTATTATTTTCTTAGCAAGTGCTGCATTCCACTTCACACCATTTTCGGGAATATTAATTGTATTGACCAAGTGGGTAGACGACTTGAATTATAATCAAAGATTGCGAATCCTAACCCGAACTAGCACCATCGAGTTTTTAACTCAAATAATCTCGTGCTCGGTGAAGATAGAAGTGTACTCCATTCGTGAGAAAACCTGCCGGTGTTGGATGACATTCCACCTCATATGTTTCCGCCAACTGCAGAGCAACGTTTTCTTCTCAATAGCAGAGGAGGCTTTAACTCAGGAGTGGGACATTAACAGGCTATTTACTTTATTTTTTATCAACATCAAATGTTTATTATCATCACCATCATCATTAACAGCCTTTCGTAGTCCACTGCTGAACATAGGCCTTTCCCAAGGTGCACCAAAGCTCCCGGTCCTCCACCTTCCGCATCCAGTCGGTACCCGCCATCTTCTTAAGGTCATCAGTCCACCTGGCTGGAGGTCGCCCTACGCTGCGTTTGCCGATCCGCGGTCTCCACTCTAGGCTCGTCTGCTCCAACGGCCATCGGTGCTTCGACATACGTGATCAGCCCACTGCCACTTCAATTTGTTTATTAAGAAATATATAAATATATAATGTAACCAAAAGTCAAGTTAGAACACTTGAAAGAAGAAGAGAAGAAGAATGAGAAGATAAGAGAAGAGAGAAGCAAAATATCATAATATAAGCATACGAACATGTCACTGATTAAATCTCCGTCCTCCTACACAATATTAAATTTGAAAAGATGACCTCATACTGTCAACATTTCTTGACAACTTAAACGTGTGGTTTTTAAAATTGTACAGAATAACGCAAATAATTTTAAATATACTTTTCACAGACTGCTGACAAGTTAAGAGAAGCTCCATATATGTCTTATAATGCTGGAAGTCTGAATAAGAAATTAGTCAAAAAAAGTTACGTCACCAGAAATCCTATGGCTTATATTATTTTAGCTTATTTAAAAACAAAGTATATACTATCTAGTAGGAAATTTTTAAGTTTGAAATGTTTAATTTATTTCTATTTAAATTGTATTAAGAAGGCAAATTGGTCAAATAAGCCAATACCTATGGTTAACTTTTCAACAGTAAGACAATAATACGATGCGGCCTTACTTATAAATATTGTTTAATATGATTAGTTAAACAATGCTGTGTCAAGCTCCAAGTGTGTGGAAGAAGCTCTGTCTTCTTCTATCGAATGTCAAATCGACAGTGACAGAAAGAGCGAAAACAGTATTGAAATAAACCGCCGTTAAGCTTATAAGTAAGGCCGATAATTACATAATCGATTTAAGACAAAGTAAAAATAAAGAAAAGTCTCAAGGGGAAGAAACCTGTTAATACCCGAACGTCGGCGTACATCCATATTAATTTGAACCATATTTCACTGTATTTAATTCATATGCTAAATAGATACGAAGCTTTGTTGAGCGTGTACTAATATTTTGCAAGAATATTTGTGACTGAATTAATATTTTTCGATTTCTCTCCGTGGAACAGAGATTTACTATGAATCTTATAATGTCTTAATATTTTTATGAATATGAAGGGTAAGTAAAAAATAAAGACGTTGGCAAGTGTTCTAACTTGACTTTTAAATACAATAATTGTAATAGTTCATGAGAAGCAAACTTATATGATCATAAGCATAAGGTTTTTGTATTTCGAATTTTAAACACGTTTGCAGTTCAGCTATCTTCAATAAAACATTTTATAGTATATTAATTACTTCACACCTATTATACCAATTACAATGAAACATATTTTATTAATTGTAGATTATAGGTTACGATACATAACTGCCTTCTCGTCCACACAATTATACCTAAATTTTCATTTATACAATAGGTAAGCGGACGAATGTATGGGCCACCTGATGGTAAGTGATCACCAACGCCCATAGACATTGGCGTTGTAAGAAACGTTAACCATCACTTACATCGCCAATGCTCCACCAACCTTGGGAACTAAGATGTTATGTCTCTTTTGCCTGTACTTTTTTTTTTTTTTTTAACGCAGTGGAAACCTTCAGAAAGGTACCCAGCTCTCATTGGGGGGAACTCGGTTATGTGGGATTCTTACCCACTAAAACCACTGCGATGGCCGTCCTCGGCACGGATCGGAGAGGCTACGGGATCGTGTTGATATAACGCATCCGCGGCCTCTCCCGTACTGTGCACCGCCCGATGCTCGGCGGAGCTCTCCTCAGGGGGCGAAGGTTATCTCGCCCCCCCCGCACTCCTCGCTAGTGCGTACGGCAGCGCGAGGCCACCCCGGCTGCCGTCCTCCTCAGGGCCGTCTGAAATAAGACACGCGAGGCCCCCACCTCACGCATCCTCGGCCCCAGGGTCACGCCCTATCTTTTAAGCCTCGGGCGTCGGGGCTGTGGGAGGGCCGAGACGACGCCGACGTCGTCTCCGCTGAGCAGGATCGGCCCTTTCCCGTTCCCGCTCCGCCGTCTCCTTCTGGACCATGACGGTCTCACAGAAGGAGGCTACGGCCCTCCACGCCGATTCCCTGCGGAGCATCGCCGACACGACTGCTCGCAGGGAGAGGTCTTGTCCGATTTCGCGGACCAGAATCTCCCTCTCCGCATTCCACGCGGGGCATACCTCCAGCGTATGCTGAGCGGTGTCCCGGTCCGCACCGCAGTGGTGGCACATCGCCGACGATTCGCGTCCGATCTTACACAGTATTTGCCTGTACTTACACTAACTCACCCTTCAAACCGAAATTCAACAATACCAAGTACTGCTGTTTTATAAGCTGCGGTAGAATATCTTGCATTTTAGTGTTATAAAAATATAACAACGTTTCGTAAATTTCCGTTTACCTTGCAAAGGCATTCTCTTATGTTAAAAATATAATTTGACATTTATTCCACTACTGACAACAGTTGTGCTATTGAGGAAGAACTCAATGATTCACCTATAACCGTAATGTTGACAACTGACTTATCACGATATGCTATTTTGATACGTGTGTTCTTGAAATGTTATAATTATTATGGTCAATATCGCATATCACCATCTGACGTTACACCGTTTACTGCGGTGAATGTAGAGTTTGTTCTTACAGAATATCTACAGCTGAAGCAGGTTCCCAAAAAATGTCGACTTACCAAGTACGAAAATTTGTAATCTTTGACCTACCTTTCCTGTTTCTAACCACTGTGCCATAGCGTCTCAATTGTATAAAATCCTTAAATTTATTGCGCATCCTTGAGAATAATTCTCGAACATAAATTCATACATAAATCTAGTTTTGCTCTAACTGTTTACGGAGCTCGGCCATCTGCTAATTCCCCTTTGTGTTGTATTAACGTAAAATATTGTCTTGTTAAATACATTTTCGCATTGTTTTTGTTTAGAATAATTTACTATTTATTTTATACTTCTTACCTTTGGTAAAAAATTGTACATGGAGTTGTAAAAGCTTATAGTATTAGAAACGATTCATTTATAAATGCTATATATATATATACTCAGAACACTGCATTTCAATTTGATTGCGACGAAATATTAATGTTAACTAATTGAACAATGTTTTTTTTTAATTATGCTTACAAAAACACTTTTAAACTCTTATTTTACAAGATTAAATGAATCAGAATACTGGCTCGAATGTAGAGTCTTTCGAGATGAAATGTCAAAAAACTCTGCTCTCCTTAACTGTAATTATTTAGAAATTTATGATGGTGACCTGATTTAGGCAACGGCGGCCAATTTCAAGGGAGACTAGCTAACTACGCAGGTCATATAAGTACAAATTTGTGTGCGCAAACAAAGGTACTCTCGATTCACTCCGATTAGTCCTCCTCCTGAAAAGATTTCAGGCGCCGACTTTGCTTGCTTTCTGAGGCACGGAAATGTACATTCCAAACATCCACACTCCGTTGCTGAGAATTTTTCGAATCAAGATAAACCCAATAACTTTATTATCGGCCCGATCTGAGGCTTGAACATAAGAACATATCTACGGCTTATTTACAAGCCACCAGACCAACGAGGCAGGCGTATTTAATCTTGTATTCAATAATTATGCCTCAATTCTTCATGTTATTTTATCATTAAATTTAAAATTTCAATTTCATCATTTAAAAAAAAACAATTTTGACTAATATATTGGGATGAAAATCACAGCTAAATATTCTCTTGATTATGTTATAACATTATATAGTATTCAAACTACAAAGCCCTTAATAAATAAGGCAAGATCCAACTAACTCAGATTTACTTCCGACGTTATTGTACTGTAACAAGACAAAGGGTCCAATATTCTGAGCCCTTCCGAGGCCCTCATTGTTAATAAGACAATTATAGTTGTACCATTTTAACTAATGTACTAAACAAGTTGTCATATGTGAATTCGTTTATATAATATTCAAAAAGCTGAACTTAACCAAAGATCGATTCAATTTAATATACTTAATTTGAGTTTAAAATTACATCGTTGGTAGTGATAAAACATGATTTCTTCCTACAAGCTGTAAAGGATTGGATAGCTATCAAATTTCTACATTATTCGTATTCATAATATTTATTCTGTTATAAATACTGACAAAATGAACACAATGCGATGCTGTTAAAATTTTAACTTTAAAGAGAAAGTAATAGAAAGATAGTCTCATATATATATCTTTAAATCAAATACGATAGTAGAAGTAAGTACGAAGTAACCTATAATCATAATGTTTTTAAAAATAATTTTATAGCAAAGTATTAGAGACTACGGAATATATTAAAGCGCACAAAATAAATATAATATCGTCAAAACAAGAACTATTATATCAAATTAATAATACACTCATGATTATTTAATTATTAAAAATATGTTTATTTATTGTTTTAATATTTTATAATATATTCAATACAAAATACACACACACAACGCATCGTTTACGTAATTGATTTTTTATATCGAACAACAAATATTATATTAAAATAAAGCTAAGAAAGATCAACATTTAAAACTTCTTCTCGAAATTTCTGTATCTAATTAAAGCAGGTACAAAGAACATAGTAATTTAGATCTTATGATTAAGGGCCCATTATCTGTGCCATTGTTAGATTATCTTACAGTTTTAATTTCTAATAATGGCAACCTTCTGCCTTCTTATTTTAATTTTGAAAAAGGAATATTAATCTAGAAAGACATTTCAACTGTAAATATTTCCATTTTATTATAATGTATATAAAAGTTAAACGGTGTAAGTCACTATTCAATACTATTTGACTCATTTGTCAATAAGAACTTCGAGTTTCCAATAATGTTAGATTTCGACACATAAATCCACTCGACATTAATTTGATACATGGTGTGACGCCGCTGTAAAAGATTATACTTTGTAAAGGCTACACCTCTATGAACGAAAAATAAAATTAATTGCGATATGAAAAAAAAAGTTATCTCTTTCTGGAGTATAAATGTTGATTATTATAACATATAGATAACATATAAAAGATAGGTATTTAATAACTTTAACACCCTCACTCTCACACCTCTGTATATTAATCAATTAGAAAGATTCTTTCATTTTTTTTTTCATAAATCATCAAACGTCATTCACTCACACATCAATATATGAATTGTATATATTTAAACATTTTTTGAGATTGAGATTGAGATTGTACCATGAAGAACCGGCAAGAAACATAGTAGTTACTCTTTTCCGACAATTTCAATCCAACAAATTATATAAGTAATTAAATACAATTTAATTACCTTCAATGAAAATAAACGAATGCTAACTCTGCGGTTTTTATCATCTATATAACATTGTATGTTTTATCGTTATATACATACATGCATTTATAATCCTTTATATGAAAATAATGCACAATTATTAATAAAAATTAAAAAAAATAGTAGATAGAGCGATTATTTTAATATTTATTATAAGTGTGAGTGGGTCTCTGTCAGATGCCCTAACAATAATAAAGATAGATAGGTCGCTGATCGCTAATTAGGTTGTAACAGCCTGTGAAAGTCCCACTGCTGGGCTATAGACCTCCTCTCCTCTTTTTGAGGAGAAGGTTTGGAGCTTATTCCACCACGCTGCTCCAATGCGGGTTGGTGGAATTCACATGTGGCAGAATTTCAATGAAATTAGACACATGTAGGTTTCCTCACGATGTTTTCCTTCACCGTAAAGCACGAGATGAATTATAATCACAAATTAAGCACATGAAAATTCAGTGGTGCTTGCCCGGGTTTGAACCCACGATCATCGGTTAAGATTCACGCGTTCTTACCACTGGACTTATTTTTTTGTGTTGTACAATAAAGTAGAAGTTCTATCTAAATATTTATATAAAATATTCTTAATACTCTATAATTGTTTTCGTAATAACTTATACAAAATAATATAAATAAAAAACAAACAGTTTTAGTATTGGGGCTTCCCCTTAACTAAAAATATGATTACCCGATATCGAACTCTCGTCTGATGGCTGATTTATTTGTAATCTGTAGCGCTCTACTGGATTGTTATTTGACGAAGAGCTTCCTTCTATTATACGTTTCGGTTCCTGTACTCAGACGAATTACACGAGGAACAATGGAGGCGTGACGAATCATATCTCGAAAATACTTTCATCTAATTTATTCGATTATTTTTTAGGGAAGATTAAGTTATTAGGTTTTTATTTGCGTACGCTTTCATAAATATATAACACATTTAATTCAATAACACAATATAAAAGTTAAAACATTACAAAAAATTAATAATTAGGAAATTAATTAACTAACTTATATTCTCCTATGAGTGGGGTATATTTAAGCTTTTTTTTTAAACTTGTATATTTGTATATTTTTTGTGTTTATTCTGTTAAATTTCCTTCTGAATAAATAAATAAATACATAGAACTTAAACGTTGCCTAGCAGTTATTTAGTTTAACACTTTCAGTCATTATTGATTAGTCATTCGAAAAAAAGACGCTGTATTATATAATGTTTAAATAAGTAATTTTATGTATTATTTTTTTATGAAATAGGCGAACGGGGCAATGGGATGGTTCATCACCGCAAATAAGTAATGCAAGCAAAATATATTAACCATTCCTTACACTGCCAAAGCACCGCCAACCATTAGTTACCAAACTAAGATATATAAGACCATGCCCTTTATGCCTGTAATTAAACTGGTTCACTCACCCTTCAAACCAGAACTCAACAAAACTAAGTATTGCTGTTTGGCAGTAGAACATCTAATGAGTGGATGGTACCTACCTAGACGGGCTAGCACGAAGCTCTACCACAAGGTAAAAGTTTGCACAGATGAGCAAGTTCCTAAAGATATTTATCCTACACCACGGAGCATTATATGAATTAAACAGACAAATCCAGCATATGAAAAGTCAATGGTATTTGTGCGGATTTGAACTCGCAACCTTTTAGACCATCTCGGCTTTGCGAGCATAGGTAGCAGACTAACAAGTAAGTATGATAATTAGATAATAATAACGAAATTGTCTTTATCCAAAGTAGCAATTAATATGTAAACCCGTTTGTAGTTATCTTTACTAATATTATAATTGCTAAAGTGGTTTTGTAAGTTTTTTTGTTGGGCTGCTGTATCATCAGATACAGAAAAAGACATAGAGTCCTAAAATTCCTCCCTCTTTTAGGGAGAAGCGAGCAAACCTCGGTCGGAAACTAGTTGTTCATATGTATGTATACATATATTTAATTTTAAGTTTCATAATGTTAATCATTATAATTAAAATTAATTTGTTTATTCAAGTGACAAGACCCATATACAAAATTATTATATAACTAAGAAAAATAAAAATTAAACACTACTATTTGCTACTTATACTTATTATGCTTCGTGGTATTAACTATTCCATGCTTTTTTTTTTATTTGCGAAAACTTCATTGGTTCATGATTTAATATTTAATTAGATATGTATTAAGAATATAAAAAAAATGCACCTTGCCTTGAAAAATAATTGAATAACATCGCTAAACAACAAAAACAATTTATTTTAATATTTTATTAAATTAACTGATAACACTGAAATGTATTTTTATATAACATTTAAGATGTTACCGTCATACGTTACGTAATACTAGTATGCATTTCAATGTTCAGAAATTTTACACTCGCATATTTTCCATCTTATCTTTGTAGTGTATTGGGTGTATCAATTTTATTACCTGCCCGCTTCGCTGGTTTCTCTCTTGAATAATACAATATTTCATTTTCACTTGAAATACGAAATAAAGGAAACGACATACGGAAACAAAGGTAGTAATTGTGAATATCTTTCTGCAGTTTTATGTTTATTACATCCTATTAAATTAAGAAGTCAAGTTCAATTTTAAAACATAGTAACGAAATCATCGCGAGCTGTGAAGAATCCGTGACTCTCGAACGTGGTTGAATTATTTTTGTCAAGTTACAAAATCTTTTAGCTTAATACAGCCGTAATATTAAGCTATCTGCTTTGTACATTCTGCTCTCATTGGTCATAGCGTGGTGTTATATATCTTCAAATCGAACTTATAGACCCTGAGATGAAACAAACAAACACACAGACTCATCAGCTTTTTAGATAGTAAAGATAAACTAATTTATCGTATATTAATCGTTTGGACAAGAATATCCGCATAAGTTGATATATTTGATAAATAGATTTTAAAAAAGTCTGTATGTTCAGTTCAGACAGATTTTCTTGGATTTTATATATTTCTTTAATAATATAAGAAAATGCATATTCACAAAATCAACACCAAAATGAATATACTATTATAAGCATATACAACAAAACAATTGAATGACACTACGCTTATAAAATAAACAGTACAAATATAATGATAATATCAACTTAAATTAAAGGTTTTACTGGTACTTTGTGTAAGCTCGTTTGGGTAGGTACCACCCACTCATCAGATATTGTTTTGTTCCGGTTTGAAGGGTTAGTGAGCTAGTGTGATTACAGGCACAAGGTACATAACACCTCATCTCACCTCATTCCCAAGGTTGGTGGCGCATTGGCGATGTAAGCGATTTTTCTAGTATATATATTATAGACATTTCTAGCTAAATTTCATACAATGTCAATGTCTATGA
This sequence comes from Nymphalis urticae, assembly GCA_905147175.2. Taxonomy (NCBI): domain Eukaryota; kingdom Metazoa; phylum Arthropoda; class Insecta; order Lepidoptera; family Nymphalidae; genus Nymphalis; species Nymphalis urticae. The sequence continues at coordinate 1,434,409 of LR989987.1, read as the reverse complement.
GCGTTGGTGACCACTTACCATCAGGTGGTCCATACGCTCGTCCTCAAAGGTTGAAAGAAATAACGAAAATAAAATACAAAATTTAAACTTTAAAAATAAATAATTTAATAAGAACTTCATTTTGATTTGTGTTTTTATTAAAAACTATATATGATTCCTTGACATAACACAATTAAAAAAAAAATAGCAGCGGGTCATCATAACACATTTAAAACTAAGAATACCTTTTGGCAATGGATGAAATATAACACACCGTACGATATCATTAAGCAAAATAACAAAACAACATTGTCGCGCAATAAAATACACATGCTTTCAAAATATTCGACCAATAAACAGGCGAACGTGTCATTTATCTTCACATAAAGAGACAATACAGCGTTCCGAAAGCTTTTTTCAGGTTTCACCGGATGTACCCTCTATATACATGTCCTGTCTCTATATACATCTCTCTTTCACACGCGACGCTTTAGAGAGGGACGCATTGTGTGTTTTAAAACGGATTTTGAGAACGATCGGTGTTGTCGGCTCAGGAAACAATACTCGATGCCCAGAATTAATGACCGCAACTGGAAGTCAGGGGTGTATAGCAATTGGTTCATTTTGAAAATTACCTTTTCTCTATTTAAATACTACTGTTGTATATACATATTTGTATATTTTATTAACTTGTTCGTGTTGTGTTAATGCCAATGTCAAATATTGGCATTATTAGCATAATACTTTAAATTCAAATGTTATAATTATTTATTGAAGGAAAACAACAGCAGTGTACAAAGTATTTTGACCTTACATATTTTGTATGCTGCTTTTTTACAAATATTAGAAAACAATATTTAGAAAAAAAGCCAACAAAACTGTTATCCATTGAATTATACTAAATTATATAAATATAAATAATCATTTAAAAATATTAGATATATCTTATTATATATTAATCAAGCTGACCACATTATTTTGAAGGCACTTACGCCTTTCTATATACTATCAATTAAAAAAGGAATAAATATTTGTTCGCAACAATGTTTAAATGTTTACAACAGCTTCCGACAATATTCCACTAAAACAATGGGTAACGATGTCCCCACAGTTCGTTCGGATTTCACCTGCGGATATCAGGGGACCGCGTGCGTCCAGTACAAAAGAAGGTCGAAATGTCACAGATTCTATTACTGATCATGCTTAAATACATCATATAAAGAAATTAATCTTTATTAAATACTAGTGTTTGCCCACGGATTCACCCGCGTGTTAGGGGAAAGGTGATAGATATAAAAAATCTATGACCTTCCTTGAGGTCCAAACTTGCTTCACACAAAATTTTATCAAAATCGGTTTAGTGGTTTAACAATAAAAGCGTTACATACAAACAAAGTTACTTTCGCAATTAAAATATTAATAACCTAAAATCATATAAATATACTTATGAGGCTTACGGTAAAAGTTCGCAAGCTAAGTGCATAATATAAGCATACAAATTATACAAAGATCGGGTCAAAACTACATTGTACTAAAACTATAATTTATTAGTAATAAAATCAAATGAAGCTACGGAACCATGACGAGCCGCGGTCGTTATTAGGCGGCTGCCGGGACAAAATCCGGCGTGTCTATTGAAATTAGAACGAAATGCCCACACCGATCACTGTTTTCCGGACCTTATACATATATCAAAGCTTAAATCAAATACGCAAATGTACTCTATATATCTATTAACATATGAATGATATTAGCGTGCATCAATGATAAATGATTACGAGGAATTTTAAATAAATTGAATAATCGTTTTGATTGTAATCGTAATTATTAGAACAATTCGAAAATAATCATTGACGTATCGTTCCAATAAAATAAAAGATAAAATAATATATTTCGTAGCACATAAATCTTTACAAAATAAGGAGTATTTTTCTGACTCAATTTCGGTTACGGCGGCCAAATTGAAAGCTATCTTCGCTTTTAATCGGCTGGTAAACAAAGATGCACAGCTTTTCTCTGTCACTCCCACAGTTCACTGGATTCCACACTGGGTTGGCTCATTTCAAAGAAATTAGCGAGATAAAGCGCAAAACCAATGATTTCACGTTATTTCTGAATTTTCATGGCCTGACTTAGTATTTGAGTCTGCAACGTTAGGACCTGATGAATCTATTAATACACTAGCAATATACAATCAATGTTTAGTACTCAGTCGTTGTCTTAAAAGTTTAATATAGAAGTTTCTATATCTATATATGTAAATATTTACAAAGTGATATCGTGTGATTAGCCATTTATAAGATACTTATTGCTAAAATGGATGATTAGAATGAATTATATTAACATAAAGAATCGCACTTATCGTTTATGTGTATCCCTAAAAATAAAGTGTAGCGTAATATTACAATAACTTAATAATAATACGAGGCTCACTCACCCTTCAAACTGGAATGCAATTATACTAAGTATTGCTGCTTAGCAGCAGAATATCTGATAAGTGGGTATTACCCACCCAGGCGGGCCTGCACAAAGGTACCTAACCTACCACTAGGTAAATGATGATGATATGATTTTGTATATAATTGTTTAAAGTTCTTATTCTAATCATTTTAATCTCCCTTTTTACTTTCTGCTTCCTATATTTATTAGTTATAAGTAGAAACTTGATTGATTAACTTGTTATTTTATTGTTATTAATTATTTCTATGTTAGTGTAATGTTTGTTTCCCGACAAACTAAATAAATAAATTTAGCACGTGAATTCATTGCTTGCCTGGGTTTGAAGCCACAAATATCGATTATAATTTTTTAACCGCTACGCATACGTACGGCCGTTTCGTAATTGTACTGCAATTATTTTATTACGAAAACAATAAATTTAAGGAAGTTTGCAGTTGTTTTTTTTAAAGAATGGGAAGGCGGACGAGCATATGGGCCACCTGATGGTAAGTGGTCACCAAACACCTTTAGACATTGGCACTGTAAGAAATGTTAACCATCGCTTACATCGGCAATGCGCCACCAACCTTAGGACCTAAGATTTTATTTCCCTTGTGCCTGTAATAATACTGGCTCACTCACCCTCCAAACTGGAATACAACAATACCAAGTACTGCTGTTTTGCAGTAGAATATCTGATGAGTGGAACCACTTCATACATCGAGACGTCGCTAACCACGAGATTTAATCGCTTTCCATCACTGGGTTCACTTAAACTTGATACCAGGACATAGCAATACGAAGTAAAACTGTTTTGCGATAGAATAAGTTATTTGTGGGCGGTACTCGTCAAATCAATTATGCAGAAATCAACCACTCTTGAAAATTTAACACGTTAAATACATTCCAATTAACTTAATATTATATTGAAAAAAAACTTTTGTTAAATTATTAATTATCACTAAATTAAATTCGTTATTTAAAATTTTGTTTTTAAATGTATTTAATGAAAATTGATTACACAAAGTTTGAACAGTCTCACTCGGATTACACTCTAATATTAATCGTTCTAACTCAACTCAACAGAACTCGATAATTCACACACCGCTGACTAGATAAAAGCTTCCACGAAAGAGCCTAACTTTACCATCGCTTCAACTAATTGCTAGCGAATTCATAGAATTTATTAATTATTTAAAAATTTTTTTTAATTATTTTTGGGTATACTGCTTTATGGGGGGGGGGGGCATAAGCATCTTACCCCCTACTGCACTCGCCAACACGACTGCCCAGCGTAGCGAGTATGGGCAAAACCTCCTAATGGTAGATGCGCAAAATGACCTTAAGAAGGTGGCGGGCACCGACTGGATGCGGAAGGCGGAGGACAGGGAGCTTTGGCGCACCTTGGGAGAGGCCTATGTTCAGCAGTGGACAATGATTGGCTGTTGATTTGATTTGATTGATTTGATACTGCTTTATTATTTAATATGCGCTGACTGTACCTCTTTTTATACATGTAGTTTGTGGGCTAGTTATACATCAAAATCATACAATGCTCTTCGTGTCCAGTACAATAACGCCTTTAGATTGCTGATGTGGTTGCCTTGATTCTGTAGAGCTTCAGGGATGTTTGCTGAAGCGAATGTAGACTGTTTTTACGCATTAGTTTCTATTAATTAAAGTTTCAGCTGTACCAGTAAATTGTATAAGTAGTAGATGGTAGTGCTTTATTTTATTTTCTTGTAATTCTGTATATGAGTCTTGTTATTTGCATAAATAAGTTATTAATGCAAAACTGCAAGAAAAAACTGATATACACAAAGTAAGAAAAAACAAAATGAAATAATAACCGACATTATATTTTTGTCCAAAACTACACTTTTAAATAAAGCCTTACAAATTATCGGCTTTACTAATAAATGTTGCTTAGCAACTGTTTAGTTAAACACTGACTCTTCCTAACATTATTCATTTAACATTCGGGAAAAGAAGGCAGCAACAATAAATAACTCAGCATATTTTTATTAGGCTTAGTAATTATGTTTTTAGTTCAAGTGTAAACTAAGATAAAGACAAAACTATTATAATATTTTTTTAGGATATTTTTATTTCAATTTGGTGATATATAGGTATCATAAGTTGGTATCTCTCTACTATATACTAGCGGCCCGAACTTCGCCCGAGTTGAACAATTAATATCTATAGATATTTTGTGAGATTTTTTTTGATATCTTGGGTTACATTATTGAAATTGTTATAGGAATCTCTAATTTAAAGAAAAACACAAAATACAGCCTATGTCAATCGTTGATAATGAAGCTTTCTATGGTGAAAGATATTTAAAATCGGTTTAGTAGTTTTTGTGTTTAACCATTACAAAATTTTACAATGCTCTTCGTGTCCAGTACAATAACGCCTTTAGATTGCTGATGGGTTTGCCTTGATTCTGTAGTGCTTCAGGGATGTTTGCTGAAGCGAATGTAGACTGTTTTTACGTATTATTTTCTATTAATTAAAGTTTCAGCTGGACCAGTAAATTGTATAAGTGGTAGATAGTAGGGTTTTTATTTTATTTTATTTTCTTGTAATTCTGTATATGAGTCTTGTTACTTGCATTAATAAATTATTATTATTATTATTAATCCAAAACTGCAAGAAAAAACTGTAATATACACAAAGTGGGACAAAAACTAAATGAAATAATAACCGACATTATATTTTTGTCCGAAACTACACTTTCAAATAAACACTTACAAATTATCGGCTTTACTAATAAATGTTACTTAGCAACTGTTTAGTTAAACACTGACTTATCTCTTTCTGACATTATTGATTTAATATTCGAGAAAAGAAGACAGCAATAATAAGTAACTATGCATATTTTTATTAGGTTTAGTAATTATGTTTTTAGTTCATGTGTAAACTAAGATAAAGACAAAACTATTATAATATTCTTTTTTGGATTTTTTTATTTCAATTTGGTGATATATAGGTATTATAAGTTGGTATCTCTCTATATACTAGCGGCCCGAACTTCGCCCGAGGTGAACAATTATTATCTATATATATTTTGTGAGAATTTTTTTGGTATCTTGGGTTACATTATTGAAATTGTTATAGGAATCTCTAATTTAAAGAAAAATACAATGCACAGCCTATGACAGTCGCTCATAATGAAGCTTTCTATGGTGAAAGATATTTAAAATCGGTTTAGTAGTTTTTGTGTTTAACCATAACAAAAAACATACAAAAAATCACGTCATCTCTTTATAATATTAGTAAAGATAAAGCTTATCAAAAAAGGTTGTTTTCAGAGGAACTAGCGATGAATATCTATTTTTCTTATTTTTTTAAATTAAGCGACTGAAAACTTAATTAAGCGGATGAATTGTCAACCTTCTACATTATTCTAATGAATGTGTTATATTTATCATTTATATTAGAAGCTTGGACACCCATAAAAAACATTCACAGAACAAAAGCATTGCGAAAGTGTTAACAACTATTGTGAACCGAACATTATCTTATCGAAGGAAGCGAATCAATGAACACGCGAGTTACTGCTGCTCCGGGACGCGCCGAACTTTCGGCTACGTTTCAAATTGAAAATCTAAAAAGACTCGTTAAGGCGACGACACACAATTAAATACTTAATTTTTTTATTTTATTAGTTAATCGGACTGAAATTTAAATTTGAAAAACTAATCGCTTTAAGCACGCCACAGAGGCTAATCCTCGGCTCTCAATTTCCACCCGTATCCAGCCTTTTAACATACAATTTCTTTTTCACGTTTGTTCAGTCGAATTCTCTACTTAACGTAATTTACAATAGTTGCAGAATAATTTTATCTGCTAGAACTTTGATTAACATTTTTATCATTTAAATTAACTATTATTAGGCATCTTATCAAATGCCGAAATCATCATTTGAAACTGTATATAAATGACATAAGATTTATATATGGCTTTTATATATATTTTTTTATAACGAAAGAAAGACGATAGAAATCACTTTGACTCAAATCGAATGCCAAGTTAATTTCTAACCGACTAACCGACTCATAGTAAATACTCTTGGTTGTTAAAATGTAAGCCGAGATGTCTCAGTGATTAGAACGCGTGAATCTTAACCAATGATCATGGGTTTAAACCCGGATAAGCATCACTGAATTTTCATGAGCTTAATTTGTATTTATAATTCATCTCGTGCTTGACGGTGAAGTAAAACATATAAGGAAGCTTGCATGTGTCTATTTCACAGAAACTCTGCCACATGTGTATTCCACCAACCCGAATTGGAACAGCGTGGTGGAATAAGCATAACATCACCTCAAACAAAGGAGGCCTTAGCCCAGTAGTGGGACATTCTGCTGTTACTGTTCTATTGCTGTTAAAATAATAGATTGAAATAAAATATTTATCATGTAAAGGCATCGCCTTAACGTCATCTAAGTACTAATGTGCCTTCGAATGTTATTGGCACATTTGCGTGGGTGTGGTCGACGACGTGTAATATCGGTACCTGTAATGTAGTCTCGAATGTTTTTCAGTATCAAATGGCTTGGAAGCGTAAGTGACACGTGGCTAAGAGCATTCGTGGCATTCACGGGAAACTTCACTTTTTTATATATATTTTTTTCAAAAGTATCTCTGGAGCGAATCATTAAACGATAATCTGTAATAAATATTAAGGAATAATTTGCTAATATTATCAAAGATCTATTTTATTACATTATATCAATTACAAGAAGAGAATCATAAATATGATTTTAGGTTCACCTTGTAGCCATCTAGAAGTCTAGACCATCTGTATGTTTGATTCTATTACCCTTTTTTTGCTCTTGTTTTTATTTCCTCTAGCTATAATTATTCAATATATTAAAATAAGTTATGTAAGTTAATCTTCTTGTATAACAATGCGGTACTTAAATTTAAAAGTGTATTGCAACTAATGTTATTTTTTTTATTTAAATTGTATTATAAAATTGGATTAGCCCAAATAAATAAAGACAAAAACAATTGTGCCTCCTGATTGTAATTGGTCACCACTGATATAGACATTGGCGATCTAAGAAATATTAACAATGCCTTGCAACGCCATCGCGCTGCCTACCATGGGAACTGAGATGTTATATCCCTCGTGCCTTTAGTTATACTGGCTCACTCATACCAAAGTGAATACAACAACACCAATTACTACTGTTTTGCGGTAAAATATCTGATGAGTAGGTGGTACCTACTAGTGGTCAAAGAAAACTTAACTAAATATGTGGATAGCGAAAATAAGGCTTTACAAATAAGTAATTTCTAGCCTGTTAGTATGCACTGAATCAGGATAGAACTAACCTCTTTTATAACTATATACAGTCGTGAAAATATATGAACCTTACATATATATTTATAATACTGCCTCGTTGGTCTAGTGGCTTGGCCCGCAGACCCAGAGGTCCTGGGATCAATTTCCAGGTCGGACAAAGTTATATCTCCTGTGCAGATGGCTTATCTCTCTTGAGATTAGCCGCTTGCGCAGGAGATCAGTCTGGAAGACATTATTAGTACTATTTATAATACCTTAAAATTTATTTAGATATATAAATAATGGTTAGCATAAAGTTTCAAAATTTCTCAGTCAATGAAAATTTTGTAATGATTGTTCGCTATAAAAATTTAAGACCACAAATAACAAATACAACGGATAGTCTTTTAGTACGTAAAATTAATAATGTTTTTCTGTTATTACGATATATTTATTATTTTATAATAGCTGTGTACCCGATGGGATGGGAAACTCACCGAATTTTAAGCATTAAAAAATAAAAGCCTTCTCAAAATTCTAACTTTAAAAAAATTATAATTTTCGATAACTTCCAAACTTTTTGCATTCCTGTATTGGATATAGGAATAACTGGTTACTCTACAGATAAGCGTATATAAATCAGTTAGCGAAGATTGTCGCTAGATGACGCTGTAACGCGGTTTGCGCGGTACGCTACTGTTTAGCACTCAGCCAGGGCTGTCACATTCGAAGAAAATACTTCTGTTTTACATTCTTAATTAAAACTGTCTCGAAAACACTTTCCTTTAATGCTTATTTGAGCACTAAAGGAAAAAGAAACACATCGCTGGTTTCCCTTTCCTTCATAAGTCTACGCGTGCTAGCACTCGATGTCACCGCCTAACTGTGACATCAATTCCACCGCGCATAAAGAAATTTGGCAACTACTTTCTTTGTCGCACTTCCAAAAATGGAATTCCTTACCAGATCACGTTTCCCCTCCTCTTACAATCCCGGTTCCTTCATACGAGGCGTGAAGAGGCATCTTGCGGGCCGACAAGGCGGGGGCGGCTAGTGCAGAATATTCTTCCCGACTGTACTGGCCGTAGTCGCGTTTGGACACTATTACCAATTACCATCAGGTGGAGTTGAGTCATTTGCGCTCCCGAATAATATAAAAAAAAACGTTCAAAAATGATTTGATAATTGTATTTTATGTATTAGGTATAAATTTATTTAATTGCAAGTGGTATATTAAGCTTGTGAAACCCAGTACACGCATGCTAATCGTTTTATTCAAACGTTACACAAAGAAAAGTCGCATGCAACTTCAAATGTAAATACTACAACTTAGAAGAAACATCGAGCCTCTTTTGTTTTATTAAACAATACAAAATATTTATAATTAATAAAAATATTAAATGTAGTTATATTAATTATCTTATCAAATATTATTATATAAATATTATTCTATTAAGTCACACAATTTCACATTTAAAAAAAAAGTTATTATAAAACATTCGAAGTACCAACCCTAGAGTTGTCGGTCATAGCCTAAAGGGTTCGTTCCCCAACAAATTGTCGTTTAAAAACAATGTCATTAAACAAACCGCGGGCTGATGCGTTTTGCGAACTCATAAATATTAAACACAATGTTTTCGTTTAAATAAAACTGGATGGAAATGGGCGATATTTAAATACGTTTTCTCGTCAAGATTGTATGCAGTGTTAATCTATAATACTTAAATAATAATATGACGATGGAGATAATACGTTATGATAGAACACGGAAACATTACACGTAACGTTGTATATAAAGAAATATAATTATAATGCAACGTATCCATGTGTGACATTTGCGTAAAAAAAAACTGGAGCATATAATCTATAATACATTTGTGCCTCGCCCCCTTCTTAGGGTCTTATCACACTTGCGATTTGCGAGCGTATTTCCAGCGAGGTAGTTAGGCAAGGTGCTTGTAGTAAGTAGCAATTTTGCCGCGAACGCGCAGCAACCTCGCAATGATAACGCAACATGGATCTGCCTTTGTTTCTAAGGTAAAAGTCGGTAACAATGTTTGATCTACAAAACACATACTGACTGCTCAATATGCGGGTGCATAAACATCACGACCTGCTAGTTTGGTTTGATAACGACCTTATTATCAGCGATCGTAATTAAAAAGCCATGCTCACATTATCCATAAAACATTGTATAGAATATCACGCTGCATAGATTACTGGTGGTAGGGCTTTGTGCAAGCTCGTCTGGGTAGGTACCACCCACTCATCAGATATTCTACCGCAAAACAGCAGTACTTGGTATTGTTGTGTTCCAGTTTGAAGGGTGATTGAGCCAGTGTAATTACAGGCACAAGGGACATGAAATCCTTGGTCCCAAGGTTAGTGGCGCATTGGCGATTTAAGCGATGGTTAACATTTCTTACACTGCCAATGTTTAAGGGCGTTTGGTGACCACTTACCATCAGGTGGCCCATATGCTCGTCCGCCTTCCTATTCTATAAAAAAAAGATTAAATAAAATAAAAAAAGAACATAGTAGGTACACACCTATAGGAGCGCAATTCACCTCCATTATACTCTAAGCAGCGTGATAGCAGTTGTCGAAGTTAAACGCAATATTTGCATATTCCAATCTCAAAGCGCCTCAAGCGGTACCGGGATAGACAGCCGGTGAAACTTCGGTTACGGTACAATTTTATATAATATATAAGGATATTATATTAAATTCTAATCACCAGTAGAACTGTTTGAGTGAACGCTACCAATATCTATGTTTTCTTTGTTATTTAATTGAGATTGCACAATCAGAAGAGAATGGTTATCCTAGTTTTTGAGTCCACGGTGATATAAATAAAAATTGTTTTTTTTTTACTAGTAAATTTTTCTTAAATTTAAACAAGAGACACAGAAGTGTTCTCCTACAAAAAGTCACTTTATATTTCACTCGTGAAATATTGAAACCAAAATTTAGAGACAGGCTATTTTGATGCTTGTATCATTTAAATATTATAAATATAACAGTCAATATCGCATATCACTTTTTGACATTTCACGATCGGGTTCAACGTTTAATCTTAAATAATAACTCAAATGTTCTTAATAATAGCAAAGATTACTGGTAGTAGGACTTTGTGCAAACTCCTCTGGGTAGGTACCACCCACTCATTAGATATTATACCGTAAAAGAACAGTACTTGGTATTGTTGTGTTCGGATTTGAAAGGTAAGTGAGCTTGTGTAATTACAGGCACAAGGCACATAACATCAGTTAACAAGGTTGGTGGCGCATTGGCGATATAAGCGATGGTTAACACAATTACAATGCCAATGTGTATGGGCGTTGGTAACTTACCATCAGGTGGCCCCTATGCTCCTCCGCCTACCTATACTATAAAATAAAAAGATTAAACAAATCCACTAACAATGGTTAGTGTATGATGAATAGAAATCGGTTAGAATATTGCTTATTCAGGAACAAATGGTCTGTATCAGTAGTGACCTCAACGTCTTCATCGTCTCGACGCTCTCTGAATCATATTTCATTATGTAATGAAATGCGTTACATTCGTCGACCACGCACTATACGTCACAAACGCTGATTGCAAGTCATATTCTGAAATGCTTTATTACTTTTAAAAAGTTACATATAAGTATTGTGTAATAGAGAACATATAAATTATTTCTTCAAATTTATTATCTAACGTTTTGAAAAAGGTATTAGGTATTGTGTGTACTTTTTCGGAGAGCATACAAGCCAACATTTTCTTGACTCTGATATTCCTATTGTAACTTATGTTTATTGCTGTTTTAAGTTAAAAGTTATCTGTCACAAACGACCTTTCGCATTAGCCGTTATAGCGATATTTTAGTTACGAAATAACAGTTTATTCAACTAAAAATAAATAAATGGGTTGGTTCGCTTTTGACATGACACTGGGTCAATATGTCAAGGAATGTGCATGCCACAATACGATATATATTCGTTTTCTGGTGAACAGTGGTCGTCTATCATTGAAAGTTGTGACGTCTACGGTTGCAACTTTCAAGATCCCTTTTTTAATTATATTATTAAGAGAAGAAAAGTTAAATGAAACTGGTTAAAGAACATATACAAGATTAGCCACACGCTAGCATGTTAAGTAAAATAAACGTTTGTAAAAAAGGGCAAATTAAAAGTAGCGTTGTTCTCGGATAGTGCGTAAGCCACCCTCGCCATTAGTGGATAACGTTGGGACCACATCAATCATATGTAGGCCAATTCATTATCGCCACTCGGCGCAGATTGCGAAGACTGTAATATACGCCTTGCAATATGCATTACATAGTCAAAATTTTTATTTATGATTGGACTGAAAATTCACTGTCCACTATAACGGTAATATCTTCATACTATTTAGTGGTAGAACGAGTGGCTAGTGGAGGGTACATGCATACTAGGCTTTATTAGTGAATATCAATGTTTCCAATAATCAGTAACAGTAACAGCCTGTTGATGTCCCTGGGCTGGGCTAAGACCTCCTCTTTTTTTAAGAGAAGGTTAGGAGCTTATTCCAGGAGCTCCAATACGGGTTGGTGGAATACACATGTGGCAGAATTTCAGTGAAATTTGACACATGAAGGTTTCCCCACGATGTTTTCCTTCGCCGTCAAGCACGAGATGAATTATAAACACAAATTAAGCACATGAAAATTCAGTGGTGCTCGCCCGGGTTTGAACCCACGATCATCGGTTAAGATTCACGTGTACTAGGCCTTACATCTCGGCTTCTTACAATAATCATAACGTGTGTAATACTATAAATGCAAAAACGTGTTTCTTTGTTAACGTCTTAACTACTCAACCGATTATTATGAATTTTTGCACACATATTGTCAAGGCACAGAAAAAGTCAGATTTCTAACACCTGACCAAGGCACCGGGCGGTAACTCGTTAAATAATAATATTAAAATATGTAGTTAAGTATTGGCTGTTAAAAACACCCTGGCACTCAAAACTAAAAAAAAAAACCGTTTCTAAGGTACCAATTTCTTCTCAATTAGTAATAACACTAAACATTATTATACAAATACATATAATGAGCACAATATCGTTATGTAATAATTTTCAAATAACACAAATTGATGGAAATTATTGTTATACAAAATATTTCACCTAAATGTAAAATGTCATGAATTCAGAGTCCAAGAAATACTATATCCCAATATTGCTGGCTGTTCATGATGCCGGAGCCACTGGGGCAAGGAAACCTGTCGACATATGTGACAGTAGCTTGGGTGACAACAAACAATCTACTAAATTGCTCGCTTGAATCACCAAGCGGTTAATATCAATGGATGCGCTAACAACTCATGAATTATTATATATATTTATATATCCGCTTATATATTGTCCAGTTCTTCGAAAAACAATTCGTCGAATTTCAATTCTCAATTGTTTTTAAGGAATTTTCCACTAATCACTCAATTATGAGAAATGGCATGTAAATCATTATAATACATTTAAGATAAAATCTGTGAGAACACATAGATAGAGAGATATATACCAGTATTTAATTAAAACACTACTAGTCCTAATATAACGATTTGCTTCTTCGTTTCTTATACGCATCGCTAAGGTCTGGAATACCCGCCTGACCTCCGTTTTCCCCACCACCTACAATATACCTTCAAGTCAAGAGTGAATAGGCATCTTCTAGGCAAGCGCGCTCCACCTTCTGACTGTATCTTCACTTTCCATCAGGTGTGATAAGTCAAGCGATAGCCTATATATTAAAATAAAAATGTAATAATATAAATTTATTGATATAAACCTATGTAATATAGACGATTTAAATATAATATAATATCTAATGAGTAACAACATAAAAAGACATATATAATAAGACATGTTATTGCTATTATTAAAAAAAGCAAAAAGCAAAGTAAAGTTTATAAATAGAGGTGAATTATTATTGCATTAGTGATGAAATATTAATAATGTATATATATATATATATAATTGCAAAATATTGTAAGTAAAATGTTCACTTAAATTTAACTTTGGAATATGATTTTTCGTTCGAAGAGATTACATTAATATAAATAAAAAAGTTTATAAAAATAGATAAGTAATTAGTATTAATGTCCATCAGATATAGCGCCTCCAGCCTCTTTCTAGCGTCGCGGGCGCGTTGCACGCCGTGACCGAGCCACTGCGTCTCGTTGTCCAATCTAATTATGTCATCCGAAATCTCGACTTGTAATAATATCTTCAAACGTCATCGTAAATAATAATTTGGAAGAATACCAAAAAGTTTTCAATTAAATTAAAAAAATATGTTTTCGATTTAAGAATTTACAGACACATGACACTACACAGCATGTTCTAATTAATTAATATTACAAATTAATTTACTTTAATTATAATATATAATTAACTAACATATGATATGTTTGTATGTAAAATAAACACAAGAAGGTATTTCGTGGATATACTAAGAGATTTACTTCTTTATGTAAGACTAGAATGAAATGTCAAGGTCTAATTTTGATGTAACGTTTTTACATAAAACGTTTTAAAATGTGACGTTTCTGACGTGAATATCTCTACACACACTCCAGTACACTAGTAATTATATTTTATAAAACTCCCTTCGTATTTCGCTCATGAAAATATTGCAAAGCGACGGTGATACGCTATTTCGATGTATCACTTAAATGTTACGATTATTATAGTCATTTTGCATATCGCTATATTATATCATGATCGGGCTGTGGTTAGTTTCAAGTTCGTTCTAAAGGAATACTGAAAACAAGTGAAAAAAATCGAGTAGTCAAGTTCTTGTTCATGTATAAGGCATAAAACAATTTTCATAATAATAATAAAATTAATCTATTATTTTTATTAATTGCAAATTTCAAGTCACTTAGTTAATATATTATAAGAACATTCATATATAAGAGTATATGCTAAAAGAATATATATGTACACACTTCCACTTTGACTGAGATTATTTGACAGAAAAACCCAACAACTTTTTAGTGGCCTAGAGTTTGAACCCAGGACCTCGGGATCTGCGTCCTTATATCCACTAAACCAACATGGCAATCATACATGTTTAGTATTGTGTATGATATAACGGTGTATTTAATTATCAAAATGGCATACTGTAACAATGCAACAGCGCGCCCTCTGTGCACTACAGTTGTAAATCTTAATCAGAACGATGCTAACGGCCGGACACGAGAGCACTGCGCTATTCTGGTGACGTATTAAATCAAGTCAAAATATATTTATTCAAATAGACTTTTACAAGAACTTATAAATCTTCAAGCGCTACTACTGGTTTGATATTGGATTGGATTGGATTCCATCGAGAAGAACCGGCAAGAGCTTTAGTAGATATTCTTTAAAAAAAATACAAATTTGTTTAAAGTACACCTAGTTAGTTCCTACATGAAGTTCAGCTATCATTCAATCCATGCATTGTCAGACATACATTCAATCTGTTAACGTTTTAACACTATGTCGAATGTCAACCATGTTGTTTAACATAACTAGTTTGATCTGGTTAATACTTAATTTTATTATATATAATTTAAGACTAATAAACACTTATCAATTATTACTATAATATGCACATAAAACGTTCAAATTTAAACATATGTATATAATTCACCCTTTTTATTTTCTTTAACTTAAAGTGTATTATTTATGTTTATATTTATATAAATAGACATGTATGTGTATATTCGTGTGAGGTAATTTTCACTTCTATAAGAAGTGTAAGCTGTCAATAATCTACGTTGTTAACAACTTTAATTTGTCAGCTGTTATATTATTTTATAATATAAGATCATATCTAAACTTTTTTTTTATAGTACAGGAAAGCGGAACAGCATATGGGCCACCTGCTGGTAAGTGGTCACCAAACGCCCTTGAACATTGGTACTGTAAGAAATGTTAACCATCGCTTACATCGCCAATGCGCCACCAACCTTGGGACCTAAGATTTTATGTCCCTTGTGCCTGTAATTACACTGGCTCACTCACCCTTCAAACCGGAACACAACAATACCAAGTACTGCTGTTTTGCGGTAGAATATCTGATGAGTGGGTGGTACCTACCCAGACAAGCTTGCACAAAGCTCTACCACCAGTGATTCTATATTAAAAGAATATTTTTCAGACTAATAAATTGTTAATTTACATAGAATTCTATATGTAGATACTAAATTTACCTCTTCTCATTAAAATTTAATAATATAATTAAGAAAATATGTGCAATTCGTGTAGTTTCCGTCAAAAATAATATATGAATAAACATTGTCTCAGAATAAGCGCGTTGGGCGGCGACGGGTGGATGAAATATGCGTGCAGAGAAACTGAATACATGACGGGACACTTTAAAATATTAACCTAATATATACACATATTGAATGATAAACCATTCGAGTATAGAATAAGCTGACGTATGCTATAGTCAGGGTTGTCACGCGTTAGTTACTGTCACCATTCAGGGTTGTTAGATGTGGATACATTAACATTTAGAGAGATACTTAATCTAATTAGAATAGCAAATTAATTAATACTAATGTGCGCCCGCGGTTTAGCTTTGTACCCTGTTGCTAGCTTTTCTTTTTGCTCGCGTCGTTGTATTCGTGTATTGTAGACTGTACCTGAAAACAATATATAAATAGTAAATTGTAATAAGTCTGATTATCATCAATTTGTAATTTGGAAATTATGGTTCTACGCTTCATTGCTAATGATTGGTAGATTATAAGCGCACCGATAGATGATTCAAATATCTACTTTTATATTACAGCTATAATATACATATTTGTCATAAAAACAATAACATTTTTCTTCACACATCCAAAACAAACTATCGAAAACAATATGCGTATTCAATCCAGTAAAAGCCTGTCCATACGGTCCGGAGTTCGAATAAATATGGTAACTAAATAATACGAGGCGACGAAATTGCTACAAAGTAATAACTTAATGCTCCATCCATGTAGCATAAAGAGGAATAAGATATATCTTCGAATAGATAAATATTAAACACGAGACCTGACTACACATATTATACAAAGTTTTGGTTTTTTTTTATTGTTAGAGGGGGCAAACGAGTAGAAGGCTCACCTGATGGAAAGTGACTACCACCGCCCATGGACACCTGCAACACCCGAGGGTTTGCAGGTGCGTTGCCGGCCTTTAAGGAATGAGAATGTTCTTTTCTTGAAGGTTTGTATGTCATATCGGTTCAAAAAAGTGGCCGGCGAAAGCTGATTCCACAGAGTGGTTGTGCGAGGCAGGAAATGCCTTAAAAATTGCGCTGTTGTCGATTTACAGACATCGAGGTGGTGAGGATGGAATTTAGAATAATTAGAATCGTTTTGGTATATATTATCAGTAGGTTTATAGAAATTATTGGTTACAGCCCATAAATGTCACTGATAGGAATGGTGCTTTTCTGCTTAAAGTGATTGCTTAGAACAGTGGTACTAAACCTCGGCCCTCCGAGCTTTTGATCACTTGATGTTATTTTATTTTGAATTCTTTTAAATTTCAAATGTTTTTACTAACACACGTGTTTGTGGCCCCTATAAAGAAAAGGTTGAGTATCGCTGGCTTAGAGCATATTCCACAACGCTGCTCCAATGCAGGTTGGTCGACACTCATGTGACCGAAATTAGACACATGGAGATATCGTCATAGTGATTCTTCTTCATGCCGTGTACATGGTGTATAAATCCGAATTAAGCACACGCATTTGCGCTTGCGGTATTTGGCTATTCTTTTCTTTTATTTTAATTCACCTGCTGGTATACTTAGGTCAAATCTTATGACTGAGTTAAAGGCTCGTTTCACACTATAAAATTAACTGTACCGAATGGTTATGCATATTTGATGGGTGACAATAAAAAATATTTTGTAGGTAGCGGGCTTTTTGATGATATGTGGTCAAAACAGAAGTGAACTTTTCCTTGCATTGCCGTTAATGCGCCATCAATATTGGGAACTAAGATGTTATGACCCTTGTGCCTGTAGTTATATTGGCTCATTCACCCTCAGTCACCCTTCAAACCAGAATATAACAATACTAAGTATTGCTGTTTGGTGGTAGAAAATCTGATGATTGAGTGGTACCTACCTAGACGGGTTATTTACAGGCTGTTATTTTAATTTTATCATAATAAATAAAAGTTTGTATTAAATATATTACATCAAAACAAAACTACAATATATTAATGAAGATTATGTAATATACTAGAACCTTCCAAATAAATACACCTTTGGAAATATGCTATTATCATATTCACGGCTCAGATGAGATATCTGTTGTATAGACTAACGCTTCGTACCCGCCTACCTATTACCTCGCCGCCCGAGGTTATATAAAAACGTTGAACGCAAACAAAGATATAAAAAATACGTTTGGAAATCACAAACAAATATTAAATATATAAGTGTATGTATCTAAGCATAAAATGTATGCATTGTAAGCTCGAGTATTGTATTCTGTTATGGGACGGCTCTGCTAAGTACCAGCTTGATACTTTGGATTCAGTGGATCGTCGTGCTAGAAGACTCATTGGCGACCAGACACTGGTTACAAAACTCCAGACCTTAGAACATCGTCGTAAGGTTGCCTGTCTGTCGGTATTCTACAAGATATATTTCGGCGAGTGTGCTCAGGAACTATTTGATTTGGTTCCCCCGTCGCCTTTTTATCAAAGAACTGCGAGGCATCGAAAGGATCTGCACCCGTACGTGGTTGACGTTAACGTATTTAAGACACGTACGAAACGATTTGCTTCCTCGTTTCTGATACGCACCGCCAAGGTCTGGAATACCCTCCCGACCTCCGTTTTCCCCACCACCTACAATATGGGTACCTTCAAGTCCAGAGTGAATAGGCACCTTCTAGGCAAGCGCGCTCCATCTTAGACTGTATCTCACTTTCCATCAGGTGTGATAACAGTCAAGCGCTAGCCTATATATTTAAAAAAAAAAACTTTTTTTTTTGTCTATAATCTAGATAAAGTAGTATTTATACAGCGATATCAATCATTCAATCATCAGTCCTAATCGCAGTGCAAACCAGTAAGGTAACCGGGTTATGGAGACTTCTATCCCACTAAATCCACAGCAACGGCCATCCTCAACACGGATAGAAGAGGCTTCGGGATAGGGTCGATATAATCCGCGGCCTTTCCCGTGCTGTGCTCAGTTCTTTCTAGACATAGGCCCCTCACAAGTTGTTCACACCTTCAGTTCCTCACAAGTTGTTCACACCTTCAGTTCACATAGCGTACACCCATAACAATATAGAGTCCCAGATTCCACCAGAGAGGGAGGGGGAGATAGATAACATATGTCCTCTTCTATACAAAACAACGCGTATGCAAGATTTCATGATTGGCATATATAGTTAAGACATAAAAACGGAACAAGCAAACCAATAAAAAAACTCACTCATTTATATCTTTATATATATTATAGTAAAAGTAAGACTCGTATGAAAACGGCTCTTCCAAGTTTCTACGTCGTTGTACCAATAACGATGGCGAGATGGAAATATGAGCGACGGTAGTAAAATATGTAATATCCATATTGGGCGTAGGTACCGGCCGCCATATTGAGGTACACGTCGCGTTCTCGGAACTTGTTTTTTTTTCTATTTAGGTCAAGACAAAAGTGTTCCAGAATACAGCCTAGTCGAAATTTTTTCTAATAATTTTGACTTTCAAGATTACTAATAAACATTAATTAGTCGCTTGTAGTTAGTTTATTTCAATTTCATATTTTAGGCTCGCCTTTTAAATGAAATTTATTATTGAAATAAATATTCCATATCCCCGTGTTGGGTAAAAATCTCGTCATCTTTAAAATAGAAGATTTGAATTTTATTTCAGAACGCTCCCACACTGGGTATTTATTTGGTAGTTAACATATAAATTAGTACTTCCTTACAATTATTAACCCAAATTAACCACATATACATTTAGAGGCTATTTCTTTAATCTCATATAAGCGTTACACTTACTTATTGATTATCATAAATCTACCACCGGTTCGGAAATAAACACCTCACACCTGAGAAGAACTGGCGAAAGATACTCAGCTTCATACCATCTTGGAATAAAGTTTGTAGCACCAGGCCGGTCCAACGCGGGTTAGAGGATACACATGTAGCAGAATTTCACTTAATCACCGAAATTAATTATAAATGAAGTATAGGATCATCACGATTTCCCGGCCTTGAACCAGCAATCTTCAATCAAAATTCACGTGATCTAATCACTGGGCCATTTCGTCTCACATCAGTTATATACTGTACATTATAAACGATAACCGTAACGTTATTTTATCAGTAACCAAATGACAGGCACACATATAAGATTACACATACTACATATGTATACGACTTCCCGTTAACACACAGACAAACAAACAGTTGTTCTAGCGAGAGTAACGCCGGAAGAGGGTCCCGTACTAGCTCTCTTATGTTCAACCATCTAGATTTTATTTAATGAATTAAGATTATTGGATGTGGCATTTTTTTGTAATAAATTTAATTCAACTGTTCAATTTTTATCTCACTTATGAAATGTTGAAAATCAATTTACAGTGATACGCTATTTTGATCCTTTGTAATAGTAATAATTATGGTCAATGCCGCATAATATCACTTTCTCACATTACAGCACTGTGTTCCGCGGCGAGGTTTCGAGTATGTTCCCTCGTATAGCTCTGTAATATTCTTATCATTTTACAAAATACTGATTTATATTATCAAAATCACTACTTTAGAGTTTCTTACAAGATTCTTACAATTTATTTGACAGTTCACGAGTTCAAACCTTAGCTACCGTCCAAAATAATACGACCTCATTTATAGACGTTTTTGAGCAGGTGATTAGTTAAGCAATGATTTGTCTTCTTCTAACAAATGTCACATCAATAATGACAGAAAGAGCGAAATCACTGTTTAACTAAACATTTGCTAAACAACTTTATAAGTAAGGGCAATAGATTCCACTAAGACTAACTTGCTACAAATTCGGTATTAAAATACTTATATAATAACTATTTATTTATAAACAAGTGCATGTAATATAATTAGTAAGCAAGTGTAAGAATTCCGTTTCTTGCCTGAATCTACACTTCGACCGTTGGTAATTATAAATTTAATTTGATCTTATAATAAAATATATTTCGATTTCTATGTAGTCTTATTTAAGAAGTAATACCAGAAGTTTACTTCAACATTATACAATCAAGTTGACTAATCACTTTGTCTTTCTAAGCTAAATCAATATTGAACTTATTTTATGCTATAAAATATAATTGTATTAATATACCACATCAATATCGAAGACGTTTAGGCGTCCGCGGTTTCCGCGGCACATACCGAAGAGAACATAACTCGACGTGTATGGGAGTTATGCAGATTCCTCGTATTTATCGTGAAACTTCAGCAGATAGGAGGCGACGCACCGAATCTGATTCCGTTTGCGATCTACGAGATTTATTGACGATATAAATTGTGATGTCGTTCGCTATACGTTTCTTTGTTTTATCTATCGATAGAAATGTCGTTGATTCGTGCCCGTGGGAGGTCGACTACTGTATTATATACGTTATATTCCAATATATTTAACTTTACCTGTTATGGGCGTGTGTGTGTGTGTGTGTTGTTCGGTGTGAATTTATCGATAAAACAATCTCGTATATCTATTATTTATAATTATTTTTAGTAAATAGATACATGTTATGTAATAAATGAAATGTTTTTTTTTTTTTTTATAATTGTCCTCTGGGTTCTTAAATCATCGATCTGATTGTGATGAAACTTTAATAAGTTGTTCTGCGTACGCCCGCGAAGGATTTTGGCACAAAAAAATCTTTGCATGTTTGTCCTCCAATATAACCTACATATTTTGCTTAATAAATGCTTGTTTTTGTTTATGTTTTAAGTTAAAATATCGACTACGAAATTCACCATTGCGAAACATTATCATAATTATATAAATTACACACCGTTCGAAATATGCTAATCAAAACCATTCTATAGTAAATAGAAAGAAATATTATATAGAAAGACAATTTTGATATCATTTCATTTGACATTTTTTCTTTTTAGCATAAACGTTGCCTTGATCTCATGTGCAAAATAAAAAATCAAATTAAAAAAAAAAAGATCACTTCCTTCCGCTGTTTAGATTTCCCTCCCCGCGCTCCCTTATCAGCGCAGTTACTTTGCTCGCTTTATCTCTGCTCTGTATTCAGAAGGTGTTCCCAGTCGTTACTCGTGAGCATAGATGCTTAAGTGAGCACTTAATATTTTATTAGACCAAGATTCCGCGGAAACTCGCCAGGGTTGATACGAGTACTATGATTATTCGATTCGAACAAATAACAATGGAATATTTCTACTCTCAATCTCTCTTATGGAGTTTGCCTACTAGTAATGATCAGGCATGGTGTCATCCAAACCAATTTCGGCCACATTGGCCATTCTCAACAGAGACGAATTTGCAAGACTTAATATTGTGGACTAGTGGAGTAGACTTATACAAATGTTTGCGCAAATGCAAGTACACTTACACCTAATGGGATGGCAAGTTGGACTCCACCGAAACGAGTTCAGGCCCAGCATCCTTACTTTCTTTCGAACACGAAACTGATAACACTGCCAACTTCTAAGCTCCAGAATGATATATTTACAATTTAGACTTACTGACCAGCCATGCAATATAGGTAAGTTGAATATACCTTAGCTATATTAATCTACTCTGATATATTTAGCCAAGTTTTAATTTCTCTGTTATATAACTCATTTAATAACAATAATATTATTCTATACATATAAATAGCCCCGGATGTATGCCCAGGCCTACGAGACACCAGCCCGAGCTAACAAAGATATAATTTGACTCTAACTACTTCGGAAATAGGGGCCTCCAATGACAAAGTTCCTAGGGGCCTTGGATTACTTCGGTCCTGCATATAGAAATAGAAATCGTGCAGTAGCAGTAGTAGTATTCTTTGTTTTTTATTTTATCATGAGTATCGTTTCATAACATTTTTTTTTTAATTTATTTATATAAGGTACGCTGCCGAACCTAGCTTCTTATGACATCATTTTCAAGTCATATACGTATTGTTATACTGCCAATAATAAATATTTGTTGATATTTATTACCAAAATATATTATAGCATTTCCTAGAGTCAAATTTAATAACTCTAGGTATCCTCTCTTAGCGGTATTGCAATAAATAGGTAACCGTCGGCAAGGCAGCCCTGTCGCGGTATCACGGTCACGTACCGCTCGCGCACACCCCGGCTCGCCTTAAACCTTATCGTTTTATATTAATTAATTACCGCCAACAGAGCTTTGCTTGTATCTTAATTGAAATATTAAGAATTGTTATTTTAAACCGCATTGTATGAACGCGAAGAACGCTAGAAATATACAAGACGATAATACAATACTGTCTTCATAGTTACTTCTCTACTAAACGGTACCTTTTATTAATTCAGGGAATAAAACAAATATATTTAACTAAATAGTAACAAATACAAACAAAATTGTAAATTAACTTATTTACCACAAATCTCAAAACAATTGAACATTACTGGTGGTAGGGCTTTGTGCAAGCTCGTCTGGGTAGGTATCACCCACTCATCAGATATTCTACCGCAAAAAGCAGTACTTGGTATTGTTGTGTTCCAGTTTGAAGGGTGAATGAGTCAGTGTAATTACAGGCACAAGGGACATAACATCTTAATTCCAAGGTTGGTGGCGCATTGGCGATGTAAGCGATGGTTAACATTTTTAACAATGCCAATGTCTATGGGCGTTTGTGATTACTTACCACCAAATGGCCCATTTGCTCATCGGCCTATCTAAATAATAAAAAAAAGAATAACACAATAAAAATGCATATATTTATGTATTATAATGTTATTATTTTTCTTAAGCGTACTTCAGGATAGGCAACGGTCAACCGCTGGCCTATATGAGATAAAAAATTAATTAATAGTTTTTTTTCATTAAATTTCTATATCCAGTCATACTCAGATGTGAAGTAAGTATTTCTTTCCGAAATGTTATTCTTTTTACAATCAATAAAGCCTTTCATCCAATTATCCCACTCCTCAGCAAAAGTCTATTCACCTCTATAAGAGAAGGTTTCGGGTTAATTCCACCACTTTCCCCACGTGGAACGTGAGATACAAATGTGACAGAATCTCATCTAAGACATGCATTTTATCAAAATATTTTCCTTCAAGCACGAGCTTAGCAACAAACAAAGATCTTTAATTCTGAATTTGACATTTAAAATGCTAGAACAGAACTATACTTAAACTGATTATAGCGTTATAGCGATAGAGAAACTGATTTTTTTTTTTTAAAAACAAGCTTAGGTCATGATTACAACGTAAAGGAATATTTTTATATTGAATTTACTAAAACATTACAAAAATTACAGGAATAAAAAAAAACTTTTATATTAATTTCAGAGCTACCCCCAATAAACTTCGACGCCGATACCATTAAAGAAAAAGTCAAGACAAATTCGTCCATATAATAATAATATACAAAAAACGATGAAACTTTTCATCTATTTTAGGGCGGTATCGACAACAATATCTCGTTTATAGTTATGAAACAATCCCCCTGAGGACGTTATAAGTGGCCAATGATTATTTCCAACTGGGGTCTATTCTTAACGTTTGAGGTATTCAAATTTAATATATATCGAATGCGATATTAACAATATTTCATCGTTGATAATAGCTGTAGTAAGTTCTTATAATTTTACAACTTTATATTACTTACTATGGGCTGTCTGCTGTATAATCAGTATTCTTTATATATGTACTTACATATATTTTTCTTACAGTTATTGGTGCTTTAACAAAAACGTATTTAAATTTATATAATATTATATATAAAATTTTATTTTCTATATAATAGAAACAGTTTTTTACCTAGATTTGGTTTTTGAATAAATCAATTTGAAGGAAATTTTATGAAACACGTCAACAGTCCGATTACTGTTAATTAACTATTTTTCAGTTCGGTTTTATCGCAGAACTAAAGCAAAACGGATTATCGACTATGTACTGAATAGACCCCACCCTACCCGCGTTCACCCCTCTTAAGATGCTCATAAACATGTTTTTCTCGCAATAAAAATGATAAATCACCGTTTTTTATATGGTCAATCAGGAGATATGGTGTTTTTTCCATTGACAGATAAAATCTATGGAGTCACCGTCCTTAGTAATGGGAAAATCGGCTCGTAAGTATGATTTCATTTTGATTGATTGCGATTTACGATGGCTAGTGATAATTACGTCTCTCAAAAAAGCCAAGAATCTAAGGCAATTTTTTCATAAAAAAAAAACATTTAAACAACTTCTTTTTATATCGATACCCGTAATACATAAGCTTAATTTTTTATGTATAAAAGCGATACAGAGAGTCAGCTTAGAATATTTTAAGAAATATTTACTTAATAACTCAAGTAATGTTTAATTTGATTAAAATGTTTTATATACATAACTATAACGGTAAACTATAACGTTAGTATATTATATATTGATGCCAATCACTATATATTATTAGAACATATACACTTTTAAATTTAGTACTTGTTTGTTGATCGAAGTATTTAAGCTGATACAAAATTTGAACAATGAATTAACGTTGTTAATCTTGGTCTTGGGGTATGTATGAAATTTAAGTGAAAACTTGATTAGTTTAGGTATTAATTAATATATTGCATATAATATTAACTGTTTTTATCCGTAAAATTAAAATGGTTTTCAATCGTATTTATTGGGATACAATTAGTTGGATTTTTAAGGCATTTTCCGCCTCGCACAACAACTCTGAAGGAACAGTTTTCACCGGCGACTTTTCCGGTATGACATAAAAATCTTCAAGAAAAAAGCGTATTCATTCCTTAAAAGCTGGCAACCTGTAAGCTCTCCGGTGTTGCAGGTGTCTATGGGCGGTGAAAGTCACTTAAAATCATGTGATGCAAGTTTGCCCTCCTCTAACATAAAAAAAGATAGAGCTACTGTCTTGTGACTTATGTAGAGCAAACTTTAGGTACGTTCCTATTCAAGAATAAACCAAAAACGAAAATCTTTCCAGACCTTAAGCCCATTTGTTGTTAAAAAGAGATAGCCAGTGTTAAACACTTTACACGAAAGAGACAATAAATATTTTCAATAAAATTCGGTATGTTTGACGCCACATTGTGAGAGTAATGATACAAAACATAGATACTAACCGACGCTTTGGAATGTCGATATAAAGTAGAAACTCAGTATGTACAATTTTCTATCAATTAAATTACATAAGTATTTTAAATAAATATAAATAAATCATTATTTATCCTGTGTGAAAATCGACGAATAATAAATCCTTTATTATCATGAAATTCACGTTTATCACGAAACTGCAAAGCGCAGCTTATATACTTATATACGCGATGCATCTTTTGGTATAACTTTTATGTATCAATATACTTGGGTCTCCAGAAGTGTGGACCAGTTTCTTAGAGAAGTCTTTAAAACTTGTAGATTGTTTAAAGTAAGAGAAATACCTAAAGCGTTCTTACAACATACTTTACAGAAAAGCACATTCAACAAAAGGTTTATTTATTTATTCGTTTTTTTAATTAATCGTTATAGAAAGATTTGATCTTGTCTTATTTGTTAATATTATACAACATGTGATTTTAATTTAACTACTCGGTTAATTATATAACTAAGTTAGTGTATTATAAAACTTGATGCTTCACATCCTCTCCTCATAGCGTCGGGGCAAAATATATAAAAAAATAATATTACTAAGTAGTGGTATATAATAGATCTAGCCATGTATTTTTTGTAGTATAAGTTATTTATTTTAAACTATGTACAGACATTTTTATAAAATACAAAATTAAAATAAAAAGAACAAAATACACATGACAAATATAAAGCAAAAACACGCCGTCTAAAATATTGTCCTGTGACATTGTACCCAAGACGCTGGCACTATTGGCTCTCTGCACCGCTAGAGACAGCCTTTGAACTAAATAAGCGCCAGCTCTTGGGTCTCCAGAAGTGTGGACCAGTTTCTTAGAAAAGTCTTTAAACTTGTAGATTATTTAAAGTAAGAGAAATACCTAAAGCGTACTTACAACATACTTTACATAAAAGCACATTCAACAAAAGGTTCAACAATACAATCGTTTGTCGGTTTTATTACCATCGTATATATAAATCTCTCACCATATTCATATAATAAAATATCTGCTAACAACGCGCTTTGGTTTATTAAGTATTCCTTGAAAACACGATGATATATCGACAACGCATGAAAACATACACTATATCACCCGGAATAGGCTGCGCTGGGAAAAATACCTTCATTAATAATAATATATCATTCGATAGAAGATATGAAAAACTTACTTATTTGAGATGATAATGAAATTAATGATGATTATATCAAAGGCGTTAATATTATTTTAATTCAATTGAATCTAATTTTATTTATCGATAATTGTAGTATTACTTTTATTACAAGTAGATGGACGAGTATATGTGCCACATGGTAAGTAGTCACCAACGCCCATAGACATTGGCATTGTCAGAGATGTTAACGATCGCTTACATCGCCAATGCGCCACCAACCTTGGAAGCTAAGATGTTACGTCCCTTGTACCTGTAATTACACTGGCTCACTCACCCTTCAAACCGGAACACAACAATACCAAGTGCGGCTATTTTGCGGTAGAATATTTAATGAGTGGGGGGTACCTACCCAGACGAGCTTGCACAAAGCCCTACCACCAGTGATATTTATTATACGATTCCATTGTCTCATGGTAAGTGGTCACCTGCTATAAATATTGTCACTGTAAGTAATATTAACGATTCCTTTAACCATCAATGAGCTACCAACCTTGGGAACTAAGTACCTGTAGTTACACTTGCTCACTTACTCTTCAAATGACACAAGTACACGACAATACTAAGCTTTGCTATTGTGCGGTAGAATTTATCATAGGTAGGTGGAATGACAAATTGGTCCTTGATGATAAGTGTCACCCGCGCTGATAGTCTTTAGCACTGAGGTATATTAAGCATTCCTTACATTGACAATGCGCCACCAACCTCGGGAACTAAGATGTTATATCCTTTGTGCCGGAAATTAAACTATCTCAACATTTATACCGCAACACAACAATAGTAAGTAGTGCTGCTTAGCGGTAGAATAAATGTTGATTAGGTATAAGTAGCACCTACCCTCCAACTTACAATCATAGACCCACAGACTCAAAACCCTCGGGCAGCATTCAGACATCCCCATTAATTATAATTAATATCATAAAAAGATAAAACAGTAACGGCGCTACTGGAAATTGTCCGCAACAAAACTACTTAATAAAACGACACAATAAGTCAGAAGTAAACGTTTCGCTATAAAACAAAAATGTTCTCCAAAGCCAAACAAGTTTAAGACACAGAAACATTACATTTTTATTGTATTTGACAAAACAAAGCTTTCCAACATCTCCGTGTTGGAACACAGTGTCTATTTTTATTGGGCAAATTTCGAATTGGACTTGTATAATTGACACAGTTCAATTTCGTGCGAGCGTTGAAAAACAAACACTATGGTGTATTCGTCGCCAAGTTTTGATGATTATTGCTTTATTAACCAATATTGAGTGGTTTTACTATAGAGGGGACGAGTGACATCGTATTGTAATTATCTTAAACTGCGTTTAAAGATCTGGGAATTGTCGTTTTAATAAATTAACAAATTTTTTTACGTCATTATATTTATATTACAGCAATGCTAAAAATCTATCGCTTCTTTATTTCTTAATATTATAAATAGACAATATTATATTATTTTTCAAGTCTGCCTCGTGAGTGGCTTAAAAGTAAAAAATAATTATGAAATACAATTTAAATAAATAAAATATATAAATATATATATAGGTATGTATATATAAAACAAAACTATATAAATAATACCCAAAAATTTGAATTTTTTCATACAACATTGTGTATCATATTTTTCAATATTCATGAGGTCCATGTTCGGTACGTGTAAGGTTTTCGCGTGCAAATTGCAATAAGTAATTGCGATGAAATTAAGATTGTTTAAGATTACAAATATAAAGACATGCCAAACATTACATTAAAAAGTAAAAAAGTAGTGCGTGTTCTGTCAAGAATTTCTCAGAATGTTAAAAATTGGAAGTTAGCACTCTTAAACTATTTTGAAAGGACGAAAAGCAGTTGGTTTAGTATGGTTGTTCTGTAAAAACAAACTCGAGACTCGAGGTGGTGAAATGTCAAAAATTGATATGCGACATTGACCATAATAATTATAACATTTCATGAATATACGCATCAAAATAGCATATCACCATAAGTCGGTTGTCAACATTTCTCAGGTGAGTAACGAAGTAAGTTAGCACTGAAAATCCTTTTGCTCGTGTGAAATTACTGTTCTATCAGATTATGGGTGCGTCTCGTTTCCATAATAATCCAATAAAGAGCCAAGTGTACTCTATTTGTGCACAAGTGTCCATTATAATATTACCTAATCGCCTGAATTCCATTCAAAATATCCGCCAATCATTGTCATTATAAACAGCATAAGGACGTAAAATATAACGATATAATCAACATAATATTTCTTTAATTTGATTTCAAGCCTAATCGAAGATCATAAAGATCATAGAAGATCGTTTCAGGTTTTTAGTTTCATTCTTTTCAATGTTTAAGTATTGAACTGACGGTATAATTTTAATCGGAAATTAAGCTTTGTTTAAAGTTGCGGTGAGGGTGGTTTAGGGCACCCTAGAGACCGACAGTTAGCCGAGGCGTCGCCGCTTCATTGGGCTCCTCGTAAACCAATCCACAACGACTGGCTGGAGTGATGTTCTTATTTCACGTCAAATTTAAAATTTAATTAACTTTTAAATTTCGACCTTATTTTCTTTTTAATTAAAAAAATAATTGCGTGTATTATTACACGACATTTAAAAGTGTTTCTAAAGCTGACTGATATTTATAAACAAGATTTGTGTCTGGCAATTATAAAGAAAAAAATATCGCGTACATTTGCAAATAACTGCTTAGATAATATTATACATATTTAAATAGTAATAATTATTTTGATAATTATATTTTCTTTAATTTTTTTTTTGACCGTAATCAAAATAAATTAAATTTTATCAGTAAAATAATTTAACTAAACTTCACATCACTAGCTTAAAAATTTTCAAACAACAATCTGAGTTGAGATCTTTTTAATGCGAAAGATTTAAACATCGCAAGGTAAATACGGTTAAAATTATAGTAGTTATATGATTCACAAAGCACGAGTTTCATTTGTTCAAAAAGAACCATTGCCTTCTAATAGCGATTTATTATAAGATAATTAAACAAAAATGTTATAAACACACAGATAGTCAAACCCACAGTGACGCTCCCAACTCTTTATTTCTTTATATATAATGTTAATTATATAAATAATTACATTCCAGGTGGATATGCTAAAGAAAAACAAAAAATAAACCTCATCATCATTATATTAATAAGTAACAGCCAGTAAATGTCCCACAGCTGGGTTAAGGCCCCCTCTCCGTTTGTGGAGAAGGTTAGCAGCTTATTCCACCATGCTGCCCCAATGCAGATTGACATGTGACAGATTATCATCCAATACATGCGTCATGCGATGTTTTCCTTCACTGCCGAGCACGATATTTTTTTTATAGTTGAGATAGGTGGACGAGCATATGAGCCACCTGATGGTAAGTGGTCACCAACGCCAATAGACATTGGCATTGTAAAAAATGTTAACCATAGCTTACAATCCCCAATGCGCGACCAACCTTGATAACTAAGATGTTATGTCCCGTGTGCCTGTACACTGGCTCACTCACCCTTCAAACCGGAACACAACAATTCCAAATACTGTTGTTTTGCGGTAGAATATCTGATGAGTGGGTGGTAAATACCTAGACGAGCTGCAAAAGCCCTACCACCAGTAAAATATAATTATAAACACAAAATAAGCACATGAAAATTAGGTTGGCTTCTCGGCTCTATAATCGAGCCATAAAATAATCCATCCGATTTATGATTTCGAAAAGATTTACAAAACATTCTGATATCGTATGTCGGGTCGTAAGGTATAAAGGGCGCGGTGTCTTAAGGCTGAATACATTCTCGTAAAATGTGTTTAGTTCGACAACTCGCTGGCGTGGAAAGTGTTGCTATTCTCATTATTTGCGACACTTGTTTATAGTTCTACGTTCGTATTGCTTTTATCTGTTTTGTTTTTCGTTTAATATTTTATATTCTGTCGAATGATAAGTACTTAATGTATAAATCATTTTTAAAATTAAAAAAAAACTATTACTAATACAAGAAACATGAAATACAATATTTAAATTTCATGCTGCGGGATCCATGGTTGCGGCGCAAAAAAGCAATATGAAACGATTTAAGATTATAGATCTATATACCTTGCCCCCGATAAAAGTATATAATAAAGCCTTCACGATGATGAAATCTTGATGAAATTATTTTTTACTTTGAGTTTTATGAAACAAGTCTGAACCTATCTATCCTATTGGCTATTTATCTATCCTATAGATCTATTTATAATAAAAGGTATTGTGAACACTTAAGTAATTAAATAATGCCCCAGGTCTCTTTTATGAGACAAGCGCACAACAGCGGTCCCAATCTATCGCCAAAACCTAACTACATTATGAATGTCATGACAAAAGTGATGTTTTATGTTATGGCTAGACCAGCGGTACTCAAACCGCGGCCCGCCGGGCTTTTGTGGTTGGCCCACCTTTTTTTTTTTGTCGAGGAGGAAAGGCATTTACGCCTACCGCCCGGTCCACGACCGGGACGGTTATGTGGGACTCACGGGGCAGAAGGCCACCGTCCTACCCACTAAAACCTCCCCGTACCCTTTCCGTCTTAACGAGGAGCGCCACGGGATCGCTTTCGCATGCTACCGTGGCGATGTGGTTGGCCCACCTGATGTTACTTTATTTTCTACTATTTTAAATTTCGAAAGTTTTTATTAACACCTAAATAATTCGAATCAAACAAGTGCATGAGGCCATGGCACTGCAAAGTGTTTGAAAAGTCATGAAATAATAAAAAAAACGTTAAATTTGTAACAATCCCGAAGCCTAAGAAATCATTACTTATAGATTTTTTGTTTAAGGCCCGCGACACCATGTCTAACACGTGTTTGTTGCCCTTGTAATGAAAAGGTTGAGTAACGCCGAGCTAGACCAACGTTCAGCATCATTATACATAAACAGCATTATAATAAATTATTTTTTAAAGCACTATTAGTGTTGCCATCTATAATTTAAGCTCCCAAGTTCTGATGGAAGACTTTACAACGCCATCTGTTGGAATAATAGTGAACTTTTGGGTCACAATCAAAATTTGCCGTGAAATTGATGGAGTATAAAGTGTCGATGCTAGATAGCGCTGTCTATGTATTTTACATTAGATATTTTATATATGTACATATTTTATCATAGATAATATTAAACTTTTTATAGGATGTAATATATTACCATCGTTACAATTAAATTGCTAATTGTAGTATTTATTGTCGTATTTCATTACGATTTTATGAGTGATATAAATAGTGTTTTAAACAAATGGTTTATTGATCAAGTTAAAACAATATTTATCCAATGCGGTGTTAAGGATTACACTAATGGGATAAGGGTACGAACAGACTATACTGGTGTCATTAAAGTTACAAATAAAATAATATTGCACATAAGATATGAATAAATGAAATCAATAAAATATTTTCACATTACACAACTGTAACGTTAGACCCGAAGCACTTCTCAGAGCGAAAAAGATATCACAGATATTTTGTGACGCAGCATATCTTCGCAAGATAGCTGTGACATTTCGGTAAACGTTGTGTGATACATTTTTACCCTCTAAACCACCTTTGAAGACAATCCTCAACACGGATGGAAGTGATCACGGCATCTGCTCTCCCTTGTTGCTCCCTCTTGAGTCCATGGAGTTTTCCCAAGGAAAAAAAGTAATTTACTACCTACTATACAATAGTAAGTATTTAAGTTGTTCACCAATAATGTTAAATATAGGATCGTACACATGTGGACATACCCTTTTCACTTGGACTCGATAAAATATCTAATGTAACACTTCCTTATTCACGAATACCTTTGATCGTTAGTCTAAAATTAGTTTGCGCGTTCTAGATTTCTGTGCGCGAGCGACTTGTAATACTTATTCAGGTTTTTATACGTGTGCCATATTACTGAAGATATTTTAAGAGGCCAAGTGCAAGTTGGGTCAGCGCTATGAAGGTTCCGTATGTATTATAAACGTATTATTGTTACAGTGCCGAAATATGTTAAACTAAAAATTCTATAGTAAATAACCGGTTTTATTTTTTTCGGAAGTGATTTATCTGTGTTTAGTTTAAAGTGAATAGGTACGCGAAAACAATATTTTGTATTGCTTTGTACCGATTAAAATGGTGCGTGAAATTAGGTCAATAAAAGGCACCATTTAAAGAAGTTGTTTTTACTTGCAATGCCACAGTCAATAAGATTGTCTACCGTCAGGTGGCCAATTCATCTCCACCAATAATTTCTTAAAAAAAGAAATGCTAGAGCACAAGCTCATTGCACTGCAAGCCATAGTCTTCCATTGCAGACACGACAATGTTTCCTTACAAAGTTTTCCTCAACAGCTGAGCAAGATATATTAGTATTATAAACACAAAAACACAAGAGCATTTAATGCATTTTTCTTCTTAATTCAACCCATGATCGGTTGAGCTCGGCCACACAATTACTATTTTATTAAAAATATTTATTAGTATCATTAAATTCTTTAATTTATCCATCAAAAGTATTTTTCTAAATTAGACAAGTAGCTATGTATCGTCCTATGTATCGGCTATATATCGGCTTCTGTTGATTGATATGTCAAGAATGTAGGGATGTTAACGGATTATAATAAAAAGGAAAGCTCACTTGTCTGAATTTTGCTGCAATAAACATCAGCAATTTATTATATTGCAGCAGCAAACAATAGAATCTAACTCCTATAGTAAGACGTTGTTCAGCTGGTGATTGGTTAAGCAGTGCCGCGCCTTCTTCTTTCGAATGTCAAATCAATAATGACTGTCTCCATTTATTATGACTACGTTAACAACAGATAAATTTTTAATTTAATAAAAAAAATGTGTCAAAACTTTTATATTAAATAAAATTATTTCATTCCATATAATATATAGAGAGCCAAGATGCCCCAGCAGTCAGATACCCGACGCTCGGGGCTTAAAAGATATGACGAAACCCTGAGGCCGTGGATGCGTGAAGTGAGCTCGCGTGTTCTCTTCCAGACGGCACTGAGGACGGCAGCCGGGATGGGCTTGTGCTGCCGTACGTACTAACGAGGTGGTGTAGGGAACGAGATCAACTCACCAACCCCCCCTGGAAGAGAGCTCTGTCGAGCAACGAGGGCCGCGGATGCATTTTATATACACGAACCCGCAGCCTCTTCGACTATATACAAAAAAACCTTAAAAGTCCACAGATCGCGAGATCATAGGTTTAAGCCGCGAGAAATTCTCAGTAATGGACCAGAGTATAAGAGTTAGCAGATTTTATACTCTTTATGAGTCGCATTGTGAAGCACGTAAAGCCATTGGTCCTGCACCTGAATTCTATCCTCGTGACGTCCCCATTGGCAATGGCCGCCATAAATCGGTTAAAAAAAAAACATAATCATCACTACGATAATCTATCGACACGCTTTTGGTATTTGATTCCGAAACAATTTGCTAAGTACTTATATTTAATAAAATATCGATATGAAAAAACTGGACCTTAAGACAACTTGGAATGTGTCCAACGCGCAATCTTAATCAAAGTAATAAAGTAATGATTGATTACCGTCGCGATGGTACCACCTGCGACGAAATGATAACCATAATTATCACGTGTTTAGATATTATTATATATATATAACCAAAGCACATATGTTTGTCTGTCGATAATTTATTATTCTCACTATGGCATTTTAAAATAAATAAATATTTTCGAGTCGATTTTATAGTTACAGTATAAAACCCATAACGATATTTCAGAAGCAAACTCGCACGTCAAAGTTAATTTAGCAATAAAAAAAACATAACTCCCCTCTACTCAGTCGGTTAATAAATAAATAAACATGCAAGTGATTACGGGGACCGCCGGCGAACAGCAAAAAGTGTAAAAAACACGCGAAAGCCGTACAACTCAATTTTGGAGGCGCAGCGCGGCGGAAATAAGATGAAAAAATACGTCAGACTTTGTTAGTGTGCGCACCCGCCGTACCGCTATTTCATTTGTTTTTTTTTTATTATTAAATATATAGTTTTTGTAGTAATTAACGTATTGTCATATTAATTGTTTCAATGATTCTGTGTGTGGTTATGGGAATGTGCTTAATATTTGGATTTATACATTTTATTGATAAATAAGCATTTTTTTAGAATTATACTTAAAGTTACAAAATGTTTAAATAATAATTAAAATAGTTAAATCAATTTAGGTCGTCAGTTTTTTTACTATGCTAACCCTCTCAGAGATATTTTTGAATATAATATTATATAAATTTGTTTGTGCATATTATAATTAATATATCTTACTAGACATACCTATTTACACCTATATTTATATAATTTATGGTTGCAACAAAAAAACTTTAATAGTATGTTAAGTAGCTTGTGGCTGTTTTCAATCTATTCGGTTTTTTTTTTATACTAGTACATAAATAAATAAAAAAGTCTAACTAACAAATTCACAACAAATATTTCATTAAAAGTATTAAATACACAATTGAATGTTACGATCGAGTTATAAAAAATATCTTAAGCCACAGTAACAAAGTCTCGGAGTATTACAAAGCGGCGCGCGTCGGTGGTCCCCACCTAACGAAGGGACGATTAATTTGCGGGCCACGTTAAGGGCATGTACTACACTTTATGAGTTTTTGGTTCGATCGGTAAGAAATACGAAAGAATTCTGAACGAGCATGAACCACATATACAAACTGATTTGTAGAACAAAAAACACACGAGTGTTTATATGATGTTTATATTTTGTCTCGTTTTCTCTCTTCGCACAAAAAAAGGAATGCGCTACTAATTAAAAAAATCATATCATAATAAATAATTAAGTATATATCATTTGAGTAGGTAACTTAAAAGTTCTTTTGAACGATCGAACAAGCAAAGTCAACGTCAAGCCACCAACGACGAGAAGTACTGAAAGCGATCCGAAAAAACTCACCATTTTGTCTTTTAAATTTATTTAAATAAATTATTACGTATATTTTACACACACAATAAGTTTGTGTATTAAAATTATAAATATAGTGAGCCATATGTCCAGTGGTTTAAAACGGGACTCTGAAGAAGATTGCGGATCGAATCCGGGCAATAATTTCATGTATTGTTTTCATGTATTGCGTATGTACTGTGTGTAATCTATTACTCGAAGGTGAAGAAGTAATTTAGAAAACCAACATGTGCAGGATTTTTTTACATGTATACCAACAAGCATTTCCAACCTCTCTTTATAGACAAACCTTTGACATGCAAGGAAGTTTTAACTTTACATTCTTACATACTCATAAAAACAAACAATTCATAATTTTTGTAAAAAATAAAAGACGAGTACATAGTTTCGTTATAATATTTCATAATACTATTTGAGATTTAAACAAAGAATAACATTTACAAACACTGAATCGATTTCGCATGACGCTAAGAAAATAGTTGTCAAATGGAACATAAAAAAAAAATGATTAAAAACACTTTCGCCGTTTCCCACAAAGCTGCAGTCGAATCGTGACTTCCGACAAACGTAGAAACGTCCAAAAAACATTCAAAGACACCTCAGGACGTCCAGACGTGTCTTTTATCGAATTGGTTACCTTTTATTGGACAAAGCGTCCCTCGTTGAACATTTTACTGTTTAATCCGCCGCAAGCGTCGGCGGTCACGTACCGGTGCGTAAATATTGTATAATAAATTATAATAATCTCACTTCTAGCTTCATATAAAATACACGGCCAGCTTACTCGTCTTGCCAACTGACCACCGAAAATGGCCCCCGATTTAATTCAACTTGAGCTATTTACAAGGATACCCGTTCCGAATAGAAATCGAACCAACGAACATCGAATTTGAAGGTTGATATCGTTGGCCCAACCTTCATAAGACGTTAGTTGGTAAAACATTTAAATGATCACGTAACTTTTTAATTATTACAAGTAATACTTTCCAAAGTACATTTTTTTATTATAGTATATTATTATTAAGTAGTGAGTTTTTAGTATATAAACATATCGTCCATGCTTTTGTATTATTATTGTTTAATAAAATAATAATACGAAATTAATAAAAAGCAACGAAAGTAAGATGTAATTGAAAACAATCATACTACATTAAAATGACTATTTTAATCATATGAATAATAATAAAACTACAGAAAATTAAAGTCATTCGGTAAACTCGTTCACTAGAGTCATAAAACATTACGATTTAATGTATTTATATGAAGGCATTCAAACGGCAGCCCTCGGGGCGTGCGTAAAATAGTTATAAATTAAATTGAAATTTCAACTCCGAAATGTTCATGAATACAAAGCGGGTATCCTTATACGCGTATATAATAGCGTATAAGATATATTCTGTGTCCCGCTGGAGGTTGCGGACGATCTTCCCAAGTCCATTCGATGCAAATTCTCACATCGACCGTATTTGCACGTGGCTTAAGTCATGAGCTATGTGACATTTGAGTCGCGGTTATAAAATATTTAATACTATAACCAGAAACTAAGGTGATATGTCCCTTTGGCTTTTAATTACACTGACTCATGTCTGTCATAAAAAAGCCGAGATGGCTTAGTGGTAAGAACGCGTGAATCTTAACCGATGATCGTGGGTTCAAGCCCGGGCAAGCACCAATAATTTTCATGTGCCTAATTTGTTATTATAATGCATCTAGTGCTTGACAGTGAGGTAATCTGCATGTGTCGAATTTCACTGAAACTGCCACTATTATATCAAACCACATTGGAGCAGCGTGGTGGAATAAGCTCCAAACTTCTCCTCAAAAAGGGAGAGGAGGCCTTTAGCCTAGCAGTGGGACATTCACAGGCTGTTACTGTAAAAATATTAATTTAACATTATAAAAAAACATTTAAATAAAATTAGTAGGCAATTACTTATATTAACTAAGCAATTATTATTCATATATTTAAATATTAATTAATTGTGTAATAACATTTACCTAAAATATCTTGCTCTATTCTATTTTTAACACTTACTATATTTTGTATTAATACCTACCGCCTACGTACGAAGCGCTTAGAACCTACATTCATCATTCGCACTGCGAAACTGTGGAATGCTTTGCCTGAGTCTGTATTTCCTGGTACAATGTTGGTGTCTTCAAATCCAGAGTAAACAGATTTCTTCTAGGCAAGCGTGCTACATTCGAGTCGATGCTTAACATTAGGCAAGACAACGGTCAAACGCTGGCCTGTTAAGTGTAAAAAAACATTAAATAATAAATCAATTTAAATTAAATAAAGAATAAACAGTACATTGGAATAATCCCTAGTAGTTATAACTCAATCATTACATTTGTAATTTTCAACCGCTTTAAAAACCCCGGACAATCAGACAGATGGACAAAAATATAAGTCACGGTTACATTAATTTTGCAAACAGTCATATTAATTTAAAGGAAACCAATTATTTGGAAATCATACAAACATTTAAATTTTGTTTTTATTTGTGTAGGTAATAGACTACCAAAAAAAATTATGACAATCTGGCATATCTACGTTTTTTTAAGGTTATTATGTGTTCAGCATATCATTTCAATTGGTCGTATGAACATTTATGAAAAAACCGAAAATAATTTGACTATCTTAATATTTGATGTACCTTATCTGTAATATATTAATGTTATTTTAAAGTATTTTTATTACCAGACAGCCTCACAATCTACGTTTCAGGACTAAA
Organism: Nymphalis urticae; assembly: GCA_905147175.2. Classification (NCBI taxonomy): domain Eukaryota; kingdom Metazoa; phylum Arthropoda; class Insecta; order Lepidoptera; family Nymphalidae; genus Nymphalis; species Nymphalis urticae. The sequence continues at coordinate 1,395,544 of LR989987.1, read as the reverse complement.
AACTTTTGAAATCCTAGAGTCCAGGTGATTACTTGATGACTCGGAATGCGAGTTGACCTCTGGTATTCGGCCAGTCATACCATAATTCGGTCATTTCTACAATTGATTGCCATTTTTAGGTTGTTATCCAGAATTACCATTTGTGCCCTTTTCACCAGTGTTCTCAACGATGTCGGTGTCCTCACTTCCTAAGTATAAAAAACGAAGTTTTTTATGTAATATTACAGCCACTGCGTAAGATGCGCCATCGTGCTTTCTCATTTCGGCAAAATATACTAAGACTGTCTGCAATTATATCTACGATTGCATTACAATTTTTGATGTGTAAACATCTTAGCGCTCGGTATACGATAGGGGCCAACTGAGACTTCGAGCGTCAGACGTAAGCGTAAAATTTCGAGCGTCAGGTGACGTCAGCGTTAGATTTGTTATTGTATTTGTAAGTGAGAGATACGAATTAGCCAAAGAGAGGTCCTAAAAGTTCTGCGCACCTTGAACGTGAATAAGGCCAGTGGCCCTGATGGGATTCTAGCAATGGTCCTGAGGAATTGTGCAATCGAGTTGTCCCCTGTTTTAACACGCTTGTACCGCCTCTCTCTTGAATCCGCTCAAGTCCCTAAAGCCTGAAAGATTGCCAACGTACAACCAGTACCTAAGAAGAATAGCCGTACCGACCCGGCCAACTAACGACCCATAGCAATCACCTCCATACTTTGCAAAGGTTTGGAGCGTTTATTGAATAACAAACTCCTGGCGTACCTCGAAGAAAACGATCTCCTATCGGACCAGCAGTACGGCTTTCGTCGGAATCGATCAATAGGAGATCTCTTAGTGTACGCTACTCACATCTGGGGCGAGGCCATGGACAAGTACGGTGAAGCGTTAGCCGTTTCACTTGACTAAGAGGCAAGTAAGGTATCAAAGGCTTTCGACCGGGTCTGGCATGAGGGCCTTCTTAGCAAGTTTCCTAGCTACGGAATACCTGTTGGCCTTTGCAACTGGATATCAGATTTCCTGAGTGGACGATCGTTTCGACTGGTCCTAGATGGCTTCTCGTCTGATCTAATGGCGATTAATGCCGTTGTTTCTCAGGGTTCAATTCTCTCTTTGCTACACTCTTCCTGCTGCATATAAACGATCTGCTGAAACCCGGTATCTTTGGGTACGCAGACGACAGCACTGTAACGGAGAGATACATATCCGGTCCCCGAGCTAGTTCAACAGAAACTCGTGAGCACAGGGAGGCCTTTACATTGGAAGAGGTATCGATTTGGGGCGATGATAACAAAGTCAATTCAAATTTATTCCTACCAAGACTCAAGCGTGTTTGTTCACCGCCAAGAGGAGTCCATTCCACCTGACTCCGACTTTCCGTAATGTATCTGTACCCATCACCGACAGTATTGAGCTTCTAGGAGTTACATTAACATCCAAACTCAACTTTGGACAATACATTGAATCCAAAGATAAAACTGCTGGTAAAAAACTTGGCATCCTCAATAAGATCAAACAGTACTTCACACCAGAACAGCTTCTGACTTTATATCAAGCCCAAGTCAGATCGTGCATGGAGTACTGCAGCCATTTATGGGACGGCTCTGCTAAGTACCAGCTTGATGCTTTGGATTCAGTGGATCGTCGTGCTAGAAGACTCATTGGTGAAGAACATTCACTGGTCACAAAACTCCAGACCTTAGAACATCGCCGTAAGGTTGATTGTCTGTCGGTATTCTACAAGATATATTTCGGAGAGTGTGCTCAGGAACTATTTGATTTGGTTCCCCCGTCACCTTTTTACCAAAGAACTGCGAGGCATCGAAAAGATCTACACCCGTACGTAGTCGACGTTGACTTATTTAAGACACGTACGAAGCGATTTGCTTCCTCGTTTCTGATACGCAACGCCAAGGTCTGGAATACCCTCCCGACTTCCGTTTACCCCACCACCTACAATATGGGTACCTTCAAGTCCAGAGTGATAGGCACCTTCTAGGCAGGCTTCTTCTTAGACTGTATCTCACTTTCCATCAGGTGTGGTAAAAGTAAAGCGCTAGCCTATACATTAAAAAAAAAGATTGGTACACGGTAGGGGCTAACTGTGTCAAAGGGTTCACATGTTTACACATTAATTCTCGTTAGTACCTTGTAACACACTATTTTTTTTAATTTGTAATTGAACTTTTAAATTGTACCAACAGGTAAGGTATGCATGGAACGCAATATTCGCTTCTATAGTGTAAGAGTCGACTTTAAATAGCGATGTTAGCCTGTGAGGGATTATGCGATCGAGTGGCAATTGTTTGTGATGTTTCTGATACATACACATTATACTATACACGTATCAATATAGGCTTGGAAACTGGGTTAGATTTAAATGTTATCTGTGAAAATTAAAGATAAAAAAGGGTTTATTTTAACACCACACGTTGCATATACAGATATAAAATACTAATACTTCTCATCACAAAAACAAGACTTCATAGACGATATAAATATATTACAAATTAAATTATGAAAAAAATTGACACGGTCATTTGTCTACGTAAGAGCGATAAAGTAAAAAAGATAATGTAAGATAATAAAATTAAAATAATTAACTTAACATTTAATATTAAATAAAATATTGAAGGCTTTGTGCAAGCTCGTCTGGGTAGGTACCACCCACTCATCAGATATTCTACCGCAAAACAGCATTACTTGGTATTGTTGTGTTCCGGTTTCAAGGGTGAGTGAGCCAGTGTAATTACAGGGCACAAGGGACATAAAATCTTAGGTCCCAAGGTTGGTGGTGCATTGGCGATGCAAGCGATAGTTAACATTTCTTACAATGCCAATGTCTAAGGGCATTTGGTGACCACCATCAGTTGGCCCGTATGCTCGCTTGCCTTCCTTTCTATAAAAAAAAAAAATTAGATGAACAATTAAATGAATAAATAGGTCCCCATGTCCCAACAAGTACTGAGTATACGAGACATATTTGCACATTACAATGTTGTTTGTTATTGAGAACAGAATTCAAAGCAAGGATATCTCATTTGAATATATTTACAGATTAGCTATATATAACATGTTCAGAGGCGATATGGCCCAGTGGTTAGAACAAATAAAGTCACCGGTTCAAATAAGCCAGCACCAAAATTTGCCTGTGCTTAGTTTGTGTTTATAATTCTCCTGAAGTGAAAGAATTCATTATGAGGCCTGTGTCGGATGAAAATGTACCAGATATGTATCCATCAGCCCGTGTTAGAGTAGCGTGGTCAAAAAAGCTCCAAGCCTTCTCCTCAATAGCAGAGCAACTTGAAGAGTAGAGATGTATTTATTAAAAATAATAAAACCTAAGTACTGAATCATTTTTAAATGGATAATTAATACAGTCAAAGTAAAAACAGTTCGAATAGGATTGCACATACAAATCTCTCTATCCTTATGAGTATGTATTTCTCGATGCCCCTGAGAAAATGAATGCAAAATGTAATAATCATATTTTGAGTAGTTAGGTCGTAAAAGCATAAAAAGCAAACTAACTTTTTATTTATTCTATTAGTAAGGACGTAAAGCCCTCCTCGGGAATGACGCAGTCCAATGACATGCAACCAGCAAGATATAAATAATAAAATATTACTGTAAATAAATAAAGTCATGTATACCATTGATAGTAAAAGCGAATGCAACTCCGTCTGTCTGTTTGTTTGTTATGCTTTGACGTCTAAATCACTGAACTGATTTTGATGAAATGGTATGAAGTAAGATTGAACCCCAGGGAGGACATAGGCTACTTTTTATACCTAACACTTATCTTAGCCCTAACACGAAATCTAGTAATAAAAAAAAAAAAATCCTCAAAAAAAACAAAACATTAAAACATAAATTTCAAACTAAATTATCAAAACGATTAACATACAGACAGATTTCCTTTTGTATTTATAATATTAGTATACATATAAAGCAACCATATAACAAATCTATCATATTAAAAAAAAACTTCGACCTTAACACCTAATCAACTTGGGTGTTACAATAGCTTTATATATTACATTAAGGTTAGCTTTATATAAACAACGCGGTCTGGCGACACAAATAAACTATGCAAATCAGAAGAAGCGTCGCCCGATGGATTAAGCCCGAAGAATGTTGGTTCCCACGGTACTGCGGGCGAACAGCGCGTTCCTATACACGAGCGAAGTTGGTATTAAAACTATATATCGACGAAATTCTTTTAATTATTAAATTTAATTATGAATATATAACATATAAAAACGTTTCCCGTTTTATGCTCACGATAATAACTGACTACGTTATTACTTTTGTTATATATTTAAGTTGTAATTGTTACAATATAATATTTAATTTCATTTTGTAATTAGTTGAAAGTTAAAATTGAAAACGATTGTAGTATGAAAATATTCACAGCGTTCATCACTTAATTTAATATCGATATAATTAAATACAACGGTTAAAAGATTTACATGAAGTAAATTAAAAAAATTTAATGAAAATCGCGCTTGATCGCTACCGTGTGTACGTTATCTGGGCACACACACGCGGGGCTCGGCCGAACGACACCGCACAATGACTCTGGGTGGTCCTACCGGTCATTTCGGAGTTTGCCCAAATTGACGATTTTACGAGCGCATTCGCGTACGTGGGAAACGCTTGTAATCATGGTTTTTTTTTTTGCAGGGACATTATTCCCGTTATCGCTTTATATAGATTTATTAATGTTATTTTCCTTCATATTTCTCAGTCACTTTTCTTGGTAATTTATTGACCTTGTTTTGAAAATTTACGACTTCACGGTTCATTGACCAGCGAACATGCAGACATGTGACCAAACACGCTTAAAATCATAGCCGTAGATCACGAACAATTCATTCGACATCAACGATTTAAAAAATTAAAAAAAGAATGAATATTATTCGATTTTCAAATCTCCATGCAATAACGAATTCTGCAAAACGACAATATTGACGTCAATAAACTTACTAGTCTTTGAATAGTAATAATGTTTGTTGTATTAAATACTAACCACCTATACTTTCTATACCCACCGGACATTGAATGAAAGAAGGTTTTATTCAAAATTAGGTTCTATTACGTAAAATGACATAATTAAATATCTGTCCGCCAGAATCGCTCGTGTTGATTTATCATCAGCATTTTACTTGTTTTTTTTTTATATAAAAGACGAGCTGATGGTTTGATGATTTCAGTTGTTGGATTGGATGATTCCAGCTGATGGTATGTGGTCACTTTTTACAAGGCAAGTAAGAAATACACCCAAGCACTGCAAACTTTAAGATCTTACAAGTTCACAAGGGACATTAGCGTATTCCTAACTTACTCATCCTTCAAATATCCATGTAGTGCTACAATATTACTGTGTGGATTTGTAATAATTGATAAGTGTATATATCCTTACGCCTACTACCTATACTACCTATACTACCTATGGCTAACGGTAGTCGGAATAATGCTATTTAGACAATAGTTACGTATGGTAGCTACAGTACATATATTATACGCTTTGAGCAATACTGATGGGGTAGGTAGCACTTATTCCTCAATCACTCTACCGTCAGTCAGCAATACTTAGTATTGATATTTCGTTTTGACGGAAGAATGATCCAATAACAGACAAAAGAGACATATTATCTTAGACCTTAAGGTTGATATTCCGTTGACCCCGAAAGTTATGGTAAACCTTACAATACAAATGTTAAGGGTGATAACCAATTATAAAAAAAATATATAAATATTTATAAGAATGCAAAAAAAAACCACGTGGATTTCTTTAGTGAAACATTTATCATTGTATCAAATAATACTCAGTCTAATACAACAGTGCTGTGAGTCATCCGATGTTATCATTGCGGCTCTCGGACAGGTCTGTGAACATTTTAATATGAGTAGTAGTACCACGGTAATGGATATAAAATCACTCGTTTATTTTGAATATGTTATGAAGACAAATACGGATATAGAGAAACTCGATGTTCTATGGAACCATATTATATATTATTTTTTTATCTGTGGTGATATGTAGGGTTTAATCTTTTTTGTTTGGCATTGGTTGAAACATCAGTATCGATTCCCTGCTTTAGTCTTTTATCGAATATTTAAATAATTTGAACTACATTACCAATAGAGAATAAATTAACAGGCAGATAACAGATTGATACAGATTGTTGTTTTTTGGAAACGAATACCATTGCAAACTCGTCATTGTTATGTTGCGGCAAAAATTTATAAGCAAGCGAGTATATATCACTGTTGCGGAAATGCTCTTGTCAAGGAGATAGATTCGCAGCGTATTATACTATGCCACTGGACGGTACGGCGGATATATCTAAGTCAGAATATGATACATGGTAAATTCAACTTATTTTCACTAATGATTTTTTGTCAGGTACTTGGTAATATTAATTAATTTTCAATTGTGTGATAAAAACATATGACACACGATCGTTTTTATTTCACAGCACCCATATATCTTGCTCCTTCCAGTATGTCTGTATGTGCGAGCGAGCCCGGGCGTGCTCGCCGGCGCCGAGTCGCCTGCGTCCGCTGGCGCCGCCGAGACTCGCGTCTACGCCCGGACCTCTCTAATGTTGCGTATTTTATGTAACCTCAGCAATAAAACGGTTTACGCTCGCGTACGTTTCAAATTGTGTGAATCAGCATCGTGATGGTTTGATAGATTGATAACGTCCGCTGTTTTATCAAAACATGAACTTGTAATATAGACTTTTAAATTATATTAGTGTGATTCATTTTTTTTTAATAGTTTGGTGAGGTAACTACTATTTCTTTAAGGTGTACATATTTTTTATCAGCTACTTCGTCCGTCCATACCGATACAGATCAGATACAGAGGAATCATTTAAATTAAAGGACAAACAAACAAAGATTATTTTTTGGTACGAGGAATCTTTACTGACTTACGTTAGCATTATATCCTTTCGTTAGGTTCTGCCTGATATTAATACAAAATGAATGTTTATTGCCCTGGTAACGCTCTGTTTACTAATGGGCTGAGAACAGAGACCCACATATCTTTCCCAAGCCCACAAACCAATTCTCTTATCTGAGAGAAAGCGAACAACCCCTTATTTTCCTATCTTATCATCTCCCCCAACGAGCCGACCGTGACGTCACGAATTCGCAATACTCTCTCAGCCTTGAAGTAATTATTACGTTAAAATGGTTCATGAACTGACAATGCAATACAACGCTCACAAAATATTGATATAGAGTTGTTGTCAAAAAATGACAGCTGTGACGTCATTACTCTGAGATGAGGAGGGATGGTACATCCCCCCCAACTTATTCCCATTACCGGCTTGGTTTTGCCGGTTTAAAGGGTCAATGAGTTGTGAGTAGTCCCCATTTAATCGATCAAATGACAAATTATAAATCTCTAAAGAAATCTCATAATGGTAGACCTCTATTAAGAATAAGTATCATAGAAAGAATCTTACGTATGTAACCTTATTTATGTATACAGATATTTAAAAAAAAGTATTGTGAGAGACAAATATATATAAGAGACTATTTAAATATGTAACTAAGTAAATTATACCAACATTTTTATCATCTTTATTGGCTTATCAGTACTTTCTTCGATCAAGATTCCCGTTACGGTCGGCGCATTCGCTCTGAATGTTATCGGATGTAATCAGTTCGCCGGGAGCGCTGCGATGCGTGGCGAGGTCGAGTCCAACTGGAGGCGTCTTGAGCTGTCTGCGCTAAGACCTCTAAGAGACCTGTCAAAATTACTTATAAAATTAGATGACACATTTTATTAGACAACTGTAATATACTATTTATTTTTTTATAATTCATGAAAATTAAATACTTGATAAGTTAATAACAACGTCAACATTTTTGCGAGTTTAAGATATTTTTTTTTATAAAATAGGAAGGCTGACGAGCATATGGGCCACCTGATGCTAATTGGTCACCAACGCACTTAGACATTGGCACTGTAAGAAATGTTAACCATCGCTTACATCGCCAATGCGCCATCAACATTGGGACCTAAGATTTTATGTCCTTTGTGCCTGGAATTCAAGTGGTAAAGATATTATTATTATAATGAAAACTAAAGAAGGAAAAGGCGTACAAAAAACGAAAGTAGCGGACCGATCATGAACGCGACCAATGATGTCTGCAAACCTTTATTGATTTTATTATTTCTAAATAAACTGGAAGGAAGTAATTACTATTTCTAATTTCGAGACACTAATTATCGGTTTCAGATCATTCAAAATATTTTCCAAAAGAAAATTTAATTACTTTAAGTTTTCGATAAAAAAATAATATAATATATATTATCTGTGGCTATATAATATATATTATAGTGCCTCTCTAGCGAATTACTAAAGTAGCAAACACAGTAATTTGTTGTTGTAGTTGTTAAATTGTCTACTTTTTAGTAGAAACATAACACTTCTCGTATCGGTATATACTTTTAAGTACAATAACAGCTACAAAGTAGCCACTAAATACTAAGGCACACTACTTCATTTATAACTTTTCGAATAAAATAATTTTGTTCGAGTCTGATGCTCCGCGGTCCGTGACGAGGTCGCGGTCAAGTAGACACGTCTCAAACTTTGTCTGTGACCTTTCAGACTCGAGAATGATTTATAATGGGAAATACTTTCGTTACAATTAAATACTATATAATATAATTATTATATAATTGTTATTTATAAATATAGTTGCTAGTAACTTCTAGAAGATTTTCTGTACAAAATATTATCTTCGTAATACGAGCAACAGAACAATGATGAATTACTATTTGCTCTGGTTATTGGCTATGTATAAACTAGGTAAACATATTTATTTGGAATTAAGGTATTCTTTTTTGTTATTGGTTATTTACGCGTAAATAATAAAACCAAATTGACTAAAAACAAAACCTTAATGTGTTCTAACTTCTACGTCGTGTATTATGATAGAGAGTTACTTTTTATTTGATTTAAACATAAGTTCTAGGACTAGGAATGGAAGGAAGGACTAAAAGAGCCATAAATTACCAAAAATTTTGCATTATTTATTACAATATCCTTAAAATAAATAATTATGAAAAAAGTGGGATCTTCTAATATGGAATTATTATAGTCCACAAGTGTAGAAGAACATACGTACGTACGTAGAGAAATGTACTCTCTAGACCCTTAATTTTGTAATCTAATGAAACGACAACCTGATGCGACTAATAAGAACAATTTTACTATAAACATTTGTATTATTTAATTAAATGAAAACAAAATAAACAAATAATCTCAAAGCGATGACCGCAACGGACATGACCGATGCAAATGAAATATCTCGATCGATTTTAACTTTAATCCTTCAACGTGTACTTGTTTATTTTATTTCAAAACTCAAATATAATTAACGCGACTGCTTATAACAGCTACTGGTGCATACAAATTAAAGTATATTATGAGATTTATTACCGAACAACGAGCCTTAATGTGGTGTTTCTTAGAATTTAAACAGGACCACTGAGAGTTAATTTTAACTAATACGTTAAGATCACCGTGAAATTTACTTAACCTACTTTTATAATTTATAAAGTCGGATTTATATAGTTTAATACTGTTAAAAACGAAGTTGATCGAATTTTCGAGACTTGTAGAGGTCTGTGTGAACAAACTCGAAACTCACTGCACTCAAGGTCTGTTCTGTCTGTGTTGATACGACTCACTCATTAGATATTCTACCGCCAAACAGCAACAGATATTGTTGTGTTCCGGCTTGAAGGGTGCTAGTGTACAGACACAAGAGACATAACATCTTAGTGCCAAAGGTTGATAGGGCATTAGCGGTGTTAATTGGAAAAATGTAAAAAGCTTTTATTTATTCCATTAATGTTATTTAAATAGTCAGTCTATTTAAATAACAATAATTGATTTTTTTTAGTTTGTTTAGTATTACTGGACTTATATCCTATATTAATAATGTTATTTACTCCTCGTCGGTGTAAGGACCGCCACTTGCGGTATAAGCCTCCTCCAACTCGGTGGTGCCTTACACCTTACAGCGGTTAGTATTTTTTTATAGTATAGGTGGACGAGCATATGGGCCACATAATGGTAAGAGGTCACCAACGCCTATACTGTATATTGGCATTGTAAGAAATGTTAACCATCGCTCACATAGCCGATGCGCCACCAACCTTGGGAACTAAGATGTTATATCCCTTGTGCCTGTAATAACACTGGCTCACTCATCGTTCAAACCGGAACACAACAATACCAAGTACTGCTGTTTTGCCGAAGAATATCTGATGAGTAGGTGGTACCTACCCAGACGAGCTTACACAAAGCCCTACCATCAGTAAAATATTTCTTACAACGCCGATCCTATAATGTAAAAAAGATCTGGAGACTTAATCCTGATATATCGTTAACCCATCGATGGACTATTATCGAATTATTAGAACCTTATCTCATGTGATCGGTATTTTGCAAAGGTGTCACCTTCAATTCAGAGCCACCAACGTTGTAGTATGTCCCGTTCGTTCAAAAAAAGTATCAAAAGATACTATAAATCCTCGATAATTTATTTGAAAGCACCAAAGAAGAATTTTAATTAACGGGCGGAGTCGGCGTTTCAATTTGAATTCTATATATTTGTTTGAAATTTAGATGAGAATATATAAATATGTGCTTATATAATTTTGATATATTAAAAGTTGGAGCTTATGTGCTTTTTATTGTGTGAAAATAGCTTTTCAAATTATTATATTAAAATAAATATGATTCATAAAAAATTAAGTGGGTGGTGGGTGGCCTCCACAAGGCCCTACAACCAAGTAAAAACTCACCAAGTAAGTCTTTATAAACGACTAAATTTATCTTAAAGTATTTTTTGGCTTTTTTAAAGCCTGCTCAAAGTATTAAATTAAATCAAATACAAATATTATTCAATTAGGCTGATATTTAATTTCGAATCGTCATTTGGTTCAGGTGATTCTATCGATAACACTAAGATTTTTAGGTTTAAATTACCTTTAAACAACTGTATTACATTTCAAACTAAAACAAATAAATATATATAAGATCTACAAATTATAGATAATTAACCTCGTGTTTCAGAGATATGTATTCTACACAAAACAAATGCATGTGGCTTTTTAGTTTTCACATTAAAATTAAAATAGTTTGGTTATTTAAGTTTGATCGTTGAGTGACAAAGGCAATAATAATAATAATATCCTGGGACGTTATTCACACACGGCCATCTAATCCCAAACTAAGCAGAGCTTGTTCTATGGAAACCAGACAACTGATATACTACATATACTATTTTCTTTTGTAAATACATACTTATATTGATAATTACACTCAGACTCAGGACAAACAGACATGCTCATGCAATGCAAAGGTGACCTTGACAATGTGAAAGCATTACACGACTACTTCCTCACTATATTGAAACTCGCCTAGTTTCTTTCGCTAGTTTTTCTCAGGTAGTTTTTTTTTATCTAAGCCGGTAGAATTTTTTAGTTCACTAGTATCGCTTCTTTATTAAATAAAGGAAATTTAATTTAATTTTAAAAGAGCTTAAAGTTTCACCTTCATGATATTAGTATAGATATAGATTTATATTACCAATTTATATGAGTTACATCATAATTGTTTCAGCGGGAATACAATTTATAATGAAAACACAAATCTAGCACTTAAGACTAATAGCGTAACGTTCTATTTAGGCTACACATAAACTAATTCCAATGTTATGAGTCGGCATATAAGTCAATATTGATTGGAAATTGTTAATGTTATTGTCTGTTTAAATCGAAATTGGTCTAAATAGCAGTTAAATACGTTGCGTTGTTGCGATGCGTCAGTGTCACGAGATAAAGGTGAGAGTACTCATATTATACTAAGCCCCAACCATTTGTGCTGAATTCTCAAAACATTGTCACTTCGAGCGAGTATAACAGTCGCATATTCGGGTTAAATTAAATAAAAAAGCAATGTCATCATTTAGAGGCAGCTATATAGCATCCAATTTTATGATTGAAACGTTGTATATGTATCTTAAAACAATTATTAACAATGCAATTATTCGTACTTCTATATGAAAAGGCCTAAGTATCCCAGCTTTATAATAACCTCTAGCACACAAGCGTTCCTTGATGGTTTTGTTGAATTTTACAATTAAACATTTTTTTAATGTTTTCTATGATTGTAGAAAAGTGGTGTGGTGTGGCTTCCATACATCCGTACATGAGTGTGTACTTCCATACATGAATGTGATTTTAATATGTAGAACAATGCGACACGATATACAAGACGTACACCATCCTGACGAATCCTACTTAAAACTAAGTGAAATCAGACTCCAATCCAGAAGTTTTAAGCGAATATCGTGACAACGGTTGAATATTAAAGACATTGTAAAAAATTTTTTAAAAGAACACTATTGAACTATTAGCTAGAACTAGGTGGAAATTATTTCTAAATATCTTAATTGCATTTAAAAAATACATACCACACGAGAGTGAGAAAGAGAGAGAACTTGTGTTTAAGTTCAACTAAAAAAAACAAATATTTAGTTTTGACAAATCCCACTATCATTATCAATTTTGTATTAATGTTAACTCGAACTCGAGTCGAATCAAACTATGCTAGTTTAACGAGTTACAATAGTAGTGTTAGCATCGTCGGAGTTATATTTACTAGCAGGCGCGAAAGAGAATAACCACACTCGACCTACCCACCCGACACCGCACGTAGGTGTAGTGTGAAATTTTAGAATGAACATTTCTTTTGAATACGTCTTGAATCGCGATGATTAAGAAAAATTTTAACGTGTACCGGAAAACTTGTCGGCGTCGTTTTATACTGTTGATGTTTTGAATATGCTTCACATATAGGTTCTTAAGTTAGAAGTGTGTAGAATCCCGTGCCTCGGAAAGCACGTAAAGCCGGTGGTCCTGCGCCTGAAATCTTTTCGGTCGTGTCGGATTGCCAATCCATCGGATTATGAGAGTTAGGGAATAGAAAGTGCACCTGTGTTTGCGCACACACTTGTGTACTATATCTCCTGCGCAGTTGGCTAATCTCTCTTGAGATTGGCCGCCGTGGCCGAATGGGTCCGGAAGACATTATTATTATAGTTAACGTATATTATTGTTTTTTTTTTAACGACTGGTATTGTATATACACAATTTATTTGTATGTAAATATAAAAGCCAGTATATAAAAAATCTACAAATATAATTATTATTATCGTATCGATTTGACGCTTTGTAAATGTTAGTAGTTATTGCACGCTTCGCCGGCCTGGGGAGAAGTCGGGCGTTGGGTATCTACTATTTTACATTCAGTCTTTGGCCGTCCACTGCTGGACGAAAGCCTCCCCCATAGAACGCCAACCATCCCGATCTTGGGCAGTCCGCATCCATCCCGTACCTGCCACCTTTTTTAAATCGTCGGTCCATCTTGTCACAGGGCGTTCTACACTACGTTTTCCTAAGCGTGGTCTCCACTCTAACACGTGTCGGCTCCATCGGCCATCAATGCGCCTGGAGACATGACCAGCCCACTTCCACTTCAGCGAGCCAATTCTACGCACGATGTCAGAGACTTTAGTTCTCTGGCGAATGTCCTCATTTCGGATTCTATCGCCCAGAGAAACCCCAAGCATCGCGCGTTCCATCGCTCGCTGAGCGACCTTAAATTTGTGGACCAGTCCTACGGTGAGTGTCCACGTTTCGGCACCGTAAGTCATTACAGGTAGGACGCACTGATTAAAGACTCTGGTCTTAAGTGACTGTGGGATCGACGATTCAAAAATATGACGCAATTTCCCGAATGCCGCCCAGCCCAAACGTATTCTTCTTTTAGCCTCCTTCTCAAAGTTGTGCCGGCCAAGTTGTATAGTTTGGCCCAGGTATATATATTCCTGCACAACTTCAAGTGGAGAGCCATTTACGACCACTGGTCCCGGGGATACATGTTGGTTTGACATGATTTTGGACAGGATTTCCAAATCCTGCAGAGTCTCCGCCATGATGACAATGTCGTCGGCAAATCGCAGATGTGTAATGTGTTGGCCATTGATATTAATGCCGCGTCCGTTCTAATCGAGCGTCTTGAAGACGTCCTCCAATGCATTGGTAAAAAGTTTCGGGGAGATTACATCCCCCTGTCTTACCCCGCGATGCAATTGGATTGGTCTTGTGCTCTGATCCTCTACTTGGACGGTCATGGTTGCGGCTTCGTACAAACACTTCAACACCTGGATATACCGATAGTCAATTAGGCATCTCTGCATGTATTCCAGAACAGCCCAGGTCTCAATGGTATCGAAGGCTTTTTCGTAGTCCACAAACGCTAGGCATAGAGGCTGATTATATTCCTCGGTCTTCTGTATTATTTGCCTAAGTGTGTTTATGTGGTCTACGGTACTGAAGCCTTTTCGAAACCCAGCCTGCTCAACGGTTGGAAGTCATCGAACTTCCGGGCAAGACGATTCGTGATTACCCTCGAAAACAACTTGTAAACATGGCTTAAAAGTGAAATGGGGCGGTAGTTCTTCAGAAGAGCTTTATCACCCTTCTTGAAAAACAGAACCACCACACTTCTGCTCCATGTCTTCGGTGTAGTACCATTATGGAGGACGGAATTGAAGATGTTAGCCAGCTCTCTCAGAACTGGTGTGCCTCCTGCTTTAAGAAGCTCTGAGGTAATTCCGTCATCTCCTGGAGCCTTGTTGTTTCCAAGTTGTCCGAGAGCAATCCTAATCTCGCCCAAATCGATGTCGAGAAGATCGTCTGATAGGTGGCGTGTCAGTCTGGCTCGTGGGTCATCCGCACTGTGGGACTCAGGTGGAGGTACTCGTGATGAGTATAAATCGCCATAGTACTTTTCGACTTCAGCGAGAATCTCTGGTTTTGAGGTGACGGTTGTGCCTTGTGTGGTTCTGAGTTTTGTCAGGTGACAACAGGAGGTATGTGACTTTGCAAGAACCTTTGAGCCCCTATTGAGTGCTATGGCATCTTCAATATTCCGGGTATTAGCTCGTCTTGTGTCACGCCTTATTAGTTTTTTAACCTTCCTGTTAAGTGCCTGACACTCAGATGGCGTCATATTCTGCTGTTCTCGTCTCCTCGTCATCTCGTTCAGAGTCTCGCCTGAGAGCTTCGACTTACGTCCATTGCTCTTTTGTCGAAAGTAATTTTGGCCCACTTCGCGGATGACACGCGCCAGACTATTGGTGGCGTCGTCAATGTCCTGCCTGGTTTCCAACATGGCAAATCGGTTTTGTAGTTCCAACTGGAAGCTTTCGCAACCAGCTTCGACCTGGGGCAGAGTTGGTCTAAGAATCGACTTCATTAACCGCCGTCGTTCGATTTTAGTGTTAATATTCAGGGTGCCTCTTACCAGGCGGTGATCACTTCCAGTGTTTACCCTGTTGATCACGGAGACTTCCCTGAATATTTGGCGCTTATTGGATAAAATGAAGTCGATCTCATTCATCGCTGTGTTATCGGGGCTTCGCCAGGTCCACTTCCTTTGGGGCTTTTTCTGGAAAAATGAATTCATCAGAAATAATCCCTGAGCCTCAAGGAAGTATACCAGCATTTGCCCCCGATGATTCCTGCGCCCATAGCCGAATTTTCCTACCCTCGATTCACCATCTTCTTGTACTCCCACTTTGGCGTTGAAGTCACCCATAACAATTGTGTAGAAGGTACTGGTACGAGACATAGCTTTCACTATGTCTTCGTACATGGCTTCGACCTCTTCGTCAGTGTATGTAGACGTTGGGGCATACACTTGTATAACCCTCAAGGCATACCTCTCGGTTATCTTTAAGACAAGGTATGCCACCCTTGCCGACACACTGCCAACCTACTATTTTCTATTATATCTACTATTTTATTATTATATTATTATTCACAATTCTACAAACAAATTATCACTTTATCGCGATCGAATTGAAGCGTAATCATAACCGTTTATCCTATTCTTTAATTTTATTATCGACCACTGGCATAAAGGACAACAATTACGATTGGTTTTCACATAACGGTATACAGTAACATCTTCGGTTCGGTTCCGATCCGAATAAATATAGAATAGTCAAAGTTTGATTGGTTTTGAATCGGGAACGTATCATAATCGTTAGAGATTAGTAGAATTAGCCTCCTGTGTCTTTTTTATCCCCCCCCCCCCCCCCCCAACGTGTATGCACTTATAATGTTAGTAGGAATGTTGAATAAATAACGATTTTGTACCGTTTTTTCTTTTTTATAGAATAGGAAGGCGGACGAGCATATGGCCACCTGATGGTAAGTGGTCGCCAAACGCTCCCAGACATTGGCTCTGCAAGAAATGTTACCCATCGCTTACATCGCCAATGCGTCACCAACCTTGGGAACTAAGATGTTATGTCCCTTGTGCCTGTAATTACACTGTCTCACTCACCCTTCAAACCGGAACACAACAATATCAAGTACTGCTATTTTGCGGTAGAATGTCTGATGAGTGGGTGGTACCTACCCAGACGAACTTGCACAAAGCCCTACCGCCCTACCACCGTCGCGTCGATTTGACTTCTAGTAGACATCCCGTATGCATTACTTTAAAAACGCGTGTGTTTTAATTTGTAACAAATATATACATTTAAAGTAAACAAAGAAATATTTCCTCTACTCAGTGTTACATATAGTTTAAACTTATATATTAAAGTCAAGGCTACTAACTAAACATTCGAATCAAATTATATTCCTATAGGAATTATCCTTATCCACGTTATTAAATGTGTATTATCTGTTCTCTGTTTATTTAAATAAAATGTGTCAATTTATTTACTTTGTCTTATAATTGATATAAATATTATTTCACTATACAACTCTTTATCACAATTATAAGTATATGATATTATCCAGTGGGAATTATTAGTTCTTTTAAAGTGAAAAGCTTCTTCTATTGAAGTTTTGGAGACTTTTTCGCACGCTATGCCAATACTTAACAATATATATGTAATTGCATTTTTTACACCATGGGTGAAGTAATAAAAAGCACACAAGTATACAAGTGAAAACTTTTCGATGTCCAGATTTGAACCCGTGATTTTCAACATTTCAACCAACCATGGAGTAATGTGCAACTACATCGGAAACGTAAATGTTGAAGGTGACAAAAAATATATATAAACCAAATATATAAGCCAACCAAAGAATCCAGAATTTCTGCTAAAAGCAAACTAGTATTATTTATATACAAAGTTTATTGACCTCTAAATATAATAAATAATTCAAATTATCGATATTTTAAAAATAAATTTCATGACGTCGACATTTAGAGTTGTAATCTACTAATAATATAAAACTGGAGTGTGTTTGACGCGATAATACGGAATTGTTATATTTAAAAAAAATCGCTAGCAATCCTTTATATTATAACTTCAAGCTAAGAATCTAAAGAGTAGAACCTAACCAGAAATGGTAACCAATGTGGCCAAAATGTCGATAGAATTTAGTTAATGAGTTGAGCGATGTACGTCTCCAGGGATATCCTTTTGAGGAGAAGGTTTGAAGCTTAATTCACCACGCTGTTCCATGCACTACTCCCGATTATTTTCATTCACCGCCGAGCACGGGATGAATTACAAAGATAGATTACATAATTGAGGTTTATATTTCTTGCAGTACAAATTGTGGCCAAAGGGCTTCGAGCTACCTTAAAATAATGTATGAAAAAAGAATGTTTATATGTTTGTTATAGTTCTACTACACATAATATGATCTTATTTAAAGGTAAAGTAGTGTATAGTATACGTCAAGCATAGCAAGGAGATTTGAGAACGGCGGCATAAGAGCGCGTCATGCCGTTCGCTTCGTTCGTCTTACTTGTCGATCTTACTTTTGTGGCGCGTCAATGGACGTTCCACATCAATAACCTATAGAGAAGCTTCTAAATTAATTAATTAAATATGTAAATCACTAGTTTTCGCCCATAGCTTCGCCCACTTGTTGGTGGTTGGGCCGGTGTAAAAAGTAACCTTTGTTCCCTGACCCTGGTTGACCCTGGGGTTCAAACTTTTTTCATGCCAAAATTTTATCAAAATCGGTTCATCGGTTTAGCTGTGAGAGGTAGGAACGTATTTATAATTTTGGTATACATGTAGTTTTTAAAATTTTAATTATTACGGGCACGGCCATGTTTTATTTGACAGAGGACTAACCGCAGCGCACACTTAGTTTATTGATATATCCGTAATAGAAATATAGAATTATTTATTATCAAAGTCACTATTATTACAATACATATTCTTATAAATAGACAGGGAAAATACCGTCAGTAGAATACAAATGTTTCTTATATAATGTAAGTTGTATTTCCCGTTTTACAGATACAGCTCATATCGGCTCGTGACAAAAACCCTTCAGTTCAGCTATTTTATTGGATGACTTTTTGAAGTAAATTTTATTTTTAGATATAGAATATTTTAATACCTAACATAACATATGTACTATATGTTATGTTCGGATTAATTGATAATTTTTCGCTGACTTTAAACTTTAAGTGAGAGAGAGGTGAAACATCGTGAGGAAACTTGCTTGTCTGAATGTTCTCGAAAATTTGTAATATTTTGTTCGCAAGCTTCTCCATCTTCAACCCGCTTGGGCCAGATCATGGACGTTCTAACTCTTCTCATACCGAAAAGAGCTGTGGAAAATCCTGTAGAGAGAGGTTAGGTCGTTGCTTTGAGAGCTGATAACATCTTACCATCACGTGTCCCTTTCGCTCGTCTGCCTTCCAATTGTCTATCCCTGTTTAACACTAATCCACAATCTGAGAAACTAGTGTGTCAATGTAAACGTAAAATCGTACATCGAATTCAATACCGTTAAAAGATTACTCACCCAATATTCGAATGTCCAAGCGGCTCGCAAACATCACTTATAAATCGTATACATCAATAATAATCATTATCGAGCAGATAAATATCGGTGTCGTACGTCGAGCTGAAATTATGACAATTTTGACAATTACATACTTAACAAGAAACAAGGCGACGAGGGTGGCCGATGACCGCCGACGGGACTGTGGTCCGCTGGACGATTAAATCGCACCACTTGTTAAAATATTTATTTGAGACATATTTTTTCATAATTTACTTTGTTAAATTTTCTATTATATCATTCATATTGGGATCGTTTTAAAATTTTTAAATGTCATTCTAAATAATTATAGCCATTTGATTCAAAAAGTACATTTTTATAACATCTAGAATCACATTTAAATCATTATATAAAATTTTATTGCAGTTGTTATATAAAAAAAACAGGTAATAATTAATTATTATTTTTTTATATTGATTGAATTAAAATCTTATAAATTCTCAAAATTATTTAAAAGCAACGTTCATTTGAGTTGAGAAATTTGAAAATACATTTTTTTATCGAAATGTCCGATTTCGTATGATCAAAAATATTAAAGTAGAGCAACATTCACTAGGTGACTTAAAATCATATAATTGCGCAGAAATGCAATGAAGACATCATTGTACAGAATTAAAATACCCTTTAAATTAATTTTGTTTCATTTTTATTTTTTATTTTATATATTAACATTTTTTTTTATTAAATTAGTGAACGCGTGACATAGTTGCGAACATAGAGTCGCCATGATGTCATAAGGTGTAATATGAGTTATAAATAAAATATTATCTAACCTAGTGAGTTATTTATTTTAATTTATGTATTTAATATGATTTCTAAATTGTAGTAACTATTTTCAACATAATTTATGAACCGTAATAGATTTTAATTTATTAAAATAGTTAGGCGCACAGGCAAATGGGCCACCTGTTAGGTGGTCCCCACTCACCAGCACCCAAAGATATTGGCGCTGTAAGAAATGTTAATCATTCCTGTTATGTCACTCGTGCGTGTTGTTTAACTGGCTCACTCACCTTTCAAACCAGAACATACGTGTGAGTGGTTGGTACCCCAGGTTGGTACCCAGATAATATTGCACAAAGCCGAGGCGCGTACCGAGGCGTAGAGGCGCGATGTTTTTAATAACGAATTTGTTACTTGATCCCCCGATGCCACAGTTATTTCATTGTTTATTTTCTATATCTACCTGTTGTAACATGAAACACTTATTACAGATTATTTATTGTTAACAAAAATTATATATTCTGTCTAAACTAAAAAGGCCGATCGTGGTTTCAAACCCGGACAAGCACCACTG
Organism: Nymphalis urticae; assembly: GCA_905147175.2. Lineage (NCBI taxonomy): Eukaryota > Metazoa > Arthropoda > Insecta > Lepidoptera > Nymphalidae > Nymphalis > Nymphalis urticae. Next base: position 1,375,307 of record LR989987.1, on the reverse strand, counting down.
AATTTTCATGTGCTTAATTTGTGATTATAATTCATCTCGTGCTTTACGATGAAGGAAAACATCGTGAGGAAACCTGTATGTGTCTAATTTCACTGAAGTAATGCCACATGTGTATTCCACCAACCCGCATTGGAGCAGCGTGGTGGAATAAACTCCAAACCTTTTCCTCAAAAAGGGAGAGGAGGCCTTTAGCCTAGTAGTGGGACATTCACAGGCTGTTACGGTTACGAATTCTGTCTAAAATTAAATAAACACTAAAACTCTTTTTATCTTCTATATAACCCTGTTTTAAGTAAATTGCCTTATTTATTAATAATTTTTGAAAATATTAAGATTTAAACTTATTAACTTGCTATTATTTTAAGTTTTAAGCTTTTTTTCTATTTTATAATTTTCTTTCTTTGTTTGAATGTGCATAAAGATATTTACTATAATAAATAAAGGTCTATAAGGATTTAAACTGAAACACCTGGCGGGTGCTCTAAACAGTAACTCCACTATGAAACAATAGTTTAAAACCATTAACAATCCAAAACATCTGTTACACAGATAATCAATTCTTTTGTATTTAGAATTTTAGTACCTATCTACAATTGTCGAGGTAAAAAAATGAAACAGATAAAAAATTAACAATTATTATAAAATAAATATGTATTTTGCAGTTTCGCTATGAAATTGAAAATAACACAGGATTATACAGATTATTCATTATTATTCCAATTTCAAATCGAAACTGCGAAATATATAATATTCGATTTGAAATTGGAATAATAAATAATATTACGAATATTATTGAATAATAATGAATATTATTCAAATTTCAAAGCGAAACTGCGGAGTATTTGTATGAAAATAAATACCACTACATTTCAACTAATTACTTCCATGTGTTAACAAAAAAAGGTCTTAAACACACCGGCTCAATACTACAAAACCTTTAACTATTTTTTTGTTTGTTGCTTCGATAATATTTTTTTTAAATAATTGTGGTTTTTTTTTTAGTAAAAACAGGTAAAAGTGTTACTGTATTCATACCAATGTCGTGATTTTGTTTGTTTGACTTTAGTGTCTAGCGTCAGTTTGTAACAGGCCAATAGGCCAACTATGGGCTAACTTCATACTACTCGCCCCGATATCGTGAGAATATCGTGAGAATGAGTAATAAAGCATGCAACGAGACTGTCTTAGAACTTTTGTTTTCAGATAAAACTTTTCCTCCAGGGAATCAAAAAACGAAATTCTGCTAATATTTTTGCAACCATTTTTCTTTTGTACTGCTTTGTAATCTAATTAAAATCAAATTGTATAAAATTATCAAGTACTTATGCCGATATTCATGTCGCATGTGCTGATCAATTTCTTACGCGATATTTCTATTATTAATACCCTTTATATGAATATAGCCGAAATACTAAATTTAAAAATCAACTTTTTAATTATGGAAGTTTCGCAAATGAATTAAAAAATAATCTAAATATTTCTCAATAAAAATTAAAATATACTTTCTTGAAAGTAGGCTTAGTAAATTAGAGGATTGACGATTTCAACGGTGGGACATTTTTTTTTTTTTAATATAGAATAGGTAGGCATAGGCATACGGGCCACCTGATGGTAAGCGGCACCCATGCCTACAGACATTGGCATTGTATGAAATGTTAACTATAGCTTTCATCGCGAATGCGCCACCAACCTAGGGAACTAAGATGTTATGTTCTTTGTGCATGTAATTTCACCGGCTTACTCACCCTTTAAACCGGAACACAACAATGCCAAGTACTGCTAAACAGCAGGTAGAATATCTAATGAGGGGGTGGTACCAAGCCAGAAGAGCTTGCACAAAGCCCTACCACTAGTAAAAGTTCTTTTAGTGACAGTTTTAAAGGGATCCCCTGACAGTAATTAATTCATCATAATTATCATCATCCTTTTGTCGTTCACTGCTGGAGAAAGACCTCTTCAATGGCATGCCACTGAGTTCGATCTTCAGCTCTCAATATCTATCCGCTGCCCGTCACATTGCGTATACCGTCACTCCACCTAGCTGGAGGGCGTCCTACGCTACATTTGCCAAGGCGTGGTCTCCACTCCAGAACACGTCTACTCCAACGGTTGTCGGTTCTGCGACATATTTGTCCAGCTCACTGCCACTTCAGCTTACTAATCCTTTGGGCTATGTTGATAACCTTGGTTTTCTGTCGGATCACCACATTTGGTATTCGATCTTTCAGAGAAACTCCGAGCATAGCCCATAGTAATTAATTATTTTATTTTACATAAATATATAACCAAACAAAACTAACCCCAAATAAAATTAAGTTATAACACAATAATAACATAAAAATAATATATTATCTATTTATTTGAAGCATAAAATGTTACTTTTGAAGTAACTCACAAATATTTTCAACAAATACTACAATATCTATGACTAATACATAAAAAAAAATATCATTCAATCTGTATTACGTGGCGGTGTGACTGGCCGTCTGAATGCACGTGCGTCCAATGATTTACACCTGATGACACAAATTTGCCGAACTCACAAAAAGCTAAAAACGATTTCGACCTTAAACATGATCAATTATAAGGTTGAATGTTGCGTGCAATATTACTTATCTTTAACCAAATCTTTTGTTCAGTTTTGTATAAAAAATGTTTCTCACACAGTTCATTCATAGCGAAGTATGAATGGGCGCTACCTGCACTGAGTAACGTATTTAAGGGTGTCGGTGAAGGCTGCCCTTCCGCTTATATTTTTGTTTGCTTTTGTCTACTTGTAGTCCGGATGTGCAGCAAATTGGCGTTGACCGTTAGGTGGTACGCTCATTAGAGTTCCGTAGTTTTTTATATAATATATTTATATTCTTATTTCTATCGTTTAATTTCTATATAGTCATATCAAATCTTGTTTGTTTACATTTTCTTGTAAATAATATATTTTTTTATACGTAAATGTTATTACATGTATAAATATATATACGACAATTATATATATCAAATGATATATACATTTATATCGTCTGATAAAAAATTTAATTTATGAAATTTGAGTGATATTATTTAACAAATATAAAATAAACTATTAAATATTTATACGGAACCATTATAAGTTCAATAGTTTCGAACTTAACAACGGATACTGGGGGACATTCTTGATATACCTGTGTATTTTAAGAAGGATAACTCGTAAACATATTTTACTTTTAGAAATCTTTGCACATTTGTATTTGCCCAAACGTGTATACTATTTAAATAATTGTTTTTACTTTCTAAACAATATAATTGTTTATTAACACGTTAAACAGCACTGGTGGGAAAATATTGGTGGGAAAATATTGTTTTTATATGGATATCGAAATAGATTTATACAATTTATTACTTTTATATTATATATAATTCAACATATAAGTTGGTCAGATTAGTCATTGTGTATAAATGCATAAGTAACTCTATCTGTTTGTTACGCTTTCACGTCTAAAACACTGAAACGGTTTTGATGACATTTAGTATGAAGCAAGCAAGGAAGGATTACTTCTAGAAGCTACTTTACATATCTAACCCCTGAGGCAGGCCAAACAGCGGGCGAAAACTAGTACAAGATACATTAAACATTATCAGTACTCAATAGTGTTATTATTTATACAGAGTTACTGGTGGTAGAGCTTTGTGCAAGCTCGTCTGGGTAGGTACCACCCACTCATCAGACATTCTGCCGCAAAACAGCAGTACTTGGTATTGTTGTGTTCCGGTTTGAAGGGTGAGTGAGCCAGTGTAATTACAGGCACAAGGGACATAAGATCGTAGTTCCCAAGTTTGGTGGCGCATTGGCGATTTAAGGGATGGGCAACATTTCTTACAATGCCAATGTCTAAGGGCGTTGGTGACCACTTACCATCAGGTGGCCCATATGCTCGTCCACCTTCCTATTCTATAAAATAAAATAAAAAGATTTTTTATTAATTACATAAAGATCAAAGAATAGTTATTATTGAAGTTTATTAATGGTTTATAACATAATCTAAAAACGTTCTTAGGTAGCAAATATAAAAATTTCTATAGGAAATTGCTACAAAATATAAATACAATACAATGACATATTCAATTTGTAGTGTCGAAAATATGAGTTATTACTAATTTATTTAATGTCATTTTTTTCTACAGCGTACCGGGCAGGATGAGCGAGTTAAATTCAAGCCGGATGTTAAGAGTCACATAAGGGGCTCAAGAGATACAGACGTCCTAAGGATGCCTCCTGTGAGGCCGGACCTCATCTTAGAACGCCGTTGAAGTCCGAGTGAATGCTTAATTTCATATCACTCTCTTGCTAAGCGCATTGGCTCAGTGGATAAAACAGGTGGATGGCAAACATATTGCTGGCTCTAATCCGGGCAACCATTGATATTATCCACGTGCTTTATTTGTATTTAAAATTAATAATATATAAAAAACAATCTATAGTAGGTAGGTAGCCCACATATATATTGCTTATAGAAGTTTTATAAGATTAAGTTAAATCGAACTAGCTTCCATTTCATGATGAAATGATGATCATTATTACCATTATGGCTTGAGAATAAACATTATTGTTTATCTGTTAAATTTAAATTACAAATAGAATATTGTTATTCGTGTAGCTTCATTGTATCTTTTTTTTTTACATGCATTTTTCTTTCAAATTAATTTAAGAACTAAATTGGTGAATTGATAAATAAAAGATATAAAACAAGTGCAAGCAGCAGAGAACAAGTGACAGAAATATAATCATCTACGTTACGTTAGACACATTAAATTCTGAAACTGAAATGACCTTGAAAATTAGCTTTCGTAGCGTTTAAAGAAGTTTAACTTCAAAATGTTACCACTATTCTACAAAAAAAATAATCGAATTAGTAATATCAATACTTATATCATATATATGATAATGTTCAAATTAATATAAAAATAACTTTAAAAACTTAAAAGGCTACGGACTCTACGCGCTACGTTCCGTAGACGCAGCTACGCGAGAAAGTTACACGAAAACCTTCGCTACGACGTCTGAGTCTTATGCCGTAACAATAAAAAATTTACTTTAATACAAATAAAACAAGAACTATCTTAAGTTGTACAACGACATAATTAACATGACATATAACTACAATTTATATTTTTTATTATTTAATCATTTCGTGCTAATCTATGGTCATTTTTATTATAACAACAAAAACTTAAATATTTTATGAAACGCACTTATATGTTATTTTATTAAGTCTATTTAATAAAAAATACATTTATGGAAATAATTATTATATTTTTAAATTCAATTACAAAATCATAGCGTGTAATTTTTTTATCTCGGATGTTATTTTAAATCATCGTAATACATATAGTTTTTCCAAGTTATTTTCGAAAGATTGAAACTCATCAATCTCACTTAAAATAGATAAGCTTCTAAATATTCCTTCTTAGAACTGCCAACCCGGATCTGGATACCACAGATTCATTGCTCATGTATTAATTATATTAACAAACCGCGGATCGATACGTTTTAATTTTATTTATAATAATATACTAATAATGCATTTGTATTTATAAATATATTAATTAATAAAAATAAATTTATAATTTTCTTACAAACAGATTACAAGGAAATAATAGTACTTCTTCATTATGAACGACGGTCTAGTTTAAAAACATTCATTAAAAATATATATTTTTAACACGTTATGTAATACTTAATCATTAAATAATGTAAATAAAAAATACATCGTAACACAAGCCCCACTTCAATGGTATAAAGATAGGTACGCCATAAATTAAACATAACTACGCGCGAATAAAAACACCTAGTACGATATCAACTATCGTTAAACGTCTCGTAACTCGTAACGGATAAAGGCCCCGCACCCGCAGAGCGCACCCCGATCAGGCGCTAACCCACCGCTAATTACAATCGAGAGCTCGCAAATTAATCATCTCACGAGATAAATCGGCGCGTGCCCGCTGCCCGCACACTGCACAGTACCGCGAGTCGCGACTATTTCGGTGTAGGCGGGGCGTGAATCAGCGGCGGGTCCAGTCGCGCCCCGGCTGCCGACGTGCGAGGGTCGCACGAGTGAGCGACGCGCGAGCGCTGCGATGGCGCGATGAAGACGTGCGGGCGCGCGGCGTTTTGCTGGGCCCTGCTGTGCCTCGCTGGCAGCCTGGCGGCGCCGCGCCGCCTCTACTGCGAGCGGGCGGACGTCGCCTGGCGCGCCTACCGAGCCCCCGCCGCCTTCGAGGTGCGCGTGCAGTCGCTGGCCAGGGACGCCGCAACCGTGCAGGTGCGCCGTGTCTTCCACCGCCAGGGCCGCTGGCCCCGCGAGGATGCCATTATTCGCCTCAAGCTGCCGCAGGAGGCCCTCGAGTGTGCGGGACGTTTCGAAGTGCCCCTACAGAATCGTAAGAACTATATCGTGTTCGCGGAGAGGAGAGGCCACGCCGCTGTGGCGTTAGGGCCCCCTCTCAGAAGGACTGGCAAATTGATTAGGAGGATCCGCGCGGTCTACAAGGCTGGTTACAGTGAGTGCTTTGTGTTTTCTAAGTGCATGGAAGTTGAACTCTTCGAATGCGAACACGTGAAGGTATCGTTTGTCACTGGGTTCCTCGAGGTTCGATTGTACATCAACTTCTATGCTACTGCATGATTAGTTTAAATACCTCATTAACATAGAATATTTATAAGTTTTGTATCCGTGAATACTTTAATTCAGACAATTATTCGGTTTCGCGATCACAGACATTGATAACGAAATTATTTTCATTTATTTTAAAATAGAAAAACTGCACGATAAATATTATATTAATGTTTAAACTAAGATTTGTAACTAAAGAACGCCGCACAATGCGTAACATATCATTATAGTTAAAGACACCAATAATTTTAACTGCTAACAAATATGCTATGGCAGGTGTATCGTACGAACAAGTAGCCATTAGGAATCCATTTTAGGTGCAGTGTAAATAGTCGAGCGTGGCCACTGTAGCAAAACATAGCCACTAAATGTGTGCATTTTGCTCGATATCATTTATGCACCCTTCATAAGCGGTCAGAAGCATAAGGAAACATATAATTCCTTTCAAATGAGATCGTAACGTTACTATGCGTCTTTCGTTAAATCATTCAGAATACAATAACTTTAACTATAACGCTATTTACAAGAGACATATTATATAATAATGTCACAGAAGGTATTGTTGATATATGCCAAGCTACTGTAATTCATAATATATTGGCTAATGTTTTGGGCAAAGCAGATTAAAGACGTCGCAACGTCAGGAGCTTTGAACCCGTGAAAATAATTATATTTCGCGAAACATTCACGACTATTAAGAAATAAACTGTAATTGTAATTGTGCAAAGAAAAAACAAATATACCGTAAGGTCGCAAATATCAAAGAAATTAATTGAGAAGAGATATTAAGAATAAATTAAGAAAATTACTCGTACCAAAATTGTAATACGTAAGCAAAAAATTAACTGTTGAGTTATTAACGTGTTTATAATTGTCGGCCTTAAATTTTATTTATAAACACCGAGTTTTCGCGTACAAATCATCTTATAATAATTTATAATAAGCTAGATTCACCGATATGTAATTCATGAGATTTTAATTATATTTAAAAAGTAAATAAGTTACTTTAAAAAAAAAACTTGTTTAAAAAGATGATTTTGATCATGACGAATTACCAGACGTAGAAAATTAAGACGATCCGGAAATATCGGAACAAGTGTAAAAAAAAACCGAGCGCAGGGTTCACGTAAGAGACGTTACGCTACATTTGACAGACAGGCACCGACAGGTATGAACTGGAGCGTGTCATGACGTCACCAACTATGGATCCGATCCCATCTAAACGCCTCCGCAATCCGCGAAACCAATGTGATAGATGGGTTTGATCAAATCAAGCTAATATTATTTCCCAAATAATTAACTATCATCATATCCAAAATATTCGTATTTGAAACTCTAAAATGAAGCAGAATTAAATAATAACTAAAAAAATCTAATCACAAATAACATTTTAAGTATATAATTAACATATATACTTATATGATTTTAATGTACATGATCCAGGGTCATCGCAGTTCGTTATATTTTTCTGACCTGTAAAGTTCTCTAAAGTTTAATTACTCATAAGCGAACTGTTTTCGGTAGGAGAGTGGCGCTTGCCGCGATGTTTACGTTCAGCGTTCGGTTGTTCAAAATGTTTATCTATCTGGATGTTATCCGTCGTTTTTCCTTTGTTAATGTTCTTTCTCTCATTATTGCCTTCTAAATCTTTCTCAGTATCTACAGGCCGGTTACACAGTTTATCAAAATTCTACGCATCGAGTACTCATCAAAGATAACTTTCGATTTCATCTTTGTTTGTATTTCTTTCGGCTTCTCTATAAACATTATATGTGTTTACGATGTTTGAATTCTTAGCATTGTTGTCTATCGAATAATATAATAGTTCGTCAAGTCGTCTAGTGGCATTTAATACGCGAGTCAATAAACTTTGGTATTACTAATTTGCGGATTAGTCATCACTGACTTGATAATAGGCAATAAAAAAAACATTACTGATTTGAATTTTAATCATCTCTACGTCACTTTTCAACTCAATCAATTGTTATTTGGTCTTGTTTTTTTTTAATTTAAACTAAAAATAAAAATAAGGACGTTTCACTTTTAAAATCAAATCTTAAAACCAATTTTATTTTTGACCCGTAATCAAATTTTCTTACAAGATTCGCACTTGTTAGATACAGCTTGTTCGCCTACCCTTTCACTTAGAAATTACAACAATAATTGATTCCAATGAACTATTTACACAGTATTTCTAGGAATAACAACATTTTGATTTGATAGTGATTCTATCTCTAATAATTGCGACAATACAAACATCTCCATGGGTGCGGTCGACCTTCATTCGAGAAGTCACACGGCGTCTTATTAAAAGCTTTTATTTCATAATGGCGGCGTTACGGGTTGCCGGCTCACCATTATACTCGACGCGCTCTGTCGACTTTACTGTCCTATTAGAAATATTAACGTACGTTGTTATAATATTTTATATAGCATCAACTTACACAATTATTTCTTTAGTCTTTGATAATGAAAGTTGCGTTATTTTCATTAATTACACATTACAAAATTGTAAGTTTTAGTATGCTTATATCTTATACTGCAGCTCCTACATCGTTGAGTTGATCGTTAAATAGCTTAGAATCTTCAGGTTTGGGTTTATTTGGAGTATATATTACAATCGATACCATTCCTTCAATTTTAATGTAATGTAGGTTTTATTTATCGTCTAACCTATGTCCATTTGATTCGACATCGATGGTTGGCGTCGAACAATGGCTGGAGTGGAGTATCGGATCGTCCTTGTGATTAACGCGTGCATCCGCACGACATAACAGTCTCGATTCATTGCCTCCTGGTTAATTATGTGTTTTGTACGAGTGCTTGAAATCGAATCGGAGGGAAAATTAGATGAAGTATAGAATAAACTTTTTTTTTATTTAACCAGCTAATTGACATTTTATATTGATTATGACTTTAGAAAGAATTTTGAATAAAGTTTTTTCTTCTGAGAAAGTATCTTGGGTTTGGGTTGGGTTTAATTACTACGTTTTTACTTTTATATTATTTTGAAATAATTTCGTTATCGTATTGTTATTATGACTAAATTGTATGCAAACTATGCAAAGAGTAAAAGTAAAGTAACAGCCTGTTAATGTCCCACTGCTGGGCTAAGGCCTCCTCTACCTTTTGAGGAGAAGGTTTTGGAGCTTATTCCACCACGCTGCTCCAATGCGGTAGAATACACATGTGGCAGATTTTCAATGAAATTAGACACATGCAGGTTTCCTCACGATTTTTTCCTTCACCGTCAAGCACGAGATGAATTATAAACACAAATTAAGCACATGAAAATTCAGTGGTGCTTACCGGGGTTTGAACCTACGATCGTCGGTTAAGATTCACGCATTCTAACCACTAGGCCATCTCGGCTTTTTCAACTATGCAATATCAAAATATAAATTTAACCAATTAATATAAATTAATGGTCATTTGGAAAAAATCCTCTGTTAATATGAAAATTCGATATAGTCCAAGCAGAACGGATGAATGATTTCAAACAAACGACTTGAATATCCAACACAGTTGGATTCTGCTTTACAGTTTGAAAAACTCATTTTTCTTAATAGATTTAAGAAATCGTCATATGTGAATTATAAAATTAAAATTGCACTCGTACTACAGAACACTTATAAATTTGACAAAATTTGAATAATCATATGAAAAAATCCATGCGATGATCCATTCAATAAATAACATTAGATTTATAATTAACGTTGAACATTTCACAACTGGATGTTGAAATAATATAACAGCGATGAAATTTAGTTAAAATAGTTTTTGTATGGGTCATTAATTTATGAATTCTCATATATTCGCCGCGTGGAATTCTCGGCCGACACTAACGTCGGATTGGTATTTTTGTGTTACGATTAAAGCTCCGCTACATGCTTGAGTATCACGTCGAGCTTATACAAACCCGTTTGCACGTATAAGCGCGTGCATGTAAACGGGTAAACGTTAACTCGCGTAAATCCGAATTGCGGCCTTTTTAATTATTATAATATGCGAGATATGCATTTCGCTTAAATTTATAGTAAATTGACTACGCGACATGCGCAAAAGTCATTGCTTGCAAATAAATCAACGATTGCGCGTCTAATATTTTTTTTTTTTTTTAAATTATCATCCGCACTTCTTGCAAAATCAATCTTAAATAACAATTATATAATAAAAATAAAATTATTATTTAAATATTTCACATAATTACATGGTACTAAATGTCATTTATAACAATTGAATATATATTATGTAAGGAATTATTAACTTGGGACTTCCTTGACTTGTACTCTAGTGAAGTTTCAGATAATTATATTTAATTTTTAATATATGATCAGATAAATTATGTCAAAGCATAAGTAGCATAGCCATTGTATTATCGTTAAAGTTGTTTTTTGTTTCAAACGAATTATTTACCATTATTATTACGCAGACAGGTTTTACATAATCAAGGTTACAATGGATTTTATGTATTATGGTCTAGTAGCTCTAAGGACAGGAAATAATATACTATTTAGTTGTATATAACTGTCTGCTACATAATTTATGCGACCACGGCAGCCAGACACAGACAGGCAACCTATGTACAAGACATGTGCAAACAAAAGGCCACTCTTTATTCGGCAATCAGAGTGGGATGAGGCGTAAGACACTGTTTAACAACCTTCTGAGACACGGGAATACAACACTACCAAATTCCTACATCCTAGCTATTGCAATACTTATTAATGGTCCGATCCGGGTTTGGAATCCAGTATATATGTACATACTGATACAGTATATATTGATAATAGGTATAAAGCTATGACTATAAAAAAATAATCCAGTGTTTTCGTTTGATATAAAGAACGAGCGCATTACCCTATTTATATTTTATTAAATCGGTTGTAAAATTAGTAATGAGATTTATTACAGTATAAATAATAAAATAACCTATTTTTTATGTATAAAAATTAACAGAAGTATTTTTATATTACCTGTATTTACATAATTCAATTTTCTTACCTCCTGAAATTAAATAACGCGACGCGTGGTGGATACACATGTGACCGATTTTCATCCAACACGCAGGTTTTACAAATTAGCGGTGCTTGCTCGGATTTGAAGCCACAATCTTCGGTTGAGATGTTGTAGCTACTAGGATATCTCGGCGCAGCTACTAATCATGATTAGTATATTGACGTGATGCGGTGGAACAGTCGATAAGTGTATCTCAGTACAATCAACCCGGACAGGACTATACAAATATTGCACGGGTTGGGACCAAAAATGTTTTCCATGACAGAAAATACAAAAATAAACTATTCCACCCAGACAAGATGGCGTGAATTTTCTTATTAGTCGACTAGCAATTTCCTACGTCTAGCCCGGTGCTATGAATAAACATTTGAGTCACGTCAAGTAAATAATGTTCCGGTAAAATGCAATTCTTTAAATTAAGATCTCGTTGCCGTGCCAACCGAAGAGACGTTCGGGATAAAGGCATTCTACATAGGATTGATTTATTACATTACACGAACGTTAAATACTACATTTTATAAGCTACGTTATAAATGGCACTATCTCATATAAAAATATTTTAATTAGATTTGTCCTAGAATATTTATATAACTAATTTGTTAATCGACTACCAGACATCAATACAATAGTGAGCAAGTGTAAAGGCACAAGGGATATTTTACATATCAAGGTTGACGTCGCATTGACGATGCTAGGAGTGTATTTTATTTAATTTAATATTATTTAATCTCCAAAGACTAAGCGCCCTGTTGCCCTTGATTAACTTAATTGATATATTTTTTTATTGCTCACAACTATTTCGTTGTATAAGGAGTGGTGTATAATCCAGTGTACATGGGCGTAGGGGACCACTTACCATATTTCCATTTGCTTGTCTTTTTAAAATATTAATTTTTTTTATTAAAAATGTCAAACAAACGACGTGATTATACATATATCTCTTTTGCAAAATAATCTTCGATATATTGATGATGTATATTTGACTAACAGCTTTTGTACTACAGGAATACATGAACATACAAATAATATCAACGTCGGTTTTTTTTTAAATAATTTATTTATTATTATTTCTTGAATATATAAATAAGAACTTGAATATATAAATCAAAATTAAAATTGACCGAATTGAGTGGTGGCAAGTGAAAATTATGCTAAAATCCTTAAATGTCAAGAATCGTGATATTTGTAAAGTTTACTTAACTTTCATCTTTAATTACATAACAATGTAACTTCTTAATAAAGGGTACAGTTAGTTAATAACGATTATATACATTTTCATCAGCTTATTTGCATTATAGACGTGTCATTGAGTTTTCTTGTAATAAACCTTTAATTACAAATAAGCCGAGATGGCCCAGTGGTAAGAACGAGTGAATCTTAACCGACGATCGTGGGTTCAAACCCGGGCAAGCACCACTGAATTTTCGTGTGCTTAATTTGTGATTATAATTCATCTCGTACGGTGAAGGAAAACATCGTGAGGAAACTTGCATGTGTCTAATTTCACTGAAATTCTGCCACATGTGTATTCCAAACCTTCTCCTCAAAAAGCGAGAGGAGGCCTTTAGCCCAGCAGTTGGACATTCACAGGCTGTTACGGTTACAATGCAAGCTATGACTGGGAGAACTTTGCTCAAAAATGCCACATATATAGCTACTAACCGGGAGAACAAGCCTTCAAAGAGAGGCTGTACGCAGTGGGACTTTTAGCGAATGTTACTGTACTTACTTTTATAATCCTATATAATAAATACGAAAGTGAGTTTATATACTTGTTAAGCTTTCAAGTCGTAACTAATCAAGCGTTCATTGTGAAATTTTGCATATACGTTGTCAGAGGTACATAAAAGTCTATCTAAAACCAGTGACCCCTTTCCCTCACATACAAGCGAAGCCGTGTGTCACTATATATTACTAATATAAGAGTAGCTATTTGGGTTTATAATGAATGTAATATTTTATTTTAGTGGACTCTTATAAGCACTTCCGAATCGTCATTTATCAAGTTAAATTTAAAGCTACTACGGATTCGGAATGTATTGTATTCTAGAGAAGAGCCATCAACCAAGTTCTTGGTTTTTTGTGTGTCGAAAATTGAAAATAAACATTTTCAATTCCGTAGACCTTAAAAGTTAGTAGTAATTTTTATTAGGACAAATAAATGTTCGCGTACGTTTTTACGCAAATGATTTGATGCTTATGAATAGCATTATTTACAAATCTTTTTAAGATTTTATGTTACTTATATATTTTTTGTTATAAGAAAATATTACAGAAAAATGCTTTAAACTAATTAGTGCGTAGTAAAAGGACGGTCTCATGGCTAATTAGCCATTTCCTCTTCACAAGATTAGTATTAATGCATGGTCTTATTGGAAACAGAACTAAGTAGAACTAATTTAATGTGTATAAATTTACAAGAGATAATTACTTGTAGGATATATTTGGATATAGTTCTTTTCAAAAAATATAGACAACTGACTTTTTTTTATATAGAATAGGAAGGCAGGCGAGCATATGGGCCACCTGATGGTAAGTGGTCACCAACGCCCATAGACATTGTATAAGAAATGTTAACCATCGCTTACATCGCCAATTCGCCACCAACCTTGGGAACTAAGATGTTATGTTCCTTGTGCCTGTAATTACACTGGCTCACTCTCCTTCATACCGGAACACAACAATACCAAGTACTGCTGTTTTGCGGTAGAATATCTGATGAGTGGGTGTTACCTACTCAGACGAACTAGCACAAAGCTCTACCACCAGTAGACGACCACTAGTAGACTTCAGTAGTCAGCTGTCTAAATAGATAGGGAACATCATAAGAATCATTTAATGGTGACAAGGTATCGTGCAAGCTCGTGTGATGATGAAGTTCTCTTGACAAAATTTCGTCACGAGATGAACAATTTTAATGAAGACTAGCCAACTGAGTTGGACATATTATAGTGCAATAAATGTGTCCGCAAACACAGGTGCACTCTCTTTTCCGATGAGCTCAAGTCGATTAGATGAGAGAAAACGTATTCTATCTAATATTATAATAATACTATGTTTTAGTTTGAACGGTGAGTGAGTGAATATAATTATAGGCATGAAGTACTTAGTATTTTAATTACCAAAACATTGAAAGTATTGGTGTTATATATAACGTACGGATTCCAGTAAATAACCGTCAGGGTGGGCGACGTATTTACTTGTCTACCGTAAAATTAAAATCATGATTTTGACTCTACCATTCCTTTTTATCGTGTCCGATGTTAAGCAAAATCTTTTCTACCTACATGAAATGACAGCGCGAAGAATTTTATCACGATACCGTTGTCAACACATTTACAAAATTTTTATTTATTAAGTACTGAAAGCAAAAAAAAAAAATCTTTTTCCAAAATCTCGTATGAAAGTATGTCGAATCCGAAGTCGAGAAGTCATTTCAAACCCCGGTACTATAATTAAGAAAACGTGATAAATATCAATAAATTGATAATAATCGCGATATATGTACAATCATCAGCCGTTATCCTGCGGTAGGTAGACTGACATTAGCGGCCACCCATACGTAATGAGGCTGTAAGGGCCTTTCACACGGTAAGGCTTGCAAGGCGAACGGTGTCGAGTATTTACTTATCGATGTTAGTTTTCATACAATTTTCCTCGTACATTTTATGTTATAAACTTCAGATATTTTTTGTTAATATTAATTAAAGAACATTTTTTATTTTATTGTGGTGATTTTTTACATCCACAAGTTTATAATATTATATATTTCCAACAAAATATAAGCTAAGCGTCAAATATATGATGAGTGTGTGGTAAACGGGCTTGCTCAAAGTCCTACCACCAAGTATTTTTATAAATCAATAGTTATAATTTTCAAGTGCAAGTATAAATAAGACTATAGTAATGAAAAACTAGTATAATCTTTTAAAAAAATTAATAATATGTTTAAATATTAACATTATTATTATGACATTTATTTATTTTCTATCTAATGCCTCTATAGTTATTTATATTGGCCAATCAAACACAGTTTGCGCGCCATCTATTATAGATTGATTTAAACATAACAGGAACATTCACGCGAGTGGCAAAATTTGTTAGTCGGATGGAATACAAGTTTGTATATAATATAATATCATTAAATTGATTAAAACTATAATTTATTCGCCTTGCTGCAAACACACCCTTATATAAAAAAACATCGCTTAGCCTAATTAAACAGAAACAGTAATCAGGTCAGTCAGTCACGTCATCACTTGAGCGTAAGTTAGTTCCCAATACACAATATCGTTAAGGAATATTCTTTATCACTCTAAATCCCGTTCATAAACTTAATGAACGCAAATGATAACCTACGGACGACATATTGTGTAACTTGTGACCGACTGATGGCGATTTCGGTAAAATTTACCACTTGCAAATGTCGAGGGCACTATTATAAGTCATAGGCGACAGCGTGAACAATTTTTGAGCTTATAGGTAATATATTAATAATTAAACACTTCGCTTATGCTTATGAATCTAATGAAAAAAAAACAATTGTTTCTATATTGTAAAGCAAGGATTTAAAAGAATAATTCAGAAATGTTCATTTATAATAATTTAAACAAAACAAATAAAAAAATTTCTTTGTATATTAAGACGTTACGAAAATGTGTTTATTCTTTATACGATGACGATGATGAGTAACTGACTCTTGGTCTTGTAACTATTTTAAATAATGCAGATCGAATCTGCCGATCGAAAGACCATAAAAACTATTGGGTTTTATTCTCAGTAGCGGCCCAATGGCGGCGAATATCTAAACTAATTTTACGAAAAAAACCTAAAACCATTAATCCTCGGAAACTTTCTACAGTCGTGTCTGGTTGCTAGTAGATAAGGGTAAGAGTCAACCGCTCCGCTTATCACCGTGCTCTTTTAAATTACGCCAAGCGTAAAAAAACCCAATTCATATGACATTTAGAATTAATTGGTAGGTGCGGTCGAATAAGTGAAAATGTCTACCGAATATAATGTTAAAAGAAAGTACCGCAAAACGTCGGGATCACTTCCAATTTGATTAAAGGTCGATATTAACTTCGCTTCAATATGTCACTGATAAATTTAAAAGATACGAGAAATGTTTTATGAACATGTAAAACATTAAAAGTAACCGAAGCGCGAACCGATATTTAATTTTACTGCATTTTAATTTTTAACTTAAAGAAAAACTATTCACTCTATATAATTTATAGCTAAAGTAATTTTTATATGAAAGATTTTTATGAAGTTTTTGCGCATATTTTCTAATGATATTATTGATATTTTGGATCATTTTAATTGTAGGTGGTTTAGTATGATATGTTATAAAATTTGAAATTACTTGGTTTTTCTAATTCAGAAGCCTTTACGTGCGCGCGCACTCAGCTTCACTCAGCTTAATCGAATGAATGATATACATATTTATATATATAGGGTACCACCTTAAGACCAATTGTACTTCCGACACAACAATAAACTTATGTAATTAATTGTAAATAAGGATTACATTTAAACCAGCAATAAAATGTAAACGCTGAGTTTTATGGCGACTATTTCTTGTAGTACATCTACATTCCTAACTAAATTTATTTGATCTTCGAAAATGACCACTCTTTTATAAAATAGATAAAATAGACAAATAGGCCTGTTGGTAAGTGGTCACCATCACCAATAGACATTGTTGCTGTTAGAAATATTAACTGTTCCTTACATCGCCTATGAGCCACTTACCTTAGGAACTAAGATGTTATATCCCTTGTGCCTATAGTTACACAGGACTACTAACAATTAAAACCTACCTTAATTAAGTATATTTTGAATTTATTTAATCTGACATATGTATGTATATAACTTCTTTGTAAAAGATAATCTTAACCGTAGATTGCGGGCAAGCCCGGCTAAACACTGAATTTTAATTTGCTTAATTTGTGTTTATAATTTATTTCGCGATCCTGTAAGTCAATGAAAATATCGTGACGAAATTGGAGCAAAGTAATGGAGTAAGTAAAACCTGCTCAAAATACCCCCACCATCTTCTTGGCTGAAATGTTATGATATGTCATGTTCCACTGCTGTATAGCAGCGTAGCTTAACAACCTGTCGAATAAAACGTCCTCAACAAAAATAATCACTTAATAGAATACCTATCGGATAAAACGTACCTGTTCTCAATAATCATTAAATTTAATTTATATACTGAAATTAATCATTAAATATTACGGATATTCCCGCTTCTGTTACGCTTTTAACGATATATCGAAATCAAATTAAATACACAATACATATGTATAAATGTACATATAGCAGCCACGGCACGTAGCACATAGATCGACACCGCCAGATCGGGCTGAATGGCGCCATCACCATAACAGGAGTCGATGTTTTTCTATTGATTCGAAAATTAATGTCATTACGTCTGTATGTATGGCGCTATCATAGATCATCCAGTCTTTGAACAGTGCGATTACGATAATTAAATATTTAACTCGTCTTGTGTTCCGCGATGAGGACAAGGATGCTTCATAAACAAGTTTAGAGCGATACTTGAACTCAACCAATAACATTTGATACCATAATTCGAATCAAGTGTCCTGTTTTTATTTAAAAAAAACTATTCCTATATTTAATGGCATATTGACATGAATATCTAAAATTAAATCACGCCAGATACTTAGTAACCTTTAGAAATGTTGATGTAATGTTAGGGCGTATACAAAGTACTTGAATAACTTAGATGCTAAAAGTCTAACGATCAATATATTCTAACTGGCATTTATTTCTTTGTCCAGACACTTAATATTTACATATTCATATATTACTCACTACTACATTTTGAATTTGGAACACATTCTTTTCCATTCCTCCTGACGTACTTCCCTTGAAACAAATATGTACTTCATATAAATTATATGAAAATCTATGAAAGATATGATTGTCTTCTTAACGTACAGGAATTTCGAATCAATTTTATATGAACTATTGCAAAAACTTAATATCAACTGCAAAGGAACCACTTAACCAGTCGATTCCCCAAAGTTGGAATCGCCATCTTCTCCTTACAAACGCGTCCTAACTTTATAATTATAACATTGGTTACGTAACGCCAGTGGCCCAAACTGAAATATTATTTTCAGAGTTCAGAGACCGGTGTTGCTGCCAAACGTTTATCGACCTTGTAATTCACCTGTTAGAGTTTATTTTGCGGTGCCTATTGACGTGGCGATTGTGACGTTTCGCTGCGAGGGCACCACGTGTCGCATATCACTCGGCACGACGGTTCCTTTTGGACAATATTAAAGAAAAAAGTTTAGTAGCACGCCTCGTATTCAGACGGTTTTAATACGTAATATAAAATACGTCGACGATCCACCTCTTTAATTCATTTGAAAAACTGAACGGCTTTTACGAAGAATTGAATATAAATATGTCAGAACTCAGAAAGAATCGGCGACTTCCTTATTTTTTATTATGTTTACTATTTTAAGCGAATATATCTATTGAATATTTTATAAGAAAATAAACTTATTGAAAAAAATATTTAAATTTTAAGTAACGTTATGTCAATTTAAGAGATACTGTTGACGGATTGAAGCTGATATACATATAACGGGATAAGTTTTAAAAAGTTAACCAATTTTTTTTTATCAGAGCTTTTCGAAGCTCTAAGAACAAATTGAATTATAAATATGTTTTTAATTTAACGGTATAAATTATATTCCAATAACGCTGTGAATTAAATATTTTGCAATTTACTAGATATTATATTTATATACTAGATATATTGTAGATAAATACTTTTCGAAGGACAGTCGAAATCATTATGGTAAATTTATAGATTTTTTCTTCAAAGCATAATGGACATTGTTGCAAATAATTAAAGGTTATTATGCTATCTCTGTAGTTTTATCTATATCATATAGACCTTCCGGAACACTAACTGGGACAACGAGATTATTTACTTGTATCACATCTCTTTATATTAAATAAATAATATTGTCCTTCGCGAATTCGAATCACCGCTGTCAATCTCGAAGATTTGGGATCGGCGCGAAGGTATTGTATTGTAGTTGTACGTGCAAACACCTTGTGTGTGTGTCCTTTATACTCTAGTTTTCTCTGTGCTATCTATCGATTGTTACGATTCCAACCTTTTAATAACGGGCAGCTACAGATAATTTTCAACAGACACTTTATATCGACCGCACCCGGGATTTGAATGCAGGACCTCGGGATTTGTAGTCCTACATGGTGGCCACTAGAGCTAAGAGACTGTCAAATCATTATTATTCTATATCATTAGTATTCAGTCCTATACAATTTCCTCGTCATATAATCACCAGAGGCAGGCTTCGATGCTTCGTACAACCTAAAAACAAACTGTTCTTGTACCACAAATACTTTAATTTTAATATTTTTTAAATTTGAACCTTATTTCATTGCATTAAGGTTGATATTTAATAATTTCATATGTATTTGTAACTTTGTCGGCCTGTAACGGGCTGGGATCGAATGTATGGCAGAACACTAGTATAAAAAGATGCTATAGCCATATTAGATGATAACGATTATTGAGCCGTATGTGGAGAGGTCTAGTGGTGCTTAGAAAGGTCCGGGGTTTAAAGCCAAGGTCGAAATAAAGGGCTGTTACAAAGTTATAACCTTAATTAATAAAATTTGTATCATTATTTGATTAAATTTAAATTTTATAACAATATAAAAATAGTTTTATTTTTCGTTGTTATATTATTTAAGATGTATCGGTACGAAGTTCGGAGAAATAAATGTCAAATTTCAAGAAAAATAATAGACTAAAGAAGAGTCAATCAGAGAGTTAAGCCGAGTAAGTGATTATATGACCAAAAAGCATCTAGCTGAAGATATGAATAGAGATAATATAAGATAAAAATTTAAACCACACATAAATGGTATATACCCAAGCAAATATCACACCCGTTTTTTACGAAATTAAAAGTGTAACGTACGTATATATTTTGATGACGACCTCTTGCCTCATTGGTCGGGTGGGCTGTAATAGCCATTTTCAAAGAAGACCAGCCAAGCCAGTGCAAGTAATATTATAGCAGACAAGTGCGCAATTACAGGTGCAACCGCTAATCCCTCACTCTCATATTCCGTTGGCGATCCGAGACCTGTAAAAGATCTCAAGCTATTCAGATTTCACATGACTTTCACCATCAACCATTGTAATTAAATCACTGCCAACTCTGCCAAATTTTTTGGCAATATCCCGAATATTGTCGAAAATTTCAGCATAGAAAAGCTAATTAATACTTCAGTGACTTTAACGACGATTTGAATCGAGGACCTCGGATTCTGTCAGACCTATAAGCTAAGCACTAAGCCAAAGAGCCAATATTTATTTTCAAACAAAATGCAATTGAATCATTTGGGTAGATTCCGTTTGACCTACAAATTAACGTATCAAGTCACCAGTCACACGCAACTAATCCAAGTTAAGTCTGCCTTTTAAATAATGCATATTGAATTGATTCCAGTCGATTAATTTGTGATATATCGTCGTCAAGTAATTACTAACTTTGTAAGATAGCTGGTCGTCTTGTCTAAGTCATTATTATTATACTATGTTGTTATTGTTAAACGATGTTTTTAATTATTTATAAAATGTAAAGCCGAAATGGTCCAGTAGATAGAACAGGTAGACCTGAACCAGAGGTCGTAGGTTCAAATTTAAAACAGAGCATTTTCGACTTATACCCGCTTTAACGTGCAAATATTTTATTTACAAATGCAATATCATGTAATTCAACGGGCACTAACCTGATCTTGAAGACCGTGGTGGAATAGAAAAAACCTTCTCCTTAAGCTGGGATGAGGATTTAGCCCAGCAGTGGGACAGATTTTTTCTTTATTCTTACATCATATAAATATAATGCGTGTGTTTATTCTAAGAAATACTATCATTCTCATGTAATTGAAGAATCCATTAATCTAAGAAGAACCGCAAACCATTAAACAGTAAATAAGCATTACTCCACTCATTGATCGCTGACTTCTATTACAAGTTCAAAAGTCTATTATCTAAAGCACCAACTGGGCAATAATCGTTTTTAATTGTAAACCCTGTAAACTGAATTAAAATTAAACGATCGACGACATATTTCCTATGAATTTGATTATAGCCAGATGTTTAAGTGTAATATTATCATATTTAAATTTAAAGCTCATGTAAAAAAAGTATTAATAAATAAGACATAATATACTTTACAAGATTATATACACGATAAGTGAACTTGGAGTTAGTATTCGTTAATTATCATACAGGATACATTAATTTAGATGTTTATTATCTCATGTACATATGAATATTTATGTATATGATTGGTGAAAAATAGTAACGATTTTTTTGCAACTCTGCTCGGTAGACATCTAAATCCCGACCCAAATATATAGCTACCGCATTTAATATGCCGTATTAATTTATTTATCAATTTGTAACAAATATCTCTGAGAAATCTGAGTAAAAACAAAACCAAACATAAGCAAATTTAGGTTTCACACGTAAAAAATTAAAAAAAAATCATTTGAGAGCACTCGAAAATAAAAATGTCATGAAAATATTTATGGGAATGTTATTAAAATATACTAAGCAATACAAGAATAAAAATTAAAATAGAACTTAGTAGGTTTAAAAAGCGGAAATGAGAAAATTCATGGTCGTTTGTTCGTGTGTATGTGTATAATGTGAGTGTATGTGATATGTAGAAATTTGATTATTTATAATCATATAAAATTACGATTCAGAAGTGCTTCTTGCATTTAATCCTATTAAAAATCTAAATCCTATTTAAAAATACATAAAATATAATTAAACAATAAGATGTTTTGTATATTATGTCATGTTGTGTGAGAAAATATCGTTGGGAACTCGGGAAAGATATGACTAAAGTATAAATACCTTGCCTTATAGATAGAATACGGAGTATAATAATTCTGCATAGCGAACCTTCTTTGTGCTATTCATATAAGGATTAATATTGATATTTTATTAAAATATGAAACATTTATTGCTGTGAAATTATAAGACACATTTTTTTTGTTTATTTATAAAGCTGTCGCATACCATAATATGCTATCGAAGAATTCTTCGAGGCGATAAAGGTTTGGAAAAAGTGATCGTATGTGTGAAATGGAAGAAAAATGAGAACAGTGCATCAATATTGGACCGATACAGTCAAAGACTCAACGTCAGCCAAATTTCGAACGGTTGTAAAGGACGCATTGAGCAGAAACCGTTAAGGCAGATCCTCCAAGCAAAGAGTGGAAACAAAGCTAGCCACAATTCTGAAACATAAGGAACTGTGAATATAATGATATATAGAGTAGATAGTCTTGATTTTGAAATCTTTAAAGGAAATTTCATTTGATAATTTGGAAAATGTATGGAAATCTATAGAAAGGCACTTATCTCTAAGCTTATAGCCTGATATGTTAAGCCAAGCGTTTATTTATTACGTAGTCATTTGTTTATTACGTAGATGTAGCCCGTTTCGCGGTTTCGCCCGCATTTGTATTATATATGCTTGTTCCATACAGGCTTCTGTGCCTTAGCGTAAAACAAAGCTTAATACACGGATTTATTCGAGTACAGGCAACAGTACTAATATTTGACAGGCAACAGTTTCGATCGCAATTGCACGTAGCAATACTTGATGGGAGGCCTTTGTACAAGAACAACTGGGACACCAATATTCCTATCTTTATAAGCATCTACATTTCAATTCGTACAGTAGCTCTGATATTTTAAGAGTTATTATATCACTCGTTAAATAATGATAATCAACGCTATGTTGATGCGTTTATCTTTAAAACGTTATCATTTTTACGGTCGCATAACACTTTTAGACATTTCACGATACAATTTGAGTAAATTCTTACAGAATAATTACTGTCTAACTTAATGTAGCATCATGATAATACATTTCTAATTTCATTTAGAATTGCCTGCGAGCGCCTTTTTCAATAAAGAATTATTTTAAATTAAAATTATTTGATACTGATATAAAATGCGTGTTAACGCATCTATATATAATCAATTTGTATTAAAACGTGTTTTTACGTTTCTGTGATTTCTAAACTTGAATTCATTATGCATATTTACTCTTCATGCAATACATAAAATATCAAAAAACAAGCAAAATCTGATATATGCAGATATCCTTTAATATTAAGAATATTTAACAAGCGAAACAAATTCAACAATTCAAAACAATATATTGTAAAGACGTTAAAAGTATACTTGATAAGTAGTAAATACAAAGACTTCCCCTTAGCCTAGATGTGAGCTTCATTGCGCAGGCGCGTCACATAGCCTGGTCATAACCTAATATGTCTTGACCTCGGCCATGCCGCGTAGAGTATGGCCCATGCAATAAGAAACTGACACTTGGGTAAAAAATCGTGGCTTCTCAATAACTCGTTAATATTTATATATTTACAACTTTGTATTTGCAACAATATTTCTTACTACGTTGCCCGCGTTGTGTCTATAAGTCATCTTGAGTGTTAAGGAAAAACCAGGGTTTTATTTTGATTGATCTATTTTTGAGTCGACTGTGACTGCCTCGTTGATCTAGCTAGCATATATGGCCACAAACACCGAGGCCCGGGGTTCAAATCCGAGATCGGGTCAATAAAAAATGATTGTGTTTTTATGTCTATAATTTTTCATTATCAGCAAAAGGTGTAGAAATTAGCATTGATTGGCAATGTTCATGTCTTACGTCGTTTCTGAGACAAAGGGACACAATAATCTCTCATCAAAGACACACTCATCAGATACAAAATCAATATTTAGTGTTTTTGTGTTCTGATTTGAAGGTTGAGCGAGCTAGTGTATCTACAGGTACAAGAGACATAACATCTTATCCCCAAGGTCTCCTTAGGTCCCAAGTTTGACGACGCATTGGCGACGTAAGGAATCGTTACAGCGCCAAAGTCAATGGGCAGTGGTGACCACTTACCATCAGGCAAAACGTTTGCCCTAATAAAGAACATAGCGACGCATAATCCACATCACTCATCACAATTAATGTCATTGTACATAATATCACAATTTTTCCGACACATGCACTTTTCCTCCCGACATTTTTCCTTAACCGTCGACCACGAGATCAGCTATTATAAACAGTTACTATTTGTATAGTATATTGTAAAAATCAGTGCAAAATAGAAATATTCAATGTTTAGCCTTAGAATAAATTTTAAAACTACACCGGAATTATTATCGTGAGATCAAATCTTAACACTGATAATTCAGGACAACAAAACAATGACTTTTTGGTCTTTTACGAAAAAAAATATAAACATTGTTAATTTTACTACTTCGAGCTACTAATAATTGATATAACCCATCAGTTATTTTAAGACATCGAAATCCACAGCCTTGTTAACTAACCACTAAACAACGGGGGTATTTGAATACATCTTTAATGTAAGAAACGTCTACCGCTTTAGTTCTTAACTTAAGATGAGAACGCGATTTTAAAATAATAATTATAAATTATAAAATCATAACTATATATACATTAAATACAATATAATTATATGCAGTTACATAACGTACAGAGCTTAAAAAAATACTTTTTTTATTTAAAATGGTTTCATGAATAAATTCTTCCTAAGTTTTATTGAAGTAAGTTTTTCAAACATTTTACTGTCATTTCTAACAGTGTATTATATCGTTACATAATATATTTATTATAATAAATGTATATTATTTAAATTAACCATTAATTGACCTTAACTTCGCGCGATATATAGATATTGTGTAATAACGATAGTTACGAATTACGAAGCCTTTAAAAATTATGACACAGTAAGACGTACCTGTAACTTTTTATAGTTTTGAAAATTTTAGTTTACTTTAAAAGCTAATTCTATATTTCTTTCAAGTAATTCATCGTATAAAGTTGGTTCGGAATCGATGACAGCAAACAATTGTTCTATATAAATTAAATAAAACAGAAGCTATAATGAAGAAAGAAGTGCACGAATATATATACATACACACAATAGGATGTTCTGTCTCAAAATCAAAATTTGGACTTTCAACATTTTGATCGAGTACAATAACTACCACACCTATTTGGTACTAAAAAATATAAAGTGCACCTACAAAACTTATGAGTCGTGACGTAGAATAACCAGATATATAAAAATATACCTAGAGGTATAAACATTGTTTAAACATTGAATACGTACCGGATGCACTAATTTTGATACCGTTGTCATGTGAGATTGCAAGCGTTGATATTTAATTTCATCGCTTCCGGTGTACCTTTCAAGTCTAGACTAAACAACGCCCTTGTCTAGACTCGGGCGTACTAAACAAACTGACAACGTTTCATCCATACCGAGAAATATATGCAAAAAGACTTTTAGAAACCTGTCTAGGTTTCCGTTTTGAGATGAAAAATGTTTATCTTAAACACTAACATAATTATGTTATGTTGTTAGCGGATTAGTCAAATATAGACCTGAATGAAGATCTCATCATTTCCATAATATAATTATTCCTTTTTGAACTACTATTAAAAATACAATATAGTATTCTTTTGTTATTCCCTTTGACGTTTTATTCCAATATGTATCTTATTTATGTATTTCGATATATCTTATGACATCACACATAAAAGTACTCAATAGTTTTTGGTTCTAATTTAGGTGTACGGTTGATTTACATAGATAACTTGATACGAAAATAATTCGTTCTGAGATAATCGTAAGTAATGTCTAATGTCAATGCCATCGATGAAGGGGCGCTTTGAAGTTTCATTCAACGTTAGAAAACCGACCGTACCTCGTATAGCAATAAAAATGATTTCATGATGAATGAGTTATGTTTCCAACAATTTTATAAGGACTATATGGGGCGGGATCGTAATGGATAACATGAAGCAACCCAATCAATAATCAAACACGCCATTGCTAGTTTTCCACAAATCAATTTGGTAAAAATTTAAAAAATATCATTAATATATTGGTTTAACATCTAGAGGATCATTTAACAAAAACGTTACCAACTAGATTCAAAACTAAGCCTTATTATTTCCAATTAAAAATATATATTTTCTAACGAAATAATTATTTATACTGCTTGTATAGTTTGTTGTTATTTTTGTTCGAAATGAAGAGTCAACTCGACCCCCTCTTATTTAGTAATTGGATATTATTTATAATTGCTTGCAACACATAGCTTAAATGTAATAAATAGTTGGTGAAATTATTTACGGTGTTTCTAAAAATATTACGGGATAAATATATATATTTTTATAAGATACATAAAATAAACTAAATTTATTCAATAAAACCAAACAATCGTAAAACAAATATATATTATAATTTCCTAAACAACGTATTATAAAAGAAATTTTCTATCTACAACGAAAACACCTTGAAAATAAAATAGACATGCAAATCTATGTAGACGGTTGTAAATTTTCTAAAGAGCTGAGAAAAATTTAGTTTATATGCAATTTTTATTTACATAATGTAAACAATATAGGTCAACGTATTGTGAGCCGGTGGATTCCACGAAGCTCGCGTACGTCTATATATTTCAGATTTGTTTTCGACTCTTCCAAGGTCAATACGGTATTACGTTTACACTTAACACGTTTCTCATATTAATTGAAACTAGTAAAAAAGTATCTGAAGTAAAAGTACATTCATATTAAGTAAATGTCACTTCTTGGGCCTACTCTCCTTTAAAGGGAAACCTTTGGAGGTAATTCCATCACGCTGCTACTGTGAAGGATGATGTGAAGATGTTCTGAGGGGTTTCCTCATGAGGCGTGAATATGACATTAAATTCACTATGGAATGAGTTTTCTTTATAAACAATTGGTTACAATTTAATTATATTCAAAGAGCCTTAAAACACCACTATATGTTTTGATAAAACGTTATTTTTTAGGTAATACCTCGCTGCTTTTTGGGTTGAATTACTTAATTAAACATGTTAATTATTATCGAATTAAAGAGTTTACGAAATCGTTAAATATTTAAACATATAAGATGATAATCATATAATAAAAATATTTTCGATAGTTATACACGATCGACTATTTATGATGAAAATTAAAAAAAATGCGATTTTTTAAATGATTTTTTAATAATAAATCGAAAAGTCTTCGGTTACACATCATTTTGTAAAATAAATACTAAAGTCACGTTATTATAAAGTAGATGTGATTCTGACGTCATAGATTGTCCCACTAATGGAACTCCTATACTTGGATATCGTAGATAATGGCTCTGTATCCTGAACATCATTTGTTTATTTGACTAATACTCGGAATGTTGGCGCCACGACGCCGTGCGCCGTTTTCTAAGAATTCAAAAATACATACACTTAATACTTAGATACTATATATTTCACGATTATTACTGATTTACGACACGTATCATTAAATATGATGTATGTCAGAATCGGTTACTTTTGTTAAATGTTTGAATTTTATACTAGCTAATGCACGATATCAGTTGCAATGGGTTTCTTTTGTAAACCATTATCTTTTTCGATGTTCGAACCGCATTGGTCTAGTAACCTTAGGCATCTAATAAAACCTTAGGCATAGAGGTCCTGAGTTCAAACCAGAGAGCGATCAGATAGTGGAAATATGATGGCGCTCATACTTGTGCACATTATGTCCCACACAAATGGCCTTTTTGGGATATCAACTATTACTGAATATATACCGATCATATTGTATTTGACATACATTGATCATATCGATGTATACAGTAATAGTTATATACCAAAAACCTTAACACAAATGCCAATAACAAATATTACAAAATTTCAACTCAACAACCATTTCTAGTACACATTTTGGTTTAATAATATCCTGGGACATTGTTTACACTTCGCCATCTGATCCTAAACTAAGCAGTGCTTTACTATAGAAACCAGACAACTGGTACACTACATATACTATTTTTCTTTTTTGTAAATACATACTTATATAGATAAAATTATAACCAGACTCGTAGACCTAGAAAAAAAAGTATATTCACTACTAGTGTATGCGAAATAACAAGCGTGAATACTACAAAATCTATTTCTAAATATACGAATTATTACTCGCTCTACATCATCTGAATATAAACGGCATACAAATCATACGATATAACAATAAATCAGAAGACAGTCATACTCAATATGAGCTGATCACTTTATGATTCAGCAACGTGAGAACGATCTTTGATAGCCATTTGAGACAGAACTGTATAGTGTACAGCCTCGTTCGGTTTATACTTACGTAAACTCACGACTAAGTACGACTAAAAAAAACAATACTATTCGAAATTTAAATTTCATTTTTAACATTAAGACTTTGGAGTAACAGTAAAGGGAATTCAAAGAGATTTATAAGTAATACCTCGTCTCTTGTTCTTTTTACACCCTAAGCATCGAAACTACCGTTTAATAGGGTAATACTGACTTCGCATTCGACAACTTGAACGAAGTATTTATTGTAATTCTTATACCTGTATCCATTTAAGAATGTTTATATTTCTTAATATTCGAAATTAGTTTATGGTTTTTTTTTAAGCTTGTCAATTGAATTCATAATTATATTTCGTACTATCAACAAATGATCAGCGAGTTTTAGTTATCAAAAATTATTGAGTAATTTAGTTTCCATTGCACTATTTACTTTATATATTTATTTTTAATACCAATATCCCGATTCAGACACTTGGATTTTGATCACACATCTGACGTGAAGTTTTGGTGACCATAGAAGCAAAAACAATAACATAGTTAATAAATAATAACGTAGTTGTTATTTTTGATATAATCTACATTTTGAACTGGGATAACCTTTAATTTAATCTTATAAAATGATGAATCAAAAATGATTTTAAAGCCTACTTGAATTAAAATATAATTATTCTGAATTTTACTCGAATGAATATATATTTTAAATTTGCAAAACACGTTGTCTTTCAATTGAATTAATATTGTTTTTGTTACAAGTTCACACTATAAGAAGATATCGATTATAATAATAGACTTAGCATTCAAATCATTACAAAGTCAAAACACTGCATAAATAATGACTTTAAGCTACGTATCTGTCGTCTCAATGAAAACATCAAGTTAAATAATATAAATAGGACAATAGAACACCGATACATCACTAATGATACACATTTTTGTTTGGATTATTAAATTTTTGTAAAAGCCGAGATGGCCCAGTGGTAAGACCGCTTGAATCTTAACCGATGATCGTGGGTTCAAACCCGGGCAAGCACCACTGAATTTTCATGTGCTTAATTTGTGATTATAATTCATGTCGTGCTTTACGGTGAAGGAAAACATCGTGAGGAAACCTGTATGTGTCTAATTTCACTGAAATTCTGCCACATGTGTATTCCACCAACCCGCATTGGAGCAGCGTGGTGGAATAAGCTCCAAACCTTCTCCTCAAAAAGAGGAGAGGAGGCCTTTAGCCCAGCAGTGGGACATTCACAGGTTGTTACGGTTACGGTATTAAATTTGTGATCAGTTCAAAAATCAGCACGAAAACTGTTCGGTCAACTTAAATTCCCTTCTAAGCCACTCGACCTATATATCCTTGACATATCCGTCGACCGATTAAATACATTATTTGTAATTTAACCCATTACCTTGTTAACCTAGCCGTTTTCAACACCTTTCGTGTTAAACGACTTATTACTCTATATTTTATGAACTTAATGTAACACGCGGCGTCGTCTATCAGAATGAAATTGTTAGCTAAGAGTTTATTCTATGTACCGACATTGGGATACAATTATGTCAGGTCAATTATTTAATTTAACAGATCGGTCGGACATTTAGTATGTCAAAGACCATCACATACCAGGTCAGAGCAGTACGCATGCGCAAACGACTTTGTTTATAACAATAATTTAGTATGAAAGTTCACATGAAAATTAAATGTTGGGATTAAATTAAACATTGGGATTCTTTTATTTCTATCTGCCACCATAATGTTTTAACGAACAGAACATTCGATCTATTTCGATTACTTTTGGTTTAGATATCGTATAGTTAGTTGTTGATTGGATATTGGCACACACATTTCTTATAAAATGACTACCACTTCGGATTTTACGAATTTGTGAGATCAAAATTATTTTGAAACTAAACGATTAGTGATAATACTAGAAATTACAAGCACTTAGACTATAGTAAAAGCATTTAGGGTACCTATGCTTAATTTATATTAATTTAATTTTAATGTGACGTCATGAACATGCTCAGTGGCGTGCTATTGGGGAGGCATATGTCCAGTGGATGAGACCGAGAATCATCCCGGTTATCATTAGATGATGATGATGTTTATAACCAATGTTACCTGATTAAAAAATGATAGAACATACATTTGAAATATAAATATTGGTTTGTATTTGACGTCATACAGTCCAAATTACTTCCTCATTGTCTAGAAATGTGTGCTAGTTGAGTTCCTTGAAGGGATAACCAAGCCCTGTAGTTCTACCTTATATATGTTGTGCTATGTTTATAAAAAAAACAAAAACAAAAAAACCGACCTTGAAGAAAAAATATTTGATGAAACAAATTAACGTTTGATATGATAACAGATAAATCCTTTTAAGGCAATAAATTTCTCCACTTTGCTTATTAAAATGAGAATCATATTTTGACACAAAAATTAAAAACAATTAAAAATCCTATAAATAGTCTCCTGCTCGGTAAATAAAATCATTTTAAGGAGAAAGCTTCTAATACACCGCTTCACTTCAGGATATGCATGTGGCAGAATTGCATTCGATTCCGTACCGTAATAGTATATGAATCTACCACTACTGGGCTAAAGGCCTCCTCTCCCTTTTTGAGGAGAAGGTCTGTAGCTTATTCCACCATGCTGCTCCTGTGCGGGTTGGTGGAATACACATTTTGCAGAATTTCATTGAAATTAGACACATGCAGGTATCCTCGCGATGTTTTCCTTCACCGTAAAGCACGAGATGAATTATTATCCCAAATTAAGCACATGAAAATTCAGTGGTGCTTGCCCGGGTTTGAACCCACGATCATCGGTTAAGATTCACGCGTTCTTACCACTGGGCCATCTCGGCTACACTGGGCCATCTCGTCTTCAATGGGCCATCTCGTCTTCACTGGG
This sequence comes from Nymphalis urticae, assembly GCA_905147175.2. Taxonomy (NCBI): domain Eukaryota; kingdom Metazoa; phylum Arthropoda; class Insecta; order Lepidoptera; family Nymphalidae; genus Nymphalis; species Nymphalis urticae. Next base: position 1,343,425 of record LR989987.1, on the reverse strand, counting down.
CCATCTCTGCTTCAATTTATTCGATTAAGTCAATTATTTCAATAAATCGGCATTCGATTCAGATAAACATAATCAAGGAAAGCTTTAGCGGTATTTACTTGGACCTTTGTCAACATAGAGTTCATATAGTTTCTGAAATCCAGCCGCCAAAACCTTAGCAATCAAATACTTTCTATTTTCATCACTACGCACGCTCTCTGTTTTATCTAACCATGAAAGCTCGACAATTTTATTTTGCCATTACAAAAATTTACTTGAAAGTCTAAGTAAGTTCATATTATCGTTTCGAAGCTAACAAACAGTCTTGGCGATTTCATTTGACAAGTGAGTTAACAATAGCTCGGTTACTCATTCCAATGAGTGAGGGTTAATTATAGACTGGATACGTGTATGTCTGTATTTATAGAGAGGCGTAACTCATCACCTACGTACTCAGGGCTAGTTGAAGTCGCCTTGGAGATTTGGAGAAGTCGTTGTTTACTTTGAACTAGTGTATAAGGTTACAGAGATAATATGTATGGAATGATTAGTAATGAGATGGACACTTATTATTTATTTATTTTTTTTATTCTTCTCGAAATATACCAATAATGTATAGATTTTTCTATTCCCATTTTATATTTCCATTCACAATGTTGGCAAAACTTTAATGAAATTAATATATTGAGTATTAATATTTAGGCTGAGTCTAGCAGTGCAGAGAGGCAATAGTGCCAGCGTCTTGGGTACAATGCCACAGGACAATCTTTTAGACGGCGTGTTTTTTCTTTAAATTTGTATGTGTATGTTCTTTTTATTTTAATTTTGTATTTTATAAAAAATACCTGTACATACTTTTATGATTGTTTCGAAAATAATAATAAAATTTGAAATGTAGTTGGAACAAGTTTATATACTAGGGGGTTATATATTGATATTTTTTTAATATTGTATTAGGAAAAAACAGATAGGTCAGAATCAAAATTTGAACTTTCACCGAGTACCTATTAGACCTTTTAAATTGTATTTCTTTCATGTGACGATTTTTTTGAAAACATAAAGACTGTTTTTCTAAGAGGTTTTTTTTGTACCAGTGTTTATTGATTAATTAACTGTTAGTTTTAATCAAATATTCAAGTTGAAAACAAATAAAACATTAATAAAATTGTGAATTAATCGAAATGAATAAAATTGATCGTGAACTAGATATAAAACTTTAATGTACATAAAATAGTCTTCAACGGATCATTTAAATGAGTTTTCCTTAAAGATTTCTTAGAAAATTTCAAGTCATACGACATTTATTTTTATTATATATTATATAGCCGAGTGTAAAAAAAAATGGTTTAGTAAATCAACGTTATTTTTTATGCCGTAAATTATTATTATATTTCGGATAAAGGTAATGACATATATTTTGCGATAGTGCTTTGTACGAGCACAGTAAATGGTAACACCAATACATAACATATTCTACCGCCAAACAGCAACACGTAATATTGTTGTGTTTCGGTTTAGAGGGTAAGGATAACGAGGCACAAGAGACATAACATCATAGTTCCCAAGGTTAGTGTAACAATGGCGATGGAAGGAGTGGTTAATATTGGTGGCCACTTACCACCAGAAAGATCACTTGCCAGCCTGCATACAATAGAAAAAACATGTTCTATTTTAATTAAATTTATATATAAAAATCATGGCCCTTAGCAAATTGTAGCCACGCCGGCAAAAATTCCCTCATTTTCTATTTCCTCACACACATAATCCGACCTGAGAGAGATCAGGCTCATTACATACAAATATTAAAGCTTAAGTGGTGTATTGATTTTGATCGCATAAAATATTTTATAACATTCAAATAAAATAAAATAATTTCTCTTCTCTCTAATAAATTATTACAATATCATGCAATGTATTACTTACACCGAAAGGCGAAAGCTTGATCTATCGCTGTTTCATGGCAAAAGATACAAAAAGTGATGCGCCACGGTCCACCGCATCGACTATCGATTTCGTTCCTACCGACTGTGGATAGGATTAGAAATTAATTAATCGACCCGCCGACATCTTGAGAACTCAAGTGTAACCTGAGACAATTGCAAATCGGGAAAAAAAGTGAGAATAATTTATGAGATAATTTAATGCGAATATATTATAATGGATTATCTTATAGAAATATAATCCGTTACATTAATTGTTTTGTATATTTCAGAAATACGTGTTTAAAAATGTTTACAAGTTATCATAAAGATTCTTAATTATTATCAATATTTTTAACCGACCTTAAAACAGGTTCAAAAGAGTTTCTCACTTCGGGTATATTGTTTTTGTTATTGAACCGATATTGACTTTTTTGCGTTTGTTTTAGTATTACTCAAAAGTGGCGGTGATAGGCATTTGTAAGTTTTGTTGAAACGTTATTTGAGGCATTTTTTTAATCCGTTTTATTTATTTTTGTAATAAGAAATTTATTTTTTAATTACGTAGAAGATTTCTAGATTCAATTTAATATTTTGTATAATAATATCAGTCCTGGTACTTTATGACACCAGAATTCATATGACAACATAAATATAAAAATATATATATGTAATACTCATATCAAAACCGAAAACTTAATTTAAACTACAATAATAAAATACAAGGCGTTAACGAATCGACGGCAAGCGCCATAGTCATTAGTAACGGCCGACTGGCTCGCCACATTTCCGGTCTGTAGTAAAAACTCAAAAAAAAACCACACAAACAAGCAAGCAGTCATAACATGACGGTAATACGTGTAGGGCTCTACGCAAGCGTCTACATAGATCATAGCAGTATATCATCATCTTAAGCAATACTCCTTATTTTGCTCAATAATAGTCCTCTAGCCCTTCATTAAGAACTACCTCGAAGCTGACCGTAGATCAATTTGACACAATCGTAAAATGTCAGAAAGTGAAACACTACATTGATTATTTATAAATAACAATCACCGTAAGTCGTTTTCAAAATTTCATGAGAGATCTTACTAGTAACACTGTTGGACAAAACAAACAGATGATTAAATGTAATTACATAGTAAATTAATAAAATAGTTACGTCCAGTTCTCGATGGCTTGAAATGTTTTTACCAATAACAATGTTCGCATGCACGTGATCGTCAGGTTACCATCTGCCTCATACGCCTTTAATAAACCGGCGCTACAGATATCGCAGTTACATGGCACCTGCTAGAGATGTCAAAACGTTATCGATAAATCGATTAATTTTACGACATAAATAAGCCGCGCCGCATTCATTAATTATAACGACATTTAATTTTACTAAACAAACACCTGTGTAAGTTATGTTATTCCTAGAAGATAAATATTTATATACAATAATTTACCTTTGATAAATACTTTTCTTGTGGAGAATTTTTATCTTTTAGAAAATCAGTTTCGTTTTGTTTGTCCGTATATTAATCCAAATATGAAAATAAGTATTTGATCTATTTAGGTTGTAACAAAGAGTATTTTTTTTTAAAGAACAGGCAATCTTTTTTATATGATAGTATTGGAATGTTTCCAAAGATTTCCAGTTGCAAAATATCGTTTGCTTGCGGATTGTGAAACGTTTCTGATTAAGACGTGGAAATCAGTTTGCACTGCAATAAAAATATGGTTAGGATTAATATTTACTTTGGATCTTAAATATATATTTTATATTAAGGCGAAATTGTTGATTTCTAAATATAATTTCTGTGAGAACGTAAACGAACGAATTCATAAACGAAGTTCTTTATATCGTGCTTAAATATTAATTGGTAGAAAATATTATGCCTTAAATACATATGACAAAAAATATATATTCATATATGTCTAGGGTGTCAGAACTGTATGATGAACAAAACATTTATTTCATTTCCCATAAAAAACTGTTGTCTAGCTTCAATGAACGTTACTTGATTTTACTTATAATTGGAATTAGCGTTTTTTAGAAATAATTATACTCTTTTAATAAATGTAAACTGTATACGTCAATAGTCCTCATATAGAACGCTATAATAATTTATTTATAATGAAGATAGTCATTGTAATAGATGTATTTGCAATAATATATTGTTTACCTCCTCGAATTCGACAACGGCGGCAATTCTCAACGTTTACTTTTTTTATTGTACTAGTAGATAGAGTGGTAAGTGGACAATTGGTAAGTTTTCACCAACGTGAAGTGTTCACCAACGTGGCATTGTAAGAAATATTTACCATCCCTTACATCTCCAATGTGCCACCAAACTTTGGAACTAAGGTGTTATGTCCTTGTGCCTGTAGTTACACTTTCTTACTCACTCTCAAAAACGATACACAACAATACTTGGTATTACTGCTTGGAGATATTACAATAAACAAGTACGTGACACAAGTGCAATTCCAATTCCCTCGCTTGCATATCTTGAAGTAAATAGCTCTTATGTACGTTTGGTAAAGTATAAAAGTTACTATTTATGCAGTCTTTACTATTTCCAGAATGAAAGGTAGATTGATTTGCTAAATATAGGTTAATTATTGTTTCTTGTTTGTAGCTTCGCTCCACACTTTATGGGATTACTCGAAGACCAACGCAGGAACCCATCTGTGTGGGATGATTAAAATTAATAGCGTTCATCTTGTTTATTTGTCGATTACATAAAACGGCTGCAATTATCGGAATGCTTTGTAGGGCTACCATACGCAATGCGCATGTTATTGTAATGTATTTAACATTATCTAGATTATGTAGTTGAAATTCGTTCATAATAATTATTGAAAATTTGAGTAAAGCATATGTAAATTTGGATGTTTCTAACATTTTTTTCTAGTTACCAAACATTATAGGTAAAAAAAAATGAATGAAATGCTCAATAAACTTCAATTTTTTTTCATAAATTAATTTGTCACAAAAAATGTTACTGAATGCGTTGGTTTATTTCTATACGTGTCAATGTGTTTATTCGTTGAGCGGAAGATTTCGATTTATTTATAATTTCCTTTCGTTAAAGGTGCAAATGTTTTAACGACTGATCAAGATTTAAATGTTAATTATGGAGTGACATTGTTTAAAATGACTTTCATTTTTAACCAACGCACCAATCAAACTTGTAAATCATTTTCTTTTAGGTAATATAAAAAAATACTATTAATTAAAACATACGAAAAAAAAACACATAGTAGTAAATTTAATACTAAATGTCAGTATTTAATATAGTACACACTAAATAATGTTAACCTTCATTCAAAATGCTTTCAAGTACATCGTAAAAAGTTATCGATAACTGTCATCAACTCGTAGCTCCACTTGAAATTATCGAGTGTTTACACACATCACTAACGAAGCGATTATAAGGGGCGGCTGAAACAGGCGTACTTGGAACGTAATTATTATTGATAAATAATAATTGTAAATTATCTCATTCATCGTTGTTGCTTTATTAAGAATCTTTATAAAGATTTATTAACACTGAGGACTTAAAGAAAAATTAAAGATATCTACTACTGAAATCATGGCAGTGTGGAATAGTTTCAAGAATAAAAAAACATTTCTACATTAAATCGGCGTTCCCATTCTCTGTTTAAAAATCAAACAGATCCTGACGACAACGAGTGGAGGCACTTCGGGGTATTATATATTTTAGAAAGAATTTTGCACTATAACTCCAAGTTACAAATTTTTCAACTGTACCTAGTATACAGTAACAGTCTGTGAATTCCAGCAGTCCCACTGCAGGGCTAAGAGCTTTTAGAAGAGAAGGTTTGGAGCTTATTCCACTACGCTGCCCTAATGCGGGTTGGTGGAATACACATTTGGCAGAATTTCAGTGAAATTAGACACCTGAAGGTTACCTCGCGATGTTTTCCTTCACTGTCAAACACGAGATGAAAGATAATCACAAATTAAGCACATGAATATTCAGTGGTGTTTGCCCGGTTTGAACCCATATAACTAACTTGTATATAATTTATAATTAGAAATTATTTGCGCCATCTGATCACTGCTATTTGATGTTCATATTTTTATCAAAACCGAATCTTGTAACATTAACATTTGGTAAAAAGAATTCAATTAAGCTATCTTCTATAAAATTACAATGATTTTTTTTATCCTACCCAATCCTAGCCAAAAGACACCGGCTTACAAGATCTTTAAGCTTGTGATGTGATACCTAAACGCCACTAGCAAGTTTCAAATTGTTCTATATTGTATGCGAACTAATAATTCACTATGATATTTAAAAAAAAACCATATAATTTTATTACAATCTTGATATTTCAATAACAACCAAATGCTGTCATATCGAAAAACTATAAATCAACACGACCGTATACGAGTAGCTTATTAAAATATTATTACTTTCATTACATAATAAAATATTACGATCAATCAAACCATCTTTAAAACCCCATTCGGGACCGTCGGGGGCGTCTTTATTTAAGAAGGTTCGTAAAGTAATATTACATAATTTATGTTATTTTAATGACTGTAATAATTTTGATTTTCATTATGAGCTTAAGTATATTTAGAATGACTGAAAATTTTCTCCTCCTGATTATGTTACTATCTTATTTGTATATGATGGTATATCTGTTAAGACCACACTTGGTGGTAGGGCTCTATGCAAGTTCATCGGTGTAGGTACCAGTCATCAGATATTCTAACGCCAAACGGCTACACTTGTTATTGTTGCGTTCCGATTTGAAGGCTGAATGAGCACAAGGGTTATAACATCTTAGTTTCCAAGATCGGTGGCGCATTGGCAACGTGTATGGGCGATGTTGAACACTTACCATCAGGTGGCCCATATCCACTTGCGGTCTGCCATCTATTTATCCGCCCGCCTATTTTTTATATTAATAAAAGCTAAACCAACTTCGAAACCGTTGGGCCAATTCACATGAGAGTTGGCACATATGTATTGTTTCATGGAAAAGCTATTTATAATACTTTATAATATCCACTTTAGTGTTACCCATCACTAGATGGCACTGCAGCATATCACTTGAAATACTGCTTAACAGAACGACATGACAATTATGAACATGGATAATATGTTAGCGGAAGTCCTATCGGATAATAATTTACAAACAATTTTAACTACGCATAAACTAGTTACTTCTCGGTACGTACCACCCACTCCTCAGATATTCTACCGCAAAACAGCAGTACTCGGTATTGTTGTGTTCCGGATTGAAGTGTTAGTGAACCAGTGTAATTACATGCACAAGGGAAATAAAGTCTTAGTTCACAAGGTTGGTGGCGCATTGGCGATGTAAGCAATGGTTAACATTTCTTACAATGTTAATGTCTATGGGCGTTGGTGACCACTTACCATCAGGTGGCCCGTCCACAACCTACCTATACTATAAAAAAATATATTTAATCGTCAAACTAATCATAGTCTTAATCGTTGTCAGGTCATAACACTTTTCTTTTTTGGAGAAATTTTCCTTGAAATAAGATATAAACTTCATACCCGCTTATTGAGAGTTCTGGAACAGAATTTGTTTAGTATGGTCTTGTATTATTAATAGTACTATAGTATATAATATTATAGGACATAGTGGAAGCTCTACGCATATCAGAAGATAACTGTTGCTTTCTGGCTGCATAAGATTAAATCAAATAAAAAAAAAGTTATATAAAAGACAATAATTATAGTTTTATATAACAACAAAATTAAGGACTAATTAGAAGAATGTCATGTCAAATCACACAGAGTTTATTTGTATGACAATGACTGAGACACAGATTATGTTTACACGGAGGGAACTACATATCCGAAGTCCAAAACGATCGTTCTATAACAGCGTCATGAAGTTTTATTTCGGGGTGTGTTCATTTAACCATCAAACGGGCAGGCCATTATAGACGGATTTGTGTTGAAATTTACGCAAGTGAGGCAAAATAAACGAAAATATATCGGTCGTCTCCACTGGGGCCGTTAAACGCGTATTGCGTCTTTAATCAGTCTCGCCGAGGACGTTTTATGATAGGCATTAAAGTTGTAAGCGGTAGGTCGCTGAACTTTAATGGAAAACCGAATTAATTATACCTTTTTTTTCACTAAGCTACGTCGAATTGAAAATACATTTCAAACGATGCTTTATCGGTATTATAACTATTGGCTAAGCGATGGCAAATTAAACTTTTCTTTTAACTAGAACTTTGGAAACCCTTTCGTTTCAAGACCATGTGCACACCAGAGAATAGGCCACTACGGCTTTTCAAGTATCCAGAACGGTGGATAAGTTATCCTGTTTTCTCATGTAGTCTCTTTTTTTTAAATTATAATAGAAAGAGAGGCGTGCTATTAGATAAGGCACCTGATGTGCCTTCTATTGCAGTTTTTTTTATATTTGGAAAATTGATTAGTAGTAGATTTTTCTATTTTTTTTGATCTGCTTTGCTTTCAAGAGACCTCAGTATTTAACTCAGGCAGTAACTCCATTCATTCTTCAGCCTCGACACCGATTACGATCCAATACATGAATCTTCATTTATTTTCTGATTTGTTCTCCATATTTTCGTGTGCTGTTTTCTTATGCCATTGATATATAATAAATAAACGGTATACTATAATATATATAATATATATTAAGTACAATTTTAACTAACTTACTCGCAGCAAGACACACTACCCGTAACATGGAACAATAAGGATTAAGTTACAGAAACAGAGATTTAAGTATGCACTAATTACTTCATTAGCATCCCTGTCACATGGCTCGGAAACTTGATATGATAGATGATATGATATAAGAGAGCAGAGATCGGCCAGTGGATTGAAAACTTAGATCATAACCAAAGACTTCGAGTTCAAATCCGGGCAAGCTTCCGAACTTTCATGTTATACTATATAAGATATATTTAATAATAAATGTTATATGTACAGGTATTATCTTAGGTTTAAAGGTGTGCGAGCCTCACCCATGTCCCTGTGGTACCCAGGTGGATTATTTCGGACGCCATGGACTTAGCTGCCACAAAAGCGCTGGCCGTGCATATCGCCATGGGTCTCTTAATGACATACTTCGTCGGGCTTTTGCCACAGCATCGATTCCTGCTACATTGGAACCGAATGGTTTATGCAGAGATGATGGCAAGAGACCCGATCGAGCGACATTAGTGCCATAGTCGATGGGACGTGTTCTTGTGTGGGATGCAACTTGCGTAGATACGCTGGCAGTATCTCATATCAAGAGTACGTCTCGTAAAGCCAGTGCAGCCGCTGAAGCTACTCAAATACTCAAGCACCGCAAATATTCACTTTTATCCAACGAATATGAATTTGCGGGGCTGGGTTTTGAAACATTGGGTCCATGGTCGTCCGATACAAAAAAAATCATAAAAGATATTTCTCAGAAACTGGTCCACACTTCTGGTGACCCAAGAGCTGGCGCTTATTTAGCCCAAAGGCTGAGTGTAGCGGTGCAGAGAGGCAATAGTGCCAGCGTCTTGGGTACAATGCCACAGGACAATCTTTTAGACGGCGTGTTTTTTCTTTAAAGTATGTGTATATTGTTCTTTTTATTTTAATTTTGTATTTTATAAAAAATACCTGTACATATAACTGTTATACTTAATTTTATAAATAGATTCTAAATAGAGAAAGACAAGCCGAGATGGCCTAGTGGTTAGAACGCGTGAATCTTAACCGATGATGACGACGATGGGTTCGAACTCGGGCATACACCACTGAATTTTCATGTGCTTAATTTGTGTTTATAAATCATCTCGTCCTTGGCGGTGAAGGGAAACATCGTGGGGAAACCTGCATGTGTCTAATTTCGTTGAATTTCTGCAACATGAGTTTTCTACCAACCCGAATTGGACCAGCGTGGTGGAATAAGCTCCAAACGTTCTCCTCAAAAGGGAGTGGTGACAGGTCCCAGCAGTGGGACATTAAAAGGCTGTTACTGTAAATAGACAAAGAGAATATTGTGAAATATCCAATTAATAAATGATTTTCGTTAGGAATAACCTCTGCCGAATATTAACGGACTATAGTTTAAAAGAGTAACCAATATTTATAAATTAACATTAATAGACACACAATATGTAAATGCTTATTATAAGATAAACGATACACAGTCCTTAATGACATCATAGTACTTACAGTCGATATTATGTTGTAACAATAAAATAAAATCAATTATTATTTAATTACAAAAAACCTTTTCCAGGTAATTTATATTCGACTTATGATTACTCCATTCGAATAAAATTTGCATAGTCTGTAAACGATAATTTTATTACAGTTTATTTCTAAAAGTCATATATATTAATGGACTATTTAATACTTTAAATAAGTTACGCATTAAAAGTCAAAGGTATGCGATAAAAATGTTGTAAATAGGATTGAATCGCCGCGGCTAGTATGTTTAAATCAGTACAGTAACAGCCTGTTAATGTCCCACTGCTGGGCTAAGGCCTCATCTCCCTTTCTGATGAGCCGGTTTTTGGAGCTTATTCCAACCCCCCCCCCCCCCCCCTTGGAGCAGCGTGGTGGAAGACATATGTGGTAGAATTTCAGTGTGTATTTAACACATGCAGGTTTCCTCACGATGTTTTCTTTCACCGTCAAGCACGAGATGAATTATAATAACAAATTAAGGACATGAAAAGTCAGTGGTGCTTGCCCGGGTTTGAACTCACGATCATCGGTTAAAATCCACGCGTTCTTACCACTAGGCCATCTCGGCTTATCTATTGCTTATATATAATCATACTAAATACGTAACGCTTATTGGTCGTATATTACGTCATCGGCTGCCACCGACCAATCACTATTCAGTCTATCAAATTATACAATCCCGTAAAGTACATATTTTTTAAATTAATATAATTGTAGATTTAGACAATAGATAAGATTAGATTTTAACTTTTTTAGGAAAGTATTTTTTTATATAAAATGATCAATTAAATTTATTGATCGAAGATATATTTTTACATGGTTTTGCTAAGTTGCCATTGCAATCCAACCAATGTATGATGAACTATGAACGGAAAGATTTTTTATAAAATACGTAATACATTTAATATTACAAGGTTTGTTCCATTGGTTATTAATTATGTCATTCATAATATTAAATTATTTAACTCAAATGGTCCGCCACCTGTCGGTCGAGTCATGTTGTTTATGTGGTGTCTAGTTTAATTCTGACCAATAATGTTACCTTCTAAAAAATATGGACATTTTCGTATACCTATTCGATTTGGAATATAAAAAAAACGCAAGTATATTTTAAAATTATATCGAATGTTAAAAAAATAACCAAAAATATGGTTATTTTGAAACAGTCGAACGCATCATAACGTATTAGTGGTAAGTATTTGTTGGCAACAACATACAAGCTTCGCCCTTGACCTGCCTCGAAGCTAATCTAGTAGCGTACGCGCCTAAATACGCGAACTAGAAAATAATTCTACACCTCAAGAGTGAGACAGGACAGGCAGAAAGAACGAGACGGCTCATCTTGCTTATGTAAAAGAAATAGCGTTTATTGGAACTGTTAATTAAGATATTATGTAATGTGATCCTGTTTAAAAAGGGACAATAATATTTAATTAAGGTAACTGGAATTAACTAAGTAAATAGTTAAAGATAAACTCATGATGATGCAATTGAAATATAAATCAAAAAGGTCCTAAGTCCATGTTTTTATTTCTCGCTAAAGAACCTACAAGAGTTATTTTCTTTTTAGCAATGGAAATTTATGTTGACCGTTCAATAAACTGATTTACAGAATTTTTTTTTTTTAAGGAATTTATTTTTTTTAGTTATAGAAAAAAATAAAATTATCAGTCACATCTTCAGACCAAGTGACAATAATTTGATTTAATCAAAACTGAAATGAAGACTGCTTAACAAAATATAATTTGATTATCTTAATAAAATATAAATAACATTACAATAATAATATTTTCATTTCATTTATAATATTATCATATTAAATAAAACATATAAAGAAAATATTACACAAGTCGATACATCATCGGTATCACATTTTCCTCGCGGCCTTCTCAAACGAGAAAAAAAAAAATAGATAAACAAAAAATGAGATTAACATAAAAAATATTTAATGTGTAACGTCGCACGGGACGTGGGAACCGAGCGAGACAGGCTGAAACAATGGCGGACAAAAACCGCTTGCACCGGTTGTTAACACTAATTAACTCAGTTAATGCCTTTTCATGGTGACGGCGTTGGCGGGAAGGCCTTGGCCTGGCTGGCAGAAATATAATACAAAAGATCCTAAAAGCTGGAAGTTTATTTCACAAACGATACATTCGACTAGCAGATTATGGGAAACACGCAGGCAGCTGTTTAGATGACTTTCATACTTGTTATTGCATCCGATCTTGTTAAATTAGACGAAACTTAATGTTGAACTTAAATAAGCCTATCGAAAGTATCAAGAAGTGCATGACTATTAGTATAGCCGTTGTTGCTACAAATATATTTAAATAAATATATATTTATTAATAAATAAAAATAATAATTAATCCGGCTAGCTGACAAAAAGACATTCATTTATATCTATGTAATAGATCCCGTAAATTATTTGTATATTTGCCTTCATTTATATCAATCATTCTTAATATCACTAATACAATAACAGCTGTGAAACGCACTTGATCTTCCAGTCTTGCTTTGAATTGCTCTATTTAAAAATAAGCTCTCTATTGTATTAAAATTCTTTACAATTTTTGACTATTTTTATTATATTGTGTGAGCAACACTTTTGTTCGTTATGTATCTTTAAAATTAAAAACAAAAGTAATAAAACGCTCCCGCGATCGCTCTCTCGTGTAACATAAACAAACCTGAAGTACAAACTCATGAGCACACTCAAGTTTTAACAGCACTTTTAATATTATTTATAAGTTTATACTATTACGCTAGTTAAGCTCTTCTGAAGGGACTTTATTTATTTATGTTTTTTATTGCCCTTCATATAAATAAAAATATATAATAATGCCTTTGAATAAAAGACTAAATAATGCAGAAAGAAATATCTTATCATCAGTTTATATTTAATACCTTCGTTATTTCGTTAGACAACGTCGACTTTTAGTAATCGTATTGTTTCTAGAAATACAGTTCAAAATTATTGTCAAATATATCAATACAAAATATGAGAATTTTAATTTTTATATTTTTATATTAAGATTAGTAATAAAAAGAGCTTGTGAATATCCCATTGCGGGACAAAAAATTTAAATCTAAATTGTCTGAGTTTTATTCTAATTATTCAAATTTCGTTTTAAAATTATACATAACCAATTTCTTCGAGTTATTTATTTACCTTTATTGTATCCCATGTCCTTTATTTATCGCGTATACACGACCCGATATAAGCATTAATTAAAAACCGAAGAAATAAAAGACGCAAGTATCCGTGTTAATGATTATAATCTGGTTAACATTATTTCTTTGAACTAGACGCGGCGGAGACACCTTGCTCTACGCGTACAGATATCGCTACTGATAGCAAACTTTGGTTTTACTGGTGGTAGAGCTCTGTGCAAGCTCGTCTCGGTAGGTACCACCCACTCATCAGATATTCTACCGCAAAATAGCAGTACTTGATATTGTTGTGTTCCGGTTTGAAGGATGACTGAGCCAGTGTAATTACAAGCACAAGGGACATAACATCTTAGTTCCCAAGGTTGGTGGCGCATTGGCGATGTAAGCGGTGGGTAACATTTCTTCCAGAGCCAATGTCTAAGAGCGTTTGGTGACCACTTACCATCAGGTGGCCCATATGCTCGTCCGCTTACCTATTCTATAAAAATAAAAAAAACCCCAAAGTCACATAGTCCACTTTTTGTATACCTAACTTCTGCATATAGCGAAACACGCAGGATAACTAGGATTTATATAAAAGTCGAAATAAATACGAGAGAATTATCCTCTTCAAAGTAATTTTGAGTGAACTTTGGTGTATTGTACGTAGTGGCGCAGTTGTTTTGAATAATTACTCGTATATCATAAATAAATGATATATAATAAAAATAACAATAGTATACAGATTATACTCCTTAAAGTTAAAACGTAACGAAGTGACACGTTCGATATCTACTAGTATATGTGTACCTTTTTACTTTAAGGCTGTATGGATGTGAGCAAATATTTACGTTACATTTAAAAAAGTAATCAATATTAATAATTCCATTAAACATCAGTGACATTTATAATTCAACTTGCATAATATCAGCGCTATATGTAAGCGATTCGGACTATTAATTTCATCCAATGCTAGACACGCCGGCAGACACCTTGCTACACGTACAGACCACGGGATTACGAACGAACGTTGTGTTATTAAATGAATTAAATACATTAATAAATTAAATTTAAATTGTCTATATACAAGTGAACATTTTATTTAGGTTTTATATAGTATTTGCATTTTATTATATATGTTATTAATAATGTGAAATTAATATTGACTGCCTTTTCTTATCACGCCTAAACCACTTCAATGGATTCATCGGTCGTAATGATAGAAAAATTGAGATGACCTAGATAAGGACATATGTAATTAATTATTAGATTTAAGGGAGAAATTTTTTTTTATATATTTGTACTATAAATAAAAAAAATACTACTTATAATTTTTTGTTCAAAAAAATGTTAATTGAGCCGAAATATGTTTCAAATAATAATTAAGCATTAAAGTCTTTCTTAAAAATACTTTTTAACAAATTAAAACATTTTACACTTGTACATTTCGCTTATAAAGTTTACAGTCAAACCCGCTGTCCGTACATAATTATTTCCAAGGGCAAAACAAACGAATTAAAGGTAAAAACGGGATCTCGCGGCAGATGGCGCGCGCATCTGCCGGCGCGTGCGCAACCGACGCGGTGTAAACGGTACTTAATTGGACTTTTAGACCGGCCTAGCTTTGTTTATTTTGTAGATAGTTACAATATAATATAATTTATATATCCGATTTATACATTATCCAATGTTATGATATTTGATCAAGATTAAAGTATCGGATATATTATTGATTCGAAGGAATTGCGAAGTGAGCAGTTAATTTAACTGGCAAGATCAAGTTCAATTAATTAATCAAAGATCAAGATCTTTTAACATGTGGTATGGCTTTGTACAAGCTCGGGTAGGTTACCACCCACTCATCAGATATTCTACCGCAAAACAGCAGTACTTGTTATTGTTGTGTTTCGGTTTGAAGAGTGAGTGACAGGCACAAGGGACATAAAATCTTAGTTCCCAAAGTTGGTGGCGCATTGGCGATGTAAGCGATGATTAACATTTCTTACAATGCCAATGTCTATGGTCGTTGGTGACCACTTACTATAAGGTGGCCCATACGCTCGTTCACCTACCAATACTATATAAAAAAAATTATAAGTTAGTATTTCAAAAGGGTTAACCAAGTCAAATTATACATATTTAAATGTTAGTAACATTAGTATAAGATGACGCAATGTAACGTCAGCATCATCAATAGGAACAAGTAATATATAAATAAAGACTGTTTAAATAATATAATAACTTGGAGAGAAACTTAAAAGTAAATACTGTAACAGTATATTAAAATCTGTGTTCTACTGCAGCTTCCTTTAAAAAAACTAATGTTTACGCCGAACTAATATCGGGGGATCAAACGGTAAATGAAACTAGGGAAGAGCTTTCCACTGTTCACACTATAATTTATTGTGTATGTATTTATGTCTGATCAATTTAACAAAATCACTTTTACATTATGTGTATTAAGTAGCGAATCTAGACAGCGCGATTCAGGAAACTGACAAATTTTATTACTGCCATCTATCGCTACCGAGTAGTAACACATGCCATTATACAACTACATACCTATTTTGTATATCGGATTACAAAGTGTAATGTTTGTTCATCATCTAAGCCTATGTCTAAGAAACATATTACATACTGATAAAGCTTATATAAAAAACATAATATAATATTGGAGCACCACTTTTTATATAATTGAAGGTACAAACCAACTGGAAAACTAGATTATTAACTAGAACTATTGTTTTTGCTGTCGGTACTTGGTGATTACATTAATAAAATATTTCTCAAACATATTTGTTTTATACAAACAGTCCGGTAACATCATATGATGGCTATAAACTTAACAATTTGAAAATTAACTTCTCGCTAAATCGAAAATGAAGTAAGCTGTCAAATATGACTTAAAATTATATTTTTTTATTAGCTTTCACCTAATAGACAAAGATTATTTCTATAATGCCACAGTATTACTAGATTTTATTTACTATTTCAACGTCAACGTGAAAGTTTGCAAATAACACGATTGTGTAGAAATTGTAATTTAATCTGAAATCTGAGTGTCATTTACTATGAAAGTTAATAACGAAATGTGTTATAAATTAATCGGTAATATTTTTGAAATTAAAAAGTTAAATTTGAACTGAAAAACTACTTAAAGTAAATTGAATATTCATCAAATCTCTTATACATTTCTATAAGACATTTAGACATTTATAAATGAAAATAAAATAATTGTAGTACTCTAAAAACCTTGAAGCTATTAAAAATAAATTTAACCATAACGTTAATATATTACAACGCAATACAGATACAAGACATACCAGATACACGAAGACATAAGGAAGTTAAAATTGACTAACAAACGAAACATGTCTCTCAGTTTTATAATCTTTCCCGAACTGATGAAATACAATTGAAATACAAACTATTTTGACACGTGACGGTCGGCACAGAATCATTCATCATCGCTTTTCATTCAAAGTATCGATATGAAACTGAAGTATGTGGTAAATCCGGGTAGAGGAGTCGACTCGAGTCAATAAACTTGGTTGGGCGGGCGCGCTAGAAATAGCGAGGCGAGACGGCGCGCCGTGTACCGTCAGCAGCTGAGCTAGATTTAATGTTAAAATTGTCATCATATTGTTTTCATATAACTAAATGGCGATGCTGCTTATATATATAAATAATTTCATAGATTATATTTTTGTATAATATTAAATGTTTTATGCATTATTTTATGTAGATTTAATTCTTTTTGTATGATTCTAAGAGTTCAATTTATTCTCTACTCGATAAAAACTATCAATTTAAGCTTTACTTACAATACTAAAGTATTTTAATGACTTGACTTGACTTTATTTATTACAAAAAATCATGACTCGTAATGCTATAATTAAGGCTATGTTGGCTTACTTTATTTCCCTAAACATTTTGGGGATGTTCAACACATTACTATGCTGTGTGCTAAATAATTTATCTAAAAATGCTAGCTTCACGAGACAGTCGTGAATTTCGTCGACATCCATATGGACAGCAAAATAACATCTTTTTTGACTAGATCAAACTATTAGTTTCAATCAATTTTTCGCAATGATATAGGAGAGAGAGCTTTATATTTAAAAAAAAAGCGAAATAATCAATCCTATTTTAGGATTCAACTGTTTAATGAAAATATAATTTCCTAGCGGAAAACTAATTCTAGTTAGTTAGCTAATAGATAGCTAGTTAATAGACATTTTTATATAATTGAAAAAGTACTTAATCAATAATCGAATACAATAAAACGTTATCGGCTCGTTACAATAACGTGTTAATAAGGCACTCACCGAACGATATACGGCCAACTATAAACGTGGATTCGTTAAACAATGCTGTGTCTTCTTCTTTCGAATGTCAAAAACATAATGACAGAAAGAGAGAAATTAGTGTTTTATTGTATTAAACAGCTAAGCAACGTTTATAAGTAAGGCCGTTATATTTTTATCTTTCAAGAACTGAATGTTTCAACACCACATAATATTAAAGAGGATGCGTAACATAATTTCGTAACGTTTACGATGTTTCCTTTGCTATATTTTCATTTGAACAACAGTTGACCACAAACGAGATAACTGTTATAACATTGGAATCTAAAATATAATAGATTTTGTAAAGAAGAATTATGTAAACAAATCAAACTTTTCATGGCGCAATAATAAAATCATTTATATTAATATGTGATTGGTAAATATTTACTTATCATACGTTTTTTTAGTTTTTTGATGTTTTATATATTTGTCATATGATTAACTTTTTTAATGTGTACATTATAGTGTATAAATAAATTTCTAATTCCTTTTTGATATGTAATTTGATATTAAATAAGTTTATTGAGTTTAATTATAATAGGCTTATCTTGAAATTTATAAAATGTAAATTATTTCATAACAAAAAACGAAATACAATTATTTTATTATCAATATAAATACTTTAGGCACATTTGTAGCGAATTTCAACACAATTAATGAATACTAAAATATCTTGAATAGTTCCCATACAATTATAATCAAACTTTCAGAAATTATTTCTTAAACAAACAACTGCAGTTAATTTAATTAATAATATACAATTGATTTCATTCTTGCACGTATAATCATAATAAAACATTAAAAACGGAAAAATTTGAAAATTTAAATTTGAGCTGGCTCGCAAATATCAAAATAAAAATTGTATATAAATTATTCTGCTGACTGTACCTCATCTCTTTCTTTTTTCCCATAGCACGTATTCGGATTGAGACATTACATGCTTTCATACAAATGGGGACGAGTGGGTGTCCCCTTACAGACGGTTTTCAGGAACACCACTTAAGTATTACGTGTTTGTTCGATAATGCGTCAGACATTAACATCTGTCTAGATTTCAGTGCCGGATTCAGGTGTTATGTGCTCGCGTTTAGTACATACATTTTATTTCATACGTAATTCTGCTCTTAGTTGTTATATAATGTCTGATTCCATGGATTGAGGACCTGGTGATCTGTAATGCAGGTGTAGACGTATGATCTATCATGACATGATGTCACCCGCTCCACATATACCTAGTTAACCTTAAATTGTTTTTTTAATTTAGTTTATTGTAACACGAGATCTTGTTTATTTTTTAATCTTTATTGAATACTTTCTTGGATACTATAGGCCGCGTTTTTGTATAATTCTAAGAGCCAATTTTCTTGTAAACGTAATCAATAATTCTATTTTCAAATTTAGTTTAATTTCGACTTGATTGGATTACTGCTTTTAAAAATCTTATTAGAATGAATACTTCTTGTATACACACATCTTTAATCGGCGTGTTAAGATTCTTCTATGAAAGGTAAATTTAGAGGCCAAACTCTCTTCTCTTTTTATGCGCAGACAATCGTTATCATTATTATCTTGGTCTGATCTTATTTATTTAAGGTTGACGCATTTTAGTAAATGGAAATTGGAACTCTATTGCTAGTACAATTTGGTCCATGTTTATATAATATTAAAAATTTGGATTGTACTCTAGCGACGACGTCTTCAAGACGAGGCTAGGCAGATCCAGGCCTAGACGACTAGATGAATTGGATCGGTTTAATTTTAAAACACCGGAAACCTTTGCATATCAACTAAAATATTTATTCAGTATCAAAAATATTACCGTTTGACGTTTTAGATGAATCGTACAAATACAAATTAAGTTTTCGACGTCATGTATTGAAATAATTGTTTACTTGAATGTCAACATCAGTTGAAAATAATCTCCATTTATACGCAAATTCATCTTAATTTCATTGACAAGTCGCGAGATGAAAATTAATTGAACGAGTCGACACTCGTAATTTAACATTAAAAATAATTAAACTACATAATTAAGTATGCGTCGTGCGCGCGCATTTAATGCACTATCAAATCATCCCATTTTAGTATTTTCGAATAAAATGTTTAATCTTTTTCAGTAGTGATTCTTCGAATCGTATAAAATTTCGGGTCAAGAGGCTCTTGTCAGCTGTATATGTCACGGTTATACAACTTACACGACAAATTATAAGCTTTTTACGTTGTCGGCACATTTATCCCAATTTCTCGGATTGCGTAAAAATAAATACTCTCAGCGGAATCAAAATGAGGATACGATGTGACGCTATTAAATAGATGCTATTAAAACTGTACTTTGTAAACAATTAGGTACATTTTAATAATATTTTATTGGTGTACAGTACAGTACAGTACACGTTTTCCCATATCTGGACAAAAAAAACTTCAGGTATGGGTTACTACGCTACTTAGATTTTTTACTTAGAATGATAGCTTGGCTTAGCACCTTATTTTCGAATAATATCCACGTGTTCTGTCCAATGTGCCTGGATCTGGCAATAAAGAATTAAAAACATTACCTCCAAATATATTATTAGAAATCAAAGTTGTAGAAGACAATCTGAGTAGAGGAAATAGTAGTGAAAGAGAATGAAGAAGAATAAACTTAGGTAAAAGTACATCTTGCGTTTAATAAACGTCAAAATAATATACATATTTTGACTATACTGGATAATTCGACGTGTTAATTTCACATAAAATATAGAACATATGTATAACATTAACAACATTGTCCGTCATATCAATTATATCATATCATCATACCTTCAAATTTGATATCATGTCATCTATCATATATGTTATATGATATACAAAGTTTTATAATTATGTAAAACGCTTTTTATGTTCAAATTACGAACACGAAATTAAACTCGATACCGTTTATTATTTGAGCAAAATAGAAGTTAATCTGAGAGCAGCGCTGAATTCCGTGTTTTCCCCATTTGTCTCGAAACGTTTGCAACGAAAATACCTCGTCGAGACGTAAAAAGAAGCAATGTCTAAAAATATATTTTCTACGCGACTTAAGCTATTCGACGGATATGAGTGACTCGGAACGGAAAACAGTGAATGAGATTTTAAAATACATAATCATGTAAGCATTAACATTTCTTAACAAAACGGCTTCAAGGCAAAATTTAAAGAAATTGGAAATTATTTGAAAATAATAACTACAACTAAATAACACGCCCAAATTATATTTGTCATAACTATATTTATTTTCTTTGATTATTTGTTACCATTAAAGCTAGAGCTATTAGAGATATTTCATTTGGTATTAACTAAAAGTCAATTGTAATAAAACGAAATAGACATTGAGGGAATTTACTAAGACCGAAGTGCAATCCGCTCTGTGTATCTGCAAAGTTATATATATCCAAACATATTTTATATATACAGCAAACATTATTTAGTTCCGGTATGAAGGCTTATCATATCATCAACAATTAAATACTTGAAAGAAATTACTACTAATGAAAAGAGCCGTTTTGACGGCGATAAGTTGTTAATTTCTCTTACATTGCCATTGAGCCCACTACTGTCAAATAATTTGTATTGCTCGTCAGCATTGTACTAATAATATATAAGAATAATTTTGATCTAGTTATATATATTATTGTCTAGATCGTATCTAGTCTTTCCGTGCCCCGTAGAACTCGTTATTCATAATTTTTGATTAGAATACTTTTCATGCATTTGCATTGCTTTTGTCATTTTTCAGTTTTTATTAGAGTAAAGATTTTGTACACGAGATAGTGAAAGTGGAATAAAATGACATCTAAACATGTGTATCACTTTCTTTAATTATTTCTATCTTAAACAGCTTATGGTAAATAGTCATCGTCGTTGACACTTTACGAAAAATTAACAATTTATTAAAAAAGCAGTGCGTCTACTTCTACGTCTCTTGTACTTGTAATAAGACTGGCTTACTTATTTCATAATACATATTACATACTGCTGCATACATAATACATACGACTGTCCCAAGGCCTGCATAATAGCAGAGATGGCCCAGTGGTAAGAACGCGTGAATCTTAACCGATGATCGTGGGTTCAAACCCGGGCAAGCACCACTGAAGTTTTTCATGTGCTTAATTTGTGATTATAATTCATCTCGTGCTTTTCGGTGAAGGAAAACATCGTGAGGAAACCTGCATGTGTCTAATTTCACTGAAATTCTGCCACATGTGTATTCCACCAACCCGCATTGGAGCAGCGTGGTGGAATAAGCTCCAAAGCCTTCTCCTCAAAAAGGGAGAAGAGGCCTTAGCTCAGCAGTGGGACATTTACAGGCTGTTACCGAAGGCCCGCCTTATACCCGTATCCATTAAGTCCTACTAGGAGAAAACGGTATCACTTACAGTAAATATATATTGTCACGCCGTTTGACGCATTTACTCCTCTTATATAGTTCTATTTTCGAAAATATAAACGCGTAATACGAATTAATTAATATCTTTACTCTCCTTGCAGTGTTATTGAAATTTTATATCTTCTGTGAGTGGATTAGCTTAATGCTAAGTTATGACTGTTTTCGTTTTCACGTAAAAATATACGTTTTGGCAGATATTGTAACTATTCTCATACTTTAATATATGAAGACCTTCATATATGATATTAGTACGATGTTTTATAATTCTACGGATTATAATGTTATGGACTTTATTACAAACATATTATCCATTATTATCTTTTCTTAAAGAAAGTAATGCAAGTTCATATTATTGGAACGAAAAAAAACCTTAAAAAAAAACGTTTTATTTTACTGCTACTTAACATGTATTAGATAATCGGGTGTTGCACTTATCCATACGTTGATATGTATCTACAACCTTTCTTAAGCTAGCTAGCTAGCTCAACAGATCCTTTCAATTTTTCGAAGCTTTTTTTTTATAGAATAGAAAGGCGGACGAGCATATGGGCTACCTGATGGTAAGTGGTCACCAAACGCCCTTAGACATTGGCACTGTACGAAATGTTAGCCATCGCTTACATCGCCAATGCGCCACCAACCTTGGGACCGAAGATTTTGTCCCTTGTGCCTGTAATTAGAGTTTACAATTAAGATGACGTTACTTGGAAGCATAATTAACAGCTCTTATGACTTGATTACCAACAATTTATATCCTATCGCGTTATAAGTATTTATTGTAACAAAGCAATAAAAACCTAGTATTATAGATCAATGTGGTTTCTTCGTATTGAAAAAAAAGAATAGCTTTTTAAAACGGATTTTTAAAGATACAATTACGCAATTCTTATGAATTCATTTAACCTTAACCGTGGTGGTTGGTCACTATTTCCCTCAGTGAATATGAGTAAACTTATCAAAATGCGCCGGCGGCGTCCAGTTTAAATATTTCGTTCACGTGAATCATACTTTACGTAATAATAAAGCGTCTTCAAATTCACGCTTCAATACAACGATATGAAGCTGCAAGTGTGCCAAATGTAAGAGCAAGTGCATACTCTCGATTATTAAGGATTAGTGGTTATAAAAAAATATATTTAGTCAGATGATAAATTTGATCAAAATATTCAGACAGGTGCTCGACTAACAAAATTATTATCAAAACTGTACAATTATCAAAGTGAAAAGTTCTTTATATTTAGCCTAGGCTTAGGAATATAAAAAATAGGCCAAGTATAAATCGGATTAGAGGCTCCGTACCAACTTGGTTGGTTTGGTTATATTTTTTTATGTTTGTTTTTTGGTTGTCGTGGTAATGGATATTCTGTGAAAACTTTAACTGGCTAACTTCTAAAGACACGACCCTGACAGACCGACAGGCGATCAGGACCAGTAATAGAAGTCTCCACTTATGGGCTTAAAACTTTAGTAACTAATTAATTTTAAACATTCTTATTATAAGAAATAAAGCTTATAAGATATACGGCGAACAGAAAAGTTATTAATAACATTAAATTATTTCATACACGATTACATATCGCGTAGTATCGCGAGAACCTTTGATGCGATGATTGAAACCGAAGTCTTCCAGATAAATGTCGAGTATCCCTCGATAAATAACGTTAGTTAAACCGAAATAATCAGTACTATGTTTATAAATATGGAAGTAACTATTTCTATCTATTACGCTTTCAAAGCCAACCAACCAAGGAACCGATTTTTAAAATTTGGTATGAAGATAGCTTAAATACCAAGGAAGAAATTTTTTTTTTTACTGACCCACCTCCCCTCCCCCTTCTTTAAGACGCGAGCGAATATTAGTAAATAATAATTATATTAATCTGTGACCGCCTTTATGTGTCGTGTTTTCTAATATTTATGAGTTCTTAAACAGGATCACTAAAATTATGTCAAAGCAGTGAGAAATATAATCCATAGTAACATAAAAAATATACTATTGAATTTACAGCCGTCTAGACGCGCCAGAATGTGTAAATCTTTTAAAAATAAAATACGTGAAATATATTTATAAAAACAAAAAGTGAAACGAGTTGGAATAGTGGATACGATATACGATTAAGCAAAGGTTTTAAGACGCAGGCAATTAACACTTAATGAAGTGTTTCTCTAAAACTAAAACGAGGGTTTCATAGCTTTGGGACATTTTCTTATTTAAATAACGTTATCATGCAATATTTTTTTATGTAACAAAACAAATAATAATAACAAATAGTTGTTTAATACTATAAAAGCTGAAGATAATCCCTTTAAACTGCATTAATATCCGACACCCATGTACCTTTAAAACTTCAAAACATTTTAAAATCTAGAAAGGGTATAAGCCAAACTGTGCTAAATCAAAAATATCACATTTTTATTGTTATACGTTATGTTTTATTTACGACGCGTTTGCACTGGCGCCGAGTTTTTGACAGTCGGCTCCTTTACAGTTTTCAACCTGTCAGAATCTAATTACCAAATATAAAACCCTATTTTCTGGTCCTGAAGCCTTTAACACAAGGACCCAAGGCATAGTTTACGTGTCCAGATTTATTAGGGAATTTGCAATGGTTTTTGCGGCTCATTCTTTATAGTAGCATCGCTTTCTGGAGGCATTTATTTTTTACGTCTAAGCCATTTGCTTGTTCCGTGGCGTTTGCTTAGGGAATATATTGTTTGAGCTTTTATTGAAAGTATGCACTGTTATCATAGATACAATTAAATTAAATTAACGTACTTGTATAATTTAATCGTCGAAAAACAGTAACTTCGGAGTTTCTTACCTTTTCTTTTCGTCTACATTCCGGTGATCTTAACATTTCATATTATAAAAAGTTGATTCTGAAGTGTAAAGCTCCTAATTGAATAAATTATATATTTCAGTTTTTATTGATAACATATCGATTCCAAGTGTATATTTTAATTAAATATACGATTTAATGATGAATTTAGATAACTATTTACAAAATAATTTAAACAAATATAAAAAAGTTTTACTGGAATCATTTTTTATTACCTAACAACATAATTAGCATATCATTTTAACGCATTCATTGTATGAAATGTCCAAAAACGTTAAACATGTTTCAGTATAATATATTAAATATTTTATTCACTATGTTTTTATAAGACTATAAACAACTTTTTGTAACTATTCTATCATATGTGAAAATATATTGTCTAATTCGCGACAGACGATGGACAGACGGATTTAATGTATAATTTTATATTAGACCTCGGGGTGTTAGGGTCAGTGAAAAAATGGCGCCATGGCTGGCAAGATTAATGACCCATGCGGGCTCCTTCCAGAGATCGGTATCGATTGTATTGAGATTACAGAAACACATCCAATTAGATTTTTGTTTAGAGTACCTATAAAACTCACATACATTACTGAGTGAGCCAGTGTAATTATAGGGACATAACTTCTTAGTTCTCAATGTTGGTGGCGTATTGCCAATGTAAATGATTGTTAATATTTCTTATAGAACAAATATCTAAGGGTGGAGATCACTTAACATCAGGTTGCCAGGGATTAATCACTAACCGATTAACAAATATATATTCTCATGAGATAAAAAAAACCTGATAAGAGATTGATAATATAATATATAATACATAGATAATAATTACGTAAGAAAAGAAATATTACTTTGTACGCAATTAACAGACCTATGTAGATAATTGAAATATATAAATATATTAGTAATTGGTTAAAAAGAGTAACAACTGATTTTCTTGCCAGTATTATAGCTTTAATTGAACTACACAAATAATTATACATATAGTTAAATCCCGTAAATTTTCGATTCAAAAGTACTTGAAAGAATGTACTTGAAGAAATAATACCTTGATCCTTGAGGGGGTTTTCTTGTTTTTGAAAATTGTTTTATTTGAATTTGAATTGATTATTAAGAGAATTACAGATTAAATATTGAGGCGAGTTCGTTCAGCTAATGTCCCCGTAGGCTCTCCACGTTGACTAAGTTTACGAGTGACAAGATGGGATGCCTGAGAGAACCCTAAAAGTAAACGTGATCACCATTTCCAAGGCACCGTGTGAATGCGACCCATCGGTCGTCGGCGCCTGCGACGCTGTACAAAGACCTCGGTATTTATGTAAATGGTTGAATTCCGTAAATGCTCCGCAAAAACAATGAGATGTCGAAAAAAGCCGGCGAAAGTTTAAATTTTTCGGGTTGGAAAAATTTGCATTCTGTTGATTTGCGCGACCCTATTATTTTTATAAAATTACACACCTTCACTGAAAATTTTAATCATTACATATTAATATGAACTTTTCATAAAATATACAACATACATTTGTATATTTCAATACGTCATATATAAAACCATAAAAATAATATTAAATGTATTAAAAATTGTAATATATTTGTTTTAATCGCACGGAATAATACATTAATTAGTATTTGATAATACGATTAATTAAACAAACAGTTTTGATGAAAACCATAATTTATTACCCTAAAAATTCCTAAGTTTTCGGTTGGCGGCGCTGCCGACAAGGTTAGCTGATTTCTTTTTGCGTTAACAGTATCTTAATTTTATTGTCCATTGCTTTTTGCATGTTTTGTTTTGTCTGCTCCCAAAGATCCTAATCTTTGATTTAAGAGTTCGGAGATATCATGCTTAGGATAAAACGTTTTGTTTGTGTTAGTAGGTACTTAAAACTATTATTAATATATGCATATGATCATTTTTAATGATGCAAAGTAATCCTTCTTTATACATAAAGTTTATTTTTAAAAAAAATAGAAATATGTAGGGTATTTCATTAAAGGTAAAGCACTATTCTATACCTGGTGCCCGTTCGGTATTGAATTATAGATATTTTATATATTATCTCATTAATTATATGAGCATAAAAATAATATATTATAAGATATTGAGAACAAAATCATTTGAATTTAGAAAACAACCTAGATTGGTTAGACGCTGAAAGTAAAAGAGGTTATATAAATTGCAATTAACCTCCTTTTGACCATTTGCAATCTGAACTGAAGACTGATTTATGTCAAAATAGTGTTCAATGGTGTGAATTTAAAAGTAGATAAAACAGATATTTAACAAATGATGACGTCAAAAAATATGATAAAGCACATCAATTGTATTGTTAATGTAACGATCAATTCACTAGTAAATAGAAACTACTTTATAGACCAAAATACATGGACCTACATGAACTGCTATATGGTGTTCACTGTACCTTACGGTACTATCTAACAGATATCCATGATAATGTATAGAATCATAGAAATCAGGAGAAATAAACACAACCCACAAAAGTATTTCATTATATTTAAATCATAAAAATGACCTTCATAGTCATTAACACGCAGATGCATTTGACATCACAAATTACAGTAGCCGATATTTGTATGCCGTTCGTATTAGGCTTTCGTTTTCATCCGACTTTGTATTCGATTCGCAACGCTTCGGTGTCGTCGATAAATTCCTATGTATGCATGAAGCTATGCACCTAAGATCATCAACGTCACTGCGTCGGCGCGAACTTTGATAAAATGTTGAGGAACACACAACGCCTAAATATTGATTGAAAATCGTTTTGTTCTCTTCGTGAAATTGAATACATTTCGTTATCCTTTAAAATGTTTCAAAAATCAAATCCAATTGAAAAAACTTAACTCAAAGATCTGAAACAAACTTGCATCACGATTTCGTTTCTCTGTATGTCTAATCTATATAACAAGGTGTATTTTTAGATTTTTCCATGCTTTAATCTTTAAGTTAAAAAGAATAGTTTTAATCGAATCCAAGACCTATTGGTCTTATAAGGTATCTGATACCGCAAAGATGCAGTTACAATATTGTTACAGTAAAACGTTTTGGTAATCGTACTAAAGAAATATATACCAAATTGCCAGCTATTACCATAATTTCAATTCAGCAAATAGCACACTCTGCTTAACTTTTACCACATACTTCTTGCAGTCACATTGACTTAGTGATTAAAATATTTCCGAACGGTAACAGACGGAGGGGTCTAATTACACAGTTTTCGTTTGTTTTTGCGAAGACCATAATCGACGTTAATCGGACCACAATTAAAGCGATCGTATCGATTTAAGACCAGCGACAAATGCCGCCACTGCATGTGGGCCGAATTTAAAGGAACCGTCTACATTTAAATGTGATTAAAGGATATGCTTTAATTAGAATTTACTGTAGATTATTTCTTTGATATATTTTTACAAAACTATTTTTGTCAACTAGAAAGTAATTTTTTTTATATCAAATAACCTTTATCATAACATAATATCTATCATAACATAACATTATTTGTAAATTTCAATTTTTAATATACATTGAGAATATAATATAAAACTGAAATTATTTAAACAAACACATTACTCATAAGATATATATACTAAATAACAATATCACAAAATCGTACAATGCCAGAGCCTAGTGATCATGAGTGCATCTAACAGTACAATGAATTGGATTGCATTCCATTGTCGATATTTATTCGAAAATTCCTCTTCGCATAATGGAATCGCCATCTCCATTTGCATTATGCCAACATACCTCTAATTACAGTAATACATGTAAGAGTCACCTTTTAACCCACTTGTTGTGTGGATTCCTTAGCATTGTCACACCACCTCATTGGTATTCCGCTCGTTCTTTCATCACGGACCGCTGTGGTCTCAAGTGTTTCTATATTCTATCCCTCTCTTTCTTCTGCTTCATCTGTATCATCATCTCGCTTATTATAATATGCCCAATCCATTTTAGTATCGGGAAATTAAACAAACGGTAGCTTTCGTTTTGTGATCAATCGCTGTGCAAATAGGTTTAAGTTGTGTATAAAATTGTCTTCAGTAACAATTGTTGCTGTATGCTTTGAAAATACTTCGGTCCTTTTGATTTCTTCGCCGCCTTATGTTTGTTTACGGGTGACATCATTTGAATAGCCCCATTTTAAATTTGCTCTAATACAACATACAATTGTTACTTACAATATTGATATCTGTGTTATAACGATCGAAATTCTTCAAAGGATTCTTTTGTACTATACACCGTTACGTAGTAAATAGACTTATATCTTACCTGATTAAAAGAAACAACTCTTATGTGCCGGTAATTTTCGTGAACCCAGACGAAAATCATTAAGATCTAGTACGTTTTACAAATGTATAAATATACATTAATAACACTTACCAACGTCGTGGATTGTATTTCATTAAAAAAGTCCAGGTGACAACATGTTTCTCTTTTCAATATAGACAACGGTTGATTGAATATGTACGTATTATTTTATTGAAATATTGTGTTACGGTTGGTAATCAACACCTATGGTGATAAACTATGCGTTACCTCCTCCTAATTTTGACACTTGATTTTTTTTTGGTGTAACGACAGGTCGATGGTATCATTTATAATTTTCTTAAATGAGTTTCATCCTGCAAAATTGGGCATAGCAACGGCCACGACCTCTAAACAAAAGTCATCGAACTCTTAAAATATTTCCTAAAACGGCTATCGTCCCGTCTATCACGCAACTTTTTCGAAAAATTACTGGAATCCAATTTCTGTGCATAATGCCACCTGAATCACGATCTAAACTCGAATAAAAAAAATGCATCAACATCTGCCAGACATTTTTCGGTTTGCCAAACAATTTTCTCCATCCTTCCAACGAAAGTTTTATACATATACGAAAAAAAAACAAATAACACTAGGAGTATTTGAAGCTAATTTATTCTTCTTTCGCATTTAGGTGCTTGAACTTTTTAATATATTTTTTTACATCTCTAATCGAATTATTTCAAAGATCGCTACCACGCATGCCCTATAAATATTTAAACACAGCCCGAAGCCAGCAGTTAACATTGAATGTTTCACGTTTCATACTAAATTTGATAGGTCATAATTGTCTCTTTGAATTCGCAAGACCATGCGAAGAATGCACATTTACATGCAAAAGCAGTTTAAATATGTTTTTAATTTAATGTAAAAGTGAGAAGCTTAATGCGCTGAAAAAGTAACATTTGCAAACGGAAAAGAAATTATTGTTTTATGTATAAAGGCATTTATTATCAATTAAATTGTCAACTTAAGCGTAATTTTTTCCATAAATAATTTGGGTACTAAGTTACCAATATTACGGTAGAAAAGCTTTCTATGAATCTTTTATTATTTTAATAAAAAAACAGTACCTCGAAAATAAAAAGCTTTGAAATTATCTAAATGTCGTTTTTAAGTAAATCTAAAATTTTCATTAATACTTGCAACGTTGAGTTAATACCGCAAACGTAAACGTTTTTATCGTCATGACTACGTGGAATAAGGAAAGTCTGAATTTAGACATAACAGAAAAGAGAAAAACAAATAAATGGTTACTTTTACTGTCTTCAGACGGAATGGGATATTGCGATGCGCTTATCGTAGCGAGCCATGTGGGGACGAACAAAAGATCGTATTGATTTTGCCGACTGCAGACCGCTCGCATGATTAACGTGCGGCGAAATTCAAAATCGAATTCCTTGTAGATTGTTGTAAAAATTTGTTATGTAGTTCTGTACCTTAAAAGACTTGCACTTAAGTATTTATTTAATTTTAGAGCTACGTCAAGGATATCAATTTGAAAACGATTAGTGAAAATGCTAGAAATGGTATGTGAACTTCTGAATTCATCGGAATAAAATGCTTTGTAACTATTAATTAATCTGAGAGATATTAACATTATGGATTTAATTAAATATATATATATATACATGAAAACTAGAAACAACGTGCACAAATCGTACCGTGTGTAGTTTTAGAAAGAATACTTACTTAAATCGCTATTCCGAGTCTGGGCGATAAATAAACCAGTGCTCTGATGGGGTGACTAGTCTGGTGATTAATATTACCAGTGGAAACAATATAAGTGGAGGTGTTAAAACTTTTACATTTTCTTATGGACTGAATTACAGGCTCCCCATATGATTTAAGTATAAACGCTAGAACCATGTAAATCGGAGTTAGAAGCGAAATAATAAAATGTATATAATAATTTGTGAGAAAAATTCAAGACAACTCATACGAGATAAAAACTCACGAACTAAACTGCTATAATTTATTTTATTAGAAAATTAATAAATAAATGAAACTCATATAAAAAAACCACATCTATGTTTGTTATATTTACATATTTAAACTTTATTGAAAACTAAATTGCGCAAATAACTAAAGGCTTTGTATGAGGTTTCGCGAACACAGTACCCTAAAATTGATCCCAAAATTGTGTATCAATACAGACACAAATATCGGATTAAGTGAACCGCACCTGATTTCCCCGAACGCATTATACACGTCTGTGCACGCACACCGCGCAGCCAACGTCGTTTAAAAACAATTCAGCGGGGTTGCCTCTCAAGTATAACTGTTTATGGAGTCGCCAGCACCAAACTGGGCGATAACGAAAAAAGTGAGCGAATCAAAAGGTAACCCGAATGCGGTAAAAAAACGAAACCATCGGGCGTAGTAGTAGAATTCCCCCCGAGACCCGCGACCCGCTACTACGTAGCGTAAACAAACTGGTATAGCGCTCAGCCTCGACCGGCGTACGGCTTTTAATCGGTCTTTGTACGCGATCCGCGATTTCGGATCGACTGTCTTTATTATGGTTTTGGGAATGATTCCTTTGATTTATTAGTCAGTGTGTTGTGATTTAATAAGTACTTGTAGCTAATTCGAATGTTTCGAATTTAAAAAATTACAGAATTGTTTATTTTGGTTCGTAATCATGACTCGAGTTTCTAATTTTACACTTGTCGAAAAGTTTATTACTAATATGGAAAACGAGATTAAGGTCGAATCGCAATCGCAGTTCTTATTGCAAGAAAACTCGAGGAAAATTCACCTGTTATAAAATATATGGCTTGCTTCTGAGAATCATTCGCGGAGTGAAAAATTAGGAGATTTATGAAATAACATGACATAAGCATACAAATATTTTAAATATCATCAAACATTTGTCGGTCACAATATTATAAATAGAAATAAAATAGCTCGTCGACGTTTTGTTCTTGATTTGTCAACATATTTTATTAAATGATAACTAATAATAATTACCCCAATAACCAAACCATTTATCGTCTATTAAATAAAATATGACCGAAAAAATAACATATATTGTTATGTTATTCTTATTGGTATACCCGAACAAAATTTAGGCAAATTTAACAATTTTGGAAATGAACGATAGTGTCTGTGATACTCATCAAATCGTACATTTATATGGCCTTGTCTATGCTTATAGTTATTACAGTCTTATTAGACCAAAGATCAAAAAAGAAATCCACTTATTCGATACAATTTATTTTCATTTAAAGATCGTAAACAATAGACACTTCTTATAGCATCAAATGTTCAAACGGAGCGAGTAACGATAGTTTATTTTCAATCTTTCCGACCGCCTGTCTTTAATTGCTACTGGGATATATTTATATTTCGGCTCACTAGCGCCATCTACGTTTTGAGCCACGATAACCTTTATATAGTTTCTAATCATCTCTTTATCGTTTATAAACATGGCATAGAAACGTGTACTAGGATAATTACATATGGAAAAATTTCAAAATTATTTAGCTCTATGCATATGTATCTATTAATGCTCTGTACTGCTATGTCCCGGTTAAAGGGACCCGGTTAAATATATATATATATATAATAGACGAGGCACATTATTCAGTAAAAAATGTAAAGGTGACAAACAGAGAATTAATAATAGCTGATTGTATGTATGTTTAATATTCCGAACTATAATCCGTCTAAAAGACTAAATATTGACTTTTTACCGGTTCCTGTCGGATAAATCTACATTACGTAGATTACGGTAGATTTACGTTAAATTGATCTTGTAAAATCTATACTTAATATTACAGCCACTATTAATAAGCCAAGTTAATTCGGTTTGATTCAACGTAACAAGTTAAATTATTAAAGAATAAAAATTAAAATTATATTTCTTTAAAATATAAATATTTAATATATCTTGATAAATATAAAAAAAATACTCTATGAACTGTGAGTAAAAAAACAAATGTTGGTATTATTAAAAATTTTCAATTGTCTTCGGGTTTTTTAATCACGAACCATTGACTGCTTAAAGATATTTCGAGTAAATTTTATTGCAATAATTAGCATAACTATAAAGATTACGTCTAGTGTAAATGTAATTTGGGTTAGTAGCATGAAAACGTAAGAATATATAATTATTAAAATTTAAATATAATACCAAGTTCTTGCTTGAAAAAATAATAATCACCTTCTTATAATTAAAGCGATCAAAATTTATTCCGACTTTGAAGTCAGTTACTACAAACATTTTACTGCGTTGTAGTATGTAGTCGATAATAATAAAAATCTTATTGAAATTATTAGTAGATTAAAATAATGCTTAACTTTTATTTACGACAACGATATATTAAGATTTATATACGATTACTAAGTTCTGCCCCATAGATGTGCATTAAAAAAAATGTTCGAATTTCGAGAAAAAAAAACGGACGAATTTATACTACTTGGAACAATAGTATAAATAATTTAAATATTTTTTGAAAAGTATTGCATTATAGAAGACGATACATAATGTAAAGTCTAATGGTTCGGCATTGTTTTATTAATCATAGTTGTAAACTTCACTTATGTAATTGTAGCTCAATCATACAGTCTGAAAAGTCAATAGTTTTTATTTTTCATCATGTACGAAAGCAAAGTTTATACGTCAGTTCCAATGACATAATCGATTTCTCATCATACATTACCAAGAGTTCGTCGCCACATAAATTGATGTACGCAATTAGTGAACGTACTCACAGCAATTATTCTAAAGCTTCACCGAAAATATCGAATCTCTGAATGACAGTCGCCAGTCCTTAATCGTGTTACGAATGATCTTGGACGTCGTCCAGGTTACCTGCTCGTACCAATTTGGTTTCCGCTCAGGATGTAGCATCTATTTATAATGGCGTGACGAGTTGCCTGATGACAACTGCGAGATAATTGGCTTCCAAAAATTTTGAGTAAATTTTTCACTGCATGATGAAACAGATCGCCCGTGCGTAATGAAGAAGTACTTAAATTTTACAAATGAAAATGTCAGCTTCGATTGACTAATAAGCTTAATTTTCTGGCAAAATTTATTGCACAATTGGATAAGCTTTTAGTTATTTTTATTTTAGGGGATATTTCACACGTTTAAGATCCCGATTTTTTTCTTACTATAATTGTCATATTTTTTCCTACTTCTACTTCACTTGTACCCTCGTGTTGCTATTTGAAGATAAAGATGCTTAATATACTTCTCACTTGAAATACTTATGTTCAGACATACGTTTATTTAATATTTGTATACGTTGGTTCCGGAGCACATAAAACACGCAAAACTTTCAACGCCTCAGTATTTCTTATACCAAAACGATTACGGAATTTCATTCATATTTTTATCTACGTCATACGTAGGCGATAGTATTGGCAAGGGAAGAAATTCTGTTTTAGAGGTAGTTATGAATGGACGTATCGTAGTACAGCCTCAATGGGCTTACGTCAAATAATTGGCATTGAACTAACTATTTTGACCTTTAACTCTCTTTATGTGGGTGTAATCTATGAGTTAGCTAACTTTTTATGAATTGAAATGCGTGGGAAATATCATCATTCCAATAACAACAGCTTCGTGAATTCCAAATAAATTAATTATTCATTTGGTAAAATATTTAAGAATTATTTAAAAGTAAGCGATAAGTATAAATTAAAATGTTTTAATTGTTGCTTTTTTCTGACAACTCTATAATACAATAGATGATGACCAAAAATGGATTTCGTTGATATCTAATAATGATAAATGGATTATTATTACGTATTATATTAATTTTTAAGAGCTCAAACGTAATGATAATTTTCTTCTGAATAAAATTTGTAACATATTTATAAATAAGTGCAAATAGGATAAATATCTGTCTAAAATCTAGTTCTACGGGAAAATAAAGAATTCTGAGGGTATTATGTTAAACAAAAACATCAATAGCGTCTTAAAAATCCTACTTCAAGTTAGTAACACAATTAGAATTAAATTTTAATCTTGACACTATCAAATATATCGTCGATTAATTAAAACCTGATAATTTTCATCGTTTCCACACACTGAAACGAAGCCAAAATTTTTGTCGCCCAGGATGGCCTGTCCAATGACTCCTGCTTAGATAATACAGGTTATTTCGGTTCTTACATATGTTACTCGTCAGATGAAATAATAAGGCCATTGGCCTAATGACAGGGAATTATTTTTAGTTCGGGACTTTTGAAGGCGACTCGTTTTAAGTGCGAGGTGAGAAACGAAAGTGGAAATTTTCTCGTACTACGCACTGTAGTATATTTTCTTTAGATTTAGTGGCGGCATTTCGATTTTGGCAAGTGAAGGTAAACAATGGGTACACACTGAAAGTGATAAATAAACGGACTTTTTCTTCTGAAATGTTTTCCGAGAATTCGGGTAAATAATCGTATAAAACGTAACATTTAAGACAAACTAATTTATTAATACAAGTCACCTAAAACACAGATTTTAATCACATAAAGACGAAATAGTCGTATCATATACTACATTACACATACTCTTTGATTATTCGAAGTACGAAAATATATACCAGCGACTTTATACCATCAGAGTCGATAAGCAGCGTTCCTTGCCATCTCTACGGTTAAGTTATGTATTAAAATTTTTTTTAACTAAGCCAAAATTATCTTTTAACAGGTAGTCCAGCAAGGATAGAACCAATGCAGTCGGTGCTGGCGCTGCAGGGAAAACGGGTGCGGCTCGAATGTCGAGCGAGCGCCCGTCCACCACCACATATATCTTGGTACAAGGACGGCAAGCCTGTCGCCGATATCGCTTTAAGAAGATTCCGGGTGCAAAATTACAGGTAACCAGCTCACAAGTCTAATAATGATGAGTCACACTTAAACTGACAAATCACTAGAATCAATCGAGTCATGACAGTTATCACAACAAAAGTCTCCCATATAGTCTACGCATGTTCTGATATTTCATAATAAATGAAGTTATCTTTAGTGAAAAATATTGTCAAAAAAATAATGAAGCAGGAAATGCAGTTATTAGATAAGTTTGATGACGTCATATAGGCACTATAATCGAATTTGAAGTCCGATATTCGAGAACTGGGTACAATATCAATTATAACAAGCTTTAATGTACTTACTGGTGGAAGATTTAGATTAAATTTATTCCTTTAATAAGACGAATCAACAATGTTTTAAGATCCTACTTGAATAGACAAAACTTCCTCTTTAACGTATACATCTTTTACTTTTAAATTACCAATATTACCGAATTTCAACCTAAAAAATGTTTACTCATCTGAAAATGAATCACGTTTTATTTTTTAAATTCATAAAATAATCTAGAGCAAGCAGTTTTCTAGGAAAAATTGCACATAATTCCGTGATATCTATTGTAATGACCTAATTCATTTGTCTATAATAAGCCGCTGATCTTGATCTAAAACGAAATTGTCGTGGTGCAATACTAACAATGAGACAATGTTCATATGTTGCTTATATTAGGAATGTGCAACGGTCAATTACAGCAAACAGATTACGTTGCATTAATAGCAGACACAGACTGTCATTGACCTAAGGTGATATAGATCTTTCTGGAGACAAAATGGTCCTTATTCATAAAGGGATAGAGGAACGATAATTGTATGGGATAATTATAATGAAGTGATACGAACGGCTATTTCACGGGTCGTTTGCTGATGAAGCACTACGTATTAAACAACATCACCAGATGTCTGAGTTCCGATTAGTAATTTAACAGAAACAAATAACACACTGTGTTTGTTTGATAATTTTAGAATGAAGTAACAATTGCTTATTAGCTGTTAATTTTCGTAATGAAAATAAGTTTTCATTGTGCAATAATAAATTATATTATTTACTTGGTGGTAGGGCTTTGTGCAAGCCCGTCTGGATACCACCCACTCACCAGATATTCTACCGCTAAACAACAATACATAGTATGGTTATGTTTCGGTTTGAAGGATGAGTTAACTAGTGAAACTACAGGTATACATAACATCTTAATTACCAGGGTTTTTAGCGCAAGGAATGGTTAATATTTCTGACGACACCAATATTTATGGACCAATGTATGTATATGTAAGTGGTAATATATTATTAAAATTTCAGCTTCGACCAAATAGTTTTGATAGTAATAATGGTAGTAATTTTACTGGTAATAGGGCTGTGCAAACTCGTCTGGGTAGGTACCACCCACTCATCATATATTCTACCGCAAAACAGCGGCACCTAGTATTGTTGTGTTCCGGTTTGAAGGGTGAGTGAGCCAGTGTAATTACAGGCACAAGGGACATAACATCTTAGTTCCCAAAGTTGGTGGCGCATTGGCGATTGGCGAGCATATGGGACGAGCTTTATTCTATAAAGGAAAATGGAAATATCTAATAAAACATTATGGCCCATCGTATGCAAATAGTGAAATTTATATCATGGGTTCTGTTTCAGGAGGCGCTCAGTACTAGTGATAAGGCACGCACGTCGTGATGACGCCGCGACGTACGAGTGTAGGGCCCAGGGCGCAGTAGGACCGCCAGCGATAGCAAGTGCTAATGTTAGCGTCTTACCCCAAGTCACAGCAGCTCCAGATACACGTAAGCAACATTTATCTGTCCCAGTATCTAATAGGTTATAGATACGGTTATGTTTTCATACAGCTTATGTTTTCATTTATTTATTCTTATAATATTTAACACTAAAGTATATTCAGTTTTTAATCGACTATTCTAGAAAGGACGTGA
Source organism: Nymphalis urticae (assembly GCA_905147175.2). Classification (NCBI taxonomy): domain Eukaryota; kingdom Metazoa; phylum Arthropoda; class Insecta; order Lepidoptera; family Nymphalidae; genus Nymphalis; species Nymphalis urticae. The sequence continues at coordinate 1,305,487 of LR989987.1, read as the reverse complement.
GAAATTTGTTTCATTATATTTAATGAAATATTTGAAATTTAAGAAAATTTCCAAACTATGAAATTTAATATTTTATTACTTATCTTGAGCATACTATATTTTATTTAAATACTAAGCATTGAATAAGATAACTAATTAAAATGCTTATGCAAAAAACCTATTGCACTATAAAAACTGAAGTAGCTGTCGTAACAGCTTTTAGTAGTAACTGGAAACCAGAAGGTATCATGTGCTATTGTTACCAACTCTAAATACCGGTTCATTTTACTGACATACGGGAACAGTTCACAGAATATTCCGAGAATGTTAATAAACAATGAAATAAAGGCCGATAGAATGAATTACCCATGATGAATATACATTACACGAGTGTTCTAATAAATATCGGCACTATTCGTTTTTGTCGAAGGAACTTTACACCAAAGACCGACGAAGTGTGACAAAATATGACATTAGAGGGCAATATTTATCTTATAATATATCTATACAAATAAATAAAATTGAATTGTCAATCTTTGATTTTAAAATAAATGACTCTTTTTACGTTAATATTTTACGCTATTTGCGAGCTACCAAAAGCAAAACAACCGTTTTGTTTTATTTTAGACCACCGCTGCAATATAATAATTTAAATATTATATATTTATAATTCATTCATTTATTGATGCCTATGTTATTATGTAAGTTAAAATGGTAGATTTCAAAGGATTTTCGACACAACTGAATTCCACGCTGCCAAAACCGCGTGTTTTGCTAGTATACTAATGTATGTAGGTATGTGATAGTATAAAGACTTTGAAGATGTAAATCTTAAGATCTAACAGTCCGATTTAAAATTACTTTATAAAATTGGTTACTTTAAGATTTACTGAACAAGAATAGAATATGCCTATAATGCCTACAATTATTTATATAATATATAATAAATATGTACATTTTTCGCATACGTGGCTTGCTACAAAAATAAATGATGGTACATTATTACGATTTCATTTACAGCACCCGGTGCCCCATGTCCAATGCCCGATCCAGCCTCCTACTGTCTCAACGGAGGCACTTGTTTATTTTTTGAAGTTGTTCAGGAACAAGCTTGCAAGTAAGTATAAAAATATTTTCAATGAAGCTATAAAACAAGTCCTATTCCTTTCAGTTAAAACAGGAACAATTGTTGATTGTTAATTAATAATATATTTCTTATTTCCAGATGTCCGGAAGGCTTCAATGGGCAACGGTGCGAAAACAAGGACGTATCGAATAGGAGCAGTATGTATCATTCCTACACATGCAAACTGGGCCTCTCAACGTCCTACTACTGTTAGCCAGCGTAGCGCCGGCGCATTACCCACCTCGTTCCAATTTTAAATTTTAGCACCGTTCGGACACGCCGCGTCATAGACATATAGCATGTGATAGATAAATAATGTTGGAAAATCGCGCGAAAGAAAGATCCTAGACAACTAATTGGTTCACTCCTTTCTGGTCCGAAAATAGTATACGCATTGTACATTCCGTGATATATGTCTATGACTGCTCACTGTTGGACTTAGAATATATTCCTGTCACGCAATTATTTCCAGTCACTTTTATTCCTATTCTATTAAAAAGTAATTTTATTTATTGCATTAGTATAATATTTTCTTAGTCCACAGATTTTGTAGCTAAAATAGCGAAATGCTTCAATATATTAGGGCGTTTTTAAAGTTGCAACGTTTGTTATTAGGGCCAGCTGTTTGCATGGCCATTTTGGTTTTGTTTTTTTTTTTTGAATCTCATGTGTCTCGCGCGTATGACGAGAAGACATGCAGGTTCCATTACTAATGCGTTCAACATTTTTTTGTCACTGATTAATAAACTTTTTAGCGAAAGCTTTAAATTACATTAGAAATTTTTATATGTTGTATATAAATAGCTGGCCCAGTGAGATTATATTTTTAAGTATCTTTACTAGCACAAATACTAAATTATAACTAAACTGATATCGATAAAAATAGGCAAATGAAATAGCCTTTATAATGATTTTTATTTATTAAGAGAAAAATTCGCAAACCTTATCAATGACCCGATTATATTAATTTAAAATAAAAAACTGTTTCGTTCTATACTCAAAGTTGTAAATATTTTACACATATTTGTAATTTTGCGATTTTTATATTGTTATTAACTCTAAGGTTTGATAACTCATTATAGTAGGTAATATTATTCTGATAAAGAGACTTGCAAGTTTTGTACATATCTATTAGGATAAGATTTTTTTATTACCCTTTAATGAAAGAAATACCCACTCGTTTATCATTTAAAATTTGACCGAAACCATAGACTAGTAAATCAGTTGATTACGAACTTGTTACCTTTTTGTCACAGTATTAATTTTAGAGAAATTAAATACCACCAAGATATTAATGAATAGAAATCCCGTCTCAATATTAAAGTGATGAAAAGTTCTCAGGACGTATCGACCTCATTAAGAACTATTTATTTTATATTTTTAATATAGCGAAGTAGAAACAAAAGTAGAGCCATTAAAAAATCACAGAAAATCGTTATACTCCACCTAGTCAAATAGCAGTTTTAATACATAAACCCTAGATAGGACTATATAAATAAATGTATGTATAATTTTAATACGAGTGTGGAATATTGGAAGGATGGTTGTGGATATAGCGAAATGTTTTTTTTTTCTGTTAACTTTCAGATATTAAATATGTACTTACGTCAAATCAACTCGCTATGTGGGACCGAACATATTTATGCATTACACGGTTTTTATAGTTAAATAATTCATTTTGTATAAAGTTCTTGTTTAAGTTCATTATTTATATTATGTAATTAAACTAGAAAAAGGGACTATTTATTTTAATTCAGTTTGAGGATTATAGGGCATTACATTAAGGTTAAGTGACGTCATATTGTTCTGGAAAATTCTATCAAATTTTGAATCGAACCCTAGTTGCGACAATAGACAATTTATGCAGTTTTGACGTCACTTTTCCTTATGAATTTGTAGTCTCACAACAAATACTAAGGCGCAGTGTTATTTAATGTAATAAATATACCAAAATCACAATAAAAGAATGAGTGTTGGAATTAACAGAGAGGCGATAATTTATTTTGTTTTTTTTTCATTTGCACTCTCCTTAATCCTTAGAAATTGAAAATACTGTGGAATAAACGGAAAATGGTATGTATTTTTATTCAAAATTTTATTCTTGTTGTTCACCTAAATCTTCGCTGTCCGCACTCATTTCATCACGTGGAAAAATGTAACAACCACTTTTCCATTTTTTTTTTCATTGAAATATTATTTCTTAGTTACATTTTTTCATTTATCTAACATCATAATACTAATGCTTCATCACTTACACTAATGTTTTGGGAAGCATGCTTGGATTGTATATGGGTACGCAATCAATAAAACTTACTAAGTATTTGTTGTGAGATAACTAGCAAATAACCATGCATGAAAAAATATATATTTATATGCATTTCACAATCTAATATAAGAATAAGATTTTGGTGGTTAAAATGTTTGCGCCAATTCTCTTGTCATTTATTTTTAAACGATAGCCACAGTCTGCATTTATCATTTACAAATACCTCAAGAATCTAAAGTTTATAATAAAATGGCTTATACTGACCATTTTTCATTAAATGTAAATAATAATAAATACACATTGGAATTCTGGTGCAATATTTCTTTTTTTTTAATTTGGTGTTGTTTTAGTTCAACTACACAAATATTTTTCTTATTATTTCCAGGTTTGGGAGAGCGACTTTGGTAAATGACAAAAAGCGAACCGACGACAGAAACGGCCTTAAAGTAGTTAAACTGTAAAGCATTCCCGCATTTTTAATATCTTTAAGCTTTATATTCAGAGAAATAAGTGAAAGTTAAAAGAATACAATTTTTTAACTTATTGTATATATAACTATATAATTTAAGTTACATCCAGTTCTGATAACAAAATATGATTTGGTTTTCATTTGTCATGTAGTGAGCCTCAAGAAGACAGACATTATTTTATTTATTTAAAAAATAAAAAAAATATACATATAATGATGTACCAACCAAAACCAAATACTCTATTCCATCTGCACTGGATGGTATGTAATCACATGCCAGGACCTTCGCCTTACCGCCGACATAAAAAAAAAAACAATTGAATCAAACTACATACTTCAAGCATTTTTTGTCAATTGTAATAAAATATCGATGTATAATAATTTCTATAATTCGATTTTTTTAAGAAACTTGAATTGTTTTTATTTTCGTTACATGATATCAAATGAATGCTTAAGCGAAAAAAACGGTGTGTGTTTAGTAATGGTGTGATAGTTTCATTTCGTTATTTGGACGCAGATTGAAGGTTTAAAATTGGGATTGAAGATATAATACGATTTTTGCCGTTAGTGTTGTGCATCAAAACCGATGCTCGAACTCGGAATATACTATACTACTCTCGAAATCTATGTTTTGTTTAACTCTTAATATTTTCAAAAAAATTGATTATTGGTTGTCATATCAGTGACTTTTTGTATATACAACTTTTTGAGGCTGATAATACATGTTAATTTTATTACAACACTCAGTATAAGTCAAAACTCTTGTCATTTAAAAAAAAAAAAAAATTGGCATGTATTAAGCTATGAAAAAAAAAATTAGGCTGATAGTGCCTTGATTTGTAGCCTTTAGATGAAGATGGGAGATGTGCTTAATGTTTTTTATTTAGGGAAATTTGGCAAAAGACAGTACATTTATGTATTCTATTTAAAATTAATTTGTATAAAACAATATTAATTTTTAACGAACACTTTTTATATGCAAAGTTTGAATTTATTATTTTTGGAATTTATTTGTTTCTTTGACAGATTATATTGTTTAGTTTTATACAAATTAATTAGAAATTAAGTTTATACTTGTGTCTGTATATAAAAATATATTATTGTGTAGTTGCGTATATGTACAGGAATTAATATTTCATGATCTACTTTTTAAATTAAATCCCATATACACAAATTAAAAAAAAACAACACATTTTTTTTATATATATATTGTATCAAAATGCATAGGAGTTAATCTTAGGTATAGATGATAATGAATAATTATTATGGACTATATTAATAATCAAGACTTTAATAACCTGTAGAAATAATAAATGAATTGTTTCACTTTACACTTTCAAATGTAACCTGTATTTCTAGAATTTAGGAGTTACAGAAGTCTATCGAAATTATTGATGTAAGGGAACGCTTTGGGCAGTATAGCACAGCATCTTTAACACTATTCCCAAGGTGTACTTATAATCCTATCGTCTTTGTCAAACAATATATCTTTATAACTTTATAAAAATATAATTGTGATTATTTTTTTAGAATATAGTCTCCCCAAGTTGTTTTTTCATAACTTATTTTTTATAGAGGCTTATTAAGGAAACAGTAAATTAAGACCCCTTTACAATTAAGGCTTATCGCATCACTAAAATGTTAAGTTGTATTAACAATTTTTGTACAGTATTATTTGCTGAATAAACATTATTTATTGTACTCTTAAAGGCTATTTCGTAAGTGCTTTGTTATAATAAATATGAATGAAAAAGAATAAATTTTTTATTCCATTTTTATTGCGAAAAAAAAATTCCGATCACCTCCTGCAATACTTCGTCCTCGCCCGCAAGCATGGCAGTAGGTACTCCATTCTCAAAGGAGACTAGCCAACTGCGAAGCACATATTATAGTGCACAAGTATGTGCGCAAAATAGCTATTTCTATTCCCGACACGAATGGAAAGAATTCAGGCGTAGAACTAACGACAAGTTCTATCCTAGGTACATAATTATAAATATTGTCAACTCGCAGATAAGAGCTTTTTGATATAAAAAAAGGCAGTGTCAAATGGGCCTCCTGACGATACGTGGTCACCACCGGCCATATACATTGGCATTTTCAGAATTATCAACACATCGCCAATACGCCACCAGCCTTTGAAACTAAGATGTTTTATGCCTTGTGCCTGTTATAATACTAGCTAACTCACCCTCCAAACCGGAACGCAAGAATTAAAATACAGTAGCAGCATTCATATTGTTGTATCGCGAAAGAGTTGAGATGAGTGGCTGGTATTGCAACCTTATAAGCTTTTTTATAAACAGACATCGCTTCTAACAAGTAGAGAAACTCCTGAAATTATTGTTGTATATATAGCTTTATTTACAAAAAAATAAGATCAGTAGAACTATTCTGTAAGAACAAACTCGGTAACTCACACGAATGTCGATCACGCTGTTCAAATCACGCGAGATACGCTACATTGACAATGATAATTATATAATATTTTCAACATTTCAAGTGTTTGATCCAAAAATTAGACAAGAATAGCACTGCAGAACTTAGAAATAGTGTGAAGTCGGTTCACTTGTTGTATTTTTATTACTACTTGATTAATTATATACTAGGGTACAGATATTCGTAACTAATAAATAATAAGACATTTATATCAAACTATATTTTGATATGACCAGTAACCATGCAATCAATATTAAAAGTTAGTTAGGTAAAATAACTTCCACAAAATGAATTACAAAATCTAAATCATTACGCTTATTGTACTATCACAGTTCATAAATAATAACTAAACTATAATATTATATACTTAAAACCATTCACATTATATCTCTAGACGAATTATATTATAAAAAAATACTAAGGTACAAAGAGTAGAATGCTGATAAATGTGATAGACTTTCCATTTAACAGTATTCGATTTTCCAACTATTAATTATTAAAAAATAAAAATCGGGCTTATTTTGCAAAGATCTTGTATCACACTGTTAACGGATTAAAGTTAGAAGTATTCATATTTTTAACAATTATTTTACTTTGCCGTGAAATGTTTTAAGAAAAATGTCTAGATATAAAATGCTTATAACGAAAGGAAATTTATAACGATAGAAAATTTAATTACAGAATAATTGATAACCTAATCTAATTCAAATTTATGCAAACAAAAAAAACACTCCAATTGATACAGACAAGAAGAAAATGTATGAATGACCATTAAATTTTTACTGTGATCTTTTTACTGTGTTCTTTTTAATCTTGTTCCGATGTTTCGACAGTTGCAGCTGCCGTGGTATATGACTATCGTTAAAAACCGAATATAATGTAAACAGTTCACATAATGTATTAACTGTTTATACGTGTGTAAAACACCTTCACATTATTCCAAGGATTCAACCAAACAAGGAAAAATTCTTTGGTAGTAAAAACATGACTTTTTTTATCAAAACTTTTGATCTTGATTAGAATTCAACTCAATCAAATGATTGATCAGAATAGTGTATTCGGCTAATATTTTTTAAATCAATATGTAGTTTGCAACGAATATATATAAACCACTATTAAAAACCAACATATAAAGGAAGTCATTTAAAATGTATGTATGTATATAAACTCTGAGCTGAAGTTGTGACTCCAAAAATATAAATTAGCAACATTTGCATCATCAATATGCATTGGTGAAAATTTTCTCTAATTACAATAATATTTCGATTTATAAAATATGTAATTATAGCAAGTAGTTGTAAACACAGAAAATGCCTATTTTTTTTAATGCAAATATACTATTCAAGTTTACATATATACATTCTGTGTAATTTACATATGAAAATTGCTAGTGACACTTTAAACAAATCTTAACCCGAAAAAATTACAATACTATTAAAAAACAAATAAAAACCCCTATTTCAAAACAGATTATAAACTAAATACGTAAAAATAAAACTAAAAATACAGATAGAAACGAGACATATTTAAAAACATACTATCATTTTCAGGTAAGTTTTCGAATTAGATAATTAAACTCATATCACTCAAAAGTCTTGCGAATAATACCACACATCCTTATAATCATCTGTATATATTGTATTTAGGCTAGAATTATACTTATCTTATTTTTATAATATCCCCAATACTGCTATACAGGCAGTAACATGAACTCGGGTGTGTAACAATATTAGCAAAGCACCTTGAGCATCATGAGGATTAGTTAGAAGTTCGAATGCAACATAAGTTTATTATAAGGTTTACATACCTTTTTATTTACTACTCACACTTTATGCAAAATCTTATAAAAAAATCTTCAAATGACCAAAACTGTTAAAAACCCAAAAATATATAATATGTAATGCAATTGTACTACAAATACAAATAATTATATATAAATAAAACTAGCAAAATTAAATTACAGAATGTTATACTCTAATACTTAATCAACAAGTTTATAACTAACTACCGTTTCCATTTTATGTAGACTTGTAGAAAATGTTTTTAATTGTACATTTTGAGCGTTAACTATAGTTACAGGCTCAGCCTCTGCCCATTTCTCTGGTATATCACAGTCAGTTTTAGCATGTACAAGAACATCAAATGAACATCTACAATCTAGAAACGGTAAATAAGATATAGTGGCAGCAACTTGCAACATCACATCTCTTATTTCCTGTTGTATTTTCTTCAAATCTTTACTACCAACGGTCTCATTTTTTTCCTTCGATAATGCTACATCACCTTCTTCATATTGGACATTGAAATCCCAACATTCCAAAATTTCTTTGTTGGCTACATTAAGTATTACTAAAGAGAGTTTACTTACTTTTTTGTTCAATATCCATTCTGAAAACAATAAACATTCAATGTTTACTATACACATATGTTTGAAATTAAGTTATAACTATTTTATTAGTGTATGATTTATATGCAAGTTATACTCCAAATGAAAAAAAAAGATAAATAATCTGAAGGATGCACCAGAAATAATGGATAACATTAGATTGGATTATATATTACTGAAATAATAAATTTACCTTCACTTTGAGTTAATAGATTTGTAAGGAAATTCTTGATTTGTGGATCTTCAGAGAGGAGTAAGGTAATTCCATATTGTTGTGCGGCTTTAAACGTTTCAGGTGGATATAAGCCTCGTTGAAATAGTACTGAATTTATAGCAAAATCTGTAAACATATGCAGACATTAACATTACATATTAATTATATCACAAAAGTATGAATTATAACACAGATTGTACACCTATTATTCGATAAATACAAAAATAACGTACTTAAATATTCGCACAATATTTGTGCTGAACCTCGAAGCGTTATACAATTTTTCGTCTGCTGCTGAGACATTATTTTAAGCAAATGATGCAAAAATAACTTTAATTTGGAACACAAGAGTTCAATTAAATAAACAAAAAGAAAACAGTTGAATAATAAGCTTTCGAAAACTAAAGATAACCGTTAGCTTTTGAATTGACACTACTGACAGTTCAGTTAAGTTGGTTAAAACTTTAATATGGTGTGTAAGGCGTCCCCTAAACGATCCATTTTTTTGCGCAATATTGTAAATTGTGCAATATAATTAATCGTCTAGGGCTAATATTGAAGATTGCGCAATGATTGAACGAAAGTTTGAGCGAGTTTAATTTTTATTGCACCATACTTTTCCATTGCATCGTATAGGGTCAATATTGCGCAATATTTTTTAGTCTGTGTTTCGTCGGGGCAAGGAGAAGAGAACACGCACACGCTCGCATCCCAAAGATGGCCGAACAAGACAATACGAAAGTGAAGGAAAGGGAGTTTATCGTGGAATGCATACAATTGTATAGAGAATTGCCGTCTTTGTGGAATGTCAAGAGCAAAGAATATCATAACCGTGATAAAAAAAAAAGTTGATTACGAAACATTGTTGTCTAAATATAAAGAGATGTTTCCAAAGGCAAGCAAAGATGACGTGAAGAAGAAATTCAACTCTTTGAGAACAAATTACCGAAAGGAACTCAAGAAACACCTTCAGTCGATGAAATCTGGATCTAGCGCAGACGACATATACCAACCTACTTTATGGTATTATAATGAAATGGTTTTTTTACAAGATCAGGAAACCGCATCGGATTCACAGTCTAGTATGGATGCTGAGTCTACTGTACGTAGTCCGGGAGGACACACTGTACATTCTAGTTTAGATAACAATGATACACAAGTAAGTTTTAATTAATTTTATTTTAATGAATACGTTTACATATTTATTTAGGTCCTAGTATTTAATTATATATTTTTTAATATATAGAGTTGTAGGTATGTTTAATTAACCATTTTCTCTTGCCAGGGAACTCGTACTACTCCCAACAAGATAATCGGCAGAACATGGACAATTCTCAACAAGAAAATGATGATAAAGACATGTCTCAATATATAAAGTTTAATTAATAAATAAAAAGATGATCTTTACTTACCTTGATTAATTTATTCAAAACCTTTATTATGGCATCGCAGGTTTCCATAATTATTAGGGAAAGACTTTGTGGGGAAATAGCACTGTGAAACTTTAAATCTTCTAGAGTATTCCCAGTGGCTAGATACCGTAATGTTATTGAAAGCCGTTGAAAAGGTGGTATTGCTTCCCTCATGTTTGTATTTTTTTTCTCAATCAATGGCGCAACCAATTTTAGTAGCTCTTGAAACTGTTCCAAATCCAGTCGTACATAATTCTTGAAGTCATTTTCCTCAGTTAACATCAAGTCTTTTAAGAGATTTTCGTGAGTGTATTTTGGCCTTTTCAAGTACCAATCTTTCGACCAACGACGTGTTCGTTTACGTTTACGCTTAGCCACAAGCAATAATAGTACAGCTGCAGCTAAATCTTGTGCGGACATGTTGCTTGGATCAAATTATTTTCCGACTGAACATAAAAACATTGCACAATTTCCGAAGTTCTTAAAATTGTGCAATATAATTGAGCGTTTGGATTCAAAACGCAATTCAATCTTATTGTGCAATTAAATATATTGTACAATGTTATTGTAGGTCTAGGGAGCACCTAACAACCGTAGACATAGAAACAAATAGACCAAGGGGCTGTGAAGCCGCGATTGAGACAGAGATAGTTTGTCAATGTGTGCGTATAATGTTGTCATAGTAACTGCATTCCCTGTTTTGGGAGATAAATAATTTTCAGGATTTAATTAAAACAAAATGAGGTTATCCAATTTTACTTTTTAATACTTATTATATATTTTTTTAATTAAAATATTTTTTTGTTTTCCAACTACACCCAAAAACCGTTCCGTTGTTTGTTTTTGTTTACGTTATCAATAGTTCTTCAGTATCTTTATATGGTACTGGATTAGCATTCTATTCAGATGTTGAAATCTAAAACAATCAATTAAATTATTAATAAAGAACGGTTGCCACATATATTTCATAATTCCTAATTAATTAATTTAATAGTTAACCTCTTGACTCGGAATCTAATAATATTATAAACTCATGTTAAATAAAAATGTTGTCGTTAGGAAATTATAAATAGCAGAACGATTAAATTAACATAACATATTTATAACGAAGCACTTTAGGTTATTATTGGACTCCGTATTTATTTATTTGCATTTTCGACGAGTCGATATTTTTTATCGAAAATCGGGACTTTTTTTAGCTGATGCTGGCAGCACTTACATGATAAATAATTATAGGTTATGAATGATAAAAACTGGAAAATCCTATTATTTTCAGGATTTTAATGCAATATAAGGTTCCGTCAAGCTATGGCATAAGTAAACATCACTGAGAAACCATATTTAGGGACAAAATAGTCGTACTTACGCGTGAAAACACACACCGGCAATTTTCTTCTTTCTATCGCTTTAACACGAAATAATACGACAATGCACCATTGTATAACCTTCGATATGATATAAGGATTGCTTCTAGGCATTTTCACTGGATTAGAATCGTTTTCGAACATAAAAATAAGCGAAAATTAAACAAAAAACACAACGAACGCACCAACTGTCAAGTTTGTTTCGCTACTTGAATAGCGAAACAAACACCAAAACTCGTTACGCGATAAGGGACAAAAGATCTGATAATTTATCTGATCTTTTTTGTCTAAAGCATTTGTAACGTAATGTTCGCTCTCTTTCTTGTGTAAGTGAGAAGGAAATCGTCATTGAGTCTATTAGTTTCTCTGTCTACAGTTAAAGGTTGAAATTTGAAGGAACGGTCGACGCGCTAATACAACAGAATATAAAGTGAAATGGAATTAAAGACATAAAGTTAAACATCCACATTCAAAAATTCTTCAAATTATTTTGTTAATCAAATTTATAAAATGTTCCAATCCATTCATCCATTTAAAGTATCATTTATATTGTGTCACGAGTGTAGTGTGTTGTATTCAGATTCCAGAGAATGGAAAAAATGTTATCATTTTTAATATTCGTAACATAGAATTTGTATATATTAAGTAATCCTTATAAAGTCCTTAACAACAAAATATTCATCTTAAAAGGGTATGGTAAATCCAAACCATGATATTGTGAAATTTGGTGCAAGATCTTTTTTTATTACCTTATTTAATGTAAATTATTTACAAAATTCATTGTTGGAATAGATATATGTATATCTTTAAAATATGATGCTACAATAACATTGATAATTAGATAGGTAGATTCACCAACTAATAGCAGGACAATAGTAAGCAAAAGTCTGCGCAAACATTTAATTCTGTCACGTTCATATTTCTAATCTAAGATGAAAACTCCGACACGACCAGAATAAATTTGAAGCAATATAAATTGACTTTAAGCATTGTCAACTTTCAAATTCTGGGCTGAATATTTCTTGACATACAAACTCAATAACTGTTTACTTTTCCGATCCGGAGGATTGGATTGGATTTAACTCAGGACGTTGGACTTTGCAGGATTGTTCATCGATTAATCAACTTAATGAATTGCTTGTCACTTCTGCTTAACATCTACACATGACCTAATAATAATATAATATTACCGTACCATTTATCATCTATTGACTATTGAATATCGATTAACAACCACATGTCAAATGCCATGTTAATTGTCACTGTCACTTGAATTATAATTCTTAAATGTTTTTTAAATTAATTTCTATTAGAATAGGACTTTTTCATTAAAGTTTTGGTATTTTACACTACTAAGCCATAATTTTAAATAAAATGGAAAAACACATTTTTAACTGCGTCTTATGCTCATTGTTTAACAATGACTGAAGCAACAGTAATGACGAAAACAAGTAAAAGTCAATTAACATAGAATTAAATGCATCTTTTATTATAAAAAAGATGGGAAGAACACAGCGGAAGAGGCGCCACAAGAATTTGCTCAACTTTTACTCCTGCAATAACGAAGAGGATTTAATATTACTGAATTCATGGCTGAAGAAGCATGGAGTTCGTTATAATAAGAAACTTGTATTGGCCGTTTTCTCAGATACCGGTCGGGGAATTCTTACCAAAAAGAAAATAATGGCGGGAGAAGAGCTAATGAACCTACCACTAAATTTAACTATTAATGTAACTAGCTTGTTAATGGATGTTGTATTTTGTAGTATTTTTTTAGAGAACAAAATTCCCTGTTTACTAAAATACAATTACAAAGTGTCATTTCAATCACTTATGGCATTTTATCTAGTATATTTAAAATCTCAAGGATGTGAATGTAAATGGTACATTTATTTAGAGAGCTTGCCAAAAGTGTATACAGTACCATATTTTTTGCCAATTGAGATAAAAAAACATATTGACGATGAAATACTATCTGTGATTACAAAGCAAAGAGATATAATTGAACATTCATTTCATATTTTTGATGAGATTTTAAAAAATACTTTATGCAATACGGTTCAAAATTTTAGATCCTATTATTCAATATCTAATTATGAATGGGCCTATTTTACTGTAAATACGAGATGTGTTTATATGGATTTAACAAAAGTGATTGACTTACAAAATATTAATAATTCCATTTTATCTCTGATTAATGATAATACTAAAATCTCTCTATGTCCATATTTAGATATGATAAACCACAGTCCAAATGCGAGAAATGAAACAAAGCTCTTGATAAATAAAGAAGTAGGTGTTATGCCCGTTACTAAAATAGATGAGAGTATATTTTCTGAAGTCAGATTTTCAATATACACAAAAAATAATTTTGATCCATATACACAAGTTTTTATATGTTATGGAGACAGTCATAACTTAAAATTGATCACAGAATATGGTTTTTATTTACCGTCAAATGACATTGATTTTGTATCGTTTCAGTTTGATAAAGTTAATATATTTTTGAATGCAGTTGGTATAAAACTTTCTAGTGATCAATTAGCATTTATCAATAACCATGGACTGAATAAAGAATTGTATATAGATTTAAGAGGTCTAAGTTTTAATTTTTATGGATTATTAATGGTCATTAAATATTATTATGACAAAAATATAGATATAAGTAGATTAATATATTCTGCTGCTATTTGTTCTAACGATAGAGTCCTAATAGAATTTATAAAGCCAATGGTCAATGATAGACTAGTAAATATTCAAGCTGCTCTTAGTATATTAAGCAATTTTAGTAAATGTTTTATTTTGGAGAATTGTATAGATCTTATGTGTCAATATGTTAAAATATTAGAGAAGTTTATTAAATGTTAGATTTTTTCTTAGAATCACTATTTTTTTTTACCCTTGTTCCTATAAGATTTCTACACTACTGTCATATAATAACCCTATTTTAAATAATACATATTGATATTATGTATTCAATTACACACTAGCTATTATTCTAAAGAGTACGTCATTACTATAAGTGTTTTTTTATTTGAATTTCTTATTAAAAATATAAATTTAGCTAGGCCATAAATACTCCACAACATTATGGCTTTAAATATTATCCGTTATATTAAATTAAAACATACCATAATTTTTAGCCATTAGCTGATATTAATTAAATGTTTTTTACCCTTTTTTGGAAATGAACGCAAAGTAGAACAATTACGACAATACGTTAAATAACGGGCAACATTCTCTGTTTTTTTGACATTTAATTTGTCACAGTAGTCAAAATTCAAACACACATTTATTGACATTTGTCATCCGTCGGAGGTCGAGTGACAATGGCCGCAGCGCTATTGACTAATAATAAATTTAATAAAATATTAAAAAATCATGTTAAATTTGCGAAAACATTTTCGAATAAAAAATCAGTCATTCTTAATAAGCCTCATTTTAATATAATTTGTAAACAATGTGCGACTACGAGCTATTTCAGGGTATGATAATATTCTGGAACTTAGTTATTTTATAATCAAATCAATTTTTCTTCCATTATTCCAATCTTTTTTTTTCTTCTTTAGTGTTACTCTTCTTCCCCACCAAGCAACCCTGGTGGCCCAGATTCCGCGAAAAACGTTTTAGCGGCAGTTTTGTCTAATAAACCGAAGACTGGAAAAATTCCAGTTGGTAAGTAATTTTGTAAATATATAACATCCTTGAGTATCAATTTGTTTGTTAAAAATAAATTACCTTTGATTCGTTTACATAGCATTGCGTAATTAAATATTGACCTTGAGTTACTGTTTATCAATATACACTTAAAATATCAAGAAAGTACTTGGATTAAAAAAAAAATGTAAACAAAATTGTTACAATAACAAAAAAAGATTGAAAAAGATGAAATAGAATTACTTTGTTTTTTTTTTTTTTTTTTTAATATAATCCCATATTCTGTGTTTTTCTTAATATTATCATGGTTTGAAAATTGCTAATGTTGTATCATATCATGACTTTAAATTTTTTTTTCTCCTTATCCTTTAAATTTTTTCTAACAACTTATGGACATTTATATAAATTTTGTTAAACACAGTTTTATTTCTTTCTGTGATATTGATTTGACATTTGTGAGAAGACATTTTTAACTAAACTAAATCCATTCTACCTTATGCTAATCTTTACTCTGTTTGTTGTTCCGATAGTACACTTATAGTATTTTTACATTAATTTAGATTTTATAGTATCACAATTGTATTTATCCATTGTGAACTGAATGCTCATTTAAATAATGAAACAAATTTTACTATAATTCATATGCACATTTATATTTGCATATTTTTAGTGATTAATAAATTGCCATATTTTTCATTGAATTGTATATGTGTTTTGCATATTATTTGTAATTAATTTGTTACTTGTTTTGTTTTTATTTATGCCTGGTTGATGCAGTCTCTCCTGCAATGAGTTGTCCGCTTGCACCTTTTTTCCATTCATTTATTAACCCTTATCCTGAAAATATCCTGATATGGTCTCCCCGTCCTAGGGATCCAAAAGAGAGACTGCTTTCACCCAGGTGCATCTGTTTTGGATCGAGAAGATATTAGCCTGGGTGGTGCGAAGCCGGTTACTGGGACGGACATGGTTAGGGGCATGTTGGCATATGTCTGGCCTAAGGTAATAAATATTTAATATAAATTCAAAAAAAGCTGCATCTGCAAAGGTGACATTTCCTTAATTAGCTTACGGAAATGGTAATTTAGCAATTTTTCTTGTAATTTGAATCACTTGAATTTGCCATGATATTGTCTTATTTATGAAACAAATAATGCAAAAGAGATAAATTGCAATAACTACATAGGGCTGACAATATAAAAATTGTCTTAATTTGCTTTATAGTTATTAAATCACAAGGGTAACCCCCTTGGTAACTATTACAACACTGTTTGTGGTATACAACATTTGTATACTAGCTTTATTTGTGCAAATAAATATAATAATGAAATAGTATATATGTACTGATTTCCCATAGAAGAGTACATTATAACCGTTCTTTTAATAAAGCATGCCATTCTTGACTTGTTATAATCATATATTAAAATATGTTTCAGGACAATGAAATGATAAGAAAAAGAGTCATGCTGTCCCTTTCACTCCTATTCGGTGCAAAAGTGATGAACGTAACAGTGCCATTTTTATTCAAATTTGCCGTGGATGAAGTAAATCAATTGACAACATCACCAGCTGGTGATGCTTTATTAGGGATGGCAACCGTGCCTCAGGCTTTGGGTACATCTGCCTTTAGCCTATTAGTGGGCTGTAAGTATAGAATATGTTTTTATAGCACTTTAGCAACTGACCTAATCAAAATGTTCAAAGTTTATACTATAGTGTTTATAGGCGGACGGCCAAATGAGCCACCTGATGATATGTGGTCACCAGAGCCCATAGATATTGGCGCTGTAATAATTTTTAACCATTCCTTACATCGCCAATACGCCACAGACCTTTGGCTTGTTATCACACTGGTTCACTAACTCTTCAAACCAAAACGCAATAATAATATGCATTGCTGATTAGAGGTATAATATGTTATATGTTGGTACCTAGCCAAGTATGTACCCTGTACCTTTGCCTGCTATGTGCGATTAAAACTTTAACCTGTTGAGTTCAATATCCTCTTGCACTGGCTTATTAAGTTGCATCGCGACTTGCGCTTATCGATTACGTCATTTTTTTTTACTGATTAAAAAAAAATTTATGTAAGGAAATAAATGTAACTTTTTTTATTACGAAAACCGAGTAAAATGGTTTAAATGTAACTCAAATAACAGAAATCTCATATTTACATATAAAGTTGTCGTTATTTTGTTCACGTATTCTTAATATTAAAATGGTAACAGGCTTATCTATAACCGAAAAAAAAAACAAATAAACATCACTTATCTCTTTATAATATTAAAATGATTTTATTAGTATCTCTAGTAGTAGTGTGTAAGTATATACTTATCAAATAAGTGTATGTACTTATATATGATAACACTGTCACTGCCGTCTACCCGAATCCGCAGCCAAACGTATTTCGTCCGTTTGCTTCACAACTCATTTTCAATCGTAGTATAGCTAGGGTTGGTAAGCTAACTATAATATTTTTATTTAATTATTTTTTTTCTCAAAACTGAATACAATTAATTAGGTAAATACATGAATATAATAAATAAGAATAAAATCATTAATTGTATATAATAAATTCAAAAACAGAATGTAAAATAATAATCAACTGTATTTAGTTGTTCTTCTCGTCGGACCACTATAAAAAAAATTAAGTGACTTGTAGATTTTTCATTAAAAAAAAAGCATAACTTTATTTTTTAATTTATTGTGTCCAGCATTGCGAATGAAATAGTTAGACAATGTAGTTACTATGTTATCAATAATTTTATAAATAACAATAACATTCTAGAAAGTTTTTTTTTTTAGATTAGGAAGGCGGACGAGCATATGGGCCACCTGATGGTAAGTGGTCACCAAACGCTCTTAGACATTGGCTCTGCGAGAAATGTTACCCATCGCTTACATCGCCAATGCGCCACCAACCTTGGGAACTAAGATGTTATGTCCCTTGTGCCTGTAATTACACTGGCTCACTCACCCTTCAAACCGGAACACAACAATACCAAGTACTGCTATTTTGCGGTAGAATATCTGATGAGTGGGTGGTACCTACCCAGACGAGCTTGCACAAAGCTCTACCACCATAAGTACCAGTGATTTTGATGTCCCTCCTTGCTGGTGCGTGACTCGGTTTTGGCACAGTGGCATTTACCGTTACACGTTCATCGCGTCGTTGTACTCGAAAATGTATATTTGTCAATTTTTTGCGGCATACGGCTTAGTTTTAATTTGAGCTTGGCAGTGAAAGTTTCATAAAAAGTTGTCCATGATAAGTTTTGAATAATAAACAACTGCCATAGACCGCAATCGTTGTCAGTGTTACATAACGCTTCGACGGAGTCTAGATCGGTCGGTGCGAGTCGGCGACACGACACTTCAGTGCCAGCCGCCGTACAGACAACACGTCTAGAAACTGTCTTACGACTCGTTGTTAAAATTGTGTTAAAAGTGATTAGTAAAACGTTTGACTCATTCTGGTTATCTGTTCCCGTACCCTCATATCGCCCACACACAATGTCTGATGGTGAGGACATCCGCTCACATCGACCACCTGATACGACTGTACGCCAATACGTCTATAGATTAAACAAACATTAGTTATTGTTTTCAGATGGCATAGCTCGAGCCACAGCTGCAGGTTTCAATGAATTGAGGAACGCGGTGTTTGCGAAAGTCGCTCAGCATTCGATAAGGAAGTTAGCCTGCAATGTATTCACACATCTACACAACTTGGATCTCAGTTTTCATTTAGGCAGGCAGACTGGTGCTT
The DNA here is from genome assembly GCA_905147175.2 of Nymphalis urticae. Taxonomy (NCBI): domain Eukaryota; kingdom Metazoa; phylum Arthropoda; class Insecta; order Lepidoptera; family Nymphalidae; genus Nymphalis; species Nymphalis urticae. The sequence continues at coordinate 1,286,406 of LR989987.1, read as the reverse complement.
TATCTAAGGTAATTGTATAATTATGTCCTATGACTAAGTTTTGACTAGCTAAAGGGGCAATCATATTTACAAATTGGAGGGAAAAGCGCGCTCAAACAATCAAACTATTTATCTTTAAATATAAGACTAGATAATTTAATTGTATAATGATGATGATGACTATGACAATGGCTTAATCATAAATAATTGAAGTTTCATAGTTTGTGATATTGTTGAGATAATGACTTGCAATTGTTAATTGGTTCCTAATATAACATTTAAAGTGAATAAATAATTGCAAAAATCATATTATTTTAGTGTACATAATTTCTAATAACTAATTTTTTTTATTGTATTAGTTATGCAGACTTGCAAGTGGGCCACCTGATGTTAAGTGGTCACTACCGCCAACAAACACGAGTATTATAGAAAAAAAATTCTGTTTCTTACATCGCCAGTTTGCCACCAACCTTGGGCACTAAGATGTTATGTCTTTTGTGACTAGTTACACTGATTCAATCTATTAAATACAAAGCATTACTGCTTCGTGGGTGGAATATATGATGGGTGGGTGGTATCTATCCAGATAGGCATATCTAGACCAGATATCCAGATTTATCCAGATAGGATAGAAGATAAAAAGAGATAGCAAGTCTTTTAGTATAGTCTAATTCGATTATCTTATAAATTTGGTCAGTATAAAGAATGGCACAAGTTGTTTAAAAATTGTAATGTATTTATTCTGTTGTATTGTAGTTTTTTTAAATTATATTTCAGACTATAGACCGAGGTTCTAGAGCAATAAACTTCGTGTTATCGGCCATGGTGTTCAATATTGTGCCCACCATATTCGAATTGACTCTGGTGTCCATGATTCTGGGTATCAAGGGAGGACTCGCCTTCGCAGGTTTGTTTTATACATTACGTGAAATATGTTTTACTCTTTTGAATTTTATTTACTATTTCAATATGTGTTATGAAAAGAAAGTGATTTATAGTTAAAGAAATTTCATATTCATTTGACATATAAAATAAGCAAAAGTTTTATGTTTAAACAGATATAATAATGTGTTTATATTTCTTCAATTTAAACTCGTTTAGTGTATATTTTGAGTAGAGGTTATCAATTCTCTCTAACGTTGCTCAGCGATTGTTTAGGTAAACGCATATTTGTCTCTTTCTGTCGTTACTGATTTGACATTCGAAAGAAGAAGGCCGGCGTAGTTTACCTAGTCTCGGTGGCAGGCGTGTCGGTGAGCTGCGTGCTGGTGTACGCGGCGTTCACGCTGGGCGTGACGCAGTGGCGCACGCAGTTCCGCGTGCACATGAACCGCGCGGAGAACGAGGCCGGCAACAAGGCCGTCGACTCGCTCATCAACTACGAGACCGTCAAGGTACTTGTGTTTGTGCGGCGGGGGCCGGGCCAGCGACGGAACCTTTGGTTATATGGGCTTACTGGGTGCTAGGGCTGTGTTCAAGTTTTTCTGGGTGGGTACCACCCACTCATCAGGTATTCTACCGCTAAACGGCAATGCTTAATATTGTTACGTTCCGGTTTAAAGGTGAGTGAGCTAGTAACCACAGGCATAAGGGACATAACACCAATATCTGGTTGGTGATGCCCACTTAATATCAGATGGCCCATTGCCCATGATTTGCCGTCCACCTACCTATAACATAATAAAAAATGAGACACCCTCTAAAACCACTGCGCTAGCCAGCTGTAGTTCAGCTCTATATAACGCACCCGGGCGCCTCCCGTGCGCTCCGCTGGTGCTCGAGTTCCCGTCGGCGGGGAGCCCGTCTCGGTACTACCAACTGGAATCAAGTTTGACGTATTACTATTGACGTCATAATAATTTGTTGGTGATTAAAACAGTTTATTTCAAGTTGTTTGTTTCAACTACTCATTGTTGTTGTTTGTTAACACGTTTAATATGTTTTTCCTAATAGTAAGTAATCTTATTTCAAATTGTTATTATATTTACCAGTATTTCAATAACGAAGCCTACGAACTGAAGAAGTACGATGAGAGTTTGAAGAAGTACGAGGATGCATCTCTGAAAACAGCGTCGAGTTTGGCATTACTGAACTTCGGCCAGCACGCTATATTCAGTACGGGACTCAGCTTCATAATGATAATGGCGGCCAATAAAATCGCTCAAGGTAACGGAAACACTGCAACTATGTCGTATTTAGAACATAATGACTATCGTACAACTGTATAGACCACTATTTAAAAAAAAAACTCATACTATATATATACTATACATATTGTATAAAATTTAAAAATTTTGTTAGTTTTTATATTTCACATTAACTTTTAAATCGAACACTACTGGAGCGTGTCCGCAGGCGGCATGTCGGTGGGCGACCTGGTGATGGTGAACGCGCTGGTGTTCCAGCTGTCGGTGCCGCTGGGCTTCCTGGGCTCGGTGTACCGCGAGGTGCGCCAGGCGCTGCAGGACATGCACACCATGTTCACGCTCATGACGCTCACCTCCTCCGTCGCGGTACGGGCCACGACTTACTATAATAATTACATATTGATATTTTAACTTGTAAATACTTGTAATATATATGAAATAAAATATCACTTCTCGAAATCCTTTGCATTAAAAACAAAGCAATGTTTACTCTATCGAAGAAGTTTCCTTACACATAGTAAACGATGGTTAACCTATTAATTTTATGTGTTATTAAATTTTTTACATTTCAATGATCAAATTTTGAATCATATTAATAAATTGATATAAACAGTACTTTATAAAATTCTAATGATTATTTAGTTTCTAAAATATAAAATTATTCAATGCTTTGCAGGAAAAAGACCGAGCCCCGAAGCTTAACGTGGACGCGAAAACCGCTTCCATTGAGTTTAAAGATGTTAGCTTCAAATATATAAATGGAAAACCGATTCTGAACAACCTGACCTTCAGTATACCGGCGGGTAAGAAGATAGGAATCGTTGGGGGATCGGGAAGTGGGTGAGTTGGATATTGGTAATAATAATGTCGACCAAGAGACTGGTTAGTTTAGTATGAGATATTATATTGCGTAGCTTGTGAGCGAACTGCTTACCCGCAACTACCGGATGTAGTTCAAGCGGCGGCGGAAAAGAACATAATTCTTTTCGAAGCGCGGGAATTTAAACAATGCCGCCTCTAATTTACTTGGTAGTTGTGCAAGCCCGTTTATGTTATATAATCTTCAGCGAAAATGCAATGAAGATGAAAGCCGTATGAAGAAGCCGAGATGGCCCAGTGGTAAGAACGCGTGAATCTTAACCGATGATCGTGGGTTCAAACCCGGGCAAGCACCACTGAAGTTTTTCATGTGCTTAATTTGTGATTATAATTCATCTCGTGCTTTTCGGTGAAGGAAAACATCGTGAGGAAACCTGCATGTGTCTAATTTCACTGAAATTCTGCCATATGTGTATTTCACCAATCCGGATTGGAGCAGCGTGGTAGAATAAGCTCCAAAGCCTTTTCCTCAAAAAGGGAGAAGAGGCCTTAGCCCAGCAGTGGGACATTTACAGGCTGTTACCGAAAATGCAATATTTAATAATATTGTTTGAATTTGAACGGGCACAAATAACATGCACAAATAACAAAGGGATATTTAATATTTTTTAAAGTGCCAATGTCTTTGGGTGGTGGTGACGACTTACCAGTTGACTCATTTGCCAGTCTGCCTACGTTTTATAATTAAGATAAATCCGAGCAGCTACTGAGTTTTTTTTACCTAATAACGTATTATTGAACGAAACGAAATTTAACGAAATATTATAATATATAAATTTAAATATAAAATAACATAGCACTACTATGTTTTAATATAAGTAAATAATTATTCTGTCATTCTCATTGATTCTTAAAAATCAAAACCACTTCTGAAAAATAGCTTCCGAGAACAATAGGAGAAAAATGTTTTTGAATATTTTTTCTTCGATGTTGATATTAGTATTGTATACTATTGCTATATATATTTATATACGACACTTGTACATAAAGTAGTTTGCAAATTTTTTTTAAATGTAACTTTTACTCATCTACGAATGTTCTAGAATATTGTTCAGCATTAAGTGCTTTAATAATAAATTATTAAACGATTTTTAGCAAATCGACGATGGTGCGTCTCCTGTTCAGATTCTTTGAGCCTCAATCCGGACACATCAAGATCGGGGGGCAAGATATTAAAGACGTGGACCTCGCTAGTCTGAGAAAGGCCATCGCTATCGTACCACAAGTATGTATAACTAAATTTAAATAATGTAAAACTTCACTTACTCGATAAAGTCCGTTCTAAAAATATATTTATTGTAAAATCAAATCAAAATGCTTTTTTCAACGTGGAAGCATTATACTCACTTATTGACAGTCATATTAGAATCTACCACCGGTTAGGAAAAGAAATACCCTGACCTGAGAAGAACCGGCGAAAGAATCTCGGCGTGCTTTTTTTGTTATCTTGTCTGGTATATGTCTATATATGTCTGGATAATTTGTATATTTAGTGAAAAAAAATTAAAAAGGGCTATGCCAGAGTAAGGAGCACATTCACAGACTTTGCTGATGTTTGTGGACAACAATGACAAATGACAATCGAGGTAGGACAATTAGTAGTTTCACGGTAGCTTGCGAAAGCGATCCCGTGGCGCTCCTTGTTAAGACGGAAAGGGTACAACTGGTTTTTTAGTGGTGGGCCTTGGCCACCGGCGAGCCCCACATACCCCCCCACTGTTTCCGTGGGGGAAACGCGTAATGCGTTTTTCCAGCGTTAAAAAAAGGACAATTAGTACTATGAGTTTTTTTTGAGCATTTTTATTATTATAGTCAGTTCGCTGACGATAACAACACATTGAATCACTATGCTACATTTGTTTTACTAATGGCCGCAATGGTAATTGTGTATTGCCCGTTTTATATATAAATTGATTCAACTTTATTATCCTATATATTTATATACTAAATACATAATTTCAGGACTGTGTTTTATTTCATGACACAATACTACACAATCTGCATTACGGAGATCTTTCAAAGAGTGAAGAGGAGGTGTACAAGGCGAGCAAAATGGCCGAATTACATGAATCTGTCGTCACTTGGCCGAAGGTTCCTACAAGTTGAATAATATTATAGTATTTAAGATCTTGTTTTTAGTATCATATCGAAAATATTAGAAAAATGTTTACAACTTATTAAGAGAGAGTTGCATCTAGCCAAACATATTTTGAACAAAAAAAATCATTTATTGTATGAGGTACATTTTGTCATCTGATGGTAAATGGTCATTCACTATAAAAAAAATATTAATTATTAAAAAATATTAAAATATTATTGGCACTGCAAGAATTACTTTTTAAATCGTCGATGTGTCGTTGAATTTGAGATGTACCCCACGGCCGAAATTGACTACATTTCACTTTTTCAACATATATATATTATTATATAAATTGAAATTAGATATAAAATAATAGTACCCATGTGTTCTTTTTTCGAGTTTTTTAAGTTTTTTTTTATAATTTTTATTTTGAATTTTGTTTCCTTCTAAACAGACGTAAAGGCGAAAGGCCGTCACACATACGGCGTAATGATGATATATCTTTGATGTGCAAAAAAAATGACAGACAGTTGTCATTTAATTTGCATTGTCAATTTGGCGCCATCTTAAATTTTAAGTTCTCATCCATGATTTATCTTGATTTGTAATCTTTAAATATGCCGAGTGAATACTTAAACATACTACAGTGACATAAAAAAAAGTAGTTGTATTTGTAGTTTACAGTAACAATACACTAGTGAAGTTGTCAATTTTTTTCATGTTTACTAATTATTTCTAATGCAAGTTGGGCGAAGACCACTACCTCATTCAACCGTTAACGTGACGTCACCGCACATTTATTAGATGAAATAGTTACCGTTTGTCACGTGGGCAGGGCTACGCGACGCAGGTGGGCGAGCGCGGGCTGAAGCTGTCGGGCGGCGAGAAGCAGCGCGTGGCCATCGCGCGCGCCATCCTCAAGGACGCGCCCGTCGTCGTGTTCGACGAGGCCACGTCCAGCCTCGACTCGCTCACCGAGCACGTGCGTCACGTCACCACTCACCCACACACTCACGTCGCCAATGCAAACGTCCAAAACGTCTACTAGTAGCAATACTCGCGTGTCGCATGACTAGTGACAAAACGTTTTACTCGCGAATTAATCGATGTTATTCGATATTAAGTTACCAAATTTATTTTATTTCTATACCTTAGTTTATTTTTTCTATGTTATAAAATCTTAATAATCAAAATAGTAAATTAAACATATTATATATTGTTTATTTAGTACACAGATAATTAGGAATCATATCATTTTTTAAATAGTATTTTTTATATACATTTCAGGCGATTCTTCAAGCCCTAAAAGCGGCCACAGTCGGCAGGACATCAATATGTATCGCCCACCGGCTCTCAACGGTTGCAGATGCTGACGAAATATTTGTTCTAGAAAATGGCTCAATATCCGAGAGAGGAAAACATGCGGACCTTATGAATAACAAATCTTCATTGTATTATAGACTGTGGGAGAAACAGAATAGAGATGTACCGAAAGTATGAAAACGTTTGAAAAATATTTTGAGCAAATATTTAGTCCAATATTTTATGACAATGTTTGATCCAATTGTTCTTTAGAAATAATTTATAGTGATTGTTTTTGGCACCAACTCGCGATCGTTTTTATTTTTAGTATGTTTTATTAAAAACTTATTTCACAGGGTGAAATTTGTTCAAAGCTTCATATTGAATAACTATAAAAAATATTGTACCTATGATTTTATTTCGTTTACATAACAGACTTTAGTTTTCTTTAAGAAATAAAAGAATCATAATTTTAGAATATAAATTATTTAAAAAAATTATTGGGTCAAACATTGTAGAATATTGTATTGAGTTAGATGAATGCTGACCAAATTGTTATATAGTTTTTGTTATTCCAGACGTTAAAATCAAAATGTATATATTATATTATAACAGATCAATTTTTAAAAAAGTTTTAAGATCCGAACACACTTTATTATCAATAAAGCTGAAGTCATACAAGTGTAATATACTTGGTGTTGTGCAAAAATGTTCCAACCAACAGAAACACTAATGAAGTGTTATGAATATTATTTAAAAGACATTTTATAACATTATGTAACGTGGTTATTGTAACTATAAAAATTATCTTTTAAATGTTAGTAACTTTCATGAGTGATGTACTGTGTGTGTGTGGAATATTTCTGCTCAACACGTTTCAATTCATCTCGTGCTTGGTGGTGAAGGTTATCGCGTGGAGATCTGCATGTGTCGGGAAGCCCCAACTCTTTTCCTTTAGAAGGAGAAGAGTCTTTTGCCAGTTGTGGGACGTTAATGAACGATTACTGTACTAGTAGGTCGATATGTTTTCTTTTTAATCTTTATTGATCTGTTTTTTGGTAGAAAAAAGTTCCAGTTTATATACTAGTCTGTTGTCATGGTTAGTGACCTTGAACAAATTTCACTTATAATAAACCCCGGATCTGTTTTTAAAAAATGGTAATCAAAGAATCCAATATAACGTAAATGTACGTATACGTGTTATATCGTTTAGAAAGAAATTTAAATCTGGAATTATATTTATATATATATCAACCATATATGGGCGTGAAAAAATATGTATTGGAAAAAATTAAACAAATATCATTAATAAAAATCAGTAATATTTTCATAGATTTATTTTTTTAATAGACAAGACGTTATGAATTGAATATATTTATACTAGATACTTGTAACACAAACTTTAGAAATATATGTATGTATAAATACCATGTATAATTGTATATTACGTATGGCATTACAAAATATTATTTATGACAGATTCGAATTTCACTTTCTAAAGGTGCGATTCCACTATGTTCGTGCACATAATGAGTTCTGTGCATCTGCAGCTGCTTTTTTGAGAATGATACCCATCTTCCATCGTAAAACTATGTGCCTTTAGAGTACACCCTTACGTTATCGACATTCCCCCCGTTTGCACGTAGTATTAGTAGTATAGGCATCTATGCGTCAGTAGTTACCAAAGTGTATGGTTATGGTGTTGTCTAAAACCTATAGACAATTAAAAAACATTGCATTATATTCCCAAAGCCTACAACGTAGATCGCTCAATCCGGAGGTTGCAGCGTTGCAACGTATCTACTATTGAAGCAGTTGCAGGAAGGCATATAGCTTTACGAACATAGTGGATATATAAGGATATATATTGCCGATGATATATGGTACCCACTACTAGTAAATATTAAATTGTATTGTACTACCTCGTTATTTTTGTTTTAAAAGACGTTTAACGTTTTTAGTTATAAAGTATAAAAAAATGTTACTTTTTCTTTAGACTTCATAGACACCGATGTTGCTACATTTCGCCCAAAAAAAATATGATAATAAAAATTTAAATATCTGTGAAAATGTATAAGAAATGTAAATAAATGTATGTTGGTACTATGTACAGTTACTGTTGATTAAGTATATTATATTTTATTTTGACATTGTTTTATTTACCCGTTTTATTTTAAAACCACTGCGACTGCGCGACATCGACGGACCCTAAACCCAAAGTTCATTCGAGAATATAAAATAAAATCATTCTAGAATTGTTTCTATAAAATATAGTAATATTTGAAATTATCATGCAGGATAAATAATAATTTAATTGTATTTAACTATCTTAATTACTGAGTTTCTTGTTAATTACAGAGGTTCGTCTCGGTAAAATCTACTTGCTCGCACGAGAATAGTTGAATAAAGTATATTTTGATATGATTTGTTATATTAAAGTATATTTTGATAAAATTTATAAATTTAGGAGTCTAATACAGGTGCAATAAAAATATATTTTTGATGAATGAAACGTTTTTGATGAAGAAAAAAGGCTTTATTTCTGTATACAATTATTTCTGTATTCTGCAATATAATACAATTCACCAAATTTACTATTTTTTTATGTTATTGCTGGGTGGACGAGCAAGCGGTTGATGATAAGTGGTCACCACCGCCCATAGACATTGGCGTTATAAAAAATAATAACCAATCCCTTCATTGCCAATGCGCCACCAATCTTTGGAACTGAGATGTTATGTCCATTGTACACTGGCTCACTCACCCTTCAAACCGGAACGCAACAATACTAAGATAGATCCATCCAGAATTGAAATAATTTATTTGTTGAAATAAAGTTATTTAATACTAATTCTCAAAAAAATGGTCGACTTTTTTTCTATGAAATCCAAAGAGTTTACATAACTTGAACATGGTATCGATTGCGACTCGGTTGCCATAGCAACAGTCCACAACAAATCGTAGAAATATTTATTACAATTTTGAGATCGTCTATTTTCTTTTAGAAAATGGTTTTTTTTTTTTAGTATAAATAATGTCAGTGTTGAGTCTCGTGCCGGAAGAAAAACGTAGGGACCAGAGGTTGGTTCTAATTTAAAAATAAAATTCTCATTTCAGAAAATATAAATATTGATATCTCCTATTATCTATCCACTTCTGTTTTCCCTTACATCTCGGTAATGATCATATTTGGTTCAGTAAAAAAATATTTTTTGGATTGAATTGAATTTTAAATAATACAAGTTGGTTGCAAATATTTTATTTCTATTTATATTCAACACTTGCACATTTTTGTCAAAATACGTATTTATCTAGAGTCAACAACAACAGGCTCCCAAACCGCTACAAATAACTGTATAGATATATATAAGTTTATAATGGTGAGAACGTTAAGCTAAGGACATAACATCTTGCCTCTACACGGTAAACTATGGCTTACAAATATACCATATTACACTATTATATTGTACTACGTAAAAAGATGTATTCAATTTTTGGAAATGAAGAGACAAAATTTCATAAACAATAATTACAGTTTTACACTATAGGATAGGATGATACATTTTAATTAATTTATTTGACGCGACCTAAATACTTGAAACTAGCTTGAACGTTATCTAACGATTATACGATAAACGATAATTTTCATTACAGAAATTCCCTAGAGAGCGTGTACAGTAGCAACTCTCGACTCAATTTGCTTAACAAACGCAAACGCTTGAACCCAATACTGGACATGTCGAATCAATCTATAAACAAGGGGGATAAATACGTAACCCAGCGTGTTTTATCAGCAAAGACGCACAGAGTCAAACAATTACAAAACCAACTTGCTGACGCCCATTATCATTTACAAGTAAGGCTCTATTCGTATCAAATAACATTATTCGTATAAGTTGTTAAATCAATTAGTTTTCATAGCATTTTTTACCTCATTGGAGGACATTATAGATATTACCTTTACAATTTAAATTAAAAAGGTAAATGTTTTATTAATTATACAAATAATTCTTTATTTATTTTATACAGGCACACAAGCTAACGGTCTACATAATGGTAAGTGGTCAACTTCGCTCATAGACAGTGTTTCTTTAAGGAATAAAAACTACTTTTTACAAAGCCAACTCGCTCCCATGGCATATCTAAGATGTTATATATCTTGTTCCTAATATTATACTGGTTTATTAACCGTAGCCTATAGTCGAGATGACTTAGTGGTTAGAACGCGTGAATTTTAACCGATGATCATGGGTCCAACACCCGGGCAAGCACCACAGATTCTTTATGTGCTTAATTTGTGTTTATAATTCATCTCGTGTTTGACTGTGAAAGAAAACATGGTGACTTAACCTGCATGTGTCTAATTTCACTGAAATTTTGCCAAATGTGTATTCCATCAACCTGAATTGGACCGTGCGTGGTACGTGCGTGGAGAGGAGGGGTAAGCCTAACAGTGGGACATTCACAGGCTGTTACTATTACTTTTACTCACCGTCCAGACTAAAACACAACAAATATATTTGTAAAGTACTGCTGTTCGACTGTACAGTGACTGAATATAATAAAAAATTCACATAGATTTACAAAAACGTAATTATAATTATACAATATATTATTACATTGATTAATATAAAACGAGTAATTCGTTAATGAAATTTACTAAATTACTTTTTGTGGTTGTATCGTGTAATGTAATAATTTAACTAGAACTAATTATTATAATTCAGGATGGATTTTTTTAATATACTGTAGTTATTATCTACAAAAATATGCATTGTTATAAAGTATATATTTTGTTGTAGGAACTAAGTAATGAGAACAAAGTGCTTCGTGCGTTACAAAAGAAACAGGAAATAGCCCTACAGAGGTAATATTTATGTTTGTAATAAACTTGCGATTGAAATAGCTTATTAATTTTACTTACTTAATAGAATATATGTATAAGGTAAATAATAAATTAGTAAATAAACGTTATGAATTAAAAATTAAAATTGAACAGTATATATAGGCTGGTATTTTGAGAAGATGTTGGAAGGGGTTTTATTTAAATAGCTACAGGGCTAAAGCGTCGACATTTTTTATTAACAGAAATCACATAACCTTAATCCATACATTTTGAAAATTTGATTTTAATAAAATCATATATTCTGGATTGTCTGTAGGGAAATGAAATATCAGTATTCACGCGACATTTTCAAAATAAGAATAAGACAAAAAGCATTTTTTCTACACATTGCCGTTTTTCTTGCTGACCGTACTATCCGTTTAATTTTTTTTTTATGTAAGAGAGGGCAAAAGCTATGAATGCCCTTCGAAAATATTTTCTAAATTCATGACTAATTATAATATACGATAGATTTGTTGTATCTGTTTACGGTTTAGATAACTAGCCTCGCCTTGTTAATTTGATATTCATTTTAATGTAATGTGACAACTTTAATGCGATATTTAAATGTATTGCAAACCACAACAATGTAATATTACCAAAATGTTATACATTTACAAAACTTTATCAGATATGAAAACTCCAACGCAGAACTGCCTCAGGTGCTAAACTCTCACAATGAAGAGATGAGAATACAGCAAAGTAAATATAAGCAGCTGAAGCAGCAGTTCAAGGAAGCGTCGATGAAGTTAAAAGAGAAAGACATACAGCTGCAACAGCTAAGAGATGACCACCAGCATTTATTAGATTTGAGTAAGGACAGGTTAGTATTTAACGTTAGTAAATTAAGTGTTTACAGTGTAATTGTAGGTTTATATTTTATTTTAAATTCAGATTCAAGTTAATTTATTTTGGATCATCCATACTATGTGCATAGTCCAACGGTTGTTGGTAAATTACTTAATAATTATGTTATGTTAGTATGAGATACTGGAATAACAATACGAAAGTTCAACCTTTCAGCGAACACATTTAGAATATTATCGGTGCTACCGTGGATCCGGTACGGAACAATTCGTTTTCAATAATGGCAGAATAGCAATCGATGTATACACAAACAACTCAAACGCACTACACTGCAACGGCAGCCCAACTGCATTGCTTTATTTTATTGGGCTTGTTAGTCACCATAATATGGGATCAGTGTAATTGTTTGGCAATAATATTATTGCTAGGAAAAACATAACTTTATCATAGCTTGAACAAAACAATGTGCTAATTCAGAAAATTTAACCAACAACATAAGTTTTTTTTTTACTTCGTTTTCTAGAAATCTTCTTGATCGTGAGAAACTCCAAGCCCAAGTAACAGATTTAACAGCGAAAGTCCAACAACAGAACGAAACTATAAGCATGCTACAAAGAAGAATAGCGTTAGAGGCTAAAAACTTCAAGCACCAGTTACAAGCCGAGATAAACAAGCATAAAGACACGAGGCACGACTTGGATCTAGCTATCACCAACGCTGACAAGCTGTCCACTATTATAGAGGTAGAAAGCGATAATATCACTGTTATAAATATGAAAGCACTTTGGATTATTATTATAAAATATATACACAGAACAACGATACACATTTTAAATACGAAATGGGCATTTGTCAAATTGTATACATCATAATTTTACGAAAAAGAATCCAACGTTGTTATTAATAATCCAAAATGTACAATTATGCGAAAAGAACTGTAGTGAAATTCAATACTTGCTTTTTAATACGGATTAAGCTTGAAATTTATTTATTTTTAAAATTAGTATGAAGACCGAAGGCCCCTCTTTTATGATCGAAGTTACAAGTACAATGTCGATGAGATTTTATTAAAGAATCTAATAACTTGTTACCGATAAGAAGTGTTGTCTTAGAAATTTAAAAATCGGCTTATAACTTCTTTATTCTGAAACATGGTGTCACTTATGGCAAATAACCAACTTTGGTCTAAAAATTTATTTGGATTAATCCTTCTGACTTCGTCTGTGTTTGAGATACAGACCAAATGAGATTTTTTAATAAATCATTTGATGTCACGCAATTTTACGTTTTGTTCGAATGTGTTTTAGCGTAAAAACTAACTGTGTGAAGTATCTTGTAAAAAGTAAATACAATGGACATATTTTTCAATACAAAGTAAAAAAATAAAATGTACTTTGCAATGCGGTCTATATTTAATTATAGTTTAGAGATCAATGACAATAGAGATTTATCTAACAAAATATAGTATAAATAGTTAAAATCAAATGAGTAGCACTTGATTTTAACTTAACATTTATATGTAATGATACATGCTAAACTTATGTATATTACTTTTTTTATTTTGTATATATTATTTTTTTTGCTTAAAACTAACTGAACTTTTTAACATATTATCAGAGAACCCTGTTTTCTCTTCGTCATACATATGTAATATAATATAATATCCTGGGACATTTTTCACACACGGCCATCTGATCCCAAATTAAGCTTGTACAAAGCTTGTGCTATGGAAACCAGACAACTGATATACTACATATACTACTTTTCTTTTTGTAAATACATACTTATATAGATAATTACACCCAGACTCAGAACAAACAGACATGTTCATGCACACAAATGTTTGTCCTGGGTGGGAATCGAACCCACAACCTTCGGCGTGAAAGGCAAGTATCTACCAACCACGCCAACCGGCTCATCATATTTATGTACAATTTATGTATTTATGTACAAGAGAAATGTTACCGATTACCTCAAAACCGTTCAACTAATCTTTTTGATATTCCCCTGCAGTTCTTGAACCTGAATCTGATGATACGCATATTGACATCTTATGAGTATTATTAGCAATGAATATTTTTCAAACTTTTAATATTTATGATTTTAATTCAATTAAGTTTTTTCAGATGAAAGAAAAAATGCTCAGCACTGCGGCCAGTAGAGGTGGCAAATCCCCGACTAAAGTGCCATCGCTTATGAATTTAGCTCGACCCGTTAGTAAGACAGGAAAAGAGGCGACACATCGAAACGATGAAAGAGCTAATGTATGACAGTTTTATAGAATAATTATATATTTAATGAGACTTGGTGTTTTTGCATGTTAATATTTTCGTATTCATAAATGATCCCCATAAAATTTTCAAAATGATGAAGGCAGAACATCGTGAGGAAGTCTGCATGCGTAAGATGAAATTAAAATGAATATAAATGTCTGCCCTGCATTGAGTACGGATTAAGCTCTTTAAAATTAATCAAGAGTGGTATTTAGTTGGTTTTGTTTTCTAAAATTGTATTAATATTTTATTCTTTTTTTTTATATAGAATAGGAAGGTGGACGAGCATATGGGCCTGATGGTAAGTGGTCACCAAACGCTCTTAGACATTGGCTCTGCGAGAAATGTTACCCATCGCTTACATCGCCAATGCGCCACCAACCTTGGGAACTAAGATGTTATGTTCCTTGTGCCTGTAATTACACTGGCTCACTCACCCTTCAAATCGGAACACAACAATATCAAGTACTGCTATTTTGCGGTAGAATATCTGATGAGTGGGTGGTACCTACCCAGACGAGCTTGCACAAAGCTCTACCACCAGTAAAAGTATTCTTAGATTATTTTATATTATTCTTATTGTGTAAGAATTGTGAATGTGTCTCTGTTATAATTTTATTTTACATAATCTTTCAGATAATTCAAACGGAACAAAATATTCTTGCCAAGTTATGTGAAAACTCACGTAATGTCAGTAGTTCGTTGTCTCACGAGGAAGACACTAGTTCCTCTACCGAACCACGCTCAAGATACATTTCAAGTCGTTCTTCAACAAGTACTCGTACTACACCTAATCCAATGAGAAAAGGTTCTAAAAGTTCTGATGGAATTATAGAACTTGCAAAAACCGTACAAGACGGTATGGCTGATTTAACAATCATTGACGATAACTTAAAAAATTCTACACCAGAGGAAATGCAAAAGAGAATGGAAGCTATGAAACTGGATCTTATGAACAAAATAAAGAATAACGAAGAACCCTGTTCAAGGAAATCAAGTGCTTTAAGGAGAATGTCTACTGAGGAAGCGATTGAAGAACAAATCGTTGAAGAAGTTGCAATAGAAAGACCAAAGTCTAGAGGAAGGAGGAATTCTACAGTTTCCTTTTATGATAATTCATATTCTGATACAGGGAACAATTACAGTACTGGCGATGAAGGCGATAAAGTACATTTAAAGCGTGAGATAAGTATCGTTGATAAGAAGTCAGCAATAAAACCTATCGAAAAATATTGCAAAGATATTATACAAGATATTGAGAAAAGCAGCAAAGTTATTGATGTTCATATGAAACAATTCAGTCAATCTAAGTACGCAGGCGACAAATTAGTAGAACAGCTCCAAGCTGTGGATAAACTGAATCAGTTCGTAAATGGTAGCGGAGATATACCAACTGAGACACTAGCAGAATTGAATAATAATTTTAAAATGTTAACTGAGCAAGTTTTTACTGAAACAGTACCAGTAGCTAGAAAACGTTCTCTCTCCAGTAGAAAAAATTCTCGTATCGAATCTAGAACAAATTTGCTTGGAGACGCTAATATGAGCAATCAAGATTTACTAGACGATCTATTAGGAAAGAAATGATATACGGCATTTCCTTAAAGGATTTGGTGTAATATAGACTAATAACCTTTTGCCAGAGATTAGGATTAGAACATAGAATTTATTATTCTTAATTCAAAACGCATGGCAATAATTCCGAATTTTTATAGATATTTTTATACAAGGATAAATCAGAGTCAAAGTTCGTTGCCCATTCGATAATTTATCACTTCTGTTCTTAAACAAAGAAATCGCCGTAGTAATTTATATGCAAATAAATATTAGTCTTATATCTATAAACAATTACGATTTTAACGTGAGAATGTTTTATGGAGACTTAAATAACGATCTTTGTTGTTATTGTAATGTTTTAAATAGCGTCATGAATAGATCTTCTGATTGGCTTCATTTTGAGAGTTGATGTGGAAACATTTCGAAATATGAACTTAAACTATTTAAAAACTTTCTTATTGTTACAGAGGTCATAAATATCATAAATATATCGTCCATGTTGCATTTCTTATGCTCTCAGCTCAGATCACACATCACGCTGATAGAATTGATTGTTAACCAATAGGAAAACAGACGAAATGATGAGACAATATTTAGTTTTTGTATCGTAATCCGTAAAATTCTTTATAAAATTTTTGACAAATAATTCTTATACCTCTATATATAATATAAAAACTTTAGGTTCTATTATATATATTATTTATTCAAAGGTATAGAATATAAACGTAAAGAGCTATACAGCACCGATTACGCATCGTTTCAAGTGGATGAGTTTTCGGCGCGAGTTATTTTCGTTTTAATTGTTATTCCTTGACTGAACGATTTTTCGGTCGTTATTTACTTTATCCTATTAATTATTTGTCGACTTTAACTGTCTATGTGTTCTGAGTTTATTCGTGTTTTGTGAGATTTGTAGCGAATTACTTTATATTTATTGTTTTCTTTATTTGAATCGTTAACGATAAAACTATATTTTGGCCTTTACCGGTACTATTTATAATATTTTGGTGCGCTGATTTTTATATAACTTAGCTTTAGTTAATAAATACAAAAGTAGATAGACAAAATATATTATATTTTGAGATATTGTTTTTTATTTTGTTATTTAAATATAGTTATACTATAATTTATGTTGTACATTATTACATAAATATTTTATATAAGCTTATGTAATACCTTTGGGATGAACGTTATCCGACGACATTATATATTATTAGTAATCTTCAATAACTTTCCGCAGACCATCACTTCCATTTTGAAAACCATGAACTAATAGTGAATATTATGTGGACAAATATTTAGATTATGGTTCATGGGAGTGAAGTCGATATACTACTAAAGTTCAAATTAAGTAACAGCCTATGAATGTCCCTCTGCTGGGCTAAGTTCCCTCCACTCCTTTTTTAAGGAAAAGGTTTTGGAGCTTATTTCACCACGCTGCTCCAATGCGGGTTGGGGGAATACACATGTGGCAGAATTTCGGTGAAATTAGACACACGTAGGTTTCCTCACGCTCTGTTCCGTCACCGTCAAGCACGAGATGAATTATAAATACAAATTAAAAACATGTAAATATGAAAATCGTATTAGTACTACCTTACACCCTTAAGTGCTAGTCCTAAAGACATTGGATTTTGTGTCGAAGGTTGTATAACAATTAAACAAAGTTTGTTTCTAAAATGATAGTAAACATAGACAACAGGAAAAATAATTTCAGCGTCCAGTCGGATCCTGCCACCTTCTTTAGATTATGGGTCCATTGGCTGAAGTACACCTGTATTTTCCACTCTCGTCTGCTTTTACGGTAATCGGTAAGTAACTTCTATTTCAATCCCTTAGCTGTGCCAGCTATGTCGATAACACCAGGGCAAACTAATATTGATCAACAAACATATAGTTAAATTAAAACAAAATACTGACAATAGAAGTAACCAGTGTAGTCGAAGTAATGATAAATACTTAAAAGTCTGACGAAACGTTACGGAAGCTCAATTTATTTGCTTTCTACGTTCAATTGATTCATTAAATTGCTTCGTTGAAAGTGTAACTGCTTCCACCAAAATATGTACGTCTGATGCAATTTTCGAATTTTTTTAACCGATACAAACATTGTAAACGGTTGTATTATGTACACAATATATATATATATATATATATATATAAAAGAAAGTCGTGTTAGTTACACTATTTATAACTCAAGAACGGCTGAACCAATTTGACTGAAAATTGGTAGGGAGGTAGCTAAGAACTGGGAGAAGGACATAGGATACTTTTTATCCCGTTCCCGTCGTTCCCGTGTGATGTGACATAAAATGTGGTATAACAAAACGCAACTGACATGTAATAACAAAACTCAGTCAAAATATAAGTCAGCGGTTCATTTGTTAAAAATGTAATAACAAAACGCAACTGACAGCTGAGCATATTTTTAAAAAAGTCCGGTAGTATATAACAAAAAGCCGCTGAGAATAATTAAAAAAACGGTCTTGCCGGTTGATTAATTCGTATAAAACAAGGAATATAAATACTCTGTGCCTGTTTAAAGTTTCTAATAAAAAGAAAGAAAAGCGAACTTCAACTTCTAATTTAATTTTTTTTTAATATCGTATTTCTGTGCCATTTATCATCAATAAAAATACCATGCCGAGACCAAGACGATCAAATCTTTCTCGACAAAGCCGTAATGCAAGAGTAATTCGAAACATTGCGAATGAAAGCACTGAAGAAGAGCAAGAAAATGCACGTGAAGAGCGCCGCCTTAGTATGGCTCGACTACGTGCTTCTCACTCACAAGAGCAATGGGAGGCAGCCCGTGAAACGGCTCGGTTGGCAATGCGAAATCGTCGAGCAAACCTCAGAGATCAACAGCTAGATAATTTACGAAGCACAAGAAGAAATTCATCAAATACTGGTTTGAATCGGGCAGCGTATCAATACGATTGCACGACTGATTACTGCTTGCATACTAGCGTTCGCATTGGGCCAATGGACGTTGGTTGCGAGTATTGTGGCGCATTAAAGTTTTCCGGAGAACGGCCAGGATTGTGCTGCCTTAATGGCAAAGTGAAATTGCCATTATTGACTCCGCTACCTGAGCCATTAAATTCATTGCTTCGTGGCGAAACACCCGAATCCCGTCATTTTCTTGGAAACACCCAAAAATACAATAGTTGTTTCCAAATGACCTCATTTGGGGCAGACATTATTGAAGAACGAGGATTTAATCCGACATTCAAGGTTAATATTTATTTAAACCTTCATGATTATCACTCATATTGATTTTAGTATTACGGGACTTAATCGCGTGTGTTATTTAAGCTAAAATTAATATTCAAGGTATTTATTTGTTTTTGTACTTATACACAATACAGTAGAATAATAACATATTGTATTTATTCCTGTAGTGTTTGTAAAGTAATAATGACTGTTTTTTATTTTGTAGATACAAGGACAGATTCACCATCGAATTGGATCATTGCAACCTCTCGATGATGGACAGCATAAATTTTTACAAATATACTTCATGGGCAACACAGAGGAACAACTTGATCGACGTCAAGAGATCAATACAGCAACGAAAAGAGCAATTCTTCAAGATCTGCAACAACTGCTTCAAGAACATCATGCGTTGGTCAGGTTTTTCAAGAGTGCATTGGAGCGCATGCCAAATGATGACTACAAAGTTGTGATCAGAGCGGATTAACGACCATCTGGAACACACGAGCGCACATTTAACGCTCCAACAATAGATGAAGTTGCCATTCTGATTGTTGGTGAAAATTTGGAATCACGAGATATTGTGCTTAAACGTCGCGATACTGGACAACTGCAACAAATATCTGAAACACATCGTTCATATGACACATTACAATACCCGCTGATGTTTTGGAATGGAGAAGATGGATATTATTTTAATATCAAAATGATAAATCCATTGAATGGTGAGTATCAATATCATAATTTTCATTACAGCATGATGTTTTACAGTGTTTGGTTTGGGTTTCCAATGTAAGGCACTACATTACCCTTAGTATGAGTTTGATAAGATAATCATGATCATGGAATTATTTTCAGTAGTTTTAGCCACTGTTCGTGCAAGATCCAACATTGCGGTTGCAGTTGCTTCTTCTGGTATAGCAGCCACATTGCTAGAAGGATGTCGTACGGCACATTCTGCATTGAAATTGCCGTTAAATCTCCAATCTATTGAAGAACCAACATGCAACTTACAAAGCGCTCCGCTACGGCCAAAGTTTTATCAGAATCGAAGATCATCATCTGGGACGAATGCACAATGGCGCACAAACGTGCATTGGAAGCACTTAACCGAACGTTGAAAGATCTACGTAATGAATCGAGATGTTTTGGAGGAGCAATGATTTTACTGTCTGGTGATTTCCGCCAAACATTGCCAGTAATTCCCAGATCGACTGCTGCAGACGAAATAAACGCTTGCCTTAAATCATCGAATCTATGGCGCTATGTTAAGAAACTTCAGCTAACAACAAACATGAGAGTTGCATTGCTGAACGATACATCTGCTGAAGATTTCTCTGAGCACATGCTAACTATCGGCAATGGTCGAGTACCCGTCGACGAATCGAGCGGATTGATTTCATTTCCTCCGAATTTTTGTAACTTTGTCTCATCAAAATACGAACTCATCAACAAAGTATTCCCAAACATCATGACTAACCTCAAAAATAATGAATGGTTGAGTGAGCAAGCAATTTTGGCAGCTAAGAATAAAGATGTAGATGACTTAAATTACATAATTCAGGATGACATCATTGGTACACTGCATTCTTTCAAATCTATTGACTGTCTAACAAATGAAGATGATGCCACCAACTATCCCATTGAATTTTTAAACTCCTTGGATGTACCTGGCTTACCACCGCACAATTTACGACTAAAGATTGGTTCTATAGTAATCATGCTTCGAAACTTAAACCAACCAAAATTGTGCAACGGAACACGTTTGGTGGTAAGTAAATTGATGAATAATTTGATTTACGCCACAATTCTCAAATGAAAATTCAAAGTTGAGGAAGTTCTCATTCCGAGGATCCCGATGATCCCAACCGACATGCCATTTCAGTTTAAACGGCTTCAATTTCCGATCCGTCTAGCATTCGCCATGACTGTAAATAAGTCACAAGGCCAATCGTTGAAAGTTTGTGGTCTTAATCTCGAACACCCATGTTTTTCCCATGGCCAATTATATGTGGCATGTTCACGTGTCGGAAGACCTTCCGCGTTATTTGTTTTCGCGCCTAATGAAAAAACAAAAAATATCGTTTATCACAAGGTGCTACAATAAATGGCAAATAAAGAATAATTGAATAATTATATCTTTTTTATTTACAATTACCCTAAGTTAAAAATTAAAAAAATGTGATAATGTGATATTGCCTTTAAGGTGGAACAAAGTTCACCGGGTCAGCTAGTATATATATATATGTGACTTGATTCAATTATACCACATATAATTATTATAATAAATATACCACATAATTGAATCAAGTCAAAACTTATTCTGCAATTATTTACATTTATCTTTTGTATTATAATATTTTTAAACATAGTAAATGATCATAATTATCGTTGTCTGGATTTTAATAAGTTAATACTTTGAATGAAAATGTTTTATACCTAAGCTTAGTAATAGAGAAACTAAAAAAAAATATACAACACAATATTATATAGAATCTCAGACAAAAATGTAGTAGAGAGTAAGAGGTCCCGCTCGGGCACTCGCGGAGCTAAGGCAGGTCCCAAAACTACTATTTATTTTCCTACCTACCTATTAAACAAGAAAATATATTGAATATAAACGAAAAAAGAATATCTAAACCTACCCAATATAACGTAAGTGTAGTAAATTGTTCTTAAACATTAGGTAACTATGTGATAAAATTTGCATTTAGATGCAACCGTAAATTGTTCGTCCACTAAAATTAGTTAACCATTTCTAATGCTCGATCTCAACCATGAAAATATCTCGTTAAAATAGGACAGCTTCGTTAATAATTATAATAAAAGCATTTTTACGAGGGCCTTGCCCGAATGGTTCGGTGCTTTTTTTTTCAAGGTTATGTGCAAAGACTTGGAATGGAATCAAATCATCTGCAATTTGATTTATTGAAATTACGTATCAGCTGAATCGTGTCGTCGTCCCTTTGTAAATAAAAACGTTGCTGTCTACAAATAAGACTATGAATGTCACTAATTTATTTTGAAATTTTCATTTAAATAAAACTTCAAAAGATAGTTCGTCTGACAAAAAATGGTAATACTATATAATATACTTACGAGGACTGGCAAGTGGGCCATATGGTGTTAAGTGGTCCCCACCGCCATAAACATTGGCGATGTAAGAAATATTAACCATTCCATGTTATGTCCGGCCTGTAATTAAACTCACTCACCCTTCAAACCGTAACGCAACAATACTAAGTATTGCTGTTAAGCGGTACAATATCTGATGAGTGGGTGATACTTACATAGACGGGTTTGCCCAAAGTGTTACCACTCAGTTAAATCTCGTCTCGCTTATAAATAAGAAAATTAAATTAAATGTTTTTAATCAACAAAGCCGGATTTGTACTCAAACTCTTTAATTATCGCGTCAAAGGAGCTCAGCTAATAAGCCTGACCTTATAAAGCTCATTACTTGTATTGTAATTGTTTAATTGCTGTAATTTATGATAATATGTACGTATGATAGGTATATTTTACGACGACTAACGTCGTAAAATATACCTAAAAAGTAATATAATGTATATGTTATGTTACTTTTTAGGCATGTTTTATTATATTATATAACTTATAGTATAAATATATACACATATACCTATTACACCTATTGAGCCGAGATGGCCCAGTGGTAAGAACGCGTAAATCTTAACCGATGATCGTGGGTTCCAACCCGGGCAAGCACCACTGAATTTTCATGTGCTTAATTTGTGATTATAATTCATCTCGTGCTTTACGTGAAGGAAAACATCGTGAGGAAACCTGTATGTGTCTAATTTCACTGAAATTCTGCCACATGTGTATTCCACCAACACGCATTGGAGCAGCGTGGTGGAATAAGCTCCAAACCTTCTCCTCAAAAAGGGAGAAGAGGCTTTTAGCCCAGCTGTGGGATATTCACAGGCTGTTACGTTATTACATATTGAGATTCAATGAGCTTAAACACGATCCTAATAACAACTAAAAAAGAGCTGATGATCTTCAAACAACTGATCAGATAATGTGAAAACCAATAAATTCGAAATCCATCGCGGGAAACGGTCGTGAAATGTCAGAAAGTGACATGAGACATTTCCAATAATAATTATAACATTTCAAAAATACACGCGTCAAAACAGTATATCACCATAAGTCGGTTGAGAATTTCACGGGTGAATAATGAATATGATGAATAATGAAGTGAGGTCTTGTAGAATAGCACTGCAGTTTGCAACTTGCAATATCTGTGGCAATATTGAAGTGTGTTCTCATACAATTATTTAAAAACACACACTTGTTCTTGTCTCAAAGTGTTTCTTAAGCCAACAAAATGCATTTCAAACACACACAAAATTCTTATCTTGTGCATAACTCTACACTACAGTCTCTACTTAACACTCGTTCATTAGCACATACGTAATGAGCGAACAAACGAACGAAGCGAGCAATCGATAGTTCCTTAAATTATGATACAAATATTAAATTGCTTCGTCGATCTAGTTGCTAGTTTATAAGGCCGCCGATACCAATGTTCTAGATACAAACGAAAACGTATCGGGCCAGTAAAAAACGGGGTGTTTGGTTTCAAAAATACAGTATCAGTCTTTAGTTTCGAAGTTGGAAATGTACACTCCCGTGCCTCGGAAAATACATAAAGCCGTTGACATAATAGTCATCATTATCTTTGTATTAAAAAGCTACCGACACTTATATTTAACTAATAATGGTGATTAAAGTTTTTCTACAATAAATATATTAATTAATTATACAAAATAATCTTTAGAAATGTAATTACTTGAGACAAATTATAACATTTATAAGTCGCTAAGAAAACATTATAATGTTAATTAAGCCATTACTTATAAAATAAATGTATCATAACCTATGTTTTTTAAATACAATTTTAAAAACAATTCTGAATCACGCTTTCAAAGTTTTCACGTCGCGTTCAATAAATACAACTCGTTGTAAACTGCACATTGGGAGGACCGTTTCTACATAGTAAGCCGGTTTGGGGGTTGAGCCGGTCTAATAATACAGTTCGTTCGTGATGATTCACGTCATGGCTCCGCCAAAAGAGTGAAAATGTCTGCTAACAGAAAAAAAACCACAGGTGTTAAACAACAAAACAATTATAATTATTAAGCAGAATAATAAACAGTGCGGGGGACGTTATTAAATTCCCTGAACCAATACAGTTTTAAGTACTAATGTAGAAAGTTTGCCCACCCTTTTGTAAATCCGAAATAGTTAAATCAATTTTAGAATAGGATACTAATTAGATTATAATTATTTTATATCGTACAATACAATTTATACACACACATACAATTTATAAATACAATTCACATTAAATTGACGCGAAATCGACTTAATTAAATAAAAAAAAATATTAAATATTCTTACCACAAAAAAATGCTTTTCATTTTATAAGCCGAGTAATTTACTAAGAGAGTTTAGTATAATCTAGCCTTTAACTGGATAGTCAAATGGGAAATTTACGATCTTCAAATTATCAGCCGTTTCCAAAGCGAGGTTTTCCATGCAATATCCTTAGTCTAGAACAGATATTGAACAGACATTGTCATATATTGAAAAAACAAGATTCGAATCGAAAAAAAAAATCTTAACCTCTAAACTCTTTCTCATACTTTACTTCTATTCAAGAAAGAAGTTGTGTATCAGCATTTAGGTGTTTATAAAAAATAACTAGTAGAAACTCTTTAGTTGTCTTTAAAAGCCATTTAATTTCTCATTTATTTGATATGTTGATCCCTATGCAATATAGAACTCCTACTCCTATTTTAAAAATGAGCTATTATGGACTCGTGTGAACCCGACTTTAGCTAACCAAGTCGAAGGTAAAACTTTGCAATGAATGCAACCTTATCTTCCAAATAAGAATGGTTTTATTTTTTTAGCAGATTCGAAATTACATTAAATATAACGACGGAATTAATTTTAAATTAAAACAAGAATCCTATAAGTATTTCTGAATACATGAAAAGTTTTATTATAATTTTCACAAATACAATGAAAGAAAACGCAATTTGAATTGTTAATGAAACACAGTTTTATGTGAAAATAAGCTCATTGTGTAACATTAGTGGGAGTGGGCTGGGAATAGCATGATTGACTGAGTGAGTGACTGAGACATTGATGAATGAGTCGAAGTCAGTGTCCGGGCACAACCCTGAAATTGTGACATAATGACCATATTTGAAATCGTTACATATTTATAAAGCGATAATTATTTGGACGTATAATTAAGTTTAATGTTTCTATATGTAATGATGATAATAATATAGCGACTCTCCAAGTGCGCAGGAAATATTAAAGGGCATAAGTGTTTGCGCAAACATATTTGCTCTATCTATTCGCTCACTCTCATAATGCGATAGCGATAAGAGAGACGGTAAAACGATACTGATGAGAGTTCACGAGACAGGGTGTATAAACAGTAAACACTATCATTTTTCGAGGAATTCTGATGAAAAATCCGATAACCTTTATTGACCCGACTCGGGGCCAACAGCCGTATAATTTAATAGACCATTGCGGTTAAGGAGCTCTCTATTCAAATATGATGTTAATAAATATTGTATCTAATGTAGGTATCTCGTATTTTGATACAATCTGAACACACCCTTATTCCGGGATAAACAGGTTAAAATAACAGAATGTACTATTAATATATAACAACAAATAATTCCAAGGTGAATGTGCGATGTTCTTTGAATACCTACGAACATCGATTCTCATATATTCGGTATATTTCTAAGAATTCCCTTGAAAAAACAAACTAAAATCTAAACTTTGCGATTTAAGAAAACATTAATTGCTGCGCATTCAACATCGCAATGAAAGGGTGCATTTTTCTTTTGAGCATTTCTAAGACAAAAAGAAAGTAAAAAAAACGAATAAAAAAAAATCCGTTTCATTAAAAATTCTCGACGTTTAATGTACAGGATTGTTTTCTGCAGTGCTATTCCGTAATCACTGACTATCCCACTCGTGAAAATGTTACAATTATTCCACCACTGTCGCAAATGTTGAGGGAGATGGTAGATGGTAGGTTACAACGTGTATGGAAAAATTCGTGATGTTTGGTTGAGTAGTCAAGACGTGAAATCGCGACAAGCAAGCCAATAATATTAGTTAGGATTAAAAGTAATATAGAATCCGAAATGAGGACATTCGCCAGAGAACTAAAGTCTCTGACATCGTGCGTAGAATTAGCTCGCTGAAGTGGAAGTGGGCTGGTCATGTCTCCAGGCGCATTGATGGCCGATGGAGCCGACACGTGTTAGAGTGGAGACCACGCTTAGGCAAACGTAGTGTAGGACGCCCTGTGACAAGATGGACCGACGATTTAAAAAAGGTGGCAGGTACGGGATGGATGCGGACTGCCCAAGATCAGGATGGTTGGCGTTCTATGGGGGAGGCTTTCGTCCAGCAGTGGACGGCAAAAGGCTGAAAAAAAAAAAAAATGTAATATAATAGAATCAATAAATATTATCCACCTGTACCAAGCTCTAAACATAACAGAGATTATTACCGACATTTTCAACCACATATGAATAAATCCATGTAATAATAATAACAATAAATTCTGGTTTAGTTTAGAGAAATTTATGTATTTAGAACATAATCCAGGCGGTGGGATAAGACTCCTGGTAAATATGTAATCTCTTTATGATGTTCATACAAAACAACAAGTTTTGGATTAATTTTTGGAAACCTAAGCAATCAAGAGGCCTAATCAAACTTATACAAAAAATTGCATCAAAATCCAGCCCCTTAGAAGGAGCTTAGAAGAATTACAAATATAAAGATAAGTTAAAAATCTCTTACATGTGACTTCATAATAAAATGATTTGATACCACGTTTCCGCGTGAGTGTAAAAATATTTAATTCAAGCAACGCTATGTAAATAATAAAAGTTACCAAAATGTCATCATTTATTTGTCTTCCTGTGCGAGTCGGGTAATAAAACATTTTACATCGCGTTTCTTATCGATCATAAACGCAATACCCGTCGTTGATGTTTATCTTTTAACTATTCCAAATAATACATTAAATTCATGCGAGGCTGAGATGAAATGGAGATCGCAAGTACTAATCTGGAGATGTAAAATTGGTATTTCTAAAGACAGTAACAGTATGACAGTAAAGACTCGTGCTCGGTTGAAGAAAAACGATATGTCCAATGTACAGTATAGTAACAGCCTGTGAATGTCCCACTGCTGGGCTAGGCCTCCTCTTCATTTTTGAGGAGAAGGTTTTTTCCAAAGCGGGTTGGTCGAATACACATATGACAGAATTTCAGTGAAATTAGACACATGCAGGTTTTCTTACGAGTTTTCCTTCACCGTCAAGCCCGTTGCCCGGGTTTGAAACCACGATCATCGGTTAAGATTCACGCGCTCATACCGCTGGGCCATCTCGGCTTCATGTCCAATGACTTTCGGCAAAACATGCTATCAACTCGCGCTAGAATAATTTCCGAACAAGAGTTTACCAAAAAAATAAGCTTACAGAAGTTTTATTACTACTTAATAATATTAAGACAGTGTTTGTTGATTTTCGTCTTTCAGTAGCAAAAATTTTTAACATAATTTTTTTATTCATGTTTGGTTTATGG
The DNA here is from genome assembly GCA_905147175.2 of Nymphalis urticae. Classification (NCBI taxonomy): domain Eukaryota; kingdom Metazoa; phylum Arthropoda; class Insecta; order Lepidoptera; family Nymphalidae; genus Nymphalis; species Nymphalis urticae. The sequence continues at coordinate 1,258,615 of LR989987.1, read as the reverse complement.
TGTGATATAATTTACTTTTCGTCTAAAATCTCGGACAGAGCCTCGGGTACGATGTAATATATGCAATCGTGCACATCTGCTTAATATGCTTTATATGCTAATCATTTTAAATCTCAAGTTAAAATATATATTTAATAAAGCGTATTCCTTGATAAACAGAATAAAAAGTTTGGAGTATTAGTCGATTTTCAAACAAAATATAGTTATTGTATATGTAATTGAATTGATGTTAATGTCACTGCTTAGGTTGTTTGCCGTTTCTTCTTTGTATAATCTACATTCCCATCCAGTATTTTATTAACACAAACAAAACAAGATACATTTAAAAAATTAACGTAAAATTAAAACACCGACCAATAGCGTATTCCAATAATATAATTCATTACAATGCGAGCATATGAAACATGAAGTAACAAGACTAAGTTAACAATTAAACAAAATTAATATGTAATACAATCAAAAACGGTAAACAATTATAAGAACAGTAAAGAACTTCTGTTCTGAACTTCGGTTTAAATAGCTAGTAATTGCATATTATTATAACACAGATAATAAATAGTAATTGTAAAATGACGACTCTAATGTTCTTGTACGAACTTTCTTTAAAATAAAACGTATAGTTAGGAGTCACCTTGACCACGACAATAGCGTTGTTAAAAAAAAAAAACGCACGCTTATTTAAAACCGCCATTTTGTTCGTGGACAGACAGGTAAAGTAATTAATTTATTATTGGCGCGATTTGTGATTTGTTTAATGTGTTCAATTGTTTTATTTGGATTATTGTTATTTTTATGAGTAATTGAGTGAGTTATTTACATCAATTTGTATGATTTGGTATTATATTTTTAAAAACACCACCAAATTCATTTAAAATCAGTTTCACTTCTGGATACTAAATATATTGATTTGTTTTGATTGATGTGACATTCCTGTAACCAAATATAGCATTTGTGTTTATTTTGAATGAAAACAATGGCGCTGACGATGTAAATAATATTTCTGTACAATTTAACGACGTCATAAAATTTTACTGGTATCCTTAATACTTCCCGCTCAGCAATTATATCTCTGATTATAGACGATTGTTGTATTTTGCCAGGTGACGTAATCAATGATTCTAAATAAAAGAATTGGACTGGCTTATGTATTTTTATACAATCGTCAAACAGTTGGGTCCAGTTTGTGTTTATAATTAATTTTTTGCTTGATGGTTAAAGCGCAAACATCGTAAGAAAACCTGCACGTGTTAAATGAAATTCTACTATATTTGTATTAACAAATGCGTCAGCGTGGTGGAACAAGAACCTTGTTCGTAAGATGAGACGAAAAGGCCTTAGCATTGTGACATAAGCGGTATATATTTTTCAGAGAATAAGGTCATTTCGTTTTAATTTTTTTATTGGCACGTCTGCTATATCGATTATTAAAAACAAAGTTTTTAAAAAAAATAATTCTTAGTAATAAATCCTTAATTTTCTTTCCTCTTATATTTTCAAGTCATTGACCTATTTATTGTGAAAATGTTAGGAAACGTTTCGCGTAGCATGAGCAAGATAATTTTCGGGCAATTTTGCCTATTATTTATTATATATTAAGCTTCGAATAACTATTCGTCGAATAATATAAATTAAATAAAGAAAATATATTGTGATTCAAAGGGAAATGCTGCTAACATTTTTGTAACATTGTTATATACAAATACGTAAAAAAAAAAAAATTAACTTGTTGATTCTTTTGCTCAATAATTTTTGTATTCTCTGTTCGGTTTAGAGGAATTCGCATAACGCATGGTTCTCAGTATACAATAATACATTATTTTCATTGCATTCATAATATTTGAAATTATTATTCACAGAAATTGTATCCTATCATGTGGTGCGCGTTATAATTTTTTTATCTAACTGACATATTTTAAGTAAATAGCAAAAAGTCATAAATAAAATAGAATTACTAAATATTTGAAATATATTTCAATGTTAAATTAAATTATAGCGGAAGCAATCTTGATACTTGATTATTTTTGTGTTATTTACAAAAAAAAAATCGTTTTAAAAGCGCTCATTGAAACGGGCCATAAATCGATCTCTCAATGGTTCAATGAATCATCCATACGAAATATATTATTGTTTGAAATCGACACAAATCAGACTTACGGAATCGTTATACGCCTACAACTAACGTAGAATTATAGAAATAAACCGTAATTTGTGTAAACATTCCGACTAGCAGATACTCCGATCCAGCTTGTTTCGATCATGAATACATTCGAGTATTTATTTCTATCAATGAAAATAAATGTCTTATTAATACAAAACCAGCGGATGTAAATAGAATTTAATCTTTTATTAACTATTATTGCGTGTAGAGTTATTTGTATTTTGTTATTAATTAGGAATACTGACGAGAAAATTGGACATCTGATTGTAAGTGATGTGATTCCTTTGGAAATAGCTTTAGTAATAGATGTATTATCATAGCGATTTGATACATTTGCAGTTCAAATTTTCAAAAAAAAATCAAAACATATATTTGTTTTTATTATTGTCTTCAATGTTAACAATTTTTAACGCGTGATTTTTTTATGATTTTAGTGCTTCGTTTTGTATGAAATTGTATGAAACAATAAGCTTGTAGACATAATAATGAAAATAACATGTACTACTATATATGTAATAATGCTCCGAATTTATTTTGGTATTTGTCGGAAACACCCGATTAAATTCCCGAATGGCTTGTTATTTGAGTCTACGTGAATGAAATAAAACATTGTTATTATACACACACATATATTTAACATTAGTTGAACATCGCCGTAGCTTGTAATAATATGTACGTTATTTTAATTGTTGATCCTTGAAGTTTTTTTTAATTAATATTATCAAGTTACAGTATTCAATTCAAACGCTCGGTTTCACAAGCTATAATATAATTATTAGTATGTTAGTACGTATTAACGCTGAACTAATATCGGGGGATCAAACGGTAAATGAAACTAAGGAAGAGCTTTCCACTGTTCACACTATAACTTATTTTGTATTATTAAATCAATAAAATCATTTTTCCATTATGTATATTCAGTAGCGAATCTAGACAGCGCAATTCAGAAAACTGAAATATTTTATTACCGCCATCTATCGCTACCGAGTAGTAACACATGCCATTATACAGTACGTGTTGATCAAATATTGTATTTAAAATACTTAGATAAGTTTTCGTTTATTTATAGATATATAGAGGACTTAGGGTTAAAAACAATTATATTTGTATAAAAAATATATTAAAACAATAATAAATACGTACCTATTATCCTACCGTAACAGCCTATGAATGTCCCACTGCTGGGCTAAAGGCCTCCTCTCCCTTTTTGAGGAGAAGGTTTGGAGAGCTTATTCCATCACGCTGCTCCAATGCGGGTTGGTGGAATACACATGTGGCAGAACTTCAGTGAAATTAGACACATGCAGGTTTCCTCACGATGTTTTCTTTCACCGTAAAGCACGAGATGAATTATAATCACAGATTAAGCACATGAAAATTCAGTGGTGCTTGCCCGGGTTTGACCCCACGATCATCGGTTAAGATTCACGCGTTCTTACCACTGGGCCATCTCGGCTTTTGTTATCCTACATGTAATTGTAACTCTATTTAGTCAGATACACCATTTGAGATTTTTATCTTGAAGTTTTTTATTGAAATCAAATATTTTAAATTAACGTAATTTTTTTAAATTTATTCTGATTTTAATGTTATTCAAAAACGTGAATTATACTAAGTTTGAGGAACCTGTCGGTGTTGAATAAAATGTTAACGTTAATTTTTTTAACGTAAATTAAAAATATAGACAGTAAAAACATATAAAAAATAAACTAAAGTTTTCACAGAAACATAACACATCGATATAGAGCAAATAATAGTAAAACATTAGTATTATAAAAATAATTAAAATTAATAAAAAAACATTTAAAGATCAAATTAAAGCATATTTCTGTTCTTTTTAAAGTGTAATTTTATTTAATACAAAATACAATTAGTAAGTCTAACTAAGTCGTATTAGCTTTTTTTTTTTTTTTTTTTTTTTTTTTTATATTTGCCGGGAGGGCAAATGACTCTACTCCACCTGATGTTAAGTGGTAGTAGAGTCCAAACGCGAGGACGGCCAGTACAGTCGGGAAGAAGGTTCTGCACTAGCCGCCCTCGCCTTGCCGGCCCGCAAGATGCCTCTTCACGCCTCGTTTGAAGGAACCCGGGTCGTAAGAGGAGGATAGCTAGCTTAGCTATAGACTAGCTTTAAGTAATATCGATTTAAATTTGAAAGTGATAGATCTATTTCAACGTCAAGTGCCCCTAACTTGAAACGATGATATATCATTAGATATATCAAAGGAGTTGGTATTGTGTAGATTAGATTACTAATGAACTTAAAGCTACCCTTAATTTCATTTTCAAAACAACTGCTATCGTTTTGTAGATAAATCATAACTATATACAAAGCGTTGTTTGCAGGGTTTTTTTATAGTTTAGGTAGGTGGACGAGCATAAGGGCCACCTGATATTTCGAGAAGAAGTTTTAAATGTTGATCTTTCTTACCTTTATTTTAATATAATATTTGTTGTTCGATATCCAAAAACAATAACGTAAATGATGCGTTGTGTGTGTGTATTTTGTATTCAATATATTAGAACAATATATATATATATATATATATATATATATATATATATATATATATAATAATTAAATAATCATTGATCATCATGAATGTTTTATTAATGTTTCTAGTATCCCTTCAAACCGGAATACAACAGTACCAACTGCTGTTTTGCGGAAGAATATCTGATAAGTGGTACCTATCCAGACGAGCCTGCACAAAGCTTTACCACCAGTAAATGGTGTACACGGGTTGTATGTTTTCGAATGTTTACTTTTATTGGTTGTAGGGCGTTGTCCATGCTCGTCTGGATAGGTACCACTTATTCATTATAAACTCTATAGCATAATTAATAGTGTTGTGTTCTGATTTAAAGGCTGTATCCCCCAGTGTGCTGTTTTACTGGTGGTAGAGCTTTGTGTAAGCTCGTCTGGGTAGGTACCACCCACTCATCAGACATTCTGCCGCAAAACAGCAGTACTTGGTATTGTTGTGTTCCGGTTTGAAGGATGAGTGAGCCAGTGTAATTACAGGCACAAGGGACATAAGATCGTAGTTCCCAAGGTTGGTGGCGCATTGGCGATTTAAGCGATTGGCAACATTTCTTACAATGCCAAGGTCTAAGAGCGTTGGTGACCACTTACCATCAGGTGGCCCATATGCTCGTCCACCTTCCTTTTCTATAAAAAATAAAAAAAAAGTGTAGCTAAAGGCACAAGGGATATAACATCTTACTTCCCAAGTGGTGGCGCATGGGCCATGTAAGGGATGGTTAATGTTAACCTAAGTGTTATGTTATCTTGGTCATCTCGGTAGAACATAATCAACACATACTTTCTACATTCCGAAAAATTGACGTTCAGTTTAATACTTTAGCACAAATATGAAGTTTGCTATGCAACATTTGCTTTATTTATTTTAACCTTTAATGGATATTTATTTATTTCTGTCACCATTAAAAGAAATAAAATGTAAAATTAATTGTCACCTAGAATAGAATTGTATGTTAATGATTTTTTTCAGAATCATTTATTAATTTGGTCATATTCCGTGAAATTTTAATTAATCTGCTATGTATATTTGATTAAATTATTTATGAAGAATTGATAACTGTCTTCTTAAGATTAAATAAATAAATAGATGAACGCCATTAAGTCGATTTTCAAAATTTCACGAGTGAGATACGAATTTACTTGTTACAGAATATTTCAGCAGATTTGTGAAGCGCTTTAGAGTGACTTACGCTGTGCTTAATTAATTTGCATAAATCCAGCATTAAGTGTGCATTGCTCTAAGCTAACTGTTGATAGCATCAAATGCACATTGCATCTTATTTACTAATATTAAATATTCAAATAAGTCGTCACCCTACAGTGATAATCTCGTGAAGCACTAATTTTGTTTTAAAGCCTCAAAAAAGGAACTAATTTACATTGGGCTTTGTATGTTTTGTTAGTTATTTTTTATTCGATTGTATTTCAACGTTAGTAATGTTTATTTAAAAAAATATTTACCCTTACTTACATCGCACTAGAAAACCAATTTTATTGATTTTAATTTTACTGAAGCGACTTTTACTGAAATACTTTATTCCATTTGTGATATTATTGAGAGTTTCAGTTAAGGTTGGTGATTGTGACTAATCCCTGCCTACCTTAATTAAAACAGAACTAATTATTAATATTTTACTGTATTGGCTTCTCCCCCATTTATATTTTTCTAAATCAGTTAAATATATAAAGATAGGAAGGAGTGACATCCTTCAACTACTCGTAAGTGTTAAAGGAAATGGGACCGGGATAATATATACAAAATAAACCAAATTGTTTTTCACTATACTCTTTCATATTTTAATGTATTAACCCTTGATACAAAATGCGGTTGTTATAAGTTTAACGTGTGTCTGTGTGTGCAATAACAAGGTTTTCACTGCAAGCGATTAAGAATTACATAATATAACATTAATTAGTTCTGCTCAGTTTATATTATATTGAACCCTGGAGAGCTGAACGCTTAACTTAAATTAGACTTATATTCCAATAAGTTAACACTTCAGCGCCGAATGAGTTTTACTAGTGGTAGGGCTTTGTGCAAGCTCGTCTGGGTAGGTACCACCCACTCATCAGATATTCAACCGCAAAACAGCAGCACTTGGTATTGTTGTGTTCCGGTTTGAAGGGTGAGTGAGCCAGTGTAATTACAGGTACAAGGGACATAAAATCTTAGGTCCCAAGGTTGGTGGCGCATTGGCGATGTAAATGATGGCTAACATTTCTTACAGTGCCAATGTCTAAGGGCGTTTGGTGACCACTTACCATCAGGTGGTCCATATGCTCGTCCGCCTTCCTATTCCATAAAAAAAGAGTGAGTTTATTTTTTGTGAAATGAGAACGTGCATTACATATTTTATTAAGAGCCGTGTTGTTCCAGCTTATAGAACACGTGGATTTTAATGGAAGATCACGGGATATTTTGTTTTGTTTTGGCACAGATGTTACGTACTAGGCGTATCCAAATGTGTAATTCTGGCTCCGATACAACTGTCCACTACACTATGAAATCGGCAGTTAGGCAATGCTCCCATTTTTTTGTTGAGAATTGAGAACATTCATTTTCTGGTATGTCTAGAACATTATTTTAATTTTTTTTTAAATAATTTCATAAAATAAAAATAAGTATTTTTAGTAAAATATAAAAATAATATATATAAATATTACTTGTAAATTTGTATAATTTTCGATATTGGCGTGTTCAATCTGGCAGTGTCTATAAATATTGAATGAAAGGTATACTAATAAAAAAATAATATCGAAATTTTCTTTATTCAAATAAGCCCTCATGTTATGTTATATGTAGAAGTGAGATTAGTTCTATTAGACTTATGGGACGAATAGTGAAGTATGACGTCACGTTCGCCATTTTGAAAACGAACAAGCTATAATTTTTAAATCACTCGAATTTCAGTTATCAGTTCAATATCATAATTCACGATTATTATTTTTTAATATTGTAAACAAAAATAATAATAATAAAAAAATAAGTGTATTTTATGTACGTAAATCAGCTTCAATTATATACGTAGATTTAAATTAAGTTGTCTTATCTAGATTTCTGTTAATACGGGATGGATTAGAACTTAGAACAGAACAGACAAGTAGATGTGTCATCTAGAAAAGGAAAAGGTTATTTTTATAGTGATGGGAATTTGATCAGAGTCGTCTAGGTGGACTGCCAATGTATTCGACTGTGAGGCAATAATACAAAGTAGGTAGATGAGAGAGACAGAGATTATAATGACTGACTGAAGTGCCAGTGACCTTTGGCAAAGGTTGACACTTGTCGTCAGGTAAAAATTGTCTACTCTGCTTTTTAAAAATAACTATAAATACATATATAACATAAATATTAATACACGTATAAATAATCCTAGCTTAATTTTACTATTGAGACGACGTAGAAATTCGTAAAATTTAATATAAAAAAGCCTCCTCCCAGAAAAGAAAGCCTTCAGAGTAATCAAGTCAAAAGCGAGGAGATGTCTATAGCAGGGAATTTAAAATAAATTTAAGTAAAAGAAAATTTTAGTGTAACCTGATGCGATGTTAATGCAATGATTTTTTAATATTATTATTTAATTTATTCTAATCAAATGTATTTTTTACATTTTTTTTAAATTATCTGTGAGCTCGAGTGAACACGCTATTCTGTAAGAGCAAACTCGAAACTCACCACAGATCCGTCTTGAAATGTCAAAAAGTGATATGCGACAATGACCATAATAATCAAAATATTTCAAGTATACAGCCATCAAAATTGTATATCACCACAAGTCGGCGGTCAACATTTTCTTTGAGAGTAAAGAAGTGAGTTCCTACAGAATAGCACTGCTGATTAAAATATAACATTTCCAAATGTTTTCTTATTCTTAGATTAAAGATGTCGAAGTAAGAACGGTTTGAGTGAGGATTAATCTTACACGACACGTGAATATATGACTAATTGCGTTTCATTCAACGACAATTAATTAATTTAAGATTACTTCTATTTCACCTTAGATTTTAACCTTAAAGCGCTGAATAGCTGTCATTTCGTGATAACTAAATGGAACTGTCAGGGCTTAAAGGAATCGCATCTGAGTCACAAGTTACCTTCGTGCCTTAACAAATTACACACAGATTGACGAACTCATTTTTAAAAAAAGAACACGGTTAATGAAAATTATTCGATAGACGATAGATAATTATTGAATATATTTAGTGATATATTTGTTTAGCTGTATCTTGTATCCCGTATACAGCAAATGTACACTGCATCTGCAACTTTTCTGTAGACGGTATGTTGAAAACATTTTTATTATTTCATTCCATTGTCATTGAATATTCCTTAATAATAATAATATATTTTTAATAAAAATATAACAGCACTACACACATTGTACAATACAGTTAACAGTTGACAGAACTAGTAGAATGTCTTCTAGGAAAAACAGTCAGAAATGTACGACGCGACGTAGTAACCCAACGCAATTTTATGTACGAGTATGTAGGTTCTTAGTCTAACCATATTCGAAGAAAGTATTTGATCAAGATTAAAACTGAAATTTAAATTAAATTAAAACCAAATATGTAAATCCACTTAGAGCTCGATCATGAAATGTCAGAAAGTGACATATATTATATGCAACATTGAATACAATTATAACAATATTTAAAAGATATAAGCTTCAAAATAGCTTATCAAGTGATAATCAGTTTTCAACATTTTACAAGCGTATCGAGCATGAGTTATTTGCCATAGAAAATAGCTTTGCTGTTTATTTTCTAACAAAGACTAGCCATAATACAGTAAGCCTTCAAAACGTGTATTTGAAATCATCATTTTCTCATACATTTATACTTTGATGTTACCTCTAAAGAGATTGAGTTCGTCGCTTTAATTCGTCTTATAATCACTGCATCAAGATATATACAAAAAGGTTTTATTCTCTAGTTGAAATTAATATTATTTCCAGTCTAAAATTAAATAATTTATTATTTATTTTAAATTTTATTCCAATTAAATTACACATTCGATTTTTAAATTTTAAAACAAAAAATATAAAAGATCTCATAAATTCCTAAAATGATAATACAATGTTACTATCTAGTCTAATGTCGAGCTAAAATCACAGCCGAATTGTACTTAATTAAAAACAATGTTATGTCAGATGGGCGCAAATAAAAAAAAATCAGCTTCCGTTCCTCAAGGGTAAAAACATCTTAAGTGTAAGTCGAGATCTTAACGAGGATTCGTTGAGATTTATACATAAGTATATGCTTTAATAAAATGCAGGAAATATTTTCCTGAAGTAGCTCAAGTTTTTAAGAAAATTATTATGATTATGAATTACGTATGCAACGTTCGCATTGAATAGAAAAAGTTGAAGTATTCATAATAATATATTCATTAAGGTGAAGCACACTTATATATAATAAGTATATATTTATACTAATATTTTAAAGAGGTAAAATTAGATTTTTTTGTATGTTTGTTTGTAATGGACAAACTCAAAACCTACCAAGACGATTTTAAAAATCCTATCACTTACAGTTAGCGGACATTACCGGCGAGTAAAATGGGCTATATGTTTTTTTATTTTTTTAAATTAGAGGTCCCACGAGGGCTTGTTATTGTACTGTGCTTTATGCACATATATACATATATATGCCCTTAGCACTAAGCTGTATTAGCTAGTAGATCGATTGGCGAATGTTTATATTTTATTAATTAAAAAATACGGTTAAAAGTTCCTTATTTTACCCGTACGAAGTTGGGGCCGGCAGCTTGTAAAATATAATAAGATTAGGAAAGGAACATAAAGTGTAATATTATCCGTTAGGTGTATTTTCAACAAGCGTACATAACTTGCATTAATATTTATATTTAATGATCCTTCGTTATAATTATAAATTAGGAATACGTATTGTTAAATTTAATTTAAAAACTGCTATATAACTCAACATTGCCCAGTCGTTAGAATAGGTCTGGAATCATAACCGAAAATTGCTGCCCAAATCGGGGGAAACCCCCCTGAGGTTTAGTGCGTGTGTTTGATTAATGTTTGTTTATAATTCACCTCGTTTTCGACCACAAACTTCCTTTCTTAACGATGAGTTCATGCATTTACGTGCTAAAAATGATATATAATGTATATTATAGTACATGCGGGTTTTATTTTAAACAATATGACCTTGATTGACGGTTTCTAAGGTATTATAAGTAATATATGTCGTTAACTCAACTAAAAAAAATACAATTATATTTTACAAGGATTTCACTACAGGCCGATATTATACAGCAAATCTCTCTTATCTGGGTTGACAGCCTTATTAAATTAAATTAATCCTCGAGGTCCATACAACATTTAAATAGATTAAAGTCTATATTGAAGTCTACATTCAGAAATATCTAGTTAACCAACTCCCAAAGCAGTTTTGAGTAGTCCCGATCTAACTTATATACGAAAAGATCCAAGTACTTGAATGTCATCAATGGAATTCTCGGCTTCAGGTTCAAGCAGGTTCATCTTGAATCAGACGTTTACATATTCCACACTGTATTTGCTGACGATGAAACTAGCGAAACGATATATAACCCTATGAATATTTTTCAATACATTGTAAAAGTTGGAATTATTATAAATTTATTTTATTGTTCACCCTTCGAACCGCGCTCTGCCATAATATTAACTTGAGATTCAAATAAATAAATCGGTCAAGTGCGAGTCGCTGTCGCGCGAAGTGGGTTTTGTATTGTAACGATAGAAAAATGGAACAGAAAAAAAATGACAACGCGATAACTTATATAAAAATATGTGACAAATAAAAAAATATCATAAGTGATATATATTATAGATGTAATTAAAAATATATGAAATAGCTGTAAATTCATTCGCCAGATTTGATCCAACGTGACTGACGTTTGAAGATAAATGATATCATTGAAGAAGTTTCATTATTTATGAGCCGGTTGCTACTTTTGACATGTTTTGCTGGCCAAGCATTAAATGCTGGGGATTCTTTGCGGCTCCAGGTAATCAAGGATTTATTTCTTACCCACTAAAACTGGCGAGTTCGACCTGATCTTGACAATGATTATAAAAGCGATCACACCTTCATATCAACCGTCATAGTCATCCTGGGTGTTTTAGGACGCATGAGGTCAACATATTCATGTAAAATAAGAAATCAACTGAAATTATTATTTATTATTGGAGATATTTCTGCTGAACGAGCGTATAATAGACGACTTAGAATTGGAATTTTATATCAATATAATCTGAATTTGAATATTACATCAAAAACTGCAATTCAGCGGGTCTTGGATCTGCACCCTAAGGCTAGCGCGAACAAGGCGCTTTAAGAATTGAGATTGGCGTCTGTATTACTAAAGCTTTGAGTTTTTTAAAACAATACAATTTTCCCGTTTTAACAACCGTAGTGCTATAGTAGAATCCTAACAGTCTAATAGAACATTTTAAATATACTCTTTAACATAAGTTAATTTCAGATTATTATGGAGACCGTCTCTCAAAGTTTTGAAAAAATGCTGAATAACATTCAGTGTTTTCGCCAGTTAGATCAGAGCTTAGCTTTCTTCATATTTATATATTTTATTAAACTGAAAATTGCGAGTTCGAATCCGGGCAAGCATGACTAAGTTTTCACAATAATAATTTCTGTTAAAAGAAACATAAATAAAATAGAAACTCTAATTCGAATCATATTGCCAATCATATTGAATCATTTATGATACAAATTATATTTATGAACAAAACTAACATTGTGTACGATGGTGTGTAATTAACAACTCTATTAGATTTGTTTATTTAATCACGTCACACACAATCAAATGTTTATGATAAATAACTTACAATAATCCCAAACAAATATTTCGCGTATTATGAATTTTGTGACGCTAAATATGTTAGTGGCGTATTGTATAGTGCCAGTGTTTATCTGTGGTGGTAGCCTTGCCAGTGTGTGTTTATTAAATCAAAAACACTCTTAGAAGTATCTTGTTGTGACGACGTAGCTTTGCATGGGCTAAAATTACTACGTTGTATACAATAAGCACGCCTTATATATTTTCATCGTGTTTGACTTATTACATTTGTCTTGACAAGTACTATTGACCTCCACGATATCCATCTCGAAATAAAAAGCTTGTTTTTAAAAAGGTTTTTAAAATTTATTTAATTTATCTCTAAAGATAGCGACACTGAATACATATTCTTTCTACTTCGAATATAATTCATTTAATTTTCTTAATACATTTTTTTCCAACACTCATGGACCGTGTGTCTCTAATAAATAAATAATTATCCCTTATTTAATATGACAAACATTTCATAAAGTACATACATATTTGTGTATATTTATAGATTTATGATGATTCAGGCTGGTTCATGATCCAAGGCCGCCATTGATGTGTTCCAAACACGTTTGTACAAGAGTATCGATTGACACTTGGGCGGTCGTAAAAACGTAGCACGAACGCAAATAAGTGATCGACAGACGTAATCGGCCCTCATCATAATAAACAGGGCAAGGCAAACTAATCGGGCTTATTAAATGTTTTGTTTTATTAATATTATTAGCTTTCGCAAACGCCTCAAAATCAGCTTTAACCATGATATTATATTTATTTGGTCTTTTGAAATTGATAATTAATTGAAAAACGAATATGAGTGCAACGTTTATATATGTAACGTTACAATATGAAACATATCAACATAGCTAATAAGCAAGTGGTAATGGCCACAGTCCAATGATATTCGAAAAGCTATGTATAAAATATTTCTTGCAAAATCAAGGTTTCTCTGGTGTCTTGTCTCTGAAATTTATTTAGTTTTTTATGTAAGGGGGGGGGGAGGCAAGCGGGCATATGGCTCACCTAATGGAAAGTGACTACTACCGGCTATGGACACCTGCAGCACCAGAAGGCTTGCAGCCCTTTTTTATAGTATAGGAAGGCGGACGAGCATATGGGCCACCTGATGGTATGTGGTTACCAACGCCCATAGACATTGGCATTGTAAGAAATATTAACCATCTCCCACATCGCCAATGCGCCACTAACCTTGGGAACTAAGATGTGTTGTCCTTTGTGCCTGTAATGACTCATTGCAATTACTCACTCATGATGAAATAGCTGTTGAGTGAATACTATCAAGATGATTTTCCACAAAGTCTTAACAATAATAACTACCGTACCATTGCGCTCGTGACACTCTTAAGAATTTCTTTAATCGAAATCACGACTGGTACCAGTTAAATCATAAAACATTGAAATTTTCAAAAGTTGACAGATGAAAAAATCACCAGGCGAATATCAAACTAATGAGTTCATTTAGCCTAATTAGCGATGTTTTCATACAGATTCATGCTACGTCATACTTTCCGCAGTTCCGTATTGTAATTAAAGTTTTGTTTCATTTCAACATTCTTGCTTGAAATCAGTCAATTTGTTAAATAATGAGTTTATGACTAAGCGTTTTCTATGTATTAACGGTCCATTGGCCAGAATAATAATTAGGGATAAAGAACTTGTATATATAATATTTAAGTCAAAAATATGAATTAATTGTTAAAATGTTATACACGAAGCTATTTGTAAAAAAAAAATTAAAAGATAAGACACGTTTATTCGATACCATATGTGAAAAAAGGAAAGTTAATTTTCATGCAGGATAAATTGAAATAAATGTAGTTGAAACTTTACCACCCATAAAAGTCTGTAAATGTCCCATGGCTGGGCGCTGTAAGCAATATTAAACGTTCCTAATATCACCAATACGCCACCAAAGTTAAACGATAATTTGCTATAACCCTTGTGCCTGTAGTAGTACACTGGCTCACTCATTCTTCCAAACAAAACACAATAATGCTATATATAGCTACGCCATAGTATGTTTTGTCTTTTTCTCGAAGTGTGTCAACTTCACTTCATATAATAAATTAGATTTTAAAGTAAAACGTACGACCAATAAATTACGATACGAACAAGTAAGACACATGGAATGAAAGTACAAAAATGTAATTCGTGCAAGTGAGAGGCACAGACTTCCAAATCCATTATCGCACCATATTTCAGAAAGACGGTTTCATTCTGTTTGATAATTAATGGTGGTCTATTGTTTGCAAATCAATGAAGGCTTTGTTAAATTTTGTAGCTGCGTTGAGTATACGTTCTAAAGACACATGACAAATGTATGAAATAAAATAAATCTACGATTTACAAGGTGATATAATAATCTTTAAATATGAGAAAATCAGAATAATAATGAAAAACTTATTAATTATAACGAAAATAACTAAAAAGAGCTTCCATTTTCAAAACAAATTCGAATATAGTTTTTTATTTATTTGGTCAGTAATATCTAAAGGCAACATTAAATAAATCTAATCTTATTTCTTTATAATATTAGTATTAGAAAAAGATTACTAAAGGAACGAAATGGTAACAACGCACAGACACAAAAGTATATGGAGATATAAATTATATAATAAAAAAGGGTCGGTACCCCTGGAGCATTAAATGCAGTTTATTTTACGTTTATTGCTCTGACATCTAAAACGAAGCACGAATGCTTTTGTGAATTGGAGCACTAACGCTATTACAGAACGTATTGTCTCCATTCAAAAGCATCTCAGGATCGGTGAAACTTGAATCGCTTTGATTGAAATCGATTACTTATAGATAAGTGATTAAATCCTTGAATAAACTCTCTTTACTGTATTTACATCGGTATTTAATGTTTTACTTTATAAGTGTCCTATATCTTTTATATGGATATTTTATCATTTACCTTTTAGGAGTTGGTGATTTGTGAGTGTAAGCTTTGTGATATGAACGTTTTGAGGTTCCAAGAGTTCTCTTTTTATTTAAGAGGATATCGGTGTGTTATATCATAATAAGTTTCATTCATTTGTCTGTTTGATATTAATATGATTTTATATTATAGTTTTAAAAAGACCAATTCTGGGCTTGTAATAAGTTAAGGGGTTTTTCTATTAAAAATTTTTGATATTGAGATCTCAGTAGCCTCCAGAAATTTTGAAGTCTTTATATTCGCGTGAATCAGAAATCACGTAAAGCCATTGACACTGAACCTAGGCATTCTAGTTGGGACGCGCATACTTGTGTATGATATGTTCAGGTCCCTCGAGAATAGTCGCCGTGGTTGAAATTGTTCAGGAGTATATCATCGGACATCACATTGCATATTGTTTGAGATATAGCATATTATATTCACGTAATCGGAGAGAGTATTATCGGGCCAGGCGCTCTCCATTTGGATGCTACCCAAACTATAGCCGATACACTAAAACTTTTTATGGACTTTCACTTATATTTATGTAAAAAATATTTTTTTTTTAAATCTTAGACGAGTGATGGTAACCATTTTATTGGTCGGTGCTTTGTTTATTTTATTTTTATTAATTCAGTTCAATTTACGTCTCTTGCAGTATTTATGTTAAAAAAATATGTAATAATTTGATAGTCAGGACGAACGTTTTTTTATAATGTAGGTAACTGGACGGGCAGATGGGCCACCTGATGGTAAGTTGGGCCACTTGGTGGTAAGTGGTCAGCACCAGCGTGGTCAGCGTCACCAACCTTGCGAACTAATATGTTGTCTATTGCGCTTTTAGTTACTAATAATTATACTTATTACTGTTTGTTAATTTACTAGTTTTATAATACCTATATATTATTATAAGTACAGATTGACTAAAAAAATAAAACAACGGATAACTTTCATTTTACTCGTGCTAGTTACGTTGACAATACGATATATTCTACGAACGAATTTCATCCATCGCGTAATTGCATAATAAACATGTTACTATAGTTTAGTCACGTGACTGGTTTTTAAATATTCTTAGCAGTATTTAATACAGTTCGACAGTGTTATTTTTAATAATATAAAATATATTCTTTATGAAATTAATCTTCCATAACAGCCTGTGAATGTCCCACTGCTGGGCTAAAGGCCTCCTATCCCTTTTTGAGGAGAAGGTTTGGAGCTTATTCCACCAAGCTGCTCCAGTGCGGGTTGGTGGAATACACACGTGGCAGAATTTCAGTGAAATTAGACACATGCAGGTTTCCTCACGATGTTTTCCTTCACCGTAAAGCACGAAATGAATTATTATCCCAAAAATTAAATCTTCACTAATCTACAATTATCTATTATCCCATTTAATTGGTGGGAAGGCTATTTAATGGAATGGTTTTATTGCCCACCACCAGTTATTGAGGCGCTGATTGTTGCATTTTCCTTCGTCGGGTCCACGAAACCGCGGATCGAGATACTCTACTGTATCAGCTTATCTGTTATTTCAATGTAGTTTGTATTTGAAAAGTTAAAAAATAAATAAATATAAAATGTTAAATAAATTAATTGATTTAATACTTGTTTATATATCACATATGTTTTTTATTCTGCAAGTGAGTAAAAGTTACTTTTATATTTTTGCATGTTGTGTACTTAGGATACAATTAATTATTTTTCACATTAATTGTATGTATGGATCAAGTTATATATAAGTATAGTTTATTAAATTTGCGAACGAAATAAATAAATAAATTTATGATAAACATTAAGGCAACCCAAAAACTAGCAAGCCTACAAAATCACAGAGTAATCACAGTCATTGTTTTACGATACCAAATAACGGCGTCACGTGATATCGCTATATACATTGCAAAATAGCATTTAAATGGTATCCGGCTGAACAAATAATCCGTTCGCAGTCATTTTATTGCTTATTTAATGTTTACGCAATACTGCAAATGTTTTAGTTGTGTAATCCCCTAATAATATATAACTTAGTTAAGTATATTTTTATTTTCCGTAACAGCCTGTGAATGTCTCACTGCTGGGCTAAAGGCCTCCTCTCCCTTTTTGAGGAGAAGGTTTGGAGTTTATTCCACCACGCTGCTCCAGTGCGGGTTGGTGGAATACACATGTGGCAGAATTTCAGTGAAATTAGACACATGCAGGTTTCCTCACGATGTTTTCTTCCACCGTAAAGCACGAGACGAATTATTATACCAAATTAAGCACATGAAAATTCAGTGGTATTGGCCGGGTTTGAACCCACGGTCATCGGTTAAGATTCACGCGTTCTTACCAATGGGCCATCTCGGCTTGTTTATTTTTAGTTTATCAAGACGAATCAGTGAGACAGAATAAGAGGATTAGCGACGATCACGGATTTAAGGCTAGGCAAGTTTTCGTGAGCTTACGTCATATTGTCCAATTAGCTCGAGGAAACGTATCTGTATGTGATAGTCTTCTACATTTTTATCCCGCATTGGAGCAGCGTAGTAAAAGTATAATAAGTTCCAAGCCATACCTTTTTACATACATAAATACGGGCCACGTGATGGTAAGTGGTCACCAACGCCTATAGACATTGGCATTGTAAGAAATGTTAACTATTGCTTACATAGCCAATGCGAAACTAACCTCGGGAACTGAGATGTTATATCCCTTGTGCTTGTAATTACACTGGCTTACTCACCCTACAATTCGGAACACAACAATACCAAGTATTGCTGTTTAGCGGTAGAGTAACTGATGAGTGGGTGGTATCTACCTAGACGAGCATGCACAAAGCTCTACCACCAGTGTAAACAACGGTAGATTTGTGTCGTCATACAAAAAATAAATGAGTGTTCGATGTTGTATACTTATTCGAATGTTTAGAAAGTTCTGTAATGTAACAGCTGGAGGTTCGAAATTGGCAAAGTTATGTCTGATGTCTTCTACAACATTAATGTTAATGGCAGTGGTGACCAATCACCACAAAGTAGCTCCTTGTTACCCATAAAAACAAATTGGCCCCACACATAAAACTCGATGACGCGCTGCTTCGCAAAACTAATGTTTCTTGTAATTTTTTTAAGTATATTGAAAACGGAAACTTTGACTCGTGAACCGACTTAAAAATATAAAAGTTCTGTGTTTTGTGTGAGAAATATTCTAGTAATTGATATTTACGTTACGCGCTAAAGTCTGTACCTCAGGAGCCAGAAATACCTGTCCGAATTAAAAAAAAAAAGTTTTTACTTATATAGCCCATTTGTTTATTTATTGATATCTGTTCTTTTTTTTATCTCAACTGTCCGGCATTTCTTTTGTTATTAAAATATATAACGCGTTATGTGATCCAATTTTTTGATACTGCATCTTGCAGTTTCACTTCATTCCTTTTACAATTATTTTTTTTATATATTAAATTAAATTAATTATTAATTTTAAAATATATTGCTCGTTTTTTTATCTGTTTGCTCACTTTATTTAACCGATTACCATGAAAATTTGTACATATATGTATTTTTCACATAGATAGTTTTTATACCATGCACTTACTTGTATCTCCCTGCTAGATAGCGCGGCAACACACACAAAAAAAACAAAAAAGGAAATAAAAATTAAAAATCTGAATGTACCTAAAATCAATTTACAATTTTGTGAATCCTTGGTACCCACACTAGGAGGCCTGTATCGTGAAAATCCGTTTACGTTTTACAAAGTAGGTATTGGTGTACGCTCGTTTAACAATATTATGTTTTAGCTGAAACTGTATAATTGGTATATATGCTAATGTTGCTATGTTGCTATATTAACGTCGGTCAGGGTTCTGTCTAGCACTATATAAGTTTTCAACAAAAACAACACTAAAAAAAATGTCAGTCACGTCAGTTAACTACAACGAATATACTGTACATGTCTGTATATACACAACTGGTGACAATATATATATATAATTGTTTTGTCACCAGTACTGAAATGTGTACAAAACTTCAGCTTGAAGTGATTTAAACAGATTTAAAATTCAGTTGCAGGATTTAAGCCACACGTAACACGTAACAGGTGAAGTTAAAGCTTGTACGACAGTTGTCGAGGTTCAGTTATTGAAAACATTCTTTAACATATTGGAAACGAATGTTTTAAAATGAAAAATGTAAATGTTTGTGGCATCTAGAATGTTCTTTGGATTTTTGAATAAATTCTTTTTTTACAAAACTAATATATGAAAATCTGGATAAAAAAAAGTGAATTAACAATAGATGTTTCACTACTGGGCAAACGTTTTCTCTCCTCTAAGGAAGAATGCTTGGAACTTATTCCACCACGCTCCAATGGGGGTTGATAGAAATCTGTACAACGATTTACTTTACATAACGAAGTTACATTATAAAATTGTTAGTTTGGACCAGCGCTTAATGAGTTTTCCATTTGTTGCTGGACTTGTGTTTGCAATTAATCTCGCAGTCTGCGGTAAAGGACAACACTGAATGATGTGAAAAGCGTGCAAACTGGTAATCCCCGACGGATATTTGTAACCTCTGTACGAACTTACGAAGTTACTAATCTATACAAGACAAATAAAATTGAAGTGTCTGTCAAACATCGTGAGGAAACCTGCATGTGTCAAAATTCACAGAATCTCTGCCACATTTGTATAAAAGTGGACGTACCACTTTTCTTGGTAATATGGCTATAGGAGTCCAGTTTCCTTAGTAATGTGGCTTTGTGCAAGCCTGTCTGTGTAGGCATCACAGATTATACAGAAAAAATGATTTAATGCGTTCGAAGCAGTGGATATTGTGTATCGGCTTTCGTTCTTATTTTATTTCAATAACTCAATTAAACTAATTGGATTGGCAAATAAAAAAAAAATCAATTTTTATTTCAGCTGGTAATATTACAATGATACTTCAGGTGAATTTAAATTAAGCGCTTGAAATACGCCGAAGTTGACTGTTCGGAAGTATCAGAACTGGTTAACTATGATTATAATCTACGTCTAGTTGCTAGAACTACTGTCGAACTTGTATGAACGTCATTTCCATATTGGAAACTAGAATGGTGATATCTTATTTAAATACTTATTGATTCGTGAACTAATGTAATTTGGTATTACACCACGTTTCTATAACGTTCGGAGATACACACGTGGCAGAATTTTCAACATATGTAGGTATCCTCACGATGTCTTCCATCAATAAGCGCGAGATGAATTATAAATACAATTTAAGCACATGAAAATTCAGTGGTTCTTACCTGGAATTGAAGCAGCAAATTTCCGGTTAAGATTAACTTGGACCACGCCATCTTTGCATTTGTGTGTCCCATTTTACAAAAATATGTTGCAATGAATATTAATGCTATAGTGACATTAGCTAAGGATAATTTAATGCAATAACTATGAAAAAATAGGAAAATATTTGTCAACATGCTATTGGAGAGAAAAAGTAATATATAAAACAATATCAAAACGAATAATCATTATCATAAATTATTTATCGGACGAAAGCGACGGTGAGGACTACGAAATGTCACGATTTAAAGAAATTCATGATTAAAAATTACGTTTAATATGTATTATATCACCTTTCTTGGTAGGTGGTAGGTGGCGGGCACCGACTGGATGCGAAAGGCGGAGGACAGGGAGCTTTGGCGCACCTTGGGAGAGGCCTATGTTCAGCAGTGGACAATGATTGGCTGTTAATTGATTTAATTGATTGTATTATATTAAAAAAGTACATGTCAAACGTAATCGTTTATTTCTTTACTGACGACGCACTACTACAAATGTAAAAACGTGTCCAAACTGTCTAGTCTATATTTAGATATTAATCTAATTGATCCAGTGTAGATTGAAAGTAATATAATAACGTGAATACAATTTGTATATAGTGGTCGTTAAGTTATTTTATATTTATTTTATCATTCAATATATCTTGCACAGGCTGCGTAGGTGTTGTCCCTTGAGCTTTAATGCCAGCGCCGATATCCGGACAGGAGATTGTAATCATTTATATGTATTCCGTTATATAACGTGTATGCTTATGTATGCATTTTGATTACACGTTAGTCTTGACTCATAAAGCAGCAGATCTCTAGGTCCTGAGTTATTACACCAGCCCAGTAGCAACCCGAGGTTGACAGTGATAATCTCGTGTCGGATTGTCAACCCATCGGATTATGAGATTGATGGAATAGAGAGTGCACCTGTGTTTGCTCACATACTACTATGATATATATTGCGAGTCGGGCTATTCTTCATCGAGGACGGCTGCCGATACGCGAAGTCTCTTAGAGGAATATAATGTTTGTTTATTTTATAATTAAATTCTGAAAAATCTTAACAAATAAGACATTAATAAAAATTAATAGTTTAAGCGATAAGGTCGCCTTTTTAATGTTATGATTTTAATGCAAATAATGATTATTGTGATAAATACTAATTTATATTAATTACTGATTCGTTTTGTGTGGTGTACAATAAAAGAGTATCTATCTTTTATCTACTTATTTACACGATATGTAATAAAAATAAAAGCCTGTGGTGGTCCACTTGCCGGGCTTTGGCCAAATTAGACTTACATGCAACTTTCCTCGTGATGTTTTCCGAAGTTCAGCTAATGAAAATTCAGAAGCGATATCAAGGTTCCATTTGGCCGGCATACTATCAACTTAGCTCACCATTACAGCTCAACGGTCCGCATTTTGCTACTATTACGTTATTGTAATTCTCCCTCGTAGCACAAGTTGTACGCTCAGGTAAGCTAGTCTACGTTTAAGATTAGCCTTTTGTAACTGTTCGTTATTTATCTTTTAAGAATAAAAAATACATATAATTTAAACGTCAATATATTTAGTTTGCAAATCGATTAGCGATGTAAAAATCGTAGGTTCGAACAAGAGCCTTTGGGCTTTCATCATCCCCACTACTAACACAAGCTATACGCTTAATTGAAGGTGTAAATATTAATAATAGTAACTTCTTTAAAAACGGTGACTGCTATTATATATATATTTATATAGACTGTTTTAACACAAAAAAAACAAAGCAGCGTGCAAAATTTCTGCCCAATTGGTTGATTGGCGCTGGTTTGAAAGTTATTTACAAAATTTGACTCCCATATAGATACTAATAGTTGTAATTAAAATCTTGTAAAAAAACACTTCTAATTCCAATAATTTTATATATATACTCTATAACTATTAATCAAAAATAACTACCATTTTTCTTAAAATATTTGTAGCTTTGGTCAAAGAATGTCGTTGGATTTCAATCTACGATGGTGAAAAACGCTTTTCCCGACGTTTCAGTGACGCGTTTTCAGTTGGTTCTCAATTCTCAGACCGCGACCACGTGTATCGATACTATGGAAAAGTTTACGGCTAACGGGTATTACTGAAAGACGTTTTTGTGATTTTTGTGAAATTATTACTTTGGTGTAATGTGATGTGCTTGTAAAAAGTTTGTAAGAAAAGTGTTGCGTTATATTTTTTTTGTTGAAGGGTTTTTTTTTTAATTAATATGTATGAATAATACTCAGTATTTGTTTATGTTTTAGATATCTTCTATACATATTAGTCCCAGCTTCGTTTCTATAAACGTGAGGATAAATTTTACTATGCAAAGATAGGATAGTATTATTAGTTATTATAATTCATAATAAAAAAAATGAAATGTTATCACGACAGATTTATACTTTATTAAACTACGTTAACAAGTATTATTTCATATTTTGTAGAAAGACATTTAAGATTTTTTTTTTTAATTTAAAAAATGTGGGCACACTGGCAAATGGTAGTAATTGGTCACTTCACAAAAGTGCACTGTTAGAAATGTCATCCTTTCCTTACATCGTCAATGCAACCAACCTGAAGAACGTTAAGTCCCTTGTGCCTGTAGTTACACTATCTCACCCTTAATAAATAATTTATTATTACGTTTTAGAGTCTGCGGCTTTTTACCTTAAATTTTTACCTGATATTATGTAACGGTTGCAATCAATACCTGTTAATAATCAATATTTACATAAGTTCAATCAAATTAGTATGTCAATCATAGGAATAAGTGTGAAATCATTGCAAAAATTTAGAACGAAATCAAAATATACATATATATATATATATATATATTTGTATAAAGTACATTCACGTAGTCAAGTAAACTGTGTTGTTATTAAAAATTTATCCTAAAGTTAGTAGTGTAAATACCTTATAAGCTAAATTCATCTAAATTGCTAAATATCAAACTAGTTGACCCTGTTCATAGTTTAATGCTAATTTATTCAATTTTCAACTAAAATCAAAGATCCGTGTAAACTGAGACTGAAATTTAATTGAAGTTAATTATTAACCTTGACATATTTCTTGCTCTTTATTTTTATAATATAGTAGGCAGGCGGGCAAATGGAACACCTGATGGCAAGTGGTCACCACCGTCCATAGACAACGCTGAAGAAATACTGATCCATCCCTTACATCGCCAATACGCCACCAACCTTGGGAAATAAGATGTAACGTCCCTTTTTCCTGTAGTTGCACTGGCTCATTCTCCTTTCAAACCGGAACACAATATTACTAAGTTTTATTGCTTGGTGGTAGAATATCTGATGAGTGGAAGGTACCTACCTAGGTGGGTGTGCACAAAGCCCTACCATCAAATAAATTAAATCAGGTATTCGCACATTATTAGTTATGCTTGTAACTTGCACATTTTATGATGATAGGCGTCCACGGGCTGTGGTAGTTACTTTACATCAGGTAAACATCCTGCCCGCTTACCCCTATAACATAAAAAAATTACTCATAGCCGAGATGGCCCAGTGGCCAGAACACGTGAGAATTAACCGAAGGTCGTTGTGGAAAAGCACCACTTACGTTCATGTTTTTTGTATTTATAATTCAACTCATACTATTTTCTAGAAAATAATATGAAAATAATTAAAAGAAAACACAGTTCCATAAACACGGGTGCAGAGAAGTTAAATTAGCTGCAAATCTTATCTTTAAGAAGAGAATAAGTATTTGTCTAGCAGTGGGTCATTTATGGGCTGTCACTTTACAGCAACTTACTTAGCGATCTCCCGTCCGTAATTAGTAGTAATATATACTATTCTGCTCATCATTTTTATCATACGAAGGTATAGTAGTTTAAATTGCAAAGTTAGAAAGGGAAAAAAAAATCCACAATAGCTCCTGGACATAGTACAATACAGGCGACATCTATTGATCGACAGCAGTAACTTGTGTATAAGATATATAATATCGCACACGTATACTTTTCTCAAGATATTTTAAATATCTATAAATGTTGCGTATATTTAAGTACGTGGTAGGTTTCCTGACACTAATGCTTGTCAGCAGAAGCATTTGTAAATGAACAATTAAAATAATATTAATATTATACAAGCATAGCCTCGATCGTCTTGAATCTACAACTTGGACTAACAAAAAAAACCTACCTCTTTACAAAATACCGCTTTAATTAAGATTATTGCAATACACATCATTACGTATTACATAAGAGATAAACACACTTGTAACGTCGTGTGACGTCGAGTCAGCAACTCTTATATATTATATCTCAAAATGTTAGTTTTCTTCGCATACATCCGAATATTGTCTTAGAATAATTTAAAAATCTTGTTATTTAATATTAACGAAATTATGTGTTATTTTATGTATGTTGAATTTGTGTTAAGGTTTTTCCTTAATCGTCACGAAAACTGCACGTGGCTGACGAAATGCTACGAAATATTATAGCAGTGGAGCGGTGTGACTAAATAAGCCCCAAGTCTTTTCATTAACGGAAAAGGCTTTCTCTAGCGATGGGCTATTTACGGATTTGTGTTCTTTTTAGCCAACTACGAGTACAAAGCGGTTATTATTTCAGTTTTTATTTAAAAAAAAAAGGAAAACACTCGTACGCATAAAGATATAAAACTATGGAATTTGTCTCTTGTTGAATACATACAAAAAGCCGAGATGGTCCTGTGGTAAGAATGCGTGAATCTTAACCGTTGATCGTGGGTTCAAACCCGGGCAAGCACCACTGAATTTTCATGTGCTTAATTTGTGATTGTAATTCATTTAGTGCTTGACGGTGAACCAAAACATCGTTAGGAAACCTGCATGTGTCTAATTTCACTGAAATTCTGTCACATGTGTATTCCACCAACCCGCATTGGAACAGCGTGGTGGAATAAGCTCCAAATCTTCTCCTTAAAAGTGAAGAGGAAGCCTTAGCCCAGAAAGAATAATAGTTTCATATTAAAACAAAATCGTTAGTTTTTTAATATCCCTTACTTAAATTTATTTAAAATTATACCACAGATTTTCTTAACGTTGTCTGACTTCTTGTAGTAAATCGTATACATTGTTCCACAAGACATCTAACCCTGCGTGTGTCATATTTGATTAGCGCTTTCACTGCCCCTTTCCCATGGGTGTCGTAAGAGGCGACTAAGGGATATCATCTGGTGGTAGGATGATACACATCCGCCTGGCTTGTTACCACCGTACGCATGGTGAAAATCTCGTGAAGTGGCTTGCAGCCGCGTTTCGAGGTCAGCCAGCGTACAGCCAGTGCCCGAGCGAGCATTGCCGCGATGGGTGTTGGTCCAGTGGAGACGGCTGCTGAACCAATGCCGGGGGAAACACGCCTCCACACTTTGCCCATCCCTATCGTGGCAATACGTCGCTCGCTTCAGGTCTCTTTACGAGGCGTGAAGAGGCATCTTGCGGGCCGGCAAGGCGAGGGCGGCTAGTGCAGAATCTTCTTCCCGACTGTACTGGCCGTCCTCGCGTTTGGACTCTACTACCACTTCACATCAGGTGGAGTAGAGTCATTTGCCCACCCGGCAAATATAAAAAAAAAAAAAGCGCTAAGCCTACCCACGTTTAATATACATACTATATCACTTACCACTAAAAGCTAAAATAAAACATTTTGTGTACTTATAATATATTCTGAAATTGCATTCGTGTTCTATATATTTTAAAGTATAATTTTTAATTGCTTTGAAGAAATGTTTAAAGAAGTAGAATTAATATTGTGCAGTCTATACTTGAGGTTTGTTAGTAGCAGCCTGTAAATTCTCCCTTTTGATGAGAAGGTTTTTGAAGCTTATTCCACCACGCTGCTCCAAAAACAGCTGTTTCAATTAGTTATTAAAATTAATCTTATTTTTAAATCTATTACTCTGTTTCTGAATATATATCTGACAAAAAATGCGTAGATCAAGTGATTACTGGATCTCGTGTACGAATTACGTGTATGCAATTTATAAATTTGTATTCTTTTTTTAAAAATGAGATACTACTGACTTTCTTGCCGGTTCCTCTCAGTAGAATCCATTTTCCAAACTGGTGGCGTTTTTCAATTCATGAGTACTTGAAAAAGTATATTTGAATAAAAATATTTCTTTTAAGTTTATAAAGAGAGGCATTGCAATATTAATAATGATACACCGTCCTCATAAACTTAATTAAAAACATTATTATTAAGATTCTGATTAAGAAGCTTAAGTTTAAGCAATATTTAAGTCAGTTTTGTTTATTATTATTATTTCATCATTTAAATATATCTAACACCTATTGAAGCGTTAAAATAACTTGACCAAATTATTACCTGCTCGCGAAATCTGTTTTACCTTAACATATCAACGAAGGTTAATCTGTAAAAAAGTATTAAAAGAGGTCTTAGGTGCATAAAATACTACATTAGGCTTTATGCCGAGAGTTTAGTCGAGTATACACAATTCTAAATTTTATAGCACTGATGTTAATGGTCATATTACCATAAACCTTACAAGTGTTCTAGAGAAATTTGAACTGTATATCCATAATTTTAAAAGCTACATTAGTTTGAAATACTTTAAGGCTAGGTTGATGTTATTTGAGTAATTATTATTTGCACAGTTCCTTATATGCTTTGTAATTTCTTCGATTACGGACGGTAAAGTTATTTTTTACATTACATTAGAGGTTTCTGTTAGCTTTGTTGGTTTGTGGTGCAACATTAAGATCTTAATTTTGAAAAAACAAATATCGTAGCGGTTCTAGTGTCGTCATTAGTATCAATTGTATCTTAACGCTATAATGGTCTAGTAGCTAGACTCGAATTTGGTTCAAAAAGAACCATAGTAAGAAGAAGAGATTTTTTTTTCTTTTTTAATTTACGGACTTTTGTCCGACACACGACATACGTCAGTCCCATTGTTCCTTCTATATTTTATAACATCATTTATTATTTATTGCTATTAGATAAAATTCCAGGAGCATCCTTATGAGTTTTCATGTACATATTTTTTATTAACTTGACGTGCTCTCATTAGAATTAATCTCGTGCAAGCATATTCGGTTGCGGAGAATTTGTACCCCGGATTGGGTTAGTAGTTTTTTTTTAAATTCTCTATTAATAGCCTCATAAGGAAGTTGACAGTCTCACTTTTGCATATATACTTATGCAAAACAATATCTTCTATAAATTTGTGCGGTGTAGTCACGTCGTTCAGAACGTTGCTAGATTTTTTAAACTTCTATTAAAAGTAAAAACGGTTTCATTATCACAATAGAACAACTTAGCTACGTACTACTTATAGCAAATTTTAATGCTATTTAGTTTAAGGTTATATCAGGACATAACATAAAGGATATTTTTAATTAATTATTTTATAATTTACAATTTTTTTTTCTCTCAATCGTTTAATCTGAAAAAAATGATTGAATTCCATACATTAAATTCCTTATTTTACTTCTTTGAAGGTGTCGACCCTCTCAGATCTCGCTATTCCATTACCGGAATATAATCGTAGAAAACCACAAAGTTTTGTTTAACGCAAAACCATTTAATATCGGCGAAATTAAATATTTCTTCTATTGTATTTAAATTTCAATTTATCCTGGATTAGTCTCAATTATTACGTACAAAAATAGTATATAATCAAATAAGATTAAGAAAATATTTGTTTGTCGAATTGAACTTTATTGAACATATATATATATATATATATAAAAGTATTTTTTTGATGTTTCGTATGTTTGCTATATATAGGAGATTGTAAGATAAATTCTGTGGCCGTCAATCTATGTCGTATAGGAACGTTAGGGAAAAAATGGTCGTTATCTCGCGGCCATTCGTAACGGAGACTACGCTACTGAGCAGGAGATATAGCATACAAGTTTGTGCCTTAATTTAGGTTCAGTCTCTATTCTTTCATTCTCAGAAGAATTTGATTGGACGGCAATCCGATAGGGTCGAGTTCAGAGGCTAGGCGAAAGATTTCACGCGTTTTACACGGGACTGTATCACATTTTTCTTTTAATTTCACGCTGGAAAAACGCATTTATGCTTTTCCGGAATAAAAAGTGGGGGATGTATATGGGACCTTAAAAACCCATTTGTTCGGGGGGCGTTTCGGGATCGCTTGCGCAAGCTACCGTGATGCCGTACCAACGTTTGTTCAACGTCAAAGTCAAAAATCTTTATTCGATATAGACGCGTTGCACTTACTTATTGATTGTTATAAATCTACCACCGGTGTTCTAGCTAACTATAGTCGTAATTTTTTCTTGTTTACTTTGTAATTAAAAAGCACCAACGGAAGGGGTATGTTGATAAATGAATAAACACCATAACTTACGAACTCTGGGCTGCTATTGAGAATAAATTCCCACAAAGTCGCTTGGATTGACTTAGATATTAAGCGACGTTTATTAATATCTGCAGACACAGACACAGACAAACGTTAGTAAGTATAGAAATTACACATCCGGTATTAAATTATCTGCCACTCAGTTGTGTCGAGAATTTGCGTGTGTAGCGTGTTCGTGCTTAGCTGTGAGCTGTTACGGGCTGGCGGCTTAATTGACACTGGAAACACTTACAAATCGCTTTGTTTTATATAAAAATTGGTGTTGCAGTATGTGAGGATGTTCTACATTTGCTGTATATAAACAGACTGGCGGTACCTTTTGATTGATCTTGTAAGAGCGATTCGAATAAAGAATATTTTGAATGATTGATTATTTATCAGTCCTTCATAATATTATAAATACGAAAGTTACTTTTTTACGCTTTCACGTCTTACCCTATTAATCAATCTTCATGATATTTTGTATACAGTTTGTCAAGAGTGCAAAAAAGTACGTAGGACTCCTTACATCTCCCTTCACCTCAAGCGGGTGAAAACTACCAGACAGTGTTAGATTTTTTTTAATCATATTAGGGAAGGCACGTTATTTGCGTTTATAATTCAACTTTTCATCAGCAATGAAGGATTAATTACATTATCATTGTGACTACCACTGGTGATAGGGTTTTGTGCAAGCTTGTCTGGGTAGGTACCACCCACTTATCAGATATTCTACTGCAAAACACCAGTACTTGGTATTGTCGTGTCCCGGTTTGAAGGGTGAGGGAGGCAATATAATTACAGGCACAAGGCGTTGGGCGTTGGTGACCACTTACCATCAGGTGGCCCATATGCTCGTCCGCCTACCATACTATAAAAAAAATGTAGATGTGTATGTATGTATAATATGTTCCGTATGAAGAGAGAAGGCTTTTATCCACATCATACAGTACGAGTATCGTCTCCATCTACTTCTCGTTCGTTTATATTTGTTACAACATAATTCCTTGGGGTATATTTTTGATTTGACTATAAGATAATTAATTCCAATTGAAAAGTATAATTTATCAAAAATTAATTAAACTTTTGACGAGCTTATTAATAACGCTTTTTGAAGTAAATTGGATCTTTTATTTCACTTTGCTTGCTCCACGTAGTTATAAAGTTAAGGCGGTTAAATTTGATTATCGTAATAGCTACAAATTGCCTTATTATTAGTCATCGGTTTAATACGAGATGAAAATTATACGAAGTATCTTTTAATTTTGATAATGTAACTTTTTGCTGACATGGCAACTGATATCGACGTGTTAATATTTTTTTCTATTGTAATGCGCCAGCAATGGTACCTATGGTGTCAAGTTAAGCTGAACAAAAATATGGCTGCAGAACAATGATACTAGTATTTGCATGTGGTTTCACCTGCGTGTTAGGGTGTGTGACTATTAGGTAAAAAAAGTAGTCCAGTAGTAGTAGTCAACATCCGTCCAGGTTCTAGCTTGCTTCATACGAAATTTTATCAAAATCAGTTCAGTGGTTTCGGTTTGGATAGACAGTTACTTTCGCAGGATTTTTTTATAGAATAGGAATGGCGAGGCCACCTGATGGTAAGTGGTCACCAACGCCCTTAGACATTGGCACTGTAAGAGATTTTAACCATCGTTTACATCGCCAATGCGCCACCAACCTTGTGACCTAAGGTTTATATCCCTTGTGCCTGTAATTACACTGGCTCACTCACCCTTTAAACCGGAACACAACAATACCAAGTACGGCTGTTTTGCGGTAGAATATCTGATGAGTGGGTGGTACCTACCCAGACGAACTTGCACAAAGCCACCACTAGTATATATATAGATTATAAACTTTTTTATACGATTCAACATAATTTAAATATGTTTTTTGATTTGTTAATATTATATTTTTTTTTTCTATAACAAGCGTTAGAATTGTAATTAACTGTTTATTTCGCGTATGATATTGTTCTTTTAACTATAATATGTGTATGAATACGAATCGCTTAATCGCTTTCAATTTTTTTCCATAGTCCTTTCATCTCAACAGCGACTGAAATAACAAATAGTGGCGCAGTAAGTGTGGAGTTAATATGTATAGAGTTACATATTTATCTTTGTCTAAAAAGATTGCAAGCTAATTGTCTAACAAGCTACCCAAGGAATGGGGTAGAATTAAGGTCAAACATATTTTATTTAGATAACGCAGTAATAGCACCTCGGCTTTGTACTTTTGCGTCCCAAGGTACTAATTTTTTAGGAAGAGAAACGGCACAATTAGTTTAAAATTACAAAAATATGTTAGAAGACTAATACCGTGAGACAAGGGTTCCTCCTGACTGGCCTAGGCCAGTCTGGGTACGGGCCTCGGGGTTGTCCCCTTTACCCAGGCTGTTCCTCACCGGCAAGTTGTCTTGCCGTGTCATTTTATTTTAGGCTCGAAGGGCTAGGATCTCAATGACCCAGTGGCTGTCAATACCGTTTTACCGATCACCATCAAAGTTGTAACTCGCCACTAGATGGCGCTAATGCATATACACTTTTTACCACTCCAATCAACAGAGATCAGAACAACCAAGAGAACAATGATGCATGATTGTAGCTTGTACCTGATATATAGCTGTGTAGTAGTGTGACCGAGACTTTACAAAGGAACGTGTCACATTCGTTCTCGCTTTATTTAGCGTCATCGATTCCTAAATGCTTGTGACAGCGTTATGATTTGTTTGAAGCCAAAACTATTATACGTCTGAGTTAGGAAGGTGATTGTTGTGATCGGTCTGACAAATTACTTTTCGAATTCTTTAACTGTCAAAAGAACTTCTAAATCTGAGAAAAATCTGGAGGAGAAAATAATTTGGTGTTTTCTTTTAGTAATAATTTTATTTAAAATATATTTTAATTTAGATAAATGTATTATACTAGCTGCCCGTCCCGACTACTTATATTTATACATACATAATGTTGAGGTTCCCGGAAATCAAAACAGCTTAAATGCTTACTTTCTATCCCGCCCAAAGAAGTTTATCTGGTAAGAAACCAAAACATTCCCATACGTTTACGGCGCTAACTCGTAAATATACGTTACGCTTTGAAGTGAACTAAATCAAAGAACAAGTTACATCGTTAACAAGCGATAAACTATTTTGTACAGTTATTTTAATGACCATTAAATTATTATAAAAATATCACGTGATTAGAGACGGTCGTCCACCATTCGATTGATGCTATAATGCGATCGTTTGCTAATAAATGGTATAGTTAACTATCTAATTAGTATTCTAGGTATTAAGATTTTGTTTAATAACTGCTTATGATATGGAAAAATTATTTAGTTTGTCTAGTTTTAATAACAATAACTTAATATCGCGCCTGAAGTTTAAATTTCGAATTTCACAAACTCGTCTCTTACACGCCCCTATTGTCTATATCCAGCGACCTCTCATTTTTATGCTTTTTATCTACAATAAGCTGTAGTATTGTTTTTTTTTTTTCGCGTATTTTATTGTTCTTTTAACTAGTGCCTAATGCGTAAAAACGACTCGTATGAAGTGTCATGACGGCTAAGAGCATGACGTATCTCGTCATCATGCTCTCTGCGCCACCGTTCTCTACTCTTTTGTATGTGCACGGCGGGTTTATTATATACATGTGTACATCTATATACATATGTACTTCGTTAGTAAGCATTAACATTAAAAAGAAAAGTATAATATTTATTTAATTAATTAAATTATTCTTTTATTTCATATTTGTTTATTGGTTTTCTGTAATTTATTTCAATAACCATAAATTTATATGTTACACAAACACTATAATTGTTAAAATCATTTATATTCACATATGAAGGTACGTTACTAGTTTTCTTCTGTTTGGTATTGTTTAAGTTTATACGAGAGCAAAGTATTCGAATTATTTTAGATACTTAACTAATAGTATTCGAAACTTTCATATATTTTGTACATACATAGTTTATAATCAACTCATGCATTTAAACTAATGTGTATTAAAAAGGTCAACGTACGAAGCCTATGAGTCTTCATCATTAACTTCCAGACAACTTTCAATTATGTATTTTGTCATTAGTTGATACTTACTTGTATATACACTATATGACTTGAGTGTAACGAATTTATTATGAAAGGAAAATTTATAATTTGATAAGTGTTAATTATTGTTTTAAATCTCAAACGAATTCTTTCTTAATACGATTTTACTAATTGATTTCGACGCCTATGGACTTAAAAAAACGACCTTAATAAAAAAATTAAGAATTGATTTTTTGCTCAAACCTTATAATAATATAACGATATTGTAGATTTCATTAAACATTCATCGCCATACTTATATGCAGACGATCTGAAGATTCTTAAAATTATTGAAACAAGAGCAGATATGGACAAGCTTCAAGAAGACCTAAATAACATAATAAAATGGTGCCAAATAAACGGAATGAATCTTAATACTAAAAAATGTTTTCACATGAATTTCACTCGCAAGACTAAAAACAACTTATCACATTCCTACTATATTAACAACTTTCCTATTATGAATGTTGAAACGGTACGTGATCTTGGAGTCCTATTTGACAATAAACTAACCTTTCTACCACATATAGATAACACTGTAGCAAAGGCATCGAGAATGGTAGGATTTGTGCTGCGTAACACGAAAGAGTTCCGAAAGGCCAGTACTAAAATTACTCTATACAATAGTTTAGTTCGGAGTATCTTAGAATATTGTTCCATCATCTGGCGACCTCACTATGCATGTCATATCTTACGGTTAGAACGAATACAGAAAAGATTCTTGTGGCATCTCGTTTTTGCTCTAAGAGATAGTAACAGGAATTTAAGTTACGAAGACAAATTGCGTAGATTTAACATGATGGATTTGGACAAACGCAGAAATTTCTTGGATCTGACTTTTTTCTATAAAATTCTCCGAGACAAGACAGACTGTCCACAGCTTTTGAGCGAATTTAAGTTGAGAGTACCGTACAGATATCCACGTAAGAGAATAGAGAACGTTTTTTCTGTTCCAAGGCGACGTATGGTTTTAGCACGATATTTGCCGGTTCCACGTTTGTCCGGCCTGTATAATAAATTCAGTAATGCACTTGATGTATACAATGACTCATTAATTCAATTTTGCAAAAAAAATTAAAAAGATACTTAAACTACCCTAAGCAAATATTAATAGTAGTTCAGATTTTTGTATCGTATAGTTTTTTCGTTTGTATAGTATATGTAGTTTTTTCGTTTTTTTTTTTTTAATTAAGTAAGGTCTCCGTTATTTAAGGTGATTGTTCTTTTTCCCTATATTTTTTTCTCTTTACTGTTTTATATTATATTTATATTTTACATAGTCTAACTGATTTTAAGTATTTTAAGCACATAGTCTATAAGTTTTTAAATAAGCATGCAGTGTTTATCTATAATTAGTTGTACAATTGCGTTTGATATTTTGTTTA
The DNA here is from genome assembly GCA_905147175.2 of Nymphalis urticae. Lineage (NCBI taxonomy): Eukaryota > Metazoa > Arthropoda > Insecta > Lepidoptera > Nymphalidae > Nymphalis > Nymphalis urticae. The sequence goes on along the minus strand of LR989987.1, from coordinate 1,223,980 downwards.
TTTTAATTGTATCTATAGTAAGTTTTATATTGTAACAACTGTTGATAAACCTAAATAAATAAATAAAATAAAATAATAACTAAATAATAAAAAATATTAATATAAATGTGAAATTAAGGTAAAGATACTGTGATTATAATGTCCTCCAGAACGATTTCTGCCACGGCGGCCAATCTCAAGAGAGATTAGCCAACTAGGCAGGAGATATTATAGTGCACAAGTGTGTGCGCAAACACAGGTGCACTCTCTATTCCCTAACTCTCATAATCCGATGGGACGGCAATACGACACGACCGGAAAGAGTTCAAGCGCAGGACCAATGGCTTTACGTGCTTTCCGAGGCACGGGAGTGTACACACTTCCAACTTCTAGACTCCGGGCTGCCACCGTGAATTTTCTGTACCCAATAACTTTTTATTGGCCCGACCTGGGAATTGAACCCAGGACCTCCGGGTCTGCGGCCTTACATCAAGCCACTAGACCAACGAGGCAGTCAATAATATATAATGGTGATTACTGTTCATTAAGAGTAGAAACTGTTTATAATGAATAAGTTTTGATTCAGTGCCCTCCAGTTTGATTACTGAGACAAGAGTCAAGAGTAATAACATCTTAAATGGGTAACATGTTTGGTTGTTAAGCAGGGGATCATCAGATGTGTGCGTGGGTGTATCAGCGCTGTTACACGGTAACGATGGATGACGCTTATTAAAATATCAATTTGAACATATTCGGGTTGTTAATACGTACCGTTTAGTAACATGAGATAATTATTCCAATAGCTGACTAGTGATGCTATTCAATTATTTATATTAAAAATAGATCGTCAAATTTTCAAATAGGTCACCTGATGGTAATGGATGTAAATGGATGGTAATCGCATCGCATATTAACTATCCCTATGCGTCACCAACCATGGCCAGCCAGCCGGAATCAAAGATCTATATGAATATTCGTGCCGAATTAGACCTTAAACCAGATAGTCATTATATTTTAGTACAATAATGATCTAAGCAGATATTTTATCTTATCGCGCGAAGTCAGATTATAGTCTTATCTTAAAGAGTAAAGTTTGCAAATGTAAAGTAAATATAAATATTTTGTCCGTCATTTCGGAATTTAATTTGTTTTGCAAAAAGACCAAAACGTTATTGCAATATTCGTATTTTATGTATAGATATTATTAAAAATCGAATTATTTATATTTTGAAAGTTTCATTTGTGTATCTTTCATGTTTTTATAATATAGTAATTTATAAGCATATTTTCGTTTAATTGGAGAATTTCTTTTGAACTATTTGAGGACAGCCGTCGCTGGATATATGATAAGTACACAAGAATGTGCACTAACATATGTGCACTCTGTATTTCCTCACTTTCATATTATCAAGGAATGACAATCCAATGGACAATCCAAATATGCCAAAATCCATATCCAATAGATATTTGAGTCAAGGAGTTCTAAGGAGAACTCAAATATCTAATATTTTGTTTAATTAACCGGGATTAAAATCCGTGACCTTGAAATCTGTGACGGTTCATGTTACATTTCCTAATAAACTAGGCCCAGTAACGAGACAGTTAACATAGCATAGTGAAAGATATTAAAAACCAAGTGTTTATTCAAAGTTCAGTCAGTTACATATATTCTTTTAAAATAGAAACTGGTTTTATTAAGATTCACACGTATACTGTTGATATACAGACTGCAATGGGTTAGCTTTTAGCGTTCTCAAATTTGGTTATAAAACACTGAAAATAAAAATGTAAATTGAGATAAGGCTATCTCAACGAATACCAGATATAAAATCAACGATTCGGTCGCTTTTCTGCACAGCCGAAAAATTGTATCGTAAATAGCAAAAACTTATATGGGTGACCGTATAAAATTATAATATTTAGTACATATGTGAAGTAAGATATTTGCGCTGAAATAAATATTATTCTAGACTCCGAGCCGCTACTGAGAATATTCGACAGAAAATCTCAATAACTTTTTATTGGCTTGACCTAGGATTTGAACCCAGGATGGAGGTCCGCGGCCTTAGATGTAGCCATCAGACTAATGAGGCAGTCGAGAAATGAATTATAAACACATGAAAATTCAGTAAAGCTTGCACGGCCTTGAATACAGAATCATTGGCTAAGATTCTCGGTTTCTTATCATTACGGCTCAATATTTTATTATAATTTAATAAAAATGTTCAATTCCATTATTTCTTTAGTAAGGGTTTTGGAAATAAACAAATAATGATATATTTACTACATAGAAAATAATGACCTTTTTTCCTTAACTCTGATATAAATTTTCCTTTATGCCGAGTTTCAAGTTTGTAAATCATTGGATAATAATAGCATAATGTTTTATGATAAGTGAGTGAGTGCTATTATGCAAATACGTTTTACAGACGGGCTAGGTCAGGCTGTTTCTAAAAGAGAACGTTAGCTGACAGGTATTTTACATTTTCTGTTTGATTTCATAACTTTTACAATTATGCAATATATGATTTGATGATGTATGATTATGATTATTTTACTTTATTACTGTCTTACTTATAAACGTTGTTCAGCGGGTGTTCAGATAAACAGTGCATTATCTCTTTCTTTCATCATTGATTTGACATTATAAAGAAGAAGACGCGGCATTGTATAACTAATCACTCCCTCGACAACAATTGACAACATTTAATTTATTCAGCACTAGCTGACCCGTGCCTACTTCGTTGGGCGGCAAACATTTTTACTTGTAATGAAATTATGATTGTGGTTCGGTTAGTATTGTGTGCAAAAAATTATTAACTTACTGCCAAATTTCGCGCTGGCCACGATATCCGACTACCACGAAAAAGTCTTTTAATTTTTCGGGTCAATATTTAGTTTAGTAGATGACACTCACAAATAATGTGGCTTTCTATGGTAAAAGAATTTTCAAAATCGGTTCAGTAGACCCAGAGATTAACCCTCTACAACCTCACAAACTTTACCTCTTTATAATATTAGTATAGACACACATATTACCACATAAATTGAATCCAGATATGAACATTGGGATTCTTTAGTTTTCATTCATAATTTTTGAAATTTACGTCTGTTTAGAATGAAATTTTGTTTCAGGTAAATGTAAATGTCAAATCACGTCACCCATACGGCATAATTGCTAACATTCAATATCATTTAATTTACCTTTATAATTTCTTGGCATACCTAGAACTGTTTTTACAGGCTGGTATAAATAATATTTGATACTTAATAAAAATGAAAGTCGTATTTTTGTTTTCAATAAAAAGACATTAGTGACATTGTCAATTTCTTCATGTGATATTGTCAATGTTTTATGTTTATTAATTATTTCTAATGCAAGTTGGGCAAAGACCAATACCTCATTCAACCGATAATGTGACGTGATCACACATTTTTTACATTTATTTGATTTTCTCACAATTTATGCATTAATTTTTTTTTACAATTATTTATTCGAGCTAATAAGAGAAAAATAAAGAAAAACACTTTTAAAATTTATTATGTTATATACCTATTAGCTGCACGTTATTAAAGTTTCATGTATTTTTTTATCGTAGAAAAATCTTTATAATAAATTGCCGTCTATTTAAAAACGTGAGCTCATTTAATGTATTCAAGACTAAACTATCGGAACGTATTATTTAAAACTACCCACTTTAAAAGTAAATATGTAAGCCGAGATGGCCCAGTGGTAAGAACGCGTGAATCTTAACCGATGGTCGTGGGTTCAAACCCGGTCAAGCCCCACTGAATTTTCATGTGCTAAATTTGTGTTTAAAATTCATCTCATGTTTGACGGTGAAGGAAAACATCGTGAGGGAACCTGCAGATGTCTAATTTCATTGAAATTCTGCCACATGTGTATTCTATCAACCCGCATTGGAGCAGCGTGGTGGAATAAGCTCCAAACCTTCTTCTCAAAAGGGAGAGGAGGCCTTAACCCAGCAGTGTGACATTAACAGGCTGTTACTATTTAGAAGTAAATACATTTAAATGGGTACAAATTACCGTAATAGCTTACGATCACATTGATTTACTTTATCTTATTGTTTCCATGACTCACTTCAGTTTGTGTTGTGATTATTGGAGTGAAGATCTTAAAACCTATCTCTTCTAAATTAAAAAAAAAAACGATGAATACTATTATAATTTCATATTATTGCACTGGATTATAAAGATAATACAACTGGGTACTTACTGAAAACACAGTCGGCGTGATAGTTTAATCATTGCTATAAAAGAGGTTTAGCCATCATAGTGTGTAGTGTGCATAGGGTAGCTGACTTTCCGAAATGAGACTGTGTGACGGTTTTTATATTTAAATAGTTTTGCCTTGTTTGTTTTAGTTAACACCGAGAAACACACTACCATTTAAATATACTTTTTTAAATTTTTAGTTTAACATGGAGGCTATTTTTTTAAATCGTTTTATAATTTGATTTGTTTTAATAATTCTTTAAGAGTCTCAAATGTATATAATTATTATTTGAATGCAATTCTGAAATTTTACTCTTATATAATATATTACAGAATTATTAAATAAACGGCCTTGAAAATATATCTTGTAATTTATAGGTTATTGTGTAAGCGATTCAACAGAAACAGGCAAGTCCGTGGCTACTATGAATTCTGTGTAATTTCTTAGAAATACCTGACACTATCTCGTCTGTTCAGAATCTTTTTATTCAAATATGATTTTGGGTGGTATTATCGTAGTAATAAAAAACATCAAATAAAAATCATTTATTCAACAATGCTTCAACATTAAACTTTATTGATAGTCAAACTAGAAACTACCACCGGTTCGGAAAAGAAACATAACATACTTTAGGGAAATGTTTTTATTTTATCTATTCTTGTTAATTGTTATTTTAATATGAGGTAAGGACATAATTAGACGAACTTTGACATTTATACGATTATATTTGACGTTTATACGATTGACGGGTTGGCATTAGAAATTTCCTCTCTTTCTTGGGGTTGATAAGGGTTGTTTTATGGGGATTTGTTGCCCCTTTTAAATGACACTCCCCTCACCCAATGTGATGCGTATTTTTTTATACGAGTTTGAAGTTACGTGCAACTGACAACTGAAAACGACCATTTACCATCACGTGACCCAGCTGTTATATTTAATTTAATCCCTTCACAAATCATTTTTTGTTTTAACCATAGAAAAATATTAAAGGAATATCCTAACTAAGATTATTGAAATCTTACAAAACTATTCAATTATATTAGGTAATCATTTAAAATTGAGATAAATATGTTAATATGATATGATGGAAATAGTGTGAACAAAACAAGACATTAAATATTTCACGTTATGCCTCTAAAAACATTGAATTCGTCTTGGGATGGAGGGAGGAATGAGACTGAATTGTGGGGGGTAACTTCAATGGACCTGGACGTGTTTTACAACCCTGATGTGGTGATAATAGTGTTGTATGTGGTAGTGCTGACCGCCTCGCTGTCTGCTAATACGCTGCTCATCTTCATCGTGATCAAGTTCCAATATATGAGAAGGTAAGATTTATATTTTATTACCATTTATTTCACTTCATACCTAGACTTTAGCGGAAGATCCTTATCCCCTTCAATAATATGTATAAAAATTGTTTTACAAAAAATAGACATTATTTTTAAATAATAAAACATTGCTATTGATATAAATATTGAATTAATCACTATTATAAGAACTTTGATTAATATTATAATTAATAGAATTTTATTGACACAATATATTCATCATTCATTCATTAAACCCGAGTCACTTTCAGTGTAAATATCTGTAGTTATGTAGGATTAGTAAGGGTCTTGTATCGTTCAGAATCAAAATTAATTGCTTAAATCATAAGCCAATCTTATAATAAATTATCGCTAGTAATTGAATTTTGGTAAAATTATACATCAATCAATTTATCATGTACTTATAATTGATTATGCGTGGGAAATTATTGTAATATTTCTTTATATAAAAATAGTCGACATAGCTCAAATATTCATTTGTTCTAACAGTAAAGGCCTATGAATGTCTCACTGCTTGGGCTAAGGCCTCCTCTCCCTTTTTTGAGGAGAAGGTTTGAAGTTTATTCCACCACGCTGCTTCAATGCGGGTTGGTGGAATACACATGTGACAGGATTTCAGTTAGACACATGCAGGTTTGCAAATGATGTTTCCTTCTTCATCACGATCATCTGTGAAAATTCACGCGCTCTTACCACTTGACCATCTCGGTATTCTAACAGCAGTGCAGAATTTTTAACTCACTAATATATGTAATTTAAATCCTACTTTTGAATGAAATTGATCTGAACATTTAATAGCAATTTCGAATCACGCAAAATCCTACAGGAGACTGTTTGATATTTACATTGTCTTTAATTTTATTAGAAATATGTACCTACCGTCAACAAAACAAACATTCAAATAAGAGTAATATTTTTTTTTTGGCACAAATTCCTATAACACGTCTGTTGAGGCACGCGTTTTAATATTATATACAAGACATGATAATAAAATTCAGATCTTTGATGAACTCATTCTAAACAATCTTCATAATTAGTTTTATTATTTATTTAGCATTAAAACGTAACTATAAACTAAAAACATTAATGTATTTTCATTAAAGTTTAATAATCTAAGTCTTCATTAATCTTATTTTATCTTATACATAATTCTCGAACGATCGCATAAATCCGCTAAATATCTTAAATATAAAAATAATCTTCATTAAACAGTAAATGATTGCGCTTTTATTCCAGGTCGAGGATTACGTTCAATATTGTTGCATTAATACGTTTTACATCTTGAGTTATTTAACCGATTACGGCAGAGTTGAACAGGGTTTTGTTTTTGCGTTGGAGTATGTTAGCAATTCAACTGGATTTACCAAATGAGTTATCAATCCAAAAATTGTTTCAATGTCATATGATAAACTTTTAATATTTTTATAAATGAGAAACGTTGCAGCACCTTAGTAACTAAAGAGATTCTTGCCGGTTCTTCTAATGGTAGCATTCACATTTTGAACCTTCTTTACATAGAACTGCCGTATTGATAATCATTTTTTAAACATATTAAAAGAGCTTTGAAACATCTATTTAAACAAAAAAAGTATTATTTATTTTAAATCAACTATTTCTGAAATAGTAAGAAATATAGCGTTTAACCGTAATACAACTACAAGGCTTGATACAATATTTACTTTAGAATTATTTGTGATAGTGGAAGGTTGAACTTTCATTAGTGCTGTATACCATTAGCCAAGACCGACAGATTCAACGTTCCGACTAACATGTCGTTTGTATATTAGCGTATCTATTACAATAGTACTATTCAGTTCAGGCACAATAGAAAGTACTGATCGTGGAAACTCAGACCGACTTTATTTGAATTTATTTAGAAAGTTTATAGGCTATAAAACTTCAGTGAACAATTCTCAGTAGCGAAACAACGATCAACGACCTTAAAAAATCTGGGAAGTATCTTAATTTAACGCATGTCTAACTTAGTAAGTCTAAAAAGTAGAAGTAATAGCTTGTAAATATCCCACGGCTGGAGAAAGGCCTCCTTTCCCCTTGAAGAGAATATTTGGAGCTTACTCCATCACGCTGCTTCAAGGTGGAACAGTAGATACAAACATGTGGCAGAATTAAATAAAAACAAGTATACTAATAAGTTTAACTTTTTTTTCTTTTTGGTTTCAGCCAAAGTATATAAAAAGCAATATTTATAATCATCTGATGTACATTTTTATTTCAACGGATAATTTGAAATAGTTAGATAATACATTGTATAAGATAACCGAAGATTAGATTAAAAACGTCGTTACGAAATCTGTGACGAAATTCTGCCATATGACGTAACCAATCAGCTATCGAATAGTAGCTAGTGTATTTACATAACAAAATAGGTTTTTAATTTTAAATTTCTATACAAAATAATTTATAAAAATTCTTAATCACCTACTTATGGATAATTCATTAATGTAAATCAAAAATTAACTAAGGTTATAAAACAAAACATGTTTTTGTATAACGAATTGCAAAGAGTGGATCTGATAATTTAATCTGTTTGTTTTCATCAGTATAAGTCTTCCTAAAACTATTCATTACCCTAAGCTCATTACCGCCCCAATATATTACAACTGCTCAAGTCAACCTTACTGGGATTATGTGCACTCATTCATAATTCGGATGGAAATAATCTCAAAACATAATTGTAATCATAATTGAGAGGGACTAGTGGTTAAATGTAAGGCCGAAGACCCGGAGGTCCTAGGTTCAAATCACCAATAAAAAGTTATTGGGTTTTTCTGTCGAAAATTCAGCAGACCGAAGTCTGGAAGTTGGACGTGTTTACACTCCTATGCCTCGGAAAGCACGCAAAGCCGTTGGTCCTTCGCCCGAACTCTTTCCGAACGTGTTGGATTGCCGTCCCATGGGATTATGAGATTTAGGGAATAGAGAGTGCACCTGTATTTGCGCACACACTTGTGCACTATAACATATCCTGCGCAGTTGGATAATCTCTCTTGAGATGATTGGCCTCCGTGACCGAAATAGGTCAAAGGACGTTATTTTTATTATTAATACTAACGGTTTTTATAGTCGAATTATAGTAGTTTCTGGCTTTAATTGTTTAGTAATAATAATTGTCCGGAAATATCCCTCTGCTAAACAAACTCTTCTCCTGTCTTCTCTTCACTTGTTAAGAAAAGAATTCTAACTTATTCCTCTATGGAAAATACATTTGGAAATAGTTTCTTCATAAAGTTTTCCTACATCGTCAAATATTTAACACAAATGAAATACAAATAACCACGTATTTGATATATTACGTCATTTGCTGTTCTAATGATCGTGTACACCATCATATAATATACAATTATAATTTCACATATTTTATAATAGGATTAGTGAAGCGTACGTTAATATGTCATTGACATACATCCGCGTGTCGTTAATAATCCAAATATATCGTGTCTTTGTTCTCTGTCGCGTATTTGTAAGGGTCGATGTACAAAAGCCATTCGATGTCACACAGGCGCCACACGTTTCTATTATCTGTCTTTAAGCGTGTTGTTGAACATTGTTTTAGTTCGTCATATGGAAAGCTCATCACTTTGGTAGCCAGCAAGTTCGTATACAGAACTTGAGGTTCCGGTCTAGAACAGCAGGTTGGGCAAATAAAACTCATAGGGTTTTTTTGTCAAGAAATTCTGTTATTCTATTTTTCGGGTATTTTCGCGTACTTTTCGTACGCGAATTGTACGCGCATAAACATTCGGTAAACAAACTATTCTGTGGAACCAGCTTACGCTGGAGACTTTTCCAAATCGATATGACACAGAAACCTCCAAGAAAAGAGCGTACTCATTTTTTAAATGCCGATACACCTACAAGCTCTCGGGTGTGGCAGGTGTCCATGGACGATGGTAGTCACTTTCCATCAGATGATCTTGTTCGGTTGCCCTCTCTTACATAAAAAAAGTACTCGTTGTCCATTGTATTTAATACCGTTACAAATAAAATAACACCAAAGATTGCGCTTAGTACAGCATATTTGTATGTTTGTTAGATGTCAGACGGATCAAGAAATTACGTCAAGTACATATTTACGATGCTATGTCTGTTTTACGGGTCGACATCGCAACACAACGCTAATTTTAGCGTTCATAACTTGTGTTATTCCACAATGCCACTTGGTGCTAGATTAATAAGCGAATTTGACTTTCATCGACTTGTATTCGAATCATATTATAGTTGTTATAAAATACTTAAACTGTAGTTTAAATTTACTTCGATGGTAATTTGTAAATCGTTTTACGTAAAAAAATAAATCTCTTCGTATTTGATCTACGTGGTTATTTTTACACAGCAGTGATGAAAAACTTTATTTCTTTCGATGGATAAAGTCTTAAAAGCCTAAGGTTAACTGTTGCTTGTATAAGCGTATTAATATATGTAAAACTCAAGTATTTATTCAAGAGATTCTACAACGAAATTGATTTTTAATAGTTACGTATTTTGTAATTTCGTTAAAATGAAATTAGTTTTATATGCTCTGATCTGAATGTTGTTATTATGTAATATAATACAAGGAAATATATTATAATACACTAGGATACATCAAGGATCATATGTATGCTTAATGAAACTATCATAGGAAACAGAGATAGTTAGAAAGGTATCCGACCAAATGTAGGTACGTATATCGCGCAATATAGAGTATACAATGTGTTTTTATTCTTACTCCATAACATAAATATTTCAAGAAACATTCCTAAGTTTAGCTTCTCTTACTATTGATTGATTGTAATTTACAATCAAATAAAACAGAATTACAGTCCATCTCATATCAATGTTTAAAGTCGCAGCCGCTACGGAAAATGTTGAAGCGTAAACGTGGCTCAAGTATTTGTCTCTATTTCCAAATTGTATGTTTGATTCGATTGAAACACCAATTCCAACTTCAATGTGCAAACATTGAAAAAACATTTTTAAAACAAATATTACCCTGTCTTAACATTGCCTTTACTGGTTACAAATGGTCTGGTGAATTTTCCGCCTATTCAACGGCGAAATGCTGCTAGAATATTGTTTCGGTCCCATGTAGCAATGATTTGTAGAGCAGCTATTTTTAAATTAGATTTGTATATATTATCATTAAGCGTCGACGTGAAAAGAGGTTTGTTATAAGTTTAACGTGTGCATCTGTGTATCTATGTCATATTTCTATGCGTCTGAGGTATCGTAGCTCCTGCTAGAATGAACCGATTTTGATGTTGTTTTTTTTACCCTAATGTGATTAAGATGGTTCTCAGCTATAAATTATGAAGATTTGTTTAGGCGTTTGTTAATTATTAGCTTATTTTCTACTTAACAAAAAGGTCTTACAGAATTTCAAAGGTCCGATTGATTTGAAATTGCTGTCCCTTGACGTGATGACGCTCGTATTAGAATATTATTTTTCTCTTAAAATAAAGTTAAACACGTTAAGGGCCAAAAGATTTAATATTTAACTTTTTAAAGCTTTATTTGTATTGTTTGTATTTTTTATTTTATTATTATAGTCGTGTATGTAGATATGAAAAATAACTTATTCATAATAAGGACTTGATTGTTCAAATCTAAAGTGGAAAAAAATAAACCATTTGCAGTCGTCGGTTAATCTGGTGAAAAAATGTTGTCGAACAAAGAAATGCTTATAGCTTTTCCGATAGTTCTTTTCTTAAATAGATTTTTACGGAAAAGTTTAAAAGTTGTGAATTGGCTTAGTGAATGTAATATAAAACGTTGAGGTATTTTTTTTTGTTTTATTAGGTGAATATTTAAAAAAATACATTTTTTTTGTCATATATAGGCTCTGTGCAATCCCATCTGGGTACAAATTTTGTACATTTAATGAGTGAATAATACGTACCTTCCGTTCATTACATATGTTACCGCAAAACAGCAATATTTGATATTGTTGTGTTCTAGTCTGTGTAAGTGAGCCAGTAACTACAGGCACAACGGACATCATATATTAACATTTTACAATATCTATGGACGGTGGTGACCACTTAACATCAGGTGGGCCATTTATCCGTACGTCTACATATTTTATAAAAACCTATATATATCTTTATACAAATTTAATGAATTAATTACGAAATGAAACTACGAAATAATATGCATATTTTTTTAATTAAAATATTTATCAACTACATTCATTTCGTTTTGATACAAAAATATTGTTCGTGAAACATAAGTAATTTCGATATAAAAGCTTAAATAGTTAGCTGGAAGCTATTCAGTAATAACTAGCGAACAATGGCTTGGATAGCCTCCAAATGTGGCAGGAAGTGTTCTAAAGCTTAGGAGGTTGTGCTATAGGTAGGAGAATTTGCCTTTAAAATAATGCTTTTAATTTTACATCGTACATAGAAGGTGGAAATATATTTAGATTAATTATTACCGATTGTCTATATATATATATATATATATATTTAGAAAATTTAATTACTTGGAGGTAGACAAAGCCCAAAGGGTAAGTACCACCCATTCATTATTTATTCTGTCCCTAAACAGCACTATTTAGCACTATTGTTGTGTAATTCGGTTAGAAGGGTGATTCAGTGTAATTACGGCACAAGGGACGTAACTTGTTAGGTCCAAATAATGGTAGTGCATGGGTGGTTTTAGGAATGGTTAATATTTATTGCGCAGTCGATTGTGGTGTATACTTATCATCTTACTACACCTTAAAGATATTTTTTTAGCTCTGTTTAGTTAAGTTTAGCATTTTTAAGATTTGTCTCATGATATGTATCTTAATTAATATTATTATAAGATAATCATTATATAATTGTAGGAGAGCAAAGCATTTGAATAAAGCATTCACTACTTCAATAATGTATATATGAGCTAATTAGGGGGCAAAATTACCTTCGCCCCTGAGGAGAGCCACGAGCCAAGAGCGGAGCACAGCACGGGAGGGGCCGCGGATGCGTTATATCAATACGATCTCACAGCCTCTCTGATCCTTGGAAAGTAAGATGTAATTAACTATCAAACGTCGCAACATTTGGTTTTGGTCCGATCCTCGAACACCGCATCGTGTTTCTGCTTTTTATGGTTATTGCCAAGCTGTAATCTCTTATTGCGTTGTTTAGAACAGTCTTTGTCTTTCATATGAAGAGGTCCTATCGTTTTTTCATTGTTCTGTCTTATTTTTTGCAATATTGCAACAACGGCAATTGTAATGATATCATCAAGATGCTGTTTCACTATGTGGTTCATTCGCAAGTACGTAAGTGTGCGTGATACCAATCTGTGCCTTCTATGTCTATGTGTGTAGGAGGTGCATATTTCATTGTTATTTGGGTGTGTGCCTTATCTTTAACAGTTCTAAAGGCAGTTTGCAGGAGTGGGATGAATACATATATCCATGCATTTCAATTCGGTCGAATGCACAATTGGGTTCCAGTTTGGAATATTCCAATCGAAATGAGTTATTGTGGTCGACGAATGGCAACTTGGTGATATCGCCGATACACTACTATACTTGCTTTACAGCCGTTAATTCTTATTCATTAAAAAAAAAACTTAATCTTACATTATATAATATATATAAAATTGTCTTCATTTTTAATATAAAATTTATTTAAGCTTAATGTAATTTTTATTGACGTTATATATCGTAATCTTATTTTATAAATAATTATAGTACTAGAGAATCCAATTACGGTCTTAAAACTATAAACTCTTAGAGTCGTAAGTGCTATGTCAATTAGATTAGTTGTGTAGTTTGTGCGAATTTGGCAAAAAAGAAAACTTATCTATTTCTTAATTATTATGGATCGTCTCCGTTCGGAATTTCTAAGTAAATTAAAAATGGAACAAATCTTATTCAATGAAGTTAAGGTTTATTTTTTGTATATTATTTTATTGAGATTGTAATAAATACATCACATTTATAATTCATCTCGTGGTCGATGATGAAGAATAATATAATGACGAAATATGTCTATTAAAATTCTGAAATAAATATCTTATATTCTTAATACCTTATCAATAAGAAGGAGGCCTTTGCATCACTGTTTGTATTGAACTATTTTCAACTTCTAACGCATAATGGCTTTATCGCAGTTTTAATAAAAAAAATTGTATCAGCCAGTACCTATACTGTGCTAAAGGTACGTGCGAAAAAGAGCTTATTTGTTTGAGTCCTGGAGAGGTTAGTCGATTATTTTATTTTATTCATAGAGATTATAAGTAACTAGTTGCCGCCTACGTCTTTGTCCGCGTTTGAGAGGCTTTAGGTACCATATATTATTTTCTGTAACCCTGACAACGCGTAAGCAAAATTTCATTGGTGGTTAACTTTTTTATTACATTTAAAAATAAAATTTAAAGTTAGAATTTGAGCATAAGTTTGGAAAGGAAATGTTTTTAAAGTTAAAGCAAATAGTTTAAATATTTCAAATGTTCTTTTTTATTTGGTTTGTTTTCTTAACTTGTGTGCCAAGTTGGAGCGATCTACATAGATAAACCGTATTTTGTTAAACTTCGGTACAAGTTTTCAATACAGTGTGACAGTAAAAGATTTATGCAAATATCATTGGCATAATATATGCTATTTATCTTTTTATGGAGTTACAGAAGCAACATCTTAATGTTAGAGAAAATATTAAATGTTAAATAAAATTTAAATAAAAAATATGAGGGCTCTTCTAAGCACGATGGGCATTAGGTATTTAAATAAAACAGTAGGAAAGAATAATATATAAAGATAAATATATTAATATATCAAACTTTGTTACAACGATAACGGAGTGTAAAATTATATAAATATAATAATAATAACAAATTAAGCCGGTAAAGGTCGAAAGGTTTTCTTGAAAGGTAATTCGTTTGAAATAGATTGTCTTTTTGAACAGGATACATAATGATTTATATATTATTCCGTCTCCTGGGGCTGAATGTAATAAAATGAAACCTTTCCCTTTTTTCACTTGCCAAAACAATTCACACGAACACAATTTATCTGACTCAGAATTGGGAAAATTGTATACATGAGTATACAAGTTGTCATAAGAAAAGTATCATGCATTATGACCTTTTACTTATTAAACAAGTTGTCAATTTGTTAAATTGACAATACTTACACACGTTTGTATTGGAATTGCATAATAAGGACCTTGACAATATGTGAAAGTAATTGCTGTGAGACGGGTTAGACACTATAATTTCTATGGTCAATGTGATAAAGCTTCGTTTTAGTTTAATATCAGTTTATATCCTAGGATTCATTAAATATTTTAATGAATATCCATCTACTACACTTCTGAATTTGTTTCATGCTCCAAAATACAAAATATAATTTAAAAGTCCGAACATGCTAAAAGAAAGCCTGTGTTATAAATCTTCTAATATAATTAAGAATTTTTACTCGTTCACACATGGAACATAAATTGTTATCAAATCAAATAAGCGATAAGCGCGAAGCAAATAGAGTTGTTTAATATTTTATTCAGTTATATTATATGCAATCAACAGTATTTATTGTTGTGTTCCGGTTTGAAGGGTGAGTGAGACAGTAATAATAATAATAATGTCCTCCAGACCGATTTCGGCCATGGCGGCCAATCTCAAGAGAGATTAGCCATCTGCGCAGGAGATATTATAGTGCACAAGTGTTTGCGCAAACACAGGTGCACTCTCTATTCCCTAACTCTCATAATCCGATGGGACGGCAATTCGACACGACCGGAAAGAGTTCAGGCGCAGGACCAACGGCTTTACGTGCTTTCCGAGGCATGGGAGTGAACACACTTCCAACTTCCAGACTCCGGGCTGCTACTGAGAATTTTCTGACAGAAAAACCCAATAACGTTTTATTGGCCCGACCTGGGAATTGAACCCAGGACCTCCGAGTCTGCGGCCTTATATCAAGCCACTAGACCAACGAGACAGTACTACAGGCAGAAGAGCCGTAACATCTTAGTTCCCAAGGTTGGTAGCATATTGGCGATGTAAGAAATGGTTAATATTTTTTACAGTGCAAATGTCTTTTTTTTTATTGCATATGTAGGCGGACAAGCGTATGGGCCACCTGATGGTAAGTGGTCACCAACGCCCATAGACATTGGCATTGTAAGAAATGTTAATCACCGCTTACATCGCCAAAGCGCCACCAACCTTATTATAACCAAATAAATATTATAGGCATTGGTGACATACCATTAGATGGCCTATTTGCGAGTTGGCTCATTCGTTTTCACACGGTCACTAGGAATAACCAGAATATCTTTTATTAAAAGATATTCTGGTTATTCCTAGAAATGCCAAAAAATATAAATGCTTTATTATTGAAAAATGGTTCCTTAAATCAACGTTAGCTTAGGTGATGTCAAGGTTCAGCGTGTTACGAACTCCGCCTACAACAAAACTTATAATTAGCCTCATATTATTGTTCAATGTATATTGAGATACTCTACTTAATAGCTGAGCCGTGAGGTATTCAAAACATATATATTAATTATCTTTGAAATAGAAAATTAATTACACTTCCATACTAGCGTGGTTCAAAGATCGTAAGTATCGTAATATAATACCATACACCTATGATGTATGGTATTCAAAGTGATATTTTTTAATATGATGAACAATATTAATGAACATTTTTTAACAACATATTGTTTTATTGGGGGCGATGTTGGTGTTGAGGGAGGGGTTGTTATGAAAACGTAACCTGTATTCTTTCTCGGGGTTCAATTTTGCTTCTAAATTTTATCAAAACCGGTTTTGTGTTCTACCGTGATAGCGTATCAGGCTAGGATCATATTTGTGTCTGTTTGTTCGTGTGTTATGGCTATGGATTGAAAAAAGTTGAAATTCTTACTCCTATATATCTTTCTCCTATATTTCCTATGAACTTATCATGGATATTTTGTTAAAAAAAAAGATATTTTTCAATAACGATAAATAAAATGACTGCTTTATGAAAAACACAATAAATACTTTTTTGTTAAAAAAAATACTTTTAATTATAGATATTATTAAAATATATTTAAGACAATATAATTATACAAAAATAGAACATCTCCCTTATCACTTGTCTCTGAAACATCTAAGTTTATCTTTATAATCTCACGTGATTTCAAACCGAAATGGGAAATATATAATGTCAAGTAAAAATGCGTACAGATTCTAATATTTTATTTCAACGAAATATATCAAGTTCAATGTTTCAAGTGTGTGTTATAAATACTCGCTTCCATGAATTTATGGTTCAGCGGTGAGTAGATGAAAATCTTAACCAATTGCGAGTTCTTACGGGACGCAACACTGAATTCACCCCATCTCAGCGATACATTAAAATATTACAATGTAAAGTAAAATCATAAAACGTTATTTAGTATACGAGTATATAATAGGCTTCTATGTGAGCGAGAACCAATTTGTTCCCGAACACGCCCTAGATATCAATAATTACTCATCAAGCTAAGCTTGGCAAGTTTCACACTCTCCTCATTAAATAATTTATATCGAATATTTAGCTAATAAAGCAAAATTATTTCGTATCGAAATTCAGTCGAATAGTTCCTAAAATTTCCAATATTTTGCATGAGAGAATTGGAGACTCGCATAATAAGTGTTTTGTCAGCGGTTTGTATGTATTAAGCATATAATACAGCTTTAAATTGCGAGTCGAACTCACGTAAAGAGGGCTTCGAACTATAACAATTTTTTTTTATAGAACAGGAAGGCGGACGAGCATATGGGCCACCTGATGGTAAGTGGTCACCAAACGCCCTTGGACAATGGTACTGTAAGAAATGTTAACCATCGCTTACATCGCCAATGTGCCACCAACCTTGGGACCTAAGATTTTATGTCCTTTGTGCCTGTAATTACACTGGCTCACTCACCCTTCAAACCGGAACACAACAATACCAAGTACTGCTGTTCTGTGGTAGAATATCTGATAGATAAATATTTACTGGAAAAACAATAAATAATATGATATAAACGATACCTTAAAACTAATAAAGAATTGGTTTACAACAAGTAATTTGGCGTTATCCAATGTAAAACCACAAAATGTTCATGTATATATTTTTATTATGATAAGAAAGTGAATTTTAAAACTATACTTCTTTTATGTAGATTGAATTATATCTCTCATTTATTTCCTGTATAAATACAGTAAATAAATGAGAGTAAATAAATCAGTTTTTCATAAGACTAATTTTTTCCTCGTTATTAATCTTATACTAAGCTAAAGCAAAACATCGCTCACAAACCTTTCTGCGGTGAAGTTTTTAGTTAAATTAAGCTTAATGCTTCGTCGATAAGAACGTTTTTGCTTTAGTAGACTTTTACTCTCTTTAAAAGCTTTACATGCATTTATATCTTTTATTTTTTATTTTTTTAGGCATCTTGCGGGCCGGCAAGGCTAGGGCGGCTAGTGCAGAACCTTCTTCCCAACTGTACTGGCCGTCCTCGCGTTTGGACTCTACTACCACTTAACATCAGGTGGAGTAGAGTCACTTGCCCTCCCGGCAAATATAAAAAAAAAATGTGGCAAAGTTTCAGTGAAATTAGACACATGCAGGTTTCCTCACGATGTTTTTCTACACCGTAAAGCACGAGATAAATTATAATCACAAATTAAGCACATGAAAAGTCAGCGGTGCTTGCCCGGGCTTGAACCAACGATTATCGGTTAAGATTCACGCGTTCTTATAACTGGGCCATTTCGGCTCTAAATAACTGTTTCCAAATTAGGGGCACCAATCTTAATGACGCTTGCTTAAAGCTATAATACTACTGATATATCAATGATGAGATTACGTGGGGAGATGAGATTACGTACCATCGAAATAGAAACTCTATATAGATTGTGTTTTTTTTATGTTTTTATGATTTAATAATAATAATATCCAGGGATATTGTTCACACAAGGCTATCTGATCCCAAACTAAGCAGAGCTCGTATTATGGAAACCAGACAACTGATATACTACATATACCATTTTATTTTGTAAACACGCACAAATGTTTGTCCTGGGTGGGAATCGAATCCACGACTACACAAACCGTCTTATCATTTGTAAGTTTGTAATTGAATAAAAAATTTGACTTGCAAAACGATATGGAAATTATAAAAATGTATATAAAACAAAATAACATCTAACAAATTAATTTTGAAATGTAATTGTAACAAATACATAATCCAAAACTATTTATTCGTACGAAATATTAACAGTGATTTAGGAACCATTAATTATTAATTATACCTCTGTTGGCAGCGATTTTCTGCTTCAATTGTTAATCAATTATATTATATTATTATGTAATTGAACATCTAATCACTTAAAGTAAATACTAATTACATGTACACGGTGCATGTTCGATTGCGAGTTTTGGCAATTTGCTTCCATCGTTTGATGGACGGTTAATATAAATTAACAGGTTAATATTTCTTACATCTCCAATGTATATGGTTTTAATGTGTATGGGCAGTGATGACTACTTACCATCGGCCTATTTGCCCGATCGCCTACTTAACTAAAAAATCTTTTTCTTCTTTCTTTGTCCAAAACCCTCTTCCCAGTTCAGCTCGGGTCGGGTCTCCTTGTACGTCTGCGCCAGAGAGCTCTGTTCTGACTTGTCTGTGTACTCAGATTCTCTTTCTGGGCCTCTTTTTGCATGTTTGACCACCAGGTTGCGGGCGGTCGCCCTCTTCCCTGTGGTCGGTCCGGGATATTTAAGGCTTTCTTGATGGGATGGTCATCGTCACGTCTCAGGATATGGCCGTACCAGCGTAGTCGACATACTTAACTAAAAAATCATTTTTTTATATATTTCAAAATCTGGTTCTTTGTAGTATCGAGTTTCTTCTTACATAATACATTTAGCTCCTCCTAATTCGAAATTTATTTTTCGAAGCTTTACTTGACTTAATTTTAATTGGCAAGTACATCCCAAGAGAATAAGATCAGTTTCGCAGTGAGTATAATTTAGGCCACGCTTGCCAAATAATTAAGAAATAATAATCCATTTATTTGGTTTTTCAAGGCATACTGTATTTAAAATTTAAAGTATTCAAAAACTGAATGCCCAAGATGGGGATGGTTGGCGTTCTATGGGGGCTTTAGTCCAGCAGTGGATGGCGATAAGGTGAAAAAACACAAAACTTAATTGCTTATACTGTTATCTGCAAAATAAAAAGAGTTTCAAACTTGGACGTTCGCCAAAATCTTTGTTTTGTAATTTGGCAAATTTAGCAATAATTATATTTAAGCTTGGATTATATTTAAGCTTGGAAAAGCGATTTTCATGCAACGCATAAAGTTTCTCACAAAATAACTAATTTATGTGGAGACTGGTTGTAGGGCTTTGTGCAAGCTCGTCTGGGTAGGTACCACCCACTCATCAAATATTCTACCACAAAACAGCAGTACTTGGTATTGTTTTGTTCCGGTTTGAAGGGTGAATGAGCCAGTATAATTAAAGGGCAAGTGATATAACGTCTTAGTCCCCAAGGTTGGTGGCACCTTGGCGATATAAGCGTTGGTTAACATTTCTTACGTCTATACGCGTTGGTTAAAAGAAAAGACAAAACGTATTGCGTATATTATTTTTATTTTTATTGTGTACTACATGAATGACATAAATAAATGTATAAATTTAGTTTTACTGAATATTGGCGGATCGGGGGAGAGGCTTATGTCCAGCAGTGGATTGACTGATGATAGGTATTGCTGTTTGGCGATAGAATTTCTGATGAGTGGGTCGCACCTACTCAGTCGGGCTTGCACAAAGCTATTTAGAGATATTTAGTATAAAATATAAGAAAAACATTGGAATTGTTCATTGTTTTTATTATAATAAAAAGTTATTTAACGTACGTTTTTGGTGACGGTACGAATATCACCCTCGCAACAAGACTGCCAACCTTATTTACGAAAAACCTCAAGGTCCTTACGTTAGTCTGTTGCGGTCATATGTATATTCTATAAGGAAATCTACATAAATTGTATTAACGCCTCGGTTCGATCTAGTTTCACGTTGCCCACGAAGGATTTTAACATTAATTGTAAGTATATTTTAAGTGTTACTCTATTTTAATTCGTTGGAGTTTTGTGCAGAACCATTTTGAAATCATTTTTTTTATAATTATCGGTATAAAATATTGTTTATTTTATTTACTATTTGATTTTCCTTATCCCTATACATATTTGGAATGATTTTGCTGGTTTTTAGGGTTCTGTACCTCTAAAGAAAACCTTTCCCTTTTTGTCCTTTTTCTCAGGAACGAATAGTGGTATAAAGTTTAAATTAATACCAAATACTGTTTATGTCATATTTCTCATACATTCGTAAAGGGAATCAAAACTTATAGGGTACTTCCCGTTGACATAGAACCATGAAATTAGACAAGAAGCGATATCTTGTAGCACGTATAGGAAAAAATCCGTAAAAAGTAAAATCTAAAAAATTGCAGTGTCATTTGTATGAACTTTTAATAAATACGAGCTAATCGCAGGCTGCTATTATCGGCAGCAGTACCACCAAAACAATTAGTCCCAAATCCCTCCCATCCTTGCGGATTATGGTATTGCACTTTTTTTTTAGACTTGATACGCAAGCGTTTGACCGTTGACTTGCCTGATCTTAAGTATCGACACGGTCTAAGATGTAGCACGCTTGCCTAAACCTGTTCACTCTGGATTTAAAGACACCAACGTTGTACCCATCAGGAAATACGGAGTCCTGTTCCTTCAAACGAGGCGTGAAGAGGCATCTTGCGGGCCGGCAAGGCGAGGGCGGCTAGTGCAGAACCTTCTTCCCGACTGTACTGGCCGTCCTCGCGTTTGGACTCTACTACCACTTAACATCAGGTGGAGTAGAGTCATTTGCCCTCCCGGCAAATATAAAAAAAAAAAAAAAACATTCCACAGTTTTTCCGCAGTGCGAATAGTGAATGCAAATTCAAAGCGCTTCGTACGTAGGCGGGGAATTTCAACTGTGTACCTATGGCGCCTGGCCTGTGTGGCCGTTCGGTAATAAACTGCTCCCAACGATAAAAAATTTGGGGCTAATAATGGACAAGTCACTCTCTTGGGTTCCTCAAGGAGCAGAGGTGAGTCGAAAAATTTTCTCCACGATTGGCTCTTTCATATGCTGGAAAAAATTATTGCCGTATAAAACCTAACTAGCCTTAGCCATCTCTGTGCTATTACCCCTATTTGACTATGCCGACTCAGTCTATTTAGATATTTCTGAGGAACTGCTAAATAAACTAGAGCGCTTGCAGAACATGTGTATTCGCTTCATATTTGGATTACGTAAATATGATCATATTACTTAGCATCGTAAAACACTAAAATGTCTACAATACGGTCGCGTCGAAATATGCATGTCCTTTCTTTGCTTTATACCATATTCTACAATCCTCAAACTCTCAACTTACCTAAAAGAGCGGTTTACCTTCCTTGGCTTTCATACACCAATCAATTTGCGCTTTGAGCAAGATAATAAATTGCTGATCCCTCTGAGTTGTAGTGAAATATACAGCAACTCCTTTACGGTTAAAGTAGTCAAACTATGGAATTTTCTGCCAGGAGAAATTCCTTAAGCTGTTTCCGTACATATTTTTAAGGGTCGCTTGCATAAATATTACTTAATATTATATCGCATATAGCATTTTGTATTACTATATGTTATGTATGTATGTATAAGCGTAATTCCACCAAGTGTGTATACCACTTCTAGGTTAGAGATTGAATGAAAATGAATGAAGTTGGGAGTTTCTCTCAGTGGTATTGTACTGAAATAAAATTATGAACCAACAAAAAGAATCATAAAAATATAAACGTCGAAACAAACTTTGAAATAAGTACTCGAAGCGAGAGAATAAAACAATAACTTCTCTTACATGCTTGAAGTTTTCAATTCTACTTCATACAACGGTAAGAGCTGGTCCTTAACAATATGTACAGTACATTAAAGCCTGTTAATGTCCCACTGCTGAACTAAGGCCTCCTCTCCCTTTTGAGGAGAGGGTTTGGAGCTTATTCCACCACGCTGCTCCAATGCGGATTGGTAGAATACACATGTGGCAGAATTTCAATGAAATTAGACACAAATTAGAGTTTTCCTCACGATGTTTTTCTTCACCGTCAAGCACGAGATGAATTATAAAAACAAATATGTTGTTATTGAAATACATCATTATCTTGACTACCATTTCATAGTTAGCTAGTCACAGATCAGATGTAAATAATATATAGCATGCACACATAGGATAACTACGACTACAACTTCTGTGTTCATTTACAGTTCAAAATTATTCAACATGAAACGACGTTACCAGATTTTTTCACATAAAATATTTCAAGTGATGTAAGCGCGGTACAAAGCTGAGTGTTTGTAAGATGACAGGAAAAAATATAAGGCCGTCATCAACCTTTATCGACATTATGGAGTATTGGAAAATTAAGTATGTATTTTGCAGAGATATGAATGTTTAGCCAGATTTGTGATGCTAAATCCCTTAACTCATTTCGACTAGTCTGTGTGCAAGGGCATTTTTATATCTATTCTGTATTGTGGACAGATTAAATTTTAATGAACAATGAAATTTAACTATACCTATAGTTCACATCAAATTCTATTCAACGCACGCCCACTGATGTCTATTTTAGAATCTTTCAATTTATGCTATGACATGGTGACTAACGGACGCATCTAGTCTGGAACGAGTTTATTGTTTATTTTAGTATCGAAATAGCGTGCGAGATTGAAACTGCCATTAATTTTTATTCAATACAAGCTCTAACAATGTCTCTATTTAAAAAATATATTTTATTTTATAAAAATACGGATACACCGTTGCAAAGGCGCTGCGCAAATAAGCAGTAGCGCTCAGAGAAACGAGAGATAAATCAAATCCCCTAGTTTTTATTCCACCCTTAAGTGTAAATTCGCTCGCTTAAATTTAAATGGAACCACTCTCAAAGGACTAGTCTATTTAATGAAAAAACAATAGTTAAAACCTTTTTAGTTTTCAATCTGCGAAAATATCGAGTAATATACACGTAATGAAAGACGATTTTTTTAAGATTTCAGATTAAGGTGTGTTTTATCAATCGTTGATGTATTTTCGATAAAAACGAATTGTCAACCTTTGTAAACAATTGGTGATAATATTACTTAACATACACACAACAATAAAAGCTAAATAGATAAACTCATTATTTTTAAAGTCGACATCTCCTTTTATTTTTTATATATTTTCAATTGCCTTACTAATCCTTTAATACAATCTAATTACGCTCTCTGTGAACGTATTGTTCAAGATTATTGATTTAATTGACTGTAATTTTCCAATGCCAAATAAATAAATAAATAAATATATATGTATCCAGTTGTAGTGATTAATTAGTCAGCCTAGTCGTGAAATTATTTAAGTATTTCACAGATATACCATAATAAATCTGCAGAACACATTTTATAGAAAAATAATAAATAAACCTGTGAAAGTATTCCTATTCGGTCAAGCGGCCATTAGTATCGAATCCTTGAAGGAAACCTAACCTCAAAGGTATATTGTAGTCGACCGTATTATACTTTCAAGTTATTGTTAAGTATTTGATACGTAAAAAAACCCTTTTAGTATGTTGGTAATATTATTCAATAGACACATGGCAATTTTTGTATTTATTTCAACTGGTATAGACCGTTTTTTTATATTGGACTATGTAGGTATAGTCCAATATAGTATAGGTTTCTCTTTTTTGTGGTAATATTTTAGTAAAATGTCTTAAATGGTTCCTACCACATGCACTTATATCTATTATAGTGGAAGACCAAGGGCAAAATCTGTACAAAAATTAAATTTAAGTGTTACCAAAACCAAAACATTTTTTTTTCTTTTTGTCTGTTTGTCTGGGCAAATCTCGAAAACGGCTAAAAATTACAAATTGAAATAGTTGAATTATAAGAAGAATTATTTCAAGGTACAATTTAGTTTTTGTTTCATTAAAATCGGTTGAGTTTATTAAAAGTTATACGTTTTTATGTTGTTATATGTTTCGGCCATTTACCCACAGATGGCGGTGTGCTTAATACGTCAATTTCGGAATCGCAGAAAGATCTTCTGGAGTAGAGTGACCTTCTGCCATGTATATAAAATTCTTTAGTTCAAATTTGCAGTGTCTTATTCTGTCTTCGTTTCGTCTGTTTGTTTTAATATTTTTCATTAATTACATTATTACAATTTTCATTGCTAATATTAAATACTTTGTATCCAATTATTACATCGGTTGTAATTCTGTTATATTAGCCTAAGCTTCTGAAGTAATATTTTTGTTATGAATAATATAGATTATTTATTATCTTTTACTTTTAAGTTAAGAATAGAATAACTATTCTCCTATTTCCTATTCCCTTAAGGTTTAGTAAAATTTGTATTAAATTGTTTAGTGTTATCTTATTTATAGATTAATTTGATTAAAAGTATTGTAATTTTTTTCTATTACTTTCTGTCGCTTTACCCATTGGCATATGTAAAAGCCGAGATGGCTCATTGGTTAGAAAGCGTGAATCTCGATCAATGATCGTGGGTTCTAGCCTGGGCAAGCACCACTGAATTTTCATGTGCCTAATTTGTGTTTATTATTCACCTTGTGCTTGATGGTGAAGAAAAACATCGTGAGTGATTTTGCCACATGTGTTTTCCACCAACCCGAATACAGAAATGTGGTGGAATAAGCTCCAAATCTGCTCCTAAAAATATAGAGAAGAGAAGTTCTTAGCCCAGCAATAGGACATTTACAGACTGGTACTGGTAATTATATGTATGGTAAAATATATTGTTCTTATAGAAAATGGAAATACTACACTTAATATAGTATATAAGTAGGCATTGGAATAATTCAGTATATCATTTTTTTCTTAATTACTTAAATGATAATAAGTTGTATGGTTTATGAATATTTGTTACTGCCTCACGCCTTATCACAAAGGTATATGTCATAATTAACATATTTTGACCTTGTTATCCCGATTAACTGGATTTTTTATTATAACGCGGGCGAAGCCGCGGTTGATTCGCTAGTAAGTAATATAGCAAAAATATTTAAAGGCATATTATAACGTCTTATAATACTGTCTACGCGTGTGACAGGGCTGGTTGATTTTCTATTTTTACTAATTTAAACCTAGTTGAAACTTTTGTAACTTATTCAACTTTATTTTTGTATTATAACGTTATTATCTTCCTAATCGAGCATGACAATCATTTATCTCTTACTTTCTACCGTTAAAGTGCAAAACTGCGAGTCCTACTCTTACTGGGATTGTTTTGAACATATTGACAATGCGCTTTTTTTGACCTTTGAATTGACAAAAAGGAGAGGAGGAGAGATGAACTTAATAGAATATATAAATCCTCGTACCTGTGCTGGAAAGGTGTATTAGTCTGTCAAGTATCCCTTTTATCAGGTAGTTGCAGGAATTGAGGTAGTATGATTGATGACTTGTTATTTTGATACACTACAAATTTTGAAGATATTTATTTAGTGCCGGATAGAGTAAACTTTATAATATATACATTCGACGTCCTCAAAAACAATATTTAATATATTCAGTGCAGATTATTTATTGGTAAAAAAACTGTATGGTCCTTGCTCGTATCTCAAGATCGGGGCACGGCGGATTGGGTGATTGTTTATGCCAATCTTATTTGTGATCAACACAAATTAGTTGCTTTACATCATTACACTACACAACCCTCCGTTGATTAATAATTTGCAAAAACGTATTTTTTTGCTTGACTCGTAATTTTTTTGTATTTTGGAAAACAGTTTTACATGGAAGATTGATAACTACAAGTAGGTAAATCATTTTTTAATTGTTGGCATATTTCTTTGGGAATTGTAAGCGTAATTTGAGGTTACGTTCAGCGCTTGGGCTTAGTGGCTATCTTTCTGAATTTTCTCGGGGAAAGTTTGCTCGGGTAAGTGAATGCACTTGCCCTCGAAGTGATAAAGTACGGAATATATGCATGTAGTAGGTACCTAATGATGTATTTAGCTGAATAATTTTATTTACATCTATTACTTATTTAATTGTTACAGAGTTTTTTTATAATGCCTCAAAATTATATGAGGAAAAACCTGAACTACAAATTGCAATAGTAAAAACTCTTCTTGAACAAAAGCAAACGATCTGCTGCAGCAGCCATTGGTATAAGCGAGTCTTGTCTTCGCAAAAGACTAAAATTAAACGTAGCTGCGTCTTCCATGGGTCGGTATTGAAATACTTGTTTTTTTTTTTTTGTTAAATCCACCATACGTTCACTTACCCCAAGTACGTCTACTTACCCTCAATGGTAACACTTACCCGCAATATGGGTCAAGTGTTCGCATTCTGACTTTCAATGATTTGTCTATGATTGACTCTAAACTAGTGCACTTGCTGATTGTATTTATTTCCAAATTAAAGTCTAATAAAATCTATTCGAAATAATAATTTTGTTATTTTAATCACACTGTTTTAATGCATAATCAGGCTTCAAAGGAAAAAGCGCGAAGGGTGAGTGAGCTTGTGTAATTACAGGCACAAGGGACATAACATCTTAGTTCCCAAGGTTGCTGGTGCATAGGCGATGTTAGAACATTTCTTACAATGCCAATATCTATGGGGGTTGGTGACCACTTGGTTTATATGCTAGTCCGCCTACCTATTTTATAAAAAAAATCACCATCAAGCACGTAACCGAATTATAACATACGTATATTTAACACGATCAAACCTAATAAGGCTCGCTCGGATTTGACCGCACGATTTTCGGCTGAAATCCTCGCATTCTGACACTTTGCCATTTACCTTATACTTTATTGTACACCAAAAAGTTTAAAAAAGGAATTACATAACACATGGATACAACCTAAGTAACCTAAACAACC
Source organism: Nymphalis urticae (assembly GCA_905147175.2). NCBI lineage: Eukaryota > Metazoa > Arthropoda > Insecta > Lepidoptera > Nymphalidae > Nymphalis > Nymphalis urticae. The sequence goes on along the minus strand of LR989987.1, from coordinate 1,196,487 downwards.
TAAGTTTACTGGTGGTAGGGCTTTGTGCAAGCTCGTCTGGGTAGGTACCATCCACTCATCAGATATTCTACCGCAAAACAGCAGTACTTGGTATTATTGTGTTCCGGTTTGAAGGGTGAGTGAGCCAGTGTAATTACAGGCACAAGGGACATAAAATCTTAGGTCCCAAGGTTGGTGGCGCATTGGCGATGTAAGCGATGGTTAACATTTCATACAGTGCCAATGTCTAAGGGCGTTTGGTGACCACTTACCATCAGGTGGTCCGTATGCTCGTCCACCTTCCTTTTCTATATATATATATATATAAAAACATACAACTATGGCATTTCTGTTAAGTTTTCATAGACTAAGAATGACACCGTGCACCGGCATTTTTAATCGCTTAATTTAATATCTATCGTGAAATTGTAAACGTATTAATGTCGAAAACGGGGCAATTGAATAATGTTTATTTATCAGGTCTATTCAGCCGTGATGACGTCAGATACGTGTTTACGCGACCGTAAATGCAACGTGATAGCTGTCAATGACTTACATTAAAGCGTATTGTATTTAAAATACAATATTTATTTACTCTCGATAGATTTACATATTATGTTTATTGCTAGATTTATTGCTATAAAATAATGTTTCAACGCCTGACTATATCTTAACTAATTTACTTGTATTGTCATGAATTAATTAATGTTCTATATTTCATAATGAAATAAATTTGATATAAGGATAAAATTAAAATATTGTGTTTATAATTTATGATTAATTTATTATATAATTCAAAATTCTCATTTAAATTCTTATTTAATATTCGTAAAAAATATATAATATAGGCTAACTAGCTATTTTAAATAAGGTTTAAATTTGAATCTTATTATCTATTAAAATATTCATAGACGGAGTTATAATAATATTGATAAATGTTAAAAAAAAATCGCTAGTCTAATTGAAGTGTTCTTACCTCCAGTGTGATATGCTGATTGAAGTTAGTTTTATTATCAAAAAACCGCAATATTTAGTATTGTTGTGTTCCGGCTTAAGGGTGAGTGAGCCAGTGTAACTACAGGCACAAGCGACATAACATCTTAGTTTCCAAGGTTGGTGGCACAATGGCGATGTAAGGAATAGTTGATATTTCTTACATCGCCTAATGCGCCTAAATAATAATAGGGGGGAGGGGGGTGAACTACCTTTTTCATAACATTTTTTTTATTATTTTTTCATAATATTAATTGCTTGTTGGCGATTCTTATTCATTTTTGTTTAAGTCGAGTACATTAAAAAATACATAGTTTTAATAGGTTAATTCTTACTTAATATAATATGATACCTTTTTATTCATTCATTTACCAAGGATCACGGTTCTACAAGTCGCCTTATAATCTGACCTTTATAATCCCTTCAGGTCAAACTATTAATATGTCGGGTCTTAAGGGGTAAACATTAACTGTTAGTTATTAAACATAATATGTATCGAGGTCTTAAGTGTTCTCTCAGTCGGGAGATATAATAATACTATAACACTTAAATAATTAACTATACAATGATATCGATTACAGATTATATTCTACAGTTTGTTAGCACATATGTTATTTATTAATGTTATAGGCAGGTGGACGATTGGTGGTGTAAGAAATAATAATCATTCCTCACATCGCCAATGCGCTACCTTGGGAACTAAGATGTTATGTCCCTTGTGCCAGTACATTTTATAAGGACGATATATAACTTTTTTAAAGTAAAAAGCCGTGTTATTGAACCAAAACCAAAATGTGACATTTTTAGAGAAGATAGCAAAGGAAGGCAAAAATATATTTAGCTATGTACATCTACTTTATAGGAAGATCTAGAACATTAAAAATCAGGGTCCTGAAACAGTCATTTATTAATAAAATAAGAAACCAAATATAAATGATTAATTAATCGTCATTGCTAACTGAACACCACAGTAGCTATTCTCAACGGAAACCAGCCAATTACCGAAGCGCACTTTATGTCTTCATTCTCATAGTCCCAGAGGATTCAATCCGAAATGATCAAATAGAGATTTGGTGCAAAACTTAACGCTTACACGGTTTCAGAGCCATGGAAGCTCATACGTCAGAATTACTAATTTCAGGCTCCTACAGAAAATGTCTTGACAGAGAAATACAGTCAGTTATATTCGCTCGGCTCACGTATGAGTTAACCACCGATCACCGAGTTGATTAAGCGAAGTAACATATTTCATGAAAATATATTAAACGTGTTTTATAGATATTTTAATTGGTGGTAGTGCTTTGTGCAAGGTACCACCCACTCAAAAGATACTCAATGCAAAACAGCAATAAGTTTGAAGGGCGAGTGAGTCCACTTTAACTGCAGGCACAACTTATGGTGACAATTTATTCTACATTTCAATTCCTTCAATGATATAAAAAATAAATCAAGATCATTGAATTTATTACTATGGTTTATGGTTTATCTGTAAAGGAAGTTGTTGCGTACGTATTGAGATTTAGATGTAGTAACATCGAAAAAAAAAATTCGTGTTTGCATGCGAGGACATCTAATGAACATATTACTAAGTAAGAAAAGAGAATCAATATAGTTATTCAACAATTTAAACAGAAACAGTTCGTCTTTTTCCATACGATGTTCTTTTAACGTTAATATATTGAGACTTTGAGAATCATAATTTTTAGTAAAAGATGTTTAAAAATGTATTCTGTTTTCTTTCGATTTTATCTATATTTTTTTATACATAGGATTCCAATCTGATGAAACTTGATGTCAGAAGTGGTTGATACCTCTTACATCATTTATACCAATGTCTATGGGCAGTGGTGACAACTTACCTTCTGGTGGCCCATTTGCCCGTCCAATAAAAAAGTCCTTTACGTAAGCTGCAAATATCAATAAACACTAATCTTTTTATTTGCCGTATACACATAAATTCAAACTTAGTTCCAGGAAATAATCATTTCCAAGAAATAATTGAGAAACTTTTTTAAAGTTGTTAAAGCTAAGCCCTTAAGTTTCTTGAAAAAGTTTTAAACGAGAGTTTTAATTTGAAAAACTCTGTAGACCATTTACACGAGAAGTGACACCAGAAACGCAATCGGACCCTCTAAATTAGTTTTAATTATAATCTACTATAATATGTTTTCCTTCACAAGTCTACGCGTGCTGGCTCTCGATGTCACCGACTAACTGTGACATCAATTCCATCACGCACAAAGAAATTTGGCAACTCCTTTCTTTGTCGCACTTCCAAGAAATGGAATTCCTTACCAGCTCACGTATTCCCCTCCTCTTACGACCCGGGTTCCTTCAAACGAGGCGTGAAGAGGCATCTTGCGGGCCGGCAAGGCGAGGGCGGCTAGTGCAGAACCTTCTTCCCGACTGTACTGGCCGTCCTCGCGTTTGGACTCTACTACCACTTAACATCAGGTGGAGTAGAGTCATTTGCCCTCCCGGCTAATATATAAAAAAAAAAAAAGAAAAAAAGTTAATAATAACTTTTTTGTGGGTTGGACATTGCAATACAGAGTAATAATTATTCTTGATATTAAACTAAATAAATCATGTAAGTCAGGCACTTACTACCTCATTTTGTATTCATTTAGAATTTAAGAGAAAAATTCAAAACTGAAATAATATTGTTAATTTTGGTGAGAAGTTTTTATGTTAATCTAAAAACCAATAATAACAAATCTTGCCAGCTTACAAAATAAATAAACGATGAAAAACGAATACATTTAAACATTTAATTTTAATTTTAAAAGTATAGTTATTGCTTTCCTAGAAAGATCAAGCCAGCGTTGGTTTTATCTTTCTTTCATGTTTCTTTTTTTTTTCAAGAATAATAGCAATGCCCGTTTTTTAAGTAATTACTAATACACTTATTTTTCTTTCTAAATTAGCGTACACCTTATGTTAAGAACTGCGACGTCTACATCTTTAGCCAGTCTCTGCGCTGCGCTATTGACGTTTCAATTATCAGTGATATCTTTCTTAGAAATAGATCAGACATGTATATATATATATATATATATATATATATATATGTATATGTATATAATATATAACAAGAATTTGATTAGACACATCTAATCAAATTCTTGTTCTCGAAAAAAAAACTTGAAGCTTGTTTTATTTATATTAAGCAAAAGAAAAATTCATTATATACATCAAGAGTATTGTATAATATTTTTAATACAACGCTTTTCATAAATATAGCGTATAGTTATTTATTTCTCGTTTTCTTTAGCTTTGGTTCGTTGTGGTACTTGAACATCGTACCATCTCTTACTTTGATGTTCAAGCCAAAGTAAGTCGTCGTGATTGTCGAGTGTTTTATTTATCTTCTTTTAATTAATTCAACATTTTATTAAATACGTTAATATAAAAATTATTATTGTTTTCATTTCTTTTTAATTTAATTGTATAATTTTCGAGTATTCACGAATTATGTTTTTTATGGACAATTATGTTGTTGAGGAAAAATTACCAGTTAATTCCGTTGAAGTTAAATTATTCCAAGTTAATTACTGAAACAATGAATATGCTCATGTCTTTTTATTTGGCTTTTGCAAATTAATTAAAAATATTACTCTCGTTAATAAACGTATAAAATTTTAGTTCGCGAATAACTCTAACAACAATATAGCATTGTGTCACAACAATTGTGTCGGTCATAATTTTTTTTTCAGTCTAATCCATGTTATATAAATTTGAAAGTGATTATGATTTTTTATGAACTTCATTGGTTTCAGAAAGAAATTACAGATATTATTCAGTAACAGTAACAGCCTGTTTGTGTCCCACTGCTGGGCTAAGGCCTCTTCTCCCTTTTGAGGAGAAGGTTTGGAGCTTATTCCACCACGCTGCTCCAATGCGGGTTGGTTAAATACACGTTTGGCAGAATTTCAATGATATCAGACACATGCAGGTTTCATCACGATATTTTCCTTCACGGTAAAGCACGAGAGGAATTGTAATTAAAAATTAAGCACATGAAAATTCAGTGGTGCTTCCCCGGGTTTGAACCCACGATTATCGGTTAAGATTCACGCGTTGTTACCACTAGGCCATCTCGGCTTAAGTATATGTAACAATATTATAAACTGCGCCACACCGTGTTTGTTGTAGAACTGTACTCAAAAAAAACATTTATATCTTAATACATTTAAGTAGCCAGCAGTAAAACTCCCAGTCGGCATGATTTTTGCCCACATCTCTACCATCATAGTCACATTTTAGCTCAAAATCTTTATGAATTATACACCTAAATCTTGGTTATGAATCATTTCGTTCAGTGGTGAAAACTGTATTAGTAACTGTTATATACTTTATACATTATATATGTAGTTATATACAAAGCAAACTAGCTTACCACCTGCAATAATAATAAATGGAACAGATTTACTTCTAAATCATTCCATGAAATGAATGTCTTTGAAAAATAATGTTCATACAAAGTGAAAAGTAAATTAATGCAACTGGAAAAATAAAAGAAAAACTGACCGTCATTGTTATTTTTCTTTTTTCAATTACAATTTCTAGCGTCATATTTCTAGTTATTTTTATCATTTATGACATCGAAAAGGTGAGGTGGGAGCCATGACGTCAGTTGGGATTAGCATATTAGGTCATGCTTGCGAAGTTTCAGCCACCTATAGATATTGAGAGAAACCTCAATAGCGTTACAGTTTACTGGTCACCTAGCATTTGTATGTCGCAGTTTCAATCTGTCCGCTTAGAATCGTGGCCACTTCTAGCACAGGGAATATTAGTAGCTTCTTAAAAAGAGTAATTTATTCAGTATTAAGATTAGACAATTGCGTTGACGTTATTATAGAGCGTAAACATAGGGGCATTGTCTATGCTTGTCCAATCTCACAGACCGATCAGCTAACTATTTGACACTAGAGAGAGTGCCAAAGTTCATGCGTAGGACCGACGGATTTACGTACTTTAACGCATTTGACGTCCTATCATTATTACCCATTACTATAAGTACGTAATTTATTTATTAAGGTTGATTATGCGTTGGAGATAGGTTTGAGATAGATTGGTTAATATTTCTTACGGCATGTGACCATTTGCTATTAAGTGGTCTATTTGATCGCGCTCTACCTATATTATAAAATCCTTCTTCTTCTTCTTCTTCTTCCTAGCGTTTTCCCGGCCTAGAAATGCCAGGGTCCGCTTTCCTACATCTTTGCCTCCACTTTGCCCGATCGAAAGCGTCGTCTTTAGTGAGATCGTGCTCTCTCATATATATTATAAAATCCTTACATAAATAAAATAAGACCTATTTCGGCCACAGCGGCCAATCTCAGGAGATATTATAGTGCACAAGTGTACGCAAACACAGGTGCATTCACTACTCCCTAGCTCTAATAATCCGATGGGACGGCAATCCGACACGACCAGAAGAGTCCAGGCGCAGGACCAACGGCTTTACGTGCTTTCCGTTGGCTGTCTATATAATACTTACATACAGACTTTCACACAGAAATATATAAAATAGAAACATTCATACGTAGGAAAACACACACTGTCCACATATGAACATGAATTATCAAAAACGGTTATCTATTCGAACACGTTTCAACTAAGTTATGTTTGCCAAGTACGAGCTTTTTAACCTATCTGATAACGTTGACGTTAAATGCAATTTGTATGGAATTCTGATTGTTGTCACTAGATGGCGCTGTTTTCATACAAATCGCAGTTAACGTCAACGCTATAAAATAAGTAAAAAAGCTCGTACTAGGCACACTGAATGCTATTAATTCTGCGTTGAAGTAACACTGCATAACGAATCTCTTTGTTAAATGATTCTGTCAGCACTTGCACGTCAAACGCCCGTATATTCCCATTATTAAGAGACCCTTTCGTGAACATTTTTGCTAGAACGCTTGCGTAGACGTGGAGTAAATTGTCTGTCATTTGTAAATTTTACATCACTTGTCATTTGTGTCCTTTATTTAGAACCATTGCTTGGATTCTATCTCATCGTATTATAGATTTTGATATAAGTGTATTCATTGACGGCTCTAAAGGTTGTTAGGAATAAAAATACCCTCAAATTGAAATCACAAAAACATTAATAAATACAAATCTTCTACCACTTAAGAACCACTAGCATATATTTTTATATATTTATTTATATAGGACCCCCTAAAATGTACAGACTAAAATGTACGCCCTTACGCACTGCGTAAGGAATATAAACCACTTCTTAGAAGTTCAAAGTGGTGACTACAAGATCTAAAATATTATGACCCTTGTGCTCATAATTACAACGATTACAGGCTCAAGGAACTTTCCCTAGCTATTAACACTGAAACATAGCAGAATAAATTATTACAGTTTGGCGATGGAATAATTATATAATTAGTGAGTGGATGAGAGGACGGAGGCTGACTTACATACAGCCCAAACATTGATTATTTATCCAATTAATATTATAAATCTATAATAAAAATAGCTATTAAACATTCAAATACAAAATGTAGTTGAATATGATTTTATATTTTTGTCCCGAGAGGAAATTGAAATTCACAGCAAACTTATGGGCAAAGGAAATTGATTTCTAATCTTAATTTCTGAGATCTCTGGTGTGATAAATGTTTTGAACGGTCTAAAAGAATTTCTCGCAAATGGACTTTTTATTTAATATTTACTTTGAAAATTTTTCAGATATTTTTTTATTTATTTAACGGTCGAACTGCCTTTGCTTTCAACTCTATTTGAGTTCATAACGAATTGCTGTTTAATATTACCAGTGGTGTTTGATGACAATAATCTGGTCTTAGTCAGCCTCATTAATAATCACTGAGGCGAATAGTTTTTTTTTAATTTATTTATTAGATCACCAACAAAGTACACACTGATACATGATAGCACACAGTTCATAAAATAAAAAATAAAAGAAGTGGTACCTCAATTACAGGTGATAACTGCATGAACAGTAAGGCAACATATACATTAAATTAAAGTTCTGATGGTGTTACTAGATACAAATATGATTAACCTGTCGCCCTGACGTCACTCTAAACAAGTATCTGTATTTTTATACCTTTTACGTATCATGTAAGTTTAGTGTATTGTTTTCTTACTGTTATATATATTAATTTTGTATGCAAGGTGGGAGTTGTAAACATTAATAATAATCATTATAAAATTAAAAACAATACAGATAACCATAACCATGTCGATAATAACTTCCACTACCAACACGGCCATAATAACCATAAAATGTATAACAATATGATATAATTACTAAAAAAAGGAAGCTACAGTAACAGTCCGTAAATATCCCACTGCTTGGCTAAGTCCTCCTTTAAAGGCTTGGAGCTGATTCCACCACACAATCACACGCATTCCACACGTTGCTTCAATGCGGAACCAAATATGCAAGATTAAATAAAAACTAAATATACTTTTGTCCAGTCAATAAATTATAACTATAATTTTTTCAAGTGGCTATTGAAAAAAAGTATATTATGATTTTATAAGTACATTTGAATCGTCATGTTAGACAATAAAATTGAAGTTGGGACTATTATATTAAGCTGAGAATAACCTGCAGCAACCTCTACCCTTTTTACTAAAGAGAATTTACATTTTCAGTAAGAAATTCATCTTTACAGAGATTTTATATTTATTGTTGAAATGTATTCATTTTATTATGTAAGATTGAAATCTAATTATAGGCAAAGTTACAAATACCTGCGGAGTTTTATTATAGAATCGTTAATCGTTTTATCGGACATTGTTTTCTTGTTAACTTTTTACTAATATTAGATAAATGTTATATATTTTATTCACTGCCTCGTTGGTCTACTGGCTGCAGACTCAGAGGTCCTGGGTTCAATTCCCAGATCGGGCCAGTAAAAAAAAGTTACTAGGTTTTTCTGTCAGAAAACTCTCTGTAGTAGCCCAGAGTCTGCAAGTTAGAAGTGTGGACACTGCCGTGCCTCGGAAAGCACGTAAAGCCGTTCGTCCTGCATCTAAACTCTTTCCGGTTGTGTCAGATTGCCATCCCATCGGATTATAAGAGTTAGGGAATAGAGAGTGCACCTGTGTTTGCTCACACACTTGTGTACTATAATATCTCCTGCGCAGTTGTCTAATCTCTCTTGAGATTGGCCGCCGAGGCCAAAATCGGTCTGGAGGATTATATTTTATATAATCGCGATTTAATCTCAAGATAAATTACTGAACTGTGCAGTGACATATTATTGACCACAAGTGTGTATGGAAACACTCTATATAACACACTCATACACTCTGTATAATGCCACTTCCAGTCGATCGGTCAACTTTAAAAAGTATTTCAGCAAAAACATTGACGTTGACAAGCCTACTTATTTATATTTAAACATAAAATTAGATAGATAGATTGATTACTTTATAAATCATTTTTAAAATTTCACGAAATAATAAAAGTTAACAAATAATAAAATATTCATGAAGTATTTTGAAGTCCAAAGTGGATAAGTATTCAATTAAATTTAGCATATATGATAGGATATATTATGTGTATATTTATAGGATATGATAGGATATATAGAGAGGAGAGGCAGTGTTACTACTGATCCAGTGCCTCCAAACGACAACTTGAGACGTCTTTAGTGACTTCACATAACGTCATTAGTTGCTTCACTTTCATCGAATGTATCCATTGGGATTTAATTAAACTTAATTACAACTTCGATTTAAGTTCGACTTTAATGGTTTTCTTGATTCACTGCTTCTATATATCTAGATAATTAGCAATACTGTCCTACAAGATCATACTAATGTTAAAAATGTGAAATGTATGTATGTTTGAATCATCGTTACTCAATCACTTAAACGGCTTGACGGATTTTGATGGAATTTGGATTAAAGATAGCGTATACTCTGACCCCTCTTTAAATGCGAGTGAAGCTGCAGACTAAAGCTAGTTCATTATAAATATATATTTATATGCAAATTTGAATATATATTTTGTTGGTTGTGATATTAACATGTTTGAAAAAACGCATTCGAAAAATTAATTTGTGTGATACATTTCCAAGCGGAATATCATATTACCCTGTAAAAAGAAGTAACTGGATTAAATTTAACTGCACTAATGCAAAGTGAACTCGCCACTTAAATATAAAATATGCAAATTTCAATTGGACTGAATTTTACGGCATTACATTAAAGTTCATAAAACTTGAAATCCCTGTAGATTGATTTTTACATTGAAATAAATTTTTTACACGGTATGTGAAAGTTTTTACGTTGAAATTCAAAACTTCGCAGGTTTCGGAAAAATGTATTAAATTTTCATAGATGTGTTTTATATTTAATCGCGATGACATTTTTACAATCCTTCACTCATGTTTACCACTTAGTATGTGTCAAATGTAAGTGTATTTTAAAAAATCACATAAGCGAATACTTTGTTCTAGTGAAAATACAATCTAGTTGCAAAGTAAATCGATACTCTGAATTTGCTGAGCTGAGGCCTCCTGTCTCTTTGAGGGATGACGTTGCAAAAGTGTACGTGCGCTTGTAAGAGCGTCCTGGATTAGGCCTGTGAGTTATTCTGACTTTATTTGGCTTTTATTGATTAGACTTCATGAATAAACATAAGAACATGTTCTTCATGATATCAAAAACATCTGTAAACAAGTTTTGAAGACTAATAATTGGTTTCTGAGTATTTTTTTATAAAAAAGGTATATGGACGAGCATATGAGCCACCTGATGGTAAGTGGTCACCAACTCACATGGACTTTAACAGTTTAAGAAATGTTAACCATCGTTTACATCGTCAATGCGCCACCAACCTTGGGAACTAAGATGTTATGTCCCTTGTCCATTTAATTACACTCACTCACCCTTCAAACCGGAGCACAACAATACCAAGTACTGCTGTTTTGTGGTAGAATATCTGATTAGAGGGTGGTAACTTAACTGCCCAGACGAGCTTGCACAAAGCTCTACCACCAGTGAACTGGTTCGTGAAGTGAGTTCTATTTTCACAAATGTGTTACTATTTGACGCCTTAATGCTACGGCTCCATCTGCACCCTTAACGCGTATTTAATTACATTAATAATTTCACTAGGCTGATGTAATCAACTCTTACTGCGTTGTATCATACAAGCATAAAGTAATGTAACTGCCTGTAAACGTCCCATTGCTATGCTGGTTAGTGGATACACACGTTCCTCACGATGTTTATCTTCACCGCCGATGCAAAAGCAGATGGAAATTCTGTGTGTTTGAACTCGGTCTCGTCGTTTAATATTCACGTATTCTAGCAACTGGGCTATCACGGATCCCAAACATGCGACAAGATAATAAAATAAAAAAATAACAAATTTGTCCGTTGTGTGTGTCTATGTGAGGTGGGTTTGTGTGAGTTTATATGTACGTACATTTCCAAACTTTAATTTTTTACTTTTAGGTTATTTCATTGTGACTTAACTTATATAGTATAAGTATATGATGCATGTAAAGGCTGCGTAAATATATATGACATAGTACAAGTAATGATCTAATAAATTTTATATTACTGTATAATGAATAAACATAATGAAAGACTTGACGACGAACGTCATGGCTGTGGCAAGCTTATGACGTCATTCTTATTTCATAAAGGACAACGTGATGTCACGCATATAAACAAACGCTAGAGTAAATACTGTTTAGAAGATATTCGGATATATTATTGTGTTATTAGACTCCTCATACTTGTAGCTTTAGATGACATGTACCTATTTTATTATGAAAAAAAAATATATCTATTGAACTTTACCCTCAAGAGCAGAGTAGGCATTATCATTATCCCAGCAGTAGGCTTAGACTATTTACATGAATACACACATGAAACAATGTTTGAAGAATTAAATTAAAGGACATATTCACAAAATCTATCTTAAAACTAAAGAATATGAGATCATTTTTGCAAGTTTATTTGTGCTTATATTTTGGGTCAGTATATATTTTTATAAATTCAGTACATTCAGAGAAATTGGTGTGTGAGATTTTAAATAAACATTTAAACCATATCTAGTTTGATAAGACTTGTTACACATATGACAATGAAAATTCTTGACTCTGGTGTGAGTCAAGGAGTGTCTCTGCATAACCGAAACTGTAACGGCCTGTGAATGTCCCACTGCTGAGCTAACCTCCTCCTCCTCCTCCGGCCTCCTCTCCTCTTTTTGAGGAGAAGGTTTGGAGCTTATTCCACCACGCTGCTCCAATGCGGGTTGATGGAATACACATGTGGCAGTTATTTCAGTGAAATTAGACACATGCAGGTTTCTTCACGATGTTTTCCTTCACTGTAAAGCACGAGATGAATTATAATCATAAATGGTGGTAGAGCTTTGTGCAAGCTCGTCTGGGTAGGTACCACCCACTCATCAGACATTCTGCCGCAAAACAGCAGTACTTGGTATTGTTGTGTTCCGGTTTGAAGGGTGAGTGAGGCAGTGTAATTACAGGCACAAGAGACATAAGATCGTAGTTCCCAAGGTTGGTGGCGCATTGGCGATTTAAGCGATGGGCAACATTTCTTACAATGCCAATGTCTAAGGGCGTTGGTGTCCACTTACCATAAGTGGCCCATATGCTCGTCCAACTTCCTATTCTATAAAAAAAAAAAAATTAAGCACATGAAAATTTAGTGTTTCTTGCCCGGGTTTGAACCCACGATCATCGGTTAAGATTCACTCGTTTTTACTACTGGGCCATCTCGGCTCGGCCATATATATATTCCAAGAGCAGAAGTAAATTTAGGTAGTGTTGTGTAGAGAGTGATTTAAATAATTTACATAATGATATCTTGAACAGTGTCACTTAACCACACAAGTCCCTAGCAGCAAATTTCTAGGAATGAATGGATAGTTCTAAATAACAAAACCACATGATCCCTTTTAGGGACAGGAGAATGGATTTACGGTCATGAAAAAATAATTATTTAAGCGACCTTTTTGGGGTTACCCCTTTTTTAAGTAATTGCATAGCTTTACTTCACAGTGAAACTATTTTAATTATTTATTCAGACATATTTTAAATAAAATAAAAAAAACGAGTTGTTGGGGTGTGGCTTACAAAAAATTTAATTAAAAATACAAGAGGTTAGAGCTCTTAATAAAAAACTGTCGATTGGAACCATGTCTTAATAATTTATGTCAAATGTAATGAGGTACTCCAGACCGATTTTGGCTACGGCGGCCAATCTTAAGAGAGATAAGTCAACTGCGCAGGAGATATCATAATGCACAAGTATGTGCAAACACAGGTGCACTAGCTCTCATAATCCGGTGGGACGGTAATCCGATACGACCGGAAAGAGTTCAGGCAAAGGACCAACGGTTTTACGTGCTTTTCGAGGCACGGGAGTGTACACAATTCCAACTTCCACACCCCGGGCTGCCACTGAGAATTTTCTGACAAAAAAACCCAATAACTTTTTATTGGCCCAACCTAAGAATTGAACCCAGGACCTCCGGGATGCGGCCTTATATCTAGCCACTAGACCAACGAGGCAGTCAAATGTAATGATAATATCAGTGATCGTGTGTCAATAGTTAAACAAGGCTGTCTTTTTCTTACGAATGCCAAAACAATTATGTTAGAAAGAGATAAATCAGCGTTTCACTATGTACAAGCTAAACAACGTATAAATACGAATAAGTAAGATCGTTATTTATTATTTTGATTTCTATTAGTCTTTGAGATTATCACTTTATTCCAGATTAAATTATTCAAAATTTTAACATTGTAACCGGTTGTTAAATTTAAAATTAATATTTGATGGCAATGTTGATTTAAGAAACGTTTTAAAAACTTTTCATCCCAGTCTGTTTGACGGTACTTTGTTTACGTAACCATTTTAACTCTATAATTAAATTCTGTTTTTATATACTTAATTACATTTATTATCTATGTTTATATAATAAAAATTCTAAAACCGTCGCAATTGTAGAACATTTGCACATTCGCAACAGGATTTGTTATATAACTTGACATCGCCTAAAACTTTTAATTAGGAGTTTTGTGTCATATAAAGTGACGTCTTGTTCAAATATAACCCTTATAAATATAAAGATAACTAAAAAGTTTCATTTGTTGTTAATAAAAGGATTTTATATATTTATATATATATAATATAAATTGAGAGAGTATAATTGAAGTGGTATATATTGGATAGACAGACGACCTTATACCTATCAATAAATAACGCATTGCCGTTCAAGAATCAATCATATTCCGCAATCTGTGATTAACATTCGCGTATTTTTAACCACTTAGCCATCTCGTTAATTTTTATATAAATGATATTTTAAAAATGTTATAATAATATGTATATATCTCATTTACGTTTTAATATAATTTAAAAACACTATTTTGTTACTATAGACCTTAGTATAATATAAAAAACACAATAAATTTGAAGAATGAATAAAACTCTACAGATTATATCTTAAGACTGATTAATCGACGTCTAAATTAATTTAGTCCTTTATTAATTGTATGCAGATTAGAGCTTAGAATTCATAATTCTCCATCGATTTAACTAAACCTGTTATTATATCATAATAATATTTATTTAAAATGGTTTGATAGTTTACATATTTAGAACTTGTCACGTCCCTTATGCCTGTCCAAACCGGAACATAACAATACTAAGTATCGCTGTTATTGACGAGTGAGTGGTACACACATATATATGGCCCTACCATCAAAGTAAAATCACGAATACATCGGAGTAGAGTTTTACTGGAGCGGCCTAAGGCCCACCCGCAGCTGTAAGGCCTCAGATGATGATGATGATCAAAGTAAAATCGTCTAACTATTAGCTACAAGACATGTAGAAGTGTAATAACCAAAAGCGTGGGTGGAGTGCGAGCAAGATGTATTAGCAACAAGTGACAGGTGTCCTGCCTCGTCAAGGGCGGAGACGTCTTATAGCTTGATACTGACTGTTTTTAGCATAATGTCAGCGATTTCGTTTGCTTGAAAACATCTTTTATCATAGTTCATATTACCAATATAATATAAAGAAATCAGTTAATCTTGTATTTATTTAAAAAAAAAAGTTATTATAATAGATTTTTTTAAAGTGTACGAACGCTGTTACGATTTCTTTCACCTTTAAACAGAAGCAAAGCCATACATATTTATAATAAATACTTCGAACATAAGAAATGACGAACTTCCATAACAACTTTCTACCCCTATTTAACTCATAGGGAAAAAAGTTTTAAAATTAGTTTCTAAATACTCACTATGTCATGTAAAAAACTCACGCGCAAAATTTAATGGTTTTGGACCTAACTGGATGATCTGCGTTAGTGTAGACGCACTTAATAGTCAGTTTTAAAATTATATCACTACATATTATTAAAAAATATCCCCCGCCCCGTCTGTATGTCTGTGTGAACGCGATAAACTAAACAACTATTTTACAGATTTTGATACGGTTTTCACCAATGGACGGAGTGATTCATAAGGTAGGTTAAGGTGTAAATAATTAATTAAGATATTGCGTAAATTGTCTGATATTTAATGAAGATTTCGTTGAAAATCATGGGAGTTTTATTAATAACAGAAATATATTATAATAATATCGCGAATAACGCGAATATCGTGAGAATATAATTATTGTATAAAAAACATATTAACACTGAACATTGGTTGTGACGTTTATGAAAAAATTTAATGTTTCTTTTAGTTAATTTGTTTAAAAATTTAATAAGTTACTAACTTTTGTTTTTGTTCATTATTTAAATATTTTTATGTTTTGTTTTTAAATTAGTTTTGATTTGTATGTTTTGTAATTGTGCATGTGAATGATGTGTTCTCCTGTAATCGGTTGTGCATATTCGTTTTAAGTTAATGTGAAAAAAGTTTTTGAATGTGTGTTATGTACAACTGTCGGGGATCCAAATAAATAAATAAATAAAAAATATGAAACATTCTGTGATAAACAATAAAAAGCAGGGAATTTTTATTATTACATTGCCTTGTGTAATTGAGCACACATCATATATTTCGTCGTTTTCCCTGACGTGTGATAAAACTTTATTTGTACATTACTAAAGGTAATAACAGCAAAGGTATAAACTTTGCTTTATCTCATATCTACAGACTATATTATGTATATTGATAATTACAGATCTCGAGAAGTCTTTCAAGATAAATTTGAATTCGAATCCCAGAGTTAGGAAGTTGGCTGTGTTATACACTCGTGAGCCGGAATTTTTTCTGAAAGTTCTTAAAAAAATTTTGATTGGCCATCAAGATTTAACCTGTTCCCGCTTTAGTTAAATTTTCAAACCGAAGTTTTCCACGACGAATCTTTTCAGCGCAATATAAATGATGAATATTTTATTTTTCATAAGTTCTATTTATCAGTTTAATGTGTCTTTATAATTATGTCTGACTCTTTATTTGTTTCTGTAGTAATTTTTCTCCTCTAGACTCTTCTTGTTGTACGAATACCACCTATTAATTTCTAATTTTTTTAAACAAGTTTTATACGAGAAAGTTTTTTCATATATTTCATATAAAGGACCACATTTGCTGAAATATTAAATCAAAATCAAAGTTTTACACTTATACAAAAAAACGTAACTTAAAAAAAAATACACGTTTATTACTAATTGTTAATTAAAAATATTAAAAAACCAGAGATAGGATAATTTAAAAAAATAAACAACACTCAACTGCTATCCTTCTTATAATTCAAAATTATAAAATCACCGTTATTGAACATTAACACTTTAACCATTAATTAATTAAAATAATATCTCAATCCTAAATTAATGCTATTTCTAATCATACACTTAGTATAACCAATACGGATACATTTAACTAAAACAACTGTTCAACTTATTGGAACTGGGTACTTATTACGAACTACGAAACTAATATAATTAATGATAAAATAAAAAGGACCATGAATATTGTAAAAGCAACTGTCTAACGACCGCCGCTCGCAACCGCCCGCACAAAAGTGATCCACCCGACGTAGTTTCTTTATTCTACCCGACACTTGTCAAGCTGTGACAAATAATTGGAAGGTAGGATGTTGGATATGTTTCATTTTCTTGCAAATTTTCTAAGATCATATATATATATATAAAATAATAACAAATATATATATATATATATATATATATATATATATATATATATATATATATATATATATAATTATAATATATATATATATAAATTTGTTATTATTTTATTTTATAGGTAGGACGAGCATATGGGCCACCTGATAGTAAGTGGTCTCCAACGCCCATTGACAATAGGGTTGTAAGAAATGTGTCTTATACTGGCGTATTGGGAACAACCTTGGGAACTAAGATATTATGTCCCATTGTGCCTGTATTTTACAATTACACTGGCTCACTCACATTTCAAACTGGAACACAACAATACCAAGTACTGCTGTTTTGCTTTAAAATATCTGACGAGTGGGTGGTATCTACCCAGTCGAACTTGCACAAAGCCCTACCACCAGTGAAGTACAATTATAAATGTACTCTTTCATTTATTAGTCCTGAAAACATTTAAAAAATGACTAGTAAAGTTTTAAAATCGATTTAACAAAATTCGTTGGCAATTTATAAAATAAGTAAAGTAAGTAAACTTCCGTTTTAAATAATTCAGGAAATTAGAGTCGTAAATTACTTGATTTTATCTAACGCCCTTTTTAAATGAGTTATACGTTCCTTCTTCACATAAAATAAGTATCTCTAACAATAAGAAACTGCTTGTGAATGTCCTTGGGCTTTTAAAGGCCATCTCTTCTTTTTGAAAAATTCAGTGCTGCTTGCCCGAGCTTGAATTCTCAATCTTCGGTTAATTATTCACGCTTTCCACTTCACTTTACTTCGCGTCACAAGACCATTCCATTAGACTGAATGTTTTACTTGGCAGTAGGATTTCGTGCAAGCCCATTACATAAGTTACCACTCACTTGTCACATATGTATATCGCTATCGCTAATCTTACTAAGTATTGTTTATTCTTGTTTGAATGGTGAGTGAGCCAGTGTAGTCACGCACAAGGGACATGATAACATCTTAGTTTCTAAGGCTGATGAATGCATTGGCGATGTAAGAAATGATTGATACTTCTAACAGCACCAGTCTTAGCGCCAGATGACCAGTTTGCCCGTCCGCTTAACTATTCTATTAAGAAAAGTCAATCGTATTTTTAATCTTTCTTAAACAGAGTCGGATCACAATACATACCTAGGAAATAATCGGCCATTATGTTTCAAAGCTACGGAAATATCGCGTAATGAAGACATTACATTTTATGTAGACATAAATTTGATGACCCCATTATTAATATATTACTTATAAACATCTGTCGGAAATTATTTGAAAATAACGTTAATACGGCGTTTGGAGAGATTCGGAATTCTTCTAAGTTTCTGGGCAATATTTGAATGTTTATTATTTGATTATGTTAAACTAAAATTTGACTTAGAGATTTTACTTCATTTGAAACAAAGTAAACATTGAAAATAACATTTTAAACTGTAATATAAGCTACCATTATTTAAAAGAAAATGAAAACTTTAATACTAAAAATAGTAAGATTTTTCATTTCAGTGTGCAATTTAGAGTTTTTCGTATTTTTGTATTAACATTTTCTAGTCTGGGAGAATTAAAATGCACGCTGATCGCTATATTTTTTACTCCGTTAAATGTAGCCCTGGTCGCGTTAACGTTGTTTTAAAAAATAGGGATTTTGAGCGTACATCGCGCTTGAAAATAGCAAGCAAAAAATTGTAATTGGAATATTTATATTAATATGTGTTTAAATCTTTTGGTCAAAACATTTGATTAAAAACCTTAAAATATTTAGCGATAAGATAACCTTAAATATTTAAATTATATCTATATACGCTAGAACGCGTAACAATTTCAATCTGTCCTTATTATATTTATGTTTCTTATTATTTTAAATAAAATATTACGCTCATATGATTTGGTACATCTAGCAAGTAGGAGGGTTTGCCCACCGGCGGGCACCGACTGGATGCGGAAAGCGGAGAACCGAGAGCTGTAGCGCAGCTTGGGAGAGGCCTATTTCCAGCAGTGGACGATGATTGGCTGTTGATTTATAATTTGGTACAATTAAAAATGAAACATCCTTAAGTTGGCAACGCGCTGCAAACCGAAAGGTCTAAGATGTGTCGATATGGATTCATCAAGGCAATTTATCAGATCATATAACGCAGAAATATTGAATCGTAATTCCATGGAATACGATTATTGTTGTAGATTTTTTACTACCATTTCAATATATTTTTTTTGTTCCATTTTTCAAAATTAGACCAAATGGACCTTTTAAAGATGATAATAAAATGTACAACGGTATTGACCATGTATTGCTGTCTGCACATGAAAGATAAACGAGTAAAACTATTACCAGGGGCCTTTATGAACGCAATAGAACCAAAAACAGTGATTGTTTGAATTTTTGTGTTTATCTGTGCGTTTGTGCACGCTAATCTTTAAAACAGCAAAACGGATTTGAGTGCGGTTTTCACTAATGTATTGTGGTTAACTTCACTTAAAATGTAGTATTTGTTTGATTTCAATCGGTCTATAAATAATAAAGTTATGTCAAATTAAAGAATCATGTCAAACATTTTTTCGATAAAATAACTGTTCAGTTGAATTGACTAAAACTGTAGCTATAAATGATAGTCTATAATATGATGATGATTGAAAGTTTACAGGAACAAAATAAAGTTTAAAAATGGATAGTTTCAGAGATACTTCCAATGTAAGTTGAGCACAGATCTATATGATCAATCATATAAATAGGGTTCAGCTTAAGCTAGCTTACGTCGCGTAGGTTAACGCGCCCACGCGTAGATATATCTATCTATAGGTAGATAGGTCTATCTTTTAAGGTTGACTCGCTAGAACTTTTTATATGGTAATGAAATTTGTTCTAAAATAACCCATTATTTGAAAAGTCGTTTTTATAAACATGGTATTAATTCTTATGAAAGATATCGAGGTAAGACCATAGACAGTTTTAGCACTTTTTGTAGTTTTGACATTATTTCAACAGGTAGTTAAGTAGGTTCCGGTCTGCAAATAGCTTTGTAAATTAAAGGTTATAGGTTAGGTAGGTATTTCGTTTCGTTGCGTTATATATATTTTTCATGGTTTTGTTATATTTATACTTAGTCGGATAGTTTGACAAGTGAAGTAAAGACTTCACTTCATATACAAATAAAATTTTAAAGTAGTTACTGTACAAATCATGACCACGTGGAATGGTGGCAAGAATGCTAGCAAAATTTTCTCTTTGAATCGCAATTCTGATTCTCTGGGCGAAAAATGAACCAGTTAGTCGGTTAGTTCATAATAAGTAAGAGTAAATAAGGCGAAAACTAATAAAAACTAACACATACTGAAATATTATGTCTGCTCTTAGTGATTTATTTAAGTTATACGGGTGAAACTGCGGGCTCAGCTAGTTTTAAATAAATTCGTGCGAAATTTACGCATATTTTAAAACATTGTGAAAAAAATAATTTAATTTGCAATGTATTTATTTGGTAAAGTAAAGCACAATTTATTTTAACAAACGTAAAAATTAAAAACAAAATATTCTCAATTCGCGTACCCTTAAGGATATATATTAAGCACATATTATATAAATATTGAATGAAAAGTTATCACTGGTTCCTTGTTTAAGTCTCAATAATATAAAACAAGAAATTGTCAGTAGATTTACTTTGGGCTGGCCCGTGATATTATAACACGTAAATATTTTGGCTAGATTTTGTTTAGTAAAAAAAAAATACGTTACTCACAATTATCCGGTAACGCGTATATCATAGATTTGACATATTTTTTAATCCGAATTATCTTTATCTAAATAAAAAGTGTCTTGAAGAAAAACAACGCAAGCATTAAGAAATTGCAAAAGCAAAAAGCCCAAACTAGTCAACTCATTACTTAATTACGAATAGTACTCAGACTTTAAATACGAAATGATATTATTAATGTTATGTCGAATAATATTATTGATTAATATAACTATGTGCCTTGTTTATTTATTTTTTAGATTTCATTACATTATATATATTCAAAAACAGGTGCACGAAACATCGTCTTTGAAATCGCTTGATAGATTATTAACAATAAACATTAAAGTTTTCATGCAAAATCTATTCTCTAATCTACAATATTTAAAGTTGTTTTTGTTAAAAAATATTGTTATGCCGATCCGTCGTTTAAATTGTAGATTAATTTCGCTGCATCTAGATTTCAGTATTAAATTTGACTGTAAAAAAATGTTTCGTAACAGCCTTGTCCCACTGCTGGGCTAAGGCCTCCTATCCCTTTTTGAGGAAAAGATTTGAGAAGGCTTATTTCACCACGCTGCTCCAATGCGGATTAGTGACACACATGTAGCAGAATTTCAGCGAAATTAGACGAATTATAACTACAAATGAAGCACATGAAAATACACTGATGTTTGCCTGGGGTTTGAACACACGATCATCGGTTAAGATTCACGCGTCCATACCACTGGGCCATCTCGGCTGTTAAAAAAAATGCTTATATATTGTGTATTTAAATACATCCAAAGTTCAATATTCTTATACAAAGCAATTGTCATTCTTAGTTTAAAATAAAGCGTCTCTTTGTAGTCTATTTTAATAAACGACTTTGTCTCACAGAACACAGACAATAAAGGTGACATGTGTATATTATAAGGCGTGATCGCCCGCGGCTTCGCCCACATGTTAGACAGGGGGAAGAGATTGGTGTTGGTAGGAATTGTTATAAAGTAGTCTTTGTCTTTCCTCGGGGTTTAACCTACTATACCAAATTTGAAATTGTAACTGACAGACATACTTACTTTCGAGCTTATAATATTGCTATATATTTATAGTATTATTCAAATAAAGTTTTACACCGTTAAAATATATATATATATATATATATATATTATTATATTATATATATATATACGATAGAATGAAACGGTTTGCACAAATTTTGCAATTGATTTAAATATTTGCTAATGGGCTGCAAATATGAAAATTTTGAACATTGTTCAGTAGATTAAAAGTTGGCTGTGAGGATATCCTCAAAAGCTTCTCGACTTTAGCTCCAAAAGCTTCCGCTTAAAGTTTGAGGTTTCATCCACCGTATTACTCCAATGCATCTCCGATTCGAAGCTAATTTAAAACCTTAAAAAGTTACAAATCACAAACAAAAAAAATTATTTAAAAGGTCAATGCATAATATTTAATCCCCAAATAGATATCTACGACAATGCAAACTGTTTTGAAAATACTTATAAAATTTAAGCGAAATGCGAGGAACGCATCTTCAAGACAAAAATAGCAGTACAAAGTTATACTGTAATATAAATAAGTGACATACAGTAGTATTTAATTAAAATTTAATTATACAGGGTTATAATAAGTACTACGAGTACTATTTTATTTAACACACATATGTTCTGACTTTTTACAAAACCTGATTTCTGTGACTGACTTTGTATGTATTTTTGTGTTCTCTTTTCTCCTTCTGATTGTTTTGTATAGTAAATTATACGTGTATCCTAATCGACTAGTGACTTTTATTTTGTTTTCATTTTATTAGACCATTGAACTTATATTTGCTAGACATTAATCACGCCTTTATAAAACTTTCCCACTACAACCAAACTTTAATTATACAGGGTTATATGTAATATCCACCGTGCTACTCCAACCTTGCAGTGCTATGTTACTTAAGAACAACTTTGTTCTGACTTTATAAAATACCTGATAGGTTTTCCAAAAATAAAGCTTACACTTTTATTTTTTGGTTAATTATTGATAAGTTGAAGTTGACCAATGTATTTCCAAAAGACATACCATCGTATCAATTTTTACACAATTGTCTTACTTAAATATGGAAAGGTTATTTATAATAATAATATCCAGGGACATTATTCACACACGGCCATCAGATCCCAAACTAAGCAGAGCTTGTACTACGGAAACCAGACAACTGATATACTATATGTACTACTTTTCTTTTGTAAATACATACTTATATAGATAATTACACCAGACTTAGGACAAACAAACATGTTCATGCACACAAATGTCTATCCTGGGTGGGAATCGAACTCACAACCTTAGGCGTAAAGGCAAGTATCTACCAACCACGCCAACCGACCCGTTATATATTCGAGCGTAATATAATCTGATATCATTTCCAATTCGTTGTATTCTTCGATCAGCCAATTGCAGGTTCGAGCTATTATGTTTACGACACGTGTTTATTGTTTCATTTTATTGCAGATTTGCTGAATAAAGTACATTTATTTTAAATCTTCTTTAACAGTTTAAATGAAGTTTATTTATCGAGTAAAACTTTAATCTTAATAAAACTTTAATTTAATATACTGGTGGTAGAGCTTTGTGCAAGCTCGTCTGGGTAGGTACCACCCACTCATCAGACATTCTGCCGCAAAACAGCAGTACTTGGTATTGTTGTGTTCCGGTTTGAAGGGTGAGTGAGTCAGTGTAATTACAGGCACAAGGGACATAAGATCGTAGTTCCCAAGGTTGGTGGCGCATTGGTGATTTAAGCGATGGGCAACACTTCTTACAATGCCAATGTCTAAGGGCGTTGGTGACCACTTACCATCAAGTGGCCCATATGCTCGTCCACCTTCCTATTCTATAAAAAAAAATACACCAACGTCATTCTTTTACAATAATAATGGTAGTATTTTAGTTAATACAATAATTATATGATTATAATTTTGACTTAATTTAAAATAATTTAAATAATGAAGTTAGTTATATAATTATAATGATTTGTGGTCAGAAGACGAAAGTCTTAACCGATGATTTCAAGTTCAAATATGGACAAAAATTACTGAATTTTCATGTACTTAATTTTTATTTGTATTCAACTCATGCTCGGCGGTGTAAGAAAACATTGTGATGATCCATCCAAATCCAAATAATTCTTTACATTTTAATGATTTACCTTATTATATTTATAATATTTATTTTAATGAAACTAATATATTTTCTTAAGAATATAAATTTAAAACATACATACATGTCGTAATTAAACACCAAAACTTAATATCCTAGATTGTCTCTGCCAGTCACATTTTAACATAGTTTCATCGTTTAACTTCCAAGTTCATAAATAAAGAACAGGACGCCCAACCGTTACAGGTTCACTATTTCCTTTAGCTCTTCGAATTTCCTCAACATTTGTATTCCGTGAGCGAAGTTCTTAATGTCATTTTAAATATTAAAAATGCAAAGGTGTGATTTTCCGATTTGAATATTATTCATCTAAGCTGGCAAGTATTCTTTGTTGCAATTTCGAAGATATGTGGGACAAAGATTGTGAGGTGCCAAGTATCAATAAAGAAGATAGTATATTCAATTTCAAAGATGATGTGTTTTCTAGTTTTACAACAGCATATTTACCGTTAGCCGTGGAGTACCGGCTTAGAATAGTACTCCCCCAATTTCATCCCGTGGGTGTCGTAAGAGGCGACTGAGGGAAGGGGAAAGGGGGGATGGGCAGCAGCGTCCCCCCATAAGCATCTTACCCCCTACTGCGCTCGCCAACACGCCTGCCCAGCGTGGCGAGTATGGGCAAAACCTCTCAATGATAAATGCGCAAGAAAAAAGGCCCCCAGTTACCGGCAAGCCCGCTAGGCCCGACCAAGGTAGCGGTCGCGGTATCGGCAGGGCAGGGGGTGCAAAGAATCACCGGTTCACGGCAGGCTACCAAAAAAGGCGACTAAACATGGCAACGTACAATGGACGCTCGTTAAGGCTGGACCATCACCTCGCCGAATTAGAAGTAGAGCTAAGTCATATAAACTGGCATATACTGGGGTTATCTGAAGTCCGAAGACAGGGGGAGGACACGATAACTCTAGAGTCTGGTAACTTACTCTACTTCCGCGAAGGTGATAACCTCTTCCAGGGTGGTGTCGGTTTTCTGGTCAAAAAGGATCTCATTAGCAGCATTGTGGAAATCAGTAGTGTGTCGAACCGGGTAGCGTACCTTGTCCTAAAACTCTCCGACAGGTACTCTCTGAAGGTCGTACAGGTATATGCGCCAACTTCGGCATACTCTGATGATGTAGTCGAAGCGATGTACGAGGACATCGCAAAGGCCCTCAACAACACCTCGAAGGCCCACTACAATGTTGTTATGGGAGACTTTAATGCTAAAGTGGGAGTACATAATAGCTGTGAATCGAAAGTTGGACCTTACGGCTTGGGCTGCAGAAATCACAGGGGGCAAGGTAAACTTTCTCGAAGCGCAGGGGCTCTTTTTGATGAATTCTTTCTTTCAAAAGAAGCCCCAGAGGAGGTGGACCTGGCGAAGCCCCGATAACGTGACAAGGAACGAGATAGATTTTATCATTTCGAATAAAAGGCACATATTTAGAGATGTCTCAGTGATCAACAGGTTTAATACCGGAAGTGATCACCGCTTGGTTCGAGGCACTCTAGATATCGACTTTAAAGCTGAAAGATCGCGAATGATGAGGTCTACTCTCCGACCTACCATGCTCCAAGCTGCTCAAGGTGCCGAAAAGTTCCAAATGGAACTTCAAAATCAATTTACCGCGTTGGAAACCGTAAGCAATATTGATGAGAAAACCGACACGCTGGTCAAAATACTGCAAAACACATCCCGCAAGTGTTTTCCGCCACAGAAAAGAGACAACGCACCAAAACTCTCTGCTGAGACACTCGAGCTCATGAGGAAACGACGAGAACTACCATCGTTTTTGTCAGATAAGGCCTTAAACCGAAAAATAAAAACGCTGACGCGACGCGATCTCCGATGCTCCAATACCCGTGCCATCAAGGCTGCGATTGAGCAAAATCGGGGATCGAAAGTGTTCGCTCGCAAGTTTGGGAGGCCGCGTCTGACAAAACTTAAAACTGAAAATGGTGGGGTAGTTACCTCTAGGCCTGAGATTGTCGGAGAAGTAGAGAGGTTTTATGGGCAGTTGTTCTCTTCAAGATCGGATAAACCTGTGGGAATCAGTCTTGATGACCAGCGCGCCCCTCTTACGCGCCATTACTCCGAGGAGCTCCCGGTCGTTGACCAAGGCGAGATTAGGGCGGCTCTAGAACAGCTTAAAAACAACAAAGCTCCGGGAGATGACGGAATCACGACAGAGTTGCTTAAGGCAGGCGGGACTCCGGTCCTGAAAGAGCTAGCAAGCCTCTTTAATTCCGTCATCCAAAATGGCAAGACCCCGGAAACGTGGAGCGGGAGTGAGGTGGTACTGTTTTTCAAGAAAAGTGATAAAACCCTCTTGAAAAACTACAGACCAATCTCTCTCCTGAGTCACGTGTATAAGCTGTTCTCAAGAGTCGTCACGAACCGTCTCGCCAGATGACTTGACGAGTTCCAGCCCCCAGAGCAAGCCGGCTTTCGATCAGGCTACAGCACCGTGGACCACATTCATACTGTTCGGCAGATTGTGCAGAAGACCGAAGAGTACAATCAGCCGCTGTGTATGGCATTTGTGGACTACGAGAAAGCCTTTGACTCCATCGAAACCTGGGCCGTGCTCGACTCATTGCAGAGATGTCATATCGACTGGAGATACATCGAGGTGCTGAGATGTCTATACAACGCCGCTACAATGACTGTCCAGGACATCCAGGACTGTAAGACGAAGGCGATCCAACTGCGCAGAGGGGTGAGACAGGGGGATGTAATATCTCCGAAACTGTTCACCAACGCGTTGGAAGACGTGTTCAAGACGCTGGATTGGACTGGATGTGGAGTCAATGTAAACGGCGAGTACATCTCACACCTTCGATTTGCCGATGATATCGTCATCATAGCAGAGTCGCTGGAACAACTAACCAAAATGCTGCGTAGCCTTAGTGAATCTTCCCGGCGTGTCGGTCTCGGTATGAACTTGGACAAGACCAAGGTCATGTTCAATAGGCATGTTGTGCCGGGAACGATATACGTCGAAGGGAAACCTCTCGAAGTTGTTAGGGAATATACCTACCTAGGACAGGTTATACAAGTCGGTAGGAACAACTTCGAGAAGGAAGCCGATCGAAGAATTCGCTTGGGATGGGCAGCATTTGGCAACCTTCGTCAAGTCCTCACGTCATCTATACCGCAATGTTTGAAGACGAAAGTCTTCATACAATGCGTCTTACCTGCCATGACATACGGTGCCGAAACGTGGACACTAACTGCGGGACTAGTCCACAAATTCAAAGTCGCTCAGCGTGCTATGGAGCGAGCTATGCTCGGAGTATCTTTGAAGGATAAGATCAGAAATGAGATTATCCGGAAAAGAACCGGAGTCACCGACATAGCTTGCAAAATGCTGAAGTGGCAGTGGGCTGGTCACGTATGTCATAGGACCGATGGCCGTTGGAGCAGACGAGTCTTAGAGTGGAGACCGCGGATCGGCAAACGCAGCGTAGGGGGCCCTCCAGCCAGGTGGACCGATGACCTTAAGAAGGTGGCGGGCACCGACTGGATGCGGAAGGCGGAGGACAGGGAGCTTTGGCGCACCTTGGAAGAGGCCTATGTTCAGCAGTGGACAAAATAATTGGCTGTTGATTGATTGATTGATTGATATTTACCGTCGCAATTTTCACACGTTACGCTGATAATGAACCGTAATCTTCACGAAACGTATTGAAAATTTGGTGTGGATAAATAACGTACGGGGCAGATTTATGAATACATAATTAAAGTTGTGTTTTATTCTAATTTTAATGCGGGTCGCTGGAAAGACATGTGCATTTGGCAAATGCAGGTTTCCTCACGATTTTTATAAACAAGGTAGACAAACGAGCAAATTGGCCATATGATGGTAAGTTATCACAACCGTTCGTACACATTGACGCTAAAAGAAATATAACCGTTCTTTAAATGGCCAATGCGCCATTAACCTTGGGAATTAAGATGATATATCCCTTGTGTAAAATTTGGAAAAAGTTATATAAAATAACACCTGTTTGATTCACTTTAATTAGCTTGCATGTTCGAGAATATTCGTAGTACCTACTCTTCGTA
The DNA here is from genome assembly GCA_905147175.2 of Nymphalis urticae. NCBI lineage: Eukaryota > Metazoa > Arthropoda > Insecta > Lepidoptera > Nymphalidae > Nymphalis > Nymphalis urticae. The sequence goes on along the minus strand of LR989987.1, from coordinate 1,168,388 downwards.
AACAGCAAAGCCCATGTTCGTCGTCGTCTTCAACATTCGTCGAAGTTAATTCAATATTCAATTTTAATAAAGGAGAGATATTTTAGTATTTCTCATTGAAAACTTTGATCATTAGACAAGTGACAGGTCTTTGTATTCGTTTTGTTATTGTTGATTCAATTCAAAGTTTGATTGATTTGTGTCTTAGATAAATAAAATAATGTATTATATTTTTTAAACAGCATATTTGCAACTTTTTTTGTATTAATATTGGCACTTCACTAATATATATTTTTTATTATTCACTAGTATATAAAAATTTCATGTTTATATATGTTTATTTTGTATATATCCGAAAAAACTAACTATTTGATTCCAATATTGTATTAAGCTGTTACGCTAATTAAGCTTTTAATTATACTGGTTGGTATCTTTCTAAAAAAAAACAAAATTCTGCACAAAAATAAAATAACTTTTAAAGCGAAGCGAAGCTCGGTCATCCAGGTACTTGTAATACTAATTGAGGAAGTCTTGAAAACGTATTTATAAAAAAAAAATCATTCACGGAAAAGGCGAGTTGGCTAAAATTTTGTATTTAAATAAGTTGTTGCTCTTTAAGTTTATCTATAAAGGCTTTCCTTAACTAATTAAATTATTACAACTGAACGAAACTCGATAGCACAGTTGCTATATACTATTATGTATAAATAGTCTTTAATGTCCAGATCACGCTACAAATCAATTTTTTAAATAATATGATTAGGATATTTTGAATCATATAGATATTACTGTAGAATATTAAAACATTCTTTGAATTTAAGTACATACTTATTGTTATAATAAGTATCATGAAATAGTGTTTTAGGAAATAAAATTGATAAAATGTTGATTGGTTAATACAATTAATAAATAAAAAAATAAAATTGCTTAATATCTGGTATTAATTACAAATTATAAAATATATATAAGGCATATAATGGTTTACCTTATGAGACGTACCAGAAGTAAAAGTTATATAATATATGTATGTATATGGAAAATTAATCAATCGGTTTAGTAGGTTTAGCGTGAAACCTTTTCATAAACAATGTAGTTTTCATGTTTGAAAAAAACTTATTTTATTTGTAATCATTTGCTTTCCATGTATATAAAAAAAAAATATTTTGTCTTAGTTTATGACATATTTTTATAATTAATGTCTTACAAATACAGAACTACTACCTTTTCTTACCCTTAGAGGCCAAAAGACACCAATTCAACTGACTGGAAGAAACTCCGGCGCAGGAACTACGGCATTTTGAGCATTTCGAGGCACTTGCCAAATACGAGTGTTCGCTGAAATTAATGTATCCGAGCTTCTACTAAAAACGTTTCGAGAGAAATATGATAGATTTTCACCTAACACATGTTGTTCCTCATGAAGTTTTGACGGTGAAGAAATCTCCGCCGAGCACAAGATGAATTACACACAAATTAAGCACATGAAAATTAGTGGTTCATGCCCGGGTTCGAACCCGCAATCTTTGGTTAAGTTTCACGTGTTCTAGTCACTGCGTCATCTCGGCTAATACGTTAAAAGGTGAGTTGATCAGTACACCTCCTTACCGCTTTATTTATCTCATGTCCTTCAAAGGTCCTCCAAAGGTTGTCTGTAAGAGATCGCTTTTTTAGCGATAAGACCGCCTTTTGTACATAAATAGTTTTCGGTTTTTTTATGTTTGTATGTAAAATGATCCTGTAACTCTTTTGGTGTACACTTGTATACGTATACTATTCTATTATATTCTACGTGTTAACCAAACTATCGCATTTATAACATTAATATGACAATTTTCATAATACAACAGACATATGTTGTATATTTATGTGTCTCATTGCGTTTCTCTTTCTTGTAAAAGGAAGATGATAAAGATGGCCTCTACTTAGAAATAGTATCCTATCGAACCATTTCCGAAATATATCACTGTAACCATGAATACTTACTAGAATTAGTCTCGAATACGTTTGTCTGAGTGGCAATATCTCGAGAAATACATGTCGTGTTTTGATTCGGGTTAAACCAAGTAATAAGCCCTTTTCCCGCAAAGGATTTAATATGTACTTCCCTTGTGTAGGGGCGAATATAATTTGAATTGCGATTTGTTCGGGACTAATGAAATTTTGTACATTATTGGGGTGATTGATGTCACCAACAAAATGTGCAAAATTTCATTTCAATAAAAGTTGCTTCAATTTTTACATTACAAGGGCTGACCCATGGATACGAATTGTAAGCGAAGTTAAATAAAAGCTTATAAAAAACAATTTAATTAATTCAAGGGAAAAGTAATTTCTAATTAGCCGTCAAAGTTCATTGCTCTCTAAATAAATTTCCAGAGAATAAATATTGAAAGGTCTTTACACTTAGTTACGGTTATTCAATCTTTTTTGTTTAACCGGATCAAACAGTATCAACTCGTTAATTGGAGAAAAAAGATTCCCTTCTAGATGAGTGACCTATCATTTTTTCATAATTAGTATTTCGGCAAAGCCAATATTACCCAGTGATTCAAACACAGGAATCTTGACCAACGGTTGTGAATGCTCCGAGTCTGTTTATCAAGAAAGGAAACCTTTATATAAAGTGGGACATTTAATGGTTGTTATTTTAATCTTTACATTTATTTGCATAGCTTTTATGTACTTTTAGGTGAATAAAAGCTTTTTGTCGTTTCAAGATATTACTTACATGTTCCCTTCCAATTAAGCGCATAAATTAGGTTGAAAGTGGGCACAACAATTTTCCAATGAGTTTCGAAAGGTAACAGTATATAATATATACAGTATATAATATAAAATCATAATCAAAATAACTTAGTATAAGAGGCATGCTCATCCCATGATGAGATATCTTCCAGAAATGAAGAAAGGTATTAAAACTGTATCTAGTACATACTAGTTCATAAAGTGTTTTCCTTCATCGCCTAGCACGATATGAATTACAAATCAGAATTAAAAACGGTAAAGTTTGGTAGAGACACGCAATCTTCCGTCAAGTCACGTGTCCCATCAACTGCGCCCACTCAGTTCTTCAGAAAAGGTGCAACTCTACTTAGTGAAGACAAATAGTTAACAAGACTGTTAACATTTATAAGGTCGGGGAAATAGTTTTTTCGTATTTTCTGTACAATTTTAAAATATTATTACTATAGTTTATTTACATTTGATTATATTACATATATATTATGTGCCATTTTGTTCGATGACCTGTTGCTATTTTGTAGGTAGTGATACAATCCCATTGCTGTAGAAATAGATTGCTGCCCATTGTTTGTGGTGGATGCATCATGACATCCCAACTACGCTAAATATTTGCTAAGTGGATAAAGATTTCAAGATAAAGGTCTGACGTTATCATGATGAAAAACCACACCCTTTCTGTTGAACAATTCCGGCCATCTATTCTTTATTGCTTGCTTGATCATCTTTTGGCAGTAGTGACTTTAGGCTTTGCCCGGTGGTAAAAGCTCATAATGAAAATATCGGAAAATCGGTTTTGCATTTTATTTTTCTGTCAAAGAGATTTGACTGCAACTTTTTAGTTAAAAATATGAAAAAAATATTTCCAACCTATTATAGTTGGAGTTCGGATATTGAAAAATATCTTTCAGATTTTGAAAGTTGACATTGTTACAGTCCAGTCCTATGGAAAACACGTAAAGTTATTAGGCCTGAGTTTTTTCCAGTCGTGTCAGATTTGCTGTCCCATTTAACTATGAGGGTAGAGAGAGGAGCTCTGATTGCACTCACACATTTGTCCCGTGTAGTCACCTGTGAGAATGTCTGCCGTTATGGAAATCGATCACGAGGATGTCATTAGACTTTAAGGTTATCGAAAGTTCAATTTAACAGTTCAAAATAAGATTTGACACGTCAATATATTTAACTCTACTTGTATTAATTTCAACTATACGTCTCTCTATTGTCCTTGTATTTAAAGGTATTATGGCTAACGTTGTCGATATTATTTGTATTCAATAATATCGAATTAAAATGATAAAGTAAATAATTCTCATAAAATGAGTAATTTAATAATAATAAAGTGAGTATATACAAAATAAATAGTCCAATAAGCGTTATCATAAAGGCATAACGGCTCTATAGTTTTGTTAATTATTGTCAAAGCAAATTTAAACGGAGCTATTAAACCTAATTGCTTATTTGTATTTATAATATATATTTAACTATTAATTTTATTCGTAATAAAATCGTCTCATCAATCATGATATTAATATTATTATATAATTAATATTATTTATGTAAAATTTATCCACCAAAACATAAGTAACTCATCAAATATATATATAATAATAATGCTCGTAGATAATAAAATACCCAATATTTTGTAATCAAAAACGTAAGTAAATTGCTTTGATTAAGGAATGATTAATTTCGAGATGGTACAATTTTATGCCCGCATTGAGAAAGCCTGTTTTGTTACTGCTTTATTACCTACTTGCTTCTTAAAACTCTTATCTTATGAGTCCAACTTAACGAGTTTTTATTTTTCTCATGTTCCAAAGTAATTAATATAAATTGTTTCAGATCCAATGCATGATAAATGACGAATAACTTATTAAAATGACGTCGAACAAATTTAAATCTTGTAAAATGATGATTAGAAAGTACTTGCAAGAGAGTACTTGAATAAAATTTATTTTGATTTGATCATTAAATATAATTTTTAAAAGATTAATACAGGGATAACATTATAAATTCATCGATGGTTGATGGAGGATGGGCAAATGTGAGCACTTACTATTAGGTGTCTGGATTACTCGTATGCTAAAGTATTAAAACAAAAGAAGAGTATTTGAAACGAATATTGACGCTCTTTTATGACGACTGAAGTATTTTTTGCACTGAAATAGCTAAGGGTTTGTAACATTAAATACTGCGCCACTGAATTTTCATGTGCTTATAATAGGTTTCGTGCTCCGTGGTGAAGGAAAACGTTGTGGAAAGACCTGCATAGGTCGGATTAAAATATATATACCAAAATATACCATATATATTTATACCAAATGTATTACTAACATTCATTTGACAAAGAAGAAGACATTTTTTTTAAAAACATTTATAGTCGAATAATTCACGAAAGAGTTAATTTTATTATAATAATATATTATAAAGGTAAATAATTAGTATCATTTTTGAACGACATCTTAGAGTGGTTTCATAAAATTGACCAATTACGACGAACCGTTTGCTTACATGAATTTTTTGTTGTAATGCTTCCTTTATTATACCCTTGAAAGGTCGGCTGAAAGAGATAGATATTATGTTAAGCAGAATATGTTTATTTAATGCTTCTGCTTGTTATTCTTGTTTTAATATTCAATGCATAATAATAATTGTATTATGAATGTCGGCATAAATTTACTTAAACCGTCTTGCACCATTTGTTATCAGATAATCTGAATTCGAGATTACTCCGTCTCATCGTCAATGACATCTCATCAAATCACACAAAGCCATTCCTCATTTATGATGCGAACAGCTGATGTGTGGAATGCTATTCCGGTACGTGTGTTTACTGATCAATATAGGTATATGGGTGTAACGGGTGAATAGACAATTTCTAGGTAAATGCGTTTCGCCTTAGACTTGATCAACAGTCACCAACGGGTGTGGTTCTATGCTTTATAATAACAAGTGAAAAAAATAAAGATAAATTGAAGAAAAAAAGAGATATATATATATATATATCTTTTTGCAAAGAATATGTTTTGTAAAACAAAAGTAATAATATTTAATGATATGACAATAGTTAATTGTTACAAGGTAGTATGACCAGCCCTGAGAAGAACCAGTGAAAGAAAGAAAAGGTGTTTTTTTTTATGAGATGGACTTTCGTTCATAAAAAAACACATGTACGCATAACGTTACTGAATAAGTTTAAATCAGTTGAATGTTAGCAAATATATCTTTGCATTCAAAGTTTATATAAACTAAGCTTATTTAACAGCAGCTGGTCTTTTCAGCTTTAGTAAATAATAAATTCGGAATTTATCGTCAAAGCTATTGCATCGGCCGCGAGACGTTGATGTAGTTATATCGAGACGAATAATTTTAAAATTTGGACTAGTTAGTACACATCGTATTTTAAGTGTTCCCTGTTTACATTTGTCTACTTTTATTTGTATTGTTGAATATTTTGTGTATAAAATGTTTTATTAATTTTAAGATTTCCTGCATAATAATTTAAAAAAGAAGATTAGAATACAAAATAATTTCTAATAAAAAGAAGCAGTGAAGTATTTGTTTGAGAAACAGTAACGCTACATAAAATAGAAAAGTTATTATAACTTCAATATCAGTGAAGGTCAGAAGTCTGAATAATCTTTGTTGACAATTTTGTTTGTTACTTCGAATAGCCGTAATAACGAACATGAAGATAAGTATAAGGATTAAAATATAATTCAGGCTGACGGATAAAATTGCACAAAAAATATGGTTTTTATTTTGTCTCTTCACGTTAACAACATTTCATTGGACCCCTGAAATTCTTGAAGTTGACTTTATGATTATAATACAAAAGACACACATACATACTCGTTCTTCATTTTAAAATCCGGCATGTACCAGCATTGAGCGTACACTTGTCTAACCTTACAGATAGTAGTTTGGGAAACTGCGCATTGATTTATTGGCATCGCTATCGCGCAGAGTAGCGTGTATACGAGCGCTATTGTATACGCTTCTGTCCTGTTTAATGTACTTGGACTCTGTGCGTTCAGTATATTTATATCAGATTTTATTACAACGCACAATAAAATTAAGAAAATTCGTTTAAGTAAAAAAAAGCGAATGCAATAATACTATATAATTTTCTATATGGTAATTAATAAATAATTTTCTATATGGTAATTAATAAACAATAGCCGAGATGGCCTAGTGGTAAGAACGCGTGAATCTTAACCGATGATCGTGGGTTCAAACCCGGGCAAGCACCACTGAATTTTCATGTGCTTAACTTGTGATTATAATTCATCTCGTGCTTTACGGTGAAGGAAAATATCGTGAGGAAACCTGCATGTGTCTAATTTCACTGAAATTCTGCCACATGTGTATTCCACCAACCCACATTGGAGCAGCGTGGTGGAATAAGCTCCAAAACCTTCTCCTTAAAAAGGGAGAGGAGGCCTTTAGCCCAGCAGTGGGACATTCACAGGCTGTTACGATTAATAAATAAATAAATAAATAATCAGTAGGTTGAACGCCATCGCTTAGCGTTATTGTACTATAAATATTTCTCGAAATCCTTATAGCTTAAAATAAAAAGGCAACGAGTAAATTAAAAAGGGAACCTTAATTCCTAGGAGTTAACGTACAACTTGCTTATTTTATTGAGATCGTTATAAAGTCGTTTTACAGTGCACTAGATTTATTGCATTTATATTCCTTGCATTCAAGTCGTTTAGACAATTCCTTAAGCATTACTTTGTAGGTTGTATTTCACACACTTTGTGCGAACGTAATACTCTCGGTGCGATCAATGTTCTAGGACTAGGACTTTTGTTTGTTTAAAACATAAAACTTTATCGTATAAAAACATGTTTATTATTCGAAGAATATAGTATTTACTTCAATAAAACTATTCAATTTGGATTGGTTATAAATAACAATATCAATAGCATAAGAACTCCAAAAAAGGACATAAAAAAAAACCCCCCAAAAAAAAAGGGGACGAAGGTTAAATCTGGTTATTATTATTTAAATAGGTAAACAAGCAAATAAGCCTGTTAACAAGATATTTTATAGTCCGGAAGCTGGGTTACCGCAATGTAAAGCTCAGTTGCCGCATTTTGTTTTCTCCTTTTAAATTCTCTTAGTTACCCCAACTTGCCAACATAAGCTACAATGTTTTCTTCTCTTGATTTATTAAAACGATTTAAAAATTGTTTATAATAGAAAATAAGGGTTTATTAGGATCACTGTAATATTGTTTACCTTGATTTATCTGAGAACTTTTCAATGAGTTTGTAGCGCCTTCAGAATATATGTCTCGGCTATCGTGGATACCGTGTGACAAATTATCGTAGCAGATTCCATTAGCTACCCATTAAGCTAAAAAGGAATGTACACAATTTGCTGTTGCTATACAATTTATTATCCACTCGTTTTAAATCTAAAAGTGCGTTTCCATTACTTATCTGAAGTCTGTTGTGATCGACTAAGATCGAGACGCAATCCATCGCTAGCACCCTTAAGTTCTTCACCTACTCAATGTCATTTGATTTGACAGTTGTAAATCTGAGGAATGGCTTTGATTTTAAATTACATTATTGAATCTTTTCGAGCGAAAAACGTCAAACCCCTATGTATGTTTTATTTTATATATAATTATTTTATACATGTCTATGTACGTATTAGTGAGTTGCTAAAGTGTTTTATTATTATTTATATAATAATTTTATATGCATTATCATTTAAGTACGTTTTTTAAATTGTATTTGTATAATATTTATTTATATTAATTACTATGAGACATTTATCGTTTCTTTTTGTATAATGTATTTACGACTTTTTAAATCACCTTTTTGTAATTCTACTCTCAATATTTCAAACGTCGCCTGTAAGAATATTGAGATGATTCCGCATTTGTATATTTTTATTTTCTTGTAGTCAAGTGTTTGTATGATCATTTGTGTACGATAAAAATATATACAAAAAAATCAGTGTCAGTGTTGGTACTGGGCTGATCTATCCAACCCAGGCCTTTCATTTTTTTTTTAATAGTAAAGTAAAACTGTAACGGGTGTACATCAATATTAAAGTTAACATTGATTCACTTGTGGTAGGGCTTTCTGCAAACTCGTCTGGGTAGGCACCACCTACCCAGACATCAGATATTCTACCTAAATATAGCAATACTTAGTTTTGTGTTGTTTCGTTTTGAAGGGGAAGTGAGCCAACAAACTACAGACACACGGGACATAACATCTTTGTTATCAAGGTTGGTGGCACATTTTCGACGTAACGAACGGTTAATACTTCTTATATCGCCAATCATCTATGGGCGGTGATGACCACTTACCATCAGGTGGACATTTTGACCCTCCGTCGACGTCCGCTTATGTCGCGTGTTATGTTGCGCCTGCGTCGAATAAGAAACAATCAGCAATTTTGCTAGCCTTAAAATAACATTTTGTAAATCGAATATTAGAAACATCGATATAGTAATATAAGATATAAAACATCCTTATAAATTCTAATACAGTCTAAAGGAGACCGTTCAAACGATAAACCATTAACGATAATGCGTTTCAAATTCCACGTTTTCATCTTACAACTTCAAAGGCAAGATTCGCTTACAAAAGCAGTTTAAAATCACTCTTATTCTATATTTGTAGATATATATAATAACATTTGGATAAAGTCGTGAGTTTTTTAATATATATTTTTACTACTATTTACAAGGCAAAGGCTAATAACAACCTGATGATATGGTATGTTGTCAGTGATCTTTCTATTAATGACAGTAAACAAAACCATTCAAATAAGGAATCGTAATGGTAAGGCTTCTTAACAGATATTTTAAGTAAAAACTAACTCAATATTTTTAATAATAATTTTATTAAACTTATTCAATTTATCCTTTTCGGGTAACGTTTTCAAAGTATTCTTCCTTAATCAATTCTAAATTTGATCACTTCCTTACCCCTCTGTAACAAAGTCAGCCAAGATAATAGATCTACTGTTTGTATTTAATTCATGGCCGGGCTTGGAGTCAAGATCGTCTACGTTATATAATATATTTTACATCCCTTTATATTGTAATATAACTCAAGTCGTTCGAGCTATATAAGTCAATCGTTGATTAATCCTTAAATAAAGCCATTTTTTTACTAAAATCATATATATGTAATAAAATCATATTCATTTAATATTCCTGTATACGTGAAACAGAGTATATATAATTATATTTCTCATCATCGTATATATATATGATCCGCAATATGAATAAATAATACCGATATTTATGTATCGTTGCAATCTCTCGATATTCGTATTCGTATCATTTTTCGTCGTTAAATCGTTTTCGCAGTATAAGACCAATTATGTGTAACAAATATATAAAATTATTGATCAAAATTGATTTTGTAATATAAAAATTTCGTTTGAGTATGTAAGTGACAGCCTGTAAATTACCTATAGCCAAGCATAAACACTTTTTGTTTTTTGTAGGCATTTGTTTCGCTTGGTAGCTCGCCTTGATAGTTACCATCCACTCATATCACTGGTGAGGAATGAAATGAGTTCAAACCCAAAAATAAAGTACAGATCTTACCACCTTGTAAAATAAATATTATATCGTATTTACTTTTGTAGCCAATATTTTTTTTTTATCCATACATTGGGAAGATTTTAAATATTATTGTGTATTGTATATCAGCTATATATTGTTAAATTATATAAAAAAAATCGTGCAAGTATTATTAAACTTAGATTCAATTGAAACATTTATAGCTGATAAAAAAATGCACTTGTATTCGTTGATGTCAAGTGTGATGTGTTGATGTTGTAACGGTAACAACCTATAAATGTCCCACTGCTGGGCTAAGGCACCTCTCCCTTTTTGAGGAGGTTTGGAGCTTATTCCATCACGCTGCTCCAATGCAAGTTGGTTGGCCCAGTGGTAAGAACGCGTGAATATTAACCGATGATCGTGGATTCAACGCAATCAATCGCCACTGAAGTTTTTTACGTTCTTAATTATTGATTATAATTCATCTCGTGCTTTTCGGTGAAGGAAAACATGGCGAGGAGGTTGCATATGTTTAATTTCACTGTATTTCAGCCACATGTGTATTCTACCATATATTAAAAAATAATATTGCCAAATTAAAGAAATATATACAAATCAAAATTTAAAATAGCTTATGTAAATTTAGGTCCATGTAGAATATTATAGAATGCAATTCCGATTCTCAACTAAAAATGAACCCTTTGATATGGGAGAAGGCAACACAATGTTATCTAATTGAAATAGATTTGCACTATATAATATAGTTGTAATAAACATTCAAAATTAGCTTAATATATTTGTATATAGTTAACGATATTATGTCATTTGTGAAAAAAGTAACTATCGATTGCTTGCTTTTTTAATGCTAATTTTTTTTTCAAAGTCAAACAAAAACAAACATCTATGCGAAAATAACTTTAGGCAAACATTGTTTCGAATAAAATCACTTCGGTCTAAATCATCCAGATTGCGCAATTTATTTTAACAGCTATTGAAATAAATTTTAGAAAACCAGACATTTAAACTAAAAGATTTCTACGAAATACTCGCTACAGATAACTTTTGCAAAAAAATTACACTTTGTTTTGCAACAAACTAAGAGTTAGGAGTTCGTAAAACAATATCAGATGGAAGATCTAAAATGGTCTTTATATGTAGGGGTTTAAACCAATTCGACTGTATCACGGCGAGTGTTCCGAGGAATTATTCTCCCTAATTCCTGCTTCCCCCTTCCTTCACAAGTCTACGCGTGCTGGCTCTCGATGTCACCGACTAACTGTGACATCAATTCCATCGCGTACAAAGAAATTTGGCAACTCCTTTCTTTGTCGCACTTAAAAAATATGGAATTCCTTACCAGCTCACGTATTCCCCTCCTCTTACGACCCGGGTTCCTTCAAACGAGGCGTGAAGAGGCATCTTGCGGGCCGGCAAGGCGAGGGCGGCTAGTGCAGAACCTTCTTCCCGACTGTACTGGCCGTCCTCGCGTTTGGATTCTACTACCACTTAACATCAGGTGGAGTAGAGTCATTTGCCCTCCCGGAAAATATAAAAAAAAAAAACAAAAAAATTCTGTCGTATAGCTGGAAGGCGGAATAGACATACAGAGTATACATAGACATACCATCGTATATATTACTGGTGGTAGGATTTTGTTCAAGCTTCTCTGGTTCTTCCCAAGGTTGGTGGCGCATTGGCTATGTTTGACATTTCTTACAATGTCAATGTATAAGGGCGTTTGTGACCACTTACCATCAGTTGGCCCATATGCTAGTCCACCTTCCTTTTCTATAAAAAAAAACAAAAATAAGCGGCTGAGTAAATGGGTCATATTATGATAGGAGATGACCAGAGCCCAGACCTAGCAGATCACCTAGCCCTAGCACTAGTCATCTCCCTGTAAGAAATATTGACATATTAGATCGCCAATATGCAACTAATCTTAGGAACTAAACATATATGTCTCTTGTGCCTGTAACTACACTTGTTAATTCACCCTTCAAACCGGAATATCGCAAAATTGAATCGGGCTGTGTAGCGGTAGAACAAGTAATGTGTGGGTACCACCATTACAGACATTTTAAAATAATTCCGTCTTGAATCCAGAATTAATTTCCTGCTACTGACTTTTCTATACATTTTAAATAACAATATCGATAGTCCAAAACTCCTAGCTAAATTCACACTTAATGTTCCTAGTATCAGTGCTAGACAAACATCTAAATTTATGTCTTCTTCTTCTTCTTCTTCCTAGCGTTTTCCCGGCCTAGAAATGCCAGGGTCCGCTTTCCTACATCTTTGCCTCCACTTTACCCGATCGAAAGCGTCGTCTTTAGTGAGATCGTGCTCTCTCATATCGTCCCTCACCACATCGAGCCAGCGCTTCTTGGGCCTGCCGCGGGATCTAGGGCCTTCGACAACAAAGTCCAGGCATCGGTTCCCAACGTAGTCTGGCGGTCTGCGGCTAATGTGACCAAACCAACGGAGACGGCTTTCCTTCAACTTATCCGCTACATCGCAAACGCCAAGGCTACCACGTATGTTCTCGTTACGAATACGATCTAGTCGCGTAACGCCACACATCCACCGCAGCATCTTCATTTCCGCGACGTGAAGTTGCTGAACATGTCTCGCGAGAGCTGGCCACGTCTCGCTGCCGTACAATAAGACCGGTCGGATGATGCACGTATTATCACTAAATTTATACAATATCATTTATAAGCGAGGCTGTATGAATATATTTGATAAAAGCCTACCTCACTTTAGACATTATATAATAAAACATTAAAATATTTATTTATTTATTTAATAAGTATACTAACAATATAAATATTAAATGGCGGCGTACATAACATATAATAATATAATCGTTGTATAGTTTATTATTATTAACTTTTTTTATTTGAATTTATTTTGTCTGCTAATGTTAGTGAATTTTATGTTTTAAAATATCTGATTACCTAAATGTGATATAAATGCATGATGTGATAACTTATTATTAGTGAAGCATTTAACGAATACGTTTTTTAATGTAATGTGTTATATGTACTGTTTGGTTGCTCTAAATAAATAAATACGCAAACCAAAAAGAAAGAATTAAAAGTAGAGAAGAGAAAAAATTAAAAGCTTATTTCATAATGGAATATTGAAGTCCTAAATTAACATAGTAAAATTTAATATTCAACTCACCCTTTTCATTCATATAGTGGTCAGTGAGAACAAAAGCCGCCCCATATAAACAATTTCAATTAATGCTTAAAAATGGAATTATAATTTATGATAAGTGTACAAGAATTGCTTCAGGACGAAAAATATAAAATTTGTTTGCATGCTTTGCGAGTGATATTTCAAGGTTGAATTGGACAATAAATGTGTAACGTTTGATTGAAACTTTTTTAACGTCTCATGCATATTTGTTTTTTTTTTGTCTAGATTCCGTCCAAGGTCAATCTTTTTCATTAAACGTAAAATGCAAAGCCGAGATATTAAGATTATAATTCATCTCGTGCTTTACGGTAAAGGAAAACATCGTCAGAAAACCTGCGTGTGTCTGATTTCACTGAAATTTGAAAATATAGACTGCCACATATGTATTGTACCAACCCGCATTGGAGCAGCGTGGTGGAATAAGAACCAAACCTTCTCCTCAAAAAGGGAGAGGAGGCCTTTAGCCCAGCAGTGGGACATTCACAGGGTTACGGATTACGGAAACGTATAATAATCGTATATAATTGCTGTATCCTGTATGAACGAATACTAACTCAAAGCTATTTTATCATCTGTATTATAAACTTGTAGAGAATAATATACCTTATCAAGTAATATATTTTTAAATATAATCTTTAAATTTATTTATTGGTATGTAAACGATCTCACACTGATGTTTTTTTTTGTATAAATATACTAGCTGCCCGTACTGATTGTGTACGATTGAAGTAAGTATTTCATCCCGTGCATATATTAATAAATGCGATATAAGCATTAGCTAATCGGTCTATTGGCCCATACAGTACAGTGATTAGGGCATACACACAAGCTGACACGACAGATGTTGTCCTTTTTTTTTCGTCGAGGAGGAAAGTCACTTACGCCTACTGCCCGGTCCACGACCGGGTCGGTTATGTGGGACTCACTGGGCAGAAGGCCACCGACCTACCCACTAAAACCTTCCCGTACCCTTTCCGTCTTAACGAGGAGCGCCACGGGATCGCTTTCGCATGCTACCGTGACGACATAGGGGGTCAAAGTTGCTTACATCCGTAGGTCTCACCAAAGACAGGTTTCATCCCTCATTACCCTGGCCTTATTACACGTGGCCCCTGGGTGGTGCTAATTGAGCAACATATTTTAGGTGGGAGGCTCCGGCCGTAGCTAGCATTACCACTCTGCGAACAAAGCCGCACCGCCATAGCGATTTGTCAAGTGGCTAGATTCACACTGTCACGCAGCACGTCGTGTTCCGGTGCGATGTTTGCAGTAGCTTACCATGGGGGATTGGGTCTGTATAGTTGTGCTCTGCATTTGGTGACAGGTTCTGACCGTAGTCACAGTGACACCGGGCGGCTCAATCTGGAGGGCAGCGGGATCCGAAGCACGGTGCACCGCTGGCCGACCGCAGTTAGTATGGGGCCCAATTAGTAGGTTCGCCATCTACGAAAGGCTGCCCCGCCAACTTGCGAAAAATCCTGGGATGGTTTCCACCGTGCTGGTTGGCGACCAGAGAGAGGTCCCGGTGGCGATTCCCAGGGGGGTTCGGGCGTCCCCGCGGTCTCCAGTTGAGTCTACCATCTCCGTCTCTGCGGTAAAAGTCACGGTGTCCAAAATGCGGCACCTCGTACAACTTCCATTTCCCCATACCTATTCACGTCCACAATATATGAGTTATAAATACAGCAAGAAGAAAGTTTCACAGCAGCTGCACCATCTCTCATTTTCAGTGCATCTCTCTAATATACGAAGTTTGCACTCCAATCTCTTTGCGGTCCACCACCACCTTGAGACCGCCATGCCGCACTTGCTCTTTCTCACGGACACACAAATCACCAGTCCAGCGGATGTATGTACGCTCGTAATGACGTCTGCTGCCGTCGTCTCCGAAACTTGGAGGTACCCGATTTTTCGGTAATGTGGTGCGTATCGGATACAGGTTTGGAGCAGATTGTATACGCCTGCATCTATAGGTCGCACAATAGTGACCAGGAGACAACTCGGATGTTTGAGTATCTCAGCGTGACGGCTGATGCCGTCCAACGTTGTTACCCGACTGCTCAAATTGTATTTCTGGGGGATTTCAACGCTCACCACCAAGATTGGCTGTTCCCATACCAGAACACCGACCACGCCGGGAGAGAGGCGCTCAAATTCGCAATATCCCTAAACCTCTCTCAGCTGGTACATGAAGCAACTCGGGTGCCGGACGTGGACGGTCATACACCTAATTGTCTGGACCTTCTGCTGACTACCGACCCTGACCGGTTTTCAGTGTCAGTTGCAGCTCCCTTGGGCACTTCTGATCATTGTGTGATCAGGTCGGTCTTCAACTTCCACCCTCTGGACTCCGGTCCCACTGGAACCAGACGGGTGTGGCGATACAAGTCGGCAGACTGGGACGAGATGCGACAATTTTTTGCATCCTACCCTCGGCGGCAGATATGCTTCTCTTCCACTGATCCGTCGAGCTGCGAACAAGCCATATCTGAAGTGATATGTCAGGCTATGGAGTTCTTTATTCCATATGCTGACGTATCACTGGATGGCTAGATCCCTAAGTGGTACAACGCTGAGTGCGCCGCAGCTGAGGCCCGTAAAAACTCAGCGTTTGTAGCGTGGGCAGCAGCCCGCATCACCAAAGCTCTGACTTTCGACTCCGACACCAAAGTTCACATTGCGACTAAGAAGAGAGCCTTTAACTCTGCTGCCAAGTCCTACAAGAAGGTTCTCAAGAAGGCTCGTTTCAACCGAACTAGACGTCTTGGAGCCAAATTAGCTTCATACCCCCGTGGTAGTAAAGCATTCTGGTCTCTGTCCAAGTCGGTTGAGACGAACTTCTGTCGTCCATCGCTGCCTCCACTGCTGAAGCCTGACGGATCCTTGGCCTTTACGGCAACAGAAAAGGCTAACTTATTAGCGGCCCTGTTTGCCGAAAATTCGCGTCTCGATGCAGGAAGTGCCTCACCGCCAAATATACTACCTTGCGACTCAATGATGCCAGAGATACGAATTCGCCAAAGAGAGGTCCTAAAAATTCTGCGCACCTTGAACGTGAATAAGGCCAGTGGCCCTGATGGGATCCCAGCAATAGTCCTGAGGAATTGTGCACCTGAGTTGTCCCCTGTTTTAACACGCTTGTACCGCCTCTCCATTAAATCCGCTAAAGTCCCTAAAGCCTGGAAGATTGCCAACGTACAACCAGTACCTAAGTAGAATAGCCGTACCGACCCGGCCAACTACCGACCCATAGCAATCACCTCCATACTTTGCAAAGGTTTGGAGCGTGTATTGAATAACAAACTCCAGGCGTACCTCGAAGAAAACGATCTCCTATCGGACCAGCAGTACGGCTTTCGTCGGAATCGATCAACAGGAGATAACTCTTAGTGTACGCTACTCACATCTGGGGCGAGGCCATGGACAAGTATGGTGAAGCGTTAGCCGTTTCACTTGACGTGTCCAAGGCTTTCGACCGGGTCTGGCATGCGGGCCTTCTTAGCAAGCTTCCCAGCTACGGGATACCTGTTGGCCTTTGCAACTGGATATCAGATTTCCGGAGTGGACGATCGTTTCGAGTTGTCCTAGATGGCTTCTTGTCTGATCTAATGGCGATTAATGCCGGTGTTCCTCAGGGTTCAATTCTCTCTCTGCTGAAACCCGGTATCTTTGGGTACGCAGACGACAGCACTGTCACGGAGAGATACATATCCGGTCCCCGAGCTAGTGCAACAGAAACTCGTGAGCACAGGGAGGAAGGCCGACCAAGGGGTAGAACGCATCAATTTGAGATTGGAAGAGGTTTCGAATTGGGGCGATGATAACAAAGTCAAATTTAATCCTGCCAAGACTCAAGTGTGTTTGTTTACTGCCAAGAGGAGTCCATTCCACCTGACTCCGACTTTCCGGAATGTATCTGTACTCATCACCGACAGTATTGAGCTTCTAGGAGTTACATTAACATCCAAACTCAACTTTGGACAATACATTGAATCCAAAGCTAAAACTGCTGGTAAAAAACTTAGCATCCTCAATAAGGTCAAACAGTACTTCACACCAGAACAGCTTCTGACTCTATATCAAGCCCAAGTCAGATCGTGCATGGATGGTGCTCTGCTAAGTACCAGCTTGATACTTTGGATTCAGTGGATCGTCGTGCTAGAAGACTCATTGGCGACCAGACACTGGTTACAAAACTCCAGACCTTAGAACATCGTCGTAACGTTGCCTGTCTGTCGGTATTCTACAAGATATATTTCGGCGAGTGTGCTCAGGAACTATTTGATTTGGTTCCTCCGTCACCTTTTTACCAAAGAACTGCGAGGCATCGAAAGGATCTGCACCCGTACGTGGTTGACGTTGACGTATTTAAGACACGTACGAAACGATTTGCTTCCTCGTTTCTGATACGCACCGCCAAGGTCTGGAATACCCTCCCGACCTCCGTTTTCCCCACCACCTACAATATGGGTACCTTCAAGTCCAAAGTGAATAGGCACCTTCTAGGCAAGCGCGCTCCATCTTAGACTGTATCTCACTTTCCATCAGGTGTGATAACAGTCAAGCGCTAGCCTATATATTTAAAAAAAAAAAACGAATGATGTTGTCCTGCCTTAGCTATTCGAAATTCGAATATTTTCTTCGAGTTAGTATATGAATATATAATATAAATAATAAAATAAAACAAAATCATAGTCTTGATTGTAATTAAAACAAAACCTTTTGATACACAATATTGTTAGTTTTGTTTTCTGGCGCGTAAATAAATAATGTTGTTATTTTTACATACTTTTGGCCATGTTAAAAACATGCCTTTACGACTGCCCTTACGATTCTTTTTATCGACATCGATTTATTTATCGATATTATAAATGCAAGGCGCAATGGAAATTGTAACCGCTTAAAGTCAAATGGTCGTTCAGAATCATAGGGAGTGCTTGGAAACAAAACGTCTTCGCTGCTGTACTGTCCTTTTAAAATTTCTTCACCTCCGGTTGCTATTACAGATACGTTTATGTTAAGCTCCGCCGATGTGAAACAATAACTGGGTTTTCTAAATATTCACAAACGACGACACACAACGTTAGTTGGTCCAATATCGACGATGTTCTGTGAATTGTAATCGATTGCCACGTTATAATTGAATATATCTTTGACTTCCTGCATAACGAGTTCTTCGACCTGAGTTGGTACGTCTAATTGGTGGCATTTTGAATATCCAAGAATAATTTTGGTTGAATTCCAGTTGCTTGAATTATTCAAATGACTCCCTTAGTTGTGTATATCGCCTTTTAGTTTATCACCATTAAAATTACCAAAAAACGATATTAAATAAAAATTTAAAAAAACATCGATGTTTTTTTAAATAATTTAAAATCAAAGATAGTTTATTTAATAAAATGTTTCTTATTATTATAATATTGTTTAGCGACGAAGTACTATTATAGTAGACACGCATGAGAAGCAGAGAGCGGTGCCGGAGATGACGTCATGTCGTTTGTCGTCACGGCAGTCCGTCTTACCCCCAAAAGGCGTCAATAGATCTTTCACATCACACATCAAAAAGCCACGAGGCGTTCAAATGTTAACATAATCATGTTATGATTTGTTAACCGGGTTAACATGAACCAAAAACACAGCTCCGTCTAGTCTGTTTAGCAAAAAAGTGTACTTAATGTTTTAACTTGTCAAAATATTTTCTTACTCATACTTAAAATAAATTGCATCAAGAATATACGAACGTTAAGATAAGATGGATTTTTATAATCTGTCGTCAGAGTCTGTCGTAGCAAATTAATTTGAACAATGTAAAGTTTTAAATATTGTGATAAAATTGTATTAAGCCAATTTAATAAAAACACTTCACAAATTATCTTGTCAAATTTTTGCATGTAAATTGTAATATAGCTTACATATAATATAGCTTATAAAAGTACGTACGTAATATAGCTTATAAAAGTATGTAATATAGCTTATAAAAGTATGTAATATTTTTTTTATGGATAAAGTGGTTTTTCGTTTTTCCAGCGAAAAAAAAAATCGATTGACTATAACAAACTATAGGTGACATTTAAGATCTTATATCCTTTGTGCCTGTCACCAACTTACTCCCTATCACTCGTAAAGTAAAATTAAATCAATATTTTAAACCAATGGATGAATCAATAAGTTAATTATTCAAGATGTCAAATAATTAAGGATTACATATATATGTAATAATGTGCAAACATACGAATGCAGTTTCTTATAGCATAAACAATTTTAAGAGCCAACTTAAAATGTTCTCAACTGAATCACTTAACACAAATTCTAAACTAGCTTTTAGTGAATTTAAACACAGAAGGTTAACCGTGTACTTTAAAATTCTTTTGAAATAAAATATTTTTGAGTCTGATGAAATGACTATTAAATTTTGGGAACCACGAGAAATTATAATCACGAAAGTTTTTGAAATTGAATAGAATGAATGAAGAAAATGACAAACCGAGATAGCCCAGTGGTAAGACCGCGTGAATCTTAGCCGATGATCGTGGGTTCAAACCCGGGCAAGCACCACTGAATTTTCATGTGCTTAATTTGTGATTATAATTCATCTCGTACTTAACGGTGAAGGAAAACATCGTGAGAAAACCTGCATGTGTCTAATTTCACTGAAATTCTGCCACATGTGTATTCCACCAACCCGCATTGGAGCAGCGTGGTGGAATAAGCTCCAAACCTTCTCCTCAAAAAGAGGCGAGGAGGCCTTTAGTCCAGCAGTGGGACATTCACAGGCTGTTACGGTACGGTACGGTACGGAATAAAGAAATTAATATTGTTGAACTTAATCAACAATAGAACACAAGAAACAAATATCACCCAGAGAAAATATATATTGGTACAAGTCCGTCTGTGTGGACAATACTCACTCATCATACAACAGAAATACTTAGCATTGTTGTGTTTCGCTATGTAGAATGGGTGAGCCAGTGTAACTACAGTCGTTCCTTCAAACGAGGCGTGAAGAGGCATCTTGCGGGCCGGCAAGGCGAGGGCGGCTAGTGCAGAACGTTCTTCCTGACTGTATTGGCCGTCCTCGCGTTTGGACTCTACTACCACTTAACATCAGGTGGAGTAGAGTCATTTGCCCTCCCGGCAAATATAAAAAAAAAAAAAAAAAAAAAGTCATAAGGGATATAATATCTTCGTTCCTGAGGTTGGTTGCGCGTTAGCTATGTAAGGAATGGTTGATACTTCTTGTCTATGGGTAGTGGTGACCATTTACCACCAAGAGGTTCATTTGTCAATCTACCTATTATATATTTGGAATAGCAAATAAAACAAAAAAAATACATAAAAAATGTATACCTAGATAATTAAGTGTAATCAAAACTTACAAAATAGGATTACGTGTGGCTTTCGTTAAGATACACCTCAACGGATTATCAGCATACTTTGAGATCCGCACATAAAACAAAAAAAAGGGAACATGCAATGTTATCTGATAGGTACTACATTATTAAAGAAATTTTACTCAATTAATAAGCCGAGATGGCCTAGTGGTTAGAATGTGTGAATCTTAACCGATGATCGCGGGTTCAAGCCCGGGCAACTAAGGCGTGCTTGACGGTGAAAGAAAACATCTTGATTAAACCTGCATGTTTATATAATTGAAATTCTGCCTCATGTTTATTCCACCAACCTGCATTGGAGCAGCGTGGTG
This sequence comes from Nymphalis urticae, assembly GCA_905147175.2. Lineage (NCBI taxonomy): Eukaryota > Metazoa > Arthropoda > Insecta > Lepidoptera > Nymphalidae > Nymphalis > Nymphalis urticae. The sequence goes on along the minus strand of LR989987.1, from coordinate 1,147,209 downwards.
GAATAAGCTCCAAACCTTCTTCTCAAAAAGAAGAGGAGGTCTCAGTCCAGCATTGGGGCATTCACAGGCTGTTACTGTTATTATTTACTACATTATTTCAATTTATTATGATTGAAATGGTGAAATTGTGATGAACACAATGCTGAGCGCGTTTACGACTCGGTGATCCTTGATTCAACTACTTATTCGGTCATTGAACTATCAAATTTTGTACTGTTATTTGCAGTTAGATGTTGCCATTTGAATTTAACAATTGTAACTAAATGGAGTGAAATACGAATATTTTGTGAAAAGGAAGAATGAAGACTACCAATCTATTTCATGTTATATAAGAAAAATCTTGAAAATTTTTATGAACATTGGAGATACAAATATTTATTTATCCAGTGAAGTCTTGAAAAAGTTTGATTTACCGAAACAAAAATAATTTTCAATCATGGAGCAATCATTGTTTTGCTTTTCACTGACATTTTATATTAAGATGAGCCGAGATAGCAATATGATTTCTTTTAATATAGTCTTTTTTTTTTTCCGGGAGGGCAAATGACTCTACTCCACCTGATGTTAAGTCTTCGATATTACTGAACATATTTACTGTAGATATAACTCTATTAATAAAAAAAGTTTTATTATGGTTTTTTAGTGGGTATTCCGATGTTCGTGGGGCACTCGGCGCCTCGGACACGCGAGCCCCACGTACCTCACCCCATTGTTCGCGTGGAGGAAACGCGTAATGCGATTATCCAGCGTGAAAAAAAGACCAGAAACTGAAATAAATACAATTTTGTCGATAGAAAAATTTCATTCTTAAATCATTCGCTGCAGAGCTGTCGAGAAAAACTGAAAAAAATTTTTTTTTGACAGCGCAGATTGCGCAGCGCAGATATTATAGTTAAAAGAACTCCATAATATCTCCTGCGTAGTTGTTATTTCCCATGGAAGTTTTTAATGCTCAATAAGCAAGTATTTTTCAAGCAAATCTATTTGAAAAAAGGATTTGGACTTTTAATTTGAAAAAATATTACTTTTAAGGTTAGTTCCTAATCTTGCAGCTTTAACCTAAATAAAAAAAAGCTAAAGCTAAAGCCTACAATTTTCGCCAAGATAAAAAATTTAAATGCAAATTGGATCCAACGAAAAAAACGCTTTTAGCATAATGCTCTATTATATTTATATATATGTATTTCAGTAAAAGATGGAATTGGTTTTTTTATGTTACATTGTGTTGATAAATGTTAACACATGAGATGAATTAATCATTTCCTTGAGAAAGAACGTGACCGTTATTTGTATTCTGTGACAATTTTTCTAAAGTTTCGGGTGTAATTGCTTTTATATCTTATTTACCACGAAAACATAAAACCATAAGTCTTGTCTCAAGAATAATCACAACAGCTTAAAAATGTTCCACTTAGCAACGGTCTACTCTCCTATTAAAGAGAGTAGACTTCTTCACCACGAGCTTCATCACGTGGCATCATGCTTTTGAGTTGGATACGCAATCTTCTCTCTTTCTCTCTCTATTAGGTTAACAACAACAGGTAACAGCGCAAGGATAAAAAAAAATTTTAGATTTAAAATGTATGTTGCCACAACACGGTTATTGGGAGAACCAAGATAGCTTGTCCTAATTAAAGCAAGAGCAAGTGTCAAATTTGTACGGACATTAAATACGTCTATGGAATGTAACCATAGATTTAATTTCGAATAGGAATTCAAACTTCATTCCATAAATAAATAGTTGGAGTTTTGTTAACCCCATGGCGGGGTGACCGGTCCCCCAATTGTATTCCGACATTTGAGTTTCCGAATGAGATAATTGAAATGTAGCCATGGCCCTTTACAATTACTAGCGGAATTTCTAAGAGGATTTAATCGATGTCGGAGAGTTACTGAGGAATTTTGGATCGAATTATATTATTAGTATGTGAAGTTGAATATGTATCCTTTGATGATAATACCTTGTATTCATGGCTTAAGTTTTAATTGGCAGTCATTATAATAACCAAAATTTTAAAAGACAATTAAACGAGAATGTCTTGACTTAACTTCAATGTCTGGCTGTGATTTCTATTCCTACTTTTAATAATTATCCCATAGTAACATGTTGTTTACTTTTATCGCAAAGAGACAACACAAACATCCAATTCCTTTATTTAGAAAAACGCTGTAAGTAAATAAAAAAATGCGGCCACATAAATGAAGCCACGGTACGTCCAGCAGATGTGAAAAATTGAAATGATTAGATATTTAAATAATTCATAATTAAAGAAAACCAGTAAATAAGTATGGAGTAATATTTTTTTTATATTATAGGTAAGCGGACGGGCAACTGGGCCACCTGATGTTTAGTGGTCCCCACTGCTCATAGACATTGGCGATATATATTATGTCCCTTACGCCTGTTGTTACAATGGTACACTCATCCTTCAAACAATGTAACAATACTAATTACTGCTGATTAGCGTTGATGAGTTGTACGTACACCGACGAACTTGCTCTATCACCTAGAAAAATTATATAAAAATAAATAAATAAAACTAACAGTTTCTTTAATAGAATAAATTATATAAAGAAACGAAGTAATATATCGTACGCGCCAAGCACACACAAGGAAGTTAAGAGCGACAGCACAGAGGCATAAGAGAGCCGTGATGCCTGATCTGAAAATTCTATAAAGATAAGATCAAGATAAGATTTTAAGATTATGAATGCTGAGTTAACCATTCCGTGATGCATTCAATATGTTTTTATTCTTTTCCTTTTTATATATAAGTTACCTATTACTTAATTTAAGCAATATTAGTTTCCTATTAAAATTAATAAATAATGTAGAATATTTTGCCTGAGTCTGTATTTCCTGAGTTACAACATTGGTAGCTACAATTTTCAAATCCAGAGTAAACAGGTTTCTTCTAGGCTTAACATCAGGTAATACAACGGTCAAACGCTGGCCTATTAAGGGTAATAATAATAATAAATAAGCTTACGCTACAGCAGTACCTTCTTGTATTTATATAAATATGTATTCAATCGTCATTATAATTGATGTCTCTTGTCTTACTTAATAACCGTTTGAAAATAAAGATATATCATTATGAACAAATCATTAGGATTGCGGGAAGGTACTTGAAATGTATTTAAAGGGTTTAATAATTAAAGGTATAATTATTAATGGTCCAAGTAATTTTTCGGACAGGATATTTCGGGCTACACCATGACATCATAACGCACGAATCGAACGAGCAAAGAATATATTTGTCTCTCTCTTTTTAAAAATAAAACATAATAAAAACATAAAATGCAAATTTTGTATTAGGATTTTATTCATAGCGTGCGTTTAAATAATTATATGGAACACAAATAAATCTAATATTGAGACTCAAGAGAGGATTAAGCAGCTGTATCAAATGATCCAAAGGCGCTTCAAAGGATAATGGTATACAAAGTGACGTCATAATTATCTGTCAATCTACGTTGTCAAGAAAGATAATAACTGTATGATTATACGTGTTAACCTCTTATTTATCTGTTTAATTTTATTCTTCTTGGGCTGGAAGAAGTCTAATATATGTGCACGCCTTTTAAACTTAGTCGTCATTGACTTTTTTTTTGTATCTGTATTATTTCTTGAACATATAATAATAAGCTGTGGTAGCACAAATGCACACGACACATGTTGGTGGCGCTCAGGTGCAGCATAGTTGTAAGACTGCAACTGTAAAACATGGTATTTGGATGCTCAGGTGTGATGATGATGTCCTCCTGTTCGATTTCCGTCACGCTATTATTAAGTGATATTAGCGATCTGCGTTGAGCATATTATAGTGCATAAGTATATGCGAACACATAAGTACACTCCCATAATGGGACGGCTAATTTGACACGATCGGAAATAGTTCAGGACCAACGGCTACGTGCGTGCGACACGTTGCACGTGTTCTTTATTATATCGTTCGACCATTTTGTAATTCGAATAATCTGTTTATTAAAACATTTTGTTCTATTATATACTATTTTCTATTTATTTTATTTCTATAAAATATTTCATCCCGACTATTGGTAAATAAAAAAATATATTTCAAAACGCTAACATACATAAGGAATTGTAAAAGTGACTGGGATATACATCTGAGTTTTCACGTTGGTACGGTTTTGATAAAAAATAATTAAAAATTAAACTGTTAAATATATTTTTCCAATTTCCACATCTATTGGCAGTTCGAGTAATAATTCTATCTCTTTTAGAGATCTTTATTCATGAAAATACACAATATGTCGTAAACTTTGTAGTATTTACATAAATAAATACCTACTTAAATTATTTGTACTTTTAACGATTTCATTATATTAACATTAGCATGTCGGTGACGCAAAGCCACGAGTCTATTCCCTACGATAAAACAACGCAACACATCTGAAGAAATTTTCACTTCAAAAAAAGAATACTAGCGGTCTCCACACTAGTAAAACTTTATCATGGCGACTAACTGGGTGAATTCCCAGGGTAAAGAGAACCCCCTGGCATAGGCTAGGCTCTCCGCCATCCGCATCTCGTCTGATTTACAGATGATAAAATAAGAATCAAATAACAGTTTTATTTTAAAACAGTTTACAATTTTATTATTAAATATTATATAGAAGAAGTCTAGTTTGGTAGATATAGTGGATCCTATTTTCCACCGTGTTGGAGAACTAAATCAAAAAGATTATTCTTTTTGTTATTCTTAAGTGAAAACGAGAACTCTGAATGAAACTATAAAAGATATAAACAGAAAGTAATTTCCGACATCGTCAAAAACGGTAAATCTTGTTTAGCTTAAGCCGGCTATTTGTTCTTATATATGTACATAAATGCTATGAGTATATAAAAGTTTACTTCCAAGACTAAAAATAAACATTTATCATGTCATTATGTATTTTGATGTTAAAAATAATACATTGAAAAGAAATATGCATGATATATTTTTTATTGAAATTAATATATTGTTAAATTATAATTACTTACTATTCGGAAGGCATTTTTATTAAATACGCTCACAGTAAATATTAATATAAAAATCTTGATAGATCTTGACAGAGTATAGATACTTTGTCTCTATAACAAGGCTGCTTGTTATTTCAGTTGAAATCGGCTATCATCTTCATTGTACACGAAATCTATGACTGCAAAAGTCAATTACCTTGGACAAGCAATCTACATCCACGATTATATTCATTTGTGTATATTTACCGAATGTCGTCGGCCAATCAGGGCGCGTAAACAAATTGATTACGCAAAGGTAGGGTTAACGAAAATAAACGTGACTTCGATACAAAAAACATGTGAAATAAATGTCTTTTACTTTAAAGGTCGAGATGGCCCAGTGGACAGAACACATGGAACGCATATTCAAATCAGTCAAAGAAAACACCTTTCAGTATGTTGTGTTATATGTAGGCTAGGTAGACTAAGTAAAAGTAAATTCATTAAATGGGTCCAATTTTTTAATTGAATTTTCGAGTTTCTCTCAAACGATTAAGCTGAAATTTTACACACACTCTTGGTAACTGTTAAAACAATTCAGAATATGTAAAACAAAACACTGTCCAAAATCGCTGTAAAATAAATGCTTATTATATTTTAATTTATATCTGTAACTTATTTATATTACATAAATCTGATTTCTAGTTAACCCGACAATTACATATTAAACAGGTACCAATAGAGCTTGCGCTACTCTTTTTAAGTTTAAAATAAATTTAAATAGCTACCTTATACTGTAATGAATAATTACGTATGGAAGGATTATGTTTTAAAATTTATAACATGTAAAAAATGTAATTACCACGCAAAGGTCCACGTGAACAAACCTGAGGACGCAGGGTTATACTTAATATTATAATTGCTCGTTAAAATATCTTAAAAACTTAGTACCAGTCTAAATTGAACCTTATGTTCATTCAGGTGATAAATAGTTGATGGTTAAAGAATTAATTTTTGTCGATGAAATACAACCTTAAAAGCTATTTCAAAAAATATTTTTGACTTTGATCAACCTTCAATAATTCATCACTCATGAACAAAGGTCACGAAAAAGCTATTCGGTGCAATGTTACCTACCTAACTTAAAGCATTCAATTTTGTCACATCTAAGTTATTCAAGTCAAGGTATTATTGTTATCTTTTTTTATTTAAAATTTATATATTCTTTTATTTTAATATGTAGGCAGTCTGGTAAATGGGCACTTAGTAAGTGGTCACCACCGACTATCAGCGCTGTTAGAAACATTAACACTCCCTAACATCGCCAATGCGCCTTGGGAACTAAGTTATATTCCTTGTGAATTATATAAAAATATCTGTTATTTTCACTTTTGTTCTTCTTATTTTGTACCGATATTTCTAAATTTCTCTTATTATAATATTATTCTCATTATAATAATGTAGCAGCCCTGAACACAGATAATTTAAGTCTGATGACTATGGTGTACAAACTTTTCTCCCTAATTAACCCACGCATGGAGGTTGAAGGAACAATTATCATAGTAATTTGTATGTTGATTGAAATAACTTGATGAGTTCTGGTATAGTTTAGTGCTTGGGGACCTGATCGAGACGAACAATTTCACCTTGACATAAATTAAACATGAGTAACTTAACATACACAAATGTAAATCTTATATTACAAGGGCATAGTAAGCACACATCTTAATTTCACAAGGTTGTTTTGCCAATTATATTTTTTTATGTAATAAAATGTAAACAAATATTTTAATACGATATTTGAGCGTTTTTTCCGCCGTTCTATTTCATCTTCATACTATAATATATTTTGACAAACTGATCCAGGCGAATACGCAAAGATTTTAAAACGGAATGATAGAGCGTGAGAATATTGCATTCAAACAAACAAACGAACGAACAAACTAAAGAATACTGGCAACGCCCATGTGGCCACTCTTGGATCTCACGGTTGACGTGTAATAAAAGGGAAAAAGTTGTTTTCTAAGAATGACAATAAGTATAAAATATAATAACCATAACATAATATTATTATATAAATTTAAAGGAAATAACACTAAAGGGAACTTATCGTACAAGATCCAAAGATCCATTCATCCTTCACCAATTTTTTTATCAGATGAAAAGTGTGTTTAATCAATGTATTATGTAGAAAACATCGCGATTGTAATGCCTATTAAAATATGTCCATGGTTATATTTAGTTAAAAAAACTATAATGTTTACCGATTGAACTAAATAGAAAACAAAATTATATAGCATAACGAACGGGTTACCCTGCATTATCCACCTTTTTCTTTTCCCTATTATAAATCATGAAATACACTTACTACATTTTAGACTTTAAATTAGATTGATACAGGTCATAATTTAATATTTCCTCCCACAATCTTAATCAATTGCTAAGAGCATTTTATAAACATATTATGCAAAATAAATTCAAAAGACTTAGAATGTTTTGTAAATTCCATCAAATCCACAAATAAAATATTCAGTTGAAAACCTTACGTAGAGTCTACAATTAACAGTCAAATGATTTATTTCGACACTGACCCAAATATAAACTGACCCAGACTGTAAAAGCTTTAAAATGGTCTGTTAGTACGTTGATTGCTTTTCATGTATAGCGAAGTTGACTCGCTTCATGGCCGTTTCTTTAATAGCAGCTCGGTATGTAAATATTATTTATCCAATATTTGAACCTAAAACGTTTTTAATGTTGTAGTTTTTGTTTAAAAATTTGACTTAAAATTTACACAATTTATTTTAATATTTAAAATATCTAATCTGTTACGTTTCGATTCTAATAATAATATTTGAATAGTTTTAATTACTTTAATTTTTTAAACGCAATCAACGTCATTAAATTGTAGATTTTTTTAGAAAACATTATAATAATGTATTGGAGCACTAAAAGTTATAATCTACCGAAAGCTTGATATGAAAGCTTCAGCCGTTCAATCTATAATTACACCAATAAGACAGTAATAAATAAGCCAAGAACACACTAATTACTTCGTCTAAGTCATGTCAAGACTTGTTTCAGTAAAAAAACTAAGAAGACAAGACAGTTACCATAAGTTGTAATGATGCAAGGATACCGATTAAAAATGAATAGTTTGTTTTCTGTTGAACAGGGCTTGGAACTTTGATGTTGTCGTTAATTTGTTTTAAAGTTGCTAATTCATGTTAAAAATTCTTTTATTTACACTTCTTGACAAAAAAAGGCTATACATTCTGAGTATGCTTCCAATAGGTGATCTTAACAAAAAAATATAGATATTCTTTACTATTAATATAATCATATTTTTTCGTTTCCTGTTTCCGAGATAACTATGTACCGTAACAGCCCATGAATGTCCCACTGCTGGGCTAAAGGCCTCCTCTCCCTTTTTGAGGAGAAGGTTTTGGAGCTTATTCCACCACGCTGCTCCAATGCGGGTTGGTGGAATACACATGTGGCAGAATTTCAGTGAAATTAGACACATGCAGGTTTCTTCACGATGGTTTCCTTCACCGTAAAGCACGAGATGAATTATAATCACAAATTAAGCACATGAAAATTCAGTGGTGCTTGCCCGGGTTTGAACCCACGGTCATCGGTTAAGATTTACGCGTTCTTACCACTAGGCCATCTCGGCTTCTCATTCATAACTTTTTAACTATGTATGAAATATTAACATCAAACATTTGCAATTTTACATTTTGACTTAATTTCATATACATTATTTTTAAACTGAGCATTCCATGGCTTGACTTGACTTGACTATGACTAGAAGTCACTCCATCACACATGGAAACGGTGCTGCTCAGTCATTGTTAAACTTTATTTGATATTGAGAAGAATATAGTCATTTCAAAGGCTGTTAATTTTGATTGCATTCAATTTAATAATTCTTTTATTTAGCCTGTAGTAGCACTTTATTTACATTTCTTATTTACAAATTTGTAATACCCAAAAATTCTGTAATTTATTTTTTATCGCTCTCTTATGCTGTTACGGCGCCGGATACATTTTATATATTATTGCTATAGTATTAACTATTATTATAATAGTTAGATCAGTATATTTATTTTGTATGAAATGAAACACTATTATTATATTATTTTACTCAATTTGTTTCTTTAATTATAAATAGACGGTTCACACCGTCCCAGGCGTCAATTTTTTTTACTCACGCGAAAACTGGTCGGATATCTAGTATATAATAAATACAAGTTATTTTAATACTTATATTACAGTTATGAATACTAATAGGTTAAAAAAATGTATGTCATTTATTAGTAAGCAAAACGGACATGAATTTGTTTTACAAAAGTTACGAAATATTTTTATTCAAATTCCATTTAATTTTAACGTCTCGTTTTACCTGTTATGCCTAATAAAAAGGGTCCAGTTTCCATCCTTTGATCAAATTGTAGACAATGGACTATTTGATATTGACCAGACAGTGTAAAAGTAAGGGAAGCGTAACTATACCTACGGCCCTTGTGAAAACTATGCAAAGAAAATTACATTAAGGATGTTATAATGTTCATATTATGGTTTCGTATTCACGACTTTGTATTAATTTAATGTAAAAATCTGAGGTTTCAGAGGGAATCGCGTAATAAAAGCCCGTTCAAATATATATAGAAATAAAACATGAAATGATAGAGAATGATTTCAACTCATTCTACAGCGTTGCTTCATTGCGGCATTTCATCCGACAAATTCCGGCTTCGTAAATTTTTTATCTGTTTCCTTCAATCGCGAGATGAATTGTATAGATACAAATAAAACTGATAAAAAAAAGGGCTTCTTGCCCAGATTTAAAGATGCGAAAGAATGTATCTTCAAATCGTAAACTGCAGTTTAAATCCACGCATTCTTTCCACTGGGCCACCCTTGTACAATAATGGCCTATGCATATTGTATATTAAATTATATGTATTTATTATTATGTACTCGTGTACATAGTTCAGCGTTTCATCGCCAATATGCCACCAACCTTAGGATCTAAAGATTATCCCTTGTACCTGTAGTTACACTGCTTACCCATAAATCGGAAATCGGAACACAATAATATTAAACGTTACTGCTGTTGTTTTGCGGTGAAATTTGAGATTGGTTAGTGGATACCACCAAGAAAAAATAAATATAATGTTTAAAAAAATAAACTATATTTATTAACCGACACTTAATATAAACCTTTTAAAAGAATTTTAGCAATTACAGCGGCGTGTTAAATCTATTGGCTGATCAAAAATAATTCATAACTTTTTAACGAATTTCAGTTGTTCGATTAATTTCCTATTATTAATTTTTAATCAACTATTTGGGCAATCAATAGACCTGTCAGACTCATGAACATTTCTTTGACGTTCAGATCAAACGGTTTGAACAGACTGTCTTCTTTGATTAATGAAGCTATTCGTATTAATTAAATATAAAAAGTAAACAATTATCGGAGTACTAGTATGGATTAGTCAATTTAATTTTAATTGGAACTATTGGCGCGCACAAGACCGACTTGTATGCCGTCTTGCTCCCTCTTTACCACCGCTCTACTTTCGAATCTTTCGACCCACGCACTCCCTTATGAGCGCGTGGGTCGTATACTATAAACTTCGTTGCTATGTATTATTTTTTTAATAAGAACAATGCATATTTTTATTTCCTGTTTTTACTACAGTTTATTTCTTGTTTTTACTATGAAATAAAAATTAATTTCAATGTTTAACATCTGGTCCTGTGATGGCAATATTTTTATGATCAAAAATATATTATTTTCACTGATGATCGACATATTTCCACAAATCGTACTGAGTTACAATATATGTGAGAGACACGGAGGATTATTTTATCTGCAACGTGATACCCGGTATTATAAAAATTACATAAAATAGAAATATCTCCACAACGTTCTCGCGATCCGATTGTGTTTATATGATCCGACTGTACAATTTCATTTAAATCCCAACTGTATCATAATATTTAAAATTATATATAGTATAGTATGTATCGTGAGTTTCGGTTTAGCTCGCAATTAATAGATCAGAATAATGTTAAAATATTTAATTAACTTAGTATACGAGCCACGCACACACAAGTAAGAAGTGAGCGACCGTGGACAGGGGACACGATGGTTAAAGAGAACGTCGTGTCGTTTGCCGTCGTGGCATACCGATGGGTTTTACCCTTAAGGCGCACCAAACCTTTAATTTGCCGATATAATGTTCTAAACCTTACAATGGTAAACTTAAAACATTTAAAATTAGCTTCTGCGACTCAGCACGCTGATCTCCACTCAAAAATTACGTACAGAAACTTTACACTCAACATGAAAATTTATATTCATCTCGCTCAACGAAGTTTTGCTTCAAGAATAAAGGCTCACCAGTATTAAATTTGTATGAAATTATTAACTTAGCTTTATTTATTAGAGTGTATCAATTGTATTATTAGCTATCCTTGCAATTTCAAATCAAATTTGGAACACATTCTTACATTACTAACCAAGAAAAGTATACGTCATGAAATAGACTACCAGTAACTCTTAATGAGCTCAACAAAGATTAGTATTTTAGACATCACGCACAATAATACCTTAAAAAATAATTAGAACCTATTTGAAAGAATGAAAATGACATTATCTTATTATTATTATTTAACAATTTCGGATAAAATTTATTTTAGCCAATCCCTCCGATCAATGTGAGTTTTGGTATACATATTTCTAAGAGCTCCTAACGAATGTAGCAATTAAAATATCCGCAAATTTTATTTCGATGATCATAAACATACTCGCATCGAACAAAACAATCGAACGGATCAAACAGAATTACACCCCAAAATGTTCTTCTTTTTAAAGTTGTAATATGTTTAATAATTGTATTTTTTTGGTTTAGAGATTTTTTTATTGTGAGTTAGTAATAATGGTTTTGAAACAAATTATTTTAATTGAACTAATTGTTTCTTTGATTAGCGTTTTCAACGTGTTCAATATTCAATGAGTTTTTCAGCACATTATTCCAAAACATTACTTAGAATGTTATAAGTATGAGAGTGAGTTTATTTCGCTATCGCGTCTTCACTTCTCAACCGATTGTCATGAAATTTTGCATAACGTTGTCAGGGATTAAGAAAATACATAAGTTACAATACACCTGCCTCTCCCTCGCACACGCGGGTGGACGCGGGTACTAGTACTCTATATCTATATATAGATAAAAAATGATGGTCTCCGCAGAAAGCTAATTACGTGTACATAGTAACTTCTAACGACCTCGGAACACGTGTCTGCCTGCATGTTTGCACTGCAATCAACGGATGATCAAACAGCAAATTTAGTAAAAGCTTATTCAGTGGAATTAATATTGAAGCTAACTTGAATTTATTTTAATTTAACAGAAAATTTTATTATATTCTTGTAAAATTGAATTACGTTTTAAAGTGAGCGACTAAGAGGTGTCTTATTAATTTTTATTAAATCTATAACTCAAAATATAATATTTCTTCCACCAACACGTATATGCGGATCATCGCCAGATTTATGTTCACAGCAAATTAGTTAACATAACCACTTAATTAGTTCTTTCTTAGGCGAAATTGGAGTAATTCTTTTAAAACTTGTTGTTTATTTATTTATTTATATATTTTGGGAAACATACAGCATAATCTAATACAAAAACATTTGGTATCAAAATGAGTTTCACATAAGCCAACAAAGTTTCCTCTTTTACATTCGAACATGGAGTGAACCTAACAATAACAAGTTATTTAATAATTATTTAAAATATATAAAGTAATTAAAAAGTAGTTTAAAAAACAGAACAAAAAAAAACAATCGAATTAAAGACCAATTTATTATTATTTGTCTTAATATTTAACTCATCACGTAAAATACTCGCTTTTACAATCAGTTATTTTAACAACATTGCTATTCCGTACAGTACGGGGATGACAACAGTGCAAGGAGGTTAACATCGAAACCCCGACTTTTACATCGCTAGTCCGTAAACAATTGCGCTATTGGCGCAATAATATTGTGCAACAGATCGATTTGTTTTTCTGATAGCTATTACCCGGAGTATCATACGACTTTTTGTTTCCAGCCAGTAAATGAAATCGACCTAGTTTTCATTGGTAACTACATCGACTTACAACTATAAAGTTGTAAATCAAATGTGTTAAGGAAAAAACGCAACGACAAAATTTATTTTTCTTTACTACGTTGATTCATGATTACATGAACAATATCCTTAATTTAGGACTACGAAACTAACTTTTATATATGTATATCATATATTGAATGCAAGTTGTTATTATACGATTAGTTCAGTTTATTAATATAAAATCACATAGAGGCATTCAATCACCAAATTAAAATTTTCTGGTATATTTCTTATATAATATAAAATATAAAAAAAAAATGCTTTTTAGTAAAAGGATTGGGTGATATTTCGTAACACTGCAACTGTAATGTTCCTTTTTTGGGATATGATTTTAACGAAATATAAACGTTGAGAGCTGGAATGCTGTATGAACGAACACGAAACTCACGGCAGAAAACAGTTGCAAGCAAATATTGACATGTGACATTAACCATAATAACGATAACATTTCAAGAATAAACGCATCAAAATAGTGTATCACAATAAGTCGGTTGTCAACATTTCACGGGTGAGTAGTGAAGTGAGTTCTGACAGAATTACACTGCTGGTTGAGAGTGGTAAGAGTTGTGTATATGTAGAGCATATATATGAAACTTATTATCAATATTATTATTATATATATGGATTTATGGTGAGTGTGATAGTATCCTTGAATAAAAATAGGTAAAAAATGGATAGAAATTTTATACTCGTATTCGAGTAATGGTTGGGGTCAATGAAATGTTAAATGAATTCGCGTAAATGATTTAGTGTCATTGAATCCTTTTAAAGTAATGGTTTAATTATTCAGTCAAGTGTTGAAAAGCATTTTACGAACTGACTCAAATAATTTTCCTTTAAGGATAATAATCATTTTTCATCCTCGCACCCGAGAAAGATTCACTTAAATAATTTATGTATATAATTAATAAGCGTAGTAAATAATATAGCAATAAATATATGTCGACGTAATCAAATTAATATTTACAGTGTATTCTTAAAGTAGTAAAAATATATGTTACAATTTGATATATTAGTCTCTGCAAACCAACTAATTAATAGCAAATATTTAAAACATCAAATACATATTATGTTGTATACGATATTGAACAAGAAGAAAATTATAATTATGTATAGACTACTACATAACTTTGTTGATATATTTATGAAATAAAAACATATAAAATACTATCTTATCATTTTATTTTAGATAAAATTTCTTAGACGTGACCTTAGTTAATACAATTAGTATATTGAAAATTGTATTACGATGAAATAATTCTTAAACAAATTAAAGTTAATATAAATATAATTAGAAGAAAATTTCTAAAGTGGAACTCTTAATATTAAATTAAAAACAAATCTATACGAAATTACATTATTTTTTTTACGACCGACCCTCAAGAATGTTTTGAGTGTTCAAATATATATATATATATATATATATATATATATATATATATATATATATATATATATATATATATATATATATATATATATATATATATATATATATATATATGTCGCAGCGTTAGTACTGTGGCGCTATATCGGAATCGGCAAGGTACCACAACTGCTTGAGTGCGGTCGTTGCCATGGTGGATTTGGATAGTAATAGTAACAGCCTGTTAATGTCCCACTGCTGGGCTAAGGCCTCCTATTGAGGAGAAGGTTTGGAGCTTATTCCACCACGCTGCTCCAATGCGGTTTGGTATCGTATAGCGGTGGTATGGGAATACACAAGTGGCATAATTTCAATGAAATTAGACACATGCAGGTTTCCTCACAATGTTTTCCTTCACCGTCAAGTACGAGACGAATTATAAACACAAATTAAGCACATGAAAATTCAGTTGTGCTTGCCCGGGTTTGAACCCACGATCATCAGTGTTTAAGATTCACGCGTTCTACCCCTAGATCATCTCGACTTATCGCGGATTTGGATAGTGATAGTTAAAAACAGAACAAAAGTATCGTTGGAGAATTCGAACTGGGGGATCAACGGGGGTCAGGATAGTGAATGCAGAACAAGTGGTGTAGAAAAACACCACATGGCATCGCACTTACCGCTTTTCCGATCAGATTAATTCCGTAAAGTTAATTTGCAATTTGTGTTTGCAACGTTGTCGATTGAACGGACTATTATATCAAATGCCAAGAGTGTTATTTTGTACCTTCACCATGTCCGAGCAATCGGATAACGAGTCTTCAAATCCCAATATATACAAGTGTTTATTCTACTAAAACTTTTAAATACTTGAACAGATTTTGGAATTCATTCGAAGCTTAACGTCACGCAAGACAACGGTCAAACTCTGTGCTATTAAGAGTAAAAAAATATATTCATACAGTCGTTTTTTTTTCATTTTAAAAAATTTGATTATTACGGCTTAAAAACAATTTAACACCTAATATAGTGTTATATATAATTATACATGTTTTATTTATTGTTACTTATTATATTTATAAAGTATTTATATGTGGTGTTGATTTCCACTAATCGATTCGTGATTCATATTAGATAAATTGTTAAACAATTTGTGGGAACAGATGGCGTCCATGTATCGTCAATAATGAAGGCTTCTAATTAAAACTCGAAACCAATAATTCTTATTCAAAACATGTGAACGACAAAAACTTATGAAAGAAGTAAATAGTATGATAATTTCATGCCGGCTTTGAATATATTGTTTTTGTTTAACTTCTAAGGGTTCTTTCTTCTCTTTTCCTATTTCAAACCGGTTCCAGTTCTATGTATTATTAATCTTGAAATGATTAGAAAGTTCTAGTAGGATCTTGTATCTTCTTGAATATATGTTTATTTTATACTATTACATAATAATATGTAATAAGGAATGGTGGAATAAGCTCCAAACCTTCTCCTCAAAAAGGGAGAGGAGGCCTTAGCCCGGCAGTGGGACATTAACAGGCTGGTACTGTTACATTACATAATAATGACTGCCTCGTTGGACTAGTGGCTAGATATTAGGCCACTGACCCGGAGGTCCTGGGTTCAATTCCCAGGTCGGGCCAACTAAAAGTGATTGGGTTTTTTTGTCAGAAAATTCTCAGTAGCAGCCCGGGGTCTGGAAGTTGGAGGTGGGTGCACTCTCGTGCCTCGGAAAGCACGTAAAGCCGTTGATCCTGCGCCTGAATTCTTTCCGGTCGTGTTGAATTGCCGTCCCTTCAAATTATGAGAGCTACACTTTAATATCTCCTGCGCAGTTGGCTAATCTCACTTGAGATTGGCCGTTGTGGCCGAAGTCGAAGGATCTTACCTTATTATTATATTATACATTTGTGCCGTCAGCACATCGCCTTTTTAGTTGTACTCCATATTTGGCATGACGAAATCATAACAATTTATTATTAGATTAATATAGTACATTAATCAATCAGTCAGTACAGGGTACTCAAGCAAATGTGACGTGTCGTAAATAAAAATATATTATTCCTTCGGTCTTTGAGTATTGGCTAGCCTCATACCTGGATCCGTCTCTGAATATTGTATGCCTCAGTATCTCAAGATAATCCACACGCCAAAGTGGTGACCCGACGTGATCTGAGGCTCGACGCTAGAAAGGACGAAGTTACACTCTAAGCCCGAAGGCCGACTTCATCCAGAGGATGACGTGATTTTTTAAAGATTCTGGCTGCTTCTAAGTACTGACTCGCAAGAAAGCAACAATGAGTATCCCCGCCACGCAGCAGAGCAGATGTGTAACTCATTCAGCATCTCAGAACGACGCTGTGGAGCTTGCCTCAGTGACGGTCTCGTCAAGGATACCGGATTTCTGGCACGATCAGCCAAGGTTGTGGTTTGTGCAGTGTGACGCGATTTTAGGACCACAAAAACTGAGTGACGACACGAAGTTTAACCTCATCGTTACTAAATTAAGCAAAGATGTCATTCAACAAGCTAATGATATCCTTTTGAGTCCACCGGAGACAAAGAAATTCGAAACTTTGAAAGCCAGATTGTTGGCAGTGTATGAGGAATCGGAAACAAAAAAGATAATGAATTAAAAAAGTTACTTGATTCAAAGAACTTAGTTTAAGAAACTTATTATGCCAAATAGCAAGATACCTATTTTCTGCGAAGTGTCTACTAATAAGGTGCGACCATATTTGCCAGTGGAGTTTCGTGTAACAGCATACAAAGCCATACATGACTCAAGCCACCCGGGAATTCGCACAACAAGAAAATTGATCCGCGATCGCTATATTTGGGCAGCGATGAATAATGTTGCCTTATGGGCCAAATCATGTTTAGATTGTCAGAGATTGAAAGTGCAACGTCATACAATATCACCTATCGGAAATTTTCCTGAGTGTCAACGCTTCGAACATTTACACGTGGATATTGTCGGACCACTAACTATTTGTAAGGGTTACCGATATCTAGTTACCATGGTAGACAGAGCGACTGGTTGGCTAGAAGCTTACCCAATTAAAGACATTGCAGCTGGAACGGTATTTAAGATTGTTTATTCAGGCTGGATAGCACGATTTGGATGTCCATTGCGTATTACGACGGATCAAGGTCGTCAATTTGAATCCAACTTGTTCGCATTGTTGGCTAAGAGAATGGGCATAACTAAAATAAGAACCACGAGCTATCACCCACAGTCAAATGGTGTCGTCGAACGAACTCATCGAACATTAAAAACAGCCCTTATGTGTAGAGGCAATACGGACAATTGGGTCAACGAATTACCGTCAGTTTTATTAGGCTTAAGGGCAAGCTTACGCGATGACACTGGAATAAGTGCAGCCGAGATGGTTTACGGTGAAGTCATACGTTTACCAGGAGATTTCTTTTCGCCGACAAAGCTGGAAATCACTGAAAATGAAACGTTTTTGCAAAACTTGCGTTATAGGATCAGACAAATTGCATCGCTACCGAAACGAGATTTAAGACAAAATGGTATATTTGTACATCCAGAATTAAGTGAGTGTACACACGTTTTTGTCCGATGTGATAGAGTTTCGAAGCCACTTACGTCACCCTATTCTGGACCGTTTAAAGTTTTAAGCAAATCAGCGAAACATTTCAAGATAGTGATTAATGATATCAAAAAAATAGTAAGCATCGATCGCCTTAAGCCGGCGTTTCTAATTACCAGCGAAGATAGCATTGATCGAATTCCAAATAAGGTAGAAGCTAATAAAAACAATAAGCCTATGACAACGAGATCTGGTCGAATAGTTAGACCTGTTGTGAGATTTGCATGCAGATAGATCGAAATATTTAGTTTTTTTTTTTAATATAATTAATTGTAATTTATAAAAATATTTTGATGTTATACGCACATAAAAAAGGATCATATTATTATATACACTTTTTTTGCTTTTTTATAATTTCTTTGTTTAAAGATTTTAATTGTTTTTAAGATTTTTTGAGTACCTTGGTTGCTTTTGTTTCTAGTTCATAGTGTTATATATAATTTTTTCATGTAGGTATTGAATGTTTGTTACTGGTTTTTATTTATTTTAAGAAAATTGTTAATTTTTTTCTCAAAGGGGGATGCTATGTGCCGTCAGCACATCGCCTTTTTAGTTGTACTCCATATTTGGCATGACGAAATCATAACAATTTATTATTAGATTAATATAGTACATTAATCAATCAGTCAGTACAGGGTACTCAAGCAAATGTGACGTGTCGTAAATAAAAATATATTATTCCTTCGGTCTTTGAGTATTGGCTAGCCTCATACCTGGATCCGTCTCTGAATATTGTATGCCTCAGTATCTCAAGATAGCCTACACGCCAAACATTTACTAATATACTATTTAAGATTACTGTAAAGTTATTTGTGTTCAACATGAGGTTATGTGTAACATTTTTGGATAATCCATTATATTCTCGAATAAATTGAATAATTTAGTGAAGCAAAAAATTACGTAATTAACATAATAACATTTAATATTTTTCGTTACAGTGTCACAAATATATTCCTGGTCAACTTATCAGTGGCCGACCTGCTGGTGACGCTGTTCTGCATGCCGGTACAGATCGCGAAGTCTGTGACACTTCTATGGTACTTCGGGGAGGTCATGTGCAAAACCGTTAACTTTCTACAAGGTAACACTATTAATAAACCTATATTATATAATTATAACTATATTTTAAACATTATTTTACATATAAATAACTATAATTGTAATTGAATAATAAATTAATATAGTATTAGATACAAAATTGACAGGCTTTTAACCAATATAAACCTTTTGTTAAAAATCATTCAAATAAAAGGCATGGTAAGACTATATAGGTGATAAAAAGAATGGAATTAGTATTTGGCGATTTTCAGGCATGATATAATTCAACTATATTTAATATACGTACTTATGTCATTCGATTTGTGGTAAAGAGGAACTTTTGAGTTTCTTGCCGATTCTTATTGATATAATCTATATTTTTATTTCAAATCGGTGGTTTACACTTAATATAATGACAAAAATTGCGATACATGTGCGGTTGTAGATGGCTACATTAATAATATATCTATTGATCTTAATAATTACAATATTATTTTGACTATAAGTCTTGTTATATTACCTTACAATTTAATAAAGTATATATATGAATACATTCAAATTCGTAATCATAATATTTATATACAATTTACCTTACTTACATTAGATCACTCTAGCATTGCTAATTGCAATTAAGAGACAACATAATGTACATATTAGCATCCTGTTAATTTCAAGTGCATGTTTGTACCTTAATATCGTTAACCAAATCGCAAGCATTGAAATCGTAAATCAATTAGTAAAAAGTTGGTGAGTATCCGAGATAAAGTCCGTGTTAAAAACAAAATATGTTATTTAAGAAAACTGACGGAACACGATAGCGATAATTTATTTAATTATTTTTGTCATCGTCAATTATTATTTTATCTTTCTTTTTCTAGCGTCGATCTAGAGTAGTTGAGCGCAAAGTATTGACACGTAGGATATTTATCGGTTTTCTATTATATATATAAAGGCAAGTAGTAAATTATTATTGTAATTTTAGCAAAATTAGTCCGTCAATTACGGTTACAATTGTTATTTTTAACAATTTTTTATTCTTCTGAGTTTTCTCATCAGCTTGTCGAATGACCAAACTCTGAGTTTGGTTGAAAGTTAGAAATTGGGACAGGGGACATAATTAATGTTTTTTAACAACTTTTTATCCAAAAGCTTTACGAAATAACAATTTATTATCAAAGGGTTCGTTTTCATACTTTTTTTTAATTAATGTATACTTTTTGTAAATTAAATGTAATTAATGTAATGTAATTAGTGAAAGGTCAGAAATGTAAAAGTGGTTGAAAGGCAAGCTCCACTGAATCGTCATGTGCTTGTATTTCTAATTGTTCTCAAGTTCAACGATAACGGAATTTATCATGAGAAAACCGGGGTCGGTTGAAAATTGTGGTACGTTTATATCCACAGGTCACCACTGTAGGTCATGGTATGGTATTTATCGTATATTGATCTATCGTCTTATACAAATATTGGAATACCAAACCATTTCAAGATTTTTCAGTGAATATGATGTTAGTATAATCTCAGTGTTGATTTTTAGAAATGAAATAGAATTAAAATATACAAACAGTTTATTAGTTCCAGTTAAACTAACACTTCGTAATCAGCAGTGCTATTCTGTACGAACTCACTTCATTACTCACCTCTGAAATGTTGACAACCGACTTATAGTCCGTATAACCGTATATAATATATATATATATATATATATATATATATATATATATATTATATACGGTTTTTATTGGGTGTATTCTTGAAATGTTATGCTTATTATGTCTATGTCGGATATCACTTTCTGACTTTTCACGTCCGTTTCCTGCGGTTAGTTTCGAGTTTGTTCTTACAAACCTACTGTAACATTGTGATAATCTGTATATAAGGGCACATTATGAAATCAATAATTTAATTAATTAATAAAAAATTAAATGTAATTTTATTTGATATTAGATCACGGTGAAATGTGAACACATAAAAAATTACATAACAGCTAAATTTTTTTAAAGAAACAATTATATAAATCGATATATTTTAAATGTAAATATAGAACTTCTACTACAAATTTAACAGAAAAAGGGAGTATAAAACGAAACAATTAAGACTTCACTTTTGACTAAATTATACAATTATGACTTGTGATATATGTATATAAGAATTAATTATGTAAAGAAAAATGTAACGAAAAACATGTTATTTTATTTCAGTAAACAGTTCTTTGGCTTAGAAATTATATCTTACCCATATTTAATTTTATGAATTGTTATTTCGTTTCTAATTAACGATGAATACAGTTCCATAACTTAAAATACGGCATCCAAATTGTAATAATAAGATATGAGTTTCAATTTATTGTCTTAAGCCAACGTAACCACGGCGCTGGCACTATTGTCTCTCTAAATAGCTACAAGAAAAACAAGACTTAGACGTGAATATTTTGAGTCAATTTTAATAGGATACCTCAATAAAAGATCTTGTTAAATGGAGTTAATACCAGCCAGCATAATGTATAATTTAATTACATTTAAAATACTAATTTAATTAAAAATTCTCTTGATTAAAAAAGAAAAACAAAATTATATTAAGTCGAAAAAAATATAAATAGCCATCTTGTTTTTTATTAAGTTTTCACTTTTATTTCGATGTTGTGTTTAAATTAATTATTTCAAGTTAAATGCTTTTAAGCAAGTAAGTAGTTTCAAGTAACAATTAAATTATAACTTAAGAATAATATTAATTTAACTGCGTTCAGTAAATTCGTATAAATCTTGCATGCTAGATTTATTTTATTATTACATTACTGTTATTTAAATTTTGTTACAAACGCTTTAAAATCTCTTAATATTTTTATTAAGTAGTTATAGACAGTAAAATTAAACATTTTTACAGCTGACAGACAGCTGCTAAAAGCTTAAAAAGCTAAAGCTTTTGTTTTATTATGGAACTAAAGTGTTGGAAGGGCAGAATTAATTATTTCACCCCATCGTTATGTACTCCAGATTCCAATCGATGTCATTTTTAGTATTATAGCGGTCTATTCTATGTGACTGACCAGAACTAAGTGACCGTGAAATTAAAATGAAATAGAAATCTAAGAAGCGATGTGAAATTCTTTGATTTAAATAAATAGTAGTCTTTATGTATTGTCTAAGCGGTCCTTGATTCTAAAAATCTAAAAACAATTTTCATTTTATTTTTATGTCAACATTAAATTTTTATCAACTTAAGCCATGTGTTACTTATATTAATTATGTTTATATTTACATATACAGGGTGACTGGTGAATTAGTATCAATACTTAAGGACGTGATATTTGACGACCATATATGACCAAAAAAAATACATATAACATAAATATTAATAAACTTCTAAGTAAAGTTAACCAAAAGTTATGTAATTAATTACGCGTCATGTGGACACCCTAGCTGCGCTGACGACACAACACAGTTAGGTACATTTAGTTATCGCGCGGTACTTTCCCTACGTCCAAACGCCGCCGCGTGTTAACAGGGTAGCAGGCTACCTTTGATAAACAAGCATGATCCAATCCCCCTTCATACTTTAAACCTGGCTTAGAACAGGCAAAAATACCAAAATATTTCACTCGTTTAAGCAACAAATTTGTTGACTAGGTAAATGATATGAACTTGGGACAAAAATTAACTATTTACCTATCTTGGTATTTCCGGCGTATTTAAAAATGGAATCATACTTATTTACAACGATTGTCAATCATTTAACTACCTATTTACCTACATAACTACACTAACCTTAACAAATGTTCAAAGTGAGGTCCTGCTCGTGTGATACACAGTTCGGCACGTTTACGCATATTGTCTTTCACACGCTTTAACACGAATGGGTCACTTTACTACTCACAGTACTCACAGTATTTTGCATTTGTGTATTGATAAGCCATACCTAATTACTAATGACGGGTCACACTCACACACGAAAGATTAGGTATACGCGTAAGATCGATCGCTAGGGGCGCGTGCGCGGGAAGATGGACGAACCTTACGGCGGCGCTCGCCCGATTAACTAGCCGCGGGGCAGGGGTTGCGGGTGGCAAACACCGCGCCGCACGCGCCGCGGAAATATGTCCACACTTTATTTATTTAAAGTAAAATTTTTGTAAATTTGGTCAAAAATTAAGTACCTTTTGTTTTTTTTTTTTTTTTTTTTTTTTTTTTTTTTTTTTTTTTTTTTACCGTTAATAGGCAAGCGCTTGACCGTTGACTTGCCTGATCTTAAGCATAGTCACGGTCTAGGATGGAGCGCGCCTGCCCAGAAGGAACCCGTTCACTCTGGATTTGAACACACCTACATTGTAGTCATCTGGAAATATGGACTCAGGCAAAGCATTCCACAGTTTCGCAGTGCGAATAATAAATGTGGATTCAAAGCGCTTCGTACGTAGGCGGGGAAGTTCCACTGTGTACCTATGGCGCTTTGGTCGCGTTTGCCTGGCCGTCCGATAGTAGAAGGGGGTGGAAGGAATCAGATCATGTAATTCCTGCGCACATTCTCCGAAATGTATCCGATAGAAGACAGAAAGCGAAGCAACCACACGTCGATGTTCAAGACTTTGGAGTCTTGACTCGACCAATGTGTCGTCTCCTATCAGCCTCCTAGCACGTTTCTCAATCAACTCTAGAGCCCGAAGGTGGTGCTTAGCAGAGCCGTCCCAAAGGTGAGAGCAGTACTCCATACAAGACCTCACTTGTGCTTTGTATAAGCTGAGCAGTTGTTCTGAAGTAAAGTAACGTCTCACCTTGGCGAGGATACCAAGCTTTCGGGCGGCTATTTGGGCTTTGGACTCAATAAAAGAGCCGAAATTTAGAGTCGACGTGAGAGTAACGCCAAGAAGGTCAAGATGGTCAGTTATAGGTACGGACACATCTCGGAAAGAGGGAGGTAGCTGGAATTCCCTCTTTTTGGCGGAAAATAGACACGCCTGCGTCTTGGTTGCATTGAACATGACCAAATTGGCATCGCCCCAATCGGACACTGCCTTAAGGGTCATGCTCAGTCGATCAACCATAGCTTCTCTCTGAGCCTGAATTAGGGCCTCACTAGCTCCTGCGTTGGACCTGTAGCTCTCGACAACTGTGCAGTCATCTGCGTACCCATGGATACCGGGCATCAGCAGATCTTTAATGTGCATCAGAAATAGTGTCGCCGAGAGCACTGACCCCTGGGGAACACCGGCATTAATAGCCATTTGATCCGACGAGTGGCCATCAACCACCACTCGTAACGATCGGTTCCTCAGGAAGTCTGAAATCCATGCACAAAGGCTGCTAGCCTTTGTGCATGGCAGGCCATATGCAGGAAGCTTGCTGATAAGGCCATCATGCCAAACCCTGTCAAAGGCTTTCGAGATATCCAAAGAGACAGCAAGTGCCTCTCCGTGTTTCTCGATGGCCTCACTCCAGATGTGTGTGACGTATACCAGAAGATCACCAGTGGACCGATTTCGGCGGAATCCGTATTGTCGGTCACTGAGAAGGTCATTGGCTTCCAGGTACGTCAGGAGCCTAGTATTTAGGATACGTTCCATTGTCTTGCACAGAATGGACGTAACCGAGATGGGCCTGTAATTGGCAGGGTCAGCACGACTACCCTTCTTAGGCACGGGCTGCACGTTAGCTAGCTTCCAGGTTTTAGGCACTTTACCTGTCTCAAGAGAGAGGCGGAACAGACGTGTCAGGATAGGAGACAGTTCAGGCGCACAGTTCCTCAGGACAATTGCTGGAATGCCATCAGGTCCGCTAGCCTTGTTCACGTCCAGACTGCGTAGCATTTTGCGAACTTCCTTTTGCCGAATGTGTATATCACTCATATGAGTATCGGCGCTAGGTGTTGCTCTAGGTGTCGCGCTACCAGCGTCAAGACGAGAAGATTCCGCAAATAAAGATGCAAACAGATTTGCCTTCTCTTCAGCGGTGTGTGCTAGCGTTCCGTCAGGCTTCTGAAGGGGAGGCAGTGAGGGGCGACAAAAGTTCGCTTCGACCGATTTAGCTAGGGACCAATACGCTTTGCTACCCGGTGGGTATGAAGCCAGTTTTTTCCCTATTCGACTAATGTGATCGAAGCGTGACTTTTGCATAGCTTTCCTGCAAGACTTGGCGGCTTTATTAAAGGCTCTCTTTTTTCGGCGTAAGTCCCTCGCTTTGCGGTTACGAGCATCAACCCAGGCCAGGTACGCTTGATGCTTCAACGCTTCTGCGCGTCTGCATTCAGGCCCAAACCAAGGCTGAGCTAGGGTGGACAGTGGCTTGTCTGAAAACGGAATAAAATATTCCATAGCCAGACGTAGCAAATCTGTCACACTTTGCGCGCTAATCGAGGAATCACCAGAAGAGAAGCACACTCGCTGCCAAGGATAGCATGCAAGGAAAGAGCGCATTCCTTCCCAATCTGCTGACTTGTATCGCCACACCCGCCGAGTTCCAGTGGGACTGGCGTTGGGCGGGGAGTAGACAGATACAGATTTCACCAGACAGTGGTCAGACTTACCTAACGGTGATGAGATCGTTACTGAGTAACGGTCTGGTTCAGTTGTCAGCAGAAGGTCCAAGCAATAGGCTTTATGCGAGTCAACGTCGGGTACCTGTGTAGCACCACGGACCAGCTGGGTAAGATCTAACGCTAAAGCTAGCTTTCGTATCTCTAACCCAGCATGGTCAGTGTCCTGGTATGGATATAGCCACTCTTTGTGGTGGGCATTAAAATCCCCCAGAAACACTAATTGGGCAGTGGGGTACAACTGTTGAGCCGCGTCAGCTGCCTCACTGAGGTATTCTGTGAGCCTTGTTGTCTCCTGATTCCCGCTGTGCGAACGGTAGACACAGGCATACAGGATTTTCTCCATACCCGTGTCCACCAAACCCCAAAGTACCGATAATGTAGTGTCTTCAAATCGTCGGAGACGCCGAAAGCAGATGTCATTCCGGACGTAAACGCATACCGCCTGCTCGTGATTTGAAATTGTTCTCCAGGGTATACCCTGGGTACAAAAGATACGATACGTCGGACGGACAACCGATCTGCGTCTCCGTAAGAAACAAGAGGTGGGGTTTCTCAGTCTCAAGGTGGTAGTGGACTGGCACGATATTAGAGTGCAACCCTCTAATGTTGCTGAGGTGCACTTTAAGCGAGAGGGAGTGCAACCGCTGTGAAACTTTGCTCTTTTTTCGTTTCTTGACCATTGTAACATCAGAGTACTTGATACAGGGCAAGGGTCGGAAGTAGAACGAGGCGCCATGCTGCTAAGACACGATGATACACACATGGAGTATCGCGCACACTGATGGGGGACTAGGCTGGAGACTGCGGGGACGCCCGAGCCCCCCCATGGATGTCCATCGGGCCCTCTCATCCGGTCGCCGACTGGCACGATGGCGCATCCTCGGGATTTTTCGACAGTTGGCGGGGCAGCCTTTTGTGAGTGGCTAGCTCACTACTTGGGCCCCCATCTATCTGCGGTCAGCCAGCGGTGCACCGTGCCTCGGATCCCGCTACCCTCCGCGACTAGTCTCCCGATGTGGCGATTCCAGTGTGCATTATTTCGATCTTTTGCAGAGACGCAACTGTTCTGACCCGACTCTCGGAATGGTGTCACCGGACATCGTACCGGAACACAACTGCGTTGCTTGGCGGTACGGCTTTGTTCGGTGGGTGGTCACTAATCACGGCTGAAGCCTACCACCAGTTAGAGTGTCACCTGATTGGCACCACCCAGGGACCACGTGTGGGGTTACGTGTTATGGGTATTCTCCCACGGACGAGGGTGACTCGGTCCCCAAATTTTACCTATATTTTACCTATTTTTAATTGTACCTATTTTTTTTACATAATTCGAATGAGAATCATGTACCGATTATGCTCCTAAAATATTGATACTAATTCACCAGTCACCCTGTATATGTAGCTACTTTTCACCCGTGGCCTCACACGCTTGATAGGGGAAGATCTTGGAATAAAAAGTCTAAATACTTTCTTGGGGCTCAGGCTTGCTTGGTCGAAATTTCATCAAATTCGGTTTGGTGGTTTAGCCGTAAAAGCGTAACTAGCAGACAAAGTTACTTCGAATTTATAATATTAATACATTAAATGACTGTTAATATTATTTTATAATTGTGATTGCAATAACTGATGCATTGTATTATTTACAATATAATTCGAAGCTTACGCTAAAGAAGATCAATTAAGAGACGCGATCTTCGTTTTTGGTCTCTATATTTATACTTACCGATCATACGTTTCGAGTTTTGGTAACAACTAATGGCCTTATTTATAAACGTTGTTTAGCGGGTAACTAATTAAGCATGCCGTGTCTTCTTCTTTCGAATGACAAATTGATAATGACGGAAAGAGCAAAATATGCGTTTATAAGTAAGGCTGTAAATATATACTGTAACAAACAGTGATAAAGATTTTTCCTTAGATGGGTTATCTTGTTTAAAAAAAAAGTGAAATATGGTCAAAACTATATTCTATCTCAATATTTCTAAAGAAATGTTTTATTTCAGATGCAAATATAACTTTTGATATTGATGAAAGTTAAAATAACTTTACATTAGCAGAGTTTTTCGGTATCATGTCGAATGGAAAAAATAATTGTCCCAAGTAAACAATAAGATAACAGTTACTCCATAAAAATATCAACTAACGAAATTGTTACCACAATTCGTGTTCGATAAATA
The DNA here is from genome assembly GCA_905147175.2 of Nymphalis urticae. NCBI lineage: Eukaryota > Metazoa > Arthropoda > Insecta > Lepidoptera > Nymphalidae > Nymphalis > Nymphalis urticae. The sequence continues at coordinate 1,119,316 of LR989987.1, read as the reverse complement.
TATCAACAGTCTCAAGTAAATTGTTGTTGAGCTCATAATAATAACATAAAGGACAAAACAACGAAACGAATCCATTGAGACAAGAGTTCTGAAAACAAAGCGAGCTTACGCTTACATAAAAACCATTACATTCAAGATCTTTCAGAAGGACTAGCGATCTGTCCTGGCTTTACGCGGATAAAAAAAATATTAATATGGTATTAATATTTATTTTTGGTGATATATAAAGTTAAACTGTCATCCCATAATATCTAATTGCTGGTCATAAACATCCTCTCTTATCAAGATGAATATTTGGATCATATTCCACCACAAGTCAGGTTACACGAGACATAGTAACAAAAATAGTCACAACCTATCCCGGCGCTGGTCTGACGCCTCCTCCTTTGTTAAAGATAAGTTATGGAGGCTGTCGAATATGTTATATGTCATCATAGCATTTACCTCGGCACGTGTAACAGGAGTGTTAACACGTGTTCATCTCGATTGGTATACGTAAAATTTCAGTTAAAATATTTGCATTCTAAACTGTGACATCTCGGCTCGTCCATACATGTGATGTACAAAATATTAGGTATTTCTGTCCAAGCCACTGATAATATATTCATTATAATTGCCTCAGAAGCTATCTTTTGCTTTGATAAAGTTTTTCTTAAAATCTTACATCTTAAAATTTAAAAGCATGTTTAGCTTTTTAGTAGAAATGATATAAAACATAACTAGAATTCTTTTTACGAAGAGTAAATATTAAGTGAGACATTTTCTTCTTCCACTTTGTCTACTCGAATACTGCAGGTTTTTTTTAAACATGTTTTTTTGTCTGCTTATCTTCTAAAGAATTCCACTTTAAAAATATGAGGGATCAAAGTAACTTCTAAATGAACCTACACAAAGAATAATTTAATAGATTTAGTAGAAACCAGCGATACTTTAAAAGTTTTTTCGATTTTGAATAACTTCATTACAACGTCAATCTAAGCCGAAATGGCCACTGGGCCACAACTACTGGGCTACAACGCAAAAATCTTAACCGATGACAGTGGGTTCAAACCCGGGCAAGCACCACTGAATTTTGATGTGCTTAATTTGTGTTTATAATTCATCTCGTGTTGATGGTGAAGGAAACCTGCATGTGTTTAATTTCACTGAAATTTTGCCACATGTGTATTCCACCAACCCGTATTGGAGCAGCGTGTTGGAAGAAGCTCCAAAAACTTCTCCTCGAAAAAGGAAAGGAGGCCTTAGCCCAGACGTGGGACATTCACAGCCTGTTACTTATAAAAAGTTAAGCTAATAATGACTTTCCGTCTAATTTTATTATACTAATTAAGGCTTTGAACTCTAAAAATCTTACAGAGTTTCATCACACGAGATTTTAAAGTTATGGAGACACATAAAATGAACATTTGCCTCGATGTTTCAGCAGCTTACAAAGATTGTATTAAGATAGCTCTTTTCAAATTGTTACTAAAATGAACAATATTATTTTATTCGAAATTGGTCTCAAAATTAGCGAAAAACCTTTATTGTTATTCTTAAAGAGAATGGTTTTTATGATTATATTTTAATCCGTTATATAAAAGTTACCTCCAATCTGGTTGATTAGCTGCCGAACAATAATATATTGTACTATTGTGGTTACCAAGGTTGGTGACGTATTGGCGAAAGTAATGTTTTATTTTTCTAACTGCGCCAACATCTATGGGCGGTGGTAATCGATTACCATCAGGTGGATTATAAGCCAGTCTGCCTAAAGATTTTATATTAAAAATTTAACATTTTATATTATTCGATTCAAAGTGCTTATGCCAATCATCTTTATTTCGTGACCGTTTGAAATTCGCCAATCTAAGACCCTTCAAAATCAACTATCAACTTCCAATTCCGTATATATATAAAGTAAACATTAAGATAACATATTTTTTAACATATACCTGGTGGTAGGGCTTTGTGCAAGCTCATCTGGGTAAGTACCACCCACTCATCAGATATTATACCGCAAAACAGCAGTACTTGGTACTGTTGTGTTCCGGTTTGAAGGGTGAGTGAGCCAGTATAATTATAGGCACAAGGGATATAACATCTTAGTTTCTAAGGTTGGTGGTGCATTGGCGATGTAAGCGATGGTTAACATTTCTTACAATGCCAATATCTATGGGCGTCGGTGACCACTTACCCTCAGGTGGTCCATATGCTATACCTATTCACCTATTTTAAAAAATAAAAAAAATAAAAATAACGCTGTTGAAAACAAAATAAATAAATAATGACTATAAATTACTATCCCAACAAAGACAAAAAAACTAATAGGTGAAAATTGTTAGAAGTTTCAAAAGTGTGAACGAATAATCTTTAATGATGCTACTTTCAATTTAATTAATTTAACAAAAAAGAAATATGCAAGTTTTATATGACTAGTGTATTTATCTTATTGTACAATCATTGTTGTCTAAGACTGGATCTAATTCGTAATTTTCACATAAACCTATATTATTATACTTATTTTGTTTATTTATTCCTTTTCAATAAACTTAAATGATGGAACTAATGAAGTATTTAAAGAAATATTTTACTTTATAATTTTAAAAGCTTTGTTCACGTTTTTTAACAAAATACTTGTCATTAAAAAATATGAAAATCTTATTTCAAAACATTTGAAAAACTTTAAAACCAAGAATCCAATTAGTATAATTGCATTGACGAGACGTACAATTTTAAATACCAATTTTCGATTATAAAAAAATACGAACTCAATACTTCAGTCTACTTAAAGTTTTGTCTCTTTCCCAATTAAATAACAATCCTTTATACATTACTGCGGCTCATTGATATCTAAAATTAAATATGAAAATAATTGATTGTTATAATAGGTGTTTCAATTCGACCCTGTGTCGACGTGATTGATGATAAATAATTGATTGTAAATTCATAGTGAGATATGTATGTATAAAATCCTTCGTTTTACCCTGAAATTTTCTCCAAGTATTTTTTGTTCAAAAGAAATTTATGATTTTTTTCCAGGTGTCGCAGTAGCATCAAGCGTGTTTACCATCACGGCGATGTCAGTGGATCGTTACTTAGCCATCACGCAGTCACTTCGCCAGCCATGGATGCCGTCACGACGTGGCGCTTGCAGCCTTCTGGCCGCGTTGTGGCTTGTATCGTTGGCTATATTTGCGCCATTACTGGCTGTGGCAGCAGTTGAGACAGTCATGGTACCTATGCTGTCTAGGACTAGAAATGGATCGGTAAGTAAATTAAATGGTTACCTAATGTTAAATAAAACATTTCAGAAACTATTCACGTGACAAACATATTATTAGTTTCCAAAAACTTATCAAACGGATAAAAGATCATTTTACAAACACTCAATTCGCAAAGGTTTTACTTTGCAAATTTACTAAATGTTCAAGTTTAATTTATGCTTTTATGTTCAAGCCTAATGTAACCAATGTCCTTAATGGATCAATTTCTTCTCCAATTATATTTGAAAAATGAAAATTTATGCGATGAAATTATTCGTCAAATTATTTATTTATAGAAGAAGCAATTTGTATAAAAATTAAAATTTGTCATTTGTTTTTTTTTTATCAATTGACAAGACTATGATCTGGATGAATCGAACTTCTCAATTCAGCAGGTGCTAGATATATTTACCAATACACTGTCAAGCGTTCCTCATTTATTTATTTACTTGACATATATTCAGGATATTATTATTTAACAGTGAAATTCGTCCAGACGCAATTATGTCGCAAACAGTTCTGTTCAAAACCATGTAAATAATCTAAAAGCGCTTCATAGTCGAGAAAAACTTTAATTGAAAATTATAACTGTAAATGATATTTAAACCGTTACTCATTTATTAATTGCAAGCAATTTTCTTAAAACCTTATAAACTCATAAATAATATTTATGAGTTTCTTTATTTCATAAGATGTTTTATTATTTTTCTCTTATAAAAAAAAAAAAATCGGTCTATGATTTTTCTTTTGTAATGTCATGTGTAAGTTTTGCATTTGCTTTTATATGTTTTAATAATAATAATAAATTTGGTATTTAGCTGAAGGTTGGCTGATACAGATTCTTTTAAAGTAAAGTCAGCTGTTGATCAATATCAACTTTTAAATAAGTTAAACAATGTCATAATAACTTCATCAGTATGCAGAATATTAATCAGTTTCAGATTTATGTTTCAATTACTTTTGCATTTATTTACAATAATAATGGATGTATAATAATAATATATTCTTCTATGTTACAACTACATTACAATATACTTTAAAGAATTGGAAGTAATTTTGTTCGTAAACTATTAAAACGTTTCAAAATCAATTAATATAATATTTCTGGAAAATCATTTCAGATGTTGTGGAAGTAAAAAATCGTAAGCTATTTTTTTTACTATTTAAACAAGCATTGATATCTTAAGGAATATGACCTTTTCCTTGTCAACTCGTTATATTTAGGATATGTTATATCCTTAATGTAAGTTATTTCTTTAGCTTACTCATCCTTAAAACTGGAACCCAGCATTCAAGATATTGATGTGTAGCAGTAACTGAATAATGAGTTGACTTTTACAACCACCTGTACCCTTTTTATATTAAATAAAATATGCCACAGGCTTTATCGTTATCCCACTAATGAAGTAATTTAATGATGTTTACAATTTCGGTTTATGATTGTATAAATTAATAACGATTTCATATAAATATAATTCTCGTTCAATTAAAATGTGTCAACGAGGAAATATCTAGTATCCTCAAAGGTACTGAGTTGCGTTGCCTTATTTCTTACTTTGTGGCAAAATGCATTAGTTTTTCGATGTCAACTATGAGATCTATATTATGACTTTTTTCCCAATGGGAGAGCTCCGTGTCGATCTGAGTGGATATCAGTTACCAGTTTTTTTAATGATTGGCGAGTGAGTGTTTTTACAGGCACAATAAACACATCTTGGATCTGACAGTTGTCGGTGTATTAACGGCATAAAATCCGTTTTAAATTTCTTCCAGATCTGATATCTTTGTGTGAAAATGACCACTTTCTATTGTATAGCCTTTTTTTTACGCAGTGGAAACCTTCAGAAAGGTACCCAGCTCTCATTTATGTGGGATTCTTACCCACTAAAACCACTGCGATGGCCATCCTTGGCACGGATCGGAGAGGCTGCGGGATCGTGTTGATATAACGCATCTGCGGCCTCTCCCGTGCTGTGCTCCACTCGTGGCTCGGCGGAGCTCTCCTCAGGGGGCGAAGGTTATTTCGCCCCCCCCGCACTCCTCGCTAGTGGCCATCCCGGCTCCCGTCCTCCTCAGGGCTGTCTGAAATAAGACACGCGAGTTCTATTGTATAGCCTACTCGAAGATAAATTAATCGTAGAAGAAAGAAGAAGATCTGAAAGTATTTTATATACGTCTGTACTTATTTTGATTCAATATGAGACGTATTAATAATTTCTTTCATCATCTTAAATAGGAGAGTATGAATAAACCCCGTAGGAATCATGAAATAAAGAATATATTACGTGATCTTAAATACTCGTATAAGAAAAAAAGTCATAAAAATATTCATTCTAGGTTAAAGTTTTCATATTAAGCTTAAAAAAGGTCGTCCAAGATTTAATAAGAAAAGTTAATTTCGTTTTATCAAATGACAAAGAATTGACAGCCTTGTAGTATTAATAATTTGAAAAGAAAATAAATTGTATTTATTATAAAAAGAGGCCATCTCTCGATAATATAATACTGTTAAAAAGTTTTATCTTAAGAATGCAATGTGAAAAATAATTTTCTTTTAGCTTAATTAAATAGTGTCAGTTTCTTAGTCTAATAAAAAAATAGATTTATTTTAATGTAAATAATAATTTTATGAACCGTCGGGTTTCTCAAAAGATTTACTTTGCAAAAAATCCCGTCAGCAATTCTATTGCACCTTTAGATCACTATCTAAATTCGAAATAGCAACCAAATTATGCCAGTGTTTTAGCCGCCATCTTGAATTAAATCGGGAATAGTTTTTGCTCAATATCTCGGCCATCTTCAACTTTTCAATAAAAATGTTAAGGACTTAACTTATTGCAAATTAGATTTTCTGTAACTTTAGTTCTTACTAGTTTTATCGGGCGGTCGCAATTTTTAGAAATAAAAAGTTAAAAGTTTCTTGCTGATTGTACCGATATATGAGTGAGCCACACACTTTTGCACTACAATATATCCTTATATCCTGTATACGTAGTAACCTAGTCGTTGGGAATGGCGACTGTGAACAAAACTCATAATGTAGTACATCACACGTTATGATGTTTTTTTAAATAGCTCAAAGCTCTTAAATTGCTCTAAAGTGTTTAACATTTGCCACTGATTAACTTAATTGAAATAATAAATATATTATGAATTGTTTTTCTTTATGTGAGTGTAGCATGAACACTCACGCACACTATTACAAATTCACCGCTCAGTAAAGTTGTACATATGTTTTGTATTGTAAGTTATCGTGTCAATATACGTACGTAAGTACAATTACTTAAGTTAAGTCTTAGTGTTGTTAAGTCTTATTAATGAAAAGATTTGGGAAGTAGGAGTAATAGAAACAGCGCTCTTTATAGAAAGTGGACATGGAACATTCGTTTCTTTGTCTTATTTTATTTGTTTTCTTATTTATTGTCACGGGTGTTTAAGTATGACGTCTGGCTTATATAATAGCTCGTTCTGTCACATTAGTGGTCACTTTTTAAGGCAGTTTTGTAGATCTTACAACTTTTGAATAGACATTTTACAGGTATATTAAATCAAATTTTGGTAGGTTTAAATTTCACTGTAAATAGTAAACTAAAATATACATTCTAGAATTGTATATCCAGTGTTGCCAACTAGTGGCAAATCAGGCCAATTTCTGTATAGGCGTTTGCATAGGTATCGCATTTAATGCTCACCATTGAGTTGTGGTGTTATATATTTGTGAACATTGGCATATTAAATTTCTATAAATAAAAACCTCAACGTAAAGTTAATTCGATAGCTATACCGCAGTATAGCTGGATTGGACTGGATGTGGAGTCAATGTAAACGGCGAGTACATCTCACACCTTCGATTTGCCGATGATATCGTCATCATAGCGGAGTCGCTGGAACAACTAACCAGAATGCTGCGTAGCCTTAGTGAATCTTCCCGGCGTGTCGGTCTCGGTATGAACTTGGACAAGACCAAGGTCATGTTCAATAGGCATGTTGTGCCGGGACCGATATACGTCGAAGGGAAACCTCTCGAAGTTGTTAGGGAATATACCTACCTAGGACAGGTTATACAAGTCGGTAGGAACAACTTCGAGAAGGAAGCCGATCGAAGAATTCGCTTGGGATGGGCAGCATTTGGCAACCTTCGTCAAGTCCTCACGTCGTCCATACCGCAATGTTTGAAGACGAAAGTCTTCAATCAATGCGTCTTACCTGCCATGACATACGGTGCCGAAACGTGGACACTAACTGCGGGACTAGTCCACAAATTCAAAGTCGCTCAGCGTGCTATGGAGCGAGCTATGCTCGGAGTATCTTTGAAGGATAAGATCAGAAATGAGATTATCCGGAAAAGAACCGGAGTCACCGACATAGCTTGCAAAATTAGTAGGCTAAAGTGGCAGTGGGCTGGTCACGTATGTCGTAGGACCGATGGCCGTTGGAGCAGACGAGTCTTAGAGTGGAGACCGCGGATCGGCAAACGCAGCGTAGGGCGCCCTCCAGCCAGGTGGACCGATGACCTTAAGAAGGTGGCGGGCACCGACTGGATGCGGAAGGCGGAGGACAGGGAGCTCTGGCGCACCTTGGGAGAGGCCTATGTTCAGCAGTGGACAAAATATTGATTGGCTGTTTTGATTGATTGATTGATACCGCAGTATATGTACCTCATAATGCTTCACAAAACAAATCCGAAACGCAATGCAAATCAGAGTCTAGTCACCAGAGTTAAAAGGAACGTAACAAATTGGTAGATAGTATCAGTTCGTAGATATAAGTGGGGGTCAAAATTATTAGAAACTAATCGCAAAAACACAAACACAATACACAACCAAAAATCTGCAATGACTTCACATTGACATTTGACATAGAAAGAATCGCGCGTTACATTATCGCGATTCGTTTTAAATTTTGTGTTATATTAAAAAAAAAACGATCATACGCATCAACATTTATGAAAAAATAATTTTATTAAATGCAACAAATACGAAGACAATTTCGTATAAATAAAATGTTCTAATAAGAGTCGTCCATATCACTTGTCTGTGCATGTCTATGCAAGTAGTAAGCATGGTCTTGAAAGTCCATCATTATATTTATATTTCTCAGTGGTCTACTTTGGTAGAAGTCCAAAAACGGTACTTAGAATTCATCTTGCATTACATAATATTTTTAAATAAAAACTGCCAAGTTTAGAGAGGTTACAAACTGCGTATTAATTAATTTTTTCAAGTTTTGTTATACAATATATTTACTATGTATGTGTACATGGAATGTACTTTTTTACACCTCATTTAAAACTGACATTTAATATCAAATATTGCAGAGTTTCTAATAATAGTCAGTATAATAAAAACCTGTAAAATAATTGAAATTATTTTGTATTCAGGAAAGGCAGAACTACAATGGATTTGATTTCGTATGATTGTGACTATACGCCACTGTGCTTTGAACCGAAATGATATGCCAATCACGTTTTTCCTGTTTACAACAGGCTTTCTATACTTAAGGAACAGTATGGCGTCTCTTTATAATGTAAACTACAATAAATAGCGAGGTAGTGCGTCACGTAAATATACGTATATTATTAAAAGTAGCTAGGCAGACTGGCAAATGGGCAACCTGATGGTAAGTGATCACTAACGCCCATAGTGTAAGAAATATTAACTGACCCTTAAATTATCAATGCGCTACCAACCTCGGGATTAAGAAATTATGCAGTTACAATGCCTCAATTCAAGCTGGAGCACAACGATACTAAGAATTGCTGTTTGGCGGTACAATATGTTACATCAATCAATCAATCAATCAAAACAGCCAATCAATATTTTGTCCACTGCTGAACATAGGCCTCTCCCAAGGTGCGCCAGAGCTCCCTGTCCTCCGCCTTCCGCATCCAGTCGGTGCCCGCCACCTTCTTAAGGTCATCGGTCCACCTGGCTGGAGGGCGCCCTACGCTGCGTTTGCCGATCCGCGGTCTCCACTCTAAGACTCGTCTGCTCCAACGGCCATCGGTCCTACGACATACGTGACCAGCCCACTGCCACTTCAGCCTACTAATTTTGCAAGCTATGTCGGTGACTCCGGTTCTTTTCCGGATAATCTCATTTCTGATCTTATCCTTCAAAGATACTCCGAGCATAGCTCGCTCCATAGCACGCTGAGCGACTTTGAATTTGTGGACTAGTCCCGCAGTTAGTGTCCACGTTTCGGCACCGTATGTCATGGCAGGTAAGACGCATTGATTGAAGACTTTCGTCTTCAAACATTGCGGTATGGACGACGTGAGGACTTGACGAAGGTTGCCAAATGCTGCCCATCCCAAGCGAATTCTTCGATCGGCTTCCTTCTCGAAGTTGTTCCTACCGACTTGTATAACCTGTCCTAGGTAGGTATATTCCCTAACAACTTCGAGAGGTTTCCCTTCGACGTATATCGGTCCCGGCACAACATGCCTATTGAACATGACCTTGGTCTTGTCCAAGTTCATACCGAGACCGACACGCCGGGAAGATTCACTAATGTATGTTACATGTGTGGTACCTATCCAATCAGGCTAACACAAATGCCTGTCACTAGGTAAACGTATCGTAAAGTATCGTGGCGCTATGTATAGGCTTATGTGCCTACATAAATTTACAAGAATCACCACAAATTCATAATTCATTTTTTATTCTTAATTCATTTTTCAGTTTCTTATAATCATTGTCAGTTATAACAAAGAATGAAACGTTATTTTTATATCAGCTCAAATGGAGAAGATCAATTCATGTTCTCATTAGAAGCGTGGGATGATTTTCACTTCAGCTACCAGATCCTCGGTAATCCCAAGAGAAATATACTTTGTATTAAAACATCTTAGAGTAAATCAAGCTTTATTTTCATTCACTTCGCTGATATGACGTAAATTATCGTCTTTTTCTTTAAATGTAAATTGCATTTGAACTAGGACTGATTTTATGCATAATTTGAAATTAAATCTGTTTTAATATTCTCATATTAAATTGAAATAATCAGCCAATTTAGTTAGAAATATTATATTATAGTAAATAGAATTAATATTTATATAAGTCTGTGTAAATATAGGATTATTACAAGCGTTTGTTTATTTTAATTTAATACAGTTATCATGCTTAGTATTATCAACAAGAAATTGTATTTGTGACACTTATTGCCATTGTGATTCTACGGATCGTTGTAAAATATATATACGGAGATAGGTTTAGTGACTTGGATTTAAATTTAAAATTAGTTTTTTTTTAAATTAAAATGAACAATTTTTTTTTATTAAATAAGCTCTTTAAAACTACGTAACGAAATAAAACGCTATTATCAGTTTGTAAAATAGATGTAACCATAAACGGTAACCACGAAAAAGATTTTATCAATTAAAGTGTATTTATTAATTATAATTATTTATAATCCACGCATTAAAATCTGTGTCGTCTATAGTTTTTTTTAATTAAAATGTCTGGTATGTTATAAAATTGTTTTTATTTTATAGAATAGGTAGATAGCACTTACCTTCAGGTGGCTTATATACTCCGCCTACCAATTCTATAAGAAAATCTCATTAATCCCATGTAAAGTCAGAGCAGGTTGCGTTTAAGAATCTATTATAATAATAATAATAATCATTTATTTTCAGACAACAAAGGTCCATACAATTGAGATACAAAAAAAAAATTACAAGTTTCTTACAATATTATTGAGAGTTAAGAACTAAATAAACTCTTACTTGTTCGACAGACCTTTTAATAGAACGACAGTTAAACGTGCTTAATGTGATATTTGTTCTGGTCGTACTACCCATCGTATTTATTATTTAAAGCGTTCCGTGTGTGTCGTTCTCTAAAGCGTCGGTATACTAAACCTGCGGGCCAAAAATTGGTTTCTAAAAATGTACTCATCCTACTTGCGTGTATCTTGACCTTAAAAGAATTAAAAGCAGTTTCCTTGTGCTGTGGAAGACGTTCAACACTAAGGCACTCCTGTCCCATATCGTGAATATGTTCCTTAATATCGGACTCTGTTACAGTTTTTGAGGCGCGAGAGATATAAATCGAACATTCCTGGTCAGTGACTTGTATCTTGCATTGAGCGGAATATGTCCCCAAATACGTCCCGAATATGAGAATATTCGTAATTTTATTTTATTTTATTCGTTTTCTATTCTTCACTATTTGAAACTCATCATCTGTGTGTACTTTAACTTTCGTCGTCGTTGCTGGTAAATCGCGCACATCCGAATGATTAGCAACCCCAGAAATGCCATCCGTGATTACATTTTTCATACGGGCGCATTTCGCTTGACGCGAGCGATCGTCACTATACACAATATCACGATATGTGGGTATACGGGAATTAGGTGCAGCTTCTTTATGTACGCACTCAGGTTGTGGTGCAGACACAGGCGGTAGCGGAGGTTTTATAGACTGTACATTTTGTACCATTTCTGGATTAGTTACTGTCTGAGGTATGCTGGTATCTCGATCTTTACGCGATTTAAATGTATTCCTAATATCTGCCAGCTCATGGCTGAATTTCATTTTAAGTTCCGATAACTCTGTTCTCATTATAGCCATATCTTTAAGTAACCGAGTTACGTCCACATAATCGAAGGAAACTGGTGGCAAGTGGTTTAAATCCTTCGCCACAAAAGTCGGTTGAACATCCGGGTCCACTTCCTTTAATAATTTTATGACGTCCTTAATATTCTTTTTTTTCTTATCCTCACCCTTTCTCTGTACATTTCTTACGCCACGATCGCAACATGTATTGTATACTATCTCTTTTCCGTTTTCGATTTCAGCATCTGTGAAATTTGTGACACAAATTTGCACAATGCTTAATTCATCCAAAATATCAATTTTATTTTGAACCAAAGTCAAAAACTCGTTTATTATAACTTGGCCCGCCACAGTCGATAACTTAGACCACACGTTATATTTCGCTCATTGTTTATTTATACAAAAAAATATGCACTTTGTAGCTTGCAACAATACGTCCGATCGGTTCGGCGTTCGGCTAATCCGATTAGCCGATATACTATAATATAATTATATAAACCATTTATTATATGTTTTAGGGGTAAAAGTTTTTTTTTTAATTACTAATATTTCTATTTACCCCTTCCAATTGAGCATACAACTTGTGTTACAAGTGGGGATGACAATAGCTCGAGGGTCGGCATTGAACATGCGACCTTTACATTGCTAGTCGTCCCGTTACCGTAACAGCCTGTAAATGTCCCACTGTTGGGCTAAAGGCCTGTTTTCCTTTTTTGAGGAGAAGGTTTGGAGTACAATAATTGAGTACGGATTATGAAGGCTTAATTCCGATCCTTATGACTATTTTCATACTCAAAAAGTTATACGTCTAACTAGAGAGGAAATAAAAATATTACTAAATACTAAAAAAAGATTTGCTAATATTTTCTTAAGAAACCGGAAACAAATGAAATAATTTTCCTTACAATATAAGTTTTTGTATAAGGGTGACGTATTTCTAATTACACTAATGGAGAATGTTATTATACGAATATAACCCTTGGGGACTTTTTCATTTCATGGGATAATACCCACAATATTTATTACGTTTCTTACATTGAAAATCGTATTTTATCAGGAAAATAATGGAAATGCGAAAGTAACTCTGTCCAGCTGCTTATTACCTCATTACGACTAAGCCATTGAGCCGAGTTAAATTTGATATACAGGTTGCCTGGATCTTGGATATCAACATATTATTATTAATTATTTATGGTTATAACGAAGTTTACGGGAACAATAAATAACAGATGAAGTTATAGAAAACAACCAGTTGTAAATAAAAGTACATTTACAGCTTGTTAGAGAAGAGATGATCCAGTAGTGATAACACGTGGATCTCAACCACTGATTGCTGGTTCAAACCGGGGAAAGTTAATGCTTTTTTATAATTATTGTCGTGCTTGATTTGAGGGAAAAATCACAAGGAAACACCTAACGTCAGGTGGTCCTTTGCCCGTCCGCCTAATATATCATAAAAAAGTATACATATTTTGATTTTCATAATATAATGGTGCTCGACCTGTCCTGACCGATTTTGGCCACGGTGACTATTAAGCGGCATGTCAACCCTGAACTTCTGACCTTCGCATAATTGGATGAAAGGCAGGCAGGCATTGCCTGTTTTTAAACACTTTTATATTTAACTTACTACCTACGTAGTGGTTTAATTTTCTATTTCAGTAACTTACCACGGCTTAATTCCCGTGATGTTAATTTTATTACGTTTCCAACATAAAAAGAAATTGACGTCATATTTTATACAAGAGGAACAATGTTCAACTTTCATTTATAACTTTTTAGATTAGATACTTTTTTTTCTATATTAATCGTGTTTATTATTATTCTATTTTAGGTTTTTAATTTTATTTCTTATATTAATAAATTTAATACATACTTTTTAAGAATATTGACTATGAATATTTAATATTGTGAAATCCTCGAATGTTGAGTATAATGTGATTTTTATTTTGTTGTTGTTGTTATTTCAATATATATATATAACATGGTTGGTTTAGTTATTAATACGTTATCGTATTTTTAATATTTGATAAAATAGGAATTCCATTATTTCGCGAAAAGTTGCGAGAAGTCGTCATCATTAGATTTTGAAATAACAACAACAACAACAACATATATATATATAACATATTACACGCATTCGTACTGCGTATATAAATAAAGAAAAAATAAAGAAGAGAAAGACTTATGTTTATTACACATATCGAAAGCAGCGTTAAGGAAAATTATTGCGTAGTTCCGGTTAACTACATATGTCAGAAACTGGGATATACGTGTGTTTATATCCGTTTGTATTGTATCAGAAATGTAGAACTTCATCTCTTACCAATAGAGGATTCAGACATCAGTATAACGAATTGCTGTTACTTATATAAATAATCTGAGAATCTTATAAAAGATTCTCACTATCTAAATGTAGCTGAGTTTCTTTCGCTAGTTCTTCTCAGGGCTGGGTGTTTCTTTTCCGAACCGGTGGTAGTTTCTGGTTTGACTATCAATAAGCAAGTGATGTGTTCAATGTTGAATAAAGTATTGATTTAATATGTAATATTAAATACAAACACTTCAGCTTTAAAATATTATAATTTAAAAAATATCACTAAACATTTCGGGGCGTGTACACTGAATATTAGAAATTCAGGGCTGAAAAATGCTCTCCTTTAAAAGGGACGAAATTTATTATTTCTTTACTTCCTCAAAATGATCGAGACGTGTTTTTAAATCGACTAGCCATTTCAAGATAAAACCCCTCAAAGTCAAAGTAAGAATACTTACGGTAGCGTTTCAATATATATACCACAATGTCATGTATATATATATGATATATATATATATATATATATATATATATATATATGTATACACCAAAATTGATAATTTTGATAGAAACATTGATGAACATTGATAATAGATTGTATACGAGAAGTTAAGATAAACTTAAAACCGAGCTTTCGAGTTTGTAAAGTCAATACATGTACTAATAACAATACACATCCTTCCTGGGACGGGGTATTCGAGTATATTATATTTGTACATAATAATAATAATAATGTCCTCCAGAACGATTTCGGCCACTGCGGTCAATCTCAAGAGAGATTAGCCAACTACGCAGGAGATATTATAGTGCACAAGTGTGTGCGCAAACACAGGTGCACTCTCTATTCCTTAACTCTCATAATCCGATGGGACGGCAATCCGACACGACCGGAAAGAGTTTAGGCGCAGGACCGACGGCTTTACGTACTTTCCGAGGCACGGGAGTGTACACACTTCCAACTTCCAGACTCCGGGCTGCTACTGAGAATTTTCTGACAGAAAAACCCAATAACGTTTTATTGGCCCGACCTGGGAATTGAACCCAGGACCTCCGAGTCTGCGGCCTTACATCAAGCCACAAGACCAACGAGGCAGTCAGGCAGCAATTTGTACATATCAATGAACTATAAGTAGTCTTTACTATTTATGATTATTAAGAAAGATTAGAACATTATTGTTTAAATAAATATGACTTCCGATAATTTTCGTTTGATTACGCTTACGTAAATTTCAACATTTACATTAAAAGTAATGTAAATTTTGATAGCGGGTATTTTTTTGTTTTTATACTATAACATGATTATAACATAGCTATCAAATCATACAATTTGTTTTTCTTTTTCGGTATTTACACTTGCTATGACGTAGTAACATACTTCGTAGAACGGTATGCTACGCTGTAGCATATTAATATTAAAATTAGAGAAATACAGGAATCGATCTTGTCAAATGATTATTCTTTTATAATCTGTGGTCATTTAAATTATAAATTAAATTATTCTATTATTACTATAATATAACAAGAATAAAAGCGCGATTTTATGTACATATATAAATAAGTTTTTCTTATTTCAAAGGAGTATACTCCTACAATGTATTATGTTATACTATTGTAAAAAACACGCGTAAAAAAGATTTACAAGAAAAGAAAGAATAAACAGAAAGTCTGTTGTATTTCATGCTAAACTAAGTATTTATAATATAAATTGATAAAACTGTAATTGCCGTTACTTTCTAAATGGTACGTAATAGTGCATTCACTTTTTTCCTCTACCCACAACGTTGTCAAATTGTGATTCTAACCAATTAGATTTATTGTTTACCAGTACTTACCTGTTCCGTGATTCACATTTCACATAGTTTTATAATTAACATGTATTTCTCATGTTAAGTGAATTGTTTGAATAGCCGAGATGGCCTAGTGGTAAGAACGCGTGAATCTTAACCGATGATCGTGGGTTCAAACCCGGGCAAGCACCTCCGAATTTTCATGTGCTTAATTTGTGATTATAATGCATCTCGTGCTTTACGGTGAAGGAAAACATCATGAGGAAACCAGCATGTGTCTAATTTCACTGAAATTCACATGTGTATTCCACCAATTGGAGCAGCGTGGTGGAATAAGCTCCAAAACTTCTCCTCAAAAAGGGAGAGGAGGCCATTAGCCCAGCAGTGGGTCATTCACAGGCTGTTACGGAAGTGAATTGTATTATTTTTGAGAGATGAATGTCCTTGGAACATTTACTTTATTTGCAACAATATTATGTTGCTATATTATCTGGTACAAATCGCAAGTAAGCGAAGTTTCTTATAAATAAATAAAATATAGATACATGAGTATATATATATATCATATACTAAACGATTTATACAAAATTGTAGTTTTAGTTTCTCAATTCCACGGATAAAAGTAATTGCAACCAGAATCCTTCGGTATGCACTCATTCAGTGAAAATTCAGTTAAAAAAAAGCGAAAAAAAGTTCGCTCAACACGATTTCTTAAAACCTTTTCACTGTAAAATATGTATTGTCGAGTGAAATAGCTCCCATTGTGAGCGCAACAAGTAAAATAACTCTCCCATTAGTTGTCATCTTGAGAAGTATTTATTTTATTTTAGTTGACTATGCCAAAACTTATGAGGCAAACACACTTGAATTTAAATGCCTTTATATACACACATACAGATATATACATATGCGTGTGTGTTGTTAAGTACTATAATCCATATTACTGCTGGTGGTATACTTTTTAATTTGACTTTGACTTATTATTTTATTTCTCTCATTTTTTTTCTCTAATAACTGTTTTTCTACTTAATGGGCTTTGTTAACCCACCACCATCCACTCATCACATATTCTGTCGCCAAACAGCAATATTTAGTATTTTTGTGTTCTGGTTTAAGGAGTGATTGAGCCAGTGTAACTTATGGGACAAGGGACATAATATCTTAGTTCCCAAGTTAGGTGGCGCATTGGGTGGGCGCTTTGGGCGCTTTACATAAGGCATGGTTAATATTTCTTACAGTGACAATATATAAGGGCTATCTAAAACAACAAAAAATAATCACAAGCTAATAAGATAACAAATCAAATATATTTTCACAACCGTCAAAACTCCGCACCTCACCTCACTTCAACATCCACTCCGCTTAAAACCTCTTTTCTACTTACCTTATAATATTTTACAGTATGTATGCTAACTACAGCATTATAGAGGTGCTTGCATTTTGTAACATATAGAATTAAGCTCAATAATACTCAAGACATAACATAAATGTTAATTATGTACATATATATGTAATACTACACTTGTCTGTTAAAGTATAATTTATAGTTCAGAGGTTCATTTTCAGAGTTCTATTTATGTTAAAGATTATATAATAATAATAATAATTTATATTCATTATACAAAAACTAAAGAAGAGTTTGAACATTCTCAGTTCAACGAACAGAGAGGGATTCAACGAGGCACGATGACCACATACGACAAATACAGGAGTCACTGTATGTTACAGTGACTCCTCTTAATTTATAGCGTGGAGTTTTTAAAAGTTTTCAGTTGAGTATAAAATATTACCAAATAAATGCGTGAATAATATATAAGGCATTCCACTGTACATGTGGTGTGTAAACACACACATATATAACTATATAACTTAACCTTATCTTATATCTCGATATTTTCAGTCTTGAGACAGCCCAGAGTCTCGAAACTTTGAGTCATTTCTAAATAACCATTTTTGTTTTTATTTTTATTTTATTTTATTTATTTTATTTGGGAAACAAACAGTAACATAATACACAAATATATGATTGAAAAAGATAATACAGATACCAATTAAGTTTCCACTTACAAATAATACAGAATTAGAGCAATTTGAATACAATGATATGAATTTAATTAAATATAATAATTAACTAATCTAACCTAATATAAAATCTGAAGAGAAGCATTTAATTAAAATAAAATAATGTTAACAATAATAAATTAATAAAAATACATCAAATTACATCCTCTTTAAAAGTAACTCTAATTACGATTATCTAAAACATTTTTAATTAATTTTTTAAAATAATTTAGTGAGGTTACAAATAAGTCAACACTAGAAAAGTATTTGTTATAGTTCCTACAAGATCGGAATATAAAACTGTTTTGTGTGAATTTGGTTCTTGTAGTAGATACATCAAATAGACACTGGTGGCGAGAACTTAGTCTAGTAGTATTAAGAACACATATAGACACGAGATGTTCTGGGACCCAAACCCTACCTAAGACCCTACCTAGTCCCATACCTAGGACCTACCTAGGACCCTACCTAGGAATTCTCGTAAGAAACTTCAACCAAACTGACAAATTGTAATGATATTAAATTAATTCAATGCAATTATTAACATCGTCACATTGAATCATGTTTATATCAAATTTTATTACGGTAAAATCGTGAGTCCAACGCTTGTATTATAAAAACGAATAATTTAAAGAGATAGCAAAATATATTTTATTTTTATATATTCTTTGCTATTTACTAACAAAAATAAACAAGAAAAGTATTCAATGGAAAAACTTGAACGATTGAAAACTAGAACGGGGTAAATACATTGTAAAGCAGATGTCATACTAACATTTAAAGCGATATTTTTTTTCCTAGAATGAGAAGGCGTACGAGCATATGGGCCACCTGATGGTAAGTGGTCAACAACGCCCTTAGACATTGTCATTGTAAGAAATGTCTACGATCGCTTACATAGCCAATGCGCCACCAACCTTGGGAACTAAGATGTTATGTCCCTTGTGCCTGTAATTACACTGGCTCACTAATCCTTCAAACCGGAACACGACAATACTAAGTGCTGCTGTTTTGCGGTAGAATATCTAATAAGTGGGTGGTACCTACCCAGACGAGCTTGGACAAAGCTCAACCACTAGTATATATATAATTACCAATATTATTATTAGCCATTTATTTAGCCAACCTTATTGTTTACTATCGTTCAATATATAGAGTTGGAAAGTTTAATCCAAGGGAAAATAATGAAATCAAAGTCACAATCAAAAAAACCTTTATCCATAATTAATAGATGCGTTACAATTGATTAATTATTGACTTTCAAAAATCTACTATTGGTTATGAAATAAACACCAAGACTTAGAACTGAGAAGATTCAGCGAAAGAAACTCTGTGGAGGTTTTTTTTAATTGATTATAGGTGATACAGTCTACCTATATTGCAATATATAGGCAGACTGTATAGTTATAATTTGTTCTGAGGTATAAACTGAGCTCATAACTCATTTAATATATTCTGCTTTCTCCACTCCTTAAAAACACATACTCCTTAAAAACAGTGTGCAATAATGAGTTGAATAAGAAAAAAGTACAAAAAACTTTCTAGTCAAAATTGATTGCTATCATCTATCGTATTATTTATACAGACAAACGTATTAATTATTATAATCACTTAAATGTTAATTTGTGGAAAATAAACTGTTTTTAAATCTCATTTTATTGCTTTTACTCAGACACAAGTGTAACGAGAAACCTTAGTCGTCGGGGTCACACGTGGTTAAGTGATGGACAAGAATAACGTCTTCAACACACGTCGTATTTTAAAAGCAATTGGATTTATCGAGCTCTATTTAAAAGTATCGCTATACATGAAGGAGATTTATAAGATTTCTAAATAACTATACAGATAATATAAAAAATATGAATAAAACTACTGTGTGAGAAATAATTTTCGTATCGTAAAATGTTGAAAATGTCGTATGTTACGTTCGTACGTTTTAGATAGATATGTAGATACACCATTTTAACACTTACGTCCATTTAATATTATACTAATTGTAGTCAATATCGCATATGAACATAGGTTAACTTTTAGTAATCTTAATATCGACATGTACATAATATTTCTATTAGTATTTTTTAAATATAAGATACATTATTGGTGTTCCAAATAAAAAAAAAACACAATTATTTTTTTTTTATATAGAATAGGAAGGTGGACGAGCATATGGGTCACCTGATGGTAAGTGGTCACCAACACCCTTAGACATTGGCATTGTAAGAAATTTTATCCATCGCTTACATAGCCAATGCGCCACCAACTTTGGGACCTAAGATTTTATGTCCCTTGTGCCTGTAATTACACTGGCTCACTCACCCTTCAAACCGGAACCAAACAATACCAAGTACTGCTGTTTTACGGTTGAATATCTGATGAGTGGCTGGTACCTACCCAGACGAGCTTGCACAAAGCCCTACCACCAGTTAATTATATTTTACTTATTTATATAGGCTTGATATTAATCATCGAATAAAGTAAATGTAAAGTAATGGTTTTCTTCTTTATGAGGACCTTAGTCCATCACGTGAGTTGGTGGTATACAAACGTGCCAGATTTGCAAACGACACATTCCGGTTTCATCTCGATTAAATTAAATTGAATGAGTATTACTATTATTTTAAGAATGGTTTGTCTCCTTTTGTCAAGAAAACTAAAGGCTTTGCCGATAAAAATAAACATTCAGATAATACGAGCGTAATAAATAGTTTAACTGTCACTAACATTATTCAGCTATTGTATTGTAAATAGTTTTATCAGCTTGCAGCGTAAACTGAATAGATGTTAATATTATTGTTATCAATTCAAAAGCATTACAATTAGATCTTATATTGTTTGGTTTATTTTATTGTAAATCTTTTTTGTATGTATTTGATGAGTCATTTTGCGTTGGGTTCAATGTACTTGTAGTTCCAAGGTCATTTTACATTGCTAAGTTTTTATTTGAAACGAATATTCAAGAAAAATTTTGAAGCAAGAAGAATTATAGACCGCTTCTCTTTGTAATATAACTATAATGATTATTTATTTATTATGGTCCGTTTTCACGTGTATGATATGTTTTGTTTACTGCAGGCCCAAGGGACATAACATCATAGTTCTCAAAGTTGGTTGTGCAGTGGCGATGTAAGAAGTGGTTAATATTTCTCACGTCAATGTGTGGTGGTGACCACGTACCATTAGGTGGCCTATTTGTCTTCCACCTTTCTATATTTAAAAAAAACGAATATATCGAGTTAAGTATTTTAAAGAACATCTAAGCTTTCTTCTTTTGCACTATTTTTACTACGACCTCGACTTTCATACATGATGTATTTAAACATAGTTGTCTAAGGAGAAAGCCGACGGTAATAGTGTTATGTTACACGGCGTTGGTAAGATAGTAAACATTTTGAGGTTATTTACGAATACGACAGCGTGTCAGACTGAGATAAGGCCAGCTTACCTCGTTGTCTTAGCGACGTAAGTATGAAGAGTCTAGACTTATTTGCAAATAATTTTGATGTGTAAACATATTAGCACTCGGTACACGGTAGGGGCTGAGAGTTGGAGCGTCAAATAACGTGAGCGTAAGATTTGTTATTGTGTGTTAATGTGTGCGTGAGATTGGTACGTGAGCTCTACCGTGATGTTACCGTAACCTCTGTATACAGATAAACCAAATAAATGCCTCTCCTTTTGAGAAGAAGTTTTGGAGTTTATCTCACTGCTCCAATGCAGATTGGTGGATACACTTGTGGCAGTTTGTATACGATAATATAGGCTTACTTACGATATGAATTATAATTTAATGAAGTGAAAATTCATTATTAAATACCCAATTTTTCACCCACATCCACGTGCTTTATCCGTTAAGCTATCGCGTTTACTAACTTTAAAATAGTATAATTAATATGTCCATACCTAAGATAACATGTAACACAATCCCGTTTAGGGCATCGTTGAAATTAATTTAACTTACAAATTCACATTAAGAAATGACGCTTTAAGCAATTAATTTCTTGAAAGATTCGTTCGCTATAATTGCTCTTAGAATGTTACAGCGATTATTTTAATTCTAGAATAATTAAAGTTTTTAGTCCTTAACCTTGAAGTAACGATTGATTTAAAACTTATTTAAAATTAAATAAATAAAAAACGTATTATGTCAAAAATTTGGAGGTAAAATCCTAGCAAATATATTGGTTTATATTTGCCTAACTTGTATTTGTAATTAATGGTGAATGAAAACATTCTGACAAAATAAGGCTGTGTCATTTGAACCAATCCGTTATGGACTAGTTGAACAGAATAATTTCTAAACCTTCTTCTTAGGAGGAGGCCTTAGTCAGCATGATACTAACGGCTAGCTTCACTTTTTACTGTATCAATGCAAATATATCTCTACATTTTCATTACTCTACATTTAGTGTCATACTGTATTACTTTTTACTGCTTATACACATATGTCTCTACATTTTCATTACTCTATATCTAGCAACGCAAAACTTTCACTTTGCAAATTCTCCACCGTGATTACAGAGATACTTCAGATTGGAAATAATTTCAATTGACAAAATTGTTTCTTGAACTTACCTTTGAACTTCGCTTGGCTTGGCTTTGTTGATAAGGGTGTTTTCAACCAATGAAGCAATGTGGGAAGCGTTACAAATTTAATGCTTTTATCCATTTTTTAGGTTGCAATGTTATTTTATTATTTCATGGCTTCAAAATATATTCTTAAAATTGCGAATGAGAATTCGATGGTGTTTGCACACCCACAATCTGTGATTAAGATTCACGTATTCTAACTACTGGGCCAGTTAAGCTCATCACTGTGTTGTCTGTGCCAGCGGATGATTTCCACAATAAAAAGTTCTTGGGGATAGTTCGTTTAGTAGAACCATTGCGCTTCGTTTTAATTTATGATTTTTAAAAAGGAATTTTCCGCCTTCACCACTTCCCGTACTGTATTGCGACGCCACTTAAATAGCATTCGTCATTGCCTGCTGTAGTATCATCATTATCTCCCTTTCTCGTATTTATTTATTTATTATTATCTACTGTAGTATACTTGCGGAGAAAATTGCTTGGTGTGTCTCCTTGAAACTAATATTACGCTTATTATTGCCAAATTATCCCATAATAAATAGCACTGAATAGAAATGAAGTTCTTATATATTATTTTTCAAGCATTGATATTACTTATAAAACTTTCCAACAATACAAGATAAATAAAAAAGAAGAAAAAGTGGCTTGAATTTCATCCCTGGACTTGAGAAAATGATCCAAAATAATTTATAAGTTTTATTGAAATTCACCAGTAATAAATAAAAGCTAAATTATTTCTTTTGCTTCCAGGTCTGGATTGAGAGCAGTATCGAGTTTTGTACAGAGAAGTGGCCAGACTCGATAAGAAAAGAACTGTTCGGTGCGTTCAGCTTTATACTCGTCTATGCGGTGCCTGGTTAGTATTATTTTTCATTTTAATAATTTAAAAAGGCAATACTATAAGAGTTAGGTTGTGTCACGATGTTTTTCTTCACCGTCGAGCACAAGATGAATTATGAACATAAATTATGAGCATAAAAATTCAGAGTTAATTAATATTCTTCACGGCTCATAATCAAAATATTACAGTCTTATATTTGCTTTAAAATATTCAAGCTGATCAATAAAGAGCGACTACATTATCCGATGCGATATTAATTTCGTTAGTAAATATCCGATAGTAATTATATTTTGTAGCATATTATATGTGTATGTATGTATATTTTTATAGTTTATGTATGTATATATATATATATATATATATATATATATATATATATTCTTATATATAAAGTCACATTCTTATATATATATATATATTTTTTTTCTAATTACCGCCTTCACGGGTTTCTGTTTTGCTTAAAATTTGACTGGCAGAGAATTCGTTTAGGCATTAAGTCTGCCTTTTGTTCCAACTGCATATTGCGGTGATCATTAAAGTTTTTAAATAAATAAATAAAATAAATAGTTCCATACTTTCGATACGGCTTTGACAAAGTTTTAAATATTTTGGAACTAATGATAAATTTGTGCTTAGCTGAACACGTATTATGTTAATCGAGTACAAAGCCAGTGGCCCAGAGGGCCCAGTGATAAGACCGCGTGAATCTTAACCGACGATCGTGGGTTCAAACCCGGGCAAGCACCACTGAATTTTCATGTGCTTAATTTGTGATTATAATTCATCTCGTGCTTTACGGTCAAGGAAAACATCGTGAGAAAACCTGCATGTGTCTAATTTCACTGAAATTCTGCCACATGGGTATTCCACTAACCCGCATTGGAGCAGCGTGGTGGAATAAGCTCCAAACCTTCTCGTCAAAAAAGGAGAGGAGGCCTTAAGCCCAGTTGTGGGACATTCACAGGCTGTGACGGTGTTACTAATTGATAAAATGACATTTATAAACAACGTGAGAACCAGTAGCTAAGAACTCCGCCGGGACATTATAAAAAGGCAATTAAATTAATAACTACTAAAAATTGCTAGGAAGCTAAAAATGAAAGGAGAATCTCCTCTAATAATTATAAATTTGAAATCTAAAATAAGTTTAGGCAAAAAAAGTTTTTTTTTTGCAGCAAATACGGCCTAAATACGAACTCGTTTGAAAAAATCTTCATAACTACATTATGAAACTGTAAAAATTAGTCGACATATAAATGAATAGGTCTCTTCTTTTTTTAGCTTTTATTAAACTAACTGGTCCACGTAGTTTGATCTGCGTCTGCTCCGCTCTTGTGAGTCGAAACGTGATGTTATAGTCTATTAACTATATAAAGCAAAAAAATTATAAGTAAATAGGTATTTAACATTTATATTGCAATCCATATGTCACTTAAAAATTTATGCTACAATATTTAACTTTAAAAAAAACAACATTGTTCCGTGTCATCACGTACACATTCTCAATTTTTTTTTATTTCGTATTTTTTTTTTACCAATATTTAACTTACTATAAAATATTAATTATTATTAATGTTATTATTTTCAGGTTGTATCGTAGTGGTGTCGTATTCACTGATGGGCAGACGTCTATGCTCAGTATTGCCCCCCTTCGACCAGACGGAAGGCAGTGCAAACAGTCAACAGGTAAAATTATAAAAAAAAGATTTAGCTGTTTATGTAAGCCAACGGGTTTAGCTCCCAGTATATCAGCCCCAATGCTCCCGAGCGTAAAAGATACGTGACCGTGTCATGGATGCGTAGGGTGGAGACCTCGTGTATCCCCATCAGTCGTTTTAGACGGCTCGAGGAGGAGGGCAGCTAGGGTGGTCTTGCGCTGCCGTTCACATCAGCGAGGAATGGGGGGTAAAATCATCAACACCAACTGATAAGAGCTCTACTCGTGATTCGGCGCCATAAGCCACGGATGCGTTTTGTTAACGATCCCGCAGCCTCTTCTAATCCTTTCTATGCTGAAAACGGGCATCAAGTGTTTTGGTGGGTAAGAATCCCACACAACCCAGTTCTTCTGGCTCCGCCCGGGGTAACTTGCTGAAGAATTCCACTGCGTGAAACAAAGTGCATATCATGCTGTCGATTTTTTTTTAAAGGAAGTAAAAAGGTATTATAATACATTTTACTTATTATGTACCTCATTAATGTAATGGCTTATATAATAGATCAAGAGATTCGTAGTTGTTGAGATAGAATTCGAGACTAATGGTCCATAGACGTTATTTTGTTTTTCTGCTTTTCAGTATTACAAAGGACTATGAGAGTGAGGCAAATATCTCCTGCGCAATTGATAAGTCTATGAATATATGTTGTTGGAAATTCGGTTACAAAGACATAATTATTTGTTAATAAGATGACTTTAATTAATGTTACGGTTACTGAAGTTAGGTTTAATGTATTATTAGACAGCCTGTATATTTTAATTGAGATTATTCGGTCTCATTCTGAATACAATATCCGCTCCTTCTAAAATTATTTATCATTAATAATTTTGCATATTTCAGAAAATAAATACACTTTGAAATATAAATCCTAACCTTTATTCAATATTTTAATAGGGTTTTTGTCATTTAATTTACTTCAAAGATATAATGTGATATCTAAAATCAATACTAGGACATACAACATAAACATCACAGAGATTAATTTGATATCAATTAATTGAAACAAAACATTAAATAACATTATTTATGTTTTTTGAAGGATTGAATACGAGGCCGACCGTCCTCTGGCTTTGTCCAATGCTATTATGATGCAAATTTGTATATACGAATATTTATCTATAAAATTACCCTTTTGTCCTCGTTTATTTGAAAAGGTGAATAAGCAGCCACGTTTTGTCGCATATAAATAAACCATGCGATTTATCTCTATACCATGGACCTGACACTGGCTAACTCAACCTTTCAACCGTACAACACATACAAATTACTAATTATTATTGGTGGTCGAATATCCGATTACTGGATGGTAACCACCCGGATAGGCTTACCTTTATACCACTCGTAAATTAGGTTCAAAAAACTCTGTTATTAGTAAGTACTGCTATTAAGAAAGTGTTGATTAAACGCCCAAATGTTTGAAATCCAGGTAAGCCGGAAGCAACGTCGTGGAATATGCTCCAAGTATTTTTTTGATATGTGCGGTATTAACCTAACAGTAGGACATTTACGCGCTAAGTTTCGAGTTAACTGTAATTTAAAACTAAATAATATAAATTCACATTTTGCCATTGTTGATAACAAAGCGATTAATTTACCTGAGTGATATGAAATGAAAACCTTTTAAAGTAACAAATGATAAAACAATTAGAAACAAGATATGAATACATATTTAAATAAGTATTTTCTTGCACAAGTATCGAATAATTTATTTGAGTTAGATAAATAATGGATGCTAGAATATAAGTTACCTATATTAATTGTTAAGTTATACGATCACTAAACGTACACTGTTTTTGCTTTTAAGAAATTTGGAAATATTTACCAAATTAATACAATAATGATAGCTGAAAAAAGGTATGTATATATATTTGTTTTTTTTTTTTATATAGAACAGGACGGTGGACGAGCATATGGGCCACCTGATGGTAAGTGGTCACCAAACGCCCTTGGAAATTTGTACTGTAAGAAATGTCAACCATTGCTTACAACGCCAATGCACCACCAACCTTGGGACCTAAGTTTTTATGTCCCTTGTGCCTGTAATTAGACTGGCTCACTCACCCTTAAAACCGGAACACAACAATACCAAGTACTGCTGTTTTGCGGTAGAATATCTGATGAGTGGGTGGTACCTACCCAGACGAGCTTGCACAAAGCCCTACCACCAGGTATATGTTAAAAAATATGTCATCTTAATGTTTACTTTATATATATACGGAATTGGAAGTTGATAGTTGATTTTGAAGGGGTCTTAGATTGGCGAATTTCAAACGGTCACGAAATAAAGATGGTTGGCATAAGCACTTTGAATCGAATAATATAAAATGTTAAATTTTTAATATAAAATCATTAGGCAGACTGGCTTATAATCCACCTGATGGTAATCGATTACCACCGCCCATAGACATTGGCGCAGTTAGAAAAATAAAACATTACTTTCGCCAATAACCTCACCAACCTTAGTAACCACAATAGTACAAAATATTATTGTTCGGCAGTCCCACGACCCAGACGAGCTTGCACAAAGCTCTACCACCAGTAAATTTGTAAATGGTTCAGAAATTTACAAATCCCATTTCTGTGAGACGGCTCATCCTCTACTTATAAAAATGTTAAATTTAATCAGAATTTTATATATTAATAAATCGATCCAGTTTTTAGTATAGGACATACAGTGGTATATGTATATAATATATAATTCTAGGTACATATACCATATAAGCTTATCATACTATCATATTTAGGTATGGCGTACATACAGCAATTAATTTAATAATTAGGAATATCTATAAGTTTGATCCGCTGGTGTAAAGGAAATCGTTATGTTTGTCATAAAAGACAGCAGATCTCAAAGTTCAATTTAAGCAGAACTCAATAGGAGTTCAAATCCCGGATCAGTCTAACAAAAAACTTTAAAAGCTTTAAAGCTAAGCTTAGCTTTTAAAAGTTTATTTAGTGAATTATTTGTTTGAATGAAAATGAATTATCACAGTATTACGAAGGATTAGATGGGTAAGAAAACACGAAACAGTTAACTATTTTTAAGAGAAAAATAAAATGTTTTCGTCCATCATTACATTCACATTTTAATTTGTTTGTGAAAGATATACAAAGGTGGTATACAAAGCCATCATCAGTGAATGCATCAGTTCTTGACAGTCAATTACTGTTCAATACAGTTGGGTTAGGTATTGTATACCTATTGTATATTGCAGTAGTTTTAGTGGGTAAGAATTCCACATAACCTAGTTCCCCCCCAATGAGAGCTGGGTACCTTTCTAAAGGTTTCCACTGCGTAAAAAAAAGGTATTGTATACCTTTTAAAAATAACTTTAAACCAGTGACGAGCCATGTGATTGCTATATTTTTTTTGTTACAAATTAAACAACGGAAAAACCAACAATTATTTTCGATGCACTTAAGTGAATGATAGAATTACTGCGGCTTACTGCTGCTATTAAAAAATAAAACTATACAACAAACTTTAGGAGACATTAATATGTATTAGGTTCCATAATAAATTTTAACCATTACGCTGAATCGAGTCATAACCATTCTGCGTTATAAGAACCGTCATATTTATTCACCTAGGAATATGAGGGAGCAAACTGTTTATTGCTACTTCAAATTGTACATATATTATCATTGTAACTCACACAGGGTCTCTCATACTCACAGGGTTGCGCAATATAACAGATATGGTAAAATTATACGAAATAAAAACTATTCGGTATTTTTACACGCTTCAGTGTGGTTACGATTTTTTTATTAATATAATTTGAATTATTATCATTTATCGTTGAATAGTGAAATATTTTGTGTCCTAATATTTAATAATTGAATAAAATTTTATAATATATTAAAATAAAGATATTTATGTAATTATTATATGTAAGTATAGATATAAACTACATATATATACAGTTATAAAGTTGGCAAGTTTGTAAGGTTAAACGTGCAAATCTCAGAAACTTCTAGTCTGATTCGAATTATTCATTTTGCTTTATATCTAAGTCTGTTTATTGAGAAAGTTAGGCTATATAACTTAATGCTTCAACCAAAAGAGCAACGCCATCGCATTATCGTCAAACAAAATTGCCTATTGTATGAAATAAGAATGTATTATTTAAATTTAACGCATGGAAAAAATAACATTTAAAATGAAAATATTGATTAATTTTCTAATTCAATAAGATATTAATATTTTCTGTATTAAGCTTGCATATGTACTTTGAAAAACAAATATCAAGATTGTTCATTCTGAATATATCTTAAATCGTATCTTTTCATTTTTTATGTTTGTAAAGAATAAGACGAGAAACTCGTACAATCAGTTTCAATGCATCTTGAACATTAAGGAAAAACAGTCAGTATTTGGTGTAGACAGTTATGTCTAGTGTTAACTAGAGGAAACTTTAGTGAAATCCTCATTTATTATCCCTAATAGGAAGACTCGGCTCCACAGCACTCGCGGTTAGGAAAGTTAGACATCTAACTGATAAATACACTGCGATTTGTATACTTACTGTTTATTATCTTGTGTTATGGTACTTATTGTATTACTTCGAGGTTACTATTCAAATATAAATTTTTTTTTTCTTTAAAAATATTTTTGAGCTATTTATAATGTTGAAGCTGAAGAAAACCAGAAAAATGGAGTGGTTAATATTTCTTACGTCGCCTATGTCTACGGGCGGTGGTGACCGCTTACCATCGAGTAGCCCACTTGCCAGTTCGCAACCTATTTTAGAAAAAAAAAAACGCAATATTTATACAAAAAAAAGATCAGAAGAGTAACAAAAAATATGAAAATTCGAGAAGTAAATATGTGTACTTGTTTGTTGATTTCCATTCTTCGCTTACTATAAGGTAAATTATAATAATAATAATGTCCTCCAGACCAATTTCGGCCACGGCCAATCTCAAGAGAGATTAGCCAAATACGCACGAGAATTATAGTGCACAAGTGTGTGCAGTAACACAGGTGTACTCTCTATTCTCTAACTCTCATAATCCGACGGGACGGCAATCCGACACGACCGGAAAGAGTTCAGGCGTAGGACCAACGGCTTTACGTGCTTTCCAAGGCACGGGAGTGTACATACTTCCAATTTCCAGACTCCGGACTGCTACTAAGATTTTCTGACAGAAAAACCCAATAACTTTTTATTGACCCGAGCTGGGAATTGAACCCAGGAGCTCCGGGTCTACGGCCTGACATCAAGCCATTAGATCAATAAGGCAGTCAAAACAAATAAACACGTTATTAAGCAAGTGAAAATGCAGTGGTGTTTGCATGTTTGGTTTGGGTCGTATTGGCATGTCAAACATTTCTGTACTGTAATTAATTCGTTTGAAATTGATTGATTTGAAATATTTAAGCACAAGCAGCTTTAGAAGTTACAATGATCTGTATGTAAATTTATCTGGCATTGAGTACAATTTTGCTACGACTGAGTTTTTACTTATTGTTATAATTATACTAACTCTCTACACTTGTGTACATGATGCGTCATATTGTTTATGTATCTACCAAGAGAACTAGATTGTTTGTTTTCTTGGTATGAGTTTGCTTTGGATACAACAAGCAGGTTTACTAGTAGGCTAGCTAGTATGCGCAAACATAAAATTGCATTTTAAAACAATATCTTTATTATACCGCTGGATTCAAAACAGGTATTTAAATTTGGTCGTGTTACGACGGTTTCCTATTCAAGCAGAAGACATAATAGTGTGGTGGTAGACTGGTGGTAGAGCTTTGTGCAAGCTCGTCTGGGTAGGTACCACCCACTCATCGGATATTCTACCGCAAAACAGAAGCACTTGGTATTGTTGTGTTCCGGTTTGAAGGGTGAGTGAGTCAGTGTAATTACAGGCACAAGGGGCATAACATCTTAGTTCCCAAGGTTGATGGCTCATCGGTGATGTAAGCGATGGTTAACATTTCTTGCAATACTAATGTCTATGGGCGTTGTTGACCACTTACCATCAGGTGGCCCATATGCTCGTCCGCCTACCTATTTTATAAAAAAAGTGTGTATGTGTGTTTACACATACACTGTGATAAGAATTAGATGGAAACCCAGAGAGAGAGAGAGAGATAGAGATTAGCGAGGCACGGGGCATGTTGTAATAGTAATTATGTGGAAATTCTTTTTCACAGTGATATCCAAATAATTAATATTGGTATTTCGAATAAGTACAAGTACATTTTATTCTGACTGTATCTGAACGATGCGTATTACAAGGATGTTAACATAAATCAGAATGTTAAAATTACATTATTAACATCGAGGATTTAAATAAATAATAAAACTAAAACACACTTTATTTGTAGGTTATTTATTTCATTCTTATTCTGAGATTATTTAATTAAAACCGTCTATCTGAAATATGTACAACTAACGAAACTATTTTCAATTCTTACAGAAAATGGAATAAAAATCTGTATAAATATGATTCAATAATATAATTTTATATTAGCTAAAGTTGCTTTCTATTTGACCGACCAAGAAGTTGACGGTTATGTGGATAAAACCGGTAACAGCTGTGCTGAGCTTGTAGTTCCGTCTCGAATTTATGATTTGGTTCAATAACAACGAGGAACTTTTGATTTTAATTAAACTCAAAAGATTGGTTAAGAGTTTGCTAATAATGAGATCTTTCTCAAGGGAAACTAGCCAACTGCTCAAGATATATTATTTTGCATAAGTGTGCATATTCTTCTATACCCTCAATATCGTATTTCGGCAGAGAAATCCGAAACGACCAGAGGTGTAGAACCAGCGGCTTTCCTTGCTTTAAGAGCCTGCTCGAAAAACTGCCAAGTCTCAGGTTGCTACTGAAAAATTATTAAAAGAAAAATCCAACAACTTTACATCTTTACCAATAATATTATCAATCTCCAACGCTCCATAAGTTACCCTAAGAGGACAATTATGTTGACGGTTACTTGTTTTCCGTAATTGGGTAGTACAATAAAATACTTAAATTTTAGCCACCGTCGCATTTGTATCGGCTTCGATGTATATACTTCTAACTTTATGGGATAGTAAATATATATGTAGTAAATAGTATAGCTCTATTATTGTATGTAGAAACATGTAAATTTGTTTGAAACTACTGATTTATACAATCAGTGCCTCTAGTTAGATATCCGCCCGTACAATGAGTACGGTACTTACTCAGTACAGGTTTTATTTATGTATATTTCCAAAAGTACTGGTCCAATCGGTTTTAATGAAAACGCTTGCAAATAAATGAATTTTGACTTCATATTTCAATATGTAAGTTAAAAATAATCCACGAAAATAAAGTTGAGACCAGCAGTAATTAAATAAACAGTTTTGGTGTAAATGCAAAACTTGCAAAACTTTACATTATGTAATATCTTACCTAAGCTATATATGTTTCTTGTTTGAAAAAAATATTATAATTATAAGAAGAATGAGATGTGTTTTGTTTCTTTTCAGCGTTTACGACTCGTCCGGGAGAGGAAGCGAGTGGCATGGATTCTTCTGTTGCTGGCTGTGTTATTCGCACTATGTTGGTTACCCTACAACATCCTACAACTTCTTATTGACGTTAACGCCTTGCAAGCTGACTCCGTGGCGTTGGTGTTGCCATATACATTGTTATTAGGTACGAATTTCCTCTGGGTATGTATATTGGACAAGTTAGGCACTTATTCTTCCACTAAACATTGATAATTAATTTGCAATAATGTGTTCCAATTTAATAGCAATCTCAATCTCTAAATCTCAACGTATGTGGAGCTTTGACGGTTGTCAACATACATTTGAATTGAGATTTCGTTAGCGGAGGTGTTTTTAATAGTACTAGGTAGGCAGATTATTAAGTGGGCCGCCTGACGGTAAGCAGACACCATCGCACTGTCAGAAATATTAATCATCCCTTACGTGTACGCGTATCCCTCACCAATGCAACTTTAACCTTGGTAACTAAGAAGCTATGTCATTTGTGCATGGCTCACTCACCCTGGAACTCAACAATACTAAGAATTGTGGCTTGGCGATAAAATATATTACGATGAGTGCACCCACTCATGGGTAGGTGGTAACTACCTTGCTACCTAACTAAGATGTCAAGCACAAAAAACCTTGACTTGTATTGTGATAGGCGGCTGGTGTTTAAGTTTTAAGACATTTCTAGCAATTCTAAAGTCTATGGTCAGGGGTAACTGTTCACTATCGAATCGTTCAAATCCTATATTTAACAAAAAACATCTAGTAAATGACATTATGTTTCCAGGACACACGAACTCAGCTATCAACCCGATAGTCTACTGTTTGATGACGCGCAACTTCAGACGATCACTTCGCAAGCTACTCTGTCACGACCCTGGTAACATTAACTCTAGTACCCATTTCCATGTAAGTTATACGGTCCTCATATAGACGTAATGTTAACAATACTAACTTTATCATATAAAGGGAGAAGCGATTTGCTTGACACTTGAAAAAGTACCCTGTAACCGAACACCTCGGAGGTATGGATCGGAGCAATCAAGGCTTAGCGCGTCTACATATTTTTGTATTCATAGTTGTCATGATTCATTATGTATAAAGAATATGATCATAAATTAACTATGTAGCGTTTAAAATTGTATATTTAAAAGCGCTTCAATAATTTTAATTGCTATTTTCGAATAATTATTTGCATAGTGCCGAATAAAAAATATATATCTATTTCGTTCCATTATTATTTTTAAATTTAATCATTTTATAACATTACGTAGTTTGAATCAAAGTTTTAATTATTTAACAATCTGTTTTATCTTTATTTTATTTCTTAAGGTTTTTGAACTCAAAAAGCAGATACAGATACGATTATATCAAAAGAGAACTTATTATTAAAGACTATGTTGAATGAAGAAGTCAGTTATAAGAAAACACCTGAAAACATTTGTAGTAATTAATTATC
The DNA here is from genome assembly GCA_905147175.2 of Nymphalis urticae. Classification (NCBI taxonomy): domain Eukaryota; kingdom Metazoa; phylum Arthropoda; class Insecta; order Lepidoptera; family Nymphalidae; genus Nymphalis; species Nymphalis urticae. Next base: position 1,085,256 of record LR989987.1, on the reverse strand, counting down.
ATTTGAAGAGATTCCTTATATCATTCTACAAGGAAACAGTGTAAAGAAAAATAACATACAAAATATTAAATCACTAAATATCACATATTATATGCGATATATTATTATAACATTAACTACGTGTCCAAAAGTCATAACTACATTAATATTTTTCATAAATACCGACTAAAGCAATTTCTGATCTTTACAGATGCAAGGCTTACGTCAAAAATCCAACACGTCTAGTCTACGAACGTGCACCACTGTGACCTTTAGGAGCAGTAACCAGAGTCGGCCATCTTGCACACAGAGCATCCAATACGGAAGAGTGAATAGAAGCTCCTTGAGAGACGCAACTTGGAAGGACAGAGGGAAAGCTCAGTTTTTGTAAATTTCTCATCCACACATAAAATAAATATGTACGCGTCCAACACAAGTATCAGCTTTCATTGAAAATATAACAATCTATTTTAAATAGTTTAAATATAAGCCATTTATAAATGTTATAAGCTAGACTTGATATTGTAATAAATACTCGTGAAAATTGTAGAAAACAAAACGAAACTAATCAAGAAACTATTTTGTAATCGAAATGACGAATGGTTCATTAAATATTTGATAATGAATGATAGTATTATCTTAGTATAGTAACTTGTTAATATGCCAATGCTGGGCAAATATTTTTCTCCAGTTAAAAAAGATTTGGAGCTTATTCCGTCATGCTGCTTCAATACGGGTTGATACACGTGTGGCACATTCCCGTCCGATACAAGCTAGTTTCCTCACGATGTTTTCTCTTAATACCAGTATGACATAAGTTTTAAATACAAATAAAAGACGAGATAGCTCAGTAGATTTTCTGGATTTAAGGCCGCAATTTAAAGTACATTTAGTGCTTGTAATATAAATGTAATTGCCTAATTTAAAACAATCGATGGTTTTATAAGGTTTATCTTAATAACTTTTGTAAGGAATTATTATTATCCCTCCAATTAAGTGAATAACTTGAGCTAGAAGTGAGGACGATAAAAGCCCAAAGGGCCCGATCCTTTCAATAGCCCAAAGGACCCTTACAAATCGCTAGATGGTATATCGTTGTGGTATAGACGCTTATTATTGTTATTATTGTTGTTAAGTCTATATTTAGTAATTGGTTTAATTTAAATAACAAATAACTTCTATCCATAACTGTATGTGTATGCATTCGACTCGAACAACTGTTGGGATCGAGCTATTGCATGACGTCACATTTTTCAATTGATGTGTGATTGAAAAAATCAAGAATTTATATCATTTTCATCAGGAATATCCGAGATGTTATTATGATTTATTACGCCTTCGATATTACAATAAATCAAATAATTTGCCGACTCATGTTCATATTTCTATAATATCATCTTGGTGGAAATCGTATATTAAATTTTTCTTCGTATTTTTTATATTCACTGAACAAAAATCAGTAAAGGGGACAAGTCAATACGTGATTGTCATTATTGAACGTGAGTTCTAAAAGTTATTAAGAAAAAGTTAGAAACTCTAAAGTCGTACAAAAACTTTTCCTGTAATCAACTTATAGTCATGTTAGGTAAAATTACGTTAGTCGAAGTTATTATTGAACAAATGATTCTAACTTTTAAAAGATCATAATAATTATATAATTCTTCAATCCTCATGTATTTTTTATTTAATTAGGTTGAATGATATCAGTAGTTATTTCACTGCTAAGCATATACTTGGTATATAATGAGTCCCAGCTTGAATACCGAGTGTGGTTATAAACACAGAGGGCTTGACATCTTGGATCATCATGATTGGTGGCGCATCGGTGGTTTCTAAGACATACTTCAAAACAGTTACCTGAGATGTGTATATAATTTTTTTTTACATTAAATTTATTATAAGCGTAAATAAATAATTAAGAAGAAATAAAATTATATTTATATTTATGCACTTTTATGATTAAATTATAATAAATATATATATAAGAAAATTTATAAGTGATGTATAATTTTTATTGATTAATTTAAACATAGAAAATGAAATCTTTATTTTTTTTTTTTTTACGTTGAATGTAAATATTTTTACACATTTTTTAATTAATTATTAAGAAATTTAATTTATTTAATATAATTAATTGTTATGTTATAAATGAGTATAAAATTTAAAAATGTTAATAATTCTAGTCAATATTTAAAAATCGATTGTAGTTTTACAATTAACTAATTGTAGGATTCATCATTATTTTAATTATATGCGCTCCACTACTTGTCATCGACTAGTCATTTTTCAAACTAGTATCATCAATAAAATTGTATGTACTGTTATAAAGAAGAATGAAGTGATATCAATATTTATTCAGTCATTTGATAGAACGAGTCGTGTGTGTGAGTTCGTATTTTTTTCAGTGCAGCTAATTTGCAGGAAAAGATTTTCCCTTAAGAGCTCACTTCGTACCTCACTGCTGTTGCTTGGTTATTAAATATACAATATTGTTAAAAAAGGGTCTTATTATATAATGAAAAATCAATATAGACTTCACTCGTATATACACTTATAACTCTTTCACTCGGAAACGTAATGCATCTAAGCTACTCGAAGTGTAAAGCGCCCTAAATACTATTTAAAGGTTTAATTTGCTTTTCATTTTAGGCCGAGCGAGAAAATGATTTATGATAAGAATAATAAGTCTTGTCATTTTAGTAAATTACCATACTTGTATATTGTGAGTGTAAGTTACTTTGGTCCTATTGGCTTTGCAACCAAATTTTTAAGCGTCATATAACTCGAATAATATTTAAGCAGAAAAACATGGTCACATATAAAGGCATCGGCGATTATGTAAATAAGGATTATGTGTATACTTGGTGGTAGGCCTTTGTGTAAACCTATCTAGGTGGGTACTACCCACTCCTCAGATATGACCGATGACCGCCAAACAGCAATATTTAGTATTATTGTGTGCTGGTTTTCAAGCCAGGCCTTCAGGGCGAGTAGGTATTGTAACTACAGGCATAAGGGACATATGTTAGTTCCTAAGGTTGGTGGCGCGTTGGCGATGTGAGGACCCGTTAATATTTCTTACAGCGCCAATATTTATTGGCTTACTTATCAACCAAACCACCAAATCATATCACCAAAGTGGCCAATGTATTTTATAAAAAAAAACTCGATACAGAAATTGTTGTAAAAACTGGAGTATATTATTTAAATTTTAACATGATATGACTATCGTTAAAGGAAAATTCTTATTACAATCAAAATGTTTAAGTATGTATAATTGCTAAATAAACGCTATGTAAATAAACAGTTGATATCATGAAAATGTGTTTTTTTATTTTACCGGATTATTTTTCACTGACTTTTTCTGTACATATTTCTGTATATAATAATAATAATAATAATATCCTGGGACTTAATTCACACACGGCCATCTGATTCCAAACTAAGCAACTTGTACTATAGAAAACAGACAACTGAACAAATACATACTTATATAGATAATTATACCCAGACTCAGGACAAACAGACATGTTCATGCACACAAATGTCTGCCCTGGGTGGGAATCGAACCCATAACCTTTGGCGTGAAAGGCATGTATCTACCAACCATGCCAACCAGCCGGCCGGCCGATATTTACTATAGATATGTGTCTAATATTGATACGTTCACTTTAAATATCAGTAAGAAAACAATTTATGAGGAATTGGTTGAAGTTGCTTCTATATACATATATTAAATAAAATAATTGTCTTGTAAGACAAGATACGTGATATCTTAGAACTTTTTTACTGGTGGAAGAACTGAGTTGCGAGACTTGTATTGTAGAAATGATAGTTTCTAGGTTACTGGATTAGCTATGTCATTTATATTGACTTATTTAACTATTTGTATCCTAAAGAGGTAATGTATTATTTCTACATTAATTGTAATCAAACAAACGATATTTATTTTGATAAAATTGATTTATATTTATTTTATTTATTATTTACTTGTACCCAACCAGTAAAAGTAAATAATAAATTGTAAGAATAGATGATATTTTTCAGCGCCATCTAACATCTGTTACGAACAACTTTAGGAAAAATTATTTTGGTTTCTTAGTACTAGTATCTAGTTAAATATTCGATTCATATGCCAGAAGATGTCTCTATCACTTATAGCATTTTTCAGCCTAATTGTGATATAAATTGTACGTCAGATATGAAAATTAATATTTATATGTATCTTCTAAAAATAGCATACAGAGATATATATACTATTCTATACTCTATTTCTATACTACTCTAGAAGTAGACAGACAGACATTAGTAGATACTAGAAAGTTATTTTCAAGCCGATTTCTAAGAATAAAATGAGTAGATGATTGAAGACTAATTTGTATTTATAAAATAATCTCATGCCCGCCGAGCATGGAAAACATCGTGAGGAAACCTGCATGTGTCGGATGATAATGTGCTTTATTTGTATCTTCTATCCGGCTGTGTCAAGAGCATAGTGAAAAAAAGAGAGGAGAGGCCTTAGTCCAGCAGTGGGACATTAACCGGTTGTTACTTAATTTTTTAAGAGAGAAATCTATAGATTTGTATCAGTTTTTTTACAGTTAGTAGGCAAGCGTTTGACCGTTGACTTGCCTGATCTTAAGCATCGACACGGTCTAGGATGTAGCACGCCTGCCCAGAAGGAATCCGTTTACTCTGGATTTGAAGACACCAACGTTGTACCGATCAGGAAATGTGGACTCAGGCAAAGCATTCCATAGTTTCGAAGTGCGAATGAAAAATGTAGATTCAATAAGATACTAATTTGCAAAATTTCATCCACACATACTCACAGGTGAAAATTAACAAAACCTTGTACTCGCATATACCAACACAACTTCATTTTTTATCACATACAATATTGTCAAACGCGTTTCAAAGCAGATTGAATTTTTTTTTCACAAACAACTTTTGAGTTTTGTGATACATGAGCTTTTTACACGGTTAAATTAAAAACGTGTGCTGTATTACGGAATTCTCGAATCACGAGCTACAAAAACTCTCTGAATTTTAAAACATTTCACTTTGTGTCATAAAAGAGTCAATTTATTTCACTTTTCTTGCTCATGTATTTGTTCGGTAACTGAAAATTTGACATTATTTTTAATTTAACGTACCTTTTAATATTATTACATTATATAATGCAGTTGTTTTTCATTGCACTATTTACATAGCATAATTTGTTTTTCAAGTGACATTTTTTTTTTCTTTTTTTAAATTGATAATAGGCGTTGGTCAAAATGGCCTCGACGGGGCGTGGGTTGAGTCTTAAAATACTTAGCCAGATATTCGAGCCTTATCAAGAGCCATCTTTAAAATGTTCTTCTCAATTCTTATCTACCTATTATTTATCGAATTTACACAAATCTAATTACGTTGGTAATTTTTCATGCAACTTTATAACGATTAATTTTATCACGATGATCGTAACCATTTTCATTTTAAATTAGTTATTATAATTATTAGCCGAGATGGCCTAGTGGTTAGAATGCGTGAATTTTAATCGATGGTCGTGGGTTCAAACCGGGCAAGAGTGCTTGATGATGATGGAAAAAATCGTGAGAAAACCTGCATGTGTCTAATTTCGCTGAAATTCGACCACATGTGAGGAGAGGAGGCCTTAGCCTAGTCGTGGGACATTCACAGGCTGCTACTCTTACTTACTATTATAATTAGCCTTTTAGTCTATGATCAAGGATCGCCAGGAAACCTGTACGTGTCATATGAAATTTTACTAAACGGTACTCACAATCTTAGTAGTAGAGCACTATACAACTGAAGGGTGACATATATATTGGATCAACTGGTTACGTAGGCGAGGATAGTTCGCTTAGTATGCAATATTCAACTGGAATATAATACTCATTAGTTGTTATGTAAATTGCAGTCATATTTGATTATAGATAGTAGTTATCTATAATCAAATATGACTGCAATTTGCAATTTACAATTTAATATAATAACGGAAATAGCTTAAAGTTAAATAATATATAGGTAACGAATCTCTCATTTTAACGATATTGCTTTGAAATCTGATTATTCTGTTTAGAAGTGACTGATAATAACTATATTAGAACTCGATGATCAATTTTGCAATATCATGCGCTTATTAATACGTAGGCGTACGTACTTAGTTGGTACTGATAAGCGAACGAGACGAAGTAAATTGAGCAATCTAAATAACTATTAAGTTTCTTATACAGAAACAAATTCTTTAACAAGCATCTTTCACTTTTAATAGTACCTACATTAGAGTGGATAATTAATTGTGGTAATGGCGGATTTTATAAGCTAAGCTAAAGATTGTAGTGTGGCATGTAAAAGGTTTCAGAATACGTTCCAATTTTGAAATGTATCAATTAACAAAACAATACTGATTGCGTTTCAATATTTGGGCGAACAAGGATGATTTTCACTGGCAAAACAGTGACGCTTTGTTCAACGTCTTCACATAAGGACACGGCTATTGCAAAAGTACATTTTCAATTCGTAGACGTTTAATATAATTATAATGTGTTATTTAATAATGAAATTCATAAATGGATGTTTTAAGTGTAACCTGAAGCTTAGTTTATATATCACTTTCCATATGAACGAAAATCCGTCAATCAATAATTATTAATTTTAATGTTTAACGAACATTTACTATCATATTTATAAACTTTTTTTCCCTCTTTTTGATTATCTTTGTCATCATTGATTTGACATTAGAAGATATAAACCGTATTTTTATTAGGTCGATCTCTCATAGAAATGATTATTAGTAGTAATGATCTCTCATAGAAATAATTATTAGTAATAATGAATATTATAATATGAAAAGTAACTAAATTGTCTTATGTCTTTATAATTTTCATTGTAACCTGAATATTTATTTTTTATTAACGTCTATTTAACCTCCACGGACTGGGTTCCCGGCGCCTAGTTTATTCTAATAAAGGTAATATAATATAATACGCTACGATATAGAGCATGTATTTACGGTAATTATTATTTAAGTGGTTTTTTTATGTTATAGTTAGGCGAACGGGCAAATCGGACACCTGATGTTAAGATGTTACCACCAAATAGTCATTGGCAACATCAACTTTTGGATCGAAGAAGTTACGTCCCTTGTGTCTATAGTTACACTATTGCATAGTAACAATATTGTAATGTAATTATTGTTGTCTGTCTGTATATGAATATCTGATGAGTGGATGTTACCTAAACATACGGAATTGAACAAAGCTTTAACTCACTAAAACTAAAATAAGTATGTAACGTAAGTACGTAAAATTGTTATATGTTTATTGTTTTTTGCGATAGTGGTGAGTGAGACATAAATATTATATGAAATATGATGTACATAATAGATAAATGGATGTTTGTTTGGGATTGCGGTCCCATCGGATGTGTCCACAACAATATTCCCTACGCATGATAATCGGTAACACTGAAAGCTTTGGCTGAAATTCAATCATAAGGACTTTCTTGTGTTATATTTATGTATTAAAACCAATCAGACTTTGTCGTTCTTGTGTATATGTATTACGACTGAACGGTGTACAAATTGAAATATTGCAGAGCCATTTATAACAAAATCGATAATATAAAAATCTTAATATATAGCATTATCATCATTATATAAGGAATATGTGATATAATCATTAGGTTTGTTGTGTTCGGGGTTCTCTTTTTACATTATATATTCAAAACTATTTTATTTTTTAAATCTTTAAATTAAATTAGGACTTCCACTAATGCCAAGCCGAGATGGCCTTGCGGTTCGAACGCGTAAATCTTAAACGATGATCGTGGGCTCAAACCCGGGCAAGCACCACTAAATTTTCATGTGCTTAATTTGTGTTTATAATTCATCTCGTGCTTGACGGTAAAGGAAAGCATCGTGAGGAAACCCGCATGTATCTAATTTCATTGAAATTCTGCCACATGTGTATTCTACTAACCCGCATTGGAGCAGCGTGGTGGAATAAAGCTCCAAACCTTCTCCTCAAAAGGGAGAGGAGGCCTTAGCCCAGCAGTGGGACATTCATAGGCTGTTACTTTACTTCCAGTAATAATCATATTTTTGATAGCAGTTAGACTATAAGTGAACCTCAAGCAATACTGGATTATACATAACAAATCCTAATAAGCTCTACTGAAAAAACAAATAAAGCCTCGGTTTAATATCTTATGTTATATATATTGCATACGCGCGTGCGTAAGAACCTTGGGTAAACTAATCAGAGAGAATCATAACCTTGTTTCGAGCAAATACGAACAAAATTGGACAATTAAGCGCCAAAGAGATCTTGTGACGTTTATTTAGGATGTTATTTATAGGAGTTAAGTGACAAATTTACAAATTATACTACGAATAAAGTGATATATAAAAAATGATTTATTCTTAGAAATTAATTAAATTTTGTATTCACTTAATTTCAGTATAATGTATTTTTTATATCAGAGGTTTGGACTGGTAAGGTTAGTGGTCACCACCGCCCATAGACATTGGTATTTAATTAACTAGGAAAGATCATAATTATTTAATGTTAGCTCAAAAATATTTTTTCCATACCGGTAAGCAAAATATTTTTTATTATTTGTTGAAAGCCAATCCATTTGTATCATTCTACATCACCATAATTTATCCTTGTCTGTTACTTAAGAAATTTATATAATATTATTAGAAAAACGGAATTGATTTACGTCACTTGTGCCTAGTTAAATTTCCACCAAGCCGCTCCAATGGTTTTCCTTAGGATGTAAGCCCTAATTACCGAACATGCCATTCAATTTAAGCACACTGAATCAACCAGGTTCGAACATTCTGCTTACTCATGTTTTACACTGGGCTAGCAAGCTTCAGGTACAAACTTAGTCGCCTTGATATAATAACATTTGCTTAACAATTTAACGCTTAATTAAACAGTTGAATAGTTTCTATAGTAAGATGTCAACATTCTTACAAAGACTAATAAATTAATTCTTATATAATTAAGATTGTTCTTAAGGACGCGTTAACTTAATAATGTCGGTTTGTTAAACAAATGTACTTTAATTAATGCATTCAGCTGATATTACAATAGATCTTTATTTCTAAATAATTGGACTGAGTTTTAAGAAATAAAGACGTGACGTATTTTTTATCTGTTTCGCATTACTCAATTATGCAATGTAAATGAAAAGTTATATAATTAATTGGATAAAACATTATAAATTTAGTTTAATTCATTTGCAGCAGATTATTTTGGCAGGTTTTCTTACGATGATACACATAAATGAAGTTCATGAACAGATGCTTGTCCGAATTTAAACTGGCAATCTTGGGCTAGGTATCACGTGTTATTTACCACTGGGTCATCTCACCAAACGATGCTTCATACTATCTTGACCATGTCCTTCTGAACGGCCACGGCGGCCAATTTCAGGAGAGACTAGCCAATTGCGCAGGACATATTATATTGCACAAGCGTGTGCGCAAACACAGACGTAATCTGTATACCGTCTCTCTCATAAACTGATGGGACGGCAAATCCGACACGACCGGAAAGAGTTCGGGCGAAGTACCAACGTGCTTTCCAAGGAAGTGTACATCCTTCCACTGCGGGCTAGTACTATGAATTAAGAAAATTAGATCATCCGTGAAGAATGTACAAAATCAAAAAACGATTTTAAATTGTTACATTTATGTATTTTCTAATATTTCAACATGTTTATAACATTGAGTTGATTTTAAAAACTTGTGCCAAGAAATCGCTAATAACGCATAAATTATTTTCACTGCAATAGGTTTATTGAAGCTTAAAATTAATCTATCTTGTATTCAATCGAATATGACGGTCTCAGGAATCACATTCATTTTTTCTTTTATTAAAAATTCATTTGCTCATAAAAAAGTACCACGGAATTGTCAACTCTATAGTTATTATTATATAGTAGAAAATTCTATGTGATCATTAATAATATATTTTCAGCTCAAATTAATATGCTAATTCGGATTCCGTAGCCAAACGAAAAACGGTTTTGTCATTGGAATTAAAGGATTTCTTTTACTTATTTTCGTGTTCGTTATCACATTAAATGCGACGTGAAAGCTCATTTATGCCGTATAAAGATAAAATATATATTTCACCTCCAATTAAAGTTAAAACTTGTGTTAAGAGTGGGTAATACCCTAAGAGGTCAGGATTAAATCTGCAAATTTCTGATCGCTAGGGACCCGTAAGCCTTTGCCCTTATAACTCATACTAATATAATGCCAATTTATTTAACCTATAATACCTTTTATATGATAATGGATTTATATGATCACCAGCGCCTTATACCTTGACACTTTTTCACAATATGAATATAAATTAGTAAGCATATTATTATAATAAAGAAATATTTGAATTAACAAATTGGGCTGGTAAATTCTGCAGTGAGATACAAAGAAGCAAACAAAATCTTCAAGTATATATATTAGTATTAGTATATATCAATATTATATTATATGACTAAATACGAGCCGCTATGACTCATCTTCATCTCATCTTATTTGAATTACTATTCAAATTTTCTCGAATGTTATATTTAGCGTATCTTGTACACCCTTAAAACATTACAGTTAGAATCGTGGAAACGGAATCTTTGTTATCTAATCTGCATAATATACTATTATACATCAGTCTTGCTCTTTCTTGCGTTATTGATTTGACATTCGAAAGAAGAAGACAAATTATTGTTTAACTATTCACTCGCTAAACAATGTTTATAAGTAAGGCTGTATAATATGTGAAGTTACATAAACTATTTATTGTATATATATATATATAGTTCCCTCATAAAGTGTGCCTCCCCATGACAATCGTTAAACAGCCGACATTGATTTTAGTGAGAACTGTTATCACATGGACAGTTTTTATGTTGCATGTTCCAGAGTGACATAATAATTTCAGCCACAAAAGTAAACACCATAAACGTCGTTTTTTATGTTAGGTCAAATGGACCACCTGATGTTAAGTGATCACCATCGCCCATAAACGATGGCGATGTAAGAAATATTAAGCACTCCTCACATAGCCAATGCGCCACCAACCTTGGAAACGAAGACGTTATCACTCATTCATCCTTCAAACCGGAACGCACCAATACAAGTACTGTTATTTTGCGGTAGAATATCTGATGAGTACACACCCAGACGAGCTTGAACAAAGCCCTACCACCAGCAATGACATTGACATTTAATGTATCGACATTAACAATATTTTTGTAAACTATTAAAGTTTTATTTAATTTCATATAATAATATATTAATAATACATATTATAAATATATTATGCTTAAAAAGTTAGAAGTTTACTTAGTTTTGACGGGCTGGTTGGCGTGGTTGGTAGATAATTGCCTTTCAAACCGAAGGTTGTGGGTTCGATTCCCACCCAGGACAGACATTTGTGTGCATGAACATGTCTGTTTGTCTTGAGTCTGGGTGTAATTATCTATATAAGTATGTATTTACAAGAGAAAAGTAGTATAAGTAGTATATCAGTTGTCTGGTTTCCATAGTACAAGCTCTGCTTAGTTTGGGATCAGATGGCCGTGTGTGAATAATGTCTCAGGATATTATTATTATTATTATTACTATCCACGTCTTGCCATATACTCGTTTAAACTAAAATAGAAACCACATGTACTTATAATTTGCAACGTAATTACGTAAAACCCTTAGCCATGTCCTCGATTCCCACTGATCTTTGTCACTATTATTGCTTGAGATGCAAAAAAATATTTGTTCTCGACCCGTTGAATACTTAAGATTGAATTAAAATGAACTCAGCGTTCAATGGCCCTTAAATATTACTGTAACGCAACGAACCATTCTTCTGAAACCTTGATACCATTTTCACTGACCTTGAACTCCGGAAGTGATTACACGAGCCACTTATATATTTCAACCGACAAAATTACGAGATCGATTTTTAATCTTTTTAAATAAAATATTTAAGACTCAAACACATTCCTTTATTATATATGTCGGCGCAAATAATAAAAAGACACAGGTTTGACTTTTAACGTTGCAAAACTTACTATTGGCGGGCAGATGGCGCGGCAGTTTGTACTAACGGAACGATGGAGCCGGCGCAATTCAAGAGGGGCTGTTCTCTGTCGACACGCGTTGGGTGCTCACGCATTCCTCCAACGGAACCTTTACCTCTTTTGATCTAAATCTAGTTATTAAACCAAATTAAATTGATGACAACCATTCGTTTGTAATACTTTAATTTCAAAACCTCTACCCTCATAAGTCGAAAGTTACCATGTCTGATGCAAAAGATAACTGTAATCTCGGCAATATTACGACATATATATGTAAACAGAACACTTACATATTAATAAAATTAAATATAATATATATATAGGCACACTTTATGAGGGAACTATATACTTTGAAATTCTATTCGAATGCATATTCTAATGGGTGGTATTCTTGGGATGGTAATTACCTAAACCAAATCTGTAGGAATTGAGGGTCGTATTGAGGTAAAGCTTCGAGAGTACACTTTGTGGTACAGCAATCGTGTTTTCTTCTTTTGAATGTCAAATCAATATTGACTATCAATACAATCATGACAATGACAATGACAGTGATTAGTTAAACAATCATGTGTCTTCTTCTTTCGAATGTCAAATTTACAATGACAATCAATTATGACAGTAACTAGTAAAACAATCATGTGTCTGTTTCTTTAGAATTACAAATCAATATTTACAATAATTAAAATCCGTAACAGCCTGTGAATGTCCCACTGCTGGGCTAAAGGCCTCCTCTCCTCTTTTTGAGGAGAAGGTTTGGAGCTTATTCCACCACGCTGCTCCAATGCGGGTTGGTGGAATACACATGTGGCAGAATTTCATTGAAATTAGACACATGCAGGTTTCCTCACGATGTTTTCCTTCACCGTAAAGCACGAGATGAATTATAATCACAAATTAAGCACATGAAAATTCAGTGGTGCTTGCCCGGGTTTGAACCCACGATCATCGGTTAAGATTCACGCGGTCTTACCACTGGGCCATCTCGGCTTTTCATAATTAAAATCAACAATGATATTGATTAGTACTATTACTTGTATCCCCTAGGAGATATTGATATTAAAACATTGTGTATTTTGCATTTCGTTATTTACACCCAGAAGTATGTATGTATATGAACTTTTTCCCGTATGGCTGGAAGTTCTAAATTTTTTTAAATACATGATTATTATTCCAATCAAGAAACACAAATAGTAAATTTCAAGCAGATCAGATTTTGTTTTAAATTTTTATACTAATGTTTCCACCGCATTTCTCCCGTTCGAATTTCTAAAAACGACGTAATACGTATGCATTTATTTTTTCTCAGAACCCTTTATATTAAATATATATTTTTTTTCTAACCAGAAGCTTGTATATGAAATTTCATACCGCTAACTTTAAAAATGAGCGATTTCCATACAAACCGTTCATCCCTTATTTTAACCCTTTAAGGGTGGAATTTCCAGAAATCCTTCCTTCGTGGGTGTTAACATCATAAAATGTATCAACTGCCAAATATTCAAGTTTCTTACCATCTTCGTGTCTTGATAAAATGTAATTATCATGATTTTGTGATTAATTAATTTTTTTAGTTGATATTTAACGCCTGTCATAAAAATATTGATATATTATAATGGTATCGTACAAAAATGTGACGTTGCAAAAGATCGACATTCAGCATAATATTTTGTTTGCTTCACAACAAAAATTAACTAATTACGTTGGGTGCAACCGGAGGATCCAAAGAAAATGCAAATTAAATATAAAATTAATATATTGACTGTTGTAAAGAAACTATGACTAAATTTAATTAATGCCAATTGGTCGATGTTTGTACCAAGAGTGGCGCTTCCACATTTTAGGCTTCGAAGGAAATCTTCGATTGACGTCAATGCTGCTTGTAGTTGCTGCGCTTGTAAAACGTGGAGCCTATGTAGGTCGTAGGTGCCGTGTGCATTAGGCAAGCATGCTGATGCAGCGATCTACTGGCCATGTGTAACACCTCCCCCCGAAGAACAGCGAGTATCGATGGACTTGTGCGAGATGGTCGCTGCTAGGCATCCAGGATCAACCCTTATTTGGCTGGGGTTGATAGTGCGTGGGGCTGGGACTGCACAAACGATTTCAGGGTTGCTGCTGTAGTTTTCCGTGACGACTTTGGATACTTTTCTTGTGCGTAGCCGGCGGTAGAGTAGAGTAGCGATGAGCGCGCATGTACCGAAGAGTGTGAGGTACATGGGAATAGTCGTGTGATATATGACTGGGTCGGTGACGTTATCTAGATGTATGGGCGATTGCGTCGCTATCTCGTTGCTCAGGGCGTGAAGTTTTTGTAGATTCGGGGAATTCAAGATGAGCTTCGGGTGATTTTGATGTCTTGACTCGTTGTATAGGGGCATCTCGATGATCTTTATGACATGTCCTTTGATTTGGTCGTTGGAGTTGGAGATAGTGAAGGCGGGTGTTCTCAGGTTGCAGTTTAGTGGGATAACTGCCAAGTAGCTGCCGTGTAGAGTCTGGTATTGTTCTTGACCGCAGGATATCTTCACCTTGGTTGGGACGGGAAAGCTCAGGGTGTAGTGCTTGTCGTCCAGGGCTTCCAGGGCTTCGGTAGTGAGAGCTACGGGTGTTAGTTTACAGTTGGGCTGAAGTTCTTGGTGGGCTATGAGATGCTGGATACAATCTCCCTGGCTCTGAGTATGCAGGCTGGGTGTCGACTCACAGAGATATAAAGAATTTATCTTCGGGCATTCTGCCTCTATGTACCTAGAATCTGCGCTAGAGAGTGCTACGAAAGGAGGGGGTGGTATAAGGGTTTCATGGTATTTATTGGGAACTAGGGAGAGCTTATAGAAATCATATGTGGAAGAAACGATAATTGGAATCTTTATAACTAGTACTATTTGTTTGCCTAAATAGAAATAACCTAATTTAATTACTTCATAAAAGTACTTACTTTCTATGTTAAGGATCTCATTATTAGAATATAAAATCCTTAATTTACTTAACATATCCTTAATTTCATCTAAACTAAATAAAGAGTACGGGGTGCTCGATGCACGAATAAAAGTTAAGGTGTTCTCTAAATTCTGTAACTCTTCATAAAGATCTCCTATATTATCTCCTAGGATTAATAAATGTTGTGCTATGTGAGCGTACCTAATTAAATCTCTATCTCTGGCAGCGTTAATGTCTAAGATTAAATTCAGGGCTTTGTTCATCTTATTCTGATTCGAGATTATATTACTTATTATCTGAGAGCTTTGTGAAATGAATTTTATATTTAAACTAACATGATTATTGATCTCTAATTCTAGCTTGTGCTCATTATTACGCAAGGTTTTTATAGCGTTTTCATATTTAAGTGCGTCAGTGTAATCTAAATTACCGGAAATTGATTTTATTACGGAGCCTAAGCCGTCAATGAGACCTCTTTTACTACGAGATGATTCAAACATACTAATTTTATTACTGATTAAGGTGATTTTACTATCGAGATGTTCTAGGTGAGGGTCAAAGAGAGATAATGTTTTATTATTAAGCAAGGGTCGTGATTCAGCCATCTGGGTTTTTACTAAATCAATTTGGAAACTATTTTTTTCTAAATCTATGTGACTCAGGAAAGAGTGGTAATGAGAGACAATCTTAGCTGTCCCTAATTTAAAAGGAAGTAGTCCGGGTCCATTGTCAAGTGAGTCAATTGTTATCTCCTGTCCTCGGGTCGGATGTAGAGTCGTCAGCCAAAGTATCATCCTGTAACAAGGTAGAATTCTTAGGACTTCGCTTAAGGCGAGATTTAGCTACAGGACCGCGTTTTTTCTTCGTATAGATGTGAATTGGAAGATCTGCGAGTACAGTGTCCTGTGTGTATCGTGGGGCTAACTTCTGTCGGGATGCCATAGGATTGCGTACAAAGACTTGTTGGTCAGGGGTGTAGCTTTTCTCGGGTTCTCTATCTTTATTACGATTTTCAGTCAGTTGTGTCCGGTCATGTAGGGAGGTCTGGTTGATAAGGTCGTATACCTGACTCATGCGTTTCCTATGGTCTTGAGAGTATTGTTGAAATAATTGTTCGGTTAAGTCAATGTCTATTGGGTCTCGAGGGTCAAAATGTCCAGTTATCAAGTTTAAAGGTCTACATCTGGTAAAACTATGGATAGAACTATTATACGCTATGATAGCATAAGGCATGAGATTAACTACCGGTTCATTTCGTTTCTCTAACTTTAGTATTCTAAGATGTTCAAGGATTGTAGAATGAAATCTCTCTACAATGCCATTGTCATTAGGGGAATGTGCAAATATTTTATGGTGCATTACCTTATGAACTCGACAAAATTCTAAGAAAATCTGATTAGAGAATTCAGGGCCTCCGTCCGTAACAATCGTTAATGGGACCCCGTGGTGGGTACAAAATACGAGTTGGGCTTGTACTACACTTGCGGTGCTATCTCTGAGATGATATGCTTGAGCGTACTTTGAGAAAGCGTCTACGATGGTTACGAATTTCTCAGTTTGAGCTGTAAAAAGGTCTAAGTGAACAATTTCGAAGGGTTTACTAGGGGGTGGAACTATGTTAAATCTCTGCTTAATAGGATGACGGTCGTATTTAGCCTGGCCACAGATAGTACATTCATTTATGTACTTAGAGATGTGTTCTTTCATCTTAGGCCAGTAGTATTTAGATGATAAGGCTAAATAGCACTCGGTAATACCACGATGGTTGGTTTTACCTTCGTGATATTTTTTGATAATATCTTGTTGACGTAAGTAATCTTTTACGTTCTCTAATTCTACTTTAGTTAAGACCATGTTCAAGGAAGAGCTCTTAAAGTTATCCTGAATTATAGGAATGATATTGTACATGGCAAGAGGGGGATAAATTATTATACCAGTTTTGACTTTTTTTTTTCAGCCTTTTGCCGTCCACTGCTGGACGAAAGCCTCCCCCATAGAACGCCAACCATCCCGACCTTGGGCAGTCCGCATCCATCCCGTACCTGCCACCTTTTTTAAATCGTCGGTCCATCTTGTCACAGGGCGTCCTACACTACGTTTGCCTAAGCGTGGTCTCCACTCTAACACGTGTCGGCTCCATCGGCCATCAATGCGCCTGGAGACATGACCAGCCCACTTCCACTTCAGCGAGCTAATTCTACGCACGATGTCAGAGACTTTAGTTCTCTGGCGAATGTCCTCATTTCGGATTCTATCGCCCAGAGAAACCCCAAGCATCGCGCGTTCCATCGCTCGCTGAGCGACCTTAAATTTGTGGACCAGTCCTACGGTGAGTGTCCACGTTTCGGCACCGTAAGTCATTACAGGTAGGACGCACTGATTAAAGACTCTGGTCTTAAGCGACTGTGGGATCGACGATTCAAAAATATGACGCAATTTCCCGAATGCCGCCCAGCCCAAACGTATTCTTCTTTTAGCCTCCTTCTCAAAGTTGTGCCGGCCAAGTTGTATAGTTTGGCCCAGGTATATATATTCCTGCACAACTTCAAGTGGAGAGCCATTTACGACCACTGGTCCCGGGGATACATGATTGTTTGCCATAATTTTGGTCTTTTCAATGTTCATCCCGAGACCTACTCGTCTCGAAGAATCGCTCAGGTTGTTTAGCATCTCTTCCAAATCCTGCAGAGTCTCCGCCATGATGACAATGTCGTCGGCAAATCGCAGATGTGTAATGTGTTGGCCATTGATATTAATGCCGCGTCCGTTCCAATCGAGCGTTTTGAAGACGTCCTCCAATGCATTGGTAAAAAGTTTCGGGGAGATTACATCCCCCTGTCTTACCCCGCGATGCAATTGGATTGGTCTTGTGCTCTGATCTTGTACTTGGATGGTCATGGTTGCGGCTTCGTACAAACACTTCAACACCTGGACATACCGATAGTCAATTAGCCACCTCTGCATGGATTCCAGAACAGCCCAGGTCTCAATGGTATCGAAGGCTTTTTCGTAGTCCACAAACGCTAGGCATAGAGGCTGATTATATTCCTCGGTCTTCTGTATTATTTGCCTAAGTGTGTGTATGTGGTCTACGGTACTGAAGCCTTTTCGAAACCCAGCCTGCTCAACGGGTTGGAAGTCATCGAATTTCCGGGCAAGACGATTCGTGATTACCCTCGAAAACAACTTGTAAACATGGCTTAAAAGTGAAATGGGGCGGTAGTTCTTCAGAAGAGCTTTATCACCCTTCTTGAAAAACAGAACCACCACACTTCTGCTCCATGTCTTCGGTGTAGTACCATTACGGAGGACGGAATTGAAGATGTTAGCCAGCTCTCTCAGAACTGGTGTGCCTCCTGCTTTAAGAAGCTCTGAGGTAATTCCGTCATCTCCTGGAGCCTTGTTGTTTCCAAGTTGTCCGAGAGCAATCCTAATCTCGCCCAAATCGATGTCGGGAAGATCGTCTGATAGGTGGCGTGTCAGTCTGGCTCGTGGGTCATCCGCACTGTGGGACTCAGGTGGAGGTACTCGTGATGAGTATAAATCGCCATAGTACTTTTCGACTTCAGCGAGAATCTCTGGTTTTGAGGTGACGGTTGTGCCTTGTGTGGTTCTGAGTTTTGTCAGGTGACAACAGGAGGTATGTGACTTTGCAAGAACCTTTGAGCCCCTATTGAGTGCTATGGCATCTTTAATATTCCGGGTATTAGCTCGTCTTGTGTCACGCCTTATTAGTTTTTTAACCTTCCTGTTAAGTGCCTGACACTCAGATGGCGTCATATTCTGCTGTTCTCGTCTCCTCGTCATCTCGTTCAGAGTCTCGCCTGAGAGCTTCGACTTACGTCCATTGCTCTTTTGTCGAAAGTAATTTTGGCCCACTTCGCGGATGACACGCACCAGACTATTGGTGGCGTCGTCAATGTCCTGCCTGGTTTCCAACACGGCAAATCGGTTCTGTAGTTCCAACTGGAAGCTTTCGCAACCAGCTTCGACTTGGGGCAGAGTTGGTCTAAGAGTCGACTTCATTAACCGCGATCGTTCGATTTTAGTGTTAATATTCAGGGTGCTCTTACCAGGCGGTGATCACTTCCAGTATTTACCCTATTGATCACGGAGACATCCCTGAATATTTGGCGCTTATTGGATAAAATGAAGTCGATCTCATTCATCGCTGTGTTATCGGGGCTTCGCCAGGTCCACTTCCTTTGGGGCTTTTTCTGGAAAAATGAATTCATCAGAAATAATCCCTGAGCCTCAAGGAAGTTTACCAGCATTTGCCCCCGATGATTCCTGCGCCCATAGCCGAATTTTCCTACCCTCGATTCACCATCTTCTTGTACTCCCACTTTGGCATTGAAGTCACCCATAACAATTGTGTAGAAGGTACTGGTACGAGACATAGCTTTCACTATGTCTTCGTACATGGCTTCGACCTCTTCGTCAGTGTATGTAGACGTTGGGGCATACACTTGTATAACCTTCAAGGCATACCTCTCGGTTATCTTTAAGACAAGGTATGGCACCCTTGCCGACACACTGCCAACCTCCACGACATTGCTTCTGAGTGACTTGTGGATCAAAAAGCCGACGCCACCTTGGGATGGTTGGTGTCCTTCTCGGAAGTAGAGTAAGTGACCGGAATCTATTGTCATCGTGTCCTCGCCCTGTCGTCGGATTTCTGATAGACCTACTATATCCCAGTTAATACGACTTAACTCTACTTCCAATTCTGTCAGGTGTTCGTCCAGCCGCAGAGAGCGTCCATTATACGTGGCCAGAAACAGTCGCCGTTTGTGGTACCCTGCCGTAGCCCGGGGATTCTTAGCACCCCCATCGCACCGTTACCATGGCCGGTACCGTGGCCAGGAATAGTGCGATTACCGGGAATTGGGGGCCGAGAATTTGTATCGTCGCTCATAGGGGGGTTTTTGCCTTAGTCACCGCGCTTGGCAGGCGGGTTGGTGACCGCAGTGGCTGGAATCTTTCACTAATAGCGCTGCTGCCCGCTATCAGAATTAGCATTTTCGGATTCCAGCATTTTTGTGGTTACACCGCCACGATTTCGGTCGCCAGAGCCTCGTTCGTTGCTTAGCAGGATAATAAGCTAGAATAATACGAAAGACTATGTATCATGCATTTTAAGGGATTCTTTTAAATCTGGTCACTTTACTGACAAACGCTTACAACTGTACCAACAATTTATATAGGTTTTTAGATATTTTGTATTTTGTCAGAAAAAAACAGTGACTGTATAAATCAATTTTATAAAAACTATACTATAGTATAATAATAAGCCGAGATGGCCCAGTGGTAAGAACGCGTGAATCTTAACTTAATTTGGAATAATAATTCATCTCGTGCTTTATGGTGAAGGAAAGCATCGTGAGGAAACCTGCATGTGTCTAATTTCACTGAATTCTGCCACATGTGTAATCCACCAACCCGCACTGGAGTAGCAGCTGGGCTTTTAGCCCAGCAGTGGGATATTCCCAGGCTGTTACGGTTACGGTATACTATAGTATATATTTAAACAGTTGGAAGAAATGACGACAATTTCAGTGAGTTTCTTTTTCGAACCATGAAAATTAAAAACATTCTTATAAAAAACCTGTCTAAATTTTCAAATTTCACAGATAATCAATATTTATTATTATTATATTTTTAGAAGAGCTTAATTGGTATAAGCCATGCTATATATATATATAGATAGTTCTTTAAGAACTCACTTAGTATTTAAAATGTGAAATTTTGAAAATAGACTTATAGCGTTACGCGATTGTGATTCATGTATCCCTTAAATTCTATAATCATTATTGTCAATATCGCATATCACTTTCTGACATATCACGAGGGCTTTCTACGGCGAGGTTCGAGTTTATTCGTACATAATAGCTCTATGTATTGTGTATTATGTTGTTATCTCCTATTGTATCTTAGTGACATAGGATACAGGATAAAAACAAAGTGTATCGTATTTTAATAGAAAAACTGTTTCTTTTGTTCGACCAGTCCTTGTCAATTCCTATAGACAGTATATTGTAATAAGTCATTATGATGGTTCTTAGAGAAGCTAATGGATATTACATCTTGCAATGTTAGTAGTTTAATTAGTAATAATTAAATATTTATATAATAATCTGAAAAAAAACTTATACACTTATAATATTGTTGGATGAGTTTATTTAATTTTATCGTATAGTATTCTATCATCTTAAAATTGAAATTATATATATATATGTTAGGCCTAAGTATTAGTTACTCAGATTTTATGTCTTTACATTTTTTTAGATTACCATAAAACCCCCTTGTCCAATCGCAGCTGTTTATCCGTCCCGAGTCCAATAATAATCCCTTGTATTTGAAAATTGTTTAAGGGAATTTAGTGAATATTGTGATTAATATAAATTCCATTAAAATATACTTTCTTTGATTTCTTTTAAATTATATTTATATGTAGTTTCTTAAAAATCAGTTCTTGATAACTTGAAAAATGTAGTATACAGAATTTTTATAGCAAATATTACGTTTTAATAGTACAGGTGGATTAGAAACAGATTTTGAATTGTTTGAAATAATATAGAATTTTAGAGACGCATAAATCGAGCAAAGACGATCAGCGAAAGGTGCTGAAGCGAAGTACACACCACTCCTCACACTGTAATTGCGCTGTCAACGGTACTATATCAATTACATAATTATAATTTACTCACTCACCATTTAACCCGGATCACAGCAATATAGACTTGATGTTCCGAGATGAGCGCGAACAAAGCCTTGACGCCGGATTAATTACTAATATTAAAGTCCCGATCGAATACTAGTATAGAATATAAATCATTGTAAAATAAATATATGTGATAACAGGCTTAACGAGCCGTCCGTTGTCCGTGCTATTGCTTTATCTTCACTATAATTTAAATTTTCCCGCATGTTTTTTTACCGGACAACATCACAATCCAGGTTTAATTTAAAATTATTGGATATATCGTATCTGTGTACAATATAAATATAAGTTTATATCAGACGTCATAGAGACCAGATGATTACTTCATTCACTCGGAATGTGTGCCAGTCGACTTCCTTGAAGGGATTTGTTATTTGTCTTCGTGGGTTTTCGAAAACAATCTACTAGTCCGTCCATAATCTGATCATCTTTAATATGGATCGTCATTTTCAGTTGTAGTTCAGAATCTTCTTGATGGTCGCGATTTGTGCTCTCTGTATTCCCAAAGTGTCTACGCTGTCGTATATGTTATATAATATTTCTCAAATATAAAACATCTCGTCCCATTGGCACATATTGATATGCAAAAATTTCATTTTATTTACAGAAAAATTGGAATTGCAGTTTAGCGGGTTGATGCCGCTAGCATTCTTGCTACCATTCCACCCGATCACAATTTTTAATATTGATTTTGTTCTCAATTTAAATAAATCTTATGTAATTAAATGGATATGTGTAATATGTATAGAAATAGCGTTATGCACTTAATCTAAGCCCTAAACTCAATAAATAAAAGTTTAATTTACGTTTACTATAAAATATAGGTGTATTCATCAAAAAAGTCGCAATTTAAAAATAAAAGGACATATCCTAATGTGGAACAATTTCTACAATACTACTTCAGTGCGAGGATCCGTTCATAGCTGAAGTTTCATTCAAGACACGCATATTTATAAATAATGCACGTAATAAAGTGTAAAGTAAGAAAGTTAAGAAATACCTAGTAAGAAATACCTACTAAACACAACAGTACCCACTCCGTCTCTTCAGAGAAGCTTCACGTAATTGCTTGTGCATACTATACTTGACCGGTCTTGTTTTCGCAATTATATGTTATTTAGATACACGGTTTCTGTCAACTGAGCCATCTTGACCATAAATGATAGAAACTTCAAAACCGTCTCAGTTAATGATTAAAACGTTGTATATATTGAATAGTGAATTAAAGCTTTTAATTACTAAGATCACGTTCAATGCCAAGGAAAATTAACTCGAGTGTCTCCTTATTTAATTTTGATATTTAAGGATCAATATCAGCGTCTAATGTTAGAACTTGGTAATTATTTTACTTGTAGATTGAATCCACTTACAGGCACACATAGTGTTACATGTCGATAAAGACATTATATACAAAACTTTACCTTTTAACGTTCACTTATGTAATGAGATCCTGCAATACGCACTAGCAAAGTCCGTTTTTAAGGAATAATAATACTACTATTTACCCTTCTAGTCAAGCGTACAGTTTGTGTTAGAAGCCTCTTGGGCTATGTGGGGACATAGCAAGATCAAGAATCAAGATCAAACTTGTAACTTTGCATTGCTAAGTGGCCCATAAATATTGACGCTTAATAAAAACTTCTTGAATTTTGCCTGGTACTAAATTTGAGATCAAAGATTTCAAAAGTCAAAATAGTATTACTAAATAACATTTTTATTGACAAGCCGATTGGCGTGGTTGATAGATACTTTCCTTTCACGCTGAAAGTTGTGGGTTCGATTCCCACCCAGGACAGACATTTGTTTGCATGAACATGTCTGTTTGTCCTAAGTCTGAATGTAATTAGCTATATAAGTATGGATTTACAGAAGAAAAATAGTATATGTAGTATATCCAATGTCTGGTTGCCATAGTACAAGACCTGCTTAATTTGGGATCAGGTGTGTGAATAATGTCCCAGGATATTATTATTATATAGATGATAGAAAAATGTAGAGTTAATGTTCATTGTTTTTAATGCAGGATTTTATAAGTTACTTTTTTTCTATATAATTCAATACTGAGTACTATTTTTGACGATCCACTCAGAATTCACAGAGGCAACATTTGCAAAACTATGTGTCTATGTATACTATACATTATCGTCATACACTTTAAGCGATAGAAAAAAAGGCTTCCTTTTCCAAGGAAGGTGTGCAACTTATTCTACCACGCTGCTCTAATGCAGGTGGATAAACCATTTTATCCAACACAATATTCAGGTTAGATGAATGTATATAATATATACACACTAATTGAGCAAACGACAACTCGGTCGTGCTTTCTTGGATTTGAACCCTTGTCTTCGGTTAACATTCACCACTGGGACATCCCAGTTTATTTTTGGTAATTTTTTTCATTATTTTTGCCAATCGTTTGGGAATGTTTCTTTCACGTCACGTATCTGAAGATCGAGCGATGTTATCGACTCTAACCCAATTTCATCCAACGCGTAATAGCATAATGAAAACTTGATTAAATTTTCGTTAAATTTAATTAAATATTTTTTATAATAATAACGTCATAAAACGTTCCTGAATATTACTATACTGGTAGACTATAACTAAACTATACTAATATTCTGAATAAGTTACTTTTAAAATATAGGCTCATCGAATACTATATTTAACAGATTTCAATATTACAGATTATATATATATATATCCGTATTTTTGTTTGAGTGGAGTGATAAATAACTAATAAACTACTATTGTATAGTTTTACAGTAAAGCAATTTTTGATATTGTCGTTTCGAAGACAGATTTTTTATTCACTAAACTCAATAAAGTAATATTTGTATAATCTTTGGGACATAAGTCGATCTCAAAACCATATGTTAAATTTTCACATATAACCAATAGTCACTTTAAAAAATAATTCAAGCACTTTAAAACTTAAGAGAAAATCAACAAGTGCTACACACAAGTATTTTCTATAACTCAGGCGCTAAATGTCAAGCAAAGTTAAACTCTCAGTTACATTAAATAGAAGTTAATTAAACTTGACTCGAATGTTCTAGACGAACTTCTTTTCATTCCCGAGTAGTTTATTGTACTCTGAAGTTGCTAAGGAGCGTACTTAGTTAAAAGGACTGCGAAGCTCAGAACCGCTGCATAAAATACCATCTTTATTAATTGCAATTGAAAATGTAAAACGTTTTATTTACATTTATATATTTCTATATCTATACATGTTATAAAGAAGTTGTTGTATGTTTTTACTGTGATAAATTTATCAAAAATCGAGTGTGGGTGATAAAAAACATATCTGAATACAAAATGCATTTATTTTTGTTAGTATGCGTAAAATGTATCAAAATATAATTTGCTACACCTCTGCTTTGAACTACGATCTAGTGAATACGGTTGTAACTAACCATAGAATGACATTTGTTCAATCAAACAAAAAATCAGTTCTGTTGCGAATATTTCACGTGTTTTAATTTTTTTTATTTTTGTCTGTCCTCTGTTGTCTCATGTCTATCTGTCTGTATGTAAACACAGATCTCCGAAACTTCGGATCAGATCTTCTTGCGGTTTTCAACTGGTAGATTCAGCTGCCCTAAGAGCAACATTAGGCATAGTTGGCTTTGTTTCATTTAAATCGGATGACAGTGAAAAGTTATCGTCTTTCAAAGATAATTTTAAATGTTTTTTATACTTATAATAAAGCAGTAAATATCGAGTATTTGTTCATTTTCTGAAATTCTGCAGCGGCTTATAAATGTACCGACTTCCATGCGGACGAAGTTACGGACACCAGTTGGTACTAATTATGTCAAAATGTTGGCAAATATTAAAAAGGTACCGGCTTAATACAATTATGTCTGATGCTAATAATCTGACTTAGAAATTGTTTTTTTTTGCATTAGATTAGAACTAGTTCAAATCGGGATGCTAGTACGACTTCATTTAATTTCTTCTGATTATAACTTTTGATATGATATTGTCAATAACTTATGATATAACTTGTCTAGTAACATTATTTTAAAGAAAAGTCAAATAATAAATTCAATAATGATGAAGGTTATGTTTTAGACAGATAGAATATATTATTGTACACCACAATAATTAAAAATTTACATAACACATGGATTAAACCTAATTAGCCTACAACGTTGGTGGCCTTATCGCTACACAGCGATCTCTCTTTCAGGCTTCAGGTTTATTTTTAATTATACTTTTTTATTTGATAATTTTAGCTTGAAATGACCTCGATCGCTTCATTCCAACGTTATTATATTTGCAATATCCTTCTGCGCAAAGATGTAGCAGATACTTATTTTTATTTTAAAAGTTTTCTGGAATTCGTAATTAAATATTTAATATTATACGACCATAACATCATTAAATAAATATTAGCAATATATTAATTATTTTATTGAAAATTGTAAGAAACCTGACAAAACCCGATGAGTTTCTTTCACCGGCTCTCATGTCTGGGAATTTTCCCTTCCGAACCGGTGTTAATTTTCAATTCGACATTCGATTAGTAAGTGTAATGCTTCCATATTAAATAAATTATTACGTGTTTAAAATTATTAAAGGCGATATATATTGTTTTAGAAATGAATGATGACAGTGCCAAAGTGTACGGATAGTGTAGACCAGGTACCATAAGGTGGCCTAGACGCCTAAGCCCATATTAACATTTCTTTTCATTAATAGGACATTTATGAGCATTTAGTTATGTATCAAATACATCGACAAGACTTATACATTCAAAACTATTACGAAAGTAAACATTCCGAGTTGATAAATAAAACTAAAATATATTTTTAACCTCTATTTACTAGCTCCTTAGAACATATTATAATACCAAAAAGAAACGAATATCTTTTATACGCTCATCATCATCATCATCTGAACATAGGCCTCTCCCAAGGTGCGCCAAAGCTCCCTGTCCTCTGCCTTCCGCATCCAGTCGGTGCCCGCCACCTTCTTAAGGTCATCGGTCCATCTAGCTGGAGGGTGTCCTATACTGCGTTGGCCGATCCGCGGTCTCCACTCTAGGACTCGTCTGCGCTAACGGCCATCGATCATACGACATACGTGACCAGCCCATTACCACTTCAGCTTGCTAATTTTGCAAGCTATGTCGGTGACTCCGGTTCTTTTCCGGATAATCTCATTTCTGATCTTATCCTTGAAAGATACTCCGAGCATAGCTCGCTCCAAAGCACGCTGAGCGACTTTGAATTTGTGGACTAGTTCCGTAGTTAGTGTCCACATTTCGGCACCGTATGTCATGGTAGGTAAGATGCATTGGTTGAAGACTTTCGTCTTCAAACATTGCGGTATAGACGACGAAGGTTATACCCTCATATTTAGTTTATATAAGATATTAATAGTATCAACTCAATATTATAAAAAAATATTAATCATCAAGTAAGCTTATCTATAGTATTATATTATAACTCTATACTATATTTATTTAGTATTTAGATTAGTTTTAGCTAGGATATTTGTTCCTTTTGTGGCTTTGAAGTGCACGGTATAGTGTTTTGATGTTTTCAATTCGTTTAATACCTTAACAAACATTCTTCTATCATCGCATATTGATGTGTTTTGTCGTAAGTTCAGTTGAGCTTTTTAGTTCCTTCGAAGCTTAAATCGAAGCGAAGCAATTTTTCAAATCTAAGAACAATAACAAACATCAACCTACATTCAATATGACGAGTTTTAAGAGGGAGAATGTTGTAGCTCTTGTTAATTTTAATTAAATAAATTGCAAGATCAATAATTACACTGATACAAATGTGCTAATTGTGTTCCCTACCTGCCAGCTAAATCTCCATAACACGGATATAAACACTTAGAAACAGAAACATTGAAAAATATATAATACATTCACATTGCACTATGGAGTCCATCAAGCACTCAATTCAAGACCTGACTGAACACTTCAACACACGGATGGCTGAATTTCAAAAGACTCTTCAGAGTTCTATCCCAGCATCAAGTCCAACCACCAACTTAGCGGCTCAGTTTAATACTTTTAGAGTCTTTGTTTTAAGTGCGTTGGAGAGCCTTCAGA
This sequence comes from Nymphalis urticae, assembly GCA_905147175.2. NCBI lineage: Eukaryota > Metazoa > Arthropoda > Insecta > Lepidoptera > Nymphalidae > Nymphalis > Nymphalis urticae. Next base: position 1,057,438 of record LR989987.1, on the reverse strand, counting down.
AGCAAGTTGAACTCCTGTCAAAGCAATACAACCAATTGGAGATGCGTAGTAGAAGGAAGATGCTCCTCTTGCATGGAATTCCTGAAAAAGTAAAGGAGAATGTACCAACTGTGGTGTCGAAGGTTTTATCAGAACATCTCAAGTTGCCTGACCTTACCATGGACAAGCTTAGTCGATGCCAGCGATTGGGTCAATCCACCCGAGATAAGCCTCGAGCTATTCTTGTTAAATTCCATGACGCGTCGCTCCGAAATAAAATCTGGTACTCGAAAACATCTCTCAAAAATACGGGTGTGACTCTCTCGGAATTCCTTACTAAGGAGAGACATGAACTGTTTGTGGCTGCGAGACGGAAGTTTGGAATATCTAAATGCTGGACGAAGGATGGTGCCGTTATTGTTACTGGGTCAGACGGTAAGCGCCACCGTGTTGTCACAACAGCTGAACTTAACTCAATCAATTGCACACACAATGATATTCATTTGGCTACTATTCCTGCTGCTATTCCCAGTACCAGTTCTGTCGACTCAATTCCTAAATCTACCATTTCCACTCAGGCTATTCGAAGCAAGAGAACTGTCAAAAAGTAAGCTTTGTTTTGTTAGAAGTACTTAAAATTAATTTTGTTTACTTTTAAACAGTATTATTTTGCTTCGATCTCTATTTTGTATTTTTGTTAGACACTTTACTGATCTACTTTTACTCTCATTGTTTATAATTTTAATTTATGGACTTGTCGGTACAATGTCAACAATTGACGTTTGACAAGTTTACTTGCTAAGTGTAGTTGCATGGCTTTGGACTCTTGCATTTTGGCCGTTGTTTTTTATCTATTTATTTTTATATCCCTTTTATTTTTATTATTTAAATGTTTCTTGTTTTTTTGAGCTAGTTTAATAGTTTAATAGCTTATCATAATAGTTTTATGGTTAATGGTTACTTGTTGTGTAGCTTTTCTTAAAACTGATGTATGTTCTTATTTTTTTTTTTTTTTATATATATATTTTTTTTAATTGTTTTTTCTTTTACCGTGTTACTTAAATCTTTATAATTGTATCCGCTCTTATTGTTTATAAATGCTATCTCACAGACTGCTGGCGGGTTAGAGAATATGCCTTGGTTAGAACTTATACATATATATATATACATTTTTTATTCTCGTTTTTTATGCATATATATTTTTATTATTTTATCTATTTTTATTTAAATTTTTATTAATTATTATTATTTTTTAGTATTATAATTATATAGATATTATATTTTATTTATTTTACTCTATAAATGTCCTCAAACTGTAGTATACAAAGTGATGCATTTCTGTCGGTGTCTTCAGGTGATGAGTCTTTGAGTGACTTAAGTCTTCAAAGTGCAATTGATTCCCTTCCACTTAACGACAATCTCAATTCACTCTTCTTTGATTGTGTGAAAAATTTCAACGTTGTTCACATAAATGCCCAAAATATTCCGGCTCATTATCCTGATATGCTTGCGTCTTTTGAGTCCCGTAATATTCACGCCATTTGTGTATCGGAATCATGGCTCAAGCCCTGTTTGCCGTCCACATCGTATTCTTTGCCAGGGTTGCCATTCTCATTCGTAATGATCGTAACAGCAGGACTGGTGGTGGTGTGGCGATCTATCTTAGATCCTACATTCCTTTTAAAATTGTAAGTTCGTCATGTCAACCACCTCCTGTTGATTCTGCTGAACACTTACTGGTTGAAGTTTCTCTAAACCAAACAAAAATTTTGCTTGGGGTTTTCTATAGTCCCTCTCTATTAACGAATTATTTTTTATCTTTTGAAGCCCTTGTAGAAACGTTTGTCCCAAATTATAGTCACACCATATTAATGGGCGACTTTAATACATGTTTACTAAAGGATGACAATAGGGCTAATAAGCTTGTTTCTATATGCGAAGCGTGTAATATGCATATTCTACCCCTTACGGCGACCCACAGATTTCCAAATTCCACCCCTTCTCTTCTTGACCTTATAATTGTGTCTTCTCCTGATCTTGTTTCCAAGCACGGTCAGTGTCCTGCCGATGCTTTTTCCTACCACGATTTAATTTTTCTCTCGTATAAATTACGCATTGAGCATTTACGCAAAGTGGGAGTACAAGAAGATGGTGAATCGAGGGTAGGAAAATTCGGCTATGGGCACAGGAATCATCGGGGGCAAATGCTGGTAAACTTCCTTGAGGCTCAGGGATTATTTCTGATGAATTCATTTTTCCAGAAAAAGCCCCAAAGGAAGTGGACCTGGCGAAGCCCCGATAACACAGCGATGAATGAGATCGACTTCATTTTATCCAATAAGCGCCAAATATTCAGGGATGTCTCCGTGATCAACAGGGTAAACACTGGAAGTGATCACCGCCTGGTAAGAGGCGCCCTGAATATCAACACTAAAATCGAACGATCGCGGTTAATGAAGTCGACTCTTAGACCAACTCTGCCCCAAGTCGAAGCTGGTTGCGAAAGCTTCCAGTTGGAACTACAGAACCGATTTGCCGTGTTGGAAACCAGGCAGGACATTGACGACGCCACCAATAGTCTGGTGCGTGTCATCCGCGAAGTGGGCCAAAATTACTTTCGACAAAAGAGCAATGGACGTAAGTCGAAGCTCTCAGGCGAGACTCTGAACGAGATGACGAGGAGACGAGAACAGCAGAATATGACGCCATCTGAGTGTCAGGCACTTAACAGGAAGGTTAAAAAACTAATAAGGCGTGACACAAGACGAGCTAATACCCGGAATATTGAAGATGCCATAGCACTCAATAGGGGCTCAAAGGTTCTTGCAAAGTCACATACCTCCTGTTGTCACCTGACAAAACTCAGAACCACACAAGGCACAACCGTCACCTCAAAACCAGAGATTCTCGCTGAAGTCGAAAAGTACTATGGCGATTTATACTCATCACGAGTACCTCCACCTGAGTCCCACAGTGCGGATGACCCACGAGCCAGACTGACACGCCACCTATCAGACGATCTTCCCGACATCGATTTGGGCGAGATTAGGATTGCTCTCGGACAACTTGGAAACAACAAGGCTCCAGGAGATGACGGAATTACCTCAGAGCTTCTTAAAGCAGGAGGCACACCAGTTCTGAGAGAGCTGGCTAACATCTTCAATTCCGTCCTCCGTAATGGTACTACACCGAAGACATGGAGCAGAAGTGTGGTGGTTCTGTTTTTCAAGAAGGGTGATAAAGCTCTTCTGAAGAACTACCGCCCCATTTCACTTTTAAGCCATGTTTACAAGTTGTTTTCGAGGGTAATCACGAATCGTCTTGCCCGGAAATTCGATGACTTCCAACCCGTTGAGCAGGCTGGGTTTCGAAAAGGCTTCAGTACCGTAGACCACATACACACACTTAGGCAAATAATACAGAAGACCGAGGAATATAATCAGCCTCTATGCCTAGCGTTTGTGGACTACGAAAAAGCCTTCGATACCATTGAGACCTGGGCTGTTCTGGAATCCATGCAGAGGTGCCTAATTGACTATCGGTATATCCAGGTGTTGAAGTGTTTGTACGAAGCCGCATCCATGACCGTCCAAGTACAAGATCAGAGCACAAGACCAATCCAATTGCATCGCGGGGTAAGACAGGGGGATGTAATCTCCCCGAAACTTTTTACCAATGCATTGGAGGACGTCTTCAAAACGCTCGATTGGAACGGACGCGGCATTAATATCAATGGCCAACACATTACACATCTGCGATTTGCCGACGACATTGTCATCATGGCGGAGACTCTGCAGGATATGGAAGAGATGCTAAACAACCTGAGCGATTCTTCGAGACGAGTAGGTCTCGGGATGAACATTGAAAAGACCAAAATTATGGCAAACAATCATGTATCCCCGGGACCAGTGGTCGTAAATGGCTCTCCACTTGAAGTTGTGCAGGAATATATCTACCTGGGCCAAACTATACAACTTGGCCGGCACAACTTTGAGAAGGAGGCTAAAAGAAGAATACGTTTGGGCTGGGCGGCATTCGGGAAGTTGCGTCATATTTTTGAATCGTCGATCCTACAGTCGCTTAAGACCAGGGTCTTTAATCAGTGCGTCCTACCTGTAATGACTTACGGTGCCGAAACGTGGACACTCACCGTAGGACTGGTCCACAAATTTAAGGTCGCTCAGCGAGCGATGGAACGCGCGATGCTTGGGGTTTCTCTGGGCGATAGAATCCGAAATGAGGACATTCGCCAGAGAACTAAAGTCACCGATATCGCGCGGAGAATTAGCTCGCTGAAGTGGAAGTGGGCTGGTCATGTCTCCAGACGCATTGATGGCCGATGGAGCCGACACGTGTTAGAGTGGAGACCGCGCTTAGGCAAACGTAGTGTAGGGCGCCCTGTGACAAGATGGACCGACGATTTGAAGAAGGTGGCGGGCACGGGATGGATGCGGACTGCCCAAGATCGGGATGGTTGGCGTTCTATGGGGGAGGCTTTCGTCCAGCAGTGGACGGCAAAAGGCTGAATATATAATATATATATAAATTACGCCCTCCCAAATTTAAACCTAAGACACTTCTGCGGCGTAATTTTGCTGGAATGGATGTCGAACGACTATGTGCTGATGCCCGCAATATTGATTGGTCAGCAGTGGAGTCGGCGTCTGGTATTGAACATAAGGTTGATGTTTTTTGTTCGTTGCTCACTCAACTTTATGATGTTCATGCACCGATTCACCCAGTCAAATTGAAACACCTTCCTGCTCCCTGGCTAACTAAAGACATCAAAAATAGTATACACAGGAAAAACGTTGCTAAAACAAAATATAAATTAAACAACTCAGAAGAAAATCGAAGGAAGTATCATAAAGCTAGGAATCGCTGCAATACATTATGTAGGGATGCACAACGACGCCATATTCATAATTCAGTCGAGAACGGCGACTCTCACAGAGTTTGGAAATTTCTTGAGACTGTTGGAGTTGGTAAAAGTTCTCAAAACTCATCTGTTCTTAATATTAACACAGAACTCTTAAATCAGTATTTTTCTACTCCTTCGAACTCATTTGATAGTTCAGCTAAATCGCGTACTCTTCACTCACTTTCTACAACTTCAACTCCTCTTTATCCTCCGTTCGTATTAAGTCAGTTTACTGTGTGTGATGTTAAGAAGAACATACTGTCCGTCTCATCTAATGCCATCGGCAGCGATAATGTAAGTCGTACTATGATCATTCCTCTTCTTGATATTATCGCTCCCGTGATCACATATATTCTAAATGAATGTGTCTCATGCTGTATATTTCCTGAAGCTTGGAAGAGCGCTAATGTTATACCTCTTCCAAAGAAAGCCAATCCTATTTCCTTTTCTGATTTTCGTCCTATCTCTATTTTACCTTTCCTGTCAAAAGTTCTTGAAAAACTAATTCACTTTCAGTTAAATCTCTTCCTAAACAAGAACAACCTGCTCAATCCCTGCCAATCTGGCTTTCGCCCTGGACATAGTACGGTTACTGCCCTTATAAAAGTTACTGATGACATCCGATGGGCTATGGACAATAAGCAACTCACTATTATGACTTTGTTGGATTTCAGCAATGCTTTTAATAGTGTTGATTTTGATGTCCTACTTAGTCAGCTGCGTTCTCTTAACATATCCCCTGCAGTCATTGAATTGTTTCACAGCTATCTTCGCGGTCGTCGGCAACGAATTCGCACTGATGACACTTACTCATCATGGTGCGATATTTCTGCTGGCGTACCGCAGGGCGGCGTCTTGTCACCATTACTTTTCTCTATTTTCATCAATTCAATAACTCATAACCTATCTTCTCTCTACCACATGTATGCAGACGATGTCCAGATTTACACCCAGTCGACTTTGGAGAATCTTCCGTTGGCTATCGCAAGAATGAATAACGACCTCAATATCATTCTTGAATGGAGTAAATCGTTTGGTCTTAATGTTAACCCTAGCAAATCTCAATCCATAATTATTGGCAGCCGGAAACAATTGTCAAAAGTCGACTGGTCTTCCTTGCCATCAATAATGTTTGACAATATTGTCATCCCTTATTGCGACTGCGTTAAAAACTTGGGAGTTTTCCTTGACAATACTCTTAGCTGGACTCGCCATGTAAATGAAATCAGCAGGAAGGTGTTTGTTGCGCTGAGGTCTTTGCGTCGTCTTCGACATTTTCTTCCAATTCCTACCAAAATTATGCTCGCACAGTCTCTACTCCTTCCTATCCTTGATTATGCAGACGCAAGCTTTGTTGACTTAACCGAAGACCAGTTAAATAAGCTTGAGAGACTACAAAACACATTTATTCGGTTTATATTTGGATTACGCAAATATGACCACGTTTCACAATTTCGTTCTCGTCTTAATTGGTTACCCATTCGACTTCGCCGGAATATGCACATCTTATCTATATTGTACTGTGTGTTGTTTCACGCTGGTACTCCCCCTTACTTGAAGGAGAAGTTTTTATTTTTAGGGAATCCTGGAGAAGTTCTTCGTTCTGCGAAGAGATGGATCTTAAGGGTGCCTGAACATAACTCATCTTTCTATAATAATTCTTTCACAGTTCAGGCTATTAAGCTCTGGAATGACCTTCCTTTAAATATTCGGGAGGCTAAATCCATATACATTTTTAAAAAACTTGTGAAAGATCACTTTTTGTCTCAAATGCCTTATCACCATTAATTAATTAAATATTTTATTTTTATTATTATTAATTTTTTTTCTGCTATGTTTGAGGACTTATCGTTTTTATTCGCTCTTATTGTTTATAGTATGTATTTATATTGTATACTTGTAATTATATATGTATTTATAATATAATTTATTTATTGATATATATTATATGTATTTTATATTTACATTTATTTTTTTAGTTTGTTTAATCATATATTAATATTATTTTATGTATTATTAGAGCACCACCTACCTCATATCCTATGAGTTATTCTCTTAATCCGTTGGTTGCCTGGGAGAGATCGCTATGTAGCGATAAGGTCGCCAATTTGTATACTACTTTTATTATATATGTATCCTTGTTTTGTATTCTTTTTCTCCTTGTGGTGTACAATAAAGTATAAAGTATAAAGTAGATAGGATGTCGGAGCTAGGGCCATTTAAAAATAAATATGGTAAGAACCTTCATCAAGGCCATAGAACCCAAACACAGATAATTAATGTGACACAACTCTTAGCTTGACTGTAAAAGTATACAGATAAATAGAGAAATATAGAGAAAGATAAGTATACAGATTAATTTGCAGAAAAGCATGCAAGTCAACAAATAAGGTTGAAATGAAAATGACAGTTGAACATTGAAATATTTATTTATTTATATAAAAAAAATACAATTTCAAAATGTGTCCTACAATAAAATTATAAACCCATTTTTAAGCAAGATTACATTCCTAAATATGGTATGTATATATATACATATACATTAAAATTATAATAAACACAGTCAGCTATATATAGCTACATATATATGTATATATATATTTTTCTCTGTGTTTATTTGCAATCAGCCCCAAGGCTTGAAGCAAATTTATTCTGTGAGGAGTGGCTTCCCATTGGAAGCGTCTACTCATCTGCTGCCCAGAGCTACTGCCGGACTTCTAGATATGATGACGTTTTAGACGTCTCACATACTGGTCCATGGTGAGTTGGCGAGCGAGTTCGTTAGGGTGATGGATTAACTGGTCTTTGTATTTAGCTGCCAAACTCCGAATTACCTCTTTGATTGTTCTCATTTCAAGGTGCTCGTGATCTTCATTGTTATGGTTATGTACATGGTACTTTTGCAATTGTCCTTAAGAAAATTACCAAATTATGGAAATTAATAAATTAAAATCATGTAACAATAATAATTAATAATAATTAATAATAATTAATAATAATTATGGATAAATAATCTGTGGACACAATTAAAAACGGTAACAATCTTTTGATTCAGAATCTAATTGTTTATGGTGATGGCTATGTATTTACATTTGTGTATTCGTTTGTTTTTATAGAAGTATTGTCTTTCATAACCTGGTGTGTTTTTTCAAGCAATTTACATCTTATTCGATTTGAATATGATTTATATTGCAACAATTTATTGATCAAGGAATGGCATTCGTCTCGTAATCATAAATTCTTTGTTGTAACATTCTGTAACTGTACGATACAGTTTCCTCAAAGAATTCGGATATTTCTTAAATGCACCGACCGATGAGAATCTTAAAACTTTTTTTATCTTTGTCTTTTCTGTAAAAATTCGGATAGTATTGGCAATTTCTTCTACAATCAAGTTTTTAATAATAAGGCTCTTTCAATCATATAAAAGGTGGTGTTCTACCTGGTTACGAGGTATACTATAATTTTAATTTCGGAAGGGCACATTTTTATTTATCTGGTAAATTAAAAGTTTTTCAATAGCAGTGTTACTCCGTCTAAAATGACTTGCGACAGATTTTAATTGAAGGTCTTTTATGCAGCTTTGGACAATGGGAGCATTGTCGGAAACTACTATCCTATTTTTTTTCCAGGTTAACCAGTTAATTGGTCAACTCTGTGCTCAAATTAACTGCAGTAAGTGGACCGGAAAAATTTGACATTGCAGGAGAGCAATTTGTAAATTAAATTTATTATCAATATAATGTGCAGTCATTGCTAAATATCCCTCTTGTGGTCGAGATATCCACCTGTCTATTGTGAGACAAGCGGATACAACATTACTAAGTTCTTCTCTTATTTATTTTGCACAGGTGTGGTATTCGGCGTCTAACAACATATTTGATACATGCTTTCGACTAATGAGCTAGTACGTGGAATTAGGCTTGGTAACAAACTTTAAAGTTTATAGACATTTTATTCTCAAAAAAAACATGTCACCTACATGAGAATACACATATATAGTAATATGGGCCAGATGACTCTACAAATGTGAGATTTGAAGCTGTGATTTTACGTGGAATTTTATTCGTCATGTTTAAGCCTTGAGGATTCTGTTCACTTCTTACTTCAAACTTTTTAAACTTCATTTCAGCTCGTACTGTTGTAAACTCTTGTTTGTAGTAGTGCACAGTAAGATACCGTTACTGTGCACTACTACCCTCAAGCGTTGATACGCTTCGAATGATGATTCGTTTGGAAATATAATGCCGGCTAACCTGGCTTGTGCTTCATTATTAAGCGGATCTACTGGCTCAAATCCTAGTAGATTACGATTTGGTTATGACTGATGATTTGGTTTGGATGATTTGGTTAAACTTACTGCCTCGTTGGTCTAGTGGCTTGATGTAAGGCCGCAGACCTGGAGGTCCTGGGTTCAATTCCTAGGTCGGTCCAATAAAAAGTTATTGGGTTTTTCTGTCAGAAAATTCACAGTAGCAGCCCGGAGTCTGGAAGTTAGAAGTGTGTACGCTCCCGTGCCTCGGAAAGCACGTAAAGCCGTTGGTCCTGCGCCTGAACTCTTTCCGGTCGTGTCGGATTGGCGACCCATCGGATTGTGAGAGTTAGGGACTATTCCCTAACTGTACTTGTGTTTGCGCACACACTTGTGCACTATAATATCTCCTGCGTAGTTGGCTAATCTCTCTTGAGATTGGCCGCCGTGGCCGAAATCGGTCTGGAGGACATTATTATTATTATTATACTATATGACTCCTCCTATATGGCTTGGTGAGTAGCATATATTCAAGTGTCGAGAAGCAGGGACTACGACTCGCAAGTGCGAGTTGGTGACTAAAACGTCCAGGTGGACAGGTACATGAAATACCTGGGCCACCCGCAACCTCCATGGGTGAAAAAATAATTAGATAGCAAATAAGGCCGCAATCCCCGTGGTTCTACGTTCAAACCCCTGGTCAAAATGAATTCAATATCTGGGTTTTCTGTCTCGAAAATCTAAGTTTGCCTTTAAGAATATCCACCGAGACGTTTTTTTAATTAAATAATTTTATGTTTTCTATAATTTTGTATAATTATTTATTTCTTGATTAATTCTCGTCTCGATATCTCAAAGATTGGTTGGAAGATTTCCCTAATTGGCAGTTTGTACAATTTAATTTTCTTGAATAGATAAATTAAGCGTTTGTACAATTATTTGTGTATAGTATATAAAGATATGTATAAAACACTAACAATTTTCGTTTTTTGCATAATACGTACTTTAATACTTACAATATCGGTACTATCCACATTATTTATTTATAAAGTAGTTACAAATAAACATAAAGATTAATGATTTCCGGGAAATGTTGCTACAATCAATTCAAATACAGATATTGTCCAATTTTCGTCATCTTAAATTTTTTTGGCGACATTGTTAAATTATTTTTCGTCAATGTAAAAACAATTTTATCTTTATTCATGTTCGAGACACTCTTTTGAAATCCACAAAACGTGAATAATAGCCTGAAGAGAAACCAAATAAGCTCAATTATGCTTATAATGGACCCGCCGAGGCACAGGCCGAAGATGCCGCCGAGATTTGCTGGAATAAAAAGATTTGAATGTCTTTCAAGAATTGTCTAAAATATAAAGTCTTAATATTTAAATTGTGATCAGATAAAACAAGCAGCCGCTTAGTTAAACAATAATATTAAAAAAGTTTAAAAATGTAACAAAATAATAAATATCTAACATCAAAAAATCATTATTGTAAAAAACGTGATAGCGTTAAATAATTGTGTTAATAATGAAATCAACATTTATTTTTCGTTGTTCATTATGATTTTCTAGTAAAAAATAAATCAACTTTTTTCCTCACCCATGAATGAATTAAAAAGAAAAAACGGCCTTACTTATTTGTTTCGCGGACGAATAGTTAATGCTGTGTCTTCTTCTTTCTAATGTCAAATCAATATTAATAGAAAGTGAGTTCAAAAGCCGAGATTGCCCAGTGGTAAGAACGCGTGAATCTTAACCGATGATCGTGGGTCTAAACCCGGGTAAGCACCACTGAATTTTCATGTGCTTAATTTGTGATTATAATTCATCTCGTGCTTTTCGCTGAAGGAAAACATCGTGAGGAAACCTGCATGCGTCTAATTTAACTGAAATTCTGCCACATGTGTATCCCATCAACCCGCATTGGAGCAGCGTGGTGGAATAAGCTCCAAACCTTCTCAAAAAGGGAGAGGAAGCCTTTAGCCCAGCAGTGGGACATTCACAGGCTGTAACGGAGGAATCAGTGTTTGACTAAACATACGCTTCGCAACGTTTATAATTATAGTCGTAACTCTATCATACAACAACTCTATCATACAACTATATCATAAATATTATGTAATTTTATGACAGCACGATTATATTTACCAAGCATTTGATCCCATGTATATAGAACTTCTCGTTTATATTTCAGGCAAGTGTTATCAGCAAAGTGTATTGTCACTCGAGTGCTACCTATTGTTTTTTCACTAGAAAAATAGGAATAGAAGATTATATTATTACATTTATTACCTTCAGCAAAATATAGTTCACTGCTAAACATTGGCCTCTCCGAAAGCACCAGAGATTCCTTCCAGAGCTTCGACTGGCTACTGGAGGATGTCCTACACTATATTTGTCAATCCGTGGCACTCTATATTTACAAATAGCATATGTCCTTCGACATACCTGACCAGCCCACTGCCACGACTTCATCGACTTCATTCTAACATATGCATTTTATATAATTTATTTGTTAAATATCTATTAAAAATAATATTATGGCAAGTGCCAGTTAAAAAGCAATATAAACGTTGCACGATGAGCTTGTGGGCCACCTGATGGTAAGTGGTCACTAACGCCCATATACATTAGCATAGTAAAAAATGACAACCATCGCTTACATTGCCAATGCTCCACCAACCTTGGGAACTAAGATGTTGTGTCCCTTGTGCCTGTAATTACACAGGCTTATTTAACCTTCAAACCGGAACACAACAATACCAATTACTGCTGTTTTTCGGTAGCTACATCGACGAGCTTGCACAAAAGCCCTACCACCAGTAAGTTGCACAATACAAAATATATGACCGAATACATATGATATTCCTTTATCATAATTATATTTCGTACGCTTCATTCTTTGATATAAATATATACAGTAGTCCTTTTATTGTGTTGGCAACTTTGCACGGTTTTAGGGATAAAAGTAACTAATTTGACTTTTTCCCCTTCCATCAACATAGCATGGTGCTCTTGAGCTTGTCATTCTTTTATCGTGCGAGGCAACGAAAACACGGTTACAAGCTGAATACTTAATTTCAATTTAATAAATATATCTTAAAGTTATTATTTGAACAGTAAAATGTCTAAACGAAGTGCTGAAGAAAAAATTAGTTACTATAATACAAAAACCAAAAAGTTAAAAGCTAAGCAAACGCGTAAAACATATCATCGTGTGATAGCATATTCTTCTTCGGATTCCGAAACAAACTTTCGTAAGTTTATTTAATAACTACTTTCGTACAAGTGAAGTGACAATACATATATTATAGAATATTTTAATAAACTGGCGTCAGTAAGCTTTTCTGGGGGTTAACTGCGAGTTAACACGACGGTTAAGCAGACGTTTAACAGAATAAACCTGGGGGTTGACTGCGAGTCAACACGAAGGTGTAAATTAGAAGTTAACAAGAGTGTTAAATAGTTTTAAAAAATACGCGATACATATTTTTTCTCAACTACCCTACAAAAAACAAACACATTTAATAATTTATTATTTTTCTTTCGCTTTTGGAATAGAAAACGAAACCCAAGACAATGTCATGCCGCCATTACGTGAACTCGAATCTCGTTCACCGACACCGGCACCGTCGCTGCATGTGCAGACTCCACATACTCGGCGCTCGCCGTCACCACTCCACATACTATCGGATGAAAATATTTTACTGGCACTAGACATAGATCAAGATTCTGAATTTCAAATCGATTCTGATTTACTAGATGCTTTGGTGATGTTTCCAAAGAGTCTCCAGCTTATGGGCCTAATATTCATAGCAAGTTAGCAAAACGTTGGCTCCCAATCCTTAAAAAAGGCTTACCGTCTGAAACAAAAGAAATTCTTTTTAAAGAATTCACTATCCCTGATAACTGTAGGTTATTGAAAGCACCGACCGTGAACCCAGAGCTTACAGCGGCTGTTACTGAGATTGTCAAAAATCGAGACAAAAAGATTCAAATGGAACAAGACCAACTGGGTCTGGGTATTGCCGCAATTAACCGGGCGATGACATTACTTTTAAGTGATGATGAAAAGGTTCTAACAATAAAAATGTTATCAGACTAATGCAGAATCCTGACTGATCTCCATTACGTTCAAACACAAGTAAGAACAAAACTTATTATTCGGGGGCTCGACAAATCTTTCCTTGCCATTATCCAGGTCTAAGATCGAGACGATACTTTATTTGGTAAGGATTTGCCAGAAAAAATAAAAGCGTCTAAGGCGATCAATAGACAGGGGCTTCAGATTCGAAAAGCCCCAACCACGAAGCCGTCGACTTCCAAAGCTCCTATTCAGTCAGCAGGGATTCGCTACCAGGGAAACTGGTCAGGCCCCCTCGCATGCAAACGGTGACCAGGGGGGGGGTGGATTACACAGTTCAGGAGCCAGTATCGTCGAAATCCGCAACCAACGCCTCCGACTGCGCCATCACAGAACACGCGCTCTGCGATTTCAACAACGAGCAGTAAACGTGTCCCAACGCGGCATTGACACAGGTACATGCTGGTAGATTGTACTATTACTATAATTGCTGGTCACAAGTTACAAATAATTGTAAATTACTTGATTGGATTCGTAACGGCTATTGTATACCCTGTTCATCGAAAGTTGTTCAGTATACAATTCCTCAAAATACTTTTCCTATTAAAGAAAAGCAGAATGTGATAACAGCTATTAAAAATTATTAGAACTTGGAGCAATAGTAGAATGTAAATCGCAACCAGATCAGTTTATCTGCAAGATCTTTCTTGCCAAATAATCTAATGGAAGTTTTAGATTTATGCTTAATCTTAAACAACAAAATAAATTTCTGACTGGGTACCATTTTAAAATGGAAGACCATAGGATTGCTAGTAAATTAATACCAAAGAAGGCCTATATGGCCACCATAGATCAAAAGAAATCTTATTTACTTGTCCCAGTAGCTTCAAAGTACCGAAAATTTTTAAGGTATCAATTTGAAGATACTAATTTACAGAGACGGACTCATGACGGACGAGTTTACCGCCATGCCATATGGTTTGTCTTCTGCACCTCGAACTTTCACCAAAATAATGAAAGAAGTAATAGACCAACTAAGGTATCGTGGCTTCCAGTCTGTTATATACTTAGATGATATTCTTTGTCTAGGAAATACGTACAATGAATGTATCTTGAATATTCAAGAAACTATAAAAATGCTAGAATGTCTGGGCTTTGTTATTAATTTTGATAAAAGCTGTTTGGTTCCACAACGATGTTGTAAATTTCTTGGATTCATTTTAATTCTTTAAATAGGACAATATCACTTCCCTTAGATAAACGATATAAAATACTTTATCTAGCACAAAAAAAATTGTATAAATTCATGCACTATTCGAAATTTTGCGCACCTCATAGGTGTCTTAATATTCGCTTGCCCTGCGGTAAAGTATGGGTGGGTATACAAAAATACTTGAAAGACAAAAGTACTTAGCGCTAAAAATTAACAAAAATTACGATATAAAATTTAAGCTCCCCAAAGATATTATACTCGATTTAAAATGGTGGACCAAAAATATAATGACAGCATCAAAGTCGCTTTCATTTCAAGATTTTGAGTTAGAGATCTTTACAGATGCCTCTAAAACAGGTTGGGGTGCCTATTGTAATAATAACAGCATTGACGCAGGTTGGAAAGTAGACGAACGCGATTCCCATATAAATTATTTAGAGTTACTAGCTGTTTTCCTGGGCCTTAAATGTTTTGCCCGTGAAAAGCATAATTACAAATTTACTTTTACGTGTTGATAATACAACTGCCATCAGTTACATCAATCGAATGGATGGTATCCAGTACCCCCATCTCAAATAATTTAACTCGAACTATTGAGCAATGGTGCGAAAAGCGAAATATATGTATCTATGCGTCCTATATTAACACGAAAGATAATATAGAGGCTGACGAAGAATCACGTAAAGTAAACCCCGATATTGAATGGCAATTATCCGATATTGAATTTCAACAAGTAGTTAAAAACTTTGGTGAACCGGAAATCGATCTTTTCGCTTCTCGCACTAATGCCAAGTGTATAACTTATATTTCTTGGCGACCAGATCCTGACGCTTTAGCCGTAGATGCTTTTACCTTAAGCTGGAAACATTTATACTTTTATGCCTTCCCACCATTTCCTCTTATATTAAAATGTCTACAAAAAATTACACATGATAAAGCAAATGGCATTTTAGTCTTTCCCTATTGGCCTTCTCAACCCTGGTTTCCTTTGTTAAATAGTTTAATAACGTCTAAAATCATATTCTTCGCTTCTAATTTCATATTTTCTTCGTCATCTTTCAGCCCACGACAACACAATCTGATGCAGTTTACCCTGGCATCAGCGAGGACGGCTTTCACCGCAAGGGGAACCCCAATACAAACATTATACTTGATAATGGCATCTATTTCCAAAAATACCCTAACTCAGTACAATGTTACCTACAGGTTATGGTTTGAATACTGTAATTCTCATTTACATAACCCTTACCAAGCTACAGTTTCATTAGTTTTGCTTTTTTTAAATAATCAGTTTCATAATGGTTCTACTTATGGTTCCTTAAACAGTCACCGTTCTGCTCTATCCCTCTTGATAGGAGATCATTTCTAACGACCAAATAAGACGTTTGCTCAGAGTAGCCTATAAATTAAGACCCACAGCACCTAAATATTCCTACACATGGGACCCACAAATTGTACTTGATTTTATTGCAATGTGGGTACCCCATAAAGATCTTTCACTTGAAAGAATCACGACAAAGTTAGTGATTTTACTCGCTTTATCCACTGCACAACGAGCTCAAACTCTTTCGTTAATCAAAATTAATAACATAAAAAAAAGCCCTTCTGGCATCCAAATTGGTATTGCCGATGTGATAAAGACTTCCGCTGCTAACCGCGATCAGCCGGTATTATATTTACCTTACTTCACACAAACGACCTCACAAGCCAGCCACTTCTCAAACCATCAGCAGATGGGTCAAACAAGTTCTCGTGGCATAGACATAAAGACGTTTAGCGCTTATAGTACGCTACATGCCGTTACATCCACGGCACGTATCCGCGGAGTGTCATTGGACCTAATAAGAAAAACAGCAAACAATAGATGGACTGACCGATCACAGTCATTTGCGCAGTTTTATAACCGAAAAATAATACCCGACAACAACTTTGCAAAGTCTGTTTTCCTATCCAACTAATGTTATTTGATATGACATTTACAATGTCATACTTTGATTTACTATATACTTATTGAATAAGTTGATTGTTAAAATTATTTGTTTTATTTAAACACAAAATTTTCAACTCTAAACATCTATTGTATATATTTATATCAAAGAATGAAGCGTACGAAATATAATATATGATCAAACGAACTTACAAAGTGAAGTTCGATCGATATTATATGAGTACGCTTCATTCGAAGATATATCAATACCCACCCAACCCAAATCCCAAGAAGAAAATTTTGCGTGAATTTATAATTATCTCTAAAGAATGACAAGCTCAAGAGCACCATGCTATGTTGATGGAAGGGGAAAAAGTCAAATTAGTTACTTTTATCCCTAAAACCGTGCGAAGTTGCCAACACAATAAAAGGACTACTGTATATATTTATATCAAAGAATGAAGCGTACTCATATAATATCGATCGAACTTCACTTTGTAAGTTCGTTTGATCATATATTATATTTTATATTTAAATTGCATTTTTGACAAACATATTATAATTCCGAATCCTATTGATACGGAACTTGTGTTAGATTTATAACAGACAAAATATTATATTTATTTGTTACTCATTATAACGAAGTAGTTGAAAATAATTTGAGAAGCGTTTTTTTCTGTATATAAATTTTGCGAACTCATGATATTTACCAGATGGTATGACTTGTAAGCCTGTCCGTTTACATCAGATATTACTATTATTTTTATACATGAATTTTTAATGGTAACTTATTAGAAGATCGTTTCGCATACACACACATACATAATATCTTTTTTTCAAATATATTATTTTGGTTAATTTATTAAAGTTATATTTAAAATTGAATTTAATATAAAAAGAGTACCTCAGAAACTTGTTAAGCAGAACTCGAACTGAAGCCATCAATTCAGTCTATGAATTGCATCGATTCCGTACACGTTTTATAAATAGGGTCGTTTTCAAGGGACGAGTTCGTACTATCCTTTACAAATTACGAGAGTGGGCAACGAGCGTACGTCCTTTTCATGGTACGATTTATCTTATTCACTTCGAATTTTCTGACAAAACGAATATATTTTGCTTTCGTTTAGAATGAAAAATCGTTTTATGAAAAAACTAATCTCATTGCCGAATAAATGTCATGATAGTTTTAATCGCCACTTACGACATTAAAATATATTTTAAACGAGATTTTATTTGTGGGTGACAAACGTGCTTTAAGAGAGCCTCGAGAATGCTATCACTTTGATTATTTTGTGTTCCATTATTTTAGTTTGAATGGAAGTGAGCCGGTTTTATTACAGACACAAAAGATGTTCGTAATTTAACATTAACCCTCTCGTAGCCCGCTGGAGGACACGACCGCAGAAAGATCTGGCACAGGTCGAACAGCTTTGTATTTCTGACATTTTCTTGACAAGAAATTTAATAAATTATAACCAATATTAATAAATAAATGTAGCCATAGTATCAATATTTATCATTTTGTCGTTAGAATAATATGAACAGTTTCCATAAGAGGTAGAAGAGATATAAATTGACCCATAGAATTGATCATTTACGTAATATTTGTTATATCAATGATTTTTTTATGGAATTACTTATAATAAATAATTGAGGTTTTAAATTCAATAGTAAAACATATATAGACTACAGATTTTGTTTTTTTAATTTTCAGATTATAATATTTACAAAGGACTTGCACACCTTGAATGGGGAATGGTTAAATTTTTATCGCTAGAAAATAAAAATCACGATTCACTGGACTTCAATGATTTCTAACTTTATACGTTAAATACTTAAATAAAGAATCACATATATAATTTATAATTATTCTCATAATTGTAAGAGGACATTCCAGTAAAAGACACTAACATTAATAAGTTATTTTGTTAAGACTAATCAAAATAAACAAAAAATAATTATAAAAAAGGGGTTTTAGTTTATTTTATGTAAGTGTGCTAATTTTTTATTGAATAAATATAAAAAATTCTTTGCTTGTTTATTTAATAACTTCGAATGTTAATTTTATGTATGATTATTTATTTTATGTTAAAAACTCATTTATGTCTAACAAAACAACAAACTAAGAAATCCTTTTTCATGCCCAACGACTGATCTCATTAAATTTCAATTAGAACGATATAATTTTTCTTATACAATTCAATTAAAAGGTAATCGCTTACGACCGACCTATATGAATTCGAATTATAAATTACAAAAAATATTAATATATTATTATAATAACCTACAGATGAGGTTAAGTTATAATTTAATTAATTTAACCCTTTATTCGTTTAATCGATGGTATTTTTACATTTAGTTTAATCTTATAAAAAGACGTTTATGTAAGATGAATCAAAACTTTTTATTAATTAACTTACTCAACCATTCGATCCACTTTGACGTATTCGGCTTCCGTGTCGTATTGCACATAGTCGCATCTCTGGTAACATTCTTGTTCCACTATTATATCCCGAACATCGCTTTGTACTCGATCTATGTAAATAGCTTTGTAAATTAAGGCGTTGTATGTACACAAACAACAACAATATATTCAAGCCTCGTAGTCGACCTCGACAAGTGAGACTCACGTTTGACGATGCTCAACTGCTACCTAGCTACTCGAGATACGAAGCAACGTGCGTTATTGAGTTAAACAAATGTATAGACATTGTTTGTGGATTTGAAAAAAAAACTAAGGTTCAATTTAATACTGCACGAGATACTCGTATAGTGTAAAAACTACCCGAGGCACGCAAGCTAAGGAACCTTTGAGCGCTGTCAAAAACCGACTACTTGTAATATATCGCCCTGCGGCATGAACGTGATGAGTTACGTCTCGATTCGCATCTGCGTTAGATCCGTGTGTATCTCGACCAAGCGCTGCTTACGCACTTTAAGTATCGAACATTCCAAGAATCATACCATCATATTTATTATTATAATGAAATATTCTACGTGAAACAGACTTTTGTGGTATTATTTTGAATGAAGTAAATAGGACATCCTAATTAAAGCGGTATTGGCTTTATGATGTTTATTCCATCTTAAACCACAAGCAATGACGATAAATGAGGGGTCGTTTTGTATGTAATTAAGTATTGTAAGCGCTTAAGCGCTTGATGGGTTATTATTATAACATTTTATTATAATCTTACGAAAACTTACCCAGTTGTTGATATATGCATTTTAGTCTTTCCCAAGTACATTTTGGGAAGTTTTCAACATCAAGCTCATTATCTGAAAAGGACGTAAAAAATTTGCGTTGGGTGAGTTATTTAGAAAATGAGTGTACTGGTAATTTGTCCACCCGTTTGCCCACGGTATCGATTTTTTCCCACAAATTTAACCCACTAAAAAGTCCTTATTAAAGAACAAATGAGAAAATCATATAAATGCAAAAAAGATGTCAGGATATGTATATGCCCAAATAGTAAACTATTAGTCTATTACGAGGTAGTTTCAGTTGATTATATATCCTCGTTCCAAAATCATCCTCAAATATAAATTATAAGGTTGCAAGTAACCAGTAATCACAATATTTTTACAATATTCACGTATTAATATTTATATAAAGATAATCAACACCAGTTCAATGATAACATATAGAGTTGGCATGTAGTCAAAATGAATACCAAGTTTATAAACATGAACATTAAAATACTCAAGCTCTATATAATAAGTATTATAGTGCAGATTGTTAATAAAATAATTTTACTAACGATCGTAATTGAAGGGCATACAGCGACAGTGTTCAATAACTTTTCTCATCATCAATACTGTCATACATCCTTGATACGAATCAGCTTTGATATTAGTATCCTGTAATGAAACAAGAGAATAAACTATGTCATGTTAATACAAGCAATATTCTTTCCTTAATTGGGAGTTTAACAATTATAATTACATTAAAAAGAAGACTGTTTACATCTCATTGCTAGTCAAAGTGCTTCTCCTCCCTAGATGGTAAGCTTTTGCCTTTTGCATCTTTACTTGTGAATTTATGTAAAACACAAATTAAGCAAATGGAATTTAAGTAGAACTTGTCCGAGTTTGAACTCGCAATCTTCGGTTCAGATTCACGAGCAACTGAGTCATCTCGTCTATTGTTAATTCAATAAAATAAAAAGAAAAGGAAACATAGAATCTCCAACAATAATATTTCAATACATAAATAAAATACACAAATTGAATAATAAAACCATAAGCACAAGGAAGACGCACGTCACCCAGTGTATTGAAAATTGAAGACGATTGACGGGCTTCATATTAATATGCTTGCCTTTTTTGAAGAGCATTGGCATAATTTAATATATATGATCGAAATCAAATGTATTTCGGAAATAATATATGGAATTATTTAGGTTATAATTTTGTACTCCTCGTTCATACCTAATTTTGATAAGATCTAATCACTGCTGCCTTGTAAACACCCGGATTTTATTAGGCTAAAGGGTGTTTCTTGACGCTGGAAGGACATCACACATTTAGCGTGCATGAGAAATGAGGAAACAAAACACTTCGAGAGCACGTCTTTCGAAGAGTCTACAGGCTCTCATGGCCTATTTGTCTGATGCTCAATGGGTGAAGGAGATAGATTGAGTGAAACATTTCTGACTTAAATTAATTTCAGGTCAATTCGAGTACTGTGTTCCTCTTTTAGTACTTGGGGAGAACACATTTCTCAATTTTAAAATTTTTAATAGTTCATCGTCACAATAGACACTTTCAATTAAAATTAATTCGTCACAATTAAAATCTCCTGACCAATTACGGTCCCGGAAGTCATTCGGACTAAGACATAACAACGGCTTTACGTGCTTTCCGACACATAGGAGTGCTTACATTGTCAATTTGCAAAGTTCTGGTTCCTGTAATTTTTTGGTTAGAAGAACCCAATATGGCTACGAAATTTACACCATAATAAGCTTACTATTAAACTAATTGCTCTAAAATATCATCAATTACAATTAACCAATTTACAATTTTATTAATCGGACATAAATAATTAATTGAATTAAAACAGTGATAGCTTAAATGCATTCATCAATATTGAGTCATAATTCAATTAATCATAATATTGTATTATTTGCAAAAATGTTAGGAAAAACTAAACGCTTGAGTATGTAGTGTATTAGATATATTTATTTACTAAAAACACGAGATTAAAAACTAAAAACTTATCCAATCGCAAAAGAAGTATCACTTCAGAAAAAAGTTTTTATAATCTTAAATGCATCATATGATACTTACGGATGGTAAAAAACATTTCCGATTATTTAAGGATAATGTTTTAACATCACTTGATGAGTCGATCGCCCACGAGTCCACCGTGACGTCGAAGTATGTAAGTGGAGTCAAGGTTATTGGTCGATTTAGTAAAGTCAAATTATCCTTTTCATCGAAGACATAAAGCTGTAAAACAACGAATTGAGAAATGTGCTAGAATCTTTCTGTTTTTATTTTCATTTGTATATGTTGTTACCACTTTTCGTAATTGTGTTTGGCATGAATGGTGTGTTCTCCTGTAATTGGTGCACAGTTAGTTTTATGTACAACTGTTACAGATCTAAATATAGGAATGTTAAAGTTATGTAACGTACAATAACAGGGGTAACACTTTTGGTTAATTGTAATTGCGGGCACACACCAGTGATATTGCGGGCACAAGGGACATAAAATCTTAGGTTCCAAGGTTGGTGGCGCATTGGCGATGTAAGCGATGGTTGACATTTCTTACAGTGCCAATGTCTAAGGGCGTTTGGTGACCACTTACTATCAGGTGGCCCATATGCTCGTCCGCCTACCTATTCTATATAAAAAAAAATCTTTTTGTCTTAAAAATATAAAATAGTTATATTAATTATTTTAAAATTTATAAAATTAAAGTTACTATTAAAAAAGATAAAAATTAAAAGTATAATTATTCTTCAGGAGCTTAAATTAATAAGAAAATATAAATTTAATTAAAATTATCGTAAAAACAACTTCGAAGTTTCGGATAATAAAAATAATCGTTACTCTTACGTAAATTATATATGAAATCTTTGGCAGTTAACATCCTCAATTACAAACACTGGTTTCTCTCTTTTTATCATTATTGTTTTGTCATTCGAAGGAAGAAGACACAGCATTGTTTAACTAACTACTCACTAAATAACGTTTATAAGTCAGGTATTACAAATTTTTACTTCATATGATATGACATCATTATTTACTAAGTGTTCATGATATATCATGAAATGGATTTTATACTTTAATAACCTACAACCGTGCACACTTCATCCATTGTCAGCAGAATATATGCATCTACACAAAAAATACTCGCTACGTGTTCACGGAAACGACACGAACAAATTTAAACTTTTTTGTTTTTTACCAGTGTTGTTTGTTCGTATAAAGCTCACTGAGAGTGCCTTTATATTTTCAGAAAAAAATGTCACCTGCTGCAAGCAGCTGGGTGTAACTTGGCATGCTCATTAGAACTTACTAACTCCATATAAAACGCTATAAGCAATCAAACACATTACTTCAAAACTTCACTATTAAGCTTTTTTTTTATAGAAAAGGAAGGTGGACGAGCATATGGGCCACCTGATGGTAAGTGGTCACCAACGCTCTTAGACATTGGCATTGTAAGAAATGTTGCCAATCGCTTAAATCGCCAACCTTGGGAACTACGATCTTATGTCCCTTGTGCCTGTAATTACACTGGCTCACTCATCCTTCAAACCGGAACACAACAATTTCAAAAACCTGCTGTTTTGCGGCAGAATGTCTGATGAGTAGGTGGTACCTACCCAGACGAGCTTGCACAAAGCTCTACCACCAGTAAATATAAAAACATTAGACATAGAAATTTGTTGCAATACCTCTTTTTTTTGTAAGCAATTATCTAATACGACTCGTACGTGCCTTTTGTACGTTGATAGTACTGCCATAAACCTTCACACGTGTGTAAATGTCATTCGCAAAGATTAAACTCAATCTGATAATTACTTGGTTTAGAAACGCATGTCACACACACAGAAGCATTCAATGATGTATATATTGTTACGTTACTTTCTCCGCTTTTTCTTATGTCTGAAGTGCTTTATACCGAAGCGATGGTTGATTATTGATGCAAAGCAAGTTTAATCTTTTTATTTGGAATAAAAAATTTGATTCTTTTTTCATTTAAAGTCCCCACTACCTTAAAATTTTGGAAGTCGTAGACACGTAGTCAATTTATAAGGCACATTTTATTTAAAAAAAGTTAAAAAAAAATATTTAAAAAAAAATTCTTTAATTAAACAAGATGATTAATAAAGAATACTTACAAAAACAAAACTGTCTACAATACTTCCATTGTATATAACTTTCTGACTATTGATAATGATGTCCAATGCCTCGGATATTTCAATACCAGTGCGAAAACTCGTATTTTCTTCCGCATATTTACTGAAAGTTAATATAACTACATAATAAATGTACTTTTATTTAGTACTAATCATTAAGTTCTAATTTAATTATTTTATGAACATATACAATATATTCGTCGTGAGATTAAAGTGATTTAACTTTATCCTATTAAGGTATCCTAATAAGGTAGGTTTCCAGGACATCAATGAAATATATGTAACATTTCTTTGACGTTTACTATACCGTTTACGTATTATACTTTGTACTTTGTATTTGTACTTTGTATGTACTCAACATATAAAACGTCTTAAAGGAAAACCCGAATAATATTTCATATTTATGATGAACTTTCAAATTTGGATGTTCTAAATAGGGGAATCCCAGAGAATGGATTTGCTTGCCAATATTATGTTTAACAATTATTTATTAGCCATTAAAACATATTTAACGAAACATTCCTGACTGCCTCGTTAGTATAGTGGCTTACTAATAATACTGCAAATCCCTTAGTCCTTGGTGTAAGACTAAGTCAGATTGTAACATATAATATTAGATGTGCTACGAATTACTATTAAATATTACTGGAGATTATCTGTATTTTTTATATTAATCAATAATAATCTATATTTTTAATCTGGCAACTCTTTATGGCGGGAAACTGATGGACTTGCTCGGAATGCTATTTACGAGCATTGTGGATTGCGTGTTGAGATCGTTAATTTTTCATGACGTTTTCATTTGTGATATTTAAACGTAATTCTAAAACATTTACACCCGTTTCAGTACCTAAATTACCAAAACTATATATTCATATGTTTAAATCGTTAAACGTATGTGTTATATCTTTGTTGGAAATATTAAATATTAAAAGTGTCTTTTTATCACGAATATTATAATAATATTATATTTTTGAGTCACACCAGTTTTTAATATTGTTTTACTGTATTCAAACTATATTATTTCTTTTCACTTTTCAATCATCAATTACATTCTGAGCATAATATTCCATAACAATAGTTAGTTAATATTTGATTTTAATACAATACCTGAAATATTTTACGTCGAATTGACAACAATAGCCCATTATTGTGAACACATGTCTGAACATTCTAGAACATTCCACAGACTTAGATCTCCAAAGGCACTCTTTTACCAAAATGTCACACGGTTTTTTAAGCTGAAAAAATATTAGTGAACATTATGAATAAACGACTCAGAATATGTTGATACTGTTAGAGAGTATTCGCATATTGTATATGCGAACCTAATCGTGAAAGTTTTTGATTTACTAAGAAAAATATTCGACGTTATGTTAGAATTAATATTAAAAAAAAACCAGTAACGCCATCTATTACCAACAAGCGGTTACAGTCTTATAAGTACCATTACTTTTCTAGAATCAGTCAGCACGTCATTGACATGCTAAATTAGTTGACATCTTACATTTCAAATGTTATATTTAATTGATTCATAATAACATTTATTAGTCGCAAAAAAAAAGATTTTACGTTATCAATTCTTTAAAACTCTTTAATACATTTTATGTTTTATATTTATTTAGTTCTTATCGATCAATAATATTCTGTTATGGTACTTATTAAAGCATAAGAGTGAAGAGACACACTAACGCTTTAAATGAGTTTGAAACGGGAAGCAAATTTTTCCATTTGCGACGGTTCTTTGATATATTTTTCAAACGTGATAAATCTTTAGAGCTGTTTATTTTTCAGTAAAATTTTCTGTTTGCAGTGAAAATACAGATTTTAAGTATGTAAATATAAAGTTAGACTAGTTTGCAAAAGCAAATAATATTTTAAAATAAAATGTCAAACTAATCTTGAGTATTATAATATTTTTAGTTTTTTCTATTATTGTAAATAATAGAGAAAAAACCACACACACACTTGACAACAGTTAATTAGACAATACTTAATAACAACGTTTGGTTAGTTCAACAGAATTGGCCGATTCAATTATAATGCAGATTCTACCGGGACCGGGCCCTCCTGCGGAGGCCGCAGAGGGTCATAGTGGTGAGGACGATAAGAGTGTATCGTAGGTTATCTTGGACAGCGATGAACTACAGGCGGAGGTGCTCGCAGATGTGTACCGCTTCAGAGAACCGCTGGTTTTTAGTGGGTATTCCGATTCCGATGTTCGGGGCGGTTCCCCCACGGGAACTGTGGGGGAAACGCTAATGCGTTTTTCCAGCGCAAAAAAAACCCTGACAATATAGTAGAAAGTTCTGGAAGTATTTTTAATTCATGAGGTAACCAGCGATATTGTTCTAGATTATTTAGTCTTCATTATATTAGATTTGACAGACTCCGCTGTATTCACTAAGTATGCTCTTACGAAACCTAAGCTGGCTGAACTATATCAAGAATCTATTAGGAAATTCAATTACATACCAAATCCACAATTACATCATAAGTGTAACCCAAATGTTCAAGAATCGAATGCATCTTTTTCACGTAATCATCGGGCACATATTCCTTTGTCTTAATTTTACTGAAGCTTGCATAAAATGTCTCCATCTGCTCGTCGTTATAGCCGCGGTATTTTCAAGAATAAATTTATGTTAAAAAATATCAAAATTGAAATATTATTTTTTACAAAAGGTTATGAGTACTTTTGAATCGTCTTGTTGTAAAATGGAAAGTTGCAAGATTTAAATTAATTAGGCATTGCAAAGTCAGTCATTTAAATTAGTTAGCCAGGCAAAGTTAAAAATATCTAAAACTCTATTACAGATTATTATTTAAATACGTCCCGATACGAGTCTCGAGCTCCAAGATAGAAGAAATTATATTTTAATAAACGATTATCCATCATAATGAGAAAGATCACCCGAAATAAACAAAAAGTATATTTTAATAGTACTACAAATGTTCGTAATAAGCTCATAAGATATTTGGATAATAGAATTTCACCGTCGGAAAGACTTAGTTAGTACATCTTTGAAGCCACCACTCTTACGTGTCACCTCTACTTTGTATTTAAGTGTTTGGAATTAAGTGAGTGCTTGTAATATTATTGGTATTTCTTATACCTATTATAGCAACTAGATTTGAATGTCCCTACTTGGACAATTTAGAGAATACCTCGTATTAACTTGTATTTACAAGTAATGTCAATTAAATGATGTTGTTAATTACAAATTATGTATCCCATTTCGCTTAATACTTTGTTTTGATGAGATAACCTGTATAATTTCTGTGGCGGAATGACATATTTTTATCTTGAACGCACAGAAATGAGGACGCAATAACAAAACTAGTATTGTTTCATTTATTTGTACAAAATATGCAAAGTCAGATAAATGGCAAAAAGATTTCTCTTCCAGTCAACCTTAAGTGGATCAGAAAAAACTTGGCGTAAATAAAACAACAGGAAACGAATGTTATTTTTAAAGACAACACCTCGGTTGTCGAAGTTCGACCGTATGGTCGAATGAATATTTATTTAGTATTGAAAATTTTATTAAAATATACATATAATTGCATGTTTTGAACGTTAAATTTTCTACTCATATTTAATTTCTTCATCGATAATACATATCGTCAATAGCGTGCAAAAACTTTTATTTTGTTTTTGTAAATAATAAAATGGGTATACTCACAATATTTCTGTGATATTACGTGTATTTGGTCCGTAAACCATTTCCGGATCACAGACAGACACAGCTGGGAAAGGAATATTATCAATATGATAATGCGTTGATTCAACCTGGAATCACGAAATATATTTTATAATAAAATATTTTCAAAATTAATATAATATTAATATAACACATTTATTTTTATTAAAAATAAATTATTTATCACAATTTTGACATTAAAAAATAAAAAAATATAGCTCAAGTTAAAATAATGCTTAATAAGCAAGGCGTATTATTCTATAGATGTTAAAGAGGCTGAAAGTAAATATTCATACAGGATACATAAATCTGTTGTATATAATTATTATTACATAATATAATAATGATCGATAAAAATGACTATGGAGTAAGAGTACTGAGTTTCTTGTCGGTTCTAGGTAGAATCTTAATTACGAACCGGTGGTAGCTTATTTTTAAATTTTATATTGTACCATGACGATTCAAAGGATATCATACGAGCATATTTTAATTCAATAAAGTTTAAATATATAAAAAAATTAATTACATGAAAATGTTAATATTTCACAAATATTAAAAATGCAAAAGTCTGTTTGTAAATATTTGTTACTTAATCACGCTCGGGTGGACGTGAGCTAGACAGATCTAATTTACACCGAGTGTAGCTTGGAGATATTTATTTATTTATGTTTTGCATCATGCAGAATATAAACAACCCAGTGAAAAGAGTTAATAATGAAAAGGCATAAACTATTTTAATATTAATGACATAACAAGAAAGTTACATTATGATTTGATTTCAGAAGATGCATATCCTATAATAAGTATAAAGGTCACTGCTAGTAATTTGAAATAAATACGGTTCTAGTTAGTAAGTTACAGTAATGTTTATATGCTGGGCTTCAGTATATTCCACATATGCTCCAATATGTGTTGGTGGTTACGATTTAGTACATTTTTATGTTTTGTATGCACGAGAAGCTGGTAAGGCTGGTCACTGGTGGTAGGGATTTGTGCAAAGCTCATCTGAGTAGGTACCACCCACTCATCAGATATTCTACCGCAAAACAGCAGTACTTGGTATTATTGTGTTCCGGTTTGATGATTGAGTGATCCAGTGTCATTACAGGCACAAGGCGTCCCTTGTGCGTCGTGTACTTTACGTCTAAAGTTCTAAAGGTTGGTGGCGCATTGGCCGTGTAAGCGATGGTTAATATTTCTTACAATGCCAATATTTTTGGGCATTGGTGACCACTTACCATCATATGCTCGTCCACATACCTATTCTATAAAAAAAGCTTAATAAATACAAAATAAGCCCAAGAAAATCTATGGTGCAGGTTTGACCGTGACGCTTTCGATTAAGATTTAGGTGTTACAATCACGAGGTCATTTCAGCTCTTTCTAAGATTGTAAGTTGAACAAAAAACAGTACTTACAACAGTGAACGTAGGATTATCAGCGAATTTACTCCAAATCATTTGGCTGAGATATACGCATAGACTAAAACTACACGATATTATGATGGCCCAGATTGCACGAATCCACCATTTTGAGTTGGTGGAGAAATAATAAGCCCCATGGAGAGTACAGTGCTTGCAGAACTCTTTGAATTTTATATTGATTATATTGGCTTTGTTGGGGAACATTTTTCAGCAGTTTGAGAGACTGATTATAAAAAAGTGTCATAAGTCTCGAAGTTATTATGTTAAAATTGATACTTAATAATAAGTAGAAGCCAGTTATTATTCTTTCATTAGTAATTATAATTATAGACTTATCTTAAGTGTACAATATAGAATCCTTCAAAGTTCCACTGGTAAAATTGGTACTTAATAAAAAGTTGAAGCCAGTTATTATTGTTTCATTAGTAATTCTAATTATGAATTTGAAGTGTCTACAAAAAGTTTCAATGACATGTTCTAATGGAAATTGAAGTGTAGTGAAGTATTTCGAACGGATAGAAGTCTACATATACATATATATATATATATATATATATATATATATATATATATATATATATAGTCTACACTAAACCAATAATGGAAATAATTGCCATTAATAAGAAGCCACAAGCAATAAAAAGCAGCTAGGCTTCAAGAAAAACAAAAAATATTGCCTGCAATCTTTTAATCCCTTTAATCTTCTAATCAAATCAGTCCTAAATTAACAGACGGAACCCTGTATTAGTTTATTATTAATTACTTATTAGTGTAATAAAAAGTAATATTATTACAATTCTTTTTATTACCGTAACAGCCTATGAATGTCCCACTGCTGGGCTAATGCCTCCTCGCCCTTTTGAGGAGAATGTTTGGAGCTTATTCCACCACGCTGCTCCAATGCGGGTTGGTGGAATACACATGTGGAAGAATTTCAATGAAATTAGACACATGCAGGTTTCCTCACGATATTTTCCTTCACCGTAAAGCACAAGAAATTATAATACAAATTTACTATACGTTTAGATTTTCAGGATAAATAAGAATTTTCATAATCTATTTTCGCCTTTACATAACAATCAGCTAAAATAATGAACAATCACAGTGTATCAGACACCATGAAGCTATAAAAAATATATGTCACAATTTTTTCAATCGTCATAAAATTTTACTTCCAAAATGTTTTACATTGAAAATTTTAAGCAATCGTTTTATATTGAGAAAGTTACTTTCATTGAAGAGTTCAAAGGTCATCTCCAGATATATTAGTCTTTGAAGTACGCTTGTCCCGCACCATTGTATACGCCATTCTATTTACAAAGTACTTTTACTGTAAACATTTTTTTCTTCACCTTTATTCCACTTCATAAAATCTTTGATGTTTACTAGCTTTTATTTATCTTTACCTATTTGTACGTGTGAGTAAAAATTCGCAACTGAATATTAATCCAACCGACCGCTTTTTTCAACCGACCGTTCAAGCGGACATTTGCCACAACTTATAGTACTGGAGACAGAACAATCCAGTAAATAAAAGTTTAATAACTAATGGAACGGCGTACATAACACGGAATAAATAGAAGATTGTTTTGAAAGATTTCTTAACTTGATTTTATGTGCACCATTAAGTTAGCTATTATGTAGAAAACCAAAATTTTACACATACTTGACAGTTGGTAGATACTGGCCTTTCACGTCAAAGGTTGTGGGTTCGATCCTCACCCAGGACCAACATTTGTGGACACAAATTCATGGACATGAACATGTCTGTTTGTCCTGAGTCTGGGTGTAATTATCTACATAAGTATGTTTTTACCAAAGGAAAGCAGAAGCATACGTAGTATATTAATTGTCTGGACATCATACATTGCAAAAGTGACACCAACCTTGGGAACTAAGATGTTATGTCCCGTTTGCCTTTTTTTATAGAATAGGTAGGTGGACGAGCATATGGGCTACCTGATGGTATGGATGGTGGTCACTAACGTCATTGTAACATAGACATCGGCATTGTAAGAAATGTTAAGCATCGCTTACATCGCCAATGCGCCACCGACTTTCGGAACTATGATATTATGTTCCTTGTGCCTGAAGTATGGCTGGCTCACTCACCATTTCAAATGGAATAAAACAATATTGAGTATTGCTATTTGGCAATATAACCTACCACTAAGAAATTACCACATAAGCAAATCATGCAGAAATTGCTCGCTAGTCTAACTACGACACAGATTAAAATGAAACTTGAATAGTGACGTTGACCTAAAAAATATTACCTTTGTTTTTATTTTGCGATGTAGAGAAACTCTGTGAATGAATTGGGACTAGCGTTGAACATTTTTTTAAGACTCGTATTCTAACAAGCTACTTTTACAGACAACAATAGTATTTTTTTTAATGAGATTGAAGTAAAATGTAAACATCGTTAGATTTTATAGATTATTTTTTTGTCGACAAGATTTGCCTTTGCAATAAAATGGAAAATGAAATGAAGCGTATTATGACGTTTTTTTATAAAATCAGCTTATCTCATTACACGAATCTAACTTTGAGATTTGTCATAATTTGAATTTCGAATAGTTGAACAAAAACAGTACAAAAAATCCCAAATTATAAGTTAGCTAATAATATTGAATGGTAATTGACTGCTTACTCATGTCAAATAAAGTTGTTTATACATGTAGTGTTCCGACACTTGCAGAATTCATCACGATGTTTCTTTATGCGCCTAACATTGTTTTATATTACATTCACAAGTGACATTTTAATTAAGTATATTCTGGTTTATTAAGAATCCTCGTTTCATTTCGTGCCATGTCACTAAATTTTGAATTTTGAATTGGTAGTGCCAAATATAATCCTCTCTTAACGATTGACACAGTAATATAAAATAGAAAAACGCCATTGGAATACAACACAAAATAAACTACAAAAAAATTACAACCAATAATAGGCGAGTACAGTGTGATACGCCCTTATAGGCATTATAACAGTACTCTTAAAGACTTTTGCTTTTCATTGTACCATTGGTAAACATGACATGGAAAATATCTAATGAATGAAATAAAATGAACACAACATATTTGGGAATAACTTTATTTGTATTTTTCACATAAGTACATGAAATTCTAAATACGAAAGATAAAAACAAATAAATTACTTCAAACAGCGTTATTATCGAGACACCGAAGCTTAGTGAGAAAACTCCGCCATAGGTAGCTGAAAAATCATTCAATCATAATGGTAACCACGTAATAAAGTTATGCTTAGTCGCATTAGGGCAAGCCTTAAGATACCGTAGACACTCTCTAATTTTATGTCTATAATATATATCAGTGCAAGCCGGATGTATCGCGTATATTTTATTTGTATTAACATATACGTACATAAACACAAAACCGACTTATTTCTAAAATCAAAGAATCAAAGTCTTGGGACGTCAATCAAACTTAGAACCTTGTCTAAATTTCTAGTTCCAGAGAACAGATAGAATTCAAATGTATTTGTACCAACTGATGACGTCACCAAAAAAAAAGCCAAAGTAACCACATACAATCGCTTTTCTTTTCTTGTAAGAAATCGTCAGCCTGAGAATTATTGACATGTCTGACAAATCTAATAAACGTGACTAGCTACGTGATTATAAAATGTAAGACGATTTAAAAAAAAACATTGTACCAGCGGTTAACAGATTGGTTTCTTTTATTGACTTAAAGTGTTTTACCCGGTGGTAGGGCTCTGTGCAGGCCTCTTTGAGTGGGTAACAACCACTCACCAGATATTCTGCCGTTAAACTCCCATACTTAGTATTGTTGCTTTCTGGTTTGAAGGGTAAGTGAGCCAGTGTAACTACGGACACGGCAAGGGACATAACATCTCAGTTCCCAAGGTTGGTGGCGATGGCGATGGCGATGTAAGGAATGGTTATTATTTTTTACATCGCCAATGTCTATAGGCAGTGGTGACCACTTAAAATGTGCTCGTCCGCCTACAAAAAAAAAACATAAAAAAAATGTTTCATATAACTTTTATTGTTCATAAACAGGAAATCAGAAAGCTACTTTAGAAAACCTCAAATATATTTTTACCTATTTGGTCGCTCAGGTGCTTTAACATCCATTATCTTGAGAAACAAAACACGTTTTTTCACTTACTCCTTCTTGCTAGATTTTTACCAAACTAACATATACACTTAGAGTACACAGTTGACCTGAGTCGTTTTATCTTTAAAAAATCGATGTTATTCATTTTAGTTTTTTGATATTTAAATAATTAATTAGTCGAATTACAAATACGGGGAGTAACATTGTTTCAGAGCAGGCAGTTGGTACATAGGTATTGGAATTAATGAATTCTTCTTGGAAGTATTTAATAAATAAAGCATACTCACCAATGAAATAGTTGAAGTCAATGAGGAGCATATTTTGGAAACAGTTGCAAGTTGATTTTGCAAAGTACACCTGGAGTGACGACATTTCACTAATATTACGACCTAACCTACAAAATAAAATCCAAATTCGATATATTTGTAATTGTAAAGGTTGTTTGTTTATCTATTTTAATATGTGATATAAAACTAAAGTCAATATTAGATTATGTATATTTTTCATATACTTAAACTAAGATAATGCTAAATGAATGATGGGCATTAGATACGGCCACCGTACTATCGGCTAAAACTTCGATTGAGTAAAATAATTACATTTGCGTATGTGGACGCGCTTAATTGATAAATGAACACGTAGAAATATTGGCGGTGCAATGAACTTTACAGTAATAATATAAGCTTAAGTTATTATATTAATGACCAGTGGGACTTTTGCAGACCCACTAAACTGTTATTATACCAATACCGAAATACTTTATTCTGCATTTAAATGCTCAGAGCAAAGTGAAATTTCAAGCACAAGGGACATAAATTATTAGGACCGTAGTTAACGGCGTATTGGAAGTGTATGGACAACAATATATATATAACATTTACTTTTAAAAAAACTAATTTCAATCATTAATTTAACATAACGAAGACAATTTTAACAAATATAATACGATGTTAATGCTATTATTCTTACATTGGTATCAAGCAAGTTTCGTAGTACGAGCTGATTGTATTGTATGAAAAGTTCAGAGCAACGATAATGTTTCTTGTAAGACTTGAATGTCTTACAATTTCAATGTAGATTGTAACTATTTGAACACGGGAAATGTGTCTTTATTACATTCGTAGTAAGGTGTTTTTTTTGTGGACAATTTGTCTTATCTTGCCCTGCTAAAGCCAGCAAGCTTATCTCAAACTTAGATAAATACTTTACACAATAAATCTTTGAAAAAACCTTAGTATTCGACAAGCTACAAGCTACAGCTACAAATGACATTTCCTTAACTAAACTTCTTTAAATAAAATGTTTTCAAAGATAATCCGCAAAAGACTATTCTTTTACGAAATTATATGTTTCGAAAAAGTATTAGCCTTTCTTATAAATGTTGTTTGCGATGAGTTAAACAATGCTATCTTCTTCTTTCAAATGTCAAATAAATAAAAACAGAAAGAGCAAAATCAGTGTTTAAGTGTCTATTTAATAATTATATTTTAGATACGAGTAGTTCGACATATTCTGTAATCATGGCGTTGTTATATTACCTTAACAATAATCAGACTTAAGCCAAAAATATTCTCCAAATTGACTATTTCTGAGTTTAGCGCAAGAAACAATATAAACACTCCAGATTTTTTTTAAATTAATTACTATATCGTGGTCTATTATCTATTTGCACACAGTTTACTATACGTTACTGCAGCGCTTCCTAAAATTGAAGCTTAAAGCTATAATGGCGTCCTAAAACCTTGCCAATGAATTGACTGCTTTATTTATTATTTTTTTCTTTTTTTTTATTGAATAAAGGATTCTAAAAAGAAATATACAAATTGGATAAATTTTAAATATAAGTATAGATAAAATACATTAAAACACAATATGTGTATAACAACTCTGCAAATGTACAAATAAATACAAAGTTACCAGAATCAAAACAATCATTACTATTAATTTTTTTCAATCTGTGTCGGGAGTTATCTTCAAACGAGTAAATTTTATAAATGTAAATAATCCGGGCAATATCGTATAGCATAGTTCACAATTTATTGGTTTCATTCGGTAAAATACATCGCTGACGCAGTAAATCATGATTTTTACGGAACTACTCTTGTCTTGAGACCATATTTTATATATAGTAGTATTTTATAAATCTATGTACAAATATTTATACGGCCCTTTAAACATCCGTTGCTTATATAACAAGGTATTTTTATTATCCTTAGTAAAAACGCACAGATACTTTTAGTTTTTCTAAAAAACAAATTTATATTTTCATATTATAAACAGTAAATTTCTGGATGTTTTTGAAAGATTGTAATTAATATGGAACCTTCATAGTATCGAGATACAGTACTATACGTAGTCGCAGAGAAAATTGAGAATTTTATATATAATATTACTTACACTAACCACTTTTATTTTTATAAAAATAATAAATACATATATAAAGTTATCAATATAAATAACATAACACGTCTGCAATTCGAACCAGTAATTTTAGCAAAAAATTACGACATATTTAAATAAACGCGTCAAAATATTAAAGAGCCGTGTTTTTTTATCTTTTATTTTTAAGGGATCTTTATAGGCAGTCCCATCGTATATCGTATCATAGATGTCGGCCCCATCGTTACGCGCTAAATTAAAACAAACACGGCTCAAAAACTAAGAGAATTTGAGAAACGAGCCATGTTTTATGATGCATTGGCAGATGAGAAATAAAATCGGTATACGAATATTGTAGAAAACATTGTCTAATTGATTAAACAATGCCACTGAATAAAATCATTATTTTCCCTATACGAAGTCAAGATAAACAGATAGTGTGATTCATAATGTGTTTTGTTTCAAATAAATCTTATGAATAAACATTGTAAAGTGTATATATATTTTTTCTTTTTGTCATAATTAATTAGACATTCCAAAGAAGACGACATGCATTAAGTCGTGTATGTATTGCAATAAATCTTTATTATAAAGTAAATATATGTTCATTCCTTTAGCGAATAAAGAAATTCTTGAAATATTCAACGCAGTCGTAAATACTCGTATAAATTTCTACGAGAAAGGCTGGCAGTCGACTAGCGAGGCTTAAATTATATAGTGCATGTATTAACAAATATCACTTTTTAATATTGTTTAAGGTGATATTAAAAATTAGATAAAATCTTAAGATTCTTTTTATCGTTTTTTTTTGTGTTTCACAATCATTAGTTTGTATGTGAAGTATTCACATACAAACTAATGATTGGGCGGTACTTACACAAGTTTGCACAAAGATCTACTACTACGTTAAATGTCAATGTTATAGGAAATTAAGTTTTACTTGAATCGCACATTCCAGCGTTTTTTTTTTACTTCGACTAGTTAAAATTGTGTATACACAATTACATACAAGGACAAAAATACATTATTTCAGATTAGATGAGGCAGAACCCCGATCAGATCACTTAAAGTTCGATACAAAACGATTTTTTTTTCTTTTATAAAATACTGTACTGTCACAGCCTGTGGAATGAGGAAGGTTTGGAGCTTATTCCACCATGCTGCTCCAATGCGGGTTGGTGGAATACACATGTGGCAGTGAAATTAGACACATGGAGGTTTCCTCACGATGTTTTCCTTCACCGTAAAGCACGAGATGAATTATAATCACAAATTAAGCATATTTATACAAATTAAGAAAATTCAGTGGTGCCTGCCCGGTTTGAACCCACGATCATCGGTTAAGAATCACGCGTTCTTACCACTGGGCCATCGAGGCTTTTTTTATAAAATACTCATACATAATTTAGTGATTTATTTTGTCGTACATTAATGACAATATCATTTAGTTTTTTGTTTAATACATATCATACAATGTCTGCATTGATATAAATTTTTAACTTTCGGACCGATGTAGGGTTAACAAAACATGCTAGAATAGTTAACAAATTTTTATTACTACTGGACAAACGCAGTCTGATTTAGTAGGATTCAACTGTTTGAGAAAAATATATTTAAACAAGTAACACGTATTCGTATGTTACGTTATGTTTACGTATTCTTCTTACGTTTTCAAACTTACGTCACATTTCTCGGGTAGAAATCGGCTAGCAGCGGCATGACGTCACTAGTTATGCTGTATCTCTTATCACGGCATTCTATGTAGCAAATCGGTGTGCAATCTTTCTCCCATTCTATATCATGAGCTGATGAATAAATAAAATTAATAATAATGAATATATACAGGGTGACTGTTTGAATACTATCAATACTTAAGGACGTGATATTTGACGACCATATATGACCAAAAAAAAATACATATAACATAAATATTAATAAACTTCTAAGTAAAGTTAACCAAAAGTTATGTAATTAATTACGCGTCATGTGGACACCCTAGCTGCGCTGACGACACAACACAGTTAGGTACATTTAGTTATCGCGCGGTACTTTACCTACAACCAAACGCCGCTGCGTGTTAACAGGGTAGCAGGCTACCTTTGATAAACAAGCATGATCCAATCCCCCTTCATACTTTAAACCTGGCTTAGGACAGGCAAAAATACCAAAATATTTCACTCGTTTAAGTAACAAATTTGTTGACTAAGTAAATGATATGAACTTGGGACAAAAATTAACTGTTTACCTATTTTGGTATTTCCGGCGATTTAAAAATGGAATCATACTTATTTACAACGATTGTCAATCATTTAACTACCTATTTACCTACATAACTACACTAACCTTAACAAATGTTCAAAGTGAGCTCCTGCTCGTGTGATACACAGTTCGTCACGTTTACGCATATTGTCTTTCACACGCTTTAACACGAATGGGTCACTTTTAACAGTATTCTGCATTTGTGTATTGATAAGCCATACCTAATTACTAATGACGGGTCACACTCACACACGAAAGATTAGGTATACGCGTAAGATCGATCGCTAGGGGCGCGCGCGCGGGAAGATGGACGAACCTTACGGCGGCGCACGCCCGACTAATTAGCCGCGGGGCAGGGGTTGCGGGTGGCAAACACCACGCCGCACGCGCCGCGGAAATATGTCCACACTTTATTTATTTAAAGTAAAATTTTTGCAAATTTGGTCAAAAATTAAGTACCTATTTTTTTACATAATTCGAATGAGAATCATGTACCGATTATGCTCCTAAAATATTGATACTAATTCGCCAGTATATATTTGTGTCAAATATTTTCTCACATTAAAATCTCAGAGATAAAACTTAAGCCTTACCTCGTAATTTGTTCAGACATTCTAAGTCTCCGAAATCGCAAATTCTTAATGCCTTCTCTGTGAATAGAAAAAAAAAGCATTTAATTATTTGAACATTCAACAAAAATATACATATTCTTATTCCAAGTCATTTTAAATACAAAAAGTAGTTTAATAAAATTACTAAAAAACAGCTATAATGATATAACAGGAAAACGTTATAGATTTAGGTCCTTGAGTAAATTTATTTAAAAATAATTTGATTATCTGCGATCAAATAAATTCAACTAAACTTTAAAATATTAATAGTCTACAAATAATTAGCTGGACCTTTTAACTTCGACCTTTTTTCTCATTAATAAGAAAATCTTGTGGAAAATTCACGTTACTTGATTTTTATTAGAACTCGGGATAGAGATTTCGATTTTTATATTCTTCTCTAAATTATTCAATAAAATATTTAAATCGTTGCTCTCATGATAATTCGAATACATATCATTTTCATATAATAATAATAACAACGTGACCGTTTTCGGCCAAGGCAGCCAGGGTCATAGCCATATTATAGTGTGTAAATGTTCTTTAAGAGGCACGGCTGAGAGCAGCTGCGAGTTTCTAGACAGAAAAAACTCAATAATATTTTATTGGCTCGACTGACCACCAGATACACTTATTATCCACTCGACCAACGAGGCAGTTATTGATTTTTTTACAGTAAATTCGTTAATTAATTCATTTTATTCAAATGAAATCTACAACCACTATGTGACTTTGTCTATTCCCATTCGTTGTGCCTCTACTCGAGAAAATTCAATTTTAATTAATGTAATTAAATGTTAATTGACCCAGTCAAACCCTCTGTCCCGTGTTATTTTGAAATCACAGATGTTCGACATTGTTTATGTATGTTTACCAAATTCTCGGTGGACGTGGACTGTGTAAGTGGACGGATTTTGTTATTGTTTTTATCGAAAGACGCATTAAACCTTAATCTACAGTCAAGTCAGAAACACCGATATCTAAAAACATATCGCAACTTAAGAATAACCGAAAAAAGTAGCTCAGACGAAATTAGTTAGTCATACTATTTATTTAAAAAAGAAGTAGACTTGTGGAAATCGTTGTAATAGTTCATATATTAGTAAATAAGTCGTTTAAATTACCTTTATTCAAACTTGTTCTCTTAACTACGAGTTACAGTTGGAATTCTCACACGCTAAAGTTTTGCAATTTCGATTGGCAACAGTGCTGCGACTTGGGACTTATCCCAAAGGGCAGTTTATAATACTTTGTGCCTGTGTTAAATTTTGTTTGACATGTTTAAATTAATAAAACCTTCACACAAATTAAATAGATTTCGATTAGGGACGAAAATTCACTACATTATCTGAAAATTAATTATAATATTCATAGTAAGTTAATTATGTGGGTATTAAGAACAAAGCTCTCAGTATTAATAAGGTTTGCGGTTCGTCTAAGTGCTTTTTATTGTTAAAAGCCTTATTTCAGTTAACTTTATAAGCAATTATTCGCTAAAATATCTGTCTTATCATTATATAAGTGTTTTTATAAACGATACCTATGGTATCCTAACGCATTTTAGATAAGATTTCATCGTTCCTATATAAGCTACCATAAATTATTCCAACATGGTCATCATCATTAAACCATATTTATCACTGAATTTTAATAATAACAACGTGTGATGGAGTATGTCTTCTACTACAGGGCTTCACAAGGGGATACCCGGTTTGTTACCTAGCGGCAATGTATCACGTGTTCTTGCTTGAGCCGAATTTAACTGTATCTATTGTAATTATTTCATTTTTAAATTTGAAGATAAAGGATAAAACAGATTCAGAGTAGAGTAGTCCTGAAATGTTGCACACATTTCAGGAATGGAACATCTGAATCGCTCTTATAATGAATTAAAATCTCAACTTAAATTAATATTAATCAAACATGGAAGCATTTTTTTTATAGAACAGGACAGGACAGGTGGACGATCATATGGGCCACCTCATGGTAAGTGGTCACCAAACGCTCTTAGACATTGGCATTGTAGGAAATGTTAACCATCGCTTACATCACCAATGTGCCACCAACCTTGGGACCTAAGATTTTATGTCCCTTGTGCCTGTAATTACACTGGCTCACTCATCCTTCAAACTGGAACACAACAATACCAAGTACTGCTGTTTTGCGGTAGAATATCTGATGAGTGGGTAGTACCTACCCAGACGAGCTTGCACAAAGCTCTACCACCAGTGAAACATATATGATTGAAACATATTTGGTTCAACAAACAATTATATTTTGTCTGTGATTTAAATATAATATAACTGAAAAAAAAGGTGAAGGAAAACATTGTCAGGAAACGGTGTATATTATGTTAGTATGCTAGTCAGTTCCCGTGTAGGTCATTTATTATACGTTGAAAAACAAGGAACCCTTACACTTCCTTTTCACGTTACGTTTTCGAGTTTCACATGACGTTAGTTACGTGATCTCGTATATAATACAATATGGCGGACATAAATTGCATATGAAACTAAGATACATCACATTTTTATTAATTAATAGATTAAAAAAGTATAATAATCTTATGAGTTTGTTCTCTTTGTCATATTGTAATTCTTTAAGCTTTTTATTTATTTATTCAGGAATTAAACAGTGCAAGATCTCAGGAATAATAAGTAACAATAAAATAACTTATCACCACTAATAACAAATACTAAAAAGGAAGTCAGGAATAATAAGAATCGAAATATTAAAAAAGAATCTAGCAGTGCAGAGAGACAATAGTGCCAGCGCCTTGGGTACAATGCCACAGGACAATCTTTTAGACGGCTTGTTTTTTATATAAATATGTAATGCATATTTACATATTTATAGAAAAAACACATTACATGTGCATGTACATTGAAAGAGAAGAATACTTCTAAAAGATTATCCGTTATAAAACGATTTAAAATTATATTTTAAATCACACTCACCTTTTGGATACTTATATGGCACGCATCCGCATTGATCTGCATAGTTCTTCATCTTGCATTCAGTTTTACAAGTCTCGCTACTAAACCTGTCTGTATGTTGGAGTAGGAACTCGTCGTTGAAGGCGCAGTTGCGTTTCTCCAAAGGCACGTGCCGGATATCATCATCACTTTGGAATATTCTCGGTTCGACTTTAATATCCAATGACTGACCTATTACGACATATTTGTATAATACTGTTATTTCTGGATAGTCAGTTGGATCGTTAAGGAGAATCTGAAAAGAAATTTAGTTATTCCGTTTAATGTTATCTGGGAGTAAGTATATATTGTGAGTAAAAATATATTATGTAATTATACAATATGAGTACTTTTCCAAGAAAATGTCAAAGTAGTATTTTTTTTTGTAATTTAGCCAAATGGTTTAACATTTTGTATGTGTGTTTATGCAAACCTCCTCCTTTAACGTAAGCGTTGAAATATTAATTAAGCAATTCGAATAGGACCTTACTTATCTTATACTTCTGGAAACTTCAAAACTCCATAACTTATGGAATTAATGGAAAATTCCAGCCTTCCCCGAAGGAATATTTTTAATGGTGACTGATATAAGCAGTCTATACTAAAAATAATAGTATTCGATCATTTTTCGGAAAAGTATTCAAGCTATATAATTACCATATTACATTATTTTAAAAAAATAAGGTCAGAACAGATATTATATTTTATACATAAGTTAAGTTTAAATTTTGATATTTAAAAAAAAAACTTACCGTATTTTTTTCTTACCATAATATTATTGTTAAGCGTGTTTTGTTAATAAAAAAAAACTTTTCTTACACTTGGCAATTTCGACCAATTATTTTCGTCACATGCGGCAAGATATATAAGGACGCTACTAGGGGATTGGTTGATTCTATTTATATCGTAACTTTTGTTTTTAATTATCTTATATGCTTAATTTTCATTTAGCCCATAAGAAGAAATGGGTTAGTTAGCTAAATGTTCCATTTCTACAAAGAGTAACTGGTTCGTGTCAGCAAAATAAATATTCCGCTGGTTACAAGTATCTTCCAGCTCTAATAAGCGCTTTTGAATTATCATGTTACAGTATTCAATTGTGTGTAAAGCTTCCAACTAAGGTTGAACTTCGGAAGCTCCGATAAGTACCGAGTAACAAAGTTACTATTTTTTCAAATGCAATATAAAATTAACTACATAAAATTTAAATACGCCTATTGATCGATTTGTTTTGACAAAAGGCTTTTTATTAATATTCAAAGATAAACAACGATTGAAAATATATAGCTTATACCCAGACAAGTTAGCTTGATCTTTTTGAAAGATGTAAATTTTTCTGATCGACAACTTTGCAATGACGATGACGATGAATTTAATTAAGAAAATAATGACATTATTTTCTTAATTGAATGATTTTAAAAATTGTAAAAATATTAAAAAAATACATATAACACATAATTCCCTAAAGATTCAAGCGTTATCCGAAAATTTTAAGACTTTTTATTGCTTCAAAGTAAAATTTAAATAGGCACACTGAAAATAATAGACGCTTGTACAGTGTTACATCGGTCGGACGTATGGGACACGAATAACAGGCGATAATATCTTCTTCTTCTTCTTCCTAGCGTTTTCCCGGCCTAGA
Organism: Nymphalis urticae; assembly: GCA_905147175.2. Classification (NCBI taxonomy): domain Eukaryota; kingdom Metazoa; phylum Arthropoda; class Insecta; order Lepidoptera; family Nymphalidae; genus Nymphalis; species Nymphalis urticae. Next base: position 1,014,581 of record LR989987.1, on the reverse strand, counting down.
AATGCCAGAGTCCGCTTTCCTACATCTTTGCCTCCACTTTGCCCGATCGAAAGCGTCGTCTTTAGTGAGATCGTGCTCTCTCATATCGTCCCTCACAACATCGAGCCAGCGCTTCTTGGGCCTACCGCGGGATCTAGGGCCTTCGACAAAAAAGTCCAGGCATCGGTTCCCAACGTAGTCTGGCGGTCTGCGGCTAATGTGACCAAACCAACGGAGACGGCTTTCCTGCAACTTATCCGCTACATCGCAAACGCCAAGGCTACCACGGATGTGCTCGTTACGAATACGATCTAGTCGCGTAACGCCACACATCCACCGCAGCATCTTCATTTCCGCGTCCTGAAGTTGCTGAACATGTCTCGCGAGAGCTGGCCACGTCTCGCTGCCGTACAATAAGACCGGTCGGATGATGCACTTGTACACAAGGCCCTTTAATTTCACCGGTATCCTGCGATCACAGATTACCCCGGTGACTTCCCGCCATTTGGCCCAAGCTGCGTTTATTCGAGCTCTGACGTCGTGGTCGATCGTACCAGACTCGTGCAGTACGGACCCGAGGTATTTAAATTTAGATAATATCGATTACAAAAAATCGATATTAAAGATCATTGTTAAGTTATTGTTACGAACGGGGGCCCTTTTGGTTGGGGTCTCTTTAGCTGGTATAACTCTTTTTAGAAAAATAAGGTTAAAAAAAATGAATTCTAATTTGAATTACAACACACACATTGAATTACATTTGAAAAAAATAGACCCGTATTTCTTTGGGAAAGTTGTTTACTTTCATGGTCTGAACCACCTATTTAAATTTGGCTGGAGGTCCAAAAATAACCCTGTAATATTAAATAGGTACTTATTATGAATATTGACCCATCGTCGCTTATCTACCCAATATATATGTCTAGTGCAATAAAGAATTTCACACATAATACACCCACACCATCTCGTCACAGTTACAAGTATTTTAAAACGTTATGTTTTGGACTACTATTTATAGATAAAATATCTATTTCCCTATTTATCTGTTTCCCATCACTAGCCCGTCTGTCAAAAAGATCAAGCTAACTTGTACAGGGTATAAGAGAAAACATACTCTGAAAATTGTGACATTTTATGTAGTGTAACAAGTTTTCGAATAGATATTAAAGCAATTAACAGTAAAATTGAACATACTATTAATAAATAAATGACTTTTTACGTGACATTAGCGATGTAACCTATGTCGGAACAACTGAAAGCCATCCGGCTCAGAAACGAATTAAATTAGTGACACGATTCATAATAATCTGTCAGTGCGCGTGACGTCGGTGACATTTTATTTTTCTTGTACTAATTCTTTGTACGCTAAAAGCCCTTAGCGAGATGATAAATGACTACAAACGGTGACAAGTGACAATCAACTATATTTTAATGCCCGAAAAGAGAAACAATCAAAATATTCTGTTTATTTATTTTTCGTAAAGCGTAATAAAATTCAAATTACTTTGTGTTACTTAGAAAATAACATTTTAATGGCGCAGATGTTAATTAAATTATATAATACTTAATTACATGTATCAGTAACAGCCTGTTAATGTACGAATGCTGAGCTAAGGGCTCCTCTCCCTTTTGAGGAGGTTTGGATTTTATTCCACCACGCTCCTCCAATGCGGGTTGGTAGAATACACATGTGGCAGAATTTCAATGAAATTAGACACATGCACGTTTTCAACCACTAGGCCATTTTGGTTTTTTTAATTAATCAGTCAGATGAGACTCAAATAGAGTTTACCTCAACCTACGTCAGATTCCTATAATTACATGTATATAAAAGTATAATAAGGTAGTAAAATTTTGAGTTAAAATTTTTTGCCTCAATAATACGTATAAATTAATAGTGAAATTGGTATTTTTTTTTGGGTATCAATCATTATTATTATTCTACCTTGAAATATAGATTTGTATTTTTGTGTTCCAAACTTGAGCCAATTACAGGAATATACTATCGTAGACTTTAAGGGTAGCAGTGCATTTACAGGGACGATAATTTGAGTAAATCATTTTATATAAATTATTTAAAAAAAATGTTTTGACAAAAAAAAACGTTTATCATATTTTCTCGAATTTAGTTATTCGTTACATTAAATTTAAGTAAACAAAATCTCAGAGCATAAAGTAAACCTCAGAGTTGAAAGGGCAAGATTAATATCATCTTGTGGGTCAGATCTTTGATATCAATTTTATTAATTATTAGCAGCTGGTCCCGATGGCAATTTGATGCCAAATCTGGCAAAGATTATGTCATAGTTAAATACAGAGATGCAGTCAGCTAAAATATGTAATATTTGTTGTATGTTATTCATACATTTTATTAAGTTCATGGTCAAATTCAAATTTCGAATAACGCTTTTTATAAAAAAAATCGTATGTTTGTTTTTTGGTTCCTTACTTTCTGTCTTAAACTATAAATCACATTTTATATTCCTTCATTAATATATGATTTCAATGAAGTTAGCATTTAAGCAAAATACATTAACTTACAATTTTATTGACATATTATTGACCCTTGTATATTCCTGAAAAAGATCCACATTACAGATTATATATTATTGAGAAAATTTCATTTTCAAATAGTTTAATTATGCTATCAAACGGATAGTTGGTATGTCGGACAAAGCGTATTGTATACGGTTTTCAAAGCGTGTCTTACAAAGTTACAGATAAAACCGTTTGACTTACCTTCGCTCCATTGTACGGCGTCAAAGACCATTCAGGATAATCGTTCGGCTCCACGTTCAAAACTACGCTAAGCCCAGATCCTCTGTAGTGTTATAAATTATATTTATTGATTTATGTGATTTTGGCATACTTACTTAAAGGTTCCTTTATATGAAAACGATGATATTACAAAAAATAATAATTAGTATTTACAAATCATATCATATGTATGTCATGTTAAATATACGTCAAATTTTACTAATGTTAACAAATAACAATTATTAACAATAGTGTTTGGTTTAACTTGTCTGCGGTTTAATGACAACATTGCCAGTTATATCAGTAAACGTGAGTCAGTAGACTGGGGTTCGAAATCATTCTATTCTATCAGAGAGCTTTCAAGTGTGCCGTACGTACACACTGACTATGTCAGACGAAAAATTGAATATACAAAATCCTTCGGCTTTTGTTACATATTCAATATAGCAATCGAAAATAAAATGTTTTTCTTTACATAATTATGTAATAAATTAAATTTAAAAAAATCTACTCATTACGGGTCGGTCGGCAAAAGCGAGACATCGAAATTTATGTTTATTGAATTTTATTTAAATAAAACGAATAAATAAATATGGAGTGAAATAAATAAAAAGATAAGGTAAGGACACATCAAAAATAAAATCGGAGTGAAATTGAGAAAATTAATTATAATAGAAAATGTCAGACGCGTGAGCGATTTTTTGATGAATGACCGATCAGAATGTGTCAAGTCTGATGAATAACTATTTGTTAAGGCGGCTATTGTAAAACGGATTTTCACTATTCAGGTCACCTTTGCACTGACATTTGTCAGACAGAAACTATCTCACAGTAATACTAAGTAATTGGAAATATATAGTTTCTTGATAATCAGCTAGTATTTTCATTTCCGAATGTCGAGCATCCAGCAACAGAAAACCAATGTAAGCCACTAAATTCCACTCAAAAAAATTCATAAAACCAGTCCAGCCATTTAGGAGGAGATTAGTGACATACACACGTACTGAAGAGTTATTTATAAAGAAATTATGCGATTAATTATATAATAATAATAATCTTTATCTAATGTCTCGGGAGTCTTATTTTAATTAAAATAAAGTAAAATCTCCTTTAATTCAAAAGAGTGAAATAGCACATTCGCAAATAATTTAGTCATAAGATACCGTATCCGAAATTTGGGGGGTTTTTTTACAAGTTTAAATAAAAACCCCAACTTTCAAGTTCAAAATTAGCCTTGTCGTGAATCATGCGAAAATTTAGTTTATGGTTTGTTATTTGCAGATCAGCAAACCTGTTTGCTACTGCATAATTGAAGGCAACGCGGCAGAAGATAATTATGGAATATCTGTCGCGTTGCCTTCAATTATGCAGTGTAGTTCAGACTATATCGTATCATCAAAGCCGCGTAGGATGCTTTGTTCTCGGTATAATACCAATTAGATTTATATAATATCTAGGTTTATATCACCTGCCAGATTCCGAAGTGACGAAAATACCACTAGACTTTTCGCTGCTTACACTTGGGTCCGAGTAGTATTCGATGTCATCATCGTAGGATATTTCACTAAAAATATATTTCTCAATATAATATTATATCTAATGAAATTAAATATTCCATTTTAATTAGGTTTTTACCAAAAATGTTTTTTTATAATAGCTAGCTTTTATTCATGATTTATTTGTAATTAAAACTATAATTTTTATTTATAAGTAGATAGGTAATAGGTAGCTATCACTCACTCATTAATTATTATACCGCTAGATTCGTATCGCTGTGTTCCGGCTTAAAGAGTTAGTGAGCCAGTGTTATTACAGGCTCAAGAGACATAACTTCTTAGTTCCTAAGGATGGTGGCGCATTAGCTTTATAGTGTATATAGGTAATGACTATATACTATATTTTTATGCTATATGGAGGCGGACGGGCAAATGAGCCACCTGATAAAGTGGACCACCGCCCATGAACATTTTATTTTTATTTTATTTTATTTTATTAAGGACCATCAGCAGTCACAACAGTTACCCATGTAATAATAAAAACACATTGAAACTTATATAAAATGAAATTCTTTAAGACGGCCACAACATGCATTCTAAGGTATATATATTTTTTTGTATTACTTAAGACAGATTACAACATAAGCAATATTTTTATAATACTGAAATACTAACAATTGCTAACCACATTTCTATAGAAAATTAAAAGATTTAAAAATAAATTAATTTAAATTAATAATAATAATTAAAAACATTGAAAAAAAGCTAAAAAAATATTATAAATTAGTACACTCATATCATTTATCACATTAATAACATATAACAAAATAATTTAAATAAGAAAACAATAAATAGTAATTAATTAAAATATTTCGAAATTTAAGTATAAAAATAAAAAATGAGTAATAACATTGAATACATTTTTTGATTAATTTCTTAAATTTACATACTTACAACATATGTTTTATTTTGTAGTTAAGATTCTAATAATAACTCCAGAATATATTTTTTGTATTTATTAATGGAGTCCTCAAATATGTCAAGTGACATTGAGTATTTATTATATGTTTTACCTAATCTTACGAGAGGTGCATTTTGTCCTTGTTTAGTTTTAGATGGTCTAATGTAAAATACACTTATTGGATAACGTGGACATACTTTCCTAGGCACATTGAAATTTATTCCCCTGAGAATTTGAGGGCAGTCTATTTTATTTCTGACTCTTTTGTACAAGAACAAAAGATCCAAGAGAATTCTACGACTTGAAAGTATGTACATGTTATAAAATGATAATTGATCTTTGTAATTATAATTTTGTTTTGAACCTTCACTTGAAAAAGTTAAATGACGCAAAAATCTTTTTTGTACCCTCTCAATTTTAAGTTGATTCACGTTATAATGTGGCGACCATACTGTACTATAATACTCTAGGATGCTGCGCACATATACATTGTATAACATTATTTTTGTTGACGCGTTTTTAAATATTTTGGCATTTCTAATTAAAAAACCCAAATTTCTTGACGCTTTTGCAGTGATGTTATCTAAATGCGGCAAAAAAGTTAGCTTTGAATCTAAAATGATGCCCAGATCCCGAATTTGTGTAACTTCTTTTAAAATGCATCCCTGAATGTAATAATCTGATGGGAGGTTTTTTTTTATTGCGGGTGAACTTTATATGAAAACATTTTTCGGGATTCATTATCATTTTGTTCATTTCACACCACTTGAAATGAACAAGTACATTGTCGATATAAGAAGTATTAACCATTCCTTACATTGCCAATGCGCCACCAATCTTGGGAGCGAAGATGTTATGCGCCTTGTGCCTGTAGCTACACTGGCCCACTCATCCTTCAAACCGGAACGCAACAATACTAAATATTGCTGTTTGGCGGTAGATTATCTGATGAGTGGGTGGTACCTACTCAGACGGGCTTGCACGAAGCCGTACCACCTAGTAACTATAAGTGGCCCATTTCCCAGTCCTACTACATGTAAAAAATAAATAAATAAAAATATCAAATAGTTAATGGCATAAGAAGTCGCAGAAAGTAAATGCTACAGATGTTCGATCTGAACTACTAATTTTATTTTATTCTACTTCTTGTAGTAACGTTGCTGGACGCCCATTGTATAAACCTTTAATAAGTGAAGCACTCTTCAAAATACCAAAGCTTGTAAATAAAGCAGAAAATTTTTTAGCAGATAAACCAGAAGCTTTTATCTAAAAGTTGGAATGAATTGTGGGCGAATGGAAATACTTTTTAAATTCAATTTGTTTTTGTTCATTTTGCTTGGTATAAATAGCAACTTAACTTCACTCCATATCATTTTCAGATTCACTTATATTAACAAGTTTCAATATTTGTTGCTCAACAAAAATTATTTATGATTCTACCAATCTGGATTATTGATTTTTTTATTAATTATTTTAAATGTATTTTCAATGTATACTTGGTATTCGTTAGCGCAGTCTAAAATAATTGAATAAGCAGTTAAATCGACAATTATATAAAGTGTTTGACGGTAAAGGAAAACATCGTGAGTAAATTTGCATGTGTCTAATTCTGCCACATATGTATTCTAACAACCCGCATTGGAGCAGCATGGTGGAATAAGCTCCAAAAATTCTCCTCAAAAGGGAGAGGAGGTCTTAGCACAACAGTGGGAGATTAACAGGCCGTTACTGTTATAATGTTTGCCAATTTCATTGTATTGAGTTTTGTCGCTTATATTTTGTATGGTGCAATTGATGGAATTTTATAAAGTACTCACTCTATATTTCCATCTTTGAGAGCCGCGTAGTTGAAAGCGCAGCAATGGCCTTCATACGTTTTTATCAAATTAAACATTTTGTTACAACTTTTCTTCTTACTATTGAATGTGCAGTATAATAACAGATCTTCACATTGTTGATGTACCTAGAGCATTTATGCTAAGCCAATATAATTTGTAATCTTATAATATGTAAATATCGCTGATTTTTGTCCGTATTCTGTGCATTCACGTAACGTTCTACGAAATTTTGTATAAAAATATAAACAAAAACTAATTGATTATTATAACATGCTTAAAACGCTTCGGAAATAGTCTAAACTTTAAATTAGCACAAAATTGTGTGAAAAAAGTGCAAGGGTCCCAACTGCAAGGGTAACTCCCTGTCTAGTCTGTCTGTCTGTAACATTTTCACGACAAAACCACTAGATCGATTTTAATGGAATTTGATATGAAGTAAATTTGAACCCCAAGAATGACATAGGCTTTTCTTATAACTAACACCTAAGATAAAACCTAGTATTCTGTTTTGTCTCATTGACACTTACTATTAACAGAAAAATGTGTGTGTCTAACATATATTTTATTTTATATTTTGACCGGAGAATTTTTTTTTTCATATAAATGATAACAACTTTACCTCTTCCATTATAGTTTCTGTGTTAAAGTAATGATGCTTTAGAATTTCCATAATATCCGAAACGTCGTCTAAGTTTTCGTCATATCCTCTATAATGTATCAGACGTGGTAGGTTGCGGTAAAAGTTTTCAATTTCTTCTTGAGTTTTATTATTGTTTTTTCTAAAAAGTAATAATAGTAATATAACACTTTATTTCACACTTGTCTTGACACAGTAAAACAAAACATACAGGTGAAATGTTTCAAGGATTCGTTTATGAAAGATAAAGAGCATCAAAAATAACTATTCACTACTATGAATATATATTTGAACTACATTCTATTTTCCAGTTTCATTATATTATTGCTATATTTTCTCTCAATGTTTTATTTCACAACTGAACCCAAAATAAATTATATAAATTCATCATCATGATCCTCTAGCCGTAATCAGCCACTCCCAAGGTGCGACAGAGCTGCTGGTTGTCAGCCTTCTGCATCCAGATGGGCCCAGAACTCTCGTTCCGATCACATCAAGTACATATTATACCAAAACATTTATTCAAATTCAATATTCAATTAACTTTTAATTACGACTTAGTTTGGTTCTATCAGAGCAAAGTGAATATACTGACTTCAATAAATCTACAATACTATGCAATAAGTGAGCCGATCTATTGTCTTATAATGAATTGAACGTCAAGCTGAAATTTATTAACGCCCATTTCAGATAAAGCCTATCTTATATTATATCTCCGAATTGCGCTGTTTCCAAATTAATGATGGCAATAAAATTAGAGTTATATGGAGTGTATTTATTAATGCTAGGATAAATAATTTGATCAATGCATAAACACTCTTCTTCGTTGCATGTGACAACATAGATAGGAATATACAAGTTTAATAATAATAATTTCCTCCAGACCGATTTCGGCCACGGCGTTTAATCTCAATAGAGATTAGTCAACTGCGCAGGAGATATTATAGTGCACAAGTGTGTGCGCAAATGGAGGTGCACTCTCTATTCCCTAACTTTCATAATCCTATGGGGTAATCCGATACGACAGGAAAGAGTTTACCCTACCCTACCACCAGTAAAGCAATTTTAGTGGAACGATGTATATTTCTTCAAAAACAAGTACATACGCCGCTTGTTTGCAGAAAGTAATTGTGAGTTCATAAATGATAGCACACTTTAGGGATGAAATGATCGCCTCTTGGTTATTTCTTGCTAAGAAAACAAAATATAAATTTGACAGAATAAAACCCTCTTGTACAAACAGGTTGTGGTTTTTACTTTGAATATAATATATAAGGGTAATGTTTCTACATTGATATGATATTTAATATTTTCCTTACTTAGAATCGTGATAACAATTTTCGCAAGCCTCTTTGTGATCATTTACCCCCAGTTAGTCTATTCGCACGTCGGCTTACTTGAGAAGCAAGAAAACTGTATATGAAAATATTATTTACTCACAATATTTCTGTTATGCCAGCCGTTCGTTTTAAAGACACCGGGTTGAAGTTGCAAATGCTGACAGCTGGAAACGGAACCTGGTTCACTTTACAATTTGCATTTATCTGAAATGAGATTTTATGTCACTTTTTCTTGCTAGTTTCGATAAATCATTCAACATAATTTTATTTCTTTTTTTCCACGATTTAGTAGTCCACAAGTTTAAATGTTTATGTTAAATTTATATTTTGTTTATAATTAGTATTAATACTTTTGGAAATGTTAAGAAAGCTAAAATATGCATTACTCTTTTAATTACGCTAAAGATGTACGTTTTTTTTAATGTTAATGTGAAGAAAAAGTAAGTAAAGAAGTGTTTAAACAGAATGCAATGAATTTTTAATTTCAGTGAATTAGACGGGAGCCATACAGTGTTTGTAAAGCAGCACACTTGGCTTTCGCGATTTAATTTTGAACCTGATAATAAAAAAGAAAAAAGATTCATACCCTAGTTATAATTTGATCACTCTTATATCTATTTCTTATCACATAAATATAAGCCATTGTTAACAACACATTTCCCGCCATGATAACTGACCAAAGAAAACGACTTGAGTTATGTCTCTTAAACTGACTGATTCCGTGTAACGTTGTTATATTTTTAAATATTGATTTGATTTTCGAATACATTTTCATTTCAAATTATATATTACGTTTTTCTTATTAAGAGAATCAATTCTTCTTTCCTTTTTTTAAGTAGAAGTTGTTCTATCTTTAAGGCAATAAAATGTTTGATTCTATCAAAGCAAAATTACAAACATCGTCGAACCCTTTACGATGTTTTAATGGAATAATTATTATAATTAATTCTAACTTTAATGAAATAAAAGCAGATACAATAAAGTTATGTAAAAGAATCAGCGGTTTTAGGTTTATGATGAATACATTTTCATATCTTTATATGTCCAGAAGAAACTATACTTACTGTTCTATATATATTTAGTCAATCGCAAGTAAGACCGGTGCAGTTACAATTTAATTTGCATTGCAGGAATAAAAGGTATAAAAAAAAATTACTATCACTTTTTTTTTAAACTGTATAGTAATTTTTAAAGATGTTTCAAATCAAAATCCTGTGTGCATATCGGTCCATTACACATTAATTGTATTATGTGTTACCGTCCAACGAGCGCAAATCATTTCGTATTCTGTTTGAATTTTATCTGAATATATGTCATAAAGATAGAGCTGAGTGACCGACATACATACACATTTCGGAAATTTCGGTTTCAATATAGCCGATAACATTTATACATTCTTTTTCCATGGACAGAGTTGTTATTAACATCTTATTAATTATTTAAAGGTAAAAATATGTGACCAAATTTGAATTGATTTACAAAGTGAAGTTCCAATTATAAAATACTCGATAAGAAAAAATCTCAGACTCAGAACAAAGGACAAAAAGAAAAGCTTAATAATATTTGAAATTACATTAATAACTTTTTTTTTTAAATATCAAAACTAATTGACTTTTTATTTAATGTATAAATATTTTATGAGATCTTTGAGTCGATAAAATTGTCTGATATGTATATTTCAATAGCACTATTTACAAGGCATTCAACCATCCGTTGGGTATTAATAGCATACAGTTTTGTGTTGTGTCAATAAAAGTGTGAAGTGTGGCCGAGATGGCCCAGTGATTAGAACGCGTGAATCTTAATCGATGAGCGTGGGTTCAAACCCGGACAAGCACCATTGACTTTTGTGCTTAGTCTATGTTTATAATTCCTCTTGTGCTTGACGGCGAAGGAAAACATCGTGAGGAAACCTGCACGTGTCTAATTTCACTGAAGTACTGCCACATGTGTATCCCATCGACCCGTAATGGACCAGATCCAAAAAGGAGACTGTTACAATAAACGTGCAATCACAGCATTTTGTTTCAACAGCAAGAGTCGACAATCGAAAAAAACTGTCAATTCGTTCTAATGTATACCAGTTGAAAGCATTTATAAAATTAATGATTTCACCGCAAATTAATCAATTTGACGTTCAAGTCATTTCAAACGGTATTTGATCTTACGATCAACTTGATTTCATGTATAATTATTTGAAATCCACTTATAATTAACTTCCAACCACAACGTCAGAATGGTATAATTAAGATTTGATGTCAAAATAATATATCGAGATAAATATGAAGTAAAATAACAAAATATTTATATTAATTGTAGGGATTTTTAGACAAGTATTAGGTATTTTTAGATAGTACATTATTCATACATAGTTGAGATTGAAAGCCTATGGCCTAGTGGTTATATATATATATATATATATATATATATATATATATATATATATATATATATATATATATATATATATTACTACCAATTCTAACTCTTGCTTTCAAGATATATATTTTTTTAAATAAATATATAAAATATATATTCATTTTATAATTTTTTCTAAGATTCGCCTCAAACGATAAATGACTTCCAAATAACCAACCAATCAATCTGTGTAAAATGTCATTTATGCCTTTAATTACATTATAACTCACTCATTTTTATATCTTTACTCGTTATTCTTATTAAAAACTTTCATCAAAAATATTACAGCCCGTCTTATTGCCTCAACAGGTGACAGGAGGGCTAGTTCTTTGAAATGCTGCTAGCATTCTTACCACCATTCCACGTGGTCACGATTTGTACAGTAACTATTTTTAATTTGATTTGTATCTATTTAAGGCGTTAATAAGCAAAAAATAAACAATCGCTTTCAATTTAACATACCTCTAGAATCATATTTAATTTTCATTAGCAGAAAGCTAAAAGAAAAGTTCCATCACCTACCTAATGAGTGTTCGTCAAAAGTTTAATTAAATCAAGTTTATGAAGGCCATTTTGATATGAAATTGTAATGGATAAAAAATTGATGATATTTTTATACGTGAGTTTGTTTACAACATTTTAGTAAAAATCTGTTTACTGTACAACGAAAAAAAAGCAAATATAAGGAAATGTAATGTTATCATATTTTATCTCATTTTAAAGGGCAATATAAATCTCAAGACACAGCGTTAAAAGTAGGTTATAGCTAATTTTGAAGGCTGAGGAAACCTAATGAACAAAAAGAATCGAAGCTCATTCGAAGATGGTTCACTGTAAGTTGATAACTATATTAAAATTTCTCGCAACATGTTCAGTCGATTTTATTAAGTCATTATTTATAAATAAAACATTTAGTGCACAAAATTAAGTGGAGCTTGGTTTCGAGCTTGGAGTTGGCATTGAGTTTCAAAGTTTAAAAAAATATACACAATTTTTCACGAAGAATTACTTTTTGTTTTAAGGTATAATTCCCGTGACAAGCCATTATTTCATATAAAATTGTATACTATAATAAAGTGATGGGTTTGATTTAAGTCAAAGTCCGATTTCACCTTTTCATAACATTTAAAAGAATGATTGTTATTCTTAATTTTTTTTATTGTAACATCTTAGTGAACAATAAATAATGATATTACGATAAATAAATCTAATATTGCGCTTCCGTAATAGATTTTAAATCGGTAAGTAACCAGATAGATATATGGAACGTGCGTTCGTTTATTACTACTGGAAAATCAGTATGTTGTTTGAAATATCTATTGAGCTGATGATGTCATATTACAATGTATGCTTATTGTTTTGACATTTTCACATGGAGTAATAAAAAATAGATTCAACGTGACTATTGTAATTAATAATAAAGGATAGCTTACAATTTAAGGGTGGTAGCTGTGTCCAAGCTCGTCTGGGTAGGTACCACCCACTCACCAGATATTCTAGTGCAAAACAATAGTACATGGTAATGTTGTGTTCCGGTTTGAAGGGTGAGTGAGCCAGTGTAATAACAGGCACAAGGTTCATAAAATCTTAGCTCCCAAAGTTGGTGGCGCATTGGTAATGTAAGCGATGGTTAACATTTCTTACAATGTCCATTTCTATGGGCGTTGGTGACTACTTCCCATCAGGTAGAACATGTGCTCGCCCGCCTACCTATACTATGTATATATATTTATTAATATAGGAACAATAAATATATATTAGTAAGGCAGACGAGTGTAGGTCTACCAGGTAGTAAGTGGTCTTCGTAATTAGACACTCACGCCGTAAGAAGCACGAACAGTTCTATACAAACCCCTTAAAGTCAATGTAAAACAACAATATAAATTAGTGATTTTAAGTGGTTGACCGATGGATGAGTGGGTGGTATCATCCCCATTTTGAACCAATACAAAACCATACCATCTGACCTTTGATGTTTATGAAGAATATGTTTGTTTATTACTGAATATAAATAATAAACTCTGCATTTAAGATTGGCAATAAAAGGATAATCAATACCTTTTCATTCGCAATAAACTGAAGCTGTAACTAAATTTATCGGCACCATAAAGTATTGTCAGCGACCCCGTTACGTCATTAGATGCATCTTAAAAATTGTTATTAAAAATATTAATAATAACTGTAATATATCTGTATATAAAGTCAATTAATCTCTAATAAGAACAATTTTCTTTTATCGAACAACTAAGGCACTTTTAAATTATCTTTTTTATTAATTAAAAAGATATATTAATATAAAATAATGTTTTTCTTATGATGAAAATAATAAATATAGAATTATTCAAGCAAACTGCAGAGTTGAGCTTAAAGCTTGATTCCAAACAACGAAGTTTATAAATACAAGGAACAAGTATAAACTTATCAACTGACAGAGTGGATGACACCATTGAGAGGCTGGGTGAACCATTCAGAACAGTCTAACAATGCAGAATCCTCGTCCTTAAGATCAATTGACAACAACACAAGGAGGATAACTGACACATAACAAAAAAGAAAAAAACATGCAGACACATGAAATTATTATTTTTATAAATTAATAACAACATCCCTTGAAGTTTTTTTAGCAAAACATATCTAATATGAGATCAGTTTTCAAATATATATTGGACTCATTGATGTGAGTGCATCGTGCAAGCCTCAGATAAATTTAGAATTTTATACGAGGCAAACCTTGCATGTAATTTATAGCCGGAGGACCTTTGACACTCGTCTAATCGATCTAACTCGTCTAGGCGATGAGGCGGAAATGTTGAGCGCAAAAAATTTATATGTCTGGAGTATCCATGATTTTTTATAACTGTTTAGCGATATCGAGATTATGTAAGCCCAAAATGTATACTCTCCTTTTACAACAGGTTTGGAGTTCATCCAACACGCTGTTCCACTGCGTATTAGTGGACATGTGTCAGCTTCTCATCCACTACTCCCAGTATATTCAGGATGTTTTGTTAGACTTTCGGCTACGAGAATTTTATACACAAATCAAGCACATATGGTTCGTTCGTGGATCGAGCAGACGATATTTGACAAGAATTCACGTATTTCATTATCTCTATCCATTTCAATTCTTAATATGAGAGATAAAATATTTTATGGCGATTTTTTTTTAATTTAAAAATATTATAGAAAACGAGAGAGATATAATTTAATAAAGGACAAACGAAACGGTTCTATTTGCTTTGAACTGCTATTATATATTGATTAGCTTTGAGTCTTTGTTAAAGTTTTTAATTGATTCTGAATAAATTCCTATCCGTATGCTAATGGTGTATTTGAGCAAAGATGGCTTTGAAGATTGTGGGTTCAAATCCGGGCTGTCACCACTGAGATATAATAACATTAGTATAAAATAGTAAAGTAACAGCATTTAAAGTAGCCTTTAAATATCTCAAGAAGTATCGTAAAAGTTGTATTTCTTTCCACCACACTGCTTCAATGCGTGTTGTTCTTAGATTTCTTCAACACGAATGAAGAACATAAATAATCAGTTATGCTTGTGTTAATGTTTAAGTCACAGGGCGAGGTTGGCTCTAAATCCAAATATTAATAACTAGCTTATTATGTACAAAAATTACATAATTAACTATTTTAAATTTATTCTACACATAAACGATACTAGTATCTAAGTGAAGATGGGCCCGCTATTATCTATGTCAAAGCCATGGTACCGATTTGCGTATTACGGCCTTGCATAACTAAAAAAACATATGCCTTTTATTTATTAAGAAGACACAAACAATTACAATTAAAAGATTGACTCCTGAGCTAAGCATAAACCTGTCTCACAGAAGTCTGAAATTTGAGGAGTTAAATTACATAACATATGACATGAGCTGTTCGCGTGGTTTAACCCTATTAACCCGTTTTGGTTAAGCACGTATGAGCCATAGAGAGTCAACAATTAACTGTCAAATGCTAAAATAATGTTTCAAATCCCACTGATAGTTAGAAAAATCAGCATGTTCAAACAAAAAATAAACCCGATTTCTTATATTAGTATATATGAATTGGTAATTAATAAATAAAAATTGTCATCAAGTAATGATGAAAAATTATATTAGTATATATGAATTGATAATTAATTAATAACAATTTTCATCAAGTAACGATGAAAAATATAATTGCTGAATAGTTGAATAATATCTTATGAAGGTTATTATGAAGGAAGGTGCTAGTCAATGTAATTATGTGATCAACTCTATCCGTAATAATAATATGAAGCTCGAGGCATATTTACACTAATCCCTTAATCAACCCACGCAGCGAAATTAGCGCTCTTCACAGAACGTATTATTATGTAAGTTTTTGCGTTGTTATGATATGACCTTTTGACCTTAGCGGAAATTTGTTATGTAGGAGCTATAGTGGTCAAATGTAAACGCAAACATAGGTGTTCTCGCTATTCACTCTAATACGAGTAATTCGATAGCGCGGCTAATCAACACGACCGGAGAGAGATCGGGGGTTTTATTTGCTTTTTGGGGCACGGAAAACTATTGAGAATTTGTACTAGATTTATATTTTTAATTCTGGTTGGTTTAATCAGCTTGGTTGCATAAATAATATTATAAAACTATCGAATATTATTCGATCTATTATTGAATAGCGATATCGAGTGTAATGCATTTAACTACACGGTAGATTCTAGAACGTGGTATTTGCTTAAAATTAGTAGTATATAGCAATATTAATGATTGATGTAGAATAACTAATACGTATCTACACACAGGCTTTCACCAAGTAACATATAGTAAAAAATGATAATTCTTTTTCACTTAATACCTGTTAAAAATCAGTCTACATTTGTAACAAAACGGCACAATGCCAAGAGATATTACGTATTTTCGTTGAACACGACGCTAATTACTCAAACAAAGAAATACTGTTTTAAAACAGTACTTTTTATTCTATTTATTGATATACTTTTAAATTTTAGAAAATTCGAATAAAAAACATAATAATATAATTTTGATTCATCATGTTACAACGAGAGGTGGCGCGGCTACTTTAACGTGTTGCTTAACACACAACACGCTAATGTGTGTCCTCCAGAACTGCCTCCTAATCTCGGACTTGTTGCACCGGTAACACCTGACGAGGTACTCAAATGTCTTCGTACAATGAAGAACCGAAAAGCCGTAGGCCCTGACGACTTGCCGATTGAAGCGTGGAAAGCGATGGGTTCTCATGGTGTGAACCTACTTACTGACCTTTTTAACCGAATACTTACTAGCCGGAAGATGCCCAACTCTTGGAGATTGAGTATCATTACTCCAGTATATAAAGGCAAAGGTAGTGTACAGGACTGCGAAAGCTACCGTGGTATTAAGGTTATGTGCCACACCATGAAACTCTTCGAACGCGTAATCGATTCAAGGCTTCGGCAAGAATGTACCGTCTCGGAATGTCAATATGGGTTTCGCCCAGGCTGTGGAACCATAGACCCCATCTTCGCCCTAAGAATACTGACCGAGGCCCACAGAGAAAAGAAGAAGCCGCTTTACATGGCGTTTCTTGACCTGCAGAAGGCATTTGACTGCGTCCCACGCCAAATTATCTGGTGGGCTTTGAAGATGAAGAATGTGCCACAAATCTATATTGACATTATCCGAGACATGTACCATAATTCGGAATCAATAGTAAGGACCGCCGTTGGCGACACGCACCCTTTCCCGATCACAGTTGGTGTCCACCAAGGCTCGGCCCGAGTCCTTTTCTGTTCAGTGTAGTGCTTGACGTTGTCACAGCGAAAGCCCATGAGCCGTCTCCCTGGCTCATGATGTATGCTGATGACATTGCACTTGTAGATGAGGACAAGCAGATATTGGAGCAAAAGGTGAACCAGTGGAATGGTGTGCTAGCGAGGGGTGGTCTGATGCTAAATGTTGCGAAGACCGAGTATATGGCCTGTGGCAGTACGGACCCCGACCCCATAAAGATAGGCGGAGAATCCGTTATCAAGACGGAAAAATTTAAATACCTCGGGTCCGTACTGCACGAGTCTGGTACGATCGACCACGACGTCAGAGCTCGAAAAAACGCAGCTTGGGCCAAATGGCGGGAAGTCACCGGGGTAATCTGTGATCGCAGGATAACGGTGAAATTAAAGGGCCTTGTGTACAAGTGCATCATCCGACCGGTGTTATTGTACGGCAGCGAGACGTGGCCAGCTCTCGCGAGACATGTTCAGCAACTTCACGTCGCGGAAATGAAGATGCTGCGGTGGATGTGTGGCGTTACGCGACTAGATCGTATTCGTAACGAGCACATCCGTGGTAGCCTTGGCGTTTGCGATGTAGCGGATAAGTTGCAGGAAAGCCATCTTCGTTGGTTTGGCCACATTAGCCGCAGACCGCCAGACTATGTTGGGAACCGATGCCTGGACTTTGTTGTCGAAGGCTCTAGATCCCGCGGCAGGCCCAAGAAGCGCTGGCTCGATGTTGTGAGGGACGATATGAGAGAGCACGATCTCACTAAAGACGACGCTTTCGATCGGGAAAAGTGGAGGCAAAGATGTAGGAAAGCGGACCCTGGTATTTCTAGGCCGGGAAAACGCTAGGAAGAAGAAGAAGAAGATGTTACAGCTAATGCTAACACCGATTCGTCTTGTAAAATCTATCAAGTAGAACTGACAAGAAACTGAAAAATGAAATTACTTATTTATATATTTGTCAACACTAACAACTAGTACAACAAACATACACAGTCAGATAAAAATATTTAGGTAATTGCCTGTTTTTTTACAGGTATTCTAAAATAACTTGAAATATAAGTCAACATTATAAAGTAATACAATAATAAAATAGTGTTGAAATTATGAAATTAAAAATAAATAAAATAAAATTAACTAATCGATTATGATTTTAAATACATATTAAGAATTTGGAATGAATCCTTGCCCGGGTTTGAACCTGCAAACTTTAAGATTTGAGCTTACGATTTCCTTGATTTAGCCACTGGGCCATCTCGGCTCTTATATAGAGTAAGAAAAGTACGATATCAATTCATGGTCATCAAAGGTCATCGGTCCACCTGGCTGGAGGGCGGGCGCCCTATGCTGCGTTTGCCGATCCGCGGTCTCCACTCTAGGACTCGTCTGCTCCTACGCCGTGGAGTGCCGGCTACGACGTGGAGTGCCGGCTACGACGTGGGGTGCCGGCTTAGAATAGTAATTCCCCTATCTCATCCCGTGGGTGCCATAAAAGGCGACTAAGGGACAGGGAAAACGGGGGATGGGCAGCAGCGTCCCACCTATAAACAACCTAACCCCCTGCTGCGCTCGCCAACACGCCTGCCCAGCGCGGCAAGTATAGGCAAACCCTCGTAAATTCCTACCTAGACAGGCACAAAACCTTACCACTAAAAACCCTTTATCAATGATAATCGTTTTATGTGATTTGGAATTTGTTTTGACCTACCCTTAATATCTGTAATATGTAACGGTCAGCGAGCTACTGATTAGGTTGTCGCATCATTGGGTTCATGAAATCGTGCGTTGTCAACATTTCTACTCCAGATTGGAAAAATTGGCAAGAGGGATAACTTATTGGGGTCCAATATAAGATATATTATTTGGTCGAGAGTCGGTTAGGATAACGGCTGATAGAATGTATTCAAAGATTTAGACATAATCATTACTATTCTTTAGATAGTTTATGTAGTTATTGAAATTATAGTGTAAATAACAATATTTAAATAAATTATATATATTTTTAATTTACAAATTTATTTAAAACTTATACATATGTATAGTGTACTTTTTAGCTTTTGTTTTAATATTTTTTCCGAAAATTCTTATATGTGAATGTCATAATCATATTGTTAAGACATTGTGGGCCAAGCCTTCATTCGCAGCCTACATTCGCATATATACCTATCGTTTATCTTATTATTTTTTTAAGTATTATTTATGAGTTTTTTACACAATTAACGAACCAGTACTTATTATAAAAAAATGCACTCGCCGCGTCTGTCTGTCTGACCGCGATTTACTCAAAGACTACTAAATGGATCTTCATACAGTTTTTCTTAATGAACGGAGTGATTAATGAGGAAGGTTTAGGTCTGTAATAAAAGGTTTGTCTAAATTAATCGAAATATGACGATTGAAAATGTCGGAAAAAATTATACATTTAAAATCATTTTACTGGTGGTAGGGTTTTTCGCAAGCTCATCTGGGTAGGTACCACCCACTCATCAGATATTCTACCGCAAAACAGTAGTACTTGATATTGTTGTGTTCCGGTTTGAAGGGTGAGTGAGCCAGTGTAATTACAGGCACAAAGGACATAAAATCTTAGGTCCCAAGGTTGGTGGCGTATTGGCGATGTAAGCGATGGCTAACATTTCTTACAGTGCCAATGTCTAAGGACGTTTGGTGACCACTTACCATCAGGTGGCCCATATGCTCGTCCGCCTTCCTATTCTATATAAAAAAAAGCGACTGGGAGCTTTACTGGTGTGCGTCACGTAAAACAATAAAATTATTTGTATGACAATACAAAAGTTTTATGGTGACCCTTATTCTACCCGTACGAAGTCGGGACGTGTGGCTAGTTAAAAAGCGATAATTACGCTTTGAAACTAAAAAGCAAACTACCAATGAAATTGGTTTTCGAATTCAAAACAAATTAGAGCAGTATGAGTGGTTTAGTGCTAGTTACCAATAATTGAATTTATCGTTAAAGTTTCAAACATGATCATAGTATATAGAACGCATCAGAAATAGTATGAGCGTTATTAGTGTTATTGATAAAAACATGTATAAAGATATTGGACTCGTAACTTATGTTTAGCTTGAAAGAGGCTATCAATATTTTCATTGGTTTTGGTTTTAAATTAATTAAGTAAGAGCTTTATGTGGAGCTATATGAGAGGGTGGTTGTAACTATTATAATGAAAACTTAGTGATACTTAGGGATATTCCATAATCGCCACGCTTGGCAGACGGGTTGGCGATCACAGTAAGTTAGTCATAGTACTCAGAAAGACGCTGCTGCCCGTTCTCTGGTGTATATTCCCTGGGGATGACTTCTACGCCCCCCACGGGAGAAAATGGGGTGGTGATATTCGTTGCCGTCACCACACGGCGAAATAAACTATAGAAAGTGTCGCGGGAAGCCGTTGGATGCGGGCAGCGCAAGACCAGTCAAAATGTAAATCTTTGTCTTTGTCCAGCAGTGGACGTCTTTCGGCTGATAAGATGACTAGGGTGAATGTACCTCTGTTCTGCAAATTCCTCTTAAGGCGTGGGTATTGTTAGAAGTGATAAATAACAAGACTTATATGTGGTTAAATTCATTCCTGAATTCCTTTTGTATTTTTATTAGCGTATTATACGGTATTCTTCTTAACGAAGCAGGAAATGAAATAAACAAATGAAAACTTAGTGATACTTAGGCTTTGAACAATCTTCAGTTATAACGAAGCTCTGATAGAATAACAATCTTCTTATATTTATTATGCTTTCACGGATTAATTTTGTATTACGAATATACTATTTCTAATATTCCTATTTTGTATGAACAAAAGATTTGGAAACCTTAATTAAAAATTGACCAAGTCAAGAGTAGACCGAGATAAATGAATTCCAACTGTTTTGAATACTTTTGTACTGCGCGCTTTGTAAATTGATAATTAAGTTTCTTGCACCTTTTATTGCAATGTCAAAATAATGTCTAATGAATACGTAAAAAGCCGTGATGTCTCAACGCACTGCATTAAAGTATGAAATAGTATGTAAATTCTTGAAATTTGATTGAGCCCGTGTAACTACAGGTACAAGGAACATAAAATCTTAGTTCACAAAGTTAGTGGTGATTTGGCGATGTAAGTAACGATTAATATTTCTTACAGTGCT
This sequence comes from Nymphalis urticae, assembly GCA_905147175.2. Classification (NCBI taxonomy): domain Eukaryota; kingdom Metazoa; phylum Arthropoda; class Insecta; order Lepidoptera; family Nymphalidae; genus Nymphalis; species Nymphalis urticae. The sequence continues at coordinate 993,236 of LR989987.1, read as the reverse complement.
ATGTATGTAGACGGTGGTGACCACTTATCATCGAGTAGGCCATTTGCCAATTCACCTACCAATTTTATTAAAAAAAATAAAAAAAAATTGCGAAATTTTGATTTAGAGAAAGGATGGTGCCAACTTCTTTAACTTAATGTAATTATTTTTATAATAACATTTTTCTAATCCTTTGGTGTATCTTTATATTATTTGATCAAGTTTGGTAGTTAAATGAGCCAGGCAACTATCAAAATTCGGTGTATAAACGCATTGCACTGAAAAGGTACATAACATATGTATTTTAAACTAGATAGAAAAGTGACGACACAAATAGAAGCGACCTACAAAACAGCTGCAGTGGAGCAAGTAGCTCGCATCCAAGTGAACTAAACCATTTTGGTATTCACTCGCCTGCTTGCCTTTTCCACCACTCGCATCATCTCTCGCATTACTTGCATCATAAGGCAAGTCAAACTACTAACATACGAGTACACAATGCGAGTAGCTGTCAACTGTCTAGTCAAGAGCTCGCGCTGTGTAAGCCAGGCTTTAGATTGTTAACATAACTTATGTTGGCATTCTAAACTTCGAGCCTTCAAGTTACAACTCTGCTTTGTTTTCTGCTCAGCTCTGCTTGGTGCTCTGTTTTAGTGGATGATGATTTAGCGCTGTATTCACAGGCACGGATATAATATAAAATATATTTGGTTAACTTAGATTTCACGAGCAAACTGTAACTATATTATAGACCTTTATTATTTTCTATTATTACACTTTTTGCGGTAATCTCTGGAACTACAACGTCATGTTACGAATAATGGAGGCGGAGATAGAACGCTTAACGCGGGTAAAACCGCGCAGGGCCGCTATTTATTACTTTTATCCATTTTTTTGGGGACGACAATGTTTCATTGGCCAATATAATCTACTACTGTCACATCTTAGGCAGCCCGTATAATATTGAGACGTAAATATTTTTTTATTTCAAATAATAAGCGATTAAAATTAGTTAAGCAATGCGTTCATTTAAGCCATGAATTTGTATAATGCATATGAGTGTGGGCGAAACAGGAGATTAATGTATAGGCTAACGAGCCTACGCATTATGTAATATAAATACGCAATTTGCATGCACATTGTTACGGTCATAACCGCTTTATTAGAATTAAATTATACGATAAAACTTAGCATTAAACTTAATAGAACATAAATGTGATTACAATACACAATATATGTGATTTGATATATAAATAAAGAAAATGATAATTAATATTCCTAAATATTTATTATATACAAATTGGATATAACGAATACATGTCTTATAATTAGTAATAAAATAAAAAAGTAAGTTTTTGTCGTTGTTTAATTGAATCTTGTAACATGACTTTTACATGTAAAATTAGATTAAAATGCAATTATTATTGATTAAACAAAAAAAGAAAAATAACTGTTATTTTTTTTTTGTATGATAATATATGAAAAACGTGTTTTTAATGTAATGGGAACAGTGTATCCACATTACAGAAAACAAATTATAAATACTCACCAATTGAAACGATTTGACCTTGGAGTAATAGTGCAGAAACTTTTATTAAACATATATCTCTTCTTATTGCATTTACTCGTGATAGGAAGGCTTTTGGCCCAAAAAATTGGAATTACTATTCAAATGGGAAATACTGCTAGCATTATCGTCACCATTCCACGCGTCATATTTTGACCATTTGTATATAGGTTTTAATGTAAATAATTATTGTTCAATAAATAAAATTATTAATTTCCTACAATATTTATAATTGTATATCAAACGCTATTTGCTTCATTTGTGTATATAATTAATGAACCTCGTTCTTCTAAATGGAGGAAATCATCGGATGACGTGTGCAAGTTTCGTATGAAAATCTGAATTGGTATTCAATGACGATTGCCTAGTGGACCCGACAAATTGTGTAAATAGGATATTACAAGCTACAGAAATTAAATTCAAATTCAGTTCAAATATGTTTATAAAATATAGGAATATTATAAATCGAGATGGCCCAGTATGCCGAGATGGCCCATTGAGCTGAGATGGCCCAGTGTTAAGAACGCGTGAATCTTAACAGATGGTCGTGGGTTCAAACCCGGGCAAGCACCACTGATTTTTATGTGCTTAATTTGAGATTATAATTCATCTCGTGCTTTCTTTACGGTGATCGAACATCGTGAGGAAACCTGCATGTGTCGAATTTAATCCGTGCAGTGACGGAGAAAGAATACATTTCACTGCCCCTTTCCCATGGGTGTCGTAAGAGGCGACTAAGGGATATCTGAGCGACCATCTGCTTATCTGGTGGTAGGATGATAAACATCCGCCTGGCTTGTTACCACCGTACGCATGGTGAAAATCTCGTGAAGTGGCTTGCAGCCGCGTTTCGAGGTCAGCCAGCGTACAGCCAGTGCCCGAGCGAGCATTGCCGCGATGGGTGTTGGTCCAGTGGAGACGGCTGCTGAACCAAAGCCGGGGGAAACTGTATTGCCCTACCGGACAGGGAGACCCGAAGAAACGGCTATTCCGCTGGCAGACCGTGGCATAGTACAGGGGCCCGAGCGTGCCTAACCAGCACGCGAGGCTGCCCCAACAGGCCACGCATAATCTTGGGGTGGACCGTCGTGCCGGTTGGTGACCGGAAGTCGGGGTCCCGGCGGCCACTTCCGGGGGAGTTCGGGGGCCCTTCCGTCCGGCGGGTCAGTGTAGTTTCCCTTTTGGCAACCACTTGGGGAAACACGCCACCACACTTTGCCCATCCCTATCGTGGCAATACGTCGCTCGCTTCACGTCTTTTTTCCCAAATGGTAGCGCATCAAAGCAGGAATAACGATCGTACAGCGGTGCATACCCCCACCATACCCACGCTGTTTGAGGTCGAGTTCACTAACATCCGTGGACTCCACGCTAACCTCAACGCTGTCCACCACCATCTCGAGACAGCACGGCCAGCAATGTTGTTTCTAACGGAGACACTAATACTCCGTCCTGCCCATACCAGCTACCTTAATTATCTCGGCTACATGCTTGAAGAATCCTTCAAAGCGAAAGCCGGAGTATGCTTGTTCGTCAGGACGGATGTTTGCTGTCACCGACTGCGCTGCTTGGAGGACCCCTCCTTCTCCATGTTGGTGGTACGTGTGGATCTGGTTCGTCAGAGTCGGGTCTACGTGTGCCTCTACAGATCCCACAATGGTGACTTGGAGACAAGCCGATTATTTGACCATCTTAGTCGGGTGGCAGATGCTGCGCAAGAGCAGTTTCCTAACGCGGAATTGGTGTTTTTGGGAGATTTTAATGCTCACCATGAATCATGGTTGAAATCCCTCAAAACTGACCATGCTGGAAGGACTGCTCATGCTTTTGCTCTCACACATGACTTGACCCAACTGGTTGATCAGCAAGCGCCTTCTCTACTGGACCTTCTGCTGACTTCTCACCCGGTGGAATATCAGGTTGTGGTTCAAGCTCCACTTGGTTCTTCGGATCACAGCCTCATATCTACCAAAGTGTCACAGGCCAAGCTGCCGCCACCAGCGGTATGCAAACGTCGCGTTTGGCACTACAAGTCGGCAGATTGGGACGGTATGCGCGATTACTATACCTCAGTCCCTTGGAAGGAACGTTGCTTCAGTGGAAATGACCCGACAGCTAGTGCCGCTGCTGTTGCTGGCGAGATCATGTTGGGAATGGAATACTACATTCCTAGCTCAGATCTCGACTGTAGGGGTGCGCGTAATCGTTGGTTCACTCGCAAATGTGCCGACGCTGTATCATCTAAGCAGGCGGCATATCGCGAGTGGATCAATGGCTGCATTAGCGGGGCAACTAACATTGACTCACTGAAAGCAATCTACAATAAAAACTCCAAGTCCTGTAGGAAGGCTTACACGAGAGCGGATGCACAGCGCATTGTACAGATTGGTCATGACCTTATTTCACATCCTAGGGGCTCCCGTAGCTTCTGGCGTCTGACCAAGTCTGTGCAAAACAATTTCTGCCAACCTTCGCTGCCACCGCTCAGAAGTCCGGACGGATCGCTAGCTCACAGTCCGCAAGAGAAAGCTGATCTCCTGGCTAAACTCTTTGCCGACAACTCCGTCATCGATGATTGTAGTGCTCTGCCACCAGTAATACCTTCTTGTGGCCACACGATGCCTGACATCATAATCAGGCAACGTGATGTGCGTGCGGAGCTGCAATCATTTGATGTACGGAAAGCTAGCAGTCCCGATGGAATACCAGCCATAGTGCTGAGGAAGTGCGCGGCGGAGCTGTCTCCCGTGTTAACGCGCCTGTTCCAACTTTCTCTCTCTTCGGGATGTGTGCCTGAGGCTTGGAGAAGAGCTAATGTGCAAGCGGTTCCCAAAAAAGGGGATCGGTCTGACGCGGCAAATTATCGGCCAATAGCTATCACCTCAGTACTCTGTAAGGTGATGGAACGGATTCTAAGCAACCAACTAATCCATTACCTAGAAGATCACTGTCTAATTCATGATCGTCAGTACGGATTTCGACCAAAACGGTCTACAGGTGATCTTCTAGCGTACGTAACACACCTCTGGGGTGAAGCTATCGACAAGCATGGGGAATCGTTGGCTGTCAGCCTCGATATCTCCGAGGCTTTCGACAGGGTCTGGCACAGAAGTCTTCTCTCCAAGCTGCCGGCATATGGTCTGCCTGCTCAGCTTTGCACCTGGATTGCCAGCTTCCTACACAAGCGTAGCCTTCGTGTTTTAGTTGATGGTTGCGCTTCACAATTCTATGTAGTGAATTCTGGGGTCCCCCAGGGATCTGTGCTATCTCCCACTCTGTTACTTTTGCATATCAATGATATGCTCTCTCTCGGGAACATTCATTGCTATGCAGACGATAGTACAGTGCATGGTGGATACCACGGACGCGCAGTGGCTGGGCGAGCGGAAATTAAAGAGAGGCGGGAGGATCTTGTCATTGAACTCAATAGGACGTTAGAGCTTATCGCCAAATGGAGCTCAGATAATCTTGTTGAGTTTAATGCCAAGAAAACACAGGTATGCGCTCTCACAGCAAAAAAGTCACCATTTTTCCCTATTCCCTCCCTCTGTGGCACTCCGCTGGTGATACAAAGCAAAATCGCCATGCTGGGGATGGACGTTCGCTGCGACCTTAGTCCAAGGGATTACATCGAGGCTGTGATAAAAACAGCCTCACGGAAACTCGGAGTTCTGAACAAGGTGCGGCGTTTTTTCACGCCACAACAACTGTGCCTGCTGTACAAAACACAGGTACGGTCTTGCGTTGAATATTGCTCGCACCTTTGGGATGGCTCCGCTAAGTACCTGCTTGAGGCCTTGGATCGGCTGCAGCGACGTGCGGTCCGCATTATTGGCGACGTAAAGGTCACCTACACCCTGAGCTGAGCGCTTTCTATCGACTGTATCACGGCGAGTGTTCCGAGGAATTATGCTCCCTAATTCCTGCTTCACCCTTCCTTCACAAGTCTACGCGTGCTGGCTCTCGATGTCACCGACTAACTGTGACATCTATTCCATCGCGCACAAAGAAATTTGGCAACTCCTTTCATTGTCGCACTACCAAAAAATGGAATTCTTTACCAGCTCACGTGTCCTCTTACGATCCGAGTTCCTTCAAACGAGGCGTGAAGAGGCATCTTGCGGGCCGGCAAGGCGAGGGCGGCTAGTGCAGAATCTTCTTCCCGTCTGTACTGGCCGTCGTCGCGTTTGGACTCTACTACCACTTAACATCAGGTGGAGTAGAGTCATTTGCCCTCCCGGGAAATATAAAATAAAAAAAAAATTCACTGAAATTTTGCCACAGGTGTATTCCACCAACCCGTATTCGAGCAGAGCGGTGGAATAAGCTCCTCCTTCTCCTCAAAAAGGAAGAGGACGCCTTTAGCCCAGCAGTGGGACAACACAAGCAGCTACTGTTATTATAATGACTTATTGAGAGTCGTAGTAAAACCTTCCACTGGTTCATAAAATAAAGTTACCTGACCTGGGAGAAACAGACAAAAGATTCTTAGCGTACGTTTTATTTAGAAGATAATAATAAGATATTTATTTAGAAGATATACTGGTGTTAGGGCTTTGTGCAAGCTCCTCTGGGTAGGTACCACCCAGTCATCAGACATTCTACCGCAAAACAGCAGTACTTGGTATTGTTGTGTTCCGGTTTGAAGGGTGAGTGAGCCAGTGTAATTACAGGCACAAGTGACATAATATATAAGTTTCCAAGGTTGGTGGCGCATTGGCGATGTAGGCGATGGTTAACAATTCTTACAATGCCAATGTCTAAGGGCGTTGGTGACCACTTACCCTCAGGTGGCCCATAAGCTCGTCCGCCTTCCTATACTATAAAAAAAATACAGAAATGTTTTTTATTTATATTTTTTACACACGGTCGTTCCTCCTCCTCCTCCTCCTTCCCAAGTTAGGCAACTAAATGCCTAGGCTATAGGCAATAACGGATTGATATACAAATTTACATATATAATATAATTTTAAATAAATTCATAATACATAGTTTTATACAAAACACAAGCGTAACTATTTGGTCAAGGTCAATGCCAATTCCGTCAGTCAGAAATTAAAATTAGAAATTTTAAGATGTAGATATAGATTTTATTATAGTTCTCCTCATCGATTTCGATAACGGTGACCCTAGAAATTAATTGTTATTTCTAGCATGAGCCCTAATGTAGCTCGCTAAACCAAATTTGGTTTTAAAAACCCTACGACACGTGTTGCAATACAGTTGACCCGCAGAGTTGTATTTATATGTGTAGGATGGCTTAGGTCTCTCTTTTCTTAATTGGCGCTTTTCGTCTAGTGCGTGAAGGCGATTTTCCTCAAACGTCTTGAACTTTTCGTAGATGGTAGAGCGCCAAGATGACCTTTGCGAAGCGAGCTCCTCCTAACATTCTATATCAATGTCACAAGCTTTTAGATGTCTTTTAAACACGTCCTTGTATCGCAAATACTGGCCACCATGCTTCCGTTTGCCTTTAGCTAACTTCGAATAAAATACAGCTTTAGGCAAACGACGATTGTCCATGCGTAGGACATGCCCACACCATCTGAGTTGACGTTGCATCAGAAGAGCTTCCATGCCGTATATTCCAGAGCGACGCAGGACCTCTGTGTTAGGGACGTGATCCTGCCACTTGATACGTAAAATTGAACGTGTCTACGTTCAATTTTACCTTAAGTGATATGTGTCAAGTTTTTTGATATCTGATTAGTTAGGTACACCATGTCTCTGAGCCATATAAAATAACGGGGATAATTAGTGCCTTGTAGACACTAATCTTTGTCTCTAATTTAAAGTCATGGGATTTCCTCACACGATCAGTGAGTTTTCCGAAATTGGCGGCAACGTAGGCAATGCTTGATGGGATTTTTTGAAGCCAATGTGTTGTCAGATTGAATGTTGCTCCCAAGATATTTCAAGTGAGTGACTTCCTCTAGTGGTTTCCCATCCATATTTAGTGCCGTTTTATCCGCTTGGAAATGTCTTGGTGGTTGTTTGATGACTTGTGTCTTGGTAGGACTTATAACCAGGCCAAACCGTTGACAAGATTGGTGGAGTACGTCAACATAGTTTTGGAGATGTTCCATGCTGTCGGACATGAGGCAAACGTCATCAGCGTAAAGTATCTCCAATATGGAGATCTTTTGGATCTTAGTCTTCGCCCGAAATCTTGAAATGTCAAACACGCCCTTTTCTGTCCTGAAATTAAGTTGAATTTGGTTTCTGCACCTCTTCGGCGCGTTTCTCATTACCACAGCAAAGTATATGGCGAAAAGTGTGGGTGCCATGCCACATCCTTGCTTTACTCCGCTAGTTATTACAAAATCCTCAGACAGTTCGTTTTCGTGCTGAACCTGGGCTTTCATGCCAACATGAAATTGCCGAACCAGATTCACGAATTTCTTCGGATACCCCAATTTTCGGAGAACAAGCCAAAGAGCCTCGCGTGGAACCCTATCAAATGCCTTCTCTAAATCAACAAAGCACATGAAAAGGGGCTGTTGGTGTTCGAAACTTTTCGCCTGAAGTTGCCTTACAATTGAGATGGCGTCAACTGTTCCTCTACTGGGACGAAAGCCACATTGCCTTTCGAGAAGATGCTGTTCAGCCAACTCACTGAGACGGGAATTTATAATGTGAGCAAGGATTTTACCGGCACTGCAGAGGAGCGATATACCTCGGTAAGAGCTACAATCGGAAACATCTCCCTTCCCTTTGTATAGCTTACAAATTATCGCATCCTTCCATTGTTGTGGAACCTCTTCAGTTTCCCACACGTTAAGGATAAGATGGTAAAGCCTGTTAGCAATGTGTTTACCACTATACTTATAGACCTCAGCTGGTAGTTGGTCCATTCCTGGGCTTTTTGAATTTTTAAGACGCTTTACTGCTTTCACAAACTCTTCAAATGTCGGTGGATTGTCTAGGTATTCACTGACTGGAAGATCCTCAAGTGAGCTTACATAGGAGAGGTTAGCACTGAGTGTGGTAGGATTCAGAACATCATTAAAATGTTCGGCCCATCGTTTCAAAACAGAGTTTTTATCCGTAACTCGATGCTGCCTATCCTTCGAATATATCGGAGCTGTTTTTCTGAGTCGCGGATCATAAATCGCGTGTAAGGCTTCGAAGAACTTTCCAGTGAGGTTCATTTTGGCGTAATGCTGAAGTTCAGCAGCTTTTTCCTTCCACCATTTGTCCTTAAGTTCACGAACTCTCAATCTAGTCTAGTTTGTGTTGTGATTCCTTTTTGTTATGTGCATTCGCAATTTTGATTCAGTATATGTCTGTGCTCTTCTACAAGTAGTTTGATGTCATCATCAAATGCGTTGAACCAGTCCTGGTTTACCGATGGTGTTTTGACAGCCATGAAGGTTTTTTGCGTAATAAATTAATAATTAAATAATTAAATATCTCCACTCATCCTCTATTGAGCAAAACTCCGTTTGAGGAGCACATGCAGCAAATTCTGAGTCTACCTCATTCCTAACTCTGTTGAGTTTATGAGTTTCGAGAAGGCTAGTTTTGATGGTACTTTGTGGGGTGTCCGTCGTGGAGCTTTAAGCACTAAGCGAAATTTCGATCTAATGAGTCTATGGTCAGTCCATTCCAGCGCCCCACGCATTACTCTCGTTATGAGAACACCCCGTAGGTCTTTACGGCGGACAATGACATAGTCCAGAAGATGCCAGTGCTTGGATCTAGGGTGCATCCACGAGGTTTTAAATTTTTCAGAAAGGCGAAAAAATGTGTTAGTGATCCTAAGATTAAGTTCTGCACACAGCGACAATAAACGTGTACCGTTATCATTACAGCTCCCAATACCATGTTTGCCAAGGACACAATCCCAGAGATCGTAATCTGTCCCTACTCGAGCATTGAAGTCCCCGAGCAAAGTGATCTTATCATGTTTTAGTACAGCATCAAGAGCCAGACGAAGTTGTTGGTAGAACGCCTCTTTATCTTCATCCGGTGATGGCAAAGTGGGTGCATAGGCACTAAATAGGTGGACATATTTGTTGCGTGCGATTGATATACGTAGAGTCATGAGACGGTCATTGACACCCTCGGGTAAGTAACTCAGATCTCTTGCCAATTTACTGCGTATAGCAAAACCTACACCATTACCCGCTCTCTCACCGTCAGGACGTCCGCTCCAGTAGTAAGTGTAGCCGCCGAGTGGTTCACATAGTTTACCACACCCACTCAGATGGGTTTCACTAATTGCAGCTATATCGATTTTGTAGCGAGCTAGTTCTCACACTATGAATACTTATGCGCTACTTATGCCCAGAACGAAAAACTGCTTAAGAGCAGTTTTTCGCTCTGGGCATAAGTTACGGTCTTAGTTCGGTCACCTAGATGATGGAAGAGACGGACTATGTTTGGACTACCTTTTCTAGACCCCTCCTCTATGCAGAGGAAAGCTGAGTCATCCTAAATAGGGCTGCTTTGTCACCAGCCGTACTGCCATACTCAATGTATTTTATGCAATTCAAATCATGCGCTCTACCAATGTCGGAAATATGACTCCTTGACAACAGATGCGAAGTGGAAATTAATTGCGAAACATCGACTTTGCAAAAACTGCCTGTATGTGCACGAACGAAACATATGTAATTCTACAAAGCGATGTAAAGTTTGCAATGGAGGTCATCATACTTCTTTGCATGACTCGGGTAAGGAACCGATTGCGTCAACTGCACCGGCATCGAACTCTGTACCTCAGCGCCGGCAGCATGCGACAAACAATGTGACTAGCGAGGATGACGAAATATTATTAACGACTGTACAATTACGTGTACGTGCTATTGACGATACCTACCTGACTTTGCGAGCACTTTTAGACCAAGGGTCGCAAACAACTCTTATAACTGAAAATGCTGCGCAACTCCTAGGACTGCCTCGCCAAAATTTTAATGCCTCTGTTACAGGAGTGGGTATTTCAGAAAAAAGAAGCAAGGGAAGAATATACTTACACTGCATGTCGATCTATAATGACTACAATTTCACCACTGACGCCCTAGTAATGCCAAAACTAGTGAACAGCTTGCCGCATGCTACTTTTGCAGCCAAGAAATATCCACACTTGCAACACATTCAACTCGCTGATCCTGACTACAATATTTCAAACAAAATTGACATTTTACTTGACGCAAAAATTTATGCAGAAATCATAATGAGCGGTTTGATCAAGGGAACTAAACAACAGCCCATTGCCCAACAGACGAGATTAGGGTGGATTCTGTCTGGGCCTGTTACTACTTTTAACTGCCACGTTCTTATAAATGGAGTTGAAGACATCGCCAACTACTGGGAGGTGGAGGAAATCGCATCCAAAACCACACCGATGACGCAACAGGAATTATTTTGTGAAGAACTTTATACCAAACGACTAAGCGCTTGCCTGACGGTCGGTATGAAGTGCGACTACCGATGAAAACTGACTTTGAATAGCATCTTGGACACTCCAAAGCACGCGCCGTGGCTCAATTCAAACAGCTCGAGAGTCGCCTGATGAAGGATAGCACACTACGTCAGAGCTACGGGCAGTTCATACATGAGTACATAGATCTAGGTCACATGCGCGAATGCACTGAACACAAAGAGCCTATGTGCTACCTACCACATCACGGGGTACAAAAGCTAGACTCGCTTACCACCAAACTTCGTGTCGTCTTTAACGCTTCCTCAAAAACATCTACGGGGAACAGTTTGAATGACCTAATGGAAAGCGGTCCCAAGCTTCAACAAGACATTCAAAGTTTATTGCTCAGATGGCGAACGTACCGTTATGTATACACAGCAGACTGCGAGAAGATGTACCGCTGTATTCTGCTGGATCCCGAACAACAACACCTGCAAAAAATTCTGTGGCGAGATAATATTCAAGATCGTATCAAAGAATATCAACTGTGCACCGTGACGTACGGTATGAAAGCCGCTCCATATCTAGCTATGCGTACGATGCAACAGCTAGCATTTGACGATAAAACTAAATTTCCGCTTGCTGCTGAAACCCTGACTCATCATTTTTACGTCGACGATTTGTTAAGCGGCAGCCATTCGATTGACCACGCAAGAGAAGTCCAAAGACAACTTATCGAGTTACAGGGCGCTAAAATTAACCTTAAAAAATGGTCGAGTTATTGTCCGCAATTACTTGCACACCTGAATACCGAACAAATAAATCCGACAACAATAGACTTAAAAATGCTAACTCTACAAAGGCGCTCGGATTACGGTGGAACCCCGCTACTGACATGTTTACATTTCACTCGATTGAAGAATATGACGAATCGGTCCTTTGTACCAAACGTATATTACTATCGAATATTTCAAAAATTTTTGATCCACTGGGATGGCTATCTCCGCTCACCATTAGAGCCAAACTATTGTTTCAAAAACTTTGGTTGATATCTATGGAATGGGATGACGAAGTTCCACTTGAGATACAGCAAGACTGGAACAAAATCAGAGAAGATCTGAAACACATTGACGAGTTCTACATACCCCGGTGGATTGGGAATCTCTATACGTCTGTCGAGGTACACGGATTCTGTGATGCATCTGACCGAGCTTATGCTGGCGTCATATACCTCAAATCACAAAATGACAATGGACAAACTATCGTTAGAATAATCGCATCAAAGACAAAATTGGCGCCTCGCAAGAATACTATGACTTTGCTGCGACTCGAGCTATGTGGCGCTCTATTATTATCCAAATTAATGACAAAAGTTTTGAAGGCTCTTCAAACATCTGACGTTCCCATTTTCGGATGGACTGACTCTTTGGTGGTTTTGGGATGGCTCCAAGGCCACCCCTCTCGCTGGAAGACTTTCGTCGCTAATCGCACTAAAGAAATCTTAGATGTCATGCCGTCATCGTGCTGGCGTCACGTAAGTTCCAATGAGAATGCCGCTGACTGCGCTACGAGAGGACTCAGTACTTCACAGCTCACCGAACACTCGCTGTGGTGGAAAGGACCTGAGTGGTTGAAAAATGACATAGCAAATGACATCTCAAAGGTGGAAACACCCCTATTTGAACTGAAAAAAGATATACAAATATGCGCCGCTCAAACTTCAAATACTATGTTTGAAGAATTAATTAATAAACATAGTTCAATAAAGCATATTGTGCGAGTGATAGCTCGCGTTTTACGTTTCACAACAAACTTACGTAACGTGGTGACGCATCAAAACCATAGTGACAGAGCAATGTACTTAACTGCAAAGGAAATTGAATATGCCTCCGGACTTGTAATTAGAGCCGTACAAATGCAAGAATTTCATTCGGAAATAACGCAACTAAAACAAAATGGAAAGGTGCACTCAAAAAGTAATTTATTAACATTGACGCCTTATTTGGATGACAAAAATATTTTACGAGTTGGAGGGAGACTTCGACATTCGCAATTATCGGAAACTGCAAAACACCCGATGGTCATACCTAAGGACTCGAGACTGACAGAACTTTTGATCAAAGAAGCTCATTTGCAAACACTGCATGGTGGACCAAGTCTTACCTTGACATATCTGAGACAAAGATACTGGGTTTTAGGGGGCAACCGCACAGTTAAAAAATACCTGAGAAACTGTGTGAAGTGTACGCGCTTCAGGAGCCACAACCAACACCAAATAATGGCTAACCTACCCGAGCCCAGAGTGACGCCGTCCCGAGCTTTCACGCACACAGGGGTTGATTTCACCGGCAAAGTGGAATTGAAAGCGAATAAGGGACGAGGAATAAAAACCACTCGTGGTTATATCGCTGTGTTTGTTTGCTTCTCTACCAAGGCAATACATCTCGAGCTTGTCTCTGACCTGAGCACACCGTCGTTCCTAGCAGCCTTCAAACGTATGTGTGCAAGAAGGGGAACCCCAAAGCACATGTACAGTGACAACGGCACGAACTTTGTCGGTGCATCACGCCTTTTGAAAAAGGAATACAAAGAAGTGTTGCAAGCTATCAACAATGACTTTCTATCTGAAGTTGCCGAGATGGGTGTCACTTGGCATTTAAATACACCCGCATGGCCAAGCGCTGGCGGATTGTGGGAAGCGGTGGTAAAAAGTACTAAACACCATCTTAAACGAGTTTTGGGAGAGCAAAAACTGACGTTTGAGGAGTTTACAACGTTACTCAATCAAATAGAAGCATGTCTGAACTCTCGGCCGTTGTGTGCACTGACGGAGAACGAAGACGACAGCTTTTTAACTCCAGGACATTTCTTAGTAGGAGGACCACTTTTATCCCCGCCGCTGACTGACTTTGACGAACGTTGTATCAAGACGAGATGGCAGCTCACTGAGAAAATGCATCGTGACTTTTGGCAAAAATGGTCATCCGACTATTTACAACACTTACAAATTCGTTCGAAATGGAAGCATCCTCAAGAAAATATGAAGGTTAATGACATTGTTCTCATCAAAGAAGAGAACCTGCCACTGACGAAATGGGCTATGGGTCGAGTGATTGACGTTCATCCAGGAACGGATGGGCACTTCAGAGTCGTGACGCTACGTACGAAGAGTGGAGAAATAAAACGACCCAAAATCAAGTTGGTTCCACTTCCGGTAAACAATGAACATGACTTCTCAAAAATCACTTTGGAAAATGACGAACCCAAGAAAAATGACACCTCGACACCACGTACATTGCGAAAAAATCGAGGTCTGGCAACTACACTGATGAACATGGTACTTTTCCTTCTGATGCTTTTAACATCTACGATTGAAGCAAATGTCTACATCAAAAGCTTGAGCAATAACACATTGTTCTTTGACAAAATCTCTGACGTACGAATCATACAGGACAAATGGAAACTTATTGCCTACTACAACATGACAACATATTGGCATAGTATTACCGCCGTTGAAAAATATATCTACTCGGTAAACAAAACCTGCAACAACGATCACTCATGTGCGCCTGTTGTGACGCAATTCGCTCACGAGCTCGATGAACTTCGACACTATAACGAATTGCTGACGAACCAACATCACATCCTGCAACGAAACAAGAGAGGCTTAATCAACGGGGTCGGTTACCTAGCTAACACCCTGTTTGGGGTTTTGGATGACACATTTGCTCGAAGATACGAGAAGGATATTGAAACCGTAAAAGAGCGAGAAGATCATTTACTTAAGCTATTTAAAAACCAAACATCATTGATCGAAGCGGAGAATAATATCCTGAAAAGAATCGAACAAATTATGAACACTCAATTTGAGCATATCTACAAAAATCTGCGAGTAATATCTACTGAGATGCACCAAGTCGAAAAAGAACGACAAAGCACTCTACAGGCATTCCATCTACTGTCATCTTTAATATCTGTTGATGTGATTATCTCCAACCTTCGGCGTACGCAGGACACTCTGCTTGACATCGTGACCGATATTTATAACGGCCGCCTGAACATACACTTATTAACTCCGGCAGAACTTACGCAACAATTAAATGTAATATCCGGCTCGAAGGACCAAAATGAACGGGCTAGTTAGCACACGTTCACTTAATTCGTCAGATGTCAGATGTCAGGTAGATCGGAGAGCAATCGGGGTTGTCGTCAAGCAAAGAAAACAATATGTTTGTCAAGCCAACCGATACTACGGAGCGTCTTTATTACACTAAAAGTACATATAAAGATGTAATAACATAATGATCGTAACTGGGTCATACGAAATAAGTGAACGTGTGCCAACTAGCCCGTTCATTTTGTGTGACATCACCCACCATCCCGAGGAAAATCCACTTTAACCTTAATGCGAGCACTGGTTTACTGCGAGTTTAAGTCCTTAAATAACTAACGTGTATCTTTAATTTTAGATAATTGCTTATTTTTGTTTACTTATTTTTTCTCTTTTTGTAGTTGGAAATATGTACAAGCTAGCGCTATACACGTGCCTGTAAGTACACGTGCCTGTAAGTTCTTTGACACTTGACGTCACACAATTCGTATGACCCAGTTACGATCATTATGTTATTACATCTTTATATGTACTTTTAGTGTAATAAAGACGCTCCGTAGTATCGGTTGGCTTGACAAACATATTGTTTTCTTTGCTTGACGACAACCCCGATTGCTCTCCGATCTACCTGACATCTGACATCTGACGAATTAAGTGAACGTGTGCTAACTAGCCCGTTCATTTTTTATTTTGTTTCTCTTTGTGGTGTACAATAAAAGTATAAAAATCTTCTTCTTCTTCTTCCTAGCGTTTTCCCGGCCTAGAAATGCCAGGGTCCGCTTTCCTACATCTTTGCCTCCACTTTGCCCGATCGAAAGCGTCGTCTTTAGTGAGATCGTGCTCTCTCATATCGTCCCTCACAACATCGAGCCAGCGCTTCTTGGGCCTGCCGCGGGATCTAGGGCCTTCGTCAACAAAGTCTAGGCATCGGTTCCCAACGTAGTCTGGCGGTCTGCGGCTAATGTGACCAAACCAACGGAGACGGCTTTCCTGCAACTTATCCGCTACATCGCAAACGCCAAGGCTACCACGGATGTGCTCGTTACGAATACGATCTAGTCGCGTAACGCCACACATCCACCGCAGCATCTTCATTTCCGCGACGTGAAGTTGCTGAACATGTCTCGCGAGAGCTGGCCACGTCTCGCTGCCGTACAATAAGACTGGTCGGATGATGCACTTGTACACCAGGCCCTTTAATTTCACCGGTATCCTGCGATCACAGATTACCCCGGTGACTTCCCGCCATTTGGCCCAAGCTGCGTTTATTCGAGCTCTGACGTCGTGGTCGATCGTACCAGACTCGTGCAGTACGGACCCGAGGTATTTAAATTTTTCCGTCTTGATAACGGATTCTCCGCCTATCTTTATGGGTTCGGGGTCCGTACTGCCACAGGCCATATACTCGGTCTTCGCAACATTTAGTATCAGACCGCCCCTCGCTAGCACACCCTTCCACTGGTTCACCTTGTGCTCCAATATCTGCTTGTCCTCATCTACCAGTGCAATGTCATCAGCATACATCATGAGCCAGGGAGACGGCTCATGGGCTTTCGCTGTGACAACGTCAAGCACTACACTGAACAGAAAAGGACTCAGGGCCGAGCCTTGGTGGACACCAACTGTGATCGGGAAAGTGCGCGTGTCGCCAACGGCGGTCCTTACTATTGATTCCGAATTATGGTACATGTCTCGGATAATGTCAATATAGATTTGTGGCACATTCTTCGTCTTCAAAGCCCGCCAGATAATTTGGCGTGGGACGCAGTCAAATGCCTTCTGCAGGTCTAGAAATGCCATGTATAGCGGCTTCTTCTTTTCTCTGTGGGCCTCGGTCAGTATTCTTAGGGCGAAGATGGGGTCTATGGTTCCACAGCCTGGGCGAAATCCATATTGACATTCCGAGACGGTACATTCTTGTCGAAGTCTTGAATCGATTACGCGTTCGAAGAGTTTCATGGTGTGGCACATAACCTTAATACCGCGGTAGCTTTCGCAGTCCTGTACACTACCTTTGCCTTTATATACTGGAGTAATGATACTCAATCTCCAAGAGTTGGGCATCTTCCGGCTAGTAAGTATTCGGTTAAAAAGGTCAGTAAGTAGGTTCACACCATGAGAACCCATCGCTTTCCACGCTTCAATCGGCAAGTCGTCAGGGCCTACGGCTTTTCGGTTCTTCATTGTACGAAGACATTTGAGTACCTCGTCAGGTGTTACCGGTGCAACAAGTCCGAGATTAGGAGGCAGTTCTGGAGGAGACACATTAGCGTGTTGTGTGTTAAGCAACACGTTAAAGTAGCCGCGCCACATCTCCTTCACCTTAATTGCATCGCAAACCAAAGTGCCATTAGAGTCTTTGACACAAAGACATTTTGTTATGTCTTGTGTCGCTTTCTCCCGAGCCTTTGCCAAACGGAAGATAGTCTTTTGGCCCTCGTTTGTCTCGAGCGTGTCATACAGAGGTGACAGCGTCTGGTAACGGGCTTTGGAAACTGCTCGTTTGGTGGCACATTTAGCTGCTTTATACGCGTTCCGGTCTTCAGGAGATTTGTTCTCTTGCCACTTCTTAAACTGTGTTTTTTTCTCTTGAACTGCCTCCTGTACTGAGCCATTCCACCACCACGTCTCCTTGTCGATGACGCGGCCTCCCTTCGAAGTGCCAAGCACCTGTTTTCCAATGGTGTTCACTGTTGACTGGATTCTAGACCATTGACTATCTACTGATTCTTCTGTGTCTGTGCTTAACTTGGAGCTAGCTACGAATTTACAGAATTCATGCTGTTTTGGTCCATTCAACAGCCACCATTTAGTTTTAGGTCTGCTTCGTTCAGGCACTTTTTTACTTGGTACTACCAGCATGTCCATGACAAGGATGCGGTGTTGTGTTGTGAGGCATTCCCCAGGAATCACTTTGCAGTTAGTCACTCTACCAATTTGGCTTCTTCGTATGAGCAAGTAGTCGATCTGGGTGGAGTGCGGCCCACTTTTATAGGTGATGAGGTGCTCGGGTTACTTTTGGAAGAAAGTGTTAACAATGGCAAGGTCTGATAATAAGCAGGTGCTGAGTATTGACTCCCCCTCTGCATTCTCACGACCATAGCCGAAGCCGCCATGTACACGTCCATATTCACGTGACTCCTTTAATTCAAATCTCCACCAATCATGATGCTTTCGGTGTTCGGAATGCAGCGGAGCATGTCTTCCAAGTCATTCCAGAAGGCTTCTTTCTCCGATGCAGAGCCACCGACCTGTGGAGTGTAGGCGCTGATAAGATGAGTAATTACTCCTTCTATTAGCAACTTCACCCGGAGAAGTCGGTCGCTCAGTCTATCGACTTCTAGAATACTGTTCTGGAGTTCCTCAGATAGTACTACGGCCACACCGTTCTTCCCTGAGGGGGAGCCGGAGTAGATCAACTTGTAACCCAGTCCAATATCACGGGACTTGTTGCCCTTCCAACGGGTTTCTTGCAAGAATGCAACGTGAATCCTGCGCTTTGTCAGTACGTCAGCCAGTTCAAGGGAGCGACCTGTGAGAGAGCCGATGTTCCAGGTGGCAAAGCGGAGCTTCTTTTTAGGTACTTGCTTCTTTAGCCGTGCCCGTACTTGACACGGTAGCCCTTTCCCACTTGTCGCAGGTTTAGGGCGATGTGCCTGCGCGTCGTTTTGCGGCGACGCCCTAGCCATTGTACCTAAAATTCTTTTATCCATTTCCATAGTAAATGGCGGGTACTGGTTTTATAAGGAGCGACTGCCGTCTGACCTCCCCAACCTATAGTAGGGAACCAGTTCAGGATAGAGGGATGTTGAGGAAATTTTGTGGGAATTCAAGGTATAAGGATACTTATGCCACGGAAGACACAGGGTGTAGCATAAGTAGCTCGGAGAAGGCGGGGTCGCGTGCCCGTATGTTTATATCACTTATACCGGACAGGTACAAAAATACAAACACCCCTGCCTGTAATAAAAGTATAAAAAGTAAAGTAAATTAAAATAAAAACAAATAATTTTATATTTCAAGGATTATTTCCGTTTATAGGATGCGGCAATTCCCAAAGGTTATGTCACAATCTGAAGAAAAGCTTGAACTCCAAGTCAGATCAAAATTTACTTAATGGAATATTTAAAGCTATTTTAAGCTATTTTGAATTACTTAACTGGATTAAATTAATGATTTCTATATGTTAGGAACATATAGAAATCATATAGAAATCATCAATGTAACATATAGAAATCATCAATATAATAGGCTTAAGCTCGTAGTCCATTTCTTGTTCCTTTTCTGTTTATGAAAACGAAGTAAATATAACATTCGCTTCTTTCTTTCAAAATCCTTCCTTTATAATAATTATTTATAAAAGTGTTAATGCTTATAGTGAACTTCAGATTCATGCATACAAAGTAGCCGGGGTTTTCCGGTAAGCCAAGTCGAGCTTTATTACCACGAATGAGCGCCAACTTATTGTTCAAAAGACAGTGGAGCAACCTATTCCAAACGTATTGCTATTCAATCTACCCATTCCGTGACTTTCACTCTAAAGGGGACGAAATATTTGGGTATCAAATATCAAACATATCTACTGCAACGTTCGTACTCAGTAGGTTATATAATTATGGTGCTCTGTATGTGGGAGTAAGATGTAGTGAAAGTACATGGGACTAAAATTTTTGACATTGACATTACATAATTATGTTATAACTATGTAATGACTACACTCTACTTCATAGTACATTATATATGGAATTATCTCACACACATGTACAATTTAATAACATCTTCCAATAAAACGACTTATTTATATTCCTAACTTCTTATTGTAAATAAAAATAGAATATTTTAAGCGTAAATCTTTGTAATAAAGTTTGCGATATAAGTTATTGGAAATCCCCAAAGCATTACAGCTTAAGGAAAATTGAAATGGAATACAATATTCACCTTGTCGCTTCGGTCTTTCATAGAGTTATATTATACTTTCCCCGACATCTGTCAAAGAAAGAAACCGTCAATAGCTCTCAGATGGCTCTGGCATAATCTTAACAATATTATACACATAATAAAACGATAGCTGTTTCTTATTTTTACACGGAACTAGTTTGGGCAAGATTGAAAGATTAAATATGTGCTACATAAACTTTATCTCTTTCTGCTCAATTAATTGCATATTAATAGCTCGTGGATGATCCACCACTGGGCTATGATTTATGTTCAAACCACTGGCCCAATTCGGCTCTATATTAATAGTTTATTATATAATCCTTCATAAACATGTATATATTTATGTCGAATATATGATATTTCAATCCGTAAAATATTCTTTAATACACTTTCTGACCACAAAGCAAAGTTAGCCAAAAAACAGCAAACGATACAATGTCGTTAACTTTTATTTAGTATTTTTTTACAGAATAACGATTTATCATCTGAGGTTCCTATTTACATATGTCATCAATAATTTATATTTTTGTTAATTAATGAAAAGGTGACTGCGTGTGGTTATGTCAGTTTAGCGTGAATTAATACTAACTTAATTTTAGATTAAAATTTAATATATATTATACTATATATTAAATTTTAAAGTTAAAGTCAATTTCTGATAGATGATTTAATAAAAATATAGGAATAAAATACTTTAAGCGTTCAGTAAGATATACATTTACAATTGCAAAAAGTAGAACTCCATAAAAATAAGTGAATTTCACCATTTATGAACTCGGTAATAATATATCAGCATTTAAGTAGAAATAAATATTTTATTTTATATTATAATTTTTTTTTATGTTTCCCGGGAGGGCAAATGACTCTACTACACCTGATGGTAAGTGGTAGTTGAGTCCAAACACGACGACGGCCAGTACAGTCAGGAAGAAGGTTCTGCACTAGCCGCCTTCGCCTTGCCGGCCCGCAAGATGCCTCTTCACGCCTCGTTTGAAGGAACTCAGGTCGTAAGAGGAGGGGAACACGTGAGCTGGTAAGGAATTCCATTTTTTGGAAGTGCGACAAAGAAAGGAGTTGCCGAATTTCTTTGTACGCGATGGAATTGATGCCACAGTTAGGCGGTGATATCGAGAGCCAGCACGCGTAGACTTGTGAAGGAAGGGGGAAGCAGGAATTAGGGAGAATAATTCCTCGGAACACTCGCCGAGATACAGTCGATAGAAAGCGCTCAGCGCTGCTATCTCTCGACGCAATTGTAAAGGCTCGAGGGTGTTAGTGACCTTTACGTCGCCAATAATGCCGACCGCACGTCGCTGCAACCGATCCAAGGCCTCAAGTAGGTACTTAGCGGAGCCATCCCAAAGGTGCGAGCAATATTCAACGCAAGACCGTACCAGTGTTTTGTACAGCAGGCACAGTTGTTGTGACGTGAAAAAACGCCGCACCTTATTCAGAACTCCGAGTTTCCGTGAAGCTGTTTTTATGACAGCCCCATTTAGCGATGAGCTCTAACGTCCTATCGAGTTCAATGACAAGATCCTCCCGCCTCTCCTTAATTTCCTCTCGCCCAGCCACTGCGCGTCCGTGGTAACTACCATGTACTGTACTATCGTCTGCATAGCAATGAATGTTCCCGAGAGAGAGCATATCATTGATATACAAAAGAAAGAGTGTGGGAGATAGCACAGATCCCTGGTTCACACCAGCATTCACTATATACGTGGTACGAAGCGTTTTCACGTAAATGCTGGTGTGCATTTCATGCAAAACGTTTCACGTACTCCATAACACATGACCTTTGTATATTCAGACCCTTCGATCACAAACATATAACAAACCATTCAAAGACTAGAACAAAGTTCGTATTTTATTTCTAAGTCTAGGTATTGGGTAACCTTTAAGCTTTTAAGGACATGTTTTAAAATAAATAAACGTTGCCTTAATTCTATTTATTTTCGCCTTTGACGTGGTTCTTAATGAGACGTTTTATGCTGTATAAAAACTTTATCTCTAAGAAATACCCTCTTCAGAGGTTAAATCGTGGGAGGGATCAGCTACCGTCTCTTATATAACGCGAATATAGTTTTTTAGATAAATAAAACATGGTAAATTACGTCGTGAAATTATAAGCCGAGTTGACGTTGTTTCTCCATTCAAGAGCACTTAATGTATGTACTCGTACATAATAACAAATAATAAAAGAACAATAAATATATAAAAGAAATATTAAATAGGTAAATAGATTTATTAAATACTTAACTTACTAACTATTTAAAACTTGATCTTCAGAATGGTTTTCGCGTCAGGGCGAAGCGCTGCTCTCACGTGTCTGTATAAAGCTTATAGCCAACAGCATTTTACAAGATAAGATTCCAATAAAATTTTGACAAATTGCCAGAATGCCAATTTGAATGCCAATTTGAATGCCAATGCCAGATTGTGTTGCATTCTGTTCGTTATCGGAATAAATTATCCCTTGAAATGAACTTAAATATTATGCAAAACGCTGCTGAAAAAAAGTAAATCGAGCTAATTTTGATAAGTTTGATTATAAAATAATAATAATAATCAGTGTTATTATAGTGATGTACAAACAATATCATCATAAAAGAGAGATGATGCTGCATAACGCTTTGTATTTTGTGGGATTGGGTTTGAATTAAATCGCGTATCATAAGATTAACCAACGTAGATAAACACTGAATTCCGCTCTTTACAGTTAACAACGAATGCGGTTAACGTGCAATCGATGTACATCACCGAGAATTTATCAGAGACCAGATACTAATCTCCTTTGAGAGAATTCCCTATCTATTGATCAATTATTCAAGAGTCCACACAATTTCAATGTCAAAACAAAAACAGAGCTCGGCTGAGAACTTTTAATATACTCGTAATATATTCACAGTAAAGAACGACCTCGCCCCATCCGACTGCCATTTGTTTCGCAATCTACATAATGATACATACATTTTATAGTGAAGAGCTTCAAAAAGTGCATGTGAAAAACAACAACATATTTTGGTAACGAGTTTATCAAAAAATGGCAAAACATTTTCGATATAAACTTTATATATACTTAAAATAACTTCATTTAATAATTAAGAAAAAAATATTTTGGTTATAAAAACCATTGTACAAACTTATTTGAAACTATGCATATATCATACATTTTAGTTATCTTAGTATTAAGATAATCGATTAAATGTGGTCAATAAGTAAAGTAATATAAGAACACAAAATCTCGAATTATTTTTAAACTTGTAGTATTTGACAATGACGGGCCGGTTGGCGTTGTTAGTAGATACTTGCCTTTCCCGCCGAAAGTTGTGAATCGATTCCCACCCAGGACAGACATTTGTGTGCATGAACATGTCTGTTTGTCTTGGGTCTGGGTGTAATTATCTACATAAGATTGTATTTACAAAAGAAAAATAGTATATGTAGTATATCAGTTGTCTGACTTCCATAGTAGAAGCTCTGCTTAGTTTGGGATCAGATGGCCGTGTGTGAATAATGTCCCAGGATATTAAGTTTCAATTACGTATCAATTTGCCTGTAGACGTGAGTAGCCTTTATGTCACTACCCTTTCTCGATAAGAAAATTGCATCCAATCGTTCCTGTTGTGTAAAATTAGAACAAATGAAGTAACATGCTTTCGCATATATGCAATTAAAATACATATAGATTAAAGGGACGGAGCCTATATTAGTAACTTGAAATAACTTAACTAGCACTACGTATAGTTCATGATACTGCGAGTATTATTTCTTTACAAAAATTGTTGATTCTTGATTCCAACAAGTTCCTAACTAGTTTGAGAAGTTGTTACAACGCTCAAAGGTCTTCGTTCTTTATATATTAAAATAGAATAAACGAAAATATTTTTTTTTAATAATGGTCTTTTTTCAAAATACTACACCTCTTATAGACAGTATAAAAAATATAAAAAACAAATATTAAGCTGTTCGAGCTATTTTTCAACAATCAATCATGTGATATCAGTTAAAATGTCTCTTGGGCCTTTATAAAATAATATTTACTATTATATTGTACAGGATTATATAAATATTAAAAGAGCTTGGAGTTGTGATACGTAAATATAATTTTATTGATGATGTATGAATATACTACACGTATATTTTTTGATAATTTGAAAACAGTAATTATTTTCGTGCCGGTACTTCCCATTAAAATAATAATTAACCTCGTAAAATATGCTTGAAGGATCCTTCTTGAATAAGTTATTTTGATTTTTGATATTTAGCGATACAATGTATATTAAGTGATGTGTTGTAAACAACTGTATTATTAGTACACGGTTGACTGCCTCGTTGGTCTAGTGGCTTGATGTAAGGCCGTAGACCCGGAGGTCCTGGGTTCAGTTCCCAGGTCGGGCCAATAATTTTTTTTGTCAGAAAATCTCATTAGCAGCCCGGAGTCTGGAAGTTGGAAGTGTGTTCACTCCTGTGCCTCGGTAAGCATGTAAAGTCATTTGCTCTGCGCCTGAACTCTTTCCGGTCGTGCCGAATTTCCGTCCCATCGGATTATGAGAGTTAGGGAATAGAGAGTGCACCTGTGTTTGGGCACACACTTGTGCACTATAATATCTCCTGCGTAGTTGGCTAAACTCTCTTGTGAGTGGACGCCTTGGCCGAAATCGGACTGGAGGACATTATTATTATTAGTAGTACAAATCATACCTTATTTGCTGATCTGCTTTAATCAAAAACATTATTTTTATCAGTTAACATTGGTTGGTAATTCTAGTCATGTATTGTTCTATCTTTTATAAAAACACTATTCAAAACTAGACATTATTCATTAAATACTTTCTGAAAATTTTCATAAAGAACTTCGATAGCACCGAGTTAAGCCGTCAAGAGAATATTAATACAATTGTACACTATTTACGTGAACGTTTATGTTAATCAAATTATTAAATGGACCTTCTTAGAAAAAAGTCACGTTGGCGTTATTTAAATAGCCTACAAACCTTCATTAATTATGAAATGCGACATTTTATCAATTCCGTTGATCAATAGAGAGTTCCAAGCGCGATAACAAATTTTCATCTGTCTTAAATGCAATGCAACAAACTGTATATTTCTTTCTGCTAAAGAAATGTCCATCTTCCCACACACATGCAAGTTTTCTCACCATGTTTTCCTTGACCGCAGAGCACGAGATGAATGAATTATAAAGTCAAATAAATCATCTAAAAATTCATTAGTACTTAGTACCCGTCTTACGATGATATTATAACGGTACAAAAACTGTTTATAAATAATATACAACAGAAGCAATTTGATATCTTCCTCGTCTTATTAAAAGGCTTTAATTAACACATACCCTGATGAAAGTTGGTCTAGTTAATATCAAAATTATCTCACTAGATTTAAACCTTAATTAATTACTTGTTACTTAAATTATAAATCAAGTATAGTAAAATTATAAAAACATTAATTATTGCTGCATGGCATCAGTAATTCTACTGTCAATTTGTAGTGCAAGAAATACTAATTGTTGGTCGGCCAATGTGAACTAGCGAAGGTGAATCCTTTTGTTTCTATTTTCCAAATATAAAAATATATTATATGGATATCTTTTAGAAAATTGGTAATTATTTAAAATAGTAAGCGGGCTAGCAAACTTTTAGTGGTTACCACGACTTATAGACATTGGTGCTATAAGAAATATTAACCGTTCATGATATCGCCAAGGCGACACCAACCTCGGGAAGATATTCAAACCTTCAAATCGGAACACAACAATACGAAGTATTGAAGTTTTGTGGAAATATATCTGATGATAGAGTGGTACCTATCCAAACGAGCTTGCACAAAACCCTAATACAATAATATTCAGCTCTAATAGTTAATTAGTTATTAAAAAATGAGTTTTTTGTCAAACAATTTTTAGGACACGTATTTGAACATATATTATGTATATAAGTGTATAATTTTATACACTATAATTATTTAATTGTGATGAAATTGATATTGGGTGTAATTATCATTTTAATTGGAAGTAGGATAGTTTGTAAATATTACTGGATTAAGGCCTCCGCTTGTTTTTAAGGAGAAGATTTGATCCGACTCCGCTATGCTGCTCAATGAGGGTTGGTGGAAACACGTGTAAAAGATTTTTATCCGCCTCATGCAGTTGGTTTCCGCATTTTTGTTCATCAGCGAGCACGATATGAATTATAGCAGATAAAGCACGTGAATATACATGGTGCTTGTTCGCGATTTAACCCCCAGTGTTTGACTAAGATTCGCGTGATCTAACCACTGGGCCGTCTCGGTTAGGATTTTAATTACTATGTCGAAATGCATTTATATTTACTTGTAGTATACAATTTGAAATAAAGGCAAAACAGGAGTACTTTTATATGTTCTCTTCGAATACGTTGACATACTTAAATATATATTAATACATAAAGGTCATACACGTTTACTATAAATATGTTTGTCTCAGTAACATATCAAACTTGATTGATAGTTGTCGCGTTAACCATAAAACTACACAATAATTATCTGCTTAAGTAAAATATTATAATAATAAAGAATTAATAGTAAGTAAGTAAGCTTGTAAATGACTCTTGAAATCTCCTCCCTGAGAATTATCTAGACTTGGATAATACTTCAATACGCTTTTTAATGCGGCTTCGAGGATATAAGTGTTTCAATCTTAGCATTCAACCTTCTAATGAGCAAGAATTTAAAAAAATCTCATTATATCTGAAGTTCAATGTTTGAATCCCACATATGTCTATTTAGTCATATCGCTACGAATTAATTACATTAATTACAATTACTTATAGTTTAATGAACCGTCTTATTGATCTTTATTTCGAACAAGTTCGACAAAGTTTTTCATCTTGAATATATAGTTTCTTTAATAAACTATAGTTAGTGGTGGGAGGGATTTTTGCAAGCTCAAGTACCACCACCAATATTTATTTATTTATGCCAGGTAGTCGGACTAGTAGGTGGTAGGGCTTTATGCAAGCCCGTCTGAGTAGGTACCACCCACTCTTCAGATATCCCACCGTCAAACAGAAATTTTCTAATTAACAATAGATTATTTTATTTGAATTCGTAAATAATTACAGCTTTAATTTAATTAATTTGTTTTACCGTTTTTACATTTACTATTGATATATAGTTATAATATTTACAAGAGAAACACACAAATACTAAATTACCAATAAACTTGATATTAAGTTATATTTCATTGTAAGAATCATTTATTTTAGGCCAAAATAAAGTATAAAAGTGAAATAATATTATTAATACCCATTACAATTTCACACACACTTCGAATTTTGCGGTTAAGGGTCAATGTAGGATGGTTTTATATACATTCGTAATGTTCGGATCTCCTTCTGTTCATGATATTTTAATGGCTTAATAACGACGGAATGCGGTTACTGTTACTAAAAGGTGCGTGAACATTACGGGCGGGAAACCCTCGAA
Source organism: Nymphalis urticae (assembly GCA_905147175.2). Lineage (NCBI taxonomy): Eukaryota > Metazoa > Arthropoda > Insecta > Lepidoptera > Nymphalidae > Nymphalis > Nymphalis urticae. The sequence continues at coordinate 965,792 of LR989987.1, read as the reverse complement.
CATTCGAACTCGCTACCCCGTCTCAATAGCGCGCGGCCGCTGTGAGACCCAATGTTTGAGGATTAGCCGCGTGTAATGTATATACAGCTCAAGAATTAAAAAAAAATTAATTTAAATATAATTTAATACTATCTCAGTGCAATCTTCGTGCATAATTCTCATCTCTCTCATCAATTAATTATATTCTAATCGTAATCTAGAATCGTGAAACGTAGAATGTGATGCTGCCTGGTGATGAACATGCAAGCATATTATATTAAGGCACAGACAACACTTCTGCAGATATATAAATACGAGGAAAAATAACCTTACTGGTGTCAATGTCTATGGGCGTTGGTAACCACTTACTATCAGGTGAGCTATACAATAAAAAAAAAGAAAATAAAAAAAACTTGATGTAAAATTTTATGAGTGTATTACGATGAAGGAAAACACCATTAAGGAACTTGCTAGTATCCGGTTATTCTACCATATGTAATATATAATATATTTGAGAGCGGAAGAATAAGCTAAAAATCTTCTTAAGGGACACGGCCTTTACGCATCACTAGGAACTTAACAGGCCGCTACTTTCGGATAGTACATACTTATTTACGGGTTCTGAACGTAATCATACCTTTTATGGCGTCATAATCTAGCCCTTTTTTTAACGCTGGAAAAACGCATTACACGTTTCCCCACGGGAACAATGGGGTGTATGTGGGACTCGGCGGTGTCTTAGGCGCCGAGTGCGCCCCGAGCATCGGAATATCCACTAAAAAACCAGCGGTACCCTTTCCGTCTTAGCGAGGAGCGCCACGGAATCGCTTTCGCATGCTACCGTGACGCTCAAGTCGTAATCTAGCCCTAAGTTAACCACAGAAAATGCAAAATCACATAAATATGCAAGTAATATGTAAAAAAATTAGGGAATTTTTCGTTACTCTTGATTTAATTAGATATATTATACTCACATTTGATTGAGCGTGACGCAAACGTGGGCGATTTCATAGTGGGAGGGTGGATGAAGTAAATTGCTTTTGTACACATATGTGCAATAAAATATATAAATAAAATAAATTATATATTTACACTGACATTTTTACATAATTAATTATTATTAACGCTTATAGTCAATGTGTCCGTGTCGCTGCAACATCTCCACGGAGAGTGCGTGCGCCGGCGCAGTGCGTCGCGAGGACCGAGTCACGTGACTTAACTGCGTCGTAGCACGCGTTTCGATACCTCTAGCGACATGGGTCCCGTGTGAATGGCCGTTATGGCGAAGGGCGTTCATCTGGTATCAAATAAAAAAATATTAAAACTTCGTTGATGAGTGTTATTGATGGGAAAATAAAGAAATAAGATCATAAAATTATTTACAAAAATAAATTAAATGTATATCATGTTAGCTTAAAATAAATAATGTTATTAATACTTCCAGAATTATTTTAAAATCTCAAACTGTTCTACTAAATTTAAATTATAGTTATAATTCTTTAGTTAAAGCGATATATTCTATTATAGATTAAGGACTTAAGCTCCTCGATATTATTTTTATCAAAAATACACACTTTTTTTTTTTTTTTTTTTATATTTCCCGGGTGGGCAAATGACTCTACTCCACCTGATGTTAAGTGGTAGTAGAGTCCAAACGCGAGGACGGCCAGTACAGTCGGGAAGAAGATTCTGCACTAGCCGCCCTCGCCTTGCCGGCCCGCAAGATGCCTCTTCACGCCTCGTAAAGAGACGTGAAGCGAGCGACGTATTGCCACGATAGGGATGGGCAAAGTGTGGAGGCGTGTTTCCCCCGGCATTGGTTCAGCAGCCGTCTCCACTGGACCAACACCCATCGCGGCAATGCTCGCTCGGGCACTGGCTGTACGCTGGCTGACCTCGAAACGCGGCTGCAAGCCACTTCACGAGATTTTCACCATGCGTACGGTGGTAACAAGCCAGGCGGATGTTTATCATCCTACCACCAGATGATATCCCTTAGTCGCCTCTTACGACACCCATGGGAAAGGGGCAGTGAAATGTATTCTTTCTCCGTCACTGCACGGATAAAACACTTGTACGTAACTTGTAAGTAACATCTCTTATGCGGTTCATGATAAAGTTCATAATCACTCGAAGAACCATCGGGCTTCTGCGTACATCTCCACTGAAACAAAATTAAGATTTTTTATTAAATTAACTGTTATTATGAAATTATCTTAAGCCGAGATGGCCCAGTGGTAAGACCGCGTGAATCTTAATCGATGATCGTGGGTTCAAACCCGGGCAAGCACCACTGAATTTTCATGTGCTTAATTTGTGATTATAATTCATCTCGTGCTTTACGGTGAAGGAAAACATCGTGAGGAAACCTGCATGTGTCTAATTTCACTGAAATTCTGCCACATGTGTATTCCACCAACCCGCATTGGAGCAGCGTGGTGGAATAAGCTCCAAAGCCTTCTCCTCAAAAAGAGGAGAGGAGGCCTTTAGCCCAGCAGTGGGACATTCACAGGCTGTTACAGTTACAGTTATGAAATTATATTTTTAACTTGCAAAATATTAGTTTAACTAAATCATGATGAATTATCTTATAATATATATATATTCCTTTTTCTTATTATATATATAAGTTATTCATTTTTGCTGTGTGTAGTTAGGTAAAACTAGTAATACAGGTTAGATGAAATGTTAAGGAATACCGCATAAACGATGTATGCTGATTAAATAGAGCTGCTTAACTGTAAGTAGTTCCACTCCAACAAATTCGGTCAGATTATATTGAGCTTACATAATCTGACTGACTATATCCTTTGATTATAAAAGCAAAGAATTTTCTAGAAATTCTTTCTCCGAAGTACATGAATATTACATAAATATTCTTTTCTAACTTAAGCAGTTGAGTAAAAAGCAGCAAGGGTCACCAAATCATTTGTTGATTCCTGACATTTTAAGCCTACTTCAATATATTCAATTATGAAAATAAAGCAATTATATTAGAAAGGTTACTGTGTACATGATTAAACGAATTGGGGCTTAAAGGGCACAATGTCAGATCCAATATATTGCTGAATGGCAAAATTAATCCGTTATCTTACCGTGAACTTGGTTTGTTGACACATCGCTCGTCCACAAAGCAGCTTGTGTACCGAACGTTGAAAATTCCTCGTCATCAGGCAGTAGACGATTGGATTGATCGCGGAGTTTGCGTGACCTGGGGAATAATATGAGTGAGTGAACCAGTGTTGAGTTATTGTAAATAAGAATATGTATGTCCCACTGTTCGGCTAAGACACATTTTCTTTTAAATATTAAGGGTAAAGATTAGTGGACACACATTCACACGACACATGCAACCTGCATCTTGCGATATTCTTTACAGCTGAGCACGAGGTGAATTATAAACATAAATTAAAAATACCGAAATAAAGTGGTTCTTGTCACTAAGTCATATCGGCCCTCACATATATAAAACACTTCAAATACACCGTCATAAAAGAAGAATTTCTTAACGAGAGTTGATGTCGAGAAAGAGAACTGTATATTATGTACACGAGCGGTAACTAACCGATTGCTCACTGAGCAAGATAAAATATGAACGGTGAAAGAACAACAAGCTATATGTTTCTTCGTCTTATTAATCAGTTACACCCCCGATATGTCTCCGATGTGTGATCATATAAAAGCTGAAAAATATTGCCTGGCCAAACTATAGGGGTATTCATTTTTATTTTCCATGTATTTCATATTTGCTTTATTGCATTTGTTGATTTACTAAATACCCTGAGGTCAAACCTTTGTGGTTTCTTCAATGGATAATACATGTAGTTAGTTTATTGCCCAGTACAGTACAGTAACAGCCTGAATGTCCCATTGCTGGGCTAAGGCGTCCTCTCCGTTTTTGAGGAGAAGATTTGGGGCTTATTCCACCACGCGGTTTTTTTTAGTTTATTGTTTTGTAATAAATTGATTAAAAAGAATTTATCTCAAATCTGTCATAACATGAAAACTAATTTAAAGGAAAGTCGGGTCTATATTATTGGTTCATGTCTAACTTAGAAGTCCAAGACTTTATTGATTTTATTCTGAATTAAATTTATTCTGTCTTCAATTGAATAAATAAACATTCTCTTGGACAATAAAAGTAGAAAATCCTCACTAATATTGTAATTAATGTGAAAGTGAGTTTGATTATTACCCTTTATTTCACACGCGGACGAACCTGGGGGCGGAAACTAGTGCAGAATAATTACCAAATCGATTGAGTTAGCGTGACCTATCAAATCGAAGTTCCAATGTGCAGTATTAAATGTCCGTCAAAGTTCTGCATACGAGAAAGTCCGATATAAAGTCGACAGTAATTGCGTTATACGTTTACCTTTAGAACTTCGATTAAAGATTATTTCAAGCTTAAAGATTAATATAAAACACTTTGTTCGGTTAGACTAAAGTAAATACATGTATCGGTACATCATGCACTTTCATTAACGAGAATAATTGATGGAAACGAATATCGAATAAGTAAAGTTGTCAATTTTACTCCGTAGAATCTATACTCCAAATTAGTCATTGTTTTAAATTTAATTTTTCTTTAAACTAACGATGTAAAAGTGCTTTTTGATTCTAAGTGAACTTGAATAAAGTATATTTTTTATTTTTCTAATACAAGAAGATATCTTACGGCAATGCTGTGCCAAATACAAGGATACTGATTGTAACATATTATCAATGTTGGCTTCGTAGCGTGTCGGCACTGTTCCAATAATGTAATTTGAGATGATATATAATTGATGAACACAGAATTTTACTGTATGTGACTGTACTTGCGGTGTTGTTTTGTAAGAATTTATTTCTTATCTCGTACTGTCGTGAAATTACGACTTAGTGAATACGCTATTTTGATATTAATATTATAATTATTGTAATATATGTCACATATATCCTTCTGGCATTACACGATCGTGTCCTGCGTTGGGTTTTTATTTTATTTTTACAGAAAAACTTTAAATCATATATCACACCTAAGAGAAAATCAAACTTATTGCTTGTATTTGAATCTTAAAAGCGAAACGAAAGTTTTGAATTTCGTTGTAAAAAAAAAATGGTTTTAGGATAACTCAAAAGTTTGCTTCGCTTTTATGGGTTCGCTTTGATAATTCAAGAGGAGAAATAATTGGTTGAAGTTTATATTATACTGGTTGGTGTATATATAATATAGAGATATATTTTAATGATCATTCCATTATCTGCAGCCTTGTATGCCAGAAACTAGATCAGCGAAGCAATCAAATATGTTATACGCTTTCTTAAGCAAATATTAAAATCTCATATTGTATTTCTTGTTTTCTCATATATAGATGTACCTGGACTGAACAGTTTTATAGATATTTTTAGACAATAAATATGCAGATTGAAATAAATTAATTAATAAAACTATTTTACCAAACCACGCAAGCATGTAGTATCTTGTACTTTCAATTAATAATATATTATTTCCAAATCATATATCCAAATAATAATTAATTAACCCCCTTGAGGCCATTGAAAACAATAAAACGGCATTCCGTTACAATATTCAATTAAATTACATATCCGTATTATTTGAAGAGACCTTTGAGAACAGTCTCTATATCATCTCCAAATGTCAGAACAGTACAACTCGCAGTTTATATAATATTATAATACATAACATGTTCTCGTATGTATCTTGTACTTCTGTAGAACTATTCTGTAAGAATAAACTCGAAAACGGTCGTGAAATGTCAGAAAGTGATATGCGACACCGACCCTAATAATCATAACATTTCTATAATTCACGCATTAAAATAGTATATCACCATAAGTCGATTTTTTGCATTTAACGGGCGAATAATTATAATGAAGTGAGTTCTTACATGAAATATCACGTCATTATTTTCCGCACAACGTGGCACTACTTACGAACAACAGCATCGTACATTCTACGTATGGCGTTGTTTTTTTTTGTAGGCTATATAAAAGATTATTTGTATAAAACTTCTTAATATATTCGTATAAAACTTCAAGCCATTGTTTTTATAAAACGTTCTGAATCTTATTTTATTATAAGTTATCTTCGAAATAGATATTTACGAAAATCCCGAAAAATAAAACAGCTTTCCTTTTATCTTTTGTTTTTGACGAACCGATCTCGTGCTTCGTTATTTTGGTCATATAGCGCGAAGGCAGCCTGACAGCCTTGACAAGCTGATGATGCTTGGCAAAATAGAGGGGAAACGACCAAGTGGCCGCTGCCCCACACGATGAAATTCACAGAGATCGTGACCCAGACCCTAGATCAGAGTGGACACGACCTTCAGCAATGAAGTAAACGACCGAGAAGAAATAAATAAAATATGACTTTACTCGACTGTTGGAATTTTAAATTTTTGGTGAGGGAATATCGATATTTTGTTTGTTTTATAATTTTAGTTATCTTGTCGATATTGTTCATTGGTTTCATTCGGATATTATAGTGACTTTGATATCATTATAGTTGATAAGTTTGTGGAAGAGATTTATGTAAACACGTCTATGAATGTTCCACCCAGGCATCACGGTTTTTATATTGTTATGTTCCTACTTGAAGGAGCAGTCAGTGTGATTACATGCACAAGGGACTTAACTAATGTATATATACTTTCGTAGATCTATCGATATCGTAAATTTTATCAATGGCATTATTTTTTAAATCAAAATTTCTATGTCGTTACATAATCTAACATATTATAGAAACTATTAACTACCCGATAAATGAACAACACAGCACACTCAAATATAGTACACGCACACACACACACACACACACACACACACACACACACACACACACACACATTTACACACCCACGCACACACGGCTTGGATTAACTTATAATAATTAGTAATAAGATCCTTTGTAATACTTTGTAAGAATCTAATGGGAAAGAACTGACTTTTGACGCACGGGTATGACCAGTTCAGGAGTCAAGGCTACTTTTTTATAATATCTATGTAATAGATAACATTAAAGTATTATTATTATTATTTATGTTGCAATGTTATTCATGGGTAATTGTTATTCATGATAATACATTATTAAAATTTATTCAAAGTTATAATAAATGAAGCCACCGGCACAAGCAAGCACAAGCACCGGCTTGGGATGCAAATTATATCGAGAATAACAGGTACGACACTCATCTGTTACCCTTTTCTAAAAATAAAATTATATAGGTAAGTATGTTAATTAAATACAATATGAATTATTATTATAGAATATATTTGAAATTAAAGTTGATAGTACTTTACAAAACTATTGTCATTTTTAGTTTAAGGAGTAGGAAATAATGTATTTATTTTAATTTATTACACGCCAAATTATAAAGTTATATGTTTTTAAAGATCTACATAAATGCATTAGTCCATTTCATTTTATCGAGTAATAAGCTTTATTTATCAAAGTTTTCCTACGTAAGATAAAATTCTGCATTCAAATACTATTTTTATACGATCTATTGGCTTTGTTGAAATTAGAAGGGCACTATCAATACAGTATTGAATAATCTATTAAAAAGCCTCTGATCCCAAACTCAAAAAAACTCTTACTATGGAAACCATTTTCTTATGTAAACACATACTTATATAAATAATTACACCCAGACTCACGACAAAAAGACATGATTATACACACAAATGTCTGTCCTGGGTGAGAATCGAACCCACAACCTGCGGCGCGAAAGGCGAGTATCTACCAAACACGCCAACCGGCTTGTAAATGTTGTGAAATTAATATTATTCATTCAATCGTATATACTATTCAAACTATTCGTCTATAACATCATCAATGGATGTCTTCCTTTGTAATATCTATTGGTGAATATCAATAGATATGCTTCGTATGCACGTAGTCAATTATTTAGTACAAATTATCGCTTTACTAAATTTGACCTTGTCTATAATGTAACGTTATAGTTGAATTTGCTTTTATGTTAATGACTTTAAATTATATTATTTAAAAAATATCTTTAGCTAAACTGTAATTACAGTAAAGACGAGTTGGGAGCAAGTATTTTCTATTCTCGTGGCTTTTGATGTTGTGGTGTCAGTATGCAACAATTTGGCTCACGTCAACGTTGTAGATGATATGTAGAAATTATTGATCGATTAAAGAAGACAAAATTCATGTAAGAAGTAAAAACTTTTTGCGACACGTTTCTTTTAACGCAGATTCCGTTTCATATGTCACATTATTGTTAAGCCTTATGCGTCAAATTCACTGTGATTTACTTCGGTTGTGTTTACGTTTCTTTTCAAATCTTTGTATGCATATTATAATTAACACGTAAATAATTAACGTGTGTCACGTAATTATTACGTGTGCCACTGAATTTCTTGAAAAAGGCTGCACCGATTTTGTTTTTTTGAGAGTTTAAGTTCCAAATACTAAAAAATTAAAATAATTATTTAAGAATAAGTAAATAAGAATTTTATTTATTATAAATATGTTAATACATCGTAAGATGACAATATCTTGTGGCGGTTGTGACTTACCAACAGGTAGCCCATTTGCACGTCTGCTAACTATTTTAAATTAAAAAAAAAAAAAACAATTTTTTTACGGCAAATACTTAAATAAATATTCTTATAACACTTTTATTTCTGTGATGTTTTGGTTAAATGTTAACAATATCTTTCGTTTACGTTGACAGTTAAATTGATTTTGTATTCTAAACCACACCGATATATCTCCTTTATCCCATGATCTTGATTAAGAGTCTCTATCCTACGTGACATTGGTGAACTAGTGCTCTCTTGGTACTTTAAGGTCACTAAATAAAGAAACGTTTAACAAAAAACCAAAAGAATGAACATGATGTAGTTCCAAATTAAATGATTTCTATAACAAAACTAAATCGATTATTGAAATAAGAAACTATTAATATAAAGGCGAAATAACCTCTAAATGAAGTCACTTGATCTTGGTATCGTGACTTGAATAAGATAATTTATGTTTCATTAAATATGACGATAATGGCTTCTTTGCCATATAAATATCGTTATATCAAAATTAAAAAGCATTGAATATACGTTTATTAGAAAACCCCACTTGAATGATTCTGATTAAATTAATTTCAATGAAACTCATCGTTATGACTTATATTTCAAGAAAATCAGGAGCAAAAATTCCTTTTGAATTGCGAATATCTTCCAAATTAACCGAAACGAAATCAATGCTCGAAATTTTCTTACCGTCATATTGATAATCAAGTGTTCCCCAAATATTCTGTTAAGGTAATCACAATTGAATTAAATATTATCAACAAAATTGTTATATGAAAAATAGTTTTAAAAGTTTTACATTTATGCGTCTATTGATTACAAAATAAATCACGAACTCTGCGTAAAACAAAACTGCGTTTTAAATGTCTTGTTGTTTTAATGTTTTATGACACGGACGCTTTAGCTGTGGAAATAATATGAGTATAATTATATATAATAATTATTTCATGTACATAATATATCCACAGACCTCTTCAAGCTTTTACTCCGATTAGACTTCAATTATAGTAATACTATACTAATAGTGGTAGTGCGTCCTGTTACCTAAGGGATTCTCTTTATATGAAGAATTGTCTTTGTATTTTTCATTGTCTTTATAACTTAACGACTTATTATAATTATTATAACCTTCCCTCATTTCCTTTCTTAGCTGATTTTTTTATTGTTCTGATAGCCCATTACATTCAATATCCCTAGCTTTCTAATATGCATATAAGTATGAATTAAAAAAAAGGTTACCAACAAATAGAGCGTAAGGCAGATACATGCTTAAGTCCTTCGGGTTGACAGCGTTTATATCTAGCAGGAGTTGCATGATGTTGTACGGTAGCCAGCACAAAAAGAACAGCCAATAGAAGAAGAATCCACGCTACTCTCTTTCGCTCTTTCATCAGCCTTAAACCCTGGTAAAAAAATAAGCAAAGGTATCATAAGTTATCAGAATTAGTTAGTCATGAACATACATTAATTCAAAAGTCTGTTAAATAAAAAATATAAATGAAAAAAAAACAAATGCGCTGATACCGGCGCGCGGCGGTATGCGTGAAAAGCTTAAATACACTAGACTATAACTAATTTTCCTAAAACAATTTTTGGTAAAAGTTTTTTAATTTCTATTAACTAACAGTACGGGTTATGCCGTTTGTTTTATTGTGATTAAATTCTGCTATTGTATCGTCAATCGAACTTTTTTTACGATTTAGTATTTGTGAACACTAAACTAAAAAGTATTACTTCCAGCTCACCAATTTTTTTTCAATACCTATTAAAACCTACACGCAAAAACTTTTGTAATACAAAGTTGTAAATGTTGCGTAACTTTTGTGTTTCACCTTTCATTGTTAGTAAATTAAGGAAGTATTTGAACGAGTCCTTGTAATTTGCACAGCCCTTGTAATTATTACTTTTATTTGCAAATACAAAAAGTTCTTTATTTACGTTTCGTAAAATTGTTCGTACCTAATATAATCTCTGAACTGCCGAACTTCGTTCATTTTGATTTTAAACGATAATTTTATTCCTAAATTCCCCGAACATTTCGGTCATAATAAATTATTAAGAATTTCATTTAGTAAGACCATTCGGTCTGTAGGCTCAATAGTAATATAATTTTATATATTACAAAAACTAATCAGTAATAGTAACTGCCAATTCTGTTATCAAATTGTCACTTTATCGAATAAGAATCGCAGCATTGTCGTTGACAATAATTGATCCCTAAGGGTAACAAAATAGAGGATGCTCTATTGTTCACGTGCTGACTTATTCCTGTTGGTCGATTCTAACAAAACTAACGCTATACGCATAACTCTGTACTGGGAAATACGATTTATATTATTATTGTTTTATTAGACAAAGTAAATATCGAAGGTACTAATTGAAATTAAAAAAAAGCACCTCTAAGAGTGGAAAAGTGATTGATTCTTTGCCTATGAAGTTATAATTGATGCTGTAAACTGAAGTTTCGAGTGATTTGTTTATAATTTATTTCGTGCTCGGTGCAAAAAAAATCATCGTGAGGAAACCCTTATGTATCGGATTAATGTTTGCCTCAGAGAGCTTTGTTGTGAGATATTGTCATCATCATAAAACTGTTTTTCTAAAAGGAAGCATTATCCCAGCAGTGGGATATGTACAGGCTGTTAAAAAAAACTTTAAGCGTCGACTTGAGAACGTCGTAACATTCAGATACTGATATGTTACGTATTCGTTTATTAATAAAATTTCAATAATATTCCAAAAATATATGGTTCAGTTATATGAATCAATATTATGAATAGGTATGCGCAATTTATTGTAAATATATCATATTTTTTATGTTATATGTAGAGGGACGTGCATATGGGTCACTACCACTATGATGTTAAGTGGTCACCACCATAGACATTAAATGATAAAATGAAATTTGAGTGCAATAAATTAATTCAGCGATATTAATAAACCTTTTTAGTTTGATTTAAAATAACATTTTATAATCTTCATTCTTTTTTAGTCTAGTCTTGATCTTCTTGCATTTGAAATAGTCGGTGATCCTGACTAAATTCAAGTTTTGTGCCTTTGTTGGTAGATATTAATAAAAATTTCTAATATATAAAACCAGAAATTGAACTTCAATACAGAACATCATTATATTCGACCACAACACACAAGGAGAACAGTTGAACAAAGCTTTATAACTAACAAAGGGTATAAGAAATTTAATTCAGTCATAATTATAAGTCAGTTAATTGTTATCCGGTATTGTTTTCTCAACATATTTTTTTACCATATTCTGCATTTCATATACTCTTCACAATAGTGTTTGTATCCTATGCATACCTACATACTAATTGGCAAGTGCAATAATGCGGCTCATAGTGTCTGGCCTTCATCTGTTTAAATATTTGGGAAATTTCATTGCATTTTTGGCCCTTGCATGAAGAAATTTCTGGAATAATACCACCACATATTACGCGCACGTATCGAAAATAAATAAGTATAAAGTAATTGCTTACAAAAACCGACATATGTTTGACATGATGTGTGACAATATATTTCATTAGTTTTTAATACTTATAGATACTTTAGGACTCATAGAACTTATTAGATTCCTTTGTCAAAAAATAATCAGAATTAGTTCGAAGATTGGAAGTTGGTAGTGGTAACATTCTCATGCAGCAAAAAGCCGTTAGTCCTGCGCCTGAACTCCACTAGTATCTACCGTCCTATTATAAACTCCCGGATAATGCACTCTCGCATCTGTGATCGCACACACTCTTGAGTACTAAAATATCTCCTTTGTTGTTGGCTAGTCTTTGGTGCGAATAGCCGCCGTGAACGAAATCTCACATGCAAACAAAATAAATTAGTCGAATCATACCTGCTGCATGCTGACGTTGCCTTCGTCGATGTCAAATGGTGGCCGCACAGAGCACAAAGTACGACCCATACAAGTGTATGACAGGATCGTGATTGAACCTAAAAGAAAAAAATAGTTTACTTACAAGAAAATGATTAGAAATTTATAATACAAACTTTTAGTATAAAAACATAAAGAAATGATTTAGAAGCGAGTTTTATTACTTTCACGTTTTAGTATTATGTGGTAACAAAATAATTAATTTAGTAATCATTATCAATTTCATATTTTTTTAAGGAGTATGGACTATGTCAATCTACTTGAAAGTGGCGTTTATGAAAGCTCGTCTAGGTAGGTACCACCTATATATCTGATATTCTACCGCCAATCAGCAATACTTTGTACTGTCGTGTTCCGGTTTGAAAGGTGAGTGAGCCAGTGTGACTACAGGCATAACACCTTAGTTCCCAAGTTTGGTGGCTCATTGGCTATGTAAATAATGGTTAATATTCCGTAAAGCACCAATGACCCACGTAGTCCATGATCCTTCTGAACTTTTTACGGTTGTGTCGAATTTGCCATCCATCAGATTATGAGATGGTGAAATAGAGAGCGCACTTGTGTATGTGCACAAACTTGTGCACGATAATAATTATGTTCTATGTAAGCTAGCCTCCCTTGAGAATCATTGCCGTCACCAAAATCGGTTAAACGACGTCATCATTATAAATTTCATACAAACCTTAGCCTTTTAATTGAAACCTTATTAATTAATTTACTCTTTAAAGATATATCAATCAAAACGCTACTTTAACTAACTTTACTGTATAGAACAGTGATATGACAACACTTATAGTTTTTATTACAGTGACAAAAGAATTTTCAAGATGCTGTATGCTCAACGAGTGACAGAAATGTTCACAAGGGTGATATTGTAAAAATTCTCTGGCTTAAAAATGTTACCCACTCTAAAGTCCTTTTAAAAGCATATATTTGAAATATAACATTTTCAACGAAACCTCCAACACCACCTCCTACTACGAACGACCCACAGACTACTCTCGGTGAGTGGAAAATGACCCTAAATTTTTTTCAATTACCTTTGAAGATAATATTAAATTATTTTTATCTTTAGAAGTATTTTCTTTCAAAAACTGATATAGACAATTGAATTTTAATAAGTTTGACAGACAAACAACAATAGAAGATTCTTGTAGTTAAGGTATTTGCTTATAAAATTCATATTTGTCAATAGCATTATTTAAATCGCCATGGTCGCTATATATTATTATAATAATAAGAAAGACATATTTATTTTATTATATTATTTTTTTCTTTTAATTATAAATATTAGGTCATGATGGCTACATTTTTTTTTTACCTAGTTAAGAATACACAACCGAAATGATGGTGTTTTAAATTCCTTATATAGAGTCATACATTTTTAGAAAATAGTATAATATACAAAGTGCGGTAAGTTTATAAATTTCGTAAAATATAGAAGCAGCACTTGCAGAGCACATTCAACACTTTCGCGAATTAGGTGTTAAATTTATTATTTTATTGTATAATTTTATTTAAACCTAAGTTATAATATGGAAATATTTCTTGAAGTTAAGCTGTGTACACTGCAATAAAGCTTTGAAGGCTAAAGCTAGAATAATTTCATTCAGCCTTTTGCCGTCCACTGCTGGACGAAAGCCTCCCCCATAGAACGCCAACCATCCCGATCTTGGGCAGTCCGCATCAATCCCGTACCTGCCACCTTTTTTAAATCGTCGGTCCATCTTGTCACAGGGCGTCCTACACTACGTTTGCCTAAGCGTGGTCTCCACTCTAACACGTGTCGGCTCCATCGGCCATCAATGCGCCTGGAGACATGACCAGCCCACTTCCACTTCAGCGAGCTAATTCTACGCACGATGTCAGAGACTTTAGTTCTCTGGCGAATGTCCTCATTTCGGATTCTATCGCCCAGAGAAACCCCAAGCATCGCGCGTTCCATCGCTCGCTGAGCGACCTTAAATTTGTGGACCAGTCCTACGGTGAGTGTCCACGTTTCGGCACCGTAAGTCATTACAGGTAGGACGCACTGATTAAAGACTCTGGTCTTAAGCGACTGTGGGACGATTCAAAAATATGACGCAATTTCCCGAATGCCGCCCAGCCCAAACGTATTCTTCTTTTAGCCTCCTTCTCAAAGTTGTGCCGGCCAAGTTGTATAGTTTGGCCCAGGTATATATATTCCTGCACAACTTCAAGTGGAGAGCCATTTACGACCACTGGTCCCGGGGATACATGTTGGTTTGACATGATTTTGGTCTTTTCAATGTTCATCCCGAGACCTACTCGTCTTGAAGAATCGCTCAGGCTGTTTAGCATCTCTTCCAAATCCTGCAGAGTCTCCGCCATGATGACAATGTCGTCGGCAAATCGCAGATGTGTAATGTGTTGGCCATTGATATTAATGCCGCGTCCGTTCCAATCGAGCGTCTTGAAGACGTCCTCCAATGCATTGGTAAAAAGTTTCGGGGAGATTACATCCCCCTGTCTTACCCCGCGATGCAATTGGATTGGTCTTGTGCTCTGATCCTGTACTTGGACGGTCATGGTTGCGGCTTCGTACAAACACTTCAACACCTGGATATACCGATAGTCAATAAGGCATCTCTGCATGGATTCCAGAACAGCCCAGGTCTCAATGGTATCGAAGGCTTTTTCGTAGTCCACAAACGCTAGGCATAGAGGCTGATTATATTCCTCGGTCTTCTGTATTATTTGCCTAAGTGTGTGTATGTGGTCTACGGTACTAAAGCCTTTTCGAAACCCAGCCTGCTCAACGGGTTGGAAGTCATCGAATTTCCGGGCAAGACGATTCGTGATTACCCTCGAAAACAACTTGTAAACATGGCTTAAAAGTGAAATGGGGCGGTAGTTCTTCAGAAGAGCTTTATCACCCTTCTTGAAAAACAGAACCACCACACTTCTGCTACATGTCTTCGGTGTAGTACCATTATGGAGGACGGAATTGAAGATGTTAGCCAGCTCTCTCAGAACTGGTGTGCCTCCTGCTTTAAGAAGCTCTGAGGTAATTCCGTCATCTCCTGGAGCCTTGTTGTTTCCAAGTTGTCCGAGAGCAATCCTAATCTCGCCCAAATCGATGTCGGGAAGATCGTCTGATAGGTGGCGTGTCAGTCTGGCTCGTGGGTCATCCGCACTGTGGGACTCAGGTGGAGGTACTCGTGATGAGTATAAATCGCCATAGTACTTTTCGACTTCAGCGAGAATCTCTGGTTTTGAGGTGACGGTTGTGCCTTGTGTGGTTCTGAGTTTTGTCAGGTGACAACAGGAGGTATGTGACTTTGCAAGAACCTTTGAGCCCCTATTGAGTGCTATGGCATCTTCAATATTCCGGGTATTAGCTCGTCTTGTGTCACGCCTTATTAGTTTTTTAACCTTCCTTTTTAAGTGCCTGACACTCAGATGGCGTCATATTCTGCTGTTCTCGTCTCCTCGTCATCTCGTTCAGAGTCTCGCCTGAGAGCTTCGACTTACGTCCATTGCTCTTTTGTCGAAAGTAATTTTGGCGCACTTCGCGGATGACACGCACCAGACTATTGGTGGCGTCGTCAATGTCCTGCCTGGTTTCCAACATGGCAAATCGGTTCTGTAGTTCCAACTGGAAGCTTTCGCAACCAGCTTCGACTTGGGGCAGAGTTGGTCTAAGAGTCGACTTCATTAACCGCGATCGTTCGATTTTAGTGTTGATATTCAGGGTGCCTCTTACCAGGCGGTGATCACTTCCAGTGTTTACCCTGTTGATCACGGAGACATCCCTGAATATTTGGCGCTTATTGGATAAAATGAAGTCGATCTCATTCATCGCTGTGTTATCGGGGCTTCGCCAGGTCCACTTCCTTTGGGGCTTTTTCTGGAAAAATGAATTCATCAGAAATAATCCCTGAGCCTCAAGGAAGTTTACCAGCATTTGCCCCCGATGATTCCTGCGCCCATAGCCGAATTTTCCTACCCTCGATTCACCATCTTCTTGTACTCCCACTTTGGCATTGAAGTCACCCATAACAATTGTGTAGAAGGTACTGGTACGAGACATAGCTTTCACTATGTCTTCGTACATGGCTTCGACCTCTTCGTCAGTGTATGTAGACGTTGGGGCATACACTTGTATAACCTTCAAGGCATACCTCTCAGTTATCTTTAAGACAAGGTATGGCACCCTTGCCGACACACTGCCAACCTCCACGACATTGCTTCTGAGTGACTTGTGGATCAAAAAGCCGATGCCACCTTGGGATGGTTGGTGTCCTTCTCGGAAGTAGAGTAAGTGACCGGAATCTAGTGTCATCGTGTCCTCGCCCTGTCTTCGGATTTCTGATAAACCTACTATATCCCAGTTAATACGACTTAACTCTACTTCCAATTCTGTCAGGTGTTCGTCCAGCTGCAGAGAGCGTCCATTATACGTGGCCAGAGACAGTCGCCGTTTGTGGTACCCTGCCGTAGCCCGGGGATTCTTAGCACCCCCATCGCACCGTTACCATGGCCAGTACCGTGGCCAGGAATAGTGCGATTACCGGGAATTGGGGTTTTGACTTTAGGGTTCACATATTCTTTTGCTGCATTTATTACGTCATTGGTCAAGTTAGATTCAGAGAGTTGAATGGTCGTTCGGGTATGTGTTTCAAAGGGCTTAGTTACTGTCGGTCGTTTCTTAATGTCACCTACAAGTACAAAACAGATTTGTCTACTGAACCTATTTAAGGGGTCATCGGTTATTGGGACTTCCAGAATAGGGGATTCCTTACTAGTATGTATAGTCTCTGTGTCAGAGTTGTCAGTAGGGGCTGTTAGGGTTTCGGAACCTACTGCTAAGTGAGACTTTTCAGATACATTTACTGCAATAGACATAGCGTCCTCGTTGTTAATTTCAATGCGGGACAAAGCGTCGGCGTTGGTGTTCTGTTTGCCTTGCTTGTATACTGTAGTAAAGTTATATTCGCTCAACTTAAGTCTCCATCGGGTGAGTCTGGAACCTGGCTCTTTAAGGCTCATAACCCATTGCAGGGGTTTATGATCTGTAACTATTTTAAACTTTCTCCCAAATAAGTATGGACGAAAGTATTTAGTAGCCCACACCATAGCTAATAACTCTTTCTCTATTACACTATAATTAATTTCAGTAGAATTTAAGATCCTAGAGGCGTAGGCAATGGGCTTGTCGTGTCCTATGGGTCCTTGGGAAAGGACAGCACCTATGGCAAAGTTAGATGCGTCAGTCGTTAGTACAAAGTCCTTAGAAAAGTCTGGGTACTGCAAGATAGGGTCATTAGTCAGTAGTGATTTACACTTTTCAAAACAGTCAATGTACTTAGGGTCATTAAAGGTGATCTTAGAACCTTTTTTAAGACATTGCGTCATAGGTTTTACAATGCGCGCAAAGTCTGGAATAAACTTTCTATAATATCCTAATAATCCAAGAAAACGTTTTATCTCGGTGGCTGTCTTAGGAATGGGAAATTTCTGGATGGCGGCGATCTTGTCAGGGTTAGGCTTAATGCCGTCCTTACTTATTACGTGGCCTAAGTACGCGGTTTCTAGCTTCAAAAACTCAGACTTATCCATCTGAATCTTAAAGTTCGATTCCCTAAGTCTTTTGAAGACTCTCTCTAAATTTACCATATGTTCCTGCAAGGACATACTAAAAACGATTATATAATCAAGATAAACGAGACAAATGACATTTTGAAGGTCTCTAAGGACGTTATCCATCACACGTTGGAACGTGGATGGTGAATTCTTAAGACCCATGGGAATACGTAAAAATTCAAAGTGTCCATGATTTACATTAAAAGCCGTTTTGTGAATATCGGCTGGGTCCATTTCAACTTGATAAAATCCGCTGGCAAGGTCTAACGTTGTAAAATAATGGCAGTTACCGAGCTTATCTAAGATGTCATTGATATTAGGGATCGGGTACTTATCGTCGATCGTCTTTTCATTAACTTTACGAAAGTCAATGACTATGCGCCATTTGACTTTACCAGATGCGTCAGCTTTCTTGGAAACTACCCAGATGGGGGAGCTCCAGGCTGATTGTGAAGGGCGGATTATCCCTTGATCTAACATTTTGGTTATTTGATCTTGAACCTCCTGTCTGTGAACGAAAGGGTATCTATAGGTCTTAGTATAGACAGGTGATTCATCCGTGGTACGAATACTATGTTTAATTTGATTGGTGAAGGTTAGAGGTTCACCGTCTATATAGAAAACGTCCGCATATTGTGCACAAAGAGACTCTAAGTTAGCTCGTTCTTCAGGATTTAGGTGGTCAGTACGTAATTTCAAGAGTACTTTTGATACGCGATCGCTAAGTTGAGTGGTACGCATGCACTGCTCATTAAAAAGTTCGGCACAAACTGGTCTATCCATTGAGAATACTACATCATGTTTTGTAGGGTTAGTAATTTCTATAATGCCGCGGTTATTCTTAACGGAGGTAACGCAGTCGCGAATAGTGCAATTAGATATTATTTGTTCCGAAATTATTACATCGCCGTTATGAAAGTTAATAGGTACTCGGGCTAATTTGGAACTATTAGCGGCTATTATATCCTCATATAAATTGCAATTCCGCGAATCGTACATGTTCAAAGGGTTAGACGAATGACGTGTAACGAGAACTTTATTTTTTAAATCTATATTTGACTCTAACTTTTCTAGCAAGTCCAAACCAATTAAACCGTCAAAATAATTATGGAATTTATAAATGAAAAGAGTGATGTCACAAGTTTCGTTAAACTCGGGGAAGCAAGGTAAGGTTATGGAGTAGTCATTACGGGTTGTTGCGTGGATGTTAGTTACTTCAAAGGGGTCATAGTTACAGTGAATATGAGGGTAAAATCTGTCTACTATTTCGGGGCTAATAAACGACTGATTCGCGCCGGTATCTACTAATAATTTAATAGGTGGATTACTAATCTGAATATAAGGAAGTTGTCTCTGAGTTTGTAAGGTAATCTCTATTTTGGCTTGTCTGACTTCGGGGCTAACTGAAAATCCTGATCTACAGCGGATGTACCTTCGGGCGCGTCCTGATGTTCCTCTACGTACGCGGGGACAATATCGGTGTAATAAGCTGAGGGCTCATATACAGGCTCGTAGATGCAATGTTCGGGGTACGACTGATCGTAATAACTGTCATAGGCATAGTCGGGGTATTCATAATAGTCATAGCAATCTACTTCGTTCACATTCATCTCTCTAGAATTGAAGTAATTACACGGGGGCGGATTTCCGTGTTTCGTCGTTTCATGTTCTGTCAGGGGCCTTGGCATAGGTTTAGGAACAAAATGGCTTACACCACTCATAGGCTTAGAGCCGTTATTAAGGGGCGTGTAACCTGGCTTTTGTTGAGGCACTCGGAACACGTTACTCTGTGGCCTATAGTTAGGCGGGGGTGCGCTGAACATTTGTTGGGTTCGCGAGGGACCGCGGTTAAAAGGCACTTGGGGTCTCCAAGCTTGCATTGGCCTTGGCGGTTGTGGCTGATAAAAATTTCGATTGACCGGGCTGATTTAATAGATTTGAAAAAGTAAAAGGTCGCTGCGCAGGCAAATTAAATAACTTACCTTGAATATTATTAGGGTTAAAGGAAGACGTGGACTGCACAACTCTGCGTTCCGGTAACTGGTCGTTACGCTGCTGTAGGTACAAGGTGTTAACTTCCTCATGAACAAACTCAAGAGCCTTTTCAATTGTCTCGGGTCGCATACACCTAATACGTGAGCCTAATGGTTCTTTAAGACCCCGAACATATGCTTGTAGGGTTAACTTTTTGTATAGAGCGCGTTTTGCCTCGATAGTGGTAGGTATAGACTCGTGTAAAGTCACATACGTCATTATCGTACTGAATAAACTTTGACACTTCTCATAGAACTCTTGCGGTGTTAAATGTTTCTGAGTAAGCAAAGTCAAATCGTTGTATAAAGCGGTCTCATCTCGTTGGTCCGAGAAATTATTGATTAAAGCATTTCTTATACCCTGCCAGGTTTCAGGGATGCCATTTGAATTAATTGTGCGAGCAGCATGTCCGGTAATTTTATTTAAAATGCCGTTTAATAAGGCTAAGTTGCTAAGCTCAAAACCTGGCTCTGCCCGAACAAATTGCGTAACCAGTTGGTCCGATAAATGAACAAAACGCGTGAGCACATTCGGGTTCCCGTCGAACTCGGGTAAAAGGCGTAAGGCATTATAGACTTGATCTACCAAATCAACGCTCATTTTTGAAAATAAATTACACTCAAAAATTAAATTACTAGATTCTACACTATCACTATTTTCTAAAATACTCTCTAAATTCCTATTCGCATCGATTTGCGAGATTTTGTTAATATTATTTGACCCAGAGGTCTGCGATTTACGTGGGTGAAAAATTTTGAAAAATTAATAGAACCACTGAGGAAATTAACACTAGAAAAATACACTAAGGAAAATTAAAATAAAGGATAATTAAAGTAAGTAACTCTAGGGGTGCATGTCAGTCACCTCCACGTGGTGCACCCTGGGCAACGGGGTCGACCAGCAATCCGACGTTTTTTCCGGAATGCTTGTCGACCGCGGTTGAGACTGACGCGGCGGAAATGTCACGGGCCGCTCCTGGTACTTCTCTGTCGCAGCAGAGTGGACTAGCGAGCGGCTTCTTGGCAAATAGGTGGACTCCGGGGTCCTTTGGACTGCCGGAGGGAGGAGGAGTTGGTCTCCGGTGTCCTTTCGGGCAGCCGGAGGCAGGAGTAGAGGTAGAAGGAGGAGGGAGAGGCGGGTTCGCCCAGTTTCGGTGTCGTTGCCGGGTGGACAGACCGTAAAAAGTCACCGCCTCTCAAACTCGTTTCCCCATCTAGGCGTTAGCCTGCGATGGGACCGAGGGTCTGGCCTTCACCGGCTGGGCCAAGAGGAGACAACCTCAATAAAAAACACCCGGTGGGTCGCTAACCCATAGCGACGGCCGCTGGCGGGGAAGCGGTGGTGAGCTAACGCGTTCCCGTAACCCCGCCGCCTGCGGTGAAACGGAAACGGGGAGGTTTTAGTGGGTAGGACGGTGGCCTTCTGCCCCGCGAGTCCCACATAGCCGTCCCGGTCGCGGACCGGGCGGTAGGCGTAAATGCCTTTCCTCCTCGACAACAAAAAAAAAAAAAAAGGAGAGTAACTCTAGTAAGATCTAGGTACTCACCAAATCTGCATTTCTCTGTGTATCGATATTCGGATACTCCTCCTTAGCCGCACACCCGTAGGTTCGTAGAATAGCCCTTCTCGGTGATCGATTCACTGAATTTACTGGACTATCCTACCGACTGCGCCAATTACGTTGGGTGCAACCGGAGGATCCAAAGAAAATGCAAGTTAAATATAAAATTAATATATTGACTGTTGTAAAGAAACTATGACTAAATTTAATTAATGCCAATTGGTCGATGTTTGTACCAAGAGGGGCGCTTCCACATTTTAGGCTTCGAAGGAAATCTTCGATTGACGTCAATGATTGACGTCAATGCTGCTTGTAGTTGCTGCGCTTGTAAAACGTGGAGCCTATGTAGGTCGTAGGTGCCGTGTGCATTAGGCAAGCATGCTGATGCAGCGATCTACTGGCTATGTGTAACAAACTTGCAAACGCTGGTTTTCAGTTTGTTTATTGGTTCTTCACGCAGCAACAGAGTAACGATTCGAATAGAAAAATACATTCAACTTTTCACAAACATTTCGTTTTGTATTAAAATGGAATATGTCAAATTTATTATAATTTACAAAATACTGCGACTGCCTCATTGGTAAAATCCCGGTCAAACGGACCTTCGGATAGGAATTTAATAAAACTCAAACTGAAGTGTTCAAATAATTTGTTAAATTTTTTAATAATATGATTACTTTTTATATCATTATTTGTATATAATTATAGATCATTTAATAATTAATTTTACTGGTGGCTTTGTGCAAGCTCGTCTGGGTAGGTACCACCCACTCATCAGATATTCTACCGTAAAACGGCAGTACTTGATATTGTTGTTTTCCGGTTTGAAGGATGAGTGAGCCAGTGTAATTACAGGCACATAAAATCTTAGTTCCAAAGGTTGGTGGCGTATTGGCTATGTAAGCGATGATTGGCATTTCTTACAATGTCAATGTATAAGGGCGTATGGTGACCACTTACCATCAGGTAAAAAAAAAACTATTTTTTATCATATTCAACATTTATAAAGGGTTATTATGATCTTAACTGGTAAGAAAATTAAGTACAATAAATTTATTTCCTAATAATAGTCCGATGGGACGATGAAATGTGTAATAATTTTGATATGAAACGTCAATGACGCGCAAAACGCTTTTTTTGCCTTCACTTCACTCCCTTTGTTTTTTACCCTCTAGTGTAGCATATACTATATACTTCGTTGCTATATGTCGTATCTATATAGATCTCATATACTTTTAAATATATTATGATCAGACATTCAATAAATAAAACGTTAAAGAATAATTTAAAAACTAGGTTTTAATAATATTATAAATAAGAACTAAAGAGTTAAATTTTAAACATATTTCGACAAACCATTCGTTTATACATTTTTATCTTTGACCGATAGTTTCTTATATCTTCATATCTTATTCAATTCAATCTTTTTTTTCAGCTTATCGCCGTCCACTGCTGGACGAAAGCGTCCATAGAACGTAACCCATCCCAATATTGGGCACATCCCGTACCTGCCACCTTTTTCAAATCTTCGCTCCAACTTGCCGCAGGGCGTCCTACACTAAGTTTGCCTATTTATTTAATGAGAATAATAAAAAGTGATAAATTTGACAGCCTAAGAGAAAAGGACACGGAGACAAGTGACGACTAAATAAAAGCTTGTAATAAATGCTTTATTGTTAAACCTTTTTTTAATATTAACTTAATATTATATTTTTTTAAAATATCATATTCCTCTGTATCGATATGATTAAACGTAGACTACGTTTTCGATACAACAATATTGTAACGTCTTTTTTTTAAAGAAAGAAAGCTTTTCTAGCGTGTCTTGAACTGGATAATATAAAATACATACTGAATTATGTTTACAATACACATTTCAATACTCGGAAAATACTATATTTGCAAAATGCTTCATAGGGCTTCATACATGACAAAACGAAACCTTTAGAACCTTTTTGTATCTGCCTCGTCTGTGACATTTTATTTTCAATGAATCTACTTCACGAAAAAAAAATAGTAATCATATACTCGGTAGAGTTCGATGACTATGTCGGGTGTATTATATTCAGATTTTGAAGTTAGTGTATTTTTAGCGCTTAATTGAAGGTTGAATTTGAGGCACCAATAACGCAAAAATCTAAAGCAACATATGATACAGTAAATAAAGGGCTTCCAAATGCATATAAGCATTAAAGCAAAAACACCAATACTGTGTTCCTGTGTTCTTTAAGGATTGGTTTGTATTTATTACAGTGTATGTATCTATAGGCGATAGTGTCCATAACCATCCTAAAATAAACAAATATCAATAATAAATAATAGGTGCATAAACCAATCATCTGAAAAACTAATTAGGTGGTAGAGCTTTGTGCAAGCCCGTCTGGGTAGGTTCAGATCACGCATCAGATATTCTACCGCTAAGCAGCAATACTTAATATTATTGCGTTCCAGTTTAATGGATAAGTGAGTCATTGTAACTACAGGCACAAGGGACATAACATCTTCGTTGCCAAGGTTGGTGGCGCATTGACGACGTAAGGAATAGTTAATGTTTCTTATATCGCCAATGTCTATGGGCGTTGGTAACCATTTAACGTCTGGTGGCCATTTGCCTATCCACATACCTATAACATAAAATAAAACTATATTAACTAAGTCGTTCTTCTTCAAGCTAATAATTTAATCAGTGTTTTAGGCAGTAACAGAACAAAAAGACAATTAAAAACTTGCTTTGTATAAATGAAAATATTCTCTAGTAATTATGACGTAGTATTAAATTGAATATAAAGCTACTAAAGGTTCAAAATATACATTCAAATGAGGAGAAGAGTTGAAGCGAATGATTTCAGAAGCAAATATCGGCCTTACTTATAAACGTTGCTTGGCGGCTGCTTAGTAATACACAGATTTCGCTCTTTCTCTCATAATTGATTTGACATTCGAAAGAAGAAGACACAACATTGTTCAACTAATCACTCGCTAAGCGACGTTTATAAGTAAAACAGTAAATATTTAAAGTAAGCGTGATATGCGACAAGATATGTGGTTTACTGCCTAAAAAAATTAAACTATATTTACTTGTATAGATAATAATAATAATATCGTGGGACATTATTCACACACGGCTATCTGATTCCAAACTAAGCAAAGCCTGTAATATGAAAAGCAGATAACTGATATACTACATATACTATATATACTACCTTTATTTTTCAAATTCAGGACAAACAGATATGTTCATGCACACAAATGCCTGTCTTGGATGAGAATCGAAATCACAACCTTCGGCGTGAAAGGCGAGTATCCACTAACAACGCCAACCAGCCCGTCAATTAGATTAGATCATTATTGTAGTACAAAATATACATATTTATTGTATTTGCAAAACCCATGTTATTATTTATTGTTCTCTGTATTTATTTATTGAAAATTTCGATTTTTCACATCTGCCAGGCGTCGTGAAGGCAATATTTAACTTAACTTTTATACTTGATCGAAATATTACGTTTTATTAATGTTATAGAGCTAAGTCGACAAGTCTTTCTCCTTGGTCAACGCCCACGACGTAAAACTATTATTATATTCCTTATACCCTAGCAAAAAAGTAATGCTCAAGCTGTGTTGGAATGACTAATGACTTGGCTGAGTTACAACGTTTTTCTCAATTTGTAGTTCCGTAATAGCTATACGGGAACCCCTTAAAGATAAATCGCTTTTCTTTAATATCAAAGAACTTTTTTACGTTTGAATAATTTCATATATATTTAACAGGAGAAGGTTTATACACTATCAATTTGGGTGTAAGTCGCCATAGACTGCTAGACTAGGACCCTGGAGCTTATCTACTTCTATAACATACACTGATTACTGTGCAGTTCCACAGGTTTTGCTAGTACTCTGTATTTATTTGAAGGCATACGAATACTAGATAATACTTATTTTCCCTAGTATAGTGGGGAATTGAGTGTTTATACGTGGGGTTATTTGAAATTCAAATACCAATAGTATCATCTATTGTATCGCTGTGTCGTGATAAAAATAACTGATGATCAGTTTTTTTTACCACGTAACGATCGTACGTATTTCCGTATATACTGATAACATAAATATATATACATATACTTACATTTTTAAATCATTTCTAATATACAGAAGGAATCGAGATTGTATATATGTATTGGTTGATCTTGGAGATATACCGACCTCAACGTAAAAAAAAGTTTATATATGTATATAGGTAACATAGGTTTCCAATTCAGCGTCAACTGAATTAATATTATTCTTTACGAAATACGGAACACAGGAATAATTATTCAATTACGCTTATTTTTTTTTCATTGATTTTCGGCCAACATTATTTAAGACAATGTAGACTAAAAATAATTATTGGTATCAAAACATAAATATATATGCAAATCATTTTTAACCTACTTCAAAAAAGGAGAAGGTTACAGTAAGGACACGAATAGTTTTGTAGGTTTAGTCAATTAAAACAATGGCAAGAAACATGCACCTAGTAGCAGAAATTCTAAGGCGTGTAAACCCTTAATGAACATCTTTCTTGGTCCAGTAGCTCATGAGGCTGCTGACTTCGAAGGTCAGAGTTCGAATTACAAATTGAGGTGATACATATTCTTGTGTTTTCTGTTAAGATTTTTTTTTGTGTCCAAAATGTAATAAAGCACGTTGAAATGGCTTTTTATATTCGGTCGCAGTGGATTGCTTTTCCATCAGCTCATTTTGGTAGAAAGTAAAGTGAGTAAATAGGCTACATATGTGTTTGCGCACGTATTGTATACGAATGAATGCGATAGGGCAGAATCTGGTATTATCATTCAAGTAAATGTAGATTTTTGATTAAAATTCAGAATAGAATTGCAGTCTTGTATTTAGCTGAAAAGTCTCGTTTCGCAACCGAATTTTTCTCTTGCATTTATAAAAGAGAAAACATGTTGTACATAATAATTTTGTAGCACACAAAAAAGGGGACGGGGCTGTTACTCCTTAATACAGATTATTTTATAACCTAGCGAGGAGTACAGTGCTACACCCGCCTGATTGAAATTAAATTAATTTGTACAAACCAAATTGTAATATTCTACCATGCTCAATCTCTATTATGAATAAAGATATATTATTATTATACCAGTAACCAGCCTGTGAATGTCCCACTGCTGGGCTAAGGCCTCCTCTCCCTTTTTGAGGAGAAGCTTTTGGAGTTTATTCCACCACGCTCCTATGCGGGCTGGAATTATTATAAAACAATTATTATATTGTCATTCGTAGTAAAACTATTTATTCCTTAATTAAAGGTATTTGGACGGACACCATAAACCTAGTTTGCAAATGTTTTATTGGCCACAGTTAATTTCTTATTTACGATTCCATTTCCCGTGACTCGCTCGTCCTACACGCACGTTAGAGCATCACTAACTTTACACGCGATTTAGCTTAAGTAATAACTATATATTCATTTGTTAACTGCCTTGCAAGTGATATATAAGATGAGGTCTGGGCCAAAACCATAAATAAACGTTTTTGGGTTTCTTAATTAGAAACATTCATTAGCGCGCCTCAAGAGTTAGACAAACTCGTGTGCCCGACGGCAAACGAATATAAATATTTGCATAAACTGTGATGCAACTTTCATAATACACACTGTAATATTACCTAAGCAACGAAGGTGCGCTCGATTGGCCGAATTTACAAAAAACACTCAGGAATACATTGTCATAATCACACGGACGATATAATTAGTATTGTTTTTGTTATGAAAGAAAATATATTATAACTAGTTCGCTTCCCTTCGTTGGCATAATTTAGAATTGCTAAAGAACAATTTCTATAGCTCAAAAATGAACAATCTTCATACAAACTTTCGTCACAACCGAAGGGGTTTAATTTCAAAATTTCTTCGTTAATACTGCCTACTGTGCTGAAAAACCATATGCAAATTTTCATGGTGCTTTTCATGGGGCTGTGCGTTGATATTTAAGTCAGCCATTTATTCTTTTATATAAATAAATTACAGATAAATTAACTAGGTTATTAGTTTATTTACATATAGTCTTCAGTGTAATAATTAACTAATATAAGTGATTTTTATGAAAAACTTACTTAGTGTTTATGAAAGAACGAATACTTGATATTGAAGCAATAGGAATTGTATAAATAGTTTAACACATTGCAACGGAGAATCCGACTTTTCTCTTAGTAATGCGAAACTACGTATGTAATGTTGTCTCTTTCTCACTCAATGTATCTCGCTCTTTCTTCCAGGAAAAGCGTTCATTCAGTAGTATGCTGAATCTCTCAACCCGAGGACGCTTTGGCTATTCGGGAACGGTGAAGCGAAAAACGCGCGAATATTTCGATATTCAAACTTTTTAATTCTAATATATGTGTATATTCATATGTGTATAAATATAGGCATTTCTTATCAATATCATAAACAGTGATTGATAAGTATTAATACATAAATAACTTGTGTTTTAAGTGGTACAAAATTTAATAATTTTCAATACGTCAGTGATAAATGATCTTAAAAACCGAAAATGACTTCAGAAGTGAATTTAAATATACTGGATAATTTAAATGATTTCAATTTAAGTGGTAACTTAAGTGACACACTGCAGTTCGTTCCTGAACTGGATATACTTTTTCAACCAGAAAATGTGTTAATAGCTTTATATGTACCAGTTATTCTACTGTCCCTTGTGACAAATATATTGCTTATAGTCGTGGCTGTGAAATGTCACTATACCAAGAAGTAAGTATATATTTATTTTTAAAGTTTTTTTTTTTAAATCATAAGCAAAGGTGTAACAAATTTCAACTTTTATGATTTTAAGGCTTACTAAATCGATTTTAAAATATAAGTTAAAAATATTGACAAGTATGCACACAAATTTAAAGATTTTATTAAATTTCGAACTTTATATAATAAATCTAGTTTTCTGTAAGTCTAAATATTATCCCAATTCTCATTGTTGAATCGGGTATGTAAGTGATGCAAGTAAATAAGTTAAACTATACTTTTTTCTATAATGTAATGTAATTTATTAAGTAGATAAGAAACAAAATTTCAAAGTAAACATATAATTGTCTGACAGAAATCAAATCGTATATTAAAAAGTTTTACAACATAAGTATATTTAAAGTGCTTATCAAATATTCTTTATTATAACTTCTATTGCTTATTCAGAGTGTTCAGGTTTTGAATATCAGTGAAGTTGTTATCGAAACATTGAAAGCAAAATTAAAGAGCATAGATATATATAATTTTATGTACACACTTATACGAATGCTAAATAGAAGGGTCAGATATCCAACTAAAACTATAAGGTTAGGGCCAGAACTAATCAAAGTGTAAATTTATTTATATATTTTTTAAGGTTTTTTTTTTGTTAATCTGTAATATAAAATTAGTTATTCTAAGTGACCCTTAGAAGATAGACACAACAGACTGATTAGTGATGGTAGGGCTTTGTGCAAGCTCGTCTGTGTAGGTACCACCCACTCAGTACTAGGTATTGTTGTGTTCCGGTTTGAAGGGTGAATGAGCCAGTGTAATTACAGGCACAAAGAACATAACATCTTAGTTCCCAAGATTGGGTTAGGTTAGGTTAGTTTATAAAAATCTTTTCTGTAGGCCAGACTACATTTTTTTCAATACATTGTTTTAACGTTTCTCGTAAGCATACGACAACAGTTTTTGAACACATTTATGGTCCAAGCTCTGTCATTTTCTACGAAATATTAGTATCGTTTATTGCTCTTTCTGTTAGTGTATCGTATCAAACCCTTTGCGTGGTTTAGATGAAGTAAGCAGTGATACAAACAGAGGTTGAGAGCGAGTTTTTTAGTATTCAGAGATTATAGACTTAGCTACGTATGTTTATGTTTCTAATATTGATAATTATTATTAGTATATAACCCATCGAGATAAGGTCATCCACATGATAGTCAATTAAAGTAAAGTATATATGTATACTATTATGATAATATTTTTGTCTTTTTTGGTTTTTTGTCTCCTTCATGACGTCATGATTAAAATTCAATGATGCTTGCTCGAATTTCAACCCGCAATATGTGGTATGGATTCATGTATATCGTGACCAAATAATGTCTCTCGGTTATGATAAAAAGCATATATACAATCAAAATATACTTTATGTACCTTAAAAGTGTTTTTTTTTTTTTTATAGAAAAGGAAGGTGGACGAGCATATGGGCCACCTGATGGTAAGTGGTCACCAACGCCCTTAGACATTGGCATTGTAAGAAATGTTGCCCATCGCTTAAATCGCCAATGCGCCACCAACCTTGGGAACTACGATCTTATGTCCCTTGTGCCCGCAATTACACTGGCTCACTCACCCTTCAAACCGGAACACAACAATACTAAGTACTGCTGTTTTGCGGCAGAATGTCTGATGAATACTTAAAATAACACTTAAAAGTATTTGATGATATACACAATTTAATCTACACTATATTTTACATAAAAATCAAAGAATAAAGTTGTAACTCCAAGATTGTTTTTATCTGACATGAATAAATAAACATATATGATTTGTGCCTGGAAGAGATCGCTATGTAGTGATAAGGCCGCCAAAGTTGTATGCTAATTAGTTTGTATCCATGTGTTATGTAATTTTTATTTTTGTGGTGTACAATGAATTATAGTGTCTATCTCTTTTATTCTGTACAGGTCAGTTCAAAGTGAAATGAATATGTATTTTTATAAACATAGTGTAAAGATCTTTCAATGTATTAATTGGGAAGTGTGGAAATATTTCCGCTGAGTTTCTTTCACCGGTTCTTCTCAGGGCTGGGTGTTTCTTTTCCGAACCTTTCTTTTGGTAGTTTCTAGTTTGACTATCAATTAGCAAGTGTAATGTTTTAATGTTGAATAAAGGATTTTCATTTAATATTTGATTAAAGATGCCTTGCCACAGGCTTCCATCTTGATTTTAAGTTGTAAACTTGGTATGATAAGCTTGTATTAACTTCTCGTGTTATTACAATGGCTGTCACTGATTCTATCATCATAATCGACAGTATCGTGAATATATATTATAATGTCTTATATAATTTATTGTGACGTATATTAAGTATATCTACTCTATTTAAAAATCCTGAATGGTTTCTCTATCTTCAATGATTATGATGGTGATGATAATCTGTTATTTGTAGTTTAATCAGATTTTAATTATTTTTTTATTACTTTCTGCTGCTTCACCCATGGGCAATTGTAGTATGTTCACGTGAAGTCATGTCTATGATATAGTTGTCCTAGCAAATGGAAATACTATACCTAATATAGTATATAAGGTAATTTTACAATAATATCAGTTAATCCAATTTTCTATAATTACTAGAATAATAATAATCGCACTAATATCATAATTACGAAAGGTTGTGTGTGTTATAAGTTTATGTTACTTCTTCACGCTTTACCACAGCTAAAATATGACAAAACTTATATATTATGCCTTTCCATCCGGTTTAACTGGATTATCGATAATAACGCGGGCGCAGCCGGGGATGAATCGCTAGTTTTTAAATAAATAATGTAATGGTTTTTATACTTTACTACATTTGCTTGGTGGTAGGGCTTTCAGGATATTCAGTTGCGTTCCGGTTTGAAGGATGAGTGAGCAGTGGAACTACAGTACAAGGGACATAACATCTTTGTTCTCGAGATTGGTGGCGCATTGGCGATATAAAGAATGGTTAATATTTCTTACATCACTAATGTCTATGTGCGGTGGTGACCACTGACTGAATGACCAGGTGGCCCATTGACCGTCCCTCTACCTTAACATAAATAATGAAAATAAATTTGTTGTAAGATGCTATAAAATAAAATAACAAATATATACTAATCGAGCAATAAATGTATGAAATATACATCAGCAATCAAAATTACATTTCCAAGCAGTTGTAGCCCGTCATCGCTCTTTCATCCAATAAATATTTTATACACTCATGACTGGGTTTGTGGAATAAACCAGAATAATAGGGTAATAATAGGCACAAGATTTGGCAGTTTTTGCCAGTTTAATAACTCTTACAATGCCAATGTTTATTGGCAGAAAAGCAATCAGGTCGATTACCTTTGGCTATTAATGTATCCATTGCAATTTTGTTTCATTATTGATATTTATCTGTAAAATTACAAATTAGCTTTAATCATAATGAAAAAAAAAAATTGATATTTATAAATTTAAGCAAAGCTGGATAATGGATAATGTCCCATCGGACAAAGGCCTCCTCTCCTCTTAGGTAAAAATTTGGCGCTTCATTAAATTGGTCGAATTTCATATGACATAATTTTATGCAACAAGATGAATTAATTATAAACAAAAATGAACCACATAAGAACTGAATCGTGTTCTCTCGGATTTCAATCCGTGAACTTCGGTTAAAAATCTGGATCACGCTGGCTCGATTTGAAATACCGTGTGCATTCATTTAATTTTTACATGACAGTTTTTATTTATTTTTCTGTATACTAAAATTTTATGCATTAATTTTGATAAATGAAAACGAGATATTGCATTTCCAAATAAACTGGAATGCAAATTAAAATATTTAATCTAGATTTTTTTTAACTCGATTAAATAAAATGGGAGTCACGTCTCTAGTGGAAATGTAAATACCACAAAAGCAAACAGTCCAACAGATTCCTTACAGATGTGTTATTGTAATTTATAAATATCACGATACAATATTTATTTTATATTGACAAAGGTTTTCTCCGATTTTCAATATAATATTTTTAGTCCTAAGTATTTTATGTATTATTACAAATATAGTATTTTGTTGTGTGAAATAGGATCTGTTATACATGGTACCTCTGAAATATCAACGCACAGATCAAACTACTGGCTAGCACCATGAAAATTTGCATACGCGATCCTTTTATATATAGGAAAAATCCTTTTTCAACATTTAACCTCTAAGGTTTAGATGGTTTTAAATTTGTATAAAAATCCTTATTTTTTGAAGAAAGACATATAGAAATATATGCCAATTCTGAAATATGATGCGAGCGAAACTGCGAGATGCGCAATTACTAATATATTACGATAATTTTGACATTGTCCATAGTTGATAGAACTTGTATTTTACTTTAACTGATAAATTCAGTTCTATTTTTTAATTATGTTATAACTTCTATTTATTTTCCAATATTATAAGCATTACATTTACTTGCTAAGGAATAATACAGTTGGTGTATTCGTAGAATCGAGTTAAACTAGATATCGACTCCGAAGTCGTATCAAACTTATATAAATCGATTTAAAGTTATATTAATCATTTTGATAATCGCTTATACTTAACTATAATGAAGTTTCGGATGGTTTCTGACGCAGTAGAGAGTCGACCTCTGGATGTTATGATAACGAAATGAGTAACGAATGGGGTGAAATTTAATAAGTTCAGTGTACATCTCAATATAATTAGTAATTTATGGTACAAAACATGGATGATGATGGAATACAAACCAACAAGCAAAATCGTTCCCAAAGAAGAAGGCTTTACTGGTGGTAGGCCTTTGTGCAAGCTCGTCTAGGTAGGTACCACCCACTCATCAGATATTCCACCGAAAAAAAACAGCAGTACTTGATATTGTTGTATTCTGGTTTGAAGGGTGAGTGAGCCAGTGTACAGGCACAAGGGACATAAAATCTTAGTTCCCAAGGTTGGTGGCGCATTGGCTATGGAAGCGATGATTGACATTTCCTACAATGCCAATGTCTAAGGGCAGATGACCACTTACCATATGCTCGTCCACCTTCCTATTCTATAAAAAAAAGTAATTATAACTAGCTTCGTTCTTCAAAATCCTTGCTTTGTTATAACATGTAGCGATGCCAAATTAATACAATTACTTATCATTACTTAGTACAAATATATAAGGCGTTACTTTGTACATCTGTAAGTACAAATTAAACTTAAATTATTTACCATGTATAAAGTGTTTTTTCTTAATAGCATAGAAATTACGCGCTTGAAGAGGAATTTGCATTTTTAAAACGATCTTAAATTTAACTTTTCATGATATATCTTTCTTTTTAAATATAATATTAGTTTATACATGTTATCTTATTTTGCTTTAAAGATTATTTTTGTTTATTCGCTTCTAGATTTGTGAATGCGTTTGAATTTATTACAATTGATAAATATTTACATTAAATTATTCAAGTCTTAGAAAGAAGATATATCGACATTAAATAATATACTAAACTTTTTTATATTAAATACCGTTGAAATGTTTGTGAAAACAAATGTGTTATATTTAGTTTAAATTAAATTTATAAGATATATAAATTAGATGGCTTCCTTTGTGTATTTAAAATTGTTAAAGTATTTAAACGTTATCTATAGAAAAACATAATGTGTACAATAATTATGAGTCATTTTTGTCTTTTTTCTCCACAGACGTGTTGTTCGTGTGTATTTTTTTACCTTAAGAATTTGCTAGTTTTGTGTGCTAGCGTATTTTTACTTTCTGGCAGTATTACATGAAATGTTTTGTCTTACAATTTTTCTTTTTGTTGTGTCTTTAAGATGATTGATTGATGATATGTTTTGTGTTGTAATATTAAAATAAGGGATAGTTAATATTTGTAGCCTTTAAGAAAAACATTTGAATTAATATTATTATTCGGGAGTTGATTTTTTTCAACAATTTAATTTAAAATTTTATACATATTAGAAAAATATATAGGATATGTTAAAATCATAAGCAAATGTTTATTTTATACCACAGACGAAAAAAACCTTCTGAACAATTTATACCGTTTGTAATGTTTGTGTAGGGTATGTTATTTTACAGATTGGGTTCACTACAAGAGCCTCCGAGAAAATACCTTAAAATTACAAGTTATTCTATTGTCAACGTTTTAGTTTCATATGCTTAGGTAAACGGGTGTGGGAGCAAGTCTTATTTGAAATAAAAATCATTTAGTTTTTTCAGTATGTGAGATCTGCTTTATAATAATTTGATTACTAAAACTAAGTAACTTTTGAGTTTCTTGTCTGTTCTTCTTCTTATTTTTTAATTGTATTAAGTAAGCGGACGGACAAATGGGCCACTTATAAGTAAGTAGTCATCACCACCCAAAAACATTCGTGATGTACGAAATATTAACCATTCCATACTCGTCACCATCCTTGAGAATTAAGATGTTATGCCCTTGTCTCTGCAGTTACACTGGCTCACCCACACGTCAAACTGTAACACGACAATATTAAATATCCGTACCATCCAAAGGTACGGGTGGGCTCGTACAAAGCCCGACCAGCGTGTATTTAGCTCCATAAATATATTTCTACTCGAATATAAATATTTCGATTGCGATTAAATAACTTTATTTACGCTAGACTGACTAGTAATTATTTGAGAACTACGGAAAAAGTTACTATCAAGTGATGTCAGAAAGGCTCCGTCAAGCTTTTAACATCGTCTGTGAGAAAATAAATGATTCTTTATCTTTTATTTGCTTTAGTTTATTTTCTCTTACTGTGTAATTTGATAAATATATTTTTTCTTTTTTTTACCAATAATTTTGTTTTCATATAATTAATATGATATCCTCCTGACCTTTTGACCTCGTGACTTCGGCCAAGTCGGTAAATATCTAGGGAGACTAGCCAACTCAGCTCAGGATATATTAGAGAGAAGAATGAATAGGCATGCAAAGGAGTACTCTGTATTCCCTTTCTCAAAATCTGATAGGACGGTAATCCTAAACGACCGGAAAGAGTTCAGGCGCAGGACCAACGGGTTTACGTACATTCCCGAGCACGGGATTGCACAAGCTGTCAACTTACAGACTCCAGGCTGAGAATCTTCGATAGAAAAACTTTTGATTGGCTTGACCTGTATTGTCTGATTGACCTAAACAGGTAGAAAATGCCTATGTTATTATTCGTTAATTCCTGACCTCAATGATTGTAGTGCGCTGCCACTAATAATACCTTCATGTGGCCATACGAAGCCTGACATCAAAATCAGGCAACGTGATGTGCGTGCGGAGCTGCAATCACTTGATGTACGGAAAGCTAGCGGTCCCGATGGAATACCAGCCATAGTGCTGAAGAAGTTCGCAGCGGAGCTGTCTCCCTTCTTAACGCGCCTGTTCCAACTTTCTCTTTCTTCGGGATGTGTGCCGGAGGCTTGGAGACGAACTAATGTGCAAGCAGTTCCCAAAAAAGGGGATCGATCAGACCCGGCAAATTATCGGCCAATAGCTATCCATTACCTAGAAGATCACTGTCTAATTAAAGATCGTCAGTACGGGGTTCGACCAAAACGGTCTACAGGTGATCTTCTAGCGTACGTAACACACCTCTGGAGTGAAGCTATCGAGAAGCATGGGGAATCGTTGGCTGTCAGCCTCGATATCTCCAAGGCTTTCGATAGGGTCTGGCACAGAAGTCTTCTCTCCAAGCTGCCGGCATACGGTCTGCCTGCTCAGCTTTGCACCTGGATTGCCAGCTTCCTACACAAGCGCAGCCTTCGTGTTTTAGTTGATGGTTGCGCTTCACAATTCTATGTAGTGAATGCTGGGGTACCCCAGGGATCTGTCTCCCACACTCTTTCTTTTGCATATCAATGATATGCTGCTCTCTCTCTCGGGAACATTCATTGCTATACAGACGATAGTACAGTGCATGGTGGATACTACGGACGCACAGTGGCTGGGCGAGCGGAAATTGAGGAGAGGCGGGAGGATCTTGTCATTGAACTCAATAGGACGTTAGAGTTCATCGCTAAATGGGGCTCTGATAGTCTTGTTGAGCTTAACGCCAAGAAAACACAGGTAGGCGCTCTCACAGCGAAAAGGTCACCATTTTCCCCTCTTACCTCCCTGTGTGGCACTCCGCTGGTGATACAAAGCAAAATCGCCATGCTGGGGATGGACGTTCGCTGCGACCTCAGTCCAAAGGATTACATCGAGGCTGTGATAAAAACAGCTTCACGGAAACTCGGAGTTCTGAACAGGGTGCGGCGTTTTTTCACGCCACAACAACTGTGCCTGTTGTACAAAACTCAGGTACGGTCTTGTGTTGAATATTGCTCGCACCTTTGGGATGGCTCCGCTAAGTACCTTCTTGAGGCCTTGGATCGGTTGCAGCGACGTGCAGTCCGCATTATTGGCGACGTAAAGGTCACTAACACCCTCGAGCCTTTACAATTGCGTCGAGAGATAGCAGCGCTGAGCGCTTTCTATCGACTGTATCACGGCGAGTGCTCTGAGGAATTATTCTCTCTTATTCCTGCTTCCCCCTTCCTTCAAAAGTCTACGCGTGCTGGCTTGGAGTAGAGTCATTTGCCCTTTGGGTAAATATAAAAAAAAAAAAAATTAAACATCAACGGAAATTACTAATTTAACTTTTTTTAAAATATTTTTTATAATTAATTATTTAAAATTAAATTTCATTATAAAATAAGACAAACAACACACATTCTATACAACTCGTCATAATGACTATTCAGAATCTATACAAATTGTTAGAAAGCAAACCAGGTCACGTCAGTAAACGTGAGCTTTTGGTAAAGTTGCGATGTTGAAATTAAAGCGAATTTAGAACATACGTCAGACATTTACTTCTGCTTAGAATAAAAGTAAACATATACATATATATTAATTAAAGGTTGTATAGTTATTTATTTTTACTGATTTCGCTCTATCTGCCTTTATTGTTTTTACATTTGAAAGAAGAAGACACAGCATTGTTTAACTAGTCACCCGTTTAAGTTTATTGTTCGACTGCCTCGTTGGTCTAGTGGCTAGACCTGGGTTCAATTCCCAGGTCGGGCCAATAAAAAAGTTATTCGGTTTTTACTCTTCTTCTGTTAGTTGGCTAATCTCTCGTGAGATTGGCCGCTGTGGCCGAAATCATTCTGGAGGACCGTTGTAATGTTTATTTCCATTCGGAACCAGTTTCAGAACCTCTTAATCGTAGCTGCAGATGGCATAGAAATAATGTGCAAACTTAATGCAGCTTAACATACCCAATTAATATTGTAACTTTAATTTTAAATTAATCTTATAAAACGATGATTCAAAGGTGTTCGGAAAAATTAACGTTGAATAAAATAATCTTTCGTTTGATTTGATTAAAGAAAAAATCCATTTTATGATTTTTTTTATTTATTTAATAAATATACAAAACATAATTAAAAATAATACATAAACAACATACACGTTCAAATCTTCTCAGAAAGTCGATAGAAAATACAATGAGTTTTAATAAATATAGTTTGAAGCGTGCACAGATCTTAATTACGAGAACAAACAGGCCGTGACATGGAGGGAGAAACGGCTCGTGAGCCGAGAAATTGTTGCCTTTAAAGTGATATATAGTAGCTATTTTCAAAGTATGCTAGTGATTTATTTTATACAAACTTAAAAGAAAGAGTTTTTCTATTGCAGCAACAGCGTATCGTTTCATTCATTTGAAATATCAAAGGAATTATGTATATTCATCTTTTATGTTTTACAACTAACTACACTTTGTATATTCTGCGATTCAATCAATATAAATATAAGAGAAATAAGAAGATAGTAATAAGATATAACTCATGATACGCCACTGCGTAGCTAGGTGTACAAGGGCCCCGGTGAATAAGGAAAGACTCGGGCCCTCATCCCCTCTTTTCGCGTAGCTTTAACTTATATTTCATTTACAGAAATAAGTACAATTGTATAACTAAAAAGTTGATGGGTGGAATTGGCGAATTGATCTCATGACCGTCAAGCACGTGAGCTTATCGCTGATCCAATGTGCTCCAGGCTCGAGCCTGCTCGCAAGACTTTTTTTTTTCTTTTATGCTTCTCTCTTTTCAAAGCTAAGATTAGATGGCCCCCTAAGCTCTGGGCCTTGGTGCACTGCACCACCTGGCCCTACAATAGCTACGCCACTGCTCATGATGAGTACCAACAAATTTCAACCTTAATTTTATATTATATAAATTATGTCTCGTTATCAAAATTTCACGCAAATTAAATTTTTAATGTTATATTTCTTAACTGATGCGCAGACGAGCAAACTGGCTTTGATTTAAATGAGCAAACTCCTTTGCTCATTCAGTTTCACATGCGTTATAAAGGACAAAGGCTATTTAATTGCCAATTGATTATCGTGACAATCGGCCGCCCCTTCTCCTACTCAGAGCGTTGCTCGTCCCGAACCCTAATTTATTTTAAAATCTCGGAGAATATTTTTTTATAATTATAATTTATTAATAATTAATTATTCTATATGTATCAAGCTAATTTATAACTATTTTTATTTCTAAAGTACATTTAGTCCTACTTAATAAAAATAACAATAGAAATTCAACCAAGGGTGCATTAATTAGTGAGATACGAAATGACTACGTACAGAAAAGCACTTTTTGTACTTGGCTTTATGCTTCTGTTATAATTTGAATACATGATACTGTTGATATTTTTAAGCAATGTCACTTAAGTGGTATAATTTTTATATAATTAATACGATATAGTTTCACCAAATAAAAACAAAAACAAAACCTCTACGATTATTCTTTCTATTATATTATTTTTTACTTGGTGATAGGGCTTTGTGCAAGCCCATCTGAGTAAGTACCACCCACTAACCACATGTTGTACCGCCATAATAATTAGTATTATTGTATTGGAAGGGAGAGTGAGCTATTGTACCTACAGATGAACAAATGACATAGATGATGTACGGAATGTTTAATATTCCTGGATACCTGAATGCCTTTAACTATAGTTTTGACTGTGTATGTTCACAAAGCCTGTTACTGAGAAACTTACCTATAAGTATTGCTATTATGATAGTAAATTTTCACATAATAAGAATTTAAAATAGAATGTTTCTCACAAAATGTAAATTGTTGGTCGAAAAAGAAGAATAAGAAAATCATTATATAATAAGGTATCCTTGCTTATAATAAAATATTATTCTGTTACATGTGAAATAGGAGATTGTTACTGAGATAATTGACAGAGACAAGATGCAACAGCTTGTGAGATGAATTGCCTTTGAATTGTTTCACATCGCATACGGAATACTTGGAATCCAACAAATACCTATAGATTATTTATTTAAAAATTAAAAATTTCATTTATTTCAAATATTAAAATACATTATTCATTCTTATAAAAATTAAAAGAAAGAAATCTTCTGAAAGATTTAAAATTTAATAAAATTTGCATATGCATGTAAAATAAATTAAATATATAAATCACACTCACACACGTTCATCGAAATTATTTTGAAACGAATTATATTAATACGACGCTCTTATAATAATTATAGTGTAACCATTAATTGATATTGTGAATACTCAGATTCATGAAACGAGGGAATAATTATTTATAAATATAATATAAAGCTTTATTTCAATTAGCAATAGAGGTCATATTGTTAGAGCTATTTTCACATAAATATTTACTAGGGATGGGCTAATTGAAACACGTCAGAAAATGTAATATCGATTTGATTAATAGCTTTTTAAAATGTTCCATGTCATACCCTGACATATTCTTGTAATTACAAATATGTATGTGATGGATAAATAGGGCAATTTTGTATGTATGTTGCTCAAGAACTTGTATTGTTTCATTATTTTGGGAAGGCAAAGGAACAAATACATGATGCTAAGTGGTGACACTAAGAAGTACGACCTTCCTACATTCCTTTTTATTTCTCCTTATTTTAGCACTAGTACACACCCACTAAAACACAGTTTATTGCGTACTTATTACCGGCGATAAAAAAGCAGACGTAAAACATGGGGATTCAAGGGCATTGAAGTAATTTATATTTGTTAAAGAAAACCAATAAAAAATATGTAGAAAAATAAATAAGCACATAGACTTTTGTTAATAAAATAAATATATTATTTTTTATAATTATTTACTTATAACATTAAAAAATAAGTAGTATACGCGCGACGCGCCCACAAAGGAGTAAAAAATAGTTGTGGTTAGGGGGCATTAATACATGATTATATAAGAGAGTCTCGATGACGTTTACCGTCATGGCATACGAGTCAAACTTACCGTCAAACGCGTGAATAGATGATTCTCATCAATAAACAACCAGACAAGTCTTCAAAACGCCCCAACATCGCAATAATGTTTGTTTAGGTTGAAGATAAATTTTAAGCAGAAGTAAAGTGAACATCTCGGCATAAATTGAAGTTTGCTAATGAATAATATAACAGCACGTTGGATTTAATTTGAGGCCTAAACTAACTATGCTTGAAATTCTAAAAGGAATTTCTTTATGTGTGTTTTATTTCTCAGAAATAATCATCATAATCTTGATCCTTCCAAAAACTTCCTAAGGGAGGCTTTACCTACTACTTTCACTTAGCAAGAGCTGAGACGGCCCATTGTATATAATACTAGTTGGGCTACAGATTTTCATGAGCCTAATATGTGTTTAAAATTCATCTCGTGGTAGGGGGTAAGTAAAACTGAAATAGTTGGTAGTTTCTGTTGTTCCAACCACTTACAAATTTTGAGAAAATTACCAACAATTATTTATACAATCTATAAATGTAAGAGACTGACTGAGATATCAACGCATAGCTGCTGGTGCTAGCAGCATAAAAATTTGCATGCGAGTTCTTTTTCCCCGCTGTTGGTTAGCGCTAAGGAAGGATTTTTGAAAGTTTAAACTCTATGTAATTTATATGTTCATGTATTAATTAAATTGATGATATTTTTAAAAAAAGAATTGATAATACACTAGTATAAAAAATTATATAGCCTCTACACTATGTTTAATAAGACTGTTAATAAAGCGTTTGAATACAGTAAATTAACTTGGAACTATTTTGTCTTTGATGTGAGAATTGTTTATTTTATTACATCTATTCTTGAACATGGTCTATTTAAATTACCTTCTCTGATAAATATATATAGTATTTTAGCTTTTAAGGTAGACTATTAAGTTTTCTTTTTGCTCATTAAATTCAAAAAATGTTAACATGTAGTAGTTGTTGTAACAGCCTGTGAATGTACCACTCCTGGGCTAAAGGCCTCCTCTCCTCTTTTTGAGGAGAAGGCTTGGAACTTATTCCACCACGCTGTTCCAATGCGGTCTGGTGTAATAGACAGTGAATTTTATTTTATTTTATTTACTGACAGAATTTCATTGAAATTAGACACATGCAGGTTTCCTCACGATGTTTTCTTTCACCGTAAAGCACGAGATGAATTATAATCACAAATTAAGCACATGAAAATTCAGTGGTGCTTGCCCGGGTTTGAACCCACGATCCTCAGTTAAGATTCACGTGTTCTTAGCACTGAGCCATTTCGGCTTTTATGATATGCATTATGACCTCCGATGAACGACTTTGCTTTTGGATATTTCCTATAAAAACTAGTGCAATATTAAAAAGCAGAAGTGTTTGCAAGCAAAGGTAAACTTTATATTCCTTCATTCCCATAATCCGATTCGATGAAAATTCGATTCTGAAATACCTCCGAGGCTTTGGAGTGTAAAGATGTGACTAACTGCCTATTTCCATTCTCCTGAGTACTTATAAAAAATCCTGCCTAAATATCAAATCAAATCTCTTTGCTCGTCACGGGTTTTAATCCCAGTACTATACTATACCAGGGATCATAGCCTTATAAACTAGCTACTAGACCAAGGAGACAGTTTTATTTTAAGGTCTTATTCTAAGGTGGTTATATATATATATATATATATATATATATATATATATATTAATTAATATATATATATTATAAATAACCAGTATTTCCATAAGCAACTGAACAATCTCAGGGGTTATAGTAAGTATATAAAAAAGATGTCAGAATCTTTCTCTATGCGAGCTATTCTCTATAATATATTACTTTAACAGAAATAAGCCCATTATACGTTGTAAAGTATTTTCGCTCCTGTAACCAATAAAATATATAAATCTGCTGAATTGCTTTCGTAGCTAGTTTATGAATCCGGAATTTGAAACCGAGATCCTGATACAGTTTTTCTGTCAAAAAATTTTAAGCCAAAGCCATCT
Organism: Nymphalis urticae; assembly: GCA_905147175.2. Classification (NCBI taxonomy): domain Eukaryota; kingdom Metazoa; phylum Arthropoda; class Insecta; order Lepidoptera; family Nymphalidae; genus Nymphalis; species Nymphalis urticae. The sequence continues at coordinate 923,097 of LR989987.1, read as the reverse complement.
ATATAAAGACAATATAAAGACTTGAACAATAGCTTGGGCTCTTAAGCTATTATTGAGAAATCCGATTACCACTGACAATTGAGTTAATGCAAGGTAATTCGCTAGGTAATAAGATTAATAACGACTTCATGAGAATTATTATCTCTACGCGAAGTAGTAGGGGATGGAATATTTATTATTTATCGCTAATGAATTTTAATTAGCTTTTAATAAAAATTCTCAGTAAACTATATTTGTAACTAATTTAAGCTCACCACTAATTAAAGTAAATTTATACTGTAATGTTTATTAAAATCTATACTTACATTAGTTATAACATTAGGATAATATTTTGATAGACAAATTGTTTGTCTGTCTGTGTGCAATTTTTTCAAGGCTGTATGTACTCATTTCTTGGACTCAACAACAAACAATATTTAAATGTGCCTGCTATTACGTCCTCTCACTCACCTGCGTGGTTTAAGCCTGGAGTATGATTTGATGTATCATTATGATTATTATTTTATTTAAGTCCGTCTACTGAAAAAAACTAAAAGTATAGATGTCTATCCATAACCTATTAATTGAGACCATTCCAATGAGCTCAAACATGACACCTCTGCTACAAGTTAGCGAGGAGTTGGGTATCCTGTTTATTCCAGATGATGCTGTAGGTGTGGGTTATTTGGTTTTTTTTAATAATAGCAATGATTAAGCATATAACTTGTTTGAGGATCGGGGACGCAATAGCCTAGACGCTCAGGATTGACACGCGCCTTTTATATCGTTAAGTGGACCGTAAACCACTGTGCTATTGACGCTTGCAATTTCAACATGCTTGAAGTCATTGATCGGACAAGTAGAAACTGCATAGTTGGAAGTATGTGTATTCCCGTGCCTCAGAAAGCACGTAAAGCTGTTGGTCCTGTGCCTGAACTCTTTCCGGTCGTTTCGTATTGCCGTCCCATCGGATTATGAGAGCTAGAGAAAAGAGAGTACAACTGTGTTTGCGCACACACTTGTGCAATATAATATCTCCTGCGCAGTTAGCTAATCTCTCTTGAGATTGGCCGCCCTGACTGAAATCAGTCTAGAGGATATTATTATTAGAAGCTGCATATATTTCTTCAACAACTACAAAGGTCCTGAGGATCTAACAGCTGATGCAGATTTTTATGAATCATAGCCAAGTCTCGTTACAAACAAAATAAAAAACGAAATCCAAATTGGTTCCGTGTGTACGAACTTGTACGAACAACACACACAAATTCACTGGTTAATCTTGATACCCCTTATATAACTCCTTGTCATATTTTTATATATAATACATGTATTTTAATATTTGTGCTATTTAAAACTTCGACTAACACTGCAAGCAATAAAAAATTTACTCTTCGTCTTGGTCTTCTATTTGTAGTAGGAATTTTTCATTTTCCGCTTGGATAAGCAAAACTGGAGTCCCACAGGAAAATGTTAATAACATTCTAGCCTGCATCTAAGCAATATTTAAAAAATTGAAGTTACGTATTTGATAAAGTAAATCTTAAATAAATAAATATTTAAAGCGTAAAGTTATGCCTATATAACCCAAATCTTTTCTTAATAAACTAGTTTTATCACGCTTCGATACTTTCCAACCAGACTTATAGTTCATGCGATTAGGGCGTTCAGCCATTAAAGCTCTAAACAGTCGAACTCGCTTGGAGAGATTTTCCTTCTAATATTACTGTAGATTATAATAGAACAACTATATAGTATTTGTAATTTTGACTTAGGTATACAAAATAAATAAAGAAAAACTTTTGACTGTGAAATAAAATATGTATAATATATGTATTACACTTATTTTCTTATCCTAAAAATAAATATAATTAAAAATACTAAGAGACTGTTTTACTTTCTCTATTAAAGTAAATGAAAATCTTGAGCCGGTTGGCGTGGTTGGTAGATACTTGCCCTTCACCTCGAAGGTTGTGGGTTCGATTCCCACCCAGGACAGACATTCGTGTGCATGAACATGTCTGTTTGTCCTGAGTCTGGGTGTAATTATCTATATAAGTATATATTTACAAAAGAAAAGTAGTTTATGTAGTATATCAGTTTTCTGGTTTCCATAGCTCTGCTTAATTTGGGATCAGATGGCCGTGTGCGGATAATGTCCCAGGATATTATTATTATTATTATAAAATGTAATAATTAAACTGTCTTTTATTATTTAGTTTGCTTGGTTTACTTAGCGAGATAGTCATGTGGCAGAATTTTATCCGTAATATTACTTCACTATGTTCACAGCAGATTACGTGATAAAAAGAACACAAATTAAGTTGACATGAAATTTTAATGATTTTTGCCCGGGAAATCACAATACGCAGTTAAGTTTCACGTGTTGTAGCTACTGGGTACAAGTTTGGTCATAATTTACAATTTACTTGCCTCCTAATCAAATAATCGGATCACATTTCACGGTCCTAGACTAAGTAGTTGTGAGATTTTGTAATTAATCTTTATGTGTGTTTGGGGTTACCCGGCAGTACTGTGAGACATTAAAATAAAACCAACGAATATGTACTACTGTTCATATGATGTAAATGGTCTTTCTCTTTATAAATTTACAAAAACTTACTTAGTACTTTAAAAAAAAACATTCTTATAGCGCGATGTAAAATACATCTAACGCCATCTATTGACGAGAAGATAAATCAAATAATATTTGGCATAATGTATTTCGATCTTGAACAATGTGAATGAGAGTTCCTTCGTTTCATATCGGATATAAATGTATTATAGTTTTAAAATAATACGTTACTTATTAATATTTATAGTCTCACAAGTTTTTGTCTAAATAGCAGTTGTGTTTTTCCTTAAACTTAATATAAAATCTGCGTTGCTTTTTGAGTTACTTTAATTAGTACTTATTTCGAATTAGGATTCTGAAGGTTCACATTATTCTTGTAATTTTAAGATTTATATATTTATAATAGGTAACAAAAAGTCTTACGCAAGTAAATAAGGATTATCTATATATTAATACGTGATGAGAAAACTTTGTAACCCTTTATAAGTATCTTGTGTGCACAAAAGAATGTGAGATTAGGCATTATTAAAAATTATGTGGAGTATGAGTGGAGAAAGCTTAAAATGGAATAACATGTGTAACAAATACATTTTATAAAAATAAAACAACATTAATAGCTTTCGTTCATATTGACAACATACTTATTGCAGATTTTTGGATACAAATGTGGCAGAATTTTAGTAAAATTAGATACATACTTGACTGGGTTTGAAAACACGATCATTACTGGGCCATATTGTAGTAACTAAAATTGGCAACAATTGTAATTATCTTATGTTCTCATGTAAGCGAATATTATTCTTAATGAGAAACAAAGTTTCTTTAACCCGAACCCGAAAATAGTTTTCGTCACTTCGAGTCCAAATAGTTGATAGGATTAAGAGTGAAGTTGCAAACAAAAGTAATTTGTTTTATTACTTTTGAATGTGTGGAAAAAACGAAATAAAGTTCCTTATTTTAGAATGTAAAATTATGTCATACGTGAATGAAGATTTGGTTTCGTGCCAAAATATGGGTTTTAAAATGACGACGAAATTTATTTAACGCTTCAAGCGGTAAAAGATAAACAAAAACATATGATGAACATGTTGTGTGTTTGTTTTACTCTTCGTTAAATATTTGACTACGGATAATGACTTAAAAATGTAAATATATAAATTCGATATTCAAATACCTATGAATTTAGTTAAGAATATTACATTGATGGCTTATGTAATTATGTATATACAGACTATGACTATAAATAAATAATTGGTTGTTTACATTTTAAATAAAACGTTACGTATAATACGTAATGAGATTTGTTAAATTTGAGTGTGCTGTGAATGATTTTTATGTCAACGTAGCCAAGTAGCCAGAAGTAAAAGGGACGTAATATCTTAGTTACCAAGGTTGGTGGCGATATAAGCGATGGTTAACATTTCTTTCAATGTCAATGTTATGTGCCAGTGGGCGTTGGTGTCCACTTACCATCAGGTGGCCCATGCTGGTCCGCCTACCTATACTATATGTATATGTATATATACATTATCAATTAAATAATTATATTTTGTTGTCAGAGTTTGAATAATGTACTTAGCCGATTTGAAACTGAAGCTGCTATTATGACAAGACCGGATAAGAAGGATTTGATTAAGTGATGGCATCAATTATTCATCTTAGGTTTCCGAGCGGATTGTGTACGTTGTAGTATTGTTGTGATTATAGGAATGGTAATTTATAATCGTTATAACAATCAGCCATGACATCTGGTCCAGCCGCTTTTTCAGATCATGTCATCAAAAGTGCCCTCAAATAACCGACTTCTGAGATAAACTCACATAACAGGAAAAAAAATATTTTCGTATAATATCCCCTCCAGTCTCATCCATTAAGTTTTCCTCCTAAAGATATTTTACATGACTGCAGAGTAGAGAATCATTAGCATAATTTGAAACGTAAAATCCAATTGATGCGTACTAAAATAAAAACCCGTGGTCTTTGAATAAAATTCAATTATCGCCACTGGGCCTGCTCTATTCAAATTGATTTTATTTTTATAAAACATCTGAGCTCCGAAATCCAGAATAATGCTAATAAAAAATATATGTAAATTGGTGAAATGGTTCTTTTTAGCTCCGTTTCGTTTTATCCAAATATATCTCATTCAATTTATAATTCGTGAAACCATTCATTGGCTTCGAAAAAACTTTGTAGAGCATTGACATCTATTGTATCTACCATCTCGCTTGTTTGTCTCACTTACACAATAGTGAACCCTTAGTTTTTCTACTTCATATCGCAGAGTTACCAGTTTAGATCGTTTTAAATATTCAGGTTACATTAATATTAGATGCTTACATTATCGACTTTCCCATCCATCCACTTTTCCTTTACGTCAAATTATTTAACCCATATCCTTATGAAAATTAATAAAACGTTCGTATTAAGAGTTGTATATAGTAAGAATACGCTATTATTGCTTTGTTATTTAGCTTGTTTAAAGGCTACCTAATGGTAACAGGTAGGACAGGTTTTTATGAAGTAAGCTCATGGACATGAATAATTTAAATTTAAAAGACCTTTCTTACACCTACAATGCGTCACCAGACCGGCTTGTTCAAAGAACTATTGAATGAAACTGAATTCTATTGAATATTCATATAATTATTTAAATCACTGATATTTTGACTGGCCCGTTGGCACAGTTGGCTATAACCCTGCCTTCCGCTTGAAGTAGTAAATCATAAACAATAACATCTGTTACATATCCGATATGGTGATTAAAGGTTTTGATCACGTGACGTCGAACATTTAACCAAATTAAGTAATGCTCCATTTGAATTATACATTGTTAAAACTTATTTCTTATATCTTTATAATAAAATTCTATGTCATAAAATTCACATTCCCATTTTCGAATATGTTAACCTACTAGCTACCCGTCCCTACTTCGAATTGGTAAATAAGGGTTTAACCCATATTCGTAAACAAATCTAAAGCAAATATTATAAAATAAATTTCCAGAAAATGAAACGAATGAATTTCCCAAAAAAATTAGGGTGGTCTTTCCGTATGTACCGTCAGATAGATTGCTTCTCATGATTCATGTTTGTTGTAATTACTTATTCAAGTTCCAAAGTTTAATCGGTCATTTGTATTGACGAAAAACGCTTAAGTGTAATACGTTATCGCTACATATTATAAAATAAAACCGTTTAACTAAACACCCATGATGCGTCTGTCTGACCGCGTTGAAATTTTTGGTTTGTCAAATGGATTTTTATTTTTTAAAAATGGACGGAGTGATTCGTGATGATTATAATTAACATTAAGGTTTTTGTGTAAATTGTCTGAATTAAGAGATTTTTGACGAAGAAAAATCATAAATCAAACCATCATGCCGACTAGAAACTTTACTGACAAGTACCGCGTATACCAATAGAGCTAAATATATTACGAAGTATGATATAAAAGTTTTATACAGATCATTATACTAACAATGCGAAGCAAAACAACTAAAGTAAGAGTAAAAGTATATATAGCTTAATATATCCCACTGCTGAATTAAGATCTCTCTTCTAGTGGATAATGTTTGTAGTTTTAACCACCACGCTGCCTCATTACGGATTGGTTGACGCGGCAAACATGCAGATTACCTCACGATGTCATCTCTTTACCGCCGAGCACGAGGTCATCAACATCATGATCAACAGCCTTTCGTAGCTCCCGGTCCTCTGCCTTCCGCATCCAATCGATACCCGCCACCTTCTTCCACCACCTGGCTGGAGTGCGCCCTACACTGCGTTTGCCAATCCGCGGTCTCCACTCTAGGACTCGTCTGCTCCAACGGCCATCGGTCCTACGACATACGTGATCAACCCACTACCACTTCAGCTTGCTAATTTTGCAAGCTATGTCTGTGACTCCGGTTCTTTTCCGGATAATCTCATTTCTGATCTTATCCTTCAAAGATACTCCGAACATTGCTCGCTCCATAGCACGCTGAGCGACTTTGAATTTATGGACTAGTCCCGCAGTTAGTGTCGACGTTTCGGCACCGTATGTCATGGCAGGCAAGACGCGTTGCTTGAAGACTTTCGTCTTCAAACATTATCACATCACTTTATACATTCCCTAACAACTTCGAGAGGTTTCCCTTCGACGTATATCGGTCCCGGCACGACATGTCTATCGAACATGATCTTGGTTTTGTTCATGTTCATACCGAGACAGACACGCCGGGAAGACTCACTTAGGCTACGCAGCATTTCGGTGAGTTGTTCCAGCGACTCTGCTATGATGACGATATCATCGGCAAATCAAAGGTGTGAGATTTACTCGCCGTTTACATTGACTCCAGTCCAGTCAAGCGCCTTGAAAACGTCTTCCAATGCGTTGGTGAACAGATTAGGGGATATTACATTCCCCTGTTTCACCCTCCTGCGAGACATCTCTCCAATCGATATGACATCTCTGCAATGAGTCGAGCACTGCCCGGGTTTCGATAGAGTCAAAGGCTTTCTCGTAATCTACAAAAGCCATACACTGCGGCGGATAAGTACTCTTCGGTCTTCTGTACAATCTGCCGAACAGTATGGATGTGGTCTACGGTGCTGTAGCCTGATCGAAAGCCGGCTTGCTCTGGGGTTTGGAACTTGTCAAGTCGTCTGGCGAGATGGTTTGTGACGACTCTTGAGAACAGCTTATACACGTGACTCAGGAGGGAAATAGGTCTGTAGTTTTTCAAGAGGGTTTTATCACCTTTCTTGAAAAACAGTATCACCTCACTCCCGCTCCACGTATCCGGGGTCTTGCCGTGTTTGATGACGGAATTAAATAGGCTTGCTAGCTCTTTCAGGACCGGAGTCCCGCCTGCCTTAAGCAAGTCTGTTGTGATTCCGTCTTCTCCCGGAGCTTTGTTGTTTTTTAGCTGTTCTAGAGCCGCCCTAATCTCGCCTTGGTCAACGAACGGGAGCTCCTCGGAGTAATGGCGCGTAAGAGTGATCAATACTGATTCCCACGGGTTTATCCAATCTTGAAGAGAACAACTGCCCATAGAACCTCTCTACTTCTCCGACAATCTTGGGCCTAGAAGTAACGACCCCACGATGTTCAGTTTTAGGTTTTATCAGACGTGGCCTCCCAAACTTGTGAGCGAACACTTTCGTTCCCCGATTTTGCTCGATCGCAGCCTTGATGGCACGGGTATTGGAGCATCGGAGATCGCGTCACGTCAGCGTTTTTATTGTTCGGATTAAGGCCTTATCTGACAAAAACGATGGTAGTTCTTTTTGTTTCCTCAGGAACTTCAGTGTCTCAGAGAGTTTTGGTGCACTGTCTCTTTGCTGTGGCGGAAAACACTTGCGGGATGTGTTTTGTAGTATTTTGACCAGCGTGTCGGTTTTCTCATCGATAGTTAGCGCATATTCCTGTACGACCTTCAGGGAGTACCTGTCGGAAAGTTTTACCCGGTTCGACACACTACTGATTTCTACAACGCTGTTAATGAGATCCTTTTAGACTAGAAAACTGACACCACCCTGGGAGAGGTTATCACCTTCGCGGAAGTAGAGTAAGTTACCGGACTCTAGAGTTATCGTGTCCTCCCCCTGTCTTCGGACTTTAGATAACCCCAGTATATGCCAGTTTATATGACTTAACTCTACCTCTAATTCGGCGAGGTGATGGTCCAGTCTTATCGAGCGTCCATTATACGTTGACATGTCTAGTCGTTTTTTATGGTAGCCTGCCATGAACCGGTGATTCTTCGTAACCCCTGCCCTGCTGATACCGCGACCGCTACCTCGGTTGTATATTAGTTATAGACCCTAACAACCTTGAACCTGAGATACTGGAGTCCAAAATAAGATGCGCTTTACGTAAACTAAAGAACAATAAAGCAGCCTGTAGAGACAAAATTTAAGCTAAAGAACTAAAGAAAATTGGGGATAAAGGTATTAAGATACTACTGAAACTGTGTAACCAGGTATGGAGAACAGGTCAATGGCCAAATGACTGGAAAGAGTCAATGCTTAACCCTTTCCACAAGAAGGGATCTACTCGTTCGTGCAGCAACTACCGCACAGTGGCACTTACATCTCATGCCAGCAAGATAATGCTGTACGTCATTAACGAGAGATTAAAAACATTCCTGCAGTATGCAAATACCTGAGGAATAGGCTGGTTTTGTTAGAGGTCGAGGTACCAGGGAGCAAATTGTCAACGTTAGGCAACTAATTGAAAAAAGCCGAGAATTTTGCAAGCCAACATTGATGTGCTTCATTGACTACTCCAAGGCTTTTGACTGTGTACGTTGGGACTGTCTCTGGAAAATCTTAATAGAGATGGGAGTTCCCGAGCACCTGGCAGTATTAATTGCTACCTGTACAAAGATGGTGAAACTGTTGTGAGAGTCAATGACGCGTTATCGGGACCTTTCAAACCGGAAAAAAGGGTACGGCAAGGCCGCATCCTATCCCCCATCCTTTTTAACATCTACGGGGAGTTCATCATGAGAAGGGCTTTAGATGACTGGCAGGGCGGCATTTCGATAGGCAGGACGAAGATTAGCAACCTTCGATATGCAGATAATACCGCTCTAATCGCGTCATACGAAGAAGAACTTGGCGAACTCTTCAGAAGAGTCCAACACGAAAGCGAGCAGGTTGGTCTAACAGTCAATAGAGCAAAGACTAAAGTTTTAATAGTAGATAGAGCTGGTACACTAATTTGATCCGGAGAACTAAATGACTTGGAATTTATCTCTGAGTTTTTGTATCTCGGCTCACTACTGACCGACCAAGGAGGCTGTGAAAAGGAGATCCGACGACGATCTCAAATGGCCAAGTCAGTAATGAGCAAACTAACCCGAATATGGCAGAACAGAAAAATATCGAATAAAACGAAAAAACGGCTCGTTCAGACTCTGATATTCTCCATCTTTCTTTATGGCTCGGAATTCTGGACAATTTGCTCACTGGAGAGCAAGAAGATCGACGCGTTCGAGATGTCGTGCTGGCGAAGAATGCTGCGCATACCGTGAACGGCCAAGAGAACTAATGTCTCGATCCTGCAACAATTGCACATAAAAACGAGATTGTCAAGTATTTGCTACCAGCGTGTCCTTCGTTATTTTGGTCATATAGCGCGAAGGCAACTTGACAGCCTTGGCAAGCTGATGATGCTTGGCAAAATATAGGGGAAACGACCAAGTGGCTGCTGCCCCACACGATGGTCGGACCAAGTTACCAACCTCACTGGTCTCCAAGTGACCACAGCCCTGAGGAAAGCTGAGGACAGGAAGAACTGGAGAAAATTCACAGAGATCGTGACCCAGACCCTAGATCAGAGTGGACACGTCCTTCAGCAATGAAGTAAACGACCGAGAAGAAGAAGTCGCCTTTTACGACACCACGAGATGAGATTGGGGAAGTACTATTCTAAGCCGAATGTGAATTACAAATAAAAATTAAGAACATAAAATTTCAGTTATGATTGCCCGGAATTGAACCTGTAAACTACGGTTAAATTTCACGTTTTTCTTATCACTTGGCTATTTTGGCTCGTTTACAATTTAACAAGTTTATTATTATTATATATATTATTATAAGGATGATATTGTGTAAAATATAAAATTGATTGAAGTTATTATCTCTTGTTAGGTAGACACAGTAAATATATATAAAATGATACTCATTTATACAAATATAGAGCTCGATTTAACGAGGTGTTGAAGAGTTTATTGCTCTCTATGGGAGAAATTGTTTTATGACAACTATTAGGGGTCTATATCAAATAATAATTTAGATAAATTTGTGTTTATTAACGCAAATGCTTAACGAAGGAAAATTATTTAATTTGGGACCGTTTTCCACGATAACGTTTTTCCTACAGTTAACAATATAAATGAGTGGAAATTAATTTAATAAGGAAATTTGTGTACAGTTTCTATTTCGTGCCTTTTTTTAATTAATAAAATAATAAATTGTAAAGGTGAGAGATAAGCTTGAAGCCTCGTTCATAAACGTTGCTTAGAGACTGATTGGAAAAATTCTGTCTTTTTCTTTCGAATGACGCGTCAATATGTCAGAAAGGGTGAATCAGCGTTTAACTAAACTGCCGCTAACCATTTATAAGTAAGGCCATATATATTAAAAGCAAATTTTTTAACTGTAACATCAACTCAAATGTTACATTTAATCTAAGACTTTAAGCTTTACTTTATTATTAGTAGTAGTTTAGTCTGTCTGGGTGCTTTTAAAGCGAACGCTGTCGAACTATAACAGATAGAATAAAACTTTATGTGTATTATAATATTTGCATATTTATAAGTTGCTGTAAACTTCGTTTTTAGCATATACGAGTGAATATATGTATCTTATATAATATGTAGATATATAACAGTGATTTTTATATTTTGGGAATAATTATCAAAAACTTTAATTTAATTTATTTGTACGTAATATTAACGTTTAACACAAGATTTTAATATCAAAAAGGCTTTTAAGCAAATATAAGTTAAAAATAGAACGATATCACTGTGCCAACTGTCCCTGTGTGTGAAATTAATCTATAGTTACTTTAGACTGTTTTTAAAAGTAAAAATATAAGCATATTACAAGGTATCTGAATAAGCGCATGAAAAATAACGGGTGGCGTGCGATTGCCTAACTTAAAAATTACTGAACATATGTATGCGAACATGAGTGCACTCTCTACAATGTACACAAAACTTATACCAGAATGCACAGTGAATTTTGGAGAAACATATCATATTGTTATATAACTGTAGTTGAGCTTTGCAGTTACATCCGATTTTAATTCAGGTTATTGTCGTAACAAGCGTGAATTTCATGTTCTTGTTATAAATATGCACTCGAGCAAAAATGTTTTTTTTAATGAGAACAATAATAATTTGTCAAACAATAAAAACAATTCTTATATATAAATTATATACGTAATAAAATATTTTCAGTACGTCACAGTCTTCGCAATCATCAATTTAATTTGAGACGAAGTTTCGAGCTTATGAGATGAACTTTTTTCTCCTTAAAACCTTTAAGCTCCATCGTTTTAGTCTCGTATATAACATTGTTACGTAATACTAAAAGGCCTTAACGAGAATTATTTTATCTGCACTTAGTACATTTGCTGTCTTTATACTGGACAAATTGTTCAAGTGTGCGTGGGTAGACGATTTGAAAATTACAAACAAATACCGAAAAATGTTTTAGGCGCCTTAGGGCTGCTTTTTATATGAATAAAACCAGTTTTTTTACGGTAATCATTTATTTCAAAGCTTTCAATCCTTTAATAAAAAGTGAGTAGCAGTTCTAAGCCGAGAAGTTTTATCGCAGCTTAAATATCGTGTCTAGCGTCCGTACAAGGTTATCGTAGTTTATCAAATATTGTAAGTTGTGATCGAGACGTCAATCGCTGTTGAGATATGTACTGACCGCTGACGCTGTCTGACGTTAAAACGACAATCGGAAGTGTACGCTGAAGTCGGACGATGCATTTAATAGGAGCCTTACTAATTGTTGATTTTCACGTGGGATATATAAGCAATGTATATAAAGCCGAGATGGCCCAGTGGTAAGAACGCGTGAATCTTAACCGATGATCGTGGGTTCAAGGCGTGCACCACTGAAGTTTTTCATGTGCTTAATTTGTGATTATTATTCATCTCGTGCTTTTCGGTGAAGGAAAACATCGTGAGGAAACCTGCATGTGTCTAATTTCACTGAAATTCTGCCACATGTGTATTCCACCAATCCGCATTGGAGCAGCGTGGTGGAATAAGCTCCAAAACCTTCTCCTCAAAAAGGGAGAGGAGGCCTTTAGCCCAGCAGTGGGACATTCACAGGCTGTTACCATATAAGCTATGGTAGATCAGGTCGGATAGGGTTGGTCGGATCTTGGGGCCGCAATCAGTAACGATTAACTGAGCCGTTTCGATTTTAACAAAAAAAAGGATAAATATAAAATTTTATTATTACTGGTAGAATCTATAATTCATACCAGTGTGGATGATAGCTTCACAATCATTTAATTCTGTAAGATTACGATTCAAAAGTTATATTTTTAGTACACTCATAATTTTGATAATCTTTGTCAAACAATGTCTCTTAAAATTTATGTCTTATTATTTATTGAAAATCCAAAAGAGACCGGCATTAAGCAAAACTGTAATCCTTTATATAAAAGAGATAGATACATCTAGGATTTATTAAACTCTCCACGTATTACTTTTCTGTCTGATACCCCTTAATCCGTCCACTTTAAAGAGCCAATTTATCGCGATGCTATCTTTGACCGGCTTTCGGCCTTAGGCTTTTGATAGTATCAAGGACGGTAGCGAACTTTGTCCTAAAATTGTTGTAAAAGGCTTTGCCAAAAGCTTATGTGGTGGTAGGGCTTTGTACTAGTCAATATAGGTAGTTACCACCCGTTCATCACATATTTGCTGGCAAGCAGAATTTTTTAGTATTGTTATGTTCCGTTATGAAGGGTGAGTGAGCCAGTGTAACAGACACAAGCGTTATAATTAACATTTGGGAACGTAACGGACGGTTAATATATCTTAGTGCCAATGTCTTTACAGGTGTCCACTTACCATGTGGTGGCTTATGTACCCGTATACCTTTCTACCGTATAAAAAAAAAACTTTCTATATAACTAATAAGCACCGTAATTTAAGTAATATCCAGCGATCCATAGTAACGTATTAGCAAAATATCCCAAAGCTGAGGGCCTTATCCTCCTCGTTTTAGGGAGGTTTTACAGCTTGGACATTAATTGAATGGGCACATTAGAACAGCGTGATTCCAATGTGAGTTGGTGTACATGTAGTAGACTTTCACATGACAAATGCAGGATTTCTCACGATGTTTTTCTTAGTGCTGAGCACAATATGAATTAACACATTAAGCACATGCATTTACACACATTACATTGGTGCTTGCCTGGGTTTGAACTCGGAATTTTCGAATAAGATTCACGCGTTCTTACCACTGGGCAATCTGACTATTTAATCGATCCATATTTTCTACTATACAAAATATTAAAAAATGTAGGGTATGCTTATTTTTATTATTAAACTTAACGGTAGGTAGTATAAGGGATTAATTGAAATAAAACTTTTTAACAAGACGCTTTGTTGTACTGATCACCTTCGACTGTACCAATATACTACAAAAATATATCAACGTTTTATTAATTTATTTCATGATGACGATAATGTGTCAGGATTTAGTGAGAAATAACTCATAGAGTGTTATACTTAAACCGATACTTAGAGCGATGGGAGAGGAGATCACTTATCGAATGAAAACGATTTGTCTGCCCGCATGAGATCAATCAGTCCTTTTCAAATTTATTTATATCTTATATCTTCAAAAATTTTGTGAGTTACATTTTCTCTTAAAAATATGTAAAAATTACTTGCATCTTTAATAAAGAAGCTATTGTTATGCTCACAGTGCTATTTATCGGCATATTGAAATGCTTGGAGCTATTTGACCGCGTACCTCTAACTATTTCGTATAAAATTAAATCAATTATTATTTTTTATTCAAAAAGACGTCTACAAGAACTGTTGAATCGTCAATGCGTAAAATTAAATAGTAAAGTAACAGCCTGTTAATTGTCCCACTGCTGGGCTAAGGCCTCCTCTCCCTTTTGAGGAGAAGGCTTGGAGCTTATTCCACCACGCTGCTCCAATGCTTGTTGGTAGAATATACATGTGGCAGATTTTTTTTTTATAGAATAGGAAGGCGGACGAGCATATGGGCCACCTGATGGTAAGTTGTCACCAAACGCTCTTAGACATTGGCTCGGCAAGAAATGTTACCCATCGCTTACATCGCCAATGCGCCACCAACCTTCGATCCATAGTAACGTATTAGCAAAATATCCCAAAGCTGAGGGCCTTATCCTCCTCGTTTTAGGGAGGTTTTACAGCTTGGACATTAATTGAATGGGCACATTAGAACAGCGTGATTCCAATGTGAGTTGGTGTACATGTAGTAGACTTTCACATGACAAATGCAGGATTTCTCACGATGTTTTTCTTAGTGCTGAGCACAATATGAATTAACACATTAAGCACATGCATTTACACACATTACATTGGTGCTTGCCTGGGTTTGAACTCGGAATTTTCGAATAAGATTCACGCGTTCTTACCACTGGGCAATCTGACTATTTCATCGATCCATATTTTCTACTATACAAAATATTAAAAAATGTAGGGTATGCTTATTTTTATTATTAAACTTAACGGTAGGTAGTATAAGGGATTAATTGAAATAAAACTTTTTAACAAGACGCTTTGTTGTACTGATCACCTTCGACTGTACCAATATACTACAAAAATATATCAACGTTTTATTAATTTATTTCATGATGACGATAATGTGTCAGGATTTAGTGAGAAATAACTCATAGAGTGTTATACTTAAACCGATACTTAGAGCGATGGGAGAGGAGATCACTTATCGAATGAAAACGATTTGTCTGCCCGCACGAGATCAATCAGTCCTTTTCAAATTTATTTATATCTTATATCTTCAAAAATTTTGTGAGTTACATTTTCTCTTAAAAATATGTAAAAATTACTTGCATCTTTAATAAAGAAGCTATTGTTACGCTTACAGTACTATTTATCGGCAAACTGAAATGCTTAGAGCTTATTTGGCCGCGTTCCTTTAACTAATTCGTATAAAATTAAATCAGTTAATTTTTTTTTATTCAAATTGACGTCTACAAGAATTGTTGAATCGCCAACGCGTTAAAGTAAAGTAGTAAAGTAACAGCCTGTTAATTCTCCCACTGATGGGGTAAGGCCTCCTCTCCCTTTTGAGGAGAAGGTTTGGAGCTTATTCCACCACGCTGCTCCAATGCGTGTTGGTAGAATACAAATGTGGCAGAATTTTAGTGAAATTCGACACATGCAGGTTTCCTCACGATGTTTACCTTCACCGTCAAGCACGAGATGAATTATTATTCCAAATTAAACACATGAAAATTCAGTGGTGCTTGCCCGGGTTTGAACCCATGATCATCGGTTAAGATTCACGCGTTCTAACCACTAGGCCATCTCGGCTTTTTTCAATTGTTACCAGTTCAAAATTTGAATTCTATCGAGAAGAAACGAAAGGAAATACAGTTCTTATTAGTATTGTTTTTTAGCGATGTAAATTCATTTTGACTAACATTTTGTTTTTTAAAAGAAACGAAAACGTAGATTTTCTTACCCTTGACACTGCAAAATAAAATAATAATATTTGTCCTCTAAAATAGAATAAATCTATTTTAATTGTGCACTATTTATTTTTTATACCAATTCCTAAATTATGGTAAATATATTTACCATTTTTAGATAAAAAAGTAATATAATAATCTAACTAAACATACCTGCTTCTTCATTAACCTAAGCCAGGTATAAGTGAAATATGGCAACAATTTAGTTATGATCATTTATTTTCTTTATTTTTGAATATATTTTAGCAGTTTATTAGCAATTAAAACGGGTTAACTCGAAGTTAGAAGGATCATTAAGGAAAATATATTCTGATTGCAATTAAAAATGTAAATGTTGTTTACACTTTATGAGATTCGTTTGACTTTTTGTTTATAATTTTTTTCCTTTGTGAAATTCATTATTTTATAATTATCATACCGTATATATATTTTATAAATTAAATTATCATTCAACTTAATATCCTCCTAATCGGAGAGAATAACCAGCTCAGAACGTTTTGAAAAAGACAACACAAGTGCATGTGTTTGCCCACACATGTGGATGAGCAAACGCAATTACATAATTTCCTCACTCTGACAATTCAATAGAAGGAGACCTGACCCAATAGGAGAGATCGCATTACCAATGGATTTTTGTGTTTTCCGAGGCACGGTAGTGTAAATGATGCCACCTTCCAATTTGATACTGAGACAATAGACACACCAAACACTTTTTATTTGCCCAAACTTATAGCTTATGGTAGGCACCAATTATTTACCAATTATTCTACTAACCTAACAGTAATAATTTGTACTTATGTCAGTGTTTCTATTCGAAGTATGAGTGAGCCACACAGAAACAATAGACAACATATTTGGTGCTATGATGCGCGTTGCTATGATAAGTGGCTCAAAAATTTAATGGATATTTCTTACCTTTTAAATGACGAAAATTTGATGATTAGGTGATATTTTTTTAAATACCCTTGTAACAAAATTGCTTTGATATATTAAAAGTTTTTTTAAAGATATATTTTAATATATAAATATTATAAAGAATCAAATGACAAACAAAAACTCAGCATATAAATATGACGCTGGTGTTTGCCCAAATTTGATGTTGTGCACGAGTTCCTTATGAACTTACGATAGAACGATATCTCTGTGAAAGGTTTATTAGGAAGCAGCAGTTTTTTCTTTGCTTTTTTATTATAATTTCTCTTATATTACAATTTAGCGATGGACAAACGATTAGTGAGATTTAAGTGATTACGAAAAAAAAATTGCAGTTGAAATTTCCAAAAAGCAGACAACTCAGAATTGTTTTGGAATATTTGGGTGTGTGCATACTTGCGCGTGTATATCTGTGTGTTATCTATATATATAAAAGAAAGTCGTGTTAGTTACACTATTTATAACTCAAGAACGGCTGAACCAATTTGACTGAAAATTGGTAGGGAGGTAGCTAAGAACTGGGAGAAGGACATAGGATACTTTTTATCCCGTTCCCGTCGTTCCCGTGTGATGTGACATAAAATGTGGTATAACAAAACACAACTGACATGTAATAACAAAACAACTCAGTCAAAATATAAGTCAGCGGTTCATTTGTTAAAAATGTAATAACAAAACGCAACTGACAGCTGAGCATATTTTTAAAAAAGTCCGGTAGTATATAACAAAAAGCCACTGACAGCTGAGAATATTTAAAAAAAATGTCTTGCCGATTGATTAATTCGTATAAAACAAGGAATATAAATACTCTGTGCCTGTTTAAAGTTTCTAATAAAAAGAAAGAAAAGCGAACTTCAACTTCTAATTTAATTTTTTTTAATATCGTATTGCTGTGCCATTTATCATCAATAAAAATACCATGCCGAGACCAAGACGATCAAATCTTTCTCGACAAAGCCGTAATGCAAGAGTAATTCGAAACATTGCGAATGAAAGCACTGAAGAAGAGCAAGAAAATGCACGTGAAGAGCGCCGCCTTAGTATGGCTCGACTACGTGCTTCTCACTCACAAGAGCAAGGAGGCAGCCCGTGAAACGGCTCGGTTGGCAATGCGAAATCGTCGAGTAAACCTCAGAGATCAACAGCTAGATAATTTACGAAGCACAAGAAGAAATTCATCAAATACTGATTTGAATCGGGCAGCGTATCAATACGATTGCACGACTGATTACTGCTTGCATACTAGCGTTCGCATTGGGCCAATGGACGTTGTTTGCGAGTATTGTGGCGCATTAAAGTTTTCCGGAGAACGGCCAGGATTGTGCTGCCTTAATGGCAAAGTGAAATTGCCATTATTGACTCCGCCACCTGAGCCATTAAATTCATTGCTTCGTGGCGAAACACCCGAATCCCGTCATTTTCTTGGAAACACCCAAAAATACAACAGTTGTTTCCAAATGACCTCATTTGGGGCAGACATTATTGAAGAACGAGGATTTAATCCGACATTCAAGGTATTTAAACCTTCATGATTATCACTCATATTGATTTTAGTATTACGGGACTTAATCGCGTGTGTTATTTAAGCTAAAATTAATATTCAAGGTATTTATTTGTTTTTGTACTTATACACAATACAGTAGAATAATAACATATTGTATTTATTCCAGAAGTGTTTGTAAAGTAATAATGACTGTTTTTTAATTTGTAGATACAAGGACAGATTCACCATCGAATTGGATCATTGCAACCTCTCGATGATGGACAGCATAAATTTTTACAAATATACTTCATGGGCAACACAGAGGAACAACTTGATCGACGTCAAGAGATCAATACAGCAACGAAAAGAGCAATTCTTCAAGATCTGCAATAACTGCTTCAAGAACATCATGCGTTGGTCAGGTTGTTCAAGAGTGCATTGGAGCGCATGCCAAATGATGACTACAAAGTTGTGATCAGAGCGGATAAACGACCATCTGGAACACACGAGCGCACATTTAACGCTCCAACAATAGATGAAGTTGCCATTTGGCATGTTCACGTGTCGGAAGACCTTCCGCGTTATTTGTTTTCGCGCCTAATGAAAAAACAAAAAATATCGTTTATCACAAGGTGCTACAATAAATGGCAAATAAAGAATAATTGAATAATTATATCTTTTTTATTTATAATTACCCTAAGTTAAAAATTAAAAAAATGTGATAATGTGATATTGTCTTTAAGGTGGAACAAAGTTCACCGGGTCAGCTAGTATTATATAAGTGGCAATTCTTCCGATGCCATATAATATATATCACAATATCATATATTTTATACTATTACGCTTTGTTGACAGTGTGACCAACATCTTCCTAGTCAACCTATCAGCGGCAGATCTTCTGGTAACAGGAGTCTGTATGCCGATCCAGCTCAGCAAGGCCATCACTCTCGTATGGTTTTACGGAGAGACGGTCTGCAAAATTGTCAACTACATACAAGGTAAGATGTAATGTATTTTTATAGCAAGGTTTAATTTTGAATATTATTATGTAGTATGTATTTTTATAGCAAGGTTTATTTTTATATATTACGTGCATAAGTAAACTGAATAGGTGTCAGTTCTTTAAACAAAACCGTTTCCTTTTCGATACTGTTGTACAATAAAACTTACTAACCCAGCAATTATATGAGACTTACATAATACATTTCATTAATAAAAAAAAAGAAAAAAGAGCTGTGTGTTTTAACACGAACTACGTAATATGCTACAGCAGATTCTATAGTTTAAAATAAAATATTCACGAATAATGCTCACACATCAGAGCTCATATAATATTAGTGTTGCCATTCGCAACGTTCGCGAATACTTCGAATTATATTGACATTTTATATTTCAAGCAGAAATTCGAATTCAAAAACTTTGAAATAAAACAGGTGCCAGATTTGTACTGCTTAATAACTTCTCAGAGATTTTTTGTGATTGAATAAAGTTTCAAGACGACTTTCGCTGAACCTTTGCTATGGAGATATTTTTTCGATTACTTATAAACTTCTATTTTTTTCACAACTTATGACGGTAATTGTTATATTTAGCCGTTACGAGGTCTAGAGTAGAGAGTAGAGAACTAGAATTCTGCTAAATTTACTTTTTGTTTTTTAATATGTCTGCATTAATGTTAATACTGGGTGCAAACAATAAGTCGGAAAAAGGCGTCGCATTTGCGTGTTTCTTTTTAACAAGCACATTTAAAGAATGCTTGTATATACGAGTATAACCAGCACTAATCCAAAAAATAATAGTCTGCCCTTCTGACATGAATGAGCTGAATGTAGCGCAAATTATTAAAAGACGAAACAAATAATGTTTTTAAAAGTCCAAATAATATTTGTAACAATATATATTCAACTGTTTGGCTTAAGAAACATTCGAATTTCAATTTTTTGAATATTGTGTTATGCACAAGTTATTAATTCTTGAAATGGTTCATAATGTTTTTCTTATATAAATAAAGAATACGGTTCAGCGTTCTATTTAATTTATAAAATACGATTTCATTTATTACAGTTTTTATTATTATTTGAATTCTCTCCGTCGTCTCCTTTGTAGATCAGCGAGTCTTATTTATTTTAAAGCAATTAACAAATAACGTTGCTATTCGATTAAAAATTACTTCGCATCTCAGTCGTTTAATGTTTATACGCCATTTTGATACAGGAATCCATTTAATGTTATATTTAATTATTATTATTAGTCCGATCAACAAGACAAAAAAAATAATGGTAAGCTTGCAATAATTCGTCGAACTGAAATTGGTTTAAGTCTAAGGTATACTGTTACAAATGAAATATTACGAAGTCCCCACCGATTCCAAGTTTGCTAAAAAAATATTCAAATTCGAAAGGTCAAAAGTATCGTTTTTTTCTCGTAAATATTGAGTTAATGTTAATGTTATCTCAAAAATAGATTAGACAAAAATCGTGGTTCGTATTTCACTATCTGCTATTTACGATCGCGTTCAGCGGTTTTAATTTTGTTCAAATAAATATATCTAAATATTTCAGTAGGCTTTTACGAGCACTTTTTAATAATCGTTTTACAAGATAATTTGAAATTAAAGCTACGACTGATTCGAAATGTGGATTCTACAGAGAAAAACTGTCAAAAAACTCAGTAGTCTTAGACAGTTATATAACATAGGTATTTAAATACAAGTGAATTTTTATTTCTTACATAAGAGCTCCACTGAACACTTATTAATCGTCCTACCATACAATATACAATAATTAATAATTATAATACATTTCATTTTTAATTTCTTTTCTCATATTATAATTAAAACATTTTTTAACATGTTTAATTAAAACGTAAATTTTATTCCGTATTTCTTTTATAAATTCAATTGAATTTCCAATTAAAAAAACGTTGATTGCTTCTTTAACGGAGACTTACACTTGTTTTGATTTGGCTTAATTGAATTGGTGTTCAGTAATTGTTCCACTTTCACTTAGTTAACATTTGTTGGAATTAACCGCTTAGTTGGTTAAACTATGGAGTTACCATTCGCAATATTCGTAATCAATAAAATGTATGTTTGAAATGATTTTGTGAAATTCATATTGTTAAGTGCAACATTTTTTATCTATGATGGTGGATGAGCATTTGCGCCACCTGATGATATTTGTTTCTCATACTGACTCTGGCTCCGTGAAAAATATAAATCAATACTATGTTTGCATTACATTGAGGGTGTTTGCCAATAAAATGCCAAACTGGTTATTGCTATTTAGTGAGCTGAAAATAGTGAGCGGCTGGTGCCTACTAAAACGAATTATACGAAGAAATCTTATATATTAATTAACTCTATCTGAAAATATCCAATATGACTTACATAATTATTATTTGTTTTTTATACGTAACATGTTCGTTTTATTCAATGCCCGCTTTCAAATTTTAAACGAATTGTTAAATAAAATTTATTCCTGCAGGTGTAGCTGTGGCTGCCAGTGTGTTCACGTTGACGGCAATGTCGGTGGATCGCTGGTTATCTATAGCACCAGAACCACGTCTCCGACCGCCAGGGCGTCGTCAGGCGTTGATGCTGCTAGCACTTCTGTGGATTGCAGCATTGCTCATCTTCATACCGCTGTTAATAGTAGCGTGCGTGAGAAAGGAATCCGTGCCTGTTATATCCAAGGCTTATAATAATATTTCGGTACGTTGGCTTAAGTTTTTTTTTAATTATTAAGTGTAATAATGGTATTAAAAGACAACTGGAAAGAAGTTTCGAATTTAGAGTGTATAATAAATAACGGTAGAAATGTTTATGTTTCGCACACGAAATATGGATTTGCTTTTGAATAAAGACATCTGAAATATTGCAACAACCCGAAAAGAAAATCTGCTGGAAAAATGTATTCGAGGCTTGGAGTAAATTCCACCGATTGTACTTCGATACAGGTTGTTCGATACATATGAGGTAGAAAGAGTTAAATTACACTGCGTTGCTTTAAGTTGGTTTAATAATAAGAAAAATATATTTATTACCTACATATATCGACTATATATTTTGTCATTCATTATTTATCAAAATACTTCGTTAAAGCAAATAATATACTTTCAATTACTCATCTATTGTTTAATTATTTACAAAGCATCCTCCATCTCCGAGCGATTCTGTGTTTATTTTGTAACTTTGTGTAAATAGAATAGATGTTCATTTGTAATTTTAATTACTTTGCAAATAAATATTACAGTACAAGTTGAAATTTCAAATTACTTCGTTGAACTAGTTAAAATTAAGCACTGGATTAATATATATCGAAAACTTTATTACTAGTTGGCTTACAATTTGGGAAGAATGTTATATAGTGTTTGAAAATAACATAACAATATGTAGTCTCTGTGGGGTTACCCGTGAATTTTAACTCGGGTTATAAGTTTAAGCTCACTCAATTTTCATGTTTCTAATTTTCGCTAGTTGAGTTCTTGTTCGGCGTTGAAAGTAAATATCGTGAGGAAAATCCTCTTCATAATTTTCGCAATTATTCGACTCAAAACGGGATGTACAGTAGTAAAACATTTACTAACGGTCTGTAAATGTAATACATATATAGACTACAATTAATTTTGTATACAGTTTATAATAAAAGAATATCACATTATAATTTCAAATTGTGTTAATAATTGTTTTTTAATGAAAATAAAGTGATTTACTTATAAAATCTATGACAATTTTATATATAACCGTAGTCCCGCATTAGTAATATATTAAAATACTTAATACGTCAGTTATTTAATATAAATTCAATAAAACAAACACCTATCATACCGCGATAGCTTATCTAGGGTAATTGGAGGCTATGAAGATAGATTGAATCAGTACCAAATGTCCTCTCGCTTGTAACTATTCATACATTTTAAACATTTAAAACCAACCTTGGGCACAATTATACCTCTGGAATATGTAGACAATACAATGAACTCGCAAAAAACAACAATTTGGATATTGCTATTAATCTAAGTACATATAAAAAATCTGAAGCAATATTTAAAATAAAGTTTATAAATTCATTCATTCATTCATTCTATTTGTATTTTTAATAAAAAAAATTGTATTACTTTTATTTTCAGCTTTGCAAATTTTATTCCTAAATTTTAGTCATTTAACATAGTTCTGTTTTTTCTTTTAGTTCTTTAAGTCATATTATTTTAAATGTGTAAAGTTCTTAATTTTAATTTTACTATTTATTACTACTATTAGCTGTTACTTCGTTGTATGGGATGGATGCTGTGTTTCCTGTAACTGAGGGAGCACATAGATTTATAACTCGCATAATGTATTAGATGTTGTCATGTGTATTCCTTGTCGGAGAACCTAACCTATTAAAATAAAATAAAATAAATTAAAATGACCATTATAAAGGTTTTAGTTAAATTATAATTCCATTCGTTGATATTTCACGGTGATAGGGCCAGTTTCAGTGTAATTATAGGACAAGGGACATAACATCTTAGTTCCCAAGGTTAGTGGCGCTTTGGCGATGTAAGCGATGGTTAACATTTCTTACAATGCCAATGTCTATGGGCGTTGGTGACCACCAATACATTAGACCTTTTACATAGACATTTTACCACTTACCATCAGGTGGCCCATATGCTCTTCCACCTACCATACCGATACTGATACCTGAAATTTTGTCACATGTCAATCGAATGATTGTGGAATGAGCTTCAAAACTCTCCTCAAAAGGGAAAGGGCATTAGCCCAGCAGTAGCACATTTAAAGTATGCTGGTGTGGAACATTACTAGTTGTTAATATTAAAAGTAAAAATTACCACCGGTTCCATAAAGGAAATACCGGATGATGAAATGAGCGGAGAAGAATCAGCGAAAGAAACTCAGCCGGTTTCTTTTCTGCATATTTTGTAATTGCTTACAATTTTCTATATAGTAAAGGATGGGGGATGAAAGGAGCGGATACGCGATCATTTTGTTTCTCACTTTCGCACAAATAATTTCCTTTTTTTTTGTTTCAGATAGAAACTAAGGACGTACATTTCTGTACAGAAGAATGGCCGAGTCAAGAAACTCGCAAGCAGTTCGGAACTTTCAGCTTCACTTTAGTGTATGCAATACCTGGTAAGTTATAATAAATATAATTAGAATTTATTTAATTATCTGCAAACATGTACTTTTAAAAATATATGGCTGCCTGGAAGAGATCGCTGTGTATCGATAAGGCCACCAAAGTTGTATGCAAATTAGGTTTACTCCCTGTGTTATGTAAATTTTTAATTATCGTGGTGTACGATAATATATTCTATCTATCTAAAACATTACCTTCATCATTATTTAATTTATTATTAGACTTATCTTTAAAATAATGTTACCAGACAAGTTATTATATCATGAGTTATTATCAGAAGAAATTAAATGTCATTGTACTAGCATCGTACGTGGTGGAATAAGCTCCAAACTTTCTCCTCAATAAGGGAGAGGAGGCCTTTAGCCCAGCAGTGGGACATTTACAGGCTATTACGGTTACGGTACTAGCATCCCGATTTGAACTAGTTCGAATCTAATTAAAAAAAAAATCTATTTCAGATTATTAGCATCAGACATAATTGTATTAAGCCAGTACCTTTTTAATATTTGCCAACATTTTGACATAATTAGTACCAACTTGTGTCCGTGACTTAGTCCGCATAAAAGTCGGTTTTATTACGATAAATACAAAAAACATTCATAAGCCGCTGCAGAAAATTTCAGAAAATGAACAAATACTCGATTTTTACTGCATTATTATAAGCATAAAAAACATTTAAAATTATCTTTGAAAGACGATAACTTTTTACTGTCATCCGATTTAAATGAAACAAAGCCAACTATGCCTAATATTGCTCTTAGGGCAGCTTAATCTACCAGTTGAAAACCGCAAGAAAATCTAATCTAAAGTTTCGTAGATCAGTGTGTACCTATAGACAGATAAATGGAAAGACAAAAATAAAAAAAAATTAAAACACGTGAAATATTCGTAACAGAACTGATATTTAATTTGAGAGAACAAATGACATTCTATGGTTAGTTACAACCGTATTCACTAGAACGTATTTCAAAGCAGAGGTGTAGCAAATTATATTTTGATACATTTTACGCATACTAACAAAAATAAATGTATTTTGAATTCAGTTATGCTTTTTTATCACCGACACTCGGTTTTTGATAAATTTAACACAAACATACGGCAACTTCTTTATAACAAGTATAGATATAGAAATATATAAATGTAAGTAAAACGTTTTACATTTTTAATTGCAATGTATCCAAAGATGGTATTTTATGCAGCGGTTCTGAGCTTCGCAATCCTTTTAACTAAGTACGCTCCTTAGCAACTTCAGAGTACAATAAACTACTCGGGAATGAAAAGAAGTTCGTCTAGAACATTCGAGTCAAGTTTAATTAACTTCTATTTAATGTAACTGAGCGTTTAACTTTGCTTGACATTTAGCGCCTGAGTTCTAGAAAATACTTGTGTGTAGCACTTGTTGATTTTCTCCTAAGTTTTAAAGTGTTTGAGTGACTATTGGTTATAGGTGAAAATTTATCATATGGTTTAGATATCGACACATGGCCCAAAGATTATACAAATATTACAGAGTTTAGTTAACAAAAAAACTGTCTTCGAAACGAAAACATCAGAAATTGCTTTACTGTAAAACTGTTTTAAATCAAAATGTCACCAATTCGTGTGTGGTAAGAAACGAGTAGTAACTTGTTTTACCAACTTGTTTTACTTTTAAAAGTAACTTATTCAGAATATTAGTATAGTTTAGTTATAGTTTACCAGTATAGTAATATTCAGGAACGTTTTGAATTCAGCCTTTTGTCGTCCACTGCTGGACGAAAGCCTCCCCCATAGAACGCCAACCATCCCGATCTTGGGCAGTCCGCATCCATCCCGTGCCTGCCACCTTCTTCAAATCGTCGGTCCATCTTGTCACAGGGCGCCCTACACTACGTTTGCCTAAGCGCGGTCTCCACTCTAACACGTGTCGGCTCCATCGGCCATCAATGCGTCTGGAGACATGACCAGCCCACTTCCACTTCAGCGAGCTAATTCTCCGCGCGATGTCGGTGACTTTAGTTCTCTGGCGAATGTCCTCATTTCGGATTCTATCGCCCAGAGAAACCCCAAGCATCGCGCGTTCCATCGCTCGCTGAGCGACCTTAAATTTGTGGACCAGTCCTACGGTGAGTGTCCACGTTTCGGCACCGTAAGTCATCACAGGTAGGACGCACTGATTAAAGACCCTGGTCTTAAGCGACTGTGGGATCGACGATTCAAAAATATGACGCAACTTCCCGAATGCCGCCCAGCCCAAACGTATTCTTCTTTTAGCCTCCTTCTCAAAGTTGTGCCGGCCAAGTTGTATAGTTTGGCCCAGGTAGATATATTCCTGCACAACTTCAAGTGGAGAGCCATTTACGACCACTGGTCCCGGGGATACATGATTGTTTGCCATAATTTTGGTCTTTTCAATGTTCATCCCGAGACCTACTCGTCTCGAAGAATCGCTCAGGTTGTTTAGCATCTCTTCCAAATCCTGCAGAGTCTCCGCCATGATGACAATGTCGTCGGCAAATCGCAGATGTGTAATGTGTTGGCCATTGATATTAATGCCGCGTCCGTTCCAATCGAGCGTTTTGAAGACGTCCTCCAATGCATTGGTAAAAAGTTTCGGGGAGATTACATCCCCCTGTCTTACCCCGCGATGCAATTGGATTGGTCTTGTGCTCTGATCTTGTACTTGGGCGGTCATAGTTGCGGCTTCGTACAAACACTTCAACACCTGGATATACCGATAGTCAATTAGGCACCTCTGCATGGATTCCAGAACAGCCCAGGTCTCAATGGTATCGAAGGCTTTTTCGTAGTCCACAAACGCTAGGCATAGAGGCTGATTATATTCCTCGGTCTTCTGTATTATTTGCCTAAGTGTGTGTATGTGGTCTACGGTACTGAAGCCTTTTCGAAACCCAGCCTGCTCAACGGGTTGGAAGTCATCGAATTTCCGGGCAAGACGATTCGTGATTACCCTCGAAAACAACTTGTAAACATGGCTTCAGCGAGAATCTTTGGTTTTGAGGTGACGGTTGTGCCTTGTTTGGTTCTGAGTTTTGTCAGGTGACAACAGGAGGTATGTGACTTTGCAAGAACCTTTGAGCCCCTATTGAGTGCTATGGCATCTTCAATATTCCGGGTATTAGCTCGTCTTGTGTCACGCCTTATTAGTTTTTTAACCTTCCTGTTAAGTGCCTGACACTCAGATGGCGTCATATTCTGATGTTCTCGTCTTCTCGTCATCTCGTTCAGAGTCTCGCCTGAGAGCTTCGACTTACGTCCATTGCTCTTTTGTCGAAAGTAATTTTGGCCCACTTCGCGGATGACACGCACCAGACTATTGGTGGCGTCGTCAATGTCCTGCCTGGTTTCCAACATGGCAAATCGGTTCTGTAGTTCCAACTGGAAGCTTTCGCAACCAGCTTCGACTTGGGGCTGAGTTGGTCTAACCAACTTCATTAACCGCGATCGTTCTATTTTAGTGTTAATATTCAGGGTGCCTCTTACCAGGCGGTGATCACTTCCAGTGTTTACCCTGTTGATCACGGAGACATCCCTGAATATTTGGCGCTTATTGGATAAAATGAAGTCGATCTCATTCATCGCTGTGTTATCGGGGCTTCGCCAGGTCCACTTCCTTTGGGGCTTTTTCTGGAAAAATGAATTCATCAGAAATAATCCCTGAGCCTCAAGGAAGTTTACCAGCATTTGCCCCCGATGATTCCTGTGCCCATAGCCGAATTTTCCTACCCTCGATTCACCATCTTCTTGTACTCCCACTTTGGCATTGAAGTCACCCATAACAATTGTGTAGAAGGTACTGGTACGAGACATAGCTTTCACTATGTCTTCGTACATGGCTTCGACCTCTTCGTCAGTGTATGTAGACGTTGGGGCATACACTTGTATTACCTTCAAGGCATACCTCTCGGTTATCTTTAAGACAAGGTATGCCACCCTTGCCGACACACTGCCAACCTCCACGACATTGCTTCTGAGTGACTTGTGGATCAAAAAGCCGACGCCACCTTGGGATGGTTGGTGTCCTTCTCGGAAGTAGAGTAAGTGACCGGAATCTAGTGTCATCGTGTCCTCGCCCTGTCTTCGGATTTCTGATAGACCTACTATATCCCAGTTAATACGACTTAACTCTACTTCCAATTCTGTCAGGTGTTCGTCCAGCCGTAGAGAGCGTCCATTATACGTGGCCAGAAACCGTCACCGTTTGTGGTACCCTGCCGTAGCCCGGGGATTCTTAGCACCCCCCATCGCACCGTTACCATGGCCGGTACCGTGGCCAGGAATAGTGCGATTACCGGGAATTGGGGGCCGTGAATTTGAGTCGTCGCTCATAGGGGGGTTTTTGCCTTAGTCACCGCGCTTGGCAGGCGGGTTGGTGACCGCAGTGTCTGGAATCTTTCACTAATAGCGCTGCTGCCCGCTATCAGGATTAGCATTTTCGGATTCCAGCATTTGTGTGGTTATACCGCCACGATTTCGGTCGCCAGAGCCTCGTTCGTTGATTAGCAGGATGCACCACGAGCAGGTGAGATTGACGGTAGGGAGCCTAGGTTGTTGTCGACTCCCCTTACACCCCGTTACCCCTTACCCCCGAAGGAACGTTTTATGACGTTGTTATTATAAAAAAATATTGAATAAAATTAAACGAAAATTTAATCAAGTTTTCATTATGCAATTACGCGTTGGATAAAATTGGGTTAGAGTCGATAACATCACTCGATCTTCAGATACGTGACGTGAAAGAAACATTCCCAAACGATTGGCGAAAATAATGGAAAAAGTTACCAAATATAAACTGGGATGTCCCAGTGGTGAATGTTAACCGAAGACAAGGGTACAAATCCAAGAAAGCACGACCGAGTTGTCATTTGCTCAATTAGTGTGTATATATTATATACATTCATCTAACCTGAATATTGTGTTGGATAAAATTGTTTATCCACCAACCTGCATTAGAGCAGCGTGGTAGAATAAGTTGCACATCTCCCTTGGAAAAGGAAGCCTTTTTTTCCTATCGCTTAAAGTGTATGACGATAATGAATGGTGGATTTTTTTCTCCAATTAGTTTTAAAGAAAATTCTGCGACTGTATATACATAGACACATAGTTTCGCAAGTGTTGCCTCTGAATCCTGAGTAAATCGGCACAAATAGTACTCAGTATTGAATTATATGGAAAAGAGTAACTTATTACATCCTGCATTGAAAACAAAGAACATTAACTCTACATTTTTCTATCATCTATATAATAATAACATCCTGGGACATTATTTACACACCTTATCCCAAATTAAGCAGGTCTTGTACTATGGGAACCAGACATTGGATATACTACATATACTATTTTTCTTTTGTAAATACATACTTATATAGATAATTACATTCAGACAAACAGACATGTTCATGCACACAAATGTCTGTCCTGGGTGGGAAACGAACCCACAACCTTCAGCGTGAAAGGAAAGTATCTATCAACCACACCAATCGGCTTGTCAATAATAATCTTATTAAGTAATACTATTTTGACTTTTGAAGTTCTTTGATCTCAAATTTAGTACCAGACAAAATTCTTTTTTTTTTTTTTTATATATTAACCGGGAGGGCAAATGACTCTACTCCACCTGATGTTAAGTGATAGTAAAGTCCAAACGCGAGGACGGCCAGTACAGTCGGGAAGAAGGTTCTGCACTAGCCGCCCTCGCCTTGCCGGCCCGCAAGATGCCTCTTCACGCCTCGTTTGAAGGAACCCGGGTCGTAAGAGGAGGGGAATACGTGTGCTGGTAAGGAATTCCATTTCTTGGAAGTGCGACAAAGAAAGGAGTTGCCAAATTTCTTTGTGCGCGATGGAATTGATGTCACAGTTAGTCGGTGACATCGAGAGCCAGCACGCGTAGACTTGTGAAGGAAGGGGGAAGCAGGAATTAGGGAAAATAATTCCTCGGAACACTCGCCGTGATACAGTCGATAGAAAGCGCTCAGCGCAGCTATCTCTCGACGCAATTGTAAAGGCTCGAGGGTGTTAGTGACCTTTACGTCGCCAATAATGCGGACCGCACGTCGCTGCAATCGGTCCAAGGCCTCAAGTAGGTACTTAGCGGAGCCATCCCAAAGGTGCGAGCAATATTCAACGCAAGACCGTACCTGTGTTTTGTACAGCAGGCACAGTTGTTGAGGCGTGAAAAAACGCCGCACCTTGTTCAGAACTCCGAGTTTCCGTGAGGCTGTTTTTATTACAGCCTCGATGTAATCCCTTGGACTAAGGTCGCAGCGAACGTCCATCCCCAGCATGGCGATTTTGCTTTGTATCACCAGCGGAGTGCCACAGAGGGAGGGAAAAGGGGAAAATGGTGACTTTTTTGCTGTGAGAGCGCATACCTGTGTTTTCTTGGCATTAAACTCAACAAGATTATCTGAGCCCCATTTGGCGATAAGCTCTAACGTCCTATTGAGTTCAATGACAAGATCCTCCCGCCTCTCCCTAATTTCCGCTCGCCCAGCCACTGCGCGTCCGTGGTATCCACCATGCACTGTACTATCGTCTGCATAGCAATGAATGTTCCCGAGAGAGAGCATATCATTGATATGCAAAAGAAACAGAGTGGGAGATAGCATTTTTTTCATAGATTCAAGTAGTTTTTTGTTTATCGTCAATAGCGCAATTATTTATGGGCCATTTAGCTATGCAAAGTAACAAGTTTGATCTTGACCTCTTAGGCTATGTCCCCACTTCTAACACAAACTGTACGCTTGATTAGAAGGATAAATAGATGTATTAGTAATTCCTTAAAAACGGACTTTGCTGATACGTGTTGCTCTCCTTACATAAGTGAACGTCAAAAGGTAATGTTTTGTACTTTTACTAGTGGAAGGGCTTTGTGCAAGCTCGTCTGGGTAGGTACCACCCATTCATCAGAAATTCTACCGCAAAATAGCAGTACTTGATATTATTGTGTTCCAGTTGGAAGGGTGAGTGAGCCAGTGTAATTACAGGCACGAGGAACATAAAATCTTAGGTCTCAAGGTTTATGGCGTATTGGCGATGTAAGCGTTAGAGCGTCGGTGCCTACTTACCATCAGGTGGCCCATATGCTCGTCCGCCTTCCTATTTTATAAAAAAAAATATAACGTCTTTATCGACATGTACAATTATGTGTGCCTGTGAGTGGATTCAATCTACAAGGAAAGTTATAACCAAGTTCTAACATTAGACGCTGATATTGATCCTTAAATATCAAAATTAAATAGGGAGACTTAACTATAATTAACTAGGCATTGAACGTAATCTTAGTAATTAACAGCTTTTATTCACTATTCAATATATACAACATTTTAATCATTAACTGAGACGGTTTTGAAGTTTCTATCATTTATGATCAAAATTTTACATTTGACAGAAACCATGGATCTAGAGAAAATATACATCGATAATGCACAAGCAATCTCGTGAAGCCTACCTGAAGGTACTGCTATTTTTTTGTGGGTATTCTGGCGCATTCGGCTGGTGTGTCCCACATGGGGGGTATTCAGTTGAGTCAGATCATGTGATCTAAACGCTTAAATTTGATTTTTCTTTGAAAAATTGCGGCTATTTTAATAAATACAACCTATATTTTATAGTAAACTTAAATTAAACTTTTGTTTATTGAGTTTAGGGCTTAGATTAAGTGCATAACGCTATGTCTATACACATTAAACATACCCATTTAATTACATAAGATTTATTTAAATTGAGAACTTATATATATATACAAAAATCAATATTAAAAATTGCTTTGCTTTCGTATAAATCGTGATCGCGTGGAATGGTAGCAAGAATGCTAGCGGCATCAACCCTTTAAACTGCAATTCCAATTTCTCTGTAAATAAAATGAAATTTTTGCATATCAATATGTGCCAATAGGACGAGATGTTAAATATTTGAGAAATATTATATAACATATACGACAGCGTAGACGCTTCGGGAAAACAAAGAGCACAAATCGCGACCATCAAGAAGATTCGGAACTACAACTAAAAATGGCGATCCATATTAAAGATGATCAGATTATGGACGAATTAGTAGATTATTATCCAAAACCCACGAAGACAAATAACAAATCCCTTCAAGGAAGTCGACTGGCACACATTCCGAGTGAATGAAGTAATCGTCTGGTCTCTATGACGTCTGATATAAACTTATATTTATATTGTACACAGATACGACATATCCAATAATTTTAAATTAAACCTGGATTGTGATGTTGCCCGGTAATAAAAACATGCGGGAAAATTAAAATTATAGTGAAGATAAACCAATAGCACGGACAACACGTATGTGGAGATACAATTATAATTAAAAAAAATTTGTTAATCTATTTTTCGTACGGAATCCGACAGTAATACATAATGAGTATTGCAATAATTTAATCAAAGTTGATCGGATGAGCATGCTTTTTTTGTTTTTTTTTCATTCATATCTGATTTTTTTTTATTTATTTATTGTTTTAAATATATACCCAACACCTACAATATGGGTATATTGTAGGTGTTGGTGAAAACGGAGGTCGGGAGAGTCTTCCAGATCTTAGCGGTGCGTATCAGAAACGAGGAAGGAAATCGTTTCGTACGTGTCTTAGATACGTCAATTTTATGAACGCTTCTGATATTGATCTAGGTTTGCGCATTGTCAATTTGGGTCTAATCATCGCTTCGATAGCTCGTTAAGCCTGTTATCACATATATATATTTTACAATGACTTATATTCTATACTAGTATTCGATCGGGACTTTAATATTAGTAATTAATCCGGCGTCAAGGCTTTGTTCGCGCTCATCTCGGAACATTAAGTCTATATTGCTGTGATCCGGGTTAAATGGTGAGTGAGTAAATTATAATTATGTAATAGATATAGTGTCTTAGATACCGTTGACAGCGCAATTACAGTGTAAGGAGTGGTGTGTACTTCGCTGATCGTCTTTGCTCGATTTATGCGTTTTTTAAATTCTATATTATTTCAAACAGTTCAAAATCTGTTTCTTATCCACCTATACTATTATAACGTAATATTTGCTATAAAAATTCTGTATATTACATTTTTCAAGTTATCAAGAACTGATTTTTAAGAAACTATATATAAATATAATTTAAAAGAAATCAAAGAAAGTATATTTTAATGGAACTTATTTAATCACAATATTCACAAAATTCCCTTAAACAATTTTCACATACAAGGGATTATTATTGGATTCGGGACTGATAAACAGCTGCGTTTGGAAAAGGGGGTTTTATGGTAATCTAAAAAAAATTTAAATACATAAAATCTGAGTAACTAATACTTAGGCCTAACATATATATGACCGTATATATATATATATATATATACGGTCATATATATGTTAGCTTAGCCATTAGCTTGACTTATTACAATTTACTGTCTATAAGAATTGACAAGGACTGGTCGAACAAAAGAAACAGTTTTTCTATTAAAATACGATACACTTTGTTTATATCCTGTATCCTATGTCACTAAGATACAATAGGAGATAACAACATAATACACAATATAAAGAGCTATTATGTACGAATAAACTCGAACCTCACCGTAGAACACCATCGTAATATGTGAGAAAGTGGTATGCGATATTGACAATAATGATTATAGCAAGCCGAGATGGCCCAGTGGTAAGAACGCGTGAATCTTAACCGATGATCGTGGGTTCAAACCCGGGCAAGCACCACTGAATTTTCATGTGCTTAATTTGTGATTATAATTCATCTCGTGCTTTACGGTGAAGGAAAACATCGTGAGGAAATCTGCATGTGTCTAATTTCACTGAAGTTCTGCCACATGTGTATTCCACCAACCCGCATTGGAGCAGCGTGGTGGAATAAGCTCCAAACCTTCTCCTCCAAAAGAGGAGAGGAGGCCTTTAGCCCAGCAGTGGGACATTCACAGGCTGTTACGGTTACGGATTATAGAATTTAAGGGATACATGAATCACAATCGCGTAACACTATAAATCTATTTTCAAAATTTCACATTTTAAATACGAAGTGAGTTCGTAAAGAACTATCTATATATATATATAACATGGTTTATACCAATTAGCTCTTCTAAGAACTAAAATATTAACAAATATTGTTTATCTGTGAAATTTGAAAATTTATAGACAGGTTTTTTATAATGATTAAGAATGTTCTTAGTTTTCATGGTTCGAAATAAAAACTCACTGAAATTATCGTAATTTCTTCCAACTGTTTAAATATATACTATAGTATAGTTTTTATAAAATTGATTTATACAGTCACTGTTTTTTTTCTGACAAAATACAAAATATCTATAAACCTATATAAATTGTTGGTACAGTTGTAAGCGTTTCTCAGTAAAGTGACCAGATTTAAAAGAATCCCTTAAAATGCATGATACATAGTCTTTCGTATTATTCTAGCTTTAGCCTTCAAAGCTTTATAGCAGTGTACACAGCTTAACTTCAAGAAATATTTCCATATTATAACTTAGGTTTAAATAAAATTATACAATAAAATAATAAATTTCACACCTAAATCGCGAAAATGTTGAATGTGCTCTGCAAGCGCTGCTTCGATATTTTACGAAATTTATAAACTTAC
The DNA here is from genome assembly GCA_905147175.2 of Nymphalis urticae. Taxonomy (NCBI): domain Eukaryota; kingdom Metazoa; phylum Arthropoda; class Insecta; order Lepidoptera; family Nymphalidae; genus Nymphalis; species Nymphalis urticae. The sequence goes on along the minus strand of LR989987.1, from coordinate 888,131 downwards.
CGCACTTTGTATAGTATACTAAAGTTTTGAAATGTATAACTTTATATAAGAAATTTAAAACACCAATCATTTTGGTTGTGTACTATAAACAAGGTAAAATGTTGCCCTCACTTGACCTAATATTTATAATTTAAAGAAAACCGATCAAAAACCCTTGCTCACAGATTTACGTTAATAAAATAAATATATCTTTTTTATTATTATAATAATATACAGCGACAATGAAGATTTAAATTATGCTATTGATAAAAATAAATTTTATAAACAAATACCTTAGCTACTAGAATCTTTTATTGTGGTTTGTCTGTCAAACTTATTAAAATTCAATTGTCTATATCAGTTTTTGAAAGATAATACTTCAAAAGATAAAAATAATTTAATATTATCTTCAAAGGTAATTGAAAAAAATTTAGGGTCATTTTCCACTCACCGAGAGTGGTCTGTGGGTCGTTCGTAGTAGGAGGTGGTGTTGGAGGTTTCGTTGAAAATGTTATATTTCAAATATCTGCTTTTAAAAGGACTTCAGAGTGGGTGATATTTTTAAGCCACAGAATTTTTACAATATCACCCTTGTGAACATTTTTGTCACTCGTTGGGCATACAGCATCTTGAAAATTCTTTTGTCATTGTAATAAAAACTATAAGTGTTGCCATATCGCTGTTCTATACAGTAAAGTTAGTTAAAGTAGCATTTTGATTGATATATCTTTAAAAAGTAAATTAATTATTAAGGTTTCAATTAAAAGGCTAAAGCTAAGGTTTGTATGAAATTTATAATGATGACGTCGTTTGACCGATTTTGGTGACGGCAGTGATTCTCAAGGGAGGCTAGCTTACATAGAACATAATTATTATCGTGCACAAGTTTGTGCGCATACACAAGTGCGCTCTCTATTTCACCATCTCATAATCTGATGGATGGCAAATTCGACACAACCGTAAAAAGTTCAGAAGGATCATGGACTACGTGGGTCATTGATGCTTTACGAAATATTAACCATTATTTACATAGCCAATGAGCCACCAAACTTGGGAACTAAGGTGTTATGCCTGTAGTCACACTGGCTCACTCACCTTTCAAACCGGAACACGACAGTACAAAGTATTGCTGATTGGCGGTAGAATATCTGATATATAGGTGGTAGACGAGCTTTCACAAAGGCCACTTCCAAGTAGATTGACATTGTAGTCCCATTTCCATACTCCTTAAAAAAATATGAAATTGATAATGATTACTAAATTAATTATATTGTTACCACATAATACTAAAACGTGAAAGTAAAAAAACTCGCTTCTAAATCATTTCTTTATGTTTTTATACTAAAAGTTTGTATTATAAATTTCTAATCATTTTCTTGTAAGTAAATTATTTTTTCTTTTAGGTTCAATCACGATCCTGTCATACGCTTGCATGGGACGTACTTTGTGCTCCGTGCGGCCACCATTTGACATCGACGAAGGCAACGTCAGCATGCAGCAGGTATGATTCGACTAATTTATTTTGTTTGCATGGGAGATTTCGTTCACGGTGGCTATTCGCAACAAAGACTAGCCAACAACAAAGGAGATATTTCAGTACTCAAGAGTGTGTGCAATCACAGATGCGAGAGTGCATTATCCGAGAGTTTATAATAGGACGGCAGATACTAGTGGAGTTCAGGCGCAGGACTAACAGGTCCAACAGACTAACAGACTAACAGGTCTTTTTGCTGCATGGGAATGTTACCACTACCAACTTCCAATCTTCGAACTAATTCTGATTATTTTTTGACAAAGGAATCCAATAACTTCTATGGGTTTCCTCACGGTGATTTTTTTTGCACCGAGCACGAGATAAATTATAAACAAAGCACTTGAAACTTCAGTTTACAGAATCAATTATAACTTCAAAGGCAAAGAATTAATCACTTTTCCACTCTTAGAGGTGTTTTTTTTATTTCAATTAGTACCTTCGTTATTTACTTTGTCTAATAAAACAATAATAATATAAATCTTATTTCCCAGTACAGAGTTATGCGTATAGCATATAGTTTTGTTAGAATCGACCAACAGGAATAAGTCAGCACGTGAACAATAGCCGAGATGGCCTAGTGGTAAGAACGCGTGAATCTTAACCGATGTTCGTGGGTTCAAACCCGGGCAAGCACCACTGAATTTTCATGTGCTTAATTTGTGATTATAATTCATCTCGTGCTTTACGGTGAAGGAAAACATCGTGAGGAAACCTGCATGTATCTAATTTCACTGAAATTCTGCCACATGTGAATTCCACCAACCCGCATTGGAGCAGCGTGGTGGAATAAGCTCCAAACCTTCTCCTCAAAAAGAGGAGAGGAGGCCTATAGCCCAGCAGTGGGACTTTCACAGGCTGTTACAGTGAACAATAGAGCATCCTCTATTTTGTTACCCTTAGGGATCAATTTTTATCAACGATAATGCTGCGATTCTTATTCGATAAAGTGACAATTTGATAACAGAATTGGCAGTTACAATTACTGTTTAGTTTTTGTAATATATAAAATTATATTACTATTGAGTCTACAGACCGACTGGTCTTACTAAATGAAATTCTTAATAATTTATTATGACCGAAATGTTCGGGGAATTTAGGAATAAAATTATCGTTTAAAATCAAAATGAACGAAGTTCGGCAGTTCAGAGATTATATTAGGTACGAACAATTTTACGAAACGTAAATAAAGAACTTTTTGTATTTGCAAATAAAAGTAATAATTACAAGGGCTGTGCAAATTACAAGGACTCGTTCAAATACTTCCTTAATTTACTAACAATGAAAGGTGAAACACAAAAGTTACGCAACATTTACAACTTTGTATTACAAAAGTTTTTGCGTGTAGGTTTTAGTAGGTATTGAAAATAAAAATTGGTGAGCTGGAAGTAATACTTTTTAGTTTAGTGTTCACAAATACTAAATGATAAAAAAAAGTTCGATTGACGATACGATAGCAGAATTTAATCACAATAAGACAAACGGCATAACCCGTACTGTTAGTTAATAGAAATTAAAAAACTTTTACCAAAAAATATTTTAGTAAAATTAGTTATAGTCTAGTGTATTTAAGCTTTTCACGCATACCGCCGCGCGCCGGAATCAGCGCATTTCTTGTTTTTTTTTCAATTATATTTTTTATTTAACAGACTTTTGAATTAATGTATTTTCATGACTTACTAATTCTGATAACTTATGATACCTTTGCTTATTTTTTTTACCAGGGTTTAAGGCTGATGAAAGAGCGAAAGAGAGTAGCATGGATTCTTCTTCTATTGGCTGTTCTTTTCGCATTGTGCTGGCTACCGTACAACATCATGCAACTCCTGCTGGATATAAACGCTGTCAACCCGAAGGACTTAAGCATGTTTCTGCCTTACGCTCTATTTGTTGGTAAGCTTTTTTTAATTGATACTTATATGCATATTAGAAAGCTAGGGATATTGAATGTAATAATTCGAAATCCGCTAAGAAAGGAACTGAGGGAAGTTATAATAATTATAATAAGTAACAGGACGCAATACCACTATTAGTATTGTATTACTATAATTGAAGTCTGATCCGAATAAAAGCTTGAAGAGGTCTGTAGATATATTATGTACATGAAATAATTATTATATATAATTATACTCATATTATTTCCACAGCTAAAGCGTCCGTATCATAAAACATTAAAACAACAAGACATTTAACGCAAAGTTTGTGATTTATTTTGTAATCAATAGACTCATAAATGTAAAACTTTTAAAACTATTTTTTATATAAAAATTTTGATGATAATATTTAATTCAATTGTCTTCAAATATTTGATTACCTTAACAGAATATTTGGGGAACACTTGATTATCAAAATGACGGTAAGAAAATTTCGAGCATTGATTTCGTTTCGGTTAATTTGGAAGATATTCGCAATTCAAAAGGAATTTTTGCTCCTGATTTTCTTGAAATATAAGTCATAACGATGAGTTTATTTGAAATTAATTTAATCAGAATCATTCAAGTGGGGTTTTCTAATAAACGTATATTCAATGCTTTTTAATTTTGATATAACGATATTTATATGGCAAAGAAGCCATTATCGTCATATTTAATGAAACATAAATTATCTTATTCAAGTCACGATACCAAGATCAAGTGACTCCATTTAGAGGTTATTTCACCTTTATATTAATAGTTTCTTATTTCAATAATCGATTTAGTTTTGTTTTAGAAATCATTTAATTTGGAACTACATCATATTCATTATTTTGGTTTTTTGTTAAACGTTTCTTTATTTAGTGATCTTAAAGTACTTGGTACTTTAAGGTCTAAGAGCACTAGTTCACCAATGTCACGTAGGATAGAGACTCTTAATCAAGATCATGGGATAAAGGAGATATATCGGTGTGGTTTAGAATACAAAATCAATTTAACTGTCAACGTAAACGAAAGATATTGTTAACATTTAACCAAAACATCACAGAAATAAAAGTGTTATGAATTTTTTTTTTTTTTTTTAATTTAAAATAGATAGCAGACGTGCAAATGGGCTACCTGATGGTAAGTCACAACCGCCACAAGATAATGGCATCGTACGATGTATTAACATATTTATGATAAATAAATTTTTAGTATTTGGGTGCATTTACCATCCAAATAACCATCCAGAGACTAACTTAAACTCTCAAAAAAATAAAATCATTTCAGCCTATTTCAAGGAATTCAGTGACACACGTAATTATTACGTGACACACGTTAATTATAATATGCATACAAAGATTGAAAAGAAACGTAAGCCCAACCGAAGGAATATCTGTGAATTTGACGAATATAGCTTGACAATAATTTGACACATGAAACGGAACCTGCGTTAAAAGAAACGTGTTGCAAAAATTTTTACTTCTTACATGAATGTTTTCTAGATATCATCTACAACGTTGACGTGTGCCAAATTATTACAGACTGATACCATAACATCAAAAGCCACGAAAATAGAAAATACTAACTCATCTTTACTAGATTGAAATTAAGGTTTAGCCAAAGATATCTTTTCAATAATATAATTTAAACTTATTGTCACAAAAAGTATATTCAACTATATCGGTATATTCTACACAAGGTCAAATTTAGTAAAGCGATAATTTTTACTAAATAATTGACTACGTGCATGCGAAGCATATCTATTGATATTCACCAATAGATATTACAAAGGAAGACATCCATTGATGATGTTATAGACGAATAGCTTGAATAGTATATACGATTGAATGAATAATATTAATTTCACATTTACAAGCCGGTTGCCGTGTTTGGTAGATACTCGCCTTTCGCGCCGCAGGTCGTGGGTTCGATTCTCACCCAGGACAGACATTTGTGTGTATAATCATGTCTTTTTGTCTTGAGTCTGGGTGTAATTATCTTTATAAGTATGTGTTTACATAAAAAACATGCTTTCCATAGTACGGGTTTTTTTTTTGGTTTGGGATCAGAGGCTTTGTGTGAATAATGTCCCAGGTTATTATTATTACTTCTTATTATTTAAAAAAAATGTTCTAGTCATAAAATTTTATGGATTATTCAATACTGTATTGATAGTGCCCTTCTAATTTCAACAAAGCCAAGAGTAGATCGTATAAAAATAGTATTTTAATGCAGAATTTCTTACGTAGGAACTTGTGGTAATATTTATTTAATTTGTAATCTATCAGTAAGTAATGTTCAAAAAAACTTCGATAAATAAGGCTCGATAAAATGAAATGGAGTAATGTGTTTATGTAGCTCTTTAAAAACATATAACTTTATGATTTGGTGAGTAATAAATTAAAATACATTATTTCCTACTCTTTAAACTAAAAATGACAATAGTTTTGTAAAGTACTATCAACTTTAACTTAAAATATATTCTATAATAATAATTCATATTGTATTAAATTAACATACTTACCTATATAATTTTATTTGTAGAAAAGGGTAACAGATGAATATCGTACCTGTTATTCTCGATATAATTTGCATCCTAAGTCGGTGCTTGTGCTTGCTCGTGCCCTTAGCTTCATTTATTATAACTTTAAATAAATTTTAAGAATGTATTATCAGAATAGCAATTACCCATGAATAACATTGCAACATTAATAATAATATTTTAATGTTATCTATTACATACATATTATAAAAAGTGGCCCTGACTCCTGAACTGGGAGTCTGGGAGTCTGGGAGGACTCCTGAATCTTACCCGTGCGTCAGAAGTCAGTTCCTTCCCATTAGATTCTTAATAAGTATTACAAAGGATCTTATTACTAATTATTATAAGTTCATCCAAGCCGTGTGTGCGTGGGTGTGTAAATGTGTGTGTGTGTGTGTGTGTGCGATTACTATATTTGAGTGTGCTGTGTTGTTCATTTATCGGGTAGTTAATAGTTTCTATAATATGTTAGACTGTGTAACGACATAGAAATTTTGATTTAAAAAATAATGCCATTGATAAAATTTACGATATCGATAGATCTACGAAAATTATACACATTAGTTAAGTCCCTTGTACATAATACAATCACACTGACTGCTCCTTCAAGTGGGAACATAACAATATTAAAAACAGTGATGCCTGGGTGGTCCATACATAGACGTGCTTACATAAATCTCTTCCACAAACTTATCAAATATAATGATATCAAAGTCACTCTAATATCCGAATGAAATCAATGAACAATATCGACGAGGATACTAAAATTATAAAACAAACAAAACATCGATCCCTCACCAACAATTTAAAATTCCAACATTTGAATAACGTCATATTTTTTTGCTTTATATAAATCCAAATGGAAATTTTCCAACGCGTTACTCCTCATTTCGGTACAACGAAAATTAGGCACGGGGTCGGTTCGTCAAAAAAAAAAAGATTAAAGGAAAGCTGTTTTATTTTTCGGGATTTTTGTAAACATCTATTTCGAAGATAACTTATAATAAAATAAGATTCAGAACGTTTTATAAAAACAATGGCTTGAAGAAGTTTTATATAAATACTCTTTTATATAGTCTACAAAAAAAAACAACGCCATACGTCGAATGTACGATGCTGTTGTTCGTAAGTAGTGCCACGTTGTGCGGAAAATAATGACGTGATATTTCATGTAAGAACTCACTTCATTATAATTATTCGCCCGTTAAATGCAAAAAATCGACTTATGGTGATATACTATTTTAATGCGTGAATTATAGAAATGTTATGATTATTAGGGTCGGTGTCGCATATCACTTTCTGACATTTCACGACCGTTTTCGAGTTTATTCTTACAGAATAGTTCTACAGAAGTACAAGACACATACGAGAACATGTTATGTATTTTTTTTTTATAGAAAAGGAAGGTGGACGAGCATATGGGCCACCTGATGGTAAGTGGTCACCAACGCCCTTAGACATTGGCATTGTAAGAAATGTTGCCCATCGCTTAAATCGCCAATGCGCCATCAGCCTTGGGAACTACGATCTTATGTCCCTTGTGCCTGTAATTACACTGGCTCACTCACCCTTAAAACCGGAACACAACAGTACCAAGAACTGCTGTTTTGCAGCAGAATGTCTGGATGAGTGGGTGGTACCTACCCAGACGAGCTTGCACAAAGCTCTACCACCAGTAAAAATTAATGTTATGTATTCGATATATAATATTATACAAACTGCGAGTTGTACTGTTCTGACATTTGGAGATGATATAGAGACTGTTCTCAAAGGTCTCTTCAAATAATACGGACATGTAATTTAATTGAAAATTGTATCATTCCATTTTATTGTTTTCAATGGTCTCAAGGGAGTTAATTAATTATTATTTGGATATATGATTTGGAAATAATATATTATTAATTGAAAGTACAAGATACTATATTTCAATCTGCATATTTATTGTCTACAAATATCTATAAAACTGTTCAGTTTTAGATTTACAGCTTACGATGCAATCGTCCAGTCCAGGTACATCTATATATGAGAAAACAAGAAATACAATATGAGATTTTAATATTTGCTTAAGAAAGCGTATCAAAAAGCACTTTGACATCGTTAGTTTAAAGATAACTTTAAAACAATTACTGATTTGGAGTATAGATTGACAAAATACTTAATCGATATTCGTTTTCATCAATTAATCTCGTTAATGAAAATGTATAATATTCCAATACTTATATTAACCTGTAGTGATGTAGTCTAACCGAACAAAGTGTTTTATATTAATCTTTAAGCTTGAAATAATCCTTAATCGAAGTTCTAAAGGTAAACGTATAACGCAATTACTGTCGACTTTATATCTGACTTTCTCGTATGCAGAACTTTGACGGACATTTAATACTGCACATTGGAACTTCGATTTGATAGGTCACGCTAACTCAATCGATTTGGTAATTATTCTGCACTAGTTTCCGCCCCCAGGTTCGTCCTCGTTTGAAAAAAAAGGGTAATAATCAAACTCACTTTCACATAAATTATAATATTAGTGAGGATTTTCTACTTTTATTGTCCAAGAGAATGTTTATTTATTCAATTGAAGACAGAATAAATATAATTCAGAATAAAATCAATAAAGTGTTTGATTTCTAAGTTAGACATGAACCAATATTATAGACCCCACTTTCCTCTAAATTAGTTTTCATGTTATGACAGATTTGAGATAAATTCTTTTTAATCAATTCATTACAAAACAATAAACTAAAAAAAAACCGCGTCGTGAAATAAGCTCCAAATCTTCTCCTCAAAAAGGGAGAGGACGCCTTAGCCCAGCAATGGGACATTCAGGCTGTTACTGTACTGTACTAGGCAATAAACTAACTACATGTATTATCCATTGAAGAAACCACAAAGGTTTGACCTCAGGGTATTTAGTAAATCAAAAAATGCAATAAAGCAAATATGAAATACATGAAAAATAAAAATGAATACCCCTACAGTTTGGCCAGGCAATATTTTTCAGCTTTTATATGATCACACATCGGAGACATATCGGGGGTGTAACTGATTAATAAGACGAAGAAACATATAGCTTGTTTTTCTTTCACCGTTCATATTTTATCTTGCTCAGTGAGCTATCGGTTAGTTACCGCTCGTGTACATAATATACAGTTCTCTTTCTCGACATAAACTCTCGTTAAGAAATTGTTCTTTTATGACGGTGTATTTGAAGTGTTTTATTTATGTATGAGCCGATATGAACCACATTATTTCGGGGTATTTAATTTATGTTTATAAATAACCTCGTGCTCAGCTGTAAAGAATATCGCAAGATGCAGGTTGCATGTGTCGTGTGAATATGTGTCCACTAATCTTTACCCTTAATATTTAAAAGATAATTAAATAAATTAATATTTAAAAGATAATTAAATGTGTCTTAGCCGAACAGTGGGACATACTCTTATTTACAATAACTCAACACTGGTTCACTCACTCATATTATTCCCCAGGTCACGCAAACTCCGCGATCAATCCAATCGTCTACTGCCTGATGACGAGGAATTTTCAACGTTCGGTACACAAGCTGCTTTGTGGACGAGCGATGTGTCAACAAACCAAGTTCACGGTAAGATAACGGATTAATTTTGCCATTCAGCAATATATTGGATCCGACATTGTGCCCTTTAAGTCCCAAATCGTTTAACCTGTGTACATACACACTAACCTTTCTAATATGATTGCTTTATTTTCATAAAGGAATATATTGAAGTTGGCTTAAAATGTCAGGAATCAACAAATGATTTGGTGACCCTTGTCGCTTTTTACTCAACCGCTTAAGATAGAAAAGAATATTTATGTAATATTCATGTACTTCAGAGAAAGAACTTCTAGGAAATTCTTTGCTTTTATAATCAAAGGATATAGTCAGTCAGATTATGTAAGCTCAATATAATCTGACCGAATTTGTTGGAGTGGAACTCCTTACGGTCAAACAGCTCTATTTAATCAGCATACAGCGTCTAAGCGGTATTCCTTGACATTTTTTCTAACCTGTATTACTAGTTTTACCTACATACACAAAGCAATAATGAAGGTTATCATTTCAGCTCCAATTTATGTATGTGTTTTCAAATGTTCCCAAAATCGATTTTATAACTAAATCATGATGAATTATATTGATTAGTTAGTTTTTGTATATATATATATATATATATTAAATTTCATAGTTAATCATAGTTAATTTCATAGTAACAGTGAATTTATTAAAAAATCTTAATTTTGTTTCAGTGGAGATGTACGCAGAAGCCCGATGGTTCTTCGAGTGATTATGAACTTTATCATGAACCGCATAAGAGATGTTACTTACAAGTGTGTATTTTTGATAAAAACAATATCGAGGAGCTTAAGTAATTTATCTATAATAGAATATATCGCTTTAACTCAAGAATTATAACTATAATTTAAATTTAGTAGAACAGTTTGAGATTTTAAAATAATTCTGGAAGCATTTATAATATTATTTATTTTAAGCTATAAATATGTTTTATTTGTTACCAGATGAACGCCCTTCGTCATAATGGCCATTCACACGGTACCCATGTCGCTAGAGGTATCGAAACGCGTGCTACGACGCAGTTAAGTCACGTGACTCGGTCCTCGCGACGCACTGCGCCGGCGCACGCACTTTCCGTGGAGATGTTGCAGCGACACGGACACATTGACTACAAGCGTTAATAATAATTAATTATGTAAAAATGTCAGTGTAAATATATAATTTATTTTATTTTTATATTTCATTGCACATATGTGTACAAAAGCAACTTACTTCATCCACCCTCTCACTATGAAATCGCCCACGTTTGCGTCACGCTCAATCAAATGCGAGTATAATATATCTAATTACATCAAGAGTAACGAAAAAAAACCCTAATTTTTTTACATATTACTTGCATATTTATGTGATTTTGCATTTGCTGTGGTTAACTTAGGGCTAGATTACGACTTGAGCGTCACGGTAGCATGCGAAAGCGATTCTGTGGCGCTCCTCGCTAAGACGGAAACGAAGGGTACCGCTGGTTTTTTAGTGGATATTCCGATGTTCGGGGCGCACTCGGCGCCTAAGAGACCGGCGAGCCCCACATACTCCCCCACTGTTCCCGTGGGGAAACGTGTAATGCGTTTTTCCAGCGTTAAAAAAACGGCTAGATTATGACGCCATAAAAGGTATAATTACGTTCAGACCCCGTAAATAAGTATGTACTATGAAAGTAGCGGCCTGTTAAGTTCCTACTGGTGCGTAAAGGCCGTGTCCCTTAAGAAGATTTTTAGCTTCTTCTGCTCTCAAATATATTATATATTACATATGGTAGATAATAACCGGATACAAGCAAGTTCCTTAATGGTGTTTTCCTTCATCGTAATACACTCGTAAATTTTACATCAAGTTTTTTTTCTTTTCTTTTTTTTATTGTATAGCTCACCTGATAGTAAGCGGTTACCAACGCCCATAGACATTGACATTGTAAGAAATGTTAACCATCGCTTACATCGCCAATGCGCTAACAACCTTGGGAACTAAGATGTAATTTCCCTTGTGCCTCTATTTAAACTGGCTCACTCACCCTTCAAACCGGAATACAATAATAGCAAGTACTGCTGTTTTGCGGTAGAATATCTGATGGGTGGGTGATATCTACCCAGACGAGCTTGCACAAAACCCTACCACCAGTAAGGTTATTTTTCCTCGTATTTATATATCTGCAGAAGTGTTGTCTGTGCCTTAATATAATATGCTTGTATGTTCATCACCAGGCAGCATCACATTCTACGTTTCAGGATTCTAGCTTACGATTAAAACATAAAGTATTGCTATTAGTCGATATATTAAATGGTGAGTGAGAATTATGCACGAAGATTGCACAGAGATAGTATTAAATTATATTTAAAAAAAAATTTTATTAATTTTTGAGCTGTATATACATTACACGCGGTAAACCCTCGAACATTGGGTCTCACAGCGGCCGCGCGCTATTGAGACGGGGTAGCGAGTTCGAATGTTCGAGGGTTTCCCGCCCGTAATGTACACGCATCTTTTAGTAACAGTAACCGCATTCCGTCGTTATTAAACCATTAAAATATCATGAACAGAAGGAGATCCGAACATTATGAATGTATATAAAACCATCCTACATTGACCCTTAACCGCAAAATTCGAAGTGTGTGTGAAATTGTAATGAGTATTAGTTATATTATTTCACTTTTATACTTAATTTTGGCCAAAAATAAATGATTCTTACAATGAAAAATAAACTTAATATCAAGTTTATTGGTAATTTAGTATTTGTGTATGTTTCTCTTGTAAATATTATAACTATATCTCAATAGAAAATGTAAAAACGGTAAAACAAATTAATTAAATTAAAGTTGTAATTATTACGAATTCAAATAAAATAATCTTTTGTAAATTAGAAAATTTCTGTTTGACGGTGGGATATCTGAAGAGTAGGTGGTACGTACTCAGACGGGCTTGCGGTAGGCCACCTAGTAACTATAAGTGGCTCATTTGCCAGTCCGACTACCTGGCATAAATAAATAAATATTGGTGGTGGTAATTGAGCTTGCAAAAATCCCTCCCACCAAGAATTTGTACACTATTATTTCTAGCTACTTATATGACACATTTTAGTAAAGGATTTATCTGATGTTTTTTTTTATAAGGAGAGCCTTATTTTTATATAACACTTAATAGGTGAATGGTATGTAAGCTGACAAGCAGATACTTGTGTAAATAAAAAACAATATTCAATATTATCTATCAATTTGGTACATTACAATAGTAGATAGTTGTATCCGAAATGAATTCGGCCATTGTCAAGAAATGGTAGCGTATTTATTTATCAACTCGGTATGTTATTTTTTCAAAGCATACTTAATATTATAAAACATCCCGAGGCGAAGATACCTTTTGAAATCTACCATAACTCTCAGATAACTAATCTCATTCCATACTATATTTATAGCTTTATACTTTTTTACTGAGTGTCAGAAAAAAGTATAAAAAGTTTTAACCAGATGAAAAACTATATACGAACAAAAACATAAATTAATTAATTATTTTTATAATTATTAAATTACAAAGGTCACAATATTTATATATAAAAATATTTTCAGAAGTCATTTATGTATATTTTTATGGTGGGGCTTAATCCCCCGTCACTCATCAGATATTCGACCGCCAAACAACAATATTTTGTTTGTTTATCTGGTGCGAAGGGCGAGTGAGCCAGTGTAGCTGCAGACGCAAGGAACATAACATCTTAGCTCCCAAGATTGGTGGCGCATTGAGGATGTGAGTATGGTTTATATTTTATAGAGTATGGTTTATATTTCTTACAAACGCTAATTTCTAAGGACGACGGTGACCATTTACCATCAGGTCCATTTGCCCGTCCGCCTATCTATTATATATAAAAAATAAATCTAACTAAAGTTTATTAAAGAAACTACATTTTCAAGATGAGAAACTTTCTGGAACTTGTTCGAAATAAAGATCAATAAGACGGTTCATTAAACTATAAGTAAGTACCAACGTGATGAGCGCGTTTAATTTATTTTCGTTTTTTATTTGTCATTAATATAATGTAATTAATTGGTAGCGATATGACTAAATAGACATATGTGGAATTCAAAAATTGAACTTCAGATATAATGAGATTTTTTTTAAATTCTTGCTCATTAGAAGGTTGAATGCTAAGATTGAAACACGTATATCCCCCAAGCCGCATTAAAAGCGTATTGAAGTATTATCCAAGTCTAGATACTCCTCAGGGAGGAGATTTCAAGAGTCATTTACAAGCTTACTTACTTACTATTATTTTTTTATTATAATAATATTTTACTTAAGCAGATAAGTATTGTGTAGTTTTATGGTTAACGCGATAATTATCAATCAAGTTTGATATGTTACTGAGACAAACATATTTATAGTAAACGTGTATGACTTTTATGTATTAATATATATTTAAGTATGTCAACGTATTCGAAGAGAACATATAAAAATACTCCTGTTTTGCCTTTATTTAAAATTGTATACTACAAGTAAATATAAATGCATTTCGACATAGTAATTAAAATGCTAACCGAGACGGCCCATTGGTCAGAACACGCGAATCTTAGTCGAACACTGGGGGTTAAATCGCGAACAAGCACCATGTATATTCACGTGCTTTATCTGCTATAATTCATATCGTGCTTGGTGATGGACAAAAATGCGGAAACCAACTGCATGAGGCGGATAAAAATCTTTTACATGTGTTTCCACCAACCCTAATTGAGCAGCATAGCGGAGTAGGCATCAAATCTTCTCCTTAAAAACAAGCGGGGGCTTAATCCAGTAATATTTACAAACTGTCCTACTTCCAATTAAAATTATAATTACACCCAATGTCAATTTCATCACAATTATTGTATATACTTATATACATAATATATGGTCAAATATATGTCCGTTGTACCGTTATAATATCATCGTAAGACGGGTACTAAGTACTAATGAATTTTTAGATGATTGATGACTTTAGATGATTTGATGACTTTATAATTCATCTCGTGCTCTGTGGTCAAGGAAAACTTGCATGTGTGTGGGAAGATGGAAATTTCTTTAACAGAAATAAATATACAGTATGTTGCATTGCATTTAAGACAGATGAAAATTTGTTATCGCGCTTAGAACTCTCTATCGATCAACGGAATTGACAAAATGTCGCATTTCATAATTAATTAAGGTTGTAGGCTATTTAAATAACGCCAACGTGACTTTTTTCTAAGAAGGTCCATTTAATAATTTGATTAGCATAAACGTTCACGTAAATAGTGAACAATTGTATTAATATTCTTGAAGGCTTAACTCGGTGCTATCGAAGTTCTTTATGAAAATTTTCAGAAAGTATTTAATGAATAATGTCTAGTTTTGAATAGTGTTTTTATAAAAGATAGAACAATACATGACTAGAATTACCAACCAATGTTATCTGATAAAAATAATGTTTTTGATTAATGTAGATCAGCAAATAAGGTATTATTTGTACTAATAATAATAATAATGTCCTCCAGTCCGATTTCGGCCACGGCGTCCACTCACAGAAAACAAGCGCAAACATGTGCGCAAACACAGGTGCACTCTCTATTCCCTAACTCTCGTAATCCGATGGGACGGCATTTCGGCACGACCGGAAAGAGTTTAGGCGCAGAGCAAATGGTTTTACGTGCTTACCAAGGCACAGGAGTGAACACATTTCCAACTTCCAGATTCCGGGCTGCTAATAAGATTTTCTGACAGAAAAACCCAATAACTTTTTTATTGGCCCGACCTGGGAATTGAACCCAGAACCTCCGGGTCTGCGGCCTTACATCAAGCCACTAGACCAACGAGGCAGTCAACCGTGTACTAATAATACAGTTATTTACAACACACCACTATATATATTGTATCGCTAAATATCAAAAATCAAAATAACTTATTCAAGGAGGATCCTTCAAGCACATTGTACGAGGTTAATTATTATTTTAATGTGAAGTACCGGCAAGAAAATAATTATTGTTTTCAAATTATCAAAAAATGTACGTATAATATTCATATATCATCAATAAAATTATATTTACGTATCACAACTCCAAGCTCTTTTAACATTTATATAATCCTGTACAATATAATAGTAAATATTATTTTATAACGGCCCAAGAGACATTTTAACTGATATCACATGATTGATTGTTGAATAATAGCTCAAACAGCTTAATATTTGTTTTTTATATTTTTTATACAGTCTATAAGAGGTGTAGTATTTTGAAAAAAGAACAATTATTAAAAAATATATATTTACATTTATTCTATTTTAATATATAAAGAACGAAGACCTTTGAGCGTTGTAACAACTTCTCAAACTGGTTAGGAACTTGTTGGAATCAAGAATCAACAATTTTCGTAAAGAAATAATACTCGCGGTATCATGTGACTATACGTTCTGCTAGTTAAGTTATTTCAGGTTACTAATATAAGCTCCATCCCTTTAATCTATATGTATTTTAATTGCATATATGCGAAGGCATGTCGCTTGATTTGTTCTAATTTTACACAACAGTAACGATTGAATGCAATTTTCTTATCGAGAAAGGGTTGAGACATAAAGGCCACTCATGTCTACAGGCAAATTGATACGTAATTGACACTCAATATCCTGGGACATTATTCACACACGGCCCTCTGATCCCAAACTAAGCAGAGCTTCTACTATGGAAATCAGACAACTGATATACTACATATATTATTTTTATTTTGTAAATACAATCTTATGTAGATAATTACACTCAGATTCAGGACAAACAGACATGTTCATGCACACTAATGTCTGTCCTGGGTGGGAATCGAATCCACAACTTTCGACGAGTAAGGCAAGTATCTACCAACCAAAATATTTTTTTCTTATTTATTAAATCAATTTTTTTAAGTATATATAAAGTTTATATCGAAAAATTTTATACACTCGTAACCAAAAATTGTTGTTGTTTTTCACATGCACTTTTTGAAGCTCTTCACTATAAAATTTATGTATCATTATTTAGATTGCGAAACAAATGGCAGTCGGATGGGGCGAGGTCGTTCTCTACTGTGAATATATTACGAGTATATTAAAAGTTCTCAGCCGAGCTCTGTTTTTGTTTTGACATTGAAATTGTGTGGACTCTTGAATAATTGATCAATAGATAGGGAATTCTCTCAAAGGAGATTAGTATCGGGTCTCTGATAAATTCTCGGTGATGTACATCGATTGCACGTTAACCGCATTCGTTGTTAACTATAAAGAGCGGAATTCAGTGTTTATCTGCGTTGGTTAATCTTATGATGCGCGATTTAATTCAAACCCAATCCCACAAAATACAAAGCGTTACCATATTTATGCAGCATCATCTCTCTATTATGATGATATTATTTATACATCACTATCATATTATTGATGAATGGTTTTTTTTTCATAATCAATCTTTTTTAAATTAGCTAGAATTATTATTTTTTCAGCAGCGTTTTGCATAATATTCAAGTTCATTTTAAGGGATAATATATCCAAATAACGAACAGAATGCAACACAATCTAAAATTTTATTGGACTCTTATCTTGTAAAATGCTGTTGGCTATAAGCTTTATACAGACACGTGAGAGCAGCGCTTCGTCCTGACGCGAAAACCATTCTGAAGAACAAGTTTTAAATAGTTAGTAAGTTAAGTATTTAATAAATTAATTTACCTATTTTATATTTCTTTTATATATTTATTCTATGTTATTATGTACGAGTACATACATTAAGTGCTCTTGAATGGAGAAACAAGGTCAATTCGGCTTATAATTTCACGACGTAATTTACCATGTTTTATTTATCTAAAAAACTATATTCACGCTATATAAGAGACGGTAGCTGATCCCTCCCACGATTTAACCTCTGAAGAGGGTATTTCTTAGAGATAAAGTTTTTATACAACATAAAACGTCTGATTAAGAACCACGTCAAAGGCGAAAATAAATAGAATTAAGGCAACGTTTATTTATTTTAAAACATGTCCTTAAAAGCTTAAAGGTTACCCAACACCTAGACTTAGAAATAAAATACGAACTTTGTTTTAGTCTTTGAATGGATTGTTATATGTTTGTGATCGAAGGGTCTGAATATACAAAGGTCATGTGTTATGGAGTACGTGAAGCGTTTTCACGTAAATACAATTATTTATAATATAAAATAAAATATTTATTTCTACTTAAATGCTAATATATTATTACTGAGTTCGTAAATGGTGAAATTCACTTACTTTTATGGAGTTCTACTTTTTGCAATTGTAAATGTATATCTTACTGAACGCTTAAAGTATTTTATTTGTATATTTTTATTATTTTTATTATTAAATCATCTATCAGAAATTGACTTATAAATAGTATTATATATTAAATTTTAATCTAAAATTAAGTTAGTATTAATTCACGCTAAACTGACATAACCAATATATACATGTTTATTAAGGATTATATAATAAACTATTAATATAGAGCCGAGTTGGGCCAGTGGTTTGAACATAAATCATAGCCCAGTGGTGGATCATCCACGAGCTATTGATTTGCAATTAATTGAGAAGAAAAAGATAAAGTTTATGTAGCACATATTTAATCTTTCAATCTTGCCCAAACTAGTTCCGTGTAAAAATACGAAACAGATATCGTTTTATTATGTCTATAATATTGTAAAGATTATGCCAGAGCCATCTGAGAGCTATTGACGGTTTCTTTCTTTGACAGATGTCGGGGAAAGTATAATATAACTCTATGAAAGACCGAAGCGACAAGGTGAATATTGTCTTCCATTTCAATTTTCCTTAAGCTGTAATACTTTGGGGATTTCCAATAACTTATATCAAAAACTTTATTACAAAGATTTACGCTTAAAATATTCTATTTTTATTTACAGTAAGAAGTTAGGAATATAAATAAGTCGATTTATTGGAAGATGTTATTAAATTGTACATGTGTGTGAGATAATTCCATATATTATAATGAAATATGAAGTAAAATGCAGTCATTACATATATTATGTAAAAATGCAATGTCGTTTTAGTCCTTTTACTTTCACATACAGTGCACCATAATTGTATAACCTACTGAGTACGAACGTTGCAGTAGATATGTTTGATATTTGATACCCAAATATTTCGTCCCCATTTCAAATGAAAGTCACGAAATGGGTAGATTGAATAGCAATACGTTTGGAACAGGTTGCTCCACTGTCTTTTGAACAATAAGTTGGCGCTCATTCGTGGTAACAAAGCTCGACTTGGCTTACCGGAACCCCGGCTACTTGTATGCACGAATCTGAAGTTCACTATAAGCACTAAACTTTGATAAATAATTATTATAAAGGAAGGATTTTGAAAGAAAGAAACGAATGTTATATTTACTTCGTTTTCATAAACCTACTGAATATAGAATTCCTAATAGGGAAATGGACTTCGAGCTTAAGCGAACTGCTGCCCTCAGTTCAAAATTGAAGATTCTTAAAACTATTAAAAACATCTTGAAAATAATACTAATAAATAAAGTAACTACTACTGATTTTCTAGTCGGTTCTTTATGATAGCCTCTATCATAATATTCCTAACATATAGAAATCATTAACTACATATAATATAGAAATCATTAATTTAATCCCGTTAAGTAATTCAAAATAGCTTAAAATAACTTATTCCATTAAGTAAATTTTGATCTGACTTGGAGTTCAAGCTTTTCTTCAGATTGTGACGTAACCTTTGGGAATATCCGCATTCTATAAACGGAAATCATCCTTGAAATATAAACTTATTTGTTTTTATTTTAATTTACTTTACTTTTTATACTTTTATTGTACACCACAAAGTGAAACAAAATACAAAACTAATTAGCCAAATAAAAGTAGCATACAATTTTGGCGACCTTATCGCTACATAGCGATACATATATACATCTCTTCCAGGCAACCAACGGAGTCAGTGATAACTCATAGGATATGATAGGTGGTGCTCTAATAATGAATAAGATAATATTAATTTATGATTTAACAAATTAATAAATAAATGTAAACATAAAATACACATAATATATATAAATAAATAAAATATATTCAATAGATATAAAATTACAAGTATACAGTATAAATACATACTATAAACAATAAGAACGTGTTTTTCTTATTTATTTCACTTTAAATAATTATTATTAATAATAATTACAATTAATTTATTTTATTAAAACAAGCGGACCCTGGCATTTAAGCGGATCCTGGCATTTCTAGGCCGGGAAAACGCTAGGAAGAAGAAGAAGAATAATTACAATTAATTAAGTGTCCATTATTTAAGGCGTGTGGAAAAGTTTTTTTTTTTTAAATAGAGAAGCGATTATATGGTTTGTTTTTTAAACAAATTATTATATAATATATATAATAAATTAAAATATCATTTGCAATGACTATCTACATTCAACTCGTTATTGTAGCCGTATGAAGTTGGATATAATTGATTGGATGATTGGAAGTGAAAATATACCCTTATTTTAGTTTTTTTTTTATTCTAGTATTAAAGCTGAATGAAAGAATGAATTAGAACGATACCTTGGTATCCCTGTAAATATTGAAATTTCATAATTTTTGACTGTGTTTGTAACTCATGAAAATACATACATATAGATAAAAAAGGAATTAAATTCAAATATATCTCCGTGTTAAACAAAAGTGGTTTGAATGACACCGATGATATATTAAATGAGATGCATGATGAAAATGCCACAAATTATTGTCTCAAGATAAATCTTTGCAAGTTTAATTAAGTCGTTTATCGGATGTTTCATATGCATAGAAATTTAATAGCTAGTTCATCCTTAAGCGGTATACAAACTCGGTAAAGTGAGTACTTAAACATAATATTGCTCGAGAAATTTAAATGCAATTAACACAGAATAGAGAAATTAATGGATTTTTTTTCTGTAATCTTATACAAGTTACGGTTTTTATATAATATCAACACTTTGAGAGTTATACACCTTTATAATAAAATCTATATCTACATCTTAAAATTTCTAATTTAAATTTCTGACTGGCGGAATTGGCATTGACCTTGACCGAGTAGTGACGCTTGTGTTTTGTATAAAACTATGTGTTATGAATTTATTTAATATATGTAAATTTGTATATCAATCCGTTATTGCATATAGCCTAGGCATTTAGTTGCCTAACTTAGGAAGAAACGACCATGTGTAAAAAAATATAAATAAAAAAACATTTCTGTATTTTTTTATAGTATAGGAAGGCGGACGAGCATATGGGCCACCTGATGGTAAGTGGTCACCAACGCCCTTAGACATTGGCATTGTAAGAATTGTTAACCATCGCCTACATCGCCAATGCGCCACCAACCTTGGAAACTTAGATATTATGTCACTTGTGCCTGTAATTACACTGGCTCTCTCACCCTTAAAACCGGAACACAACAATACCAAGTACTGCTGTTTTGCGGTAGAATATCTGATGACTGGGTGGTACCTACCCAGACGACCTTGCACAAAGCCCTACCACCACTATATCTTCTAAATAAATATCTTATTATTATCTTCTAAATAAAACGTACGCTGAGAATCTATTATCGGTTTCTCCCAGGTCAGGTTACTTTATTTTACGAACCAGTGGAAGATTTTACTACGACTCTCAATAAGTCATTATAATAGCAGTAGCCGCTTATTCCACTGCTCGAATGCGGGTTGGTGGAATACACCTGTGGCAAAATTTGAGTAAAATTCGACACATGCAGGTTTCCTCACGATGTTCCTTCACCGTAAAGAAAGCACGAGAAGAATTATAATCTTAAATTAAGCACATGAAAATTCAGTGGTGCTTGCCCGGGTTTGAACCCACGATCATCTGTTAAGATTCACGCGTTCTTAACACTGGGCCATCTCGGCTCAATGGGCCATCTCGGCTCACTGGGCCATCTCGATTTATAATATTCCTTTATTTAATAAACATATTTGAACTGAATTTGAATTTAATTTCTGTAGCTTGTAATATCCTATTTACACAATTTGTCGATTCCACTAGGCAATCGTCATTGAATACCAATTCAGATTTTCATACGAAACTTGCACACGTCATCCGATGATTTCCTCCATTTAGAAGAACGAGGTTCATTAATTATATACACAAATGAAGCAAATAGCGTTTGATATACAATTATAATTATTCTAGTAAATTAATAATTTTATTTCATCAATCATCATCATCATCAACAGCCAATCATTTTGTCCACTGCTGAACATAGGCCTCTCCCAAGGTGCGCCAAAGCCCCTGTCCTCCGCCTTCCGCATCCAGTCGGTGCCCGCCACCTTCTTAAGGTCATCGGTCCACCTGGCTGAAGGGCACCCTACGCTGCGTTTGCCGATCCGCGGTCTCCACTCTAAGACTCGTCTGCTCCAACGGCCATCGGTCCTACGACATACGTGACCAGCCCACTGCCACTTCAGCCTACTAATTTTGCAAGCTATGTCGGTGACTCCGGTTCTTTTCCGAATAATCTCATTTCTGATCTTATCCTTCAAAGATACTCCGAGCATAGCTCGCTCCATAGCACGCTGAGCGACTTTGAATTTGTGGACTAGTCCCGCAATTAGTGTCCACGTTTCGGCATCGTATGTCATGGCAGGTAAGACGCATTGATTGAAGACTTTCGTCTTAAAACATTGCGGTATGGACGACGACGACGAGGACTTGACGAAGGTTGCCAAATGCTGCCCATCCCAAGCGAATTCTTCGATCGGCTTCCTTCTCGAAGTTGTTCCTACCGACTTGTATAACCTGTCCTAGGTAGGTATATTCCCTAACAACTTCGAGAGGTTTCCCTTCGACGTATATCGGTCCCGGCACAACATGCCTATTGAACATGACCTTGGTCTTGTCCAAGTTCATACCGAGACCGACACGCCGGGAAGATTCACTAAGGCTACGCAGCATTTTGGTTAGTTGTTCCAGCGACTCTGCTATGATGACGATATCATCGGCAAATCAAAGGTGTGAGATGTACTCGCCGTTTACATTGACTCCACATCCAGTCCAATCCAGCGTCTTGAACACGTCTTTCAACCCGTTGGTGAACAGTTTCAGAGATATTACATCCCCCTGTCTCACCCCTCTGCGCAGTTGGATCGCCTTTGTCTTACAGTCCTGGATGTGGACAGTCATAGTAGCGGCGTTGTATAGACATCTCAGTACCTCGATGTATCTCCAGTCGATATGACATCTCTGCAATGAGTCGCGCACTGCCCAGGTTTCGATGGAGTCGAAGGCTTTCTCGTAGTCCACAAATGCCATACACAGCGGCTGATTGTACTATTCGGTCTTCTGCACAATCTGCCTAACAGTATGAATGTGGTCCACGGTGCTGTAGCCTGATCGAAAGCCGGCTTGCTCCGGGGGCTGGAACTCGTCAAGTCGTCTGGCGAGACGGTTCGTGACGACTCTTGAGAACAGCTTATACACGTGACTCAGGAGAGAGATTGGTCTGTAGTTTTTCAAGAGGGTTTTATCACCTTTCTTGAAAAACAGTACCACCTCACTCCCGCTCCACGTTTCCGGGGTCTTGCCATGTTGGATGACGGAATTAAAGAGGCTTGCTAGCTCTTTCAGGACCGGAGTCCCGCCTGCCTTAAGCAACTCAGTTGTGATTCCGTCATCTCCCGGAGCTTTGTTGTTTTTAAGCTGTTCTACAGCCGCCATAATCTCGCCTTGGTCAACGACCGGGAGCTCCTCGGAGTAATGGCGCGTAAGAGGGGCGCGCTGGTCATCAAGACTGATTCCCACAGGTTTATCCGATTTTGAAGAGAACAACTGCCCTTAAAACCTCTCTACTTCTCCGACAATCTCAGGCCTAGAGGTAACGACCCCACCATTTTCAGTTTTAAGTTTTGTCAGACGCGGCCTCCCAAACTTTCGTAGGCTCGTTAGCCTATATATTAATCTCCTGTTTCGCCCACACTCATATGCATTATACAAATTCATGGCTTAAATGAACGCATTGCTTAACAAATTTTAATTGCTTATTATTTGAAATAAAAAAATATTCACGTCTCAATATTATACGGGCCGCCTAAGATGTGACATTAGTAGATTATATTGGCCAATGAAACATTGTCGTCCCCAAAAAAATTGATAAAAGAAATAAAGAGCTGCCAAGCGGTTTTACCCGCGTTAAGCGTTCTATCTCATCTAGGGTCATATTCGTAACATGACGTTGTAGTTCCAGAGATTACCGCAAAAAGTGTATTAATAGAAAATAATAAAGGTCTATAATGTAGTTACAGTTTGCTCTTGAAATCTAAGATAACCAAATATATTTTATATTATATCCGTGCCTGTGAATACAGCGCTAAATCATCATCCACTAAAACAGAGCACCAAGCAGAGCTGAGCAGAAAACAAAGCAGAGCTGTAACTTGAAGGCCCGAAGTTTAGAATGCCAACATAAGTTATGTTAACAATCTAAAGCCTGGCTTACACAGCACGAGTTCTTGACTAGACAGTTGACAGCTACTCGCATTGTGTACTCGTATGTTAGTAGTTTGACTTGCCTTATGATGCGAGTAATGTCAGAGATGATGCGAGTGGTGGAAAAGGCAAGCAGGCGAGTGAATAGCAAAATGGTTTAGTTCACTTGGATGCGAGCTACTTGCTCCACTGAAGCTATTTTGTAGGTCGCTTCTATTTTTGTCGTCACTTTTTATCTAGTTTGAAATATATATGTTATGTACCTGTTCAGTGTGTAGGGGCTATTGCTTCCCTAACTATTTCGGAGGTTTCTTGAGTATAGTAATAAACTTGTTGATGCTTCAGGTGGAATGATTTAATTTAAAATTTACACGGATATTTATACAAAAATGACAATTATTAACAACCAATAAATAATATTTACAGAAATTCGTCTCCAATAAAAAGTTTCACATTATAACCAATGAAATTGGATTATAATGTGAGTCACAATTTAATTACCGGTTTACCAATCGGAAGGACTATAACAAGAATAAAATTCTTTAAGAAAATTATGTACAAATCAAAACATTGGCTTTTCTTCCTATAGCGAGTGAGTATGTAAGAACAATAATTATTTTTACGAATTGTACGAGAGGTGAGGGGCGCACCTTCGCCGCGGGGGGCACCATATGAATACGCGCCTATCTGTGTCTATACAAAACTCGGCGTATGTGTTCCTACGTTTTAGTAACCGCGCGCCTTCGGCTCGCGACGGTCATATGCTTGATGTTTTGTATGGACGCTGCGTGTGGTAGGTAATGTAGGTCCCACATCACTCCCCCTCAAGAAAATCGTACGGATGGCTTGACTTTTCTTCCAGATCTCGTCGTGTAGGTCGGAGAGTTGTCCTGGCATCTGCTGCTGACCGGTGGGTCCTCAGACGATGGCGACTCGTTGTATGTATATGCTGGCTTGAGTCGGTCCAATGTGACAACTGTCGTGCGTGTTGGCAGTTGTATCTGGAAGTACTTGTCGTAGCGTTTCAAAACTTCGTAAGGCCTATCGTACGACGGAGTTAGTGGAGCTCGAACTGTATCGTTGCGCACGAATACATGCGTACACGTCGCTAGGTCTTTATAAACAAATGGTTTGTTTTGCGGCGTGTGCGAGCGCGGCGTTGGTTGTAGCATTGCCATGGTTTCGGTGAGGCGGCGTACATACTCGGCGTCGTCAATCTTCGACTGTGTAGGTACGAAGAAATCCGCAGGTATGCGCAGAGTAGTACCGTAGGTCATAATTGCCGGACTAAAGTTGTTATCGCTGCGTAACGCCGTGCGTAAACCGAGTAGCACGGTGGGTAACTCGTCCGTCCATTGAATTGTAGCTTCGCGCGCTATCAGTGCAGCTTTCAGGGTTCGGTGCCATCGCTCAATTTGGCCATTCGATTGCGGGTGGTATGCAGTAGTTCGAATTCTTGTAATTCCGAATCTTTTCATGAGAGAATTGAATAGCTCGGATTCGAACTGACGTCCTTGATCCGTTGATATACGCAGCGGGCAACCGAAACGTGCGATCCATTGTTCGTATAAGGCTTTTGCGACGTTTTCAGCTGTTATATCTTGTATCGGTACTGCTTCGGGCCACTTCGTACAGCGATCGATCATAGTCACTAGATATCGACAATCCTTCGACGGTCTTAGCGGTCCGACTATGTCGATGTGTATATGTTCGAAGCGCTGTGACGGCGGGAACTCGCCTAAGGGTGTGACGACGTGTCGTAGAAAGTCAGCTCCCAAGATCGATGTTTTGACGTCAGCGATGATGAATGTCCATAGAAAGTTTCGTCGTAAACCAAAATCCAATCTTAACGTTTTTTCGCCATACGTCTTGATAGGTGTGTTGTTTGCGGCAAATAATCTGCAGGCGTTTTCGATTTTTGTATTGCTTCTATAATTTGATGCTGATAATACGGATATATCGGCGCCGGTATCCACGAGGAAACGTTCTCGAGTGTTGCGATCGTAGATACATAGGCGGTTGCTGGCAGTAGGGACATCGAGGTCCGCCGTACTCGATGTCGGAGCTAGTTTAAAGCTTTGTTTCTTCGGCAACACGGCGATTCGCAACGCTTCGCTTTATCGCCGAATCGGTAATGGTATTTACATTCCCACGTGGCATCGCCGGGCTTCACAGATGATTTGTTTCTTGTTGAGTTTGAATTGGATCGTGGCCTTGACTGGGAGCGATAGCGACGGTATTGACGATGTGTGGAGCGGCCGCGTATTTCGTTGATTTCTAGCGACAATTTTTCTAGCTGCTTCGATAATATTGCTATTTGTGTTGATACGGCGTCGTTCGTAGTTGTTGTTGCGGTCGATACAGCGGCGATCATCGCGGGTTCGGAGTATTCCGCCATCTTGTCGGCCATGGCGGCGAGTGTGTCGAGTGATGACTCGGTATTTACGGATAGAACAACGCGTATCTGAGTAGGTAAATGGTTAAGCCACTCGATACGGAGCCCTTCGTTCGTAATCATACCGGCGCTTAGTTCTCGCATCTTGCGAAGTAATTGAGAGGGTTTCTGGTCACCCAGCTGTAGACCGCTGACGAGCTTCTGGAAGTTCTTTACGTCTGATTTTTCATATACGGCGAGTAGTCGGTTCTTCAATGTGATGTATTTATCAGTAGCCGGCGTGTCGTATAGAATGTCGGTGACGTGTTGCAGGTCCGTGGCTTGCAGCTGTTGCAGGACGTAACGGAACTTCTGATCATCGGACGTCTTCAAGGGGTCGACGACAGCTTCAAATTGTATGAACCAGGCTCGTGGAAGGTCCCTCCAGAATGGTAGTATCCGTGACTGTACGGAGATGGCTGCCAGGTCTACCTCGGCCAGAGGTTTGGGGTCTTGAGCAGCAGTATCTTGATCCATTTTTTCAACGTCGGGGTCACCACTGTAGGGGCTATTGCTTCCCTAACTATTTCGGAGGTTTCTTGAGTATAGTAATAAACTTGTTGATGCTTCAGGTGGAATGATTTAATTTAAAATTTACACGGATATTTATACAAAAATGACAATTATTAACAACCAATAAATAATATTTACAGAAATTCGTCTCCAATAAAAAGTTTCACATTATAACCAATGAAATTGGATTATAATGTGAGTCACAATTTAATTACCGGTTTACCAATCGGAAGGACTATAACAAGAATAAAATTCTTTAAGAAAATTATGTACAAATCAAAACATTGGCTTTTCTTCCTATAGCGAGTGAGTATGTAAGAACAATAATTATTTTTACGAATTGTACGAGAGGTGAGGGGCGCACCTTCGCCGCGGGGGGCACCATATGAATACGCGCCTATCTGTGTCTATACAAAACTCGGCGTATGTGTTCCTACGTTTTAGTAACCGCGCGCCTTCGGCTCGCGACGGTCATATGCTTGATGTTTTGTATGGACGCTGCGTGTGGTAGGTAATGTAGGTCCCACAAGTGTAATGCGTTTATACACCGAAATTTGATAGTTGCCTGGCTCATTTAACTACCAAACTAGATGAAATAATATAAAGATACACCATTAGATTAGAAAGACAATATTAAAATAATTACATTAGGTTAAAGAAGGTGGCACTTTTTTTTAAAAAATTGGTATGTGGACTGGCAAATGGTCTACTCGATGGTAAGTGATCACCACCGTCTACATACATGGCGCTTTAAGAAATATTAATCGTTACTTGCATCGCCAACCAACCTTGTGAACTAAAATGCTATGTTCCTTGTGTTACATTGGCTCACTCAAATTTCAAGAATCTACATACTATTCCATACTTTAATGCAGTGCGTTGAGTCATCACGGCTTTTTAAGTATTCATTAGACATTATTTTGACATTGCAATAAAAGCTGCAAGAAACTTAATTATCAATTTACAAAGCGCGCAGCACAAAAGTATTCAAAACAGTTGGAATTCATTTAACTCGGTGTACTCTTGACTTGGTCAATTTTTAATTAAGGTTTCCAAATCTTTTGTTCATAGAAAATAGGAATATTAGAAATGATATATTCGTAATACAAAATTAATCCGTGAAAGCATAATTAATATAAGAAGATTGTTATTATATCAGAGCTTCGTTATAACTAAAGATTGTTCAAAGCCTAAGTATCACTAAGTTTTCATTTGTTTATTTCATCTCGTGCTTCGTTAAGAAGAATACCGTATAATATGCTAATAAAAATACAAAAGGAATTGAGGAATGAATTTAACCACATATAAGTCTAGTTATTTATCACTACCAACAATACCCACGCCTTAAGAGGAATTTGCAGAGCAAAGGTACATTCACCCTGGTCATCTTATCATCTCTCAGCCGAAAGACGTCCACTGCTGGACAAAGGCCAATCCCTATATCCCCTAAGGATTTACATTTTGGCCGGTCTTGCGCTGCCCGCATCCAACGGCTTCCCGCGACTCTTTCTATAGTTTATTTCGCCGTGTGGTGACGGCAACGAATATCACCACCCCATTTTCTCCCGTGGGGGGCGTAGAAGTCATCCCGAGGAAATATACACAGAGAACGGGCAGCAGCGTCTTTATGAGTTCTATGACTAACTTACTGTGATCGCCAACCCGTCTGCCAAGCGTGGCAAATCCCCCAATGATAGTTACAACCACCCTGGTAACCTAAAATTATTTTATTTTTATAGCTCTTACTTAATTAATTTAAAACCAAAACCAATGAAAATATTTATAGCCTCTTTCAAGCTAATCATAAGTTAGAGTCCAATATCTTTTATACATGTTTTTATCAATAACACTAATAACGCTCATACTTCTTCTGATGCGTTCTATATACTATGATCATGTTTGAAACTTTAACAAGAAATTCAATTATTGGTAACTAGCACTAAACCACTCATACTGTGTAATTTGTTTTGAATTTGAATCCAATTTCATTGGTAGTTTGCTTTTTAGTTTCAAAGCGTAATTATTGCTTTTTAACTAGCCACCCGTCCCGACTTTGTATGGGTAGAATAAGGGTCACCATAAAACTTTTGTATTGTCATACAAATAATTTTATTGTTTTACGTGATGCACACCAGTAAAGCTCCCGGTCGGTAATTTTTTTTATTAAAATGGGAAGGCGGACGAGCATATGGGCCACCTGATGGTAAGTGGTCACCAAACGCCCTTAGACATTGGCACTGTAAGCGCAGTAGCGGGTTAGGTTGTTTATAGGTGGGACGCTGCTGCCCATTCCCCCTTTTCTCTGTCCCTTAGTCGCCTTTTATGGCACCCACGGGATGAGATTGGGGAAGTACTATTCTAAGCCGGAACTCTACGGCGAAGCCGGCACTTCACGGCGTAGGAGCAGACGAGTCCTAGACTGGAGACCGCCGATCGGCAAACGCAGCGTAGGGCGCCCTCCAGCTAGGTGGACCGATGACCTTCGATGACCATGAATTGATATCGTACTTTTCTTACTCTATATAAGAGCCGAGATGGCCCAGTGGCTAAATCAAGGAAATCGTAAGCTCAAATCTTAAAGTTTGCAGGTTCAAACGCGGGCAAGGTCTATATTCATTCAAAATTCTTAATACATATTTAAAATCATAATCGATTACTTTATTTCATTTATTTTTAATTTCATAATTTCAACACTATTTTATTTTTACATTATTTTACAATGTTGACTTATATTTCAAGTCATTTTAGAACACTTGTAAAAAAGCAGGTAATTACTTAAATATTATGTTATTTTTTATCTGACTGTGTATATTTGTTGTACTAGTTGTTAGTGTTGACAAATATATAAATAAGTAATTTCATTTTTCAGTTTCTTGTCAGTTCTTCTTCATAGATTTTACAATACGAATCGGTGGTAGCATTAGCTGTAACATGACGAATCAAAATTATATTATTATGTTTTTTATTCGAATTTTCTAAAAATATATCAATAAAAAGAATAAAAAGTACTGTTTTAAAACAGTATTTCGTTTTTTGTTTGAGTAATTAGCGCCGCGTTCAACAAAAATACGTAATATCTCTTGGCATTTTGCCGTTTTGTTACAAATGTAGACTGATTTTTAACAGGTATTTTTAGTGAAAAAGAATTATCATTTTTTACTATATGTTACTTCGTGAAAGCTTGTGTGTAGATACGCATTAGTTATTCTACATCAATCATTAATATTGCTATATAGTACTAATTTTAAGCAAATACCACGATCTAGAATCTACCGTGTAGTTAAATGCATTACACTCGATATCGTTATTCAATAATAGATCGAATAATATTCGATAGTTTTATAATATTATTTATGCAACCACGCTGATTAAACCAACCAGAATTAAAAATATAAATCTAGTACAAATTCTCAATAGTTTTCCGTGCCCCAAAAAGCAAATAAAACCCCTGATCTCTCTCCGGTCGTGTTGATTACGTGGCCGCGCTATCGAATTACTCGTATAAGAGTGAATAGCGAGAACACCTATGTTTGTGTTTACATTTGACCACTATAGCTCCTACATAACAAATTTCCGCTAAGGTCAAAAGGTCATATCATAACAACGCAAAAACTTACATAATAATACGTTCTGTGAAGAGCACTAATTCCGCTGCGTGGGTTGATTAAGGGATTAGTGTAAATATGACTCGAGCTTCATATTATTATTACGGATAGAGTTGATCACATAATTACATTGACTAGCACCTTCCTTCATAATAACCTTCATAAGATATTATTCAACTATTCAGCAATTATATTTTTCATCATTACTTGATGAAAATTTTTATTCATTAATTATCAATTCATATATACTAATATAAGAAATCGGGTTTATTTTTTGTTTGAACATGCTGATTTTTCAAACTACCAATGGGATTTGAAACATTATTTTAGCATTTGACAGTCTAATTGTTGACTCTCTATGGCTCATAAGTGCTCAACCAAAACGGGTTAATAGGGTTAAACCACGCGAACAGCTCATGTCATATGTAATGTAATGTAACTCCTCAAATTTCAGACTTCTGTAAGACAGGTTTATGCTTAGCTCAGGAGTCAAAGGCTTTTAATTGTAATTGTTTGTGTTTTCTTAATAAATAAAAGGCATATGATTTTTTGGTTATGCAAGGCCGTAATACGCAAATCGGTACCAGGCGGTGACCGGGCCTACGTGTTGTCTGTGGCTTGGACATGAATAATAGCGGGCCCATCTTCGTTTAGATACTAGTATCGTTTATGTATAGCATAAATTTAAAATAGTTAATTATGTAATTTTTGTATATAATAAGCTAGTTATTAATATTTGGATTTAGAGCCGACCTCGCCCTGTGACTAAAACTTTAACTGAACCCGATTTAAACCCGAGCAAACATAACTGATTATTTATGTTCTTCATTCGTGTTGATAATTCAACTCGTGAGTGAAGAAATCTAAGAACAACACGCATTGAAGCAGTGTGGTGGAATGAAATACTACTTCTACGATACTTCGTGAGATATTTAAAGGCTACTTTAAATACTGTGACTTTACTTTTTTATACTAATGTTATTATATCTCAGTGGTGATAGCCCGGATTTGAAGCCACAATCTTCAAAGTCATCTTTGCTCAAATACACCATTAGCATACGGATAGGAATTTATTCAGAATCAATTAAAAACTTTAACAAAGGCTCAAAGCTAATCAATATATAATAGCAGTTCAAAGCAAATAGAGCCATTTCGTTTGCCCTTTATTAAATTATATCTCTCTCGTTTTCTATAATATTTTTAAATTAAAAAAAAACTCAATGAAATATTTTATCTCTCATATTAAGAATTGAAATGGATAGAGATAATGAAATACGTGAATTCTTGTCAAATATCGTCTGCTCGATCCACGAACGAACCATATGTGCTTGATTTGTGTATAAAATTCTCGTAGCCGAAAGTCTAAGAAAACATCCTGAAGATACTGGGAGTAGTGGATGAGAATCTGACACATGAATATCCACTAATACGCAGTGGAACAGCGTGTTGGATGAACTCCAAACCTGTTGTAAAAGGAGAGTATATATTTTGGGCTTATATAATCTCGATATCGCTAAACAGTTATAAAAATCATGGATACTCCAGACATGTAAAATTTTTGCGCTCAACATTTCTCGCCTCACCGCCTAGACGAGTTAGATCGATTAGACGAGTGTCAAAGGTCCTCCGGCTATAAATTACATGCAAGGGTTGCCTCGTATAAAATTCTAAATTTATCCGAGGCTTGCACGATGCGCTCATATCAATGAGTCCAATATATATTTGAAAACTGATCTCATATTAGATATGTTTTGCTTAAAAATAAATTTTGTTATTAATTTATAAAAATAATAATTTCAGGTGCATGCATGATTTTTTTCTTTTTTTGTTATGAGTCAGTTATCCTTCTTGTGTTGTTGTCAATTGATCTTAAGGACGAGGATTCTGCATTCTTAGACTGTTCTGAATGGTTCACCCAGCCTCTCAATGGTATATTACAGTTATTTTTAATCTTTTAAATAACAATTTTTAAGATGCAGCTAATGACGTAACGGGGTCGCTGACAATACTTTATGGTGCCGATAAATTTAGTTACAGCTTTAGTTTATTGCGAATGAAAAGGTATTGATTATCCTTTTATTGCCAATCTCAAATGCAGAGTTTATTATTTACATTCGGTAATAAACAAACATATTCTTATTAAACATCAAAGGTCAGATGGTATGGTTTTGTATTGGTTAAGAATGGGGATGATACCATCCACTCATCCATCGGTCAACCAATTAAAATCACTAATTTATATTATATTGAAGGGGTAAGTGTGTGTATAGAACTGTTCGTGCTTCTTACGGCGTGAGTGTCTGAATACGAAGACCACTTACCACCTGGTAAACCTACACTCGTCTGCCTAACTAATATATATTTATTTTTCCTATATTATGAAATATATATATACATAGTATAGGTAGGCGGGCGAGTACATGTTCTACCTGATGGTAAGTAGTCACCAACGCCCATAGACATGGACATTGTAAGAAATGTTAACCATCGCTTACATCACCAATACGCCACCAACTTTGGGAGCTAAGATTTTATGTACCCTGTGCCTGTGTAATTACACTGGCTCACTCACCCTTCAAACCGGAACACAACATTACCATGTACTATTGTTTTGCACTAGAATATCTGGTGGGTGAGTGGGTGGTACCTACCCAGACGAGCTTGGACAAAGCTACCACCATTAAATTGTAAGCTATCCTTTATTAGTACCAATAGGTACGTTGAATCTATTTGTTAATACTTCATGTATACCAGTTGAAAGCAAAAATGTCAAAACAATAAGCATACATTGTATTATGACGTCAGCAGCTCAATAGATATATCAAATAACATACTGATTTCCCAGTAGTAATAAACGAACGCACGTTCCATATATCTATCTGGTTACTTACCGATTCAAAATCTATTACGGAAGCGCGATATTAGATTTATTTTCGTAATATCATTGTTTATTGTTTACTAAGATATTACAGTAAAAAAAATTAGGAATAACAATCATTTATTTAAATGCTATGAAAAGGTGAAATCGGACTTTGACTGAAATCAAACCCATCACTTTATTATAATATACAATTTTATATGAAATAATAGCTTGTCGTGGGAATTATACCTTAAAACAATAAGTAATTCTTCGTGAAAAATTGTGTATATTTTTTTAAACTTTGAAACTCAATGCCAACTCCAAGCTCGAAACCAAGCTTCACTTAATTTTGTGCACTAAATGTTTTATTTATAAATAATGACTTAATAAAATCGACTGAACATGTTGCGAGAAATTTTAATATAGTTCTTATCGTATCAACTTACAGTGAACCATCTTCGAATGAGCTTCGATTCTTTTCGTTCATTAGGTTTCCTCAGCCTTCAAATAGCTATAACCTACTTTTAGGGCTGTGACTTGAGATTTATATTGCCCTTTAAAATGAGATAAAATATGATGATTACATTACATTTCCTTATATTTGCTTTTTTTCGTTGTATAGTAAACAGATTTTTACTAAAATGTTGTAAACAAACTCACGTATAAAAATATCATCAATTTTGTATCCATTACAATTTCATATCAAAATGGCCTTCAAAAACTTGATTTAATTAAACTTTTGACGAACACTCATTAGGTAGGTGATGGAACTTTTCTTTTAGCTTTCTGCTAATGAAAATTAAATGTGATTCTGGAGGTATGTTAAATTGAAAGCGATTTTTTAATTTTTTTTGTTTATTAATGCCTTAAATAAATACAAATCAAATTAAAAATAGTTACTGTACAAATCGTGACCACGTGGAATGGTGGCAAGAATGCTAGCAGCATTTCTCCTTTGAATCGCAATTCTGATTCTCTGGGCGGAAAAGAACTAGCCCTCCTGTCACCAGTTGAGGCAATAAGACGGGCTGTAATATTTTTGATGAAAGTTTTTAATAAGAATAACGAGTAAAGATATAAAAATGAGTGAGTTATAATGTAATTAAAGGCATAAATGACATTTTACACAGATTGATTGGTTGGTTATCTGGAAGTCATTTATCGTTTGAGGCGAATCTTAGAAAAATTTATAACATAAATATATATTTTATATATTTATTTAAAAAAAAAATCTTGAAAGCAAGAGATAGAATTGGTAGTATTTATATTGTACTCAATAAAAAGTATCAAGAAATTATTCCAGGAGGCTAACTTATAATAAAAACACAATTTAGCACATGAAAATTTAGTACAGTTTAAAGAAGAGCATGTTGACCACTAGGCCACAGGCTTTCAATCTCAACTATGTATGAATAATGTACTATCTAAAAATACCTAATACTTGTCTAAAAAGCCCTAAAATTAATATAAATATTTTGTTATTTCACTTCATATTTATCTCGATATATTATTTTGACATCAAATCTTAATTATACCATTCTGACGTTGTGGTGGGAAGTTAATTATAAGTGGATTTCAAATAATTATGCAAGAAATCAAGTTGATCGTAACATCAAATACCGTTTGAAATGGCTTGAACGTCAAATTGATTGATTTGCGGTGAAATCGTTAATTTTAGAAATGCTTTCAACTAATGTTAATACCATTAGAACGAATTGACAGTTTTTTTCGATTGTCGACTCTTGCTGTTGAAACAAAATGCTGTGAATGCACGTTTATTGTAACAGTCTCCTTTTTGGATCTGGTCCATTACTGGTCGATGGGATACACATATGGCAGAATTTCAGTGAAATTAGACACGTGCAGGTTTCCTCACGATGTTTTCCTTCACCGTCAAGCACAAGATGAATTATAAACATAGATTAAGCACATTAAAATTCAGTGGTGCTTGTCCGGGTTTGAACCCACGCTCATCGATTAAGATTCACGCGTTCTAACCACTGGGCCATCTCGGTATTTATACACTTCACACTTTTATTGACACAACACAAAACTGTATGCTATTAATACCCAACGGACGGTTGAATGCCTTGTAAATAGTGCTATTGAAATATACATATCAGACAATTTTATCGACTCAAAGATCTCATAAAATATTTATACATTAAGTACAAAGTCAATTAGTTTTGATATTTTAAAAAAAAAGTTATTAATGTAATTTCAAATATTATTAAGCTTTTCTTTTTGTCCTTTGTTCTGAGTCTGAGATTTTTTCTTATCGAGTATTTTATAATTGGAACTTCACTTTGTAAATCAATTCAAATTTGGTCACATATTTTTACCTTTAAGTGATTAATAAGATGTTAATAACAACTCTGTCCGTGGAAAAAGAATGTATAAATGTTATCGGCTATATTAAAACCGAAATTTTCGAAATGTGTATGTATGTCGGTCACTCAGCTCTATCTTTATGACATATATTCAGATGAAATTCAAACAGAATACGAAATGATTTGCGCTCGTTGGACTATACAATTAATGTGTAATGGACCGATATGCACACGGGATTTTAATTTGAAACATCTATAAAAATTACTATACAGTTTAAAAAAAAGTGTTAGTAATGGTTTTTTATAACTTTTATTCCTATGCAATGCAAATTAAATTGTAACTGCACCGGTCTTACTTGCGATGGACTAAATATATATAGAACAGTAAGTATAGTTTCTTCTGGACATATAAATATATGAAAATGTATTCATCATAAGCCTAAAACCGCTGATTCTTTTACATAACTTTATTGTATCTGCTTTTATTTCATTAAAGTTAGAATTAATTCTAATAATTATTCCATTAAAACATCGTAAAGGGTTCGACGATGTTTGTAATTTTGCCTTGATAGAATCAAATATTTTATTACCTTAAAGATAGAACAACTTCTACTTAAAAAAAAGGAAAGAAGAATTGCTTCTCTTAATGAGAAAAAACGTAATATATAATTTGAAATGAAAATGTATTCGAAATTCAAATCAATATTTAAAAATATAACAACGTTACACGGAATTAGTCAGTTTAAGAGTCATAACTCAAGTCATTTTCTTTGGTCAGTTATCATGGTGGGAAATGTGTTGTTAACAATGGCTTATATTTATGTGATAAGAAATAGATATAAGAGTGATCAAATTATAACAAGGGTATGAATCTTTTTTCTTTTTTCTTATCAGGTTCAAAATTAAATCGCGAAAGCCAAGTGTGCTGCTTTACAAACGCTGTATGGCTCCCGTCTAATTCACTGACTTTAAAATCCATTGCATTTTATTTAAACACTTCTTTACTTTTTCTTTATACTATTTTTTTTTAAACGTACATCTTTAGCGTAATTAAAAGAGTAATGCATATTTTGGTTTTCTTAACATTTTCATAAGTGTTAATCCTAATTATAAATAAAATAAAAATTTAACATAAACATTTAAACTTGTGGACTACTAAATCGTGGACAAAAAGAAATAAAATTATGTTGAATGATTTATCGAAACTAGCAAGAAAAAGTGACATAAAAACTCATTTCAGATAAATGCAAATTGTAAAGTGAACCAGGTTCCGTTTCCAGCTGTCAGCATTTGCAACTTCAACCCGGTGTCGTTAAAAAGAACGGCTGGCATAACAGAAATATTGTGAGTAAATAATATTTTCATATACAGTTTTCTTGCTTCTCAAGTAAGCCGACGTGCGAATAGACTACCTGGGAATAAATGATCACAAAGAGGCTTGCGACAATTGTTATCACGATTCTAAGTAAGGAAAATATTAAATATTATATCAATGTAGAAACATTACCCTTATATATTATATTCAAAGTAAAAACTAAAACCTGTTTGTATAAGAAGGTTTTATTCTGTCAAATTTATATTTTTTTTCTAAGAAAGAAATAACCACGAGGCGATCATTTCATTCGTAAGATGTGCTATCATTTATGAACTCACAATTACTTTCTGCAAACAAGCAGCAGTATGCACTTGTTTTTGTTTTTGATATACATCGTCCCACTAAAATTACTACTAAATACTGGTGGCTTTAGGTAGGGTAAACTCTTTCCGGTCGTGTCGGATTACCCTATAGGATTATGAAAGTTAGGGAATAGAGAGTGCACTTCCATTTGCGCACACACTTGTGCACTATAATATCTGCTGCGCAGTTGACTAATCTCTATTGAGATTAAACGCCGTGGCCGAAATCGGTCTGGAGGAAATTATTATTATTAAGCTTGTATATTGCTGTCTATTACGACCGTTACCTAAGACATCATAGTAAGATTAAATGTCACATGCAACGGAGAAGGCTGTTTATGCATTGATCAAATTAATTATCCTAGCATTAATAAATACACTCCATATAACTCTAATTTTATTGCCATCATTAATTTGGAAACAGCGCAATTCGGAGATATAATATAAGAAAGGCTTTATCTGAAATGGGCGTTAGTAAATTTTAGCTTGACGTTCAATTCATTATAAGACAATAGATCGGCTCACTTATTGCATAGTATTGTAGATTTATTGAAGTCAGTATATTCACTTTGCTCTGATAGAACCAAAGTAAGTCGTAATTAATTGAATATTGAATTTGAATAAATGTTATGGTATGTTTGACTGCCTCGTTGGTCTAGTGGCTTGATGTAAGGCCGCAGACTCGGAGGTCCTGGGTTCAATTCCCAGGTCGAACCAATAAAACGTTATTGGGTTTTTCTGTCAGAAAATACTCAGTAGCAGCCCGTAGTCTGGAAGTTGGAAGTGTGTTCACTCCCGTGCCTCGGAAAGCACGTAAAGCCGTTGGTCCTGCGCCTGAACTCTTTCCGGTCGTGTCGGAATGCCGTCCAATCGGATTATGAGAGTTAAGGAATAGAGAGTGCACCTGTGTTTACGCACACACTTGTGCACTATAATATCTCCTGCGTAGTTGGCTAACCTCTCTTGAGATTGGCCGCCGTGGCCGAAATCGGTCTGGAGGACATTATTATTATTATGGTATAATATGTTCTGTCGCACCTTGGAGTGGCTGATTACGGCTAGAGGATCATGATAATGAATTCATATAATTTATTTTGGGTTCAGTTGTGAAATAAAACATTGAGAGAAAATATATCAATAATATAATGAAACTGGAAAATAGAATGTAGTTCAAATATATATTCATAGTAGTGAATCCTTGAAAAAACGAATCCTTGAAACATTTCGCCTGTATGTTTTGTTTTACTGTGTCAAGTCAAGTGTGAAATAAAGTGTTATATTATTATTATTACTTTTTAGAAAGAACAATAATAAAACTCAAGAAGAAATTGAAAACGTTTACCGCAACCTACCACGTCTGATACATTATAGAGGATATGACGAAAAC
Organism: Nymphalis urticae; assembly: GCA_905147175.2. Taxonomy (NCBI): domain Eukaryota; kingdom Metazoa; phylum Arthropoda; class Insecta; order Lepidoptera; family Nymphalidae; genus Nymphalis; species Nymphalis urticae. The sequence continues at coordinate 849,300 of LR989987.1, read as the reverse complement.
TTAGACGACGTTTCGGATATTATGGAAATTCTAAAGCATCATTACTTTAACACAGAAACTATAATGGAAGAGGTAAAGTTGTTATCATTTATATGAAAAAAAAATTCTACGATCAAAATATAAAATAAAATATATGATAGACACACACATTTTTCTGTTAATAGTGAGTGTCAATGAGACAAAATAGAATACTAGGTTTTGTCTTAGGTGTTAATTATAAAAAAAGCCTATGTGATTCCTGGGGTTTAAATTTACTTCATATCAAATTTCATTAAAAATCGATCTAGTGGTTTTGTCGTGAAAACGTTACAGACAGACAGACTAGACAGGGAGTTACCCTTGCAGTTGGGACCCTTGCACTTATAATATGAGTATAGAGAGTCTGAACTTGCAATTAGGAATTTTGTGCTAATTTTAAGTTTAGACTATTTCCGAAGCATTTAAAGCACTTTATAATAATCAATTAGTTTTTGTTTATATTTTTATACAAAATTTCGTAGAACGTTACGTGAATGCATAGAATACGAACAAAAATCAGCAATATTTACATATTATAAGATTACAAATTATATTGGCTTAGCATTAATGTTCTAGGTACATCAACAATGTGAAGATTTGTTATTATACTGCACATTCAATAGTAAGAAGAAAAGTTGTAACAAAATGTTTAATTTGATAAAAACGTATGAAGGCCATTGCTGCGCTTTCAACTACGCGGCTCTTAAAGATGGAAATATAGAGTGAGTTATTTATTATATTGTAAAATATTTAACTTTATAAAATTCCATCAATTGCACCATACAAAATATAAGCGATAAAACTCAATACAATGAAATATTGGCAAACATTATAACAGTAACAGTAACAGACTGTTAATCTCCCAATGCTGGGCTAAGACCTCCTCTCCCTTTTGAGGAGAAGGTTTGGAGCTTATTCCACCACGCTGCTCCAATGCGGGTTGGTACAATACACATGTGGAACACACACAAACATTCAAAATAATTAATAAAAAATCAATAATCCAGATTGGTAGAATCATAAATAATTTTTGTTGAGCAACAAATATTGAAACTTGTTAATATAAGTGAATCTGCAAATGATATGGAGTGAAGTTAAGTTGCTATTTATACCAAGCAAAATGAACAAAAAGAAATTGAATTTAAAAAGTATTTCCGTTCCCCCAACATTCAATCCAACTTTTAGATAAAAGCTTCTGAATTATCTGCTCAAGAAATGGTCTGCTTTATTTACAAGCTTTGGTATTTTGAAGAGTGCTTCACTTATTAAAGGTTTATACAATGGCCATTCAGCAACGTTACTAAAAGAAGTAGAATAAAATAAAATTAGTAGTTCAGATTGAACATCTGTAACATTTACTTTCTGCGAGACCTTATGCCATTAACTATTTGACATTTTTATTTATTTATTTTTAACAGGTAGTAGGACTGGGAAATGGGCCACTTATAGTTACTAGGTGGTACGGCTTCGTACAAGCCCATCTGAGTAGGTACCACCCACTCATCAGATATTCTACCGCCAAACAGCAATATTTAGTATTGTTGCGTTCCGGTTTGAAGGATGAGTGGGCCAGTGTAGCTACAGGCACAAGGCGCATAACATCTTCGTTCCAAAGATTGGTGGCGCATTGGCAATGTAAGGAATGGTTAATACTTCTTATGTCGACAATGTACATGGGCGGTGGTCTACTTAACATCAGGTGGCCTATTTGTCCGTCTGCCTTCATATCGCATAAAAATATAGTAAATAGTAATCACCTTTATACATTATAAAGCTAATGCGCCACCATCCTTAGGAACTAAGAAGTTATGTCTCTTGAGCCTGTAATAAAACTGGCTCACTAACTCTTTAAGCCGGAACAGCGATACGAATCTAGCGGTATAATAATTAATGAGTGAGTGATAGCTACCTATTACCTATCTACTTATAAATAAAATTTATAGTTTTAATTACAAAGAAATCATGAATAAAAGCTAGCTATTATAAAAAATCATTTTTGGTAAAAACTTAATTAAAATGGAATATTTAATTTCATTAGATATAATATTATATTAAGAAATATATTTTCAGTGAAATATCCTACGATGATGACATCGAATACTACTCGGACCCAAGTGTAAGCAGCGAAAAGTCTAGTGGTATTTTCGTCACTTCGGAATCTGGCAGGTGATATAAACCTAGATATTATATAAATCTAACTGGTATTATACCGAGAACAAAGCATCCTACGCGGCTTTGATGATACGATATAGTCTGAACTACACTGCATAATTGAAGGCAACGCGACAGATATTCCATAATTATCTTCTGTCGCGTTGCCTTCAATTATACAGTAGCAAACAGGTTTGCTGATCTGCCAATAACAAACCATTAACAAAATTATCGCATGATTCACGACAAGGCTAATTTTGAACTTGAAAGTTGGGGTCTTTATTTAAACTTGTAAAAAAACCCCCCAAATTTCGGATACGGTATCTTATGACTAAATTATTTGCGAATGTGCTATTTCACTCTTTTGAATTAAAGGAGATTTTACTTTATTTTAATTAAAATAAGACTCCCGAGACATTAGATAAAGATTATTATTATTATATAATTAATCGCATAATTTCTTTATAAATAACTCTTCAGTACGTGTGTATGTCACTAATCTCCTCCTAAATGGCTGGACTGGTTTTATGAATTTTTTTGAGTGGAATTTAGTGGCTTACATTGGTTTTCTGTTGCTGGATGCTCGACATTCGGAAATGAAAATACTAGCTGATTATCAAGAAACTATATATTTTCCAATTACTTAGTATTACTGTGAGATAGTTTCTGTCTGACAAATGTCAGTGCAAAGGTGACCTGAATAGTGAAAATCCGTTTTACAATAGCCGCCTTAACAAATAGTTATTCATCAGACTTGACACATTCTGATGGGTCATTCATCAAAAAATCGCTCACGCGTCTGACATTTTCTATTATAATTAATTTTCTCAATTTCACTCCGATTTTATTTTTGATGTGTAATATATATTGACCTTATCTTTTTATTTATTTCACACCATATTTATTTATTCGCTTTATTTAAATAAAATTCAATAAACATAAATTTCGATGTCTCGCTTTTGCCGACCGACCCGTAATGAGTAGATTTTTTTAAATTTAATTTATTACATAATTATGTAAAGAAAAACATTTTATTTTCGATTGCTATATTGAATATGTAACAAAAGCCGAAGGATTTTGTATATTCAATTTTTCGTCTGACATAGTCAGTGTGTACGTACGGCACACTTGAAAGCTCTCTGATAGAATAGAATGATTTCGAACCCCAGTCTACTGACTCACGTTTACTGATATAACTGGCAATGTTGTCATTAAACCGCAGACAAGTTAAACCAAACACTATTGTTAATAATTGTTATTTGTTAACATTAGTAAAATTTGACGTATATTTAACATGACATACATATGATATGATTTGTAAATACTAATTATTATTTTTTGTAATATCATCGTTTTCATATAAAGGAACCTTTAAGTAAGTATGCCAAAATCACATAAATCAATAAATATAATTTATAACACTACAGAGGATCTGGGCTTAGCGTAGTTTTGAACGTGGAGCCGAACGATTATCCTAAATGGTCTTTGACGCCGTACAATGGAGCGAAGGTAAGTCAAACGGTTTTATCTGTAGCTTTGTAAGACACGCTTTGAAAACCGTATACAATACGCTTTGTCCGACATACCAACTATCCGTTTGATAGCATAATTAAACTATTTGAAAATGAAATTTTCTCAATAATATATAATCTGTAATGTGGATCTTTTTCAGTAATATACAAGGGTCAATAATATGTCAATAAAATTGTAAGTTAATGTATTTTGCTTAAATGCTAACTTCATTGAAATCATATATTAATGAAGGAATATAAAATGTGATTTATAGTTTAAGACAGAAAGTAAGGAACCAAACAACAAACATACGATTTTTTTTATAAAAAGCGTTATTCGAAATTTGATTTTGACCATGAACTTAATAAAATGTATGAATAACATACAACAAATATTACATATTTTAGCTGACTGCATCTCTGTATTTAACTATGACATAATCTTTGCCAGATTTGGCATCAAATTGCCATTGGGACCAGCTGCTAATAATTAATAAAATTGATATCAAAGATCTGACCCACAAGATGATATTAATCTTGCCCTTTCAACTCTGAGGTTTACTTTATGCTCTGAGATTTTGTTTACTTAAATTTAATGTAACGAAAATATGATAAACGTTTTTTTTTTCAAAACATTTTTTTTAAATAATTTATATAAAATGTTTTACTCAAATTATCGTCCCTGTAAATGCACTGCTACCCTTAAAGTCTACGATGGTATATTCCTGTAATTGGCTCAAGTTTGGAACACAAAAATACAAATCTATATTTCAAGGTAGAATAATAATAATGATTGATACCCAAAAAAAATAGCAATTTCACTATTAATTTATACGTATTATTGAGGCAAAAAATTTTAACTCAAAATTTTACTACCTTATTATACTTTTATATACATGTAATTATAGGAATCTGACGTAGGTTGAGGTAAACTCTATTTGAGTCTCATCTGACTGATTAATTAAAAAAGCCAAAATGGCCTAGTGGTTGAAAACGTGCATGTGTCTAATTTCATTGAAATTCTGCCACATGTGTATTCTACCAACCCGCATTGGAGGAGCGTGGTGGAATAAAATCCAAACCTCCTCAAAAGGGAGAGGAGCCCTTAGCTCAGCATTCGGACATTAACAGGCTGTTACTGATACATGTAATTAAGTATTATATAATATAATTAACATCTGCGCCATTAAAATGTTATTTTCTAAGTAACACAAAGTAATTTGAATTTTATTACGCTTTACGAAAAATAAATAAACAGAATATTTTGATTGTTTCTCTTTTCGGGCATTAAAATATAGTTGATTGTCACTTGTCACCGTTTGTAGTCATTTATCATCTCGCTAAGGGCTTTTAGCGTACAAAGAATTAGTACAAGAAAAATAAAATGTCACCGACGTCACGCGCACTGACAGATTATTATGAATCGTGTCACTAATTTAATTAGTTTCTGAGCCGGATGGCTTTCAGTTGTTCCGACATAGGTTACATCGCTAATGTCACGTAAAAAAAGTCATTTATTTATTAATAGTATGTTCAATTTTACTGTTAATTGCTTAAATATCTATTCGAAAACTTGTTACACTACATAAAATGTCACAATTTTCAGAGTATGTTTTCTCTTATACCCTGTACAAGTTAGCTTGATCTTTTTGACAGACGGGCTAGTGATGGGAAACAGATAGATAGGGAAATGTTTTGGACTACTATTTATAGATAAAATATCTATAAATAGTAGTCCAAAACATAACGTTTTAAAATACTTGTAACTGTGACGAGATGGTGTGGGTGTATTATGTGTGAAATTCTTTATTGCACTAGACATATATATTGGGTAGATAAGCGACGATGGGTTAATATTCATAATAAGTACCTATTTAATATTACAGGGTTATTTTTGGACCTCCAGCCAAATTTAAATAGGTGGTTCAGACCATGAAAGTAAACAACTTTCCCAAAGAAATACGGGTCTATTTTTTTTTACTTTTCGTAATTCAAATTAGAATTCATTTTTTTTAACCTTATTTTTCTAAAAAGAGTTATACCAGCTAAAGAGACCCCAACCAAAAGGGCCCCCGTTCGTAACAATAACTTAACAATGATCTTTAATATCGATTTTTTGTAATCGATATTATCTAAATTTAAATACCTCGGGTCCGTACTGCACGAGTCTGGTACGATCGACCACGACGTCAGAGCTCGAATAAACGCAGCTTGGGCCAAATGGCGGGAAGTCACCGGGGTAATCTGTGATCGCAAGATACCGGTGAAATTAAAGGGCCTTGTGTACAAGTGCATCTTCCGACCGGTCTTATTGTACGGCAGCGAGACGTGGCCAGCTTTCGCGAGACATGTTCAGCAACTTCAGGTCGCAGAAATGAAGATGCTGCGGTGGATGTGTGGCGTTACGCGACTAGATCGTATTCGTAACGAGCACATCCGTGGTAGCCTTGGCGTTTGCGATGTAGCGGATAAGTTGCAGGAAAGCCGTCTCCGTTGGTTTGGTCACATTAGCCGCAGACCGCCAGACTACGTTGGGAACCGATGCCTGGACTTTGTTGTCGAAGGCCCTAGATCCCGCGGCAGGCCCAAGAAGCGCTGGCTCGATGTTGTGAGGGACGATATGAGAGAGCACGATCTCACTAAAGACGACGCTTTCGATCGGGCAAAGTGGAGGCAAAGATGTAGGAAAGCGGACTCTGGCATTTCTAGGCCGGGAAAACGCTAGGAAGAAGAAGAAGAAGAAGAAGATATTATCGCCTGTTATTCGTGTCCCATACGTCCGACAGATGTAACATTGTACAAGCGTCTATTATTTTCAGTGTGCCTATTTAAATTTTACTTTGAAGCAATAAAAAGTCTTAAAATTTTCGGATAACGCTTGAATCTTTAGGGACTTATGTGTTATATGTATTTTTTTAATATTTTTACAATTTTTAAAATCATTCAATTAAGAAAATAATATGTCATTATTTTCTTAATTAAATTCATCGTCATCGTCATTGCAAAGTTGTCGATCAGAAAAATTTACATCTTTCAAAAAGATCAAGCTAATTTGTCTGGGTATAAGCTATATATTTTCAATCGTTGTTTATCTTTGAATATTAATAAAAAGCCTTTTGTCAAAACAAATCGATCAATAGGCGTATTTAAAAAAAATAGTAACTTTGTTACTCGGTACTTATCAGAGCTTCCGAAGTTCAACCTTAGTTGGAAGCTTTACACACAATTGAATACTGTAACATGATAATTCAAAAGCGCTTATTAGAGCTGGAAGATACTTGTAACCAACGGAATATTCATTTTGCTGACACGAACCAGTTACTCTTTGTAGAAATGGAACATTTAGCTAACTAACCCATTTCTTCTTATGGGCTAAATGAAAATTAAGCATATAAGATAATTAAAAACAAAAGTTACGATATAAATAGAATCAACCAATCCCCTAGTAGCGTCCTTATATATCTTGCCGCATGTGACGAAAATAATTGGTCGAAATTGCCAAGTGTAAGAAAAGTTTTTTTTTATTAACAAAACACGCTTAACAATAATATTATGGTAAGAAAAAAATACGGTAAGTTTTTTTTTTAAATATCAAAATTTAAACTTAACTTATGTATAAAATATAATATCTGTTCTGACCTTATTTTTTTAAAATAATGTAATATGGTAATTATATAGCTTGAGTACTTTTCCGAAAAATGATCGAATACTATTATTTTTAGTATAGACTGCTTATATCAGTCACCATTAAAGATATTCCTTCGGGGAAGGCTGGAATTTTCCATTAATTCCATAAGTTATGGAGTTTTGAAGTTTCCAGAAGTATAAGATAAGTAAGGTCCTATTCGAATTGCTTAATTAATATTTCAACGCTTACGTTAAAGGAGGAGGTTTGCATAAACACACATACAAAATGTTAAACCATTTGGCTAAATTACAAAAAAAAAAATACTACTTTGATATTTTCTTGGAAAAGTACTCATATTGTATAATTACATAATATATTTTTACTCGTAATATATACTTACTCCCAGATAACATTAAACGGAATAACTAAATTTCTTTTCAGATTCTCCTTAACGATCCAAATGACTATCCAGAAATAACAGTTTTATACAAATATGTCGTAATAGGTCAGTCATTGGATATTAAAGTCGAACCGAGAATATTCCAAAGTGATGATGATATCCGGCACGTGCCTTTGGAGAAACGCAACTGCGCCTTCAACGACGAGTTCCTACTCCAACATACAGACAGGTTTAGTAGCGAGACTTGTAAAACTGAATGCAAGATGAAGAACTATGCAGATCAATGCGGATGCGTGCCATATAAGTATCCAAAAGGTGAGTGTTATTTAAAATATAATTTTAAATCGTTTTATAACAGATATTCTTTTAAAAGTATTCTTCTCTTTCAATGTACCTTTTAATGTACAGTCATTTTTATAATATATAAATATTAAAAAATATCCAAAATACCCATTTATGTAATGACTATTTTAGTGTTTATAGAAAAAACACTAAAATATTGTCCTGCTTGTCCTTACCCAAGGCGCTGAAATGTTCCTGAAATGAAATGTTGACAGATTCAAATGTGTGCAACATTTGAATCTGTTGAAACCGGGTATCCCCTTGTGAAGCCCTTTAGTAGAGGACGTACTCCATCACACGTTGTTATTATTAAAATACAGTGATAAATATGGTTTAATGATGATGACCATGTTGGAATAATTTATGGTAGCTTATATAGGAACGATTAAATCATATCTAAAATGCGTTAGGATATCATAGGTATCGTTTATAAAAACACTTATATAATGATAAGGCTGATATTTTAGCGAATAATTGCTTATAAAGTTAACTGAAATAAGGCTTTTAACAATAAAAAGCACTTAGACGAACCGCAAACCTTATTAATACTGAGAGCTTTGTTCTATATAACCACATAATTAAATTACTATGAATATTATAATTAATTTTCAAATAATGTAGTGAATTTTCGTCCCTAATCGAAATCTATTTAATTTGTGTGAAGGTTTTATTAATTTAAAAATGTCAAACAAAATTGAACACAGGCACACAGTATTATAAACTGCCCTTTGGGATAAGTCCCAAGTCGCAGCACTGTTGCCAATCGAAATTGCAAAACTTTAGCGTGTGAGAATTCCTTCTGTAACTCATAGTTAAGAGAACAAGTTTGAGTAAAGGTAATTTAAAAGACTTTTATTTACAAATATAAGAAGTATTTTAACTATTTCCACAAGTCTACTTCTTTTTTTTTTAAATCAATAGTATGACTAACTAATTTCGTCTGAGTTACTTTTATCGGTTATAAAGAAGTAGACATCTGTTTTTAGATATCGGTGTTTCTATTTGCAAAATGGTGTCAGTTTTACTTTGACTGTAAATTGAAGTCTAATGCGTCTATCGATAAAAACAATGACAAAATCCATCCATAATTGTCGGAGAATTTGGTAAACATACATAAACAATGTCGAACATCTGTGATTTCAAAATAACACGTGACAGAAGGTTTGACGTGGTTTAACATTTAATTACAATTAAATTTTCTCGAGTAGAGGCACAACGAATGGGAATAGATAAAGTCACATAGTGGTTGTAGATTTCATTTGAATGAAATAAAATAATTAACGAATTTACTGTAAAAAATGAATAACTGCCTCGTTGGTCGAGTGGATATTAAGTGTGGATAGTGGTCGCGGATAAGGAGTCTGGTGGTCCGTCGAGCCAATAAAATATTATTGAGTTTTTCTGTCTAGAAACTCTCAGCTGCTCTCAGCTGTGCCTCTTAAAGAACTTTAAGCATTTGGTCATGCGCCTGAACTCTCTCCGGTTAAACGAATAGAGTGCACCTGTGTTTGTGCACACTTATTTACTTACATTTACACACTATAATATGGCTATGACCCTGGCTGCCTTGGCCGAAAACGGTCTCGTTGTTATTATTATTATATGATAATGATATGTATTCGAATTATCATGTGAGCAACGATTTAAATATTTTATTGAATAATTTAGACAAGAATTTAAAAATCGAAATCTCTATCCCGAGTTTTGATAAAAATCAAGTAACGTGAACTTTCCACAAGATTTTCTTATTAATGAGAAAAAAAGGTCGAAGTTAAAAGGTCCAGCTAATTATTTGTAGACTTTTAATATTTTAAAGTTTATTTGATCGCAGATAATCAAATTATTTTTAAATAAATTTACTCAAGGACATAAATCTATAACGTTTTCCTGTTATATCATTACAGCTGTTTTTTAGTAATTTTATTTAACTAGACTTTTTGTATTTATAATGACTTGGAATAAGAAATTGTATATTTTTATTGAATGTTCAAATAATTTAAAGATTTTTTTTTTCTATTTACAGAGAAGACATTACGAATTTGCGATTTCGGAGACTTAGAATGTCTGAACAAATTACGAGGTGAGGCTTAAGTTTTATCTCTGAGATTTTAATGTGAGATTTCACACATATATATATATATACATTATTTATAATTTTATTTATTCATTAGCTCATGATATAGAATGGGAAAAAGATTGCACACCGATTTGCTACATAGAATGTCGTGATAAGAGATACAGTATAACTAGTGACGTCATGCCGCTGCTAGCCGATTTCTACCCGAGAAATGTGACGTAAGTTTGAAAACGTAAGAAGAATACGTAAACATAACGTAACATAAGAATACGTGTTACTTGTTCAAATATATTTTTCTCAAACAGTTGAATCCTACTAAATCAGTCTGCGTTTGTCCAGTAGTAATAAAAATTTGTAAACTATTCTAGCATGTTTTGTTAACCCTACATCATGTATACATACGGTCCGAAAGTTAAACATTTATATCAATGCAGACATTGTGTGATATGTATTACACAAAAAACTAAATGATATTGTAATTAATGTACTACAAAATAAATCACTAAATTATGTATGAGTATTTTATAAAAAAAGCCTAGATGGCCCAGTGGTAAGAACGCGTGATTCTTAACCGATGATCGTGGGTTCAAACCGGGCAGGCACCACTGAAGTTTTTCATGTGCTTAATTTGTGATTATAATTCATCTCGTGCTTTTCGGTGAAGGAAAACACCGTGAGGAAACCTGCATATTCCACCAATCCGCATTGGAGCAGCGTGGTGGAATAAGCTCCAAAGCCTTCTCCTCAAAAAGGGAGAAGAGGCCTTAGCCCATCAGTGGGATGTTTACAGGCTGTTACCGTATAAATATTTGTACATGGATTTATAAAATACTACTATATATAAAATATGGTCTCAAGTCAAGGGTAGTTCCGTAAAAATCATGATTTACTGCGTCAGCGATGTATTTTACCGAATGAAACCAATAAATTGTGAACTATGCTATACGATATTGCCCCGTATTATTTACATTTATAAAATTTACTCGTTTGAAGACAACTCCCGACACAGATTGAAAAAAATTAATAGTAATGATTGATTTGATTCTGGTAACTTTGTATTTATTTGTACATTTGCAGAGTTGTTATACACATATTGTGTTTTAATGTATTTTATCTATACTTATATTTAAAATTTATCCAATTTGTATATTTCTTTTTAGAATCAATAAAAAAAATAAAAAAAAATAAAGCAGGTAATTCATTGGCAAGGTTTTAGGACGCCATTATAGCTTTAAGCTTCAATTTTAGGAAGCGCTGCAGTAACAAATAGTAAACTGTATGCAAATAGGTATTTTATTGAAATCAACCCAACTATGAGACCACGATATAGTAATTAATTTAAAAAAAAATCTGGAGTGTTTATATTGTTTATTGCGCTAAACTCAGAAATAGTCAATTTAGAGAATATTTTTAGCTTTAGTCTGATTATTGTTAAGGTTATATAACAACGCCATGATCCGGATATATATGTATATGATCGGAGGAAAGCGAAACGGCACAAATGTTACAGAATATGTCGAACTACTCGTATTTAAAATATAATTATAAAATAGACACAAACACAGATTTCACTCTTGACACATTGTCCACAAATAAAACACCTTACTACGAATGTAATAAAGACACATTTCCCGTGTTCAAATAGTTACAATCTACATTGAAATTGTAAGACATTCAAGTCTTACAAGAACCATTATCGTTGCTCTGAACTTCTCATACAATACAATCAGCTCGAACTACGAACCTTGCTTGATACCAATGTAAGAATAATAGCATTAACATCGTATTATATTCGTTAAAATTGTCTTCGTTATGTTAAATTAATGATTGAAATTAGTTTTTTTAAAAGTAAATGTTATATATATATATATATATATATATATGTCAGAGAAAATAAATTTAAGCGGATCTACGACTATACATATTAGAATAGGACGTACTGGCCGGTTGTCAGACGTCAAGTTGTGAAAATATACAGCCGAATAATCGAAATATAAAATATAATGGTGTATCTGTCAGTAGCGCGTGTGATCCTTTGTCTAGCGACTCTCTTGGTCTCTTGCTCTCAGGACAGCGCCAGCGCCGGACGTGCGCACTGACTAATTTAATAAAACCAATATATTGGACGACAATGGCGGCCATTAAAATGGCAATCCATTTGAATCCGCGACATCAGAAGTGGGATATGAGTCTCATGTGTTCTGATACGCTTAGTTTCCTGAATTACAGCCGTTGGATATGCAAATTAAATCAAAGCAGTTACGATTTTTTTTTATTACGATTGTGTACGAACAATAAGGAGTATTCAAAGCTGACTGCCTATCTTCGCTAGTCGGAATAGAACGAAGAAGAAAAAGTCACGATTTATTTTATTACCATACGAAAATATTATAATTTAGCGAATGCTGATAATGTATGGTAACGTATTATAAGATGAAATAGATCTGGTGAGTACATTCCAATTTGTTTAAAAGCGATAGACACTGTGTCTTACCGTGTGTCGTACTTTCTCAGTTTCTTAGTAACTTCACATGTTAGCTTGTACCTACATTGCGATAATTTATTTATAGGGTAGTTGACCCTGCTTTTTGGATTATTAATTAACCCTGATCTTGCGCAATAGTAGCTAAGAAACATGCCTAATACAGCCATAAGCGTAGAAAAGGTAAAAGAAATGAATACTCGCGTGACTCACGTTCCAGAAATCGATTAACGTCGTTGGAGGAACAAACAGTTTACCTCCACGATGAACGCTGCCGTGATAGCGGATAGTGATTGTGACTATGGTGGAGCATCGGGACTCTGCGGCGTTGTTCGCCAGAGCGTTCCGTGAGTGCTGCCACAAAATACGGTGCTGGTGCGACCGGTATCATTGATGCGATACGATCTATCAATACTACGGTGAGATCCAACCATTTTTTCAATTCCAATTTCGATCCTAGCATTAAAAAAAAATTATGCGAGAAGGTATTTTAATAATATTGAGTGTTTGTCTCGCATTTGTAATTGTTTGAACACGACCTGTGCGGGAACCCTAGCAATTAACCTTGGTTGATTGGATTGATATTGGCATTGTAGTGATAAAGTATGTAATACTATGGTATGTTAGTAAAGGAATAAGCTGGATAGGTTTCAGACCTTAATCTAGCAAAGTTGCGTGTGCAAGAAATACTACTGTTAAACATTTCTTTGAACATCAATTGTTCTACAAATAAAATAAAGTTTTTTTTTTTAGTGAAGGAATTTGATTTGTTATTTAATTTAATATTTTGCAATATAGCAATTTATTCAAAGCGTGGTTACTCAATAATAATGAGAGTATGTACAGATACGTGTGCCTGGCACAAAGAGTGGTGTCCCGAAGCGTGTATTGCGCTCTTCGATTAAGAGTATAAGGAAAAGACTGTACTAGCCCTACAAGTCGGTTTGTAGCGTTGACGGTTAGTCAGGTCGCTCTTAGTGAAAAAAATTTCATTAGCCACTGCTAACGAATGAATATTGTGTCCCAAGTCGCTCCACACTCCAATAGATGCGGTTTTCTCTATTAAATTAAAGAAGTGCCTTTTTTAGCAACCAATATAGAACTCTTAGGTTGCACTATCAGTTAAGGTCAGGTACAGCCGAACAATCAGAAAGGCAGGATCCATAATGGATTAGTTTTATTTAATTACGGAGCAAATTTATCGATTAACTAGCTGTGCCCGTGGTTTTATCCGAGTATAACTTTAAGAGATCACTATCATCAGACTATTTTTAATTTTTGGTTTTATTTAATTTAGGATTTATTTATATGAAAAAAATATATGATAAATCTAAACTAAACCTAAAATAAACACGTATGTATGCGTGAGTATTTTCCTACAACCTACTCAACTACCTGTTGTAATAATATATTCCTGCAATAAATATTTGACATTTATTTATCAATTTTATAAGTATTATTCCAATGAAGAATTATAATATAATATCTGTCTGTATGTAAAAATATCTTGTAATAAAGTAAAAATAATTTTCATTAATAATTTAAGTTAAAACATTTGCATGTCATAGGTGTGGTGACTAAGCATGTATATTTTGTTTAAAGCAAATAAATGGAATTGAATAGAATTGTCAAAGCTTTAAAAAGTGCGAAAAACGGTCTATGTTCTTGCCTCGATATTAATCATGTAATTATTATGAAAGCATAGGAATTATTATTTTATAAAAACGACTTTACAAATAATGTATTGTTTTGGAACAGATTTGATTACCATACAAAAGGAGTACTGTTCTGGAGTCCTTACTGCCAAATCGATTGGCGATACATCCAAGTGCTGACGTTGCTGCATGACGCTACTGTTATGACCGTCAAAGTAGAAAATCAGCAGTCAGACCCTATCTTAACGCATCGAGGAGTGAGACAAAGGGATTTCATTTCCCCGAAATTGTTCACTAATGCATTAGAGGATACGTTCAAGACGCTGCACTGAGAATGGCGAGGCATAAAAATAAACGGCGAGTACCTTTCACACTTGAGATTTGCAGACGATATCGTCATCGTGGCAGAAACCGTGCAGGACATGCAGTATATGCTGAGCTTAATGGCTGATTCTTCTTTTCGAATTGGTCTCCAGATGAACTTGGACAAAACCAAGATAATGTTCGATAAATACGCCAACCCGGAACCGATAACTCTTAACCGATTTCCTTTTGAAGTTGTTCAGGAGTAGTATGTATACCATGGGCAAACTTTGTAGTTGGGTCGAAACAACTTTGAGAAGTAAGCACAAAGAAGAATGCAGCTGGGCTTGACAGCGTATAGGAAACTATGTCGTCTTTTCGTGACAAATACCACAATGCTTAAAGACTAAAGTCTTCAACAAGTCCGTCTTTCCGGTTATGACTTACAGAGCTGAGACGTGGACACTGACAGTGCGTTTGGTCCATCATTTTAAGGTCGCTTAGCGAGTTGTGAAGAGGGCTATGCTCAAAGTTTCTCTGAAAGATCGAATCCCAAATGTGGTGATCCGACATAGAGCCAAAGTTGACGACGTGGCCCAAAGGATTAGTAAGCTGAAGTGGCAGTGGGCTGGACACATATGTCATAGAACCGACAACCGTTGGAGTAGACGTGTTCTGGAATGGAGACCGCGTTTTGGCAAACGTAGCGTGGGACGCCCACCGGCTAGGTGGAGTGACAATATACACAAAGTGGCTGGCAATAGATGGAGACTGAGAGCTGAAGATGGAGCTCAGTGGCGTGCCATTGGAGAGGCCTATGTTCAACAGTGGATGACGAAGGGTTGATGATGATGGAGATGACAAAAGGTTATAGTTAACATTATAAGGTAGACATATAGCAAAACCAAAATGTTATGCCTTAGTACATAAGCTTAACAATCTGTAATCCATATGTCAACTCATGTTTTACGTTTGTGTGTTTAAGTAAATTATTATTATTATTACATCTACGCATATGCGAGTTAACCAATATATACCAGAATAAGCTGAACTGAATATGATTGATCGTATAGATCTGAGTTCAATTTGCATTGGAAGAAGGAGGTCGGAGTTATAGCAATTACATCCAATAAATGTTCGACGTGACTTTAAATTGAACAAACGTGCACAAACAAACAGAAAAACGGACAAAATTCTAGCAATCATTGTTTTGAGTTCTATCGTTCATTTACTCATGTCTTACATGTACAGTCGACGAACGGTTGCAGATTTATTATATGTATAGATTTGGTGTGAATTTGAATTGAATCACTATCTAGAATTGAACGACTGTTGTTTTGAATTGAAAAGAGAATTCTGTTGTTTTGTTGAACGTAATGCTATGTTAATAAAAATACTTATGTTCGTCATTGATTGATTAAATGTTCTATTTAAACTGAAAGCTGTTTCGCTTTGTTGAAGATTGGATTGAAAGCATTATCGCTTTGTCCTAGTGGTTCGATGAAAGCTGTTACGCTTTTCGATGGATGGATTGAAAGCATGATCGCTTTGTCCTAGTGGTTCGATGAAAGCTGTTACGCTTTTCGATGGATGGATTGAAAGCACGATCGCTTTGTCCTAGTGGTTCGATGAAAGCTGTTACGCTTTTCGATGGATGGATTGAAAGCATGATCGCTTTGTCCTAGTGGTTCGATGAAAGCTGTTACGCTTTTCGATGGATGGATTGAAAGCATGATCGCTTTGTCCTAGTGTTTCGATGAAAGCTGTTACGCTTTTCGAAGGATGGATTGAAAGCATTATCGCTTTGTCCTAGTGGTTCGACGAAAGCTGTTACGCTTTGTCGAAGGATGGATTGAAAGCCTTACACCGCTTTATCCTGGTGATTTGCTGAAAGCTACAACGCTTTGCAGTGAAATTGGGCTCAAAAGTGCGTTGACCCAAGGTTGATGTTGAAAGCTACAACGCTTTGCAGTGAAATTGGGCTCAAATGTGTGTTGACCCAAGGTTGATGCTGAAAGCTGTAACGCTTTGCAATGTGTTCCAAGTGCAGCTTCTGAGAAATGCTGAAAGCCCGAACGCTTTGCTATACGCTAGAGCTGTAACGTGCTAAAAGCCTTTACGCTTTGCTTTGTGAGAGGTTGAAAGCTGTCTGTGAACGCTTTGCCTGCGTGCGTGCCATGCGCTGTGCCATTTAGGCTGGACGTGACGTTGAGAAGCAACGCGAGAGCGCGTTGAGGATCAGAATGGCCGTGTCAGAGAAAATAAATTTAAGCGGATCTACGACTATACTTATTAGAATAGGACGTACTGGCCGGTTGTCAGACGTCAAGTTGTGAAAATATACAGCCGAATAATCGAAATATAAAATATAATGGTGTATCTGTCAGTAGCGCGTGTGATCCTTTGTCTAGCGACTCTTGGTCTCTTGCTCTCAGGACAGCGCCAGCGCCGGACGTGCGCACTGACTAATTTAATAAAACCAATATATTGGACGACAATGGCATGGCCCATTAAAATGGCAATCCATTTGAATCCGCGAAATCTATATATATATAACATTTCTATATATATATATAACATTTACTTTTAAAAAAATGCCAATACGCCGTTAACTACGGTCCTAATAATTTTTGTCCCTTGTGCTTGAAATTTCACTTTGCTCTGAGCATTTAAATGCAGAACAAAGTATTTCTGTGTTGGTATAATAAAAATTTATTGGGTCTGAAAAAGTCCCACTGGTCATTAATATAATAACTTAAGCTTATATTATTACTGTAAGGTTCATTGCACCGACAATATTTCTACGTTTTCATTTATCAATTAAGCGCGTCCACTTACGCAACTGTAATTATTTTACCCAATCGAAGTTTTAGCCGATATTACGGTGGCCGTATCTAATTCCCATCATCCATTTAGCATTATCATAGCATCATTAACATCACATATTAAAATAGATAAACGAACAACCTTTACAATTACAAATATATCGAATTTGAATTTTATTTTGCAGGTTAGGTCGTAATATTAGTGAAATGTCGTCACTCCAGGTGTACTTTGCAAAATCAACTTGCAACTGTTTCCAAAATATGCTCCTCATTGACTTCAACTATTTCATTGGTGAGTATGCTTTATTTATTAAAAACTTCGTATAAGCACTCATCAATTCCAATACCTATATACCAACTGTCTGCTCTGAAACAATGTTACTCCCCGTATATGTAATTCGACTTATTAATTATTTAAATATCAAAAAACTAAAGTGAGTAACATCGATTTTTTAAAGATAAAACCACTCAGGTCAACCGTATAATCTTAGTGTATATGTAAGTTTGGTAAAAATACCATCTAGCAAGAAAGAGTAAGTGAAAAAACGTGTTTTGTTTCTCAAGATAATGGATGTTAAAGCACCTCAGCGACCAAATAGAGTGATAAGTCTTGTAAAACAACCTTACTACAATATATTTGACGTTTTTTTGAAGTAGCTCTCTGATTTCCTCTTTATGAACAATAAAAGTTATAAGTTTTATAGGCGGACGAGCAAATAAGACACCTGATAGTAAGTGGTCACCACCGCCACTAGATATTAGCAATGTAAGAAATAATAACCATTCCTTACATCGCCAATGCGCCACCATACCGCCGCCAAACCTTGGGAACTGAGATGTTATGTCCCTTGTGTCTGTAGTTACACTGGCTCACTTACCCTTCAAACCGGAACGCAACAATACTAAGAATGGGAGTTTAGCGGTGGAATATCTGATGAGTGGTTGGTACCCACCCAGACAGGCCTGCACAAAGCCCTACTACCGGGTAAAACACTTTAAGTCAAAAAAGAAGCCAGTCTGTTAACTGTTGGTACAATGTTTTTTTCAAATCGTCTTACATTTTATGATCACGTGGCTAGTCACGTTTCTCAGATTTGTCAGATATGTCAATATTTTCAGGCTGACGATTTCTTACAAGAAAAGAAAAGCAATTGGTTACTTTGACTTTTTTGTCGGTGACGTCATCAGTTGGTACAAATACATTTGAATTCTATCTGTTCTCTGGAAATAGTAATCTAGACAAGGTTCTAAGTTTGATTGACGTCCCAAGAGTTTCTTTCTTTGATTTTAGAACTAAGTCGGTTTTGTGTTTATGTACGTATATGTTAATACAAATAAAATATACGCGATACATCCGGCTTGCACTTATATATATTTTAGAAATAAAATTAGGGAGTGTCTACGGTATCTTAAGGCTTGCCCTAATGCGACTAAGCATAACTTTATTACGTGGTTACCATTATGATTAATCATTATCGTAATATTTGTAATAAATTTATGTTACACACATGATAGGTGCATACTGTACATGATAGGTGTATACTGGTGGTAGAGCTTTGTGCAAGCTCGTCTGGGTAGTGTAAGAAATAATTTCTTCCGAGGGTGGCGATTATAATTTGAAAACACCAATTTTCTGTCACAATTTTATTTTACACCACTTCACATATCAATCACACTTTTAAATTACTATTGAATCACAATACAATTATAACACAGTTTTCCTTCTCAACTAAATCACGATTATGAATATCACGATTGTTGCCTTCAGGCAGCATAACGACAAACTGGTCTCGAGATACGTTAGAGACTCTTTTTATACCTTTATTTTATAAATTAAAATGTGGGTACATTGTAATTTCTTACAGTTCGGCCGTCCTGCAAGTAAACACGACCTCGTGTTTTCTCAAAAAAAAAAAAAAAGTTTCAGAATAATGTTCTCGCGATCGAAGCAATCTGCAGATGTGCAGGCAATCCGCTGGCGACCACGGCGCTCAGCCCGCGACCACGGCGCTCAGCCCGCGACCACGGCGCTCAGCCCGCGACCACGGCGCTCAGCCCGCGACCGAGGCGCTCAGCCCGCGACGGCGGCGCTCAGCCCGCGACGGCGGCGCTCAGCCCGCGACGGCGGCGCTCAGCCCGCGACGGCGGCGCTCAGCCCGCGACGGCGGCGCTCAGCCCGCGGCCACGGCGCTCAGCCCGCGACCACGGCGCTCAGCTCGCAACTGCCCGCGACTAAGGCAATCTGCCCGCGACTAAGGCAATCTGCCCGCGACTAAGGCAATCTGCCCGCGACTAAGGCAATCTGCCCGCGACTAAGGCAATCTGCCCGCGACTAAGGCAATCTGCCCGCGACTAAGGCAATCTGCCCGCGACTAAGGCAATCTGCCCGCGACTAAGGCAATCTGCCCGCGACTAAGGCAATCTGCCCGCGACTAAGGCAATCTGCCCGCGACTAAGGCAATCTGCCCGCGACTAAGGCAATCTGCCCGCGACTAAGGCAATCTGCCCGCGACTAAGGCAATCTGCCCGCGGCCAGGGCAATCTGCCCGCCGCCAGGCAATCTGCCCGCCGCCAGGCAATCTGCTCGCCGCCAGGTAATCTGCCCGCCGCCAGGCGATCTGCCCGCCACTAAGCAATCTGCCCGTAATAAGGGCCATTTGCCCCCGGACATATGAAAATGTTAAAAATTGAAATGTTATTATTGTAAAGAACTCATACATTAATTACAATATAAAAGTATCAGACCATTTTGACACCGAATAAAACTTCAGCTGGTGTCCGATTCTTAGATAGCCGACTCCCTGTTTCCTTAGGCGCAGGTGTAGCACCGGTCATCTTGACTCAGTGTCATCCCACTTCTGATATTTGTAAGAAATAATTTCTTCCGAGGGTGGCGATTATAATTTGAAAACACCAATTTTCTGTCACAATTTTATTTTACACCACTTCACATATCAATCACACTTTTAAATTACTATTGAATCACAATACAATTATAACACAGTTTTCCTTCTCAACTAAATCACGATTATGAATATCACGATTGTTGCCTTCAGGCAGCATAACGACAAACTGGTCTCGAGATACGTTAGAGACTCTTTTTATACCTTTATTTTATAAATTAAAATGTGGGTACATTGTAATTTCTTACAGTTCGGCCGTCCTGCAAGTAAACACGACCTCGTGTTTTCTCAAAAAAAAAAAAAAAGTTTCAGAATAATGTTCTCGCGATCGAAGCAATCTGCAGATGTGCAGGCAATCCGCTGGCGACCACGGCGCTCAGCCCGCGACCACGGCGCTCAGCCCGCGACCACGGCGCTCAGCCCGCGACCACGGCGCTCAGCCCGCGACCGAGGCGCTCAGCCCGCGACGGCGGCGCTCAGCCCGCGACGGCGGCGCTCAGCCCGCGACGGCGGCGCTCAGCCCGCGACGGCGGCGCTCAGCCCGCGACGGCGGCGCTCAGCCCGCGACGGCGGCGCTCAGCCCGCGGCCACGGCGCTCAGCCCGCGACCACGGCGCTCAGCTCGCAACTGCCCGCGACTAAGGCAATCTGCCCGCGACTAAGGCAATCTGCCCGCGACTAAGGCAATCTGCCCGCGACTAAGGCAATCTGCCCGCGACTAAGGCAATCTGCCCGCGACTAAGGCAATCTGCCCGCGACTAAGGCAATCTGCCCGCGACTAAGGCAATCTGCCCGCGACTAAGGCAATCTGCCCGCGACTAAGGCAATCTGCCCGCGACTAAGGCAATCTGCCCGCGACTAAGGCAATCTGCCCGCGACTAAGGCAATCTGCCCGCGGCCAGGGCAATCTGCCCGCCGCCAGGCAATCTGCCCGCCGCCAGGCAATCTGCTCGCCGCCAGGTAATCTGCCCGCCGCCAGGCGATCTGCCCGCCACTAAGCAATCTGCCCGTAATAAGGGCCATTTGCCCCCGGACATATGAAAATGTTAAAAATTGAAATGTTATTATTGTAAAGAACTCATACATTAATTACAATATAAAAGTATCAGACCATTTTGACACCGAATAAAACTTCAGCTGGTGTCCGATTCTTAGATAGCCGACTCCCTGTTTCCTTAGGCGCAGGTGTAGCACCGGTCATCTTGACTCAGTGTCATCCCACTTCTGATATTTGTAAGAAATAATTTCTTCCGAGGGTGGCGATTATAATTTGAAAACACCAATTTTCTGTCACAATTTTATTTTACACCACTTCACATATCAATCACACTTTTAAATTACTATTGAATCACAATACAATTATAACACAGTTTTCCTTCTCAACTAAATCACGATTATGAATATCACGATTGTTCCCTTCAGGCAGCATAACGACAAACTGGTCTCGAGATACGTTAGAGACTCTTTTTATACCTTTATTTTATAAATTAAAATGTGGGTACATTGTAATTTCTTACAGTAGGTACCAACCACTTATCAGATATTCTGCCGCAAAACAGCAGTACTTGGTATTGTTGTATTCCGGTTTGAAGGGTGAGTGAGCCAGTGTAATTACAGCCACAAGGGACATAAGGTCGTAGTTCCCAAGGTTGGCGGCGCATTGGCGATTTAAGCGATGGACAACATTTCTTACAATGCTAATGTCTAAGGGCGTTGGTGTCCACTTACCATCAGGTGGCCCATATGCTCGTCCATCTTCCGTTTCTATAAAAAAAAAAAAAAGAAAAAAAAAAAGGTTATAAATAGTTCACACAATCTTTCTTTTTTCGCTGGATAAACGCATTTACTCTACATGAGGGGAGTATGTGGAACTCGCCAGTGCTGAAGTTGCCAAAATAGCCACTAAAAAACAGCGGTACCTACTCCGTGTCATCGGGGGACATCACGAAATCGCTTGCGCATACTACCTGACGTGCAGTTGACAAATCTTGCAAAAACGCACTTTTTATTAAAACAAATTATTGTTTTGCCAGAAACGCTTTCTCTCAGCTTTCGGACATTAGTTTTACTTCGGAGAAAGGCAAACAGCGGCTTGTACCAGGCCATCTAGCATCTATATATCAATCATTAGTTATTCTACCGCCAACATTCAATACATTGTATTGCTGTTCTGGTGACGCAATGTTATTACAGGGACATACACAAGGGTTATTCCATGGAGATACCATGGAGATCCCATGGTAAGTTGAGTATCGACGGATATCAATAGGCAGATTCGATCAAAAATTAAACCTTCTCCACTTAATTATGGGCCTTTCTAGGACGAAAAAACTAACTGCGAAACACAAAAAATTTTCATTGTTAAAAAAAGTCATAAAACGTGAATAAAACATATTATTAGGCTAACTAGATAGTCGGCTTTTATTATGCATTTTGTATTTATTTGTGATCAAAACAAATGATGAACTTGATAAATTTCTTTCATCTTTGAAAAATCTTTTTCAGCTACCTACGGCGGAGTCTTCTCACTAAGCTTCGGTGTCTCGATAATAACGCTGTTTGAAGTAATTTATTTGTTTTTATCTTTCGTTTTTAGAATTTACTTATGTGAAAAATTTTAAAAAAATTGTACTTATGTGAAAAATACAAATAAAGTTATTTCAAAATATATTGTGTTCATTTTATTGCATTCATTAGATATTTACCAAGTCATATTTACCAATGGTACAGGAAAAGCAGAATGTCTTTACAAGTATTGTTATGATGACACTTCCTTGGTTTTTAAAATAAAAAGACTTTTATTAATATATGACGAGGTGAACAATGCTCTCTCTGAAATAGTACATTGGTTTAGTGCTAATATTTTACTGTTAAACAGTAAAAAGACAAAATGTATTAAATTCACTGAAATTTGTAAAAACGAATGTACTTTTAAATGGGGAAGCTTTAGATGCTGTAAAAGCAACAGAATTTCTTGGTATCACCATAAATTCTAAGCTTCAATGGGGCCCTCATACTAAGAAATTGGCAAATAGATTCAGCTCTGCAGCTTTCACAGTAAAAAAATTAGAATGTTGACTGATGTAGATACGGCTCGCCTAGTGTATTTTAGTTATTTCCACAGTATAATGTCTTATGGCATTCTACTCTGGGGTAATGCAGCCGATATTAATACGATTTTTGTTTTGCAGAAGAGGGCTATTCGTGCAATTTATAACCTGGGCCCAAAAGACTCACTTAGATGTAAATTTAAATCGCTTCTCAATATAAATATATTTTGATAATGTTATGTATGTACGTAAAAACATAAAAGTTTTTCCTAGAAGTTGTGACGTATATATTGTTAACACGAGGAACAAGTATAAACTTACAACCATTATTACCAGATTACACAGGGTTAGTAAGTCTTTTATAATAATAATAATAATAATAAGCCCCCCAAAATCCAACCTTACGTCCGGGCTGAACATCTAGTCCACGTGGGGGGCGGACGTGCAATATAGTATGTATACTATATATAAACTTACACGGCTAACAGGGCAATGGTAACCCATTAACATGGAGACACGGTCAAAAAGAAAACGTATAGAGTCGCTACCCGGGGGTGATCGCCGGGCCACACCTGGAGCTGGCGCTGGGTGTTTCAGCATGCGAACCATCAGCGGTGAGGAGTTGAGCAGGCGGGCTCCCACCGACAAAGATGCTACAGCCGAAACCACTGATACAGACAGGACGATTAGCCCTAGCACTATCTCCTACATACCCTCAAATCCATCATCACCTTCAATTTCATCGTCAATATCCATATCACATGAAATTCCACCCATCCCAACTTTGGATGTTGCGCGGGAGGTTAATGCCTGGTTACCCGCGTCCACCAAAGCTGGAAAACCCAGAGTACGTATGAAATGGAGCGCAACAGTAAACATGTTTATCATGCGTACCTATTACTATATAACCAGATTAGAAACCGATACTACCTACAGACAACAATTGCATGAACATTTCTCCAGAAAATACCCAGAAATAATTGTTAGTGAACAAAGAATTGCTGACCAGAGAAGAACAATAATCAGAAACAAATTATTAACCCAGGAAGTATTAGATAGACTAAAAGAAGAAGCACGAACACATACTTACATAATTTTTGGTACTAGGAAACAAATGGTATCGATTGGTCAAATATGTCATAGGATTTATATAGATGGTCATTCCTTAGTTGAGTCAAAGCTAGCGAGGAATCTTGGGGTGAAGTTGGATGGGTCATTACGCTTTGAAGAACACATATCATCTGTTACTTCGAAGTGTTACGCTTTACTCAAAATGATTTATAAGTTTAGACCATTTTTGAATGAATCAGCGCGATCTAAACTTGTGGAGTCCTTGGTTCTGTCTCAGTTGGATTACTGTGATATCCTTTATGGCCCCTGCCTTTATAAAAAGACTGAAAGGAAAATACAGAGGATACAAAATTCTTGTCTAAGATTTTGTTACAATATACCTCGATATTCACATATTACATCTTATTTAAATTCCAAGAATATATTAAATATGAAAAATCGCCGTACACTTAAATTAAATAATATCACTTTCAACTTAAAATATCGTAAAATTCCCAATTATTTGGCGGGTAAACTTAAATGGTCCGAAACAAATGAATCCAATTGTAGATTGAGCCGAGTTCCGCGACTAATACTGCCTAGACCACATTTGCAAGCATTTAGAGGTAGCTTTCGCTTTGCAGCTTCAAAGTGTTGGAACGATATCCCACCTCCGATTAAGAACAGTACGTCTCAAAATAAGTTTAAGGCACAATGCAGGCAATGGCTTCTATCTATGCAAAAGACGCAATGTGTCTGGACAAATGTGTGTAAAATAAACTTAATATAATTATTATTTTGATTGTAATTTATTAAAGTATATATCGCTATTTACTTATAAATTTTAAATATTATTATTTTTATTCAATATGAAATATTTTCCTTTTACTAGAATAAAAAAAAAAACAAACCTCTCTGTTTTAATAATGCTTGCATGTTTTTTATTTTAGCCTATTGGGCGTGTAAATTGTATTCACTTTTATTATTTGGTAATTATATCTTCGTTTACCTTTTACTGCAATAACTGTAACGTTTGTGTTGGCAGCATATGTACAAGGCGTAGACTAAAAAGCAGCCTAGCTGAGACTACGACCTTTTCACCAAATCATCAAATATCATATTGTTAACTCTTTTTTTTTATGGTTTTGTACCTTAATTTTGTCTTTGTTTCTTTTTGGTGAATAAAGTTACTTATTATTATTATTATTATTATTACAATTAGAAAAAGAGTTACAGAATAATATACAACCGATATATCACACACAAACACTTCCTGAAATACAAACTCAAACTCACATTCAAAGTCAATCATACAGCCAAAGCACTCAGACATCATGTTCATCCACCCAAACTGAGTCTATAGCTTTAACACTAGAAAATGATATCGAGACATTAGACCTTCACAACACTATAACTGAATCACATACCCAAGAAATACATGATAAATTTAGGGCAGCTTTAACACAGTATTCTGGGATGGACCCAGCCGCTCGACCAAAATTACCAAAACTCAAATACGGGCTGTATTGTATTATAGTATCAACTCTCTCAACTTACTAATTTATTTAATCAAAAAAAACTCAACCTGTTTATATCTAAGGACATAAAGCTCATAGACATACAAACTCTCATTTATTGTACAGCGTTAGTAATATCTGAAGAACTCAAATATAAAATAACAGAATACACAGGAAATAGGAGACCACGACTTGATTATAAGCCCCCGTGGCAAATTAGACTAGAAAAAAACATAGAAAAACTAAGAGCAGATTGTGGTAGACTAACACAATATATCAACAATAACAGATCGAAAAAAGTTGTGAAGAGGGTTGAAGTAATATTTAAAAGTACAAAATTACATACAAAGCACGAAAATAACAATAGGACACCTGAAGAATATTTAGATACGTTAAAACAGAAACTAGCACTTAAGGTTCACAGACTAAGAAGATATAAAAAAGCACAACAACGCAAAAATGATAACATCACATTCATTACAAATGAAAAATTATTTTACAGAAACTTATTGAAACCACAAACTCGAACTGTTTCTAAAGAAAATGTCAAAACACCAACACAAGAAGAATTAGAGACATTTTGGTGTGATATATGGGAAAAACACACACAACACAACGATAAAGCAGATTGGATAGATAAAGAGAAAAATAGATGGAGCCTAATAGAAGAAATGGAATTTGTTGAAATTACAGCGACCGATATAACATACATCACATCTAAGCTACATAATTGGAAATCACCGGGAATAGATAAAATACATAATTACTGGTATAAAAAATTAGTAACACTACATGAATCAATAGCTAATAATTTAACAGAAATTATCTTAGAGAAACAAAATATACCTGAGTTCCTATCAACAGGAATATCTTATTTGTTACCAAAAACTACACATTCATCACAACCTTCACAATACAGACCAATTACATGCCTACCCACAATATATAAGATCCTTACATCAGTAATAGCTTCAAAAATAAATAACCACATTGAAAAACACAATATAATTGCAGAGGAACAAAAAGGATGTAGGCGGGGCCATATGGGATGCAAGGAACAGTTAATCATAGACTCAATAATTCACAAACATGCCACTACCAAAAACAGAAATTTACATTGTACTTATATAGATTATAAAAAAGCTTTTGATTGTATTCCTCACTCCTGGCTAATACAAGTATTAGAGATATATAAAATTAACCCAACTATAAAAAACTTTTTAAGCACTATTATAAAACGATGGAAGACAACTTTACAATTAAACAGCCAAAACAAAACTATTATAACTAGACAAATAGCTATTAAGAAGGGTATCTTTCAAGGTGATTCCTTAAGTCCTGTATGGTTCTGTCTAGCTCTGAATCCTCTATCCCACTTACTGCACACTTGCCAAGCTGGATACTCCATTAAACAGTCAGCAAAAGAAACAATTATCTCACATCTCATTTATATGGACGATATTAAATTATATTCAAAAACCGAAAAAGACATGAAAATACTAATAGACATTACAACAGAATTTAGCAAAGATATAAATATGGAATTTGGATTAGACAAATGCAAAACTATACATATAATTAAGGGTAAGATTAAGCCTGGCAACTATGCAGTTAATGATAATGAAATAATAACAGCTATGGAACCAAACGATTTTTATAAATACTTAGGCTACAAACAAAGTAAAGGACTAGATCACACAATAATTAAACAGACAATTACAACGGAATACAAAAAAAGAATAAATGCTGTATTCCAAACACAACTTTATGGAAAGAATTTAATAATAGCTTTAAATACCTACGCTATTCCCATTTTAACGTACTCATTTGGAATAATAAAATGGTCAAAAACATATTTAGAAAACATAGAACTGTCTGTTAAAGTAGCTTGTTAGAATACGAGTCTTAAAAAAATGTTCAACGCTAGTCCCAATTCATTCACAGAGTTTCTCTACATCGCAAAATAAAAACAAAGGTAATATTTTTTTAGGTCAACGTCACTATTCAAGTTTCATTTTAATCTGTGTCGTAGTTAGACTAGCGAGCAATTTCTGCATGATTTGCTTATGTGGTGGACTTTTTATATATTGCTAATTAATTTCTTGGTGGTAGGTTCTATTTACAAATAGCAATACTCAGTATTGTTTTATTCCGTTTGGAATCGTAAGTGAGCCAGTGATACTTCAGGCAAAAGGAACATAACATCTTAGTTTCCAGGTCATCTTTAGGTCGGTGGCGCATTGGCGATGAAAGCGATGCTTAACGTTTCTTACAATGGCAATGTCTATGGACATTGGTGACCACTTACCATCAGGTAGCCCATATGCTCGTCCACCTACCTATTCTATAAAAAAGGCAAACGGGACATAACATCTTAGTTCCCAAGGTTGGTGTCACTTTTGCAATGTATGATGTCCAGACAACTAATATACTACATATGCTACTTTCCTTTGGTAAAAACATACTTATGTAGATAATTACACCCAGACTCAGGACAAACAGACATGTTCATGTCCATGAATTTGTGTCCACAAATGTCGGTCCTGGGTGAGGATCGAACCCACAACCTTCGACGTGAAAGGCAAGTATCTACCAACTGTCAAGTATGTGTAAAATTTTTGGTTTTCTACATAATAGCTAACTTAATGGTGCACATAAAATCAAGTTAAGAAATCTTTCAAATTAATCTTCTATTTAATCCGTGTTATGTACACCGTTCCATTAGTTATTAAACTTTTATTTACTGGATTGTTCTGTCTCCAGTACTATAAGTTGTGGCAAATGTCCGCTTAAACGGTCGGTTGAAAAAAACGGTCGGTTGGCTTAATATTCAGTTGCGAATTTTTACTCACACGTACAAATAGGTAAAGATAAATAAAAGCTAGTAAACATCAAAGATTTTATGAAGTGGAATAAAGGTGAAGAAAAAAATGTTTACAGTAAAAGTACTTTGTAAATAGAATGGCGTATACAATGGTGCGGGACAAGCGTACTTCAAAGACTAATATATCTGGAGATGACCTTTGAACTCTTCAATGAAAGTAACTTTCTCAATATAAAACGATTGCTTAAAATTTTCAATGTAAAACATTTTGGAAGTAAAATTTTATGACGATTGAAAAAATTGTGACATATATTTTTTATAGCTTCATGGTGTCTGATACACTGTAATAGTTCATTATTTTAGCTGATTGTTATGTAAAGGGGTAAATAGATTATGAAAATTATTATTTATCCTGAATATCTAAACGTATAGGAAATTTGTATTATAATTTCGTGTGCTTTACGGTGAAGGAAAACATCGTGAGGAAACCTGCATGTGTCTAATTTCATTGAAATTCTTCCACATGTGTATTCCACCAACCCGTATAGGAGCAGCGTGGTAGAATAAGCTCCAAAACCTTCTCAAAAGGGAGAGGAGGCCTTAGCCCAGCAGTGGGACAAAAGAATTGTAATAATATAACTTTTTATTACACTAATAAGTAATTAATAAACTAATACAGGGTTGCGTCTGTTAATTTAGGACTGATTGGATTAGAAGATAGATGGATTAAAAGTATTGCAGGCAATATTTTTTGTTTTTCTTGTAGACTAGCTGCTTTTTATTCGTTGTGGCTTCTTATTAATGGCAATTATTTCCCAAGGGGTTATGTTGAGTGTAAAGTATATATGTATATGTAGAATTCTATCCGGACGAAATACTTCACTACACTTCAATTTCCATTAGATCATGTCATTGAAACTTTTTGTAGACACTTCAAGTTCCTAATTAGAATTACTAATGAAACAATAATAACTGGCTTCAACTTTTTATTAAGTACCAATTTTACCAGCGGAACTTTGAAGGATTCTATATTGTCCACTTAAGATAAGTCTATAATTATAATTACTAATGAAAAAATAATAACTGGCTTCTACTTATTATTAAGTATCAATTTTAAGATAATAACTTCTAGACTTATGACACTTCTTTATAATCAGTCTCTCAAACTGCTGAAAAATGTTCCCCAACAAAGCCATGCGTAATATAATCAATATAAAATTCAAAGATTTCTGCAAGCACTGTACTCTCCATGGTGCTTATTATTTCTCCACCAACTCAAAATGGTGGATTTATGCAATCTGGGCCATCATAATATCGTGTAGTTTTAGTCTATGCGTACATCTCAGCCAAATGATTTGGAGTAAATTCGCTGATAATCCTACGTTCACTGTTGTAAGTACTGTTTTTTGTTCAACTTACAATCTTAGAAAGAGCTGAAATGACCTTATGATTGTAACACCTAAATCTTAATCGAAAGCGTCACGGTCAAACCTGGCAAAGCACCATAGATTTTCTTGGGCTTATTTTGTATTTATTAAGCTTTTTTTATATAATAGGTACGCGGAGCATATGCGGAGCGTAAGTAGTCACCAATGCCCAAAAATATTGGCATTGTAAGAAATATTAACCATCGCTTACATCGCCAATGCGCCACCAACCTTGAGAACTTTAGACGTAAAGTACACGACGCACAAGGGACACCTTGTGCCTGTAATGACACTGGATCACTCAATCATCAAACCGGAACACAATAATACCAAGTACTGCTGTTTTGCGGTAGAATATCTGATGAGTGGTGGTGGATGGTGGTAGCTACTCAGACGAGCTTTGCACAAATCCCAACACCAGTGACCAGCCTTACCAGCTTCTCGTGCATACAAAACATAAAAATGTACTAAAGCGTAACCACTAACACATATTGGAGCATATGTGGAATATACTGAAGCCCAGCATATAAACATTACTGTAACTTACTAACTAGAACCGTATTTATTTAAAATACTTGCAGTGACCTTTATACTTGTTATATGATATTCAACTTCTGAAATCAAATCATAATGTAACTTTCTGCTATTGTATTAATATTAATAGATCTTTAGCATTTCATTATTAACTCTTTTTACTGGGTCGTTTATATTCTGCATGATGCAAAACATATAAATAAATAAATATCTGCAAGCTACACTCGGTGTAAATTAGATCTGTCTAGCTCACGTCCACCCGAGCGTGATTAAGTAACAAATATTTACAAACAGACTTTTGCATTTATAATATTTGTGAAATATTAATATTTTCATGTAATTAAATAAATAATTTTCATATATTTACATTTTATTAAATAAAAATATGCTCATATTAAGCACCTTTGAATCGTCCTGGCACAATATTAAATTTAAAATCAAACTACCACCGGTTTGTAATTAAGATTCTACCGAGATCCGACAAGAAACTCAGTACTCTTACTCCATAGTCATTTTTATCGATCATTATTATATTATGTAATAATAATTATATACAACAGATTTATGTATCCTGTATGAATATTTACTTTCAGCCTCTTTAACATCTATTGAATAATACGCCTTGCTTATTAAGCATTATTTTAACTTGAGCTATATTTTTTTATTTTTTAATGGCAAAATTTTGATAAGTAATTTATTTATTATAAAAATAATTGTATTATAATTCCAGGTTGAGTCAACGCATTATCATATTGATAATATTCCTTTCCCAGCTGTGTCTGTCTGTGATCCGGAAATGGTTTACGGACCAAATGCACGTAACATCACAGAAATATTGTAAGTATACCCATTTTATTATTTACAAAAACAAAATAAAAGTTTTTGCATGCTATTGACGATATGTATTATCGATAAAGAAATTAAATATGAGTAGAAAATTTAACGTTCAAAACATGCAATTATATGTATATTTTAATAAAATTTTCAATACTAAATAAACATTCATTCGACCATACGGTCGAACTTCGACAACCGAGGTGTTGTCTTTAAAAATAACATTCGTTTCCTGTTGTTTTATTTACGCCAAGTTTTTTCTGATCCACTTAAGGTTGACTGGAAGAGAAATCTTTTTGCCATTTATCTGACTTTGCATATTTTGTAGAAATAAATGAAACAATACTAGTTTTGTTATTGCGGCTTCATTTCTGTGCGTTCAAGATAAAAATATGTCATTCCGCCACAGAAATTATACACGTTATCTCATCAAAACAAAGTATTAAGCGAAATGGGATACATAATTTGTAATTAACAACATCATTTAATTGACATTACTTGTAAATACAAGTTAATACGAGGTATTCTCTAAATTGTCCAAGTAGGGACATTCAAATCTAGTTGCTATAATAGGTATAAGAAATACCTATAATATCACAAGCACTCAGTTAAGTCCAAACACTTAAATACAAAGCAGAGGTGACACGTAAGAGTGGTGGCTTCAGAGATGTACTAAATAAGTCTTTCCGAAAGTGAAATTCTATTATCCAAGTATCTTATGAGCTTATATTACGAACATTTGTAATACCATTAAAATATACTTTTTATTTATTTCTGGTGATCTTTCTCATTATGATGGATAATGATTTATTAAAATATAATTTCTTCTTCTTGGAGCTCGAGACTCATATCGGGACGTAATTAAATAATAATCTGTAATAGAGTTTTAGATATTTTTAACTTTGCCTGCCTAACTAATTTAAATGACTGACTTTGCAATGCCTAATTAATTTAAATCTTGCAACTTTCCATTTTGCAACAAGACGATTCAAAAGTACTCATAACCTTTTGTAAAAAATAATATTTCAATTTTGATATTTTTTAACATAATTTTTTTCTAGAAAATACCGCGGCTATAACGACGAGCAGATGGAGACATTTTACGCAAGTTTCAGTAAAATTAAGACAAAGGAATATGTGCCCGATGATTACGTGAAAAAGATGCATTCGATTCTTGAACATTTGGGTTACACTTATGATGTAATTGTGGATTTGGTATGTAATTGAATTTACTAATAGATTCTTGATATAGTTCAGCCAGCTTAGGTTTCGTAAGAGCATACTTAGTGAATACAGCGGAGTCTGTCAAATCTAATATAATGAAGACTAAATAATCTAGAACAATATCGCTGGTTACCTCATGAATTAAAAATACTTCCAGAACTTTCTAGTATATTGTCAGGGTTTTTTTTGCGCTGGAAAAACGCATTAGCGTTTCCCCCACTGTTCCCGTGGGGGAACCGCCCCGAACATCGGAATCGGAATACCCACTAAAAACCAGCGGTACTCTGAAGCGGTACACATCTGCGAGCACCTCTGCCTGTAGTTCATCGCTGTCCAAGATACCCTACGATACAATCTTATCGTCCTCACCACTATGACCCTCTGCGGCCTTCGCAGGAGGGCCCGGTCCCGGTAGAATCTGCATTATAATTGAATCGGCCAATTCTGTTGAACAAACCAAACGTTGTTATTAAGTATTTTCTAATTAACTGTTGTCAAGTGTGTGTGTGTGGTTTTTCTCTCTATTATTTACAAAAATAGAAAAAAACAATAAAAATATTATAATACTCAAGATTAGTTTGATATTTTATTTTAAAATATTATTTGCTTTTGCAAACTAGTCTAACTTTATATTTACATACTTAAAATCTGTATTTTCACTGCAAACAGAAAATTTTACTGAAAAATAAACAGCTCTAAAGATTTATCACGTTTGAAAAATAAATCAAAGAACCGTCGCAAATGGAAAAATTTGCTTCCCATTTCAAACTCATTTAAAGCGTTAGTGTGTCTCTTCACTCTTATGCTATAAGTACCATAACAGAATATTATTGATCGATAAGAACTAAATAAATATAAAACATAAAATGTAATATTAAAGATTTTTAAAGAATTGATAACGTAAAATCTTTTTTTTATGCGACTAATAAATGTTATTATGAATCAATTAAATATAACATTTGAAATGTAAGATGTCAACTAATTTAGCTTGTCAATGACGTGCTGACTGATTCTAGAAAAGTAATGGTACTTATTAGGCTGTAACCGCTTGTTGGTAATAGATGGCGTTACTGGTTTTTTTTTATATTAATTCTAACATAACGTCGAATATTTTTCTTAGTAAATCAAAAACTTTCACGATTAGGTTCGCAAATACAATATGCGTATACTCTCTAACAGTATCAACATATTCTGAGTCGTGTATTCATAATGTTCACTAATATTTTTTTAGCTTAAAAAACCGTGTGACGTTTTGGTAAAAGAGTGCCTTTGGAGATCTAAGTCCGTCGAATGTTCTAGAATGTTCAGACATGTGTTCACAATAATGGGCTATTGTTGTCAATTCGACGTAAAATATTTCAGGTATTGTATTAAAATCAAATATTAACACTATTGTTATGGAATATTATGCTCAGAATGTAATTGATGATTGAAAAGTGAAAAGAAATAATATAGTTTGAATACAGTAAAACAATATTAAAAACTGGTGTGACTCAAAAATATAATATTATTATAATATTCGTGATAAAAAGATACTTTTAATAATATTTCCAACAAAGATATAACACATACGTTTAACGATTTAAACATATAAATATATAGTTTTGATAATTTAGGTACTGAAACGGGTGTAAATGTTTTAGAATTACGTTTAAATATCACAAATGAAAACTAAATGAAAAATTAACGAAATTCTGTAATATGTATATCTAACGCATCGTGGAACAGCGTTTTTGAATTATCATAACGATTTTCGCTGTAATTTATTACAAAGGTTGGTTGGGAGAGTCGTTTGCTGCGTACATAGGAGTATATACAGATATATATACAACTGACAATATTATCAGAAATACTGTCCTACCAAAAAATTATCCATATTCAGACGATATTAAAATGTTACTTTTTTGTATAATGAAGTACGAAAGTATCAAGTATTGATTGTTAATAATGCTCTCCTTACCGATTTTGGTCCTGGCAACCATTATCAATAGAGCCGAGAACTGTGCAATATATATTATAGTGCAAAAGTGTTTACCCAAACATAATCGTAAAGACGTAATCTCTGATCCCCCATTCCCATAATTGTATGGGATGGCCGATTTACATTACGTAGTGGATAAACGGTAATAATAGTTTTTTGTGCACCAATGTAAAAACTAGATCTCAACACGCAATCCGCAATGCTCGTAAATAGCATTCCGAGCAAGTCCATCAGTTTCCGACCATAAAGAGTTGCCAGATTAAAAATATAGATTATTATTGATTAATATAAAAAATACAGATAATCTTCAGTAATATTAATTCGTAGCACATCTAATATTATATGTTACAATCTGACTTAGTCTTACACCAAGGACTACGGGATTTGCAGTATTATTAGTAAGCCACTATACTAACGAGGCAGTCAGGAATGTTTTGTTAGTTATATTTTAATGGCTAATAAATAATTGTTAAACATAATATTGGCACGCAAGTCCATTCTCTGGGATTACCCGATTTAGAACATCCAAATTTGAAAGTTCATGATAAATATGAAATATTATTCGGGTTTTCCTTTAAAACGTTTTATGTTGAGTACATACAAAATACTAGTATAATACGTAAACGGTATAGTAAATGTCAAATAAATGTTACATATATTTCTTTGATGTCCTGGAAAACTACCTTAATAGGATAAAGTTAAATCACTCTAATCTCTCAAACTTTCATAAATTGATCAATGAATTAATTTAAAAAAAAACATCCGCGACGAATGTATTGTATATGTTTATAAAATAATTAAATTAGAACTTAATGATTAGTACTAAATAAAAATACATTTATTATGTAGTTATATTAACTTTTCAGTAAATATGCGGAAGAAAATACGAGTTTTCGCACTGGTATTGAAATATCCGAGGCATTGGACATCATTATTAATAGCCAGAAAGTTATATACGATGGAAGTATTGTAGACAGTTTTGTTTTTGTAAGTATTCTTTATTAATCATCTTGTTTCATTAAAGAAACACTTTGACATTTTTTTAAATAAATTGTGCCCTATAAATTATCTACGTGTCTACTACTTCCAAAATTTTAAAGTAGTGGGGACTTTAAATGAAAAAAGAATCAAATTTTTTATTCCAAATAAAAAGATTGACTTGCTTTGCATCAATAATCAACCATCGCTTCGGTATAAAGCACTTCAGACATAAGAAAAAGCGGAGAAAGTAACGTAACAATATATACATCATTGAATGCTTCTGTATGTGTACATGCGTTTCTAAACCAAGTAATTATCAAATTGAGTTTAATCTTTGCGAATGACATTTACACACGTGTGAAGGTTTATGGCAGTACTATCAACGTACAAAAGGCACGTACGAGTCGTATTAGATAATTGCTTACAAAAAAAGAGGTATTGCAACAAATTTCTATGTCTAATGTTTTTATATTTACTGGTGGTAGAGCTTTGTGCAAGCTCGTCTGGGTAGGTACCACCCACTCATCAGACATTCTGCCGCAAAACAGCAGGTTTTTGAAATTGTTGTGTTCCGGTTTGAAGGATGAGTGAGCCAGTGTAATTACAGGCACAAGGGACATAAGATCGTAGTTCCCAAGGTTGGTGACGCATTGGCGATTTAAGCGATTGGCAACATTTCTTACAATGCCAATGTCTAAGAGCGTTGGTGACCACTTACCATCAGGTGGCCCATATGCTCGTCCACCTTCCTTCGTCCACCTTCCTTCATATATAATTTACGTAAGAGTAATGATTATTTTTATTATCCGAAACTTCGAAGTTGTTTTTACGATAATTTAAATTAAATTTATATTTTCTTATTAATTTAAGCTCCTGAAGAATAATTATGCTTTTAATTTTTATCTTTTTTAATAGTCACTTTAATTAATTAAAATAATTAATATAACTATTTTATATTTTTAGACAAAAAAGATTTTTTTTTATATAGAATAGGTAGGTGGACGAGCATATGGGCCACCTGATAGTAAGTGGTCACCAAACGCCCTTAGACATTGGCACTGTAAGAAATGTCAACCATCGCTTACATCGCCAATGCGCCACCAACCTTGGGACCTAAGATTTTATGTCCCTTGTGCCCGCAATTACAATTAAACAAAAGTGTTAACCCTTTTAACGTACAATACGTTACATATATATAACATTCCTATATTTAGATCTGTAACAGTTGTACATAACATACATCCGAAACACGCTTTACATTAACTTAAACTAACTGTGCACCAATTACAGGAGAACACACCATTCATGCCAAACACAATTACGAAAAGTGGTAACAAAACTACAAATCAAAATAAAAAACAGAAAGATTCGAGTACATTTCTTAATTCGTTGTTTTACAGCTATATGTCTTCGACGAGAAGGATAATTTGACTTTACTAAATCGACCGATAACCTTGACTCCACTTAAATACTTCGACGTCACGGTGGACTCGTGGGCGATCGATTCATCAAGTGATGTTAAAACATTATCCTTAAATAATCGGAAATGTTTTTTACCATCCGTAAGTATCATATGATGCATTTAAGATTATAAAAACTTTTTTCTGAAATGATAGTTCTTTTGTGATTGGATGAGTTTTTGGAATTTGATGCAAAGAAAATTCACTTCAATCTCGTGTTTTTAGTTCACGAAATTTATTTATTAAATACTTTTATAATAACATGTCTATCAAACAAAATAAACATCATGCTATTGCGTACACTTGATTTATTATTTAAAATATATATTATTAGTAAATAAATATATCTAATACACTACATACTCAAGCGTTTAGTTTTTCCTAACATTTTTGCAAATAATACAATATTATGATTAATTGAATTATGACTCAATATTGTTGAATGCATTTAAGCTATCACTGTTTTAATTCAATTAATTATTTATGTCCGATTAATTAAATTATTCGTTAATTGTAATTGATGATATTTTAGAGCAATTAGTTTAATAGTAAGCTCATTATGGTGTAAACTTCGTAGCCGTATTGGGTTCTTCTAACCAAAAAATTACAGGAACCAGAACTTTGCAAATTGACAATGTAAGCACTCCTATGTCTCGGAAATCACGTAAAGCCGTTGTTATGTCTTAGTCCGAAGGACTTCCGGGACCGTAATTGATCAGGAGATTTCAATTGTGACGAATTAATTTTAATTAAAAGTGTCTATTGTGACGATGAACTATTTAAAATTGGGAAATGTGTTCTCCTCAAATACTAAAAGAGGAACACAGTACTCGAATTGACCTGAAATTAATTTAAGTCAGAAATGTTTCACTCAATCTATCTCCTTCACCCTTCGAGCATCAGACAAATAGGCCATGAGAGCCTATAGACTGTTAGAAAGACGTGCTCTCGAAGTGTTTTGTTTCCTCATTTCTCATGCTCGCTAAATATGTCATGTCCTTCCAGCGTCAAGACACCCTTCAGTCTAATAAAATCCGGTTGTTTTCAAGGCAACAATGTTTAGATCTTCTTAGAATTAGCTATGAACGAGGAGTACAAAATTATAACCTAAATAATTCCATATATTATTTCCGAAATACATTTGATTTCGATCATATATATTGAATTATGCCAATGCTCTTCAAAAAAGGAAAGCATATTAATATGAAGCCCGTCAATCGTCTTCAATTTTCAATATACTGGGTGACGTACGTCTTCCTTGTGCGATGGTTTTATTATTCAATTCATGTGTTTCATTTATGTATTGAAATATTTTTGTTGGAGATTCTATGTTTCCTTTTGTTTTAATTTTATTGAATTAACAATAGACGAGATGGCTCAGTTGCTCGTGAACCTAAACCGAAGATTGCGAGTTCAAACTCGGACAAAGTTCTACTTAATTTCCATTTGCTTAATTTGTGTTTTATATAACATCACAAGTAAAGTTGCAAAAGTCAAAAGCTTATCATCAAGGGAGTAGGAGCACTTTGACTGGCAATGAGATGTAAACAGTATTTTTTTAATGTAATTAGAATTGTTAAACTCCCAATTAAGGAAAGAATATTGCTTGTATTAGGTGAAATAGTTTATTCTATTGTTTCATTACAGGATACTAATATCAAAGCTGATTCGTATCAAGGATGTATGACAGTATTGATGATGAGAAAAGTTATTGAACACTGTCGCTGTATGCCCTTCAATTACGATCGTTAGTAAAATTATTTTATTAACAATCTGCACTATAATACTTATTATATAGAGCTTGAGTATTTTAATGTTCATGTTTATAAACTTGGTATTCATTTCGACTACATGCCAACTCTTTATATTGTCATCGAACTGGTGTTGATGAAATAGTTATCTTTATATAAATATTAAAACGTGAATATTGTAAGAATATTGTGATTATTAGTTATTTTCAATCAAAATACCTCTTAATGTATGTATATATGTATGCAACCTTATAATTTATATTTGAGGGCGCAACTGAAACTACCTCGTAATACACTAATAGTTTACTATTTGGACATACACATATCCTGACATCTTTTTTGCATTTATATAATTTTCTCATTTGTTCTTTAATAAGGACTTTTTAGTGGGTTAAATCTGTGGGTAAAAATCGATACCGTGGGCAAAAGGGTGGACACATTACCAGTACACTCATTTTCTAAATAACTCACCCAACGCAAATTTTGTTCGTCCTTTTTCAGATAATGAGCTTGATGTTGAAAACTTCCCAAAATGTACTTGGGAAAGACTAAAATGCATATATCAACAACTGGGTAAGTTTTCATAAGATTATAATATTATGTTATAACAATAACCCATCAAGCGCTTAAGCGCTTACAATACTTAAGTACATATAAAACGACCCCTCATTTATCGTAATTGCTTGTGGTTTAAGATGGAATAAACATGATAAAGCCAATACCGCTTTAATTAGGATTTCCTAATTACTTCATTCAAAATAATACCACAAAAGTCTGTTTCACGTAGAATATTACATTATAATGATAAATATGATAGTACGATTCTTGGAATGTTCGATACTGAACTTAAGCCATGATTTAACAAGATCCTGAAAATTAAGAAGGACTTAAAGTGCGTAAGCAGCGCTGGGTGGAGATACACACGGATCTAACGCAGATGCGAATCGAGACGTAACTCATCACGTTCTTGCCGCAGGGCGATATATTACAAGTAGTCGGTTTTTGACAGCGCTCAAAGGTTCCTTAGCTTGCGTGCCTCGGGTAGTTTTTACACTATACGAGTAGCTCGTGCAGTATTAAATTGAACCTTAGTTTTTTTTTTCAAATCCTAAAACAATGTCTATACATTTGTTTAACTCAATAACGCACGTTGCTTCGTATCTCGAGTAGGTAGGTAGGTAGCAGTTGAGAATCGTCAAACGTGAGTCTCACTTGTCGAGGTCGACTACGAGGCTTGAATATATTGTTGTTGTTTGTGTACATACAACGCCTTAATTTACAAAGCTATTTACATAGATCGAGTACAAAGCGATGTTCGGGATATAATAGTGGAACAAGAATGTTACCAGAGATGCGACTATGTGCAATACGACACTGAAGCCGAATACATCAAAGTGGATCGAATGGTTGAGTAAGTTAATTAATAAAAAGTTTTTATTTCATCTTACATAAATGTCTTTTTATAAGATTAAACTAAATGTAAACACACCATCGATTAAATAAATAAAAGGTTAAATTAATTAAATTATAACTTAACCTCATCTGTAGGTTATTATAATAATATATTAATATTTTTTGTAATTTATAATTCGGATTCATATGGGTCGGTCGTAAGCGATTACCTTTTAATTGAATTGTATAAGAAAAATGATATCGTTCTAATTGAAATTTAATGAGATCAGTCGTTGGGCATGAAAAAGGATTTCTTAGTTTGTTGTTTTGTTAGACATAAATAAGTTTTTAACATAAAATAAATAATCATACATTTATGTATTAACATTTGAAGTTATTAAATAAACAAGCAAATATTTTTTTTATATTTGTTCAATAAATAATTATCACACTTACATAAAATAAACTGAAACCCCATTTTTAAAAATTATTTTTTGTTTATTTTGATTAGTCTTAACAAAATAACTTATTAATGTTAGAATCTTTTACTGAAATATCCTCTTACAATTATGAGAATAATTATATATGTGATTCTTTTTATTAAAGTATCTAACGTATAAAGTTAGAAATCATTAAAGTCCAGTGAATCGTGATTTTTATTTTCTAGCGATAAAAATTTAACCATTCCCCGTTCAAGGTGTGCAAGTACATCTATTTATTTGTAAATATTATAATCTGAAAATAAAAAAAATAAAATCTTTAGTCTATATATGTTTTAGTATTGGATTTAAAACCTTAATTATTTATTATACATAAGTAATTCCATAAGTGATCAATTATATGGGTTAATTTATATCTCTTTTCTACCTCTTATGGAAACTATTCATATTATTCTAACGACAAAAAAAGATAAATCTTGATACTATGGCTACATTTATTTATTGATATTGGTTATAATTCATTAAATTTCTTGTTAAGAAAATGTCAGAAATACAAAGCTGTTCGACCTGTGCCAGATCTTTCTGCGGTCGTGTCCTCCAGCGGGTTACGAGAGGGTTAATGTTAAATTACGAACATCTTTTGTGTCTGTAATAAAACCGGCTCACTTCCATTCAAACTAACATAATGGAACACAAAATAATCAAAGTGATAGCATTCTCGAGGCTCTCTTAAAGCTCGTTTGTCACCCACAAATAAAATCTCGTTTAAAATATATTTCAATGTCGTAAGTGGCGATTAAAACTATCATGACATTTATTCGGCAATGAGATTATTTTTTTTCATAAAACGATTTAACATTCTAAACGAAAGCAAAATATATTCGTTTTGTCAGAAAATTCGAAGTGAATAAGATAAATCGTACCATGAAAAGGACGTACGCTCGTATGTTGCCCACTCTCGTAATTTGTAAAGGATAGTACGAACTCGTCCCTTGAAAACGACCCTATTTATAAAACGTGTACGGAATCGATGCAATTCATAGACTGAATTGATGGCCTTAGTTCGAGTTCTGCTTAACAAGGTTCTGAGGTACTCTTTTTATATTAAATTCAATTTTAAATATAACTTTAAAATATTAACCGAAAAATATATTTTAACTAAAGATATTATGTATGTGTGTGTATGCGTAACGATCTTCTAATAAGTTACCATAAAAGATTCATGCATAAAAATAATAGTAATGTCTGATGTAAACGGACGGGCTTACACAAGCCATCATACCATCTGGTAAATATTATGAGTTCGAAAAATGTATATACACAAAAATGCTTCTCAAATTATTTTCAACTACTTCATATAATGGGTAAGGTGTAACATATAAATATAATATTACCTCTGTTATAAATCTAATAAAAGTTCCATATCAATAGGATTTGGAATTATAATATATATGTCAAAAATATCATTATGACAAAGGAATTTCATAATATGTATAATCGGTCATGTATTTTGTAAGTATTTTGGAACTTACTGGTGGTAGGGCTTTGTGCCAGCTCGTCTGGGTAGGTACCACCCTCTCATCAGTTATTCTACCGCAAAACAGCAGTAATTAGTATTGTTGTGTTCCGGTTTGAATGGTGAGTGAGCCAGTGTAATTGCAGTTCCAAGGTTGGTGGCGCATTGGCAATGTAAGCCATGGTTAACATTTTTTACTATGCCAATGTATATGGTCGTTGGTGACCACTTACCAGCAGATGACCCACAAGCTCATCGTGCAACGTTTATATTGCTTTTTAACTGGCACTTGCCATAATATTCTTTTCAATAGATATTTAACAAATAAATTATAAAAAACTCATATGTTAGCATGAAGTCGACCAAGTCGTGGCAGTGGGCTGGTCAAGTATGTCGAAGGACATATGCTATTTGTATAGATGTTGTACCGCGGATTGACAAATATAGCGTAGGACATACTCCAGTAGCCAGTTGAAGCTATGGAAGAAATCTCTGGTGCTTTCAGAGAGGCCAATGTTTAGCAGTGAAATATAATTTGCTAAAGGTAATAAATGTGATATTATAATCTTCTATTCTTATATTGTTATTTTTCTAGCGAAAAAACAAAAGGTAGCACTCGAGTGACAATACACTTTGCTGAT
Source organism: Nymphalis urticae (assembly GCA_905147175.2). Taxonomy (NCBI): domain Eukaryota; kingdom Metazoa; phylum Arthropoda; class Insecta; order Lepidoptera; family Nymphalidae; genus Nymphalis; species Nymphalis urticae. The sequence continues at coordinate 806,384 of LR989987.1, read as the reverse complement.
AACACTTGCCTGAAATATAAACGAGAAGTTCTATATACATGGGATCAAATGCTTGGTAAATATAATCGTGCTGTCATAAAATTACATAATATTTATGATATAGTTGTATGATAGAGTTGTTGGGTGATAGAGTTACGACTATAATTATAAACGTTGCGAAGCGTATGTTTAGTCAAACACTGATTCCTCACTTTCTATTATTATTTATTTCACATTGGAAAAAAGAAGACACAGCATTGTTTAATTATTCGTCCGCGAAACAACGGTTATAAATACGGCCGTTTTTCCTTTTTAATTCATTCATGGGTGAGAAAAAAATTATTTTATTGTGTACTAGAAAATCATAATGAACAACGAAAAAAAAATGTTGATTTCATTATTAACACAATTATTTAACGCTATCACGGTTTTTACAATAATGATTTTTTGATGTTAGAAATTTATTATTTTTTCACATTTTTAAACTTTTTTAATATTATTGTTTTACTGAGTGGCTGCTTGCTTTATCTGATTACAATTTAAATATTAAGACTTTATATTTTAGACAATACTTGAAAGACATTCAAATCTTTTTATTCCAGCAAATCTCGGCGGCATCTTCGGCCTGTGCCTCGGCGGGTCCATTATAAGCATAATTGAGCTTATTTGGTTTCTCTTCAGGCTATTATTCACGTTTTGTGGATTTCAAAAGAGTGTCTCGAACATGAATAAAGATAAAATTGTTTTTACATTGACGAAAAATAATTTAACAATGTCACCAAAAAAATTTAAGATGACGAAAATTGGACAATATCCGTATTTGAATTGATTGTAGCAACATTTCCCGGAAATCATTAATCTATGTTTATTTATAACTACTTTATAAATAAATAATGTGGATAGTACCGATATTGTAAGGATTAAAGTACTTATTATGCAAAAAAGGATATTGTTAATGTTTTTATATATCTCTTTATATACTATACACAAATAATTGTACAAACGCTTAATTTATCTATTCAAGAAAATTAAATTGTACAAACTGCCAATTAGGGAAATCTTCCAACCAATCTTTGAGATATCGAGACGAGAATTAATCAAGAAATAAATAATTGTACAAAATTATAGAAAACATAAAAATAATAAAATTAAAAAAAACGTATTGGTGGATATTCTTAAGGAGACTAGCAAACTTAGATTTTCGAGACAAAAAACCCAGATATTCATTTCATTTTGACCAGGGGTTTGAACGTAGAACCTCGTTGATTGCGGCCTTATATGCTATCTACTTTTTTTTCACCCATGGAGGTTGCGGGTGGCCCAGGTATTTCATGTACCTGTCCACCTGGACGTTTTAGTCACCAACTCGCACTCGGGAGTCGTAGTCCCTGCTTCTCGACACTTGAATATATGCTACTCACCAAGCCATATAGGAGGAGTCATATGTTGAGTGTGAGTCATTCCAAACGATGATACGCTTGAGGGTAGATACCGTTACTGTGCACTACTACAACCAAGAGTTTACAACAGTACTAGCCGAAATGAAGTTTAAAATGTTTGAAGTAAGAAGAAAACAGAATCCTCAAGTTTTAAACATGACGAATAAAATTCCTCGTAAAATCACAGCTTCAAATCTCACATTTGTAGAGTCATCTGGCCCATATTACTATATATGTGTATTCTCATGTAGGTGACATGTTTTTTATTTTGAGAATAAAATGACTATAAACTTAAAAGTTTGTGACCAAGCCTAATTCCACGTACCAGCTCATTAGTCGAAAGCATGTATCAAATATGTTGTTAGACGTTGAATACCACACCTGTGCAAAATAAATAAGAGAAGAACTTAGTAATGTTGTATCCACTTGTCTCACAATAGACAGGTGGATATCTCGACCACAAGAGGGATATTTAGCAATGACTGCACATTATATTGATACTAAATTTAATTTACAAAAATTCTCTCCTGCAATGTCAAATTTTTCCGGTCCACTTACTGCAGTTAATTTGAGCACAGAGTTGACCAGTTAACTGGTTAACCTGGAAAACAAATAGGTTAGTAGTTTCCGACAATGCTCCCATTGTCCAAAGCTGCATAAAAGACCTTCAATTAAAATCTATCGCAAGTCATTTTAGACAGAGTAACACTGCTATTGAAAAACTTTTAAGATACCAGATAAATAAAAATGTGCCCTTCCGAAATGAAAATTATAGTATACCTCGTAACCAGGTAGAACCCCACCTTTTATATGATTGAAAGAGCTTTATTATTAAAAACTTGATTGTAGAAGAAATTGCCAATACTATCCGAATTTTTACAGAAAAGACAAAGATAAAAAAAGTTTTAAGATTCTCATCGGTAGGTGCATTTAAGAAATATCCGAATTCGTTGAGGAAACTGTATCGTACTGTTACAGAATGTTACAACAAAGATTTTCTGATTACGAGAGGAATGCCATTCCTTGATCAATAAATTGTTGCAATATAAATCATATTCAAATCGAATAAGATGTAAATTGCTTGAAAAACACACCAGGATATGAAAGGCAATACTTCTATAAAAACAAACGAATACACAAATGTAAATACATAGCCATCACAATAAATAATTAGATTCTGAATCAAGAGATTGGTACCGTTTTTAATTGTTTCCACAGATCATTTATCCATAATTATTATTAATTATTATTGATACATGAATTTAATTTATTAATTTCCATAATTTGGTAATTTTATTAAGGACAATTGCAAAAGTACCATGTACATAACCAACAATGAAGATCACGAGCACCTTGAAATAAGAACAATCAAAGAGGAAATTCGGAGTTTGGCAGCTAAATACAACCAGTTAATCCGTCACCATGGACCAGTATGTGAGACGTCTAAAACGTCATCATATCTAGAAGTCTGGCAGTAGCTCTGGGCAGCAGATGAGTAGACGCTTCCAATGGAAAGCCACTCCTCACAGAATAAATTTGCTCGAAGCCTTGGGGTTGATTGCAAATAAACACAGAGAAAAATATATATATATATACATATATATGTAGCTATATATAGCGTGTTTATTATAATTTTAATGTATATTTATATATATATATATATATATACATACCATATTTAGGAATGTAATCTTGCTTACCAGCTCACGGATTCCCCTCCTCTTACGACCCGGGTTCCTTCAAACGAGGCGTGAAGAGGCATCTTGCGGGCCGGCAAGGCGATACAAACATCAGGTGGAGTAGAGTCATTTGCCCTCCCGGCAAATATATAAAAAAAAAAGCGTAGGACACCCTCCAGCCAGGTGGACCGATGACCTTAAGAAGGTGGCGGGCACCGACTGGATGCGGAAGGTGGACAGGGAGCTTTGGCGCACCTTGGGAGAGGCCTATGTTCAGATGATGATGATGATGATGATGAGCGTATAAAAGATATTCGTTTCTATTTTGTATTATAATATGTTCTAAGGAGCTAGCTTAGTTTTATTTATTAACTCGGAATGTTTACTTTCGTAATAGTTTTGAATGTATAAGTCTTGTCGATGTATTTGATACATAACTAAATGCTCATAAATGTCCTATTAATGAAAAAAAAATGTTAATATGGGCTGAGGCGTCTAGGCCACATTATGGTACCTGGTCTACACTGTCCGTACACTTTGGCACTGTCATCATTCATTTCTAAAACAATATATATCGCCTATAATAATTTTAATCATGTAATAATTTATTTAATATGGAAGCATTACACTTTCTTATCGAATGTCGAATTAAAAATTAACACCGGTTCGGAAGGGAAAATTCCCAGGCATGAGAGCCGATGAAAGAAACTCTTCGGGTTTTGTCAGGTTTCTTACAATTTCCAATAAAATAATTAACATATTGCTAATATTTATTTAATGATGTTATGTTCGTGTAAAATTAAATATTTAATTACGACTTCCAGAAAACTTTTAAAATAAAAATAAGTATCTGTTACATCTTTGCGCAGAAGGATATTGCAAATATAATAAGGTTGGAATGAAGCGATCGAGGTCATTTCAAGCAAATATTTTCAAATAAAAAAGTATAATTTCGTTTATTTTCTTTAGACAGTTCCTTTCCTTTCAGGTCAAGCGTAATGCTTTTGATTAAGTGAATATTTTTAATTTGATATTACCAACCAGTAACATATAAACCAAATTTTGCACCTTAGTCAATGTATAAAAACTAAAAAAAACAGTGGCTTTAGAAATAGGAGTCTAAGAATTTAAAGACTTTCATATTATAGTATCAACAAATGTTTAAGTTTATCCAACAAATAGATGTAAATTAAATTCTACTCCCTATATTTGTAATTTTGACTTTATTATTTACTTACAAGTAAAAATTTTAAAAAGATATTTTACTATATAGATGCTTTTTAAAATTTTATTCAAAGAGTTTATATCCTCAAGCTTGCCAGACAAAATGGAACGGAATATTATTATAATATATTTTATTATAATTTACAAAAGCGAGGCCTAGCCAGAAAGTAGATAATAGAATAATTTAACAAATTGGAATTTAATTGGCTGTTATTTTTTATGTAAAAATAAAATGGTTTCTGATTGTCTTTTAATGATGCTGTCACGGCCATTTCTCTCTATCAAAGTTTTCGTGTATTTTTACACTTTTCTAATTCGGAAAAGCGCCTGGATCAAAAATGTTCTATGACTAAGTTGACACAATTACTGGATAATTAATATATGTGATATATTAACATACTAAATTGCCTTTGTACATACTGAAATTATAAATAAATGTAATATGGAAAAAGCCGAGATGGCCCAGTGGTTAGAACGCATGAATCTTAACCGATGATCGTGGGTTCAAACCCGGGCAAGCACCACTGAATTTTCATGTGCTTAATTTGTGTTTATAACTCATCTCGTGCTTGGCGGTGAAGTAAAACATTGTGAGGAAACCTGCATGTGTCAAATTTCACTGTGATTCTGCCACATGAGTATTTCACCAACCCGCGTTGGAGCAGCGTGGTGGGATAAGCTCCAAACCTTATCCTCAAAAAAAAAAGGAGAGGAGGCCTTAGCGTAGCAGTGAGATATTCACAGGCAGTATATACACTATTTTATCCAGCCGTGAATGTAGTGTATGTACAATAGCACAATTAAACCGAAATTTTCTTAACTCTGCTCTTACTACGGCGTTGCATGAAAATAAGAATTTATTTTCAGTGTTTATAAATACTATATAAATGATACGAGTTTAGTGGGTAACGAGAACTACTATCTTGCTATTAAACTATCAGCTTCCTTGGTGGGCGGTATGTTCAAGATTGAAATAAATTATACCTAATATTATTTAGTTTATCTTCTCATTAATAGATGGCGTTAGATGTATTTTACATCGTGTTATAAGAATGATTTTTTCAAAGTACCAAGTAAGTTTTGTTAATTCATAATAAGAGAGAACCACAAAAACCGGACCAGCGCGGTGGAATGAGCTTCAGAACTCTCCTTAAAAGGAAAAGTAGAACATTCAAAGGATGCTGGTGTGGCACATTATTAGTTGTTGATAGTGAAAGTAAAAATTACCACTGTATCCATAAATGAAATATGAGCGGAGAAGAAAGAACCAGCGAAAGAAACTCAGCGGGTTTCTTTTCTGCATATTTTTTTTTTACAATTTTCTATATAGAGAGAGATGGAGGATGAAAGGAGCGAAGACGCGATCATTGTGTTTCTCACTTTCGCACAAATAATTTCCTTTTTTTTTGTTTTAGATAGAAACTAAGGACGTTCATTTCGGTACAGAAGAATGGCCGAGTCAAGAAACTCGCAAACAGTTCGGAACTTTTAGCTTCACTTTAGTGTATGCAATACCTTTAAGTTATAATAAATTTAAGTTATAATAAATATTACTTAAATTTATTAAATTATTTGCAAACATGTGCTTTTAAAAATAAAAGGTTGCCTGAAAGAGAGATCGCTGTGTAGCGATAAGGCCACCAAAGTTGTAGGCTAATTAGGTTTAATCCATGTGTTATGTAAATTTGTAATTATTGTGGTGTACAATAATATATTCTATCTGTCTAAAACATAACCTTCATCATTATTGAATTTATTATTTGACTTTTCTTTAAAATAATTTTACCAGACAAGTTATATCATAAGTTATTGACAATATCATATCATAAGTTATTATCAGAAGAAATTAAATGTCATTGTACTAGCATCCCGATTTGAACTAGTTCTAATCTAATGCAAAAAAAAACAATTTCTAAGTCAGATTATTAGCATCAGACATAATTGTATTAACCTTTTTAATATTTGCCAACATTTTGACATAATTAGTACCAACTGGTGTCCGTGACTTCGTCCGCATGGAAGTCGGTACATTTATAAGCCGCTGCAGAAAATTTCAGAAAATGAACAAATACTCGATATTTACTGCTTTATTATAAGAATAAAAAAACATTTAAAATTATCTTTGAAAAACGATAACTTTTCACTGTCATCCGATTTAAATGAAACAAAGCCAACTATGCCTAATGTTGCTCTTAGGGCAGCTGAATCTACCAATTGAAAACAGCAAGAAGATCTGATCCGAACTTTCGGAGATCTGTGTTTACATGCAGACAGATAGATGGACAGACAAAAATAAAAAAAATTAAAGCACGTGAAATATTCGCAACAGAACCGATTTTTTGTTTGAGAGAACAAATGTCATTCTATTGTTAGTTACAACCGTATTCACTAGAACGTATTTCAAAGCAGAGGTGTAGCAAATTATATTTTGATACATTTTACGCATACTAACAAAAATAAATGTATTTTGAATTCAGTTATGCTTTTTTATCACCCACACTCGGTTTTTGATAAATTTAACACAAACATACGGCAACTTCTTTATAACATGTATTGATATAGAAATATATAAATGTAAGTAAAACGTTTTACATTTTTAATTGCAATGTATCCAAAGATGGTATTTTATGCAGCGGTTCTGAGCTTCGCAATCCTTTTAACTAAGTACGCTCCTTAGCAACTTCAGAGTACAATAAACTACTCGGGAATGAAAAGAAGTTCGTCTAGAACATTCGAGTCAAGTTTAATTAACTTCTATTTAATGTAACTGAGAGTTTAACTTTGCTTGCCATTTAGCGCCTGAGTTATAGAAAATACTTGTGTGTAGCACTTGTTGATTTTCTCTTAAGTTTTAAAGTGCTTGAATTTTTTTTTAAAGTGACTGTTGGTTATATGTGAAAATTTATCATATGGTTTTGAGATCGACATATGTCCCAAAGATTATACAAATATTACTTTATTGAGTTTAGTGAATAAAAAATCTGTCTTCGAAACGAAGATATCAGAAATTGCTTTACTGTAAAACTATTCTAAATCAAAATAATAAAAGAGCAGTATTATTATACAATAGTAGTTTATGAGTTATTTATCACTCCACTCAAACAACAATACGGATCTATATATAACTATATATATATATATATATATATATAGTTATGATTACATTCGATATATATATGTGTATAAATAAATATATATATATATATATATATATATATATATATATATATATATATATATATATATATATATATATATTCTGTAATATTGAAATCTGTTAAATATAGTATTCGATGAGCTTATATTCTAAAAGTAACTTATTCAGAATATTAGTATAGTTTAGTTATAGTTTACCAGTATAGTAATATTCAGGAACGTTTTATGACGTTATTATTATAAAAAAATATTGAATTAAATTAAAAGAACATTTAATCATGTTTTCATTATGCTATTACGCGTTGGACGAAATTGGGTTAGAGTCGATAACATCGCTCGATCTTCAGATACGCGAGGTGAAAGAAACATTCCCAAACGATTGGCAAAAATAATGAAAAAATTACCAAAAATAAACTGGGATGTCCCAGTGATGAATGTTAACCGAAGACAAGGGTTCAAATCCAAGAAAGCAAGACATATACATTCATCTAACCTGAATATTGTGTTGGATGGAATTGTTTATCCACCTGCATTAGAGCAGCGTGGTAGAATAAGGTGCACACCTTCCTTGGAAAAGGAAGCCTTTTTTCCTATCGCTTAAAGTTTATGACGATAATGTATGGTATACATAGACACATAGTTTTGCAAATGTTGCCTCTGTGAATTTTGAGTGGATCGACAAAAATAGTACTCAGTATTGAATGATATGGAAAAAAGTAACTTATAAAATCGTGCATTAAAAACAAAGAACATTAACTCTACATTTTTCTATCATTTATATAATAATAATATCCTGGGACATTATTCACACACCTGATCCCAAATTAAGCAGGTCTTGTACTATGGGAACCAGACATTGGATATACACATATACTATTTTTCTTCTGTAAATACATACTTATATAGCTAATTACATTCAGACTTAGGACAAACAGACATGTTCATGCACACAAATGTCTGTCTTGGGTGGGAATCGAACCCACAACCTTCGACGTGAAAGGCAAGTATCTATCAACCACACAAATCGGCTTGTCAATAATAATCTTATTAAGTAATACTATTTTGACTTTTGAAGTTCTTTGATCTCAAATTTAGTACCAGACAAAATTCAAGTAGTTTTTTATTTATCGTCAATAGCGCAATGATTTATGGGCCATTTAGCAATGCAAAGTCACAGGTTTGATCTTGACCTCTTAGGCTATGTCCCCACTTCTAACACAAACTGTACGCTTGATTAGAAGGATAAATAGATGTATTAGTAATTCCTTATAAACGGACTTTGCTGATACGTGTTGCTCTCCTTAGATAAGTGAACGCCAAAAGGTAATGTTTTGTACTTTTACTAGTGGAAGGGCTTTGTGCAAGCTCGTCTGGGTAGGTACCACCCACTCATCAGAAATTCTACCGCAAAACAGCAGTACTTGATATTATTGTGTTCCAGTTGGAACCCTGACCCTCACCCTGAGTGAGCCAGTGTAATTACAGGCACGAGGAACATAAAATCTTAGGTCTCAAGGTTGGTGGCGTATTGGCGATGTAAGCGTTAGAGCGTTGGTGACTACTTACCATCAGGTGGCCCATATGCTCGTCCGCCTTCCTATTTTAAAAAAAAAATATAACGTCTTTATCGACATGTACAATTATGTATGCCTGTGAGTGGATTCAATCTACAAGTAAAGTAATTACCAAGTTCTAACATTAGACGCTGATATTGATCCTTAAATATCAAAATTAAATAGGGAGACTCTCAACTATAATTAACTAGGCATTGAAGGTAATCTTAGTAATTAACAGCTTTAATTCACTATTCAATATATACAACGTTTTAATCATTAACTGGGACGGTTTTGAAGTTTCTATCATTTATGATCAAGATGGCTCATTTGACAGAAACCATGGATCTAGAGAAAATATATCCGCGGGAATAAGATCGGTCAAGTGTAGTATACACAAGCAATCTCGTGAAGCCTGCCTGAAGGGACGGAGTTTAGGTACTGCTATTTTTTAGTGGGTATTCTGGCGCATTCGGCTGGTGTGTCCCACATGGGGGGTATTCAGTTGAGTCTGATCATGTGATCGAAACGCTTAAATTTGATTTTTCTTTGAAAAATTACGACTATTTTAATAAATACACCTATATTTAGTTAACGTAAATTAAACTTTTATTTATTGAGTTTATGGCTTAGATTAAGTGCATAACGCTATTTCTATACTCATTAAACATACCCATTTAATTACATAAGATTTATTTAAATTGAGAACATATATATATATACAAAAATCAATATTAAAAAATGCTTTGCTTTCGTATAAATCGTGATCGCGTGGAATGGTAGCAAGAATGCTAGCGGCATCAACCCGTTAAACTGCAATTCCAATTTCTCTGTAAATAAAATGAAATTTTTGCATATCAATATGTGCCAATAGGGCGAGGTGTTATATATTTGAGAAATCTTATATAACATATACGACAGCGTAGACGCTTCGGGAACACAGAGAGCACAAATCGCGATTATCGAGAAGATTCTGAACTACAACTAAAAATGGCGATCCATATTAAAGATGATCAGATTATGGACAAATTATACAAAACCCACGAAGACAAATAACAAATCCCTTCAAGGAAGTCGCCTTTCACGTCACATTCCGAGTGAATGAAGTAATCGTCTAGTCTCTATGACGTCTGATATAAACTTATATTTATATTGTACACAGATGCGACATATCCAATAATTTTAAATTAAATCTGGATTGTGATGTTGTCCGGTAATAAAAACATGCGGGAAAATTTAAATTATAGTGAAGATAAACCAATAGCACGGACAACACGTATGTGGAGATACAAATATAATTTAAAAAAATATGTGTTAATCTATTTTTCGTACGGAATCCGACAGTAATACATAATGAGTATTGCAATAATTTAATCAAAGTTGATCGGATGAGCATGCTTTTTTTTTTGTTTTTTTTTTTTCATTAATATCTGATTTTTTTAATTTATTTATTGTTTTAAATATATAACCAACACCTACAATATACCCATATTGTAGGTGTTGGGGAAAACGGAGGTCGGGAGAGTATTCCAGATCTTAGCGGTGCGTATCAGAAACGAGGAAGCAAATCGTTTCGTACGTGTCTTAGATACGTCAATTTTATGAACGCTTCTGATATTGGTCTAGGTTGCGCATTGTCAATTTGGGTCTAATCATCGCTTCGATAGATCGTTAAGGCTCGTTAAGCCTGTTATCACATTAATATTTTACAATGATTTATATTCTATACTAGTATTTGATCGGGACTTTAATATTAGTAATTAATCCGGCGTCACGGCTTTGTTCGCGCTCATCTCGGAACATCAAGTCTATATTGCTGTGATCAGGGTTAAATGGTGAGTGAGTAAATTATAATTATGTAATAGATATAGTATCTTAGATACCGTTGACAGTGCAATTACAGTGTAAGGAGTGGTGGGTACTTCGCTTCAGTACCTTTCGCTGATCGTCTTTGCTCGATTTATGCGTTTCTAAAATTCTATATTATTTCAAACAGTTCAAAATCTGTTTCTAATCCACCTATACTATTATAACGTAATATTTGCTATAAAAATTCTGTAAACTACATTTTACAAGTTACCAAGACCTGATTCTTAAGAAACTACATATAAATATAATTTAAAAGAAATCAAAGAAAGTATATTTTAATGGAATTTATTTTAATCACAATATTCACTAAAGTACCTTAAACAATTTTCACATACAAGGGATTATTATTGGACTCGGGACTGATAAACAGCTGCGATTGGACAAGGAGGTTTTATTGCAATTTAAAAAAATGTAAATACATAAAATCTGAGTAACTAATACTTAGGCCTAACATATATATACACGGCTATATATATGTTAGGTTTAGCTTATCCATTAGCTTGACTTATTACAATTTACTGTCTATAAGAATTGACAAGGACTGGTCGAACAAAAGAAAAAGTTTTTCTATTAAAATACGATACACTTTGTTTATATCCTGTATCCTATGTCACTAAGATACAATAGGTGATAACAACATAATACACAATATATAGAGCTATTATGTACGAATAAACTCGAACCTCGCCGTAGAAAGCCCTCGTGTTATGTCAGAAAGTGATATGCGATACTGACAATAATGATTATAGAATTTAAGGGATACATGAATCACAATCGCGTAACACTATAAATCTATTTTCAAAATTTCACATTTTAAATACGAAGTGAGTTCTTAAAGAACTATCTAACTATTTTATCTGATTATCTATAAAATTTGAACATTTAGACAGGTTTTTTATGAGAATGTTTTTAATTTTCATGGTTCGAAATAAAAAATCACTGAAATTATCGTAATTTTTTCCAACTGTTTAAATATATACTTTAGTATAGTTTTCATAAAATTGATTTATACAGTCACTGAATTTTCCGCCAAAATACAAAATATCAAAAAACCTTGTACATAAATTGTTGATGCGGTTGTGAGCGTTTCTCAGTAAAGTGACCAGATTTAAAAGAATCCCTTAAAATGCATGATACATAGTCGTTCGTATTATTCTAGCTTTAGCCTTCAAAGCTTTATTGCAGTGTACACAGCTTAACTTCAAGAGATATTTCCATATTATAACTTAGGTTTAAATAAAATTATACAATAAAATAATAAATTTCACACCTAATTCGCGAAAATGTTGAATGTGCTCTGCAAGTGCTGCTTCTATATTTTACGAAATTTATAAACTTACCGCACTTTGTATAGTATACTAAAATTTTGAAATATATAACTGTATATAAAGAACTTAAAACACCAATCATTTTGGTTGTGTACTATAAACAAGGTAAAATGTTGCCCTCACTTGACCTAATATTTATAATTTAAAGAAAACCGATCAAAAAACCTTAGCTCACAGATTTACGTTAATAAAATAAATATATCTTTTTTATTATTACAATAATATACAGCGAAAATGGAGATTTAAATTATGCTATTGATAAAAATCAATTTTATAAACAAATACCTTAGCTACTAGAATCTTCTATTGTGGTTTGTCTGTCAAACTTATTAAAATTCAATTGTCTATATCAGTTTTTGAAAGCAAATACTTCAAAAGATAAAAATAATTTAATATTATCTTCAAAGGTAATTGAAAAAAATTTAGGGTCATTTTCCACTCACCGAGAGTGGTCTGTGGGTCGTTCGTAGTAGGAGGTGGTGTTGAAGGTTTCATTGAAAATGTTATATTTCAAATATCTGCTTTTAAAAGGACTTCAGAGTGGGTAATATTTTTAAGCCAGAGAATTTTTACAATATCACCCTTGTGAACATTTTTGTCACTCGTTGAGCACACAGCATCTTGAAAATTCTTTTGTCACTGTAATAAAAACTATAAGTGTTGCCATATCGCTGTTCTATATAGTAAAGTTAGTTAAAGTAGCGTTTTGATTGATATATCTTTAAAAAGTAAATTAATTAATAAGGTTTCAATTAAAAGGCTAAAGCTAATGTTTGTATGAAATTTATAATGATAACGTCATTTGACCGATTTTGGTGACGGCAATGATTCTCAAGGGAGGCTAGCTTACATAGAACACAATTATTATCGTGCACAAGTTTGTGCGCATACACAAGTGTGCTCTCTATTTCACCATCTCATAATCTGATGGATGGCAAATTCGACACAACCGTAAAAAGTTCAGAAGGATCATGGACTACGTGGGTCATTGGTGCTTTACGAAATATTAACCATTATTTACATAGCCAATGAGCCACCAAACTTGGGAACTAAGGTGTTATGCCTGTAGTCACACTGGCTCACTCACCTTTCAAACCGGAATACGACAGTACAAAGTATTGCTGATTGGCGGTAGAATATCTGATGTATAGGTGTGTAGGAACCTAGACGAGCTTTCACAAACGCCACTTTCAAGTAGATTGACATAGTAGTCCCATTTCCATACTCCTTAAAAAAATATGAAATTGATAATGATTACTAAATTAATTATATTGTTACCACATAATACTAAAACGTGAAAGTAAAAAAACTCGCTTCTAAATCGATTCTTTATGTTTTTATACTAAAAGTTTGTATTATAAATTTCTAATCATTTTCTTGTAAGTAAATTATTTTTTTCTTTTAGGTTCAATCACGATCCTGTCATACGCTTGTATGGGTCGTACTTTGTGCTCCGTGCGGCCACCATTTGACATCGACGAAGGCAACGTCAGCATGCAGCAGGTATGATTCGACTAATTTATTTTGTTTGCATGGGAGATTTCGTTCACGGCGGCTATTCGAAACAAAGGCTAGCCAACTACATAGGAAATATTTTAGTACTCAAGTGAGTGTGCGATCACAGATGCGAGAGTGTATAATTCGATGGGAAGGTAATAAGATACTAGTGGAGTTCAGGCACAGGACTAACGGCTTTTTGCTGCATGGGAATACTACCACTACCAACTTCCATAATTTGAACTAATACTGAGTATTTTTTGACAAAAGAATCCAATAACTTCTATTGACCCGATAGGGCGTGATACCGTGCTTCAACGGACCTCGTGACCTGCAGCCTAGTGCTTACAACTTACGTCATATCTATGAGTATTAATAACTAATGATATATATTGTCACACATGATGTCAAACATATGTCGGTTTTTGTAAGTAATTACTTTATACGTATTTATTTTCGATACGTGCGCGTAATACGAGGTTGTATTATTCCAGAAATTTCTTCATGCAAGGGCCAAAAATGCAATGAAATTTCCCAAATATTTAAGCAGATTAAGGCCAGACAACGAGAGCCTTACTATTGCACTTGCCAATTAGTATGTAGGTATGCATAGGATACAAACACTATTGTGAAGAGTATATGAAATGCAGAATATGGTAAAGAAACATGTCGAGAAAACAATACCGGATAATAATTAACTGACTTATAATTATGACTGAATTAAATTTCTTATACCCTTTGTTAGTTATAAAGCTTTGTTCAACTGTTCTCCTTGTGTGTTGTGGTCGATTATAATGATGTTCTGTATTGAAGTTCAATTTCTGGTTTTATATATTAGAAATTTTTATTAATATCAACCAACAAAGGCACAAACCTTGAATTTAGTCAGGATCACCGACTATTTCAAATGCAAGAAGATCAAGACAAGACTAAAAAAGAATGTAGATTATAAAATGTTAATTTAAATCAATCTAAAAAGGTTTATTAATATCGCTGAATTAATTTATTGCACTCAAATTTCGTTTTATCATTTAATGTCTATGGTGGTGACCACTTAACATCATAGTGGTAGTGACCCATATGCATGTCCCTCCACATATAACATAAAAAATATGATATATTTACAATAAATTGCGCATACCTATTCATAATATTGATTCATATAACCGTACCATATATTTTTGGAATATTATTGAAATTTTATTAATAAACGAATACGTAACATAACAGTATCTGTATGTTACGACGTTCTCAAGTCGACGCTTAAAGTTTTTTTAACAGCCTGTACATATCCCACTGCTGTGCTGAACAAAGCTCTCTGAGGCAAACATTAATCCGATACATAAGGGTTTCCTCACGGTGATTTTTTTGCACTGAGCACGAGATAAATTATAAACAAAGCACTCGAAACTTCAGTTTACAGAATCAATTATAACTTCAAAGGCAAAGAATTAATCACTTTTCCACTCTTAGAGGTGTTTTTTTTTTCAATTAGTACCTTCGATATTTACTTTATCTAATAAAACAACAATAATATAAATCTTATTTCCCAGTACACAGTTATGCGTATAGCGTTAGTTATGTTAGAATCGACCAACAGGAATAAGTCAGCACGTGAACAATAGAGCATCCTCTATTTTGTTACCCTTAGGGATCAATTTTTATCAACGATAATGCTGCGATTCTTATTCGATAAAGTGACAATTTGATAACAGAATTGGCAGTTACAATTACTGTTTACTTTTTGTAATATATAAAATTATATTACTATTGAGTCTACAGACCGACTGGTCTTACTAAATGAAATTCTTAATAATTTATTATGACCGAAATGTTCGGGGAATTTAGGAATAAAATTATCGTTTAAAATCAAAATGAACTGATTGAATGATTATATTAGGTACGAATAATTTTATGAAACGTAAATAAAGAACTTTTTGTATTTGCAAATAAAAGTAATAATTACAAGGGCTGTGCAAATTACAAGGACTCGTTCAAATACTTCCTTAATTTACTTACAATGAAAGGTGAAACACAAAAGTTACGCAACATTTACAACTTTGTATTACAAAAGTTTTTGCGTGTAGGTTTTAGTAGGTATTGAAAAAAAAAATTGGTGAGCTGGAAGTAATACTTTTTAGTTAAGTGTTCACAAATACTAAATCATAAAAAAAAGTTCGATTGACGATACGATAGCAGAATTTAATCACAATAAGACAAACGGCATAACCCGTACTGTTAGTTAATAGAAATTAAAAAACTTTTACCAAAAAATATTTTACTAAAATTAGTTATAGTCTAGTGTATTTAAGCTTTTCACGCATACCGCCGCGCGCCGGTATCAGCGCATTTGTTTTTTTTTTTCAATTATATTTTTTATTTAACAGACTTTTGTATTAATGTATTTTCATGACTAACTAATTCTGATAACTTATGATACCTTTGCTTATTTTTTTTTACCAGGGTTTAAGGCTGATGAAAGAGCGAAAGAGAGTAGCGTGGATTCTTCTTCTATTGGCTGTTCTTTTTGCATTGTGCTGGCTACCGTACAACATCATGCAACTCCTGCTAGATATAAACGCTGTCAACCCGAAGGACTTAAGCATGTATCTGCCTTACGCTCTATTTGTTGGTAAGCTTTTTTAAATTCATACTTATATGCATATTAGAAAGCTAGGGATATTGAATGTAATGAGCTATCAGAACAATAAAAAAATACAATCCGCTAAGAAAGGAATTGAGGGAAGTTATAATAATTATAATAAGTCGTTAAGTTATAAAGACAATGAAAAATACAAAGACAATTCTTCATTTAAAGATAATCCTTTAGGTAACAGGACGCAATACCACTATTAGTATAGTATTACTATAATTGAAGTCTAATCGGAATAAAAGCTTGAAGAGGTCTGTAGATATATTATGTACATGAAATAATTATTATATATAATAATACTCATATTATTTCCACAGCTAAAGCGTCCGTGTCATAAAACATTAAAACAACAAGACACTTAAAACTTGTTTTACGCAAATTTTGTGATTTATTTTGTAATCAAAAGACTCATAAATGTAAAAGTTTCAAAACTATTTTTCATATAACAATTTTGTTGATAATATTTAATTCAATTGTGTTCAAATATTTGATTACCAAAACAGAATATTTGGGGAACACTTGATTATCAATATGACGGTAAGAAAATTTCGAGCATCGATTTCGTTTCGGTTAATTTGGAAGATATTCGCAATTCAAAAGGAATTTTTTCTCCTGATTTTCTTGAAATATAAGTCATAACGATGAGTTTCTTTGAAATTAATTTAATCAGAATCATTCAAGTGGGGTTTTCTAATAAATGTATATTCAATGATTTTTAATTTTGATATAACGATATTTATATGGCAAAGAAGCCATTATCGTCATATTTAATGAAACATAAATTATCTTATTCAAGTCACGATACCAAGATCAAGTGACTTCACTTAGAGGTTATTTCACCTTTATATTAATAGTTTCTTATTTCAATAATCGATTTAGTTTTGTTTTAGAAATCATTTAATTTGGAACTACATCATATTCATTCTTTTGGTTTTTTTGTTAAACGTTTCTTTATTTAGTGACCTTAAAGTACTTGGTACTCTAAGGTCTAAGAGCACTAGTTCACCAATGTCACGTAGGATAGAGACTCTTAATCAAGATCATGGGATAAAGGAGATATATCGGTGTGGTTTAGAATACAAAATCAATTTAACTGTCAACGTAAACGAAAGATATTGTTAACATTTAACCAAAACATCACAGAAACGAAAGTGTTATAAGAATATTTATTTAAGTATTTGCCGTAAAAAAAATGTTTTTTTTTCTTTTTTTTTTTAATTTAAAATAGATAGCAGACGTGCAAATGGGCTACCTGTTGGTGAGTCACAACCGCCACAAGATATTGTCATCTTACGATGTATTAACATATTTATAATAAATAAAATTCTTATTTACTTATTCTTAAATAATTATTTTAATTTTTTAGTATTTGGAACTTAAACTCTCAAACAAACAAAATCGGTGCAGCCTTTTTCAAGGAATTCAGTGACACACGTAATTATTACGTGACACACGTTAATTATTTACGTGTTAATTATAATATGCATACAAAGATTTGAAAAGAAACGTAAACACAACCGAAGTAAAATCACAGTGAATTTGACGCATAAGGCTTCACAATAATGTGACATATGAAACGGAATCTGCGTTAAAAGAAACGTGTCGCAAAAAGTTTTTACTTCTTACATGATTTTTTTATTTTTTAATCGATCAATAATTTCTACATATCATCTACAACGTTGACGTGAGCCAAATTATTGCATACTGACACCACAACATCAAAAGCCACGAGAATAGAAAATACTTGCTACCAACTCGTCTTTACTGTAATTAAAGTTTAGCTAAAGATATTTTTTAAATAATATAATTTAAAGTCATTAACACAAAAGCAAATTCAACTATAACGTTACATTATAGACAAGGTGAAATTTAGTAAAGCGATAATTTGTACTAAATAATCGACTACGTGCATGCGAAGCATATCTATTGATATTCACCAATAGATATTACAAAGGAAGACATCCATTGATGATGTTATAGACGAATAGCTTGAATAGTATATACGATTGAATGAATAATATTAATTTCACAACATTTACAAGCCGGTTGGCGTGTTTGGTAGATACTCACCTTTCGCGCCGCAGGTCGTGGGTTCGATTCTCACCGAGGACAGACATTTGTGTGTATAATCATGTCTTTTTGTCTTGAGTCTGGGTGTAATTATCTATATAAGTATGTGTTTACATAAGAGAATGGTTTCCATAGTACGAGGTTTTTTTGAGTTTGGGATCAGAGGCTTTGTGTGAATAATGTCCCAGGTTATTATTATTACTTCTTATTATTTAAAAAAAATGTTCTAGTCATAAAATTTTATGGATTATTCAATACTGTATTGATAGTGCCCTTCTAATTTCAACAACACCAATAGTAGATCGTATAAAATAGTATTTTAATGCAGAATTTCTTACGTAGGAACTTGTGGTAATATTTAATTTGACTATCAATAAGAAAAGTTCAAAAAAAATTTGGTAAATAAGGCTTATTACTCGATAAAATGAAATGGACTAATGTATTTATGTAGCTCTTTAAAAACATATAACTTTATGATTTGGCGTGTAATAAATAAAAAAGATACATTATTTCCTACACTTTAAACTAAAAATGACAATAGTTTTGTAAAGTACTATTAATTTTAATTTGAAATATATTCTATAATAATAATTCATATTGTATTTAATTAACATACTTACCTATATAATTTTGTTTGTAGAAAAGGGTAACAGATGAGTGTCGTACCTGTTATTCTCGATATAATTTGCATCCCAAGCCGGTGCTTGTGCTTGCTTGTGCCGGTAGCTTCATTTATTATAACTTTGAATAAATTTTAATAATGTATTATCATGAATAACAATTACCCATGAATAACAATGCAACATTAATAATAATATTTTAATGTTATCTATTACATACATATTATAAAAAATAGCCCTGACTCCTGAACTGGTCTTTCCCGAGCGACAGAAGTCAGTTCCTTCCCATTAGATTCTTACAAAGTATTACAAAGGATCTTATTACTAATTATTATAAGTTAATTCAAACCAGTGTGTAAATGTGTGTGTGTGTGTATGTGTAAGTGTGTGCGTGTACTATATTTAAGTGTGCTGTGGATGTTCATTTATCGGGTTATTAATAGTTTCAATTATATGTTAGATTATGTAAAGACGTAGAAATTTTGATTTAAAAAAATAATGCCATTGACAAAATTTACGATAGCGATAGATCAACGAAAATTATATACTGGACTTAACTAATCAGTTAAGTCCCTTGTGCATGTAATCACACTGACTGCTCCTTCAAGTAGGAACATAACAATACTAAGAATAGTGATTCTTGGATGGTACATACATAGACGTGTTTACATAAATCTCTTCCACAAACTTATCAAATATAATGGTATCAAAGTCACTCTAATATCCGAATGAAACCAATGAACAATATCGACGAGGATACTAAAATTATAAAACAAACAAAACATCGATCCCTCACCAACAATTTAAAAGTCCAACAGTCGCGTAGTCATATTTTTTTTCTTTATATAAATCCAAATGGAAATTTTCCAAAGCGTTACTCCTCATTTCGGTACAACTAAAATTAGGCACGAGGTCGGTTCGTCAAAAAAAAAAGATAAAAGGAAAGCTGTTTTATTTTTCGGGATTTTCGTAAACATCTATTTCGAAGATAACTTATAATAAAATAAGATTCAGAACGTTTTATAAAAACAATGGCTTGAAGAAGTTTTATATAAATAATCTTTTACAGTCTACAAAAAAAAAAACAACGCCATACGTAGAATGTACGATGCTGTTGTTCGTAACTAGTGCCACGTTGTGTGGAAAATAATGACGTGATATTCCATGTAAGAACTCACTTCATTATAATTATTCGCCCGTTAAATGCAAAAAATCTACTTATGGTGATATACTATTTTAATGCGTGAATTATAGAAATGTTATGATTATTAGGGTCGGTGTCGCATATCACTTTCTGACATTTCACGACCGTTTTCGAGTTTATTCTTACAGAATAGTTCTACAGAAGTACAAGATACATACGAGAACATGTTATGTATTCGATATATAATATTATACAAACTGCGAGTTGTACTGTTCTGACATTTGGAGATGATATAGAGACTGTTCTCAAAGGTCTCTTCAAATAATACGGACATGTAATTAATTGAATATTGTATCATTCCGTTTTATTTTTTTCAATGGCCTCAAGGGGGTCAATTAATTATTATTTGGATATATGATTTGGAAATAATATATTATTAATTGAAAGTACAAAATACTACATGCGCGGTTTGGTAAAATAGTTTTATTAATTAATTTATTTCAATCTGCATATTTATTGTCTACAAATATCAATAAAACTGTTCAGTTTTAAATTTACAGCTTACGAAGCAATCGTCCAGTCCAGGTACATCTATATATAAGAAAACAAGAAATACAATACGAGATTTTAATATTTGCTTAAGAAAGCGTATAACATATTTGATTGCTTCGCTGATCTAGTTTCTGGCATACAAGACTACAGATAATGGAATGATCATTAAAATATATCTCTATATTATATATACACCAACCAGTATAATACAAACTTCAACCAATTATTTCTCCTCTTGAATTATCAAAGCGAACCCATAAAAGCGAAGCAAAGTTTTGAGTTATCCTAAAACCATTTTTTCTTACAACGAAATTCAAAACATTCGTTTCGCTTTTAAGATTCAAATACAAGCAATAAGTTTGATTTTCTCTTAGGTGTGATATATGATTTAAAGTTTTTCTGTAAAAACCCAAATAAAAACCCAACGCAGGACACGATCGTGTAATGCCAGAAGGAGATATGTGACACATATTACAATAATTATAACATTTATATCAAAATAGCGTATACACTAAGTCGTAATTTCACGACAATAAAGAAGTAAATTCTTACAAAAACAACACCGCAAGTACTGTCAAATACAGTAACATTCTGTGTTCATCAATTATATATCATCTCAAATTACATTATTGGAACAGTGCCGACACGCTACGAAGCCAACATTGATAATATGTTACAATCAGTATCATTGTATTTGGCACAGCATTGCCGTGAGATATCTTCTTGTATTAAGCAAAATAAAAATAAAAAACATTCCTTATTCAAGTACACTTAGAGTCAAAAAGCACTTTGACATCGTTAGTTTAAAGATAAATTTGAAACAATTACTGATTTGGATAATAAATAGCCGAGATGACCCAGTGGTAAGAACGCGTGAATTTTAACCGATGATCGTGGGTTCAAACCCGGGCAAGCACCACTGAAGTTTTTCATGTGCTTAATTTGTGATTATAATTCATCTCGTGCTTTTCGGTGAAGGAAAACATCGTGAGGAAACCTGCATGTGTCTAATTTCACTGAAATTCTGCCACATATGTATTCCACCAATCCGCATTGGAGCAGCGTGGTGGAATAAGCTCCAAAGCCTTCTTCTCAATAAGGGAGAAGAGGCCTTAGCCCAGCAGTGGGACATTTACAGGCTATTACCGACTGATTTGGAGTATAGATTCTACGAAGTGAAATTGACAAAATACTTAATCGATATTCGTTTTCATCAATTATTCTCGTTAATGAAAATGTATAATATTCCAATACTTATATTAACCAGTAGTAGTGTAGTCTAACCGAACAAAGGGTTTTATATCTTTAAGCTTGAAATAATCCTTAATCGAAGTTCTAAACGTATAACGCAATTACTGTCGACTTTATATCTGACTTTCTCGTATGCAGAACGTTGACGGACGTTTAATACTGCACATTGGAACTTCGATTTGATAGGTCACGCTAACTCAATCGATTTGGTAATTATTCTACACTAGTTTCCGCCCCCAGGTTCGTCCGCGTGTGAAATAAAGGGTAATAATCAAACTCACTTTCACATAAATATATATGAGTGAGGATTTTCTACTTTGTTGTGAATGTTTATTTATTCAATAAAAGACAGAATAAATATAATTCAGAATAAAATCAATAAAGTGTTTGACTTCTAAGTTAGGCATGAACCTGTATTATAGACCCCACTTTCCTCTAAATTAGTTTTGTGTTATGACAGATTTGAGATATATTTCTTTTTAATCAATTCATTAAAATACATTAAACTAAAAAAAAAACAGAACTAAATGGCCCAGTGGTAAGAACGTGTGAATCTTAACCGATGATCGTGAGTTGAAACCCGGGCAAGCACTAGTAAATTTTCATGTGCTTAATTTGTTATTATAATTCATCTCGTGCTTGACGGTGAAGGAAAACATTGTGAAGAAACCTGCATGTGTCGAATTTTATTGAAATTCTGCATGAAATTATTCCCCAGGTCACGCAAACTCCGCGATCAATCCAATCGTCTACTGCCTGATGACGAGGAATTTTCAACGTTCGGTACACAAGCTGCTTTGTGGACGAGCGATGTGTCAACAAACCAAGTTCACGGTAAGATAACGGATTAATTTTTGCCATTCAGCAATATATTGGATCCGACATTGTGCCTTTTAAGCCCCAAATCAAATTTAATCATGTTCACAGTAACCTTTCTAATATGATTGCTTTATTTCATAATGGAATATATTGAAGTAGGCTTAAAATGTCAAGAATCAACAAATGATTTGGTGACCCTTGCTGCTATTTTCTCAACTGCTTAAGATAGAAAAGAATATTTATGTAATATTCATGTACTTCGAAGAAAGAATTTCTAGAAAATTCTTTGCTTTTATAATCAAAGGATATAGTCAGTCAGATTATGTAAGCTCAATATAATCTGACCGAATTTGTTGGAGTGGAACTCCTTACAGTTAAGCAGCTCTATTTGATCAGCATACATCGTCTATTCGGTATTCCTTGACATTTCATCTAACACTAGTTTTACCTACATTCACAAAGCAAAAATCAAGGTTATCATTTCAGCTCTAATGTATGTATGTGTTTTCAAATGTTCCCGTATAACATCTAACCTACTTATCATAACATACATACAAACTAACTAATCAATATAATTCATCATGATTTAGTTAAAATAATCTTTTGCAACTTAAAAATATAATTTCATAGTAACAGTGAATTTATTTAAAAAAATCTTAATTTTGTTTCAGTGGAGATGTACGCAGAAGCCCGATGGTTCTTCGAGTGATTATGAACTTTATCATGAACCGCATAAGAGATGTTACTTACAAGTGTGTATTTTTGATAAAAACAATATCGAGGAGCTTAAGTCCTTTATCTGTAATAGAATATATCGCTTTAATTTAAGAATTATAACTATAAATTAAACATAGTAGAACAGTTTGTGATTTTAAAATAATTCTGGAAGTATTAATAACATTATTTATTTTAAGCTAACATGATATACATTTAATTTATTTTTGTAAATAGTTTTATGATCTTATTTCTTTATTTTCCCATCAATAACACTCATCAACGACGTTTTAATATTTTTTTATTTGTTACCAGATGAACGCCCTTCGTCATAACGGCCATTCACACGGGACCCATGTCGCTAGAGGTATCGAAACGCGTGCTACGACGCAGTTAAGTCACGTGACTCGGTCCTCGCGACGCACTGCGCCGGCGCACGCACTCTCCGTGGAGATGTTGCAGCGACACGGACACATTGACTACAAGCGTTAATAATAATTACTTATGTAAGAATGTCAGTGTAAATATATAATTTATTTTATTTATATATTTTATTGCACATATGTGTACAAAAGCAACTTACTTCATCCACCCTCCTACTATGAAATCGCCCACGTTTGCGTCACGCTCAATCAAATGTGAGTATAATATATGTAATTAAATCAGGAGTAACGAAAAAAACCCTAATTTTTTACATATTACTTGCATATTTATGTGATTTTGCATTTTCTGTGGTTTACTTAGGGCTAGATTACGACTTGAGCGTCACGGTAGCATGCGAAAGCGATTCTGTGGCGCTCCTCGCTAAGACGGAAAGGGTACCGCTGGTTTTTTAGTGGATATTCCGATGTTCGGGGCGCACTCGGCGCCTAAGACACCGGCGAGCCCCATATACTCTCCGACTGTTCCCGTGGGGAAACGTGTAATGCGTTTTTCCAGCGTTAAAAAAACGGCTAGATTATGACGCCATAAAAGGTATGATTACGTTCAGAACCCGTAAATAAGTATGTACTATCCGAAAGTAGCGGCCTGTAAAGTTCCCACTAATGCGTAAAGGCCGTGTCCCTTAAGAAGATTTTTAGCTTCTTCCGCTCTCAAATATATTATATATTACATATGGTAGATAATAACCGGATATAAGCAAGTTCCTTAATGGTGTTTTGCTTCATCGTAATACACTCATAAAATTTTACATCAAGTTTTTTTTTTTTTTAATGTATAGTATACCTGATGGTAAGTGGTCACTAACGCCCATAGACATTGATATTTTAAGAAATGTTAACCATCGCTTACATCGCCAATGCGCTAACAACCTTGGGAACTAAGATGTTATTTCCCTTGTGCCTCTATTTAAACTGGCTCACTCACCCTTCAAACCGGGATACAACAATATCAAGTACTGCTGTTTTTCGGTAGAATATCTGATGAGTGGGTGATATCTACCCAGACGAGCTTGCACAAAACCCTACCACCAGTAAGGTTAACGTTTAACGTTAACGGTCTAATACGAGGTAAAAATACGAGGAAAAATCCTCGTATTTATATCTCTGCAGATGTGTTGTCTGTGCTTTAATTTAATATGCTTGCATGTTCATTACCCGGCAGCATCACAGTCTACGTTTCAGGATTCTAGCTTACGATTAGAATATAAAGTATTGCTATTAGTCGATATATTAAATGGTGAGTGAGAATTATGCACGAAGATTGCACAGCGATAGTAATAAATTATATTTAAAATAAGTTATTTTATTAATTCTTGAGCTGTATATATACAGCTCAAGAATTAATAAGCGCGCGGCCGCTGTGAGACCCAATGTTCGAGGGTTTGCCGCGCGTAATGTATACACATCTTTACGTAACAGTAACCGCATGTCGTCGTTATTAAACCATTAAAGTGTCATGAACAGAATGAGATCCTCATTAAACCTGACGAACATTATGAATGTATATAAAACCATCCTACATTGACCCTCAACCGCAAAATTAGAAGTGCGAGTGAAATTGTAATTGGTATCATTCATATTATTTCACTTTTATACTTAATTTTGGCCTAAAATAAATGATTCTTACAATGAAATATAACTTAATATCAAGTTTATTGGTAATTAGTATTTGTGTGTTTCTCTTGTAAATATTATAACTATATCTCAATAGTAAATGTAAGAACGGTAAAACAAATTAATTAAATTAAAACTGTAATTATTTACGAATTCAAATAAAATAATCTTTTGTAAATTAGAAAATTTCTGTTTGACGGTGGGATATCTGAAGAGTGGGTGGTACCTACTCACTCAGACGGGCTTTCACAAAGCCCTACCACCTAGTAACTATAAGTGGCTCATTTGCCAAATTTAATTATTTATTTATGCTAATGTGGCTCATTAGCATAAATAAATAATTAAATTTGGTGGTGGTAATTGAGCTTGCAAAAATGCCTCCCACCAAGAATTTGTACTCTATTATTTCTAGCTACTTATATGACGCATTTTAGTAAAGGATTTATGTGATGTTTTTTTATAAGGAAAGCCTTATTTTTATATAACACTTAATAGGTGAATGGTATGTAAGCTGACAAGCAAATACTTGTGTAAATAAAAAACAATATTCAATATTATCTATCAATTTGGTACATTACAATAGTAGATGGTTGTAACACTTTAGTGTCAAAAGATCCGAAATGAATTCGGCCATTGTCAAGGGATTGTAGCGTATTTATTTATCAACTCGGTATGTTATTTTTTCAAAGCATACTTAATATTATAAAAACATCCCCGAGACGAAGATACCTTTTGAAAGCCGTAAACAAATTTCTAAGGATGACGGTGACCATTTACCATCAGGTCGTTCATTTGCCTGTCCGCCTACCTATTATATATAACAAATAAATCTAACTATAGTTTATTAAAGAAACTACATATTCAAGATGAAAAACTTTCTCGAACTTGTTCGAAATAAAGATCAATAAGACGGTTCATTAAACTATAAGTACCAATGTGATGAGCGCGTTTAATTTATTTTCGTTTTTTATTTGTCATTAATATAATGTATTTAATTCGTAGCGATATGAATAAAAAGACACATGTGGATTACTTTTACCAAAGACCATGGATTCAAAAATTGAACTTCAGATATAATGTGATTTTTTTTTTTATTTCTTGTTCATTAGAAGGTTGAATGCTAAGACTGAAACACGTATATCCTCGAAGCCGCATTAAAAGCGTATTGAAGTATTATCCAAGTCTAGATACTTCTCAGGGAGGAGATTTCAAGAGTCATTTACAAGCTTACTTACTTACTATTATTTTTTTATTATAATAATATTTTACTTAAGCAGATAAGTAATGTGTAGTTTTATGGTTAACGCGATAACTATCAATCAAGTTTGATATGTTACTGTGACAGACAAATTTATAGTGAATGTATGAATATAGTGAACGACCTTTGTGTATGAACATATTATTTATTTATTTATCTAACAATATAAACAACCAAATTACAATTTAAATGATGGTACTACAAAAACCATGAAAGTTTATCTTGAGTGCCTTTTCGTCTATGGAGTTACATACAATGTACGCTATAATACATTTTCAGCTTACGTTTAATATTCTTAAGAGTTATTTCTCGTGTTGTTTTGTTATCTAAGCTGTTTATTAAGCGAGGAATCACGTAAGAGTTAGTCTGTAAATGTAACAGCCTGTGAAAGTCCCACTGCTGGGCTATAGGCCTCCTCTCCTCTTTTTGAGGAGAAGGTTTGGAGCTTATTCCACCACGCTGCTCCAATGCGGGTTGGTGGAATTCACATGTGGCAGAATTTCAGTGAAATTAGACACATGCAGGTTTCCTCACGATGTTTTCCTTCACCGTAAAGCACGAGATGAATTATTATCCCAAATTAAGCACATGAAAATTCAGTGGTGCTTGCCCGGGTTTGAACCCACGATCATCGGTTAAGATTCACGCGTTCTTACCACTGGTTAGTACGCTGTCCAAATTTGTTGATAGCTGATATAGTTTTTTGTTGTGTCACCCAACGGGTTTTTATATCACGCGGGACGTTGTTCTGAAAATCTGTATCGAAGAATTGTTCTTTCAATATATGATACTTAACTTTGTTCTGTATGGGTATTATTTGACAATGCCTAAAAATGTTACGTTCATCAAATTTTGCTTTAATTTTAATGTTATCAGGTATAATGGTTTTTAAGATTTTGGTTTGCAAACGATAAATATTTTCTAGATACGATTTGTCAGTGCGTCTGTAGCTACTTAGCCCATATGATATAATCGAATCAGCCAATGCGTTGTAAAGCATTAGCCTTGTTTTATTGTTCATTTTTTTCTTAATAATGTACATATTTGCCAAAAATGCTCTTAACTTACCATAGACATAGTTAATGTGTTCATGCCAGCTAAATTTGATATCAATTATTAAACCTAAGTATATGTGCGATGAAACAAAATCAATAGGGGGACAGTTGCACTTGGTTTGTGGGTTATGAAAAAACATATGATTATGAGCAATAATAATAAGCATTATTAATAAATTTAGATGAATCAATGTGCACCATATATATTTAAGTAAGTCAACGTATTCTAAGAAAAAACATAAAAGTAATCCTGTTTTGTCTTTATTTAAAATTGTATACTACAAGTAAATATAAATGCATTTCGACATAGTAATTAAAATCCGAACCGAGACGGCTCAGTGGTTAGAACACGCGAATCTTAGTCGAACACTGGAGGTTAAAGCGCGAACAAGCACCACTGAATATTTACGTGCTTAATCTGCTATAACGCATATCGTGCTTGGTGATAAACAAAATGAAAACCAGCTGCATGAGGTGGATAAAAATGTTTCACATGTGTTTCCACTAACCCTCATTGAGCAGCATAGCGGAGTAGGCATCAAATCTTCTCCTTAAAAACAAGCGGGGGCCTTAATTCAGTAATATTTACAAACTATCCTACTTCCAATTAAAATTATAATTACACCCAATGTCAATTTCATCACAATGATTGTTTACACTTATATACATAATATATGTTCAAATACATGTCATAAAAAAATGTTTGACAAAATACTCATTTTTTAATAACTAATTAATTATTAGAGCTGAATATTATTGTATTAGGGTTTTGTGCAAGCTCGTTTGGGTAGGTACCACTCTATCATCAGATATATTTCCACAAAACTTCAATACTTCGTATTGTTGTGTTCCGATTTGAAGGTTTGAATATCTTCCCGAGGTTGGTGTCGCCTTGGCGATATCATGAACGGTTAATATGTCTTATAGCACCAATGTCTATAAGTCGTGGTAACCACTAAAAGTTTGCTAGCCCGCTTACTATTTTAAATAATCACCAATTTTCTAAAAGATATCCATATAATATATATTTATATTTGGAAAATAGAAACAAAAGGATTCACCTTCGCTAGTTCACATTGGCCGACCAACAATTAGTATTTTTTGCACCAAAAATTGACAGTAGAATTACTGATGCCATGCAGCAACTGCAAAACGACAATAAATGTTTTCTTAATTTTACTAAACTTGATTTATAATTTAAGTAACAAGTTATGGTTTAAATTGAGTGAGATAATTTTGATATTAACTAGACCAACTTTCATCAGGGTAAGTGTTAATTAAAGCCTTTTAATACGGCGAGGAAGATATCAAATTGCTTCTGTTGTATATTATTTATAAACAGTTTTTGTACCGTTATAATATCATCGTAAGACGGGTACTAAGTACTAATGAATTTTTAGATGA
The DNA here is from genome assembly GCA_905147175.2 of Nymphalis urticae. Classification (NCBI taxonomy): domain Eukaryota; kingdom Metazoa; phylum Arthropoda; class Insecta; order Lepidoptera; family Nymphalidae; genus Nymphalis; species Nymphalis urticae. The sequence goes on along the minus strand of LR989987.1, from coordinate 777,063 downwards.
TTTATTTGACTTTATAATTCATCTCGTGCTCTGCGGTCAAGGAAAACATGGTGAGAAAACTTGCATGTGTGTGGGAAGATGGAAATTTCTTTAGCAGAAATAAATATACAGTTTGTTGCATTGCATTTAAGACAGATGAAAATTTGTTATCGCGCTTGGAACTCTCTATCGATCAACGGAATTGACAAAATGTCGCATTTCATAATTAATGAAGGTGGTAGGCTATTTAAATAACGCCAACGTGACTTTTTTCTAAGAAGGTCCATTTAATAATTTGATTAGCATAAACGTTCACGTAAATAGTGAACAATTGTATTAATATTCTCTTGACGGCTTAACTCGGTACTATCAAAGTTCTTTATGAAAATTTTCAGGAAGTTTTTCATGAATAATGTCTAGTTTTGAATAGTGTTTTTTTAAAAGATAACAATACATGACTAGAATTACCAACCAATGTTAACTGATAAAAATAATGTTTTTGATTAATGTAGATCAGCAAATAAGGTATGATTTGTACTACTAATAATAATAATGTCCTCCAGTCCGATTTCGGCCAAGGCGTCCACTTACAAGAGAGCTTAGCCAACTACGCAGGAGATATTATAGTGCACAAGTGTGCACGCAAACACAGGTGCACTCTGTATTCCCTAACTCTCATAATCCGATTGGACGGAAATTCGGTACGACCGGAAAGAGTTCAGGTGCAGAGCAAATGACTTTACGTGCTTACCGAGGTACAGGAGTGAACACACTTCCAACTTCCAGACTCCGGGCTGCTAATGAGATTTTCTGACAAAAAAAAATATTGGCCCGACCTGGGAACTGAACCCAGGACCTCCGGGTCTGCGACCTTACATCAAGCCACTAGACCAACGAGGCAGTCAACCGTGTACTAATAATACAGTTGTTTACAACACACCACTTAATATTTATTGTATGCTAAATATCAAAAATCAAAATAACTTATTCAAGAAGGATCCTTCAAGCATATTTTACGAGGTTAATTATTATTTTAATGTGAAGTACCGGCACGAAAATAATTACTGTTTTTAAATTACCAAAAAATGTACGGATTATATTTACGTATCACAACTCCAAGCTCTTTTAACATTTATATAATCCTGTACAATATTTTTTTTTATATTAGCCAGGAGGGAAAATGACTCTACTCCACCTGATGTTAAGTGGTAGTAGAGTCCAAACGCGAGGACGGCCAGTACAGTCGGGAAGAAGGTTCTGCACTAGCCGCCCTCGCCTTGCCGGCCCGCAAGATGCCTCTTCACGCCTCGTTTGAAGGAACCCGGGTCGTAAGAGGAGGGGAATACGTGAGCTGGTAAGGAATTCCATTTCTTGGAAGTGCGACAAAGAAAGGAGTTGCCAAATTTCTTTGTGTGGGATGGAATTGATGTCACAGTTAGTCGGTGACATCGAGAGCCAGCACGCGTAGTTTTGTGAAAGAAGGGGGAAGCAGGAATTAGGGAAAATAATTCCTCGGAACACTCGCCGTGATACAGTCGATAGAAAGCGCTCAGCGCAGCTATCTCTCGACGCAATTGTAAAGGCTCGAGGGTGTTAGTGACCTTTACGTCGCCAATAATGCGGACCGCACGTCGCTGACACCGGTCCAAGGTTACAATAATAGTAAATATTATTTTATAAAGGCCCAAGAGACATTTTAACTGATACCACATGATTGATTGTTGAATAATAGCTCGAACAGCTTAATATTTGTTTTTTATATTTTTTATATTGTCTATAAGAGGTGTAGTATTTTGAAAAAAGAACATTTATTAAAAAATATATATTTACATTTATTCTATTTCAATATATAAAGAACGAAGACCTTTGAGCGTTGTAACAACTTCTCAAACTGGTTAGGAACTTGTTGAAATCAAGAATCAACAATTTTCGTAAAGAAATAATACTCGCGGTATCATGTGACTATACGTTCTGCTAGTTAAGTTATTTCAGGTTACTAATATAAGCTCCATCCCTTTAATCTATATGTATTTTAATTGCATATATGCGAAGGCATGTCGCTTGATTTGTTCTCATTTTACACAACAGTAACGATTGGATGCAATTTTCTTATCGAGAAAGGGTTGTGACATAAAAGCCACTCATGTCTACAGGCAAATTGATACCTAATTGACACTCAATATCCTGGGACATTATTCACACACGGCCCTCTGATCCCAAACTAAGCAGAGCTTCTACTATGGAAATCAGACAACTGATATACTACATATACTATTTTTATTTTGTAAATACAATCTTATGTAGATAATTACACCCAGTATCAGGACAAACAGACATCTTCATGCACACAAATGCTTGTCCTGGGTGGGAATTGAATTGACAATTTTCGGTGAGAAAGGCAAGTATCTACCAACCAAAATATTCTTTTCTTATTTATTAAATGAATTTTTTTTAAGTATATATAAAGTTTATATCGAAAATTTTTTGTCATTTTTATAAACTCGTAACCAAAAATTGTTGTTGTTTTTCACATGCACTTTTTGAAGCTCTTCACTATAAAATTTATGTATCATTATTTAGATTGCGAAACAAATGGCAGTCGGATGGGGCGAGGTCGTTCTCTACTTTGAATATATTACGAGTATATTGAAAGTTCTCAGCCGAGCTCTGTTTCTGTTTTGACATTGAAATTGTGTGGACTCTTGAATAATTGATCAATAGATAGGGAATTCTCTCAAAGGAGATTAGTATCTGGTCTCTGATAAATTCTCGGTGATGTACATCGATTGCACGTTAACCGCATTCGTTGTTAACTATAAAGAGCGGAATTCAGTGTTTATCTACGTTGGTTAATCTTATGATACGCGATTTAATTCAAACCCAATACCACAAAATACAAAGCGTTATGCAGCATCATCTCTCTATTATGATGATATTGTTTGTACATCACTATAATATCACTGATTATTATTGTTATTATTTTATAACCAACTCTTCAAAATTAGCTCGATTTACTTTTTTTCAGCAGCGTTTTGCATAATATTCAAGTTCATTTTAAGGGATAATTTATCCCAATAACGAACAGAATGCAACACAATCTAAAATTTTATTGGACTCTTATCTTGTAAAATGCTGTTGGCTATAAGCTTTATACAGACACGAGAGAGCAGCGCTTCGTCCTGACGTGAAAACCATTCTGAAGAACAAGTTTTAAATAGTTAGTAAGTTAAGTATTTAATAAATTAATTTACCTATTTAATATTTCTTTTATATATTTGTTGTTCTTTTATTCTTTGTTATATTATGTACGAGTACATACATTAAGTGCTCTTGAATGGAGAAACAAGGTCAATTCGGCTAATAATCTCACGACGTAATTTACCGTAATTTATTTATCTAAAAAACTATATTCACGCTATATAAGAGACGGTAGCTGATCTCTCCCACGATTTAACCTCTGAAGAGGGTATTTCATAGAGATAAAGTTTTTATACAACACAAAACGTCTGATTAAGAACCACGTCAAAGGCGAAAATAAATAGAATTAAGGCAACGTTTATTTATTTTAAAACATGTCCTTAAAAGCTTAAAGGTTACCCAATATCTAGACTTAGAAATAAAATACGAACTTTGTCCTAGTCTTTGAATGGTTTGTTATATGTTTGTGATCGAAAGGTCTGATTATACAAAGGTCATGTGTTATGGAGTACGTGAAGCGTTTTCACGTAAATACAATTATTTATAATATAAAATAAAATATTTATTTCTACTTTTTTTTTTTAATTTATTTATCCATTTATAATAACAGTACAATATTTAATATAATGATAGCAGCTAAAAAACCACTAAGGTTTATACATGTGCCATCAATAGTCTACACTACAAATTTAAACATTAAAATACTATCGCTATACTACAGATCTAAATACGTACATATACACTTAAAGTAAATCTAAAAAATATTGCTTCAGTTTATGCCTAATGTTTTTTTTTGAAATATTATAACATAGATCTGAAGGTAGTTTGTTAATTAGTCTGGGAACAATATACTCGGTAGTCCGCTCGCCATACATATTGTTTGCACGCTGAGTGTGAATCCGATTCGCAGAAATGGCACGAGTGCCTACAGGATGTTCGATAACATTTCTTAAAGATATATTGAAAAATTGTTCTTTTAATAATAAAAAATTTACTTGTGAATGTACTGGTAAAACTTTACAGTGTTTAAAGAGACCGTTTTCATTGTCATAAAACTGGTTTTTTATGTTAGGTGATACTAATGTTTTAAGAATTTTAACTTGTAATTTATAAATAGTATCAAGATACGTCTTGTAGGTACGACCATAACTACTAAGACCATACTGTATATAAGAGTCAGCCAGTGCGAACTCGTAATAAAGCATAATCTTTACTTTGAAAGGGATTCGATTTTTAAGGATTGAGATATTCGCAAGAAATTGCCTTAGTTTATCGCCAATCCTTTCAATGTGATGGCTCCAGTTAAACTTGTCATCGATGACTAATCCAAGGTATGTTTGTTTTTTGACAATATCTATAGAAGGACAGTTACAGTTTATCGCACTTATAGCATGTAAGCAGGCATGGTCGTGGGCTACTAGTTTTTGTACGGGGATTTGACTTTATATGGAGATTTAATAACCAACAGTTTAGTTTTGTTCGCGTTAAGTACTAGTCCGGCATCATGACACCACCTTGTTAGAGCATCTAGATCGGATTGAAGATGTATATACGCAGCTTGTGGATTTCTATCGGCAATTACTAGACAGGTGTCATCGGCGAACTGATAGCATGTGCTATTAGTAATGCAGTTGCTTATGTCATTAACATATGATAAGAAGTGTAGAGGGCCTAATACGGATCCCTGGGCTGTTTCCTCACTTACAGAAATGGGGTCACTGCATATGTTATTGACTTTTACAGTGAAGGTTCGGTTTTCGAGATAATTAGCGCACCATGTCAATAATGGGCCACGCACTCCACAGTCATCCAATCTCTCAATAATTTGATTATGCACCAATGTGTCAAAGGCACGTGAAAAGTCGATAAATAAAGCAAGAACATATTTTTTCTCGTTTAGGTGCTTATTGACTTCATCGGTAAATTTTGACAAAAGGGTCAGAGTGCTTTTACCAGACTGAAAGCCAAACTGGTACCGGTTAATTACGCTATGCTTTTTATAAAATGCGTGTATTTGCTCACACACATATTTTTCGACTATTTTATCAATTGACGAAAGCAATGTTATTGGACGATAATTTAAATAATCGGTTCTTTTACCCTTTTTATGGATAGGTCTTACGCATCCTACTTTTAGGCCATCCGGATATATTCCAGTTTCAACACTTCGATTTATTAAATCAGCAATAGGGCTAGCTATATTATCGGCTATCATTTTAATGTCGGAAACCTTAACATTATCTAAGCCCGGTGCTTTCCTCGGGTTCAGTTGTTTAATGATTTTATGAACACTTCTAGCCGAGGTTTTTTTAAATAACATACTTGTGTCCAGAGGCTTACGCGAAACATTGGAGTCTATTAGTTTAATCTTACATTTAGGGATTATGTCTTTAACCGCTTTATCAAAACTTAGAGCAAAATTGTCAGCAATATTTTTAGTAGAAATTCCTTGCGCTTTAAACGCTCTAAGTATGGCCTCGTCAATCGACAGTGTCACTCTTCCTAACATTTTATTAACAATATGGTAAAGTTTTTTTATATTTTTAAAATTATTATTAATTTGTTGTAAATAGTATTTATCTCTTTTATTTTCCAAAATTTTATTAATTTTATTACGAATTTTATTGTATTCTAATTTTATTTTTGGATCGTTTAAACTATTTTTCCAATCAGAAAAAAGTTTATCTCTTTTATCACAAAGTCGGGTAACATTTTCATCGATCCAGGGTAACCTAAAACGCTTCAGACTCTTGTTAGATTTAATCGTTTTATTATCGCTTGCATTTTTGATTGCATTGCCAAAAGTATTATAAATAAAATTTAAAATATCATCAGAAGCAGTCATACTTTTTGTCTTTGTCCAATCAACATTTTTGAGTTCTTTATAAAAAGTGGCGTAGTTAGTAGTATTTTTAGAAACATGCTGTATTTGCCTATGCATTCCAAGCGATTCGTCAACACAGGTAAATATAATGCCTCGATGATCCGCCAGTACGACATCGAGCACTGCCGCGAACGAATGTAGTGTGGGGAAGCGTGCAAATATATGATCAATACACGATTTAGTAATCAAATCTTTTCTACGTTCAATTCGGGTGTAAACATTATGCCACACATCAATCCGTGTTCACTAAGTGCTGATAAATATGAGTCTTTGTATGTAGAAATTACCTTCAGATCAATGTTTACATCGCCAACAAGCAAAAAGTTTTGTTTTAAATTAAAGTTAGTGATAAAATTACCTAACTCTTTAACAAATAGGTTTTTATTTGTAGATGGCGGCCTATAGATTGCACACACAGCCACTTCACAATGAGAACTTAATTTTAGGGTACCTATGAGACTCTCAAAAGTTTTACATTTGTTTTCAATAGGTGTAAACTTAATATGATTGCGTATGTAAACAATAATACCGCCCCCTTTTTTGTTACTTCGTAGTTGTGAGTATAATCTATAGCCGGGTAGGTTGTACAAGCTTACTACGTTATCTGAGATACCTACTTCTGTTAAAATAATGAGGTCTAGCGGAAAATTACAATTTTGAATGGTTTGTTGTAGTTTTGTGAAGTTTTTTATAATCGATCTGATATTAAAATGCAAACATGATAGAACTATATTACTTTTTGGTGGTATTTGTTTGAAGAAATGATTTGTGGATTTACAATTTAAAAATTCCTTAACTTTTGTGTCCATAGTTAAATTACAATATTAAATAAACAATAAAAGATAAAAGCAGATAGGTAATACGTACTAGATAACTTACATAGATCCTGGTTGTTTTTCAGAATCCTTAGAACATAGTTTTTCAATTTGTTTTATATCATTTAATGTACGGATATAATAAATTTTACTATTACTATACTTCCTAGCACACACCTTTCTGTAAATGTAGTAAATGCTAATATATTATTACTGAGTTCGTAAATGGTAAAATTCACTTACTTTTATGGAGTTCTACTTTTTGTAATTGTAAATGTAAATCTTACTGAACGCTTAAAGTATTTTATTTGTATATTTTTATTAAATCATCTATCAGAAATTGACTTATAAATAGTATTATATATTAAATTTTAATCTAAAATTAAGTTAGTATTAATTCACGCTAAACTGACATAACCACACGCAGTCACCTTTTCATTAATTAACAAAAATATAAATTATTGATGACATTATGTAAATAGGAACCTCAGATGATAAATCGTTATTCCGTAAAAAAATACTAAATAAAAGTTAACGACGTTGTATCGTTTACTGATTTTCGGGCTAACTTTGCTTTGTGGTCAAAAAGTGTATTAAAGAATATTTTACGGATTTCAATATCATATATTCGAAATAAATATATACATGTTTATTAAGGATTATATAATAAAATATTAATATAGAGCAGAGTTGGGCCAGTGGTTTGAACATAAATCATAGCCCAGTGGTGGGTCATCTACAAGCTATTAATTGAGAAGAATAAAATTGTATGCTACTTTTATTTAGGTTGTATCCATGTTTTGTATTTTTTTTCTCTTTCTCTTTGTGGTATACAATAAAGTATAAAGTAAAGTATAAAGTAATAAAATAAAGTTTATGTAGCACATATTTAATCTTTCAATCTTGCCCAAACTAGTTCCGTGTAAAAATACGAAACAGCTATCGTTTTATTATGTGTATAATATTGTTAAGATTATGCCAGAGCCATCTGAGAGCTATTGACGGTTTCTTTCATTGACAGATGTCGGGGAAAGTATAATATAAGTCTATGAAAGACCGAAGCGACAAGGTGAATATTGTATTCCATTTCAATTTTCCTTAAGCTGTAATGCTTTGGGGATTTCCAATAACTTATATCGCAAACTTTATTACAAAGATTTACGCTTAAAATATTCTATTTTTATTTACAGTAAGAAGTTAGGAATATAAACAAGTTGTTTTATTGGAAGATATTATTAAATTGTACATGTGTGTGAGATAATTACATATATAATGTACTATGAAGTAAAGTGTAGTCATTACATAGTTATAACATAATTATGTCAATTATGTCAATGTCAAAAATTTTAGTCCTATGTACTTTCACTTTCAATACATCTTACTCCCACATACAGAGCACCATAATTGTATAACCTACTGAGTACGAACGTTGCAGTAGATATGTTTGATATTTGATACCCAAATATTTCATCCCTATTTCATATGAAAGTCATGAAATGGATATATTGAATAGCAATACGTTTGGAACAGGTTGCTCCACTGTCTTTTGTACAATAAGTTGGCGCTCATTCGTGGTAACAAAGCTCGACTTGGCTTACCGGAACCCCGACTAATTGTATGCACGAATTTGAAGTTCACTATAAGCACTAAACTTTTTATAAATAATTATTATAAAGGAAGGATTTTGAAAGAAAGAAACGAATGTTATATTTACTTCGTTTTCGTAAACCTACTGAATACAGAATTCCTAACAAGGAAATGGACTACGAGCTTAAGCGAACTGCTGCCCTCAGTTCAAAATTGAAGATTCTTAAAACTATTTAAAAAATCTTGAAAATAATACTAATAAATAAAGTAACTACTACTGATTTTCTAGTCGGTTCTTTATGATAGAGGCTATATTCCTAACACATAGAAATTATTAACTACATATAATATAGAAATCATTAATTTAATCTAGTTAAGTAATTCAAAATAGCTTAAAATAGCTTATTCCATTAAGTAAATTTTGATCTGACTTGGAGTTCAAGTTTTTCTTCAGATTGTGACGTAACCTTTGGGAATTTCCGCATCCTATAAACGGAAATCATCCTTGAAATATAAACTTATTTGTTTTTATTTTACTTGACTTTACTTTTTATACTTTTATTGTACACCACAAAGAGAAAAAAATACAAAACATGAATACAGCCTAAATAAAAGTAGCATACAATTTTGGCGACATGTTTTTCTTATTTATTTCACTTTAAATAATTATTATTAATAATAATCACAATTAATTAATTGCCCATTATTTAAGGAGTGTGGAAAAGTTTTTTTTTAAATATAGAAGCATTTATATGGTTTGTTTTTTAAACAAATTATTATATGACATATATAATAAATTAAAATATTATTGCAATGACTATCTACATTCAACTCGTTATTGTAGCCGTGTGAAGTTGGAGGGTATATTTTAGTTTTTTTTTATTCAAGTATTAAAGCTGAATGAAAGAATGAATTAGAACGATACCTTGGTATCCCGGTAAACATTGAAATTTCCTAATTTTTGATTGTGTTTGTAACTCATGAAAATACAAACATATAGATAAAAAAGGAATTAAATTAAATTATATCTCCGTGTTAAGCCAAAGTGGTTTGAACGAAACCGATGATATATTAAATGAGATGCATGATGAAAATGCCACAAATTATTGTCTCAAGATAAATCTTTGCAAGTTTAATTAAGTCGTTTATCGGACGTTTCATATGCGTGGAAATTTAATAGCTAGTTCATCCTAAAGCGGTTTACAAACTCGGTAAAGTGAGAACTTAAACATAATATTGCTCGAGAAATTTAAATGCAATTAACACAGAATAGAGAAATTAATGGTTTTTTTTTCTGTAGTCTTATACAAGTTACGGTTTTTATATAATATGAACACCTTGAGAGTTATACACCTTTATAATAAAATATATATCTACATCTTAAAATTTCTAATTTTAATTTTTGACTGGTGGAATTGGCATTGACCTTGACCGAGTATGTACGCTTGTGTTATGTATAAAACTATGCGTTATGAATTTATTTAAAATTATATTATATATGTAAATATGTATATCAATCCGTTATTACCTATAGCCTAGGCATTTAGTTGCCTAACTTAGGAAGAAACGACCGTGTGTAAAAAAAATATAAATAAAAAAACATTTCTGTTTTTTTTTTTATAGTATAGCAAGGCGGACGATATGCACGCATATGGGCCACCTGATGGTAAGTGGTCACCAACGCCCTTAGACATTGGCATTGTAAGGAATTTTAACCATCGCCTACATCGCCAATGCGCCACCAACCTTGGAAACTAAGATATTATGTCACTTGTGCCTGTAATTACACTGGCTCACTCACTTAAAACCGGAACACAACAATACCAAGTACTGCTGTTTTGCGGTAGAATATCTGATGACTGGGTGGTACCTACCCAGACGAGCTTGCACAAAGCCCTACCACCAGTATATCTTCTAAATAAATATCTTATTATTATCTTCTAAATAAAACGTACGCTAAGAATCTTTTGTCTGATTCTCCCAGGTCAGATTACCTTATTTTACGAACCAGTGGAAGGTTTTACTACGACTCTCAATAAGTCATTATAATAACAGTAGCAGCTTGTGAATGTCCCACTGCTGGGCTAAAGGCCTCCACTTCCTTTTTGAGGAGAAGGAGGAGCTTATTCCACCGCTCTGCTCGAATGCGGGTTGGTGGAATACACCTGTGGCAAAATTTCAGTGAAATTCGACATATGCAGGTTTCCTCACGATGTTCCTTTACCGTAAAGAAAGCACGAGAAGAATTATAATCTCAAATTAAGCACATGAAAATTCAGTGGTGCTTGCCCGGGTTTGAACCCACGATCATCTGTTAAGATTCACGCGTTCTTAACACTGGGCCATCTCGGCTCAATGGGCCATCTCGGCTCACTGGGCCATCTCGATTTATAATATTCCTATATTTAATAAACATATTTGAACTGAATTTAAATTTAATTTCTGTAGCTCGTAATATCCTATTTACACAATTTGTCGGTTCCACTAGGCAATCGTCATTGGATACCAATCCAGATTTTCATACGAAACTTGCACACGTCATCCGATGATTTCCTCCATTTAGAAGAACGAGGTTCATTAATTATATACACAAATGAAGCAAATAGCGTTTGATATACAATTATAATTATTCTAGTAAATTAATAATTTTATTTATTGAACAATAATTATTTACATTAAAGCCTTTATACAAATGTTCAAAATATGACCGCGTGGAATGGTGACGATAATGCTAGCAGTATTTCTCATTTGAATAGCAATTCCAATCTTTTGGGCGAAAAGCCTTCCTATCACGAGTAAATGCAATAAGAAGAGATATATGTTTAATAAAAGTTTCTGCACTATTACTCCAAGGTCAAATCGTTTCAATTGCTGGGTATTTATAATTTGTTTTCTGTAATGTGGATACACTGTTCCCATTACATTAAAAACACGTTTTTCATATATTATCATACAAAAAAAGAACAGTTATTTTTCTTTTATTTGTTTAATCAATAATAATTGCATTTTAATATAATTTTACATGTAAAAGTCATGTTACATGATTCAAATAAACAACGACAAAAACTTACTTTTTATTTTATTACTAATTATAAAACATGTATTCTTTACTTACAATTTGTATATAATAAATATTTAGAAATAATAATTATCATTTTCTTTATTTATATATCAAATCGCATATATTGTGTATTGTAATCACATTTATGTTCTATTAAGTTTAATGTTAAGTTTTATCGTATAATTTAATTCTAATAAAGCAGTTATGACCGTAACAATGTGCATGCAAATTGCGTATTTATATCACATAATGCGTAGGCTCGTTAGCCTATATATTAATCTCCTGTTTTGCCCACACTCATATGCATTATACAAATTCATGGCTTAAATGAACGCATTGCTTAACTAATTTTAATCGCTTATTATCTGAAATAAAAAAATATTCACGTTTCAATATTATACGGGCCGCCTAAGATGTGACAGTAGTAGATTATATTGGCCAATGAAACATTGTCGTCCCCAAAAAATGGATAAAAGTAATAAATAGCTGCCCTGCGCGGTTTTACCCGCGTTAAGCGTTCTATCTCCGCCTCCATTATTCGTAACATGACGTTGTAGTTCCAGAGATTACCGCAAAAAGTGTAATAATAGAAAATAATAAAGGTCTATAATATAGTTACAGTTTGCTCTTGAAATGTAAGTTAACCAAATATATATTTATATTATATTCGTGCCTGAATACAGCGCTAAATCATCGTCCACTAAAACAGAGCACCAGGCAGAGCTGAGCAGAAAACAAAGCAGAGTTGTAACTTGAAGGCCCAAAGTTTAGAATGCCAACATAAGTTATGTTAACAATCTAAAGCCTGGCTTACACAGCGCGAGTTCTTGACTAGACAGTTGACAGCTACTCGCATTGTGTACTCGTATGTTAGTAGTTTGACTTGCCTTATGATGCGAGTAATGTGAGAGATGATGCGAGTGGTGGAAAAGGCAAGCAAGCGAGTGAATACCAAAATGGTTTAGTTCACTTGGATGCGAGCTACTTGCTCCACTGCAGCTGTTTTGTAGGTCGCTTCTATTTTTGTCGTCACTTTTCTATCTAGTTTAAAATACATATGTTATGTACCTTTTCAGTGCAATGCGTTTATACACCGAATTTTGATAGTTGCCTGGCTCATTTAACTACCAAACTTGATCAAATAATATAAAGATACGCCAAAGGATTAGAAAGATTTTATTATAAAAATAATTACATTAAGTTAAAGAAGTTGGCACCATCCTTTCCCTAAATCAAAATTTCGATTTTTTTTTTTTTTTAATAAAATTGGTAGGTGAATTGGCAAATGGCCTACTCGATGATAAGTGGTCACCACCGTCTACATACATAGCACTGTAAGAAATATTAATCGTTACTTACATCGCCAAATCACCACTAACTTTGTGAACTAAGATTTTATGTTCCTTGTACCTGTAGTTACACGGGCTCAATCAAATTTCAAGAATCTACATACTATTTCATACTTTAATGCAGTGCGTTGAGTCAGCACGGCTTTTTACGTATTCATTAGACATTATTTTGACATTGCAATTAAAGCTGCAAGAAACTTAATTATCAATTTACAAAGCGCGCAGTCAAAAGTATTCAAAGCAGTTGGAATTCATTTATATCTGTCTACTCTTGACTTGGTCAATTTTTAATTAAGGTTTCCAAATCTTTTGTTCATAGAAAATAGGAATATTAGAAATGGTATATTCGTAATACAAAATTAATCCGTAAAAGCATAATAAATATAAGAAAATTGTTATTATATCAGAGCTTCGTTATAACTGAAGATTGTTCAAAGCCTAAGTATCACTAAGTTTTCATTTGTTTATTTCATCTCGTGCTTTGTTAAGAAGAATACCGTATAATATGCTAATAAAAATACAAAAGGAATTCAGGAAATAATTTAACCACCATATAAGTCTTGTTATTTATCACTTCTAACAATACCCACACCTTAAGAGGAATTTGCAGAGCAAAGGTACAGTCACCCTGGTCATCTTATCATCTCTCAGCCGAAAGACGTCCACTGCTGGACAAAGGCCAATCCCTATATCCCCCAAGGATTTACATTTTGGCCGGTCTTGCGCTGCCCGCATCCAACGGCTTCCCGCGACAATTTCTATAGTTTATTTCGCCGTGTGGTGACGGCAACGAATATCACCACCCCATTTTCTCCCGTGGGGGGCGTAGAAGTCATCCCGAGGGAATATTCACAGAGAACGGGCAGCAGCGTCTTTCTGAGTATTATGACTAACTTACTGTGATCGCCAACCTGTCTGCCAAGCGTGGCGATTATGGAATATCCCCCAATGATAGTTACAACCACCCTTTTTTTTTCGCTAGAAATACGCGTTGACGCGTTTCCCCCACATGAAGTGGGGGGTATGTGGGGCTCGCTGACGCTGAAGGCGCCGGAATACCCACTAAAAAACCAGCGGAAACCTCGGGATCGCTTGCGCATACTACCGTGACGTCCCGACGGTAGGCCCGCCTCTGCAGGCCTCCAAATTCTAAGGGGTTCTCGGGGTACAGAGACCCCGGCGACACTTACGGGGGGAGGAGAAGGTTTGCATAGCGCCGTCGTCTTCTCCCCGGTCTTCTTCGGCGAAGCGGGTCAGCGGAAGCACTGTTCTCACGCTCCCGCTCCGCGGCCTGCTTCTGCGACATGACGTTTTCGCAGAAAGAGACCATCTCCTTCCAGCACCTCTCGCTACCAACCATGGCATTTATTACGCTCGGCAACGAGAGGTCTCCGCCTACAATGGCCGCCAGGGAATGGCGCTGAGGCCGCCATGCAGCACACTCAATCAGGGTGTGACGCGCTGTGTCCGATGGCGCGCCGCACTCGTGGCAGGAGGGAGTGACCTCCCGCCGCGCTATCTGGTGCAGATACCTACCGAAGCAACCGTGTCCGGTAAGTACCTACGTCAGCCTGAATGTGAGTGTGCCGTGACTCCGTTCCACCCAGCGACTCAAGTGGGGACGGACCGCCTCCACTGTCGCCAGGCCTGCCGAGGGGGACCCCAGGTCCTCCTCCCACCTGCGAATCAAGGCTCGCTGGGCTAGAGCCCTGACTCGCTCCACCTCCGCCAATCCTGGACGATCGCCGTTCGACCTCGCTTCCACCCGGAACCGGTACACTTCCGCAAGCACCTCTGCCTGGAGTTCCCAAGGCGGATCGCTCGCGAGAAGTGTCGCTGCCGTCCATGACACTGTACGGTAACCACGTATCGTTCTCACCGCTATGACTCTCTGTGGTCTCCGAAGAAGAGCCAAGGCTCTTCTCTTTTGGTATAAAGTTATTTTATTTATATAGCTCTTACTTAATTAATTTAAAACCAAAACCAATGAAAATACTGATAGCCTCTTTCAAGCTAAACATAAGTTACGAGTCCAATATCTTTATACATGTTTTTATCAATAACACTAATAACGCTCATACTACTTCTGATGCGTTCTATATACTATGATCATGTTTGAAACTTTAACAAGAAATTCAATTATTGGTAACTAGCACTAAACCACTCATACTGTGTAATTTGTTTTGAATTCGAATCCAATTTCATTGGTAGTTTGCTTTTTAATTTCAAAGCGTAATTATCGCTTTTTAACTAGCCACACGTCCCGACTTTGTATGGGTAGAATAAGGGTCACCATAAAACGTTTGTATTGTCATACACATAATTTTATTGTTTTACGTGACGCACACCAGTAAAGCTCCCAGTCGGTATTTTTTTTATTTAGAATAGGAAGGCGGACGAGCATACGGGCCACCTGATGGTAAGTGGTCACCAAACGCCCTTAGACATTGGCACTGTAAGAAATGTTAGCCATCGCTTACATCGCCAATGCGCCACCAACCTTGGGACCTAAGATTTTATGTCCCTTGTGCCTGTAATTACACTGGCTCACTCACCCTTCAAACCGGAACACAACAATATCAAGTACTGCTGTTTTGCGGTAGAATATCTGATGAGTGGGTGGTACCTACCCAGATGAGCTTGCACAAAGCCCTACCACCAGTGAAATGATTTTAAATGTATGTTTTTATCTGACATTTTGAATCGTCATATTTCGATTAATATAGACAAAACCTTTTATTATAGACTTAAACCTTCCTCATTAATCACTCTGTTCATTAAGAAAAACTGTATGAAGATCCATTCAGTAGTCTTTGAGTTAATCGCGGTCAGACAGACAGACACGGCGAGTACATTGTTTTATATTAAAAATAATAATAAGATAAACGATAGGTATATATGCGAATGTAGGCTGCGAATGTAGGCTTGGCCCACAATGTCTTAACAATATGATTTTGATATTCACATATAAGAATTTTCAGCAGAAATATTAAAACAAAAGATAAAAAGTACACTATACATATGTATAAGTTTTAAATAAATTTGTAAAGTAAAAATATATTATAATTAATTTAAATATTGTTATTTACACTATAATTTTAATAACAAAATAAATTATTTAAAGAATAGTAATGATTATGTGGAAATCTTTGAATACATTCTATCAGCCGTTATCCTAATCGAGTCTCGACAAAATAATATATCTTATATTGGACCCCAATAAGTTATCCCTTTTGCCAATTTTTCCAATCTGGAGTAGAAATGTTGACAACGCACGATTTCATTAACCCAATGAAGCGACAACCCAATCATTTTATCCGTGCAGTGACGGAGAAAGAATACATTTCACTGCCCCTTTCCCATGGGTGTCGTAAGAGGCGACTAAGGGACATCTGAGCGACCATCTGCTCATCTGGTGGTAGGATGATAAACATCCGCCTGGCTTGTTACCACCGTACGCATGGTGTAAATCTCGTGAAGTGGCTTGCAGCCGCGTTTCGAGGTCAGCCAGCGTACAGCCAGTGCCCGAGCGAACATTGCCGCGATGGGTGTTGGTCCAGTGGAGACGGCTACTGAACCAATGCCAGGGGAACCTGTATTGCCCTGCCGGACAGGGAGACCCGAAGAAACGGCTATTCCGCTGGCCACCCGTGGCATAGTACAGGGGCCCGAGCGTGCCTAACCAGCACGCGAGGCTGCCCCACCAGGCCACGCATAATCTCGGGGTGGACCGTCGTGCCGGTTGGTGACCGGAAGGTGGGGTCCCGGCGGCCACTTCCGGGGGGGTTCGGGGGCCCTTCCGTCCGGCGGGTCAGTGTAGTTTCCCTTTTGGCAACCACTTGGGGTAACACGCCTCCACACTTTGCCCATCCCTATCGTGGCAATACGTCGCTCGCTTCACGTCTCTTTTCCATTCTTTTTTTTCCCATATGGTAGCGCATCAAAACAGGAATAACGGTCGTACAGCGGTGCACACCCCCACCATACCCACGCTGTTTGAGGTCGAGTTCACTAACATCCGTGGACTCCACGCTAACCTCAACGCTGTCCACCACCATCTCGAGACAGCACGGCCAGCAATGTTGTTTCTAACGGAGACACAAATACTCCGTCCTGCCGATACCAGCTACCTTAATTATCCCGGCTACATGCTTGAAGAATCCTTCAAAGCGAAAGCCGGAGTATGCTTGTTCGTCAGGACGGATGTTTGCTGTCACCGACTGCGCTGCTTGGAGGACCCCTCCTTCTCCATGTTGGTGGTACGTGTGGATCTGGTTCGTCAGAGTCGGGTCTACGTGTGCCTCTACAGATCCCATAATGGTGACTTGGAGACAAGCCGACTCTTTGACCATCTTAGTCGGGTGGCAGATGCTGCGCAAGAGCAGTTTCCTAAGGCGGAATTGGTGATTTTGGGGGATTTTAATGCTCACCATGAATCATGGTTGAAATCCCTCAAAACTTACCATGCTGGAAGGACTGCTCATGCTTTTGCTCTCACACATGACTTGACCCAACTGGTTGATCAGCCCACCAGGATCCCAGACATTGATGGGCAAGCGCCTTCTCTACTGGACCTTCTGCTGACTTCTCACCCGGTGGAATATCTGGTTGTGGTTCAAGCTCCACTTGGTTCTTCGGATCACAGCCTCATATCTACCAAAGTGCCACAGGCCAAGCTGCCGCCACCAGCGGTATGCAAACGTCGCGTTTGGCACTACAAGTCGGCAGATTGGGACGGTATGCGCGATTACTATGCGTCAGTCCCTTGGAAGGAACGTTGCATCAGTGGGAATGACCCGACAGCTAGTGCCGCTGCTGTTGCTGGCGAGATCATGTTGGGAATGGAATACTACATTCCTAGCTCAGATCTCGACAGTAGGGGTGCGCGTAACCGTTGGTTCACTCGCGAATGTGCCGACGCTGTATCATCTAAGCAGGCGGCATATCGCGAGTGGATCAATGGCTGCATTAGCGGGGCATCTAACATTGACTCACTGAAAGCAATCTACAATAAAAACTCCAAGTCCTGTAGGAAGGCTTACACGAGAGCGGACGCACAGCGCATTGTACAGATTGGGCATGACCTTATTTCACATCCTCGGGGCTCCCGTAGCTTCTGGCGTCTGACCAAGTCTGTGCAAAACAATTTCTGCCAACCTTCGCTGCCACCGCTCAGAAGTCCGGACGGATCGCTAGCTCACAGTCCGCAAGAGAAAGCTGATCTCCTGGCTAAACTCTTTGCCGACAACTCCGTCATCGATGATTGTAGTGCTCTGCCACCAATAATACCTTCTTGTGGCCACACGATGCCTGACATCAAAATCAGGCAGCGTGATGTGCGTGCGGAGCTGCAATCACTTGATGTACGGAAAGCTAGCGGTCCCGATGGAATACCAGCCATAGTGCTGAAGAAGTGCGCGGCGGAGCTGTCTCCCGTGTTAACGCGCCTGTTCCAGCTGTCTCTTTCTTCGGGATGTGTGCCGGAGGCTTGGAGAAGAGCTAATGTGCAAGCGGTTCCCAAAAAAGGGGATCGGTCTGACCCGGCAAATTATCGGCCAATAGCTATCACCTCAGTACTTTGTAAGGTGATGGAACGAATTCTTAACAACCAACTGATCCATTACCTAGAAGATCACTGTTTAATTAATGATCGTCAGTACGGATTTCGACCAAAACGGTCTACAGGTGATCTTCTAGCGTACGTAACACACCTCTGGGGTGAAGCTATCGACAAGCATGGGGAATCGTTGGCTGTCAGCCTCGATATCTCCAAGGCTTTCGACAGGGTCTGGCACAGAAGTCTTCTCTCCAAGCTGCCGGCATATGGTCTGCCTGCTCAGCTTTGCACCTGGATTGCCAGCTTCCTACACAAGCGCAGCCTTCGTGTTTTAGTTGATGGTTGCGCTTCACAATTCTATGTAGTGAATGCTGGGGTCCCCCAGGGATCTGTGCTATCTCCCACTCTGTTTCTTTTGCATATCAATGATATGCTCTCTCTCGGGAACATTCATTGCTATGCAGACGATAGTACAGTGCATGGTGGATACCACGGACGCGCAGTGGCTGGGCGAGCGGAAATTAGGGAGAGGCGGGAGGATCTTGTCATTGAACTCAATAGGACGTTAGAGCTTATCGCCAAATGGGGCTCAGATAATCTTGTTGAGTTTAATGCCAAGAAAACACAGGTATGCGCTCTCACAGCAAAAAAGTCACCATTTTCCCCTTTTCCCTCCCTCTGTGGCACTCCGCTGGTGATACAAAGCAAAATCGCCATGCTGGGGATGGACGTTCGCTGCGACCTTAGTCCAAGGGATTACATCGAGGCTGTAATAAAAACAGCTTCACGGAAACTCGGAGTTCTGAACAAGGTGCGGCGTTTTTTCACGCCTCAACAACTGTGCCTGCTGTACAAAACACAGGTACGGTCTTGCGTTGAATATTGCTCGCACCTTTGGGATGGCTCCGCTAAATACCTACTTCAGGCCTTGGATCGGTTGCAGCGACGTGCGGTCCGCATAATTGGCGACGTAAAGGTCACTAACACCCTCGAGCCTTTACAATTGCGTCGAGAGATAGCAGCGCTGAGCGCTTTCTATCGTCTGTATCACGGCGAGTGTTCCGAGGAATTATTCTCCATAATTCCAGCTTCCCCCTTCCTTCACAAGTCTACACGTGCTGGCTCTCGATGTCACCGACTAACTGTGACATCAATTCCATCGCGCACAAAGAAATTTGGCAACTCCTTTCTTTGTCGCACTTCCAAGAAATGGAATTCCTTACCAGCACACGTATTCCCCTCCTCTTACGACCCGGGTGGTGGTAGAGCTTTGTGCAAGCTCGTCTGGGTAGGTACCACCCACTCATCAGACATTCTGCCGCAAAACAGCAGTACTTGTTATTGTTGTGTTCCGGTTTGAAGGGTGAGTGAGCCAGTGTAATAACAGGCACAAGGGACATAAGATCGTAGTTCCCAAGGCTGGTGGCGCATTGGCGATTTAAGCGATGGGCAACATTTCTTACAATGCCAATGTCTAAGGGCGTTGGTGACCACTTACCATCAGGTGGCCCATATGCTCGTCCACCTTCCTTTTCTATAAAAAAAAAAAAAAAAAAAAGGGTTCCTTCAAACGAGGCGTGAAGAGGCATCTTGCGGGCCGGCAAGGCGAGGGCGGCTAGAGCAGAACCTTCTTCCCGACTGTACTGGCCGTCCTCGCGTTTGGACTCTACTACCACTTAACATCAGGTGGAGTAGAGTCATTTGCCCTCCCGGATAATATAAAAAAAAAAAAAAAAAAAATCAGTAGCTTGCTGACTGTTACATATTACAGATATTAAGGGTAGGTCAAAACAAATTCCAAATCACATAAAACGATTATCATTGATAAAGGGTTTTTAGTGGTAAGGTTTTGTGCCTGTCTAGGTAGGAATTTACGAGGATTTGCCCATACTCGCCGCGCTGGGCAGGCGTGTTGGCGAGCACAGTAGGGCTGAGGTTGTTTATAGGTGGGACGCTGCTGTCCATCCCCCCTTTTCCCTGTCCCTTAGTCGCCTTTTATGGCACCCACGGGATGAGATTGGGGAAGTACTATTCTAAGCCGAAACTCTACGGCGAAGCCGGCACTCCACGGCATAGGAGCAGACGAGTCCTAGACTGGAGACCGCCGATCGGCAAACGCAGCGTAGGGCGCCCGCCCTCCAGCTAGGTGGACCGATGACCTTCGATGACCATGAATTGATATCGTACTTTTCTTACTCTATATAAGAGCCGAGATGGCCCAGTAGCTAAATCAAGGAAATCGTAAGCTCAAATCTTAAAGTTTGCAGGTTCAAACGCGGGCAAGGACTATATTCATTCAAAATTCTTAATACATATTTAAAATCATAATCGATTACTTTATTTCATTTATTTTTAATTTCATAATTTCAACACTATTTCATTTTTACATTATTTTACAATGTTGACTTATATTTCAAGTCATTTTAGAACACTTGTAAAAAAGCAGGTAATTACCTAAATATTATGTTATTTTTTATCTGACCGTGTATGTTTGTTATACTAGTTTTTAGTGTTGACAAATATATAAATAAGTAATTTCATTTTTCAGTTTCTTGTCAGTTCTCCTTGATAGATTTTACAATACGAATGGTATTCGGTGGCAGCATTAGCTGTAACATGATGAATCAAAATTATATTATTATGTTTTTTATTAGAATTTTCTAAAATTTAAAAGTATATCAATAAAAAGAATAAAAAGTACTGTTTCAGAACAGTATTTCGTTTTTTGTTTGAGTAATTAGCGACGTGTTCAACGAAAATACGTAATATCTCTTGGCATTGTGCCGTTTTGTTACAAATGTAGACTGATTTTTAACAGGTATTTTTAGTGAAAAAGAAGTTCTCTTTTTTTTTTTTTTTTTATATTTACCGGGTCGGCAAATGACTCTACTCCACCTGATGTTAAGTGGTAGTAGAGTCCAAACGCGAGGACGGCCAGTACAGTCGGGAAGAAGATTCTGCACCAGCCGCCCTCGCCTTGCCGGCCCGCAAGATGCCTCTACACGCCTCGTAAAGAGACGTGAAGCGAGCGACGTATTGCCACGATAGGGATGGGCAAAGTGTGGAGGCGTGTTTCCCCCGGCATTGGTTCAGCAGCCGTCTCCACTGGACCAACACCCATCGCGGCAATGCTCGCTCGGGCACTGGCTGTACGCTGGCTGACCTCGAAACGCGGCTGCAAGCCACTTCACGAGATTTTCACCATGCGTACGGTGGTAACAAGCCAGGCGGATGTGTATCATCCTACCACCAGATGATATCCCTTAGTCGCCTCTTACGACACCCATGGGAAAGGGGCAGTGAAATGTATTCTTTCTCCGTCACTGCACGGATAAAAACGATATGTTACTTCTAGAAAGCCTGTGTGTAGATACGTATTAGTTATTCTACATCAATCATTAATATTGCTATATAGTATTAATTTTAAGCAAATACCACGTTCTAGAATCTACCGTTTAGTTAAATGCATTACACTCGATATCGCTATTAAATAATAGATCGAATAATATTCGATAGTTTTATAATATTATTTATGCAACCAAGCTGAATAAGCCAACCAGAATTAAAAATATAAATCTAGTACAAATTCTCAATAGTTTTCAGTGCCCAAAAAGCAAATAATCTCCCTGATCTCTCTCCGGTCGTGTTGATTAGCAGCGCTAACGAATTACTCGTAGAAGAGTGAATAGAGAGAACACCTATGTTTGCGTTTATATTTGACCACTATAGCTCCTACATAACAAATTTCCGCTAAGGTCAAAAGGTCATATCATAACAACGCAAAAACTTACATAATAATACGTACTGTGAAGAGCGCTAATTCCGCTGCGTGGGTTGATTATGGGATTAGTGTAAATATGCCTCGAGCTTCATATTATTATTACGGATAGAGTTGATCACATAATTACATTGACTAGCACCTTCCTTCATAATAACCTTCATAAGATATTATTCAACTATTCAGCAATTATATTTTTCATCATTACTTGATGAAAATTGTTATTTATTAATTATCAATTCATATATACTAATATAAGAAATCGGGTTTATTTTTTGTTTGAACACGCTGATTTTTCTAACTAACAATGGGATTTGCAACATTATTTTAGCATTTGACAGTCTAATTGTTGACTCTCTATGGCTCATACGTGCTCAACCAAAACGGGTTAATAGGGTTAAACCACGCGAACAGCTCATGTCATATGTAATGTAATTTAACTCCTTAAATTTCAGACTTCTGTAAGACAGGTTTATGCTTAGCTCAGGAGTCAAAGGATTTAATTGTAATTGTTTGTGTTTTCTTAATAAATAAAAGGCATATGTTTTTTTAGTTATGCAAGGCCGTAATACGCAAATCGGTACCAGGCGGTGACCGGGCCTACGTGTTGTCTGTGGCTTTGACGTGGATAATAGCGGGCCCATCTTCACTTAGATACTAGTGTCGTTTATGTATAGAATAAATTTATAATAGTTAATTATGTAATTTTTGTATATAATAAGCTAGTTATTAATATTTGGATTTAGAGCCGACCTTACCCTGTGACTAAAACATTAACTGAACCCGGCTTAAACCCAAGCAAGCATAACTGATTATTTATGTTCTTCATTCGTGTTGATAATTCAACTCGTGAGTAAAGAAATCTAAGAACAACACGCATTGAAATACAACTTCTACGATACTTCGTGAGATATTTAAAGGCTACTTTAAATGCTGCGACTTTACTTTTTTATACTAATGTAATTATATCTCAGTGGTGATAGCCCGGATTTGAACCCACAATCTTCAAAGCCATCTTTGCTCAAATACACCATTAGCAAATTTGGAATTTATTCAGAATCAATTAAAAACTTTAACAAAAGCTCAAAGCTAATCAATATATAATAGCAGTTCAAAGCAAATAGAGCCGTTTCGTTTGCCCTTTATTAAATTATATCTCTCTCGTTTTCTATAATATTTTTACATTAAAAAAAAAGTCCATAAAATATTTTATCACTCATATTAAGAATTGAAATGGATAGAGATAATGAAATACGTAGATTCTTGTCAAATATCGTCTGCTCGATCCACGAACGAACCATATGTGCTTGATTTGTGTATAAAATTCTCGTAGCCGAAAGTCTAAGAAAACATCCTGAAAATACTGGGAGTAGTGGATGAGAATCTGACACATGAATATCCACTAATACGCAGTGGAACAGCATGTTGGATGAACTCCAAACCTGTTGTAAAAGAAGAGTATACATTTTGGGCTTACATAATCTCGATATCGCTAAACAGTTATAAAAAATCATGGATACTCCAGACATATTTCCGCCTCATCGCCTAGACGAGTTAGATCGATTAGACGAGTGTCAAAGGTCCTCCGGCTATAAATTACATGCAAGGTTTGCCTCGTATAAAATTCTAAATTTATCTGAGGCTTGCACGATGCGCTCACATCAATGAGTCCAATTTGAAAACCGATCTCATATTAGATATGTTTTGCTAAAAAATAAATGTTGTTATTAATTTATAAAAATAATAATTTCATGTGCCTGCATATTTGCTTCTTTTTTGTTGTGTGTCAGTTATCCTTATTGCGTTGTTGTCAATTGATCTTAGTTTTCCTAGGATTCTGGATTTTTAGACTGTTCTGAATGGTTCACCCATCCTCGCAATGGTGGGACCCACTCTGTCAGTTTATAAGTTTATACTTGTTCCTTGTATTTATAAACTTCGTTGTTTGGAATCAAGCTTTAAGCTCAGCTCTGCAGTTTGCTTGAATAATTATATTTATTGTTGTAATCATAAGAAAAACTTTATTTTATTTTAATGTTTTTTTTAATTAATAAAAAATATAATTTAAAAGTGCCTAAGTTGTTCGATAAAAGAAAATTGACCTCATTCGGGATTAACTGACTTTATAAACACATATATTACAGCTATTTTTAATATTTTTAATAACAATTTTTAAGATGCAGCTAATGACGTAACGGGGTCGCTGACAATACTTTATTGTGCCGATAAATTTAGTTACAGCTTCAGTTTATTGCGAATGAAAAGGTATTGATTATCCTTTTATTGCCAATCTTAAATGCAGAGTTTATTATTTATATTCAGTAATAAACAAACATATTCCTAATAAACTTCAAAGGTCAGATGGTATGGTTTTGTATTGGTTCAGAATGGGGATGATACCACCCACTCATCTATCGATCAACCACTTAAAATCACTAATTTACTGGTGGTAGAGCTTTGTGCAAGCTCGTCTGGGTAGGTACCACCCACTCATCAGATATTCTACCGCAAAACAGCAGTACTTGGTATTGTTGTGTTCCGGTTTGAAGAATGAGTGAGCCAGTGTAATTACAGGCACAAGGGACATAAAATCTTAGGTCCCAAGGTTGGTGGCGCATTGGCGATGTAAGCGATGGTTAACATTTCTCACAGTGCCAATGTCTAAGAGCGTTTGGTGACCACTTACCATCAGGTGGCCCATATGCTCGTCCGCCTTCCTGTTCTATAAAAAAAATTCCTATATTATGAAATATATATACATAGTTCAGGTAGGTGTGCGAGCAAATGGGCTACCTACCATCGTAAGTAGTCACCAACGCCCATAGAAATGGGCATTGTAAGAAATGTTAACCATCGCTTACATCACCAATGCGCGACCAACTTTGGGAGTTAAGATTTTATGTCCCTTGTGTCTGTAATTACCCTGGCTCACCCTTCAAACCGGAACACAACATTACCATGTACTACTGTTTTGCACTAGAATATCTGATGAGTGGTTGTTACCTACCCAGACGAGCTTGGACAAAGCTACCACCCTTAAATTGTAAGCTATCCTTTATTATTAATTACAATAGTCACGTTGAATCTATTTTTTATTACTCCATGTGAAAATGTCAAAACAATAAGCATACAACAATATGCATAGCATGTAATATGACGTCATCAGCTCAATAGATATATCAAACAACTTACTGATTTCCCAGTAGTAATAAACGAACGCACGTTCCACATATCTATCTGGTTACTTACCGATTCAAAATCTATTACAGAAGCGCAATATTAGATTTATTTTCGTAATATCATTATTTATTGTTCACTAAGATGTTACAATAAAAAAAAATTAAGAATAACAATCATTTATTTAAATGCCATGAAGAGGTGAAAACGGACTTTGACTGAAATCAAACCCATCACTTTATTATAATATACAATTTTATATGAAATAATGGCTTGTCACGGGAATTATACCTTAAAACAATAAGTAATTCTTCGTGAAAAATTGTGTATATTTTTTTAAACTTTGAAACTCAATGCCAACTCCAAGCTCGAAACCAAGCTCCATTTAATTTTGTGCACTAAATGTTTTTTTTATAAGTAATGACCTTATAAAATCGACTGAACATGTTGCGAGAAATTTTAATATAGTTATCAACTTACAGTGTACCATCTTCGAATGAGCTTCGATTCTTTTTGTTCATTAGGTTTCCTCAGCCTTCAAAATTAGCTATAACCTACTTTTAACGCTGTGTCTTGAGATTTATATTGCCCTTTAAAATGAGATAAAATATGATCACATTACATTTCCTTATATTTGCTTTTTTTCGTTGTATAGTATAGAGATTTTTACTAAAACGTTGTAAACAAACTCACGTATAAAAATATCATCAATTTTTTATCCATTACAATTTCATATCAAAATGGCCTTCATAAACTTGATTTAATTAAACTTTTGACGAACACTCATTAGGTAGGTGATGGAACTTTCTTTTAGCTTTCTGCTAATGAAAATTAAATGTGATTCTGGAGGTATGTTAAATTGAAAGCGATTGTTTAATTTTTTTTGTTTATTAATGCCTTAAATAAATACAAATCAAATTAAAAATAGTTATTGTACAAATCGTGACCACGTGGAATGGTGGCAAGAATGCTAGCAGCATTTCCCCTTTGAATCGCAATTCTGATTCTCTGGGCGGAAAAGAACTAACCCTCCTGTCACCAGTTGAGACAATAAGACGGAGTGCAATATTTTTGATGAAAGTTTTTAATAAGAATAAAGAATATAGATATAAAAATGACTGAGTTAATGTAATTAAAGGCATAAATGACATTTTACACAGATTGGTTGGCATCGCATTGATGTTTTAGGAAGTGGTTGTGTTGTCAGTGCTATACCAGCACGTATGTGTATGCGTGCAGCAGCAGTATGGGGGATGATTGCTGTATTTTTTTTATATGGAAGTCATTTATCGTTTGAGGCGAATCTTAGAAAAAATTATAACATAAATATACATTTTATATATTTATTTCTAAAAAAATTATTTCGAAAGCAAGAGTTAGAATTGGTAGTATTTATATTGTACTCAATAAAAAGTATCAAGAAATTATTCCAGGAGGCTCTTATGACTAATAATAAAAACACAATTTAGCACATGAAAATTTAGTACAGTTTAAAGAAGAGCATGTTGACCACTAGGCCACAGGCTTTCGATCTCAACTATGTATGAATAATGTACTATCTAAAAATACCTAATACTTGTCTAAAAAGCCCTGCAGTTAATATAAATATTTTGTTATTTCACTTCATATTCATCTCGGTATATTATTTTGACATCAAATCTTAATTGTACCATTCTGACGTTGTGGTGGGAAGTTAATTATAAGTGGATTTCAAATAATTATACATGAAATCAAGTTGATCGTAAGATCAAATACCGTTTGAAATGGCTTGAACGTCAAATTGATTAATTTGCGGTGAAATCATTAATTTTATAAATGCTTTCAACTGGTATACATTAGAACGAATTGACAGTTTTTTTCGATTGTCGACTCTTGCTGTTGAAACAAAATGCTGTGATTGCACGTTTATTGTAACAGTCTCCTTTTTGGATCTGGTCCATTACGGGTCGGTGGGATACACATGTGGCAGTATTTCAGTGAAATTAGACACGTGCAGGTTTCCTCACGATGTTTTCCTTCACCGTCAAGCACAAGATGAATTATAAACATAGATTAAGCACATTAAAAGTTAATGGTGCTTGTCCGGGTTTGAACCCACGATCATCGATTAAGATTCACGCGTTCTAACCACTGGGCCATCGTGGCATTTCTACACTTCACACTTTTATTGACACAACACAAAACTGTATGCTATTAATACCCAACGGACGGTTGAATGCCTTGTAAATAGTGCTATTGAAATATACATATCAGACAATTTTATCGACTCAAAGACCTCATAAAATATTTATACTATAAGATATATGTTTTGATTGACTATAAAATGAGCTGCACTACCGCCATCGATGCATTGTGATTTCGGTGATCGTTGCGGCAAGTAGGAAGTGCGTTGATTCATTGTTCGTAAAAGTGCTTTATCGTTGTAATTAGTCTTTATATGAATATATGTGATTTGAAGTGTAAACGAAGTGATAATTTATAAGAGTAAGTTATTTTTGTTTCAAGTAAGAATAAATAAATGTAATTACGTAGGGTACTCGTATATTTTTTTTATTTTTTTTCTTTATTTTTATTTCTGAACCTAAATTCAGAAGTGGGATAAAGAACTAGTTTTGTGATTGTTTGTTTAATTACATTGACAATGCCTCGCGATAGCAATGAATCGTCGCACCGTTCTCGCGGTAGTTTACGGCGTGTAATAACTCCATACGACAAACGCGATAGGTCACGTCATCGTAATCGCAGTGCTAGCTCTGATCGTAACAGCCGCCGCTCGCGACGTCGTCGTCAGACGCGTTCACGTTCTCGCGAACGCCGAAATCACGATTCGCGCTCACCCGCATATTCTCGTTCTGTCCATAACGATAGATTGCAACTTACGCTCGATGCTATTTTAAGAAAGTTAAGTCCCACCGATAATAATGAACCTCGCGATCTACCTAATAATACGAGTGGTAATCTGGTCAATCATACTAATACGTTACCGAATAACTCTAATGTGATTAATGTTAATATTGACAAAGAAATCGATCAGGCTATAAATAACCAAAGTGCCGCGTATCCGTCCGTTCTCGTTACGCCTCGTAGCAATGTTTCACACCAAGCACTCATCAAGTCACGGCGATAACGTTCGTAGTCGGGAAGTCGGTTCGTCGGAGCTAATAGAGGCCCTAAAGGTGTTACAACCCGTTAGGTCAAACAATTATTTTATATCTAATTTTGATCCCACCGTCAACAATATTGACACATGGTGCGATGAAGTAGACCGCGCTTGTCTCGCTAACGGTTGGTCGGACGGTGAGTGCCTCTCGATAGTAGCTTCATGTCTTAAAGGGGACGCGCGCGTATGACTTTCGGAATGGATAACGAATGATCGTACATGGTCAAATTTTAAAAAGGAACTTAGACCTCTCTGCCCACATTTATGGAAAATTAAGTGAGATCGGAACCTCATGTGTTCTGATACGCTCCGCTTCCTGAAATAGGACCGTTGGCTATGCAAATTAAATTAAAGCAGTTACGATTTACTTTACTACCCTACGAAAGTATTATTATTTAGTGAGTTCAGAAAATTTGTGGTAACGTATGGAAAAGATCTGGTGACTACGTTCCAATTTGTGTAAAAGCGATAGACAGTGTGTTTTACTGTGTATCGTGCGAAGTTTCTTACTAACTTCACAATTTCGCTTGTACATTGCGATAATTTCTTTATTTACGTACCCTGCTTTGGATTATTAATTAAGATATCTTACGCAATAATAGCTAACTATATGTCGTTTTTCTTAGTAAATTTACAATTTAGCTTGTACATTGCGATAATTTCTTCAATTATCTACCCTGCTTTGGATTAGTAATAGTTAACAGTGATCTTGTGCAATGATAACTAAGAAACTTGCCTAATAACGGTCGCATGACCGTGACTCACGTTTCAGAAATCTATTAACGCTGCCGCGAACGCGGGTAGTGATTGTGACTATTGTGGAGCATCGGGACTCTGCGGCATTGTCTTCGTCAGGGCGTTCCGTGAGTGCTGTGATGAACTGCGATGCTAGTGCGACCGATCGTATCATTGATGCGATACGATCTAACGATACTACAGTAAGATCGAACCAATATTTTTATATTTCTAATTTCGATCCTAACATCATCGACATTGATTATTGGTGCGAGAAGGTAGGTCGTGCTAAAATTTAAAGTCAGTGGATAATGAGTGTTTGTCTCGTATTGGTACCTAATTGTGTCCTGAAGCGTGTACTTTCGATTGAGAGTATAAGGAAAATTTACTGGCCCTACTAGTTGGTCTTTAGCGTTGACGGTTTGTAAAGTCGCTGTTGATGGATAATTTTAATGTTGTATTAATTTAATGTGCTTCTTTTCAGCAACCAATATGGAACTCTTAGGTTGCACTATGAGTCAAGGTCAGGTACAGCCGAGCGCGGATATACGTGTTCAGACGGCCAGTCTGCTCACCACTGGTGCTGTGGGCTGACCAGTCGGCAGTTTCCAGCCTCCCGGTCAAGGCGCTTGTGATGATGATGGCCGAGCGTCACGGGTGCGCGGGCGTGCAGGGGCGTGCTCGCCTGTCATTGTGCGTGTGTCACCTGTTGCTGATGGCCGAGCAACACGAGCGGGCAGGCGTATACACCTGTCAGAGCGTACGTGCATCGTCTGGGGCTAAAAGCTGAGCGCGCAGGCGGGTTCTCATCTCCAAGTCTGCGTGTGGGGCGTGGTGCTGATGCCCGGCATCACGAAAGCGCGGGTGTGCTCACCTTTCGGTGTGCGTGCGTCGCCTGGTCCTGACGGCCGAGTGTGACAAGAGCGCAGGCGTGCTCACTGCATCGCGTGGTACTGGTGGCGACGCGTGACAAGCGCATAGGCATGTTCACCTGCCGGAGCGTGCGTGCGTCACCTGGTGCTAGTGGCCGAGCGTGACGAGCGCGCAGGCGTGTTCTCCTGTCCAAGTCTGCGTGTGGCGCGTGGTGCTGGTGGCCGAGCGTGACGAGCGTGACGACCGTGCAGGCGTGTCTTGCTATACGAGTCTACGAGTGTCGCGCGGTGCCATGGCGAGGGAATGGACTCCCGATACTTGTGCCCAAGGAAGGGCTTTGAGTACAGACTACTCTTGAAGAGAGAGAGAGTAGTCGAGAGTAACGTCGTGCCTATGTCGGTGTGGTGTCTGGATAGACTACCCCTATGTAATGAGCATGCAGGGGTAGGTGACACGTGTAATGCTAACGGTGTGCCTATGTCACAGTAGACACTGTGACGGGCTATTAATACCTGATAAGCGAGCTACGGGCCTATCTCGGTAGACGGGCACGTGCTATGCATGTTGCCGTAGCAGGCGATGACGTGGTACCTCAGGAGTATCGACTGCCAATTTGATGGATATGATAATGGTGATTCAACTGAATTGACTGCAGCGATTTTGTTGTATTATCATGTAGGAAGTTACGAAAATTAATATTAAACTATCTTCCTTTTTTGTTTCCTCAATGGGAATAACATATTCAAAGGAAATTTTATCTGTCGCCGTGGAAGGGCGAATGGTGTCCTGAGTCTTGTGCGTCGTTTTTCAGTCGTAAGTGCTAATACGAATTATTTATGTCGACTTTGGTCGAGCTTATAATTATGGTGTGTGATACCTGAATTACGATGTAATTCGGATGACGTGTATTATTTGTGTGATACCTGAATTACGATGTAATTCGGATGACGTGTATTATTTGTGTGATACCTGAATTACGATGTAATTCGGGTGACGTGTATAATTTTTGTGATACCTGAATTATGATGTAATTCGGATGACGTGTATTATTTGTGTGATACCTGAATTACGATGTAATTCGGATGACGTGTATAATTTTTGTGATACCTGAATTACGATGTAATTCGGATGACGTGTATAATTTTTGTGATACCTGAATTACGATGTAATTTGGAAGACATGAATTATTTCTGTGATACCCGAATTACGATGTAATTCGGATGACATGTATTATGTTTCTGATACCTGAATTAATGTTTAATTCGGAAGACATGTTTTTATGTATGTGTAACTCGGAACATGTGTAAAGCATAATGACTTCCGAGTTAACTCATACAACGGATATAAAGTATACGGTCGCGATATTTGTATGGCATACAATGGCGCCTTGTGTGTCGTGCGGGTATCGGGACGGTATATGTCACTAAAATATTTAAGTAACATAAAAGATTTTTATATGATTTATAATCCGCAGATGACGATGATGATGAAGGAGAACAGGACAATTCAACGCCTGGAACTAGCCAAGGTTTGTCAATGCCACAACTTGACTGTGAGAATGTTGATATGCCACAAGACAACTCGGATGGGTGTACATCAAACGTCGTCGAGGACGACTCCACGTCAGGAGAGGCCGTATAAGATATATGTTTTGATTGACTATAAAATGAGCTGCACTACCGCCATCGATGCATTGTGATTTCGGTGATCGTTGCGGCAAGTAGGAAGTGCGTTGATTCATTGTTCGTAAAAGTGCTTTATCGTTGTAATTAGTCTTTATATGAATATATGTGATTTGAAGTGTAAACGAAGTGATAATTTATAAGAGTAAGTTATTTTTGTTTCAAGTAAGAATAAATAAATGTAATTACGTAGGGTACTCGTATATTTTTTTTATTTTTTTTCTTTATTTTTATTTCTGAACCTAAATATACATTAAATACAAAGTCAATTAGTTTTGATATTTAAAAAAATTATAATTTATTAATGTAATTTCAAATATTATTAAGCTTTTCTTTTTGTCCATTGTTCTGAGTCTGAGATTTTTTCTTATCGAGTATTTTATAATTGGAACTTCACTTTGTAAATCAATTCAAATTTGGTCACATATTTTTACCTTTAAGTGATTAATAAGATGTTAATAACAACTCTGTCCGTGGAAAAAGAATGTATAAATGTTATCGGCTATATTAAAACCGAAATTTCCGAAATGTGTATGTATGTCGGTCACTCAGCTCTATCTTTACGACATATATTCAGATGAAATTCAAACAGAATACGAAATGATTTGCACTCGTTAGACTGTAACACATAATACAATTAATGTGTAATGGACCGATAGGCACACAGGATTTTAATTTGAAACATCTATAAAAATTACTATACAGTTTAAAAAAAAGTGTTAGTAATGGTTTTTTATAACTTTTATTCCTATGCAATGCAAATTAAATTGTAACTGCACCGGTCTTACTTGCGATGGACTAAATATATATAGAACAGTAAGTATAGTATCTTCTGGACATATAAAGATATGAAAATGTATTCATCATAAACCTAAAACCACTGATTCTTTTACATAACTTTATTGTATCTGCTTTTATTTCATTAAAGTTAGAATTAATTCTAATAATTATTCCATTAAAACGTCTTAAAGGGTTCGACGATGTTTGTAATTTTGCCTTGATAGAATCAAACATTTTATTACCTTATAGATAGAACAACTTCTACTTAAAAAAAGGAAAGAAGAATTGCTTCTCTTAATAAGAAAAAACGTAATATATAATTTGAAATGAAAATGTATTCGAAAATCAAATCAATATTTAAAAATATAACAACTTTACACGGAATTAGTCAGTTTAAGTCATAACTCAAGTCGTTTTCTTTGGTCAGTTATCATGGTGGGAAATGTGTTGTTAACAATGGCTTATATTTATGTGATAAGAAATAGATATAAGAGTGATCAAATTATAACTAGGGTATGAATCTTTTTTCTTTTTTATAATCAGGTTCAAAATTAAATCGCGAAAGCCAAGTGTGCTGCTTTACAAAGGCTGTATGGCTTCCGTCTAATTCACTCACTTTAAAATTCATTGCATTCTGTTTAAACACTTCTTTACTTAATTTTTCTTCACATTAACATTTAAAAAAACGTACATCTTTAGCGTAATTAAAAGAGTAATGCATATTTTAGTTTTCTTAACATTTCCAAAAGTATTAATACTAATTATAAACAAAATATAAATTTAACAGAAATATTTAAGCTTGTTGACTACCAAATCGTAGAGAAAAAGAAATAAAATTATGTTGAATGATTTATCGAAAATCGCAAGAAAAATTGACATAAAAACTCATTTCAGATAAATGCAAATTGTAAAGTGAACCAGGTTCCGTTTCCAGCTGTCAGCATTTGCAACTTCAACACGGTGTCGTTAAAACGAACGGCTGGCATAACAGAAATATTGTGAGTAAATAATATTTTCATATACAGTTTTCTTGCTTCTCAAGTAAGCCGACGTGCGAATAGACTACGTGGTAAATGATCACAAAGAGGCTTGCGAAAATTGTTATCACGATTCTAAGTAAGGAAAATATTAAATATTATATCAATGTAGAAACATTACCCTTATATATTATATTCAAAATATAAACCACAACATGTTTGTATAAGAGGGTTTTATTCTGTCAAATTTATATTTTGTTTTCTTAGAAAGAAATAACCAAGAGGCGATCATTTCATTCGTAAGATGTGCTATTATTTATGAACTCACAATTACTTTCTGCAAACAGGCGGCAATATGTACTTGTTTTTGATATACATCGTCCCACTAAAATTGCTTTACTGGTGGTAGGGCTTTAGGTAGGGTAAACTCTTTCCGGTCGTGTCGGATTACCCCATAGGATTATGAAAGTTAGCGAATAGAGAGTGCACCTCCATTTGCGCACACACTTGTACACTATAAAATCTCCTGCGCAGTTGACTAATCTCTATTGAGATTAAACGCCGTGGCCGAAATCGGTCTGGAGGAAATTATTCTTAAGCTTGTATATTCCTGTCTATTACGACCGTTACCTAAGACATCATAGTAAGATTAAATGTCACTGGCAACGGAGAAGACTTTTTATGCATTGATCAAATTAATTATCCTAGCATTAATAAATACACTTCATATAACTCTAATTTTATTGCCATCATTAATTTGGAAACAGCGCAATTCGGAGATATAATATAAGAAAGGCTTTATCTGAAATGGGCGTTAGTAAATTTCAGCTTGACATTCAATTCATTATAAGACAATAGATCGGCTCACTTATTGCATAGTATTGTAGATTTATTGAAGTCAGTATATTCACTTTCTTTGATAGAACCAAAAGTAAGACGTAATTAAAAGTTAATTGAATATTGAATTTGAATAAATGTTTTGGTATAATATGTACTGTCGCACCTTGGGAGTGGCTGATTACGGCTAGAGGATCATGATGATGAATTTATATAATTTATTTTGGGTTCAGTTGTGAAATAAAACATTGAGAGAAAATATATCAAAAATATAATGAAACTGGAAAATAGAATGTAGTTCTAACATATATTCATAGTAGTGAATAGTTATTTTTGATGCTCTTTCTCTTTCATAAACGAATCCTTGAAACATTTCGCCTGTATGTTTTGTTTTACTGTGTCAAGTCAAGTGTGAAATAAAGTGTTATATTACTATTATTACTTTTTAGAAAGAACAATAATAAAACTCAAGAAGAAATTGAAAACTTTTACCGCAACCTACCAAGTCTGATACATTATAGAGGATATGATGAAAACTTAGACGACGTTTCGGATATTATGGAAATTCTAAAGCATCATTACTTTAACACAGAAACTATAATGGAAGAGGTAAAGTTGTTATCATTTATATGAAGAAAAAAAATTCTACGATCAAAATATAAAATAAAATATATGTTAGACACACACATTTTTCTGTTAATAGTAAGTGTCAATGAGACAAAATAGAATACTAGGTTTTGTCTTAGGTGTTAGTTATAAGAAAAGCCTATGTCATTCCTGGGGTTCACATTTACTTCATATAAAATTTCATTAAAATCGATCTAGTGGTTTTGTCGTGAAAACGTTACAGACAGACAGACTAGACAGGGAGTTGCCCTTGCAGTTGGGACCCTTGCACTTATAATATGAGTATAGAGAGTCTGAACTTGCAATTAGGAATTTTGTGCTAATTTTAAGTTTAGACTATTTCCGAAGAGTTTTAAGCATGTTATAATAATCGATTAGTTTTTGTTTATATTTTTATACAAAATTTCGTAGAACGTTACGTGAATGCATAGAATACAAACAGAAATCAGCAATATATACATATTATAAGATTACAAATTATATTGGCTTAGCATAAATGTTCTAGGTACATCAACAATGTGAAGATCTGTTATTATACTGCACATTCAATAGTAAGAAGAAAAGTTGTAACAAAATGTTTAATTTGATAAAAACGTATGAAGGCCATTGCTGCGCTTTCAACTACGCGGCTCTTAAAGATGGAAATATAGAGTGAGTTATTTATCATATAGTAAAATATTTAACTTTATAAAATTCCATCAATTGCACTATAAAAAATATAAGCGACTAAACGCAATACAATGAAATATTGGCAAACATTACAACAGTAACAGTAACTGCCTGTTAATGTCCCACTACTGGGCTAAGGCCTCCTCTACCTTTTGAGGAGAAGGTTTGGAGCTTATTCCACCACGCTGCTCCAATGCGGGTTGGTAGAATACACACGTGGCAGAATTTCAATGAAATTAGACACATGCAGGTTTCCTCACGAAGTTTTCCTTCACCGTCAAGCACTTTATAACATTGTCGATTTAATTGCTTATTAAATTATTTTCGACTGTGCTAACGAATACCAAGCATACATTGAAAATACATTAAAAATAATTAATAAAAAAATCAATTATCCAGATAGGTAAAATCATAAATTATTTTTGTTGAGCAACAAATATTGAAACTTGTTAATATAAGCGAATCTGCAAACGATATGGAGTGAAGTTAAGTTGCTATTTATACCAAGCAAAATGAACAAAACAAATTTAATTCAAAAAGTATTTCCGTTCACCCAATATTCAATCCAACTTTTAGATAAAAGCTTCTGATTTAGCTGCTCAAGAAATGTTCTGTTTTATTTAAAAGCTTTGGTTGTTTGAAGAGGGCTTCACTTATTAAAGGTTTATACAATGGGCATCCAGCAACGTTACTAAAAGAAGTAGAATAAAATAAAATTAGTAGTTCAGATCGAACATCTGTAACATTTACTTTCTGCGAGGCCTTATGCCATTAACTATTTGACATTTTTATTTATTTATTTTTTACATGTAGTAGGACTGGGAAATGGGCCACTTATAGTTAATAGGTGGTACGGCTTCGTGCAAGCCCGTCTGAGTAGGTACCACCCACTCATCAGATATTCTACCGCCAAACAGCAATATTTAGTATTGTTGCGTTCCGGTTTGAAGGATGCGTGGGCCAGTGTGGCTACAGGCACAAGGCGCATAACATCTTCGTTCCCAAGATTGGTGGCGCATTGGCAATATAAGGAATGGTTAATACTTCTTATATCGACAATCTACATGGGTGGTCCACTTAACATCAGGTGGCTCATTTGCCCGTCCGCCTTCATATAGCCTAAAAAATATAGTAAATAGTCATCACCTATATACATTATAAAGCTAATGCGCCACCATCCTTAGAAACTAAGAAGTTATGTCTCTTGAGCCTGTAATAACACTGGCTTACTAAATCTTTAAGCCGGAACACAGCGATACGAATCTAGCGGTATAATAATTAATGAGTGAGTGATAGCTACCTATTGCCTATCTACTTATAAATAAAATTTATAGTTTTAATTACAAATAAATCATGAATAAAAGCTAGCTATTATAAAAACTGATTTTTGGTAAAAACTTAATTAAAATGGAGTATTTAATTTCATTAGATATAATATTATATTAAGAAATATATTTTCAGTGAAATATCCTACGATGATGACATCGAATACTACTCGGACCCAAGTGTAAGCAGCGAAAAGTCTAGTGGTATTTTCGTCACTTCGGAATCTGGCAGGTGATATAAACCTAGATATTATATAAATCTAATTGGTATTATACCGAGAACAAAACATCCTACGCGGCTTTGATGATACGATACAGTCTGAACTACACTGCACAATTGAAGGCAACGCGACAGATATTCCATAATTATCTTCTGTCGCGTTGCCTTCAATTATGCAGTAGCAAACAGGTTTGCTGATCTGCAAATAACAAACCATAAACTAAATTTTCGCATGATTCACGACAAGGCATATTTGAACTTAAAAGTTAGGGTTTTTATTTAAACTTGTAATAAAACTCCCCAAATTTCGGATCCGGTATCTTATGACTAAATTAAAACAAATGTGCTATTTCACTCTTTTGCATTCGACATTCGGAAATGAAAGTACTAGCTGATTGTCAAGAAACTATGTATTTGCCAATTATTTTAATCTTAGTATTACTGTGAGATAAGTTTCTATCTGACAAATGTCAGTGCGAAGGTGACCTAAATAGTGAAAATCCGTTTTACAATAGCCGCCTTAACAAATAGTTATTCATCAGACTTGACACATTCTGATCGGTCATTCATCAACATATCGCTCACGCGTCTGACATTTTCTATTATAATTAATTTTCTCGATTTCACTCAGATTTTATTTTTGATGTGTAATATATATTGACCTTATCTTTTTATTTATTTCACTCCATATTAATTTATTCGTTTTATTTAAATATAATTCAATAAACATAAATTTCGATGTCTCGCTTTTGCCGACCGACCCGTAATGAGTAGATTTTTTTAAATTTAATTTATTACATAATTATGAAAAGAAAAACATTTTATTTTCGATTGCTATATTTAATAAATAACAAAAGCCGAAGGATTTTGTATATTCAATATTATTTTTTCGTCTGACATAGTCAGTGTGTACGTACGGCACACTTGAAAGCTCTCTGATAGAATAGAATGATTTCGAACCCCACTCTACTGACTCACGTTAACTGATATAATTGGCAATGTTGCCATTAAACCGCACACAAGTTAAGCCGAACACTATATTTAAAAATAGTTATTTGTTAACATTAGTACAATTTTAAATATATTTAACATGACATACATACATACATACATACATGTATATGTTATAAAAAACTATCAGTAGCATATGATTTGTAAATATTAATTATTATTTTTTGTAATATCATCGTTTTCAAAATCATATAAATCAATAAATATAATTTATAACACTTCAGAGGATCTGGGCTTAGCGTAGTTTTGAACGTGGAGCCGAACGATTATCCTGAATGGTCTTTGACGCCTTACAATGGAGCGAAGGTAAGTCAAACGGTTTTATCTGTAGCTTTGTAAGACACGCTTTGAAAACCGTATACAATACGCTTTGTCCAACATACCAACTATGCGTTTGATAGCATAATTAAACTGTTTGAAATAATAATAATATATAAACTGTAATGTGGATTTTTTTCAATAATATACAAGTTACAATAATATGTCAATAAAATTGTAAGGTAATGAATTTTGCTTAAATGAAATCATATATTAATGAAGGAATATAAAATGTGATTTATAGTTTAAGACAGAAAGTAAGGAACCAAACAACAAACATACGATTTTTTTTTATAAAAAGCGTTATTCGAAATTTGAATTTGACCATGAAATGAATATAATGTAAGAATAACATACAACAAATATTACATATTTTAGCTGACTGCATTTCATCTCTGTATTTAACTATGACGTAATCTTTGCCAGATTTGGTATCAGATTGCCATCGGGACCAGCTGCTAATAATTAATAAAATTGATATCAAAGATCTGACCCACACGATGATATTAATCTTGCCCTTTCAGCTCTGAGGTTTACTTTCTGCGCTGAGATTTTGTTTACTTAAATTTAATGTAATGAATTACTAAATTCGAGAAAATATGATAACCGTATTTTTTTAAATAATTTATATAAAATGTTTTAATCAAATTATCGCCCCTGTAAATGCACTGCTACCCTTAAAGTTTACGATGGTATATTCCTGTAATTAAATTTTACCATCTTATTATACTTTTATAAACATGTAATTAAAAATTAAACTAAATTTAAATTGTTATTTTCTAAGTAAAACAAAGTAATTTAAA
Organism: Nymphalis urticae; assembly: GCA_905147175.2. Classification (NCBI taxonomy): domain Eukaryota; kingdom Metazoa; phylum Arthropoda; class Insecta; order Lepidoptera; family Nymphalidae; genus Nymphalis; species Nymphalis urticae. The sequence goes on along the minus strand of LR989987.1, from coordinate 737,661 downwards.
TTTTATTACGCTTTACGAAAAATAAATAAACAGAATATTCCGATTGTTTCTCTTTTCGGGCATTAAAATATAGTTGATTGTCACTTGTCACCGTTTGTAGTCATTTCTCATCTCGCTAAGGGCTTTTAGCGTACAAAGAATTAGTACAAGAAAAATAAAATGTCACCGACGTCACGCGTACTGACAGATTATTATGAATCGTGTCACTAATTTAATTCGTTTCTTAGCCTGATGGCTGTTAGTTGTTCCGACATAGGTTACTTCGCTAATGTCACGTAGAAAAAAGTTATTTATTTATTAATAATATGCTCAATTTTACTGTTAATTGCTTTAATATCCATTCGAAAACTTGTTACGTTACATAAAATGTCACAATTTTCAGCCTTTAAGTAAATCATTGATGAATCATAGCCGAATTCAAAATCAGAGTATGTTTTATTTTAAGTAGTATCTTTTCAATCGTTATTTATCTTTGTACATTAATAAAAAGCCTTTTGTCAAAACAAATAGATTAATAGGCGTATTTAAATTTTATGTAGTTAATTTAATATTGCATTTGAAAAAATAGTAACTTTGTTACTCGGTACTTATCAGAGCTTCCGAAGTTCAACCTTAGTTGGAAACTTTACACACAATTGAATTCTGTAACATGATAATTCAAATGCGCTTATTAGAGCTGGAAGATACTTGTAACCAGCGGAATATTCATTTTGCTGACACGAACCAGTTACTCTTTGTAGAAATGGAACATTTAGCTAACTAACCCATTTCTTCTTATGAGCTAAATGAAAATTAAGTATATAAGACAATTAAAAACAAAAGTTACGATATAAATAGAATCAACCAATCCCTTAGTAGCGTCCTAATATATCTTGCCGCATGTGACGAAAATAATTGGTCGAAATTGCCAAGTGTAAGAAAAGTTTTTTTTTATTAACGAAACACGCTTAATAATAATATTATGGTAAGAAAAAAATAGACTAAACTTTTTTTTAAATATTAAATTTAAACTTAACCTATGTATAAAATATAATATCTGTTCTGACATTATTTTTTTAAATTAATGTAATATGGCAATTAAGCAGCTTGAGTACTTTTTTTAAAAACGATGGAATACTATTATTTTTAGTATAGACTGCTTATATCAGTCACCACTAAAGATATTCCTTCGGGGAAGGCTGGCATTTCCCATTAATTCCGTAAGTTATGAGGTTTTGAAGTTTCCAGAAGTATAAGATAAATAAGTGCCTATTCGAATTACTTAATTAATATTTCAACGCTTACGTTAAAGGAAGGTTGCATAAACACACATACAAAATGTTAAACCATTTGGCTAAATTACAAAAAAAAATACTACTTTGATATTTTCTTGGAAAAGTACTCATATTGTATAATTACATAATATATTTTTACTCATAATATATACTTACTCCCAGATAACATTAAATGGAATAACGAAATTTCTTTTCAGATTCTCCTTAACGATCCAACTGACTATCCAGAAATAACAGTATTATACAAATATGTCGTAATAGGTCAGTCATTGGATATTAAAGTCGAACCGAGAATATTCCAAAGTGATGATGATATCCGGCACGTGCCTTTGGAGAAACGCAACTGCGCCTTCAACGACGAGTTCCTACTCCAACATACAGACAGGTTTAGTAGCGAGACTTGTAAAACTGAATGCAAGATGAAGAACTATGCAGATCAATGCGGATGTGTGCCATATAAGTATCCAAAAGGTGAGTGTTATTTAAAATATAATTTTAAATCGTTTTATAACGGATAAACTTTTAAAAGTATTCTTCTCTTTCAATGTACCTTTTAATGTACAGTAATTTTTATAATATATAAATATTAAAAAAAATCCAAAACAAGCATTACATATTTATAGAAAAAACACGCCGTCTAAAAGATTGTCCTGTGGCATTGTACCCAAGGCGCTGGCACTATTGCCTCTCTGCACTGCTAGACTCTTTTTTAATATTTCGATACTTATTATTACTGACTCCCTTTTTAGTATTTGTTATTAGTGGTGATAAGTTATTTTATTGATATTAATTATTTCTGAGTTCTTGCACCGTTTAATTCCCGAATAAATAAATAGAAAGCTTAAAAAATTACAATATGACAAAGACAACAAACTCATAAGATTATACTTTTTTAATCTATTAATTAATAAAAATGTGATGTATCTTAGTTCCATATGCAATTTATGTCCGCCATATCTATATATATAAAAGAAAGTCGTGTTAGTTACACTATTTATAACTCAAGAACGGCTGAACCAATTTGACTGAAAATTGGTAGGGAGGTAGCTAAGAACTGGGAGAAGGACATAGGATACTTTTTATCCCGTTCCCGTTGTTCCCGTGTGATGTGACATAAAATGTGGTATAACAAAACGCAACTGACATGTAATAACAAAACAACTCAGTCAAAATATAAGTCAGCGGTTCATTTGTTAAAAATGTAATAACAAAACGCAACAGACAGCTGAGCATATTTTTAAAAAAGTCCGGTAGTATATAACAAAAAGCCACTGACAGCTGAGAATATTTAAAAAAAAAGTCTTGCCGGTTGATTAATTCGTATAAAACAAGGAATATAAATACTCTGTGCCTCTCTAAAGTTTCTAATAAAAAGAAAGAAAAGCGAACTTCAACTTCTAATTTAATTTTTTTTTAATATCGTATTGCTGTGCCATTTTTCATCAATAAAAAAATACCATGCCGAGACCAAGACGATCAAATCTTTCTCGACAAAGCCATAATGCAAGAGTAATTCGAAACATTGCGAATGAAAGCACTGAAGAAGAGCAAGAAAATGCACGTGAAGAGCGCCGCCTTAGTATGGCTCGACTACGTGCTTCTCACTCACAAGAGCAATGGGAGGCAGCCCGTGAAACGGCTCGGTTGGCAATGCGAAATCGTCGAGCAAACCTCAGAGATCAACAGCTAGATAATTTACGAAGCACAAGAAGAAATTCATCAAATACTGATTTGAATCGGGCAGCGTATCAATACGATTGCACGACTGATTGCTGCTTGCATACTAGCGTTCGCATTGGGCCAATTGACGTTGTTTGCGAGTATTGTGGCGCATTAAAGTTTTCCGGAGAACGGCCAGGATTGTGCTGCCTTAATGGCAAAGTGAAATTGCCATTATTGACTCCGCCACCTGACCCATTAAATTCATTGCTTCGTGGCGAAACACCCGAATCCCGTCATTTTCTTGGAAACACCCAAAAATACAATAGTTGTTTCCAAATGACCTCATTTGGGGCAAACATTATTGAAGAACGAGGATTTAATCCGACATTCAAGGTATTTATATTTATTTAAACCTTCATGATTATCACTCATATTGATTTTTGTATTAGGGGACTTAATCGCGTGTGTTATTAAAGCTAAAATTAATATTTAAGGTATTTATTTGTTTTTGTACTTATACACAATACAGTAGAATAATAACATATTGTATTTATTCCTGTAGTGTTTGTAAAGTAATAATGACTGTTTTTTTTTGTAGATACAAGGACAGATTAACATCGAATTGGATCATTGCAACCTCTCGATGATGGACAGCATAAATTTTTACAAATATACTTCATGGGCAACACAGAGGAACAACTTGATTGACGTCAAGAGATCAATACAGCAACGAAAAGAGCAATTCTTCAAGATCTGCAACAACTGCTTCAAAAACATCATGCGTTGGTCAGGTTGTTCAAGAGTGCATTGGAGCGCATGCCAAATGATGACTACAAAGTTGTGATCAGAGCGGATAAACGACCATCTGGAACACACGAGCGCACATTTAACGCTCCAACAATAGATGAAGTTGCCATTCTGATTGTTGGTGAAAATTTGGAATCACGAGATATTGTGCTTAAACGTCGCGATACTGGACAACTGCAACAAATATCTGAAACACATCGTTCATATGACACATTACAATATCCGCTGATGTTTTGGAATGGAGAAGGTGGATATTATTTTAATATCGTGCTGCATGTGAAGAACTCAAGTTACTAGAAGAATTGGGATACTACAATCGTTGAAGCCATTATCTCTGCATCTCCAAGTCAGATACGTACATTATTTGCTGTCATCATTTCGACATGCTTTCCATCGAACCCATCTAACCTGTGGCACAAATACAAGGACAATATGGCAGAAGACATTTTAAATCAAATTCGTGTCAGTTCAGGAAATTCCGATCTTGAAATGAATGAAGAGATACATAATCTGGCCTTGCTCTTGATCGAAGACATGTGTTATCTCATGTGCGGTAGTTTATTAGTCAGGTTAGGAATGCCAGCGCCAAATTGTGAAATGAATGACGCATTTAATCGAGAATTGGAACGGGAACGTGAATATGATCACCAGGAATTAGATTTAGTAGTTCAAACGAATGTACCCCTGATGAATCCCCAACAAAAAGAAGTTTATGATACAATAATGAAGGCAATTGATGATGGAAACGGTGGTTTATATTTCCTGGATGCCCCTGGTGGAAATGGTAAGACATTCCTCATGTCAGTAGTTTTAGCCACTGTTCGTGCAAGATCCAACATTGCGGTTGCAGTTGCTTCTTCTGGTATAGCAGCCACATTGCTAGAAGGATGTCGTACGGCACATTCTGCATTGAAATTGCCGTTAAATCTTCAATCTATTGAAGAACTAACATGCAACATTACAAAGCGCTCCGCTACGGCCAAAGTTTTATCAGAATCGAAGATCATCATCTGGGACGAATGCACAATGGCGCACAAACGTGCATTGGAAGCACTTAACCGAACGTTGAAAGATCTACGTAATGACTCGAGATGTTTTGGAGGAGCAATGATTTTACTGTCTGGTGATTTCCGCCAAAAAACATTGCCAGTTATAACCAGATCGACTGCTGCTGACGAAATAAACGCTTGCCTTAAATCATCGAATCTATGGCGCTATGTTAAGAAACTTCAGCTAACAACAAACATGAGAGTTGCATTACTGAACGATACATCTGCTGAAGATTTCTCTGAGCAATTGCTAACTATCAGCAATGGTCGAGTACCCGTCGACGAATCGAGCGGATTGATTTCATTTCCTCCGAATTTTTGTAACTTTGTCTCATCAAAATACGAACTCATCAACAAAGTATTCCCAAACATCATGACTAACCTCAAAAATAATGAATGGTTGAGTGAGCGAGCAATTTTGGCAGCTAAGAATAAAGATGTAGATGACTTAAATTACATAATTCAGGATGACATCATTGGTACACTGCATTCTTTCAAATCTATTGACTTTCTAACAAATGAAGATGATGCCACCAACTATCCCATTAAATTTTTAAACTCCTTGGATGTACCTGGCTTACCACCGCACAATTTACGACTAAAGATTGGTTCTATAGTAATCATGCTTCGAAACTTAAACCAACCAAAATTGTGCAACGGAACACGTTTGGTGGTAAGTAAATTGATGAACAATTTGATTTACGACACAATTCTCAAAGGAAAATTCAAAGGTGAGGAAGTTCTCATTCCGAGGATCCCGATGATCCCAACCGACATGCCATTTCAGTTTAAACGGCTTCAATTTCCGATCCGTCTAGCATTCGCCATGACTGTAAATAAGTCACAAGGCCAATCGTTGAAAGTTTGTGGTCTTAATCTCGAACACCCATGTTTTTCCCATGGCCAATTATATGTGGCATGTTCACGTGTCGGAAGACCTTCCGCGTTATTTGTTTTCGCGCCTAATGAAAAAACAAAAAATATCGTTTATCACAAGGTGCTACAATAAATGGCAAATAAAGAATAATTGAATAATTATATCTTTTTTATTTACAATTACCCTAAGTTAAAAATTTAAAAAAATGTGATATTGCCTTTAAGGTGGAACAAAGTTCACCGGGTCAGCTAGTTGTATTATATACGAGATCACGTAACTAACGTCATGTGAAACTCGACAACGTAACGTGAAAACGAAGTATAAGGTTCCTTATTTTTCAACGTATAATAAATGACCTACACGGGAACTGACTAGCATACTAACATAATATACACCGTTTCCTGACAATGTTTTCCTTCACCTTTTTTTTCAGTTATATTATATTTAAATCACAGACAAAATAGAATTGTTTGTTGAACCAAATATGTTTCAATCATATATGTTTCACTGGTGGTAGAGCTTTGTGCAAGCTCGTCTGGGTAGGTACTACCCACTCATCAGATATTCTACCGCAAAACAGCAGTACTTGGTATTGTTGTGTTCCGGTTTGAAGGATGAGTGAGCCAGTGTAATTACAGGCACAAGGGACATAAAATCTTAGGTCCCAAGGTTGGTGGCGCATTGGCGATGTAAGCGATGGTTAACATTTCTTACAATGTCATAGTCTAAGAGCGTTTGGTGACCACTTACAATCAGGTGGCCCATATGCTCGTCCACCTGTCCTGTCCTGTTCTATAAAAAAAATGCTTCCATGTTTGATTAATATTAATTTAAGTTGAGATTTTAATTCATTTTAAGAGCGATTCAGATGTTCCATTCCAGAAATGTTGCACACATTTCAGGACTACTCTACTCTGAATCTGTCTCATCCTTTATCTTCACATTTAAAAATGAAGTAATTACAATAGAGACAGTTAAATTCGGCTTAAGCAAGAACACGTGATACATTGCCGCTAGGTAACAAACCGGGTATCCCCATGTGAAACCCTGTAGTAAGTGAGGACGTACTCCATCAGACGTTGTTATTATTAAAATACATTGATAAATATGGTTTAATGATGATGACCATGTTGGAATAATTTATGGTAACTTATATAGGAACGATGAAATCATATCTAAAATGCATTAGGATACCATAGGTATCGTTTATAAAAACACTTATATAATAAGACAGATATTTTAGCGAATAATTGCTTATAAAGTTAACTGAAATAAGGCTTTAAACAATAAAAAACACTTAGACGAACCGCAAACCTTATTAATACTGAGAGCTTTGTTCTTAATAACCACATAATTAACTTACTATGAATATTATAATTAATTTTCATATAATGTAGTGAATTTTCGTCCCTACTCTAAATCTATTTAATTTGTGTGAAGGTTTTATTAATTTAAAAATGTCAAACAAAATTGAACACAGGCACAAAGTATTATAAACTGCCCTTTGGGATAAGTCCCAAGTCGCAGCACTGTTGCCAATCGAAATTGCAAAACTTTAGCGTGTGAGAATTCCTACTGTAACTCGTAGTTAAGAGAACAAGTTTGAGTAAAGGTAATTAAACGACTTATTTACAAATATATGAACTATTACAACGATTTCCACAAGTCTACTTCTTTTTTAAATCAATAGTATGACTAACTAATTTCGTCTGAGCTACTTTTATCGGTTATTCTTAAGTGGCGATATGTTTTTAGATATCGGAGTTTCTGACTTGACTGTAAATTAAAGTTTAATGCGTCTTTCGATAAAAACAAAAACAAAATCCGTCCACTTTCACCGTCCACGTCCACCGAGAATTTGGTAAACATACATAAACAATGTCGAACATCTGTGATTTCAAAATAACACGGGACAGAAGGTTTGACATGGTTCAATTAACATTTAATTACATTAATTACAATTAAATTTTCTCAAGTAGAGGCACAACGAATGGGCCTAGACAAAGTCACATAGTGGTTGTAGATTTCATTTAAATAAAATGAATTAATTAACGTATTTACTGTAAAAATGAATAACTGTCTCGTTGGTCGAGTGGATATTAAGTGTGGACAGTGGTCGCGGATAAGGAGTCTGGTGGTCCGTCGAGCCAATAAAATATTATTGAGTTTTTCTGTCTAGAAACTCTCAGCTGCTCTCAGCCGTGCCTCTTAAAGAACTTTAAGCATTTGGTCATGCGCCTGAACTCTCTCCGGTTAAACGAATAGAGTGCACCTGTGTTTGTGCACATACTCATTTACTTACATTTACACACTATAATATGGCTATGACCCTGGCTGCCTTGGCCGAAAACGGTCTCGTTGTTATTATTATTATTATATGATAATGATATGTATTCGAATTATCATGTGATCAACGATTTAAATATTTTATTGAATAATTTAGACAAGAATTTAAAAATCGAAATCTCTATCCCGAGTTCTGGTAAAAATCAAGTAACGTGAACTTTCCACAAGATTTTCTTCTGAATGAGAAAATAAGGTCGAAGTTAAAAGGTCCAGCTAATTATTTGTAGACTATTAATATTTTAAAGTTTAGTTGAATTTATTTGATCGCAGATAGTCAAATTATTTTTAAATAAATTGACTCAAGGGCCTAAATCTATAACGTTTGCCTGTTATATAATTATAGCTGTTTTTTAGTAATTTTATTAAACAAGACTTTTTGTATTTAGAATGACTTGGAATAAGAAATTGTATATTTTTATTGAATGTTCAAATAATTTAAAGATTTTTTTTTTCTATTTACAGAGAAGACATTACGAATTTGCGATTTCGGAGACTTAGAATGTCTGAACAATTTGCGAGGTGAGGCTTAAGTTTTATCTCTGAGATTTTAATGTCAGAAAACATTGCACGCAAATATGTATATACATTATTTATATATTTTTATTCATTAGCTCATGATATAGAATGGGAGAAAGATTGCACACCGATTTGCTACATAGAATGTCGTGATAAGAGATACAGCATAACTAGTGACGTCATGCCGCTGCTAGCCGATTTCTACCCGAGAAATGTGACGTAAGTTTGAAGACGTAAGAAGAATACGTAAACATAACGTAACATAAGAATACGTGTTACTTGTTTAAATATATTTTTCTCAAACAGTTGAATCCTACTAAATCAGACTGCGTTTGTCCAGTAGTAATAAAAATTTGTAAACTATTCTAGCATGTTTTGTTAACCCTACATCGGTGCGAAAGTTAAAAATTTATATCAATGCAGACATTATGTAATATGTATTAAACAAAAAACTAAATGATATTGTAATTAATGTATGACAAAATAAATCACTAAATTATGTATGAGTATTTTATAAAAAAAGCCTAGATGGAACAGTGGTAAGAACGCGTGATTCTTAACCGATGATCGTGGGTTCAAACCCGGGCAAGCACCACTGAATTTTCTTAATTTGTATAAATATGCTTAATTTGTGATTATAATTCATCCCGTGCTTTACGGTGAAGGAAAACATCGTAAGGAAACCTCCATGTGTCTAATTTCACTGCCACATGTATATTCCACCAACCCGCATTGGAGCAGCGTGGTAGAATAAGCTCCAAACCTACCTCATTCCACAGGCTGTTACAGTACAGTATTTTATAAAAGAAAAAAAATCGTTTTGTATCGAACTTTAAGTGATCTGATCGGGGTTCTGCCTCATCTAATCTGAAATAATGTATTTTTATCCTTGTATGTAATTGTGTATACACAATTTTAACTAGTCGAAGTAAAAAAAAACGCTGGAATGTACGATTCAAGTAAAACTTAATTTCCAATAACAATGACATTTAACGTAGTGGTAGATCTTTGTGCAAACCTGTGTAAGTACCGCCCAATCATTAGTTTGTATGTGAAATATATTTGTGAAACACAACAAAACCCGATAAAAAGATTTTTCTAATTTTTAATATCACCTTAAACAATATTCAAAAGTGATATTTGTTAATACATGCAATATATAATTTAAGCCTCGCTAGTCGACTGCCAGCCTTTCTCGTAGAAATTTATACGAGTATTTACGACTGCGTTGAATATTTCAAGAATTTCTTTATTCGCTAAAGGAATGAACATATATTTACTTTACAATAAAGATTTCTTGCAATACATACACAAGTTAATGCATGTCGTCTTCTTTGAAATGTCTAATTAATTATGACAAAAAGAAACAATATATGTACACTTTACAATGTTTATTCATAAGATTTATTTGAAACAAAACACATTATGAATCACACTATCTGCTTATCTTGACTTCGTATAGGTAAGATAATGATTTTATTAAGTGGCATTGTTTAACCAATTAGACAATGTTTTCTACAATATTCGTATACCGATTTTATTTCTCATCTGCCAATGCATCATAAAACATGGCACGTTTCTCAAATTGTCTTAGTTTTTGAGCCGTGTTTGTTTTAATTTAGCGCGTAACGATGGGGCCGACGTATATGATACGATATACGATGGGGCTGCCTATAAAGATCCCATAAAAATAAAAGATAAAAAAAACTCGGCTCGTTAATATTTTGATGCGTTTATATAAATATGTCGTAATATTTCTAAAATTACTGGTTCGAATTGCAAACGTGTTATGTTATTTATATTGATAACTTTATATATGTATTTATTATTTTTATAAAAATAAAAATGGTGCGACTACGTCTAGTACTGTAACTCGATACTATGAAACCCTAACCGTAACCGTAACAGCCTGTGAATGTCCCACTGCTGGGCTAAAGGCCTCCTCTCCTCTTTTTAAGGAGAAGGTTTGGAGCTTATTCCACCACGCTGCTCCAATGCGGGTTGGTGGAATACACATGTGGCAGAATTTCAGTGAAATTTGACACATGCAGGTTTCCTCACGATGTTTTCCTTCACCGTAAAGCACGAGATGAATTATAATCACAAATTACGCACATGAAAATTCAGTGGTGCTTGCCTGGGTTTGAACCCACGATCATCGGTTAAGATTCACGCGTTCTTACCACTAGGCCATCTCGGCTTTCGGACTATGAAAGCTCCATATTAATTACATTTTTCTATAGTTCCAAGTTCCATATTAATTACAATCTTTTAAAAACATCTATAAATTTACTCTTTATAATATGAAAATATAAATTTGGTTGTTTAGAAAAACTAAAAGTATCTTCGCGTTTTTACTAAGGATAATAAAAATACCTTGTTATATAAGCAACGGATGTGTAAAGGGCCGTATAAAATTTTGTACATAGATTTATAAAATACTACTATATATAAAATATGGTCTCAAGTCAAGGGTAGTTCCGTAAAAATCATGATTTACTGCGTCAGCGATGTATTTTACCGAATGAAACCAATAAATTGTAAACTATGCTATACGATATTGCCCCGTATTATTTACATTTATAAAATTTACCCATTTGAAGATAATTCCGAAGACACACAGATTGAAAAAAAAAATGATTGTTTTGATTCTGGTAACTTTTGTATTTATTTGTACATTTCAATATATGTTATACACATATTGTGTTTTAATGTATTTTATCTATACTTATATTTAACATTCAGTAAATAAAAAAAAGAAGAATAAATAGGTTATTAAACGGGCAACGTTTTAGGACGCCATTATAGCTTTAAGCTTCAATTTTAGGAAACGCTGCAGTAACATATAGTAAACTGTATACAAGCATATAGGTATTTTATTGAAATCAACAAACTATGAGAACACGATACAGTACTTAATTTAAAAAAAAACTGGAGTTTTTATATTATTTATCGCGCCAAACTCAGAATTAGTCAATATGGAGAATATTTTTGGCTTTAGTCTGATTATTGTTAAGGTTATATAACAACGCCATGATCCGGATATATATGTATATGATCGGAGGAAAGCAAAACGGCATAAATGTTACAGAATATGTCGAACTACTCGTATTTAAAATATAATTATAAAATAGACACTTAAACACTGATTTTGTTCTTTCTGTTTTTATTGATTTGACATTTGAAAGAAGAAGATAGCATTGTTTAACTCATCGCAAACATCATTTATAAGAAAGGCTATTTCTTTTTCGAAACATATAGCTGTAGCTTGTAGCTTGTCGAATACTAAGGTTTTTTCAAAGATTTATTGTGTAAAGTATTTATCTAAGTTTGAGACAAGCTTGCTGGCTTTAGCAGAGCAAGATAAGACAAATTGTCCACAAATAAAACACCTTACTACGAATGCAATAAAGACACATTTCCTGTGTTCAAATAGTTACAATCTACATTGAAATTGTAAGACATTCAAGTCTTACAAGAACCATTATCGTTGCTCTGTATCGTTGCTTGTAAATGTTATATATATATATATATATATAACATTTATATATATATATATATTGTTGTCTATACACTGCCAATACGCCGTTAACTACGGTCCTAATAATTTATGTCCCTTGTGCTTGAAATTTCACTTTGCTCTGAGCATTTAAATGCAGAACAAAGTATTTCTGTGTTGGTATTTATATTATTACTGTAAGGTTCATTAAACCGACAATATTTCTACGTTTTCATTTATCAATTAAGCGCGTCCACTTACGCAAATGTAATTATTTTACTCAATCGAAGATTTAACCGATAGTAGGTGGACGTATCTAATGCCCATCATTCATTTAGCATTATCATAGTTTAAGTATATGAAAAATATACATAATCTAATATTGACTTCAGTTTTATATCACATATTAAAATGGATAAACAAAAAGCCTTAACAATTACAAATATATCGAATTTGGATTTTATTTTGCAGGTTAGGTCGTAATATTAGTGAAATGTCGTCACTCCAGGTATACTTTGCAAAATCAACTTGCAACTGTTTCCAAAATATGCTCCTCATTGACTTCAACTATTTCATTGGTGAGTATGCTTTATTTATTAAATACTTCAAATAAGCATTCATCAATTCCAATACCTATATACCAACTGCCTGCTCTGAAACAATGTTACTCCCCGTATTTGTAATTCGACTTATTAATTATTTAAATATCAAAAAACTAAAATGAGTAACATCGATTTTTTACGATAAAACCACTCAGGTCAACCGTATAATCTAAGTGTATATGTAAGTTTGGTAAATATACCATTTAGCAAGAAAGAGTAAGTGAAAAAACGTGTTTTGTTTCTCAAGATAATGGATGTTAAAGCACCTGAGCGACCAAATAGAGTGATAAGTCTTGTAAAACAACCTTACTACAATATATTTGAGGTTTTCTGAAGTTGCTATTTGATTTCCTCTTTGTGAACAATAAAAGTTATATGGAACATTTTTTTTAATGTTTTTTTTAGGCGGACGAGCAAATGAGACACCTGATGGTAAGTGGTCACCACCGCCCATAGATATTAGCAATGTAAGAAATAATAACCATTCCTTACATCGCCAATGCGCCACAAACCTTGGGAACTGAGATGTTATGTCCCTTGTGTCTGTAGTTACACTGGCTCACTTACTCTTCAAACCGGAACGCAACAATACTAAGAATGGGAGTTTAGCGGCAGAATATCTGATGAGTGGTTGGTACCCACCCAGACAGGCGTGCACAAAGCCCTACTACCGGGTAAAACACTTTAAGTCAGTAAAAGAAGCCAATCTGTTAACTGTTGGTACAATGTTTTTTTCAAATCGTCTTACATTTTATAAGCACGTAGCTAGTCACGTTAATCAGATTTGTCAGACATGACAATAATTTTCAGATCTGACGATTTCTTACAAGAAAAGAAAAGCAATTGTATTTAGTTACTTTGGCTTATTTGTCGGTGACGTCATGAGTTGGTACAAATACATTTGAATTCTATCTGTTCTCTGGAAATAGAAATTTAGACAAGGTTCTAAGTTTGATTGACGTCCCAAGACTTTGATTCTTTGATTTTAGAACTAAGTCGATTTTGTGTTTATTTACGTATATGTTAATACAAATAAAATATACGCGATACGTCCGGCTTGCACTGATATATATTTTAGAAATAAAATTAGGGAGTGTCTACGGTATCTTAAGGTTTGCCCTAATGCGACTAAGCGTAACTTTATTACGTGGTTACCATTATGATTAATCATTATCGTAATATTTGTAACATGAAAGTGGAACTTCACGATGACCACCTTAGATTGCGCAAATGTTATATACATTTTGTAATGAATTTATGTGATTGGTAATTGACTACAATTATAAATAGTTCACACAATCTTTCTTTTTTCGCTGGATAAACGCATTTACTCCACATGATGGGAGTATGAGGAACTCGCCAATGCTAAAGGCGCCAAAATAGCCACTAAAAAAACCTACGGTACCTAATCCGTCTCATCGGGGGACATCACGAGATCGCTTGCGCATACTACCTGACGTTGCAGTTGACAAATCTTGCAAAAACGCACTTTTTATTAAAACAAATTATTGTTTTGCCAGAAACACTTTCTCTCAGCTTTTGGACATTAGTTTTACTTCGGAAATAGGCACAGAGAGTCTTGCACCACGCTATTTGGCATCTATATATAAATAATTAGTTATTCTACCGCCAACATTCAATAAGTTGTATTGATATTCCGGTGACGCAATGTTATTACAGGGACATACACAAGGGTTATCCTGTGGAGATTCCATGGAGATCCTACGGTTAGTTGTGTATCGACAAATATCGATAAGCAGATTTGATCAAAAATTAAACCTCCATTTAATCATGGACCTTTTTAGGACGGAACAAAGAAATAAACTGCGAAATATAAAAAAAATTCATTGTTTAAAAAAGACATGAAACGTGAATCTATTTTATTATTAGGCTAACTAGATAGTCGGCTTATATTATGCATTTTGTACAAATCAATAAAAAATGTAATTATTTGCGATCAAAACAAATGATAAACTTTCATATTTGCAATTAATACTTGAAAATTTTCTTTCTTCTTTGAAAAATCTTTTTCAGCAACCTATGGCGGAGTCTTCTCACTAAGCTTCGGTGTCTCGATAATAACGCTGTTTGAAGTTATTTATTTGTTTTTATCTTTCGTTTTTAGAATTTCATGTACTTATGTGAAAAATACAAATAAAGTTATTTCAAAATATGTTGTGTTCATTTTATTTCATTCATTAAATATTTACCATGTCATGTTTACCAATGGTACAATGAAAAGCAGAATGTCTATACAAGTATTGTTATGATAACACTTCCTTGATTTTTAAAATAAAAAGACTATTTATATATGACGAGGTAAACATTGCTCTCTCTGAAATAGTACATTGGTTTAGTGCTAATATTTTACTGCTAAACAGTAAAAAGACAAAATGTATTAAATTCACTGAAATTTGTGAAAACTAATGTACTTTTAAATGGGGAAGATGCTGTAGAAGCAACAGAATTTCTTGGTATCACCATAGATTCTAAGCTCCAATGGGGCCCTCATATTAATAGATTGGCAAATAGATTCATCTCTGCAGCTCTCACAGTAAAAAAAATTAGAATGTTGACTGATGTAATTACGACTCGCCTAGTGTATTTTAGTTATTTCCACAGTATAATGTCTTATGGCATTCTACTCTGGGGTAATGCAGCCGATATTAATACGATTTTTGTACTGCAGAAGAGGGCTATTCGTGCAATTTATAACCTGGGCCCAAAAGACTCACTTAGATGTAAATTTAAATAAATTAAAATAATGACTGTCGCTTCTCAACATAAATATTTGATAATGTTATGTATGTACGCAAAAACATAAAAGATTTTCCTAGAAATTGTGATGTAAATACTGTTAATACCAGGAACAAGTATAAACTTGCAACCATTATTACCAAATTACACAGGGTTAGTAAGGCTTTTATGGGACAATGTATACGCTTTTACAACAGGATCCCAGAAAACGTTAAAAATTTTAAATTGTGAAATTTAAAAGAATCGTTAAAGAACGCTTGATTGCTGAAGGATATTACACATTCGATGACTTTTTAAATGATTTTAATAATAATGGCCTAGGAATAATGACCTCCAGGTTATCTCTAATTAAAAAAAAGGTATATACAATTTGGCTAGTATTGTATATGTATTGTACCTCTTGTAAAGAAGAGATATAAAAATAAAAAAAAACCCGCTGAGTTCCTTTCGCCGGTTCTTCTCAAGTGTGTGATGTTTATTTCCGAACCGGTGGTAGATTTATGACAATCAATAAGCAACGCTTTTGTAACGCTTCTATATTGAATAAAGATTTTGACTTTGACTTTGAATGGTGTATCACACTGTACTAACCTAATATTGTTTGTAATTTTTTTGTTGTGATTTTTGTGTCGTATTCCAATGGAGTTTTTCTTTTTTAATTAATAAATATAAAACAAAGAAAGAAAAATTCAAGTGTTATATTACTGTGTCAATCAATAAGAGAGGATGATATTGGGCCAATTCAAAATTAAAAATTTAGTGACGTGGCACGAAATGAAACGAGGATTCTTAATAAACAAATTTAAAAAATTACTGGTGGTAGGGCTTTGTGCAAGCTCGTCTGGGTAGGTACCACCCACTCATCAGATATTTTACCGCAAAACAGCAGTACTTGGTATTGTTGTGTTCCGGTTTGAAGGGTGAGTGAGCCAGTGTAATTACAGGCACAAGGGACATAAAATCTTAGGTCCCAAGGTTGGTGGTGCATTGACGATGTAAGCGATGGTTAACATATCTTACAGTGCCAATGTCTAAGGGCGTTTGGTGACCACTTACCATCAGGTGACTCATATGCTCGTCCACCTTCCTATGCTATAAAAAAAAACCAAAATATACTTAATTTAAATATCACTTGTAAATATAATATAAAAACATGCTCGGTGCATAAAAAACATCGTGATAAATTCTGCATGTGCCGGATGAAATCCTACTACATGTATGCACAACTTTATTTGACATAAGTAAGCAGTCAATTATCATTCAATATTAGCTAACTTATCATTTGGGAGTTTTTGTATTTAGTTCAACTATTCAAAAAATGAAAATTCTAATTATGACAAATCACAAAGTTAGATTCCTGTAATGAGATAAGCTGTTTTTTAAAAAAAACGTCATAATACACTTCATTTTACTTTCTATTCTATTACAAAGGCAAGTCTTGTCGACTAAAAAATAATCTATAAAATCCAACGATCTTTACGTTTTACTTCAATCTTATTTTCAAAAAAAATCCTATTGCTGTCTGTAAAAGTAGCTTGTTAGAATACGAGTCTTAAAAAAATGTTCAACGCTAGTCCCAATTCATTCACAGAGTTTCTCTACATCGCAAAATAAAAACAAAGGTAATATTTTTTAGGTCAACGTCACTATTCAAGTTTCATTTTAATCTGTGTCGTAGACTAGCGAGCTATTTCCGCATGATTTGCTTATGTGGTGGACTTTTTATATATTGCTAATTAATTTCTTGGTGGTAGGTTCTATTGACAAATAGCAATACTCAGTATTGTTTTATTCCGTTTGGAATGGTGAGTGAGCCAGTGATACTTAAGGCAAAAGGAACATAACATCTTAGTTCCCAAAGTCGGTGGCGCATTGGCGATGAAAGCGATGCTTAACGTTTCTTACAATGGCAATGTCTATGGACGTTGGTGACCACTTACCATCAGGTAGCCCATATGCTCGTCCACCTACCTATTCTATAAAAAAAGGCAAACGGGACATAACATCTTAGTTCCCAAGGTTGGTGTCACTTTTGCAATGTATGATGTCCAGACAACTAATATACTACATATACTACTTTCCTTTGGTAAAACATACTAATGTAGATTATTACACCCAGACTCAGGACAAACAGACATGTTCATGTACACAAATGTCGGTCCTGGGTGGGGATCGAACCCACAACCGTCGACGTGAAAGGCAAGTATCTACCAACTGTCAAGTATGTGTAAAATTTTTGGTTTCCTACATAATAGCTAACTTAATGGTGCACATAAAATCTAGTTAAGAAATCTTTCAAAACATTCTTCTATTTAATCCGTGTTATGTACACCGTTCCATTAGTTATTAAACTTTTATTTACTGGATTGTTCTTTCTCCAATACTAAGTTGTGGCAAATGTCCGCTCGAACGGTCGGTTGGAAAAATCGGTCGGTTGGCTTAATATTCAGTTGCGAATTTTTACTCACACGTACAAATAGGTAAAGATAAATAAAAGCTAGTAAACATCAAAGATTTTATGAAGTGGAATAAAGGTGAAGAAAAAAATGTTTACAGTAAAAGTACTTTGTAAATAGAATGGCGTATACAATGGTGCGAGACAAGCGTACTTCAAAGACTAATATATCTGGAGATGACCTTTGAACTCTTCAATGAAAGTAACTTTCTCAATATAAAACGATTGCTTAAAATTTTCAATGTAAAACATTTTGGAAGTAAAATTTTATGACGATTGAAAAAATTGTGACATATATTTTTATAGCTCCATGGTTTCTGATACACTGATTGCTTATTATTTTAGGTGATTGTTATATAAAGGCGAAAATAGACTGAAAATTCTTATTTATCCTGAAAATCTAAACGTATAGTAAATTTGTATTATAATTTCTGGTGCATTACGGTGAAGGAAAACATCGTGAGAAAACCTGCATGTGTCTAATTTACGGTGAAGGAAAACATCGTGAGAAAACCTGCATGTGTCTAATTTCATTGAAATTCTTCCAAACGTGTATTCCACCAACCCGCATTGGAGAAGCGTGGTGGAATAAGCTCAAAACCTTCTCCTCAAAAGGGAGAGGAGGCCTTAGCCCAGCAGTGGGACATTAACAGGCTGTTACAGTTAGTAAATCCTGATCATTGTTAGTTTACGAACTATTGTTGAGATTTACGATTTTTGATTTTGTGGCAGATTTTGAACAGCCCAGAGCAATAATTATATGTGCGTTTCTTCAATATAAAAGGCATAATTATTTTAACCAATTAAGTTTGGTTATCAATTTCACAATCCAAACGTAAAACTAAAACTAAGTATTTTCACGATAATAGTTTCACGAGATAATTTTTTATTTGACCAAATTATGACTGATATGTCTTTTCTTTCCTTGCTTTAATAAACTTTTGCGTCCGTGCCCTTAATATTTTATAATTTAATATATTAATTGATATTTTATGTATTCGTTATATATTCATTACTAATTATATACTCTCCTCCTAAGCGGCTGGACCGTTTTTGATGATACTTTTGGGGAAGTTTTAGTGGTAGTAGTTATTTCAATCGTATGAAATTGGGATATATATAAGGATAAACTTATAATTATAGAAATGCAATGCTTAGAAATGCAAATATATTATTACAATTCTTCGTCTGTTAATTTAGGACTGATTTGATTAGAAGATAGATGGATTAAAAGTATTGCAGGCAATATTTTTTGTTTTTCTTGTAGCCTAGCTGCTTTTTATTCGTTGTGGCGACTTATTAATGGCAATTATTTCCCAAGGAGTTATGTTGAGTGTAAACTATCTATATATATGTATATGTAGATTTCTATCCGATCAAAATACTTCACTACACTTCAATTTCCATTAGATCATGTCATTGAAACTTTTTGTAGACACTTCAAGTTCCTAATTAGAATTACTAATGAAACAATAATAACTGGCTTCAACTTTTTATTAAGTACCGATTTTACCAGCGGAACTTTGAAGGATTCTATATTGTACACTTAAGATATGTCTATAATTATAATTACTAATGAAAAAATAATAACTGGCTTCTACTTATTATTAAGTATCAATTTTAACATAATAACTTCTAAACTTATGACACTTCTTTATCATCATTCTCTCAAACTGCTGAAAAATGTTCCAAAACAAAGCCATGCGTAATACAATCAATATAAAATTCAAAGAGTTCTGCAAGCACTGTACTCTCCACGGTGCTTATTATTTCTCCACCAACTCAAAATGGTGGATTCATGCAATCTGGGCCATCATAATATCGTGTAGTTTTAGTCTATGCGTATATCTCAGCCAAATGATTTGGAGTAAATTCGCTGATAATCCTACGTTCACTGTTGTAAGTACTGTTTTTTGTTCAATTTACAACCTTCGAAAGAGCTGAAATGACCTCGTGATTGTAACACCTCAATCTTAATCGAAAGCGTCACGGTCAAACCTGGCCAAGCACCATAGATTTTCTTGGGCCTATTTTGTATTTATTAACCATTTTTTATAGAATAGGTTTGCGGACCAGCATATGATGGGAAGTGGTCATCAATGCCCAAAAATATTGGCATTGTAAGAAATATTAACCATCGCTTACATCGCCAATGCGCCACCAACCTTGAGAACTTTAGACGTAAAGTACACGACGCACAAGGGACGCCTTGTGCCTATAATGACACTGGATCACTCAATCATCAAACCGGAACACAATAATACCAAGTACTGCTGTTTTGCGGTAGAATATCTGATGAGTGGGTGGTAGCTACTCAGACGAGCTTTGCACAAATCCCTACCACCAGTGACCAGCCTTACCAGCTTCTCGTGCATACAAAACATAAAAATGTACTAAAGCGTAACCACTAACACATATTGGAGCATATGTGGAATATCCTGAAGCCCAGCATATAAACATTACTGTAACTTACTAACTAAAACCGTATTTATTTCAAATTACTAGCAGTGACCTTTATACTTATTATATGATATTCAACATCTGAAATCAAATCATAATGTAACTTTCTGGTATGTCATTAATATTAAAAGAGTTTTTGGCATTTCATTATTAACTCTTTTCACTGGGTCGTTTATATTCTGCATGATGCAAAACATAAATAAATAAATATCTGCAAGCTACACTCGGTGTAAATTAGTTCTGTCTAGCTCACGTCCACCCGAGCGTGATTAAGTAACAAATATTTACAAACAGACTTTTGCATTTATAATATTCGTGAAATATTAACATTTTCATGTTATTAATTTTTTTTTTATATTTAAACTTTATTGAATTAAATAAGCTCGTACGATACCTTTGAATCGTCATGGCACAATATAAAATTTAAAAACAAGCTAGCACCGGTTCGTAATTCAGATTCTACCGAAAACCGACAAGATACTCAGTACTCTTACTCCATAGTCATTTTTATCGATCATTATTATATTATGTAATAATAATTATATACAAAAGATTTATGTATCCTGTATGAATATTTACTTTCAGCCTCTTTAACATCTATATTATCATATATAGAATAATACGCCTTGCTTATTAAGCATTATTTTAACTTGAGCTATATTTTTTTAATTTTTTAATGTCAAAATTTTGATAAATAATTTATTTATAAAAATAATTGTATTATAATTTTGAAAATATTTTATTATAAAATAAAATTCGTAATTCCAGGTTGAGTCAACGCATTATCATATTGATAATATTCCTTTCCCAGCTGTGTCTGTCTGTGATCCGGAAATGGTTTACGGACCAAATACACGTAACATCACAGAAATATTGTAAGTATACCCATTTTATTATTTACAAAAACAAAATAAAAGTTTTTGCATGCTATTGACGATATGTATTATCGATAAAGAAATTAAATATGAGTAGAAAATTTAACGTTCAAAACATGCAATTATATGTATATTTTAATAAAATTTTCAATACTAAATAAACATTCATTCGACCATACGGTCGAACTTCGACAACCGAGGTGTTGTCTTTAAAAATAACATTCGTTTCCTGTTGTTTTATTTACACCAAGTTTTTTCTGATCCACTTAAGGTTGACTGGAAGAGAAATCTTTTTGCCATTTATCTGACTTTGCATATTTTGTAGAAATAAATGAAACAATACTAGTTTTGTTATTGCGGCTTCATTTCTGTGCGATCAAGATAAAAATATGTCATTCCGCCACAGAAATTATACACGTTATCTCATCAAAACAAAGTATTAAGCGAAATGTGATACATAATTTGTAATTAACAACATCATTTAATTGACATTACTTGTAAATACAAGTTAATACGAGGTATACTCTAAATTGTCCAAGTAGGGACACTCAAATCTAGTTGCTATAATAGGTATAAGAAATACCTATAATATCACAAGCACTCACACAATTCCAAACACTTAAATACAAAGTAGAGGTGACACGTAAGAGTGGTGGCTTCAGAGATGTACTAAGTCTTTCCGACAGTGAAATTCTATTATCCAAATATTTTATGAACTGATATTACGAACATTTGTAATACCATTAAAATATACTTTTTATTTATTTTGGGTGATCTTTCTCATTATGATGGATAATGATTTATTAAAATATAATTTCTTCTTCTTGGGACGTTTTTAAATAATAATCTGTAATAGAGTTTTAGAAATTTTTTACTTTGCCTGGCTAACTAATTTAAATGACTGATTTTGGAATGCCTAATTAATTTAAATCTTTCCATTTTGCAACAAGACGATTCAAAAGTACTCATAACCTTTTGTAAAAAATAATATTTCAATTTTGATATTTTTTAAACATAAATTTATTCTAGAAAATACCGCGGCTATAACGACGAGCAGATGGAGACATTTTACGCAAGTTTCAGTAAAATTAAGACAAAGGAATATGTGCCCGATGATTACGTGAAAAAGATGCATTCGATTCTTGAACATTTGGGTTACACTTATGATGTAATTGTGGATTTGGTATGTAATTGAATTTCCTAATAGATTCTTGATATAGTTCAGCCAGCTTAGGTAAGAGCATACTTAGTGAATGCAGCGGAGTCTGACAAATCTAATATAATGAAGACTAAATAATCTAGAACAATATCGCTGGTTACCTCATGAATTAAAAATATTTCCAGAACTTTCTAGTATATTGTCAGGGTTTTTTTGCGCTGGAAAAACGCATTAGCGTTTCCCCCACTGTTTCCGTGGGGGAACCGCCCCGAACATCGGAATCGGAATACCCACTAAAAACCAGCGTTACTCTGAAGTGGTACACACCTGCGAGCACCTCCGCCTGTAGTTCGTCGCTGTCCAAGATAACCTACGATACACTCTTATCGTCCTCACCACTATGACCCTCTGCGGCCTCCGCAGGAGGGCCCGGTCCCGGTAGAATCTGCATTATAATTGAATCAGCCAATTCTGTTGAACAAACCAAACGTTGTTATTAAGTATTTTCTAATTAACTGTTGTCAAGTGTGTGTGTGGTTTTTTCTCTATTATTTACAATAATAGAAAAAAATAAAAATATTATAATACTCAAGATTAGTTTGACATTTTATTTTAAAATATTATTTGCTTTTGCAAACTAGTCTAACTTTATATTTACATACTTAAAATCTGTAGTTTCACTGCAAACAGAAAATTTTACTGAAAAATAAACAGCTCTAAAGATTTATCACGTTTGAAAAATAAATCAAAGAACCGTCGCAAATGGAAAAATTTGCTTCCCATTTCAAACTCATTTAAAGCGTTAGTGTGTCTCTTCACTCTTATGCTTTAATAAGTACCATAACAGAATATTATTGATCGATAAGAACTAAATAAATATAAAACATAAAATGTAATATTAAAGAGTTTTAAAGAATTGATAACATAAAATCTCTTTTATTATTTTTTATTCGACTAATAAATGTTATTATGAATCAATTAAATATAACCTTTGAAATGTAAGATGTCAACTAATCTAGCTTGTCAATGACGTGCTGACTGATTCTAGAGAAGTAATGGTACTTATTACACTGTAACCACCTGTTGGTAATAGATGGCGTTACTGGATTTTTTTAATATTAATTCTAACATAACGTCTTTATTTTTTCTTAGTAAATCAAAAACTTTCACGATTAGGTTCGCATATACAATATACGTATACTCTCTAATAGTATCAACATATTCTGAGTCGTGTATTCATAATGTTCACTAATATTTTTTCAGCTTAAAAAACCGTGTGACGTTTTGGTAAAAGAGTGCCTTTGGAGATCTAAGTCCGTCGAATGTTCTAAAATGTTCAGACATGTGTTCACAATAATGGGCTATTGTTGTCAATTCGACGTAAAATATTTCAGGTATTGTATTAAAAGGTTTTATATCAAATATTAACTAACTGTCGTTATGGAATATAATGCTCAGACTGTAATTGATAGAAAAGTTAAAAGAAATAATATAGTTTGAATACTGTAAAACAATTTAAAGCTGGTGTGACTCAAAATAATATTATTATAATATTCGTGATAAAAAGACACTTAATAATATTTCCAACAAAGATATAACACATACGTTTAACGATTTAAACATATAAATATATAGTTTTGGTAGTTTAGGTACTGAAACGGATGTAAATGTTTTAGAATTACGTTTAAATATCACAAATGAAAACATCATGAAAAATTAACGAAATTCTGTAATATGTGTATCTAACGCATTGTGGAACAGCGTTTTGGAATTATCATAACGATTTTCGCTGTAATTTATTACAAAGGTTGGTTGGGAGAGTCGTTTGCTGCGCACATAGGAGTATATACAGATATATAAATACAACTGATAACATTATCAGAAATACTGTCCTACCAAAAAAATATCCATATTCAGACGATATTAAAATGTTACTTTTTTTGTATAATGAAGTACGAAAGTATCAAGTATTGATTGTTAATAATGCTCTCCTTACCGATTTTGGTCCTGGCAACCATTATCAATAGAGCCGAGAACTGTGCAATATATATTATAGTGCAAAAGTGTTTACCCAAACATAATCGTGAAGACGTAATCTCTGATCCCCCATTCCCATAATTGTATAGGATAGCCGATTTACATTACGTAGTGGATAAACGGTAATAATAGTTTTTTGTGCACCAATGTAAAAACTAGATCCGATCCGATCTAGATAATATTTAATATTAATTCGTAGCACATCTAATATTATATGTTACA
Source organism: Nymphalis urticae (assembly GCA_905147175.2). Lineage (NCBI taxonomy): Eukaryota > Metazoa > Arthropoda > Insecta > Lepidoptera > Nymphalidae > Nymphalis > Nymphalis urticae. Next base: position 713,064 of record LR989987.1, on the reverse strand, counting down.
ATCTGACTTAGTCTTACACCAAGGACTACGGGATTTGCAGTATTATTAGTAAGCCACTATACTAACGAGGCAGTCAGGAATGTTTTGTTAGTTATGTTTTAATGGCTAATAAATAATTGTTAAACATAATATTGGCACGCAAATCCATTCTCTGGGATTCCCCGATTTAGAACATCCAAATTTGAAAGTTCATGATAAATATGAAATATTATTCGGGTTTTCCTTTAAAATGTTTTATATGTTGAGTACATACAAAGTACTTGTATAATACGTGAACGGTATAGTAAACGTCAAATAAATGTTACATATATTTCTTTGATGTCCTGGAAAACTACCTTCATAGGATAAAGTTAAATCACTCTAATCTCTCAAACTTTCATAAATTGATCAATGAATTAATTTAAAAAAAAACATCCACGACGGATATATTGTATATGTTTATAAAATAATTAAATTAGAACTTAATGATTAGTACTAAATAAAAATACATTTATTATGTAGTTATATTAACTTTTCAGTAAATATGCGGAAGAAAATACGAGTTTTCGCACTGGTATTGAAATATCTGAGGCATTGGACATCATTATCAATAGTCAAAAAGTTATATACAATGGAAGTATTGTAGACAGTTTTGTTTTTGTAAGTATTCTTTATAAACCATCTTGTTTCATTACAGATTTTTTTTTTAATTTTTTTTTTGACACTTTTTTAAAATAAATTGTGCCCTATAAATTGACTACGTGTCTACAACTTCCAAAATTTTAAGACAGTGGGGACTTTAAATGAAAAAAGAATCAAATTTTTTATTCCAAATAAAAAGATTGAACTTGCTTTGCATCAATAATCAACCATCGCTTCGGTATAAAGCACTTCAGACATAAGAAAAAGCGGAGAAAGTAACGTAATAATATATACATCATTGTATGCTTCTGTGTGTGTGACATGCGTTTCTAAACCAAGTAATTATCAGATTGAGTTTAATCTTTCCGAATGACATTTACACACGTGTGAAGGTTTATCTACTTCAACTATTACTATCAACGTACAAAAGGCACGTACGAGTCGTATTAGATAATTGCTTACAAAAAAAGAGGTATTGCAACAAATTTCTTTGTCTAATATTTAGAAGCTACATAGTGAAGTTCTCATTAAAATGTAATGTGTTTGATTGCTTATATCGTTTTATATGGAGTTAGTAAGTTCTAAGGAGCATGCCAAGTTACACCCAGCTGCTTGCGGCAGGTGACATTTTTTTCTGAAAATATAAAGGCACTCTCAGTGAGCTTTGTACGAACAAACAACACTGGTAAAAAACAAAAAAGTTTAAATTTGTTCGTGTCGTTTCCGTGAACACTTAGCGAGTATATTTTGTGTAGATGCATATATTCTGGTGACAATGGATGAAGTGTGCACGGTTGTAGGTTGTTAAAGTATGAAATCCCTTTCATAATATACAATTTAATAAATAATTATAAGTCATATCATGTGAAATAAACATTTAATACCTTACTTATAAACGTTATTTAGTGAGTAGTTAGTTAAACAATGCTGCGTCTTTGTCCTTCGAATGACAAAACAATAATGATAAAAAGAGAGGAATCAGTGTTTAGCTAAACATCCGCTAAGTAACGTTTGTAGTTGAGGACGTTAACAGACAAAGATTCCATATATAATCTACATAAGAGTAACGACTATTTTTGTAATCCGAATACTTCGAAGTTTTTACGATAATTTTAATTAAATTTATATTTTTTAATAATTCAAGCTCCTGACATTAATTTTATGAATTTTAAATTAATTAATATAAATAAATATTTAGATAATTTATAAATATTAAAAGCTTTAACTCTGTCATTTATTGTACGTTGCACAACTGTAACATTCATATATTTTGTTTGCTAACAGTTGTACATAACATACATCCGAAACACGCTTTACACTAACTCAAACTAACTGTGCACCAATTACAGGAGAACACACCATTCATGCCAAACACAATTACGAAAAGTGGTAACAAATTATACAAATCAAAATAAAAAACAGAATGATTCGAGTACATTTCTCAATTCGTTGTTTTACAGCTATATGTCTTCGACGAGAAGGATAATTTGACGTTACTAAATCGACCGATAACCTTGACTCCACTTACATACTTCGACGTCACGGTGGACTCGTGGGCGATCGATTCATCAAGTGATGTTAAAACATTATCCTTAAATAATCGGAAATGTTTTTTACCATCCGTAAGTATCATATGATGCATTTATGATTATATAAACTTTTTTCTGAAGTGATACTTCTTTTGCGATTGGATAAGTTATTAGTTTATAATCTCGTGTTTTTAGTTCACAACATTTATTTATTAAACACTTGTATAATAACATGTCTATCAAACAAAATAAACATCATGCTGTTGCGTACACTTGATTTATTATTTAAATTATATATTGTTAGTAAATAAATATATCCAATACACCTAACTCAGAAGCGTTTAGTTTTGCCTAATTTTTTTGCAAATAATACAATGTTATGATTCATTGAACTATGACCCAATAGCTAAGCTAGCTAGCTAAATAAATATTCCGTCGCGTAGAGTGTAAAACACGAGCGGGATATGTCCCATTAATTAAATTATTCTTTAATTGTAATTGATTATATTTTAGTGAAGTTAGTTTAATAGTAAGCTTATGATGGTGTAAATTTCGTAGCCGTATTGGGTTCTTCTAACCAAAAATATAAAGGAACCAGAACTTTGCAAATTGACAATGTAAGTGCTACTATGTCTCGGAAAGCACGTAAAGCCGTTGCTATGAGTCATGTCTTAGTCCGAAGGACTTCCGGGGCCGTAATTGGTCAAGAGATTTTAATTGACGTTCAAACTAAAAGTATCTATTGTGACGATGAACTGTTTAAAATTGAGAAGTGTGTCCTGCTCAAGTACAAAAGGACCCACATAGTATTCGAATTGACCTGAAACACAGTATTCGAATTGACCTTAATTTAAGTCAGAAATGTTTCACTAAATCTATCTCCTTCAACCTTCGAGCATCAGACAAATAGGCCGAAGAGTATATAGGCCCTCAGCCTATATACTCTTCGTAAGACGTATTCTCGAAGTGTTTTGTTTCCTCATTTCTCATGCGTGCTAAATATGTCATGTCCTTCCAGCGTCAAGACACCCTTCAGCCTAATAAAATCCGGGTGTTTTCAAGGCAACAATGATTAGATCTTCTTAGAATTAGGTATGGACGAAGAGTACGAAGTTATAACCTAAATAATTCCATATATTATTTCCGAAATACATTTGATTTAGATCATATATATTGAATTATGCCAATGCTCTTCAAAAAAGGAAAGCATATTAATATGAAACCCGTCAATCGTCTTCACTGTATATAATACACTGGGTGACGTACGTCTTCCTTGTGCGATGGTTTTATTATTCAATTCATGTATTTTTTTTATGCATTGAAATATTTTTGTTGGAGATTGTATATGTCCTCTTGTTTTTATTTTTTTGAATCAACAATTGACGAGATGGCTCAGTTGCTGGGGCTCATGAATCTGAACCGAAGATTGTGAATTCAAACTCGGACAAAGTTCTACTTAATTTGTGTTTTATATAACATCACAAGTAAAGTTGCAAAAGTCAAAAGCTTATCATCAAGGGAGTAGGAGCACTTTGACTGGCAATGAGATGTAAACAGTATTTTTTAATGTAATTATAATTGTTAAACTCCCAATTAAGGAAAGAATATTGCTTGTATTAGGTGACATAGTTTATTCTATTGTTTCATTACAGGATACTAATATCAAAGCTGATTCGTATCAAGGATGTATGACAGTATTGATGATGAGAAAAGTTATTGAACACTGTCGCTGTATGCCCTTCAATTACGATCGTTAGTAAAATTATTTTATTAACAATCTGCACTATAATACTTATTATATATAGAGCTTGAGTATTTTAATGTTCATGTTTATAAACTTGGTATTCATTTCGACTACATGCCAACTCTATATGTTATCATTGAACTGGTGTTGATTATCTTTATATAAATATTAATACGTGAATATTGTAAGAATATTGTGATTACTGCTTACTTTCAATCAAAATACCTTATAATGTATGTATGTACGCAACCTTATAATTTATATTTGAGGACGCCTTTGGAACGAGGATATATAACCAACTGAAACTACCTCGTAATACACTAATAGCTTACTATTTGGGCATAAACATATCCCGACATCTTTTTTGCATTTATATAATTTATACCTTTATTCTTTAATAAGGAGATAATTTTTAGTGGGTTAAATCTGTGGGTAAAAATCGATACCGTGGGCAAAAGGGTGGACACATTACAAGTACACTGATTTTCTAAATAACTCACCCAACGCAAATTTTGTTCGTCCTTTTTCAGATAATGAGCTTGATGTTGAAAACTTCCCAAAATGTACTTGGGAAAGACTAAAATGCATATATCAACAACTGGGTAAGTTTTCGTAAGATTATAATATTATGTTATAACAATAACCCATCAAGCGCTTAAGCGCTTACAATACTTAAGTACATATAAAATGACCCCTCATTTATCGTAATTGCTTGTGGTTTAAGATGGAATAAACATGATAAAGCCAATACCGCTTTAATTAGGATATCCTAATTACTTCATTCAAAATAATACCACAAAAGTCTGTTTCACGTAGAATATTACATTATAATAATAAATATGATGGTATGATTCTTGGAATGTTCGATACTTAAAGTGCGTAAGCAGCGCTGGGTCGAGATACACACGGATCTAACGCAGATGCGAATCGAGACGTAACTCATCACGTTCTTGCCGCAGGGCGATATATTACAAGTAGTCGGTTTTTGACAGCGCTCAAAGTTTCCTTAGCTTGCGTGCCTCGGGTAGTTTTTACACTATACGAGTATCTCGTGCAGTATTAAATTGAACCTTAGTTTTTTTTTTCAAATCCACAAACAATGTCTATACATTTGTTTAACTCAATAACGCACGTTGCTTCGTATCTCGAGTAGCTAGGTAGCAGTTGAGAATCGTCAAACGTGAGTCTCACTTGTCGAGGTCAACTACGAGGCTTGAATATATTGTTGTTGTTTGTGTACATACAACGCCTTAATTTACAAAGCTATTTACATAGATCGAGTACAAAGCGATGTTCGGGATATAATAGTGGAACAAGAATGTTACCAGAGATGCGACTATGTGCAATACGACACGGAAGCCGAGTACGTCAAAGTGGATCGAATGGTTGAGTAAGTTAATTAATAAAAAGTTTTGATTCATCTTACATAAACGTCTTTTTATAAGATTAAACTAAATGTAAAAATACCATCGATTAAACGAATAAAGGGTTAAATTAATTAAATTATAACTTACTCAACTGTAGGTTATTGTAATAATATATTAATATTTTTTGTAATTTATAATTCGAATTCATATGGGTCGGTCGTAAGCGATTACCTTTTAATTGAATTGTATAAGTAAAATTATATCGTTCTAATTGAAATTTAATGAGATCAGTCGTTGGGCATGAAAAAGGATTTGTTAGTTTGTTGTTTTGTTAGACAGATGAATTTTAAACAAAATAAATAAACATTTGAAGTTATTAAATAAACAAGCAATTTTTTTTTATATTTGTTCAATAAATAATTATCACACTTACATAAAATAAACTAAAACCCCTTTTTTATTAATTATTTTTTGTTTATTTTGATTAGTCTTAACAAAATAACTTATTAATGTTAGAATCTTTTACTGGAATATCCTCGTACAATTATGAGAATAATTATATATCTGATTCTTTTTATTAAAGTATCTGACGTATAAAGTTAGAAATCATTAAAGTACAGTGAATCGTGATTTTAATTTTCTAGCGATAAAAATTTAACCATTCCCCGTTCAAGGCGTGCAAGTACATCTATTCCTTTGTAAATATTATAATCTGAAAAAAAAAAAAAAACTAGTCTATAAATGTTTTAGTATTGGATTTAAAACCCCAATTATTTATAATAAGTAATTCCGTAAATGATCAATTATATGGGTCAATTTATATCTCTTTTCTACCTCTTATGGAAACTATTTGTATTATTCTAACGACAAAAAGATAAATCTTGATACTATGGCTACATTTATTTATTGATATTGGTTATAATTCATTAAAATTCTTGCCAAGAAAATGTCAGAATTACAAAGCTGTTCGACCTGTGCCAGATGTTTCTGCGGTCGTGTCTTCCAGCGGGTTACGAGAGGGTTAATGTTAAATTACGAACATCTTTTGTGTCTGTAATAAAACCGGCTCACTTCCATTCAAACTAAAATAATGGAAGGCAAAATATTTAAAGTGATAACATTCTCGAGGCTCTCTTAAAGCTCGTTTGTCACCCACAAATAAAATCTCGTTTAAAATATATTTTAATGTCGTGAGTGGCGATTAAAACTATCATGACATTTATTCGGCAATGAGATTATTTTTTTTCATAAAACGATTTGTCATTCTAAACGAAAGCAAAATATATTCGTTTTGTCAGAAAATTCGAAGTGAATAAGATAAATCGTACCATGAAAAGGACGTACGCTCGTAAGTTGCCCACTCTCGTAATTTGTAAAGGATAGTACGAACTCGTCCCTTGAAAACGACCCTATTTATAAAACGTGTACGGAATCGATGCAATTCATAGACTGAATTGATCGCTTCAGTTCGAGTTCTGCTTATCAAGTTTCTGAGGTACTCTTTTTATATTAAATTCAATTTTAAATATAACTTTAATAGATTAACCAAAAAATATATTTGAAATAAAGATATTATGTATGTGTGTGTTTGAAATAAAAATATTATGAGTTCGCAAAATGTTTATACACAAACAAATGCTTCACAAATTATTTTCAACTACTTCATTTTAATGGGTAAGGTGTAACATATAAACATAATATTACCTCTGTTATAAATCTAATAAAAGTTCCATATCAATAGGATTTGGAATTATAATATGTATGTCAACAATATCATTATGATAAAGGAATTTTATAATATGTATAATCGCTCATGTATATTGTAAGTATTTTATAACTTCCTGGTAGGGCAAGTCTTTGTGCAAGCTTGTCTGGGTAGGTACCACCCACTCATCTGATATTCTACCGCAAAACAGCAGTACTTAATATTGTTGTGTTCCGGTTTGAAGGGTGAGCGAGCCAGTGTAATTGCAGACACAAAGGACATAACATCTTAGTTCCAAGGTTGGTGGCGCATTGGCAATGTAAGCCATGGTTAACATTTTTTACTATGCCAATGTATATGGTCGTTGGTGACCACTTACCATCAGGTGACCCACAAGCTCATCGTGCAACGTTTATATTGCTTTTAACTGGCACTTGCCATAATATTCTTTTCAATAGATATTTAACAAATAAATTATAAAAAAACTCATATGTGAGCATCAAGTCGACCAAGTCGTGGCAGTGGGCTGGTTCAGTATGTCGAAGGACATATGCTATTTGTATAGATGTAGATATAGATTGACAAATATAGCGTAGGCCATCCTCCAGTAGCCAGTCGAAGCTCTGGAAGTAATCTCTGGTGCTTTCGGAGAGGCTAATCTTTAGCAGTGAACTATATTTTGCTGAAGGTACTAAATGTAATATTATAATCTTCTATTCTTATATTGTTATTTTTCTAGCGAAAAAACAAAAGGTAGCACTCGAGTGACAATACACTTTGCTGATAACACTTGCCTGAAATATAAACGAGAAGTTCTATATACATGGGATCAAATGCTTGGTAAATATAATCGTGCTGTCATATAATTACATATTATTTATGATATAGTTGTATGATAGAATTGTTGTGTGATAGAGTTACGACTTTAATTATAAACATTGCGAAGCGTATAATTAGCCAAACACTGTTTCCTCATTTTATATTATTACTGATTTGACATTGGAAAGAAGAAGACTCAGCATTGTTTAATTATTCGTCCGCGAAACAACGGTTATAAATACGGCCGTTTTTCCTTTTTAATTCATTCATGGGTGAGAAAAAAATTGTTTTATTTTTTACTAGAAAATCTAAAAAATAAATAATCAACATTTATTTTTTAGATTTTCTAGTAAAAAATAAAACATTATTCACAATACATCATTATTAACACAATTATTTCACGCTATCACGGTTTTTACAATAATGATTTTTTGATGTTAGAAATTTATTATTTTGTCACATTTTTAAACTTTTTTAATATTATTGTCTAACTAAGCGGCTGCTTGCTTTATCTGATCACAATTGAAATATTAAGACTTTCTATTTTAGACAATTCTTGAAAGACATTCAAATCTTTTTATTCCAGCAAATCTCGGCGGCATCTTCGGCCTGTGCCTCGGCGGGTCCATTATAAGCATAATTGAGCTTATTTGGTTTCTCTTCAGGCTATTATTCACGTTTTGTGGATTTCAAAAGAGTGTCTCGAGCATGAATCAAGATAAAATTGTTTTTACATTGACGAAAAATAATTTAACAATGTCGCCAAAAAAAATTAAGATGACAAAAATTGGACAATATCCGTATTTGAATTGATTGTAGCAACATTTTCCCGGTTTCATTAATCTTTGTGTTTATTTGTAACTACTTTATAAATAAATAATGTGGATACTACTGATATTGTAAGTATTAAAGTACGTATTATGCAAAAAACGAAAATTGTTAGTGTTTTATACATCTCTTTATATACTATACACAAATAATTGTACAAACGCTTAATTTATCTATTCAAGAAAATTAAATTGTACAAACTGCCAATTAGGGAAATCTTCCAACCAATCTTTGAGATATCGAGCCGAGAATTAATCAAGAAATAAATAATTGTACAAAATTATAGAAAACATAAAATTATTTAATTAAAAAAAACGTCTCGGTGGATATTCTTAAAGGAGACTAGCAAACTTAGATTTTCGAGGCAGAAAAACCAGAAATTTTCATTATGACCTGGAGTTTGAACGTAGAAGCTCGGGGATTGCGGCCTTATATGCTATCTTCTTTTTCACGCAAGGAGGCTGCGGGTGGCCCTGGTATTTCACGTACCTGTCCACCTGGACGTTTTGGTCACCAACTCGCACTTGCGAGTCGTAGTCCCTGCTTCTCGACACTTGAATATATGTTACCCACCAAACCGAGGAGTCATATAGTATAGAGTTATAGTATAGTACTATAGATAAGCTTACTTCATGATTAATATTTTTTTAAATATTGAGTTGATACTATTAATAAACTAAATATGAGCGTATAACCTTCGTCGAGTCCTCAAGTCGTTTATACCGCAATTTTTGAAGACGAAAGTCTTCAACCAATGCGTCTTACCTGCCATAACATACGAGGCCGAAACGTGAACTGCGGGTCTAGTCCACAAATTCAAAGTCGCTTAGCGTGCTATGGAGCGAGCTATGCTCGAAGTATCTTTGAAGGATAAGGCTAGAAATGAGATTATACGGAAAAGAACCAGAGGCACCGATAAAGCTTGCAAAATTAGTAGGCTGAAGTGGCAGTGGGCTGGTCATGTATGTCGTAAGACCGATGGCCTTTGGAGCAGACGAGCCCTAGAGTGGAGACCGCGGATCGGCAAACGCAGCGTAGGGTGCTCCAGCCAGGTGGACCGATGACCTTAAGAAGGTGGCGGGTACCGACTGGATGTGGAAGGCGGAGGACCGGGAGTTTTGGCGCACCTTGGGAGAGGCCTATGTTCAGATGATGATGATGAGCGTATAAAAGATACTAGTTTCTTTTTGGTATTATAATATGTTCTTATGAGCTAGTAAATAAAGGATAAAAATATATTTTAGTTTTATTTATCAACTCGGAATATTTACTTTCGTAAATCTTTTTTCTTCTTTTTTTGAATGTATAAGTCTTGTTGATGTATTTGATACATAACTAAGTGCTCATAAATGTTCTATTAATGAAAAAAAATATGTTAATATGGACTTAGGCCGGGACTACCTTATGGTAACTGTTCTACACTGTCCGTACACTTTGGCATTGTGATCATTCATTTCTAAAACAATATTTTTTTTTATAGGATAGGCGGACGAGCATATGGGCCTGATGGTAAGTGGTCACCAACGCCCTTAGGCATTGGCACTACAAGAAATGTTAACCATCGCTTACATCGCCAATGCGCCACCAACCTTTAGAACTAATATTTTATATCCCTTGTGCTTGTAATTACACTGGTTCACTCACCCTTCAAACCGGAACACAACAATACCAAGTACTGCTGTTTTGCGGTAGAATATTTGATGTGTGGGTGGTACCTACCCAGACGAGCTTGCACAAAGCCCTACCACCAGTAAAATATGTTGTAAATATGTATCATCTATAATAATTTTAAACATATAATAATTTATTCAATATGGAAGCATTACACTTACTTATTGAATGTCGAATTGAAAATTAACACCGGGTCGGAAGGGAAAATATCCAGACATGAAACCCGGTGAAAGAAACTCATCAGGTTTTGTCAGGTTTCATACAATTTTCAATAAAATAATTAATATATTGCTAATATTTATTAAATGATGTTATTTTCGTATAATATTAAATATTTAAATACGAATTCCAGAAACTTAAAATAAAAAAAAGTATCTGCTACATCTTTGCGCAGAAGGATATTGCAAATATAATAACGTTGGAATGAAACTATCGAGGTCATTTTAAGCTAAAATTATCAAATAAAAAAAGTATAATCTCGTTTATTTTTTTTAGACAGTTCCTTTCCTTTCTGGTCAAGCGTAACGCTTTTGATTAAGTGAATAGTTTTACTTTGATATTAATAACCAATAACATATAAACCAAATTTTCCACCTTAGTCAATGTATAAAAACTAAAAAAAAATAGTGGCTTTAGAAATAGGAGTCTAAGAATTTAAAGACTTTCATATTATAGTATTAAAAAATGTTTAAGTTTATCCAACAAATAGATGTAAATTAAATTCTACTCCCTATATTTGTAATTTTGACTTACAAGTAAAAATTTTAAAAAGATATATTACTATACAGACGTTTTTAAAATTTTATTCAAAGATCTTATATCCTCAAGCTTGCCAGACAAAATGGAACGTAATATTATTGTAATATATTTTATTATAATTTACAAAGGCGAGGCCTAGCCAGAAAGTAGATAATAGAATAATTTAACATATTGGAATTTAATTGGCTGTTATTTTTTATATAAATATAAAATGGCTTCTGATTGTCTTTTAATGATGCTGTCACGGCCATGTTCTCTCTATCAAAGTTTTCGTGTACTTTTATAGTTTTCTAATTTGGAAAAGCGCCTGGATCAAAAATGTTCTATGACTAAGTTAACACAATTGCTTGGTAATATATGTGATATATTAATACACTAAATAGCCTTTGTATATACTGAAATTATAAATAAATGTGATATGGAAAAAGCCGAGATGGCCCAGTGGTTAGAACGCGTGAATCTTAACCGATGATCGTGGGTTCAAACCCGGGCAAGCACCACTGAATTTTCATGTGCTTAATTTTTCTATATATTTCATCTCCTTCCTGTACTACCAAACCTTCTCATCAAAAAAAGGAGAGGAGGCCTTAGTCCAGCAGTGGGACATTAACAAGCTGCTACTGTTATAAAATAGTAAACTTCGTTTGCGAGTCACGTGGACAAAGAATGACGAAGGATGAAGATGACTTTTTTATCCAGTTCAAAAGATACAATGAAATTAATTCGTTGTAAGAACTTGTAAAAGTTCAAGTAATTGGATTCTTCAACGGTAACTTTTGTTTATGAGATATCAGCTATCTTACAAAAGTTTTTCTCAGTGTAATTAATTTCAAGATAGTTAATATAATGTTTGTGGCAGTGCAAGGATACATCTCAAAATTTTATAACATTTATATTTTAAGTTATTGAGTAAATAGTACTAAACCCGTTCAATATAAATACGACATTTATTTAAAATTTAATGTTTTAAATGTTATTGCGAACATAAGCTACCGCTTACAATACTGAACGATTCTTAAAAAAACCATGTAAAAAAATGAAGTGACCTGGATGCCCTTGTTGAGGTAATGCGTTGTATTAAGTAGTCATCGTTATTACCAATAACTTGCTAAAGTAACAGCTTGTGATGTTGTTTGTGTGGAAATCCTTCGCAATCTGGCATTTTGATACATGTAACGCCTATTTGAATTATTTAAAATATTATACATTTAAAATATTTAAATTATTTAATAGGAACGGTAGTCTAAATAAAAAAATTGTTGTTTCAGTTTATATAATTCTCAAATAGATATATTAACTTAAAAAGTGGCACTTATTTTGAAATTGCAGATATAAACTTTATTTATTTTTATACCAATATTTAATAAACACTTATAAATAAATAAGGTTATGAGTATTGCTAAGTATTAGTAAGATCGAACGTGGTGGTTCAATGGTGGTAGGCCTCTTTGCAAGCTCGACTGTGTAGGTACCACCCACTCATTAGATATTCTACCGCAAAACAGCAGTACTTGGTATTTTTTGTTCCAGATAGAAGGGTGAGTTCCCAAGGTTGGTGGTGCATTGGCGATGGAAGCGATTTCTTACAATACCAATGTCTTTGGGCGTAGGTGACCACTTATCATCAGGTGGCTCATATGCTCGTCCACATACCTACATATTAAACAAAAGAACGTAGTAATCTATTTCGTTTTGATTTCACGGGTTTCTATCAAATGTTACCCCAGTATAGTTATTTTCAATTTTTAGTTTATACGATCAATTTTTTGTTCATGTATTTTTGTGAAACTTACAATATAGTTTATTCTACAACCCTAACGCTATCTATTGACATTTTCCAGAATCAAGTACACACACTTCCAAACTTACACGAGGTATAGGATTTCTGACGTAGCTTTCTCTCTACGGAATTATTTTACCACGTTGTTTATTTTAGTTCCCGTAAAATGTAATAGATGACGCTTAAGATCATTTTAAGTTTCAATAGCAATATGGATAGCAACGAATTTGTGAATAACAAAAAAGTTTAAGTTTATATATAATAAAGAATAGACTTTAAAAAGAAAATGGCAAATGGGTCAAATGGTCCAGTTGATGGTAAATGGTCACCACTGCCCGTAGATATCGGCACTGTAAGTAATATTTACCATTAATTGCATCACCAATGTGCGTCTAAACTTGGGTACTAAGATGTAATGTCATTTATGCTCTCACTCACTCTTTACACTCTTTACATATAACAATACTAAATGTTGCTATTTGGCTGTTGAATATCTGATGAGTGGCTGGTACCCAGACGTGCAACAAAGACCTAACAAGTACGAGATTTTTGGATTTATTTATAGACATTGGATTGGGTTGATTACACTCTAAGATTTATTATAAAATTTATCTGACGATAAGAAGATGAAATTTATTAGTAGACTCAAAATTCGTATTTGATATTTTTTTACTTGGTATTAAATATAAATATAATTTTTAGTAACGATAAGTTTCGCAAATATAAATGAATGCTTTTTATAATTAAACTTGTCGATAGGAACGATAAGATTCCATGATTTCAATGAATTCGACCACGGAGCCCCATCACATACCGACGAGGTTTGAATAATTAAATCTTAGACTCGGAAAAAATTGATAGCAATACGGAGGCAATCCCAGTATTGAAGACGTGACCTGCTGCCGAAATTTATCGGTAGAATTTATTTAATACCGATTTTCATTGGACGAGTTATTTAACTAGTATTTATTTTACATCGAAGTTTATTGATTTGATGTTTTTAACCGTCTAAAAAAAAGGAGGTTTTCAAAACATTTCTCATAGTTTTTTAGTAGAATAAATACTTTATGGTAAACAAGCATTTACGTGGTTCAATACTTGTACTCGTAAAAAACGATAACTTTTATAAATTTTAGTACTCAGATATACATAATATATACTAAGTATATCACGTTCTATCCCATTATGCCATCAATCGACATTGTCTTATCTGGCTCTAGTCCAGCAATTTTTCAAGTAATTTTCCGCAAAAAATTTTCTTGCTCAGCTGCTGGAGGAACATAGCTAGTCTGTATATACAACCAACTCCTTAAAGATAGAAGAGTAACTGTTTGTGGTCCATTAATATAAAGCTGAGTTTATTTCCGGTTCTTCTCAGGTCTGAGGCGCTTATTTCTGAAAATGCTTGTTTTTTGACAATCAATAAGCAAATGTAACGCTTCCATATTTAATAAATATTTTTGACTTGATTTTGACATTTATTATATATTTATATTATTTTATCTGTGTATTGACATTGACAGACTAACTAATAAGCTATGGTATTTTTTGGTGAAGTTTAGCTTAGCATTTTAAATCATTGTGGTTGGCAATCATATTAGAGATGTAAAGTACGGGTTAGAATTTTTAGTCGTAGTATCTTAACACTTATTTCAGTACTGTGAGATGATAAAGTTCTTTTATGAGCCTAATTGAATAAAGAATATTTCAACTGAGTGAATGTTGAGAAGTTACCTCCGCCTTCAAATACTAACATAAAATATGTAACTCATTCCTAGCTATTAATCCGGCAGCAAATAAGGAATTTCAAATGTTATATCACTTGTACAAGAACAAATACATTAGCTCCTTAAACCAGTACACAGCTATTTAAACAATGATAAGTGGGCGTTATATACCCAGACGGGTGTGCTCGGGGCTCCTTTCTTTCCAATACACAGATAAAATATAAATACGATGTTTACGAGCGATTTTTCTTTCTTTCGCAGGTGATCCATAAAACTTTGATAAGGCGAGTAAAACAGTACTAAAGGTGTACTCGAAAACGCTATCGGTAAACACGGAATATTATTCTTCATAAAGCTCTGCAATAAAAGTGAAGTAGATTTTTATGGGATTGCAATAAAGACGCGTTTTGTTAGGTTTGAGGGTAGATATCAAAGAATCAGGCTTTGTACGAAGTTGGAGGCAACGGATATTTTATTTATTTCGACTTAATATTATTTGATATCACACAGGTTATGTTTTTTTGTTATAGTTTAGGTAAGCGGACGAGCATATGGGTCAACTGAAGGTAAGTTTTTTTTTTTTTTTATAGAAAAGGAAGGTGGACGAGCATATGGGCCACCTGATGGTAAGTGGTCACCAACGCCCTTAGACATTGGCATTGTAAGAAAAGTTGCCCATCGCTTGGGAACCTTGGGAACTATGATCTTATGTCCCTTGTGCCTGTAATTACACTGGCTCACTCACCCTTCAAACCGGAACACAACAATACCAAGTACTGCTGTTTTGCGGCAGAATGTCTGATGAGTGGGTGGTACCTACCCAGACGAGCTTGCACAAAGCTCTACCACCAGTAAGTGATCACAATTGCCCATATATATTGACATTGTTTGAAATGTTACATCGCCAATCGCTAGCAATCTTGTGAACTAAGATGCTACGTCCCTTGTACCTGTATTACACTGGCTCACTCACCCTTTAAACCGGAACACAACAATATCAAGTCCGGCTGTTTTGTGGTAGAATATCTGTTGGTACCTACCCAGACGAGCTTGCACAAAGCCCTACCACCAGTAAATATATATAATTTATATTTTTAAGCGTGTTTTAATGTACATTTTGTAGAGATGACGACAAAATTGTAAAAAAATAAAAAAAATAGCGCAATGTTATCTTTTTTTTTAGATACCAAAAATAAAGAGCAATGTCCAAAGATGATAACAAACCACTATACAGTTGGCCGGTCAGATATGAGTCACAAATGGAGCCTTCACGAACTAAAGTTTTACTGACTGTGCTTAAAAAAATAATATATTCCTTCTCGCCTTTTATATCCTTTTGAAAAAAAAAGGCTTAACAGTAATTACCATTTAAACCTTTTCTTGTGTTTGTCATTTCCATATCTGATTCGCAAAATGAAAATTATTTTTCCTTAAAAATGTAAACATTTATGAATGTTATTTAATATTATTATCGCTACGTAACGGTTTTTGCGTCAGATATGATAGTATTCACGCAGAATTTCAATGCCCTTATCTTTTAGGAAGAGAAGCATAAAGATCGTTGTAAATTGTTTTTATGGAAGTCCCTTTGCTTTATGAATGTTTTTGAATGAGGGCGTGGCTTTTGTAATGTTCGCGTGAAACGTATTGGTCGTGAAAGTGATTTGTGTGTGTTTTATAGCATTTTTATTAAATAAGCGGATTTTTGTCTTCGTTCTCGTTTTGTTCGGATTTTTGAAATAAACTATTTGTGATCGACTTTTGTGCAACCCTGTCTAGTCCGGTTAGTACGTAGATGATATTGGTAATTCAACCGTATAACAATATTCTGTTTTATATTTTTGTAAAAAAAGCTTTCGCGAAAAAAAAAATGGTTGACTGATATAGATATGGCTCGCCTAGTGTATGTTTAGTTATTACCACAGTATAATGTCTTATGGCATTCTACTCTGAGGTAATGCAGTCGATATTATTACGATTATTGCCCTGCAGAACTGTTGCAATGTTCGTGCAATTTATAACCTTCGCCCAAAGATTCATTAAGATGTAAATTTAAAGAAATTGAAATAATGACTGTCGCTTCTCAATATATATTTGATAATGTTGCGCAAAAACATAAAAGATTTTCCCAGAAATTGTAACATGTATAAAGTTACAACCTCTATTAACCGATTACACTTGGTTAGTAAGTATTTTAGGGGACAATGTGTACGCTTTTACAACAGGATCCCAGAAAACGTTCAAAAATATTTAATTGAGAAATTTAAAGGAATCGTTAAGGAAGCTTGTGCTAAAGGATAAAATGAAATAAATAACCAATTACTTTTTAGAAGATTGTACGCCTTGGGAATAAAACGATCGCCTCCGAGTATTTCTAATAAAAAATATTATTCTGTTATTGTGTATTGCCTATGATTTTAAAATATGAGGTATAAAAAAAATCCAGCTGAGTTTTTTTCGCCGGTTCTTCTCAGGTCTGAGATGTTTATTTCCGAACCGGCGGTAGATTTATGACAATCAATAAGTAAGTGTAACGCTTCTATATTAAAAAATGATTTTTGATTTGGTAATAACGTTGAGTGAGTATCATTACCGGTACAAGAGACAGCGTCATTGATATCATGCACTACTGTTGACGGTTGCTACTACCAAATTACAAACGAGACCCTTCGTCGACATCTTGACGTGCTATAAAGCATGGATCAATTTTTTCTTACACAAAGCAAATAATATTTTTTGTAGGAACTTTGTCTTGACAATAAATTGTACTCAAATAAAATGAGTGGTCGTATTATATAATATTTATTCTGAATATAGTCGTCCACACTTAAATATACCGTTAGAACAGCCTTACTAAAACCTCATACAAATGTAACATTATACCAATTGTTTAATCATATTTATCACGCACTGAATCGCATAGAGCAATATTAGGTATATTTTGATTGTATTAAGTTACTAGCTGACCCGGTGAACTTTGTTCCACCTTAAAGGCAATATCACATTATCACATTTTTTTTATTTTTAGCTTAGGGTAATTGTAAATAAAAAAGATATAATTATTCAATTATTCTTTATTTGCCATTTATTGTAGCACCTTTTGATAAACGATATTTTTTGTTTTTTCATTAGGCGCGAAAACAAATAACGCGGAAGGTCTTCCGACACGTGAACATGCCACATATAATTGGCCATGGGAAAAACATGGGTGTTCGAGATTAAGACCACAAACTTTCAACGATTGGGCTTGTGACTTATTTACAGTCATGGCGAATGCTAGACGGATCGGAAATTGAAGCCGTTTAAACTGAAATGGCATGTCGGTTGGGATCATCGGGATCCTCGGAATGAGAACTTCCTCACCTTTGAATTTTCCTTTGAGAATTGTGGCGTAAATCAAATTGTTCATCAATTTACTTTGTGCGGTGGTAAGCCAGGTACATCCAAGGAGTTTAAAAATTCAATGGGATAGTTGGTGGCATCATCTTCATTTGTTAGACAGTCAATAGATTTGAAAGAATGCAGTGTACCAATGATTTCATCCTGAATTATGTAATTTAAGTCATCTACATCTTTATTCTTAGCTGCCAAAATTGCTCGCTCACTCAAC
The DNA here is from genome assembly GCA_905147175.2 of Nymphalis urticae. Taxonomy (NCBI): domain Eukaryota; kingdom Metazoa; phylum Arthropoda; class Insecta; order Lepidoptera; family Nymphalidae; genus Nymphalis; species Nymphalis urticae. Next base: position 694,904 of record LR989987.1, on the reverse strand, counting down.
AATTCATTATTTTTGAGGTTAGTCATGATGTTTGGGAATACTTTGTTGATGAGTTCGTATTTTGATGAGACAAAGTTACAAAAATTCGGAGGAAATGAAATCAATCCGCTCGATTCGTCGACGGGTACTCGACCATTGCCGATAGTTAGCAATTGCTCAGAGAAATCTTCAGCAGATGTATCGTTCAGCAATGCAACTCTCATGTTTGTTGTTAGCTGAAGTTTCTTAACATAGCGCCATAGATTCGATGATTTAAGGCAAGCGTTTATTTCGTCAGCAGCAGTCGATCTGGGAATTACTGGCAATGTTTGGCGGAAATCACCAGACAGTAAAATCATTGCTCCTCCAAAACATCTCGAGTCATTACGTAGATCTTTCAACGTTCGGTTAAGTGTTTCCAATGCACGTTTGTGCGCCATTGTGCATTCGTCCCAGATGATGATCTTCGATTCTGATAAAACTTTGGCCGTAGCGGAGCGCTTTGTAATGTTGCATGTTGGTTCTTCAATAGATTGAAGATTTAACGGCAATTTCAATGCAGAATGTGCCGTACGACATCCTTCTAGCAATGTGGCTGCTATACCAGAAGAAGCAACTGCAACCGCAATGTTGGATCTTGCACGAACAGTGGCTAAAACTACTGACATGAGGAATGTCTTACCAGTTCCACCAGGGGCATCCAGGAAATATAAACCACCGTTTCCATCATCAATTGCCTTCATTGTTGTATCATAAACTTCTTTTTGTTGGGGATTCATCAGGGGTACATTCGTTTGAACTACTAAATCTAATTCCTGGTGATCATATTCACGTTCCCGTTCCAATTCTCGATTAAATGCGTCATTCATTTCACAATTTGGCGCTGGCATTCCTAACCTGACTAATAAACTACCGCACATGAGATAACACATGTCTTCGATCAAGAGCAAGGCCCGATTATGTATCTCTTCATTCATTTTAAGATCGGAATTTCCTGAACTGACACGAATTTGATGTAAAATATCTTCTGCCATATTGTCCTTGTATTTGTGCCACAGGTTAGATGGGTTCGATGGAAAGCATGTCGAAATGATGATAGCAAATAATGTACGTATCTGACTTGGAGATGCAGAGATAATGGCTTCAACGATTGTAGTATCCCAATGGGTATCGTTTTCTAGTAACTTGAGTTCTTCACATGCAGCACGATATGTTGGAAATATTGTACCACTACAGTCCGTAGTGACTCAAATGACGTTGGCCCATGCACATTAACCAACAACAATCGCAAATAGAAGCATTCATCATTCTTAGGATGAACTGTATATATACGACCAAGAGCATCAGTGGAACGCACATCCGGATAACCAGGAACCACATCGCCTTGCTTCCGTCGTTGAAAATTCTTCAATGAAGCATTCCAAGTGTAATTCCGAGTAAAGCAAAGTTCGCGCAAACGCATCGCTCTGGCAGGTCGCAAAGAAACTGGTCAATGTTGTTGCTGGAGGTGTTTCAGCACGTTGAGCAACATTCGAAGCCGTGAAATATACTCGTTGGCCATTCTCCAGATGCACCGCCAAATGCACCACAGTAGGGTGACGTTCGTGTATAGGGAATGAGAATATACGCCAAATCGCTTCATTGCAGTTCACATACCGACCAACTTGATAGCGCGCAATTTCATCGTTCGTATTGGAGGCTTGGACGCCAAAAACCGCCATATCGCTGCCTTTCGTGACATATTTGCAGATGTATTTAATAGATTTTACTGAATTGCAATACTCAACGTTACAATGTGTCTTGAACGTTTTGGAAATAAGTGGAGAATATGGAACAATCCAACTGTTGTCGACCACAAAATCTATTCTTTTAACTTTTGTGGTAATAGTTCGACCGTTATCATCCGGTGATCGACGCCGATACAGTGGATAACCATCGTTGCCAGTGACGGTATCCGCTGTTAATTTCCGTGGATATCGTTTGGAACATTTGCCGTCGATCATGCAAGGTGATTGAGGATTAATAGCGCCACATGGTCCATGAATCATATTTTTGATTACAACATCATGATGTGCGCTCGTGTGTTCCAGATGGTCGTTTATCCGCTCTGATCACAACTTGTAGTCATCATTTGGTATGCGCTCCAATGCACTCTTGAACAACCTGACCAACGCATGATGTTCTTGAAGCAGTTGTTGCAGATCTTGAAGAATTGCTCTTTTCGTTGCTGTATTGATCTCTTGACGTCGATCAAGTTGTTCCTCTGTGTTGCCCATGAAGTATATTTGTAAAAAATTATGCTGTCCATCATCGAGAGGTTGCAATGATCTAATTCGATGGTGAATCTGTCCTTGTATCTACAAAAAAAAAAAAAAACAGTCATTATTACTTTACAAACACTACAGGAATAAATACAATATGTTATTATTCTACTGTATTGTGTATAAGTACAAAAACAAATAAATACCTTGAATATTAATTTTAGCTTAAATAACACTCGCGATTAAGTCCCGTAATACTAAAATCAATATGAGTGATAATCATGAAGGTTTAAATAAATATAAATACCTTGAATGTCGGATTAAATCCTCGTTCTTCAATAATGTCTGCCCCAAATGAGGTCATATGGAAACAACTATTGTATTTTTGGGTGTTTCGCCACGAAGCAATGAATTTAATGGCTCAGGTGGCGGAGTCAATAATGGCAATTTCACTTTGCCATTAAGGCAGCACAATCCTGGCCGTTCTCCGGAAAACTTTAATGCGCCACAATACTCGCAAACAACGTCCATTGGCCCAATGCGAACGCTAATATGCAAGCAGTAATCAGTCGTGCAATCGTATTGATACGCTGCCCGATTCAAATCAGTATTTGATGAATTTCTTCTTGTGCTTCGTAAATTATCTAGCTGTTGATCTCTGAGGTTTGCTCGACGATTTCGCATTGCCAACCGAGCCGTTTCACGGGCTGCCTCCCATTGCTCTTGTGAGTGAGAAGCACGTAGTCGAGCCATACTAAGGCGGCGCTCTTCACGTGCATTTTCTTGCTCTTCTTCAGTGCTTTCATTCGCAATGTTTCGAATTACTCTTGCATTACGGCTTTGTCGAGAAAGATTTGATCGTCTTGGTCTCGGCATGGTATTTTTATTGATTATAAATGGCACAGCTATACGATATTAAAAAAAAAAATTAGAAGTTGAAGTTCGCTTTTCTTTCTTTTTATTAGAAACTTTAAACAGGCACAGAGTATTTATATTCCTTGTTTTATACGAATTAATCAACCGGCAAGACTGTTTTTTTAAATATTATCAGCTGTCAGTGGCTTTTTGTTATATACTACCGGACTTTTTTAAAAATATGCTCAGCTGTCAGTTGCGTTTTGTTATTAAATTTTTAACAAATGAACCGCTGACTTATATTTTGACTGAGTTGTTTTGTTATTACATGTCAGTTGCGTTTTGTTATACCACATTTTATGTCACATCACACGGGAACGACGGGAACGGGATAAAAAGTATCCTATGTCCTTCTCCCAGTTCTTAGCTACCTCCCTACCAATTTTCAGTCAAATTGGTTCAGCCGTTCTTGAGTTATAAATAGTGTAACTAACACGACTTTCTTTTATATATATAGATAACAAAATATTTTATGCGAAAAGTCTTTTCCCTCACTCTCATAATCCAATCGTCGGATCGGATCGTTCGATCGCAGACATCAAATCCGACACGATCGGAAAGAGTTAATATGCAGGACCAACGGTTGTATGTGCTTTATAAGGCACGGGAGCGCTTATAAGCTTATAATCTAATATCGATAGTCAAAGTGAGGGAGCGGGGCGAGAGCCAGTGTAACTACGAGCACAAGGGTCTTAGTTCCCGAGATTGGTAAAGCACCGACAATGTAAAAAGTGGTTAATATTTCTTACATCACCAATATCTTTTTGCCCGTCCGCATTATACAAAAACTATATTGAAAAAAAGAAAGAGACGGGTAGAAAATAAATATTTTTCGAAAGTTTTTAGTAAACGTTCTCCTTACGCTAAAGCAAAACTATGTCATTGGGGTAAGTGATGACCTCGTACCGTACTTAGAGCGTAATCTTACTAATTTCAAAGTGCACTTTATTTTATTCTGAGATGAATTTAAAACTGTTTGAAAATTTACATTCATATTTCATGTTTCGTTGCTAAATAATATATACTTGCTATATCAATATTCCTCGCTGTTTTGTGTAATATAAACATTTTTAACTGTCTTCTGTCTTTCTTTTTTGCGATGAACCTGACTTTAAATGAAAATCTACATATATATATGAACTTTGCGTAAGTCCGTCTGTGTAGATTATATTTTCTTCTTATTACTTTATTTATTATTCTACCATAGACGTTAATAATATATATTTTTTATAAGAAACTGTTCTGTATTATTAGGCAACAAACCAACAGATCGTTTCTTTCACATTTATAATATTACTAACTAGATTAAGCAAAACGGTTATCTACAGAGGAACGTCAGTCTCTATTTATATCTAAGTAGAAATGTTTTTAACATTTCATCATTTTTAATTTAAGAATTCTTGAAAGGTACTTCGAAAATGAATTTTGCTAAGGAAATAAAAAATTGTGTGATAATTTTTTAAAGCGTGGTCCATCGTTGACCCGGTCGCGTTTGAAGCACGCTCCGCGCTTACTCTCCGCGTATAAAGCTATTCAAGGTAACCGTGTGGAATGAGAGATGATGGCCCATTTATAGGAATATCATTTTTAATACATTTTTTTTGTCAATAGTTATTTTTTTTAATTTTTATGTATTTAATCTATCGAAATAGGTTATTAAAGTAAATGTACTTGTATGTATAATATTGTATAAATAATTATTTTTGTTTATTTTTATATTATAAATTCCTTTTCATTACATAATCAACCTCCTTGGTAGGATTTTTTTTATAGAATAGGAAGGCGGACGAGCATATGGGCCACCCGATGGTAAGTGGTCACCAAACGCCCTTAGACATTGGCACTGTAAGAAATGTTAACCATCACTTACATTGCCAATGCGCCACCAACCTTGGGACCTAACATTTTATGTCCCTTGTGCCTGTAATTACACTGGCTCACTCACCCTTCAAACCGAAACACAACAATACCAAGTATTGCTGTTTTGTGGTAGAATATCTGATGAGTGGGTGGTACCTACCCAGACGAGCTTGCACAAAGCCCTACCACCAGTAAGTAAATAACATAAATGGTACGGAGGATATAATTGGTACGGAGCTTATTTAATTAATATTTGATTTTAGTTAAAGTATAAATATATTATTGTAAAATTATTATGACTTTATATCATGAAAATATTATAAAATTACGTTAATGTAAATACGTAATGGCAGGTGCAACTGAGTAAATATACATTATATTATATACTCAAACCATCGGTATAATATATGTAACAATATTAATTATTATACAAAATAGAGTGTCATAAATCCATTTAATATTAGATAATGAAAAAAACCTTAAGCTTCTATCGTGATATAGTTAATAAATCGATTTTATTTCGTATATTAATAAAAATATTTTGATTTAACTTGATTTAGGCATTAGGGACACAATATTATTAAATAATCACAATTGAAATTAATTAAAATGGTTTTATTTCAAGGATCAAACGAATATTTGTATCTGGTAGTTGAGCTCTTCTCCTCTCTCACTCTTCAGCTTGAGGTTTACGAATGTCGAACCGATCCCACCAGCTGACACAATCGCCTTGCTTTTCTTATTGTTAAGCATATCAACAGCTGATATTGCCTGTAAAAAATATTTAAATTTTCAAAATGGGTTTACAAAACGAGTTAAATATTGAATGCGGATATTATTCGCGTATAAGCATTTTTCATAAAATTCCTCAGTCTGTACTTGAGACGTTGTTAAATAGGCTTCGATTAGTTGTTAAAAATTATCTCATTATTAACGCCTACTACTCTGTTTATACATCTGACAAATATTGATAGATTTGACTGTTTCGGAGCTCGTGTCGATATTAATTTGTTGTATTTAATTTAATGCATTATTTTTACATTTTTTCTAAAGTATGATTTCAAAGAACACCCTAGAAAATAATTCCCATCAGTAGAATATATTCTACGGATTTTTAACGGGTCGTGACGATGCAAAGTACTTGTAAAATGATTCTATTTTAATAAAAATATTTTGATTAGTTTTGATTTAGTGGATATGGACTGTGTTTGTCTATTACTTGAAAACTTTAAAAGAATTTAATCAAATAAAAAATCATTAAGCAAATAGCCTTACTATGCGATAGTCAAAGAATGATATTATTTGTATACGATGTGAGTAATTATTGTAACTTGAAGTAAAAAAAAACAATCACTATAAAAGTTATTTAATTAAATAACTAACAGAAGCTCCATTGATTTTTTCAAGTTAGGAAGTTAGTAGTGTCCACTTGCCAAGTAGGTAAATATGTTGATCCTAACCTTATCTCTCTTCCTTCCTTCGGGCGATGAGAGTTAAGGTCTATACCTTAACTCTCATCGCCCGAAGGAAGGAAGAGAGATAAGGTTAGGATGAAGAGAGGAAGGAAGGAAGGAGAAGGTAGTTGCACTCTATAGTGCAACTACCTTCTCCTATACTACTATTTCCTACGCAGATGTCTAGTTAATCCTGCCCGAAGTATATATATATAAGAAAAAGCCGAGATGGCCCAGTGGTAAGACCGCGTGAATCTTAACCGATGATCGTGAGTTCAAACCCGGGCAGGCACCACTGAATTTTCATGTGCTTAATTTGTGATTATTATATATATATATTTATATATTTCCCGGGTGGGCAAATGACTCTACTCCACCTGATGTTAAGTGGTAGTATGTTAGATTATAATTCATCTCGTGCTTTACGGTGAAGGAAAACATCGTGAGGAAATCTGCATGTGTCTAATTTCACTGAAATTCGGCCACATGTGTATTCCACCAACCCACATTGGAGCAGCGTGGTGGAATAAGCTACAAACCTTCTCCTCAAAAAGAGGAGAGGAGGCCTTTAGCCCAGCAGTGGGACATTCATAGGCTGTTACGGTTACGGTTACGGAAGTATATTATTATAATTATATCGGTTATCCCTTCCTACACGAACCTAATCATAATTTATACATTACATTATTATTGTTCACCAATTAGATTCAACTTTATCGATTATTATTTATCGAGTGACTATTATTCCCAAATTGACGTCCGGTCAAGTAGATTTCACATTACCGATTTTTAGTTTATTAATAATAATAAAAGCGACACTGTGTATAAAAGTTATTACATATTAAAAGTTAATAATAATGTTCTAGAACTTACCTTTATTAATCGGTTATCACTGTAGAAAACATTTTTGGTTCGCACCGTGAATGGTATTGAGCCCAGCTTAACATTTGTCGCATACGCCAATTGAGCGTTAGTGCTGGATCCTAGTACCAGGTTTTCCGATTTACAAGAATCTATGTACAAAAATATAAACAAAACAAGTACAATTTTCAACGTGGCCCTCATTTTGAATCAATTATTCTTGCCTTGTTTGCTTTAAGTGATTTTATTTATGACTAAAGTAATTTCAAATTGTTCAAATATATATATAAAAATTTATCAAATAAATTTCGTGATAGATTATCTTTATCAATGAAACTATTCTGTTGGAACAAACACGGAACTCGCACAGAGCACGATCGTGAAATGTCAAAAAGTAATACGCGACATTGACTGTAGTATATATAACATATAAGGGTACACGCAATAAATGTGAGTGAGATTGTTTTTATCATTTCACGAGTATAATATGAAGTGAGCTCTTACGGAATAGTACTGCCGCTCCTTGACTATCATGATTCAAAGAGTTGTTATTTATCAAGATAAAGATGCTCAAGAGCTATGATATCATTCGAGAGATTATTGAATAGAAAAATATGAATAGCATTGATGTCATCTTTAGCTTGTCGTTTTTTTTTAATCTCTTATCTCATTTATTTGAGATCGACGCTGTGTGTTGATTGAAAAGATTTTGGATAATTTTCATCCTCTTAAGCATGCTATTGCTTGTTGATTAATTATCTGCTACCATCCAGTGAAAAAAAAACGTCAATAGAAAATTAATTGACAACTGCTCTTGTTTCAAAATACTACTATTTATTATTATATTGTATATATGTATTTTTCGATATCGACATTTATTTGAAATGGCAAACATGTTGAAAATTTTACTTGGTTGTTTATAATATGTGTACAGAGATTCTTATCAAATAAATAGCTTAGTGCTTCAGTCAAGGACTAACAAAGCTCGGGCTTGAGCCAAGTGTTATTTAATTCTCTTACTCGATATTAAACCGTTTAAGACTAAAAAAAATACGACGATATTAAGATATAATAAAAGTAAATTATTTTAAAATACTGAAATGCGTTTAATTAGATAAGAATTTACACTTTTAGGAAAACATAACAATCACTTATTATGTACGTCATAATATTCGTCTCTTAATTCGCATGGTGGTGTTGTCTTCTTAAACGATTTCAGACACGGCGGCCAATCTTAAGATTATACAACTGCGCAACAACACAGGTGCATTCATAATCCGGTGGGATGGCAATCCGATACGCCTGGAAAGAGTTTAGGCGCATGACCAACGGCTTTATGTGGTTTACGGCTCAGGAGTGTACACACTTCCAACTTTCAGACTCCGGGCTGCTACTGAGAATCTTCGCTAAAATATCTCAATTTTTTATTTTATTGGCTCGACTTGGATTTGAACCTAGATTCTTGGGATTTACGGCTTCTATCTATCGACTAGACGAGCGAGTCAGTCTCATTTTAAATTATAAAGAGGTAAGTCTTGTAAGTTTGATTTCTTCGAATTTTCGCTCAATCAGATTAAGTGAGTGGGTGGGTGGGTGAACATCATCTCAAATAGTTACTCAAAAATATTTTTCGTCATAACATCTTAAATGGGCTTTCTTATCATTGTAAGAACTTCAATTCATATTATTATCAGCCAATATAAAATAATAGGCAAGAAAAAACGAAATTGTTATGTAATAAATAAACATATTAATGTAACTAAAATTTAAACCTACAGTGAAAATCGTAGCGGTGAATTTATTCGGGTCGTTTGGTCTCAAAATATACGAGTAGAACTAACTGTTACGTTTAATCCCGGGAGGGGAGGATTTACGACGAAGAAAAAACCGCTTTTACCAATGATATGAAATTTATAATTCAAATGATCAAACATCAGACACAACTCTAAATATTTTTTTATACTCTAGGTAGGCGGACCCAGACGAGCTTGTACAAAGCTCTATCACCAGTAAGTATGTTTGCTATTTTCTATAAATGTTGTAAGAAAATTTATAACGAAACAAGTCTTTTACAAGCACTTAAGAATCGTCAAGCGCCAACCACCTGTTCGGAATGTGAATTCTATCGAGATAAACTTGCAATAAACTCGGTAATTATTCTTTTTTAATACAAAGTTGTATAAATTACATTTGTCAATCATATATTCAAAAAAAGAGCAAAAGGCTTTACTAATAACATTTTTATAACTAATTGAAACCTTAGCTTAACTACTCAAGTATATAAGTCTATATGTATTCAAAAACTGAGTCTAGCGGTGCAGAGAGGCAATAGTGCCAGCGTCTTGGGTAAAATGCCACAGGACAATCTTTTAGACGGCGTGTTTTTTCTTTAAATTTGTATGTGTATTTTGTTCTTTTTATTTTAATTTTGTATTTTATAAAAATTATCTGAACATATTACAATAAATGTAGCAAATTAAAAAAGTATATATCCAAAAAAATAATATAATTATGATTATTAAATAGAACTTCTGAATATTTACTTAAAATTAAAATATAATAATAAATGTAGATTATAGACTACAGAAAGTAATCGGCAAGAAGTTATACTGCTTCATTCAATTACAATTTACAATTGCTTAAAATTGCATTTACATACTGTTTTATAATTTTATAATAATCATTTTATTTGCATGAAATGTAGTTTTACAGGTGCTATTATTACTTTATAAGTATCTAAGACATTCTGCCCACGATATGCAAGCAAATATATTTGTTCGGCAATTCGATGTACTGTTGATAATTCGATTGCTTCCAATTATTTACATAATCGCATATCGAATAAACATAAAATAACTACAAGTGAGTTATAAAAAAAAGTACCCAAAATGTTAAAGTTCTTTAATTCTATAAACAAATTTAATTAATATTTATGATTAATTTTGAATTCATTTCGAAGATTTTGTATTATTTTAAGACTATTTTAAATTAACTCCATGTTATTTAAATATGAATACAAATTTACTAAGAAAGATACTGTTGTTAACAAATCTACAACACTTTTACAAACAGCGGGCGAGACGCCAAAAAAATCGTAATATAATGTGGTACAATGTTTCTTAAAACAAAGCAACATCTATTATGTAAATATTTTAATTGCAAATAAAGAATACTATCTTTTTATATATCTATCTATAATGCTATTTTTTTCCTGTATTCGATATAGAAGCATTATACTTACTTATTGATAATCAAATTAAAAAGTACCGAGTCAAGAACGGAATCAGAAATTTAGCGCAGTAGGTGAATTTTTATACCCAAACGTTCCTTTATATTTTTTGAAATAATTTAGCACTGCATGCATTTTTATTTTTTATGGGAATAAACATTGCCTCTGAAAATATTTAGTGACCATATTCAAGCATTAGAGATATTCAAATATTAGATATATTATATTATATACATAACTATACAAGGTCTCAGTAGATCAGTGAAATGGAATAAGTCTTTATCATTAAAAGAAGATAACGAGACATTTTTAACCCATACTAACGATTATAATTCACTGTGCGACCACTAGACACGCTGTCAATTTTCACCTCATTATTTTTACGGAAATATAAATACACACAAACGTAAGACATCAACTTAATACACACACACATTGTCTTCAATGAATTCCATTACATTTTCAATAGATCATCTAAAAATCGCAACAAGAGGAAGAAATCCAACCGTTAAAACTTTACTGACCTCTAAACTTCTTAATTTGGCCAGTTCGTGAAGTTAACGGCAGCGATATGAATTCACAAACTGTGAAATATTACTTGGAGGAACATTTTGCTATTAGTAAAATATGAAATGTGTTTTATGAAAGGGTTATCTTATCTACAAGAAACCGTAACGGGAAGCCCGGGTAGGTAGGTCGAAGTAAAATGTGGAAATTGGTGTTTATGCAAATAAATTATAATTGAAGTAAACAAATAAAAATATAGTGTTAAATAAAAAATCATAGTTACGTACGTAAAATAGTTATCTTTTTCTTATAATTTCTTTATTTAAAAACAGATAATTACATTTTTATTATTATTACAAAAGATAACTATGTCATTTTTTTTTAAATTATTTATATCAAATTTAAAATAGTTTCACGACAGCGATACTTGTGTTGTTTAAATTTCAAGTGTTCCCGTATCTTCCATAACTGCTTCCCCCTTCACAAGTCTACGCGTGCTGGCTCTCGATGTCATCGCCTAACTGTGATATCAATTCCATCACCCACCAAGAAATCTGGCAACTCTTTTCTTTGTCGCACCACTAAAAATGGAATTCTTTACCAGGGCGGCTAGTGCAAAACATTCTACCCGACTGTACTGGCCGCCATCACGTTTGGACTCCAAATTAAGTAAAAAATAAATATCACTCACTTCACCTCCCAGAAAGTGAAAGGTTTTCTCCCAAAAGGAAAAATAAAAAACTTTTAAAGCCTTTAAATGTTATCAATGATCTCTCGGTTCAGCTTGTGCATTTTAAAATAAACTTTTCTTTTAAACAGTCTCTCTTAAAGCATGTTTTTGCTACAAACTGTTCTTTAGACAATTTGAGCATTGACATAACAGAAGAATGTCTGGTAACTTTTACTCTGTTAAATAAAGACGACAGTTTTATTGAAAGTAGGGCCGTTTTCCTTCTGTAATTTCCTCGGGCCACCCTTCAAATACTGTCCAATTTAGAAGCGCTTAGTGTCTTTTAAAATGAATTCATTTCACTAACATTAAGAATATTTATGTTTGCGAACTCCTCCGAGGTTTATTTGAACTCATAAAAAATCTTCTACAATTGGATATTGTTAGTGGTTAATAAGAATATTATTTTCTGGTAACATCATATTTTTAATTAAGAAATAAATAAAACTGTAACGATTAATTCATGAAATTCAAGGTTCTTTTTAAGTACACCCGGACCTGTGAGGGGAGCAAGGTTACATGTTCTTTTTTATCTTTTTGTAGGTATATTTAAATTTTTTGTAGTTAACAAACCTTGCGATGGACGTTCTTGACACACATCGGAAGGTCCGTCAATACGCATCCGCGCTCCCGTGTCGTTCTCCGTTCACGACTCAATGGAGCTCAGGTACTATAATAAAAGCTTTTATGCCTACATGAATCATTTAAATATACTGAAATTCGATCAAAATACTTGTAATTTATTTTCTACACTGCTAGCAATAGGCCTAACCTTAGTCACCTTTTGAGTCCGATCTTGTTTTGCCGATCATTATAAACAGTAATCAGTACAGAAAAAGTAAAAATGTTCTTGTTTATAGACAAAAATTCGTAATGAAATAAAAAAATATATTTATCAAGTAGATTAAATTTAAAATAAATATTGTTGTATATATTCGCAATATTTTATAACGTGTGCCGATACGTAACGAAGATAGAGACATTTTTCGCTTTACCACAAAGTTAAAAACTCGTTATTCGAGGCGAAAAGTTAAGAAAAGTCACCATTGTGTCGGGCGGGAAATTTATCGTTCTGAGGCCTGTGATTATTTCTACAACAAGCGGTGGTAATTGGAGTGTGATTCGCCGTAGTTTGGACTGAAATTAACGAAGCAATCTGTTTAACAAAGTTGTTTATTTTGTATAAAAATCAAAGCCAAAAACATAGACACCATATTTCATAAGCGTATGTATTTTTGTTTCTAACAGAGATACAAATACTCCGTCCTGCCGATACCAGCTACCTTAATTATCCCGGCTACGTGCTTGAAGAGTCCTTCAAAGCGAAAGCCGGAGTGTGCTTGTTCGTCAGGACGGATGTTTGCTGTCACCGACTGCGCTGCTTGGATTACCCCTCCTTCTCCATGTTGGTGGTACGTGTGGATGTGCCTCTACAGATCCCACAATGGTGACTTGGAGACAAGCCGATTATTTGACCACCTTAGTCGGGTGGCAGATGCTGCGCAAGAGCAGTTTCCTAACGCGGAATTGGTGTTTTTGGGGGATTTTAATGCTCACCATGAATCATGGTTGAAATCACTCAAAACTGACCATGCTGGAAGGACTGCTCATGCTTTTGCTCTCACACATGACTTGACCCAACTGGTTGATCAGCCCACCAGGATCCCAGACATTGATGGGCAAGCGCCTTCTCTACTGGACCTTCTGCTGACTTCTCACCCGGTGGAATATCAGGATGTGGTTCAAGCTCCACTTGGTTCTTCGGATCACAGCCTCATATCTACCAAAGTGCCACAGGCCAAGCTGCCGCCACAAGCGGTATGCAAACGTCGCGTTTGGCTCTACAAGTCGGCAGATTGGGACGGTATGCGCGATTACTATGCGTCAGTCCCTTGGAAGGAACGTTGCTTCAGTGGGAATGACCCGACAGCTAGTGCCGCTGCTGTTGCTGGCGAGATCATGTTGGGAATGGAATACTACATTCCTAGCTCAGATCTCGACAGTAGGGGTGCGCGTAACCGTTGGTTCACTCGCGAATGTGCCGTCGCTGTATCATCTAAACAGGCGGCATATCGCGAGTGGATCAATGGCTGCATTAGCGGGGCATCTAACATTGACTCACTGAAAGCAATCTACAATAAAAACTCCAAGTCCTGTAGGAAGGCTTACACGAGAGCGGATGCACAGCGCATTGTACAGATTGGTCATGACCTTATTTCACATCCTAGGGGCTCCCGTAGCTTCTGACCTAAGAGCGTCAGCTAAGAGACGCCAGAGCGTCTGACCAAGTCTGTGCAAAACAATTTCTGCAAACCTTCGCTGCCACCGCTCAGAAGTCCGGACGGATCGTTAGCTCACAGTCCGCAAGAGAAAGCTGATCTCCTGGCTAAACTCTTTGCCGACAACTCCGTCATCGATGATTGTAGTGCTCTGCCACCAGTAATACCTTCTTGTGGCCACATGATGCCTGACATCAAAATCAGGCAGCGTGATGTGCGTGCGGAGCTAATCACTTGGCTGTCAGTCTTGATATCTCCAAGGCTTTCGACAGGGTCTGGCACAGAAGTCTTCTCTCCAAGCTGCCGGCATATGGTCTGCCTGCTCAGCTTTGCACCTGGATTGCCAGCTTCCTACACAAGCGCAGCCTTCGTGTTTTAGTTGATGGTTGCGCTTCACAATTCCATGTAGTAAATGCTAGGGTCCCCCAAGGATCTGTACTATCTCCCACTCTGTTTCTTGTTGCATATCAATGATATGCTCTCTCTCGGGAACATTCATTGTTATGCAGACGATAGTACAGTGCATGGTGGATACCACGGACGCGCAGTGGCTGGGCGAGCGGAAATTAAGGAGAGGCGGGAGGATCTTGTCATTGAACTCAATAGGACGTTAGAGCTTATCGCCAAATGGGGCTCAGATAATCTTGTTGAGTTTAATGCCAAGAAAACACAGGTATGCGCTCTCACAGCATAAAAGTCACCATTTTCCCCTCTTCCCTCCCTCTGTGGCATTCCGCTGGTGATACAAAGCAAAATCGCCATGCTGGGGATGAACGTTCGCTGCGACCTTAGTCCAAGGGATTACATCGAGGCTGTGATAAAAACAGCTTCACGGAAACTCGGAGTTCTGAACAAGGTGCGGCGTTTTTTCACGCCACAACAACTGTGCCTGCTGTACAAAACACAGGTACGGTCTTGCGTTGAATATTGCTCGCACCTTTGGGATGGCTCCGCTAAGTACCTACTTGAGGCCTTGGATTGGTTGCAGCGACGTGCGGTCCGCATTATTGGCGACGTATAGGTCACTAACACCCTCGAGCCTTTACAATTGCGTCGAGAGATAGCAGCGCTGAGCGCTTTCTATCGACTGTATCACGGCGAGTGTTCCGAGGAATTATTCTCCCTAATTCCTGCTCCCCCTTCCTTCACAAGTCTACGCGTGCTGGCTCTCGATGCCACCGACTAACTGTGACATCAATTCCATCGCGCACAAAGAAATTTGGCATCTCCTTTCTTTGTCGCACTTCCAAAAAATGAAAATCCTTACCAGCTCACATATTCCCCTCCTCTTACGACCCGGGTTCCTTCAAACGAGGCGTGAAGAGGCATCTTGCAGGCCGGCAAGGCGAGGGCGGCTAGTGCAGAACCTTCTTCCCGACTGTACTGGCCTTCCTCGCGTTTGGACTCTACTACCACCTAAAATCAGGTGGAGTAGAGTCATTTGCCCTCCCGGCAAATAAAAAAAAAAAAGCTCTTACGATCTTTTGAACCGTGATGTTACAATCAACATTCAAATTAAATCTACTACCGCTTCCGAATGTAGATACGGATAAAAAGCAAGAAGAAACTCAGTTGTAATCAATATGTCGTGGAACAACAATAATTTTAATTAAAAGTTGCCGACTTGATTATAGTACCGGGTAAACGCGGTGACGTCATTTGTTGTTTTTTTTTTTTTTTTTTTGTGAGATACCACGAGCATATGGGCCACCTGATGGTAAGTGGTCACCAAACGCTCTTACACATTGGCTCTGCAAGAAATGTTACCCATCGCTTACATCGCCAATGCGCCACCAACCTTGGGAACTAAGATGTTATGTCCCTTGTGCCTGTAATTACACTGGCTCACTCACCCTTCAAACCGGAACACCACAATATCAAGTACTGCTGTTTTGCGGTAGAATATCTGATGGGTGGGTGGTACCTACCCAGGCGAGCTTGCATAAAGCTCTACCACCAGTAAAACCACCAGTTGTTGAAGTCACGTGGACAGAGTCGTGTTGGAGAGTGGGGGAACTGTGTAACGAACACTTGCATTTGAGAAACCGACCAGTATACACCTCCAAGGCGAAATTGTCGGTTTACCTAGTTAGGATTTGCGATAATAAATCTTTGGTTATGCATCGAGTTTATTTTTGATACAATATCGTGATGGACCCCGTACCACGGAACATTAACAAAGACAGCTCTATCGCTCAGCCATCGCTGACGCCGTCAAATACATTTTTATATATTCTAGTATTTATGTAGTTAGGTTTTCTCAAGATGATTTTTTTCATCACCAAACACAAATTTCTACGAGATGAATATTAAAAACAAAATAAGCGCATGAAAATACTTTGCCGGTTGTACCCGCAATCTTTGACTTTTTTTATATAAAGTAGGTATATATGCGGATGGGCAAATCAGTGGTAAGTAGTAATAAGTAGCAAACCTTGTGGTAAGTAGTCACCATCGCCCATAGACATGAGCGTAAGGAACTGTAATAAATATTAAACATTTCTTACAACGGCAATGCGCCTCTAACCTTCGGAACTAAAATGTTATGTCCCTCGTGCCTGTAGTTACACTTGCCCATACACCCTTCAAAATTATACTAACTGTAGCTTTTTTCCGTATAATATCTAATGACTGGGTGAAAATCAAACTCACCATAAGCCAAGCAACTTTCACTCTTAAACAAAATAGTAATAACGTAATCTAATTATATAAGCTAGAATGATAAAAATATAAATATAAATTTCCTTTATTCTATAAACTGAAAAATCACTTCTCGTTAGCAAAACTCACAAAGCTCAAATTATTAAATCGGTAAATTTCAAACTACGGAAAACAAAACACGGTTTGTTAGTACATTCAACAATGGAAATTCTACTCTCGCTGTTATTTTCGCAACGCCAGTCTTAAGGCTTATGGCAGCCATCTAATTAATCCGCAAAAATGTCTTACAAAAAAAAGAGGAAAAACGTACATCCCTATGCTTACTTTATTCACGCGAATAAAACAGCTAGAAACATATGCGAGGGAAAGCCTTTCACATATATAAATAAGTAACGTACACCCCTATTACTTACAAACCGAAGAATACGAAGCAAGCGGAGGCATCAACCGTCTTTTTCGAATACCGCTTATCAGAGTGAGACGAAATTTCTAGATCGAAGGCGGTTTCCCAGAATAAGTACACGCCGGGTACCCGAGATATATTTTATGGAGAAAGCGCACTCTTTTTGCAATAGCTAGCAGAAGGTGTACCCAACCCTTCATATTTACGATTAAGTCGTGATCAGAAATATAATATACGCGTGTTTTTTGTCGATAGGCGTCTTGATACACGATATTCTAGTGATATGGTTAAAAGTTGCTTACAAGATTGGTACCCGAACGGTTTCCACGCGGACCGTCTTACGTATTTATTTTACGTTATCCAAGATTGGTTTGTTTTATATCGAGAAAATAAGAACGTATTTGAGATGCTTTATATTCGTATTGAAGTAACAAAGGGTATAATAAGTGATAAGATTTTGTTTATATTGTACTAGCGCTAGACCCGCGGCTTCGTTCGCGTCATAATTCAATATTGCTAAGTACTATAGAATTTTCAGGGTTAAATTTTCAAAAATATTTCCTTTGTGCTAATCTATTTTGTAAAAGGAAATCGTAACCCAAAACCAACGTACTTGGGGCTGTGCGTTGATGACAGTCAGTCAGTCAGTAATTCTTATATATATATATTAGCAACTGTCTGTGGAAAATAGCACTGGCAGCGCACATATGGTAGCCACGGGCTTTTTTTTTTTTATTATCCTTTTACGCGCGAAATTGTTATCTGTTAATGTACGATATCGATATGATTTGTAAATGATTTTTATACATATATTTAGCTAATTTGTTTGTTTACAAATACATATATTTTTTACATTAAAGCCTTAAATATATACAAATAAAAATTAAATATTTGGAAATGGTGGCAAGAATGCTAGTAACATTTCCTCTTTGAATCTTAATTCCGATTCTCTGGGAGAAATTTAACCAGTCCTCCTGTCACCAGTAGCGGCAATAAGACGGGGTGTCATATTTTTGATGAAAGTTTTTACTCCAAGGTTCAAGCATTTCAACTGCAAACGGAACAATAATATAATTTGGAAAAAAATAAAGTCCGTAGGCCTACTAATTTCAAATATTAACTTCAAATTATTATTTGATGTTAAATTTGCATACAGAAAAAAAAAACAATATTTTGTTAATTGAAAGTAATCAACAATTCTGTATCGAATGTATATTATTATTGTTAAATAAATTGATTAAAAGTTTTAAGATTATATAAAAGAGCAACAATTCAAGCTTCTCAGAGTACAGCTAAACTGAAAGAAAAATAACGTTGAGAGAATATCCCGCTAAATTAAGAAGCAGTTACGAATTAAGAAGCGTAAAGTGGAAGAGCCTTCGTTGTAAGGGGCCGTGTAAACGAAGTGAAACAATAAAGCAAATTATATGGAGCGGGTAATTAAATAAAAGTAATAATGGCTAGTTTTTTTTTTTATAAACAACAAATTATTTTTATTTCCAGATGCCTTAAGGAAAGATCAATATGGATATGTATTGCACAAGGATGAATTAGATATTTAAAGAAAAATTTTAAGCATAAATGTGGATTTAATAAAGCGACGATGAAAATAAGATTAACGGACTGTGAACGCTTAGAAATAAAACGTGTAAAAATGGAGTCTATCAGGACATGACAAGAGATCGATCAAAATTAAAAATCAGGTTGTACGTTGACCCTAAATAAATTCTACAGTGTAAAGCAAACAGTGAATAACTTTAACTATCTCAATATTATTCATGTAATTGCGAATATATTCGCCATTAACTTGTGTTTGTTTTTTATGCAACAAATTCTAATTTCCTCTCCAAGGTTTTGTTTAACCTATAAAAACATATAAAGAGAGAAATATAACATTGTATATTATTAATAAGTGTTAAAAATCAAACATGTAAGCCTGTAATTATGTTCAATATATACTTATATTATAAATGCAGACTTTGTCTGCCTTCAAGGCCAAATTACTAAATCGATTTTGATAAAATTTGGTATGAAATCAAGTTTGAACCCCAAGGCTACTTTTTTACCTAATACCCACCCTTCTCCCTCTAAAACGCAATAAAAGCCGCTGGCTGACTAGTTAATGACATTTTTTTTTAGAAAAGAGTTTATAAATACAACTCTGTAGTCGGTGCCAAAACTTTAAGCTTGAACTTTTTTATATTTATACAGTATATTGAATAACCAAATAATATATCCAATATGATATATCAAATAAGATAACCAAATATGAATGAATTTCTTATTTTTTTCTTTTTTTTAAAGAATAGAAAGGGGGACGAGCATATGGGCCACCTGATGGTAAGTGGTCACTAACGATCATAGACATTGACATTGTAAGAAATGTTAACCAACGCTTACATCGCCAATGCGCCACCAACCTTGGGCCCTAAGATTTTATGTCCCTTGTGCTACAGGCATTACACTGGCTCACTCACCCTTCAAACCGAAACACAGCAATACCAAGTACTGCTGTTTTGCGGTAGAATATCTGATGAGTGGGTGGTACCTACCCAGACGAGCTTGCGCAAAGCCCTACCATCAGTAAATACACATGTGTACTATAAAAAGGAATACACATATGTTTCACACACATATGTTTGACACTGGGCTATTATCGTCCCCACTCGTAACAAAACTTGTACGCTTAATTGGAGGGGTAAATAGGAATATATTACTTTACAAAAATGAATTGCTAATATTATTCTTAAAAAATATTTATTTTTTATTTTATAATACACATACATTCGTTTTTATTATAATATGTAAATAAATAAATTAAACCTATACACAAATATAAGTTTGTTTTGTTGTACAATAAACTCGTTTATATATTTCTGTAGTTATTGTATTATATATACCCCTAGCTGTAGTTATTGATTAAATAGATTTAGTTAATTTGTGGTAATCGTAGTAATCGCCTCTGTGGTGTAGGCATACTTCTCTATCCCTTGATCTCTCTATATGGTCTTTCGTGCGTTTGACATTCAGTCTGGCCTATATATAGTAAAGTTATCTCGCCATCCAATTCAAACTCAAATTAATGTATTCAATACAAAAGTTTTATACTTAATTATTGATAAAGACCCGAGAAGAACCGGCGATAGAAACTAATCTGTTATCTCACTCTATCTGAGTTGTATTCTTTTGCCGTGAATCGAATCACTCGGCCACTTTCTTGGTCTATCTTATATTGTCAATACAAGAAATAGTCTGACCATTGCCATTAAAAAAAAAAATACTGATTGACTCTTAATTTCTTAAATCTAGCTTATATGACTAATATTTTCATCATTTTAATTTTCCTGCCATTTCATTGTTTGATAACCGTAAGTCACGGACTTATGAAGGCATACACAAATTTGTTTTTGTTTCTCTAAATTGTATGCTGATGGCCTTTTTGGTGAAAGGATCACGCGGGATGGCAAGAATTAAGACTTAACCCAGATGTTGCTAGACAACTTAAGGCAACTATATTTATACTAAGGGCGTCCTATTAAGAGAGCCACCAACACACGCACTTAGCGGCTCAATATAAGAATTTTGTTGCTTATGATGCACCAAAGTAAGCCATCATAATTTCATTCTTTTTATCAAATCCTAGAAAAATAATAAATTTTCTTTCTGTTCAGAACAAGGGAAATAACTTTTCTTGTCTAAGGATTGGTACAACACCATGTTTGCCAGTTGTTTACCAATTTTTCTTTAATGTTTTGTTACCTGATCTTGTAAAATTATACTCCATCTCATTCATATTTTGTTTTTGTGTTAATGTATATCTGTGTGAATGTTATACAATATTTTCATTATGTTTGTCCCACAAGTTCTCTCTGGCAGTGATTTGCAGTACTAAATTGAGTCTTCGTCGGTTGGGTTTCAATATTCATGATTTATAGCGATGCTACTTTGCGACTTGGCGATATTATCTCTGTTTTTGATCTTTGGATTGAATTCATGAGTCATTTTGATTGCATAGTGAAATATTTATTTTTGAGGCAATTATTGGTAAACTTCTATATAACATTCAATAAGTTTTTCAACTAAATTGCAAGATTCTTAAAATAATATTAACTTTTAACACGTTTTTTTTTTTATTTGAATAAATTTTGCATCATCATCATCATAATATTAAATATAAAGCAAAAATTTTAATTGTACAAACCACCGACGTGACTCACCACCACTACGGAAGTCGGTGAACCGAAATCATTGGCACATATTGGGAGAGACCTAACTTCTGCAGTGGATAATGATTGGCATTGTAAGAAATGTTAACCATTGCTTACATCGCCAATGCACCATCAACCTTGGGAACTAAGATGTTACGTAATTACTAGCTCACTAATTCTTCAAGCCGGACCAAAAAAATACCAAGTACTGCTGTTTTGCGATACCCAGACGAGCTTACACAAAGCCCTACCACCAGTAACTTGGTCTATACACATCACAGTCATATGTGAAATTACATACATTTACGAGACTACTTGTAATTGAGACAAAGACAGGCGTAAACACGTTAAAAAGAATCCTACATTTTAGTTCAAGAAACTTCTCGTCGTAAAACATGGCATTAGTCATTCTCAAAGCCGTTAAAGTGGAAGCTATTCTGGTCGCTGGTCAGAAACATATAAAACTATCCGTTTGAATAGCTATAGAACGGAATGAGAGCCACGATATTAAATATTGAAATGATCGAGACAGGGGAACCTTACTTTAGTACCACTGGAGCTATTCTATAAAAGTGAATTCGAAACAACATAGTTTCACAATTCGATCGTGATGATACAGAAAGTAATACGCGACATTGACGATAATAATTATTATATACAAAGGATAACTGAATAAAAACAGAGTATTACAGTACACCGTGACATAAATTTAGATTACAAATGTGGCAGTTTTCCTTCAGCCTTGTGCGTTATATAAAGTATAGTTAAATATTTTTATATCATAAATGTATGTTTAATTCCATATTTAAGTAGTACTTTATACTTTACTTTATACTTTATTGTACACCACAAAGAGAAAAAGAATACAAAAACATGGATACAGCCTAAATAAAAGTAGCATACAAATTTGGCGACCTTATCGCTACATAGCGATCTCTTCCAGGCAACCAACGGCGTAAGAGATAACTCATAGGATATGAGGTATGTGGTGCTCTAATAATAAATAAGATAATATTATTATATGATTAAACAAACTAATAAATAAATGTAAATATAAAATACATATAATATATATCAATAAATAAATTATATTATCAATACATATATAATTATAAGTATACAATATAAATACATACTAAAAAACAATAAGAACGAATAAAAACGATAAGTCCTCAAACATAACAGAAAAAAATTTAAAATAATAAGTAAAGTAGTAAATACAACATAAAATAATTGTATCAATAACGGCCTTACTAAACGTTACTTAGCGACTGTTTAGTTTAATACAAATTTCGCTTCTTCTGTCATTGTTGATTTGACATTGATAAAGAAGAACATCATTGTTTAACTATCCACCCGCTAAACACAGTTTATAAATAAGTCTGCAACATTATAAAAAAAGTAAATTTTACCTTTAAAGAGGTCATTTATTTTCCCATCAACACTAGAGTATCAACGGAGAAAATAATTTGACAATTTTTTTTTCTTAAGTTCTTTATTACGCAGTGTAGGAGCGCGGGTCGGTCGTAAATCAGAGCCCACAAAAAGTAACTAAAAGTTTCCCACGCGAAAATGATGAAAAGATGCCGCGTTTTATTCAGTTAGACTTGGCGATGGTAGCTTAATTGGTAAGCGGAGTTTGACGGACCATTTTTAACTAGAATCAGTTGAAATGACAAACGATTTTTCACTCTTTAAATGGGGATATTTTTTTTTCTTATTATTATTTTCGTGATAAACTAGAACTGTCGTAGCTATGTAGGCGTAATATTATTTGTTATTGTGTTGATAATAATAGGATACTACCATCCATAGACAATGACATTATAAAAACAATAAAGCTTTATTTATTCTTTTCTTTATTAACAATAAAGCCTTATTATTAGGCATGTATGCCTAAATAAAAATAAAAATAAATAATACTTGAGGAATTAGTAAATAGATCATTAATGGTAAAATCAAGTTTAAACACATACTAATAATAGGTTATAGTACATAAACTAGACATTTAATTTTCATTATTTCTCATTCAATTAATTAACATTAAAACTATTAATTTGTTAACTTTGTTATTATGTTGTTGTTTGTGCTTTGTTGTTTTCTATTTATTAAATTAGAATAACTAAGTAAAATAGAATTACTATCAATATTTGTGCCAACTAATATCTTAATTTATAGCCCCTCTCTTTTTTCTAATTGGTAATACGTCTTCCGCACGTCCTTTTTTGTTTAACATACTTTTAAACATCTGCAAATACTTTCCAAGCGACTTAATGAAATATGTAAAAACAATTTACAAAAAATATTCTAAGATGAACTTTAAGAGTTCAATTTATTTTTATGACTTTTAGTTATATATAATATTTTTAAAGGATTAATTTACATTTAATTTGCAAATACCAATTAAATAGATAATAATTATATATTTTTAACATATTAAGATGTTTTTTGGCAGATTTGATTTAAAATCAGATATATTTCAGAATATACTTATCATCATTATTCGTGGTATTCTACTGTGGTCAGCGCAAAATAAGCTGGATGAACAAAAGGGTCAACGTTTAAGTCTGAGGAATGCCATTACTGGTGGGTTAGTTCCTACCCATGGTATGGCTGTTCCTGGCCCGCATTTATGGATGGATAAATCACTTATGGTAGATTGATAAATTAATGACATGGGGCAACATAACTTTACATTATGGAAGCCACATTTTATAATATTACTTACATTTTATCTAAAAATCAGCGTCCTTTCTATTACATTTATAACTCTGCTTTTAAGGTTTGCAAGGTATTAGGAGTAATATACAAGATAATCAAAAAAAAATAAAGTTAAGTTAGTCTCCATAGACGTGTTCACTTTATATGTTTAGTATCAACAGTAACGACTACTTTGGATAAAGAACAAACTCATACTGAAAGAGACGATAACTAATTGCATACGACGAGTAGTATACAAATTGAGCACCATCTTTGAAGTTATGGAGTTAATGATTGAATAAATTTAATACAAAATTATATAAATAATGTATTCCTAAATATTTGGAATAAACGAATACAAAAATAGAAAAAAACATGTAAAAAGGCCAGTTACAGTTGACAAAGCATTTGTTACGACCTCCTTTGTTACCCACAACGCCAAATTACCTTCTTTAGTGTTCAGCACGCACGATACGCGAGGCAAAAAACCATTCGGAGTACTTATTCTGCGAATTATTTTAAACGAACCTTATGAGAATCTTTAGATTATTGTAACGAACAATCGTTAGTAATAATTGTGCGTGTGATTTAATTAAATTTAATCGTATGGTTTGTCAGCGATTTGTTAATTTTAATGTTAAATACGTTGAGTGAATATAAAACATATATATCGAGTCAGCTTTAGAAAGAATTATTGTAATTTTTAACTAAAAAGTGTTAAACAACAAATAAAATAATTCCATAGTGTCGCTTATCTTGTAGATAGCGTGTGGCTTAGGATTATATTTATTACATATTATTCAAATAACATAATAATTGGATTATACCAATAATGTAAATTCATATAAGGTTCAAACCTTCTCCTCGAAGGGAAGATGGTGTTAACCCAGCAGCGGGAAATTCACTTTTAATGGTGACTTCTACACTTAGAACCATATAAATTGCCATTAAACCAGCAAAGCTTTCTTTAACCCATTACAATACCACGGTACTATCAATGAGCTCACATAAAGTAATATTATCTCTTTCAAAATTATAATATTTATGATTAGGCAGACTGACTACTGGGACACCTAGTAATAGGTGTCACCACCGCCTATAGACATTGGCATTGTAAGGAATATTAATCATTCCTTAGGTACAACGTGCATCGCCAATGCGCCACCAACCTTGGTAAGTAAGATGTTACCTATGTTATGTCTCTTGTATCTGTAGTTACACTGGCTTACTCACTCCCCAAACCGCGACACAACAATACTATAGTAGTAAGTAAGCTATTTGGGGGTAGAATGTGTGATGTGTAAAAGTTAAAAAAAAAATTACTAGATACATCTTCAAAGATTAACTCTATCATCAATAAACGCTTTGAGATGCTTACAAAAATAAAATAAGGAAATTTTAAAAATAAACACTCAACCTAAACTACGTGAGACACAAAATTATACATATGCCCTAGTAAATTTCAAGTGCTACGAAGAAAAATATTAAACAAGGAATGTGTTGCAAGATTCCACGTAACATTAGCATTGTATAACGACATTGTATTTGCTGTGAATTTTTAAAAATTATAGGTTATAGCGTATTTTATTGCGGGGCATCAGTGCATAATGTTGTGAGCGTATTCGAGCAGAAGCGCCATCTGCGCCGTCGCTCGCGCCGACATTTTACGAGCGGACCGTGGCGCGAATTGCAACTAACTATCCATTTGATGAAAACATACTTTCCTATAGCGGGGACGTTTGAAACTTAGCTACCCTCGGGTGAGATCGATTTATCAAATATCTATTTTACGTCCTTTTTTTAAATCTTATGATTATTTATGAAAGCAAACGTCATACAACTGTTAGTGCAAGCTCGAAAAAAAAAGAGATATTGTAAGAATCCTACCAATCATGACATCCAAGTTTGAATGAATTTCTAGAAATTAATTTCTTATTGGATGTTGGAAATATACAACATACGAGTATATATAACTACATCACTAACGGTGGTAGAATATATATATTAATGATCTTGACTGGTTCATGTATGGCTATCATCACCGTTCATACCACATATAAATATCGTACAACACACAACTACATAAGGGCCTTTGCTAAATATTTTAAATTAATTTTAACAGTGAAGCGGCGATCATTTACAAAATTTGTTTCAGTATTTTTCAAAAACTGGCCATAACCACGCACAATGTAGCCAAGCACAGAATTCCCTGTGAGCTATTTGAAAGCCATTTACAATCGGCCCACGTTACACGTATAGACAATCTTATAAAAGTGTTGTTTGTATTACATTTATATGAGTTTACATTGAAAAATATTGAAGTTTGTATCTCGATGGATCTTATATATATATTATAATCATCTTTATTATTAAACTCTTTTTAAAACCGAGTCATAATATTTAACCTAAATAGCTCATCGGTAATCGGGTCGTTAATGAAATCCTGACGTATTGAGTGAGAGAGTGAGAGTGAGAGACGTCTTTTTCTTTATCTCAAAGAATCATCAATATTACAAATCTATAAATATCTATATTTTAAGAAGCTACTATAGACTGCTTTTTTAATAACTGCATTGTTGGATTAGTGCCTAGATTATAGATCCTGAGCTCTTGGGCTTAAAATCCAAGGTTGGTTCGATGAAAAGATATCCGGTTTTCTGTATAGAAATTCTCAGTAACAGCTCAGAGCTCACACAAAAATCCCTCGGTCAAGCTTATAAATAAGCTCCAATCACGTCATATCGCCAGCCCATAATCATATGAGTGAGAGGAAACATCACATAATCTTGTCCACACACTTCTGCACTATAATTATACGTATACCTTGCACAATTAGCTAGTCCCAGTTGAAAACAGCTGCCCTAATAGTAATTTCCGCTTGTCGATTTCATATTAATGTTTTTTAAAAATTCTAACAGAAATTAATATAGAACGAAAAATATAAATAAATTTTCCTATAAACACTTATAGAATTACCTTTAAGTGAAACCATATACTGTAGCTAGTGTAGTATAATTCGTGACCTCTCTTTAAAATTCTCATAAGTGCACCTGAGCGGAAGCCTATGAAATTAACTAATTAGTCACTCTCACAAAGGCCTGCGTCCTTTGTGATGCGATTATGTTACAGCACGTACCGTTTATGAGATTTCATTTCGTAATCTGGTATTGGGTACGTCTAAAAATGAGACTGAGTCTGACAAAGAGGAATAAAAAAAAAAACATGAAATAGAATCTCATTTTCTGTTTTACGTTCGTGTGTGATTTTTCAAAATGATATTTTATCTGAAAAACAAAACGTATGCAAATATTGGAGTACTTTCAGCCCAACTAACTCACTGACTAACTCTTCACGAAGAAACTGATATGTATATGAAGAAAATAATATTTAGCCTAATGGTTGGCCCATTACGTTATATATTATTAAATCTACCAGTTTTCCTGGCACTAACTTGTGTCGGGAGATCCCGCTCTTCCATAACACTTCATACATTTTCCATTTATGAAGAAGTAGGCTTTAAGAAATACGTTTTCCTCATAGAGTTATAGGACAGTTAACTATTAATATTATAAATATAATTTTGATTGTATAGTCTGTGGTATAATGTTTTTTTAATAATTATAATTATTTATATTGTCACATATAACTGATATAAGGTTTTGGAATTATGTCTATACTGTATTTACTTTCAATTAATCATTACATTAGCTAGTTTAATCTTAGAAGTTTTAAGATTTTTGTGTTATAATATAGTGGATGTTACTAAATCTAACAATTCAATTAAAACAAAATTTAATGGAAATAGTAAATGTAAATCATATCTAATTATCTGACTTTCATGAAACATAAATAGAAGAATTCCCATGAGATTTTTTTTAATTAATAATTTTACGTATTGTGGAAGTTTCAAAAAATCAATGACAAAAATTGATAATAACCCAACCAACGTGGTTTATTTAAAATATTTAACTACACGTTGTGAAGATTTTTAACTGTTTGACATTTTGTTAATGGCTATTTTTAATATTACATTTTATGACATAATTTATTTATTTTGGAGATTATCCACACGTGGCCATCTGATATTAAACTAAGCAGAGCTTGTACTATGGAAAACAGACAACTGATATACTACATATACTACTTTTCTTTTGTAAATACATACTTGTATAGATAATTACACCCAGACTCAGGACAAACAGACATGTTCATGCACACAAATGTCTGTCCTGGGTGGGAATCAAACCCACAACCTTCGGCGTGAAAGGCAAATATACCAACCACGCCAACCGGCCCGTCAATAATTTAATTACTATATTCTCTTTTTTATAAATTTTGAGTAATTTATACTTATATATATCACATGCGTATTAAAATATATTGACGATACGAAAAACTTTAATCAGATCTCTTGTGAAATATAAAGTAGTAATTTTACTATATAAAAGATCGAACTATCGAAATTATAGTATAAAACGTTGATTTCAGTGTACGATATATATAGTATTTTACTTGAATATAGTGTAATGTATTTATTTATTTAGTTTCCTGTCATTCCTTCTCGGTATAATATACATTCGGAATCAGTGCTTACCTTAAATTCCATTTAATCTTGTATTTTATAAAATAGGTTTATAGACTGCCTAATAGGCCTCTGATGTCAATTGGTCACCAATATCTAGATAAATAATAATAATAATGTCCTCCAGACCTATTTCTGATAGAAGAGAGATTAGCCAATTACGCAGGAGATATTATAGTGAACAAGTGTGTGCGCAAATACAGGTGCACTGTTCCTAACTCTCATAATACGATGGGACGGCAATCCGACACGACCAGAAAGAGTTCAGGCGCAGGACCAACGGCTTTATCTGCTTTCCGAGGCACGGGAGTGTATACACTTCCAACTTCCAGACTCCGGGCTGCTACTGAGAATTTTCTGGCAGAAAATCCCAATAACTTTTTATTGGCCCGACCTGGGAATTTAACCCTGGACCACTGGATCTGCGGCCTAGATACCTAGATAGATATTGGCGCTGTAAGAAATATTAACTATTCCTCACATAGCTAATTCAACATCAAAATTGGAAGCTATGATGCTATGTCCCTTGTGCCTGTTACACTAACCCTTTAAACAATAAACTTTTGAATTCTGCAACAATACTATGTACTGCTCTTTGGCTATAGAATATGTGATAAGTGGGTGGTATCTGCCCAGACGGGCTTGCACAAAACCCTACCATCAAGTAGATAACCAAACATGATGATTCAAATGTACTTGAAAAAATCAGTTTCATCATGAATAATTTTAACTTCACAACATTTTAAACCGTTATGATAGGTGGACAAGAAGAGATTAGAGAATAAAATGGGACACTACTAACCTATAGACTGAAATCGCATTTTGCAAACTTATCACGAGATTTTCTTCTTGGTTATTTTTTTTTATATAGAACAGGAAGGCGGACTAGCATATTGGCCACCTGATGGTAAATGGTAACCAAATGCCCTTGGACATTGGTACTGTAAGAAATGTTAACCATCGCTTACATAGAAAATGCGCCACCAACCTTGGGACCTAAGATTTTATGTCTCTTGTGCCTGTAATTACACTGGCTCACTCACCCTTCAAACCGGAACACAACAATAACAAGTACTGCTGTTTTGCGGTAGAATATCTGATGAGTGGGTGGTACCTACCCAGACGAGCTTGCACAAAGCTCTGCCACCAGTAAAAGTAAAGTTATTTTTTCCTGATTTATTAAAATGCGAAATATACAATATTAGATATTCTATGCTATTTTATTCTGCTAGTGAGTTGAGGTCAATTTTATATTTTTGCTTGCTGTGTTTGCATATATTTATATTATATCTATTTCTATTATTCTTATTGGGTTCACCTATATACTACCTAATTTGTTGTACACAGTTTGCAAACTAAATAAATAAATAAAAACAGACATACAAAAGGCTAAATAAATAATACATATCTTCATATTT
This sequence comes from Nymphalis urticae, assembly GCA_905147175.2. Lineage (NCBI taxonomy): Eukaryota > Metazoa > Arthropoda > Insecta > Lepidoptera > Nymphalidae > Nymphalis > Nymphalis urticae. The sequence goes on along the minus strand of LR989987.1, from coordinate 664,857 downwards.
CGCTTCTGATGACGTCATCATCAAACAGTATAACTATAATATACAGCAAATATTCTAGATGGAAGCATTAAAAAGTATGTATAAAATAATATTCATGAATAATAACTCTAAATTTTAAGCAGTTAAAAATAAATGAAGGAAAAAATGCAATACCATAAGATATATTTTTCCATGAATATTAAGGCATTATCATCAACTTCGAGCTCTACAAAGGAAGCAAGAAAAAAGTGGCGAATCGAGAGGCTAGATCATTATTTCCAATTTGGCGGTACAGTGGGTTGCATATTAAAGTTTAAATTGAACGTACACTGCGCCTCGGTGTAAGTCTGCATTAGGAGTCCCGCGGGAGAAGGATTAAGTTAAGGTTATACGAATGAGCGTTTAGCGGATATTATGAAGAAAAAATGATATTGCAATATATATCAGAAAAATATAAAATTTAAAATTATTCTTTTTAAAAAAAGAAATCTTAGCCTTATCAGTCAAAAAAAAATTTTTAAATCATGTCGTTTTGTCAATTTATATTAATTTTATGTATTACATGTAAATTCGCGTGCAATTAAGCGTGCAGGATACCCTCGGCTTAATATGAGCTTAATCATAATTTTAAGCTGAATTAACGCGTCAAATATTAATCTTCTGTTTTTAATTTTATTAAGACGACTCGTATACCGTGACGTCAAACGTCATGAAACCCTCTTATTCTAATGTGCCTTTCCGATGCCGCTCTGTTTTCTCTTGTATGTGTTTGACGTGTATACTATATACTTCCTTGTTATATATTATATTATTATCATTAAGCAAAAATATATTTATTTTATTAACGAAAATATTTTTATTTTTGTACATAATATCTATTCAGAGCTTTATTTTAATTGAAAATGATTGCAATAACTACCAGTTTTGGCTATTCACAACCCCTGAGGGTCCTGTGAAGGACAATTTTTTTTAAGTTGTATAAAGTTTTTCTCGTTTTCTTTAACAGTATGACCTCTGTGTATAGTTCCTGAGGCCGGGAGCAAAGTATCGTTGCAGTTGTCTGCATAATTCACTTTATTGCTGTTCACTGGGAGATATCCTGTCATAACTCTGTTTCGGTTGCTGCATGTTACTTCGGAATCCTTGTGGGTTTCTCTCGACATTAAATCTGTATACCTTACATTTAGCTAACTTCCACGGCACCGAGCAGAAAGGTGAAAAGGGAGGGAGTCAGCTCGAATTATCTGTCTGTTTGTAACTTCCCAGTACTGTTATCAAACCATTGATATATTTTCGTTAACCATTCCATAAATTTAGTAGATTTTAAATTTTGGAATATATTTATTTTATTTCAATATTTTTTTTAAAGTAATGTTGTAGTTGGAGCTAAAGGCTTATTTCATGCTTTAGTTCAGTTTTTATCAACTTAAATTTTAATCAGTCAATGACTTATTAGTAATGAACACGTGATCGCAAGTTCAAACCCAAGCAAGCACCATTGAGATTACATGTTCGCAATTTGTATTTATAATTCATCTCGTGCTTCGCGATGAAGAAAAACATGTATGTATTTCCACGAAATGGTATTGGAGCAGCTCGGTGAAATAAGATTCCAACCTCCTAAAAAGGTCTCTTACCTTGGCCAAGGATATTTGCATACTTTTACTAACTTTTAAGACTAAAATATACCTATTTTTAAACTTAATTATAAATCTTATGATAAAATTTAATAGTAAAAATTTAATAATGGTGTCTCGTGAGTTTGGAATATTACGAAAAAAAAATCACATAAGCAGAAGACTATAAGCAAACATTTTGATATATCATAACATTTTTATACTGGTGTATTACCTTCAGACGGAAGCATTAAAAAATATTTAACGACCTTAACACCATACAATTCTCTGACGAAACGTACAATAACCGCACGGGATAGATAAGGTGGTAATAAAGTAAATAACAACCTTGAATGGTAGTTTTTTTACATGGAGATTATATGGTACTTGAATGACGGTTTATGGATTCTTTTCAGACCATATAAATATTTATGAGGTTTAATATTTGTAAGGTCTTTTCAAAAAAAGAACAATTATCATAAAATGGACTATGGTATACCGGTTTCATAGACTACGACACCTTTTAAATTTGGCTCCGTTTTTTTTTTTTTTTAAGTTTGCCTCCTGTTTGTCTTTACAGAAAAATAAAGATTTTTTTTTCAAATAAAAACAAGCACAGCAAAGGTAAGGAAGTAAAACGCTTATACATGAAATAACGGTGTGTTATCAGGCTCTGAGTGAGGCACGTAGCAAGAAAAAATAACTTAGATTCAAAGGTGCTATTTCTCTCGTGCCTATAGTTATATTGGCTCACCCACCCTTCAAACTGGAACACAATAATATTTAGTATTGCTGTTTAGCAATAGAAAAAGCGATGACTGGAATCAGCAGGTACCTACACAAAGGAGATCGTACAAAGTCCTACCACCAAGTGAAGCTCCAACTAAAAAGACCTTTTAAATAAAATCAAGGAAACCGAGGGATTATTTAGATATTACAAAAGTGTAGTTATATCGCTTATTGCGTTATTTATATTTAATTTATCCATTGTTAGACGAAAATGTCTAACGAAAACGAAATACCAAGTACCCAATTATCGCTGTGGTATCAATATATTTGCTATTAGGGTATTACAAGCTCAAACATAACTAATGGTTTTTCAGTCGACACGGTACTCAATATGTCAGCTATCCGTTCAATGCCGGAGTTACCCTATCGTTCGAATTTCCACAGGGAAATCACAAGACTTACATCTTAACGTTACCGGGGACTCTTTTAAGACGTGACGGGCGGTGATTTTTTAAACTTAACATTTATCTATTTCTTTTATCGCCCTAGTTCTTAAGATATTGGATATTTCTTTTCAATAGTTTAGCTTAGGTTTTAAATTATTAAACTTAAAGGTAAAGCTGGAAATAAAGTGAAAGACTTATCTTCGTTCATTATGACTTTTAAGTTCGGAGCCTACCGTTGTCACACTATTAGATCACAACAAAGATTTAGTACGACTTGGTGAATATGTGACAGAACATTATACGAGTTTCCTTGCGTGACGAATATTAAACATAATTATCAAAAATCAAAAACATCATGAAGACTTTGTGGTGCCAGTAGTTGAGCTTATTCCCTTCGTTTAAAATACACGTCATGTTATCTTCATTAGGCTCAATTAAGTTTTTTTATCTAAATTTTGCTCAAGATCTAAGAGGTCTTTATGAATGAGTATTATTATAATTTTTAACATTTGCTTGTATAAAAAAAATATTTTGTAAATATGTAAATATATGTTTCACGATATTATCGCTGATTATAAGTTAACTTGAAAAGTTATTTTTATATCGCCAATATCCTTATACTAATTAATAAAGTTATCTCTTACTCCGTTGGTTGCCTGGAAGAGATGGCTATGTAGCGATAAGGTCGCCAAATTTGTATGCTACTTTTATTTAGGCTGTATCCATATTTTTGTATTCTTTTTCTCTTTGTGGTGTACAATAAAGTATAAAAAAAATTAAATTATTACTCTTACATTTGACGAATTAAAATTGATTCGAAAGTGATTACAATTAAGTCGTCATAATTACTCGCTGACGCCAGCTCTTCTTAATAAGGTTTTTTTTCGGGTGTGTTTCCTGTCATCATATTATGGATTATTAAGACAATTAAAAAAACAATAAGAAACAGCCTGTAAATATCCCACTTCTTGGTTAAGGTCTCCTCACCTTTTGGTGATTTTAATAGGACTCATACTTTCCTTACGATAATTTCCGTCACCAACGCGCACGTGAAGAATTATAAACTATATATAACTATAATTATAAATTAAGCATATTAAAATTCAGAGACAATTAGTACTGGCTTTTATAATACCAACCTGCCTGTCGGAAGTCCTTGGAATATTTAATATTTAAGTATCAAGCCATACATACACCAATTGTACACAAATCCTTTTAAATTGTCTAGTTTATGTTCCATATAATTTCTATGAAGATGAATATATCATAGAAATTCAGTGCAATAACTAAACAATAGAACGTCCTCATTATATCGATCGGCTTAAATACTGATTGCTGGAAATCCAACACACAAGTACCTATGTTCAATCAAATATTGACCTTATTGCTTTGATATACATTTCAAAAACGATTAATATTCTAAATTAGTTCTTACTATTATTTCGAATTATCGAGAAAATTAGATTCAAATTAGCGTCAAAATAATAGGTCACATTTTGTTTTATATTTTAAATGTTACAATATTAAAATTTAAATTTTATCAATTAAACAATATTTGTCATTTATTTTAGATAATTCTAGAATATATGTTTGCTATACGCATGTATGTATTATAATGTGATAAGAAATGGAATGTCACAGAGAATATTGAGTACAATGCGTTTCATTTTAAAATCTATTATTGATGGATTAGCTTTCCGCGATAAGATAGTTTTTTAGTCTTTGTCGTTACTTTTAAACTAATTTCCTTTTATGATGGCACTTGAACTAGAACTATTTGAAAACATAGTTCAAGCAACGGTTCGAAATAAAATGTAAATTTTTATTAATTCATCTTTCCAGTTTAATTTAGCGAAAAACTTTCAAAGGTAGAAACGTTCGGCGCACGAACGTCTCAACGCAACGGTGCATAGGAAACTTTAATGCCTTATGACACGCCACGCGAAAATATCTTTTAATTACCACACCTTAAGGGCTCTAGTCGCGAATGTTTTTGCCGTGACTCGATGGGGAGCCGTAAGTACAGAGCACTCGTGTTAAGGGTATGGTACAAAGAATACGCCAATAAGCTTCGGTGCATCTAATTGTATTATGAACTTTATAACTTACTTAAATCAAGTTATAATCTTTCAAAATTGGATAATTTGGCTATCTAGCTTCTACTTTCAGCATCAGAAAAAAAAGTAATTAGTTTAAATAAATCAAATAAAGAACGAGTAGTATACTGTCTAGTAGTTATTAAAGAAGTCCGTAATCAAGACTCTGATTATCCGCTATGACTACTATATTCTAGTTCCATCATCAGGCTCTCGTCATCAAGTATATTATATTGTAGTCAAACTGGACTGGAATACCAGTAGCCATTAAAAAGTTGTTAAAACGTTAATAATTTTACTTACAATAATTTAAAATAGCAGTTGGTAATTTTAAATTGTATCACATCTATTATTTATCCATTTGATTTCATCAAGTTTTTGGAAAGATTCTATACAATATAACATACTTTGCTTTTTACAGTACAGTACAGTAACAGCCTGTTAATGTCCTACTGCTGGGATAAGGCCTCTTCTCCCTTTTGAGGAGAAGTTGGAGCTTATTCCACCACACTGCTCCAATGCAGGTTGGTAAAATATACATGTAGCAGAATTTCATTGAAATTAGATACATGCAAGTTTCCTCACTATGTTTTCCTTCAACGTCAAGCACGAGATGAATTATAAACACAAATTAAGCACATGAAAATTCAGTGGTGCTTACCTGAGTTCGAAACAACACGACGACGATTAAAATCCACGCGTTATAACCACTAGGCCATCTCGGTTAGTACTAGGCCATATCGGCTAGTTTGCTTTGCTTTTTAATTTAATAATTTGAGTAATTTATGATTAAATTACTCTAATGTTAAAAAATACAGAAGATCGCCTGTAGCTCGCACCAACAATATCTTGAATAAGGGAGGTTTCCTTGAGAGGTCCCCGTGGAAATTTTAAGTCTGCATTTATGTCAGTTTATTTTTCAAGTGTTAGGTAATTTTAGTGTTGTTAGTTTTTATTTGTATTAGAAAATAAGCATTACAAATACCAGAAAGATAACTTGCAATTGTCTGAACCAGACGGTTGTAAGCTTGTATGGGTGTTTATATATTATTCGGAATTTTTTTTAATTTTTTCAACACTTTGTGATCGTCTTTAGAGAAATGTTGGCTATGATAACTTAAGTTACACATTCAAACTTATATAATTCAGTGTAAAATCTTAGAAATGACTTAAAATACTTAATAATTTTTAAGCCATTATTTTTTTATTATTGTACATTATTGATCGAAGCTGAGCACTATATTATGCTAATTTTAATGTCGTCTAAAGCTGGTAAATATCACTGTGTTCTCTTATATCAGTTAATAAAAAAATGGTTATTCCAAATCGATAGTGTTTTGGATTATTTCGAGATATTCCTATTTCGCACTAACTGCAGAAGAGAAAAAGAGAGAATCCTATATAATACTTAGAATAAATGTAATTATCAGAATATCACCACCATCATCTTTGGCAAAAAGCATTAAAATTTAAAACGGAATAGACTATCCAAGTATCACGACTAAGTGCTTGGAAACACCAAATTTATTCCGATAGATACCTCGTAGGTGCAGCCGGGAATAATTCAGGATTCCTGCTTCAAATTGAGATGCGAAGGTCGATTCTTTCTAAAATATCGGGTATGTACGATGTCTGCGTTGAATTTAAAAATATAACCACAGTTCAATTTTATTACCAAACTACGATTGAACTAAGTTCATAACTCGGGCCAGTACTTGTGTATGCACACCATCATATAGACGACGCAATATCGGTTGATGAATTGAACATATGAATCTTAACAGAAGACTGAATCAATTTTCCAAGAATTAATTTGTTTACTATCTTGTCTTATTGGTGGTGGGACTTTTTATGGACCCAACTGGGTACACGGTTTACGGGTACGAGTTGACGGTACACGTCAACTCACTCGTCGTTCTACCTCCGTTTTTTCGGTTTGAATAGTAGCAAAGCCAGTGTAATTTAGAACATAAATTGAGGGTGCATTGACAATGTTATACGTGATTTTCTTACAGTGCTAGTATTTAAAGGCAGAAGTGACGCTTACCCTTTGATGACCCATTTGCTCGCCTGCCTTTTTTAATTAAATCAAAGCATTTCCAGCCTTATTTATAAACATTGTTAAGCAGGTGATTGATTAAACAATGCTGTGTCTTCTTCTTTCGAATGTCAAATCGATAATGTCAGAAAGAGCAAAATATTTTATTTACTTTAACAGCCGCTAAGCAACGTGGGGCCATCAATAAATTAGAACAGATCCATATATAAGATATGTAACTTTTATATGCCTTGTTACTTATGTATGTATCTAGATCTAAATATTTCTTAGGATTATCGAATATTAGTTAGAAGTCTCCTGAGGATTGACCGTAACTTTAATATTGAAAATGATAGATGCTGTATTATATAAATATATAGTACAGCAACTATCATTTATTTAACTTTTTTGTATCTTTTTAATCAATATTTTATTCAGATCAGTAGACAAGATTGGAAGTAGTAAAACGTTGATCGATTATGACATCTTAATTTTTTTTTTCTAATTGGTTTGTAATTTTCTCTGTAAGTGATTTAAATGTAAATCTTTTGACAAAATAAATTCTTTTTTTATGTTTATGTCATGGGCTGTAGCTGATGAAGCTAAGTCAATCGAACTCAAAAGTCAATACAAAATGTAATAATAATCTTTGTTATCTTTGCATCATAAGCCTTTTGGACTTATATCTCCACCAATAAAGGGGTTCCATGAGCATAATAATACTTCCCTTTTCATATTTAAGTCTGAAGTGACTGTTCGTTTCACATGTACCTGCTTAACATATGTAAACGCAGGGTAAACTCGCAACACTAATGGAAATTATAGATATGAATATGTTTGCGTATCCTCGAAAATTTACTAACAGAACTCGCAAGACGCCCATTGTGTAGGAACAATGGCGGTCTAACGGGAACCCGTTTAGCCTTTGTCAACGTTGACACCGCCTGTGTGAGAGTTAAATAAGGTTGAATCATGGATTTAGATACGTGGATATATCATTTGAGTTGATTTTATGTAATAGACATGTACACTATATTAATTATTATAATATCATTCTAATGGACAATTGTCTATCTCCCGATAAACCATTTTCTATTTTTTAAATTTTAATATATGTAAACAAACATTAAATAGTTATAACATTTTTTAAGTATTTTCTTTTTTTAAAGATTTTTGAAGTTAATCAAACAGAAAAAAGATGTATATTATTATTTTTTAGTTATGTTACTATTTATATTTTGTTCTATAACTTGGTGATTGAAAGCGTAGGGAATATTTTAATAGAATTTATTATATATACAGAAGACAAACCATCTATTTTAATTGCCACACGAAATAAAAATTTTACTTTACATTATAATATTAGTATCGAATAGGCAACTAGACAAACATATTAACAAGAAAGAATAGAACCAAGATTTGATAAAATGAAGGAAAAAACATAAATGGTAAAATTGGGAGGAAAATATCATAATTTTTCCAAAATTTTCATTTAAGGTTAAAATCAAACTATTATACATATTAGTTACCGCGTAACTTCAAAACATTGTTTAAATATTTATATAAGTAAATATATGTAATTTTACCGGTGGTGGGGTTTTGTGCAACCTCGCTGGGTAGGTACCACCCACTCATCAGATATTCTACCGCTACCGCTGCCAAATACTGTTGTACTTGGTATTGTTGTGTATCGTTTGAAGGGAGAGTGAGCTAGTGTAATTACAGGCACAAGGGACATAACATCTTGGTTCCTAAGGTTGGTGGCGCATTGGCGATGTAAGCTATGGTTAACATTTCATACAATGCCAATGTCTATGGGCGTTGGTGGCCACTAACCATCAGGTAGATAAGCTCGTCCACCTACCTAAACAATAAAAAAATGTAAAGAAGTAAACAAAATGCTACAAAAATGAATAAAAAATTAAGGTAAGTGTTTTTATCATAATTTATATGAAAAACGATACCATGTGCAAAATAAAAGACGGTTTTATAAAAGCGATTAAAAATGCAGCATTCGAAAAAATTAAGTTTTTCCTTATAATGCGAAAATAATCAATTTTTTTTTCAAATGTCCTATATACACACTAATTTTCGAAACCACTAAATGGATTTTCTAACTGTTTCTTATTTTTATTATTTTATTTTTATATTATTTTATTTTTTTGGTTTTCAATAGTTAGATGAAGAAATTGTATGACAGTGAACAAAGATACCGTCATTTAAAAATAACATATTAAATTCGTCTTCTAAATATATAATAATGCACTAGTAACCGTGTGTTTGTATGTTGAAAAGAAGAGTAACAGAACAGGAAAATGCATTTTTTTATATATCGTAATAAAACCGGCGTTGATGCAAACAAAGTTGCGGGCACCAGCTAGTATTAAATATATTACTATTGATACTGATTACAGTTGCAATAATATGTATTGATAATAATATTTTATACGACGTTATGATGATAGTTTTATGAATGGAATAGTTCCACTTAAATAAATAGCGATTTCTTTGTTTGCAACTGCTTGCGAAAATAACCAAAAACTATACAATATAGCAATATTTCTTGTTGACAACTTGCGGTAATTAAGCAAACTTTTGTCATTAAGGGGTGTTGTCAACTGAAGAGTTACCAATTTTCCCTTTGTTGAAATCAGCTTAAGGAATATGACAATGTAGACAGATAGTTATTACAATGTACTTTGTATTTTGTTAAAACGAGTAAACGCTAGTACACAATATATATGCAATATTCCATTCCAGTATTTGTATTCCATTATTTTTATATGTATATAATTAATATTATTTAATTTCTAATATAAATCAATTGTTTGACTTTTTATAAAGTCAACTACTAATTACATAGCGAGCCTTACCGACATTGCGTTTAAATTCGGACAGGCCGGTTGACGTGGTTGGTAGATATTTGCCTTTCACTCCGAAGGTTTTCGGTTCGATTCCCACCCAGGACAGACATTTGTGTACTTGAACATGTCTGTTTGTCCTGAGTCTGAGTGTAATTATCTATATAAGTATGTATTTACAAAAAAGTATATGTAGTATATCAGTTATCTGGTTTCCATAGTACAAGCTCTGCTTAGTTTGGGATCTGATGGATGTGTGAATAATGTCCCAGGATATTATTATTATAATTCAAAAGTGATACATCTGTATAATTCAATTATATTGCTAGTGTTTTAAATACTTACCAGTAACAACAAACACATCAAGAGTTCAATTAATGATTACTTCGGCTTATTAACAAAACATAATTATCATGTTATCAAAGGTCACCGAATAAGTCGAATAACGTGCAGTGGACTAAATTCTTATCGTGTTTTTCTTTTTCTTGTGTACAATTGGTTACAAAAATGTATATCAACTATCAAATATGATAAAATATTCAAATATCGTTTCGTAACGGTCGGCCTATCAATTTTCTAAGCCGGTAATGCATTTTATTTATCTTTTAAATTGATACAAATTGCGTATTGGTATGAAGTTAAGTACATGAATAAAGTTTATTTTGATTTTATTATTACTTCTATTAAAAATTTTCAATATTTTATTTTGAAGGTTAAGTTTATGTCATATTTATTTTACTATTGAGATGAAAATATTGATCTATCTTTTGTGATGTCAATGCGCGCAGCATCATCGGAGCATAAGGCTATCCCGGCAATTGTTCGTCTCCAGACTATAATAATATAGAATTTTTTTTTATGTTATAGGTAGACGATGGCGGACGAGCTAATGAGCCACCTGATGGTAAGATGTCACAATCATCCGTAGACATTGACTAGATAAGAAATAATAACCATTCCTTACATCGTCAATGCGCCACCAACGTTAGGAACTGAGATGTTATATCCCTCGTGCCTGTAGTTACACTGGCTCACTCACCCTTCAAACTAGATGGGAAAAATACTAAGTATTGCTTAGCGGCAGAATATCTGATGAGTGGATGGTACTCATCCAGACGGGCCTGCACAAATCCCTTCCACCAGGTAGAACTAACTTTAGAATCCTCAACTTCTATAAAAATATCAATAGAAGTTAAGGGTTCTATATAACTTAAAATGTTATCCCTCAAAGTCACATCGTGAGATCACTCCATTTTGTAATACCTCGTTAGATTTATGATCCCTAACCACATACTCAACTCGATTATTTAACACTCGTCTTGCATTATTTATTTTCTTTTGCCTAAAGTATAAACATTAGATAAAAAATAATGTGGAAATGAAAATTTTGCTTAAGAGGTATTTTATTTCATTATTCGATCTTGAAATTGATATACGGAAACAAAATGTCTTTGCATTTAGATTTATTTACCTGTTGGAATGTTTTACGTTAATTTATTGACACATAGAATAAGGTAATCTGTTAATAATATTTTTCAATAGAGATTTTATAAATAGTATATACTTGTGTTAATTTCAAACTTACACGTGCAAAATGAACTATAAAATAAAACGTTATAATAAAAAAAGGATTTCTGCTAACGGAATAGAACGTAGCTTAAACTTCTTTATAAATTACTTATACCTTGTTTTCATTGAACTTGAAAATTAAAAGTACATTCAGTTTGTAAGATTGTAATCAAACCCTTACAACTAATTCCTATAAGATAGTTATTCTTATAAGGTAAGGTAAAGTAGTCAGTCTTATAAGGTAGTTATAGTATTTTGTTTTGTAAAAAAAAAACGATTAATGGAAGATACTTCCAAATAAGTTAGCTGATGTTGTTGAATTATAAAATTTTATATTTTCAGGTATTTTTATTCATAATTAAAATATTTTTGGCTTCATCTAGTATACTTCTTGAGTTTGGTGCAAACTATTCCGCCCAAGGCTTAATTAAATCAGTAATCATGTAAATTCTACTAACGAAACTTCTCTTTTGAAATTGTTGCTAATATCTATTTTAGTAACGTAATATGAGATATATTAAAATAATAATTTACTTTAATATAAGAGGCCTAAAATGAATTTTACTAGGCTGTCATATTGAGCCCCAAAACGGGGTCACGAAACAGCTCAAAGTTACAAATGAATGAAAAGACTTAGAGAAATATCAATCAACGTCTGAGATGAAATGACGTGTCGCTAACATTAGATTTACGGTAAGATAAGATGAGTTTTTACACGTTGATTTATTAAAGAGATATTCGGAGATAAGTTACACATGAAATACTTTTAGGTTAGCAGGCTTTTTATGAATCTTATGCTTTATAAAACCAAACATTTTTATACAATATACAGGCGTTTTGTATATACAATATATGTATATATATTGTATATTTTCTAACTATGTTATTCTCATTTGAATCTAAAAGGAAGCTGGTGTGTTCATGCTTTGCTAAGTAATAATACAATACAATACAATATATACATACAATAAATACTTATTATTTATTTGTTTTTATGAATCATTTCATGCTCGTAGCTGATGGAAGACACACGCGAAACATGTGGTGCAGGGTGAGGTTCTGTCACATGTGAATCCATCAATTCCGCAGAGTCGTTGACTAAGCTCAAAGTCTTCTTCTCATGAGAAGCCTTTGCCCTTCTGACAGTTAGTGGCAGTTGCTCTTCGTTAATGTTATTCTATTGTATGTTACTATTTCTGGCAATAGAATTCATGTATGATTGAGCATGATCTCTCATCGGTTGCGTCGAATTACCGTCTCATTGCACTATAATGAATGTACAGCGCAGTTGTCTAGTCTTTGTAATTAGCTAAGTGAAGGACGTGACGATGACGAGGAATATTTTATTAATATGATATTTTTTAATAAAATGGGTAGGCGGATATACATAATGTGTCCATCAATAATGGCGGTGGTCACCGCCCATAGATATAAGCACTGTATATAAATATTAACCATACCTTACATCTTCAACACAGATATACATAAATACTTAAATGTACGTACATAAACAGACATTCGCCTACATACGCAGGTTACAATAATTTATGATGTTAAAGTAAATTTTTAGGACTGTGCAATAATAGTCTCATTGTGTAATTGATACTTTATTCTAAATAACCAAAACCAATAATCACCCAGAAAACTCATTCGTGCGACTTACATTAAGCTCGAAACAGTTTCTCATTAAACGTACAAATTGCGCCAATATTAACACTCGGCTGAAGTCGAAATGTCGAAATGAAACGAGTTTTGGGTGTTTTTTAAAAACGACCAAAGTGCATACGTGCTGAAGTGGACGGGTGGTGTCCTCCACTCTATTGTATTTTGTCGGAATAACCCAACTATGAGTTTTGCCATATGCAGACTGGCTTCGGAGCCAACATTCTGAATAGTTTCGTGAAGTTTAATGACCGAACAACCTATTTAATTTTGATGTACCATTCCACAAACCCGTGGTCTTTAGGCCGATACGAATTCGTGATGATAGTTTTTTGAATCAATTACGATTACCACAAAGGCGCCATGGTGATATTTGAAAATCAATTATGAAGAAATATACATAATATACAATTAAGACTGATGTATAAAAATGTTAGCTTAAACGCACGAGGGAGCCATTAAAATTGAGATATATAACTTATTAAAGGTATTGGATATAAAACTGTCAATATACCAGGCGTTATACTGTTGTGCAATTTTTAAGCTACCCACATTGGGTAGCTTAAAAATTGCACAACAGTATATTACATTTACCAAGTGACACAGTCGCATTTTCGCCATAAAAAGAGCAACTGATGAAACCTTGCCTCAAATAGATTTCTTTTTGCAACGGTAAACTCAAATGTGAAACTTAAATTATACTCTCCTAGCGTTCAAAATTAACCAGCGAGTGAAACTGTTAATCAATTTACAGGTACATGGAACGATTAGAAAGAAAGGGTCTGATAGAACTTATTGTAAGAACTGAACTGGTAAGAATAAATTTAAAAGCGTGTATCATATCTTATAGTCGACAAGGACTGGTATACCAAAATGCCTAATGCCTGATAGTGTATTCCATTATTTAAATATATGACTATTCAAGGTAGATAAAAAGTTACCTCAAAATCCATTTCGAACCGTTCCTATGATTCTGCTGTTCTTGTAACAATTTAACATCGTGGCGGGTGATTCATTTATTCGTTTGTTCGTTTCATCAACTAAAATAAAGTATTTTGATTCCAGTAACTATGTAGTTACCATAATATGTAGTATTAAAAAATATAACAAATACCTTATTATACCTTAACTCTTTGGGTATTCAGCTATTTTAGGATTATAAGGAAAGAATAAATAAATGAAATCGAAATATGCTTTATTCATAAAAACGCACTTTTGAATGCTCATCTTACAACTTTGTTATTGCAGCAAATACTTATTTCTAATGTAGATTTAAGGATATTTTGCCAGAATTTGAAGAAGCGTGGTGGAATAATCCCCTAATCTTCTCCTTTGATTAGTAAGAAGAGACTATGAAACTTTATTCCAGCATTGAAAAATTGCGTTATTTTTTATATGAATGTGTCATATTGGTCATATTTTATTTTATTAATATTCAATTGAATCGACGAGTAATAAAGTTATACTCAAATCGTTGAAAATACTAGTTACTTTTACGAGTAGAAACTACTCTTAGATGCAAATAGTTTAAAGAATAAAAACAAAAATATTATATGTAAATATAATACTATCAATTCCATAAAGAAATTTACTTAATTAATGATGCAATTAAAAATGCAATTTATAATTTTCTGTGAAAATTCTGCATCGCTTAATGGTGTATTAGCATTTCGAGATGGAGAGAAAATAAATTTCCAACATAAACTAAGATTCTTTGCGGAAAAGACGGACTTGCAAAATCATATAAATTGTTGAAGATCTTACATTAATATTACACTAAGGAAAGTAATTAATTGTAAGATTCAGTAAAACCGTCTACGCTACTTTGAGTTTTATCGCCCTGGTATAAAATTTAATATTGAATGTTAAAATTATGATTGACGTATAGTGAGCAGCGTTGCATACTGTACTGAGCACGTCATAATGGACAAAAAAATCCGTAGAATAGTTGACCACAATTATTTAATACGAAATACATATTTTAGTAAATGTTTATTATTTCTGTGGACGGTAATATCCCAAAGGATATTATAAGCGTCGTTTATAACGAAAATTCTAATTCAACCAAACACGTCTAAGGCTTAAAATGGTTTAATTGTATTTATAATCCATTCAGTGTACTGTTCAAGCATTTAAAGCGAGGGTCAAAAGCGTAAATAAACTGTAATCTATCTTTTTCCGACGAAATAGATAAATCGGTCGAGATTTTTAAATAACATCTGATTTGTTTTATGAATAAATTCATTGACGAATCGCAAATAAAAATTTTGGAAGACGGGCTGTCTGTGCCTACTGTATGCTGTATTTATCTCTCATAGCTAATTATTGACTTCAGTTGGAAATGCCGTTTATTGCCTAAGCCTTTATACTACATTTACTTACAAAGTAAATATTTACATTGATTTTTGTACCGTTAGCAGTAGGATCCTATAATACTTTATTTTCTCTACTGATAGCGGCTGAAAGGCGGGCTTATTATTCACCGTAAGATTAAGTTTCGTACAGTATACTCATACATTATGAACATCATACCTTTATAGGAGATAATAAAATTTGAAAATCAGACTAAGTACAAAAATATCCTCGAGAAGTTATTAAATTAATTGTGTTTTAATCATCCTGCCGAACAATACCACTCAAAGGCTTTTTATATTCATCTTTGACGCTCTCATACTTAGTACTTTGAAGATTAGTTTTTGAGTCGCCAGTGATAGCTGACTTTGCATCTCCGTCTGGTATGCAAATGACCAGCGAATCAATGAAGGGTCCTCATCTCGTCGCTTGACTGACCCCACGGACTTCCTTACGGGTTGTGATTACTAATGAGATAATAATTCATATTATAATCAACTAGAATAGAATCTTTAATTATTTGTATTAATTATTGTAAGAGTTTTATGGTTGATTCCTTTAAAAATGTTTTAATGCCTTTTAGTGGTTTGTTTTATTCAATGTAAACATTTCTTAATCCATTCCAAGCACATGCTTATATATTAATTGTGAAAGCAAAAACTACCACGGGATAAGAAAAAATACTTCCGTGCCTGAGAAGAACCAAAAAAATCTTTTTTTTATTCTGTTTAATTGAATGATTGCTTACAATATACAAATACGTGAAGGGTATTCATGATGAGAATGAGTTCAGAAGGTACTCCAGCAGCGGGAAATTAACGGGCTGTTAATTTTTTACTTAACATGAAATAAGCGCCGCCTATTAGCGACAAGCCTATTTATTTCATAATTTCTTAGAAAGGAGATTGTAAGCAGGCAAATGTATATAAAATGAATAAAATATTTAAAATTCAGCGAGGGTCGGGTTTGGGGCGGTCACGCGCGGCATCGGGTTAAAATTCAACAGTTTTCGCCTTTCGTGTAATTTATTCAAGTAAATTTCGGACATGCGACGCGATGATAAAATGGCTTGTTTAGTTCTCCGACGACGCGGGGGTAGAATTTTATATCAGCCTAATGGTTAAATAGAACACGAATTTACAATTACATTTGATACCTCTCTTAAACTCATTGTTAATTAAACACAAATTAAAATGTTTATTTTTTCATTAGCGGATGAAAAATGTCTAGCTGTTTATTGAACACTAAAAGAGTGATCTTATGAATGTGAAATGAAATAATCTTGTGTAGTAAGTGACTTAATTGTTAAGTATATTATCTCGTTGTTCTAGCATCTATCTCATAAAGCTCTTATTCTCGACCATGGCCAGTTAAACGTTTCGAGTTTTAGATAGAACGTTTTTTAAATATATTGTTAACCATTAATTAAAAATTACTATTCACTTAGTTAATCATGTCTATTTAATCGTGATTGGCACTGTGTGTGTTATGTGGGTGCAAGAAAAAAATACTTGAAGAGTTTACAGGCCAACTTAACGCCAACACTCCTTGGTAATGCTAGTGAATTGGCTACAAGACGCTACACTTAGGATTTGTTGACGCGTTATTGCAAATTGCTATAATGAAAGCGCTTGATACATAATTTTCCCTTAGTCGGCTCACGACACATGAGGGTTAAGATGAAGTGGCAACATTTACTCGTATAAAGTCACGTAAAATACATATAAATATAATTGATGTAAACTAAAATCTTAGTTTATATAAATTATATTTATATGTATTTTTGGACCTACGTTAAAAATGATCGTTTAAGTGAAAGTGGAATAGGATTCTGCTGTATTTAAAGAGTAAAAGTTGTACAGTAAAACTAAGTCACTGACTTACTTTGATTCGTCGAGTAAGAGATTACTAATAAAATCACAAAGTTTAGTTTCATAAATGCTTATTAAATTAGAAATACCCGACATACTCTGCCCTACCTTTTATATATATACCAAGTGTTATGGCGATCGGTAGAACTGCGTAGAAGTTGATGTGTTGGATAGTATACAAACCATCTTCATGATAATACATTCTTTTGCAAGAGGGCAAGGGGGTGCCTTTATTTTCTAGGAACCCACCTCTAATCCTTCATTTTTACCTAGCAAACACGTGCTTGCTAGGTAAAACCTCCTTTAAAAAAGAGTACCTACTCTACTAGCACTTTGAACTAACAAAAATGTCATTAACTTAATCAAAATTTTATACTCGAACTTCCGAAAACTATTTACTTATATTTTTTTTAAGCAACTAACTAAAAAATAAAAGTGATAGGTTACTTAGGACCCCTTAGAATCTTTTCGAAAGATTTTATGTAAATCTGTCCGTTTTCATGGTAATCGGCCAACCGAAATCTTTCAATCTCAAACAGATATACCTACACCCATATTTTATTATTAATATGTATTTATATAAGATAAACAAGCGATATTTAAAATAATTATACTCGCTTAAATGAATGCCAAGCGAATTGTTTTTTTTTGTGAAGAATTGTTTTTAGATTCGAGCCCATTAATTTTCAATTGTGTATTAAAAAGATACAACAAGAAGCGATAAGTACAATGTAATATTGTTATGTATCATTGATCAGTCGTTTAGTTGACCACCGCAGCGCTTGGATATCGGTAAAGCATAAACAAAATGTTGAAAATAAATAAATATGGTAAGAAGATAGTACTGTTTACATTAGTGATAATGAACTTAGTTGACCAGCCGGCACCAGAAGTGATAATAGTGCAAGGGATTTTGAGTGGTAAAATAAGTGCAGATGGAACGACTTTTGAATACGTCGGTATTCCTTATGCTACGTCAAACAGCAGCACGAGGTTTCAAGTATGTATGAACTTTTACCCGCAATGTCCTTTGGTAGGAAGTATTCCTTGTTATTTTAGGGGGTTGTATATCTATTTTAAATTTAAAAAAAGAACATGATCAAAAACCAACGTGCAAATAGTTGTACTTATAATTTTAGTAGAGCTAATATAACAAACTCAAATATATTTTTTAGTAGAATTTCAAAGTTCAATAAATAAATGATTTTAAAGTATACTTTCTTTAGTAGTATTTAAGTTATACTTACTTTAGTATTATTTTGACATCTTATATAGTCAAATTCAATTGTATATAATAAAAAAGAAGAACATAAATTAAGCGCAGTGATGTGAAATGTAATTTAATATATTATTTACTTATAGTCAAAAACTAAATATTATATTTAAATAAATGATTCTTAGTAGAATTGTTCCAAAACATTGTTATTTTATTAATATATATTTGCTGTTACTTCAAAATTTGGACTACACCAGATACTGTTAAATTGAATTAAAAAGTTATTATTAAATTGTTGCAGTATTTTATAATAAATACATGTTTTTATATAAAAATAACGTTACAATAAGATTTATACTATCAAGAAAAAAATTAAAAGATGGTTTAATTTTACTGTTAGTCTTCTGTCTACGTCATTGTCATTGAATGTTACATACTACTACTATACTTAGTTTGTTAACTTAATTTATTTTACGATACTTTAAAACTAAATCATCTTTATGTATTAATTTAAAAAAAATGTGATCTACATTAGACCTAAAATAATAATAATAATAATATCCTGGGACATCATTCATACACGGCCATCTGGTCCCAAACTAAGCAGAGCTTGTTCTATGGAAACCAGACAACTGATATACTATTATTATTATATACTATTATTATAGATATACTATTTTGCTTTTGTAAATACATATTTATATAGATAATTACATCCAGATTCAGGACAAACAGATATGTTCATGCACACAAATGTCTGTCCTGGGTGGGAATCGAACCCACACCATTCGGCGTGATAGGCAAGTATCTACCTATCACGCCAACCAGCCCTAAAAGTATACTACGTTTGTGTTTCTTATAATACTAATAGTAATTAGTGCGTTTTAATTACTTGTTTCTACTAAGACTGTGTTTAATTACCCGACTAACGTAATAGATAGTTTAATGTTCAGATATAAAAGGTCAAATATGATAACTGGTAATGATATCGTAATGTTCATTGATAGAAACGGAATCATATTACTTTTAGGCACCTGGACCACCGCCGTCATGGGATGGCGTCTACAGAGCAGTTGACGAAATATACGCATGTCCCCAAAATTCATTCATCGGAGTTATAGGCTCGGAAGATTGTTTGAAAATTAATGTGTACGTACCTGCAATACCGAAATCAAAACCAATTGCCGTTATGGTTTATATTCATGGAGGTTCATTTATTCTAGGAAATGGAGGTAAGCTTCTCTATGGCCCAGGTTTCTTAGTGAGAAAAGATGTCATTGTAGTCACATTTAACTATAGACTCGGACCCCTTGGTTTTCTATGTCTAAGAATTAAAGAAGCACCAGGTAATGCTGGATTAAAAGATCAAATAGCGGCATTGAAATGGGTTAAGAAAAATATTGCTGCATTTGGAGGCGATCCTGATAACGTAACCGTGTTCGGTGAAAGTGCCGGAGCTACCTCAGTTTCACTGCTATTGGCTAGCGAAGCTTCTACTGGATTATTTAAAAGAGCAATAGTTCAAAGCGGGTCATCGTTATCTAATTGGGCGATAAACAGAAAACCGGAAATTATTGCCAGTCATGTTGTTAAGTCTTTTGGATACGATACTAAAGATCCGAAAGAATTATACAAAATATTCTCTAAAATGAGTTACAAAGAAATAACGTCGATTAATGCAAAGAAACCACTCGATTTATTTTTTAAAACACAAATTCTGCTTCTACCATGTGTTGAATCTAAAATTCCAGGAATAGAACCTGTCATAACCGATTTACCTTACAATATTATTTCCCAAAATCCTAAAAATGTTGATGTAGTATATGGCATCACAAGTAATGAAGGCTTAATAGTAATAGCTGAAGAAGATGAAAAATCAATAAGAGAAAGAAATGTACGTTATTTGTTGGGTACGGATCTAAACTTTTCATCAGAAAATGAAGCCACTGCAATAGCAAAGAAAGTACACAAATTTTACTTTGGTGAAGGTGAAATATCACTAGATAAAGTTGAGAATATAACAAATTTGTACTCACACTTATATTTTGAGATGCCTACAATTTTCGAAGCGCAACGTTTTGTTAAAAATAGTAAATCAAAAGTCTATACCTACGTTTTTGATTATTCTGGCAGTAGAAATGTTTTAAAATTTCATAGTACATATTGGAACGCAATTGGAGCGAGTCATGGCGATGACTTATTTTATATATTTAACGGGAATCTTTTACCTTTTACATTAAATAGCAGAGATAAAGTAATTATTGAGTACATGACGAGTTTCTGGACAAACTTCGCCAAATACGGGTAAGAATTAATAGCTCACGGATTTACTTATAAATGTTGCTTAACGGTTTCTTAGTTAAGCACTGATTTCTTTATGCCATTATTGATTTGACATTCAAAAGAAGACATAATGCCGTTAAGCTAATCTTTTTTTTTTATAGAACAGGAAGGCGGACGAGCTTTTGGGCCACCTGATGGTAAGTGGTCACCAAACGCCCTTGGACATTGGTACTGTAAGGAATGTTAACCCTCGCTTACGTCGCCAATGCGCCACCAACCTTGGGACCTAAGATTTTATGTCCCTTGTGCCTGTAATTACACTGGCTCACTCACCCTTCAAACCGGAACACAACAATACCAAGTACTGCTGTTTTGCGGTAAAATATCTGATGAGTGGGTGGTACCTACCCAGACGAGCTTGCACAAAGCTCTACCACCAGTAGTAATCATCCGCAAAGCAACGTTTATAAGCAAGGCCATAAGTGGTTATTTATAAATCACTCTGCTACTGCAGAGTATTGAAGTAAGATATTTTTCTCGATCGTATTGATAATATATAAAAAATATATAATAAATGATTTTTTTACAGGAATCCCACACCAGAAACGAGTAACTCGCCAATCAAATGGCATCCAAGCACAAAAGATAATTTAAATTTCTTATACATAAATAGTAAATTAAGAATGGATTCGATGCCTAATCCTGAGGCTTATTGGTTATGGAAAGAAATATATGATAAATATCGCAATTTTGAAATTTAAACAGTAAATACTTTATATTCAATTGGTTTTCCTTTTTTTCAAATGTTAACAACGTTATTTATAATTTATAATGTCTTGATATACATGGCGTATTTAAGGTACGACCTTAATATTACCTATTACATATTTCAACTTAGAACAAAGATAAAACAAAACAACGTGAATTCTCAAGAGATACCTTTAAGTTTTCTCATTACTTAGGCGCAACTTTGTTGAAAATAAATTATAGTGTGGTGCAGATACTTTATCTGATAATAAAGACTAAGTTGGTTGATAAATAAATATTTATAATTAAATGGATAAGCTAGCAAAAGCTAACTGCTAAGCGAACTAAATATAAACTTAACATAATTATTTGATTATCTCTTAGGTCCCTCTCAGAAATATTTTAATCGTATTTACATATTATAGTTAGAAATGAAAAATAAAACTGTTTTACAGTAATAACATGATTTTCGAAGCAAGTGATTGATAGTAACCGAACGTAATAAAAAAAATCTCAATGTGGTTATAGTGGTATTGAGTAGAAATATTCTATGTAGTGAATGCTGGGGTCCCCCAGGGATCTGTGCTATCTCCCACTCTGTTTCTTTTGCATATCAATGATATGCTCTCTCTCGGGAACATTCATTGCTATGCAGACGATAGTACAGTGCATGGTGGATACCACGGACGCGCAGTGGCTGGGCGAGCGGAAATTCAGGAGAGGCGGGAGGATCTTGTCATTGAACTCAATAAGACGATAGAGCTTATCGCCAAATGGGGCTCAGATAATCTTGTTGAGTTTAATGCCAAGAAAACACAGGTATGCGCTCTCACAGCAAAAAAGTCACCATTTTCCCCTCTTCCCTCCCTCTGTGGCACTCCGCTGGTGATACAAAGCAGAATCGCCATGCTGGGGATGGACGTTCGCTGCGACCTTAGTCCAAGGGATTACATCGAGGCTGTGATAAAAACAGCTTCACGGAAACTCGGAGTTCTGAACAAGGTGCGGCGTTTTTTCACGCCACAACAACTGTGCCTGCTGTACAAAACACAGGTACGGTCTTGCGTTGAATATTGCTCGCACCTTTGGGATGGCTCCGCTAAGTACCTACTTGAGGCCTTGGACCGGTTGCAGCGACGTGCGGTCCGCATTATTGGCGACGTAAAGGTCACTAACACCCTCGAACCTTTACAATTGCGTCGAGAGATAGCTGCGCTGAGCGCTTTCTATCGACTGTATCACGGCGAGTGTTCCGAGGAATTATTTTCCCTAATTCCTGCTTCCCCCTTCCTTCGCAAATCTACGCGTGCTGGCTCTCGATGTCACCGACTAACTGTGACATCAATTCCATCGCGCACAAAGAAATTTGGCAACTCCTTTCTTTGTCGCACTTCCAAGAAATGGAATTCCTTACCAGCACACGTATTCCCCTCCTCTTACGACCCGGGTTCCTTCAAACGAGGCGTGAAGAGGCATCTTGCGGGCCGGCAAGGCGAGGGCGGCTAGTGCAGAACCTTCTTCCCGACTGTACTGGCCGTCCTCGCGTTTGGACTCTACTACCACTTAACATCAGGTGGAGTAGAGTCATTTGCCCTCCCGGGTAATATAAAAAAAAAAAAAAAATATATATATATATATATATATATATCACCCGCTTATTGCACGGATACAAGGGAACTTTTGAACGCATTTTTATTATATCACTAGGGTCCCGTGTCAATTAAAATAAAAAATCCACCTTTTATGATGGAAAAACATGGGATTGTATGTGACAGTTTTGAATCATATGTTTATAATATATCCATCTCATTTGAGCAGCACAGAAAGAAGGAGTTACCAATATTTAATATTACAACTTAAATTTAAATTCAATATTTATATATTAGTAAGGGTAATAATTAACGACCTTTCTTATAGACGTCGTTAAGTTGGTGATTGGTTTAACAATGATTTTTGCTTCTTCCGAATTTCAAATCATTATGACAGAAAGAGCAAAATCTATGTTTAATATAACACTTTAATTAAATATTAAGCGTACTATAATTCCCCTTTGTATTAAAAGGAACCTAGATTTATTGTTTCGTATTCATAGTTATAAATAAATAAATACATAAAATTCACACGCAGAGTAGAAGTCCACTAGTTTTACAAAATTACATAATAGAGATCCTATTCTTAGTTGAAAAAAAGCCGAGATGGCCCAGTGGTAAGAACGCGTGAATCTTAACCGATGGTCGTGGGTTCAAACCCCGTGCAAGCACCATTGAAGTTTTTCATGTGCTTAATTTGTGCTTATAATTAATCTCGTGATTTTCGGTGAAGGAAAACATCGTGAGGAAACCTGCATGTATCTAATTTCACTGAAATTCTGCCACATGTGTATTCCACCAATCCGCATTGGAGCAGAGTGGTGGAATAAGCTCCAAAGCCTTCTCCTCAAAAAGGGAGAAGAGGCCTTAGCCCAGCAGTGGGACATTTACAGGCTGTTACCGTGATTCTTAGTTGAAGATTACATTCTCAATAAAAAAATTCTCAAAATCGGTTCTCAAACAAAAAAAAAAACTGAGTTAAAAGTTAGTAAACATTATTGAAAATTTTCCGTGCTATAGAAATCAGTTTATGATTTTAATAAATATTAGTTGAGTGTTGTTCACTCGGTGGGGTACTTTGAGAAAAGACACTTGACAGAGAAATACAAAAAAAAGTTTAAATTGTATATTATATAATGTAATCAATAATTTGGCGAAATAGTTTATTTATTATATGACAGTAAGTGATACGCCAAAATTCAAGGTAATCTTGTGATAATTATGACGTCACGATATCGTTCTGGAACGTACGTCACAGTCAACAGTTTGTTAGTCAGTTACCGCGGCGTCTACGCATTGGTTGTGTCGGTTGCTTTGTCAAGGTCATTGACTGACATTTACTAAATGTACTTTGTGTTTAGTAAGTGTATTGATAAGACAAAATGACTTCGAATGTTACAATATAAATAAATATTTGATTCTTAAATAAAACAATGAGTTACCCAAAAAAATATATAGTTTTGCTTACGCTAGTGGTTATGAACCTAATCGATCAACCGGCACCAGAGGTGAAGATCGCGCAAGGGACTTTGAGCGGTAAGATAAGTGCCGATGGGACTATTTTCGAATACATCGGAATACCATACGCGTCGACCAACAGTAGCACGCGGTTTCAGGTAGGTATTTAAATATACTTTGAATTGTTTGTAAACAAAACTATACTAATGTAATAAGTATTATTTCTTATAAATAATTTAAATTTAATTAATGTAAAGTAATAATATTAAGTAAATATAAATAATGATCAAAAGTACTTCAATAAGTAGATAATAATTAATAATATCTTAGATAATATCTATTGATAATAAATGTATAAATAATAAATTTTAGTCAATTTTATTGGCTCATACGCTCGGAATTCATTGTAAACATTTGTAAACATTCATTCAAAGGTTGATCGCAATTATCGATTATAAATGCACTATTTATCAACGATAAACAGTATATTTTCTTTTAATTAAAGTATTATTTAATTTCATAAAGTTTCAAGTCAATTATCTTAGATCGGGGAACGTTCAAATGGGCCACGTAAAGTTAAGTGATCATCACTGACCATAGATATTTGTCCCGTACGAAATACTAATCTCCCTTATATCCAATGCACCGCCAACCTTGGGAACTAAGATGTTATATCCCTTGTCCCTGTAGCTACACTTCCTCACCCGGTCACCCGTTCCAACCGGAACACAATAATACTAAGTATAGCTGTTTTGCGGTAGAATGTGGGATGAGTGGGTGATACTTACTCAGACGGGTTCGCACAAAGCTCTTATCACCAAGAAAAATCTATATTTAAATATTTGTAGTGCCCATGACTAGTACTACTATTTGTCATTTGTTTGTTGTTTTCGAAACTTGTATTTTAAATTATCTAAATATAGATTATCCTTTTTTTTCCGCTCGTGTGTTAGGTGAGTGGGCGGGTGTTTTGTACCCTATGTTCTTTTTTGTACCCCTGACAAAGTATGTGCAAAATTTCATTGTAAATTTTATTCAAGTAAATAAATATAATCAAAGAAATAAACTGAAATCCGTATTAAAACACTTCTAGGGTTTGTTTAACCTTACCCTTGTAAGGATTTCTTTAATTTTTAAAACTGCAAGGCAATGCTGCGAATAACAATTTTATATTATATTTATATATTCTATATTATATTTATATTTTATATTTATATATTCTAAAATATTTTGTGGATATTTATTCCATCATTAAAAATCTTAATTTTTATTAATTTATTTCAGGCCCCCGGTCCACCACCATCATGGGAAGGAGTATATAACGCTGTAGACGAAATTCACGTCTGCGCACAAAAATCTTTAATAGGGGTTTTCGGCTCCGAAGATTGTTTGAAAATAAATGTTTACGTACCAGCAATGCCAAAGAAAAAACCCCTACCCGTTATGGTTTATATTCATGGGGGTGCATTTTATCTAGGAAGTGGTAGTAAGACTATCTATGGACCGGGTTTCCTCACAAAGAAAGATGTTATTTTAGTTACATTTAATTATAGACTTGGTGCTCTTGGTTTTATTTGTCTTAAAATAAAAGAAGCGCCGGGTAACGCTGGATTGAAAGACCAAATAGCGGCATTGAAATGGGTTAAGGAAAATATTGCTGCATTTGGAGGCGATCCTGATAACGTAACCGTTTTCGGTGAAAGTGCCGGAGCTACCTCAGTTTCGCTGCTATTAGCTAGCGAAGCTTCTACTGGATTATTTAAGAGGGCAATACTTCAAAGTGGTTCATCGTTATCTAATTGGGCGATAAATAGAAATCCCATTTGGATTGCTAGCCTCCTAGTCAAATCTCTTGGATATAATACAGAAGATCCAAATGAAATATACAAAATATTATCTAAAATGAGTTACAAAGAGCTTACTGCGATTACAGTGAAAAAGCCATTAGGCTTATTCTTTGATACGCAAATTCTACATTTACCGTGTATTGAATCTAATATCCCAGGGATAGAACCAGTATTAACAGATTTACCATACAACATTTTCAAAAGTAAGCCGAAGGACATAGAAGTGCTCTATGGAACTACAAGCAAGGAAGGTTATTTTTTAGTGGCTATGGAGACTGAAGAAACTTTCAGAGAAAGGAATGAGCATTATCTATTCGCTTCTGATCTTACTTTTTCATCCGAGTCTGAAGCAATGAAGTTAGCTGAGAAAGTAAAAGAATTCTACTTCGGTAAAGATGAAATAAGTAAACAGAAATACATGAATTTAACAGATGTATATACACAATTGTATTTTGAAATCCCAGTTATTTTTGAAACTGAATTTTTAGTAAAAAGAAACAAATCAAATGTGTATAATTATATTTTCAATTATTCTGGGGCCAGAAATTTCATGAAAGCAAGGAGTCGGTATTTAGAGGAAGAAGGAGCTTGCCATGGAGATGATATATTTTATTTATTCGACGGATACCTAATACCATTCAGAATAAATAATGATGACTCTAGAATTATCGAATATATGACGACTATGTGGACAAATTTCGCAAAATATGGGTGAGAATTCAATCGTAAAAAAACATTTAAATTATTTTTTTGGTAAAGATATATATGAAATTCATGGGGAGTCAAAAATCATAAAATCTGGTTTTTGTTAATTTACGACAGGTAAATAATAGCTACTTGAGAGTAAGTGGTCACCAATCCCCATAAATATTGACGCTCTAGAAAATATAAACCATGTATCTCTAGAAGATGTAAACATCATGAATGCGCCACTAAACTTGAATAATGAGGTGTTATGTTATTTGTGCCTCCTATTCACTTGCTCACTCACAAAACTAAGTAATGGATGAACTAACAATACTAATTATTGGAGATTAAATATCTGATGAGTGGATGGTACCTACTCAGACGGTCTTGCATAAAGCCCTACCATCTAATAAATAGTCATAAAAATATGACTTGAGAATCAATTAAATGTTATATTCTTCAATATAAGGCAGATAATATACCACCAAGCGAGCGTTTAAATTATTTAAAAATTCAAATTCCTTGTTGAATTTTAAATATTATTCATATTTTCAATAATAACAAACTTTAATAAAAATATATTTTAATATCTTTATATGCCAATAAAGATTTATTTTTCTTTCAGTGATCCTACTCCAGATTCAAGTGATCTTCCTGTGAAATGGGCACCGAGTACTAAAGATAATTTAAATTTCCTATATATTGACAGTGAGTTGAAAATGGGCTCGATGCCTAACCCTGAATCTTATCGGTTATGGAAAGATATCTACAACAAATATCTGAAGACTGATATAAGATAACATTTTATAGAAAAAATAAATAATGTATGTATATAATGATTTTTACTAAGT
Organism: Nymphalis urticae; assembly: GCA_905147175.2. NCBI lineage: Eukaryota > Metazoa > Arthropoda > Insecta > Lepidoptera > Nymphalidae > Nymphalis > Nymphalis urticae. The sequence continues at coordinate 636,960 of LR989987.1, read as the reverse complement.
GGAAACCACGTAACAGAAGTGAGACCTATTGAAGTAAAATACGTTTTACTCAAACGACGACAAAAATCACCTTAAAGTTTTGCTCTTATCGCGCCGAAAGATGCTTATAACTTCAAAAAATTAAAATTCTTCATAGCTACTTTAAGTTTCGGTTTGCAAATTATTTGCTTAAACTGATTAAAAAGACTTCAAAATGATTTGGTAACAAAAACAGTTCTAGAAACAATACAACAATAATCTTAATAAAAATAAGAATATAAATCGAGATTATTGAATAATTGTATATATGTTAGAATCATTTTCAGAAAAATCTAGTATTTACAAAACAAATTAAAAGGGCTGTCGACTGAAAATGCAGCGTTGCCATAGGGATAGTTCCTCACCTTCTGACTTCTATTAGCTACAGTGGCTATTCTCGGAGAAGACTAGCTAACCGCGCAGAACATATATATCATATTGCACAAGTGTGCACAAATATAAACGTATTCACGATTCTCTCATTCTCATAATTACACCATTACCGCAAAAAGTTCAGTCACCGGTATATTGAAATATGTATTTCAATTATTATGTATAATTGGCCAATAAATTAATTGGCCAATAATTAATTAATTAACAATCTTTGGCCAAATTCTTCATTTTACTAATGCAAAACCATAAAATATAAGATTTTAAATATTCAACCTTAGGTTTTTGCAATGAATGCAATTCTGTTCCTATGTTAGCTATTAAAATGGAAGTAACCAAACATGGATATAATAAGGAATAAATAAAACAACCAATTAAAATTAAAGAAGAGCGATCTTATAAACATTAATTCGACATCAAAGATTCAACAGATTGACAAGTAATTATATCGAGAGTTATATTTGATAAGTTTCTACGTTAATTTGACAAGTGACGGCTTTTGGCCCCCGAAGATTTGGCATGATATGAATTAAGTCTTAATAGATAATCAACTTATTACAAAATATATGTCACAACAATATATTAGGTCCTTACATATGAAATTGGCGTTTGAAACGGAAGGAATTTAGTAATTTTTTTTTTTTGTAAAATATATTTAATTAATCAAAGTATGTACCGTTGTTATCTATGCACTTTTGTCATCTCATAGGTAGTTTATTGATCCCTTTACTAAAAAAAACATGGGGCGAGAATCAATAAACTCTTTGAAGGCGGTTTGGACTGCCGCATCGGAGTTGATTTTTTCTCCTTGTAAGAAGTTGTGAAAAGTCCGGAAAAAATGGTAATCTGTTGGAGCAAGGTCCGGGGAGTACGTTGGATGTCGGAGACATTCCAATTGTAACTCATCTAACTTAGAGGTTGTTTGTTGTGCAGTGTGTGGTCTTGCGTTGTCGTGAAGCAGCAGTGGCCTAGAGCGATTGACCAATCTCGGTTGTTAAGCAGCTAGTTCGTCCTTCATGGTTTGTAGTTGCTGACAATAGATATCTGCCGTAATCGTTTGGCCAGATTTTAGAAAGATGAAGTGAACGACACCGGCGCTAGTCCACCAAAAACTCACAAGTAACTTTTTCTGAGTCAATTTTCGTTTAGGGCAGGATTTGGCTGGGTCTCCAGGGTTCATGAGGTAAAAACAATTGTAACAATTGTTGACTCCTGGAATCTTTGACGCTGAACTATTCGATAATCGTTACAATGTATACAGATACGACCGTGACTATGCATTAAGAGGGGATCGGATGGGTGGAGGCGTGCTTATAGCAGTTAGACGTGGTTTGGTAGTAATTGAATCTAAGCCCATTGCATTCCCTGGTGCTGTGGCAGATGTGATACAGGTTACTTTGCAGATAAACAAACGCCCTACTGCCAGTGTCCTACAACTCCTTTGTTGCTATTTTCCTCATTGCCGATATCAGTCTAATGTCCTTGATGACTTCTTTGAATCTGTTTCAAATGCTTATGTTAATAAGCCTCATGATCACTTTTTGATATTAGGCGATTTTAACATTAGTGCCGCTACATGGAACCATTCTAAACCTAGTTCTTATAATACTTTAAATGCTAATACTAACGATACTTGTGTTCAGTCATTATATAGCTTTCTTCAATTTACAAGTTTTAATCAATTTAATGTTGTTCCCAATATTAATAACAGATTTCTTGATTTGGTTATCAGTGATGTCGACTGTAACGTCAGTCAATGTAAAGAACCGTTGATAAGCGAGGACTGTCATCACCCTGCTTTACTTATAAAGACTCGCACATCAGCCACCCTTACACTGTGCCCTCCTATTCAGATCGTATCTGTCTTTCGTGCTGCTGATTATGATGCCATAAATTTAGAGTTGGCTCAGATTGATTGGTCTGAAGTTATAGATACGAATGACATAGAAGCAGCACTAAATAATTTCTACCAAGTTATTAGCGTTATTATTAAAAAGTACGTTCCTACCAGAAAATGTTATGGTCTAAGGTATCCTCCCTGGTATACTAGGGCTTTAATAAAAATAACTAATGAAAAACTAAAATTTCATAAGAAGTGGAAAATTTATGCGAGAGACAGTGACTATGATAAATTTGATCTCCTGCGGGATCGCCAAAAGCGTGTTCAGATGGAGTGCTATAATAAATATATCGAGAGTGCTGAAAATGATATTAAACGTAATAGTAAGTTCTTCTGGTCGTTTGTTAAATCCAAAAAAGCTTCAGCCGATATCCCGGATGTAATGTTATTTAATGGTGACCGATCATCCAACGGTAATGAAATCGGTCAGATGTTTAATACCTATTTTCAGTCCGCTTTTGAACCAGGTTTACAATCCACCTGTATTGACGATTCTTTTCCAGTGGATAATTGTCATGGCTCTCTTGCTGCTTCTGTTGGTTCGATTGATCTCTCTATTGAAACCGTTAGAAAATATTTAAAGGATTTAGATATTGGTAAGGGAAGTGGCCCAGATGGCATTCCACCCATTTTTCTTAAATCTTGCTGGAGTAATTTAGATTTACCTTTATTTATCTTATTTAAATTATCTCTTCGTACAGGTATAATACCCAAAGCATGGAAACAATCATTTGTTGTACCCATTTATAAGACCGGAGATAAGCATTACATTCAAAATTATCGACCTATATCTAAACTAAATACTATAGCTAAATTATTTGAAAAAATTATATATGATCAGTTATATTTCGTTCTAAGACCGCTGATCATCGACCAGCAACACGGATTCGTCAATGGTAGATCTACTGAAACGAATCTTTGTGAGTTTACTCATCAACTCGCAGCAGTGATGGATAGCGGTGGTCAGGTAGATGTTGTGTACACGGACTATTCAAAAGCCTTTGATAAGATCTCTCATTCTCTGTTGGTAAAAAAACTTGCTGCCGTTGGTATTCACGGTGACTTGCTTCGTTGGCTCGAATCTTATTTGAGGGATCGTAGCCAAGCTGTTTCTATTAAAGGTTTTTGTTCATCGTTTGTGCCCGTTACCTCTGGTGTTCCTCAGGGTTCTCATCTCGGGCCATTATTATTTAATATTTTTATTAACGACATTAGTCGATCTATTCATAATTGTAACATATTACTTTATGCGGATGACATGAAAATTTTCAAAATAATTAAGTCGCCCCAAGATTGTTTAAAACTTCAAAATGATCTCAATAGCTTAGATAATTATTGTGATAAAAACCTCTTACGCTTAAATTTAAAAAAATGTAACATTCTAACATTTACTAGGAAACTGAGGCCAATATTATTTGATTATAAATTGCAGAATACCTGTCTGATTAGAGTTTCCGAGATTAAAGATTTGGGTGTTTACTTAGACCAGAAGCTAACTTTTACCTATCATATTAATTATGTAATAGCTAAAGCGTATCAAATGCTGGGATTTATTCTTAGATTGACTAAGGAATTTAAAAATAGCTTTACCTTAATTCTACTTTTCAATGCTTATGTTAGATCTATCTTGGAATATTGCTCTACAGTTTGGAACCCTTATTATAAAACGTATGTAAACAAAATAGAAAAAATTCAGTCAAAATTTTTGAAACATTTGCGATTTAGAGGTGGCCTTTCTGATAATACTGACAATAATAATATCTCGGGTATCATTCCGTTAAATATGCGTAGAAGTATAAGAGACCAAATATTTTTATACAAAATTGTTCATAACATTGTTGATTCTAAGAGTCTCTTTAATAATATACTTTTTAAATGTCCTCGCCTTAACTCGAGAAACCATACTTTATTTTTTGTACCCCTTTGTAACTGTGACTATTCAAAGAATATGTTCTTGTTACGTGCATGTAAAAGTTATAACAAACATTGTACAAAATTAGATATATTTAACTCAAAAATTATCAAATTTAAATTTAGTTTACGTCATATATTTAAATAATAGAAGTTTCACTTGCATCTTATGCTTTCTGTTTTTGTTTTTATTCTTAATATAATATGTCATTTGTTTGTATTAATTTTTAGTGGAAACTTGATTGATTTATGTTTTTCTTATATTTGTTTTTTTACTATTAAGTGTAATCATAATTGTTTGTTTCCCAAATAAATAAATAAATAAATAAATAAATAAATAAATAAATAAATAAATAAATGAATGACTGTTTTCAAAACTCAAATGTACCAGCTAAATGAATTTATAAATTTGAATTTGGAATTGTTAACCAAATAGGAAATATTTCAGATCAAAGTGATCAGTACGACAAAACGCTAATTTCATATGTAAGGACCTAATATTATGTATATTATATATGTAAGGTAAGGAGGATGTCAGCGTATGTGTGCTTTTTTAACCTTAGATCTTGTTATATATTTACTTTTATTTTGTATTAGATCTCTACAGATTTTTGTGTCTGTTTTTATTTATTAGATTCATTATCTACTAGCATCTATGTGTATTATATTTTTTATTATTGTTATATTGCATGTTTGAACGTTGATTCCGAGCCAAGGAGTACCATTAAATTAAGGTATGTATTCCTACCCATGAATTTCTATATAAATGCAAAGCCGGAACAAATTGCTAGTTTACAGTTTATACACATGCACAAATTTCCAACAATAGCTACGTTATGAATATTACAACACACCACCACCAAGTTATTCACATTTACAGGATCACACTAAATTTAGAATCATGCATAAACTTGCACGTAATTTTGTATACAATTTATAGAACATTTTAGTTTATAATAATGGCAGTTTGAATAATAATAAATACGCAAAGATAAATGTTTAGAAAAAAATACCCTCGTTGTAATATTCACAAGACAAGAAAAGGAGATATTGAAATGCAACCCAAAAATGACGATACATAATAGTAATGACCAGTCTAGGAAACCAGAATCTCACGAAGACCAATTACACCCCAACCAGAAAGACAACAGCCATACAACATTCCACATTGGAATGATGGAGTGAGCATTAAATCTTACTTTTATCTTAACATGGAAGTCGGTAGATATTGCTACTTAATTTTAAATATTGTACTCTCCGCGCTAGTTACATATATTACAATAGTAACTGTTTTACATATATATGTTGTTTAGAAGGTCATTAGTTAAACAATTCTGTCTTTTTCTTCTGTATGTGAAATCTACAATGATAGAAAGAGATATCATTATTTAAGTAAAAAACTAAATGTATATAAGAAAAATAACATAGATAACTTCAAATAAGTATCACATTACAATTACGTAATTTCCAAGCATTATAAAATGAAATGTAAAAGTACAGTTAAAACGAAATTACGGCTGCAATGAGATAAAAAAGACAAACAGTTGAATCCTCTTCACGGAGACAGGAATTAATCGTCGGATCCTTTTAATAAACAGTTATGCAAAACACAGCGCTGAGTCTATTATGTATTCATCTAGGAACTATGCGAAATAAACTTGCATTTTGAATAGTCGAATTAAATATTCCCTCAGTCCTGGACATGTCTCGGCGGGGATTTAAGGTTAAATGTTTACATTTCGTGATACAAAGCGTAACAAGGTACTATATTTTTTAATACACTTAGACTTAAAGAATCTAATTGAGTTAACAATTCCTGTGGAATAAATTGGATTAAGATCAATTGGTTAAGAATTGGTTATAAAATTTAATGTTGTACACAGGTCGGCCGTATTTAATTAATTCACATCTCAGTTATTTTATTTTCTCCTTAACAATCTGCTGCATAGTAAAATTGTATATTTAAATGTAATACTTAGGAATTGTATATTTAAATGTACTACTTACTCCAGGTTTAGGCGTTATTTCGCTTGTATATGTAACATACGTTTGTGATAGTGACTATAAATATTGTCGGCCCATCATAGCAAAAAATTTTTAAATAAATATGATGTACCTGTGTGTCTTTATATACTTAACTGTTATAATAATACAGATAATGAAAGCGTAGCCCTTTAATTACAAAGATAAACTCCAAGAGACGGCTAGGAACAGCTAACGACACTGCGTTTCATAGCTTTATATAGAGGACAACCAACCTTACAAGTCCCAATCTTATCTTCACCGTAACCCTAATACCCTTTGTATATTCTCTATATTTCGAAAATTTTACAAGAATTAAAGTAATAATAATAAATTTACAAAGCTTCTAACAACACCTCCGCGTTCACTTTCAAAGATAACGGTCGTTCTAAGCGTTATTTATAGTAAACTTTTCATGAAAATTACTCTTAAAATAATTAATTTAAAACTGACCTTTTGAACTTAGGACAATTTCGGTAATTATTATTGTAACTATGTAATTAAAACGAAACACGAAAAAGTTTTACTTATTCATAAATTAAGATTAATATTTTAAGTAATGCGTATAAACAAAAAGTACATTAATTTGCTGCTATAAATTCTTTTCTAGCACATAAATGATCATATAAGCACTAAACTGAATTATATAAGAAAATGAAAAGAAATAAAGTCGGCTTATCCCAATAAGATAAGATCCAAATTTTTGTATACAAAATTGCAAGCATCTGTTATGTATTACATATATATATGTAGTGAACGATCACCATCAAGGGCTCGTTCTACCTTCCTACATTAAATAAAAAATATATTAATATTACAATTCTACTAACGTATTATTAAAGTAGTCTTTGAAATTATTCTTGATATTGTAAATACGAAATGTGTATTTAAAAGAAAATATATCCGAATAAATAAATTATTACAGAATTTAATTTTTAAGGTTTAAAAGTCATATTCTGGCTACTGGCAATTTATATTTAAGGATTTTGCAGTGATTTTGTTTGACCATCCTCTTGAAGTTCTTTATTATTATAATAATATATATAATGCGATGTAATAATATATGTTATGTTATGAAAAACTAAAATGTACTTTATTCAAGCGGTTTCTTCAACACGAAATTTCATTATCATTTTTTTACGATATATATTTAATTTAAACAAGAAAGATAGCATTAGTATCATTGTTGTAAATATATTATATAAGTACCGTAAGTATTATCACTGCTAAAAAACCCCGAAAGGTCCAGCTCAAAGATAACAAAGAGCCCTAACGGCTCATTCTTGAAGATTAATATAGTTTCTATGTAGGAAATTATCCTGGCATTATCCCAAAGTAATATACCATAAGATAAATGAAAATAAACAAACGAACCAACATACATAGGGGCATTAACAATGTCATTTAATTACATTTTTGTCATTAGTAGTGGTTAATTGTGGTGTGTGTCAAAGAATTCGCAATAGACAAATTCATAGTTTTATGTTCTTTGCTTGCCGATTTATCTTAACAAAAAAGACATAATGTACAAACAGAGCCATGTTATAATTTAATAATATTTTTTATATCGCATCAATTTTTCAAACGCTCCTGAATGTACAGTGAAATTGAGTGTCGCATAAATTAACCGAGCACATTAACCAGCCAATACCGGAAACATCTGTAACCATTTGCAAAACATTATTACTGTCAGAGTAAAATCGTTGTAATTATGTTGCAGAGCCCCAGCTTTGTCACGGGCTTAAGGCAATTTGCCTGCCTAAACAGGCTGTGAACATTGGCGAAAATTTAAAATTATTGGTATCAGTTCGTGGCTTTCATAGTTTATAGCAGCCGTATAGGATTACTTGAATGTCATTGCCCTTTTCAAGTAAATGGCGCCGTATACATTATCATTTGCCTTTGTAAGATAAATTCATTTAAATATTCCTTAAAATTATTTTTAATTTTATTCATGAATCTTGTCAATATTTATTGAAGGTTAAAAAAGTAAAAACCTTGAGCATAGCTTACATTCTCGAACCTTAAAAATCTGTTACACCACAAAACATAATCCTTCGTCATAATCGTTTCCATTGTGGTAAACAAGATGATGAATATGGGTACCACTCCTCTTGTTCAATAAATGCCACCAATCCTATTATAACCCTAATAACATAATCTGTCAGTCTCTTACCAGTGTCATCACTGGTAAGAGAATAACCAGCTAAATTAATGCCAATAGGCCAAGTTGTCAGTAATGTTAAGAGCACTGACGGCATGATATTGTTGCCTTGGAGGTTTACAACGTCCCGGCTCTAGTCCGGGATGTGGGTTGTGGTAATTTCACTTCATATTTCGTCTGCAACTTTGTCTTTTACATTATCTAGCAATGGCGTCCCGTGCAAAACATTATCAATGGCGTAAGAAAGAAGGCTTTATAAATATTTATAAATATATATCATATGAAGTAGAACTTGGAATAAAACACCTTATGGCAGAGGCATAATATTTATTTAAGGTTATGTTTACAAGTATTTATTTATTTGAGTTATACTACCGTATGAGTCGTCTGGAGACCTAATAGCTGTCAGATACTTTGTCCAACGTATAAGTATCGCCATACAAAGTGGAAATATTGCCAATGTTTTGGAGTCTTGACCTCGAAGTATCGAGGAATTTAAATTATCCGTAAATATTATATTATTGGGTGTAATTATCTATATATATGTATATACAAAAGAAAAATAGTATATGTAGTATATTAGTTGTTTGGTTTCCATAGTACAAGCTCTGCTTAATTTGGAATCAGATAGCCGTGTATGAATAATGTCCAAGGATATTAATATTATTATAATTATTTAAACTTTTAAATATATTTTGAAGCAAATATGTGTACGATATAAATTGAAGCTGTGTATACGATAGTAATGTATATAAGGTGCGGCGTTTTTTCACGCCGCAACAACTGTGCCTGCTGTACAAAACACAGGTACGGTCTTGCGTTGAATATTGCTCGCACCTTTGGGATGGCTTCGCTAAGTACCTATTTCAGGCCTTGGATCGGTTGCAGCGACGTGCGGTCCTCATTATTGGCGACGTAAAGGTCACTAACACCCTCGAGCCTTTACAATTGCGTCGAGAGATAGCAGCGCTGAGCGCTTTCTACCGACTGTATCACGGCGAGTGTTCCGAGTGAATTATTGTCCCTAATTCCTGCTTCCCCCTTCCTTCACAAGTCTACGCGTGCTGGCTCTCGATGTCACCGACTAACTGTGGCATCAATTCCATCGCGCACAAAGAAATTTGGCAACTCCTTTCTTTGTCGCACTTCAAAAAAATGGAATTCCTCACCAGCTCACGTATTCCCCTCCTCTTACGACCCGGGTTCCTTCAAACGAGGCGTGAAGAGGCATCTTGCGGGCCGGCAAGGCGAGGGCGGCTAGTGCAGAACCTTCTTCCCGACTGTACTGGCCGTCCTCGCGATTGGACTCTACTACCACTTAACATCAGGTGGAGTAGAGTCATTTGCCCTCCTGGCTAATATAAAAAAAAGAGACTGCCTTTTCTTACACCTACAAAAAAATCATGATAAGATTTTTAAAGATGAAGATGAAAGATTTTTAAAATCAATCCAATCAGGCAATTCAAGATTGAAGTCAGTTCAAAATTGTCATTTCTCATCGCAATACTCGATCACGCAGTATAGAAACACCTGAATTTTAAGCTTACCTTCCAACGTATGTGATTTGAAAGCCACGCAACAAATACGTTTCTTTACCAGTATTGTCTTACATCCAACCAGCTTAAAAACTTTCATTTTATCCATCGGTTTTCCTTATTTAGCGATAATCGTCGTGCAAGATGTTGCTATAATGTGCTGAAAACGGTGGATGGTAGCCTTTAAGAAAAATATGGTTCCACTAATGAAACTCCACCAGTCAAGATGAGCGATGACGATAAAATCTTTCAACTCGGGCGATTGCTAGATTTCATTTCGAGATGGATTTAGGCGATAAATTATAGGTACAAGTTTCAATGATTTGAATTATGTGGAGACGAATAGGAATTATTTTTTTCAAATTTAGAGACATTTTTTATTATAATCAACGAAAATAGATCTGTTTTAATATTTAATGTTATTTTCGGGTAAATGACATGGTGATATCTTTAAGGGAAGGGAGACTTGTTAAGTGGGTATGTGCGCAAACACAAGAACACCGTCTATTGCCTCTTAAATCGGCTGGGAGAGAAATTCCAACATGAGTGGTGAAGAAGCAGGACCAACTCTATTATGTGCTTTCAGAGTTAATGAAGTGTAAGCCCAACAAATTCCCTTAATTCAGTTGTTACTGAGATTACTCGACAGAAAAACCTAAACATATAAAAACATTTTTACTAGCACGAACTGGTAAAAGTCACCACACAAATGAGCAAGGAGGTTTGTATAACTTTGAAAAATAAAAGTTAACATTTTATAGTTGTACGAAAGATGAACTACACCAGTAGCGGTCTTTTCTTTTCGATTATTTTGATGTTATATAATAAAAAATAAATGTGTAAAGTAATCTTCTGGGATCATCTATTAGTATTATAATATCATCTATTATTAATATATATTAATTATACTGAATCTTATGATTTTATTAAATACCTAATCTATATATATAACTAGCGGTTCAACCGCGGCTTTGTCCGTTTTATAATCAAAGGCCAAAAATATGGCCTAAAAAAATATAACATACTTGGCTTTTTGTCCAGTTTAACTAGATTTTTAATTATGTAGCGAGCGAAGTCGCGCTTGATCTCTAGTGTTCGTATATAAATATTAGATATTTAAATATACATCGATAGTTCTTTGTTTAGCTTACATTAAATCGTCGTCGAGACTTAATTGAACTTTTGTAGAGAATATTTTTTATTTCCAATCACTCACATGTGAAATAAAACATTTGGCATATTTGGAATTACAAATAGATATATAAAAGAAATATATACGCAATTTATTTATAACAAATAAATAGGCATAGGATATGAATATACTAATGAAATTCATTTACATATTCATTTAAATTAAAATTTCGTTGTAAAAGAACATGCAGTAATGGGAAGGGCTTGTTTGCGTTTACGTAGTTTAATTTGGTACTAATATCATATTTGGGTTTATCCATTAAATTGTAAAAGATGATATGAAATGCGTTTATTTATTTATATATTTATTTGGATCCCCAACAGTTTGCATAACACACATTCAAACTCTTTTCACTTCAACTAACTATGCACAACCGATTACAGGAGAACACATCATTCACAAACACAATTACAAAACATACAAATCAATTTTATCATGAAACAATTGACATATAACTAAGTCATTAAGGCATTAGAAAAACCACTCTTATGAAGAATAATTACTTACCTAAATAACAGATAAATATAATACTTAATATAATATAATACTTTCTAAGGAGATGACAAACGTTAGGAAGGAAATGATTCCCTCCTAGCCATCTTAAGTAAAAATGTAAATATATTCATTGTAAACACTTTTAGAGTAACTTAGTTAAAGAAATAATTAATAACGAGTTAGCTGAGGTATTTCTCAAAACCGTTGTTATTAATTGTTGACAATCAATAAGCAACCTTGTATTATAAAGTTGACTTCGAATACTTCTCCTATATAATATTAGTATGATGAGATGAATAGTTTAAAAAACACGTTCGTTAACGAGTCATGAACTTTCGTGTGTTTTTTATCCTGCAAAATAAACAAACGCGCACCAAGCGTAGTCAACAAATTAGGTATCCCCTATTTAGTGCATTAAGCTTTTAACACATGCCCAATTCAGAGGCACGAGAACGATCTAGTAACTAACCCTTTTAGATAAATTTGATACAAAGTAAACCTTAATGTCATATCGTAAAGTTGATTTTACATTACAAGGAAACTCAAGATGGGATCGTTCGAAAGTTTTTAGGTGCGAAAGCCAGTGTCGGTGCCGGCGCGAGGTAAGGTAGTCTCATTTATTATTGAGAGGATTACCTGCTGCTAGGAACCAGGTTTGCAGAGTTTTGTAAAATACACAGGAATCCAGCTATGTAAATATATTTGCTTCGACTAAACCTACTTGATATATAAAGATAAAAACGACGAAATGTTGATGTATTTATGCTGATTTTATATCTTCTAAAGTAAATAAAGGAGAATACGGAGAATGCGAGACAAAGAAAAACATTTGGAAACAAAATAACTGCGAGTATTAAAAAAGTATTTATTCTACTGTATAGTAATTTTTTCCTTTCCACAAATTCATTATGTATTCATAGTGCGCTCGTAAAACACAAATTTCGCTAACTACACCAATTACAGTAAAGCCTCAACGATTTTGTGTCCGAATAATTATTTTAAATGAAAAATATGTTAATAAGGCATATAACGCAAGTTATACAATAGTTTTTTTGTAAACAAATATAATTTTTATTTGAGCAGCGTGGTAGACGGACAAAGAGTGCGTTGTCTTATGTACAACTCTACCTATAGCTTGGATTTGTAAGAATCGTTTATCATTCCTAACACAATTAATAAGAATTTTCCCCCATAGGGACTTAGCATGTTATGTCATTGTACCTTTAATTAACCTTTACACGGAAACTCAACATCACAAAGTAATGTCAGTAGAATAACTGACGATGACGACGAGAATAATTTAAATAAAAAAGGGAAACCTTTCTGTTTATTTAAGCTCCACCCGTAAGGTTCATATTACGTGTGCAAATAGATACAAAACAATATTTAAAAAAAGATTTATATAATGCCACTTCGTTGGTAGGCATATAATATTTATTTCGGGTAGACACGAAGGGAGTCGTTTAGTAGGCATTTGAGGAATAAAAGGTGTTGTATTTGGTATTTCAGCCGAGATGGCCCAGTTAGATCGCGTGAACCATAACCAATGATCACGGTATCAAACCAAGTGAGCACCACTAAATTTTCACGTGCTTAAATTGTCTTTATAATGATCTTTCTTATATATAAATAAGTACACATAAAAAGAAAAAAAGTCTTGAGAAAAGGTGAAGAGCATTCTTAGAACGAACTAACTACGTACTATATATATGTAAATAAAGATAAATCTGTAGAAGCAAACAGCTATCCGCTTTCGAGGCGACGACGGAAGTTTAGTACGTTTTTATTATGCGCTCTTGTTGAAATAACAGACTTGGCGAAATGGCTTAATGGTTGCCAATTTTACTCTTTCAAAGATCATTAGGACGATTTATTTAGTCAAATTATTAGCAAGATTTAATTTGAGATATGAACTCCTGAGCTTCTACTGAGATGTGCTTCCTAGAATCTGGATTCCAAAACGGTGGTAGTTATACTTTTCATTTACCTGTGAACTGACGATTCAAAAGTAATTTGAAGCTCCTATTTTTATTAAATATATTTTTATTTTAGTCTTTTTAATTCTTCTTCTTCTTGTGCCTAAGTTTTCCCAGACTAGTAATGCGAAATGGTCCGCTTTCCATGCCTCCACTTTGCCCGATCTAAAGCGTCCTCCTTAGTGAGATCGTGCCCTCTCATATCGTCCCTCACAACATAGAACCAGTGCTACTTGGGCCTGCCGCGGGATCTAGGGCCTTCGATAACAAAGTTCAGGCATCGGTTGCCGACAGAGTCTGGCGGTCTGCGGCTAATGTGGCCAAACCAACGCAAATGGCTTTCCTGAAACTTATCCGCTACATCGCAAACACCGAGGTTGCCACGTTCTCGGCTCGTTACGAATACGATCTAGTCGCGTAACGCCACACATCCACCGCAACATCTTCATTTCCGCGACGTGATGTTGCTGAACATGTCTCGCGAGAGCTGGCCTCGTCTCGCTGCCGTACAATGAGACTGGTCGGATGATGCACTTGTACACAAGGACCTTTAATTTCACCGGGATCCTGCGATCACAGATTACCCCGGTGACTTCCGGCCATTTGGCCCAAGCTGCGTTTATTCGGGCTCTGACGTCGTGGTCGATCGTACTAGACTCGTGCAGTACGGACCCGAGGTATTCAAACTTTTCCGTCTTGGTAACAGATTCTCCGCCTATCTTTATGGGTTTGGGGTCCGTATTGCCAAAAGCCATATACTCAGTCTTCGCAATATTTAGCATCAGACCGCCCCTCGCTAGCACACTCTTCTACTGGTTCACCTTTTGCTCCAATACCTGCTTGTCCTTATCTACCAGTGCAATGTCATCAGCATACATCATGAGTCAGGGAGACGGCTCATGGTGTTGGCAAACCCCATTGGGTAGCTACCACCCACTCACCAGATATTCTACCGCTAAACAGTAATACTTAGTTGCGTTACGGTTTGAAGGGTCATTGAGCCAATGTAACTACAGACAGAAGGGACATAACATCTTCGTTCCCAAGGTTGGTGGCGCATTGGAGATCTAAGGAATGGTTAATATTTTTTAACATCGCCAATGTCTGTGAGCGGAGGTGACCACTAATTTGCCCGCCTACCTATAACATGGTTACATGTACAAAAAAAATCTTCTCATTCCAAATAATAATAAATAATATCAGTAATATTCAGTATTCAGAACACTGTTTGGGCTTCCGCGTAATCTTCGTCCTCGAAATGGAGGCACTACGTCTTCTTATTAATAAATTTTTAATCTGTCTTCAAAAACCTGACTACCTCTTACCTCTTACTTAGGTTTTGTCACTACTGCTATTTTGTCTTTAAACGAATTAAGTCGTTCATTAAGAGAGTTTCAATCCTTTACGCGCCATGGAAACAAACTTGTTTATTATATTAACATATAGTGCGTATAATAATAATCAATACGGAATAAAATATATTATTTTTTCAAACGAATTAATGTTTTTCTTAAGTACGCATTTTTCTTATAATTCACTTACAAAACTTACAAATACTTACTCAAGAGGATATGGTAACGACGCGATAATTCATAACGAAGTCGACATCTGTCAAAGTGACATTTATAACAGCGCTGTTACCATACTTAAATATTTTTGATACATGGTGAAATGACAGTGTTAATTCATATCAAAATCATTGTTTATAGCACAATCATCTCAAAATCATATGAAAATGTCAAGAAACAAAAGCAAAAAGACTTTCTTTTATATTATGTAAAGTTATATAGACATTATTATAGCGCCGTATCTAAATATTATAAAGTGCTTAAAACATCACGAAAAATCAAGAAGATTGTTATTATCAATACGTAGAATAACCGTTTACAACTTTATTCTAGTAGCTTCTGGTTATTCACTGTGAGGAGAAATGTTTAAACTATCATATATACTAGTGATAGTACATAATAAATTCAAGAAAGTATTTAGCATCCAGAAGTGGAACTGATTTTATAAAAAACTCGAATTGGTCTTTTTAAAAATAGAACACCAAATTATTTAAATTGACGTAAATTACTCACACAATTACTCTTAAAAATCCAAATGACACACTTGCACACATTAATATAATGCCAATGATTAATTAATTACTTTAACTTTTTGTCCACTAACAAAATGGCGGTTTTAAATTAGCGCGCGTCTTTTTTTTAACAACTCTGTTGTATGGAACAAGGGTCTCGTAACTATATGTATATAAACAATATACAACAAAATAATCATATCGCAATAACAATGCATGTGCATAATAAATTCTCGATCCATTATTAAAATAATTTAATCAACATTTTTATACGCATAATAATGAAAAAAATATATCATTATGTTTCCTTTTTACATCTAAATAACATGAGGACCTATTCATAAGGCCGTATTTTAATGAACTCACGAATGAATTAGAACAAAATGTGACTGGCCCAGTCTAATTAGTAACTACTCCTCCATAACGGGTGCGGTTGAATAAATATGAAAGGATACAGCGAACTTAACATGATATAATGGAATTTGTGTCTTAAGACGATCTAAATAAAGGCTATAACTCTTTGCTTGTCTTGTAGGTAAAGTTGCGTGCACATTGTGAATGTGAAGTGCAACCTGTGGAATGAAAGGCAAAAGGTAGTGCAGCAATTCATAATAAAATTTGCGAAAATATACCTTTATGGATAAGTTCTCACATTGAAAATGTGGAAGGCATAAAATGTTGAAAGAGAAATACATTGGTTATTTATTTTTATTTGATGTGTAAATATATTTTTTTTTAAAACAATTTTTAATGAATTGCTTTAATAAGTTGAATTGCTTAATACAAAAAATCTAATGAATTAGAAAGTATTTATACAAATAAATAAAACTGAACTATCTGTTTGTGATTTCAATACAACTTTAAAATTTAAAGGTAATAAGCCAAACCAAAGCCACTGTTTTATTTTATTAAAAGTTATAACAACTTGCAATTTACACACACTTGCTTAAAGGTATTTTAAGTGATACTAATTATAATAATACAAATTCAATGCGGGTGCCAGCTAAAGCTAGCTAGCTAGTAAAATGTAATTTTGATACGCTACACTATGAAGAGATAATGTTAATGGCGCAACAAATAATAATTTAATCAATTTCACTTTCTCGCTTGGAGCAAGTTTTCTCGTTAAATTCAGTCATCATTCTGCCATCCGAAGTATTATAGTTTGTTTCATTATTTAAAACGTAAACGTAAAATATAACTCTTGTAAAATACAAACTGTCGTAACCGTAAAGCTTTTAAAGCCGCAACGAATTTGTTACATATTTAATGTTCGCAAAAAGAGGGGAGAGAAATATTTGTCAGTGGTTGACAAACAGGCTCAGGTGCGCCACGAGTGTTCCAATCACAAAATAGAAATTACACCAACTTTCCCATTTGACGACGACGACTGTCTCGCCGGCACACATTTGTGCCGACTCATTACCTACCACAGAATGTAAGGATGCAACTATTTCATTAAACATACCGGCAGTTTTAAAAGTTCGTACAGCTGAATATCGATAGTCTGTGAAAAATGTGAAAATGTACGTGAAACTTCGATCCCCGCGGAGTTGTTTAACAAATCAGGGGGATGACGAAACAAATCCGATGCCTATTTTCGCTTTCCAATTGTTTGCACGTCGCTTGTTTTTGTGTCGCTGCCTGATTGACAACTCCGGCAAGTTGGAATGGCCCAACATGGAACTTGTTACATTTTTCACTTCTATTTCTGTATAAAAATATATCTTTGCCAGTTATTTTAACTCGGCGACCGTTTTTTTTATCTATAAATCCGTTGTATAAGTTCAGAGAGGCGTCACTATAATGGACTTTGGAACGCGCTGAAAGTTTATTTAGTTATAATAAAGATATAGGAAGATACATTGTCCCAGTTAGTGTTACGTTATTTATTTTCAATGAAAAATGTTATTTTATGTATTTATTATTATTATAAAATTAAAAGATTTATTTCCAAAAAGTATAACTTAGATCGACTTATCAGTCTGTATACAAAATCAAATTGAAAACTTAAAAATAATAGAATGATTTAAGAAAAGTTTGTAATTAAAACAAGTCGAGGCAATGCATTATACATATACAAACCGATTTTAAGACGGAGGGATTTACATAATATTGTTCACAGTACAAAGGCATTATAAATTAAAATTTCATACTTATACAATAACTTTTATCCCATTCACTAAAAATCAAAAAATCAAATAAATTCTTATTTTTTTTTAAATATTGTGTAAGGATAATCCATCTGGTTAAATATGTATGCGAGTGAGCCTTGCCTATAAACATATATGTAGGTCTACAGTCAATAAGTAAATGTAAGTAATAGCATGTCCCACTGCACGCCTCCCTTTAAGGAAAAGGATTGGAGCTTATTCCACCACGCTGCTCCGATGCAGCTTGGAAGATATTTGGCAGAATTTCATTAAAATTAAACAGAAGCAGATTTCCACATCGCTGAGCTTGAGATGAATTATAAATACAAAATCAGCACATAAAAATTTAGTGGTGCTTGCTTGGGTTTGAACGCGCAATCATCAGTTAAGATTTACTCGTTCTAAATGAGCCACTTCAGCTCTTGCAAATGGAAATGTAACGCTTTTATACAGTATAGGACAGTTCAGTAACAGGCTGTGAATGTCCCACTGCTGGGCTAAGGTCTCCTCCCCTTTTTTGAGGAGAAGGTATGGAGCTTATTCCACCATGCTGCTCCAATGCGGGTTGGTGAAATATACATGTGGTAGAATTTCAGTGAAATTAGACACATGCAGATTTCCTCACGATGTTTTCCTTCACCGTATAGCACGAGATGAATTATAAGCACAAATTAAGCATATGACAATTTAGTGGTGCTTGCCCGGGTTTGAACCTATGATCACTGGTTAAGATTCACGCGTTTTTACCACTGGGTCATCTTGACTTTTATAATATTGAATAATAATATCCTCTTGACCGAATTTCTACCTAGCACAGGTGCACCCTCTATTCCCTCACTCTCAAATTCACATGGGAAGGTAATTCGACACGACCTAAGAAAGATCAGGTGCAGGACCAACGCTTTATGCACTATCCGAGAAACGTGAGTGTATCCTTGGCAAATTCTTAACTCCGAGCTGCTACTGAGAATTTATTAATAGAATGATCAAATAACTATAATGGGTCGGAACCCAGGACAAATGCAACGGGTGAATGGGTCACCTGACGGTAAGTTGTCACCACCGCCCATAAACATTGGCATCGTAAGAAACGTTAACCATCACTTACATTGCCAATGCGCCACCAACTTTGAGAACTAAGATGTTATGTCCCTTGTTCCTGTAGCTACACTGGCACACTCGCCCTTTTAACAGAAATGAAACATCAATGTAAGGAGAGGAATCGATCATATTAATAATATTGTTGTGTTGCGGAAATGTATGTAATGACTTGCACAAAACCCTACCAAATCTGCAGCTTTGCAAGTTATCCACTAGACTAAATAAAAATATTGTATGTGATGTGCGACGCATGGGAGGAGATGGTCGTTATATTGTAATTATAAAAAGGTTAGGTAAACAATACCTTGCCTCCTTGTTGATTGTTGTTGATGTTTATCTTATTACTTTAATACAAATAATTTAAAAAGACTAATAAAACTGAACGTATTTGTTGTTCCTAAAAAAATATTGAAACAGTTAACGAAATATTTGAACAAAGAACGTCACAGTATCAATTCACTTAGCGAGATACCGAGGTTCAATTAAGTCTGCAGTTGGAAGGTATTATTGTTTAAAGTTGTAAGGAGCGACTGCTGGTGACAGCGCCACCTATTGTGGACTTGAGATTCGTACACACCGTGAAGACTTTGGTCCACGATGGTACAAAACACAAGTGACTGTCGAATGACATTGTAAATTAATTCGTGAGGCAAACGCAATTAAATTATTGTAATAAAACGAATCTTAATTGTGGTTTGCATATGAAATAAAAAATAAAAATATCTTTAATAAGTCCAGCTGATGCATGAGCAATATAAAAACTTTGTTTTTTTCGAAATTTAAAACGTCTTTAACCCAGTTCCATTCATTGTCGCCACTTTTATAGTGCTTAAGTTTTAAGCAGTTCTTGTAATACTATAAACTTTGACGTACAACATCATCGTGGGGTTAGTATATTGGATTTTCGTTCATTACATAACAAATTATATATTACTAAATAAAGGTTTAAAGTAAGTCATTTTCGTGATTTATTATGTTGAATTCTATAACAGCTAATATTCTTTGACTTCGACCATACACAGAGCCTTTGCGCTCTTTTCAGTATGAAAAACAACAATACGGCCCGCTTTTGTTGGCAACTTCCTTTGTCTCTAACAAGATACTTATCTGGTATTTACTCGTTTACCTGATGTCATCCGGCTTTTTATAAGCTGTCAGGTTTTTTATTGAATATAATTATTATGGCCATCTTCGATCTTATACAGGATAATGTAATTAAACTGTAACTCGAGTCCATTGTTATCAAAGGAGTTTTAGATAAAGAAAATAATGAAACTAAAAGTATTAAAAGTGGAACAAATATAACCATTTTTTATAAATACTGGTATAATAAAAAAAATACATACAACAACGTATTACAAAACAACAACGTCTTTGCACAATTTCATGATAATCATTTGAGTAGTAAAGACTTGAAAGCGTAACAAACGAAAAAAACACACATTTATAATATTACTAAGGATTAGTGCTTACTGCGTCATTCTTTTTTTTCTAAGTGGCCTGTGTTCGTCTAAAATATTGCCCAAAACTAAATGGCCCACAGCTGTTCAAAGGTCACCTTTCTTTTTATGAAAATATGTTATCCCTTCCCGCCGAGCACGATGAATTATAAACATAAAACAAGCTTAGTAGAACTTGCCCCGCTTTGAATCCGCAATCTTCCACTGGAAAACTAATCCTAGTTTTAGTATGTAGTAGTTATTGTATGAGGTAGGCACACTGGCAAGTGGTCCACCCCATGGTAAGTGGTTACTGTAAGAAATATTAACCAACCCCTACATCCCCTATGTGCTACCCACCTTGGGAACATGACCCTTGTTCCTGTAGTTACACAGTAAATTATTTATTCATTAAATAAATAAATATACAATAATACATGATTATATTTTCTGTTAAGTTAACAATGATGTTACAAAACTTCAAATATGCAGCTTTGTAATAATTTTACTATATGATTTAATATAAGCTTATTAAGTCAATGCTATTATTCAACTGAAGACTGAGAGCTCTTTACACGAGCACTCTCATACCGCAAAGCCCTTCATTGGCCTCTCCACACTCACTGCGCTGTTTAGCCGATACACGATGCGTATTTTATATACTCATATCGTCTAATACATCTCAAAATTCTAATATTGTTATTCTCAATTCGATTGTTTATTGGTTTTCTCTTATTACATTAAGTTTTGTTTTGTCAATCTTTGAAGTATTTCTTATTGCTTTAGTTTTAAATAAGTTAATCAATATATTTGAAGCCGGTGTGGTGGTTAGATCACGGGCATCTTAACCGAAAGTTAGCGTTTAAGCCCGGGAGAGCACCACTGATATTTTATGTGCTGATTTGTGTTTGAAATTCATCTTGTGCTCGGCGATAAAGTGTCGTACGAATATGTGTCACGTATTTTTTTTTTTATATAATAGGAAGGTGGACGAGCATATGGGCCACCTGATGGTAAGTGGACACCAACGCCCTTAAACATTGGCATTGTAAGAAATGTTGCCCATCGCTTAAATCGCCAACGCGCCACCAACCTTGGGAACTACGATCTTATGTCCCTTGTGCCTGTAATTACACTGGCTCACTCACCCTTCAAACCGGAACACAACAATACCAAGTACTGCTGTTTTGCGGCAGAATGTCTGATGAGTGGGTGGTACCTACCCAGACGAGCTTGCACAAAGCTCTACCACCAGTATACATCCAAGTTTAATTTTGAGCAGCGTGGCGGAAGAAGCTCCGAGCCTTCTCCTCATGACTAGAAAAGGCCTTAACTCAGCATAGATATAGATAGATTGCTAAAATCATTTGTTTTAATTTTTTTTCCCTCTTTTGTCTAGTTTTTCAAAATATCTTAAGTCTTTGCTTTCTTATTGATCTAGCTAAAACCCATTCAAATGAGCGACTTTGAATTTATTTTAATTATGATATATTTTATTTTCAAAACAGCAGTCTTTATGGTGGACTCCTCCAGGTATCGTAATAATCAGTGACTTTACATTTACCAACTGAATTCTATGATAAATGATAAAAATGATGAAATATTTGTTTTAGTAAGAGTGTAACGGATTCAAGGATCTCTGTAAATTTGACCATATATCGAAATCCCATTCAAAGCTCAAAGTGTTTTTTATATTTTTTGTGGAAACTAGATATATTTAAATTTTGTACTGTTAATGCAAGCTTCGTCATACCTAACGGACATTTATGTGCACTTTAAGTTACATTAGATAATATGACAAATGATTATTGGTAAAACGGTGTGTTTAGTTTGAGATTAAATGCTTTTTACTTAAGTAATGTACTGTCATAAATTTTATGTGGATATTTATCTAGCGTTTACAAGCACAGTAGTGTGTGTTATTTTATATTTTTATTGTTGTAAATATATTCAGAAATGTTAGTATTTAAGAAATTATTATTTTTAACAATTTCCCCAAAATTTAAGCCTTTGTTTTTTTATAAGTGGGGACGACAATTTTGAACCTACACCAATTAAATAGCTAGACGGTAAAATGCCCGTTGAACTATTGACACTTTGGGAAAGGGGGTTGACTAATTTACGTAGTGCGCTAAGAAGCACATTCCCATATTTACAAAAAAAAAACAAGGCATATCAGTTTCGATATAACCACAGCCACCAAAAAGAATTGATTCGGTATTATATATATTTAAATAATTATATATTAATAATAATAAAAGTTATATATATATATATATATATATATATATATAAGTATATATGGTAATTTATATATATAATTCATAATATTCTATGTATATCACATAATGCTAATGAAGTTAAACCTCAAATGACATTAACTTTCTCATCGATTTACGGTTCATTCGTTATCGGATTATTGGTTCTATTGTAACAATAGTCGGAGGCAAAGCCCTCAACACGAGGGCCCTTATCCCGCAGGGCTCTTCATTGCCCTCTCTAGGGCCATCGTGTTTAGATGATACACTTATTTCATGGGTGTTTGATGTGAACAATTGTGTTTTTATTTTATAAATATAATTCATAATATTTCATAATGATACCATATTTTTAATTAAATTAAAAATATTTATGTTTTCATTAATCTGTTGTCTGTTTCTTTTCTGTTTGTGCGTACATCATTGATAGTCTTTGTGTAATACCACAAAAACTTATTGTAGGTAATTACGCAATAAATGTTACACCGGATATTGAAATAGTTTATCGAGATTTTTAAATGGATAACAAAAACAATTGAATCGTATTATCAAAAGCTCTTATATAATAGACTGAGGTCGTGCGAACTATTGTTTCATTAATGGAACGAACCAGCAGTTGTGTACAAATAGTCATCTTTAGAAAAATTATCATATATAATCATATACTCGATTCGATTCGGGATCGGGAATTTATTATATTTGAGAAAATATATACTCAGATGCTAATAAAATGTTTTACGTGACTCAGATCGGTCATATTTATCGGTATAATAATCAGACATCGCAATGACACAAACTTTTTTATCTCGACGTTATTATTTAGAATCTTATCAACAGTGTTTTATTCAACTGTTAGTAATAATAATAATGTCCTCCAGAGCGTATTCGCCCACGGCGGCCAATCTCAAGAGAGATTAGCCATCTACGCAGGAGATATTATAGTGCACAAGTGTGTGCGTAAACACAGGGGCACTCTCTATTCCCTAACTCTCATAATCCGATGGGATGGCAATCCGACACGACCGGAAAGAGTTCAGGCGCAGGACCAACGGCTTTACGTGCTTTCCGAGGCACGAGAGCGTACAACACACTTCCAACTTCCAGACTCCGGGCTGCTACTGAGAATTTTCTGACAGAAAAACCGAATAAGTTTTTATTGGCCCGACCTGGGAATTGAACCCAGAACTTCCGGGTTTGCAGCCTTACATCAATATGCTTGATATAGGCAGTCGTTTATCTGTTAGTACATGTGGTTCAAATCTTACAACTGAATTTTGAATAAGTTCGACCCAACTTATTGACCTGAAATTTTGCATACGATTTTGGTGGCAATTACAACACAATCTAAATTAGTACACAAGGAATCGGTTTTAAATGTTTTCCTTTAGCGTGAAGTTACATATTGTCTTCGTTTATTTTAATAGTTTGGAAACGTTGTTATTTTATCTTTACAATTTTCCCGGCGTTATGTTGCTAATACGGTTATTTCTCATTTTATTTTCTATCATAATAGTATAAAACCACGCGAGACCGGATCGCATTTCAAGGTATTGACGTTTATAAAAATATATATACCTAAATTAAAATGATCTATGATCTCCCCATTTTTTTATATTTAGCGAACTTTGTCTTAAGTATGCTTACAATAATTTGTATATGTTAGTAATTAATGAGCTTGAACATTTAAATATTTCAACAAAAATATCCCCGTCGAGGATTACTCGACGCTTAAAGTTAGAGAAACCGGAACATATAATATTAACAATAACAATATGATAACTTACTTGCGGTTCATTAAGCTAATGAGAAGTAGAATGCAAAATGCCCTGCATGTTGCTCGTCACCATTTAATAGTGTTATACTTTGCACGTTATTTCTATGCAGCTTTTCCAGTCACTATCCGATCTAGAAGAAGAGTTAAGTACTCCATACAACAAATATATGATAATTAGTAAGTCTATTTTGCAATTAGAATAATTTATAAGAAAAATATTTATTGAGTAGCTTTCAATTCTCTTAACAATTTATATTTAATAAGTTTCTTTTATAAATATAAATTGTGATTAATTAAAGTCCAATTTGAGATTATGAGAATTTAACTATAGGGATTTATGACAGTTAATAAGTAAGTCATATATTAAATAAAGATTTTTGATTTTTACTTTTGCCTTAACATGTGAATTACAATACTCCATTTAATTATATATTAAATTAAAATGATGCGTTTTAATTTTATATTCATCATGATGATTAGGTAAGACCAAAATTGTTGTTTAATAAATAAAACTAACCAAATATGATTATTTAGAGAAGTCTCGAACTAGTGGGACTTTGATTCTAGAATGAATCTAATTGTTATACAATGTAAATGTTTAACGAATAAAATACCCGGAATAGGTAGTATGTAATATATGTTACGAAAACTAACAAATTTTCATACCACCTTTATTGGACGAAATGCACGAGTGAGTCTTGTTTATGTTGCCTTAAGCTTAAACCCAGAATATTCAATACTAACGTAAAGAGCATACTGCTATAGGAGTTTTCGCACCTCAGGAATACCACCAAGCATGTCACTCACCAGCTGCAATTTTTTTAAACCTTAATCTTCCAATAATCCTAGAAATTTGTAACCCGACACAATTATCAATTTAGACCTTTGCAGGATATGCTATGAAGATCAAGTTGATGAACAAATCAGGCACCGCAGATGGAGTTGGATTGGCAAGACTCTGCGCAGAAACTCTGAACACATTCCTAGATAAACTCCCCGGATTCAAAACCCGCAAGGCCAGCGTAATTTGGCTGCGTCAAGCAGACTTGGCGGCGTTTGGTTATAGCAAAGGCGAAAAAAATCCGCATGAACTAGAGTGAAAATGATTCCCCAAGGCAGATCAGGATGGCGAAGAATTGTACCTCTCTCTTTAACAAATTAAAAATTAATCTCAATATAATATTTAAAATAATTGTATGATATGCATAAATTGCTGTGAAACTTAATTCATACTTCGCTTTGGTTCCATGTCGTCTGTCAGTTAACGTTATCAAGTGAATGATCTTGTTATAATTAATTCGGCTTAATATAGTGTAATGTGGAAATGTCACCTCAGAGCGAATTCGCATGATGAGGGATTATATACACCGTCGCATTATAATCTTGAATTTTTAATATTCTGACGTATTGTTATTGGTTATGAGATGATGATGATGTTTAGTCAACTGTGCTCGACATATTATACTGTAAAAGTGTGTGCACAAACACAAGTGCACCCTTTATTCCTTTACTCTTCTAAGCCGATGGGACCGCAATCCAATACGACCAGAAAAAGATTAGGTGCAGGACTTTTCAGTGCGTTTCGAGGCACGGAGTGTTAATACCACCGACTTTCCTACTCTGGATTACTACTAAGAATTTTCCGATGAATAACTCATTAACTTTTCACTATCAAGACTGGAGGTATCCCGAAACTCGGGATCTGTAGACGTTTGATCGGATTATGAGAGTGAAGGAATAAAGGGTGCACTTGTATTTGTGTGCACCTGTGTTATATTATGTATGATAGATCTTTCTGTAGGTCCATCTCGGTAGGTACTAACAACTGACCAAGTATTATAATGGGCTAAGGTGACCACTTGACATCAGGTGATCATATTGGTTCGCTTGACCTCTAAAATATTAAGAAAAAACCTTTATTTTTAAAATGTTTCCTAAGATATCGTTAAATAAGAAGAGTTATCTCCAATTCATTCCTTATTACAATAGCGTCACAGAATGTTTACACGAAGTCAAAGGGCAAACAATGCTTGTATACACCCCTCGCACCCTAATCATTATTTAATTATGCGGAACTTTGTTCTACGAAAAGCGGGGATGCATCCCCATGTTTTTATTATTACCACCCTTGTTAAAATGAATTGTCATATAAAGCCCGATAACGGTCTTTTGGGAGGCACTCTTCACTTGTATACTAAATAAGTATGAGAGAAAAAGAAAGAAGATAAATTAACAAAAAGGTCGGATTCGGACCTCTGAACCTTCTAGAATTGCTGCCATTGATCGTTTTATAGAAGAAACATACAATTGATGCAAAATTGCATCGCTGCTCCATCCACGCAGTCATGATTTGTACATGTATGAATGTATCCAACATTATTAAATTCTTCAATGTCAATATTCAATTCTAATATTCAATCACATTCTATTGTATTGTATGACATAGTGATAGTATACTTTTTTTTTCAATTCTTAGTTAGCAAATAGTTGTTGCAATATTACGTCACACTTCTTCTTCTTCTTCCTAGCGTTTTCCCGGCCTAGTACTGCCAGGGTCCGCTTTCTTACACCTTTGCCTCCACTTTGCCCGATCTAAAGCGTCGTCTTTAGTGAGATCGTGCTCTCTCAAATCGTCCCTCACAACATCGAGCCAGCGCTTCTTGGGCCTGCCGCGGGATCTGAGGCCTTCGACAACAAAGTCCAGGCATCGGTTCCCAACATAGTCTGGCGGTCTGCGGCTAATGTGGCCAAACCAACGGAGACGGCTTTCCTGCAACTTGTCCGCTACATCGCACACGCCAAGGCTACCACGGATGTGCTCGTTACGAATACGATCTAGTCGCGTAACGCCACACATCCACCGCAGCATCTTCATTTCCACGACGTGAAGTTGCTCAACGTGACTCGCGAGAGCTGGCCACGTCTCGCTGCCGTACAATAAGACTGGTCGGATGATGCACTTGTACACAAGGCCCTTTAATTTCACCGGTATCCTGCGATCACAGATTACCCCGGTGACTTCCCGCCATTTGGCCCAAGCTGCGTTTATTCGAGCTCTGACGTCGTGGTCGATCGTACCAGACTCGTGCAATACGGACCCGAGGTATTTAAACTTTTCCGTCTTGATAACGGATTCTCCGCCTATCTTTATGGGTTCGGGGTCCGTACTGCCACAGGCCATATACTCGGTCTTCGCAACATTTAGCATCAGACCACCCCTCGCTAGCACACTCTTCCACTGGTTCACCTTTTGCTCCAATACCTGCTTGTCCTCATCTACCAGTGCAATGTCATCAGCATACATCATGAGCCAGGGAGACGGTTCATGGGCTTTCGCTGTGACAACGTCAAGCACTACACTGAACAGAAAAGGACTCAGGGCCGAGCCTTGGTGGACACCAACTGTGATCGGGAAAGGGTGTGTGTCGCCAACGGCGGTCCTCACTATTGATTCCGAATGATGGTACATGTCCCGGATAATGTCAATATAGATTTGTGGCACATTCTTCATCTTCAAAGCCCACCAGATTATTTGGCGTGGGACGCAGTCAAATGCCTTCTGCAGGTCTAGAAACGCCATGTACAGCGGCTTCTTCTTTTCTCTGTGGGCCTCGGTTAGTATTCTTAGGACGAAGATGGGGTCTATGGTTCCACAGCCTGGGCGGAACCCATACTGACATTCCGAGACGGTACATTCTTGCCGAAGCCTTGAGTCGATTACGCGTTCGAAGAGTTTCATGGTGTGGCACATAACCTTAATACCGCGGTAGCTTTCGCAGTCCTGTACACTACCTTTGCCTTTATATACTGGAGTAATGATACTCAATCTCCAAGAGTTGGGCATCTTCCGGCTAGTAAGTATTCGGTTAAAAAGGTCAGTAAGTAGGTTCACACCATGAGAACCCATCGCTTTCCACGCTTCAATCGGCAAGTCGTCAGGGCCTACGGCTTTTCGGTTCTTCATTGTACGAAGACATTTGAGTACCTCGTCAGGTGTTACCGGTGCAACAAGTCCGAGATTAGGAGGCAGTTCTGGAGGAGACACATTAGCGTGTTGTGTGTTAAGCAACACGTTAAAGTAGCCGCGCCACCTCTCCTTTACCTTAATTGCATCGCAAACCAAAGTGCCATTAGAGTCTTTGACACAAAGACATTTTGTTATGTCTTGTGTCGCTTTCTCCCGAGCCTTTGCCAAACGGAAGATAGTCTTTTGGCCCTCATTTGTCTCGAGCGTGTCATACAGAGGTGACAGCGTCTGGTAACGGGCTTTGGCAACTGCTCGTTTGGTGGCACATTTAGCTGCTTTATACGCGTCCCGGTCTTCAGGAGATTTGGTCTCTTGCCACTTCTTAAACTGTGTCTTTTTCTCTCGAACTGCCTCCTGTACTGAGTCGTTCCACCACCACGTCTCCTTGTCGATGACGCGGCCTCCCTTCGAAGTGCCAAGCACCTGTTTTCCAATGGTGTTCACTGTTGACTGGATCCTAGACCATTGACTATCGACTGATTCC
Organism: Nymphalis urticae; assembly: GCA_905147175.2. Taxonomy (NCBI): domain Eukaryota; kingdom Metazoa; phylum Arthropoda; class Insecta; order Lepidoptera; family Nymphalidae; genus Nymphalis; species Nymphalis urticae. Next base: position 608,041 of record LR989987.1, on the reverse strand, counting down.
TCTGTGTCTGTGCTTAACTTGGAGCTAGCTACGACTTTACAGAATTCATGCTGTTTTGGTCCATTCAACAGCCACCATTTAGTTTTAGGTCTGCTTCGTTCAGGCACTTTTTTACTTGGTACTACCAGCATGTCCATGACAAGGATGCGGTGTTGTTTTGTGAGGCATTCCCCGGGAATTACTTTACAGTTAGTCACTCTACCAATTTGGTTTCTTCTTATGAGCAAGTAGTCGATCTGGGTGGAGTGCGGCCCACTTTTATAGGTGATGAGGTGCTCGGGTTTCTTTTGGAAGAAAGTGTTAACAATGGCAAGGTCTGATAATAAGCAGGTGCTGAGAATTGACTCCCCCTCTGCATTCTCACGACCATAGCCGAAGCCGCCATGTACACGTCCATATTCACGTGACTCCTCACCAACATGGCCGTTCAAATCTCCACCAATCACGATGCTCTCGGTGTTCGGAATGCAGCCGAGCATGTCTTCCAAGCCATTCCAGAAGGCTTCTTTCGCCGATTCAGAGCAACCGACCTGTGGAGTGTAGGCGCTGATAAGATGAGTAATTACTCCTTCTATCAGTAGCTTCACCCGGAGAAGTCGGTCGCTCAGTCTATCGACTTCTAGAATACCGTTCTGGAGTTCCTCAGATAGTACTACGGCCACACCGTTCTTCCCTGAGGGGGAGCCGGAGTAGATCAACTTGTAACCCAGTCCAATATCACGGGACTTGTTGCCCTTCCAACGAGTTTCTTGCAAGAATGCAACGTGAACCCTGCGCTTCGTCAGTACGTCAGCCAGTTCAAAGGAGCGACCTGTGAGAGAGCCGATGTTCCAGGTGGCAAAGCGGAGCTTCTTTCTAGGTACTTGCTTCTTTAGCCGTGCCCGTACTTGACACGGTAGCCCTTTCCCACTTGTCACAGGTTTAGGGCGATGTGCCTGCGCGTCGTTTTGCGGCGACGCCCTAGCCATTGTACCTAAAATTCTGTTCTTTTCCTTTTCCATGGTAAATGGCGGGTACTGGTTTTATAAGGAGCGACTGCCGTCAGACCTCCCCAACCTAGAGTAGGGAACCAGTTCAGGATACAGGGATGTTGAGGGAATTTGGTGGGAATTCAAGGTATAAGGATACTTATGCCACGGAAGATACAGGGTGTAGCATAAGTAGCTCGGAGAAGGCGGGGTCGCGTGCCCGTATGTTTATATCACTTATACCGGACAGGTACAAAGATACAAACACCTCCTGCCTACAACACCTCCTGCCTACAACACCTCCTGCCTACAACACCTCCTGCCTACGAAAAGCATTTTTATGCCGACAACAGCGAAGACGCGTTGGGAACACTAGTGATGAAGGGCACAAATGGCGACCACTTAGGAGATTCTGGTATTTGTATACCAGCTGAAAATGGCTGGCATGACTGGCCTAAAATTAGCTGAGAAATCTAGTATCCTATGAAGACCAAGGAAGACTACTGGCACACAACGAAGAAGTTGTCGTCGTAGAAACTTTAATATTATGAGCACCTAATTAACATCAATTTGCAATTTGCAAATTTAGATCACGATGCAATAAAAAAATGAAGCTTACATCTGCGGAGATACATTAATAATTTAAAAAAATGGTAAATTCTAATAGAATTATTGCTATTTATAATTTTTATTTCATCTTAAAATCTCGTTAACTACACCGAAAAAACCATCCAGTTTAATCAGTTCGTTTTCATCAACGTAATCCCAGTCCGCTTGTGCAAAATACCGATACACTAAATAATACTGAATTGTACAAATAAAATAGGACACAGAAAATTTTACAACTTCACGATATAAAAAAAACCTTAAAAAAACACATATTTGAATGGATACAAAAATTCACAGAGGTGCTCGAAAAATATTGAATTCCGGGCCACTGTGAGCTGTGTAATATTAATGCAGCTCAAGCCAGCGAACGCAATAAAAACAAACAAATTGCACGTAAAATAATACTGTGAGCTTCGTCGGAGGCCTGAGGGAATTTATTTTGATGCCTAAAGCCCTATTTATATGATATCGCTATAATTCATCCAAGTCTGCTTAGGGCTTACCGTTTTCTTGTGTAAATACGGTAAAGGATCTCAATCTAAGATTTTGTATAAAAAGTTGCTTTTATACGTATGGAATTTAAAACAAAATACAAAATACAACGTAACTATTGCTTCAATATTAATTAAAAATTTTTTTTTTTTGGTTTGATTCTTTTGTTTTGATTTTATTTCTATTGTATTTTTAATATAAAAAAATTTAACCACGCGCATGTTACAAAATTAAATAATCAATTAGTTCAAATTTTCCATATACATACCATTGATATATATGTTTGCGATTAGTCCACTTCGACACCGTTTCACTGCACACATCTCTTTTATCACTCGTATGTATTTTTTCATAAAGATTTTTTTAATATTATCCACATTATTAAAACTTGCTAAAATGGTGCTGAGCACATATACACAGGTAGGACAAAGTCTAGCCTGATTTTACATTATGATATGTATTTTGTTTTCCTGAGTTGGCGCAATGGAGAGAACTCGTAGACCATATATAGGTGATCGCTGGCTTGAATACAGACCAACATAACTGAAAAAAAGCCGAGATGGCCCAGTGGTAAGACCGCGTGAATCGTAACCGATGATCGTGGGTTCAAACCCGGGCAAGCACCACTGGCTTTTCATGTGCTTAACTTGTTATTATAATTCATCTCGTGCTTGACGGTGAAGGAAAACATCGTGAGGAAACCTGCATGTGTCTAATTTCATTGAAATTTTACCACATGTGTATTCCACCAACCCGCATTGGAAACCCGCAGCGTGGTGGAATAAGCTCCAAACCTCTTTTTGAGGAGAGGAGGCCTTTAGCCCAGCAGTGGGACATTCACAGGCTGTTACGGTACAATATAACTGAGAATCAAACATTTTTTATGATCAAGCGTTACATAATAATCTATAATTGATGTCTTACAATCTTATTGTTTCTGTTTCGCATAAAATGAATTAAAAAAACATCGTGAAAAATCCTATCATCTAAAGAGACCATTTCTCAATTGTTGGACAAAGAAGGACTGTAAATATATCTATGTTTCTATAATAGTATCTCGTGAAAATCACTACCAAAAAACAAGGAAACTTATAAGGAAATCTTTATATTTTACGTGATAATCTGATGAATATTATTCGATATATTAGTAGAAGTTTCTATTGTTATATTACGTACTCAATATTAACATTTCACCACGAACCTTTGACCACAAAACGTTGACTTTATATATACTTTATAAATAAGCCATGAGCTACAACAGCTGTTGAACTATAATCATACCAACTGCACTTGCTATGACTATAAAATGATTATCGAACTGATAAGATTTTTCAATGATGTAAGTCAAGAGCAATGAGATCATAGACAATTCAGTATACATAAAAATAAGATTATGAGTCGTATTATTTGAAGCTATCATATCTGATTGTAGTTTAAGATAAATCAGATAGTCATCTTTGTATAAATTTCCTCAAATAAAATGAATTCTCAGTAACAAATAGATCTCGAGAAACTGAACGCGACTGAACGCTTGCTTGTTTTATTTTTAAAATGTCTGCAACTATTAAATTTTTATCTGTATTTTTTGTTCTTTTATATATTGGTTCTTGTCAGTCAGCTAACTTGACGATAGGCACTGATGTCAACGGTAAGCTAGCGTACATTGAGAACGTCAAGCTCATAGCTTTACCGTTAATGACTCGAAATAAAAATTGCTTCTATAACGGAAATACCACTATAAAGGTAAGACTTTAATTATATTATGTACTACGATAGAAGATAGATTGAGCGCTTACAATTATTATATTCTAAAACAGCAGTACTTGGTAGTGTTGTGTTCCGGTTTGAAGGGTGAGTGAGCCAGTGTAATTACAGGCACAAGGGCCATTACATCTTAGTTCCCAAAGCCTACCTATATTATAAAAAAAAACACAAAATTTGCACTTATATACAAATGTATATAATATGATTTAAAATGAATATGCATTTATAGTATCTAAATAATAACATTGAAAATCGACGGTATTTTTCATAATAAATAAATTAACAAACTCTAATCACGTGACAAAACAAAAGAAATATAAAACATTGCTATGTATAAGATCGATGTTAGTTTTATCAGATTATCTATCAAAGTCATCTGTAGATAAACAATAAATACATGGTGTATTTTGATTGTTGGTTGGTTTTTTGTTGTTAATATCATTGCGATGACGTCCCTATGAAAACTCATGATTGATGTTTTCTATTTGATTGCTTAAACTTTACTATTGAAGCTAACAATTTATTATATTGTAATAAAAATAAATATATATTTAATATATTGAGCCGGTTGGCGTGGTTGGTGGATGCGTGCCTTTCACGCCGAAGGTTGTGGGTTCGATTCCCACCCAGGACAGATATTTGTGTGCATGAACATGTCTGTTTGTCCTGAGTCTGGGTGTAATTATCTATATAAGTATGTATTTACAAAAGAAAAATAGCATATGTAGTATATCAGTGGTCTGGTTTCCATAGCACAAGCTCTGTACAAGCTTAATTTGGGATCAGAAAAGTCCCATGATATTATTATTATTATTATTATTATGTAAAAAAGGCATAAACTTCAAAAAAAGAATTAAATCCAATTGATCGCAATTCTTGTCTACATATGTATTTCGACTGCGAAGCTTAAGTACAGGCATAAGGGACATAACATCTTAGTGTCCAACATCAGGGGCTCATTGACAAAGGTTTGGCTAATATTTCTTACAGTGCCCATGACTATAGTGTTGCCTGCTCACATCAGATAGCTCATTTGCCAGTCTGCCTAACTATATATAAGTTTATTTAGTCATAATAATATATTACCAAATTTGCTATTTTTCAGGGAATATACGCTTTTGACAATATTAACTCAAATAGCAATGCAAAAGTCACATCGGGTGGAGTGGGGTTCACATTCACCAACATCAAACTGAAGAGTGAGAGAGGGGTTGGACTCGACTATCGGATACAGATATACGTTTGATCATTATTATGTAAATACGCGTCGCAGTCATGTTTTAAATGTGTTCATTTTATTATAAATATTGAAATAACTTATCGTGGTATTATTTTTGTATCCCTTTTTAATTTAATCAATTTCATAAAACTCAACCTGTGTGATTGAAATTGTAAATTAATTGTTTTTATAATAAATCTCTAAAAAATATTAATACTATACTTTGGTGGTTACATGTAAATATTTACAATTTTAATTATTAAAAAAACAAGATTGTATTTAATACAAGAACATAACTGCAAACGGCAACTATGTAAATTAGAAAATAAAATTCCACTAATAAGAGTGAAAACCTATGTCCGTCTCATTTGATCAGCGCATTAAGGAGGCCGAGTACATATCTACTCGTACAACAAAATCTGTATTGAATTAACACTAAAGATTAAAAAAAAATCGTATCGGTTTTAACGAAGAAAAATTGCTTATATGTATTAATAATATTCAAATCGGATCCCAGAATAACTGATTCGGTATAATATAAACATTTTGTTTCTAAGTCACTAGATATTTAAATATTCATAATTGTATGAAAATATTCAACATTATATATGGCTATTGATAAAGCTGTATATTCGTCAATAACTAATACAATAATTATGCGACATATCTGAGGTATACTACGAATTGATAAATCAACATACTACATCTGGAACTTGATGGTTGAGCTTAAGCTGATGGTTAAGAGTCCTGTACCGATTAACAATTGAACAATTGATACAGGAAGCTATTACTCAAAAGGGATCCATATCAAATACTAACAAAAACTAATACTTATAACAAACGTTAGGCAATTTACTAACACAATAGTTGATTTTGGTATTACATTCTAAAAAAATATGAAATAAATAAAGCTTTATTATTAAACTAGCTGACCCGTGCCCACTTCGTTGGGCGGTAAACATTTTTACTTGTGATGAAATTATGATTGTGGTTCGGTTAGTACTGAGTGTTTATTTCCTGATTGGCAAAAGACAATTAAAAAAATCGGGTTATTATATAGCCTATGACACTCACAAATTATGTGGCTTTCTATTCGTAAAACAATTTTCAAAATCGGTTCTGTAGATCCAAAGATTACCCCCTACAACCTCACAAACTTTACCCGTTTATAATATTAGTATATATATGTATATATATAGATAAAAATGACGTAAATTTTTCAATTGTCATTTCTAGTCACTCGTATTATTACATACATTTGTATATAGTAATACGATATATATGTATGTACGGGCAGGGAAGTGAGCTATGTGATAGTGTAGCCACTGCTACCCGTAGATATACCCGAAGCACTATATAAAGTGTAAACCCAGCTGGGCTCACATAACGTTACACCACCAGTAATCAACGTAGACATGTTTTTTCTCTTAAATTATCACTTGTATTGTTAGTAAATATTTTTTAATTACAAAGTGTTAAGCTAAGTAGGCAATATTAATAAAATAAATACTAAAGTATTGTATTATATTTCAAACTGTATAAAATTGTATGTATTGTTTATATACCTAATGTACACAGTATAGTAATTTCCCCTCAAACGATATTATTGAAAAGCGATGAAGATTGAATGGAAATTCAAAGCGTTAGGTGTATCGTCGGATATTGGTCAGTGGCAGCGACGCGTGCAACGCTTTATAGTACAGTGGATGGTCGTTAAATATTAATTTACATTTTTTTTGTTTAATATCTTATCGAATTACTTTAGTTACTGTATGTGGAATGCTTTGCCTGAGTCCATATTTCCTGATAGTTACAATGTAGGTGTTTTCAAATCCAGGATAAACGGGTTCCTTCTGGGCAGGCGCGCTCCATTCTAGACCGTGACTGTGCTTAAGATCAGGCAAGTCAACGGTCAAGCGCTTGCCTATTAACTGTAAAAAAAAAAGTTACTCTAGTTTGTTCACCATGAATTACTCTAGTTACTCTAGTTGTTTCACCGGTTTGTACCGAATCCCATGTTGTTTTTCGAACCGGTGGCAGATTTTTTGACAATCTATAAGTATATATAATGTGTATGAATTAAATAAAGATTTTGAATTTGATTTGAGTATTGCGACTGCGCAGGCATCTAGTGCATTATACTGCTAATGATCAAGTGTTAACATAAGCAAAGTTGCACTCTCTATTGTGGTCAGTTACTCGCATAAAAGTATTAGTAGATGGTAGGAGGAAGATCATGTGCACAACCAAAATGTTACTAAGACTCCTGCGGATTCCCCTTAATCCAACTGCACCTGGCAGCAGCATAGTCCAAGAATATTATTTTATTTAATAAGCATTAACTGGAAATGCTCTCAACTTTCGCATAGTTTAATATTTTTCTTATAAACAAACTATTGAGTCGGGAAAACTGCTTTAATTTATTATGAACGTTCATCTTTATTTTGTTTAATAATTAGTAGTACCAAGTAGGTATTAGATTAATTGATTGCCTCCTGGCCTATGTTGACTTTAGTCCCGCGTTGAATATGCAGCGGCGTGGGCGTATCCAAAACTCTTGTAAACCTTTGTTTAGCGACGATATTGGATCCCTATCGGTCACTTTGACGTAAATATTTTGTTTGTTCGCGGCGTTTGCTCAGTGGAATAGCACCTTTACTTAATCCTTAATTAGTTCCATTTAAGTTTTAGTTAACTTGAACTCAACTGCGGTTGGAATATTTAAACATTTATTACACTAACTTAAAGGTACTTTGAAATAAAAAATGTCCTTCCGTCTGTCTTAATAACTTGTGAGCTAAAAATAAGCTTAAAATTACCATTCAAAATATAAGCTTATTTACATTTGCTTTTGATGAATTGATTTATTGTATGGTTTTGAATATTAGTTACGCTAATATCAAAATCAAATTTTATTACGAACATTATTAACAGTGACGCATTTTTTATTGTCTAATATATTTTTTAATAAGGTAGGCTATACAACATATGTAACAATCAAAACAAAATTTAAAAAATATATCGAACAAATGAATTTAATTTTTTGACACATTTCTTGAGATCTCAGGATGACAAGAATTTGATAGTAATGATTTTTTTTTTCATAGCTGATCGGAATTTCTTATGACAATCCAAGTTAGATAACATTAATTCGTAACATCAAATACATTGATGTTTCACCAAACCTTTCTCTAAGAGCGATATAGTGACAACGCAATGTATACGCCACGAAACAATTAGTCCGTCAAGTCGAATGTTCATGTAACCAAGGATCCAGTGTTGATAGTCCAAAACTCCATCCTTATCGGCTTCTATTTGTTAGAGTAGGACAGATAATTGTTGAAGCGTTAATTCATTGGGTGGTACGCGACATCTTCAGAGGACATTAATCGCCTCTTAGCGACTAATTTGTCGTTTAATCTCGAGTAGTTGTTACGAGAATGTTATTTTAGCTCCAGGTGTGTTTTGTTTTAAGAGCGATAATGCAAACTTAGTTGGTCAGCTTACATTATATTGTGGGGCAAAGGTTACAGTCTATTATCTTGAACTGCTACAATCATTACCGTAAATAATTGTTTTAGTTATAGAATTGTCGAATTTGGTTTATAAAAATAGGCAATATAATTAAGCAAGACTTTCTTTATTTACTACGGAAATGTTTATTCTACATTAAACAATGTTAATTTGTGCTTTAAAATGGTAAGGAGGTTATCAATTTAATTTACATGATATAATTTACAGGGATATTTTAAACGTCTGAAACGAAAATCGCGAGTTCAAGGCCAGACAAAGACCGTTGAGTTTAATTACGCTTAATTTGTGTCTGTAATTGATTTCGCGTTTATTGGTGAAGGAAAACATTGTATGGTAGCCTGCACGTGTCTGATGTAATTCTGGCACATTTGTATTCATCAATGTACATTACAGCAGCATGGTGGAAGAAACTCTAAATCCTTCTTCAAGTTGATTATTGCCCAGCAACGGAATATTTACAGATTCTTAAGTTAATATATATATAATCAGTTAATACTGATTATATATATATTAACAGATAGATTCTTATAAGTTGAATTGAAGTTTTACTTTAATTTTATTAAATAAAGAATTTAAGTGAAGTATCCAGCAAACAATTATTACTTACTTTATTTTACATACATTAATAGTAATTGTATGTTTTATATTTCACATATTTTGTAGCATTGATCATTTTAGAAATGATATTGTGACAAAAGGTTTTGAAATGGATTTTCTTTAAATACGATGTGAATAATTTCAATATCACTTCAAGGTCACGTTTGAGTACAAAGCTTCTGCCGCAACTAAATTTTGCCGCACTACGTGTGCTCAGAAGCACTACGCTTTAATATTTTTAACTTAATCAACTAACCGAGAATTTCACGCGTGGATAGCAGCGAACTCAGCTAGTGCACAAATAAAATAAGAGCGTCTCAGATCAGTGAATACTACAATGTGTCAAAGCCTATTGCAGCCCAGGGATTAAGCATATCGGAGACGCCACAACGACTTAGAATTTAAGATTTACGATTCCCAGAGCGACTGGAACTTGCTCAAAATATTCTTACGTTTCGTGACCAGACTCTAGATACAGATCTTTGACGTTTAAATATTAAAACTGAGTTTACGAACATTGCATATTACTGTTGCGTCGACGGCTCACGTTCAGGCCGATTTTCAACACTGTTCATATGCTACAAGGTCATTTTAAATTTACCAATGAATACATTTAAAAGCTCATGCTAAAAAAATGAATTACATTACAAACATATAAGATTATATAGACAATAAGAGAGTTTAGAGTTAGTATTCCTTGATTCGGTGATTGGTTATTAATATAGAGAATACATAAATATAATTATTGCGCCTAATTAGTAACTATGCACGCACTGTTGATAAAAAAGCGCCAAGTTTACCAAATTTCATTTATCTTGTAAAGTAACGTTTCAAAATTGCTTTGAACGTATTTGAATAAAGTAAAAATCAGATTTTATTTATCTTTTTATTGCCGTAACATAATATACGCATCTGATTACAATTGTTTAAAAAATAATCATAATTATTCCAATACGAGTTAAAATAATAAGATGATAACTTCCTATCCGATTTAAGCCACAAGGGCCATTCACAAGAACAACTAGCAAACTGAGCTGGAGATATAACAGTATACATGTTTGTACGCAAACACAAGTGCACTCTCATAAACCGATGGAATCAAAAATCCAATGCTACCTAAAATAGTTTAGGTAGTACAACAAGGTCTGTCAAGTTATCAAAGTCTGTCAAGTTCTAAATGCCATGTTCAAAATTCTTTAGAGAATTTTTCGACATAAATATTTTTTTAATAGCCCGTCCCTTAAGACCACGGGATTATGGGTATTAAATACCGAAAACCGATCGACGTTTAAAAGGTAAATAACGAGTAATGAACAATATTATTTCACATCAGTAAGTATCAACATATTTCACATCACATAACTGATACAAAAGTAAATTTATAATAATATAGTGAACGATGAGTTTCTTATAAATACATGCTTCTAATTAGAGACGAATGAAAATCCCATATTTCCTCAAGCAAATTTGAAAAAAGAACACTATTCTAAAAAAAATGTCATTTCATGGCCGAGACAAAGAGTAGCGCTCGCTACACATTTGCGCCTCCCTCTCCACTCAATTGTCCTTACATTTTACATTTCTGCATCATATTCCGACGTCGCAATGAAAAGTAAAAACATTGCAGATACTTAATTTCTCATTTAAAAATCAACCTTATAATGTATGAGATAGAACTTAAAATACATCAGAGAGATATTTTCGCAAATTCTGATGCAGGGAAAGATGAGAGTGGCTGAATTGAGGTAGAAGCTAAAGTGCGGAATAAAAGTGACGAGCGAAACTCGAAAGAAATAAACTAGAAGTGAACACTGAATCGTGCCGCTATCGGAGATATCGGTTACCATTTCTAAAGAGTTAACAAGTTTTATCAACGAAGTTTTATTATATTATGAAATTATATTTCAAGGAATAAAAATACGTGATAGTGTTTTTAATACATTATATATTTACTAAATGTACCGCGCGTGGAATTTCTGAACTTCCAATATGGTTCCGTAATGGATTTATTAGTATTACAAAATATTTCAAAGTTATTTTTTAATTAAACGTAAATTTCATTTTTCTTTTATATTTCCAATATTTTTCGTAATAGAACTTTTAATAACTTTTTATTCTGAATCCATTCAAATTTTAGATACACATTTATGAGTAAAAAAATGACTTAAGTATCACATAATATGGTAATTTTTGAATTTGTCATCTAAATACTGGCTCTACCAAGCTTTGTGCAAGCTCGTCTGCGTAGGTACCACCCACTCATCAGATATTCTACCGCAAAACAGCAGTACTTGGTATTGTTGTGTTCCGGTTTGAAGGGTGAGTGAGCCAGTGTAATTACAGGCACAAGGGACATGACATCTTAGTTTCCAAGGTTGGTGGCGCATTGGTGATGGTTAACATTTCTTACAATGTCAATGTCTATGGGCGTCGGTGACCACTTACCATCAGGTGGCATATAGGCTCGTCCGCCTTCCTATTCTATAAAAAAAATATATTTTCCAATCAAGCCTTTACGTACGTACATTAAGCCCAGCTTATATTTAAAGATAAGTTTTTAATCCTCAAGTCGTAGTTGGTCGCAAAACATACCGCGTATCACTTTCGTTCTAGTCACGTTTTTTTTACAACCGCCTCAGCTGCTCGTACGGCCAATTGGGGTAAAAAGCGTTATATTTCATATATTTACCACGGTCCTTATTCATAATGTTTTTTTTTTTTTAATTGTAACTTAAGACTCGTAAAGATTTAATCATATCGGTAGTTTATTAAGGTCGCATAAGAAAAAATATAAAACATAGATGCACTGTATTAAGAATAAAATGTACCTACGATCTTGTTAAAATATAAATGAAATTTAAAAAAATATATATTCAAGTAGTCTTTTACGAGTTCCTTTGAATTTTAAAGTCACGTGATCACATATTCACCATAAGTTCGGGATGTAGATACCAACGAGGAACTGGCAAAAAATAAGTAGTTACAATTTTCCCGTTATTTTATAGTACAGTTTCAATAACAATTCAATATCTCCTGTATGTACATCGACAAATGCTCCACGCTTTTTATGTTTGTTGTTTTTATTTACATAAGAATTTTATGTACTTATTAATTGTAGTCGTGGGAGATGTGAAATGTTGAACGTTGAAAATTGATGATTATTGATGGAGGTTATAATTAAAGAAAGGCAATAAATAAATACGGAGTAAGATAAATAAAAACATATGAAGTTCGTTGAACTAATTAACTATTTTTTTTTCTTAATTTTATAATAATGTATAGCAAAGAAAATGTATGTTACGTGCCACGCACATAAAAGGGAATAGCTAGCGGTGGCGAAGTGGTGCATTATGGCATAAGAGAGCGTCATATCGTTTGACGTCACGTCATACGAATCGGTCTCACTCCCAACGCGCGCCGATAAATGTAATAAATGTAATAAAATAAAATGAAGTTGCAATTTTAAAAATAACGTCACATACTAATCTCCTTATTCTGTTATTCAGTTAACTAGGATCTTGTAATGTGTTAATCGCTGATTCAATTATTTAGCATGGCAGAGCAAGTAGGGTAATGGCTGGTAGCCGTTTATTTAGTACTACACCGAGCTATATTGCGCTATGCGTGACCGATTACTGCTACGTGTGCTTTGTTAACGAATAAACGGATACACATGGCTATAAATACATCTGCATTTATTTTATACAAGTTGAATTGTTGCTGTTTATTTTAATTTTACATACATAACTTTAAAATATGTAAAATATTTACCAATTCAATTGATATACCAATTTCATTTTATTGATGAAAGTTCTAATGGATTTAGCTGCGTTCAACATTGTAAACCGATTGTTTTTTTAAGTTAATTTAATCATGTTCAATGACGATTTACTTGCAAAGAATCTATTTGAATATTATTATTTTTTTAATTTATTTTTATTTAAAATAAAAATATATATGTATAAAACAGAACAAAAACATATCAATACGGAATTTAATTTGCTTAAATTGTATTACATGCAGCGTACACGCAGTTTTGATTAATTTATTTAAATAATGTATTTTGTTTAAGTAGGTATTCATTTATCAAATATATAAACGTTTTTTATATAAATACTAACCGACTCCCTCAGCGTGACCCGTGTTAACTTCATTTTATAGCTCTCGAGGGAACAGCTCCATCGATCGGGACAAAAGTATCTTACGTCCTTGTAAATATGTTGATTGGTGGAACATTTCCCACGATATTCAATAGATACAGGTTCAAATAATGTTGTCTATATTAAGTAAATTAAACTTCAGTAGTGCGGCAAGCTGCTAAGCCGCGGCAGCTAAGTGCTAAGCCGAGATGGCCCAGTGGTAAGAACGCGTGAATCTTAACCGATGATCGTGGGTTCGAACCCGGGCAAGCACCACTGAAGTTTTTCATGTGCTTAATTTGTGATTATAATTCATCTCGTGCTTTTCGGTGAAGGAAAACATCGTGAGGAAACCTACATGTGTCTAATTTCACTGAAATTCTGCCACATGTGTATTCCACCAATCCGCATTGGAGCAGCGTGGTGGAATAAGCTCCAAAGCCTTCTCCTCAAAAAGGGAGAAGAGGCCTTAGCCCAGCAGTGGGACATTTACAGGCTGTTACCGAGTGCGGCAAGACAGAACAAATAATCGTTTAGCATTACAACGATATGGCAACGGCAAGGGTTATCCCAGAAAAATACTTCTGAGGTCCCATTTGTTACCGCATATGGTTTTGTTTCCTAGGATAGCGACTATATGACGGACGTTTATCCACTGATGTTTTATAAATGTTTTTTTTTTTTTGTAATTGTTATATCATTAGACAGTGGCTGAGCCAGAATCCGGATTATTCAATTCTGAGAGTGGGTAGGAGATAAATGTGGCTGCTAAAGTGGCACCTTTTTTCCATCGATAATCTTATTCCACGAATCGCTAAAACAATAATTCAGCTAAATATTGAACTAGTTTAAGTTAAGAAAATTGTCGTAGTTTTATAATTTTAAGTCAATTTTTGTACGCATTTCGTTATTTAATAAAACCGGAGCGTAATTACGATTTAACTTTTAATCGATTTAAAAAAAAAACTTATATAATTGTTTTTCATATATTTTAAATGTATAGTTTAAAATAAACGTATTATATTTAAAATAATAATACTAAAATTGTTTAACAAGTATTTATATTATCCTTAACAATTATTGAACGTACCTATTAGCCGAGGTTTCCAAACTTCTGAGACGATTCGAAGCTGTCATCTGTAATTATAACAAGTAATCATTTTATTTACTAACTTAATGGCTTCGAATAGTAAAGATTAAGTTATTATTTTAATTCTACTTCTTTTCAAGTTTCACAGAGTAGAGTGGCTAGTTATTCGAGTGAACGCAGGCGGCGCATGGCGCATTGTTGATACAAGCACGGTCCAACAAACACGCTCATTTCGTATTCCCGCACGCATCGACACAATGTTAAACAGGAAATTTAAAAATGCATTCAATCTAAAGTCTATTAAAAAAGATTAAAAATTAATTAATTGTTTTGTTCACTGTTACATAGACAGTTACACTTACTAAGACTTAACGGGGGTAAATTTAAAGACACCTGACAAAAAAGTAGGTTTTCTCACTCTCTCATTAAAAACTGGCGTGACGTGACCGTTTAGCTGTCTCGTTTAGCTCTTTACTTGTACGTGAGAGTTTGGGAAGCCTGCTAATAAATAAAAATATAATGGTGCAGAATTGGGTTCGCGTACCCCTCACCAGAGATTGATTGAATTTTGGTGTAGGCAATTATGGGTTCGGGGCAAACGAAGCAGGTAGCAAAATGCCTACAATGCGGTATTTTGCAAATAGGGGGGTAAATTCCAACTTGATTGCTGTACTTACATCTTGAGGCAGCCAAGCCAGCCAAATCCATACTCTGGCTGCGCATATACTGCGATGATCATCCGCGCGTCTTCGCGTACTTATTTGGGTGTCGTAGTGGTAATGGCGAAACTGACTGTTGTTTTTATTCATCACCGATCACGAAATACATCATAAACATATATAATTCACTGGCATTCCCCATTTGAAGTCAAAATCTTTGATTCAATTTAAAATTACCTGTTTTAATCGTTGGATTATCTGGACTCATATCATATGTATTTATAAAAATATTTAAAGTAATATTCCATGGTAGTCTATATCAAACATTACTACAAAGTTTCTTTCACGTAAATTGTAAAATAAGGAATGTTATTTCAACCTGAAGGTGGATTATTGCGGTAACGAGAAATTTCCAACAGACAGCGAACAGATGCACGTAGAGATCCAGATGCACTTAGTAGGGAACATACCTCGGGTGGATGAAAAATATATCTTAACGTAAACGCGATTATAATCTTTAATTTTAAGGTGATAGAATTCAAAATAATGTGACTGATTTACTTGTTATAGCTTAATACTCAAAACTGTTGTAATTAAATTATTTATATAAAATATTCGTAAAAAAAATCATCTGTCATCCTTTATTTAACTCTCTCTCTAATTTGTATATTTATACGCTTAGCATATGATTTCACTATAATTTCTCTGTAATGTATGTAAATAGTAAACACTATTCATATGCATATTGAATTTATGTAATATGTAAATATTTAAGTTTTATGATTTATTAACTTACTTTTCTATGTTTTCATTATTTACACTTGTTTCAGTTTCTCGAGTTTCTATCATAAATATACGATTAAGTCACGATATAAGTCCGAGTAAATCGAAACGTAAACAAAAAAGAAAGAAAATATTGCAGTGGGACATTCACAAGCTGTTATGATATGATACGAGACTGTTTTAATTGTTTGAAACTTTTAATGACATTTGACGTTTTAAATATTGTTTAAATATTGAATTTATTGTGACAGTATTCAAAATAAAATGTTATAATTTATGTCATTATTTGAATACAAATTAAATTATTTTAAAACTTAATTCCTTTGTAATTGTGAACGGAGTATGTTATAATAATGTTTGTTTATATTTTTTCTTAAATTACTTTTATATATAATTTGTGTAAAATAAATAATTTCGAGTTATGTAAAATTCTAATAAATTTTAATTTAAATATTAAACTACATTTCAAAAATTATTTTGTAGTAATTCGCTTCGTCTATTATATGAGAAGTTGTTACTTGCTAGTAATGGCGGGTCGTTTTGAATTTTATTACATTGCGTTTTTTTTAATATATAAGTAAAAAGTTTTTATCATATAAAATAGTTTGATTTTCTGCAAAGTACCAAAATGCTAAATTAAATGATAAATCGATCATTGTTATTGCTTGGAGTGTAATCTAGATTTTGAATTTTATTAAGAATATTTATTAAGAAATATCGTGCCATTACAACGTAGTACCCATCAGTGCTGCCAGTAATATAACGATATTATTGAATTGTATAAAACTCCAAAAACATTATACACATACATTATATTCCTTTTCTCTTATTTAAAGTATTTTTTAAAGTTTGAATATTTGCTATTCGCATTCAAGTTATTTCGTATTTGGAATTTTATATGAAAAAAAAACAAACAATATATATAACGCCGTCTATTATCATTTGTTTTAACTAATTTCAGCCAGTCATAAAGAGAAAGAGAGAAAAGGTTAGAGTAGACATAATGCTTTTTCGTTTTATAACAATTTCTGCCATTTAACTCCACTGTAAGCCGCGTAAAAGAACTTCATTCTAAAAAGGAAAGCCTATTTAATTAAACATAAACCCTTTAACATAGTTCAAATCAAACAGATAAAGAAATAGACGATCATTTATTCCTATTTAAAGGCAGAGGAAAACACATAAACCGTTGCTTACATTTTTAGGAATTTCCCTGAGCAGCCTTGTCTTTAATTACAATTCCTAATTGTCAAGAATAATATACAAGTTAAAAAATTTAATGACACTAAAATGCGTATTCAAAGAGAAGAAACTGCTTAAAACATTAATTAAGGGTTTAGTTAAGCAACAAATGCAATCTAAATTTCCATTCAGATGAATCGCTCATCAAAATCTATTCATTTCACAGCCAGAATAGTGGGTCATAGTTATTTCGTTCTGGCGCTCTACTTACACTTTTCAAATATGAACCTAATAATTTTCTCATTAAAACGCACTATATACTTGATGAAATAAAATATATGCTCAAAAGAAAATTCTAAATATAAAATGTTCTACGTACGTTTGCTTTTATATTCACTCTGTCTTAGTCAGTCTGTCTGAATGCGATAAACTCGAAAACTACCGAACGGACGAACGGATTTTCATACTATTCGTTGTACCAATAGAAAGAGATATTTTTGAAGGTGTCTGAAAAATTATGCGGCCTAAACCACAGTTACATATGACTAATATTTAAGCATTCCAAAAGAGTAATAAAAAATCCGGTCGAGTTTCTTAGTTCGATTCTTACATATATATCTTTCTAAATCGTTAATATATTTTTGTAGATCAAAATGTTAGTCAAATGCTTCAATGAATATCGTGTAAATATTATAATTGCGATATTATGATGTTGGTTACATATTATTTTTATTTGAAATATTTTAAACAGTCATTTTTGACTAAGTGTATATAAATCAAAATTAAAAATAGCTTCTGTTACAAATCATGACCGCATTGAATGACGGCAAGAACGCTGGCAACATTTCCCCGTTGAATCACAATTACGATTCCATGGACGACAAATGTAAGCCTACGAAAAATGTATACCTCCTGTAAGCAATGGAGCCAATAAGATTCGCTGTTATATGTTATATTAATGTTTTTGCAGTATTACTACAAGTGTTTCAATTTAAAATTTTAACCGATGATGCGGTTTCAAGCGTGGGTAAACTCCATAGAATTTTGAAATGCCTACTTTGTGTTTGTAATTCGTCTCGTGCTCGACGGTGAAGGAAAACATCGTGACGAAGCGACGTGTGTCTACCGTCCCGCATTGGAGCAGCGTGTGTAATAAGCTCTTTAAGCTCCTGCGCCCACTGGCGGTACGGTGCCGCATCCTTCTAATAGCAACGACATTTGTTCGTGCGTAACTTCTTTTCAGGATTGTCGTAATTATACTTCAGAATGGTCATAAAGGTTGCACGTTAATTGCTCGATAATTTCACATTCGTTGGACAAACCTTGGTGGTAGGGCTTTAAGGAAGCCCGTCTGAGTAGATACTTGTTGGTTGGTTGGTTGTTTTTCGGTCTGAAATATGAGTGAGCCATTGTAATTATAGGTACATGGATCATAACTTCGCAGTTGCAAAGGTTGGATACGCATTAGCTATAAGAGAAACAACAATTTACCGTCAGATAAAAAGAATAAAAAAAATACAATAATACTTAACAAAAATTATATGAAATAAATACACAAAATTATGCGGGCTCTTCTAACGATTCACGTTACTCCCTAACGATGTTTCTTTTGGCCGTTAGATGAACATTAAACATAAATTAAGAACTCCTTGTAACTTTCCTTAGGGTAAGATTTCGATTTAGTAAAAGGTCCGGTTCTACTGTTATTTGGAATTTTTTGGATGACTAAAAATGAGATGGATACTATATGCAGTATCGTAATATACTAACTGTAAATAATTACCTGAAACTTTAATAATCGTACATTTTATTAACATTTTAAAGAAGAAATACCAAGATTGGTCCAAATATTCACCACTAATGAGACATAGTTTGACCTTTAGTTCACTAAACAGAGAGTAACTTTTATTATAATACAAAAAATAATAAACTGTCGGTAAAAAGTTAAGACTATATGAAAAATAATAAGTTTTTATCTCAGTACTTAGAGTTACAGGTACTTAAAACACGCGTTGTGTTTTCTTTCTTCCGGGCATTTGATCAAAATTTATTTCAGCGAAAACCTAACACGGGACACCAGGCGACATGTAATTTTTCTTTTAGCCCAATTGGCCTCGACATCGTCACCGGGCAAGCGGCGTGACATAGTATATTATATATTTTTCGCATAAAAAGGTAAAAAACATGAATTTTTATTTATTTATAACTTTTTACTAACTGCATATGTTTTTATTGTGGTCTAATTATTATAACCAGCCTGATTATTATAGCTCAGAATGTAGTAGCCTATTTTATGACATAGGTCTCGTTAGTGATGGACATTTGGACCAAGGTATATACATTTTTGGTCATTCTCCTTTCGAAGCTACCTTTTTTTTGTAATGAACACAACTAATAAAGGATTCCAGTGCTTCACTCTGTAAATTTTCCATGTCTATACTAATATTATAAAGAGATAAAATTTTTGAGGTTGTAGTAGGTAATCTCTGGATCTACAAAAATTGATTTTAAAAATTATTTTACCAATAGAAAGCCACATCATTTGTGAGTGTCATAGGTTATATATTAATCCAAAAAATGAAAAGACTTTTTCGTGGTAGTCAGATTTGGAGTTAGTCGTAGAAAAAACGGTCGAAAGCAAACGTTTCTTACGAACGCTGCCTTAACGATGAGAGATGTATGATTCAGTTCTAGATAAAAGTTGTAAAGCTTGATAATGCCTACAAAAAAGTCAGCAACAGCATGTGTCGAACTTTTATATTTCAGACAAAATTTTTTTTTTTTTATAATTTTAATCGTTAGTTCATGTTTATTGGTCACATTATCAACAATCATGAATTCTTATCAAAAAAAGTAAACATCGTTTCAAGTATTTAAAACAAAAGACTTTTCCCTTTTACTGCATATAATTCGGAGATAAAGATAATAGGACATAGGTATGGAAAAGCCACCGTGTTGTAATCTATTGAGTGATATTTCTATTAGACGGTTTTTTCATATACAACACATCGATTTATTAAGAAATAAATTGCTTTATTACCAAGGAAATTTTATTTAAATAAAATTCATTTTTTACAGTTTGGTTTTTGGTTGCATAGTTTAAGAGATAATTTAAAATACCAAATACGCGAAACAATTTTATTAATGTTCGGCCAATCGATTACAAGTAAAAATGTTTACCGCCCAACGAGGTGGGCACGGGTCAGCTAGTAGTAAATAAAAATCATAAAACAAAATAAAATTAAAAAAACCTAAGCATAATAGGTAAGCTTATCGGTGAAAGAGTGATTTAAGTTAGAATAAAACTAGCACATTCAAGAAGACAGATAAATAAGAGGTAGTATTTTTTAAATTACGTCTTTGTGATGTAGCCGTAGATCTCGTGCTATCTTAATGAATAAAATCGAATTAAGCTCCGCATTCCTCTGAAAACGATGATGCTTCCTTTCTTTAGAATAATTCTGTAATTATTAATAAGGTATACAATATATATATTACGTCGAATTAATAGCTACATTTGACTACATTTTATAGGCGTATACTGTACTGTAATACTGACGAGTATTGTGCAAATAGCTGTCTGTTTTGACAAATCACTGTATTTACAATCATAGTCACAAATAATGACAATAAGTCACTAACTATATCATCCAGGATGGTTACGATACGAGATATACCGATACAGTCTCTCAACTTCGTTAATTGGTATTGGTAAGCGTTGTGGGCGTTAAAACACTGATCAGTTCCTAGACAGGTTGTGTATAGACTAACGTTTACTAAGCAACTGAATAAACACACACCGACCTACCTGTACCCAAACTCCACACAGCGCCACCTTGTGATACTTGTGTGTAGCTTATTTAAAATATAAATAACTTAAAATATTTATCGATGACAGTCGATGGGACATATTTATATTGAGAAAGTGACGTTCTCCACGTGCCGGCGCTTCGGCTGCGACCCGAAGGTGTAGCACTACCACTACTTTGTTTTACAAAACTGTTTTGTCGTAATAATCTCAATATGTAGAGGCGACTCTACTAACTAGAGACTGATTATTTTGTTTCATTCCTTTCAATAAACAACTAATGTAGACTAAATCTTAAATCACAAAACGGAATTGTTTAAAGCCGGTTGCAGTATTATCAAGTCACGTTTCAAAGCAGCTGCGTTAGCCAATTTGAGAGCAATGTTAATATTTCTCGTGTTCATCCCCGTTCATAAGGGAATCGATATATTTTAAATTCTAATTCGAGTCGAACTCTTTTACAGCACCCGACCGGCTGAATACCAAGTATCTGTTACAGTTTTATCTGTACATATATACAGTAGATTTTATATATATTTTTGTTGTGAATTCCATGTAGAAAATACACATAATTATAAGTAATATTAAAGTCAGATTTTGATGAAACTTTTATTGTTTGAATGGGTCCATGGTTGGTTCTGAAATCGCGTTTCAGACTTAACAAATCAAAATAAATAAATAAAATTCTTATTTTAACTACGAAGTCGAAAGATTAGCTAGTAAAATTATATATTGGCACGCAAAAGATGATGTATGTCGATATTTGTCGGCTTATTGATAGATACGTTCTTTTGTTTCACTAAATAGAAGATTACTCACTGGTGGTAGAGCTTTGTGCAAGCTCGTCTGGGTAGGTACCACCCACTCATCAGACATTCTGCCGCAAAACAACAGTACTTGGTACTGTTGTGTTCCGGTTTGAAGGGTGAGTGAGCAAGTGTAATTACAGGCACAAGGGACATAAGATCGTAGTTCCCAAGGCTGGTGGCGCATTGGCGATTTAAGCGATGGGCAACATTTCTTACAATGCCAATGTCTAAGGGCGTTGGTGACCACTTACCATCAGGTGGCCCATATGCTCGTCCACCTTCCTTTTCTATAAAAAAAAAAAAAATAGAAGATTGAAACGACAAACAAAAAAAAAAGATTCGCAATACCATGCGAACATTACCCTTCAATATGTACATAGAAAAGATTACTCACGTTAAAAGTTACAAGATACTAAGATTTGAATCCATGCCATCCGATCTGAATTCAAGATATTATCGTTTATTTGTCTTTCTATGATGTCTTTATACTTAAGTAAGCGCTGATTTCAAACATTATATTTTATGATCTCATAGCGGTTGAATGTTTGAACGCGATATTTTGGTTGGTATTATTTGTTGGCTCCAGGTTTAAGGATATAGGAAGGAAGAACAGGTAATAATCTGTCAAACAATTAGGTAACAACATTGTACGTTTTATACAAATATTCATAACATAATCAAATAATATTTGCAAGTGTTGGTCACATTCGACAAAAAATATACCGACAATCGCAACATTTAAACATACTAATGCTTAATATTTCCGTTTCATAATATATTTTATGCTTAGCAAAATCCTTCATATTGTTCTGTTATAAATAAGAATATTAAATTAGCAATTAGAAGTAATAAAGAAGAAGAAGAAAAAATACAAAAGAAAAAACAGATTACATTTGTTTTTTAAAATTCACAATTAAGACAAAGTATTCACAGACAAACTCAGAAAACTGGCCGAAAATATATTAAAATACGTTATATTTTAACAAAATATAACTTACTACGAATTGCAGGTCATTTCTGGCTATTCTTTAAATAACTGAATCTTAAGATTTATCGACTATTCCTGCACAGTTGAGAAATGTAAGCGCCTTTATGTCCTGAACAATCCTGGTTTTCTAATTTCCTAGCTAGCTTTAAATCTCTGCTGAATAAGAAGCCGCACATGGATTGGTACAGTCTGAAAGTATTCTTACGAATTGAAATATATATTTTTCATCAATTCTCGGAATTGAATCAATTGTAGTTATGAATCTTCATATATAACGGATAACGGAATTATTTATTTATTCGGCTTACTAACAATCATTTACGCTAAAATATAAATATAAAGAAAACTTAGCTTAACATTAGAAATGCTTAAATAATAACAATTGAACACATTATGTATATAATACTTAAAACATACAATAGTTATAATAGATAATTTTCAATATGAAGACAAGATTGCATTGAAAGATATAATATTAATCATTATTTACCCTCTAACAATATAAGAATAATGTATAAATGACAAGTCACAGTTCAATAGAATAAGTAACCAGCCAGTTTTAATATATATATATTAAAAAAGGAGGTTGAATTTTCGATTGTGATATCTAAATGTGACAGTGCCTTTAGGATAAAAGGACTACCTGGTTAATTGTATCTTCGAATGAAGCGACGAAAATATAATTCGGATTAAAACATTGGACACTGTTTTACCGATTTCCTTGAAAGTTAACACATACTCCTAGTTATGAGCTTCATGGTGATTTTTAACAAAGAATCTCAAATAACATTGGTATATCATACCAATCCCAGTTTATTCATGGGCTTTCTTTTTGAAATATTTTAATATTTGAGAATTATATACAAAAAATTCAAAAGAAAACTCGATGTGGATATTTGGAAGGTTTGAAATATAGAAAATGAAATTATTTAAATATACATATATTTCTCCAACGCGGTTTACGTTGGAGAAATAGCATCGTTTTGATAAGTTAATGCGGAGCAGTTTGTCGATTATATTTTAAAATTTTATAACAATGATTATTTTAATTTATTGATAATGATAGTAGTAATACTGGGCTTATTATTAACATTTGCGACAAGGATTGCTTTTAGAAATTGTTATAAATTAAATAAAACCTACATAAATAGTATGATTTATATGAGGTCTTAAAGTCACTCGACCGTAGGCATAGCTTTTAGTGGGACAAATCGGCCGCTCACAGCAGACTCGGCGAAGATGTGACATATTATTTTCAATTTACACTCTTCAACATCCAACTATTTGTCTCGCCGACATATTGACGGGCGCACTTTGTAAGGTTTTACGAGTTAAACTAAACTTTAATATAAAAATGGATCGGTATATAAAACTGTTATGTGGGTGACATAAATTGAAACATATTTCAAAACAATTTACGTATGAAAGTTATACTTATTAACATCTTTAAAATGAATTATTTAGACTTTTAGTTCTCTTAGAATTATGTTCTTATTTTAAAAAAATATATATTAAAAATAAGACAAAGATTTCAATGCCCGACAATATCACACAGGCAACTTGTGACTCAGGGTGTTTACTGAGAATATCTTAAAGAAAACCGCAAAGTCAGCAGCCATATAAGCAAGTTACTCGACCGATAAGTCAGTTAAATAACTATATTTTATATAAAAGTACATTGAAAGTAAATAAATTGCTACGCAATACAGTTATTGGTATTTTCAAATGATGCATCATTTTAATGTCGTATGCTTTTGTTTTGACTGAGAGTAATGTTTAAAATAGTTTATTATTATAATATGTTATTTATTTATGGTTAGTTAATGTAGTCTGTACTTACAGCATAGTACTACTGATAGTATGTGGGAGTCTGATTTTTCTGTTGTCTGAGTCTTGTTGTCTTCAGGTCATGTTGTTGTAGTATATGGATATAAAAATATTTTATAAGATCTAGTTTTAAAAGTATTTGTAATTAATTTTAACGATTATGATGACGATGTTCTCTGACCAAATACGTCGGTCATTTTCAAGTGTGCGCAGGACATATTATAGTGTACAGGTGTGTGCGCATACACAAAAGCACTCACTAGTCTAGTACTAGGAAATCTGGTATGTGTGCTTTCCGAGGCGCGGAAATTTAAACACTGCTTTCAAACTCCCAGCTGCTATTGGGCTGACTATAGCCAGCTGGCTGGTATTTATAACGTAACATTTATTTATTCATTCAACGTGGGATTCGAACCTTGGTCCTCGGGATCTGCGGCCTCATTGTTAGCCACTAGAGTAAGACCAACGAGGCAGTCACTTTTAGTTAAAGTTTTATTTTAAAGATCATGTAAAACCATTAGCAAATGAAATTCCTTACATGAAATGTACAAAAGAAATTAATTTTATCTTTGAATTTATTATCTTCATCAGAACTTCACGGATGTGATCTCGTTTCAGACCTCAGTAATGTTTGCATTTCATTCGTAAAACACACATTATTTTATTTTACTTCGAAATCAAAGGAAAATTGTCTTCTTAATAGGTCACATGTTTTTATTTATATTCGAATAACAATAATGAACATTATTTGAATAGAAATAAGTATTACAATTGAGTGACATTCATCATCACATTTCATAGTATGAACAATAAAAAGTCAATAAGAATTATATACAATATAATTTTTTTATGAAGATCATGAAACTTCGACTAGAAATCTCTAAAAATTCATACAAATGATTTTATGTCGATATTTATCGAACTTATGATGCATTAGTCTCTTAGGCCCAATATAGTACTATTTATTAATTTAATTTTTATTTAAGTCATAATATTTTTAGAAAACATTTATTTATACAAATGAACAACTGTCAACAAGCATAATATAATAAGATGCAGTTAAATAAATTATCACCGCGGTTGCATTATTATATAACCAAGAAATTCGTGAACCGAATTCGTTAAAAAACATACGTGATATAGTCTAAAATCCCTAAAATTGTAACTCATTTTAGACATACATTTTCGATCTTAGTTATTAAAGTCGTTTAACTGGTGCTTAGTGAACCATATATTTCTCTCTTTCTGTCATCATTGACTTACATTCGAAAGAAAAAGACAACATTGTTTCACCAATCACCCCCTAAACATTAATCATAAGTTGTCATCATTGAGGATGTCATCGAATAATCGGTGTATATACATATGCCTCAAGCATATTATAAGCTCCTGTATGAAGTCAGTTTAAAATATTTCATGTGTTTTATTCTGACATATGATTCGTGTAATTATTGATTGAATACATCATTAGTAATATATACTATGTTTAAGCTGATTGGAAAATTGACCCAATTTACGGCGTAATTGGTTAGTCAGAATTTTGAGGCCTCCGCATTATTACCTTAACTAAATTTTGCGATACAGTACTTTATAATTAGTGAATTAAATACGATATCATCAAAATTACGCTTTAATGCATTTATGTTGTTCTTCTGTTTTAATTTTGATTTAATAAATATATTATTATATTTCTTTATATGAACGTTAATATTTTTGTACAAAAGATAAGTTAAACTATAAAACTATTAATTACCCAAAAATATCTTGCAACCTACGAAATTATTTTTGAAAAAAATGTATTAATTTATATTGAAAGTTAAGAAAATTATTTAAAAGCAAGAATCTTAAAAATATATTATTGAATAGTAAAAACCTTCTGAAATAACTTATTTTACAATTATTTTATTTTAATTTAAATTAATTGAAGATGCGTCAACACAACACAGTGGCGACGAAAAGGCATTCAAAACGATCTCCATCTTGTGAGAGCCGGTCCTTGAAACGCGTTCGTCAATGCGCTCTCGAGTTATTGCTTGGAAACGAGCGACCTCCTGGCCTAACCCTTCCACTATGTTAATAAGCAGATCAATTCCACCTCCATTTTCCTTATAATACATTGCTTGTTTTACCAGCAGCTGTATTGCTAGAGGAAAAGTAAAACGGCAATGTACATCACAGTTTTAAAAGTGTCGTACCAAATCGTGCACGAGATCCATGATACTTCAGTGAAGTAGGGAGGTGAAGTGTAAGTGCAGACATGCATTATGCAGTGGGTGTCGATAGAATTACTGGTCTATAGCCTGCATCATCATAAACTTAGTTTATCTTATACTTAGAAAGTTGGTTGTAAGTTGAAACAGGAGTTGGTAACTTAGTTGATACTTGGACAAGAAGCAAGGAATGCATTATTCCTGAAAATAGATAACAGTGAAATGAGCTAATAATAGTTTAGTAATGTTATTGTTTTATCGTAAAATAATTTTACAAAATTAAAAGTTTAAGCATGACCTATTTGTTATATTTATTCAAAAACGTCAGACGTTAATTTTTACAGATAATGTAAAACCATTTTCTCAAAATGGATTATTTGGACAATAATTGACGAATAAACATTTTTTTTACATTGTTAAAGCTTAAAGAAGAGCCTGGTTAGATTAGGATTTTTTGCTCATTAAAACCACTGCGATGGCCGTCTACAACACAGGTCGGATAGTCAATTAGAGAAGTAAGAGTAGTACAAGAGGCTACGGACCTCAAGACCCTGATTCCCTGCGCCACGACAACACTCTCAGCGATCAAACGTGTCGGCGAGGTTCCGTTCATCCGAGGACCAAGATCTGCCTCTCCACATTCTACGCGGAGCACGTATTCACTTCTTAGACAAGCTTAACACTCCAACTGACGAAAAGGGTTAGGAATTATCTGAATATCTCGTTTTTATAAAAAAACGTTAATGACTGATTTCGTATTATTTTATATAAACAGACAAACCCAATATCATGTTGTCAGTTTCTGAATTGATTATAATATCCAGCTCATGATTTCTCAAAAAACAAGGTACAAAAGAAAAATGTAACAATTTACTTTTCAATAAGCAATAAAAACATTTACAAACAGAACATTTTAAGTGTTTTAAAGTACAATAGCCTCTCGATATACGAAATCACTGAAATGATTTTCACTTTTGCAAAATCACGTCACGGTCATAAATAAAGACCGAGCGCGTCAATCAGACTCATTACGTATTAAACTTGCAGTTCCGTAGCGTATATAGCACTTGCATATATCACGTGAACATTTCGGCTTGCACTATGGCCCGGCGTGTATTCATAAATTTATCATTTGCGAATTTAAATGCCAGTCTCGTGTCCATTGCTGCACATTTAAGCATGTAACACACTGCGTTTTAAACAATAAAAGCAATGGATGTGGTATACGGAATGAAGTGCTTATAATTGCTTAGTAATAATACAAGTCAGGTAATGCCAGTGATTCATTGCGCGGCGGACGCTGGCGTTGGGCTCAACTCATCAATATCGGACCGTTTGATATCGGCCGTTATTACATGGCGTACGGTTCGTGCAGCTATATAATGTACACTGAGTTATACAGATTGCTGATTAAAACTTCCTGTTTGTTGAATGGACATGACAATTCAATGTTCTTTTGACATCGATACGATGTATATGTCGATTTGATGATATAGAAGTCCACACCATATAGTGTGTAACTCTTTATAAATACATCAATGTTTTGGAACAATTACAGAAAAAAGTTTGTTTTTTTTTTTTTTAATTATTAAAATGTGATTCGATTGGCTAGTTTATGAGGCTGCAAATTTTAAAGTCCTGGAATTTATCTCGGATTAGGCCCATAAAAAAATTCATCGGTTTTTTGTCAGGATATTCTCAGTACTAGAACGAAATTTGCAATTGGCAGTATTCACACTCACGTGCCTACACATTATCTGTTCATATCGGATTGCCGTCCCATCAGATAGTCGGCGTGAGAGAATGGAGTACACTGTGCACATAACTTTTATAATTCAATCTCAAGTAAGAGGACATATTCTTTTGAAATTAGTGATAAACGCCGATTATATTGTTAATGAATTTTTTTTTTAAGTAAAACATACATTTGTGCCCTTTGGGGGTAAAAGCGACTCGTGTACCGTGACAGCAAACGGCATGATGCTCTCTTACGCTTTTGTAAGTGTGGCGTATATATTATACTTTATTGCTGTAGGTGATAAAAATAATAAGAAAAATATCAATTTTACGAACGAAACCGTGATGGTCACATTTTTAATTAAGCGATCATTTGATCACTAAAATAAGTAAGTGGGTAGAAAATACCGACTAGTGTATAGTAATAGGTCTGGTTATAGCAAAAATATGAAGTCAGCCCATACCGCTACTTAACCATACCCATACTTTAAAATAGATGATTATTGATTTCCTGCGTATCCACGTTAGTTCTTCACGGCTGTTTCTTTACCGATATCATCACACCTGACCGTAGTCTCTACTTTGACGAACAGCGTCTCTGTATTTAGTGTTTATAACATAGTTAAGTGTACTCTCTTTGAGTTGTAATATAGTTTTAGTAAACTTTTCAGTCTCATAGTTAAAATTTGGACGCGTTAAAATAGATTCAGTTAATATTATAAAACGAATTTCTGGTAACTTCATAGACATTCACTTCAAATATGTAAACACATTTTATTAATTTAAATGGTATCTTTGATAATGAGACACTCACAGTGTATTCGCAATTAATATCTTTATAAACAACAGTTAAAAACACGCTCTAGTCGGTGTGCCATCAATATAAACAGATGAAATAAAACGCAATAGCTTACAAGTAGTACTGAAAGAGTTCCATATTATCCATGAGTCCATTATCTTGATTTTGTCATCAGGATCGGATTGGTGATGCCAAAATATTGTATTATCACTTTTTGGTCGGGCTTTGTGAAACCCATCCATGTACCATCCACTATTCGCTAATTCTACCGCCAGACAACAATAATAAATGTATTATTGCTGTGCCCTAGTTTAAAGCGTCAGTGTTACTACAGTCACAAGGGACGTCACATCTTAGTTCCCACGGTTTGTGTCTTATTGAAAATGTAAGGTGTGGTTAATATTTCTTACAGTGCTTACGTCCTTGGGCGGTAATGACTACTTACCATTTTTACCAGGTTAACATTCCTATTGCCTATTTGCCAATATAGTCTAGTCTACATACCTAGCTTAAATTTAAAAAAAAATCCATCCAAACTGTATATTTTTGCTAAGTTTCAGAACGATATAAAATTTTGAAGTAGGTTAATTTCGACATCCTAGATGCTTACTTACCGACTTTGTTAACTACGTACAAGTGAAGCTAATGTTAAGCATCGGTTTGTGTGTACTTAAGGAGTTTTGGAAAAACAAATAACGATATCCATTTTTGTTTTTAAAGTGTTTGTTTGTTTTGTTTCACAACTTAAACAAACAACTGTGTCAAATTCAAACGTAAACTAATTTTAGGTCCGATGATGTTTTCGCCAGTTTATTCATTGAATATTTTAATCGTCGCAAACGGCAATGCGACACCGTTCCAAATTGAAACTGCAGTGAGAAACAAACGATGATATTACATAAAACTTTACTTTGACAAAAATGGTATATTTTTTCACAAATTAAGATTATACAATCAAATTTTCATTTAAAATCTTTTCTATTAAATTACTCTTGTTTTAATGGAAAACCCTTTAAATAACCGGACGAAGCAACAACGAAGACCAAATAATTTCCGATAGATATTTTTGATAATTATTGCTTTTATCTTTACTTAAAAGTCAATATTATAATTAACATTAACTGTAACATGTTATTTCAAAATACAAAATATCCATGTTTTTAAAACTATTACACTAATTATTCTAATATAATTATTGCAGGCGGTATGATGTTGCGCTATACGGTTTTGTAATATTATATCATTTTAATGGTTGTTCATATTTATATACGAGCTTTAGTGGTTAAAACATTAATCAGACGTTATTTTTAAAGTTAATTTCTAAAATTACGAAGTAAAAAAGGTTATGTTTTATTGAGCTTGTATCTGCAACTGAATGAAAAAAAATCCCCAACCGTCGGATCTGAAAATTACGCGCACTACACTTTCGTTGCTAATGATAATTTATTCTATTATAAAAATATTATTAAGTGCAAATAAAAGCATCAGTAATAAGGTTTACTGGTGGTAGGGCTTTATATCTAGGGGTAGGTACCATCCTCTCATCAGATATTCTACCGCAAAACAGCAGTACTTGATATTGTTGTGTTCCGGTTTGAAGGGTGAGCCAGTGTAATCACAGGCACAAGGGACATAAAGGTCCCAAGGTTGGTGGCGCATTGGCGATGTAAGCGATGGTTAACATTTCTTACAGTGCCAATGTCTAAGGGCGTTTGGTGATCACTTACCATCAGGTGGCCCATATGCTCATCCGCCTTACTAGTCTATAATAAAAAGAAACCGTGAATGTATTTAGTTCAAGATGGCGTTATCTTTGTATTATATAGACAACAATAAAAAAATATGTATGTATATTATC
This sequence comes from Nymphalis urticae, assembly GCA_905147175.2. NCBI lineage: Eukaryota > Metazoa > Arthropoda > Insecta > Lepidoptera > Nymphalidae > Nymphalis > Nymphalis urticae. Next base: position 576,969 of record LR989987.1, on the reverse strand, counting down.
CTACACCTCTTTACGTTACTGAACAGTGGGATGGTTCTTGGTTTTTTTTTATTGTCCGTGTTTCAGTGGATCGTTGGATGGTTTACATTGGATCTATTAGTTTGCACTGTAATCGGCGTCCAAAACGCAGTCAGTACCGGTAGTCTGTGCCAGTTGTTGTCGTTGTAGTTGTTGTAGCATTTTTTGGGTTCATGTCAGACGAAAAGGGCTATGCGGTGTTAAATAATCATCTGCGTCACTTTCATGCATCACCCTTAACCACCATTGGGTCACATGGTAAAAAGTATTTGTGACTCTTAATACACTAGTTCACTTAGCATTCAAAACTGATCATCAGGTCAAAGTGAGTTTATGGTTGTAGATTATTCAAGACGGGTTTGCACGTAAGTACTAAACATCATCAGGGTAAGTGTTTGATAGATTCCGTGTATCCTGTTAAAAGTGCTATAAACTAAAATGAAAACATGAGAATAGTGAATTTATTAATTAAAGAGCCGAGATGGCCTATTTGTTAGAACGCGTGAACAGATGATCGTGGGGTCAAAGCCGGGCAAGCACCACTGAATTTTCATGTGCTTAATTTGTATTATAATTCATTTCGTGCTTACGGTGAAGGAAAACATTGTGAGGAAACCTGCATGTGTCTAATTCATTGAAATTCTGCCACATGTGTATTCCACCAAGCAGCAGCGTGGTGGAATAAGCTCTAAACCTTCACCTCAAAAGGGAGAGGAGACCTTAGCCCAGCAGTGGCACATTCACAGGCTGTTACTGCTACTGAATTTATTAATATAGGTTTATATTCCTTAATATTAGCTTACAAGTTCGTTACGCTATACACAATATTTGTACCGCCGCATACTTGATTGAATTTGAACAAAGAACTGTAAATCTGTTCTCATTTTAATGGATATGTCACGAACAAGATCTGCACTTCACACTTGTGATTGTGGCTAAATTTTCTAATACTTGTTGGTAAATTTGTTTAGTAAGTTTCATTTTTTTTCCTTTCATATCTTAAAATTTCATCTTGGCTCTTTATTTATTTAGATATACTTATAAACGTTTTGTCTTATTTTTTAATCCTAGCCATTTACTCGCTAACTACAATAACGTTGAAATGTAGAATATACCTTGTATACGTTTTTCATTTACTATATATTACATTAACAAACATACCCGATCCATATATTCGAGCATCGTGACCAAGTGCGGCATAATTAAGATTAGTTTACGCGAGATCATTTCAACGACTTCTGATAGTAAATCAATCTAAATGATTGAGTCTTGATCAATTTCAAACATCGGTGTTAATTTAACTTTACTATCAAACTGTATCTATCTAATTCTATAATGTGACTGCCAGGACTAAGTTCTAGATCAGAGTAAATATGTCGAGCTAATTGAAATAAAGATTTTTTGTTGAAAGCAGGAGTAAAGCTCTTTTATTTCATTATACATGAAATAATTCACTGACTAATCGTTGGTCGAGTGGCTTGGGTCGGACCCCTGGGTCGGACTATTAAGAAATTCTCAGTAGCAGCCCGGAGTAGTCTCTCACTCAGGAGGATACCAACATCTTCATTAGTCCACTAGGACTATTTCATGAAATCAGAGCTGAATATTAATTATCTTTAAAACCAATATGTTAAGATTATTTTTAAACCTTAATTGATTACCTAAATTTGTGATAATTCATACATACATATTATATATAATACTATAAAACTGTTACTCGGATTGGACGCTCTAACTGCTATACACGATCCGTGTATTCTATCAACTTTGAACTTCATGCATTATGCACTCAATTTTAAATCTAAATATAGCCTCTATGTTTTATAAAATAAAGACTAAAATCCAATTTTCGATGATTTCGTGGGAAACGCTACATTGAAATCAACGATTCCATTGGCCATCCTAAACCATGTATTGGCGATAAAATAATTCATTTTATAACGCTATTGAATTTTATAGCCCTACAAACCGTACTTCACGTCTAAACGATGCGATGTTTATTGTAATGTGTGTCATGTTTACCCGACTGCACGAAATCAAATAGGATAATGTTTGATATAACTCAGTAGTTGAAGATGAGTCAAAATGGTTATTTAAATAAATAATGAAGTAAAAACCATCAGCTGTAAATCAAATCAAACAAAATCACAAAGAAATCTTGTCAAGTAGTTTTAAATCGTCATTTTGTATGACTGATTTGTTTATAAAGCTACCGTCAGCAGAATAACACTCAGTTGAAAATGTTTCGTATACTCTTTATATAAGCTGGACTTTTATATAAGCTTCACTCACTCGTATATGTAGATAAAAAAAATCAGTAAAATATATTAAGCTAGTTTTAACATTTAGTATTTGCATTCTGATGATGGAGCCATCAAGTTCGAAGCTTCTCAATGGTTAATATTAAACCAACTCTACTTTGGGTTGATTTGGCTTGTTTGAACGACGAGAATACTTACTGATAGACTTTGTTTTTAAATTATTGCATTGTATTGTATATTGTTTAATTTTTCATATACTGCATGAATATAAAAGTATATAATTATTCATAAAGATTATAAAAAATATAATTTGTCATTTTTGTTCATTTATCTGTTATTAATTTTTAATAATTAAAACTTTAAAGCTTATTGTTAACTTTCACTGTATTTATAATATAAATTTCACTTCTGTTGATTATTATTTTCATTCTAATTTTAACTTAATATTTATATTACTGAAACAAATTGCTAATTGTCTTTACTGAAGTATTTCTACTAGTAGAAAATATATAACAATATCTATAATAATTATAGATATTGTTATATATTTTCTACTAGTAGAAATACTTCATTATTTTCATACACACATATATATCACTCCGTGACAGAACTGAGACAACTTATTGTATAGTATGTATTAACTTGATAGACGTGTAATTAAAGTCGAATGATAAACTTGTTACGTGTTACTCGATTAGAAAGGGTTACTAATTTCGTGGAAAATATGCTTTTTCAAAACGATCCGTTCGTTCGGACAATTTCAAAAGTCGAATTCGAATTTTTTTGGGTTAGTCCTGTGACGAGGTCGTTAGGAGTAACTGAAAGATTATAAAAAGCGTGGAGTCTTTTTCCACTACTGAATTTTACATTTTATACTTGATATATTATGTAATTCGACTACTGATTCTCGAAGAAACAGTAGCTTTTTATTTACTTAATATTTTATAAGGGAGTTTAAGTTTACTTGGAAAAGCTATGAGATATAAAATATATTTTATTTTATTTTTAATTCTTGTTACGTCTCAGTAACTAATATAGAGATAGACGTTTAAACATTTCAAGGTTTCATATAAGAAAATATATTTGTTTGTATCGCGTAAAAAAATAAAAAAGTTTCTTTAAAATAGCTAAGGTAGCCCGGTCATATCCAGGAGAAAAATATAAAATATATTTAACCCCGGGAAGTAAAACTATTCTCAATGGAACGAGAAAAGAGACATTAAACTATATCTCCCGGACTAAAGTCCAAGTACAATAATTTGCGGGCAGTGCGATTCGAACATATATAAATGAACACAATAGTTTTGAAGCTTCATATAATATCGCGCAATGCAATCCCGGGAGACCCGTGATGCGGTAACAAGTTGCAGTTGATAATGCGGAACCTGGATTTTAATAAACGCGGCAATTCCCCACCAACCGGCGATTGCCTCTTAATTACCCTACACATCATTAAACTTGCTTAATCACCAACCAAATTACTTATGCTGAAGTTATATGTACAAGGTTCTGGAACATTCGTCAGACCTTTTGATGTTTAACTTTTTGTGTGTGTTCATCGTGAATTCGATTAAAATACATGTATGTGTTAAATATTATATGTAGTTATTTTGTATGTGTATTTTATTAGTTTGTATGTTTTTTAATTGCAGAAAAGCTTTTCGGAATATTCGATGTCATTTGTAGGTATCACATATTGTTCCGCTAAGCAGCAATGCTTATTATTGTGTTCCGGTTGGAAGGGTGAGTAAGCCAGTGTAACTATAGCTGCACAAGGGACATAACATCTTACGAGTAGTTTCTTAGGTTGATGGCGCATTTTTGATGTAAGGAATGTTTAATATTTCTTATTTACTTCATATACATATGTATATGGCCAGTGGTGCACCTACCGAATTTATATAAAAAAGGTTAGTTAAATATTTTATGTATTTGTAAATGTATTATGAGATTACTTAAAACTTTTAAATCTATAAATTAGTAGTAGATGCATAGAAATAGATTTAAATGTTGGCAAAATTGAATATTCACAGTATTTTTACTATACATAATCTTTTGTCCATTGTCTTGTATATTGTGAATGTTTTTTCAGTATCGCTAGAGAATTATTTAGATTGTCGTATCATTAGTGTGTGTAATCGTAGGTTACCACTGTGTTGCTACCAAACGTTGACGCGTAGATCTCGTCACGTTGTTAAGCGGTCTCGTTATGTGACAACGATGCCTTTAATTCCAAATTCGTATTGAGGATACTCATCTCGGGTAACCCATTCTCTATCTGTTTCACTAGTAGACAACGTATGATAATTTTTAAAAAAAAAATATGTTTTATTTACGATGACAAGTTTGCTACAACAATGTGTATGGTTAAGGATTTGACATTTTAAGCAAGTATGGTCTTTTTTTCATCGCTGGAAAAACGCATTATTTCACGGGAACAGTGGGGGGCTGGGCAGTTATGTGGGGCTCGCTGGTATCCTAGACGCCGACTGCGCCTCGAACATCGGAACACTGACTAAAAAACCAGCGGTACCTTTTCCGTCTTAACGAGAAGCGCCACGGGATCGCTTGTGCATGCTACCGTGAAGCAAGTATGGTCGGTGCTAGGATGACTCCTAGCAGTCACCGTCCTTTTATTTCTCGCTAGAAAAACGCAAGCTACTCGCTTTTTATAATAAATAACTAAATAGCATTGCATAATAGTTGTCTATAAAAAGATGAACATCACTTATATTTTTTGGCATTGAGTAACTTTCTTCTTTACTCGACAACCAATTTCATTTCAGTAAAATTGACCCAGACGAAATACTTTAAAATTTCATACAATTCAAAAACAAATGTATTAATTAGAAAAACTAATACGGTGAAAAAGTAACACTGTCGTTTTTTTTATTATATTTATTATACATTTATTAATTTATTTATACATTTAAATAACAAAACAAAACTTAACATAATGATAGCAGCTAAAAAAACCACTAAGGTTTATACGTGTGCTATAATTAGTCTACACTACAAATTTATACATTTAATAAATGTTATTCTAACAGAGGTTGAGCAATTTACTTTTAAAACCATATTTCACGTAACACGGCAAAGCCATAGTTGCGAGTTTCGACTTTTAATCAAAATCAGCCGTTTGAAACTCGAATCAACTGGACGAAACTAGTTCCGAATAATATTTATCCGCTATCAGCGAAACAAAAGTGTGTGAAGCAAGAACTCTGCAATCCGAACGAGCCAACCCTAGTTTATTTGCCCCGCGAAAATGTCCCCTATTTTAACAGCGATACAGTGTAAGCTATAGGGTTGCGTTTCCTTTTTGTACTGCACGAACGTGTGAAATGTTTTTACAGAAAAAATTCAATGGATTTTGAATCCTATTCGATAAACAATGGCGATGAGTTTTGCTTGCATTTCGAGCGAATTCCATGAATTTCTCCCGTCACAGCGGTGTCGGAAGGGTTTACAGAGTTCACTCTTCAGCCAGCTGTATGTTGCTTTTTGTGTTTTTGTTTTTATTGAGATGGAATATGTTTCTCTTGACAATCGAATCGTAATGGATTCGTAGTAATATTATTTACTTATAAAACAACACATTTTCGAATTTCAAGGGACTACGATTAATGTTTTGTTATAATATATTATTTTAAATAATAATAAATAAACTTATAGCATATATAATATTTTATAATGAGATATATTACTATGTCTATATACGAAACTATCTCTAATAAACATGTTTTACCTTATATCTTATGTCGTTTGTAAGGTTTTTAATAACTAAAGTTACTTTATATAATAAATAATGTAAGTGCTAACTTTTGTTTATGTAAAACTTCTTAAATTTCTAAAAACTTCAACATAAATTTTTAAGTGGGTTTATACACTATAAGTAAAAGTTGCTAGATATAGCCTGTCTATTATTAAAGAAATCTAGGTGCTTATTAATTTTAGAGCGACTGAAAAGCAAATAGTCTATCTGATGGTTATTGATCACCTTCATCCTCAGACTATAGACACACGACCCTTGTGCCTGTAATCTTACCTTTCAAACCGGAACAAAGGTAACTACTTCGGTATGAAGGGTGACTAATCCAGTAAGCAAAACATTGTTGTAAAGTGGTAGAATAAATTATGAATAGATTGATTTATCAAGCCTGTCGAAAGTATTACATTATGAAAAACATATCGGCCTTGATATTTCTTTTCTCATAACTATTCAAGTAACAGTAAAGCCTTATACTTATATTAAAAAAGACCGACAAACCCTTCACGTATCTGAAGAGCTCTATTTATTGACAACTATAAATATGTTTATAGCAGCTTTTAATGTCTATAGATTTTATGAAAGGAGTATAGTGGTATAGAAATACGGCCATCAATAGATGTGCAGTGAAGCCTGCTTATCTGCTTCAGACTAGTTAATAGCTAATGCGTATATGTTAAATATAATCTCATGTAACTGACTAAATAATTCAAGCGATTATAATAATTATTGCTATGTTGTTAAGAAATATTTTCCTGTACAAGGTATGTTTGAGTGCGGTCGACTGTTTCTTTGTAAATTGATTTGCAATTTCCCTTTGATATTTAGGTAATAGATTAGACATTTTGGGTATTCAATAATAAATGTCAAAGGAATTCTTCTTTTAAATTCTGATGAAAAAGTTTTTTTGAATGGAATGGTTAAATATCAATTTCAAGAGGTTTTTGAATGAGATTTTATTTTACTTAAAGAATTTAATATCATTAGGTTTTTATCGAACAAAATACAAGAAAATTAATAATATGGAATGAAATTACTCCTGTGATCAATTCGTCCGTAGATTTAGGCAAAGACTATAACATTATATGGATATCCCTCAATTGGGCCTCTTTTTGGGCTTAAAGAGATTGGTATAATGACACAAGATGTCATAATGCATATTCACAACGAAAAATACAGTTTCACTACGTGTCGTTCGACGACTGATGCGGGGGACAATTCCATATAGTTATAAAATAAAGTTATACTACGCATTTTTGCTACGCATTTTTATTGCGTCAAATTGCTTTAAGACGCTAAACCACAGTTAACGACTGTTATTGTGTTTTTGCATGTTTTAAAAATATTTTAATTTTAATTATATACCATTTGGATAATGGGCATGAGTTGCTTTATCTATTTACTGTAATCTCTTTTTAAATAATCTTGATTAGTTAAATAGTTTAGTTTAATAGTAACGTTAAATAAATAAATGTTTCATTTCATCGTAGCAAAACGCTACGCGTACATACTCGTGAGTATGCACGCTACTGAGGCGCGTAGCAACTTTGTGCAAGTTTAATAATTGTTAATATACCAAAGGCTTTCCTTTAACTTTGAGCTCGACATGACGTATACATTTTTTTATTTTTATACGTAAGCGGGCGGGTAACTGGGCTACCTAATGTTATTTAGTTACGAATTGCTGTTTAACGGTAGAATATCTGATGAGTGGGTGGTACCTTGACGGGCTTGCGCAAACCCCTACCACCTTATATACATATAGTTGATTCTATATCTACATTAATTTTTCTACGATAACTTATATGGCTAAAATTAAGTCCGTTTCCAAGTCCCAAGCTACATCAATGTTAAATAGCAATCAGGCATTCAGAGTTACTCTTGCATTCATTATTTATACATTATTAATAAAAATAATTTTAAAATGTAGATTATAAAATCGTTGATAATGTCGATAGACGTTATTAACAAAATCGATATATTCGGATAATTTAATTACATTTGATACGTAAATTGTATCTAATTATACATACATACATATGTATGTATAATTAAAATGAAGTTATTGTAACTTCATTATAATTTATATATGTTATATGTTTATCTATTCTATGAGCACTCCTACCTTTCCTCTTCTATTTTTTCCTCTACCTTAAGGTTGTCTGGAAGAGATCGCTGTTTTAGCGATTATTTTTTTAATATAATATTTACATATAAAATAATTAATAATAAATAAATAAAATAATTAGCATGGGGCGGCCCTTGTACATCTTTCTTGTATATAATTTACGTCTGTGTTAATTGGTGTACAATAAAGAGTATTTTGAAAATGAATTTATAAATCACATGTTCATAATTATAAAAAAAAAAAGAATTCTAATCAAAATGGCGCACTATTTGTTTATAAAAATATGCAGGGCGGACAGAGACAGTGCTAGTTGGTTGTAATCACAACTTTAAACCTTTAATCCTCTCTTCCTCATTCTGTATTAAAAAAATGAAATATTTGAAGTCTCAATATCTGATAGTTTAAGCTGTGCGATGATCATCAAATGACATTCAGTTAGGCTTTTTATACACCCACACTAACATAAATAAATTCACAAATAAACCGAGCAGACGAGTCGTGCTCTATCAATAAAATTAAATACGATTCGATATTAATATGACTATATTAACTACTTCAACATCTCGTAATGAATTTCGTGATTGACAGAAATTTCAATCAGGCAGCTATAATCAATGGAGGTCCGGCTGAAGGCAGTAATTTCTGGCGCTACATTAATACATTGAATCAATCTAATTTGTCAATACCAGTCGTGGCCAGACGGAATACCTGAGCGCGTATAAAATGCCGCTGTGTACTACTTTTGATTTCAAATATTATTCTATTAATTAAAATATTTATTTTAACCTAATAAATAATAAAATATGAGCCGTGAGGTCTAGAACACCTGAATTTTAACTAATTTATATTTATAATTCCTCTCGTGTTCAGTGGTGAAGTAAGTCTACATAACTAAGTGCACATGTGTTTCCACTCCTCTATGTTGTAATAGCGTGGTGGAATGAGTCCTTACCTTCTTCTTAAATGGAGAAGAGGCGTACACCCAGCTGCTTTCGATATCTAGTCTTAATTGTGGTTGAGTATGAAACGTTTTTCTGCAGTCTTCTAATAAGCTTAGCCAGTAATTTGATAACAATTTACAATTATACTTTATCATAATTATGACACATATCACTTAATATTACAAAAAATTCAAATAATTTCATGCTAGTTAATAATGAATAGAATAACATTCCGATCAACATAACGTGGCTAGTGTCCGACTTATTGTTGTGAAAGGGAAGTGACGTAACTACTCATAACTAAACGTAGCGCAAAGAGTGTCAGAGAAAACAACAAAACCGTTAATGTTAATTATTAATTAATTTAAAAGTTTTGTAACAAGTAATGGAACATAATTATGTTGTTAAAGGTTTCAGTAATATAGTCCTATTAGTTCATTAGTGTTTTATAAATAACCCTGTTAATGATTTTATCAATTAGTTTTCGATCAAACGACATTCTTAAATCCATCTGATTATAAGCTTCTTTCGTATCACTCTGTTTTCAAAACTCCACTTATTTATACGCACATTTTAGCGGCCTCATAACTAAATCGGAGGCAATTAACGTCAAATCAGTGATATTCGATTCGATACTCAAATATTCACGGATTTATTCGTTGCCCAATAGATGCACCTTCGTATTAGAAGACCAAGTAACTGTACCTATATGTAATATAAAAATTAAAATTCATTACACATTTTATTTCACTGTTAATGTTTTTTTTACATAAAATATGTTAGTAAACGAGCACTGATGGTGAGTGGTCCATTGTAAGAAATTTTAACCATCTCTTACATCGTCAATGCGCCACAAACTTTGGGAACTAAGGTGTTATGTCTCTTGTGCCTATAATTACACTGGCTCACTCACCCTTCTAACCGGAATACAACAATACCAAGTACTTTGTTTTGCGATGAAATATCTGATGAGTGGGTGGTACCTACGCAGACAAGCTTGCAAAGACCTACCACCAGTCTAAAGTTCGTTTATTCTTTTCTTTCCGTTAATTTTATACTCATTTGAATCTGCCAGTTGTGTTGGCCTACCCATCTACTTCGAATTTACATTTTATGCTGTTTATAAATAGTTATTACTACAAAGTCCCACTTTAAAACTTGCCATGGAAATTTCTCGGATTATTTATATTATTTCACACCTATGCGGAAAAATTATAATACAAATCTCACACTCATTAGACGTTTGCCTTCGATGTTTAAAACTTTTTCGACCTGGAAAATACCAATTAAAAAAATGTGTAATATTAATAATAAAATAAAAATTATGTTTGAATTCATTGTCAACCCTAACTAGAGTTTGCATGAACTCTCGGAACGGGATATCGTGAAGAGAAATTCATTAACATAGAACAATGCAATGTAATTATGTTATTAACGATTACAGTCAGATTGTCGTCGGTATGTCGATATAACATTAGGTTTATGTGCTGGATATTATTAACTTCCACGTGACGTTAAGTGATATTAACTATATGTGGTTAGTGTAACATGTTGCTACATAATATATAAATAAAAATATTATATATACACTTTTAACTTTCGCATTTTTTTATAGAATATGTTGATGGTAAGTGGTCACCAAACGCCTTTAGACATTGCCATTGTAAGAAATGTTAACCATCGCTTACATTGCCAATGCGCCACCAACCTTGGGACCTAAGATTTTATGTCCAAGGGACATGTTATATACACTGACCTGTTTATACACTGGCTCACTCACCCTTTAAACCGGAACACAACAATACTAATTACTGCTGTTTTGCTACCGCAATTCTACCGAATTTGACAGACGAGCTTGCACAAAGCCCTACCACCATCGCACCATCGCATGTGTTTTATAAGTTTAGTATTTTATATTTATGTATTTAAGTTTCATCTGATTGTTAAACTAGTTTGACAACTGACTTCCCACTAGGAGGATGACCTCAGATAACCCCAGATAAACCGAGATGTTATTTAATTATGTTAAGCAATTATATTATAAGGGTGATATGACAATATATTACATATGCAAATAGTGATGATGGCAGTCATTCAGAACTCCATATGGGTGAATTTAAGTCACTCACTTCACACTCACCCCTTCACCCGGCGCTACTTTAAACGACATCTTGGCCAACAACAAGTATGCAATCTCAAGAGGTATTATTTTTTACTGTCATAAAATTTGGAAAGCATTTCCTCGTGATAGGATTTTGTGCAGGCCCGTCTGGGTAGATACCACTCACTCATCAGATATTCTGCCGCTAAGCAGCAATACTTAGTATTGTTGCGTTCCAATTTGAAGATGAGTAAGCCAGTGTAACAACAGGCACAAGAGATATAACATCTCAGTTCCCAATATTGGTGACGCATTGGCGAGGTAAGGAATGGTTATTATTTATTACCTCGCCAATGTATTGGTGGTGGTGACCACTAAGCATCAGGTGGCCCATTTGCTCGTCCACCTTACCTATAACACAAAAAAACCTTTATCTAAATTAAAATTAATTATTTTACAAACAAGTCCTCATAAACCTGTTGAATTATGATTTTGCAAAATAAATCAAATTCAAAGTTACCGCCGGTGCCGGTTCGGAATGTAGATTCTATCGACAAGAACGACAAGAAACTCAATAAATACTGTTTTCCAACTAAATTGTTCAGGAATGTTAATTAAATTATTATTAAACTCAAAACCATAAAGGACTTTATATAACATCAGGATAGGTAAAAAAGGAATATATATCAGCTTATTGCCGTCCACTGCTGGACGAAAGCCTCCCCCTTAGAACACTAACCACCCCGATCTTGGGCAGCCCGCATCCATCCCGCCATCTTTTTCCAAAAAAGGAATAGTTTTTATTATTTATTTAGCCTTTAATTACTTCGGAGTCAAAATAATTATTGTTAATCAAATCGACTAAACTTTTTAGATTTACAAAAAATATTTATTTTTTTAGAAACGAATGTAATCGACCCAGATATTATAGTTTTAACTTAAGTTAATTTTTTACAACTAAATTTTGCTAATATTTAATGCTAGCGAAAAACAACGAAATGGGTTGGATTTCATAAGCTAATCACTGCCTTCAATTCAAAACTATTGTACCCACAAAAGCACATCATGTAATAATCAGCATAATAAGGTAACATAATCCGACAGAAACGTCTGACGGGAGCGAATTAATATCAGAACCAAAAAGCTAGGTAATGCAGCTTGCACTAATGGCGCATGCGTCGTATACACACGCTAAATAGCCTACGATCTGTCTTAGTGAGCGCCCTAACTGCGTTCAAATTTCGATCTTACTATGTAACCAAGTGAATCCTTTTGGCGGTACGCTGTACGGTGGGTGTATGGGAAATATTCAGTAGTCCGCCGGCCGCCGTGGACTGTGCACGCGTGTTTGTTAGGTAATACTCGGGCCGGCAAAAGTTTCGAACTTTCGCCGAGTTTTTGTTTGGTTCTATCGTGTTTTGTTATGAGAATTGAGGTTTAAGGATTGTTAGTGTTTCGTCTGGGATTTTTAGGATGTGTTTTAAAAGGTACGTTGGTTTTATTTACTTTGTTAACTAAATAATTGTAAGCAAGGGAACTTTGTTAATAATATTATTCTAAGAGCTTTTTAGTCACTTTATTTAATTTATTTAATAGATAACTTAAAATCTAGGATTCCAATTGAATATATATTTTAAGTAATTTTAATAAGATATTTTTATGTTTTAATAAAATACCTCTTTCAAACTAATTTTATTTAAATGTATATACATATAATATAAAATGTTTTTTTGATATGATTAATTAGGATTATGATATATACGTTATTCATAAATTAATAGTTAAGTTTTACTCATTTACTTTAAGAAAATAAGGTAAGAAAATTAAAAAAAACCACTTATATACAGTCGTTTATGTAAAAACATAAATAGTTTCTTGCAGTCCAGTTTATTTTTAATTGTATATAAACTGTTACTTTAAAAGTAAAGAGTAAAGCTGGTGTTGTATTTATCTATATTACGCTATTATCTTAGGATATTAGATCCTAAGATAATAGCGTAGCCTACAAAAAAAATATTTATGCTTTAGATAGCCCATTTAACGAAAACGGGTAGACTACATATCATCACGCTACGACTTATGGGTAGAGATGTTTAACGCGAGTGAAACAGCGTGGAGCAGCTAGTAATATGAGTATAATTTTATATACAAAATTAATTGTCTTCAATAATAATACTTATTTAAAAAGGCTACTGCATAATACAAAAACAAAAAATAGTTTATCGTTAAGTATTTAATTTACAAATGCAAAATCGAATCTCAAAAAATAAGGATTTTCTGGACACAAAGACAATTAAAACAATTAAAATGTGTATAAAAACGATAAGGTAAAAATAAGCCGGAATCCCCGGTAAGTTACATTGCTATTTTTATCTAAATAATTCCTTTTATGCAGGACAAGCCTTGTACCACCCACATATTATGACATCGTCAAAAATAAAGTAAAAAATACTTCTTAACATAACCTCAAAACAATGTCTTCAAGGTGTTCGCTTTTGTAATAAAATTCCTCAAATACTCATAAAATAGCTTTCTCTATCAATAAATTCAAATCACACGTGAAGAAAACTTTAATTAATAAGGCGTATTATATTACTTTAATTAATAAGGCTAATGTTAATTAACGACGAATGTAACAACTAATTTTAAATTTAACATTGTTCTCATGTAAGTGACTTTAGTCTTTATGGGTATAAATATTCTTTAAACCTAACCTGTACTACTCTATATAGGATTATAATTATAGATGATTAAAAGTGTGGAGTAAATATTCGTTGTCATGCAGAATATATCATAATTCAATTGTATTTATTTATCTATGTAACTTGATTTTCGAAAAAGATTAACTACTGAGTTTATTGCCGGTTCTTTTCGGTAGAATCTGTATTCAAAATTGGTTGTAGTTTTAAATTTAATGTAGCCTTGTAAATCGACAATTCAAAAGTGCTCGCAAATTTGAATAAACTATACTTTAATATGATTTATATACATTATTATACATAATATATTAAGTATATTTAAAAAAAAATGTCTTTTTCATTGCTGTTTACTTCATGGAGCTTACAATCTGTTGCGGTACCTTCTTACGAATTTGCAGTGACAAAATTCAAAAGCGATACTACTTCAATGAAATACATTGATATTTAAATATCTTCTACTTAACATTATTTTGGTTTAAAAAATTATTTATTTATATATATGAATTGTGAAGTAGTCAATATAGTAATTCGTACAAATCAACTACAAATTTTTCTGCAATATTTATTCGGTTTTAGAACGACACTCACTATTCGTTCACCTCCAACTATATATATATCTTTTTTTAATATTATTGTTTAACAGTGACCAAGTGTAATTTCCGAAACAAGAGATATTACATCTTAATATAATTCAATTATACTTTGATCTAAAATTCAGCGGAATAATTCTGGTGTAGTCTGGGTAGGTACCACTAAATCGTAACATATTCTACCGCTAAACAGCAATACTTCGTAAATTGTTGTGTAAAGGTTTTAAGGGTGTGTATCTTAGTTAGGAAGGTTGGTGGCGCAATGATGATAAAATATATGGTTAATATTTCATCAATGTCTATGGGTAGTGGTGACCACTTACCATCATATGACAAAGGCATCTTCTATTTAAGGAGAAGCTTTGGAAATTATTCAACCACGCTGCTTCGATATGGCTTGGTTGGATACGCATGTGGCATATTTTTATGTTAATCCCTACCACCAATCACGCGATACGTTGTAAATATAATAAAATACATGAAAACTTATAATTACTTGCCTGGATTCGAAGCCGTAGTCTTCGGTTGCCATTCATGCGCATAAAAGCTACTAAGACATCTCCCCTAGGTTTTATAAATATTCTTATTATATTTGAATATGCACTAAGAAATTCTACATATAATAATCCTTTACTTTTTATCCTCCATAGCTATCATACAAATATACTTTGTCTAGTGTTTTGAATTTATTATTTCAAAATGATGAAGCAGAATTTGCTGCTACATATAAAATTGATTCGTCTTCTTTAAAGATGACAGCGAAACGTCAAGTAGACGTCAAATGATCCGATGCAATGGTACTATTGCAATACATTTTTCGAGCTATAGCAAAATATGCTCAAGATATACTGAAATTTTTTTTTGTTTAGTTCACTTATATTTTGAAGTAGCTACTCGCCCCGGCTCCATACGGGTAGATAGAAAAAACAATTATTTTGGATAGGATTTGTGTAAAATACCTTCTTAGTAAGCGTCTACGTCAGGGAATGAGTAACTGTGACAAATTTCAAGTCAATCGGACGAATAGTTTAGGAGATCTCGTGATGAGTGGTATTTCGTGGTATATATAAAGATGATGTTTCTTTATTTGAAATATAAGGTTTTCTTATTATTAACTGTGTGAGAAAGATTGTCCTAGTAAATTTTATGTTTTTATTTTTGAATATCAAAGTAAGTTTTTATAATTTTGTACAACTACTTAGCGAATATAAATATTTTACACGCCAACAATTTTTAACTTTTCCTTGTCTTATTTACGCATTAAAACAATGCCATATAGTTTTTGCAATATATTTCCAGAACATAGGATTTCGAACATTGTACGCGTGACATAATTGAGCTACACCAATTTAGTCTTTAACCCCATAGTTGTACAGATTAAAATCGTCTCTTAAAAGCAAATAAGGGGAGACACGTCAAGCGCACGGATGCTGCGAATAGCAACAATAGCACAATAGGCGCAGATGGCACCTTACACGAGATTGATTGAAATACGGAACCGATTAATATTTAGTATTATGGCGTAAACGATAATGGCTTAATGTGAGCTATAATATCTAAGATATATAATATGTTGTAACAAAGTAACATTTAATAAGTAGGTTGGTAATAATTTAATTAGTTGGACAAAAAATTGTAAAAGTTTCTTTTGTGCAAAATTACGTAGGAAAAAATTAAAGGAAGAGGGTGTGCTCACTATTTTCTCTCTCTTTGAGCTCCGCCGCACCACGAGCGGAACATAGCACGTGAGAGTTATTTATATATATTGGAACGATCTCGTAGCCTCTTCTAGCTGATATGAAGACAGCCATCAGTAAAAGGTACAGCTGCCCGTACATGTGCTTGTGCAGTGGCAAAGAAATAATATTTTCTCAAGGAAGCTTTTTTATCCAAGCAAATTCGCTGGGATACATGTCACAATTAGCTTTGACGTATTCAGGTTTCCTGACGATGATTTTTTTGGGTAATTGATACCCAACGAGATTCACATGAAACTCTTAATGGGTCTTGCTCAGATTTAAACATCAATTGACCATCGAAACTCTAAACTTAATAATATAATTATTCCGTAAAAACTAATTAAACTCCATTTTCGTTTATTCATTCATCGTTTGTTTTAGTATTTAGTGGGTATTTAGTTAAGCACTGATTTATCTCAAAATGTCATAATAACAAATAATTACTTTGACATTCGAAAGAAGAAAAAACAGCATTATATAACTAAACCCCTAAAAATCATTTATTTATGTAATGACAAATCATTCGAAACTAAGGTACTGAGAATATTGAGGATACATTTGTTATTTTACCTTAAAATTTCGGTATATAATAATATCACTGTTGAACATAATTTTATTACAAAATTAAACAGCTTCGGGTAAAGTTCTACTCAAAAACCTCTTAATTTACAAAAATGAAAAGCATTAAGTAAGTAACGTTTACTCTCTATGGAGTGTAATCCTAGGTCTTAATTAGTTGATTAAACTTTAATATTTCAACGTTTAAATATTTTATGCTCTAAATTTAAATATTGTTTATTTTGAAGCTTCGTAAAATACAAGCTAGAATTATGACAAAGACGTCACTCGGTATTAAATTGATATTTACCAATATTCCGAATTCAGCTTATGGAAAGCAATAGACAACTGAGTTTTGTTTAGATAAATAAAAATAAAATCATTATATTTAATCGTATACAAAAAATAAAAGCATTCATACCATTTTTCCACTACATCGAATTAAAAATCCCCAAAATACTGGCGCCGTTTTTCGTTTGTATGTCCAAATTTACACATTGGCTGAAGTATTTGCCAGCTCTTGGGCCCTACTCAAGTTGATGAGCAATTTTAGAATTAACTTAAATAAATACCGTTCCTCTGTCCCTACGGTCTAAGGCTACTAGAACTCACGGAGCGGTTTTCACTCGCGCCCGCCGCTGTTTTATTTCTGAACTTACAAGATCAGAGTTCTTTTCGGTTACCACGTACGTCGGTTGCGGTTATAGCCCGCAAACTTGGCGGGCGATCATCGTAAGACAAGAGCGGTTATACAAAATGGCGTCAGATTTCTGTACGTGGGCCGCCCGCAAGCTAATCGCAAAGCGCACTTGCGAAGCTGATGCTGCGGATGACGGTGACTCCCGTGATTGGTATTAGTTGTCGGTGCAGCGGGACCTACAAACAATAGCACAAATGTATTTAATTTTTGACATAAATATCTACATTCTACAGAAGCCACGGGCACACAACCGTACCGGGCGCGGGTGAAAACTACTTCGTGAGTTCTTAGCCTAAGTGTTTTCGCACAAAATGTTAAAAATATGAAGCCGACACCAATGCTTTGCTATTGATACTGATGAATTTATTTTGTGCAGGATACCTCTGCTCCATTTGTGCAGTCGAAAAGATATAAAGTTAGTTTCCAAGATTATGTTGTAAGGTCTCTTGTGCTACATACATACTATACCATACTAGGCCTATTGGATATAGCGACGCTGGAAATTGGAGATTGACAAAGTTTTAAAATCTTCTTAATCACCAAGAAAATATCGTAACAGATCAGAAACGACTTCTGGGTTATTTAACACTGACTAATCATAAATTTTACTTGGTTACCACCAATTTGTGTGTGGATTTGTGTGCCCATTTGCCTACCTGTTTAAAATTACCATTTGTACCTATGTAAAAAAAATAAACTTTATTTTTAGAAAGGTTTACCGAATTTTGAATATCTGAAATAATAACAATATAAATAAAATAGGTTTTTATACGTCACAAGTGAGACTATAAGCCGTAGAAGATTTATATCATATTATTATACAAACTATTCCTATAATCACTTTCAAGCATATACTCATACATTTAATAAATGTCCGTCCACATTATTTACTGAACCTGCTTATTGTTGTTGCAGATTTCTTTATTGACTAATTAAAAAATATTATTTGACTAATAAAACCCTTGTGCAAGCCTTTTTGTGTAGGTACCATCCACTCTAGCAAAATTCAGTGTCGCTGTATTCCGGTTGATAGGATTAGTGAGGTAGTAAAACATCAGACACAAGGGACATAACATCTATCATAACAACTATGAGCAGTGGTGACCACCTTCAGGTGTCAATCTAGTGATAGTGGAGGCCATCGCGGTAGTATGCGCTAGCGATCCCGTGACGCCCCTCGAAAAGGCGGTGTGGACCTCGAAAAACCTCAAAAAAAAAAAAGTTGTGACCTACCATCAGGTTGTCCATTTAACTGTCCGCCTAACTGTATTACAAAAAATAAAAAACTTAATATAACACAAAAGTAGTTCTTTTTTAAATTAACTATAGATATAACGTAATTGAAATCAAACAACCAATTCGATGAAAGCTTGAAATAGCGCAACGTAGCTCTCATCTGAACTGCTCATTAGTTAAGATACTTGTGCAAAGAGATTATGCAGTAAAGCATAATTAATCTGCATTAGTTCGGAATCAGTCTTAGCATTTAAGGTAACCTTGTATCTATGAATATTTACTTCAGACTTCATTTTATTATAAAATAAAATGTCCACTTTGTCAAAACCAAAACCAACTGAATAATCAATGACCCATTTGGACTTTGACGAGAAACCTAATAAATCCAATTTTTTAATGCGATTTGAACTCAAGACTTCGGTTTCTGCAGCTGTATAAGTTAGTTATTAAATCGATGAAACTTCATTTTAATTTTTTTAATTATACATGTAAAAATTTTTTTTTTAAAAAAGCCAGAAATCATGGCTAGTTCAAGTTATTTCCCTTGTGCCTTTAATTGCATTGGCTCATTGATCCTCTAAGCCGGAATACAGCATTAAAAAAATATGGTACCCACTACCCAGATACTTTCTGATAAATCCCTACTTCTAGTACTAATTTATAAATACTATAAGTATGAAATAACGATTGCATATTTGAGTAATCAATAAATATGTAAAACTTATTTACATACAAAAAAATGCCTTAAAAATTATGACTTTGTAAAGAGTTAAAGAGTATCTGACATTATTATAATAATAAAAAAAAAATTCTCCATGTACACAGGTGTAAATATTTTAAAGTACTTAAAGGAATACTATCCATTTCATTGTTTTGCGCAAGATCAGAACCTTTAGCTTCTAGCATCGAAATCTAACATCGTTCTCAACGGAAATCGGATTATGCCAGCGGATGACGCATCTACGATGTATGTATGTAGCTTATAAAATATGTATATGCTTATATTATGTTATATGTTTATTATTGAGATGTGTAGATATACGTTATTTATTTGATTTTAGTACAAATGAGTTTACCTTTTAATTTGAATGCACTCACTTGCTTACAAAACTTCCATCACCAACGGTTATCGTTGAGGGTTAAGACTACCTTTGCGGCACCATTTCTTTTTTTATTCTATTTTTAATTTCTCTCATTGTTACGTTTATTTTACATGTGATCCAAATGCGCCACAATAAAGAAAAACAAATTTAATTAATTTGTAACATTATTACTATTGTTATAGTAACAATCAACAAAATTGAACATGGAATGCCATTTATTTATCAACAATAAATAGGGATACGTGCAATTCTTCCTGAGTGTGTTGTTTAATGCTATGAAAACATATTCGTGTTTTATTGAGATATCATCCGCAATTGTATATGCGGTTATATAAATCGGCAAACTATGAACAATAGGAAATAAGACGTCTGGCATCTTGAAATACCTAAACATTACCATCTAAACATAAACTGCTCAATTTCAGTAGAATTTTGGGACATGTAAAAACCATGTTAAAATGCAAAAAGTTTACATACAAGTTTATATACTTTTATAAAATATATTAACTGGAATGCTCGGCATATATTTTTGATGTTGAGCATTTAAAATTATGGTTATAATTAAAGAAAACCAATAAATCAATATGGAGTAACATAAATAAAAACATACTTTCATTAGTAAAATTATTTGCTGCGTTTGCAGTACACACACACACACACACACACACACACACACACCCACACACACACACACACCCACCCACCCACACACACACACACACACACACACACACACACACACACACACACACACACACACACACACACACACACACACACACACACACACACACACACACACACACACACACACACACACACACACAAGAACGTAACGAAGTATATAAACACGCCACGCATACATAACGTTGTAATGAGTGGCGGTAAAGAAGGGTATCCAGCATAAAAGAACGTCATAATCTTTGCCGTTACCTTTTATTGTCAAGTGGCAAATAGTTGTCAACGAATACATTTTTGTCAACGCCCCCATCAGACGTAAACTGATTATTCAAATAATAATTATTTTGCCGATTTGTTTTAACGAATTTATATCAGGTAAATGGATCAAATGACTTTCGCTTTAAAAAAGCGGATAACTCACTTGTTTTACATATGTATACAAGCAACGGCAAATAAAATTTCCCTAACGAATATGTATCTACATAAATTGTACGAGCATTGTAATCAAATAACTTTTAATTATTACTTTTACTTTAATATTTGGTTTAGATGTCATACGATCCAACTTACGGTCACGTCCAATTTCTAACATTATTGGTCCAAATAGCAGCGTATATGTAATTATTCTTTGCAAAGAAGACTTTTTTTCAACCGTGTGGATGTTTTATACAGATGAATATTATACAGATTTTTTTTTAGTGTCTTAGATGTCAGATGTGGAAAATATTTAATGTACCAAACCTTATATAAAGCACGACTGATGCAGCACTGGGCTGATGTTGTTTAACCTATCACAAAATGCCACCATTGTCACCTCGATAACGCATTTGAGGCAGCCAAGCCAAAGCCATGCCATCCCCAGGCTCGACATGTCAATCTTGCGTGTTGCTAGTGTTACGAGTGTTTTTTTTTATAGTTTTTCGTAGTAGTTAGTGTTATGACAATTAAATATTTTTAATAACATTAAAATCATAGTCAAATTGCTTGTAAAACAATGAACATGATCATTAAAGATTAAAGTACCTGAATCTATTCTTATCCCTTAAATTTTATCTACGATATTAAAAAGTACTTATATTTCATCGAAGTATGTAAATAAAACTTTGGATGTTTTCAATACACGCACAGTTAAGCCCACTTGTAAACTGTTAGATCGTACGATCCACGTTAACGCCGCGGGTCGGTCCCAGTGGACCTGACTTTTGTATAGTGACCTATTGTATTCAGTCACGTGTCGCTCGGGATCCGATTTATGGAGTTTTTCTTACCTGAATACAGAGGACGTAAGTGTCGTTAGTGTGGGCTGTCGGAATAAAAAATAATTGTTTTTTTTTTCTATTTTAAAAAATAATGTGAACAGGATTTTTATTTACAAATATCAATTTAAGTTGTTACAATAAACTATTTACAGTACTTTCTAAATATATACATTAAAATTTGTTCGATTATCTATTCAATAAAAGTACGCATGCTTAAAGACTTACTTATAAAGGTTATTTAGCGAGTGATTAGCTTTTTTTATAATACAGGTAGGCGGACGAGCAAATGGGCCATCTTATGTTAAGTGGTAACCAACGCCCTTAGACATTGGCATTGTTAACCATCGCTTATATTGCCAATGTGCCAAGGACCTTGGGAACTAAGACGCTATGTTCCTTGTGCCTGTAATTACACTGGCTCCCTCATCCTTCAAACCGAAATACAACAATACCAAGTACTGCTGTTTTGCGATAGAATATCTGATGAGTGGATGGTACATACCCAGACCAGCTTGCACAAAGTCCTAAACCAACTTTACAATGCTGTGTTTACAATGTTACAATCTTCTTCTTTCGAATGTTAAATCAATAATACCAGAAAAATATAAATCAGTGTTTTAATAATAATTATAAGATTTTAAGTTTTTAAGTTTGTTCTAATGTTACGCTGTAGTTACTAACTAATGTTAAATTTAAATATTTTTTAGCCTCATATAAACATGTAATGTCCATATCGTGAAAGCTCAATTGTAAATATTTTCGAATAAATGTAATTGTTGATTGTATAATTATAGTCAGTTATGTGTACTAAATAAAAAAAAACAGCCGCTGAGCGATGTTTACAAATAAGGCCGTTGATTTCGAATTTATGCTTTATAGGGTATAAATAAAACGTCATTCGCAGAATATTATTATAAGCAAAAATGCCATAGTTCAAGTCCCACAACAATTATCCCAACTTGCTTTAATGCACTCATTAGATATTCTACCGCAAAACAGCAATACTTCGATATGTTGTGTTCCGGTTTGAAGGGTGAATTAGCCAATGTAACTACAGGCACGAGGGACGTAACATTTCGAAGGTTGGTGCCGCATTATCGTTGTAAGGAATGGTTAATATTTCTCACAGCGCTATTTATGAGAGGTGGTGACTCCTTACCATCAGATCCATTGCCCGTCCTACCTTTGCTTTATAATAAACTTATTTTATTTATAGAATAATATTTGTTTCTATTAAAAAAAGTCAAAATTCTTTTATGAATAAAAATACTTCGAATACTTAATTATTTTTAGGAAAGTACAATTAACTTACGTGACATTAACGCAAAAGAAATACAACTAACAATAAAATAAAGGACCATAAGAAATAAAAGTGTAATAAAATCCTCATTATACTAAGATTAAAACGATTTGAGACAGAAAAACTATTATTACCTACGGTAACATTATACTACTATTAATGACTTAAAGAACATTAGCCCGGTAATTTTCACGAATATATTATAATACTTTAATATTATAAATTTAAATATCGAACGTCAAATCTCATTTGACGTTTAACTTATTTTATTTAAATATTTTCATGTTTCTGCACTTGTTTAGTTTGTGCTGTTCGAATTTAGCTAATTATTTTTAAGCCAGTTCCACATAACGGATTGAATTGAATTGAGTTTTGTTTTCCATTTTGATGCATGTGATAATATAGTTTTATCTAGATTCTGTATACTCATACAGTTTTATGATATGGAATAAAAGTGTCATCATTTTTTTTTTTTTGAGCCTTCCCCTGTAATTAATATACATATAGAAATACATTAACTTAAATTCGAACTCTATTAATTACGATGGAAATTTGTCATAAAACATTAATTACTGATTTTATTGACGCTCTTCTCGGTAAAATCTACATTCGCAACCGGTGGTCATTTCAATCAAATTTAATCTTATAAAATGACGATTCAAAAATACTCATATGAGCTTATTTGAACGAAGTGTATTTTGATTTTATTTGACGTAGCAGGTGATATTAAAATGAACCTTAAATGTACATGATATTTGAACAGGTTGGGAAGTGCTTTGTGTTTCCTAACAAAATCGAGCTTTTAGCATTTTTATGTATATTATTATTAAGTAAATAGATGAGACTATCGTCTGTAATCTCAAATATCTTTGATCTCTTGGGAAATTTATCACGGAAAATAAATCAACCGCAAATAAGGGCTATTATTTCACTGAATCTTGTACCGGCTACAAGTACTTTAATTAATTATTGATTTATTCATGATTTCTAAATATATTTTCATTATTAAGTTTTATTAAGCAAATTTTTAATAATTTAAAAGTAAATGTCTAAATATTTCCTCGTGAGGAAAATGCTCGAATCTTATTACACGCTGCAAGCAATAGTGGGAACAAAGTATTATTGAATTTAATAAAGATACTTGTAATTTAATTGGTGAAAAAGAGGCATTAATGTGCTTATTGCCAGTTCTTGATAGAATCTACATTCCAAACCGGTAACTTTACGTTTAAATTAATTTTGAAACAGGAACGATTCAAAAGTGTTTATTAATATATAATTATTATTTTAGTATATTAAAGAGAAACTTTTGTTCTGATAAATTTTATTTTATGCGATATTATAAGCTCATAGTTATTTCATGCTATAGACGGTTATTATAGAAAATTTACACAAGTATAAGAGAAACATTTTTTTTTATTTTCGAACAACGATGAATATTCAACTAAATTCAAGCTTTGTATACGAAAGAATGAACCGCGCTTGAGTATTTTTGCAGCGTTTCTGATTTATAGTTCGTTTTACTTTTCCCTTCGTTTGTTTAAAGCCAATTTGAATAAAACAGTGCAGCTGAAAGATCGTCTTGAAATGTATTAAGATAAACACTTAGTTTCATTGCGAGTGATTTTATATTCTTAAATAAAATCTGAATGAGATGGAGCAAAATTCTTTTGAGATAAATTAAATATTCAGTTTTAGTGAGGGTTAACATTTCTTACATCGCCAATTTCTATTGGCGGTGCTGATCACATTTTCCCGTCAGCCTACCTATAGCATAAAAAAAAAATTTACATATTATTTATTGCGCTCCAAAAAAGGATCTATGGCTCTTATATTACTAGGTAGCCTGTATGCTGTTGAGCTTTGAGATTTAATTAATTTAATTAGTTTTGTTTACAGTTATGAAACAAATATTTTTCTTAATTTTTCTAATGATTCTTGTATAAAAAGTCTGAGAAATACAAAATAAAAGAACAAAATAGATATAATAAAAACAATTATAACAGTACGAAATCTCGTAGACATTCGTAGTATCATAATAATATAGTATCATAACATAAATAATTTACCTTTAAAATGTCAAATAATTGACATGGTATATCCTGATTAAATAAAACAGAACGAGTAAATAAAATATTATTTAATGTATATGATACTATTTATAAAACATTGAAACAAACTCGTTGGCTGTGTATGTCATATAGAGAACGCCCCCGGACAGGACTTATTAGCTGAGGCAGCTCGACTTGATTAAACGCTTGGAGGTATCCTCAAAATTGTACTACGGATTACAACATAAAGTGACGCATATATGCGTCGTCTCAGACTAAGATGAATTAAGATTCGTAAATAAGTTTGGTGTTGACTCACTTTCATAAGAAGTTATTTTGTAAATTGACTCAATTTAAGGCAATTACGGATAAGATATACATAATTTATAACATTATAAAAAATTGTATTCATATTTTTTACCTATAGACTTTAACGTTAGAGAAAGAGGGATGATACTATAACCTTTTTTTTAACGCCGGAAAAACGCATTACGCGTTTCCCCCTACAGTGGGGGGTATGTGGGGCTCTCCTGTGTCCGAAGCGCCGAGTGCGCCCCGATCATTGGAATATCCACTAAAAAAGCTTGCGCATGCTACCATGACAAATCATACTATAAACCTTGTCTATCATATCACTTTGAGATAGTTCTAATTATAAATATAATTAAGATGAACTAAAATGAGTTTGGAGTGTGCGAAACGAAATAAACATGCCCCGCCATGTATATACCCTTGTACATATGTACAAACATCACATATAAAACATTATAAAAACAAAGAATTCAATTTTGGCAACTTCAACACATGGAGATTCTTATAAATTGGACTTCTAAAAATGGAGCTGATATAAATAACGTCCTTATATTAAAAAAATATTGTACATACAAGAGGAGCACATTCGGCGGTGTAAGAAATGGTTAATAATTCTTACATCGCCAATGTCTAGGAGCGGTAGTGACCACTTAACATCAGGTGGCCCATTTGCCCGTCTGTCAGTGAATTACGTTTACGGTAGCCGGAGGATTTGAGAAAAACCAAAGTTTCTATTAACACTTTAATTAATTTCTAAATCTTACATATAACTTAATCCTAAGACACAATACTGCTCGATGCTAGATGCAGATATTGAGTACTAACTTATATATATAACTTAATCCTATGAAACAATAGTGATCGATGCTAGATCACATATTGAATGCTACCTTATATATATAACTTAATCCTATGAAACAATAGTGATCGATGCTAGATCACATATTGAATGCTACCTTATATATATAACTTAATCCTATGAAACAACAGTGATCGATGCTAGATCACATATTGAATGCTACCTTATATATATAACTTAATCCTATGAAACAATAGTGATCGATGCTAGATCACATATTGAATGCTACCTTATATATATAACTTAATCCTATGAAACAATAGTGATCGATGCTAGATCACATATTGAATGTCGCATATAATTAGTCTATCCTAATATATAGAGCTAAAAATGCTGATCTACTAGATTAATTAGGCGGAACGCGCGGAGCTGACTCGCGGTGGTGACTTCGCAGCTACGTGTTTTTAGGGACTGTACGTGACAAATGTGTAATTTGTTAAGTATTGACCTCTTAACTGGGTCGCGGCGGCGACTGCGCGGCTATGTGCTGCGTCAGCGATCCTACCTGAGGTGCTGTATGTAACACCTCCACCCCCAGAGCAGCAACTATTGGAGTACTTTCAACGAAAATGTTGCTGGTTCTCCTTCCTGGGTCTTGGATCCTCTCCTGGTTCTTCCGATAATTATCTTCAGGGCAAGTGCAGCTTTACCTAATACAACCGTATATAAGGGTATTGTTGTATGGTATAGTGATGCGTCTATGTGGTTCAATTTTATTTTTATCTTCCAGGTGTTGCAGGCTCTTAATTGAATTTAGTTATGTGAGGATTTTTGTCTTCTTTTACCAGATCAAACTTGGTTGGAATCTCAGTAATTTTTAGCGGCTGCCCTTTAACCTCATCGTTGCTGTTGATCATAGTGATGGTATCTGTGACGTGACTCCGCGATTCGTGACTCGTACTCTTGACGACCACATTGTAGCCTAAGTTTTGTGGGTTGCGGGAATACTAGGGTGTAATGGCGATCGTCCAATTGTTCCATCGTTTCTCGATTGAAACTTATCTTCATTGGCTGGCATGATTTATCCAGTAATTGATGGATGACTATACTCTGGTTTTTCGCTGCACTGATTTTAAGTGCGTCCTCGGCTGCGTGCACGTAGATTCTAATACTTGATTAAACACTTGAGAAAGTAAGCAGCTCAATTGGGTCTTCCTGGAGCCGATTCTTGGTTCTGGATGTATCCCGGCTGCTTCAAGTATCCTACCGACTGCGCCAATTACGTTTACGGTAGCCGGAGGATTTGAGAAAAACCAAAGTTTCTATTAACACTTTAATTAATTTCTAAATCTTACATATAACTTAATCCTAAGACACAATACTGCTCGATGCTAGATGCAGATATTGAGTACTAACTTATATATATAACTTAATCCTATGAAACAATAGTGATCGATGCTAGATCACATATTGAATGCTACCTTATATATATAACTTAATCCTATGAAACAATAGTGATCGATGCTAGATCACATATTGAATGCTACCTTATATATATAACTTAATCCTATGAAACAATAGTGATCGATGCTAGATCACATATTGAATGCTACCTTATATATATAACTTAATCCTATGAAACAATAGTGATCGATGCTAGATCACATATTGAATGTCGCATATAATTAGTCTATCCTAATATATAGAGCTAAAAATGCTGATCTACTAGATTAATTAGGCGGAACGCGCGGAGCTGACTCGCGGTGGTGACTTCGCAGCTACGTGTTTTTAGGGACTGTACGTGACAAATGTGTAATTTGTTAAGTATTGACCTCTTAACTGGGTCGCGGCGGCGACTGCGCGGCTATGTGCTGCGTCAGCGATCCTACCTGAGGTGCTGTATGTAACAAGTGTAACATTTAAAAAAACATAAACAAATAAAATATAAAACCTTTGTTTAACTGTATTCAAATGTTTCTATTACAAATTACGTGAATAATAATATATATTTATAGAATAACATAACAATTATATATAAATAGATTATATAAGTCGATAAAAATTAAAGAAAATCTAGTCATGTGCATTTCAATATGCTTAAAAATTATACATGTTACTAAATTTAAATAGGGAATCATACAGACATGTCGAGGAAGCATTAACATGTCAGTAGTAAGCGGTTGAAACAGTGGGATGGATGGATGCGTATTTTGTGTAAAAACAGCCTAAGCGCTCTTACGAAACGGGATCCTGGATTTGACGTGTATATCTTTGTTCCATCCGAAGTAACTGTTGGGGACACTTGGAACGAGAAAACATTATAATTGAGAGTGACAGAACGTCAAATCCATTACAGTTATATTTAAAGTAAGCTTTTTTTAATTATTAACGATATTTAATTATTGTACTACGTATCTTTACCTACTAGACTTTACTTTAGATATTCAAATTTTAATAAATCTATTTTTATTTACTTTAAGGGCGATATGAGACATGGACAGCGAGTAAAAACTAACTGATCCGGCTATGTTAATATTTAAATATTTTATAAAATATTATTTTTATTAAGGTCTGAGTTTAATTCAGGAATATTTTAAGGTTCCTTTCAATTTTGTTATTTTTTTTTTTGTAAAAAAATTGTAAAAAAATCTTACTTGAGTTGCTTTCCGCGTTTTAGTTTAATTTAAATATAACACAAAATTATAGTAGTAATAATTTCAGCCTGTGACTATATAAAAATATTTCGATTTGTAACACATTCATATTTCAAATAAAATCAAAGTATTTTTATAATTTAAAATATACTTTCACAAATACTTATGAATCCTCAAGTGCTACTACCGGTCCGGAATGTGGATACCACCGAGATGATGCTCAGTAGTTTTCTGTTATTCGTTTATATTATATTTAACTATACGTTTATTTGTCAAGGTCATATTTATTAATTTATTTATTTTGTTCACAAAACTGGATACAACAAACAAGATGGTGATGATGATGAATAAAAACATTAATTGTATCCTACTAGAAATAAACAGCATGCGAAAATATATAAGTCTCTTTATCTCACTAGCAGATTAAAATAACAAAATAATATAGTAATATTGTATAATACTTATTTTATATATTAATATTTAACTTAAACGTTTATCGATGATATAAAGTTAGTAAGGATTATAATAGAAACATAAAAACGCTTTCAAGTAGCCTTTTAAAAATAATTTAGAGTGAAGCAAGTATTGGAGGAGAATCTAATAAAACGAAGGGACCAACGGCAAAATGAAAAATCGGTGACATGAAGTATTCTATTAGTTTTGGGAGTCCGCACTTAGAAAGTTGCCAAAAATATACGTGTTAGTCTTACGACTAAAGTACTGAATAAACAGCCATTATAGTAGCCTACTGGTCGTGAGGACTTTTTAACATTAATATTACTTACTGTACTTACTGTTAGGGTTTTGTGCAAGCCCGTCTGCGTAGGCACCTCCTACTCATCATATATTCTAAAGCCAAAACGCAATCATTTGTATTTTCGTGTTCTGGTTTGAAGCGTGAGTGAGCTAGTATAATTACAGGCACAAATGTAAAATATATCTTTTGACTAATAATATAAGCAAACCTACCAAGTGTGATTGAAATTTATTTAGTACTTTTTGCATTATAAAAAACAGGCATTAACCCAGCCGTAGGATATTTAGTGTAACTTCACTTTACGTTATAAAAACACAACTGCAATGTAAATAAGTATCCAATTTTGCTATACATATGTATTCGTTTTTTTTTAATTAAGTGATCAATACTTATTTGTCTCTTATTTTACTTTGATGGTACTAAACCATATAACTTCCAGCCAGTGTTTCACCAAATCGGATGTACATAATACAGGTATATATAAACATATTATGGCAAATTAAATTAACATTTATTTTGATATTTATTTATTATAGCATTAAAGTCTTGCTATCAATGTGTCCAACAAAAGTATTCGTTTTGACCAAAATGAAATATCGTCGACTCAACGCGAAAGACCGTTCATATTTGAAAAGACGGCTGACTTGGTTAAGAACGTGCAATTATTTTTATTGGTCATGTCCACGGGCTTCCTTGCTCATAATAGTAGCTTCACTCTAATGTTCTAAAATTGCTATTAGACGAAAAGATGTAACTTTCAATGCTTGCTCCCGTTATCTTTATTATTATTTATTGCTAAAGTTATAAATGTCACGAGTTTAAAGTACTTTATAGACACGTACTGTCTGTAATGAAAATAATTATATTGCTTCTGTTATTCTTATATGAGATTTAAATATGTCGATTAATAGCATTCAAGGATTATTGTAAGGTTCAGTTACAGCCTGTTAATGTCCCACTGCTGGGCTAAGGCCTCCTCTCCCTTTTGAGGAGAAGGTTTGGAGCTTATTCCACCACGCTGCTCCAATGTGGGTTGGTAGAATACACATGTGGCAGAATTTCAATGAAATTAGACACATGCAGGTTTCCTCACGATGTTTTCCTTCACCGTCAAGGACGAGATGAATTATAAACAAATTAAGCACATGAACATTCAGTGGTGCTTGTCCGGGCTTGAACCCACAATCATCGGTTAAGATTCACAAGTTCTAACCACTAGGCCATCTCGGCTTGTAAGGTTAAACTAAAAAAAATATATTTTTTTATAGGGTAGGTAGGCGGACGACCATATGGGTCACCTGATGGTAAGTGGTCACCAACGCCCATAGACATTGGCATTGTAAGAAATGTTAACCATCGCTTACATCGCCAATGCGCCACCAACCGTGGGAATGAAGATGTTATGTCCCTTGCACTTGTAATTACACTGGCTCACTCACCCTTCAAACCGGAACACAACAATACCAAGTATTACTGTTTTGCGGTAGAATATCTGATGAGTGGGTGATACCTACCTAGAGGAGCTTGCACAAAGCTCTACTACCAGTAAAGTAATGTAATTATATTATTATTCGTTAAGCGTTATATTATTACATAACTTCAATTGTTGTTCTTAAAGTAATTAGACTAAGTTAATAGAAACACACTAATTTAGGCGAGTGGTCCACACAATGGTCATTAATTATAGTTACTATTTTTTTTAACTTCATCTTAGAAAAGCATATTAGCAACTAATAGTGCGTGGTCAGCATTGCATTTCGACATTAATACTTAAAGAAATGTTAACTATTTTTTTAATCTGTGACTGACCATAATATGATATTTTATAGCAAAAATAATCAAGGGCTTTTTGATTTTCAATTTGATCGAGGTTATTGAGTTACAAATGAACGTTGGTAGGGCTTTGTGCAAACCCACCTGGGTGGTTGTGTTCTGGTTTGAACGGTTTAAGCTTACACACATATACGGAACTAAGCATATTTTGTCCTATGATGTTACAATGTTTATGTAAGGAGTGTTTTATACATTCTGTGACCTGACCCGCACTGGAGCAGCGTGGTGGAATAAGCTCCAAACCTTCTCCTCAAAAAAGGGAGAGGAGGCCTTTAGCCTAGCAGTGGGACATTCACAGGCTGTTACGGTTACGGTGACCTGACCTTATACTGTATGCTTCTGGTAGCCCCATCCTGTCAGGTGACATTTGTTCATTTTCTTTGCCTTTTAATATTTCAAATTAAGTTCTAAGGATGACAATATTCTTAAATGATTTGCAACCAACCGTCAGAACTCATTCGCTTTTAAAACTGTCAAGCATTAGCATGAACTACTACGAAATTTGACGGTCGAATTATGTACGTTTTTTATAGTTTATTTCTCAATCTTATATTGGATTATATTGGATCAATCTTAATTGATTCTATAAATAAGTTTATAATTAAACAGAAATGGTATGTAATTAAAAAATATGTGTAGTTTTTCATTATGTTTTAAACACATTTGTTTCGTTTTTTTTATTGAATTTTTTTATTGAATATTGAAATGGGGTTACGCCTGAACACAACCATACTAGATAAATATACATTTAGTCTAAGATGGAACGCGCTTTACTAGAATATGCTTATTCACTTGTCTTAGTGATACCCGGATTTTAATGCTAAGGAAATTCCACATTTTCACTGTGCGCGTGAGAAATGAGGAAGCACAACGCTTCTTACAAATTGGTGGAATGTGGATGACGTAGGAGTGTAGGCCCTCGCGGCGCCTGGTGATCCGATGGTAGAAGGGTGAGGAAGTAATAAATAATGTAATTACTGTTTTTGTTTCGTAAATTCGACAGCACTTTCTGTGAGTACTATATTTTATATGTTGATACTCTGATGTATATGATATGATTTTAAGCATCATAAATGCAATATTTAAGTATAAAATAAATTAAACAGTAAAAGTATCAGCATAATAAAGAAAACATAAGAAAATTTAGAAGAAGACGAAGTGAAGAAAATTTAGAAGCTAACCTCAACGCTGTCCACCACCATCTCGAGACAGCACGGCCAGCAATGTTGTTTCTAACGGAGACACAAATACTCCGTCCTGCCGATACCAGCTACCTTAACTATCCCGGCTACTTGCTTGAAGAATCCTTCAAAGCGAAAGCCGGAGTATGCTTGTTCGTCAGGACGGATGTTTGCTGTCACCGACTGCGCTGCTTGGAGGACCCCTCCTTCTCCATGTTGGTGGTACGTGTGGATCTGGTTCGTCAGAGTCGGGTCTACGTGTGCCTCTACAGATCCCATAATGGTGACTTGGAGACAAGTCGACTCTTTGACCATCTTAGTCGGGTGGCAGATGCTGCGCAAGAGCAGTTCCCTAACGCGGAATTGGTGTTTTTGGGGGATTTTAATGCTCACCATGAATCATGGTTGAAATCCCTCAAAACTGACCATGCTGGAAGGACTGCTCATGCTTTTGCTCTCACACATGACTTGACCCAACTGGTTGATCAGCCCACCAGGATCCCAGACATTGATGGGCAAGCGCCTTCTCTACTGGACCTTCTGCTGACTTCTCACCCGGTGGAATATCAGGTTGTGGTTCAAGCTCCACTTGGTTCTTCGGATCACAGCCTCATATCTACCAAAGTGCCACAGGCCAAGCTGCCGCCACCAGCGGTATGCAAACGTCGCGTTTGGCACTACAAGTCGGCAGATTGGGACGGTATGCGCGATTACTATGCGTCAGTCCCTTGGAAGGAACGTTGCTTCAGTGGGAATGACCCGACAGCTAGTGCCGCTGCTGTTGCTGGCGAGATCATGTTGGGAATGGAATACTACATTCCTAGCTCAGATCTCGACAGTAGGGGTGCGCGTAACCGTTGGTTCACTCGCGAATGTGCCGACGCTGTATCATCTAAGCAGGCGGCATATCGCGAGTGGATCAATGGCTGCATTAGCGGGGCATCTAACATTGACTCACTGAAAGCAATCTACAATAAAAACTCCAAGTCCTGTAGGAAGGCTTACACGAGAGCGGATGCACAGCGCATTGTACAGATTGGTCATGACCTTATTTCACATCCTAGGGGCTCCCGTAGCTTCTGGCGTCTGACCAAGTCTGTGCAAAACAATTTCTGCCAACCTTCGCTGCCACCGCTCAGAAGTCCGGACGGATCGCTAGCTCACAGTCCGCAAGAGAAAGCTGATCTCCTGGCTAAACTCTTTGCCGACAACTCCGTCATCGATGATTGTAGTGCTCTGCCACCAATAATACCTTCTTGTGGCCACACGATGCCTGACATCAAAATCAGGCAGCGTGATGTGCGTGCGGAGCTGCAATCACTTGATGTACGGAAAGCTAGCGGTCCCGATGGAATACCAGCCATAGTGCTGAAGAAGTGCGCGGCGGAGCTGTCTCCCGTGTTAACGCGCCTGTTCCAACTGTCTCTTTCTTCGGGATGTGTGCCGGAGGCTTGGAGAAGAGCTAATGTGCAAGCGGTTCCCAAAAAAGGGGATCGGTCTGACCCGGCAAATTATCGGCCAATAGCTATCACCTCAGTACTTTGTAAGGTGATGGAACGGATTCTAAACAACCAACTGATCCATTTCCTAGAAGATCACTGTTTAATTAATGATCGTCAGTACGGATTTCGACCAAAACGGTCTACAGGTGATCTTCTAGCGTACGTAACACACCTCTGGGGTGAAGCTATCGACAAACATGGGGAATCGTTGGCTGTCAGCCTCGATATCTCCAAGGCTTTCGACAGGGTCTGGCACAGAAGCCTTCTCTCCAAGCTGCCGGCATATGGTCTGCCTGCTCAGCTTTGCACCTGGATTGCCAGCTTCCTACATAAGCGCAGCCTTCGTGTTTTAGTTGATGGTTGCGCTTCACAATTCTATGTAGTGAATGCTGGGGTCCCCCAGGGATCTGTGCTATCTCCCACTCTGTTTCTTTTGCATATCAATGATATGCTCTCTCTCGGGAACATTCATTGCTATGCAGACGATAGTACAGTGCATGGTGGATACCACGGACGCGCAGTGGCTGGGCGAGCGGAAATTAGGGAGAGGCGGGTGGATCTTGTCATTGAACTCGATAGGACGTTAGAGCTTATCGCCAAATGGGGCTCAGATAATCTTGTTGAGTTTAATGCCAAGAAAACACAGGTATGCGCTCTCACAGCAAAAAAGTCACCATTTTCCCCTTTTCCCTCCCTCTGTGGCACTCCGCTGGTGATACAAAGCAAAATCGCCATGCTGGGGATGGACGTTCGCTGCGACCTTAGTCCAAGGGATTACATCGAGGCTGTAATAAAAACAGCCTCACGGAAACTCGGAGTTCTGAACAAGGTGCGGCGTTTTTTCACGCCTCAACAACTGTGCCTGCTGTACAAAACACAGGTACGGTCTTGCGTTGAATATTGCTCGCACCTTTGGGATGGCTCCGCTAAGTACCTACTTGAGGCCTTGGACCGGTTGCAGCGACGTGCGGTCCGCATTATTGGCGACGTAAAGGTCACTAACACCCTCGAGCCTTTGCAATTGCGTCGAGAGATAGCTGCGCTGAGCGCTTTCTATCGACTGTATCACGGCGAGTGTTCCGAGGAATTATTTTCCCTAATTCCTGCTTCCCCCTTCCTTCACAAGCCTACGCGTGCTGGCTCTCGATGTCACCGACTAACTGTGACATCAATTCCATCGCGCACAAAGAAATTTGGCAACTCCTTTCTTTGTCGCACTTCCAAGAAATGGAATTCCTTACCAGCACACGTATTCCCCTCCTCTTACGACCCGGGTTCCTTCAAACGAGGCGTGAAGAGGCATCTTGCGGGCCGGCAAGGCGAGGGCGGCTAGTGCAGAACCTTCTTCCCGACTGTACTGGCCGTCCTCGCGTTTGGACTCTACTACCACTTAACATCAGGTGGAGTAGAGTCATTTGCCCTCCCGGGTAATATAAAAAAAAAAAAAAAAAAAAAAAAAAAAAAGTGAAATTATCAAGGTCACACAATGAAGACGAGAGTATATCCCACAGATTCAAATTACGTAAATTCACGAAATATAAATGAATAGCAAGTTTTTGCAAACAGCGTACTCATTCGTGCAGAATTGCTAATGTAATTTCACAATGTTGTAATAAGATACAGCCTAGGTAATCTTAATTTAGCCCAACGTTCTGTGAAATACGATGAAAATTGTAATTTATTTATTAATCTACATTTCATTTATTTTGTTATTCTTGGTTAAAGTAATTCGTGACTAAAAACTACTTAGTAAATTACTTAAGTCGTTGATTTTCATGCAGGATAAACGATTTTTTTTTTTTTATATATAAAATTCATTTATGTAGTATTCAATTTAATTTAATTTTATAAATTAACGAAATAAATTTAGTTGTAGTTTATTATTTTTATTTTATTATTTAAATTTTAAGTATAAGCTGTTTAAAAAATTCTTAGTCTATGTTTCATTGTTAAAATTGTTTCAAGAAGGAAACGCACGATCAAACTTTTCTTTTGATCAAAATTTATCTAAGAGAGATTTATAAACTGATGATTTAAAAATAAATTTATTAGGACATTACTTTCGTATATTTTTTTATTTTTTATTAATTATTATTTTATTTCTATGGAAACTATGTACAGTCATCATGTACAGTCATCAGTTTATAATATATAAAATTATAAAAATGACTGTACATAGCTTAATAGGGTTTGGTGTTTTTATTTTAATTTATTGATATCACAATTCAAATTAATAACCAAACCCTGATTACCTCTAAAAAAAATACTAAAGACGAGAAGATCAAAAGTAAACAAAGTGGGTACACTTTGCAAACGCGATTATTCTACCCCACAATTACGCTTGCAAATAGAGACGTCAGGCAATTCGATGGGGTGAGCATAAAAAATTATCACCCCATCCCGCTCTTCCGTCACGAATAAAAGAAGTAAGTCGCAAGTAATTTTTCTACAAGCTTTACACATAGCGGCAATAAAAACGCGTCGAGTTGAGGACAACCTTGTATATATCATTTTCTTGGCCTCTTTATTCTCGGACGGCTGCTGTTCCTGACACTCGGAATGAAAGTTTAAACGTTGGAGAATAATGTGAATTACGTGGTCCGTGATGAGTTCTGACATCTTTCGTAAAAAGAGTTGTAAAGTTTTTAGGCCTGCGCGCCTCGTTTAAAGCAAGATTTGGTAATAATTATAAATAGTTAAACTCCCATGAAAACATTATCGGTCCTACTTATATAAACGTTACTGAGCTGCTGTTAATTAAACACAGACTATCTCTTTCTGCTATCATTGACTTGACATCCGAAAGAGAAAGACAAAAGCATTGTTTCACTAATCATCAGCAACGTAGTTACGTTGCTACTGTTACTATAGCTGTTTTCAAGAAATTTGGTTCTGAGTGCTAAAAAACACAACTGATGCATTTTGTAAATATAAATAAGGATAATTGAAATCGTGTTTAAAAAATGTAATATCTTCGGGATTACCAGCAATCTATTCAATTTCCAATCTCGAATGGTTAATATTAGGACTCATTTGCGGAAGGTTTCCTTAAAACGTTTAATATAGCGAGATGAGGTAAAATTGTTCCTAGTCACGCTCCTTATTACCCTCCAAAGGTTTGAGATTTTCACTCTAATAGCATTATAACCCTTGGAAATATTCATATCTTTGCACAAAAAATTGAAAAGGCCCCGATACTTGAACTCGCTTCACGGTTTAGAAGGATCCAGCGCTCGCAATAAGAAGGAAATTTAAAATTATCAAACGTTCAAAGCTAACTCGATATATGATTGTCTCTTTGACGTTTCAAAATGTATTTTCTTCAGTCACGCTTCTGTTTCGCGGTTTTAAAGATTTCATATGTACTGATACGTTGATACTAAGTTATTAAATGTATTAGATAATTTATGCCTTTTTAAATATAAATCACAATATAATAAATACTAAAGTATTAAATACATAAGCGAATAATTATTTATATTATCTAAATCAGTTTTATAAATTTTAAAAGAAGTATTATTAGTAAATATATTTTTTATTTATATTTAATGATTAATTTCCTAAAATTAGTTATTTTTAATGTTTAAATATTTTAATAAGAACTAGAAAAACCCACAATGCAAGAGGATGCACTAGCTTAGATACGAGTTAGTGTAAGTGCTCTCAAAGTGGAGCACGGAAAGCACTCGTGCCTCGCGGCTGACTTCTCGGGAAATGACGAAAATAGGCAACGAAGGGGCATGCCAAGAATACATTTACACAAAGTGGAGCCCGTGACTTCGTGCGCCTAGATAGACATGGAGATAAAATTTTTGAACTTGCGTTCACTTTCTGAAAAAAAAAACATTCAGAATTTTTTTTAATTAGGTAAATGACCTAATCATCTAATTGTTTCCAATTTAAGTATTTTAATATACCATCAGTCTCATACAACTATATTTTATTACGACTTTTCTATTCTTTCCCATGTCGTTTAATATCCAACATTATTTATTACAAAAAAATGCTTAAAATTTATTTATATTTTATTATTAATGTTTATCATTATATGTTTGTCCTTATTACCATGTAGAGGCATTGTTTTTCTAGTGCTTCGATATGGATTAAAGATTTGGCCGACGGTCGGCTGCCTGCTTGATAGCAACATTTTTTGGGAATGCTTTTCTGGTTTCTTGCCACCATACGAGTTGCTGAAGTA
Source organism: Nymphalis urticae (assembly GCA_905147175.2). Taxonomy (NCBI): domain Eukaryota; kingdom Metazoa; phylum Arthropoda; class Insecta; order Lepidoptera; family Nymphalidae; genus Nymphalis; species Nymphalis urticae. The sequence goes on along the minus strand of LR989987.1, from coordinate 538,599 downwards.
ATTAAATTATTTATGGTATTAATAGTTAAGCTTTGCCAAAATTGTCTTATTCGAGTCTTTCGACAACCCAAGATGTTGATGGATTAGCTCTTTCTGCCGAAAACAAAAGACATTGTAGATTTTACTTCTTATTAATATTTTTTACGAATATACAAGCAAGTAGATATTATTATAAATTAATAGCGCATCTTTGAGTCACAGAACAAAATATATGGTATCATAATATATTATACGCCCACATTAAAAAGCCCACAGTAATGTATTATTCTATCGACTAATGCAAACATTGTTCGTAAAATAAAAGAGGAATTATCCATAAACATTGTCAATTCAGCCTGCGGTCAAAGGACTGTTGAACATGAAATCTAATATAATTCCAAGCATTGAACAAACAACGATATCGTAGACGATAAAAATATTTTTCGCAAATATTTTGTCAAATTTTTGCTCCCGGATATGCAGCGGAAATAGAATCATTTCGCCCTTATAATAGAATTGCAAATTGATGAGTGGTTCCTCTGAAACGGCTCTAGGCGAACGGTGTCCAGTTGTAATTCCTCTTTATACAGTTTTACCGTCGGCCTTTTTAGGACTTTGTGAGCTTAAGTAGCTACGAACATGCTCGTTTTGTTAAAAATCACCGGCTAAAAGCTCGTTCTTAATATTAGTTCGCTCAATTCTAATCGTTAGTCTGTGATAAATGCTAATATTGCATGGAATGAAGTTACAAAATCAACATTTGTTTTTTTGTTATGGCTTTTGGTTTATATAAGCATAAATAATTTTAGTCAGCGGTGTGCATGTCTATCCGTAGGTGCTACTTATTTATCAATTGTCCTATTGCCATTATCAATATTTTACGTTATTGTGTTCCTGTAAAAACTATATGAGCCATTGTAAATACAGGTATGTAACATTTTAGGTTGACCCTGTTCAAGGTGTAAAAAGTGGCTTCTACTCCTCCCTGTAGCAATGTTAATGGGCTGCGGTAACCACTTCCCATTTGGTGGTACATCTAAACGTAGGTTTTCACATTTAAACGTATAAAGTTTACTTAAAATAAATAAATGAAAAAAATAGGACGTATGAATTAAACAGGTGACGATTGGTGTTAATACAATTAAAAACAAAAATGTTGGTTTTTAATGTTTTTTCTAATTAACAAAATTTATGACTTCAGAATTTATAACGCATTATATAATGCATTTGTCTTTGTTGTTGATGGTTGATTATATTATGTTTTATTTATTAGACTTTAAACCATATAATGTATAAGACTCTCTATAACTGATAAAACGAAGAAAGTACTATCCACGATAAAACAGAAACGTGTAAAATTTAACGGCATTACAGCTTAAATTATCGGAGGTATGAAAATTTGATAGACATAACCGAATTACAAAGAGAATACTCACAAAGAAATACAAACGAAAAGTCGGTGATATTACGAAGCCGACAGAAGTCATAGATTCGAACCCATAAAAACGTAATACCGTCAGTGGCGACAGTTGAATTTTTAGTCAATTTCTCGTTTGACACAATTGAATTTGATCTTCGAGTAAATCGGGTTTCAGAGCACGGAGAGCGGTTGCCTTTAGATGTCGATTTTCATAGAAGAGATGAGCGCCTAGCGGCTTAAGCGATTAACAAGCATTTTTAATATAATTTCGGATAAACTACACAAACATTATATATAAAATAGACCCAATAGAAAAGCCTATTATTCCGTATCAAAACTTTTATCTAACAAATACACTGAATGAATAACTTAATCTGATAAAACAGTTTTATGTGATATACCTGAGCCGGTTTTGTCGGTAGAATCCACATTCAAAATTTGCTTCGATAATTTAATTTTCTGGTGAATAAAGTTTTATAAATTGATCAAGAGTATAAATTAAGGCTATCCATATATCTATTGAATTCCATCCTGGTATCCTTAGCACATATATCAGAATAAACCGATATTTACAACATATTGAAAAAAAATATCTGTTTGACTTTTTTACCACAATTTTCATTCTAACTTTCTTGGAACCTTACATATATAAAATAAAATTTAGATCAATTTTCTTATTTATATTAAAATGATGATAATAATATTCTCCTATCAATTGTACCACCTACGAAGCCTTTGTCTCGCCGTCCGTCGTGGCTACAGATGAATCGTTTGAGGCTACTTAACGAGTCTTTGTACCGAGTTGTGGCGGTCGAAGGCCAATCGGTGCTGCAAATTGACTTCCAGCATTTTGGTATTTGCAGTCTATTGCCTCTATTGCCACTTTATAATAAAGTGTAATGGTTTTTAGCGAGAAAATATTATGTAAGAGAGTTAAAATTCCAAATTGCTATTCAAAATCATAAAAACATTTTACCTGTGCCCATAGGTACTTGTACTACTATAATAAATATATGTGTACGTTTGTTTATAATGGTTACTATGGTGTACATAAAAAAGCTACATTATCAGCGAGTAGCATGGTCTGTACTTTACAAAAAAATAAATTTAAAGATCCCTACGCAAATTGAAATAATGTAACCCCGTTTATCAAAAACTTTTATTTTATTTGAATCGGATATTTCGTTCAGGTGTTACGAGGGGCACAAAAATGCCAAGAAAAATGCCACGGTGTGAGCTAGCAGCACGCTCGTCTCTATATTTATTCGTGTATTATTTTTTTATTTATCTACGATAGATATTTTTTGAAAGCTTGAAACGGTCGAATGATATGTTTATATTTACACGTACATATTTATCTTATAACTAAGTAAATATTAATGAAAAACACCTGGGTTTCATTTTATTTATTTTCTATATTATAATTGTTCCGCTGAATTGAAGATAATTGAATTAGTATAATTATAATGTATAATTATAATAGTATAATTGAATTATGCTAAGATGTAATGTCCTTTGTGTCGCCAATTGCACTTGGTCACTGTTAAACAACCATACAAAATACATTTATACAGTACTTGCTATTTGGAAACAGTTTTGACATTCCATTGATGCGATAAAATTGGTCGAGTCGATTCGATTCGTGATATTCATTATGTTTTCATCGAAAAAGTAGCATTATGAATGTCGGCGAAGTTGTTATCGGAAATTTGGAAGTAAAATTAAAGTAAATGGAATAGTTAAGTGGAATGTGAATCATGAATTGTAAAACTGTATTATGAATAAAGATACATTAATCAAGAACTGTTTATACTCTGTGTGTGTTATACAGCAAAGCTATTAATAAACCTCATGGAATCTAAAATATCTTCGATTAGAATTGACTAATCATTATTTGATTTGATTATTATTAATATAATTTTTATCCTATATAAGAATCTACGAATACTCATCCTACTTTACTCTTTTTCTAATTTATTTAATATATAATAATTATACTATATCACTTATTATTGTTATAATAAGCTTCACGTTAATTATTGATTAACAAATGTAACCCGGGGTCCGGGACTTAAGCCTCGATCTGTAACCTGACAAACTAACCACTAGGCTACCTAGACATCAGTCAGTAACAGCGTGTAAATGTCCCACTGTTGGGCCTCAAGGCCTCCTCTCCCTTTTTGAGGAGAAGGTTTGGAGCTTATTCCACCACGCTGCTCCAATGCGGGTTGATGGAATACACATGTGGCAGTGTCCTCACGACGTTTTCCTTCACCGTCAAGCACGAAATGAGTTATAATAACAAATTAAGCACATGAAAATTCAGTGGTGCTTGCCCGGGTTTGAACCCACGATCATCGGATAAGATTTATGCGTTCTTACCACTAGGCCACTTCTGCCTAGACATGCAAAACTGTATTTAATAATAAATGACCACTGAAACCCCATTAATTCGTTTACGCTCATTCGTTGTATTAACAGAGATGTTTATATTCCATTATCAGGTTTTAGTGATAGTAAATTCTGCAACAAATTAGTTTGCCAGTTACAATGTAATTACGAAATTCTCACATTACTAACAACCTGTGTTACGCTTTGAATAACGTATATGAATAAACAAACACTTACGACTATTCAGAATATTACTAGTGTTCGTGATACATAATATAAGCTAATGTTTTCCGGTAGTGGCTTCACCTATGTGTTCACCCTACGACCCAACGTCCTTTCAATATGGCCTACTGGTTAGAACGCGATATACTTAACTGATGCAGGTACACACCCAGGCAATTACTGATTTTTATTGTGCTTAATTTGAATTTTTAATGTGTTCATAATTACTCCTGCTCGGTGAAAGGAAACATTGTGGGGTAACCCTTACGTCTAATTTCACTGAAATTCTGTCACGGGTATACACCAACACACATTGTAACAATGAGGTGGAACAAGCTCCAATCCTTCTCCTCAAAGAGAGAGGAGGCCTTAGCTCACCAGTCGGACATATGTAGACGCTAATTACTTGTTAGATGAAGTATTTTAATAAAAGTTACAGTTCTGATTGAAGTGATAAAACAGACCAATAGAAAGATATACATAAAAAATAAAATTATTATTTTAGCTATGAATTTGATCAAAAGCTTGATTAGTTAAGCAATGCTTCGTCTTCTTTTTCGAATATCAAATCAATAATGACTAAGAGAGGCGACTAAACAACCGCTTAGCTATGATCACGCCTTATCAATGATGATAAGGCGTTTAGAATTTTATATTTATTGTTTACTAGCTGACCCGGTGAACTTTGTTCCACCTTAAAGGCAATATCACATTATCACATTTTTTTAATTTTTAACTAAGAGTAATTGTAAGTAAAAAATATATAATTATTCAATTATTCTTTATTTGCCATTTATTGTAGCACCTTGTGATAAACGATATTTTTTGTTTTTTCATTAGGCGCGAAAACAAATAACGCGGAAGGTCTTCCGACACGTGAACATGCCACATATAATTGGCCATGGGAAAAACATGGGTGTTCGAGATTAAGACCACAAACTCTCAACGATTGGCCTTGTGACTTATTTACAGTCATGGCGAATGCTAGACGGATCGGAAATTGAAGCCGTTTAAACTGAAATGGCATGTCGGTTGGGATCATCGGGATCCTCGGTATGAGAAATTCCTCACCTTTGAATTTTCCTTTGAGAATTGTGGCGTAAATCAAATTGTTCATCAATTTACTTACTACCAAACGTGTTCCGTTGCACAATTTTGGTTGGTTTAAGTTTCGAAGCATGATTACTATAGAACCAATCTTTAGTCGTAAATTGTGCGGTGGTGAGCCAGGTACATCCAAGGAGTTTAAAAATTCAATGGGATAGTTGGTGGCATCATCTTCATTTGTTAGACAGTCAATAGATTTGAAAGAATGCAGTGTACCAATGATGTCATCCTGAATTATGTAATTTAAGTCATCTACATCTTTATTCTTAGCTGCCAAAATTGCTCGCTCACTCAACCATTCATTATTTTTGAGGTTAGTCATGATGTTTGGGAATACTTTGTTGATGAGTTCGTATTTTGATGAGACAAAGTTACAAAAATTCGGAGGAAATGAAATCAATCCGCTCGATTCGTCGACGGGTACTCGACCATTGCCGATAGCTAGCAATTGCTCAGAGAAATCTTCAGCAGATGTATCGTTCAGCAATGCAACTCTCATGTTTGTTGTTAGCTGAAGTTTTTTAACATAGCGCCATAGATTCGATGATTTAAGGCAAGCGTTTATTTTGTCAGCAGCAGTCGATCTGGGAATTACTGGCAATGTTTGGCGGAAATCACCAGACAGTAAAATCATTGCTCCTCCAAATCATCTCGAGTCATTACGTAGATCTTTCAACGTTCGGTTAAGTGCTTCCAATGCACGTTTGTGCGCCATTGTGCATTCGTCCCAGATGATGATCTTCGATTCTGATAAAACTTTGGCCGTAGCGGAGCGCTTTGTAATGTTGCATGTTGGTTCTTCAATAGATTGAAGATTTAACGGCAATTTCAATGCAGAATGTGCCGTACGACATCCTTCTAGCAATGTGGCTGCTATACCAGAAGAAGCAACTGCAACCGCAATGTTGGATCTTGCACGAACAGTGGCTAAAACTACTGACATGAGGAATGTCTTATCAGTTCCACCACGGGCATCCAGGAAATATAAACCACGGTTTCCATCATCAATTGCCTTCATTATTGTATCATAAACTTCTTTTTGTTGGGGATTCATCAGGGGTACATTCGTTTGAACTACTAAATCTAATTCCTGGTGATCATATTCACGTTCCCGTTCCAATTCTCGATTAAATGCGTCATTCATTTCACAATTTGGCGCTGGCATTCCTAACCTGACTAATAAACTACCGCACATGAGATAACACATGTCTTCGATCAAGAGCAAGGCCCGATTATGTATCTCTTCATTCATTTCAAGATCGGAATTTCCTGAACTGACACGAATTTGATGTAAAATATCTTCTGCCATATCGTCCTTGTATTTGTGCCACAGGTTAGATGGGTTTGATGGAAAGCATGTCGAAATGATGATAGCAAATAATGTACGTATCTGACTTGGAGATGCAGAGATAATGGCTTCAACGATTGTAGTATCCCAATGGGTATCGTTTTCAACACTGTAAAACATCATGCTGTAATGAAAATTATGATATTGATACTCACCATTCAATGGATTTATCATTTTGATATTAAAATAATATCCATCTTCTCCATTCCAAAACATCAGCGGGTATTGTAATGTGTCATATGAACGATGTGTTTCAGATATTTGTTGCAGTTATCCAGTATCGCGACGTTTAAGCACAATATCTCGTGATTCCAAATTTTCACCAACAATCAGAATGGCAACTTCATCTATTGTTGGAGCGTTAAATGTGCGCTCGTGTGTTCCGGATGGTCGTTCGCTCTGATCACAACTTTGTAGTCATCATTTGGCATGCGCTCCAATGCACTCTTGAACAACCTGACCAACGCATGATGTTCTTGAAGCAGTTGTTGCAGATCTTGAAGAATTGCTCTTTTCGTTGCTTTATTGATCTCTTGACGTCGATCAAGTTGTTCCTCTGTGTTGCCCATGAAGTATATTTGTAAAAATTTATGCTGTCCATCATCGAGAGGTTGCAATGATCCAATTCGATGGTGAATCTGTCCTTGTATCTACAAAAAAAAAAAACAGTCATTATTACTTTACAAACACTACAGGAATAAATACAATATGTTATAATTCTACTGTATTGTGTATAAGTACAAAAACAAATAAATACCTTGAATATTAATTTTAGCTTAAATAACACACGCGATTAAGTCCCGTAATACTAAAATCAATATGAGTGATAATCATGAAGGTTTAAATAAATATAAATACCTTAAATGTCGGATGAAATCCTCGTTCTTCAATAATGTCTGCCCCAAATGAGGTCATTTGGAAACCACCAATATTGTATTTTTGGGTGTTTCCAAGAAAATGACGGGATTCGGGTGTTTTGCCACGAAGCAATGAATTTAATGGCTCAGGTGGCGGAGTCAATAATGGCAATTTCACTTTGCCATTAAGGCAGCACAATCCTGGCCGTTCTCCGGAAAACTTTAATGCGCCACAATACTCGCAAACAACGTCCATTGGCCCAATGCGAACGCTAGTATGCAAGCAGTAATCAGTCGTGCAATCGTATCGATACGCTGCCCGATTCAAATCAGTATTTGATGAATTTCTTCTTGTGCTTCGTAAATTATCTAGCTGTTGATCTCTGAGGTTTGCTCGACGATTTCGCATTGCCAACCGAGCCGTTTCACGGGCTGCCTCCCATTGCTCTTGTGAGTGAGAAGCACGTAGTCGAGCCATACTAAGGCGGCGCTCTTCACGTGCATTTTCTTGCTCTTCTTCAGTGCTTTCATTCGCAATGTTTCGAATTACTCTTGCATTACGGCTTTGTCGAGAAAGATTTGATCGTCTTGGTCTCGGCATGGTATTTTTATTGATTCTCAGCTGTCAGTGGCTTTTTGTTATATACTACCGGACTTTTTTAAAAATATGCTCAGCTGTCAGTTGCGTTTTGTTATTACATTTTTAACAAATGAACCGCTGACTTATATTTTGACTGAGTTGTTTTGTTATTACATGTCAGTTGCGTTTTGTTATACCACATTTTATGTCACATCACACGGAAACGACGGGAACGGGATAAAAAGTATCCTATGTCCTTCTCCCAGTTCTTAGCTACCTCCCTACCAATTTTCAGTCAAATTGGTTCAGCCGTTCTTGAGTTATAAATAGTGTAACTAACACGACTTTCTTTTATATATATAGATTTTTAAAGCACAGTTACCAATTTAAAAATCATAAGTTTTATTCTCTCTTCATATAAATATATCTCTCTTTCTCTGTCTCACGTTTCTGATGCGCACCGCCAAGGTCTGGAATACCCTCCCGACCTCCGTTTTTCCCACCACCTACAATATGGGTACCTTCAAGTCCAGAGTGAATAGGCACCTTCTAGGCAAGCGCGCTCCATCTTAGACTGTATCTCACTTTCCATCAGGTGTGATAACAGTCAAGCGCTAGCCTATACATTTAAAAAAAATATATTATTGCAGAAAATTTTAATTTGCAAATTAGTTAAAGACAATAATATCAATTGCTATAACACAAACGATACGTAATATTGCATCTTGGTTTTGTCATACGCACATTATTTTAAGTGAACAGTTTAATTTGTTGTTATTTATTTTTGTGTACCGCCCGTGTGTTGTATATATAATATTTAAGTATGTTAATCTTGTTTTCTCAAATATTTAAAGTGAATTGTATTCTTTTTTTGTGAATAAACTGTAAATACCTAAAAATATCACGAAGATCGCAGGTGTCGCGCTGAAGTCCTGTGTTTTTATTTGTGCTTATAATAACACAATGCGGACAAGTATAAGTATGTAATGCTTGTTAATAATATATATCCTAAATAATTTAAAAAACACAATATACATAGTATAAATGTCAACTGTAATTAATTAGTTTTAACTCTAATACTCATATTATTAGTCTCACATTTTTACAATTAGTGATCGCAAGCAATTTATCGTTTATTTTAATTACTAGCTGCTCCCTGCTAGTTACACTCATGTTTACTGTTACTACTCCGCCATGGTAGGTCGTCGCGTGATGTTATGTAGAGTTTAATCAATAATTAAAGTACTAATAATTTTATAAGTTCGTAGGTATCTTTGCCTGTCACTCTGTTACGCCCTCTCGTTTAAACCACTGAACCTATTTTGATAAATCTTGGTAAGAAGCAAGGTTACACCCAAAGGAAGGACACAAGCTGGGCTTTTTTATACCTAACACCTGCGTCCCCCCAACGGGCGGCCGTGGGTGAAGACTATATTTCAATAAATGGCCATTCTAATGATTTTTTTTTCAAATCGGTCAGATAAATTCCAAGATTAATTTCACTTAAAGAAAAAAATATCTTCAATATTATAATATAATAGATTCGGTTTTAGTAGTAGTATAGTATTTTGATACATCATATAAAAAAAAAATCATTTTATTTGTGTATGTTTAAGAACTGATGGTACCGTAGCTGATGACAATTCTTTATTTAAAAAGTTTTTTTTTAAATTATTAATCCAGTTATATTATAGTGAATCAGGTTTATATTTTAAGCATGTTTCCATAATTATAATCTTCATTTTAAACCTAAAACCCTCTGCTGATTATAGTCACCTTATCCGCTTCTATTAATATCTTGTACGTAGTACTATTTTAAATGGTATGTTAGATGAATATTAAATGGAGCTTGAAATTAAGAGAGGTCGGCTAACTAGTCGGAAGAGCCTGTGGATATAATAACAAGAGAAAACTTAACTAAGTTTAAATTCTGAGAATAGGAGATCAAAGGAACAATCCTAACATATTATTCATTCATTATAATATATTGCGATCTGTTGGTGATCGAATATATTATATAATACACTACAACGTAATTTAATAGCTCTTGGTACAAATTTCAGAATTTCATAATCTTAACCGAAGACTGCGGATTGAAACTCGGACTAGTACAACAAAACTTTTAACTAACAACCCTATATTGAAATAGCGTGGTAGAATAACCTAAAAAACTTCTCCTCAAAAGGTCCAGCAGTGGGGCATTCACAGGCTGATACATTTTTACTGATTTTAAATGAGATTATCTTATATCTTCTTAATTTACAGATGCTGAATTTTCGATATGAGGGAGCCGCCGCCCGTCGATCGCTAAGTAAATGGTGAGACAAGAGCTCTTATGCCACCATGAGCGGGAAACGTGGACCCTTCAGGAGTTTTGCTATCAGCCTTATACAAATCATCACGATCATATGCCAAGGTGAGTGACGTTAACTATTAAAAGAAGCTGCAATAAAAATGAACAATATATTTAAGATACAGAGAAGAAATTATAAGAATATATGTGAATTTAAAAATATTTATTTAACATTGGTAAAATATTTATTTGATAGGCAAATAGCCGAGATATATTAATAAATAAATAAATAATAATATCCTGGGACATTATTCACACACGGCCATCTGATCCCAAACTAAGCAGAGCTTGTGCTATGGAAACCAGAGTACTGATTTACTACATATACTACTTTTCTTCTGTAAATACATACTTATGTAGCTAATTACACCCAGACTCAGGACAAACAGACATCACACAAATATCTGTCCTGGGTGGGAATCGCACCCACAACCTTCGGCGTGAGTATCTACCAACCACGACAACCGGCCCATCATCATTCCATACACCGCTATTTCAAAACAAACCATAGAAACTTGTATCACATTTCTTGTGCCCATAATTACACGAACCAGATTAGAACTAATCAATACTAATTAGTGCATTTTGTGCTATAATATTTGTGCAGTCGTAACCTATAAGTGCTTGCATTAATCCGTTATTAGATGTAATTACATAATTTATAAATATATTATTATTATATTATTAATTAATTTGAATTGATCTAACTGCTACCCAGAGATTGATTTTACGTACTTCGATTTTGTTTCACCCAATCGAAATCTACCTTAGATTTCGAATAAAAATGTGAACATTTATGTAGATAATAAAAGAAATTATAATTAGTATTTTCTGATTTTCATAAATGATTAATGTTGATGAAACCGAGTACTTGACTCAATAGTTTCTTTCAGGTGCTTCACGGTAGATTCTACATTCATCACGGGAGATGGATTTACAATAAATTGAATATTGTTAATTAACGATTTCAAAGTATTTGTACGAGTGTTTTTGGATAAGATATTTTGATTTAAATATTACATAATAAGTATCGCGCCCAGCATCACTCACGTGGGTACTTAGTGATAAAACACGTTACATGGCTCACGTCTTCTCATGCGATATCTATAACATCTTGTAATATCTTCGAAGCACTGTGATTTATGTATAAAAGATAGATAAACGCTGTTGCAGATTTTCCCATAGTCATTTTATGCTTTTACAAATCTTTCATACAAAATTTTCTCATATATGTAACAGCCTGAAAATCAATAGACTAATAAGGATCTCAAACTATGACTTTATAGACTACAGTTTAAAACTACGCACAGTCTGTCTTCGATCTATCACTATAAAGTTTTTTTATGAGTTGAAAAAGTTCCGTATTTAATTAATTACTAATTTTTTTAATGACACAAATATACGATAAAGAGAACGTATTCCATTCTAATATAAATACGCTTATGACCCGATATATAAGCTCGCACGGATGAATTAACAATACATACATATATACATACATAAATAATACATTAAATACATAACTCATGCTCGGCTTCGAACAAAAACAAATTTCGAACAAGATATTTTAATATATGATTTTATTAAATCACAATATAAAAAAAACATATTAAAAAAATAAGGCATATTACATATATACTCAATAAGATGTTATATAGATGACAAAAAGGTTGATTATCATAAAAGATATAGCAATAATGAATGAATGAAAAAATATGTATATACATATTATATTCTATATTCGTATAATTTAGTGTCATCTATGTTTTTTTTATTACAAATATTGTTTAATTTTTCCTTTAGTTTTTGCACTTAGTAGTTAACTAAAATATGCTTAAATTATTCATTCATAACCAAACATTATAATATGAACTACAATTAATTTCATGTTTTTTTATTGCGATAATTTTATCTGTCACATTGAAAGTGATTAATTAACGACACACAAAAATGTCGAAAACAATATGAAGCCGACGACGTGAGGCGACGAACGTAAATGAAACTGGTTATAGGCTAACTAACTTTTTGAAATTACAAGAGAACTTTTCAAATAAAACAAGCACAAAGGGCGCGTCTTAATGAAGACAATATTTTGAAGGGTTCTCAACTTCAGTAATTAAATCTTGCTCCTCATATCTTGGCGTGTCTTTGAGGAACGGTGAAGATGTGGCGTCAAGCAATTTAAATGTATGCGGTATAGTTCAGAGTTAGCTCATTTGTAGTAAGTTTGGAATTGGCTCCTTTATGCTTGATTACCACTAATTCTCAAATTATATTATTACCTTTTGAATGTTTTTCCAATCGATTATTTCTATTCTAATTCAACATTATAATCGTAAGGGAACCCGTGACGTCCCACCATGTTGGGAAGCATCACTGGGTTTTTACTGGCTAGTCTAGCATTTGACCAAAAGACCCACATGCCCCCCCCCATTTGCTTATAGTAAGATATGCATTACCTTTTCCAGTGAGACAAATTTAGATATCCCACTGCTGGACCTCTTCTAAGGCTAGCTTGCTTTGCTTAAGGCTTATTCATCTAAGTTGCTCCATTGTGGGTTGGTGTGGTGAATACACATTATACCGACACGTGTAAGCTCGCGATGTTGTTCTTCACTGCTGAACACGAGATGAATAAGCACATAAAAACAGTAGTCCGCCTGCCTGAATTTGATCTCGCAATCTTCGGTTAAGATACACATGTTCTAACCATTGGACCAACTTGGCTCTATTTATCTACGTCGGTTGAGCGAAAAATATTGTGTAAATGTTACGAATGATAGAGAAGATGCGTAGGAGATTGATCGTTTCCAAATATTGGCATTTTTATTGATGATATGAATAGAAATAATGCAATACAACAGGTGTTCTAACACAATACATAATATTATAATAAAACTAGCTAACCATCTCGGCTCCGCACGAAAATAAGGATGAACATAAATCGTTGATATCGTAATACATATAATTCTTACTAGTATATGTGGTGCATGTCAGTAAGCACATAGTCGGCATGCTTTTTCCGGCATCTCCAATAATTATCGTCCTATTTCAGCCAATTTACACGAAATATTAAGGCATTTACATCTAGGCTCCTCATGAATCACTCAGTTTATTGGTGATAAAAGATTTCGATAATAATCATGCCATGAGTGGTACTGTCGTACATGGCGTCCAATCGAGTTATAATATGTATAACGATATAAACGTAAAAAGCTTGTATTTGTGTAAATATACAAACATCTTGTAATATAGTCCATAATAAAAGTGACCGTCACAGGACGTGCGTACCGCACCGCATGTGAAACGAAATTGGTTATTACATATTTAAAGATATATTAGAATATTTAAAGAAAACAAATAAATAAATATGGATTAAAATAAGTAAAAACAAAGAGTTTCGTAATTTTTTTATTATTATTTTTATATAGTATACGCGCCCTACAAACACAAGTATGCTTTCTTCCTAAGCGACGGTGGGTGACATATCGGCATAAAGGAGCATCATGCCGTTTGCCGTGACGGCTTACGAATCGGTCTTACCCCTAAAGCAAGCCGAATTATTATACAGATCATCTAAGCCGCAGTAATAAAAGATCTATCTTAAATTTTCATTTTGGAAGGTTTTTGTGTTGAAATTGTGTTACGTAAATGAAGTATGTCAAATATTATATTAACGTCGATGTTATGACGATACGTATACAGGTATGCTTTGTGCTTAGAATTTCTATCGTCCGAAATTTTATTAAACTATGTTAAAATGTTTTACAAGCCGTGGCACTCCAATTAAAATTCGAGAGCACTGCACTGTGGCGAAATAAAATGTATACAGTTATAAAAATTTCTATAATAAATAACTAAATATTTTTTCATGAATTTTCTACAATCAAAATTTCTAAATGGTTGTATATTATTTAATCCAATGTGATCCCTAATATATTGCGATATATCAATGATAACATTTAGATAAGATCCATTTTTATAGACTTAATATAATACAAACTATGTATGCCTCAACAAAATAAACCGAAAATAATATTAAAAAAACTACACATACGATAAGGTAAAATTTTTGCATGAATAAAATTAGGGTTTTATTTTTATATTCAAATATCTCTAAAATAAACTCATCCAAGCGAACGTAGAACTTTCTTTTTTTTTTTAAATCAGTTAAGAATACTTGCGAAAAGAACGTTGACGTCAGATTTATTTCTAGGTTTCATTATGAATAAAATTTATCTATCTTTTTATAATAACAATAAATGCTGTATTCCAAAAGATGTGTATGAAAAAAAAAATCCCATTTTTTTTAAATATATTGTTTTATATTGTGAACAGATCATCGGAATGTGCTTGATACCTGTTACATTAAATCTTTCATCGTTACTAATCTCAAGTCACAAAGAAGTAAAAAGCAAGTCATTTAAAATTTAAATTTGTTATATTTGTTTAATATTATTTTATGCTGTTTAGTAAACCGCATTTTTTTAGTGTTTAACTAAGAATTTCAAGAAAACAATTGAGTAATTATTGCTAAAAAATATGAGAATTACTCAGTGCGCGTAAAAAATTATATACACATGAAATATGACTAGAATGATATTTTTTTCTGTTTCAGAAACGTAAAAACCTATTTTATTAATATAATACCATTTTCATCCCGTACTTCTAACCCAGACCACGTAGAAGTCTATTTTTATTACTTTAAGAGCAGCCTCGTTCGAGACCCTACCTTTTTCCATCTCATAATTTATCCAAAATTAAACCTATCTTCAAGTTTTGTTTATCTTTATCAATTATTAATTTCAGTAAGCAATTTTCACTATGAAAATTGCTTAAGCGTCATTATCGGTATGTTTTACAAAGCGCCTATTATCAGCTTAACCCGAGTTAATGAAGAATGTTTCGCCTTTCACGTCACAGTTTCATTCACAGTTTAAAAATAGCCAAAGGCAGCATAAAGTCAGTTAAGCTCAATAGAATTTTATCAATACAGATTCTTAACACAAAAATGAAAACAAAAAAAGTATAACTAGACCTGATATTACGTTATTTGTAAGTATTTATTAGCCAAATAATGCATTAATGTCGTATGTATCGTTAGTGAGCCAGTCTTTTTTTTTATAGAATACGTACGGACGAGCATTTGGTCCACGTGATGGTAAGTGGTCACCAACGCCCATAGATATTGTCATTGTAAGAAATGTTAACCATCACTTGCATCGCCAATGTTCAACCAACCCTGGGAACTACGATGTTATGTTCCTTGTGCCTATAGTTACACTGGCTCACCCTTCAAACCGAAACACGAAAATACCAAGTACTGCTGTTTTGCTATAGAATATCTGATGAGTGGTCGGTAGTCTGACTCCGGCAGGGTGTTTTTATTTATAATAATAAGGCAGGGGGATAAATAAGCTACCTGATGGTAAATAGTAAATACCCTTTAACAATGATAAATAGAAACCTTTAAATTTGTATACACTATTCATATACAAAATATTGCCTTATGGAGCAGGAAATGGGTACTGGTACCCAAACTTGAATAAGGCCGGGCGGGATTTTATAGAAAGGAATGCTTATGAATAAGATAATTTAATTTTACAAGTTATTTTTATCTAGTTTATTTTATTTATATTTTTGTTACAGTTTTAACAGAAGAGCCAAGGTTTGCTGAGCCGATACCAAACGTGACGGTGGCGCTTGGCCGAGATGCAAGTCTGCCATGCGTCGTCGAACACCTTGGCACGTACAAAGTAAGTTTTATTTCATATTGTGATAGGTTGGTGAACGACCAAATGAGCCACCTGATGTGGCGCTGTCATTAACCACTCTTTGCATAGTCAATGCGCTATTGACCTTGGGAAATAAGATTTTATGTCCCTTGTGTGTTACACTGGCTATGTGTGCCCTTCCAACCGGAACACAACAATACTAAGTATTGCTATTTGGCGTACCACCAAGTGAAAGAAAGTAAGAAAAGTTGAACAAGATTTGAGTATATTATTTAGTTGTAATCTGCCATTTCATGTTCTTGTTGAATACTTAAATTAACTATAAAAAATAATGAACAAATTAAGCGCTATTAAGTAGATGTTAAGTAGATAAAGATGGGGCATGGCTGAGTCGAGGCAGAAGGCCGAAGGCAGAAGCAGGAGACCCATGGATGGAATTTATCTATATTTTCATTGATATAATATATTTTATTTTAACATTGTCGCAATAATTGTTAAAATACTACCAGAGTCATCGAAATTCGACCACAATAATTATTGACAATTTCAAAAAACTACGACCACGACTATGTTTTTAAATTCATTATTATATTCTTACAATTTCCTACTGATAGCGCTTATAAATCTCGCCAATAGATACCAAACAAAAAAAAAAGAAATTGGTAAACAAACAAAGGATAAAATGGCACTGAACTGTTTTTCCTTGCCTTTTTTAAATTGTATATATACAATAATATTATTTTGATAAAAACAATTTTAGATATTGTAAGAACACGAGAAGTAAGGACAAACTTGTCACAACATGTTTTCGTCTCCGCGAAGTTAATTTATCCGTCCATTAGATTTGCCAATTATTATGTTTAAATCATCAAATTCAAATTGTATTTTATTGTCTAAAATAATGATTCAAAAGTGCGTGTAGGCGTTTACATGAATAAAGTATTTATTTTGATATTTTTGGTAAACTTCGAACACAATGGTACGATACTGTACAAAGGCTAAAGCTTCTAATTCACAATACACGTTATAACTATTGTATAACAATTGTTTATATTATTTCACTGCTTATGGGGTTTATTTTAATAATAGCTGTGAATCTTAACATAAGCGTGTTTTGCGATACTCGTTTTAATAGAATTATATATCAAAACGAAAACATTCTCAAATTTTCATATCTATTTTTAATACGTAGAATTTTCAATATTAAAAAAAATATTACTTAATTACTGATACTAAAAGTGAAGAACGCAAATGAATCTACAAAGCAGTTAAAACACTAAAGTATTTATTATTATTACATGTATTCGTATCAGTACATTATTTATTAATTATAATAAAATTATTATTAAGTATTATAATCTCAAAGTCCCTGTTCAAACTATATTTAATGTATTTTTATATAATTCTATATTTAAAATTAAGTTGATTTAAAAACTGTTATTATAAATGTAATGAATGTATGAGTACATCGATACATTAAATTATTCACTTTAAGGTTTCGATTCTTTTACAAAACAAAGGCTTATTAATAAAAATACTTTGTTCTAAAATTGCATCGGAAAGAGTGCTATAAAATTCAGTATTCGACTTCCAACATATGCATTTTAAATGTGCAAAGTTACCCTCGTTTATTCAAACGAA
This sequence comes from Nymphalis urticae, assembly GCA_905147175.2. Lineage (NCBI taxonomy): Eukaryota > Metazoa > Arthropoda > Insecta > Lepidoptera > Nymphalidae > Nymphalis > Nymphalis urticae. Next base: position 520,966 of record LR989987.1, on the reverse strand, counting down.
AAATGGAGACAGGAGTACTATATTGGTATTCGAAGCTCCAAATTTTCTCGACAAAAAATATAAAGTGCCGCCACTGTATCTTTCTAATCTCATGTGAGTGTTTCGGTACTGAGTTACGAGAGATCTAAATATAGTGTATTGATAGTGAATTTATGTGGTGAAGAGATGGTAGATAGAAAGTGGGTATTTATTGGACGTAATAAAAAACGGTGTAAGGTTAAATTTAATACTGAATTTATATCGGGGGTTTGATATAGAATGTATTCTTTTTTGAATTGTTGTAATAAGAAGTTGAGTTTTGTGAATATAGTAATATTTTTATAACGTTTTTTAATACTTAATTTTTAAATAAATGTTTTCTCTATATAAAACTGAAAAATACTGATCTTTTCAAATATGTCCATCAATTCAGCAAAATGATATGATATAGATTAACTAACAACTATTCAACTAGAAAACAAAATATAATTATTCCCATTCCTTTATTAAAGGGTTAAAAATCTTCGTCATACAAACACTCCATAAGTTCCAAATACAAGTCTGATACTAATTACACTTTATCTGACTATCAAAGAAGTGTTTCCGTTTTCAAAACGCTTGCCGTTTCATCTAGCAGTAGGAAAGAGAAGATTTCCCAGGGGGAGGTACTTCACGGCAATTGGCAGAAAATCGTCTGAAACGGCGCCATTTAAAATACTCGCTTATTTTAACCTACTTTGTAAAGGCTGAAATATTAAATAATAACATTAATTATTATATTCAAGAGACGACGTGGCCTAGAAGATAGAATCGGACAAAGTTCTTTTTTTAAGCTTAATTATGATCGTTCAAAATGTAATTCTTTAACTAAAACAAGACATAGGTCTTACTTAAAGTAAATGCCGTAAATATCCCACTGCTGGACTAAGGCTCGAGAGGCTCTTTTGAGGAGATGACTTAGAGCTTATTCCATCACGCTGCTCCTATGCGGGTTGGTAGATACACATGTAGTCAAATAAGACTCGTTCAGGTTTCCTCACGTTGTTTTCCTTTATCGCCAAGCACGAGATGAATAAACACAAATTAAGCGCATGAAAATTTAGCCATCTTTAATCGGTATAATACTTAATATACTATAATCAAGTCGAACAGTTTGAATCTAGTGTTTTTATGCTAAGTTGTATGTCGTCCATTTCTTGTATCAAATTAATTTTAAATCTTGTTCATATGACAAATCAGTGGCCCACAACTGGGTATGAACCCACACTCTTCGGCGATTTGGCCTCCTTGGCTATAAAAGGGTACAATACGGATAGTACAATCTTTAAATTAATATGAAAAATTTAGATACGACGACGCCAGCTGGTTATATTATTCTGAGCCATCCCAAAAGGCGCATCGTATCTGGGTCATAAATGTTATTAAAATTACTTAATTATTACTTAATTGAGTCGTGTACTCAATTATTAAATTTTACGCCTCGATATTAAAGGCGAAATAATGTTAAAGGGAATTCATAGGACAGTTTTTTTTATTATATTTTTTTATATATATTCCCGGAAAGCAAATGACTCCACTCCACCTGATGGTAAGTGGTAGTGGGGCCAAAACGCGACGACGGCTAGTACAGTCGGGAAGAATGTTCAGCACTAGCTTCCCCTGCCTTGCCGGCCCGCAAGATGCCTCTTCACGCCTCGTTTGAAGGAGCCTAGGTTGTAAGAGGAGGGGAACACGTGTACTGGTAAAGAATTTCATCTTGTAGTGGTGCGACCACTTTGAGTTGCCAAACTTCTTCTATGGAATTGAAGTCACAGTTAGGTGGTGATATCGAGAGCCAGCACGCGTAGACTTGTGAAGCAAAAGGAAAGCAGGAATAAGGGAGAATAATTCCTCGGAGCACTCTCCGTGATACATTCGATATCTCTTGCTGCAATTGTAAAGGCTCGCTTTATTTGCTGTTCTAGGATATATAAAAAATGTTTTTTTAATGCTATAATATATACATTAACTTTTTTTAAACACAAGACTCGCAAACATAACTCAACAAGGAGGCGGTGCTCGTCAATAAGTATTAAACCTTAACAGCTATTAATATATCTTCAACTAATACACTATCACATCATATAATCCTGAGCCTTGTCTTAATGTAATATGCATTTAATTGAAGTGTACTTATTATATAACTAATCTCTAGCTTTGCTGTGAAAGAGACATCGCTAGAAATCCTGCACGTCTCAGATATTCTACCCAATATGTATCATATAATCCATTCTTCTGTTTTGCCTCATCTGTCTTCAGCAGAAAATGTCTGCAGTGGGATATTTACCGGTTAACTTTGCTTCAAACGATAAACTATTACCAAATTGTTTATAGAACGTTGTATGTGTACGACTAGAAACAATTAATCCTATCAACACCTCATACGGTATTTGCTCGTGACGCTTCAAACTGCAGACGCGAGTGCACTCGGTTAATACACCATCAAAATTAACAAGGACCCCTAGGCTGTCAGAAAATGGCACGTGATGTGAACTCGGGCCCGTTAACCTCCATTCGGACTGCAGCGAACCAATTAAATTATTCATGAGTTGCTCGTATGTTGTCGTTTAGATAATAATTAGAGATTCCGAGCTTATCTCGCTGTTATAATTCGCTGAGGCATGTTTCATGTGTTTATAAGGATCGCTTGTAACTCTGTACGTGAAATAGTTAATGTTTTTTTAAGTAATGCATACGTGATATGTACATTGATATGTATCCTGCGCCTATATTTTTATGACATGATAACGCACCTTGGAAGTGAAACAATCTCTTTCAGACTATTTCAAATAAAAATGTCATAATATTAACTTTATTGTAATCTAGATCTTAGATCTGAGTGATTACATCATGTGAATCTTATCAGAATACTGAAAACCTAGCAAGCACCACTGAATTTGGGCTTATAATAGCCTTCTTGGAGGTAAAGGAAAAGAGAGAGAAACCTGTATGAAAATCTTCCATATTGAAACAGCGTGGTAGAAAAAGAAAGGATAATCCTTTGGGATGGTACCTACTGAGTTTTACTTCCACTATCTTCGGTTAAGATTGTACGTATTCTATCCACTTAACTATAACAAGTTCTTATTATGAATCGTCAGTTTTAACGCTTTTTATTTTTAAAATCGAATAAAATCACAAGTTCATTATAAATATAGTAAAATAAAATCTCCTGAGATTCGTTAAAAATTACATTAAAAAGATGCTATAATTCAACTGGATTCGATGAGCGAAACCGCACAAAGGGTTGAATTTAACCCCCCCCCCCCATTCAGTCTCCTTTTATGCTTTAATTGTCCTTTGTTACGAACGGCTTAATAAAAAAGGTACTTTATTCTACGTATAAATCCAAGTAATATATATAATGTTAATATTTATCATCAATTTAAATCATTTATATATATTAACTGTATAACTTTTGATAAATAAGTAAATTTATCTAAATAAATTATAAAATTAAGCTATGTCAGTCCGTGGAACTTAAACTTGCTGTGTACAAAATTTCATCAAAATCAGTTCAGTGATTTAGCCGTGAAATCGGAACAGACAGACAGAATTGCTTTTGCATTTACAATATTAATATAGATTTTCCAGTAGTAAAGTAATTGTAGATGTTCCACTACTGGGCTTAGCACAACTTGAACTTTCTTTTGAGGAGATGGCTTGGAGCTTATTTTGCTGCTCGTTGTGGTTTGGTAGCTGAATTTCACCAGATTTCTTAGAATATCATCAGCTTCATCGCTAAGCGCGAACTATTATATACCTTTGCTCGTTGGACACTTACTGGTTTTATACGCGTAGTTTATTTCAACTTTATTTTTTTTTCGCAAATTTTATAGCGTGTAGAACTTCTGAATGTGCTTTTATAACAGCAAAATGTACTTATACCCGAGATCTATTATTTTTGTACCATTATGAAGATGATAGTGAAAGCTTTCAAAGCTTGAAGTGATACTTCTTGGATACGATTCACGTAAATTTATAAGGTCCAACTTAACTAAAGCAGTATGAATCTTATATTACATTTATTTCACGGTGAATAGAGGTGTTTACGATATTTTTCATATAAAATGTAAATAAGCCTATCGTCATGATATTTGTATAGCATGAAAGACAATATAGAAAGGCTAAAGTCATGACAATGGATTCAATACAACTGAAATTGAAATAATCACAACCGAGAACCGTTATTTATATTATCTTAATGTTGAATGAACACAATTAAAATGAAGCAACAAATTCTAGATGTTTCTGATTAGTCTTGAGCTGTAAACCGCATCTCCAGACTCGGTACGATAAGTCCGGGTGGCGTGAATAAACTGGGTGTCAAAATTCACCCCCGCGGTAATTAAACAGAGGCAGGGCAAAGTAGCTCGCTGAGGGACAACACACACTTAACCGTAGAAACCACAACAAGTACGGACAACAAAACAAAATAAGCTTTTTTTCTAATTATACATATACATGTAAATATATATGTTATATGCAAGTTTATTCGGATAGTAATTATTAATAAATTAATAAAGGAGTTAGGCTAATATAAACTCTTCAGGAATATTATGACTATTTGTGTACAGATACTACCTATAATACTGGCATTAAATTTCCTAACTTAGGAACACACAATCAAGTGCTATATTATACATGTATATATAGATACAAACCTTATACAATAATAATATAGTCTACTTCAGGTAGTAAGAAATTAAAATCTTTTTAAAGTAATGAATATTATAATTTATTAAAAGTACCAAATGAAACAGTTGTTAAACAACTACACACTTCTCACAAACATTAATTTTAAATTATATATATAAATATATTATTTTTTTGAATTAAGCGTAAAACAAATATAAAAAAGGTAACTAAATATAAAATGCTTGGTTAAAGAGATTTCTCCTAAGCAACCAAGAAAGAAAATAACATTTGGACAAATAAATAAGAGTTATATATATATAATAACAACACACGTTTTCTTAATGCGTCCTTTTCTTGTTATTGTTCGATATTAAAATATAGATAGCTCGTGAATACAAAGTAAAAACACAACAATGGCAACAACGAAATAATTCTGCTGGTTTTGTAATGACCTAAATATTACCATCTCATCTTACACATAATGTTTTAATAATCAAAATATATTGTTATTGATGACATTTAATGTGTGATTCTTATAGAAAACTTAATAATGAGGTTTTCAATACACGTGACAAATTCAAATCGTTTGAAACAGCATATATCTGTTTATGAGTATATTATAAAAATATTACGAGATTGATTTAAATGAAAATGATCGTATGGGATTCATTTTGTTTCTTGGAGTGTAATAGAGTAACCGCTAGCTTATGAAATCTTATATACTATACATGCTTATCGTAGAAAACTTTAAAAATGTAACTATAAAAAATACACTTTTATTCTAACACACTAAAATTACACTAATCACCACTGCTCTCGATCACAATAAACTCGAAATAAACAGAAGCTGAAACACCGTTGTTTAATAAAGGTTCGTATGTGGTATCGTTTTTTAAAATTTACGCGGCATATATTATCCGCAATATACGGTAACATGGCCATATGTAATCATTGTACTCAGACAGGCGAGAAATGCTCGTGCGGCGGGTAAGGGCAGTTAACCAGTTATTTATCTGTTTTTCGCCCGCCGCCAGTAAAAATTTGATCAAGTATGAAAATATGGTGCCTCTTCGAATTTTTTTCGGCTAAAAATTTCGTATACTTTAAATTGATATAGCTGCGAATACTTATAATTAATTAGCAGTATTTCTGACACAACATTAGGTTAATTAAAACCCAGATCACATGTGCATGTGTAATTGTTCGTATTGTTTGTTAATAGAGATTTTTTTGCGTCCACACTTGTGGAATATATCTGCACAGTTAGCTAAATCAATAGGCAAGGATATATTTCTAAGTAAAAAAATAATTGAGTTTTATTGTTTCCGATAAATTTCGCGTATTGCTCCGTTCGCACTAGTCTTTAATAGTAAAGTCACTCGAATCCTTATCCGTTATTCTATTAAAACAAAACTTCTATACTAAATATTAAACAGTTTCGTTTTATATTTTAAAAATATATAATGTTATGAAAAAAAAAATTAAAAGCAAATAATTCCGAAAAAGTGTATTACTTCCCCCATACAACGTCTTGCACCCGGAATTAGTAATTCATGAATTTGCCACGACTCTAATTATTTATTTTATTTTACGAGACCTATTATCGCGATACTGCCGCCTCGTAAATACTTAAGTAGTAATGGAGTGCTTTGGAATTTTAGAGTAATTGGACGGGTTGTAACGTTAGTTCATTTCTTTTTATGTCATAGTAGATTTGGGTAAAGAGTTCGCTAAGTTCATTAGCCCCGTCTGCTTGATTACCTCTTGTGATAAAGTTATTTAATTATATTTTGTTCAATTTTATATTTTATATAACTAGTTCTAGCTTTTGTTAGGCCTCAGTAAATATTTGCTACGAGTACACAGATTATAAAAAAGCGTGATGTTATTATTCGTTGACTGTCGTGCAGGATATTGCTTATTATTATTAAATGTATTTAAAGAACATGCCTATACAAAATAATTGAAGGAAAAGAGTAACTACTTAGTAAATACAACTTTCATGCATATTTCTAGTTACGTTGCTCCGGTCTCAAGTTAAATATGGATACGAGTAAATGATGACTTTCAAATTATAAATGTATTTGGCAAATTGACGTACGTCAGCATAAAAATGCCAGTCCATCACTTCTAGAAGCAATAATATAAAAACGTATAGATTAACGATATCACGAGTTAAAATAAATATTTATTTTATACAATAGTACAAAATATTGAAAAAAAAATACAAAAAGGTATCGTTAGAAATAGATTTAATAAAGGAGAAAATAAATATGTGTACGGGGAGTACAGGCGCCAGTCGTGCGACCCTAATCAAATATACTTTAACTTTAGCACAATCGATTGTATAGTTTAGATCCTGTGTACCTTTTTGATAATAAACGTTTTATGATTTTACTGCAGCCATTCAAAAGGGAGTCGACATAGCCCAGTGGTTCAAACGCTCGAATCTTAACTGATGAATGCGGTTTCAAAATCTTGCAAGCACCACTGAAACTTCATGAATTTACTATTACTGTGCTTATAATTTTTTTTTGTGTTCGGTGGTGAAGCAAAATATCGTGCGAGGACCTGGATGTGGTGGAATAATTTCCAGAACCTTCTCTTCAAAAGTAGAGAAGAGGGCGGGACATTAAAATGTTCTTACTTACTTTATAACAAAGGGGTATTCCCACAAAAGCTACAGATAGAATAAATATTTGAACCTTGTTTGATTAATAAATTTCAACGCTATCTGACTAACGGATAACTTTGAGAGCAAAACAAATATCATTGTTTTGCTTTTCAAATAGGTCAGGCGTTAATTTATGTTAATTGATAAGTTATCATACGTTAACAGGGTATACGTTAATATTAAAGGTAATTAGCAAATTGTAGCTATTTTTATTTTTTAATATTATATGTTTTTTTTTTTTAATAATTTCTGTCATACCATTTTACAGCTCTTGAATTCGTCATTGATTATTTACTTTTAAAAGACGCCATATTAGTTCGCTCGGTTATGTTTTGTTCTACAACGCTTTAAATAGTGTTGGGAGAACTATATGAGTATATATTATAGTTGTATCATCGATTGGGCTAAAAATATCGTCTGCCGTTTTTCATGTTCTTGCTTATCCAGTTATGTGTATGGTAGTTAGTAGATTTGTTTAAAAAGAAAGTTAATTATACGAACAGAGGCAGGATAATGGTAACAATATCATAAAAATAATTTTGCACGCAAAATGTCATAATGTTTAACGTTTTATTATTAAAGTTTTTATAACAAAACTTAGTATTCGTTGAACAAACGAAAACATAACAATTGTACGCATAAACAGAGTTGCTCACTTCGAGAGCAAAGTTCGGGTAATACGCGAGATAACGCGTGGTTTACTTGAAATTGCCGTTAAGTATGTGGTGGAGGAAGGTGAGGGGGGTAAAGAGGCTTAGTGGCTTTGAGAGAGACAAGTTGCGAGTTGCGATTCTTTCTGTTTGTTTTGGATATTTGCGAGCTGATTAAGTGATTTGTTGAGATTTTCGTTTGGTGCTTCTCATGTACCAAAACATTAACACAGTATAATAATCATAATATTATTATTTTAATGTATAAGTAAGGATCATTTTAATTTAATACATACATTATTAACAACTCTAATGCGAATTAAGATGAAACTACTACGTGGACTTAAGTGAAACTTGCATGATAAGTTATACTCTGAGCCGTCGTCGTCTTCGTCATATTTATTTGAAACTTTGACTACTTACAATCAGTAGTTAAAGCTCAGGAAGTAGTTTTCAAGATTCATTTATTAATCATACTAATATGTATGAAAATTAAGATTGGATAATAAAATTATAATTAGTTTCAACATCGAATTCATACTAATAAGGAATTAATTAATAAATATCGAAAATAAAGCTAAGCTCACTCTATGTGGCTATACCGAATTTTGCAGGATTAAACCCTAAAATGGCAGCTACACTTGTCTTGTGAATGCGCCATTTCCAATATTTGTATGCAGCGCGTTTAAGTTGTTGAGCGTAAAGCAATTACAGTACATGCCCGGGGGTAGCTTTACATAAGTCCCACGTTGGGTGCCAATGTTAACTGTGGATGTTTAATGTACGAGCTGTGCGACATTAAAGCATAGATTAGCTTAGTTTTTAGACCGTCCCAAAAAGTTTTAAATATTTTTAAAATGTTATGGGATCAGAGTTTTTTGTAACATCAAGATTCTTCATTTTATTGGTTTTGACTTAATTTTTTTTTAACAGTTATAGTTCTAAAATAAAATAATACTTATTCTATCAGTTGATGCAATTGTAGGTTAGTAAATGCCTTTACATTTTGCTCTTCCAAAGACGATATCAATTAACGCCAACGTGTTTCTAAGTCGAGATGTTGATAAATGGAACTTAACATTTAACCCACTTTTCTGGTTGACGTTTTCCAATTAACCAACTCATTTGCAATTGCAATAACCTACACAATTGGGAACGCGATGAACGCTTTTAAGCTCCTATTAATTTATTCAACTTGCAATATAATTTAACCTGAAATTTCTTTAGGCTTAGGAATAATTGTAACACGAACAGATTTAGTAAATAAATGATTGGGAATTCAAGTGTCTATATTCACAAAGGTCCAGGTGATGCTAATGGCTATATAATCGATGGAGCGAAGCCATTAATACCGTGGAGTTCCTGATGTCATAATTCATCGGTCGCAGATTTGGTTGGTATTAAACTTAGGTTACCTTTGCTCTATTAACTCAACCAGACTGGCTTCAAATAGATTTATGCAAAACATTCGATAAAGCATTGATTTCAGATTAGTTTCCGGAATATCTATAATTGAATTAATAGCAACTAAAGCTTACAATTTTCGTTTGTGTAAAAACTGACTTAGTTTCTAGAATGCGACTTGAATCATTTGTTCTATAATTTAAGTAGTCCTGTGATAAACATTAACGTTTAAAAGTCTACAATTGGTAGCAAAATAAATTATCTCTACCGACAATAAATATTTTGATACCTTTACAACACCGTTAAATATTTACTAGCAACTTTATTCCTTCCGCTTCAACTTCATCCTAAAACTTTCCATCGGAGTAAATTACTTCAACAATACGATCGATCAGTCCTGGGTACAGATCCACGGATACCGCTACGTTCAAAAGTAGACACGGAATCAAGTTGAGAACTCTCATAAAATATGCAACCTATTGACTAGTGCGCAGTGCGGCACGATACGGCCCGCGTCTGCGGTCTCCTCGGGTAAATTTAACGCGACTGTGACTCCGTCAAAGTAAACAACGATGCGTGCTCGGTTGAGTTTCAGCTAGTTTTCCAGCTTAATGTACATTTGTTTGTGTTTCGGTTTCGAGATTTTGAAATCCCGTAATGTTAGCTTTTGCGTTTCAATTTATATCAGCAAAGTTGGTATCTATTGTTTGATTCTGTTTATTTTGGATTACGAATGATTAAGAGTATTTGATTTCAAGTTTATTATAATAACGACTATTAATATTATCCTTATATATTATTCATTTGATTACCGCCTTTATATATACAATAGCTAAATATTATAATCTTATAAGATAGTTATCAGAATGATTCAAGATACGATATATAATTGGATATAAAATTAGAAACAATATGTAAAGCACATTATGGGTCGACACTGTATGTGGTTGGAATTCAATTTCCTATCGAGTTAGAACTAAATTTACTGTGGCTCGGGTTATTCCCTTTCAATAACTTGAGCTTTATAATAATATAAGTAATATATCAATAATAATGTTCTCGATAGCAGAACGTGAATAATTGTCATGTATGTATGAACTGTGACACAAATTTCATAATTTTACTTGATTTGAATGAAACAAGTAATGAAACAATACACTTCACAATGATATTCAATGATGATGATGATTTATTAGAATATTAAGATTTAAAATATACGAGATGTTTTTTTTTTCAATAACGGAAACTTAAAAAAATATAGATTTTTGTGTATTTTTTTATTTAACCAGGAATTTTTATTTACAGGTGGCCTGGATTCATATAGACAGACAGATGATCCTGACGATTCATCGTCACGTGATCACCCGACTCGCTCGGTTCAGTGTGTCGCACGACAATGCCATGACTTGGCTACTCCATGTTAGCCAAGTCCAGCAAGAAGATCGCGGGTATTACATGTGTCAAGTGAATACTAATCCGATGATCAGCCAAGTTGGATATTTGCAAGTCGTAGGTAAGCATTATGAGAAAAAATAAAGTATTTGAGTAAAATATAAAATATATAGTTTCAATCTATCCAGAAAAGGCGCTACAGTGGCGCTTTACCTTTTAAATCGCGCTGTAATGTGTACGCGATCATCTTTAACAAGTTAATCGAAAATGCACATTAAGTTGAGTTTAATATTAAGTAAAATACTATATATAAGTACATGATATATAAAGTCAATGTTCTATATTTTTTATACATTGCATCGCGACGTATAATTATTACCCCTAACTATAACTTTTGAAGTGAAAACTTTTTTAGGCGCGTCGCGCTGGTTTATCGTAGGGGTATTCGTGGCTCGCGTCATAGACATGCTAATGTTAATACAATGAAATCGTTAAAAGTACAAATAATTTAAAAATATATAAATACTAACGTTATATAAAGAATATAAGTGTATTTTAGCTATTATTTATTTAAATTAAGCTGTATGTACCGAGTTTGCGGCACACCGTGTATTTTGATGAATAAAAAACTATATAATAAAAAGGGATGGAATAATTACTTGGAGTGCCAATAGATGAAGAACATATATATTTTACAATTTCAAGTTTTTACTTCAGCTTTTTTAATTTTTTCCGAAATTTCAGAGTTGCACCTATCGCGGACACTAGCGGTTAAAACCCGAAAATAGCGTAAAATGCAATTTCGATTAGAGAATAGCCTTGTTATTTATATAACATAGCATAAAAAGTAGCTTGTTTTGTGTTTGCTGCATAAAAATAAGGTATAAATTAAAAAAAAAGCAATTCTGAAATAATTTGATAACAAATTACTATTTATTACCTCATTACATATAGAATAAGTGTTACCAATAATGATAAATAATGATAAATTATTGGTAACAATTATTTTTACTAAGTAAGAGTAATAAATATATCTGTAAGGATATTCAAAGGACCATTAATAAAATTTTGGTTGCCTGGAACAGCTCACTGTGTAGCGATAAGGCCGGCAAATTTGTAAGCTAATTAAGTTGTACCATGTGATAATCTTAGTATGTTCTATCTACCTAAAACTTATAAGCTTACTTTTCATATAAAAATACTCTTTAAATGCATAAAAGTACATTAATCATTCATGGTAATTTTACCAAGAGAACATCGTCGTATTCCAACAACGTAGGCGTGGTGGTCCCAAACCAGCGATTTGGGATAGCTTAGTCTTTTTATACGACCACAATTTCGCAGAAACTTTTAAGTGGAAATAAAATGCGAAGGAATCGTGTCGATTTCCAAAGGATCACACGTTGTAGATAAAATATTATTTATATATATATTTCCAATAAAAAAATAAGTCCTCAAAACAACGGTTATTTGAAATTATTAAATAAATTATTATATCATTGCTTAATTTATTGCAAACAATACCTATAGTTCATCTTTAAATTTTAAATTGCAAAAGCAAGACTTAAAATGAACGCATAATTTTATTAACGCTTTTTATAAATTAATTATCGAATTTAGGTGAAAACCAATTCAAAAATTAAAAAAAAAATACTCATTCAACAGTGTAAGTATCCAGAAATAAAGGTTTCCACAAATTAGTGTGCCATTCAAATAACGTAGGTACAGAGCATACAAGAGCACCACTTACTTTTTAAATTCTCCTATTCTTTAAAAATTCTCGTACCGCAAACTTGCACGATTGTACAGTAACTGCTGAAATATCACGTCCCACTGGAATTTAAAGTTCTTGAGATTTTCATCCGTAAAACTTTAAGCAGCGATGTAAAGGGTATAAAGGCTAAATTTTATCAACTTTAAAATTTAAAATTCTTATACAGTTTCTGAAATATTATATTATATAGTGCTGAATCAAAGCTGGATTTATCTATAAACAAAAAACTCAATTCTCTAATTCCTTAAACCAAATGTGCAACGAAATATTTTTATAAGAGTAAATAAGCAATTGCTTATTGAACATAGCTTTGGTAGAATTATTAACGCAATTGTTGGAACAAATTAAATGTTATCATAATCGTTTTCGTAAATAAGAAAATAATTATAACAAAATAGAATAGAAGAAATTGGAACATAATTCTTCCATCTATTACTATCTAATAATTGAAATATAAAACGAATAAAAGTCTATTAGGATGAAAATACAACTATCATTGACAATATTAGTGCACTATGAGAGTTTAATCGCCATATTGATGGCTAATTAACTAAAATAATTACGCGCAATGATAGTAGGAAACCACAGATGACAGAGACGTATAGTTTTGGCAATAGTTTGAAAGTTATAAATTTCGACAAATTAAAATAAAATTATATAGATTTAAAACAAATAAAATAATTGTTAATGATATACATTATTTAATTGTGGTCATGATTCGGTCGTACCAATTTCAATGGAGTAACTCAAAATTATCCTCAGGAGGATAATGTACGACTTTTTAGACAAATAGCGTTATATACATTTTTGAATTAGTTTGAGTGTCTGGTTTCTTTATTTATCGAATCGTTATTATATCAGTAAGCGATGTTTATTGAGTTATGGACAACAATCCGGTAAAATCGTAAGTTATTACATCACTTGCGACATGTGACGTCAATTTGACATTCTACCATTCGTCAGCGAAACGAATCGTTTCTTGAATAACCTAACCTCACAATAGTTGTTTAAATCCTCTGAAATCTAAAGTTAAAAAGTGAGATATTACTCATCAAGACCCAATTACGATTTCGTAATATATAAAGATTACAGTTCTTCACTTTATTGATTTATATCTTTGCTGAACACGAAATTAATTGTTAACTTACATAGTATAAGTCAATCTAGATTTCAACTTTTAACGTTCGATCGAAAACCATTGACACATACTGACCTTAAAATAGATAATGTTCTGAAATATTTAAAGAGTTTTATTTGAAGAGCTAACTTATTTTGAATCAGTGTCGAGAATTAATGTTCCAAAATAAATTATGACCTTTTATAATGAAATATGGCTCGAACAAAAACAGATTATAAGTTTAAACACAGTTTAAATTCTAACCTCAATGCTTTTACATTGTTAACTACTGACGTAGTAAATGTAACTAATCATGATAATCCTCTCATAATATCAGTAGTGATAATCCTAAAATGGGAGAATTTTGCGAAAATTATTAATCCAATTTACAAAAGTATTTAATGATTTGAAACGACTTCATTTTTAATTAACATTGGAATTATTGTAAAAAAGATTTTATTTTATTTCTTATTAACAGACATGCACTTCGTTTTTTTCCATACAGTGCCACCAAATATACTGGACGAAGAAAGTACACAATCAGCGGTAGCTGTCAGAGAGAACCAAAATATTAGCCTAGTATGCAAAGCTGATGGTTTTCCGACACCAAAGATAATGTGGCGAAGAGAGGATGGTCAGCCTATATCCGTGGACAAAAGGAAGAAAGGTAATGCTGCTCACTATATCATATATTATTACCAAACTAGTTATGTTAGTCAGTTGTATATAATATAGTTTACAATAGAGATCTTCCAATTCTTCTAAATCTTTATTCCTTTATTTAATAATAATTAAGAAATTATAAAATTATTCTTTTAAATATCTCAGAAATCCGCAAGTAGGTTGACGAATTTTAAATTAAAAAATTAGGTCAATGTTCGAAGTATGCTGTGTTGCAAAATTCCCTAAAAATATTTCAATTTGTTGCATAATTTTCATATCACAATACGATTAATAAATAAATACTCAGATAAATATACATTACAGAAGGGACTCTAATTTATGTTATTTATTTTTAATGAAAACGGCAGGATGCTGGTGGTAAAAGCGTTAAGTTTTATCAAATGCAAGACTGGTGTTGACACGGTAATTGAGCCTGTTAAAACCATTCTAATACAAACCGAGCACAAAAACAGCTAAAGATAATTATGAAGGGATATTCAGATTAAACCGTTGAAGCATTGGTCCCAGGGCACGAAACTCCGAATTGTTTTTCAAGTGATTTTCTTTTATCGGCGAAATTAACGCGTGTCGGTGAGTGGCACTTGCCACTAATTGTGTGTGACCCTTGCGTCAATCGCATGTGCTATGATTACTCGCGAGGTTTCACTGGATGTTTTAATTACTTCCAAAACTGTTCTCGTTTTCATCCAGCGTTAATCCTTTGTTTGGTTTTATATTCCCGGATCCGCTTTTTATTGGCGTTAATGGAAAGAGTTCGTTCGGAGTGGATGAAAGCGTTTGCGATTTAAGACTGGCACAGAACGTTTGACTCCATTTTGCCGCTTGAAGCGCTTTAAGAGTCCATTCATTAAGCAGTTTTACAATTTCATCCCTGGAGTCTTCACGTTTACTAGCGATAAGTTTAAATAAACTTTAGAAATGTTTCTGTGATATAATTGTCAACATTTTTTGTTGTTGATGTTTTAAAGAAAAACTCAAGATAAAAAAGACGATATTATGAACAGTTTTTCTTCAGTTAAAAGTCCTTTCATGATATTTTTATATAACATTCATTTTATTTAAAAAGTCACTACGATTTAAGAAAAACTTAGTAAAAAAATTACTTTAAAGAAAATTCTGAATAGGTTATCAGGATATCAGATTCGTTTACATTAATTTAGTTTTTAAAGTTCGCATTTACCTGGGGAAGCTTTGATGCAAGAAGCGAATGTATACTATTTATAATATTATCAACTGTGCATAACAGAATAATTAATAATAATAATGATCAGAACCGAATGAATAAGTATCTAGGATGGATAATAAAACCACAATGGACATTTATACTACTATATAGGACAGCAGCCCGAAGTTTGGAAAGTGCACATATGTTTGCGCACACATTTGTGCACCATAATATATCTCATCATCTTCATTATATTTTTACCAGACTGTTGGATTACATAACTAGCTTTTAAGATATGCACGTGAAACTGCGAATTGACAACCAGTATGATTTTGTTGCAAAGTAATCTTAGTAATAATATATTTAATTGAAAAATGTCAAAAAAACTTACTCACAATTACCATAACAAAAAAATTACATAATATTTAGCTCAAAAAAAAAAGTCGATAACCACCAGCCTTTATGCATTAATAATTAATCATTGACGAGAGTTCACTCAGAAAAGTATTAGGTATTACATATAGATAACCGTATATAATAACATACAACAAATAAATTAGGTTAAAAAATACCAAATTTAATAGCTATACTTTGAGGAATGTAATAGCTATAATTCAATGGTAAAACCTCACCTTGAATATTTGATTGAAATTTGGGGAACTTCTGCAATTACTAACTTAAAAAAATTACAAATAAAACAAAACAAAATCACAAAACTACTTTTTCACTATAATTATCTATAACTATCCTACTAAAAAAGTGTACAACGAAACAGGGTTGAATAACAGCCACATATATAAAGATAACACGTCTCTATTAGTGCAAAAGATTTTGAACAAAAACATAAACACTAAACTATCGTTTACAAAAAATAGAACAAACACAGAAACGGATAAGTAAACGGATGAATAATATATGTCTCGTAAGACCAAGAACCAACTACGGTAAAAAAGTATATTATATGAAAATCCACGGTTATACAATGAATTACCTAATAGCATTAAGGATATTCAGCCTTTAACTTTATACAAAAAAAAAACCCTAAAACACCACATCTTAAAAGAGTTTTCAAGGCCCTAAAGTATTTGCATTTGTTATGAAATTGTTTCAAGAGTTTCATTTAATACTATCAGCGACTAATATTCTACAGTTTTATTTGATTATTGTATTTTTCTTTATTTCATGTATTATTTGATTATTGCATTTTTCTTAAAAAATAATAATTTGTGAATTAGCTAAATACAGTAATATCAATTGCTATAACACAAACGTATATGGGTATTATTTTAAGTGAACAGTTTAATTTTGTTGTTATTTACTTTTGTGTACCGCCCGTGTGTTGTATATATAATATTTAAGTATGTTAATCTTGTTTTCTCAAATATTTAAAGTAAATTGTATTCTTTTTTGAGAAATAAATTATTAAGCCGTAAAATGTAATTTTGTAAGTTCACAAGTTAATCTTTTTTTTAATGATTAACGAACAGTTTGACGAGTATTTCAATATATGAAGAAAATTGTTCTTTGGTCGATATTCAACAAAAACTTCTGTTTCAGTAACAGTATATGAAGGCGACACATTGAGCTTACAACGGATCAGTCGCACGGAAATGGGAGCCTACCTCTGCATCGCCACCAACGCGGTGCCACCTTCCGTGTCCAAGAGGATCATTGTTGATGTCGAATGTAAGTGACATTACGTATTTATGTACTTACAATAAATATAATTAAATGACTGGGATATGATATACGTGCACATGACTTTTAATATTATTATATAGAAACGTAATAGCAAATTTGAATTTGTACGTTAAATCTGCTTTTATAAGCTATATGTCTACTCTAACTTATTTTATAATATATATATCCCGTGTCTGTACGTGTATAACATATATATATATATGTATAACATGTTGTGCTTCGAGAGGTCATCAACCATACATGGAATAAAGACACAGACACGGGAACACACAAACTCACACTTGTGTAAGTGACGTATCTAGGCCATGTCTATTTTTATATATTTTTAAGGTTTCTCCGTTAATAACACACACAAAGTAAAAAAAAAACAATATTATATTAACATCGTGTTTTGTCTGAAGCCCTTAGAAGGATAATTTAGCGGTCAGTAAAAAAACCTAAACTAAACCAAATTGGTTTGCTAGACAATAAATGATAATCTTGGAATGGTTTTTAAACAATATAATATTTTAAAACATGGTATAACTTGCTGGTATGGTATAACTAATTTGCTGCTTAATTAAACAAAATATTTATAACACAAAGTTTCATTAGCGAAAATATATCAAAGTAATTTAATTTAAAAAAAAAAACATGACCACGAAAAGACTAACTTTGTCAATTCTTCGAAATAACAAAACACAACGTGTGAATACAAAATATTACGTATGATACTTTCATCGATATTGTAGCTTCATAAACAAACACATAAAAAGGAACATTAAGTATTATACTATTATTTCATTTAATACTTAAAATATGCCTGAAGGTAATAATAGCTAGATATTCGTAAAAGTAACATAAAAACACTGGATGTGAAGATGAGAGACACCCTCTCTTTATTATAACAATAAAAGCAACACTACCTGTTTCTACGCAATGGTATTAAGGTATTCATCCTTCGTATAGCCTGTGCATCAACCTACATTACTTTTTTTATTTATTTTAGTTAGACGAAAGCAAATAAGCCACCTTTTGCTAATAATATATTTTATTTATAGACAAATGGTATTTTAGCCATTCAGTGCAATGACTCCTTCAACGCGCTACCAACTATTTGATCTAAGATATTATATATATTCAAATTGCAGCTTAATATTTCGTATTTCAACTTTATTGGGAGGGGGGTACAAACCAAAATGGCTAATCTTTTCTCTGAATTTATATAGTCTTATCAAGTTCGTAGTTAAAAATAAAACATTGTACGTAAAGTACATTATATTTACAAGGGTTAGGTCTGATCGTAATTATAAGATTATAAAAAAATATCGATAGAAACAAAACACGTTTTTCTTTGTTTTGGCGTTTACTACATTTTCATGCACCACTTCTCCTGTAGCATGTTACCTATACGTCTAACATCTTCTTCATCTTCTTCCTAGCGTTTTCCCGGCCTAGAAATGCCAGGGTCCGCTTTCCTACATCTTTGCCTCCACTTTGCCCGATCTAGAGCGTCGTCTTTAGTGAGATCGTGCTCTCTCAAATCATCCCTCACAACATCTAGCCAGTGCTTCTTGGGCCTGCCGCGGGATCTGGGGCCTTCGACAACAAAGTCCAGACAACCTATACATCTAACATGTTTAAATTAAATCGCATCGGAGTAGACTTAGAAAAAAAAATACAGCGCATTTTATTAATTATCATATTATTGTTAAAATAACAATACCATATTCATAACATTATTATCTCTGTATTATTTTTAAGAATAATGTATTTCGCGCGTCGAGAGTGGCGTGTAAGGGCGGGTGAAATCTGAAATTTTACTGGCTTTAGGCGCGCTCTTAAGCTCTGATTTTCCCTATCCGTCATTACTAATTTGATATTCGAAAGAAGAATATAAGATATAAGATATTGTTTCGCCAATCAACAACTCACTAAGCACACCAACTAATAACCACCAATCCCCTACTTTTGAGAAAGTATTCAATTAAAGATAATTTAAATAGTTAATGCGATTGGTCCGTAATCGATTGAACATAACTCAATGCCACTGAAGCGTCATTATTTAATTAAACACGATTATAAAATCTCTCTCCTAAGAAAACGGAATTCCTTTTAAATAATCTCACTTTTCAAACTCAGCTGACTAAATAAGATGGCGACGGGTGATAATTGAAAGAAAATACTTTTTTTTTAATTTGGCCGTGGTGAAATCAATATTCCCATTTTAAATGTGTATACTAATATTATAAACGCGAAAGTGTTTGTCGGTTTCACCTTCGCGGTTAAACCACTGAACCGATTTTGATGAAATTTGATATAAAGCAAGTTTAATCCCCTACGCTACGTTTTTATATCTAACACCTGAACCAATCATTATCATCAGAACACTCAAATCTTACCCAATGAGTTCAAACTCAGACAAGCACCAGTGAGTTTTTTCGGCAGTAAAGAATAATATCGTCATGAAATTCTGCATTTGTGGAATAATTTTTTTCAATAAATATCCATATATATACCAATTCAGTCAAAGTCAAAGTTATTGGAGAAATGACGTGAATCATTTACAGGCTGTTACGTTACTTTTACGTATAACGTTGATAACAAACGATGGAAAAATATGTTATTATTGTTATTTAGTCCGTTCCACGATGATGAGAACCATATATTTCAAAACACGAATCCTCGGTAAATAACGAAAGTAAAGTTACGAGTAATGTTCATGGACTTTCGTATATCCGCTTTTTTAAACCTATTAAGTTTTATTTTTAATTACCTTAGTTTTTTATTTTTCATTGTAACATAATTTAGTAAATTCTGAAAACATTCCTATAAATATCTTTATAAAATTATTACTATTATTATTATTTTAAGTTGTATTATTATAAGCTATGGTTTTAAATTAAATTAATTATTATATTATTTTTACTTAAAATCCGCAGACCTTTTTGAGAGCACTTTAAAAACATTTTTACCAAAAAAGGCGACTTAAAAATCGGATTTAAAACATCTTTCATAATTATCAGTATAATAAAAAATAAAATAAAAATGCAAATGGCGGCGAAAGAAAGACCGCAAGTCGGTTGACTATTTGTTCTTATGAATTCCATTGACTGAATGAAATCACAGCGTTCGAACCGGCTTGCGTTCAGTCGATAACATTAATTTTCTACAGAAATTGGAAATTGAACTGTTAAAAAATGAGGTTTTTCTTATATTCAGAATCGCATTTTACTTGACTTGTCTTTACACTAATATAGAGCGAAGAGAAACGTGCCGCCATATTTACTCATGTTTTTTTATACATAGGTATATATATTATTATATATTATTATAATTTATATTTAACTTATAATGCAAATAAATAATCAGTCAAATATGTTATTGAAATTTAAAATGCAAATTAACAAAGACCTAAGTTTTGTTTGTTTTTTCCGTATTCACACAAAAATTAAAATTGATTTATAAATTTGAAATAGAATATCGAAAAGGGCATAAACCTTGTATTATATTTTATTGGTTCATATTATTTGATTTATTGCTTATTATGTCAACGTATTGAGAGCGAAAATTGACCATAACAGCGTCTTCCGATATTGGAAATGTTAGTATAATATCACTATAATGTCTATAAAAAGTCCGTGACAACAAATATTATACAAATATCAAAAACAGAAACAATTTTTATGTTTAACATAAGGATAAAAATAACCAGAACTATGAATATGATCATTTTAATTTATTTCTAACACAGCAGCATTAGAAATCGATATTTAAATATTCTGTAAATTTATGTAAATAAATAATATATACAGTTTATCATATATAAGTGCTGCCGAACTCTTTTGCCTCGCGAAGAACAAGAAGATGTATTCAAAGCTGACTACCAACCTTCGCTAGTCGGAGTGGCACTCGAAGAAGAAGAAGATCATATATAAATAAGGATCATTAGTTCACGAAATATAAAAAAATATTTGAATGAGCTTATATTATCATCAACATCGATGTTAATCAATCACGATGATGGTTGTCATCATTAGCACGAATTAGAATTATAAAATGTGTACAAAACTTGCTTAAAATTAAGTAATGAGATTTACCAGAACATGTTAACAAATAAAAGCTAAAAAAAAATATCAGTACAGTACGGACCGATAATTCCCGATATTAATATACATGTGTCTAATTTCACTGATATTCTGCCACATGTGTATTTCACCAACCCGCATTGGAGCAGCATGGTGAAATAATCTCCAAACTTTCTCCTCAATAAAGGAGAGGAGTCTTAGTCCTGCAGTAGGATATTCACAGGCTGATACTCACTTACGGACGGATGTATTTATTTAATAATTGTTTGAAATTTTAAAGGCACTCATAACTAAGATGATTTTCATGCCAATAAGAATTTTAAGTAAAACGCCAAAAATACAGCAATAATAACAGCGATTCTCGCTATCCCAATGGATACAAAGTAATAGCCTATAAATGTCCCACTACTTATCAAATGCCCTGTAGGAGAAGGTTCCTGTACGAGAAACTTATTCCCATACGCAGCTCCAGTTCGTGATAATTGAAAGGCAAAGTTTCATCCGACTTAAGAAGAAAATTAAACACGTGAACACTCAGTGATGCTTGCTCGGCTTTAGATCAATCGTCGATTGTTCAATTCACACAGTCATCTCGGCTTCAATAATGGAACCCTTTCAAATTGCCAAAAAAAAAAACAAACAATTTATTATATTATAACGTTATATATTTATAACTATTTGACTTGATACATTGAATAATTAACCGAAATAATTACACCACAAAACGCCTGTGGTGTTTCCGGTCACAACGTTCATAACACTAATTTACATTTACGTGTATAATTAAATTATAATCATTATATTTAATTCTACTCGAAAAACTAATTTGATAAATGTGGCTGATCTATGTCAGACACAGTAGCCAGCATTTAAGGCGGCAGTCTCGAGGTCCTTGGCCATAGTCTGGCTGATAATAAGTTATTTGATTTTATTATCAAGAAATTCTTTAAGTTAAAAGTATTTACACTTCCGATAGCAAAAAGCCGTTGACTACGTTATATAAATTGTGTATTCTTGCAATATAATATATAGTGTGTAGTTGGCTAGACTCCTTTGAGAATTACCTCTGTGACCAAAATCGCTTAAGATAAAAGGGTAATGATAGATATTTATTAAGAATAAAGACAATTTCAGAATAGAAGATACCATCACTCTATGAAAAGTGGTCACTACCGTCCATAGAAATTGGCGCCGGTTCGGTAGCATAGATTCTACCGAGAAGAACCGGCAAGAAACTTAGTTACTCTTTTTAACCATCAAAATATTATATGTAATAATCATGTATAATTATATTTATATATCCTCTATAAATATCCACAAATACTAATTCCAAGTCGTATGCCTTTTTACTGACTTAGGACCTTAAAAATGTTAAACTTTTTTACAATGACATACTTCACCTGGTTAACCCGTTACTCGCATTTCTTTGAAAAAGCTTTTCGAAACTTCTTTTAATCTGATAATATTACAAATGAAGGTTCTAATTTTTATTTGCCGAAAACATCAAAATGAATAAGTTATAAATATTGATACAAATTAATATTGTGTCAAATAATAATTTAGTCTTAGCGGTGAACATAGCTTGTGAGCTTATAAGCATTATTATATAACTTAACTAGCTGTGCCGCGGTTTCACCCGCGTTTAAAAATTACTAAGAGCAAATTTATAATATTTCATTATACAACATTTTTAGTTTTATTCTCGTGAGATATTAGTATTTATTGGTTTTCCCGTACCCGGGTCTAGACAGAGCAACATATAATTGGTCATGAGAAATTCAGCATTCCCTTAAATCTATTCCGATATACTTAAATGTCTTTCCCTGTGCTTTATTTATTGTGACTGCAAGCGATACCTTCATAGGAAATTGAGTCCTATAAAAACTAAAAGGTAAATCTGTGTATTTAAATTTAAAAAAAGTACTTATTATCAATTAACAGACTAAATATAAATTTAACAAAACACTGGGAAAAAATATATATAAGCCGCGACGAAACGAAATACCTATCTAACCTTAATCTCTCTTATCTATAAACTTAAACTTACAAAGTTATTCACAATTAGAAAACAAATACGTTAATTAATTAAGTATTTTCAAACAACCTACTCAACTACCTGTTGAAATGTGTCAAAACTATAAAAAGTAAAAGATCATCAATAGCTTTCGCAGCGTACCGAATAATAACTTTTATATGAAAAAAATGATACCTTGGGTTACGTTATTGCAATAAAATAGTGCCGTAGTATGTTACTCACTGATCGCTTTCTTTAGGTAAAAGAATTTTTGAAATTGGCTTATTAGTTTTTGAGTTTATCTATTACAAATAAACATACAAAAAATATATATAAATAATAATATTTTGTTATAGGAAAACCTACCCAGCAATAGGGTTACCCTGTTCTTATTTGTATTTTTTGTTTAACTTTGTGCTTCTTCTATTCGATTCTATGGCTACATTTTTTTTTCAACTTCTGTTTCCACTTCTGTTTCGGAAAAATTAAAACTATTTCCAAAACCAAAGTGCTTATGAACAAAGTAAAGTAGAAATGTCGTAAGGAATTTAATATTAAAATATGACTCATTTAAGCATACACGAGCAAGATAATGAAGTCATCTTCCATGTACGCATAAAGAAAGGTGGACTTCATAAATATTTTAAAACATCGTAGAATATTAAACCATATCACGCGGCCCGAGTAATATTCGTCCTGAAAATTGCCATCATAAACTCTGGGAATGTGAATTACGTTCTCAAAGTGTGGATTTTATTATCCAAGGGAGATGTGAAAAATCGTCGGCTATATTCGGCCGCGTTCGGGAAACTTCGCCTCTATCTATCATTATTGAGAGTTAATAAATTGCTTCAGAGTTTCCTATAGTTTAACGTACTTCGTTGCACGCGCTGTCGAGTTGTTTTAAATTGATTAATCATACCAATATTTCCACTTAATGACTCTAGCGACAATGACATTACTGTTACCTATTCGTAAGTTTTAATTTTTTATCAATATTAGTTAGAAGAAGAGCTGGTGGAAAAATAAATTATGGAACTTTTTTCTTAGAGGGTAAAGAAGGACGAAAACAATGACTCCGTAATATCATATACATGTCTGTCTAAAAAATATCCAAAATAAAAACAAAACGCTAATCAAGAAATAAATAATCAAGATTTATATTTTTAAGTAATTAGGTTATGCAATAACATAACGATTATTACGTAACATATTTACAATTATAGCCTATTTAAATACAGACCAAATAAGAAACCATGATTGGGTCACATGGAATGGTAAGAATTCTTGCAGCTTATCTTGTTGTATTGCGATTCCATTATTCAGGGCGAAAAATTAACAAACCTTTTTGTCATCAGTGGGGACAATGAAGAGGAAATTTTAATTCTTTAAAAATTCTGTGGTTATATTATTATTATCTGATTAAATTATTTAATCGAAAACGGCACAAATTCATGATATTGAATTAGGAATGAATAAATTTGAAAATGGCCAATACAGTATTTACACATTTGGCATCCCGAAATTGGATCCACTTGAATGTATCGGAGAATTAGCGTCAGTAACAACAGTAACACATAATTAAATTATTTGTTAAGTTATTATTGCTGATATTAGTTAAAAAAGTTTGAACGTGTTCTTAAGTTATATTATATTTTCAGTCTCACCAATGATTTGGGTACCAAACCAGCTGGTGGGTGCTCCAGCTGGAACCGACGTCACAGTGGACTGCCACACGGAAGCCCATCCACGAGCCATCTCCTACTGGGTGTACGACAATGTCATGGTGCTCCCAACTAAAAAATACGCCATTAATACTGAGGAAAATTCTTACAGGTAAATTTTCTATGAAATTTTATGTTTCATATAATATAAAAATAATAATAAAGGTGAGAATGACAATGTGCGCAATCATCACTTACTCGTACAATCACTAATATTTTTTGTAACTACGACACAATAATTGATGGATAAGTAAAGTTATCATCAAGGTGTCTTATCAACGTAAAATATATATCTGTATAATTTCCGGGTCAGTTCAATTAATTTTATTGGGTTTTCTAACAATAAATTATATGTAGCGGGAGGGTGTTAGGAAGTAGGCAGTACTACATTTTCGTGTCTCGGAAAACACGAAGAGCTGTTGGTATTGCGCCGGATCAGAGCTATCTGTTTGCAATTACCGTCCCATAGGACTATGAGACTGAACAAACGAGAGCTCGTGTACTTATACTCTAATCCCTTGCACAGTTTACTTGGCCGATTAGTCAAAGCCACAATTTTCAAAATATACAACGTCATAATAATAATTTATAATAGCCCATCCCTTGACAAATTTCGTATGCAAGAACTTCTTTCGTATTATAATTTGTTACATTAATAATTATGATTCAATTTTAAATAACTCTTTCTTATGTTATCTGAAAAATATAATATAAGTTTTATAAATAATATCAGCGATATTAACCGTTAACGTTTCAGCAGCTGACTTCACGGATCTTGTAATATTAAATTTCATTTTCAAAAGAAACCCTCTTCAGGGTGAAATATATTCTGTAGTCGTATCGTTCTTCCTCAATCTCAAAGCTTACATTATATTTTAAACGTCTATTTTTAACAATAAATTCAAGAATTTAGTTTTGTAAAATTTCAATAAGGTTTGGTTTGCTGTATATTCTTATATTCATATATATGATTCGAGATTTGAGGTATGATGTCAACAATACACTAATAATCCAGACTATAATTAGGTAATAATATTTAAAAAAATATATAGTTGTTATCATGTCATAAATAAATAACGTGTGTGGTTTTGAAATTGGCTTTATTATATATTTTGGATAATATTAAAAAAAAACTGATATAAGCGATGTTATATCATCCTTACCGTCTAAACACATCAATACTGAGTTTTGATATATAGTGGTAGAATATTTGAAAGTGGGTGGTAGCTGCTGTTGTTGGTTGCTACCGACTACCCAGTCGGGCTTAAACACAGCCCTACCAAGAAGTGAATGAAGTTACTTATACAAAAAATTTACTTATTCTACCCGAAATATAATAAATTATGGGTATTCATATATTTAGATGAAGATGAGACAACATATATGTTTACAATTCTTATATATTTGTCTTCACCACGGTCATAAATAACTCGTATAAAAGTCTGTCGGCTTTAACATCCACAATTTGAAACGACCGACTCATCTCTCCTAGTACAACTGTTCTAACATTCACAAATGTCAAACATGGCTCCGATGTAAATGAACCTCGAACGCTGATATCGTTAAAGTTGTATGAGGCGAGTTACTTGCGCATTACACATAATTAATATTAAATGCTTGCTGAAAGCACTCGCTCGAGCACTCATAATCCCTATATTGTATTATGCATTGACGATTATTATAATGAAGCTCCTACACTGAGTAATCGACCTAATGCAGTACTAAGACTCGAATAATTGTCAAATGGTTATTGTATTGTGTAATCAAAGGTACATGGGATAACTAATTCGTCTCAAGGTATTCAGAATATTGGCAACTGTTGTCACTGTCCTCCTGACCGATTTCGGCGGTCAATTTCAAAAGGACTGGCCAACTGCGCAGGACATATTATAGTGCACAAGTTTGTTCGCAAACACACATGCACACTTTACTTGGCCTTATCTGGAGTTTGAACTCATTATCTCGGGACCTACGGCCTATATATATCCCTAGATCAATGAGGCAGTCAACTCTTGGCAACTGGTATGTCTAATGGCTAATACAAAATAACAAAGAAACCTCACCTACCCACGAAGACCAATAACACCAAAGAAGACTAATGGCACACATTCCCAGTCATCGTCGTTGAGCTTATTAGCAAATTAACAAGCACTAAATCATCAATTTGTAATGCGTAAATTTAGGTTATAATGCCTGGAAATTTAATTTGGCTTTAAAATAAAGTTAATCTATTTATATACAAGATACACAAAAATATGTAAAGCACAAACGTTGACGGGCCGATTGGCGTGATTGGTAGATACTTGCCTTTCACGCCGAAGGTTGTGGGTTAGATTCCCACCCAGGACAGACATTTGTGTGCATGAACATGTCTGTTTGTTCTGAGTCTGCTTTTAATTATCTATTTAAGTATGTATTTGCAAAAGAAAAGTAGTATATGTAGTTGTATATCAGTTGTCTGGTTTCCATAGAACAAGCTCTGCTTAGTTTGGAATCAGATGTCCGTGTGTGAGTAATGCCCCAGGATATTATTATATTATTTTCACATCATTATTACACTATAGAACAAAGTAGCTGTTTAATAATCGATCCAGGATTGAGTTATTCACCTAGAGAAACAAACTAGTGTTAGTTCAATGTAGAAATTCGACCTAATATCAATTATTGTTAATTTGAGTAAAACATAAATTAATTTAAAAACAGTATTTACGACCTTTAAGGCTCGACGATATTTTTACATGCTCTCTTTTGTTAACAGAGCACATATGAAACTCACTGTACGGAACCTTCAGACTGGCGATTTCGGCAACTACAGGTGCATCTCGAAGAACTCGCTCGGCGAAACAGAAGGCTCTATTAGACTTTATGGTAAGAATATTAATTATTTAAGTTAATTCTATGATACAAAATTAAATTATGTATAATATAATTTCCAGCCTGTTATGTACAAAGTTTATATATATTTATATATAGTGATATGAGTACAAGTCGATGTTATAAGCGAATCCACTCACGACTCATTATTTACTACAAAATATAAATCAGTTTGCGCTGCTTGACATGGTACGTAAACGCTATAATTCCGGCTTATTTAATATATGATACTCAATGTTTGTTTCATTAAGTATATATTATAAAGCGTATAACTACATCAGAATCATATTAGCCCAAAAAAATAAACCAATAAACTACTTCGTTTAATCTAATTTAATTTTAATGTAATTACCATATTAGGAAAGGCACTATTATTAACGTACTAAAACATTGAATTTTCCTACAGAAATACCGATGCCTTCAACGTCACCGAAAGCAACTGAGATGAAAAGCAATGCTAATAAGGAAAGTGAGTATTATTCTTTCAAACTAAAGTTACTGGAAATTATAAAGGTGGATTTTATACATTTTTCAGTTTCAAAATCTTTATTATGACTAAAAGAACATACAGTTCACTTAAAGAGCAATTTAACAAATTTCACACAGTTAAAAGGGTAGATAACCTTAAATAAATAAATTGACAGAAAATGTTATAGCAAAATACAGTACAAATCAATGACCAGAAAAAGAAATGGAGATTCTAGTAACTAACAACAAAAAGAACAAAAAATAAATAATATAAAAAAAATTATTTGTATTTAGCGTGGAACTGTAAAAAACCCACCCATGATTATATAACCCACTCCTCATACCTAAAATACCCAGCTAACTATGATGATAAATACACGTTATTGCTATTAAATACATAATTTACGTTAAAATGAAATTCAGTCAAACCACGAGTCTCATGACAGCTCTCGATATTAATAACTAAGGCTTAATGTTAAAAGTCAATATGTTTGCAATTTAGACAAACGCACATACTATACCAAAAGTGTCGTGACGATCGAGTCTTACACTTATCAGCTTAGCGCTCAACCTTAGTGTCTGAAGCATATCTTGAGATAAAGAACTTTTCAACGATATATTTTTTATACTGTACATAAAATATTTTATATTCATTTGAGATATTTATCATTTAAATACAGCTGTATTTTTTAGTTCAAAGTGTCGTTTACTACCAAATATATTTCATTTTATTTCATAATTAATCATTAATTTACAAAAATATTTCAATTATTAAGTTATCTATAGTAATATTGTAAAATTTCATTAGAATAATTGTGTATATGTCACCGTAACGTTGTAAGGATACCGTCACCGTCAGTAAAAATAAATCCAGACAAATAATAAGGTTTAGAAAAAATTGAGAACGGAATCGTCTAACTGTACCAAATTAATATTTTAAATTAGCTTACTACACTTACGCCTTATAACTCAACCGATCATAAAATTTCGATAGTTTAAAATATTTTAAGTAAGATTACGTTTGTGTGCTCATTATTATAAAATTGGCCCGCTATATTGAAAGCTTTATAATTTTTCAACAGTTTTAAAGCGTTAATAGAGTAATCGTTTACGGACCGCCTAGCGTTGAAAATATCGTCCCAAATCCTAACACAAGCTTTACGGTTAATTATAATAATAATAATTAGAATAGGAATATTAGTAATTAATGATAAAAACAAGTCCTGGCTAGAGTTATTTATAATAACTAAGGGTCACCACAATTACCCAGTAGCATAAACATAAACACATTAATGCTTCTACTGTCTGCCTCGTTGGTCTAGTGGCTACATGTAAGGTGGCAGACTCGGAGGTGCTGATTTCACATCCCAGGTCGGGCCAATAAAAAGTTATTCAATTTTTCGATCGAAAATTCTCAGTAACAGCCCGGAGTCTAGAAGTTGGAATTGTATACACTCCCAGAAAGACTAAGACTCATCAGAAAGCACGTAAAGCCGTTGGTCCCGCGCCTGAACTCTTTCCGGCCATGTGTGATTGCCATCCCATCGAATTATGAGAGTTAGGGAATGAAGAGTGCACCTTTGTTTGCACACACACTTGTGCACTATAATAGCTCCTGCACAGATGGCTAATCTCTCTTGAGATTGGCCGCCGTGGCCGAAATCGGTCTGTAAGACATTATTATGATTATTTCTATTACGAATTCAGTTCAATGGTTTGTGTTATTTTCGAGCCGTTGCTATTAAGTTGAATCGGTTATAATGTAATAAGAGTCAAATGACAATAATTAATTCATTAATACAATCCTAAACACACACTTTATTGTTTTACTTAATTAAATTGAATTTAGTTATGACAAATAAATTATCATTTAGTTTAACATACTCTGATTATCGTTATATTATTTAGTTCATTAATTCAAATTAATACCGTGTAAGCATATGATAATGAATTAAATATTATATTTTAATCGGCTTAAAATGTAATCATAGTTTAAATTTGAAAAAAGAAAATATTTCCGGAAACGAATTGTCATGAAACGTTCGAAATGTCATTAAATGTCAAAATTGTATGACATTGAGGAATGAATATCACTGTTTATTTATTGATTTCATACCTTCACACTGCTGGTTAAATATTTTGTTAATGAGAAAAATAAAGTAGAATTTGCTTTATAAACAAAAGAAGTTTGGCTCTCTTACTAGAACTGAAATTCCTATCTAGTGAAATAGCTAAAGTTGCGACTGTCCTCGGCGTAGTGCCCGCCTTGTGTTAACATTGTAGGTTGTGTGTGTGTGACATTGTAGGGTAATGTGAAGCGTAGAAACGCGCTCGACATGTTTGCATTCTGCCTCTTTTACAATAAAGGGAGATATCTATATCGTTTACATAAAATGCAACGTCCTGAATGACTCTCGACGCGAAGCTTAAACTATATGATCTCGAATTTGGAGATTAACTGCGTTTCGTAAGATACAGATGTACTAAGAAAGGATTTTGCAAATCTGTGCTCCTTTTCTTGATTCAAAATTTAAGATAAGATAATTTGCAATACACCAAAAAATATTAAATATAGTCATTTGTAGTTTTGGCATGACACGACCTTCAACTCTTTATGATATCACGGTAACAGCCTGTAAATGTCCCACTGCTGGGCCCTCTTCTCCCTTTTTGAGGAGAAGGCTTTGGAACTTATTCCACCACGCTGCTCCAATGCGTGTTGGTAGAATACACATGTGGCAGAATTTCAGTAAAATTAGACACATGCAGGTTTCCTCACGATGTTTTCCTTCATCGAAAAGCACGAGATGAATTATAATCACAAATTAAGCACATGAAAAACTTCAGTGGTGCTTGCCCGGGTTTGAATCCACGATCATCGGTTAAGATTCACGCGTTCTTACCACTGGGCCATCTCGACTTTAAGATAATTTATTCCAATCTAATTCACAAGATGCATCATTTTTATTAAGTTATTATATTATTTAATATACTATTTTTTCTTTCTTTTATGTAATATCTTAACAAATGATCGCTTTTATGGTCTTTTTTGTATAAAATTAAGAGATCTATAAATCTTTATAATACGCACCTTGGGTCTCTGTTTTGGACTGTCCACCGAAGTCCCATGAGAAGTACTATTTAGATCAAAATATATACACCATAGCTATCAATAAAATTTTACGTTCTCTGTTAAATGGTATTATTAATAATAAACGCTTATTTAGTATTGAAACAAAAATGCTTGGAATACGATATTTAAAGTGATATTTACTTTAGCACTTTGTTTAGAAGGATCTAAGTCACAAAATGCATAAAACAATTATGTTTACTGTTATTTACATTGTATGCTAAGTTATTTTTTATAATTAATATTGGATTAACAAAACAATTAAACAAAAATACCTTTATCTTCTTAAATCTCTTGCTTTATTGTCAATGGTTAGATATGTAAAATTATCTTATCTTGAGTGAAACCAGTTCAACCACAGTCTTCCCCAGTTCAAAAGTGTTAAAGGAAATAAACTTTTGCAATGTACCAATCGATTCAAAAGTTGTTTAATACCAATGAGATCTCAGATGGCCATGAATAAACCAGTCAGTTAGTTTCACCGTGAATAAACCTAAGATTATGATGGAAAATGTACTCTTACGTGTATATAAATCTGCTATCATATAATTTCTATTAATCATGCAAATATATTTCCGCTGGCTTTCATGAGTAGACAAACTTATTGAAAAAAGTATTTTTTTTACTTTCACAAATAGCCGATACCCATGATGAATTTGTAAAGAATTCTCAATCTCAACGCTTTCGCCACGAAGTGTGCAAAAACAATAAATATTTTATTTCATTTACATATTATTTGCTAAAGTCACACCAGCTCATAAACCGCGTGGCGTTGCAGCAACGCGTCGCGTGAACGCGAGCCGCGCGGTGCAGCGTGACGCGGTGACAGAGCGGCCGAGCGTGGTGCGCGCGCAGCTCGACCGCGCTCCGGACCGCGCGCACGTCTACCGCGCGCCGCACCCGCACCACGCCTCAGGTACGCTCCTGCGCAAACTGACTGTTCACTCCTTTGATGTTTTATCTATTTCGTAATTTTTATTTTTAATCGTCACAGACACAATGAGACACTAATTATATAAAATTTTCATAGAAAAACTTACATAGTGATGCAGTCAGTTTGTTAACTCATTTCATTATAGAGCTATTTTATTAATAAATAATATTTAAAGTCAAATTATTTTATTATAATTTAAATCACATTTTATTTTTCATTCTGTTTTCATTACAACCAATAGAACCTTGAGTAAACAATCCGCCGTATAGTTTTATTTTACCTTAACTTATTGCAAAAGTTCTAAAACAATGAAACTTCTTTGTACCTCCGTAGTTAAAGAAACATTGAACCGTAAGGGGTTTACTCACCTCTTTGTATTCTTTGTAACAATATTATACATTATTAAGGACTTCTTCCCCTTCGTGGAGTAAAAAATAAACGCGTCAGAAGTCGCGGATCTGAAGATATACTTACATCTAGATACGACTTACAGCTGAAATCAATTTCACGATTCAAACTTTATATTATAAAAAGATTTATAAATATCGGCGCTAAATTTTTCTTATCAAAATTAATTTAAACCATAAATTAGATCAAACTTTAGATCATTTTATAATTAAGCGTCGTTATTATCTGATAGTCGTCCACTTGAATTACTAATTGGCGTTTAAATTTTAACATATCAAATAGATTTGGCAGTGTACGTATTTGGTTTTCGGAGGAGTTCCATTTGATCTAGGCATGCGGTGAACCCGGGTCGCTTTCCACTACTGCCAAATAGAGATTAAACATTCAACGAGTTCGCATACACACTTAACCCTCATAAATATTCAATGCAGACCGCGTACAATCAATTCTTTCAGTTTCCAAGCTTGAGGAAAAAGTGTTTGAACAGCCGAATAATATGATATCAAATAGAGAAACGCGTTTGAATAAAATATAAGGGTTTCCATTGTGAAAATTAACTATAAAAATGGAAGTTCGGGGCGAATCGATTCTAGCCGATTCACAAGCGGCTATCGAGTTACTACAATATCTGAACCACAATAGTAACACAGGTATTGCAATGAATATCTTAAAATTACAATTTCACTGAACTCTGATACAGATACGCTTAGTTTGAATATCTTTACTAATGGACTACTAAAATAAAATAGTATTTTTATTAGACAGCAAAGAATTATATTGCTTATTTAATGTAGGAGCTTTTTATTTTTTAATACGTCTGTTTAAATAAAAGAACTAAAGACCGAGAAGAAAATGGTGACGTTCGAAATATTTTTCTTCGGTAAATATATAAATGTATTTATTTGAAAATGCGGTCCTTCCTTGGTTCTCCCCACGCTTAAATGCACAAAGCATTACTTTTGTATTTTGTTTCGTGTTTCGTTGCTGAGTCTCATTTATTTTTTACTCCTTCTTTTTATTTTACTTTATCTTTTGAATTTTGACTTTTATTTTTCCATTTCTGCATTACACGTTTTGTACTAAGTAAACCAACGATGTCAAAATTGAACTAATTATTAATTGATAAAGTATTATTTTATAAAAGATTATAGATTATATCGTAGAAAGTACAAAAACGTTTAGTTAGTATTAGTTGATTCTCATCCAAGATATATATTTAATTGTTCATAATTGATATATTTAATTTTAATGCTAAAAAAGAAAAATCATTGGCAGCTCTTCTCGTTAGAATCTTTATTGCGAATCGTTGGTAGCTTTACATTCAATTTAATCTTGTTAATTGATTCAAATGTTCTTGTTGCCTCTTAGAATAAAGTTTTGATTTTGCAACCAACGAATTCTTATTTAATATCAATTAAATAATGATGAT
Source organism: Nymphalis urticae (assembly GCA_905147175.2). Taxonomy (NCBI): domain Eukaryota; kingdom Metazoa; phylum Arthropoda; class Insecta; order Lepidoptera; family Nymphalidae; genus Nymphalis; species Nymphalis urticae. The sequence goes on along the minus strand of LR989987.1, from coordinate 486,701 downwards.
GTTATTGTTCAAACATTTTTACGTCATATGAAAGCATTACACGAATTCTTAGTCAATATAAAATTAATCACCGTTTTCAAAATAAAAAATATACAGACGCGAGAAGAACTCAGCTTATTTTTTGTCATATTTTGTCATTCTTATGAGAACGAAACAGCCTAGCGGGGTCATTTCTTTCTCAAAGTGTGCTAAGAACTCATTAACTCCTTAAGCAGTTTTGCTCAAAACTTTCATTTATAATTTTGTTTAAATGTATTATTCTCTTTTTTGTATAAATTAAAATGTATCTTTAACATTATTTCAATTGTTTTAGGCTCAAGAAGTCTTCAGTGCTGGAAGCAATCGTTCTTAGCTATCGTCGTCTTGGTTCATATAGATTTATTGTCGGATATTTTTATTTGTTTCTAAATGAAATACAAAAGTTGTAGATATGTATGTTATATCTTTCATTATAATTTAAGTTGGCAATACCATAATGTATTTCTCAATTATGAAAATGATAGTACCATTGTATTACGATTCATTTAACTATTCTGATAGCTGCCATGTATTTTTTTATATTTAATAAATTAACATATCATGCAATACTAGCGTCATATCCTTCTTTGATATTGTGAGTGAGAATTTTATATTTGTATGGAGGTTTTTTAACCGCTAGCCGAAATAATAATACGATTAGCATTTAAGGAATGGAAACCTTTCTCGACTTGTACTTCCACATATCTTCCCTGTCAATATATTTTGGATTTCTATTATTTTTTATCGAAACATTTTTGTAATCTTTGACTAAATTAAAATGTGAATTAGATTTATAACCAGTGCTCTCTCGTCACTAAGACCGGCACAATTAATTTCAATTGAATACCATCATGGTTTAGTACTTTGGATAGTTTAAAATGTTATTGTAATATTATTCATGATTCGGGTTAACCTCTCCATTCCCGTCTCCAATTTACATTTTATACCCAATGTACTGGCATGCATTACGTATTTCGATACCTAGATTAGATAAATTTATATCGTATTCATTGTGGTGCCATGCTTCGCTTGTTTGTTGTAACAATGTGCCAAAGATATTTAATACCTAATTTTATTTCAGTAGATTAATAATTTTATTTGAAAATAAGTAATTACCGAATTTTAAATCGATATCTCACGTGTTATTTTTTAATATTATTGTGATTAGTTGCAGACAAGTGCTCACATTAACATTTAAAGACTCGGAAAATTAATTATTATAGATTCTAATAATTTAATAACAATAACTATGTGAACATTCAATATACATATTTTTTATGTGGACGCTTGTCTTTAGTATTAACTTCGGCTTGCCCCTCACGCTTAAATAATTGTAAATAATAATTTAATTAATCACTGCACATAAGGATACATTTTAATGGTTAAATAAATTAATGATAAAAAATAAATTGTTAACCTAAAATAGATTATGTACCTATGAATGTATAAATATGTATCTTTTATTATGAATAAGAGATATATCTCTAGGTTAAATTTATCTTTACAAAACCTTTATTGTACAGACTAATGTGCGATTTTGATGATGTAAATAAGAATATTAAATAAATTAGTATAAAATATTTTTTCTGTGTTTTATTATTCTGTATATTTTACTACTATCTTGTAAACTACTTTTACCGTTTTGTTATTATTAAAAAGATATTTTAGTTTAATTTGTGAGAAACAGAATTACCTCTACAACAAAAATATGTATGTGTAACTTTGTATATCTTACAAGTATGAAACAATGTATGTATATCATTACAAGTTATAAAAGTAAAAACGATTATTATATCACTATTTACTACAAAGGTAGTAAAATACTGACTGAATTACAGTCACAGTGGCCATTCTCAATGATTAACCAAATAGAAGAGATATAATAACCAACTAGGAAGGATTATAGTGTATGCGCAAGCGCAAGTACAGTCTCCATACATTCATAACCCAATATATCGACGATCCCGTGTGGATTATCCGGAGGATAAGGCCCAGCAACGGAATTAAGAACTTATCGAGACAATTTTGTAACACTAACTACTAACTTCCTGACTGCAAGCGGTATTTTTTTCAGGAAAGCTCGACGCCTGGTTATCTCAACCCGGGATTTTAATTAAGGAACGCTTTATATGCAGCCTTATAAACAAATAGCTATAAAAGTTGCAATCGTGTGTTCTCCTGTGATTGGTTGTACACGATTTGTTTTAAGTAAATTTAATACATGTTTTGGATGTGTATTATGTACAACAGTTGGGGATCAAACATATTTCTGATAGGTACAACGTTGGTGTCTTCAAATCCAGACTAAACAGGTTTCTTCTAGGCAAGCGCACTACACCCTAGATCGTGTCTATGCTTAGCATCAGGTAAGACAACAGTCAAACGTTGGCCTGTTAAGGATAAAAAAATCTAAATAAATAAAATGCAAATCATAAGACATACTGAAAACACCAACCTTTTCGAAATTTAAAATGTAATTTATTTGAAAGATGAATCAAAAAATTCAATAACGATTTCCGTTTAATTGAAAACGTTGAAAAAAAATTCCCATGATCAAGTTTCGATAGCGTTTAAAATAATTAAAAGGAGATCTGCGGGTCGGAGTCTTATCGAGTGGCCATTCTCACTCACTCTGACAGACGTTATCGGTTCCATTGAATCGATGGTCTTTAATTGATTCCCGCTCAGCGCTCGCTACCTCCTTTGTCTTTTTCTAATCGAAATTCAGAGCAAGTGCGGTGCTAACGAATTTTTCTTAAAAAGAATACCCGATAAAACTGAAAGAATAAATACTGCTCTTTTAAACGGCTGCCGGCGAAATGGGGAGCTTTATAATTATTTATGGAGGCTTTCAGGAGCGGCCCGATAAAAACATTTCTAACCCACACTATTTCAAATGTGTACTTACGCGGAGGTACTTTCACCGATATATGTTGCTGATGTTTTCACGTTACACTCCAGAGTTAAAAATAACTAAATATATGGATTAACATTTCACAATAATCTAAAAATATCAACTATGACTTTGTAATTTGTAAAAAGCGCTCTTCTTCTTCTTGTGAATGTCAAATTAGTAATAACAGAAAGAGCTAAATCATTATTTAACTACAGTCGCTAAGCAACGTTTAGAAATAAGCCCGTAAATAATTAAATGTTCTAGTTATCGGAGTCTTAATGAATTAATAACGTCCGATTTCAGATAATATAATTTCTTGAATTTTTTATTATAAGTGACTTTACCACTTTGGAATTGTTGTAAAATCTAATCTAAATAATAGGCAAAAATATTTTCCCTCGATCATCAAAAGTATATTACAATATCCATCACTCACTGCCATATTACATATAATTTAAAATTCAGTGTTCTCATTTATAAGAATTTAACATCGTATAAATATATGCTTAACGACAGCACGTATCATGATTATTTTAGTAATTGCCTACTTGGTCTAGCAGTAGTATAAAGCTGTAGATCCCGATATTTTGAGTTCAATTCTTGGGTTGGGCCAATAAAATGTTAGTTATAAATTATAAAAGCCCGGAATTTATAAGTTGGCAGTGTTACTTTAGATGCCTCTGAAAGCACATTGGATTATGGCAGTGCACTGTAATGTCTGCACACACACTTGTGTATAATATATCCTGCGCAGATGGTTAGTAATCGACCGAAAGATATCATGATTTTATTTTTATTAATATTATAGTTTATGACTCAGAACGGATTATATTAGATATGTGATTTATATAGGAGTTTGGGAAAGATCATTAATTTCATAATATTGTAAGTTTGATTGGTTCTAAAACGATGGTTGACAAACATTATTTAAGAACATATTGTAATTTAATTATACTGGTAATGTTGACACTGTATACAAATTTTATTCTACCCTCTTGCAGCATTACTTATTATTGTTATGTTACGATTTGAAGGGTGAGTCAGCCAGTTCGATCAGTTTTAATCTTAGTTCCCAAGATTGATATAAATATAAAGTATGGTTAATATTATACTGGTGGTAGGACTTCGTGCAACTTCGTCTTGGAAGGTACCACCCACTCATCAGATATTCTTCGGCAAAACAGCAGTACTTGGTATTGTTGTGTTCCGGTTTGAAGGATGAGTTCACCAGTGTAGTAAATACAACAACGCACACGGGACATAACATCTTAGTTCCCAAGGTTGGTGGCGCATTAGCGATGTAAGCGATGGTTAACATTTTTTACAATGCCAATGTCTATGGAACCCTTACCATCAGGTAGCCCATATGCTCGTCCTCCTTATGCTATTGTCATAGGGTGCACGTGTGTAAGAGGTTCGTTCCACCAAGACAGCTTCATTAATTAAACTCGTCACAAAGATTTTAAAATTCACAACATAAAAATCAGGCTGTGGGCCGTTGTCAGTATCTGGTAAACTAAAAAATAAAATATTACAAGTGCGTTAGTTGTAGGTGAGTTGGCGTCGGTTAAAATTAAGTGATAGATTTGAATAGATAAGCAGAATAGTGCAAACCCTGAACGCAGTGTCAGAATGAGTGAGCAAATAAATAAAAGCAGTCCGAAGCAGCAAACAGCACCAGCAGCAACAGCAGGCTACTGGACAAGCAGCCTCTCCTCCAACAAACTGCAGAGCCTCCAATACAGCTCCAAATCCGCAACAATTTCTCCGTTGAGTCCACCGATCCATATTATATTACTTTGCAATGTAATATACAAAGTATATATAAAATTAAAAAATACACTCCTTGTGAACAAAACACATTATTACTTATCTTTCATAAACACTGAGAAGGTCCTAAGAATGCCCTAGGCACAGGTGCAAAGAAAAATAAGTTATTAAAACCAAGTAATAACTTAGAAAATTGATGTTAATACAATTTTTTTTTAAATGTCACAACATGGAAAATTATTGCTTAATTAGCAATTAAATAATATTAGAAAGCAAGAACTATATTTAAATGATTGAAATAAAGCTCTTAAACAATTCGAGTCACATTAAGATTCGACCCAAATTACCTAGTACATTGACAAAGTCTATGTTCAGTTTTTGAATAAAATGTGAAGAAATTGATAAAAATAAATACTGAACTACGAGGGATATTGATTATTGCATGTAATTTATGCATTAATTCACCTCAGGAGTGTTTAAATATGTAGAAATAAGGCAATATATGACTTGTATTACACGTGGCACGGTATTGATACAAAGACTGGAATTAAATAAAGTATCGATTAAACACCACTCAAATAACAAATAATATGCCTCGACTAAACTAATACACTGAAATAAGTTTTACAAAGTGGATGACGTAGGTAACCCTCCGTTAGTATAATTTTGTATATAATCTGAAACGAATGTAAAAACCAATATACGAAATGTACAAACAATAAATTCAATGCTAATAATCCACTATATTCAACGAATATACTAACAAAAATTAATATATTTAATCGTTTAAAACTTACATGCGTCGGTAAGCGACCGGCGCCTGCTCAACGATCAAAAGGACGACCGGAAGAGTGGTGCTGCCATCTCTCAAACCGAACAGATAATAAATGTCGAAACAATGAATTCTGATTCGATAACCGTAATTTATTTTATAAGCCGGTTAGATTAGGTAAAATAAATACAATGTTTTGATAAAAATTAAAATTTATAGGGTTACAAAAAATTATAATCTCTAAATGCCAATATCTAGGAGCGGTGGTGACCACTTACCATATGGTTACCAAACGGTTTGTCCATACACTAGTCTACCTATGTCCATACTAAAATATAAGTTAAATATGTCTCCTGTGCCTGTACATTGATTCATCTGTCAAGACAAGAACATAGCAATACACACTATTCGTGTTTACCAGGTAAAAATAGGAATTTGTGGCTATAATAAGACTCAACAGTTACCTTTGGCTTGGACTATGAATAAATTTTAATCTCATGTCAATATAACATTGATAAATACTCAAAACTACAAAAATAAATACTATAATAGATGATAAAAAACGTGGTGTTAAAATTCAACTAAGCAACTAAGATTATGTCGACTCTTCTCGATAGAATCTACATTCCGAATGTAGATTTACATTTATTTCAATACTGTAACAAGACGATTCAAAAGTTTTTTATGAGTCTATTTCAATAAAGGATACTTTAATTTTGATTTTATTATAATTGGAGTAGTAAAACCTTAACACTTTGTATTAGCTTGGATCTTTAACTGTTCCTCTTACATGTGTATAGTACACTTTTTTTTTAATATTAGGTAAATACATACAAAACTACATAGCAAAGTAGAGGTATTGTGAGTCAAAATAGTTTTTATAAATATTAAGTTGAAATGATTGATGTAAAGCATGTGCCTATAAAAGATCTTGGCTGCTAGCCACTTTCTCTGTCACTCTTTGTGATACGATCTCAAATATTTACGTTTTAAAAGCTTAACTCGAAACGAGAGAAAACGCGATCGCCATTTTATCTCGGCGTTACCTAATTTTCGATTCAAATTAAATTTACTCCCATTTGGTAAACTAATATTTGACACTTCGGAAATTCTAACCGCGATAACAAGTTCAAATTATTGCTCAACCCAATTTTGTTATATCAATAAAGAAATTTTGAGATGAATTTTATGAAATGTTGGAGTTGTTTGTTTCGTATCGCGTTCTTCGTTTTCTTGATCTCATTATTATGTATTGTTATTATTTTTTGTATTATAATTCCAAAATATTTTACAGATATACTGATTCCAAAAATATTTTTATATGGACATTATCGACACTGGGAATTTGTTGAAGTTAGACTCAGGAATAATAGGTATCGAGGTGTGCTAACATTGAGCTGATTGATTCAATGAAATTAGATATGTCAATAACGTTTAATATGATTTAAATAATAACTGTTTGCTAGTGGGCTACTCAAAGGAGTGAGATGACTCAGCGTTTAAGTTATAAATTTTAACTATTTACATTATGATAAAAAATAGTTTAATAAAGTCGATTAAATAGTTTTTTGTTAAGTATATAATAATGCCTAATTAACATTCATCGATTTATTTAAGTCAAATTATTTGACACACGGTCTTACATCAAAATTAATAACAATATTGTAATCGTTTTCAGCTAATAAAAATTATCAATTATGTATCAAAAGTTCAACTGGTACTAGTACTGGTACAGTTCTGGTTGTAGGTACTTTTGGTTACATTTCACGATGCATTCAAAAATACGTGAGGGCACGCAGACTCAGGGCTCGACGTCGATTTCAGATAGTTTTGTATTACATATAAAACCTTTTGACAAAAAATTCAATCGAGTTTTTCATATTTTATTGCATTTTTGTCTCTTAGTTTTTTTATTATTATGATTGATTTTAGAACAAATCTATATGATAAGTTCTGGTCGTCATACTAATGACGTAGTCATGTATTCTTTAAGCGTACATCTTATACCTAGCTATAAAAAGTTTGCAGTGTTTTCTACTTACATTTTCATAACAGTGATTTTTTATTACTAGCTATTTATGAAATGTTACAAGCCTTAATTATATTATATTACATATTAATATATGTTGACATATCTGAATAGAAAATCTTGTTTATATATAGAATATAAAACACAAGTGACATATGATTCTTCGAGTTCAACATAATTTATTTATATCTGCTTAGTAAAGGCGAAGGCGTAGAAAGATTTAAATTTCAAAGATTAAAGAATACGTCGTGAAACGTTTTCTATTTCCAACAAATGATCGTCGCTTAATTCACAAGACACACAATAACGTAACATGACAAAACAAAAAGTCCATATAAAACTGTGAAGTAGAGTCATAAACAATATTACAGAACGCTGACGCAATTTCACACGAGGGGATTATAAAGTTCCACACATTTGATATTTTGCAACGTTATAACTCACGTAGTTTGCCCCAAAAACATGTATAGGCTTTAAAGAGCTATAAGTCTAGTAGTTCCGCAGTAAATTTGGCACAGCCTCCGAGAACAAAACCACATCTCAGAGAGAACAAGTTTAATTGACACTAGCGACCGCAGCCGAGCAAAGCTTCTCCGTGGATTCAAAAGCAACATTCTGCTAATTTTTTTACCGATTATTGACGTTAGAAATCAATAATCTATTAATCAATTGTCGTGCTTATTAAGAAGTAATGATCTGAAATATCCTGTACAAATGCCTACATACATTTTATATGGCACAATAGAAAAATGGCACGTATTCAAAAGTCCTTATTAATTCTATCTTATTAATTGTTATTAATAACATAAATGTATTATTTTTCCATTTATTTGTTTTATTATTTAAAAACATATTTACAACTATAGAAAAAAGAATATATTGAGAAATCTATTCGAAAATTTTTTCGCCAACCTGAAATGGAATGGTAAAACATGGCAGACATGTTGGGAGCGCTTGCTAGAGTTGGGAAGAGGGAATTTTAACAGTGAAACTGCCCAAGAAGTACTGCGGCATCAGCATTGTTACCTATGAAAAGACAGCGAAGAACTGTCTAAAGAAGTCGGTTGTATAGTATATAATTTATTATGTTGAAAGAGTAATATAAATATATCCAATAAATACTTAATACTATTATATATGTATTACCGAAATGGTCGAATAGCGACGAATTATAAAACGATTCCATTATTTGAGAGAAGTTTTAGTTTATTATATTCCACATAACAAGATAGGCCCATTACTAGAAAAATGTCTTTCCTCCTCTTAAAAACAAAATTTGCAACTTATTCTATAGTATAATGTAAACTAAAGATCAGAAAATATATTTGGATTTGCTAAATATTTTGTATCATCAAAGTAAATATATTTTAAATAAGTAATGACTCAAGAAAATATAAAGACATTTTTCAAGGAACAATTTGGAAAGATCAAGAAATGGTCAGTCTAAAGAAAATTCATATGACCGTCCATTCCCCACAAATTGGACGATGCTGTCTCGAAGCTATATTTCGGAAAACGTCTCTATTTTCTATGAAGTACAGTTGATTATCTATTGAAACATCGCAACAAAGACATTTAATCGAGATGATCATAAATTTGAACTGTAACACTTAGTCGTAAGGTTGAATTTCGGGAATCTAGGTTGATTGTTAGTATTCAGTGGACTCTCTCTCAGCGGACAGTCTGAACCCGTCGACACTTGTAAAATTTCACGCACAGTTACTCTATATCTAAGATATAATACGAGAGATAAGGAAGGCCATCGGGTTTCAAGTGTCATATTTTAGGGCGGATTTGTCACGCGTCCGTAATTTACGTACCTAGGTTTCATTATTAATGTACTTATGTATATATTTAAAATTGGTTTTATTTATTAAATCTGTATTAAAGTCTGTTGTTATGTTTTTTTTTAATATATTATTTTTAATTCTTCAGGAAGGCAGCTGGTCAAATGGGCCACCTGATGATAAATGGTTGCCCATTGTCACTGGCATTGTACAAAATATAGATGATATATATAGATTAGTGGCTGTGATAATACAGAATTACTCACTAATCCAATAGAAACACAGGATTACGAAGTATTGCTGTTTGGAGATGACTCGTAAGAGGATGTTTGTACCCAGGCGGTCTTCATAAAGTCCTACCACTGGTTGGGTAACCAGTCGATAGGTATCCCGATTAACCTGAATTCAACTCTAACATCGGTTTTGTTACCTAGTTCTACCCGTGCTTTACCATTTTATGTATGCTTTACCAATTTATATATTTTTTTAAAAGTAAATTAATATCGAATATTCGATATATTTGTTTTTTTTTTACGATAATATATTTTTTTAACATATTATGCAATATGTACAGTATTTTTATAAATTACAAAATTTTCGATATTCGATTAAATTTTCGATATTTATATTATTTTGAAAGTAAATTAATATCGAAGATTCGACATGAGCTCTTTTGAGTCTGCGAAATCATACGGTTACTTTTACATTTTAATTACAATTTAAAAGCAAACATATGATAAAATATACAAGATAAAATGTTTTTCAGTCGACTTAGCTGTCTCAAGGACGCAATATATGACATTTGAGTAAATTGCTTGAGTTGAATAAATATTATAAATATAAACTTTTCTTTTCTTCAGACTACAAGATCGTTGCTCTATGTATATGTAGATATTGTTACTTATGATTACATACAAAATATTAAAACATCTTAGGATTATATATAATATATATTAATATAATCCTAAGATGTTTTAATATTTATCCTCAATTAGTAATACAGCTTATTTAGTTTATGTAATTAAATAATATCAGCTTATTAGCTTATCGCTGTCCACTGCTGGACGAAAGCCTCCCATAGAAGTCCATTCGCCAGAAGAAGAACGCAAACCTTTTTCAAACCGTCGTTCCACCTTGCGTCAGGACGTCCTACATTACGTTTGCCTAAGCGTGGTCTCCACTCTAACACGTTTCGGCTCCACCGGCCATCAATGTATCTGGAGACATAACCAGCCCACATCCACTTCAGCGTGCTAATTTTACGCGTGAAGTCGGAGACTTTAGTTCTCTGGAGAATGTTCTCATTTCGAATTCTATATACCAGAGAAACCCCAAGCATCGCAATTTTCCATAGCTCGCTGAGCGACCTTAAACTTGTGAACCAGTCCTACGTAATGTAATTAAATAAAAAGTGTATATGTAGAATAATCGCACTAATAATATTCTACAATGGCGAGTTATTTTAGAGATTTATGTTTTATTTAGTGTGTACATACATAAAAAAGTGAAGTTAAATAAAGTTCAGGCAACCGCGTTTCGGTACAGTAACTTTAAATAGAAATCGTAAGTCTATGTTGTGTTACGTAATGGAAGGTAAGACAGGTGGGACAACTGACGGGAGTTATGGAGGCCTATAAAGTTTCGCAATAAACATGCAAACATAAATTTCTTATGTCTTCCATATTTAAGCGAAAAAACAAATGGCTAAGCTTTATCTGGCTTAGATAAACATCAGAATTTCATAAATATAAACAAATATAATTATTATTACAATATATACAAATATCGAGATTTTGTATTTTATTAATTAAACTTGCTATCCGTCCCGGCTTCGCACGGGTAGAATGAGGGCCTAAATAAAAAGTTTATATCGTACTATTATAAGGATAACACTATTGGTTTTCGTGGCGCATGCTAGTAAACCTCCCAGTCCGCACGATTTTTTCAACATTTTCAACAATCATCAAAATCTGTTCTGTAGTTTTTGAGTTTATCGCGTGCATACAGACATACAGATGCAGTATCTTATAATGTGTAGTGATGATAAATCTTAAGTAAAAATGTAGGTACTTACTTAGTAGGGCTTTGTGCAAGCTCTTCTGGGTAGGACCACCCACTCGGAAACGGAAACAATAACAATACAATAGAAATATGAAAATCATGACGCATTTGCAACACAATATCGATCTAAATGTAAACGAATTAACTTTGCCTTGCTAGCGATTTTCAAACCCCACACGATATTCGAATCACTTGAGACTTATGGCGTGATTTTTAAGTTTAGAATAAGGGTTATTTAATTTTTTGTACATACCAACGATCATCTAAAACGAACTCTACCTGACATTTCCTACTACGTGATTATTGAAATAAGACGAAGGAATTAAAAGTAATAAAACTAGTAAGTGTTCTGTTGGACGAGGTCTCCTTTAAAGTACAAGGTTAACTTATTACTATTAAAAATCTTATTTATTTATTTATTTGCACATCTAATATATTTTTTTATTCAACAAATATATTAAATACTTCAAATTATATTACATGAAGATTTCCATCAATTTTAAAATCGTATACAATTTAAATTTACAAAATAACTTAAATTCAATTCAGAGTAATTAATATCATAACAATTTTCTGATAACATTGCAACACGAGTCGCGAATTAACTCGGCAGAAAACTATTTACCGTGCTGACATATTTAGTCCCGACTGGAATATAAATACCTAAGTTTAATTAACTGGGTGAAGACAGCCGGCACAATACTGTTGACTTCCCCCTGATTTATCCGCCAGATATTCTCAGATTCCATGGACCACAGCGGATAGAATGAGGCAATTTATACTGTACGATATTTTGTGATTAACATATTTCAAAAACTTAATACGTTATAGTATCGAGTGTAATTTTTTTCCATTGCAAATTTTATTGGTAACTTGGTATGGCTTTGTGCAAATCCATCTGGGTAGGTACTAATCTTCATATACTCAGTAGAATATATAACATAACAATACTAATTGTTATATGTTGATGACATAACAACACTTTATAATTGTAATGTTAAATGTAAGTAAATGTTGTAACATGTGTATTCTAGCAATCCGCATTGCAGCAGCTTAGTGGAATAAGCTCGAAACCTTCTCCTCCAAAAAGGAGAGGAGGCCTTAGCCCAGCAGTGGGACATTCACAGGCTGTTTCTGATACTGAACATAACAACATTTAGTATTGTTATGTTTCGTTATGGATTGTGAATAAGACAGCGTAACTACAAGCTCTAGATAAAAACCAAAGTTAGTAACGCATTGATAATGTAAAGACTGGTTAATACTTCTTACAGTACCAATATCTATGGACGGTGGTGACCACTTACCATCAGTTGACCCATTTTAAATAAAAATAAAAAAACAATTTATTATTATTTTAATAACAAGATATTTGTTATATCATATTGTGGCTGCATATTTGTTATGCTATATTGATAAAATCGTCCATATAATCAGTTCCATTACCCTGCTGAAATTTCACATTTAATTATTTTTTTCAACAAAAGTATTAACATGTATTTATATTTTTTGCAACCATAAGCCTTGTCTACTTGTTTAGGTGCATAAATACTATAAAGTACTTATGGATATTAGCTACGTGATGATAACTGTTTTTTTTTGGCTGTCCTCATGGAAAGTGACTAATACCGCCCATGGATATCTGCTACATTAGAGGGTTTGAGGGTTCGTTGTCTGATTTAACACTATTATTATTTATATTATGATATACATTTTTTTTTTTGTAAGTGGGTGGCAAACCTGCAGCAAGCTTACCTGATGAAAAGTGACTAACACCATCCATGAATCCCTGCAACACCAGATGCTAAGTATTTATACAACTTATATATATATATATACTTTATATATTATTATTTATATATATATTACTTTTGTGTTCTTGTAATGCCTATTGACGTAAAGTGGCTGGATGCAATTAGTGATTTTTAAGTTAGCTATCGTTGATCTGAGCTCCTGGAAACAATTATTGAGAATATCTTGATGTAAAAGCCAAAGGGTTTTTAGGATCTGCAGCCGTAAAAACTATACACAACGCCATGTCGCCAGTCAATCGCTTGTAATAATCAGGGTGTTAAATCTGTCGTTACGATACGATATTGTCGTCTATTAATGTTTCGTTTGTATACATAAACATCAAAGTAGAATATCGATTAGACGCTGTAATTTAGCGTTCGCTGTTGACTTGTTGCAATGTTCTTGATTTCTGATCTTTTGATTTGATGGACTAATTTATATTATTCTTAATTAGTTAGCTGTGGTTCTGTTCACGTGTTTGGGGAAGAGAGGCAGGTATTAGTATAACAAATAGCCTTTGTCCTTTCTTGAGGCTCAAGCTGGCTTCATATCAAAATTTCATCATAATCAGCTGATTGGTAAAGACGTAAAGGCGTAACAGACATACTGTGAAAGTTACTTTCGTATTTATACATATATGTATTTTACGAACGAAACTACGTTTTATTTATATTACATCATATTTATTTATTGTTTTTTTTCAATTATTCTTGGAGTTCTACCATTTCATTTTGTATCCTGATAAAGACTTAAACTTCGTGAAGAAAATGCCTCTATTGAAAGTAATGTATAGGTGACAAGATTTTCATTAAGCAATAGGAATGCAAGTGGTTATTAGTACTGTTACGATACGTTATTGTCGGTGTTAGTTAGGTTATTAGTGCTCACATTGTTTAACACTATTCCCTACATACTAAATGTATGTCATATCAAATTCCAAATTTGTATCGAAAACAATCATTCCGACTAAAAATGTGGCCGTCACGATGCAGATGGTTATTGAAAGATTTTATTTGAAGAAAAATAATCTTCTTCTTCTCCTGCCTAGCGTTTTCCCGGCCTAGTAACGCCAGGGTCCGCTTTCCTGCATCTATTCCTCAAAATAAAGGTAATATTAACTAAAAAAATATGTATCAGCGAAGTATATAGTATAGGCGTGGCGCACCCACGAGAGTGTAGAGAGCGACGGTGGTGAAGGGACATGATCACATAAGAGACCGCCATGTCATTTGCCGTCACGGCATAAGAATCATTCTATTCACAAAGCGAGCTGATAGATGTTTTTCATGAAAAATTAATAAACAGTTATGAAATAATCTCAATAAATCGTAAATATAACACGATCGTACCCTAAATCTACGAATACAGTAACTAATAATATATACCAGATCGTAATACCAATTCATTGTTTTCCCAATGAAGACACATCGTCCGTTACCCTCCGTGAAGGCGTGACACGGGTAAACCCTTTTTCTTCATAACAAGAACACTTTCGGCGTAATATTTCATATTTAAAAGCAATATCATATTTTTCCCTTCGGGTTGTTACATTTTTTTGGCATTAAAAATTCACGTCACGCTGTTTTATCGTTGTGGTCATGGTTTTGGTTTCTCTAACTGGTTTCTTACAATACTCATCGTAGATGGAGAACGGTAAAGCTAACCTGTAATTGCGTCGTTTATTTAATCACCAGGGCAATAAAGAAGTAGTAAAAGTAATACAACAAGCTATGTTACTATTAGAAAGAAATTATTTGCCTAATTTTGAACCATTTATAAATAATTAAAAATGTATTATACAAGTTGATGTTCATGGAACGGGACCGTTTAATACTATCAGTATCAAGAACAACTTAGCCCGCTGCAAAATTTGAATCCAACCCTTAAATATCCCATTATAACTTCACCTACTGGAACAATAAAAATTAGTCTTGGCTTTGCGGATATAAATTCGCTTCGGGTGCAAGGTGGAAGTTCTGGGGCTTTTAAACTTTTACAAGCGTTTTTAATAATGTGCGGGACATGTAAATTCGGATAAGTTTTCCAATAAAAGTTGCAACGCTGCTCGAGTGTGCCGAGCAGAGTTGCAACATTGCGCCTTGCACACTTAAGAATTCAGAAGTCTGAAATCAAAATAGCTCTTTGCTTTTGTTTATTTATTAAATACGACGTTAGTAAAAGTGTAAAGGTAAAAATTTAAATACTTGCTAAACTTCTTACTTATGATTGTTTTTTCTTTTCGTTTGTAGCCAATGTTCTATGAACTGTCAAAATAAATTTTACCACGACGAAGAGAACATGTTACGAGTAGTAAATAACCTTTAATTAATTCTCAAATATTTTAGAAAAATCTAACACTTATTTTATATAGGACATGAGAAAAATAGTTGATGATTTTATATTGATTTATTAATTTAACTGTAACTTATATCTGATGCTTGTCTGTTGTATATATTTTTCAGAAATTTAAATACGAAATAACATGAATAAGAACGTTTACTTCTTATTAGCATATTCGTTTAAAGTCTCAAGTTTCGAATTTGATAACATAACTTTCTACAGTTAAATCAGCTTGGAGACGTTTTTGCGTTTGTAGTAGTATAATACACACACTGACTAAAACCGAATTAAATCAGTTTACACTAGTTACCACGTGCCTCGATATCTCGCATAAGTAGCATTAGAAGTATAATTTTGTTAATACTAATTAGTCTAAATAATTAGTTTATAATAAAATATATGGGTGAACGTTAAAAATATATCGCGAATAAATGGCACAATGTATAATGATATATATAAATGTTATAATGATATAAGCAGAGGTAATATTTAATGCCACTATTGTGGAAGAATGACAGTTTGTTTGCATGCTTCTAAAAAAGAAAAATATTTCAGGTCAGATTTAAGATACAATTTCAGACGGACACCTCATCGTCCTCTCACGCGAGCAAATCGCTAACTTGTAATCGAATAAATAGTAATGAAGCTAAGAATTACCTGGACAATAATATTTTCTTGGGTTTTAGATTTTAAACTTTCTTTTTTAACTAAAATTTATAATCAAATATACGAATCATATAAAAAATAACTAAGCTGAATTTGAATTAAGGAACCTCAAAAAGGTAACACAGATAGTTTTGAATAAACTTTTATGTTTTAACTCAGTATAAAATTTCCCCGTACAGTGTAAACTCTAGCGATGAACGTGTAGCGCCTTCAAATATTCCAACTCGCTTACACGCTGCCAAAACAAATTGTATGATATATCTTTTGAGTGAATACGTTAATATAAACTTCGTATATGATTTGCGAATAATTATTATACGACAAAAATTATTTAATACCCTAACATTCTTAATTCCATGACAATTATAAAATTGATACAGCAAATAATTATATTTTTGAAAAACTTGATATATAAATACACGAAAATTTCTTAGTTTTTTTTATAGTATAGGTTGGCGGAAGAGCATTTGGGCCACCTGATGGTAAGTGGTCACCAACGCCCATAGACATTGGCATTGTAAGAAACGTTAACCATCGCTTACATCGCCAATGCAACCTAGGGAACTAAGATGTTATGACCCTTTTGCTTGTAATTACACTGGCTCACCCTTCAAACCGGAACACGGTTTTGCAGTAGAATAGCTGATGAGTGGATGGCACCTATCCAGACGGGCTTGAAAAAAGTCCTACCACCAGTAAAATTATTAAATAATAAAATATTTTTTTTATACTTGTTTCTAGGATCTGAAAAGTTGTACTTTTTCAATGGCTTTCAATGTCTTCAAATGGGGGTGTTTATAACGTTAAAATTTTATGGTATACATAAACTTTTAAAATATTTAAATAAAATGAGGTAATACAGCTGCTTTTAATGAAATACTTTATTCAATTGAGCGTACCTCGAGGGTCCCATTCAAAGTCGAAGATAAAACTTCATAAGGGGCCTCAACCCCGCCCCTAAGGAAAGTTTTTATGGCGGAAAATTAGTGGTTTAGTCACTTATTTCACTAAACGATGCTGTCACATTTCAGAAATACCAGTAGTACTCAATTTAGCAGCTGTTAATAATAAGTAAGTTTAAATGCACATGCAGGTAAATATGGCAATTAACATCCTTTTCTTTATAAAAAAACTATTTTTTTATTATATATAATTATTTAAATGCGCAATGATTTAATATAATTATTATAACACATACTCGGATGATTCTATTTTGAGTTTAAAATATTACACTTTTTTTCTGACATCTTTGACATTGCGTTTCGGTAATAATGTACTGTATGATTGTACATATAGCTTTATAAATGAAATGTTGCGTGCCAAGGCTGTATTTTTACTTATAATACCTTCCTGAGGCTAGGCATTCAATTCTGTAATAAAATCTCACATTCGCTTTTACATTTCTCAAGTAATACATCAAAAGCGTATGTTAAAAAAACACATTAACAGACAATTCGTAATATTCTATACAAGTTAATAAAGATAAACAAATGATTATATAGATTGAATAATTGTATAAAAATTATATAATTTTATAACGAGAAGTAAAAACACGTTACTACTAAACTTACAATTTTTTTTTCTTGATCTTATCACGTTCTAAATCTTGTCACAATTCCAAAGTGTTTCTAAAATCCTCCTTATATATTTTAATTTAATCTATAAATGTATAGTATTCGACCCAATTATAATAAATAAAACACATCAAATTTAATGTAGTTACGACTTTTACATATTGGCAGATACAATGGCCGACGGATAACAGAGCAGCGAGCGAACCCGGTTTTACCTCCGTCTGTATTTATCAAGCGGATAAAAGTTTCATAAAGAGAAACTCGTAGTCAGCACAATAGATTCCTTGCTGCGGTGTAGTTTCTCGAGCACGTTTACCGTCAAAGCGATACTTACGAGCGCCGATCACGCACCGCATGCTCTTCAAACAAATGTCTGCAAATAACATGCAGTTTTCGTATGTAAGCTACGGTGTTTCGGCTTCCCAATATAAATTGGCTGCCATTTCGTTAAGATCTATTGACGTAAATATCTGTTTCTAGTGATTTTTTTTATTTATTCTTGTAAAGGATCCTGTAATCCCTGGACTTTTTTTATGATTGACGTAAATACAATTATAAAAATTTTAGTAGTCTAATCTATTTTATGACTACATTCGAATTAAACATTAATTCTCTAACATAATAAATATATATTTTTAAATCTTTTTTTAAATTGTTATGTATGATATACACCTCATTTGTGTGGGTTCTTAGTTATTATCAATATTTACGAAATACTTTCAAACAACCAATTCACAAGATTAAGTAAACTTAAATTCATAAACGGTTTGGAATATATATTCCACCGAAATAATCCGACAAGACACTGAGACTAACTAAGAAGTACCTAGTTGGGTACAACTGTGTGCGCTAACACTGGAACATTATTTATTCCCTGTCTCTCATAGTCCGATGGGACTGCAATCTGGACCACTGAATTTTCATGTGCTTAATTTGTATTTATGCATTATCTCGTGCTTTCGAGTCAAGGAAAACATCGCGAGAAAACCTGTATGTGTCTAATTTCACTTAAATTCTTCCACGTGTGTATTTACTCACCTACATTATAGCAGCCTGTTGGAATAAGCTCCAAATCTTCTCCTAAAAGGGAAACAAATTAGCTCAGCCAACCCAAAGTCGTAAGTATTGTACCAATTATACTGATCATAATTTCCCTATAATAAATAAATAATGTACAAACTAATATTTGTTGTACACTTTAAAACGAATTTATTGCAAACATAAAACAATCGCGCAAAACTTAATGATGCATCGATACTTGATATATTATAAACGTGAGGCAAGTTGCAAACTGCAAACTGCAGCACTAACCCGAGACGAAGTTAGTAAGCTTCGCAGCTGTCTTAATAATTACCTGTCAAAAATTGCAAGTAATCCCCCACTATTTGATACATAAATTATAGTATAGGTACTTCTGTTTTGTAGATTAGCATTATATGACTTGGTTCGATTAAAGGAGGTTATATTATTGAGCAGGGCATTATTCATAGTACTGTCTCTTTAGTTACTTATTTTCAATCATAGTCTGTCATCTCACCATCTTTTCATAATATTATTATGTACGGACCGTTCATGTGCTTAATTTGTGTTTTAAATTCGTTTCGTGCTCTATGGTTTATTTTATTGTATATTTTATTATAGGCATATGTGTATTTTTTACTGAATAAATAATAGCTTTATATCTTAAATGAATATTTTATTGAGTAATATGCTTTATTTAATAAAACTTTTTTAAGATTACATAATGCATATCATTTTATAAAATGGCATCACTGAAAATGTTTTCGGAATCATTATCAATTTTCCCTATACGTAATTATAATATGACATTAAAGTTTATAGTATTCTCTTTTAGTTTTCCATTTCATTATTTGCGATCTATTTCCTAATTTTGATTGCGATGTAAAATAAAGTGAAAAATATCTGACGCAATCAGGTTTCACTATGCTGCGAGAGGCACATTTCAATCACTTCATTTTTTTGTAAATTAAAAAGACAACCATATTTTACATTTAGACAAAACCCTCCAAACGAACACTATTAATAAAGTAGATTTAAGGCAACAAAACATTGTCTCAACTGCCCTTAAATCTAGCTAAGCGTTCATTAATTCCTAAATTCCTTGAATTAGTCAACTCAAATCCTATGCAAATGGTCTGTTAATTACAAACTTCCTTTGTTCATTAGCGGGAGGCCCTTTTCTCTTACGGAGCCTTTAAAATTTGCTTCGCCTCGTTGGAGGTGAATGCACTCGATGAAAAAGTGGGACATAAAAAATATATGCATTTCTGTCTGTCGGCTGTACGTCCCTTTCCGAATTGGAGGCAAAAGAATTTGAATTATCTTTTAATCCGCTTTTGGCAAAGGGGAAGTGCTTACTACTTACGTAAGGAGGCTCTTAGCAATATTTAGAGTATGTTTAACTTAGGTTGTCTCTTTGATAATAAGTGTATAATTTAAGATGAAGTTAATAAAATAAATTGTGTGTTTGGCAATTTTTTTGGCCGATAGAGACTATTCATAAAACGTTATCAGGGCATTTTTTGCGAGAAATAATTCAATGGTGATTAGTTATATAATGAAATTAATAAGTCTTTAGAATAATTTATTTTAATTGATTGCAGAGCTTTATGCAAACCTGTCTTAGTAAGTACAACTGAATTATCAAAAATTATACCATAGTATACATGGTATAATTTATGAAGGGTGAGTGAGCCAGTGTTACTACAGGGACACAAGGGAACGTAACTTCTTAGTTCCCAGGGTAGGTGGAGCATTGACAACGTAACGTCTATGGGCGGTGGTGATCACGTACCATCAGATGGCCCTTTTTGCCCACCTATATATATAAAATAAGAATTGTGAAGGAGAAATGTCGGGAGCCAAAGAACGGGGGACTAAATTAAGTGCTGCTACTTTTTGTTGATGGTGTGAGTATTATTCCGATTAAAGAGAAAAGTATGATTATTATTATAATAAAAACATAAAACGAAGTGAAAAATCTTGTCATACTAAGATCTTGTCTCTGAAATATTTAATGCTATTTTATAAAATGTCTGAATGTTCATGTGCTTAATTCGTGATTATAATTCGTCTCGTGCTTTACGGTGAAGGAAAACATCGTGAGGTCCCTGACCTCTAACCTGCATGTGTCTAATTTCACTGAAATTCTGTCACATGTGTATTCCACCAACCCGCATTGGAGCAGCGTGATGGAATTAGCTCCAAATCTTCTCCTTAAAAAGGGAGAGGAGGCTTTTAGCCCAGCAGCGGGACATTCACAGGCTGTTACGGATTAACATACGTACCCTAATTGTTGTAAAAAAACATCACACCGTAATGACTTCTGCACACTTGACTAGTCCTTGAGATATTATATTACATATACTCATATATAAGTTTACAGTTAATTGTAATGTTTTCAGTTATGTCATATTGACTGATCTAAATCTAGTTAAAATGTAATTATCTTTTGAATGTTTTTTTTTTTCATTTCACCTGTAATGATTATGCAATTAATTTATTTCACAATAATCATTGCGTATCTATCTCTATGTATTGTTACTTTTGTTACATTTGTTATCCTTGATCCATAAAACAATGACGTAAAAAAAAACGCGCGCTATTATAAGACCGCCATTTTGTTACAGAAAGGTAAAGTAATTAATTAATTTTATTGGCGCGACTTGTGATTTGTTGAACGCGTTCAAATGAGTTATTTGGATTTTTAAGAGTAATTGAGCGAGTAATTTAGGTACATCAATTTATATAATGTTTTATAAAAATAAAAAAAAGCAATTGTAAGTTTTTATAACATCAATTTTATTTGGATGATATATTCAGAAGTGGAAGAGATATTTTTACAAAGCCGTTCGAGCCAATTATCCCGTTTGAATCGGATAATTGAAATATAACGAAGAACACCAGTTAGCGCTTATATCGCTTTAATTTTCGGAAATTATTATGACTGATAAACAGATTAGTTTTCAGAACAAGTCAAACAAATCGCATCGATATGAGACCGGAGACAGGTCGCGGGTTGAGCTTTAAGCATGAAGTAAATCTCGTTCTCTCCATTGTTGATGGTTTGGGCGAGAATCGACCTACAAACTGTCTCATTTGAATTGCTCTTTGAGTTTCATTACAAAAGCTACCTACGCGGTGCTTGGTACCAATGGTAACAATGGGTACATGGCCAAGGAAGACACATGGTCTGTGTGGACGCTTGGTAATGACTTTGCTAGACTCTTGAAGACGCATGATTTTCACTGATGGTGGTGATGATGATGATAATGTTGCTGATGGACTTGTGTTCCTGGAAGATAAGAATTTTCAAGAGTTATTGAGTGAGTAATTTACATTATTTTTTATGTTTTTGGTGTTCTATTTTTAAAAGAACAATTCGAGGGTTATTACGGGCCGGTTGGCGTGATTGGTAGATACTTGCCTTTCATGCCGAAGGTTGTGGATTCGATTCCCACCCAGGGCAGACATTTGTGTGCATAAACATGTCTGTTTGTCCTGAATCTGGGTGTAATTATCTATAAAAGTATTTATTTACAAAAAAAAGTAGTATATGTAGTAGTAAAAAGTAGTAATCAGTGTCTGGTTTCCATAATAAAAGTTATGCTTAGTTTGATATCAAACGGCCATGTGTGAATAATTTCCCAGGATATTATTATATAATCAACTTCACTTCTGGATTCTATATAGATAATATAATATTCCAAGTGTGTTGTGATACTCTTATGATAAGTTTATTATTGTTATAAAATAAGTAGGAACGATTTATTTATATTTTGTTGAAATTTTTATATCATGAAACTAGAAACAGTACAATATTTCCACGCGAACGATACCGCTACAAATAATACGATAAGATAAGATAAGACCGCCTTTTGTACATTAATAGTTTTTTATTTGTGTTTATAACTGTATTTTTCTGTAAATCTTTTGGTGTACAATAATGCATATTCTATTCTATTCTAGAAAAAAAAGAATGCTAATATATATAAATATAAGAATATAAAGTATTCAACGAGTAAAGTCATTCGAGAATATTTCTCCTTTGACCTATTTACTATATAATATTTTGATGTTGAACGTTAATTACTGGTGGTAGAGCTTTGTGCAAGCTCGTCTAGGTAGGTATCACCCACTCATCAGATATTCTACCGCAAAACAGCAGTACTTGGTATTGTTGTGTTCCAGTTTGAAGGATGAGTGAGCCAGTGTAATAACAGGCACAAGGGACATAAAATCTTAGGTCCCAAGGTTGGTGGCGCATTGACGATGTATGCGATGGTTAACATTTCTTACAGTGCCAATGTCTAAGGGCGTTTGGTGACCACTTACCATCCGGTGGCCCATATGCTCGTCCGCCTTCCTGTTCTATAAAAAAAATATATATAAAACCGAAACCTAACTTCGTTTAAACTATTCTTTATTTTATTTCATTAATATCATTTAATATTTATAGTTACTGCTGTAAATCTATGCTGTAAATTGAGTGTATATGAATACTTTTTAGTTTCTGTTCCTAATTAAAAAATAATAATAATAATTGCGTAGCCTTCAATGGAATATATTACGCTAATATGTCCTTTATACCTATAATTACACCGTCTTACTCATCACTACTAGAACACAGAAATATTATTAATTGCTCTTTGTAGATAGAAAAACTGATGAAGCAGGTGATCCATATCCGAACTGGCAAAGCCTTTCCACAATAATAAGAAAGTATAGAAAAATTTGAAACTACTTTAATTAAAATAAAGATGTTAAAAAATTACATTTGAAGTAAGGACTAATTTTGTTATAATCCGTTTGTCCATCTACCAGTTGACATGGGTTGGCCCTTTGCACCAGATGTTCTTTAGTCTTTGTATAATTTCAATTATGGGAAATACCAATGCTTCGTGTCGTCACATTTGTGAAACTTTAGAATTTTACTGAACGTGGATTCGATGAGTTATCGTTAGATAGTATAAATAAATAATGTATTTACATATTTATTTATTTCTTATATACCGTCTACTTACTAAAGTTAGCAGGCATATGGATGACTCCAAGTTTGGAAGCTGGTGCTTTAAGAAGAAAAGTTTTCCGTTTTCCCCACCACCAATATTCTACGCAAGCGTACTCCACCTTAGACTGTATCTTCACTCATCTATAAGTTTACAGTTAATTATAATGTTGGAAGCTGGTGCTTTAAGAAGAAAAGTTTTCCGTTTTCCCCACCACCAATATTCTACGCAAGCGTACTCCACCTTAGACTGTATCTTCACTCATCTATAAGTTTACAGTTAATTATAATGTTGGAAGCTGGTGCTTTAAGAAGAAAAGTTTTCCGTTTTCCCCACCACCAATATTCTACGCAAGCGTGCTCCACCTTAGACTGTATCTTTACTTTCCATTAGGTGTAATAACAGTTACGCGCTAGCCAATACATAAAAAAAAACTGCCCAGATCGGTCTAACTAGAAAGAAATGTTTACATCAAAATAATTGCCCAAAAATATTGAATTAGATGTTAATATTGTATTATATTTGTTCTAAACAAACTATTTGACTTGGTAAAACCCCACATTCCAAATTACTAAGCCAACCCGTCATTGCAGCAGAAAATAATTGATTACCCTAGCATATTGTTTGGCCAAAATTTTGCTTAACTAACATGTTGTATCAAGAGTTCATCTTGTACTGCTTTTATCTCGGTTGCTAGCAGTTATTACGCCGCCCGTCGTCCGGTTGACGAGGGTAAATCTCCTTTCTTCATATTCGCGCACGTACCGTGGCATCGGTTTTTATGTCTGTCCGCGTATGACACGTCGAATTCCACTGACAGCCCAGCGAAAATGTTCACATGAGAACAATTATTTTTTAAGCTTTTCGGGCTCAATATGTTGTATCTTGTTTCTTAATTTTCGACACATTATGGTACTTTATTATTGCTTATTGAATATTTTAATCTATCGGTTTACACTCGTAGTAATCGCGAGGATGAAATGATGAATGAAACAAAGAAATTATTATGTTTATGCTTATTTTCAGCTTTTATTACGCATGTCATAAGGGTGATTTCTGTGACACTCGGTTAAGAAGGTCGTCGTGGTCGCGAGGGATAAATTTTGATCTAGACTGTTACTCAGTAGTGATCGTCTAGTCTGCGTGACTCAATAAAATGAATAATATAAAGAGCGCCATTAATTTATTTACTCAATGACTATTTATAAATGTACAAAATAATATACATATCTAACGCTGATAATGATAACGGACTTCGCATCAGGTATTGTCATGTACATATGTATATAATATAACGAACATACGCGATATTCACATTGTATCATGTAGATACTGGTGGTAGAGCTTTGTGCAAGCTCGTCTGGGTAGGTACCACCCACTCATCAGATATTCTAGTGCAAAACAGCAATACTTGGTCTTGTTGTGTTCCGGTTTGAAGGGTGAGTGAGCCAGTGTAATTACATGCACAAGGGACATAAAATCTTAGGTCCCAAGGTTGGTGGCGCATTGGCGATGTAAGCGATGGTTAACATTTCTTACAGTACCAATATCCAAGGGCGTTTGGTGACCACTGACCATCAGGTGGCCCATTTGCTCGTCCAACTTCCAGTTCTATAAAAAATAATGTAACTTTAAAGTATCTTATAATGTTTCTATAACTAGTGTTCGTGGCTTTGCCCAAGTATTAGCTAAGGGGGAAGATATTGGTATTTGGACGAAAGAAACGTTTTAAAAATGTAGCCTAGTTCCTTCCTCGGGGCTTAAGCTGGCTTCTTACAAAATTTCATCAAAATCGATACAGTGTTGTAGCCGTGAAAGCGTAACATTTATACATAGAATTTGCATTCAAAATATTAGTATAGATATAGAAAAAAACAAAAGCAAACACGAAAATAATAATACATATATTATATGAGGCCCACTGTTTTCGATTTCAAAATTACCGGATTAGTTAGTAACAGCTTGTTAATGTCCCACTGCTGGGCTGAGGCCTCCTCTACCTTTTGAGGAGAAGGTATGGAGCTTATTATACCACGCTGCTCCAATGCGGGTTGGTGGAATACACATGTGGCAGAATTTAGTTGAAATTAGACACATGCAGGTTTCCTCACGATGTTTTCCTTTACCGTCAAGCCCGAGATGAATTATAATCACAAATTAAGCTCATGAAAATTCAGTGGTGCTTGCTCGGGTTTGAACCCACGATCATTGGTTAAAATTCACGCGTTCTTACCACTGGGCCATCTCGGCTTAGTTACCGGGTTTTAACAATTCTTACAAGCGTAAGATCTCTTACTCTCATCATCAAGAGAGAAGTCATCTGACTGTCGAAACCTTACACTGACGTCATCCGACGCTCGATGTCTCTCTTACCGTGTATCGAGCGGAGAGAAAAGTGATATTAATCAAATAAAAAAATGGCAGCTAGATTTGCTAAAACTTTATGTTTGGTATAAATATATAAGTATGTAAATGAAACAGAAGTTGCGCCGAGTGATGTTTTAATTAAAACATTCATCAAGTTCGTTGCGATAGCGTTAACACAAACAAAATATAATTGTTTTTTTTAACATATAGGTGTTAGAAAATTTTAGACTAAAGACGCGAAAATTTCTTATCTGAGAAAGCAAAAATAAGTTGTTGAAAACGTTAATTATAACAATAGATGAACATGCTATTAATACTTGTTATAATAACAACACAAATGAACAAAGAAATCTTTACAAAATCGATTTATTCGTCGTCAAATAAAAACAGAGCTGCATTCAGAAAAAACTATGGAATTCTGAATCAAGACAGTCGAAGATTATTTTTACCATTGTGTGGTATCGACTCTTACGAAGATCGAAAGTATGGATGTCTACCTTATAATATGATTAAGATTTTAAATTATAAGCAAACTAGGTACTCAGGTATTCATACTAGGTATGGCTTAAGGATAAAAACGAGACAGTCAACAAGTTCATATCTCCATATTTGCGACGGAGTAGCAAAATGCCGATATGTCTCTGGTACTGCTTCCGGCGTGATAATAGTCACATAACAATCTAGCATTATAGTGACATCGGTTATATAATTGCATTATTTATTATAAAGACACTGCTTATCTGTCTTTCTGTCTATCTATTACGTTTTTATATTGTATTTATATAATTTGTATATATTTAAGCATTTAATGTATACATAATATGTTATATATTATATGTTACTAATTAAAACAATAATACTTTTTGCATAGGCATCAACCATTTTCATATAAAACACACGTGTATTCATCAATAATATAAACTAAGTCAATTGACAATTGACCAACGAATATAAACATATTTAAGCTAGTCCGAAATATAAGAACCAGATCTCAAAGTAAATAGCATTCAAGTCTATCAGTTTCCCGCCATAAAGAGTATCTGTCACTGTTCTTGTTGCCAGATTAAAAATATAGATTATTATTGATTAATATAAAAATGATAGATATTCTCCAGTAATATTTAATATTAATTCGTTTCACATCTAATATTATATATTAGAATCTGACTTAGTCTTACAGAAATAAGACACAGTTGTCAATATTAATGTTGCTTAGTCTCCGATGTAATCTTAATAAAGAAATAATTAATTCCTTCGTTCCTCCATTCTTTTTAAAAACCTCTACCATGACAGTTGTCCTCTTCCATAATGACAGTTAATGGCCAGATGTAATTTTATTATAAATCATATCCAACCGACCGATACAGACAATCAATAAAGTGCTTACACATATAATAAATGTAATATAAAGATATAATAATAAATAATAAAATATACGAATTTTTATGAAATAAGTTACATTAACCCCTAGTGATAAGTGTACATCAGTAACAAAATTATACAAAACATGCTATATATTATTTACTTTTATTGCATAACCATAATGAGCTTGTAAGACTCAAATATGAAACATGTGAATCTTAAATGTAAATTGTGGCCTTCAAGCCGGGCAACCACCACAACTTTGTGTACTCGTGTCTGCAAATAATAATCTGCCACGAGTGTATCTACCATAACAAATGGAGCAGTGTAATGGAATAAGTTCCATACCTCTAAGAGAAGAGATCTTGGCCCAAAAGTGGAACATTTACTGTTACTTTTTTTATACCCAACATGATGCTTTTAGTTATATTTTAGACAATTTTTCGCGCGTTAGGTGTTAGGTTAGGTTAGGTTAGTTAGTCCAATCCAAATTTCATCAAAATCGGTTCAGGGGCTTAATCTTAAAACGTAACAAGCAGACACAGAGAGAGTTACTTCGTATTTATAATAATAGTATAGATTTTTTATTAAATCTTGAATGTAATTTTAATAAATGTTGTATTTGATATAATCAAAGTTGCTTACTTACTGAACTACGTATAATTAACATATAAACAATACAGTTAGCCGTGATTGGTTGATTATAATAATTATTGCTCAAATCCTAAAGTTCACGGTTTAAATTAATATAGCTTTCTTGAATAATAATAAATAAGTGGTGGTAGAGCTTTGCGCAAGCTCGTCTGGGTAGGTACCACCCACTCATCAGATATTCTACCGCAAAATAGCAGTACTTGATATTGTTGTGTTCCGGTTTGTAGGGTGAGTGAGTCAGTGTAATTACAGGCACAAGGGACATAATATCTTAATTCCCAAGGTTGGTGGCGCATTAGTGATGTAAGCGATGGATAACATTTCTTGCAGAGCCAATGTCTAAGAGCGTTTGGTGACAACTTACCATCAGGTGGCCCATATGCTCGTCCGCCTTCCTATTCTATAAAAAAAAAGACCAGACAGGCTATCTAAAGTAATTCAAAAGATAAGCGGGTTGAACCATACACACCTTGCAGTTTAATGGTATGAATTATAATCGATATTAACGATAGTTTAGTAAGTGCATCAATTAATTTTAATATTTAATATTATCTGAATATATTATCATTGGGCATAATAATTTTAATGAATATAAATGTTCTATGGTGCAATATAATCATTACGCACTATATATTATTATTTAGGAGATCCAATGAGTTTTCCGTCTGTTAGGTTAAAGTATAAGATATTTGTCACTTCTTCTTTGAACATGCTAACCTTTCTTAATAAATAGGCCATCTAACGAAGTGTTTATTTATAAATAAAAAAATAATAATTTTTAAATTTGAAAAAAGTAACAATTTATAAATTACCCACTGCTGGGCAAATACCACCTGTCCTTAAGAATGTTGGACACTGTTTCCGCCACGATGTTTCATTGCGGGTCAGAATTTCTGAACCTGAAGGATTCCTCACGGTTTTGTCACGATGATTCCGGCGTCGAGATGAATTATTATAAACATAAATTAAACATTTGAAAATGTTACTGATTTCATTTCTAAATTCAATGATAGTATCCTATTTTAAATAAAGAAGCTTTTGAACCAGAACACAACATTACAGTGTTTTATAAGTGGTGCATTCATTGTAAAGTACCCTTTCCGACCAGCATGATCAAAGGACTACCACAATAATATAGTCTATCAAAAACTTTATATATTTGTCAGAGTGGGACATCAGATCTTCGATCACTATCGTCGAACATCATGTGGGCGTACAGTGGGTTATCGTGAAATGATCAACACAGTTAATATAATCACACTTTTATTACACTTGTCACTTATTTGTCACACACACACAAAGTACTTTATGGAAAGGTAAGACAGTTCCGTGACTTCACTTGATCGATGCCTCACATAGAGTGTTCTGCCCGGGTCCAAGCGATACCATCACGACTCTATCAAAAGCGTACTGATGTTCTGCCGAACCACACAGGAGTCAAGTTCACAAACGTTGGAGCGCCTTTCGTTCCATTGAGTGTCCGTATAATTGACCGGATGCGACACGGCCATCCTGCGTGACACACGTCTTCGTGTGTTAATCTGTAACAGTAATAGCACAAACCACATTTCGTTCGGCCAATCCTGGCTTATCATAGATCTGAACCTGATCTATTTTCTATTTAGAAAGGAAATAAAACTACGGGTTATTCAAGTTTCCTTTTACATTTTGCAAACTACAACAGCTCTACTAAAATAAGCTCCATGGTTACAATCTTTGTACATACTACATCAAATAGCCTTGAGGTCAAGTAGCATTGATGTTTTATAAAGATTCACTTCAATCAATAAACTGAGATTTAAATTCAAAATTCAATCCCCAGGTATCATTCGCGGTCTATAACTATTTGCACTACTATGCCACATGGTATGCCAAGTCATCTCATGACTTTATGGTCTTTGCTATCAAGTTCCTTATAATCATCAATCGGTCACCAACCCTCAGGCATCTTTCTAAGACGGTCATGAGCATACTTGTAGTTATGTTTTTGTCTTAGCGATCTCAAAACAACAATCTCCTAATTTTTCTTTATTTTAAAGTTCCTTCAGGAAAGTCAACTTACCTCCTCGCATCAAATATTAATGCTAGGATCGAAATTGGAATTGGAAAATTGGTTGGATCTCACCGTAGTATTGTCCCGATGCTCCACCATTGTCACGATGACTACCCGCGGTCGCGGCAGCGTCCTGCGTGGAGGTGAACGATTTATTCTTCCAACGACGGTTATCGTTTTCTGGAACGTGAGTCACGGTCATGCGACCGTTATTAGGAAAGTTCCTTTTTTTTGTTTTCGAGGAAGAAAGGCATTTACGCCTGCCGCCCGGACTACGACCGGCACGGGTATGTGGGACTCACGGGGCAGAAGGCCACCGTCCTAGCCACTAAAACCTCCCCGTTTCCGCCTCACCGCAGGCGGTGGGGTTACGGGAACGCGTTAGCTCACCACCGCGAACCCGCCAGCGGTCGTCGCTATGGCGTCGTTAGCGACCCACCAGATGTTTTTTATTGAGGTTGTCTCCTCTTGGCCCAGCCGGTGAAGGCCAGACCCTCGGTCCCACGACAGGCGAAACGAGTTGAGAAGGCGGTGACTTTTTATGGTCTGTCCACCCAGTATCGACATCGAAACTGGGTGAACCCGCCTCCTCTCTCCGGCAGCCCAAAAGGACCCTGGAGTCCACCTACTTGCCACGACGCCGCTCGCTAGTCCACTCTGCTGCAACAGAGAAGTACCAGGAGCGGCCCGTGACACTTCCGCCGCGTCAGTCTCAGCCGCGGTCGACAAGCATTCCAGGAAAAAAAAAACATCGGATTGCTTGTCGACCCCGTTGCCCAGGGTGCACCACGTGGAGGTGAATGACATGCACCCCATTAGGAAAGTTCCCTTTTTTTTTTTTGTTGTCGAGTAGGAAAGGCATTTACGCCTACCGCCCGGTCCACGACCGGGACGGTTAAGTGGGACTCACGGGGCAGAAGGCCACCGTCCTACCCACTAAAACCTCCCCGTTTCCGTCTCACCGCAGGCGGCGGGGTTACGGGAACGCGTTAGCTCACCACCGCGACCCCGCCAGCGGCCGTCGCTTTGGGTTGGCGACCCACCGGGTGTTTTTTATTGAGGTTGTCTTCGCTTGGTCCAGCCGGTGAAGGCCAGACCCTCGGTCCCACCGCAGGCTGACGCCTGGATGGGGAAACGAGTTTGAGAGGCGGTGACTTTTTACGGTCTGTCCGCCCAGCAACGACACCGAAACTGGGCGAACCCGCCTCTCCCTCCTCCTTCTACCTCTACTCCTGTCTCCGGCTGCCCGAAAGGAAACCGGAGACCAACTCCTCCTCGCTCCGGCGGCCCAAAGGACCCCGGAGTCCACCTACTTGCCACGAAGCCGCTCGCTAGTCCACTCTGCTGCAACAGAGAAGTACCAGGAGCGGCCCGTGACACATCCGCCGCGTCAGTCTCAGCCGCGGTCGACAAGCATTCCGGGAAAACATCGGATTGCTAGTCGACCCCGTTGCCCAGGGTGCACTACGTGGAGGTGATTGACATGCACCCTATTAGGAAAGTTCCTTTTTTTTTTTTTTTTTTTTTTTTTTTTTTTTTTTTTTTTTTTTTGTCGAGGAGGAAAGGCATTTACGCCTACCGCCCGGTCCGCGACCGGGACGGTTATGTGGGACTCACGGGGCAGAAGGCCACCGTCCTACCCACTAAAACCTCCCCGTTTCCGTCTCACCGCAGGCGGCGGGGTTACGGGAACGCGTTAGCTCACCACCGCGACCCCGCCAGCGGCCGTCGCTATGGGTTAGCGACCCACCGGGTGTTTTTTATTGAGGTTGTCTCCTCTTGGCCCAGCCGGTGAAGGCCAGACCCTCGGTCCCACCGCAGGCTGACGCCTGGATGGGGAAACGAGTTTGAGAGGCGGTGACTTTTGACGGTCTGTCCACCCAGCAACGACACCGAAACTGGGCGAACCCGCCTCTCCCTCCTCCTTCTACTCTACTCCTGTCTCCGGCTGCCCCAAAGGACACCGGAGACCAACTCCTCCTCGCTCCGGCGGCCCAAAGGACCCCGGAGTCCACCTACTTGCCACGAAGCCGCTCGCTAGTCCACTCTGCTGCAACAGAGAAGTACCAGGAGCGGCCCGTGACACATCCGCCGCGTCAGTCTCAGCCGCGGTCGACAAGCATTCCGGGAAAACATCGGATTGCTAGTCGACCCCGTTGCCCAGGGTGCACTACGTGGAGGTGATTGACATGCACCCTATTAGGAAAGTTCCTGAGCTATCATAGCGCAAGCTTACTGTTAATTAATAATCTAAAGCAGGGTAGCTAAATAAAGAATAGATATATTTTTAATTTTTGTTAATTTTATACTTTCTTCATTCATAATATTCTATATAGAAGAGAAACGTTCCTGTTGGTTAGACGGGCGACTAAAGCGCCACATGCGTTCAACTACCCTCTTTTTATTGATATCTGAAATTCCGAACTGACCGGTAGATATTTTTACGCGCTCTCATAAAAAACTGTAATGTATGTGTAATCTGTGTTTCTGAGTGTGTGAGTTTTGCGTTGTGTATTCTATCATCATATACATATATATAAGACGACCTTCAGCAACTGGTCACCTATGGAAGACGTATAAAGAGCAGGACCGAAGATACGTACTGGTCCCAGTCTACGTACGCTAGATGAAGGCATAATTCCCTATTGTACGTTACAGAGATCCTTGAACGCTTTATTTATTTTTCAACAAATTTTTATTTAATTATTTTATATGATCTATAATTAATATTTTTGGTTAAAACTGTTTGTTACTTTGTCTGTAATAGACCTTAAAAAATGTTAGAAAAAAGCGAGTGAGTGTGAAGAACCTTAATGTCAGTAATTGTTCTTAAATGTCAAAAAACTATCGTTACCAATAACACAACGAAGTATAAAAACCAAATAGGCATGAGAACTTAGTGATTGTACTCAAAGAAAACTCGACTTCAAAAAAATAAATATTGAAAAAATATAAATCTTACAATTGTAGAACTTCAATATGAAGATTTTATTCCAGACACATACAGACCTAAAAAAATCAAGTAGAATACTCTGCAACAATCACATAGTCTATTCTTAGTCGGAGTGTAGCTGTGTGCACAGCGAGGCTTACCGATTCCATTACCAATGGCATTGAAGGCTTGAAATATCCTTGGACGAGAATTGGTAGACGATTCAAAAATATTCAAGAAAATTTTAAACTCTGTTGTATAATATATTTATTATTATATCTAACGCTATTCTTCTAAAATTTTCGTGGTATTATTTGTATATTATACTAATTAAAGATATATCTATTCGTATTTTCTATAATTATTCTTAAATTGTAAGTCTTCTTTTTGGTACACTTGTATAAGCTTATATATACGCAAGTGAGGCTGCGTGCATTTGCTAGTATCTATATTAATTATTATATATATAGATAGTAATTTAGGTTCTCTTTAATCGTTACAATATAGACTTACAAATGACAACACTTTCACACCAATATGCAGATGTGACCTCTAAGTGGACCACCAGTTCGTTTGTCCACCTCATAAGACCGTAATTCCTTAATGCTGATTCACTTAGCAATGTAAATGATCATCTTTACTACTGAACTCAATTAATTACTGTACTATGATAGATTATTTATAAATAGAATTACTTATATTTAATATTTTAAATTTTTATTAAGAAAATGATTTATATTTGTATAAGTACGGTTCTTTATAAAATAGATGTCATTTTAAATATGATATATAATATAAATAGCTTAGCAGACTAGTCTGACACGTGTCAAGAAACAAGACACTCAAAATAAAAGGTTAATAACAAATCAAGCACCAAGCCAGCTAACTCGTAAGAACTGTTTTTAAAAAATAATCTAAGAGTTTCAATTACTGCAATACCCGCATCTCAGCGAGGCAGTCAGACTGTGGCTTAGCGCTGATACAATCGTGATTAGCAACACTGCATGTATCATATGCATTTTAGATCCAACTAAAATTGCATTCCCTCTTTGACTGCGCGGTACGTTCATGCCTTTGTAATAACTGTGCGAAACACGGGAAATAAAACTTCAATTACATTGTTTATGTCATGCACGAAAGAGCGTTGTTTCGTATCATATTATCGTTTGCATTGAATTTTTTATTTTCATTACGAAAAGCAATCGTTTCATTTCAATTTAGGGTTGATAAGGAATTCGTTTAAATGTTGTTCCGCCGGCCATAGTCGTCTTTATTATGAATCGCCATATTTGTGCTTGATTATTAGGCTATTACTATTTATATTTGATTTAATTGTACTAACGAATTGTTTTCTTATTTCTAGGGTTCCGTATCTCTTAAGGAAAAAAGGAACCCTTATAAGACAACTTCGTTGTCCGTCTGTCTTTCAAGACCTTATTACTCAGGAACGCTGTGAAAAAAATAAACCCCTAAGTCTACGCAATCAAAAGATATGGTTTATATTACACTTCTCATACATTCGCAAAGGGAATCAAAAACTATAGGGTACTTCCCGTGGACCCAGAATAGTGAAATTTGGCAAGAAGCAATATCTTGTAGCACAAGTATAGGATAACTCCAAAAACCGCATATTTGTTACATCAGCGTCTGGTTGTATGGAACCCTCAGTACGCGAGTCCGAATCGTTTTTTTTTAATAATGAATAGATATCAATACCGTTAGACAATATTAAGTTTATCTTATTCGGTGGATACGTTTTAAATACTTTTTAATGTTCATGATTATGACGATAGTCTAATTGAAATGACCTTGGAACTTTTCGATAGCTAGTAAGTAGTGCGTTTGCTCATGTGGTTTGTGTGATAAGTGTGTTTTTTTTGTAACTATAATGATATTTTCAAAGAACCCTTGTTTGTTATAGCGTCGACATTAATAGATCAAAAACTTATCTAGAATGTTATAATAATAACCTATAAAATTTTATTCTAAATATCAGACAATAAGAGATACTTATCAGTTCGAAAGCCGTTGTTATGATCAAGGGACAATAGAACTACCTAAGCCTTATTATCTAACAGTGACCACACAACTATGATTCAAATCAAATTAAAAACTTTTATTTAACATAGATATATTACACATGAAGATTTTTTTTTTAACTTTTAATTGTTTACAATTTTTAGTATAGCAACGAAATAACCAGGAGGTGATCTTTTCATTCCCAAGATTAGCTATTATCTACAAACTCAATAATTGTATAATATTCTTTTCCATACGAGCGTCACGTTACACTTTTTTTTTTAATTTAGCAAAAAAGATATTTTGATTTCTGGGATCGTGTACATTGCCCCAAACGATTTATTACCACAATGCAGTCTAGTAACAGAAGAAATTAGTTTGCTTGTTCCTTGAATCAAAGTTTTAAGTAATTTCCTACAAAATCATTAGTAATAATATGGATTAAAAAGCAACGATTCATATTTTAACTTCTTTAATTTTCTGACATAGATTCTTTAGCTTAATTAATTATACGAGTGTATATAGCAACTAAAGTACCCACTGGACGATGTGCATACATACATATATATATACATTCACTGAAGATTTCGAGTACAAAGCACCACTATGTTTTTATAAGTTATAATTTGTATTAAACATTAGTTTCATGTTCTGAGGGTTGCATAGCATATTATTATATTATGTTAAGCTTGAAACCTTCTTCATAAGAGGCCTTTTCCCAAAAGTGACTCATTATCTTTTACTAGTCTAACATTATTCTTTATTAATCTAAACAACAGCCCGTAAATGTCCCACTGCTGCTAAGGCCGCATCTTTTTTTTTCCAAACCAAGAAGGTCTGGTTGGAGTTTATTCCACCACGCTGCTCCAATGCGTGTTAGTGGAATAAACATGTGCCAGAATTTCAGTGAAATTAGACACATGCAGGTTTCCTCATGATTTTTTCCTTAACAGCCAAGCATGAGATAAATTATAAACACAACTTAAGCATATGAAAATTCGGTGGTGCTCGCCAGGGTTTATCCCACGATCATCGGTTAAGTTTCACGCGTTCTAACCACTGGGCCCTCTCAGCTATTTATTAATCATTTCACTGAAATTAAAATAAAATATACCTAAGCGTTTTTAATTAGCTAAACGCGATCTATGCCACTAATACCGGATATTGAAGCGATATTTGCGGTTCTACCGTCACACCTACAAATATATCATTTGCAAATTCATATTGGCTTAAGGGTTGGTTATACAGCGTGCTTATTTTTCAAATTCAATATTGTTAGAAGAAATAATTTAAAAAAAGAGATGTGTTTTAACAGGAGCGTTAAAACAATAGTTAATATCATTATTTTTAAAACTTGAAGCTAAATGTTATTTGCTGTCTCATTCTGTTATATTCTATCTCACTAATATAAAGCCATAATTTGAGAACCCACTAAAAATGAACGTATTCAATAATTATATATTACACGGTACAGATCCTTACACATCATTCCATTTACCACTTCAAGTTAGTCACAGTATGCAAATTTAGACAAGCCAACGTATAAACATGATTGTACCGTAACAGCCTGTGAATGTCGCACTGCTGGGCTAAAGGCCTCCTCTCCTCTTTTTGAGGAGAAGGTTTGGAGCTTATTCCACCACGCTGCTCCAATGCGGGTTGGTGGAATACACATGTGGCCGAATTTCAGTGAAATC
The DNA here is from genome assembly GCA_905147175.2 of Nymphalis urticae. Taxonomy (NCBI): domain Eukaryota; kingdom Metazoa; phylum Arthropoda; class Insecta; order Lepidoptera; family Nymphalidae; genus Nymphalis; species Nymphalis urticae. The sequence goes on along the minus strand of LR989987.1, from coordinate 449,881 downwards.
AGACACATGCAGGTTTCCTCACGATGTTTTCCTTCACCGTAAAGCACGAGATGAATTATAATCACAAATTAAGCACATGAAAATTCAGTGGTGCTTGCCCGGGTTTGAACCCACGATCATCGGTTAAGATTCACGTGGTCTTACCACTGGGCCATCTCGGCTTTTTGTAACATGATTGTAACTGTATATTAATAAGATGATAATATCCTCCTGACCGATATCCAAAACAGCGGTCATTCTCAACAATGGCTAGCCTCGCAGGATATTATGGAGTACAAGTGAATGTACAAATACGGGTACACTCTCTTAACCAGATGGCAGTTTCACGATCGGAGAGAAATCAGACGCAGTCCCCATTTACCTACTCTGGACTGCTGTAATTTTAGCAATTGAGCAATCTGGCTAAGTGATCAACGAGGTATTTACATATTTATTAATCATTATTATTATCATCAATTGTACTTTTGCGTGAAATGTGTATAAATGATGTATTTATACACATTTTACGCAAAAGTACAATTCTATTGATAAGGAAATTTCTAGGACAAGGTCTGTATATATATGAGTATGTTTATATGTAGCATATTTTTTCAGATAAAGCTTGACATATCGAAGTGAGAATATCTCCAAACTGAGTATATATTTATTACTGCCTCGTTGGGCTAGTAGCTTGATGTAAGGCCGCAGACCCGGAGGTCCTGGGTTCAATTCCCAGGTCAGGCCAATAAAAAGTTATTTTTCTGTCTAAAAATTCTCAGTAGCAGCTCGGAATCTGGAAGTTGGAAGTGTGTACACTCCCGTGCGTCGGAAAGCATGTAAAGCCGTTGGTGCTGTGCCTTAACTCTTTCTCTGTCTCTGTCGGATCACCAGATTATGAGAGTGAGGGAAGAGAGAGTGCACCTGTGTTTGCGCACTATAATATCTAGTGCGCAGTTAGCTAATCTCTTGAGATTGGCCGCCGTGGCCGAAATCGGTCTGGAGGACATTATTATTATTATTATATTTATTACATATCGTTAGTAGTCGGCTTAAAGCGATCTTTATCGGTGCGAGCTTTGTATTATGAATTACCTGATGCGTATTTCAGCTCCACGTACAGTATCTAATGTGGTTTTGCCAGCTCATTCACACGTCACGTTATTATCGCGTCGGTTATATTTCGCAACTGTCAACATCGGTGCTATTAAATTAATTAATTTGCCGCACTAGGAACATTAGGTTGATAAAAATTATACATTATTTAATTAATTATCGCAGCTTAGGGAGATAGTATTTTTAACGGAGGTATTCAGTTTATAATATAGAAAACAATTTGAAAAGATTTGCTTAAGGAACGTGGTTCTATGTAGTCGGGTCTTACAAGGATTGCTGTTTTAGTTCTTTTAATGTAAATATGAAAATAATCATGTAATTATGAGTATTTTGAAGTTTTAATGTTTGAAATTATATAATGTTTTTATGTAATAAGCAAATAGAAATGTTGACTTACATTATTTTGTGTGCTATTTTTATTAAAGTTGACATTAAATTATAATAAATATTTTAGACATAAATTGTGTGTTAATTATTATATAAAAGACGATAATAAAAATCCGCATGACAGTGTATATAAAGGTAATATATTATCTTGGTAAACGATAAATATTCGTTGCATCAAAAATTGAATGCTATATATTTTCAAAGACACACACATACGTATAAAGTACGATATTAAAGTTCAGTGACCTTTGTCGTATATATCTTGGACGTAACTTTCGTTATGGATACATATATGTATACACATATAAAATCGAGGTAGATTTTTGCTGACGCTTCTTTCACGTTTGTCTCGATTTGGGTACTCCATCTCCTTATATTTACCCAATTAGGGAGGTGTGCTTCCCAACTGAGAAGTTTGCCGCGAAGTTGCGCCTGCATCGCCCGCTTCGAGTTTTGGTGTGTGACGCATGGTGCATGCTATAAAATTAAGCGATTTTAAAATTACACTCGACTAGCGCTGTACTCGCGACTTCGCTTGCGTCATAATTCGAATTACAAACATCCATAGCTTCGTATTTAATTTTTATATTTAAAAATAAAATAATAATTAAGGAATGATAAAAATATTTTTAATATATTTTTTCTTTTAAAGTTATGAGAGTAATTTTTATTATTAATTCAGCTTAAGCTCATATCAAATAATGCAATCACCTAAACACAGGTAACATATACTTTTTTTTTTTTTTTTTTTTTTTTTTTTTTTTTTTTTTTTTTTTTTTTTTTTTTTTTTTTTTTTATATATATTTCCCGGGTGGGCAAATGACTCTACTCCACCTGATGTTAAGTGGTAGTAGAGTCCAAACGCGAGGACGGCCAGTATAGTCGGGAAGAAGATTCTGCACTAGCCGCCCTCGCCTTGCCGGCCCGCAAGATGCCTCTTCACGCCTCGTAAAGAGACGTGAAGCGAGCGACGTATTGCCACGATAGGGATGGGCAAAGTGTGGAGGCGTGTTTCCCCCGGAATTGGTTCAGCAGCCGTCTCCACTGGACCAACACCCATCGCGGCAATGCTCGCTCGGGCACTGGCTGTACGCTGGCTGACCTCGAAACGCGGCTGCAAGCCACTTCACGAGATTTTCACCATGCGTACGGTGGTAACAAGCCAGGCGGGTGTTTATCATCCTACCACCAGATGATATCCCGGATAAAAACACACAAACACACTTCTGTAGCACAAAGCATGACTACAGAAGTCTTACACTCATTCGGCCTAGCTCTCATTCACCAAGTTTCTGAAGTGTAACGAGCGATAAAGAAATACGCTCACATCTTATAACTCAGTCCACAAGATTTTACGCTCCCCGTAGCTGCAAGTTTTATTGTAACTTGCAAGCAAGTCAATTGCGCTTTGCGAACACTGTAACGCATAATATATATGTATATAGTATGAAACGCGCACGGCTCACGGTTAGTGTGTGAAGTTGTTAAAAGTTGCCACTTTGTAAACCATTCAAATGAAAATCCATAAATATGAAGCGTTCGAATAAAAAGTTTTCATTCGCAAAATTTAAACGATGGTAGTATGTTGATTTAGTGGCAACACAGCGGTGAATGGAAATGCTTATGTCTATATGTATAAGTGTTATTTCACAAATATTTTTGTTACATTTCCATTATTTTATGAACTTTTAGTCGAAAATAAATACGGCCGTAGTTTTGGCTCCTTTATTAAGCCTTCGTCAGAGAACGAAAACGCAAAACGAAAAAATACATGTGAAAAATTAAAGTAAGTGAATTTTATACAAACGAACTACCTCAACATCATACGGTTTTATTACTGATGAGTTAACCGATTCGTTGATTGGTTTTAGATAAATTATTATGTTGTAAAAACACTAAAAAACAGGTGGTACAGGCTTTCTTCAAGCTCGTCTGGGTAGGTACCACCCACTCATCAGATAGTCTACCACAAAACAGCAGTACTTGGTATTGTTGTATTCCGGTTGAAAGGGTGAATGAGCCAGTGTAATTACAGGCACATAAAATCTTAGTTCCTAAGGTTGGTAGTGCATTGGCTATGGTTAACATTTCTTACGCTGCCAATGTCTATGGGCGTTGTTGACCACTTACCATTAGGTGGCCCATATCCTCGTCCGCCTACCTATACAATAAAAAAATAAACTAAAACATAACTACGAAACCTATTTTACAAACTGTTTTACTATTGGACATTAAAAAGCTCCACGATCTACTTTTTGGTTCCATCATGAGATTAGCTCGATGATATCAAATTATTGAATGATATCAAATTTACATACAATTAATTAAAATGGGTATGACATACATACTGATACTGTGAGTTACATTTTAGCTTAGCCAAGAATATAGGGTTACAAAATCATAAAGACGTAAGACCATCTATATATCTGCCCATGAAAATTTACATAAAAATTACATCATTGTAACACTGAAATATACCCTATTTCTTATCCCGATATCGGAGGGCTCGATCGGGACAAACGGATAATTTTCAAGACAATATACTATAGAGGACAAGTGAAGGGGAACCGACGTAATTTTATTACGCAAGATTAAGCTATCTCAGAAGCCACACAGTTTTTTTATTTTAATAGAATCACTAGATTTTAAAATATTTTAAGTGCATATTATCTAGTATTAAAAGCTCGCCTAAAGGTAGCAAAAATTTGCCACGCAATCTCATTTCTATACTTTTTTATCTACAGATATTGTTGCATTTATTTATTTATTTTACTAATTATTCTGAGTTATATGGTATCGTTATTTTAACTGATATTTTCCCGTATGATTTTTTCCCGTAGTCCACTAACGAATATACATATGTTTGAAGTATGAGTGACAAGAGACAGGAGATATTGTTTCGTTAAAAAAAAAACGAATGGATTTACAAATCTCAAAAGATTCTTAGTATTTGTAAATACAATAAAAAATCGTCTTTGTCTCAATAACAATTGCAAATATAATATAGCTTACATAAAATATTTCATTTTTAACTTTGACCGGAATAAAATTGAGTTAAGATCAGCCACAGTCTAAGATGAGTAACACGTACAATACATATTTATATTGTGACTCTTGAGATTGGATTGAGCTCCATATACTCTATTCCTAGGGACATGTTATTTAAACGAAGAATACAATTCATATGAAGTGACGTCATGATCAACGCTAGTACTCATAAAGATGTCGTCATAAAATTATGACACCTTTTTGATTAGTATGAAGCCTCAACGATACCGGTCCATTGATAACTTGTTCAACAAACAAAAAGCGTGTTCTTGTTAAAAATAAAAGCGACATGGTATTTTTTTTTTTGTTTGTCGCTGTATTTTATTCTCGGTGGTAAAAACGATTCCAATTCCAATCTGCCTTTTTAAATTCCGGTTGCTTTTTAACTGGTTTAACTGAAAAAAGATTTAACGAAATACAATTTAAAGATTTCAATGATTTATTGAAATAAATAAATAATAATAAATTATATTACAAGCGTAAGAGCGTTATGATTTTAAAAGTCTATACATGTGTTTAATGGTAGTAAGGGCATCGGTTCCCGTATAGCTGTAAGCTTCTTATAATATTTTGACAAACGAGGAGCCGTTAGCTTCGTCTTAGTCTAGCTTGCTGTAGGCTATTATGTCATATCATATCCTTTATACGATAAAGCAACAGAAACGATAATAAACGATATATTGAGTTTGGTATTAAGATATTGATTTTGAATTACTGATTCCGAAAAAGTATTATTATAATATATATTTTTATGTCAGCTGGTACTATAGCTGATTCCTCTTGTAATGCCGCGCTTCAGTCAGTATTTTAAGGGCGAGCCTGCCAGTGTTATTGGAGGCACAACATGACATAACATCTTATAGATTCCATCTTTACAAGCGTCTGGAAGAAGTTTGTTTCTACTTCTTATAATACTAATGCCCATGGGAGACTATCGTATGATGCTTTTAGTCGGCTGTCTTAAAATCTCTAGTAACTGACAAAAGAGTTAGCAAAACGACACATAAATGTCCCATTGCTCAGCAACGGCGTCCTCTCGTCTTAAGGAGAAGATTTGAAGCTTATTCCACCACGCTGTATTAGTGCAGGTTAGTGTCACGATGTGACAGAATTTCAGCCACACATGCAAGCTTCAAGCATAAGACGAACTATTAACATAAAGCACGCGAACTCTTATTGTTGCTTTGTATCAGAGACATTCAGATAGGATCCAGATGCTTTATCCATTTACACCGTCTCGGCTCTGAAAGTATCGTCGGCGTAAATTCATTGCGATATTGCTGTGCATTTATTTATACATTTGCTGTAATATTTCATATTTTCATTTGCTACTAAATAAAAATATTAAATTTTACAGCAATACTTTACAGGTTTATCTTTAAGGCTGCGGTGTCAATGTTTTATTATATTAAGCATTTAAAAAGTGACAATAAAATATGAAGTAAATATTAACAATGGTATGGACATTTAATATATTATAATAACTGTAAGGCACGGTCGTTTTTTTTGTAAGTGATGGTAAGTGGTCACCAACGCCCATAGACATTGGTATTGTAAGAAATGTTAACCATCGCTTACATCGCCATTGCGCCACTATCCTTAGGAACTAAGATGTTATGTCCCTTGTGCCTGTAATGCTTTCTGCTTCCCCCTTCCTTCATAAGTCTACGCGTGCTGGCTCTCGATGTCACCGCCTAACTGTGACATGACGACGACGACACGATTTTCTTTGTCGCACTTCCAAAAAATAGAATTTCTTACCAGCTCACGTGTTCCTTTTACAACCCGGGTTTCTTCAAACGAGGCGTGAAGAGCGCAGAACATTCTCACCGACAGTACTAGCCGTCGTCACGCTTAGACTCCACTACCATTTACCATCAAGTGGAGAGTCATTCACTTTCCCGGAATATATATAAAAAAAATACACTGGCTTACTCACCCTTCAAACCGGAACACAACAATAACAAGTACTGCTGTTTTGCGGTAGAATATCTGATGAGTGGGTGGTACCTACCCAAACGGCCTTGCACAAAGCCTTACCACCTTTTAGTAGCGACTTCTCTGATATTCTACCTCAGAGTAGGAATAAAATCGTTTTTTTTTATGTAACAAAACTAAAACGTCGGTTAAGTTAAGTCATAGGTTTAAATCTTGCCTCATACCAGTGGTGCCTCGTAACATATTTTTACGAGTTTTTCAGTCCAGATAAAGTTTGGAGTTAGAAAGTTAATGGTGTTATAATCCCATGTCTCGAATACCACGTAAGTCTTGCACCTGATGTCGGTCTTACCAGGTGTATATTTATATATATGTATATGTGTGTATATTACATCTGTTAACATTTTTCTTTGTTTGGTTTGGTGGTTACATATTTATAGAAACACACACAATCTTAAATGAAATATATAACCGATAAATCTCGTTTTGTTTTTAATTAGCAGTATTGAATACGGGCCAGTGATTTAAACAATCTATAAATAACTAAACAAATCTTCCAAATATCAATGTGAGCATAGAATTCCATTCGTCTGTCAAGTTGTCCATCGCTACGGGTTTAACCGCTAATCTGTCGGTCCGTCCTTCGTAACATGGGTATGACCTCTATGATATTACTTTTTTTTGTGAAACGCCGTCTAATATTTTATGTATGAATGACATAAGCCGAAATATTAATATTTATATAATAATAATTCGTTTCTAGATTTTTGTAAAGATCAATTATTTGAGAAATGGAATAACCTTATATACTAGGTTCCGCCCGCGGCTACGCCCGCGCGTAAACTATATATTAAGTCATCTCATGAGATATCTTATTCAAAATTTCATCAAGATCCGTCCATTAGTTTTTGCGTGAAATTTTAACAAATATCAATTCACCCATTCAGATCGCTTTGTTAATATTAAATCACAATATTCGATTTTTAAAACATTTAAGTATTTTGTTAACACTACCTGTGTTAAGAATACACTTCTTTAGCTATTTTTTTTAAATGTATAATTCATACTTTGATTGTCATACATTAGGCTAAGCCGAGATGGTATAGTGGTTAGAACGCGTGAATCTTAACCGATGATTGTGGGCTTAAACCCGGGCAAGCACCACTAAATTTTCATGAGCCTGATTTGTGTTTATAATATAATGTAATCAACATCGTGAAGAAACCTGCATGTGCCTAATTTCATTGAAATTCTGCGACATGTCTATTCCACCAACCCGCATTGGAGCAGCGTGGTGGAATAAACTCCAAACCTTCTCCTCGAAAAAGAGAGGAGGTTACTGGACCTCAAGCTATGAAAAGACAGATAAGTTTCGAAAAAGACCATTTAAAAACATTTATTAACTCATGTTCACAACAATTTATATTATTCGCAGACCCAAAAATATAAATTACAAGAGTAAGAAACATTGTGAAATACGTAAAACTATAATCGAGTTTGCAGTGCAACAAAATTATAATCTAAAATAGCGTTCATGCAAACAATACAATACATTCAAACTCCTTTCATAAATACCGTGCAATATTCACACTATCTGCCACTCAATAATATAATTTTCCTCGGCTTACTGCAGTGCATCAGTTCTGCTATCTTCCCTGTAATGTGAAAGGTTCCTCATTATTTACGACGCGCACGCGTTCAAGGTTATATATCGGATACGTATTCGCGCCCTGGGTGATATTCTGAATGTTTCGCGGTTATGTTTCGGCTATAATCAATATTTATTGTTATTGAACGTAGTTCGGTCGGACGTTATCTAAAAGGCTGGAAAATTGTCTGTAATACGTTAACATTGGAACAAAAATACAAAATCGTTATGGTGATTTATTTTAATTATTGTTTCGTAATATGAATAAACGTACCAATTATTCTAAGGCCGTTTTTTATTTTTTTATCTTATTAGGATGGCGAAGGGGCAAATATATTTTTTATCTCAAAATACATGTATTGTAATTATACAAAAAAAGTAATTATTTATAAAACATTTCCTTGATTACAAAATAATTTGTGTCTCTAATACATTACATGTTAGAGATAATACAGAATGAGACAGTCGTAGGATAAATAAACTCTCACTGCCTCTTGAAAGAGGAACACGGCAAAATGAAGTAATAATAACTGACGATCAATGGCGAACCAATGCTTGTGTGATACTTAGCCAGATAGGCTTGTAGCGATACTAACAAAACCTCATACTATTATTTGAATAGTTCTCTGAAATAGAATCTGAGAGCGTTATTACAAGGAAATAAAGCATAAGATTAAATATGCTTTGTTACGCGTTCATTCTACAGCGATAAATCTTTTTATAAATATGCTAGGCGCGGGGTTTGCCCGTCGGGTATTGCAATTTTATATTCAGCCTGTAAGAAACATTGGCCATCCCCTACACTGCCAATGCTTTGTGCCTGTGTCAGTGCCGATTTCCACAAGTGCTGATAACAACCCTAGCATCACTTGGCCCGTCCGTCACTCTGCCTATTTTAAATTTAAAAAAAAAACCTACCGATTTAATTGTTACATTTTATTGAATTCTAAACAAGAGTGACTATTTAAAAAGAAAATATTATTAAACAATTTCAGTATAATTATTTTACAAAACGAATTTTTATATCACTTGTTTTCATCAAGGATTTTTATAGGCCGTTATCAATATGCAGATATTGATAACAACAGTTCAGGCAAAAAGAAACTTCTAGTTTCTCCGTGTTTTTTAAAATTGATTTTGCCGATTTAAAAGCTTTATACCTTTATTACTATTTTATAAAAAATACCTTTACAATCTGTTTTAATTATATTATGAAGTCGTTTACCAATCACATCGATAAGTCGAAGTATCAACTAATAGAGCGTGACCCACTCGCAAGTTCAAGCCCTTCTCGATTGCCGTAATCTCTTCGCTATTGCCACTCATTTATTGTCTAGAGCGGAATAGGGAGCACATTCATGAGAAGAGGCGAGTGACACAATTTACCCAGAATCATTTATACAGAAATAACATAAGAAAAATGACACGTAAACAAAATCTATGGAAAACATAATTGAGATTACAAAAAAACATACTTATTATTTATAAAATATTGTCATTGATATTAGACGTGACAGAGCTATAGTTTTGTTTACTTATTATTTTATTTATAAAAAATAATGTTAAATCGTCAGCCTTGATTCTGCTTTGTTGGTGTGAATAAAAATATTTTGGCAGTACACATCGTGTTCGGTTTGTGTAATATATAAGTTTATGTATCTTGTATTTTTGATTTGCCTCGTTAGTCTAGTGGCTTGATGTAAGGCCACAGACCCAGAGGCCCGGGTTCAATTCCCAGGTCGGGCCAATAAAAAGTTATTGGGTTTTTCTGTTCGAAATCTCAGTAGCATCCCGGAGTCTGGAAGTTAGAATTGTGTACACTCCTGTGCCTCGGAAAACACGTAAAGCCGTTGGTCCTGCGCCTGAACTCTTTCCGGTCGTGTCAGATTATCGTCCCATCGGATTATGAGAGTGAGGAAAGAGAGAGAGCACCTGTGTTTGCGCTCACACCTGTGCACTATAGTATCTCCTGCGCAGTTGGCTAATCTCTCTTGAGATTGGCCGCCGTTTCCGAAATAGGACTGGAGGACATTATTATTATTATTATTATTGAGTAATAAGCCAACGTATGGATATTAAAAATAAAAATGAAACGCTTCTCTCATGCACCTTGTCCGCTCGGAACCGCCATCTCATGGGAATAGCTTTGTTCCGTAGTTTGAGAAACAACTTCAAGTCGACTTGAGTAACATTTGATGACTCTCTGCCACTTTATTGTTGGCAATGTAGTCTGACGGATTACATGTTGTGTTGGGCTATTTACGATATTATTATGACGTGTTCAATTGATAATAATGATCATTTATGAACCTATAACAATAAAGAAAAAGAAGAAAGAAAAAGGAGAAAGAAGTCAAGAACAGATAGATATATACCAGAGGGAATGTCACGAAAGGTTAAGAAACATTGACTTCCCACATGAGCTTCGTGATTGCGGTGACTATAGTTGTAATAATTCAGAACATAGAAACACAATAACAAAGTTGTACAGTGACATTGTTTAAGCTTTGATAGATGCTTCCGTGGTGGGTCGAAACAGTAGGTATCGTGTAAAGAAAATAAGAGTGATAGGTTGGAATAAACATGTAGCCGAGGCGCACAGGGAGGCAAGACAAAAATTTATGGCTGTGGTATGATAAACCAACCGCAGGATATGTTTATAGGGAAATGTGCGAGGCTAGAAGGATTTTTAAATCTCGTTTAAGGTGGTGTCAAAACCATCGGGAGCAAATTAAAATGGATATTCTAGCTTCACATCATACGAAAAAGGATTTCCGCGGTTTCTGGAAGAATACTAACAAAATGAACAGCAAGCCTTCCCTCCCTGTGAGTATCGGTGGTGAGTGTAAGCCTGAAAAGATTCCTGATCTTTTCATGGACCACTTTCGCGTAAAATCACCACGGGGGCTTTCTCAGTCAGTGATCAATGTTGAGTCCAGCGTGGAAATGTGTATTAAGTTTAAATATAACAAAGTTGCACATATAATCAAACATATGACTAGAGGTAAATCCCCGGGCCATGATGGACTTAGCATTGAGCATCTTCAATACGCTGGGCCACATCTTCCCAGGGTTTTGTGTATGCTGTACAGCTTTTGTTTGAGCCATAGTTTTATGCCTGGCGAGATGATACGTACGATAGTTGTGCCTATTGTGAAAAACAAAACTGGCGACTTGGCTGATAAAAACAACTATAGACCTATTTCGTTGGCTACGGTCATCTCGAAAGTGTTTGACAGCGTGCTCAATATAGAATTAAATAAATTCATAAAACCGCATGATAACCAGTTTGGATTCCGACCTGGATTGTCTACGGAAAGTGCTATACTTTGTGTTAAGCATGCTGTCACATACTATACTAGGCGTAAGACTCCAGTTTATGCATGTTTTCTTGACATGTCGAAGGCATTTGATCTGGTTTCGTACGACATCTTATGGCGTAAAATGAACGAGATTGGCATACCTTCGGAACTGACCAATATCTTTAAATTTTGGTATGGAAATCAGGTCAATAATGTCCGATGGGCAGGAGCATTGTCACGTCCATATGGGTTGGAGTGTGGGGTGAGGCAGGGAGGATTGAGCTCGCCAACACTCTTTAACCTTTATGTAAACGATTTAATCGCCGAGCTTAGCAGCACCAGGATCGGCTGTTACATAGACGGTATTTGTGTCAATAACATTAGCTATGCCGATGACATGGTGCTGTTGAGTGCGTCTATTTGTGGTCTTAGAAAACTGATGGCCAAATGTGAGGATTATGTGGGAGGTCATGGTCTTAACTATAATGCAAAGAAAAGTGTAGTGATGGTTTTTGAGGCCGGAGGTAAAGTGCCAAGTAGTGTACCACCTGTAATGCTCAATGGTACAGCACTGCAAAGGGTTTCCCAATTTAAATATCTTGGTCATATATTGACCTCAGACCTCAAAGACGACGCTGATATTGAAAGAGAACGGAGGGCGTTGTCACTGAGAGCGAACATGCTGGCTCGCAGGTTTGCGCGTTGTTCGGAGAGTGTCAAGGGCACGTTGTTCAGAGCATATTGTATGAATTTCTACACGTGCAACCTGTGGGCCAAGTATTCGCAAAAGTCGTACAACGCTATTCGTGTTCAATATAATAATGCTTTCAGGGTGCTGATGGGGCTGCCCCGATTTTGTAGCGCATCAGGGATGTTCGCGGAGGCGCACGTGGACTGTTTCTATACCACCATGCGTAAAAGATGTGGAGCCCTGGTGCGCAGAGTGCGGGGCAGTACCAACAGCATCGTGAAACTAATCGCGAGCAGGCTGGACTGCACATATGTGGGTCACTGCTGCGCTATTTCTAATGGAATGGCGCAGAGGTGACTCACATATCTTAGATTCATATTTTTTTTTTTTTTTTTTTTAGGTTAAGTACTAACATAGACATTTAAGTTTTTTTTTTTTTTTTTTTGTATTACTAACAAAAATGAGTCAATGATACTCGAAATAAATATTATTATTATTATTATTATTATTAATAACTTTCTTGGCACCGACATTTTCGGACGAAACCTTATTAGGGCTACAAAATTGTTTTTAATTAAGTCATCGAATTAGCTGTAGTGTAATTTTTTGTTGTTTAGCGGTGTTTAGTTAAATAACAAGACGAAAGAAGAGGACACGGTATTGTTAAACTAATCAGCCACTAAACTACACTTACAGGTAAACCCGTTAGTTTTTTTATATTATCTTTATTTAATAATAATAATAATATCCTGGGACATTATTCACACACGGCCATCTGATTTTTCTTTTTGTAAATACATACTTATATATATATAATTACACCCAAACTCAGGACAAACAGACATGTTCATGCACATGGTTGTCAAAATCAACCAACCAAAGGCGAGTTTTCTTATATCTTTATTAATTAAAGTTAAGTCGAATGTCATTATATACCCTACTGTTCTAAATGACTGTGACGACATCTCAATTCAAATTAAATCAAAATATTTTTAAACAAATATAATTTTACAAATACTTAAAACATCATCTACATATTAAGCTTAACTGGTCTACGAAGCTTAAGAAGTTGTATATATTTTTTACAAATATGCTGATGGTGTGGCTTATATCAAATAATAAATAATTCCATATATAAGTACGTGGGTGTTACATTTTTATTGCATTTAAAAATAAACTGAGATTAAAAGTAATTTAATTGCAGCAATGATATACGGGCCGTCAAGCTACGTGTAAATGGAAGTTCAATCTCTTGGGATGTTGTTGTACCCATTCTTAATACAAGCTTAACTAAAGGAGACAATATGAATGATAGTTATCTAAAAAATAGAACAATATTTCTTTTTAATAAAAAGAGCAAGTCATAACAGCGCAATGATATACGCTCTGTCTAGCGATGCGAAAGACAGAAGTTCAATGAACCCTGGAGCTACATTTAGACCAATTCTTACAAGTTAGAAATTAAGTAGCAGGAAAAAAGAATATTCTTAGTGTGTGTATATTTTTTTACACTTCATTCGTGTTATCTTTATACGTAGTTTTAGTCAGAGGTTAGTCTATTAATTGTTAACTTATTTCATAAGTTATTTATCTTTCAAGTTACGGATATACAATTAAATTATTATCTTGTATATTTTTTATCATTTATAATTATATCTTTGTAAATATGATCTTTGAGTTATATTATTTGCCTATTAATGATTATTTCATAAAAAACATAAGATTTAAAAGTATTCATTGGAAAATTAATATAGCCGGCAACGCACTTGCAAGAACTTAGGCGTTGCAGGTGTCCATGGACGGTGGTAGTCACTTTCCATCAGGTGAGTGTCAGGTGATATAAAACGATAAATAAACATAATTAAGATAGATTACCACGTTTTCGCGACCGGAGAGGTCTTGTTAAAGGTCCTCTTACTTGATCACTAGAGGCGAGAGGGTGGAAAATTTTTGAACGATTTAACGCATCTCATTGAGTCCACGAGTGTTAGAGGGAATAGTTTACTTTCACGAGAAAACCGCACTTCACAACAGAGAAATGCTGCTCGCATTCTTGCAGACATTCCGCTCAGTCATGATTTGTTTTGTTATAATATTTATCTTGTATACATTTTGTCGTCACTTTTATTTTTTAATATAGTGCTATGATTAACATAAATATCTTTTTATTTATTAAAACTATTGTATCAATATTAATTAATATTTTCTGATAAAGTACTTTGTGTCTGAAACTATTCATTTTCAATTTCCCCTCATCGTATCTCAAGATGTTTCACTTTAAAAAATCTCTCCAAGCCTCACTTAATGTCGTGTTACAGGATTACATTCAATGTATACGTTCCGCCCGCTGGTTCGGAAATTAAATTCTACCGAGAAGAACCGGTAAATAATTCAGCAGTTACTCATTGGTCAAATAAACTACGTAGTTAACTTTGAACAATCAAAAAGATGTATTTTATGCAAATTAAAGAACACGAACTTCAATTCCGATTATGTTCTTCTTGAATTTTGAGTCGGAAACTTATACAGCGATTTTGTTAATTTATATCTAAATTATCTATATCATTGTAACTTAATTTGACGTTAAGAATACCCCTTAGGAAGTCTAATTAAAACATATTTAAACATGTAAAATCAGTAGTATTTATTTATGTAATAATTATTTTTTTATAAAATGTGGTGGGGTGAGGTGGACAAATGATCCATCTGGTGGTAAGTTACTACAGCCCGTAGACATTGGCGCTGTAAGAAATATTAACCATTTCCTACATCGCCAATGCGCCACAAGACTTGGAACTTGATGTTATGTCCCTACTGATCGTGTTGGCTGGCTCACTCGCACTTCAAATTAGAACACAAAAATACTAATTATTGCGGCTTGGTGGTCTTTTTTTTTTTTTTAAATGTATAGGCTAGCGCTTGACTGTATCACACCTGATGGAAAGTGAGATACAGTCTAAGATGGAGCGCGCTTGCCTAGAAGGTGCCTATTCACTCGGAACTTGAAGGTACCCATATTGTAAGTGGTGGGGAAAACGGAGGTCGGGAGGGTATTCCAGACCTTGGCGGTGCGTATCAGAAACGAGGAAGCGAAACGTTTCGTACGTGTCTTAAATACGTCAACGTCAACCACGTACGGGTGCAGGTCTTTCAGTAAGAGCTACGTGTTCTACCCACCAGGCCAGTTCTGCTCTCATAAATAATATAAAAGCTAAAACAATTCAATATTTAATATTAATAATTTGAAAAGATAAATGTAAGATGATAATTTACATTCAAAGCTGACTTAGTTTAAGTGTCAAATTATTATTCTACAACGCTCCTCACTTTGTCTTTGAAATGTACACGACGCTAACATTGTTATTTATCTTATTACATCGAGATTCATTAAAAAGTAAAGAAAATCCATCTAAGACATAGTCTATAGAAACTTTATATAGGTACACAAATGTGAAATAATTATATCGCTGCTAGTAGCAATGTGTAATTGCTGTTGACGTCATCAAGCTCTATATTATTAGGTTTCAAATTATTCAAATCTAACTATTAAGTATATAAACTACTAACGGTTCACCTGCGGCTTTGCTTGGGTCATATTCAAATCAAATCCAGTTAAACGGGATAAAAAGGCCAAAATAAATTACACATATACTTTTTTTACAAGCCGAGGTGGCCTAGTGGTAAGAACGCGTGAATCTTAACCGACGATCGTGAGTTCAAACCCGGGCAAGCACCACTGAATTTTCATGTGCTTGATTTGTTATTATAATTCATCTCGTGCTTTACGGTGAAGGAAAATATCGTGAGGAAACCTGCATGTGTCGAATTTCACTAAAATTCTGCCACATGTGTATTCCGCCAACTCGCATTGGAGCAGCGTGGTGGAATAAGCTCCGAACCTTCTCCTCAAAAAGGGAAACGAGACCTTAGCCCAGCAGTGGGACATTCACAGGATGTTACTGTACTACTTGTTTTAGCTGTGACAAAGCTTGAAGAAGCAATAAATATTCATAACACACACAACCTTTCATATTCATAATATGAGTGTGATTATTATTATTCTAGTAATTAAAAAAATGGTTTAGTGAATTATTGTAATACCTCCTTATGTACTATGTTAGGTAGTATTTCCATTTTCTTGAACAACGATATAATTTGCATGACTTACACTTGAACATGCTACATATTGGCGTTCTAATTTAATAAAACTATAAATAAATTTAAAACAAACCATTTCATGCAAACTTTAATAAATTGTATAATTTATGCAAACTAAGTATTAATGAAAATTCAAAACTAAGATTAGCATTTACTAAGTTTACTATTTACTAAGATGAAATTTCATGCTTCTTATATAAAAAATGACGGGCTCCCTATACAAACTTTCAACCCCTATTTCACCCTCTTGGGTGGTAGATTTTAAAAAACTTTGAAATTCATATTTATTTATTTCTAACGTTGCATAATAAGCTTGTATATACAATTTCATGCTTCTAACTTTGAAAATGACGTATTTCCATACAACCGTCCATCCCTTATATCACCCCTATAGGGGTGAAATTTCCAAAAATCCTTTCTTATTACGTGATTATATCATAAAACGTATTAACTATCAACATTTCAGTTTCTAACCCTTTGACCTAAACCCTTTCTAGCTCTGCGTTTATGAGTCAGTCAGGACAAGTTTTAGGTTAATAAAGATAACATTTAAGAGTAATATGTAGTCACTAAGCGTTAATAATAGTATTTTTGTCACTCAAATTGTCTGTATGTTATGGAATGAAGCTCAATCAACAGCTTCCGGTAAAAAGTGATATAAGGAGTAGCCGAAAACGAACTCCATAAAAAAATTTCAAAGAGGCGCATACCGTTTACTTAAAATATAAAAGTGTAAGATGGATATGTATATCGTTAAATAATCTAGATTTATAAATAAAAGATACACAAAATGTATTTTAATTATATTAGCATGTAGATTAAAGTAGCGAAGGCGAACTGCGAGGCGGGCGTGGAGCATTGCACTTGGCGCTTGACAAAGTTGACCTCTTTTCTTGAACAACCCTAATCCACTCGGGGTCTTAACTAGATTTTCATATTTATATTTTTAGTTTGGCTTACATCATAAATACGTGTAATTCGATTGTTATATAATATAAAAATTTATTAGGCGTCATATCTAAGGAGTATCCTACTCCTTTTTATTTAGAGTTGAAGGCTTGCAAGGGTTGGTGGACACAAACATAGCTGACATTTCAACCGACTCATGCAGTTCGTCACAATATAACAATAATATTTTTCTTCACCGCTGAGCAAGAAATTAATATTAAAAACTCATTAAAGATATTGAGTCACCAATCTAACGTTTTAAACTACAGGGTCATTGATAGGTAAAACAATATATATAAATAAATGACATTATTGTTAAATTAAAAATTAACTTAATACCAAGGCCATAAAGTGATGTTAGCTTTTAACTAATGAGATATATAAATTATCCATTTTATTTACTAGTTGTTTCCTAGAAATCAGTCTGCGTCGGTTTTTTCACAATTTTCATATAAAAGTTAATCTTAGAAGCAATTTACGCTCCTTCAATCACAAGAAACCACAGCATGCACTTTATACAACTAATCATTTGTTTACTTGAAAAATAAAAAATAAAACTAAATAAACAACATAAAAAGTCTTAACAGCAAAACGAACTACTAAAACTATATATAAAAAGAATCAAGATACACTTTATTTATGAAGGATCTTAGGAGCACTTTTGAGTCGTCGTTTTGTAAGATCGTTTCAATAAAGCTACCAAAAAGAGTCGGTAAGGAATTCTGTTGTTTCATTTTTTACAAAGTATTATTTAACTAAGATGGCTTATTGGTAAAACATGCACACTTTATTTTTTTTGAATTTTTACGTTCAATTTATGTTTATAATTCCTTTCTTGCTCAGCTATGAAGGAAACCTTTATATTTCGAATGAAAATCGAAAGGTAGATTAGAATATGACACATCAGAAGTAGAACCCAAGCAGGCTGTTACTGAAAAATGTCCCATAGTCACATTGTATTTTACAAAGAAGTCATTCCATTTTAACATACTACAGCTTCATTTCAGTTATACTAATAACTTAATGGTTAAAGGTTATTTTTTAAATAATCTTCTTACAATTAATTATGATAAAGACTTTGGAGTTGTTGACAAACATCCAAAATAGAGATGAATGTTTAGCCCAGCAGCAACATCCGCAGGCTGTTAGGTATTACATAAAAAATACAGGTAGAGTCAGTTAGAAATGAAATTATGACACTTATCAAAGTGACTGGTTAAAATAATAAAGCACTTGCCTGGCAGTTCCCCGTGCGCAGCGCTGTAACAGCGATCCGTGCAAGTTAATTCAGGGAACTAATTAGGACGGTTGCTCAGTTTGTCAATCATGCAAGCTCCGAGCGCCCTAGCACTCTAATTATTTAACTCCGCTCAGCTTTGTACCGGCAGCGACTCCGGGATTTACTTTAATTGGATCACGGCAATTTTGTTCATACGTTGTTAGCGGGTGATACTGAGACGTGTTCCCAATTGTTATTCCGAGAGGAGAAACTTGTGTTCGGTACTATACTTATAATGTTATAGAACTTAGTCTCGAAATGTTATTTTAATAATAATAAGAGAGCCGAGATAGCTCAGTGGATAGAGCATATGGGTTATAAACCAAGGTCATGGGTTCAAACCTCCCCTAAACTATTAGAGCATTACCGAGTTTTAATTGAAATTGAAAAGATTTATATTTATTGCGACGGAACATTATTCGCCAAGAAAACTCCCGTGAGTTGCAATTTAATGCTAAAATAATGCATCTTTTATATATATATTTATATAGATAAATTACATTTTTGAATTCAAGCTATTATTGAATATAACATGTTAACTGTAAATGTATTTCGTATATCTCGGAAACGGCTCTAATGATTTGTAGCAATTTTTTATAAGATAAGGATTTGCTTTTGAGTTTTATAGATTCATTGATAAATAATTTTGCACAAAAAAATATTTTTCATAATTAATTTCTAGAGCGAAATTTGGACCCCTGGCTACTAATAATATAGTTACTGTTATAATAATTAACTGTGATAATATTTTAAAATTAATACAATTAAAATAGACACAAGTAAATTGTTTATCCGTAATTATTTTACGCAAGTAGTATTTGTCAAGGAACAAAGCTTCGTATTGTTGCTTTCAGGTATAAAGGATGAGTGATTTAATGTAATTACAGACACAAAGGATATTACAACTCGGGGCTCCCGGTCATGGTGTAACTCCTTAAAGAGTTTTATCAGACAAAAGCGAATATGATACAGCCTTCATAATAAGGATACTAGGTCCGAGAATAAAAAGAGAAAGACCATCGCATCCTCAAAGCTAGCTCGATAACTTCGCAAGTTATATTACTTGGTCAAAATTCTACATGCTTTGTTTTTTTATCTTAGCTATTTTATTGTTATCATTCCAAAAATATGTCTTGTCTTATGCAATTATTTTTTAATCTTTGTGGTGTACAGTACGGTCTATGATACATGTTCTGCAAATTATTTGAAAAATATTTCATAACATTATTTAACAGACACAATTTTTTTTTTAACTTTTAAGTCGTAATATTTTTTTATGTTTCCAATAGAATATATCTACAAAACATGTTCCAATTCTCTATTACAATTATTTATTTCAACTCGTGACATTGATCCACCAACCCGCATTGGAGTGGCGTGTTGTAAGCTCTAAACCTTCTCCTCGTAATAGGACATTTATAGGCTGTGACTCATTTTTTTTTATCATAAATATATTTAGAGTATTTTCCGATATCGTAAATAATATTAAATAATATTTAACATATTTTAAACACTTGCGGTTCATTTAACACACAGAAAAAATCTCGTTCTTCGTCTTTCGTGTTATTGTATGTATATATTTCGTATGTATTTCGTATTCGTCTTTCGTATTACATTTATTCTAACTTGCTTACAAATAACTTATCCTATACATTTATTTTGTTTATCATTAATCCTCACATATATATTAGAAATGCGAAAGTGAGTTTGTTTATATGTTACACTTTTACGTCAACTAATTAACCAATAATCAAGAAATTTTATTATTAGGGAGGTTTATTAATAAAGACTAGGGTAAAACTAGTACAGTGCTACCGGGTGGCCCCAAATACACCCCTCACAGGGGCGAAGCCGCAGGTGGGAACGTCGATTGTAAACTAAGTATCCTTAACATTTAGTTTGCAAATACACAATCTGTCTCGTCTCGAACGGATTTATAGTTTATAAATACAATAAATACAAATTTCTAATGTACAATTCTAGTCCAACATTAGTTCTAGACTTAGCTTGGCGTTCGCAAACCGCGGTCTTAGTGTTAACAAAGTGGTTAGATTCAGAATAATCTGCAAGTTGAAGCTGCTACGATTAATTAGACATTGCTATGGGCAGTTTGTAATATACATTCATAGGTTGAGTTTTGTAAGGTCTTTCTATGTGAGTACCACGAAAGCATTAAACATTTTCTCAACAAACAATACTACTTTGTAATGTTGTATTCGAGTTGGTACTGGTGGTAGAGCTTTATGCAAGCTCGGCTGGGTAGGTACCACCCACTCATCAGATATTCTACTGCAAAACAGCAGTACTTGGTATTTTTGTGTTCCGGTTAGAAGGGTGAGTGATTCAGTGTAATTACAGGCACAAGGGACATAACATCTTAGTTCCCAAGGTTGGTGGCGTATTGGCGTGTAGTGATGGTTAACATTTCTTACAGTGCCAATGTCTAAGGGCATTGGTGACCACTTATCATCAGGTGGCCCATATGCTCGTCCGCCTTCCTATACTATAAAAAAAAGGTGAGTGAGCCGGTACACATAGATTAGTTTCGGGTTTTAGGTACCCCATATATCCTGACAACGTGTAAGGAAAATTTCAAAATGATCAATTGGGTCGTTAATGCGTGAAAACGTAACAAATAATACAAAATTACTTCGCGTTTGTAATATTAGTAAAGATAGTAGATGTAATGGTTGGTGACGCGGATGTTTTTTTTTTTCTATTTTTTAAGGGTTTTTGCGGCATGTCAAACCCATCTACGCGGATGTTAAGAATGTCTTATACTTCGAATAATGGCAGTGTGTAGATAAAGTTATCTACGTATTCTATATATCTATGGCCCATTTCATTAATATCAATATATAATACACTTCTTCTTCAGTAATATAACGTGTTATGGAAAAATATAATACCTTTTTTTGAAAATAAAATACAGCTTGTGTTACTCGCTGATAATAAAGCTTTCTGTACATAAAATAATTCTTAAAGTCGGTTTAATAGTTGTTGAGTTTATCTATTACAAACAAACATACAAAAAAAAAACAAAACTTATCCCTTTAAAATATTAGTATAGAATTATAGATTTACTTGGTGGTAAATAAAATATTTATACGCGGGACATTTCTATTTTTGAAAGCGAGTTTGTAATTGTTTAGAGTTGGGTAGTGTGAATGAATAATTGAATTTATTGTAGCGAGGTCTGAAAACTTAAGTCTGAATAATACAATGTTAGATTCAATGAAACTTATGAAACTTTTTAGTAACAATTAGCTGAAATTCTTGAGTAAGTAATATTACGTTAGCGTCTGTTTATTACGTGAATAACTTACTACCATTACATATAACTTACTAGCTATCCGGGCGATTAAACCCGCGTATAACTTAAAGGAATCACTAAAAGCAGACTTACATTATTATTATTATATACAACATTTTTAGTTTTATACAAACGAATACAGACAGAGGTTAATCACGTCCCTGTTACAAGAGACTGCCGTGCGTCTCGACATACATACGTGTGTTCGCTGCAAATAACTCAATGCTATAGGCAACGGCGTGGCAATCGGCGCGCTTTACATATACGCGTGGGCGCGTTTAAGCAACGTGTGCCCAGCATAAGCTAAAACCTATTTAATATGATTGATCATACAGATCTGAGTTTAACTTAGATTGGAATATTTAATTTGAATTACTGAATCTCTGAAATTGTCACTTTGTAACTTTGTTTTGTTTCTATAAACTTTAAATCATCATCATTTTACAGACTATCCTTTATAAGTAGCTAAAGTTTCAGCCAATTCAACTGAATAGTTATTTTATAGCATTTTATCGAATAAATGTTCGACGTGATTCCTTAAATTGACATATTTTTTTTTATTTATAAACAAATTTAAATAAATCAAACACTACATTTTAAATGAAGTTTGCCACAATACATTAGTGAAAACCGCACTCAAATCAATTAGGCCATTTCCAAGATTAGCATGCACAAAGCAAAACACACAGACAAACAGACAAAAATTCTAACAATCTTTGTTTTGGATTGGATTTTTGGATAAATAATAATTTTACTCATAAATCTTCCATGTACAGACAGCGATCGGTTACATTTTTATATATTTTTTTAAAGATAATCATTATGTATATTTTATTCAAAGAAATGTACATTTTTTAATATTATTCGGGAAATTTATGTTCTAACTCGAAAGTACACAAAAATTGAATAATATCATTTCAATGGTCCAACAGACTCTAATTTTTTAATAAGGTTTCGTTTTAAAATGTTTTATTATCACGTGTGTAGTGCAAGCGTAACTAAAGCTTATTGTCACTTACAAAGTTCTTATAAATTAAATTTATAAAAAAAGGTTAACTAATATATGAATACAGATAACGGCCATAACGGCTTTAATTATTCCATACTTTACATAAAAGTAAATAAAATATGAATTATCTAATTATAATATACGTTTTTTATTTAGAAGACAATATATAAAATAGAATGATATTATTATCAAAGGGAATTTAAATGTTTTTGCTGGAATTGGGGCTTAAACCGAATCAGCCCCATTCCAATGAATAATATCTCACCTGTCGCCTGTCTAGGCGGGCCCTTGGCACGGGGCTTAGGCGATAATCCGTAGGATGCGGCGGCTCCTTGAGAAATATAATTTGTTGGTTTACACCTTCGTCCCGCCCACATTACTCGTAATTGTTTATAAATTTCTTCTTGTACGCTCCTGTCGTATAAAAGATGTAAATTAATATTAAAATTAGAACAAAATATTATTTTTAATTACTACTTATTTACTACTATTTTTATTTACTACTGCCCACTGCTTTGCACCTATATATATATATATATATATATATATATATATATATATATATATATATATATATATATATATATTGCCTATGAAGGAAAGTTTTCGACACCTTCTATTATTTATTTTTATGTGCTTATTATTCAATAAAACCAAAGGAATTTTAATGTAATTGTAAATTATTCTATTAATGTTATTAAGCGTATTATTAAATATAATATTGCAACTGCTAGCAAACTCATTTAAATAAAATGTAATTGAACTGAGGAAAACCTGAAAGGAATTCAGTAGTATTTTTTTTTTATTTACAGATCTCAGTTGATATTATATGTATTATCGTAAATATGCGAACACGTAAGGCTGTTTGTACAGAGTCCGTCTAACCGCTCATGTTAGATAGCGTCCCATCGGATTACTACAGTGAATTAAGATGAGATACAGCTAGTTTATATTGGGAATGGTCGCCGTGAATTGATGAAAAAAACATCATCATCTTCATCACAATCATCATCATCTCCAGGGCATAATATTATATATATATATATATATATATATATATATATATATATAATTAAGTTTTGTTGCTCCAATTTCAATGAATCTCTATTACGATGACTCAAATCACCTTCAATTTAGAAGTTATAATTCTCTGACTATTTGATAAAATGTGTATTTCATAAATCAGTTGAAAGTGACTGTGTATAACTTAAACGTTGTTAATTAATGAGCAAAGATAAGTTAATACGTAGACATTTACACCTACACTTAATTTCCCAAAGGGCGGATAAATTTTATTCAAAATTTCGTTGAGTTATTTCACTACGGAATTCGGGAAGTTTTGATGAGTTATATTACACCATTGTATAAGCACGTAATTTACAGAGAAAAACTTATGCAGAAAGATTAAGATATTACTCAGCCACGGTTTTCCCTTGCAGGTTGTTGGATATACACCTGTATAAGAATTTCTACGTTAATATTCGGGTTTCCAAAAGGGGTTTTTTTTCAGAGCAGCGCATGCGATGAATTTTAAATAAACTGAAATATTTAAAAACGTCAAGTCACTGAATTTGATCTTGTGATATTTTTTTAAATTCTACTTTCTTTTGAACCATTATATTAATCTTTAAACACACTGGTATGCTTAATCTAGTTGGTTTTAATATAATATTATATGTAGTAGTCAAATATATCATTTTAATCATATAAGTAATATTATACAGGCACCGCCTCGTTGGTCTAGTGGGTTGATGTAAGGCCGCAGACCCGGAGGTCCTGGGTTCAATTCCCAGGTCGGGCCAATAAAATTATATTGGGTTTTTCTGTCAGAAAATTCTCAGTAGCAGCTCGGAGTCTGGAAGTTGGAAGTGTGTTCACTCCCGTGCCTCGGAAAGCACGTAAAGCCGTTGGTCCTGCGCCTGAACTCTTTCCGGTCGTGTCGGATTGCCGGCTCATCGGATTATAAGAGTTAGGGAATAGAGAGTGCACCTGTATTTGCGCACACATTTCTGCACTATAATATCTCCTACGTAGTTGGCTAATCTCTCTTGAGATTGGCCGCCGTGGCCGAAATCGGTCTGGAGGATATTATTATTATTATTATACAAGACTTCCTACGGGGTCTTCTCGGCTCTTAATATATGCTCTGTGTGAAATTTCTCATTGATATCTGTATTTTATTTTTTGGAATACTTTATTGTATAAAATGTGAACTACTATTTCAGAAAACACAAAACGATAAACTTAAAAACGTTGTTTAGTTAATCAGGTTTTTAGTTAAACATTGATTTCGAGAGAAACCATTTGAACCAGAACGAGATTTCTGTCATCAATTACTGCGTCATCAATATTTGCGTATGAGCAAACAATAAGTATTGTTTAACTAATCAGCTCATGATCTTAATTTAAAAATAAGCCGTAAATAAAAGTATTTAAATTTACAAAAAAATACCATTACTTCCATATAGTTTGTAACGTACTTAACATAGCATGTTAAAATGGAACCATGTCGAACGTTTGAATATAGAATGGTTGTTTTTTAAGTTCCATTGTAATCGTGATCGGTGTCAATTTAAACATGTTTTTTCGCCAAGAGAATATAGAGGTAATGCGATTTGACTAGAAAACATTCTTACAACCACTCAACGTAGTTAAAAATTTTATAGTGTTAAGAACACAAATTAATGGCATTTACCAAGAATGAAAAAATAAAATAAATATGATTAGGATCAAAATATAACTACATAATAATTATAATCTAAATTTTAATGTAATATCCGCAAATTGTGAGGTTTGGACCGTACCAGCCTGTGAATGTACCACTGTTGGGCTAAAGGCCTCCTCTCCCTTTTTGATGAGAAGGTTTTTAAGTTTTGGTTTTTGTACACTGTTTATATTAGAATAGCATATAATTGGTAACCAATTTACATAATTTTTGTCTTAGCATGTTTGGCACTTTTTTCGATATTATCTCATATTTCATTCGAACTATTCAAAATATTGATTTCGACTGGTGATAATAATTTGTAAAAAAAATTTTTATGTACACAGAACATACAATAATAATTATTGTTATTGAAAACTTGTCAATGTGACTATCAAATGTAATACTGAGACGATATTACAATATAATTTAAGTATGGTAACACGTTGTGTCTATTGCAATATGTCAAAATTAATTTTATTTTTGTTTATGGTCATAGGCGTAACTAGTTTAGCACGAAGTGGTAACGGGCTGTCCTAGACTACACATACCTACATTTTTTTTCCTTTGCAAGAGCAGGAAAAAATGCAGGTATGTTGTGTATTCCGAAAGGTTTGGACCACTTAAAAGTTATTGGGTTTTTCATTCGAGAAATTCTTAGTAACAGCTTAGTCTCTAGAAGTTGGCAGTGTTTGAATTCCCGTGTATGTGAAATCGTTGGTCCTACACTTGAACTGTTTCTGATCATATTGGATTGGCCCTCCTATCAGATTATGAGAGTGCACTTGTATTGGGCACGCTTGAGCAAATATGATCAAAATTCAATTATTTATTTATTTTGGAAATATGAATAAACTTAACCAATAATAGTTTTCAATATTACATTGAAACAAATATTAAAGTTATTATTTTTAAGAAATAAAATGCAAAATTCAAATGAAATGAAAAAAATATAATAAATAAAATAAGACAGTAAGAATAAGAGACAACAAGAAAAATTAAAACAAAATCACTTCTACAGCTATAATTCTTTAAAATATTCTTAATAAATTAATAAATTTATTTATTAATTTTGTTTTAATTATTCACAAATTTAAATAAAATATTTTGAAAATATTGTCTCTATGCACACGATCGATTCAACTCTCTCTCATTTGGTAAAACTAACTTCGGCAGCAACAAATTCGATTTCCATTCATAACCAATATTTATTCGCTATTTTGCGCTTGAAGCGCTTTCATTTAGAAATGTATTTTGTTCGATGAAGTCAATAAACTCATCAAATTTTCCATTCCAAGGTTCATTCGCCAGATGTACTTAATAGAAAAATTTACATCTTCACTAAACTCATTTTACTTTTCATTTAACTTTAATTTTCGTTTGTGAGTGCAGTGTTGCGGCGAACATTCGAAACAAATATAATTCGAATAGATTCTTATGAACGTCGAGTGCAAACTTCGGTCTCGCTAATGAACGAATATAATTTATTCACAGAATTACCGCGGAGCTGAATAACGTTATTATTTTACTAAATTACTTTTAACAATAGCACGAGGGGTAATTTCAAGAGAAATATTTTATACGCATACCTACTAATATTCTGTTTAGTCTGGTCTGGTCTGGTATGTATTTTTTTTTTCAAATATATCTGTAGTAGTTTTAGATGATTGTGCCTCTGAAAACACGTAAAGTCGTTGGTTCTGTGCATAATATTTGTTTTATCTGATTTTTGTAACATGATATTACCTGACACTGCTCCATGTTCAATAATAAATGTACTTTCTTTTAATAATAATTTCACAAACACACACACGGTAGTGGAGGCCTGGTGTCTTGTAGAACAGTTTATCTATTGCAAGTACCAGTCTTCACATTATTTAGCTGTTATGTAAATGTTACATTTTACTTTGTAACCTTTTTGTGAAGTAAAATAAATAAATATGTTATTATTATTAATTTGAATTTTCTTATCGGAAATAAGTAGCTGATAATTTCAATGTTTCACTCATTCTTCAAACTGAATGACAGCAATGCAAATTATTTACAAATGTTTGGCGGTAGAATAGGTAACTAATAAATGAGTGATACTTATCCTCAGACCTGCTACAGTTTTAGAAGCATTAGATCATACGACTTCCTACGATTATAAAAAATAAATTATTTGAATACATTTGATAGATAATATAATACAAATATCTGCAAGAGGGGATAACTTACGCTCGTAGTAGTAAAGTTTTACGACACGAACAGCGTGTTAACGTAACTCCAGTATATGTGGCACCTCATATTATATTCCTACATCAATGTGCCGAGGACGTGACTAGGAGGATAAGGATAAGGGTCGGTACACATGGAGCTGTTAATGGTTTTATTTGAACCTTACACATTCATTGTTTGAGTTATGCCCCCATAAGTTATCCATACAGCTATCACTTTAGACAGTAAATTTATTTGCACGTGTACCGCAGTGCGAAACGAAAATGAAAAATACAGTATATATATATATATATATATATATATATATATATATATATATATATATATATATATATATATATACATAAAACAGAGTTATCGTCTTTCTTGTGTCTGTTTGTTCGCTTGGTACTTTAAAAATATATAATAGATTTTTAAGTTATTTTTACTATAAATTAGGTCATTTCTTTTTGAAGGTTGTAGTATGATATATATTCATAAGACTAGTATAGTAATTATGTCCTATAGTAATAATAAAAAATACACCATTTTTCAAAATGTTGGAGAAAACCCATAGGAAATCTCGTTTCACAGTTTCTATTTTGCTTCTCTAGGTCCCATCTATAAATTATCCAAAAATCAGCCATCACCTGCATTTTTACGCACTTTATTCCGTTTTAATTACTGAACTATTTTATGAAGCTAACAATTTAACACTAAAATTATAAGACACATAAAATACAATCCAATAAATATTTTTTTAAATAAACCACTGCAGCCATTTCTTAACTACAAAAAGAAAAAAAAACACATCAAAACCTGTTGTTATTTGTTTTTCTACTTCAAACTAAAGTTTGGATTAACGAACAGAAACATTATACGCACATCAAAAAATAATAATTTTATACGAAAAATACATTAATAGCTGATTTTATTATTTTTATATTTGGAAACTTTTATATTGTGCTAAAATAAAACAGAAACATTACGTAGTATGATTCAATATAACCGCTATATCTAATATATTATAAAACAAAGTCCCCTCGTCGCATCTACTTGTCTGTTTAAAAGCATTTACCACACGAACTACCGAACGGGTTAGTATAATGTTTTCACCAATGGACAGAGTGATTCATGAGGAAGGTTTAAGTATATAATTCATTAGGTTTTATGTAAATATAACAATGGTATAACAGATGTATTATGTATTATGATATAAAAAAAATATTTAGAACCTTAATTGATCCGTGCGAAGACGGAAAAGAAGTAGTAATTGTATTATCAATTCATAGTTATATAATTTCAAATAACATATATAAATATGTTATATATATACAAATTAATTTTAAAATTCCCATTTAAATAAAAGAAATACACATAAATGAATCTGTTCTGTAAACTAGCCTTAAAGGTAAAAGACTTGTCCTTTTGCCGTCCATTTGTCGTCGTCCTTATATAGGGCAATTTTTTCACACTTACGTATGTAATCTAGTGTTGTTGATTGTCTTGGGTCACTCGGCTGTATGAAGTGGCTAATTCTCTTCAGGGTAAAACTTTCATCCGTCGCCCTTGAGCTCTCAACTCTTATTATTGAGAATCGAAAAGTCTTTTAGAAGTTTTTTTTTTTTTTTTGCTTTACGTTTTCCTCGTCCGATCTTTTAATTTTGAACGTTAAATGTTGCTGTGGAGTGTTCCAGAAACGTCTGTAGCTTTGTTGATCTCTGACAAACTTAGCTGGAGATATTGGTATTTAAAGATTATTTAAATCTCTTTATAGGACTATTCTATGAGTATACAATATTTTTATGGGTTTGTAAGCAAAAATAGTTAAAAAAATATTGAATACCTATTCTAATTTATCTCATAATTTAGTATTAATAAATTTGTATTAATATTAAGCTGAAGACACATTCATTTTGCCTGCTGAAAAAGTTCAATTTTAATATGCTACTAACGCTTGCCTGGCAAGCCTTTCGTTGGAGTTTTTTATAAAATATATATAAATACGACTCACGCGTATATTGCCTTGCTTTCATAGTGCTGACAGAAAATTAAAGCATGTGCCGACAATAACATTTACAGAGTTACAATACAATCGGCTGAAAGAACTGCATAAATTATTAAGTTATATAAATTTATTTTGAAATTAGGTATAATGTCGTAAAAATATAAGCAATACAAATGAAGTTGGGACCAAAAGCTAATACGGAATAAAATAATGGAACATGAAACGGTATTCCTTCACTCGGAAGAAAGACGAAATTTCATAAGACGTCACGTAGCCGGGCCGGTAACCCTTTTGCTTCTCGTAAATATTCAAGGTTACATACGCGTTCACAATTTTTACCGAATTTACTTGACTGCTGTTTAAGGCCACTAAGCTCTGTGGTCATTAATACGGTGTGGTAGAGTTCCGATATATCACAGCTATCGTCCATTCACTAGTTACTCTAACGATTGTTAAAATATTTGCTTAAATACGCCAGCATTTTAAGCCAGCCAATGAAAAATAGTTATTGGCTGTTCAGTTGGCCAATGAGGTTGCTTATTTCTAGTTGCTGTCTTAATCTAATTTTAATAATTACTGGAGTATAAAATAAATGTTATAATTACAACCAAATTTTTTTTGCCAATTTGGTTGTAATTATAGCATATGAGCCACCTGATGGTAAGTGGTCACCAATACCTATAGACATTTTCATTGTAAGAAATATTAACCATCGCTTACTTCGCTAATTTGCCACCGACCTTGGGAACTAAGATGTTATGTCCCGTTTACTTGTAATAACACTGGCTCACTCACCCTTCAAATCGAAACACAACAAATATACCATGTACTGCTGTTTTGTGGTAGAATAAAATAATATAACACCGCAAACCGTATATAAAATAGATATATAAACGGAAGTATAATAAGATCTTGTATTTTTGTTGTCAATTCAATGTTTATATTTTATCCGCTCTTTTCATGGCCGTACGTTAAATAAGTTTGTAATATTATCATTGTTTTCTCGCCCCGCGCGTCCCGCGGGAGCTCCCCTCATTTGAATACGCGCTGTTTATTGTTCCCGACTTTTTCTTCGCAGTTTCTAGAATTATCGAATAATATTTCTCTCGGCTGGATGTGCGGGTATTATCTTGGGATTCCGTGTGAGTACACCGCTCGAAGGATTATTTGATTTGCTGTCACGCTGTATATCAAGAATTATAAACGACAATTGCTGCTCGTTTTACTTGTATTGTTGTGACGTTCTTCAAATTATTATCGTAGTTATGCCTGACTTTACAGTAATATTATGCGATTTGTGATTTATTACGACGTTTAAAAACATGTGGAATATTTTTTCAGTGTAAACAAATTATTTATAGGTACGCACGTCATTTAATATTTTAAGGGGTATTTGTATCTCTTGAAATATTGTGATGTCTGATTTAAATAAAAACGACAAGTTGAAGAAATGCAAACTAATATAAGAAATTAAATTGATATCAATGTAAAATGACGAAGTTGCAGCTATCTACACTTATCTGCAGTTGGTAAGTAGAAAATTGTTTTAGTCAAACATTTATAAAAACAAATATCACGTTATTCGCTCATATAAATATTTAAAAAAAAAATCTATTGACACAAAAACATGCATACTGTCTTGCTACTTTATCTTGTTTGACTTTAGGATATAATGTCCTTTATTTGTTGTTTTAACAATTTATAACGTCAAAACGATGCTTTACTGGTGGTAGAGCTTTGTGCAAGCTCGTCTGGGTAGGTACCACCCACTCATCAGATATTCTACCGCAAAATAGCAGTACTTGATATTGTTGTGTTCCGGTTTGAAGGGTGAGTGAGCCAGTGTAATTACAGACACAAGGGACATAACATCTTAGTTCCCAAGGTTGGCGGCGCATTGGCGAAGTAAGCGATGGGTAACATTTTTCGCAGAGCCAATGTCTAAGAGCGTTTGGTGACCACTTACCATCAGGTGGCCCATATGCTCGTCCGCCTTCCTATTCTATAAAAAAAAAAAAAAAAAATACTTTAATCCTATCTTTCTCGATAACGCGAATGCGGCCGCGTACTGCGTGCTCTTGTAAAATTATTTCAAATATTCGTTTTAAAAATGGATACTAGAACAACGTTGTAATTTTTTTTTTAAATAGATATGGTTGTTTTATTGTTATAAAATTGTTCCCAATAGTGAAACTATTTATCATAAATATATTTTTTTTTTTACTTAATAATATTTTAATAACCATACGTATTGTTAAATACGTCAATTTCTGAAACCCGGTGGCGGAGCTTCTGCCATACATAACAGCATTATGTCGTTGTTCCTTCGTTTTTTCGTCCAATTGTTTTAAATTTTTTCATTAATATCAATATAACATTAATAATATTAAATACGTTGTGACTTTAGGCTGCAATTTCTGACTCAGTTGTAATTTTGTCTATTAATCTTATGATAACAGTTTTATTTCTAATTTTATAGAATTAAAGCGATACAACTGCAACTTAGCCCGCGTCATAATTAAAAATCCAGTTAAACGGAATAAAAAGGCCAAAATATTTTAATTATGTCATATTTTAGCTGGGATAAAGCTTGAATAAGTAACAAATTGGTAACTCGCAATTATTATAGCCGTAATAACTTTAAAAGAGACAGGTATTTTGAAATCTGTGATTGACACTCCTATATTATATATTTGTATCTATCTATACATCTCTAGCGATTCACAAATTTATTGATTATTAAATAAGAATCTAACATCGTTCGGAAAAGCCACCTGACCTGAGAAGAAAAGTATTTGTTTACAAATTATTTATCAGTATAACAACGAAATAGCCAGGAGGTAACTAATTGTTCCTTATGCACAAGCGTCCCTTTACATTTTTTATTTGTTTAGCATAATAGGCATTTTGAACGCTTTCTGTGATCCTGCCGTACAACCATATACATTGACCCAAAAAAGAGTTATTGCCTCATTTAACATTATTCTGTATACTTTATATATAATATACCAGTTATATTATGAAGTCATCATATATACATATACTATACTATACTATATAAGTAATACTATATACTTCTAAATGCCTCGTCGGTCTGGTGGCTAGACTTTAAAGCCGCAGACTTAAATATCCCGGGTGCTAATTCGGATCAATATTCCTATTCGACTTATAAATCCAATCTGCAAATTGACTTTTATCCAAGTTTAATACACAAGATATTTCGAATCACGATGAAATACATAATCCTCAAGAGATATCCAACGTGGAAGCGAACGAAGTCGCGGGGAAAGCGAGTCGTATATAATATTAATATTTCATGAATGCGTGCCCGCGGGAACGTTTTACACACGATTGGGCCAGCGTGACCGGCGACCCGGGAGCGATATCAAAACTCACTGCGCAATAACTAGGAATTGAATATGATAGGTTATTGGATCGAACTTATGAAAAACTAGCCATTCACTCCGACTTTGCACAAATATTCTTAGTACTGGATCTGGATAACACCTACTCGCCAGATATTTTAACGCCAAACAGCAATATATTGTATTAATATTATTAGCCGGTAAAATTATAGGTTCAAGGACATTACCACTAAAATCCCGTAGTAATGAGTGTATTGAAAATGTATGGAATGGATTAAATTTCTTAGTGTCTGTTTATATAACCTAAAATATATATAAATAGATAGACAATTTGTACGCCTGCGTTCGTAAAACAAATCAAAAAATTACATACAATGTCAAAAATGTGTCTGATTTGTATAAATAACAGCCTTAATTATTATTAATTATATATTATATATTAATAATTATGCCTTTATATATTAAGCTCTCCGTGTGTTAAGCAAAATAATCCGTGCTTGGCTTGGCATGTGTTGTACGTAATGAATAATCACATGTCTGGCGGTTTTTCTACAAAAAGCTTCAAGTAGTTATAAAAAATAACCTTATTAGTAATTTCTTATTTTTAATTATTACTCTGTATCTGAATAAATGTCTGATAAAAATGCTTGGATTGAATGATCGCTGGTTCACGTGCAGGAGAACTAAGTGTACATAATTCATACAAAATTGTATTTAAAAAAACAAGACGAAGAGTAACTACTGAGTATCATCTCTACCTTTCCTTTCTTACTACTTAATTACTCTTTGATTGCTGAAATACTTTCGGAGTAATGATATCTAGCGGTTTTACCTATAAAATTTGCTTAGAGAATTTTTTGACAAAAAGAAAGATATCACTGTTTAACCAGATACCGTTGGCCGTTGAAAAATAATGGAATATTTCCGATTATCTGAAATTAACCATAAAGAGCGACAGAGTATATCCAATGCGTCTAAATTGAATTTAAATAAAACTCAACATAACAATATCTTTGAAAGCGTAACATTAACTTGTAAGGTAGCGTTTCTTTCGTCATTGAAATAGTCCGTTCACTTCCATCCCGAGTGACCATTTCTATAGAATTTTCGTCAAAGGACTATATACTTATTTACTGAATCTGTTTACAATGGCTGCGCTTCGGAGCGATTTATTCCACTTTGTCCGTTGCAAACAAAGGCTCAGTTATTGGTATCAACGTCAGTGAATATCGTTAACATATAAGAGGAATTATTAACAGTGAATGCTTTTTACGAATATTCCGCATTACGGTCATTATAATTATGCATATTATCTGGAACGGGCTCGCAAAAAGAGGATATAAGAGGTATCGTATTAATATTAAAAACATAATCATAAGTTTTGGCTTTAACACGTACTCTACATTTTATTGACTTTGCATGTGTAACGTCCGTTGCGGGGACGATCGCGGGACGTCGCTGAAGCTCTTTAGTGCTTTCGCCACTTTGACGCTTCGAGCGCACTTGAAGGGGGCACTTTCACCATTCTGACAGAGAACCTGGGTTTGCATATAGACCATTGCGTCTATATCCACCAAAATTTCCAAGAATGAAAAGCATTGTTTCATTCAAAAGAAAAAGGGATGTTTATGATACAAACCGAGAGAATTTTTTTTTTTTATCTTTAATAATTGTTATAGTTGGTTCACGTAGCGTTATACATACAACGTTCATAGTTACAATCTGTGTTTATAGATTGAGATATATTCTGTTCTAATAAAGAACATATAATTATAATTGTTCTTAACTTTATTGTTAAAACTTACTTTAACCTTTTTTTTACAGACATAGTCGTACTTGGATTTTTTAGTGTATACAGTACAGTAACAGCCTGTTAATGTCTCACTGCTGGGCAAAGGCCTCCTCTCCCTTTTGAGGTGAAGGTTTGGAGCTTATTCCAACACGCTGCTCCAATGCGATGTGGCAGAATTTCAATGAAATTAGACACAAGCAGGTTTCCTCACGATGTTTTCCTTCACCGTCAAGCACGAGATGAATTATAAACACAAATTAAGCACCCGAGTTTGAACCCACGATCATCGGTTAAGATTCACGCGTTCTAACTACTATGCTGTCTCGGCTATAATTTTGGTGTATATTTAAAAAAATTAAAGACTGCAATTTAAGTTATGTAAGTACATATATCTTGACTGACGCCTCTCATTATGCCAACGATATAATTTGAAATGAAAACGGCATAGTATAATTAAAAAGTACATGTAAATAAAAAGTCGATGGGCTTTTCCATAATTAGCAAATAAGGTTTGCAACCTTTGTTTCTAAATAAAGCCTTAATTACATAGAAACTAGTTAAAAATACAATTTCAAATTTTAACCATGTCGAATATATTAAAATAATAAAACCGTTTACGAAATAGTTTCATAGTTCGCGCTAATTTTGCAAATATATGCAAATAAGGATAGCGAGGATATTATTGTCAAATACACACATTTCGCTACGGATAACGAAACCGCAGGTATGTTGTAAAATTCTCGTTTCGGTTTCCGAACAAACCACTATCTGACCAGCAAAAAGCGAGGCTTAACACTTAACCATTCATAGATATAAAAATTACGTCATTGATTGGAAAATAGTAACTAATATTTGGCTTGTGTCTCGGATCGCTCTCATAGCGTAAATGAATTATTAATAATAACAATGTCCTCCAGACAACTCCAGGTGCACTCTCTATTCCCTCTCATAATCCGATGGGACGGCAATCCAACATGACCGGAAAGAGTTCAGGCTGCGCCTGACCAATGGCTTTACGTGATTTCCGTGACAGGGGACAATACACACTTCCAACTGCAAGACTCCGGGCTGCTACTGAGAATTTTCTGACAGAAAAACCCAATAACTTTTTATTGGCCCGACCTGGGAATTGAACCCAGGAACTTCGGGTCTGTGGTCTTACATCAAGCCACTAGACCAACGAGGCAGTATTATTAAATAACCTATACTAACCTAATAATAGAAATTGTAATACATGAGATTACAGAGAGATACAAGATAACTTCTTAACGGCAAACAAATCTTTTGCTAAGCTGTTACTTTTTCTTAAAACGTACACTATTATTATTTTATTACAATTCCTATATTTTTGAATAATTAATTGAAAAAATAATAATTAAACAGTAAATTCGTACTTCAATGACGTTTAACCAAATCCAAGAACCGAAATAGCTCAGTGAATCAAATGCTAATAATCGCAGGTTCAAAGACAAGCGTACATCACTATTTATATAAAATATTCTCATGCTCGGTGGCTTTTATAATTAATAATA
Source organism: Nymphalis urticae (assembly GCA_905147175.2). NCBI lineage: Eukaryota > Metazoa > Arthropoda > Insecta > Lepidoptera > Nymphalidae > Nymphalis > Nymphalis urticae. The sequence goes on along the minus strand of LR989987.1, from coordinate 413,471 downwards.
TCTAGAAGCTTTAAATTCATTTCTCAGAGGAAAAACTTTTATACAGTTTGACTTTGCTCAAATTATTCCAGCATTAGTGACAATAGCACTATGTCACTTACACACTGTGGTCGTACAAAAACTTCATCATTTTTTAAATAAACTATTTTTGGATTTTATTAGAAAACCCTTAATTATACAAAAGCAATATACTGGGTATATTTGTGAGACTGGAAATATATATAATAAATTATTTCAAACTACACTTTTGTACTAGGAAAAGTTTTTCCTAGAATAAAATAACTTATATATTGTGGTTCAAGTCGCAAGTGCGAGCTTATCGCTTAATATTACTTACAATATAATTAACCCTATATACTCACGGTTCTGCATAACACATTTATAAGCGGCGTATTGCGCTGCATCATATGCAAATATGTCACAGTTATCTCAGAGGATCGGTTCTCTTCTGACAAAGATTCAATTACGTTCGTTATGTACAGAGTAGCTACTATATAGACACTTCTTGCGTTGCACAGTTAATTTATTTTTTTCTTTTTGTATGATTTCGGTATTCTTAAATTCATAAATTTGCCTTATCCTACAACTGTATTGTATACTTACTTATATTCACTATTTACTGTCATATACACAGTAAATTGAATATAATTAACTTTACTAATTTTAAAAGTTGTCAGAAAATAAGTTAGTTAAAGTAAAACTTAATTTAAATACATTTGTTATAAAATTGATAAACCTAAAATATTTAGTTCATATTACCTTACACACAAATACATACAACACGTGACATACGATACATACAGTACAAAAGTAACTCCGCTAAATTAAAAACACATAATTAATGAGAAGTCTACTATAAAATAGCCTTGACCTTCAATTTCTTGATAGAATTAATGTGGGTTCCGGTTATCTAAGGAATAGAAAAACGTAATAAATTAAATTCAGACACGAAATGAATCGTAAACTATTTAATTATTTATACAATTGAAATTTGTATACAATTACGATATATGCTAACCGTAATTGTCTCAGGGTTGATACACTTATTACGAATATGTTAAGTGAATTGAGTAAATAGTTAACTCTGTGACAGAAGTCTTAACAGACATATCATATTTACATAAAAGTCTACAGGCATGTGCCTTATTTTTTTTTTTAATATAAAAACAATTTTTTTCACTTATTACGAATATGTTAAGTGAATTGAGTAAATAGTTAACTCTGTGACAGAAGTCTTAACAGACATATCATATTTACATAAAAGTCTACAGGCATGTGCCTTATTTTTTATTTTATTTAAAAACAATTTTTTTTATATATAAAAAAAAAAATAAGGCACATGCCTGTAGACTTTTATGTAAATATGATATGTCTGTGACAAGATGGACCGACGATTTAAAAAAGGTGGCAGGTACGGGATGGATGCGGACTGCCCAAGATCGGGATGGTTGGCGTTCTATGGGGGAGGCTTTCGTCCAGCAGTGGACGGCAAAAGGCTGAAAAAAAAAAGTGCCTTATGTAAATATCCTGCACGAGTGAACAAATGAAACAGTATTATTAATAATAATATTTTTTACAAATATATATACCTATACATATGTATATATAATGTCGTATATTGACAATAATAGTGATACTTATAAGTTTAAGTGGTGTCGTCATTTTTATTATTAACAATAACTTTTTATCTTACTACTACAAACAATAAAAATAAAGTACAAACAAATGTATTTTTAAATTGAGAAGTGTACGGTTATATGCTTTAACATAATTCCTTGTTTACTTTAAATGTGTTAAATTTAAATGCTGGCTAAGCTGTAATAATGGGAACCATATTAATATGTGTGCGAGTACAATCTGCAGTTGCGGTTTAGAAAATTAGATACTATCGAAGGTAATTGGCATTTTTATAAGTTACTGACACGTTATTATATCCTATAAGTCCTTATTAGCGCAATTTTTGTCATACATTATAATTTGTCCCTAAAGCTTTGTCTATACGAAAATTCAATAAGACAAAAATATTGATTTGTCCTTTTATGTATAATATATTTTTAATTTTTGTGTGGCATAATGTGAAAATGCCGTTTTAGAACTCAAAGCTTTTTATGTAACAAAACAATGCCTTCAGATAGTTTCAAATGTAATATTGGTGATGTATGTAGGATGGTATGTAGGATGTGCTTATATGAATATTAGTTTTAGTATAAAATTGTAACTTTTTGAGGAACAGTTGTTGAAAATAATGAAAATACCTGAATTTCATTTACTGGCTCTTCACTGGTGGTTGATTTTTAACAATAAACAGGTATAATGTTTCATAACTATAAAAAATTTGGAATTATACAAAAAATAGTAAAAATAATATTAAATAAATGACGGTACTTCAGTTATAAGAACTTATTTGCTGGTTGACGAGGTACAACCGAGCTTTAGCCAACGAAACAATTTGAATCCCGAACTGTAAAATCAAAATAAATACAGCTCAAGCATATCGCATATATTCCACAGCTGAACATCAATACTTAGTATTGTTATTTCGGTTTCGGTTTGAGGGATGAGTGAGCCATTGTAATTACAGACACAAAGAACATAACATCTTCGTTCCCAAGGTTGGTGGCTCATTGGCAATGTAAGGAATGGTTAATATTTCTTACATCACCAATGTCTATGGACAGTGCTGATCACTTAACATCAGGTGGCCCATTTGCCCATCAGGCATCTATAACATAAAAAAAATTGTCAGCAAAAAAAAGCCACGTCTGTAAAAACAAACCACTATCTCAAAGTACACTCGTGTGTGTGTTTGCTGTTCATATTGATAGAAATATCTAAGTGTTAGTATGAATAAAACGCATCCGTGTCATAAATAAACAAACCCAATAAGCCCGAAGGACGTCCATACATATACCTTATTCAATAAGGCTTCGTACATTTTTACATAGATAAAGTGCAAGCACATAAAATGCAGCGCTATACAACTCTGAAGGACTTTAGAATCACTTGAAATTCTGAAAAGAAAATCGTCAAAGCTCTATATTGCCTCGCTCGATTAGGGCCATGGGATCCGCGGAGGTTCTTTCACATTGATGTCGATGGAATTTAGAAACAATTAAACCTAAATAAAAATATATATACTGTGAAAATTATAAGATAAATATTTATGATATATTTAAAGATAGATAAAAAATTAACCGCGTTTATTGATAGTCGATAACTTTCGATAGTCACGAACCTACATATCCACTGCGTTTCATATACATATGTATAGACTATAACGACTTAGTTGAAACCTAATTAAAATATGATACTTTAACAATATATTTGTATCACAAAATGATACAAAATACTGTACGCGTTTCGATTGTCAATCCGCCGTCGCTGCCGCCGCTGACGTCCCGCCCATTCAGTGTCCACACACCGACTGCTAGAGCGATGTATGAGCAAGGGATGTTTTATTCATTACGTATCCACTGTTTGCGCCTAAACGGAGGGAGTAAGTACGAAATTAAATTTGGCATGCAAACACCATTCGTAAGTTTATTTGCGACATTGAGATGGCCGTCAGTGTGTACGTTAACCCATTACATTTTAATTGAGTTGTATTTAAATGTATTTATTCAAGGGCTGAGATACGGTTCAAGCCCGACCAATGAGTTTTCATGTGAGTTTTCGTGCTCAATTTGTAACTATATTTCATCACATGATCAGCAGAGTAGAAAAACATTCTAAGAAAATCTGTATATTGCATCAAATTAAGGCAGCACCAACCCATACACCAACCCACATTGTAACAGTGTGGTGAGCTAGGCTTTAATCTTCTAAAGAAGTAGTGGTCTTTACTATTATTTGGGACATTTATTATTTTTATTTCTATTATTCGCTATAACTATCCTATTTTTTATGATTATACATGATATGTATTTCTGATATTACGAATATGTACATCTTAATCCTAAGCAATAATATTGTCTAGACGTTATTGGAACTTGCGATTGATCCTAATATGATTAAAACTTTTTTTTCTACATAATTTCACTAAAAATAGTTTTAATAATTTCTTCTTCAAATAACTTTATATTTATTTATGTAAATTCATATTATAAATTAAGCTATAACACGTGTTACCTAACAGCACACACCTAATTGCCGCATTTTGTCGTAGCACTCGTAGAACAGATGTAGCCTAATGCTACGTTTCCGCGTAGCGAATGTGTGTTTATTTTGAATATTTTGCACTGCGTGGTAATTATGGTTTCAATGAAATGCACTTTTTGCTTGTATAAAATGGTTTTATTATGTAACTAGTTTTTCACCCCGGTGTCGTCCGCGTCTGTGGGGCAGATATGGCCTTTTCAGTACCCCTGACGACGTGTAATTACTTAACTGGTTGAGCGAAGGACATGGAAGCGTAACAAGGAAACAAAAAAACTCAATTCGTATTTATAATATAAGTTATGATTTTTATCTTCAGACATTCTTCACGTTTAGGAATGTGGTAAAAAAAGCCAAATATTTCCTCTTGTCACAGACTACATAAGTCTCAATAAGAAAATATATCTGCCATCATGGTCGTAACAGCCTATGAATGTCCCACTGCTGGGCTAAAGGCCTCCTCTCCCTTTTTGAGGAGAAGGTTTCATCATGGTCACAAACGTGTATTTACAAAATCAATTCAATTTTAAATTTCAATAAAAAAAACATATTTCAAATATTTAACTGCAAGGTGTTCATATGTAAGCAGACTATATAATATTGTACATAATATTTAAATATATATTTTAAGATTCTTGTTTAAGTAAGAAGGCGAGGTATTAAAGTCAGTTTTTATTAAAATTAATTTATTTTTCAACTATCTATATATATAATAGAATAATAACTAACATAAGTAATTTTATATAATCTAAGTTAAAATAATTAAAAAGTCCCTGCTCGTTAGATATTATTCACAGTTTACTGAATTTGTATCAAAATTAAACTTACCAATTACAAAAACAAAACAATTGAAAACCAACTCGTTTTCATCAACAAAATCAATTAGAACAATTCAGAATTGTACTTAAACGACACGAATGAATCGAGCAATCGATTAAGGCTGATCGACTGTATCTATTCGAGACCACGCACGGCCAATAGCCAAAATTTTGGCTACGGCGATCAAATTTGATGTTTTCTCGGACAACAGCCGGTCATGAATCATTTATAAATGCAAATATTCCAGTCCACGATTATTCACGTTTGGTTATCTTTGACGTATTGGAGCTGGCTCTGTCGCGTCACGATTTATTTAAATTCGTGACATATTCGTGTTGGGTTTGTGTTTATTTGCTTGACTATTTTAAGGTATTACGGGAGAATAAAAATTATTCATCAAGCTTATATATATATATATATATATATTATATACTTTTTTCTATAATTTAAATCATGTGATACTTGTGAGTATATGAAAATTTGTTATGGAGGTACATTTTGGTGGTGTTTAGTGTTGCAAAAAGTATCTTTTGAAATAAATTAAGAATATCCAGAACAATTTATTTAGTAATAAAAATTTCCATAATTTATGCTAAGAATCACACGTTTATCACAGTTTCGTTCTATATATATGAACAATATTAAATTGAACGCAAAGACCGACTTAATACTTTATAGAGGGCCATTTATGAAGTTAAGGTAATAAATTGATGTGATTAAATCAATAAAAAAGTACGTACTAATCAGAGGCAGTCGAGTTATACTGCCGCATGTATGATTCTAAAAGTGGCATATTATAGATGACAACATCTATGATATTTTAGTCTGTTATATCAAAAAATGTATCATCCTTATTACTTTTAAAATTATGCAGAAATAAACTTACACTACACGAAAAATTAACACTGAGGCGAATAAAGCTCGGATACACGTCCAAATATCGCAAAGCATGCACGTCAAACTTTTGAGCACTGTCAAAAAATTGACAGCTGATGGATCTCTCCGCGCTGGACAGGACCGGCGAGCGTCGAGTCAGGGCGCGTGCAGGTTTAAGTTAACAATCGAGCTTCGTGTTTCTCGTTCCTAATTTGCTTTTGTTTCATACACACCTTAAGATATTTTTCTAATTTTCACTTTTATTTCATAAAAAATATTTTCAAATATTATTTCATTGTTTTTCTTGGAATGCCCGCTAAATGTATCCTATGCTGACATTTGTAAATACTTCTACCGGTGTAAATGGCACTTACAGGAAATATCTAATTCCATAAACGGAACAATTTCCACTTAAATTTGAATTATATGATCAATATTCAAATACACCCTCAGAAATATTGGAATAGTTCTCACAACATAGTATGCATTAATCTTACGTTATGAAACATATTAATTTCTTTAAAAAATACGATAAATAATCTTACCCCAAATTGCTACGGTACATAAATATATCTCCTGTAAGCACGGAGAGTTAAACACGATACAGTAATTAACATTGGTTCACAACAACTTCACTGCTTACAAACTTTGAGAATATGTTACTTTGGTTTGAGAATCTGTATTTATGTTAATGATGTGAAGTTAAGTACGAGTACATTGCAAATTTTACTTCTGTTTCGATGTATCCTAATTTTCATATGATATTTTTGGACTTGACGTCAGTTTTATTCATTTCACTCAAAGCTCTTCTACGAGTCTGCCAAGCTATCATCATTCATCAATCATTACAAATGCCAGTATTCCAGCGTAATATTTTTGCCTCTTTCATTGATCTCTATCTCTAGGGATATTCATAGTCACTTTTCTTGCAGTCAATCTTCATTTGTACCTAATGATTATCTTGTACATAACATTCATCCTTCCATTCATCCACATCCAGATCAACGGCTTTATGTTCTTTACATGGTATGGGATTGTAACTCAACGAAGTTCCAAGCTCCGGACCAACGAGGCAATTAAACATTGCCCAACCATTAATAAACTGTTTCATTAGCTTAGAAGATAAATTATACTATAGATCATGACGTCCTGGGTTTAAACCCTATGTAGACCCAATAAATGCGTTGGGTTTTTCTGTAAAGAAACTAACATTCGTGTCTTTTTAACTGAATTAAAAAAAAAACTATTTCGACGATATAAAAATTAATCAATTGAGGTACGTCCCAAATATTTCTTTAGCGCTCGTCATAGCAATGAAATTTGAAATACATATAATTTTGTATAATCAGTGCAAATACAGAGCACAATCAATTTACTTCTCAGTGTGAAGTCAAGAACATGATCGATTAAAACACAGTATAAACTCGCACCGACCGAAAACCCCTGAATTGATTTGCATCCAGTTCAGTATATTACTAGTTGAAATTCAGAGTTAACATACGCACGAGTATGTATATGTTATCATTACCTATTCTGGTACTACTTATGTCATTTACTATTGATACTGGCATTGTTCCGACGTTTACGGCGATAGTAACCACAATTTTCCCAAAACCATTGGAAATCACACGATAAAAACTTAAGTAAAAATATATTAATTAGTATTAATAAACATATAATATGTTCACAAATATAAAGAGACCTAGGATATGATTTTATTGTATTGACGTATGTTAATCTGTGCCTGAATATGGGATTTTTGTACCACAGAAAAAAAACAAACATAACATTTTCAGAACTAAATCAAAACTTAATAATTCAGACCTCGTTGAAGGTCTGCAACACAGAACCTAATATTATGTGAAAATTATTTAAATCAGCCCCAAAAAGAATCTATTATAATCTATTAAAATTTTTAATCTAACTTATATTAAAATCTATTATCTAATATATTATATATTTACCTCCAGACCGATTTCGGCCACGGCGGCTAATCTCAAGAGAGATTAGCTAACTGCGCAGGAGATATTATAGTGGGACAGGAAAGAGTTCAGGCGTAGGACAAACGGCTTTACGTGCTTTCCGAGGCACGGGAGTGTGCATACTTCCAACTTCCAGACTCCGGGTTGCTACTGATAATTTTCTGACAGAAAATCCTAATAACTTTTTGCTGGCCTGACCTGCGAATTTAATTAAGGGCCTCCGAGTTTGTGACCTTACATATAGCCATTACACTAACGAGGAAGTCAAAAATAACTATTTTATTATATATGTATAGATATAACATATATAAGCGACGACGTCACTCTTAATATATGTATATATATTGAAGTTAAGAATAATCTATATATATAACGACAAATGCACATATATAAACATATCTATCGAGCTTGTGTCATGACGAACCTTATAATCTTCATTCCCAATGTATAAACAAAAAATTTAAAAAAGCAATCAGATACCTCCATGATTATTCCCGCAGATATCGTTCCGAAATATCGTTCTAACTTATATTGAAAAACTTGGAACAATCCCTACAATTTCTCAACGTAATTGCTTGAAAAATACTCGAAAAACATTTCCAACACGCACGAAATTATAAATTGGTCTCGGGATTTAATGAATACAAATATGAAAGTTTATATACATAATTGCTTCATTGCGCTCATTTACATAATTCTTTGCTTCACACAGCATTTTATGTCTCCGCTTTTTTTTTTTTTTTTTATATTACCCGGGAGGGCAAATGACTCTACTCCACCTGATGTTAAGTGGTAGTAGAGTCCAAACGCGAGGACGGCCAGTACAGTCGGGAAGAAGGTTCTGCACTAGCCGCCCTCGCCTTGCCGGCCCGCAAGATGCCTCTTCACGCCTCGTTTGAAGGAACCCGGGTCGTAAGAGGAGGGGAATACGTGTGCTGGTAAGGAATTTCATTTCTTGGAAGTGCGACAAAGAAAGGAGTTGCCAAATTTCTTTGTGCGCGATGGAATTGATGTCACAGTTAGTCGGTGACATCGAGAGCCAGCACGCGTAGACTTGTGAAGGAAGGGGGAAGCAGGAATTAGGGAAAATAATTCCTCGGAACACTCGCCGTGATACAGTCGATAGAAAGCGCTCAGCGCAGCTATCTCTCGACGCAATTGTAAAGGCTCGAGGGTGTTAGTGACCTTTACGTCGCCAATAATGCGGACCGCACGTCGCTGCAACCGGTCCAAGGCCTCAAGTAGGTACTTAGCGGAGCCATCCCAAAGGTGCGAGCAATATTCAACGCAAGACCGTACCTGTGTTTTATACAGCAGGCACAGTTGTTGAGGCGTGAAAAAACGCCGCACCTTGTTCAGAACTCTGAGTTTCCGTGAGGCTGTTTTTATTACAGCCTCGATGTAATCCCTTGGACTAAGGTCGCAGCGAACGTCCATCCCCAGCATGGCGATTTTGCTTTGCATCACCAGCGGAGTGCCACAGAGGGAGGGAAAAGGGGAAAATGGTGACTTTTTTGCTGTGAGAGCGCATACCTGTGTTTTCTTGGCATTAAACTCAACAAGATTATCTGAGCCCCATTTGGCGATAAGCTCTAACGTCCTATTGAGTTCAATGACAAGATCCTCCCGCCTCTCCCTAATTTCCGCTCGCCCAGCCACTGCGCGTCCGTGGTATCCACCATGCACTGTACTATCGTCTGCATAGCAATGAATGTTCCCGAGAGAGAGCATATCATTGATATGCAAAAGAAACAGAGTGCGAGATAGCACAGATCCCTGGGGGACCCCAGCATTCACTACATAGAATTGTGAAGCGCAACCATCAACTAAAACACGAAGGCTGCGCTTGTGTAGGAAGCTGGCAATCCAGGTGCAAAGCTGAGCAGGCAGACCATATGCCAGCAGCTTGGAGAGAAGACTTCTGTGCCAGACCCTGTCGAAAGCCTTGGAGATATCGAGGCTGACAGCCAACGATTCCCCATGCTTGTCGATAGCTTCACCCCAGAGGTGTGTTACGTACACTAGAAGATCACCTGTAGACCGTTTTGGTCGAAATCCGTACTGACGATCATTAATTAAACAGTGATCTTCTAGGTAATGGATCAGTTGGTTGTTTAGAATCCGTTCCATCACCTTACAAAGTACTGACGTGATAGCTATTGGCCGATAATTTGCCGGGTCAGACCGATCCCCTTTTTTGGGAACCGCTTGCACATTGGCTCTTCTCCAAGCCTCCGGCACACATCCCGAAGAAAGAGACAGTTGGAACAGGCGCGTTAACACGGGAGACAGCTCCGCCGCGCACTTCTTCAGCACTATGGCTGGTATTCCATCGGGACCGCTAGCTTTCCGTACATCAAGTGATTGCAGCTCCGCACGCACATCACGCTGCCTGATTTTGATGTCAGGCATCGTGTGGCCACAAGAAGGTATTATTGGTGGCAGAGCACTACAATCATACACTACAGTGATGTTTATATGAAAAAAAAATTAAATACAATTTTTAGATAGTATTTAAGCTAATAATTATATCATGGCCCAGGAGCACGTGAATGTAAAACCCAAGATTGCTGTTTCAAGCTTGGGCAAACATCTCTGGACGTATAATGTTCTTGTATCTTATTGTAATCGGTGGTGAATGAAAACGCCATGAGGAAAAGTACATGCATGGGTCGGATGAAATTCTTCTAGATGTGAATCTGACGCGCATTGAAATTTCGTGGAAATAAAAATATATATAAATATAACAAAAGTATTTAGAGACTATAATTCAAAGTGAAAATCATTTATCATTATAATCGAGTCACGATTTGAAAAATTAAACTTTAAGGAAGTGTTTGAAAAGTATTTTGTAAGGTACAATTGACGTCTTCTTGATATTTTAAGAAATTCATCTCAGAGTGATGTACTACTGTTGCAATAAATGTTAATCACTCTAGAATGAAATGAATGAATGATAAGAATATAAATCCTACATCGTTCAATGGTCAACACTTCTCTTTACGTTACAAAAGGTCTGGACAAACTTGAACTCAACTCAGATTATTTCATTCAATATAGAATCATCACACTCAGATGCTTTTTAAATGTCAAATTAAAAACTACTGAGAGAACGGAAAAGACAATACCCTAACATGAGAATTTACAGAGATTGTTAAATATAAACAAAATTGAAACACAATTAATTTGATATCGTACGTGTGTTTTGTCAAAAACTGTGTTGTGATTATTTGGTATTTTAAATGCAATAATTTCAGCATAATTTATATATTTAACGGTATTCAAATTCCGATAGTATACTAAATGAAAACCACAATTACAAGTTGCATTTCCAAATTATTTTTATCGCATATCCCCTCCATGAATACTAAATAAGGTTTTGTAAATTTGACCTACTTGGCGCAAATCTGACTCCGATTGGAGGTTCCGGGTTTGATTTCCGCTTTCGAAGTTTATATTGATTAGTCTGTCTATATAACGATTTTAACTGTATTAGTGCTTATACTGGTACTTATTAATCTTGGTAAGTAGTAGAATTATAAAACATACAGTAAGTTAAAACGAAATTATTTTTCTTCAACTTCTACAAGTATATATACAAAGAAAATAGCTCATAGATATATTTCAATCCAATAACTTGTAACGAGTAAAGTGAAGTGAGGAGCAGGTGTTGGAGAGGAGGCGCTAGTGTAGAGGTGTGAAGTGTGAGGCGGGTAGAGGAGAGGTGGAGATAGAGGAGAGGTGGAGATAGGAGTGGATTGCATGGGGTATATAAATGCCTTGCTCGGGAGGGAATGATTCATTACGCAAAGTTAAATTGTCTGTATAATAATAACCAGTTATATTAATATAAAAGTTATTTATAATTATAAATTCTGCTATAAAAAAGTGATTTGTGAAAATAAGCATCTTTATTTTTCCTTGACTTCGTTACAGTCAGAAGTGTGATATAAGGCCCACACCATGAAGCGAAAACAGCCAGGACAGTATGTTAAATCAAATAAGACCCGATTATATGACGGAAATGGAAATAATATCTCTAGAGAGGATGTACAATCGATGATTAATACAAAGATGTCAACTGAGTGATGTGGCCGCTGTTTCATGTATTACACGAGGCTTGCCACTTGAACTGCAGGCGAATGCACAAGCTTATCAATGTAGCAACCCAGATGCGTTATATGAAGGGTTTCTGTCTGCATTTGATAATTATCAGCCTATAACGCCCGTTCGAGTAAGCAGTGCGAAGCCACGAGTAGAATTAAGACCTAGTACTAGCAAGGAAACTCTGGTAAGAAAACCTCCCATATGTTATCGCTGTAATGAGATGGGGCACGTGGCTCCTAATTGTGTACTACCCGACAAGCGAAAATGTTTTAGATGTGGTAAGATTGGACACGTTGCTAGTTCGTGTCCATCACAAACAAAGCTAATACAAATCATGTCAGAATTAAATGATGTTTATAAAAAGACTGCAAAAGTAAATAATACCTATGTTAAAGCCTATATAGATACGGGCAGCGAATTAAATGTTATGGCCGGCTCTGCTGCACGTGCTTTAAAATTAAACGTCTTGCCTACCAATGTACAATTAAAAGGCTTTGGTGGTATCGCTACACCGGCTGAAGGACACGTAGAGTTTGATTTATACGTGGATAAAGTCAAAATTCACACTACAGCCGTTACAACCAATGCTGATTTAGGAGATATCGTATTACTTATTGGTCAGCCAGTTATAAATGATAATACTGTGTCATTAACAGTTACACGGACCGGCGCTGAACTTTTTACTACAGAATATGGTAACGACATAAATTCTATTAATACCATTGAAGAAGCAAGTTCTTTTAAAGTGCAGGTAGGCGCAAATATAGAAGTTCCGGTTGGAGATAGTTTGGTGAAGGTGTATGTGGAGGGGGCACCGCCAGGCGAACTTTGCACAAAACCACGCCAACACAGCATCGGTGGCGAGCATTATGCAGTAGCCAGTACATTACTCAGAGGGGGCGTTAGATATCTACGTATCTGCAACATTGGAGAGATCCCTTTGAAGTGGAAAAAGGGTGAAACTGTGACAAGAGCAGAGCTTTGTAGCGTCTGTGATGAGGTGAGTGTGAATTTATTATTCATGAGGAGAGATGAGATTACTGAGCGTTCTTCAATTCATATTGGAGGAGTACCTTTGGGTCATATAAATGTTGGGAATATAAATGAAATTGAAAAGACTAGGTTAATTGAATTATTAGGTTCCCATTCTGATTGCTTTGCTTCTTCTCCGCATGAGTTAGGCTATACTAATTTAGGTGAAATGCACATTAAAACAACTACTGATAAACCTATTAATAGAAAGCCATATAGACTAGCTCATTTTGAAAGAAAGATAGTAGCTGATAAAATAGAGGAAATGTTGGAAAGCAATATAGTTAGGGAATCAACTTCAGACTACGCCTCTCCAATATTATTAGTAAGAAAAAAAAACGGTGATTTTAGACTATGCGTAGACTACAGGGCACTTAATGCTATTACAGTTAAAGAAAGATTTCCACTGCCTCATATCGAAGATCAGCTTTCTAAATTGGCAAGAAAAACTATATTCACTAGTTTAGATTTATATGCAGGTTATCATAATATCAAAGTACATTCTAATTCCATAAATAAAACCGCGTTTATTACACCAGACGGGCATTATGAATATTTAAGAGTACCGTTTGGTCTAGCTAATGCGCCTTCTGTCTTTATGCGGGTAATTCAAAAATTAGTAAAATTGGTAGGTAGTGACGAATTAGTTGCATTTATGGATGATATTTTGCTTTCTACGGCGAGTGTTAACGAAGGATTATGTTTGTTAGAAAATGTTCTTAGTCAGTTATGAGAAGTAAATTTAAAACTTAACATGAAAAACTGTTCATTTCTAAAATCTGAAATAACGTTTCTAGGCCACGAAATAAGTGCTGAAGGTATAAAACCGGGAAATCATAAAGTTGAAGCAGTAGCTAACTTTAAAACACCATCTAATTTGCATGAGTTACGACAATTTTTAGGACTATGTAGTTATTTTCGTAAATTCGTTGCCCAATATGCTACAATAGCTAAGCCTTTAACGAACTTAACAAAGAAAAACATTCAGTGGGTTTGGGGCGAAGAACAAATAAAAAGTTTTAATACACTTAAAAATAAACTCTGTTCACAACCGGTACTTGCGTTGTTTGACCCATCACAAGCTTGCGAAATTCATACAGATGCTAGTAAGCAGGGATTAGCTGGTATCTTAATGCAAACTCAGAGTAACGGACAATTAAAGCCTGTGTTTTATTTTAGCAGAGTAACTAGTCGTGAGGAATCGTTTTATCATAGTTATGAATTAGAAACCTTGGCAGTTGTTGAATCTCTAAAGCGGTTTAGAATATATATTCTAGGTAAGACTACTAAAATAGTGACCGACTGTTCGGCTGTTCGTTATACTTTAGTAAAGAAAGACTTAATTCCTCGGATAGCTCGTTGGTGGTTATCAATACAAGAATATGATATTCAAATTGAACATCGTCCTGGGGATAGAATGAAGCACGTAGACGCTTTAAGTCGTAATCCTTAATTATTGTCTATAGTCTTAGAGAGTCGCAAAATATTACAAATTCTATTGGACAAAATGTTATTTTTAATATCAATACTATCTCTAAGGACGATTGGTTTTTAACAGTTCAAATACAAGATCACAAGCTTAAAAATATTATAGATCAATTAACTAGTGGAAATGCTTGTAGTGAAGTCAAAAATAATTATATTATAAAAAATAATAGGTTATATAGAAAAACTCTCAAGGGTGAAAAGTTGGTAGTTCCCTCGTTAGCTAGATGGCAACTTATGCAGAAATTTCATGATCAAATTGGTCATGTAGGACTGAAACGTTGTGATGAGCTAATTAAATCTGATTATTGGTTTCCAAAGATGACACGTTTCATTAAAAAATACGTACATTCCTGTCTTTCTTGTGCATATAGCAAAGGAGAATATGGAAAACCCTCTGGGAATCTTCATCCAATACCAAAGCCTACTGTGCCTATGGACACAGTTCATATTGATCACTTAGGCCCTTTCAGTAGAACTAGAAAAGGTTATCAGTACATATTAGTAATTGTAGATGCATTTACAAAATTTTTATTAGCAAGGCCAACTAGAACTATAAATTCTGTAGAGACTCTTGAGATATTGAAGGATATATTTAGTCTATTTGGATACCCTAGAAGAATAGTGTCAGATAGAAATTTAGCATTAACTAGTAGGATATTTAAGCAATTTATACAGAGTCATCACATTCACCACACATTAAATGCAATAGCCTGCCCAAGGGCAAATGGACAGGTTGAGCGTTATAATCGAACTTTACTAAATGCAATGCGTACACGTTGTATTGATCAAAATATGTGGACAGAATGCTTACCAGATGTAGTGTGGGGCATAAATAATACATTAAACGAGTTCATAGGTTTTCATCCTTATGAATTAATGTTTAGTCATAGAAGTAGGCTGCTTCCAAATTTAGAAGGAAATTCTGATAGTAAGTCTGTTGTTGAGAAGCGTAGGATAGCATCAGATCGATTACAAACCAGGGCTGTAGTTATGAAAAGGGAATATGATAAACGTCATAAGGCAGAAAAAAGATTCTCTAAGGGTGATTTAGTTCTGTGAAAACAATCTGCAACGGGTGGTGAGGTAAAAAGCGTAAATACAAAGTTAAGAGATGTTTATTCAGGGCCATACATTGTAACAAAGGTTCATAATAATGGTAAATATGAAATACGAAGTGTCAAAGGAATGCGAGGATATAAAAAGTTTTCTGGTATAGTCCCTGCAGATTCACTACGACCTTATCGTAGCGTCCCAAGTTGTAGTGAAAGCAGTAGCGATGAGGAAATTGTTACTAGAGATGATTTAATTGATTTATTAGAGAGCTAATGCATTTATTTTGCGCCAATTGCGGTGCAATTGTTACAGGATGGCCGACTGTAACGAGTAAAGTGAAGTGAGGAGCAGGTGTTGGAGAGGAGGCGCTAGTGTAGAGGTGTGAAGTGTGAGGCGGGTAGAGGAGAGGTGGAGATAGAGGAGAGGTGGAGATAGGAGTGGATTGCATGAGGTATATAAATGCCTTGCTCGGGAGGTAATGATTCATTACGCAAAGTTAAATTGTCTGTATAATAACAACCAGTTATATTAATATAAAAGTTATTTATAATTATAAATTCTGCAATAAAAAAGTGATTTGTGAAAATAAGCATCTTTATTTTTCCTTGACTTCGTTACAAACTATTTAATTTAGTCGTATCAAAAGGTACATGTATATAATGCATACTATTTTTTATATCCTATATAAGTAAATATATTTGTTTATACTTTATCTCAAATGATGTAAAAACAGAGTAACACAATAATATATATAAGAAAATACTGAGTTTTCTCATATAAAGTATATCAAATAAAATTTATAATCTGTTAGAAAATCATTAATAGAATATTCACGCATTTTTTATTTTCTTTATATTTGAACTCATTATGTCATCCTAACCGATTTCGACCTATTAGATTAGCCATTGATCGGAAAATAGTCCACTACCAATTAATTACGCAGGAAATATCATAAAATATCTTGACAGAAAAACCCATTGACATTTTATTGACCCGAACCGAGGTTTGAACACAGGGCCTCGAGATATCTGCATATGCAGCCTTATGAGCTAAAGCTGTACGGTCCCATCCATTTAAATATGATATGTGTTTAAATAAATAGACAATAATAATATTTACAATATTTGATAAAGATTATCAAAAAAAACCCTTGAAAAAAGTGTCCGTACCAAACTAACTTTTACTAAAATAGAACAACGGTCTAAACGCAGCACGCGTCGAGCGAGTCTCATTGTCCTACCAAAGATAAGAACTATGGCAAAAAAAAATGATCACATTCGAAGGAGCGCAACTTTTTAACAAAATACCCTCAAATATAAGAAATGCAAATCCACTTAACACATTTAAGACACGACTAGCCGCGTATCTTACAAAAGATTATTCACTTCTAAGAAAGTATTCACAATGTGTTCAATCAGTATGTATTGATAAAGTGTCGATTAATGTAAGAACGAAAAACGAATGTAATAACTAATTTTAAGTTTATATTGTTTTATTGTTCTCATGTAAGTGACGTTAGTCTTTATGGGAATAAATATTCTTTCAACCTAAACCTAATCACATAAAACTTAAATTTATTTCAAATAGGTCAGCTTAAAGCGAGCGGACTGTATTATCACAGTCTTACGGAATATGAGACCAGCGTGTTCGGTGAAGACAGTTCGCATCGACATACAGCCGATGACGCTTAGTTTCCGCATCCCGCGTATTCCTCGATAAATACTGTAAGTGGTACAATAATCGTTAGTGATTTAAAAGGTTTTGACAAAAAACGTGTAACTATCTATGTATATTTAGTACCTTGCGCGAGAATCCTATCGAGTGAACGATACAAATACAATTTAAAAAGACATTGCCACGCATTATTTCGTAAGAAATCAATATCTTCACCTTCCAATCCTTATCAAATAGAATAGATAAACTAACTGCTTATATTATTTCCATTAATCTACACAAGTTTCCCAAAGTACCTATACTGTCTAAGCTAGAGGCGCCTATCTCTCTGACTAGCTTGAAGTCTAGAACTAATTGCATAGTTTCCATTCGCCTTGGTTTTGTTGCAAAATTGTTGTTAGTCAAGACAGCTAACTGAGCGAAGGATTAGTTAGATATTCCTGGATTCTGTGTTAAGGTATTACAATACATTTTTGTATTTTTATTACAGAGGAAAAGAACCAGCCTGCCAATGACAAAAGCTACTGTCGTTTGGAGCCTATTCCACCATTCGGCCGAGGTCTGCGGCCTAATATCAGCCAATAGACCAAAAAATGCAGTCGAACATGTGGCCGCTTTTGAACCCACAATGTTCGGTAAGGATTCACAAGTCCTAAACCAATAAGCCATATTGTTTCTTCATCTGTTTTTTTTTTTATACATACAATAATTGATCAGGTATTTAATTAAATCTACAACAACAAACAATAACAATACAAACAGCAGCAAGTTTGATAGATTATGTAACCAAAGTTTAGTAATATAATGGGTATAACTTATTGCCAACCTGGCTAGTTGGATACCATTCGATCATGATAATTCTGTAACTAATGATTATTTAGTATGAGTAATATTATATCATTGAGACGTTTGAATTGAAGGTTGACTATGCTAGTGTAGTGGAAATAGGGACATAATATCTTAAGCCAATCAAGCCAGGTTGGGATTTATTAATATTTCTCACAGATACAATACGTGCACGGAAATAACCGCTTACTATCGAGTAACCAATATCATCTATGATTTTTAGAATAATTACCTATTGATAGATTTGTTATGTTTTGAACATAACATAGAATGTTACATAATTATCATCCTCTTAACTGTTGAGGTCGGTCTGTATTAAATTTTTCTAATGATAATTAATTATAAAAGATCTAAAGCAAAAAAAAAAATATTGCTTAAATTATTTATATCACTTTACTTTCTATTTCATAAATTTGGCATAGGGTTATATATATGTTCAGAATCGTAATTTAGATAGGAAATTAAATTAATTTAAATTTATATTCAAGTAGAATTAATCAAATGTAATATTTGTTTTTGTGGGATCGTTTTCGATCGTATATACTTATTATCCGCCGTCTATAAATATGGAGGTTAGTTTATTTATAAAAAAAAGATTCATTCATTTCATATAATATATTGCAAATTATAAAAAAAAATGTTTTTGAAATTCGGTTCAATTTGATTTATATTTTTTATTTGTACTGGAATGCCGTCAGTAAGTTATTCAATATTTAGCTTTAATTTATATTTTATTTGTTTGGCTCACAACTGAATTTAAGTTCAATTTCCTATACAATAAACATATCGATAGTATTTCTATATATAATGGCTAGTTTTTAATCTCAGATCTAAGTGAAAATACATTTTTTTTTATTCATAGCCAGCAAGTAAATAATAAAATAGTAAACAATTATATAATAATTAATGTGGTTTACATTACTATCAGAAATATAAAGTGCCGGTATACCAAGATCTGTATTACCACAATAACTCGATGATTCGCTTCCTAAATATAAAAACTTATTTAAATGTATTTCGTATTTGATGTGCAAAAAAGACATTATTTTTTTAACCAGCACAAAAACAGTATCCAATATCAAAATCATTTGTACATAAAATTTAGATGCTCATGAAAGTAAACACTTTCTTAATAGGAAGGAGATAAGGGTTTTTTTCTGCGTTTCATAGGAGTATCACATTATAGCTTAATATTTACCATTAGTACTGTATTAAAACTATTAAGTATGTTTATACGTATTATATGTCACAAATATCATTCACCTAGTCTAATAGAGGTTAAAACAGCACTTTGAAATATTATCGTTCAGGTAAATGTAAATTTAATCTATTCACCGAGCAAGCTATAAAAGTAGGGACGGGGCCTGGCAATAAATATCAAGGCTCGCTAGCCCGGTACTGGGTTACCATCTATCAGTTCATACACAGGACATATGTAGCGCGATCATTTATTACAACCTTCATAAACTTGACGCATTAGTCTTGGTACTTGATCACAAGCTTGGAAGTATTTAGGTAAAATATATGAACTAGAGTAAGAAGGACCAATGAAATTCAACGCAGAATTGAATTCTTGCATTGATTAGAATTTAAATAAAATCAATCGAATGTTTTTTTGTTGAGACTATAAAAACTAAAAAAAAGTAAATCAAATAAAATTTCTTGCCATGTGGAAGTTAGTCGTGTGCACCACCCAGGCCGCACCTAAACCACTTTTTTTATAATATTGGCGGGTGGACGGACAAATGGAGCACCTGATGGTAAGTGGTCACCGTCACCGTAAGAGATCGACCTTGGAAACTTAGTTGTTATATCCCTTGTGCCTGTAGTTATACTTGCTCTCTAACCCTTCATAACGGAGCACAACAAGACTATTGCTGTATGGCGGTAGAATATCTAATGAGTTACTACCCAAACCCGAGAAGAACCTGAGATGTCCCAGTGGTAAAAACGAGTGAATCTTAACCGATGATCGTGTGTTCAAACCCGGGCAAGCACCACTGAATTTTCATGTGCTTAAATAGTGATTATTATTCATCTCGTGCCTTACGGTGAAGGGAAACATCACGAGGAAACCTGCATGTATCTAATTTCATTGAAATTCTTCCACATGTGTATTCCACCATTGGAGCCGCGTGGTGGAATAAGCTCCAAACCATCTCCTCAAAACGGGAGAGGGGGCCTTTAGTCCAGCAGTGGGACATTCACAGGCTGTTACGGTACTACCCAAAGGGGCTTGCACAACGCCTTAGCGTCACGTAATGTAAAGTGATATTCGAATGAACGACATGTTTTTCAGGAATGATCCCATTAACCCTTACATGCAGTATACCCCAGTCTAAAATATATTTTCAGCACACTATAGCATATTTCAGAATGTTCTACTACTTTCTAATGCATTTCAAATAAATACAAGTATTTATGGTGAAACGATAATGTTATCCATAATTTATATTTGTATTTTACTCACATTATTGTACAAATATATTTGCAGTATGCACTACAACACATAAGCACTGAGTAATTTATTATCACATAATATTACAAAGTATTTTAATGTTCAACAATAATAATTTGCGAAGGATACGCTCAAGACACATAAAGTTGTTAAAACAGAGCAAAATAAAAGTTTAATAAAAAAATTATAATAATAACTAGTTTCCATCCTTTGCTTCACCCGCGTTTTAAGTGGAGGGGGCAGGTGTTAGATTCCCCAAGCCCTTTTCTTCACCCCTGATAACGTGTATGAAAATATTCATTAAGGTCTGTTAAGAAGTTTAGACGAGAAAGCGTAACAAATAAAAGTCACTTTCTCATTAATAAAGTTAGTTAGGATAGCACATATAATCGTATATACTACTATACTATAGCCATACTATGCTATCGTATATATATATATATATATATATATACTATATGCTACTAGCTGCTCTTACTGGATGTTATGAGCGCGTTTGAAAAAAACAAAAATGTTCTGCAACTGTTTAAATATTAGTATATTTTACTAACTTCAATTCAATAATTAAAATTCAAAAATTATTGTGGTGATACGCCGAACACTTACTCACTCAATTGTCATCCGTCGAAACCAATTCATTATAATTAAAACGAAGTTATATTTAATCTAAATTAACGGCAGGTTCAAATATTTTGAACTAAAAACATCTGGAAATCTAAAATATATTGATATGGACGAGACAAATCGCTAATCAAAGGCAGCTAACTTTACTGGCTTTTAGTCGTAGACTGCTAATAGCTTTAGTAGCTCTTCTTATACAAATCTATTAACTGTAAGTATGTATTTTTTGTACATAATTAAATATTATAATGCTATGTAAATTGTCTTGTAGAAAAAATATGTGAGTGCAAATTTATTTTGCTTACGAAATAGTCTATGATATTATTATAAAGCTGAATAATTTATGATTATGAACGCACTGATCTCAGTACTAGTAATTCTAACAAATAATCGATTTTTTGAAAAAGGATCCATGAATAAATACTGCAACCCTCAAGAGTATAATATGATGGTCAAGTGCAAACTGTTCTGGTTCTGGGATAAGTTCATGAGTTTTACTTTTTTTTATTATTTTTATGGTCTTTTGCTTCCAGAATCAATTAAAGCGGCCAAAAGTGTATGATATCACAATAAACATTCTTCCACTAAGACAATTTACAATTAAACGAAACAAATTGTTGCCGACGACAAGTTAGATAGTATACTCGAAAACTTAAAAGGTATAATGCACAAAAAGTGGATTCTCTAAGTTGTCGCAACTCTCAGTCAAGTTCTTAACTTGGAAAACGTTAACGGTAAGAGGCAGTCAATTGGTGAAAGTCAGAAAGTTTTATCTGATTCAAAGAATGATTACGTAAGATAGATTAAATACAAAAAAACTCTTGATTAGTACCTACTTTTTTTCTAATAAAGATATATTTTATCCACTTAACAAATAATAGAAAAAACACAAAAAGTGAGTAAAGAAGATTGACTGGGTACTGTGTGTGTCTCATTTAAATCTATATATATATACTACAAATATCTATTCAGAAAGACCGTGATAGATAAAACCTCCATTATACTGACGACAGCGACGAGTCGCGTTAGTAACAGTTTTTGTTGCAATGATTACTCGAAATTCTCACGTAAATCGCATCAGAAATGGCTAATATGCATACTATAACTCATTTCAATGAGTATTTGCTCACAGATTGTGGATAATTGAAACTCAAATAAGTGGTATCCAGGGCCGTCTTCGTAGGCACGTTCCAATTGGAAAGTAATCCGACGCCAAACATTTGTATGTCTCAATCGTGATTCCTGTACCACGAACACTGACCAGTTAAAAATTCAAAACAATCGAAACGAGTATCTGTCGTTCCATTGCGCGTTTTCTTTCTTACGATAAAATTTATGCAATGGTAAAGAATCATGGATTATGCATAGTCTGTTTTGATACGGTGTAAGCAGGGTAATTGGGACGCAGGATATTTCAAAGTGGTTATGAAAGGAAACACGGCCCGGCCGTTTTGTGTCATTATATGCGGATGTAAATATTTACTTTGAACGTTAAACGTAAATTAAAATTTTATTATAATGGTTTCATTCTTCGCCTTGTTTTAATATTCTTTTTGTAGTTCAACGCTTTAATATAAAAGTTGAGATATAAAAGCGTAACAAGATTATATGTTATTTATTTGATGAGGGTAACTTAAAAGACTTTTCCGTTTTTGGAAAAAGTTAACACCAGTTTTAACAGTGAGAATAAATCAACGGTACCTAATATTATAAACCTAGATTACAATAATGGTATTCCAAGCTTATATATTATATATCTCACTAATATTTAAAAAAATGCCGCACTTAATAATACAAAAAGTTTTTATGAGCTATGCGCAGACATGAAGTAAGTTCGATTTTATGTGTACGGATTGCAAAGAAGACAATCTGAATTGTTTTTTTTTTATAAAATTTGTAGGCGGGCTGGCCAGATTAGTAATGTAAGAAATATTAACCATATCACGCCAACGCGCCACCAACCTTGGGAGCTAAATGTTTTATCCCTGTGCTTGTAATTTCACTAGCCCACTCACCCTTCAAATCAGAACACGACATTACTAAGTATTGATGTTTGGTGGTAGAATATTTATTCTTAATGTACTCGCATTTAAACAGAGTTAGAATTTTTTCAATCAAGTCACTGTCACATGTCTTCCACACTGATATTCGTTCACAGAAACAATCTCAAAGTTTAGCCTTTTATGAAGAAGATATTATAAGACAAGCGTTTGCGTAGAAACAGTTACAATTCTCTTAATCTCAGTCCGATAAGACTTTAATGTAGTATGACTAGAGGGAGATCAGTTGCAGCAGTTTGCCCTGACTTCACGTGCTTTCCGGGGCACAGGTGGGTAACACTGTCGTCTTATTACATTCGAGCTGCTGGATGATGATAAAAATTTCTTAAGAGCGAATAACTTATACTCGTCGATATTTGACTATGGACTCTCGTAATCTAAAGTCTTATGAGCTAATGACTAGTCCAACGAGACACTTAATCCGTGATCATGACAGTAATTGGCCCTTTTAATAGGAAACATTTCTTCTCTAATTACAACACCATTATGGTCGATCAAACCAATTTGTGTTACGTAATATCTGAATAATTATTGCATTGCAATTGAATGAAGAATACTTATAACTACATTCAATATAACTCATTAAGTTATATTAGAATTGATCGCATTGAAACTATTGTTTGAAGGATCAGGTCATATTACCATTGGTCTATTATAACTATCCGTGTAATTTTTATGAATACCTAACAAATAAGATGAAATGTTTATTAATAGGACATTTACAAATTTGTTAGCTTATACAATGATTATTATCTACGAAGCTTATGTTGTTCTAGCCTTAAAGTTAATAACATTTACTTGGTGATATATGTATATTTGTAAGACCGACTGGATAAGTACCGTCTACTTGTCCCACTGCTGGGCTAAGGCCTCCTCTCGCTTTTTCAGAAGAAGGTTTGGAAAGAGAAGAAGCTTATTCCACCACGCTGATCCATTGCGGGTTGGTGGAATACACATGTGGTAGAAATTCAGTGAAATTAGACACATGCAGGTTTCTTCACGATGTTTTCCATTACCGTCAAGCACGAGATGAATTATAATCACAAATTAAGCACACGAAAAGTCAGTGGCTTACCCGGGTTTGAACCCACGATCATCGGTTACGATTCACGAGTTCTTACCAGTGGGTCATCTCGGCGTATAGCAAAATCTACTGATCACGTCATATTCTACAAATCAGCAATTAGTAGTATTGCGTTTTTTTTTCAAGATGACTGAGCCAATGTTATTACAAACTTTTTGTTTGCTGTGGGAAATTTACAGGCAGTTACTTCATATTTATTTTACCAGGCTTAAGAAATAAAACGCAAAAAATTATAATGCCGTAACTAAAAACTTGCAACTTTTATAAAAACTATACTGGAACTGATCAAAAGTAATAAAATGATAAGGTTTTTTGAACCATTCTACCTTTTATTCGCATCTGCATGCGTTATCGGATCCACCTACACGAACGATAAAAGTAGAAGTGATAACAACATTTTGCAACATTACTGTTTCCTATGGCCACAACTAAAACTAAATTATCAAGCGAAATATTGAAAATAATAATCAAATATAGTTGTTATATTATCGTAAAATTATATTAAAAAAAACAAGAGCAAATATTAAATACTATTCGTGTTTGTTAATTATAAGGACATAAAACCTTAATGTATATTATTTGTAAATATTTATTTTTTGCCAATAGGGTTTGGTACCCTATGTTCTTCTCTGTAACCCTGCGAACGTCTATGAATAATTTCATGACTATGGGTTGAATAATTAAGTTGCGATAACGTAACAAACTCACTTTTGCATCTATAATATTAGTATGAATTCAAAATAGTGGTTACAATTTTAATATTAGTGCATTAATACAATAAGCAAATAAATACTTTAGCCAGGATAGATTTAATAATATTTGGCTAGGCTACATGTCGCTACGTGATGTTAAGAACCTTAAAATATTATTAAAGCTATCAAACTTTCACTTAAGAATATTTATATTATATCACCGTGCTAGCTAACTGTATAAAGAAGCCTTTGTATAAATTGTACTTAACTTCCTCTACAAGGATAACGTAAAATTAATATGAACTTTCACAAAGGACTGACTGCTCGCTCAGCCATTACATATGTGTAGCAGGTCTAATAGCCCATACCGTAATAATTTCGTACAACATTGTATTCACTGCATTATGCTTAAAATTTAGATACACGCGTAAATTAGCGGCACATGTTATGAATCTTGGTGATGTACGAGCTGCGGACGGCGGTTGTATTCACAACACGTCCTTGGGGATGACGGTTTAATAAAACATGTAAACTTGGCCCCAGGCTCTCTAATGTATGCGTAGTCGGTGTCCCGCAAGGCACTTTGTAGGCCCGCGATTATTCCTAATGGTATGCTCTGGTAACGTAACGGTTGAACGAAATCAATATATGTAAATCATCTCGGATCACGTTTTCAATCATATATCTATTGATATATAGTAAATATTACGTAGCAGTAGCTGCACCCATGACTGACTACTAACTATAACTGTTCACTAGAGTAACAATTTTTTTCTTCTCAACAATATTTTTATACCAAATTTAATCCCAAAAGTATTCATGGATACACACGGAGTGACTGAAATATTTAAACATATTGTTTTGTATAAAGACAAATTTCCGTTCAAATTCATTTATATGTATTGAATATATAATCAGAAGTGTGAATGTATATAAAATAAACATCGTGAACGTGTATAAAAGAAATGATGATTGACAGATTCATTTAGGAATTCTCGATTTTCGAATATAAATAGCAGATCGAATGATTCATAAAATCTGCTCTGGAGTCTCAGACGTGACGAGCAGTATCCAATTATATGCAATTTGGCTTGGAGTGTTACAAAATTCCTTTTTGTTATGATTTTCACAGTAAAGCGACCGTTGACTGCGAATACAGACGATGTCAATATTGTGAATTCGCTAAAAATGTAAATATTTGTCCGTCTGAAATTATTTAACAAAATCCAGACAGAATAAATAGACATTCTATTTTTCTATTGAAATACCTAATATGATTAATATTGATATAATGACTCTGTCTACTTATTTGTTTGTATAAGGTGTCTTGTATTGTAATAGTTAAATGTCCTGGCTTCGCACGGGTACATTTTACCACTTACGTAATGGTAATTTGTTTAAAATAACAGCTTGTAAACGTCCCGCTATTGGGTGTGATCATTTTCAAGGAGACTTGGAGCTCACTCCACCACCCTATTACATGCACTGTTAGTGGCTAAAATATAATATTTACGTCTCAAACATGCTGGTTTCTTCGCGATGTTTTCTTTTCCGAGCACGAGATGAATTATAAACACAAATTAATCAAATGAAGATTCAGCGGTGTTTGGCCAGGTTTTCATTTACCATCTTCGGTTCAGATTCACGTATTCTGTCCAGTGAGCCATTTCATAATCGAATATATATATACTAAATTGTACTACACATCTAATTGTGATTTTTTTCAATTGATTGCGAACTCCTTGCTTTTTTCTTCAAATATTTTATAATATTTCTTAACTGATACAAATTACTAAAAGTAAACGTTATAAAAAATCCTTAAATTTTAACTCTTATTTATTTTGATAAGTATATAATTATATTCTGTTCACCGTATTCATGATATATTTTTTATACCGTACTTTTATTGCAGTTTTATAAATATTTGCTTGAAAAGCGCCTGTGTCGTTAACATAATCAGATACATAATATCTATATACATTCAACAAAAACGTACCACGTTCCGTTTCAATCTGATAAATAGATTTTAAATAAATATATATCAACGTAAATCCGCAATAGGCGATCACACAAAACATAACTAAACAGTTATTTTATATAAATATTAGTGGACCCGGCAGACGTCGTCCTGCCATTCAGACATTTTTTCATTTGGTGACATACCGAAAGCAGCGCCACCAAACGGTCCAATTGTATTTTCAAACCATCCAGGAACGCATTGAAATACACATAAAATGTCATCTAAATTATTCCAGCTGTTTAGTTTAGTTAAATAAAAAAACACACGTACAGAAGAATTATATATATTAGGATTATCTTAAAGTAAAAAACATTTTTTTATCTTACTTATATTATCTTTATTTTTTCAAGTGACATTTAAAGAACATATTATAAATAAGACTAGAGTTACTTTTCGGTGATATTTTTTTATATTATTTAATGAATTAAAAATATTATTTAAACAATTGACAGTTGAAGCTTTACGTACAATTTAATCTTTTTAATTGGAAATTTGAGAATGCTTGAGTTAAGTTTTGATTTTAGATTTTGTAATTATCATTTCACGTAGAATACAGTTATGTTTTCATTTTCCATTTCAATTTAGTCGAGAACTGAAATTCGATAGACCGCTAGATGTAAGCCGTAACCAGGTTAATTAAAACTTCTCAAATTTGTAACAGAACATCATATTTTATTAGTAAATTATATAGTTTAATATTAAAATAAAATTGATAATGGGTGTTAATTTGTGCGTCTTCACAGGGGTGTTGTACCCGCCGTCGGGAAATTAATACCAGGTGGAGGAAACCGCGTAAACTTAACGCGTTGTTTCTTGTATGAAACCACATATAATCCAGACTTAGGAATATGTAAGCTAGTTATCATAAATTAAATAAATAAAATATTCAATACGAACCATGGAATACATTTCTATGGAACTAGATCTTACAAAACATGATTCTTTTTTTTTTTTTTTTGATTCATGTGTTTCAAGTTTTTATTTGAGTGTCATGCTTATAACATGAAATATATTTTTCCTATAGTTACTTTTAATTAAGGTATTTTTAAATTTACCTTAGGACAAGTAAATCAGAGCCGATCAATGTTCTTTCTGTTAAGAGTCGTGCCAAAGTGAGTCCTAAAAACCCCTCTGTCATATCTCTGAAATAGCACTGGCACGATTTACATGTAAAAAAAAAAGTTAGCAACTACAAAAATACGAAGTGTATTTTATAATAATTGAGTATTATAAAAATAATTTTAATAAAATGTCTTTTTCGTTTATTGTCCTAACCTTAAAGTCATGGTTGTCAAATATTGTAAGTAGAAGCGTTTTGGGCTCGCGGCTTGTGTTACGCCTAATTGCTGTTACTTTATATCATACATAGCGCCTTCATTTACTCTCTCGATTGCCCTTTGAATCTCCTTAACAATCATCCAATATTAAACGTAATTATACAACAATATTATATATAATGTATAACAAAATAATTTACTGTTATTTTTATATATATTTAAAATATAAAAGCATACAATACAGAACGTCAGTTGTTGCTGAAGTCATCGGTTCTGATAATATATCTTTTTCTTACTGTCAATGTGTCAAGCATCGTAGGTCTGGTATTTTGCATGGGATTTGCGTAAGATCCGTTCTTAGTGAGCGTCTACGTCGGGGAAGGAGTGACTGAGACAAAAATCAAGTCGGATAGTTTAGATCACGTGATGAGTATATATATATATATATAGTAGACTAGACTCGAACACTTTTCAATGGTCATTTAATATAACCATACCATCAGTTCTGAATGTAGATTCTATAGAGAATAACTTGTAACTAGTAACTCGGAATGTTATTATAGAATCGAATACCCTGGAAGGATGTATTGACTTTACGAAGTCGAAAACTTGTTGTTATAAGTTTGTCTTTACTTCTCCTGTTTATACAATCTAAGAACGGATATTAAGCAAATCCTATGCAAAATACATTTTTATACTTATCTACTCATACGCAACCGGGAAAATATATTATACATAAAATTCATTGATTTAGCCATGTATATATAATGTATATGGTATATTCATTATATTATTATATATATTATAACTTTTGAAAGCCATTAAAATGTCATACAGTGATTTATATAATACATAGCGACCTAGTAGGAGTATATTTTTCTTACGATCTTATTTCCTCTTCTATATATCTTCCAAGATTTCCTTACTATTCAAAACGTAATCCGACAAATTATTGACTTCTCATCTGCTTTATTTCTTACCATAAAAATGGGTAGGGAAAAAATAAAGATGCTGATTTATGGTAACCCGTCTCGGTAAAAAGCGAGTGGTCGAAACGCAATAGCTTTGAAACGATCGACGATATTGTAAGGCGTCGAACCCAAATAAATAAATATCGAATGTATATTATGGCACTGTTTCGTAATATATATTGTTTGTGATAAGTGGACAAGATATTTATTGATGGTTCATGTATGAGCCGAGGTGACTTATCAGCTAGAAAACGAAATCTTCACCGAAGGTTCCAGGTTCAAACCCGTGGACCATTTCTGCTTATTTTTTCTCGTGATCAATGGTTCTATCCTTTAAAGAGTTAACTGCGGTCGCTGCAAAGTTATTCACAAAACTTGTCATTATTGAAAAATATGTCAAATATAAAAATATGTCAATTTTTTTTGTCATTATTGATTTAACATTCGAAAGAAAAAGACACAGGATTGTTTAATCCACTAATCACCCGCTAAGCAACGTATACAAATGAGGCCGCAAATGACTTACAAACAAACAAAATATTTAATTAAGTCTTGATAGAAAAGAATATGCGTATGGGATTATGGAGGCACGTTAAAGTATATTGCGAAACCTCATTAAAATACAAACGCCGAAAATGTCGCCCTTTCGAATGGTTTTTTACAGAGCACTAAAAACAGAAGCAAAATCTACGCGTTCAGTTATGGAAATACAGACAATTTTTTATGCAAATATGACAGAAATTCAATTTCAATATTAGCTAATGAGACCAAAAACGAATGGCAATCACAATAAATTAATTTGCAATTAATAACGCTTAATGTGGTTGTTAATATTGCATGTTTGAAGGCTATTGAATTAGTAATAATGAAGATATTAGAAAGTTAATACAATGTTCAACGAAGTTTAAATACTCCCATTATATATTTAAAAATAAAAATGAATGTTTGTTTGGCCCGAATGCGATAAGATTCGTCTGATTTAGAGACCTTATTTTGACATTATGCTTTGATCCGATCGCTTTGTATGCTCCGAGTTGAAACACTTTGAGACTGTTGACACCTTGGATAGAGCAAAACACACACCTAATAGAGCAAAAAGCATATTAAAACTATAATACCTCATATTATTGCCTCTAGTGGTGACAGATGGGCTGGTGTATTTTCCGCCAAGCGGATCGGAATTGCGATTCAACAGGGAATGCATTCTTGCCACCATTCCACGCGGTCATAAGTGGTACAGTAGCTATTTTTAATTTATATTTATATATATATATATATATATATATATATATATATATATGCTTTAGCATTATATAGTTATATTATATATATATATATATATATATATATATATATATATATATATATATATATATATATATATATATATATAATGCTAAAGCATGACGATGCCTGGTTTAAAGTACTAAAGAAAAAACGCGTTAGGCGTCATGAGCGGGCTTCAAATCCCCGCCCACCTGGAGGCGAATACACTTGTCGGGAGTGCGGCCGAAGGATCCTCTCTCGCATTGGACTCTTTAGTCATGAACGCTAGTGCCTTCGTGCTGCTTGAATCATCTGTCATAGATGCAGAGGCCTATATATATAACTATATAATAAAATATAACAACACTATACTGAATTTAATCTTGTTATATTTTTATTATATAAATAAATAAATACTACAAATAAAATAAAATAAACTTATTAAAAACGTAAAAGTTATAAACCTTCATTCAATATTGAAGCGTAACAATTGAGTATCGATTGTTAAATTATTATTTTTTTCATCTAAAATTTTACAATTACGGAATATTAATAATAAACATTAATAGTGATTAGACTGCATTTAAACCAATAAAATATTATAAGCACATTAAATACACTTGAAGAGTCTACGGCTAAATAGTCTGTCGGTTAAAAAAAATCCAATGTTTTATGCATCCGACGGTTCAGGTGAGTAAATTAAATTCAGGGGTGAAAGTAACACTCAGTCATCTGTATACTTAAGATGAAATTACCCTATATATGTATGTGTAACACATATCGTGACTTATTTACTGGGCTTAGTATGATATGGTAATGTTTTGGTATCACTATGGCTTGGTAAGTAAGAGTGACGTAGATGAGTTTATGAACAGAAAGAACTAGGCGTTCATTTTGTGCCAATAGGTCCTTGAGTACCGAAACAACCAAGCCACATATTTTGACTAAGGTGGTTAACGCTGATCGCTATAGGATATTACGAGTGTTAGGTTAGAGTGCGTAGAGCGAATAGCTTGGCTCCATAAGATCTGATAGTTTTTTAACAATGCAAGCAATATATTCTCTTCTTGACGTTACTTTACATTAAATGTTTTTGTTAGGATCGTTTTATCAAAACTTCTAAACGTTAACTATAATCCTCCTGGCTAATCCTCAATAATCAAACTCGAGAGTCCTCTAACTGTCTGAGGCCTCCTAATTGGCTCGACGGCGACCGGTGCTGTGCCCTCTGAAGCTCGCGGTTTTCCTGCTGTCTTCTTCAGGTCACCCTATTTTAATATAACTTGATAATTTATATTAAATACTATAAAATAAAAGAAAATCCAATAAACTGTAAAAGGAGCTATCTGTTATTATTCACGTATGACGTCTAAGTTACCTAGTTAGCTATATAACATGAAGTAATTAAGAGGACGTAAATAAATAATTTGGTTATACATATTATTACAGACGCTTTAGGATTGGACCATATTGCTACTTTTGTATAGAATAATATTTTCAATTAGACAGTACAAGAAAACGTCATTATTATATTCTATATTTTACCGTAAAACAGCAGTACTTGGTACTGTTGTGTTACGGTTTGAAGGGTAAGTGAGGTAATGGTAATTACAGGCACAAGGTTACAGGCACATAACATCTTAGTTCCCAAGGTTGGTGGCACATTGGCGAAGTAAG
This sequence comes from Nymphalis urticae, assembly GCA_905147175.2. Lineage (NCBI taxonomy): Eukaryota > Metazoa > Arthropoda > Insecta > Lepidoptera > Nymphalidae > Nymphalis > Nymphalis urticae. Next base: position 381,313 of record LR989987.1, on the reverse strand, counting down.
CGATGCTTAACATTTCTTACAGTGTTAATGTCTAAAGACGTTCGTGACCACTTACCGCCATCCATATTCTCCGGTGGTCCACATGCTCGTCCGCCTACCAATTCTATAAAAAAAAAAAATCGTCTGCGATGAAATGGATGTCACAGTTTTATGACGGAAATAAATGATTATTGTAACTAAAGAATATTTTTATTAAAACGAAATATCAAAAGCAGCAGTTAAAGTAATACGAGTAATATAATGATAAAGCGAAAGTATTATTTGCTAATCTCTGAGAAAACTTATATATTTATGTTCATAAGGCTCGGTGTGTATGTTCTCATAACGTTTCGCAAGTTTGGTTATTACATTTTGCATATATATTTTTATATGAATTGTAATGTAGGTTGAGTAATAATTGTCTAAAAATTTTAATTCAAAGAGAAACATTAAAAAATATTATTTTTTTTAGGACATTTTAGACATACTGTTTTTTTATAGTATAGGTAGGCGGACGAGCATATGGGCCACGAGATAATAAGTGGTTACCAACGCCCATAGACATTAGCATTGTAAGAACTGTTAACCATCGCTTACATCGCCAATGCGCAATCAACCTTGGGAACTAAGATGTTATGTCCCTTGTGCCTGTAATTACACTGGCTCACTCACCCTTCAAACCGGAACACAACAATACCAAGTACTGCTGTTTTGCCGTAGAATATCTAAAGAGTTGGTGGTACCACTCATTAGCTTACACAAATCCCTACCACCAGTAAATTCTATTATTATAATAAAATATTATTATCATAATATATAGTTATTCGTACTTCTAAATTAATTTGACAGTATCGTGTAAGTACAATATCTGTACACGTAGATGGATTACTAAGTAATGTCATGGCTTTCGGAATTCATGTCATCAATTCTCAAAAGACGGGCAATCGCATATATATTATATCCGCCATATAAACGTCATGTCGGCATTACGGCAGCCCTCGGAAACAAAGCTCTCGGATTATGAGTGTTTTAAATAATGTACACAGCGGAACGCGTTTTGAGTCTTTTCAAGTCAGCATACAGAACAAGTCCTATGTGAAGGCTTTGTTAACATTGCCTACCATTTTGCCTGCCTTAATCCCTTTCAAAATTCCTTTAGTTTTCTAGACAAAAAGGAAATCCGTCTTATTTTTACTTCTATTTTATTATTTTACGCTTTACAATATCACAGATGAGAGATTTCGTTATGTATTAATGAGTTTGTGTTTTAAATTTCAAAACTAACGTTTTTTTAGAATAAAGGGTTATTTAAGTAATAATAAATATTTACTTAAGTTCAAAATAATTCTATAATAGTTTACACGTTTCTTATTTATTTCTTTTGTAAATATACACATTTATTAGCTTTTAAAATTCGGTTTTAAACAAATAAATACAAATAAAAATAACTGCAATATACGTGGAAGAAATGGTAGAATATTATAACATTGAATCGCCATTTCAATTAACTTTCACCAAGAAAATAACAAGAAAATAAATTAATAACTATAAATTTACTGGTGGTAGGGCTTTGTGCAAGCTCGTCTGGGTAGGTACCACCCACTCATCAGATATTCTACCACAAAACAGCAGTACTTGGTATTGTTGTGTTCCGGTTTGAAGGGTGAGTGACCCAGTGTAATTACAGACACAAGGGACATAAAATCTTAGGTCCCAAGATTGGTGGCGCATTGGCGATGTAAGCGATGGCTAACATTTTTTACAGTGCCAATGTCTAAAGGCGTTTGGTGACCACTTACCATCAGGTAGCCCATATACTCGTTCCGCCTTCATATTCTATAAAAAAAAAATAATCATATTATTGAAACTTACTCTGCAGGAATCTTTAATAACACTAACTTATATAATAAGACAGTTCAATATTATCTACTTATTATGTTTGGTTTTCATTCACGATCAGAACTTATTTTTTATTTTCATATTAGTTCAGTCATCGCGTAAAGCCATTGGTCCTGAGCCTGAACTCTTTCCGGTCATATCGGATTTGCTGTCTCAGTCACTCATGAATTATTATGAGTATAAAGTAAGAGAGAGTGCGCTTGACGCATTTGAACGCACACTTGAGCATTATATGTCCCAGCAAGCAAGCAAGTAGCAAGTTTTACTTTAGAATGGTAACCGTCGCCGAAATCGGTCAGCAGAACATACGTCACGAAATTTTAATCCAGATTTTTTTATCCAAAGTCAGTATTTTTTCATATATTGAAAACAAAATATTTTCAAATTACCTAAATATGGACTTCACTATAAACAGCAAGTTATTACCAGTAACTTAAACATCGCATGTTTTGAATGCCTTTTTTAATTTGATTTTGAAATAATAAAAGCATTCCGGCTAAATGCTTACTTTTCAAAGAAGACAGTCGCTACTGATAACACGCGATTCGAGTAACCCAAGCAAGCGCTTAACTCTCTAAAATTCTCGAGACTTGGAGTAATGCCAATCGCGACCGTTGAGTATTTAACGTTCTATTGCTGTACTAAGTTACTTACTTACTTAACTTCAGGTATTTGTTAAACTTTTAGTGTCAAATTTAAGTTTGACTAGATTGTTTAAAAACATCTGATAAGCCATTTTATGTAAACAACAATTACGTTTATATATTTTTAAACAAAATTTGAAAACAAGTGTACATCGTTTAAAGGATGTCTGTTGTCTTAATGACCGATTTCCGGAATGGTGGCTAAAGAACACTAGTTAACTGTGCAGGTGATATTAATACACAGGTACAGGTACTCTCTAACAGGAATATAAAAAAATACACTTTATACCTTCATAATTCAATAGGACGCCAATGTAACGCAACCGGAGATATCAGGCTCAACATATGTCATACCAATATTCCTATAACTATTAATACTTTTATTTGTCTTACCAATGAATTGAACCAAATACTTCTGGATCTACAGCCTTATTAGCTAGCCACCTGTATTTGCTACTTTATCGTAAGATGTATGACAATCATTGTTAGTAAGTTTCAATATAACCATTCACCATACTAAGCTTGAAGTATTACTTTTGAAAGTAGCTAATTACTGTTGACATACTTTTGCAACAATAGCCATTTTGTTAAAATCTGTACAAAAGTTTAACCTCCAATATGTCTTTTAGAACTAAGTACATCCATTAACGTAAGTCGAATATCGTTTTTTTATTATTAAAAGCTTTTTATTATTCTTTAAATCATCTAATCCATTATGTACTTAACATTATTAATTCTGCGTCCCTTCAAGGATACGGTCCTTTGATATTAAGAAACATTAAAATACAGTCCAACAAAAAACCTCATAAAAGTATCTGATGATAACGCGGCTTTTGAAGAAAGATTGGTCCAAACAACTCTCCAACAAAGCCTTTTCGAAGAACCTATAGATGGCTTAGACGTGAACCCTTTCAGTTAAAAGAGAGATCAATGAGAGGTGTTTTTGTAGCTAAGATGTAAGCGTAAGCGATTTCAAATATAAACTAAAAGAATAAGTAATATTTTGGTAATGTAAAACCTGTTCAAACCGGTTTTTTAATTTTCAATATTTATGACAATTTTTTTTTATTCAAGCTTGCGAATCTCCGCAGATGTGCTGCTCCATGCCCAAGGTGTAATTTTCTATTACTTCGATTGAGAAATAGTTTGATGTGCTTTTTATTTTAAAGCAAATTTTGAATTTTTAGGTTTACAATTTAATGGATTTTACTATTTTTTCAAGACTTACTGCGTTCTTTTCCCGCTGTTTTAGAACGAATATTATAATCATAATTAGAAACTTCACCTTGAAAGTCTTAACTTCATCTGTTGTAATAATAGTGTCCATCACAAGTGAGCTACGTAAAATAAAAACATGAAATATACCCAATTATAATATTCATAATGGTTTCCGTCCGACTCTTTGGTCTATCTCCATTCTCTTATACCAGATGCCGGTCGGTGAGCATCAGATATGGTCGGGAATCACAAATAAAATCCTAACAAAGTGAAAAGCTGACTGAGAGCTCAACCGCTCCTGCGTCGAACTTTTAATGTGGTGCGGTTTACATTTCGCGCCGTAACAGCCTGATTTATAACTTTGATTTATTGCTAGACCATAAGCGTTTTTGTTTGCTCCATTTTGATATCTGTTAGCAATTTAGATTTACAGTACAAATGGTCTTTAACCGCGACACACAAATCCCACTTCTCATGTTAATATTTGAACAATTTGAACGGTCAAATTATATTCATGAACGATGCTAATGCAGGTATGATTTTAAAAGGAAAAGGAATATTATTAAGGTAAGGAATATTATTAATGTCCATACATTTGCATCTTCTTTCATAAAGTATATTAAAGAATAATATCATCTGACGTTTAACAGAGTGGACCTATATCGTGAGCTCCCGATAATTTAATTGCAAAACCATTAAATATCATGCCTAATTGCAACAAACGTACTTTTCGCAAAAAGTGTGGATGCATTGAAGTGTAGTGTATATACATTTTTCCACCTACATTTATAAACATACTGTTAAATTAGTAAATAATTACTTAGTGTGATAGTTAATAAAAATTAAAGTGGGTAGTGGAAAATAACTCATAAAGTAATAATCAACGCTCTTTGTTTGAATAATTCATAAGCATAAACTGAACCACTAATTTGACACTAATCATTAATATACTGTTGGAATAGTGGTGTTAGCACCTGCCTACACCCAGAACATCTATCGGAACCAAGATCGATTCCCACCGCGGGCGAAGAACTTTTTCTATCATTATTTCATTTTAACTACAATAAAATTAAATTATAACAAGTAAAATAGTAACATAATGGTTGGAACGTGCGAAGCATGCCAAGCCCACATCAGCGTTACAATGAAACGTATAAAATGCAGTCAGTGCGGTCGCATATATCATTCTGAGTGCGTAAGGTTTAGCGGAGACTCGGTCTCTGCAAGAATTCAATGGAAATGCCCAAAATGTGTAGCGACCGTCCGTTAAGGTGGGGACAATAGTAACACACCGGTACGAATTGAAAAATCAAGTAAACCCCAGCGCTCAGTCGACACCGATCCCATTGCCATTGCACCAGAGCATGAAGTATACGCGGTTCTACCGGATCACGTGAATTTAATCAACCGATTCGAAGGAGTTCTCGACGCTAAGCTTAAAACGATTAAACATGAAATCGTAGAGGAACTAAAGGATACTATCATCACAGAATTAAAAAGTGAAATAATCTCGTTGTCTTCGGAATTCTCTCAACTGCAAGCCTCCTACTGTCAACTTCAAACTGTAAATGACAGTCTAAAAAACGAAGTATGTGTGCGTCAAAATCAAATTTCTCTCTGCGAAGATCAGTTTTAAGAATTACGTTCTTAATTTGGTAAACAACAACAACAGGCAAGAATTAATAACCTAGAAATTGTAGGACTGCCACAAATGAACAGTGAAAATACAATTGATCTTATAAGGAACATCGCTAAATACACTGGAGTTGAATTGAACCACGACGACATCGAATTTGCGCACCGAATCCAGCCGCAAAAAACCATAGCCGGACGACCAAAATCTATTGTAGTCAAACTAAAAGACAGGTTGTGTAAGGATAAAATACTCTCAGGACTGAAAAGGAAGAAAGGCATTTGCACAAAGGACATAGGTATTGAAGGCGCAGAAAAGAGATTTTTCGTCAATGAACATCTAACCCCTGAAAACAAACAATTACTAAAAACAATTAAAACAGCGGCACGTGAAAAAGCTTACAAGTTTGTTTGTGTTAGGAACTGCAATATTTTTTTAAGGAAAAACGAAGAGTCACCAGCATTAAGTATACGCTCAGAGAAAGACTTAGACAAGATAAAATAATAATTGATCTTATATTGCCATTATTTTTTTATTCTACTACGGACTTCACTGTGTATATTATTAAATTGTTGACGTCTTTATACATGTTCTGGAAATATTCACAATACACGCACTACATACACATTTATCATTCACCTGAATACTCATATAGCAAATTCCATGCATTTAAACAACGATACACAAACTTAAATAAACAAAATAGTAACTCAGCCATACCAATATCATTCCAATTCTCATACAGTACATTGGTACATTGTTACGGAATCAGTCAAAAACTACATACTATTAAATTTAATAAAATATGTCTGCTTAATATTTTGGTACTTATAACGGATACTCTCAGGCGCTAATCCCTTAGAAATATTTTATCAAAACGTACGTGGTTTATGTACTAAAACTAATGAATTTAGACAAAATATTCTTAATCATAACTTCGATTTAATTTTGATTACTGAGTAATGGTTGACAAATGGTATCTTTGACTGTGAAATCTGCGACAGCAGATACGATATCCTAAGATGCGATCGAAATATTGAAACTTCCACAAAAAGAAAGGGTGGTGGTGTACTTCTATGTGCCCTAAAGAAATTACACATCCAACACCGTAGTGAATGGGCTTGTCATGGAGTCGAATCCCTTTGGGTAACTATACCTAGTGAACATTTGAAATTCAAGGACATCGAAACATTCATATTGGGTTAATCTACGCGCCTCCAGATGACCTATTATCATCTCGCCTTGAATCAATAACATCCCGTCTAGCTGAAATCACTTCCAAGCAACCAAATGACTACATCATTCCAGCTGGTGACTTCAATCTACCGAATGTTAAATGGTCAGATAGTGGACCTATAATACAAAAACAAGGACCAGCCAATTTACAAAACGCTACGGAGAATTTTATTGACATATGCAATCCTTCTGATTTGAAACAACATAATACAGTTGTCAATAATAAAGACAGAACCTTGGATCTGATATTTAGCAACATAAATTTTTAAGTTTATCACTGCCCCTGCCCATTCGTCTTAGAGGACCCGTATCATCCATGTCTTCAATTCAATCTCGCCAACATGCAGATTCGTAACTTGCGCAAAAAACCTGTCATAAAACCTAATTTTTTCAAGGGGGATTATGCAAAAATAAATGAACATCTATCTAGGATTAATTGGTTCGACATATTAAAAGCAGATTCAATGGTCGGAGTTATCGACACGTTTTACGCAATTTTAAGAGACGCTATTAAAAATTTCGTTCCAATAGAAACGAAATTCAAGAATAACTTTCCAGTGTGGTACTCCAAACCATTAATCCATGTAGTAAAAGAAAAGTTACAAAAGCACAAACTATGGAAAGTGGGGAAAAACCCTCGAGATTACGATGAGTTTGCTATATTAAGGACGAGACAAAAACATCTCCAGAGTAGATGCTATGCTGCATACACTCAACGTATGCAAACCTTCATACTCAAGGACCCTAAACAACTTTTTTCATTTACTAAATCATTGAGAAGCAACGAAAACGAATACCCTACAAAACTTACTCTAGGAGATACTATATACACAGATGAACCTTCGATGTGTAGAGGATTCAGTGAGTATTTCGAGAGTGTTTTTATAAAACCTGCTAAGAATTACGACGTAACTAATCAGCCTAGAATATCTCAGAATGGATCCATTAGCAAAATCATTATCGAAGAAAAAGAAGTTTACAATTGGCTCAAAACGCTTAGGACTGATAAAGGGCCAGGTAGTGACGGCATTCCACCATTCTTTCTATCCAAGTGTGCTAAAAACCTAGCTAAACCACTTTCAATTATTTTTAACCTTTCTGTTAATGTGTTTTGTACTTTTCCCGACGTATGGAAAGAAGCTCTTATAGTAACAATCCACAAAAGTGGTTCTAAAACAAAAATTGAAAATTACAGACCGATTTCTATCCTGAACGCAATAAGCAAGCTGTTCGAAAAAGTGGTTTACAGACAAATATGCCCCATTATTTCAAGGTCCATTCCCTATGAACAATACGGTTTTATGAAGAATCGCTCAACGGTCTCCAATTTGGCCATCTTCACAGACTTTATACTGCAAAGTATGGATGAAGGATGCCAAGTAGATGTCATCTACACAGATTTTGAAAAAGCGTTCGACCGCGTAGATCACTTGATATTACTTCATAAACTTGATAATCTTGGGATAAACGGAAACCTGCTTCGATGGTTGACATCTTATATAAAAAATCGTATGAAGGCAGTAGTAACAGGCAGTGCAAGAAGTGATTTTGTATTCATATCATCAGGGGTCCCTCAAGGATCCATTTTGGGGCCCCTTCTATACAATGCATATCTTTTTGACATCGGCAATTGTTTCAAACATTCACACTATTTGATGTTCGCTGACGATAAAAAAGTCTACTTTAAAATAAGATCATTCGAGGATTGCCTTAAATTACAAGATAATTTAAATGCCCTGACAAAATACTACGCGAAAAACAGAATTACAGTAAACGTTAAGAAATGTCATCATATAACTCTTGACTCGTAAAAAAACAAAAATTAATTTCGACTATAAAATCAATGACGCGATCATTGCTAAAAAATCCACCGTTACAGATCTAGGCATTAAAATTGACACTTAAGTTTCAATGATTGAACACATTGACGCAGTAACAAATAGGGCGTATAAACAACTTGGTTTTATTAAGCGAGCAACGCAATCATTTAATAATATTGAATGCATAAAAATACTCTACTTTGCATACGTTCGAAGTATCTTGGAATATGCAAGTAGTATATGGTCACCTCTATATAAAAATCATATTCAGAGACTCGAATCCATACAATATAAATTTCTCAAATACTTAGCGTACAAAGATTTTAAAAAATTTGACAGTTATGAAGAAGCCTGTATTTATTATAAACTAGATTCGCTGGAGCAAAGACGAAATCAAAAGGATATGCTGCTACTACAAGCAATTTTAACTGGTATGATGGATTGCCCCAGTTTGGTGTCAGCATTCTCTCTAAATGCCTCCTCATTTAGATCGCGTAACCCCCACCTACTAGTTGTTCAAAAATGTAACACAAATTATGCAAAAAGCTCTATAAGTGTACGTCTAGCACGAACATACAACAAATTATTTTCTCATTTAGACCTGTTTCAGTTATCCAAAAAACAATTGAGGAAACAAATAACACTATCTTACCGCCAAAAATAAACACGCACACACACACACCCACACGCACACACACACACACAGACACACACACACACACACACACAAACACACAAACACATACACACCGAAACACACACACACGCATGCACAAACACACATACAAATACCCATACACTTGTGAATATTCTCTTGTCACAAACGTCAACAATTTTCCTTAGACCTACTTTCTTTTTGTTATCCACTTTGTTAAAAATATTATATTAAACACTTTATATTGTAATCTTTGTGGCCATAGTCTTCATGAAATTTAAAAAACTGTACAAATATAATCTGTATACGCTGTTGATTACAAATAAATAAATACAAACGGACATGCTGGCCACCTGATGGTAATCAACTAACAAAAAATACAAGCAATTTCTCCAACTATTATCATCGCACCGCTAGGACCATGGCGTTCAAGACATAATGTTATAGGTATGTCTTATTTGTACGAATTAAAATTACTATTAAAATTGTTACTTACTATTAAAACCAAGCATACAAGTACTATTAAAAACGATTGTTGCTTGGTGGTGACAATAAAGGCACCTATGATACCCACTACTTAGAAGAGGCTTCACAAAACTACCTTTAATACGATCACTGTGGTAATGCTGTTTCTCTTTGTCTATCTAGGGTGTAGTTAAACGCCTTACCCATTAGGATACCATGTTGAGAATCGAGTAACACAAACAACGCAAACACTCAAACGCCGAAGACCACACATCTGCCTTTACAAATATTTGTCGAGGTCAGACGTGGAACTTGCAATGTCAATAGAGAACCAGCTCGCATCCACTGCATTAACGACACGTCATTAGCATAGATAAGTTAAGTATTTATTAAAAAATGTATAATGTAGTCTTATATAAATGATATACGATCAAGCTTATGATAAAAATAGCCGAGATGGTCCAGTGGTAAGAACGCGTGAATCTTAACCGATGATCGCGGGTTCAAACTCGGGCAAGCACCTCTGAATGTTCATGTGCTTAATTTGTGATTATAATTCATCTTGTGCTATACGGTGAAGGAAACATCGTGAGGAAACCTGCATGTGTCTAATTTCATTGAAATTCTGCCAGATGTGTATTCTGCCAACCCGCATGGGAGCAGCGTGATGGAATAAGCTCCAAACCTTCTCCTCAAAATAGAGAAGAGGCCTTAGCACAGCAGTGAGACATAAACAGGCTGTTAATTACTTACTATGAGTACTATCATATATCTAGTGTATTACTATGAAGATATTTTACGAACTCTATCGTATATGTGACGTCACACTGGTGTCATCTTAACAATGCAATTATCTTGCTTTTTGTTAATTCTTGCTAATCTTATTTTATTTTATTCTATTTTCAATCACTTGTTTTTTTGTTATTATATGTTAAAATAAAGAATTATTATTATCAATAATATACTAATCGAAATGCTTAGTTCACTGGGTCTTCTCGGTGAGGTTACTTTCAATAAGTATATACTTACAGTAAGCTTATTATCAGTAAATACGTGTAATGCACACAGAGGTTTTGGCGAGAAACAGAATAACCAGAAGCAGCGTGGGACTTTTAATTGTCATATATATTGATATGACGTAGCCTTTCAGACGTATTCACTATGAAAAGTATCTACATATACTTTGAGCAATAAATATCAGTCACTATCTCTTTTTAAATTCGGTTGACAAATTGTCCGTGTTCACGTCCGTCCAACGATCAGTCAATATTGACGGCGCTTTATGACATATAAAACTTTTACGTCCTGTCTCTATTGTCGGACGCATGGAATGAATTATATACAATCGACTTTTTGCCATATTTTGATGTCCTAACAAAGCTTTATCAAAACATCCATTTTGTCCTTCCTATAGCGGAGCTTAACTCTCAAATGAATGCCTTTATTTGATTTTAAGATATCAGTGAGATTTCAAATAATATGAACAAATACAGTTAAAAGTATTGAATTAATGGTGAAACTTGGTAGCTGTATCATTAAAATCAATATTGTGAATTTTTTTAAATTTAAATAGGAATTAAATATTTGTCTTTGTACCCAAATGGCCATCTGATGGTAAAAGGTCTCTAGTAAACTAGTAACAGCCTGTGAAAGTCCCACTGCTGGGCTATAGGCCTCCTCTCCTCTTTTTGAGGAGAAGGTTTGGAGCTTATTCCACCACGCTGCTCCAATGCGGGTTGGTGGAATTCACATGTGGCAGAATTTCAGTGAAATTAGACACATGCAGGTTTCCTCACGATGTTTTCCTTCACCGTCAAGCACGAGATGAATTATAATCACAAATTAAGCACATGAAAATTCAGTGGTGCTTGCCCGGGTTTGAACCCACGATCATCGGTTAAGATTCACGCGTTCTTACCACTGGGCCATCTCGGCTATTTAACTCATTCAAAGGTCTCATTTGTCTGTTATAACTTATGTCACTAACCCGTCAAGCCTTAACACTTAATCAACAATAAAATAGGTATTGAGTATCCACTTATGTATTATTTCTACGCAGAAGGCCTTGAACAAACCCTACCAACAAGTAGAAGCCTTTTATTTTCTTCATACTTTAAAGTGACAGATTAAAAAGTTCGTTGACCTATAGAAAGACTAATTTACATGTTACTAAGTTAAACTGTGTTAGCCGTGGAGTATCGGCTTAGAATAGTACTCCCCCAATTTCATCCCGTGGGTGTCGTAAGACGCGACTGAGGGAAGGGGAAAGGGGGGATGGGCAGCAGCGTCCCCCCCATAAGCATCTTACCCCCTACTGCGCTCGCCAACACGCCTGCCCAGCGTGGCGAGTATGGGCAAAACCTCTCAATGGTAGATGCGCAAAAAAAAAGGCCCCCAGTTACCGGCAAGCCCGCTAGGCCCGACCAAGGTAGCGACCGCGGTATCGGCAGGGCAGGGGGTGCAAAGAATCACCGGTTCATGGCAGGCTACCATAAAAGGCGACTAAACATGGCAATATACAATGGACGCTCGTTAAGGCTGGACCATCACCTCGCCGAATTAGAAGTAGAGCTAAGTCATATAAACTGGCATATACTGGGGTTATCTGAAGTCCGAAGACAGGGGGAGAACACGATAACTCTAGAGTCCGGTAACTTACTCTACTTCCGCGAAGGTGATAACCTCTCCCAGGGTGGTTTCGGTTTTCTGGTCAAAAAGGATCTCATTAGCAGCATTGTGGAAATCAGTAGTGTGTCGAACCGGGTAGCGTACCTTGTCCTAAAACTCTCCGACAGGTACTCTCTGAAGGTCGTACAGGTATATGCGCCAACTTCGGCATACTCTGTTGATGTGGTCGAAGCGATGTACGAGGACATCGCAAAGGCCCTCAACAACACCTCGAAGGCCCACTACAATGTTGTTATGGGAGACTTTAATGCTAAAGTGGGAGTACATAATAGCGGTGAATCGAAAGTTGGACCTTACGGCTTGGGCTGCAGAAATCACAGGAGGCAAATGCTGGTAAACTTTCTCGAAGCGCAGGGGCTCTTTTTGATGAATTCTTTCTTTCAAAAGAAGCCCAAGAGGAGGTGGACCTGGCGAAGCCCCGATAACGTCACAAGGAACGAGATAGATTTTATCATTTTGAATAAAAGGCACATATTTAGAGATGTCTCAGTGATCAACAGGTTTAATACCGGAAGTGATCACCGCTTGGTTCGAGGCACTCTAGATATCGACTTTAAAGCTGAAAGATCGCGAATGATGAGGTCTACTCTCCGACCTACCATGCTCCAAGCTGCTCAAGGTGCCAAAAAGTTCCAAATGGAACTTCAAAATCAATTTACCGCGTTGGAAACCGTAAGCAGTATTGATGAGAAAACCGACACGCTGGTCAAAATACTGCAAAACACATCCCGCAAGTGTTTTCCGCCACAGAAAAGAGACAACGCACCAAAACTCTCTGCTGAGACACTCGAGCTCATGAGGAAACGACGAGAACTACCATCGTTTTTGTCAGACCGAGGCCTTAAATCGAAAAATAAAAACGCTGACGCGACAAGATCTCCGATGCTCCAATACCCGTGCCATCAAGGCTGCGATTGAGCAAAATCGGGGATCGAAAGTGTTCGCTCGCAAGTGGGAGGCCGCGTCTGACAAAACTTAAAACTGAAAATGGTGGGGTAGTTACCTCTAGGCCTGAGATTGTCGGAGAAGTAGAGAGGTTTTATGGGCAGTTGTTCTCTTCAAGATCGGATAAGCCTGTGGGAATCAGTCTTGATGACCAGCGCGCCCCTCTTACGCGCCATTACTCCGAGGAGCTCCCGGTCGTTGACCAAGGCGAGATTAGGGCGGCTCTAGAACAGCTTAAAAACAACAAAGCTCCGGGAGATGACGGAATCACAACAGAGTTGCTTAAGGCAGGCGGGACTCCTGTCCTGAAAGAGCTAGCAAGCCTCTTTAATTCCGTCATCCAACATGGCAAGACCCCGGAAACATGGAGCGGGAGTGACGTGGTACTGTTTTTCAAGAAAGGTGATAAAACCCTCTTGAAAAACTACAGACCAATCTCTCTCCTGAGTCACGTGTATAAGCTGTTCTCAAGAGTCATCACGAACCGTCTCACCAGACGACTTGACGAGTTCCAGCCCCCAGAGCAAGCCGGCTTTCGATCAGGCTACAGCACTGTGGACCACATTCATACTGTTCGGCAGTTTGTGCAGAAGACCGAAGAGTACAATCAGCCGCTGTGTATGGCATTTGTGGACTACAAGAAAGACTTCGACTTCATCGAAACCTGGGCAGTGCTCGACTCATTGCAGAGATGTCATATCGACTGGAGATACATCGAGGTACTGAGATGTCTATACAACGCCGCTACAATGACTGTCCACATCCAGGACTGTAAGACGAAGGCGATTCAACTGCGCAGAGGGGTGAGACAGGGGGATGTAATATCTCCGAAACTGTTCACCAACGCGTTGGAAGACGTGTTCAAGACGCTGGATTGGACTGGATGTGGAGTCAATGTAAACGGCGAGTACCTCTCACACCTTCGATTTGCCGATGATATCGTCATCATAGCAGAGTCGCTGGAACAACTAACCAAAATGCTGCGTAGCCTTAGTGAATCTTCCCGGCGTGTCGGTCTCGGTATGAACTTGGACAAGACCAAGGTCATGTTCAATATGCATGTTGTGCCGGGACCGATATACGTCGAAGGGAAACCTCTCGAAGTTGTTAGGGAATATACCTACCTAGGACAGGTTATACAAGTCGGTAGGAACAACTATTAGGTAGGAAATAGGTTAGGTAGGAAATATTCAAGAAGGAAGCCGATCGAAGAATTCGCTTGGGATGGGCAGCATTTGGCAACCTTCGTCAAGTCCATACCGCAATTTTTGAAGACGAAAGTCTTCAATCAATGCGTCTTACCTGCCATTACATACGGTGCCGAAACGTGGACACTAACTGCGGGACTAGTCCATAAATTCAAAGTCGCTCAGCGTGCTATGGAGCGAGCTATGCTCGGAGTATCTTTGAAGGATAAGATCAGAAATGAGATTATCCGGAAAAGAACCGGAGTCACCGACATAGCTTGCAAAATTAGTAGGCTGAAGTGGCAGTGGGCTGGTCACGTATGTCGTAGGACCGATGGCCGTTGGAGCAGACGAGTCTTAGAGTGGAGACCACGGATCGGCAAACGCAGCGTAGGGCGCCCTCCAGCCAGGTGGACCGATGACCTTAAGAAGGTGGCGGGCACCGACTGGATGCGGAAGGCGGAGGACAGGGAGCTTTGGCGCACCTTGGGAGAGGCCTATGTTCAGCAGTGGACAAAATGATTGGCTGTTGATGATGATTGATGAAGTGAAACTGACAATTAAATCAACGATTCATTTAACAGGTGGGCGAAGAACTGATAAATCAAATAATTAAACCATATGGAATATACAAATCATATTTACTTCATAAATTCGAAGACATAATCACTACTTGGCTATTCAATAACGTTGCAATCAATTTTCAATTACAAACTCAATACGCGCTCAATATAACCGAATACCTATAAATGGAATCCAATATCGGAGCGTATTCAATTAGCTATGAAAACTTAGACTAATACCAAATTAATTTGGAGATTCTTACGGCGCGCTAATTAGTTCGGTAGCGATGCGAATTTGCGTCTGAAATAGCAGTTTGTTAATTATGTGAGGTCTATCGTTTGATAGGCATTGTTAAGCATATACGATTCTGTTGTTTTACAATAAGGGAAATTGACGTTCGGTATAATTATGTAAGTGCGATTATTAATTATAAATAGTTAAATATTTTATCTAAGTCATCCTCTTACTCAAATACACACAAACAAAATCAATAAAATCGGTCCAACCGTTTAGAGTTCAGTGACACGCGTACATACATACGTACGTATTTATGAAGAATTTTATACTTCATAAAAGTCTAAACTTATATAAGGAAGATAATATTACGATTTCAAGATCGAATTTGAATGTAATGCAAATGTGTAACATAGGATATAACAACTTGCCTGTCCACACAGCAGACACAATAATTAACACGTAACCACAATTGACTAATTGTGACTCACGAGATAGGAAAATGGTTAAATCCCATAATTGGCATCTACTGTATCAAGATGAAACTTCTTACAACATTAGTATATATGGGCGAATGTGACTACTTCCCAGGTGAGAATTAAATCATTCCGAAACATATTATCGAATCGTTGATAATCTACCGAGGTGATGACGTAATATTTGATAATATTATCAATTTACTGAATACAAATGTTCGTAAATTTTTTTAAATATTATAGGTGGACGAGCGAAATTCTATATAAAAACATTCATCCTAAAAAACGTAATAAAGCGAACGTAAGACAAACAGCGCACTTCCCTCAGTTTAAGTAATATAAAATACAGAGCGACACTTCCATTTGTATGCAAATGCATTTGTCGACATCCGGGTACGTGTCTTTGTGTAACGTCATTACTAATATCTCTGACATTTAATTTTTGAAGACATATTTAACTGTCTTGGCGAGAACTCCCTCTGCACCATTTTCCTCGAACCGAATCTCCTCATTTAACTACACTGGAATAGGTTTAGAGTGAATGCGATTCTGACAAAGAAAATTACCAGGAAAATTGTAGAAAGAATAATGACTAGTCGCGGCAATGAAATGTGAATATTTACTAACTATAACTTTAATAAAACAATAGGTGTGTTAATATTGTTAATACAAACTGCTGTTTCTTAGTTTATTTTCCTTGCGCGCAGGCATAGAGCAACAAATCGACGTTCCTTTGTGACTATTTATGGGCTGGAGATTGTCATAATATTATGCTGCTTTTTAGTCAACTTTTTATATACCTAAAGACTGCGGCTAAATTTGTTTACCTAAAAGACCACACTAAAAGTAAAATTATATAATGCAAAGATTATTATTAAAATCTAAGAAATAAATCCAAAGGACTACAATTGTTTCCCTTTAATGTTGTATCAGTTCTGTTCTATTGATGAAATTATTTAATTAACATTAGAAACGTCACAAATATTATAAAACATATTGAAAAAGAGGTGGGAAAAAGATCAAGACACAATATTAAAATATATCTACTAATGACATAACTGGTTCATTTTTCGCACAGAGGATTGGAATTGCGATTCAAAGGGGAAATGCTGCTAGCATTCATGTAACCATTCCACGCGGTCATAATTTGTACAGTAGCTATTTTCAATTAATGTACATAATAAAACAAAAATATATTAATTATACATAAAGAATGCAAAGAATGCAACTCTAATAATGCATATTTGCACCGGTGCTTCGAACTATTTATAATAATTATACCTTCGCACGAAGTGAATTTTAATTATTTAATTAAGTATTAATATGATTACAATTAAAATGATTCATAATCCTATCTTTCTAAACTACACTTTGAATATACCGACGAACACTTCGTCGTTACACTTAAGTGTGAATAAAATGAGCGCTCACTTTCTGGTGTAATGTATCTACTTATTTATGGACAGGCTTAAATGAAATAAATTATGTATTTTAAAGTCTCATTCAACCTTTCGTTGTCGTAAAAGGCTCACTTTATACCTTGCATATTTAAGTTGTACACTTTTTTTTTAAATATTTTATCATTGAAATTAATTCTAGACACTATGATAAAAATAATTTAAAATCTGAAAGCAATATAAATTTTTTAATAGCGTGTTCAAATTTTATAAGGTCATTACAATTTTTATGGTTTCACAATCTACTTTAATTTATATTATAATTCGCTTGCCTTTGTCTTATTTACTTGAGATAGACAAGTGTTTTCTTTTACATAAGTTTTTAAGACGATTTCCCTTGCCTCTCCAATATATGTATGTAGTAATGTTCAATAAAAATAATAAAATAAATATAGGAACTATGTGTATCGCATTCTCTACAAAGTAGTTTATATTATATTAACAATTTAATTAATATATAATATTGTTTAATATATTATAAGATTTCATTAAAATACGTATCGAACTTAGAATTGTCAATTAATATATTCGAAAAATCATAAAAGCCAATAAAATATTGAATATTTCTTTAAATTTAAATTACCTTCTTAAATTTATTAAAATACAAAAGTCGAGTGCAGCTCAGCTAAGCGAGTGTATTCAATGAGGACCCTCGGGAGTAAACAAGAATTGATCGCGTCATTTATAACGCGCGATTCAGATAGCCCGCCGACGCGCCTCCATTACTCACCGCCACCGGGCCCGCGCGTCAAATGTCTCGGAGACGCATCACACGGGCGACGCGCGACGCGACTTTTATTAAGCATTTCTCAAAAATAGGTAAATATATTATCAATATATATTTAAGACGTTAATGATGACATACCAAGTTTTAATAGTGTTACGGTAATTTTAAAGATGAACATTTGATTATACTGTTTTAACTGTGTATACAGTAATTTATAAAAAATAAATAATATAACTTTTTTGTAATTATTCATAACTTACGATTACATCCAACTATGTTTCTCTTTTATTATTATAACAGGATAGGTAGCAGGGATGTAAAGAATATCAATTTTGCTTGAACTTGGAATAATGAAACCACGCTGGACCGATCAGAACAGAGATATTTGTAAAAAGACTTCAAAAGTAGCCTAACTTTTAAGAATCACGTTCTACTCTAAGCTTATTTAATAAATCTACTTTTTAAACGAGTTTTAATAAGTGCATGAAATCAATTCTAAAAAAATATCCAAAAACAATATTATCTTTTATATTTTTAATCGTAATACAAAAAAAAGCATATTAAATTACGGAACGAAATCTACACTGCACTATACTACACGGCACACATAGCTATAGAAATCGAACAAGACGAAAACTCATATCCGCTGGAAAGCATCGCAGCCTAAACGCTGCCAATGTGAAAACGAGCTTAGATAGCCTTCCTCCTGGCTTGGGCTATCAAATATTTTCCCTTTATTGTTTTTTTATGCTCCCTGGGAATCAGTCCTCCGTCGTGCCTCTTGCGCGTTATGTTCGCGATTATTGAGCGTTCCTCCAACTTGTTTTTTGATTTGGGCTCTGAAAATAATATTGATGGATTGTCTTGTCACTTATTGGAGCACGCCAATATTTGATAAAGGGATAAATTGAATTAACAGTTGAGGTAGCACTACGGTATTATGAGCCGTTAAAATTAATTTCATTAAGTGCTTATATAAAAAGAAAAAATATATTATGAATTTAGATACTTTTTAAATATTTACGACATTCTATAAGTTATCTTTGCTCCTTAAGGATCTAGCTGATCTTATCTCACTCCACGTAGTGCAAATGGTAGATCATCGCACATTCTCTTAAGTGGCGAGGTGGTTTTTTTCATGAACTTTTAAACTTCACCGCCAAGCACAATATTAATATTAAAAACACAAATTACACACCTCAAGGCCTTGCAGTATAATATAAACGTGTAGCATAAGATACACGTGTTGTATATACTTGCTACCCCGAGTGACACAGTTATTTATTTATATGATATTTTAAAACAAAACTGAATACCTGTGCCAATAAATCTCCCATAGTAAAATGATCAAAGAAACAACTGCCACTTGAGCAAGTATCGCAAATGCGGGCGCAGCTTGTCCCAGAGCTAAGGCGCGAGGAGTTCTTCCTGAGCACGTGGGCATATAACCACTCACTCTTGCTCGAACTGCTGCCGTGTGGCCACGCTCCAGAAGACGCATCAAACTGTGAATTACGTATTAATTTTTCATTATAATTATACATATTAAAAAAGTACAAATTATATTTAAACTTAAATAAAATGCAAGAAAAATATTCGATACTATAATAAGATTACTCAATGTGAATAGGCAGGAAGAAAAAAAAAGTTATTGGTTACTTACCTCCAAACGAAAAATTGTTTATACGGGCTCCTTTTTTGCGCCATTATGTAGACATGAGCGGGTGCCATCATCTGCAACGACCCTAGTTCACATAACTCCTTATCTTCGAACGTCTTAGATAGGACCTGATACGCTGTATAGGGTTCGGTGTGATACGCATAGTCTGAAAATAATGGGGAATATATCCCTATGAATATGTTTAGAATTACGTTATGTGAACTACGAATAAATATTATGTATATCAGCAGACATTTAGTAGGTTAGATTATTTTGTATTGATAGGTGTAATGGGGGACTTGACTGGGGATATATAGAAAACGCCATGTAGGTAGGGGACTAAAACATTATTTTAGAAATATTCTGGAATAATGTTATATCTTGTATGTTTTATTAATTACACTACACTGATTCACTGAATCTTTTACTGCTCTGATGTTTTGAGGTAAATTAACTTAGAGTACTAACTAAGGTATAACTTAAAGGGTTATATTTTTTATTATTCAGACCGTATTGCAGAACAAAAAAGCTAATTGTAAAATAATCATTTGTACCGCCAGTTCGAATGAGATTTATTCCAGCAGCTGCAGGTTGAAGAAGAGCTGCTGTTCGTTTTGCCATTGTCACTTTCTTCATTCTCAAATAATCCTCCTTTGGATTTTTATAGCCACTGTAGTAAAAGAATCCGGGATTCTAAACATAATTTAATTATTAGGAATCTGTCATTAACGATAAGTTTTCCGTGAATTATCTCCAACATCTTTATTTTACGTTGAGGAAATCAAGAAAAATATTTTTTCTAGCACGTCAATTAAATTGTAAAAATCTTGATTTTTACCTAATTTTTTACACTTTTATAAATGAAATAATGTACTTAGTATTGTTGTATTCCGGTTTGAAGTATGAGTGAGCCAGTGTAATTACAGGCACAAGGGACATGAAATCTTAGGTCCCAAGGTTGGTGGCGCATTGGTGATGTAAGCGATGGTTAACATTTCTTACAGTGCCAATGTCTAAGGTCGTTTGGTGACCACTTACCATCAGGTGGCCCATATGCTCGTCCGCCTTCCTGTTCTATATAAAAAAAACTGTTTGTGTTGTCACGTAGTACACAAATAAAATAAAATAAAGTTATGTTATGAATTTCGATTGCCAAAAGCGTCGACATTTGCGGTCGTAATGACTTGTACGAGAAGCTAACTCTGCTCGTAACTATTTTATGCTCGTATGTAATTTAAGCACGTTAAGGTATTTTTTATAAATACATACGTCAAGCCAACCCCTCGTATATCCGATATCTTCGAACACAAGCTCCAAATCACTGTTGACCAGGGCGTCCATGTCAGCCAGAATGGGAGCCGCAGCATTGAGTAGCCAGGACACCACGCTGCTAGTATAGTAGTTGTACAAGAGCATGCTCATTAGCCCAACAACTAGAAGAATTAAACGACGACCTGAAAAAATACAAATAAATGTACTCTTGGAGCCACGGAACCACGCCATTAGAACAACTTAATAAAATAATTAACTTTGTTAGTATAAAATAAAGGAAAATGCCACGACGAAACCTACATATAGCGAACATATATGTGATGGATGCTGTGGTATCCTGTAACGAATGGAGCACATAGATTTATAACTCGCATATTATATTAAAGTTTGTCACGTGTATTCCTTGTTGGAAATACTTATAAAATAAAATAAAAATAAAATATGATAGAACAGCTAATTTCGTATGTCTTTTAAGCAATAGAAAATATTTTTTTAGATACCCTGACTCGAAGTCGCTTCTTCAAACAGCTGCACTCCATCTTCATAGGCTGTAAACAAACATTAACTTTTAATAATAGCACAAGCTTTCTTAACAAAAATATCCGGTATATTTTTACCTTGTTGACAAATTACCGCAAAGACACTAAAAGCGGCGTATAAACCCGGCTCGTCTCTGGCTTCCAGAACTGCAGTTACAGCCAATATCGCAGTGCAAGCCAAGCACGCAACGATGGTGCACCACCAGACACCGGCTGACAGGGGAGTTAGGAACCGATTCTCATAATCTCCCACGCCTTTATCCAGGATAAGGTAATAAAACTTTGTCCTACAAATATAATTGATAATTTTATTATATTTAAAATCTTAAATCCGCTTAACTAATTTTAATGATCATCGATTGACCAACAATCAGTTAAATTAACGAGTACGAATAATTGAAACAATATTTTAATCATTAAAATATCCGTCGTATATTATTGTTCTGAATATTATGCTATTAATGGAATTGTGCATTATTTTTTTATCTAACATTAAGTTTGGAATCAATTTTTTCCAAGAATTTTTTTCAATCATCTCTAAATTTAACTATCCCTGTAACAAGATGAGCACACGGACCCATTTTTATCTTAATATAATATAAATAACAGAGAATTGATACCATAATCAGATTGTCAATGAATTGCAATTGCATTTGGCGCACAGTCGTCCCATACGCTCGTGCAAGTTATTGTTATTTAGTTAAATAACTGTAAGTTAGAAAATTTAATGATTTGCGTGTAACGTAGCACGACGCGGACTAAAAGTATAAACTGTTTAATGTTTCCTTGTGCTGAATAATATTTTATGGATCGCAGTTTTATTCTTACATACTCGTACAACCCATGTCAAACACATTGGGCGTTGATCAAAGATGAACAATAGAGAAAATCCCAAACCTCAACCCACGGTCTACAGACGGAAAACGGCATAGGTATGCCGTTTTGCTGTTGATATTTATATAAAAATATATGTTAGTAAACTGCCTCGTTGGTCTAGTGGCTTGATGTAAGGCCGCAGACCCGGAGGTCCTGGGTTCAATTCCCAGGTCGGGCCAATGAAATGTTATTGGGTTTTTCTGTCAGAAAATTCTCAGTAGCAACCCGGAGTCTGGAAGTTGGAAGTGTGTTCACTCCCGTGCCTCGGAAAGCACGTAAAGCCGTTGGTCCTGCGCCTGAACTCTTTCCGGTCGTGTCGGATTGCCGTCCCATCGGATTATAAGAGTTAGGGAATAGAGAGTGCACCTGTGTTTGCGCACACACTTGTGCACTATAATATCTTCTGCGTAGTTGGCTAATCTCTCTTGAGATTGGCCGCTGTGGCCGAAATCGGTCTGGAGGACATTATTATTAGTACATATGATATTTCTATAAACTTTAATACTAATATTGTAAAAAAGGCTCGTGCATTAAATATTCAAAGAAAACATTAATGATTCACTCAAGTCTTGTTGCTGGTGGAAAGAATACGTCCACCCAATCCAACCACTGTGTGAATATCCTGGCGCAAGTGCACGAAATGTCTTGCTCGCCCCAGTACAGTGAATTGGTGACCGCCTGCAAAATAAAATTGAACTTTATCTCTCTAAACGACATGTATTCTCAGCGTTACTGCACTAAACTACGCAGAACCTGAAATGAATATTTTAATATTTAATTTTTTGTTTAAAAAAATACTGTATAAAAAGCAATCTTACCAAAGTAGAATTTCGTTTTGGAGAACCAATCCATCGACCGGCGATCGTATAATTGAATCTGATAAATAAAATATAAATGGTTTTACATTTATTAAACACAATAATCGCTCTGAGCGAGTCCAATTGAGTAGGTATCACGCAGTCATAGTTTTATCTTTATTCTACCGCCAAATATGAATATTTTAATACAAAGTATTCATTTTTGGCAGTTACGGAGTGAAGAATAAGTTAGTCACTACAATAACTTGCACAAAAAACATCTGAATTATCATAAACGATAGCGAAATGACGATGTAAGGAATGGCTTACACTTCTTACAATTCAGTCTACGGGCAGAGGTATACTCCGCTAACAGAATACTAGTCAGTGTCAGCAATCAACGAGTCTACTCTACCCTCATAAAAAAAATCTATGAACATATTCATGAATTTCAAAATTAATTTCTATATTATAACAAGTTTATACTTAGAATGGCCGTGATGGCCCAGTGGTTAGAAGACGAGAATCTTAACCGATGATTCCGAGTTCAAATCGGGACCCAGCACCACTGAAGGAGAACACAATAAAAGTTTTTTTTTAATACAAGTGATTGAGAACATAAAAACTACTGGTGCCCAGATTTGAACTCGTAACTTTTGCACTCTCTCCATTAGAAAATCTTCGCCCTGTACGAAACATATAATGCATCTTTTTTAATGATAATTAATAGAAAGTTATATTAGATTTTACCTAAAATTATGCATTTCTTTAAGCACCCACAGTTGCTGAGTAACAATTTTAGTCATCACCGACACACCGACCGTGTAACCCAGATCTGACAACATTTCAGGCTTGAACACCTTGGGACGGTCCAAAATCTGCAAAAAGAAACACTTTGTAATATAATCAAATTAAAAAGAGCGCTTACGACACACTATACGTGACAAAAGTTATGAAACAAAGTTTCAGAAAAGTTTTATTTTGCTACGTTGCATACAGAAATTGAACTCCCATTATGCCCAAAGTTACGGTTTAAAATTAAAAAACAATCAACAAACAGTACAGTACAGTAATGTGTGGTGCAGTTTTAAGCATAAACTCAATATACTTTAATACTATATCAAGTAGTTACGAGTATATGTAAATGTCTACAGTGTAAATATATACTAAGGTGTTATATTTTATTAGATTTCTGATCTCTTAAAACATCGAAAATAATAACAATCATTAAATTTTAATATCATACAATATAATATAAAAAGTCTTTTCAGTACAATGACGTAACAAAATCATTAAAAAAAAAATTGGAATAAAATACTAAAAAGTAACATAAATGTTTAATATGTACATGTAATTATGTAATGTCGAAATACATCGTTACTATGTGATTTTATCTACACTAATATTATAAAGAGGGAACATTTGTCTGTTTGTGATTGATAAACTCTGAAACTATATAATTATTAATTTTCTAATGATTCTTTCACCAAAACAAATCTAACAGCCAGAAATATTATATTATTTCAGTATTAATACGACTCTAACACACACAAACTGTCACAAGCATTAAAAGCATTTTTACTAAAAATATACGACTATCGGTATAATAATATCGAAAAGTTCCAACACACCACAGATATGGCTCGCAGCGTCAAATTGTGGAAATCCCAGCGATCATAATATTTGAATCCGCTCAACGAAACGTTGAGACCTGAAATTGTGTAACACGAATCAGCGCCAAATTCCAACGCTTTGAATATTTTATCCTGGTTTTACTTACCGCCACCCGGACTCCAGCTCCCAATGTATTTCTTCTCTAAATCGTTACCTTGAATCTTACCGAAATTAAATACATCTATAAAATCGTAATGTTCTCCTGCGAAATAATTACTATATGATAAAGACGACCCGTAATAAAATGAAGATAAATATTTGAATTATTTTCAAATTCGTTAATCCAAGACGATGCATAGATACCCATTGCATTGCAGGATCAAGTCCACTGTTTTATCCTTTTTTTTATAGTATAGGTAGACGGACGAGCATAATGGGCCACCTGATGGTAAGTGCACACCAACGGCCATAGACATTGGCATTGTAAGAAATGTTAACCATCGCTTACATCGACAGTGCGCCACTAACCATGAGAATTAAGACGTTGTGCCTGTAATTACACTGGCTCACTCCCCCTTCAAACCGGAAGACAACAATACCAACTACTGCTGTTTTGTTTTGCTGATGAGAATATTTGATGATATTTTATTTTTATATAATAATTTTTAAATGTATACAATAAATTATTAAGATCTTACGCATCATGATATGTATAAAGATTTGATCATTAACTTTGAGGTCGCAAGTTCAAATATTCATGAGTAATAATTAAGTTACTTTTCACGTGAAATATCACAGAATAAATGTAACTTGTGGTGAAGTTATTATCGTATTCGAATAAATTATAATATAATATCTTAATATCAAAGTATGATTATACTTGTAACCTTTACCTTTATTAACAGCTACGACAATATCAGCATCGACACTGAGATTCATCTGTTTCAAAATATCCAAGGAGCTTATTTTATTTTCATTCCCATTCGATATCTCGTTTTCCAAGATAAGCCACATGTGCATTGAATCAAATAGAGTTTTCTTGGACGCCTGGCGGAACCAAAATATACATATCTTGATCAATCATTTCCATAAATACGATATTTTCTATAGGATGAGAGCTATTGTAAGATAATATGCGCTAAGAAATATTTTGAAAAATTCAATTTAAGGGGGACAATAGGAGGAATTAATAACTTTGTATGAGTTTTATCCGTACGAAGTCGGGACGGGCAACTAGTTGTGTATATATTACTTTGAGTTTTGTTCATATTGGTTATGTTATTTGCTGTTTTATAAATAATTATTTGTAAAAAATTACGTTATTACAATTAAATAATATTGGATATGTTTTTCTTATATATAACTTATTAATATATTATACTAGTAACTTGTTAATCGTCCCGGTTTCACACGGATAGATAAAAAGAAAAATGTATTTTGGATAGGATTTGCGTAAAATCCGTTCTTAGTGAGCGTCTACGTCGGGAAAGGAGTAACGGTGACAAATTTCAAGTCAATCGGGCTGATAGTTTAGGAGTTCTCGTGATGAGTAGTACTCCGATTATATATATTAACATAAGATTACCACTGTAAAAGTTTCGTAACAATCGCTATTATAGTTTCTAGGGATGCATAATAGATCGGCTTAAAATAATAAAAAATAGTTTTATTATAAATAATCTAAATATACTCATTGCAATGTTTTTCAATATAAAAGCAAATGTAAAAAAATAAGCTTTGAAACTAATTTCGATAGAATATTTTGTAGAGTAACTAATTCGAAGTTGTTGGACACTAGTCACCGTTTCTAGAACAATCTCGCTATTGTCGCAAGCCCACTCCAATTGTACTCCGACTGGAGCGATCCGCTGCAGCAAGCTACTCTCGAGTCCTTCATCGCCATTTTTATCAGTTAAGTGCATCGATACCCTTATGCCATTGTGCATTAAATCATCAATTTTCTTTTTGTTATCTGTAAAATGTTATTGATTTTTATCTGTAATATCTTAATTATGATATTCCATTTTTAAACGGTTACTCGTTAAAAGGAAAAGCGATTAATAGCAAAGCTTTAGCATCCTCTCCCTTATTAAAGAGCACAATTTTAGTGCTTATTCCACCACGCAGCTCCATGCGGGCTTGCAGACGCACTTGCGGATGATTTCATTGACGCAAACAAGTTTCCTCACGATGTTTTTGTTCACAACACATTACTTTTAAATTGTTTGGAACTAACTGCTTTTTAGCGCTTATTTTCTTTTTTTGGGTACCATATAGTATTTTATTATTATTGTTTTAGATATACATATAAAGACATTTATATGATATAATTATATACACATATTGATAATTTTACAACTATACACTTACTGACTTTAGATCCACATGTAAAGTAGCACACATACGGAGCATGCTTGTTGGTAAAATAATCAACGACCATGCTCATCGTCGCTGGAGTTATCAAGGCAAGTTTGACAACCAAACATATCAACAACACAGGCCGTCTCATCTTATTCATCGATCTTTAACAAATGAAACAGTTCTTTTTTTTAATATAGAATAGGAAGTCGGACGAGCATATGGGCCACCTGATGGTAAGTGGTCACCAACGTCCTTAGACATTGGCACTGTAAGAAATGTTAACCTACATTTCCAATGCGCAACCAAACTTGGGACCTAAGATTTTGTGTCCCATGTGCCTGTAATTACACTGGCTCACTCACCCTTCAAACCGGAACACAACAATACCAAGTACTGCTGTTTTGCGGTAGAATATCTGATGAGTGGGTGGTACCTACCACTTACACAAAGCCCAAACATGAATAAGGTAAAGTAAGTTCTACTGGTGAAGTGACAATTCAACGCCATCTATAAGATTATGGGGCGCAAGACAGGGCTTAGCATGCTTTTAGAAACACAAAGCATCGATAGTGTCCTAAATGTCGACTACTACTGGGGAATTTGGTGTTGGAAATACTTTTTTTAATGAAACTGAATAACTTAAGATCTCGGCATATGTGCTCTTATAACCTAGAGTCTAGCTCAGCAGATTAAACTACAGCACTTGCTCAATATGGAAATGACGTCACGAACCGTTATATTTTACGAAAGGCATTTCAATTGTAAATTCCGTTTAAATATTTGAAAGCAACAATGTAACTAAAATTTTATTATTGCAATATATTCCATGAATGAATCAGCAAATATTATTACTATGTAGTATTAAAACAAAATGTTTAGGAAAACGATACTGAAAGCTAAATGTAAATATGAAAGATTTAATTAAAATTTGAATTTAACGGGAAAATAAATAAAATATACTTCAATGAATTATGTTTTTATTAAAGTATTTTTGAACCATTTAACAGGAGTAAATTAAACTCAAATAAAAAAATAGTCTTTATTATATTTAATAAAATGACGTGAAGTTAGTTTTCATCGATTTAATCTCATGCAATTAAAAAATCAAATTTAATTCATATTAAATATGAAACTTCCTCCTCTTTCTTACAGATATTATTCAGTAGAAGTAGTAGTTAGTCCTCTCTTACCGGCTGTAGCTTTATATAATTAGTATTAAAATTAATAAGTAATATTACTTCGTAATAATATTACTCCAAACCTTCTCCTCAAAAAGAGGAGAGGAGGCATTTAGCCCAGCAGTGGGACATTCATAGGCTGTTACGGATTATGGATTACTTCGTTTCATATTTGAAACATGACATGGGCTTTGTGCACGTCTGTCTTGTTAGATATCACCCACTCTTCATATACTACTACTCTCTCCCGGCCGATTTCGGCCACGGCGACCGCTTCAACTCCTTGCCTGTCGATCGTGTGCTCGCATGTGGCTTATGTAGCCAATCTTCTTACTGATGATCCTCGCGCATAGCGGGCATGTGAGCACTCCATTGATATAATTGTAGTTGATTACCGCGGGTGGTCGGGCTTTCAACTGGTCGCGTCTAGCATCAAGCTCAGCAAGGCGACTCACTTCAAATTCTTGGATCCTCGCTTTAATGCTGGATCTCCATTGTACCCTGTTGGCGGCCTGCTGCTCCCACTGCGCGCTTTTTATATTGCACTTTTTCATGTGCCGCTTAAGCACATCTTTGTATCTAAGGAGTTGTCCGCCATGCTTACGCTTGCCTTCCTCAAATTCACCATAAAAGATGCGCTTAGCGACACGCTGATCCGCCATCCTTGACACGTGACCACACCAACGAAGCTGTCGCCGCATAAGGTAAGCTTCAATGCCACCCACATTAGCTCTTCGCAGCACTTCTGAATTCCGCACACGATCAGACCACTGGATATTCAGGATTTGGCGTAGGCATTTAAGGTGGAAGCGGTCTAATGTGCGAATATGATGTCGGTACACGGTCCAGGTTTCGGCAGAGTAAAGAATATTAGGTAGCACGACCGCCATATATATGGAAATTTTGGTAGCCAGTTTTAGGTCATGTGAGCGGAAGACTTTGGTATTCAGCTTGCCGAATGCCGCGGCTGCAGCACCGATCCTGCTGTTGATTTCGGCATCCAATTCGCACTTGGATGTAACAATGCTCCCCAAGTAACGAAACTGATCAACCTGCTTTAGTACATCATCTCCAAGTTTGATGACCAGTGTTTCACTGCCGTGGATATCCAAAGACATCACTTCTGTCTTTTTGACACTGATCTTTAGGCCGAACTTGCGGCAGGACACATGGAACTCGGACATGAGCTTTTGCAGGCCGTCTGCGGATTCTGCCACAAAACATAAGTCATCCGCATAAGTGATCTCAGTAATCATTGCGTGAGACACTTTTGTTCGGGCCTTTAACCTGGCTAAATTGAAAAGGCTTCCATCAGTGCGGAAACGGACGCGAACTCCCTCGGGAGTCGTCTGTAGGACATCGCGGACTACTACTGCAAAGTACATGGCAAACAGTGTGGGCGCTAGCACGCACCCTAGCTTTACCCCACAGGTAACGGAGAAGAAGTCCGACTGTTCACCGTCAATAGTGACGCAGCTCCTCATTCCGTCATGCAGTAGTCTCACTAGTCGCACAAACTTCTCCGTGCATCCCAATTTTCCTAGCACAGCCCAAAGAGCTTCACGAGGCACGCTGTCAAATGCCTTCTCAAGGTCGACAAAGCAAAGATACATGTTACGACCCTGCTCTCTGCTTTTCTCCTGCAGTTGACGCACTGAGAAGATAGCCTCACAAGTACCCCGGTCATGTCGAAAGCCAAACTGGGTTTCAGGCAGAATCTTTTCTGAAAGTTCTGTAAGGCGGTTTAAAAGAATTCTGGCGAGGACTTTTCCGGGGACCGGTAATAGTGAAATACCGCGGAAGGAGTTGCAGTCAGAACGGTCCCCCTTTCCCATGCACGCACTCTGCATGCATGCACTCTGTTTGCTCTGCATACTCTTCATATATTCTACCACCGAACAGCAATACTTAGTATTGTTGTAACGGTTTGAAAACTGAGTCAGCTACACAGCTGACTCAGTTTTCAAACAAATTACACAATTAAGAGATGTTATTAGACATTGTCACTGTTTGAAATTCTAAGAGCGCCAATGTCTATGGGGGACCACATACCATCAGGGGGCCCGTTACGTCTACCTACACACATAAATTAAAAAAAATCTGTCACTGAAGGATAAGAGGCAGAAGGTTGCAAGTTTCTGATATCTTTTAACAAGAGAAAAAAATATGAAGAATGATAATACCTTGCACTGTTAGTATTCAAAATGTATAGAATTCATACGTACACGAACAATCCTTGTAGACACGCGATCAACAAATGACTGCAAATCTTTGAGTCCATTTAATAAAATTTGCATAACCGCAGTCATTTACTTGTCAATCAAATAAACTGTTCCAGTATGATTTAAACTACATGGACATAAAGTTTAACTATAATAAGACGACTTATTAAAAATAATTACATTTTTGTTTAGAAACACGATTGCACCTGATAATTTATTGACAAAAAAAATAACCATCTTGAGAAGAATTGACGAAAGAAACTCATTGGAATATCTGGAATATACTCGTTGATCAACGAGAAAACAAAGGTTGTCTGGAAGAGATCGCTCTTTCAGCGATAAGACCGCTCTTTGCACATTAATAGATTTTTTGTCTGTATTTATAACTGTATATTTCTGTAACTCTTTTGGTATAAAGCATATTCTATTCTATTCTTTTTACTAGTTATCCGTCCCGCCTTCGCACGAGTAGAATAAGGTACAACATGAAACGTCTATATATTCAAGCGGCACACGTCATGTCCCTGTCCACCATTGGTGAAAACCATATGAAAATCCCTTCGGTAGTTTATGAGTTTATCGCGATCAGACAGACCGACAGACTATGTAGTGATAATTATATAACCGGTCCGGGTATAAGTGGGCGATCACTCAGGACATATTGTATGACCAAACAGCAATACTATTAGTTATACTACTACTTTTGTTGTGTTTCGGGTTGAAGATTGGTGAGTGAGCCAGTGTAACTAACAGGCGTTACAATAATAATAATAAAAGCAGAAGCATAATACATCTTACTTTTCGAGATTGTTGGCGCGTTGGCAATGCATGGGGTTGGTTAATATTTTTACAGTATAATATCTATGGGCGGTGCTAACCACTTGTCAATAGATGATTTATTTGCGAATCTATTGCCTATTTGAAATGAACTAATTGAGTTCACCAATTAATACATACTAGAGTTGCTTTCAAATATCAAATTTCAGTGAAAACAAAGCAAATGCTATTTTACAGCACATAATCTTCTGGTACGGCAGTGAAATACGCCGTATTCACTAAAGAGGATCATCATAAAACAACGCTTATATTACAAGCCACTTTGCTATTTCAGTTATATTATCAACCTTTACACGTTTGAAAACGCTGTTTTGTAAAGCCATTTCATAATTTTCATATATGATGAAACAAGCACTTAATTTTTATTTTAATGAATTTTAGTTTTGTTTATATGAAAAAAATAATTAATATAAAAAAAATATAGTTAAATATTATGAAAACGAAATTGTATGAACTGGCATTTTTTTTATAATATTGTTAGCGGACGGGCAATTGGTCTACCTATTGGTAAGTCACTACTTGCCATAGATATTGGTGAAATATTAACCATTCTTTACATCACTAAAGCACTACTAACCTTGAAACCCAAGGTTTTATGTCCATTGTGCATGTTACACTGGCTCCTTAGTAGAATATGCGATTGTCACTGTTGTTAGTATTATACATATATTTTTATAATATTATAAAATATACAATTAAAAATTGCGAGAATACTGAAACTAATAATTCAATTTAATAAAACTTTTAATTTTACTATATTTCATTATAAAATATATATCGTTCGTTTTATAACTGTTTTAACAAAGAAATTAAACTACGAGTCGAATGAGTCCCACGGGGCAAATTTTAACTTTCAATAGCTCTCATTTATAAACTTTAAACCTTTTGTGTAGACATGGAAACTACAATATGTCATTCTGTATAAACCAAACAATTAGACACACGAGATAAATACATGATGTTATATTTATTGCTGTTTATCGCTAGCGTCTCTGTCCGCTTATATTTTGAAATATATAGGATGTATAATTTATACATAGTATAGTATATTTAGTATGTATACTATATTTAGTCTGGGTAGGTACCACCCACTCATCAGATATTCTACCGCAAAACAGCAGTACTAGATATTGTTGTTTTCCGGTTTGAAGGGTGAGTGAGCCAGTGTAATTACAGGCACAAGGGACATAAAATCTTAGTTCCCAAGGTTGGTGGCGTATTAGCTATGTAAGTGATGGTTGACATTTCGTACAATGCCAATGTCTAAGGGCGTTTTTGAGCACTTACCATGGTCCATATGTTCGTCCGCCTTCCTATTCTATAAAAAAAAATATCAAAACCAGCGGCGTGGAATTCAGTTTGTGAAGATTACCCTTTTACGTCTGCCATTTTAAAATCTGTATATAGACAGCTATTAAAAAATGTCTACAAAAGTGGGCTTACAGATAAATTTGTAAGACTTGAGCCACACATCTTAACAAATTCAACTGAATAGAACGTTCTAAGTAGTGCAGAGGTGCAAATAAAATAAAGCTATATTTGTCAACATTAATTCAATCATAATATAACAATGTTGCCATTAACCAAAACGGAACCACAGATGAATGCGTGAAAAGATAATGACGAGCATAAAATTAAACACGCGTGGCTCATGCATGCATTCATTGCAAGTAGGATAAATGTTTTTACGATATCGATAATACCAAATGAAACATGCTATGGAAGACGAGATAAAAACGAAAATACAAGGTATTCGATAGTAACGATGTTTCTTGATAATTTTATTTTTAGCCTCATTGGTCTGCTGACTAACGTCGATAATTTCTCAGTAGCAGCCCAAGGTACGTAAAGCCGTTGGTTCTACAACTAAGCTCCTTCCAGTCATGTCTAATTTTACTTGTCTGTGAGCGCACAGTCGTACACTATAATATGTCCCGAGTAGATGCCTAGTCTTAATTGAGAATAGTCATGAGGACATCATAATCGTATTGTGATAAGAATACAGACAAGGATCACGAGATATTGGCCGTCAGAATTTTATTGCTAAAAAATATATAATTTACAATATAAGCAGTATATTCAAATTGAATCGCAATGCTAGTTCCATAAGCGAAAACATGTTCCATGTTCAACCCATGAGAACTCGAAGAGAGAGAGAAAAATAACAACAATTATACAAATTACTGCAATTTGTGTATGACATGTTGTACAAAGCCGGATGCTATAACAATAGAAGTGTAAAAGTGGATTTGATTTTATTACCATTTATTATCAAATCATATTGTTCATAATTTACATTATCAGAGCGTAATTCCGTGTCCGTAAAGTTTTTTCGTCGTTAAGGCTTTCAGTAGTACTCTTCTAGCACATCGCAAAATATTTATTCAATCATAGAATACGTTACACTTTCTTAGAAACTAAACTGAATTATACTTATTTATTTCTTTCAACAATATTTGTTGACTATAATTATTTAATATTTGAAATTACCTGGAGGCGTCGTTTATTTCTCAAGATATATGTATAAGTTGTTAGTTTTATGATATAACATGTTCTTTGACAATAATTTCAACTTTAAGATTGAATGATACATTAAAAAATAATTACCTTAACTCATTTTTTTGTATTCGAGCAACGGAGTTCGCCCGTTTATGTTGTTATTGTTCTTGTATTAATAGTAATACCGCAGCAATTAAAGGCAATGCTGTTCGGCAAAACAATAGCTGGGGAGTAATAGTCAATTACTGTAAGGGGTCGAATTTTCGTGGGTATTTTAGTAATTACATGGGCGTACGGTGACTATCGCTCTTGTCCGCGACCATAAATTGAGACGCTTGTCTGAATTAAGTAGCTTTCATGCTACTTGATAAAGAGCTCGTATGAAACTGCGTGTATATTTATTAAGATAAACTGCTAATGCCCTATAATCAAAAACTAATAATTATTTTTATTTAACCGTGGCAGTTATCACTTGCAAGATACAAAATAATAGTTTCTGAAATTAGTTACTCGTTGGTCTACTGGACGTTGATTGGTCACCCATTGCGTCGTTGGATGCCATTAAAGATTGACAATTAACATTAAAGTAGAATTAATATACTTAATTTTTATTTTGTTTTATTTTTTTATGGAATTCAATAATGTTTTATAAGTAATTAAAATAGGAAAATACAATGACATTTTACATAATTATTAATATATTTTAGAACTAAAACTAAAATAAAAACAAACTACACATTACAAATTTATAGAAAAAACACGCCGTCTGAAAGATTGTCACAGGACAATTGCCACTGGAATATTTTGATTTATATTTTATTTTTTAATATTTTGTTATTAAATACACCAACAGAATGATATATACTATGCTGTACAATAATATGATATAAAATATATATAATTACGATACAATAAATAAAATAAAGGCAGTTACAGCATACATATTCGACAAAGTAAATCGTACAATTAAAAATTATGAATACAATACTTAAATACCCACTCAAAGAAAAAAAAAACTCACATTAACTTATACAAAAGAAGATATTTAATATGTATTAAATAATATTTATAGTGATTTAGATAAACGTTTCAGAAACTGAATTAAAAGTCTCGTTAAATAATTGACACACGAGTAAATATGTGGAAATATAATACGGACATTTGACACAAACTACTAGAAATTCTGATTAAACAGGACCCGATCAACTTCGCATAATAGCTGTGTTTTACTTGTCAATCATCGGATTGTTCGTTGGTAGTTGAAAACTGTTTGCATATATTTGCTTCAGGGCTTAATCGTTTTGATTCACTAATACGCGAATTTTCCTGGAATAATTCAAAATATAGCCGACTTATGTTGGTATTTATATTTTTTCTTTATCTTTTTTTCTGTAAATCATCTATTAGCTCTCCTTGGGGGTAAGTCAAACTCGTATGCCGTGACGAAAAACGGCATGATGCTTTCTTATGCAGTCATGCCTCTACTCCCTTGTGTGTGCGTGCGGGTATATATAGTATACTTCTATTCGTCTTCGTGTAAGTGTGTGTACTGCACACGCGGCGTAAATATACTTATTTGATTAATGAAACTGTGTTGGTATTTATATAATATATTGGTACGTATTTAATAATTGGTTTCCTTTAATTATTAATTATTTTAATATCCATCGATGTTTCATCAGACGAGCGTGCCGTGACAGTCAAACATTTTTATTTTTCTTGTGACCATTATCACGATAACCTCTTTAAAGTGTCGAATAATATATATATAAATAGGTAAGCGGCACAAATATTAGTTTTTGTATCAAAAAAAAATGTTTGCGTTTGAAATATTGTATTTAACATATATATCATAACATAAAAGCCGAGATGGCCCAGTGGTAAGAACACGTGAATCTTAACCGATGATCGTGGGTTCAAACCCGGGCAAGCAACACTGAATTTTCATGTGCTTAATTTATGATTATAATTCATCTCGTGCTTTACGGTGAAGGAAAACATCGTGAGGAAACCTGCATGTGTCTAATTTCACTGAAATTTTGCCACATGTGTATTCCACCAATCCGCATTGGAGCAGCGTGGTGAATAAGCTCCAAACCTTCTCCTCAAAAAGGGAGAGGAGGCCTTTAGCCCAGCAGTGGGACATTCATAGGCTGTTACGGTATATATATATATATATATCGCTAGTCATATAATAAATACATAACATTCAACCTACCTACCATATTAACCATTCATTCATTGCCGGTAGGACATCTGGTGAGTGGGTGGTACCACCAAGTGAAAAATTTTAGAATTTGGTTAATAACAACAACGTATGCTTCCACTAGATGGAACTGTCAAAATACAATATATCGGTGATAGTTTAACGTTAAATAGCTTTGCGAATAACCTGTTAACTGACCCACTTAGACTATTACCGATAAATATTGTTATACATCGTTCGAAACGGTAAATTAGTTGACGGAATGTTCGACTTTATAGTACGTTATTATAGCCATCTCATATAAATGTCAATAATATTATAAACATATACTATATCATTATTTGCTCTAATATATAACTATTTTATTAAATAGAAAAATAAATAAAATAACTATATGAAAAAATGCAACGCAAACGGCAATCAGCCAAATTACCTTTAAAAAGGGAACAATTCCATCGTTTGAATATAGAAATTTATTTTGATTGTTGAATTTATACGCGAAGGGCACTACATAGCTTAATCGATTGATCACAAGATTTATCACAAAATTTAGTCATAAAGACAGATAATATAAGTTTCAGATTTTCTCTTGATGGTAGTTTAATAAACTACCAATCAAGATCAAGAGAAAATCTCAAATTGAAAATTGAGATGCGATCTCAAAAACAGAAAAAGAAAATTTTCCAAAAAAAAATAATCAGAAATAAATAAAATAAAAATAATAAACAGTAATAACAAATTAGTAATAGTAATAAAATTGTTATCTGCCGGGCGCGCGCCCGTGTATATCTGTGTGTTTGTGTAGCTAACACATACACATTTGTGTTAACTTACTGTAGCAAGGCCTCAGTCTCCTCATAATTAAGTTCTTTCAACCACATAGTTGACTACAGTCATGAAATATTTCATACTATATATTAAGTGTTCTATTTATTTCATATTATGGATGAAATAATCGTTTCGTATATAGGTGACCGACTAGCAAATATTAATGACAACCGTGAAATTTATATCGAGCCTATTGACTTAAAACAAATAACCCGTTGTCAAAAACACGTCCCTCAAAGTGAGAAAATATAAGTCAGCTTAATTCTAACCGTGTCAAAACATTTTTCCTCAATTTCCATTAGAAATGTCAGACAATTAAAAGTTCTCTCATTCAATTACTCAATACTGAATTATATGAGGCGCTTGTTTGACGTTGGCTATAAAAGAGAATGGCGCAAACAAGTACCGATCCGGGAACGAGCTTTCGGTACAACGTAGGTCTCTACGGTCACACTGCAGTCTCGCCGCCAGTCACACCGTCGCAGCTCACTATAAAATATATAAAATACTTAATTTGTGTATATAATCTATCTTGTGCTCGCTGGTGAAGGTAAACATCCTGAGACAACCTGCCTGTAGAGGAGCGAGGTGAAAGAAGTTCCAAATCTTCACTTCAGTTCGAGGGGTCTTTTCTTAAGTAGTACTTGTCTATTTACTTAAAATTAATATTAAAATTCGCTCGCTTTGATCGGATCCGAGTTTATTCAACCACACTGCTTTAGTGCGGTTTGGTGGATATAATGCTTGAAGCATAATTCCACCTAACAAATTCATTTCAATAAAAAAAATCTTGGCACTTATTACACATGACGGATGTGCAGGCTATAGCCAAAAACGATACATATATACGTTGTAAAAAAAGGAATCAATGTGGGATACATTGATCCTTGATTGTCCAAAGAAGATTTTTCTTCAAAACAATGATCGGTGTAACAAGGAGTCCAGGATGAAAGCAAAAGAGGCGTGTGCGTCGCTCAGGACAATATATATGCTAATTGCAGCGGCCAGCCCGCCTCGCTGGAACGAGTTTTTTTAGCATTTAACATTTTCAGTGCTCCGTTTAATGTTTACCTCCGCGATTAGCACGCGCCACTAGAAATTAGTGTAGCTTTCGGATCATTGTGGTGTCGGTCCCCTATTATCCGATTTTAAATTCTAGTTTTTAGCTCAGATTTTTATTTGCAAAAGATTTCGTACTAATTTTGATAATTTTGTATAAACAGTGTTTGTGAGTGGCCTCAATGGAATGACTCTTAAGGAATTTCTTACTGTTAGGATTAAGGAATTATTGTTTTTGAAAATTGTTTGGAAAATAATACAATACAATTAAACCTGTTAAAAGTATCTGATGGAATTCAATAACGTGTTAAGAAAACTCTTAAGATTAAGACGTTATATTTGCATTTATAACAAAGGACCTTTCAAACTAAGTTGTTATTATATGCCTCAAGCCTGTAGTTCACTGGCTTATTCATCTGTCAAAGTGGAACATAGCAATACTAAGTATTGCTGTTTGGTTGAGGAATATGGGATTTGTATATGGTACGTAAATTAGACATTTGATTTTTTATAATAGTATATTTTTTACAATGAAGTATTATCTTTTTTCAGGGTCTTGTTTATTATATATATATATATATTCCCTAGTTTCAAGGAGAACGCTTATGCTTAATCGAAGATTAGCAAATACACATTAATCTGGCACATGCAAGTTTCCTTACAAATTTGTATAAACACAAATTAAGCACATGAAAATTCAGTAGTCAATCAAGAAGCCAAAATATTCTTTATTGAAGTGAGCTCCTACTAGCGCTGCTAAATCTTGATTTTACAATTCATATGACACTGATAAGTGCCAACAAGAAAAGCACTAGATACTCCTTTCCACCAATTAAACAATATAGGTATAATAATTCATTACAATTAAATTATTTTCCTCTTCATCTTGCCATCTTGTACTTTATTTTAATGACACAAATAATAAAAAAGATTTAACTACACAATACTAAGCCTCATTAAGCATTACGAGGCTTAAGTGTCCGTTTACTTGGATATCGACTGAGTGTACTTTTAGTAACATCAAAAAGTAAAATATAGGAACAAAATATTTAAATCGTTAGTGTGTAAAGTCGGTATAATTAGTCGGGCGTGTTAAATATTGTTAGAAGGGCACCATTTACTAAGCTAAGCCCTTCCGGGCTGATTTAGAAGGGCGCAAATTGCGACGTGACCGCTACGTGTGTCGCCGCCATAATTTATACAAATTTGCCGCATTTATCGTCGCTTAAGGATTTTGTGAGAATTAATGATTATTATCCTCACGACTGTTTAGAAGTTTGCTTGTAATGATACTCGCTAAGTGCTCCCAATATAGTTTGCTTAAAACATGGTAGCTATTTGTACGAATACAAGTAAAATATTAATTATTTTACTTGTATTAGTACAGTTAATTAGTATTCCGACTGAATTATTGTTTCATTAATCTAATATGAATCTTATAACATCTTGAATTCTTCTAAGACTTAGTATTGAAGTAAAATTTTATCTGTCATAAGAAAATATTGACGGCCATTATGTATCATTTACATAACAAGCAATTCCTTAACAACCTTAAATGTTCAAACATGCAAGCAAACAAGGCTGACTTCCTTTTCCCTTCCTCTCATACTCCAAGTTGACAGCTTTCCGTGCTTTCCGAGGTAAAGGATTATAAGCACTACGAACTTCAAAATTCTTGGCGACTACTGAATTTCTTGGCAAATCACTAATTCTGCCCCTAAATTTTGATCCGCTGATGAGATACATTCTCAGAGTCATAAACGAAACCTTTAATAGGCATCCTTAATAGCATGTTAGTACACAAATTATTTTGTTAAAAGTTTTATAATTAATAAAACATTGCCCGTTGGACGCGAACGGTGAACACATCTCCTAAAACCGCTAAATATATTTTAATTAAACTCAGCATGGTGGTTGGTTTCAACCCGGGGCAACATAAAGGATTCACGTATCCGGGAAAATTATGGAATTATCTTATTTTGGAAAGACAAACGAGCAAATGAGTAACCTGATGGTTCATACTACAAGTATAAGCTGTATAGGTATGTCGTCAATGTACTGCCAATCAAAAGACCTAATGTCTAATTAGTTGTATCTGTATTTACACTGGCTCACTCACCCTTGAAGTAGGTGGTCTCCAAATGGGCCCTCATGAAGCCGTTATACCACTAGTACAATTGCATCTTTATAAGGTGGTATTTAGTGGTGGTAAGGCTTTGTGCAAGCTCGTCTGGGTAGGTACCACCTACTCATCAGATATTCTACCGCAAAACAGCAGTACTTAGTATTGTTGTGTTCCGGTTTGTAGGGTGAGTGAGCCAGTGTAATTACAGGCACAAGGGACATAAAATCTTAGGTCCCAAGGTTGGCGGCGCATTGGCTATGTAAGCAGTGGTTGGCATTTCTTACTATGCCAATGTCTAAAGGCGTTGGTGACCACTTACCATCAGGTAGCCCATATGCACGTCTGCCTTCCTATAAAAAAAACGTACATAGGGACAAATTCACGAAGGGCGCATAGAGAAAAACAAGAACGATACTGAGGCCGAAAAAAAAAAACTTGTGTGGCAAATACGATTGTCAACGGGTCCCTACGTACCTTCTATGTAGAGGCAACTGCGCTACAATTACACCAAACGATTCCCCTTTTTTCTTTTATCCTTTTGATGATACACACTTATATACATACTTATGAAATCTAATTAAGCCTTACCTTATTTTGTATTCACGGCTCACTTCCAACCCCCATTCATCCCCGCAGTCGACACAGGGACATAAGTTATTACGCTATATCATTAGTGAAACTTGCATGTTTGTTTATGTCGATAAAATTAATTTCAACTATGTACTAGATCTACTATGAATATGGTTTTCAAAAAGTTAAATATTATGTAGACTATGGTATCAATGTATGGATGTAGCTTGATGTATTTGACTATGGCGTCAAGGTTCCATACATGTGCCTTGATGTATCTTGATGATGATTGCGTTAATTTGTACGTAGAAGTAAAACTCTTTTGACGTAACAAACTTATATGTATTTAAATAATATTACATTTAAATCGTGAATAGCGAACAAATAAAGAAAATTATATGGAGTAATAAAAATTGTGTGCTTTGACAGCGGACGGCGATGCAGAAGTGTCAATTTATGTTTTTTTTTTTAACTTAATGGCGTGAACTTCGTGACATTAAATACTCCTTTGTTAATAATAAATTAATATTCTTAACATATTAGATATTTAATTTTCCAGACACAATGAACAAAATTACATTATACTTTATTGTAACCTGTTTGACAGTTCCACATTCATTTTGTGACGTAATTTTATAGGAATTGAATGTGTATATGTACCAGCTCCGTGGTTAGCTCCGAGCTGTATAATAATTTAACGTGTGGTGTAATTTCTTACACTACCAATGTCAAAGTGGTGACTTATACACCTAATGTATTTTTGGTCGAGTTATCTACTTTAGTAAATATGCCAATTCTTCTCGCTAGAGGCTGATTTCGAAACATTTTTTTTGTCCCATTATCTAAAGTAACTTGAGTATAAATAGTGTTATTATTAACTATATTATATTATGTATTGGGACATTTACAGACTGTTCTTTTTACTTTTACTTAATACACTTTTATTTCTTTCTATAAAATTAACAACATTAACAGAATAAAACAAAGTTAAAAAGAAACGTTCCACTTGTAACCGCCTTTACGTCCCACTTGTCGACAATAGTACAGCAAATCGTCGACAAATTGCGGCCTTGCTTCGAGATTACGAGCTGAAAGCATTGCCGTGTCGCGTGAAAACCGCTTGTGTACGTACGAGGACAAGTACCGAACACTAACAACATGTAAATACATTCTAGTTAACTTAAAATTGAAAATAAATATCAACTATAACTATAAAGAATATATTTAAAGTATATTTATACTTTTTTTCACAATTAACTCCATTTCTAGCTAAGAGACATATTAAATATTGGAAAACTTTTTAATGAAAAAAAATTTGACAGTTTTTGAAAAGAATAATACTATCATTTTTTGCCTAATATCCGACATGCCACGCAATGCGTCTGTGCCAGAAACCTTCACTGATGTGTCAACAACAAATATACAAATTGTTACGGATATTATTTGGGTAATTAAATCCAATAATTTCAATATATATAGACAGTATTTAGTTACAGCTGCTACATTTTGTCCAGATGAAAAAAAATAATTTAAGCAAAAAATAAAATATTTATAATATTTTATTTTTTTATAATTATTTAATTAACTGTTTAATTTTTCAAACTATTCAAATCGCTTTAGATTTAGCCGTTGGATGAATGAAATTAACTTGCCTTTGTTGTCAATAACTATAAAAATAAATATCTTTCTGAACGTAATTAGCTTTGTATTAATAGGTTTAAACAAAGTAAACTTTAAAAGTGGATCGAACGTCGATTAACTTCGCTCCACTTGGAGCCGCTAGCCCGCTCCACTTGCCGACAGTTGTACGACAAGTGACGGCCGATTACGCATTGAGAGCATTGTCTTGTATTGCGGAAGCCGCAGTTGCAGGATATCCGCAGGCAGGCAGTCTACAATACTCGGACATTTATATCTTAAAGCCTAGTGTTTTATATAAGATTTTTATGGCAGCTTTTAGCAAAGTATGTAATTTATTAATATTAATAACAAGCAATGCCTACAATTTATAACAATTTTTCTCCTTGAAATATTTTAACATGGATACAAGTATGAAGATATATTTAAAACTGTTTTACCATTTTTTTAATATAGATTTAATTTTAGCCTTTTACCTAATTTTTTAATTCGATCATTAACTTTTTTATAATATAACTAAATAGTTCCCCGACATATGCTTGTTTTAATTTAAATAAGTGATTATTTAATTATTAAATATTTTAAACATTTAAATTCTTAATAGACGTGACCGCTACGATTAAATATAACTAAACGTCCGCTTCAAGGTTAAATGAGTAAAACAAGTACTAATCCTGAGTCCATTAGAACAGCACAATCGCATCCATATATGCGATTATATCATATCATATTATCGCGAAGTTAAAGAAACAGTGAGCAAAATTGGAAAGATCGACTGAGAGACTTGCCCTCTAAGGGTTTGTGTATTCTTGAAAACAACAACTACAATGCCGTCGAGTATTCTACAACATATTTCCAATCGAACTCTATATATTCTTATATAATACTTAAAATACGTAGCCATCTCGGCTTAGTACGGGTAGAATAAGGAGGTAGATGTAACATTTATTGTAAATGACAATATTTTTTATTTATACAGATATTGTATATAATAACATACATAACATGTTAGTTACTTATCATAATCTCTTGTTACGGAGATATATAATATATTATAAAATAGGTAGCTTGAAACTTATCCATACTGCTCTGTCACTGCATACGTATATACGGAGATGACCAAGTAGATATACTACGTGGATGTTAATTGAATATTACCGTTACAAATCCGGACCAGTACTTAATTTCTGTTTAAAATTCATCTCAAACTCAAAGTCTGCTTGTGTAAAAAGTTATGCCGTATATATGTACATATCTTTTTTTTCTGTTAGTGCAAACATATTTAAAAATCCGCAATACAGGTGCCAGTTGTAATAAATAACGGAATCTGTCCAGTCCAGATCAGAACCCGCTATGATGAGCTGAAATCCACGTGTTTTA
Organism: Nymphalis urticae; assembly: GCA_905147175.2. Classification (NCBI taxonomy): domain Eukaryota; kingdom Metazoa; phylum Arthropoda; class Insecta; order Lepidoptera; family Nymphalidae; genus Nymphalis; species Nymphalis urticae. The sequence continues at coordinate 337,825 of LR989987.1, read as the reverse complement.
TCGAACGAGCTTAGCAGTTCCACAGGTCAGGTACAATGTTATAATGTTACAAACACAGCCACGTGGGGCAACACAGTCAATAAATATCATCAAGTGAGAGGAAAAAGTTAATTTCCCAACGCATTATAAATTCATGAACTCTTTGTGTTGCCCAAAAATAAGTTGTTTGTTTCGCTCCGAAGTTTTTTCGTTCAAAGCCAAAGTAATTGGTGCCTTGATACGAATTCAAATTCGTTGTTTTATTATACGGTATAAAGCAACTTATGCAGCGCCTGAGCTAATATTGACGTGATAAACCTTTTCGGCTTTATCTCGATTAAAAATAACGCCCTGTTGTATATTAGTAATGGTCAGAGGAGCTCCGGCCGACCGAAAAGTGGAGGGGAATTTTCATTTAATATTTTGCTTTGTAAATCTTTGCTTTGGTTCAGGAAAATACTGTTAATTATTTCTTTAAAAATAATGGCACTAATATAATTGCTTTAAATAGATCATATTGCTTGAAATCATATAGGAATTATAAAAGTTACGTACTATTTTAAAACGAATACCGTTTTATTTAATTGGAAACAGTTTAGAGAAAAAATCTTTGTACGCTAATCGACTTACCGTCTATCCATGCAGTGTTCCGTAGCCGTATTTGTTGCTTAGATATTCGATTTTAGAATAGTTTCTACTACATTTAAGTAGCACTTATTTTCAAACATTAAATAAACAAATATCGAATACAAAAAAATCTTGAAATTGGTTGCGATTGCAACATAATATGCTTATTCTCATGACCTGAGTCCAGGAGATTCACATACACATAGTTTAATATAAGATGTATTGCAATAGTGTTAAAATATATGTACTTTAAATTATACAAATAATATAATTAAAAAAGGAATAAATAATAATGACAAAAAATAACGTTGTTTAAAAGTCAACAAAAAAATATCCACGAATGTCATTTGGAATTACACCTTAAGACAAACTCTAGACAATTTGACGTCACGTCATATCTAAGGTTCTTCCAAAATGTAAATATTTTGCCCTTAAACACAGCATCGTTACCAACATTAAGTATTCAAGACATTTAGTATCACCTCACCTCCAGCGCTCGGGAGACAACGGACTAAAATACAAAATTACTGAAACGTCACTCAAAACTGTTTCTTTTCAGACGTTAATTCGAATTTTATTCGATTACTATTTAAAAACCTGGTATATCAGCAATAATTATAATTTCATAAGCCAAGCAAGAATCAAGATTATAAAGGCGATACTTTTGAAATGCAAATTATTCATTTCATAGTCCAACCACATCTGAAAGGTCGGCAATTTTTGAAACAACATTATAAACATATATAATTAGATATTTATAACAAGGAACATAAAAAGTTATTGCTATTTCTTTTCATAAGATTTTGGATAGTCTTAAACCAATAAAGAATAATTCAACTAAAAGAAAGAATCCTGTATTCGAACCTGAGATTCATTATATGCAACCATAGAAGCTAACCATAAAACTAAAGATGCAGATGTAGATTAGAGAGAAAAACGAGAAATCTAGCCGAAATATGACACAAAATTCGATTATTTAATATTAATAAAGAAGAATTGTAAACTAAAATAAAATTATATTCAATCAAAATACAGATGGAAACAACAGAACCAAAAAGCAATACTATAGAATATAAACAAACTTTACAATATTTAATACAATAAATTGAAATTTCCCAGCAAGAGGGTATTTTAAAACAATAACGGTCGGGAGATTACCGTTTGATTCCCTGTTTGCTTTCGATTCCGCCGTGAACAATCTATTTGTCGGGAAACGCTTGCAGCAAACTGAAAGGAGATTTAATTTTTCCGTAAAATCCATTTTCCCGGCATCACAATATAGACACCTTATTTCCAGCTGAGAAATTATAAAGCATAGCAAAGACAGGGCATTTATTAAGGCACTCGTGATGTCGAGTCGCTAGACACGCGTTTAAGTGCAATATAGAATTATTTCCTGGAAAATATAAATTGGTAAATATTACATAAATTGCATTGATACCGACTCATAGTTTAACTAACATATAATTCTAGCGCTGATGGCGAGATTAAAACCTTTTGTGCGAATTTTTGATATATATTTCTCAAACATTTTTTTCATATAAACATATTTGGATCCACCTTGGTGGCAAGGCCGATATCCTTATTTAATTAAATAAAAATCGTCTTAATTAAGGAAAATAATTTTTTGTTAACAGTTTAAATTTTTTTTTTTTTTGGTTTATTATTTCTCGTCCACCTCCGCATGTTTAGCGTCTCCTCTGAAGGCTGTGATAGATCACCCGCCATTACCAGCCGGTGCGATTTCTGCATCTGCTTATAGACTGAATCTAGTTTATTTACACTTGTTTATAAATTGTCCATCGCTAAGTGGCTATTAATTATGGAGATCACGGGCCGGTCAGCTGCGGAAAATCAATACTGATCTGTATACACCTAATGCACAGCTTTATGCAAAACGGAACACCAATATCAATTTATATCATTATTTAGTTATTTCAGATGAAAATGATAAAGAAAATGAAATTAAAAATGGTAATGTTAAAGTTATTTTGATAAACTAAAGGCATATTTTGTTACAGCAATTATATAAAGAGAGAAATTAAAAGCCTGTAAATAACCCACTGCTGGGCATAGGCCTATACCCTCCTTTCCCGTAAAAAATTTAGAGCTTATACCACCACGCTACTTTGATGTGATAATAAACGAAAATAATACTGAAATATTTAATTAGGAAGACATAGAAAACATCCCTTACCATGAATTGGTATTTAGATATTACATCAGCCTTTTACTAAGAATATTGCGCAAATAATAAATTAATTTACGTTGTAAACAATATTGCTTGTTGAATTTAAACCATTCTCTTACCTTTATGTTCTAAACATGTACACATTGTCAAATCTCGGTCGGACTATCCACCGCTATTGCGTTACAACTGGCCAAAGCCCCGAGAGAAATATAAATGAAATAGATTCGCCATAATCAATCATTAACTACCGCCGTGGCAGTCGGCCAGCGCCGACGGTGAATTAAACGCTGCATTTGCCATACAAATGTACAGCCATATTCCTTTTATATGAATGCGATTTTAAACTTTATTGCATCGAAATAAGCTTCTCTGAAATTGATGTAACGGCGCACGTACAAGAGTTAATTTCATTCATTAATCATTTTCTATATATGAACTGTTCGAAGCTTTATTCGAAAATTCAGTAACACTATTTTGTTCTATGCAATAAATTGTCGAATGATTAGTTTTGTATAATTTATAGTTAAAAAAAATCAAACTATATATAAGAAATATAAAAATATTGGTAATATAATATATATATACAAACGCTTGAGCCTTTTTTAAATAATACAAAGAAAACTCTTTCGCATATGTTCGGTTATTCGATATCTTCTTGTGGTTTTTACAATTTTGTAGGTAGGTACGTTTAGTAAAACGATAAAAATACACTAAGCATTGCAAATCAACTCAATTTTTTTTTCATTCCTTTAAGTAATTTATTGTGCACGCTTATATAACAAGTTAAAAAACGATTAAGTCGATTAAAAACGCATAAGACAAGTTGTAAGTGTAAGCTGTTGTAGGAAGATTGAGAGAACTTCAAGTGCAAGACAAATTGGAACATTAATTTAATATTTCATGTATCGCACGTCCCCGTCTTTGTCTACGTTCGGCTGTCATCACAGACGGATCTTATTAACTACGAGTGGATTAAATGCTCTGTCATGTTGCTGAAGTGACTAATCGCCGGCGTCGCTTGCAATAGTTGCTACTATTCCCATTCAGACAACTAATTAATCGTTAAGTGCATTACTGGTGGTAGGGCTTTGTGCAAGCTCGTCTGGGTAGGTACCACCCACTCATCAGATATTCTACCGCTAAACAGCAGTGGGGTGTAAGGGGAGTCGACAACAACCTAGGCTCCCTACCGTCAACCTCACCTGCACGTGGTGCATCCTGCTAATCAACGAACGAGGCTCTTGCGACCGAAATCGTGGCGGTATAACCACACAAATGCTGGAATCCGAAAATGCTAATCCTGATAGCGGGCAGCAGCGCTATTAGTGAAAGATTCCTGCCACTGCGGTCACCAACCCGCCTGCCAAGCGCGGTGACTAAGGCAAAAACCCCCCTATGAGCGACGATACAAATTCACGGCCCCCAATTCCCGGTAATCGCACTATTCCTGGCCACGGTGCCGGCCATGGTAACGGTGCGATGGGGGGTGCTAAGAATCCCCGGGCTACGGCTGGGTACCACAAACGGCGACTGTTTCTGGCCACGTATAATGGACGCTCTCTGCGGCTGGACGAACACCTGACAGAATTGGACGTAGAGTTAAGTCGTATTAACTGGGATATAGTAGGTCTATCTGAAATCCGAAGACAAGGCGAGGACACGATGACACTAGATTCCGGTCACTTACTCTACTTCCGAGAAGGACACCAACCATCCCAAGGTGGCGTCGGCTTTTTGATCCACAAGTCACTCAGAAGCAATGTCGTGGAGGTTGGCAGTGTGTCGGCAAGGGTGGCATACCTTGTCTTAAAGATAACCGAGAGGTATGCCTTGAAGGTTATACAAGTGTATGCCCCAACGTCTACATACACTGACGAAGAGGTCGAAGCCATGTACGAAGACATAGTGAAATCTATGTCTCGTACCAGTATCTTCTACACAATTGTTATGGGTGACTTCAATGCCAAAGTGGGAGTACAAGAAGATGGTGAATCGAGGGTAGGAAAATTCGGCTATGGGCGCAGGAATCATCGGGGGCAAATGCTGGTAAACTTCCTTGAGGCTCAGGGATTATTTCTGATGAATTCATTTTTCCAGAAAAAGCCCCAAAGGAAGTGGACCTGGCAAAGCCCCGATAACACAGCGATGAATGAGATCGACTTCATTTTATCCAATAAGCGCCAAATATTCAGGGATGTCTCCGTGATCAACAGGGTAAACACTGGAAGTGATCACCGCCTGGTAAGAGGCACCCTGAATATTAACACTAAAATCGAACGATCGCGGTTAATGAAGTCGACTCTTAGATCAACTCTGCCCCAAGTCTAAGCTCTCAGGCGAGACTCTGAACGAGATGACGAGGAGACGAGAACAGCAGAATATGACGCCATCTGAGTGTCAGGCACTTAACAGGAAGGTTAAAAAACTAATAAGGCGTGACACAAGACGAGCTAATACCCGGAATATTGAAGATGCCATAGCACTCAATAGGGGCTCAAAGGTTCTTGCAAAGTCACATACCTCCTGTTGTCACCTGACAAAACTCAGAACCACACAAGGCACAACCGTCACCTCAAAACCAGAGATTCTCGCTGAAGTCGAAAAGTACTATGGCGATTTATACTCATCACGAGTACTTCCACCTGAGTCCCACAGTGCGGATGACCCACGAGCCAGACTGACACGATCTTCCCGATTCATCGATTTGGGCGAGATTAGGATTGCTCTCGGACAACTTGGAAACAACAAGGCTCCAGGAGATGACGGAATTACCTCAGAGCTTCTTAAAGCAGGAGGCACACCAGTTCTGAGAGAGCTGGCTAACATCTTCAATTCCGTCCTCCATAATGGTACTACACCGAAGACATGGAGCAGAAGTGTGGTGGTTCTGTTTTTCAAGAAGGGTGATAAAGCTCTTCTGAAGAACTACCGCCCCATTTCACTTTTAAACCATGTTTACAAGCTGTTTTCGAGGGTAATCACGAATCGTCTTGCCCGGAAATTCGATGACTTCCAACCCGTTGAGCAGGCTGGGTTTCGAAAAGGCTTCAGTACCGTAGACCACATACACACACTTAGGCAAATAATACAGAAGACCGAGGAATATAATCAGCCTCTATGCCTAGCGTTTGTGGACTACGAAAAAGCCTTCGATACCATTGAGACCTGGGCTGTTCTGGAATCCATGCAAAGATGCCTAATTGACTATCGGTATATCCAGGTGTTGAAGTGTTTGTACGAAGCCGCAACCATGACCGTCCAAGTACAGGATCAGAGCACAAGACCAATCCAATTGCATCGCGGGGGATGTAATCTCCCCGAAACTTTTTACCAATGCATTGGAGGACGTCTTCAAGACGCTCGATTGGAACGGACGCGGCATTAATATCAATGGCCAACACATTACACATCTGCGATTTGCCGACGACATTGTCATCATGGCGGAGACTCTGCAGGATTTGGAAGAGATGCTAAACAGCCTGAGCGATTCTTCAAGACGAGTAGGTCTCGGGATGAACATTGAAAAGACCAAAATCATGTCAAACCAACATGTATCCCCGGGACCAGTGGTCGTAAATGGCTCTCCACTTGAAGTTGTGCAGGAATATATATACCTGGGCCAAACTATACCACTTGGCCGGCACAACTTTGAGAAGGAGGCTAAAAGAAGAATACTTTTGGGCTGGGCGGCATTCGGGAAATTGCGTCATATTTTTGAATCGTCGATCCCACAGTCGCTTAAGACCAGAGTCTTTAATCAATGCGTCCTACCTGTAATGACTTACGGTGCCGAAACGTGGACACTCACCGTAGGACTGGTCCACAAATTTAAGGTCGCTCAGCGAGCGATGGAACGCGCGATGCTTGGGGTTTCTCTGGGCGATAGAATCCGAAATGAGGACATTCGCCAGAGAACTAAAGTCTCTGACATCGTGCGTAGAATTAGCTCGCTGAAGTGGAAGTGGGCTGGTCATGTCTCCAGGCGCATTGATGGCCGATGGAGCCGACACGTGTTAGAGTGGAGACCACGCTTAGGTAAACGTAGTGTAGGACGCCCTGTGACAAGATGGACTGACGATTTAAAAAAGGTGGCAGGTACGGGATGGATGCGGACTGCCCAAGATCGGGATGGTTGGCGTTCTATGGGGGAGGCTTTCGTCCAGCAGTGGACGGCAAAAGGGTGAAAAAAAAAAAAAAAACAGCAGTACCGCACAACTTGGTATTGTTGTGTTCCGGTTTGAAGATGAGTGAGCCAGTGTAATTACAGGCACAAGGAACATGAAATCTTTTGGTGACCACTTACCATCAGGTGGCCCATATGCCCGTCCGCATTCCTATTCTATAAAAAAAAATACAAGAAATAGATGATTATGATATTATTTACTTAGTTTATTATTTATTTATTTACTACGTATATATTAAAGAAACAGCCTATAAATGTCCCACCGCTTAGCTAACTTCCTCTCTCCTAAGATTATTCTCACACGCTGCTCCAATGTTTGTTATTACGTATAAATGTAGCAGAATTTCAAATTAAACACAAACAGGTTTCCTTACAATATTTCCATACTATTTATTATACTACATAAATAATTTAGCACATAAATATTCAGTTTTTGTCTAGATTTGATCCAATTAACAAATGGTCCATTTGTTCTACCTATTTTATATAAAAAGTGAGTGGTGTAATTACATCGAAGGAAACACGTAAATCTTATTGTTACTTGCAGTTTTAAAATATACGGGACTTATGTACTTTAAAACGAGATTTAATATTTCCTAGCCTATTTATTCGATTGTATTCCAAAAATACTTTTTTAATTACAGATTTAAAAATATATAGATATAAAAATTAACGGGAATCTGTCTCGTTGATCGAATTGTTAACATAAAAGGCTCCATATGCCTATGTTTAATTGCTACTTACGACATTTAATCATAAAATAAAGTTTTCATGTATCCTGTGTTATTTTCCTCTTTTTAATCTTTCAGGGCTACTTGTAGAACTTCTTCAAGAAAATGTGACGTTTATAAGAAACTGTTGCCGACATTGACAAACTGTTATGTTGAGCTGTGTAGTATAAACGTCTGAAAGTCATATTTCTTAATAAGCACTTAACTGTGAGTTACCGCTGCTGTATAAAATATTAAACTTCGAACCTTTAGTGATATCAATATTATCCTAACGAATATTATAAATGCGAAAGTGACTTTTTTATTTCTTCGTATGTTATGCTTAAACATCTGAACTACGCGGTCGATCCTTATGTAATATTAATACACGTCGTCAGAGATACAGAAAAGAATATAGAGGACCAGACACTAATGTAACATCAATGACGGATTATTAACACAAAATTTTTAACAACTGCTCGTATGTACATTATTTTTATTCTACTTGGAATTTCTGCCAGCGCTCTTGCCACCTGCCGCTCTGTAAAAGGTAAGATAAGGTGAGGTATTCTTACTGTTAATCTATATATATTTTCTCCTGGTTGTCTCTTGTATGGGGCCTTACTTTATAAAGGTGTAAGGACTATTTGATTATATTTATATGTACATGTGTGCGTGCGTCGCACACAAATAAACATACAACGATAAGCTGGTTTAAATTCCTACAAACAAAATGTAACCAAGATCTCCGTACATACTTCAAACGCTGTAATATCCGAACATAGTGCAAAGTATTAGTAGTAAATTGGTTCGAGCGAGTGCTTATACTCTGTAATAGATGGGATGCTATTTCGCAGTCTGTCGGTGCGCTTCCTTAATGCTAGCGTTTGTAAAGCTAGATCCACACAGGATGTGATTCCATATGATGATATCGAATTGCAATAATCAGCCGTAAATGTTATCCAAGCGTACGCAAAAAAGAAGTACGTACAAAGTTTTTGTAAATATTCAAAAAAATACAAAAACGTAAAATATTTTAAGTGAGATTTAGAAGTCTCAGAGATTTTTAGTTCTAAGTAATCATTACCAGAAATAATCCATTTTCAAGAGAAAATTGCACATTATGTATTTGCAAAGTTCATAATACATTTTTATCCGTATACACTTAGTACGAAATTCTTACATGATTAAAAAAATACTTTGGATAAGATGTTATAACGTTTGCCATTAATTACAACTTCATGACATTAAGCTTAATGCAGGCAGACAGGAAGTGGGGCACCTGATGGTAAGTAGTCACCACCACTGATAGATGTAAGCAATATTAGCCGTTCCGTACAGCGCCAATGTTTCAATTGGAAACTAAGATATTACACTGGCTCACCCAGCAATCAAACCTGATAATACCTAGAATATCTGATAAGTGGGCTGTACCGGTAGGTACACTGTACTGGTAGGTCTTTGTGCCTACCAGCAAGTAAATCACAATCATCGTTTTATAATTATATATTAATAAGTACACGGTCTAAAATTCTTATAAATTCGTTAAATTAGTAAATATTACTTTACTATAATAGTCAACGAACTCTTAGTTCGCGCTAACGCCTCGGCACTGATTTCAAAGTGGTTTGATTTCTGCCTGAAGACCTCCAGCGCCCACTAATGTGAGGCTCCGCCCACTTTGGCTAACGTAATGTTACATTATTTTACGTAGGCTTAAATAACTTATGCATAATGTCTGGTTAGACAAATCAAATATTTAACAAAATTACTCAGCTGTGCTCCTTGCACTGATCCTTAAATTGTAAAGCACTAATAATATTATTCTAATCCGTCTGTGGGTACCCGCTCGTCTATTATTCTAAAGGAGCTGAGTGAATCTGTGTAATAGGCACAATGGATATAACGTCGTAAATACTATATTTGGTGGTACATATAATGCAAGGGTGGATTATATTTCTTGCAGCGCCAGTTTCTAAGATCATGGCTCCGTGGGTGTTCACCCAAATATTAACCGAAGATAACGGGTTCAAAACTTATAAAATTGTACGCGCTTAATTTGTTTCCATCAACTCCTAGAATTTTCGTAGTGGGGAAAGCTGCAAACCTTCTCGAAAAGAGAGGACATGTCGATTAAAAAATTACAATTATAATAAAATATCCGTTATTCCACAATTTCATATATACTTTATTTTTATTTTTGTATACCATGTCGTTTTGCTAATTTAACAATTTACAAAAATAAAACAACATATAATATCACAACAATACTTATGTTATGCAAATACTAAATGATATGTTATATGAAAAACGTAATATAAGTTATTCAAAAGATATTTAAAGTTAAACATGTCGCCGGACAAGTTAAATTCATTGATATTCAACATAGCTCTGTGTAGCCTCACGGCGCGCGTCGGTTCCACGTCATCGCTACGAGGGACTTATCCTTATAAATGACCGTAACCCGACTTGCATCTCCTGACAGCATTGGAAACCGCATGTAGACGTGAGATGTGACTTCGGAGAATGTCTTGGTACATTTAAATTGTTGTAAATGATCTTAGAATTTCCAATATATTTCAAAGTCGATCACTTTACTATTCCGCTAGCCTCGAGCTTCACAATATATTATCTTCCTGCTGAATTTCATAAAGCCGATCCGATTGTTTCCGTGTGATGTGAACAAAGACAAAAAGACAGTGATTCACTTTTGAAGAACTTCACCTGACACATGCAGGTTTTCTATCGAGGTTCTCCTTCATCACCAGAAAATAGATATAGATTTCAACTGGACTGGACTGTCATCTACTCAAGAGAAGAAAAAAGCTTAAAAACAATCTATGAACCATCCAATATTTGTCATACACTGGTAATAAGTTGACAAGTTACATATACATTTATAATTAGTATATAAACATAGCGATGTACAGCGCGTAACCGTGGTCGTTAAGAGTTTCAGCTGGATCAGTAAATTGTATAAGTAGTATTTTTTTTTTATTTTTTTAGTTAAAACAGTTTTCTTTTAATTTTTCTTGTAATTTTATATATGAATCTTGTTACTTGAATAAATATATTATTATTATTATTATTTTTAAATTAATGTGGTCGCAACTGATTCTTTCTTCATTACAAATTTTCAAAATTTTATATTAAATCGAATATATTTAATTCAATTTTATCATTTCCGGTCTATTCATAATCGTGGAACTCGATCCATCCCGTTGGGATGCTTTTAACAAAGTAGGATTACGGTTGCATGACAATATGCTTAATATAAAATAATGTTTATTCACGATAATATTGATATATTTAACAAAAAATAATCTTTTACCAAAAAAATAATAATACTGATACCTTAATAATAATATTTTTAATTACGTTAATGAAAAGTTCATAAGCTCATCGTTTACTCTAGAAACGTCTGTATCTAACTAAATTTATCTTGCCTTCCTTTGACATTTGCTTTCTGAACACAGTTTTCGGAAACGTGGTTATATATTTGATGATCCGCTTAACAAAATTAACAAGGTAAATATTTACATATGTATAAATGTTTAAATAACAAAAATGAACAGAATTTATAACAGAAACGACGGTATCTAAAGACGCGTGAGATGTAACAGCGCGGTGGCTCAGTGCAGTTAATAAGACGAAGTGGCTGAGTGCCGCGAGCTTCACTCGACGTGGCACCGACAAATGACATTATTTAGCGTCTCTCAAGTCTAAACATTTACAGGTATATGTCATACGGAGTGTAGCTCCCGCGGAGTATTGAACAACGTAATATAGTTCAATTTAGTGTCAAAATTGCGCATTTTACTATTGCAACTATAACATCTTTTTTGCTTCACAATGAAAATTTTAGGATCTAACATCCAATTATTCTACCAATCTAGCCTAGACTAGGCTTTGGACAAGCTTGACTGAGACCACCTACACTACGATACCACTTGCAGAATCTATGTGTTTCTTGTATTACTAGGGCGGTGGCGTAGGTATTACTAGGTTCGGTGGCGGTACACTGGCACATAACAATCATACATTACACAGATATACCGTAACCGTAACAGCCTGTGAATATCCCACTGCTGGGCTAAAGGCCTACTCTCCTCTTTTTGAGGAGAGGAGGCCTTAGAAGGAAGTAATACAATTCACCCCGTCTTATTGCTTCTACTGGTGACAGGAGGCTGGTTCATTTTTCGCCCAGAGATTCGGAATTGCGAAGCGAGGATGCTGCTAGCGTTCTTGCCACCATTCCACACGGTGACGATTTGTATAGTAACTATTGTTAATTTTTATTTGTATTTATTTATCGCTTTAATGTAAATGCCTAGTAATACAATGCTTTGTTCGTGATATACAACGCGCCAAATTCACCTGACATCGCTCGCGGGTAACAGACCAAGTATGGGAGCATATTTTTCTCGGATATTCGGGTTATTACATCGTTTCTTAACATACAGGTATGTACGTACTCCTTCTGTGTCGTTGGAGCTTCGCGCTACGACGCGATGTTAATATTAACACTCAAGTCGCTCTCTTCTTCACCCTCGAGAACATTTGGACTTTGAATAAAATGTACTGTCATATTAATATTATTCTACGTATAGGCAAGTTTTATCGTTTGTTTGTCTTTTCGGGATAAAGCAAAAACTACTAACCTCATTTTTCTTATTGTGAAATATAACAAATTAAGTATCAAAACATAGAAAATCATTCTTAATTAGCAATAAAATAATATTAGAAAGCAAGAAGTATATGTAAATTAATGAAACAAAGCTTTTAAACAATTCGAGTCACATTAGGATTCGACCCAGATTACCTAGTACATTGAGAAAGTCTATGTTCAGTTTTTGAATAAAGTATGAAGAAATTGATAAAAATAAATACTGAACCATTTGGGACATTGATTATTGAATGTAATTTATGCATTAACTCTCCTCAGGAGTGTTTAAATATGAAGAAATAAGGTTATATATGACTTATATTGCACGTGGTACGGTTTTGATACGACTGGAATTAAACGAAGAATCGCTTAAATACTACTCAAATAACAAATAATATGCCTCAACTAAATTAATACAATGTGTTTTACTTACAGTGGAGAAAGAAATAAATATTATATATATATTATATACAAACAAACACATAGCTTTACAATTATCAAAAAGTTTCAAGTGGAATCCTAACAAGTAAACACGGAGTGACATAAACAGGACAAAACCAGATTTCAAAACAAAAGGAATACAGCACACTAAGTGCTCGCCGACACTCCTCCGAGTGACGGTCACTGACTAAACCGTAGTGCCCTTATCTAGGGCGACTATTTTAGGACAACTACACGAAATACAAGAATAATATATAATTATTATTTATTGACTTTTTATTAAATTCTAAAATTGTATCTATGTACAAAATCAATGTTCAATATATTCAATAAAATAAAATTTGTTAACTATACAATATTCTTTGGAAAAAATATTATGTTATCTAATCTTTTTGGACTTTTTTTTTGACTTTTGGTCAAAGATATTCGTAAAAGACCCATTTATTTTCAACTTTATTTTGATTAATTAATTCAAATCTCGTGTTTTAAAAATACCATTAATTCATGAACAAGCTACATTACTCATTACGAGATTATATATTAAAATGTAATCAATAAAATTATATGTAGCTTTTGGTTCATCTGTAAAAAGATATCAAGTTGTTTTGTTAGCTCTTCTTAATAGAATTATCGATTGTAATTTTATATTTATCTTAATTTTATAAAACGTCTACAGTACTAGTTAGAACTTACTTAAGTAAACTATAATTTTATTTTGAATATAAGTTACTATCGATGCAGAAATCTAAAGAATGTTTTGTACTACATGTAATACTCAGAAATTAGGTCAGTTGATTTTAATGAAAATAAACGTAGTATTACCACCTGTTTCATCAAGACATACGTAAGATTTTGTCTATAAGATGCTCGCACACATAGTAATATCGTAACTTAAAGTAATTGAAGTAACACAGCCTTTAAATATCCCACTGCTAGGCAAAGGCTTTCTCTCCGTTTTTGAGTAGATGGTCTGGAGCTTACTTTAACATACTGCTAAATTCGAGATGGTAGATACACGTGCACTGTGGTTCACGATGCTTTTCTGCAGCGCTGAGCACGAGATGAATTATTATAAATGTAAATTGAGACATAATGCTTGACCGGGCTTAAGCTTGTCTCTCGGTAAAATTATACAATGCATACATAACACGTGCTTCTGACACTGTCATTTGCCCCACAAGTTCGACGCCTTCTTTCCATTCAATATTAACCGTCATCTTGTGACGCAGACTAGTCGAGTTGCAAGCAAATAAAGTCAGTAGTTCCACAACAAGTAATGCGAAATGTCTCCTACGTTGACCGACAGCAGCAAGCTCCACCACGTGCATACGTACCGGAGTTCTGTTATACTTCATGCTCTAGGATCACGTCAAGCGACAATGTACCAACACTACTATACTACAATACTGCACCAACAGAATAACATGAATGTTCCTTTTATCTTATTGTATTTATATTTTTTATTTTATTGGATTTATTATATTTTATTGGATTATTTCACAGTATGCATTTAATTAGACTACGCTAGTGTTAAACGTTTTTTTACGTTAAGGATTACATTACCGTTTACGGTTTTAAAGTAACAATCAGTATCATACGAAGCGGTTAGTCTGTCCCTACTACTCTCATACGCTCATATATGTTATCCCCCACATATTTATTCAAATATATCGTTCTCACGCGTTTATTCAAATATATCTTAAGCTATGAATCTATCTGCTGAATCAAATTGCAGATCTTAGTTGTCAAATTCACATAAAACGTCCATACCTATGTTGTATATTATTTATTTTCGATAAGATAATAAATATATTAATAAAGTGTACTAAAATCACTGCTCGAGATTAAAATTTTAGAGGTTAAAACAGGTTACTGTCAGGGTTTTCTGCCAAGAAATTCCTAGTAGCAGCTTAAGAGTTGGCAGAGCTTACATTGACGTACCTCAGAAAGAAAATGAAGCCGTTGGACTTGCGCCTGGACTGTTTCTGTTCATATCATTTTACTCGTCCCAGAATGAGATTGACGGAATAGAAAGTGCAATGTTTACGCACGAAATTGTACTATAGTATTATGTCGTGCGCTGTTGACTATATTCAACCAGGAGGAAAACGTCATCATCATCTTCATTACCAGTACAGAATATTCTTATACGGTCGTATACAAAAAGCAACAAAATACAATATTCTATTATATTAATATTGCATTTTGTATTAAAACTGCTGCCGAAGCAGGATCCCGGGTCCCGGCGATCTCGGACCCCGCGTCACGTCCACCGGCCACCGCCTGTATTAAATATTGAAAACTAATATCTTTGTCCGCCGCAGGTGGACGCCGGCTCCGCTCATACGGCCCGACGCGAAATATGTCCTTTTCTATTGACTTTTACAGTTGCGACGTTTAGGTTTGTTCGAGTTTGAAGATTGATAGCGCGCTTCGTTATGACCGGAGTAAAAAGGTAGACACGAAACTTTTGAGAATAGCGTTACAACCTGGACGTTTTATTGGTATTATATTTGTTTGGTTCTTATGTTTTAATCAAAAAACAAAATATATATTTAATAATAGAAAAGAAACCAGTAAAATATTGCTTATTGATCTTCATAGGGAGTTGTTCTTTTCAAGATCGGATAAACCCGTAGGAATCAGTATTGATGACCAGCGCGCCCCTCTTTCGCCATTACTCCGAGGAGCTCCCGGTCGTTAGCCAAGGCGAGATAAGGGCGGCTCTAGAACAGCAAAAAATAACAAAGCTCCGGGAGATGACCGAATTACAACAGAGTTGCTTAAAGCTGGCGGGACTCCGGTCCTGAAAGAGCTAACCATTCCATCATCCAATATGGTAAAACCCCGGAAACGTGGTGCGGGAGTGAGGTGGTATTGTTTTTCAAGAAAGGTGATAAAACCCTCTTAAAAAACTACAGACCAACCCCCTCCTAAGTTACGTGTATAAGCTGTTCTCAAGAGACCTTTTCAAATTAGTTTTTTTACAATATATTAGTGATTTTTACGTACTGTGAATGTAAATATGATTGTGCAATCATTTTTTACGTAATTGCCACAAGTGATTACTCTGATAATTCTTAGAAAAACAAAAAGCGAAAAATCTTTTTACATAACAATATTTTAATAATACAAATAGATGTAGTAAATAAGACGTACGAATGCCATGTAGAGGAGGCGCCAGCATTTTGCATTATAGAAGTAAATAACATCTGCTATATTTAAACCGAAATGTTAACAATTAGCAGACTGATCACACATTTGTTAGTAGTGTGTGCGAATCAAAATATTATAAACTCGGCGGTCTGTTTGAGACTTGGTAAATTACTCGTTTGTATATTAAGCATCGTGCTCGCAGCAAGGATTTATTAACGAAGATAAAGTGCTCATTTGCCGCTCCACGTCTCGTGAATTCTCAGCTCGACGTAAATGCACCTACAGCTAACCGTCAATTCGTTAGCTGCTGCAGTACGCGGCTAAAACTTGCCCGGAATCCCTGAATCCCGGGAATTCCGGGATTGTGCGGGGATCACAACATTACTTCGTCTCTTTGTGGAATTTAAACCGGTACTCATTGGTAAATTTCGGTAAAGAATAAAGTTATTATATATTTTTTTAAATTAACTCATAAATAGCAATAAAGAAATTCTAAAAATTGAAAAATATAATTAGGTAAATATAACATTACATATATGGGGAAATATTTAATAATATAATCCTTTATAGTATAATAAATATTATTTATTAAAAAAAAATAACATGACAATTTAGGTTTTGGTAACTGTAAAATTGCCTGCGCAATTTTATTATAGAAATATATATTTTATTATCATCATCATCATCATCAACAGCCTTTCGTAGTCCACTGGTGAACATAGGCCTCTCCCAAGGTGCGCCAAAGCTCCTGGTCCTCCGCCTTCCGCATCCAGTTGGTACCCGCCATCTTCTTAAGGTCATCAGTCCACCTGGCTGGAGGGCGCCCTACGCTGCGTTTGCCGATCCGCGGTCTCCACTCTAGGACTCGTCTGCTCCAACGGCCATCGGTCCTTTGACATATGTGACCTGCCACTGCTCACTGCCACTTCAGTCTGCTAATTTTGCAAGATATGTCGGTGATTCCGGTTCTTTTCCGGATAATCTCATTTCTGATCTTATGCTTCAAAGATACTCCGAGCATAGCTCGCTCCATAGCACGCTGAGAACTTTGAATTTGTGGACTAGTCCCGCAGTTAGTGTCCACGTTTCGGCAACGTATGTCATGGCAGGTAAGACACATTGGTTAAAGACTTTCGTCCCCAAGCATTGTGGTATAGACGACGTGAGGACTTGACTTGAATTTATTATATAAGACACTATTATAACATATAAATACAGCCCGGAACTCCTCACCAAATCACAGCGGAGATTGATTGAGCTCATTGGATTATCTCAGTGAATAGGTTATAGATATGCATACTAATACCATATTAAAACAATATGTTTTTAAATTTTTTAATACAAGTTTTTGATTAATATCAAGGCGTTTAAATGCTAAAGGCAACTTAGAAAACTTTAATATTTTATTGAGTCTTATTCTACTTTTTGACTTGGAGTTTGCGTCTTCATTTACTTTTATTGTAATATAAATATTTGTATCACGTACTGAAAATGTAATTTTACAAATACGATTTATAATAATATTAATAAATATTTTCACAGTTACCATTTTGTTTCGAAAACATAAAATTCAATAAGAACCATTAAACATTGAATGTGTAAACAATTGCTACATTCGCAAACGAGTAAATATAACATCCGTCTAACCTACACATCTACATAAAACAATAAAATTAATTTTCGCGATATGAAAAGCAAACAGCGAACTCAAACATCGAAGGAGATACGTGTTAGGGTCGTGTCACAATCACTAGTGCGAAACGGGCCCACCTTGCTAGACAAGACAGTCGGATTTATATAGAAGACGGTCGTGAGTCGTGACATAAGCACGTTTCAATTTCATAGTGAAATAAAGTTATGTAGCGAAAAGAAAACTAGATTCATTGTGTCTAAATTTAAGTTGATTTATCTACATTAATATATTCGAGAAAATCGTTTCAAATAAGTGCCAGGCGTTGCAAGCTTATATATGCAAGCTTTATATATATATATATATATATATATTAATAGGAAAAATCAGTGAATCTTTGTTTGCTTGATATGTAAGTAGATATCAGTTAAATTGTATCTGTAACGTTCCGTCTCACTAGCAAGGCGCACTACTTACCAGTTGATATGGATTAACCTTTATATACACAATTGTACGAAAGGGCAAATGTAAGTCTTAATTCTATTTTTAATTTCAGTTATTAAATTTAAAAATATATAATTCAGTATTTTTGAAGTGAAAACTTCTTTATGCGCGTTGCTGGTTTATCGTATCGGGATAGACTCTTGGCTTTACGTCCCTGATATGCTAATGTTAATACAATTAAATCGTTGAAAGTACAAGTAATTTAGGTATTGTGGAAATTAATGAGGATAATAATGATTGAAAACTATTAAATTAAGATGTATTAATATTTTGTACCGAGTTTGCGACATACTGTATATTTATATATATATATATAGTCCTCCTCATCGATTTCGATGACGGCGACCCCAGAAATTACTTGTTATTTCTAGCATGAGCCCTGATGTGGCTCGCTAAACCAAATTTGGTTTTAAAAACCCTACGACACGTGTTATAATACAGTTGGCCCGCAGAGTTGTATGTATATGTGTAGGATGGCTTAGGTCTCTCTTTTCTTAACTGGCGCTTTTCTTCTAGTGCGTGAAGGCGGTTTTCCTCAAACGTCTTGATCTTTTTGTAGATGTTAGAACGCCAAGATGACCTTTGGGAAGCGAGCTCCTCCCAACATTCTGTATCAATGTCACAAGCTTTTAGGTGTCTTTTAAACACGTCCTTGTATCGCAAATACTGGCCACCATGCTTCCGTTTGCCTTTAGCTAACTCCGAATAAAAGACAGCTTTAGGCAAACGACGATCGTCCATGCGTAGGACATGCCCACACCATCTGAGTTGACGTTGCATCAGAAGAGCTTCGATGCCGTATATTCCAGAGCGACGCAGGACCTCTGAGTTAGGGACGTGATCCTGCCACTTGATGCGTAAAATTGAACGTAGACACCTTAAGTGATATGTGTCAAGTTTTTTGATGTCTGATTTGTAGGTGCACCATGTCTCTGAGCCATATAAAAGAACGGGGATAATTAGTGCCTTGTAGACACTGATCTTTGTCTCTAATTTAAGGTCATGGGATTTCCACACACGATCAGTGAGTCTACCGAAATTGGCGGCAGCGTAGGCAATGCGTGATGGGATTTCCGAAGCCAATGTGTTGTCAGATCGAATGTTGTTGAAATCACTCACTTTAAATATCTTGGGAGCAACATTCGATCTGTATATTTATACATCTATTGGCACTCTAAGTAATAATTATATCCCTTTTTATTATATAGCTTTTTGTTTAAATGGGACATATATATTTAACAGTTTTAAATTTTCACTTCTATTAGCTATCTCCCAATAACTGCCTGTTTTTTTATTGCTTTATGCATGAACCAGACATGTTCTCTGAGTCTATTTTCTATAATTTTATTTTGGCTTATTTCAGAATTTCAAAAATAACAGTCTCAAAAAAACAAACATTTTTGATGTGAAAATATTGGCGTGCCGTGGGGTAAGACCGACTCGCATACTTTGACGACGAAGGGCATGACGCTCTTCCATGCCGTCAAGCCCACTCTTCACTTCTCTCTACATCTTTGAGTTGCGCGAGCCTACTACATACTTCGTTGCTAAACATTACTATAATAATAAAATATATTTATTTTGGTGACGATACTTTATGTTTTGCTTTACTCCATGTTTAACCATTTAAATTATTTCAATAAAAATCTCAAATTTCGATGTTTCATATCTGTCTGTCCTGCGATGGTCACAGCTGCCGTGCAGTTTATAAAAGACTAGTATGATAAAAAACATCTGGAATTCATTAAGCACTGTCAACAAGATGGCGTGCTCTTCTCGGGCACGCGAAAAATTAATTATCTAACAAGCAATCTTCTACTTGTTTACAAGATGTTTCTACGGTTCATTTTTAATAGATTGATTAATTTTTATTTAAATATAAAACTCGAAACGAAAATTCTATCTCTATTTTCCAAGTGTGGCTTAAGCAAACATATTTGAAACGTAACGTTAAGGATTAAGTAACAAAATATCATGTCACCTTACTAATCCTTTTCAGTTTTTGTTTACACTTTATTGTACCGTAACAGCCCGTGAATGTCCCACTGCTGGGCTAAAGGCTTCCTCTCCCATTTGAGGAGAAGGTTTGGAGCTTATTCCACCACGCTGCTCCAATGCGGGTTGGTGGAATACACATGTGGCAGAATTTCAGTGAAATTAGACACATGCAGGTTTCCTCACGATGTTTTCCTTCACCGTAAAGCACGAGATGAATTATAATCACAAATTAAGCACATGAAAATTCAGTGGTGCTTGCCCGGGTTTGAACCCACGATCATCGGTTAAGATTCACGCGTTCTTACCACTGGACCATCTCGGCTTTATTGTACAATACGTCATAATACAACGCATTGTCCAAAATACACTACGAGCCTACATACTTTGAGATCAGCCTTATAAGGTAGCATATTTATTCTATAAGTATTGTTTTGTTCCGGTTTGAAAGGTGAGACAATAAATGTAACTACAGGCACAAGGGACATAACACCTTAGTTACCGAGGTTGGTGGCGCATTAGCTATTATAATTATTAGCTAGCGCCAATATCTATGGGCAGTTGTGTCATAATCACTTGCCATCGGGTCCATTTAACCACCATCCTATTGCATATAAAACTAGCATCCCACCCCGACTTCATCCAGATTGAACAATTAATTTTCTTAGTAAATATTACTAACGTTTTTTTACACCAACGAGACCGTCGCGCAAATTCATTCATTCAATTAGCAATAATCAAATAAACTGTTTATTGGTACCTTTGTCAGCAAGCCAACCAGATTTCGAACAACTTTTTGTTTCGTATAATTATTTTTTGTTATACAGTTTACAATAACGAGAATAAATAAACAATCAATCGAATATAAAGTATTCATAGTTTATACATTTTAGATAAGAGTGTGTTAGTGGATGTAAATGTGTGAGTATGTAATAAATAATAGTAAATAAGTAATAACCGATGAAAGTGAAAGTCATAAATAAATTAAAGTTTTGTCATGTCCTATATTTCTGGAAAATTTGATGAAATGATTTTAAGCGGCTGTAATAAAAAGTTTTAATATGTTCGTCAGCTCTATATAAAATGTAGTTTATCACAAAATCAGATTAACCATTGTTCCAGAAATTATTATCCGTAATACTCGCCGATACCAGCAAAGCGTTAACGGTTGCGTTGTGGAGAATTACCAATTATTTTGTTATTAACTTTAGTGTAAAACATATACGAGGTTTGTGCAATTAAAATTCCTAAACTTGTACACACACGTACACATGCGTTAATTGCATAATTAAAATAGAAAATTATGATAACCAGTAATTCCAAAATAATAACAATGTAACGTAATAACAAATTAGGCGTAATACAAGTACATCGAATTATCTCTGCTTGTTGTAAAATAGATTTTTAAATAAAAAAGAAGTTTATAAATGACTTACAGCTGGGTTAAGGTTTTAGAAGCTTTCCACCGCGCTCCTCTTATGCGGTTGGTCGATACACTTGAGCCATAATTTCATCCGACACAAGCATGTTTCCTTACGATGTTCAGTATTGAGCATAAAATGATTTATAATCTCAAATTTAAGTACACGAAATCTCAGTAGTGAATGAATTGATTAGAATCCGCAATCGGTTAAGACTTACGTGAACATTTATTCACAGCCAATAATATTCAAAGAACATTATAGTCTTCTTATAGTGAAGTGAAGTGAGATATAAACCTATTTCTACCCTCACGTTTCATAAAGACTTAATAAACGCTAATCGAAACAAAGTTACTTAAAACAGGTCACCTTTGCATAATTAATAATACTCTCTTGCCGAGCACACAATTTGCTGCCTTATATACGGTAACATCCCAAGAGTATTGAATTTGCCTTCCAAACAGGCCAGCGGGTGGTTTTACTGGTCTATGGTATCCACTAAGGTTTAAAGATTGATATATATCAAACAATTGTTAAGAACAAAGAATTTTCAACTTAATTAGAAATATTTGTCTCATTTTCGGCATCACTAACTATTTTAAAAAGTTACGCTAGCAGTTTTAATGCCCAAATGCTATTAAACACCAAGAGATACCATTTAAACCTTACCTCGTGTAGCTTCGCATCCCGCTGTGCTCATACAGTCAGGCATGTTCGGACAGAGATGGATGTGAGAGGTTGGATAGGTTTCGGTTGTATAGCACACGAAACTATTTAATAAATACACACTTTGACTACTGAGTTTTGTGGCAGTTTCTCTCGGTAAAATCTACGATCCGAACAAGTTTAGAACCGGTTGGTAACTTTAGACTTAAAATGATCTTGTAAAACAACAATTAAAAAATGCTTGTAAAACACCACTTGTATATTATAATTTTGACTTAGTGATAAGTTAATTACTAAATAATTAGATAAGTAGCTGACGTTGGGGTCGGGTCGAACACATCTTCGTGGTGCACTCTGGACATGGTCGGTAGGTACTCTTAGGGCTTATAATTCATCTCATGCTCTGGAAAAGAAGAAATGAATTTATCGGTTGAAATTCCGCCAAATATGTTTCCACCAAACCTTGAAGCAACGTTTCACCACGCTACTCGAGAGAAAGAGGAGAGAAGACCTTTGAAGATGTTATAAGCGATTTTAATATAGTCTTACAAATTTAATTACCCTTATATGTGTATCACAATTAGTATAGTCTTATTACGCAAGCTGTGGTCTCCTAAGTGGAAAACACAAATCAATGTGCAGCGTGGTTAATTAGTAATCGGTACACTTTTCACGTGAACATATTTTGTCAGAGTCTTACTATGTTGCTGTGTCTCAGTTTCAGGGGAATAAGTCACTGTACTGGTTCAAGGGAAATAAAACTAAACGTAAATCACATACTAAGCGTCAATATTTATTAAATTACATTAATATAGCCAGGGAACTTAATAAAAACATATTATGGTATATACGAACCAAATTGAATGCAGGCGGAATTCGGATACAAAAGAATTCGTGCAACGCAGTATCTATAGAAGTACTTAAAATAGTTATGAAATCATTATACTATAGCATCAATTAGCATAATTATCGCTTTCCCCGTCAGACCGTGGCGACCGCCGCGCTGGCAGCTCCCGAGAGTGCAACGATATTTATTGTACACTTAACGGGTACAATAGAAAACAATTCATAAAGCGCTTTCATGGCGCCGCAATACCGCTTACAAACGTGAAGCTTTATTCTGTACCTTGATTTTTTCATTTCAAGCAGACAATGTTTCTATCGCCTTTATTTACCACTTTAGGCTTTATTTATCTCATAGAAGTTTACTCTACAACGCTGCTCAAGCGTAACCTGATGAATATAATATGTACCCACATGGCAAGTGGCAAGTCACAAAGCACAGTTTAATGCGACACGTGGAGGATTCCTTAGTACGGTGCAACTCAATACCAGTTACTGTAGAATATTATGTTATTTAAAGTAAAGTTAGTATTGTCTGGTTGTCTTCGCAGACCTCAGAAAATAGTTTGTTATTTACTCATATTTTCATTTGCAATCAAAATCTAAATTTTTGGATAGCGATTTTTTTTGTCTTTTTGAAATCTGGATTTCTAGGCTAGCTGATATTCGGCCAGCCTATCCACGATAAGATTGTCTCGAATAAGAATCGTCATTCATAATCTTCCTTATAGTCACTACATAACTCACCACCCGCGCCTCGTAGTACTGTCGTCGGCTTGCAGAGCACAGCACGGGCGGCGCGTCGGATGCGTTATATCAACACGATCCCGCAGCCTCTCCGATCCCTGCCGAGGAAGGCCATCGCACTGGTTTTAGGGTAAAAATCCTACATAACCTAGTTCGATGGGAGCTGGTTACCTTTTTGAAGGTTTCCACTGCGTGAAAAAAAAAGTATACGAATCGCTTGGTGTGACGAGTTAGTATTATTTAAATTAACAATTACATAGTAACATAACATAAATTTGTATTGTAACATGCTATTTTTAAAGGAGATAAATGTTATTCAACGCTTTTTGGTAAATAAATAATGTATGTATGTTACATTTTATATAACACACTACCGAACACAAGATGACCACAAATTAGTAAAAGGTGCTAGCCTAGATTCGAAGCCGAGCTCTTTAGCTCAGGTTTTTATTCTATCCATTCGGTCAATATCTACAGGACATATATTTTTCTAGTTTTCTCTGACTAATTGGGGAACATTAAAAAAAATACCCTACTCCTTCCTTAAGGGCCGCCAACGCACCGACAAGCACTCCGTGTCAGAAGTCCATGGGCGGTGGTAGTTACTTTGCATCAGGTCCTCGTGTCCCGCTTACTATATAATGTATATAATGCAAACTTCAAAAAAGCAGATCGAGCAAAGCGAAACGATCATTTTGAACAAACTGACGCCATATTAATATGTTTATCTACGAATAGTGCATTACTTACATTTGGAAGTTGTTACCAAACATTTTTTTTGTAGTTCTATCGTTTCATTGTACAAGTCAGTTCCTTATTTTGAAATATATTATACTTTCCTCACTTTTGTTTTTCCATACAATGTACTCACACTTAAATATTGATTCCAGATACAAAGCTAAGTTATTAATTATAAAATATATTTGTAATGTAAAAAAGGTAAAAAGTATCATTTCGGATATATCAATATTTATGTTAAAGCATAAAACAAAATACATTCTATGCATACTATAGTATACTTCTAAATATAAATATACTTAACATAGAAATTATTAACAAATATGATACTTCCTATTGTGAAAAATTATACATAAATAATTTAATAGGTAAAAATCCTTTGTAAAAGTCCAGTCTTAATGAGTGAACTAAACTAATTCTCTGTTCTTTAGTTTAGTAGGATACGGAATGTCCCAAAGACACATTGTTACAGTAATGTCGGGGACTTAAGTAAATATCTCCGTTCTGTCGACTGTGGCTGACTCGGCACTCGGGTGACCACTTGCGAGAGTGGGACAGTCTTACTACTTAGTTGGATCTTAGGGAGATTGTAATCAATCTTCTACTTCTGATAGTCTCTAAATGTTATTACTAACTCAGCTTATAAGGCTGGGGATCCCGAAGTACTGGGTTCGAATCCCGGGTAGAACCAATTCAAATTGCTGAATATTTCTCAGATGAAGTATACAGGAGCAGTACGAAGTCCATCGTTCAGGAGATTATATATATATATATATATATATTATTCCATTTATATTTACTTTAAAACATTATTTTTTAATAATGTATGAATTAAAATATTTGTAGGGTTAATTTTTAAGCTTATTATTTAAGTTCTGTTATACTACAAGGATAAATAAACTCTACACAAGTACATAAGTATATATCAGGTTATTTAAAAAAAAATATCAGTCTGCACCTCAAACAACTATTTATATCCACATCAGTAAAACAAAAACTAATTTTAAAAATCCAGAAAAACTGGAACAGAAAACTCCATTCCAATAATTCTGTTAGCACAGGAGACAAAAGACTACATTCACATAATTTTATACTAACATTTTACGGCGGGCCGGCCGGTCCAGGCGGGGGACGGGCGTGAGGGGGGAGGGGACAAACTGCACGTAATTTATGGGCCGCGCGGGAAATTAGCGGCGCGTGGACTCACACGTAATGAACGTATTGTATGAAGGCTCGCTTACGAGTAGGTGAGCGGAATGAAGAGCTAGAACGTTTTCACGTGCCGATGCGACGGCTGATAGTCCGACATTGTTAAAGCCAATTGCACACGAGCAATTCGATTGTTATGATCGTCTGCGTGGCGCTTAGACGATCGTTCACTTTTATTACTTAACGTTTTTTAATAAAAAGATTAAACGAACTTTATTAAAAGCTGTTTCATGCAAACACTGCAAGCAATTGGTAAAACATTTCAATTTGTAGTTAAGCTACATGATAATAATGAATACGTCATCGAAGTTGTGGCTCCTTATTTATTTAACAACGCTCAATAGGTTTCCGAAAACATGTATGAGAGGCTTTTCAAATTTGGACATTACATACGTATATGTACAGTTTAAAAAATGTTCATTAACAGATTTATAAAAATAATAATAATGTTTTTCATTTTAGTTTATTTCTGTATCACCTGCTACACCGGTCGTGCGCCCCAACGAGCGAGTATAAAATTTAATTTTTATTACAATATTATAAATATCCTCAAGCTTTATGTTGTATAAATATATTTCTTGATTTGTAGTGTTTAAATTTAAATAATTCATTCAATTAAAATAAATTTTAATTCAAAATATATCTACTTAATTCAAGTACGCCTAGAATTAGTAATCTACATTTCAAACCGGTGGTAGCTTTTGATTTTATAACATATACGTACATTACAATGGAGACGATTCGGTAAGAAACTCAGCATTTATTCGGTTCATAAATTAAATTACAGGTCCCGCCTGAAAGTCCACAATTACCATCTCAGTACATTTTTATCATCTATATAATTTTGTATCAAGTAATAAGTGTTATTTTATTAATAATATATTATTTTAAGGAATAAATAAAATAATTAATAGACTGTGTGATCCCATTAGTCGTGTGCTGATGTCGTATCGCACAGTAAAAAGGGCTCTCTTGCTGAAGTAAAAATGAGAAGTTAGTTGTCACCTAATAGGGTCGCTGTCGGGAAGCGTAATAAATAATGTCCGCAGGCATCCCTGATTTATGGTTACCGCGGTATTTAGTTATCACTTGTTATGAAATGCTTTATTAATAATTAATATGTAATTATTTTCGGTTACACACTATACTGTAGAACGTTTTTTTAATCGTATACAATTCGATTTTTCGTTAATTTATTCATCGGGTGAAATAACAATAATATTAACTGTCAATCTCAAAACCTACTAAATAATTTGTGTGTAATTGTATAAAAGATATAAAGAATAATATTATTGTATTACTTTATATTCAAATTAAAAAAAAACAAGCATAGAACAAGACCGACTAAACAGCGCAGCGCAGTGTAGAAACACGGCGACGACAATCGTGAAAATGCAGAAGCGATCCGCAGCACAAAACATCGGGAGCATGCCCCTGAGTCGAGACGTTCATATACGAAAACATACATGCGGCATATTTATACGTTATAATATATTTTATAATGTATATTTATAAGAAGGCGATTACACAACCACTTCACCGCGTGCCTCCACCTGCAACTGTAGATAAAATTTAGTATTCAAAAGAAAAACTTACTTGAAACTTCTGAACAACGCCACAAATAGAAATTAAAATTTAATGTTTTAAGAATTTAGCACAATATCGACCAGTCGCCTATACACAAGTATCAGAAACAAACAAAAAGCAATAAATATCAGCGTACAAATAATATATTTCGATCAACATGAGTAAATCATATCATATATTGTAATAGAATGATAATATTCCGTTCGTGTCTTTTGTCTTCAGTCGCGAGTGGACACGGGCGAACGGGCGAACGGGTCACAAGATGAACAATAACTTTTAAGTTCAATTAGTTTATCGCGACGTATATTCGTGTGCCCCGATATATATTTATCAAAATCATTGTAAATGTAAATTGACTTTGACACTTTTCAATTTGAATAAAGATTTGGATCTTATGACAAGATATTTTAAAGCACAGTACAGTTTTTTTATCTTATTATAAAAATTAAACGTCGTTTTTTTAAAGCCTATGGGCATAAGTTAAAAGAACAGTTGACTTCTTTATGAACATTGCGTTAGAGCTTTGTAATAATATAAATACCTCATCCACACGATCGCACGTTGCATGACGGGGTACATTCAAGCGGCTCATCTCGTGAGATGCACATTTGCACCTCGCCCTCGACGCGACCTCTTTGTGACACCTTTTAGGTTATCACGGCTCCTATTCTTATATACGAACAGCGAACCGCACAGATACCGCCCGCTGTATGTACACGTGCCAAACGATTTTATTCTTTAAATCAATTAGTTAGGAGGCATGATCGCATGTACTCTTATGCACAATTGTTTCTTAGGATATATTTATGTTGGCACGAAACATATGGAGGTGAATTTCCGAGAAAATATTAAACTGCTTTCTGATGCAGATGCTTTACTTTGTAAATGTACGTGATCACACGTAACGACGACACAATAATACTTTTGAAGCAGAAGTGTTACCGCCTTCGAGTTCGATATCCTTAATGTTTGTACTTTGTGATATATCTGAAGGAGCATTTAAGTAATTTTATATAATAAAGCACAAAAACTCTTTTTTTAAGGGATTGTTAATTCATCACGCTTGTCTTTCCCATGTTTTAAAATTGGGTCAGTTTGTAAGCCGCATGAAAATGGATTTGACAGATTATAACGGGCGGCGGCCTGCCTGAAGTCAACCCATTGGAAGTGTTTCGTTGGTGGGTTGAGTTTTCCACCATACGGGTACTTTTTTATCACCAACAATGAATATACAACATAAACTTGCAATACAAGTTTAAAGAATGATGTAATGAGCATAAAGATAATATGCTCCTTCAATAATAATAATAATAATGTCCGCCGGACCGATTTCGGCCACGGTGGCCAATCTCAGGAGAGATTAGCCTACTGCACAAGTGTGTGCGCAAACATGTTGCACTCTATTCCCTAACTCTCATAATCCGATGGGACCGCAATCCACCACGACCGGAAGGAGTCCACGCAGGACCAACGGCTTGACGTGCTTTCTGAGACACAGTAGTGTACACACTTCCAATTTCCAGACTCCTGGCTGCCGGACTGAGAATTTGCGACAGAAAAACCCCGTAACTTTTTATTGGCCTGACCTGGGATTTGAACCCAGGACTTCGACCTTATATCTGGCCACTAGACCAGCGAGGCAGTCAGTAATAGAAACCTGACGTTTAAAGTAAGAGCAAATATAAAAAAGTAAAAGCTAAATTCACTTAAAAAATGCTCTGTAAAATAAAAAAAATAAAACATCAAACAAAAAAAACTGATAGAAAAAATTCATATAAAACTTTATTTTGCAATTATTGAGATGATGTTGAAATTTATTAAGGCTATCGGTAATATCAAGGTTCTTAGTTGAATTGAATGGATACAATTAACATAACACCCCTTAGTCAGGCCCTTACAACGCTCACGAATTAACGGGTGACTCAACACAGCAAAGAATAACTACCAGCAATTAAAATGATATATAAATATATATCTTTATATTGTAGTTGTTATGTTTGTATTTATCGTTCATGCTGGATAAATAAACATAATGTCTTACAGTTATTAATGTTATAAATTATAAGTTTATAAGAGCAGCAGAATGATAATAAAACAATCATATTAGCTTAAAAGTATTCAAAAGTTTAGATTATATATGTACTCGTACGTGTATATATATGTGTGTGTATGCGTGTGTGATATTGATTTAAAATTCTCTTATTACATACACAGAATAAAGAATATCATATTCATAGAATAAATGTACCTTCTATTTGTCTAATTAAAAATGCATACTTAATATTTTTACAAAAAGTTATTTATATTTTTATAGTATTAAAGATCAAATTTACATAAGCAAACCAGACAGCATTCGTTATCAAGCTGATTAAACATAAACCTTAAAATCTAAATGCATTACATCACAGCAATTTGCATGAAACAATCTAATCGCTGCGAAATATTTGCATAGCAGATTAACAAGTTATTTAGATGCCAGCATGGTTCAGCAAAACAGCAACGGAGCTGAACAAACAATCGGTATAATGAATACCGATACTAAAACGTCTGTATCCCTGTTACCGATTACGAACATCACTCGCGTGTCGAGTTAGCGTGACAGTGATATTCTTAAAGCGCGCGATTTTAATCGATGCTGAAAGAATCTTGGTTTTATTTATTTTTATACGTGTTCACATAGATATTTTTTTACTGAATGGGTGTTTGTAGTCTGTTTAAGTGCCGTGACGGCGCAATGGTTAGAAGACATGAATCTTAAAAGATGATTCCGAGTTCAAACCTGGGCAATCACCACTGAATTTTTATGTACTTAATATATATTTGTAATATAATTTTTACAATTCATCTTGCCAAGAGCAAGCTCGAAGCTTCCTCTTAAAAGGAGAGGAGGCTTTGGCCCCGTACAAATGTAACCGCTTTATTCTAAAATTTATTATTGGATTTGTTTATTTAGAAATTATAATTTATCATGAACAGGATTCTAAGTGATGAGGGGTTTTTTATAAAGCAGCATATTTATGAACTTTGGGTTTTCGATACGACAAGATCTACATTGAAGTATATATTTGCTTATTAATATTATACATCATTCATTCAATATTTCTAAAGCCAAATGTAACTCAATTATGAGCCGCCAATAATAAAAATATGATGTATTTAGTTCGAACAAGATAATTTTCATCAATACAAATTTATCCTTAACAAAACTTGGGCTCGTCGCACAAACAGAATTATCCTCGTATTTCTATATTTTTCTATTGTAGTCATGATATCGAACAGTTCGACAATGGCGTCCCCGCAACAATAAATGAACGTCTTCGCCGCTCACGGCTCCATTAGGCGAATTAAACGGCTGACATATGCTTTTAATATTATGTAATGGAGAGGAAACATTATGAAAATATATTGAGATAAAATGTCACCGAAAATATTATATTTTATATTGAATAAGTTTGTGTAACCTTTCTTCTGTCAGCCCAGATGTGAGTCCTGTAAACTTTTGCCGGAATTGTTAAGGAGAGAGGCTCTTTTGAAGTCGGATAATAATATGATTAAATTATAAATGGTATATTTTTGACGCTTATTATTATTATTTTCACCGATTCTTCGAAAACTGCTTTATCGATTTGGAAGATTTTATTATGTTTTTATATTGTAATTCAATTGATTTCAGGTTGCAATTTTATTTGGTAAACATCATATTATAGCAGAGCGTTTTTCAGAAATCGGGAAAGACTGCTTTTTAAACTGCCATCAATGCACTTTTCGTAACTTTTAGCGTTTTTTTTCTCGATAACGTGAACCAAACGTGAAATAACCGATTTTACTTAAACTGGGTTATATGTTTAGAGATTTACCGATGTTTAAAACGTTTAACAAAAATCGAGCGCTTGTTATGTATAAAGACCGTTGACTGCCTCATTTGTCTAGTGGAAACACAGATCCGGAGTTCCTGAGTTCAATTCTTAGGTCGGGTCAATAAAAAGTTATTGGGTTTTTCTATCAGAAAATTCTCAGTAGCAGCCTATAGTTTGGTAGTTGTAAGTGTGTACACTCCCGTGCCTCGGAAAGCTCGTAAAGCCGTTGGTCCTGCGCCTGAACTCTTTCCAGTCGTGTCGGATTGCCATCCCATCGGATTATAAGAGCTAGGGAAGAGAGTGCACCTGTGTTTGCGCACACGCTTGTTCACTATAATCTCCTGCGCAGTTGTATAATCTCGCTTGAGATTGACGGCCGTGGCCGAAATCGGTCTGGAGGATTATTATATAAACCGTACTTACCTTATTAAGTACCTAAATAAATTTATGTTTACTACCTATATTATATTCTCGTTAGTAAAAGCAAATATATCCATTCCATCAAATTATACCAGGATGTTGGAATTAGTTCTAAACATTTATCCTAAGTGCGAAAAAACGCCTTGTAATGTAATAATTACTGGCTCTCTGTAATGAATAGCTAGTTGCAATTAAATATTACCATATTCAATTTAGTTTTTTTTATTTTATTCGTTCAGAATTGGATAGTATCATCGAGTCGTAATGAATATTCAATGAAACAAACCAGCAAGAAACTTCATTGTTACCGGAATAAAAACGCGCTCTATTAAGCAATAATCAGTCCTTTATTTAATATACTAATTGCGAATTTAGTTGATTGACCAACATGTTGATTTTATTGTATCAGTACGGACGTCCGGCGCAGGCGCTGTCTTGAGACCAAGACACCAGGTGTGTCACTCGACAAATGATCACACGCGCTACTGACTGATACACCATTACATTTTATATTTCCATCAGTCGGCTGCATAATAAAATAGTTACCCGTCTTAGAATTTTTACACTTGACGTCTGACAACCGACCAGTAAGATACAGACCCATTAGGTGTCAAGCACGTTGTGTGGTGTTGCTATTCCAATAAAATAAGTGGCGTCGTATACCCGCTTAACTTTATTATACCTGACATATATTTTTTATATTATATTATATTATTGTCGTTTTTTATAATTTATGTAACATAGTGTTCGAGCTATCTGCAAGGAAAAGTAGACTTTTTTTGGAAATGTTATTTTTGCACAAAGATACCGCAAGTGCGTCAAATTGTATGAAAACCGAGCGTGACTCATTTTTAGTACTATGACGTCATGAACAATTTAGTGTTGGGAAAAGCACGCGTACCATAAATATCGATTATTTTCCGTTTCAGATAAACTGGCTATATATGGCAAATTTATTGAAAGAAGTCGTTAACCAATAGTCTTATGTTAATATTGTTTTATTAAAATCATTCTCTTCAATTACTGAAAATATTTATAATTACATTTTGTGAAAATGACAAAAAAGTGAGGTCAATTAGATACAATTTTTTTATATATGGCGTCTAAGCCACCAGAAAATCATAATTTTTCGACCTCTGTTTCGACATAGATAGTACACAGAAATAAAATAATCGAAAGCGTAAGGGAATAAAGTGTGCAGCACGTTTTGCTACATTTAACAGAAATTATAAACTCATCCGTACAACATTTATAAGCTCACATGACAATATCAACTGCTTTAATTTACATTGCTAGGCATTAAAACGTACCACGATTTTTACTTTGTTTAAAAGACGCAATGGAAATTAAGTGTAGCGAATTTTCTTCATATCGATATGACGCTGATATGATCGAAATAAAATACATTTAAAAGAAATACTAGTTATCATATTTTGATAAAAAAACTACTTGCCTATGAAATGAAATCTTCATCCAAACGACCAACTACTTTCGAAGAGTTTTTCAGCTTACTAAGGCACGATGAGACATATTCGGATTTTCGGCTTACGTGTTACTGCGGAGCCGTTCCAGAACGGATGTGAAATTGTTCATATGCGGCTTTGAAACTTTAAATAAAGGGGTAATAAAGGGGTAATAAAAAAGATTTTTGCACTTGTAAACCAGTGTGATTCCTAACTTATTGTGTTAGGAGTAACTTGTGTTAGGAGTGGGTTCAACGTACGGTTCAGAATTGAGCCTGCGACTGTCACATCGCTAATTGTGGATTATAAAACATAAATTAAGATAAAAATCATCGACCGGACCACATCACAATGAACTTGACGTAAGTTATTATGACTGCGGAATTTTGTAGTTCTTGGCCCAACTTCCCGGTCCGGCTAATAGATGGCGCACAATTAAACACTAAATTGTACCTCCCTCCCTCGGCCCACCACCCTCGCTCTCCCTACCGGTATTTATGTCGTCGTTAAGTCACCGCGGTGGATTTAGTGCGACGGAAGCGCACCGGTAGATAGGGATTTTGATTATATGCAGGTTGATATTGGAAGATTCGAGTTGAGAACTGTTTCGAAACAAGATTTTAGTGGGATATATAAATTTAATGTACCTTTACATATGTAATGACTATTTAAGCCATATTTAGTGATAAATATTCATCGAAAGCGTATAAAATAAATAAAAAATAATTTATTACAGCAACTATATCAATAGGTAACAAGTTTTAAGCAAAACCTTCTATTGAGATGGACTACCGCTGTGTCAGAACACTCTGCTCTCAATTTCGTTACAAACAAACGTAACCATTATAAAGTATTTTAACAAAACAATAATTCAAAACATTACCGTAACAGCCTATAAATGTCCCACTGCTGGGCTAAAGGCCTCCTCTCTCTTTTGAGGAGGATGTTTGGAGCTTATTCCACCACGCTGCTCCAATGCGGGTTGGTAGAATACACATGTGGCAGAATTTCAATGAAATTAGACACCTGCAGTTTCCTCACGATGTTTTCCTTCACCGTAAAGCACGAGATGAATTGTAATCACAAATTAAGCACATGAAAATTCAGTGGTGCTTGCCCGGGCTTGAACCCACGATCGTCGGTTAAGATTCACGCGTCTTATCACTGGGCCATCTCGGTTTTTTTTAAACATTAAATGAATAGATAAAAAGATTAGTAGTGTAGAATTCGTACATTATTTATTTTGTAAGCAACATTTTAAATACGTACAAATAATTATAAATTTCATGTTAAATGTTAGAAATCAATTCCTATCTCAATCAGGACATGTTGAAAACTGAATCACGGTGATACGATATATTGTTGCGTGTATCTTAAAATGTTATGATTGTTATAATTATAATGTCAATGTCGCATAATAGTTTCTGCCATTAACGATCGTGCTCTGCGGTAAGTTTCGACTTTGTTGTTACAGAAGAGTTCCACGGAACATGTGGTAGCTTCGTGCAACAACTACATCACAATGTTGTACATAGAATGTTAAGATAAATAGATGGAAAATCTCATATACACAAGAAGACAATTTCGTCTTTAAAAATAACAATTTTTTAAAATTAAGAAAAGTTGTAATTGTTTTTTTTTTCAAATTCAGCCAAAAAATAATTCCAAGTTTTAGAACGAACGCTATTAGAACGAAAATTTTATGTACAATTAAAATTAGACAATCTCAGCCATGTCTTCAGAAGAATCCGTGACCTCTTTAATAGATAAATATATAAAGTAACAATATTATTTAAAAATATAACAATGCCTTTCAATAAATTTGTTTGTCACGCAAATGACTTTTATCAACATAAAATATACCTACACTTTGCATTTTGACCCGTGTCAACGATATTACGAGATATTAAATAAATGTACAAGTAAGATTCGCAGGTTAAATGTTAATGTAATTGCACAGTATGGGAGATCGCTAGGCTCGATACTATTTTATTACTATATCAATAAAAAAATTAGGGAGTAATACCGTGAAACCTAAAAACGTCTCCAGTGTAAAGGTATGTGACCATTAGACTGGAGGTATTACTCGAACAATTCTGTAAATATAGCCTTTGATTTAACAACCTCTAACATTCATTACAGGAACAATGAAAGATCAGTATGCCGATAGTGTTTTCGGTTAACGCTAAAGAGAATTAAATTTCGCATCGGTTTCACAGTTTATAGCACTCCGCGGCTTTGCGCGTTAACGCGTTCAGCACTCTCCAGGGCATCACTTTAGTTTAATTCTAATTACAATATAAATAAGCAGCTGTCAAAAATCCCGAAGACCAGCATGCATGACGCTAGCAACATTATAATCATGAAATTTATAACCATGAATTGATTGAAGCTTTCAACAAATCTTGATACCTACCACCTACCAATATATAATCAGTAAGTTATTGTTCAGAAATGAAAAAAAGTGCCCGCCAATGGACCGGCAGTCTATATGTGAAATATCAAAATTGATGCTTATTTAAATCATTTATAATTAAAGAAAACCAATAAATACATATGTGATAAAATAAATCTAAACAGAGTTAATAAAATAAAAATATTTTCTTATAATAATAATATATAACAAAGAAGTAGATAGCATACGGGCGACGCACACACACGAGCTACTCCTCTTTTTTTTCTTTTTCTTTCACACATTGGAAACTTTGAGAAAGGTAGCCGGCTCCCTCGGGGGACGAGCTGCTCCCCTAGGGTATGAGAGCATAAGAGAGCATCATGTCGTTTGCCGTCACGGCATACGAGTCGGTCCTACCTCCAAACATTGTTTCAATTAAAAAATATGATCATGGGTAGTGTAATAATAGTTACATAATTGTGTCTTTAAAATATTTGGAGGGTGTATCAACGGTGTCGGTGTCAAAGATCCATGTAGATATGTGGACACATGTCCCACAACTAGTTTTCACGATGTTTACCGCTGAGATTAATTATAAGCATAAACACATGAAAAGTCAGTGAACCTTGACCAGGTTTGAACCTACGACCCTCCACTTAATATTCCTGTGTTCGTTTGATTTAAACTGACTAATCATTATCGATAACGATGCAGAAATTTTAAGAAACCGATGTGATTGAAAAGACATCAACGCGTATACAACGGATAACGACAAAATGAAGAGTAATATTGTTTTCGAGTTATAATCATCAAAATATATGACTTATTAGTACAAATGTTAATTTTAATTAGTTAATAAGCCTACTTGCATCGATGAATTTGATTAAAATCTTACAAATCATCATGTCAAAATTATTCTACATAATAAAAACATTCGTTATAACAACACAATTAAACTAAGTAAGACCTTTTAATAAGATTAGTGATTGCTTCCTTCTATCAATAACCAGCTTAAGTATACTAATAATTGATGCCTTTGAATCGTTATTCAGACAGGCTTGCGCGGCGATAAAGGCAGACACAATTAATATTGTACATAGTTTGTAATCCTTACGTTTTTAATGTGATTTGTGGTAGAATTAAAAACATGCAACCACATTAAATATAAGTAAATGAAAGTAATACAAAAGATACCAAAGGCACCGACGCTAACGGGACATTCTGTCGAGATATATTTGTTTCAAAAAATATATTAATAATTAAATATTATTTAAGTAATCTAGTTCAATAGATAGGAATTTGAGTTTTAGAGAATGGAGGCCCGCATAGGCGGGTCGGCCGTCAGGGCGTCACGGTAGCATGCGAAAGCGATCCCGTGGCGCTCCTCGGAAGACGGAAAGGGTACCGCTGGTTTTTTAATGGATATTCCGATGTTCGGGGCGCACTCCGGAGCCTTGGACACTGGCGAGCCCTACATACCCACAGTTTCCGTGAGGGAAACGCGTAATGCGTTTTTCCAGCTTTAAAAAAAAGGTAGGAATTTGAGTTGTAGGATATTAAGGAACTAACTAACTAAATATACTAAGAACTAACTAAATAAAATTATTTTCATTTCAAATATTTTATATTAAGTGATCGGAGAGTTTTCGTCCATCGATTTGACTACTCAATATACTTTCCAAATGATATAGTTATGTTGTTTTTAGTTATAACGTTTTAATCTTAGGGCTAATAATTGATACCATAAAAATTAACTAAAAGATATCACACCCGTCTTTGCGTCTACTGGTGGCAGGGGAGGAGGAAAGAAACATTTTTTTTTGCCCATAAAGTGGTAAACCCTTTTAACAG
This sequence comes from Nymphalis urticae, assembly GCA_905147175.2. Classification (NCBI taxonomy): domain Eukaryota; kingdom Metazoa; phylum Arthropoda; class Insecta; order Lepidoptera; family Nymphalidae; genus Nymphalis; species Nymphalis urticae. The sequence continues at coordinate 300,546 of LR989987.1, read as the reverse complement.
GAAAGCGTTGCAAGCTTTATTGTCAACACTTCAACTCATATCACTTCTTAATTATATAATGGTTATTTCTCATATGAAACTAATAGTACAAATAATAAACAAAAGAAAATTGCACATAAAATGTTCGCTTAAACCGTAAAAGCTCCAACATAAACGACGACAGAACGTTAACAGAACGTCAAGGTACAAGCATGAGCACGCAGACCGCCAACCCGCAAACACGTGAAATATGAGGATTAGTGCACTCGAGGAGATTAGCCTCTTTGCTCATTATTATTGTAATGAGCAGCGGTGTGCGGATTACTTAGCTGTTTAACTTTTTTAAATATTTCAAGAATATAATTTCACAAATGCTTAAACAATTTTTTTGTTTTCACCTTCTATATTGTTGTTAATGTGTCTGTCTTGTCTAGTGGTTAGTTTACAATGTCACATGTTCGTCCTGGATCTGAAAATGAGCTCAGTTAGGGATATTGAGTTTTTCTGTCAAAAAAATGTCAAAGCTGGAGTTAGGCAGTTGTGTTTTCAAATCAACTTGTGCACTATAATATATACTTGCCGCCGTGACCCATCAGGAAGCCCCATATTAACGTGAGTGTTCTGACACGGGATCCAATCTTTGATTGAGTCCCGTGTGTCAAAATAATACTTTCAAGCATTTTTTGCTTAGACAAAAATAAAACTAGAAAGTTGGTGATTTTGCTGGCTGTGTCCCTTGCACACTGAGCTTAAATTTTTATTCCTAAGAAAAGCAGAGTTGCCAGCACAATAACAGCACAGCATACGAAACATAATTATAATACAGTTATATAGGATAGGATATCTTCGTACAAGTGAGCACGTGTGATAGCAGGCTTATCCTCTTCATAGAACTCCTCGTAAGTGCGATAATCACAAACAAGAACCGTTCCAATCGTGATTAGATTAGGAATGTCTTCTCAGCTTTCTAAAGCTTCAGCTTAAGTTATCGATATTTTCAATGGAGTATTAATATTGTGATTTTTGAAAAAAAAAGTTGGACAAAGCGTATATTTATTGACACCCCGCCTATTATTTCGTGTGCTTAATTTGTATATCAAATACTTGGCGGTGAATGATAACATCGTGAAGGCTGCATGTGTCTGGTACTAATCAGCCACTTGTATATACAACCCGTTTTGGAGCAGCGTGATAGAATATAATCAAAAGCTTATATAATATAGAAATCGTAAATGTAACAAAGATTATTATGCCGCCAACGCTTCTTAAAAATGCTTATGTTGGTGAAATGGTTCCACAGTAGTATAGATGCACTAAACAAGAACCTCCGTAGGCAGACACGTAGCTAGAAGTAGAACAAGTCCAGCTGATGCTATTCTACTTCGCTGGAACCATAAGAAAATATAACAATTAGTTCTTCAATATCGATAAATCCGACATAAAATAATGGAAATTCAGAACTCAAGATAAATTATAATAATATCGGTAAAGTGGTTTATCGACAGTCGATACAGACCCAATAGTTAACCGCAGCACTAACGATATCTCTAGAGTCGTGCGGTATACAATTGTTTGCTTTAGATAATTAATACTTACCAAGAAATCAAATCAGTTGCTAGTGCTGTCTAAACAAATATGATGATTACGTAAATAATTAACTAACAAGTGTAATCAACTTATTATTGTTGTTCTCAATTACCTACTATTATTATACCATATAATATCACTTTTATATAGCTTATTCAGTTCTTAAAGGCCAGCAACGCCCTGCAAGCCCTCTAATGTTGCAGGCCCTTGGGCAGAAGTAGTCATTTTCCATCAGGCCTCTTTACCGTTTGCCCCCCGTGAAGTATCAATTCTTATTTAATTTTCTTTTTAATTAAACTTCTCTCAGTATTACTATTAGTATTTGCAACCATAGTTACTCGGTAGTACATATGAATCTCTCGTAAATTGGACGCTGCACTAGGCAATCGGAACTTAATTTATCATATCACGTTTCAGACAAACCAATTGATTAACAAGTTCTGTGCTAATATGACTTTTAGGTCGAAAACAAACACTAGGCAATTAATACATGTTAGGAAATGCACATATTTGCAAACCTGATATTTCTGACCTTAAACACAGCCAATCACCTTGATTGGCTCGGGTCAATTCACACACTGTGTTTATGTAGTCAGAACTCAGAAGCTCATTTATCAATTTGAGTGGGAGTCGTCGCTTTTAATTCACGGTGTTGAAGTGGGTGGGTATACATACAACTTATATTAGTTCCTATTCAAAGCTATTAAGCTTAAAAATGTGTGAATTTTGCCGAAGTTTATCGAATACTAGACTTATCGTCCCTGCGTTAAAAAATAGCTAGCTAGCTCGTCTGGGTAGGTACCACCCACTCATCAGATATTCTAATGCAAAACAGCAGTACTTGATATTGTTGTGTTCCGGTTTCAAGGGTGAGTGAGCCAGTGTAATTACAGGCACAAGGAACATTAAATCTAAGTTCCCAAGGTTGATGGCGCATTGGCGATGTAAGCGATGGTTGACATTTCTTACAATGCCAATGTCTAAGAGCATTCATGATCATTTACAATCAGGTGGCCCATATGCTTGTCCACCTTCTCATTCTATAAAAAATGAATAACGTCCAAACATGACATGTTAAGGTTCAGGTAACAATAATATCAATAAAATTCATTCATCTGTAATACGTTAGCTGGATTTTTATTAAAACAAATTTCTATGTATTTATAAATGAACAAATTAATATATTATATATTAGAAGCTATTTAAACGATATACCGTTATTGAAAATAACATCACGTGGAACGTATTGCCGTCCATAACGCATTGCCAATTAATTGAAAGCGTTTTCGATGCGATGCGTTCATTCATTACGCGCCATAAAACGATGGCACGTCAGGTAGAGTACCGTTATACAAATTTAAATTAAAACCCGTGCTAAGCAAAATTAAACATTATTGTAAAGTATTAAGAGTTATTATAACAGTTTAAATAATATTGTAGCGGTTGAATCCTTTAATTAAACATGTACCGTTTAAAATTTATCGCAATTCATCGTCATTGATAATAGGAAAATGTTACACTGTATACGTATTTTTAGTAATCAATAATAAATAGAAAATTTCTAATTAACATCAGCAATACAAACATTCTAAAGATATACTAAGATATACTAAGGATATAATATAATACCAGTATATAATAGAGGTATAGGAATACACATGTTCCAATATACGTATTAAAGATTTATAATAAAAACTTTGATGGTCAATTAAAGGAAGGAAAATGAGCAAATGGACCACAATATTCCATCAATTCGCTGCCGAATTTAGAATCCAGGATAGTAATATAACATTACTGGTGTTAAGGTAGGTACTCATCAGATCGGAGAAACAACAGTACAGTATTTATTTATTTATTTAAGGAAAACAACAGCATGATATAAAATATGTTGAAATTACTGTTTTCCATTGAATTATGCAAACCTAATAATAGTTAACAGAAGTAGCATTACACTGTTTTGAAAAATAAAATGTAAATGTAACAAAATAATAACGAGTTAAAACAAAACATTACAATTCGATTAGGCGACACAGACTTATGGGTGAGTAATACACTTACACTGTAAATTGTGTGTTTATGAGTGTTTGTATGTGTGGAAGTATTTGAGTGTACGTGAGTTTGTGTGAGTGTGATTGGTTAAATTGAATTTTGAGCCCTAAGAATGGTGTTCCGTGTATTGTTGAGTTCCGTTTTGAAGGGTGAGTGAGCCTGTGTAATTACAGGTACAAGGGACATAACATCTTAGTTCCCAAGATTGGTGGCGCATTGGCAATGTAAGCGATGGTTAACATTTCTTACAATGCTAATATCTATGGACGTTGGTGACCATTTACCATCAGGTGGCGCATATGCTCGTCCGCCTACCAATTCAATAAAAATAATTTTTTTTTGTGTCTGTAACTACCCTAGCCTCACCCTATACTATTATATCTAGCCTTCATATTAATATGTATTTATAGGAAATGTTATATATTCGTTGTACAATAATAGATGAATCGATGCCTAAAGTAGGGTACAAACACAACTACCGAACTAGTTTTGGTCGACTCACGAATCCAGTTCCATTATACACTGCCAATACCTGAATATTTTATGAAGATCTCGCTTATGTAAGAAAAATGATTAGATTTTTATATCGATCGATATAGATGACACAAGTGAACTCGAAGGTAATTATGACGTCACATATAGTTGGATTCTTAACATAATTCGTTTGTTATCTGCAGTCTTTTTAAAACTAGGAACTGGATCAACGAAGCAATTAAAATGTAATAGAAACCTAGTAAAGAACTAGTACCAATATGTATACATAATACAGACTTGGGATGGAACTTTTTAAAGTTGCGCCGTAGCGCGCCGGGTCAGGCGAATAAAGCCTCGCTAAGTGTGGATAAATTGAGCCCGATTTATTCTCTCTAGATATACGGCCTACTACCCGCGTAAATTTAACAGGTACGACTAGATTACTATCCCGAGTATTTTAAAATTTATGTTACATCATTAAATAGAAAGGACACTTGAAAGATGGAGGAAGGATTTTATATTAAATTGAATTAAAATTTTACGGATTTATAATATATAATATAGCTAACAGCTCTGGATTGTTTGACCTGTATTATATTTATAAAGGTCAACGTTGTTTGTTTTAGTAACTAACTAAAAAACACAAGACTAATACAACACTAAACAAAACTAAAAGTCTATCAATTAATATAGTTTGTAGGTTGTAGTCATTTGATATAAAGCATCGATTGTAAAGACCAGCAATGCAGCAATCGCATCCCCAATAAGTTTTCAAATATTATTTTTTGATAATAATTAAGTTTTTAGTTTTAAAAATATAAATATATCATAAATACTAAGACAAATATCAAAATAATATTGCATGCTGTTACCATAGTCGCACTCTTAAATATATACTATGTACAATATAATATGTAAACTTATGTGGTTTACACTATGCAGTATGCAATCCTTACGAACCAGAACGCTAAACAGCTATTGCCAATAGCCCGCGGCCCGCGCCGAGCAGCGCAGATCAGCGCTCGGATAAAGCGGAATTATAGTTGTTTGAGATACACATCCCGATTATATCACGTAACGATAATAACGCTTATATTAACAACATAACATGTCTGATTAATGTTATACAATTTATGAACTTCGTAATTAAGTTAAGAATCTTTAAACATAACCTCATGTACGATCTATTGTGTCCGTTGTTCTCTCAAAGTTTTAATGTTGTATTTGATTTGTATACTCGACTGCAAACAGTCAGTAAATCTTTTGTGGCGCAATGTATTCGGTCCTACAACAAGATTCCATAAATACTGAATATATGTTTAAATAAAAAAAAAAAAAAAAAGGTACGTTGGAATGAAACAATCGCCTCCTGGTACCAATATTGAAAACTGTGAACAATTATAAAATGTGACAAAAACAACCTTAAAGAAACTCTGTCGCCAATTCTTACAATTAAATACAAACCACAATAAAAAAAATAAAAAAAAATTAATAAAAATTAGGTTTTATATATTTATATAAACAATTTAACCACGCTTTACATGAGCAAACTTACCTGAGAATATAAATTATACTTTAATTTTCAGATCTAATTACATAAAAATTCATTTAAAAGGCAATGAGAAGATATAAAAACATTTGAAACCGAATTAGAGTTCAGAAACACGTGTTTAATTCAAATCAAAAGGTCATTAACGCGGTACAGGTTTCGCCCTGCGCCTTAGATTTCAACATAATTCGATCAGTCATTTCGTCCCTAATCAGATAACAGTCTCTTTGAACCCGTTTTTGTGCCGTCGGTTTAATATTGAAATGTTTGGAGACATGTGGAATGTGCAATGACTCGCTCACTGGTAACCTTTGATTAAAATTTTGTACAGTTAGTCTAGAATACTTAATTAATTAAACTCTTTTTTTTAGAACGTTTGTCGGAATTAAATCAAAACAAAATATTCTATATACAATGAGGTACTTTTACTTTAAGTTACTATTTCAAAACATCGTCATGTTTAGATGATTTTGACCTTAATTAATCTTAATAAGTATTTTATTACTTTTAATTTTTTATTTTATTCTTCTTTGAAGCCCGAACGATGTAATAATTAAAATCGGTTAATATCAGCGAAGTAAACTTACTCACATCTAACGTAATATCCTTATGCGACGATTTACTTGAAATTAAAATCAAAATAAAACCTTTTCAATAAATAGTTCGTTTAAATTTAACAAAATAAGTAAACACCGACTTAATTTCTAAGAAAATGACTACTTACTCACTTTGTAACCGATTTGTAACCGATGCCAAAAATAACTTAATAATGACTAACTACTACTAGTACACACTTAATCTAATAAACAATAATTATTAGATCGGATCACAATCGAAAAGTAAAGCGTAACACAAAACAAGCACACACACGTTCTTATATAATTATATTATAATCTCTTTCTTTTTTTAAGTTGACTAAAATAATAATTCGGATATCTAAAAATATATCTTGAGTGGTTAATCTTTTGAAAATATTTCAAAGAACTGACACAGTCGTTGCAGTTTTTAAAACATTTTTTATCTAAAAATGCATGCAACATTATGCAATTTTAATAAATGGGATAAGGATACTTTAAAATTTCAGACTTACTGTTTTAATCAGCAAATTAAATATTTAAGTACTCGTAACAAGTAACTTTACTTCGATAGAATATATACTAGTATATACCCACAGCTTCACTCTCTCGGATAAAGACATTTACATACATATATAGGTAAATGCACGTATTTGCAAACATAATGTCAACTCCAACGATACATGTAATTATTTCTATGTTGAAAAACATACAATTACCTACAGTATAATAATGGAGACATATGCATGTATAAACAATTTTAATTATTGACCTAAATTATTTATTGTTTTATCTCTAAAACTATATTTATCATATGTAACAGCCTGTGAAAGTCCCACTGCTGGGCTATAGGCCTCCTCTCCTCTTTTTGAGGAGAAGGTTTGGAGCTTATTCCACCACGCTGCTCCAATGCGGGTTGGTGGAATTCACATGTGGCAGAATTTCAATGAAATTAGACACATGCAGGTTTCCTCACGATGTTTTCCTTCACCGTAAAGCACGAGATGAATTATAATCACAAATTAAGCACATGAAAATTCAGTGGTGCTTGCCCGGGTTTGAACCCACGATCATCGGTTAAGATTCACGCGTTCTTACCACTGGGCCATCTCGGCTTATTATTATATTTATCATAAAAATGTATTTTTCATACGAACTTCTTTATACTTTCGGACCATAATGATTCAAATAATAATCCTATTCTTACTTAAAACTGTCATGAATATGGACAATTCAGTCCGATGTTAACTTGAAATACAAAAACATTCTAACACCATATTTATATTTTCGTCCTAAACGATACTTTTATACGTAAATTTTCTTTTAATATTCAATGTACAAACATACCTCATGTTACAGTTTTATTATAACTACGATGAATAACGTTGAGTAAAGTTTTAAACTCGTAAAATTTCTTGAAACTGCAGAGTAAAATATTACAGGGAAGTTAAGAGGCATGGTCGCTGCAACTCGAGATATAAAAAGCCACTCTCGTGATACAATACTACATGTCTGACTATCATTTTCCCTAACATTTTCTTAACTGTAACTGTCTACCACACATTTAATTTTCTTTTTAATAGAAACTTATAATGTTTTTCTATAAACAAACAAAATCAAAATAATCTTTATTAGACAAGAAACGCCATTTTAAATTAAACTTAAACAAGCTTAGAATATACTCGTCGATTATATCGAGGAGAACCATCGAGAAATCTATTACCCTTTGATATGGAATACTTACGTATATTAATTTATTGGTTGCCTGAAACATGACAGGCGCCGTGCATGCTCTATAATTGTTATTTTTCAGCCTAAGTTTTGTGTCCTTGGTGCGATTATGTTATTAGCTAGAAAAAAAATTCAAGACAATACTCGTAAAATGACTTATACAACTCCTCTACAATATATGACCTGATTTGACTTCATTTTTATTTATTCTATAATTAGTCTTTGACATTATACGCTTTATATTGTTTAATATAGTTTCGTTTAATATGATGTTCATGATGGAAATAGCCAAATATTTATACCAATGTATATTATTTGAGGCAAACAGTAACTAAATAGAGAAGGAATTTGTTAGTTCTACATAAAAATAAAAGAATACGTATAGTATCTGCTATCTATACTGAAGGCTAATTCCACGACGTTTTATCATCAAAGTTATATGTGAGTATAATTGCAGTAAGAGTGGCCGTAACACGGAGCCATTATCCAAGTGCGAGTGGGTACTATTTAAGTCAGTTAATTTCGTTCCAGTACTTTCTTTACTGAAGTTTGATGCTGTTTAAGTTTTCGTTTATTTTAACGTATGTACCGAGTTGAATATTTACTGCTAATGCGAAGTGGAAAGTTTAGTTCGTACCACGAATACTATAAAATACTTCGTACTGTAATGAATACACAATGTAGCGTGTTGTAACACACGTATGAATATCTAACTTCAGCTCTTGTAATAAATTGTTCAAGTTTTTTGTAAAGATTTTAACGAAATGTGTTTTTTATACGATGGTTTGTGGTGTTAATAAGAAAATGAAGTAGGAGAAAGATATTACCTTAATCCATCACTGCTCCGCTGCGGGTTACAGACTTGCTAATATATGTATATTAATCGTGTGTTTCCCACCAGGAAGAAGAGTTGTGAGCGAATTTAATACTTTCAAATATAAAATTGAACGAGCGATTCTATAAAATGAGTCATATCGTCTCAAAAATAAAAATAAATGAAAACTTAAGATTTATTTATGTACTTAATTAAAATATTCTTAAATAGACTTCAATATTGAATGGATATAATAAGAATTGAGGTATACGTTGAAACATTTAAATATTTTCAGTATAATATTATAATCTGTCTGTATCCATTATAATAATAAAAAATAGTTTTTCAATGTTGGTTGTAAGTTAGTTTTTGTTATTTCTAACTGTGCCTTTAATTTTTAGAGATTAAAATGAATTAAATCTATATGTGATCATCTCGTTAATTTAAACGATTTTATGTTTAGTGAACATATGTTTTTCTCTTCAATATAATAATAAAATGGTGGTCAATTCTTCCAGTACCACGTGAAATGTGCCTTTAATTAACCCTTTGCTGGATATCTCTCTTACTAAGCAGAAGGATTTCACGGCTGATATTGATGCGAAACATATAGAATCACATACCAATAATAAAATGAAACACGGATAAATTTAGTGTTTGTTTCGAATATGAACCCATGATCCTTAGGAAATATCCGTGTGTTCACTGCGCCTTCCCGACTCATGTTATTTAATAAGATTAATTTCGAGACACGTCGCTGTCGTTACGAAGCCAAGAAGTTTTATTGTATGCAAATTGCGAGCAAGCCCCCACCCTTAAGACCATTGTGTATAAGCGTGTTTAACATGCACGGGCGGAGGTCAAAAGTGCGCTAAGCTTCTCGCTTAGCAGCAGTGTAAAGCAGCAAGTTGCACGGGAAATTAAGTTTAGCTTCCCCGGTGTTGCTGTTAGCTCGTCAAGCGTAAAAATAAACAGCTAAAATCAACAGAAAATCCGGCTCTTTAGCTGCTAAAGTGCCAAACTGATGTCTTTACATTTCCAACTTTGTAATGTCACAATTTGAATTTGCGATACGCAATTATATTATGATATAAAAAATTAGATAAAATATCGACTAAAAGCCCAAAATAACTCAAATTTTCGATATTAAGAAAATTTATAATTTGGATAAGTCAAAATCATCAAATGTGGACTCGGCCTAAGTGTATCGTGGGCTCATCGGCCACCTCCGCTTCCTCCAGCGCTGCTAACGCTCCGCGGCTGCATGCTGCCACATAAACTCGCACGGCAACATCGCTTTTTGTTTTGTTTCATTTAGGAAGTCTACCATTTCGTTAGCCATTTCTTTTGGCAACCTGCTAGCAACATTTTCAAAAAAATACTTATTATTATTATATAATCCGGTTTCGCTTATATAATTTATAAAATTACTCCTACCTCTCGTAGTCAGCCACAAACTTTGTCCTCAGTTATAACTATTGGCTTCCAGTAGGCAGTACACTGCTCAGCTCAAATTACTGCAGTGTAAATCACATAATAGCAACGCCAATTACGATCTCTCTGATCTTGGCACTGGGGACAAGTGAGATGGATTTGCTATCAAAATACTAAACAACAATTACTTAAATCTACTCGATATTGGTTTTTATTTTGGGCACTACACATTTTAAGTCAAGAAAAAAGCCGAGATGGCCCAGTGGTAAGAACGCGTGAATCTTAACCGATGATCGTGGGTTCAAACCCGGGCAAGCACCACTGAATTTTCATGTGCTTAATTTGTGATTATAATTCATCTCGTGCTTTACGGTGAAGGAAAACATCGTGAGGAAACCTGCATGTGTCTAATTTCAGTGAAATTCTGCCACATGTGAATTCCGCCAACCCGCATTGGAGCAGCGTGGTGGAATAAGCTCCAAACCTTCTCCACAAAAAGAGGAGAGGAGGCCTATAGCCCAGCAGTGGGACTTTCACAGGCTGTTACATTACATTACATACATTTTAAGTTACTATTATGCTTCTACTTTTATTCCAATAAACTTACCAAGTACCAAATTTTAAATTAAAGCGTTCATTTAATTAAAAAAATCTGCTGTTAAAATAAAAGCAACCACAATATCAAAGGCAGCGAGTAATCTGATTAGCTCCTGGCTCAGAGATTTCATCCCGGATTATAACGATAAAAACGAGTTAAGATAACAAGGTATTAACAGGAAACACCGCTAATTTGTTAACGATTAGCCCTCACCGGGCGTCAAGATTTCGAGAGAGTTATATTACCCTCCACTTCACGTTCATCATACCTTAAATGAATAATCTAATTTTATGTGTTTCTCTTTATTTATTTTCGAAAGCCAAACGAGCAAATGGTACTCAAGTCAGAGGAAGTCAAGTTGGCCATAAGCAATGGCACTATAAGAAATATGAAATACTTTTACATTGACTATCACGGAATCTAAGGTACGTCCCTTGTGTCTGTAATCACACTGGCTGACACAAAAATATTTGTGAGTGAATTTCAGGGTGAGTAGGCTGTTACATTAATCTATCTGTGGTATATAAATGAATTATCATTATTAAATGAATGATAAAAATTGATAAATTACTTTTAATTGAATCTTGCTTCTTTATGTTCAAATGTTAATCTATCTCTCGCAACGATTAAAAATTAGTCTTGTTAGATATATATTTTAATACTATATAAATAAGATTAAATATTGATTGGTACATGTTGGCGGTATCGAGGGCTGATCGTGAACGTTTAACACTCTAAAAGTTGTAACAACAGACTAAGCGGCGTTTAAGTCACGGAAACGAGTCAATCGCGGCTGTTCAATTAACGCGATTACCGAACTCACCCTTCCACCCCCAACTCTGACACCCTTGTAATTGATGTGCCCGAGTCAAAAGTTCTAGTGAGAATATTTAATTACATCGCCTTTGTTAAAGTTAATCGAAAGATTATAATCGACTTTGAAAATAAATTAGTTCTTTGTTAGTTATATAATATATAATTTTGGTTTTTATTTGATAATCAACTAGTCCACTTGCCTGTTACAAAACCGAAAAAAAAATCTTCGAATAGTTAAGATTTCCAACTATAATTTACCGATTCACTTATCATTTGAATCTCAACGGTATCGTAAAGCACTTTTGTTAAATATATATATATATGGTACTCGGACTGTACACAATGTATGTGAGTGAATACTACGCAAGGGTATGCAGTTGCGTTATCATAATTCAAAAATCAGTTATTCCACGCTCCATCCTCTCCATGAGCCGAGATGAGACGAAATTCTATCCACCACTACGCCCTGGAATAGCGTAGTGGAATTAATTCCAAAAACTTCTACTCAAGAGGAGAAAAGGCCTTAACCCAGCTGTAAGCGATTTACAAGTTGTTACTAGTCTTAATCATCCAGTCGTGCGTGATCTGCTTTCCTTGCGGTCGAATTTTGTTCTGTCCCTTGTGCTTAAATAAAATGTAACCAAAGCCAGTTAAAGTAGATACATAATAATTGTTATCATACACGTTAAGGTGCCGTCCAATATAAAGACATACTTATGAAGTTTGTTTTATTATACGAAGTTATTAATTGTATTAACTTTGCTAATTAATGTTTTAAATGTTTCGCAGAATACGACCTCAGACTTGAACGCGACAAAGTCAAAAGGTTGAAAAACAAATTATTAATGATCACTCGAAGCATATATCATATTTATCTTTTAATAAATTCGCTAAGCTATTAATTTCTTAATTTTAGTGGTAACTTTTTATAAGCATTTACACACATGTGTAGTCGATAAATAGTAACGCATAACAAAACGTTTTAATATAAAAATGGTACTTTAGCTGGTTTTCATTTTTAAATGACGCAACGACCGATCCGACAAAAAAAACTTTGTTTCGATTATTATTATTGATATTATTACGGCAATTCTTTGTTCATAGTTGACTTGATATTCAGAGATTACGGTGACCGACTGACCAATTTCGACCACTACGCAACAATGCGCTACGTCATTTGAAACAAAACTACCACAGAATAAAGTAAACTAATTCAATAAGAAAAAACTAATTCAAACCCTTTAGAAAAGCTATCGAGAAAAACAAAACTTACAGTAAAAAAAGGTAAGTAAAAATTGTTACAAGGAAAAACGACCCTCAATGATCTTTAAGGTACAATTACATCAAAGGAAAACCTTCCCTCGTGTGTACTCTCAATCATTTTCAAGTGTACCACTCAAAATATTATCACAGGTAGTTTGTTATTAACGTAGAAAGTTGAATGTTTCAACTACAGAGACGGCAATTAAAAAGTCGAAACAGTTAGCGAGGCTAATTTCCATCGTGGTTCAGTGGAAGTTGGGGACTCCATTACGGGTTATAGTAATTTAATGCGAGCTCGTACAAGAGCTTGTTATGTTCATATTTACTGAGCGTTTACACGACGTTATTTGGTTTTAATATTTATATACATTCGTTTGCTGTATATAATTACACGGCGTGGACGAATCGCTATTATGTATTATATTGTAATACTCATAACATATTTTAATATAATGATAAAAAGATTACATTTGTGCCTGCTTTTTTTAATTTAATCATAATGAAAACTCAGTTGTGTTTGGACGAGTTTGATTCCGTATTCTTCGGTTGAGATTGTCTATCATCGTTGTTTCTTAATATTAACAAATTACTCACATAAAAATGTACGCGCGTACAACTCAATAGAGTATACGTATCTCGTGTTGCACTTGAATTATTAAAGTTTGCTCTTAAATTCGAAGGCTACATAGACAAATAGCTTCTTGAAACAATTCTATATCGAAAATACATACAGCAGAAGTACTATGACGACATAGCACGGGCGTAGGTTCCCCGGCCGGCGCGGGTCGTGCACGCGGCGACCCACGACCCGTCCCTTATTCAATTCAGTTTTGCATAAACTGTTTACTCGGCGATAGCGAAATAGTGCGTCGAAACGTTCTTGTCTCAGAAATTTGAAATTCGATATTCTTTATGCTCACATCACATTGTGTCTCGTTCGCCTTTGTTAGTTGTAAGTAAATTATATTAACGTTGTACTTATGTTGAATAAAACAAGCTCTCTGTTAAGTCTACGTGGATTACAAAGAACTATTGTTTTACAATAATACGTTTTTTAACGCAAATCTATACGAATAAATAAAATTTAAGTGTCAGTCTGAGATTTCAAAATAACTACATATAATAGTTTCTGTGCATATCATGATCCGTGTAGTGGTGGCAAGAACGAAAGCAGAATTTTCCGTTGAATTAATTCCAATTTTTGGGACGAAAAATGAACCAGCCTGTCCTCTTTGAGTTAGCTGAATGTTCTGTACATTAAATGTATAATAATTTAATTCAATTAAGAAATTAAAACAAATCAAATATAATATAACTACGATACTTGGAATGGTTATTGTTGAAATAATTGAACTAGCTATATCCGGCTATAGCCCGGATCGGATAGGAAAGGATCTGCATAAAGCGTTTATATCGTAACATATTATATATAACCGTATCGGTATTGCATAAGCAATACACGCAACGATAGATCGGCATGATCTTTATAACGTCTTACACAAATCATTTTCATATTTCGGCAAATTTACAAAAAACATAATAAAAAACACACATACCTTAGGAACTCAGAAAGTGTTATTTCAATAACATTTTTTTCTAGTTACATAGTATGTTTATTAAGCAAAGCCATAAGCTGTTTGATTTCACACCACGACCCAAAGACAAATACTTACTGAAAGCGTAACGAAAGGTCGGACAGCAAGTACATTGTGTGTCTGAAACAGACACGTACTTATCAACTGTACAATCAAAATATGCTCTTGCAGATCAGATCTAATTAAACCATAAAATATTCAAATTCTAGACACATCCGGGTGATAAATTTTTATTACTAGCATGAATATCACTATAAATTATTATATGAGGCGAAATGCGTAAAATAATATAAGTAATAAAATATAACAACTTAATTTACACATTAAAACAATTCTTTACTATGATCCTCACAATTCACACACTGTCAAGGAAGTTTTCAATTCGTTAATTATAATTGATACCTAAGAGGTCCCACCCAGAAACTGGACTTATATTAGTATAGACTGTCTTGTTACTCTCTACATAAGTACCTACGCCTTTTATTTATGTAAAATATAAATCTCCCAGATAGTAGTTGATAGATTTGAAACGGTGTTTTATCAAATCAAATGTCTTTATTCAATTAGGCTTTTAAAGGCACTTTTGTATGTGTGATGTCGCAGTGTTAACGTGCCTACAAACGAAACAACTTATTTGTTTAGATTTTTTAAAATGTTTCATTAAAGTCCTTTGCACAGTAACGAATACAACGGCCCGCAGCTACTGAGTGTTGAAGTACAATTAAGTTTAAAGTCCTCGCGAAACAAAAGCTTAGTGACAATCTTTCATTAAACTCGCAAGAGATATAAAGACGAGTGTTCATAAAACAACGCCAATGTTTGCACACTCACATTGTTGCACGTCAACTCAACAACCCGAGGACGGTACACAAATTAGTTGCGAAAACTAAAGCCTTGTTCACACTAAATGGTCTTTCTCAATCTAATAAGGTTAGTTTACAGAAAACATCTACACATAGAGAATTTAATATACCGTATGAGGTAGTTACGTAATTGACAATAAAATAATGATAAAAACATTTGTAAGGATGAGGAGAACTGCAGTTCTTCATTACTATTTATATTTTGGCCACACCATGTTTGTGAAAACTTGAAATGGAGGTATTCAAATAAAATTGAAAATATTATATCATCTTATATAAATAGTATATACAATATTTTGACTTATCACATTAATTAATATAAATGCTAAAGTTTAAAAAAAATAAGTTGTGAAGGCTCAGCGGTTAAAACACGATAAACTTAACTGAAGATATATGTACTTACTGACTTCAGCTCGGAAGAGATCCACTCAATTTTCTTATTTTTAGTTAAGCATTTTTGCTCATGATTTATCTCGTGCTCGGCATCAAAGAAAAATATCATGAGGAAACCTGCATATGTTGGATAAATCAGATAATTTTTTACCTCCCGCGTTGCAACAGTGTGGTATTATAAGAGTCATCCCCTCGTCCCAAAATGAGAAGAGGCCATAGCCCAGTAGTGGGATATTTACATGACGTTACTCATCTCATTAACACACATAACACAATAGTATAAACAGTCAATTGAATTCAATAAATTGTCCTAAAATATTACAAGCTTAGACTCGTTCTAGAAACATCAAATGTTCAATGTAAGTCGACGATAGCCGATCTCTGTACAAACTCAGTTAAAAATTATACTATAATGAATAGTAAATGCGACGTAGAATTTTAACGGAATTCACTTTGTAATACCCTCGACAAGCATACCTGAAACGCTGAACAGGGAAAAAGTAAAGCGAAGCTTCGAACCATGTTTCTAAGTTTACCTAGCAGGCATCGATATGAAAATACCGTTACAGAGCGAACATGTCTGCCGAGATTTGAAACATATGGGGGTTATAGGGGAAGGAAAGTAAACAAATTATGCGAAAAGGGGAACGATGAATCGCCTCGAGCCGACAACATTTTGTTATAAAATTCGAGTTCGCTTTCCTCACGAGATGGCGCCCCGAGCTTTGATGTATGTACTGATAACATTATCAAGACTAATTATAAAATATAAATATCTCGCATCGATGTGTACTTAGACATGTAACACACAGCTCTCAATGTACTTACGATTCCCTTTTCTGAATAAAATCAAAGTACATTCGAAGTTTAACACTCGATTTTTAAATTCCATTATTTATATTCTTTCATCTTTACTATTGTAGTATTAAAACAATATAAAGTTTCTGTTTGTAATAATTTATAATTCATTGCATAAAATAGTAAGAACTTTGAATAAAGTAAATCCTCAGTAAGTCAAAAACATCCAGCGAACGCGATGTTTATAATAAGTAAAGTTTCCGCATATTTCTCGTCGTTACGGACACATTTGAAACAAACAATACGACGTGGAACAAGTAGTCGGAGACCGTAAAAATAATCCTCCGGTGCTCATTGCAAACGAGCGAAGTTTTTCTATTTCCTTAGTTCTGAGGAGACACCTCCGTCCTCGTCCCCGCCCTCAACTCGCCCTCCGCACTTCGCGACGATACGCACCTTGCATTTAAACAAACTTATTAACTCTTTAACAGAGAATAAATATAAATACATATTTTTTAAATATAAAAACCAAAAAATATTGTTGTGTACCAATGTACATAAAGATGAAATTAATATGATTGAAGCTTTGTCTTTATTATATAATAAAATCTTTTATACCCAGAAACGTTTTACATAAAAAAAAGTTACGTAAAGTAACATCGCACCCAAATTCAACTTTTTCAAATCAATAAATTAACATGTTTGACGAACATCTGAGTGATAATAAACTTAATGTATTCATTGATTGTATCACCAGCACACGAGTTCGCAAAATTTCAACTTAATCGATTATGTGGAAACTGAAATTGGTCTTAAGTTCATATGTAAGTAAGTATTCGTAACCCACAAATAGACTAACGGCTTTACGTACTTTCCGAGGCAGGGGAGTGTGTACTCTCTCCAACTCCGGGCTACTATTGAAAATTGTTCCCTAGAAAAACACCAAAACATGATAATAGCCCGAAAAGAGACTTAAGCCCAGGATCTTGTATCAGTACTAAAACACACATGTTTGTATATATATTTATATCCTTATAAATCAAACAGTTATCAAAATAATATAATTTGAAAAACTAAAGGTCAAAATCGCCGTCCGCCGCGCGCCACCCGCCGCCACACCACCGCTGAACTAACAGTTAATTGTAATCGAGATTATTCCTTATTTACCGCCATTTACACTCATGTTATTATTAAATCATGTTTTATTAGTGTCGTTTACAAATCGTTGTTCTAATGTTTACATAAATGAATGAATTACTGTTAACAACATTTTCAAGACAGGACGAATGGTGTTTTATGCCTAATTTATTGTAGTAATGAGATCTATTTTAGAGTTATAAAATAAATAGTTTTAATTTAAAACAAAACATTAAAAGTTGATTATATATTATGTATGTGTTGAAATAGTAGTCATACGTTATATATATATTGTATACTTGGTGGTAGAGTCTTGTGCAAGTACATCTGGCTAGGTACCCACTCCTCGAATACTCTGCCGCATAACGGCAATACTTAGTATTTTCGCGTTCCGGTTTGAAGGGTGAGTGAGGTAGTGTAACTACAGGCATAAGAGACATAATATCTTAGTTCTCGAGGTTGGTGGCGCATTGGCAATGTAAGGAATGATTAATATTTCTTACAGCGCATTTGCTAGTCCACCGAAATATTTCATAAAAAAAATCTATACATTATCAAAAAAGATAAAGTAATGATTATCCAAATCGGTTACGCTGTTTCCGAGATATCCATAAAAAACCGACTTATATAGAAGTCGGTCAAAATGATTTTATTATACACTTCATGGTCCAGACAAAGGCGTTAAGCGGATAACACTTTATTTACTGAAGTGCCGGCAAGCCGTAACCCAATTTTCAGTATCTTCAATGCGTCCATCGATCCGTAGCTGCCAGGAGCTGTATCTGCTGAGATATGGACGGTTCCGTGGATACAGAGCCGGCTGCGGCTGCAGATCAAATAGTTGCCGGTTTTACTGCAACTGATCCCAACTCCACCCCCCGCCGCCCCCGCCTCCCCTAGCTCTCCACGACCGGACGCGCCAGTAGGCATCAGTTAATACTCAAAGAACAATGGAGACGGAACAATAAACTATTGACTGATTTCTTTGTTTAACTCGCAATAGCAACGCAGGAGCGCTGATTATATCTTTAGCGGGATTACGCGATTATGCGGATAGTCATTAGTCGACATTGTTAGTGTGCAGAAAATATACATAGATATTAACGTAAGTTATCATAACTAAGTACAACAGTTATTGCACATTTTATAAAATTATGACTTTATGCGATGAATATTGCGACGGTTTTAACTACTAGGTTTTATAAATATCTGGTAATTTTTAAAACAAGCTTAAACGAAGACAAAATATTTATATTCTTTGACAGATAAGCTAAGTGGGTGGCATTTTAAATTAGCAAAATCCGAGACTTCACCAGCGTGGAATTCAGTTTGTATTGAAAATCCATCAAAATCTGTAATTTAAATCTTTTTTTTTTGGATCACCATCCGAATTTGAATTAAGGATGTAAAATAATACAATTATTAGAAAGCAGCAGTAGTCTAAAATAAAAAAAATGGTCGTTTTCTTTTTGATAACACGCAAATAACCATATTAACTCAAAAAGAGGCAGTTAAATTGAAACACCGAAGGACACTTATATATTATCCATTTGCACGGATGCGATCAAAGGTTTGATTTTGCCTTGTCACATTTCTGTTTTTTCTCTCATTGGTCATTCAGTCAGTTCTCCGGATATTACCTTATATACATTGTATATATATATACTAGCTGACCCGGTGAACTTTGTTCCACCTTAAAGGCAATATCACATTATCACATTTTTTTAATTTTTAACTTAGGGTAATTCTAAATAAAAAAGATATAATTATTCAATTATTCTTTATTTGCCATTTATTGTAGCACCTTGTTATAAACGATATTTTTTGTTATTTCATTAGGCGCGAAAACAAATAACGCGGAAGGTCTTCCGACACAACGACAAGGTAATTCGCAATTTTTTGCAATGTTTCGAATTACTCTTGCATTTCGGCTTTGTCGAGAAAGATTTGATCGTCTTGGTCTCGGCATGGTATTTTTATTGATGATAAATGGCACAGCAATACGATATTAAAAAAAAATTAAATTAGAAGTTGAAGTTCGCTTTTCTTTCTTTTTATTAGAAACTTTAAACAGGCACAGAGTATTTATATTCCTTGTTTTATACGAATTAATCAACCGACAAGACTTGTTTTTTAAATATTCTCAGCTGTCAGTGGCTTTTTGTTATATACTACCGGACTTTTTTAAAAATATGCTCAGCTGTCAGTTGCGTTTTGTTATTACATTTTTAACAAATGAACCGCTGACTTATATTTTGACTGAGTTGTTTTGTTATTACATGTCAGTTGCGTTTTGTTATACCACATTTTATGTCACATCACACGGGAACGACGGGAACGGGATAAAAAGTATCCTATGTCCTTCTCCCAGTTCTTAGCTACTTCCCTACCAATTTTCAGTCAAATTGGTTCAGCCGTTCTTGAGTTATAAATAGTGTAACTAACACGACTTTCTTTTATATATATATATATATATATATATATATTATAATACAGATAAACTAAGAGACTTTATTAGTTACATACATATAAGTAAACATGAATGAATGAAAAATAATTTAATTAGATCCGTACAGCAGGAAGCTTTATAAATAAATCCTCAGCCGTCACCGCTCGGCTGCGGTTCGACACGGGAGGCGCCGCGCGGTGACCGACGCGACACGGAAGATGTATTGCGACGCTTCCAACGCAAATAAAGTACCGCCTATACCTCCACTGTAGGATTACCACCGTCGTGGTAACGAAACCGGAACGAAAATGCGGAAGTCATAAATATTTAATACGGCTATCTCGTCTTAGCTGAGTTTGTCCATACTAAGTACACGAAGACGTTAAAAAATGGCTTCGTTATACTAGTGGCTAACTCATAGGGCTGCGGGCTCAGACGTTCTTGGTTCAAAGTTTGAGTCAAGACGATAAATGCTTTTAGATTGATCAACTTATCATGATGAGTAGTAAATAAATTGTCAGTCCTACTTAAGCCGTTGGCTCTGCACCTCATTTCCGTGCTATCGTTGATTAAAAAAGTGATGGAACACACACACACACTCATATTAAACAAACAAACAGGCTAACGGTACTGGTCCTGAGAAACCAGAACGCCTGGCCACCCGGTTACTGCAACTGACAATCTGGACGCGAGAATAGTTTCATGTGCTTCAACTGATATTGAATGTATTTGCCTAGCGAAAGACCTCGGTTTTGCTCGCGTGAAATATCGATGAGTTACATATGTATGTTGTGCCTATTCCAATGGAAGAATAGCGTATATAAACAAACTTCCTATATTCCAAGCGACATATAACAGCTCTGCTATGTTATGCACTACAGACAGTTCTCGACTAATTGACGTTTATTCATGACAAAACGTTATTCCACATAACCACTTATATCCACTTTCAATTTACTTCTAAAGTTTCGATAATAACTTCGCTGACGTTCAAGACGCTACTTTCGAATCACAATGAATACGGAGGATTATTCAACACCTCGATTAATTAAATCGTGTCAATTCAATGTTAAAGTTATTCATTTTTGTTTACTCCTCCTTTGGTTAGAACAGACTATTCATATAAAATTTATTTTGTTTAAGAGGGCAAACGGGCAGGAGGCTACTGTGATGGAAATTGCCTACCGCCGCCCATAGACACCTGCAACACCTGAGGGCTTGCAGTTTCTATGTCATATCGGTTTGGAAAAGTCGCCGGCGAAAGCTGGTTTCACCGAGTGCACAACCACTCGGGAAACGCAGTAAAAACACACTGTTGTGGATTTCCAGACATCAAGTTGGTATGGATGGATCTTCCGTACAATAAGAGACGATCAATTCCCTTAACAAAAACCACACCTAAAATATTCTTTATTCAACTCCCTTGAATGTAGATTAAAGCAAAAAGAACGGCAAGAATCTCGCTAGTTATTCTTTTTCTGAAGTAAATTAAGATCACAATTTCGGAGACAGGCAGTCTCTCAAATATAAAATAAAATGAAAATACAGTCGAAAATCATCCCGTTCCCATCACTCCGGAGTAATCCCGCGGATGATATGTTTTTTATCATGTCTTAGAAATCAGATATGAGGGCAATCTAGCGAAGTGCTCGGGCGAACCGACTGCTTAATATGTGTAAGATACGGGCGACGGTGGAACAATAAATTGGCGTTTTTTATACACAAACGTAAAAGCAGATATAAATATTAGATAAATATGCATGTATAACATATGTATGTATTACATACATATTTATTGCACGAAATTACAATGAAGAATTACTTTCCAAAATAGGTTTTATAAGAAGATTGTTAAGGTCAAACTTACAGACATTTTTCAAAAGTTAAATTCAAATAGCTGTTCGTTGGTAGAATATCTGGGGCCTGCCCAACTTGCTTGTATTGACTTGCTTACAGTAAAATACAATAAAAATAGTCTGTATAATATTAAATATATTAAAAATTTATTTTATCTATTTTTTTTAATATAATTCAGATCCTTCAATCCAGGTATAGATTTAGCTACGACTATATTAAAATCTACCAATAATTAAAGATATCCAATCGATAGATATATAGAATACTCGTCTTATGTACTTTACTATTATTTATAGAAGCGTTCGTGTTGCAGTGGCGTGGCGTGTTTACTCAGCACTTGCTCCGATTACTATCAACTGTAGTGTTTGATGCAGACAGAGGACCCAATTAACACCTTGTGTGTACTGATTTAGATAATCTGTGGTCCGATAGCTCCGTGAACGGCTTGAATCAATAGATCAACGGCTTAACGAAATATATGCCTCGATATATGTATTTACAATGATAGATCTTACGTCATCAATATTTTAATAAAATAAGAAAGGCATCGACAATCAGAATCTAGCATGTTCTTCACTTCAACTAAAAGCTTAAATATACATTATTTATTTTACAATAGCAAATGTCGAGACGGTGTTAGATAAAGCAAGTCAAGGAATGTTTAGATATGAACACAGATGTATTATTTTTCCAAACCCCGGCTCCAACTGAATTTTCATGTGCTTAATTTGTGTTTATAATTCATCTCGTGTTCTGCAGTGAAGGAAACATCGTCAGGAAACCCGCATGTGTGAGATGAAAATCTAGCAGTTATGTATCCACTAACCCGCTTTGAAAAAGCGTTGTGGAATAAGCTCCAAATCCTCTCTAAAACAGAGAGGAGGCCTTTGCCCGTAACCGTAACAGCCTGTGAATGTCCCACTGCTGGGCTAAAGGCCTCCTCTCCTCTTTTTGAGGAAGGAAGGCCTTTGCCCAGCGGTGTGTAATTAGTAATTACAGACTGACACTTCTTTATGGTTACCTAAACGCGCTGTTCTACCGCTGTTACCTAATGAAACAGCGTTAAGAACACATAGTTGTCCACCATCAGTGATAAATTTACATGACGTGACCTTTTAAGTGTAATAAATAATTTTAAACCTATTACAATTATAAATACATTAAATCGATTTGCAATACAATCTACAAGAATGATCTTATCGACTAAAATGAAACATAGTAACGAATCCCGTAATTTCCCACGTTTATTCAAACTAATATTAATAATAATGATTTATTAACAGATTCTATATATTGACTCCATAATATTCCTCGAAGTTACAACATTAAAGCGAATAAACTTCGCACGAACACCAAACTGTAACGTCAGTTCGAGTATGTGCACAATGCGCTCCGTAAACACCGCATATGTATGCATAGCAGGACCTCAAGGGATCGAACTAAACAAACAAGATATCCTCTGAGCAAACCGAGGTAGTCGTAGCTGAGCTGCGGCGTCAAGTCTCGCATAACGCTAACTAGATCTAATCTATACATACCCCCAACACATGCTCTTATGGCTACCTTCATTGATATTGTACGCTCGTTTGTGAGAAATTAATTTACTTCAACCGTTCTGACTTCGCTATTGTTACATAATTATATTTGTTTTAATATTATAGAATACTTGCTGCCCGACTCGACTTTGTGCAGATAAAATAATTATTTTATCCTGAGATATAAACATTCACCAACCGATTGTTTTGCCCGTACAGGGCGATGGCTACGTGGCTAAGACACCGTACACGCCCTGCGTACTTTTCATGTGTTTATTTAAACATTCGTAATATTAGTTAGGCAATGTTTATTTACATGAAGCATTTAAAATTACTACGTTATTTATTTTAATAAGGATTTACCTTTGTGACTATTAAACTAAACTAAACTTGCCACCTTTTTCCTGTTTTTAACCATAAAAATGGTTATAGTAAAAATATGCGGACTTTTTTTTACAACTTTTCAAGAAAACCATTTCAGGCATGGGTGCATTATTTTTGTGCAACTTTAGTTATTCGCGCAACGCAGGCCGTAGACGCTTTCAAGATGATTCCGACACAGTAAACGAATCTCGGGTCGGATCAATAAATTAAAACATAAATAAGAACAGATTTAAAAAAAAAATGATTTTACCTTTTTTTTTGTATATAGTATAGGTAGGCGGACGAGCATGTGGGCCACCTGATTGTAAGTGGTTACCAACGCCCTTAGACATTGGCACTGTAAGAAATGTTAACCATCGCTTACATTGCCAATGCGCCACCAACCTTGGGAACTAAGATTTTATGTGGATGAAACCACCATGAAAGTGGATAGTATGAATACCTTGTTCATGAAATAACACATAGATGTGCCAATGCATCGTGACCGGGAAACTATCACGTATTTTGTTAGTATATATGTTCTAAGTCGAAAAATTAAAATTGTCACGACTTGGCGTGATCATCTTGATGTCATAGGGACGCCGATGCGAATGTAAGCCGAGTATTTCCTACATACACGTCTGTTTGCTTATACAGCAGCAGATCGTTACGTACTTTGTTCGAATCTCGGGTGCGGCCTATAATAGTTGGTAGTTTTTTTTCCTTTAACAAGTTCTGAAGCTGTATCGGATTGCCGTTCTATGGGGCATATCATACCAAAAAGAGTTAAAGAAAAAGTAAATTAAAACGAAATAAGGGACAGGCTTTAGCAAAAATTTAATATCGTATTAGAAGCTCTCACCGGTGCCGTCCTAATTAGATCTTGTTCTCCGCCTTCCGTTTATTAATTAAACTAATTACCGCGGGTCCAAGGCTGTAATGCACTCTTTTGTGCCCGCTACAAGTCCAATGAGAATCATTTTTATCGTCGCTTTCATTTCTTTGAAAATTAAATTTTATTACATGATCTTAATGTCGTTTCAAGGATCCGTAATTAAACTCAAAACCTTCAGTTTCACATCTCACTGTGTGTCGCAACATAATATATTTTTTTAATTTACCTGAGAGTATTTATTTTTTATCTTTAATATACGTAATAACGTTGTATTATTTTTTTCCAATTTATTATGTAATACATTATGTTTTGTTTTTTGTAGAATCTAGATATACCAGAAATAAATATTATAGCCTTGCCTTGTTGGTCTAGTGCAGGTGTACTCAACCTGCGGCTCGTGACTTCTGTTTTGGCTCACCTGGTGTTACTTTATTTTCAACTATTTTAAATTTCAAAGGATTTTATCAACATCTAAATAATTTGTATTAAACAACTGCTTGTGACCACTGACACTGCAAAGTGCTTGAAACAGGAAATGATAAAAAAATGTTAGAATATTCGCGATAATTCGGTTCATAGTCGTTTAAATCAAATTGTAACAATCCCGAAACATACCTATAAATATTATTGTTTGCAGCCCTTGACTAACACGTGTGGCCCCTATAAAAAAAGGTTGAGTGTAGCCGGTCTAGTGCCTGGATTATAAGACCACAGACTCCGAGGTACCGACTTGTTTCAAACTCAACCAGTTAATATGACATCGTCACATACAATATTATTACATTCCACACCGAAGTCAATACAGAGAGAAGACCATTTAGATAGACAAAAAGTTTATTATTGGAAACCTGTTGATATTGCACTAAATGGAAAATAATGCAATGCATGCATAATGCATTTAGATAGACAATAAACTAAGTTATTTTATCCACTGTTGAAATAAAATATACAAATATATCCTAATAATGTCGTAAATATTTTAACGTTTATTTATTTGATAGTTTTCATGTCTGCGTTTATGATGTATTTTTATTGCTTTCAGCTACAAAATGGATATGACTTTATTGCTACAAAAACATATAGGTACTCAAATGTTACATATCGTGTCGTTACTCTCGCATTCGTCCTTAGTTGTGTGTTTTAAGAAATTGCTACACTATGTTATAATTATACCGAGTTTAATTAAAATGCTCGCGGTTCTCGCGCGATGCGGTATGGACAGCCGTTGCCCGTTGCCATTATAAAATTATCGCGCCTTAGAAAATTAATTAATGTTCGTCAGTTAATATTCCATAGTATTTTTACTATAATAATTAATAGTTATTTTCATAACGTCGCACATGACAAGATTCCGTAGTTGGCATAATTGCACGTAAGAAAAAAATCTTTGGTAAAAATACAAAGGTTTTTTGTGCCGGAACTAATATAACACCAAGTCCAAGCATCTGCTGCCTCATAAGTGTTTCGTAGATTATTATTGTTATTTATTGCCTACATGATAGTTTCCGCCCGCGTATAAATGGGGCAGGTGTTAGGCATGTCACGTATCCTTTTCTGTAGGTACCCATTTTTTTTATTTTAATTAGGCGGACGGGCAAACGGCACACCGGATATTAAGTGGTCCCCACCGCCCATAGACATTGGCGATGTCAGAAATATTTAGCATTCCTTACATCGCCAATGCGCCACCAACTTTGGGAACGAAAATATTATGTCCCTTGTGCATGTAGTTACACTGGCTCACTCATCCTTTAAATCGGAACGCAACAATATTAAGTGTTGCTGTTTAGCGGTAGAATATCTAATGAGTGGGCAGTACCTACCCAGCCGGGCTTGCACAAAGCCCTACCGCGTGACGTGTATGCAAAATTTCATTATGATCGGTTGATAGATTAAAGTGTACAACCAAACTCATTTTTGGATTTATAATATTAGTAAGGATAAGGTTTAATTTAAAGATGTTAAAAATTACACATTATACACACATAATATTTCAATAAGATGATTAGAAACACTACAAATGTATATACAATATCCGAAAGGTATATAACAAAACAAATGTATTTATCAAATCAATTTATTAAGTAAATAATTGAACAGTTTGATATTTACGTTCTAAATATGTCGCTGTATCTTTACGTTATACAAAATCCATTACACTAAACACTTGGAACATTCGTTTACTTTTACACTCCGTTTAAAAAAATATAAACCCCAAGCCATGTCTTTATAAAAATTTAAGCCTCACCGTAAGTTATGTACGAACATGTTTAATTATAGCAAATTATTTGACAATGCCTATCACAGACCGGAATAGCGTCGCGAGAGCGGCTCGTATATAGGTCACGATCCCCTTACTTAATGTCAAACAATCAATACGAAATATCATTGAATTTAGTTTCAGTAGAAAAAAAACAATACTTTTATTATTATTCGTTCTCAACGACCATTCCACAATTTATTACGCTTGACCGGCATTATCAATGTAAGAAAAAACTTATCAGATTAACTACTCATACTCAGGTGTCCTATTTGGTCGTCTTATATATCCTCTTCTATATCTTACTATAGTATGACATACTATGTTACCATAACAAAAATAGGCTTAAATTTTCATAAATAATACAACTACTATACCCTCATATAATATATTGAATTTTAAAACAATAGTAATATATTTATTCATCTTGAACGATGTTTATAGTCCGTAGTTTTAATAAACGATCAGAATAAATCTTTAATTAATATTTTTGCAAATAACTTGGCTTTACTAAGGCCCTCTCACACTGGGTTTGTCCGGACGTCAGACAAACGTCACAAGAACGTCAGAAGTCACGTCTCACGTATGGCTAGCCACGTTTATTTTTACATATGAATACATAGATCGTCTACAAATAGGTACTATTAGTGACGGTAAATATGAACAGTTTCTAAAATAGCATCATATCAATCGGAAATATATAAAATTACAATAATATGATAGTATATATAGACTATATAATTTATTTTCTAGCTACGATAAAGCTGAGTATCACCGACAAACACTTCACCTATCTACGTTTAATAGGCCTCTTATTAGCTGACTTAACACTATCGTCATACATAACACATACAAGGGTAGGACATAAACAGTCGTTAATAACACTTATTTTGTTGACTGTACTTAAAGCAATATTTTCACGGTGTTTTATTAACGAATTTTAATCATCCAGTCACATTAGCAAACATTAAAAGGAATCACTTAAAAAAAATTAGCAATATAATCATTATAAATGTACTTAGTGCAAAAGTGTTTGATAAAACATTGCTTTTCAAATATAAAAATACCAATATATGTAATTATACAGTCGAAACACATTTGCACTGTAGAACATATATTATACAAAAAAAAGCATTATTAAATATCGCTTAAAATAAAAGGATATTAGGCTTATTTAGATTAAAAACAAAATATTATAGAAACTTCGTTAAAAATTAACGCTTAAGTCATTTAAAGGAATTTCAATAGTAAAGCGATTACATATAATATTCACATACATTTCATAATAACTATGATATAATAAATTTTCAAACTATACAATAGTACACGAAGCATCACAAATATGTGTTTACATATCCGCTTGCTCACTCGGACGCGTTTGCAAAAATCGAAACGTGTACGACGTTAGCGAGACACTTCCATTACGACTGGACTTCATTTATCTGTATTTACAAGTTTGTATATATTTAAATCCTACAAGATTGTAAACACATTTTACTATATAACATTATAAACCATTAGAAACGCATTATTCAATTCGGAGATTATTCGATTCGAAACTATTTTAACAGTTTTTTTTTGTTTTTATTTTAATTAAAAATCTAACAGCAATAATATTTATTTACTTTTTTTTTGATAATATTAAAACATTTAACAAAATGAGTCAACTGGTGATGGTTGTCACCACTGCCGATGTTTGTCATTGGCACTGTAACAAATACTACCCTTCCCATACATCGACAATGCGAATACCCTTCGAAGCGAAAAACAACTCTAAGTATTGATTTAAAATTAAAATAGAATTCATGAAATATTAATTTCCCAAGAGTACGTATGTGACAGTTCTCTAGTGGCGTGTCCGCGAGAGTTAATATCCCGGGAGCAAGCGGCTATTAATAAACACTGTATAGTACATTAAAGACTTTCAATAAATCCATTTATTTATATCAAAAACACGTAGTATACGTATCGTTTTATTAAAAAACGTCCGTCCGTCTATCAATCGATAATAGTAATTTTTATTCCAAAATATACAAAATTCGTGTATATTTTTAAAACTTAGCTACCATTAGCAAGCACCATAGTAGTCCAATATTTGCTCACATGCAAATTACATTTCATTTTGTTTCCTTTTAGTTACAATATTTTCGTATACATTCTTCACTAAACAATATTCGATTCGTACAAATTATACAGTGATTTAGAAATACGGTCGTTTTACTTAAGACATATTATAAATAATAAGACATATTATAAAAAATCGATTAAGATTTTGTTTTGTATAGTCTGTTTATATTATTTAAATATTGCGTAATACAGCAACAAAATGTATAGCCATAAAATTGAGCACAATTATAAGATGTATAATTTAGATAAATCGTAAATTTCTACACGATATCAAAGATCGCACGGGACTTGAAACTCCCTCGTAACAACATCGCGCCAACACCGCCAATAAAGCCCGCGTCCACTGCGCGCCCGTCGCGATACATTGATATTCGGTTTCAAGGTCAAATCTTTTAATACTATTTTTAAATTTAGAATCTACATTTCTCTAAGATTGAATGAATAAACACTAAATAATAAGTGCATATTAATAACAAATTTCGAGCACTTTACGCCACCTAAATATAACTAATGTGTTATCATTTAATGAATTTGATTAACATCTATATAACGATACAATGTATTATTTGTAAATAAACTCCTCTATATCCTTGTACGACACCGGACGTTTGCTTTGCTGGGACCAATGCCCAGTCGTATATATGTACTACACGATAATGAAAATAAAGAAAAATACTTTATCTTTTAACTAAAGATAAATCGGCTTGGACACGTTTTTGCGTTTGTAGTAGTGTAATACACACACAAAATTCAGACCGGTTTGCACCAGCTACCACGTGCCTCGAGATCTCGCACAAGTAGAGTTAGAGGTCTCCCTCTCCCTCTTGAGAAGTCTTGCCGTATGACCGGTGTGCTTCGTTGAGTATTTCAAAGTAATTTTATGTCATCAATATGTATATTGTTTCTATCAAATTTTATCAAAATAGTAATTGGAATAATTTATTTAGTTCGTAAAGAACTTGAGCATTTATGAAGATAATTGCTTTTAATAATTAAACATTGTTTTAAAGATTGATTATTTAGATACAAAATATATAAGACAACGTTTTTACTGGAAAGTACGATGATTGCGGAAACAATTGATTGTCAATAAATAATATACTATACTGAAGCAGCATATGAATGTCCCACTGCTGGGCTAAGGCCTCCTCTCCCTTTTTGAGGAGAAGGTTTGGAGCTTATTCCACAAATAATATACATAAACTAAATTATTGCGTAAAATGTACTTTATACAAAACGTCCCCGACTCGTCGTCAGTTATTTAATTTAATTCTCATCACATTCGTTCGTGATAACTCTAAACACCAATAAAGACCTTCGACTTTACTCAATAGTATAATTGATACGTTTGCCTTATATTACATGTACATTTTATTACTTATTGTTAGATATTATATATTTAGACTGATATCGCTTCAAATATACAAACTATTCAAAAAACAGATATTCTTAAATACCTTATAGTATACTTATATTTGTATAATAGCAAATATTACTTTGGCACAATAACTTTTTTTTTCTGCACATTAGAAATTTACAAAAAAAAATTTTGTAGTTTTTTTTTTTTAATTTTATTTATGAACGAGTAAAAGGTTACTTGTTTCAAAAACGTCGTCAGATAAATAACAACCTTCAAATCAGACTTTTAGTATGAAAACCACTCGTTGCTGTGGTAACACTACAACTTGAAAATTGTTGCTGACGACCTCCTAGTCACTAAATACTTTACATAAAAAAGTACCCACAATAGATACATGTGCGTTTGTGCGTTTCAATTACTTTTTTCATAAGTCTTTATTTGAAATAATAAAAACCAAAACGAAATTTATCAAACACAAATCAAATAGAATACCTACAAACACGAATGTCTCCTAAATCATCAATGGTGGTAAAACGAGAGATCGAATTCCAAAGCCGTTCGGTGTAGAAGTACCGTTTGTAGATAAACGATTTTGTGAATAACTCGGAATTCGATAACTAGTCAAAAATATAATATTATTACGTATAGAAATTAGGATTAAAGAAAGTTAAAAAAAAATTTAGATATAATCATACGAATAACAAATAATACAAAGTTGCCTGGTCGCCTGGAAGAGATCGCTATGCGGCGATAAGACCGTCAAAGTTGTACGCTAATTAGGTCGTATCCATGTGTTATGTTATTTTTAATCTGTGTGGTGTACAATAAAGTGTATTCTATCTATATATCTAATCTATCTATCTAAGTAGTTTTAACTTACTGTCACAAAGGTTAGACAACGAAAGTGCCTTCAGCTCCCGGACTATAACCAACATTCTATAGATTCACACGTTCAAGTGCTGACCTCCGATTACGTGCACTCATCTCTCTAATTCTGTTTGTTATTAAACTGACATTAAATATGATGGTGTGAATTTTTTTTATAAATATTTTACATTGTCCTAATGAATCTGATACATACTAATATTTAATATATAGAGGCCGCCCTGACGGCAGCCGGAGGGAGACGGAGGGGTATGGGAGGCCGGGAGGGACTTGTATTATTTGTTACTCCTAGAACAGAATACATTCGATCGAATGAATTAATTATTAATAAAATAGTATATACAACAGTCTACTCTAACGTACTCGGGACCGGGAGAGATCCGCGAGCTCGGTGTTCGGAGTAGTTCTCCGCCATTCTAGTTACCAGAGTACCAGGACTCAGGAGGTACCGGGACGCAATGAAGGCGACGAGGCTCTCGCCGGCCGCCCGCTACAGCAGCGCGAGCGGCGCGGCGGGGGCGGGGCGTCAGTCGCGCGCGGGCGCGGGGGGCGGGGCCGCGTCGCGCGGGGGGCGGGACAGCGAGTACGTCTCCGGCTGGAACGTGGGCGGGCACTGCAGGTGCGGGTACTGCTCGGAGCGATTGCTCTCCTGGAACATATTGGGATCAATTTATTCAACGATGACGTTCGGGCAGCGTTACTGGAGGCGCGCTGGCCGCGGCCGAGGTGTCACCTGTCGCTGCAGGTCGCGCCGCGCGCCGAACATGAGCCGCAGGCGCGACACGCCGCCCGCGCTGCGGACACACACACGCGGGGTGAGCTACTCTCGTCACGGGATCCGTCGGGGGTATCTGCCGACTAGTCCGGAATGGTTTGATACCGCACCGGGGTGGTTACTCATTTCATTTACTATTTGCTGCGAGTTTCAGAAAACGAAGAATTTGTTGTAAGGCGAAGAGATGAATGAAATTGAACGGTATCATAATTATTTTTAGTTTTTAGTTGAACTCGCAGACTGCTTTAACATTACGGCATCGAACTGGTCCGCAGATATCCCCGACGGGTTGTATGTATCGAGATCGTTATCGTTTACTTTTATATTAAGAATTGTAAAGATGTACCTCTCATTCGTGGCCGGCGTCGGCGGCGTCTGCGGGGACTGCGGGGACTCGGCCTGCGTCTGTAACACGTTAGCGCACGTCTGAATAGAAGATACGAATATAGTGTACGCGAACCATCACATGCACTAAAATCATATCACCCGTTCCAATAATGTCACAGCGGTGTGATAAATACTCACCGGCGCGCCGCCCGCCCGCCGCGCGCCGCGCGCTCCCCCCGCGCCCCCCGCGCCCGCCGCCGCTTCGGCCCTGCGGACAGCCCCAGCAAAACTTCAGTATTTAAAAATTGAATAGTTATTTTACATGGCACAAACCTAGCTGTTTGCAGGTACCACTCACCCGTCGTGGCGCGCCAGCTCGCCGTAGATGACGTCGGGCACGATGCGGTCGAGGCGGCGCTGCAGCTCGCGCGCGCCGCCCGCACCCCCCGCGCCGCCGCTCCCCGCGCCCCCCGCGCCCGCCGCCCGCTCGCAGCGCGCCTGCCGCCGCTCCTCCTCCTGCTTTTTCAGCATGAACTCCTCTAGCGTGACGAAGCCGACGAAGTTGTCCGGCTTGTGCACTTTCGGTTTCGGGACCTGCGGGCGATCATCGCTTACGATATACGTTTACGTGATATTTCGAGTAGGATTTTGTTTAGATAGAACAAGTTGTGATAAGTTAGTAGTTAGAGAGAGTAAGAAATTGAGTTGACACGCGAGGCTACAGGAGACAGGTTATTTTTTATTCGTCGGGAGCCTCACCTGTATGGTGGGCTTGGTGACGAAATCGCTCTTCTCGAAATCGAGCAAGTTCGGGTTGGAGGCGTGTATGTAGTTGATGGGCTTGGGCAGCTTGGCGGGCGCGGGGGGGGCGGGCGGCGGCGACGCGTCGGGCGTGACGCGGCGGTAGCTGCGGTAGTGCTCCGTGGGCACGGGCACGCCCGACTGCTTGCCCTGCGGCACGAAATGCTTCAGTAATTATATAACACACTAGAGTCGATATTATTTTGTAGACAATTTTACGCTTCAGCTTTTATTAGAATGTCTATTGATTGATTGATTGCAGTATAAGTGAATAAAAATTATAGAAAAGCAATAAAAATATACCTTCACGGTTTTAGAATCTTCCTTGGGTCTGGCTCTCGAGAAGAACCTCAGGTACTTCCTGTCGAGGCTGGTGGCGGCCGCCTGGCTCACGTTCTCCTGCGACTCGCTCCGACCGGCCCGATGCGTCAACTTCTTAAGGGAACCGAATTTCGACTTGTCCTTCTCCCTCTCCCTCTCCTTCTCCCTCTCCTTCTCTCTCTCGTTTCTTCTCTCGGAAGTTTCCGTGTCCGATTCCGTCTCCGAGTAATCGGTCTCCGAGAATTGCTTCGACAGCTCCATCTGGAAACGTTTTAAAATAAAATAGGTCCTGAACATCCGAACCGCCGGCAGCGGGCGGCGACGACGAGCGCGTACCGCGGACGACAGCAGCGACGGCAGCAGCGTGGCGCGGTGGATGAGCTGAATCCAGGCCAGCATGGCCTCGCGCGAGTCGCACGCGAAGTAGAAGGCGACGCCCGTGTGGTACA
The DNA here is from genome assembly GCA_905147175.2 of Nymphalis urticae. NCBI lineage: Eukaryota > Metazoa > Arthropoda > Insecta > Lepidoptera > Nymphalidae > Nymphalis > Nymphalis urticae. Next base: position 266,487 of record LR989987.1, on the reverse strand, counting down.
CCTTGAAGGCGTGCGCGCGCGACTTCACCTCGCCCGCCGCGCACACCGTGAACCCCTCCAGGTAGATCATGCAGTCGGCGCGCGAGCACTGCAACACGAGCGGCGTCAGGGGCGTCGGGGGCGTCGGGGGCGGCAGGGGCGTCGTGCCGGCGGCGAGCGGCGTACCTCGGGCGAGCGGTAGGCGTAGAGCAGGTTGTGCGCCAGCAGCAGGTGGCGCGCGGCCCAGCGCGGCTGCGGGCCGGCGCGCGCGCGCACGCGCTGCCACACGCGCCCCGCCGCGCCGCGCGCCGACAGCGAGCGCGCCGACACGCTGCGCCGCTCTGCGGGCACACGGCGCGCCGTTGAAGCGTTATACGAGTACGAATGGATGTTATGAAGCTGTAATATCGTTTAGGCCCCCATCGTCCCCGGCGACGAGATAACTGCGGAGACGGGACACTCACTGGCCAGGATGGAGTTCTTCTTCTTGAGACTGCGCGACTTGGAGGAGGGGAACATCCCGCGCACGCCGGCGGGCGGCGCGGCGGGCTCGCTGGCGGCGCCCAGCACGATGTCGTCGCGCCGCGCGTCGCCCGCGCCGTTGAGCGCCGGCATGGCGCGCCGCTCGGCCACCACGAGCTGGATGTCGCGCTTGCTGATGGGCCGCAGCGACTGCAGCGAGCCGTCGCGCGGGGGCGGCGCGGGCTGCGGGCGCGGGGGGGGCGCGGCGCGCGGCGCGTGCGGGGGGCGCGGGGGCGGCTCGGGGGGGCACTCGGCCGGTCGGTAGCGTTCGGTTATTCGGGGCTTGGGGTATCTGAAACGAAATATTTTCGAATATACACATATACAACAAAATATTTTTGGTTTTAAAATACAATACAAAAATATTCAAAAATTTACTTGACGGGAATCGGTATTTGATCGTCGCTACTCGTGTCGTCCGCCGAAACTTTCCCCGAGGCCCGCATCTCCTCGTCCTGACTCCTCCGAAACTTCCTCGACACCGGCCTCTCGCTCACTTCGACTCTGTCGCTGAGCACAACGTTTACGGTCTCGACGATTTCCAACTTGGCGTCCTCGTCGATGGGCCTAATATCTTCGTCGGTGAACACGTCCGACCTCTCGTCGTCGACGTTAGCTCGTCGATTTCTCTGCTGAATCGCCTCCTCGATCTGCGAGCTCGACTTCTTAAAGTCGAGAATCTGTCCCGCCTTCTCCAGACGAGGCAGCGTTGGCCCGTCCGCAGTGGGCGTGGTCGGGGACTCCGGAATGGTCTGTGCCGCCAGCGAGCCGAGCTCCGACGACGGCTCGAAGTCGTACGCCGGCGTGGAGTGACTCTTGTCGAGTTTTCCTCGACCGGCGGCGGCGGGAGGAGCGGGCGACGGGGCTAGCAGCGGAGCGACGAGCGGGGCCGGGAGCGGAGCAGGCAGCGGACGCGGAACGCCCAGGCAGGTTCGCGGCCGAGGCGACAGCTGGAGGCCCGTGCTACACGAAACCGCCTGAAATTTTACATAGATATGTACTAAGGGCATCGATCGCCTCTGAAGTTGTCGGTGACGCCGAATTACCTTGTCCCGTCGGTAGAGGGTGGAGTCGTCCGGCTCGGGGCTGCCGCCGTGCGCCCAGCGTTGCTGCTGCAGCTCCCTCCAGAACTGCAAGGGTGTGTCGCATTAGAGCGGTGCGCGCGTGGCGCGAGTGCGCGCGTGTGACACTCACCCGCTCGAGCGCGGGCGGCGGGCGCGGCGTCTGCTCGGCGCCGCACACGGAGTGTCGCCGCGCGCGCTGCGCCGCCGGCTTGGGCGGGTACAGTCTGCGGACACATATTGTTATTTACTTAGGGAGCAATTTTAAATTGTTTGTTGTTGTGTATATGTTTTTTTTTTAATTTGACTGGCACTCGACTGCTCCTCCGAGCACGGCGATCCACTGAGTCCAGAGCAACGAGCTGATACTTTACCGATGCGGGCTCGTACCTGTTGGCGTCGGGGTGCGTGGGCGAGGCGGGCGGCGACAGCTCGCTGTCGGACGACGAGGGCGAGCGCGGCGCGGGCGCGGGCGGGGGGGGCGGCGCGCGCTCGCGCTCGGCGTCTCGGAACTCCAGCTCGTACCTGCGGCGCCCGGGCACGATTACGCTTCAGCAAGCGAGACGAACAACGCATTGCCTCAAATGTACTAAATATAAACAAGAAATTCTAAAAACCTGTGCAGTCGAAGATGAGCGTGTAGGGGCGGCAGACGCGGCCTCGCGCGGGGTCTCGGCGCGCGCAGCGGGGGGGTCGGCAGCGCGGGGAGGGCGCGGGCCCCCCGCCGGCGCAGGCGCAGCTGCAGGTCGAGCCCGCTGCGCGCCGTCTGCGAGCACAGGCGCTCCACCGCCTCGCCGCTCCACCCGATCACGCACTTGCCGCCCACCTGCGGCACGGCACCACTACAGCGCATCGGTCGCCTACTACGTCATCGCCTTCGACCGATGATCATTCAGATTAAAGCTAAATTAGTTAGTCTAACTTTATAAGGCTTTCCTTCTAGAGACCTAATGCTAGTTACCTGAAATCTATCAAATCGCAACCTACGAAAGGTTTCGATTCACTGCGGCAGTTCAAACCTCGTATTAGATCCGGATCGGATCCGGAGATGATCAAAGATCAAAGACAAGCGATCGTGGCAACATGCACCCGCTGTCGCCCACCAGTACGCACCTGCACGATCTCGTCGGCCTCGTGCACGAGCCCCGAGGCGTGCGCGGGCGAGGCGAAGCGGATGTGCGCGAGCTGGTGGTGCCCGCAGAAGGACGGCACCACCTCGAAGCCCAGCGCGCGCTCGCCCTGGCGCAGCGACACGGCGCCCAGCCACGCCGGCTGCAGGATGGTGGGGTCCGACACGTCCTGCGCACGGTGCTAGTTACTTTTATTTCTACCTCCTATGTGAGAGGCTGGCCTGGAAGAGGCTCGTCGTACTAACGTATTAGCCTCAGTACATGCAATCGCCAGTCTGTCAATGGGCAATCTGAATCACCTGAATGATATAATCCGCGACGGCGGCGACTGCCGCGGCCGCCGCGGCCACCGCTCGGGCCGGCTGCTCTGCGAACCTGTCTCTCTGGGCACAGGTGGCGGCTTCTAGGGATAGCTTCAATAGAGCTGCCTTGCGTTCTGCAAGTGGGGACCCAGAGCCCAGCGGCCACCTGTAATAATTAATACACATTATTCATGTACGTTTCAATCGTTTATCAAGGTAGGATAAATAGGTCATATTGGTGCCTCTTAGTCAATCACCATTAAAACATCATTTTACATGAATTAAATTGAAAGCTGCTGCTGGTTCGGAATGTAAATTGATTAAGCTGTACACGGCACACTATATCAGTCAACATTTTACAAAAAACAACAATAGCAAATGAATTACACCAAAAACGTAATGTAAATGGTTTATAAAAACAATTAAAAATATGTGACATAGCGTTTCTTGAATTTTGGTCCTGTTATGGTTATGGTTTAATGTTAATGACTTTTACAATGCTACATTTGGCAAAAATAATTGCTTGCTTTTAAAAATGAACAATATTCATCTTAAAATTGTTAACTCCACCAGATTGGGAGTAATCTTAGACTAACAGCTCCAGTGGAGTTCCCATTCTCTCTTTAGCAGGAAGGGTCAGCTCCGCAGTTTATGCTATAAAGAAGGTTAAGCGGTTCACAGATGTCGAAATTGACAGGACTGTTTATTTCAGTTACTTCCACTGTATTATGACTTACGGCATCCTTCAAAAAAGGGCCATACGGACTATTTATACAGGGTGACTGGTGAATTAGTATCAATACTTAAGGACGTGATATTTGACGACCATATATGACCAAAAAAAAATACATATAACATAAATATTAATAAACTTCTAAGTAAAGTTAACCAAAAGTTATGTTATTAATTACGCGTCATGTGGACACCCTAGCTGCGCTGACGACACAACACAGTTAGGTACATTTAGTTATCGCGCGGTACTTTACCTACGTCTAAACGCCGCCGCGTGTTAACAGGGTAGCAGGCTACCTTTGATAAACAAGCATGATTTTAAAAAAACTAAAGTCACTTGATGCTAATAAGGGTTCGGGCCCCGATGGAATACCACCGATTTTTATCAAAAACTGTGCTATTGCATTGGTCGCACCTCTACATTATATTTTTAACTATTCGTTACATACAGGCACCTTTCCCAGAGACTGGAAGATTGCAAAGGTCATACCTGTCTATAAATCAGGTGACAAGAGTTTTGTAAAAAATTATCGGCCTATTTCAATCCTATCAACATTGGCAAAAGTATTTGAATCACTAGTTTGTCCATTAATTCAAAGACACTTTCAACAATATGCTAGTGATCACCAACATGGTTTTGTAAAATCTAAATCCACATGCACTAACCTGGTTACCTTTGTTGAAGGCATTGCAGAAGCTCTTGACAAGCACGATGAAGTAGACGTTATTTACACAGATTTCAGCAAGGCCTTTGACAAGATTCCCCACTTACCTCTCATTGAGAAATTAGCTGCATACGGCTTTACAGGAAACTTTAGCAATTGGATTCGCTCTTATCTGACTGATAGGTTTTTCTTCGTAGTTGTAAAGGGCTATGAATCGGAGCTTTTTAATGTTACCTCGGGAATCCCACAAGGCTCCCATTTGGGGCCAATCCTTTTTAATATTTATATCAATGATTTACCTAATAACTTTGTTTCATCAACGCCTTATTTGTTCGCCGATGATTTAAAAATTGCACGAACTATAAAAACTGAAGCCGATGTCCTCATGATGCAGTACGATTTGGATAGATTATGTAATTGGTGTCAAGTTAATGGAATGGAACTAAATGTAGATAAATGCTTCTTTTTAAAATTTACACGCAAAAATCGCTCAATTGCGTCGGAATACTTTATTGATGGTAAGGCACTTCAAGAGGTAGACAAAATTAAAGACCTGGGAATAATAGTGGACAGAAAATTAACTTTTTTACCTCATATAGATGATATTGTTAAGCGATCATCTAGGATGTTGGGTTTTATCATCAGAAATAGCAAAATATTTAAACGATCACAGACACGTATAACGTTGTATAACGCTTTAGTTCGCAGCCTATTAGAATATTGTCCTGTTGTATGGAGGCCCCACTATGCTACTCACACACTAAGAATAGAAAGAGTCCAAAAACTATTTTTATGGCACTTATCATATTTTGAAAAAATCGGAAAGAAAAAGCTATCTTACAACGAAAAATTAAAGCATTTTAAAATGTCTTCTTTAAGTAAGCGTAGAGTATTATTGGACCTTATATTCATGTATAAAATTTTCAACAATCTCATTGACTGCCCTCAGCTTCTTGAACTTTTTAAATTTAGGATACCATATAAGATTCCCCGACATCCAATTTCTACGTTTCAACCACCCTTTCGTACCACTGTGTTTGGTAAAGGATCGCCGATACCTCGCATGTGTAACGCATTTAATACATGGCTCACAAACGAACCTAGAGATATTTTCTCCCTTGGACTCAGCCAGTTTCGTGCACTTTTGATAGAAAAGATTCCTAATTAGATGTGTAAAATAAGTGTTTTCCCTATTGTCTATTATATAACTTAAATAAAAATCTTGTAAAATCCACACTAGATTTAAATTATTAATATAGATCTGTATACAACATCGATTTTTTGCATGTTGTACACGCCTCTAAGTGGCATACATATTAGTATTTAAGACTTAGATGTTAAGATTTTATTGTGAATGCTGTATATGTTATGCTGTTGGTGTGTCTAAATAAATAAATAAAAATAAATAAATAAAAAATGATCCAATCCCCCTTCATACTTTAAACCTGTCTTAGAACAGGCAAAAATACCAAAATATTTCACTCGTTTAAGCAACAAATTTGTTGACTAGGTAAATGATATGAACTTGGGACAAAAATTAACTGTTTACCTATCTTGGTATTTCCGGCGTATTTAAAAATGGAATCATACTTATTTACAACGATTGTCAATCATTTAACTACCTATTTACCTACATAACTACACTAACCTTAACAAATGTTCAAAGTGAGCTCCTGCTCGTGTGATACACAGTTCGGCACGTTTACGCATATTGTCTTTCACACGCTTTAACACGAATGGGTCGCTTTACTACTCACAGTACTCACATTATTCTGCATTTGTGTATTGATAAGCCATACCTAATTACTAATGACGGGTCACAGTCACACACGAAACATTAGGTATACGCGTAAGATCGATCGCTAGGGGCGCGCGCGCGGGAAGATGGACGAACCTTACGGCGGCGCTCGCCCGACTAACCTACTAACCTACTAATACTAATTAGCCGCGGGGCAGGGGTTGCGGGTGGCAAACACCACGCCGCACGCGCCGCGGAAATATGTCCACACTTTATTTATTAAAAGTAAATTTTTTGTAAATTTGGTCAAAAATTAAGTACCTATTTTTTTTACATAATTCGAATGAGAATCATGTACCGATTATGCTCCTAAAATATTGATACTAATTCACCAGTCACCCTGTATATATACACTTGATAGGCTAGCGTTTGACCTTTGACTTGCGTGATCTTAAGCATCGACACGGTCTAAGATGTAGGCACGCTTGCCTAAAAGAAACCTGTTCACTCTGGATTTGAAGACATCAACGTTGTACCTATCAGGAAATACGGATTCAGGCAAAGCATTCAACAGTTTCGCAGTGCGAATGATAAATGTGGATTCAAAGTGCTTCGTACGTAGGCGGGGAATGTCCACTGTGAACCTATAGCGCTTTGGTCGCGTTTGCCTGGCCGTTCGATAATAAAAGGGGGCGGAAGGAATTAGGTCATGCAATTCCTGTGCACATTCTCCGAAATGTATTCGATAGAAAACTGAAAGTGATGTAACCACACGTCGATGTTCGAAACTTTGGAGTCTAGACTCGACCAATGTGTCGTCTCCTATCAGCCTCCTGGCACGCATCTCAATGAACTCTAGAGCCCGAAGGTGGTGCTTAGTAGAGCCGTCCCAAAGTGAGAGAGATACAAGACCTCACTTGTGCTTTTTATTAGCTGAGCAATTGTTCTGGAGTAAAGTAACGTCTCACCTTACAGAGGATACCAAGCTTTCGGGCGGCTATTTAGGCTTTGGACTCAATAAAACAGCCGAAATTTAGAGTTGACGTGAGAGTAACGCAAAGAAGGTCAAGGTGGTCAGTTATAGGTACGGACACATTTCGGAAAGAGGGAGGTGGTTAAAATTTCCTCTTTTTGGCGGAAAACAAACACGCCTGCGTCTTGGTTGCATTGAACATGACCAAATTGGCATTGCTACAATCGGACACTGCCCTAAGGGTCACGCTCAGGAGCTCAACCATGACCTCTTTCTGAGCATGAATCTCTGGGCCATACTAGCTCGCGCGTTGGACTTGTCGCTCTCGAAAACTGTGCTGTCATCTGCGTACCCATGGATACCGGGCATCAGCAGATCATTCATGTGCAATAGTGTCGCCGAGAGCACTAACCCCTGGGGAACACTGGCATTTATAGCCATTTGATCCGACGTGTGGCCTTCAACCACCACTCGTAATGATCGGTTTCTCAGGAAGTCCTGCGTGGATTTCAGACTTCCTGACAAAGGCTAGCAGGCAGGCCATATGCAGGAAGCTTGCTGATAAGGCCATCATGCCAAACCCTGTTAAAGGCCTTCGAGATATCCAAGGAAACAGCAAGTGATTCCCCGTATTTCTCGACGGCCTCACTCCAGATGTGTGTGACATACACCAGAAGGTCACTGAGAAGGTCATCGGCTTCCAGGTATGTCAGGAGTTTAGTATTAAGGACACGTCCCATTGTCTTGCACAGAATGGAAGTAACCGCGATTGGCTTGTAATAGGCAGGGTCAGCTCGACTACCCTTTTTAGGCACGGGCTGCACGTTAGCAAGCTTCCAGGACTTAGGCACTTGACCAGTCTTAAGAGAAACAGACGCGTCAGGATAGGAGAAAGTTGAGGCGCACAGTTCCTCAAGACAATTGCTGGAATGCCATCAGGTCCGCTAGCCTTGTTCACGTCTAGACTGCGTAGCATTTCGCGAACTTCCTTTTGCCGAATGTGTATATCACTCATATGAGTGTCGGTGCTAGCTGTTGCTAGAGATGTTGCGTTACCAGAGTCAAGACGTAAAGACTCCTCGAATAGAGACACAAACAGATTTGCCTTCTCTTCAGTGGTGTGAGCTAGCGTCCCGCCAGGCAATTTATGAGCTAGAACTTTCCTCAGAGATGTGTTTAGGAATATTGGTATAATGACGTTGCATCACAGCATATTTATGCAAATATATGTAATAATATAATAATATAATATATATGTAATAATATTCATCATTACACAAAGAAAAGTGACATACATACATCAATTTAACACAAGACAATAATAAAAAAACCACTCCAAGCTTCCGTCTTAATTACCTTTATTATCAATAGTTTTTAGAGCTAGGAATACGCATTTTTAATAAAATCCCGCAGTCTATATTTGAGTTGACACAAAGCAAGCTTGAATTAGTTATAAAATTTAATCTTATTAGTAAAGCCTATTACTCTCTTACTGAATATATGTCTGACAAAAATGCATGGATTGAATGATTACTGGATCTTGTGCAGGAACTAAGTGTATAGAATTGACACAAATTTGTACTACTGTAAAAAAAAAACGAGTTTCTTGCCGGTTCTTCTTGGTAAAATTCACATTCCGAACCGGTGGTAGCGCTTAACGAATCATAAGTACTTGTAAAAGTGTATTTGAATAAAAAATATTTTGATATTGGTTATTACAATTTAAATTAAATGTTTTTATCATTCTTGAATTATATAGATATGGTTTCTTAAGCAAGTTTTTGAAGTTAACACTTCTTTAGGCGCATTGCACTGGTTTATCAGAGAGGATTGACTCGTGGGAAGCCACACACTCAAGGAGTCAATGTCATGCTAATGTTAATATAATTAAATCATTGAAAGAACAAATAATTTAAGTATTGTGGAAATTAATGTCATACATAGTCCTAGTAGCGAAAAATGCACAAAGCCTACAGGAAACACTTAACCGGTGGGTGACACAAATCGAAAACCATGGGCTACGCATTAGTCGAAGTAAGACCGAATATTTGGAATGTGACTATGGAAAGACAGAAGAGACGGGATGTAATATTTACATAGACAACCGCGCACTACCCAAAGTAGACAACTTCAAGTATCTTGGGTCTGTGCTTACTACTGATGCAAATATCGATAAAGACGTGGACCACCGCATCAAACCCGCCTGGATAAAATGGAAATCGCTTTCGGGTGTTCTCTGTGACCGTAGAATGCCCATTCGTGTTAAGGGAAAAGTGTACAAAACGGTAGTACGCCCATCCATGACTTATGGGGCAGAGTGTTGGACCATCAAAAAGACACACGAACAACAACTGCATACAAACGAGATGAAAATGCTTAGGTGGGCGGGAGGAATAACCCGGCTGGACAAAGTAAGGAATGAGTATGTCAGGGGATCGTTCAAGATAACACCGATTGTCGAAAAACTGAAGGAATGTCGACTACGCTGGTACGGCCATATCCTGAGACGTGACGATGACCATCCCATAAAATGTTATGTTCCTTATGTCTACACACTGGCTCATGCACCCTTCAAGTCAGAACACAACAATACTAAGTTTTACTATTTGTCACTAGAATATCTGATGAGTGGGTACCCAGATAACCTACCCGGACAGGATTTTATGATATTAAATCTGGGCACTAAACCTGAATCATATAAAAATAATTTTATGTATATATGCAATTATTTGCTGTCAGTCAAATTTTTGAAGAATTAGGATAGTAAAGTTACCTGTCCAACCAACAAACAAGAGGCTTAACAGCATGCACAGTCCTTGCAACATCAGCTAAAGAGTGAGTCTCTAGGCGGGCCTCAACATGATGCCGCAACGCCCGAGCTAGAGAGCCTGCTGCAGATGACACCCTCAGGGCTAACTGCTGCACACATTCTCTCGAAATCTCATAGTGCTGAAAATATATTAATTTTTATTAAATACAAATATTTCTAGCAGTTTATTTAAGCAAACTATAAATATGTTTATTACTTCATTAATTAATATAAATCTAAAGAAAGCAATACAATTGTGTTATATCAGTCATAGCTAATGTAGAGAATGAAGTAATTTATTGTTTATATAATAACAACACAAAAACTGATAAATATTAATTGGCTCTTGTGAGCATTCAATTGAGTTATGGGATCAAGACACGTATATATGTAATTATACAATGTAATACATACAAAGTTTCGTAAATGTTCTACTACCTCTAACATCAATTCTTGGTGGCCTATTATGTGAATACCGAGATATTCTAAGTCGTCACATCGAAGAGTAAGCAATTTCTCGCCATTTAATCCTTTCTTGTGTAGCTCTGGAACATACTGCGCCACTTTGGGCCCCAGTCCTGCAACAAAACACCGCCTGTGACTCACCCTCCAAAAGCATAGTTCTCGCAAGTCGCAACACCCCACTACAAACCTGACATCCACTCTGCGACTTGGTCCGGGGACCATTCGGCAATATTTAAAGTTCCCATGGCGTTATCTCAAACACGCATATATAGTGTTACTTTTAATAAACATTTTTTAATTTATTAATGTGCAAAATATTTATCAGCCAGCCGACCAATGTTTATTGTCAAGTCTTTACTGCAAACGAAATGTCAAATCGTAATGTCAAAGATCTAATCTGCTACAGACAACATTTCCTTAAATACTTTGAGAATAATTTTGTCTGTAGTTTTTACCATTTTATAATATACAAAAATATTTTTTTACTTTAGATAGCCATTTAAAAATGTCATTTGTTGTCATAATTCAGCATGTTAGCCATATAGCATAGTTAGCATAATTTATAAAATCACAACATTACTCTGTTTCTAACTAGATGTCGCTATGCGTCACATTGGACACTTAATAATAGGTTTGTATAACAGGTATTTTATTTTACAAGTATAAATATGTACGTATTAATATTTTCAACATTTTTGAATACTTTTTTATTTCAAATTTAAGTGTATGAAAGAGTCTACTACACAAATTAAAGAGATTAGAGATTATCTGTATACCAAAACTAACTAATAACGAGAGGATGGTGTTGTTGAATAGGTATTTTCGTACTAGTTTCAAACAACAAAAAACTCATCTTTCCATTTATAATATTAGTAAAAATTACAATTAAATAAATTAACTAAGTTTCAGAATAATAAAAGAAAAATACCAAACTGTATTTTGTTTTTAATTTATAAAATTGACATTTTGTTATTTGTTCATAAATTCAGGCACACGCTGATAATCACACACACGCAAGTGTCGTGACGGCCGATGTCTTACTACACTTGCCTCTCCTTGCTCTCATTCGCCAAGTGTCTGGAGTGTAACGTGGGATATGGAACTTTGTTTTTACACATATTTTTGCATAGGAACTTTTCATAATATGAAAAGGTAAAATGAGATTTTATTTTAGAGCGATGGTGCATTACATACGAAGGCAATGTCTATAGGCGGTAGTGACTACTTACCATCGGCTGGTCCATTTGCCCGTCCGCCTGTCTATATAAAAAAGGAACAAAACATTAAACATAAACGTATATAGTTGTCCTCTGATTTACATTTAGGTAATATTAGATAAATCTACTTTCGGAATTCCTTAAATTGTTCTTTCGGAGTTAAAGGTAAACTGATCATTATTATAGATTCATATCTATGTCTTTGAAGTTCTTCCTTTAGACGTAAGTAGTAGATAGGTCCTATACCATACTTATAGGTACCTACGTACCTACCATTGGTCGGTTCGGGGGTGCGAGGTCGACATAGGTACCTAATTTGTCGATAAATACTTATCTATAAAACCTACTTTTACCTTTTTTCCTATATAAGCATTATACTACCATCGTATGTTATGAGAATTATAATTCGTGTGCCTACTTAATACTTAGGTAGGTAAATGATTTTCTTATTATAGCATTGGGTTTATATTTATACAAGTATGTTTACAAGTGGTATGTTTTATTGGCGAGTAACATATTGTATTTATTTATTTCATTCTTGCCAAATGTATATAAGTCGATATCGATTTAAGTTTACAGATATATCTAATCGCTTGTGTCACACGAAACATAATCTTCACCGCGTTTACGTAAGTTTGGTAACATTATAAAGGCAGTTACGCGCTCTTTATGAAGTGATTAAGGTAGCTTTGAGTTCATCGCCACTACCACTGTTAATCTTCGAGACATTTTAACATAGGAATCACAAATATTTATATATGTGGGTAGATAGACGGCCAATTCGACAATTATCGCGCCTTTACAGCTATTTACGTTAAATATATCTCGAACGAGATTTGATGGTGACAAATAACCGCATGCCGCACAAACAGATAATCAATTCGTCGAGCTACATTTAGATAAACGCTGAAGAATTCGTGTTACGTGTAGCTGGGCCAGTAAAGTCCCACAACGCGTGCTGACTAGCTCTCGCTCCTCCATAAAACTCACATTTAATCGTCACTGCCGCGGGATCGGCACCTCCGTTATCGGAACACATTCTAGAAGGGTGTGCGTCCTCTGCCGCCCGCTCTCGACCCGAGGCAGCTTGAACCTTATCAGATGTTATCTCTCATATTTATTGGAGCATCAAAGAGCGGGTCCAACTCGCCGGTGTAGCGCGGTAGCGCTCTTAAGCCCGACAATTTAATACCTCTCATAAAAGCGGCCACTAACCGACGGTCGCCGACGATAATTTCTCTTATTGTCTCGATAAATTAGCTTAATTAGGGCGTAAAAAAAGTCGGACGAGGAATCTAGTGCGTCCTCGTGGGTGGGCCGGTGACGCGTACGGCGGGTAGATGATATTATGTCTAATTAGTATTGGACCCTCACGTGCTTCTGCAGCAGCTGCGTTGAGCGCTGTATCGTTTAACTAAATACTTATAATATAATTAACTCCGATAACTCATCATCATAACCATCACTACGCAATATAATTTAAGTAGTAAGCCTAGGTACTTAAATCATTTGAACATGTTATTTATTTTCTTTTTGTTGATTCTGTTTTTTTCCTTCGTAAGTATTCATTTTATATCAATGGGAATAAACGTTTGATAGATATAAAAACTATAGAACATAACACTTGACGAAGGTCCGACTTTACCTGACGTTTGTAATAAAGGCCCCCAAAACTTTAAATTAGCGATGGTATCTTGTATTTATCTACGTAGAGGGGAGTTGTAAATTAAACTTCGATGTCTCGATGATGTCATGTTGAAATGTTAAGAGTTTCAAATTGATTGCCTTTTTTGTTTTGTGACTAGAGGACAAGAGTAGTTGATATTTACCTACTCTTCAAATGTGTTCAGGTATATTCGTGTTTATAAAGTAGGTATTAATAGTGTTAGGATGATGAGATTAAATCTTATTAATTAGTCGGTAATTTTAAAGCTATTATTTATCGATAACATATTATTCTCGATTTTATAAAAAAAAATATTATCGAATATCTAATGGTTTATTATATTATTGTTTTTAAAGAAAATTATGGTCATCAAACTTTTAAATATCTAAACTATAATCAGCCTGTTTTGGTAATGACGATAATATTACCTAACACTAATATAAAGTATAGTACGTAACCAATTAACCGAAACAATACAAATACCTATTACTATAATTATTGTGCAATAAAAAACAGAACAAAAAGTAAACGACCCGATGAAAAGGGTCTGTTACTGAGTTTTCTAGAGTAGTAAGGCCTCCTGATTAAAAATAACAATTCTAATTCGAATACCAAATGGGCGGTAAGTATTTATACTATTATCATTATATTTTCCTATTCCGGTTTCAGTAACGATATTTATCGAGGAATGTTCGACATGCTTCGGGAAGGCAACGGTTTCATCGTCGTGGAGCGCAGGCGTCGAGGCATTCGTCGGTAAATAAATAATACAAATTATAAAATACTGGAATAACCATAAATAAAATAATATTTCTATTTTATCCATATATAAGCCAATTTAAATTTCTGCGGGTAAGTACCTGCATGTGTCTACCTTTTATGGTTAAAAAGTTCCACTGGTGATAGAGCTTTGTGCAAGCTCGTCAGGGTAGATACCACCCACTCATCAGATATTCTACCGCAAAACAGCAGTACTTGGTATTGTTGTGTTCCGGTTTGAAGGGTGAGTGAGCCAGTGTAATTACAGGCACAAGGGACATAACATCTTAGTTCCCAAGGTTGGTGGCGCATTGGCGATGTAAGCGATGGTTAACATTTCTTACAATGCCAATGTCATGTGCGTTGGTGACCACTTAACATCAATTGGCCCTATGCTCGTCCGCCGTCCTATTATATATAAAAAAGTAATTTTATACGATAATATACGATAATATCTACTGAATTACCTACTAGGTATTAATTAATACTTTCCTATATTATTGTTATCTAATATTAAATTCAATTATGATATATTTTTGTTCATTAAAAAATCATAAACACTTATACTACTTGAGATCAAATAAGTTCTGTAAAATGTATGGAGAAAATAAATGGCTTTTTTATTATAGTTATGGTATGAGTAGGTATAAATTTATTTCTTGAATGGTATCTCGGAAACTAATGTTTTGGCACAAATTTTGTATTTAGTGTACACTGTCGTGTTGTCCGTGCCTCTGTCTGTTCATTCAGGTATGTACGTTATTTTGGAGGTGCCTCCCTGTTTTTTATTTCATCACAATTTATCTATTAAATGATTAATAACCTTATAATAGGTATTAATAAAATATAATTTAATCAATATATTTGCAGACCTACCGCATTCTGTTAATAAATTATTGTAATATATACATTTTTATGTCTTTATTAGGTGTTTCACGAAATGACGGTCCCGTCGCACCACCGCTAATTGGCTATGCTACAAGAAATATATAGTTCTTTTTAAATAAATTGTATAATGTAATTAGTATCCAATGGCGCGCTAACAGTTAGCGGACGTAGCGTCTCATGGCGTCTATCATTATGTATTTTAAAAAAAAGAAGAAGAGAAGACTCAAAAGCAGGAAAACTTAAGCGACATTAAGGCCAAAATAATGTACTAATTACGATATACATCCATAATATTACTACCTCCATATATCTTTAAACGCACGAACCGCGACTTTAATTGAGCGACGTAATTTGCAAATAACACATTCATACTTAGATTTATATACTGGAAGAAGGAACTATGTTCTTACATAACATTAATGAGTCGATGATACTTGAAATAAATATTATTATTATTATTATTATTAACTTTCTTCCATTATATTTATTTGAGGTAACTAATGATTTCTGTTGTAAATAATGGACCCTTAGGATCTTTGTTCATGACGAAAATGAATTATTCGCGTACATAGGCCATCAGTCCATCCGCGTTTATAGCTGTATAGTTTTAAAACGTGGGAACTGAAGGTACCAGGCTGTGTATAGTGACCGAAAATGTTGATGTCACGAAAAAAAGTTTAAGCACTGCCACTCGAAGGTACTCATCTCATTTCATTGAGTGACTATTAATTCACCTCGTCCTCGCGCTGTTGCCATCATTGTCAAAGTGAGCGCGGCGCGCACACAGTTAGATTAGCGCGGCGATACGACTTCGTCATTTAAAATTTAATTTGCTTAAATATAGATTCTTTTAAATGAATACTGTTTGAAGCGTTAGTGAACCAGTGTAATCCCAATCCAGGCACAAGGAGAAGGGACATAACATCTTAGTTCCCAAGGTTGATGGCCATGACCATGTAAGAAATGGTTAATATTTATAATATTTCTGACAACGCGAATGTCTATGGGCGATGGTGATACTTATTATCGGCTGATCCATTTGCCAGATAGTTATTGTAAATAAAACAAAAATGGGATCCGTACAGTTTTTGCGCTACTGACAGCACTCAGTGGTGTGTCAAGAAAACACCGTGAGCACCCTGCACGAAATCCTGACGCATGTGTCCACCACATCACATTAGAGCACAATTTGGGACGACCCTACACACCGTCTACTCGATAGGAGAAGGTGTCTAGCAGAGGAACATTTGCCGGCAGACTATATAATAACGTGAATTTCATTTAGTCTTTATGTTTTAACAGAAATAGTCACAGTTACATACAAAGCTACACGACTGCTGCTTTATATGTTTTATAAGTATACGTAAAGTACTAAATGTACGTGTAGATGACGTAATCATTAGATTATTTTACTTGTATTAGATAAATAAAACGAGACAAACTAACTACACTTAATTGGAAATCTCTAAAACAAAAGACAAAAGCGGTCTGAATCCGACCTTATCCTAGTATTAGTTGCACTAGGCATAACCCAGTCCGAGTGCGTTGACGTCGCGGACGCTCCAAGTCGCCATCAATCATAGGCGGCGTCGCCAGCCCACATTAAACATCACATAGCCGCTCGTAAAGGCGACAGCCGGCGCTCTATCTCTTCCTTATCACAGATAACGCGACTTAACGCGCTAATTGAGTGATTTACAATCTGTTTCACGAGGACCTCCTGTCATATTTATGTTGGGCCCTGATTAGAGCGGTATTTACGAATATCGGGTTCGAGGTTGCCGGTATGTAGTTCACTGTTTTACAAGCTCGTTAAGATAGTAGAAGTGTTTCGTTTAAATATTTACGATTGCTGGAAGATTTACGCTTACAAAAAAAATGTAAATTATTTTAAAGAATGAATAAATAGGTAGATACTTGTATACATGTTTCTAATACAAATGTTCGTATGTTAAAACAATTCTCTTAAGTGCAGTAGCTCAAAAAATTTAAATCGCTATATTAGGTATCTACTGCTGTCTTAAAGTAAATATCAGAAAACAATACTTTGTTTGGGTAGATACTTAATCTGGTAGGTAGTGATGTATTATGTTTATCATGAAATAAAAAATTATATTACTACTTATTCCTAACAGTTATGTAATAATATTGTAACTAATAGAAGGCACCACCTATATCCTTCCCTCGACTTGTTGACGTACCTAATTGCTACCGATAACTTAGATAAGAAGCTCAAATAATAACTATATTTATTACCAACTTAAAAGTAACAATACCGAGATTTATGACGCTAATGTATGAAATACGGGTTTATTTATCTAGATCAGACACAGGTGCCTCATTTGATTTTATTACTTTAAATTTTATATTGTAATTATTTATTTGTTAATATTGATATAGAAATTTATAAATTGTTCAATGTTCGACTGCGTTGGTGGTCTAATTGTTTGTTAATCTCATGTTTGTTCTGGTTAAACGACTAACAAAGACATTGTTCTATAGGGATTGTTTCAAATTTTAATTGTAATTCTAATCTTGAACGCATCGGTTAATTAATTCAACATTCTAAATGACATTTAATTTTAAAATATGATCCGTCCATTTCACGCAAATAAAAGCCTCAAACAAGAAAAACGATTATACCGTTCATTTGTTTAAGTAAATTCTGTTCTCTGTAATTTATTTTATACAGTAATTAAAATGAAGTACGTAGGTACAGCCCCGCTTCTTCATATGATGCTGTAGTGTTTTTAAGCAGTCACTTTATAAGGATGAATAATTTAATATAATTAATGTTTAAAGACATTCATGAATTGTAGAATTAAAAAATAATACCAACTTTGATGAAATGAATTTTATCATTCTATCTCTGCTTAAAATAGATATTAACTTAAGATAATTTTCCAATTAAATTTCAAGTAATTCCAACTTTGTATGTGAAGATAAATAGGTAGATTGTAATCTTATGTTATTTGCAAGTTCCAATTTAAGTTGTTCGAAAGAGTGGGTATGAATGAATAATGTTCAAATAAGTAAAATAAGGTGTTAAAATAAAATATTTATTATAATGTTATTAGGGCCGGTTCTTGGTATTTATAAATTAATTATATTCAAAGTGACTTCGAAGTAAAAACGTATGTTTAAATTTACATTAGTTTTAGACATTTATCACGTGTGATATCACAAGTTGTAGGTAAATGTTTAATTTATGATCATTACCTTTCAGGTACTTATAAAACCGATGTGAGCTTTTTGTGCGCACCTAAATAGGTATCTATGGCAAGCTTAACTTGCAACTAACAATGTCAGCATTTTAAAATGTCTAGGAAGTCGATCTTAGGTAAGTTTAAAATCAATCTGCTTAAAATTGATTGATTTTTAACTAACCGTTGTGTTATAATAGTTTACATTATCATTACTTAATAAGTATTAACAAATTATTTCATATTTGACATCTTTGTCCTATTTAAAAAAAAAATATATATAATGTAACTAATTGAAGCTAATTGTAATTGAAACTTACACAGAGTTTTACTATGGGTTATATTTACTTACATTTTACAAAACATCTATGTTAATATGATTTTAATGATGTCCTCCGTATCAGTTATATCCGACTGCGCGGGACATATGTTGGTACCTATAGGTATAGGTACTGTCTGTTCCCTCTGTTACATAATCTACTACACGACATAATTTGAATCCAGGACCTCGGGATCTGCGGACTTAAAAGCTAGCCACCAAACAACAAGGGTGATCTATAAATTATACGGTTTTTATAGGTAGCTATTACCTTGAGATACTTATTTAGTTAGGTATTCGTAATTACCTAATTGTTTAGTTTACATTACTTCTTTATAAATTTACTTTTAATAAGAGGTATTTTAAATGAGTGTCGTTTCAGTTGTGTAACAGAAGGCCCGTTATTCATTAATAGATACTTTAATGTAACGTACCTTTAGTGGAAACACATACATATGTTTGTGAAGCTTACTACTTATGTTATTCTCAGTAACCGCTGAGCGATGGCGATTAAGGATCGCGTGTTTAACTCTAATAAACCATTGAAGCAGAGTGCCTGTGCTCCGTGTGTCGATAACGTGGTGAGGTTGTGCTTGTGTGTCGGAGGGCGTGTCGCGGCGAGATCAAAGTGGCTCCGCCTTGCGCGCGCGCAGGAATGTCCCGCGCTGGGCCGACCACGACCGCTCGACTTAATAGAGCCGCGGGAATATTGCAATTCGATACGTTTTTCGTCTGAGAAAGAATCAAAAGCCTACAAAAAGAGCATTAAGGGCCTAATATAATAGTTATTCGTAGGTATGTAAAATGTAACTTTATGTATAACAAACGAGTAGGTAAATATTTTTAAAATCTCATATGTTTTTTTTCTATTTTATTATTTCTCCTTTACCTTAGTATTTAAAATACTAACTGTAATAATAATAATAACAATAGCCATATAATACAAAAATACTATATAATTCTTTTTTTTTTCTTACACAAAAATTAATTACATTTGTAGTTATTGATATTTGAAATCAAATGTAATGTACTAATTCGAGAGATGTTGAAGTGAATTGAAAATCTCTAATTAACAATTTTATTTTTAATAATAATTAAACTTTCATTGCTAGCAAAAGTCATCGTTCGTTGTAAGTGTGCCTCTAAGTCAGTCAGTCGTCTCCTATACCACAATGGGTACACACACACACATACAAGTTAGAGTATCAGCTACTAATGAACAATTACAAACAATCCAAACTTAATCCTACGTGACAATTAAATCTCGTTCGCGACTCCTGTATAAAATTCCGCTCGGCTTCCGCGTTCCCGCAACCGACACCGACGACACCAACTTTCGTTCCCAGATGATAATTCAATGCTGGGGCGCGAACAATGTAAGAATAGCGTTTGTTTGTGACCATTGTGCTGTGCGTTGGATCCTCTGACTTCGCCATTACGCCTAATGTCTATTGTCTCTAAAGAGAAACCGCGGGATTCGCAAAACAAAACCTTAATTTAGCAACATTTTTATAATCTATAATTTATATATGTATATAGCTTTATTTGAAGTGTTAATGACTAAACAGCTTATAAGCTGCATAGCGATTTTAAAAATCGCAGGTTCTTACCAGGTCCCTTGATTCCTTGCACAAACTTTAAAAAAAATATGTTGTATAATATCTTGGAAAATACAGTAGGTACGTATTCATTAAGAAAATACAATTACAAATTACTCGTTATTTATGTGTGCTAGTGATTAATATCTACGACGGGTTCCGAACTACTTAAGGACTGTAAGTTTATAAGACTTGGCAGGATTAAAAAAAAACAATAAATAATTAATAACAAATATTTTACACATAGCATTTGTTTCTTTTGATAGCCAGCCAGCATTATTTTATATTCAGGTCTAAATAATTATATACATACCTATTTACACCAAATACGCCAAAAAATATAATATTCTATATTATAATATTAAATCTTTTTAGAATACAGTAATATTATAAAATTTAAGTTCGCTGTACTTGTACGTACAATTAACATAATTCATTCAAGATCCAAAATTTAATAAAGATATACCTATTGTTTTTGTTACAAAACAAATAGAATAATTAATTTAATTATCATCCACGAGTTAATTATGTTTAGAACTCCAGCCAATCAAGACTATTTCGACTTTACAAACAAAACCAGAACAAAATGTTTATAAAAAAAGCGTATAAGTATTATACAAATGTCGAACATTCCTTGTATCAACCGTGTTGGTACAGTTACATATAGGTATTGTTTCTTTTCAGTTACCTACCTATAGGGCTGTCAACATTACGGTTCTGAGGTACCAGTCACCGGGTGGTACCTGGCCTTCGGATTAGACGCCTACGGTTAGGTATTCGCCAATAACACTTCAATTCTTCTTCTTCTTCTTCCTAGCGTTTTCCCGGCCTAGAAATGCCAGGGTCCGCTTTCCTACATCTTTGCCTCCACTTTGCCCGATCGAAAGCGTCGTCTTTAGTGAGATCGTGCTCTCTCATATCGTCCCTCACAACATCGAGCCAGCGCTTCTTGGGCCTGCCGCGGGATCTAGGGCCTTCGACAACAAAGTCCAGGCATCGGTTCCCAACGTAGTCTGGCGGTCTGCGGCTAATGTGACCAAACCAACGGAGACGGCTTTCCTGCAACTTATCCGCTACATCGCAAACGCCAAGGCTACCACGGATGTGCTCGTTACGAATACGATCTAGTCGCGTAACGCCACACATCCACCGCAGCATCTTCATTTCCGCGACGTGAAGTTGCTGAACATGTCTCGCGAGAGCTGGCCACGTCTCGCTGCCGTACAATAAGACCGGTCGGATGATGCACTTGTACACAAGGCCCTTTAATTTCACCGGTATCCTGCGATCACAGATTACCCCGGTGACTTCCCGCCATTTGGCCCAAGCTGCGTTTATTCGAGCTCTGACGTCGTGGTCGATCGTACCAGACTCGTGCAGTACGGACCCGAGGTATTTAAATTTTTCCGTCTTGATAACGGATTCTCCGCCTATCTTTATGGGTTCGGGGTCCGTACTGCAACAGGCCATATACTCGGTCTTCGCAACATTTAGCATCAGACCACCCCTCGCTAGCACACCCTTCCACTGGTTCACCTTTTGCTCCAATATCTGCTTGTCCTCATCTACCAGTGCAATGTCATCAGCATACATCATGAGCCAGGGAGACGGCTCATGGGCTTTCGCTGTGACAACGTCAAGCACTACACTGAACAGAAAAGGACTCAGGGCCGAGCCTTGGTGGACACCAACTGTGATCGGGAAAGGGTGCGTGTCGCCAACGGCGGTCCTTACTATTGATTCCGAATTATGGTACATGTCTCGGATAATGTCAATTAATACGCAATAATAATTAATGATTTTGCATCTCAATTTAAATTTACTGAATAAGTATATTTCTCAAATTTAATGTTGTATTTTTTAATCCAAGTTGCTTTTTACAGCCCTGTACTTAGGCTAGAGTGCCCAAGTGGATATAGCATATTGATGTACTTACCTATATAGTTCGATGTTATCGTTTCAAAATGAGTTTTTGCTCGCAATTATGAGACACCTTTCAATTAAAATATTATTCGTTTTTGCTTTTAACTTTTATTTAAATAAGTATCTGTAAATAAGCTTTGAAATAAATGATCTCTCTCTACCTACAACGAGATTGTTTATGGATTATTATAAGTTTATTACGGAGTCCTCATTTTGTATCCATCTGGTATTCTCGAGTTGTTTTATTGTTAAATTAAATCTCCGATCCTCCTTATTGTAGCGAGATAAAATACACAGAATTTTTTAATTCCGTTTTAAGTACATTTTGCGGCATTAAGTAACAAGTAAAATAATAAAACACAATTTCAAGTTCGTTACAGAGAATACGCCATTGATATTCATCGAGTTTAAAATAAATCAACAACGGCCGTCCTTGATATAATTTTCCGTGCCGTGAAAATCACTTCGGAACAGCCGTTGGTCCTTCGGCTATTCTCTCTCAGGTCGACTGGAGTAACCGTCCTACCAGACTATGACAAAAAACTTTAATCAAGTAGGCATTTAAAGACCCTTTTTAATTCTATATTAAAAAAAAACTATTGTATATCATCATAAACGTAAAGCTACCACCAGTTCGGAATGTAGATTCTACCGATAAGGACCGACAAGAAACTGACACAATTTACGCCACAATTATGAATTTTTATTAATATAAATAGTATTCGAACCGTAATACTCAATACAATACAAATATACTTCACTGTATACCAAAGAATAAAATAATCTTTAGGGAGATATGAAATAAATGTTTCAAAACGATGTAATAGGCGGTCGTATCGGCGCAGTGAAGTTGTTTAAAGCGGTGAGGAGGCGCACAAATATTTATTTATGTTTTTTAATATATAATGTTCGAAGGAGAGCGAATGTACAATAAGTAACCCGATTTAATTTTAAATAGTGAACGTTTTTATATATTTAAGAAACGCCCTATTAAATATGTATAAAATAGCTGTTAGCTAACGTGGTCTCACCGCTAGACGTTGTGTTGTTAATTTGTGTAATATTCATACATATATTTATTGTATTACTACCGCATACATCTATTTTAGCTTTTAAAATTTTTATTTTACTGTACCCGATACACGTTTCAAACTATATGAGTCTATAATAGTAATTTCTCATTTTAAGTGAATTATTGTATTCTTTATATAAAGATAGATATCTTTAAGCCGAACCGAAAATAAATACAGCAATATTATATATATTTTTTAATATATTATGTCCTTATATAAAATATAAGCATTTTAATGACTTAATTAGTATTCGCGGTTTGACAACAAATAAAATTAAGTCAGTATAGTTTTTGTCATAACTCCGTAGCTCTATTATAAATAATAAATATTATACTCAATATTTTAATTTTTTTTTTCATATTAATATTTAAATTGTATCCAAAGTGATTACCAATCTGATTCATCGCTTCATTTAAACGAGAACTCAAAACCGGCGGCCAGCAGCAGTAACGAGCTGGACTCGGAAGGCCCAATTAGTGAGGAATGTCGCGGAATATAATAGGAATATAATTAATATGACTTTAGGTAAAAACTGCATGCCTGTCCAGTTATTACGATAAAAAACTGTATTCACACTTAAATTATAATACGTGCAGACATCGATATTCGATTTCAATTGCGAAGCGATCATTGATGTGACGGATCAGTTAACTAGGACGTTATTTATAACGTTTTTTATTGGGGGAATTAATATAATATTCGATATTCATTCAAGCCGTTCGTTACTTAGTGAGAGGACAAATGAAAATGTAATATTACCCATTATTTTCTTCTGATAATTGTATTCTTATTATTATTCAGTATTCAGCTCAGTAGCTAAAACAGTGGTACAAAAGTTCGCGAGACGAACCCGGGCCAGCTAATTTGTTTATTTTGTCTCGTATTCGGTGGTGAAATCCACACGTGTTGGATGAAATTCTGTCAAATACGTATCCATTAATCCCCGTAGGACCAAATTGGTGGAATAAGTTCCAAATCCTCGAGAGGAGATTTGCCGAGCAGTGGAATATTTACTTGTTATTACTGTTTCACTTTACATAATATGTACATATAGGTAACTAACTTTCGTCCGCGTATTAGGGGGATTGGCCTCTGTCCTTCTGGTGCATCCTTGATGTTCAAGCTTTCTTCATACCAAATTTCATCACAATCGGTTCGTTTACCAGTAAAGGCGTAACAGACATACAGAGTTTCGCATTCATTAAATTAGTATGGATTAAAAGTTGGTTGAATTCATCGGATATTCTGTTTAAGAAACCAAGAGTGTAACCAAGTGTCGTCGTACTTCTATTCATGTACCCGAGTGAACTGCAATTATATGCGACATAAGTTATTTATTTATTGACTTAATAAAAGCAATTTAATAAAATTCAATACGATAAGTGGACACGGTTTCACGTTTCGTTGAATTATTATCAATAGGGCTCGCCTACATTTCTTTACTAAGCGAAGTTTTTTGTCCGAGTTTAAAACTACAATACTTCATCATTCCGTCATTACGGCACTTTCTTTGTACCTTTAAGGAAATTCATACTAGAATTGGATCGAGTCAATGAAATAAACAAACAGAACAAAATATATTGGATCTTGAATCCGAGTCCGCGTCATCATTATTCTCGGCTTCCTAAAGAGACTTCTTGTTTACGCATTCAGAACCTAGTTATTTATATTACTTGATTTGTCAATTACGATGTCACAAATACACATACATAAGAAGGCTGACAAAGGGCTGGACCCTTATGTCCGACGGCTGATGACAGGTACTAAATATATCGCGAAAATATTGCCTGCTCGTACAAAGCAACTGGATTTGGTCGAAATTATCTTAGTATAAATATTATTGCATCAACTTTTTTCTATTTAAACTATTGAGATTGGTATATAACTACTAGTAACTACAATTAGTAAAAGTAATTAATTAAACTACAAGGAAGTTGCAAAGTTACCAGACTTCCAAAGTATCTCCGTATCTACCTTTGTGAAACAACACCTACTTATATAAATTAATAAAATTAAACGGTGGATTTATCTACAGCAGCATACGAAAAAATACTCTAAAAAATTAAAGAAATTATGGAATAAGCTAATGAGTTATTACAGATTAAATAAATAAGTTACGAGTTAAATGCTTATCAGCTGAAAAGGCTCAGCCTTATAGGCTAGTGTACATCACGCATCGCCCCCCGCCAAAAACTTGAGGCTTAATTAAAAATACAAGCAAAGTAAACACTTTATATATTTCAAGTAATATTATAGTCAAGTGCGCACGTTCCGCGATCAGCTCTAGATTTATGCGCAAAGGGTGGCGTAATTAAGGAAAGTCGACGTCGATTGCGGCAACGGGCTCCGTAACTCGGTTACCATGTAGAAGATGTTTTAAGGATAATAAACTCTGGTAGAAAAGTGTAATACAACTAATTAAATATCGCATGACCCAGCGTTTAGAACACGTGACTCTAAACCGATGATTGCAGGTTCGAATCTAGGCAAGCACCACTGAATTTTCATATATACATGCTTATACCGTATTTATAATTGATCTCGTGTTTTGAGGTGACAACAAAACATAGTGAAGACACTTGCATGTATCGGATGAACATCTACTCCAAGTATATCCCCCTTCACATATTAGTCTATGCTTCAAAATCTCATTTAAGCGAGCAGTTAGACATTTACTGGCTATTACGTTACATATTTAGTTCGTTTATGCGTTCTATACTTGTAAGACATACGTTACTAATTTCTTAATTTTATATCTAATTTCTTAAGTTTATTTCCAAATGATTATTATTATAAACCAAAATGGCACCTTTCTTCTCGTATTCCTGGTCGCCCTCACTGAAGACACTGCTAGGACAATCGTGGCAGTTACGGTTAATTAAAAAATTTCATTAAAATAAGAGCTGTTCAACCTCTTCGGGCTTTGAGAGCTTTACTGTTAATATAGCCGAGGACTACTCGAGTCAGTAAATATTAGACTAAGTATAGAAGATAAGCGTTATAGATATTTGTTTAATTTAAAATCCGCGTATATTTAATTGTAAAAAGATAAATCAAGCTTAACAAAAATATTACCAAAGGAAACACGCGGTGACCGGGACCAGGCTGAGGTGTATTATGCATAAATAGGTTATCGTACATCGATTAATGTTCTGCGAATGTAAAATTAACGAATGAATTAATAAACTTACTCATATGTAGAGAAAACAGTTAAAAGCACTTAGCAAGTTAATTAAGCCCGTTATAGTAAGACCCTCGAAAATCAGGATCGAATCGTTTAAAAACGCTATGAACTACTAAGTGAATATGATTTGGTAAAAGTTTAACCACAGCAGCATAATATTTTGGGTAGGTCCCGGTAGGCACATAACAGCATGTGTATGTCATTTGTTATTTATAAATCAAGAGTATTGTTAATATATTATTATCATAAAGACAAAGTTAAAAACAACTACTATTATCAGTGGAATATATTTAGTGGAATATTTATATTATTCCACTAAATGCTCTACTGCTAAAATGTATTTTGGTTTAGCACGATCGAAGTTTTACAATAATAATTACGGTATAATATATTTTTAACTGTCAATCTGCAAATAAGATGCTTAAGGCTGGTAATAAACAAAAAAATTGTGAAAGATATACTACAATATTATATGCAAAACAAAACAATATTATATTTTACAATTATTATAATTTTATGTTCGCCTCAACAACTTTTATTAAGATGTTTGTCATAGCGACAATTTATTTTGTTTAATTAACATTCAAAATGGTGGCTACCCCCGAAAATTTTAAATTACCCTTAGAAAATTTAATAAAAATAAATGTTAGGATTTTTATTGAGACACCTAAGATTTGGTGCCTGTCTCAGACATTTTAGTATCTAGTTTGAAATCTGAAATCTGTAGAACCAGAAAGAAATCCTGAATGATCTGATCTCTTAACAGAAAAATCTCTTAGTTAGAAGCGCAACGTCTTTGAGTTATTAAGAAAATACTCATCGAGTGAGACGAAATCAAGTGGAGTGAGCCAGGTCGCAGGGAGGGATGTAATTATCGTGCGAGTGGAGTCTCGCCTTCGACGCACAACTTGCTCGAAAGTTAATCTCTTACGAAGTTCGCTAATGGAGCGAGGATTAATACTTCATTTACTTTATAATCTTCATACGCCGGCTCTTTGTAGCTATTCGGATAAGTTGAACAGTTTGACAGTTGAGGAACATTGTAAATTGAATTGTAAATGATATAAAATAGATGATTAAGTTTCACAAGAAAAACCTTATCAAACATTGATTTGTGTACATGTAGTTATAGGCATGTAATACGTCTGTCCATACTAAGCTATTGTGAACTTAAGTTAGCTTGAGAGCAGGATAAGAATTTAAGGCAGGAAAGGTATAATAAATGGTGGTAGATAATTTCATTTAACATATATAGATGCAATATGTATGCATATGTCTTACATAATGCAAACACGATACACGAGCCTTATCAGAATCCGCAAGCAAAGGAAGGGCACTTCGAAATTTCCGAGGGCGTTTTCTAATTTAGCAAGCGACAACGTGACTAATGTCAACCCTTTTTGGGGATATTTTTGGCGATGGGTTCATTTCTATCCACCATACGGCTTGGTATAGCACATATTTATGTGTAATCATTTGCCATGTGCCAAAAAGTCAAAACGGCTCATATTTTAGCTAACGTAAGGTGACTTTGTTCTAATCAACTGGAACTAGAGGACAGGAAGTTCTATAACGTAAATATAAAACCTTAATGGTACAGATTATTAAGGATTTTATATTTTCATGCATTGTCAAGTTAATAGTTGCAACTAGAATTCATTGTATGAATTCCAAAGGCTCCAGAAAGTAACATTTGTACACGATAACAAATAGGGTCTAAATAATATAAGCATAAATGTCCGCCGTAAGATATTTTTATTTGTTTAAGTTTATACAAATATAGAATAAAATTTAAAACTACTTGATATTCCATAACTACCAAATCCGTGACTCCATAATTTAAATCTACGCATGTATGAAATATAATGGTAGCATTAAAGGCCAATAAAATGTCAAAGTTTGTTCGCCCAACATATAATATTACGCTCCTTAAAAAGCTAAACTGCGTGCTAGGACCGTAACGTTCCGTAACCAAAGTTTTGTAAGGCGAAAAGTTAATGATTAATGGCACCGGCGTGTGCTTATCGAAATTGCTTCGAAAGAATGCGTCTACAACTACGCGTACACGCCGACATCACTGCCTACACGAGTTACGGTCGTAAAATTCAAAACAGTCATACAATCAATCACTTTTATTGCGAAACTTTTATTCGACCTACATAAAACTCAGAATATTTAACTAAACATTTACCTATCTCATTTATTTATCAAAACAATAAACATATTATTGTTTGTACGTTTAGTGTTATCTGCACTATGAACGTACAAAGTCTAGGAATCCGTATACGTAGTTACTAAAATGTTTGATTCTCCTCCTTCCATTTAAATCTAAAATTATACCGTCGTCGTAATACAGAGGTTGGTGGACATAAGTTGTCTTTCATTTCTATAGCGTAACATCATTATATATAAAAATATACTTAGGAATAAGGAAGGTCAGTTTTATAAATGATGAACGTTCATAAAGAAACAATAAATATACAGATTAGAATAAAATATTGTGGCAGCAAGACAATTATCTGGTCATGTTTATTGACTGTTCTATTCTCTGTATTGAAACCAATTTTATTTGATGATTACAAAGTTTTATTGAGTTTCTTGCCGATTATCAGTAGAATCTACATCAGAAACCGTTAGTGGCTTAACATTTAGAACCTATATGTGTATTTGATACAATTAAGTTGTGAAATGATGGTCATTTTAGACCAATAACACCCTATAGAGGGCTATATTCTCACGCTCTATTCATGAGATTTGAGATCTTATTTCTAAGCTAACATTTGAGTATCTCGCTGACACTGTCCCTATTTGAAACCAACAGGGTTTTGACTAAAGTGTTTCGTTACGATTGATCTCTCAACATTATGTTGATCTATACGTCGAAGGTATCGATAAATATGTAATATAAATGTTTAAAACGTCATTGTTCGGGACGGTTGCGGCGCGGCGGCCGCTGACAAGTGAACAGGACAGAGGACAGCCGGCAGACGAGCGACGAGCGATCGTGGATACATTATTCATCGGCGGACACGTGCCGTCGCAAAAACCACCGGAAGCCGCTGACCACCCCACCACGGATAGAGTTCCTGAATATATTGAGTTTTTATTTGTAAATTAATGGACAACACTTTCACCGCATTGTCACATTCATATTTTGCTTTTTGATTTGGATTTATCGAATGGCTGCGGCTCGGGGGGCTCAGGGGGACAGAGTACGCACCTTGCAATTCAATACACGTTTGACGAATCAGTTCATCAAAGTCAATATATTAGAATATATATTAGAATCAAACCATAATATAACATTTATAACATGACCTTATTTAAAATATGGAAAATATTTTTTGTTCTAAGTAATCTTATGTATCACTGATTTACAGAATATCGTGTAAAAGACTCGACATATTAACATTTCGATGTATGGACTCTCATAATAACTTATCATTCTCGTTAAAAAAATATATGCAGAACGTAAATTGACCATTTAAGGGGGTCAGTCTGCGCTGACGGGTCAAGCGGTCACCGCGATCTGATAAGTACCTCAGCTGCGCTATTGTGTGCTAATGGCGACTCCCCCCGCCGCCCCGCCCCCCTCATACATCCCTCTCCCCCCGACACCGCGACACCGACGTCGACACTTGTTAGATTGACGGATTCCGACAAACGCGCTGAAGATAAAAACGACCGTTTTTCCTTCATTGTATTGCGAGCGAATTAAAGAACGCATCCCTTTGTTATCGGGATCGCTTCTCGGAAATGTTTAAACGTTCGGACGTATGTACGAAATGAAATACTTTTCCATTTAACTGTTTAGAATAGTATTTTGATAATTATAAAACCGGTCGCAAGTTGCCAAACTCCGATATGGATGTTTTGTTTTCTGACTCCTGGAATTTATTTGCCAAAATAATAGTTTACAGAAAGCATTAAATGTTAAAACGAACGTTTAAACGACAATGTGAAAAGGTGAAAACATTATCGGTCACAGTCTCGCAGATACATTATTTATTTATTAAGTTTATTTTATCTCATCTTGTAAGAAACCTTAACTTAAATATATAAAGGAACTAAATACGTATAATATAAGGAACGAATACATAAGCAGTATTTCAAAATGTCAAATAAAACAATAAACTACCACTTGTAGTAATTGTTATTTATGCGTAAATATTCACTCGAGGTGAGCTAACTTCCTCAATGAGCAGATCTCCTTCCACATCTACCTCAACGCTTACACCCTGCCACTGCAAATGTTCCATCCATTTGGCCTGCTGTTACACTAACACCCGGACAGACTTATCCAATGATGACATACTATGTCGGCAGGGCCCTCGCCCTGCCGACATAGTATGTCATCGCTTGCGGTCGCGCGCCCGTGTGGTGGAAGCACAGCTCAAATGAAATCACATAAAAAACGTAGTTATCTGAAAGTATTAATTATATTACTCCTGACGATTACGGCAATTCCTTAAATATGAGATGCTTATCTGTTCACATTAATTGTAATTTTATGCCACGCTTTAATTGGGAGTCAAATTAATTAAGAAACATTGTATTGTGTAAATTACTCATGATTATAATGATCGTGTGTAATATTTTGGCTTTTATTCGTAAATGAGTATTTCCCGCGTGCTTTTCATCAGATTCCAAAACACTCAGTGAACAAAACTTTCTGATGAGACTTTGTTGTGTTCCTCAGTAGATTTGTAAACTCCGGAGTCCCATGGACAAATTCAAATATGTGTCGCCTTTAGGCTAATCAAAAAAAAGATAAAGAAATACCGCCTGTATTACATAATAAGGTAATATTTCAATAAATTACCCATATAAACATAATATTAAATTTAATTATACTTTTATGGACTTATTTGAATCGAAAATCTGTAATAAGTATGTAACTACGCATAGAACTCCAGCTGACAGAACAAGTCGATCTAAGTCGCAGAGCGCAGGTTAAAATCTAAACAAGCACCAATAAGTTATCACGTATTTAATTTATTTTTCTAATTCGCCTCGTGCTCGGCGCTCAATAAATATGTATGTCAAATACATTCTGTGAGTATATGTATGTAAGTAAAACACATCGCACTCGTCTGGTTCGTAGAAAGCGCTCTAAAGTTCCAAGCCCTCTCCTTAAAAAGGCCATAGTGGGACATTGACGGACCGTATTTATTTAATAGAGTAGTAAACTACAAATGATATATGGAAGGTATACATTTTTAAGAAGATATATTAATTATTTTAGAATACAAAAATAATATTCATCATACCTTTCCTTACGAGAGATGTGATCCTAACGCTCAACAACATTTCGGAAACAATAACTTTCCAACACCAACAGTCGATTGTTTCGATTCGGCTGTCGGCTGCTCTTTATTTGAGAGCGAGCTCGTGCGAATAAATTGCGACATATAAAGGGCTAAGCTATTCCTCGTGAGCTGTCAACAGTCCGGCGAGGTACCGAACGTCCGTCCGTCGGCAGGTGGGGCGCCGCGTGGTCTGCGCGCGCGCACTGCGGAACCGGAACTCTATTGTTTTAAAATGGTCACCGCCACCGTTCGCGACATCTGCGCATGTCCCGATATGGAGTCGTTCACCTCTATTGATTGCTTCGGGCTTATTGAGATCACTTGTTTCGTTTACATATACGTTGCAACCTTTACATACAGAGGTACATTATATAATATAATTGAACCAGAATTGAGAGCAGAGTTGTTTGTCTGTTGCTATTTAGATACAAATGTTTCACAATCCTGACGTGCAGATTTCGTTACAATAATACGATCGGCTCGTGTCAAGGTACAATTGAATATTTCATAAAAATCCTTACATCAGAAGTCGTAGCTTCGCTTCGGAAAATTTAAATTAAAAAAATATAACCAAGTCGCCGTCTGAAAATCATCGTAATTTTTAAAGCATGGTACTGACAGACATACTAAATTAAAAGTGTTGCCTGTCTGGTAATAATTTGCTAACTTATGCGTACGTCGAGTTTATACTTCTATTTTTTTATATAGTTGGTACATACCTACATATAAAAGCCACAAGAACGAAACGCGGTTTCAAAAAAAACCATCAAAGTTTGTTTCAGGCGAAACCGCTCCGTTCATTCTTTATTTTTCTGCATAGAATATCCGCAAAACATGCTGTGTCGGCACGGTTTCATTCACATATTAAGTAAATAAGAAAAAACCAAAGAATTCAAATGCCAATGTCGGATGTATTGATCTATAACTCTGTTATTGCATTAACAAGATAGTTAAGTCTAATTTGTGAAGAGGCATTATATCAGTGCGTGCAACACGATACGCATACTTTTCTATTAAGAATTTATATCTGCGCATCATCCACTCATCATCGGATGTATAAAACTGCACGCCACTGAAGACTCTATATCCTGCGCTGTAAGGGTAATAATTATGTGCGGTTGGGTGTATTGTCGACGGTTGTATTTCTAAGCGGCTCGGTGAATCGGCCCCTTTGATTCGGTGCGCACCGGGCGTGTAATGCCGCACTCTCACCAATGATTATGAAGTATGAACGGATCAATTTCACAGCCGCACCCCGCGCACCTCCCGCCCATACCCGGACCCCACGCCCTCGGCTCCATTTATCCCCCTCGTGCCACAGTCTAAATAAAAACTCTACCAAATAATTCAACTCTCCTCAATTCACGGTCAAAACAGTTAGAGGTTTTTTATTCTGTATTCGGCTTTGATGTAATTGAATATGGCAGGCCGGCATAATTCCCCGCGAGGTAACTTCACTCAATTTGTTCTGTTAGCGGCTCAATTTTTCACAGTTATCGAACAATGCTGTGAAACAACACTAAGTAAGAGAGCCTTCATTTTTCCTCTTCCTCCCATATTTATATGATCTTTTACAATTACTTGTATAGTTGAAAAATGTGACGGAAAACATACTGTGTATGTACATCACACACAAATGGGACAATCTAACTTTCTCATAATTCGATATTGTATGTGAAATTTATTTCCTCTTCATTAGCGTGTAAATAAACATTTCTTCATTCCTCTACAGCAGCGATACTCAACTTGCGGCCGGTCTTGTGTGGTTGGCCCACTTGATGTTATTTATTTTAAACTATTCTAAATTTCAAATGTTTTTATTAACACCGTTCGATAAATCCGTTCATAGTTGTTTCATGAAGCCGAAACCTAAAATATAATTATCTAAATTTTTTGTTTGCGGCCCGTGTCAACATGAATAAAGAAAAGGTTGAGTATCGTTGCTCTACAGTTAGGACATTAAATTTGTCTTAGTTAATGTTCATATATAAAATATATGAGGGAAAAATGTCATTGTGACATTTTTTGCGATTTAAGTTCTAACTTTCCCTAATATATTTGACTGTGAACTAATTAGCAAGAAAATAATAATAAACAAAGCGACACTTCTAACGCTACTTATGCAAGAGTTCGAGGCACGTGGTAACCGGCGCAAGCTGGTTTGTTTCGGCTTTAGTCAGTGTTTGTATTACATTTCAGAAATAAATAAAATTACGGCTAGTTAAGTTTAAGTTAAAGTTTAATGAAGGAATTTTGTTGCGCTCGGTTCATAACTCAATAGCTTTTTAATATTTCTGATTTATTTTAAATCTGAAGCAAAGAACTAATTCAAAATTTAGAATTTTTGAAGATACTCAACTGTTTTGATAAATTAATCTAGCTTAAATATAATATAAAGCATTAACTGTGATGATGCTTGCTTTTCTGTTGAAATTTTGTAATTCATTATGTATTTCATTTTAAACAGACAATTAATATGAGAATTTGTGTTCAATAAGCTCACTGGCAGTAAAATAACTTTAATATCATTATATTTTCTAACGGTTTTCAATCGATATATAAAATATTGTATGTCAAGTATATAATAGTCACTTATTGTGTATACATACAAATTTAAAATTTATTAATTTATTATATTTAAAAATTTACCAATATTTTGTCTGACCTACAAAACCTTAGCTTATTTAAGTTAAAACCTTGACCACTGGCCGCTTCGCACAGCAAATCTAGTAAATAAATGTGTGGAACGAAAAACGTCCCGTTTTGTTCCTACGTAATAAGAACTAGCCTTATTAAGGCAAATAATAAATAATTTAAATACTTAAAAATATATTTTTTTTTACAAAGATAAACAAATTCGTTGCGAAAATTACATAAAGATTGACAAGAAATACGTTTGATAACTAGAATCAATCGATGACGTAGAGCGCATTCGCTATCGAGTAAGAATCAATTAAATAAATGTATGGAAAAACTGTTCTACAAATTCCAGATCAATACCAGATAACATTGTTGCGCGGTCTAGCCGGGGCCAGTAGTGGCCGTAACTCGTTCAACAAGAGCTGAGCTGACTATCTTTAGCTCCAGATAGTGTCGTCGAGTACGAGCCAGAACTGGATATGATAAGAACGGGACACGTGGGACCAGACCTTCCAACGAATTGTAACTACTGCTGGCTACTTACTCGTATAGATAGTTTAATGCTCTCAAAGAATACTTGAAGGTAATGAGCGTTTGTTTATAAATAGTAATTTCACGCGTTCTATGGACGCAAAAATAACGTACACACCTTACTATTTCAATCAGTTTTATGATTTTATTCAAATACTTCGTTATTTGAATAAACGCATGCGATAAAATATTTAGGGCGTCCCGTAAGATATATTAAAAGGTTACGGGCGGAAATGTCGCTCGGTTAGATACATAATGCATAATATATAATATTTGTTTCTATCAATTAACCCTTAATCTTTATGTAATCGTACTCATAAAATTAAAGAACATGTCACTTTCTATTAAAAAACGTGATTCTGCCTTGGGTTACATAATTTTCTTATATATACTTAAATTAATGACGAGAGAAGCTGATGAATACAGGTTACACCTATATACAGGTGGTATCTGACCACCGAAACACATTTTTTTCACAATTTCAGTTTTAAACATTTAATTTGTAACATGAGGAGAAATAAAGATTTACTTATCACATGTCCCCCCCCCCATATATACATAAGGGGAGATGCGATTTTGTTCTCGGGACATGTACGGGACGGTAGCATCACGTAGAGAGCGGGACAGGTCGAGCACAACACTGGTTATAACGATTACTGGGAAAAAACATGCGTTAATAAGCAACTTCTTACTAGTTTTAAAAATAAGAACTCGTCGCAGATACCTTTATCACATATCACTACACGACTATGGTCATATTTAGGAAACGCGTTTTCTGAACATTCAATCTAATAAACATAACAAACTATTTATTTAAACAACACTGCTTATAATATAATTGCGAGTACGCGGCGCGTTACCGACTCACGTACGTTTCCATTTTCTCCGACTACAAAGCGTTTCTCCTACGAATAAATTACAAATTTCTTAATTGAAATTTGATAGACATGTCGTTTAAGAAATAATTATTTGTAGATTAATTTATAGTTGTATGTGTTTATTATTATTTCATTATTTGTATTTGTTTCATAGTTTTGTGACGTCACAGTATGACAAGTATTTATAACCTATCTATGTATATAACATGCACTATCTCGATGACTTATATTACTCTCATGATAAGGTAAAAGATTGCTTAAACATGGGCGTCTTTGTTTACTTTAACTCTTATAAGTTAATTTGTATTTATTTTTCACTTTTTGTACTTGACTGCTTATTCCTTTCTTTTTCAAAATTTCAAGAGGTAAACCGGAGATTTCCTCTGTTTAAAAAATAACACACGGACAGTTGTTATAATTGCGGACACTTGTTCGTGGTGTCAATATAAAACTCATCTTTACTTTGCTCACCGGCCCACACTATGCCGGCTCGAAGGTTTAATGAAAGGCACGTTTACCGTTTTCTGTTTAGTCTAGTACACTATCTTTATATACGTATTGTCTGTACACAGTTTAAAGAAAATGGGACACGAATAAAAATTTCTCCTTGAATAATGGTGTTGAAATATTTTTTCACATACATACATGTTAAATTAAACTTTCTCGGTGCCTTTGTGCCGGCCCGTCTGGAAATCACACACTCATTAATTATTCTACTGCGAAACAGCAATACTTTGTACTTCTGTTCCGGCTTAGAGGGTGAAAAAGCCAGTGTTATTACAGGCACAATGGATTTATATTATATTTCTCAAGGCTAGCGGCAGATTGACGTTCAGCTACAGAGATATGTCTGACAATGGTAACGTCTAGGAGCTAAAATATCGCCTGTAAGTGTATACGTCATTATATCGTTAAACGGAGTCAGAACCGTGAGATGGAGTTAGGCCGAACCGGCGAAAGCGCAATGAAGTGGCCAGTTGTCGCAACCGTATGTAAATACGAGACATTAGCGTAAGTAATGAGCACGTATATGGTTAGATATGACTTACTGGTAGTCCTCGAGCCGTACTCGCCTCGCCCGCGCCCGATAAGGGCAAAATATGCGCCCGCGCCGCTTCACGCTAATGCCTTACCGTTAGGTTCACCATGACTGATA
Organism: Nymphalis urticae; assembly: GCA_905147175.2. Classification (NCBI taxonomy): domain Eukaryota; kingdom Metazoa; phylum Arthropoda; class Insecta; order Lepidoptera; family Nymphalidae; genus Nymphalis; species Nymphalis urticae. The sequence goes on along the minus strand of LR989987.1, from coordinate 229,767 downwards.
TCATCGATCATACACATTATTGTTATATTTTTTATTTTTAGGTAATTCATAGCAATTACCATTCGTTCGTCAATTTACTACAACTTATCGTAATATGATGTTTTTGTACTATCGACGCAAATACAACGATGAAACAGCGTAGCTTTAAATGAATATAACTAACCATTACTTACTCGGTACTTCAATATTCCATTCCCCTTGCATAAAGTATAAGACAAATATCTAGTAACGGCAGTTTTGGTAAAAGTAAATACAAAAGCGGTATTATAAAATTGTTCTTAGTCAGGTTTTCGCCGACGTTCGCTTAGTTAGGCACCGATAAGCAGGATATGCGCATGTCCCAATCGCCCCAGTAATCACAGTGCACGTAGCGGCGGTCAGCGCGCACATTCATCTAGCTATCCTTCCCGCTGACAGCGGCAATTACACTTTTTATAGCTTCGGGATCCAATCAAATAATAAACAACAGCACTCGCTGACGGACCCGGGGACGAATAAACTGTACGAGGTGAAGTGCAACGTCACGAGTGTTGAATTTTAGTAAGTTGCTAGAGGCTAACTTCACTCATTAGAAATATCAACGTCTGCAAAACTAATAATAACAAAAGTTGAGTAGTGTAATATATACTAAAATATTCTAGATGAGATTAGAGACAGTCTTAAGTAATAGGGAATAATCCGTTACAGGCTAGAACTGTTAACATTCAAAGATTATTTTTAAATTCTAAGCAAGGCTTTTTTAAAAAACAACATTTACAAATATTGACAATAATTAATTCATTTTCGAAAATATTCAGTGTATTTGTAAAATGTGTGTGTGTGTGTGTGTGTGTCGATATAAAAATATCGAATCTAAAGATGTATATATCAGCTTACCGCCGTCCACTGCTGGACGAAAGCCTCCCCCATAGAACGCCAACCATCCCGATTTTGGGCAGCCCGCATCCATCCCGTCTATCCCATATCCCATCCCATCTAAAGATGTAAATGATGACTATAGGCAAACAATAGCGTGGTTTTGTATAACGGATAAATGTTATTAACGGTTACAAAAGTGCTGCGTAAAAATAACTTCAGCTATTTAGTATAATCCCTGTCAGATTCGAGATAAATGGCAATTTAAATACTTGTGTATAATTAATTAGCCAATCAAGGCATTTGCAGGAAACCAATTTGTAAACATTTATCTTACCTACAGTTGTGAAATGTCGTTTGATGTTTTCGAAGTTATAAAAATACAAAGTACCAATATATTATACCATTATTATACCAAATCATATACAAGTACATACTTACTAACATATTGCTGTGACAGTTTGGAAATTGAGAGCTTAAAATTATACAGACATTATATATACACAACAGCTTGTTATTAAATTATACATCGATTGCTAACCGGACCGAGCACAGGCCGGAAAAGTACTACCGAGTTATCTTTTGCTTTGTTTGTTTATAATCATTCATCACGTGATCGGTGGATTACGAAAAACATCGTGAGAATACATCAGATGAAATTCTGCCTATATGTGTAACTACCAACCCGCATTGGAGAAGCGTGGTGGAAAGAGGAGAGGAGATAAGGTCCAGCAGTGGGATGCGTGCATATTTGAGTCATCTAACTCAACATTGTCCATTGTGTGATAGTGGACGAAGGACAATATGGCAGAAAAGTACAAAAACCAGTGGGGCGGACGGAACGAGGAGTGTCGGAGAAATGAGACGCGTGTAGATAGAGTGCAGTGATACGGCCAGGATTCGGCGTCGATGTAACTCACTTTAGACATTCTTCTATCAGGCGTAATATGACTAGTGTGTTATTTTTATTACAAATGCAACAGACTGAAGGGTTTTAACAAAGAACGTCTTACGCCCGCAGGGTACTTTTTTACACTACAAGAAAAAAGATTTCGGTTCCTTGTAGAAATTCCATTATTGATTGACTATTATAAAACACTTAAACTTCTTACTTATTTTTTTTTTGTAATTTGTATAATTATAGGAATTAATAATAGTAGTGTAATAAACAATAAATACCAGCACTGTAACTAATATAAAGAACCCGATGAGCCGCCAAGAACAGGGCTAAGGTGACTTTCCCTGGACCTGTAATTACACGCGAAGAACGCAGTACTATTTGAGCGCCGAGCGGTAAAGCGGTAGTAAGCTCTGTCAAATAGATTAATAAGGGATGTCATCTTAAATCGACCGCTCGTAATTAGTTCAAGGTTTGATGTCACTTTTTCTTTATTTAGTGTTCCGAGGCGCCTGCAGAAAAACGCCAGAGCCGGTCTTCGCTACTAAGAAATATTTCAAGGCGGGTGCTTTACTACTGGGATGTCTTAAAATGTAGTCGGAGGTTTTTTCCATGATGTAAAACGAAATTATTCGGGTGTGATATTGTTCGAGATTCTCAGTACACTAGTAATTAAAAGTGAAACTACGTATACAAGTAAACTACATACGATTATGTACCTTCTACACCACGAGCAATTCAAGTAAAAAAGCAATATAGAAATAAGAAACTGAAGTTTTACAATGTACTCGCACATGCCTGCTCATACAGCGGACGCTGTGTGGGCCGGAATACCAACCTGCGTATTCCCTTAGCTGATGTAAAGTCATATTAATATTATAAATCAGTGGCGATCATTACACGAGAAGTAAATATGAACTTGTATCACCAAATTCTTTCGAGTCCGTCCCCGCAAATCGAATATATCCTTCCTGGGACTAGACACACCTTTCTATAATCAAATACATATACTTTCGCCATTTATATAATAATAATACATAATATATATGATATGAATCCAATTTCATTTATGAAGAATAGTACCTACTGACATCTCGCTGGGCGGTTTTATTATGTGCTACACGACAACCTTAACCTCAATAAACGCACTCGCAAATGATACGGATTGAATACAAAAAATATTGAAATCAAACTTGATAGTTCCTTCAGCTTCAGACCAACGCGTCCCATTAATTATAAAATTTCCCGAGCGTCGTACTAAAAATATCGATTAGAACTTTATTCCCAAACGAAAAACTGAATCGACTGGTTCTATTTAATTTTTTATATGATTCTTTCATGGTATGCCATGGAATGAATTTGCAATGTAATTGTCACATTGGCAGCGAGTGACTCATCCATTTGACGTGGCTCTTCCGGCTGTGTGACTTTAATTAAACACGCATAAATTACGACCCGGCCTGCTCCGCTTATCTCCAGCGCTCGCTGCCTGCTCTCTGCTCCCCGGTCTATTTGTGTTCCTTCGTGCACCGATATATCAATCTTTTTAGTGTTGTTTTCAGAACGCAAAATATATCCATTCAGTTCAAGTGAGCTTGTCGCTGCCCTTTTTTGTTATTACATTAAATTGAGATGTGAAATTGATTATGTTTTCCAAACCAAAGAATGATTGGGGCAAGAGTGACTTCACTAATGCACGGGATGGATAATTTTAGTATCTGCTTGAAGACATTAATTTAATATTGCTCGATCGTAATGGACAGCGCGCAAGAGGAATAGCATCAGTAGTAAATCAATCGTCGTACAGTGGGTTGCGGGGGGGGGGGGGGGGGGACCCGGCAGTGCGTCGCTATAATTACCGCGCCACTCAATGGACGTGACGGACGGCTCAGCAGCGAGGTAGCCAGGCGGCCCGCCGGCCAGGCAGCCGGGCGGTATCAAGGCGCGCATTCTGGCGCTGCATCATTGTCTCGCCACATTACCCGCCACATACCGCCTCGCCCACTTACCTCTGATTGATACCTAGATAATAATTGCAACTAATTATCATTGATTAAAACTAACACTTTCCCTTTAAGGAAATCTTGCATATCAGTGGCATTCGTTCAAATGACACAGCCATATATTCTGAACACAAACAACGACGCAGTGCGGCCTGTCAGCGCGACTTAGAGATATTAATTTTGTCACGGTGACCACTTTTGCACTTGCTTGCACAAGAACAAATCTATGTATAGCGAGTTGAGCGAACCTGTATCGGCCCATTGACACTTCTAGTCTTAATTGACATTCCATAATGTCGATACCTAAACCGATAAGCGTGGCTGACGTACAAAAAATCTAGATCGAGACAAAGATATGGAATTGAAATTTTTCATTAAAATAAATTGTTAACTAAGCAGTTGGTATAGCATTTCCGAACGCATAGTTTACAGCGAGTACATTGAAATCGCAGACGAGTCGTGTATTTTGTTTTAAAATCGTTCGCGAGTGCTTGTAAATGAAAATAAAACTAATTACCAACTCGACCATTATGTCAATCTACTCGAGCGGTTTGTTCTGATAGGCGTGCGTATGTGTGGGTACGTGGTGTCGGTATGCGCTGGCTGCCGGCTCGCCGCGACACGCATGACATATTGACGCATGGCGCTGATTGTCACTAAAATAACCTGTCACTAGCCGCTGGTCGCCTCCGCTGGCCGCAGTTGCCGTCGAGGCTAATAAATACGAACGCAACACACCAAGTTGTAAAAACGTGAAGTATCAGACACGGATCACATAACGAATGTCGTTAAAGCGCAGAGTCCTCTATGCGATAACGAAATGTTATACACAAACCAACAAACTTCCATTTATTATTCGTTAATAAACATCACAAATTGAACGCACATGGAATGAACGCACAAAGCTCTATAGATCTCCGGCTGCTGTAGTTAAATCAAACGGACAGGTAAATGCGAAACGACACGAGAGAGTTTAATTTCGAAGAGGAATTTAATAATGCAGCTCCGAGCCCTCTGTGCGAAGAGAAAAAGCCATTAAAATAGTTAACTGACCCTCCGAGCCCGCTCTCTGCGCCTTTTATTGCGCGGCCTACCCTCGCTTCTGTGAGTGAATACTGTGGACTTCGTCTTCAGTGACCTTTTACAACCACGTGGAGCATTCAGCTGGTAAATAGATATCCACTTGTAGACGTATAATCTCCTCACAGTAGCATTAAACAGCTCGATAATTTTTAAATGTTATATTTGTTTTACATTTCCCGATAAGAGTTAAGATAATGAAATCGAATAAAGTAATCGTATTGGATTTATTCAAACTTATACTTTACTTAGTATAAAAAGTAAACCGGCTACTTTGTCATCCCCGTGCAAGAAAAACACACAATTTTGCTAACGAAACCGAAGTTCTTGATTGAAATGATCTTATTGTATATTTTGAAGCAGTGTGTGCTATGAGTTACCTTACGTGTAAGTAGCTCGATATGTTTGTTCGATTTCATTAAATTACGGAAACTTTTGAAACATCAAACGAAGCTTTGAAGAAAAGTTTGTTATCATTAAAGATTGTTCAGAAAAAAAAAATCATTTCGTTTCATTCGCCGGTGGTTCTCTGTACTTACGTATTGCTTATCAAATCGTTGGTATAATTCTATTTCGACAATATTTAAGGAAGTGGAGTATTGCTTTATTAGCCAAAGACTGACTTTGTGTGAGATACGTTCAATGATGAAATATAAATCCATTTGTATTTGAATAGATAAAAAAACGCTGCAGAGCTAGTCTTTGTTCGATCGGGCAACGACCTGTGAATTTGCTAAGAGACAGATTTATTGAGCACTAAGTTGATCTTCCACCGGCCGTCGAGACCGCAAGCCGTTCGGGGAAGAGTCGACCGTTAACTCCGAGAACAAGCTCCGAGATCTCTTTGTCTATAAAACTATGATTGTACGAAATCGATTGCATACTTTAAAAGTAAAAAATAATTAATTTGTAAAACATTTTATATTAGATTGAAATATATACTTAGTAGTGGTAAGTGTATTTAAATTTATCGAAAAATGATTAATGTTGATCTGATCCGATCAGATACCAAACACGGTATTTAACTCCATAGTTTAGGTAGCATTGGACTAAATCTTCCAATCGAATTGAATATCGGAATAAACGACCATCTCCTTATGAATGCACGCCTCGCCTTATGAAAATTCATAGGCATAGCAATGTGACAGCAATTAGAGCGATACACAGGCGGTATGTTTATTAAACAGGCATTTATTAGTCGCTGCGGGCGAGTGGACGCGCGCGGCCGTACGCGCACTCCTCGACGCACACTCGCACACTCGCTCACCGCACGCACGTCATACACACCTCACGCACACCCACCCACACCTGCAACATATGGCATTGCAAAGTCATGCGTAACTGCAATGTGACCTAATAACGCCTTGAGCTACTCTTTTACTAGATATTTTCTTTGACATTCAGTCATTCATATCGAAATGTTGTATTTGTGTCATCAACAATAACGCTATTATTGCGAAGGCGACGGTAAATGTTTTAAGAAACGTTGATTTTATTACTATAAATATAAGTAAAACCGAAATTATTTTTTAAGTTTTAATACATCGATGTGTATGAGCTACAGCCTTATATATGAACATACATACGTTATATACATACGTAAATATAAATATATTATAGTGTGGTTGAATAGTTCGGCCGGTCGAGTGACGTCGTCCAGGCGGAGGGAGCTGTTCTCGGAACGGGCGGAGCTCATGTCGAGTTTCACTGTGATGCGGTTCCCACGGTACACCTCGCTAAGCCATTGTAATTCTATCGAAGATATAGTAGGAAAAAACGATGCTTTTAAATATCTTCATTATATTCGTTTATTTTATAATATCTGTATATTATTTAAAATATATTTATAAAAATAAATAATTTAAAATTACACATTATTATACTCGTATAATTATAATAAATGTATCTCTCGGTACATGAACAAGTGTACATAGACAAACCCCATATATGGATAGTGATTACGTATATTAAGGTCGTTTCTATTTTATACTACATACTTCCTTCGGTATAATATAAATAAATAAATAAATACAATAAATAAATAAGTATACACATAGTAAATATTTATACCTATCAGTATAACAAAACTTACAATATATATATATTTATGTTACCGGTTATTTTGTATTGAAAACTAGCTTGCCGCCCCAACAAATTTAATTAATCTTATTATCTACCTGAGCGAAGCCGGAACGATTAGCTAGTGAATCGATATAGAGTAAACCATATATCTATTGCCCACTTAAGGATTTCAAGCACATTGACATTAAAAAATGTATATATATTATAGCTATTAATTGCTTTATACAATTTTTCTCCCGCAAGAAAAAAATATTACGGTGGTGTGCCTAGATTTATCATAAGCTAGCGCTTGATCTGCAGCTTCGCCCGCGCCATAATAGAAAATCCAGTTAAACGGGATAAAAGGCCAAAATATGTTAATTTTAGTTACGAAAAATCGTGAAGAAATGACTAATATTAGGTCCTTACATATGAAATTAGCGTTTTGACGTACTGACTACTTTGATCTGAAATATCTCCTATTTGGTTAAGAATTCTAAATTCAAATTTAAAAATTAATTTAGCTGGTACATTTGAGTTTTGAAAACAGTTGCTTTGTGCAAGCTCGTCTGGGTAGGTACCACCCGCTCATCAGATATTCTACCGCAAAATAGCAGCACCTGATATTGTTGTGTTCCGGTTTGAAGGGTGAGTGAGCCAGTATTATTACAGGCAAAAGGGACATTCCATCTTGGTTCCCAAGGTTGGTGGCGCATTGGCGATGTAAGCGATGGGTAACATTTCTTGCAGAGCAATGTCTAAGAGCGTTTGGTGACCACTTACCATCAGGTGGCTCATATGCTCGTCCGCCTTCCTATTCTATTAAAAAGAAAAGTCATTCATTTGCTTTTTCCTCATTATTTTTTTCTTTGGCTTCTTTGGTAATAAACCGCACAATGGAAAACATGAAATATCGGTATATTTACGAGTACGATTTCTACCGTGGCACCAGTGATGCAGAAACAGCTCGAAGGATTAATGATGTGTACGGCGCTGGTGTCGCAAAAGAAAGCACGGTACGTTTTTGGTTTCAACGTTTTCGTTATGGAAATTTCGACCTTCAGAACCAACCCCGTGGACGGCCGGTGACCAAAGTGGAAAATGAAGAATTAAAGGCTATTGTGGAAGCGGATCCATCACAATGCACTTCAGAGATAGCTGCAGGCTTCAGGGTAAATGATAAAACTGTATTAATCCACTTAAAGCAAATCGGGAAAGTAAAAAAAACTTGAACGATGGGTACCTCATGAATTGAGTGAATCGAACTTGCAAACACGCGTCGACTGTGTGTTACATTGCTCAACCGACACAATAATGAAGGGATTTTAAATCGAATCATTACTTGTGATAAAAAGTGGATACTGTACGATAATCGGAAGCGCTCGTCCCAATGGCTGAACCCTCGAGACCCAGCCAAATCCTGCCCTAAACGAAAACTGACTAGGAAAAGTTACTTGTGAGTGTTTGGTGGACTAGCACTGGTGTCGTTCACTACAGCTTTCTAAAATCTTACAGCAGATATCTATAGTCAGCAACTGCAAATCATGAAGCTAGAACTAGCTGGTAAACAACCAAGATTGGTCAATTGCTCTAGGCCACTGCTGCTTCACGACAACGCAAGACCACACACTGCACAACAAACAACCACTAAGTTAGATGAGCTACAATTGGAATGTCTGCGATATCCACCATACTCCCCGGACCTTGCTCCAACAGATTACCACTTTTTCCGGAATTTAGACAACTTCATACAAGGAAAAAATTCAACTACGATGCGGCAGTCCAAACCGCCTTCAAAGAGTTTATTGATTCTCGCCCACATGTTTTTTTTAGTAAAGGAATCAATGAACTACCTATGAGATGGCAAAAGTGCATAGATAACAATATATTAATCCCGTACAAAGCGCCAATTTCATATGTAAGGACCTAATATTAAAAAACAGACAGACACGGCATAAAATAATAATATTGTTTTGGTTTTGGTAACTCGCAAAGAGCCATATAATTTTAAAAGAGGCAAAGGCAGACTCGCCAATTTTATCTATTTGTATAGAGTATAGATGATGGTCCCTAAAACAATACGATGACATATATAAGTTTTCATGTAGGTATTATTAAAAGTTATAGCCCCCACTTATAAATATAAAACGTTAGTAGTTTTTTTTCGATGTTATGTATTTTTTTTATTGATCGATTATTTTCTTCCCATAGAAATATAGCTTGATCTTTTTACTGGTAGGGCTTTGTGCAAGCTCGTCTGGGTAGGTACCACCCACTCATCAGATATTCTACCGCCAAACCGGTTTGCAGTGAGTATAATATAAAAAATACTTAATTAAGAAAAGTAATAAAATATTGACGTAAAGAACAATAATAAATATGTTATACAAACCGTAATATTAAATGGTTTTATTAAAAAAAATTAGCTTTGGTTACGGTGCAGTTTGTATCTACAGTTTTGCAGCGCTGGCGCGCCGCCAACAGCGCTACAGCGCCAAGGCGCGGTGCCATTTATCATTACCGCTATTCGCAAACCATTTTAACCATTTGCCGCTTCAATGAGAAGTTTTCTAAGACACCAGACCGCTAATTGTACGCTAACATCTCGAACGTATCCCGCATTCCGAACAGTCTTAACGCATTAAATCCGACTAATCGGTTTACTGGCTTTATTGTGCAGCGCCCGACGCTCGGGGGACGCGTAATGAATTTCGGAACAATGACAATAAACGGTCCCGAATGTCTCCATATCGGCGCCCCTCGGGTGTGGAGCGTCATCAAAGCAAATATGCGGCTCTCGGGGGTTGTCGCCGCGAAAAAACTAATAAAAGCGGATATTACACGCGCAAATATATCGCCGGCCCGACCCTTCGCCGCGCGTGCTATTCCACGCACGCCCGCGCCGCCCGCTCGCGAAATGTCAGACGATATTTTTTTATCTATCCTATGAAGAAATACTTTATTTCCTCTACATAGGAAAAACATAGTCGGCCGTGTAATCTATACCCGAACTATCGTCTCGCCACTACGCTATACTTGAGTTGTTTAGTAGACATATCAGGATTAAAACTCATTTCGAGATGTCGGTAAGTGCAGTGAGGGGTAGGAGGCACTCGAGTGAGTCAATAAGCGAATTCCGATTGCAGCGGGTCGAATTAAAAATCAAATAATGTTGTGTTGCGTGTAGCGCATTAGTGAGGGCCGGGCCGGGCCGGGCCGGGCCGGGCCGGGCCGGGCGCGGGGCACATGTGCACATTTATCACTTGAATTAAAAAATATTCGTTTCAAGTGTGTTTATTGTCGACTATAAAATGTTTGATGCCTAATAATTTAATCAGAATGTAAAATTATCTATCTGGTGTCAACTTCATTGAAATACATTTAACAATAAAACTTACAGTGAAACTCGCACTTAAGATATTTACTGTGTGAGAAATTATGTAACAAAACTAATCAACATTGACGCGCCTTGTGTCGGTCTCAAATCAAATCAAAATCAATTAAAAACATCTTTATTCAAGTGGACTCATACAACTACATTCGAACGTCACGTGGCAGTGTTGATTTAAATGTAAAGCTGTCGACATCATCGGTTATTCTACCGCCAAACAGCAACATTGATCTCTTCCGGTTTGAATGGTGAGCCAGTGTGGGTGAATATAATATTAGATCCCATGGTTGGTGATTTAGTGAGCCAACATACCTGCATTCAAACAACGAAAGAAGTGCATTTGTAAAACAAAATAATCCTTTTCTAATATTAAAAATGCGTGTTAATAATAGTGAAATAATTGTTGTGTTATTTCGTACCAAATTATATTGCAAATATACGAGAATTAATAAAGAAAAAAAATATAAAGGGTAATATTAATTCGGTCAAATCACAATGATTGCGACCCGCAGGTGGCCCGGCAATAGCCCTCTACAGTCGGGACAAGTGCAAGGGTCGCAGCGAATCGAGCACAAGAAGAATATGTTCGTATAATGAAAAGTTTAATATCGTGCACGTGGCCGCCGACTGTACCCTTCACAAACCGTACACGGCTACATCACATTTTAACTATATATTAGACCACAACCAGTAATCCTAAAGCTTGTATACTGATTAGAGCCCGGATATATTGTCTACAATTCTTTTTATCAGCATCAACAACAACGGATAACAAATGGTAATTTAGCAGCATAGAATGGTACTATTTAGCAGACTAAAATTGCTTGCACCTATATGATGCTAAGCTTACCAAGTCACAATAAATAAATGAACAACACATACAAATTTAAAATATCTTAAGTAACACTTACACTAACTTAGATATCTGTAATGAAATGGATTAAACGTTTTTTTTTTTTTTTTTTTTATATTTCCCGGGTGGGCAAATGACTCTACTCCACCTGATGTTAAGTGGTAGTAGAGTCCAAACGCGAGGACGGCCAGTACAGTCGGGAAGAAGATTCTGCACTAGCCGCCCTCGCCTTGCCGGCCCGCAAGATGCCTCTTCACGCCTCGTAAAGAGACGTGAAGCGAGCGACGTATTGCCACGATAGGGATGGGCAAAGTGTGGAGGCGTGTTTCCCCCGGCATTGGTTCAGCAGCCGTCTCCACTGGACCAACACCCATCGCGGCAATGCTCGCTCGGGCACTGGCTGTACGCTGGCTGACCTCGAAACGCGGCTGCAAGCCACTTCACGAGATTTTCACCATGCGTACGGTGGTAACAAGCCAGGCGGATGTTTATCATCCTACCACCAGATGATATCCCTTAGTCGCCTCTTACGACACCCATGGGAAAGGGGCAGTGAAATGTATTCTTTCTCCGTCACTGCACGGATAAAATATAAATATACGTATGATATACGTATAATAATATAAATATACGTATAATAATATAAATATACGTATAATAATATACGTATACATAAAATTAATGAAAATGATTCAGCTCCTGGGCTTATATTAGTTGTGGCAACTCATCCGTATGCACAATATATTGAGAGCAATTTCGCATGTCATAAAACGAATTAGTGTGTCGGGTCACCCTCGGCTTGTCCTGCGCTGGCCTCCTTAACTTATAGTCCGCCCCGACGGCGAACTTGTACCATTAAACTTTTATCCTGAATGTTAATCTGTTTGAACAGTCTACGACTAACCGACTGACCAACAACGTACTTACAGCCTGAAGTGAACCTGAAAGCATACAAATTTGTACAGGATTTCCTTACATGACGTTAGAGATAACTTTTTTGCAAATTTATTTCCTGAAATTTCATTCATCAATCAAATGGGAGATGATAATTTACACAGATCGACGTTCGTCACTGTATAAGGGAGGACTGTACAAATTGTTATTTGATTTCTGTTTGTAAACTAAGCTTATAGAGTTTCCTGTTGAGATAATTATATTATCTGTTATCTTTTAATTGTATTATTATATCCCATGAACTTTCTCCATAGGAAACATTTCTTCGACACTTTTGTTATTGGTATATTCATTATTAATATATATGAATAACAATTTATTTAACTATTTTTTATTCATTTAATTTGTATTTCTTATATTTTATTCATTAACGAAATTTAAATTTTATAATATAAGTGTATATGTAGTGTCCTTTATAAAAAATAATTGAACCGAAATGTTTGAACCGAATTTCCTGACTAAAGGTAATTCCACGAGATTAGAATGAAAGGTCGTTCGTGGACGGGGTTAAGTCCGTAACAAAGCGACTTCAAAGCTTCTCGTAATTGTGAAATGGCCTGTATGACATGTTCCGAGACGAGGGGCTCGGCTGCTGGTGGCTGCCGGCGCGGACCGTGAGGGCGGCGGCGCTAGATATAATTAATTAGCGCCGCTCCACCACGTGTCCGTGAATAAGTCACATTTCCACATCTCCGACAGCTAATATCGTGTCTATTAATTTTGGTTCACGGTGCGACGAGACGACGACAGACGAGCGCTTTCAACTGTGAACGATTGTTTGATTTCATCCAGTTGAAAATTTACCAAAACATCTTTCATTTAATTTTACAACTTAAATGTTAAGTTTGATAAAATTACAATGAATATTATAATATTTTAAAATAAGAGTTTGTTTGTTTGTTGTACAAACTAATGCAAAAACTTAACACTCAAATTAATACTGTAAGTATATGTATTTTTACAAAAATGCGATACGGCTGTAATATATGTGATATTTTACTGTGACAGTTCGCAAACTAAGTGAGATATTTTGATTAAACACAGCGCAATGATAGCTATGTAAAATGGCACCTAACAGCGTACGTTTAAAATGTTCTAGTTATACAATAAAACTATCAACAAAGTACTTACAAACTCATATTTATATTTACTCATACATTAACTGTTATTATGTTACTAGCTTTAGCTTTAGCTTCTACTAACTGTAGAAGAAACGTAAAATCTCAGAAGTTTTACTAAATGAAATAGTAGTTTGTGTTATAATTATTTACAAATTATGTATTTAAACTAACTAATCTTTTTCTTCTAATTACCTACTATAAATATAAAATATTTAAATTATTCAAAAAAGAAAGAACAATATTGTTTTGGCTTGGTAACTCGCAACTAGCCATATTAACTTAAAAAAGAGGCAGTTATTTTAAAACCATAGACAGACCCTACAATTTCATTTATTTATATATTGCTTAATAGGAAAAAATGCCTAAGATTTGTTTAATTCTACCTCCTCAGGTCCTCCTGGGGAGTGGCATTACACATATTGCTATGAATAGACGTTATGATACTTGGTGTTATACGTTTATCTTGACTTCTCGTGTTTATATCGTGATTGTGTGTAGTGTGGGGTTGTTTTATACTCACTTGTACGTAGAACTACTTCTTAAAACAATTGAAATTGAATTATGGATTTAATTTAAACAATGAAAACATGAATGTTTAAAATGTATAAAAGACTCCATTATAGTCTCACAATTGCTCGAATTATTAACATTCTATGTAATATAGAAATAAATAAATAGATATGAATTGTAATTTGTAATCGTAATAAGGAATAAATTAAAAATACAATGCCATTATTCAATATCTTACAATCGTTCAGGTTCATTTCCTTGTATCCGTTCCTTTGACTTTATCTTCATTACGTGACCTATAAATAAGGCGAAAGTTAGAGGCGCTCGGCGTCTCCCGAGTGCTGACAAACGGAGCGTGTAATAGCACCTCAATTGCTCTAATGAAAAGCGCCTCAGCGACGTCTTCCCGCGTCTCTCGCGTCACAGCTTTTCAGTTAGGTACGGATTTTTTCCGCTTAAAGTTTTCCAACTCATTTAGCGCCAATTGCGTTTTATACTTGCTAATCAACCTAATTTATTTATCTGTTAAGGTACAACATTACATATATAAACATTTATGAATACATATTTGGTTTAGACAGAGTGTACCTGATATACATATGTAACATGTGCAGACGTACACAACATTGACAGCAGTCATCGTCTCCTTTTCAAATATACTTGAACTAATTATATTTTAGCATTTGGAAGCCATTATATTTACCAGTTTTAGATCATTATGACTTGTAAGTACCTAATACTACTTTTTAAGATAATTGTATAATGATTGAAACTCAAACACTCGCAATTTGAAAGAGAGTATGTTAATATGACGAAGGTATTTTCAACAACATCTATCTCGAGTCTCCATATTCACTCCCCTCCAATAATTCGGCAAGATCATAACGGATCGAGCGTTATACTACAATTTGCTGCTCAAAAGAACTCGGGAAGAATTCTTCAAATATTTTCATTATCAATTTCACCCTTACAATTTGATTACACGTAATGGAGGAGACGAGAGGTAGAAAGGGCTCGGGTCGCCTCGGAGGGTTGAGTCGGAGCGCCAAGAGGACGTAATCGATGTTAATAGAGGCGCAAACACTCGCGCCACACCCCGTGTTTACGCTTCCGCGTCCAGGGAGATATATGCGGTATATAGTATAGCGGCAATTCGTCTACACACTCAAAAATTTCACTTCACTTCATAATAATTTACAAAATAAAATTCATACTTGCTTTATTCAATTACATCGAGTAGAAAAAAAACAGAGAAATAAGATAATTCATATTTATTAGTCTTCCAACAGAAACAAATTTAGCTGTTGATTCGGATATTTGTGTTTTTGCTCACACTATGCGGTTCCTTTGTGAATCGATTGCATGGTTTTTCTATTGAATAAATTTTCTATATACCTATAAATATTCTGCCCCAGGGTAGGAACTATTAAATTATCACTCGTTTTTCTAAGCGACGCTGCTTCATTGAATAGAAGTAATGTAAGTGTAATGCAAGTGAATGGATATGTAACTAGATATTCTAAGTTAATTAATTGCAACATTTGATTATTCGGTTTAATCAAATAATGTTGATAGTGACGTGACATGACATGACACCGTCTCTCGCACGAACTATAAGCGTTCGTCTCGTATCTGCTCCCCTCCGCGCCGCGCCTCGTCCGATCCGTATATTAATTTTATGGACAATTTATTATGATCTCGACAACGGGGGATCACGGCAGCCACGTGTCATATTTCTATTATTTATTATGTTCAATATTGGTGTCTTACGAACAATTATTGCGGACCAGCGAGTTATTGATGATCGTCTCCAACTTACGTCTCGTTTACATTTATAATTGTTTTTGACATTAGGTACAATACGTTAAAACTGAAATGTCAGATTAATTACGTAATCGGTGATTTGTCGTTTAGACTTCACGATATCTGAATGACATCGATGTAAATTGGAATTGTCACTAAATATAAGAAAATATATAATTTCTAGCTACGTTCTCTGCTTTTTTTATATACTATATATTTTTTATTCTATATTATTATTTTTCTTTATCGAATTAACCTTCCCTTATAGCCTTGGATGAAGGCTCACAGAACGAACTAAGAATATACCTTATTATATTTCAGCGAGTTAGGAAATCTTCGAAAGGCGACTCAGCTAGGCTCAGACTTCAGAACTGTGTCGTCTGTCGTGGTAGCGCCCAGAGTTGCCAGCACTCAGCAGGAAGCAAACGGAATATAATACTGGCAATGAGTTATTCCAGTGATTGTGGTAGACGTGGTGACAGTGTAAGACGAATGTCGCACGCGGACACCCCGCGGCGCAGGCTGGGAATCGAACCCGCAACGAAACCGACTAGATGCATATCGCAGCCCACGACATCAATCTTCGTGTCGAACCTCTTCCCTGCCCCGCCACCCCGCACATCCCTCACCGGCGCCGTGACACCTCATCATTTGTCAATCTCGCCGTAAAGAATGATCAGTTCAATAGTATGTCAATAGACTTGCTAATTCACGGCGCTGGCACTGCATTAGGTATTTGATCTTTGCTATTCACCACTAAGACTATATTATTATTATATATAAGTACTCGAGAAATTCTAATAAATTATGTACTTTTATTATCAAGTCCATACCTTACTGTTGTTTGAGTTGAGGGAGTCGTTGTCAAAATATTCGATTTCGGTCACGGAGGCTATTCTCAAGGGAGACTAGCCGATAGCGAAGTGCACTCTCGTGATCCAATGTGACGTCAACACCCACAGAAAAATCCAGTGACTTTCTTATTGAAACATCTCTATATCCTTAATATTCGATGTATTTCGTGCAGGATAAGCAAAGAACAATTAACTGTATACAGTTAACGTAAATAATTTAATTAGGAAAAACAGTTTGCTTGAAGTTTCTGCCGGCTCCGTCGGCGGCTACATTCCAAACCAGCGGTAGCTACATATATATATGATATGTAGGTTATCTCATTCTGTAATATATCTTTCTAAAATGCTTGGAAGCGCTTATTTGTATAAAGCATTTTATTTTTGGTAGGTTAGATTGTGATTCCATAAAAATGTTTACTTTATATAATTTTTTTTTTTTTAAATAAAAATTTTAATTATGATCAAAAAACTGAATTTAATCCAATTAAAATTCTTTAGCTCACAAAGGAAACATTCTTATAGTTTAGACAAAAAATATGAACGATGTGAAGTTAATTATACAAAGATCAGCACTCGCAGTCACCGCCGAACCATAGACCTGCGACGCTTATGTAAATGAGTTCGCAATCACAGCGACGAGCTCTCCATTCGCTTACCGCGGCGGTAATTGAGAGCCGGGGAGGGACCGAGAACAATAGAAGACGCGCGAATCAGCACTCGTAGCCTCGTTTTTGTCGCAATTTTCCCAATCTACCTGCTCCCTCCCCGCCCCTCTCCCCCGATATCACTTTATTTCGCTCGAATTCGTTACCGATAGCCCGATCGCGGACAGTTCTCACGGAAATCCAGAATCCTAAAAATTCGGAGTGAGCTTTCGCATTCGTTTCCCACCGGTGAGCGAGATGCGCAGAGATAAGGTCGATAAATTTAATTAAAAGCAGTGTCGCTGTGTAAGGGTTACGGGCGGGCAAATTTGTTCGCTCCCGAGCCTGAACTCGTATTAATTAAGTGGCGGTCGGTGTCGGGCTCGGCGGCGACGCACAAAGACGTCCACGTCCGCTCGTACGATGCTCGCAAAAAAATTAGTGAATACTTTGCTACGCAAAAAGACTTTGAGACGCACACCCGACCGCCGCGACCCGCTCTCTCCCATCACTCAAATTCCGTCATCATAAGCAATTATTTCTAAATCTTCACTTTTTACTTTATTTTCCAACAGCTTTGCGTTGAGAATCTATCTCGCCCTCAGTGGCCAGAGATTGGGTAAGACAAACACGACTGTCTGAAGATATTTATAAAATATTCATAACAACTTTATAACTATTGCAATTACCGTGTTTTTTAAATCAACATTTAAAATGAAGTCGTGTGTTCGAAACAGTAAACCATTATACATTATTTAGTGGCAGTTTATGCTGCGTTGCGTTTCCAAGTCTATAGATCACCGCGCGCCGCGCCGCACTCCGCGCCGCACTCCGCGCCGCCCGCTGCGTCGGGCCCGTCGCTAGCTACGACTTCTTCATAGATATTCGTCCAGATAACCTTTTGTTCCGTTATCTATTTTATGCCAAATTTAAATAACAAACACTCGTTTAAAAATAACTGATTACTGTTAGTTGCTGATATTAGGGTAACTTAGAATTCAAATTACTTGTTAGTAATTGAATAAGTTTGCAACCAACCGCCCGCATTGGAGCACCAACCCGCATTGGAGCAGCGTGGTGGAATAAGCTCCAAACCTTCTCCTCAAAAAGAGGAGAGGAGGCCTATAGCCCAGCAGTGGGACTTACACAGGCTGTTACAATTGAATAAGTAGTTACAGCTTAATGTTATATTAAAACTTTGTCCAAGCAATATTGGTAATTTTGCGAACAATTCAAGACCTCGTAGTTCGCGCGGTTCGGAGCTATGGTCTTAATAAGGCATGATTTATTGCCGGGAAAGCCACGTGCTTCCAAAACAAAAGGACGCATTGTAATGTCCGCTACCGGCCGCTAATATATGACGACGATTGTGTCGGAATATTCGCTGCGTTCGGCCGGTGCAGCGCGGAATGCACTTTACCGCACGCCACTCTGGTCCGCATGTGTATAACCGCAGGAGCGAGATTAGCGTGCAGGCCGCGAGTGATGTGTTCATCGGCAGGGCGGCGCGGGGGCAGATGTCGCATCGCCTGCTGATCCACTTCCCCATATCTGGGATATCTGAATAGATAGCTCTCTAATTTTATTGAGCGAGCCCGTAGACGTTTTTTGCAGTTCCAGGAACGCTCGCGGCCGACGGAGCGCGGCGCGGGCGCGGGGCTCACGGTTCAAACGACGCGCCCGCGTCTCTGCCTATTACAAATTCCATTTCGATTCCGATACCGATATTTATGTCTCGTGTACGACAACGGCCGGCTATGAATAGCTAATCGATAAATATTACCTAAATACTTGCGTCTAATACCGCCATTAATCTCGCTCGAGCAGCATTTGGTAGTGAAATGCCTACGACCAATTAATAAACGTGTGGGAACGGAGCCGGGCCGAGCCGGGGACAGCAATGAATGTTTATTTGAGATCATTTAATGTTTGGTATTTAAAAAAGTAGCCGATTTTACATAGTTTTTACAATCCGAACATTCTCGCTGCGCGCGCAATGCGCCCTCTTGCTCAATTAACATCACTGTACTCGTACGAGCTACACATACTCGTTGCTATCGGACCTACGCTTTTGTCCAACCTACATCCGATTTGATAGTTATTAAGACATATATAGGTACTTGTATTATTATATATTTAACGTGTATACAGTTACACGCGTGTAACAATTCCCGACACTTGCGGTCCATATGGTATGATTTACTTAATTAAATTTGGAACACCTAATCTTATCATTTTTAGATATTTGCAACATTTAGACGAAGAAAAAAAATCAGGCAGTCATAGAGACTACCGATAGAAGTGAAAACTTGAAACTGTTAAATATATTTGTCCAATATCCACATCTATTAGCACTCAATGTAATAATTTTATTATTTAGCTTTTTATTCAACAAAATACACAGTACCTATGTCGCAAACTCGGTACAAAATATGAATACAGCTTCATTTAAATATTTGTATATAATGTATTAAATTTATACTAATTATTTATATAGCGATATATAGCGACACACAGCCTCGATGTAGCTGAAAAGTATTGTGGGTAAGTGCTATAAAGCTCATAAATTAATACAAACCCGTGAACCATGTGCCACGCGACTTACAGACGATTTATAAGTGAACGTAACGGTAACAATGGACTATCCGATACGTTAGAACCAACGTGTTAATAAAGCGATACTGCGAGCCGCGTGCCGAGCACCTGCACGTCATCGTCGCCGGGCGAGGGCGCGCCAGGAGGCAGCACTCGGAAGTAAATTACGTCTCTATCGAAGGACATCGGACGTTTTTCTATAATTTATCGTGTCGCCGCGGCTCCCCGCTGCCGACGCGACCCGGCCCGGTCCGGCCCTGTCCGGCTCGGACCAGGCGGGGTGGCGCCCGCTCTTATAAATAATGACGTTTAATAATTGATTAATCGCCGCGCTGCCGTGCGGTGGCGATGCTATCGCACATTCCTGCGTCTCCGCCCGCCTCCGCCGCGTCGCGAGATGACTCGCTAATTAATTTAAATGAGTGTAGTCCGCGGGTCAGGCCACGGCCGGGACCGAACACTTGATTTACGTGATATCGATCGGCTATCGACTGCGCGCTCCCTCTGACTCTGACTGACGCGTTTTGATATGAGTTGTAGACTCGTTAAGTACTGTGCTTGTATTTTATTTTTTATCATTAACAGTCACAGACACAAAGCAATCGCCTTTGATATTTATAAAATACTGCTGTGTGTGTGTCTTCGCTATTCGACTCCTCTTGATAATTATATATTCTGGGCTTGCGTGATTTTGATGAAATATTTTTTTGTACTTGCTGTTCTTATGCCTCTTACACAGGCTAACTCAACCTTCAAGCCGGTAAACAACAATATTAAGTATTGCTGTTTGTCATTAGACTACATAGATTAACCTAGCTTGCAAAAAACCCCACCTTGCTTTGAATAACAACTCATATGAATGTCATTGATATCTTTTTAACCGAGTCTTTGCGACTTTGAAGTCTATCATTCCATCGCATTATCCTCTATTATGGCTTAAAATAATCCGTACGTTCGCTAATTCTCGAAATGTTTGCTTATTACTGAACTGGTCGAACACAAGCCGCCGTGATCTTTCTCGTCAGTATTAAATCTATTTGTATTACTTATGCCGTCGATGCGCCACCAACCATAGTTACACTGGTTACAAAAAAAGTTTGCCAATAGGGAAACTGATAGCCAGTGGATAGTACCCAAGCGAGCCTTACCACCAGTTAAGTTGTGAGTTAAGCTACTCTTGTAATTTAGTTAAGACTTTAAGTTTTAAGTATTAAACATATTCGGTCGCGGTACTACGCGGTACAAAGGGTCGTCTAAGTCTATGATTCGTGGAGGGGCAAAAACAGAAACCCTTTATTGATTTACAGTCGGGATCGATTGCGATAAGATCGCGCCGGCGCAGTGGCTCGGAGACCTTTGAGCGACCGATCTACGAGTAGACTCGATGAGTTGAACTGATCTTAATGTCGGATGTTGGATAAATTCTTTGTAACAATAATCATAGCTGTGTTTTCAGAATAACATAATGACGTTCCAGAGATAAAAATAAAATAATAATAATAATAATAATAATAATAATTTTAAATTATAGAAGTTTCACTTGCATCTTATGCTTTCTGTTTTTGTTTTTATTCTTAATATAATATGTCATTTGTTTGTATTAATTTTTAGTGGAAACTTGATTGATTTATGTTTTTCTTATATTTGTTTTTTTACTATTAAGTGTAATCATAATTGTTTGTTTCCCAAATAAATAAATAAATAAATAAATAAATAAATAAAATTAAATTTGAATTAATTTTTATATCATGTGAAAATAGGCGGACCTGATATGCCTTACTTTGTACAATACAATAGGTACCTATAACGTTTCTTACAATATTCAGCCGCTTAGGCATAAACTTGGGTCGTTTAAGGTACTTTCTGGGATCCTGTTGTAATATATAAAAGTTTATTTTTTATTTTTAAGTTTTATTATTACTCGTTATTTTAATTTTTATTTTTGTAGTTATATAACACTTAACTCACATCTGCACAATTTAGTCTTAGTCTAACCATTGTTTACCTTTTTTATAGTTCCTATGTTTTCAATTGAGTACCACTACGTAACATTTTATTTCTGTTTAGTCATTATTTTTATGTGCTTGCTGTGGCCTCCTTTAATTCAAGGAGCACACACACATATTTTAAGCTATTATTCCACGATGTAATGTACTCGTAAGTGTGTGTCCCCTGTTGGAGATCCTTAATAAACAAATAAATAAGTAATGCCGTATAGTTACTGACTCGATGGCACTCGATTGTAACAGGAGTTATTAGCTTATGTATGTTGCACATTTTTCCGAACATATATATCATTAATCTACCTCCGATTATATGTATGTCGCCAAGTCCAGAAGTACTGCCTCAACCATGAGTTCATACTTAGATACTGTATATGTGTTGCATGCGTGATATTTTATAATACACAATTAATTTTAATGGTCACGACAGATCGTAGAAAGGCGAATCAAATATATCGTACCGTTTGTCAAGTAATTAGATATTTGCAAGAGATGGACTGCGTTTCGCATCGTGGCACGGCATGTGCACCCGCGTGCACAGTGATGCACGAGTTACTTTCACGATTAGAACACTGCCGAGCAATGTAATATATATGTATCTCATGCATTTCACGAGTAAATAGTTGTTCACTTAGACGAATCAGAGTCCCATTTAAGGTGACAGGGCTTA
Organism: Nymphalis urticae; assembly: GCA_905147175.2. Classification (NCBI taxonomy): domain Eukaryota; kingdom Metazoa; phylum Arthropoda; class Insecta; order Lepidoptera; family Nymphalidae; genus Nymphalis; species Nymphalis urticae. The sequence goes on along the minus strand of LR989987.1, from coordinate 207,472 downwards.
AGTCCCGATGCCTCCACAAAGAAGGCTCTTCGATTTTTATAAACATTTACAATTGTCTACATTTTTTTAATGTAATGATTGGGCAATCGGTCTGGACGCTCATCTGATGGAAATGAATATAAACACCCATGGACAACCGCTATACCGGACTGCTCTGAGGAGCGTTGTCCGGTAATTGGATAGATTATTAGGCCTCGTGACCTTGAAACTTTTTACGTTTAAAATCAGCTTTATAAAATATATGTTTTTTTTGGAAATAAAAAAGTAAATAGTTATTACAAATTTGAAATAAGGGGAATGTTAAACAACCTCGTAGCTCAGCGCGGCGTTACGCGCGCTGTTTACTTCAAATACTAAGAGTTGTGGCATTTTGTTGCGAGTCAATGTGATCCACTTAAGATAAAAGAATGTCGGGTCGTACTTTGTCTCGACGATTGGAACGAGATTAATTACTTCTGTTAATTAATGTGGTATTTGTAAATTGCACACTTTCATAATGCGCAACGAACTATTGTGTAACTTGGACTGTACTACAACTTAGTTCTTTCTTTTAAATATAATAATTCAATACAATAGAAAAACTTTAGTGCACACCAGATTTATCTAATATATTGTTAAGTAAGCTTTAAATTAAATAATAGTGAAATGAGTGTACAGAGAAAAATATGCAATTCATTTTAGGTATTTGTAATCGTAACGAACGGACAGGCTAATGAACGATAAGTGATCATCGCTTGCAATGAAAATTTAATTTTACTTTTAAAAGGCACCGAAAGGAAAGGTCTACCAACCCGTCAGTTATTCTTCAGCCAAATATTAATGCCTCGTGTCGTGGTCTGCAAGCTTGAATGAGCCCCTTTTATAACGGGCAAAAGGGACATGCCATCTTATATCCGATGGTTGACGGCGCATTGATCTCTTAAGAATCGGTATATAGTACCTATTATCTCACGTTGCGGGTGACAAATTGCTCGATTTCCTTGAAGTGTATGTATGTGTATGTTTCCAGATGCTGTTTAGGTTCTCACAAATGTTCTTTGCAGTCGGCGGTCGCTCCAGTTCACAGCGGAACATGAGTTATGGTAACAAAATATGAACTGGATGGAAATTTAAATTCCTTTTGAACGAAATACATCGCCTATAGACTGATTTAAAGTTATCCCTAAGCTCTGCGATCGCTATTTTTATATGAATCGTAAAAATAAACGACTATTCTGCTTCGAACAGATAATAAATTGTAACAATTTTTCATAATAAGACACGATATGTTGTTAATTACATCTCGATAACATTGCTCCGGCGCTATTACTGTATTTAATATGCATGCTTGTGTAAATGCACGGGCGCTGTCTCGTAAAAAAGTATAAAACTAACGATAAAAAGGCGATTATTAATTTCAACATGGTTTTTGTTGAACATTAGCGCTTTTCCTGTTTGTACGGAATTGTTTTACCAGTAGTAATGCCATAAACATTTATATGGCCGTGTCGTGAAGTGCTCGAGTAGCCAGGCGCTTATGTACATTCGTTCAGAGCCGCGTCGCGTCGGCAGAAGTGTCACAAGCGCACTTAGCGGACAACACTGACTGCACCGGCGTAACCTTCGTTATGTTTGTAGGTATAAAGAATACTAAAGAAATATTTACGTTATTATTTCTATGATTAATGTGATAGAATCTACAAAACCTCTGAATTAGACTATTGAAATATATACACGTAGATTCACGTTACTCCATATCTTTGTATACTTAGTGCAGCTTGTTCGCAAGTAGCGGGAGGGGGATGAGGGGCGCGCGGGGTCAGTGGGCGGTCGCGGTGCGTGATTCACACTAATTTTTCAGCAGAAGTTAATTAATTAGGCTAATTTATTAGACGGAGACGAGCGCCCCACCGCGTTGTACCTCTAATTAGTGCTTAGAGGAATTTTGATTAGTGACCGTTAAACCGCTATAAAGTAAGGAATGCCCGAATCGCTCCGAACGGACCTAAATAATAAACCGTGTTATTATTATTTATAATTAACATTTTAGAATGGCACGCTCTCTCGCGTTACGCTTCGTTTCAAATATTTGTTTAACAGAAAGAATTCCATTCCGTCATATTTATCTCGACGATATCGAGTGAATTTGTACTCGACACGTAATTATACTTAATTCGGCCCCACGAGGCTCAGCGCTGGGCAGATAAACCACATCGACGCGTATAGAGCGGGCTATTAGCGGCCGCGCTACTTGTGACGCGCTGCCGAGATAGTCGCGCCGGTCTCCGAACTGATCACAGCGCTATCTTATCTAAGACATTAAAGCCCTTTGAAAGCCCCGAGATAAATCGATCTTGTCGCTACAAAATGAACCTTATTGCCAGACTATAGGGTTTAATGATAGCGGCCCAGTGTGCCTGTAGCGATGGGACTAATCGCCGGCAGCTAATTAAACCAGCGGCCACCTGTTTGGAGTCATCGGCTACCGAATATTCAATCGTTTCCTCGAATTCTATGATCTTCTCCTACCTGCTTATCGCTTTCATTGAATAGCTTTAACTGGTTTTAATTGTATGGAACAACGCCAACTAAATAGTAGCAGACATTAATCTCTGTTCTACTAAGGTACGTATCTATCGATAGTTTTTCAATAGATACTATTTAAAACAGTAAGTTATATTATTGTAGGAATGTTATGAATTCGGAAAATCTATGAGAATCCTTAATAAATGGATACAAAATTATTAAACCTTGACAATAACTAATGGAGTATGTTTAATAAAAGCCAACACCTTCATAATATATCAACAATATATATACATATATACAATCGTGTACGTACATTCAGGCACTCGGGTTATCGAATGTATCAATAAAACTTATTTGCATTCCTTCCCGTGGTTCTTGTTTTTCGCCTGTATTTCGATACCATTTAAATATACCTACTATTAAAATATGAGAGTATAAACATCCTCGGCCGACCAAATCTAAATCTAATTGTCTTATCTCAATAGCGTCGGTCGGGATCCCCGGAGACGCTTCGGGCGCGATGTGAAGAAAACAAAAGCGCTGGTTAATGAGATCCGATTATAACCTAATAGATTATTATCGAGTCACATTAACTAGCGCCCTCGATTGGTAACAGCTATCTGATTTTGTTTTCTTAGATAAGTTTGGTTGTGTTATGGAAAATATTAAGAAGTTTTTGAATAAACTTCATCTTGTCAATTTAGTAATTCAGTCCCGTTGAGTTTGGAAACAATAATAGTAGTATTAACCAAGCTGGAAAATATTCACGAGACATTATGCATTCTTTAGGCGTTATGACGTATTACGGTGGCGGTCTCGGAAGCCATCGGGCATTAAGTCCGGCCTCGTCCAGCGGCCACTGTTTATATTAATTGCCGATAATTGCTCGCGGGCCTCATAAGTCACCCGCCGCAAGATGGCTGCGGCGGATGCGGTAATTGCGTTCGAGGAACAGCCGCCCTCCGCTCGTCGCCGCCCGTCGCCGCTTGTCGCCGCTCGCATACAGATTGCCGCGCACGCAAAAACACCGCCGCAATTAGACCACCCCGCACCTCCCCCGCCCGCGCCTACCCCGCGCCTACCCCGCGCCTACCCCGCACCCGCCACGCCTCCTCGCGCGCCGGCCGCCTAGCCTCGCGAGTCGCGAGATTCGCGGTACGCGACAGGGTATCCATTTCATATGAGGGCGGCGAGGAATGTCTCTTCGTTATGAGCAGACATGTCAATGGTCGCACGTGTCGAATCCTCTCCAACGTGTCTATATCTCCGAGCGAGTGCACGCGGTATGCACCCGCGGTACTGCGCCCGGTAATGATGGATCACAAACGATTTTATAGTCTCCTTATTCGGATCTGTGCTGCGGACTATCGTCGTCGTCATATTGTATCTTTATCACGATAAGTACGTGTTTAGATGGAGGTCTCATTGAAATTGTTCAATTAATGGAATGAATATGCATCGGTCATCCTAAAATGCTTGAGTTATGCGTGAGACGTGGCTGCTGGGAGCGGTGTGCTGGAGTCGCAAAGCAGAACAACGTCTGGAATGTGAGGCATCGCCAGCGTCCGCGCCGCTCCACGCGTGTAGCAGTCCGCCCCGGACAAGCCCGCACTACTTACCCTTTACAGCATTTTTACACGAAATGACGATTGTAAAATTGTTTGTTTTTATCGATGCCGCGTCAACGACTGCACACATTCTCATATCGCGCCGCGCTCCGACAGTACGCTTCTACATCCATGCGTCCTACTCAGATATATATCCTTTTTTCTCATTTTGTTGTATCTATTCCAAGTTCGCGTATGCAGCCGGATAGTATCAGGGCGGCCCTTATCGATAATGAAATTATCGACTTCCTCGATATAACGTTTTGCGATGCGACCGGAGAATAAACAGTATTTTAAGAAATATAAAAACATCGTAAAGTTTGTCCCGTCATGTTGACGACTGACAAAATATTCGCTACTACATACCGAAGAAGTTTCCTTCGAAACGTGCCCGCTATTAATGATATAGTAGCCGACCTTATATTACTCCACACCTCGAATACTCTGGTAATAAAAAACTTAATGAAGTGTAAAATATATTAATTAATCATCAGGACGATCCATATAACGGAGTGTTATAACCACGATCAAATAAGCGAACCCTTAAAATTACTGTGTTTATTTATAATATTGCAAAAGATAATATTATTAATGCCATTTCTTTTACATTCCTTTGAGTTCAAAAAATTAATGCAATTACTTTTGATATTTAGTTTTAAATAAAAACGTAACTGTTGTTTTTTGTAGGTTTTCCTCCGTAGAATCCACATTCGGAAGCGGTGGTAGCCTTATTGCTAAGTTAAATGGCGTTTCGAAGTGCTTGTAAGAGCGTAATTAGATTTGATCAACACACGCTTGCTCGTATTCCACACACTTGGTGTTGGCGCTGTGTTATTTAGGACATTGTATTGTATTGCATAGAGAGCATGAGACCGATAATTGTGAATCTTCTTAGCATTATATAATTAAAATTAAACATACATATCAGGTTTCGTAGGTAGCTATTTATAGAGAAACTTTTTTTACATTCATTTTGCAATAACAATGAAAGTTAATTTATACTTAGTTATTATGTTATGTATAAGTATGTACTTAGTTATTTACTACGCTTCTATGAGGAGAAAGCTCGCCCAATAACCAATACCACGATATCTATCAATAAGGAAACAATTGGAACAGTTGTAACCGCGGGACTGAACCTTATCGAGGCACAATTAGCATCACCATTGGAATCATAGACGATACTTTGTTGCTGCGGGCCGCCCGTTCCCAGAAAGCCGCACCCGCACTTCTCGGAACACTCGCCAGCGAGTACTGACTAGTAATTTTTCCTATACACGCTAAATGTGGACATTCTCAAGCATTGATTTAAGTAGTAAACTTTAGGGGCACTGCAAAGCGAGCGTAAAATTACTGCTAGACCGCTTATTGCGGGCAGCCGGGAGCGGCGGCGCGAAATGTCAGGACGTCACAGCTGCGTGAATTCCTTATCCAAATTAAGAAAAACGTTTTTAATTGTTCACGCGCGAGGGACACGTACCTACTCGCTGTAGGTACTCGGCTTACGGCTGTTCCAATATCAATTCACTGAAACAAAGCGGTTAGATTATTGTGAAATTTCAGCGACTGCTCGGAACCTAAGGGCGGTGACGCGAACGCGCTCGCCAAAGGTGGACGTAATAAAATGATAATGCGCCGCTAATGCGGTCGTTTATCGCAGAGTCTCGCAGCGTAGCCCATAGCGGAGAGAGCTGTATGAATACCTCGCGTGCCTGAGCCCCGTGCTCGCCCCCTCCCCCACCCGCCTGGGCGAGGCCCCGCATCTAAATCAAGCCACACCAATATCGATCAATAGATCACACGGCTAATTTAAAACGAAGCTATGCATGCACTTGACGTATTTATCGGTTTTAACGACCGCCCGCATATGGTCGCGGCGCCGGCCGCTCGACAGCATCGCTCAAATCGCGCGTTATGTATCCTGCTTGCTCTATTAGACATGTACGTACTAATTAAAAATATAAATTTTATTCAAACAAAAATGTAAATGGAATTTCTTGTTATTTATTTTTATTTTAAATCATAAACCCTATGTACGCTGTCAGTGACAGGAACACATACTATAAAAACGTTTTAACCGTACATCGAGTGCCTATATCGCTGATCTTCTCTGATCTAATAATATATTCCTTCGATGCCTAAAGCGTACCCGAGTTAGGTATGTTTAAAAATATTTTTATTAAAAGAACTTAAGTAATTAATGTAAGTTAAATGTGCAAGAATGGTGATCTTGAATATTTTTTTTTTTTTTTTTTTTTTTTTTTTTTTTTTTTTTTTTTTTTTTTTTTTATTTAGTCCACAAAACTGACTACAATTATATAATCAACAATGATATACAGTAATACCGAAAACCGAAAATATGTACAATTGAGTCTTCTCGATGTGGACATTACATGCTTATATGAGGGCTAAAAAGCAAAAAAGTTATATAGATATATAAATTTACATAAGAACAAACACATGAAACTTATAAAAACTATCACCTATAAAATAAAAATAAATAACTTTAAGGCAAGACAAAATTAAAAAGTAAATAAATACAAAAAATTTGATAAATAATTTAAAAATAAAACTAAAAATTAACCGGTTTGTGTAGACATTTTTTTTTTAATGGCCCTTATATTATCTTTGAAGATATCTATAGTATCTCTAAAACGGTTAGCAAAAGATAGCATTCTATACAGCGGACCATGCTGACCAAGATTGCTTTTTGTATGAGGCAAACTAAACGTCTTGCGATTCTGTAAGCGGCTACCGTCCCGAGGCACTGCGAAACTTAAACGCTCTAGCAGTTCAGGTGCATCAATTAGGCCATTTATTAATTTCGACAAGAAAATCACATCTGCAACCCTTCTACGCTCCTTGAGTGACCTCATATTATAATGAGTAAGACGAGATTCGTAAGTAAACAGCTGACAACATTTAAAGTCCGTGTACGATAGGTGGTACAGAAATCGTTTCTGGATTCGCTCTATTTTGTCGGAGTGAACTTGGTATCCTGGACTCCAAACAGTGCTACAATACTCAAGGATACTACGCACAATACTATTAAACACAAGAATTGACAAATTATGGTCCTTAAATATTTTCATTTGCCTAAAAACTAGGCCTGATATTTTAGATGCCTTAGATGTAATATGCTCAATATGTTGTCGAAAGCTTAAAGTAGAATCTATGATAACTCCCAGATCTCTAATACTAGAAACTTCTTTTAAGGTCATATTGTTTATTTTATAGCTACAGTACATCGGCGACTTCTTCCTAGTAAATTTTATGCAAAAACACTTTTTAATATTCAAAGACATAGCATTTTTTGTGCACCACGAATAAACAGTATCAATGTCATGTTGCAAAGCTTCCACATCGGCTTGGCTTTCAATGGTTCTGTAAATTTTCAAGTCATCTGCAAACATTTTGTATTTAGATTTTATGTCAAATGCCAAATCATTTATAAAAATTAAAAAGAAAGTTGGACCTAGGTGTGATCCTTGAGGTACTCCTGAGGGTACTTTGCTCTCGAAGGATTTAAAACCATTAAAAGCGACAAGTTGCGAACGGTTTTCTAAATATGATTCACACCACCGTAACAGTGAACCGTGAATTCCCATGCATTCAACTTTATTTAATAAAATGTTATGGTTGACCAGATCGAAAGCTTTACGAAAGTCGGTGTAAATTGCATGTACTTCACCAGTAGCATCGACTGACTCAATGATATCCGAAACGTAACAAACTAAATTAGAAGCTGTGGATTTGTAAGGGCGAAATCCATGCTGATTTGAAACTAGGGAAGGTGCAATATGATAGTAGATTTTTTTTTGTACAAGGCTTTCCAAAATCTTTCCACAAACGGATAAAATAGATATAGGTCTATAGTTTGTAATATCTTTTGAATTTCCGGACTTATGTATCGGAGTTACATGAGCAATTTTCCATTTAGCTGGAAATATACCTGTTTGCAAAGAACAATTATAAATAAGGGTTAGTGGTGCGACCAATTGTTTAGCGCATTTTTTCAGGAATATCGGAGCTAGATTATCTGGGCCGGGTCCCTTAAGTGGATCTAAGGTAGATAGTTGTTTAAAAACTTCATCTTCAGTAAGCTTACAATTATTAAATGGTGCTTTCGAATTCCGAAATTGAGTTCGATTGTTCGAAATTAATGTCGAAGAATTATTTACTACCTCATAATTTGTGCTTTCCATGTATACCGAGGCGAAGTGTTTAGCAAAAGCGTTGCATATATCTTTCCCTCCTTTCACTACGTAGTCATCTAGAAACATTTCGTTTGGTATACATTTAGTGCCATTTTTTCTTTGTTGCTTAAAAAAGTTCCAGAAATATGTAGGGTCATTTCGAATACTATCGGCTACTCGTTTCTTAAAACTATCATAGCAATTTTTAATCATCATTTTGCAACGTTCCCGCAACAACTCGTAAGTAAATTTATCCATTGAATTATTGTATGTCTTGCTTTTATGATGGACTTTTGCCTTTTCACGTAGTGCCCTTATTAGAGGAGCTGTGTACCATATCGGATAATGATTATCACGTGGTTTGCGCATGGGTGTGTGTTTGTAAATAATAGGCATTAACATATTGTAGAAAATCTTTAGTTTTTCATCAACGGAATTCGTATTTGTTAATAATAATGGCCAATTTATTTGAGCTAGTTCATTACATACACTCTCGTAGTCGCACAAAAAGAAATTTAAGCATACTGTACGAGAAGGTTTTATAAAGTGGTCCTTCGTAATATCTAATTTAATTTCCAACGGTGGGTGATGGCTATCTATTGATACCAAGGCATTTGGTGATTTATGAACTTTTATAAAATTCTGACCATTAGACATAACCAGATCTAGGATACGATCATTAACATTCGTAATATAATTATATTGTTTTATATTATTGAAAGCAATGTTTTCCAGAAAAATACTATCTGTTCTGTTAATATGTCGATCAGGTATGAAGTCGTCGCCGTCACTGTTCATTACCCAAGTTATACTAGGTAAATTGAAATCTCCCATAATGAGCGTAGGAGAGTTAGGAGTAATTTTATTATTACAAACGTAATTAACATTTTTAAATAGAATATCTTAGTATAGTCGATATATGTGTATTTTTTTACTGATGAATAAAGGTACCACAAACTTATCTCCTTGGATACCTATCAACCTACTGTTGTGGACCTGTACGAGCGAACTACACGTAATTAAACACCTGTGTTTTTATAATACTCGCTGAAAGTGCAAATGGTTTATTTAATTCCAATTAAAACTATAATTAAGTCGAATTCATAAAATACAATACTCTGCAAATTTGAATATAATTTCGATAAAATATTTTTTTTAAAGAAGTAAGAATAAAAATACCTTTAGATTAAGATAAACTCACAGAAAATTATTGAAATAAAGTTGAGAACAGATAAGCTGCTGGTGGTGGTTGGTGTGGGTGTAGGTACATGAGCGCCGCGGTAGCATGCGAAAGCGATCCCGTGGCGCTCCTCGCTAAGACGGAAAGGGTACCGCTGGTTTTTTAGTGGATATTCCGATGTTCGGGGCGCACTCGGCGCCACATACCCCCACTGTTCCCGAGGGGGAAATGCGTAACGCGTTTTTCCTGCGATAAAAAAGGTGTAGGTGTACATGGAGAATCGCCTTTGGACATAATTTCCTGTTATTGACATGTTTTATCAATTTTAAGAAGCCATTACTTCCGCTGTGCTGTGTTATCGTATCGTTTATCCTCATATCCTAAGAGGGTGGTATTTTAAATAACTAGCCAGTTAAAGAAAATTTTGCATTATGTAATTTACTTATGAAAAAAAGAATGAAGAAAACTTACCTATGTAAATATATATGTATGTTATACCCAAGAGATTTTTCACATTAGATATATTGTGTATGACAAATATATTTAATACGTTTCAAATGTTAAGGGAAACTGACATTAATATATAACAATAAAAAAAACTATGCAATATTGTAAGATCAGATTCAACAAGTGAGTGACGTCCCACACTATTCTATATGTTCCGTCTCAGTCGTGCCCACTAAACTATAAATAATCTTAAAAATATAAATAATCGATAAATGACAAACAAAAATAGTAAATGTTGCAGAGACATTCACTTATAATATTTTTCGCAGCACACTCGGTTTTCATTCTTTCAAAATTGTTGTCAATCTCAATTTTGGAAAACTCTTTGCAGTCGTTAGCTGACCGAAACACTGTCGGTTTACTAATAATTATTTTTTTTTTTATTTATGTCTCTAAGCCAAGAAATAAGATAACCGAGCGTGTGGAAAACCTGGATCAAGGCAGGCGGGTCAGACACGGACAAACACTACTGACTCTTTATATGCTTTATGTGTGTGTATAACTGATCTCGCGAAGGAAAAAATTGTAGAATTTTTGACATATTTTATTCTTAAGTTATATTTATCGCCTTGAATTAAGACGATGTAGGTAATTAAATAAATTAAACATTATTCTCATTATTGTTTCGAGATTTTAAAAAAGCAAATATAAACATTCGTTACTTACCTTCTAGCAGATGCTTATTTTTTTAAACAAACGCGCCTTCAATTGTTATCAATGTCGAAGAATATACATCTTATCTAGTTTTAATATTTACGAAGCATATTTATAATTTTCTGAAGTCAAATAAGTACACTGCTATACACCTCGCAGCAGCTACTCATACTGCCTATACCCATACCAAATATCTATATACCACCTACATAAACTTCATACGCATATTCTAGACTTGCACAAACATTATTTCATTAACGGACTAGATGTCGTCTCGCAACCTGCCTTACGTTATCGAGTTAGTGACGTCAAGGCAGGAGCTGGTGGTGTAGGCGTGGCGTGCCCCGGCCCCGCCCACGCCCGCACCGTCAGCGTGTGCGTGTGCCTGTATACGGAACACAGCCACACGGCTGTAGGGTATGCAAATCAGCTGCGAAGTGAGATGAGATAAGATCGCTCGACGCGATGCAGCGCTAGACAAGAGAATAGCCGGCCGTTATAAATGTATATCGGTAAAGCTGAGCCCCATAGCCCCGGGTATTCCGAGCACGTATGAAGCTTTGAACTTAGAATTCTGTATCGTGGCCGGGGTACAACAATTGTCTACCTACATAGGCTTCGGATAATACGTCAATAGATTCCTTCTGAATGGCATCTATCTGGCACGCTTATGCGTTATCACTCAAGCGTGTCACGACCACACCATTCAATGAAACTGTCGGAGTGTTTAGTTATTTATGTGCACAGACAGTGACACTCCGCCCACATAATAACTATGACGAGATGCCCTTTACCCCTACCTACTTTCACAAGTACCTCTAAGTACATCTCATACCGTTCCTGCGACTAAGGTACAAACACTGAGGCGTTGCAAACTTTGCGCCAGGAACTATTACTACGTATATTTCCATTTAGACGTAATTACAAACTAATTATTTTCAATTGCATTCTCGAACAGATACCTAACCTAATTTGTTTTGCCACAAACGCAATAGTAGAAATAATTAACCACGCATCAACTAATGGCGTAAACATTTTTCTACGTCCTTCCCGACTTCGCGCGGGAAATATAAAGGAATAACGATCTAGATATCTTTTTAATATAAATATTTTAGTAATGCGATACTGGTAATTATTAAAGCTGAAATGGAATTAATTCCCTTCGGGTCGGTTGTACCTATAACATAATTACATACCTTCAAAGTAAGGAATAACAAAGAAATGTTAAAAAGAAAAATATCTCTCATTAAAGATAATTCCTTTCGGCCTGTCGTATACAAGAATAATATTATTTATAAACATTTGCACCATTAGGACATAATATTTTCAACAACCAATATATAAGAGATGTCCATACTCATATAAAGCAGAAAATATCCGTACCAACTTTAAATGGTCACAGAATAAATGTCGTCGTAGTCCAAAGCGAGCTTGTACTTGTACTTGTATATGAATATATTTATAGTTACATGTATACTTATGTGTACGTATATTTGTATTGTTGTTGGTACAATGTGCTGATTGCCGCCTTCGCTGATTTCAGTTAAGCCTAAAGGTTGACTGGCAGAGAGTGCCTTCGGGCCTCTTGTTCCAACTGCATATTGTAGTCGCCAATATAGTTTTTTAAATAAAGTAATTAAATTATTATTACCGTTTTGTCATCGATCACCTTAAAATGTAGATTGTTTTGCTGCCTGACGATAAAAACATACAGACACACCAAATAAAGTAAAACAAGTTAAAGCCTGTTGTTTGTTGTATCATACGCCCAAAACACATATGTGGAGTTAAATTAAAAAAAGTTAAGAAATTAAACTTTGATTTACAGTTTACATTAGAAGTGGAATTTCGTATATACGAGTTGGTAACAGTCTAGTACACAATAGTAATTCGACGAAATCTTTGTTTTTAAAATAACTTTTGTTCATAAAACCAAAAGTGGTCCATTGCAGTAACATAATATGCTCAAATTTTAATTCTCAAATACTTTTTAAAGCCTGTAAATTATAATTTAAAAAAATCAATCGAGTGTAACTTATTAAATGAACGTACTTTGTTCTCGTAAGCACAAATGTTATGTCAATGTGTCAGATTGAAACTCAATGTCAAACATTCATTGCATTTCGAAATACAGATTGTAACAAAAAAACTTGTATACAACTCAGTAACAACGGTTAGTTATGATTCTACTTCAGTTTTACAAATTGTCTTTGTCGTCATAACAATTCGACAAATCACTTGTTTCCTATCTAACAGTTGCAGAGACATTGAATAATGAAAATGTACATTATTTTTTATAACTAATATATATTTCGCGAATACTGCCTTATATTTCAACGAACCATGAGCCCATGTCCTTCTTAACACCAATAAATACAACATGAAGTAATAAAGAATGTTTCATATCAATCGGCTTTGTAGGTCTGGTCAACAAAAAAAAACAATTGTTACTTTAATAATTTAAAAAACACGGCAGTCCTGAGTGTATAGCCATGTCTCGGGATGGTGTCAGGAGTCTAGTGACACACCAAACATCCAAATCTGCTCAGGCATCTAAAACTTATCGTGCAATAAAGAAACTCGCATAAAAACATACGAACATGGACTCTGAAAACACTCCTTTTTCGTCAGTCGAGTAAAACTAAGTGCACCAAATTAACCATTACTGTAATACTATGTTGAACATATACTTGTATAATAATCTGCGCTGGAAATATAATTAATGTATCTTTCAATACGGGACCGTAGGGGTCGGCATGTGTTAGTAAAATTACGCGATAACGACCCGCGGTTATGGAAATCATTTGGCGCAATTTTAGCGCGTAGGTATATTTGTATAACTCGTTAACGTACAAGGTTTCACTCCAAATATTTTCTAAATATTGAAATATTATAATACAATCAGGATCAACCCAATATATATCACACCAAGTCTTCCTTGACATGCCTTTACTTAAATATCTTTTAATATTTCCAAAACTACTGGTCTTCATACATATGTTTTTCTTTTTCTATGAACAGAAAACAATCATTGTTACTTATTATTGTGATTTTTCTGTAAATATTTTTAAATGTAAGCCGCATCATCATTTTATAACCAATAAACTTTGTCATCTAGAAAAAGCGAATAAAAAGCTCAAAAGGATTTTATTTTATAACTATACTATTGTATGATGTAAATTCTATTATAACGTATAGATTTCTATCTAACAAGAGTTTCTTTTATAGATTGGAATATTCCATCTTTTTGTCTACCAATCATTATACGTTCACTAGTTCCGTTAAAGAGATTTAAACGTGTGATCGTTTTCATTTAACGATATAATTGGGATTGAGAATATTGTGATGATATCTTTCATTTTATACTGTTTAAAATGTCTTATGAAAGTATAAGGAAACGATAATGAATGTTAATTTCAACCAACGAATAACAAAAGTCATTCTGACTTATCACGTCAAAAAGAGATAGATGAAGAGAGAGCAGATACGACGCTAACGTTAATTATGAAGACAATAATTATGGACTTTGGTTATTCGTGCGACAAATATGGTCAGGAATCTGATAGCCATACCGACATCACGAACACGTCATGACGAACATAGAATGTGTTATTTACTTAATAAACTCATATATTATTCACTTCCCCCTAATATAATCTTAAAGGCGCGTCTGCCGCGTAAAATACTTTAACTTAAAGATAAGCTGTTCTGTGCGATACAAGCTTGTATCTCGGCCACGTGTTTAGATCATAAACAGAAACACGAAAACCAAAGCCATACTTTTAGATTATCGCGTCTAACGTACGTTGTACTAATAAAGCAATCAGTTCGAATAAAGTGGGCGGCGGTAGAAAACAATTTTATACACGATTGCATGCAAAAAGGACGAGCACTATAGTCGTAATGTAGTATATAGAGGACGATACGTGGTCATCGCCAGGTGGCAGACATTGGCACTTTCCTAGTGACTTCTTACACGACCACAGCGCTGCTGTTCATCAGCTCTAAGATGCCATGCATTAAATATCTTGGTACTTGTAATGTCACTAGCTCACTCGACCTTCAAACTTAAACGGAGCAAAGTAACATTCGGTGGTATGTGAGTATGGAGTGGATGGTAGTTAATGAGGTGAGCTGACCTACGTACCGCAGATTCCTATCACGAATTCGTAGAATCAGTGTACATTTGTTTTTTGGTAGTACTGTTTTGACCTGTTCACTTCCCGTCCCAAGGTCAAACAGTAATTGTCTTAAAAGCTCGTTATCTACGCGTTGGGTGAATAGCCTTTTGTAATAATTATTACTACAATGGGTTGCGCTAAGGCAGTTTGCAGAAGAGCCGGCAGCAATCAGGTCGCATGCGGGTGGATGGAGGCTCAGACTAAGTTCCGGGATGCAAATTACGCGTCTAAATATGTATAGGGTGTATAGCATATATATGTATAGGCTGTATGTGTGTTTTTGTTATCAGTGCTGTTCCTACAAGTCACGCTGTTGGACATTTAATTCCCAATAGACTTAGGATACAATATAAATTACAAACCACAATTTTAAACGTTAATAAACGACATTAGGTCCCCAAGACATAATATTTATTTATTTATAACAACAAAATATTATACTTAAACACAGACATATTAACATATATAATAAAAACTCACACACATCAAAAATGAAAACATAATTAAGTATTCGACTACAAACTTAATGAAGAATCTATAAAAAGGGTAACCGAGGTGAGAGACTTGGGAGTACGCCTCGATCATAAGCTGCTATTTAATAACCATGTTGGTAATATTGTCGGGCATATCGGATGCTGGGATTTATCCTTAGAGTGGGTAAGGATTTTCACTTCAAATCCACACTGTTTTTGCTAAACAATGCCTATGTCCTATCCATTCTCGAGTATGCCTCAACAGTTTGAAATCCTATGTATAAAAAATATATTTAAGATTACATCTTTCGAATGTATCTAAATATTTTAAAGTAATTTTTTTAACATCTTTTAGTAAAAAAATGATAATTCGCACGTTAACCCTCAAAATCTCAATATCTTGACGTTAAAAGGTCATCGTTTAGAAGAAGATGAACTCTTTCTATTTAAATTGTAGAATAACTATATTGAATCTCCTTTCTTACTTAGTAATATTCATTAGATGTCCTCGCATGCAAACACGAAATAAATTCTTTTTCGATGTTCCTAAATTTAAACCTAAGTACGTACGCAACAGCTTCCTTTACAGATCATGCATAAGCCATTTTCTTACCATTAAAGGAAATAAAGTATATTTATTATTTTTTACAAAACTATTTATTAATTTGGTCACACAAATTTTAATTAATCTTACATTTTAATTTTTTTTGTTATTATTCTGTTATGTATTTTTGATTTAATTATTGTGAAGACTTAACTAGAATATGATTTTTTTTTATTATTTGATAAATATTTATGTATATGTCATAACTGTTTGTCTTCCTTAAATTAAATAAATAATGAAAAATATATGAAACAAAATAATACACAGGTGAGCTCTCAATGTACAAAGCAAAACAAAGCATATTTAATATTGTAAGTATGTATGAGGGTACTGACATACAATATTAAATATTATTATTATTAAATATTATCACCAGGGTATTAAGTTATTACGATCATACTCACACCTAGTATAGTATTATATGATTTGTGCTCATACTGTAAACAGTTTCAAAAATATGTATATTTTGCTTTTTAAAAGTGAATACTATTGATCTTAAAAATGTTAACTAAAAATCTGGTGATTCTTGGAAGTAATCTTAGACTAACAGCTCCAGTGGAGCCCCCATTTGTCAACTCTAGCAAAGGAAGGTTAGGCAATCGATAGATATCGAAACTGCCAAGATCGTCTACTTCACTTACTTCCACAGTTTTATGTCTTAGGGCAACCTACTTTGGGGAAAATGCAGCTGACATTTACAATTTTATAATTTATGAGCTAGAACTTTCCTCAGAGATGTGTTTAGGAATACTGGTATTATGACAGTTGTATCGCAGCATATTTATGCAAATATTTATATATATGTAATAATATTAATCATTACTTCAAGAAAAGTGACATACATACATCAATTTAACACAAGAAATAATAATAAAAAAATCACTCCAAGCTTCCGTCTTAATAAAGTTAGTCAATAGTTTTTAGAGCTAGGAATATGCATTTTTAATAAAATCCCGCAGTCTATAGTTGAGTTGATATACACAAAATAATATTATCAGTAAGCCATCTTCTTAGTGTTACTCTGTTACTGAATATGCTGACAAAATGCGTGGATTGAAAGATTGCTGGATCTCGTGCAGGAACTAAGTGTATGTAACTTATACAAATTTGGATTTTTGTAAAAAAAAAAGAGTAAGTACTGAGTTTCTCGCCTGTTCTCCTCGGTAGAATCCATCCAATCCATTCCGAACCAGTGGTAGCGCTTTAGCATTCATAGGTACTTGTAAACGTCTATTTGAATAAAGAATATTTAGTTTTTAATATATGTTTATTACAATTAGGTTGTATAATATTCTAATCGAAAACTATTTATATGTCTCTCGTTATGATGTTGAACCGTTTAACAAATATTTTTTGAGTTTATACTTAATATTATATTTTGTCAATTTTAATTTAAAATCGAATAGTAGTTCCATTAATAATGGTTTTCCATAAACGTTGTTTGCTTTAAATGCGGTTAGCTTGTGCCTTGTTATTACGTTTATAGCCCTTGTTGTGATGTGTTATTGAGATTTTGTTGTTGTCGAAATAATTTTGACAAAGGAGTGCATGATTAAATTTTTTTCGTACCCACATCGAGAGTACTTTACAGTATTCGAACACTTCGTTGTGGTTTTGTTTAAATTTATCTTTTATTTTTGAAAGCATTATTAATTTTAGTGTGTGCTCTTTTGTAAATTGTGTATTTTGTCTAGATGGATTTTGATTGTCCGTCCATACATACTGAGACCATATGATACAAAACTACCCATGAGAGTAGTGTATAACACAGTAGCGCAGTTTTAAAGGTGAGGTAGCCTTTTACTATTTAGATTTTTGCCATAATTGTCCTGAGCTTGATACGATTACGTAAGTTTAGTAACATAAATCCAAATAGAAAATCTGCATATTTATTGTTTTTTTTTTAAACTTATTTCAGCAAAATAAAATATTGAGATTTGTTCGTAGAACTACCGATGTCGAGTGTCATCTACACCCCTGCGCAGCACAAACCCCTAACATCAATAATATGTCATCCAACGTATTTCTGGTTCGTCCGTAAGGATTGTGAAAGTAAGAGTACAGTAGCTTCACATTAAATGATAATTAATTATTTACTTATTTAAACTAGATTTGATTAAAATTGCTTTAAAACAGTTATTTGTGGCAATCTACGTTCTCTAATTTATTAAACTTGTTTTTAATTAAAATATCAATACCTACTGATTAAAAATATTATAAAACTGCATTTGTTTATCGACATTAATATAAATAGCGTAGTCGTTTTAATATATATTTCTCTATGAACGCGAACCATAAATTACAAATGAAAACATTTTGATTCTGACGCCCCGAATGTTAGGAAGAATTATGACAGTAACGAGGCACCTGAAACAGATGTCTCGTCGCGCAGCCCGCGGCCGCAGGGGGACCGGCGGAAAATTAATTTCTAACTTTAACTAATTATTATTGTTAAAAACAAACAAAACTGTAAGCCGCACTTATTTTTACACGCTTTTTTTAAATACATATTGTAACACGTGCGATAGATCGCACATTACATTACGCTCGTGACCGGTCGGAAATTAGCCGAGTTTGTGCGCAAATATACTTTCTTTGCAGCAAAATTTGGGAGTTCCGCAATAAATAATTAAACATAATGCGCTACTATAACTAAACAGCTGCATATTATTATTCTCTACCACATTACATTCGTAAATTACTTAAGAGCATCCAGGCAGCCAACTTCGATCAGATACCTACGTATATTGTACAAATGCCATTGAATCATTACATTACAAGTTGGCCTTACTGATAGTAGGTAAAGCCATCCCCGACTCGAAACGTGAGACGAATCAACAAGAGCGTTACGAATGACTATTTTGGCATAAATTATATAAAACGACTAACGCTATAAATATGTACCTATGTAATTAAATAAACAACAAAAATGTTCACAACATATTCAGGTAATTGCAAAAGGTTCGAGCGTCAATGCGTTCCCAAATGTGTAACTTTTTATTTGTTTTGTTTCAATAATTCATTCTCAAAACCGAAATACATCGACACAAAACGTTCCTAGCTATAATAATAACGTATGACTTGTACGGAACGCCATGAACCAGTAAACTATTTCCAAAACTGCTTGGGGTTCTATTAAATTTTCAATCGCTACCCGATATCGTATCTCGGAATGTCGATATTACGGACGACCGAGTACCGACGTGAACTTCTAACAAACTCCGTGATAGCTTTTATATGATCAAACAAAACAGGGAATATAATTTAGTTTGAATTAAAGAATTCAGAAATTCTTACGTTACGATGATTTCATATACCCGTCCCACCCGGACTTGTTGAAAGAAACGTGTACGTAATACACAGGCCACTGTACGTTAATAATTCCATTATTTTATTCATTGTTTATTACAACAATACTAACATTTTGAAAAAATACGTCTTTTATAATACAAAGTTACATGTACACCAGAACCGACCGAGCTTAGGTAATCGGTTCAAATTCAGTTACGTTAATGGACCGACAGTTGCAAAATTACGGTTTTTGACAAATAGGTGAACCTGAAAAATTGAACATTATAAGAAAAGAGTAGTGTAAATATAATATATCTAATCGTTTGAATATATTGAGAGGTCGCCGTGTAACTGCAAGCAACGTCGGCTTTATTAGTATTTCATGTGTAATGTACTAATATACACACACACACAATATTCACAGCGGTACTAATTGCTAGTAGTTAACTTAATCTGAGTGTCTTACAGTAAAGAATTATACCTATCTAATACTATAAAAGTGTCGCTCGAGAGAACTGATGGCTGACTTATCTCAAAGCTGATTTATCTTCCAGCAGGAAATCATCTTAAGCTTACATGGCAACGAGAGTATAATTAGAGTTCGGGCCATTCATAATGCGCTTATAAAGACGCCAGGAAGCGCCTCTGACAATACTAAATATTTATATTCGTCGGTCAGGGTGCGGCGGGGGCGGGGCGGCGCGCGGGGCGGGGGTTGACTCTGGCGAGATTTATGCAGTTGTGATGTAAGGAGATTTATCACGGGGTGCACGTGTGCTCGGCGCGCATTGTCGGCGCTCGCCGCGGTCACCGCGCACAGGAATGCCGATCGTAACGCCCATTGATGATTTGCGCTCAGCGTCACCGACGACACAGTCTTATTTCAATACTTGGATCCGAACTGTCATAAATGACGTACGGTGGCAGCTGCTCGCCTCGGAGACTGCGCTCGCCCAATATTTGTGCACGGAATAGATTACGGCGCGCAATAAATTAACGATAGCGATGAGACGTAATAGTTAATCTATCAGCGCAATACACGATGTACGCTTGTTCTACATCGTGAGCCGACGCGCGGGGCCCGCGGCGATGTGTTCACGGCGAACGCGCGCTCGTGATAAATCCGCAGCGGTCCCGAAACCGCAATAAACAGCTCAGAGTTGCGCCGCTACTATGTGCCGCGACGTTTCCTCCATTTAGATTTATTTATTTGTACTCGCATTCTCCGCAGTGCAACAAGACGATGGAACTGAGAAGAGTGTGGGGCGAGGGTGGCGGGGACAGGGGGATGCTCGTAAATATGTCAGTGGAGATGCATCGGCGAGAGTCCCGCCTGCGCTTCGCAGCTGGTAAAATTGTTTACTACCAATACCTACTTTAAGAATAGATTCATATTATCCCCTCAGTAACTACCTCAATTTTGTAATAGTTTCTAACCTAACGTATTTACTTTAAGAGTCGATGACGAATCTCCGTTTCCTCCGTTTCCGAAGCAGCCAAAGATGATGATTATACACTCGTTGTTATGAAATCTTTAAGAAAAGTAAAAACTGGACATTAAAAACATTGTGAAAGTAAAAATAAATAGTTTTTGAGTGGTTGGATCGCTTTTAGAACTATTTTATCGTATTTTAATGAGTCCACTTAGAAACTATGAATCGTCGAGATGGATCCTCGTTGGTCGCGTGCCAGCAGCGACATCAAAGCCGCTGGACGCCGAGGGCCGACGATTGTGCGTCTCTCATACTGGAACTGTCTTTTATTTTATTCAACTTTCTACATCACGTGTTACTTTATTATCAAATGATTTGTTTTATATATTTTCTTTGCGTTTTTGAATTAAATTTAATCGACATTAAATAGTCAACATTATTAGTCACGACAAAGATAAAACAATAAAAACCGGGAACCGTGAAGTTTTAAATACAGCGTGAACAGAAATAAAGTACTAAAATAGATAAGAGAATGTATGCGGTGGATCGCTATAAAATCAAAACAATGCAGCTCCATCGCGGAGCGGCTCTCGCGAGTCTCGGACACGTGTGCGAGTTTCAGAGAGCGTTCAGAACAAATCTATCGAAGTGAAGAATGGAAGCGAGCGGCTAACGACCGCCACACGTCTTAAAAATACGCGAGAGGATAACCAAATCTGTTCAATTGTTCTCCCGAGATTAAGCGGCGGCGGAGAGCGGTGGAGAGCGGCGGCCGCGGCATTCCGCGCGGGATTTATTGAGCGGGGAGCGGCCGCCGGCGACCGATTTAGTTAGGATTAAAACAAAGGTAAATGTCGCCGCGTATTTTTAGTGCCGCACTAATGTGCCGCCCGCCCCGCGCCGCACCTCGCCCTGCTGCCGTCTATAAAACTGTCGTATTCTTCTACTCTAATACAAGCATTACTTAAATCACCACCGGGAATGTATAAACAGATTGGGGTAACGCAGACGGATTCGCGTGTGCCTCGTGCTCTCTGGGACATGCTTTTATACATACAAGTCGAATCATTAATCGATCGATCGTATCCGCGTCGCGTTCGCTGATTAGTTACCAAAAGGAGTCAGCGTCATGACTGACAATGAGCTCGGGATGTGCCCCGCACACGGTGCGCCTCCGAGTTTCGCAAAAAGCCTCTGTCGCCGCTCCGTCTGCCGTTGCGGGCCCGAGGGGCGAGGACCACGCGCACTGCACGTCGCGCTCGCCGGCGCACCCACACGCGCCCAGCCCCGCCGGCCGGCCCTCTCGTGCGCACCGCGTTGTGTCCCGAACTCGAATATCAATCGATTTGCAGATTGAGATAGTCCCTTTTGTGTCGTGCCTTACGTTTTCGACGCGACGTATTATTTTCCTTTGTTATGTTTTACTTTTAATGAAGTGGTAGCCGAGGAATATGTTTATTTTGAATTTCAGCGCGTGAAGTGTTAATGCTGCTGCCGCTGTATAATTAACGATTAATTTCTGCTGTATAACTTGAACTTTAAAATAATTTTATTTTTATTAGGTGAGAAGGTACAAAGAAGATGTGTTAGCATCCAGATCATTGACTACCTCGGAATTACAACTATTATTTTTATTATCTCTCCCTACTATTAAAATTTTAAGAATCGAGGTGACTCTATATATTGCCGAATATTGCAGGTTCAAATCCGAGCAAGTATCACTACGTTTTCATGCGCTTAATAAATCCAATCTTAAATTTCATGAAATTATAACACATCCACAGACTGTCAAATAGTTTGAAACTACACAATTATTACATTACTACTACTTGCTACAGCAAACGCATACAACGGGCCATGTGAAATACGAAGAAAATGCAAGCTTGTACGTGCGCACATCTTTACAATATAAATATGGAGTAAATATCGTGTTACATACAGCACCTCAGGGAGGATCGCTGACGCAGCACATAGCCGCGCAGTCGCCGCCGCGACCCAGTTAAGAGGTCAATACTTAACAAATTATACATTTGTCACGTACAGTCCCTAAAAACACGTAGCTGCGAAGTCACCACCGCGAGTCAGCTCCACACGTACCGCCTAATTAATCTAGTAGATCAGCATTTTTAGCTCTATATACTAGGATAGACTAATTATATGCAGCATTCAATATGTGATCCAACATCGATCACTATTGTTTCTTAGGATTAAGTTATATATATAAGGTAGGACTCAATATCTGCATCTAGCATCGAGCAGTATTGTGACTTAGGATTAAGTTATATTTAAGATTTAGAAATTAATTAAAGTGTTAATAGAAACTTTGGTTTTTCTCAAATCCTCCGGCTACCGTAAACGTAAGTATCGAAACCTTTTTCTTTTAAATAATAAATACCGTAAAATAAAAATAATAAAAGTTGCTACGATACGATTTAAAAATGAAACAAACAAAACACCTTAAAAGTACAATCATAGCTCACTTTCATTAGCAACACTGTAATCTTATTTTCTAAATAAATAAATCTTTTTAATTCAAAATAAAAGTTTAAGTTTCAATTTTTATGTAATATAAATTTCACATTCCGGAAAGACTGGCTGACTGGGTCGTTGATGACTAACTTACAAATATTTATATGGAGTCGTGTTTCATTTGTGTGATGACTAAAAAGACTAATCTACTCAATATTTACTTTAAATTACAAGATATTTGATACGTAAAAATTATTGCGGCGGTCATGGATTAGTTCGGAGATAAGTCGGCAAACAATTAGGTTTAACTCAGAAACGCTGAGAGCAAATTCTGAATATCTTGCCGGTTTCTTCTCTGAGTACCTGCTGACCTGTGTACCTACACACTTTCCAAGAGGTGGAAAGCTGCCACCGGCTGATTAACGTCTAAATCAGCCGGTGGCAGCTTTACACTAAATATTATCTTATAAAATGACGATTCGAAAGTGCTTGGTGAGAGCACTTGAATTAAATATATTTTGGATTTTATTTTTGGACTGGTAAGCTATTACTTTCAGATATATAATCCTGAGTGTAGGAAGTGTTAGACTATATACCTCTACCGGTAATTATATAAGTGTGTTTAAATAATTATATGTTTTGCTATTGATATTCATTTTAATTTAAATTCTGATTTTAATTTTGATTTGATTTAAAAACAATTTAAAAAAAAGAAATCAGTGTAAGGTATGGTAGGAATTTATAGTTAATCTAATCATTTAATTTTACTTTTATATTGTTATCTTTTGGCAATTTGATTAAATAAATAAAATTCGTTAATTCAATCAACCATTCCGCCGTGTACATAGAACAGAGTCTGTCTGTCCGCACGTCCCATGCTATACTAAAGTAGTCACTCAGAAATGTTATGTTAATGAGTTAATGAGAGACAATGTGCATTATTTAATCGCGCATATCATTATATGCGCGATTAAATAATGACACAAAACAAAATTATTTATAAATATTAAAAAAAAAATAAGGCCTTTCTGGAGCCGACGTAGAAAAATTGAGATCTCCCTCATTAGTAGATACCCGAATGGTTGTTTCGGCGGTCTCATCTCGAACGCAAGTACCGGAAATGTTCAGCCTGGCAACGTTGATATGTGAGCATACTCTAGCACCTTAGGTAACACCTGCCTACTTACACGATTTCATAATAAATAAAATCGAATGCATGTATCGTGCTGCACTTCGAACTTGTGCAAAGATTGTTCAAAGTATTTGTAAGATATGTAATAAATAAATATAAATGTCAAAATTCGTCGTGAGTCATGTTAAGGTATTGCGAACGAATACCTGTTCCTTCCAGCCGCCTACAATTAGAAGAGTGGAGTGTCACTCAAACGATTACGAGTATCTATTTAAGGTACAATGTTGTCGAAAGCCGCTGTTAGCGCGTGTTTATTTAATAGTTTCCTAGTCGGGGCTTAGCGCAGTTAAGCCGGGTTAAGCCGAGCGGCGGGCGGAGAGGCGGCAGATGTCGTCGGAGATCGCGCGGGGCGGACGTGCACTCGCCTTTGACATGGGGATTAGGGTTTGAAGGAAGTCCTCGGTGAGAGTACCTACCTACTAATTGGGTCTGATTGTCACAAACAAATAGAATGGACTAAGAATATAATTAATAGTTTCACAATTTCAAAGTTAGTTTGGTAAGTTCACGTTTATATAGCGTGTCAATGAAAACAACAAAAACAATATAAATAGCTTTCAATTACTTAGCTGACACGTACGATACATACGATGACGAATATTTCTAATAAATTGAAATACACGCCGTAATCGCGTTGTGGTAACGCAGTCCTGACTTGGCAACGATTGGGAATAATAGTCTTTAATCTAATATATAAAAATCTCGTGTTACGGTGTTTGTGGTCAAACTCCTCCGAAACGGCTCGGCCGATTTTTATGAAATTGGTTATATATATTTGGGAGATATGAGAATAGGTCGTAAAGTATATTTCATATCGCTAGGTGATAAGGGTGTCCTTATCCAGAATTTTTTTTTATTAATTATTCTTTTTTTAATTTGTATAGATGATTTGGATTTAGCATCAAAAAATAACGAACAAATCCAATAAAATAACGAAAATGTGCGTGTGAGCATGTTACCATTGAACGGTTTGCTCATCGACACGTATCCAGTAGAAAGGCTGTTCCTGAAGTCCATTCGCACACGAAAAAATATCGCAAAGGACTTCGTGAAGTTCGACGTGAGCTTTCCAAATAAAACCACCGAGTATGTACTGCTGGTCAGTTTTTGTAATTGTTCTCTCTCATTATGAATTTACAAAACATATTTAATATTTGAAAAAAAAACATTTTTATTGGTTGGTGTTTTTTTTGTTTTTATCGGCGGTTATCGTCTACAGCGCTCCTTTCCTTTTTCTGTCATAGATCCCATCCCCATACACTACCATACATTCGTTACTTTTTTTTTAAAAACCAAAATATTCAGTAGATATCATTTATATGGCAGAAAGTTTGCCGGGTCAGCTAGTAATTAATATAGTAATATAGTTACCTGTTACCGCCTACGACTATTTTTTTATTTATTTTTTCTGGATGCGCTATTTGCAACGGTCGTGCACTTCAGAAATCTGAAGCGGCTAAACGGATAAATATCTGCAGCGATGGAGCCTTTAACATTGTTTCCCTGATATGAGGTTGGCCAGTGTGTTAACACATATAGCGTCCCACATTAGCATCACTCCATCAGACTTCTGGTCATCATCACGATTAACTCCTCGGGGCTTAATAAGAGCAGGAACGTCAATGGTGCCCTTTGACGTTCCTGCTCTTATTATATTTGACGAGCCGTGGCGGAAATTAACCGAACTGAACTCCTTGGACAAGAAAGACCGTGTAAGAATAAACCTAGGAACCGGACACGGTTTGTTTACAATTCACTGCACTGACCATGTACCTAATCGCTATAACCAAACACTTAAGAACTTTTTATAGTAATATTACCAAAACGAATAAAGTATAGTAATGTAAAGTCATAAAGAAGTTTCGTGCAATAAATGTGCTATAAAGTTTTTTTAAATAAAAATCAGAGGAAAACTCGAAACAAATTGCACATGTCCTAGGTATCGCATATGGTTATTAAGTTCTGCTAAATTAAAAATAAAAATAATTTCCAGTAATAGTACATAGCTGGTTATTGCGCGGAGGCACATTAAGTGAAACCAAAAACAAATTAAATGTAAAATAAATGTAAAAAAAAGACATACTCGGACGGAATGGATTATGTACGAGTATATATAGTATAAGAGGTGCAATATCTTATCACATCCATAGTCGTCGATGGCACTGCAATTCACGGATGGCACGGTCAGGCTCAGAGGTCAAATATTAATCATAAACGGGCACCTAGCTAACGACCGCTACTATTCCACTATACCTACTGCACTTCCTAATAGAAATGTCGTCCTAATAGTACTCTGATCAGAGGCGTGGCCGACGTGTATTCGACCTAAGTGGTCGGATGCACTGACGATGAGCGTATGACCTTGTAACATTACCAAAGTTCGCGACTTGATCACAATCATTGCTGTATAGTTTACATAATTAAGCATCGGCATCGACATAGCTTGCAAAACTAGCAGACTGAAATGGCAGTGAGGTCACGTACGTCTAAACCAATGGTCATCAAAGCAGACGTTTCCTAAAACAGAAACCGCGAATCGGGAAACGAAGCGTAGGGCGTCAGGTGGACGGATAACCCGAAGGTGGAGAGACTACCCATATCTGTGTAGATAAAGATACATAATTAGATAATACTAGAGTTCATTTAAAGCTGATGAACTAACGAGTCCGGTAGTGACTCGAATTATAGCAAAACGTTGATCGAACTGATAGTTACAAATACATTTCCTACAATTAATTCATTCCACGTGCAAATTATTATAACGTTATTGTTTATTACGAACGTGCATTATTCTTTATTCTATGAGGAAATTATCAACAATAATTAGCGCTATTTCAAATATGACTGCAAGGTCGTCCTTTGTAGACAATATTGCCGTTTGCTGTCTACGCATTCACAGAATACCTCGTAACAAAAAATGTAACGTACCGATATAACATATTTCGCGAGAATGCTCAGTCAAAAACTTGCCCAGCGGGTTGATATTCAGCGATTCGACCGTGACGGCTGGAAACTGTATGTACACGCTACACACATACACATAGTGATTGATATTGAATTATTATGAATTTTTTTATTAAAGCTCTAAACAAATACAACCATGAGGAATTGTGGCAATACTACCAGCAACACCTTTGAATCGCAATTCCGATCCTCTGGGTGATAAATGATCTTTTAATAATATTTTTAATTATTGTGAACTTCTAATGTAAATACAAAACTGAAACCGTTTTTTTTTAACATAATGTTGTGACAAGATGTTTTTCCTACTGTTATAACTTGTTGTTTATAAAATTCCCCTCTTCCCTCCCTCTGTGGCACTCCGCTGGTGATACAAAGCAAAATCGCCATGCTGGGGATGGACGTTCGCTGCGACCTTAGTCCGAGGGATTACATCGAGGCTGTCATAAAAACAGCCTTACGGAAACTCGGAGTTTTGAACAAGGTGCGGCGTTTTTTCACGCCACAACAACTGTGCCTGATGTACAAAACACAGGTATAGTCTTGCGTTGAATATTGCTCGCACCTTTGGGATGGCTCCGCTAAGTACCTACTTGAGGCCTTGGATCGGTTGCTGCGACGTGCGGTCCGCATTATTGGCGACGTAAAGGTCACTAACACCCTCGAGCCTTTACAATTGCGTCGAGAGTTAGCAGCACTGAGCGCTTTCTATCGACTGTATCACGGCGAGTGTTCCGAGGAATTATTCTCCCTAATTCCTGCTTCCCCCTTCCTTCACAAGTCTACGTGTGCTGGCTCTCGATGTCACCGACTAACTGTGACATCAATTCCATCGCGCACAAAGAAATTTGGCAACTCCTTTCTTTGTCGCACTTCCAAAAAATGGAATTCCTTACCAGCTCACGTGTTTCCCTCCTCTTACGACCGGGTTCCTTCAAACGAGGCGTGAAGAGGCATCTTGCGGGCTGGCAAGGCGAGGGCGGCTAGTGCAGAATCTTCTTCCCGTCTGTACTGTTTGGACTCTACTACCACTTAACATCAGGTGGAGTAGAGTCATTTGCCCTCCAGGCAAATATAAAAAAAAAAATCGGTAGGCGGACAGGTAAATGGGCCATGTGGTGGTAAATCGTCACCAAACTGTGACAAAGGATAAAAGACAGCACATGTAAATATATTGTTAACAAATGTAATGAACTGTCAATAGTAACTTGATAGCATATTAACACATTAGAAGTGAAATGAGAACATCACGCCCCCCCCAGTTTTCTTGCCACTAAATGTCGCAACTCTGTGTACCAAGGTACTAAGGGTGTGTTAGCCAAGTACGGGCACATGGCACACATTATCATAAATCTTATGCTCGGCAATTGGAAACGATTAGTCGTCCTATTGCAAACAAAAATAAAAAATACCTAATAAAAAAATATAAAAGTGCTTGCAAAATTTCAGCTCGATCATGGAGATGAAGAGAGACACAAACTAACAAGTTTAGTTAACGAAAGCTAAGAAAATATTAACGTGACGATAAATAGATTATGTGCGCCAGTGGTTGATTCGGTGATCAATAAAATCTAAATTCCAGTTAAAAAAGAATCACCCGATGATTATAACATTTAGTTTCAATGTAAGACGCTTTCGATAACACCGACTATCAATTCACACATACACAACAATTTACGTTTACGTAGTTTGTCGTATTTACATAATTATATTGTTGAAAAACATCGATAAAATTGTAAACACGTTGTGAAATTCCAACGCACACATTGTCAAATTCTGCAATTCCCGTGTAAGCAGCGAGCCGGTGACACTTCTCAGTAGGCAGCCTGCATACCGGGCCGAAGCTATCGCCCGGCCGGCTCATTACGCGAGTAGGTGTCGCCATGAAAGGGAAAAAACTATTGCGTTCGATACATAGCTAACACTTCCACACCCTTATGTCTCGGTGTTTTCATAAGAGCCTACGCGGAACGCGCCGTAGCACACACCCAGTACATAGAACGTACACATGCCCAGTACATACGAGAACGTACGCCTTAGCCGTTTATGTATTCTTGTTATTTTTGTAACTTCTAAAGCAATCTCGGCTCTATTTGAACGGCTCTGAGTTTATAATCGCTTAAAGGCGCTACGATATCGGAGTGTTATTGACTAGGATTCCTAAGAGCCTACCTTCCTACCCGAGCTGTGATATTAAGAAATGTACACACTAGCGAGTACAGACTGTTAATATAAATAATGCTAAACGTCATTTTATAATTTGGATAAATATACACACCAACTGTATTATCATATATATTATAATAACGTCACTACATGAATCCTCCTATAGTGTAATTTTCAGAAATACACGAGACAGGCTTGTAGGATGAAATACTTACATGTCTGTAATTGAATTTTCTAAATGGATTTTGGGAATCGCAATTACGTAAAAGGAAAATTTGATACAAATTCGAAATATTAAGTTACTTAAGGCATAATACGTAAGTGGTACCTATGTGTACTCACCTCTAGTCGGACTCCAGTATCTAATAGAACGCAGCGCAGTGCAGGCCCCGCCCCACGCCGCAGCCAGCGACACGTCGCGGCCACAGGCAGCAGCTTGCAGCCAGCAACCCGACAGCCCCGTTCGGAAGTGATGCCTTGCACTTTACACAAAAAACTCCACACAGATACACAATACTTTGATTCTGTTTATATTTTAATTAATCTACTCGCAATATCGTGTTAGTTGAAATCATCCACTGTGGCCACCATTATATTGAATCGCACCATTCTAGTCTTTGCAACTTGTAACGAGGCTGCGATAATAACATTTCTGTAATCAAATCCGCAGATACGGCAGATATTGGGTGGGATACCCACAAGTGATCTGAATTCTTCAAAAATGTAATATCTCATAATAGATACCTAGATTTATTGCGTACTAATATAATAACGAGGTCAGTTTTATTTGTTTAAAGAATACTTTTTAAAGAACATTTGTGACTTGGAGTTGTCGTATTTATGTTTAATAAAAGACCTATAAAATCAAGTTGACGCCTCGTTATTGCTGTTCGCCCAAATGGCCATTACTGCGTCAGCGGGCGGGGGCGAGTCATTAAAATACTCAGCCGTATGTTGGGAGCCCACCTAAGGGCTCAGAATACGCATGTCCTAAGGGCGCCTCCTGTGAGGCCGAACTTCGGCTTAGGACACCGTCGACGTCAAGAAGGAGGGCACTATGTATGCCATGACCCATATGCCTAAGCGCGGACGTATTATAATAAAATAGGCACCTCGACTCCGACCAAACCCTAGATCGGGCCATTAAAAAGTTATTGGGTATCTCTGTCGAGAAATTCGGGAAACTCTACCTCGGGAAAGTCCTGCATCTAAACTCTTTCTGTTCGTGACGGAATATAAGAGTGAGAGATTAGCACTTGTGTTTGCACTCTCTTGATGTATAATATATATAATAATACGGCGTCTGTCGGGCGCAGTTTCGGTCTCTCTTGAGTATATGAGTCCTCATTGTGTAGAATTCGTTTTCCCTGCGAGCCTCTCAGAACTCGCATAATATTACCAACTACGGTCAATGCAATACCATCGTAATCGGATAAAGTGACTCAGTCGCAAAAACACTGACTGACTGACATCTGTCATCACGACTCGATGACATTACTATTGCCTCATAAGTTATGGGCGAATATAGCCCTGTGTGTGAAAAAACAAAGCAAAGTGCACACTTACGGAGGCAGGCGATAGGCATAAATCGCAAACGCGATCGTCGATAGCGCGGCTCGTTTAAGTCGCGGGGACGTTTTAATCGTCGCGCGACGACGTCGCACGATCGGCGCGAGATACGATCGCCGTCACCAGCGCTCCGCCGCGCCGCGCCGCGCATGCGCACCGACTCGACAGCGCGGACAGCTCGCGCGACAGATTTCTTATCACGATTACCATTTTGTGGACGCGTCTCGCAATTTCCTTGTTAATTACTTTCTACAAAAACACTCAGATCAACTGCGGATTTTTGATACTGATAGGCATACGTACCCTAAGCGTGTCTCAACCATCAGTATCAAAAATACCTACTAGTTTCAGCCGACTAAGGTGAGTAAAGTAAATAAAGCATTAATTCAGCAGTACTATAGTATTTATATAAGTACACACCTGGACATACATACATTACTCGATTATCGAATATAACGGACACGACCTGTGACTTTGGTCACATATAAACCGAAATACAGGAAGTAACACATGAGTACCTTCATATATAATAGTATAGTATCAGTAAGTTGTATAGTAAAATGTGAAACTAAAACCAATATTACGTGAGCGGCCGATGCGTATGTCAGAACGCAGCACGTGTTCCAGTCTCTCCCACGCTAACGACTCCTTCGCTTCCTCCTGTTTCTACTTCCCTAGTGCCGCAACCGGTGTTCCTTGTTAACATCTGTTTTCCAACAGTATGTACCACTACAGAACCTTAATATAAGTGTTGGAAAACTATTTTCATAAACCGAAATCACAAGTCAAACCATTTATTATACCTACCTACATAATTATGACACGAATGATACATAAAGATGAGCATTACTACGGATTTGATTAGTATAGGTATATAATAGTTGCGCACGTGTCTATAAAAGAGCCAACATTTTTAAATTGAAATAATTCAGGTACAAGTGTAGAAATATAAGTCCTAAGAGTCAGTTATTGCTCCCTTAGGACTTTAAAGTAAACTGCGAGGCACTGTTCACTCCAAATAGACGCGACACGGAAGAGCCCGCCCGGCGCCCCGCGGAGCGCACACGCGGGTGCGCGCCGTGAGTTATTAGTGGGGACGTATCTGTCTTATTAAATAGGTGTTCCCTAATGAGATCTCGGATAATTACATCGAATGGGATTCCGGAACTGGGACGAGAGACGAGCGTGTGCGGCGCACATGTGCGCTGCGACCGACCTTCGGGTCATAGTTCGAATAAATCACCATTCGAGAATATGCCTTAACATGATATCTTAAGTATTAGAATAGACTGTACATATTTAAATGGTAATGATGAGTGTATAGGAAAGCGGAGGTCCCGTCACGCTCTGTCGCGGTTAACGGTTTGTTTGCTTCGCAAAAAGATCTTGTTTCAGTCGCCGCCGCCGCCGCCGCTAATGAAGACGATAGCGCTTCGGCCATTAAGTACAAGCCGTCGTGTCGCTCCATCTGCAGTCTGAACCCGCCTTTACATCTGATTGACATTTATTGCCTTTAATGTTTGACAACTCAAATATTTTTTTAGAACTACTATCGTGTATGGCCAAAATTTTTCCTATTTTTAAAGAATCTCGATCAATTTTATAACTAAATCTTATTCTCACTTGTACTTTCCTAAAAAAAAAATTTAATGTTTTCGTATTAGTCGGTACAGAGATAACCAAGCCTTTGGCTTCTCCAATCGATCTTTTTGAACGAGCACGTATATTTATAACAGGTATACTCTGTGCCCAATATTCAAATATAATCGCGCCATGAGCCTAACCTTCAACCCCACTGTGAGCACATTGACATTGAAATTGATTATAACGTAATTATTTACCTATTATATATCTACGCTTACATATATATATATATTAAAAAATAAGTTACTTTCAGTTGATACACTCCCAGGCGTGACCCTCGCCGTGTCACAGCTTGACATATGTAGTTTAACTGTCGTCTATTATAAACCTTAGCACACGATTACAGTGTCCGTCTGTGTTTCGACGAACGCGAAATCTGTAAAAGTTACGCAAAAACTCTTTTCAAGTATTTCAACATCTCCGAAATATCTACAAAAAGGTCAATAATAACACATACTTATTTATATTTTTAGATAAGTCACTAAACCCTGTAATTATTTTGGTAACTGTATTGTTTAAAGAAAAGAAAAAATAATGACACCTGTAGTTTAGTTTAATTGTCACAAAAATGATAAATCGTTCTCAAAATAAATAACATATTAATTTTAAACGCGTCATGTTGATAAATATTGCTAACACTAAAACTTGCCAATTCGAACCAGTAATTTTACAAACATTACGAGATGTTTAAATAAACGCATTCAAAAATACGCAGGGCGTGTTGTATTATGCTTCATTCATAAATATTATTTTATGTTCTTAGCAGTTCTTTATGGGCGAAGAGATCGATTAGCGATCTTTATATCTCATTGATTAAGAAATGTACGAGAAAATACTTATTTTAGTCGCGCGAAGTCGGGACGGACGGCTAGTACTGTAGTATATAAGCCGGAATTACAATAATTTAGTAAAATCATTTATTTTTAATTAAGGTCACTTCGGGGAAGACTACCTTAACGACATTTCAGACAAATTTTACTACAATATGATTAAATATTTAGTTGACTATTAAATTAAACAATCAAAATTACTTAAAAATAATTTGTTTGTGCAAAAATCATAACTTAAAAAACAATCAAATTGACGGACTTTTCTGACACGTCGGCTAAGACCGTATAATGTAAAAAAAAAACTATAAATAGACAGTTTACATGATTGTACATACTATCTATGTGTTTGTATTTAAACATTTGTTCAAAATGTTTCGTCAAATTTTTAATAAATCGTTCCTGGGACCTTTTAGCTCAAAATGAAGCGTTTGTCGGATAAATCCGACACATCGCCGGTAACAAAACAGTTTCATTAATCAAAAAATAAAAAGTTTATTTACGAGATTAGCCATTAATATTTCTTAAGTACACAACGTAAATAATAAAAAAAATTAAAAAAAAAAGGACAACATTCATATTTTGATTTAAAAAGATAATGTATTAATTTAAAAGTATATTGAATTCTCATCACAATTCACAAGAAAGTAGTGTTCTTCAACAACAAACAAATTCTCTTTAGAGGCTATAATTGAATCCTTAGAAGTCATTTCTTAAAATAAGCGTTAATCAACTTTGAAATAATTATTAGATAAAGAAATTGTTTTATAAAATTATAAACTAATGTATTAACTGCACAGATCAGAATAACATCACACAAAAACACACAGAGTATATTTTTTTAACAATGTGGTATCGTCTTGATGAAAGTTAACTGACAAACTAAATTTTAAATGAAGATTTTTCTGTCTGTGTTTTAATAAACGCCATCTTCTTAAATTTATAGATATTAGAACAGTAAACAGTTTTCGTACATCATGCTGCTATGGACGTAGATATTAAGAATTAGTCGTATTCCTTACTGTATGGCCTTACCCGCCAGACGGTCTTACCCGAATTGACCTTACTAGAATAATAATAATCGCAAAAATGAATATTAGTTATTACTTCTAACTCTAGACAGCTAAAATATGACGTAATTAAAATAATATAATATAAATATAAATTTTGGCCTTTTATCCCGTTTCACTGCATTTCCGATTATGGCTTGATTAACAAGCTACTACTTATATAAAACGCCTCTTCTAAATACAAAACGCGTCTAAGCAACGGCGGAATGTGTACGCAATACTAACTTTCTATGAATCTCCCTAATATTACGTTATAACATTTATAGGTATTTTTTTAATTAGAAATGTCAAGTCGTCAGTATACCGTCGTCGGTGTTCCGTAGTTATTGCGACAGCGGTGCGAAGTTCAATCATCGAATAAGTTTGAAAAACTGCTACTGATGATTGTGAACAACAGGAGCGCACTTATTTAGAAGTACAAAGTTAAAATTACTCACCTTACAGCTTAGCTTATAAGAACTCAAAAATTAATTAATTTTATTGGCTGAAATTATGATCCCATTGTTGTAACCTTGTCAAAGCATGGCAAAACTTGTACCTATTTGATTGTGGAAATTTTTTATTAAGGTATTTTTTTGTATTTAATACCTTTAGTGTAGGTACCCACTGACACTCGCATGTGCAATGACTTGAGTAGCTTTGTATTTATGGACGGCCAGAACTGAAGTAGAGTGTATCGTGTGCGCGTTAACACCCTCGTCCACCACGTCACGCCACGGAAAGGCAAACAGAACTCGACAAGCTGTAAGACATCGGCTCAATACACAATTCGAATCTATCTACCTATCTCAACATGAACAGTAAGTGGATTAAAAGGTGAATCAATCAATCGATTTAATTTAAAGATTTTATATGTATGTAATACAAAACTATCTGAAGTCAGTGCCTTTGTAAACTTGCATTATTTAGTACCTCTCCATCTTTAAAGTCGGTTAAATCTAATAACGAAATCTCTGATTAGGATGTTGCCCATTCGACAATCTGACGACACCCAGAACAAACTTGAAGACGACGCCACCCGTCTTCGAAATATCATTACTCTGAACAATATTTTTTGCTCTCGCGAGTCGCCTCGACGTCTCCCCGAGCCCAGCGCCGCTGTTCGTAAGAGACTTTTAACTCTATCTCCGTCGAATAAGAACCTCCGCGTTCGTTGTTCGGGTACAAGTTAATTAACCGTTTAATATTCCCGAACAATGAGCTTCGGCCGCGGTTTTAGCGAAGTCATTACTTTCTTCAACTTGAAGGTATAAACTTCTTATTACCTGTCGTTTTTCCATAAAGTAATCTCAATCTGCGTAACATTTATATTCGAAAGGCAGAAATAAGTAGTTAACGCATTTGGTATAAATGAAATGAAAACTTCGACGTATCATTATAGATATGTATGTACCTACGTAACACTCTCACTATGTGACTATCGATTACTGTAATTCAATTTTTTTTTTATATTAACTTTACAATTTTTATTTTTTTATTAGAAGGTTATTTTCCAGTAATTAAGAAGGAAAATCACTAAATTAATAAATTATTCAAGTGTCATGATAATGGCTCCACGTCCTTTTTACATACCTACTGACACGCGGCTGGGAGTTGACAAGTCGCTGCTAGAATTGTCTATCGTCACCAGATAAAATTCAAATAAAGCGTAAAAACATAAATAAACTAAAACGTTAAACTTCCGAGTTAGTAGTAGTACCCCATGTTAGAATAGAACATTGCATTAGTCATTTAACGTAGATTTACTTTTATTTTATGTTTGAACTTAACAGTCGATAATTAAGACGCTGCTTTGTACACACACAAATATACCTCGTTACTGGTTTCTCTCCAAACTCCGACGTAATATACAAAGTGTTCATTATATATATTTAATACATAATTCGGTTTTATCATTCAACAGATACCCATTTTATACCCTTTATACAAAACTGAAATATAGAAGTCCGATTATAAGGAACCATCCACAGCCGAGAACGATTAGTTTTACTACTTACTTAAGTAACGAAGCTATTTTTACGTATTTAGTAAGTTCATAAAACATTGTAACTTATTTGTTGTACTTAACAATTATAAAATAGTTGTAATTTTAAAATGTTTATATTGCACAATAGAGAGCAACGATAGTTGTTTCAGGGACGGATATGGAATGTCCCGAGAGAAGTAATGCGAGTCGTCCATGCTACCAGGAGAACATCCGACCCTTGCAACGGACTCCTTGATAAGTGGTTCTCCCTCGGGAATTATCCGTTGAAACGACTTTTTTTATTAGAAGATCGTACAGGGATAGTTTTCTCATTACTTGGTGGTAGGGCTTTGTGCAACCCGTCTGGGTAGGTACCACCCAGTCATCACATATTCACATGCTCATGAACATCATCACATATTACACATTATAACGTAATATATATTTTATTTTTTAAATTAAAAATGTTGACATTTGCCTTCAAGTGTTCGTCTATTGGGTTGATTCAGTTTTAATAGCTGGGATACCTGCGTGTGTATACGATGTGTGTATTAACTACAGAATAACATGTAATAAATGACACGTTGCAAAATATATTGTCGGTATAATATATTATAATAAATTTGCTTCTCTATAAACTTGTAAGTTACTTAATTCTACAAACTTTTTCAATATGATCAAACAATTAAAAACGATTTTGAGGCAGTATTCGGTAATGTGATCTGAAAATATCGTTAGGAAGGAGATTAAGCCACCGCGCGACTAATTGAGACGGCGTCGGATAGCCGCTAATTATACGTAATATCGTCGACGCCGTTAACACTCCATTAGCATAAATAAATGCCGTGACAAATTCTCGCGAGACGCGTCTGTTTGTTTTACGATTTATTTATTCCTCGCGCCGTGGAAACACAGGAATGTGTCCGAAAACGCCGGTAGTGTTGTGCGTCAGCGTGCGGCGGCGTGCGGTGCGGTGCGGCGCGGTGCGGGCGGCGTGTTTACAAACAGGCGGCGGCTAATGGCGCTATTTGCGGGGCGACAAGCGCTGCCGGGTAACGCCATCTATTGTTTATTTCCAGCGCGCCAGCCCGCGGCCGCGGCGTGATTAACGTACTTTAGAAATAATACAACTCACCGCACACCAGACGCCGGCTTCCGACACGTGTTCGCTTCTCATTTTACTTACGGCTCGACAGCTGCTATTTAACATCTCCGCCTAAGTGCCCCTATTGCTATTGAGGAGACGCGCGGCTAACATAATGTAAACAGAACGCCATCAATTGAGTTGTAATCACACAATCGCGAGATTCATCGCACGAATTATATTATTAAACAAATAGATTTAGCTTAGAGTAGAAAGTGGGGTGGGGGTTCATACAGGTAAATAAAAAACGTATATAGTTTTATAATTAATATTTATTGAGCCTGCTCTCGAAGCTATTTACAATATTCTATAGATACATTACGATTAGGGTACGAGGTCCTCGCAGCGCGCTGCGGGTGCTGTAGCAGTATTACAATAGTTGTGAACTCTTTATGTGGACCACCTCATACGAGGCAGTCGGGTCGAAGTGTACGTCTACAAATAGCCCGAGACTAACCTTGCGAGTGTCGCGGCTCGCGGGCGACACGCCGCGTAACAATACTCGCGACAGTCGCCATTAATGTGCCGACACGGCGTTTCAGACGATTGCCTTGCACCGGAAGCTGGAACGTCACGTTATCACAACTGTATTTCGTCCTGACATTATTTGATTGTGTTATTCAGAACAGAAACGTTGACGTTTAACGTTGTAACAAACGTTAGATGACATAAGAGTTTAGAACAGTACAAGATGTACGTATGTGTGTCGGATCGGCCATAGGCACGTCGCGGTACAAGCTGTCCGCCGCTAATAATCCGTGAAATGAACAAGGCTGGTGCACGGAGTGGAAAATGTGGCGAAGCTAATGGGGCGCGGCGGTCGGCGCACAACTACTAACTTAATTGCTGAAGGGGTTGTTTATTGCACGATGCGTTTCATTGCTCTAACTAATACATAGTACATAACTGTGTATCATTTAACATTGGTTCAGAGTGAGATATACATATATAGATACATAGGTAGGTCTGGTTACAATAAAGTTTACGTCACAAACCAATATTGAATCAATAAACAAGTAGAGACAATTAATTTACAAATTTAATACATATCAATGAAACAATTCAAACAGGTACATTTAACGACTTTTTTGTGTTCAAAAAGAAGTAGTAATGTAACTGTATGTACCTATTAGCATAAGTATTTATACTGTTAATTAATAATACCGATATAATACAACAATATACTTCGTTCCTAATAATAAACACAATATTTTACAATAGCACTGAGTCAAGGTGATGGTTGTTCTTACCCCAGTAGGGTGGACATACATAGGTACACGTATAACAGTGAACATATACGATACATCCCGGCTATGAGAGTTATCTAGTTTATATTCTGGCCAAAACGTAAATTCCAAGTCTACAAAATCCTTAACATTCTATAAAACTTTAATAACATTTTTCTCAATGCCTCTGACGGCACTTCTGTTTGTCATGCACGAAGGTACAATTCACATCATCACTTATTTACATTACATTTTCCAATCACTAAGACTACGGCAACAATTTGTAACTCATTTAGCGGGAGATTTCATAGGCGTTCGTATCTCGTATTTTAATCTAGCTACGAAGCTATTGTTTAGTTTTTATACAATCGGAAAGGCAGTTGTTTCAGCGAAGCGTTCAATACTTGCCGTTACATTATTGTTGCTGGGTGTGGCGGAGGGACGACGCGGCGTGCGGGAACCGGCCCTCCGCACTCCGGCCGCGCTCCGGTCGCGTTACGGTCTCTATATATGTATTTACACCTACACTAACTTACGCGCTACGTACGTACATAGGGAGTTTCCATAAATCATCTATTCATAAACTATATACGGTATGTATTTACATACGTTTTCTATCTAATATTATTTACTCATCTAAAGCTAAATAGGTACCTAAGTGTGAAGGACGAGGCCCGGCGAGGCCCGGCGAGGCCCGGCGAGGTCCGCCGGTAGTACGGAGTACGCGTTGACTCAAACAGAATTATCACAGACGATTACGTAAATTGAATGAATTCGTTTTTGAACTCTGCCTTGTAATTCGTTACACGCGAGATGTCGTCTCGTGTTGTGTCCTGTCGTCGATGGCAGAACGATAGCACTAACAAATTTAAACCGAGGTCTAACATTCAACTGTCAAAATGATTACCTAGATGTAACGCGGAGTGAGTTACAAAACATCGCTAGTTACTCTGAAAACAAAACTTGAAACTTTGTAATAATTATTGCGTTGGTTGCGTTATCATGGGTTGGTTGTTTTGACATCTCAACCCTAATCCGCGGTGAATGTTCATCTGAACTAATTGCCGTCTTGAGAAGTTACTATTTACAAAACAGTCGGTGCGACGTAAGGCCTTACGTTGTAACGCATATCTAAATAATGAATTCACCTCCACTTTAATATTAATCTTTACTTAAGTAGAGGTGAGAGGTGACAAGATTTACAACGACGACGACCGACTTTTATTTGTTATCGATTTCGTTGAGCTAAATATCGATCTATAATTACAGCCCATAACTAGATCGGTTTCGCGCTAAATTCTAATTATCGGATACGTTCATACGCCGGTCGTGCGCGAACTGAGCGACTGCGGCGGGTCTCGATGTAACAACAGTAATAGCCGGTATCCGCCGCTCGCGTCACGGTTCGCCGCGTCGCGACTCTTGTTCTACCTCGCGAGTGGGGCGAGTTCCACGAATGTTGAATGAGTTAATACGATTCCTTTGTTTCGTCTCCGTTCCCGACAACATGTTCACGAACTTATTTCAGAAATTATTCCAAGTTACGGGCGACGGGACACGGTGACTCCATTGCGGCTACAATCGCGTACTGGAAAGTATAAACATCTCGTTGTAAAACAAACGGAATGTTATCACTCGCATTTTACAATTTTACAAACTTTGAAACATGGTTGTAACACTAAGCCCACAAATACACAACCCACGAGGTCGTCCCTCCACTGAACGATACTCATATTTAACTTAGTGCGCGACGATCCTCTCGTCTACAAGCGCCCGCCGGCCGACACACGTACAATATCGTCTTCTGTATTCTCACACAGTCGTTCCGATGTATCACAGTTCACACGAAATCTGTCGCACTACCGGCGGCCACGGAGACGGCACTAGGTAGCAGAGATACCCGGGTGACTAAGCCTCCGGCTAGGACAATGTCTCTGATAACAGCCTTAGCGGTCGGGGCGAGCGGCGCCGTAGCCTCAGAACCAGTACAGGTCCTTCGACGTGTCCTGCACCTGCGCCTCCAGACCTGCAGGCAATGAGAACAATGTTACAAATTACAATTCAAAATTACAAAAGTATTTTAAGGTCTGTCATCTGGCTATTCACTTTTGGCAGATGTAATTAGTGAGTGCAGCAACGTTACATTGTCATTCGATTATTGACACTTTAATTAGTATAGTGTAAGATTAGGCAGTTTACATATTTATTATTAAATTGTTATCCTTAACACAAGGTTATCTAACCCATGAAGGATCGTGAGTTCCAGTCACCTAATAAAATAAAGCAAAACCAAAATTGTTCGTCCTTTTTCATTAAAACAGAAATGTGTAGATTATTTTATTTGAGTAAGCACCCATCTAAGTAGAAATAACATAACCAATGGCGGATTAACGAGTAGGGCCGGACCTCGTTGAAAAATTTAGGGAGGGCCAAGCTTGGTCGTGAACTTTTTTGGCAGCGCCTTCTGTGAACCCTCGGCTCGTAAAAACTATCTGATTACTCTTATACATCATTACATTTTTCGTGCAATCAAGGCCTAGGAAAGCAAAGGCTCACGTATTGATTCCCGTGTATTCCAGCCCAGCGCGGTTCAACCCGCAGGCGGTAGACGTTTGTAAACACAAACTCTCCAGCCAACGAAAAATTTTATTAATTTACACGGACATTGACTTAATTTCGAAAAGTCCTTACTTTTGCGTGGTAGTCCAACG
Source organism: Nymphalis urticae (assembly GCA_905147175.2). Classification (NCBI taxonomy): domain Eukaryota; kingdom Metazoa; phylum Arthropoda; class Insecta; order Lepidoptera; family Nymphalidae; genus Nymphalis; species Nymphalis urticae. The sequence goes on along the minus strand of LR989987.1, from coordinate 165,893 downwards.
GTGCCTACTCATAACTACCGCGGCTTCTATATTATTTTATATATTTTAAATCTATAATTCAATAATATTACAAAATAATAATACCTACGTGCTTAAACGGGCACAACGGCAAATTTTTATGTAACCTTATATATAAAATTCGCGAGGAATTTTCGAAACATATCCGATAACGCAATCATCATAAAAAGTAAAAAAAGATACAATACAATAAAACAGCAAAGTGGATGTCACGACTCACGACGCGACGCGACTCCGATTGATTGCACGTCACTGCGCGGCGCGCTGCCGGCCTGCCGCACTGATTGTTATAAATGACCCGCCCGCTATCTCCAGCATCAGATCCTTCACATCATCAAACATCACCGATTTGAGTGAGCCTACACGGACTCCATTGGAGATCCGATAAAAAAGAAGCAAACAAACGTCACGGAATGATAACGTAGGTATTGCAGTGACCAGGATTACATAAAGGGTAGGAAATAGATATTCGGAGGAATGTCTAACACTCTCTTGGACCACATCAGATCGCACTGTCAATGGACAGTGATACATTATCATTTTGTAATGGAAATGCCGTATAGTACTTTAAAGTATTTTTCCATTGGCGTTTCCGTCAATGTCTTTTTTCCCTTCAACTTGAACAAAACGGCAAAATATTCTTCCTTTCTTTTAAAGACTCCCGTGTATTTATCGGTCGAACAGAAGTCGAATAGACAGAAACTGTGCGACAATAGAGGCATTAATTAAAGTTGTGGTGCCGACGGCCGGTTAATTGCGGGTAGCGGGCGACGGGCAGCGGCGGCCGGCCGGTAATTGACAGCGCGCGTGATTTACTGTCGCCCGCTCCCGCGCGCCGCGCACCCTTCCCGCGCTATCGACCGCGGGCGGCAGTGGTCATCGCGCCGCCATTGGTCGCCATGGGACCGCCCGCCGCCCCCGCGCCATCGCGCCTCCAACGCCCGCTATCGCCTGCTGCCTCTGCGATCCTGGTACACGCCGGGTGCTTGCATGCCGGACACCGGACATTTTGTCGTCAGTTTTGTTTGTCTTTTTATTTATAAAATATATGATAAAAATGAGTTTTTATATATTTTTCTATGTTATGGCGTTTTTATATGTTATTAGAACTTCTTTATCAAAAATAATTTATAGTAACAGTCAAATATAAAAATCACTTGTTGCTTGATGAGTCACTCAGTACAACGTTTCTTCTTAGTTTTAAGCAAGGGAACACAAGAGCACGCTCTTTTTAGAAGTTAATGTAAAAATATTAAGGTGTTTGAAGCAGATATTTCATGTCTTGTACTAAAGTAAAGTATTACTAAAGCACAGTAAAGTGAGAATATCTGACAAATATTAGAAAATGTATGAGTTTAATAATTATTATTCAAGTAGAAGCTTTAAACCAAAAACCTTCTCCTCAAAAAGGGAGAGGAGGCCTTTAGCCCAGCAGCGGGACATTCAAAGGTTGTTACGGAGAAGCTTTAGGAACTTATGTAAGTTGACTTATATATCTTATAAATTACTATATTTAATACCTATTTATTTAAGGAGATATTTATGTCAATCAAAAAACGTGCCTGTGAGTACACAAGAACTAAAGTTGTTGATGTACTAAACAGTGTTATGCACAATACAAATAATGTAATCAACTATCTGAGGCCAACGTATGTCTTCCACGTTGCTTCCGACGAATTGTCAAGCGGAGTGAGACAATAGCCGAGCCGTTGTTCACAGTATATAAGCGTTGTTTGAAGTGGGTTTGTAACTTTTTAAGGGTTGTAGGTGACTTTAGGCGATTAATATAATAACACAAAATAAAACAAAATAACCCCGGGTGATCGTCGCAAATATGAAGTTCAACTATCGAATGGATTCTTCTTTTTTAAAATGAAGTTATATTCACAGGACCCAAACAGTTCAATCAATATCAATTTCAATAACATAACTTATGTGTAAATTCTAGTTATAGTTATCATCTCAATGTCTTACAACTATAACGGGCCGATCACTACTCACGTCACATTCAGTGATATTATGAATCAATGGGTTATATGACAATTTCACTAAGTAAAAAGTTAAAAAATACTACGTACAAAAGTAGCGAAATCCAAAATAAAAATAATTAATTAAAGTAGGACTGTTTATAGCACGATACTAAATGTGAACAGCGGAATCACCATTTCATGACTGCGTGGGAAAATGCAACGATTGATAACATTATTACTGTGTCCGCCGGGCCAATGTCAGCCACGTCAGCCATTCGCCAGGGAAACTATATATCATATTATAAGTAGTGCACGTGTGCTAAAACACAAGTGCACACTCTTGTAAGCATGATGGGATGGGACGACAGACGTGACACGACCGGAAAGAGTTCAAGCCCAGGACCAAAGAAGCAGAATTTCTTGACAGCCCGTGTCAGTACATTATATATATCTTTTAAAACAAATTTTGCATATTTTTTGAGAACGCAGTCTAAATTTATAAATAAAATTATTAAAATTATAAATCTATACGTACTTCTATACGTACGAATATTATAAGCAGATAGGGTTTTATTTGTTGTATGTTTGTTTGTAATGGCTAAACTGAAAAACCTAAAACTGAAAAAAATAAAAAGCTAAATTATCAGCGAGTATCATAGGTTATTCTTTATTTAAAAAAATAGAGATCCCTACGAAAATTTTAATAACGTAAACCGAGGTACCAAGACTTTCTTACAAAGGTTATTATTAAGCTCACGCCGCGAAAACTATGATATTTAAATAATGCACAACGTGTTTATAGTAGGTACCCCATTATCACCCACAAAGGAGGCCGCGAGGCTGTTCTACTGGATCTATTGTACCTAGTGGTTGAGTCACAATAACTGCTTTTTGTTCAAATTAGCCCATGGAAACACGAATAGCATCGCATGAGGAAATTTATTTCTATTAAATTTAAATTTTTATCTTTTATACTAAATGGTTTTATTATGTAGATTTATTATGTTGGTACACGTGAAAAATCCTTTTTAATTCGGCCTTTATAATTGGACCTTTCGTTTAGAATTAAGAATGATATAAAAATGTTAAAAATAAGAGAAATGTTGCTAACATTTTATTTTTGTTAATTTATAAATGAATTAGGAAACTCTCAGTCTGTTCATTGGTGCAAGCCGGATGATAATCCATTCAGTAGTTTTTCAGTTCGAACAGACAGACAGACAGACAGACAGAAGTACTAACTTTTATTATATGTAGTGACGTATCTTGAAATTTAATGGAATTGTCATTTACTTATATGAAATCTAATATTTTACTTTTTATTGTAAGGTTTTTATACAATTTTATAAGAAAAAAAAATGATAATTTAAATGGCGTGGAATAAAAGGGTTTTATATCTTTTTTGTTCTTTCAGAAGTAGACAACACTTAAATTATAATTACATTAAGACAGATATACCACAACTCGGATAAAAAATGCCATAATTTAATATAGAACCATTAGAATAAAAACAATTAATTATATATATTTTCTTATATCTAAAGACCAGTCTAGGTAAATAATTGCTCACATACCTGCGGAACAGATTGTTCAATTACGCACTTATTAGTCGCATTGCGAGATTATTTGTTCATGAGATTGATTCCAAGAACATTTTATTGTATCTGCCGCATGCTGCAGCTCGCAGCAGTTGGTGGAAAATACATTGCATTTCATTTAGATATATATAAATTATTTTTGAATAATGAAGTAACAGTCTGTTTCATCCCCATGTCTAATTTCTGGAGTTTTATTCAACACGTAGAGATGTCTGCGCGACGGCGTTCTTCACTACCGACCACCAGATACGTTCTAATTATGTAAAATCGCAAAATATTCAGTCGAAAACTGAACGTTTAAAACTTTACGTTTTTATTGTAAAAGAAAATCAGGTGATTTTGGAAAATGATAACTTAACATCTCCATTTATACGTTATCTTTGTCCCTTTGTTATTATAATCGCGCACTGAAACTTCCTGAACATCAACAATGACTTGTTGCATCCAACCATACAGAACCATCTGAATATGAACACTGATTGTGGAGAGGAAAAATATAAAACAGCGTTAAATTGCCTGTGTCTACTACTTCAATTGTATTATATATACGACACGATCTTGTGCTTTAGGTTTATATTTAAAAGTGTATTAGCAACTAAATTATAAACCGCAAGTATTATTAAGAGACTAAGAAATAAAAAAGTACTGAACGCTTAATTAAAAAACCTTTTAAATACAATTGATCCCTGTGTGCGATAAGTCCGCCTTTGTATATACACCAAATAACGAACACAAATAAACCGTTAAACAAAACCATAACAGAAATACTAACAGTTCTCATAGATGTGTTTAGTCTCTAGCCGGTAATACGGCTAAAGCGAGTATCATTATAAATATCATGAAACGTCTCCATACTACTGTAACTACCGGAGATGTGACTCCTACTTGCGATATTAGTTAACTAGGGACGCTAAAGTCGTATTGGCAAATTTCTATGTATTCCCAATTGTTAACATTTCCCGAACCCATCCAACCGATCTACCGCATATGTCAGTCACCATTTTTCCTATCCATATAATGTGGATTGCGTCCAAGTATGACAACTTATACTTATTTGTATACTCTGAATTTGTAATTATTACTGTTATTTATAATTAGTACTGGGTACTCCTAAATAAATACACGAAACCACTATCGGTATAAAGGGTATTCAATACACCATATTGAAGTCGTTACTCGCTTTTATAAAAACAGCCTCACGTTTCCTCGCACCGGTTCTCCCAAGTCTGAGATATTTCTTCCCGAACCGGCGGTAATATATAAAACAACTTAAAACTTATTTTTCTTATATACTAATGTTCTTCGTTTGTACGATTACGCACATATATGCCAAGTACTCCCCCCAGTAAGGCGTATAGCACAAGGGCTCGTTGGCTCGTCCGCCTCTCTAATATGTGATCTTCCTTTACTTCTTCTTTTACTCGTAAACTCAGCTCGTCTTGTTATAATCGTTACAATATTAACACTACATAAATAATGTCATTTCGCATAATTAATGCCAAAAGTAAATTTATTACGACATCAATTTTATTTATTCTTGTGCCGACCAAACTTAACGACTAAAATAAATGACTCTTAATGAAATGTTACATTTCTTTTGCACTTATTGTCTTTATATTATTAAATACGTATGAATACATAATAATAAAATAAATATTAATTACCCGATTTACGGGAAAACGTCGCAGGGGACAAGTAACTTATGTCATGCAAAATATTCTGCCGGATCGTCGAGACAGGTTGGAGATTGTTTACAAATTGATTGTTTGGAGATAAAGTATTATTCGGGCTCCAATCGCTTTCGACTAAGGTGATTTTTATTGGTAGAATAAAGTGAATGCAGACTACTGGGTTTCTAACCGGTCTTATTGGTAGTATATACATTCCGATTTCCGAACCGAGGGTAGCTTTGCATTTATTTCAATCGTGTTACATGAAGGTAACGCTGCATATGCACTTACACTCGTAAGAGTCTACTCGGATAAAGTATGGTTTGTTTAGATTTGTACTCTGTAAGTGTGCAAATACAAAAGCGATCATTACTATAGCAAATATTAATACCGTAGATATTATATATAGTATGTTAGAAATATTCAGTGACGCCGAGTCTGCCCCACGTCCCGACCCGCCGGCGCGGCGTATGGTTGACAATGACAAGTGTTCTAGCTACATATTCGTATTTCCCTGTAATAATAAATAGCTAAGGGAGCGGTAGGGGTGATAGATACGCGCGAGTGTATGCGTGTGTGTGTGGTCGCAGCGGTGTCACGTGACCGCCCCCACTCTGTCACATATTCCGGAGCCACCCTCTACTTGTACCCGCAATCCGCACCCTCGGCTCGTCTACTTAAGTACTTCTATATTCAACTGTAGATACATAGGAATCCAAAATGTTTTAGTGAAATAAATATTTGGCTTAAAACGATTGTTATGTTTTTTTATAAATGTTTTCATATTCACGTACCCAGTGAGTACAATCGGGTAATACACAGGTCGTTGGCAAAAGTGGAGGTTGTCGTGGCATGAAAAGATTTCTAAACAGCGTTATGTATTTCACAAAATAAGTTAAACTAAGTAAACGGTCTTAACTTGATGTGTAAGGATAGTTCGGTCATCCTCCTGTCGCCTCTGCGTCCGGTTAATTTGCACGAAGCGCGACTTGTAGGTTGTACGTGATCGCACATGTTAGTTCTGTGAAGAAGTTGCCGATTACCCGTTTAAACAATTCAGCATAAATAATAATTTATTCCTCTTAATTTAAATGTAGTGTTTATATGTTTATTTCTTATTGAGCCGAGATGGCCTCGTGATTAGAACGCGTGAATCTTAACCGATAATCGTGAGTTCAAGCCCGGGCAAGCACCACTGAATTTTCATGTGCTTAATTTGTGTTTATAATTCATCTCTTGCTTGACGGTGAAGGAGCACATCGTGAGGAAACTTTTATGTGACTAATTTCACTGAAAATTCCACCAACCCGCATTGGAACAGCGTGGTGGAATAAGCTCCAAACCTTCTCCTTAAAAAGGAGAGAAGACCTTAGCCCCGCAGTAGGATATCACAAGCTGTTACTTCACTTAATTACGTTTCGTTGATAATATGGTTCAACACTTTCTGTAATTACTTAACGTTTGTTACCAACACGTGATGTCAACACAAAAGTTGCCAACATAAATCACCATCTGCGAAATTACTTTTACAACGACAACTTTAAGGCCCCATATCTTATTCCTTTGTACTATTATAATATTTAACGATTCTTTCTAGGTTTTGTCTCATGATCCTTATTTTTTTACAATTAATTTATAAATAATTAAATTTTTATTTCATATGCAAAAATAGTTAGTCCATCAGTTTCTTTAAATATTGAAAATTTCCTTACTAAGCGTTAAGTGAACAAATCGTTTTTGTAGTCTAATAAAAGGAACAACGAAATAACACAAGTACGACCTTTTCAATAAGTTAATACAGTGTGCAGAATTTCAGCTCAAACGGCTTGGCTTGGCTTGGTTTTGTATTCATAGTTTTGAGTCGCAGTATTGTAAATTATTTCATATATATACTGTAACAAACCTGTCTAAACAACCTACAAATACTAAATTTGTGATTAAGGAGATTTATAAATATTTCATATTAATATTTGATAAATATAATTAATTAATTATTTTGATTTCTCATATTTCATTGATTTTGTAATAATTTATAAATAAGTATGTCGTAATGTTTTTCTATTAAGTGGTCTTTTTAATATTTTTAAGATGGTAACATGGTATTTTTAATTATTTTATTATAGTCCTCGACGGTACAAAGAGTTGTAACCGTGGACGGCTATAATAAACCGCTGCCGAGCTGGATATTTGGTTTTTTTTATTTATACCGTCCACGAGCCACCTCCGTCTACCATAATAATATGTTCCTATACATATATTATTATATGGTAAGTTAAAGTTTATTTATTTGTCTGCAACTGTTAATACAAATAGGCATTGAATTACACTATGCTTAATACACTCAAATGCGAATACACTCTGATCTGCACCCATCGCGGTAAAAAAATAAAATAGAATGTTGACCGACGTAGATACGGCTCGCCTAGTTATAGTACTTTAGCTATTTCCACAGTAAGTATGTCTTATGGCATCCTACTCTGGGGTAATGCAGCCAATCAGCTGAAGAGGGCTATTCATGAAATTTATAACCCAAAAGAGTTATTAAATAGCAATTTAAGGAAATTAAAATAATGACTGTTACTTCTAAATATATATTTGATAATGTTATGTATGTACGCAAAAACATAAAAGATTTTCCTAGACATTGTGACCCACATACTGTTAACACCAGGAACAAGTATAAACTTACAACCACTATTACCGATTACACCGGGTTAGTAAATGTTTTGTGGGACAATGTTTACGCTTTTACAGCAAAACCCTAGAAAACGTTCAAAAATATTCAACTGTGAAATTTAAAAGATTCGTTAAGAAACACGAAAGGATATTACAAAAGCAATGCCTTTTTAGATAATTGCACACTTTGGGAATGCGTTTTATTCCGTCGCCTCCAGACCGTTTTAAATAATAAAATATAATTATTTTATTGTATATAATCAACAATTGTAAAATATAAGATAAAAAATTCCCGCTGAGATTCTTTCCCCGGCTTCAAGTCTGAGGTGTTTATTTCCAAACCGGCGCTAGTTTTCTACCAATATGCGAGTGTAACGCTACATACACATGTTGCTTGTCCTGACCGATTCATCAACGCAGAGCCAATACCACAGGGTTAGATACTTTCGGCATAGAATTATTGTGGGAATATTGGTATAAACATTTAAAAAAAGTGTGTATATGTAATATACTTTTTTCTAACCAGAATGAAACCTCATGCAAATTGCAATTCTTACTTTGAAAATCACAGACTTCCATTCAAAGAAATTCAATCATATATGGCTTACTGAAATTTACGCGCGAGCAACGTTGCGGGCAACAGCCAGCATTGAACAAAGACCTGACTTTTGAATGTATCTTTTATCACCGAGTCGCTAAACTTTCCGATAACATTATTAGTCGATACGTAACCGTCACAATCAATCCTACAACATTAATAACAAGTTGACGTGTAACATACACGTCAATTTGTTTTTAATGTGTATGTGGGTAGAAGTATTTTAGAGAAAAACTTTGTAGATATGATCTCAGTCAGTAGACCTCAAATATCATCGTTTAGGCTTCCCCTCGCGATCCAGGAAGAGATAACCGAGTGATACGCTGAGACGGCGCGGACGGCCGGCGTCCGGCGTCCGGCGGCTGGGTATCAATCAAGCGAGGACGACGGGTCCGAGGGGGTAATGGAGGGTAGAGGGGAGAGGGGAGCGGGGAGCGGGGAGGATCTCAAGAATTTAATTTGGTAGCTCCCCTACGCCGCGCAAATTAATTTTAATCGTCGTCATTAGAGGAGGAGCCGCCATTACGCGAGCGCCTTTCAACTCGCCGCGGAACTTTTTGCAGTCGCATGTAATCGCTTCCCGTGCGCGCCGACTGTCTATGCGCCTCTGCCCTATCCCTCCGCGCCCGCCCCCGCCCCCGCACTCGCCGCGGCACCGGCTCGCTACAATCGAGAGATGTTTTTTCGCGGGAGCGATGTCCGTAGATAATATTAAACGCAAAGACGCCGCCGAGCAAATTATCCTAATCGGCAACCATCGATCGTTAACGACGTATCTCATAAGATTAACTCCGAGCGTCCTCCGAGCGAACCCTAACCGACGACGGGCGGGGTTAGGAGAACCTTATCTAACCCATACTTACGATGAGGCTAATAATAACTAAAACATGTTAATGAGCTTATAATATTTTACGAGAGGGGCTCAGAAAAGATGTGGAAACATTGACTGAAATACACGAACAAGCGCTCGGTTTTGTCACTAGATAAAGGGCCTAAATCATCACAATTAAAATATCTGCGCTCCGCGGCGACGGAATGTCTTTGAAAATTAAAATACACAAGAGGAGATCAGCTCGACCCTCGCGGGCCGGCGCGCGGGCGCGGCGCGCTGTTATTTATTGTGTTCTTTCACCGCTTGTAACAACGTCGTCATCGCTTTGATTCGGCCGTCGCCGAGGGAAAATGTGATCAATCAATGGCAATAAAATAAATGAGATCGACCATAAAAGAACGTTCAACGTCACAACTGCCTCAAGAACTGTTCTAATTGTTTACTCTTATAGGGACATCGCATAGCCGTTAGTTAATGCCCTCATTATTTGGTCTGCGTAGCCTAGTCTAACGTCAAGTACTATCGGTGTTCCTTTGGCCCTGCAGCCGTGCACAGTACTCGCTGACAACGTACTCTTTTTGTAATTTGAAAATTAATTTCACAGTCCTTACCTGTCATCAGTGATTAGGTTTTCTGTCACGTGAGCTTTTATTATCTAAGCATTCTTATTTCAGCTAATGGAAAATTCAACCTTTTCTATAAGCAGAAACTTGAAAAATGATTATTTTTACCGTTTCAATTACTACATATGTAACAGACTACCGAAGATAATTGTTTGTGTCTACGTGTATCGTGTGTGGTACTGACCGGGCGGCGCCGGGTAGGAGTACGGCGAGCAGGCGGCGGGGTCGAGGTGCGGCGAGGCGTGGTGCGCGTGCGCGTGGTGAGCGTGCGCAGCGTGCGCGTGCGCGTGCGCGTGCGCCGGCCAGTCCACCGGCTTGTACTGCGCGTGCAGCGAGCCGCGGCCCAGCAGCAGTCCGCCGTAGCCCGCCGCCGCCATGTTGTGGTGCGCCGCCGCCGCGTGGTACTCGGCCGCGTGGCGGTGCGCCGCGTGGCCGTACCTGCACGACGTCATCGTTATCCAAGATATACGACTACATAGTTCACATTGCTGTTCGTAAGAGATGTATCGGTTCAAAGGCAGGAGAGCGTGTATGGATACGTTACCCCGCATAGTGCTGGTGCCACGGGTCGTAGTCGTAGAGGTCGAGTCCGGCGCACGCGGGGCCCGCCGCCGCCGCGTTGAAGAACGACGCGGGCAGGTTTCGCGACGCCATCGGCACGCCCTCTGTACCAACACGAAATGCGTCATATACACAATAGACACACTTTATATATAAGTAGTGTACGTCACTTAACATAACGATATACAGGGTGACTGGTGAATTAGGATCAATATTTTAGGAGCATAATCGGTACATAATTCTCATTCGAATTATGTAAAAAAAATAGGTACTTAATTTTTGACCAAATTTACAAAAATTTTACTTTAAATAAATAAAGTGTGGACATATTTCCGCGGCGCGTGCGGCGTGGTGTTTGCCCCCCGCAACCCCTGCCCCGCGGCTTATTAGTATTAGTAGGTTAGTAGGTTAGTCGGGCGAGCGCCGCCGTAAGGTTCGTCCATCTTCCCGCGCGCGCGCCCCTAGCGATCGATCTTACGCGTATACCTAATGTTTCGTGTGTGAGTGTGACCCGTAATTAGTAATTAGGTATGGCTTATCAATACACAAATGCAGAATAATGTGAGTACTGTGAGTAGTAAAGTGACCCATTCGTGTTAAAGCGTGTGAAAGACAATATGCGTAAACGTGCCGAACTGTGTATCACACGAGCAGGAGCTCACTTTGAACATTTGTTAAGGTTAGTGTAGTTATGTAGGTAAATAGGTAGTTAAATGATTGACAATCGTTGTAAATAAGTATGATTCAATTTTTAAATACGCCGGAAATACCAAGATAGGTAAACAGTTAATTTTTGTCCCAAGTTCATATCATTTACCTAGTCAACAAATTTGTTGCTTAAACGAGTGAAATATTTTGGTATTTTTGCCTGTTCTAAGCCAGGTTTAAAGTATGAAGGGGGATTGGATCATGCTTGTTTATCAAAGGTAGCCTGCTACCCTGTTAACACGCGGCGGCGTTTGGACGTAGGTAAAGTACCGCGCGATAACTAAATATACCTAACTGTGTTGTGTCGTCAGCGCAGCTAGGGCGTCCACATGACGCGTAATTAATTACATAACTTTTGGTTAACTTTACTTAGAAGTTTATTAATATTTATGTTATATGTATTTTTTTTTGGTCATATATGGTCGTCAAATATCACGTCCTTAAGTATTGATACTAATTCACCAGTCACCCTGTATTATCTGAATCGTAAATAAAACTATTCTTCTTTATTTTAGTTAAAAACACAGATACCGACATCGACCATTTTGATAGAAACAGTGGGCTACATGGCAATTCTTTTCGGTAGAATCTACATTCCAAGCCACTGGTAGCTTCTGGGGAGCGGGGGGCTTTAGAAAAGGAAGCTTCGGAGAATGAACACGAACAGAAAATGAGCAAAAAAATCAGATATTAAAGAAAAAAAAATATAATTTTAATTATATAACAATATTAAAGCAAACGAGTGAAAAGGCTGAGAATATAAAAAGAAAATTAAAATGAAAATTTGGCTTTTGATGAAGCTTATCTATATGGCCTCACGTAAAATACACAACCAGAGATTCGAACTCATTTTATACATTAATTGTAATTCAAATAAAGACCGATTTATATTACGCTGATATGATCACTAAAAATCATATTTTTGTAAATAGATGTTTAGATTAGACGATTTAGCGAGAGTAAAAGATTTAGCGAGATTTCCAACATTAAACAATAACGTTTATAACTGGAAGACATATAATATTCTGTACTTATTATATTTTACAACGCCTGAACATACCTTAATGCTTACCTATAATAAAAGAGTGGAATAAAACATGTTACTAGATTAACACTTGATATTGTTTTGTATTAACTTAAAGCTCAAATTTTGTTTAATTTAAACTCATGCGAAAATTCCTACATAATTTTATATTTTAATACTTTTGAAAAACGTTTAATAAACTTAAACAATTTGAGTACTTTGAGTAGGTGCTTTTTATTGTTATATAAGTGTTTTTTTATTGTTTCTACATACACCAAGGCAGTATCATAATAATGAACATAACACGTGACAATCTCTTTAATTAAATAATACTATCAAATTTTTGAATACTATTTTATGAAAAGCTTGTCAGATAGTCAATCTTGCAAATCATGTTTTTATAATTAAGAAATACTGTATAGTATTCTTGACATAGTCTTTCTCAAAAAAGGTTACAACATGCCCCCCGCTATATTAAATTTCCTTTACGCTCCTCAGCCTCGGGATCTAAGATTCTATAAACGTTGTAGTCCTGTATCTTCAGTAACATTGACTTACACTTCAAACTGTAACACAACAGTACGTACAAAGTATCAGTGAGTGTTTGGCCGCGAGTATGTGTAGACTGGACCCGCCCTGGCGGCCCGATACAAAGCCCTACCTCCAGTATACCAGTATACTAGAAGTATTTTTCATGTTGGGTCATAATATTATTTTGACATTTTACATTTATACAAATTAAAAATAAACAAAGTTGTACCTAACTATAAATCACTACCACTTCCCTGAACTTAAGAATTCACTTCGAGATTTACACTTTTTGCACTTCTAATGAAAAGAGCCGCACAGTCGTAGAGTGTAGTGTGTCGTACTCGACATGTTCCGCATTTCAATTATCTACGACACGTCGTCCACAGACACTTTGTTGAAAACTTTAAATGTAATGTGGTACCTACGTACCAAAACATACGACGGCCGGGCACTCCGTTTATTTATGTTCTTAAATGTCGTGAAAAGCATAATCTATAAGAGTTGGCAATGAATGTGCAACCACATTCTACGCTCCTTCTTTCATCATCAAAATGCTAATTTTCATGTATATACAGACGTAAGAGGAAGTTGTATATTGAATATTATAGTAGGAATTCCGCAGAGGGCCCGAACGCCGCGCATTCCTCTGTCTATCACAGGTAGGTTTGGTACCATCGGTGACGCAGCCGCTGGCCGCTCGCCAGATTCAAACAGAAATGAGCCGTTAAATTGGCTCAAGACAAGTGACGAGCTATTTTAATCGCAAAAAGTAAAACAATTATTCCAAATATCAAAGGAAGGTAATTGTCTCCTGAAATACGGCCAAAAATATACTCGCGAATATAAAAAATATGAAATAAATAACTTATTCAATAAGCTGACATGTCAACATCGACTGTGTTCTTAAGAAGGCACTCAGTACACAGTTGTTTCATCTTAAGGTGGATTGGGTAATATTAAAATTAAGGAAAATAATGACCGACCGGAATGTTCTCTCGGTCAACCTGACTGGTAGAAAAATTGTAATGCTCTCGATGTTATGTTAAATGCTCATTCGTCATCGAGAATATAATTGACGTGTCAAGCAGGTACGTACTATGGAAATTTAACACGGCCAGTATCTGTATCCACCGCGTTACAGACAGGGTTATACCTCATGCTTTACGTTTTTTGGTCAGTCTAAGTAATCTAACCTACAGTTACAGTACAAGTCGTGCATTAAGTCTTCTTAGTGAGTACTTTCGTGTTATTAATTATATCTTTGAATAGTTAACATGTAACAGCCTGTGAAAGTCCCACTGCTGGGCTATAGGCCTCCTCTCCTCCTTTTTGAGGAGAAGGTTTGGAGCTTATTCCACCACGCTGCTCCAATGCGGGTTGGTGGAATTCACATGTGGCAGAATTTCAGTGAAATTAGACACATGCAGGTTTCCTCACGATGTTTTCCTTCACCGTAAAGCACGAGATGAATTATAATCACAAATTAAGCACATGAAAATTCAGTGGTGCTTGCCCGGGTTTGAACCCACGATCATCGGTTAAGATTCACGCGTTCTTACCACTGGGCCATCTCGGCTTTTTTGAATAGTTAATGCTTTTATTTATATTAGTTGTTCGACTATTTGTTATCAAGATGCAATACTGCATGCACTCGGTGTGTAGCGCTTGTGCTTGTGACAGTTTCATTACACTGATGTGATTCATGTACTTCGGCGTTCTCATGCCATCACTTTTGAATTACTGCACGAGTTCAAAAAATTTATAAGTGGTTAGTGTTATAAATAAACATTTACAATTTGTCTGACATCCTACACATTTTTTGTACTTCTTTAACCATACTATGAAACGTTTTCGCATTACATGCTAGCAGTGTTTTACCTCAAGATCTTGTAATAACTTCGAAGTAGGTACCTAAACGAGCTATTTCCCGGGCGGAGTCCGCAGTCCGGAGCGCGGCTCCCACGGCCCGCATTCCGAGAACGGCAGTTCTTTTATTGTCGCGGGAGTTATTGGGAGTCTCTCGAAGGCCCGCTTTGATCTCTTATCTCCTCTCTTTATAGTGTCAACTCGTTGTGTACGAACCTAATAGTGGCCATTTTATTTTATAACAATCGGACCGCGGCTCGTCGCCATTCCTTCGCTGGAAGCTATCGCAGCCTTCTTTTTGTCCCAACCTACGAGCCTTTGTTAATTCTGCTCATCGGCTTGTGTTAGTTAATGGTTAAGTGATGTCCGTACCAATCAAAATACAGTCGTACTGATAAGTAATTTTAGACATATTACATAAGGTTTGAATGGAAGAAGATGAAGGAAGAAACGTACCGTAATACGAGTAACGTGTACGAAGTAAAACGTACGTACCGTAACATACGTACATTTTTGTCGCGTGTGTATACCTAGTATCATAAAAAGCAATTACAAAATTATATACATGACAAACAGTGTGGAGTTAGTATTAGTTGATTCCCGCGCATCAAATTTATTATATTATATATATTTATATACAATCGCATAATGTTCACAACTTATTTATGTAATTAAATTAATCAAACAGAGCGGTAACTGAGTTTCTGGCAGATTGTTTGAGGTAGAATCTATAATAATTATATGTTGTAAATGAAAGATAGATGGAACGAAGGAGTCGGTTATGTTGCCGAGTGTAACATATATACTGGTAGTACTTGGTACCAACTACAGACTGTTTTGTAGTCGGCACATGTAAAGCCTTTTAAGAAAAAAACTGTCTGTTGATGAAAATCATTTTGATTAATTTTAACCGATTTATTTAAATATCTCTAGAGATATCGAAACTACCATTCTGAATTGTAAATAATATTTTCGGAAACGCCTAACTCATGTCATTTGTTTAGTTATTAATGTGAGATAAATTAAAACCAGACTAATAGGTAAATAAAAAGAGCATAAACATTGCAAAAATAAAAAGAGTACCAAATAATTTGCTCATGTCTTTAAGGCTAATTTTCAACCTGGAATCATTCTGGAAACGGAGAAAACTTGCGTCATCGTGAGACATAGGTAGGTACCAGTTGTGAAATAAAGCTCAACGAAGTAATTTCAAGGAAGTAAGCGCATGGTTTTAGTTACTATCCTTCCGTAACCGTAACCGTAACAGCCTATGAATGTCCCACTGCTGGGCTAAAGGCCTCCTCTCCCTTTTTGAGGAGAAGGTTTGGAGCTCATTCCACCACGCTGCTCCAATGCGAATTGGTGGAATACACATGTGGCAGAATTTCAGTGAAATTAGACACATGCAGGTTTCCTCACGATGTTAATAATGATGATGTTAATAATGTTAATAATCACAAATTAAGCACATGAAAATTCAGTGGTGCTTGCTCGGGTTTGAACCCACGATCATCGGTTAAGATTCACGCGTTCTTACCACTGGGCCATCTCGGCTTTTTACTACCCTTGCGATTCGATTTTAATATGTAAAGATTTAAAAGACAGAGTTAGAACCTGAATATTTCAAATATATTTTTGAAATCGCTCCAATCGGTTACTTACATCTAACATTAACTGTACATTTGTAGATGTACTTTTTTTTACTTGATGATGTGCGCTCACATCGAAGTGTTGAAAAAAGATTCAAATGGTTTGGAATATCAGATACATTTTAGCGATTCTGGCTCTGACATGAGCAACTGCCACAGTACTCATTTTTTTACTAATTTGAAGTAAAAATTGACGATGCAGCGCCACCATGTCGGCAGACGCGCTCTCTAACGTTCCTTACGGCACAATTATCACTATTAATATGTTATTGTATCATCATGTCTGTCGCATCAGCAAATCATTTATAAGCATTTAGAAGTGTTTGCACCTGGAAAATATATTCATAGCATTCCTAGTACAAAAAAGATATTTGTGTTCACTGAAGTATTAAATAAGGATTGTTATTGGCTATAATAATTATTACAGTATATACAGTTTGGCGAGAGAGTAACTGTGGTGGGCGGAGGCGCGAGGAGAAAATCCACATTGTTGACATTGGTACGTAAATATAGGGAAAATTCACTTCTTAATTTGAAGATCATGTTACTGAGATTGTACTTATTCGGTATAACAGTCTCGGAATAAAACATCTGCGTATAGCTAATAACTCAAGAGGAAAAAAAGTCGATCGAAACAATAATTAGAATTCAATAACTAAAATAGTGTCGTGACGAAGGATACTTATAGTTGTGTGGCCGGGGCTGAACAAGAAAGTACCAGTACGTACTTTCAGTATCTACCCTTTGATACCAACTTTCAATAACAGATTGTCATGCTATCTGATGGTCTCTTCGCTATTCGAGTCGGGCTCGAGGCAGTCAGGGCAGTAGTTGACGTATCGTAACGGCCCCGTTCGCACTGAACGCTGCCGGCGCGGGCGAGCGGCGGGCGAGCGGCGGGCGAGCGGCGCGGTCGAGGGGCGCGGCTCGCTGACCGCGGCACAAAGGCCGCTATGCGTTTTTGCCGCGCGGCTCCTTTCGTCCGACGTTTAAGTAATGGTCCCCCGTTTTTCCAAACTAATCGCGGCCGAGAAACTATGTCCCAGAACTCGGCCTCGTCGTGAATCCACAATTCGACCCACTTTTTGGTGCGGCCGCACCCGCCAACCGGTTGCTCGTTGCGTCATCGACGATCTTTATTTTCTATCGTGTCTCTGCGAATGCCATTCATACCCGACCCGTCGTTGATTTCGATACGAGATAAATGAATTAATATTATCGTGTACACGGACGCGGTCGGGACAAGCGGGTCATTCGAGCAATCTACAATAAGTACGCTTGAATAATAGACGGGCAAATGAACTGGCACGACGACGCGGAGGGTGCGTCGGTCGTCGACGGCGGCTGAGTGGCTGAAGGAGTCCGGGCGCTCCATTTCGCAATTAAGGCTCTAATTAAGGCCACGAGTGATTTATCTAGCAAGTTGAGTCGCTAGAGCACGTCGCAACGAGTCGTCCATTCTACGAAGTACAGATGTTTTTTGCGAGCGGTTCGCGGTAGCGAGGCGGCGCGGCAACCGCAGGGCGAGTGGTCGTTAAGAAACGAGTCGGTGGCTCGGTCCTGGAAGAACGCACCCGTGACGAGCGAGTACCGGGAACCGCGGCTGCGCCTGCATCGCCGCAGCAAGAAAGTACATAAATCAGCCTGAATCGAACGCACTCGTCGTAATAGACCCGGCTAGTTTCTTAAGATGGCTGTATGCTTTGGTACTCATTAGTAAACAGGAAACCTACGAGCTCTATAAGAAACTTATTGATAGATTTATAAGATTATTAATATATAAACCTGTGTGGTGTCTATCTTACACTGTGAGCAGACCATATTTTATTTAAAAGTCATCACTGCCTTATACCGATATATATGAATAATGTAGATAAAGCGACAGGAGACTTCGCGGCAGCGAGTAGGTTCGTTCCAGTGAATGTGTTTGCGTATTGTGTTCTCGAAGTGAATGGTGAATGGCAAACGTAGTGTTTGTTCCTATCAGATCGTATTCGTAACGGCGAGGAAACGCGATTGAGTAACAAATAAAGACACACGCGAGTCGGCGGGCCGCGGGTGCCGTCGGTCAGAAAACACGTACTTTCCGAGTTTCGACTCTGCCTACTTACTTGTCTAGTAGTTCTGAGAACGATGAACGTCTCGGAGTTCTCAGGTTGAGAATTATTTTTTGTATCCGGTGAACGGGCGATACATTAATGAGAACAATTAGCAGGCCGTTCTCGCTCCGGTCGGTTTTAAATTCAGCTTGTACCGCGGAGTATGAGCGGGAGTACGGTCCCGGGCCGCTACCGCGAAGCCACGCAAAAACTGCGTGAATAGCCTCCATGTTATAAACATACTCCATAGAATCAATCAGCGCCGCGCCGCGCTGCCTCTTCACACGCTAGTTAATCTCTCGCTCCTACCACACGAACTCACTCGATACTCCTACCACGAATTACTTTGTAAGCAGCGAACCGAAGCCGTAACGAAGCATATTTAATTTATATAATAAGCATTTGAATGCGAACCGTGTTCCAACCGCGTCGTTTTTCATCTACAAATACTGGATAAAAAAGTTATATACCTGTACTTAAGTATGTAAATACCAACGCCCTAATATATTTCTAAAACTAAAAGGGAAGGGTATGTACAAAAATCCCACGCATATTGCATATGTCACGTGACTGACTGTTTACTTTTAACAGTCGATCTGTGCGAGAACGTTGCCGACGGACCTTTCGCTAGACACGGACGCCAATGTTATTTTAATAAATATTGCTAATTATACTGAACAGTTTTATAATATAAACGATAGAATAGTTTAGAGTTAATAGAGGATTTATAAATATAATTGTATTTAATAATTACACGTTAATTTTTTGTATGTATATATTTAAGAAGCGTAACTACTGAGTTTGTTGCTGGTTCTTCTCGATAGAATCTACGTTCCGAGCCGGCGGTAGCTTTATACTAAAATTGCACAATGGCTTGATGTGGAATTACTCACTTATTGACTCACAATTATGTTACATATATTGTTTCTTTGTTTTATCGATATTTAGCAAATAAGATATTTAAGTAAAAAGGACTTCGACGTGTTGGCTCTGCGTTGTCAAAAGACAAATTCTAAAAAGCTGCAGTGCTATAAATATTATTTCTTTAATATGTCTGCTTATTATTTATCTTTTGGGCTCTTTATTTGTCTTGTAGAAATGAAGAAAAGAGATAAGGCAGACATCGAGACTACCCAGAATATCAGAGTATTCTTCCAACGTTCTCTTGAATTTATCTTTATAGCCATTAAGTATTGTCAATAGTATTATGTGATCACAGTTATCGAACGCTTTACTTAAATCTATAAATAAGGCTGAGACAATTATATTATTATCTGTACCTGCCAATACATTAAGGGTAAAATTATTTTCTTGACTAACTAGACATAAACTTGGTGTAAACCCATTTTTAGTTCGGAAGTCTACCTTTGGGCTTGTCGAGCGAAAGGGCGCGGGCGAAGTGCTCGTCGACGACGGCCGCGACGTCGCCGGAGTAGTGCGTGAACACGACGCAGTTGGCACTAACGTACTGCGCACGCGCGCGCGCACCGCCGCCGCACTCTCCCTCCGACTCTGATGAACCACCACCTGTGCAAACAACGTCATCTTTTTACTTACCCCGTTTATGGTAATTAAATTGTTAATGTTCTATTAATATATAAACAACATTTGTCTAACCATCAGCGCTAGCGCGACCGTGGGCGGAGAGGTCCTCCTCCTTGGTGCGTAATCGCGGGGAGTGATGTGCAGGTTGGTGGTTGTGCGCATGCGCGAGGTGCGCGTGAGCGTGTGCATGCTGCGGCAACGGCAGGGAGTGCGCGTGCGGCGGAGAACCGGGCGACTGCGCACCGGAGGAGGCCGAACCCGAGCTAAGCGCAGGAGCGCCGCTGGCGGACACCGCTCCGCCGCCGCCGTACTCGCCGGCTGCATTGCCTGCACTCTGCACGTTCAACTGCAACAACACTCTTACTTTAATATAAATTAATATGTGCGTTGCGTTAAACGGGCGGATATCTACAATGTACATATCTATAATATATATACTAACACACACATCATATCGCATGTGCCCCTCAACTGTCCGGTAAACAAACTACTGGGCTACTACTACTCGCGTGTGCGTCACACACAGAGCGCACGCACACGCACGCAACACTAAGGCTGCGAGGCGACGTGAAGTGCGGTCGATACACGCGCACGCTTATAAGCCAGGGAGCCAATTCTACTAACAACCCGTCACTGTATCGCAATCGACGTGAAGCGTAATCGTTACCGTTTAACCATTTTCTTATTCTACTAATACGACGATACAGAAGCGGGGACGTATAATAACCGTTATAAATTAGTAGAATGGCCCCTGTACGGCTTATACGCTATTCACTCCTCAGCGCATTTTAATTAACCTGTCCATGAGAGTTCTTCTAATCCATTCCTCAGCTACCTACGACCGGAGCGCTTTATTTATGTCACACGGCTACCTATCTGTAATTACTATGTCACTTATAATATAAACTATGCTTTATGTTGTCACTGATAAATAGTAACGAACAATGTTTTGTAATCGTAAGAATTTATTGCAGATAATGCCAACGGTTACATACGGTTAAATTACGATTAATTAATACGTTGCCGTAGAGTATGTTTTTTATCCAATAACTTCGGCCTCTTTACGTTTCTGCGAGAAATAATCACTTTAAGCACAATTTTACTAATTGAATGAAATAATGACTAAACCGAACAACTTTTCGATAACGTACGCCGTGAATTAGTAACGAATTAATTCGTTGACATTCCGATGGTCATTGAAATTTAAATATAAGCGAGAAAGTTTGTTTCCGTGTGCGTACATCTGTATAAATATACCTTCCTATGTGTGTATGTATCTTCGAATAGGCCAAATAACTTAAACATGAGCCGAGGTGGAACCTCCTGTGTTTTCTTTCATTTTGGTCTTTTGGTATGTTATTGCGTAGGTAGGTTGGTGCGACTCGAGCGTGTGTATGTAAATGAAGAAGCTTTTTTTGCACAAATTTGACTTTATTACGGCGTTCATAAAAAATCGAATTCTTATGAGTTACATAAATCGTATTAGAAGAAAAATAAATATAATGTTTTTTCTCAAGAATAAGGATTTCCTCGACGAGTCGTCACACATCGCAGTAATGAGCTCGGATACATATTTATAGGCGAGCGGAAAAATAACTTCCACAAGCACGCCACGGACCGCTCCTATAGGTAAGTATTGTCGCGCCACGAGTGTACGAGTGGAGTCCTCGGATACAACAAACCTGTTTAGGCTGGACCGATTGTAACAGTGGCGCTTGTCGGGTGACGAGTCATTATGCCTTCGTGCTGGGATGCCTCAATTCAGTTGTACTCGTCCGCGGAACTACTTTTAGTAAGACCCTTATAAGTTCTAACTGGGCTTCACCTGCTGGCATGCGTGGGTACATTCTGGCGACGGAATTATAAATCAGTTCCCCAACCGATGCAGGTCGTGCTGCGCACTGGCGGTGCTCGTCACAATACAAGTACTCACGTAGCTATATACTAAAATGTATTCATTCTATGTACACATGATTAAATAAAAACTTGTTTTTAAAGTTATTGTTTTTTTAATGCATTCTTATATGTCGAGAGGCAGCGCCCGTGCTATTTTTAATTATTATCGATAAAATTCGAGATAAGTTCACATATTTTTCTTTGATTGCAGATGAACACTAAAGATTAGCAGATAAACGTTATGAATGCGCTCCCAGCCGCGAGCCGTGAGACTTTATTATAAAGTTATTATACATATAAAGCGGCTAACACGTACGCGTTACTGCAGTTGTTCTCGATCAACACCACGTGCACTACGCTATCGGCTACAACATGAGCGATCGTCGCATGTTTATGCTTCAAAAACCCGTCAGTGCGAGAGGTCCCGTTAAGTCGATACATGTAGGTAGCGGGTAGATACAGAAGCGAGGTTTCTCATATCGCGCCACTTAAACGCGTGTGCGGTACGAGCGGAGTTTTCTACACACATTCACACATCGTGATTGAACACATGCAACAGTCAGGCTCGTGTCTGTCCGCCCCTTTGTTACAGTCTATTTTTTTCATTAGGTCCTTCCGGACAAAAAGAGTCTCGTAGAGATAAGTGCACTCTATCAGCAATAGACATATGTCTAAAGAGCACCATGTGGCGATCGAATAAGCCGAGCCGATGTGCACAATAAATAATATATAGTCTATTTCCTCCTACCTACAGAAAACCTAAACGAAAACTCCCCGAGAAAAATATACCGAAATTGTAAATACAATGCCTACCTACTTCATTTCAGTAAGAAGTAACCAGATCGATTGCCACCGCCACCGATTTCCTTATAACACGAAGTGCGGTTATATCGCATCTACCTTTTTCGTCAACGTTATTAAAATATTATTATTAAGTTTAAATATAAGTGTCAATTAGTCGGTTTTTACTATTTTTGTAAACAAATAATTTGATAATATAATAACTATCATGTGTGACTTGCAATGTGTACCAGCGAGTGCTTAGTAATTATGGAAGGGGCGTGATGGTCGTAATAAACAATAGTGTAGGAGCGAGTAGTCGGGTGTCGGGTGCGCTCGCCGAGTGGCCGAAGGGAGCGAATGTACTCGTATGTTAGACAAGTCAATTATTTACCAGCACTCATGTACGGGTACACATACCCGTAGGTACCACGCCGCAAGTAAAATGCGGAAATGAGAGAAGCTATCGCTCAAGATATCATTATTGTTCGCAAATTTCGATGATTTTAAAATAACTTTGTTAATGTGTTGTTATAGCTTAATAAAATAAAAACAATAAAATGTCGTACATAGGCATTTCTGTTAATGATTATTTTTAATCTAAAATAAATTTCTAATCGAATGTATCTTAACGGCTTTTCGTTTATTGCGTTCACTAACGACCACAAGTGTACAATATGTATGTTTCCACTTTTGTGACGTAGGCTCGCGGTCCACTCGCTATGTCCGTCTGAGCTCCAATTACCTGTACCTGTAAGTTTTATTTTCTACTTATCGTTACTCATTATTGAAGCTCCTCTTTTAGAAAACGGAATCGGTTCGGTTATTACGTCTCAATCTTTCTTAATAATATGAATTTAGGTATTTCTAATAGCTTTATGTCATTTACTGAAGTAGTACCTATAGACAGAGAACGATGTCAATAAGGCCAGGAGTAGGTATTGCAAAGGGTATGTCCGGTTCAGGTTTAACGGAATAAACAAACCATGACATTAAAACGATGATTAGTTGACCTATTATTGTGGTGTAATTTTAGATTCCTCTCTTGCACGTAATTACAAAAGCTCACTCTCTATTTGACCAGTAGGCAATCAGAAGTAACAAAATGGTTGTTAGGCGATAGAATAAATATAGTGTTCGTGGTACCCTACAGGCCTGAGGGCCTGATAAACTATATTAGATGCAAAATAATGTATAGTATAACTAAACTATCTCTCCATCCCAAATTATCTCCGTGTAAAACTTTTGTACTTCGTTATACATAATACATATGATATACACGAATTAAACACCTAAACAGCCTCCGTTGTAAATCACGCCTAATCCTTGGCACACAAACAAACATAGGAAAATACTATCAATAGAGAGTTGAGTTCATCACGTTAGATAGATATATAGGCGGCCAGGGCACTTATTTTGTTTTACAATATTTTGTGGTAATAGAACTACAATAGGAGGAAACATATCAAATAAATATTTGGGTCAAAGGCCTGTTAATAACACTTTTGCAAGAAGTATTAATTGGTTTCAGCATTCAATTAAACGCGGTGTCGGCCTGTCTCGGTATACCTAATAGTTTAACTGATAAATTCCTCGTCCTACTTACCTACATGTTTATATTATTTAAAAATTTCGCACGGATAGGAATCTGAAATTTCATGAATGTCCACAGAGTGTGGAAGCTAATCAGCAGTTCACTCGACATCGGCTCGTATGTAATTGATACTTCTAGTAAACTGGAAATGGCCATAAACGTTGCTTGACTACAATTCCAAGTATCAGAGTTATGTGGAAGCTTGAAAAAGTAGCGTGTAAAGGTGGCATGGGCGTCATGAGCGTAGGCCGCGGCGCAAAAACTCCCGCCACATTAGTATGAGGCGCGCGGCTCCGGGCTCCGAGTCGCTACCCGCCTCTCGGCTCCGTGCCCGAGTCTCCTCGCTCCTGCAGCGACAGCACGCTCGTACTGCCGGTACACATATTGGGTCACATCCGGTTATACGGTGAGAAAAATCATCAATTATGGCTTCGAGTAATATATTGCAGTAACTAACATAATTTTAATGGATGCGCATGTAATGAGTTTCACACGTTTACAATGGTTAATTTATATTGTTATTTAGGTCGCAGGCTGTCTCAGTGTCCAATTGAATTCCGATCGTTTCGGGTTTTAGGTCGTGATGAGGTAACAGACACACAAGCTCACTATCACATTTATAATATAGTGTAGATGGCGTATAATATGTGAAATCAAGCCCATGTAAGTATGTGAGCAGTCGCCTGGTATCAAGTTACCAATTAGATATAATGGTCGCGGGTCGCGGACACCTTCACCCAAACTTAACGACACATTCATTTTATTACTCGAATTTAACAGTTTTATTAAATTATAAATACATCTGCTGCTGTCTCTGCGTTATAATGATACGGCGAGGGGACTCGTTTGTATATTACATAATATTTATAACTGCTTCGATGGCTCAGTGGCAGCTTATAAGACTGCTGTCCGCAAGATGAAGCCTTTAGCCAACATTTTGTTTTATATAATACGTAGGCGGACACGCAAGTTGGCCACCTGATGGTAAACGGTCACCACCGTCCATAGACATCAGCACTGTATGAAATACCAACCATTCCACGAACTAAGATGTTATGACCTGCAGTTAAACTGGCTGGCTGGCGTCACCCTTCAAACCCAACTTCGATACCAATAAGTATTGTTGTTAGGTATAATATATATGTGAGTGGTAAAGATAAAGTGAGTGTATGAAAAAAACATCATTTTAAGTTATTCGTGTCCTCTGCGACTGCCGTACGACGCGCATCGAACGTGTCCCGTAGAACCTAATCTTTAAACCTAAGTGCAAGACTAAATATGAACCATCTAAAGAGTTACCTTATTAGAATTATCGTATGGATTGCTTTATTCTAATTCTTGCCTAATTTCTGTTTTAATATTATTTGACTAACGACGCCGACGGCCGAATTACGATAACAGACTTTGCACGGGTACCTATTCATTACGGGCTCTATTTGTCTTCTCATTTATTTGACAAATCTTGTAATTGAACTTTAAGCCGTTTTAACCGATTGGGCTGAAATTATGAACACAAATAAAAGTAGACAAAAAGTAGAATTTTTAGTACGCGTAGTGAATGTAATAGTATTTTATAGTTGGAATGTGTAAATAAGATATGATTCCCATCGACGCCGATTAGCAATAAGTCATCGGCGTCAAGCGGCTCGCCGGCACCTGCCGTCGCCGCGGTCACGTGACTCCGGCGTTTGGCGCGTATCAAATAACAAAACACAACGAGCCAGCGCGAGCGTTCTGACTGCATTACAAATGCTTTATTATTGACTCGAAAGCTAAACGGAACGCACCTTTCGCTCGTCCAATATTTATGCTGCTATTGCAATCTTTTTGCAGGACGCGGTCGAAGATGTGCCGTGGTACACGCGACATACCCACTGTACTCAAGTAAGTGTCAGTTCAATAAGACTTGATTATAATAAGAAAATAAAATACTAAACATACAATTTAAAATCTAGCTTTGTTTTGATTTGTCTACATAAAACGTTTAGATCGTAATACATAATATTATAACTTTTTCGGTTTACGCTACGCACGCCAGTAAATTAAACTCACACGACCTGTTCCGACATCTTTACCAATCATCGTCATATATGAGTCGTTTCACATAAAACCTTATTGAATTATACACCTTCCCCGTTCATTAGAGAAAACTGTATGGAAAACCGGTCAGTACTTTTGACTATCGCGTTCAGACAGGCAAACTCTTATTCAGACAGAACTTTTGTTTTATAATGTGTACTGAGGTGTCGTGTCTATACTGTTGACTATAGAGGAGCTACCTCGTCTGAAGATAACCGTGGGTGTTTAATCAGTTCAAGCTTATCATAAAAGAATTATCCTTGGAACTGAACCAAAATATAAAATTTGAACTCCATGTTGAATAATAATGAAGAATAATGGTTCTAATTCGGCCTGCTAGATTTGACCTAAAGAAACTAAAAAAATTGCAATTTTAACAAATGCTCGTAATTAAACTGAGGATCTAGGGGTCGCAACGAAACGGCCGATTAATTGTAATAAATTAAAAACATAAAACCGATAATTCGACATGAAACTCGCGCGGATCGGTAACATGTTGTAGAATATTTTCATTGACATGTGTTATTGAAACTTGCCATTATGTTTTATTTGCAATGGGAACATTCAGCAAGTATTAACATTAGAATATAAATTATAAAGAAGTTTACCAAAGGAACAGCTATGTGCCGAAGTCTATTTACTGGTTGTAAGATTTTTAAGGAACGCCTGGGTAGGTACCGACTACAAACCCACTCATCCGTTATTCTACCGATGAACAGAGTGAGTGAGACAGAGTAAGAAGAGGCATCTTAGTTCCCACGGTCGGCGGACTATGGACAGTGTAAGAAACAGTTTGTATTTCTTAGAGTACCAACGTCTTCGGGTGGTAATGACCGTAAATACCGTTTGTCCGTCTGTCCTCGTATATTAAATTATAAAAATAATTTTATTACATTCGCCCAACTCCACATTGGAAATGAAACATTTCATTAAAAAAACGAACAGGCCACCGATAGTAAGCTGATTGATGATACAGATTAGATATTGGACATGTACTATGGACACGTGTCACGCGGAATGAGCTCGCATACCTACATAATAAATAAAGACATTCCGAGTGAAACTCCGCGTATGGAATCTTTGCAAACCTCTCAACAACGCATTCTTCGACGGGAGATAACACCTTGGCTTGGTTAAATCTATATTACGATATTGAAGCTTATTGAGGCGCCGCGGTTGTTGCCGTGCGCGAGGACGATTTGTTTAATACGTAAATTATCTCATAGAAAAGTATCTAGTATCGTCTAGGAATACATTTTTAGACGTATGTAGTTTGAAATTAAGTAGGTAAAAACTTGTTTATATTATGGAAATACGCGCTCTCTGTATTTTTAATCAAGACTTTTTATGTGGTCTTTCATGAAACATCTCAAGCGCGATCTAAGTGGACCGGGCTTCTCCCGAGGGGCGGCCAGTTGCGGCCAGTAACTGAGGCGCGTCTTTAAAGTCAGTAAATATATATGTGTGTGTGCAGATATATTCGTGGTTGCAATTACGATAGTGTCGATATTTTTTATATTAATTTTTTTTGGTAAGCAGGACAGCCTTTGGTCCACTTGACATTATCAGAGTCTACTTAGCGGTATAATATGTCATGTGTGCCTTTTACCCACCCAGGTGAGCTTGCACAAGTCCCTACCAGTAAGTAAAGTGGTAATAAATAATAAAGTATAAGAGGTCACTTTTTCATCGCTGGATGTCTATGCTGACGCGAAACATTAGCAATACTTACCCGGTCGTACTGGAAGTGCGGCGCGTGGTGGAAGGAACGCGCGGCGCCGCGGCCGTACAGGTAGGGGTAGTAGGCGCCGTACATCACCTCGGGGCAGCTCACCGCCATCCCGCCCGCCGCCGCGCGCGCCCCATCGCCCCCCCACGCCCTCCGCGCGCACTCTCACCGCTCTCCACGACAAACGGTCAACGCTCACCGCTCGTCGCTCACCGCCGCCGCGACACACGCAGCTTCAGCGGCGGCGAGACGCGGACTCTGCGCACACAGACACAAAAACACATTAGTACCATTAGATATTGATATTGCATAATAAGAATGAAGGACTTTGTTAATACATGTCATTAGTGAGTATGTACATATGTCACTATAAATACATAAATAATACACAGACGGTTAACATAAAGTTACGGACTCTGTAATTTTTAATAATTCATGTGAACTCTAATAAAATCAAATTTTACTTCACTCGGTGGTAACGCTTGTGCGAGCCTGCCTGGGGAGGCGCCACCCACACATCACGTACGCAAGTTGGCGACTGCCAAACAGCAACACAATTAGTATTATTGAGCGCCGGCTTGAACAATGTGCGAGCCAGTGTCAAGTATAACAATTTCTATCTGGTTTTTATGATTGCTAGTGCTGGGAATTCCCTGGATCCTTTATTGACATTGACATTTATACGTTTAATAACAACTAACTAATCGCATCGTACTCTACTCATATGTACCTACCTAAAGTGTAGGTATGCCTACGTGTCTATACGTAATCCATTAACGTTAATAGTATTTTATCAACACTAACACTAATGGATATTATAGAAATGAAGGGTTTGTCCATTGGTTTTGCGTTAAATAGCTTGTTGATTGTAGTCGTAGTGTTCTAGCCAAAGTAACTCAACGCTGCGCCCCTGAAGTGGAGCGGTGACCACGAATAGCCAATATGACACAAAGTGCGACGCAGGCGCGAGTAGTACCGAGGCAAAGCGGGTGAAGTCGCGGACCACAGCCAGCGAAGTAAGAAATGACATGCATTTGAATCATGTAAGCGACCGTGTATATTTTCCGCATTCGCACAAAAACTACCAACTCTATCGCTACGGCGGTTACTGTTAATACAAGACGGACATCATAAAAACAGTTGTATGTTGCATTTTGATTTGTATTTTACGATTACCTTACGTATGTATATTTTCTTTCGACGACTTCATTCAATTCAATTACTAATTCGCAATATATAGATATGAGTATTTTTAATGTACAATTAATGTTACAATGCAGGCTGTGTCTGCATGTGCATATATAGATCTCAAAAAAATGTTTAGTAAAGCATACATATTTACCTATCGGTATTTTAAAGACGCCAATGCTTATATAATAAAAGTAGTTAATAGAGTAGTGATCAAGTTATTATACCCATCTCGGTATATGAGACGTCAAAAACGTAAAGTTATTATTCGTTGATTTTTCACGCCGGAGGTAAAGATTTCATCGAATTATTTATGTAACATGTACCGGACATGCAACATGATGACCGAATGGAACGAGTCTTTGTTGATCTTCTTATCGATTCTCGGTAGAATCTTCATTTTGAAACGGTGATATATTCACATTCAACTAATCTTATCATCTGAAGATGCCAAATATTTATTATATTTCTATTTTTATATATTTTTACCTAAATATTTTACAAATATATACGGTAGTTCTGGCGCCTCAAATAGAACATTGGATTGCGGAGTACGGGCGGAAAAATAAGACAAACTTTCTTCGTTTTGGAGTTTAGTACGGAAACAATCTGAATAACTTCAAGCTTAATGCCTTTTACCGCGTACAGGCAGTACCTATGTCTTAATTAGTACAAGAATTTATATTACATTTATGAGTAATATCTCAAGATACTTATTAATACTGGTTGTAGGACTTTGTGCAAGCTCGTCTGGGTGGGTGCCACCCACTCATCAGATATTCTACCGCAAAACAGCAATACTTGGTATTGTTGTGTTCCGGTTTGAAGGGTGAGTTCGCCAGTATAATTACAGGCACAAGGGACATAAAATCTTAGGTCCCAAGGTTGGTGGCGCTTTGGCGATGGTTAACATTTCTTATAGTGCCAATGTCTATGGGCGTTTGGTGACCACTTACTATCAGGTGGCCCATATGCTCGTCCGCCTTCCTATTCTATATAAAAAAAAATAATGAAATGTGGAAGAGCTTAATTCGAGATAACACGAGTACCTACTTGAAAAATAAACATATTGTTTAGTTATTTTCGACATGTAGGGCGACTCCATTTTTTTCAGTCAATTGATTATAATGAACACTATAAAAAACTTCAACCTGTAAACTTTATTATACATTATTATTATTTCGTCCCACTGCAAGTTAAACAATAATTTGGTAATTATTAAATTTAAAACTCCGAACATTTTATGTTGTTTCGAAATGTAAGGAATATTGATTTACAAAGTAATGTACTAACCTACCTACTTACAGCAAAGCCTTAACCTATGATTACTATTCGTAGTTATATTTAAAAATGAAATACTAGCATTGATAAAATTATGTAAATAGTAATCTGGATTTGTTCGGGACGGTCAGCTACAGACCATTGGGCGGGAAAGACGTCCTCATTGTCTTTCCCGCCCAATGGTCCCGCGCGACGGCGACTTAATGGAACGAGCAGACCGTGCGGCGGAAAATGACATATCGATTAATTAAATGGAGAAGAAATTAGTCGATTGTGATAATGATCAGCGCCTATTCTTTTTTCATTTGTAATAAAAAATGAGACACCTGATGGTAAGTGGTGACAACCACCCATAGACATTGGCACTGTATGAAATATTAGCTATAGGTACTTTACACAGCCAATGCGCCACCAAACTTGGGAACTAATAAGTTACGTCCCTTGTGCCTGTAGTTACGCATATTCACGCACAGCAGAACAAAACAATACTAAATACGTACCTACTACTGCTTGGCGTTAGAACATGGCGGACGGGCACTAGGGCCTACCACCAAGTGATTCAAACTGGGATTTCAATTTCGATTTAATCGAGGCGATGGTAATAAACAATAAACGCTATCTATTTTGATACGGATTCATATTTCTTGTTTTATGTGCAAAAATGGTCTCCGTGATTTGTCTTTGAAAGGTAGATGTAGACGTACTTTCGCGGACTTTAATCTATAAGCCCTTTTATGGACATAGCGGGTGCGGTAACCTGAATTGAATTGATCATTGATGTATCTCGTATGACTTAGGCAGCGTTAGCATTCTGAAGACTCGATAAGAAAACATCGGAATTGTGCTACTATTATATTATTATTAAGCAAATATTATATTATTGTATGTAGGTAATATTTATAATAACAATATTGAAGGTACAATAAAATTTATCGGAAGTCATTTGTTAACAAATCAAAATTCATAATATAGTTTAGAAGAAGTAAGCGAATCGTGTAGAATGAACATGATAACGCAAGTGCGCATACAGTGTTATCCTTATATCGGATGCAGATACTCTACAAACGAGAATGCAAAGTGAATAAGTGCTCAGGTATTCAATAAAACATCAGCTTCTCAGAACATTCCTCCGTGGATTACGTGTGCTGGCTCTTTATTGTTACATTTATAGTTCTAAACAATTTTGAAAGATTAATCATATACCTAGTCTTGTAAACATACAACGTTATTGAAACAAATTAGGACGTTTCACTGATAACCATGAGAGTGGGCACATACCTATTATACCTAGGTATATATGTTTATAATTAATAATAAAGATAATGTAAACAAGTACATAGTAACTTAGGTATCTATGTATGTAGGTACACTGGCAGAACAACGAGCTGGTTTTGCTAGTAATAAATCTACCTGTTCTATTTGTATGCGCATATTCTTATACCAAACATCCTTTTTAGTAAAGTATCACGGTACATACTGGCCGCAGTACGGTACGCCGTGTAACTACGCTCCCAATAATACCGTTTGGTTAACGTCACCATTAAAAGCTTCTGCATGTCGCTAATTCATCTTCAGGGAGCAACGGTCCCATGTTCCTACTTCCGAGCGGGCGGGAGTGAAGCAACGTCGCATTTATTAAGAGAAAAAATATTAATTTATTCATTATATTTTATGTATTAAACGTTGGTCTAGAGGCTATTTGTACGGCCCCAAATTATGTGGAATAACTGGTTCGATTCCCGGGTCGGACCTATTGAGGTAATTGGGTTTGTCTTTAAATATATTGTCAGTTTTAGAGTCCAGCACCTGATCACGTACACACGGGTATCTACCTACTGCTCATTTTATTGCGATGTTTTACTGACCGCAGCGACAATACCTACGGATTATACGTACATATATTGGATATAATTTATATGAAAATCGTGTCAATCACATCAAAATATTTAACGAATATTATTGTATTGATAGAGAGTTAACGATATAATTTTATTATTTTCAATTTAAGCAAAAGGGGTTTTTATAGGACTTGTTTGAGTTTTGTACGACACCAAAAGGAGTGGATAAAATGATAAAACATTAAAAAATGCTATTATTTTTACGTTGTTTTATGCACAAGGCATTTTTTAATCATTTGTAGTAGGAATTGTATTGTATAAGTCACCTTTAAACGATGAGTATTAATATTTGAACCCATCCCTATTGAGTGACAATTGTATCAGTTGCGTACGTCTCGCTTAACAATGAATCTTTTAAGTGAATGGCAATCCCAGTCAAAAACAAACCGTTTGAAAAGAGCAATCAAGCACGTTACTAAGAAGAAGATTAGATACTCATTGCGGACACCCCACTGCCCACTGAGGACTGAATAAAAATACAAAAACAACCAGGTCTTAAGAGAATATCATCACTCGTCAGTCAATCGAAATCGTTAGCGCAAATAGCGTCAATTGCCGTAAGGGTATCCGAAAATTAATAAGGCTTTATAAATCACTATGTACATATATTTTATATAAAAAAATAGTAATTTTAATTAGCTCAAGCTTTTAGCTTTATGTTTTGTAAATATTCAGGCCAAATATACAACATGTCCTTTAAATTTTCTGTACTTTACCCTTTCATTATTCAGAAGATACTTATATCTAAAATTATATTGAGCCGCAACTATTAATAGCGATCTCGAAATGGCACATAGATATTTTACCGACCGATTTATGACTTTTTCTGTTACTTACCTATCTAAGGGTAGGTTCGCAGGTGGTCTCATTTAGATATTTAGATTTGGCTTATAATATTATTTATATGAATTTTATTTTTTTACTTAATATTGTTTAATCGTAATAGGTGAGTCAGTTTTTAGTAGGTAGGTAACCCAGTTTACATTAACGCTTACTCACACAATATTACCTACATTTCCTATCAAAATTAAACTGCCTACATGTAGTAAGTACCAAGATTGGCCACATTCGGATGTTACACTTTGTTTAAAAATCGTTTTGAAACAAACGAGAGTGCGACTCATGGCACGTTCGCCAGAAAACGAACGGTCAGTTTTGTCCTTTGCGTCCACAATAGTCGGTAACTATCAGTGTGCAGTAAATAATTCATTAATAGTATCGTATTAGTGGGGACGTCCGATTCGATGCGATATCTTTAACTTGTCATTACGACTGATTTAAGCTTCCACGCAAACATAGGAAGGCAGTGGGCATCTACGTCATGTTTTAAGGATATTTCACAGGATAAAAATGACTTCAGCTTGATTGTAATAAAATGTTCAGATAGCGAGTTGTTACCAACCCTGACAAAACTATACCATCATTATGTATTTATATGGCGACACTTGAACGTGTACGATGGCGTCCACAGAACAGTCTGCGACGGCATGAGGAGTTACAGGTACTTACCCGAAGGTACCTATCTATAATGGAAGAACCGTAATTTAAAAACGTTAATTTACCAACTGTAGCCAAACTGATGACGTTTTACCTTCAAATATTTTGCGTAAATTACTTTGTGAACTCATAATAAACAATATAAGAGTACTAAGTAGGTACGGCGGAGGCGAGGCGAGTTATTTTTACAAGTATCTACATCGTTTTATTGTTAAAAATAAAAACGAATGTTAAACAATAATTGTACAAGTGAACTACAAAATCTATCTAGCCTCGTCATCTTGGTCAATCACAGACGTTATCAGATAGGAATTTAATTATTATTTACGATTTTCGGTCTCAGTAACAACACTGTAAAATTGAATAAATCGAGACTTATTATAATGTCATTACAATGTGCAATAGAAAACCAAACCTGCTTTAAAAATTCATTTTCCTTCAAATTCAATGATATCAAATACTTTAAAATAAATTTCACTGCCAACATTTAGGCTACGGTGTCAAATACATAAAGCCTAATAAAAGCCGGAAGGCCGGACACAATCTTTTTCGCCGGGAAGCACTCACCCAATAAGATTAACTATATTCTGCTTTATCCGGACACCTGGCGACTCTAAGTATAACGTGAAGCTTAGCTCGGCAGTAGGTGCCCACTGTATTATATAGTATTATACACAGTAAGTAATTAGACACAAGCAATTCTTGTGTATACCTGCGTATACAGGAACCTTTTGTGTATCCGGAAACGACTAACGATTTGGCTCAAAGTTTGTTTTTTGATAACGTTTTGCATTTTAAGTTTACTAATACTTAAAAAATAAAGATACTATTTTAGTAATTACTTTACTAATAATTATAATATCAATAAAATTCAAATATCTTTGGTGTCGAAGCTAATCTCTGTCCGTCAATCACATGAAAATAGATAGTACCTGTGTACTACAGACAGTTCCTCACGCCTTTGGTCAGCTAAGGGAGTTCACTTTCTTCGGAAACAGTTGCACACCGGTCCACAATAAATGTAACAAACGTGTATCACAGGCACGGAACACTAGCGGCACGAGGGATCACACTCGAGGGTATACAGTATACCAGCGATGTAAACACTAGCAACGGAAGAGTCGCCGCGGCGGGTCAGCGGCCGGGGTCAGTGTCGCGGCGGGCACTGTGTCGCGCTCGCGGCTCGCGGAGCGCGGATTAAATCGCGCAAAGAATGCGTCCAAGGCGGCGCGCCGCGCGGTACTGGCGCGCGGGCCGCGGCTTCGCTCTGCCGCCGCCATTGGCGCGCCCCGCCCCGCACCGCCCACCGCCTCGCGCCCCGCTCCCGTCCGCCCCGCCCTCGCCTAGCGCCGATGTGCGGCGGGTTTTTACCGGCGCGGCGTAACATACGCAGAGCTGTGTATGAGAGCTACGTAGAGCGGTAATCACGACTGGCGATGTCCTTTGATGAACTCTGGGCATGTACTTATACCCCAGTGGTCTCTACAGTTGCTTTCAACAACAAGGACATAGAGTTGGAGAATACATTGAAAAGAACATAATTAAGTAGAAAATGACTCTACAATTACCGACCGTTGAAACCATCCCGTATTTGTTTATGGTGCTTATTCCACCCCGCTGCCACAATGAGGGAAGGTGGATGAGTGAAGGTTGCCACAAATGTGGCAGTTTTTTTTCTACTGATTCATGCCTGTTTCCTCGCGTTGTTTTCCTCTCCCCTCGAGTACAATATGAATTATAAATATAAAATAAGCACATGAAAATTCCGTGGTGCCTACCTATTTTGAACTCGCAATCTTCGGTTAAGATTTCCACGTTCTTACCACTGGGCCTTATTGCAAATGATTAGGATATTAAAATTGTATCTATTCTTTCGTAGGTATTCGTGCAGATACCTAGGCAGTTGGTACCTACAGTGCCACCTAGGTAGGTACCTACAGATATATCTCACGGATATGCGAAATATATCCGTCCTAGCCGACGTAGCTTTACTTCCCGGTCAATCACCACCAGATAGATAGGTAGTGAGGTGTATACGTACTGGTACAGATACGTTCAAAGACAATGTTGGTGCATGGGGAACGAATTGAGGTACAACCTGTGTGATGTGTCACATAGAGCATCCGCTGACCACCAAACATCGCTGGTCGCGGTTGTTAGCTAAAGTCCGTGACACGACTCACGCGTGTCGTGGCCTTCGCGAGATACAGTCAATGGCAGATTTACCAGCAGGCTGAGTCGGCTTGAGCGTAGAGCGTTAGAACAATTTTTTAAACAGATTTATAGCTACGTGTACCGCACGAAAAAAGACTCTGATGGATTTGTGATGACTTGCAGAAAGAAGTCTAAGATACCTTACCGATATTTTACTTACTTACTTCGTGCTTCTCTATCATTGTACACTAGAGATATATTAAAATTTTTGTTGTGCAATGCGGTAATTATGTAGGCATATACTTACATAGCCTGTAGGTACTAGAAAAACGTGTACGCCACTGGAGACTCTGACGTCGCAACTGTATCATACAGTTAAGTCTTCAGTTACCGAAGCTTGAATTATTAGAAATGTAGAGCAACAAAAAGGTAAGAAGTTAACTAAGTAGGTATCCTGTACCTAAAGTAGAAAGCTTTTTCGCTATCTAAGCCTTGCAAAAGCGAAGCGAAGGGGTGAAACATCAATTTTAATAATATAAAATGTTAAAAACTTTTCAAAATTTGAATTAACTTAAGATCCTTAGGCAAGCTTAATTATTTTACTGTTAGGTACGAGTAGCTATACAGGTACCTAGCTATAAATAACGTGGTAAAATTTTACATTAAACAAGTACAGTTTTCTGTGCAAATATATGTGAATAAAGCTCTTTTGGCTCTTCGTTAAATTTAAATTGCCTGCGCCTTAACTTCGACTTTATACGTCAAAGTATTATCTATAGTGGCAACACTTTCCTCTATGTTCATTCTATAGGTAATTAGAAAAATTCAGGCTGGCATTGGACAATAAAAAGTTAACGAGGTTTTTTAAAAAAGAAACATTTCAAATTGTAAAAAATATTATTTGAAGCAATAGCTTTTAATGTTGTACTCTTTACAGAGCAACACCTTTGGTTTTTGTTTCAATAAACAACTTATTACAAATACCTACACGTACCTTTATTGGAGTTACATAATCAGGTAGGTAACTCTCGACCCCACGACTCCACCTCGCACTGAAACAACTAGGTACTTGAGTCTTACTGCATGATATTTTTAAATAAGTACGGAAACCTATTTTTTGAAATATTTTGTAACGAGGTAGGTAGGTAGCCTCTTATCCCTTAAACTGATCTCCCGAAGAAAAAATAACAACTATAAATTATAGATAAGATATCTACGTAGGTACCTACTCTGACACTTATTGTGATAAGAATTATTATATTATTTGACATGTGGCCTTTTTTTCTCGCAGTGAAAGATACTCGGGTCCCATGGGGGGTGGAACCGGGTTATGTAGGATTCTTACCGGCTAAAACCACTGCGATGGCCGTCCTCAGCATAGATCGGAGAGGGATCGTGTTGATATAACGCATCATCTGCCCCTCCCGCGCCGTGCTCATTATTTGTAAGTTTCATAGGCTATATATATTAACCCAAATAATCTAATATTTAAGTCACAAAAAGTAGTTTTTTATATAAAAAAAGTAATTTAAATCGATAGGTCATGTTTATTAGTCATATTATCAACAATTGTGAATTCTTATCAAGTAAAGTTATCGTCTCAAGTGCTTCCTAATGCATATAATTTGGACGAATGGTTAAAGAGATAATATGACATAGGTATGGAAACGCGACTGTGTCGTAATCTATTGGGTGATATTTCTATTAGACATTATTATTTTTTCAACATTTCGATCTATTTACAAATAAATAACTTTATTGCCATAAATTTTTTTTAGATTAAATTCGTAGGTAGGTATATCACAGCTTAATAGATAATTTAAAATACCAAATACGAGAGACAATTTTATTAATGTTCGGCCAACGCGACTTTTGGTAGCTAGGAAATAAATCATAGCACTCAGTACTAACCGAAACACAATCATAATTTCATCACAAGTAAAAATGTTTTGTTTAATATCATAAGAAGATACCTATTTGAAAAATCGTCGGTCCAGACGACAACAAAGGACATAAAATCTTAGGTCCCAAGGTTGGTGGCGCATTTCTTACAGTGCCAATGTCTAAGGGCGTTTGGTGACCACTTACCATCAGGTGGCACGTATGCTCGTCCGCCTTCCTTTTCTGTAAAAAAAAAATCTTGTTCCTATCTATAGTTTTTAAGGCCAATTTAAGTTCAAACTACGCCGAAGGGGGTATGCCGGCCTGATTCTTCCCTTATGCACCGGGGCCCTTGTCCACCTAGCTACGCCATTTAATAAAAGCTTGCCATAAAAGTTTGGTGGTTCACTGGTCACAGTGCCGAAACCTAACAAAGTAAAACAGCGAAACGTGACGATCCATTTAGGGGAAGGCCGGGCAAAGTGAATACCTAAATATTTGGCTATGGGAAGGGAACCAATAAGACACAAGACATATGGACCCATTAACTCGCTTGAATGACTATGACAGCTTGGTCACTCAACTGCACCAATGTTTGTATGTTTTATATCGAATTAGGTACAAAGTTTCTTTCATTAGACGGAATCAATTGCTACATACAGGCAATGTATTATTGAATCCCAATTCAAAGATCTCTGCATTTAAGTGCGATTTATTTCAAGATACGGATTTCATCTCACCTTGTTTAGAGACTAGCGAAACTTAAATGCTAAAGAAGAAGTGGTCGGCACTGACTATAGAACATTATCTAAATATGAACAAATAATTATTAAATGGAAATTTAACTTGTAAGTGCAGCTGATGAGCCTAAAAATGGAGCATAATTGACAGTGTGCGTACCTATCACGGGCGACCT
Source organism: Nymphalis urticae (assembly GCA_905147175.2). Taxonomy (NCBI): domain Eukaryota; kingdom Metazoa; phylum Arthropoda; class Insecta; order Lepidoptera; family Nymphalidae; genus Nymphalis; species Nymphalis urticae. Next base: position 127,032 of record LR989987.1, on the reverse strand, counting down.
CAGCATACATAGCTGAAATTCAAACGAGAAGAACATCACCCACAGAAATGTCTTTAAAAACCAATCAAATCTGGAAACAAACAGCTCTCTTCGTGATACTATTTTTTCCCGTAAATAGATGCCTGTGTTAAATAGTAGGTACGATTGCAAAGTTTATATAGGTAAGGCTTAGTTTTATAATATAATATATCGGCATATGAGCCGAGATGGGCCAGTGGTAAGAACGCGTGAATCTTAACCGATGGGCAAGCACAACTGAATTTTCATGTGCTGAATTTGTTATTATAATTTATCTCGTGCTTGACGGTGAAGAAAAACATCGTGAGGAAACCTTCATGTGTCGAATTTCACTGAAATTCTGCTACATGTGTATTCCTCCACTCCACACGTGTATTGGAGCAGCGTGGTGGAATAAGCTCCAAACCTTTTCCTCAAAAAGGGAGGGGAGACCTTACCCCAGCAGTGGGACATTCACAGGCTGTTACTGTACTGTTACTGTAGGTAGGCCTTATTATACTTAGGCATATCACAAACTTTACTATGTGTTGTGTAGTATATTGTAATTAATAAATACCCGCTCAGCATCTGGCGGGGTGGGTGGCGGGGAGCATACGCTTCCCGGACAGTCGAGAGGTGGCCTGCGCCAGAGCGAGTAGTCACACAATAACGAGTTTTATTTGTCATCCACAAAGTAACTATAATACAAGTTGCGACCCTGCCAGAGGTTAGAACAATAACGTGAGTACATAAAAGAAATATATATATACTCGTATTTGAAAAATAATAATAAACAGAGGTAAATTAACGAGTGAATTCAATTTATCAATAAAAATATATATATTTATGTAAAAGTATGTACATAAGTTTGTTTATAATAAATTTATGTATTATTATATATGTATTGGTATAAATTGATATACGTATATGTATATAAGTTAAAGTGCAGTTCAATTATTTTCCATTTTCAATATAAAAGTGTAATTGAATAAAGTATTGGATATAAATCATATTTTATTATATCGCAAGGCAAAATTGATACATTGCGTCGAAGATTGTTAAGAATATGATAGTTGGCTTATACTCGTTTATTGGTACCTAGAAAATAAAATATAAATGTACCCACATAAAAAAAAAACAAAGAAATGCTAAAACAAAACAATGATATTCGATATCAATCATTAAAAATTGATGCTTTACTGATCGGATGAAAAACATAGCAATTTCTATTTTGAAATAATAGTGATGTTTCTTCAAAAACAGTATAATTGTCACGTTGATTAATTATTATCAATAAATTATTAAAAATATATTTTATTAATTTCGTTAAATTGCTTTTAATTAACAATAAATTAACTTTCATTATTTTTGTAACAAAAAAAAAGAAAGAAAAATAAGGAAATAGCTTTGTTAACAAATATTCCATCCCTGTTTTATAAAGCATTGAGTTATTACTAACAGAGAGGTAGTTGGTTTAACAGCGGTTCCTACGAGCGAATATCATTTACATAGATAGTTTAACAATAAATTGTTGAACGGTATCTAAATTGTGCCAGAGGTAGTTTAGTCAAACTAAACGGTACCTAAAGGGTCTTTATTATCCTTACAGATAAGCCCAAAGAAAATGTCGCTAATACCACCACTAGAACCTTTGGATTCTGAAGGTGATTCAGCTTCTGTTGGCTTACGTTGGGAAAAACGGGCACTTGAGTTATATTTGACTGCGTCAAACATTATCAATCCTGAAACAAAACGAGCTACCCTTTTGCATATGCCCCCATATGGCTAGCTCTACAAGAATTTTTTTATAATATTCCTGGGGCTCATGTAGAAGCAGATGCTGGTGACGTATATTGCATTAAGTAAATTAGACGAATATTTTGCACCTAAACAAAGTCGAGTCTATGAGCGTCACTTGTTTCGACTTATCAATTCAGGCAGCAAGTGTAACATAATCAATGACATTACTTGGGAAGATCTTAAGTCTGGTGGTGTTCAAGTAAAAAACCTAATTAAAGTCCTCAAAAAGTATTTAGGGCATATGGTACTGAAAATCCTCTGGGGTCCTTTGATTTTTCAATAACGGTGGGGGTTAATTCAAAAACAGCCACCTTCTATGTTATTAAAGATGGTACCCGGAATTTACTTGGGAAAAATACCGCAATGGAGCTTGGTGTTTTAAAGGTAGGTACATATAAATTTAGTTGAAAATACCGCATTCCCTAAATTCAAAAATATTAAAATTCATATACCAATTAATGAATCAGTCAAACCCGTTTCACAACCATGTCGCAGAGTCCCGATTCCGCTTGAAGATAAAATTAATAATAAAATAAAGGAATTGATTGAGGCAGATATAATAGAAACTGTTGATAGTCCATCTGTTTGGATTTCTCCCTTAGTTCCTGTACTCAAAGAAAATGGAGATATTCGTATCTGTGTAGATATGAGACAAGCTAACAGAGCAATAATAAGAGAAAAACATCCCCCTGCCTACTATAGAACAGTTGATCCCACAATTTCGTAATGCTAAAATATTTTCTAAATTGGATATTAAGAATGCATTCCACCAGCTCGAAATAAGTGAAGATAATAGGCATATAACAACTTTTATTTGTAATAAAGGATTGTTCAGATATAAACGTCTAATGTTTGGTATCTAATGTGCCCCTGAATGTTTCCAAAAAGTTCTAGAAAGAATTCTTTTACCGTGTAAAGGAGTCGTTAATTTCATAGATGATATTGTTATATTTGGAAGTAATGAAGCTGAACATGATATGAGACTGAAAGAAGTATTAAAAGTTTAAAGTAACTATAACGTTCTTCTGAACCAGAATAAATGCGTGTATAGGGTTAAACAAGTAAATTTTTTAGGGCACCAATTATCTTGTAACGGTATCAAACCCCTCGATAAATATGTCAAAACAATAGAATCCTTTGATAATCCCGCTACGATCGAAGAAGTTTAAAGACTCGTTAAAATCGTTTGAAATGCTAAAGCAGGCAATGAGTAAAATAGAAACATTAGGCTACTACGATCCAAATAATAACAGAACACAAGTTTTTGCGGATGCTAGCCCCGTCGGCTTGGGTGCTGTATTGGTCCAACATGATTCTTTTGGACCACGTATAATGCATTCGGGAATAAAAGATTAACTGACCGTGAAAAACAGTATTGCCAGACTGAAAAAGAAGCTCTGGCTTTAGTTTGGGCAGTTGAACATTTTAATTTATATCTTTTTGAGATGGACAGTTTTGAATTAGTAAGTGATCACAAGCCATTAGAGGTAATTTTTGGACCAAATTCTAAGCCATGTGCACGAATTGAACGTTGGGTATTGCGGTTACAATCTTACAATTTCAAAATTGTTTATAGCCCAGGGAAAAATAATATTGCTGATTCATTGTCGCGCTTATGTCGTTCTTCAGCCATGCCGCAGCCTTTCGATACTGATAATTATGTTAATTTAATAGTTGCACAGTTCCGCCCTACAGCGATTCAACTGAATGAGCTAAAACAGGCCAGTGAAGTAGATGCGGAACTTAAATTAGTTAGAAATGGCATTATTAGTGATAATTGGGACTCAAAAGTAAATAACTACAAATATTTTGCCCATGAACTTTGCTGCCAAGATAATTTAGTCTTACGGGGAAATAAATTAGTTATTCCATTAAGTATGCGCAATTTAGTATTAGCGGCTGCTCATGAGGGCCATCCTGGAATTGTTGCAATGAAAACTAGATTACGCACTTAAGTTTGGTGGCCTAAGATAGACAATGACGCGGAACATTATGTGAGATCTTGTAAGGGTTGCACTCTCGTTTCGGCCCCAAACCCACCGAATCCGATGCGTAGACGCGAGCTTCCTGTACAACCATGGATAGATGTTGCCATTGATTTTTTTGGTCCATTACCGTATTACGGCTGACAACGGCCGGCAATTCACAAGCACGGAATTCGGCTGTTTCTGTAAAGAATATGGAATACGACTTTTCCATAATATTTCTTACTGGCCTCAACAGAATGGCGAAGTCGAAAGACAGAACCCAATCTCAAAGGTCTGATTGGCAAGATGATTTGTTAAAATATTTGATGATGTACAATGGTACTCCTCATTCGACAACTGGTAAATCTCCATCGGAACTTTTTTATAGGCGTCAATTTAGGGATAAGTTACCTTCCGTCATTGATATGGAATTTTCAGATGTAGATCTGGAGGCCAATGATAGGGACACAATAATGAAAGCGAAGGGGAAAGAGTATAGCGACAGGAAAAGAGGAGCCACGGAGAGCACAATAAATGTAGCTGATAAAGTTTACATCAAGAACGCAACTAAAGACAACAAATTAGCAACGTCATTTGGTGACACTACACACACCGTTATTAATAAACTAAACAAATAAACACGGAACAGATGTAGAGGTCGAAAATGATTTAAATGGCAACAGATTGCGAAGAAATATAGTTCATTTAAAGAAAGATGAAGGGCAATGGAAAGTGTGCAACGATGACAGTGAAAATACCAATACCAATACCAATAGTGAGATTAATAATAATTAAAGTACGCGTTTATTTTAAAATATAATGTTTATGTCGATTAATCATTACTGCATAATTTATAATAATTAATAATTACTGTATTATTTGTTTTATTATTTATTTTACTGTATTAGAATTAATGTAATGTATAATAATTATAGGTTGTTTAGTAGAAGGAATTATTATTTTTCTTTTATTTCTTTTGTAAAAGGTAGATGTAGTTTATTGTAATTAATAAATACCCGCTCAGCATCTGGCGGGGCGAGTGGCGGGGAGCATACGCTTCCCGGACAGTCGAGAGGTGGCCTGCGCCAGAGCGAGTAGTCACACAATAACGAGTTTTATTTGTCATCCACAAAGTAACTATAATACATGTTGTGATTAATTGAATAAAAACATTGTTATGCTGCGTCAAACGACGTTTGAGGTCGTTAAGAGTAAAAGTTTAGACCCTTAAAGTCAATCTCCATAATCCAAGGTTATTTTGTAATTTCTATTTTGAATGCTTAAAATACTGTAGGTATATTACATTTCAAATACACAACTTGAATGACAGTATTTTAATGAAATAATATTGCCATACATTTTGACTTAAACATATCATATACATTGAAGTACCCATTTTTATTACCTATTTAAAATAGTGAAGATTCAACAGCTTCTTTTTGTTACCCAAAGTATCCTGTAATTCCATCAATTTTGTTGCTAATTTATTTAATACAGTCAATTAATTAGTTGGATTGGTGAATATGTGGATGACAGGTGGGTAGAAAGATTGATGAGTGTATTGATGGAGTGATTGAAGCATCACTCAGAGTTTGACGTTTGGTAGTACTTGTGTAAACATCAGCTTGTACCTGTGCCGATTAAAATTAATAAAATAAAATAGTTCTAATAGCTTTTAGTGTAAAATCTGCAATTGACTTTAGTGCCTATAATTAGTTTAACCATAATTCATATCAATCGTGTCCAAAAAGTGCAGTTTTGTACATAAAACTATCTTCCAAAGTTGCTGTTATTAAGTGTTAGTGGAACAAAGTTATTTTACACCACCCACTTAGCACTGATTATTATTTACTGCAAAGCTTAAGTACTCTACTGAACAACATTTTCGACCACCTTACCATCTGTTCAAATAGCAACGCGGAAGTAAGAGTGACTTAAAATCAAGGACAACGAGGGGTACCAAGATCAAATCCTGAATACACCGAACTTTTATTTTTATTTTTTTTTATTTTTTTTATTTATTCATTTTTATAAGTATGGTTGTGTGCTGCACATGTAACAATAATTTACTTGTAACTCAGAAGAGAGTTAAATGTTCAAATACATCATGTAACCGTCATTTTCATGCTGACTGTATTAAGTTCAATGAGACACAATCGAGCCGAGCTAAATGGGTTTGCCCAATCTGTCAAGGGCCGAAATCTAAAACAGGGAATAATAACTCTCCTTCCGATCAAAGCAAGAGTATTAAAGAATCTGAGAAAAATTCACCAGTTTCCTTACTAAGTAACATAGACTCCCAAGATGCTATTCTTCAAGAAATTCGAAATCTTCGTAGAGAAATGAATGAAAAATTTGAATACCAACAATTAAGCCTAAACGATTTCAATACGAAATTAAGTGAGATTCGGGGTGAAGTGCGAGATTTAAACTCCAAATTTTCTATAATGCGAAAGGAGTTAGATCAAGTAACTAATACAGTGCAGTTTTTATCTGATAATTTTGACGAACAACAACTCATTAATGATCATTACAAAACAGATATCTCTCAATTAAAAACAGAAAGCACAACTCTACGTGCGCAACTTAACGAAGTCTCCAGCCTTATGGAACAGCTTGAGCAGCGTGCTCGAGACTGTAATATTGAAATACAGTGTGTTCCGGAGCATAAGTCTGAAAACCTGCTTACTATTGTGAAACAACTCACTAAAGTCGTTTCGTGTGACATAGTTGATAGTGATATTAAAGAATTCCATTGCGTTGCTAAGGTTGATTCTGACTCGAAGCGCTCTCGCAATATCATAGTCAAATTAACCAGCCCGCGCGTCCGTGATACTATACTTGCAGCGGTAAAAATCTTCAACAAAAAGAATGAAAACGACAAACTCAATTCGACTCATTTAGGCATCGCAGGTGATAAGCAACCAATATACGTCAGTGAACATTTGTCCCCAACGAACAAGAAACTTCATGCAGCCACGAGACTCGTCGCAAAAGAGAAGAAATACGAGTTTGTCTGGATCCGAAATAGCCGCATTTATATTCGTAAAAATAAGCATTCACCTGCAATTTTAATAAGAAATACCGATTTTTTAAATAGTCTAAAGTAATTTATGGTTTATTATTGTACTTATTTTTTTTTTTTACCTGAGTTAGCATTTATTGTGTTTTTTAGTTTTAAAATTCAATATTAAATTTTTTTATCAGAATGTGAGGGGCCTGCGGACCAAGACTGAAGACCTCTATTTATCTGTTCTCTGTTGTGATTATGATGTCATTATTCTTACGGAAACTTGGCTGAATGATACAATATTTGATCATGAATTATTTGACACTCGATATGCAGTATTTAGGCGCGATCGTAGTACAACTTCATCTTATTTGAAAGATGGTGGTGGTGTTGTAATTGCCATACACAAAAAGTTTGAGAGTCTGAGAAAAAAGTCTTGGGAATCTGTATGTGAAGATCTTTGGGTTTCATTTAAAATAGGTCAAAGTACTCAAATTAATATTTGTGGTGTCTATATTCCACCTCCAGTAAAGGAGTTGGAACTTAATTACTTTCTTAAAAATACTGCACAAGTTATTAACTCAAACACAGATGACGGCACAATTAACGTGGTGATTGGGGATTTCAATTTGAGCAATATTGTCTGGGAATATAGCACTTACAGTCGTAGTCTAATACCTGTACGCACAAACAATAATGTGGATTCTTTATTTATTGACACAATATTTTTTTGCAACCTACATCAATGCAACTCAATTTCTAATTATAACGAAAGAATTCTCGACCTAGTACTTAGCTCACATCCATCTTTTCTTACGGTATCTGAAGAAAAACCCTTAGTTCCGCTTGATTGTCATCACCCAGCCTTATCAATAGACCTACAGTATTCTACTCATAAACACTATCTTAAAAGTAACACTGAACCTAAATATAATTTTGCTTTTTGCGACTATAATACTGTTATTGAGGAACTTTCAAACATTGATTGGGCACATTTATGGAAAAATTGTAGCTCTGTAGATGAAATGATAGAAGTTTTTTATGAACCTTTACTAAATGTTATTTACAAAAATACCCCAAAATCCAAACCCCGTGATGGCAAGCATCCCATATGGTATTCACGTTCTCTAATACGTACTCTTAAGGAAAAATCAAAATATCATAAAGTATTCAAGAAGTATAAAAATCCTATGGATAAATACACTTATGATCTCCTAAGAGATCGCTCAAACGAAATGATATTTGAATGCTATGATTTCTTCAAAAAAAATATATCAGACCATATTCGTAACAACCCTAAATACTTTTGGATATATTTTAAAGACAGAAATTGCAATTCTAAGTCGATTCCCAATCAAATGATATTAAATGATAGAAAAGCTATAGGAGGACAGGAAACATGTAATCTTTTTTCCTATAATTTTCAGTCGATCTACGATACCACACATAAGTTACCACCTTTCAACCCAAAATATTTAACTAGTATTAAATGTACTAATAACACATACGCCAAATGTTCTGTAACAGACCATGAGGTTAAAACACAGCTTCTATCCTTAAATTGCAATAAAGGGGCGGGACCCGATCTAATACCACCTATATTTATTAAAAATTTTGCTAAAGTTCTAGTTAACCCCCTTACAACTATATATAATAAATCTCTTCAATCGGGAATATTCCCAGCTAAATGGAAAGTTGCTTATATAACACCAATTCATAAGTCTGGAGACATTAATAATATATCTAATTACAAACCAATATCCATACTATCTACTTTTGGAAAAGTTTTTGAGTCACTAATTCAAAAAAAGATGTATTCTCATTTAAAACCTTACTTTGATTCACACCAGCATGGCTTTTGTCCACATAAATCCACAACATCTAATCTAGTTAGTTACATAACTGATATTTCTGAAGCTGTGGATAAGAATAATGAGATACATGCTATATATCTGGATTTTAAAAAAGCGTTCGACTTAGTCCACCACGACATTCTTTTAACCAAATTGGAATGTATGGGTATTCATGGTTCCTTGTTACGTTAGTGTGAGTCATACTTAAAGAATCGATCCCAATTAGTTGCCATTAATGGTTTTAAATCTTTCGAATGTAAAATACCCTCTGGTGTACCGCAAGGGTCACACTTAGGACCTTTGTTTTTCCTTGTTTTCATTAATGATGTTGGAAAAGTACTTAAATCTAAATATCAAATATTCGCAGATGATTTAAAAATATACAGGGAAATTAAATCACCAGAGGATATCGAAATCCTTCAAAGTGACATCGACAACCTTGTTTGTTGGTGTCTTGCAAATCGTATGACGCTAAATAAGGATAAATGTGTTCATATTAAATTTAGTAGAAAACGAAAACCACTAAAACACACTTACTACATCGACGGTACGCCCCTTACGGAATCAACGAGTGTAAGGGATCTTGGGGTGATAATAGATAACACCTTAAGTTTTAGAGATCACATTGATTCCATCATATCAAAAGCCTCGCAAGTATCTGGTCTGGTGTTAAGATTAATGAAAATCTTTAAGGATCCAAGCTTGACAATATTAGTAAACAATAGTATAATAAGGAGTATCCTAGAGTATTGTTCAGTTGCTTGGAGTCCTGGGTATGAGGTGCACTCTGATAGAATAGAACGTGTACAAAAACGTTTTCTATATTACTTAGCGTACACAGATCTAAATGCTAAGAATTTTAACTCTTACGACGCACGCCTAATTAATTATAAAGTGCAAACTCTTAAATATAGAAGAGAAGCTGCCGACTTTCTTTTTTTATACAAATTATTGCATGGATATATTGATGCACCTGATCTACTTGCTAAAATTAGTTTCTACATTCCGCGTCAAGGTAGCCGTTTACAAAAACGTAAAATATTTAGCTTGCCTGATGTCAAATCAAATCTTGGTCAACATTCGCCAATTTACCATATTTGCTCGCTTGCGAATTGTAGTCGTCAACACCTAGATGTCTTCAATGAATCTGTTGGTTCTCTTAAAAATAAACTTAAAACAAAATCACATTATTTTATGTAATAATTAAATAATTAACTAGTGAGTAATTACACAAGTACTGTTCTTGTTAACTAAGCTAGGTATATGTTTTTTAAAGCATGCTAGGTTTACATCCAGAAGACTGCAACTTAATAACACTCTGTTTAGCTTTGATTTTATTTTGTATGCACTAGTTGTAAGTCAGTTTTGTAAACTTAAATAAATAAAAAAAAAAAAAAAAAAAAATCACTGGTAGGACCAATCAAATGTTTATATAATATCAATGAGCAAATTCGGTAAAACTGCCACAACTAAGTTTGAATAATCATATTGGTTATAGTATAGGTAGGCAGACGAGCAAATGGGCCACCTAATGTGATGTGACGGCATGGTCACCAACGCCCACGAGTAAGACCTATATATTAACAAGTATGTAACCTTTGTTACTAACATTTTCTGGAGATGTTATTAATATTTTCCTTAATATTCTATACACATGAGAATGGCTCTCAAATCATTAATTATAGTGACAAAAATTAGACATTTTTAACAAGACATTTTTTAATGTCAATTTATTTTCTAACACATTGTCCATCATTTGTGGATATACTTAAAGATTCCTTGTCTCCCATATAACAATCATTAAGTGTATCCATAATCACATCAAATGTGAAGCCATGTTCCAATTATTTGATGCCGCACATTGAATTAAAAATACAATTTGAAAAACAAATTTTTTATTATTATTACACAACATTATCACTACAATTTTGCTCCATGTACATTATGGTGAACAATGAATATTTCTATATCATATAAAACCAGATGCTAACATAATGTATGACTAAATAGTGTCTTAGGTATAAAGTGATAATTTTTATTTTAATTACATAAACTCAATTACTCGGATAATTAAATATATCTTTCATATTTTAAGGTCTATATAACAACTCACCAGTACAAGATATTATGATAATATTGTGGCATATTAACATTAACTCATAACAAAGTAGTGTTCCCACAAACTTCTTAAATAGTATACTCAAAGTGGTTGTATTTAAGTTAACCTGCAAATACTATCAACTTTAACAGTTATCATTTGTGCATTATGCAATTTTTAAGTATTGACAAGCACAACTTTTTATAGTTGCTCTTAATTTGAACACACCTATACTTTGGGATTCAAAAGAAATTTGGTCGATTTTTAATTTCTGACACAATGCCTTTCTCAACAAGGGGTGTTGTGAATCTATCAAAGACCTGTCCACAGCACACATGCACCTGACGTCCAAGAGAGAGAGTAAGGCGACGTGCGAGTCCTGTAGCATTGCCCTCCTCACCGAGGAGAGCAGTTGCTAATGCACCGTTTCCCGTAGGCAGGGGAACGCCAAGAGCAACTTCATTTAACTGAGCTTCTCGACCACCGATCCAGACTAGCAGAGAGTCCATCATACGCAATGCTACAGCACGGCATACAAGCTCTCCGCTCCACACTTCAAATTCATGAATAGTCCAAGAGCTTTTTCTGTAATTCACGCGCCTCTTAGTAGTTAAGCTTTTAGGGGAAGAACCGATATCCATTTTTTTCTACAAATATACAAAAACTATTATGTTAATGAGTATACATTTTAAACACTTAACAAGTTTATTTAAATTTGAAAAGAAATAGTGATTATTTTTGGTTAATAAACTTAAACATAATAACACTCAAATGTCATTATGTCAGTGCCAATTTGTTATTAGTCTTCAAAAGTCAAAACCATACAGTCCATAATCAAACTCAAAAATGTAAGTCACTCGAACAATTATAGCTACCAAAATTAAATAGTTATATTAAAATTACCCTACAGCATTAGTTACAAAATTTCATTCCATTCCATTCTTCCATTAGGTACAAAATTAAAATATATTTTTGCTTCCATTTTTTTTATTTGACTCAGTATAAAAATGAAATAAATTATAAAACATTAATTTTAAAATACGTTATAACAAAATTTTAATGCAACGATTTTTTTTAATTTTGCCGAAATTATAATACATTTTTATTGATTTTTTTGTAAGTCTGTTTCACATTTGATTTTTTTATATGTAACGAAATTACTGATGTATACATTTTTTGTTGTTTCTTACTTTTGAATTTTTTTTTATTGTAAGCTTATCGTTTGTTTTTTTTTATATTGATAGTGTGAAAGCATAATGTTGTGGACAACATTTGACATATATATATGTCATTATAAATATTAACCAATCATATTAAGACATTTGGATTTTAACTATTCTTATTTGTTGAATTACTGGCGTGTATAGTTATTATAGGCTATTATATTGGAGTCGTGGTCATATCCACCAATCGAAATTAAGTTCGTTTGTTATCGTCTGCTTAAAGCGCGTATGAAACTCGAACAATTGAACAGTTATTGTAGTAAACTGTGTCTGTCATCTTATTCATTCAGAAGATCTTAATTTGAGCGGCGTGTAACGCCGGTTCTTTTGTTATAAAGTCCACATTCTTTTATTTAATTGATTATAAGTGTGAAATTCAATCAAAATGAGGTATTTCTTGTTGTTGGGGTTGGCCGTCCTGCTACTATCAGGTAATTTCATATATCTATCCCATGGATAAGTGGACTGGAAAGGAGTGTTGACGTAGCATTTAGATTAGAATTTTCTCGTAATTGAAACTTTTTAGTATTAAATATCCGTTTTAGTCTGCACTATAGCATATACGGTTCCAAATGGTTTTTTTAATAAAAATTAAACACTCATATTTTAGCATTCTGATTTTAAAATACATGTTTGAATGTGTTTTTTTGCTAATTTATTTTAGTTTAAGTTGGAATTCGATTGCACTAATAATACATAATTATCTAAACAGGATGGTGTCAAGCGCAGGAAGGTGTAGGGAGTGTAGAAGAGGTGACAGTGGACGCCGACCTGGGCGCGTCGCGCGAGGGTTCGCGTACCGGTGAGTCTCGCCCCTATACCTGCTAGTTACAACAAATTACTTTGGAAATAAATGTGCAATCAAACATTTTCTATTATGCAAAATTATGAAACATATTAGTAATTAATAATAATTTGTTAAATGGACAGTGTATCAATGGGTAACCTCACTTAAGATTATCAGGATTATGAAAATGCGTATATTATCTATAGTATCGTTAGTTGTCCTTGAATTTAATAAATTGATAAATAGTCAAATTGCCTCTGTACATAGTGAAATAAAATATATATTTTTAATTCATTAGAGTTATCAATTGCCTGATCAAATTGATCTGAATAAAAATGAGAAAAAATATTTAGATGTTTATTCAAAATAATGTATAATAACTGTACTACTGCCTGGTTTAATAATGTTAGACAAAAAACAAATACTTCTACACATAATGATTTGCTGTAAAATCAGTCTGTTAAGGAGATTAATGAAGCTCATATTTTCAATTTTTACCTTTTAGTCTACAAAACAGTTTTCAATTAGGCAGTTATTTATTTTTCATATAGTGTCTAGGTGGTTGTTGCCAGGAAATTCTTATAAGGTTTCAACTGTCCATCAGTCTAATTTAAACATAAAAAGTGTATGTCTAAGAAGGAAATAATAATAGGAAAATATCTTTCTGCACTTAATAAGTACACTTCCTATAAAAAAGAGAAAAAAAAGTTTATTGTTACGTTAACAACAACAGATAAGACAATCTATTTTTTTTTTAAATAGTTTTATATTTAGATTTCTTTGTCGTTTTTTTTTGGTATGTAAATGAATATTTTATTTTCATTTAAGACATAATTTAGTGAACAAACTATTTCATATTTATATTTATAAAAATAATATTACTGTATTGAAATAAATCATAACATCCATGTTCCAATAAGAGCTTTATTAAGTTTTTAGATGATTGCTTGATTGCTAAAATTAAAAATGGTTACAACCAAAATCGAAAGAAAGCTATTGGCTAACGTCGCTTAATTCCGTCGTCGGTGGCGAGCACTCGCAGGCGCTCCTTCAGCCACGCCGAGTCGTGTATGTGGTGGCGCAGGCGACGGTCGGTCTGCGGGCGCGCCCGCTGCCACCACCAGCCGTACCTAAGTTGAACGGGTAGCATTGTGAGAGACAAATAGTTTAAATATGTCGCGCAGGGATCGATGGGAGACGAGGAGGGACCTTTTTGGCATTTTGGCACATAAAAGCTACAATTGCAGAAGTCGTAGAATAATCGATTTAAATGGTTCGCGAATCCTTCTCAGGCTTTCTAGTATTGCTACTAGTCATGATTTAATTAGGATTATTGTATAACCACCGACTCGTGTGAAGTGGTGACGGGCTCGGAGTGCGCGTCGCGCGGGCCGCGCCCGAACATGGCGCGCACGCGGGCCAGCGCGCGCTCGGCCCGGCGCTCGTCCACCTCCCCCTCCCCCTCGCGCCGGTAGAACTTGGCGCGCACCACCGCGGCTGTCGGGCAGCACGACGAGTTAGATCGTACACTTGCGCTGGTGTCGCACGGACCGCCGCCCAGTCGCCTTACGTAGTCTCAGCGGCTTCACTGCGGACACGTCGGAGCGCCCGAGCTCCCGCTGGAACGCGAACCGCAGCTTGAACGGTTTCGCATGTAAGGGGGCCGTCGAGTCCGGGTGGGTCGCGGCCCTCTCCGCGTCACCGCGCTCGCTGTACTCCATTGGCATGACCGTCGGCCTAACGCAATACAATACCGAGTGTAAATCGTAACTTACGTCGAGTGCACCCGACGGCGGTCAGGTGTTGTTTAATCGATGTTGGTGCCGAATCGGTCATGGCAACGAGGCAACCCTACCACGGCAGTATCGGCGCCTCCCACTGTGACTATGTCCACTAGTCATTGAAGACATATTTTAAGTAATTGAAAGTTTTAGGATTTTGAGTTGGTAACTTATTCGAGTATTAATAGGCCATTCATCTATTACTCTTAAAATTATAAAACATGAGAGCGGAAGGTATGGTACCTTGTGACGTGTATAGTGTTCATTGATGTAACAAAAACAAAAGTTTAAAAAGGCGAAGTAATACCTTCATCCACTTATGACTTCAATAATAACGAACAACAGACGCGGAGGCGCTGCTGCGCGAAGAGGAAGCCATCTCGCCGGACGGGCTGAGCGTAGCGCAGATGCGCGAGATGCGCGACCGTGCACAGAATTTCACTTTCAAGACTGAAGTCAACCGTATGATGAAACTCATCATCAACTCGCTGTATAGGAATAAGGAGGTGAGGCTATTTACATTTTCGGTTTAAATATATTTTTTGTCTCAAAAGGTGAAGTTCATAGGAAGCGTTGATAGAAAACTTGGATGCTGTCTAAGCTGATATACATATTTGTTAAAATTATTCAGTACCTATATCTCCAAATTATTTCAGATATTTTTGAGAGAGTTGATCTCGAACGGATCCGACGCTCTGGACAAGATCCGACTGCTGTCACTGACGGACCGCGACGTGCTGGCCGCCAACCCCGACCTGAGCATCCGCATCAAGGCGGAGCCAGACAAGCGCCTGCTGCACATCATCGACTCCGGCGTGGGCATGACCAGCCAGGACCTCGTGAACAACCTCGGTACCATCGCTAAGTCCGGCACTGCTGACTTCCTATCCAAGATGCAGGACGTCGAGAAGGTACGAAAGAGTCCTAATCTCATGTCTTTGACTATTTTTGTGTCAATATTTTGTTTGAACAAAGGTACGTCAGAGACACATACTTACAAGAAATATTACTTTCTATAAATTATTCTTACACAATTGAATTTGAAAGAATGCAGCCATTATTAAAAAAATGTAATATTAGTTGTTACAAAATATAACTTATGCTCGATTGCTGGACTCTTTTTTTGCAATAGCTGTTAATCTATTTCGACGACTAATAGAAGCCGGCTCGTATTACTTAAAAATAACCGGTCGCAGGGAGGCGCGCAGGAGATGAACGACATGATCGGGCAGTTCGGCGTCGGCTTCTACTCCGCCTTCCTGGTAGCCGAGCGCGTGACCGTCGTCTCCAAGCACAACGACGACCAGCAGCACGTGTGGGAGTCCGACGCCAACGCCTTCAGTGTGGCCGCCGACCCCCGCGGAGACACGCTGAAGCGCGGCACGCACATCACGTACGTAGCTCGTGCGACATCCTCCCGACACCCACCCCGACACACCCGCACTAACGCCGGTCTCGGCCCGCAGGCTGCACCTGAAGGAGGAGGCAGCGGATTTCTTGCAACCGGACACCATTCGTAACCTCGTGAAGAAGTACTCGCAGTTCATCAACTTCCCCATCTACCTGTGGGCCTCGCGCACCGAGACCGTGGAGGAGGCGGAGCCGGAGGAGGTCACGCCCGACGCGGACGCGGATGAGGACGTTCAGGTAACTACTCGTCTTGATTCACAACCTAGATACTCTGATATAATTATTTTTTGAACAATAGAAAATGATCCTTCTCCATGTCGCTTAAAATCGAAATGACTCATCCGTTCCGTCAATGGCGCGCAGGTCGACGACGCCGCCGAGGAGAAGAGCGAGCCGAAGAAGACCGAAAAAACTGTCTGGGACTGGGAGCTGATGAACGACAACAAGCCCATCTGGACGCGCAAGCCCAGCGAGGTCGGCGACGACGAGTACACGCAGTTCTACAAGAGCCTCACCAAGGACACGGCCGCGCCCCTCGCCCGGTGAGTGCGCGCGCGGTGCGCGGGCGGTGCGCGGTGCGCGTGCGGGCGGGCAGTGACCGAGCGGTGCGCGGGCGGTGCGCGGTGCGCGTGCGGGCGGGCAGTGACCGAGCGTGTTGCAGGGCGCACTTCGTGGCGGAGGGCGAGGTGACGTTCCGCGCGCTGCTGTTCGTGCCGCGCGCGCAGCCGGCCGACTCCTTCAACCGCTACGGCTCCAAGACCGACCACATCAAGCTGTACGTGCGGCGCGTCTTCATCACGGACGAGTTCAACGACCTCATGCCCAACTACCTCGCTTTCATACAGGTAACATACCCGGCTTGGTAAAGTTGTTTAAAGGCAGGTAATTCAAGGAGCTTAAGTATAATTATTAAGGATTGAGCGACTGGGAATTCTGAAGAGTAGAGAAAGGTTTTATGAAGTTTATGAACAAAGTACATGCTATTGGATTTTTTCCTTTTATCTATAGATTGAATTACTCAAATCCAAACTATCAACATGTTCTGCGGCCAAGTCATTCAAAGTGCACCAGATAAAAAAAATTGTTATCTGTGTTAGATTGGTTAAAGGAGTTAAATTTACATCATATTTTAACTAGACATTTAATTAATTTAGCGAGTTTCATAAACAAATTAAACAATATCTAAATCAGCTAGTTCTTTGCATTCTAATAACAACTTGTTTCAGTACTGTTATCTCTTTCTAAGATTTATGAAAATTGCATTTTCATTCAAGTTGCTACACAATAAACAATTCCAATAAACAATAAACATACCCAAGGTGTCGCTTGACCACTCAAGCACCAGCATTAAGCATATATACAATTTTTTTTTAAAGCCTGGGAGGAGTCACAAAATATTTGTCCATAATTGAATAAGGTTTTAGATTTGATTGAATTTCTACCCGTGACAGGGAATCGTGGACTCGGACGACCTTCCGCTAAACGTGAGTCGTGAGACGCTGCAGCAACATAAGCTCATTAAGATTATAAAGAAGAAGTTAGTGCGCAAGGCCCTCGACATGCTGAAGAAGATCCCCGACGACGAGTACGAGCACTTCTGGAAGGAGTACTCCACCAAGTGAGTGATGTTTGTTAAAGCAGGTATACATTGTAACATTGAACTTTGCAAGTAAAATTATGTCGCCTCATTAAGTTCGCGTCACTAAAACCATTTGACCGTCGCACACTATTTTGATGCCGGTGACAATGCAATCCCGATATATAAACTACTGACACTGCTCTTATGTATTGTCCGCAGTGTGAAACTCGGTGTGATCGAGGACCCGTCCAACCGCTCGCGACTCGCCAAGTTGCTGCGCTTCCACTCGTCTCGCAGCGACTCCATGACCTTCCTCGCGGACTACGTCGCGCGCATGAAGCCCGGGCAGAACCACATCTACTACATCGCCGGCTCCAGCCGCGCCGAGGTGCGAGCGAGTCGGGCGGCCGTCAGGCGATCTCAATCGTCATTATTTTGTACTTTTTAAACACGTAACGGTACTTGCAGGTGGAGAAATCGCCGTTCGCCGAGCGTCTCGTGCGTTCCGGTCACGAAGTCCTCTACCTCACGGAGGCCGTCGACGAGTACTGCCTGTCGTCGCTGCCGGAGTACGAGGGCAAGAAGTTCCAGAACATCGCCAAGGAAATATTCGACTTAAACGAGAGTAAGTAACTATTCTCGCTCTAATTCGATCGAAACTCGGCGATCTCTCGCTAATCGGGGGGCACTTCGCAGACGAGCAGCAGAAGGAGCGCACGGAGGCCTACCGCAAGGAGATGGAGCCGCTGACGCGCTGGCTGGGTGACAAGCTGAGCGCCTGGATCACGCGCGCGGAGGTGTCGCGGCGCCTGGCGCGCTCGCCCGCCGCGCTGGCCGCCACGGCCTTCGGCTGGACCGGCAACATGGAGCGCCTGGCGCTGTCCAACGCGCACCAGAAGGCGGACGACGCGCAGCGCCGCCACCACCTGTCGCAGAAGAAGATGCTGGAGATCAACCCGCGCCACCCCGTCGTGCGCGAGCTGCTGCGCCGCGTGCGCGACGACCCCGACGACCCGCAGGCGCTGGACGCGGCGCGCACGCTGTACCGCACGGCCGCCATGCGCTCCGGGTTCCTGCTGCAGGAGGGGCAGGCCATGGAGTTCGCCGAGTCCGTCGAGGGCATGCTGCAGCGCTCGCTGGGCCTGCCGCCCGACGCGCGCGTGGACGACGAGCCCGAGGACGAGGCCGCGCCGGACGAGGCCGCGCCCGAGGACGAGGTCGACGCCGAGGAGGCCGACGAGGCCGAGCCGCACGAGGAGCTGTAAGCCTCTAGCGGCCCGTTCGTGTGGAGCGTGAACGTGCGAGTGTTCGAGAAGCGCGACAAACTGTTAAGACTGCGGTTTTTTTTTTATAATTTAATGTAAACGAGTTTGTATGCCTAGAATGAAAACCTGTAAATAAATTATGTTTTATTTATATTATCTTTTATTTACTCAAATTGCAAAAAAAAATACTAACGAGATTATTGTTTGAATAATTCAAAAGAAAATGATAACAAATCTGTTAGTCCGATTATAATAAGGCTATGTATAAAGACAATAGGGTATTTAACTTTATAGGAAAAAAAAACTAAAAATATATTATTGAGAAAACTGAACTGTTAAATCATTATACTTCATGAATTTGTAATATTATTAGATTCCGAGTCAAGAGGTTAACATAGAAATATATGTGACAACCATTCTTTGTTAATAATTTAATTGAGTGTTTTAGATTTCAACATCTGAGGAGAACGCTAATCCAGTACCATATAAAGATGCTGATATATATACAGGGTGACTGGTGAATTAGTATCAATACTTAAGGACGTGATATTTGACGACCATATATGACCAAAAAAAAATACATATAACATAAATATTAATAAACTTCTAAGTAAAGTTAACCAAAAGTTATGTTATTAATTACGCGTCATGTGGACACCCTAGCTGCACTGACGACACAACACAGTTAGGTACATTTAGTTATCGCGCGGTACTTTACCTACGTCCAAACGCCGCCGCGTGTTAACAGGGTAGCAGGCTACCTTTGATAAACAAGCATGATCCAATCCCCCTTCATACTTTAAACCTGGCTTAGAACAGGCAAAAATACCAAAATATTTCACTCGTTTAAGCAACAAATTTGTTGACTAGGTAAATGATATGAACTTGGGACAAAAATTAACTGTTTACCTATCTTGGTATTTCCGGCGTATTTAAAAATGGAATCATACTTATTTACAACGATTGTCAATCATTTAACTACCTATTTACCTACATAACTACACTAACCTTAACAAATGTTCAAAGTGAGCTCCTGCTCGTGTGATACACAGTTCGGCACGTTTACGCATATTGTCTTTCACACGCTTTAACACGAATGGGTCACTTTACTACTCACAGTACTCACATTATTCTGCATTTGTGTATTGATAAGCCATACCTAATTACTAATGACGGGTCACACTCACACACGAAACATTAGGTATACGCGTAAGATCTATCGCTAGGGGCGCGCGCGCGGGAAACCTTACGGCGGCGCTCGCCCGACTAACCTACTAATACTAATTAGTAGGTTAGTCGGGCGCGCGGGGCAGGGGTTGCGGGTGGCAAACACCACGCCGCACGCGCCGCGGAAATATGTCCACACTTTGTTTATTTAAAGTAATTTTTTTGTAAATTTGGTCAAAAATTAAGTACCTATTTTTTTTACATAATTCGAATGAGAATCATGTACCGATTATGCTCCTAAAATATTGATACTAATTCACCAGTCACCCTGTATATATCCAGTACCATATAACTGCCTCGTTGGTCTAGTGGCTTGATGTAAGGCCGCAGACCTGGAGGTCCTGGGTTCAATTCCCAGGTCGGGTCAATAAAATATTATTGGGTTTTTCTGTCAGAAAATTATCAGTAGCAGCCCGGAGTCTGGAAAATGGAAGTATTTCACTCCCGTGCCTCGGAAAGCACGTAAAGCCGTTGGTCCTGCGCCTGAACTCTTTCCGGTCGTGTCGGATTGCCGTCCCATCGGATTATGAAAGTTAGGGAATAGAGAGTGCACCTGTGTTTGCGCACACACTTGTGCACTATAATATCTCCTGCGTAGTTGGCTAAGCTCTCTTGAGATTGGCCGCCGTGGCCGAAATCGGTCTGGAGGACATTATTATTATTAAAGATGCTGAAGTACTATTGATAACTGAAATAAAAACAAACAATGCAACGGTTTTTGGGTGTAATTGGAAAACAAAAAAATATTTTATTTAAAAAAATGTATAATAAATATTAAAAAGTAAAAATTAATAACCTCGTTTTGTTGTAATTACATCCTGAAAATTATTTATCCCAAAAACAGGGAATGCAGTTACTATGGCTACGTTATACGCACACATTGACAAACTATCTCTGTCTCAAACGCCGCTTCACGTCTTGGTCTATTCGTTTCATAATAGCTAAAAATGCAATGTAAACTGTATATAAATAAGCACTCGGTACACGATTTCGATAAAAATACATGATATCACCACCGGACATCGCGCCAGAATTCAAAATTCCATCCACACCACCTCTACGTCTGGAAATCCACAAGAGCGCCATTTTTAAGGCATTTATTTAAAATAAAAATTTTCAAGAAAAGAGCCTATTCATTCTTTAAGGGTATTGTATCCATTAGTGGTGGGGGGAAACACTTTCTATCAGGTCAGCCTCCTGCTCGTTTGCCCCCTCTTGCATAACAAAAAAAGACGTAATTTCTATAAATTTAAAGCAGGTTAAATAAATAAAATCCTTGGTATTTAAGAAAAGGCATACATTGATGACGTCTAATAAACAGGTTTATTCTAAATTAGTAAATGACGTTTCTCTCGAACGATGGTCAGGGAATACAATTTTACCTTCGATGAAACTAAAAAAATACTATTTATAAATATGTGATACTTTAGAACTCAACATTTCTGATAGTTATGTATAAATTTCCAATACTATATACAACTTGTTTATAATTGTATATATTATTATTTTCGGCTTATTATACCGAAAATTATTTAAAGACGGAAATTGAATATTGCCCCGAGTGACATATATATATGGTTTTGTAGTTGTTATTTAGGCGGGAAAAGAGCGGCAACATTTAGACTCTAACTGACAGATTTTATCTCAGAAATCTATGGACATATCCAAACATATATTCGACATCGAAACTCGTCGGTAAAAAAGAGGGAATTCGAAAAAAATTAATATGTTTTCAGTCCTATCTCGTTTTATTTTTGTGTATAATATTATTTTGCCTATACTGGATTGTCTTTTTCTATAGTTCTCAAATATATATCTCATGTTATTAAATGCATAAAATTTAAAAGTTGAACCCGCACCAGAAAAGTTCATAAAAAAACGTCTCAATTCGACAATGACAATATTTCTCTAGATTTGACAAACTTAACAAGCAATAAGAACATAATAATGTAGTAACGATAAACATATTTTGAATTAAAATTTTATTACATTACTAAAGAATTTTAGAAAGTTTTGCAATAATAATACTTACTCATTAAGTTAAGTACTATGTTTGTATATGCAAGAACATAGTACCTGCTGGGTCAAATACACCGATGTGTTTATCTTCTATCTTTTTTTTTGTCCTAGCTTACACGACATGACAATGTAGTGAAATGTAAGTAATGTAAAACAATGCATATGTGTCAATAAACACGGATTTATTTTTTCGTAGTGTGTAACATAATATCTATACCTTTAATGTCATTTTACGAAGGCATTTTCGTTTTTTATTGTCAACCAATTTTGCTTGAAGCAAAGCGAGAGCGACGAATAGCAAAACGTCCCAACTGTGTCGAGTCTTCATGTATACATATAATCGTGATACATGATCTGATTGATATACATAAATACGTATTGTAGCTACAATAGATAGTTTTTTTCTGAATAATTGTGACTATAATTAATATGTTTACGTCAAATAAAACCTACACGAGTCGAGCGAGCGTCTTTCAATAAAATTATGCAAAATAATATGTACGGTGCTGTTAATGATTTGTTTTAAATGCTAACATTATTATTGTAAAATGACATTTTGTATAAAAGTGATTTTGCCTAAAGAATCGGAATATCAAATGAAACATGTAAAAACAATCAGATATCATCCAAATACTTGGTAAAAAGCAGAGTTTGCAATAAACATGTGCGGAACAGATGTTGTACCTATATTTGGTTATTTGTAAACCAACATTTTATCAATAGTTTTTGTTAAACATTAGGGAACCGTCCTAGAAACTAGTTCTTTACGATTTGTTACGGTGGTGTGAGTTTTTGCCGCGCGAGTTCGTAATCATGTCGTCCGAATATTGTAATTTGTACTTGTAGCTACAACGACCTCCTCCTAAATACTTATCAATGCTTGTCATTTCTAGTGAAAGTGTGGATGATACAGGACAAATGTATGCAGATCCAAACCACTTGCAATCATTGCGCATGTATAGTATCTCAGGCACTGGGGTTCCAATTACGGCTTTAATTTTGAGAACTTACCAGAGGTTACTCGACTATGGATACTTTCATTCTAAAGTTTCAAGGTCAAAATTGAACATTTCGAACAATTATTCCATTATCGTTGGAAAGTTTATTTTTTTTAAAATAAAAGTTAGTAAATCGACTTTCTATAAATTGTAAAAAGTTGAAGTTTTAAACACGCCTAGTATGTTGTATTTTGGGATTGGTCAAATTCATCTAAAGGTTTATGTAGCCAGGGGGAGGGGAGGCACGGCCCACCAATGAAAGCCGGTGTCCTGATCAAACAAAACAATCTACTGCTATGAAATTCAATATATCACTTCATTTGACTTAC
Organism: Nymphalis urticae; assembly: GCA_905147175.2. Taxonomy (NCBI): domain Eukaryota; kingdom Metazoa; phylum Arthropoda; class Insecta; order Lepidoptera; family Nymphalidae; genus Nymphalis; species Nymphalis urticae. Next base: position 103,689 of record LR989987.1, on the reverse strand, counting down.
ATTTGAGTTTCACACAAATAAGCGAAACTCTTTATAAATATTCAATGCAAACACTAGAAATATTCTTTGCCTAATCTGAAATATGAATACATATTTACATACATCTACATAATCTCGCCTTTTGATATGTATTGATTAACTAAAGATCTTTTAATAAATACTATAAATATATATAAATTTATTTAGAATTTTCTTTTAACATTTACCTGAGGGCATTTTTTGCTTTTGTGACAGCTACCAGACTTAACCAACATTTTTTCTCATATCAAGTAGCTAAATATTTGACAATCTTTACACTTTCTATAACAACAACACTTCTTTGATGTTAACTAAATTTCTGTACATGTATGAGGTAGGGCAATCCACGATGACGCGCCCCACTCTTTTTTCCAACTGCTGTGGAACAAGTGAGCAGCTTACTTTAGCTCGTATAGTGGGGCGTGTTTCGCGTTCGTGGATTGAACTGCCTTTACAATTTTTTAGTTTTATTTAGAATATGTTTTTAGCAAATACTGGACAAAATAATTAATGCTAACGATAAGTAAAAGTAGCAAAGATACCATGGATGAGAGACTGGCTCCTAAAATTATTTTTTCTAAATAAAATAATACTATAGGATCAAAGTTGAAATGAGTAGCTGTGCTAAAATAAATGCCGTTAGAGACTAGCCGGTCCACATTGTTGATTAAATGTAAAAATGTGGTAACGAATTTCATACTCGTATGTATTTGTCATACATTACACTACACTCTGTCTATGAAATATTACTATCAAGTTGAGCGAGCGGGGCCGCGCGCCGGCGGCGGTCACAGCGGCGGTCACACCGGCGGTCACACCGGCGGTCACACCGGCGGTCACACCGGCGGTCACACCGGCGGTCACACCGGCGGTCACACGGGCAGCAGCGGGCGCGGCGCGCGCAGCTTGGCGCGGTTGTAGGCCAGCACGCCCAGCAGCGCCAGCGCCATGCCCGCCAGGTTGAGCGGCGGCGCGGGGTTGCGCAGCAGCAGCAGCGACGCCGCCACCACCGCCGCGCGCTTGGCGGCCGACGCCACCGCGTACGCCAGCGGCGACACGCGCCACAGCACGCTGAAGGCGGCCACGGCCTGCAGCCACGCCAGCGCGCCGTCCAGCACGAGCAGCGGGCCCGCGTGCGCCCAGCCGCGCGCCGGCGCCGCCGCGCCCAGCGCGCGCGCCTCCAGCGCCAGCCACGCCGGCACCAGCAGCAGCAGCGCCATGGCGCTCAGCGTCTGCAGCAGGCGCAGGTGGTGGACCCCCGTGTCGCGCATGACGCGCTTGGAGTACAGATGCTGCAGACTGAGCAGCGCGGCGGCGGCGAGGGCGGCTCCGAGACCGAGCGCATCGAAGTGCATCTCGGTGGCGGACGCGACGGCCACGCCGGCCGCGATCAGTACCAGAGCGCCTTGCACGCCGGCCGACTGCCGTTCGCCGAACAGCACCCACGCCAGACCGGCCGTCCACAGAGGTGTGGTGGCTTTGACTGTTAGTTTAATTCTATAATTACTATGAGTATTATCGATTAAAATATTATTACGCTGAGTAAGATAATAATAATAATATCTTGGGACATTATTCACACACAGCCATTTGATCCCAAACTAAGCAGAGCTTCTATTATGGAAACCAGACAACTGAATACTATGTATACTACTTTTCTTTTGTAAATACATACTTACAAGATAATTACAACACAAACAGATATGTTCATGCACACAAATGTCTGTCCTGGGTGGGAATCGAACCCACAACCTTTGGCGTGAAAGACAAGTATCTAACAACCACCTCTCCTGATGAGATGTTTGGTTCTTTTTCATATGGTATATTATAAAATATATATTTATTAAGTATATAGTATGAACGATACATATGGGGTTTTGAAAATAGTTTAATATTCTTATAAGTGAGCAATAGTAATAAGCAAAAAATTATTAAAAAAATATTGCATATTCAACTCAAATCAGTTGAAATAAACTTCAAAAAAGGCATAATATAAATTAGTAAGTTGAAAAAATTTGTGCTAGAGGTTTCGACAAAAAAGTTTTTGACTTTAAAAGTTCTTTGTAGCTAAATGTCAACTTGCAGGTTTAAAGAGGTTGAATAAACAAAAATTCCACAAAAATTGAAAATTCTAGACAATCATAAAATTACTTTTAAAAAGTAGTCAATACCTCAGTTAAAATTCCTTAATTAGTTAAATATCCAATGTTCCAGATACAAAGGCCAAATGTTTTTTATTATGTAATCATAATAGATGCTGAACAGTAATAATTTACTGATTATTTTCACTTGTCAAGAACATTTCAATACTCTCTTTCCCAGTTTCTACTTAATTAATAAAACAAACAAAATATTGATGTGCCTACCTGTGTGTGCATACGAAATTGGCACCTTCCATATGGAGATTTGTGAGAACATAGTTGTAAAAAATTTAGCGAATGCTAATGGTACAAGTACACGCAAATAATATTGCTTTGGAAACGAGGGTGCTCGGCGGACATTACATAAAGCAAAAGCTGGTGCGCTGTAAAGTACTGTGGACAGAAGTTGCACCATCGTGACTGACATGGGAAACGGTAACTCTGTTAGAACCAGCTTTCCCACCACGTTGCTTGCAGAACTTAACGCGTACCACGTCACGCACAGAGCGCCAATTGTAACTGCTTCGCGTCTAGAACCCATCTTATAATGCGATCCTGCTTATCTATGTCGTATTCTTTTCAGTACTCTTCCTCTTAACAACTCCATAGTAGCTTTACTTCCAAAATTAGCAAATCCATTTATTGTATATTTATAAATTTAACAAAGTTTCGGTCAAATTTCTCGTTGCATGTCAAAAAGTTTCCAATATAACATAAAGTTTAAACTACAATCTGCTAGCATTACGAACACTGAATTCCTGTCAAATAAATCAAATGCAAAAAACGTAACAAGTTAGACTAGTTACAGCACCGAGTATGTATTAGGTATTCAACGTTTCTTCAGTCTCTCTACTCACATTTCACTTTTCAGTGTTATACTGACGTTTGAGCGTTTGACACATCATACTTCTGACCTGAGACGTCTGATGTCTGTCGTCTGACGTTTCAAGGTTATTTTGTAATAACAGTCCACAGATTATATTAGAGTACAATATAAGGCATTTACCTACGATAGCTTATACGTATTGACAGCAAGCGTATGGACAGCAGCAAGGTTTTATGGGATTAGATTTTTTATTAAATCGAAATTTCAGCTTAAAATTTGTTCAAATTATAGTTGTTTTATGAAGGAAAAAGTTAAACGCGCCTGTTCCAACTTTCTCTTTCTTCGGGATGTGTGCCGGAGGCTTGGAGAAGAGCTAATGTGCAAGCGGTTCCCAAAAAAGGGGATCGGTCAAATTATCGGCCAATAGCTATTACCTCAGTACTTTGTAAGGTGATGGAACGGATTCTTAACAACCAACTGATCCATTACCTAGAAGATCACTGTTTAATTAATGATCGTCAATACGGTCTACAGGTGATCTTCTAGCGTACGTAACACACCTCTGGGGTGAAGCTATCGACAAGCATGGGGAATCGTTGGATGTCAGCCTCGATATCTCCAAGGCTTTCGACAGGGTCTGGCACAGAAGTCTTCTCTCCAAGCTGCCGGCATATGGTCTGCCTGCTCAGCTTTGCACCTGGATTGCCAGCTTCCTACACAAGCGCAGCCTTCGTGTTTTAGTTGATGGTTGCGTTTCACAGTTCTATGTAGTGAATGCTGGGGTCCCCCAGGAATCTGTGCTATCTCCCACTCTATTTCTTTTGCATATCAATGATATGCTCTCTCTCGGGAACATTCATTGCTATGCAGACGATAGTACAGTGCATGGTGGATCTTGTCATTGAACTCAATAGGACGTTAGAGCTTATCGCCAAATGGGGCTCAGATAATCTTGTTGAGTTTAATGCCAAGAAAACACAGGTATGTGCTCTCACAGCAAAAAAGTCACCATTTTCCCCTCTTCCCTCCCTTTTTGGCACTCCGCTGGTAATACAAAGCAAAATCGCCATGCTGGGGATGGACGTTCGCTGCGACCTTAGTCCAAGGGATTACATCGAGGCTGTGATAAAAACAGCTTCACGGAAACTCGGAGTTCTTAACAAGGTGCGGCGTTTTTCACGCCACAACAACTGTGCCTGCTGTACAAAACACAGGTACGGTCTTGCGTTGAATATTGCTCGCACCTTTGGGATGGCTCCGCTAAGTACCTACTTGAGGCCTTGGATCGGTTGCAGCGACGTGCGGTCCGCATTATTGGCGACGTAAAGGTCACTAACACCCTCGAGCCTTTACAATTGCGTCGAGAGATAGCAGCGCTGAGCGCTTTCTATCGACTATATCACGGCGAGTGTTCCGAGGAATTATTCTCCCTAATTCCTGCTTCCCCCTTCCTTCACAAGTCTACGCGTGCTGGCTCTCGATGTCACCGACTAACTGTGACATCAATTCCATCGCGCACAAAGAAATTTGGCAACACCTTTCTTTGTCGCACTTCTAAAAAATGGAATTCCTTACCAGCTCACGTGTTCCCCTCCTCTTACGACCCGGGTTCCTTCAAACGAGGCGTGAAGAGGCATCTTGCGGGCCGGCAAGGCGAGGGCGGCTAGTGCAGAACCTTCTTCCCGACTGCACTGGGCGTCCTCGCGTTTGGACTCTACTACCACTTAACATCAGGTGGAGTAGAGTCATTTGCCCTCCCGGCAAATAAAAAAAAAACATAAATATAGATATATAAGTATACGATTTAGCTAAGTATAAAAGTGGTTTTATCCCTTTTTTAGGGTACCGTACCTCTAAAGGAAACAAGAAACCCTTATAAGATCACTTCGTTGTCCATCTTTCTGTCTTTCTGTCCGTCAAGACCCTATTTCTCAGGAACACTGAAAAAAATCAATAGTAAGCAATCAAAAGATATGGCTGTTTATGTGCAAGAATCAATATCTTATGTAGCACAAGCTTAGGAAAAAATCCGTAAGTCGTAAAATTGTTGTTTAAAAAATATATATTTAAAAAATATTAAGGAAATTATTTTTTACGAACAAATTAAAGGAAAACATATGAATAGTCTAAAGCTTAAAATAACCTGGTAAATCTTTCAGTATTGCATGGTGTTATGGAACCCTCAGTGCGCGAGTACGATTCGGTTTTCTAATTTGTGTTAGGCAAAACATTTCTCTCTTAACGCAAATCTTGTAACATTATAAAACATAAACTGATTTATGCTTGGAAATTTCTTCCAGCTGGATGCAACAGTAAAGTAAATACTGATTAGGTAAAATAGCATGACATCGGCCGCCATAAGAAAATATTTTCTATAATATATAAAAAAAACTGTTTTAAAAAAAGCACTGCAGTAGAGATGAGCTTCGAGTGAAGAATTATAATAAACAAAACATATATTATTATAATAAACCAAAACCAAACAACCATTTGTGTCAAATTAAAACGAAAATAAAATTCAATTAAAATAAAAGTTTACTAATCTAATAAAATGTTTTAATAACATTTTTTATATAAAAGATCGCATAAGCACATCATAATTTAAAAATAAAACACGCGAGGTGGTAAAAATCGAAGCAATGGGTTCTTCCTTTATAAAAATTTATGTTTAGTAGACCTAGGTGGCTAAATTGCTTTTTTATTTCTAGTATTTTTTTAAATAGATAAAACATCAGTTATCACCGACTTTTAGTCGTGTGTAACGCGCTTAATTTATATCCGACATAATTCTAATTCGGTTGATAAAATATAAAATTGCCTGTGGTTCGAAATGATGTCAATTGAGTCTATTGTCAAATATAGCAGAGAAAGTTTTTTTGTAACTTTATAATATTTGTAACTATATTTTTATTTGACTTAGGATTCTAAATAAGATTAAATACATTAAATAATAAAACATTCTTAAAAACAAAATAAATTGTTTGTTGTTTATTTTAATAATAGAAACGTAAACGAAAGTTTGTGCAAATATTTTTATTGTAGAAGTTTACTACATGGAACTTATTACAAAACTTTTTATCGGCTGAATTGGATTTACTTTTGGGTATGTATGTATTTAGTATGTATCATTGTGAGTCATTTGAGTATCAGGAGGGACAGCGCACTGCGCCCGCGCCTGTTCGTCCTGGTTGATATTGGCCCAATTATGTTGTGTGACATCTTAAGCACTTACATCTAAAATAATTTTAGCAAAAACAGCACAAACGTTACTAATACATGGTTAACATCAGATCTCATTGCTGGCTGTTATCTTAACTATAAGATAATACTGTCAATGATAGAGAAAAGAGATAATAATAGGTACTTAAATTTTTAAATTTGTCCTTTCAAAACTCTTAAATTTCTTTATGTGAAATAAAACCAATAAAGTTAACATAACATAACTATCTAATCTATTAACTATATTGTTGAATATCTAGTCTTATACTATTCATTCATAATATTATATATTTCATTAAATAGTGATTAAAATCTCAGTATGCTTGATAATGATGTGGCAAATTGTATAGATTAATAAAAAAATAAAATAAAACAAAATGGCTGTATGTTTTAAGTTTTTTTTAAAGCTGTAATAATTTTTAATTATAAAAGTAAGGTATTGGTTGAAAACTACACAAATCTATTCTGGACTCAATTTGATTTTAAATTAAAATGTGAACTGCATATGTGTATAATAACTAATAATGTTTATACATCACAGAAGTTAAATTAAACCTAGAACTGCTACGGTTTAATTTTGAACATTTAAGACTGAAATGGGTTCACAACAATTTTATAGAAGATAATTCTATAGATTAGTTTAAAACATTGTATGCAGGTATTTCGGATGTATGCCTTGCTTGAGGTGCTCAGGTATCAATCTAATATATCAATAAATTGATGATTAAATTAGAGTTTGTTTGTTTGTTGGGCATTTTGGTGCTTTAGTAGGAGGATTTTTAGAAAATGTAACAACAATGTTTTCCTTCACTAATTGATGAGAATGATTTGAAATAAAAACTCAAATTCAGCACAAGAAAATTAATTAAGAAGACACAAGAATATTTATGCCAAGGTTCAAGCCTAGGCAAAGCTTCAACTCGTGATCATCAATTAAGATTCACATATTCTATCCATAAGGCCATTTCGGGTCATTATGAATATAAGGATAAAAATCAAAAATAAGAAAATCTTCATACAAACAAAAGATATCAAAGTACGAAACTGACAATTAGTTCTCTACTCTCCTGTTCAATAATATTTAATCAAATCAATTGAATACATTTTGTATTATACTGGCTTAATATATATTATTATTTTTAAAAAAAGAAGGCGGAAATGTAAAGACCTTATTAAAAATATTTAAAAAGGATAGAATAAGCAAACAACTAGATGTGAAAAATCAGTTTACCAAGCAAGTTTCCAACTGGTTCATTCCACATCAGACAATATCCACACGATCAAGCGAGTCATTAAAAAAAAAACAACAAATGTAGCAAAAGTTTATATTTTTGAACCAAGATAGTTCAGAATGCGAATTACATATCCTTCTATACATAATACAAGTATATTATGTATAGAAGGACACTTATATTCTTCTAACACTGACTGAGCAGCTGTAGCTACGAAACTTGGTCCTTCACCCAAATACAAGAATGCAGCTACAGGATTGTTAACGCGGGGCATTGAGTTTATTAAAATGTTTGCATTAAATAAAATCATCACTACTTTTTATTTGTACAAAGAAATTCAGTTTGGTATTTCCTAAAGAGAACACACAATTAAAACAAAAAAAGGATATATTTTAAAATGCCTCCGCCGCCGAATAGTATTTAGTTCAGAATTATCATTTTATAGTTAAATTATACGAACGGATAACACAAATAGCAAGTAAATAAAATAGTTACATCTATATTCTGTTTTATTATATATATATTAGTTATTTCAAGATTTTTAGTTTAATTTCGATCGTCACACTTTCAGGCGGCATCCGAGAACCGCACAGTCGAGTGGCGCGGGCGGCAGCACGGCGCGAGGGCGGCGCGCGGTGATGCGGCGATGGCGTCGCGGCGCGTGACGCGCAAGTGGGAGGTGTTCGCGGGGCGCAACCGCTTCTGGTGCGACGGCCGCCTCATGACGGCGCCGCACCCCGGCGTGTTCGCGCTCACGCTGGCGCTCATCTGCGGCACGTGCGCGCTGCACTTCGCCTTCGACTGCCCGTTCCTGGCGGCGCGCGTGTCGGCCGCGGTGCCGGCGGCGGGCGCGGCGCTGTGCGCGAGCACGCTGGCGGCGCTGCTGCGCACGGCGCTGTCGGACCCCGGCATCATCCCGCGCGCGGCGCCGGCCGAGGCGGCGGCGCTGGGCGCGCTGGAGGCGGCGGACGCGGGCGCCGCGGGCCGGCCGCCGCCGCGCGCGCGCGAGGTGCTGGTGCGCGGCCGCCCCGTCAAGCTCAAGTACTGCTTCACGTGCAAGATGTTCCGCCCGCCGCGCGCCTCCCACTGCTCGCTCTGCGACAACTGCGTCGACCGCTTCGACCACCACTGCCCGTGGGTGGGCAACTGCGTGGGCAAGCGCAACTACCGCTACTTCTACGCGTTCGTGGTGTCGCTGTCGTTCCTGGCCGTGTTCGTGTTCGCGTGCGCGGTGGCGCACCTGGCGCTGCTGGCGCGCGGCGCGGGGCTGGCGGGCGCGCTGCGGGCGAGCCCCGCGTCGGCCGTGGTGGCGGCCGTGTGCTTCCTGTCCGTGTGGTCGGTGCTCGGCCTGGCCGGCTTCCACACCTACCTCGCCTCCACCGACCAGACCACCAACGAGGACGTGAGACCCTTACATTTAATATGTCGATGGCTTGTTGTTTGTCATGTGCCAGTCGTGTATAGATCGTGATCGTTGCAGATCAAGGGCTCGTTCTCGACGCGTCGCGGCGTGTCGAACCCCAACCCGTACTCGCGCGGACACGCGTGCGCCAACTGCTGGCACGTGCTCTGCGGCCCGCTGGCGCCCAGCCTCATCGACCGGTGCGTGTCACGTGACTCTCTAGGTCGGATCGGCGCCCACGACGCGATCCTTGTTGACTGAACTGAAGTCAGTCCCCGGTTGCTGCGTGTAAAGTTGCTGTCGAAAAAAGTAATGTTCTCTTATTTCTCATGGTTCATATCGGTGCTTCGTCTTCACTGATATGTCTGTGCGAACGGCGCGTCGGGCCGTCTCACTCAGCTCGCTATACCCTGTATTACACGTGACGCTTCCGACAGTTTCTGTAAATGTAACGACTCGTGCAGACGCGGCGTGGTGTCGACGGACGCGCGGGACGATTTGCCGCCGCGCTTCGCGCAGGTGCTGTGCGTGCCCCCCGCCGGGCCCCCTGCCGGCCCCCCTGCCGGGCCCCCCGCCCTGGCGCTCGTGGGCGCGCCCTCGCCCGCCGCGCCGCGACGCGACGGTAAGTGGTCGTGCGCTGCGGCGGTCAGTGGACGAGGCGTGCGACTTGGTGAGTGTACTGTGCGCTGTGTGCAGGCGTGCTGGGCGGCAGCTACACCAACCTGTTCGAGGGCGGAGAGGCGGCGCGCCACGCGTACATGAACCACAGCCTCGACCTGGATCCCGTGCCGCTGCAGGGTGAGTCCTGATTTTTTTTTTTATAGTATTTTTATATAGTGGTAGACGGATTAGCAAATGGGCCACCTGATGGTAAGTGGTCAACAACGCCCATAGACGTTGGCATTGTAAGAAATGTTAACCATCGCCAATGCGCCACCAACCTTGTGAACTAAGATGTTATGTCCCTTGTACCTGTCCCTTGTAACACTGGCTCACACATCCTATATTTAAACCGGAACACAGCAATACCAAGTACTGCTGTTTTGCTGCTGCCCTCGATTCCTTTCTTCTTTACTTAAACTTGTGTGCGTGCGGCTACGTTTGTGTGTAGACTCATATATGCCAGAAGTCTTATCAATCTCTTCAAAAGTAATTAAAATAAAATGGACGTCAATAAATGTGTCTGACAATTATTTTCTGTAAGCATCTTATACATTCAACGGGAGTAAATGAAGTCGACAAAAAGTAAAATATAAAACATCAATCAAGTATACATTCATCATATATATGTCAAACTTCAGTAGAACCATCCTGTGTTCTGTTTGCTACTCCTATCCCTACACGAATATTTACTCTGTATGTTTAGTAGATCATAACCCTAATGATTCGGCGATGGCACTGATCCGTTCTGGCCTGTCCTCTCCGCAGAGGTGTGCGTGGCGGGCGCGGGGGGCAGTGCGGGGGGCGGGGGCGGCGCGGTGGCGGGCGGCGGCGCGCTGAGCGCGTCGCGCCTGCGCCTGCTGCACGACACCACGATGATCGACGCCGCGCTCGACCTCGACGAGCCTGACCCGCCGCCGGCGCCCGCGCACCACGCGCACCACGCGCACCACGCGCACCACGCGCACCAGCCCCACCACGCGCTGCACGGCCACCCGCCGGCACTCGCACTCGCGCTCTGACAGCGGCGGGCTTGCTCGCCTTGTACATAATTACTTCTACGATACCCCAATAAACGACCCCGCCAATTTACTACATTTCATTTCATTTCCTCATGTCCTCGGTAGACGAATCATGATCGGTGGAAATGACTCTTAATTTTTTAAAACGAACGTTATTACATTTTATTTTCATTTTTTTTTACCTTCAATTTCCATATGTTGAGCGATGAACTATTTTATAAAAAAAAAATTTAATAACTTTTACATTCATTAAATTATTATTTTTGAGGAAATCAGGAATGGAAACCAAACTAATTTCTGGTGAAAACGTGACCCTGTAGTGTTCTTGTTTAGCTAATTGCTCCAATGACTAGTTTTCAAGAAAAAAGGAAAAACAAATACAAGATGGGAAAAACGTAAATCGATATTAAGATCAGCATTCATTATTTTTAAATTTTTTACCAATATTTATCATTAATAATATGCTCCGGACCGATTTCGCCCACGGCGGCCAATCTCGAGAGAGATTGCGCAGGATATATAAATTATAGTGCACAAGTGTTTGCGACAGCAAATCGGACGGCAATCCGACACGACCGGAAAGAGTTTAGACGTAGGCTTTAACCAACGGGTTCACGTTTTTTTTTTTTTATAGAATAGGAAGGTGGACGAGCCCATGTGCCACCTTGTTGTGCCATTTTGTTTTTTTTCCGTTATCAATGGTACTCCAGCATCTTTATACTGTAGTGAATTAGCATTCTCCTCAGATGTTGAAATCTAAACACCCAGTTAATTTTTTTTTTTATATTTGCCGGGATATGACTCTACTCCACCTGATGTTAAGTGGTAGTAGAGTCCAAACGCGAGGACGGCCAGTACAGTCGGGAAGAAGGTTCTGCACTAGCCGCCCTCGCCTTGCCGGCCCGCAAGATGCCTCTTCACGCCTCGTTTGAAGGAATCCGGGTCGTAAGAGGAGGTTAATACGTGAGCTGGTAAGGAATTCCATTTTTTGGAAGTGCGACAAAGAAAGGAGTTGCCAAATTTCTTTGTGCGCGATGGAATTGATGTCACAGTTAGTCGGTGACATCAAGAGCCAGCACGCGTAGACTTGTGAAGGAAGGGGGAAGCAGGAATTAGGGAGAATAACTCCTCGGAACACTCGCCGTGATACAGTCGATAGAAAGCGCTCAGCGCTGCTGTCTTTCGACGCAATTGTAAAGGCTCGAGGGTGTTAGTGACCTTTACGTCGCCAATAATGCGGACCGCACGTCGCTGCAACCGATCCAAGGTAGGTACTTAGCGGAGCCATCCCAAAGGTGCGAGCAATACTCAACGCAAGACCGTACCTGTGTTTTGTACAGCAGGCACAGTTGTTGTGGCGTGAAAAAAACGCCGCACCTTGTTCAGAACTCCAAGTTTCCGTGAAGCTGTTTTTATCACTTATTAATAAATGATGGTTGCCACATATATTTCTATGTTAATCTCTTGACTCGGACTCTAATAATATTATAAATTCATGAAGAATGTTAAATAATGTTATTTTTTTATCGTTAGGAAAATAATAAATAGGAGAACGAATAAATTAAAATAACATATTTACATTAACGAAGCACTTTAGGTTATTATTGGACTCCGTATTTATTTGATTACATTGTCAACGAGTCGATATTTCTTATCGAAAAAAGGGTCATTTTTTTAGCTGACGCTGGCAGCACTTACATGATAAATAATTAAAGGTTATGAATGATAAAAACTGGAAAATCATTTTATCTTTAGGATTTTAATGCAAAGTAAGGTTCCGTCATGCTATGGCATAAATAAACATCAATGAGAAACTATATTTAGGGACAAAATAGTCGTACTTACGCGTGAATATACACATCGGCAATTTTCTTCTTGCTCCATTGTATAACCTTCGATACGATAAAAGGATTGTATCTCGGTCTTTTCACTGGATCAGAATCGTTTTTTTAACATAAAAATAAGCGAAAATTGAACAAACAATACAATTAATGCACCAACTGTCAAGTTTGTTTCGCTACTCAAGTAGCATAAGATAAGTAGCATAAGATAGACGATAAGGGACAAAAGATTTGATAATTCTATCTCTGTCTAAATCATAGGTAGTTCTCTTTCTTGTGTAAGTGAAAAGGAAACCGTCATTGCGTCTATTAGTTTCTCTTTCTACGCAATGTTCGCAGAAGAAGAAGAAGCGCTTGTCGTTTGTAATTGTCAAATTGTCAATGCCATATGTCATTGAGTGTGCTTGACGCTTGTGACGTTTGTATCCGCCACATATGTAGATTGTAGGAAGGTTTTTACGTTTTAATTATAAATACGCTTTATACACGCCAGAAAAGGAAAAAACGAAAAAAAATACGCTTATTCTATTGCGTATGTCTCGTTTATGTGATTTTAATAACATCTAAATGAATGAAAATACTAACGCTTCGTCAAGAACGGAGAGTGAGGGGCAGGTAGCGATTTTATCAATTATTAATTATTATATAAGCCAAGTCCAAGTCCAAGCGATTCGCTTTTTAGCTCTTCCAATAATAAAAAAGAAAATAGTGTTTTTTTATTTCTCTTTAGTCTTTACAAAAATTCTGAGTATATAATCAAGTTTTGTGCTAAATGGGTAGTGAAGAATCTAGACATCAGTTGAAATTTAGAAATGTTGTTCCTCTAAAGACTTCCTTAAATCACTACAGCCAAATTAAAAGATTACTCAAACCTGGTTCTACAATAGATGGTTTTTGCAATCTGGAAGTGTAATTGTTGCCATTGTTATTGTTGACTTGGTTTAAGCTTGACTAATCTAATATATAAAAATCTCGTCTCACGGTGTTTGTGGTTGGACTCCTCCGAAACAGTTCGACAGATTTTTATGATTTTTTTTATGTATATTTGGTCGGTATGAGAATAAGTCATAAAGTATATTTCATACCACTAGTATTCTATAATTATAATATAAATTCAGGTATAGGATACTCAGCTTATCTATCTTGGTAAAACTGGAGGGACTAAATAATTATTAAGAAAAATATTATAATGTTCTAGTATTTTTGTTAAAACCAATGTAGCTAATTGTTCATTTTTAATAAGATTATTTATTTATTTATAGGAAGGCAACACAATGTACAATGTTTTTACATGTCTGTCCCATAAAATAACAAATCAAAATAATGACACTTATTAATACTATACATCGCAATTATAGGCTAACTCATCATGCAAATTTCACATTTTCAGCTTCGTTCACTCCAACATTAAACATTTTTAAAGATAACGCGTAAACAACATTTATACAAATAAATTAAGGAAGAATAAAGAAATATATATATATATACTTATATATACACAAATATATAAATACGAAAGATAAAAAAAAATAAAAAATAAACTGACATATTATGATAAAAAATTTATACAAAAAACGCAAAAAATAAATAAAAATAAATAAAAACAAAAATAGTTAATTAATAAACCATTCGTGGCAGTACTTTGACATTAAAATTTAATTATGCAATCCGTCATAATATTCTTTTATTTTAAATTTGTATGCCCAGATGCCATCACCAAACAAATCTAAATCCGCCTCTTTATAAACATTATTATACGTTTTAAGGGTCCTGTTTAAAGGTGCTGTTATGCCTATATTTGTTCGTGAAAACTGACATTTAAAAGTCGGTATGTCCACAAATCTTGAACTTTGTCTCGGTACAACTAATTTTATTTCACCAAGAAGATCTGGGCAATATATTCTGCCTGATATGATTTTATGTAGAAAACACAAATCCATCACATCTCTGCGACTTGCAAGTGTACTCATGTTGTAATATTTTAACATATCAGAGTATTTTTTCAAATAATTTTTATTCTTGTCTTTATAAGACAAAAAATTTAAAAACTTTTTCTGTACTCTTTCCAACCTGTCCTTATGAGTTTGGTAAAACGGACTCCATGCAACAGAGCAGTATTCTAACTTACTTCTTACGAATGAGTTATACAGAGTAACCATTGAGTTTGATTTCTTAAAATTTTTTGTGTTTCTTTTAATAAACCCTAGCGCAATCAATGACTTACTTATAATGTGATCAATATGCGGGATAAAATTTATTTTCGAGTCAATTATTATTCCTAAATCTTTTATTTGGTTTAATTTCTTTAGAATGCAATTATTATGTTATAATCATAATTAATTTCTGATGTTTTTCTACTAAACTTAATACTGTGACATTTTATTTCATTTAGTTTCATGCGATTTTCATGACACCATTTTGTAAATTTATTTAGATCACTTTGTAAACATTTAGAATCTTGGATTGTATTTATATTCATATAAATTTTCAAGTCATCCGCATAAAAACTAAATTTACTATATTTAAAACAATTAGCTGCGTCATTAATGAAAATAAACAATACTGGACCCAAACTAGAGCCCTGTGGAACTCCAGATGTTGCCAAAAATGTCTCCGACTCGAATCCCCCCATAACAACATTTATTTCTCTATTTTGTAAGTAGGTATCTAAAAGTTTAAGAAAATATCCATTAAACCCATAGTTAAAGAGTTTACTCATCAGAATCTTATGATCAACAAGGTCAAATGCTTTTGCCAGATCGGTATAAATACAGTCCACTTGTGTATTATTATCCAATGAATTCGAAATGTCATTTACAAAAAATGCTAAGTTTGACATTGTAGACCTATTTTTAATGAAACCATGCTGATTTTTTGATATATGTGATTTAACTTTCCAAGTGAGTAAATGGCATATTAATGTTTCAAAAATCTTTGAGAACACCGATAAAATGGAAATTGGTCTATAGTTTCTTCTATCCTTTTTGTCACCACTTTTAAATATAGGAACTACTCGTGCTTTCTTCCAAAGACTTGGAAACTTTCCGATACATAATGATTCTCGATAAATTATCGAAAGTGGTTTCACTAAAGTAGAAGCACACCGCTTAACGAATATTGGCGGTATATTGTCAGGGCCTGCACCTTTATCAATACTTAGGGTCTTTAGTTGCGACAGTATTTCCTTGTCGGTTATCTGAGATTTACAATGGTATTTAATATTATTATAAGTAGTTACTAAAAGTTATAATAATAAAGTTATAGTTTTTGTTTTAGAGTTAAGGATATTTAATTATTATTCTAAATAAGACAGCATGTTGACATTTCCCAATAATATAGTTGTTTATGAAAAGTTTAAACTTGACAAAAAATATATGACACTATAATATAACTTGTGCAAGTCCATCTGAGAGGTACCACCTACTCATTATTTAGACTATCTACCTCCAAATAGCAATATTTAGATTGTTGTGTTGTGACTGGTTTGAAGGGTGGGTAAGCAAATGAGCAGAGTGCAAAGGGCTATAACATCCTAATTCTGAAGGCGTATTAATAATGTAAAGAATGATTTATATCTGTTAGTATACCAATGGATGGTGGTGACCACTTACACACCATCACGTCACCTTCAACCACACATCTGCCTATTTATTTTAATTCAAAAATTACTTTTTCTTTTATGAGATTAGACCATGTAAACATAAAATTGATGACCTAAATTGATTTGTACTTAGCACAATATTCGATTCTTAATCATAAGTCACATAGCTTGTAACTTGTAAACCCGGAAAATTTTCAAACAGACCGTAATACAACTTTAAGAGCAGGAAAAATAACATGTTTTAAGTATGCATGTCATATGTCAAATGTACCTATGACAAAAATTTCAAACAATATTTAAAAGTGTGATGCGTAACAACAGAAACAAATAATAATTTTTTTTTTTTTATTTTTTTTTCATTTGACAACACCAACAAGTAGTACAACAAAAATACACATTAAACAAAAGTTATAATACGTAAATGGGTAATTGCCTACTTTTTTACAGGTGTTCTAAGATTACTTGGAAATTATAATATAAGTCAACATTGTAAAAAGTTAAGTGATAAAATAAAACATTATAGAATTAATAAAAATAAAGAGACAATCGGATACAGTCTTAATACAGTTTCATGTCAAAATTTTAAAAATAAATTAAATAAATTAAATTAAGCAAAATTATCAATTGTGAGTTTAAATACATTGTAAGAGATTGTAAGATGTCATAATCAAAATAGAAAGTTTGAATTATACATAGGAATATTAATTTTCAGTTTGTATGTAACCTCTTAAAACTAGGATAACCGATTGGAGTTACTGAATGAAGTTGCTATTTTATATATGCTATTGTAGTTAATAATTAATCTGTTCATTGGGGATAGACGACCATAACGTGAATGAGCAAAACTTTCGACAAAAGGTGTGTAAGTAGATGCTCTGAAGGATCTAGAAGGAGCGCGTAAATAATGGTGTAGATTTTGCCTGCCTGTTGCCGTGTTGCCGCAGTATTCTTGTAGTATTTTGTTGCATAATTTAGTTACACTTTTTTATTTAGATACTTAAGAGTTTTTGTATAGAAATTAGGCAAAATTTTGGTACTGGTCTAGGGAGTTTATTTATTACAAAGTGGCAACACTGCTAGTTGTAATTCAGTATTCACCAATCATCAGACGGTACAGGCACAACCCAGTAATGATTTAAACTATTGGTTATTTTTGAATTGTTTAGAAAGCAAAGATTTTAATTAAATAATTTGTGTAACAAAACTTTTACCAAGGCATGAAGAGCTGGTCCTCATAAAGGTAAATCATTTATTTTGTATAATTTCGTAATTCAGTCTAATAATAGCAATGAGTTATGTTTGCTGCTGTTATCAACATATTGTAAATGTAAACGTCTTACTATGCGTCAACGGGAAACCCGTTAGTACCTATAGTCCATATGCTGTTATGGTTATCGATACTTTATACTTGCATTAAAGTAACAATATTCTTTATTTTTTTCACCCAACATGTTCTATAATGTTATC
This sequence comes from Nymphalis urticae, assembly GCA_905147175.2. Taxonomy (NCBI): domain Eukaryota; kingdom Metazoa; phylum Arthropoda; class Insecta; order Lepidoptera; family Nymphalidae; genus Nymphalis; species Nymphalis urticae. Next base: position 86,260 of record LR989987.1, on the reverse strand, counting down.
TACATAATAATAATGGTAACCAAGTATGAACAGTACCTAATATATGTAAAGAAAAGCATAAAATCGTCTTAGTACAATTAATAAATCTTCAGTCCGCGTCATTGATTAAAGCAGCAGAGGCATTGCCATTTTAATAGGAATGTGTTCGCCTATATTTAAAAATTCGGATAAACTCGTAATATGTTAAAGATTCGTTGATTTACGTAAGTCGATCGCTCTTCTAATATGTAAACAATATGTAATGTAAATAATTAACGTTGTAGGTAGGTATTCTAAAAACTTATTGTTTGTAGTAATTTAAATTACAAATAGGATCTAGCTGTAAATTTCTTAACTGTAAATTTTTAAAAATCACGTAATGACAAAACCAACTAACAGCTATTTTCATTTAAATAAAGTATAGAAATTGCGGCACATGTACGCCACCTAACACAAATGTAAAACCAATGCCTAAATAGTCATATGCTATGACGACTGACGCCTGATGCGTGAAGGTCAGATTAATATTATAATACTTATTATTGAATTAATGATTGATCACAACTGCATAAGAAATTAACTATGACCTGTGACTGTGCTCTGGTAGATGAAGGCAAGAGGCAGCGGTACTTGAGTTTCATTATGAGCACGACTCAACTGGAAATATCACATAAAAGCGTACGTGATAAGTCTCGTGCTCTTCTGGCAAAATTAAATTTAGTTAAAACGAAAATTCCTGTGTCCATAACAGAGAGTTAACAGAGCTGTTAATGTTGTTTAATTACATTTATTTTCAGGACTAGCCCATATAGTGTTAGTAAAACATATTTTTTATTTTTACAAATTTTGAAATACAATACAATAATAAAAATAATTACATTTTTTTTTAGATAATAATATTTATCAATAACAATTTTAAAATTTAATTTAATTTAAATAGTTTTTTAACATTATATTTAATATTTTATTATTATAATTTAATATAAAATTTTTAATCAAGCAGTTATTTAATTTTAAACAAAAAACCATAAATAAAATAAAAAAACATTGGGTTTTAAAACATTGGGTAATACTGCTATTTCATACGGGCTAAGTAAACGAAACGAAAGTTAATCAAATTACTAACTTTTGTTCAGGCTATTGAAACTTGTACGTGACTGTGACAGTCACTGCTCAATTATTGCAAATAATACCGGAATATATCAAACTTAGCTATATTTTACTGTAAGAACAATACTTGAACTCAAATACACTAATACAGATTCAACAAAACAAAACAATTTAACAAGGAGTATAACAAATCTCAAGTTAGTAAGTGATTCCCAAGCAGAAATAATAATAATGGCAAAAACTACATATATAAACCTTAAAGTGTTTTTTTTGGACAACATACTATATTTATATATTCTATACATATAATAAATCTGTAACTGATCGCTGTCTGGACCTGGAAGATATATGAGTAAAGCTATTTACTATGGCCTTTATTAACGCAATTGAACCCAAAACAATTATTGTTAGATTTTTTGTCTGTTTGTCATTGCGTTTTTGCACACTAATCCTAGAAACGGCTTACCGGATTTGAGTGCGGTTTTCATTCATGTATTATGGCTATCATTAGTGTTTGTTTTTTTTTTATTCGGTTCATAAATAATAAAGTTATGTCAATTTAAAGAAACTTGTCGACCATTTATTCGATATAATTGCTATAAAATAACTGTTCAGTAAAGTTAGCTTTAGCTATGGCAAACTTCAGCTACCTATTAATGATTGTCTGTAAAATAATGATGATTAAAGGTTTATAGGAACAAAACAAAGTTTAAAAATGGACAGTTTCAGAGATGTATAACTTCCAATGTAAGTTGATCTATATGATAAATCATATTATATAGGGTTCAGCTTAGGCTGATATATGTCGGTTAACTCGCCCATGCGTAGATATATGTCTATATTTTGAGGTTGACCATAAACTTTTGCACGGTAATCAAATTTGTTCTAAGATGATGCATTATTTGCAAAGTCGTTTTTATAAAATATTAACGAGTAGTTGAGTAGGTTGCATGAAAATACTCATACAAACATACGTATTTATTTTCGGTTAAAGTTTATAGGTTAGGCAGGCAAAAAAAAAACTGATTTTAATTTAGTTTTAAAAGGACACATTTTCTGTGAAGGTATCGCTTGCAGTCACAATAAATAAAGCACAGGGAAAGATATTCAAGAATGTCGGAATAGATTTAAGTATGATTCTAATTGTATGTTACCCTATCTAGATTCGGGCGCAGATCAAAAATAAAAAAGAAAGTCTGCTCTTAGTGATTTTTTAAAGCTATACAGCTAGTGTATAAAATATAATATTAGACGTACGTGTGCCCTTCGCATGACGCATGCTTCAGTTTTATTCTCGTATTTTTTTAACTCATAGATTTTTAATATAAGTATGTAATCATTTTGTCGACTGTTTCGTTTTTATCTCTTTTTTATTATATATTTTTTAATTTTGGATTACGTTTATTTTTATGTATTTTTACTTTAAAGCAATCGTTAATAAATCCACAATGCACAGTTAAACAATGTGTCGCTTTTGTTGCACACATTGTTTTAAAAACGAAAAAACATCATTTGAGTAAGTTTAATTGTTATCTGTCGTTGTTACGATAGGCTAATGAATGTATAACTGAGTCTGAGAAGGAACATCTTGTAATGTAATAATATATTAAAGAGCGTTTTCGGTAGCCATCATACGTCTCAGACTGTTCTAACAAATTACTGTATGGATTTCACACAAACAATGAGAAAAAAGCCTAAGGAAAAACCACACGTCTATGTACAAGACGATTGGCAACTCTTACTAAGAAATATTAATTTTAAGTGGTTACGTTTAATCGCTTAAAAGTGGACTTATCGCTCTCCATTCTATTTATATGTGCATACGCTTGATTACGCGCCTATCTTCAAGATTATTAGCGATAATTTGTACGCCTGTTGAAGGCTTAATAAATCGAAAGGTAAGACTAAGTATTTGTTAGTTATGTTTGGATTTCAAAAGATGTAACATCTTAAAAGAAAACAAATATACTAAAAGGATTGTGGTAAGAAAGTTTATAATACCTACTTGTTTTAGATAGACTTTTACTATCAGTTAGATTCGCTAAGTAAAGGGTCCCTTAATGCACCAGAACAAAATAAAAAGTACATAGAAAGTCTTGTTATTAATATACCATTATATTAATAACAAGACTTTCTATGTACTGGATAACAGTATATTGCCTTTTCATAATAACGGACTCAGATTACAAAAAATATGTTATTTATAAAGTCATTTAATTGTTAACCCTTATCAAGATAAATATGTTAGTTAACTTGTTTAGTTACCATTGAGTACAGATTTGAGCTTTCTTTTCTGAAACGCGTTGCTCCTTCTAGTAAAAACTTATAAAATTTTTGTTACTTTAGTAGTTTTATCAGTGGGTCATTATAAGGAAAACGTCACATTTATAAGTGTAGGTAGATTACACACCCAAACCGGCTGAGAGTCATATAAAACACGTATGGGTATGTGTACGCAATATATTACTACCGTAACAGCCTGTGAATGTCCCACTGCAGGGCTAAAGGCCTCATCTCCTTTTTTTGAGGAGAATGTTTGGAGCTTATTTCACCACGCTGCTCCAATGCGGGTTGGTAGAATACACAAGTGGCAGAATTTCAGTGAAATTAGACACTTGCAGGTTTCCTCACGATGTTTTCCTTCACCGTAAAGCATGAGATGAATTATAATCAAAAACTAAGCACATGAAAAGTCAATGTTGCTTGCTCGGGTTTGAACTCACGATCATCGGTTAAGATTCACGCGTTCTTACCACTGGGCCATCTCGGCTCTTATATTTTACTAGATTTTGTTTAATATTGCAAACGATATCAGACTGCAAACAAACCTTTAAGTAATAAATTTATTAGCCAATTCAGCTTTAGATTTAAAAAAATAAGTTTTTTGATTGACATTCAGTAACTTATTATAACAATTACCTCTCATTTAGAAACAAATTTCTTTTGAATGAGATTTTATACTAATTGAATTAAAGTTTCCATCGCATAATTTAATTTTTACACTAGGAAATACTAATCTGTTATAATAAACTAGCCGTCTGATTCCACGCGGGTAAAATGAGATTCCTGGTGTAATGAGATATAAATATTCGGCAACGAATCTACTCGCTCTTACTTTGCTAGTAAATTGTACAACACGTCCTGCGTATTTTTTCAGTACTCGTAATATTTGTAAACTGTGTTGCAAAACTTAAAAGGAATATTAATATGTTATACATTTTGATAAGGATTAAGACTTTCTGACAATTAAACTAATATTTTAATTTAATCTTCTTAGCGAAAAAAGCTCGAAATGTTTCTGCTCAGGTCCTTATATTTTTTTGGTAGGTACTTTAGTAACCGGTTATACATATATATATTTTTATAATTACTATATATTTTTGTTCCCAGGTAACTGAATCGGATATGTATAGACAACATTTAAAAAAAGTGGTTGAAAAACTAGTCATTTTTGAAAAAAAGCCAAAAGATATAGAAGGAAGACAAATAACAGAGTGGTTCAGCACAGGCGAAGAGATTTTTTACGAATTCTACCAATTAGGAAATTGCATCAAATGGGATTACTCTTTATTACAAAAAGGGACCGAGGTGAATGAAGTTATAATAAAAATAACAAAAAATCAAGAGTGGCTTCAAACTTTTATAAATATATATCCAAATCTAAGAATCGATTTGGACCTGGTTGGTTCTGCAGGAGATGTATGCAAAATTCGATCTGGAGTAGAAGTCTTGTTGCGGGGATTCGTAAATGTGGATACTCGTTTTAATGAAGTGCTACACGATCTGGAGGAGTTAGGAGAGGTTGATGAATTTGACAGGTGTTTAACAGTGTGGAGAAATACAGGTCATCGCCCCGATTTTGTTTCTAATGAAAAGCAATCTAGTACTCCTAAAAATCATTGGTGGTGGTATTAAGCGAAACATATTTTTTTAATAGTACGCTAAGGCATTTGATTTTTTTATTTTATAATAAGATAACTTGCACGATGGAAGTAAAATCCAGTGAGTGGCAGGGCAAGGCCGTGGAAAATATTACCAGATATTTACACAGAGGTGGTGAATGTCAAGGTGATGAGCCTCAACTTATCGGTGGTCCAGATTTATTGAATACAATAGGTATAGCTATGGGGTTACCCACAAGTGATCCAGAAAAGTGGACCGAGACTGAATTAGAAAAAGCTTTAAAAGGTCAGTTAGTTTTTTATGAAGACAAAGCTCGTGAAGCCATTGATGTTATAGCTGACCAAATTAGATCTTGTTGTGGTGGAGATGATAAAAATTTTGTTACAGTACTACCTATTGAATTATACCATGAAGGTAAATTGTATGAAGTGCCTTTGTTTAGAGTAAAAAGATATAAAGATTCAAAAAATTACTTTGTTGACAATATAGGAAGATGTTATGGTTCATTTTCTGATTGGTTTGAATTTAATAAATTACCGCTTGGTAAAATGGCTTATCCCTATCGACTAATATTGGCACCTCTCTCGGGAAGTAAGAAAGCTAATGTATACGTTGCTAACACCCCTTGTTCAAGGATAGAGGCAAAGACTGCTAGAGGTCTTGATACAGTTGCTGCAGTTGCCGGACTGGGATCTAGTGTAGCTTTATTATTTGTAACAGGTGGCTTAGCAGCTCCTTTAGTTGGAACCGCGTTAGTGACTGCGGGTTATGGCACTACGAGAGCTGGGTATCAATTAGTGGAGAAAGCAACGCATGGAGAAAATATTAATCCTTTTACAAATTCTGAGTCGCGTATGCTTTGGTTGGGCATTGCAGCCAACTTAACAAGTTTTGGAGCTATGGGAGCATCAATGCGATTAACATCCTTAGCTGCTCGTGGCCGAAATATATCTGATGCTTTCCGAATGGTTGCTGATATCGCTAATGGAACAAATGTAGCTGTAAGTGGTATTGCGATTCTGAATACCACTATTTTTATGATTAACAATCATAAAGACTTATCTGCAGTTGATATCCTTATGCACGGAGCTTCAATTGCATTTTGGACGAAGGGAGTTTTTTGTTATAAATCAGCTAACACAATTATAAGGGAATCGCAAAATTATGCATTTTCTCACATCAGTAAAGATTTAAGTCCAGAGCAGGCCGCTGAATTGGCTGCTATAAGAAACCGTGTACAAAATGATGGACAGCTGTTAAAAAAATTTCATGCAGCAATGGCCTCTAATATATCCGCAAAAGATTACTCTCAGATATTAATTGATGGCATGAAATACTACGATACTGTTGCCACGCTTAGTCCAGAACAGATAGAGGCTTTTAATAGCATACGGAATTATGTTAGGGACGATATCCATTTAATAACCGGTCTTAGGCGAATATCGAATCATAATGGGTGGAGTCCAAGTGAAACTATTGAATTAGTTCTGAATATGTGGCAAAAATCAACCCAAGCAAATACTCCTAGTGGAACTAATACTATGCTTAAAGACGGTAACATAATTTTGGGAAGAGCTCCACCGATTAAAATTGATCAATTAGCAAAATTGTCACCTCCTATGATGCGATTCCTTGGGGAGCATTTGAGTCAGATAGATGTTGCGGCTAGTCGTCAGTGGTCATCATCCGTCCCCTTGCTGCTTAATCTTCAGGCTCAAGGCATGTTTACAATTTGTCCAGTAACAAAGGTTTTTAAGAGTGGTCGTGCTGTAATCTTTTTGAACAATCAGCTTGAAGTTAGTATATATAAACTTAATACTATATCTAAGGAAGATCGACTTAAAGTCTTTGAAATGATCAGTCGCCTATCTCCTTCTGTATCTAGTTCTCAATTACCTTCTGAATTAAAGCAGATATGTGTACGCGATCACAGGTTGCGTTTCCAATGCCAAAGAAATGAGAGCATTAAACTGACTGAAAAATATGTTGAAGAGTATCCAGCATTACGAAATATAGTCCGAGGCGATTTATTAAGTCACGAAAAAGACAGACTGTATACATTTGTTAGTGAAGTTGATCGATATAAGGTTGATATCTACATGGATGATATGATGAAATTTGTCCGTGAAATGCAACCAAGAAATATCAGTGAATTCGTAGCTTATTGTGAATTTGCTATTACTTGTGTCGAAGATGAGATGCTTTTGATAAGTGACCAGATAAAAAAGAAAACGATAACTCCACCTCGCAACACAAAACTCTCGATTTGGACGAGTAAGTATGGTAACAAATTCAATACTAGAGTGATACCAGTGAGCTGAATTCCTGATAATCAATAGTTATCTTATAATAAGTGAGATAGTTCTCATCGGCGCTTGTTTCTTGAGTTGTGATGTTAATACCCTATTTGAGAAATTAAATACGTTCTATATGAGTCATGATAGTGAGCCCTCAAGTATTTATTGACATGTACGCCAGTCATAGAAAACTATCAGTAATACTTTGAATCGCAGCGGTGATATCTCACAAAGCTCTTTATTTGTCGTTGGTTTTGTTGTTTTGTGGTCGAATTGTTTATTATCATTGAATTGTCATAGATACCTTTCATTGAGATAAAAACGGCGTGCATACGAATAAATTCAAAAGTATCCGATGTAATAAAAGTAGTCATTGATTTCATTATATCGACAATGTAAACATATTCCTTACTTCTCAATGGAAAATCCAACCATAAAATCTAAGACGATATCTTCCTCGTGCCGATAACTACAGTGGCTCATTTTTTTCTTCTCTTCTCCATCACCTCTTACAGAGCAATACCCAATTATTGAGTAAATTACAAGAAAATAATCGTTTATTAAATTTGTAACATAGACAAGTACCTTAAGAATTATGACACAAGATAGTACGACATAGTGTCATGCTATTTTGTACCTTGTCGCACTTAATCAAAATAAAGCATTTTGTCCTGCTTGCACATTCATATTACATTCGGTTATTTTACTCGTTTTGCCTGTTTAAACTTTACAGTAAATTTTCTAAATTTTTCTTTGAAAACATTTAATTGCCTTGTGAGAGAATAAAGCAATATAATCTGGCTCATTATTCGACCGGCTATAAGCATGAGCTACGGAGCTACATTCAAATGTGACCATTTGTATTTCAGGAAAAGAAGCTAGTGCAAAAATATTCAAAAACAGAGAAATATTGATAGAGAAGTTCAGGGATACGTTGAAAATAGTAACGGATAACAACATGGTTGGTGTTGTCACGCTCGCCGGTGACCTCTCGGACGACGCGCTGGTGACGGCCATAAGGAACAACACGATCCGGTTTGCCAGCCCCGTGTCCGCCGCGTACCACATCTTGAAGCACCCCACGACGCCGCTGAGCGCGCACGTGGCTCGCGCCAACCAGACCATCCAGCCGCCCAGCAGCTCCACCGTCAGCGTCGGCCAGGACGGGGACGTCCGCTCCGTCTACTTCAAAGACGACAACGGGGAGTGCTTTCTTCTCGAAAGAGATGGCCGAGTGTTTCTTTGTTCGTATGTGCCGAAGAATAAAAAGTAGAACTTTAAATACAGGCGACAGCATCTTGTTCTTTAATTAAAAAAATAATAATAACATTACTGTACACGTGCAAATATTATGTTTCACGAGCACATTGGGATTGTGTGCCGCTACGCCACCTGTGGTATATATTTTATAAAATAAAAATGTACTTTGTTGGATTAAATAACGTTTATTAATTTTTATTTTAACTCATAATTCAGAGTATAAAGAATAATATGTAATATTAAATTAAAATATTAGCAAATAACTATAAAAGGGTAAATCTGTAGAGTAGAGAGCAAACCATTGTATGAGAATGATATGCATTTAGTTTGGACAAATTGATTAGACGGATGTTACATTATGTTATATTATCGGTCCTGGAAAGTGAATATTGTGAAATGTTATACATAATATACAAAAATATTACAAGCTCGTCTGGGTAGATACCACCTACTCATTCAATTCAATTTAATTCATTTATTTTCTTTAAACATAATAAACATGCTTAGTCACTATATTTATGACATGCAAATATTTTAACTTAAATTATAAATTAAAATTATTTTAACTAAATTACAAAGCATTACATTACATTATAATTCTTCATTTAAATAATACTTATAAAATTGGCAAATGAATGTCAAATATTTATTGCAGGATTTATTCTTTTACCGCATAAAAACATTAGTCAACCAACCAGTCATGTATTTTTTTCTTAAATCTTAAATAATGCAGATCCTTAATGTCAGAAGGCAACTTATTATAAATTTTCACTATCATACGGTCACTGTTTACACGGTGTTTACATCAGGCATTGTATCTTTGTTACATATTGCACGAATACATTATTTTTGAATGAGAAATATTCTGTTCATTTCTAATGCATTGCCCCAAAGTATCGAATATTGAATGCAACGTAGCCATGTTATGCCGATAAGGCTGTCCTTTGGTCAATAATTCTAGATATTCTTCTTAAGGCAAATACTAATTTATTAATTTTATTGCATAAATTATTAATATTGGAACTCCAAGTACAAAATTCGTCTATATGCTATCACCTAAACAGGATATTGCAGATACCTGTTCTATGTTTTCATTAGCACATGTCACAGTATATTTTTAGAATCAATGAATGCTTTATTAAATATTTGTGCAATACCAAGGGTTTTTTGGTTTTGATATTATTTCATCCAGTCAAAATTATCTTGGCATCTTTTTATTAATGGCCAAGCACATATTAAATTGCTAATTCTATAAAATAAAACTTGATAATTCAATGTATGTTTTAATGTTTTTTTCAGGGCATAATTAATACAACGTCGCAATATTTTGTTCAATGTAAAATAGAAACCCTTATCATAACTTTTTTTATCTTTAGTAATCCTATATCTTAACTTTCTTTTAGTTTTACACGATAATTTCAGGCCCCGAGTTAACCGTTTTTCCTTTTTATTCCGATTTACCATCTTAATAGTTATTAACGGAAAGTACAGTTTGTAGAACAAATCAAATTCATTTAAAAAATTATTAAAAATATAAATGATTTATATTAATTAGTCGGCAAGCATTATTAAGGAACTCTCCAAGATATAGCACGCATGCATTCCCTAAACTTCCTAATATTGTCTACACTATAATCTCTTACTGTTACACAGTAATGAGTAGGTAATTGAGGATTATTCTTCACTGTAAAACTTATTGTTTGACAAGTATTGTGGTCTGATAGCTCAGACTGATAAACAGGAGATGTTACTTCATTTATATTACTTTGCATATATTATATACTATTGCAATATGATCTATGCATGTGTTACGTCTTGTGAACTGTTTAATATGACATAGTAAATTGTAATTTTCAAGTAACATGGTTAATTTTTTAGCAGATTTAGTATCTCAATAAATCAATGTTTAGATCAGCTGAAATTATTATGCGCTTTATTGTGTCTTTAATTTGTTAAGCTATATCTAATTTGTCGAAAAATAATTCAATGTCAAACTTCGGAGTACGATATATACATATAACAATACAATTTATGTCAGATGTTCAGATATTCATCAGATATTCTACCGCAAAACAGCAGTAGTTGGTATTGTTGTGTTCCGGTTGGAAGGGTGAGTAAGCCAGTGTAATTTCAGGCACAAGGGACATAACATCTTAGTTCCCAAGGTTGGTGGCGCATTAACGATGTAAGCGATGGTTAACATTTCTTACAATGCCAATGTCTATGGGCGTTGGTGACCACTTACCGTCAGGTGGCCCATATGCTCGTCCACCTACCTATACTACATTGTTAGGAGGTGGACATTGTAGCAGTAGAAGATGTACGTGTGCGAGAATTATGTCGTGACGAGCTTCGTTGATGAGATCGAAATTGCTTACGATGGTGGCTGTGTTGAGGTCTTGCTTTTAGTTCAGCAATTTCTTGCGATAATTTCTTTAGTTCGCAGATAAGAAGTTGAGTTTGATTTACTCACAAAATGGAAGTTGATCTTCCATTTTGTGAGTAAATGGGAAGAGATTCCACGGTGTAGACTGGCAAAGATTACGAGCAGTTCAACAGGCTTTTTCGGCTCTGATGAACTGGCTTCGTTGGGTCTTGCTCAAGATTCCATCGGCGTTCCTTGGGTTCCTCAGACGGCGTGCTTGCTTGAGATTCCTTCGGCGTGCTTGCTCGGGTTCCTCAGGAGGGGTGCTCGGTGTCACCACTTTAGGAGGTGGACGTTGTAGCAGTAGTAAAATAAAACTTCTTGTAATATTGTAGAACTGATGGAATATGGTGGAATGGTTTATTAAAAAATGTTACGAGTATATATACAAAAAGTGAACTAAAAAAAGCCATTATAATCGGTAGCACCTTTCAACTCTCCAAACTTAATCGTAGTAAATTACCTTCTATTCTTTATGACAATGTTTCCTTAACCCTCTGTTCCCATGTAAAAAACCTTGGTCTCCTTATAGATAGTAACCTCTCCTGGTCCGTGCAAGTTGCAGAAGTGAGTAGAAAGATTTTTGCCACTATTAGCTCTTTTAAACGTTTGAAGCACCTATTACCGGTTAAAACTAAAATTTGCCTGGCTCAATCACTACTGCTCCCAATACTGGACTACGCTGATTGTAGTTATACAGACCTAACAGAAGAACAGCTAAACAAGCTTGAACGACTACAAAACGTCTGTATCAAATTTATTTTTGCGCTACGTAAATTCGATCATGTCAGCGAATACCGTGACCAACTGAAGTGGCTTACAATTAGACATCGCCGCAACTTGCATATACTCTCCCTTCTCTATTCTATCCTTTATAATCCTTACTCTCCTAATTACCTAAAAACTCGTTTCTCTTTCTTAGGCACTGACACTGATTGTCATCTTGATCTGCGGTCAAGAAGTGACAATCGCTTAAAGATGCCAACAGCTCATACTCGCTTTTACAGTGAATCTTTTACTGTTAAAGCTGTGAAGCTATGGAATATGCTTCCCCCGGAAATTCGTCGCTCTGATTCTATTTATATATTTAAACGTCGTGTGAAAACTCACTATCTTTCCTTACAATAAGTAATGTATGTACGTTTATTGAATATGTATTATATATAAAAATGTTATATGTGTGTATGTATTTATATTTATATGTATCTATGTATGTACGTATATACATATATATTTATATGTAACGTATGTAGGTTATATATATTTTACATTAGTATGTATATTATAAGTCATTATTTTTTTTTTATCTTGAATATTATTTTATTTTTATTTTTTTTGCACTATCCTGTTTCTGCTTTTGCAAATCCTTTCACCAAAGGTTGTCTGTTAGAGATTGCTTTAGCAATAAGACCGCCTTTGCACGCTCTTATTTTCTTGTCTTTGTTGTAATTGTTCTCTTTATTTGTATGTCCTTTCATTGTGTGTGCAATAAAGTATTAAATAAATAAATAAATAAATAAAAATTAACCAATCAAAAAAGAAGAAAAATATAGTGTAAAAATGTAAAAATAATATCAAATGCGGGCGTCTACATTAAAAGTAGGGGTTCTGATTGGCGCGTAAAAACCTGTTTTGCATCTTACTCCCGCGCTGCATTCCCCGCTATAAATACACGTTTTACCGTGTCGTCGCGTTCAGTCAGTTCGAGCGGCGCCTGGAGCGAAGACGTGTTTCAAGAAGTCAACAAGTTGAGTTGTTTTCGTAGAAGAAGTGAAACTAATTGAAGCGAAAATTATTATATGAAGATAATAAATATTAAATATTAAAACAGTTCTTTTAAGAGTCAAGAAAGTTCTTTTAAGAGCAGCATGCAATGTCTTAGTATGAGTTTTACGTCATAATAAGTCATTGCTTGCTGCTTCTTGTTTCAAATAAACAGTTCTTTTCAGAACTATTCGTTGTTTCAAATGCTGTCGTCATGTATTGCGGCATGCGTGGCGTGTGTGTTCTTGTTGCTATTTAGTGACGTACTGCTACATATTCATTCATATTCAGCCCTAATGAGGAGGCCTATGTCCAGCAGTGGATCCTACCCACTGGACATAGGCCTCCTCACAGGCGCGCCAATTCTCTCGGTCTTGTGCTAATCGCATGCATTGAGCACCCGCCATTTTTTAAAATACTATAAATACAGAAGCTACACACTTAGTTGGAGGAGAGAGGGCCCTAGGAATATTAATTGTCTTGAAAAGTAATAAAAAAATTTATTAAAAAGTTTAATTAAAAAAATCCCAGATAATGAAATGAAACAATACATTATTTATTATAATACTTCATTTTTTATGTTTACGAATATTAAAAAAAAATGCCCCAGCCAATAATGACACAAACACGAAGAGACCCAGTCTTCTATATTTATAAATAGATATATATTTTAAAATCAAATTTGAAGCCATGTCGCATATCATTTAATAAATTTAACTTGTCCTCAATTTGTTCAGGACTAAATATATAATAGCAATTTGGATATGTGCAGTGATTTGCAGAACCAGCCGTACGCATGTAGTTAGGTACGGTCACGGTAACAGCCTGTAAATGTCCCACTGCTGGGCTAAGGCTTCTTCTCCCTTTTTGAGGAGAAGGCTTTGGAGCTTATTCCACCACGCTGCTCCAATGCGGGTTGGTAGAATACACATGTGGCAGAATTTCAATGAAATTAGTCACATGCAGGACACCTGCATGTGACTAATCACGATGTTTTTCTTCACCGTCAAGCACGAGATGAATTATAAACACAAATTAAGCACATTAATATTCAGTGGTGCTTGCCCGAGTTTGAACCCACGATCATCGGTTAAGATTCACGCGTTCTAACCACTAGGCCGGCAAATATAATAAAACATAACCTTAGTTGTATATGTCAAAATTAATTGACGCATGACAACTAATGATTGAAATTCAATAAATTCGTCGTTATTATTTAAAACCATAGTCACAGAAACGAATATCTAATATACCAACAGGTCATAAAACCGCGATTAAAAACAAAGATAGTTTGTCAATGTCAATGTGATGTATAATGCTGCCATATTAACTGCATTCCCTGTTTCGGGAGATAAATAATTTTCGTTGTTAGTTAAGTAAAAGAATGATTGCCACATATATTTCTATGTTACCCTCTTGCCTCTGAATGTAATAATATTAAAAATAATGTTAAATAATGATGTCATTAAGAAATTATAAATAAGAGAAAGAATAAATTAAAATAACATATTTATATATAACGAAGCACTTTAGGCTATTATTGGATTCAGTATTTATTTTTTTACATTGTTGACGAGTCAATATATCGTCCATTTGCGACGACAATGTGATATCTCAAAAAAATCGATTTTTGGTTTTATAGAAATTCGGAATCGCCGTATCGCGCTCTATTATCTGAAAAAAGATGATATTTTTTACTCTAAAAACGACGGAGCTATGAGAGAAAGAGTTTCAAATATCACAGTGTAGCACTATCTCATTCAGCGTTCTGGTTGACTTTAAGAAAGTAACAGTTCAGTTGTCCCCTGTTAGTGTTTGTGTGAAGTGCTTGCGGTTTTCGCGAACAACTTGATAATCGAAGTTATCGCGTTTTTGGTGAAAAGGTGAGTATAATTTTGATCCTTTTCTTTCTTTTCGACAATGTAATGTATCACTTTATCACAGTGTTTTTGTAAAATATGAAAAAAAAAATATGTGGTTGGTCCTGAATATCACATTTTTCTTGTAAAAATACTAAATTACATTGTGATAACTTGAATAGTAACATTGAAGATGATGAAACGTTTGCTTTCAAGCGAAATGTGATTTGGGTTATTTGTTGATGTGCTGTTGTTCCGGAATACTTTCTAATTAGGTTATGAATTTATTTATACTTATAACTTTGTATGTGCTAAACAATAAGTTTTTATTAGTATTTTATTTACAGAGGGGGTCGAGATCAAAACTTATGGCACAGTTAGCTAAAAGAAAAAATGAAGACGATATTGAAAATTCTGGCCGTTTTGCCCAGCAGAAAATAGATTCTATAAAATGTGCTAATGTGAATAAAATATTTGGTTAGTAAATTGATATTATTTTCATCAATACGTCAGAGTTAGCTGCCCATGTATATAATTATGTAGTAAGATACATTCTTACGTTCTTCGTCTCAAGATAATGTAGGTACCTGTCTATTATATTCTACTCGTGTTTATCCTCCATTTTCAGAGAATCAAAAGACAGTTCAAACTTTAATCCCCCGTAGTGAATCTACAAGTTCATCATCAAGTAGCTCGTAGCTCTTCAAGTAGTTCTTCGTCATCGTCGTTCCATGAAAGTTGGTAGAACCTTTAATATAACTTAACTCGAATATAGAACAAATTACCTGCCCTGCTGTTTATGCATTTTTGCAGACAGCGATGACTCAGTGAAAGACCCAGATTACCAATTTGTACAAAAAAGGCAGTTAACATTTACTTTAGACGAACTAACCGACATCTCAACCACAAGGTACACTAAAGCAAATTCGCAAGCAACCAATCAAAAGCAAGAAAGGTCAGCCTGCGAATCAAATATAACAGATTTACATGAAGATATACTAAATAATACAATAAATGAATCATACACCACCACAGAAAATTATACTTCGAACGCCATTACAGAAAACGTCCCCACTTATAATCGATCATGGCAAAATTGAAACGGATGCTTAAACACCTAAGAAAAAGGAAAGAAAGTCCAAGATAGGAAAGTAATTGCCAGAAGAAAAAGAAAAAAAATAGTGTTAAGTCCGATCATCTAACAACAAGAAAGTATTGCCTGAACGAAAACTTAAGCCAACTTGCAAAGAAATGCCGAGCCAATATAATTCACCTAAAACTACAACAGTCGGTCTATGTGAGAGGTAAAACCAGCTTACCGTTATGTCAGAGTTGATGAGAGCGGAACACCAGCTTCAAAAGAGAAAATAATAATGTATTCTTTTGTCAACACTTTAGCTATAAACAATCGGCCCATTGAAATACATTAAAAAAGGAAAAAAAAGAAACAAAAGGTCTATTTACTTAAAGATAATCGTGGATGTCAATCTAATCATGCACACGTAGATGATGCACTGAAAAATACAGCAAGAGCTTTTATTGATCCTATCCCTAAAATTGTATCTCACTACAAACGGTTTAATTCAAAGGAACATTACATCGATGGAAGTAAAACCATCTCAGATATTCACGGAGATTGTGTGGAACAATGCATGATGCAAGAGTAATAACGTTGTTATAGTTAATAGTATTATGATTTGTCGCATATTTACACAGGACTTCAATATATCTTTATTCATTCCGACAAAAGACTTAAAACAAATTTATTTACAACATCTCGAAGAGAAACGTTTGTCCTGAATAGAGAAGGAGTGGGATAAGAAAGATGTCATAGTAGTTACCGTCTATGATTAACAGGCTGTGTTTCAGTGCTCTAAAGGAGATTTTTTTGTTTTTTATTATAAATTGAAATTTAATGTACTGAATTTAACAATCTACAATTTTAAAAAGACTCTTGTTGAAAGTTATCTGTGGCACGAATCACGGGCTCATTGAGGTGTAAATGAGATTGCCACATAACAGTAAAAGTAACAGCATGTGAATGTCTCACTGCTGGGCTAAGGGCTCCTCTCCTTTTTTGAGGAGAAGGTTTGGAGCTAATTCGACGACGCTGCTTCAATGCAGTTTGTTGTAATACACACTTGGCAAAATATCAATTGTGAAATAACATGCAATTGTGAAATAACAACACATGCAGGTTTCCTTACGATGTTTTCCTTCACCGTAAAGCACAAGATGAATTATAAATACAAAGTAAGCTCATGAAAATTCAGTGGTACTTGCCTGGGTTTCAACCCACGATCATCGGTTAAGATTCAGGTGTTCTGACCACAGGGCTATCTCGGCTTATTGCGATATGCCTGTTTAAATAAATAATTTCGGAAGGTGATAAGCCTGTTTACTTTGTTTGTATTCAAAGCTTAATGGGTGTTATTTTTCTTATAAAACTTATATTGTAAGATTAAAAATAAGAGCGGGTAAATATGGTTCTTTTATGTGACTAATTGTATACAGTTTTTATATTTATAATCTACATAAGTTGTTAATCTCATCATAAATATATTATTGTCAAGTAAAACTTACTACTACTTCTATGAGATACCACTATTTTAATTGTTCTTTCCGATTTATTAATAAAGAAACATTTTCAACAACAACGTTTTATTACTAAATGACTAAGCATCAATTAAATCATTTCATAGCACACCGTAAATTTTGCATATTTCAGGAACAATGTGATAAGTTAGCCTTTTTTTTTTAAAAACGTGATAGCTTCGTTATTTTGTTAGAAAACTTACGGTACTTTTACATGAATAGTTTCTATGTTAGTTGATCTAAAACACGCTCTTACAGTATTACATGGTCTGTTCAATATTTAAAAAGATAGGATCGTTTGAAAGTTTAAAAATCGTTTCCTGTAAAATCGAGGTTTTTGAGATATAACACTATCGTCGCAAATGGACGATATATTTTTTTTATCGAAAATTGGGTCATTTTTTTGTAGCTGACGCTAACGACACTTACATGATAAATAATTCCGTAACAGCCTGTGAATGTCCCACTGCTGGGCTAAAGGCCTCCTCTCCTCTTTTTGAGGAGAAGGCTTTGGAGCTTATTCCACCACGTTGCTCCAATGCGGGTTGGTGGAATACACATGCGGCAGAATTTCAGTGAAATTAGACACATGCAGGTTTCCTCACGATGTTTTCCTTCACCGTAAAGCACGAGATGAATTATAATCACAAATTAAGCATATGAAAATTCAGTGGTGCTTGCCCGGGCTTGAACCCGGAGGGTAGGGTAGGGTAGGGTAGGGTAGGGTAGGGTAGGGTAGGGTAGGGTAGGGTAGGGTAGGGTAGGGTAGGGTAGGGTAGGGTAGGGTAGGGTAGGGTAGGGTAGGGTAGGGTAGGGTAGGGTAGGGTAGGGTAGGGTAGGGTAGGGTAGGGTAGGGTAGGGTAGGGTAGGGTAGGGTAGGGTAGGGTAGGGTAGGGTAGGGTAGGGTAGGGTAGGGTAGGGTAGGGTAGGGTAGGGTAGGGTAGGGTAGGGTAGGGTAGGGTAGGGTAGGGTAGGGTAGGGTAGGGTAGGGTAGGGTAGGGTAGGGTAGGGTAGGGTAGGGTAGGGTAGGGTAGGGTAGGGTAGGGTAGGGTAGGGTAGGGTAGGGTAGGGTAGGGTAGGGTAGGGTAGGGTAGGGTAGGGTAGGGTAGGGTAGGGTAGGGTAGGGTAGGGTAGGGTAGGGTAGGGTAGGGTAGGGTAGGGTAGGGTAGGGTAGGGTAGGGTAGGGTAGGGTAGGGTAGGGTAGGGTAGGGTAGGGTAGGGTAGGGTAGGGTAGGGTAGGGTAGGGTAGGGTAGGGTAGGGTAGGGTAGGGTAGGGTAGGGTAGGGTAGGGTAGGGTAGGGTAGGGTAGGGTAGGGTAGGGTAGGGTAGGGTAGGGTAGGGTAGGGTAGGGTAGGGTAGGGTAGGGTAGGGTAGGGTAGGGTAGGGTAGGGTAGGGTAGGGTAGGGTAGGGTAGGGTAGGGTAGGGTAGGGTAGGGTAGGGTAGGGTAGGGTAGGGTAGGGTAGGGTAGGGTAGGGTAGGGTAGGGTAGGGTAGGGTAGGGTAGGGTAGGGTAGGGTAGGGTAGGGTAGGGTAGGGTAGGGTAGGGTAGGGTAGGGTAGGGTAGGGTAGGGTAGGGTAGGGTAGGGTAGGGTAGGGTAGGGTAGGGTAGGGTAGGGTAGGGTAGGGTAGGGTAGGGTAGGGTAGGGTAGGGTAGGGTAGGGTAGGGTAGGGTAGGGTAGGGTAGGGTAGGGTAGGGTAGGGTAGGGTAGGGTAGGGTAGGGTAGGGTAGGGTAGGGTAGGGTAGGGTAGGGTAGGGTAGGGTAGGGTAGGGTAGGGTAGGGTAGGGTAGGGTAGGGTAGGGTAGGGTAGGGTAGGGTAGGGTAGGGTAGGGTAGGGTAGGGTAGGGTAGGGTAGGGTAGGGTAGGGTAGGGTAGGGTAGGGTAGGGTAGGGTAGGGTAGGGTAGGGTAGGGTAGGGTAGGGTAGGGTAGGGTAGGGTAGGGTAGGGTAGGGTAGGGTAGGGTAGGGTAGGGTAGGGTAGGGTAGGGTAGGGTAGGGTAGGGTAGGGTAGGGTAGGGTAGGGTAGGGTAGGGTAGGGTAGGGTAGGGTAGGGTAGGGTAGGGTAGGGTAGGGTAGGTTAGGTTAGGGTAGGTTAGGGTAGGTTAGGGTAGGTTAGGTTAGGTTAGGTTAGGTTAGGTTAGGTTAGGTTGGGGTGCATGTCAGTCACCTCCACGTGGTGCACCCTGGGCAACGGGGTCGACCAGCAATCCGACGATTTTTTTTTTTTCCGGAATGCTTGTCGACCGCGGCTGAGACTGACGCGGCGGAAGTGTCACGGGCCGCTCCTGGTGCTTCTCTGTTGCAGCAGAGTGGACTAGCGAGCGGCTTCGTGGCAAGTAGGTGGACTCCGGGGTCCTTTGGACTGCCGGAGGGAGGAGGAGTTGGTCTCCGATGTCCTTTGGGGCAGCCGGAGACAGGAGTAGAGTAGAAGGAGGAGGGAGAGGCGGGTTCGCTCAGTGTCGGTATCGATGCTGGGTGGACAGACCGTAAAAAGTCACCGCCTCTCAAACTCGTTTCCCCATCCGGGTGTTGTGGACACCGACCTCACCGGGGACACCGGCCCCGTCCTGGGGAGAGCTGCTCGGGCTCCGAGAGTGACGCGCAAAGCGGAGACTCTGAATCGGCCGTCGCCAAATGGCTTAAGCCTTCCCCAAAAAGGGGGCGTGGCCGACCGCCCACGACGGGCCAGTATGTCGGCCTCGGGCGCTCCCGGGAGGAGCTGAAGGCCGCTAAGGCCAAAGAGCGGCGCTTCGAGGCGGAAGATGCACTGGCCGCGTACAGTGCGGCGGCCAAGGAGGCCACTGAAGAGAGGGCGGCCCGTGTTCGGAAGCGCCAACCCGGCGGCGCGACCGAGGACGTACCGCAGACGTCTGCCGCATTGGACGCGGCGGTGCAGGAGGCGCTCGACGTGGTCCTGCAGGTTGCCGATAAGTCGGGCAACCTAAAGGGCACGTTCGTTCGGGCCCTGAAGACTGCCGCCGACACCATCAAAGGTGCGGTGGCGGATCTAAGGGCCCTCACAGTGACGGAGGAGGTGGCGCGTTTGGAGGCGGCTAACGCGCAACTTTCCGGCCAATTAGCTGAGTTGCGCCGGGAAGTCGCGGAGATGCGCAAGCAGCCAGCGGCGGCGACGGAGGCGAACCTCCAGCACATAATGGAGGAGGCGCTGCGCGCGAACCGCGAGCAGTTCAGCACGATGCTGAACGCTCGCCTCGAAGGAATCGAGGGCCGCCTCCTTCCGGAGCCTCGGCTGCGGCCTCCACTGGCCGCTGACCGTAGGACTGCGCAGGCAGCGGAGGGTCCTGCCGCCCCTCGTGCACCCCCGAAAACCCCGAAACGGCCGAAGAACAGTATGGCTGCTCAAGAGGCGGCAGCCAGGAGGGAGGCTCCTCAGCCGTCCGCGGAGCCGGCCGCCACTCCGACCACCTGGAGCGCCGTGGTCGGAAGAAAGTCGAAGCCGATACCGAAAAAGACCGAGAAGCCGAGCGCCAAGCCGGCGGCGGCGAAGCCGACTTCCTCCGGGGCCCCCAAGAAGGCCCCGGCTACGAGGAAACTCCGCCCCCCTCGCACCGCAGCGTTAACGATAACGCTGAAACCCGGTGCCGAGGAAAAAGGGTGGAGCTATGAAAAGGCTCTGGCCCTGGCCAAGAGCCGGATCAGCCTGAGGGAGGTCGGCTTAACGTCGGTGCGGTTCCGGACCGCGGCCACGGGCGCGAGGATGCTCGAGGTGCCGCCGGGCACCAACGAGGCCGAGAAGGCGGCGGATGCCCTGGCGGACAAGCTCCGCGAGGTATTGAGCCCGGAGATCGTCCAGGTCCATCGACCCACGAAGTGCGTGGAGTTGAGGCTTTTAGACCTGGACGACTCTGTGACGGCGGAGGAAGCCGTGGTGGCGGTCGCGGAACAGGGAGAGTGCTCGGTCGGAGCGATAAAGTCCGGAGTCATCGCTCGGGGCTCGAGTGGCTCTGGCTCGCTCTGGCTGAGCTGCCCGATACCGGCCGCGAAGAAGGTCGTCGAGGCAGGCCGCATAAGGGTCGGGTGGGTGTCGGCACGAGTGGTGCTGCTCGACCCCAGACCCTTGCACTGCTTCAGGTGCCTCGAGCGGGGGCACATGGGTGCGAAATGTGACCGGGGCGTCGACCGAAGCCGTCTGTGCTTCCGCTGCGGTCAGCCCGGTCACAGGGCTCGAGATTGCTCCGCAACCGAGGCGAGCTGCGTGGTCTGCACGGCGGCCGGCAAGCCAGCTGCCCACGCCGCCTGCAGCAAGTCGTGCCAGGGCGGGAAGGGCGCTGCACCCCCGAAGACGAAGAGGAAAGAAGGAAAAGCGACGACGAAGGGCCCGGTAGCCGCGTCGTCGCACACCGAGGCGGAACCGATGGAGACCGCGCAGTGATGGCCCTGCGCTGTCTCCAGGCCAATATCAACCACTCTGCCAGGGCTCAGGACCTCCTAGTCCAAAGCATGGCAGAGTGGCAGATCAATGTGGCGGTGGTATCGGAGCCCTACTTCGTTCCCTCGCGGGACGACTGGGTCTCCGACCACGAACGGGTCGTGGCCGTCGTCGCCCCTGCGGTCGCTGGCGCTCCAGCCATCGAGGGTGTGGCCAGGGGCAGGGGGTGCGTGCTGGCCGTCGTCAGCGGTATAAAAGTCGTCGCCGTCTACGCCTCGCCCAGTCGGAGTCTCGCCGAGTTTGAGCAGTTCTGGTGGAGGTCGGGGCTCTGATCGGGCAAACAGCGCCCGCACCTGTTTTGGTCGCGGGGGACTTCAACGCCAAATCGACGGCTTGGGGTTCTCCCGTGGCTGATGCCCGGGGTGAGGTGCTGGAGGAGTGGGCGGTCTCGCTGGGGCTGGCGGTCCTCAACAGCGGGTCGGAGAGCACGTGCGTGCGGCAGCAGGGCGAATCGATCGTCGACGTCACGTTCGCGTCCAACGCCCTGGCCCGCCGTGCTCAAAATTGGAGGGTGGAGACCGGCGTGGAGACTCTGTCGGATCATAGATATATTCGTTTCGATGTCTCTACGTCGGTTCTTCTGGACGTCCGTCCCGCTGTTGGGAGAACGGAAGGTCCGCGTTGGCGTCTGGGTCGCCTCGACGGTCAGTTGGCGAAGGAGGCGGCCATCGTCGAAGCCTGGGGGGACGGCAGGTGGAAGTTCGAAGAGCACTTCCGGCGCTTGGCCCCAAAGTTGGTGGCTGCAGCCGGAGTGCTAGGGAGGATCCTCCCGAACGTGGGTGGGCCAGGAGGCTCCTGCAGGCGCCTGTACACCGGCGTCGTGCGCTCGATGGTGCTCTACGGGGCGCCGATATGGGCGGACGCTCTGAGCGCTCGTAACGTCGCGTCGCTGCGACGTCCGCAGCGAGCGATGGCGCTCAGGGCGGCTCGAGCGTACCGCACGGTGTCCTACACCGCGGCGTGCCTGCTCGCCGGAAGTCCGCCATGGGACCTCGAGGCCGAGGCTAACTCGAGGGTCTATTGGCGGATCAAGGCGGCGAAAGCGGAGGACGAAAACCGGCCTCACCCACGTGAGGTTCGACAGTGGCGGGCGGAGGCCCGAGAAAGACTCTTCGCCGAATGGGCGGAGCGACTAGGTGTTCCGGGGGGGGCTAGCCGAGACCTCGCTGCGGCCATTCGGCCGGTGTTGAAGGAGTGGGTCGAGCGCAAGCACGGCCCACCCACGTTTCACCTCACACAGCTTTTGACCGGCCACGGTTGCTTTGGCCGGTACCTGTGTGAGGTGGTCGAAAGGGAGCCTTCGGCGGTTTGCCACCATTGTGGCGGAGGAGCCGTGGATACGGCCGAACACACGCGCGTAGAGTGCCCGGCTTGGGCGGAGCCTCGCGCAGTCCTATCCACGGCTGTAGGAGGGGATCTGTCGCTTCCGGCCCTCGTCGAAAAGATGGCCGGAAGCGAAGAGATCTGGGCGGCAGTGTCCCGGTTCAGCGCATGCGTCTTGTCGCAAAAGGAGGCGGCCGAGCGGGAGCGGGAGGACGACGTGGACTCGCTCCCGCAACGTAGGAGGAGACCGGGTCGGCGGCGACGTGCCTTCGCAGGCCGGACGCTGCCGCAGAGCTGAGGTGTGGTCGGCGGCGGAGCCAGTAAAATCTTGATCCGCCGCGGGCCTCGAGCCCTGACGGGACGGAGGCAGAGAGGAGGGAGGCGCGCCCTAACACCACGGCGCGCTCTCTAGGTGGGTCGCTCCGACCGAATAGCGACGACCGCTGGCGGGGTTGCGGTTGTAAGCCACAGCGTTCCCGTGACCCCGCCGCCTTGCGGAGAGGCGGAATTCCGGGGAGGTTTTAGTGGGTAGGACGGGGCCTTCTGCCCCGTGAGTCCCACATACCCGTCCCGGTCCCCCGACCGGGCGGCAGGCGTAAATGCCTTTCCACCCCGAAAGAAAAAAAAAAAAAAAAAAAAGGTTTTTTTTTTTTTTTTTTTTTAATCAAACTACATCCACGGGCTCATAGTTGCCCGTGCCTTTTTTTAATATTGAGATTTATTTTACTACTAAGCGAACATTATTTCTGACGTTTTATGGCGCTACAGTGGTTATTACATAGTTACAATTTTTTGTTACAACATCCTAACCACTGCAGCGCTGCGGCGGCAGCTGGTCTTCTTCACCTCCGGAGCTCTTCTTTGGAGGGGTGTGACCCGTATTGACCATTTTTATTATTATATATATATAAAGTTTTTTTTTTTTTTTTTTTTTTTTTTTTTTTTTTTCTCTCTTTACATTCGTATGTTGTACTTATATCTAGTTAATTATTTTGTGAATTACTAGTTTTAGAGTTATTTATATTGTTGTAATACACATCTCTTTGCACTTGTTATATTGCTTTACGGCGCAGCGGCGGGCCCTGCGGACCATGTCCATTTTTTTAGGAGTGAGAGCACAGCCTCAGCGACGATGTTGTCTCGCTTGTGTATTGCCATTTTCAGGCTGTGCTCCAAGATTATCTTTGTTTTGATACCCACCGTTCGGCTGATAAAATTGCCGATTGCATCGTCACAGTCGTCCGTATAGTAGACACAGGTGTTCGTGTGTCTTGTTATAGCTACCACAGCGTGAGGTACGCTCCGATGGACCGTGAGCCCCGTACGTCTGGTTTGGACGATGATGACTTTGCCGTAGGTCTGTCCTTGCGATTCATGGATGGTCATGACGCGAGATCCTTCGCCTTTGCCATATCCCTGGTCCATAAGGAGTTTCTTTTCTTCCTGCGTATGGACCAGATATAGGGTTCCGGCTTGGTCTGATGGTATTTTCGCGCCAGTGAACCTTTCCATGCTTAAGGAGTGGACGATGGGATTGGCGGAGTAGATGGCTCTGTAGACGTCGCTGATGGCAAATGCGACGTCCATGGGGCACCGGTATGTGCATGACAACTCCCTGGTGATGTTTGTTGTCAGGTTTGGGCGACAGTACCTCATTTCGAACAGATTTTCTCTGTCGATGTAAGGCAACTGGTTTATATCTCCGACGAGAACCACCTCCTTGGCCCCGGATAGTCTAGCCGCCATCACTATGGCTCCGAAATGGTTCATGAGGGCTTCGTCAACCGTGAGGCGGTCGCACTTTATGTCCTCATGAATACCATTTACGAGGATGGAAGCCATAGTTCGTACCCTTGATTTGGCTTTTTCACCAAATCGGTGCGTCAGGTGTTCTTTCAGGTCTTTGGCGGCTTCCACTGTATTGGTGACCACTATTTCGTTGTTCTCATCGAAGTTCCTGACTATGTGAGTCGTCTTTCCACAGCCCGGTACTCCATTGATCCAAGATATTTGCGGTAGTTCCCAGTCCACGAGAGGTGTGTCGTCATCTGGACCACCTGAGATGGACTTAGCCAACTCCAGGATTCTGTCATCCAGCATGATTCTCGTGCATCTGGCAACCACCACTACGGGGTCTCCCTTTGGAGCGAGAAATTTTTGGTGTGAGTCTTCTCGCCCTTTCGCTTCGACTGGGCCCACAAAACCTCCCACAGTGCTATAAGCAGCCATGTACCACCCCGACATTTTCCCTTTGATGACTTGGGATGTGTCGTTGTTGTACATGGCCGCCTCGGCTTCATTGAGTTCCACCTCCAGCAGCTTTTCGTTGCCTCGCTGGTAGGTCTGCATGATTTTTTTGCAGGTGGCTAAGTGAACCTCACGGGTTGCTGACACTATAGCCTGGAACTCTAGGAATGCATTCACTGCGTGGTCTCGCGGGTTTGACGCCAGTCTTCGCTTTGGTGGTGTGACTTGTCCCCAGTCGGCCCTCGTTGAACCGGTGCGAGACGTTTTGGGTTTTCCTTTGTCTTCTGACTTTAGGAATTCCCTCATCGCTGTCGCCTGTCGGTCCGCGGAGGCCGACGATCCTGGGGCAAGTTGGAGCGATTTGGACTCTTTATTTCTCGGGGAGACCAGATCTCGGATCATTTTAGACAGAGCCATTTTTGGTTTTCTGGGGCTAGGCTCCCCACGGGTCTGTGAGGCTTGGGCAGTTCGCTTCGCCGCCATTTTTATTTGTAGACGCTCAGATCCACTTAGAAGGGGTTCCATGCTAGTCGGCGCCGCAGGGGGGAGAGGTGTTTTGGCCTCTGGTTTCAAGAAACCTAGGTCCTCACCCCTGTCTTCGTATACGATGACCTCGTGTGCTTGCGAGGCCATCAGGCACCCGTAGCGATCTGCTACGTCACCTTTTTCGGCGCCGACTTTCATGGCATCCACGCTTATCCGGCGTGGTGTGCCGTCCCGGTCCTCCTCGCCAAGTTTCGAGAGCTGTGTGCATGCCAATGCAAAGGGGGTATCCCTTCCCCACTCGAAGAGTGCGATCACTTTGTTTTGTGGCCGCACCAGTCGGCAGGTCAAGGCACCCGGCATTTGCGTGGTGAGCGCGTCGATGGTAGCGCGCTTGATGCTCACTTGTGAAGTGCTCCCTTTTATTAGCAAGGCTAGTCCAGGCGACACCGTCACGCGATCCGAGCCGTCTGGGCGACAGAAGCTGATGCCCAGCCTTTCCGTTTCGTCACTCATGAAAAGAGCCACACCTTTAACCGCAATACCCGGAACGCCGCGTGCTCCTACGTCTTTTATCAGCTCTTTAAACGCGGCGTAGTGTGTGGGTTGCAAGGGCATGGTGGGCTGGTTTCTCCTCATGAGCGGTCCGTGCAACGTGTTGGGGAGAGCCTGTAGCCACCGTCTCAGGGTATTTTGCCCGGTGTGAGTATGAGTATGAGTATGAGTGTGTGGGCTTGGTTGTGTTGTGTGTGTGGTTGTGGTGCTCGAAGATTGTGATTGTGAATTTATGTCTGTCGCGGATGGTATCGCGGTCGAGCTGTTCCTTTTGGCGGCCACTTGAATGGTTTTTCTTGCGAATGCGAGGAAGGGTTTTCTTAGTTCCTCTCTCTCCATGATGGTGTGGAGTGTAGACTGGTCCAGGGTGACGCTTATTTGGGTTTCTAGCGCCTGTCTACCTTGACCGAATCTTGGGCAGTCCAAGATTAGGTGGAGGACTGTTTCCTCGCATTCGGGATCGCAGACACAAGAAGGACTGTCTTTGAGTTTGAAGCGGTGAAGGTACGCCGCGAATCCCCCGTGACCGGTCATCAACTGGGTGTCGGTGGGAGTTAGTGCCACCGTTCTTACCACTTTGCTTGCGACCTTGACGTCTGGTAAGAATACCCTGGTTACTGACCCTGTCTCTGAGGAGTCGTAGCGCGCCTGCCACCTCGCGATGGTCTCTTCTCGTATTCGCCTTCTGACATACGATATTGGGACTTTATCGTAGTCAGGTGCCGTTTTTTTAGTTAGGGCCGCTTTTTTGGCTAGCTCGTCCGCTCTTTCATTGCCCGGTGTACCTACGTGGGCCCTGAGCCAAAAGAATCGCACACTCCTGTCCTCTTCCTCGATTTCTCGTAAGCACTCCTTCATCTCTAGGGCCAGCGGGTGAGTCACCGATGGGCACCTAAGTAGATCGAGCGAGGATCTCGAATCACTCAAGATGTTTGCAGAGCGTTGCTTCGATTTCCTCACCATTTTAATTGCTCTTAGGAGTGCGTACATCTCTGATTGGAAGACAGTATTGTGCGGTTCAAGACGGAACGTGGAGTTTCTGGATTCCGTTCCCTGATCCCACCATGTTAGGGCAGCTCCGACTTTCCCCTCAATCTTGCTGCCGTCGGTGAATATTAGGGGGCCGACTATATGGTGTTCTTCAAGGGTTTGTGGGTCCAGACTCTCTACTCAGACTCAACTGAGTGGCACGTACTCAGTTGTTTTGAGTTGCGATGGGTGGGGGTTCTGTAGAGGTCCCACTCTACGCTCGATTTCTCGTCCTGGCGGTATGAGGTCCACGCAGTAGCCTTTTTTGATCTTAAATAAGGTGGCGGCCTCTTTGACGCGGAGGTCGAGGGGGAGCTGGCCTGATAGGATGAGTGCCGATGTTAGAGACACAGTCCTGTACGCCCTGCAGATCTTCTGGGCGAAGCCTCTCTGCAGTGAGTCTAGCTTGTTTCTTATCATAATCTTCTCGGCTGCAGGAGACCAAACGCTTGCTGCGTAGAGGACTATGGGCTCTATCACCGCCACATATATGGTCCTTATTATTTCTCCGTTTAGGCCCCAAGTCACCTTTGCCGCGCATGCAAGTTGTTTATATATGTCTGCAGCTTTCTTGCAGGTGGCTGCCACATGCGCGTTGAATGTGAGCTTGGAGTCTATGATGAGGCCCAGCAGTTTGATCTCGGTTACTAGACTCAGCTGGGTGCCGCACATATGAATCACAGGGTCATCGTATTTGAGTTTCTTGGTGATCACCATTGCATTTGTTTTATGTGGTGCGAAACTCAACTTGTTTTCTGTGCCCCATTCTTGTACGGCCGCTAGGGTGGTTTCCGCTGTAGTCTGTAACCCGCTGGTTCGATGGTTGGAGAAAACGAGGACCACGTCATCCGCAAATGCCTGACAGTAAACTCCCATGGATGCCATCTTTTGTAGTAGCGAATCCAGGATGAGGTTCCAGAAGGTCGGTCCGCCGATAGAACCCTGGACACAGCCCTTCGTGGTTCCCTTTTCACTGGTCGCTCTGGCGTAGTTTACTACGATCCTCCTGTCTTGTAAATATGAGGCCACCAAGGCGTATAAGTTCCGCGGGCAGTGTTTTTGTACCATCCGCTTTTTAAGGGCTGGCCACCATGCGTTGTCAAAGGCGCCCTCTATATCGAGCGATACCAGAAGTACGATTTTCTTCGATTTAATTTCCTCCTGGATATGTCCGATTAGGTCGTAGAGGGCGTCTTCTGTTCCACGCTGTGGCATGAATCCATACTGGCTCGGGTGTAAGGATGGGAGTAGGTGCCATTGTATCCTACCCACCATAAGTTTCTCTACAATCTTGCCGAGGACTGACAGCAGCCCAATCGGCCTGTAGGATTTTGGGTGGGTGTAGTCATCTTTGCCGGGTTTTCGGAGGATGCACACGTGGGCGACCTTCCACTGCTTTGGGAAGTATGCTAGCTTAAGGCATTTGTTTGCCAGCGCCAGGAATACCTCCCTGTCACAGTTAATGGCCGCAGTGCATATGTCAGCCGTCAAGCCGTCCGGGCCTGGAGCTTTCTTCGGGTTGAGGCCCGATAGTACCGTCTCCAGCTCCGCGGTGGTGAATGGTGGATCGTCGGCCGACAGATCTTGAATCTCCTCGGGAGTTTTGTTCTCAGTGGTCGTTCTTATGGACCTCTGTTTTTCATTTTCGGTGTCTACAGAGTCATCTGGATAGAACGTTTCTGCTAAGAGTTTAGCTGACTGGTCGGGCGACAGTGTTTCGCCAGCTGTATCCCTTAAAAGCATATCGTCCCGTCGTTTTGACGTCTTCCTTATGACTCTGTATACGCCGTCCCAGACACTTTCGCGGTCCTGGGTCGAACAAAACTCCTTCCAGCTTTTTGTGACTGCTTGGATCATTCTCTCTTTGTAGTCTTCCCTTGCCTGTATGTATTCTTGGACAGTGAATTGCTTCCGACTGGGTGCAGCGTTGCGGATGCGGCGTTTCTTCCTTAAGACATCCCTTTTTAGATCTTCAAGGGTGGCGGACCACCATGGGGGTCTAGGATCGCCTTTCCACGCCTTCGCTTTTGGGATCGTGCTTTCGCATGACCCGTGGATTATCGATGTATATGTTGTAAACATCTCCTCCAATTCTTCCGGTCTTGTGAGCTCCGAGACACGTTCCAGAGTGATTCCACTGTTGGCGAGGTTGGTCTTGAAGTCGGTGGAGAAGTCTGACCACTTTGCCTTCTTGGTGTTATACTTGCGTGTTGAGATAGGCCGCAAGGGTTCTAGGGCCTTCTCTAGGCGCAGGGCGAAGGTAATGGCGTTGTGGTCTGATGTTATAAGGCTTCTATCCACTCTCCAGTCTTCCATTCTGCCTAACAGGGATTGGCTGGTCAGTGTCACGTCCACGCAGCTGGTGTACAACCTCTCACCTCGATAGGTTTCGAAGGTTGGTACATTTCCCGTGTTTAGAATATGGAGGTCCATCTCGGTGATGAAGGCGTGGTATTCCGCTCCGCGATGGTCTTCGGAGCTGCTGCCCCACCAGTGGCTCCAAGCGTTCACGTCCCCTGCCACAAGCAGGTTCTTGGTTGGAACTTTGTTTGTGGCAGCCCTTATTTGGGTAAGATATTGGTGCAAGTCTTGGTCCCCCTCGAAGTAGACGGACAGGAGGCCTAGCTTTAGCTGACCCGCCCTCAGGAAGACAGCTGCTACGTTCTCAGTGACGATCTGCGGGTCGTGGATGACCTCCAATCTATCACCGAAAACTATTATGGCCGCCTTCACAGGTTTTTGACGGTTCAGGGTGCACTGGATGACTTGCGTGCCGGGATAGTGCTTCATCTCACCTGTCCTTCCTACATAGGGTTCTTGGACAAGTGCGACGGTTATTCCCTTTTCCTGAGCCGTCTGGAGCAGTTCAGCCGTGGCCAGTTTTGAGCGTTGCAGGTTTGCTTGTAAAAACAAGATCCTGCCCGCCCCTCCGTCCGACCTCCGCGGTGGGACCGATGTATCGGTTTCCAGGGAGCCTTTAGCAATATTGGACCCTAGACCTCGCTATGTGGTCCCATTTTTGTCTTTCCTGACACTCCGCACTGTAGGCCGTATGTGCCAGGTCTGAGGGGTCCCTTTTTGCGCGTGCGCAGTTCGCGCAGCGGGGGGTCTCGGCTTTTCTCTTAGTGGGGCAGTCCTGTACCATGTGGTCGCCACTGCAGTAGCTACAGGTGTCACCTTTCGCCCTGCATAGCTGTTTAGTGTGCCCGTAACCGAGGCACTTGGCGCATTGGATGAGGGGTGACTGGTCCTCCACTGAGCATCTGCCAAAGCCCACGTATATTTTTCCCGCTTGCGTGAACCGTTTCCACGCCTCCGGGGACAACTCAAGGACGGGGTGGCATTCGTGCGGGTTTCGGGCTCGCTTTCTGTAGCGAACCCTCATTTTTAGGTCTGCTTCACCAACGCCGTGCAGAAGGTGTTTGTTCTGCGATTTTGTGTATTCGACGATCTCGTCGTTGGTGAAGCAGGCCAGGACGCCCCGCACGCAGACGAGGGGGTTCCTATTTGCTGGCTCCCTGATGTTTAAATCCTTATTTGCTTCGACCCGACTCTTTACTATTTTCATATCCTCCTTGGACGCGCACCTCAGGACCACCTTTTGGTCCCTGGCCTTTCGGACCCTGTCCACCCTCGCCCCGGTAGTTTTTAAGTCCAGGGCGGTCCTAATCTTAGTGAATACGTTGTCACTCGTCTCTTTCGGGTCTTTGGACGAGATTATTAGAGTGTGGTTTGGCTGCTGAGGGGGTTTCGGCTTCGCTGTTCGGAGTTCGGAGAGCTTCGAGTTTCGTGGGGAGTTGATTTATACTATTTACGATTTTAGTGGGGGGGGGGGTAGTTTTGGGGGGGGGGGGGTTTTTTTTTTTTTTTGGGGGGGGAGTCACTAAGAGGGGATGGTTGAGGTGAAGCGTTTCGTGAGCACAGTATCGGGGGAGTTTCCCGGAGTGGGTGCTTCGACTTCACGCGGGGGGTGGTTTTTTGGGGGGGGGGGGGGACGGGGGTGTAAGGGGTGGTTTTAATTTGGGGTGGGTTTTGGTAGGATCTCCCTGAGACGGTTTAATTGAGCCGTCGCAAGGAGGGTTTTGTTCAAGGGAAGGGTGGGTTCCCTGGATCCTCACCTGGCTGTGATGATGATCAGCTTGTATATGCTCCTCGGAGTACGACGACTGGGGGCGGAGTCTTCGTTTGGGTCGCGTCCGCAGCGGCGTCCTACGTGTATAACCTCAAACACGTGTTTTTTACGTTGCCGCGTGCAGACCGCGTGGTTTTAAAGGTTATTTGGTTGTTTTAGTAACCTTAATAACTCCGCCTGTTGTTGTCCGATCTCGTCGTGACGGGTGTCTGCGGATAGGTCTTCTTCCGCTCTCTTCGACTATTTAATAATCTTCAATGACACACTCACTTCCTTGGAGCTATTTGCTTGGGAGTTTGATGGGTTCTCCCTCAGGAACTACTTGGACTAGAGCGCCACAAACACTTATCCCGGTGAATCACTCGTTTATGTTTCACGCGAACTTGGTTTTGTTATTATCGGCCCGGTTTTCGATTTTTTTATGAATTTTTTTCGCGGAGCCGATGTTGTTTAGTTGTTGTATAGGCGAGTACTGGGTTAGGTTAGGTTAGGTTAGGTTAGGTTAGGTTAGGTTAGGTTAGGTTAGGTTGGGGTGCATGTCAGTCACCTCCACGTGGTGCACCCTGGGCAACGGGGTCGACAAGCAATCCGACGTTTTCTCGGAGTGCCTGTCGACCGCGGCTGAGACTGACGCGACGGTAGTGCCACGGGCCGTTCCGGGTACTTCTCTGATCAGCAGAGTGGACTGTGGAGCGGCTTCGTGGCGAGTAATAGGTGGGAAGAAGAAAGTGTCTTCGTTGCTTTCTTCCTTTTCTTTCCTTCTTTTGGTTTTTGCTTCTTTTGGTTTATTGTCTAATGTTGTTATCGTTTTATTTTGCTCTCTTTTTATTTTGTCTTGCTTTGTTTTGTTTTCTTTTATTTATTTTATGGGCGGGCCTCCCGACTCTGAGGTCTCGCGATCGTTTCGGCGACATTAGTTGTCAGGTCTCCGGGGTCTTTTTGGGCTGCCGGAGAAAAGAGGTGGGAGAGGCGGGTTCGCTCAGTGTCGGTATCGATGCTGGGTGGACAGACCGTAAAAAGTCACCGCCTCTCAAACTCGTTTCCCCATCCGGGTGTTGTGGACACGTCTCGCAGCCCGTGGTGGGACCGAGGGTCTTGCCTTAACCGGCCGGGCCAAGAGGAGACAACCTCAATAAAAAACATTAGTATTAGATCCCGTGATACCACCCGACCTCACGGTGTATATAGGGTTACCAAGGTACAGGGGGCACTGCCTTGGTGGACTGTTTATTTCCCCCATACTCGTGGGATCACATATGAACAACAAAATAAAGAAACCTATACCGACTACAGGCGATCAAAGGGAAACTGACGAAATGGCGGTGGAGGCGGGCGCCCCGATGGCGCGCGCTAAAACCAACGACCTCGGCGCGAAAAAGGAGCTGGTGGTCCGGCTGGAACGGCTCTCAGAGTCGGACTCGTCGGTCACCAGCATGGTGACGGTCTCGTCCAGAGAATCTTCCGGACTACGGCGGAAAGTGGAGAAGCGGCCCCGTCCTGGGGAGAGCTGCTCGGGCTCCGAGAGTGACGCGCAAAGCGGAGACTCTGAATCGGCCGTCGCCAAATGGCTTAAGCCTTCCCCAAAAAGGGGGCGTGGCCGACCGCCCACGACGGGCCAGTATGTCGGCCTCGGGCGCTCCCGGGAGGAGCTGAAGGCCGCTAAGGCCAAAGAGCGGCGCTTCGAGGCGGAAGATGCACTGGCCGCGTACAGTGCGGCGGCCAAGGTGGCCACTGAAGAGAGGGCGGCCCGTGTTCGGAAGCGCCAACCCGGCGGCGCGACCGAGGACGTGCCGCAGACGTCTGCCGCATTGGACGCGGCGGTGCAGGAGGCGCTCGACGTGGTCCTGCAGGTTGCCGATAAGTCTGGCAACCTGAAGGGCACGTTCGTTCGGGCCCTGAAGACTGCCGCCGACACCATCAAAGGTGCGGTGGCGGATCTAAGGGCCCTCACAGTGACGGAGGAGGTGGCGCGTTTGGAGGCGGCTAACGCGCAACTTTCCGGCCAATTGGCTGAGTTGCGCCGGGAAGTCGCGGAGATGCGCAAGCAGCCAGCGGCGGCGACGGAGGCGAACCTCCAGCACATAATGGAGGAGGCGCTGCGCGCGAACCGCGAGCAGTTCAGCACGATGCTGAACGCTCGCCTCGAAGGAATCGAGGGCCGCCTCCTTCCGGAGCCTCGGCTGCGGCCTCCACTGGCCGCTGACCGTAGGACTGCGCAGGCAGCGGAGGCTCCTGCCGCCCCTCGTGCACCCCCGAAAACCCCGAAACGGCCGAAGAACAGTATGGCTGCTCAAGAGGCGGCAGCCAGGAGGGAGGCTCCTCAGCCGTCCGCGGAGCCGGCCGCCACTCCGACCACCTGGAGCGCCGTGGTCGGAAGAAAGTCGAAGCCGGAACCGAAGAAGACCGAGAAGCCGAGCGCCAAGCCGGTGGCGGCGAAGCCGACTTCCTCCGGGGCCCCCAAGAAGACCCCGGCTACGAGGAAACTCCGCCCCCCTCGCACCGCAGCGTTAACGATAACGCTGAAACCCGGTGCCGAGGAAAAAGGGTGGAGTTACGAAAAGGCTCTGGCCCTGGCCAAGAGCCGGATCAGCCTGAGGGAGGTCGGCTTAACGACGGTGCGGTTCCGGACCGCGGCCACGGGCGCGAGGATGCTCGAGGTGCCGCCGGGCACCAACGAGGCCGAGAAGGCGGCGGATGCCCTGGCGGATAAGCTCCGCGAGATACTGAGCCCGGAGATCGTCCAGGTCCATCGACCCACGAAGTGCGTGGAGTTGAGGCTTTTAGACCTGGACGACTCTGTGACGGCGGAGGAAGCCGTGGCGGCGGTCGCGGAACAGGGAGAGTGCTCGGTCGGAGCGATAAAGTCCGGAGTCATCGCTCGGGGCTCGAGTGGCTCTGGCTCGCTCTGGCTGAGCTGCCCGATACCGGCCGCGAAGAAGGTCGTCGAGGCAGGCCGCATAAGGGTCGGGTGGGTGTCGGCACGAGTGATGCTGCTCGACCCCAGACCCTTGCACTGCTTCAGGTGCCTCGAGCGGGGGCACATGGGTGCGAAATGTGACCGGGGCGTCGACCGTAGCCGTCTGTGCTTCCGCTGCGGTCAGCCCGGTCACAGGGCTCGAGATTGCTCCGCAACCGAGGCGAGCTGCGTGGTCTGCACGGCGGCCGGCAAGCCAGCTGCCCACGCCGCCTGCAGCAAGTCGTGCCAGGGCGGGAAAGGCGCTGCACCGCCGAAGAAAAAGAAGAAAGACGGAAAAGCGACGACGAAGGGCCCGGTAGCCGCGTCGTCGCGC
Source organism: Nymphalis urticae (assembly GCA_905147175.2). NCBI lineage: Eukaryota > Metazoa > Arthropoda > Insecta > Lepidoptera > Nymphalidae > Nymphalis > Nymphalis urticae. Next base: position 51,561 of record LR989987.1, on the reverse strand, counting down.
ACCGAGGCGGAGCCGATGGAGACCGCGCAGTGATGGCCCTGCGCTGTCTCCAGGCCAATATCAACCACTCTGCCAGGGCTCAGGACCTCCTAGTCCAAAGCATGGCAGAGTGGCAGATCAATGTGGCGGTGGTATCGGAGCCCTACTTCGTTCCCTCGCGGGACGACTGGGTCTCCGACCACGAACGGGTCGTGGCCGTCGTCGCCCCTGCGGTCGCTGGCGCTCCAGCCATCGAGGGTGTGGCCAGGGGCAGGGGGTGCGTGCTGGCCGTCGTCGGCGGTATAAAGGTCGTCGCCGTCTACGCCTCGCCCAGTCGGAGTCTCGCCGAGTTTGAGCAGTTGCTGGTGGAGGTCGGGGCTCTGATCGGGCAAACAGCGCCCGCACCTGTTTTGGTCGCGGGGGACTTCAACGCCAAATCGACGGCTTGGGGTTCTCCCGTGGCTGATGCCCGGGGTGAGGTGCTGGAGGAGTGGGCGGTCTCGCTGGGGCTGGCGGTCCTCAACAGCGGGTCGGAGAGCACGTGCGTGAGGCAGCAGGGCGAATCGATCGTCGACGTCACGTTCGCGTCCAACGCCCTGGCCCGCCGTGCTCAAAATTGGAGGGTGGAGACCGGCGTGGAGACTCTGTCGGATCATCGATATATTCGGTTCGATGTCTCTACGTCGGTTCTTCTGGACGTCCGGCCCGCTGTTGGGAGAACGGAAGGTCCGCGTTGGCGTCTGGGTCGCCTCGACGGTCAGTTGGCGAAGGAGGCGGCCATCGTCGAAGCCTGGGGGGCCGGTTCCGACCCGGTCCTCCGGATCGATGAGGGGGCGGACCGGATGGGAGACGCCCTGTCACGAGTCTGTGACGCGGCGATGCCGAGGGCGAAACTGCACCTGCCACGTCGGCGGCAGGTGTACTGGTGGCGTCCGGAGCTCCGTCGGCTGCGCAAGGCGTGCGTGGCGGCACGGCGCCGGTACGTTCGGTGTAGGAGACGAAGAGTCCGGGATCACGACGCGGAGGACGTCTTCTGCACCGCATACAGGTCCGCCTGCCAGGGCCTACATAAGGCCATAGTGCAGGCCAAAGAGGCGGCGTGGGAGGAATGGCTGGAGACGCTCAACAGCGATCCGTGGGGGAGGCCTTATCGGGTCGTGAGACAAAAGCTCCGACCCTGGGCTCCGCCGCTGACCAGCAGTCTCCAGCCGCAGCTCCTGGCGAGGGTGGTGGACACGCTCTTCCCCGAGCGGGGAGAGTTCGTGCCACCGACCATGGTGCCGGCGAGCGGGCTCGACGAGGAAGAGGGTCCGGTGATTCCCATCACCGAGGCGGAACTACAGGCGGCTGTCATCAGACTAGGGTCGAAAAAGACAGCCCCTGGGCCGGACGGAATCCCAGGTCGAGCCCTGAAGATCGCGTCGGAGGAGCTGGGCGAGAGCATGCGGCGCCTCTTTACCGCGTGTCTGGCTCAGGGTAGGTTCCCGCGACGGTGGAAAACGGGCACGCTCGTCCTGATCCGCAAGGACGGGCGTCCGCCCGATCAGCCGTCGGCCTACCGCCCGATCGTGCTGCTCGACGAGGTGAGCAAGCTCTTCGAGCGGGTGCTCGCTGCCCGTCTCGTCGACAGCATGGAGCCGGGACTGGACGAGCGGCAGTACGGGTTTCGCCCCGGCCGCTCGACGCTCGACGCGATCGCCAGGGTGAGGGCCCTGGCCGAGGAGGAGGTGTCTCGGGGTGGGGTGGTGTTGGCAGTCTCGCTGGACATTTCCAATGCCTTCAACACCCTGCCCTGGACGACCGTGATGGAGGCCCTGCGGTACCACAACGTGCCGGGCTACCTGAGGCGAACAGTGGCCGATTACTTCGCTGGCCGAGCGGTAGCCTACCCGACGCGGGAGGGCTGGAGCCGGAAGACGCTGTCGTGCGGTGTTCCGCAGGGGTCGGTACTAGGACCGCTCCTGTGGAGCATCGGCTACGACTGGGTGCTGCGCGGGGCCACGTTGCGGGGGGTCAGCGTCACGTGCTACGCTGACGACACTCTCGTGTCGGCCCGCGGCAGCACCTACCGGGAGGCGGCCTATCGCGCGACGGCTGGGGTCGCGCACGTGGTCCACCGCATCCGCGCGTTGGGCCTAGAGGTGGCCCTACACAAATCCGAGGCCCTCGTTTTTCACGGGCCTCGGAACGCGCCACCACCGGGGGCGTCCATCACGGTGGGGGGAACTTCCATCACCGTCGGGTCGACGATGAAGTACCTGGGACTCGTCCTCGACGGCAGGTGGAAGTTCGAAGAGCACTTCCGGCGCTTGGCCCCAAAGTTGGTGGCTGCAGCCGGAGTGCTAGGGAGGATCCTCCCGAACGTGGGTGGGCCAGGAGGCTCCTGCCGGCGCCTGTACACCGGCGTCGTGCGCTCGATGGCGCTCTACGGGGCGCCGATATGGGCGGACGCTCTGAGCGCTCGTAACGTCGCGTCGCTGCGACGTCCGCAGCGAGCGATGGCGCTCAGGGCGGCTCGAGCGTACCGCACGGTGTCCTACACCGCGGCGTGCCTGCTCGCCGGAAGTCCGCCATGGGACCTCGAGGCCGAGGCTAACTCGAGGGTCTATTGGCGGATCAAGGCGGCGAAAGCGGAGGACGAAAACCGGCCTCACCCACGTGAGGTTCGACAGTGGCGGGCGGAGGCCCGAGAAAGACTCTTCGCCGAATGGGCGGAGCGACTAGGTGTTCCGGGGGGGGCTAGCCGAGACCTCGCTGCGGCCATTCGGCCGGTGTTGAGGGAGTGGGTCGAGCGCAAGCACGGCCCACCCACGTTTCACCTCACACAGCTTTTGACCGGCCACGGTTGCTTTGGCCGGTACCTGTGTGAGGTGGTCGAAAGGGAGCCTTCGGCGGTTTGCCACCATTGTGGCGGAGGAGCCGTGGATACGGCCGAACACACGCGCGCAGAGTGCCCGGCTTGGGCGGAGCCTCGCGCAGTCCTATCCACGGCTGTAGGAGGGGATCTGTCGCTTCCGGCCCTCGTCGAAAAGATGGCCGGAAGCGAAGAGATCTGGGCGGCAGTGTCCCGGTTCAGCACATGCGTCATGTCGCAAAAGGAGGCGGCGGAGCGGGAGCGGGAGGATGACGTGGACTCGCTCCCGCAACGAAGGAGGAGACCGGGTCGGCGGCGACGTGCCTTCGCAGGCCGGACGCTGCCGCAGAGCTAAGGTGTGGTCGGCGGCGGAGCCAGTAAAATCTTGATCCGCCGCGGGGCGTCGAGCCCTGACGCCCAGCCTCCAGTGGCGGACTCGGGGGAGTCCGTCACGGTACGGGACGGAGGCAGAGAGGAGGGAGGCGCGCCCTAACATCATGGCGCGCTCTCTAGGTGGGTCGCTCGAATAGCGACGACCGCTGGCGGGGTTGCGGTTGTAAGCCACAGCGTTCCCGTGACCCCGCCGCCTTGCGGAGAGGCGGAATTCCGGGGAGGTTTTAGTGGGTAGGACGGGGCCTTCTGCCCCGTGAGTCCCACATACCCGTCCCGGTCCCCCGACCGGGCGGCAGGCGTAAATGCCTTTCCTCCCCGAAAACAAAAAAAAAAAAAAAAAAGGTTAGGTTAGGTTAGGTTAGGTTAGGTTAGGTTAGGTTAGGTTAGGTTAGGTTGGGGTGCATGTCAGTCACCTCCACGTGGTGCACCCTGGGCAACGGGGTCGACCAGCAATCCGACGTTTTTCCGGAATGCTTGTCGACCGCGGCTGAGACTGACGCGGCGGAAGTGTCACGGGCCGCTCCTGGTACTTCTCTGTTGCAGCAGAGTGGACTAGCGAGCGGCTTCGTGGCAAGTAGGTGGACTCCGGGGTCCTTTGGACTGCCGGAGGGAGGAGGAGTTGGTCTCCGGTGTCCTTTGGGGCAGCCGGAGACAGGAGTAGAGTAGAAGGTGGAGGGAGAGGCGGGTTCGCCCAGTTTCGGTGTCGTTGCTGGGTGGACAGACCGTAAAAAGTCACCGCCTCTCAAACTCGTTTCCCCATCCAGGCGTCAGCCTGCGGTGGGACCGAGGGTCTGGCCTTCACCGGCTGGGCCAAGAGGAGACAACCTCAATAAAAAACACCCGTTGGGTCGCTAACCCATAGCGACGGCCGCTGGCGGGGTCGCGGTGGTGAGCTAACGCGTTCCCGTAACCCCGCCGCCTGCGGTGAGACGGAAACGGGGAGGTTTTAGTGGGTAGGACGGTGGCCTTCTGCCTCGTGAGTCCCACATAACCGTCCCGGTCGCGGACCGGGCGGTAGGCGTAAATGCCTTTCCTCCTCGACAAAAAAAAAAAAAAAAAAAAGGGTTAGGTTAGGTTGGGGTGGGGTGGGGTGCATGTCAGTCACCTCCACGTGGTGCACCCTGGGCAACGGGGTCGACCAGCAATCCGACGTTTTTCCGGAATGCTTGTCGACCGCGGCTGAGACTGACAAGGCGGAAGTGTCACGGGCCGCTCCTGGTACTTCTCTGTTGCAGCAGAGTGGACTAGCGAGCGGCTTCGTGGCAAGTAGGTGGACTCCGGGGTCCTTTGGACTGCCGGAGGGAGGAGGAGTTGGTCTCCGGTGTCCTTTGGGGCAGCCGGAGACAGGAGTAGAGTAGAAGGAGGAGGGAGAGGCGGGTTCGCCCAGTTTCGGTGTCGTTGCTGGGTGGACAGACCCTAAAAAGTCACCGCCTCTCAAACTCGTTTCCCCATCCAGGCGTCAGCCTGCGGTGGGACCGAGGGTCTGACCTTCACCGGTTGGGCCAAGAGGAGACAACCTCAATAAAAAACACCCGGTGGGTCGCTAACCCATAGCGACGGCCGCTGGCGGGGTCGCGGTGGTGAGCTAACGCGTTCCCGTAACCCCGCCGCCTGCGGTGAGACGGAAACGGGGAGGTTTTAGTGGGTAGGACGGTGGCCTTCTGCCCCGTGAGTCCCACATAACCGTCCCGGTCGCGGACCGGGCGGTAGGCGTAAATGCCTTTCCTCCTCGAAAAAAAAAAAAAAAAAAAAAAAAAAAAAAAAAAAAGGTTGGGGTGGGGTGCATGTCAGTCACCTCCACGTGGTGCACCCTGGGCAACGGGGTCGACCAGCAATCCGATGTTTTTTCCGGAATGCTTGTCGACCGCGGCTGAGACTGACGCGGCGGAAGTGTCACGGGCCGCTCCTGGTGCTTCTCTGTTGCAGCAGAGTGGACTAGCGAGCGGCTCCGTGGCAAGTAGGTGGACTCCGGGGTCCTTTGGACTGCCGGAGGGAGGAGGAGTTGGTCTCCGGTGTCCTTTGGGGCAGCCGGAGACAGGAGTAGAGTGGAAGGAGGGGGGAGAGGCGGGTTCGCCCAGTTTCGGTGTCGTTGCTGGGTGGACAGACCCTAAAAAGTCACCGCCTCTCAAACTCGTTTCCCCATCCAGGCGTCAGCCTGCGGTGGGACCGAGGGTCTGGCCTTCACCGGCTGGGCCAAGAGGAGACAACCTCAATAAAAACACCTGGTGGGTCGCTAACCCATAGCGACGGCCGCTGGCGGGGTCGCGGTGGTGAGCTAACGCGTTCCCGTAACCCCGCCGCCTGCGGTGAGACGGAAACGGGGAGGTTTTAGTGGGTAGGACGGTGGCCTTCTGCCCCGTGAGTCCCACATAACCGTCCCGGTCGTGGACCGGGCGGTAGGCGTAAATGCCTTTCCTCCTCGAAAAAAAAAAAAAAAAAAAAAAAAAAAAAAAAAAAAAAAAAAAAAAAAAAAGGTTAGGTTGGGGTGCATGTCAGTCACCTCCACGTGGTGCACCCTGGGCAACGGGGTCGACCAGCAATCCGACGTTTTTTCCGGAATGCTTGTCGACCGCGGCTGAGACTGACGCGGCGGAAGTGTCACGGGCCGCTCCTGGTACTTCTCTGTTGCAGCAGAGTGGACTAGCGAGCGGCTCCGTGGCAAGTAGGTGGACTCCGGGGTCCTTTGGACTGCCGGAGGGAGGAGGAGTTGGTCTCCGGTGTCCTTTGGGGCAGCCGGAGACAGGAGTAGAGTGGAAGGAGGGGGGAGAGGCGGGTTCGCCCAGTTTCGGTGTCGTTGCTGGGTGGACAGACCCTAAAAAGTCACCGCCTCTCAAACTCGTTTCCCCATCCAGGCGTCAGCCTGCGGTGGGACCGAGGGTCTGGCCTTCGCCGGCTGGGCCAAGAGGAGACAACCTCAATAAAAAACACCCGGTGGGTCGCTAACCCATAGCGACGGCCGCTGGCGGGGTCGCGGTGGTGAGCTAACGCGTTCCCGTAACCCCGCCGCCTGCGGTGAGACGGAAACGGGGAGGTTTTAGTGGGTAGGACGGTGGCCTTCTGCCCCGTGAGTCCCACATAACCGTCCCGGTCGCGGAACGGGCGGTAGGCGTAAATGCCTTTCCTCCTCGAGAAAAAAAAAAAAAAAAAAAGGTTAGGTTAGGTTAGGTTAGGTTAGGTTTTTTTTTTTTTTTTTTTTTTTTCCCTTATAACTATGCCACACTGTTGATATTATAGTGCAACAACCTTGTTTCCGATTTCTGTTTTTACTGTCTTGTTTCGCTATGCCTTATATACTAGTTTTTTTTTTTTTTTTTTTTTTTTTTCCTCCCATAGCGAACAGGTGGCTCACAATATAATAATTACATTACATTACAATAAAAAGCAATTTAGTTCTATGTAAGCTCTCGATTTACAGATAAGCAATTTGTTAGTATATAAGCCAACTAAACTGATTTAAAAGCGATCTACTTGCTACTTATAAAGCTATGGTTGTATTTGTTTAAAAGCGATCTATGTTCTACATAAGCGATATATTTACAGGTGGCAATATAATAGTTACAATATATTTTAAAGCGATCGATATACTACATAAGCAAAATACGCAATTTGTTTTTATATGTTCAAGCTATCTAGTATAAAAGCGATGTTTGTTTGTGTTCGCTACAGTTTATTCTGTTCACTCCGCCATTGTCTTCCTATTGTCATTGGGATACCTATTTACATTATGCTAAATTACAATATGTATCGTTACTACTAGTTCTTAGTACTACAGGTATATCTATTTGCTAAGTGTTTCTATTATCTATTTACCTCTACTTACTATTACTCTACTCTTACACATCCTATGTGATTGTTTATATACAATTTCTGCTATTACTATTCCAATTGTTACAACCAAACAATTAGAATAGTAGTAGTACAGATTCTAATATAACTATTCTAATTATAATAATGCTACTAGCAATCTATTTTCAAATTATTCCTACAAACTAATTGCCACTATTACTACTATTACTATTATTATTCTAATTTGATTTATTTCTAGCATTTGTTACATTGATTATATTTATGGCGTATTCCATAAACCGTGCTCTAGTCTCATCATTGTACATGATTGTTTTTAAGTTGTCTATCTCTACTTTTAGTCCTAGCTTACATTCTAACTTATATCTACTGTACATAAATTTCGGACAGTGGCAAACGAGGTGTACCACCGTCTCAGGGGTGGTATCGTCACAATCGCAGTTTGGGTTTGTTTTTAACTTATATTTATAAAGATAGTGTGCGAATCCACCATGCCCTGTGAGCAGTTGGGCCACCTTGTTGTCCAGTTTTATCTTTTTTATAATTTTGAATGCGTCCCTTACATCATCGAAGAATACCTTAGTTGTTTTGCCAGTTGTACTAGTTGTGTAAGTGGACTGCCATTTCGCGATAGTATCCTGCCTGATGTGCCATTTCACCGAGGATAAGGGGATGCAATCATAGACCGCCCGCCTTTTGATGTGAAGTGCAGCATGTTTAGCCAGTTCATCCGCTCTTTCGTTCCCAGGTATTCCAATATGGGCTCTTACCCAGTGGAAATTGACTACTCCTCCATTTCCGCCAGTTCTCTCAGGGAGTTGTGTATACTGTGTACTATTGGGTGGAGATTTCCTGGGTCCGAGATTGCGGTCAGCGCCGATTTAGAATCCGATAGTATATTCACTTTGGTAGCCGGTGTCTTTGGGCCCTTGATCAGTCCAAGGCCTATTTTTATGGCAATCAGTTCCGCCTGAAAGACCGAGCAGCAGTCTTCTAGTCTTGCGGTAGCGTACGTCCTCTCAGTTCCGCCCTGCAACCAAGTGACCGCTGCACCAACCCTGCCCTCAATTCTGCTGCCATCTGTATAAATATGAGGCCAGTCATTATCAATTTTTTCAAGGTCTTGCAAGCTATCGATTATTCCTATTACAATTCCGCGTCTGTTTGATGGTGGGGGAAGGTCGAAGGGGGTGATTCTCCTTTCCACCGGTCTTCCAGGGTATTTGTCAAGTGGCTTCCCTCTTTTGTGGCGATAGAGTTCTGCATTCTCGCACACTCTTAATTCCAGTGGCAGTATGTTAGCCAGTAGGGTGCCTGCTGTTAGAGATACAGTCCTATGTGTCTTCCCTATTTTTATTGCGAAGAGTCGGTTTATTTTGTTTAATCTGTTGGCTATATAGCGCCTGGCAATCACTGGTTCCCACACACTGCATGCGTACAGTACTGTCGGTTCAATGACGGTGACATAGATTTGCCTAATTATGTCGGGGTTTAGGCCCCATGTAGCTCTTGCTGCGCGAGACACCCTTTTATAGACTCCTATAGCTTTTGCGGTTACGTTATCTATGTGTTCTTGGAAGTTTAGTTGCGGGTCTAGTGTGATACCCAATATTTTGAGGCTCTGGGTCGGTTTTAGGTCATCGTTGTATAATTTAAATCGGGGTTGGTCGTATTTAATTTTCTTTGTGACTATTAGCACCTGTGTTTTTTGTGGTGCAAACCTCAATCTATTTGCGCTACCCCACTCCGCCACCTTTTCCAATGTGTTGTTTATATTTCTATTTAACTCTGTCATGGTTTTAGCCACACCTATGACCAAGATATCATCGGCAAAAGCCTGCACATGAGTTGTGAAGTCCTCTGCGTTCTGTAGCAACGGGTCCATTAAGAGGTTCCAGAGCAGTGGTCCACCCGTAGAGCCTTGTATGCACCCTCTATTTGTCGGCCTCTCCACGGTGGCCCCCGCATACTTCAGGGTCACTCTTCGTCGGCTTAGGTAACTATTGAATAAAAGTATTAAGTGAGGGTTACAATTTTTTGCTATAAGTTGCTGGAGTATCTTAGGCCACCATGCATTATCCAATGCCCCTTGTATATCCAGTGATACTAGCGCCACTAACTTCTTTTCTCGGACCCCACCTCTGATCAGTTCCAGCGCGTCGTAAAGGGCGTCCTCCGTGCTGCGCTGAGGGGTGAAACCGTACTGCCGTGGGCTAAGCTTTGCTTGGCTGCCCAAGTCCCAAGTCAATCTGTTGCAAATAATTTTTTCTAGGACCTTTCCGTTGATTGGTAGGAGGCCTATGGGTCGGTAGGATTTTGGCACACCATAGTCCTCCTTGCCTGGTTTCCTGAGTACCCGTATATGAGCCTTCTTCCATCGCTCCGGGAAGTATCCTAGTGCTAAGCACCTGTGTAGTAAGGCCAAGAATACTTCTGGCAAGATGCAGTATGCTTTGTCACAGATGTCAGAGGTAAAGCCATCGTTTCCCGGGGCTTTGGATGGGCTCATCCTGGCAAACACTGTGCGTATCTCTTCATGTGTTATTTCTTGTGTTTGTGTCAGGTGTTTTGTATTTTCGATCTCTGTTAATTTTTCTTTTATCTCTAATCTTAGACTTTTCTGATATGGATTGTCTTCGTGGGCGTTATCCTCGGGAAAGAATGTGTCGGCCAACAGCTCAGCGGATTCCGATGGGCTAAGATCTGTGGGTCCCGTTCCCCTCAAATTAGGCTCCTCGTAGTTATTATCCGAGTACCTGATTATGCGGTATGCACAGTCCCACATCGACTCCCTTTCCTGTTTTGTGCAGAATTTGACCCAGCTGTCTGTGATAGATTTTTCTATGGCGGTTTTGTACTCTTTTAGGCTGTCCAGGTAACTTTGTATAATAAACGGTTTTCTTGTTGCGTTTGCTTTGCTGATCTTATGCCGTATTCTTATAGTTTTCGCCTTTAGTTGGTCCAAATCTGCATTCCACCAACTTATCCGTTTGCGCGCTATCCGTCCCAATCGTTGCATCGATGCTTCGCAAGCTTCCTTTACGGATTCCTCGTATTCCTCAATGGCCTTTGCTAGATGCTCTGTACTTAGTATGGATTTTATTTTGTTAGGACTTAGTTCGCGTTGGTCTGCTGCACTCTTTAGGGTAGTTCCGAATTTTTCCCAATCAGCCTTAGCTGACCTATATAATCTTGTGGAGTTCCTTAGGTGTGTGTCCTCCGCCTTTTCCAGTTTAACGCTGAAGGTGATTGCTCTGTGGTCGGATGTTGTGACCATGCTCGTGTCCACCTTCCACGCTCCTACTCGATGTAACATGTCTTGGGAGCACGCCGTTACGTCGACAATACTTTGACACAGCACATTGTTCCTATAGACCGAGAAGGTTGGCGTGTTACCCTCATTGAGTATCTCTAGGTTTCTGGTTGCTAGGTAGGCGGCAAATGATGCACCCCGCTCATCCTCAGTACCATGGCCCCACCACTGGCTTTTGGCGTTTATGTCTCCACCGATTATAATTTTGTCCACTTTTAGTCTCTTCATGGCGTTGTCGATCTCAGCAATTTGTGTATCTATATCCTGCTCTTCTTCGAGGTATACGGATATTAAACCTAATTTGTAATTGTTTAACTCTAAGACTATTGCTACTGTGTTTTCCGTTATATTGTTTAAACTTAAGTTTATTTTAACATTAGGATCGAGGACTACAATGGCGGACTTTACAGGCTTTGTACGATTTACAGTTTTTTGAAATGTTGGGAACGTCGTGGAGAGCACCCCCGACGCACCCACATATGGTTCTTGGAGCAGTAATGCTGTGTACATTTTGGTGTTGGCAGAATGCAGGAATTCTTGCGTTGCCACATAACCTCTACCGAGGTTACATTGAGCCAGTTTCAGGGATGGCTTTGCTCTGTGTGTGTCGGTTTTGCTGTTTTGTTTCCCTGTGTTGTCTGGTGTTATATGTAGAGGGTTCCTTGCCTAGCGATTCTGTCCCATTTACGCCACTCCGGACAGTCCATAGAGTAAGCCGGGTGTGCTCTAGGACCTTCCGTGCAGTTTACACAGCTAGGCATAGTCTGTCTATTTGTGCACTGCCTCGTGTCGTGGTTTAGTGCGCAGAACCCGCACTTGGTCTCATTTCTGCATTCGTAGGCTCTGTGTCCGTATCCCATGCATTTGTAGCATTGGAGAACCGGAGATTGATCGACTGCCAGAATCATCTGGTAGCCAAGTCGAACCTTCCGATCTTTCAGTTCTTTCCACAGGCGTGGACTCACTTCTATAACCACATTATTTACTGCCGTGTTGCGTCCCTTTTGTCTTCTTACTACCTTTATGGTTTGCTCCTCGGGTTTTATGTCTGCCGGGATGACACTCTTGTTTTGCTTAATCAGGACCTCCTCTATCCTGTCATTGGACAGGTCATGGGAGACTCCGATCAGCTTCAGCAATGGGTTTTTGGCGCTTAATGCCGCCACCGTTAGCCTCTCTCCCGCTTCAGTTATAGCTTTTGAGAGTGTATTGCGCTCATTGTCGGTGGAGCAGGTAATAACCACTTTTTGATTTTTTTCTTTACGTACGCTGCTGATCCCTATACCCAAGTCCACCACGTCGACTTTCTCCTTTATTTTCCTCACTATGTCGTCACTGCAGTGTCTCGGGTCCGCTGACTCTACAACTACGGCATAGCGAGGTTTGGTAAGAGCCTCTGCATAGCTCTGTCCAACTATGTGTCTGTGTGGTGGCTGCCTTTTGTGATCCGCAGTGTCTGTGGCGTCAGTGGTTTTCTGTCCGGAAGTAGTCCCTTCCCTAGGCTGGGTGTTCAGCTCCTTAAGGGTTTTTATCTCTCCTAAGAATTTTCGGATGTCCTCTTGGACTACTGTTGGCTCTGACATGGTAGGCGCTTCGGTTTGTAGTTTTGTAATGGCCTGGTTCATGTCCTCGAGCGCCTTCCTCTGTTCCTTGACCTTCGCATCAAGTTCGTAAACCAGCCAGCGAGTAGCCTCTGACTCCTTGAACGTTTTTTTGACGTTTTCGAGGATTTCTTTATTGTCAGCCTCATGGTGACTTTTTATTTCGACCAGAGTCTTACCATGTGCTGCCTCGATCCTTGCGACCAGGTGCTCATAATGTGCTTTGAGCCTTTCTTTCTCGGCTATGTGTCTGTTTCGGGAGTCTGCAAGACGTAGTATCATTTCGTAGAGGCAGTTCATTCCGTCGCATACCTCCTCACGTATGTCACGGTTTAAGTTTCGTGACTCCTCCAGCCGGGCTTTTGCCTTTTGATAAAGACCTGCCGCCAACTGGGGGATTTCATGCAGTGCCCCCCCACAGCCTATTGACACGTCCGATGTTCCTGCAAAGGAACCCTCCATGTCTTTAGGCTCGGAGGCAGAGCGTACACTCTCACTCATCATGGCTTGAGTCGCGACTTTGACAATTGTCCTCTTTCTTATAAGAGCAGAATCCGATTTCGGTCGGTCTGGCCTTTCAATCCCCGGCGTGGATGTCACGGGGGACGGGTTACCCTCGCTACTGACCTTCCTCGGACCCTCGGGCTCGGTTACCTCCTCCACACAGATAAGTGGGATGGTGGGATTGGGTTCTTGAACTGGGTGTAGCTGCTCTTTAGCCCTACCCGACTCCGGGAGCTTTTTGCTTCTCCCCTCCTTATGTCCCAGTTTGCTGTGTCCCGTGCTGACTGAGGTCATGCACGGTTTCCTGGTACTTTTCCTCGAGGTGGCTGTACCGAAACTGTCGCTGTTATCTGACATTGCGCGTAGTTAGGCTTTGGTTGGAATCGTCAGATTACTCTTAGGTGAATGTATGCTGGTGGTCACTATGCTCGCCCTGGTGGCTATGTGACTCTACCTAAGTGTAGAGTTGGACACCCAAGAAAGTAGAGTCCTGATTTATCTCAGTCTGTCTATACGACTAGAAAGCTTATTTCACGAGTATTATAATGTCGAAAGTCCCGTGCCTCTACGACGCTCCGTTCGTGAGTTATTCGAGTTTAAAAATTTTCAAGATGGCGGCCAAGATGGCCGGCTGATACTTAAAACTGTTGTAACTCCTCGAGTTTCGGTCCCACAGGGGCGTACGACGGGTCAAAGAGTTTGTCCTGACGGGCTCTACCCTTCTATGTGGAAATGTAGAGCCGTTTTATGAGGTTCGCGTTAGCTATTTGGGACGCTAGGTATGGATGACCCAATATGTAGATTCGAAACCCCGAATCTGTAGGACCAATACTTCTGGAGATATCGCAGTTTCAAAATTTTCAAGATGGCCGCCAATTAACGCTTAAAATTATTTTTTTGAATTTCTCGAGAACCAGTTGAGCTAAATATACCGAGTTTGGTATCGTTAGACTTGGCTTTTAATTCTGCACCTGTTAATTCTAGTTCTGGATTTTTTAGGTTATCCCGGAAAATGATTTTCCCGGGAGATCACAAAAAATGTGATTTCTCAGGAACTACTTAATATTTTTTAGAGCTTGAAACGGATTATTTTTTATCTGATTACAGGCTAATTTTTGATGTGCCTTTGGCTGATACCAGGCCCCGGGGAGGGGGACCACGTGCCACGTGCACAAAATTAAATAGAGATAAATTTAATAACTAGGAAAGTAATAATGGGAAAATTCTAAAACTTATAATATATATTAAGCTAACTAAGGTCTACCAAATGAAATAATAAAAATAGGGGGTCGTCGATCTTCCTGATTTTTAAATTGTGTTTGAAAATTTTGATATTTAGTCTTTTTCAGTTTTTTGGCTATATCTTCACCAAAAAACTTCGGATTTTGAAACTAATACCACCAAAATTTTCTACTTATCAGGGGCTATCGAATGACGTATCAAACTTTTTTCTAAGTTTCCGATTTCTGTTTTACCCACCACGTGCTCAAATTAGTTTTTTGGTCCTAACTTCCCGAATTCTTGCCAGAAAAATCTGGAAGTAGGCTCAAAAGATGCGGGCTATAAAGGCCTTTAATTTGGTGTATTAAAAAGTGGGGGTCGTCGATCTTGTTTCGGCAGCGTATTTAAAAAAGTGTTGTAAAATTTACCTTTTTTAGGTTAAATCCTGTTTTTTTCCCTTTTTTCAAAGGGAAACAGCGATCCCACTGGCACCAAATTTACACCACTTTGTAGAACGCACAAAAGCACAACTTTTGACGTATAGAACGTCAAAATCCGACCACTTTTTACCACTTTTACGATTTTTACAAAATTAAAACTAAGCGGAGCGACTTGAAACGATGTGTTCTCGACGGCGGGCGGAGGGAAACTGAGGTTAGGTTAGGTTAGGTTAGGTTAGGTTAGGTTGGGGTGCATGTCAGTCACCTCCACGTGGTGCACCCTGGGCAACGGGGTCGACAAGCAATCCGACGTTTTCTCGGAGTGCCTGTCGACCGCGGCTGAGACTGACGCGACGGTAGTGCCACGGGCCGTTCCGGGTACTTCTCTGATCAGCAGAGTGGACTGTGGAGCGGCTTCGTGGCGAGTAATAGGTGGGAAGAAGAAAGTGTCTTCGTTTGCTTTCTTCCTTTTGTTTTCTTTTCTTTTCCTTTTCTTTCCTTCTTTTGGTTTTTGCTTCTTTTGGTGTATTGTCTAATGTTGTTATCGTTTTATTTTGCTCTCTTTTTATTTTGTCTTGCTTTGTTTTGTTTTCTTTTATTTATTTTATGGGCGGGCCTCCCGACTCTGAGGTCTCGCGATCGTTTCGGCGACATTAGTTGTCAGGTCTCCGGGGTCTTTTTGGGCTGCCGGAGAAAAGAGGTGGGAGAGGCGGGTTCGCTCAGTGTCGGTATCGATGCTGGGTGGACAGACCGTAAAAAGTCACCGCCTCTCAAACTCGTTTCCCCATCCGGGTGTTGTGGACACGTCTCGCAGCCCGTGGTGGGACCGAGGGTCTTGCCTTAACCGGCCGGGCCAAGAGGAGACAACCTCAATAAAAAACATTAGTATTAGATCCCGTGATACCACCCGACCTCACGGTGTATATAGGGTTACCAAGGTACAGGGGGCACTGCCTTGGTGGACTGTTTATTTCCCCCATACTCGTGGGATCACATATGAACAACAAAATAAAGAAACCTATACCGACTACAGGCGATCAAAGGGAAACTGACGAAATGGCGGTGGAGGCGGGCGCCCCGATGGCGCGCGCTAAAACCAACGACCTCGGCGCGAAAAAGGAGCTGGTGGTCCGGCTGGAACGGCTCTCAGAGTCGGACTCGTCGGTCACCAGCATGGTGACGGTCTCGTCCAGAGAATCTTCCGGACTACGGCGGAAAGTGGAGAAGCGGCCCCGTCCTGGGGAGAGCTGCTCGGGCTCCGAGAGTGACGCGCAAAGCGGAGACTCTGAATCGGCCGTCGCCAAATGGCTTAAGCCTTCCCCAAAAAGGGGGCGTGGCCGACCGCCCACGACGGGCCAGTATGTCGGCCTCGGGCGCTCCCGGGAGGAGCTGAAGGCCGCTAAGGCCAAAGAGCGGCGCTTCGAGGCGGAAGATGCACTGGCCGCGTACAGTGCGGCGGCCAAGGTGGCCACTGAAGAGAGGGCGGCCCGTGTTCGGAAGCGCCAACCCGGCGGCGCGACCGAGGACGTGCCGCAGACGTCTGCCGCATTGGACGCGGCGGTGCAGGAGGCGCTCGACGTGGTCCTGCAGGTTGCCGATAAGTCTGGCAACCTGAAGGGCACGTTCGTTCGGGCCCTGAAGACTGCCGCCGACACCATCAAAGGTGCGGTGGCGGATCTAAGGGCCCTCACAGTGACGGAGGAGGTGGCGCGTTTGGAGGCGGCTAACGCGCAACTTTCCGGCCAATTGGCTGAGTTGCGCCGGGAAGTCGCGGAGATGCGCAAGCAGCCAGCGGCGGCGACGGAGGCGAACCTCCAGCACATAATGGAGGAGGCGCTGCGCGCGAACCGCGAGCAGTTCAGCACGATGCTGAACGCTCGCCTCGAAGGAATCGAGGGCCGCCTCCTTCCGGAGCCTCGGCTGCGGCCTCCACTGGCCGCTGACCGTAGGACTGCGCAGGCAGCGGAGGCTCCTGCCGCCCCTCGTGCACCCCAGAAAACCCCGAAACGGCCGAAGAACAGTATGGCTGCTCAAGAGGCGGCAGCCAGGAGGGAGGCTCCTCAGCCGTCCGCGGAGCCAGCCGCCACTCCGACCACCTGGAGCGCCGTGGTCGGAAGAAAGTCGAAGCCGGAACCGAAGAAGACCGAGAAGCCGAGCGCCAAGCCGGCGGCGGCGAAGCCGACTTCCTCCGGGGCCCCAAAGAAGACCCCGGCTACGAGGAAACTCCGCCCCCCTCGCACCGCAGCGTTAACGATAACGCTGAAACCCGGTGCCGAGGAAAAAGGGTGGAGCTATGAAAAGGCTCTGGCCCTGGCCAAGAGCCGGATCAGCCTGAGGGAGGTCGGCTTAACGACGGTGCGGTTCCGGACCGCGGCCACGGGCGCGAGGATGCTCGAGGTGCCGCCGGGCACCAACGAGGCCGAGAAGGCGGCGGATGCCCTGGCGGACAAGCTCCGCGAGGTATTGAGCCCGGAGATCGTCCAGGTCCATCGACCCACGAAGTGCGTGGGGTTGAGGCTTTTAGACCTGGACGACTCTGTGACGGCGGAGGAAGCCGTGGCGGCGGTCGCGGAACAGGGAGAGTGCTCGGTCGGAGCGATAAAGTCCGGAGTCATCGCTCGGGGCTCGAGTGGCTCTGGCTCGCTCTGGCTGAGCTGCCCGATACCGGCCGCGAAGAAGGTCGTCGAGGCAGGCCGCATAAGGGTCGGGTGGGTGTCGGCACGAGTGGTGCTGCTCGACCCCAGACCCTTGCACTGTTTCAGGTGCCTCGAGCGGGGGCACATGGGTGCGAAATGTGACCGGGGCGTCGACCGAAGCCGTCTGTGCTTCCGCTGCGGTCAGCCCGGTCACAGGGCTCGAGATTGCTCCGCAACCGAGGCGAGCTGCGTGGTCTGCGCGGCGGCCGGCAAGCCAGCTGCCCACGCCGCCTGCAGCAAGTCGTGCCAGGGCGGGAAGGGCGCTGCACCCCCGAAGACGAAGAGGAAAGAAGGAAAAGCGACGACGAAGGGCCCGGTAGCCGCGTCGTCGCGCACCGAGGCGGAGCCGATGGAGACCGCGCAGTGATGGCCCTGCGCTGTCTCCAGGCCAATATCAACCACTCTGCCAGGGCTCAGGACCTCCTAGTCCAAAGCATGGCAGAGTGGCAGATCAATGTGGCGGTGGTATCGGAGCCCTACTTCGTTCCCTCGCGGGACGACTGGGTCTCCGACCACGAACGGGTCGTGGCCGTCGTCGCCCCTGCGGTCGCTGGCGCTCCAGCCATCGAGGGTGTGGCCAGGGGCAGGGGGTGCGTGCTGGCCGTCGTCGGCGGTATAAAAGTCGTCGCCGTCTACGCCTCGCCCAGTCGGAGTCTCGCCGAGTTTGAGCAGTTGCTGGTGGAGGTCGGGGCTCTGATCGGGCAAACAGCGCCCGCACCTGTTTTGGTCGCGGGGGACTTCAACGCCAAATCGACGGCTTGGGGTTCTCCCGTGGCTGATGCCCGGGGTGAGGTGCTGGAGGAGTGGGCGGTCTCGCTGGGGCTGGCGGTCCTCAACAGCGGGTCGGAGAGCACGTGCGTGCGGCAGCAGGGCGAATCGATCGTCGACGTCACGTTCGCGTCCAACGCCCTGGCCCGTCGTGCTCAAAATTGGAGGGTGGAGACCGGCGTGGAGACTCTGTCGGATCATCGATATATTCGGTTCGATGTCTCTACGTCGGTTCTTCTGGACGTCCGGCCCGCTGTTGGGAGAACGGAAGGTCCGCGTTGGCGTCTGAGTCGCCTCGACGGTCAGTTGGCGAAGGAGGCGGCCATCGTCGAAGCCTGGGGGGCCGGTTCCGACCCGGTCCTCCGGATCGATGAGGGGGCGGACCGGATGGGAGACGCCCTGTCACGAGTCTGTGACGCGGCGATGCCGAGGGCGAAACTGCACCTGCCACGTCGGCGGCAGGTGTACTGGTGGCGTCCGGAGCTCCGTCGGCTGCGCAAGGCGTGCGTGGCGGCACGGCGCCGGTACGTTCGGTGTAGGAGACGAAGAGTCCGGGATCACGACGCGGAGGACGTCTTCTACACCGCATACAGGTCCGCCTGCCAGGGCCTACAAAAGGCCATAGTGCAGGCCAAAGAGGCGGCGTGGGAGGAATGGCTGGAGACGCTCAACAGCGATCCGTGGGGGAGGCCTTATCGGGTCGTGAGACAAAAGCTCCGACCCTGGGCTCCTCCGCTGACCAGCAGTCTCCAGCCGCAGCTCCTGGCGAGGGTGGTGGACACGCTCTTTCCCGAGCGGGGAGTGTTCGTTCCACCGACCATGGTGCCGGCGAGCGGGCTCGACGAGGAAGAGGGTCCGGTGATTCCCATCACCGAGGCGGAACTACAGGCGGCTGTCATCAGACTAGGATCGAAAAAGACAGCCCCTGGGCCGGACGGAATCCCCGGTCGAGCCCTGAAGATCGCGTCGGAGGAGCTGGGCGAGAGCATGCGGCGCCTCTTTACCGCATGCCTGGCTCAGGGCAAGTTCCCGCAGCGGTGGAAAACGGGCACGCTCGTCCTGATCCGCAAGGACGGGCGTCCGCCCGATCAGCCGTCGGCCTACCGCCCGATCGTGCTGCTCGACGAGGTGAGCAAGCTCTTCGAGCGGGTGCTCGCTGCCCGTCTCGTCGGCAGCATGGAGCCGGGACTGGACGAGCGGCAGTACGGGTTTCGCCCCGGCCGCTCGACGCTCGACGCGATCGCCAGGGTGAGGGCCCTGGCCGAGGAGGAGGTGTCTCGGGGTGGGGTGGTGTTGGCAGTCTCGCTGGACATCTCCAATGCCTTCAACACCCTGCCCTGGGCGACCGTGATGGAGGCCCTGCGGTACCACAACGTGCCGGGCTACCTGAGGCGAACAGTGGCCGATTACTTCGCTGGCCGAGCGGTAGCCTACCCGACGCGGGAGGGCTGGAGCCGGAAGACGCTGTCGTGCGGTGTCCCGCAGGGGTCGGTACTAGGACCGCTCCTGTGGAGCATCGGCTACGACTGGGTGCTGCGCGGGGCCACGTTGCGGGGGGTCAGCGTCACGTGCTACGCTGACGACACTCTCGTGTCGGCCCGCGGCAGCACCTACCGGGAGGCGGCCTATCGCGCGACGGCTGGGGTCGCGCACGTGGTCCACCGCATCCGCGCGCTGGGCCTAGAGGTGGCCCTACACAAATCCGAGGCCCTCGTTTTTCACGGGCCTCGGAACGCGCCGCCACCGGGGGCGTCCATCACGGTGGGGGGAACTTCCATCACCGTCGGGTCGACGATGAAGTACCTGGGACTCGTCCTCGACGGCAGGTGGAAGTTCGAAGAGCACTTCCGGCGCTTGGCCCCAAAGTTGGTGGCTGCAGCCGGAGTGCTAGGGAGGATCCTCCCGAACGTGGGTGGGCCAGGAGGCTCCTGCAGGCGCCTGTACACCGGCGTCGTGCGCTCGATGGCGCTCTACGGGGCGCCGATATGGGCGGACGCTCTGAGCGCTCGTAACGTCGCGTCGCTGCGACGTCCGCAGCGAGCGATGGCGCTCAGGGCGGCTCGAGCGTACCGCACGGTGTCCTACACCGCGGCGTGATTGCTCGCCGGAAGTCCGCCATGGGACCTCGAGGCCGAGGCTAACTCGAGGGTCTATTGGCGGATCAAGGCGGAGAAAGCGGAGGACGAAAACCGGCCTCACCCACGTGAGGTTCGACAGTGGCGGGCGGAGGCCCGAGAAAGACTCTTCGCCGAATGGGCGGAGCGACTAGGTGTTCCGGGGGGGGCTAGCCGAGACCTCGCTGCGGCCATTCGGCCGGTGTTGAGGGAGTGGGTCGAGCGCAAGCACGGCCCACCCACGTTTCACCTCACACAGCTTTTGACCGGCCACGGTTGCTTTGGCCGGTACCTGTGTGAGGTGGTCGAAAGGGAGCCTTCGGCGGTTTGCCACCATTGTGGCGGAGGAGCCGTGGATACGGCCGAACACACGCGCGCAGAGTGCCCGGCTTGGGCGGAGCCTCGCGCAGTCCTATCCACGGCTGTAGGAGGGGATCTGTCGCTTCCGGCCCTCGTCGAAAAGATGGCCGGAAGCGAAGAGATCTGGGCGGCAGTGTCCCGGTTCAGCGCATACGTCATGTCGCAAAAGGAGGCGGCCGAGCGGGAGCGGGAGGACGACGTGGACTCGCTCCCGCAACGTAGGAGGAGACCGGGTCGGCGGCGACGTGCCTTCGCAGGCCGGACGCTGCCGCAGAGCTGAGGTGTGGTCGGCGGCGGAGCCAGTAAAATCTTGATCCGCCGCGGGGCGTCGAGCCCTGACGCCCAGCCTCCAGTGGCGGGCTCGGGGGAGTCCGTCGCGGTACGGGACGGAGGCAGACAGGAGGGAGGCGCGCCCTAACACCACGGCGTGCTCTCTAGGTGGGTCGCTCGAACAGCGACGACCGCTGGCGGGGTTGCGGTTGTAAGCCACAGCGTTCCCGTGACCCCGCCGCCTTGCGGAGAGGCGGAATTCCGGGGAGGTTTTAGTGGGTAGGACGGGGCCTTCTGCCCCGTGAGTCCCACATACCCGTCCCGGTCCCCCGACCGGGCGGCAGGCGTAAATGCCTTTCCTCCCCGAAAACAAAAAAAAAAAAAAAAAGGTTAGGTTAGGTTAGGTTAGGTTAGGTTTTTTTTTTTTTTTTTTAATAATGTACTTCATATGATTGAAGTACCGGCCGCTTCTCCCCCGACATGGAGGTCGGAGTCCTTGTCAACTTCTTTCATTTATTTTTGTTCTCTTTTCTAATTTTCTTTATATGTCTTTATTTCTGTTTATACTTTGTTTGGTAATATATTTGCAGAATTCTAAAAATTTGTCTCTGTTTGTTTTGTCTTCTAATATTTTTTTTAATTCATTTGTCTTTATAGCACAGTTTAATTGGATTTCTGCATCCATTCTCGTTATTTGGTGCTTGGGGCATTCGGTCAATAAGTGGATGATTGTTTCTTCCGTTTCTGCGTCGCATACACAGGATGGGCTATCTTTGCACCTAAACCTGTGTAGGTATTGACCGAATCCCCCGTGTCCTGTCATTGTCTGCGTTAGGACAGGTGTCATCTTTATCTTCCTTACTATTTTATAAGCTTCTGTTGCGTTCGGGAGGAAGATCTTAGTGACACCTGCTGTGTCTGCATTCTGGTATCGGTAATCCCATTTTTGTAAAGTTTCTTGTCTAATGGTATGCTTTATGTACGATAGTGGGCATTTGTCGTAATTGGCGGCGGTTTTACTTTTTAGAGCCGCTTCTTTCGCCAATTCGTCTGCACGCTCATTCCCCCAGATTCCGACGTGCGCCTTAACCCAGAAGAAGTCGACGGATGTGTTACTTTTCGCTAGGTCACGTACCTTTCTTTTTATCTCCACTGCGATCTTGTTTGTGGTGGTTTGATCCTCTAGCGTTTGTAACGCTGACTTCGAGTCGCTTATGATCTTCACGGATTTTTTCTTTAGTTTGGCCGCAAGGTTCGTGGCTTGGTACAGGGCGTACATCTCCGCCTGGTACACTGAGCAGTAGGGAGCCAAAGTGTATTTTTTGTTTGTCACCTCCCTGCTTCCGCACCAAGACGTTAGCGCCGCTCCCACTCGTCCCTCTATTTTGCTGCCATCCGTGAAGATCATGATTTCCCCCTCGTCAGTTCCATCCGCTGGGCCAGCGTCCCTGAACTCTGAGAAAGCGATACTTCGCTCCTCCGCCGGATGCGGGGCTTCGAGGTGACTTGCCTTGTTTTCGACTTTCCTTCCCTTCAATACCTCCTGCGGCTTTCCTCGCTTTGCCTCGTACAGAGCCGCTGCTTCCTGTATTCGTAAATCGAGCGGGAGAAGACCCGAGAGGATTAGCGCAGCGTTAAGTGATACAGTTCGATACGCCTTGCATATTTTTTGCGCGAATCCTCTCTGAACGCTGTTTAAGCTCTTTTTCGACGTGATCTTCTCCACAGCTGGTGCCCATACACTCGCAGCATACAGTATTATTGGCTCTATAACTGCAAGGTACATTGTACGGATTATCTCGGCACTTAATCCCCATTCTATTTTTGCTGTCCTTGCTAGCATTTTGTACAAGGTTGTTGTTTTCCTGCAGATATTCGAGATGTGCGTATTGAAGGTCAGTTTTGAGTCGATCGTAACACCCAATAGTTTTACACTGTTCACCATGTCAATTTCGGTTCCCCCCATGTGCATGCGTGGTGTGTCGAATTTCAGTTTTTTTGTTACAATCATGGCCGAGGTCTTGTGTGGCGCGAACTTTAGTTTATTTTCGACGCCCCACGCATACACACGGTCCAACACCTCATTGGCCTTGGTTTCGAGTTCCTGGCCCGTGTTCCCTGAGAACACTAGAACAATGTCGTCAGCGAAGGCTTGTATGTGAGCGTCTTTTTTATCCACATTTTCCAAGAGTGGATTCAGCAACAGGTTCCACAATGTAGGTCCACTGATCGACCCTTGGATACATCCCTTAGTTGTCGGGATTTGGGCCTCTTCTCCGGCATACCGCACCCTAACCGTCCTGCCTTCCAGGTAGCTGCTTATGATTCCGCGGAGGTTTGCTGGACAGCCGTAATCGGATAGTCTGCATAGAATGGCTGGCCACCATGCGCTATCGAAAGCACCCTCTATATCTAATGACACCATTAAGCAAATTTGTTTCCTCTGAACAATGCCTCTAATATGCTGCACCAGATCATAGAGGGCGTCCTCCGTACTTCGCTGTGGCACGAAGCCATACTGCCTGGGGCTACATTTGGGCAACAGATGCCATCTAATTCTCCTGACTATCATCTTCTCCAATATCTTGCCCATTACGGGTAGTAGGCCAATCGGTCTGTACGATTTGGGCGAGGAGTAATCATCCTTGCCCGGTTTTCGTAAAACTACTACCGTAGCTAGCTTCCACGATGCTGGGAAGTATGATAGGCTGAGGCATCTGTTAAATAATTCCAAAAATAGCCCTCTTTCCGACTCGATCGTCTCCATGCATATGTCCGCGGTAAAGCCGTCCATTCCTGGGGCTTTTTTAGGGTTGATCGATTTTGCCGCAAACCGGAGCTCCTCATCAGTAAACAGTGGATCCATAGCTTCCCCTGTTCCTGGAGCAGCTGCCGCTCTCTCTCTTATCTTTTTATGTACCTCATTGTCGTTTTCTTTTTCGTCCTCCTGAAAGAAGGTCCGAGCGATGAGTTCGACGGAGTCCCTAGGGCTTAATACCGTGCCGTCAACCATCATTGGTTGGTCCTCCTTTTTTGCTTCGGACTTACGTATCACCCTATAGACCCCATCCCAGAAACTCTCTCTGTCTTGCTTGCTACAGTACCTCTTCCAGCTCTCATTTTGGGCTAGCTCCGCTTCTTGCTCGTATGCCTTTTTGGCCTGTAAATACCTTTCCACTACATGGGCTCTGCGACTTTGTGCTGCACACGGGATCCTTCTCTTCATAGTCACCATCTTTTCCTTTAGTATTTCTAGCTCCCTTGACCACCACGGAAATTTATATTTTTTCTTTTTCTTAATTTTTTGTATTGTTTCGTTACATGTTTTTTCCATTATATTTTCTAATTGATTTATCGAATTTTCTATTTCTCCTACTGTATTTATGTTCCTTATTTTTTCTACGTTTAAATTTACTTCCGACATTTCTTTTTTTATTTTTTCTCTAAATTTTTGCCAGTTTGCTTTTTTTGTATTATATTTCCGGGTTGAGTTATTTATTTTGTTTGTCATTTTTACTTCTGCTTCAATACTAAAGGTGATCGCGTTATGGTCAGAGCTAGTGACTCCTCGATCTACCTTCCAGTCCATAACATGTTCTATCATGTTATGGCTGCAAGCGGTTATATCTACATAACTCTGACAGATGGTGCCATTTCGAACCGTGAAGAAGGTAGGGACTGTTCCTTGATTTAAGATATGCAGTCCCATCTCCTCCACCATTCCCGAGAGTGCCTCTCCTCTATGGTCTTCTCTGTCGCTTCCCCACCATGTGCTCCAGGCATTTACATCTCCTCCCAGCAGCACTGCGTTTACGCCCGTTTTTACTACTGCTGCTCTTACTTGATGGAGGTACGGATCAATAGGGCTCGTGTCTTCAAAGTAGATCGAAATCACGCCTATTCTCCATTTTTTAGTACTGAGAACTGCGACTGCTATATTCTCAGTAGTTGATCCCGGATGACTGATAATATCAATATCATTATCAAAGATCAAAATGGCCGACTTTACTGGTTTCGATCTACCCTGAGTGCATTGGATGATCCTGTATCCTGATCTTGGAGCTACTTCCCCTCCTGATCCCACATACGGCTCTTGTACAAGAGCGACAGCTACCTTTCTTTTTTCAGCCTCTACGACCAATTCCTGTAGGGCCAGCCTTTTTCTCTGGAGGTTCGCTTGCAGAAACAGCATATTTTTTGAGCTGCCCTCCTCGCCTTAGCAGTATGCCACGCTCGACCTCGCCAGCTTGTCCCATTTCCGACGCACTGGGCAGTCATCGTTAAAGCTATCGTGGTCAGTGTTTTTAAAGTTTCCGCGCCGGCAGTTTATGCAGGTCGGCGGGCTCCCTGCTAATCGATCCGGGCAGTCTTTACGGAGATGGGGTCCTGCGCAGTGACTGCACAGGTCGACTTCCGTTTTGCAGTTTTTCCGCCCGTGTCCAAACTCGAGGCATTTCGTGCACTGGATCAGAGGTGACCGGTCTTCCACCAGTATCCTTTGGAGGTCGATATGGAGTTTCCCTGCGTCGATTAGTGCTCTCCAAAGGGCCGGAGACACCTGCATCACCACGTGATTTTCGAGTTTGTTCCTAGCACGCATCCTGTATTTAATAATAGCCCTGTACTCTGATTCTGGTATGTGTTTTATTATTTTGCTGTTTTGCGTTTTTATGGAGCTTAAGATATCATCGTCGCTATTATGCGTAAGTAGGTTTCGCAGGATTACGAGAGGATCTTTGTTTCTTCTCTCTTCGACCTTCAACTTGGAACCTACCAACATTTTCGACACTTTTTCTAGCTCCTTTTTCTCACAGCAGCCCAGAATCACTTTTTGGTCGCGCACCTTCCTCAGTCTGTCCACCCTGACGCCGGATGTTCTTGCATCGATCGCCTCTCGTATCTTTTTCACCACATCGTCTGACGTATCGACTACGTCCTCCGATGAGATGACTAACGAGTGGACAGACTGGGTTCGGTTCGCCACTGGTGGAGTCGCGGCTTTTGATGCGTACGTGGCGTGATTTTTTTCCAAAGTCTGGTTTGCGTGTGCAACTTTGTTCATCTGCTCTACTTGTTGTTTTATTTCCTTTATGTCTTTTTTTGTCTCCTCAGCTATTTTTGTCTGATTCTGCATATGCTGCAAGATGTGTTGTTGTCTTTTTTTGCATTCCTCCTTACTTTCACTACCTTGTGTATTTTTGGTCTGAGATTCTATGTTCTCTAACGCTTTTTGCATTAGATCTTTCACTTCGCTGATCTTCAAAACTATTTCGTACATTTCTCCCAAATTTGCGATTACCGTTTCCTTTATTTGTGTTTTAATATTACCAGATTGTTCTAATTGTGTTTTCGCCTCCTGAAAAAGTTCGTTTGCCCTCGCTGGTAACTTGGTGACTTCATTTTCGGTGAAATCTCCAGTCAGATTTCCAAGTAAGGGTTTTTTAATTTTTCTCAGGGGCGGTTGCGTGGTGGTCTTTTTCTTTTCGACCTTAGGTTTTTCGGTTAGGTTAGGTTAGGTTAGGTTAGGTTAGGTTAGGTTAGGTTAGGTTAGGTTAGGTTAGGTTAGGTTAGGTTAGGTTAGGTTAGGTTAGGTTAGGTTAGGTTAGGTTAGGTTAGGTTAGGTTAGGTTAGGTTAGGTTAGGTTAGGTTAGGTTAGGTTAGGTTAGGTTAGGTTAGGTTAGGTTAGGTTAGGTTAGGTTAGGTTAGGTTAGGTTAGGTTAGGTTAGGTTAGGTTAGGTTAGGTTAGGTTAGGTTAGGTTAGGTTAGGTTAGGTTAGGTTAGGTTAGGTTAGGTTAGGTTAGGTTAGGTTAGGTTAGGTTAGGTTAGGTTAGGTTAGGTTAGGTTAGGTTAGGTTAGGTTAGGTTAGGTTAGGTTAGGTTAGGTTAGGTTAGGTTAGGTTAGGTTGGGGTGCATGTTAGTCACCTCCACGTGGTGCACCCTGGGCAACGGGGTCGACAAGCAATCTGACGTTTTCTCGGAGTGCCTGTCGACCGCGGCTGAGACTGACGCGACGGTAGTGCCACGGGCCGTTCCGGGTACTTCTCTGATCAGCAGAGTGGACTGTGGAGCGGCTTCGTGGCAAGTAATAGGTGGGAAGAAGAAAGTGTCTTCGTTGCTTTCTTCCTTTTGTTTTCTTTTCTTTTCCTTTTCTTTCCTTCTTTTGGTTTTTACTTCTTTTGGTTTATTGTCTAATGTTGTTATCGTGTTATTTTGCTCTCTTTTTATTTTGTCTTGCTTTGTTTTGTTTTCTTTTATTTATTTTATGGGCGGGCCTCCCGACTCTGAGGTCTCGCGATTTTTACGGCGACAGTAATTGTCAGGTCTCCGGGGTCTCTCTGGGCTGCCGGAGAAAAGAGGTGGGAGAGGCGGGTTCGCTCAGTGTCGGTATCGATGCTGGGCGGACAGACTACGGTCACCGCTTCTCAAACTCGTTTCCCCATCCGGGTGTTGTGGACACGTCTCGCAGCCCGTGGTGGGACCGAGGGCCTTGCCTTAACCGGCCGGGTCAAGAGGAGACAACCTCAATAAAAAACATTAGTATTAGATCCCGTGATACCACCCGACCTCACGGTGTATATAGGGTTACCAAGGTACAGGGGGCACTGCCTTGGTGGACTGTTTATTTCCCCCATACTCGTGGGAACAAATATGAAAAAGAATATAAATAAAAATACCATACCGACTACAGGCGATCAAAGGGAAACTGACGAAATGGCGGTGGAGGCGGGCGCCCCGATGGCGCGCGCTAAAACCAACGACCTCGGCGCGAAAAAGGAGCTGGTGGTCCGGCTGGAACGGCTCTCAGAGTCGGACTCGTCGGTCACCAGCATGGTGACGGTCTCGTCAAAAGAATCTGCCGGACTACGGCGGAAATTGGAGAAGCGGCCCCGTCCTGGGGAGAGCTGCTCGGGCTCCGAGAGCGACGCGCAAAGCGGAGACTCTGAGTCGGCCGTCGCCAAATGGCTTAAGCCTTCCCCAAAAAGGGGGCGTGGCCGACCGCCCACGACGGGCCAGTATGTCGGTCTCGGGCGCTCCCGGGAGGAGCTGAAGGCCGCTAAGGCCAAAGAGCGGCGCTTCGAGGCGGAAGATGCACTGGCCGCGTACAGTGCGGCGGCCAAGGTGGCCACTGAAGAGAGGGCGGCCCGTGTTCGGAAGCGCCAACCCGGCGGCGCGACCGAGGACGTACCGCAGACGTCTGCCGCATTGGACGCGGCGGTGCAGGAGGCGCTCGACGTGGTCCTGCAGGTTGCCGATAAGTCGGGCAACCTGAAGGGCACGTTCGTTCGGGCACTGAAGACTGCCGCCGACACCATCAAAGGTGCGGTGGCGGATCTAAGGGCCCTCACAGTGACGGAGGAGGTGGCGCGTTTGGAGGCGGCTAACGCGCAACTTTCCGGCCAATTGGCTGAGTTGCGCCGGGAAGTCGCGGAGATGCGCAAGCAGCCAGCGGCGGCGACGGAGGCGAACCTCCAGCACATAATGGAGGAGGCGCTGCGCGCGAACCGCGAGCAGTTCAGCACGATGCTGAACGCTCGCCTCGAAGGAATCGAGGGCCGCCTCCTTCCGGAGCCTCGGCTGCGGCCTCCACTGGCCGCTGACCGTAGGACTGCGCAGGCAGCGGAGGCTCCTGCCGCCCCTCGTGCACCCCCGAAAACCCCGAAACGGCCGAAGAACAGTATGGCTGCTCAAGAGGCGGCAGCCAGGAGGGAGGCTCCTCAGCCGTCCGCGGAGCCGGCCGCCACTCCGACCACCTGGAGCGCCGTGGTCGGAAGAAAGTCGAAGCCGGAACCGAAGAAGACCGAGAAGCCGAGCGCCAAGCCGGCGGCGGCGAAGCCGACTTCCTCCGGGGCCCCCAAGAAGACCCCGGCTACGAGGAAACTCCGCCCCCCTCGCACCGCAGCGTTAACGATAACGCTGAAACCCGGTGCCGAGGAAAAAGGGTGGAGCTATGAAAAGGCTCTGGCCCTGGCCAAGAGCCGGATCAGCCTGAGGGAGGTCGGCTTAACGACGGTGCGGTTCCGGACCGCGGCCACGGGCGCGAGGATGCTCGAGGTGCCGCCGGGCACCAACGAGGCCGAGAAGGCGGCGGATGCCCTGGCGGACAAGCTCCGCGAGGTGTTGAGCCCGGAGATCGTCCAGGTCCATCGACCCACGAAGTGCGTGGGGTTGAGGCTTTTAGACCTGGACGACTCTGTGACGGCGGAGGAAGCCGTGGCGGCGGTCGCGGAACAGGGAGAGTGCTCGGTCGGAGCGATAAAGTCCGGAGTCATCGCTCGGGGCTCGAGTGGCTCTGGCTCGCTCTGGCTGAGCTGCCCGATACCGGCCGCGAAGAAGGTCGTCGATGCAGGCCGCATAAGGGTCGGGTGGGTGTCGGCACGAGTGGTGCTGCTCGACCCCAGACCCTTGCACTGCTTCAGGTGCCTCGAGCGGGGGCACATGGGTGCGAAATGTGACCGGGGCGTCGACCGAAGCCGTCTGTGCTTCCGCTGCGGTCAGCCCGGTCACAGGGCTCGAGAGTGCTCCGCAACCGAGGCGAGCTGCGTGGTCTGCGCGGCGGCCGGCAAGCCAGCTGCCCACGCCGCCTGCAGCAAGTCGTGCCAGGGCGGGAAGGGCGCTGCACCGCCGAAGAAAAAGAAGAAAGACGGAAAAGCGACGACGAAAGGCCCGGTAGCCGCGTCGTCGCGCACCGAGGCGGAGCCGATGGAGACCGCGCAGTGATGGCCCTGCGCTGTCTCCAGGCCAATATCAACCACTCTGCCAGGGCTCAGGACCTCCTAGTCCAAAGCATGGCAGAGTGGCAGATCAATGTGGCGGTGGTATCGGAGCCCTACTTCGTTCCCTCGCGGGACGACTGGGTCTCCGACCACGAACGGGTCGTGGCCGTCGTCGCCCCTGCGGTCGCTGGCGCTCCAGCCATCGAGGGTGTGGCCAGGGGCAGGGGGTGCGTGCTGGCCGTCGTCGGCGGTATAAAAGTCGTCGCCGTCTACGCCTCGCCCAGTCGGAGTCTCGCCGAGTTTGAGCAGTTGCTGGTGGAGGTCGGGGCTCTGATCGGGCAAACAGCGCCCGCACCTGTTTTGGTCGCGGGGGACTTCAACGCCAAATCGACGGCTTGGGGTTCTCCCGTGGCTGATGCCCGGGGTGAGGTGCTGGAGGAGTGGGCGGTCTCGCTGGGGCTGGCGGTCCTCAACAGCGGGTCGGAGAGCACGTGCGTGCGGCAGCAGGGCGAATCGATCGTCGACGTCACGTTCGCGTCCAACGCCCTGGCCCGTCGTGCTCAAAATTGGAGGGTGGAGACCGGCGTGGAGACTCTGTCGGATCATCGATATATTCGGTTCGATGTCTCTACGTCGGTTCTTCTGGACGTCCGGCCCGCTGTTGGGAGAACGGAAGGTCCGCGTTGGCGTCTGAGTCGCCTCGACGGTCAGTTGGCGAAGGAGGCGGCCATCGTCGAAGCCTGGGGGGCCGGTTCCGACCCGGTCCTCCGGATCGATGAGGGGGCGGACCGGATGGGAGACGCCCTGTCACGAGTCTGTGACGCGGCGATGCCGAGGGCGAAACTGCACCTGCCACGTCGGCGGCAGGTGTACTGGTGGCGTCCGGAGCTCCGTCGGCTGCGCAAGGCGTGCGTGGCGGCACGGCGCCGGTACGTTCGGTGTAGGAGACGAAGAGTCCGGGATCACGACGCGGAGGACGTCTTCTACACCGCATACAGGTCCGCCTGCCAGGGCCTACAAAAGGCCATAGTGCAGGCCAAAGAGGCGGCGTGGGAGGAATGGCTGGAGACGCTCAACAGCGATCCGTGGGGGAGGCCTTATCGGGTCGTGAGACAAAAGCTCCGACCCTGGGCTCCTCCGCTGACCAGCAGTCTCCAGCCGCAGCTCCTGGCGAGGGTGGTGGACACGCTCTTTCCCGAGCGGGGAGTGTTCGTTCCACCGACCATGGTGCCGGCGAGCGGGCTCGACGAGGAAGAGGGTCCGGTGATTCCCATCACCGAGGCGGAACTACAGGCGGCTGTCATCAGACTAGGGTCGAAAAAGACAGCCCCTGGGCCGGACGGAATCCCCGGTCGAGCCCTGAAGATCGCGTCGGAGGAGCTGGGCGAGAGCATGCGGCGCCTCTTTACCGCATGCCTGGCTCAGGGCAAGTTCCCGCAGCGGTGGAAAACGGGCACGCTCGTCCTGATCCGCAAGGACGGGCGTCCGCCCGATCAGCCGTCGGCCTACCGCCCGATCGTGCTGCTCGACGAGGTGAGCAAGCTCTTCGAGCGGGTGCTCGCTGCCCGTCTCGTCGGCAGCATGGAGCCGGGACTGGACGAGCGGCAGTACGGGTTTCGCCCCGGCCGCTCGACGCTCGACGCGATCGCCAGGGTGAGGGCCCTGGCCGAGGAGGAGGTGTCTCGGGGTGGGGTGGTGTTGGCAGTCTCGCTGGACATCTCCAATGCCTTCAACACCCTGCCCTGGGCGACCGTGATGGAGGCCCTGCGGTACCACAGCGTGCCGGGCTACCTGAGGCGAACAGTGGCCGATTACTTCGCTGGCCGAGCGGTAGCCTACCCGACGCGGGAGGGCTGGAGCTGGAAGACGCTGTCGTGCGGTGTTCCGCAGGGGTCGGTACTAGGACCGCTCCTGTGGAGCATCGGCTACGACTGGGTGCTGCGCGGGGCCACGTTGCGGGGGGTCAGCGTCACGTGCTACGCTGACGACACTCTCGTGTCGGCCCGCGGCAGCACCTACCGGGAGGCGGCCTATCGCGCGACGGCTGGGGTCGCGCACGTGGTCCACCGCATCCGCGCGCTGGGCCTAGAGGTGGCCCTACACAAATCCGAGGCCCTCGTTTTTCACGGGCCTCGGAACGCGCCACCACCGGGGGCGTCCATCACGGTGGGGGGAACTTCCATCACCGTCGGGTCGACGATGAAGTACCTGGGACTCGTCCTCGACGGCAGGTGGAAGTTCGAAGAGCACTTCCGGCGCTTGGCCCCAAAGTTGGTGGCTGCAGCCGGAGTGCTAGGGAGGATCCTCCCGAACGTGGGTGGGCCAGGAGGCTCCTGCAGGCGCCTGTACACCGGCGTCGTGCGCTCGATGGCGCTCTACGGGGCGCCGATATGGGCGGACGCTCTGAGCGCTCGTAACGTCGCGTCGCTGCGACGTCCGCAGCGAGCGATGGCGCTCAGGGCGGCTCGAGCGTACCGCACGGTGTCCCACACCGCGGCGTGCCTGCTCGCCGGAAGTCCGCCATGGGACCTCGAGGCCGAGGCTAACTCGAGGGTCTATTGGCGGATCAAGGCGGCGAAAGCGGAGGACGAAAACCGGCCTCACCCACGTGAGGTTCGACAGTGGCGGGCGGAGGCCCGAGAAAGACTCTTCGCCGAATGGGCGGAGCGACTAGGTGTTCCGGGGGGGGCTAGCCGAGACCTCGCTGCGGCCATTCGGCCGGTGTTGAGGGAGTGGGTCGAGCGCAAGCACGGCCCACCCACGTTTCACCTCACACAGCTTTTGACCGGCCACGGTTGCTTTGGCCGGTACCTGTGTGAGGTGGTCGAAAGGGAGCCTTCGGCGGTTTGCCACCATTGTGGCGGAGGAGCCGTGGATACGGCCGAACACACGCGCGCAGAGTGCCCGGCTTGGGCGGAGCCTCGCGCAGTCCTATCCACGGCTGTAGGAGGGGATCTGTCGCTTCCGGCCCTCGTCGAAAAGATGGCCGGAAGCGAAGAGATCTGGGCGGCAGTGTCCCGGTTCAGCGCATGCGTAATGTCGCAAAAGGAGGCGGCGGAGCGGGAGCGGGAGGACGACGTGGACTCGCTCCCGCAACGTAGGAGGAGACCGGGTCGGCGGCGACGTGCCTTCGCAGGCCGGACGCTGCCGCAGAGCTGAGGTGTGGTCGGCGGCGGAGCCAGTAAAATCTTGATCCGCCGCGGGGCGTCGAGCCCTGACGCCCAGCCTCCAGTGGCGGGCTCGGGGGAGTCCGTCACGGTACGGGACGGAGGCAGAGAGGAGGGAGGCGCGCCCTAACACCACGGCGCGCTCTCTAGGTGGGTCGCTCGAATAGCGACGACCGCTGGCGGGGTTGCGGTTGTAAGCCACAGCGTTCCCGTGACCCCGCCGCCTTGCGGAGAGGCGGAATTCCGGGGAGGTTTTAGTGGGTAGGACGGGGCCTTCTGCCCCGTGAGTCCCACATACCCGTCCCGGTCCCCCGACCGGGCGGCAGGCGTAAATGCCTTTCCTCCCCGAAAACAAAAAAAAAAAAAAAAAGGTTAGGTTAGGTTAGGTTAGGTTAGGTTAGGTTAGGTTAGGTTAGGTTAGGTTAGGTTAGGTTAGGTTAGGTTAGGTTAGGTTGGGGTGCATGTCAGTCACCTCCACGTGGTGCACCCTGGGCAACGGGGTCGACCAGCAATCCGACGTTTTTTCCGGAATGCTTGTCGACCGCGGCTGAGACTGACGCGGCGGAAGTGTCACGGGCCGCTCCTGGTACTTCTCTGTTGCAGCAGAGTGGACTAGCGAGCGGCTTCGTGGCAAGTAGGTGGACTCCGGGGTCCTTTGGACTGCCGGAGGGAGGAGGAGTTGGTCTCCGGTGTCCTTTGGGGCAGCCGGAGACAGGAGTAGAGTAGAAGGAGGAGGGAGAGGCGGGTTCGCCCAGTTTCGGTGTCGTTGCTGGGTGGACAGACCGTAAAAAGTCACCGCCTCTCAAACTCGTTTCCCCATCCAGGCGTCAGCCTGCGGTGGGACCGAGGGTCTGGCCTTCACCGGCTGGGCCAAGAGGAGACAACCTCAATAAAAAACACCCGGTGGGTCGCTAACCCATAGCGACGGCCGCTGGCGGGGTCGCGGTGGTGAGCTAACGCGTTCCCGTAACCCCGCCGCCTGCGGTGAGACGGAAACGGGGAGGTTTTAGTGGGTAGGACGGTGGCCTTCTGCCTCGTGAGTCCCACATAACCGTCCCGGTCGCGGACCGGGCGGTAGGCGTAAATGCCTTTCCTCCTCGACAACAAAAAAAAAAAAAAAAAAAAAAAGGTTAGGTTAGGTTAGGTTAGGTTGGGGTGCATGTCAGTCACCTCCACGTGGTGCACCCTGGGCAACGGGGTCGACCAGCAATCCGACGTTTTTTCCGGAATGCTTGTCGACCGCGGCTGAGACTGACGCGGCGGAAGTGTCACGGGCCGCTCCTGGTGCTTCTCTGTTGCAGCAGAGTGGACTAGCGAGCGGCTTCGTGGCAAGTAGGTGGACTCCGGGGTCCTTTGGACTGCCGGAGGGAGCAGGAGTTGGTCTCCGGTGTCCTTTGGGGCAGCCGGAGACAGAAGTAGAGTGGAAGGAGGGGGGAGAGGCGGGTTCGCCCAGTTTCGGTGTCGTTGCTGGGTGGACAGGCCGTCAAAAGTCACCGCCTCTCAAACTCGTTTCCCCATCCAGGCGTCAGCCTGCGGTGGGACCGAGGGTCTGGCCTTCACCGGCTGGGCCAAGAGGAGACAACCTCAATAAAAAACACCCGGTGGGTCGCTAACCCATAGCGACGGCCGCTGGCGGGGTCGCGGTGGTGAGCTAACGCGTTCCCGTAACCCCGCCGCCTGCGGTGAGACGGAAACGGGGAGGTTTTAGTGGGTAGGACGGTGGCCTTCTGCCCCGTGAGTCCCACATAACCGTCCCGGTCACGGACCGGGCGGTAGGCGTAAATGCCTTTCCTCCTCGAGAAAAAAAAAAAAAAAAAAAAAAAAAAAAAAAAAAAAAAAAAAAAAAAAAAAAAAAAAAAAAAAGGTTAGGTTAGGTTAGGTTAGGTTAGGTTAGGTTAGGTTAGGTTAGGTTAGGTTAGGTTAGGTTAGGTTAGGTTAGGTTAGGTTAGGTTAGGTTAGGTTGGGGTGCATGTCAGTCACCTCCACGTGGTGCACCCTGGGCAACGGGGTCGACCAGCAATCCGACGTTTTTTCCGGAATGCTTGTCGACCGCGGCTGAGACTGACGCGGCGGAAGTGTCACGGGCCGCTCCTGGTGCTTCTCTGTTGCAGCAGAGTGGACTAGCGAGCGGCTTCGTGGCAAGTAGGTGGACTCCGGGGTCCTTTGGACTGCCGGAGGGAGCAGGAGTTGGTCTCCGGTGTCCTTTGGGGCAGCCGGAGACAGAAGTAGAGTGGAAGGAGGGGGGAGAGGCGGGTTCGCCCAGTTTCGGTGTCGTTGCTGGGTGGACAGGCCGTCAAAAGTCACCGCCTCTCAAACTCGTTTCCCCATCCAGGCGTCAGCCTGCGGTGGGACCGAGGGTCTGGCCTTCACCGGCTGGGCCAAGAGGAGACAACCTCAATAAAAAACACCCGGTGGGTCGCTAACCCATAGCGACGGCCGCTGGCGGGGTCGCGGTGGTGAGCTAACGCGTTCCCGTAACCCCGCCGCCTGCGGTGAGACGGAAACGGGGAGGTTTTAGTGGGTAGGACGGTGGCCTTCTGCCCCGTGAGTCCCACATAACCGTCCCGGTCACGGACCGGGCGGTAGGCGTAAATGCCTTCTCGAGAAAAAAAAAAAAAAAAAAAAAAAAAAGGTTAGGTTAGGTTAGGTTAGGTTAGGTTAGGTTAGGTTAGGTTAGGTTAGGTTAGGTTAGGTTAGGTTAGGTTAGGTTAGGTTAGGTTAGGTTAGGTTAGGTTAGGTTTTTTTTTTTTTTTTTTTAAATCAAACTACATCCACGGGCTCATAGTTGCCCGTGCCTTTTTTTAATATTGAGATTTATTTTACTATTAAGCGAACATTATTTCTGACGTTTTATGGCGCTACAGTGGTTATTACATAGTTACAATTTTTTGTTACAACATCCCAACCACTGCAGCGCTGCGGCGCAGCTGGTCTTCTTCTCCTCCGGAGCTCTTCTATGGAGGGGTGTGACCCGTATTGACCATTTTATTATTATTATTAGTATTATGTATAGATAATTTTTTTTTTTTTTTTTTTTTTTTTTTTTTTTGTTTATTTCTCTCTTTACATTCTTATGTTGTACTTAGATCTAGTTAATTATCTTGTACATTACTAGGTTTTTTTTTTTTTTTTTTTACATTGATTAATCATCTTATATTATCGTTTTCAGACTTATTTATATTGTTGTAATACACATCTCTTTGCACTTGTTATATTGTTTTACGGCGCAGCGGCGGGCCCTGCGGACCATGTCCATTTTTTTAGGAGTGAGAGCACAGCCTCAGCGACGATGTTGTCTCGCTTGTGTATTGCCATTTTCAGGCTGTGCTCCAGGATTATCTTTGTTTTGATACCCACCGTTCGGCTGATAAAATTGCCGATTGCATCGTCACAGTCGTCCGTATAGTAGACACAGGTGTTCGTGTGTCTTGTTATAGCTACCACAGCGTGAGGTACGCTCCGATGGACCGTGAGCCCCGTACGTCTGGTTTGGACGATGATGACTTTGCCGTAGGTCTGTCCTTGCGATTCATGGATGGTCATGACGCGAGATCCTTCGCCTTTGCCATATCCCTGGTCCATAAGGAGTTTCTTTTCTTCCTGCGTATGGACCAGATATAGGGTTCCGGCTTGGTCTGATGGTATTTTCGCGCCAGTGAACCTTTCCATGCTTAAGGAGTGGACGATGGGATTGGCGGAGTAGATGGCTCTGTAGACGTCGCTGATGGCAAATGCGACGTCCATGGGGCACCGGTATGTGCATGACAACTCCCTGGTGATGTTTGTTGTCAGGTTTGGGCGACAGTACCTCATTTCGAACAGATTTTCTCTGTCGATGTAAGGCAACTGGTTTATATCTCCGACGAGAACCACCTCCTTGGCCCCGGATAGTCTAGCCGCCATCACTATGGCTCCGAAATGGTTCATGAGGGCTTCGTCAACCGTGAGGCGGTCGCACTTTATGTCCTCATGAATACCATTTACAAGGATGGAAGCCATAGTTCGTACCCTTGATTTGGCTTTTTCACCAAATCGGTGCGTCAGGTGTTCTTTCAGGTCTTTGGCGGCTTCCACTGTATTGGTGACCACTATTTCGTTGTTCTCATCGAAGTTCCTGACTATATGAGTCGTCTTTCCACAGCCCGGTACTCCATTGATCCAAGATATTTGCGGTAGTTCCCAGTCCACGAGAGGTGTGTCGTCATCTGGACCACCTGAGATGGACTTAGCCAACTCCAGGATTCTGTCATCCAGCATGATTCTCGTGCATCTGGCAACCACCACTACGGGGTCTCCCTTTGGAGCGAGAAATTTTTGGTGTGAGTCTTCTCGCCCTTTCGCTTCGACTGGGCCCACAAAACCTCCCACAGTGCTATAAGCAGCCATGTACCACCCCGACATTTTCCCTTTGATGACTTGGGATGTGTCGTTGTTGTATATGGCCGCCTCGGCTTCATTGAGTTCCACCTCCAGCAGCTTTTCGTTGCCTCGCTGGTAGGTCTGCATGATTTTTTTGCAGGTGGCTAAGTGAACCTCACGGGTTGCTGACACTATAGCCTGGAACTCTAGGAATGCATTCACTGCGTGGTCTCGCGGGTTTGACGCCAGTCTTCGCTTTGGTGGTGTGACTTGTCCCCAGTCGGCCCTCGTTGAACCGGTGCGAGACGTTTTGGGTTTTCCTCTGTCTTCTGACTTAAGGAATTCCCTCATCGCTGTCGCCTGTCGGTCCGCGGAGGTCGACGATCCTGGGGCAAGTTGGAGCGATTTGGACTCTTTATTTCTCGGGGAGACCAGATCTCGGATCATTTTAGACAGAGCCATTTTTGGTTTTCTGGGGCTAGGCTCCCCACGGGTCTGTGAGGCTTGGGCAGTTCGCTTTGCCGCCATTTTTATTTGTAGACGCTCAGATCCACTTAGAAGGGGTTCCATGCTAGTCGGCGCCGCAGGGGGGAGAGGTGTTTTGGCCTCTGGTTTCAAGAAACCTAGGTCCTCACCCCTGTCTTCGTATACGATGACCTCGTGTGCTTGCGAGGCCATCAGGCACCCGTAGCGATCTGCTACGTCACCTTTTTCGGCGCCGACTTTCATGGCATCCACGCTTATCCGGCGTGGTGTGCCGTCCCGGTCCTCCTCGCCAAGTTTCGAGAGCTGTGTGCATGCCAATGCAAAGGGGGTATCCCTTCCCCACTCGAAGAGTGCGATCACTTTGTTTTGTGGCCGCACCAGTCGGCAGGTCAAGGCACCCGGCATTTGCGTGGTGAGCGCGTCGATGGTAGCGCGCTTGATGCTCACTTGTGAAGTGCTCCCTTTTATTAGCAAGGCTAGTCCAGGCGACACCGTCACGCGATCCGAGCCGTCTGGGCGACAGAAGCTGATGCCCAGCCTTTCCGTTTCGTCACTCATGAAAAGAGCCACACCTTTAACCGCAATACCCGGAACGCCGCGTGCTCCTACGTCTTTTATCAGCTCTTTAAACGCGGCGTAGTGTGTGGGTTGCAAGGGCATGGTGGGCTGGTTTCTCCTCATGAGCGGTCCGTGCAACATGTTGGGGAGAGCCTGTAGCCACCGTCTCAGGGTATTTTGCCCGGTGTGAGTATGAGTATGAGTATGAGTGTGTGGGCTTGGTTGTGTTGTGTGTGTGGTTGTGGTGCTCGAAGATGGTTGTGATTGTGAATTTATGTCTGTCGCGGATGGTATCGCGGTCGAGCTGTTCCTTTTGGCGGCCACTTGAATGGTTTTTCTTGCGAATGCGAGGAAGGGTTTTCTTAGTTCCTCTCTCTCCATGATGGTGTGGAGTGTAGACTGGTCCAGGGTGACGCTTATTTGGGTTTCTAGC
Organism: Nymphalis urticae; assembly: GCA_905147175.2. Taxonomy (NCBI): domain Eukaryota; kingdom Metazoa; phylum Arthropoda; class Insecta; order Lepidoptera; family Nymphalidae; genus Nymphalis; species Nymphalis urticae. Next base: position 13,527 of record LR989987.1, on the reverse strand, counting down.
GCCTGTCTACCTTGACCGAATCTTTGGCAGTCCAAGATTAGGTGGAGGACTGTTTCCTCGCATTCGGGATCGCAGACACAAGAAGGACTGTCTTTGAGTTTGAAGCGGTGAAGGTACGCCGCGAATCCCCCGTGACCGGTCATCAACTGGGTGTCGGTGGGAGTTAGTGCCACCGTTCTTACCACTTTGTTTGCGACCTTGACGTCTGGTAAGAATACCCTGGTTACTGACCCTGTGTCTGAGGAGTCGTAGCGCGCCTGCCACCTCGCGATGGTCTCTTCTCGTATTCGCCTTCTGACATACGATATTGGGACTTTATCGTAGTCAGGTGCCGTTTTTTTAGTTAGGGCCGCTTTTTTGGCTAGCTCGTCCGCTCTTTCATTGCCCGGTGTACCTACGTGGGCCCTGAGCCAAAAGAATCGCACACTCCTGCCCTCTTCCTCGATTTCTCGTAAGCACTCCTTCATCTCTAGGGCCAGCGGGTGAGTCACCGATGGGCACCTAAGTAGATCGAGCGAGGATCTCGAATCGCTCAAGATGTTTGCAGAGCGTTGCTTCGATTTCCTCACCATTTTAATTGCTCTTAGGAGTGCGTACATCTCTGATTGGAAGACAGTATTGTGCGGTTCAAGACGGAACGTGGAGTTTCTGGATTCCGTTCCCTGATCCCACCATGTTAGGGCAGCTCCGACTTTCCCCTCAATCTTGCTGCCGTCGGTGAATATTAGGGGGCCGACTATATGGTGTTCTTCAAGGGTTTGTGGGTCCAGACTCTCTAAGCGCACGTACTCAGTTGTTTTGAGTTGCGATGGGTGGGGGTTCTGTAGGGGTCCCACTCTGCGCTCGATTTCTCGTCCTGGCGGTATGAGGTCCACGCAGTAGCCTTTTTTGATCTTAAATAAGGTGGCGGCCTCTTTGACGCGGAGGTCGAGGGGGAGCTGGCCTGATAGGATGAGTGCCGATGTTAGAGACACAGTCCTGTACGCCCTGCAGATCTTCTGGGCGAAGCCTCTCTGCAGCGAGTCTAGCTTGTTTCTTATCATAATCTTCTCGGCTGCAGGAGACCAAACGCTTGCTGCGTAGAGGACTATGGGCTCTATCACCGCCACATATATGGTCCTTATTATTTCTCCGTTTAGGCCCCAAGTCACCTTTGCCGCGCATGCAAGTTGTTTATATATGTCTGCAGCTTTCTTGCAGGTGGCTGCCACATGCGCGTTGAATGTGAGCTTGGAGTCTATGATGAGGCCCAGCAGTTTGATCTCGGTTACTAGACTCAGCTGGGTGCCGCACATATGAATCACAGGGTCATCGTATTTGAGTTTCTTGGTGATCACCATTGCATTTGTTTTATGTGGTGCGAAACTCAACTTGTTTTCTAGGCCCCATTCTTGTACGGCCGCTAGGGTGGTTTCCGCTGTAGTCTGTAACCCGCTGGTTCGATGGTTGGAGAAAACGAGGACCACGTCATCCGCAAATGCCTGACAGTAAACTCCCATGGATGCCATCTTTTGTAGTAGCGAATCCAGGATGAGGTTCCAGAAGGTCGGTCCGCCGATAGAACCCTGGACACAGCCCTTCGTGGTTCCCTTTTCACTGGTCGCTCTGGCGTAGTTTACTACGATCCTCCTGTCTTGTAAATATGAGGCCACCAAGGCGTATAAGTTCCGCGGGCAGTGTTTTTGTACCATCCGCTTTTTAAGGGCTGGCCACCATGCGTTGTCAAAGGCGCCCTCTATATCGAGCGATACCAGAAGTACGATTTTCTTCGATTTAATTTCCTCCTGGATATGTCCGATTAGGTCGTAGAGGGCGTCTTCTGTTCCACGCTGTGGCATGAATCCATACTGGCTCGGGTGTAAGGATGGGAGTAGGTGCCATTGGATCCTACCCACCATAAGTTTCTCTACAATCTTGCCGAGGACTGACAGCAGCCCAATCGGCCTGTAGGATTTTGGGTGGGTGTAGTCATCTTTGCCGGGTTTTCGGAGGATGCACACGTGGGCGACCTTCCACTGCTTTGGGAAGTATGCTAGCTTAAGGCATTTGTTTGCCAGCGCCAGGAATACCTCCCTGTCACAGTTAATGGCCGCAGTGCATATGTCAGCCGTCAAGCCATCTGGGCCTGGAGCTTTCTTCGGGTTGAGGCCCGATAGTACCGTCTCCAGCTCCGCGGTGGTGAATGGTGGATCGTCGGCCGACAGATCTTGAATCTCCTCGGGAGTTTTGTTCTCAGTGGTCGTTCTTATGGACCTCTGTTTTTCATTTTCGGTGTCTACAGAGTCATCTGGATAGAACGTTTTTGCTAAGAGTTCAGCTGACTGGTCGGGCGACAGTGTTTCGCCAGCTGTATCCCTTAAAAGCATATCGTCCCGTCGTTTTGACGTCTTCCTTATGACTCTGTATACGCCGTCCCAGACACTTTCGCGGTCCTGGGTCGAACAAAACTCCTTCCAGCTTTTTGTGACTGCTTGGATCATTCTCTCTTTGTAGTCTTCCCTTGCCTGTATGTATTCTTGGACAGTGAATTGCTTCCGACTGGGTGCAGCGTTGCGGATGCGGCGTTTCTTCCTTAAGACATCCCTTTTTAGATCTTCAAGGGTGGCGGACCACCATGGGGGTCTAGGATCGCCTTTCCACGCCTTCGCTTTTGGGATCGTGCTTTCGCTTGACCCGTGGATTATCGATGTATATGTTGTAAACATCTCCTCCAATTCTTCCGGTCTTGTGAGCTCCGAGACACGTTCCAGAGTGATTCCACTGTTGGCGAGGTTGGTCTTGAAGTCGGTGGAGAAGTCTGACCACTTTGCCTTCTTGGTGTTATACTTGCGTGTTGAGATAGGCCGCAAGGGTTCTAGGGCCTTCTCTAGGCGCAGGGCGAAGGTAATGGCGTTGTGGTCTGATGTTATAAGGCTTCTATCCACTCTCCAGTCTTCCATTCTGCCTAACAGGGATTGGCTGGTCAGTGTCACGTCCACGCAGCTGGTGTACAACCTCTCACCTCGATAGGTTTCGAAGGTTGGTACATTTCCCGTGTTTAGAATATGGAGGTCCATCTCGGTGATGAAGGCGTGGTATTCCGCTCCGCGATGGTCTTCGGAGCTGCTGCCCCACCAGTGGCTCCAAGCGTTCACGTCCCCTGCCACAAGCAGGTTCTTAGTTGGAACTTTGTTTGTGGCAGCCCTTATTTGGGTAAGATATTGGTGCAAGTCTTGGTCCCCCTCGAAGTAGACGGACAGGAGGCCTAGCTTTAGCTGACCCGCCCTCAGGAAGACAGCTGCTACGTTCTCAGTGACGATCTGCGGGTCGTGGATGACCTCCAATCTATCACCGAAAACTATTATGGCCGCCTTCACAGGTTTTTGACGGTTCAGGGTGCACTGGATGACTTGCGTGCCGGGATAGTGCTTCATCTCACCTGTCCTTCCTACATAGGGTTCTTGGACAAGTGCGACGGTTATTCCCTTTTCCTGAGCCGTCTGGAGCAGTTCAGCCGTGGCCAGTTTTGAGCGTTGCAGGTTTGCTTGCAAAAACAAGATCCTGCCCGCCCCTCCGTCCGACCTCCGCGGTGGGACCGATGTATCGGTTTCCAGGGAGCCTTTAGCAATATTGGACCCTAGACCTCGCTATGTGGTCCCATTTTTGTCTTTCCTGACACTCCGCACTGTAGGCCGTATGTGCCAGGTCTGAGGGGTCCCTTTTTGCGCGTGCGCAGTTCGCGCAGCGGGGGGTCTCGGCTTTTCTCTTAGTGGGGCAGTCCTGTACCATGTGGTCGCCACTGCAGTAGCTACAGGTGTCACCTTTCGCCCTGCATAGCTGTTTAGTGTGCCCGTAACCGAGGCACTTGGCGCATTGGATGAGGGGTGACTGGTCCTCCACTGAGCATCTGCCAAAGCCCACGTATATTTTCCCCACTTGCGTGAACCGTTTCCACGCCTCCGGGGACAGCTCAAGGACGGGGTGGCATTCGTGCGGGTTTCGGGCTCGCTTTCTGTAGCGAACCCTCATTTTTAGGTCTGCTTCACCAACGCCGTGCAGAAGGTGTTTGTTCTGCGATTTTGTGTATTCGACGATCTCGTCGTTGGTGAAGCAGGCCAGGACGCCCCGCACGCAGACGAGGGGGTTCCTATTTGCTGGCTCCCTGATGTTTAAATCCTTATTTGCTTCGACCCGACTCTTTACTATTTTCATATCCTCCTTGGACGCGCACCTCAGGACCACCTTTTGGTCCCTGGCCTTTCGGACCCTGTCCACCCTCGCCCCGGTAGTTTTTAAGTCCAGGGCGGTCCTAATCTTAGTGAATACGTTGTCACTCGTCTCTTTCGGGTCTTTGGACGAGATTATTAGGGTGTGGTTTGGCTGCTGAGGGGGGTTTCGGCTTCGCTGTTATTTGCGCGAATGTGAGTGGCCCTGTATTGGGTTTCTCGTTGTTATTTAGTTTGTTTACCCCCTGCTTTATTTTGTCGAGGGTCTGTTTTACCTCTTTGACCGCCAGTTCGGTTTCTAGGGACGGTCTTGGAGGTGAAGCCGCCTTTGGTTTTACGTTGGTGAGGGCGCGTACTTCCGATGATAGGATATTGAGTTTTTCTGTAATTGTGTTTAGTTGTTCAGTCGGGTCGGTTTTCTGGTGTTTTTGGGTGTCATTTTTGGTGGTTAGCATTGCTTGTTCGATGGTGGAGATTTTTGTGTCAATTTCTGTAAGTTTTTCCCCGAGACTTTTATCTATCGCAGCAGGGGGTTGGGGGGCGGTGGCTTCAGGAGGTTTTGGCATCTCTACGATAAGGGTCTTGGTCTTGTCGACCTCTTTTCGTAGGACGTCTAGCTGGTTACCGAGGCTGCTAACTTGTTTTTGCAGCCCCATTAGCATGTTTTCGACACTCTCCCATTTAGCCCCCTCTTTCCCATTGTCGGTGGTGATAGAGGTCTGGGCTTTAAGCCTGCCCTCCAATCCCTCCTGCGCCTCTCGGATCTCTTTTATGGCCCTGAAGGGCTCAACCGTTTCGTAGCCTAGCCAGCTCCGAACCGCCTGGGTTTCCTTCAGGGCCCCGTTAATGTCTTTGCGGGTCTCCTGCAATTGTTCCGCCACTGTCGTTGATATAATCTGGTACGTGTTTAATTCTTTGTTATGAGCCCTCTCGACACGCACCAGTTCTTTCGCGTGTCTTGAGCGCTCTTGTTCTAGATTAAATTTATGGCGGTTTCTGGAGTCCGAGAGGGTGAGTACCGTTTCGTAAAGCCCCTGCAGGGAGTCATGGACGGCAACTTTAGCTTCTCTTTTCATATTCCCCGCTATTTCCAGCGCGTCCTTCCCCTTCTGCAGGAGCTCGTTGGCCACTCCCGTGACCAGGTCCATTTCGACTCCGGTGCCTCTTGTGGGTGTCGTATAAAGGAGACTTACTCTCCTGTTATACGTCGAGGCACCGGATCCCACTGACGAAGTCTCCAGGTCGTCGATTTCCTCCTTCGACGTGTCCCGGAGCTCCAGCCGGTCCTCGGGGTGGTCGTGTACTATTTTAATTTCGGCCACGTTCGACTGTGACGGTTGTGGTGTTTTTTCGAGTGGGGATGGTGTTGGTGTTTTCTCCTTGGCTGCTGCGTTCCTCTTAAGCACTGCCTGCCTTAAGGATTTTGGTCTGGCAGGGTCCGCAGCCTTGCGTGTTTTACAAACATCGCTTTTCGAAGACATATTAACTTATATATGTATATATAGAGGTATGTATAAAGGTATTGCTAACACTAAGTTGTTTACACACACAGTTTGAGAGTTATTAATAAGTGTTTTTTTTTTTTTTTTTTACAATTTTATAGAGTTATTAATAGGTTGTTTTTTTTTTTTTTTTTTTTTTTTTTTTTTTTTTTTTTTTTTTTTTTTTTTTTTTTTTTTTTTTATTGGGTCAATACGGGCTCACCTGTCGCTGGTGTGCTGCGAAGTGCTGTGAAGTCCCGCTGCTGAGTACGCCAGAAACACTGTCGCCGAAGTCCGCGTGGTGCGATGTGACTTCACCGGGATTCCGTTGGGGCCAGATG